>OV884017.1:103403763-113403763 GCA_930367235.1 Sarcophaga rosellei | reverse complement strand
TACTCTAATGTAATACTTAAAATATTTCAAAAATTAATTTTCATTCATAACTTTTCTTCATTATAAAAAACAAACAAAAAATTATTGAAATTGTGACGTGAAACGTTAACACAGAAATGAAGGCATTAAACCGCTTAATGGATTAAAAAAATTTAAATTCAACATTTATCAACGCTTTTGTTTTTATTTGAGTTTGCAACCGCAACCACACACAATAAAATCACATGCGTTTTTAAAGGTTGACAGACATGTGCCTTCCTTAATGCCATCATTTTGATTATCTTCTTACAACTTTGGTTTTATTTTTGTTTCCTTTTTGGAAAATGAAATTAAAAGAAATTTATCTGCCTTCTGTTGTTTTCATTGCTACTGAAGCACACATTTTTGCATCTGTATCATGAGAGTTTAACAAACAGAAATTAAAAGAAAAAAAATTATTAGTATTTCTTCCAACGCACACTCTTAGTGGCTCTAATCACACGAGAACAATTTTTACGCGAAAAATTTTTGTTCTTTTCAAATAACACGGGATGAATATTATAGTTTGGCATGAAATGTATACTTATACACAGCTTTGTATGTATTAGTGTTTTTGCATTCATTTGATGTTTGGCTGATTTTTCATTTGATGTTTGGCTGGATTTGGTGGGATTATAGCTGGTTGAAGCTTTACGCCACCAAAAAACCATTTTCTTTACCTCTCTTGCCAATAAACTATCATTTTACGCCAGCACAATTGCTCTCGTGTGATTAGAGCCAATGACACAATCTTCTGACAAAAGCTCTGAGAGTAATCAAATCTATTGTTCGGATACGATAGTAAACTCTAGGCCACGCCACTTATGGATAAAATTAATGCATATGACATGAGAAGCTGCATTAGTTTTAAATAATAGAGACCATTTGAAATATTAATTTGAACTTCATAATTTGCTTAGCAATACAATCTATTCAGTGTTGATAATAATTGACACGTTTTCTTTGCTTTTCAACAATAGCTATCACATTCAAAGTGATTCAAAATACTTGAGGCGAAGAGAAATTAGTTTTGTAATCCATCTTCTATACAACATTAATTCAAAGAATAAACGTAAACAATAGCTCGTAATTACGGTCATAATTACAAATATGTTTTCCAAATAATATTTACAACATGTGACAATCAATTAAGAGTAATTGAAAATAATTCAAAATTTCAAAAATGTTCCTCTTTACATTCTCCAACAGCTTGAAAAATTCTTAAGCAATTATTGGGTCTTTCTTTAAGCGCCTCTTACGTTTTAATTTTTATGTAAAACAAATTGTGTGTGAAATATCATTGATGGCATGTTGATGTCATGTGATATATGGAACATATCAACGTTCAAATGTCCGCCATGAGTTCTTTGGATGCAGCACATAGGATGTGTCCCTTTTACCATGACCATGGCTTATAAATCATGCTGAAATTGATCGATAGTACCGACAAAACTAATACTCTACTAGACGCTCATCCTCCCCGTGCTTCTTTATGTCGCAGAGGCGTGCACCCTATTAAGCACTGATGCAGCAGTCTTGAGAGTATTCGAGAGAAAAGTACTACACAGAGAGAAAAAAGACGTTTTAAAATTATACACGTTTGGTACCAAATTGACACAAAACTGTTTATAATTTTTCAACAACAACTGTTGTTGATTTGATACACGACGTTACCAAATCAACAAAAAAAGTAAATAATACACGACGTTGTCAAATCATAAACGTTGTCGTTTATTCGTTGTCAAATTTCAACGAAATGACAACAAAGCGTTGTCGAAATAACAACAATGCGTTGTTTCAATGACAATGAGGCGTTGTCAAAATTACCACGGTGGTTGTCAAAATGATAGCTGGATGTTATTAAAATTGTATACACATCCGTTGTCGAAATGTTAACAAACGTGGTAAGCTCACTTTTGACAACGGATTCTATCAATTTCGGTACTTTTCTACTGGTTTTTTCCCTCTGTGTACGTAAGATCTTTGGTCCAGTACGAGTTAGCGATGATTTCCTCATCTCGGATCCAACAGTGAGCTGTATGAGCTAGTCAACGACATAAACGTTGTGCAGCGTATTAATATCCAGCAGCTGCGCTGGCTCGGCCATGTCGTTCGAATGGGGGAAGATGCTCCGGCTAAACGGCTATTTGATGCGGGAATCTGCGGAAGTTGGCGAAGAGGACGACCTTGTATCCATTGGCAGATCAAATCGAGGAAGCCCTGTCATCGATTAGTGTGACCAACTGGCTTAAGCGCTGAAGAAGCAGAGGCGCTGGGAAGCATGTGTTGCGGACTGCCGAAATCCGTTAATCGGGTTGTTATGGCCAATTAAGTAAGTAAGTAAGTACCGCTATGGTTTGTGGCTCATTAGCATACATCTGCGACTTAAGAAAACACTACATGAAAAAGTCTAACGTGGCCAGTTCAATATCTTCCACGTGAGATGACCATGCCCTTAAATCGCCCATGCATAATGTTCAATGTGGCATGAGGTAAGTGACACCTGGCGCTATCCTGTTGTACCACATGTCCTGGATGTCTAGATCATCCAATTTAGACCATAAGAAGTAACTAATTATGGACTCAAACAATCACAGGCCGATGACTCCGCCAACAATAAGTTTCGACCCAAGTGTATCGTTCTCTACTCTGTTATAAGCTTTGGAAAAGCCTACAGCTACAATATTGTTTTCAACAAATTGTTGAACGGTTTTCACCAATAGAATGGGCTTTGAGAACATTTTATTTTAACTGTTGATGGTTAATCATACATTCCATAACCATTGACACAAATTGCTATGAGTTGGTAGTTTTCAGCATTTTTAGCCTAAAACTCTTTGAAAATTGATTTAACGTAACGAAAATATTGGCACTTTACGAGCCACTGAAAATGGCTTTAAGATCCGGGCTGGAATACAATCCCGTTTAGAAAATTTGTTTCTATTGAAAATCGCAAGGAAATGAGTGCTTCATGATAATTCATGTGCGTACATAAATTCCATTGGCAATGAACCTGAGACAACAGCAGAATTTATTATTTTTTTTTTTAATAAATGTTCGAATGGAATACATAAAAAACAATTCAATTTACATACGAAGAATAATTTCTATTCTTAAACTGTCATAAAACAGATGAAACAAAATGTGTGCGTAACTGGCAATAAAAACAACAGAAGGCAGATAAATTTCATTTCAGTTAATTCTGCAAAAGGAAGACAAAAATAAAACAAAAGTTTTAAGAAGGGAATCAGAAAGAGAATGAAAAGGATTAAGGAAGGCACATGTTTGTCAACCTCCAAAACGCATGTGATTTTTTTGTGTGGTTGCGGTTGCAAACTCAAATAAAAAACAAAAGCGTTGATAAATGTTGAATTTAATTTTTTTTAATCCATTAAACGTTTTAATGCCTTTTTTTATATTTTTTTTTTTGTTAACTTGTCACGTCACAATTTAAATAATTTTTTGTTTGGTTTTCATAATGAAGAGAAGTTATGAATGAAAATTAATTTTTAAATTATTTTTAGGAGCTGATTTGCATCTGTAATCGAGAGACTTCACGTATGCCCACCAAGTAAAAGGTTGGCCATAAAGGAATTGTTTAAAAACGTGACTCCAATTGCTCACCAAACTCGCGCGCGCAATAAGTTCAAGGTATCATATGCAGTATAGCACGTCTTCTTATAACCATTTTGGTCTAAAGAAAAAAATTTGTAATAATTGCACGATACCTTGTTTCATTAACTGTCCCGATTTTCATGGTTTTTCAAAGCATATGGTCCAGTAATATTGCTAACCTACAAGAAGCGTCAAACATAGCAGACTAATTCCCCACTTAGCTATTTAGTGATTACAATGCCAGGTTATACTACTGACTACAGCTTAGCTTATCACACCATCCAAGTTGTGTGTATTAATTTTATCCATGTGTAGCGGAACCTGCAGTTTAACGTCAATTAGAAACGACAGAGATCTGAAACTTTTATAGTATAGTATATTTTTAAATACTCTCCTAGAAGTCTTCTGAGAGAAGGTTGCTGAAAGAAATATTTTTTTTTGTCACATTTCGTTTGGTTCAAGATGTCTGAACTGGGTTTTGCAACACACTGTCTGCTGTCTAAATATTAGAAAAAATGTGTTATTATTTGACTAATGAATTCACTAGAATTGCTAAATGAATTTGGTTTCATCATTTATTCTATTCTTTCAAATCCAAATAAACAAGTAACATCTTTACAAAATCAAATGCAGTTTTATTAATCAAATTCCATTTGAATTCAATTTTAATTCATTTGAACTTCCATTGCATATACATATGTACGTATGTATGTATGTATGCTGCATTGTGAAAGTTCTATTTATCAGCAAAATTAAATTATTTTTTAGTTTTACGTGATGCCAATATTATTTTTGCATAATTCTTTGGAAGTTATTACAAAAATGCAATTTTTTTAGTTCATTTCTGTAAAGAATGATGACAGAATACTTATATATATATTTCCTAATGAGAGCATATGAAACTTTTTTTTTTATTTCAATTTTAAAAACATAATCAAAATGATGTTCACTCAGATGCGAATGATTCGACGAAAATATTTAGAAACTTGAATATTACAGAGCTGGCTACTTCATCTCGCAAAAGACGAAACATAAATATTCATGGATATCACACAGCGGTAGCTCCCGTAATCAGATAGGTCGCATGTACGTGAAAAGAACCGACAAGCTTATATTTTGAACTTTTTTAAAAGATAAAAATGAACCAATATGAAACAGAACAGATAAAACACTGTTGACTGTAAATTATAGGTTTTTATATGGAATATTTTAAATTATAATCGCATCTGTAAAGATTAAAATTCAGACAAATCAACACAGTTCTACAGATATTTATACATTTTAATTAAATACTAAAACTTAAAAAAAAAAATGTAAAGAATATAATAAAGTTTTCTTCGAAACCTGATATAAAAAACTATTGTAAATGATAAAAAAAAGTTGTTCATGTTGTTCATGTTCATGCAACAAATTGCGTGCACTAGCAGTTTATAAATAGTGCAACCTACGCTTTCTTATGCAATACAACAGAAAAATATATTTCGCAGTTATTTTCCTCCCTTCAAACGCAGTTTAAACGTGTACTTAAACACTTTTCACAGTTCTTTGCTATTTTAAAATGTCACTGATGCATGTGAAAGTATGCATGCTAAAGTATGTATGTGTGTATGTATGTTAGTTGCATGCTGCTTACTTAATATGAATCTAAAAATTTTTTTTTCCTTCATTTGAAAACTTTTATAAACCAGAGGCAAACAGATGATGAGAAATGCTGGAATTAAATTTATTTCATTTTAGTGCTGTGGAGTTTATGTTTGATGTCACATTAAACAGTAGTTAGTAACGGTAATAAAACAACGGATTCATGTTTATTTCTAATTTACCTTCAAGAATATAGGAATAGTGTCTGAAACTATTTAAATTGCATGGATCCGTAGAGTCATTTCGATGGGCTTCACTGGCTTTCAATATGGGAATACGAGATTGCAGTATTTTCCCTTTCGTCTCATGTCGAACTATAGAAATCAATGCATCAGTTGGTGTTGAACGAATTAATAGCATTTTAACAGACGCAAACACATAAATGTTTAATTTCATTTTATTTATTAATTGCAATACAATTACAAATTATACTTAATTATTACGAGTTGACTAGCTTTGACCTTATGCTCGGTGTAGTGTAACAGAGCGGAGTCTCTGGTGGGTATCGAACCCACTACCCTCACGCTAATAGTCTAGCGCACTACCCACTAGACTGCCAGAGCAATCCCACATAAAATTCTTTCAATTGTAATGTAGAAAAATAACGACAATAAAACGGTTAACACTCTTAAGGGATTAAGAAAAAAATGAAGCTTAACGTTTATCATTGCTTTTGTCTTTATTTGAATCACAACCACAGCATAAAGTCACATGTGGTAGACATATACAGTTCTTCTTTTGTCTTCATTATGTTCTCTGCTTTTACGAATATATAGTCACCAGACCAAATTAATATTTCAGCTGCTGCTGTTGAACAGAAATTTTTATTGCCACCACAGCCATCTTAGCGTCTGTTTTATGATGATTTAAAAACAGAAATTATTATTTGCATGTATGTACATTAAAATGTTTTATGTTTTTCCAATAAAAGGTTAATAAAATCCATTTAGATTAAGACAAATACATTTATGATTATATCTGCCTATTTTAAGATATACGGTCAAAGAAAACAGTCTACATACACCAATGCATTTTTATATTTTTTCAAATTCGTTTTTTCGTCAAACATTCTTACTTGTAACTTTAACAACGCTATAACACCTCTTTCAACATGAAAAAAAACACCACTGTATGTAGACTTTTTTCTTTGACTATATATACCTACATGTATATCGACAATACTACAAGAAAATTGAACCTGGCAGATGTTTTTGCATAAATCCTACGATTTTTTTATGGAACATTATGTCTTCATCCTTTATTTGGCAGTCAAGAATACTATTAAAGGTTGATAAATACAACTGGGTGGTCCTGTGGACTGGTTTACTGGGTATAACTTTAGCTATAAACAGCTCTTCCTTCGCTCACCTTCGTGAAAATTTGTTCTGTGTGGAGTATTGTAAGTACCACAGGACTCAATGGTTGTGTATTTGATCACTCGCCACATGAATGTTATGATTTAGACAAGAAGTTCGACTTTACATGCCTTAAACGCAGGGAATAGATTTTAGCTTAAGTTGATCCCACGAACTTGAGGTATTTTAGTAATGGATCAAGGATATATAAAATTGTCGCAGCGAAAGTCTAATGATGATGAGTATTATGCGTGTAAGTCTTCCTAGACGCTACACAACATAAGTGGTGTGAGAAGCAAGGTCGTAATCCTAACTAAAGGGTTGTAATGACCAATTATGTATGTATGTATCAGAGATCAGCAATGAATCGCTTTTTTCGCTGCTCATAAGTACTCATTAAATTTTGAGTATGAGTGAATCAACAGTATTGATATTCAACTACTCTGATTCATTCGTTCTCACTACACCATTTATGCATAAGTACAGGTTGCAATGAGTATGAGTACAATGTTGATATCAAAATCATAATATTCCAAATATGTTTGATTCATACGACTACTCATTTAGATTCATAAATTTAGAAAAATACTTACAATACTCATAAATGATTCGAGTTATTCAAAACATTCATCAATAATTACAGTTTTAGTTGTTGTTGCATTTACAAAAAAAAGAAGAAAGAAGACAAAGACAGCAACAACCTTCTAGTGAGGATTGTAGTGTTCGTATGCGAATCATACTTATTTTGTGATTCTTGCAAATGTTGAGTAAAGGAAAGTCGAAATCAACAACACCATGCGTATTGTTAAGTATGAGTACGATGAGTACTTCAAACTTTGCATATGAGTAGCATGAGTATGATATACTCATTGCTGATCTTTAGAACGAATTAAGAAAAGACTCAAAATCATTATAAACCCTCATCAACTAAAGTTAGAGGAGAATTGTAACAATTGTGCAAATGGTCTCAACAGCTTAAAAAATAATTGAAAATAATTGGAAATATTTTTTTGTTTTTTATTTGTTTTTATTTTTATTTTGTGTTTTTCTTTTTATTTTTTTTTTTAGGTTAGGGGCCGAGTACTTGTCAAATGAGACAAGTGCAATACCCGGGGGTCAAGTTGGCCCATAAATGTATTTTCTTTTAATTTTTTTTTTTGGATTTTTTAATTTTTTAATTTTTTTTATAATTTTTTTTTAATATAATCAAAAGTTTATAAAATTAAGAAAAAAAAAAATGATTGTGTTAATGTTGATGAAAAAAAAGAAAAAATGAAAATTAAATTTTTAAAACCTTAAACATAATATGAGAACGAAGTCGCGTAGACATGTTCTATTAAATATCGGCTGCAATGAGAAAGCGACATGCAACTTCTTAAGGTGGAGTTGTTGCCTTCGATTGCTTCAGTGAACGTCGTTTGTATTTTTTGGATGTATCCGAGCACTTGGTGGTAATGGCACCTCTAACTTCCCGCTCTGAACATTTCATAAGCGTGCGAACACAATGTATGACGTCAGAAATTTTTTCAGGATTCAATTGCATTTTCTCGGGTCGTTCACGACCATAAAAAGCAGGCGATGGCTTCCCAGTAAGGGTATGTGTGGCAAGCTCATCGTTAGAAAAGACGAAGCCTAACAGTTGGCGCGTTGCACCAGGAGCCGTTGTCCAAATTATTGCATCGTAATCTTGTAACGGGACTTTGGTGCCATTCGGTCCCAAAATAACGGATTCATCAGTTTTTTTTGGGTACTCATGTTGTTGTTTATTTTCAATGAAAATATCTTTTCCATCCAGAGATTTATTTGTTGTCTTACGTTTGGTATGTTTACTAGACTTAGGACCAGTGGAAGTAGACGGTTGTGGTGCAGAACTCAAAGATTGGAGTTTAGCACTGCATGTTTGTGCGTTCACGTCTGTGTCAATCGGCTTCACGATAACGGTATTGTCAGTTATTTTAGGATCCTCTTTTAATTGTTGATTATTTTTAATGGAAAGATCTTCTGCAACGGTAAATTTCTGATCATCTACGACGTCATTACTTGTATCATATTTTAGAGTTATGGCTCTGGTAGAAGTGGACGGTTGTGGTTCAGAAGTCAAAAACAGTTGACTTATTGAGCGTGCTGCCTCTGCCAAAGTAGTGTCAATGCGTGCTGGTACACTAATGTTTGTGCCATTCGGCTTCAGAATAATGGTGTTCTTGATTGTTTTAGGTGTTGTTTGATTACTTTTAATGGAAAGATCTCGTACATCCGTCTGCCAATCCTGGACGTCATTACTTATCTTACGTTTTAGAGACATCATGGCAGCTTTGGAGGTGGAAGGTTGTGGTTCAGAATCCAAGATGTCATTGTCAGGTTGCATATTCGGCTTCAAAATAACAGTTTTTTTAACATCTTCCTCCTCCTTTAAATGTTGACTATTTTTTATGGCAAGATTTTCAACATCCTTAAGTTGAGTGGTAGTATTGGATGGTTGTGGCTTTAGACCCAAAATTTTTCGTTTAGTACCAGATGGTGATATCAATGTCAATCCTCTGAATGGTTTTACGTTAACTTTTGTGTTTTCAGAATGTTCCTTTTGCTTTTGATTATTTCCAATGGAAACTGTTCCTGCATCCATAATTTTCTGATCATCATTATCCATCTTACGTTTGATGGTGTAATTTAAGCGGTTAAGAGCTCTGGCAGCAGCTGAGGTGGAAGGTTGTGGTTCAGAATCCAACAATTGGCGTGTAAGTGGATCTGCCATGGGCCTAATAATGTTATTGGCGTCATTACTTATCTTACGTTTTAGAGACATCATGGCAGCTTTGGAGGTGGAAGGTTGTGGTTCAGAATCCAAGATGTCATTGTCAGGTTGCATATTCGGCTTCAAAATAACAGTTTTTTTAACATCTTCCTCCTCCTTTAAATGTTGACTATTTTTTATGGCAAGATTTTCAACATCCTTAAGTTGAGTGGTAGTATTGGATGGTTGTGGCTTTAGACCCAAAATTTTTCGTTTAGTACCAGATGGTGATATCAATGTCAATCCTCTGAATGGTTTTACGTTAACTTTTGTGTTTTCAGAATGTTCCTTTTGCTTTTGATTATTTCCAATGGAAACTGTTCCTGCATCCATAATTTTCTGATCATCATTATCCATCTTACGTTTGATGGTGTAATTTAAGCGGTTAAGAGCTCTGGCAGCAGCTGAGGTGGAAGGTTGTGGTTCAGAATCCAACAATTGGCGTGTAAGTGGATCTGCCATGGGCCTAATAATGTTATTGGCGTCATTACTTATCTTACGTTTTAGAGGCATCATGGCAGCTTTGGAGGTGGAAGGTTGTGGTTCAGAATCCAAGATGTCATTGTCAGGTTGCATATTCGGCTTCAAAATAACAGTTTTTTTAACATCTTCCTCCTCCTTTAAATGTTGACTATTTTTTATGGCAAGATTTTCAACATCCTTAAGTTGAGTGGTAGTATTGGATGGTTGTGGCTTTGGACCCAAAATTTTTCGTTTAGTACCAGATGGTGATATCGATGTCAATCCTCTGAATGGTTTTACGTTAACTTTTGTGTTTTCAGAATGTTCCTTTTGCTTTTGATTATTTCCAATGGAAACTGTTCCTGCATCCATAATTTTCTGATCATCATTATCCATCTTACGTTTGATGGTGTAATTTAAGCGGTTAAGAGCTCTGGCAGCAGCTGAGGTGGAAGGTTGTGGTTCAGAATCCAACAATTGGCGTGTAAGTGGATCTGCCATGGGCCTAATAATGTTATTGGCATTCGGCCTTAAACTAGCTCTGTTGTTAACTTTGTTCGGATCTTTCAGAAGATCTTTTTCATCAGTATGTTTCTTGTCATCCACATTGTCATTATTTTTCTCACGTTGAGTCGAAAAGTTTGAGTAGTTTTCACTTCTTACACTAGGGGTTCTGGGGGATGGAGGTGGTGTCGTTAAAAACTGTTCCAACATTTCATGTGCAGACTTCTCTTTTATCGTTCCACCTTGTTTAATTAAAAACGTACACTGATCATCGAAGTCACCGAAGTTGGACACCAATTTATTCTCCAGAGCTTTCATGGTTTTTAGGTCTTGTACAACGATATGAAAGCGTTTCACTAAATCTTTCTGAATTTCAACATCGTCGTTGAATTTTTCACGTGATGATGTACTGGACGTTTTTTGTTCGGCATCGATTCTTTTTTTCAACAAATCTTTGTAAATTCTCCAACGGTTCTTGAATTTTTCACTTGATGGTGAGCTGGACGTTTTTTGTTCTTCACAAGAAAACATGTTCGCTAATATTCTGAATTCGAGATAGAATTGTTCTTAATCTGACTACTTAAAGTCGACAGTGAGGTTTTTTATCAAGTATTTCTCATTTATATACCAAAAATGTGTTGCGATAGAAGTGATGTTTTTATGTTTTTAATGACCATCAGGTAGTTAAGCGTTCTTTTTTTCCACAAGGGTTTCTTTTCTACCTGCACATTTTTTTTTTATTGCCTGGCATGTATTCGTGCATGAGGTGCATGTACGATTTCCGAGAAAAATAGGTTCAAGATGTTCAGTTTTCAAGAATTAAACATAAAATCCTTTTGCCTCTGAAGTTGTAATTTTTATTGCAATTTGGATTCAATTCACAAATTCAATACACTGATACTGAGAAAGTACATATATTTTTTTCTGCGTTTCGTATTTCTTAATAACACGTAAACGAATGGCAAGATTCAACCAACACCATTCTAGGTATTCCATGAATTTTTTTAATTATTCCTCGATTTCATAATATTAATTGAATAAAGGCTGACTAAGAACCCCATAATGAATTCGTTTATATAAAGATTATGGGATTATAATATTCGAAGAACTATGGAGAGCAATGCTAAGTATGTATGTATTTTATTTACACAATAAAGACCGACTAGAATAGGTATCCTTCATTAAGAAAAAGAACAAGTAAAAGAAAACCAGTGCTGAGACTCTGTAATCGATTTATTTCTAGATGCTTGCGGATTTCCCTAGTCATTGGCTAGACCAACACAATTCAAAATAGAACGTTATGAACATAAACAAATCAACAATTGAACGGGAAATGGGAAGACACGTGTGGAACTATGTGTTATAAATATTGCATTATATATCGAGTTGTAATTGATTACAATTCACAAGGCAGCCACTCTTTAGGAAGTTTCACTGATGCCCTGGAGGCATAACACTTTTCTTTAACGGCCCCCACAGAAAATAGTCCAACGATATCAAATCGCAACTTCTGGGCGGACAATTGACATCACAATTTCGGCTAATTAAACATTTTTTTTCTACTGTTCTGCGATTATGCTTTTAGTCTGAAGAAATATTTTCAACAAATTTTCCGTTCTTTAAAAGGATTTTAAATGTTCTTTAGCTTAAGGACTTCAAGAGAATGAGGAAAGAAGAAACAGAACTTATAAGACATATTTAGGATATTTCTATGGCAGAGATAATAGGAAAAATATGTCATTTATTTTCTTAATTCCGTTGTGGTTCAATTGTTAACACCCTACATAATCATTGATGCTATTGAGTACCATTGGAAAGAGTGTATCAAACAAAAAGAAATTGTGATCCAATGCGACGGGGGATGTATATTTTGTGGACAGTAATGCAAGGATATGCTATAGACTAGCTTGTGAGTGGAGTGTGTTCCTTTCAGTGTAGCACAGCGATCATTTATATGTTACTAGCTGTCCTGAAGGTACAGGCTCGGCAATATAAAACGGACCACTCTGACTTTGAGGGAAACTCATGGATCCGTAAAACCTCTTCTGGACTACTTCTTCTACAAATAGGGCTTGTGTTATAGCACACTTGGGGGGATTGCATAATATTCAGTTCATTATGACCCTGACAAGACCATTCAGGAACAAAGTGGGTTTTGAGCTTGGAGAAAATCCGGGTTCGAGCCTTATGCCAGGCATCAAAACGAAATATAAAAAAAAAAATATTTCTTCGGCGACTTCCTGTCAGCAGATTTCTGCCAAAAACTCTGAAAGTGAAATTAAAATGAAAAGTTTCTCAAAATTCTATCGTTCGGAATCGACTTTAAACTGTAGGTCCCGCCACTCATGCCAAAAATTAACAAACACAGCATAAGTGGTGTGAAAAGCTAGATCGTAATCTTGGCAGAAGGTTTGTAATGTCCAATTTTGTAGGTATGTGTGTAAGTATAATAAACCAAATATTAAATTCTGTACTCGTGATATATAGCTGCATCAAATATTAGCTAGATAGTGTGTAGGGTATAGAAGTCTCTGGTTTTATTACAAATATAATCCGAAGCGTTGGGTTGGCTAGTAAGTCGCATAGGTTATTACAACGCTGCCACCATTCGCACTGCTTATTTGTGGGTTAGTCGTCTGCAGAAGTCGATGCTGTCACTGGCGATTTAAAATTGTTTCGCCTTTTTCATATGCTTCAACATACAATATCTGCTTAGTACCAGCATATTGAATAAAACTGAGTTTGAGGGTTAAAAGCTAAGCATTATTAGTTTTGCTTTTGAAATAAATTTTTCTTTACAGTTTAATAATCTTAAGTAAATACAATAATAAATAAAGGCAATGAAAGTTAATATGAATAGAAAATGAAACACATTTTATCAACAATACAAAGTTATAAATGGGAACGTTTCTTTTTCGAAAAAATAACAAGCAAAAGCATGAATACAGGACACCAACTTTTTCCATTGTATAGTTTTTTTTATCCACAACAACAAGAGTTTATGAAAAAGAAAAATTTCTCTTTTTTATTCTCGTATAAAAGAAATTGGTTTGTAGTTTTGTGGTTTATTATTTATTTTTATTGTGATTTTATTCTATTCAACATGAGATATTATCTGCACTGGAAGACGCAAAAGTAATTTCATAATGTAAATTTTGATCATAAGTTTTGTTAAAAATTGATTTAATTTTGTGGTATACTTTTGTAAACAATTTATTGAAAGATGATTATAGCCCGGGATCACACATATGTATGTATATAAGCCCATTTTATGGCACTTTAAATGAGAATCTTTTGAGGTTACAATTTGAAGGTAAAATTGTTTTTTGTTTCTTCTTACCACCAATACTTAGTAGATAATCACAACTCATATACACAGACTCTTATGTAGACCTTGCAAAACAGATGGAAAAAGAAAAGTTATTACATCTACAGATGGTGAATATTTGAAGCCTCAAGTGAATTTCTATGGAAACTTTGATCAATTTTGAAAAGTAAAGCGATTTCAATGAACATTGTAGGGAGATCAGTAGCATATATTTTGCATATATCATATATTTGACTTGACGTTAAGTAAGGTATTGTGTGTCAATGTTTCCTAAGCCCAGACGACATGAGCCCACTGATTAGGGGGACAGCATCTTTCCATGATTATCTTGTCATTCGCATAACAAACAAGTTTAATTTCCTTGACCTCGAAAAAAAAAGAAATTTCCTAAAATCCTGTTCTATTGATGGATTCAACTGAAAAAAAATATTCGAATTATTTTTATTTCTATGGATTCATACAGGCAACTTTATTGCTGACTGTGTCTAACGCACAATGTTGCAGGAAATATTTCGAATTTATTTTGCCGGACGTTTAAAAACTGAAGTCAATTTGCATTTCATTAAAACTATGCTATACTTAGTAATGAATTATTTCGAAAACATAATTTATTCACACGAATTAAACAATAATTCGCATCCATCACAGTCCCTTTAGTATTGCTGTCAGTGGTTTTTTTTATGTACATTCCAAAGAATCTTTAATTTTAGGAAAATATTTTTCATACAATTTTGGTTTGTGTGGGATTTCTAATGGCCAGCTTTTAGCTACAAAGTTATGTTGGTAAAAATATACACACCTACGGTCTTAACATATACAAGCACATAATGTAAATAAATTGTTGCTTTACATGTTTAATATTTGATTGGAGTCTCGTATAAGCAACTCTCATGAATATTTCAACAATGATACACATAACACAACACAAGATTGCCTCGTAAGATTGACAATAATTTATTCCATTTAATTGTTAGTACCACTGTGGCAAAACACGTTAGGAAAACACCACATTTATTTATGTTTCGTTTTATTTAATTCAATGCCTCTAGCATAAAGTGTTTATATTTACGACAGTGACAAGCCAAATAGATGCAATGTATGTAGGAATGTAGATATTAATCCCATATAAGCCATAAGCTGTGTCCTAAGGGAATATTTTGTTTGGAATTCATTTGAAATATACTCAAAATAAATTTCATGTTGAATCCAAATGTCGTACAAATTAGAAGTGTACGTCATAAATCTGCAAATCATGAAAACTTTACATCATAAAAAAATAAAAATAAAAACACTTAAAGGGTTCGTCCTTAATGGGTAAAGGACAGTTCTTCGAATATGAGTTGCCTCTACTGGACATTGCTCATTAGGAACTTTGCTTCAGTTCTCCTAAATTTTCAAAAGTTCTGCCGTCTAATGCACTTCATGGGGTGTAGACTTTGGACAGCCTGTCTCTCTGCACAACACAGGCAAAATGAACAGTTCTTCAGTGGACCTACTAAGGGTATGTCGCAATACTAGTTCTGCACCAAAATTGTTTTGTATTAGTTTTGTGTGGAGGTACTAAGGAGTGGCGACTAAATAACTGACTCTAGCTGCATATATGATTTCCTTAAATTTTTAATACAATAATGTTACTCTGACGTTCCCCATTAATAATTCAACATGTAATGCCAAGCCCTTAGGTGTTGCCTGCTGGAATGCACTAACGCTGTATTGGTTCCAGGTATGTTATTAGAGAGCACGGTCATCTCACATGGAGGTGTTGTAAGCTATCCACTAAGATCGTGCATTTTGACACCGTTGGATATTTGCTTACAGATAAGCCACAAACCACAGCTAATCGGCAAAATTATGTGTTCGAGTCCTGTAAAATTGGATTTTTGGAATGTCCTCTACCCCACACAAAATGAAATCAAGAAGTTTTTCAAACGAGTAGAGCGGTTACCAACTATTCTTGGAACTATAATTAGAACATCGCCTTTGAAGGATGAGTTTTGTCAGTCGTCATACGTACTCCCCAGAGATCAGCAATGAGTATTCAAAAAGATAAATAGATTCGAATCATACTCATAATGATACTTATACGCATTCATACTTATTTTAATATCATATTCATACTACTCATATTCAAAGTTTTAAGTACTCATCGTACTCATACGCATACTCACTAGAATGTTGTGTGTTTGCTTTTTCTTTCTTCTTTTTTTGTAAATGCAACAATAATTAAGATTGTAAATTTTGATGAATGATTTGAATCACTCGAATCATTTCTAAGTATTATAAGTATTTTTCTAAATTTATGAACCTGAATGAGTGGGCGTAGGAATCAAACATATTTCGAATGTTATGAGTTTGACGTCAACGTTGTATTCATACTCATTGCAACCTGTACTTATAAATCAACGTTGTAGTGAGTACGAATGAATCAGAGTAGTTGAGTTTCAATACTGTTGACTTACTCATACTTAAACTTATGAGTAGCGAAAAAACTATTCATTGCTTATCTCAGATACTCCCCCTCACTGGAGAAAAGAAATTTGAATTAAATTCCCTATAATTCTTCCCGCTAGTTCCGCTGAATTTCCCCCATGACCATTTGCAATTCAACAAAACAAATTCCGTTTGTCTACATGGCCTCATGCCTTAACTTAAATTTTCACAAACATTTTAATTTTTCAAATGATACATTTTTACTAAATGTAAGGATAACTTGTCAGTTATAGAAGGTTAACAATAAAATAAATAAATAAATCAATTCATGGTAGTATAAACATTCCAATATTAAATTCGTTTTGCTTAACTAGCAACGCTCATAACAAGTGTATTCAAAGGAAAAAATGTAAATTTTATCCGCAGGAGTAGAAAAATAAAACGTATTTGTTTTCCCAAAAAGGATTGCAAAAAAACAAACGAAAAACGTTCTTCATTTCATTTTAAATTTTATGCTGAAAACTTCATGCAGGAAATGTTGTATGGAAATAAATAAGTACACATTTTGAATAACAGAGGAAATATTATTTAGCTTAAGCTGCATCACATAGGAGTTAAATATATTCACAGCATATTGAATGCATTTTATACTTTAATGTATGTATGTATGTAATAGGAACAGGGTATTCGGATACGATATGTTATAGTTTTCAATTTGCTTAATGGTTTGCATATAAAACAAGAACAGAATTTTTAAAAGAACGTCTATAAAAGGGTAATTGGCTGCCTACTAAATGAGGTATGAATAGCAAGAATAGTTTTTATTACAATGACAAGAAAAATAAAGAAGAGAACAATTGCTTTAATTTTCCATGGAGTCAGTGGAAAAATTTAGAAATATATTCCGATAATTTCCCCATTGTAATTTCCACATATTACCGTTAATGCTGTCTACACACTAGATGCTTTCGATATTACTTCCTGTGAACCAATTGATAATGATCTGTTATTAAAGGGAGATCCCTACATGGCAATTAAATAAATTCTCTAGAGTAATCAGTGCTAAGCAGAGAGACCAGATTTATTAAAGCTACAAGAGTTTGCTCGTCGTTTTATCTCTTCTACTTGCTAAACTACCAACATTCTTCTAGCACCGTGTATACAAGCCAAAAACTAATGGACAAGTGATATACGGAAAGAGGACTTTCGATCAATTCATCCGTTCTTCCACTCACAAGTAAAAGGTTAGTTAATTTTAGGCTATATTTACTGAACGAAATAGTATTTCAATTCTCCAGTGCGGGGAAATATGTACCTGCATATCACGACAGACATAACTCTCACTATGAACACACATTCCTCAGAAGGTGATATTCCAGCCTGAAGGAATCTTTCTGTATAAGGATAATGGACAACCGCTCCATTGCTCCTATTCTCTGATTCTATATTCTATACTCTGACGCATTATTCAAGCTGAATTTGCCCGATGGGTTATGTTGGCTTAAGTCGCCGTGGTCTAGGTGGTTGTGTGTTGGCTTATTAGACACGAAGCCACAGTTCATATCCCCTGTCAGACATCAAAACGATATCAGCGACTTCCTCTCAGGAGATTTATGGCAAAAACTCTGCCAGTAAATAAAATTGCCATGAAAAGTTTCTCAAAAATCTGTCGTTCGAAGTCGACTTTAAACTGTAGGTCCCGCCACTCATGTATAAAATTAATGCACACAACATGAGTGCTATTGAGAAGTTAGTCCGTAATCCTGACTGAAGGGTTGTAATGGCCAATTATGTATGTTATGTTGGCTTTGAGGACCGCTGTGGTTCTCTGTGGTTATACACGAGAAAAAGTCTAACTCGGTCGAAACATACGATCTCTGTGTATAGTTTACATCACCTCTACGTGAGATGACTATGTTCTCTAATTCTAGAAATTCTAAGCACAAGTGAGCGCCATTCAATTGGATGTTTGACGACGACTTAGTAGCTATTGATTCAGGTTAATGCATGCTTTCTTAATTTTGCTTTCCTCTAAGATGCGAATCGACCACAGTAACATTGCGATTGTGAAGAATTTGTTCTCAAATGTTGATCTGCTGCTGTGCTTAGCAGAATTATGGGGACAATTGGAATCAACTCAACACATAAAAATTGCATACCCATTTTATTTAATTTTATGAAATTCGTAACTATAGTATGTGGGTAGCGAAGCATGCCGTATATCATCAAATTTCATACAAAAATATCTTCTTACTCGTAAATTCAAATCCGCTTACTCAAGGTACATATTGTATAAAAAAAATGGAATTCAAATTCTTAGTTTATGTATACTGTTTTGCATGTTATTTGAGTTTTTCCATATCACGTATAAAACGACAGTATGACAGATTGCTTTTAAAGCGTTTTAAGCTGGATTATATTGTTGTTTTTCTTTCTTTTGGCCACAAATGCTTGAATAATAAATAAGTTGTAATATTTAGTTGGTATAAAAAGGATAATTCATATTGATTTATAATCAATTTTACCACCACTACAACCACAAGAAAAAGGAAGAAATAAGTGTGCACACGTGTTTACATTTTGAGAAAATTGTTACACATACATAAGTATGTCTGTACGTATCAGCATTAAATCATTAAATCATTAAATCATTTGGGCAATTCACACAACTTTGTATCGTGTAAGTTGTATTGAATACATTTGTTTGTTTGTGAAGGCTCAATGCTATGCTGTATTGTGTATTTCGCGGCATTCAAACAATTTGATGGCCCGAAACCAATACAACTTTTTAAAAACCTATGAAAACATATACACATTTTTTTAATTCACACAATTTGATAGCACGAAATCAACACAACTTTTAAAAACATATGGAAAAAATGTGTATAAGTGTATCGGATTTTTATATGAAAATTATCAACAACAATCATATGTTGAATGTATGTTCTTCCAACAATACAATGAATACAACGATACAGCGGCTTGTGTGAATTGACCAAATGAATTTATATTTTAAATCTTAAGGCCATTATTACAACTTGCCGTTACAGTTGGGTTTAATAAAAAATTTAAGATCCTTAAAAGAGAGATTAGATACGATGTTGTGTTCCAAATGCTTGAGATTGTATAAAGAAAACGGCGAATATTTAAATTGAACATTAGGTTCGTAATTTTTTATTTCTACGAGGCAAGGACCATAGCCTTGACTGTCTTGAAGTCCCCGGAAGTCCTTAAAAATCGCAGTTTGCTTGGTATTCTGAGGATATTCTAGCCTAATGCAATAACCAATACAGTGTTATAGGACGTAACTAAACAAAAACCAATAAACCAAGTACTAAGTGAGCTTTAATGGAAATATACATATGTATTGTTTTTATATTAAAAAAGTTTAGAGATTGAGAAAAAGTCACCGTGAGCTTCGAAAAAGTAGGATAAATCTCGCTAATGGAGCCAATGATAATTATAATGGATATGACACTTTGTGTACTCATGCTAAGCACACTGATTTTGGTCGTATGGCCTTTGACCTCTGCAGCTATTATTAAAACGATGAAAAGTATTAAATTGGAAACTAGATGTACTCAATGGATTTATTACATTGTTGAAGAAAGTTTTTTGGCTTTAACCATACAAATGAATGGAAAACTAAGCATATTCTTTTGCAGCTCTAGATGGCTTTAAGCCTACAAGAGAAGAATGAATTGCGAGATAAACTCACATGGTCTCTATCTTCATGGATTGACGGCCACTTGTACCTGTTATTATAAGGCCTTGCAAGCTTAAGCGAATCCATCTTCAATACTCATTAACTTATAATATAATACCACACAGAAGTTTGAATTTGTAAATGAGATGTATTGACGTCATAGTCCAGTAGATAGTGTATTGGGTTATTAGATATTCGGTCTTGGTTCAAATATCTCCAACAAAAACGAAATATGAAAAAAATATTACTTCGACGTCTTCCTCTCAACAGATTTCTGGCAAAAACTCTGAGAGTAAACAAAAAATTGCCATGAAAAGTTTGTCAAAAATCTGTCGTTAGGAATCGACTTTAGACTATAAGTCCCGCCACTCATGTAGGAAATTAATGCACACAATATAAGTGGTTTGAGAAGCTAGGTCGTAATCCTGACCGAAGGGTTGTAATGGCCAATTATGTATGTATGTAACCGGATGAAAACAATGGTTTGCGAAATGGTGAAACTAGTCGGCTGTAATGCTTTGTAGATAATTCATTTAGTAGGCTTCTTGACTACTGACCCTTTTTCTCCAAGAGGATTGTATTAACAATGAAAATCGTAATAAGAACAGACGCAGCCATTACTTCAAGAAAGAACAGAATTTTTATAAGCAAAATTACTCAAAACTCTACACAATACACGTCCGCAAAGAGCGTTGGTGGCAGGGAACAACTGAAAAATGGTTCCAAGAGCACTCCTTATTTCATAAGAACTACTATGAATATTCATTAAAATATCAATTTGAAAATATTATTTTGATGTGTTGATAATTTGAATCAGCAGTGAAATGATGTCAATGCAAAATTAACAGATTTTCATCACGTGGCACGTGTAAGTAATACTCGAGTAATACACGAGTGTCGATGAGTTTTTATACATTTCAGCCAATGAACTACAAGAAAAGTTTTTAGGCTTCCTAAAGCAACCTAATGAAGCCGTATTGACCTCAAGGCTAAACGAAAAGAAAAAAGATACAAATCTTGGCATCTTTTTTTAAGTCTAAGACTCAGTAGATATTAATATTTCGTGCTGTGTTTCCTTTTTTTTCGTATTTTTTTATCAGAAAATTCAATGCAAGTATCATTTGAAGTGCTTTGAGATATTAGTTGTTGGTGTGGCCCGTGATACAATCTACTTAATTTAATTAAGTTATGTTATGTTTATTTAGGAGCGATATTTTTTGTTCTTGTTTTCTTTTCTAAACATTATGAAAAAAAAATGTATTTTTTTTCTGCTGCCAAAATATATGCAAATAAATGCGTAATGTTTGCATATACATAAAGTCACTCAAATAAATTGAATAAAACAAGAGCTTCTTCCATCTCTTCGTTTCGTTTAAGTGCTTCCTTTTTTTTTGGATTTAAGATTAGAATGTAAAGTTTAATAAAAAAATATCACACGAAATTTAAACAATATTAAGAAGACATTACTTGAAAATGAACGCAAAGCTTTCGTGGTTTCAATGGTCGTGGTTTTTCTCTGCTGATGAGGTTTTAAGAACAATTCAGTGACACTTTCGACAACTCCTGATAGAGACTGGCACTATTATGCATGGTTATATTGCGCTCCACTGCAGCTTATCGCACAATATCGCCACCTACAGTTCTTGTAATAGCAGTTGTAATTTCTGCCAACCTAGCTGAAGAGTTATTTCATGCAGAAGATGTTTTTAAAATGGCGGTGATGCTGGTACGCCGAGATAGGTGGACGCCAAGACCTATGCTGAGTATGAGACAAATGTAGGTCGTAGTTTTGAAGAAGTAAACTGTTGTACTTTAGAGATTCCTTCGGATATTTTAGAAAAAACCTTCACAATATTGGCAAGATTAACTACACTTTGCAGTCGCTGTAATCCAGAGCTAATGAGTTATCTTATTAGACGTTAGGCCATGGTTCAAACCCAAAGTACAGCAAAATCAAAATATAAAAAAATATTTCTTCGGCGACTTCCTCCCAACAGATTTCTGGTAAAAACTCTGAAAGTAAATAAAATTGCCATGAAATGTTTCTTATAGAAAGTCATTCAGAGTCAACTTTAAACTGTAGGTCCCACTACATACATAATTTGCCATTACAACCCTGCAGTTAGGATTCCGGCCTAGCTTTTCACACCACTCATGTTGTGTGCCTTAATTTTATATTTGAGTGGCGGGACCTACAGTTTAACGTCGACTCCGAACGACAGATTTTTCAGAAACTTTTTCATGCTAGGTTTATTTACTCTCAGAGTTTTTTTGCCAGAAATCTACTGAGAGGAAGTCCCCGAAGAAATATTTTTTATTTTCATATTTCGTTCATTTTGATGTCTGGCCTGAGGTTTTACGCCTAACAAGCGAACACACTACCTATTAGGGTACGGCGACTACTTTGTTTGTGAAACTAGGCTTGAGAAACTAGGTCGTAATCCAGACTGAAGGGTTGTATGTATGTATGTAAGTATCATTACCAGCGCTACAAGCGAGAAAAAGGTGATGTATGGTGCGAACTGCACCATACGTCACTGTATGCAATGGCATTGATATTTCTTGGAACTTTTATGTGTAATAGAAATGACTCGAACCAGAAAATGGCACTTGTGCCAAAAAACGTTGCCCCCCTGAAGTAATGCCAACGTAGATCCGACATGGAATACGATCCCGGTAGGCAGATAAACAAGATTTTAATCTGTATACCTTTTACATGAGTCCGATATATCATGGCAAGAGGCGATCTTCCTTAACCACTTCTGTTAATTACATAAGCTAGGTCTCTTGAGAAGCTAGGTCGTAATCCTGACTGAAGAATTGTAATGACAAATTATGTATGTAGGTCTCTTGATGTAATAAATTTGAATATCTTCAAACATTAAAATTATTTCAGAACAATTTTCTGAATTTCCTTTCCTTTTTTTCTTCCTCCACAGACCTTATATATGTACATACGTGTGGCAATTCCTGCTGCAAGTTATTTGCTAAAACGTAAATTTAAGGATACAAGTATATTAATTTCATTAAAAAGTTCATTACCTTTTAATCCTACCTGAAGATGAAGAAACACATTAGCAATGTTAAACATTCTTAAATTTGGTGAACAAAAAAAATTTCATGTTTAACAAACACAAGTAATCGTCCATAATCGGTTTGTTAAACTACAAAGTTTCACCAGTTAAGTATTGAAACATTTTAAGAACAACAACTGCAACTGTTAACCAAAAACTTTTGCAAACTTTTTACTAAAGTATATACATGCGTGTGGGTAATCTTTGTTTATAAACAAGAAAACTTAAGGATGTGAATTAATACCATCAGGTGTAACGTAAAATGTATGAAAAGACTCTTAAAATTATATTACAAGTAAGAAAGATAAGTAAGTTTAACATTTACATACAGTAACTTTATAATAGTTTTGTAACTTTCAAGCATAAAAGTTAACCTTTTGGAGGAATTTCTTAAGAGTAAATGAAGTAAACTTATGCAAAACATTAATGCTTTTAACAACGTGTACATTAAATAAAATTTAAAATCACCCACACACGTAAGGAGTTTTAATGAAGGTATTTAAATGTAAGGGAAAAACATGTGTTTATATTCAATCATAAAGATTTTCCTTTTTTTTTTCTTTTGTTGTTCTTTAATACAAATTATTATTATTCTTACAATTGTTATTAAAGTTATAAGCGTTATGTAAAGTTAGGCACGTCTTACTTGCAAGTTTACCTCGCAACTTTATTTACAGTACTCATGTCTCTAAAATTTTCACCTCCCGAATCCAGTCCCACATACATTTCCTATGGCTCCCTGAACAACCAAATAGTACTCCTGACAAACTATTTCATGTATTCCTCCATACACATTTATGATAACAACATTGTGATTAACATTGTTTACATATACGAGTTAATTTTTCTTACAAAAATGTTTTTCTTGTATTATTTTGAAAGAACGTAAATAACTTACACTTACACAATTTGAATATGAGTTAAGAATATATTGTTAAGAAAATTAAAACATCGTTTAACATGTAACATGATTAACAATAGCTACACTAACAAATACAACGAACATGTTACAAGTAAATCAACAACATCGATAGAAGAAAAGGAGACAGACAAGTAGGAAAGAAAGCAAAGTACACAAACAACAATAAAGTCACAATAGAGTCCTCGAGAAAGCGAAACCCTGAACGTTCTACCTTTTCGACTGTGTACAGAGTACCATCGCAATGTGACTTATTATTTGATGGCTAAGTTAAGAATATGTCCCTTCCTCCTTTTCTCTATCTCTTTCATTATCCCCTCTCTCTCTCTCTTTGAGGACGTATTACAATAAGTCAATTTGATCTTCAAGTATTGTACTTGCATCAATGGCAAGTACAAGTTCTCTAACCTAAGCCTTAACCTAAGAATACATACATACATAATTGGTCATTACAACACTTCGGTCAGGATTACGGCCTAGCTACTCACACCAATCATGTTGTGTGTGTTAATTTATTGAATGAGTGGCGGCACCTACAGTTTAAAATCGACTCCAAACGACACATTTTTGAGAAACTTTTCATGACAATTTTATTTACTCGCAGAGTTTTTGTCAGAAATCTGCTGAGGGGAAGTCGCCGAAGAAATATTTTTTCATATTTCTTTAAGTTGGAAATGCCTGACCTGGGCTTTGAACCGTGGCCTTACGTATAATAAGCCAACACACTGCCTACTAGACTACGGCGACGTTAGCGACCTAAGAAATATGTTCCCGAAAATCGTAAAAGCGTGGTATATATCGATCGAGCACATCCTTCCATAATCGATTAATTAAAAGCCTATTTCTGAAGACGTTTCCAACACAATTCATTCCCTTTAATAAGAATCAACCCGTACCTGATAGTTGTATTGTAATTCAATACATGTTCTTGTAACATGTTTACAAACTTAATGGTTCACACAATAACAAGTTAAAGACGGAAATACTATACAGTTTCTAAATACCCAGTAAAGGAAACCATCTCTATGAAATTTTAAACAGATTTTGGATACCGTTTAATCAAAGTCATCTCTTAAGAATTAAGTTTCTATGAAAAACTTTCAGTCTTCCCCTTCACATATTTCCCCTTCCATTTCACATATTTCCCCTGCCCCATTCACATATTTCTTAACATTTAAAAATGATGATAAAATTAAGGCTGATATTTTTAATAACATTGTCTTGAAATTTTCAGTGATATTCGTACTGTTCACACCGTCAACTTATATGTAAATTTATTTACATTTAAAATTACAATAAAATATCCACCTAATCCAAACCTACCGAACATTGCTACTTTAGAATTTCTTTTAAAAATTGCTTTCACACTCATGCATTTTATTTTGTAGTCCAATGCATGTAAGTTTTATTTTTTAAATATTTTAACAAATTCATTTCATATAATCAATAAAAAATAAATATTGATTGAGAAACTTCTACAAACAACTAAAATTTTATTAAGTTTTCTTTGCAGAATTTGTATCTTTTTTGTTGTTTGTTCTTTATTATGTTCAAGGATTTTTATTGCATTTCATCAAAATGAATACCAATCGAAGTAATAAAGAAAAGAAAGCAATAAAGTTTGATGGGAGTATGTGTGTCTGTAAGTAATATATTCTTTTTAAGTTATTAAGTTATGACAGCAAATGTATAACAGAATATTTATAACAGTTTAGTTCCTTTGTTATTCATTTCATAGAGAAAAGTTTGTTTTGGAACAATTTTTATTTTATGTTAGGTTTTCTTCAAAAATAATTTTTGTCCAGACGTTAAGTCAAACAATAGACTTCGTCCTTGACTAAGGGAGTCATCTGATATGAAATTTAAAAATTTTTACAATGAATGGCAAACAAACTCAGACTATATACATACATATATGTATTAAAACACATTATCGAAGGTCAGATGACTTTGATTTATTTAATGTGTTGGCCATATATTCGGCAACACTCCTCATTCAATTGCCTTTGACTATGTTACACCTGCAAACTAATTTATAATGACGCATTCATTTTTGCTTTCAGTTAAAGAAAATCCATATAAAGCCACGTTTTCGATGAAACTTTTACTACGATATAATGAACCAAGTACACAGTACAATTGGAACCTGAGTTCACACCACGATATGCGCCAACTACAGTGCGGTTAGTGTTTCCCTATCATATATAAATTTCTTATAAACATATTGTGTGAATCAGAGATCAGCAATGAGCATTTAAAAATATGATTAGATTCGGAACATACTCATAATTTCTAATATTTATACGCATTCATACTTATTTTAACATCATACTCATACTACTCATATTCAAAGTTTGAAGTAATCATCGTACACATACTCAACAATACGCATGATGTTGTTGATTTCCACTCTCCCTAACTCAACATTTACACGAAAGAGTGTGATTCGCGTACGAACACTACAATACTCACTAGAAGGTTGTGTTTTTGCTTTGCTTGCTGTCTTTGTCTTTTTCTTTCTTTCTTTTTTTTTTGTAAATGCAACAACAACTAAGGCTGTAAATTTTGATGAATGATTCGAATCACTAGAATTGTACGCATACTCATTGCAACCTGTACTTATAAATCAACGTTATAGAGAGTACGAATGAATCAGTGTAGTTGAATTTCAATACTGTTGACTCACTCATACTCAAAATTTTATGAGTACTTATGAGTAGCGAAAAAACGCGTCATTGCTGATCTCTGGTGTGAATCCCTTAGTCACTAATTGGACCTTTTCAATGGGGTTTCTGACCTTTGAAGATTGCCATCAGCAATTTATGCACACTACAATAAATGCTGAAGAAGACCTATGATAACCAAGTTGATACATCGTATTTTTGCCGACCATAAGAAAGCCTTCGATATTCAAATTTGCAACAAGTTTCCTCCGTATTTTCCTACAGAACAGATAAGATTGTGATGTAGGACATTCAGCTACTCTTGCAGTTCCATCAAAGTAAGAAGCTTTTAATATCGTTTCGGGATTCTTCTCATGAGACCTATTCAACTATGTCATGTTGAGTGTTCTTCGAAAAATACTGTTCAATTCCTTTGGTATTTCGATAGCATTGACATCAACCCACCATAATTAACCCCAGCTTTCAGTGCTTTAAGACGAGAATCTAGTGCTAAATGAGGTGAAAGGGATGCTTGATATGTGTTTGGCAGATAAATGGGAACCGACCACTATACTGTTACCAGCAAAAATTATTGTTTGGATATCAAGCGGAGAATCCCTTGGTTGTCCAAGGAACCTTGTTTATGGTATAAATATCTAACGGAAGAAATGTTCCACTCAGACAATTTGACGTATTAAAATTTACCCAAAAAATAATTCTCGGATACTTTTTGTATGACCAAACATGTAGGATCCGTATGGACATAACAATTACATTTTTCCTCTCTATTCCTCCTCTCTATCTCTTCTTTTTATTGTTGATTTTCTCTCTTTTTAGCTCTTTTGTTGATTTTATTTAATGGAACATTTATTATAATTTGTTTACATTTGTTTATATAATGTGTGTGTATGTGTGTGAGCTTGTGTTTGTATTAGTGTAACCAACAATCAAAACAATCAAACACTTCCTTCTACAATGAAAGACAAAACGAGAATAAACAAACAAAAATGAATTCTTATTTAAGCTGAGCATGCAATGTATGTTTTATTACTATTTCCCCCTCCTTATGCTTATATGTAAATACTATAGTAAATGGTAATAATATTAATGTAAATGTATGTATGTATGTATGTATATAACATATATGGGAATGTGTTGTTTTTCTCTCTATCTCTCTCTCTTTCAACTTATTGAATGCCTTAAGTAATCATAAACAACAAAAATTCTTGTTTATCACATACATAGGACATGGTTTGTAATTTAACTAGTGATGCCTACTTAATTTTATTTCATGTGAATTTAGCTTTTTTTTTGTTTGTCGATTATTTCTGCTTCCATACTAGAGAACAATAATGATTTTTATGTGTCTACCTTGAAGGCCTCTGCAGGAATGTCATCATAGTCGATTGTCTTGCCAGTAAGACTCTGATCGGTCTTTTGAATACATTGTTGCTGTGTCAAATCGTCAGCGTCAACAACTTTAGATTTCACAAAGCATTATGCACCGAATTTTGTAAGAAGTCCTCAACCTTCAAACGTACAAAATTCTGCTTACTCACAAGCTCATTTCTGCGGACCACGGAAAGCTTTGGAAATTCTTTCAATGTGAAGTCAATGATAATTTATAAGTTATCTTATCCGATTAATTACATTAATATTGGCATGGGTAAACAAAATTGTCAAGTTTGGGGTTCAGAAAATTCTCATACCTCTCTGATAACCCTCGAGGGCAACAGTAGATTTATTGCTGCAACAATTTCCAAAAAAATATTATCTCCCGAAATTCCGTTGTCAACTGGCCACCAAGTCATACGATTTAATGCCCTTCTTTCGAGTTTTGCAAAATCTCTGGTTTATTCGAATAAAAAGGAAATAATCTCTAAACTCAAATACTTGAACACAAATCCATTTAAAGGTTTGTAATGACCAATAATGCAAAGTGAGTTAAGCATGGTTGAACTACTATTGTCGAATTGGGTATGTAGTATCTTTAATGCATACATATTTAGAATATTTAACTGAAAAACTTTAAAGATTTTATTTAAAAACTGTTTCCTTTCTTTCTTCCTTGCCTTGGAGTAAGTGCCTTAAAAAATAATCTTAAAAACTTTTTTTTATTTCTTGTTAAATTTAATGAAAAGGTGTTTGATTAAGTGCTGAAAAACATCTCTCCTTTTTATTACCGAAATGGCATCATTTAAAATGTTTTCGGAACAAAAGGGTTCTTATCTAAACATGGGTAAAATTTAAAATAATCAAAAAAAACGGAAAAAGAAGGAAAAACTAAAGTATTCTTTTTGGGATTAGTAGGTAATAAGTAAAAAGAAAAAACGAGTTCATTTGAATATTTTTGTAATAACAAAACAAAAACAACTTCCGTTTTATTATCTCTGTTTTATCTGCTGATATCCCATGCGATACAAAAAAACTATCACAGCAACCATTGAGATTCGTTTTTTTTTCTTAGAGTTTGTTTTACTTCCGTTGCTCTACTTGAATTTAAAATACAACCTACATTTGACAGAATATTTTTAGCTCTAAGATTGTCAAAAAAAAAAAAAAGGAAAAGAAGAAACAATAATGTAAGGAATTGATTTATAAAAATATGTTGTCTCTCTTTTATACTTAATAAGTGCAAGTCACAGTACCCTAGCAGATAGTGTGCGGGCTTAATAGACGAGAGGTTGTGGTTCATACTCCAGGTTAGATATCCCTAATAAGACGGAATGTGAAAAAATATTTCTTCGGCAAATACCACTCAGCAGATTTGTGGCAAAAACTTTGCAACTAAAATAAAATTGTCACGAAATGTTTCTGAAAAAAAATCTGTCCTTCGAAGTCGACTTTAAACTGTAGGTCCTGCCAATCATATATAAAATTAACACACACAACAAATGGTGTGGGAAGTTAGGTTGTTATCCTGACTGAAGGCTGGTAGTGATCAATTATGTATGTACATATGTGTCCGAGGTCAGCAATGAGTATTCAAAAAGATAAATAGATTCGAATCATACTCATAATGATACTTATACGCATTCATACTTATTTTAATATCATACTCATACAACTCATATTCAATGTTTGTTCGAACTCATACTTAACAATACGCATGATGTTGTTGATTTCGACTTTCCGCTACTCAAAATTCACAAGAATCACAAAATAAGTATGATTCGCGTACGAACACTACAATACTCACTAGAAGGATGTGTATTTACTCTGCTTGCTGCTCTGTCTTGTTCCTTTTTTTGTAAATGCAACAACAACTAAGACTGTAAATTTTAATGAATGATTCGAATCACACGAATCATTTATGAGTATTATAAGTATTTTTCTAAAGTTATGAATCTAAATGAGTAGGCGTATGAAACGAATATATTTCGAATTGCATGAGTTTGATGTCAACGTTGTACTCATATTCATTGCAACCTGTACTTATTAATCAACGTTGTAGTGAGTACGAATGAATCAGAGTAGTTAAATATCAATATTGTTGACTCACATACATATATTCAAAATTTCATGAGTGCTTATGAGTAGCGAAGAAACAATTTGTTACTGATCTCTGGTATGTATCTTTTGTATCCTCATATGATGGTTGCTTAAGCTTTAATCAATGAAAATTCTTTGAATTTTCTAATTTGTTTTAATCTTTTATATATACGGTTGTCGTATTGTCGTATAGCTCAAACTAAATTTATAATCAACCAAACATTGTATTTAAATTGTTACGATAGCACAATAAAACCAATAAACCGTAAAATTGTTTTTAACAAATGAAACATGATGATGCGATTACTTAATATTTTTCAATTCCTTTATTTCCATTCACAAAAAAATAACAAAACAACTCTTAAGAAAAAGGAGAAATTTGTTGAAAATTTGTATCCTGTTTCTTCGGTATTCTAAATGCTCTCGAAAAAGGACACGTAAATAAAATTTACTAGAAAAAAGGGGGATAAAAATTATTACAAGTATTTACAACAGGAATCCAAGTATAAAGTAAGAAAAACGAAAGTGACATTTGAAGTCATGGGACTAAAGTGGAAACGTACACATAAAAATGCCTTTGGATAAATGATAGCAACTAGCATATGAGCATGTGACATATAATAGCCTGTAGAAAAAGGCAAAACATATTTAAATAAACCCCATAACCCATACGCCGTAACAATGTTAGGGCAGACAGCTTTTGAAACGGCTACCAACATAAATTCAGATAAAAGCCAAAGAGTTTTGCTGAAACTACAAAAATATTTAAAAAAGTTTTTTTTCGTTTTTTCAGTAGCTCCAACACTTTAGTATAAATTCCCATACAATTTCGGTTACGTTAAATGTTGGCCAATTTTTTTTTCTTTTTTTCTTCAATAAAATAAAATTCTAAACTATAAAGTGAAATTTTAAAAACATTTAATAAAACAATAGAACAAATTTAACGTGCTTATTTTAAAATTAACAAGAGATTAAACAAAAGTTTTTCAAATAAAGGGTGATTTTTTAAGAGCTATTGGAAAATTAAAAAAAAAAACACATACAATTCAGAAAAATGCATGAAATCTTTATTTGAATCGATAGTACGGTCCATATAATTTAATATTTGAAGATTATTTCATGCAAATGTTGACCGCGACTGCGCCTCAAATGATCCATCCGCTTAGTAGAATTTTGGCATACTCTTTCCAACATTCCGGCCGGTCTCTCACGAATAAATGCTTCAATGTTGTCTTTCAATGCGTCAATTGAAGCGGGCTTGTCTGTATAGACATGAGCTTTAACATAGCCCCACAAAAAATAGTCTAAAGGCGTTAAATCGCACGATCTAGTCGGCCAATTGACCGGTCCCGAACGTGAAATAAAATGTTCATTGAACTCGCCTCTCAATAAGTCCATTGGTACGCGTGCTGTGTGGCATGTGGCACCGTCTTGTTGAAACCACATGTCATGCAAGTCAAGCTCTTACATTTTGGGTAAAAAAAAAAGTTGGATATCATCTCACGGTAGCGCTCACCATTCACAGTTACGTTACGATTCGCAGCATCTTTGAAGAAGTACGGTCCAATGATGCCACCAGGACAAAAACCGCACCAAACTGTGAGTTTTTCTGGATGCATTAGTAGCTTTTGCAATGCTTCTGGCTGATCTTCACTCCAAAATCGACAATTCTGCTTATTTACGTATCCCGAATAGCCGTTTCAGTGGGTCGATTAAACTGACCATAAAATGGAAGAAGCGCGCGATGAACTTTTTTAACAGAGCAGGCATTTTGATAATAAAATTCAATGATTTGCAAGCGTTGTTCGTTTGTAAGACGATTCATGGTTAAATTATAGACCAAACTGAAAATGTTTGACAGTGAAACAAAACACGAAACGTGCGTGAGCTGTTTAAACCAGTGTTGCCAAAAAGATAAAAGCTAAAAAATCACCCGTTATTAGGGTTGCTCGTTTGACGACAACGTGGCAACGAAAATTTTCAATTCAATTAAAATTATTTCCTGGGTATTTTAAATGCATGCGTTATGCCATTTCATCTATGTATGTTTGAACAGCATAAAAAAAATGTTAGCAAAACTTGTCAATCCGAAATTAATCGTGTTGGAATCACAACCCCCATGGAATATTATTTTGCCGCATATTTTATTAAGCACTTATTACCTTTAGATGCAAATAAAACAAAGTGTATGCGTGATATGATCGACCTTTTTTATTCGCTTGATGGACTTATTAAGGCCATTATGTGTGGAATATAACATGGTTTAAATGTTCCTCACAGATTTCCATACAAAATGTCCAAATTTACAAGACTTTGGTGTAAAAATCAAGTTGAATTTCATGACAAGTATTATGTTAGCTTCCATACACCACCAAAGACAGAAAACACCGTATGAAAAAGACTAACGGAGTCAAAAGGCACTATTTCGGTGGCCAGTTCACATCGTATTCACGTCAGATAACCATGCTCTCAATATCCAATATGGCATGAGTTATGCAGCACATAGCGCAGTCCTCTCAAAACCATATGTCACTGGTATACAGATCATGTAGTGCAGGCCAAAAGAGATCTATCATTTCCGCTGTCGAAATTGTGTCTTTCTAAAAGACCTATGAATCGATGACGTCGTCAGCGTAAAATCCATACCAAACAGTGACTTTTTGGATGCTCTTGTTTCTCATGCGTCACTGAATTCGCCAATTTTGTTTGTCCTCGTACCCATTCATTCAGAAATTGGCCTTATCGCTGAAGATGATTTTGTTGATAAAAATTATGGCCAACTGCTCTAGAGTTCGATCAGAGAATATCTATGTTCTGCTTTCAGTTATTGAGTCAGTTAAATTTTTATACGTATTCAGTCAGTACGCTTGACGAAGAATTTCTGGTCTATGGAAGGCTAAGTTTTTGTGAGCAATGGGCAATCGTCAGCCTTGGGTTTTCCTGCACACTCGCAAAGATAGGGGAGATGCTTCTGCAAAATTGTGTCATCTACGTACGAGTGTTGGTCGTTCATTTACTTAACCAGCCAACTGGAATTTATCCTTAATATTGCGAATAATCTTCTCGACTGAACGAACGCAAAGTGCGCTAAGCGCGTGATACTTTGCCCGAATAAAACAACATTTTGATAAAACAATTTTATTATTTGACCAAATTGCTGAATGCTACATCCGTCCATGGTGATTTGGTAAAATGGCTGTGCACTAGATATGTTAATTTGATACCATTTCTTAAGTATTGCTCATAAATAAAAAAGGAATCTCTATAGCGTTCCATGACACCTTTTATTCCAGATAAACTTCAATACATACAGTACTGTATTCATTTTTATGAAATATTAGTGTCTTATTTGGAAACGTTTAATTGGGTTTTTCTTAAGATATAATTCTACTTTGAATTTTATTCTTCCTGATAATTAAGTTGGTAAAGCTCAATAGCAGGCTGAAGCAATTTAATTCAAAAAACCTTTAATTGGGGTTTTTTTTCAAGAATTCTATTATTCCTGGTACTTAAGTTAAGGAAAGCTCAGCAACAGGGTAAAGCAATTCAACTGCAATAAATTGCAATAAAGGTAAACAATATAGAATAGCTGTAGTTAAGTTATATTTTCATTTACTTTCAATACTGTTGCGGCTTTTCTTGATAAATTTCCTGACTTCTTGAAATATCAATAGAAAGCCCTTTAGAAAACAAAGGAAAATTGCTAAAGATTCTTTAACTGAAATTGAGTTTGAATATTTGAAATAATTTTAAGAAATAAAAGAACAATGTTGTGATCGCATGAAATTGTTTATAAAAAAATGTTTAAATTTTCGAATATTTTTTTGTAAAAAAATAATCTTAGGAAAGATTTAAATTTGTCTGTTGTAATCAAATATTATTTTCATTAAACAAAACAATAATAATTTGTTATTTAAATAACCTCATCAACATTTGTAAGAAATATTGTGACTAATGACGTATGAGTGTTAATTCGTTGTTCGCTTATTAATCATACGTTCTGTTGTTCATCTTTTGAGAGAAATACATATTTTCATGTGAATGAAACAAACAAACAATGAAAACAAATTTTCCAAAGAAAGACAGAAATCAATTAAATTCAGTTTTTTTACTTCCTTTTTTCCATATCAAGCATTTCTTTGAAAATCCATAAGGAAAATACTGTTATTCCAGGGTTTTGGAATTTTTGCAAGCACACAACTGAAGCATATGAAAACATAAATACGTAGTTGCATAAAACATGAAACATAGAAGGGAGGAGAAAGATGCTTGACTTAAATTAAAGCAGATTTATTTCTTTTATGATTTGGGTTTATTTCTTTGGCACTAACAAAGAAAACGGCTGTTATTACCTTTCAAAGTTGGAAGTACATGTGTATGCTTCTGCGAAACTTTAACGTGCGTTTCCATATTCCTTATCATGGTATTTGAGAAGATTTAAACAGCGTTTAAAATGCCATGTATTGCAGCTTTATTAAAACGAAGAAAATGTGACTTTATAGTTCAAGTGACTTTATTGGAATAAAAATTTATTTCATGAAAATACTTACAAAAATTATAAAGGTTACTAAGATATGTTATGAGTATGTTAAAGCAGAGTGTATATTAATAAAGTGTATATTAGAAGAAACAGTGAATGTTATTACTACAACACTCCTCCTCATTCACTTCAAGTTACATCTTCCACGAAAATAATCATGTTTAATTGACGCCAACGGCTTCGTTAAAATGTCAGCTATCATCTCCTCCGTAGGGCAATAGCTCGTTGATATGATACCTTTCTTCACTAAATCTTTTGTCATTTTGTATCTCGTATCCATATGCTTTGTTCTACAGGAAAATTTATCGTCATTTAAAAGTCGCAAACAGCTTTGATTATCATTTAAGAGAGTTGTTGGTTCATTAATTGGTTGTTGCAAATCTTCCAGTAGTTGTCTAAGCCATTTTGCCTCTTTTGCAGATTCAGATAATGAAATATATTCCGCTTCACATGTTGAAGAAGCAACCAGTGTTTGCTTTTGACAGGACCAAGAAACAGTGCCACCATTGTAGAAAAATATTCTGCCACTATTAGATTTTCTTTCAATTCTTTCTTCAGCCCAGTTCGCGTCAGCATAGCCAATTAGTTTTTGTTCATTATCTTTGTTGCTTAAATTCAATTTTAAATTTGCTGTTGATTTTAAATATTTTAAAACACGCTTACACTGTATCCAGTCTTCATTAGTGGGCCGCGATACCTTTTGCCCTAAAATACTTACAGCTGCTGAGATATCAGGTCTGGTGTTAACGGAAATATATAAAAGATGTCCAATCAATTTGCGATACATAATATTATTTCCAAGAAAATTAGTATCTCCTCCTTTTCCGTAACATAAATCCAAAGGTGTTCTAACGGATTTTGCATCTTGAAGCCCAAATTCTTTAACTGTTTTATTTATATAATTTGATTGACAAATTTGGAAGTTCCCATCGAAATCTTTCGATATTTCAATTCCCAAATAATGTTTCAATTCGCCTAGATTTTCTATAGGGAAATTACTTAATAGGCCGGCTTCAACGTACTTTATTTGTTCCATTGTTGAACAAGCCAGAATAAGGTCATCAACATAAACAATTATATAGCATATGTTCCCGAAAATATTACCATAATACAAACAGGGATCATTTAAACTCTGTTTGAATTCCATTCCGATTAAAATTTCGTGTAATGTATTATTCCATGATCTTGCAGCCTGTTTCAAGCCATATATGCTTCTCTTTAGTAGACAAACCAGTTCACTGTTTTCATCTTTAAAACCTTCAGGCTGTTTCATATAAATTGTTTCGGACAATTTTCCATTTAAAAAAGCTGTTCTTGCATCAATATGATTCACAATCATATTTTTCTTTCCAGCAATTGATAATAAAATTCTGAATGTTGTGTGGGATACCACCGGGGCAAACACCTCATCGTAATCGATTCCATATTTCTGTGAAAAGCCCTGAGCAACAAGACGAGCTTTGAAACGATATATTTCACCATCGGAATTACGTTTTATTTTATAACCCCATTTACTTCCTATGGCTGTCTTTCCCTCGGGCAATTTGACGAGTTCCCAAGCCTGATTCCTTTTCATAGATTCCATTTCGTCTTGCATAGCATCTAACCATTGTACCTTTTCATCACAATTAATTGCTTCTGTATATGTTTTAGGTTCTTTGATTTCTTGTATTGACCATATTTCATCTATTAGTCTTCTAGGTTCTTTGCCTTTATTTGTACGACTAGAAACTCTAACTGTTGGTGTATGTAATTCCAAATGTTTTTCAGAATCATGTTCTTTATCAGTTTTTTCATTAAGTTCTGCCGTATCATTATTGATTGAATTTTGTTGTTGTTGTTCCGTATTCTCCTCCTCAATCAATAATGGATCATTTTTGCAGACTTTAGGAAACTTAATAGAAATGTTTTCATCTGTATTATCTTTACTGTAATCTAAAAATCGAACGTCACGACTTATGACTACCCTCTTTGTGGTAGGGTTGTAAAAACGAAAAGCTTTTGAATTATCATCATATCCCAAAAAAATCATTTTTAGTGCTTTATCATCTAATTTACGCCTTTTTTCAGATGGAACGTGTACAAAACATTCTGAACCAAAAACGTGAAAGAGGCTTAAATTAGGTTTTGAATTATACCATAATTCATATGGAGTTTTATTTGTAGATCTTGTAAAAACTCTATTTTGAATATAATTCGCAGTCGATACAGCTTCTCCCCAAAATGAATAAGGCAAATCAGCATCTATTAGTAAGCATCTGGCCATTTCAATTAGGCTTCTATTTTTTCTTTCGGCCTTGCCATTTTGTTGAGGACTATAAGGGGCTGTTAATTGTATTTGAATACCTTGAGACTGTAAAAAACAAGTAAAATTTTTACCGGTATATTCCCCACCTCTATCGGAACGAATGGCCTTGGGTGCTTTACCAAAATTTGTACGACAAAACATTATAAAATCTTTAAATACTTGTTCTACTTCCGATTTCTTTGATATTAATCGAATTATTGTAAAATTTGAATAATCATCAATAAAAGTTACTATATACCTTTTTCCAGATGGTGTAGTAGTTTGCATTGGTCCACAAACATCAGAGTGGATTAACTGCAATGGCTCCGTTGATTTGCTTACTGATCGTTTTGGAAACGGCATTCTAGTCAGTTTCCCCTTCACACATGTTTCACATATCTCCTTAATACCACATTCTACAATTTTAAAACCATCAGCTAAGTTTTCCGACAACATCTTTCTTATGGCTTCAGGATCACGATGTCCCAGCTTTCGATGCCATACATGAATACAGTTATTATTATGTTGAATTAAAGCATTTATTTTAACATGCTGACGTAAAATATACATTTCTCCTTCGATATCAGCAATACCAATATTGTTACCATTCAAATTAATACAGCAAATATTTTTATTAAATGTTACATCAAACCCGAATCTTGTTAACTGCCTTATTGAAATTATATTTCCCACCAAACTAGGTGCATATAAAACCTCCTTCGCGAAAAATGTATGCTCCTTACCGTATTTATCATAAAACATCAGCTCACCTGACCCAATGCCCTCAATAGCAACTTTTTCACCATTAGCCAATTCAATATGACTCTTGTAAGATTCATCCAATTTTTGAAAAAATTTGTAATCGTTGACAGCATGACGAGTAGCGCCTGAATCAACAAGCCAACAAGATAAATATTTAGTCTTTCCAAACTTGAAAAGAAAATCTGAATTAAATTTTTCCTCCATAGAATTGATTCTGCTGAAATTATTTTCTGGTCCTTGTTTCTGTTTCCAGTTTTTATATTTCAAACAATTTTTCTTCTGGTGACCGGGTTTCTTACAGAAATAGCAAACACCACCAGGCTTAGCAACAACCTTCAAAACAGCATCACCCACTGCGCCTCCATTAGCGTACAAACGTCTTTCATATTCTGCGATAATTTTCTGTTGAACAAAAGCAAAATTAATTTCATCTTCTTTTCTGGATTCTAGAGATATTATAAGAGTATCATAGCCCTCCGGCAAACTGCTCAGCAACATACCAGCACTCCATTTATCGGATAAGGCTTCCTCACCAACATCACGCAATTTTGTAAATAGCTCGTTCATTGTATTGATATGGGCCACAGCATTGCCACCTTCTTCCAATTTTAACGAGCAAATGCTCCTCATTAAATGAACTTTATTCGACAGAGTATTTTTTTCATGATAACTTTTCAAGTTATCCCACATTTCTCTTGCCGTTTTCGAGTTTCTAATATGGCAAAGTTGGTCATCCATCACGAGCAATCCAATGGTTCCCCTGGCCTCATCATCTTTGGTGTCCCATTCATCAATCACTGCCTTGTTCTGAATCACATTATTTGTAAATTTTGGTTCAGGACGGCTACCTTCAATCACCAGCTTCCATAAATTTTGCTTTCTCAATAGTAGCTCCGTTTTGAATTTCCAATTTACGTAATTTTCATTGTTCAATTTATTAAATTTTGTTTTTGTGTCTGTCATCTTTTTTAATTTTATTTTAAAATAAACTTTATGTTGATTAAACGCTTTATTTTTAACTTTATATCCTTTATTTTTCACTTGAATTTTCCAAAAACTTCATATGCATAGGCCCATAACCTATTGCAGCTTTATTAAAACGAAGAAAATGTGACTTTATAGTTCAAGTGACTTTATTGGAATAAAAATTTATTTCATGAAAATACTTACAAAAATTATAAAGGTTACTAAGATATGTTATGAGTATGTTAAAGCAGAGTGTATATTAATAAAGTGTATATTAGAAGAAACAGTGAATGTTATTACTACAACACCATGTTCTAGTGAATAGTACGTTTGGAATTTTTGTTTGGCAAATCAGCAATGAAAGCCTATTACTCTAGCATCCTTTCAGCATATCTACGACGTTGCGACTGGTTTTAAAACAGACTGAATAAATGGCCACTAATTTGACAGATGTAGCTTCAAGAAGATGGAAGTCAAAGTTCAGGACTCTGTGTTGGAAGATCCAATAGTTTTGTGTATTTCAATGAGATTTTCAGACTACAATTTGTAATGAAAATACTTCGAAAATTTAATTTAAGAGTTGAATCTTCTAGTAAAGCTTAGGCTATATCGTGCTGCCAATATCAGCTCAAATACTGTGTATGGTATAGGCTATGATGATAGTTTATGAATATACCTACCCATACTCTAATGATATGAATACAATAAACACAACGCAGCAAACACAGAAAATTTTTCAAAAATAGAACAGATGGGTGTATACGGAAATGATTATTTTAAAGGTAACGCGACAACAAGCAAATTGTTGCGCTTGCTGCCTTGCGTTTATTGTGTTTATAGCATAAGAGAACATAGTTAACTTTTCTTATTTAATATTCCCAAAGGCAATAAACCACTCTAATTGTTTTCGCCTACACATTCAATAAACTAATTTATGGTGCTAATTTTAAGCGATTGCCAATGCAAAATGGCAAATTAGCGTCCTGCTAATGTTTACCATCATTGGTCGTTAAATAATGAATTCAGTTCACATTTAGTTAAACAACAAATGCTTTCAACAACAACAAAAAAAACAACAAAAAAACAGGAAACATTTTTTCTTTAAACACAACTTGAATGGAATTTAATAATGGAATGAAGGAATATTAGTGTAGTGCCAGAGGTTGCTTTATTTATTTGAGTCCTATATAAAACAACATTTTTCTTTGGTGTCTAATGTTTACATAGAAAACTGTTGAAATATGTACCAATTATTTGCACCGTAATATATAAAAAATAATTTGAATAACTTGCTAATTGCACTTTAAATACTACATTGATGTGCAGGTGTGCAAATTTACACAGAATATGATTCTGTTTCATTTGATATATTGCCCCTGATGTTACAGAAACAAATTGTAATCTTACCATCCATCTACGATGATGTAGGGTGTATAATAAAAGGAAATAAAAAGAACTACAATACATTCAAATGAACAATAGAAATAGAAATAAACAACACAATAACGTGCTCAAGTCTAATCAGAAACAATTTTTTTTTGTTCTTCTCTTGTTTTTCGTTTAATTTTGTTTCAAACGGAAGCATTATTTTCTGTTTATAACTGTTGTTACGCAAACATTAGCACACATATACGTACGTTAGCATAGAATATAAGCAAAATTTACTTTAAGGATTGCTGAAAAACAATAACAACAAAAGCGAAGAATACAAAAGTAAAATAAAAGCCGAATGTATGTAAAACGGAAATGAAATGAAATTAACAGAATACACGTACTATAGGGACTGTAACGTGTGTAACCTATGGCATGAGGATTTATTTTAGCCAACATTTTTACGACGGAACTGACAAGATAAATAGACGTATGTACGTACAGTGAGAATGGATTTTTCTTGTATTAAAGTGTTTTAAAGTTATTAAACCAGCTCCATTTGTTCCTTTTTTGTATTAAAATTTACTCTTTATTTTAGATCTTGAGGGTGGCTATTAGAAATCGAAGGCAATCCATTTCCTTTTAATATCGTCTAGAGGTCCACGACTTTTTGTATTGAATTTTATACAAGAAAACTACATGCAGTCATAGAGTTAAGACCAAAAAATTTAATACAAAGGACTCACTCGTCCTACCATTAATCATCATATGCTGTCGGGCAACGGGTTCACTTTTAAGGCACGAAAGCCGCCTTGCTGTTTATTTACTCATAATATGTCATTTACAATTCTTCAGTCAAAATTACGACCTAGCTTCTCATATCACCCATGTTGTGTGCATTAATTTAATGCATGAGTGGCGGAATCTACAGCTCAAAGACGACTCTGAACGACAATTTTACTTTTGAGAAACTTGTCATGGCAATTTATATTTATGTTATGTTAGCCAGTGGACGTTCAAATGATTCACATCTCTCTTCCTGCAGTTTCTCCTATCACTTATAACATAGAAAAAAAGTTTACGTAGTCTAGTAGGTAGTTTGTTGGTTTATTAGGCGACAGCCTTTGGACAAGAATATTTCTTTCAAGAATTTGCTCTTCGCAGTCTTCTGGCAAAAACTCTGAAAAATTGCGATTAAATGCTTCTCTAATCTGTCGTACGGTGTTGACGTTAAACTGTAGGTGTCTAGCCACTTATTGATAAAGTTAGCACAAACACACACAACATGGGTGGTGTGAGACACCAGACCAATTAAGTAAGTAAGTATAAAATAAAGATATTCAATTATGACATTCTTAAACACTCTACACACTTGTAATATATTTTCCTAGATGCAACACAGTACGCTGTGCAGTACATACATATATTAAGTAGATAACATTCCCTAAATATTGGTAGTAAATAAAAAAAAAGAAGTCTCTATAGCAATCCATGACACCTTTTATTCCAGATACTCTGCAATAAATCCAGTACAGTAATCTTTTTTTATGAAATGTTTACCTCCTACTTGGAAAACTTTGATTGGGGTTTTTCGAAGAATTCTGTTGTTCTGTTTTTCATGGTACTTAACTTGGTAAGGCGAAGTAATTCAACAGAAAGAAATTGCAATCAAAGAAACCGACATTGGTAGCTTTAGTTGTGGTATATTTTTCATTTACAGCAGTATTGTTGTGGCTTTTCTTCAAAAATTTCCTGATTTCTTGAAATTTCTTTAAAAGAGAAAGAAAAAACCGGAACATTCTATAACTTAAATTAAGTTTGAATATTTGAAATAATTTTAAGAAAAAAAAGAACAATGTTTTGATGGAATAAAATTGTTTATGAAAAAATGTTTAAATTTTCCAAATTTTTTTTGTAAAAAAATAATCTTAGAAAGGCTTTGAATTTGTCTCTTGTAATCTAATATTATTTTCATTAAACAAAACAATAATAATTTCTTATTTAAATAACCTCATCAACATTTGTAACACATGTCATGACTAATGACGTATGACGTGTTAATTCGTTGTTCGCTTATTAATCATACGTTCTGTTGCTCATCTTTTGAGAGAAACATTTACATGTAAATGAAACAAAGAATTTCCAAAGAAATTAATTAAGTTTTTTCCATCTGATTTAATTATCATTGATTTTACTTTTCCAGTTTATGCTTTGTTTTTAATTCCTCTTTGCATTACAAACATTTCTTTGAAAATCTATAAGAAAAAATACTGTTTTTCTAGGGTTTTGGAGTTTTTACAAGGACACAACTGAAGCATAAGAAAACATAAAGACGTAGTTGCATAACATGAAACAGAAGAGGAGGAGGCTGGTTCACACAAGTTAAAGCCGATTTATTTCTTTTATAATTTCGTTTTATTTCTTTGACACTAACAAAGAAGATAAAAAATAATAGCACAACAAACAATTCATATTCTTACAGAATATTTAATATTCTTATGGAATGATAGACAAAATCAAGGACAAATATAATAGGAAATGCGATTATCGACAACAAGCGGAAAATGTAAACATAAGCAGGTATTTTGTAGGAAAAAATTTTCCATCAACCATAAAATTTCCAATAGCGTACGATTTTTATTTCTCCTTTAAATTGAGACAATTTTGCAGAAGAATGTTGAAATAGGTTGTAGTAAAAGGAAAAAAGAGATTAGTGCGTGATAAATTATTGTTTGCTTTAAGTATTCCGTAAAATTCAATTAATTTCAACAGTGTTTCGATTCCAGAGGGATTAAACAACAACCACCACACCTAATACCAAACAACCAAGTAGACTATACACTATCTATTAGACCACGGCTATTTTAACAGTTGTTTAGGTCTTCTTAAACATCACAATAATAAATATTGGAACGTACATTATAAGTTTTACAGAAGAACATCTACTTCCGAGGTTTGACAGTTGATAACGGATATCTAACAGTTAAATTACACATACATACATACATAATTGGCCATTACAACCCTTCAGCCAGGATAACGGCCTAGCTTCTCACACCACACATGTTGTGTGTGTTGATTTTATATATAAGTAGCGGGACCTACAGCTTAAATTTTATTTACTCTCAGAGTTTTTTCGTTTTGATGTCTGATCTGGGGTTAGAAACGTGGCATTACGTCTAATACGCCAACGCACTACATACTAGACTACGGCGACAGTTAAATTAGTTGTTGCTAACTCTCTTCGCTTTAGCAAATCACCATGGTCGACCATAACCAACGACGTGTATTCATTGATGGTACTTTACGGCAGTTGGCAATTGACCCTAAATTTTTGAAAAAATATCTTCAGCGATAAGACATATTTCTGGTTGAACAAAGAAAATTGTTGTATTTCGGACGACAAATATTCACATGAGATCCAAGATCAATGCCTTCCGAAAAAGTCACTGTTTGATGTGTAGTTTGAGCTGGCACCGTCTCAGGTTCATATTTCTTACAGAACAATGTTGGCCACGCTACTACTGACAATAGCGAGCGCTATATGTCTACGATTACCAAATCCTTCTGACCTAAATTGGATGATCTATACACCAACCAAATCTGACCTCAACATTTCAAACTTCTCAAGACGAGTTAGAAACTCTTTTCGAGCGATGTGAGAGCATGATCATCTCATGTGTAAATGATGTGAATCACCCACCGAAATTGTGTGATTTGACCACGTTGGATTTATTTCCTGTGGGGTTTTCTTAATACTCCGGTATATGCAAAAGAGTTACAAACCATATCAGTTCTCAAAATGACCATACCACATGCCATCGTTCAAATTCAATTTGATTTAAACTCCGAAGTCATATAAAACTGGAAATTTCGAATGCAATCCACCTAGAGAACGATGTTATGTTCCACAAACACACACTTTGTTTTATTTAAATTTAAAAATAAAAAACTTTTAATGAAGCAGCCGATATAAAAATCAAACTCTTTCACTAGAGCAGTGAATAAATGATACGCTTTTTACTAAAACTCTTTGACTTTTGCTCTCTGACTTGCGTGCTTCACAAATGCGTGCAAAAACACAAATGGCAACCACCTACGGCGGTGTAGATTATGAAGATTGTCACTCAAACAAGCAATTCAATATTGATTAAATACATTGTTTCGGGGGGAATTGGGGAAGCAATAAAATAAAATATTTGGCGAGAATTGGGGTAAATAAATACAAAATTAGTTTTAAATAATCAATTATTTATTAGTACATAGAACGTACCTTTCGGGTTGGGGGTTGATCGGGTATTGATTCTTTTCTCTTTTCAGATCATTCACAATAGTATAAATGTAAGAACAGAGGTGGTTTATACACTTAAACTAAACTTATATCTAAGACTTAAAATTAGGGTGGCCAGCGTGAACATACATGAACGCAAATAGACTAAATATTAAGGATTTAAAAAAATAAATTTGCTTTTATGCTACTCAAATATGATTTCAATTTGAAATTTAATTGATTTCGTCCATAAAATAAATTCAATTTTAAAACATGCATCACAAAAGCAACATCGAAATATTTTATGTTTCAATAGATTTTTTTTTGTTTAGCAAATCAATATAATTGAATAAAAATTCAAATAATTTTATTATCCGGTCATAGTAAAAGTTCAATACGCAATATTGAATTGATTTTTGTTCTTGGATTTCTGGAGAAAAATAAAAAGAAGTAGTGGAGTACAGCTGTTACACCACAAAAAAAGAAAGAAAAAATCTCCATTTCAACGTATAAAACAATTATTTTTTGAATTTGAAATTTTTCACTCACAGATTGTTTTGTAAAGAGCATCAAGTTGCTGCAAATTCCATTTGACTTTGTATGAAAAATAATAAAAAAAATTGAGTATGTAAGTACATATAACATAAAGAGATTCAAATATGATATCCTTAAACACTCCACACACTTATAATCCATTTTCCTAGTTCCAACACAGTACGCTGTGCACTACATATGTATGTTAAGTAGATATCATTCCCTAAGTATTGGTCGTAAATAAAAAAAGAGTCTCTTTAGTATTCTTTTATTCCAGATACTCTGCAATAAATGCAGTGCAGTTATCTTTTTTATGAAATATTTGCCTCTTACTTGGAAACCTTTAATTGGGTTTTTCTCAAGATCTAATTCTACTTTGAATTTTGTTCTTCCTGATAACTAAGTTGGTAAAGCTCAATAGCAGACTGAAGCAATTCAATTGAAAGAAACCTTTAATTGGGGTTTTTCAGGAATTCTATTATTCCTGGTACTTAAGTTAAGGAAAGCTCAGTACCACGGTGAAGCAATTCAACTGCAATAAAGTAAACCAATATAGAATAGCTGCAGTTAAGCTATATTTTCATTTACTTTCAATACTGCTGTGAATTTTCTTTATAAATTTCCTGATTTCTTGAAATATCAATAGAAAGCCCTTTGAACAAAGGAAAATTGCAAAAGATTCTTAAACTTAAATTGAGTTCGTATATGTATTTGAAATAATTTTAAGAAATAAAAAAAACAATGTTTTGATCGCATGATATTGTTTATAAAAAATGTTTAAATTTTTCCAAATTTTTTTTGTAAAAAAATAATCTTAGAAAGGCTTTAAATTTGTCTGTTGTAATCAAATATTATCTTCATTAAACAAAACAATAATAATTTGTTATTGAAATAAACTTATCAACATTTGTAACAAATGTCGTGACTAATGACGTATGAGTATTAATTTGTTTTTCATTTATTAATCATACGTTCTGTTGTTCATCTTTTGTGAGAAACCTTTTTCGTTAAATGATATAAAGAATTTTGAAAGAAATCAATTAAATTTAGTTTTTTTTTACTTCCTCTTTTCATATCAAGCATTTGTTTGGAAATCTGTAAGGAAAATACTGTTTTGCCAGGATTTTGGAATTTTTGCAAGCACACAACTGAAGCATTTGAAAACATAAATAGGCACTTGCATAACATGAAACAGAGGAGAAGGAGAAGGAGAAGCAAGAGGACGAGGATGGTTCACACAAGTTAAAGCCGATTTACTTCTATTATGATTTCGATTTATTTTTTTGGGCACTAACAAAGAAGACGGATGTTATAAACTGTGAAAGTTGGGTACGTTCCCATATTCATTATCGTGATATTTGAGAAGACATAACAACCTTTAAAATGCCATCCTCTAGTGGATAATAGGTTAGGTTAAGTTAGTGTGGTAGCTTCATACCAAAAGCTCACATGAGCACACATACTGACCAAGTTCCTCTGAACTAAGGAGGGAGAAATTAGACAGCGCAAGGGCTAGTGAATAGTACGTAAGGAATTTTTTCTCATATTAGCTGTGAAATCCTGTTACTCTACCATCCTTTAGGTATGTATATCTACGGCTTTGTGAATGGTTTTATTTATAGAGTGACTGGATTTTTTTTTTTTTTTTATAAAGAGAGGTTCTACTAAAAGCAAAATAATTTACAATGAACCGTAAGGTATTGCAGATTGCTGAAAACGCCGTGTAGTCAACAAATTCAAACCATCCACCTTTCTTTCTCTAACAGAAAATATGTTGCTTAATAATCCAGTATTTAGATAATTAAGTTAAGCCTACAAGTGTTCCATGGGATCTGTTGGGTTTTGGGGAAGCTGAGGCATTTTCGGCAATATAAGGTTGCCCTTCTTTGCTGTAAAGGTCGAATACAGTGAGTTGATAAATACTGTATGTATGGAGATGTTACAATATAAACCATCAGTACACAATCATTTTTTTTAATTTATTTCCTTTTAAAATTAATCGTCATCTTGAATTACAGGAATATTTTTTTCCAAATTCTTATTTCTTTCCTATCACTACCATGTTTCCATGATTTTCTAACATCTTTTTCATCGACTTAATATCTTCGAATAAAATGAAACCCACTGACGAGAGTCTCTCTTCTCTTTTAGCAATCTATACCGCTGATATAAATTTCAAGGGGTTTAGCAATGAAAGATTTTTTTTAACGTTTGTTTTCCAAATATCTCCGTGGGTGGTAAATTGTTGTCAAGTGTTGCACAGAAATGTTGGTATTCGTTTGACACCCACCAAAATCGTAAAGCAAAAATTGAATGAAAATATTCCAATTGATAACGTTTTTTCAACGTTTATGACAAAAATATCCCGGAGTGTTTTGAAATAGAGAAAAAACTCTGTGTTGAATTCTTTAAAAAGTCGCGCGTGTGAAAAAGAATGTTTGTTCTCGGAATTCATAAAACTCACATACAAAAATGTTTTTCTTGTTCTTTGATTTCGTATTACTTGCCAACGTCAATAAAACATTGGATAGAATTATTTTAGTAATGCAATCAGTCTTGAAAAAGTTTCAAGTTTAATAATTTTGTTAGAAGGTCTTATTAGCCAAAAGCCACCACAACAGAATACTCAGAAGACTTCAGTGAATATTGAATAAAGCTGGATAGCAGTTAACAGGAAAACTTGGATTAGATTATGTTAAGGTAATGAAGGAAGAGGTTTCACTTTGGGCAGAATTTACGCCTACTGAAACACCACGATTAACATGGGGATCAAAAATTCAATGAGAAGATAATCCAACTCAAGAACAAATCTTTATATTTGCAAGGTCACTCAAGGACTTGAGAAAGTAAAAAGTGAAACACCTCCGCCTTTTCGAGAGAAGTGCTTTGATACATGAGATGAAAGACAATCTTCCCATACTCCTCAGATCTACAGCTCCCGCAGAAGTCATTTGCGGGAATGCCAAGTCTTTCAACATGTCTACCTAAAGGGCACTGGTACGTGAGAATTGCTTTTGAGATTTTGAAACAGAAGTGAGTAGTTCGTCTTCTTATTCATACGTGGCCAGCAGACTCTAGCAATATTACCCGCACCCTACTGCAACCAATGAGATTTAGCCACCCTGAAAAAAGTGTGGACAATATCCGAATTAACTGAGGCAATCGGAATACCTCTGAAACAGTTGGAATGCCTTGCAACATGTCGCAGATTATAAGCTCCGAGCAGGCCCTAATCAACGCCTTCTGTAAGTCATTTGTACCCAATAGCTTATTCACATCATTACAGAAACTAAACAATTAGCTTTGAAACGATCCCCATTGGGAACCAGAGTATTTTGAGTCTAAAGTGAGTTTATATTCCTATTCCTTGAGTAATACCTATTCAAACAGCTGGCCCCACTCCTCTCCTCCAAATTTTATCTGCCTGCTCGTGGACATAAATTCTCACATTACTTGAGGACCTAGCAGAAGGTAGACCCACGCAATCTTTGATTTTATCTCACAAGAGCTGGGTGCCTGAATCGAGGCTAAATGTCAGATAGTATTCCTATGTCCACGTCCTTAGTACCTTCCATCCAAGTTAAATTGTGCACATATTTTGCTGAATAAACTCTGCTCAATTTGGACGCTATACGCGAATTTCCCGATGGGTTCGGAATATATCATTCTGGATCCATAAACGCCCACTCCTGTTGTCAGATCCCTGTCCTTACACAAAATAATGCAAAGAATTATTCTAATAATAGCATGTTATTGTAGTCTAGTAGGTAGTGTGTTTGGTTATTTTACATAAGGCCACGGTTCAAACCCCCGGTCATACATCAGAAACGAAATATAAAAAAATATTTCTTCGGTGACTTCCTCTCAACAGCAGATTTCTGGCAAATACTCTCAGAGTAAATAAAAACTTGTCATGAAAACTTTCTCAAAAATCTTTTGTTGGGAGTCGACTATAAACTGTAGGTCTCGCCACTCATGCATAAAATTGACACACACAACATGAGTGATGTGAGAAGCTAGGCCGTAATCCTGACTGAAGGGTTGCGAATTGTGAACAATAAATTATAAATAAACAACCAAACACTTGCAAACTAACAAGGTTTTTAATGATTATGTATCCCATAAGGAAACGGTCCTGCTCTTGACAACGTTTCTATCATTCATACATACATTTACTCACTATATTCCTTCACATTAATCAAATAATACTTGAAGCACGCTACAAAGTTTTCTTTACTACTTACTAAATCAATTTAAATAAAATAAAAGAAAATTTCAAATAAAGAAAGGCAAAGGAAATTGAATCACTCTTATCTTTCAGTTGAAATAAATTCTTGTAATGATTACAAATGGCCACGATTAATTTAAATCTTTTGGAAGAACAAAATTGTACCTTCTCTCCAGTTTAGTCTAGTCATGATTTGTTTTTAAACTGTTAGGATTTATTCCGTGTTTTTTAAGATACCCAAAGACAAGATGAACGGCCAACAAGAGTAGAAGAGATGTGTACGTGATGCAAATTAATTAAACAAAAAATGTCAATTTCTTTATAAATTGCGAAACCAGACATGAAAGTATGTCAAACAAATTAATTTCAATGAAAAGGACTAAATTTTTTTCCTTTTGCATTGAATTTTAAACACTTTTCTTTTAGAATTTCTATACGATTTTCAGGACAGACGCATAATTTATTAACACAACGTTTTGCAATCCTTTGAAAATAAGAAAATTAATGCGGCATGTAAGGTCAACGATTTTATAGAATCGTATCGTAACATTTATTGGTTCAAAGAATTTTTAATGTTGAAACGATAAACCTTGAATTGAATTAATTCCCAGCTATTTGTAACAAAATTTTGCTACTGATTGCTGCATTCGATAGATATTATAAAGCCTTAATTTTGATTGACATGATATTCATTGTGTCCTTACAAGCCAATTTCATATTTTCTGCATAGTTTTAGTATTACAATGGAAACACGATGGAAACATAATTGACGGAAATCCTTGAATGAATGTCATTTGTTTGCAGAGAAGAGTTTATCAAATCTTTCACTCAAGCAGATAATGATTATCTTTTGTGTCATTTAATTCCATTTTATGTCATTAATGCGTTTGTATTGTACATGAATGTATGTATATAGAAATACATGGCATCATTTGTATTATTAGCACGCAGTCAGTGGATTTTATTGTTTCCGGGTTATGCCGGCAGTTTACAAAATGGCTAATGAATGTCATTAAATCATCCTTAGCGATAGTGGATGTTTAACAAATCTGGTACCGTCACTAGTATTCTGTTTGTGAATGGTATTACCGCACGCTGTCCCATAGAACTGCATGTACTGTACTTGTACTCAAGGGATTTGCGTAACTATTGCAACTGCATAGTTGGAAATGCATACGTACACTTGTTATGAGACCGTTTCGCTCTCACTGGAAAATACCTCACTACAATGGAATATACTGCCAAAGAAAAAAGCCTACATATACCACTGTATGCATACACCACTGTATGTAGACCTTCTTCCCGCCGGTTTTTTTTCCAAATTTAAAAATATGTTATACCGTTATTAAAAGCATTTACAATTAAGAATGTTTAAAGGAAAAGCGAATTTGAACTCTACATACACCACTGTATGTAAACTTTTTTCTTTGGCTGTACATGTTTGCTGAACTCTCTAATGTCTGAAATTAGAAATTGCAACTGTATTTGCTTTTTTTTATGGAGCACTGGTTAGTTTTATTGTACACATACATACATACATAATTTTTCATTACAATCCTTCAATCAGGACTACGATCTAGCTTCTCACATTACTCCTGTTGTGTGTTTTAATTTTATACATGAGTGGCACTGAACGACATATTTTTCAGAAATTTGTTCATGTTAATTTTATTTACTCTCAGACCGCAGAAGAAATATTTTTTCATATTTCGTTTAATTGGAGATGTCTGACGTGTGATTTGAAACGAGGCCGCACGTCTAAGAAGCCAACACACTGCTTACTAGACTACGTCGACAACAATATGCTGCTAAATAAGGTCTCCGGATATCTTAATGGTCCTTGGGATCTAATTGTGGCAAATAGTACAAGCTGTCTCAATTCAAAACTAGAGCAGTGGATAGGTTGCCACTTATTGATCCCACAGTACTTTAAGTACTTCTTACGATGGTGGTTTTATTCTACTTTACTTTACTGTTTTCGCTATGATTGAGTTTAATTCCATTTTGTTTGACTCCTTCTATTACAATTTTACTTCCTTCTTTTTAAACGAAACTTTCTGATAAATAGGTCACGATATAATATGCTATCTTGGTATGTATAGGGTTTTTCATTAAACACTTTCTATCTCTCAATTCAACATAGTATGTGGGAGATATCATCGAAATGTTTTATTTCGCTTAAAGGCTTATTAGCGTAGCTCCTGCGCTAATGCTCTCCGATGAGTTTGATAGAATTCGATCTGTACCAGGACTGCGCTTATCTCTGGCATCATAGGTAGCTAAGCGTGCTCAAGTGCCACTCCAACATACTTACCTATGTGTGGAATACGACATCGTTCAAATGTCCGCCACGGCTTCTTTGGGTAGAGAACATCCGCAATGTCCAGTCTTCCATAACTCTGACGCATGTAACGAGAGGAATTTGATCAATGGCACACAAGATGTTGGTGGCGAATTCAAATCACCACCATGTGAGATGACCATGACGTTAAATCGCTAGTGCAGTATATCCAATTTGGTATAAGCTGCGGGGCTCGTATCACCAGTCTGATTATCCAATTAAAGCAAAAGAAAAAGTTGAGAACTATCGAACTACAGCGTCTGGTAAAGAAATATGGATCGTTAACGTCGATCCTAACAACAAACGTCTAAAATCCACAACAAACACTGGCTTTTTCAGGATGCTTTAGAACGCATGGATCATAAATTCGACAAATTGTTTTTGTTCACGTTTGTTCCATTAAGAAATAGGCTTCGTCGTTGAAGATAATTTTCCAGTTGCCAGTTGTTTCCATTCAGCAATCACACGTCGTTGTTTTTGGTATGCTAGTCCATGGCAATTTAGCAAAACTAAATGAATAAATGGCAGCTAATTTGACAGATATGCCTCTTATTAACAGATAAATTTCGAAAGTCCTTGTTGCATGACCCTATACTATACTTCAAAAGACAAACAGACCATATTCTTTTGGCATATTTTTTTTTTTTTTTTTGCTTTTCCAAGAAAAAATATGCTGTGATTTGGGAAGAGCAAGGAATTTGCTAACGAAAGAAAATAAGAAAAAAATCGTTAATTTAGTGGAATTTATTTTCTGTATGTTAAAGTGTTTTAGTTTTGAGAAGGACTGAAAAGAATTTATGAGTTTATTATGGAAAATGAATTTTTATACTAAAATATACTTCCTATGGGAATCAATAATATGTCTTAATTTTAATATTGTTACGTTTTTACCTTTTAATTGTTCGTACTCTTTATTGTTCGTACTACCTTTGTGTGTCACCGTATACAACTCTACGATATAACAAAAACTTACTTGTCCACTAGTCTACCTTACAGTTCTGTCCGCGCAAACACTAACAACTCTTCGGTAGATCTTCATAACAGCGATCTTCAAACCACGACTGTTTACTTCGAACGCAACGCGTCTTCACACAAGTCTGACTGAATTCTTACTGCTCGTTGCCTGCTTTGTCTTGCCTTTTTATATTCTCACGTAATCAGTCCGATGAATGTTCTTGAAATGGAATGTTCGCATTTTCGCCTTCTTGAGAACTCTACCACTACTTCATTGTTGTTTGTGTATTTTGCTTACGTTGTTTGTTGTTGCTTTCTTTCTTACTTGTCTGTCTTCTTTTCTTCCATCGATGTTGTTGCTTTACTTGGAACATGTTCGTTGTATTTGCTAGTGTAGCTATTGTTAATCATGTTACATGGTAAACGATGTTTTCATTTTCGTAACAATATTTATTAATCAAATAAACATCATGTTACCATTCCAAATAAATCAAATGACTTGTAAAGACAATTTTAATTATCACTAGAGATTCAGTTGCCTTCCAAAAAAACCATTTTTTGCTATTTTACAACACTTTTGTGTGCTGGTGACCTTTAAGAATTTTGGTTTTTTCCCCCAGTGGACAATAGCGGCATACAGAAACGAATAATCGTTTGCCAAAAAGTTAAGCAGTTAATTATGCAATTCATTTCTTTAAGCAGATTATACATTTATACATTTTAAGCAACAAAAACAAATAATAATAATAATGAAGCTGAATATTTGTAAATTCTTAAGGAACAAGATAAAATCAAGGACACAACGATTTACAAATTTGTTCATCCGTAAGTCAATTAATATTTTATGTTCTAATAACGTATTAAACCTTACTCTTCTCAACGTTTTTCTGTTTTTAATTAAAACCTGACATACACAGCAGAGATCAGAAATGAGTATTCAAAAATATGAGTAGATTCGAATCATACCCATAATTTCTGATACTTATACGCATTCATACTTATTTCAATATCATACTCATACTACTCATATTTAAAGTTTGAAGTACCTATCGTACTCATGCTTAACACAATTCATGATGTTGTTGATTTCGAAATTTTTAAATTTTTTCCTTTTTCTTAATAATTCGGCATAATGCAAATGTTTTTAAATATCCAAAGAGAAGAGTATGATATATTGACAGAATATTCTTTTTATTTAAATTTTATTAATCAATACCGTTTTTTGATTGTAAATTCTAGGCTTTTTTTCGTCTTCTTCTGTCGTTACCGTCTGTTAGCCAACAACTGCTGACATTACTTGGCAACAATTTGCCACCCACTGGCATCGGCATGTTCAATGGGGCAGATGACAATGTTTTATGTTTCTTTTTCTTCTTGGTACTTGGTTTTATAGACCAGAAAATTTAATATTTTTTGGGTTATAAATTGTATTAAAAGTTTTACTTTCTCTAGGGATGTGACGTTTTTGTTTTAGTCGCTTTGCATAAATTGTAAAAGAGAAGAAAAGATAAAGAAAGATTTGATAATGAAATGATGAAACAAAGAGGCAAAATCATGCATAGAAATTATTGGATCTTGTGACAAGGAATTTCGAACTTTGGCGGTTGATAATGATGTTGATCTTGTTGAAGTTACATCTGTTAAATTAGTTGTCATTTGTTTAGTTTGTTTCGTCAAAATACCATGAGTGGTTATAGAGTTTAACATTATGTGTTCGAACTCACTCACATCTCATAACCTTCAGGAACAATTATTCCAACTGTGGCTGTGTATCAGAGATCAGCAATGAAACGTTTTTTCGCTACTCATAAGTATTAATGAAATTTTGAGAATGAGTGAGTCAACAGCATTGATTTATAAGTACAAGTTGTAATGAGTAGGAGTACAACGTTGACATCAAACTCATAACATTCGAAATATCTTCGATTCGTACGCCTACTCATTCAGATAAATAAATTTAGAAAAATACTTTTAATACTCATAAATGATTCGAATCATTCATCAAAATTTACAGTACATATTAGTTGTTGTTGCATTTACAAAATGAGAAGAAAGAAAAAGACAAAGACAATAAGCAAAGCAGACACACAATCTTCTAGTGAGTATTGTAGTGTTCGTATGCGAATCATACTTATTTTGTGATTCTTGTAAATATTGAGTAAGTATGAGAAAGATGAGTACTTCAAACATTGAATATGAGTAGTATGAGTATGATATTAATATAATTATGAATGCGTATAAATATCAGAAATTATGAGTATGATTCGAATCTATTCATCTTTTTGAATACGCGTTACTGATCTCTAGTATGTACATATGTGTAGGGCTTTCCAGTAAGTATTTACAAACTTTAACAGTTGATAACGGTCATCTTATTGAAGCTACATCTGACAAATTAGTTGTCATTTATTCATTCCGATATGCCAAATCATCAAGGACGGCTGAAACATTCAACAACACGTGGAAATAATAAAACTGTTTGTTGGCGACTGACCCTAATTTTCATTGAAAAATCATCCGCAGGGATGCGGCCCATTTCTATACAAAAGGGCACGTGAACAAACATAATTGTTCGATACCAATCAACATGAAATCCAATTATGTCCAAAGAATCACGTAAAAGTTACTGTTTGGTGGTAATTCCCCCATGACTACGATCGGTGGAGCGCAGCCGGAATGTTCAAACTTCTACGACTCCTGGGGCATGAATTAGGCTGAATTTGATCGATGATATGACTTATGTTGGTTTTGAGGACTGGTGTGGTTTGTATCATACACCTACGACTTAAAAAAATCTTACAAGACATCTAACGTGGTTAAATCAAGTGATCTCGGTGCCATCACATCACTTGCAACGTGAAATAGTCTTTCCCTCAAATCGCTTGTGCAGAAAATTCAGTGCGACATGAGCTTTATACAACGTACCACAGCTTTGGTAAATCACATGTTACTGGTCTACATTTTATTCAATTTAGGTCAAAGGTGGTTAGTAATCATCGATCTATAGTGCTCTCCAACGATTTAAACAGATAACGACGACAACTCAAACTCTACAGTGACTGTTACGGAATTTATTGGACACTTTTAAATTTCATGTACATTAAACCAAATTTGAATCCAGGATTGACACCAGGAAAAATATTGATTTGTGTCTGATGGAATTGAAAGAAAATTATTCATTATTCAATTGCTTCTAATCTCTGATTAGAACGGCAAGATTTTATTAACAGAAAATGTCTTGTATTTCATCATGACAACACCAGATCTTGACCGGGAAATTTTGACCAGCGAAACACGATTTAATCAGTTTTTCGTTCAGAAAACCTCGGAACTTTAGACTAACTATGGCTTTATGTCATAAAATATTTTGATTTAATAAAAAAATAAATAAAATAAAATATTTTGATTTTTAAGCATGAGAAAATTTGTTCATATTTAATCAAATTTTTCAAACACTCAACCTAATCAGTATTAATTATACGTCTCGTTAGACAGCTGCCTTCAAATCTACCAGGAGTGTAGAACTTTATATTCTTTTTTTGAATAAAAGTGAACTTTTATTTTATTTTAATACCGTATTGGTATTATATTCAACAAGTAGCATTCAAAATCCATTCAACCTAAAATGGTTGATAACTAACTGAATTGGTCACTCCTGCCTTTCCCACATTGTTGCCCATTTCACCTTTGAGTTCAAAGCCTAAAATATTTCAAAAATGTAAACATTATAAATATGTTCGAGTTTCTTTAATGCAATAACTTTACAAATAATTTGTTATACTTATGTACATATGTATGTATGCATGTTTCACTTTTTATACTCAAAAGCATAAAATATTTTAAAAAATATATAAACATCAGGAATTTTATTTTCCTCACTTTGTAATACAATAGTTGTACAAATGTTTTATGATAGAAAGGAAAAAATATCTCCAACAAGCCACATGTGGTACAATCAAATAGTGCCCCCCTTAGTGTATTTGCCATTACGGTTAAGGTGGCCAACAAAAACCGACTTGTTATGAGCTATTCAGTTGGTGGATATTATTGGCAGAAATTGAATTGAAATGACAAATAGACTCAGTATGATGAGTGGCTGTTGAATGTAACAGGGAGAAACCTAAAGATGTGCTAGAGATTTTGGCTTAAATTAAATTAAAAAACAAACTTCCTTATCTTCTTCCAATTTTCTTCTCTGGGATGAGTTATATCTGGTATAGTGTCTTTCGACTTGATATCTTCACATATGCTTTGCATTTATTGTTATCTATCCGGGTTACATACATACATACATAATGGGCCATTACAACCCTTCAGCCAGGATTACGGCCTAGCTTCTAACACCACACACGTTGTGTTTGTTAATTTTATACATGAGTGGCGGGACCTACAGTTGAAAGTCGACTCCGAACGAAAGATTTTTTGAGAATCTTTTCAAGGCAATTTTATTTTCTCTCAGAGTTTTTGCCAGAAATCTGCTGAGAGGAAGTGGCCGAAGAAATATTTTTTCATGTTTCGTTTTGATGTCTGACCTGGGGTTTGAACCAAGGCCTTTACGTCTAATAAGCCAACACACTACCATACTACGGCGACTACTCCGGGTTATATGATTTTTATAATAAAATAATAATAGTCAAGCCGCAATTCAAGCACTGGGTTCTTATAAGGGTTAATCGAAGTTAATATTGGGCTATCTAAACAAGCTGAATTAGCTAAGTAAACAGAATAAGATTACCTTCTAATGGGGCCAAAACCCTTCTGTAAAGTGGGAATGAATGTTTAGAAAGGCATGCTCAACGAAAGAGAAAATAGAGAGCGGCAAAGACTCTACTCAAACCAAGTGTGTTTAAGGCAATCAAAACTTTTGTTGGAAAGTTATAGTAACAGAACTATCCGCTCCTTTGAACACTATATACACTCACAGTACATTTATTCAGAATATAGATTCTGTGACAATGAAAATGAATCATCCGAACACATATTAAAACCTGTGAGACAATAATACATGCCAAAAGGAAACATCTGGAAACATACCAGATGCAGGGCAGGAAACTTCCAATGTTAACACTGAGCAGCATTCTGAAGCTTGTCAGGGCAATAGGCTTAAATATACAATACAATACAAAGTGAGGGGAGAATGGTCACAGTGTTAAAACACTTCTTCATCACACTAAGTACTATACGATTCTTTGCTGGGGCTATGGTTATAATCGTTTGTAAACGTACATAATTTCTACAAGAATTATTTAGAAGAGGTTCTTATACTACTAATCAGATACGGGAGTTACACGATAAGGAATGAAAGTAGTTTACAGTGAGCGCCAAAAGAAACTCAACTTTTACCAAAATTTTTTGTAATTTTCTTTTTGTTTCAATTTAAAAAAAAAGCAATGAAAATATTTTAAAATAAAAATAACGGTAATTTAAGAATGTATATTTTTTAATGTATAGTTTCTTTTGACGCTCACTGTATATGCTGTTAGAGGTCTTAAGTAAGATACTCAAGTTGATTAAAGATGTTTGAGGGTTTACTTAAGAATTTCAATTGAAATCAGAACCACTAAAAGTAGTTAAATATGTGTACATGGAAATAGGCCTGCTCATTATTTTTGGGCTAGGTTTATCCGAATAGATGGACCAATAGCAAAGAAATCGAAAAGCATTAGTTTGGTTTTAAACAGTAAAAATAGCCACATACTTTTGCAAATGCGGTTTATAATTAAAAAAGAAAAAAAACTTAAATATAAAATTCCTAAGACTTTAAATAACTTGGAAAGCAATAAAATCGAAAAATGAAGAATTCTGTTGGAAAAATGTAAAAAAAAAAATAAACAAATCAAAAAGCATTGCACGAGTATATTAAAATATTTACACACGCTCGCTCACTGAAATAATATAAATTTGAATAGAATTTAAGTCTTACAAACAAGATTTTCTTTAAATTTTTATTTAAATTTTTCTTTAATAAAATTGTGTGTGGTATACGGTCTAGAAATCCTCAAGGCATTATATACAGTGAGCATCAAAAGAAACTGTACATTAAGCAACAAAAAAATGTGCATTAATAAGTTACCGTTATTTTAATTTTTAAATTGTTTCATTGCCAGTTTTTAAAATTGAAACAAAAAAATTACCAAAATTTCGAAAGATTGTCAAATTTTTTCGGGCACTCTCCATATGTGGTAAAATTTGAGTTTGTTGATTTTTAGATTTTTATCCTTAGTGTATAGTTTCTTTTGACGCTCACTGTGTATTCAGTAAAAAATTTTAACACAAATATTTGTTTAAGTTTTGGTAGAACTTTTGAGACATTTGGATATGTGCACGTGCAATATTTAATTTCTTGAATTTATTTGGTTTTTTTTGAAAGATGAAATAAATGTTTTTAATTTTTCTATAAAATTAAAAACCAAATACAAGTTCAAATGTAGATTATGTAAAGGTTTTTAAAACTTTTTTAATTTAGATTTGTTTCTAAATATCTACAGGCAATGTACTAAGGCAGGCCTGGAATTTTTGTTACAAAAATAGTTTAAACTTTTTTTAAATATTTATGGTTGAAAAAAATTAAAATAAAATAAAAATATTTACATAATATTACAAAACAATTTGATTAAATTTTTAAATTCTAAACTAATGTATTACCGATAATGCCGTAGTCTAGTAGGTAGTGTGATGGCTTATTAGACGTAAAACCACGGTTCAAACCCCAGGTCAGACATCCAAACAAAATGTGAAAAAAAAATATATCTTCGGCGATTTCCTCTCTCAACAGATTTTTGGCAAAAACTCTGAGAGTAACTTAAATTGCCATGAAAAGTTTCTCAAAAATCCGTCGTTCGAAGATGACCTATAACTGTATAAAATTAACACACGCAGCATAAGTGGTGTGAGAGAGAAGCTAGGTCGTAATCCTGACTGAAGGGTTGTTATGACCAATTATTTACATATGTATTACCGGTAGATTCGGATTTTGAATTATTCCAAAAACTATAGCAAGAGATTTAATATTATTATTAAATTTTTAAATAATTGTTTAATATCATAACTTTAATAATTTTTAATTTAATTTAATTTTTATTCAATCGCTTATATATTTATCTCATGCTTTATTTACGTCAGCATTTATATTACGCAATTTACTTTACTTTTTTTTACTAGTACTAGGCATTTAAATTATGTATTATTGTCCGTTTCGTGTTACATTTTTGACGTCTGTTTTGTGAAAGAGGTTTTCATAACTGAACAATAAATAAAACTGTTACTTGCTATTAAGCCGCACTAACAGGACTTTTATGCTCTCTTTTCTATTGCTCTTAGGAATAATTTGTATTCCTATAACATAACATTGTTTCTCTTTTGTTCACTCTCTGTGTATGTTATATACAGAGAGCGAGTACACAGTCGCATTTAAATTGTGCTATAATTATGGTATGTATGTTGAATTATGAGTTGGTTTTGCCCAGGGATTGAAAGTCATAACTTTGTTAGTTAGGATTTGAATTGAATAAATGTCATAGCAGCACAAGAATATTTACTTAGTAAAATTCATTTTTTAGGATTTTCCTCCTTTTATTTTAAAATTAAAATAACTCCTTTTTCTTCAAGGACCTACGGTTTAACGTTGAATCCGGTTGATAAATTGCAATTTTTTCGTGGTAACTAGTAGTTACTCCAAGAACTTTTGCCAGAAGATTGTCGTTGAAAAACGAGTGGTTTACTATATTTGTCGTAAAATGTTCAGGTGCAGAGAGCCACGGACATCATAATACCGATCTGTATTAGAGGCACAAGGGACGAAGGTGTACACTGCTCATTAAAAAAAAATGGTGCCTATTACTCTCTCCTTGCTTTCTCCTATAAACTATATTTCTTTTATTTCAACACAATACACTGCATGAATAGGGGTCATCTAAAGGATCATCTAAGTGTCGGCCTCAACAAAAAAAAAAATGCTCCCTCATATTTCCTAAAACTCCCAATTCCCTAATCAACCTACTTGCAATTGACTTGTTTATTCTGGCTACAGTTCTAGGTAAATATCTAAATGGACTCCAATAGGTCACGTCCGTACTATTGCTGCGATTTTGACAAAAGGTTCAAAGTGTACACGCGTTTGGTGGCTTCGATTTCATGTTCTATACGGATGATTCAATGATCAGCTATTGCATCGGAATTAAAGTTTTTTAGTTGAAGCTAACATAAATTACCACCACAGTTTTCCGAATAGCGTACATACATACATTCATCAGTTAGGATTACGACCTAGCTTCTCACACCACTTATGTTGTGTGCATTAATTTTATACATGAGTGGCGAAACCTATAGTCTACACCGAACTACAGATTTTTTGATAAGCTTTTCATGGAAATTTTATTTATTCTCAGGGTTCTCGTCAGAAATCTGCTGAGAGGAAGTCTCCGAAGAAATATTTTTTTTGTATTTCGTTTTGTTGGGGATATCTAACCTGGGGTTTGAACTGTAGCCTCATGTCTAATAAGCTAACACACTACCTACTAGACTATGGCTACTTAGAATTCCTATAAGCGAAAGAAATCAAAAGTATCATATGTATGAGCTTATACTACACACTTTGAGGGTGAAAAAATTATTGAAATATTTTTAGAATTCTGGGACTTCTATGATTGTAATTTTAATTCCATATTTTATATTTTTTTTTATAAACTTTGAAATACATTCTGTGTAACAGAGTTATAGAAAATGGAAATATTCCAAAGAAAAAGCTTTGGTGTATTCATTATGATATGTTGGTATTTAAATCTGTTTTAACATGTTTTTTTTTCGTCTGCAAAGGTTGAGTGTTTAGAAAACTAAATTCTTGCCATACATATGTTAAAGGTTTAATATACATATACATGCATACATACATACATATATCATATTTTTTGTTTGTTTTTCATTTCATTTTAAAATAAAGTAAAGGCATATGACCTTCTGTTCATTTGCCAGAAATTATGAAAAACCTCATATGAACACATTACACACCTTTACACATATTTTCTAAAGAAATTTTAATATTTAAATACACAAAGAAGATTTTATTTTCAATTATGCTTTTCTGTGTTATTTAGTATTTTCACTTGTGGTTCTAACAAGTGACAATTAAAGTCAAAAATTGTTTTTTTTCTGTGATTTCTTTTCCTTTTTGGAGTTGTGGTACAGAAATCTTTGTATATAATAAGGAAGTATCAGTCAGTCACAGATTATAAGAAGTAATTCTCCCGTATAACTTACTTACTTACTTGCTTACTTATTTAATTGACAATTAACAACCCTATTAAAGGCTTTTGGCCTGCCTTAACACATCTTTCCAAGAGACTCTGCTTCTTGCTTGCCTTCGCCAGTTGGTCACACCAATCGATGATAGGGCTTCCTCGATCTGGTCCTTCCAACGCAAACAAGGTCGTCCTCTTTGCCGACCTCCGCAAACCTCCGCATCAAACACCCGTGATGTCGCAGCATCCTCCTCCGTTCGAACGAAATGGCCGAGCCAGCGCAGCCGCTGGATGTTAGTATGCTGCACAATATCTATGTCGTTGAGAAGCTCATACAGTTCACCCTTTTGGATGGGATGAGGAAATCACCGCCAACTCGCACTGAACCGAAGATCTTAGGTAGGACTTTTCTCTCGAATATTCTCAAGGCTGTTGCATCAGTGCTTAATTCTCCTGTATAAAGTCAAGTACAATGGGTCAACTTGACCTCCGTGTACTGTACTTGTCTCATTTGACAAGTACACGTCCTCTAACCTAACTCAACCCAACATTGTCTGACGTATACTTGTTTGCAAGGCATAGCTTTTTACAAATGACTCATCTTTGATTGCCATGTTCTTGTAATACTCAGCATATCATGTATTGATCCCGATTGCATCCTTCAAGTGAGATGATGAATACCACAAATGGGGTCTCATAATCTTATCTTACGCTCGTGTGAGTTGCTTACGTACACGTAATCTGTCCCTCAAACAAAAACTTGGATTGAATTTTATCGCGAGATAGTCATTGGTACTTAAATATATCGAATATCAAGGGTCACGTTTGTTTTTGTTATATGTATCTGGTATAGTGTTCGTCCGAAAATGTTGTATCGACGCTCTAGTGCAGGTGTACATGGAAGATGGAATTTCTTATAAAGATGCTCATCACTGTCCTCCAATCACCATGTCGATATAGTCATGGTTTTCCTACAATATGTATCGCCCAGAGTATCTTTGCAATTATTCCTGTGACGTTTCCGTATAACTGTATTACGTATATATGTACATGATTGGTCATTACAACCCTTTAGTCAGGATTACGAACTAGCTTCTCACACCATTTATGTTGAGCGTGTGTTAATTTTATACATGAGTGGTGGAGCTTACAGTTTAAAGTCGACACCGAACAACAGATTTCTGAGAAACATTTTCATAGCAATTTTATTTTACTCTCAGAAATCTGCTGAGAGGAAGTCTCCTAAGAAATATTTTTTTGTATTTCGTTTTGTTGGGGATATCTGACCTGGAGTTTGAACCGTGGCCTCACGTCTAGTAAGCCAACACACTGCCTACTAGATTAGAACTATTTCTAACGACCTAAGTATGTATAGGTATCAGAGATCAGCAATGAATTACTTTTTTCGCTACTCATAAGTACTCATGAAATTTTGAATATAAGTGAGTCAACAGTATTGAAATTCAACTACTCTGATTCATTCATATTCACTACAACATTGATTTATAAGTACTGGTTGCAATGAGTGAGAGTACAACGTTGACATCAAACTCATAACATTCGAAATACATATATTCGATTCATACGCCTACTCATTCAGATTCATAAATTTAGAAAAATACTTATAATACTCATAAATGATTCGAGTAATTCGAATCAATCATCAAAATTTACAGTCTTAGTTGTTGTTGTATTTACAAAAAAAAGAAAGACAAAGAGAGCAAGCAAAGCAAACACACAACCTTCTAGTGAGTATTGTAGTGTTCGTATGCGAATCACACTTAGTTGGTGATTCTTGTAAATGTTGAGTAAAAGAAAGTCAACATCATATATGTTGTTAAGTATAAATATGATGAGTACTTCAAACTTTGAATATGAGTAGTATGAGTATGATATTAAAATAAGTATGAATGCGTATAAGTATCAAAAATTATCAGTATGATTCGAATCTACTCATCTTTTTGAATGCTCATTGCTGATCTCTGATAAATATAATAATATACGCTTCAGTAGTGTTGTGGACATGAATGGACAGAAAATGTTGCATGAGAATAATTAGAAAAGTGCAGAAGAAAATTGCTTGCTTCGAGATAAGTAATGAGGTCATAAAAACAAAGAACCTGAAAATAATAATTTTTATACAAGCATTACTCTAATACCAGATATATAGATCCACAGCACAGATGGCAATGGATACTCGTTGCTGCACGAAGGTACATACGTGGGATGAATGAATATATAATCTGGGCATATGATAATTTGGTAAACTTGAGATTTAGAGATTTATAGATACATGTAGTCGCCGTAGTCTAATAGGTAGTGTGTTCGCTTATTAGACCTAAAGCCCGGGTTCGAGTCCCAGGCCAGACATCAAAACGAAATATGAAAAAATGTTTCTTCGGCGACTATCTCTCAGCAGATTTCTGGCAAAAACTCTGCTAGAGTAAATAAACCTGCCATGAAAAAGTTTCTCAAAAAATCTGTCGCTTGGAGTCGATGCTAAACTGTAGGTCCCGCCACTCACATATAAAATTAACGCACACAACATGAGTGGTGTGATAAGCTAGGCCGTAACCCTGACTGAAGGGTTGTAATGGCCAATTATGTATGTATGTATGTAGATATAAATCGTAATAGTGAAATGTCAATTAGGGCAACAGCATCCAGGTATTGGAGATCAAGAACTGCCGCGGAATGTAAAAAATAGACTACACAACATAAACTTAAATAACTTAAATAGCCTGTAATGCATTTAAAAGTTGTTTTAAAGAACAATTTATTTCACAAAAGAAAATAAAAAGCAAATGAAATAAATATTATAAAAATAAGAATTGTTTTCTTAAAATAAAATGAATTCATGTAGTCAAGACTTTTGTATAAAAACACAAAAAAAAAAATTTTTATATTTTTGACAAGCCTATTAAAGATGACAGTTTTGATTTGACATTTAAAATATACACCATGTTGCTGATACGCTGAGTATTGGTGTATTGTTTATTGTTTAAACATCCAGCTTTACAGATTGAATTTCTTTTATTGCGTTGACAAAAAAAAAAAAAAAAAAAAAAACACCGAAATGAACATCAAGTGGGACGGGAGTGTAGTCCATTATAAATTCCAGTGATTTTGACGTGCCATAAAATATGTACATGCCGCCTTTTATTAATACGTACGTATGTATGTCGTTATAAGAATCATTATTATATCTTTATATTGATACACACACAAGATTGCTACATTAAGACAAACATAAGAATAACAACAATTCCATTAGACAGCATATGTATGTTATAGACCAGGGATGGCGAACCTATGGCACGCGTGCCCAAAGTGGCACGCAGATAAATTTTCGCTGGCACGTATAATATTTTTCATTTTCATACGTATGTACTGACTAATCCAAATGCATGTTTGATATTGAAAAATGGAGTCTATGAAATTAATATACATTTTTATAGCCAAGTTATAAGTGACATACAAGACAATTTTGTTACGAGATTTCAAGATTTCAAAAAATTTCAACCATTAATTAACTTTATTAAATATCCAGACAAGTATGATTTGGAAACTGCTAAAATGGATCAATTAGAATGGTTAAAGTTGGTGAATTTAGAAATGCAGTTGGCAGAGTTTCAATCAAGTTCTATTTCGAAGCAGAAATTTATAGAGTTGAGGCAAGAAATAGGAAATAATTAAAAAAAAAAAGATTAAATGAAGAAGAATACGAAAACATGAATAATATGTTGTTGAAGACATGGAGTTCGCTCCCAGAAACATTTAATACAATGAAGAAATTGTCTTTAGCTATTCTAACAATATTTTCATCAACGTATACCTGTGAAAGTCTATTTTCGATTATGAATAATATAAAATCTGATGTACGAAACAGACTTACCGATGAATGTGGCGAGGCTTGTATTTCATTAAAATTGTCAAACTATGATTCGGATATTGATGCATTATCGAGAAATATTCAGCAACAAAAATCCCATTAAAAATATGTCAGCATATTATAGAAATGAATCTACATACTATATATATAATTTTTAAAATGCATTAATTTTCATTTTATAAAAATAATATTTATTGGCACGCAGTCAAAAAAACGTTCGCCATCCCTGTTATAGACTATAGCATCGCATATTGTTCAAATGAAAATAAAATTCTTCGAATTTATCTCATAGACATAGAATGTAGGTTGACGTATGCCAGTCACTGTAAGTATTCAAGATGCAATATTTATTGCTTAGACTGTAAACATTCCACCAGACACACAGGTGGTTGTCTGGCGAAAGTATTTTAAATTCTAAATCATTAAAACTGCATTAAAAATTTAATAAAATAATAACAATAATGAAAATTTATTTTAAAGATAAAATTAAAGAATAAATAAAACAAACAAAATCAATAAATAATGTCTTAATCTCTCTTCATTGGCATGTGGTTTTTTCGATAAATTTAAACAGAAATATTTTAACAAATAAATTACAAAAGAATTACGATCGAACTAAATCTATGGGTATTTATCATTTGATGTCTTTTTTTAGTAATATGAGGAGCCTCGATTCCACCATGAGTACACTTAAAAGACCACACAAGCGATGAGAGCTTCTTGTTAATTAGATAATCCTTGATTCTCCTTATTTCGGGAGTATTTTTATTCCTGCTAGATCAGTTGGCAGAACACCGAGTTCACAAAAGCACAGTAACACACTGCATACTTACTCACTTAATTTGTCTTTACTTACACTTTAGTCAGGATAACGACCTTGTATTTCACACCAACCCAATTGGTTGTATTAGTTTTATCCATGACTCTAAACGACAGATTTTTGAGCAACTTTTTTAAAGTAAATTTTATTTTCTCTCAGAGTTTTTTTTTTGCCAGAAAACTGTACCATAGGGTCACGTTTTATAAGCCTAAAAACTACCTACAAATATACTACAGCGTCTTCGTCTTACAACAAATTTCATAATATGTTCGGCATATTTGAATATACACTAAGGGCCATTATTACAACTTGCAGTTAACTAAAGCCAGGATTTTAATGGGCATATAAATTGTTTTTCATTATTATGAGTACGCAATAAGATAGAAGTGAGCATTAAGCTAAAGGCAGGATCGTCCTAACGATAACTTTTAAAGTTAACTTTATGTTAGAACTTACCATATTCTATATATCATTTTCAATATGGCAACTTCAAATTTAAACAAAATGAGTATATACAACAACAAAAAAGAGACTCTTAGTTGCCACTGCGTTAAAAAAAAACTCGTTTAATTGAGCAGTCTTATTGACATTCTTCCGGCACTGTCATATTTTTGAAAAAGTTAACTTTATTTTATCTATAAGTTATAATAACGAAAATAAGTTAAAGGTGACTTTAAAGTTCACTTTAGCTAAAGTCATCTTTAACTAAACCCAACTTTAACGACCTAAGTATACTAAGATCTTCACTCATTTACGACGTGAAAGTATGTACATTAGAGCGGGTCGCTCTCTATGGACAAAAAAAAGTTGAGCCAGTCACCCCCTAGGATTAAAGGTATATTAATAACGTTCCCAAAAATACAAAAATTATTTTTTTGCCACGCCTAGAAATACCGCCCTTTTTGTTTTTTACATACTACGTCGCCATTTTAGGTCTGATCATAACATATCATATATCAGTGTTTGTGGCTTGACGGCAGCTACATTTCACTCTAATACGATTTTTTAATTCGACATCATATTCTATGCTCGACTTCTGGTATATCGGATCCTTCCCCAAAATTAGTAATTGTGGCTATGCAGGCATAAAGAGCATTTAATTATATAAAATATTCGCTTTTAAAATGCTCCCTTTTATGCATTAACAGCTATTTTACAGATATTTTAAAATGTTCAAATATTCATTCACAATCTTTCTCGCAACAAACAAAAAATGCATTAAAATGTGTCGAAAACATCATTAAATAAATTTCTAAAAAAATATATGTATTTATTTTTCCGTTACAAAGCAAATTGGATCTTCGGATTCTTAAGTCCCATTATCAAAAACAAGAAAGGCCATTTTATTCAGTAGTAGTTGTTGATAAGTAAGAAAAATTTTATTAATATTCCGGTTTTTTTAACAAACTGGAATTATTTCCGTAGAATTCATCTACACCAGGAATGTATATTTCATTCTTTCTTCATTCTAAAATATCATTCGATATCATTCGAACTCTAAATCGTATACCCATTTAGTTGTTTATTGTGAATATTGGGAAAGGCAGTGAACTGAAAATTGAAAAATTATATGTAATGTTTCAAATTTAATAAATAAGGGGTGATTTTTTAAGAGCTATAGGAAAATTAAAAAAAAAACACATAAAATTAAGAAAAATTCATGAAATATTTATTTGAATCGATAGTACGGTCCATATAATTTAATGTTTGAAGATTATTTCATGCAAATGTAGACCGCGACTGCGCCATCCGCTTAGTCCAATTTTGGCATACTCTTTCCAACATTTCGGCCGGTATCTCACGAATGAATGCTTCAATGTTGTCTTCCAATGCGTCAATTGAAGCGGGCTTGTCTGTATAGACATGAGCTGTAACATAGCCCCACAAAAATCGTACGATCTAGGCGGCCGGTCCCGAACGTGAAATGAAATGTTCACCGAACTCGCCTCTCAATAAGTCCATTGGTACGCGTGCTGTGTGGCATGTGGCACCGTCTTGTTGAAACCACATGTCATGCAAGCCAAGCTCTTGCATTTTGGGTAAAAAAAAAGTTGGATATCATCTCACGGTAGCGCCCACCATTCACAGTTACGTTACGATTCGCAGCATCTTTGAAGAAGTACGGTCCAATGATGCCACCAGCCCATAAACCGCACCAAACTGTGACTTTTTTTGATAGCTTTTGCAATGCTTCTGGCCGATCTTCACTCCAAAATCGACAATTCTACTTATTTACGTATTCATTGAGCCAAAAATTAGCTTCGTCGCTGAACACAATTTTTCGATAAAGAAGTGGATCTTCGGAGCACGCATTTTGATAATAAAATTCAATGATTTGCAAGCGTTGTTCGTTTGTAAGACGATTCATGATTAAATTATAGACCAAACAGAAGATGTTTGACAGTGAAACAAAACACGAAATGTGCATGAGCTGTTTAAACCAGTGTTGCCAAAAAGATAATAGCTAAAAAATCACCCGTTAGTTTACACCTTTATTTGTGTGTCAAGTTTCACTAAAAATTGCATGCAAAACTCAATGCCAGAAGAACTCTTAGTTGTATGAATATAAAACAGAATAATTTTTGCTGTCCTATGGCGTATACTTAATATTGATTATGAAATAAAGTATGTATACCAGATGACCAAAAAAAATTTTTTTGTTATTAATTTCAAGATTATTTTTAATTTTATTTCTTTCGGCCGGTCATATAAAACAGAATTTATTTCTGTAAATATTTATATAAAAAAAAATATACAAAAAAAGTTCTTTTGTTTGGTAATAAATTTATTTAGAAAACCTATACTGGGATTTGTCTCCCCTAAATCCCTTTACTCTAATGAATCTTGTATCTTCCTATAGCAGAGAGATTTTTATTGTTATTCAAGCTCATAGAAAATTCTTTTTAATCACTTTCTCGAATATAAAGGAACAGATTAAGTCTTAATTTCGAAAGTTATAATTACATTCTGATTTTATTTGCTACATTAAATGTAATGTCATTACAAATTAACTAAGTTTGGTTTGGTTTTTATTTAAGCAATTAAATCGAGAATTCATAGTAAGTCCTTAAGCAAATAGCTATCATACACTGAATATAAAAATGCAATGATAAGAATATGCTTCTCATTTACCTTTACTATAGGTATCAAGCTATTGTCAAAAAATGGCTATAACGTTATACTTTCATCAAACAAATGTAAATAATTTTAACCCTAGAGTATAAAACATTAATTTTAAATGAGGAAAATATTTTCATACATTACTAAAAACGCCATGCAAAATCGCTTGAAGTTACATAAAACTCAATACAAACTTATATCGATTATAACTTTAAATTCGGAATTTTTAATCTGTATTTTTAATTACTTTTAAATGCTTTTTTAGTTTTATATAAATTAAAAAAAGTGAGAGAACAATTGTGTAATATTTGTAACCATACCGTCTGTTGAATTTCTAATCCCTAACAGAGCCATCTTGCATTTCGCCTTTCACAAGGTAACGAAGAATGCTTATTAGGGACCTCTGCAACCTATGGTACTGATGAACAAAATTGTTGTTTCTGACATCATGTCAGGCTGGGAATTTTAAGAACATACTCTCTAATCGTTCTTCAATCGGCAGTCAGAGGCTTTAACAATTTGGTGATATAATCGTGCCTTTACATAAGTCGTTGAACAGAAATCCTAAGCTAGTCATAAACTGGTTACAATATTTTGTTTTTTCCCAATAATGAAGTATTGTAGTGAGTTGGTTGACTTCTTAGGTGCTAACCAGTCATTCAGACCATCTGAGAAAAGGGATTTAAGAAAAAATATTTCGTCGATGACTTTCTGTCAACAGTTTCCTGTTTAAATCTCAGAGAGTAACGAAAATAGCCATGAAAAGTTTCTCAAAAGTCTGTCGCTCTGAGTCGACACGCCACTCTTAAATAAAATTAATACATATAACATGAGTTATGGTGTGAGACGGAAGGTCGACAAATTACGAAAGTAAGTCTTTTCCGATAAATCCCGAAAAAACCCGAATAAGGTATAACTTTTCAGTTATCATTTTTAATGCCACAGTGTGAGCCCTCTTTTAACATGCAAACATTTCAAATTTCTGTACGTATTGATAGCACACTATTTCTATTGTACAGATTGATAAAAAAATGTCCTGAATATTTGAGGACTGATTTGAGGACAGAATTTTTAAATAAAAAAAATATTGAATTTTTAATTGGATTTTTAGACGTCAGGCCACGGTTCAAAAATTACCATGAAAAACTTCTCAAAAATATGTGGACTGCAAACTGTAGGTCCCATCACTCCTGTATAAAATTAACACACACAACATAAGTGATGTGAGAAACTAGGTTGTAATCCTGACTGAAGACTTGTAGTGACCAATTATGTATTTTATGTATTTAATTTTTTTTTCTGTTTTGATTTCCTTATTTAAATAAATTCTTCATTTATTTAAACGAAAAACATACCTGAATTGATATGGCTGCTGTAGCAATTTAATTACATAATCCTTACATATTGCAAAGTAATGTAAATTTTTCATTTCTTTTCGGTCTGGCAACTTCCAGAACTTACTGTTAATTTGTTATTGCTTTTGTTTTCATTGAGAAGTCGCCGTAGTCTAGTAGGTAGTGTGTTGGCTTATTAGACGCGAAGCCACGGTTAAAGTCCCTGGTCAGACATCAAAACGAAAATATGAAAAAGATATTTCTTCGGCGAATCAAAAAATTGCCATGAAAATTTTCTCAAAAATCTGTCTTTTGGAGTCGACTTTAAACTGTAGGTCCTGCCATTCATGTATAAAATCATGTAATCCTGACTGAAGGGTTGTAATGGTCAATTATGTATGTATATATATATATATATATATTTCAAGAACTTTCTCTGTACTCTTATTATTGTAATTTAATTTTTGTTGTACCTAATCTCGTAATTGCTTTTTTGTTTTCCTTTTTTTGCTCTTTTTTTGTTGTCTTTGCAGCAGAGTATTTGCAGCATAATATTTATAAAAATTCTCAATTTTGTCTTTCTAAACTGCTTGTTATATACGACGCTTTTGCTTTAACTTCATGGTTGCACTTAAATTCTGATTACAAATTTGGCTGGTAATAAATATGAATTGCAAAATATTTCAAAGTCAAATGAGAATTTTAATTATAATTACAACTAAAATGTAATTAGTTTGTAATTTCTTAAAAGACGTCCAACAGTCTATTTAGTTTCATTAGAGTGGCAAGACAAAAAAAAGATTTTTCCATTAGATCACAAACACAAAAATTGAAAACCATTAAAAAGTTGTAAAAATATTGTTCACAACAATATTTTTGTGTTCAAGGACATTAAGTAAAAGCGAAGACAAATTTTGCCCATTTTAGTTTAATTGTTTAAAATGTATTTTATATTGAAAGTATTATGGCAATTGAAAGTTGTAATGGTGACTAAAGGATTTCTAATGGCCAATAATGTAAATGGATGTAAATAATTAAAAGAAATTCGTATAAATTATTGTTTTGTTAATTTAAGATATTAATTTTATAAGGCTAGATTAGTCAAAGTAATGCATTTGCATTTGTTATGTTGCTATTTGTATGGCCTAGTTAGCCTGGCACTGGTCGTTCTGTTTCTGTTTTATACATGCTATGAACAGAACAGCAACAGAACGTAATTTGCTGGTTCTTGTCAACATTTGAGGTTCTTGCCACAATGAGTAGTTTACTTAAGCCTATTTAATTCCATTAACACCTAAACGTTAATACTTATAATAATTATTGGGTGTTAAATTATAGTCTTCCTAATATTTATATTGTGTTTGACTACCCCTATAAATTCATCAAATTTCAACATTTGCTTCAAATTCTAAGAAATCCTTTTAGCAAATCAAAACGTCATTATGTCATATGAAAGTATAATAAATAAACGTATAATTAAAGAAATATTTGATTATAATTTGATTATACTTACGAAAGTTAAGAAATTCAGTCATATTTATTGTTAATTGCACTATAAACACAAACAGTGGGCGTCAAAAGAAACTGTACATGAAAAAAATATACATTACATTACTAAATTACCGTTATTTTTATTTTAAAATCGTATCATTTCCAGTTTTTAAAATTGAAACAAAAAACAAACAAAAACTTTACAAAGAAATTTCGAAATATTGTCAAATTTTTTCGGGCACTCTCCTTAAAAGTTGATTGTTAGAATTTTATCCTTAGTACAGTTTCTTTTGACGCTCACTGTATATCTGCTAGAGGCTTATTATACACATTAATTGATGTAAGAAATTTGTATGTATTTTTAAACTTTTCTATAGTTTGCAAAGAAGGGGAAGTAAACTCCGGAGTGTTATGCGACTTATGCGCATCGGATGGTTTGCTGTCAGGGGTCTTATCCGACAGTATTATAACGGAGCCTCACTGATACCTGAACGCCTCAGTGAGTATTAGTTTTTCTACTAAGTCCTTCTCATGCTAGCGGGATCTATGGCATGATGGACCTCCCTTTCTGCTCACAATCACACAATATTGTTTAAAGAGGTGTAAGTTTTTCATTTTTTTAAAAATATCTAGAGCCATAACGGACCATTTCCCAATTTTTGGTTGCAGGTTATTCCCCTACTTTGTTAACCTAACCGACAGTACATCTGAAATCTTAAATGAATAGGAAATAAACTAAGAATATGAAAATGTAAAATTGAATTGAATAATCTAGATATTATGTACACTGTCTTAAAAGAGGGACCATTATGTGGTAAACGAATGGGTCAAGAAAGGATCTTGCGACAGCAGCCTGAGTTTCTGATCCTATATTTAATATTTTGAACCCGAAGCTCCCGAATATTTTCCAAATATTTTACTGTTAATATTGTAATTTTCAATTCAATTTGTATAGAAGTTACAAATAACGGGGCACAGTAATGCTATCTGAGATGCAGCCCCCGCGCTATCCCATTTCTTCTTCTAGTTCGGTAGAATCGTGGCGCCACAACAGACCGCTATGCGTGCTCTAGTGAGCAATTGGTATGTAGTGCTAGCTGTTGCTACCATTCCAACCTAACCTAACCTAATACTATCCGATAGCAAAGCCAACGTCAGACCATTTGACTTTTATGACATCAAACAGAAGTATGAAAGTGTGTAGTGGAGCTAAATCACATAGCTTTCAAGGAGAGTAGCTTCCACACCTCTGACGACGCTAGAACTTATCAGTGGAGTGATGACAAATATTTGAAAACGTGTACTCAACGAAAGAGAATATAAAGAGAGGTAAAATCGAATAGGTTTGAGGTAACCAAAACTTTTGTTGAGAAATTGAAATAGTGAAGAGGTATGAGCCATGCCTGTGATTATTCAGGAATGAACTAAAATTAGTAACCGATCTCTTCAAAGGTTACATATTGAGAATTAAATTAGTTTCGAACCCAACGTGCAAATTCTGTGATGATGTGAATTGGTCTTCAGAAAATAATCTTGTAAGTTGTGAAGCATTAATGGATTCCAGAAGGTAACATCTGGGAGCATATCACGTTCTGAATAAGGAAATATTCTTGTTGATCCCGAGCAGCATCCTGAAGTTTGTCAGGACAATCGGCTGCCTGAACACATTATAGGGATACCCTATAAAGTATAGGCTCAGTAGAACCTTATTCACTCCAATAAATGTAATAATAATTTAAAGCTTCCCAAATTGAAGTCGATGTAGTCTAGTAAGTAGTGTGTTGGCTTATTAGACGTAAGACGATTTCATCTCAACAGATTTCTGGCCATGAAAAGTATCTCAATAATCTGTCATTCGAAGTCGACTTTATACTGTAAGTTCCGCCACTCATGTATAAAATTAACACACGCAACATATGTAAGTTATGTGAGGAACTAGGTCGTAGTCCTGACTGAAGGGTTGTAATGACCAATTATGTATGTATTATTACGTTTATTCTTGAAGATTATCAGAACAGTAGTAGACATTATAGGGATATCCTATAAAATACAGGGGAGTATAATACACCCTATAGCCCTAGTACTGTGGGACCATTGACAGAGCACATACATAAATCCGAGAGCTTTGCTGTTAAGTTAGTTTAACAATTTTTTTTCTTTCATCTTCCTTTTGTAAACAATTTCATCAACACTATTTATCGTCTGTCTTCATTGAAATTATTCATCAAATAGATTAAACATAAAACAAGTATAATAATAAGAAAAATTACCATCAAATTATGCAAATATTGATGTTTACCTTGATAGCGGCATGGCAGTTACATGATATAGATTGTGAGTATCAGTGTCAACTTTTATTTTCTTCTTGTTTGTTGTTTCTTTAATGTTCAAAATTCTAATGCTAACGGCTATGGTCTTGGCTTAAACGCCAAGGTTTTTTTAAATAGAAAATATCTACCACCAGCATATCATTTTACTAAATGAGTTTTTATTTGGCAAATTTACGAAATAAAAACAAAAAATTTTTGCTTTTAAGTTGAGCCATTAAATTTAACAATCTGAATTCAAAAAAAAAAAAAACAAATTTTAAAACACTCGTTTTAAGGCAAAAAAATTTTTTTTTTTTTATACAGCAAGTTTCATTATTTTTATTTCGAGACGATTTATAAAACTGGCGAAAGATATTTGGGTTTGGCTTAAATTAATTTGAAAAACCTGAATGTAAATTAAAGCGAAAGAAAATTTATTGAGAAATTTAAAAATATATTTTAAAGAGCTTTTCTTTCTTTTTTATTCCTTTTTTAGAGTTTTTTTTACAATTTTATTTTTTGTTTAAATTTTTAATTGAAAAACACAATAAAACCCCCGGGCATTTAGGATGCCTGCAAACGAAACGAATGTAATTAAATTTAAGAAAATGCACTTTCAATAGAACTTTTCAACAAATTTTTTTTTTTGGAATTTCTGCCAGTCTGCGGTTATTTGTCAACATACACAGGAGTTCAATATCATCTGTGATCCACAAGCAGACTAATTTCTTAGAAGTTATTTCCACAGACTGCGTTTGATATTCAAATCATTCATGGTACTTAAATTACAAATGCAGTGACATAAAATGAATTTTGATACTTCGAAACAAATGCTTGTACTGCATATCAAAAGCACATGTTATTATATTATTGAGTATACATACATATATCGGGTGGGCCATCTATCGGTTTAAATTTAAACCATCGGTTATTTCGAATCTGGCAATACTTATGTACTTTCTATTCTGGCACAAAATTCAGTAGAAGATCATCACTAAACGTAATGAATCGATTGACGCTTGAGGAACATTGGGATTTAATGGGCCAACGAGAAATTGCACGATGATGTCGATTTTGTCAAAAAAAAAAAATAAAAAATCACGTTTTCGGAAGAAGCTCAGTTTCATCTTGGTACATAACATAATGGGCCATTACAACGCTTCAGTTAGGATTACTGCCTAACTTCTCCCAACACTCATGTTGTGTTAAGTGGCGGGATGTACTCTTTAAAGTCGACTCCGAACGACAGATTTTTGAGAAACTTTTCATCACAATTTTATTTACTCTCAGAGTTTTTGCCAGAAATCTGCTGAGAGGAAGTCACCGAAGAAATATTTTTTTTGTGGCCTTGCATCTAATTAGCCAACACACTACCCCTACTAGACTAAGGCGAATTGGTGGGTACGTTAATAAAAAACATTGCCGTATTTAGGGCTCAGAAAACCCATACATGGTCTTACTGAAGCAATGCACCCCTTACGAAAACCTCTTTGGTGCGGCTTGTCGAGCGGAGGAATCATTGGCCCGTATTTCTTTGAAAATGCGAACTTGTCAACCATCACGTTCAACGGAGATACCTATGGCATCAAGATAACAGATTTTTGTGTACCCACTTCTCATGGTATTGATGTAAATGAGGTTTGGTTTCAACAGGACACACATCTCATGCCTTCATCGACTTATTGCGTCAAACGTTTGATGGCCGTTTAATTAGCCCAAGTGGTGATGTTAATTGGCCGCCCAGAAGCTGCGATTTAACACCGTTAGACTATTTTCTGTCGGGCGCCGTTATATAAAAGTGTTATGTCGACAAACCAGAGGCAAACATTCGTGAAGCTATTGTCGAGATACGACCCCGTACACTCGAAAAAGTGCACGAGAATTGGTCGCATCGAATGAGGTACTGTAAGGCCAGCCGCGGCAGCCATATAAATGGAATAAAATTACATTTCCGTTTCTGTTGTGTTGTATTTTTAAATTTAAACCTTAGTATTCCCCACTCTATACAACCATTTAGTCTAGATTACAACCTAGCTTCTCCCACCATCACCCATATTTTGTTTGTTAATTTTAACCTGGAGTGGCTAGACCTACAGTTTAATGTTAGTTCTGTGAGTTGTTCTTATGTGCATATCTAGGATGAATAATCTTGAGGGCATATCATCTAGCACGTCTCGAAATAAAAGCGGAGACATTGCATATCCCTGTTTTACTCCACTCTTACGTTATATGTCAAATGGTAGTGTTCTATTTTGCACTTGAATTCGTTAATCATTTTAGGTTAGTCAGTTTCATGGTAATAGTAAACTTAAATCGTTGATTTGATAAGTTCAATAAAAAACAATCGATTACTTGCTAATTACCAGACAATCTATCTATTATGTAATCCAACGGTGGCCTGTCCAGTTACACTCTTCAAATCAAATCTACTGGAAAACCTTAAATGTTACACTTACTTACACTTACAATACTGTACCGTTTGTAGTTTAATTATTTAATTTATCTTCCCATTCTTTAGATTGCAAAATATACCTCCGCCCAATTTTTCAATGGCTATTATGTAAGCAACACAGAAATAAAAAAAAATATAAAAATCCTGCTTAAGGCACATCATTAAGACAAACTGTCAGATGCTCAACAATGTGTTGAAAATTTATCTTTCAAACAGCCATGGCAACTTTTATAGATTTTGTCTGACAGTAAAAATTTAATTTCCCTCCTTTATCTGTGTAACAGTTCTTCAAAAGTTTTCATAATTTATTCGCCTGTCTTTATTACGAAATTTATCTGATTAACATAAAAACAACATCTCTCTGCAGTCAAGAAGTAGAAAATAATGAGAGCGAAAAAAACAAGGGAATAAATGATAATGAATCATGTCTGCGAGTTTGTACAAAAAAAAAACATGGAAATGTATATGACAGGCTGAAGATTAAAAGTTTATGACTGTATTTGTAAAAATTCGAAGAATATTAAAAAAAAGGGCACGATATTATGCTTTTTGAAAACATTGTAGGAAGTAAAGACAGCTGGACATAACGGAGTGTATAGTTGGAGTCTATCATTCAAATATTTATGCTCTAGGAATATAGAATATCAAGTTAAATGTATTCAAATGCAGTTACAACGAACACTAGTTGACAACAAGAATTTGAACATGACATGATGTTTAGTGAAAACATAATTAAATTTATTGTAACGGGTGATTTGTAGGGTAAGTGTATTTTAAGGTAAGAAAAAAACATTCGTGCCAGTTTGCCATTTCATCAGGAATAGAATAATTAAACAACAATGCTAACAAATTCTAAAGATTTCATCATCCCAAATGCTGTGGGCGAAATGTGAAAAACAGAATTTTGACTTCAGCAAAAAGGTCTTTTTTGGCCTCTCGAGAATATTGCTTTGTATGATCACTGTTTTTGAATCCTTAAATCCGTCGGCGTAGTCTACTAGGTAGTGTGTGTTCGCTTATTAGACGTAAAGCCCGCGTTCGAGCCCAAGGCCAGACACCAAAACGAAATATGAAAAAATATTTCTTCGGCGACTTCCTCTCAGCAGATTTTTGGCAAAAACTCTGAGAGTCGAGTTTAAACTGTAGGTCCCGCCACTTAAGTGTAAAATTAACGCACACAACATAAGTGGTGTGAGAAGCTAGGTCGTAATCCTGACTGAAGGGTTGTAATGGCCAATTATGTATATATGTAACTCCGTTTTGATTATTTACGGAAATGCTAACTAATATTAATTGTTATCGAAACATCACGTTCAGGAAAATAAATTCAACGCCACAAGAGCATGGAAACATAGAAGGCATGGTTATGACAAAATCTTAGGTATAGCTGATCTATATCTTCTTATTGAGTAAACGATAAATAGGAACCTATGCTCGATGCCTGTTTTATCGAATAAATCCTATTATGGTAATGGTTTGAAGTCGCCGTCGCCTAGAAGGTAGTGTGTTGGCTTATTACCCTCGAAGCCACGGTTCAAATCCGCGGTCGTTCGGAGTCGACTTTAAACTGTAGGTCCCGCCACTCACATATAAAATTAACACACACAACATGAGTGGTGTTGAGAAGCTAGGCCGTAATCATGACCGAATGGTTGTATTGGCCAATTATGTATGTATGTATGTATGATAATGCTTTACACCTACCAGAGATGATCATCTAATCATTCACCAACGAATTCAGATGAACCTTCGATTATTCCTTGGCCTACACGATTGTGGGTGTATTTCCTAGTTGAAATAATGGCTATAAAGGCAACCACTGTACGAATCTAGCATCTGAGTCTTAGCATTTCTCTGTAAAGGCAAAACAAATAATCTTACACAGATCTTACTTATTTACAAAGGGAAATGAATCCAATTGTACTAAGAGGTAGGAAGTTCATATTAACGGGACACTCGCGCTTGGGTATACATGTGTAAAAACTATAAATGTTTCAGCATGACTACAGAAAGGGCTGCAAAAGAAGAGGAGGCCACGGAACCAGAGATCAGCAATAGGTATTAAATAAATTAGCAGATTCGAATCATACTCATAATTTCTGATATTTATACGCACTCATACTTAATTTAACATCATACTCATCTTACTCATATTCAAAGTTTGAAGAACTCATCGTACTTATACTTAACAATACGCATGATGTTGTTTACTTGGCCTCTCCTTTAGTCAACATTTACAACAATCACAAAATAAGTATGATTCGCGTACGAACACTACAATACTCATTAGAAGATTGTGTGTTTGCTTTGCTTGCTGTCTTTGTCTTTTTCTTTCTTTTTTTTTTTGTAAATGCAACAACAACTAAGACTGTAAATTTTGATGAATGATTCGAATCACTCGAATCATTTATGAGTATTATAAGGTTTTTTCTAAATTTATGAATCTGAATGAGTAGGCGTATGAATCAAACATATTTCGAATGTTATGAGTTCAAAAAATGTTAAAGCACCTTGTATTTACTGATAGACCATCTGTTTAGCTAGAGTCGATTTACTTAAAATCCACGCGTTCATAAAACAATCAGGATAGTTTGGAAATTCCAACTAAGAAATGTTAATGTTATGTATGCGAATGTATGCATAATCCGTATTAAGTAGGGACTTCCAACAGCGGTGTTCGGATGTACGACATTTGTATGCTTGGCCTCGAAGTTTGTAGATGGTATGTTATAAACGCCAGAATATTTCATAAGAACCTATTGCAACGCTCTTTTACTTGCAAAACAAATTGAAACAGTTTTTGCATGTAAGCATGCTCATGAATTTTTTCTTTATTTTGAACACTTATTTGAAGGAATTCCCATCTAACTGGCAATGAAAGAAGTAATTTTTCAAGTCATTGTATTATGTAATCAGCAAGAAAATTACGTTCAATATTAAGTGATAAAATGATTTATGATGGTTGAATGACTGCAAAAGAACTACAACAAAGAAAATTTTAATTTGTTATACAGAAACAAAGATTCTTGAAACAAAAAATAGTAATGATTGTAGTCTAAAAGCAATAATTTTGAAGGGGAAACTGAGGAATTAATGTTTATTTAAAAGAATAAAGAAAAACATGAATAAGATTAAGTAAAATGGTTAACAAGGAGGCAATTGGATTAGATTAGTGGAAAAAAATGTAAGACAAACAATTAGAAAACTCTTAAAACTTAATTCAAGCAGTCCACTAAAGACATTTCGCAGTTCCCATACATCAATCAGACAATAATAATTTCATTTTAAGTTAAATTTTTTTCTACATATGTATAACCACATCGGGTCAGGTTCATTATGCCGTTTTGGATGTACAAATAAATGAAATTTATGCCAGCTGACAATCTCATGTTTGAATTCATTTGAATTTTTAATTATTCCAGCTTTGCTAGCTTGCCGACTTTGGTGTTACCTTCAATATTCTCGTATCCAGAAATCCATATTAAGTTGAATGTCTCGTTATATTCTCTAGAAACACCCGGCATTCTTGAACACTCTTACATGTGATGTACACATTCTCTAGGGATCCACTGGCTGCTGTACTGTCGGTAGATATGTGTATATCACTATGCGATAGACTCTGATACCGGATACGTACAGCATAGCCATTATTTAAGCCTGAATAGAAAATATGTAGTCGTCATAGGCTAATAGGTACTGTGTTCGCTTATTAGACGCGAAGCCACGGTTCATATCCCCGGTCAGAGATCAAAACGAAATATAAAAAATATTTCTTCGGCGATTTCCACTCAGCAGATTTATGGCAAAAACTCTGAGAGCAAATAAAATTGTCATGAAAATTTTCTCAAAAACTGTCGTCCGAAGTCGACGTTAAACTGTAGGTCACGCCACTCAAGTATAAAAATTAACGCACACAACATGAGTGGTGTGAGAAGCTAGGCCGTAATCCTGACTGAAATTTGAAATGACCAATTAAGTATGTATGTATGAATAAAAAATGCTAAGATTCCACACTCAATTTTGTATCCTGATCTGTATCCAAAAGTGAATATTTGAATGATGTCCTTAGGAAGATATAAACCATTGTCATAAAGGGATTTATTCAATATCTATGTTATAAAACCAGGACCGAAAGCAGGCTTGTTCCGTATTCAATAATTATATTCAAATCAACTACATCCAAGATTTTACCATAACTATGGCTTCTATAGTAACCATGGTCGAGTAGGTAGTGTGTTGGCTTATTAGACGTGAGGCCCCACATCAGATATTTCCAACACAATGAAATATGAAATAATATTTCTTCAATGACTTCCTCTCAATAGATGAAAAGATTCTCAAAAATCTGTCGTTCGGAGTTGCCCTTAAACTGTAAGTCCCGCCATTCATGTATAAAATGAAGACACACAACGTAAGTGGTGTGAGCAACTAGGTCGTAATCCTAACTAAAGGGCCAATTATGTTATGTATGTAATTGCTAGTCCACATTCGTGGCATCATTTCGATAATAATCTCATCATAGATTTCATAATTTTTGGAAGATGTTTTGGTTCTTTGCCTGTAGTCCAATTGTTAACAGCATATTCTTTCCAAGACTTTCAGAAGACTGTTAAGACTCCATAGCTCACCTCCTTGTGTTGTTCTTCGCCTCACTCGTAGCATCATTTCGATAATGATCTCAGATGATATTTTTCAGATGACTGTTGAGACTCCATAGCACATGCAAGTATACACCTCCATGAGTTGTCTTTCGCCACTTTGTAAATTCTTGAGCCGAACATTCATTCATGTGAACAACTGATTCTTAAAATTAACCAAATTTGCCGTATCATGGCACTGCCGTCTCGACTGCTGCTACAATCATTTCAAATGCTTCATGATGTACTGGCACCTATAATATTTGCATTCCTCCAGCTGCTTAATGAATAAAGGACTGGCTGCCCGAGTACGTGTTAACTTCTTATTATCATCACCAATTCGTTTTATTGATGGAGTAAGAAAAACTTTTTAATAAGGATACTGAAGTAAATTCCAGAAACTTTATTTTTTCATCATTATGACAACTGAAGAAATGAATGAAGTGAATATTATATTTAAAAAAGAAATTCCTATACTTTTTCGAACGAATAGTAATCATAATGATTTCCTTCTTTATTTGCATTAATAATTAAAAATGATTTCCAATAAAAAATATCCGGCAACAGTAGTAACAGTCCTTCATTTCCATGAATCAAAAATGCCCATAGAAACAGAGAAATGAAAATGTTGCTGCTTCCTAATTAACATTATTCGCTTTATAATTAAGCTTCAACGATGGCATGCAATTATGCTAACGAAGCCATACAATTGCAATAAATTCTCCAATAGCAGTTCACTTTGTGGCATGGCCTCCATAACAACTTATTTGCTACTGCTCTAGCTCACTTATTCTACGAGCCAAGTTATTAAAATTGCAGCATGGCTACCTACCATAAGCAGATAATTACTTCATTGCTTTTAATATCAAAAAGAAAATTAATAACAAACGATGGAATAATTTTCAAAAAAGAATTGTACTGAAGCAATAGTAAAACGTGGTCGATATGAAAACAACTGTCATTAATAATGAATGTTTGAAAATTTCTCGAATAGATGCATGATTGCAACTACAGGGGGATTACTTTAATGATTACTAGGTAATGCAAAGTAATACAATGCATGCTGCTACAACGCGTGCATGCAATGCATGAAATGACAAGCAAAATCATAAATCCCTTACATACATAACAAACATACATAATTGGTCACTACAACCCTTTAGTCAGGATTCCAACCAAGCTTCTCATATCACTCATGTTGTGTGTGTTAATTTTATACATGAGTGGTGTGACCTACAGTTTAAAGTCGACTCTGAAGTACAGAATTTTAAGAAACTTTTTCAAGCCAGTTTTATTTACTCTCAGAGTTTTTGTCAAAAGAAAGTCTCCGTAGAAATAATTTTTCATATTTCGTTAAGTTGGAAATGCCCAACGTAGGGTTTGAACTGCGGCCTCGTGTCTAATAAGCCAACACACTACCTACTAGACTAGACGGCTACTTCAATTCTGTTACTTATAGTTCCTTTAATCTTTTTGAGTATTTAAAGTTCATATTCGTATACGACAGAGTGTTGATGCAATATCAACCATGCCATACGATCTTTATCTGTTTATTTAGATACATCACCTTTGAAATCTTTTGAAGTTTCAATACTGCAAAGCCCACTGAAGAAACTTACATACATAGTAGAGATCAGCAATGAATCGTTTTTATCGCTACTCATAAGTACTCATGAAATTTCGAGTATGAATGAGTCAACAGTATGGACATTCAACTACTCTGATTCATTTGTACTCACTACAACATTGATTTGTTAGTACAGGTTGCAATGAGTATGAGTACAACGTTGCCATCAAACTCATAACATTCGAAATATATTTGATTCATACGCCCACTCATTCAGATTCATAATTTTAGAAAAATACTTATTAATACTCATAAATGATTCGAGTAATTCGAACCATTAATCAAAATTTACAGTCTTAGTTGTTGTTGCATTTACAAAAAAAGAAGAAAGAAAAAGACAAAGATAGCAAGCAAAGCAAACACACAACCTTCTAGTGAGTATTGTAGTGTTCGTATGCGAATCATGCTCATTTTGTGATTTTTGTAAATGTTGAGTAAAGTACAGTCAAAATCAACAACATAATGAGTTTTGTTAAGTATGAGTACGATAAGTACTTCAAACTTTGAATATGAGTAGTATGAGTATGATATTAAAATAAGTACGAATGCGTATAAATATCACAAATTGTGAGTATGATTCGAATCTACTCATTTTTTTGAATACTTATTGCTGATCTCTAATACATAGGTATAAAAAGTATATTGTTCTATATTAAATTCAAAATTAATTCAAAGAGGGGTTTATTTTAAAGATGGTTAATGAGCCTAAAGGAAAGTCCGCTTGTCAGCTGTATCCTCCTTTTTATTTCCGTTCTGACATTGTATCCACAAGCCCCTCAGTGTAACAACTTCTGACCAATACACTACGCACTATTCGCTAATGATAATGATTCAAAAATAATGTGAAGATTTAAAGTTAAAACATTCACAATTTCATCACACATGCTATTTAATAAAAATGCAATGGCTTAAGACACCCACTAATATCTCCAGAACTCATCAGAGAAAAATAAACACAACATTCATTAGCTCGTGAATATCTAGCAAATAGCTGAAGAATGTCTTTAATATCGCAAATAGAGTGAACACAATTGCAATTTCGCATCTAGTTTTACTTGTAGTTGCAAAAATATTCTCATAAAACGTCAACCAATGCTTTAATATTTTTTTCTTATAAGCAGACGCTAGTAAAAGCAACATTGAAGGTTTTTTGATATTTATTCTTATTTTTTTAATAATACTTATGCCTTTTTTGTCATAAAAAACAAGCAAATTGCATTTAAAGCTCTTCTATCACAAAATACAGTCAAGGACAAGAGTCTAAATATAGCGGAGTAGGATTTTTCAAATTAAAAAAGGTATTATAATACACAATTAAGAATGTTTGAAGACAAAACCGAATATTAAAAAATATAACCTAGAGATTATTAGAAAAAAAAAAACAAAGAAATATAGCAGAAAAAAACTGTACTTTCAACTGTGTACGTAGACTTTTTGCTGTGACTGTAGTTGAGGAATACATAAATATGGACTGCAGCAGTGGCAACTCTTCTCTGTTTTTAATATAAACCATCACTATTTGCATACCCAGAAGGAGTTTCCTATTGAAGTCATAGGGTATTTCATTTTTTTGGTATTTAATGTGATATGATATACAAAAATATTCAATTCACAATCACAGTACTTCAACACCGTCAAGCCGTAATTAAAGTTTAGGTTTAGATCATGTACGACTATCTCTAGGTTGGTAACAAACTACAAAGGTAAATTGTACACCTTATATCTCTTGTCTTTTGTCTCTTTGTCTTTTATGATCCTTGTTTGAGGTTCTAGTCACTAGAATTGGCTCATAGGCATAGGATCTTATCACGCCTCAGTAACTTACCCGTAGTGTATATGGGTTTCAACAGGCATCAGTAGCATACCCCTTGTAGCTTACCCGTCTGGAACCATTGAAAGGGTCTGCTTTCTACTTTACTTCTGTATTACGGTCTAGCTCCACAAAACGCCCACGTTGTATGTGCTAATTTTATTATTTTTTTCATGGTAATTGCATCTACTCTCAGAGTTTATGCCTGAAGACTGCTGAGAGTACGCCAGTGAAAGAATATTAATTCATAATTCGCTGGGGTTGGAACTATGGGCTCATATCTGCATACTACTTACAGGATTACGATGACTTCCTCAATTTAACATACACATACATAATTGGCCATTACAACTCTTCAGTCAGGATTACGGACTAGCTTCTCATGCCACTCATGTTGTACGTGTTAATTTATTATATGAGTGGCGGGACTTACAGATTGAAGTCGACTCCGAACGACAGTTTTTTGAAAAATGTTTCATGGCAATTTTATTTTACACCCAGAGTTTTTGCCAGAAATCTGCTGAGAGGAAGTTGCCGAAGAAATATTTTTTTTATATTTCGTTTTGATGTCTGACCTGGGGTTAGAACCGTGGCTTTACGTCTAATAAGCCAACACAGTACCTACTACGCTACGGGGACTTCCTCAACTCACTTTAGAGTGCCCAATTTGGGGTGAAGGGCAATGGACTCGAGTAGAAATTGAAGGCAAACATAGCTTTAGTATAACAACAGACTTACTATATCCCTTATAGGCTATTGCAGAGGCGACGTACAGTAATTTTGATTAAGGTTGAACCATGTCTGTTGAATCGGAATATCGCTTAATAATAATTTTTGTCCATATAGTTGGTGTGGAAGAAAAGGAGGCCTTTGTTAACAGCTATCATAGCATTTTAGCAATTAATTTGTGCAGAATATATCGCAGAGACACGTGCATCGACCCGCTTGGCATGATCAGATACGTCAAACTCAGACAAGTCAATCATACGAACTGGATGAGTGATTAAATGTGTCTCGATGTCTCTCGTGCTCACGAATAAATAACAAAAGAAAATCGAAACGAAATATCTGAATCATCTACGATAAACATATGTAGTCTTTAAGAAGGAAAAATAACGAAAGAGTATGTAATGACATTGGTTCCTATAATACAGTTTTAAACGAGGTTTGACTAAATAAGATAAGAGTCAGTTTTGCAAACCTTGCGGGGCGTTAATACATCCCAGGAAGAAACACTTGGGTACATATCACGTGGCAGGCAGGCGTTGTCATTGTTGACACCAAGTAGAATACTGAAAATTGTCAGGGCAATAGGCTTAGAGAAGGTATTATAGGGATACCCTATAAAGTACTAGAAGTACTTGAATGTTTCTCTCTATCTATCTAAGGAAACTTTTCGGTCTACATTATTGGAAGTTAAAGGCAGAAAAATCAATTTGCCATGCCTTTTCTTATACTTTAGAAAGACGTAAAGTGTAGGAAATTTTGCTGTCTACTTTTCTGCTTTTCATTACACTAACAGACTGTAATAGATTGTTTAAAGTGTTTTAAACTTTTTATTTTCTCATCATCATGCTGTGCTCTGTGATTATATTATATGTCGTATTATAAAACTGTTGCACAGATTATGATAAAATTCTCTATAAAGACAGCTTGAGGCACGATTTTCATAGCATGTGCTAGAAATAAATTTTCAATATTGCAAAGCTAAAAAGATTATTATGTTACATGTAAATTTAAAAAGAAAAAATTAAGCAAAAAATAATATTTTTTGATTTTTTGTATTCCACCAAGAATACACAAGAATATGTACATATGTTTGTTCTGTATGTATGTAAATATTTTTAAATAAATCAATTTTAAGATTTATTTTTATGGAAAATTAAATCTCTAAATAATTCTCATGCGTAAGTAACTGTGTAAGCAATACTTGACGTATGATGAATATTAAATAATCATATATTACTCATACGTCTAAGATGACGTCCTTTAACTAACGAATGAAGAATACTTACAATAAATCAAAATAGAAAAATATTTATACATTTCTAAATTAATCTTTAACTAATGATAGAATTTATTTCAAGCTGTTCAAATATAATACCACATAAGGATATGACACTTGAAATGATTGCGTGATTGGATTTTATTTTTATTTTTAAAATGTCTTTATTTCAACGCTTTCTATTTTTAAATTTAAATAAAAAATGTACGTGTGTGAGACATCATCATCAAATGTCGTTGATAATCGTCATTTTCATAGAATATTGAACGAAAATTCAAAATCCCCGACAAGCAGTGACTTTTGCGGTATGTATTGGTCACTCTAGATTGTCGTGTCGTTACATATTCGACAACTTTGTTTTTTCCCATACATTTTTATCCAACAGTGGGCATGAAGATGATTTTTCGTTGAAAATTAGAGTCGTAGAAATTTTGAGTATGAGTGAGTTAACAATATTGAAATTCAACTACTCTGATTCATTCGTACTCACTATAACATTGATTTATAAGTACAGGTTGCAATGAGTAAGAGTACAGCGTTGACATCGAACTCATAACAATCGAAATATGTTTGATTCATACGCCTACTCGTTCAGATTCATAAATTTAGAAAAATACTTATAATACTCATAAATGATTCACGAATCATTCATTAAAATTTACAGTCTTAGTTGTTGTTGCATTTACAAAAAAAAAAAAGAAGAAAGAAAAAGACAAAGACGGCAAGCAAAGCAAACACACAATCTTCTAGTGAATATTGTAGTTTTCATACACGAATCACACTTATTTTGTGATTCGTGTAAATGTTAAGTCATGGAGAGTCGAAGTCAACAACATCATGCGAATTGTTAAGTATGAGTACGATGAGTACTTCAAACTTTGAAAATGAGTAGTATGAGTATGATATTAAAATAAGTACGAATGCGTATAAGTATCAGACATTATGAGTATGATTCGAATCTACTCATATTTTTAAGTACTCATTGCTAATCTCTGGTCAGTTTACAACTGCTCCAAAGTCCATTCTTCGAACACACGCTGTTGCCTATGGTCATTCATGGTAATTTGACACACTCCATAACTGATAACTAATTTGACAGATGTAGCTTCAAGAAAATCGGTTCAGAAGTCTCTGTTCTGTAAGATATTGTGTAGCCGCATGAAAACTATCAAAGATTTGAGAGTTGAGAATATCAAATTGTTTTGATCAGTTCAGTAAGGTTGAACAAGCCATCAGAATTCGTTTAATGCCAGAACTAAGCATCCAATTGTGAATATTTACTTTAAAAGAAATCAACGGATCTATTCGCCCAATGTTCGTGAAGCAGCGTTGTTTATTTTACGGTGAATATACGAAATTCTTAAAGTTATTGATGGATATCGTGTTAAATTTATTCTTTTCCAAGAAATGTGCGTAGTGTAGAAAATATTACTGCTGTAGCGTAAAGTATTATAAAAGATTCCGAAATTTCGATTCGTCGTCGGGCCCAACTTGTTGGCTTTTGTTCTTTACCTATAAAAGAATTGAAGCCAAAAGCCCATCATTTACACCGTGAGACACATGGTTGTAATCCTCTCTAAATTTTTGTATCGACTAATAAAAATGTTTTTCTGTTTTTTAAAGTTTTTTTTTTGCTCTTTTCTTTAAAAAAAAATCAATAGTTGTACACGATTTAGATCACGACATTATTTCTATGTCACAAGAACACGCAAATCAAGAACAAATAAAGAACCAATCAAGCTCAAAAATTAACACAAACCTATGCAATGTTTAAAAACAATATGTAGAGCCTCCTTTGTCTTCACTTCAACGGTTCGGGGAATTTAAAGACATACTAAAATTCTTCTTAAATGCAGCAAATGGGTAACATTTTTCCTTTTTACAACAACATTAGACGTATAGAAAGCGAAAATTTCTTAGAAATCAAAATCAAAATTAAAATTTCGTGAAAAATTGCTGGCATACAATATGCAATACAAATCCTAGTTTCAGGCAAAAATTCTTGAAAACAAAAGCACGAAATGGAAAGAATTCATTGGAATCATTGAAATCATTCAATTCATCGAATACATGCCTAATTGTAAAACAGGCGTATTAGTTTGAAATTCATGACACATAGCATCGCCTGCTAATGCATACAATGCATAATGATGTGCATATTGTTGAATGCATGCATCCTTTGGCAAACGTTATCATCAAAGAGCGGCTAATTTGTGCAATTGACAACCCGAACAAAGTAAAATTAAATCGCCTGAATGTTAAATTTAATTAGAAAATTTTGGAAAATGAACATCAAAACAGCAGATTTTGTACTTAAACTATATGATGAAGAATAAATAAATGATTGCCAAAATTTGCAGCCAGATGTCTCTAGCTTTTTAAATCAAAATTTGTGCATTTTAATTTTTCCACATGCTCCTCAGTCTTCTTTAGAGGTAGCAGGTTTAAGGCAGTTTTCCAATATTTTTTCGTAAATTCCTGATGGTAGCTAGGCGATAACTTTCCAAATGCACTGACGTTAGGAAATTACTCGAAAAAAATCGTGTAACTGTATCGTACCACATGATCGTGACAATTGCCGTTGCTTAAACGTAATGCAAAGACAACAATGCGCATCGTACACTTACTTTTGTAGAACGCCAAGACTTTTCCACAATTATTTGTGCGTTTTCCCTGATATTTGTAACGGAGATCTTCAAACCACTATTACTCTCTTCAAACACAACGCGTCTTCACACAAGACTGACTGAACTTCACTAACTCAGTCGCCTGCTTTACCTTGACTTATATGGCAGAGTGAACAGTCTGATGAATGCTCTTAACGTGGAATGTTTATGATTTCGCCTTCTTAAAACCTCTATATTATTATTATTGTATTTTTGTTTGTATATTTTTGTTTACTTGTTACCATTTCTTTTATGCTGGTGTTTGTTGTTATATTAAGCTGAACTTCACTAACTCAATCGACTGCTTTACCTTGCCTTTTATATGGCAGAATAAACAGTCTGATGAATATTCTTGAAGGCGAACGCTCATGACTTCGCCTTCTCAAAATCTCTATAAATCTAAACATCTTTGCTTACATTTATTAATGTAGTGTTGTTGATGTATTTTTGTTTACTTGTTTACCATATTTTTATGCTGCTGTTGGTTGTTGTATTAAGCAGTACGATAATTATAAACAGGTTTGTTTACAGCATTGTTGTGTTTTTGTAGCTTTTGTTTATAATTTTAATGTTAAGCGATGTAAAAGTATAACACCAGCATTTAGATTTTAGATTTTCGTAACAATATGGGTAGAGCAGCAAATCATAATGAAAAATTTCTCATAATATGCCATAAGAAGTTGAGCCTAGGTAGCTTTAGAACGCAGTACCTTGAGAATGGGCACGTTTCAATGATTACATCTGTAAACATTAAAATTTTTTCATAGTTATACTAATTCGGTAATGAGGACCATAATTATTCCACTTCTTAATCCGTGACAAACTTTTCAGTAACCCGCCGCTTTGCCAGGCGGGTAGATATGAAACCACTTAATGGTCCAAATAAAATGCTAAATTTTTCGCCGAAATTCAATTAAATTTTTAATTTATTTCCATTTAGAATAAATGAAGCTAACGTCCGTATATCCCCACCTCTTATTGTATGCGATACTCTTGCTAAATATTACTTAGTTCTGTTTTACATTAAAACGCCATGAGATAAGAAACTTCTGTAAAACAAATCAATGATTGAAGTAAAGTTAGGATGGAAACAGATTTGAAGCACTGAATACATGTATTCCGACCATCACAAATCATTATTCATTTGTACTCAGTACTCTAGTTTTCTTCTTTTATGGCATTTTAATGGTATAACAGCATAAGATTAATCAGAAGAAATTGCTCATGTACTCGTATTTCCAGCAGCAGTAATAAATATTGAGAACGTGATGCCAAAGAGGCTGTAACTGCCGCAGCACAACAGTAATACTGTGTTTCCCAACTATCATAAAATGATTCTAAAAGCCAGTTGATAACATTTACCTTCTAAAAGCTTTCTGTTTTGATTGTAAATTAAGACCAATAAAATATAAAGTATACAGGCAGGAAGTATTTCATCACTGTGACAATTGCGCTTATTGACTTCAAATTTGTTATTTTATTCTAAAAGTCCATTAACTTCATCCTGCTGTTTGTTGTACTCAATAGGCTTCACAGATCATTTATCATTATCACAGATTAATGGAAATGCTAAAGTTTGTAAAACAAAGTTTAAATTATTGTATCAGAAGAAAGGATATATGTTTTGAATTCAATAATTACATACATAATTGGTCATTACACCGTTTAGTCAGGATTACGACCTAACTTCTCACACAACTTAATTTATTCATGAGTGGCGGACCTATAGTTTAAAATCAATTTGGAAAAACATGTATAAAAATTAACACACACAACATAAGTGGTGTGAGAAGCTAGGTTATCATCCTGGCTAAAGGGTTATAATGACCAAGTATGTGTGTATTGTATGGTTCGAAGTCGACATTATACTGTGGGTCTCGCCACTCATGGACAAAATTATCATATCATATAATGCTGACTATTAAGTTGTAATCATCAATCAAATAATTAAAAATTCTTTGTGTGTAAAATCAATTCATATCGATACTGCACCCACCCGTGATTTCTCTGACATTAAACTTAAAACTTTTTCAATTCCTCACTCACTTAGTACATGTCCCTTCATTATTTCTTAGGCTTTGTTTCCCCTGTGTCAGGAATTTCCTTAGAATAGCAAATCTGAAATGCCAGCCTACATGCCATCAAGCTGCTTACAAAACTTTAATGAACAATACTTTCCTACAACTAACGAAACACATATCCTTTCACAATGTTATCTTCACATTGTTGTCAAAGCATATGTATTTATATATTTTTTTTTCGAATAAATACTGTTTCAGTATTATTGAATAGTAAAATTCTTTGGAAATTTTATTTAATAAACGAAATAGATATCAATTATATAAGCACCTGCAAGCATTCTTCATAAGCTCATATTCAGATGAAATATGAATTAATATCTGAAAATAGAATTAAAAAAATGTAACATTTATTGCAAGCAGCACTATTTGCATGCACATACGCCCATTAAACAAATGCCAGATGTGGGTGTAAAAAGTTAAAAAAAAATAAAAAAAATTGTTTAACGAGAAAATATGAGCAACAAAGAAAATATTTCAAAGAAAATATTTTATTCAATTAATTTTATTCATATTAATTTGTACATCCACTCATGCATTAGAACTCGTAAGAGATTAAAGTTTTCAAATATCACATTAATTAATTTGACTTATCTAATGTTAATGAATGATGGATAAAATGAAGAACCCTTATTTCGAAGAAATCATTTAAAAAGGCATTTGACTCTCCAAAAACTACTACAAGTCCTGGATTGATTATTGAATGGAATTAGAAGAGAATTTTCTATTATGAGCTCCATTCTTTACAAATATGCCCTAGCAAGAGTTGTTTTTCTTTCTTTCAATAACTATACCTTTACGTCAGTTAAATCATTTCCAATATAGGTCACGTGATACATCTGAATCAGGTAGTCAATTAATTATGCATAGGATTTCAGAAAACTGCAATATTGATGAAATTTAGGAAGTTGATAAACTTGCTTGCAAAGGAAATTTTTTTAAAGCCAACACTCAACACATGACACCTACTCATGCAGTACATTGTGTTAGAATAACAGATAGATAGTTATAGGAGAAAAGAAGGAGGGGTAGGGTGCCACATTTTTATTATTTTTTTTTTTAATGACCATTGTATATACCGGAGATCAGCAATGAGTATTCAAAAAGATGAGTAGATTCGAATCATACTCATAATTTCTGACACTTATACGCATTCATATTTATTTTAATATCATACTCATACTACTCATATACAAAGTTTGAAGTACTCATCGTACTCATACTTAACAATACGCATAATGTAGTTGATTTCGACTCTCCTTTACTCAACATTTATAAGAATCACAAAATAAGTATGATTTGCGTACGAACACTACAATACTCACTAGAAAATCGGGTGTTTGCTTTGCTTGCTGTGTTTGTCTTTTTCTTTCTTCTTTTTTTTGTAAATGCAACAACAACTAAGACTGTAAATTTCGAATTATTTCTAAGTATTGTAAGTATTTTTCTAAATTTATGAATCTGAATGAGTAGCAGTATAAATCAAACATATTTCGAATATTATGAGTTTAATGTCGGCGTTGTACTCATACTAATGTACTTATAAATCAACATTGTAGTGAATACGAATGAATCAGATTAGTTGAATTTTAATACTGTTGACTCACTAATACTCAAAATTTTATGAGTACTTATGAGTAGCAAAAAACGACTCATTGCTGAGCTCTGTCGTCATTTTTATTTTTTGTAATTCTCACTTTCTTTTTCTATTGCGGTTAATCATATGTAATTAATGTCAACAATCAGGCAATCACAAAACCCCCAGAGTCTTTGGTGGGAATCAATCCTACAACCTCAGCACTTGAAGTTTAGCACACTACCAACCAATGTGGCACCCAATGACCTATACTACTAGAAATATTTTGAGGTTCTGATCCCGATGTATGAGATTGATTGACTGTAACATTTGCCGTACGTCGTTTGGCTTGAAGAATTCTTATCAATCTCCGCACGCAGGCAAATCAGCGGGCAAGTGCAGTATGGATTAAGCAAAGTATTTAAAAATGTTTCATTTATTTCAATAGAAATCAAATGTCATCTCATTATAAACCAAATGTTTGAATGCAAATTAGAACAAAAGATCTGCTTGTCCATTGTCAGAGATTTTCAAATGATTGAACACAATAATTACTTCATTCATTTGATGCATGCTTCCTTCATTGGAGCAATTGTTCCAATAATTTTTTTTCTTTTTTCAGCATTTCCCTAATCAGCGATAATGATTAATGACCTGTGAATTTATGACCAAATTTCATTAAATAAAAAAATTAAAGTTAAAATTAACAAGCATTTGTCACAGTGATGACGTATTTCAGCTGTAATTTATTGGTTTAAATTAAGACTTTAAATGCAAAGATTTAAGAATTTCGAACAAAAAGAAAAAAAGAACAAGTGGTCCTTCAAAACTACTACCCCCCCCCCCCCCCCCAACAACGTGACTTGAAACAATTCCAGCATCTATGGATACCAACAATATTACGTTCGATATTTTATGGCTAACGAATGAAGAACATAAACAAGTGCTTGCGAAAAAAAAACAGAAAGCAACATTCATTGCCATTCCATTACATCGAAATAAAAAAGGAAACTTTCCGACGGCAGTGCAAATGAATAATGATTTGTGATGCCTGTGATAAAATATTGTATTCTGGCAATAAAATCTGCTTTCATGCTGTCAATACTTTAGATGTTCGTTTGTTTTAGAGAATTTGCTTGATTTATAACATTTTCGAAGTAAGCTCCACCAAAGTATCACTAAAGTATAGGCGGTGGATTTACAAGCAAATGTGGCTTAACTTGGCCTAACTTAGCTTAACTTATTGAAGAGATACAAAGGAAAAATTTCATTGAAATTCAATCAAGTATTAGAAGTTAAAGATTTAATCTTTTCTTAATTGATTTTGTGAAATGTTAAGTAAGAATAACGCTTTAATTAAATATGTATTAACTTTAATATATTGAGCGAATAATAAAACAACAGCTCATGAGAGGTGGAGTAATATACTTTCTAAAAACAAAAAAGATTTCAATTCGTTTGTTTCAAATCTGAAAAAATAATTCAAACAGTGTTTACGTACATGGATAGGTGAATTGTTTTGTGGTTCCGTTACTTTCTCAGTCGAAGCTATTTGTATAAATTTTTATACATGGCCATTACAACCCTTTAGTCTGGATTAGAAGAAGCTAGGCCTCATATCACTCATGTTGTCTGCCTTAATTTTATACTTGACTGGCGGGACCAACAGTTTAATGTCTACTCCGAACGACAGATTTTTAGAAACTTTTATATGGCAGGTTTATTTACTCTCAGAGTTTTTGCCAGAAATCTGCTGAGAGGAAGTCGCCTAAGAAATATTTTTTTTTTTCATATTTCGTTTTGATGTCTGACCTGGGGTTTGAACCCGTGCTTTACGTCTAATAAGTGAACACACTACCTACTAGACCACGGCGACTATAAGGTTAGGCTAGATAGATAGATTTATAGAGAAACATTTCATGGCAATTTTTTTTTTTACTCTCAAAGATTTTTCCCCAAATCTGCTGAGAAGTAATCGCTGAAGAAATATTTTTTCGTATTTATTTCTGTTGGAGATGTCTGACCTGGGGTTTTAGGGTTTCTAATAACCCAAGACACTACATACTAGGCTATGGCAACTTTCAGATAATTCAATTCAATCCAAAAGAAGTTGATAATCATAACATATGATATGAAATACGTATGTAATGCCAGATATATCTTTGTTGTGGCTCGGGAGTTCCTTTTGGAAGATCCGATATAATATAATATAATGCATTAAATAAATTATAATTTAATCCTGCAACCAAAACTGAAATAAATTTTTGAAATCGTCTTTATTGTTCGATATTTTCTCCAGCCTATATATGGGGAAAAGAAATTTTTCCATATTAAAGGAAAAATTTATATTTTCGTTTAAAAAAATGTAAATATTTATCTAAGTTTTGTTCATTTTATGAGTTTAACTGAAACCTTAGTATAGAATTCAATATCTGTTGCTGCTGGCATTTATTTTTATTTGATATTTCTCTTTATTTCTCTTTTTATTTATTGTCAAAACATGTGTGATCTTATTATTATCCTTTTATATCGTTTTACAACTCTACCACTTTTTTTTTTTTTTGATTTTCTTTATGCGACATACAAAAAAACAAGAGAAACAAATCATTTCTTGTATTTCATATTTGCCTCATGCTGTAAAAAATAAGAATAAAAATATCGTGTGTCGGGTATCGTTTTACCATACGTTTGTTTACGTTGTATCTGTGTGGCTTAAACAAAATAAAAAAAAATAAAAAAATAAAATAACGAATAAATATTATTTATATGTAAATGAAATGTTATAAAAATTTTTTCCCCCAATTTATGGCTGTTGTTTCAGTTTTGTTAACATTTGTATTAATATAAATCCAATTTACTGAAGTAAAATATCAAATAATCTATGAAAATAATCAATGAAAAGAATGAAATCAAACGAGTACTAGAGGTGTTAGACACCCAGTAAAACAAGGAGCTTCTTACGTTAACTGATGTGTTTGTATGTGTTAAAAATGGTTTACAAAAAAAAAGTCCTGCAAAATTTTTGGTTTTAGACCCCTTACTACAACGCACTATACATGTCTGTATTTATTGAATAAAATATTGTAATAAATTGTGGTTCTATTAACATATTTATTTTATTTTTTTTCTTCCTTTTTCTTCTTTTGGATTGGAATTTTTATTTTTGAATAAATAAATAGAGGATTGCGGATAGATTATAGATAGATTCAATGAATAACAGGTATGAAAATTTTACTATGAAGAATAAAACAAAACGAAACATGAAAGAATATTTCTTAGGTGACTTCATCTCAGTAGATTTTTGGCAAAAACTCTGAGCGTAAAAAATAAAATTACAATGAAAAGTTTCTCAAGAATCTGTAGTTCGGATTCGACTTAAAACTTAAAATTAACACACACAACATATGTATGTGGCGTGAAAAACTAGCTCGTAATCCTGACTAAAGGGTTGTAATGACCAATTATGTTATGTGATGTGGAAACCACATTCAATATTCCACACGAACAACTTTAGGGCATGGTCGTCTCATGTAGAGATAATATAAACCCACCACCGAGATCATGCGATTTGACCTCGTAATACCTTTTTGTGGGGAGTTTTTTAAGTCACAGATGTATGCAAATAATCCACAAACCACGGCGATCTTCAAAGCCAACATAACCCATGCCGTAGGTCAAATTCAGTCTGATATATGCGTCAGTACGATAAAGGATTGAACATTTCCAATTCCAATTTTATGGTGTTCACAAAGCATTTTCAGCTTTCGTCGTTTACTTAAGTTCCTCTCCATGTTACTTATTCCAGCTCTTCGGGTATAGTGCTTCTCCAGGTGTTTTTCAATCGACCACGATTCTTAAAAGCTTTAAAAGGCCACACTGAATTATTTTTCGATATTAAAATGTGTCTGTGTAAACAGCAGTGAGTGAGTGATATTCACAATTAATTGTTAATAAAAAATGTTAAAAAGAAAACATTCAATTGTCGCTCACTTGTAATTCACTGTAAAAATCATCTTCAATTCTCACATTGTTAAGCATGTACATTGTACAATGTACATACTACGTCCATCTGAATAAAATACCATATTTCTGTAACAAGCAATATTATCTCGATTGCTTTGATCACATGAAATTGAATAGATATGACAAACAGACAGGCAGTATCTAGCGCAAGAGCAACGTAATACTGTAAGAAAAAAAAAGATTTCAATTCTTGGAATATATCTGTAAACCAAATATCACTTAATATTGCCTCCAACGAATATATTTTGTCCAGACACACGTACACGCCTCACACATTCGTTCGGAATATGTTTGGTGTTTGACCGCAAACAGCGGGGTATCATATATCTACATACAGTGAGGTATGTCGTCTGCAACACACAACCGTTAGGTACAGTCGATTTTACATTTAGAGAGCACAACCTAATTTTGTCAACTTTTGCTTTTTTTCTTATTTTACCCGGGAATTTAATTAATTTTTCCTGTTTTTCTTTCCCAGTCTTAAATTAATTATTTAACAGAGTTCCGTTAATAACATAACAGAGCTCTGTTAGCTAACATGGAGAGATAGATTTTAAAATCTATCTTCACACACATGTCTACGCCTTAGAAAATTCATTCGTTAACTTTGCTTTTGCAACATTTCTTACAGTGTGACAATCGTAATATAGTCTTCCAGCGCTGTACACGTGAGACATCATGCTTTCCTAAAAATAATAATACAGTTGAGTCAAACACACACTTACTGTTACTGTTTTTCTTTACAGCCTAGTATCTCATGGCCACATTAACGTTTTTACATTGCCCTCGTGCTACACACTTACACGTATGTATGTATGTATATTGAATATAAATCATACGTCGTGTTGTAATTTATCATTTGTATTCTGATTTTATATGCTTAAACCCCTATATAAAGCTTTGTCACCATTACAATTGTCTTCCTTTTTCCAACGTTTTTTTGCCTTCATTTTATTTTAACAATAACTTGCCTTTTCTGTATCTCAACAAAAGACAAATACAATCTGTATATATTTAAAAGGAAAAATGTACGCATTGTTGCCATTTAGTATTTCAACGCATTCTTTCGTTTTATTTTTCAAACTCCAAAAGAACGAAATAAAGCCTGTTACTGTTAGGTATTTAAGAACTTCAGATATAAGCTTTTGGCCCCCTTAACTTTTTTTTTTTAAAATAATAATAATTTGTGTATTCAACAAAGTCTTACAAAAGTAAACTTAAAATAAAGTCTAAGGACTACAGTTCTCAGTATATTTTTTTTTACAAAATATATGAATAGTTTGTATGGAATGCTGTTTATGGTAACGCACATAATTTTTCAGTCGTCCATATCAGCCGTCTGTATACTACATGATCTTATAGAACCAAAAAAGGAAAGACACATGATTTAATCTCATGGGTTTTTGGATTACGTTAGGCTACTAAGTCTGGTAAAAAATTAATCTCCATCGCTTGCCATGTTTCGCATTTTTTCTGGCAGAGTTAGTGCTGCAGGTTACTTACTTACTTACTTAATTGACCATTAACAACCCGATTAACGGATTTCGGCCTGCCGTAACACATTCTTCAACCTCTACTTCTTGCGCGCCAACGCCAGTTGGTCACACCAATCGATGACAGGGCTTAGTCGATTTGGTCCTTCCAACGCAAACAAGGTCTTCCTCTTCGTCGACTTCCGCAGATCTCCGCATCAAATACCCGTCTCGCCGGAGCATCCTCCTCCATTCGAACGACATGGTCGAGCCAGCGCAGCCGCTGGATGTTAATACGCTGCACAACATCTATGTTGTTGAGGAGCTCATACAGCTCACTGTTGGATCGGATGCGGAAAACTCGCACTGGACCCTACGTAGGACTTTTCTCTCGAATACTCTCAAGGCTGCTGCATCAGTGCTTAATAGGGTCCATGCCTCTGCGCGATAACGAAGCACGGGGTGGATAAGCGTCTTTAAAAGGCCTCTTTAGGTTGTTCAAACTAAAATAACAAACAGAAGGAAAATTTTAAGAAAATGAAGAAGAACGAAGGGTAGTTGAAGTCGCCGTAGTATAATAGATAGTGTGCTAGCTTATTAGACGTGAGGCCACAGTTCAAAAACCAGGTCAGACATCTCGAACAAAACGAGCTTATGAGAAAATATTTCTTCGGCCACTTCCTCTCAGCAGATTTCTGGTAAAAATGCAAAGAGTAAATACATGTTGCCATGGAAAGTTTCTCAAAAAATCTGTGGTTCGGAGACGACTTTAAACTGTAGGTCCCGCCATACGTAATCCTAACTATAGGGTTATGATGACCAATTATGTATGTGTGTATGTATGAAAGAAAGAAGTGTATGTATGAAAGAAGAAAAGAAAAAGAAAGAAGGAGAGATGAAATAGTTTATCATCTCGGACGGCGTATATATAGGCATTGTTCTACAAACTGATGCTTTTAACTCAGCTCTTAATATATGCAAGACATAAAAGCCTACCTCAGCAATTCCACAGAATCTACCACAGTTTTATCCTGTACCTGTTCAGGAGCATTGTGAGGGCTTACCTACGAATCCTGACTGTCGACATAAATAATTGACCTATCACTCACTCAGATCCCCATTTAGAACATATTCATTGCCTTAATGAAATAAATTATGCCTCTTATCAGGTGGTTACCTTAGAATTACTTCTAACTATCCTCCATAAAATACTAACACTCCGCTAAGGCTTCCTATCAGAGTTAATAGTTTAAAGACACCATGACTGTCCATATAAATAAATTCCCTATCACTCACTCAGGTCCATGTTTAGAACATATTCGTTGACTTAAGCAACAAAATTATTCCTTTTATCAGGTGGTTACCTTAGAATTACTTCTCACTATAATCCATAAAATACTAACGCTCCGCTACGGCTCCATATCAGAGTCGCGTATATGCTCAAAGCGACATTCCACAAAATAAAGACACTTCAAATATGCTTGAAAAGTTTCTTTCCACCAATCTCTGTGGGAAGTAATCTTACTACAATTTCTGACGATACCTAAGGTGAACCGTAGAGAGATTCAAACTTTACCTTACTCATATTTGCAGCTTCCTTTGCCTCGTAGCCTCCAAGGCTATTAACCACACTAGTAGATAGGTTTTATTTAAGTTTAATCAACATCAGATAGCATAACAATAAGAAATCATAGCTTGAATACAACATTTACTGCAATAAAGCCAATAAATCTTCAACATAAACTTTGTGTTTCGATTATACTCTCGATATTTCAACAGTCAACAGTTCGCACAACTTTAAGCCGCCTTCAACAGTATTTTAAACTTTCGCTCAAAGGCCAGTCAGCGTTCACATTTTAAAATATTTTTTATGTTTTCCCTTTTATACAGCCCCCGAAATCATATGCCTTTGTTGGCTATAAAAATCCGTCGTTTGTTTTTATTTCAACCACCTTAAGCTATTTGACAAATATCCTCCAAGGGGGTATATTCTTTGATGTTCCAACACGTGGCACATGACCATAACTGTGTTTTCTTTCTTTCCTTTTATGTTTCCTTCTTGTTTTACAAAATATGTACGTGTTTTACCTTTTGAACTATAAAAATAAAAGAAAATTTATGATAAAAACTTTAGTTGTAGTGTAAACATTTTATGCTTTTCTGAACTACAAACAAACAAATTTTAAAAGAAAACATTGATAAGTGAAAAATGTTTTAAGGTGATAAAAAAAATGAAAATAGAAAAAAAAACAATGTGGAAAATTTGCCATAAATAAACTTTTCCATGAGAAAAAATGTGAAGCAGAAAATATTCAGGCCGCTTGTCAATTATTTTAAGTTGAATGCTGCACACAAAATATAGTCATGAGGATGATTTTGTAGAAGGAAGAGTATAAAAATCAAGGTTGGGACTTTAGTATCATTGATGCGAATTCATTAAAATACCTTTAAATCGTGATAAAAAAAAACTTTAAGATTTAAAAGAAATTTTCCCTCCTAGTATGGGAAATAAAAAACAGGGTCTGCATAATACTTAGCTGTTCATAGTGGTATATAGTTAATATTGATTATCTCGAAATTACTTCTACTATTACTACTAATGATGACTATTAATTAACATGATTCAATTGTTTCTAATACTGTAAATCATTTTAAACAATGGAGCCAATCACTGAATGAACGTAAACAACCAATATTGTGGTATTTTGGAAGCTAACCCAAAAGTGTCTACTGTATTCCGAAAAAGTCAGTTGATCAATTCACACGACTTTGTATCGTGTATGTTGTATTGAATACACTTGGGGTTGTTTGTGAACGCTCAATGCTATGCTGTATTGTGTATTTCGTAGCATTCAAACAATTTGATAGCCCAAAACCAATACAACTTTTTAAAAACATATGAAAACATATACAATTTTTTTTTATTCACACAATTTGATAGCACGAAACCAATACAACTTTTAAAAACATATGGAAAAAATGTGTATAAGTGTATCGAATTTTTATATGAAAATTATCAACAACAATCATACACTGTTGTATGTTCTTCCAACAATGCAATGAATACAACGATACAACGGCTTGTGTGAATTGGCCTAATGTGTATATGTAAGTGTATCGGATTGTTACATAAAAATTATCAACAACAAGCATACACTGTTGTTTGTTCTTCCAACAATACAATGAATACAACGATACAACGGCTTGTGTGAATTGATCAAGTATTTTTCGTGAAATTTTTGTTGTCGCCTGGTCAATGTGTCTTTGAGAACGACGTTAGCCAGATCATCGCTATCAACGACTAGTACTATAGGTCAATGATTATCCGCTTATTTTAGCCTAAATTGAATGATCTGGGCAAAAACGACATGTGATTTCAACAGGACAGTGCTACTTTCTACACAGCTCATGCGACATTGGATATTCTGAATTAGTGACTGAATTAGCGATTTGAAATGATGACACTTATACCTTTTCTTGTGAGTTATTTTTAAGTCGTCAATTCATTTGTGGCAGTTTACTGACCACTTTTTCCCACATCTCGGTGATGAATTGATAAGTTTTGATTTGCAAAATGCGCTACAGAGACAAGGCCTTTGATGTAAATCCAACAAAAAAGTTTAATGGTTTAAACCACATATTAGCGATAACATCCATAACATGTTAGTCGCATAGCCTTTGGGTTATGAATAAAAGCCTGGCAGTAATAAAGGCATATTCGAAGCCTTTAGTACTTCGGTGCCTCTGTTATCCAGTCATACAACAGTTTATTTCTTAAAATATTTGATCGATTTCGGATGGTTTTCATCAGAATATCTTCCCGATTAGTTTGATATTCGTATTCACACAGATCTTGTGTCTATGCTTACTTTTATAAGAAATCGTAATCTGCTCTTATCTGTTCGGAGTGGTTTCTAGCTTGTAAAGGTAAATTGTTTTGCAATTCCCTAAAGTTTCATCATACTGTTTAGCTACAGATACTTTTGTTTTCTTTTCAAAGTTGTTCAACCATTCTCTTTTGTCATTTGTAACACTTTTTATAATCCCCAAAACGAGAATTATGTTTATTTAATGGCGCTATTGCTATGGCTTTTAAGTGATTATAAAAAATTCCAACAATTAAACATACCATAAAGGATGTTTAATGCATGATAAGTTTAATATTTTTTTTTATTTTATAATTGGCCTCTCTCACAATCCTTCTTTAGCCGGCTGTTATGCTTGTCTTAAGCCTACAAATAAGAATACTATGGGTAAACATGACATGTTCTGCAGAAGGTGTCACCAAGTGGAAGTGACAGTGAATAGGGTGTTAATGTGATGAAGGTTTCACAATTTTTTTCTTTTTTTTTTTTGTAATACAAATTTACGGCTATTTTTAAGTTGATTATTGTAAAATATTAACTTAACAGTAATTTATTTTTCTTAGTTTTAATGTTTTTAAAAAAAATATTTTCTTTTGTCTAAGTGTCATTATTACAACTTGCCGTTAACTAAAGGCAGGATTTTAACGGGCAGTTATATTGTTTTTCATTATTATAAGTGGCCAATAAGATAGAAGTGAGCGTGAGTGAGGAAGGATCATCCTACCTTTAACTTTTAAAGTTAAGTTTATGTTTGAACTTGCCATATTATATATTATTTTCAATATGGCAACTTCAAATATAAACAATATAAGGAACACAACAACAAAAAAGAGACCCTTCGTTGCCACTGCGTTTAAAAAAAACTTGTTTAATTGAGCAGTTTCATCGATATTGCCCCGGCGCTGCCATATTTTTGAAAACAGTTAACTAAGTTAAATAAGTTAAAGGTGACTTTAAAGTTCACTTTAGCTAAAGGTACCTTTAACTAAATCCAAGTTTAACGGCAAGTTATAATAATGGCCCTAAATATGCTTAAAACGTAATAAGAAAATTTATATTCGTTGTGTTTTATGATAAACACGTCATTAATGTGTTTCCAGAAATTTTCATTAAAAATTCTAAAATTCTTTTTGAACGCTTAAAAGAGTTGTAATCTTTAGTGAAGACTCTTATGTATGAATTACTTGAATTTTTGACGTCTTTGTATTCATAATGCCACTCCTATGTAGACGTAGCATAGATTTAAATTTTTTTGTTTTTCTGTTCTTTCATGGCAATTAAGAGGCTTTAATTAAGAGATTTCCAAATGAGTTATTGCGTTGTTAAAATTCTAAATGAAATTTAAATAAATGAAAACAGAATTTTTTTAGAAATAAGCACAATGCGAAGAAAATTATAGATTCTGTTTTTAAGTTGTTACTTAAAAATTTTAAATGGAAAATTTTATTTTGGTAAAACTTTTTTGTTTCTGTTAAATCAAGTCTTCTCTTTTCAAAAACGAATACATGTGGCAAACCACATTGCATGTATGAGGGAGAGGGATTCAATGTTACTTAAAAATTTTAAATGGAAATTTTTTTTTGGAAAAACTTGGTGGAGGATATTAAGGCAATGTTTCAGTAAAGCAAAATTTTTCGTTTCTATTAAATCAAGTCTTGTCTTTTCAAGAACGAATACACGTAGTAGGCACGCATTGTATGTATGAGGGAGAGGGATTCCTTGGTGATATAGAGCATAGCGTCTTAAACCAATGGGGAGTCATTTCGATAAACTGCGGAAGTGATGCTGAGATGATTAAAGTTTTTAATCGATAAATTTCAAAACAATTGAGTGCATTATATCAGTACTGCTAGCACAATTAGCAGAAAAATTTATTAATGGACTTACTAACCTAACCAGGAAAGAATAAGGAATCCATAAGATATCTGTATGTTTTAACATCATTTGTAAATTTATGCTTGGAGGGAAACTAGTTTATGTTTATAATAGGTAAACTAGAGCAGTTAAATTCCGTTTGCTGATAAATGGAAGGTAATGGCAACGGAAACATGCGCACGTTATTACATACATAATTGGCCATTACAACCCTTCAGTTAGGATTGGTTGTGTGTTAATTTTATACACTGAATCGCGAAACCTCCAATTTAAAGTCGATTCGAAACAACAGATTTTTTTAACAAACTTTTGATGGCAATTTTATTTACTCTCAGATCTTTTGCTCGAAATAAGAGAAAGTCGCCGAAGAAATATTTTTTAAAAATTCATTTCGGTGGAGCTGTCCGACCTGGGGTTTGAACCGAGGCATCATGTGTATTAAGCCAGCACATACATACATATGTACATACGTAATTGGTCATTACAGTCCTTCAGTCAGGATTACGAGCTACCTACTCACACCACTTATGTTGTGTGTGTTAATTTTATATATGAATGGCGGAACCTACAGTTTAAAGTCGATTCCAAACGACAGATTTATTGAGAAAGGGATGGCAAATACATAGCCTTAGTGTAGAAAATAGTGTGTTAGATTGGCTGGAACAAAACGAGACTTCCTCTCAGCAGTCTTCTGACAAAAATTCTGAGAGTAAATAAAATTGCCATGAAAAGTTTTTTAAAATCCGTCGTTTGGAGTCAACGTTGAACTGTGGCTCCGGCCGCTCATGAATAAAATTATCACACACCGCATAGGTGATGTGAGAAGCCAAGTTATTATGATCAATTAAAGAATTAAGGGACAAACAAACAAGACTTTATGTTTCGAGCGCCATACAGTTTTTAGAAATCGGATAAAATCTAAAATTTGCATGAAAACTAACATTTCTTTAGACAACACAAATTGCATAGAATTTAAGAAACTTTAAATTTATGCGGAAATCAAAAAACTCTTGCAATGCAAATATTGTTTCCTTTTTTATTCTTTTACGATTTTCCCATTAAGGAGTAACAGCACATCAGCACGTCAACAACATGTCAAAAGTTTTGAGGCCACATAATTTCAGATTTCATAATATTTATTGCCTCCAACATGCTTGGCCATCAATGTTTGCCAAAGCCACCACTGACTGCTGCTGCTGCAACACTGGTAAACTTTTGCAAATATTTTGCATTTCTTTGTTGTTGGTGCAGTGTATGAAGCAGTGTTTACGTTACAATATTTCTTGGAAATAAATTTTTAAGCCGTGGCAGTTTGTAACGATTTCAGACGTTTTTAAGGTTGAAAACATTGCGTCAAAAAGCAAAAACTGACAAGAAATTCTAGGATTAGATTAAATTATATTGCCATAGGGGATATACACAATAATATTAAATAAAAGTATCCTTTTGAAGGATTCCTATCATTTAGTTTATTAAAGCTTTGCCGCAGTAATTTGAATTGAATTGACGTAATTAAAAAATTTTCTTGGAAAATAAAATCATGGAAAATATAAACAAGATGCTTGATGGTATAATTAATTAAATTTTAATGTGTAAATGAAGATTATTACAGGAATTATATTAAAAATTATTTAATTTATCTTACAATTAAATCAGAAATGATCTAATGATTCAGTTAATCACATCAAAGTCTCAATTCCTTTCGAAACCCCAAGATAAGTTTATTAACTCAAGCTTAACTCATGCTCTGCACTGTGAAATGATAGATGGTAGATTTAGATATTAGATTTGTTTGTAACACATTATTATTAATGACATGTGGTTCGGCACTCACTGCCCTCAACCTATATAGAATATCGCTATAATAATATATTGTTGTTAGGAAAATTAAGAATCCACATACTGGTATTTTGCATTAAAATGGTAAACAACTAAACAAAAATACAATAACAAACACCAGCATAAAAAAATGATAAACAAGTAAGCAAAACAAACACTACAAAAATAAATGTAAACAAAATACACAAACAAAAATAATGCAACAACGATGTTTACATTTATAGAGATTCTGAGAAGGCAAAGCCACGAACATTCGCCTTCAAGAACATTCATCAGCCTGTTTACTCTCCCATAAAAAGGCACGTCAAGGCCGGCGAGCGAGTTGGTGTAGTTCAGTCAGTCTTGTGCGAAGACGCGGTATATTTGAAGAAAGTAATCGTGGTTTGAAGATCTACGTTACAAAGATCTGTCGAATAATTGCCTAGTAATTGTTATTGTTTATGCAAAGAGTGTAAACAGAGTAATAATAAACAAATCAATTGTTGTTGTTTACATAAAGTTGTGAACAGTGGCACACAGAATTGTGCAAATAATAAAGAATTTTAATTAAAACTAAACACAGATTTATTTTTATTTTATTTGCAGTCTACGAGCTTATATTTTAAACGCTTTTAAAGGTAAAAATGTAACAATACTCTCCACAGTTACTGCCAAGACAAACTTCACGATTCATTCTTCATCAAAATTCTACTTATTAAGTTCAAGACGATTTCCATTCTAAACAAATGATCTGTTGAGTCTACTGTTCCCTGGCAAAAGGCCGGTTACTACCTACATACTATGATGTCTGTCAAAATCTTCATCTGCCTCAAAACCCAATTAGTTTGAGAATATTGTTTGCCCCTGCCACTGGTTTATATTGTTCTGGTATATCAACAGACACTACTTCTTTGTGTCTTATTAAACTCCATCTGAGCTTTATTTAGAGTTGTTTTGCCTACCCAAACAATGGCCTCATAGATAAGTAGTATTGGGCTGAACGCCTTCGTACATATCTAATGCATAATCCTAGGTTTACGTATTCAAAATTTAACCGCAAGTCTTCTGCTTAACATTATGGAATGTCTGGTCTTTCCTAAAAGGCTCTTTATATGACTATGTATGCTGTATTAGAATTGTTTAGACATTGGCTTTAGGATGGCCATAGATTTGGAATAGGAAATATAACATATGTAACTGTTCTTAGACATACATACATACCTTTTGACTTCTTTAAAAATTAAGCCTGATTGTTTTACGAAAAAAATTTTATTGGAAAATTTAATAAAAAAAAATTTATTTTAAAAAATAAATGAGTATGTGCTCCCTTAACAATTGAAAATGTTGATTGAAAATATTGATTGAAAATATTGTATTAAAAAGTTTTTCAAAAAGTTTTATTTCCGCAACATTTACTCAAAACTTTTAAAATGATATGCTTGCAACAATGGCTTAAAATTCACTGTGTTGAAAAGTAATGAAAAATGATTTCAAATATGAACAAAATGAGCACACGTATACAATTGTTTAACAACTTGTCCGTATTTCAACCACTATTCAAACATTTGTATGCTGAAAAGCATAAATCTGAGCAAATATTTACAGCTATAACACGCACACACACACAATGTACACATAGCGGGAACTGTTATTCCATTATTAAAATTGTATTTGTATTGTTGATTTCCTACTGTTCTTTTTTGTAAGGACTTTCTACTTGACTTTCTTTCCTGTCAGGTTTTTTTGTTGTTTGTATTTATTTTTCGAAATACTTTCCTGCCAAAATGTTGTCAAATAATGTCTTCACAAAATAAACAGCACTTGCTATTGCCTGACTTGTGGTATTCACCTGATATTCGACGACATGTTCAAATAGAGGAAAAACGAGTTTTTTTAAGTTAAAAAAAAGAATAAGAAAAACACCCGTAGCAAGTGGCAATGAAAGAGTCAGGAAACTTAAAAGTACGTAAACTTAGCACGCTTGATGACAGTTACGTTAGCACAAAAATTGAATTGACATACAAAAATTATGTTTGAGTACTCACATGTAAAGGGTGTATCAGTAAGAGTGTTCTTTTAAAATAAATACATAATTGGCCATTACAACCCTTCAGTCAGCATTACGGCCTAGCTTCTCACAGCACTTATGTTGTTGAGTGGCGGGACCTACAGTTTAAAGTCAATTCCAAATTTGAGAAACCCTTCATGGCAATTTTATTTGCTCACAGAGTTTTTGCCAGAAATCTGCTGAGATGCAGTCGCCCAAGAAACCGTGACCTTACGGTCTAATAAGCCGACACACTACCTACTAGACTACGGAGACTGGTTATGCTGAAGCTGCTCGCAATCTTCTAAGAGTTTTCAATAGAGAAAGTGCATCTAATGCGCAAATTTTTCGGTCAGTCAATGTGATTGCACCTTACCTATTCGAAGACGAGGTCGAAACTGCAGTGACTGTAAGCAGCATTGGATACCGGAACAGAACAACAAAGTTCTTGTGGCCTCTACTGGATGTCCGGATGTCATGGATGTGGACAACATGTGGTTTCAACAACACGACGCCACCTGTTATGTTGCACGTACAATAGTCGATCTATTGCAGACACAATTTCTAAAACAAATTACATACATACTTAATTAGCCATTAACTCACATCACTCATGTTATGTGTGTGTTGAGCAGCTAGGCCGTAATCCTGACTGAACGGCCAATTATGTATGTATGTATTTCTATGACATCTTCCCCGCTCACTCTCTACTCATCTTTCCCATTTTCACAATGAAAACATTTGATTCCTTATTAGTCACAAACAATAGCCCAGTGATTGTATACAATTACGATTTTGTTCTGAAAACATGTTCAACGATTAAATTCCATTTAAATGGGTGGACTATGGATTGAATGCAAAAACATACATGTAAATAAGGGTCCGGCAATGCGTAGCATATTTGTTTGAATTAAGAATTTCATTTCGGAATATTCCTCATTAAAATGCAACCATTTAAGTACAAATTTCGTGGAAATTTCTTAACAATCAGCTCGTGGTGAAAGACAAATATTTTCCGTCATCATGGCAGCCCTCTTGGCATGGTGTGTAAAGTTGTTGATGACAATTGCAGTAAACAAAAATTAAAATAAATTAATTTCTTCGAAAGCTTCAACACGAGTCTTGTATCTTATTGCTGCTTACTGCAGTTGTAATAACAAGATAATCGTATTGATTTCTCTTCTCTTTTTTTTTAATTCTTTTCTTTCTGTTTATTGTACAACAAACGAATACAGGAGGAATGGAGCTGCAGTTGTTTTTCCCCTTATACTCAGACAGAAAACATAATTCGAAAGTTATTGTGTTGGTTTCAACATTGTAAACAATTAAATTTCATATCCTGTGCAGCTGTGTGCTAGGAACAATTGTCCAAATATATTAATGCCACATTGAATATATTTGAGAGCATGGTCATCTCTTTGGAGTTGATATGAAATGTTCACCGATATGATGCGATTTGACACAGTTAGCGTGCGAATAAACTACAAATCATAGCGGTCTTCAAGTCTAACATAAACCATATTATCGGTCTAATTCAGCCGGATTTATGTGCCATGGTCATGACAAATTTTATGTTTCGGATGCGCTCCATCCAGAAAAGCCGTAGCGGACCTTAAAATTACGTTCCACTTACATACATACATACATAATTTGTCATTACAGCCATTCAGTTAGGATTACAACATAGCTTCTCACACCATCTATGTTGTGTGCGTTAATTTAATCCATGAGTTGCGGAACCTATAGTTTAAAATCGACTCCCGATGACAGATTTTTGACAAACTTTTCATGGCAATTTTGTTTATTCTCAGAGTTCTTGCTAGAGAGGAAGTCGCCGGAGAAATATTTGTATATATTTCGGCTTGAGATTTGAATCGTGGCCTCCTGTCTAAGAAGCCAACACTCTTCCTACTTGACTACGGCAACTTATCTTACACACACAATTTGTTTTATTTTTTAATAGACTACGATTGTATTTGTTTGTAGAGTGACTCAGAATAAAAATTGTGTTATTTCGTGTATCAATAACAACGACAGTAATCTCTAACACTTACATAGGTTCTCATAAAATAGCTAACACTGTACCGATAGCATAAACCTCAGTTTGAAAACATCAGTAAAGAAGAGTTATCAACTGACTTGTTTTTATTTCAATAATAAAAAGCTAAAGAATGCTTCCATCGTTAAGCATAATCTTGTTGATGAAAATCATCGTGGGAGATATATAAAGGGTCCGCCAAATAACTTTTTTTTTGGAAAATGCTGTAAAAAAAAACTACTGAATATTTTCTCAAATTTCTTTTTTTATTTGAAAGTACAATCCTTCCGGTTAATAATGGAAAATAATTTCATTCAAATGGCTGCCTGGCCTGGCCATGCAGTAGTCTACACGATCGGTCCAATTTTTTAGGCACATTATCGATTGTGTGCAGCTGTATGTCACCAATGGCTTCACGAATATTGTCCAATATCCTCCTCTTCAATTTTTGTGAACAAAAATTCGTACAACATGAACGGCCACTTCTTGCTCATTTTCGAAGAAAAATGGCCCAATTATACCTCTGGAGCAAAATCCGCACCAAACAGTGACTCGTTTTGGGTGCGTTGGCTTTTCAATGTATGCGTGCGGGGTTTCAGTGCCCCAAAAGCGATAATTTTGCTTATTTACATACCCGCCAAGATCAAAATGAGCTTCATCTGAAAAGATGATTTTTTTGCCAAAATCGGCATCTTCTGTAAGTCGATCGCAGGCCCACTTAGCGAAGCGAAGCGTATACACAACCATATTCGTTCAGCGGAAGGATAAAACTAATTACCCGTTAAATCAGACACGAGCTAAGTGTTACCATTCACTAAATAAGCACTAGTTGTAAAAAAAAAGAACGTTAGATGGCGGACCCATTACAAAGTCGGTATAAATTTTGCAATCGTGTGTTAGGACTTATGCTATAAACACAATAAACGCAACGCAGCAAACACAGCCACCTCTCAAAAATAGAATACGTTTGCTGCGTTGCGTTTATTGTGTTTGTGGCATTACACTTAATTACTGTTATATTTAGCATTGAGACACATTTGTTCTTATTTTTTATTCTGTTCAAAATTGCTTGTTTAACTTTAAACTTTATTTTTAAATTTAAGTTAAAACAAAAACCTTTAGTTGGCCTTAATGTGGTTTCTACTTTAAAATGCAACAAGTTTTTCCTTTCTTTTTTGAGCACAATAAAGTTAACTTGTGCGGTAAAAAGTTTTCATTTTTTCTAACTTTTTTCTTTAACCAACAGATAATTTTATATGGACAGAGTTTTTACTTCATCGAATAAACCTAAGAAACCACAAAAATGTGCGTATCTGATAATGATGTTTTATTATTCAAGTTAAAGGTTTACTTGAATATAAAAAAAAAGTTGCAGACATATTATAAAAAACACACAAAACATGAATACAGTATACCCAAATAAGTATTAAAAAAATCTCTTTAAATTCTTTATCAAACGTAAGAAAATTGAAAAAAAAGATTCAAGAAATGTAACTAAAAAAAACATGCTTAAGGCCACTCAACTCGATAACCTTAAGAAGGTGGATTTTAACATGGGGAGATCGTCATGGCCATTATGACCGATTTTGAAAGTGAAATATTTGTCGTAATCGAAGCTTATGAAAAACAATTGTCCTCGTTACTACTAATAAAAATGGCATTTTTTTTGAGAAGTATGGAGTTATTCACTACTACGCCTGTTATTTTACAGAAGACTTTCATATGTGTAACGGCAACATTATTGTCAAACATTGAGAATTGTCAACTTATGGATCCGAAAAAACTGTAATACAATAGTAGGACTACAGAAAATATATGAAAATTTAATTGACCTTAACAACCCTTATTTACTTACTTTACTTACTTAATTGGCCATTAACAATCCGATTAACGGATTTCGGCGTGCTGCAACACATCCTAACAAGCTCGTCCTCTTCACTGACTTCCATAGATCCCGCATCAAATACTCAACTCGCCGGAGCATCCTCCTCCATTCCAATGACATGGCTGAGCCAGCGCAGTCACTGGATGATAATACGCTCCATAACGTCTATGTCGTTAAAGAGCTCATACAGCTCACTGTTGAATCAGATACGGAAATCATCGCCAACTCGCACTATACCGAAGATCTTACGTAGGACTTTTCTCGCCAATACTCTCCAGGCTGCTGCATCAGTGCTTAATAGCGTCCATGCCTCTGCGTCATAAAGAAGCATGGGGAGAATGAGCATCTTGTAGATTATTAGTTTTTTCGTACGAGAGAGATCTCTGCTACTCAATTGCCTATTGAGACCAAAGTAGCACCTGTTGGCAAGAGTAGTCCCGCGCTTGTTCTCCAGACTGACATCATTCTTGGTGGTAATGGTGATAATGAAGTCGCTGTGGTCTAGTATGTAGTGTGTTGGCTTATTAGAGGAAACTTCAGAAATCACAGGTCAGACATCAAAACGAAAATATGAAAATATTTCTTCGGCGACTTCCTCTCAGCAGATTTCTGGCAAAAACTCTGAGAGTAAAAATTGCCATGAAAAGCTTCTCAAAAAATCTGTCGTTCGGAGTCGACTTTAAACTGTAGGTCCCACCACTCATGTATAAAATTAACGCACACAACATGAGTGGTGTTGAGAAGCTAGGCCGTAATTCTGACAGAAGGGTTGTAATGGCCAATTATATATGTATGCATGTAATGGCGGAGCCAAGATAAAAAATTTCTTTGACTGTATCGAAAGTATAGTTATCGGCCGTAATCTGAGATCCAACCTTAATAACCCATTTGTAAGATTTTGGCTTTCTTCCACGTACACGTGCATAGCCAGTTAGTTGCACAAATCCTCAATTTAGTCCTTTCAACACACAATATTATCCTCGACATCAACGTCTGTGGATACTCTCTCCGCCTGGTTCGAGCATCTTGCTTTTGAATGACATGGCCTAGCCAGAGTGTCTGAATATTAATGCACTGAACAACAAAAAGGATCTGAGAAAAAACTTGATTCCATTGCATTCCTCTGACCTCTTCATACATACATAATTGGTCAGTACAACCCTTTAGTCATGATTACGACCTAGTTTCTCACACCTACAGTTTAAAGTCGACTCCGAACGACAGATTTTGAGAAACTTTTTCATGGCAGGTTTATTTATTTTTGCCAGAAATCTGCTGACAGGAAGTCGCCTAAGAAATTTTCTTCCATATTTTATTTTGATGTCTGGCCTGGGGCTCGAACCCCACTTTTCATGGCAATTTTATTTACTCTCAGCGTTTTTACCAGAAATCTGCTGAGATAAGTCGCCGAAGATATATTTTTTCATATTTTCGTTTTGATGTCTGTCCTGGGGTTTGAACCGTGGCCTTACGTCTAATAAGCCAACATACTACCTACTAGAATACGGCGACCACAAACACTAAAGCTATCTAATAATTTTTACCACACACTGTAAACTTTCCAGTTTTTAAATGTTTTAAAAATAAATTTTTAAGTTAACGTTGCATTTTAACATATTCGAAACGAAATAAACTACTTTAAAAGCTTGTTTGCTAAACATTTTTAAGCCTTTAAGGCTTAAGGAAACATTATATGCCAAGAATATTATTTATTAATATTCTTGACAGACATTTTAAATGTTGAAAATTAAATGAAAATTTAAATTAAAACTATTCAGGTTTTCCCTCTCTTTTAAATACAAATATTTTCCTTTTTCCTTGCCATTTCGATGCCATGGTTTCAACATATAAAAATGTCTCTACTTTAGCAATAGTCAGTCACTTTAGTGATGTCACATCTTTATGGTTATTATGCCCCAGAGTGCCATTACAAATGGAATGCTATTTAGCAAATACTATAGTTAGAGGGGTATACTTGAGTTATTTAAATTAATTAAATAAAAAATTGAAAAGAGAAATATATTTACAAATTGCATGTGTTTGTTGAAACACTAGAAGCAAGCATTTCAATTAAACAAGAAACCTGTGGAATACATCTTTAAGTGTCATTAGTGGTAAGGAATAGTAGTAGTGTACTGTATGTTGTATTTCAAAAAGTATTACAGCCTTTTGGTTTTAATCACTTTAATCGTAACTTAAATATTTTATTCATTTTATAAAATTAAAGAATTTATTATGCAACATCCATAAATGAAGGAAACAATGACCAACCAAATGCCTGGCATTTGTAACTCTTCTGAGCTTTAGAGGCAATTCAGTATTGATTTGTCAAGTATTCTTCGATTTTCCAACTTCAACTTCAATTGTTCAAGTGAAGCTAATTACCATTTAATGAAATTAATAAGATTTTGACCTTGCTGATAATCGTTTAAACTTAATACTGGCAGCAAATGTGGCTTCCTTAATTAGCCATCAGAACCCTTTAATCAGGAGTACGATGTAGCTTCGCAATCCACCGGAACAACTAAGTTGACAAGCTTTTTATATCAATTTTATTTGCCGTCGGAGTATTTTATTTTTCAAAAGACTGCTGAAAGAAATATTTTTTCCATATTTTTCAAGATGATAGAGCTAGGGTATGAATTCAAGAGCTCTCATCTAGTACGCCACTGTATAAGATTTAGAGCCTAATCCTTAAGAAAAATTTACGTTGACAGTGCAGTATGTAGTCGCAATTGAAAGCTTCCTATCTAATTTAAAGCTTTTCTTTACGATCCATTCCGACATCCATTCGCTACTTACTGATTTTAAGAAGGCGTTTAATCGAATCCACATGCATTTAAGACTCAACAACTTTATTTTTTCGTAGATTAAGAGAAGCTATATTGTTTTTAGTTGGCAGCTGGCAACTGTCCCTAATTTTATAGAAAAATCGTTCATGAGCTATGAGTTCTATTTTGGTTTGAATGATCATATGAATAAGCAAAATTGTCAAACTTGGAACGATACCAATCCATATGAGATTCAATAGCGTCCTATGCTTCCCGGAAAAGTTAATGTTTGGTGTGGATTTTGAGCTGATTATCAATTTCCCTTGGCCTTAATTGGCTTTAAAAATGATCTAGAAACCAACAACATGTAGTGCGTCTCATCCCACATTGGATATTCTGCACGACGGATTTTAATGGCCATGCCCCCTCACGTGGAAGCAAAGTGAACTAGCCACCAAAATCGTACCATTTAACCTCGATAGATATAATCTGGTAGGGTTTTCTTATGTCGCAAGTGAATGCAAATAAGCCACAAACCACAGAGGTCCTCAAAGCCAACATAACTCGTATCATCGATCAAATTCAGCATCGTTTACGAGCCATACTCGTGGAAAATTCAACTATTCGTATCCACTTCACTCAGAGAAGCCATAGCTGACATTCTATGGATGTGATCTTCCATGCATAATGACATTAAAAGTCTTACAAACGAATAAAAAAAATGTTGATGTTATCTCCCACACACTTTGCTTTATTTCAGTATAAAAATAGAGAGCGCTTAAAGACAAACCCCTATAAAGTATCAAGTACATATTAGCTAATTTCACTTCATTGAATACAAGCTTGACGTGATGACAATTTACAATTTAATAAACACGTTTGAAGCGAAAGACTATGTATTTCTTGGAAATTTACTGCAAAGGACTAAGAATTATAGCATAATGTAGAGTGCAATGGTAAATGGCTATTATTGGGTCTTCCTGTGCTGCCTTGAGAGCTAAATGAATTAAAGACGTATGTATACACACATGTCAAACAGGATAGTAATAGGCATTCATTTGAAGCAGTGGCATACATATATTACAGTGTGTTCCATACACCACACCTTTTACTGGACAAAAAAAAAAAGGTAATTAAATTTCTTTTAATAGAAGAAATTCTTATATAATAAAACGCGAATATGTGTAACAGCTCCCCATACATTTATGTTACATTCTTAAAACAGAATTCCTTACTTAAAAATTATAACTTTTTTAGCACACTTTCCTTTACAAACAAATAAAGTTTTTTATTTTATGTACAGTTTTATTTATGCCTCGTGTAAAAATTTATTAAAAAATAGTTTCTTCAAGATTGTGCATAAAAACAAAACTCCATAAAAAAAATTCATAAAAATTGTGAATGTTCATTGAGTTTAATTTACAGGATGTAAAATGCCAACATATATGCCGTGGGTTGTTGTTTTTTTGTAAAAAATATTTATGTAAAGAATTTAATAACGCAACATATTTGTATAGGAAAATTAATAATAAAAACTAGAAAAGATGAAAATCATGACACATGACACATGACACATTGAATGTAAAATCTTTTAAAAGAAAATCAAAAGTTTCTTCGCAACCTACGTGACTTTAAGAGATGACAGTAAAAATAATAAAATTTTATGATTTCATATTACTCACACACACACAAATGTTCACTAAATTGTGTATTAAAAAACCATCATATTTCTTAAAGGTTCTCAAAAAGTTCTCTTAAAGCAGACTACATGAGTGTATCGAACTTGTCTGTTACATGAGTTACTTCTACACATGGCAAGATCTACGGTTTAATATTGCATCTAAATTACAGATTTTTAATACAACTAGAGTTCGAGAGTGGAGGACGGTAAAAGAAATATTGTTTTCGTATTCTGAACATGTCTTTTGTTGATCTTATATTTCATCTGATATTCAATTGAATATTTTCAATATAGAACCTTAAGCCGCAACTTAGAGAATTAAAAAAGTTACATGAATATCCAAGATAACAACCCCGATCTTTACTGGATTTTAATTATTAATACATCTGTTTTTGACTTCTTAAAATTCGGACTCAACCCCATAGTAAAGGCCACACTGCCCACGTTGTGTATTTTAATTTTATCTATGTGTGGCGGGACCTACAGTTTAGCGTCTATTTCGAACGACAGCTTTTTGAGAAACTCTAGGAGTGTTCTTCAGAAGACCCATAGTAAAGGCCACACTGCCCATGTTGTGTGTCTTAATTTTATCCATATTTGGCGGGACCTACAGTTTAACGTCTATTCCGAACGACAGCTTTTTGAGAAACTCTAGGAGTGTTCTTCAGAAGACCCATAGTAAAGGCCACACTGCCCATGTTGTGTGTCTTAATTTTATCCATATTTGGCGGGACCTACAGTTTAACGTCTATTCCGAACGACAGCTTTTTAAGAAACTCTAGGAGTGTTTTCCAGAAGACCTATGAGAGGAATTTATCGAAGACATATACTTTCATATTTCGTTTGAGATGTCTGACCTGGAGTTCAAACCACGTTCTCTTGCCTAAAAAGCCAAAACACTATAAACTAGACTAAGATGACTTTTATTTGACTAACTTTCGATAGTTATAAGGAAAATCGAGTGTAGCGCAAGCCATTATTACATATGTATATACAGTGGACAGCAAAAGTCTTAGTACGGCAATATATTTTGACAAAAAAATGTCCCCACTGCCTTAATACTCTTGCACAAAGTCTGGATATGACTTCAAGAGAGTATTTAGGAGATCATTTGAAAGAACGGTTACGTAATAGCTAAACCTCAAACAAAAATCAACCGAAAAACCTGCTCATGGCGCCACTAGAAAACACTAAACAAAACTTGTACATTCAATTCCAAATGGATTAAATGGAATGCTTGACCTTAAGGGATATTCTACTAAATACAAGGTATAACATTTTCATATATTAGGCCTATGAATTTTTAATTTACTCAGGGTTCTCCTTGGGGGTACGTATGGAGTCATCTGAAACTTTTATTTTTCTTTTCTTTTTTATATACAAACTTTTGGCTAAAATTCATGAAATCCCTAAAATATATTGACGTAATAAGACTTTTGCTGTCCACTGTATGTAATTGGTCATTACAGCCAGGACTATGATCTCGCTTCTCACACCACTTATATGACATACATACATACATAATTGGCCAATAGTTACGGCCTAGTTTCTCACACCACTCATGTTGTGTGCGTTAATTTTGTGTATGAGTGGCGGGACCTACAGTTTAACGTCGACTCCGTAGGACAGATTTTTGAGAAACTTTTTCATGGCAGGTTTATTTACTCTCAGAATTTTTGCCGGAAATCTGCTGAGAGGCAGTCGCCGAAGAAATATTTTTTCATATGTTGGAGATGTCTGATCTAGGGTTTTAACCGTAACCGTTAATTATGTATGTATTTAAAAATTGATTCTCTCAGTTATTTGATAATTAAGTCAAGAACAACTTTTGAAAATAGACACGAGAGTTTCTATGAATGAAGCATAATATAGGGAACTGCTGTGAAGTGAAAAACAGAATGATTATACATATATTTTTGTAATGCAAATAATTAAATAATCGTATTATTTTGTTTGGTTTCCAATGAATTGAGCTATTATTGTAGAATACAACATTTCTATTCTATATTTCCCTTATTAAATTTTCTAATAATAGAAATAAAATAGAATAATATACGGATACTAAGCAAATTTAGTAACCTAACATTTATTGTTATTATTTTCAAATTCAAATCCTCTTATTTATTCTGTTCATTTAATTTTATTTTAAATGTTATTAAATAAAAATAAAAAATTTCTATTGCTCAAATAAGATAATGAATGTAACAATTGCATGAATTTCTAAATAAATTGAATTTTTCTATTGTTTAAATGACAAACGAATATATTTTCTAAATAAAAATCAGATGGCAATTGGGCATACAAAATATGTTGATGTGGTTTTTGGAAATTTAAAAGACCTAAACCTTCTTATTGAATGCATTAGTGTTTCCAGGAAAAATATTATTTTTTAATGAAATATTTCTTAAATAAAACTTAAGCCTGCTATAAAATATATTTCGTAGAAAATAAATGCATAAAATAAAAAAAGAAAAAGAATTCTGCTAATAAAATGCAATTCTTTGAATAATAATATGAAAAGACTCATATTCATTTTCAAAAGAAATATTAATATTTTTAATGTATTTTTCGAAAATATTAGTTATTGTATAGGGTGGTATTTATAGAGGTATAGAACTTTAAGTTGCAATAAAACAACGATGGATTATTCGATTGACATGAATTTTATTTATCCGAAAGATAATCTTGTGGCATTACATTTTAAATATGATTTCTGGCATATGACCGCCATGGCTGGCGCGGATGTAGTCCAATCTGGACGTCCAATTTTCGAAGGCTTTTTCCAACATTTGTAGCCGTATATCGGCAATAACACGGCGAATGTTGTCTTCCAAATGGTCAAGCGTTTGTGGCTTTACCGCATAGACCAATGACTTTACATAGACCCACAGGAAGTAGTCTAGCGGTGTTAAATCACAAGATCTTGGAGGCCAATTCACAGGTCCAAAACGTGAAATTAGGCGGTCATCAAACGTGTGTTTCAATAAATCTATTTAATTCAGGAATGAAAAAGTTAGTAATCATGGCTCTATACCGCGGATGGACTCATTCGGGTCTTCCTCAATGCTACGCTCTACAGCAGCAACAGCTTCTTCTGTACGCACCGTACAGCGTCTCTGGGGATGCGAGTTATCAATAAGAGTAAACGTGGTGCGAAAACATTCCATGGTTAATCGAATTAACTGCTCTGGACGGTTTTGTCAACGATAAAATGGACGTAGTGCGCGATACGTTTTCCGCACAGAACCATTATTTTCGAAATAAAATTGCACTATTTGCAAGCGTTGTTCAGGCGTGAGACTATTCATGATGAATTGCCAAACCAAACTGAGAATAAATCACTTGACAGCTGTTAAATCGGTCGCCATCTTGAAAAGTAATGCCAACTTAAAGTTCTATACCTCTATAAAAAACACCCTTTATAACAACATGTTTCTGAAAAATAATTATGTGGCTGAATACTAGACATTAATTTCAATTGGACGTATGATTATAAGATAAATGTACGGTATATGCTACTAAATTATATTTCAAATGGAAACTAAATGCTAAACACAATAAAAACATCACGTTCATACAAATATTATTATGTTGGGTGTTCGAAAAACTTTGGCTTTTAAATTTATACGAATTTGAACACTTATCTCCTATATTTGCAACGAGCTTTTTTAAAACCAAATGTGTGCCGTTTGCCCGAAAGCATTTTGCCATTTGGGGGTTAAAAGCATTACTCCATCACTGTCTCATTTCATTTTAGAATGCCCAATTATGTGTTATGTATGTTTTAAATTTTTACTGATAATTTGTAACCGAACTTTTTCAAACACTTAATACATCCGTTTTAAAAAAATTGTATATAAAAAGTATTATTTTTATATATAGGGTCTCCCAATAGGAACTTCCGAACTTGTTGAAGCCACATCTGTAAAATTTTTCAATAATTTATTCATCTGCTCTTCCAATACAGCATTGACGGCCATAGAATTCGCCGAATGGGTTCGAAAGCAGTGGGCATTGAATATAGGAAAAATCTAATAAAAACTGAACCTAGTGGGGCAAATGGACCTAGTGGGCTGAATAGCCATAGTCTTAAGACTTCCAAAACGTTTCCTTACGAATGAGCTTTACTTGGGACCTGAGATATAGCGGTCGAAGCTAATTGATGTTTTCAAATAAGCAACAAAGGCAAAATCGGATAAAAAAAATGGACCTAGTGGTGAAACGGACCCAGTGGGCTGGATAGCCGTAGTCTCCAGAATTCCAAAACAGCTTTCTTTATGGTCGTACGTTAGGTGGAACTGGATATATGAAAAAATCTATGTAAATACGGATAAAAATTAAATTTTAGTTAAATGAACTTAACAATTTTAATAGTTCTCATTGAGTTCATATAAATATGTATATATGCAACAAAATTTCGCATTTTTCGCAAGTTGTATTTTTTTGGTAGATGACTTGCACTTTTTTTCTTGTTGATGATTTGTTTCTTTCTTGGACGATGACTTGCATTTTTCTTGATCGATGACTGGCATTTTTCTTGGTCGATGACTTGCATTTTTTTTTCGTCGATGATTTGCATTTTTTGGTCGATGACTTGCATTTTTCTTGGACTATGACTTACATTTCTTGGTCGATGACTTACATTTCTTGGTCGATGACTTGTATTTTTCTTGGTCGATGATTTGCATTTTACTTGGATGATGACTTGCATTTTTCTTGGATGATGACTTGCATTTCTTAGACGATGACTTGAATTTCTTGGTCAATGAACTGCATTTTTCTTGGTCGATGATTTACATTTTTCTTGGTCTATGATTTGCATTTCTTGGGCAATGACATGCATTTTTCTTGGTCGATGATTTGCATTTCTTGGTCAATGACTTGCATTTTTCTTGGTCGATGATTTGCATTTCTTGGTCGATGACTTACATTTTTCTAGGTGATGACTTGCATTTTTTTTTTTTGGTCGATGGCGTACATTTTTTTGTCGGTTGTGGAGTATTAATATTAGGCGACTTGGCAATGTCGTTGATATGGAGGAAGATGCTCTGGCGAGACCGGTATTTGGTGCTTGCCAGATCGAGGAAACGCTGTCATTTATTGGTGTGACCGACTGGCGTAGGGGCGCAAAAAGCAAAGGCACCTGGAAGGATGTGTTAAGGCAGGCCGGAATCCGTTAATCTGGATGTTAATGGCCAATGAAATAAGTAAGTAAGACTTGCATTTTTTTGCTGCAATGTACAGCATGTCAAAAATGTTGGCGTAAATTTCATAAAAGCAGATGTATGCAAATAAGCCTCAAACCATAGCGGTCCTCAAAGCCAACATAACTCATGCAATGGTCCAGAGTCATGGAAAATTGGACATTTCGAATGTGCTCCACTTCGAAATGGCGTTTCGGATATTTGAACGACGATACATTGCAGACAAATGAATAAAAAATTTCGTTGATAACTCATTTTAAATTTCAAGATTGAAAGCCTTTAGAAAAGACCCTATATATCATATATGAATGTATTATTTGTTGTTCTTCAGTAAATCTGCAATTTATTTCAATTTTAAAACAAATGTTGTCTACTAGTGGCATTGGCGACAGAAAAGTAAACTGGAAAACTACGTTTTAATATTTATTACGTTTCAGTAAATTTAAATTAAACGCAAAAGTAATTAAAATGTGTTCTGTTATTAATAATACAGCATAAAAAACTACACTTTACATGGACATACATACTTATCGTATGTCATGTAAATTCATACAAAATCCACAGTAACAATATAAAATCAAATCATTTTCCTTTCCTTTGGCTGTGTGTTTGTGGGATGTTATTGAATCACATTGTAAAACATTCTGTATGAAGGGAAAATGAAATTCTTGAAAATATTTTTCTACTCATTAAATAAGAGATTAATTTCAGGTCTTTGCATTAAAAATATTATGACGCATGAAAATCAATGTCTTTCATGTTGCTAGAAATTATTTCATTTCATTCAATTTCGTTCATTCCTTTTCAATCAGCAATTTCATTAAATATTATAAAAATGTAAAACACAGACGTAATGAAATTAATTTCTTTTAAATAATTAATTTTCACGGGCAAGGCCATAACCTTGAAAATCAGTCAATCAATAATCGAAATGAAATCTGTTAAGATGTAAATGAAATCTATTTTTTTATTATTAAAAGCACTTACAGGCATCACTTGAACCTTGTTAACTGTATAATAAATAATTTTTTTTTTTAACAAAATTACTTGTCATCAGACTGAGTGGTAATAGAATGATTTATTGTTTCTGCAGACATAGAGTATCTGGTATTTAAATTAACATAAATATACTTTCAATAATCAAAATGACTGGAATACCATGAGTCTAATGCAATTGTAATATAATTTAAATGGAGTGTGGTAGTATAAATTTGTATTGTTATTGCCACAAAATGGTATTCAAATACAATGAAACCATTATTGCATGGGTCATATCGACGCCTCCATTCTATAACGTTCTAAGTGTACTTAGAACGTTTTTAATTTTCTTGCATTTTTAAATTCTACGTTCTCTAACATAAATACTGTCAAAATTTGGTTAAGATGCACCGATCCGTTCCGAAGTTATAGGGAAAAATCTACTTAGAATACACATATAGTCGTATGGCGCGTGAAAACTTTGAGAGCTTATAACTCAAAACACACTTTTTCGACTTAGAATGTTATAGAACGGAGGCGTCGATATGGTGTTTATACTCAAGAATCACAAAGAATCAAATTCATTTGTAATCAAATAAGCTGTTCTTCTCTTTTATATATTCCGCTATAAGAAGGCATCAACAATATACATACATAATTGCCTATTACAACCCTTCAGTCAGGATTACTTACGGCCTAGCTTTTCACACCACTCAGGTTGTGTGCCTTGTTTAATTGAGCAGTGTTATCGGCATTGAAAAAGTTAACGTTATTTTATCATTAGGTTGGAATAACGAAAATAAGTTAAAGGTGACTTTAAAGTTCACTTCAGCTAAAGTTATCTTTAGCTAAACCCAACTTTAACGGAAAGTTGTAATAATGGCCCTAAAACATATGTTGCACACATTGCTCTCTCGCCTAAAGAGCCATAACACAATTCATTACGCTACTGATATGGCCAATTACTAAAATGTCGATGACAAGAACTAGGCATTCATCACCAAGCAGTTAATCATTAGTTGGAAGAAATTGATATTTGAGTGCTACATGAGTTAACGCTGAACAATTTAATGGACTGAATTTCCATTTGTAACTCCATGCTGAAATGGAATGAAATCAAATAAATCGATATAGAAATCCACCACAAAGACTGGACTTTGCCACTTCAGATCACCATTTGTTGACGAATGATGGTTCAGCAAGATTCTGTGCTGGGCCCAATATTATGGAACGTCATGTATTATGATGTACTGAGGGTTAAACTCCTCAGAGGTACACAGCTCATGGGATTTTCGGACGATATTTCTCTGGTGATAAAGGGAAGTCGCCGTGGTCTAGTAGGTAGTGTGTTGGCTTATTAGACGAAAGTCCCGAGTTCGAATCCCAGGACAGACATCAAAATGAAAATATGAAAATATTTCTTCGGCGACTTCCTCTCAGCAGATTTCTGGCAAAAACTCTGGGAGTTTAAATTGCCATGAAAAGCTGTTAAAAAAATCTGTCGTTCGGAGTCGACTTTAAACCGTAGGTCCCGCCACTCATGTATAAAATTAACTCACACAACATGAGTGGTGTTGAGGAGCTAGGCCGTAATCCTGACTGAAGGGTTGAAATGGCCAATTATGTATGTATGTATGATAAAGGGAAAACATGTTGGTTGATAATGCTATGGATAGAGATAGCAGCAAGACTGGCCCAATTCCACCAAGGGAAGATGGACCTTCCAACTTATACCGAGTATAGTCGATTGCACCAAAAAGAAACAGGGGCAGGTTAACTTCACCCGGCACAGTTGCTAACCGGCCATGGATATTATAGAGCATATCTCTATAAGTATGCCCACGACATAGATGGATCATGCCCAGAATGCAGGCGTGAAAGGGAAACGGAGGAGCATGTTCTCTTTACTTTCCTGCGATACGATAATCAGCGAAATAGCCTGGAGGGGACAATAGAATCCCAGGTAACGGCCAGTAACGTGGTTCATATGAGAATTAGAACGTAGTATGTATGTGTTTTCGCAAAGAAGGTGTTGATGCAGTAAAGATTGTCAAACAAATTCTAGGTTTTTGCCAGATATCTGCTGAGAGGAAATCGCTAGAAAAATCCTTTTTTATATTTCGTTTTGTTGGACATAATTGACTTATGGTCTAAACCGTGACCTCCTGTCTAAAAAAAATAAAACACTGACTGTTAGATTATGGCGATTTCAATATATTCCGAAAACGTCACTATTTGTTGTGGATTTTGAACAGGCGGCGTCAATGGTGCATATTTCTTTAAAAACATCTTTAACCAGGCTATCACTGATAACGTCGAGCATTATAGGTCGATTGTTATCAACTTCTTTTGGCTTGATTTTGATTGAATATTCTGCACGAGCGATTTAAGTGGAAATGATTGAAGTGGCCACCATGAATCTGCGATTTGACACACAGACACACTTTATTTTCTTTAAATATAAATATTGGAAGCGCTCATTATGTATTCTATTTTATATGATTCCACTAATTAAATGACTCCGAATTAAAACAATTATTGATTTAAGTGTCATTTAATCAGACCAACAATACTTATCAATTTAAATGTCAGACTTAATTACTTGTTAGTTTTAACTGCTGCTCATATTTCATTGTAAATATGTACTACGTCATGTATCATTGATAATATTTAATGTTTGATTGTTTAATTTGGTATTTCGTAATTATGAACCATTATCCTGTGGTCCTGTGGTCAGTTTCATATTTCACATTTAATAATTCGTAGAAATATTTACCTTTTAATCAAATAATAGCTCTGTAGAGGCAAATATGTCTCTGAAACACAAGCTTCATTAAAAAGACAAACTTTTAGTGTAACAAACAAAAAGAAAAATAAATAAATAAATTTAAGCAAATGAAAGGAGATAAAAGCAAGGCAGGAGTTCAGAAGTTCAGAAATTTTAAAAGACATACAAATTATTCCATATGGGAAAACGAAGAGGCAATAATTAATAGCAATGGAGGCCAAAAGTAAACATGATTTTTAATTAAAAATCTTTGCATTTAACATTACATTCTTGAAGACAGGAGCAGGATTACTATGAAACAGTGTTGAACATTTTAGTACTTCCGGACTTTTTTCAGTACTTTAGTACTTTTCCCAGTACTTTAGTACTTTTTTCTGTACTTTAGTACTTTTTTAAGTACTTTTCTATTTCAAAAATAGCACAGCCCCCGCTCGACACTTTTAGCACTTTTTTATTATTAATATTTTATGGTTTGCACTTTTCTACTACTATTGCATAAGCAACATGTTCAACGTAATGCTAAAGTAGCCCCGATTAGCCAAACGTACATTAAACGTAATGTAATTTCGGTAAGAATTTACATTGCTCTTCATCTGCTAAAAACAAACATACGTTCCGTTATGTTCCGTCGACATTTGAGTAAGCTGGGCTCTTACGTTCTATTATGCTCCAAAGCAATTATTTTTTTTTTTTTTTGTTTATGAGAAACATGTATAAGTTGTTAGTGTTAGTGTCTCTGTAGTACAAATAAATATTTTTTACAAAAGTACTATTTAAAGCATTAAAGTACTCTTTAGTACCATACTATGACAACGAAAATGGTTTGGTTTGTAATCAATGGTTTGCAAGCGACATTCTTAAATTGCTACACATACACATATACTTACTAACAACGTAACAAATACAATCAAAAAAGTTATTTTGATTAGCACCACCATACAAATACAGAAAAAAGTTTATTTTCGTTAACTTTTCATTCACTTCCAGGAAACAAAGTCATTGAACCTTTAGACAACATAAGTTGTCGTAGATTTTCAAGTTCATCGAAGAAAATTATTCATGTGTATCCTTGAGATTGCAGAGAATAAAAGAGATAAAATATTTTCTTTTTTTTTCTCATTTTCTTTTTCATTTTTGAAATAAGTTACCATGGAGTTTTTTAAAAAAAATATACATACGTATGTTTTCCATTAACTTTCAACGTCCATGTATTTAGAAAGAAAATCTCAACAATATTTTGTAGAAGTTTTATGAATTTTTAAAGAACATGCCATTGTTAATATCATTTGCATGTCTTCGTGTAACCATATCCCGCCCACCCATCAGATAGACTAGCCAGACGTTCCTTCGTTTCTTTTGTTAACGAATTTATGGTTCACTTACCAGACAAAATTAATCTGCTTAATTTTTATTAACTTTTTTTTCTCTTTTCCATTATTTAGAAGCAATAGCCAGCTGTATATTATGATTATTAAAAAGAAAAATTCTATTTATTTTCTATTTATGTTCACATATACATATGTACATATTCACATTTCTTAATGTACTATGTAATGGTAATGGCAATGCTAATGATAAAGCAGACGCCAGTTTTAGGGAAGGAAAATGATACATTTACTTGCTCCAAATGATATTTTAAACATGTTTGTAAAGCGTAATTTCACTATTTCGAGAAAGCTTTAAATATCACCACAATCAATACAGGTTTTCCCGTTACGTCTCTCAAAAACGAGAAAGCTACTGGTGTAGACAACATACCCAGGGAGTGGCTCAACACAGATACAGACACGCTTAATATGGCTTCCATGCTGTATGTTCTATTTGATGAAATTTCGAACACCGAACGTTTTCTCAAATAACGGTAAAGATCGGCAATTATAAACTGCCTTGGTAAGATATGTTGGCTGCAACAGTTAGCATAATTAGTTTTACTAACACATACTAGCAAGGTATTCACTGGAACTATTCTGAAAGATACATACACACATACATACATACATACATACATACATACATAATTGGCCATTACAAACCTTCAGTCAGGATTACGGCCTAACTTCTCACATCACTCATGTTGTGTGCCTTAATTTTATACTTGTGTGGAGGGACCTACAGTTTAACGTCGGGTTTATTTACTCTCAGGATTTTTGCCAGAAGACTGTTGAGAGAAAGTCGCCGAAAGAAATATTTTTTTTCATATTTCGTTTTGTTCGAAATGCCTTAGCTGTATTAGCTTCAAATAAGCTAATGCACCACCTACTAGATAACGGTGGCCACAACTACGGCAGATTGTCGAACCAATGCACTCCGAAAAAGTTATTATTTGGTATAGATTTTGGGCTAGAGACGACATTGGTCCATATATCCTTAAGAGCGATATTGCAAGCACTATCAATGGAGATCACTCTAGATGATCGATGATTACCAATTTATTTTTGTCTGAATTGCATAAACCGGACGCCCACGACATGTGATTACAATAGGACTACACTACGTGCCCCATAACTCATGCCACATTGGATATGCTGCACAAGGGATTTAAAGGCATGGTAATCTGACGTGGAGGAGACATGAACTGGCCGCCAATTTGATCCCCTGATATTTTCTGAAGTCGTAGAGGTATGTGACCGGAAAATTTTACATTTTAGATTCGATCCACCCAGAGAAGCCATGACGGATATTTGAACGATGTTATATTACACACATAATGGCTGCAATAGCTCCATTAAACTTTTTTTAATTAAATTTAAAAATAGAAAGCGCTTAACGGGAGAATCCTCAAGTAATTGAAGAGAGGCCATTACATCCAGAAAAATTCACTGTTTGGTGCGCTCTTTGGTCCGAAGGTGTGATTGGACCTTACTTCTTCGAAAACGACGATGGAACGACTGTCACCGTCAATTCAGAGCGTTATGGTCATATGATAACCGACTTTTTTTTGCCTGCTATTGAAGAATACGACTTGGAGAATATTTGGTTTCAACAAGACACAACTCGAGCGAATATGGCTTTATTGCAAGAGACATTTCCTGGCCGCGTAATTTCTCGTCGTGGCGATATCAACTGGCCACCAGGATCATGCGATTTGATACCAATAGACTTTTTTTTGTGGGGCTACGCGAAAGACCGTGTTTATGCAGATAAACTTTCAACTCTTGAGCACTTAAAAACCAACATTCGTCAAGTTATGGCTGAGATACCGCCCAATATGTAACAAAAACTGGTCGAAAATTACCTCAAAATAATCAATGCTTGCAACACTTCGCGTGGAGGTCATTTAAATGATGTAGTGTTTCACACATACTGTCAACGTTCAAACTTTACAATAAAAAAAATATTTTACATGTGTTTTATTTACGTTAACTTTTGAAACCATGAAATGGATAACCCGATATATTGCTCTCATATGAAAAGATAAAAGAAAACCTTCTAATTCACTCACGACAAAATTCTGTGATTTATGTCACTGAATTACAAAAAAAAAAGAAAAAATTTAGTAACGAATTGCTTACAATGTTTGAAAATTTTACGACAATTTTTAATAACTTTATTTATGATTTCTTTTATAAAATGATATTTAAAATTATAATTGCGAACATAAAAATAAAAACTTTGGCATTTCTTATTAGGAAACAAAAAAGATTTGAAATTTTTATATTCTCTTTTCACTTCATTTTACGATATTTCTTATGGAGTCTAAAAAGTTTAAATCAAGTAGATAGATACACGTTTTAATGTCTAAGCACTACAAATGCCATTAAAAGTGTTTCTCTATTTAACAATGATTGTGAACGATTTTTATTTGTATATTTTATTAAATATATAAATATATAAACTTTTCTACAACTTTATCTTAAAAAGCCTTATTTGCACAGCAAACAAAACCTACTTAGCAGGGAGTGAGCATCATAAAAATGGACAAACTGGCCATATTATACAGACAACAATGATATTTAAATAGATAAGAAGACATTCTATTGGCTCTAATCACACGAGAACTATTGTACTGGCGTAAAATGATAGTTTATCGGTCAAGGAAATGGTTTTGTGGTGGCGTAAAGTTTCATCCAGCTATAACCACCCCGCATTACCAGCACAAAACTAATACATGCACATTATTAAAAATCAGCTAAACATCAAATTAATGCATAAACACTATTACATACAAAGCTGTGTATAAGTAGTACATTTCATCTCGTATGATTTGAAAAGAATAAAAATTGTGCGACTAAAAATTATTCTCGTGTGATTAGAGCCATTCAGTTATTCGCGTCTCCTTATCCTGTTAAACAAAGACCCCCCCAGTAGATTTCGAAATCATGTTTATGGCTTTTATTACATCTTCTTCTTTCTATTTTTGGGTGAAACCTTTACAAACTTTTAAAGGAATAATTTTTCTATTTTTGCTATCGTATTTCATAAGAATGGAATTGAAATGAAAATAATTTCTTTTTTTATTTTCTTTTCATGGCGAATAAAACACAACGTTTTCCCATTAAAATTGTAGGGACATACTGGGAAACCCCTTTATGAAAAAATTTTAAATTGATTTGAATTGTTAGAAAATAACTGTGAACAGAAATGTTTTTTCTTTCGCACGTATTTAAAAATATAAAATTTATTTAAATGATGCCAATTTAAAAGAAAAACCGACCATTACTATCCTTCAGTCAGGATTACGGCCTAGCTTCTCGACACCACTCATGTTGTGTGTGCACACTACTTTTGCAATTTAGGCGATTGATACCTTATGGTCTTAAAAGAAATTCCTCCAATTTGACCCTCATTTTCGAAGTGCTTAGGTGGCAAAACTATCGTAATATTATTTGGGAAATAAACAACAATTGGATATTCTGGTATTCTCATTCCAAATAGACCCTCATGCGTAATATATCACAAAAACTGGAGAATTTCTTCTGCAACGAGATTCGGGAGACAGTTTGTGGCACTATTTACTTCCAAATATATTTGACACTAAGTTTCTTGGCGTTACAGATTATCGAAATAGATTAAATAGAAACAATCTACATGGCCTTTTAAAAGCCATAGTGATTATACGAGTCTCGACGACGTCTGCAATGACGTATTTTTAAAAAACCATTAAGTTCGTATAAAGTAGTTGGAGTGGCGTAGTGTTTCGCGTAATTTGTATTCTGTTTGGATACAACAGAGAAGCTGCCGTAGTCTAGTAGGTAATGTGTTGCCTTATTGGACGTAAGGCCACGGTTCAAACCCCAGATCAGACCAGTGTTGCAAAATTGGAATTTTGAAATGGTCATAAGTGAAGGGATCTACAGTTTAAAGTCGACTCCGAACAACAGATTTTTGTGAGAAAGTTTTCATGGCAATTTTTATTTCCTCTCGGAGTTTTTACCAGAAATCTGCTGACATGGAGTTTGAACCATGGGCTCACGTTTAGTAAGCCAGCACACAACCTACTAGACTATTTATTTATTTACATTTAATAGACATACGGCATGGAACAGAAAAACTAACGACTTATTCGTCTTCCTCGCATACAGACAAAACATCTGATTCGGAAAGTAACAAAACGTAAAAGCCCCGTTTAGTCAAATGTCGATGGAAGGTAATGTGACAATATACGTTTTTTTAGCATATGAAGAGCAATGCAAATGCTTACCGAAATTACATTATGGTTCCGCAAGGGGTTTCACTGCGTTTCGTATTATAAAAACGAACGTACGTTTCGTAGAAATTTGGGTAACCGGGACTAAAGCCTGATTCTACCTTTAGCATTACGTTGAACATGTTTGCTAATGCATTAATAGTTGAAAAGCCCATGACATAAAACGGTAATCATAAAAAATACTGAAAGCATCGCGGGGGTGCGGTATTTTTGAAATGAAAAAGTACTGAATTTTTCAACACTGGGTCATCAAAACGAAAATATGAACAAAAATTTCTTCCTCTCAGCAGATTTCTGGCAAAAATAAATTTGCCATGAAAAATGTTCCCAATAATCTGTGATTCGGAGTCGACTTTAAACTGTAGGTCTCGCTACTGTGTAAGTGCTGTTAGAGCTAGGTCGTAATCCTGACTGAAGGGTTGTATTGACCGATTATGTATGTATGTATGTTGAATACAACAGAAGAATGAATTTTTTATCAGTGATTTTCGAAATTAGTACCTTCATTCCCCCTCTAAACGGTCCATGCAGAAGATCTTAAATTCGCAAAAAGGATGACATCAATAATGAAAGTTATATGAGGGTCAATCAGCAATATCTCTCGAGAAGTATTTACTAGGAAATAATAAGAAGGGTTCTGTAGCAATGTAGTCAGTAGGCCAATCTTGATTAAATTGAAATTTTTCGCTCACTAGTTTCTTATCTTCCTCATAGAACCATTTTTCCGTGTATTCGAACATAATAGATTGCATAAATAAAGGTCATTTCCTGAGTGGTGGTGGTGGTGGTGGAAGGCGCTGTGCGACAGCCCTCTGCCTTCTAAAGAAACTGAAAGGAGCACTAATTAAATAATATTTCTATTGTTCTGCTCTGCCTTGAGATTATTTCATCTGATTACCAGAAAATACACTCAACTCTACTTAACTACAGATGGTGGTAAGCTTGACAAGTATATGTATGTAGCTTTGTTTTCAGCGCTGGGATCAAAGCAAATTAGTTTAATAGCAAGTTTTTGTTATATTGCCTTCGAAGACCCATTTAATAGTGTATAAACTCCTCAATATTTATAAATTTCCGTATGCCATAAAATTTTATTCAATTTTGCAACTGAAGGACCTATTTAAAGTCTTGCTAGCATTATTCAGGGGAAACAATAATCATTGTAGTTATGGTAATGGCATGGAGAAAAACAATTGAAAACATCACTCAAATACAACTGGACTTCTCTTTTGTGTAATTAAAATTCCAATGGTGTTCTTTTTTTTTTCCTATTTTTATTCATCATGTTTGGCAAATTGTGCTCGATACTATGATGAACGACCGCTGTAGTTGTCTTAAAGGTTAAACAAATAAAAAAAAAATTGATTTATAACGTCAGCAGACGCAGTTCAAGTGGCTCTGACATGATGTGATGACCCCCCATTTAAAACTTTTACAGCCATTATTAGAAAATATGTTCAAGTCATCATAGTTTTATGGACACAAATATGGAGGATACGTGGTTGTTGGCCAATTTTTTCTAAATTTATGATGATTCATTCCAGCATAAAAAAATAAAAGAAAATCTGCCATGTCTGGGAATTACAACAGATGTGGTAATAATGTTACAATAGTAGAGTACGTTTCTTTATTTTTGTGCAATTTATTTATATTCTTTTTTATTATTTTTAATTTTATTGATTTATGGAATCTAAGAAATTTAATTTATTTTTCCTCCTTTATCACAGGCTTCTTTATTTTTTATTTTAAAATTTAACGTATTTTCCCATCCTCTATTAAATTTCTCTCCTTTAACATTATCTTAACTGCATCGCTCTTATTCGCAACTTGGCAGCACTCTCTCACTCTGGTACATGTGTTCTGTTGTTGTTGTTGATAAACACACAAAAACCAAACAGCTGACGTTTGTTTACATTTTTGCCCGGTTTATTTTGTTTTTGTAAAAGCAATTGCGTAAATTTCCACAGTAAACGTAAATTTTCACACATAAAAATGGCTCTACAAAAACTGAATCTACTAAATCCACTGAATGTCTTCCACACGGTGAAAAGGTACTTCCACGTTACAACCACAAAATGTAAGACCTTCCGTCAAATGTATCGTGATTTCTGGACACCAAAAAGCAACAATCACCCGCCTTACGGCCACTTTACCCAGGTAGGTGATCCAGTATTGCGTTCTGCTGCAGCCGAGGTGCCACAGGATATGTTGAATTGTAAAGAAATCGATATGATAGTGGAGCAAATGATAAAAGTCTTAAGGAAATACAATTGTGTGGGCATAGCTGCGCCACAGATTGGTGTATCGTTGCGCATAATTGTCATGGAATTTAGAGAGGATTTGAATAAGAAATTTACCAAAGAAGTCTATGAGGCGAGGAAAATGTCACCATTGCCATTAACGGTAAGTTTTGCGAATATAATGATCCCATATATTATACGTTCTAGGCCATTTTTTGTATGTCCCTCTCATAGAAATATATGAACGTTCTTATCAGTACAAATAATTTTCATAAGCTTCCATTCAGTCTATATTTTCATTAATAAAATTATTTGCCTTAGACAGGACCCTAATGACAATCCCTTGCTAGCCTGAGTGGACTGTTAATCAAAGCATTAAACTGCAAGAAAAGCGTTTGAAACAACAAAACAGGGCAGGCCCGTTAAAAAACTGTGCCGTGTCTAGAAGAATTCGAATTTATTCTGGTCCCATGTCCGTTCAGCATCTCACGGAATCCAGATCATAGCTAAAAAAGTTAGCTTTGTCTGCATTGGGAGTTATCTCCTGCAGTTAAGAATCTCTGGAATAAGCGTGCAAGTGCCGATTCAAAGCATAATTCGTAATCGCGGTTTCCACAGCAATTTGATGTTCCGTTTTGTGAGCGTTTGCTATTGTTGTATTCTGGTTCTCCAATAGGTATCTTCAAATATTCTTCCGAATATGCCGAGGAGAGGGATTGTCATGCACAATGCGGTTGTGGAAATTGGTGTGGGGAGGATGAAGGTATCCTATTAAGAATTACCTGTAGAGCCTCACGTTATATGGTTTTGTAGTGTAAATGCTTCTCACTGGTTATCTTCATGCAAACAATCGAAGCCCATTTTTAAAATTTTTTTTTGTTTTTTTCTCTCAGAAGACCTTTCCCGTGCTTTCCACAACAAAATTTGTTATTTTGCATGCAATCGGCTTGTGTGTAGCAAAATTTAAAGGAACTTCAAGTTGGGAATGCCAATTTATGCCTTTCAAGAGCTTGTATGCCACGGAGGTAGTTGCCAAACCATTGTTTGATGTTATGTGGCATGGTTGTTTTCATAATTTCCTGGTTTAGACGTGCAGAACTAATTCTGCCTAATAATATGAAACGATGGTTAGGAAATGACCTTACTAGCAGACTTTTTTGAAGTTTAGAGGGTTCCTACGACAATCGTGTCTATGCTTCGAAACGATCCGAATATATTTCGGGTAAGGATTGTCAACAAAGCGGAAGCTGGATCTCAATCAAGTGGTTTTAAGCAGTTTTCGCAAAAGCTGGGCAATTGAAATAGTGGTTATAAGACATTTAGCGACGTTTCATGATATTAAATAAGAGTTTTAAATTGAAAATATTATATCAACTATTGTTCTTTCTCTGTTTTCTAGGTCATGATCAATCCCACATTGAAAGTTACCAACTACACTAAACACAAACATCCCGAGGGCTGTATGAGTGTACGTGGCTATTCTGCTGAGGTTGAACGTTATGAAGCTGTCACCCTAACGGGTGTGGGTAAAAAAGATACACCATCAGAACTGCATCTAAAAGGTTGGAATGCACGTATAGCCCAACATGAAATGGATCATTTAAATGGCAAACTGTATATTGATCAAATGGATACATCGACATTTTATTGCACATGTTGGGAGACTGTAAATTCAAAGGCTGGTCGTGTTGAAATACCATTTTATAAATGAAATTAAAAAGCGAGTTTACTTTAAGTGCAATTTTTTTGTGATGCAAGTTATCGATAAATAAAGTGGAAAAATATCGAAAAGATATGTTTAAAGCGGACCTAAACTTTTTATGTGCCCTAATATAATTTAAGGTAAGATTTTATCTTTAAAAACTGTTAGACTGACAAAAAGACAACTTCTTTTGAAAATGAATTGATAAAATTGGCAAAGTTATATCAGTAGAACTCTAGCGGTCTTAGACGAAACTCAAACTAACGGCCTTAAGAAAATTGAAAAAGAAATATTAATTATTTTATTAAAAATAATTCCTTAAAATATTTAAATTTAAACAATATATTCAAATATCGATGAATGCAAGCCGTTGACTTCTTAAGCAAAAGAAACAAAAACAAGAAGACAATTTGTTAAAAGCATTATCAAATTATTTTAAGTGAATAACATGCAGATAGCAATGCAAATATTGTCAACATCTTGAAATAATGATGATAATGAAATATTGAACAATGTGACAACAAGCAAGAAAGAATAAATTAAATGAAAATATGTTATACATTATATACATACATACATTCTTACATACTACATACCTAGTACATATCTTTAAGCTGTAAACAATATAGAAAATAAGTGTGTGTGTGTATGAAGCAAAAAAGAATTTTATCGTATAAAATCATTGATAAAAAATAAAAAAAAAACTTCCCCTGACTCAGAGATTTTAAATCATCAATAACGTTACGTTTTTACATTTCTTTTACAAATAATGGCATCCATTATGCAGCTTTCCATTAATATTCTTCTGATTGTTATTATTATAATATCAAGTGATGGGAACAAACCAATTGGTATGTGGTGTAAAACGCTAATGTACTTGTGGTAACAAACTTGTTGAAAATTGTTAAAAATTCATTTGAAATTTATTTAAGAGTTAAGATTAATTTGTTTTATTCTGTTGAAATTAAACAAAGATTTCTTTTTAAATACGTTCTTAAATTAAATTAAATTCAAAAATTTTAATAATATAGTTGACTGTGTTAACTCTTATACTTTTAAGCTATTTACTGGTCTGTTAAGGCTAGGATATTATCGAAGAGATATTCTAGCATTTTTTAATTATTTTAACAGTCGCTAGATTTTCTTTTTATGCAGGTATCGTATCTATCCAAGATCTTATAAAAAATTTTAACTTCTGAAAAAAGCTTCACTAGTTGGAATTTGGCTTTTTCGAAGATAAGATGCCGTAACCTCAACTTGTTAGAGAATAAAATCTACAAGTGGGAAAAAACTTCTGTCAACAATTAGATTTTAAGACTGCAGGAAATATAAAGTTATAGTAGGAATGGAAACATTACAGAGTTTGAGAGATACTCTCCAATTTGACAATTCATAACAGTAATCTTGTTGAAGCTACGTCTGCCAAATTACATACATACATAATGGGCCATTACAACCCTTCAGACAGGATTACGGCCTAACTTCTCACACCACTCATGTTGTGTGCCTTAATTTTATACTTGAGTGGTGGAACCTACAGTTTAACGTCGACTCCGAACAACAGATTTTGAGAAACTTTTCATGGCAAATTTATTTACTCTCAGAGTTTTTACCAGAAATCTGCTAAGAGGAGTCGCCGAAGAAATATCTATTTTATATTTCATTTTGATGTCTGGCCTGACGCTCGGACCCGGGCTTTACGTCTAATAAGCGAACACACTACCTACTAGACCACGACGACTACTACGTCTGTCAAATTAGTTGTCGCAGTAGGTTCCAAAAAAGGCGAGTTTAATCGAATGACTACGTGAAGTTAGAGGGAACAAAAAATTTGACGACGTAAATCGAAACAACGTTAATCGAGGCGACGTAAATCGAAGGATTACTCATACTACAAAGTAGTATGTTTTTAACAAGGAACTTAAAAAAGTTACAGTAATCCCTCGATTTACGTCGCAGTTGGTTCAAAAAAAGGCGACGTAAATGGAATGACTACGCAAATTGAAGTTAGTGGGAACAAAAAATTTGACGACGTAAATCGAAACAACGTTAATCGAGGCGACGTAAATCGAAGGATTACTGTAATAAAATTATATTTATTAAAATGCGTGTTGGAGACTTACCCTAATTTTCACGGACAAAACATCTTCTGCACGGAGTCCTATTTTTGGATGAATAGATATGTGAACAAAGAAAATTTTCGAATTTGGGATTGAAGTGGATGCTGTGGACACCAGTGAATACATTCTTGGAACCTGTAAGGCATTACATATCAGATGCTTTGCACAGAATTGTACTTTTTTGCGTTGACCAACATTCTGAAGTTTGTCATGGTATTAGAGTTGGAGGATACCCTACAAAGTTTGAGGGGGTGTAACATATCGTATGATGGCATTGAAGAATTATGAAGCAGGGCAATCCCATCAACTTCAGCTTTAAAGGTTGTCCAATTTTGGAGCTACCCTCGTATATTGTGTTTCACATTCATCTATATTATTAATATTTTATGAAAATATAATTTTTTATTAAAAAAAAAACCTTTTTAAAACACTTTACATTTATTTAAACGTTCTTTTCAACTTAAACAAAGACGTGAATGTAAGAAAATCCTATTCAGTTAAGTTGAAGTAACAGAATAAAATAAAATATTTACAGCCTACGCAGAATCATCAGAATGGCAGGAACCATATTTTTTAGATCCCATGTCACAGGGTATACAATGGCAAACAAGTGAAACGGCTGTGGGTGTACATACGATTAATGTGCAAGAGGAACTTGAAGTGCCATACAAATTGGCTAAAATTAATTATAACGGTAAGAGAGACATTTCCTGTATACAGGTATACATATACATGCATACATATTTATTGTTCTCATTGTAAATTCATCAATAAGATTTTCTATTATTTTTTATTCAATTGATATTTTCCATTCACGTTCATTTTAGGCACTGGCACACCTGCTCTGGGTGCTTTTGATATTGGCGACAATAGCTTATTGGGTGCTAAAATTAATTTCACCGAAAACGAATGGTATGGGTCATTAAGTTTCCTTTATTGATTAGAAATTATAACGTATTGTTCATTTGTTATTCACATAGGTTTATTACCATAGAAAAGCGTCAAGACTTTGAGAATCCTCAACAACGTATTTATTTCTTTCAAATTTATATTCGGAATGTTATGACATCAGAAGCCATAGAAGCGAGTATATTTATTAAATTGGAGAATATTTTTGATAATCAACCGACCCTGACTTATAGACCATCGCCATGTAGGGTTGAGGTAAGTTTTGATAAAAAAGAAAACGGAAGACCTTGATCTGTAAGGAGCGAAACAACAATTGCTGTTAGTGACTGAAACCTTTAAAAGCAGAAAAATTATGACTTTCTGTGGGAATGCTTTAATAACTACTTAGCTAGGAGCTGCTGTGTACAGCAAAGATTTTTATCGACGTAATTAGGAGTGCTTGTTGCTTCTTATTGTAGTCACCGCAGTCTAGTAGGTAGTGTGTTCGTTTATTAGACGTAAACCCCGGGTTCGATCCCCAGGCCAGACATCAAAACGAAATATGTAAAAAAAAATATTTCTTCGGCGACTTCCTCTCAGCAGATTTCTGGCAAAAACTCTGACAGTAAATAAACCTGCCATGAAAAAGATTCTCAAAAAATCTGTCTTTCGGAGTCGACGTTAAACTGGAGGTCCCGTCACTCAAGTACTTATAAAATTAAGGCACACAACATGAGTGGTGTGAGGAGCTAGGCAGTAATCCTGACTGAAGGGTTGTACGTGAAGAGGTATCATACTACTGCTACTGATCTGATAAACTTCAGGACACGGTTCGGCATCAACAATGATAGTTCTCTACCCAGATTCTGATATGCTTCCAGTTATCGTAATGGACCTTTTGGCTTTCAAATGAAAGTCTTTTATGATGGGCAACTCCCTCTCCCCTCCAAATAAATCTTTTAGGAATTCTTCTAATACTGTCCTCCCCAGTGAGCACGACATTAAGGCACATCAGGCCGCACTGGCTTTTGAGAGATTGAAAAACTAAATGCGCCAAAGTTTCTTAGTGCCACATCCAGACAATAATCGAAAATACTTTCCCAGTGGACATTATTTCTAGACTACAACAACTGTTTTATGAGCTTTGATTTTCCGAAATCTATGAAAATATTTTTAATTCTCTTTTCTCTCCAGGAGTTGCGCTCGAATTATACCACAGATTGCATTTTTACGGTTTATGATCCTGATGGCATGGATCGTAATAATATACGCATCGAAGACAATAGTAAGAATAACCAAAATTCTATATTCTCCTTTACGGAATACGGAGAGACAACCATTTATGAGAAGCAATATAAATTAAAGTAAGCATGATAGTCAACACAATGATTGCATTCAATTTATATGAAAATAAAAAAATTTATAGAATCCTTAAGGAGCTACACTATGAGGAAAAAGCCATTTATAATCTCGATGTGAGAGTTTATGATGCCAATAATAATGCGGGCAATATATTTGCCATATTGGAAGTAATCGATTTACCCAATAGAGATCCCATATGGGTTAGGCCATTAACAACAGCAACATTTAATGAAAAAGAAGAGCAGGTAAGATGAAATAAAATTAACTTTTAGGCACAGTAACGATTTAACGAAGCAACTTTTTCTTTAGTTTTTTAGTTTAAAAGCCATTGATGGTGACACGGGCATTGATAAACCCATCTGCTATAGATTAGAATTTGAAGAGGATTGTAAGTTTTGTTATTTACTTTCAAACTATTTAAAGAATTTTTGAAATAAAAACATATTTTTAATTCCTTCTAAGATTCTGACATCATTTCCATAAATTCCAAAACGGGCATATTGCATGTTAAACCCATTGATCGTGATCTATTAAATCAACAGATTTTTAATTTTTATGTAAGTCTGTCTAAAGCTTGTAAAATATATGTATGTATGAATTCACTTGATATTGTAAACTCTAGACATGTGCCTATAAATGTGACAATCCTTTGTGGCTGATAAAAAATTCCACCATTTTAATTGTACAAGATATTAACGATCATATACCCGAAATTGCGTTGGAACCACAACTCGTAAAAGTTTTGGAATCAAAATATTTAACATTACCTTTGGAGAAGTTTTCAGTAGAAGATCTTGATTTGGTAAGTTGGGAACACATTTTGAAATTTTATTTCACGGTTAATAAGTTCAATTCTTGTTCTATATCAACAGGGTTCAAATGCAACTTATAATGTATATCTAACGAGTACACATGAAAGTATTAATTATGCTGAAGCCTTTACAATGATACCAAACAGTGGTTATCAAAAAACGAATTTTTCCTTGACAGTAATACAAGCAGATCTATTGGATTATGAGGATGAAAACTGGCGTAAATTTGAATTGAAGGTGAATTTTTATGCCATAATTTCTGACATATTTTTTAGACAAGATTGGAAAGTACAAGATTTATTGAAGAAGATTGGAAATGGTGAATATTATGAGATAACAGTATACCATACATATATACATATATGTATATAATACATATACACACACAATTTAGATCCTCAAACTTATGTGGCCTTTTTCTCTGAAGCCTTATTCAGTTATTTTGCTTTCAATTAATTTCTAATATTCGTTGCCGTTGCCGTTTTCGCAGAGACCTTCTTTCGACTGAGCTGTTATTACTCTTTATTTCCTTATAATAAAATCTGCATTCTAATTTCAGATTATAGCGAAAGAAAGTGAAAATACTGATCATGTTAATGAAGTTAATCTAAATATTGAACTTATAAATTGGAATGATGAGTGGCCTCGATTTGAATTTGAGTCCTACAGAATACAAATTTATGAAAATGCAACAGCAAATACCTCTCTCATACAAATACAGGCACGGGATCGTGATATAGGAGACCGAATTATGTAAGTGGGTTTCTCAAATATAAATATTTTCAAAAATATATTTTCCTTCCATACTCCATAGCCACTCTATAGTAGGCAGCGTACAAGGCATTGCCATAGATCCACATACTGGTTTAATAACTTTAAATAAAAATCAGGTCTTCGATCATGAACGTCAAACACTGGTTATGATACAAATTCAGGCTAAAGATACTTTAATTACGGAATATACACGAGACTTACACACTACGTACAGTCAACTGCACATTGAAATATTGGATGTTAACGATGAGACACCGGAATTGAGAATGGTAAGTGGGAAAATCTTGATTTGTTTTTCTTTCTTTTTTTAACTAATTTGCTTAATGCTATTATTTTAGCCACGCTTTATTATAAATATAACAGAAAATTGTGCTCCCTTAACTTTGGTAACAGATAAGATTGAGGCTCGTGATTTAGATACTACAGCAGATTTGACTTTCGAAATATTATGGTCACAGTCTTATGCTACCAAAGGTGGCCAAGAGGTGGATAAAAATGTATTCAGTGGCTGTTTTCAAATCGAACGGCAGATTGTCCATACTAATTTGGTTTATGGTCAGTTGAAAGTCAATGAACAGTTTCAATCACAAGTGGATTATGAAAAATATGACACAGTATTTTTGACTATTAAAGTTACGGACTTAAAGCAGGAAATTAATGAGGACTCGGCCACGGGTAAGTGGTTTAAATTTGTTAAAAAAATATACACATATTTAGCTCGCATACTTATATATTTGCAATAATGTTTTACGTCTCTTAAAATATAAAAATAAATTGTTAATGATTTTAATTCAGAACTAAGAAAAATAGCCAGGCCCCGAAAATCGTACGCCAGAAATATCCAATAGGCATCTACAGCCAGCAATCGTGTAGGCACTAATGCCATAAGTTTTTTTTGCAGTAATTTACTGTCCTTCCAATGCCTTCTTTAAATCGTAAATCGTTCCCGAATTGACCATACGATATTAACACGTTTGATCAATTGCAGAGTACCCACACATACAAATGCTTCGAATCATTATCTGAATAGTGGAACATAAAAAAACAACTATACAATCCTCACACTAACATATTAGCACGCTCTCAACAGGCATTCATGCAGCCATCTTCATCAATTGTGTTACCGTAATGGCATTATGGATTTCGATGATTCAAAGATCTTTACGTCTATGGAACAAGTACCATTATCTACCATCAAAATTTACCCAATCATATCGCGAAACTAGGTCCATAATCCTGACTGAAGGGTTGTAATGACCAATTATGTATGTATTAAGTCGCCGTGGTCTTGTAGGTAGTTTGTTGGCTTATTAGACGGAAGGCCCGAGTTCAAATCCCAGGTCAGACATCAAAACGAAAATATGAAAATATTTCTTCGGCGACTTCCTTTCAGCGGATTTCTGGCAAAAACTCTGAGAGTAAAAAGTGCCATGAAAACCTTCTCAAAAAAAAAAACTGTCGTTCGAAGTCGACTTTAAACTGTAGGTCCCGCTACTCATGTATAAAATTAACGCACACAACATGAGTGATGTGAGAAGCTACGACGTTGTACAATGGGTCAATTCGACCTCCGGGTACTGTACTTGTCACAGTTGACAATTACGGGTACTGTACTTATCACAGTTGACAAATACACGTCCTCTAACTTAACCTAGCCTATGTATGTACATCGCGTAAATTTGGTCATATTGCGCAGAGCTTCAACTTCGTAATGATTTGGGCTATAATCGTGTTGTCTACTTTCGATAAAATCTAGAATTACTTGATCGATAAAAATTGATTTTTTCTATTTCAAAATTATATAACAAAGCATTTTAAATATGTATGTATGTATATTTGTCTGGTCTGTGGTGTACGATTTTCACTGCTGCATATAGTCAGTCACCTCTTTCAACAATTATTTCAGCTGTTCTAACCATACGCATTGACGATGTCAACGACAATGCACCACAATTTGTTAGCGGCACTTTAACTGAGCCACGTAGTATTACAGAAATGGAGGATGTCTTCAGCACCATAGGAAATATTGAAGCATATGATATAGATGGCGCTGGCAATAATAACATAACCTACGAGATAAGGTTAGAAAGCCACAATAAGTTCTTAAACATTTATAAACTTTTCATTTTTCAATTTAATAGACCTCTAGGTAATCTTACAAAACCTGGTCTGGTCTCTATTAACAGCACTACTGGTCAACTTAAGGTTACTAGTGTCATACAGTGTGATGTGCCTAAAATATACGAATTGTTATATGAAGTCATTGTAACAGATGGTGTATATGAAACCAAAGGGAAGGTACATATAAATCGTTTATATTGCTTTACAAATTTTAAACTTTAATATCTACTCTTAACAAATTAATCCATATAATGTACCCACTTATTAACAGGAAAAGTTTTCTTAATATTGATAACAAGAAATTGATACTCAAGTCCATATTTCACCCTTTAATATTTTACTGTGCCCCGGTTTGGACTACTTCTTCTAAATGTCATCTTAAAAAACTTCAAATAGCCCAAAACAAGCTCCTTAAGATGTTATATAATCTTCCTTGGCATTATTCTACACAACGACTCCACACATTATCTGGCATTGAACTCGTTCAGGATAAAATAAATAGGTTAACTCTAAATTTCTACAGAAGATGTCTATTTTCTCAATATCTACATATAAATGAATTCCAGCTGTAAAACTATATCCAATTTACTCTGGTACAAATTTTTACACTTTAACTATTGTTTCATAAAGGTTTTTGTGTATTTTTTCCCTTCCTTTTGTATATTAAAAATTATTTAAAAGCTCACAAAATTCAAATTTAACTACTAAGTAGAAAAGAAACAACGTTTCTAAACTCTTTAATATATATAAGACATTTGTAAAACAGTATAATATATTAAATGAAATAAAGAAATTAAATTAAATTAAATTAATATCTACTCTTAGATCAATATTTCCATACTGGATATTAACAATCAAAAACCAATGCTGGCTAAATTTGAGCAACAAGTATTCATTTATGAAAATGCTACTACAGGCACTATAGTGGGTCATGTAAAGGCTTACGATATGGATAGAGATAGTAAGTTTTTGAATACAATTTGTTTAAATATATACTCTAACTCTTATGTATGTCTAAAGGTCCTCACAATGTTTTGGAATATACCATAAATAGCGCCTTGTCGGAACTACACAATTTATTTCAAATCAATACCACCAATGGTATAGTGAAAGTTAATTTACGTAATGGTCTTATACTTGATAGAGATATGGGTACTACATATCATTATATACCCATAGATATACGGGATAATTTTAATTTTATTAACAGCGGTTATGGGCGTGAGTTTAACAAAATGGCTTGGACCTAGGGTTAGGTGAAAATATTTTCTATTTTTTTTTTTATTTCTCAGCTGTTAATCAAATATCCACCTTTATAAATCTAACGTTATTGGATGTTAATGACAATGCCCCTTTAATGCCGGATAGCAAACAATATAAGCCTGAATTTTCGGAATCGGATCTCAAGGTTAGTTTTTAAATAATTCAAAAATAAAAATTATATTCCATTAAATTTCTATTGCAGAATACCTTTGCTAAACTAGACTTTATCGCCGAAGATAAAGATGAACCCCATACACCCAATTCTGAACTCTTATACTCAGTAATAAACATTAGACCAGGTAAACTTTTCACTTCCTTTTCATTCAAAACTTATTTCACTTCATTTATACACTTTCTAGTACACGATTTCCTTACTGATGTAAAGGATTACGAACACTTGTTCTCCATGACCAGCCAATCTAATCGTGGTCGTTTGAAAACCAATAAATCTTTAAAAGGCTTCTATGGTTTGTGGCAAATTGACATAAAGGCCTCTGATCAAGGTTTGCCTCAATTAAGCAATACATCCGTGTATAAAGTTTATGTAAAGCCCCATAATTTTCATACACCAGAAATTGTATATCCCTTGAAACAACAAAAATCGATTAGAATTTGGTAATATTTATCGATTAAACATTATCCCAACATTGATAATTTATTGAAGCTTCTTTTCAGTTATTCTCTTCAAGAACCTTTACGACCCTTATATCAAGCAGATTGTATAAGCCGTTTGAGAACTTTTGAAATATTAGATCCAGATGGTGGTGAATATGGTGATTGTCATTTTGAAATATCTAGTGATGGTATGCTTGGTCAGATTTTGTATTCCTTAAAAAAGAATTCAATTTTAATTTCTTTCTCTCTTTCAGTTGGCCATGATAAATATTTTGAATTGCTGAAAGAGTCTCGAAATGCAACGAATTTTTATGTGAAACAAATATTGCCAGCAGGTATTTACAGTGTAAGTTAAAAGCGCCGGATCTTTCATTAGGCGCTTCATATCTTTAAATTTAAATAAAATAAAGTGCATGTGTGTGATATTCAGTCAGGATTACGGCCTAGCTTCCCACATCACTCATGTTGTGCGCGTTAATTGTATACGAGTACGCGAGTGGCGGGGCCTACAGTTTAACGACGACCCCGCACGACAGACTTTTGAGAAACTATTCAGGGCAAATCTGCTGAGAGAAAGTCGCCGAAGAAATATCATTTTTTTATATTTCGTTTTGATGTCTGGCCTGTGGTTTGAACTCGGGCCTTACGTCTAATAAGCCAATACACTACCTACTAGACTACGGCGATGGCATATAACATTGTTCAAATGTTTACCATGGCTTCTCTGAGAGGAGCGCATCCGGAATGTTTAATTTTTTTGTATGACTCTGGCGCATACATCATGTTGAATTCGATCCATTGCATGGCTTAGGTTGGCCTTGAGGACCGATGTGGTTTATGATCCATTCGCATACACCTGCGACTTAAGACAAATCCACACGAAGAGGTCTAACGCGGTCAAATCGTACAAAGTCGGTGACCAGTGGACTTTCACGTGAAATGGTCATGCCGTCAAATCGCTTAATCAGAATATCCAATGTATCTTGAGTTATGTAACTTCGTCCAGATCATTAAATTCGGGACAAAACAAGTTCGAAATCATCGACCTTGTACTCTCCATTAGCTGTAAAGACTTGGCCAATGTCGTTTACAAAGAAATATGGACCGATGGAGCAGCTTGTCCTAGATCTACCCCAAATAATGACTTTTTCGGGATATATTGGACGCTCTTGGATCACATGTGAAGTGGTATCGTCCTAAATCCGACAATTTTGTTTGTTTATGTACCTATTCATTCAGAAATAGTTCTCATCGCTGCAGAGATTTTTCATTGAAAATTAGAGCTCAAGAGCCAATTAGGTAAGGTTAGGTTAGAGGAAATCTACTTGTCAATTAAGACAAGTACAGTACCCGGAGGTCGAATTGACCCATTGTAAAGAGGGAAGGATAATAGGAAGAACAGGATTAAAGGAGAGGCAGTAGGAAATGGGGAGAATGGGAAGCGAAGGAATTACACAGACCAGACACAACAAAAAAGGGAGAGCGCGGCTACACTGATGAGGCCCTAGCACCTCTCAACCAGCCTAAGCCACTAATGAATCTGTGGAGAGCCTTGATGTCGGCTCTCGACGCGGAATTCAAACTCTCAAAGAAGGCTCGGCCAAGGGTTCTCAACCTACCAAGGGCTGGGCAGTTACAGAGGAGGTGTTCGATAGTCTCCAACTCCTCCTCATCGCAGTATGCCCTGCAATAGTCCGGCTGGCATCTGTTCCAGATCCACGTCAGCGACCTAATCTCGCAGTGCCCCGTGATAAAACCGACAACCAAAGCCAATTAAGCCAACACACTTCTTTTCCCGTGGTCCTTTACTTTTAGTTCTGGGATTAGTTGAATTTTGTACGAATGCAGGCGCAAGTCACGAAGCAAAATTCGCCAAGTTGTGGCCTGCAAATGGTCGTGAAATTGACTGCCTCGGATTCTTCTACAAACTTAATTTAAACAAAACATATATATTTTTTAATAAAACTGTTTTAATGTTTCTACTTTTAGATAAATTTAAGAGCTATTGACGGTGGCGGTCTTACCTCGGCGGAAATAAGAAATTTAAAAATTGTTTTGGTGGATATGTTGGGCAATCCAGTATTTTTACAAGATACTTACAAGACCAATTTTACTGGTAGTATAAACGAAAAGAAATAACATCCACCATATGTATTATTTTATTTGATTTATTTTTATAATTTTAGAAAATGAAATGGGCTTAATGGAAGAACGTTTTATACCACAGGCATATGATCCTAAAAATGAGGGCCTTGATAATTCAGATGAAGCTTATAAACTGTATTATTTTATTGATGGTAATGAGACAAGTTTCACTATGAAGTGAAATATTATGCTAAAACGGACATCTTTTTTTTTGTAGAGAACTTTAATACAGAAGATGCAAAATTATTTGAACTGAATGCTGAAACTCGTCTTTTAAAATTGAAAACCGCTTTGGATCGAGAAACAATAGATGAGCTTTGCATACGCGTAAAGGTTTCTAATAATGAATTGGGCATTATAAGTAATCCCAATAGTGTTAATTATACTCTGACTATTAATATAACGGTAAATGATGTTAATGATAATGAACCTAGATTTTTGCAAAACTTATATGCAGCTGGTATAACGGCAAAGGATTCTATAGGAAAGGAAATAATGATTTTTAAGGTAACATTTAAGACAGTTTCTTCTTTTCATATTTGACGATGAGATCATTTTCTAAAATTTCAGGCTGAAGATCCGGATTTAAATGATTTCATAAGTTATAGTATTTCTTCAAACTCCTTTGAAACCCATGGTGAAAATTTAGTTCCTAATATTACAGAGTTATTAAGTTTGAATACAAATACTGGCATATTATTACTGAATTCTTATGTTAACAATGATATGAAAGGCTATTTAATGTTTAACATCGAGTGTAAGGATTTAGCGGACCATAAAGCTATGGCAGCTGTTAAAATTTATATTGTTTCTGAAAAGAATCGTGTTAAGTTTTTATTCCTCAGCGCTATTGAAGCCATACGAGAAAAGGAAAAATTTGTAAGTATTACGTATCACACATTAGATATGTTAGAGTAGATTAATTTATTAGTATATATATCTTTAACATTTAGTTACGTGAACAATTCCAAGCTATATATGGTTATGAGATCTGTAATATCGACTCCATAGATGATGTTACCAATATGCGCACGCAAAAGTCCAGACAATCAACGAACAACTACACTTCCGCTTTTATCACCGAAGTTAAGGTCCATTTTATACACAACAATGAAGCGGTAGAGGCTTATGATATACAAAAAAGATCCAATGATTTGGCATTTATCTCACGTTTACAAAATACCTTACAACAGCACAATTTAATTTTGAACGATATACCCCATGTAGAGGCTGAAACTCAAACGCCATTTGTAGAAGATTGGTTAATAACCGCATTAGTTGGCCTGAATGTAATATTAGCAGCAATATCTGCTTTAACGGTGGCATTATATGTCATAAGAATCAAAGCCTTAAAACGACAATTAAAAGCATTCGAACCAGCTGAATTTGGTTCGGTGGCTTCAAATCTAAATAGATTGGCTGGTCCTTCAATGAATATATTTTCGGTAGAAGGTTCTAATCCAGTATTTAATAAACCAAGCAATGAATTGTGTCAGAGAGGTGGTGTTTATGACAATGAATCGAGGTTAGTAATACAAATGATATTTTCAAATAAAATTCAAAAACAACTTGTCTTATAATTCCAGTTCCGAGTCCGAGGATGATGAGGATACTTTTATGGATTTACATAATGATCCTCTATTTGAAATGAACAATATGAATAGTTTTGATGATCAGAAAGCCAGTCATAGAAATTTTGAGCATAAAATCTTTAATAATGACTTCTTCAAACAGGAGAAATCAAATATCACTGAGCAAACTTTAGATACAAATCGTTATTAATTTACAAACTGTAGCTAAAATTATTTACAATTAAACATTTACAATATGAAGCATGTCATTATATAGTATAAAACCACAAAAATAAATAAATATTTAAAATAGTCCTTCAATTTCACCAGTTTCGGTATTTAAATCAATATCATATATACAGGGACGTGTAGGCAAACCAGGCATTTTCGATATTTCACCACACATGGCTACAACAAAGCCAGCACCTGCTGATACATACATATTACTAATGGTTAAAGTAAAACCTTTAGGAGCACCCTTGATATTAGCATCACCGGTCAGAGAGCCGGAAGTTTTCGACATGCATATGGGTAAGTTACCAAAACCCTACAAAGTAATTCAGAGATTTTAAAAAATAGAAATTATATTTAATAGAAATAGAAAACTTACAGCTTGTGTTAATTTCTCTAAAGCATTTTGGGCTGTTGGTGTTAGCTCCACTTTAGCAGCACCATACATATTTTGGGCAATAACAGTCATTTTGTCTAACAACGATAATTCAGGGTTATAAAGGAATTTAAAGTTTTTGGAATCTTTGCAAGCTTCAATAACAGCGTCAGCCAATTCAACAGCTCCCAAGCCGCCCTCACTCCAGTGAGAACAAACAACAGCAGCAAAAGCACCAGCTTTAAGGGCAGCCGATTTCACCAATTCATGTTCGGCATCAGTGTCGGAGCTAAAACATTATTTAGAAACTTAAGTTAATGCTATCGACGTAATTATATCTCCACTTACCTATGGCGATTAATGCCCACCACTACAGGCAAACCGAAGGCAAGACCATTTGAAATGTGTTGCAATAAGTTCGGCAAACCTTTCTCTAATAATTCCAAATTCTCTTCAGTGTATTGCTTGTTTAAAGGAGCCCCCGGAGTGACAGGAGCACCACCACCATGCATTTTCAAAGCTCTTACGGTGGCAACCAAAACCACAGCATTTGGTTTACGATTCGAAGAACGGCATTTAATATTACAGAATTTCTCCATACCAATATCCGAACCGAAGCCAGCTTCCGTACAAACGAAACCCTCTTCGCCAACCAATTTCAAGGCAATATCATCGGCTACGATAGAAGAACAGCCATGGGCAATATTGGCAAATGGACCAGCATGCACTAGAACAGGAGTGCCTTCTAAGGTTTGCATAAGATTGGGTTCCAAAGCATCCTTAAGCAACACTGCTAAGGCTCCGGTAACACCCAAATCATCAGCTGTCACTGGATCACCCTTGCGATCAAAGGCCACAACCATTTTTGCTAATCTTTCCTTCATGTCTTGCATGTTTTTAGCCAAAGCTAAAACAGCCATAATTTCACTTGCCACCGATATGGAATAGGAAGTAGTGCGGGTAAAACCTTTTTCTGTAGGCGACTGACCGATAGTTATTTGCCTTAAATATCTGTCATTAATATCAACAACACGTTCCCACATTATGGTATCGGGATCAATATCTAAACGAGCAAATTTCGACATTTCTTCTGAAGTCAAAGAGTCAGGATCGGATTTATTAATGCCCAAACGTTGTAGGCGTCTTAATTGGATTTTCGAGAATTTACGTTCACCCCTAATGCGTGGCACCAATCGATCATAAAGGGCCTGATCTTTTTGAGTATTTTCATGGAAAATACGTGTATCTAGTTGGGCAGCCAACAAGTTGTTGGCAGCTGTAATGGCATGAATATCACCAGTCAGATGTAAATTAAATTCTTCCATGGGTATAACTTGAGCATAACCGCCACCGGCAGCACCACCCTTAATACCAAAAGTAGGTCCTTGGGATGGTTGACGCATGCAAGCAATAGCATTACGATTTTTGTGAGCACCCAAAGCCTGTACTAAGCCAATAAGGGTGGTACTTTTACCTTCACCCAAAGGAGTAGGTGTAATACTAAAAAAGTAAATAAGAATCTGATCTTAATTGATCACAAAAAAAGAAACAAATTCGATTTAAACTTACCCAGCTACTACAACATATGAACCTTCACCTCTAGGTTCTAAACGTTTCAAAGCACTGAGAGCAATCTTAGCTTTCTTATTGCCATACAAGGAAACTTCATTGCCAAGAAGACCAATTTCTTTGGCCAACAGCGAAATATCCTTAGGAGTTTGAGAACGAGCAATTACAATATCACTGTAAGCAAATAATATTAAATAACTGTTTAAGGACAATAACTAAATGGAGTTGGTTTACCTAGGCACTGGCTTAATAGGTCTTAAAGTTAGTGGCGATAAGTCCCATGTTTTCTTTAATAATTTCTCAGCTGCTGTAAAAGCTGAACGTACAGTGTTTTGCATTAACATGGCCACTGTCATGGGTCCAACACCGCCTGGTACTGGTGTTATAGCAGAAGCTACTAATTTAGCCTCTTCAAAATCAACATCACCCACTAAACGTGTTCCACTCTTTTTCGTTGGATCTGCAAATGAACAATTTTAAAACAAAAGCGAGATGTTTGTATTATGAAATCTACGTATGGAATGATCGTTTTCGTTTGTGACGTAAAAAATATTGAATTTATATGTGACCTTATCTATCAGTGGGGCCAGTCGAAAGTTGTTTGTTTATTTGAAAAAGAGCTGATAATACTGATAAGAGTGTACACAACTGTATAAGATTTTCATTTCGAATGTATTTAAAATAATTTATTTTTAGAATAGAAAGATGATTTGAAATATGAATTGATTTTAAAAAGAAAAAATAGAATTAATTTGAATTTTATTTCAAAAGATTTTGGAATTTTTAAATGGGATTCGATACAATAAGACAGAATCTTTTTTAATATTTTACCATAGGGAAGCCACATGACTCAAACGATTTCTTTGTGATTCGAAACAGAAAATAGGTGTTCGAAATACATACAATATTAAAGGCGATTTACAAGGCATTTAAAGACTCAAGAATTTTCGAAATTAAAACTGGATTTTCGAAATACAATGTTTACATTGTTTTAAACACCTTTTATACATACATACATAATTGGCCATTACAACCCTTCAGTCAGGATTACGGACTAGCTCCTCAACACCACTCATGTTGTGTGCGTTACTTTTATACATGAGTGGCGGGACCTACAGTTTAAAGTCGACTCCGAACGACAGATTTTTTGAGAAGCTTTTCATGGCAATTTTTTACTCTCAGAGTTTTTGCCAGAAATCTGCTGAGAGGAAGTCGCCGAAGAAATATTTTCATATTTTCGTTTTGATGTCTGACCTGGGATTCGAACTCGGGCCTTTCGTCTAATAAGCCAACACACTACCTACTAGACCACGGCGACTTATACAACAAACAAACTTATAAAACAAACAAAGATTGTAATCAAACATATCATAAATAAAACTAACCTGGCTTAACATTGATGCCACAATCAATGACAACTGCGCCAGGCTTAATCCAAGAGCCCTTCACCATTTCTGGCACACCAATACCCACAACTAAAATATCAGCAGTACGGCACTAAAATAATAAAATAAATATTTCGTTAAAATTAATTTCCACACACTTTCCCTTCTCTACTTACAATTGCATCAATGTTCCTTGTTTTAGAATGACACACTGTCACTGTGGCATTATGCCATTTCAAAAGTTCAGATGCCGGTGTACCCACAATTTTACTACGTCCCAAGACTACAGCATTTGCACCAGCAATTTGAACACCAGAACGTTTTATCAGCTCAATGCAACCCCAGGGTGTACAAGGCATAAAACCACTCAAATCACCTACGGAAACACGACCCTCGTTCATTGTATGTAAACCATCGACATCTTTTTCGGGACATACAGCATCGGTTACTTTGTGGGAATCGATTTTATTTTCACAATCCAATGGCATTTGTACGATGATACCGTGTACATTGGGATCATTGTTGAGAGTGTTTAGCTGAAAATAAATCGTTGAAAAAAAACTTATTTCAATTAGGTTTTTTCGATATTATTCGATATCGAATTGGTTTTTCTAGCAAGGAATAGCTGTACATATTTTAGTTAGCGTAAGAAAGTCAAAGTATGTGATAATTACGGAGGACTTGAGAAGGGATTTAACACAGGCAGATACACATGTGAATTCCGGTAATAAGGGTGGATTATCAGATGTTCCTGGTTCCGAAAGGGAGAAGCCCTAAGACGACCGATTTTTGGCATACGAGTTGAATTCGAATTAGAATAGGAAGCTAACCAGAAGACACATTCGAGCTTGTTTGGGAGACGTTTATACATCCATTCCATAGACAGTACTTAGAACCAAGTAACAATCAACTGTTGTTTGAACAAGAATTTGCTTCAATAGAGATTAAGATTTCTATGACGGTTGGGTTACGTATATACAACAAGCAGAAGAGGAATATATAGAGATCCACATTCCCAAAGATATGATTCCACTGTACTACGTAACGTAATGAATGACGCAACAAAGAAACGAACGTTTACAAAAACTGTATTGTACCTACTGGGGTTGTACATTATGAATTGATTTCATCCGAAGACTACAACGTTGATGAGGATAATTCCTCAAACAAAAACAAAACATCATAGCGAAGATCTAACAATACCAACAAAAACTAGTTACGCTCTAATCATTTGTGTTTCTGCCAATGGCAATAGATGCCAGGTCAGCCAAACTGACTTGAGCTTAAATATCCAGAAACTTTTGCCTAGTGATAGACAATTATGAACAATAACAAAGCAAGTGATGGACATTCTTCTCTACATCAGTCCTCTCGCATGTGCAGCACCATACCCAGACTTCATAAGTGAGTTCTAGTTAATGCAAATGCTCTATTGTATCATAGAGTGGTTTGATCTGTGGCGTTTTAGCACAGATAAGTAGTCTGTTCCATTTATTCAGCGCCAGCTTTCCAAGTACACGATCTATATTGAAGATAAAGGAGCGCAAGTATGGCAAAAAGGAACCAAAAGGAATAAATAACGTGGAAGAAGGGAAAAGTATGCCAGCACTAGATACACATACATAATTGGCCATTACAACCCTACAGTCAGGATTACGGCCTAGCTTCTCACACCACTCATGTGTGTGTGTGCCTTAATTTTTATACTTGAGTGGCGGGACCTACAGTTTAACGTCGGCACCGAACGACAGATTTTGTTGAGAAACTTTTTCATGGCAGGTTTATTGACTCTCAGAATTTTTGCCAGAAACCTGCTGAGAGGAAGTCGCCGAAGAAATATTTTTCTTTTTTCATATTTCGTTTTGGTATCTGGCCTGGGACTCGAACCTGGGCCTTATGTACAATAAGCGAACATACTACCTACTAGGCTACGGCGACTTTAAACCACTTATATTATGTGTGTTCATTTTATACATGAGGGGCGGAACCTACGGTATCGAACGACTGATTCTTGAGAAATTTTTCAAAGGCACTCTCAGAGTTTTTGCCAGAAATTTGCTGAGAGGCAGTCGCCGAAGAAATTTTTTTCATATGTTGGAGATGTCTGATCTAGGGTTTGAAACGTAGCCGTTAATTATCTAAAAACTGATTCTCTCAGTTATTTGATGATTAAGTCAAGAACAGCTTTTGAATAAAGGATCAAGTGTGGCAAAAAGGAAGAAATGTGTATGAGAACTATTTGACTCAGTAGATGATCTTCAATCAGAAGTAAATCAAGGCGCTGATGTCTGCTGTGAGAATAATAAAACCATTTGAACTTTTGTTGTAATAGAAAGAAGATTTTACATCCTTTTAAACTATAAAGGCTCTTGTATGCTTCTGAAAAACATGCAATAAGTGCAATACGATTTAAAGATGCCCTTGAATGAGTTCCATTATCACTTAAATCGGCTTAAACAGTTGTTGCTTACTGACACTGTGTAAACTAAAATGCTAAATGTTTAAACAAATAATATTATAAACAATCTGTAATGTAGTAAATAATAAATTAATCTTAGATAAGCCGTAAATAGAAATAAAAAACTAAATTAAATGAAATTTTTCCTATCTCTTGAAACATTTGAAATATTTCAAAATCAAAACTTATGTAATACACGTTTGTATTTACCTTTTCTAACAATTCAATCTCTGTTGTAGATCTTGGCAATTTGACATGTTCCACAGCAATGCCAATCTCATTGGCAGCTTTGATTTTCATGCGTATATAAACATTGGAATCCTCACGGCCTCCAACCTGGACTATACGTAAACCGGGCGAGAAATCAGGTAAATTATTTTTCCATTCTAATACTTGTTGTTTTAACGATTCACGTATTTCACTTAAAAAAAACAAAAACAAATCAAAAGAAAATCGATTATAAAACATAGCACTTTAATATATGTCATGATAACTCACTTGGCTACTTCTGTGCCCGATATTAGCTTGGCTCCCGACATATCAACAACACTAATATGGAAAATGTAATTAAAAATTTATATTTAAAAATAGGAAAATTATTGTATTTCTTTTTATTTTTTAATTTAATTTTTTAAATCACTTCAACCGTTACCCACCAAATGCAATTGACGATTAAATAAAATTATATTTTATGCTTGCCTATGAGCCTCAGATTTTTTCGTTTGCCTCCAGTTTCATTTCGCTTGTGTTGCGCTATCAATTCCGCATAAAAGATTATCATTTCATTTTAACATTCATTAAGTATGTGTTGCTGGCTGTTTTGTTTTCGTTTAAGGGTCAACGAAGTTTGGAAAAATATTGGCTATAATTTGTTGTTATTTTCATATTTTATTTTTCTTTCTTTTTTTATTTATTTATTTATTTCTATTTGATAAGTTAAGCATTTTTAGAGATTAAAAACTTTTACTATAATTTGTTACGCAAAGGTAACAAAAAAAATTTGTCTACAAGAATACCATGTTTTTTTTAGCCGAAATAAATTTGATAATGAAAATTGGCTAAACAAATATATATTGTATACTTAAACATACTTGTTTACATATTTTATTAAACATAATTATCATTTGTTAGACAAAAAACAGTACTATGAAGGTGTACATTAATGAAATAGTTATTGGTATTATGACATTCAGCTGTCATAATCCAAATACCTGATTAGCTGTAATAATAATCGGCAATAATTTTGGTTCTTAACGCTGCATCCACCAAAAAAGGTTGTCAGAAAGGTGAAATGTAGTATAGCCTAGAGATTCGATACTATTTAGAGCCTGCTTAGAAACAAATTGATTCAACAACAGAATTGCCCATACAAATTGTAAGCTAAAGAATGAATTCTTTCTGTAAACTTTTACAATCAATCGACTAATTAAAAAAATATACAATAATCGGGAACAATCGGCTGCCCTTAGGGCTATTGCATCGGTCTGGTGCAAATCAATTCTCGTTCGCTAGTGCAAGGAGTCGTTGAGGACTTTTGGGCTAGACCATATCCGTCTATGCTGGGTTCCGGATCATAGCGGAATACTGGGCAATGAGACGACGGATGCCCTCGCTAGGTTAGGTTCGCTTTTTGGGGGGGCGATTTAATAGTTGGTCCTGACCTCCCAGTCTGTAACCTCTACGGCCTCATCAATGGATGGATCGGGGAGGAAGAGCAGAGGCGTTGGGGGAACGGATCGGATTGTTTTGTTTCTAGATGTCTATGGCCTGCTGTGGACAGTAAGAGAACAGGAAGGCTGCTGAGCTTGGATAAGGCCAGCTTAAGGTTGGTTGTCGGTTTTATCACAGGGCACTGCGAGATTAGGTCGCTGACGGACTATTGCAGGGCATACTGCGATGAGGAGGAGTTGGAGACTATCGAACACCTCCTCTGTAACTGTCCAGCCTCTGGTAGGTTGAGGTTGAGGACCCTTGGCAGGGCCTTTGAATTCTGTGTCGAGAGCCGACATCAAGGCTCTCCACAGATTCATTAGTGGCTTAAGCTGGTTGAGAGGTGCTAGGGCTTCATCAGTGTAGTCGCGCTCTACCTTTTTTGTTGTGTCTGGTCTGTGTAATTCCTCCGCTTCCCATTCTCACCCTCTCCTACATCCTCTCCTTTTATCCTAATCCCTCTATTATCCTTCCCTCTTTAAGAACATTGTACAATATGGGTCAATTCGATATCCGGGTACTGTACTTGTCTTAATTGACAAGTACACGTCCTCTAACCTCACCTAACCTAACCTATCGGGAACAAATCTCTGAATGTCATCAAAGCATATTCTGTTATAGTTTCGATAATACTCAATGTTATGACAGTGTCCTAACGACTAACGAGTACGCAACTGTCATTAATTAGGCTTTTGCTCTCTATTGTATTATCAGAACACAGTCTTCTTATATGAAAGTGATTTTCTATTTGTAGGTTTAGGTTTAGATTAGTGAACGTGTACTTGACAAGTACAGTACCGCGAGGTCAAGTTGACCCATTGCACATAAACGTTTATAAAAAATGAATGGAAAAAACAAAATTAAATTTCATACGTCACATTCCAAGGGTTCGTTATTTACATTATTGTAAGTAAATTACTTATTAGATTTTATTGTATGCTATTAAACCATATTTTTTATTATCTCAACTACCTGTATTAAATTTATTATCGATAAAGTTTATAGAGGGCCTTCTATAACTGGATTTACATTATGTATTAAATTTAAAATCAATAATACATACTTATGTTGTCGCCGTAGTCTAGTAGGTAGTGTGTTCGCTTATTAGACGTAAAATCCAGGGTTCGAGCCCCAGGCCAGACATCAAAACGAAATATGAAAAAAAATATTTCTTCGGCGACTTCCTCTCAGCAGATTTCTGGCAAAAACTCTGAGACGAAAGAAACCTGACATGAAAAACTTTCTCAATAAAACCTGTCGTTCGGAGTCGACGTTAAACTGTAGGTCCCGCCCGCCACTCATGTATAAAATTAACACACACAACATGAGTGTTATGAAAAGCTAGGCCGTAATCCTGACTGAAGGATTGTAATGGCCAATTACGTATGTAAAGATGCATATTATTATAAGAGTAAGTATAAGTAAGTAATCATAATACATTCACAATTAAAATAAAATAAAAAGTTGAACTGATCAACGTTTTATGTCCCAATGAAATAATTCATTACAGAATATTTATGACGTTGGCTTTAATGAAAGAGAAATTTTGTATAATTTATTGCAAAACTATGATTAATTTATATTCCATTGTAATTCTTTAGAAAAACTATTAAATTTTATAATTTACATACGTATGTATGTACAGTGAGCGCCATACGTGAGTCAACACCCACTATAATTTTAAATTTTCTATTATGTTCTTAAGTTAAAAAAAAGTTCCTTTATCATGAATTGTTGTTTATGTTATAACATTTTATAAGTACATAATAAATAAACGTTTTTATTTTTGGAAATTTATTCGACTAAGTATTCTCATTTACTTTTCTCGCTATCCTAAGAAAATGAATTATTTCAGTGGTGTTTATTCGCTTTTGGCGCTCACTGTATATCGATTCTAATCATTTAAACATTGGTAATATTGTTATCTTTTTTATGCAGAACATGTATGAAAATCAATGAATGTGAATAAAAGATTGCAATAAATCACGAAATTTTCTTAATGGAAAATTACAATTTCAATACAATTGTAAAAAAATTGTATGTAATTTTCATACACATATTATCTCTGCCTCAAAGAATTTTCTAATTTAAATATATTCAGTTGATAGTTATTTCCATTTCGTAAATAGCATTCCTCCATATGTATTGCATTAAGGCCATATAGGGTGTATGTATAAAATAAAAATTAAGAAATTTTCAATTTAAAGTCTTGCTTTAGAATCTTTATGATCTTCTTACCAAAATGTACACTTAACTGCACTAAAAGAACCACAAAAACTGTAATCAACACAGCTGTTGTATGCAATTTTGAGCGCGCATTTATTGAATAAAAAGCTTTTAAAAATGTTTTAGCGCAATAAGAAAAGCTTTTACAATAGATTTTGTCTAACATTCAATCAATGTTTGCAATGTATGAAGAAAACTATACAAAAATGTTTATATTTCTATAGAAAAAGTTCATCTAGCTTGTCAAATTACTTTATAAATTGATTTCTATTGTTACAATCCATGAAAAGTAAATGAGTTTTTTAAACTTTTTCTTTTTAGCAAAATTCAGGCAATCCTTTTTGCTTATTAAAACTTTTACAATTCTAATTCAAAAATTCCTAATAATTCCTTCCTCAATTACAATTCCTTAGAAGTTAAAAAATGTTTAATAACTAAAGTAAGCTTTAAGCATACAATAAGTATTTTTATTCATATAAGACATTTGGCCAATTCACTCGACTTTGTATCGTATATGTTGTATTGAATACACTTGATTGTTTGTGAACGCTCAATGCTATGCTGTATTGTGTATTTCGTATTCCTAATGTAATATTCTTATTCTTCTTCATAATTTTTGGCATTCAAACAATTTGATAGCACGAAAGCAAAACAACTTTTTAAAAACATATGAAAAAAATGTGTATAAGTGTATCGGATTTTTACATGAAAATTATCAACAACAAGCAAGCATACACTGTTGTATATTCGTCTAACAATACAATGAATACAACGATACAACGGCTTGTGTAAATTGCTCATATGTATCTAAAAATATTGTAATCATTACTTTTAAAACACATTGTAAGCATCTCTAATAGTTTTGGGAATTTTAATCAGAATTCAAATAGTTTTGTTACCATAAATGTTTTCAATCAATTGAAATATTCCTCTCCATTTATACTCATAATAGTTTCTTGGAATATGCAAATTTGCATATTTCTTAAGTTTAATTTTTATTAACATATTTTCTCTTGTTTGCTAAACATTAACAAAATGTAACTTAAAACTACACCAAAAAGTGTCTAATTAAACAATAATTCTACAAACCCTTCGCAGCTAGATAGATTAATTCAATTTAATGGCAGCTCTTAATTTGGCTGAACGACTGCGACTATTGCGCATTACTTCCTCATCAGCTGGCACTACTACGTGTTTATGCATTTGTTTCCAATTGTTGGTGTGAAATGACTCTACAATATCCTTATCGTGGGTAATATCATGGCCACAGTATTTAAGAGGTACCGGATTAGCTAAACCCTCTATAACATTACCATTGATATGACGTTTAACTATAGTATCCTCTAGAGAATGAAATGTTATGGCTACCAAACGTCCTTCCGGCTTCAGATACTCATTTGCCAATATCATGCCGTAATTAATTTCATTCAATTCATTGTTAACAAAAATACGTAAAGCTTGAAATGTCTTTGTGGCCACATGCGTTGGTCGCTGCATTTTATCCATTCTAAAGGGTGTATCACTTAAACACGAAGCAACAAGATCGGCCAATTGTTTTGTTGTTTCTATTTTATATAAGGCTGCACGTGCTTCCACTATAGCTCTGGCGATTTTCTTGGCTGCTTTCTCTTCACCATAGACTCTTAAGATTTTTATCAAATCAGTTTCTTCTGCCCGCGCTAAGACATCAGCCGCTGTTATTTGCTCGGAATTTTGATTTAAACCACGATCCATGCGCATATCTAATGGACCATTTTTTGATATTGAAAAACCCCGATCAGCTTCATCGAACTGCATGGAAGAACAACCAAAATCAAATAGTATGCCATCAACACTATGACGACCAATATTATGCTCCTGCAAAAGACGTGGCAAATCCGAAAACTTTCCCAATAAAGGTATTAATCTGCCTTGATATTTGCTGCTCATGTCCTTAGCCAAATTATAAGCAACCGGATCACGATCTAAGGCATAAACTTTAATATCTGGATGTTGTTCTAACAATTGCCTGGTATGGCCACCTGCTCCAAAAGTCATATCGACAAATATTTGCTGTGGACAGGGTTTTAAGTAAGCTATGGCTTCTTGACAGAGTACCGGTATATGAGGTGGTTTTGCAGTGCTCTCGGTAACCACAGTGCAATAGGTTCTTAAGTTAAATTGTTTGCGCCACATTTTGTTATCGTTTTGGTAATTGAAATTGTTTTGGATAATTATGAATAATTAATGTTTCTTTTTATCTTCGTTTAAATATTGTAAAAATTCGGAGGATAGCACTTGATTACACTGTTGGGCTGTTAGACCGGTTGCAGTTGATTGATAAATACGCTGATATTTACGACCGTAGGTATTGTTGGCTAATCTTTCAAGTGAATCAATGTTTTTGGTAATTTTTTCTATAGCCTCTTGTGTTAAATCTGCTGGATTTGTTAAACTTTTAATATGTTTACGTATTTGCTCACCAAAATCCCTAATGATGAAATTACAAAAATGTGTACTTTTGTATTATGGTCTTATTTTAAGATTTAATTAAATGTACTGTTAATCATGATATATGTACAAGTGCACCATATGAGGGTATATAAATAAATAAAAAAAAAAATAAAAACTAAATGTAAACGTTTTATACAACTAAAATTAGTCAAAACATGTTTTAAATAGATTTCGCAATGAATTTAGTCAATCAAATGAATTAGTAGATATTTTATAAAGCAAAGGAAAATAAAACATACCAGAGCTGGGTTTCATTAGAGCGATACACTGACAATAATCCGCTGGATTGTATAAACTAAGTTACTAAAATTGTTTTCGAAAACTGCTCTGCTTAAAATCGTAATGGTTAAAAACATTGTCTTGAAAATATATAAAGGAGATTCAGTAGTTGTGCACTTAAAATCAAAAATTAAAATTTTTGTTTTTAAAATTAAAAACGACAAGAATGTTTTCAATTTTGCAAATTAAATTGTATCACAATTTAGAATTGTGAAAAATCCCTCTACCGGTAGATGTCGAGACTGCTCTACTATGAACTATGAAGTCGCCATAGTCTAGTAGGTAGTGTTTTGGCCAGATTTGTCCAAAGACCACTACATGAACAACGCGGACTACCCAGAAACATCATCAGAAAATATTTGTAACCTATATATGATTTAACTGACAGTCGTCTCAATGGACACAGTTTACTTGGGTCCTATAAGGTCCCACTGTAACACCGCTATTACCTATTCTGTCATATAATTACAGATTCTGGTTATAAAGTTGTGAATTTTTTTTTTTTTAAAGGCCTTTGACCGGACATGTTTTGTCACTAAATTCTGGGTAGCCAAAAATTCTTCTTTTTAGCGTCGCAAGCATCGGACTATGACAGAGAAGATGTCATGTTCTACAAGATTAAATTAACTTTGAAACATAACATATTCATAGTGAAACAGATTTTTTCGTGTTTACAGACATAGCTGAACATTAACAGAGAAAATTGTTCACAAAAGCCAAGTCAGCTATGATGTCTAGAGGGAACCGATCTAAAAAATGTTCGTGTTTACACACAAATCTGAACAGTAACAAGAAAAAATTGCTGCTCCTATAAAAGTTACAATACGATAGACACTGTCTTCTTCTCTTGTAAATACTGAAAGCTGGAAGTACGTAATCATTAATCACCTCAGCTAACGACAGCAGCAGCACGGAAGAAAAGAGCATTATGAGCCTCAGAATCAGACGAGCAACGAGCATTGAGACTGGAAAATCTTCGAATACATGCCGCTGAGGCACGTTCGCATGAATCACTTGAACAACGAGAAGTGAGATTTTGTTGGTGGGGCAGCAACACGTGCAGGGTACAGCTAGTATGTAAATAAGAATAATATTTAATATGTATACTAATTTTGTATTCGTTCCCTAAACGCAACACGTATTTCCTAAATAAGTATCTTGCAGCCAAGCATTCTATATATACACAACTAGTAACTTTATATAATCAGTATTCATTTTAAAATATTTAAAAACCATTGCAATTGCCTCTAATTAGTTAACAATAAAAAATGTACTCTTAATCGCAAAACCTTACTTACAATGCTAGATATTTCATACTCTTGCAATCCTACGTATTGCATAAGCCCTGCAAAGGTAGAATTTTGTATTTATTAACCTTGTATTATCACAAAACGATCAGTTTATGTTTAGCTTGTATTGTCTTAAAAACGGGGAAACGATATTGGGAGACAAATAAATGTAAATGTTAAAACCTGTTTCAACAATTAAAAATGTTTCAACAATTTGTTGTAAGAACTCAAATATTTAAAAAATTTTTAAAATTTAAAGAATTCTGGATCAAGTAGCAACCACGTGCTTTCTGCTTTTCACATTATTTGGAGTACATATAGAATAATTCACTTCTTAATTTATATTTCAAAATAAAGGATTGGTGTAATAACGGTTGTTTGTGATCCTTGTTTATAAGAAAGAAATTCATTTAAAATGAATTGAAAATGTTAACTTACTCCTCCTGTTTAGTACCTAAAAGGTACTCTTCATCAATAAGTTGATATGCATATTTGGAAGACATGATTTTGTTTTCCTTCTACAATTTTCACAATAACAAAAACACTATAAATAAGGAAAATTTAAGTTTTAAAAATGTAATCACTTTGATCAGTACAAAATTAAACAAATTCCAACGCGATATTTAAAGAAAAACACAACCTGGCCAAAACAACTGACAGAAGCAACTAAATGAATGCTGGATAAAAAGTCAAACATGCATATGTACATATTTAAGCCTATAAATATGTATATATATATGTACAAATAAATATATCTATCTGTATGAATGTATGCACTTCTATATTTCAATATGCTACGTTCAGTATAGTCAGTGGAACTCTTTTTCTCCAGCCCAGCTCAAATTATACAAAATTTCCAAAGAAAGAAAGCAATACATGAGGATAATGTTAACGAAATAAATAAATAAATATGGTAGTTAATAAAGTAAAATATTATGTTTTGTAAAATGATGAGGCGTTAATGTACAACAAATGAATTAATTTTGTTTACCTGCCCGTTTTTGACTTATCAACTGGCCACTTTTCAAGTACTTTTAAGAATCTTTGATACTGAACCGACATAATTTTATTTTCCTCGTATATTTATTTCAAGTTTATTGGTATTTATTTACACTTTACTTTGCTTAAATTCTATATAAAATTAACATTTCTTCTTGAGATTTAAGCCAACAATTATACCCGCGTTTCGTAATGTTTTAGCAGTGGTCACAAAATTAATGTCAATGAACAGCTGTTAGTGTTGGTTAACGTTTTTCGTATAAAAAAATGTAAACAAAATTTTCATATGTATAATGAACACAACCAAAATTAGTGTCCAGACATATCGGTGAGTGCCTCCACTAACAGCTGTGAAAATTACTTATTCTAGGTGCGTGTCTAGAAATCAAATCAAAAGCAAACCAAATCACGATTAACAGTACATAGATTTATGATAATACAGTACTCATTTCGAATAACGGCACTTTGATGAGTTTCTATTTTATTCAGCACACCGGATAAGTTCACCACATTTTGGAGGAACTTACCACACTATAAACTCACCACCCTTCGATTTTATTCACCTCACCGTATACATTTACAACTAACTAGTTTGTAAAAGTGGATTGTTGTCGCTCGTTTAGACAAACGGAAAACATGACACAACACATACGCCAGTATGTTTTTTTGTTTTCGTTTTGCCTGTTTCGTTTTGATTTACCTGGAGATTGAACCGTGGCATTGGGGCGTCTAATAAGGCTACTAATACCTATTAGACAGACAGACCACATAGTACATTGAACAAACGTGGCTAAAATGTTTACTTAATAAACCCGGAAACGGAAAAAGAATGTGCGAATATGCATTAAAATATATATTTATTTTTTGAATGAACAAAAACGAATTTGTAGAAAAAAGTACTCATAGCTTGGTGGGCAAAATGAAAAAGCACTTATGTCAACTTAATTATCAGAACAGAAATAATATGCATTGTTAGTAGAAAAAATTTTAATACGGAGGAGCTTAGATGTAATGCAAAAACATATTAATCAACTGTTGGATCCATCGATATAAATCTTAAAGTTGTATTGGAAACAGATATACTTAACAGGATAAAGAGGCCTTAATTGTCATCTTCGAAAGTAACAAAGTATTTGGAGAAAAAATGAAGTCTGGTTGCAATTCGTTGGCAGGAAAGGAACAAGTTGCTTACCATATAAATGATTTAACCGAATGGTAAGCAACGGATACTCCCTTAACATCACCGGAAGCTCCGAATGACTCTAATCACACGAGAAACTTTTTAGTCGCACAATTTTTGTTCTTTTCAAATCACATGGGATGAATAATCATTAGCTTGGCATGAAATGTATACGTACAGTCAGCGCCAAAAGTGCGTAAACACCACTGAAATAATTAATTTTCTTAGGATAGCGAGAAAAGTAAATGAGAATAGTCGAATAAATTTCCAAAAATAAAAACGTTTATTTAATACTTATAAAATGTTAAAACAAAAACAATAATTCATGATAAAGGAACTTTTTTTATACTTAAGAACATAATAGAAACCTTAAAAATTATAGTGGGTATTGACTAACTTATGACGCTCACTGTATACACAACTTTGTATGATGGATTAGTGTTTTTGCATTCATTTCATGTTTGGCTGATTTTTAAATTTGTTAATGCGAGATTGTAGCTGGTTAAAACTTTACGCCACCAAAACACCATTCTCTCTCCTACGCCAGCACAATTGTTCTCGTGTGATTAGAGCCATTGATTGTAATTTACCTTAAGCACACAATTTAATAAAAATTACTTCATATCTAAATAGATCTCGATTGAATCATAAAAATATTGGAATGTTCCCGAAACATCCATCCACATTATCAAATTCAAATGGTCCAATTTACATTGTCCATCGAGCACATTCACTTCTCTAGATGACAAAAAAAAAAAATTAAGACTTTATAAGTAAATTCCATAACGGAAATACCAATAAAATACTCGTAAAGCGAACATTACATTTGATTATGTTGCACAATGTAGGTGGCATATTATCGTACAATTACTTGTAGAACTCTAAAGCAAGCTATTGTGCTTGCCAGTACAGATGAATGTATACAAATTGCGCCCATAACATTATGACTTTGACTTGGACGATGAGAACACAAGATCAAATCAAATTAAGGTTTTATTTTCTCTTGTCATTGGGCAATCACACACGAGAACAATTATGATGACACAAAATGGCAGCTTGTAGGCAAGAGAGGTGAGGAGAGTGGTTTTTTGCACATAAACACCACAAAACCAAAAACTAATACACACAAAGCCGAGTACATGCATACAATTTTATTCCAGATGAAATAGTCTCGTGTGTGACTAAAAGAACAAAAATTGTGCGGCTTAAAAAATAGTCTCGTGTGTGATAGCACATTTATTTGTAGCAAGTAGTCGAGAAAGTACGAAAGAAAGACTAAACTTAGGGATTGTGTAACAAACAATTGTTGTTGATGATGAAGAACTATTGTCATTGTCATCATTATTTTCATTGTCATTGTGATGATAATCAGCTTTAAGCTATAAAAGCCAATAATATGATGATAATGAGCGCAAACGAATATTTTAATATGCAACATATGCTGTAACTGCTATTGCAACAAAGTACATGGAGTACATTCTGTACATACCATAACTACGTGTTGCAACTTTATATGAATGAAGTATGTATGCTTAAGAATTTATCAGATGCTTAAATGAATTCATTTTAAATAAGTTTATAGGAGGGTATAGAGTGCTAGATGGTGGCTGAGCTGTAGGTACAAAGGCTGCGGAAAATTTAGCAGTATTTTTTCTAATTTTTCAGAAATACGGGATCAAGAACCATTATTTATAAGGTACCCATCATAAAGTCATAAAGGTCATAAAGTAGAGATCCGAAATGAGAAAGCAATTATTAGGGCCTATGTGTCACAGTAAAGAAGAAGAAGGAAGAATTACGAATATTCTTCGGGCGATCCCGATGAGGGGAAACCCGTGATTATTATAAGACTGATTAAAAGCGTCTCGAGTACACTAGTGAGGAACGTCACCGTAGTGTAGTAGGTAGTGTGTTGGTTTATTAGACGTAAAGCCTGGGTTCAAACTTCAGGTCAGACATCAAAATGAATTACAAAAAAAGTTTTTCTTCGGTGACTTTCTCTCAGCAGATTTCTGGCAAAACCTCTGAGGATAAACAAAAAATTGCCATGTATAAAATTAACACACACGACATGAGTGGTGTGAGTCGCCGTGGTCTAGTAGGTAGTGTGTTGGCTTATTAGACGAAAGGCCCGAGTTCGAATCCCAGGTCAGACATCAATACGAAAAATATGAAAATATTTCTTCGGCGACTTCCTCTCAGCAGATTTCTGGCAAAAACTCTCAGAGTAAAAATTGTCATGAAAAGCTTCTCAAGAAATCTGTCGTTCGGAGTCGACTTTAAACTGTAGGTCCCGCCACTCATGCATAAAATTAACGCACACAACATGAGTGGTGTTGAGAAGCTAGGCCGTAATCCTGACTGAAGGGTTGTAATGGCCAATTATGTATGTTATGTATGTATGTGACATGAGTGGTGTGAGAATAATGACTGAAGGGTTGTAATGGCCAATTATATGTATGTATGTATGTATACTTTACCAGACATAACTTATTTCAGTGGAGTGGACTGAAACAAGTTGAAGAAGTTTGTACGGAACCCAGACTTCGTATAGAAAGTATGGTTGGTATAGCCTTATCATGAACGCACACAACAAGCCTATTTGGTGGCTTATGCGTATGCTGATAGGAATGAGACCCTCGGCTATCTATCCTATTCAACCATACCTATCATACACTACCTATCTATAATGTCTAGCCACACACATGTTGCCATGCGTCCAGTACACTGAATTTTAAAAGAACTGGAATCTATAACTGTCAGATGAATTTGAGAGTATAAGGGCCATTATTACAACTTGTCGTTAATTAAAGCGAGGATTTTAACGGGCAGATAAATTGTTTTTCATTAATATGAGTACCCAATAAGATAGAAGTGAGCCTTAAGCTAAAGGGAGGATCATTCTGCCGGTAACTTTTAAAGTTAAGTTTATGTTTGAACTTGCCATACTTGATATACTATTTTCAATATGGCAACTTCAAATATAAACAAAATGAGAAACAGAACAACAAAAAAGAAGCCCTTCGTTGCAACTGCGTTAAAAAAAAAAACTTGTTTAATTGGACAGTTTTATTGACATTGCTTCGGCACTGCCATATTTTTGAAAAAATTAAATTTATTTTATCTGTAAGTTATAATAACGAAAAAAAGTTAAAGATAATTTTACAGTTCGCTTTAGCTAAAGTTTCCTTTAACTAAACTTAAGTTTAACGGCAAGTTGTAGTAATGGCCCTAAGTTTGATAGCAAATTCAGCAATAAAAAACAATTTTCAGTGTATATAAACTAAGTTAGTCACTACAATCATTTATCTGTTCCACTCGTCTAAGTGTTTCTACTTCAAGAATTAATTCCTTTACATTCTTTATCTAAAAACGCCTTCTTTACCAGAGGCATTTTACATTGCAATGAATCCCTTGAAATAGAACTAAGGACTGCCAGCTTTCTTTACAATTGTGATGCTGATGAAGTTTATTTTACTTCAACAGTTTTTTTTAACAAACAATTCTAACAATTACTATAATGGGTGTTAATAATTGCTGATACACTAAAAAACCGTTCACTTTGACAATGTTTCTATTCCAATTTACCTCTGCTTTACTCATAGTGCCAAGGTAAACGCTTCATATGTGCATGTAAGCCGACATGAGAAACATGATATGATAGATTGAGATGTGTGGTGTTCATTTACTGTTGCATCTAAATTTCTCTGGATATGAAGTATGGAGAAAGAAGCGTTCACTCCACTGATTGTTTTTTTTTTTTTTTTTTTTGTTACATCTGTTGTTAGAAATTCTACGTTCAGTTCAAAATCCGCCACTGAGTGAAGAATGTTTGCTTTTCTTTTTTTTGATCCATAAAAAGTTTCAGACAAATATAGAGTTGTGCTTAAAGCTGAAGTATGTTAACACGTTAGGTATTGTGTAAGAAGAAAAAAAAACACAACAAAAATAGGAAATCAAGGGATAAAACTATAATTAGTGTAGCGATTATGACTTACACTCTCATAAGTTCAAGAATATAATGAGAGAAGTATAGCCAACAGCAGAAACTTTGTAAGTGGCATTAATTTAATCAACAATTAAATATTATGCTAACAGCTATCCAACACATTTGAACAGTTTTAACTTTGGGACTAAGTCAATATTCTGACCTGGAATCCGAACCCGGGCTTTACGTCTAATAAGCCGACACACTACCTTCTAGACTACGGCACGTTCAACTCGGTTCAGCATACTTCAAAAACAGGGAACACTGCGTTTTTTCTTCCTCGGCTTTACAGCTATAGTTTGGCCACGGCCTTCCAAACAATATTTGTATAGTTTTTTCCGCCTAGGAGGAGGAAATGTACCTAACCGCACCATAAAGGAAGTCGTCACATCCTCCGTGTGTGGGGCCGTAACCCACTAAATCCCCGCTCGTCTCGTGGAGTTGTTGTGCCCACTCTGAAACTACGGTGGTATTACTTCAGAGTGGAGTCCTTTTGGCCCTTGTCTCCACTATTCCTTTCGTCCAGGTCCCTGTTTCGAATTTCGTTTGACACGTGTGCCAGCCTCAAGATCCCTTTTCTTCAATCTTAGAATGCGCTCCACGTAATTCGCCACTGTGGCCCAATTTTCTCTACTCGCAATCATAACTCCGACAATGTAAGCGGCCGTGATCGTTCCAATTCTTGACGTCAGTACAGAGCAATAGCTCTGCCAGCGTGCACATTCGAAAACAGTGTGCTCTGCATCATCAATTATTTCCCCTTCCTCGTAAAGACAGTAAGGGGAGGCGGTCTTGCCCATTCTGTGCAGATGTTTCCTAAAATATCCGTGACCCGAGAGCATCTGTAAAACGTAGTAATTTACCTCTCCAAATTTCCAACCAATCCATCCGGCCTTATGTCCGGAATAAGTCTCGCCGTCCACCTTCCTCTATTTTCATCGTTCCATCGTCGTTGCCATTTTGAGATGGTGTTTTCCCTGAAGTGACCGGTTATGTGATTTCCAGCCGATTTCGTCTTATAACTCTCAATCTGCTCTGCTGCCAGCAGATCCAAAGGGATTGTACCTGATATCACAAGTACGGCTGGGGTGGGCACTGTACGATATGCTGACGTGATACGCAATGCATATTTTGCTCTTCGCATGATTTAACTTGACTCCATACCTGAAGCATTTTTATGACTTCAGTTATGCTAAAACTAGCGAAATATCTACCTATGCTGTTATGAATAATGAAACACTTTGCCTAATCTATTCCTTAGCTATCCTTCCCTTTCCATCTATCTCATCACAATGATTATGATGAGCTGTATTCTTTAAGCACCTTTAATTGCAAATCACGTCTGTATATGTTTTATTTCCTTCTAAAACAGTGTAATTACTGTTGCTACAACGGAGAAGAAATAAAGCTTCATACCACTCCCTTTCCTCGTTTTGTTTAACCACTTGATACCATCATCCCATTCATTACCATGAACTTTTGATGCAACTTAAACTATTGGTAGGTTTTAAGACATATTGAATGTGTGCAAGAGTGTTTCATGTGTAACTCTGAAACTCATAGGAAGAAGCTCCATTCAAGAAAGAAATGCCAAAGGGAAAGGAAGTAGCATAACAACAACATAACTGTTCCATTATCAAGATCATCGTTTTTACATCATATTTGCTGTTCATTTTTTGCAAAGGTTCTACTGGTTAACGGGCTAACCATGTTACCATGCCACACATATTAAGTTGTCATGCATGATGTTCTGGTGTAGACGAGCATTTAAACACATTCGAAATATCTTTGTATTACCAAATATGGATTACTTGGCTTAGATTTTTTGAAATGATTTTTTTTGTTGTAATTGTAAAATTTCCATTTCTTTTAAGGGTGTTTTTTGTTTCCTTGTATTTTTCTGTAAAGATTTGCAACTCAACCACCCCTATCTTAAAAAAATGTCATGGAAATGAACTTGAAGACTTTATGGCTACCAGCACCAGCATCAGCACCAGTCACCCTAATCTTTCATTGAAATACAAAGACGGAGAAGAAATTGTGTTTGTTTAGCTAAAAAATCAATACTCATATCTTTTAAAGCCATGTAATGAGGACTTTACTTGGTACATTTATGTAAATGGATGAAAAGGGAACGTAACAAGCTTAACGTATTTGCAAGAAAAGAAAATTTTGGTATTCATGTTTGGAATTAAATTTCCATGTTAAATATGTTCTTATAAGATAAATTAAATACTTTTATGTAAACTCACACATTTCTCGTTTGGTGGCCTATTTATATATGTAGTTATAAATATTTGAACAGAACAAAGTTGTTGAAGTAAACAGAGACTAATAACATCTGTAATGAGAAACCACTCGTGCAACTTAAAGTTTTGACGTTTGGAGGCCTATTTCCCGTGAAAGAGAAAATTACAAAATTACCATCTAAACCTTTAAACGTGTTAAGACAAAGTAAATTTCCTTGCTTTTGCTATTAAAGACCTAATCATTGAGCATAAACGGCCATTATTACAACTTGTCGTTAAACTTGGATTTAGTTAAAGGCACCTTTAGCTAAAGGGAACTGTAAAGTTACATTTTACTTATTTTCGTTATTATAACTTACAGATAAAATAAAGTTAACTGTTTTCAAAAATATGGCAGTGCCGAAGCAATGTCGATAAAACTGCTCAATTAAACAAGTTTTTATATAAACGCAGTGGCACCGACGGGCTTCGTTTTTTTTATTATACATATATGCTCATTTTGTTAAAATTTGAAGTTGCCATAACGAAAATAATATATAATATGGCAACTTCAAACATAAAGTGACCTTTAAATGTTAAAAGCAGGATGATCCTCCCTTTAGCTTAACGCTTACTTCTATCTTATTGGGTACTCTAATAATGAAAAACAATTTATCTGCCCATTAAAATCCTGGCTTTAGTTAACGTCAAGTTGTAATAATGGCCCTAAGTATTTTAAAGAAGTTATCATTGCATCTTTGGCACGAAAAATCGTCTATTTGTTTGAGTCAAACATTTTACATACTTACATACATATGTAATTGGTGATTACAACCCTTCAGACAGGATTACGACCTAGCTTCTCACAAGTGGCGGGACCTATAGTTTTTAGTCGACTTCGAACGACCGATTTTTGAGAAACTTTTCATGGCAATTTTTATTTACTTTCAAAGTTCTTGCCAGAAATCTGCTGAGAGGAAGTCGTCGAAGAAATATTTTTTTTTTTTGTATTTCGTTTTGTTCGAACTTGGATCTGGGGTTTGAACCCTGACCTTACGTCCAATAAGCGAACACAATACCTACTAGACTACGCGACTTTGCCGTATGTTAAATGTTTCGCTGAATTTTTGGGACAAACTTCGATTCCGTAATAATTTTAAAACAATTCCAAAAATTTAATTTTTAATATACGCCTTACAACAAACAATACGACCAGTGTGTTTACAACATGATACATTCATAAAAATATATTTCCTCCATCACACGAGAACAATTTTCAGTTGCACAATTTTTGATCTTTTCAAATCACACGGGATGAATATTAGTTTGTTATGAAATGTATACGTATACACATTCATTTGATGTTTGGCTGATTTTTAAAAATGTGCATGTATTAGTTTTATGCTGGTAATGCGGGATTGTAGCTGGTTGAATCTTTACGCCACCAAAAAACCATTCTCTTCAGCTCTCTTGTCGATAAACTATCATTTTACGCCAGCACAATTGTTCTCATGTGATTACAGCCATTGGGCACATTTTCACATCAAACAACATCAAACTAAATTCGATTAGAGCCACTGTTTGATCAGACAAGTGTTATTTGGAAAATTATATCATTATAAACGATTGTTCAATGGTGTTAATTTATAATATATCTACTGATATAAGATACTTTGATAAAAATTTTCTTAAACATTCATTTAAATAAAGAAAAAATAATAAACTATCCAACCCCACCACTAAAATCGTTTTAAATTTTCTGTTTTATTAAATTTTTTTAACAAAAAACGAAAATGGTAACACTTTTTCATGTCCAGCCAACATGTTGCGCAGCTCGAAGTACCATTTCAAACACCTTCAAACAATAACATTGAAAAACGTATTCCAAACAAAACAAAAACACACATATGGCAACAATCATTTTAAATAAAAGGGTATGATGTTTGTATGCATGTGTATACATATGCCTGAATGTAAGCTAGAGTAGTAAACATTTATTATTGTTTTCTTATTATTGTTGCTTTTTTTGTTATTTTGCTTTAATTTCTTTCTATTTTGCTTTTATGCCGTTGTTTACGTTTTTATATTCTCTTTTATTCAACTAATACACTGCATTAACTTGTATACTAGACTGGTTGTTTGTATTTTGTATTGGTGTGTTGTGTTATGGTGGCCGCAGTTGATGCCTTTGTTGTTGTCTTACGAGTTTTTTGTTTTTCTGTTTCTTTTATTTACTTGTTTACAGTGGCTGAGAGAGAGGTTCGTGATAATGTTTTTCTTTAGAGCCGGTTTAGTCTTAACGTAGATTTTAAACGTCACAGATGTCTGATTCTATTTATTGTGTGTTGTAGTAGTGTTTGAGAAAAAAGCGCGTCGGCTTGTAAAGAAAGAAAGAAAAAAAAAACGCCATTACTGTGTAAAGAGCAACAACAACATTAAATAAAATCTGGAAAAAAGCCAACAATCGAATATAAAGGTCTTGCAGTTAATTATTTCATTTAAAGAAATTAATTGTTGTTGTTGTTAATTTTGCAAAATTAAGAAGAAGCAAAAGTAAATTTTTAAAGAAAATAAAAGTGAGTGATGATGCTTACAAAATAAAATGTTTATAATTAAAATCAAAAGAGAATGAGAGAAAGAATTAAAAGTGGAGGGATTTAGTGTGTTGGTGGTATAATTAAAATGAAAATCTGAAATATTGAAAATAAAACCAAAAAGAAAATATGAAAAAATTGTTAAAAGTGTAGTTATTTTTAAGAAACAAACAAAAAAAGAAGTTATTATTGAAAAGAAAATAAAGAAATAAATCTTGTGCACTCCACCTGCAACACAACAACCGCCATCATGAGTGAAACACCAACAAATTCGACAAATATGACGAGCGAAGAGGAGGAGGAAGAAGTACGTACATTGTTGGAACGCCATCAAGAACGTATACGTTTGGATTTGGCCAATACTGAACTTTTGGCTGTTTTAGTAAAAAATTCCGTTTTAACACAATCCGAAGAGGATTTATTGCTAAAACCTCACAATGCCGTTGCTGGCCAAACACCATCGGCTCCATCCAGTGTTGGTGTTACGAAACGTAAATTAAGTGCCGTTATAAGCAATGCAAGTGGTACTAGTAGTAGTGTTGGTAGTACCACAAGTGCTACTACTGCTACCAATAATAACAATAATAGCAATAATAATAGCATTGGAATACCATCGCGTAGCGCCAGTGTTGTAGGCGATATGGCACAAAGTGATAATCGTTCGATAACGCCATCGTTGGCGATTGTTGTCAATCAAGAACAAGAGCAACAACAACAAAAAGTGAATTTGGTTGATAATTTAAGTGATTTATACGGTGGCAGTACAAAAGACGAACTGACTCACCATGACCATCTACTAAATGATGCCGATATTATACGCTTGCAATGCGCCAATTTAATTGAGATCATTGCCAAAAGTGGTTTTGAGAAATTCAAGCAATTCTGTTATGCCATCGAGAACGAATGTCCCCAATTGATAGAGGATTTAATAAATGATCGTCTGAAATGTGGTAAGTTTTGTTTGTTTTTTACTTGTTTTCTTTAATTTTTATCATTTTTTTTGATTTATTTGTGGTTGACAACTTGTGTTTACTGTTTAGCAAGAGAGGTTTTAACTAAAGATGTCTTGTTTTTGTTGTACTACAAACAAGTTGTTTTTAAATGGGTCCTACCCCTACGCTATAGTTGCGATAGTTTCAATTCACAATGGAATTGGTAAGGGGTATGTGGTTATAAAGGTTTTCTAATACGACCTATTTAATGTTGGTGGCGCCAGTTATATGTATAGAGTTTGGCCACAAACTATAATTTAAGGTCGCATGTATGGTTCAAATTTAAATCCTATACATTGCCGGTATGCTTTTAATTGCAAGAAACTGCTGAAACCTTCTTCCAAACTTCCAAAACCCCAACTTCTCATTATTGATTTGCTTTGTTTCAAGTGTTTGGTCTACTGTAGCAGTTTTTAGATTAATGGGGTTGCCATTTACCGTTTACATAAATACATACAGAATTGGCCATTACAACCCTTCAGTCAGGATTACGACCTAGCTTCTCAACACCACTCATGTTGTTTGTGTTAATTGAATACATGAGTGGCGGGACCTACAGTTTAAAGTCGACTCCGAACGACAAATTTTTGAGAGTTTTTGCCAGAAATCTTCTGAGAGGAAGTCGTCGAAGAAATATTTTTTTTCATATTTCGTTTTGATATCTGACCTGGGGTTTGAACCCGGGCCTTACGTCTAATAAGCCAACACACTACCTACTAGACTACGGGGTACATCAGTTTAGCAATAATTGCCCATTCAATACGTACTCGACCTGTTATTTTAAAGGAAATCGGTTCAAATAATATACAAACCAATATAAAATCCACTGTAGATCTCAAATACCTATCAAAATACCTAAATATGTTTTGCCAGCATAGCACAAAGATTGCTGTGATAAGTCCACATGATTTGAAAATATTGTATATTTTCTACAAATAACGGTCAACAGCTTACATTCATCGATGTCACTGTGTACCACAATGGAAATTGATTTAACAGTATTAGTCTATCTAAAGTTCTCCTATACCTAATAACTCTGGCCACCATAGCATTCTTACATGTCTTGATTTAATTGCAATTTTAATTCCACTTTGGTTTTTACACAGAGAATCATTACCTTTTCGTAAAATTTCATATGTCTTGGGATTTGTATTGTAGTGTCTCTTGACCAATAATTTACATTCCATACAAAGTGTGTGAATGTCCATTGATTGTATTTCATTTTTTATTGACTGTCTAAATACAGTCTTAATTTAATTGAACATGTTTTACTATCTTTTTTTTTATTATTTTTTTGTTTTTATTCGATTCATTGCTACTTTAGAAGACATGGCAATAGAGGAAAGAAACATTACCCAGTTAGACAGTGTGTCTATGTGTCTGTTTGTTTCAAATACAATTTATTAAATAATAGAACCAGTTTCTGTTTTTAAAATGTTGTCTACTACGTTTGTTGTCTTATTTAAACAGTTTTTTAATTTATTTAAATCTCTTTAATATTAAGAAACAGCACTGAACGTACGTACGCAACGTGTCAACGAAGATTAATGAAGGCTCAAGGAGAATATGTTTTACGTTTAGAAGAAGTTGTTCATTTAACATCATAAGATTTTACTGAGCTGTTAAGGTTTTAGGGGGAAAAATGGCATATGTTTTGTCTACTTCTTGTTCTTACTAGCAGAACTGAATTTAAATTGAAAATCAGAATCAATATCTTCCAGTCCCTTGGAATCCTTGTTCATTTCTTTTCGATATTTGCAAAGCAGTCACATTTCACAGTTCGACCCATGTTATCAATAAAACTGTCTTTATCTGTTGCTTGACGGCAGCTCTTTTTGTAATAAAATGTTGAAATGATCACTAATTATCATTCCGCCCGAAGCCATGTAAGGTAGTTAATATTCAGAAAAAGTCCTTTCGTATTTCGGCTAATAATTTCAAGTCAATCGGAGCCATTCTGCACAGTCTCAGACTCATAAATGTACGTAAAAATTTTCTTAGAAAATTGGTGATACATGTCAGCAAATAGTTGCAGAGATTAATGGTCTGTGGATGTTTGAAAATCTTTTAAAATCCGCGAAAGATCTGCCGAAAATATCACTGTTGTCTGTAAGAGTTTGTGAGAGAATATGAGGCAGTCGATTTCGTGTTGCTCAAAAGAACTTGACCACAACTTGACGAATTTTGAGTCGTAACTTGGGCCTGCACCCGTACAAAGTTCATCTGATCCAGGATCAGGATCTCAAAGTAAACGATTTTAGCTGATAGGTTGGAGTGGTAGCTTTGATACCAAAAGCTCATTTGAGCACGCATAGCGGCCCGTTGTGACGCCACAGGTGAACGCAATCTCTGTACAGCCCAAGTTAAACGGTTAAAGACAACGACGTATTTTCGCTAAATGGGCTCTGAGGTATTTGAAAACTGATTCTAATTTTCGTCGAAAAATCATCTTCAGATATGAATATTTTTTGGATGAATAGTTATACAAGCAAACAAAATTGTCAACTTTGAACGATGCCAATCCATATGAGATCGAAGAGCGAAAAAGTCTCAAACAGTGGATGATGGACTGGCGGTGTCATCGCTTCATATTCCTTTGCAAATGACGTTGACCGAACCACAAAGGGCCTGGTATTTTTGATTACCAACTTCCTTTGGCCTGAATAAGATAATTTCGACACCAGTTTTTCTTATTAAACACTGGTTCATATACTATGTTCAGGCATGCACTTTTATTGAGCCAATGTTCGATTATTTGAGTACAACATTTTAAGTGTTCAGATATAATATAAGCAATATTCATTTGACAGCTGGTAAACAAAGCAGCTGACTTTTTTTTTGTTTGTCGTTGTTGACATTTGAGTTGTCAAATATCTACAGAAAGTGTTCGGAAAACTGTAATATGCTCACTGAACGTACTTATGACAGTGCTGTATTTTAAGTTTTACTCAATATTATAACAATTTGCGTACTTATTGCGTAATAATTAATTGAAATTTTATATGAAATATTGAGCTCAATAATGGCGTTTATTGAGATTTAAGCAATAAGAGTGCATGTGTGAATATAGTAATATATTAGAATTCTATTATTATTACTGTCGAATATAGGTCATGTAAGTATTAAGGAGTAAAAATTTCTGGCATCATTTTATAAAGCCATGCTTAGGGGATCAAGAGCTGTCATTCCCTAATATTTAAGGAATGATGGCTCAATATCCTGTGATTCAATTGATAATACGCTTGTAAACTTTCCAATTTCAAATCGAAACCTATAGTAATTCTGCCTTTTTTCCTTTTGACCAATTTTATGCAAAATTTTAACAATATGGCATCACTTTTTATGCGGTTATTCACTGCGGCGAATGTTTAATGCCTTTAAACTAGTCTAGCGTTAATATCATTTCCTGTATAGACTTCTAAATTCAATTACAATTCACAATTAAGTCTGTTTAATGTAAAACCAAAACAAAAACGGCAAAAATAAAAACGTAAATTTCGAAATAAGTGCTAAGAAAAGCAAATCAAAGACATCTTAATAAAAAGCAAACGAAATAATGAAAGAATAATAAAACGAAAAATTGAAAAGAAATCTTTACATAATATTTACACAGAAATAAGAAAAAAAAAGAAAGAAGTTACAACACAGATAAAGCCAAACCAAATCAAACCAAACCAACAGTCAGTTTAGCTTTCATACGCACACAGATTAAAATGTACGCGAATTGCAGATTGTGGTCGTTGAGATTGTGGCTCTTAATCCTCTAAACATGTTAAGAAAAGGGGACTTTAAACTCTAGCAATAAAAAACAAGTTGTAAAGTAATACAAAACGAAAAAAAACATTTAGAAAATAAAGCAAAAAACGCTTTATAAACTGGAGCAAAATGACTGGGATTATGGCCGCTATACATACGTGTGTGCCGCATAAGACTCCTCTATGTTAAGCAATTCATTCGAGGCGCACTTTATTACCATTCAATACCCAAAACCAAAACACAAAACGCAAACTGCACACTGTACGTGCAATCGACAAAGAAAACGTCAACTAAGGAGAGAGAGTAAAACGAGTCAACGTCGTTCGTATTGTGTTTTATAGGCAAACTTAAAACTGAACCTGACATGATTTTGAAGTGTTTTGCTTTTATTCCTCGCCTAGAGTTTTTTTCACTTGAACATGATCGCTAACTATGTGTTACAGCGTGTATGCATGCATGTATGTATGTACATATGTATGTATGTGAATGTAAACGATCGATCGATCGATTGATCGTCTAAATGCAGACACATTAAAATAACAATAAAATCAATGTAATCAAATGTTCAACCACAATTTCAATGGACCAAAACCTTAACTAGAGTAAGAAAAAGAAAAACGAAAAAAAAGAATGAAACGAAAAAAGAAAAACCTTCTGTCTCTTTACGTAGTAGACGTTACGAAACCCCTATATAAAAGTAAATGAACATTTATTATGAATATTACATTATAATTACAGTTTGAGAGTACAAAAACGTCCACTCTCTCTCCTGGTAATGATCTCGTTTTATGAACAAAAAGAAAAAAAAAAGAAAATAACAACAACATTCAGTGTCAAACACACCCCGATATTGTTGCATTCGTTGGTTGTTCTTTTATTTCGGTTCTGTTTAGAATAAAAACATTATGATAATTTACGTACGTCTACATATACAATACATGCACAGTTTTTCTTTGTTTATTGTAATAGTTTTTATTCCTTTATTTTGGTGACTTTACATATAAAGTTGCCATCGTTTAAAAAATTGTCATAAACTTTGGGTTTATCAGCGGAACAAAATTTGATCTTTCGTAAGCTTTCCTTTATTGATCGATGACTCAGCGATCGAATCTACATACATACATACATAATTGGCCATTACAAAACTTCAGTCAGGATTACGGCCTAGCTTTTCAACACCACTCCTGTTGTGTGTGTGTTAATTTTAGACATGAGTGGCGGGACATACAGTTTAAAATCGACTCCGAACGACAGATTTACAGACAGTTATTTACTCTCCGCTTCACACCGCTTTTTGAAAGTGTGTTGAATTTTATCACACCGCTTTTTGAAAGTGTGTCGATTTTTTTCACACCGCTTTTTGAAAGTGTGTAAAAATTTTTCACACCGCTTTTTGAAAGTGTGTCAAATTTTTTCACACCGCTTTTTGAAAGTGTCGATTTTTTCACACCTCTTTTTGAAAGTGTGTCGAATTTTTTCACATCGCTTTTTGAAAGTGTGTTGAATTGTTTCACACCGCCTTTTGAAAGTGTGTCAAAATTTTTCACACCGCTTTTTGAAAGTGTGTCAAAATTTTTCACACCGCTTTTTGAAAGTGTGTCAAAATTTTTCACACCGCTTTTTGAAAGTGTGTCGAATTTTTTCACACCGCTTTTTGAAAGAGTGTCGAATTTTTTCACACCGCTTTTTGAAAGTATGTCAAAATTTTTCACACCGCTTTTTGAAAGTGTGTCGAATTTTTTCACACCGCTTTTTGAAGGTTTGTCGATCTTTTCAACACCGCTTTTTGAAAGTTTGTCAAAATTTTTCACACCGCTTTTTGAAAGTGTGTCAAAATTTTCACAACGCTTTTTGAAAGTGTGTCAAAATTTTTCACACCACTTTTTGAAAGTGTGTCAAAATTGTTCACACCGCTTTTTGAAAGTGTGTCAAAATTTTTCACACCGCCTTTTGAAAGTGTGTCAAAATTTTTCACACCGCTTTTTGAAAGTGTGTCAAAATTTTTCACACCGCTTTTTTAAACAACTGACTGAAGGATTGTAATCGCCAATCATGTATGTATATGACAGCGTTGTGGCTAAGTTACTTCTCTCTGTTTCATTCTCTTTATTTTCTATTTTTCATTAAATAAATTTTCTTTGTTTCTGTATCATCCTTCTTTTCCTATCTATTTTCGATTTTTAGTTTTTGATTAGCAATAAGGCTTCGTTTGCCTGAAATTCATATCTTCATCGAACAAGGTTAAGGGCCATTATTACAACTTGCCGTTAACTAAAGGAAGAACTTTAACGGGCAGATAAATTGTTTTTCATTATAATGAGTACCTAATAAGATAGAAGCGTTAAGCTAAAGGGAGGATCATCCTACCTCTAACTTTTAAAGTTTAAGTTTATGTTAGAACTTGACATATTATATATTCTCTTCAATATGGCAACTTCAAATATAAACAACAACAAAAGAACGAAGCCCGTAATTGCGCTGGCACTGCCATATTTAAAAAAAAACTTTATCTGTAAGTTATAACAACGAAAATAAGTTAAAGCTAACTTTACAGTTTCCTTTAGCTAAAGGTACCTTTAACTAAACGCAACTTTAACGGCAAGTTGTACTAATGGGCCTAAGATTAATAACTGAACCTACATTGTACGTTTGTAATTTGTAAAAAGGGCATGCTCTTCTTATTACGTAATCGGTATTGTGTCTTATGTACGGCACTCCGTAGAATTATTGTGAGCATGAAGAGTGAAGAGTTTTCTTTGATTTTTAAAACTGTGCGATAGTCATACAATACAACATACTTTTAAAAACAGTTATTTTTTCAATAAAATTGTGTTAAAAATTATTGAATCTGGTCACCTTTTTGGCATTAATTAACCTCTGGTGCAAATGTTCCAAGAAAAGAAAAAAATTAAAAGAAAAAAAAAATGAAATAAAACGTATCATAAAACAGCTGCCAATGAAACCGTGATTTTCAAACACTTCCCTCTTTTCTTCTATACGGAACGGATTTGCACAAATGCTGGACAGCGCATTTGCAACGACAAATAGGACACAAAACATATGGACACGGTCACCATATTAATGGCAGAAGAAGAAAAGAAAAAAAATGAAAGACAAACAAAAATGATGATGATTACCATGATAATTATCATCATTATTATGATTATATTTAAAGAATAAGGAGATGATCATGAAATACAAACAAAACAAAGAGAAGAAAAAAGATAAAAAAGGGTTTCCAACATTAAACAAAGGAGAGAACAAAAAAAGAAATACAAAAACACTAAAAAAAGGTAAAAGTTAAATTAACAACAACAATAGCAGTAACAATCATTAAGTACGTGTTTTTTTTCCAGCGTTGTTAAGAAATAGAACAAAAAGACAACTAAAGAAACAAACAAAAAAAGAATAACGAAAATGAAAACAAAAATAAAAGAAAATAAACCCTTGATCACGTTTCAAGAGAACCAGGCACGACGATCACTATAACCGTCAGGCAAACCAATGAAAACCAAACGTACATACATATATACGAATATGGACTCAGACAGAAGGAACAGACAGAATAAAGAGGACAGGCCTGTACAAAAAAAAAAAATGTATACACACACTACTACATATGAATAAACTGTTTTTGGGATAGCCGGTCTTAAGTGCCTCGGCCACGTTCAAATTCTGGTGTTCAAATTTTGCATATGTGTTGGTAATATTTGTTTGACTCAGCACAGCAACACATCAAATTTCAGCCTTCAAATTTCATTTCTAAAGAATCGTGAAGAAGGAAACAACATACGGTCTTCAGCGGAAAAAATTCTTGTTTTGTTTTTTTTTTTTTTAAATATTTCTCTTTTAATTTTTCTGAAAGAACATATGGTGTTTTATTGGCAGATAGCTTTGTTTTTGTTTTTTATTGCCGAAAAGTGTCGTAAAGAATAAAACAATATAATTGTTTTTCATCGGAAAATATTCTTGTTTTGGTTATTAGTGTCGAGTTTTGCTTATAAATATGACAATGATGATTGTTTCATAGCTATTGCCCTGGCGCAGGCAATTAAAAAAAAAAAAAACAAAAGAAGGAAACTGGAAAACGTCTTTGGATGAAAGAATGGTTAAAGAAAAGGGATGAATTTACGCACGAAAATCTTCTCAACGAATTTAAGCTGAGTTCTCCAAATGATTTTCGAAACTTTTTAAGGATGGATGAAGACATGAAGGAAAAATAAACAAGATTTTAAAATATTATATAAAAGCAATTAAAACATATTATTAATGGACTTAATTTTTTCGGCTTATAATTAAAATAATTTTTATTAAACGAAACAAAGTTCACAAAAATAAAGGAACAATATCATAAAATTCATGAATAAATACAGAACTACATAAAAAATTACAAAACATCTACTTTTTTATTTTTATTATCATCTTTTTTCTACACACATTCGAAACACCCGCTAACCAAAGAATGATGTTTCTCCTACGAAATCTGCAGAAAAATGAAATTTGAAGTAATTGCCCGCACACACATCAAATTTGCTTCCAATTTCTGCGGAGCAGGTAGCGAAAATCAAAAGTATTTTGATATTCTTCAATCTCTTCTCAGCCTGTACGTGTGAGGACAGTTTTCTGTACGTGTGAGTACAGTTTTACCAATACAATCACAAAAATGGCAGATTGATCAATCTAGTTTGACCGTGGCTGTGCTGCTTTATGGCGTATTTTATGTATAAAGTGTAGTACAATGGGTCACAGTGAAAATGGCACACCTATGTCTAGTCATTTAATAATTCCTTCAAGATATAGGAAGGAAATCAACGAAAATTTGAAGAAATGATGGATGGATGAAACAAATATTGAACAAAAGATATCATTTGGAGGCCATTAAGCCCTCGCAGATATTTCTGTATTTCTTAGGCGACTTCCTCTCAGCAGATTTCTGGCAAAAACTCTGAGAGTAAATAAATCGGCTATGAATAGTTTCTCAAAAATCTGTCGTTCGGTGTCGTCGTTAAATAGTTGGTCCTGCCACTCACATATAAAATTAACACACACAACATAAGTGGTGTGAGAAGCTAGACCGTAATCCTGACTGAAGGGTTGTAATGGCCAATTACGTATGTATGTATGTAATACAGACATACCATCTCGCAATGTGTTACCATATAAAGTGATCAAGAAAAACTATTTCTGATATTCAAAGGAGAAAAGATTTGTGCGTAATTGTGTAACAAGCTACCGACGATCGCCTGTATAACCATAAATCCTCTAAAGCATCGTAAAGGACTCAACGCATTTTCTGTGGTGCAGTATGTATATCGTTATTTGGCCTGCCCAACCGAAACTACAACAGTGATGTAATACAGCAGTGCACTTAACTTTAGGAAAACATACTAAACTCATTGCTAACAATATGCAATTCCAAGATTTACAGCCTTCTGCCATTAGTGGAGCGTCCGATTCATAATTATTAGTAGACCTCTGGTAAGGCTACTTGCATAAAGCTGAAGATTTTTAAAACTCATGGTTTTTATTCACAATATGTTAAAACGTTGACTGCCGACTACGAGGTAACTTAACCTCTTCTAGGCTGCCAACTACGAGTTATCTCGTGCTCTTTAAACCTGCAATTTTTATGTAGCTACGAATAATATCGTATTTATCAGTGCTAGTATCGATAAATGTCTTCTGGGAAAAGCACAAAAAGTCAATGTTGGCTTGCGTTGTCAGCTTTCTGAAAATTGCCGTGGCAGTCAACGTGTTAACATATGTAGGTGGGTTATTTTTTATTGTAAGGCACTGTATATGTTAAGGAGTCTTTTGTACAGGCGCAATTGTACCGACACTCACTCACATGTACTACATATGTATGAGAGATATAACAGAGACTATGGTCTTGTAGAGTTGTTAAGCTCTGGAGTAGGTTTTATTGCTGCCGTACAAAGCATAGTCCGCATACAACTCTATTGCTGTTATTGCCCTTTAAGTGCCTCGGCCACGTTCAAATTCTGGTGTTCAAATTTTGCATATGTGTTGGTAATATTTGTTTGACTCAGCACAGCAACACATCAAATTTCAGCCTTCAAATTTCATTTTAAAAATGTTGTGGAGAAGACAACATCACATGGTTTTCATCGGAAAAAATTCTTTTATGGCTTTCTTTTTCTTTTTTTTCGAAAATATTTTGTTTTTAGGTTTTCTGAAAGAACATATGCTTTTGGTTGGGAGAATACTTTGTTTTCTGTGTCCGAGTTTTTTCTTTTAATATAATATTATTTTATTGAAACTTATGTAAAAATAAACAAGATTTTAAAATAAAATAATAATAATAATTAAATATATAATAAAAGCAATTAAAACAAATTATTAATGGACTTAATTTTTTCGGCTTATAATTCACATAATTTTTATTAAACAAAACAAAGTTCATAAAAATAAAGGAACAATATCATAAAATTCATGAATAAATACAGAACTACATAAAAAATTACAAAACATCTACTTTTTATTTTTATTATCATCTTTTTTCTGCACACATTCGTAACACCCGCGAAACAAAGAGTGATGTTACTCCTACGAAATCTGCAGAAAAATGAAATTTGAAGAAATTGCCCGCACACACATCAAATTTGCTTCCAATTTCTGCGGAGCAGGTAGCGAAAATCAAAAGTATTTTGATATTCTTCAATCTGTTCTCAGCCTGTACGTGTGAGGGCAGTTTTCTGTACGTGTGAGTACAGTTTTACCAATACAATCACAAAAATGGCAGATTGATCAATCTAGTTTGATCGTGGCTGTGCTGCTTTACTATGATCAGTCATATCATAATTATTATGATCATTATCGATTCATCATTTCTCTTTCTCTCACTCTCTTTTCATTTTGTTTATTTATCGTACTTTTGGTAGCTTTTTATTTTTTTAAATTTTGTGCTGAAGTTTCTTAAAATTCTGTTTTGTGTTCTTTTATTGTTATTTTTTTTGTTGTATTTCGTTTTTAAGTTTTCATTTTATTTTTTAATTTTGTGTGGCGTATTCATTTAGCTGACTGTGGCTTATTTCCTAGTAACAATTGCAGGTAGTTTGTTTTATCGTTGTGAGCCAAAAGAGAACGAGTGGAAAGAAGAGATGTGGCGCAGAAACTACAGAATACAAACAAATTTGAATTTGTTTGACTGTGTATAGGTTTAGTTGAAGATGAAATGAAACACCACAATGGCTTAAAATATTCCTGTAGTGAGTTGCCATGCTTTAGCCAAATTCAATTAATGTGGGATTTAGAAGAGCAAGGTTTTTTTTTTTTTCAAAAATACATGCATTTCTGACACGGAATATTGAAGTTAAGTTAGGATCTGAATCCATTGAATTCAAAACACATCATTTTGTCTTTGTGATCATAGCGCATGCAGAACTGGGCTAGGTGCTGATAGGATAAAATAAATGACCTGACCTAAGAGAAGAAGTAAAAGGGAATGAAAGAGAATTTTAAAAACAGTGAAAGTGAGATGGATGGAAATTAAATACGTAGCCTCCACACCCGCAGATTAGAGTACTTACTATCTTGTACACCACCAGGGCACCCAAACCTAGCATTCGTCCTATTAATAAACACTTTTGAAGTTAATTCTGCCTGCAAGGCATATTTGATCTTCTTCCTAAGTAGAGCACAGAACCACATACAAATTGTGCTCCCATTTCTTGTTTTAATAGTGAATATGAGCGAATAGAAGATTTAGACTGTTGCACTCACTCTTACTCCGATCAAAGTCATAGTCTGTGTCTAAGAGAACACGACATTCTATATGGGTTGTGCCTGTCTTCTTTGCATTGAGATGGGTGGAAATTAAATCCGTAGCCTCCATGCCCGCAGATTAGAGTACTATCTTGTACACCACCAGGGCACCCAAACCTAGCAATGAATAACATAGAAATTGTGCTTCTACTTGGTCTTCTTTGCAATGAAGAACACCGAGTAGGAGATGTAGACTGTTGCAACGTACGCACACCAATCAAAATCCTAGTCTGTGTCTAAGAGGATACGACATTCCATATGGGTTGTGCCTGTCATAGAAGAACGCATAAGTCGGACTTTTTTTTGTTGTTGAACCAGTGATCACAACAGAAATTTAGTAAGCTTTCTTCCATACTTAAGTGGTCATTCATACATACATACATAATTTACCATTACAAACCTTCAGTCAGGATTACGGCCTAGATTCTCACACCACTCATGTTGTGTGCCTTATTTTTATACTTGAGTGGCGGGACCTACAGTTTAACGTCGACTCCGAACGATAGATTTTGAGAAACTTTTTCATGGCAGGTTTTTTTATTCTCAGAGTTTTTGCCAAAAATCTGCTGAGAGGAAGTCGCCTAAGAAATATTTTTTTCTTGTCATATTTCGTTTTGATGTCTGGCCTAGGGCTTGAACCCGAGCTTTGCGTCTAATAAGCGAACACACTACCTACTAGACTACGGCGACTTAATTGCTTAATTGCTAGCTTAGCACACCACCCATGTTATGTGAGTTAATTTTATCTATGAGTTGTGGAACCTACAATTTAACGTAGGTTTCTTAATATATATTTAAGAAACTTTTCATGGCCATTTTATTTACTCGCCAAGTTTTTATGAGAAGACTGCTTTCAGCTTTCTTGAAGTCAAAAAAGTTATGGGTTTTGTGCTCTTATAAGGCTAGAGTCACTCGTATAAAATGGTTTAATTCCCAGGAATAATGTAATTAAACGCTTAGTTTCTTAGAATCCAATCGGAGGTACTCAGGGGAAGATTGTTCGCAACTGTGCGATTTCTAATCGCATAGTTCTTCTATAGTTATACAGCCCCAATGAAATCAAACCATAGCGGAAGTCTCTTTTATTTTATCAACCACAAACAGGAAGAAAGGAAATGATTTGCATGAAAGTGAAACATAAACTCAAACTAGTTTGACAACCTATTGTTGAATGTATAAGGAAAAGAATCGTTTCTTAATTATAAAAATGTAAAACTGCTGATCTTACAACGTAAGCATATTGTTTGTTTTTGTTTTTATTTTAAAATTCAATTTTTTTTATTGGTTCTTCCTCTCTCGGTAGTCAGTTTTGCTGTTTATTTTTGTATTTTAAGTCATAGAAGGTACAAAGTCCAACTAAAAGCTCATAAAAGGAAAGAGAAAAAAGTTAATAAAACAAATCAAAAGATTTTTAATTTTTAAGATCAACGATAGTGGGTAGCAGCGGGTAAGGGACGCGACTTACACGTTGTAGTACTTTCAACTCTCATAACAAGTTTAATGCATGACTGCACAAGCCGATCGTATGTTTCTAAACTGAAACAACAACGTCAGCAATAACAACAACAAAAACAGCGATTAAACAACTGCTGCATGCAACACACAAGTTGCATGCGAGTAGTTTAGCAGCCAAACAAAATAAGAAAAATGAAAACCAAAAAAGAAAAAAAATCAAACAAGAGGCAAGTCTTGTTTGGAGTCTTTCTTTCCAGCTTTTAAACGGGGCTTTTTACGATGACTCATCCTCGTAGTAAATCTGTGTTTTTTTTTTCTTTTTGCCTCCGCTTTAATGTAACAGCAAACAGAAGAAACTGATCTGACACAAGAAAACTGAAAACTGGTTTTACAACTCATGACGCTTTAAGTGGGTTAAGTTTATGGTGGCTTCAAACAGGCAAACCGACGCACACACACACACTTTCACATACAAAGCCAATGGTTTTGGGGCAAAGAAAGATGAATGGATTGGAAGATTGAGCCATAAATAATGTTGTAAGAACCGCATAAGAAGTTGTGTTAGGGAAGCCTATCTTTCAAATGCCGGAAGTCATTTTACAGTTTCATGGTAGCCAATGGGAATTAAGCAATGTTTTCTAAGACAAAAGAAAGAATGGCATGGATTTTTGTTTTTGGCATGAATTTCTAAATAAAATTAAATAAATTATGTTGTATGAGAATATTCTTCTGTCTGGCTTTTTAATGGAATCAATGATTTCCTAAAATAATCAACAAAAATGATCTCCGATGTAGGGCCTTAGGAATATGTTTTTTAAAAAGTCGACAACGGTCTGTGTCTACATCCACAATAATTGATTCGAAATCATTCAGAATTTGTATTTTTTTATGCAAACGGATCACTGCTGACTCATTGTTCTGAACTTTATACACAATTTTGGAATTTAAAATATTGTTGTAATGAATCGAGAATCTTAAGGCCCGGTTAGCCAAACGTCTACGTAACGTAACGGAACATACATACGTTTTTTTTATTATATGAAAGGATACGTAAATACTTACCGAAATTATATTACGATTCGGCAATAGCTCTCTTTGCTTTTCATATTTTACAAATGAACATACGTTTCGTGTACGTTTAGCTAATCGGGGCTTAAGGCTAGTCTACTGTAGTTTCAAATATCAAACAATTCATTGTCGAAATCTCTTTTGGTTTAAAATTTTCTCAATTTTTATTGAATTCAGCAATAGTAGAAATGTTTTTTTGTTCGTTTGTGGTCTGTCTGTCCAGTAATTTGAGATATTTTTACTTCCAAACTTCTTCTTTTGTATTCTGTGTTGAGGCTATTGTTCTTTGAATTTTTAATTAAAGATGGAATTGATTGATGAGTTTTTAAAATTTGTGTGCTACCATTTATTGAATTTAATTGATTTAAAATCATAAGGGTAAGCAGAGATTTAATTTCTTACAAAAAATAGCTTCTTTGAGAAGTTGTGATTTAAAAAACATTTTTTTCTTTCTTATTTGCTCTGAGAGTTTTCGCCAGAAATCTGCTGAGAGGAAGTCGCCGAAGAAATATTTTTGATATTTTCGTTTTGAAGTCTGAACTGGGGTTTGAAACGTTGCCTTACGTCTAAAAAGCCAACACACTACTACAAATTATTAAGCAAAATTCGCCAAATTGTGGCCGAGTTCTTGTGAGCGATGAGAAATCAACTGTCGCGGGTTCTTCCGAACCTGCTCATGATCAGCGGTATTCGATATTTTCGGCAGATCTTTTATTTCGTATGTTCGATTGTTTATTGAACCAATGGACACGAATTTATAACTCATATTTCGAATGCTGTGCGCATCCATGGAGATTTAGCTTACATACTGAATAAATAAATAAATGGACAGATGTTGCTTCACCAAAATAGCCGTTCCCAATTGAGAAAGTTCGGAAGTCCCTCTTGTTCAAATGTAAACATTCGTTGCCACTGCGTTTATAAAAAACTTGTTTAATTGAGCAGTTTTATTGACATTGCGCCGGCACTGCAATATTTTTGAAAAAGTTAACTTTATATTATCATTTGGTTATAATAACGAAAAGAAGTTAAAGGCAACTTTAAAGTTCACTTTAGCTAAAGTTACCTTTAACTAAACCCAACTTTAACGGGAATGACCCTAAGTCTTTTTTGGGTATTACGATAGATATGTCTGTATACTATAAAGTGTGTAGACAGAATGTAATAATTGGTCAATTCACACAAGCCGTTGTATCGTTGTATTCATTGTATTGTTGGAAGAACATACAACAGTGTATGATTGTTGTTGATAATTTTCATATAAAAATCCGATACACTTATACACATTTTTTCCATATGTTTTTAAAAGTTGTATTGGTTTCGTGCTATCAAATTGTGTGAATGAAAAAAATGTGTATATGTTTTCTTATGTTGTGTTGGTTTCGGGCTATTAAATTGTTTGAATGCCACGATGTACACAATACAGCATAGCATTGAGCGTTCACAAAGAAACAAATGTATTCAATACAACATACACGATACAAAGTTGTGTGAATTGCCCCAATATTTAAGCAGTTTGTTTGTATTGATACAATTTTCTTCCTACACTTGTGTAACGGGGTGTAAAGCCTAAAAATGTCTCGTCCCTATTTGAATATTTTAAATGTGACCTCAATTATGCTTATATTCGAATGCCAATAGTCTATTTATTGTCTCTAATATCGCTAAAGTCGAACATAAAATCATTATTTTATCAGACAACAAAACAATTATTTACTGAGAAATCATTATAAAATTATCAAGTGTTTAAATAATTTATTGAACAATCTTAAAATGAAACAAAATTTATTATTCATCCAGAAACATTGAATTCATATTTTGACAAATATTGTCATATAATTCATTTGAAATCGAAATATTTAAAGACACACGCAAACAGAGAGAATTTCATGAACAAAAACGTGACTTAAAAAACGGTTTGTTTAACATGCGGATTTAAATCTTAAAACAGCAGTCAATCAACTCGTTCCAATGAATTCAAATGAATTTCTCAGTGTGTACGAGTATTATAGCGATGATGTACATACTTGTATGCCAGTACATTGACAATTTGTTTTTTTTTTAATTCTAAATAATATTTAAATTTAAATACTAAATTTAAAGTTATTATCTGTTCGTGTTTTTGCTTTAGGAATATTTTGCTTATTAGATCATGAAAGTTTTTTTTGGTTTCGTTTGCTTTTTATTTCTAGAATAATGAAAAATTTTTTCCATTTAATATCACTGTAATTTGTTGTTTTTTTGTCTCTAATTGTTTATTATCTTATTAAATGGTAGAAATTATTTTAATTATAATCTCAGTCATGTTTTCTCTCTACTAAATGGTATCGCACTTGTCTTGTTCTCTTATTCGTAATTAGAATTTTCTTTAGAAAGTCATTGTTTGTCTGGGGCTGGCTTATCGTTCTTTTTCAGTTTGTTCTCATACGTGTGTTTTAGTTGTTTTTTATATACATACATATATGTCATGTTGTCTGTCTGTTTGTCTTTCGGTGTATTTTTACAAATTCTGTTTATTTAATCAAAGATAACATTGATTGTTTAATTTTGCTTTTTTTTAAAATAATTTTTGTTTGTTTCTCTGTAAACAGAAATTAAAAACCAAGAACAGTTTTAAAATACAGGGGTCCGCAGTTATAAATGTGCCGCAATAAAGTATTCATGTTTTCTTTGTTCGACAATTGAGTTAGCAATAAGAACTATTTCCCATGTGTGTGAAGATAAATTCAAATTTAACTAGCAAAGACAAAAAAGGTATATTTGAAGGCCAATATCTCCAGTTCCAAAATTATTTGGAATATACCACTTATTGGGTTTTATTAGGGACACCTTAGGCTACAATTTGTGTATAGTGGGATATGTGCAGAGCAAGTCCCATTTTTCCACAATATCCATCATCCGACATCCTACCCAGAGTGAATATTTGAAGCCCAATATCTCCTGTTCCAAAATTATTTGGGATATACCACTTGTTGGCTTTTATTAGGGATACCCTAGGCTGCAATTTGTATATAGTCAGATATCTGCAGCAAGTCCCTGATAGCGTATATTTGGGTGATTTCTTCCTTGACTATTTTTCGTATTTTCTGTTAACCACCTAATGCTATGTTCGCACGAGCCTTCGAATTACTTCGCTCTCTGTTTGAATTACTTATTTGAATTATCATGTTCACACGGTAGTTTTGTAATTCTTTTTTACAGTTCTTCTTCTTTTTATTACTAAATTATTATTAATATTTTTCATACAGCATTTTCAAAAGCTGCAAATACACACATAGTGGCTTCCTCTGCTAATTTCACGAATAACTTTCTTATAAATAATACTTTTTTAAAATATTATTTTTGGATTCCATTATTGTTTACAATATTTTTTGTTTATATTTTTTGTGCTTTGACAGTTGGTGATGGCAAAAATACGATAAAATTTAGAGATTACATTGGTTTTTACGTAATCCACAGGGTAATAGAAATTGGATTACACACAATTTGGGTAATTCGCTCACAAAATTTTGTATGGCGAATGACGTAATTTAGCACATAATTGGGTGTTGAATTGCGAATGAGAGAGCGAATTACGAAAAATTGCTGCCGTGCGAACATGGCATAACATTGCTCTGTTAACTCTAACATTAGCTGTGTTAAAATTTTGGGGTTTTGTCTTTGCTAGTTAAATTTGAATTGATCTTCACACACATGGGTTTGAGGCGATAGCCACCAATTCTGAAAAATCTTTCGTTATAACGGACGGCAATTTTTTTTATTCTGGGCAAGTATGGCAGAGGGAAAATTATTTGCAAGTGGGAATGTATGGGTCGCTCAGGTGTATGTGAACTCTGGTGTATAAAACGCAGTATATTTTATTTTATATTGCGGAATTGTATGTAAATATTTTAGAGTAAATAAATAGAATTTATATTTTATTTTAATTATTCTATTGAAATGCGGTCTATTAAACCGTTTTTTGTTTTATGTAAACAATAAGAACTTTGGAAATATTTTTAATTATTTTTATTGATTTTTATTGAAAATAAATATTTATTTATACGATATGCGGTAGTTATATAGTATGCAAGCGTATTAATTATTATATTTACTCTTTGCTATTGTTATCATTAATCCAATAATAACAACTGTAACCACTCCTTTATAAAATTAATATAAAATTAAATCAAATTAAATACAATATCAAAACTAATTACATTTTCTATTTGTTTAAACTAAACATTCATTATTGTTGTACAACACTCGTGTGGTCTTAAAATAAAATCTGCTTCACATTTTTCCATTTTTTTTTCTTCGGTATGTATGTTTTCATAATAAAATTATGATAAAAATATAAACATGATCAGAATATAATACATACCCCCCTTATTCCTATAACCATTACTGGTACTAGTACTTTCCCAGATTTATGGCCTTTTTTTTGCTGGCTGGCCTCACATGTTGTTTTTGTGGTCTTACTCTCGACACACGCGTTAAACATGACTTTAATTTTTTTTAATTCTTTTTTCTTTAATTTTAATTTACGACCACCAACACTATGGCCTCTGCCTCTATTTGTATGTATATATGTGTAATACATAAAGGAAAGTGTTAAAAAGTGTTACTTTTATTACGTTTTACAATTTTTAATTGTTTTTATGGTACTATTGCTGTTGTGCCAATGTTGTTGTAGTTGTTAATTTTGTTTTATATTGTTTATAAAACTTTAAATAATTTGTTGTTTTTTCTTGTTTGTTTGTTTTTGTTTTCATAAATTTTCTTACATTTATTAGGTTATCTTAAGAAAAATTAAGAACACAATATAAGGGCTAATCACAGTTTACACGTTTCATACTTTTATAACATTAGAAATTACGCTTTTTTTTATTTATTTGGTAAACCTGTTCTTTATCTCCATTCGCCTACTGTTTTATTTTTTAATGCAAGTGTTCGGTAAATTTATTTTTAAAAATTTTAATTTAAATAAAAACGTTTTCTGTTCATGTTAATATGTAAAGTAAAATATCTCACTGTCACGCTTGTATTAATATTTGCATATGATTGTTGTTATTATACATGCTTGTAAATAATACATTACAGTGGGAGATAAAATTGGGCGCACACTTTAAAAGTTTATTAAGCCTAAAATCCTAAATTATTAAACATTGCAGTTTTTTAAAATTTTTTTTTTATCTGAATTTCAGTTAATTTTTGTAGCCATAAATTACGCTATGAAATTGATTTTAATTGGAGGCTCTTCTTCTGTAATTATATCTATCTTCTCTAATTGCTAAGTGGCAATCGGATTTCGTTTTGGGTCTAACCTTCAGAACTAAAATGGTTGTTATCATCCAGAATTTGGTTGGTCCCTTTTTGCGCTTTATGCTTCCCAAGTTTTAAAAACATGCTTTGAATTCCCCGAAGCAGAGGTGGCCTTAGAAAATTTTTAAGGTAGTCTATGATTTCATGTTTTTACTGGACCACAAATCGCACCAAACAGTGGACATTTCAGAGTGGGTTTTACCCTAATTTTTGCAATTCTGTTTGTGTACGTATTCATTTAGTCAAACAAGAGCTTCGTCGCTGAACTAGTTTTGATAAAAAAAAAATCTATGATTTGCAAGCGTTTTTCGTTTGGAGGTCTATTCACAATGAAATGCTTAGAGGGATGAAGCAAATGTTTCACACAATTAATTTATTTATTATTTATTTATTAATTTATTTATTAATTTATTTATTATTTAGTACTGACAAAACGAGAAATACGAGGCTTATTCATTATATTTTTGAGGCACTCTTTGTCTGGCTGAGAGCTAGAACTGTATGAGAAATAGTGAAGAAGAACTTTCAACTTTCTCTCCTTTCTATGCCAATGTTGTTCTTTTCGAAAGAACATGATTTGTTTCGATATTCACAGGCTTTAAAAAATTCGGAGTAGTTTTGCCGGATCCATAAGTTATTACCAAACTGAGGAAGTCGTCAACAGATAATACATAATTGGCCATTACAACCCTTCAGTCAGGATTACGGCCTAGCTTCTCAAAACCACTCATGTTGTGTGTGTTCATTTTATACATGAGTGACGGGACCTACAGTTTAAGTCGAATCTGAACGACAGATTTTTGAGAAACTTTTCATTGTAATTTTATTTACTCTCAGAGTTTGTGCAAGAAATCTGTTGAGAGGAAGTCTCAGAAGTAATATTTTTTTATATTTCGTTTTGTTGAAGTTGTCTGACCTGGAGTTTGAACCGTGGCCTTAGGTCTAATAAGCCAACATACTACCTACTTGCGTACAGCTACTTCAAATTATTTCAAATTTAATTTTTCCCATTAAATAAAACTATTGAAATTTATGCATAGGCTCAATGTTTAAACAAAAATTTTTAAATATAATATAAGAAAATAATATTTATATTGTATTTCAAAATAATCTTTTCAGTTTGCTTAATATTAATGGCTGAATCAGCACTTTTTTAAAATGTGCACACATACAGTTACTCCCATGGAATCCATTTCATTTCTGTTAAACATAAAAAAAATAAAATTTTTTTTATAAATATTTAAAATAAATAAACATTTTGCCCAACGATTCCTTTGAAATGTATCTGTTTATATAGTGTGTGTCCAGTCGTTCGTTGTTCAACTTGGTTATTTATCTGTGAACAGAATGGAGCCAAAACCACAACATCGACCGACAATATGAATGAACATGTACAGTCCTGTATACATGTATGAAATATACAATATTTTTTAAACAAATAGAAAAAGAAATAAAAATTATTTAATTTTTGTTGTTGTTGTTTATATCTGCACATTCTCTTTTTTTCTATTTTGCCAGTAGCAAATATGATTTAAAATATATTTTTTCTCTCTCTCATTTTACATATGTACATATGTATGTATGTAAGGCGACAAAGCAATGCCTTGACCATAGTTTTTAAATGTGTGGTAAACAAGTTAAGCTTTAAACACAAAAAAAAATAAAACAAAAATATCTACTTTAGGCTGTTATTCACTAGAGCTTATCGTGTGCTTTACTAAAACAACAACAACGAATAAAAATCTCTATGAAAATTAACACCATCATACAAATGTTTGTTTAAAACGGCACGGCAACCAAATGCAATAGACTACAGGGCCCCTTGAATTGCCAGCACATTCTCTCTCTCTTTCTCTGCCTCTTTTTGTTTCCTTTTTGTCATAAAACAGTTGCTGGTATAATAAAATTTATTTTTTTTTAAAGTAAACATTTAAATTTTTTCTCATTTTTTTAGTTACGGAAAACCAAGTGCAAAAATACTACACGAGTAACAAAGTATTGTACATTCAAGTCGATATTTTTTATTTTTTATTTTCAAAAGCAAAACATTTGCTTGAATTAATTTTTTTTTTTAATTCCGTTGACGTATGCTAATTAGTTGGTACAGCAACAATAAGCTGTAAGTTTTTTTTATTAGCAACTAAAAACAGGGTGATCAACTTTATACCGTTGTGTAATAAGGTTTACTTTGTTATGAGTTTCAATCTGAATTCAAGCACTTATCGTCTCTTATGTGGTTGACATGGATTCACTTTCCAAAATGTGGTTATTTTATATATTTTTCTTCAACAGTCCTCTGCTTTTACTAAACCAACTTAATCGGACCGACTTTGCGAAACTTTACCGGCTAAAATCTGGTAGTCACTGTAGTGGTTCCCGCCTGTCACTAACCCAAGCTCATCAAACCGACTTTACGGAAGTTTATGGAATCATATTTGGTAGCATGGAGTTTCTGTTCCAGGTTTTGGTATAAAAATTTGGAAGTCTTTCCAGCAAGATATAAGCTTCGTGGGAATTGCGTTCTCCTGACAAGTAATTCAAAACCCGCAACGCTTTTTATTTCATCAAGTTCGAGAAAATTCAAGGTTTTCTTATTTTGCATACGGAATGTATACTGCAAGCATTCGACTCATATTAATTTACTGAGCCCTCGTTTGATAGAGGTTCTTTGATTCTTCGTAATTAGTTAAGATTTATCTTTTACGCTAGAGCGACTTGAACAAGGCTAACTACGGACACAATACCGTTGAATTACTGCCACAATCTTTATGAACGAATCTTGCTTAACACAGATTCAAGTGACGGCACTTTCTTAAGCATTCTTCAATTCTCTAGGACCTTTAGTTTCATAATTCATGACTTTCATCTTTTTAGGTCGATGACTTGCACTTTTCCGGGCGATGACTTGCACTTTTTTTTCGATAAAGTGCATTTTTTATATAGAACACTTTTCTTTGCATTTTTAAATCTGTTGTTCGGTTTTGAACGTAGTCTAGTAGGTAGTGTGTTGGCTTATTAGATTATTAGAAGCCCGGGTTCGTAACCCAGATCAGATATCAAAACGAAATATGAAAAAAAAAAAAAATATTTGTTCGATGACTTTCCTCTCAGAAGATTTCTGGCAAAAATTCTGAGCGTAAATAACCCTGCCATGAAAAAGTTTCTCAAAAATCTGCCGTTCGGAGCCGACGTTAAACTGTAGGTCCTGCCACTCAAGTATAAAATTAAGGCACACTACATGAGTGGTGTGAGAAGCTAGGCCGTAATCCTTACTAAAGGGTTGTAATGGTAAATTATGTATGTGTATGTTCGGTGTCGACCTTTAATTGTAGGTCCCTCTACTCATGAATAACATTGGTGATGTGACAAGTTAGGTTGTAACCTCGGCTAAATGTTGTAATAACCAAATTAAGTAAGTAATTGCGCTGTGAATGGTTAAAAGGATTCAAAAACAATAGAACTAGATAATCAATGTTAATTGATTTGGTACCGGAAGTTTACGACCCCACTCAAATACAATACATTATATAAAGTTTCTAAGCTTCAGGTGCTCTAAAATGATTGCCATAAGCTGCCAGGGAAAAAACATGAAATTTTACTAAAATATTTAAGGTCTACCCTGATTTTATATTTAAAGATAGAGTAACGCAAGAAAGATTGTTATACTTGTAATTTAGTTAGCCTAGAATCAATTTTTAGTCCAAACGCCTATTCATTTATAATTCATTTTTTTCATTTCAACAATTTTTTTCTCTGCCACATATCTGATATATTCGCAAACTGAATGACTTTTGGCACCCTTTCGCAAAAGCAATGTATTTTATGAATTCCGAATACAAATTGCGAACAATTCCCCAAGTCATAATCAATAAAAGATGATTTAGATTTGTTTCATGCTATTGACTCTATTGGCTAAAATGAAGTGAAAAATGAGAGAATATGAAGTCAAATTAATGCTAAAAAAAAGATTACAAAAAATGGTTTAAAAACTGAAAATGATAAAATCATAAAATTTATTATGAATGAGTGTGACTTCTTTTTTCTCGTTTTAACTATTTCTCGTGCCAAAAAGCATTCTTCGAAAATTCTACTGCAGGTCATAAATTACTGGTGCTGCCATAGACAGAAGTCAATAGTAATATTTGTTGTACAAAAAAAGCGTGTTATTTTAACTACAATATAAAATATCTACGATTTTATTAACACGGCACTTAGTTCAATTGAATTTAATTTTTTATTTAATTTTTTATTTTAATTGCAATGATATGCAATATGCAGCAATGGCAATAGAGTAGCACCAGCCGCCAGCCGCAACCAATAAAAGTCATTATTTGAAATACTCATACACTCTGTGGAATAATTAATGTACCGTGGACACTAACGATCTAATAACGTTAAATATGTATTGCAATTTGTTTAAATTTTATGGTTTTTCTTTTAAACTAACAAACATGATCCACTATTTGTGTCGATACGTACTCATGAATATTCATTTAAAAATGCTTTTTTATGGCATTTAAATGCATCATTTACTTTATGTAAGGAAAAGAAATATTTCCACTTGATAGGTTTTTAGAGTTTTGTTTTGGGTAGGCAATAAGGAAAAAGGTTTCCAAAAAATAAATATTGAAAATAAATTAAAATGAAATTAATTGGAGTTACCGGCTTCAAAACCCCTGTTCGTTTCAGTTAAACAACCTTAATTAGTGCTTCTTTGGATATGTATAAAGCCGCACAGGAAAGGCACTACCACGTAGCAGCAGTGCAGTAACGTTCCATGTTTTTTTATATTAATTATTAAACTTTAATACATTTTAATGTGCTCATTATCTTGGAGCTGATGATCCACTTTGCTCTTGCTAAAAATAAATATTTTTAAACTAATTAAATATGCTTCTAATGCAAACATCAAATTTCCATATACGAAACGCTAGTGCCTATTGGCGAAAAGGTGCATTGAGCAGTTGCAAGTAAAACTCCTAATTCAGGCCTCTTCTTTTATCATCAATAAGTTCAACAGAGGAAAATAGTTGAAAATAATTGTTTCCTACAACCACAGAAGGAGACAGTAAATCGCTTACAGCTCGGTATTAATATCGTGATTAACTTTGGTGCTGAAAATTAGCTTCCCTTTGCTGGTATTTTCAGCCTCCAATATAGGTTTCTTTAGACCTTAAATTGTGTGTCAAATTAGTTTTCATATATTCAGTCTGTTTTGCCAAAACACCTTTGTCGGATTTAGCATTTAAAAATACATTCAAATAATAAAATTGCATCTGAAGCAGAGATCAGCAATGAGTATTCAAAAAGATGAGGGGATTCAAATCATACTCATAATTTCTGTTACTTCTACGCATTCATACTTATTTTAATATCATACTCATACTACCCATATTCAAAGTTTGAAGTAGTCATCGTACTCACACTTAACAATACGCATGATGTTGTTATTTCGATACTCCTTTACTCAACGTTTACAAGAATCATAAAATAAGTATGATTCGCGTACGAACACTACAATACTCACTAGAAAATTTGGTGTTTGCTTTGTTCGTTGTTTTTTTCTTCTTTTTCTGCAAATGCAACAACAACTAAGACTGTAAATTTTGATGAATAATTCGAATCATTCGAATCATTTATGAGTATTATATGTATTTTTCTAAATTTATGAATCTGAATTAGTAGGCTTATGAATCAAACATATTGCGAATGGTATGAGTTCGATGTGAAAGTTGTACTGTACTGTACCTGTACTTATAAATCAATGTTGTAGTGAGTACGAATGAATCAGAGTAGTTGAATTTCTATACTGTTGACTCACTTATATTCAAAATTTCATGAGTGCTTATAAGTAGCGAAATAACAATTCATTGCTGATCTCTGATCTGGAGCAGTTGACTTTAATTTTTATCGAAAAATCAATTTCAACTATAAAGCCCACTTCTGTATGAATAGCTGAGTGAACAACACAAAAAAAATTATCGAGTTTGCGGCGATGCAAATCCACATGAGATTTAAAAACATCCAAAGCATCCCCATAAAGTCACTTTTGTGTGGGTTTTGGGCAGCCGGCATCATCGGCGGGCACTATAGGTCAATGGCTACCAATTTCTTTTGGACTAAGTTGTATAATCTGGAAGCCAATGACATGTGGTATTAAAAGTTCACGCCACGTTGGTTATTCTGCAAGATCGTATTGAGAGCATGATTATTTTAAGTGGAGGTGAAGTGAACTGGCCACAGAGATCGTGCGATTCTAACGCGGTAAGACTTTTTCTTGCGGGATTTTCTTAAAACTCAGATGCATGCGAGTAAGCCATACAGCACAGTGGTCCTGCAAGCTAACATGACCAATGTCCTTCGTCATATTCAGCGTGTTTCATATGCCAGAGTTATGGCAAATTAGACACAACGGATGCGCTCCATTCAGAGAAACCGTGACTTACATTTTTAAATATTTTTTTTGCAATCCTTAAATAGGCCTCCAAATACAAAGAAAGTTTTAAAAATCATAGGAAAAGAAATTTCTATGTTTTGAATTCAAACGCTATTTAAAAGACATTTTTTTACGTCCAAGGTAGCGCAGATATTTTATCTGAAGACTTTAAAGGCTTATAACTGGGTAAATAGAGTTTCAAACGACAATAAAGCTAACATGCAGAACATTGTCAATATAAAAAATAATTTAATTTGTTTTCAATAAATAACATTGTAATTGATGCCACTTGTTTGTTTGTCTTTCTTTTCTTTTCTGATATTTTTCAAAATCATATTTCATTATAAGAACATTTCATAGAACATTTGCTACTAATGCATGTCATGTTTTTGGGGAAATCAATTTCTCTATATATTCATTAGTACATCCACATACATATGGACACATACACACGAGCTCTAAATTGATTTATCAATGAAAGAACGAATGAAAGAATGAATAAAATTTCAATTTTAGATTTCCCTAAAGGCGTACAAGCAAAGTGACCGAAGGGTATCGGCAATCGAACAAAGACAGCCTAATGATAACTCATTTTTCTAATGTTTGTTGTAAAGATAAAATACGAGTACAAATACAAGCCGGAAATACATGACAAACACTTTTCACTTCCCCTTTACATACATATGTCGTTTTTGTTTTCTTTACAATTCATTTTCATTCAAAATTCATAAGAAATTCGAATCCATAATGCTTACAAGCAGACATTTCAATTGTCATTTAAAGATTTACTAGAATTCTACAACCACAACAACAGCAGCAATTGCATATCACAATATTTCAACGAATGTGTGTGTGTCTGTCTGTCTCTACATAGGCAATAATTCACACAATTATGCAGATACAGTGACAGCCAATGAGTAGCATACGTTTAATGATAGGAAAAAAGAAAAGTTTTAAAAAAAAATTTAAAATTTTGTTATAAACTATCCTGTGTTTCAAAAATAACTTCAAATAGACATTTTTCAAGTTGACATTTACTTTTGTAGATTACTGTATCGCCTTATAAGCCAAAAAATTTGCTTTTTGGCAAGAATTTGCTTGAAACTCTGTTTTTGACTACAGTTAGAGGCAAAAGTCAATTTACGTTTATTGTAAATGTTTCATCGAAATCCTTAACATCTTATATATTCAATGCATAAGTTTTCACACAGACTCTACTAGGCTTTGAAAAAGAAAAAAAATATTTTTTTTTATGTGTACCAAAACTTTTGTTTAACACTGTATACAGTAGCCAAAGTACATGCCAAAGTAAAATGTCATTTTAATACAATCATTTATCACTTGATTATTTATTGTCTTTGAACCATGTATGTACATAGTTGTTATATGGTGTACTACTGATTAAAAAGGGGGTGGAGTAGGGCAAATTAAATCCCAAGTCAATATTTTATGAGTCAATATTCAATTCATTGAAGTAGCTCATATACAATATATGCATGTAGGTCTGCATTTGAAGTCCATATATCGAACCAAAGAACAACATACAGGTGAAAAGAGATATGTTTGGTAGACACATACATTTTTGATCCTGCTCTGCAAGGGTTTTTATGAAATTACATTTCATTTATTATTTCCCTTTGTTTAGCAGAAATGTCCTGTGGGAATCAAAAGGTGATTAAACCACTGACTCTCCAAAAAACATATGCAAGCTAGCAGCCAGGGAGTTAACCAGACTAGAGAATACATATATGCATGTCCCTTTTATTTGTAGTGTTACAAGCTACATACATACATATGCCGAGTAATTGCCAATTGAAGTTGCATGGAATGGCATTAAATAGGATTTTTATATGTGAAATTTATGTGTTTAATGTTGCATGTTAAACAGCCACTCCACCACTCTTACACATCTCAAATTCTATGTTATCGTTGGGCATACTTTTTGCACAAAGTGTAAACGCATTGCCTGCTATGAAATTGATGGTAGGAAAAGGTGATTTTCAATAATTTATTTTATTTGGTACTATTAGTTGTTATTGTTATTTATGGCAATTTCGCTATCAATAATTAAACTAGAGATTAATAAATGTTCATTTTATGCTTAAAGAGATTTTAATTTTAGCACGAGAGTTGATGTTTATTCGGAAATTAATACGTTATTCTTTAAAATTTATATGATACATGATCTAAGCCTAGTTTCTCACAGCACACATGATGTGGGAGTTAATTTTATCCATGAGGAGGACCTACAGTGTAATATTCCTTCCGAGCGGAAGATTTGGGAGACTGTTCATGGCAGTTTTATTGACTCTCAGAGATTTTGCCACAAAGTCGAATAAGAGTTGGTGAAACCCCCTGAAGATTCGCAATACCATTTTTATCATTCTGTAACAGATTATGAAATCGACAAACCTTCAATAAATCGAGTCAAATATTTCCGTATTGAATTGATTAGCAGAAACATCAACCAAAGTAATCGAATCAGCCTTTGCACTCGTGTAAGAAGGGAATTCAGATTGGATTGCAAACAAAATGCAAGCTTAGTACATAATCTCAATCCACAAAGCTCACCGACAGAGATGCAACTATTACTATTGAGTTCACTGAGATGGAGAAATATGTTAACTATAGTCTGAAATCACATCAAACAAGCGAAATCACGAGAAAAATTCTAGGTTTGACTCCAAACATTATTTCTCATCTGCTCATATAAACTTGATAGTCATGTTAAGCATGATGAGAGAAAAACGCTCCACACAATCTGTGGTCCAGTATACGAGAACAATGAATAGACAATACAATCAATAACTGCAAAATCTGTACCAAAACACAGAAATTAGTAGAAAGATTCGGGTTTAAAGGGTCTTCAATGATGGGCTTAGTATGCACAACGAATTGTGCAAATACAACTGCACAAAGAAATTTTCTTTACGTATCTAGTTGGTGAGAGAAGTTCTGATCTAGAGGACGGGAAAGACATTGCACGGCGAGAGGATATGTCTGATTGTCTGATTTTAAATGCTCTACTGTAGTTCACGATTAAAACCTACTGTTTTATATGTTTCCTATGACATATTACAACGTCATGCAAATTTTATAAATATATTTTTATTATTTCTATTATAATTTCAAAGTTATGTACTCTAATTTCTAATGTTTTTAATCACTTAGACAATAATTTATTTTCCTGTATGCCACGCCCACTTTGCATTTTTTATTTATTTATTCTACTTTTGTTAATTAATTAACTCTGATCTCCAGTTTCACTTATTCACAATTTTTAACTAAAAAAAAGCCAATTTGTTTAAATCGAATTAATTTGCTGAAAATAAAACTCTACACCTCCACATAATTTTTTTCAAAATATTTTTATTACCTTGATTATTATAAACTGAATGTCTAAGTGTAATAAAAACTCAATTTATTTGCAAAAAACATACAAACATACGAGACAGAGTAGAGCACATAAAATTTTATTAAGAGAAACAGAAAATTAATTGTCAATTTAAAATTATTTCCGTTGCGTCTCCAAAAAATTCTCTCAACTTTGCAATGGGAGTTTGTGTGCAAGTGTCACCACATACTCTCGTTTGTTTTGTCTATGAATACTACGTAAAATTGATATATAAAAAATTACATTCAATAAAATTATTGTATATTTAATCTTTTACGCTATAAATTTTATAACAACAACAACAACAGAAAATAAAATTAAAATAAAAGAAATATAAATGCTGTTAAAGGCAATCTAGTCAGCTTGTCATCCAACTAGCCAGCCTCTGGCTAAATAAGAGTCGTAAAAGGTTAAACATTCACGCACATACAATTTCAATATACGAGGTTGGGTAGGGGAATGTTAACGTAGTAATAAGGGAAATTAAATTATTCGGCTTCGCTTTGTCATAATTTTTTAAAACAAGGTTTAAGGTTAGTAATACAGTTAAATTAATAAAGGCAATTGAAATGGTGTGCTATGTGTTAGGAGATTTCCTCTTCCCCTGTTTACTAGTTTAAAGGATCGCTATCTGGAAAAGTTTGTTAATAAGGATTAATGCCAATATGCAAGCACCGTAGTCTAATAGGTAGTGTGTTGGCTTACTAGACGAGAGTCCGTGGTTCAAACCCCAGCTAAAACGAAATATGAAAACAATATTTCTTTCAGTGACTACCTCTCAGCAGTCTTCTGGCAAAATCTCAGAGAATAAATAAAATTGCCATTAAAAATTGCTCAAATTAATCGTTCGCAGCCGAAGTTAAAGCATAGGACCCGCTATACATACTACATACACTGCTGTTCAAAAAAATAGATTCACCTGCTCTCCGAAAGATTTACTAGACATTTCTTATGCAAAGGAGTATATTTAAAAAAGTGACTGCACTTTGTTTACTGGCCTCTTATGAATATAATTCCGATACATTTCAAAAATTTGAAGGGTGACTCTTCTTTAATTAGTTGCAAGATGTTGATCTTGGTGAATCTATTTTATTGAACAGCAGTGTACATACATAATTGGTCATTACAATCCTCCAGTCAGGATTACGGCCTAGCTTCTCACACCACTCATGCTATGTGCCTTAATTTTATACGTGAGTGGCGGGACCTACAGTTTAACGTCGATTCCGAACGACAGGTTTTGAGAAACTTTTTCATGGCAGCTTTATTTACTCTCGGAGTTTTTGCCAGACATCTGCTGAGAGGAAATCGCCGAAGAAATATATTTTTTCACATTTCGTTTTGATGTCTGGCCTGGGGCTCGAACCCGAACTTTACGTCTAATAAGAGAACACACTACCTACTAGACTACGGCGACTACGTCATATCATATCGGATATGCTTTTATAATTCATGCACAGCTGGCGAGAAGCAATATAAACTTCTGAAAAGCGATCGAAAGCTTTTTCAAAAGATATATGCACCTGGTTACTTACTCATTGCTTTCAATTTGACTTTAAGTTTTATTTTTTGACAACAACGGCGACTTTCCCTAACCACATTATATACCGGAATTGGCTCTCTTCTACTTTTTCCTGTTGCCAAATATCGTTAGATTCGTTTTTTCTCCTCTAGCATTGAAATCAAAGTTCTTTCTTTTCTTGGTAGTGGGGTCAGACCTCTTTCTCTAATATTTTTACCCGTTTATGTGCTTCCACCTACTCCTTCAAGTTCTCTTGAAACAATAGCTCCTAACAAATTTCATGTTTTAAACGCAGCTGGAAAATTTGTCCGTCTAGATAGAGGTGGGTGCTAAAATTTGTTTGTCTTCTGTTTTTTGACTGTTAGTTGTGTGCTGAACACGAGTCGTCTCTCAGAACACAAGTGATTTAATAATACGCTGGCGTACGCCTACTCTAACGCCTGGTAACGCTACATTGCAAATATTGTGGCGGGAGTACTTTTTCTGCTGTTGTTGTTTTTGTTGTTTTGTTGTATATCATTTCCAATAGATTTTTATTTCTATGGCAGGCAGGGCAAGTATTAAATTGTACTTGTTTTGTCGATACGTTCAACGGTGCCAATATCCAGTGGATTGCCATGTTTGGTTTACTCTAGAAAATCTGTTTTGTTTTTCAGATTTTTTGTTCTTTTTTTCTGTGCTTTTGATGTTGAAACAGAATCAGCCACTGAAAATCAAAAAAAAATTTAAATAAACGAATTACTAACTGATGGATGGCTGGATGGATGGCTGGATAGATGGACGGATGAATAAATTGATAGACTGTTGGCTGTGTAGCATGGTGGCTTAAGTGAGAGAATGGCTGGCTGGCTGGTCGGTAAACTGGCCAAGTAAGTGATTTTAACGCTCAATGGCCAATTCATTTGGGTTGTATATTTTGAATGTCAGACGTAGCCATCTCTGGTAGATTTTAAGCAACAGAAAAGTTTTTTCTTTTTGTTTTCGGTTTATTTATTTTATTTTTTGCCTGCTTCTATTCTATTTTGACTTTTTATTTGAATTCAAATTAAAAAACAAAAATTTGAACTTCAGCATCTGTTTCACAAACAAATTTGTTTTCTGTTTGTCCATGATATACAAACTGGATTAAGTCTATAAGCTGTTAAAAGTAGAGTGTTTTGTTTTCATAATATGTACTAAGGATTTGAAGTACTTATCGAAATAACAATTCGAGGCTTATTTAGGGTCAATGACATGTGACAAAGGCTTAAAATACATCTCTGTTTATTTAATTTTTAAAAGCTGTGGCGGGAATGTTTTTAAAAATGTCTTTAAAAATGTAAAAAAGTTAATGAATTTTAAAATAATTTTTTGTTCTTCTTAGAAGGTTTGTGTGGTATTCAGAGCTAGCTGAGTAGGATTTAAATGGCTAGAATATCAAGAGCTACTATATAACATCAATTCGTTGATTGTATGAGGAACATACAAATAATCCACTTCAATCCTTAAATGGCCAAGATACAAATAAATTACAAGGCCTGAGCTGATTGAATGAAATCCCATCTAAAAAATCGAAAATAAATTTCAAAAATATTACATTTAAAATATTAATATGTACTATGTTCAGCTATGCACTTTTATTAAGTCAATATGCGGTTTATTGAGTACAATATTTCAAGTGTTCAGACATAACAATATAAGCAGTTCAGCTGCTTATTCAATATTCATTTGACAGCTTGTAAAGAAAACAGCTGGTTGTTTCAACAATATTGGGGTTTTTTTAATTGGCTTTTTTGTCGTTGTTTACACTGGAATTGTAAAATATCAACAGAAAGTGTTCGAATAATTGAAATATGCGCACTGAACTTACTTATGACAGTGCGCTGCATTTCAAGTTTTACTCAATATTATAACAATTTGCGTATTTATTGCGCAATAATTAACTGAAATTTTATATGAAATATTGAGCTCAATAATGGCGTTTTTTGCGATTTACGTGATTTGCAATTTGTTCTTCTGTTCCAATATCATTCATAAAAAATTTTCCACAAATTAATGTCTCTTTTGAACTTCTGTAACCTTTTAGCATGCGACAGTAGACATTTAATCATTCGACGAATGAGAAAGAAATAAAAAAGTTTTACTGTCATCGACAGTACCATTCAATCATACTCATGCACAACCACTGAATGTCTGTCTGACCATCTAAATGTATGAACAATATTCATGCAGACTACTTGACTTTCATGCACCACCTTTTAAATGATGACACGCCATGCCATGTGCCACACCATCATATATGTACTCCACTCATCATGTAACTTTCAAGTTGATGACTGGTCATAAGACCGCTGCTAGACAAAAGAGTGATTATAAAATGGTTATGAAGTAGGACAGAGTATGAGACACAATAGTGGCTTTTAAAAGATTAATTAAAGTATTTAAGCAAAATATTCATAAACCTTTTATTCTTGGTTATGTTGATTTGATTGGGAATAACTTTCCGAAACTAGTGACACTGGTCGTTTAGACTTTAACAATTATAAACCTTGCAAACCTTTATTGCCGTAATTCCTTCCAAACGTGTTGTACTATACAGCTTAGGTAATGGGTTCTTCTTCATTGACTCACCAACTCACTTGACTTAATTTTGTGCAAATCTGTAGTAATTGTTCAAAGTTTTTTGCCTTCAAACCAACAGAAAAAAGATACCCGATGTGATCGATTCTGGTTTTGCGAAACGTGTCTTCGTAGAGGGCATTGATGTTGCATCTGGTTCTAATTTGTTCTCGGACAACTGATCTATTATTGCCAATGTATTGAGCCCTCATACATTTAACCTTATAAATAGATGATCATGAGTTTCATTTAAAAAATATCTTAACTTGCATGGTTCCGCTTAAAATGTCGACAAATCGAAATGTTCGAAACAATATCAAGATGTCCGCCCAGGGTACTATTTCACCACCCCACAATTAGACAAAAAATATGTATGTTTGGGACTATGCAGAAAAGCTTCTTTAAGCCAGTGCCTGGAAAATATTGATCTTACGGCAGATTTAGATTATTTTCTATGGCGTGCAACGGCGACCTTTAAAAGACCTGCAGTAAGCAGACCACCATACAAAGTCCAATGTAACCTAGTAGAGTAAGTTTGAGTTTGAGGGGTAGCCTAAGTCATTGTATCTGGCCTATTGATCTTTGTTAGTATTCAAAATCTATGTCAAAAACTGATGAGTCTCAACCTAAACCATCTCAGGAGGCGTCGTGATCTAGTAGGTAGTGTGTTGGCCTATTAGACGCGATGCTATGGTTCAAATCCTAGGTCAGACATTGCCAACAAGACGAAATATTTTTAGGCGACTTCCTCTCAACAGATTTCTGGCAATAAATAACATTTCCGTGAAGCTATATATCCCGCCACTCATGTACAACATAAGTAGTGTGAGAAGCTAGGTCGTAATCCTGACTGAAGGTTGTAATGGCCAATTATGTATGTATCTATTACAAATAGCTTTGTTATCAACGTGAAATTGTTTAGTAAGCAACTTTAGTGATGCAGAACATAAAATTAAGTTCAGACATCACTTTACTGCCATCGATGCAGAATAATTTTTCTTCCCATATTTTCGTTCTTTCATGCAGAATCTTTGATACTCTTTTTCTATTTTCTTTTCATAGCATTAACCATTTTGAATATTTTTATTTGTTTTAATTTGTTTCGTTTTACAACATTTTTACAGTGCTTTTACCCTTTTAATGTAAAAAAAAAAAAAAATTGAGGATTGAACAGGTATATGTTGTAAATGTTTTTGTGCCATTTTCGAGTATTATTTACACCTTCTCCAAGTTGTTGCTACTTTTTCACTTTGCTTTCGTAATATTTGAGTTGCTGAACTTTTGGGATTACATTTTAGAAATTGATTTTTTTCTTTCATTCTTTTCCCTTTGTTGTTGTTTCAATGAACTAATGGATTTTGTTTGTTTTCTTTTTTCATTTTCTTTACAGGTACGTACTATTTATACAATATTTTGAGGCTATTACGGGTACTTACACAATGGTTTAGGCAGACATTGTAGAACAGCTAAGTATACTGTCTGTAATTATGTAAAGTAAAGTAAAATGCCTAATGAAATGAAAACATGAAAAGTTTAATGAATAAAAAATACTTTAAAAAGTACTTAGACAAGGTATTGATTTTTGGATTTAAACGTATCGAAAAAAAAATTATTTTTATTATTATTTTTATATGAAAAATCGTTTATTTTTTCACATCTAGATTGAAAGAAAGGAAGTACTTTAAAAAAATATTTCAAAAAAGGACTTTAAAAAAATATTTCAAAAAAGGACTTAGAGAAGGTACTGATTTTTGGATATAAACGTATCGGAAAAAAATGATTATTATTATTATTTTTGTTATGAAAAAATCGTTTATTTCTTCACATTTAAATTGAAAGAAAGAAAGCACTTTACAAAAGTAATTTAAAAAAGTACATTAAAAAGTATTTCAAAAAAGTACTTAGAGAAGGTCCTCCTTTTTGAGTTTAAACGTATCGGGGAAAAAATTATTTTTATTATGAAACAAATCGTTTATTATTTCACAACTAAATTGAAAGAAAGAAAGTACTTTAAAAAAGATTTCAAAAAAGTACTTAGCGAAGATCCTAATTTTTGAGTTTAAACGTAGCTGAAAAAAAGTATTTTTAATATGAAAAATCGTTTATTTTTTCACATTTAAACTGAAAGAAGATACTTTAAAAAAGTACTTTAAAAAGTACTTCAAAGAAGTACTTAAAAAAGTACTTAGGCAAGGTCCTAATTTTTAGACTGAAATATAACAAAAAAAAAATTATTTTATTATAAAACAAATCGTTTTTTTCACATCTAAATCGTGTTACTAAAAGATTTAAAAAAGTACCTTTTGAACTACGTACTCTCATATCTTATTTACAGTAACTCTCAGCTTTTTGCATTTTATTCTTCTATCCTTATCCACTTTCACCTATTTTTCCACTTAATACAGGAATATCACAATAAATCCTTCCTTACTAACATCTTAAGAATAAATTTCCATTTCCTAGGTTTGACCAAGTCCCCCTAAGTGTTCCTAATTGATAACGTTTCGTACATTTTGACGCAATCTAACAAAGTGTGGAGTATAAAGTTCAAAAAACCCATCATTTTCAATTTGTGTAGTTCATATTGATTATTTTGAAAATATTAAAAAATATGTATTAAAAAAGAAAAATTAAAACAACAACATTCTTCTGTTCAAAAATCTCCAAAGTGTTGCGTTAACAACCAGTGGAGAAATGTTTATAATTAAGAATTTTCCAAAGAAATTAGGTTAATTATCTAAACAATTTAAGGGCCTATTAAAGAAAACTCACTAACAAATAAACAATAACATCAGGTGTTGAAATATTAAACCTAAAATCAATATTCAAAATAGAAATTCTAATGTAAGATCAAAAGAATTTGGTAACGAAATGTATGAAAACCGAAAAAAGCAAAAGTACTGTAATAAAATCCCTTAGAAACAATAAAAAAAAACATTTGAGTACATATTAGAGCACTAAAACAGAGAAAAAATTTAAATTAAAATTCAAAATCAAAATGAAAATTACAAAAAAAGAAAATCCACCACCATACCAAACATATGAAAAGCAACCACAAGCAGTACCAGCATCACTGTTGCATACGGAGAGAGAGAGAGAGAGAGAGAGAGAGGAAAATGGGGTGAAAATCCAAACAAAATGATGAGAATATGTTATGTTTTTACAGTGAGCTAAAAAGAATTTCGATTATTCTTTCTTGGATGTTGAACATCAGCTAGTTGTGTAATTTTCACTTTTACTACACACTGTATAATTTTTCATCGCGTACTCTATACGTACCATCTAAACCACCACCACCATTTCCTTAAACACTATTTATTCAGCCATTCAAAAACCCATTGAATTTTAATCATCGGTGTTTAAATAAAGAAATGTAAACAAAAATGGAAGCAACAGTATGAATCCAATATTATTTTTTAAGGGTTTTTTCTTTCGAAAGCGAGTTTTTTCAATTGAATAAATAAATAAGAAAAATATTGTATTTATTTAAGAGTCGTAACACTTTATCTCTTAAAGATTAAGTATTTTACTCCATGCTTTAGATATCTTTAGAGAACCCAAAGGCAGGCAAGCAACCTTTTTGAAAACCAATTGACACTTGACCATGCTTGACTGGCTGTTAAAACCAGCCGTCAGAAATTCCAATGGAAATTTCATTGGTTATTACTTGATTTCACTTTAAGACCTTTTAACCTCTTATAAATTTAAGGAAGACCTATAAGCCGTTACAAGTGCAACACCAAATGTATGTATATTTTGTACGGCTACAGAGCATAGGTGGCGGTAGAGGTAGAGGAGGAGAATTTTATTTTTTTTTTGCTTTACGTTTATTTGATTTTCTGCTTCGTTGCATATTTGTTCTCTGGTATTTTTACTCTCTCTCTCTCTCTGTATTTGTAAATATCCTTAATAAGTTGGATTCTAAAGTCTTTAAGTGTAAATGTTTGTTCATCTATTTGGTCAGTCTTATGTTGTTGGAGTTTCAACTCAACCAAGCGTTGATACTAAATGTTCCTTTACAAATTACCTTTGACACTTGAAACTAAAAGTCCTGTTTTCAACAGCTGCTTACGTTTTCCTTGGCCGGTTTATACTCTACCTATTACTCTACCGGCATGATATTGCTGTTGCCATTTCATATCGTTCTATTAAACGGAAGAGCCAAAAAAGGGGCATTAAAATAAATAAACAACACCAGGGTCTGATACATGAAAACACTTGTCGTTCGTATATGTTAAAAATATAAAAAGAAGGAGTATTCACAGGCAGGTTTCAAATTGCTTCCTTAAGTGATCTGTAGTGAGAATATATTTTGTAATTTGATTTGTTAAAGTGATGCCTAATCGATTACATTAAAATTATATTTAAGGGTTTAACCAAAAAATATGTATTTTATGGTACTTTTTAGGTACCTTTATGTTTTCTTTAATATTCTATGTACTATACTCTATTGCGATTCAAATGATTAACTTTTCATAGTCGCTGTGGTGTAGCACCCTGTGATGCTTTGGTGGAAAGATAACCCACGTACATATTTTGCCGAGACAGATCAGCACACCAATTCGGTAGCTTTTTAGGTACTTTTTAGAAATCAGTCTTCCTTGTTACTAGGAAAAAGAGGGCGTTTAACAGGAAACTAGGCAAGTTTTTAGCCTCCCTGGGTTTGTTGCATAAAAACAAACGAAATTTTCGAACTCTAGTGGCGTTATACGAATTCGTGTTTTGAAGTGGACTCTCTGATTTTACAAGTTATACGGCAATAAAATTATAAAATTATCCAGGCTATACCAAAAAGTTTTGAATAATAACAAGTAGTTGCTGTATTCTTGTTGATAATGTGTTGACTTATTAGCCGAGAGATCCGAGTTCGAACCTCTGCCCTGGCAGTGTGTATTTTGGAAAATTTCTGACAAAAACTCAGAATAAATAATTGAAATTATTCTCGGTTTTAGCGTCGGGAATCCATATTAATTAGTAGGTATTGCCATTCACTGCTAAAACCACACAATGTGGATGGTGTTGCAAGATAAGTCGTAATTCAGATCAGAGATCAACAATGAGTATTTAAAAAGATGAGTAGATCCGAATCATACTCATAATTTCTGATACTTATACGCATTCATACTTATTTTAATATCATACTCATACTACTCATATTCAAAGTTTGAAGTACTCATCGTACTCATACTTAACAATACGCATGAAGTTGTTGATTTCGACTACTCAACATTTACAAGAATCACAAAATAAGTATGATTCGCGTACGAACACTACAACACTCACTAGAAGGTTATGTGATTGCTTTGCTTGCTGTCTTTGGCTTTTTTTTCTTCTTTTATTGTAAATGCAACAACAACTAAGCCAGTAAATTTTGTTGAATGATTCGAATCACTCGATTCATTTATGAGTATGATAAGTATTTTTCCAAATTTATAAATCTGAATGAGTAGGCGTGTGTATGAATCAAACATATTTCGAATGTTATGAGTTTGATGTCAACGTTGTACTCATACTCGTTGCAACCTGTACTTATAAATCAATGTCGTGGTGAGTATGAATGAAACCGAGTAATTTAATTTCAATACTGTTGACTCATTCATACATAAAATTTCATGAGCACTTATGAGTAGCGAAAAACGATTCATTGCTGATCTCTGTATGTATCTCGTTTTCAAGATCAATCTGTGAATATGCCAAATGTTGTACTTTAAACATATTTCATTACATGTCATCCATTTGTCTGGTGCTGATGTTCTTGTTCTTACAATAACAAAAACATATTCTAACAACACGGCATATAGACTTTAAATGTCAGGCTTTTCATGCCATCTCTCACAAAACCTATTAAAATTTTTATGACAAATTCATGTTTCATGCTCTCTTTGACTTTCTGTTTTTTTCTTCTTGTTTATTTTGGACATTTTAAGATAAAATTACGTACTTCTGGCATAAAACCTCAAACAGAAAAATGTGTGAAAAAATGTATTCCCTTATTCTATGGCATTTTGTTTATTAAATATTTCAACAGCCAGACCAGCTGCGCTTCATTTATTTTATTCGTAATTTTTCCTTTTTTTTTAAAGAATTTTTGTTTTTAATTTGTTGTTGCATTTTGCAGAGAATTTTGTAACTTTAATCCGGTTATTCATTACTTTAATCCTGTTAGTAAAACGAGGAAACGGAACCAACTGCCAACTGTATTAAATGGCAACTGTAAATGCAACAACAACAACAACGGTAAACATACAACAAATTGCAATTTCATGCAAATATTTTGAAATGCTGTTACCGTGTGTGTGTATGTTGTTTTATATATTTAGGCAGGCCTTCATGTTTATTCTTCTGGCAGGCATAAGAAAAGCACCAGAGCGTAAAATAGACAACAATTGCAATGCATTGATTCCATTTGTGCCACCCTACAAACCCACAACAGTTTTAAGGAGTCGGAAATTTAATACTTTAAGTATTACAATACTGATAAAAATTATAGCAGCAGGTACAAAATTTGGGAAAATAATAAGGCCGTAGTCATAGAACTCTTGGGGGATGTTTACATCAGGTCTTCTCTTTACTCATTATTCCTATTGAGCGTATAACGTGGCTATCCATGGGCAAGTTTAATTGGTATTGCAAAGGTTAGGCAGGACGTTAATTCCTAATTTTCTTCTCTGAATTGATATGCTATTTTGTTGCCTAAATGTGTTTCTAAATACCAGTAAGTGAAAACATATACAGGGGGCGTTTGTACATATAATGTACGTTTGTACATATAATGTAACGAATATCAAATTTACGTTATGAGAATATGTAGTATGGCACAAACCCAGAAGCCTCGGGTACATAATCTACATAATCTTTATTGATATATCAGAGATCAGCAATGAATCGTTTTTTCGCTACTCATAAGTACTCATGAAATTTTGAGTATGACTGAGTCAACAGTATTGAAATTCAACTATTCTGATTCATTCCTACTCACTACAACGTTGATTTATAAGTACAGATTGCAATGAGTATTAGTACAAGACATGTAACCTAATCATATGGTCCAGAACAGAAATCAGCAATGAGTATTCAAAAAGATGAGTAGATTCGAATCATACTCATAATTTCTGATACTGATATGCATTCATATTTATTTTAATAACATACTCATACTACTCATACTCCAATTGTAAAGTACTCATCGTACTCAATACTTAACAATACGCATGATGCTGTTGATTTCCATTCTTCTCAACATTTACGCGAATCACAAAATAAGTATGATTCCCGTACGAACGGTACAATACTTACTAAAAGGTTGTGTGTTGGCTTTGCTTGCTGTCTTTGTCTTTTTCTTTCTTATATTTCTGTAAAAGCAACAACAGCTAAGACTGTAGATTTTGATGAATTATTCGAATCACTCGTATCATTTATGAGTATTATAAATATATTTCTAAATTTATGAATCTGAATGAGAAGGCGTAGGAATGAAACATATTTCGAATGTTATGAGTTTGAAGTCAACGTTGTTCTCATACACATTGCAACCTGTACTTATAAATCAACGTTGCAGTGAGTACGAATGAATCAGAGTAGTTGAATTTCAATACTGTTGACTCACTCATACTCAAAATTTCGTAAATACTTATGAGTAGCGAAAAAACAATGCATTGCTGATCTCTGGTCCAGAAGACTTCTTTATGCCCCAAAAATATTCGAATACATATTTAGAATTCCGTTAACAGTGTTCAATTTTAAATATATTTGTTGCTGGTTAATTTATTCTAACCAATAATTGAAGCCAAATAATTTGTCATATTTTGTTCAACGTAAATTCTAATTTAATTACAATTCTTTTTTCTTTTACCCCTTTCATGGTTTATTGACCGATATTTCGCTTAATTATAGTCAACACTCCTTCTCATGCAGGCGCTCATAATTACACTTAATTTGTCAAGTCATATAAAACAGATGCCCTTTTATTTTTAAAAACAGTTTCCTCTTTACTCTGCTTTACTTTATTAATAACTTAACAATTTCAAACATTTATTTTTTCTTTCGCATTCTCTACGCAAAAAAAAAAATAAACAAAGGCCAAAGTGTAGACATAAAGTACTAAATGCCACTTTCAAACGAAAAAAAAAAAACAAAAACAAAAAGAGAGATATATTAAGTACTAAAGAAAAAGTATTATTGTACGAGTGTATTCAAGTAAATTTATGTTTTTGCTGATGGTTTTTCTTTTTTTGTTGTTCTTAAATTCCAACAACCACATGCGGATATTTTTATACTAAAACTTTTGAAAAAAAATATATGTACAGAAAAGTACCTTTTATTTCTCGTTCTTTTTGTTTGTTGGTCGTTGTCGTCTAGAGAGTAAGTGCATGAGAGTGTGGCACCATCATGTACTATGTATTATGCATGCATGCATGCAACATAAGGCCATGTACTTCACACATAAAACTATGGCCATATGTTTGAATACCACGGCAGCGAACTGAGTGCTGAAGTGAAATCTCATCATGTTTTATGAATGCAAGACTCAGCCAGCCACTCACTACCGCAGTTAAAGCAGCAGCATCACCATCACCATCACATCACCAAAGAGCTCTCTTAAGCAGATGCATTTTTCTTCTTTTACTTAAATTTAAACCAACAACAGCAACAACATATTATAAATGTGCAACACAATGTATTACAACGGATTTCAACACGCGCCAAATATTTAAAAGTAAACTCGAACGCAAGAGAGGTCGAGAAAGAGAGATAGTAAACGAAAGAGATATTTTAAAATTAAAATCCAAACCAAAAAGAAATGCTTTTCAATCGAAAGGCATAAATTACAAAATTACAAAAATAGCCTCGTGAAGAATAAATCAGCAATGAAAATAGTGTTCAGTACAGAAATTTATTTGTGAAAATCACTTGAAATACTTTCGAAATACTTTTATTTATTTTAAAATATTATTGTCAGTATTCTTATGGGAATATGCAAATAATTTTGAATATTTTTTTTTTATATTTTGTTTTAAACTACGGCTTCCAAAGTTAGTTAGTATTTAGCTATTCAAAGCATCTCTGCATGGCAAAAATTCAGTTTTTGATATCAGAATTAACCTCTGTTTTCGGAGTGATAGAACCAATATACATAAATCAAAAACTCTGCCTCTTTAAGAAGACTATCGTGCAGCAGAAACGTCTAACGACGACTAAATTCCATTTTTGCGAATGCCAATTCAACCCTCCATAGTTTATCAACGAAGTCCTTTTCTTTCTAGTCGCCCTAGATAACCCAACGAACTTCTCCCCTAGACTGATTAAATGCGCTCAGAGTGCTCTGCAGGGCGATCTTACATAGTACAGGCGATAACACACAAACCTATCTGGCAAACTGTTTGAAGGTAACGGTATGTTGGATGTGTCCATTAGCATGTATCCAAACAACTTCACATGATTTTGTGTCGTTCGAACATTGTCACATGTTAGTGCTACATAGGCAGCTTCGTGAGATAGGTTTTCAATAGTTTTTTGATCGGCCAGAATTATTAAATGTAGTGTGAATGTCATTCTATAAATTGTTCGACTATTATTATAGCACTCAAGACATGATATTTCGGGTAGAAAAACTACCCTGTTCTTGTCTTAGTTCATCATATATACATAGGCATAGATTTGCATTCAGGATGTTCGCTAGAGCTTCTCTGAGTGGAGCGTATCGAAATATTTAATTTTCTATGACTCTGGCGCATAAATCAGGCGGAATTTTATCGATGGTTGCGGCATATGTCTGCGACTTAATAAAATCCCACAAAAGGAAAAGTCTTAAGAGGTTAATTCGCTCGATTTCGGTAGCCAGTTCATAAACACTTCCATGTGTGATGACCATACCTTAAAATCCCTTTAGCAGCGAATCTCCAATTCAGGCTAAAAGAAGTTGGTACTCATCGAAGTCGTTGTAGCAGTTCAAAATCGCACCAAGCAGTGACTTTTTCGGAAAGCATTGGACGCTGATTTAACTCAAACTTAACAATAAAGTCGCCGTAGTATAGTAGGTAGTGCGTTGGCTTATTAGACGTGAGTTCACGGTTCAAACCCCAAGGTCAGACATTAAAACGAAATCTGAAAAAGTATTTCTTTGGCGACTTCCTCTCAGCAGATTTCTGGAAAAAACTCTGAGAGTGAATAAAATTGCCGTGAAAGTTTCCCAAAAATCTGTCATTTGCAATCGACTTCAAACTGTAGGTTCTGCTACACACATCAGTGGTGTGAGAAGCTAGGTCGTAATCCTGACTGAAGGGTTGTAATGACCAATTATGTATGTATCTATGTACTCATCGGCCCGCACGATTCGTAGTTGACTCCGATGACGCCGTCTCAAAATCACACCAAACAGTGACTTTTTCTGGAAGCATAGCATGCTCTTGGATTTCAGCTGGTTTGGTATCATTCCAAATTTAACAATTTTCTTTGTCCACTTTTTTCCATTCATCCGAAGCATTTTTTATGGAAATTTTCAAGATTTTAAATTCGTTCTACAGCATCTTAAAAATGTTCAAATGTAACTCGTTTGCTAATACATACACTAATTTAACACCTGAATATTTTATTTCATTATTATGGCTGAGTAATTATTTCAGAAATAATCTTCAAATAAAATAATTTACTGTGCTGAAATAATAACAATTAAGAATTCCGAAATTATCTTCAACTGATCACTACAATTATTATTTTTTATATTTTTTTTTTCTTTTGATAAATTTATAATTTTTTTTTTCATTATTATTTTAACTTATTATTAACACGTGTTTAATTTAAAAAAAGAATTTGTTTTTCAATTTTTTTTCCAATAATTGTTGCCAGCTGAGAGTGACTGTTAATGAAAATCAATTTGAAAAAAAAAAGAAAAAAAAAAACACTCAAATTCGTATAGACAATTGGCATCGTGTCACTTACATTTCGATCATTAATGGAGGAAATACGGCTGGTGATGTCTATGATGTTAGTGTTGTTGTTTTTATTTTATTAAAAATCGTGATCTGTGAGAATAACTAAATTTTATGGGCAATAGTATGAAGTTTTCACGACAATGATACGGGCATTTTAGATTAATTTTCAATTTTTTTCAATTGTGATGACAACATCGTAAATAAATTCGATTAGTTTTATAGAAAAAAAAAACACATGAAAAGAAAAAATCAAATATTTAAATAAAATTAATTTAATTATTTGTAATTTTCTTATACATATGTACATACCGTCAATAGATATAATGGATTCGATTATACAAATGAAATACAATTTCTGTAGTACAAAGTAGTCGAAATCAATTTTAACCATAAATATGGAAAAAACCAACATATGTAATGGAAGATCATTGAGAAGCTTTCGAAAATGGTGAAGATTTAAAAGTAAAGAATTTGAACAAATTTTTAGAAGTCTAGTAATCTTACACTCAAGATTTTTCTCAAACAGATACGTTAACAGTTTCCATGTTTTTTATTTTATTTTTCACAAACTAGACACCGATTTTGGTTTCCTCCATATTATGCCGATTTATTCAAACGTTTTTATAAATTTTCTAAAATGGAATACTTTTATAGAAAGTGTGTGCCACATTACGATATTGCGGCATATAAATTAATTCTTTCACGTTGTGGCGGTATTGGACTTGTATTAGACTTGTGTGGCCTGTATCGCCGTAGTCTAGTAGGTAGTGTGTTCGCTTATTAGACGTAAAGCCCGGGTTCCAGCCCCAGGCCAGGCATCAAAACGAAATATGAAAAAAAAAACATTTCTTCGGTGACTTCCTCTCAGCAGATTTCTGGCAAAAACTCTGAGAGTAAAAAAAATTGACATGAACAAGTTTCTCAAAATCTGTCGTCCGGAGTCGACGGTCCGGCCACTCGTATATAAAATTAAGGCACACAACACAAGTAGTGCGAGAAGCTAGGCCGTAATCCTTACTAAAGGATTGTAATGGCCAATTATATATGTGTGTATGTGATTTATAATAAACCCACAAACTATCAAACACCAGATGCAGGGCTGTAAACCCGGTATTTGTTATGGCTAAAATGAATTTCAACTTTCCAAATGATTTAATGTTGAAAATCGAAAAGAAAAAGAAAAACTTTTGATGTAAAATATGATACCATGATACCACCCATTATTGTTTGTTTGTTTGGATATTGCCTTAAACTTTAAAATATCTATTACGAGTATAAGAATTATCTCTAATAAATCATCAATATAATAAATAAACGATTATTTAATTTTGATTAATTGACACTCTGCACAACGACAGCAACAACCTACACGTTCACAAAGAAATAAATCTTAACAAAACAACCAAACAAAAACAAAAAAAAAAACTTTCTTTAAAACTTTTTAAAAGAATTTTGTATGGAAGACCTGCCTTATTAAAACTCCATGTATTCAGCCACATTTTAAGCCATGGATTATATTAACACGACGTTATTTAATGTTTTTGAGTATTTCTTTGTTTTTTTTTTTTGTTCGACGTTTCATTTTGTAAGCAAAACGCCACACATTCATAAATAAGTTTTGGACTTTGAAAAACTGTTTGTAAACCCAAGCAAAACACACACTTTTTTATGACATACAAGTGTAAAGAAATATTGGAAAACATAAAATTCAAAGCACGCTTCTCAAGCTAAAGTTGAAACAGTGTTAGGAACTTATAATGAAAAGATTTTAAACAATCAGAATACAGGGGGGGGGGTTAGACTTTAAAGGCTTAAGCCAAAGACAAACGAACAACAGATATATGTACATAAGATATAAAGACTTAAAGCATTAGATATGTATTTGAAATTCAAAAAAATCAAACAAAAATAAAGAAAATTAAAAAAACCAATATGTAACCATGATTTGTAAGCATTGTCTAGTGTGTTTATGTTCAATTGTTGAATGAATTTCAAATACTACTCCTATGGTGTATGGAGTGTATTTCAATTGATTTGAAGTCGTTTAGAAGTGCTACACATCATAAGTGAATGATTGTTGTTTTTTTTTTCATTAAACAATTTTTGGTTTTCAAAACATTTTCTATTTTGTTTTCAATAATTATAATTGTCTATAGGCTATTTCCGTTTGTAATATTATTCATCAGAAAACTGAAATATTTGAGAGTAATTTTCTAATCATGGTAAGCATATTAAGTTGATCTTTTTCTGTCTTTTTACAAAAAACATGTTTTTCTGTTCCATGTGTTCCATAGTAGATCAAGGTTAAAAATCTGTTACTAATAAACAGTTTTTTTTTGTAAACAAATATTAAAAAAATATTTTTCTACTTCAAATATTTTATAAAAAAAAACTTGATTTTATTAAAGTTCTGTAAACAAATGTTTGTAATGAAACAACACAGGTTAAGAGAGACACTTCTTTTATATAAGAGTCTTCCAAACTTTGATGACGGCCATTTTGTTGAAGCTCTATATGCCAAACAAGTTGTCATTCTGCTAAATCAGCATGGATGGATATAGAATTCAACAACACTTGTCAATCATAAAATTATTTTTTCAAAATGGAAGTTCTGTTGTGGAAAATATACTGCGCTCTTTTTATTAAATAATTATCTTCAGCAATGAAATCCATTACTGAATTCACTTGTATGCCAAGAGTGTCCAATGTACATACCTCGAAAAAACAATGGTTGGTGTGAATTTTTGACCCGCAGCGCCATCGGTCCATATTTCTTCAAGAACATATTTGTCTGTCAACCGCAGGCATTATAATAGGTCGATTATTACAAATTCCTTTTGGTCTAAATTGAATGAACTGTAAGTACTGTGTAAAGCCTTGGTTCGAGCCCCAGCCCAGACATCAAAACGAAATATGAAAAAAAAAAATTCTTTGGCGACTTCCTCTCAGCAGATTTCTGACAAAAGCTCTGAGAGTAAATAAACCTGCTATGAAAAAGTTCCTCAAAATCTATCGTTCAAAGTAACTGTAGGTCCCCCCCCACTCATGTATTAAATTAACATACACAACATGAGTGGTTTCAGAAGTTACGCCGTAATCCTGACTGAAGGGTTGTAATGGCCAATTATGTATGTATGTCCGCATTATTGATAGCATCTGGTCGATTGTGGTGGTTCGTAAGGTTTCCAGAGCAAATAGAGGTAGTATTTATTGATTCACTCAACAACTTGAGAGGATCGTCAAACTAAAATGCCTTAAAATAGAGACACATCAACTTGAGTTAAAATAAATGTCGGCAAGACTGATATTATACGCTGTAGTTCTAGCAGTGATATTTCGCATTAAATGAAGTGTGAACAGATCATCTCAGAAATGGTGCCAAATACTCAAATCGAATAACTTAAAAGCCCGGAGAGAGCAAATAAATTTCATTATGATTTTCGAATTTAAAATATAATCTTTTGAAGAAGCATCCTGATTTCTACTGTTCTTAAAAAGATCTGCAAAGTAAATCAGGCAGTAAAAGCTCTTTAGTAGAAATTAATCAACAAAGTTTCCCAAAATTAAAAAAAAATTATACTTGTTGTCTGAGTGTACTTAAGAAGTCTTAGTTTCCATCAATATTTCGTTCTGAAGAAGTAATGGACTGTTCGATTTTCTATACTTATAGACTGCGCTATACTTAAATTTTTGCTTAGCTAGGACTTTGAACATCTTACACCGATGCCTTAGTGAGGAAGGGTATCAATCAACAAAATTCCTGTTCTCTAAAATTTCGTTAGGTTTTAGAATGGGTTCCTTATTTTTAGTTGTTAACAGTTTAATTATCGTCATTAACATTGTCTAGTACGAGGTTTTTAATTACATTGACCAGTAGCCCACTTTTGTTTTAAACATCCTTAAACAATATACTTTCAATCCTATGAGTTTGCTGAAGTTTAAAACAAGAAATTCTATTACAGTTCCTTCCATGTTCATGTACTCTTACCACCTATTTTCATGCTTTCCTATTGCCATTATCAAGAGACATTTTTCTAATGACGTCTTGCTAATCATGAGAATTTTTTTCCAACTTTTTGTAAATTTAACCGCAAAACAAAATATTTTTTTTGTTTTCATTTGACATTCACATGAAATGTGACACCATTTTATAGGAGAGAGAGAAAAAGTTAGAAGTAAGAAAAGTTCAACTGAGTTGTTCGCATCTGGAAGAGTTAGCTTAAATCATAATCCCACTGTAAAATGTGACACTACAGTTAATGTGCTATGCACAGATGTGACTAAACCATACAAAACTAAAAAAGAAACACTCACGAGAAAACCGCAAGAAATTATTGTGTTAAATCGTAAAAGAAAATACATTGTTTTATACATTCATTCATTCATTACTTTATTCATTCAATCATTCATTCATACGTTCATTCCTGCGTACGATAGTTCATTGGTTCAATAATAATTATAAAGAAAAAAAAAAAAAAGAAAAAAATTGACAGGCAGCATTTCATTGAAGTAAGGAAACCATAGATGTGGAAACGTACAGAATTTAAAAAGAAAATAAATGTGGTTTGTCTTCTATGCCATAATTTCTTTTTTTTTTTTTGTATTGAGCAGTGGTGGAGAAAAGTGTTTCTATGCTTTGTTTTATTTTCATTAATCAAGATTTTTTTTTTTCAGCAGAGCAAACTTTTTGATGTTCTTTCACAGGTTCTGGGTTTTGTAGGGTTGTCAAGTGGTGATCTCCCTTTTGGTTGCAACGGGTTTTCTGGGTATTAAAGCCTTAAATGAAATTGATACTTTAACTACATATTAGTCATCTGAAAAGATCTTCTGTCACTAGGTTGTGTTACAAACATAATTGGTCATTTCAACTCTTCAGTCAAGTTTTTCACACCACTTATCTTGTGTGTATTAATTTTATACATGAGTTGCGGGATCTACAGCTTAAAAGACAGGTTTTTGAGAAACTTTTCGTGGCAATTTTATTTACTCTTAGAGATTTTACCAGAAATCTGCTGGGAGGAAGTCGCCGAATGCAATAATTTTTTCATATTTCATTTCGTTGGAGATGTTTGATCTGAGGTTTGAACCGTGGTCTTACGTCTAATAAGCCAATACACTGCCTACGAGACTACGGCGACTGGGTAGTGTTACATCCACACTAATTTGATTCTGTCCAATGAACACAAGTCTGTTTAGATTAAATTTTTGGTAAAGTCTGCCCTTTGACCCGTCGGACCCAAGACTAGTTTGTCTGATTCCATTACAAACAATTATTAGTTTCAGTGGATAGTATGTTGGATTACTAGATCACTTAGCTAGTTCGCAAAGAGCAAATACAATTAGAGATATTATTTAGGGTCTCACTTAACATTTTGAAAAGGTATTCAAACTAAAATGCCTCAAAATAGAGGCTCATCACCTTAGGTTAAAAATAAATGTCGGCTAGATTGAAATTATACGCTGTGATTCTGGCAATGTTATCTCGAATTATATCTTAAAATCCATGTCAAACTAACATTTTTGAATGTTGTATAGAATTTGTGCGCCCTTTTGCTTGTGAGAGTGGCTGCCTTAGTTTCGTGGCTACATCACTGTAACTGTTAAACGGAATTTTTCTTAATGAAGTTAAATTCTTTAAAATAAAATTTTCGTAACTTGTGTGTAAATTGTTGTTCACTGTAATTTTGAAATATTCTGGTTATTATTACCTTTACCATTCACTATACACACTGTCATCTCTAGTCATAATATATTGTTTCCATTGTTTTTTATTTTATTTTTGTGGGTCTTCTTGAGACCCCATTTTTCAGCTAGAAAAGCCAGCTAGTAGTTGAAAGAAAGAAACCAATAGACATTTTGCGTACTTCCATTGAGAGACACATGGCTTATAAGTAAATATTCTGACATTAAATATCTGGTTTCCATCTCCGCTGTTAAGACTTCCTTCTGATTTTTCTACTGTCTAACCCAAATTCAACATTAGAAACTGAACTCAAGAGAGAGTGAGAGAGTGAAACTTTACCTCCTGTATTGGTAAAACAATTTTTAATGCAATAAAAAAAAGAAACAACAACAACAACAAATATGTTATTGATGAAGTTGTGTCAACAGTAATCATATAAACTGTCATATCACTACGGTATTAATATGCTACATTCAACAACATACAGGTTGAATGACTTTTGCTTTATAACGTTTATATTAATGTACTGCAATTGACAAGTAGACAGACAGGCAGACAGAGAGGGAGAAAGAGAGAGAGAGAAAGTAAAAAACTTTGAAAAATTAATAGAAAAACTAGAAGCCATGTTAGTTATGAAAATAATGACTTAATTGAAGTGCTTTTATAAATCCATCACACACATATTGTACATAGTACATGGATATACTGACCAGCAGTGACATAAACTGATGAATGAAATGTTACACACAATACAACACCGGACAAATGAACAAATGTATGGAGAGTTAATGTTTAAAAGAAAAAAACAAAATTTAACATCATTATATTGAACTGTCATTATTAACAGGATGCTGGTCAGACCACGTATAAGGTGTTTTAAAAAGAAATCCATTATTTTTCAAAACTTGGTTTAGAAATCTATAACTCGATCAATCTAAAAAATTAGATTCTCTATTAAATTTCTTTACAATTTTGAGCAATAGCGCCATCTTGTTCTTAGTGTCAGCCAATTCAGGCCAGAGGAAGTTAGTAATCACCGACCTATAGTGCTCGTCTTTGAAGGTGGTAGTCTGGCCAACATCGGTCTTAAAGAAACTTGGACCGCTTGACTTCGCTTGTCTAACATCCTCGCCAAACTGTGTCTTATTTCGGGATGTACTGAACGGTCTTGGATCTTATTTGGATTGGTATCGTCACAAGTTTGACAATTTTGTTTGTTTACATATCCATTCATACAGAAATGGGCCTCATCGCCGAAGATGATTTTTCGATTAAAATTAAGGCCACTTGCCAACATCTCCACAGCGAATTCAACTAACACATGTCGTTGTCTATAGTCACTTACCTTCCGTTCCTGAGTCAATTGAATTTTGTAGGGATGCAAATGCATCTAGTTGTGGTCTGCGGAAATCCCAGTTCTTATGAGCGACTCGAAATAGACTACCTCGTATTCTTTTTGACGCGCGGGTGGTGGTCGATGGTTTGCTGAACCAGTAGACTCCAATTTATTATCCATATTGTGAATAGCCTATCCGTATGATAAAAAAAATCTTTGTGTATTATGTATAGTATGGTGGAGTATTGAATAATTGATAAACTTGCTAGAGTAGGCACAGTGTTTCCTCATACCATACAACAACTGACTGCCGTTAGGTTCTGTTAATGACTTCTGCAGACATTGTAGATCGTTTCAGAAGGAAGAAAATATTGCCTTCACCTTATTTGCCAGTCTCTGCCTTTGGTTCGATGCAGACTTCTCTGATTTAAATCACCCTCTCTTGTTAATCTATATTACCAGACTTTCAGACTGTTTTTCAGCTTGATTCTAAAGAATTCAGGCTTTAATACAAACCCTTGTTGCTGATTGTTTATACCAGTTAATCAGAACTTTACATGGTGTCGGAAAGGGCCGCTATGTATGCTCAATTGCTGGCTCTCTCTCCTATTCTATCCTGTTTATGTTGTAGTATCCAGTAAAACCATGCATCCTGTTTTAGTAGAGAGTAATAATAGAGAATATAAAAAACATCAGTTAATCAATAAACAAAACTATAGAATCTATGAATTTAGCTTGTGGAACTAAAGTCTTGTTTAAATGCCAAATAAACGCTTATACGTAAATGTTTTGCGCTTGGGTTGGTATTCTGGTAGTCTATTGCATAGCGTGGGTTCGATTCCGAACAAAAACTCTGGTCTGTTGCACTACACCTGAGTTACTCAGCTTGTAATTATTGCAATATGATTTGATATTCTATTTTAATAAACAAACGAATAAATAAAAGCATAAAGTAGAAGAGTATCTTTAAACGCCGATCTCCTACGAAATTGTAGTGATCATTGGTACTTCGTTCAATATCGTCTTTCTCTTAAAAATTCGTTAATATTTCTGCATTTTGCACTTTAAGATTCTCAATAAATATGTACTTCTAAAATTATTAGCAATCAAAACAAATTGCGAGTTTAATAGGCAAACAATGAAACCAATTAAATATGTATATCAGAATAAATATATTTGGGCAATTCACACAACTTTGTATCGTGTATGTTGTATTGAATACATTTGTTTGTTTGTGAACGCTCATGCTATGCTGTATTGTGTATTTCGTGGCATTCACACAATTTGATAGCCCAAAATCAATACAACTTTTAAAAACATATGAAAAAAATGTGTATAAGTGTATCGGATTTTTATATGAAAATTATCAACAACAATCATACACCGTTGTACGTTCTTCCAACAATACAATGAATACAACAATACAACGGCTTGTGTAAATTGACCAATTGAATTCGAAATATTCAACTGCAACTTTTAATATTCAAATTTCTAAATTCAGAAGAAAAAACAAAAAATAAAAATCAATCAATTCTGACATCATCTTCATTTTACACATTATTTTCTAAATAATTTTATTTAAATTTTTTTTTTTGTATAAAAATTTTATTTAATTAACATCTGATAAATGCATGGTGCTCTTCTTCTATTTTATTGTTTTAAATAAACGCTATATAGTAGTAGAAATGTATCTGTTACATATGCTAGTATTAGTGAATATACTGATGTCAATACTATCTGTACAAATTGATGACTCTTCTAATGTGTTTTTTAGGTGCAACCAAGCGTTTAACTATAAAGAAAGAAATACAATGACACTTGACACTGTACCAAATGACATATTCTAGTAATGTATGTGTGCCATAAAGTAGATTCGAATTTTGAGATCTTAAAAATCTGTGTGTAATAATTTTCCAAACTATCGAATATCTACTGTAGTTTCAAAAAGCCAACGTTACATTATTGAATCTTAGTTGTTCCATGATTAATTAAGATTTTACGGTATTGATAAACATGTCAGCAACTAGAAACAACATCAAATTAATAAAAATTTTCAAAAGTTTTATTTTAGTGATGAGGCGATAAAATTTGAAATTCAGTTTTCTTTGGTAGAAATGAATGTTACACAAAGATATGACATTTTTAGGTAAACTGCATTGAACCATCTGTGTTGACATCCCAGAAGAACATGTCATGTCAATGCAATTGAGGAACTTTTAACTTTCCCACTACTTTCAATCATGATCCAAAGGGAACTTGCTTCTAATGCCTTGAGATCGAATAATATTTTGTAAGGAACAGTTGTTAGGAGCCTTTTGAGGGTGTTGAGGAACTCTCTATATACTTCGATTCTCCACAGTGGTGATATAACATCAAGAATAATTTTTTTTTTTTTATAATTTCTCTGCCATTAAAAGTGGAGAATCAGTTCCATAAACTTCGACATTGGACTAGCAGTTATGGCATACCAAAAGATCCAATATAGAAAATAGTGGAAAAGATTTCGAAATCAATGGGTGTCTACCCGGCTTGCAAAAATGCATTCATTGGGAAAAGTGTGAGATAGAATCTCCTTCGGAGAATGAAATGTATGCTTTCAACCATACTATGTATGCTTTTAATCATACTAAATATGCTTTCAATCATACTATGTATTCTTTCAATCACCGCATACTTTCAATCTGAGGTGATGGATGTACAGTTTATCTGAACGCCTATGAGATCTTCGGGTGAGCTGCTTTTGCAGGCTTAAGCTTCTTTTTTGCCTTTGCCACCTGAACAAAAACTGATAGATTCCAAAATGGATTGTTTTGAGGATATGAAACAAAAAATTTTGTGCTTTCTACCGTAATAGAATTTGGATTATTGGAGCTTGTGGTCATGTACTTAAGCCACTATTACACAGCACCTCCAAATCATTTAATTGTAGTTTTTCTTCCAGTTTGGAATGGCCTGTAACAAACCTTGTTATGTTACTGTTATTACATACATAATTGGTCCTTACAACCCTTGAGTCAGGATTAAGATTTAGCTTCTCACACCACTCATGTTATGGGTGTTAATTTTAAACATGAGTGAGTTTAAAGTCGACTCTGAAAGACAGATTTTTTGGGAAAGTTTTCATTGCAAATTTATTTACTCTCAGAAACACACAGCTAAACCTATTGTAGGGTATCTGTTTATTAGCATTTCCTCTATTTAAATGCCAGAAAAACAAAACAAAACAACAAATACACTAAAAACCAGTACGGGTATCATAATTAATACTTACATGTCGTATTACAAGCATGATTTGTTTTTATTTTTTTTTCCTCTACAATTTCGGAAAATTGTTGAAAAATATTTCGTGCATTTTTTGTCGATCATAATGTTTTTCAAGTTTTATTGGAAATATTTGCCTTAAGCAAATATGTATGTACATACGTCTGTGTATAATAACCAAGAAATCCAAATAGTTTTATGATTGATCACTGAGGCAAAATCATGTGCAATTGCAGCAACGGGCTGCACCAACTGGCTGCAACAGCAGCAATTGCGCCTGCAATTGTGAATGCCATTGACACGCTAGTTGTATTGTAAACGAAAAACCAGAAACAGTACAAATTAGACAAATTGCAGGTGTTATTTAAATAGTGATAAAAATTAGACAAATACAGTGTTAACAAAAATGTTGACGAAAAAAAAAAAAAACCCAAAAAATAAAACAGAAAGAAAATAAAATAAAAAATTGTACGAATTTAACAAACAAAAAAACAAACAAAAAAAAAAAAAAATATATACATCGATGGCAGTTTTTTATTATAAAAAAGGCAATTTCTTGCATCAGCTTGATTTATGTGCACAGATTTTGGAAAAATTTAAGAAATATTTTTTTAAATTTATTTATCTGCCCTATTCCAAGATTTAAAACTATTTTGTGAAACATTTTCATATATAGGGTTTAACACTCGAAATGTGAATTCCATTTTTGCAACATTTAAAGAGTTCCTTAGATATCAGAACGAATGCTAACCTGAAGATACAGTGGCCGGGCTATATACTGGATGCTAACACACTACCCAGTCAGCTTCTGTCAGTCAGTCAGCTTATGTTTGATCATCAAGGTTTAGTCATAATACAACACTATCATACAGAATTCGTTCTCAGGAGGTCCCATGATTATCGTATGAATTTTTTTTTATAATGCCAACACTCAGGGGCTTGCCCCTCCTCACTACTTTTATATTATAAGTAGTAGAAAAGACCTCTACAGGTAGGGAGTTCCACATACTAATAGCCCGGCTAAGGAACGAATTCTGCAGTCGATTCACTGGCCAATCGACCAAAAACCGATGTGCCTTGCGAGAAAGACAACTGCTACGTAAGAATATACGATTTTCGGGAACAAGTCCTCTTATCTCGCCAGAGCAAAATTCGTTGTGTGCATTGGTTTAGCAATGTTGATCAATGTACATAGGGGAGCTTTTATGGCAAATAGCCATATAATTACGTACATAGGTGCCGTATGCTCTAAGCCTTTCTAGTCCATCAAACCATCAGCAAACACTTTCTCATAGAAAAGTTCTGAAGAAAACCCAAAGCAGTGTGTTTAAAATGAAGATAAGTAAGATGACTTACTTAATTGACTATTAACAAGCCGATTAAGGGATTTCGGCCTGCTGCAACACATTCATCCAGGCGCCTCTGCTTCTTGCGCGCCTACGTCAGTTGGTCACACCAATCGTTGAGAGGGCTTCTTCGTTTTGACCTTCCAACGGATACAAGGTCGTCCTCTTCGCCGACTTCCACAGATCCCCGCATCAAATACCCTTCTCGCCGAAGCCTCCTCCTTCTTACGAACGATATGGCCGAGCCAGCGCAGCCGCTGGATATTAATACAACGTCTATGTCGTTGGGGAGCTCATAAAGCTCACTGGAACGAAGATCTTACATAGGACTTTTCTCTCGAATACTCTCAAGACTGCTGCATTAGTGCTTAGTAGGGTCCATGCCTCTGCGAAATAAGTAAGGTTGCTGTAATTAGAAGTTGTAGAAAGCTAAATATCTTAGTCCGAAATTAAACTGACTCCACTGCACAATAATCATGAATCATAAATCCTAAATATAACCAATTTTTTTAAATCTTTTATTTGATAAATAGGCCTTTATCGTAAAATGCAAGCAAATTTTTAAATATTACATGCTTTTCGACAAGTATTTATTAATTTTCCCATGAATTGTTCAACGTTTACAAAATTTTGCCAGGCATGGGGCTGATATTCTTCTCATACGTTTATTACATTCAAATTGTCAATGTTACTTATCATGTTAAAGACATGAAGAAAAACATTTAATGCCTTAAGTTTCATATGTTTTATACCTTATTAGAGTATTATTTACAATAAACATCTCCTATGGACATCATTTTTAAAGCCATTTTTATTTCATGTCTGTTTTGAAAATATAAATTTGGTAAAGAATAATTAATCAAATCACAAATAAATTAATTAAAATAGTCAAAACACAAAAACAACTAAAAGAGATTTTAATTACTTGTAAAACAAACATGTTGTGGTACTTTATATAGCAATGTGCGTATGAGTGAGTAATCGTTTGATGAGAATAATTTTGACAGTGGGAATAAAATTTTATTAGAAGAATATTCTGTACATACCATAAATATAAATTGAAAAAAATAAAGATTTAAGTTTTATGATAACTACTACAGTACTTAAGTTGGAATTCCAATGGATAAATGTGTTGGAGGACAATACATACATACATAATTGGCCATTACAACCCTTCAGTCAGGATTACGGCCTAGCTTCTCAACACCACTCATGTTGTGTGCGTTAATTTTATACATGAGTGGTGGGACCTACAATTCAACATCGCCTCCAAACGACAGACTTTGAGAAACTTTTTCATGTCTGGTTTATTTACTCTCAGAGTTTTTTTTTCCAGAAATCTGCTGAGAGGAAGTCGCCGAAAAAAATATTTTTTTTCCATATTTCGTTTTGATGTCTGACCTGGGGCTCGAACCCGGGCTTTACGTCTAATAAGCAAACACACTACCTACTAGACTACGGCGACTTAAAGTGACTGATAAACTAATGGATAAACGTAAATGTGCCAGTGTGGCCTAGTCCTAGTCCAATTTCTGTGTCCGGTAAATCAGTGAGTTTAGAGAAGAGCATTTGAGTGCTCATTTGAGTGCTCTGAACAAGGTAATTGCTGAACTCAGGTTTACTAAGAGTTCTTAATCTAGTCTTGACCAGATTTGCTGCGCTCATACGACGCTTAAAAAAATATGATATTAACTGGTCGATCTTCCATGTCTTTACACCTCTTGTTAAAAGATCCGCGGCAGCCTTTGTAGGAATTATTTTGTGAGAATCCAAAGCCCTGAAAGTCTTCTGGTTTTGAAAAATTATGATAATATCACTTCCAGAGATATTGAGCTTTTCAATAATCAGCACAGCAGCCCGAACTACTGATACTTAATCTGTAATGATCGGGTGAACTTCATTAAGGGGTCATACTTTGGTGTAATGTAATTGAAGTTCCCAAAAGTGTATTGGCTTATTAGCCGTGCCTGAACCCCCAGATATATCAATCAAAAATATTCTTAAGCGATTTCCGTTCCGATGATTAGTTTTGTTTTTTGTATCATGGAGGGTAGTATAATGGTCCATTCGGGGCACGTGCACTATGATAGTTTATTTGCTAAAGTTCCCAGCTTTTTATAGGGGAACTCAATTAGTGACTCACTTACTTCGGTTGTTTTAGAGGCCTGTTCGGTACTGATCAGAGGTTGGGAACAGGCTAGATGTTATCTGACTAAAGATTGGGTCTCTTTGGCTATAGTATTAATACATACATATACATAATTGGCCATTACGGTCTAGCTTCTCACACCACTTACGTTGTATACGTTAATTTTATACGTGAGTGCCGGGACCTACAGGTTAACGTCGACTCCGAACGACGTATTTTTGAGAAACTTATTCATTATTTACTCTCAGAGTTTTTGCCAGAAATCTGCTAAGAGGAAGTCGCCGAAGAAATATTTTTTTATCATATTTTGGTTTGATGTCTGACCTGGGATACGAACGGGGGCTTTACATCTAATAAGCCAACACACTACCTACTAGCCGGCGATAGTATGAATGTCAGTAAATATTCAGTACCTTCATGATTACTGGAGATTGTGTTCAAGAATTCAATGTTACGAAATAAAATTTCTGACTAGTTAGGCCAAAGGCCAAATACACCAATGATGTGATAGTTTGACTTTGATATACGCCAAATATGTTTTGCAGGCGCCTGCATAGTGCACATGTTTCAGAAGATATGATGAAGATTCAGAATATGTCTGTGATACTACATCGAATAAAAAATAATGTGAAAAACTTACAGAATCTGCTAAAGTTTCCTGCCTTTCTACCTCTACCTGTAGTTAAAAAACTCATTATTTTTTTTTCAGTTTAAACAATTGAAAATCAATAATTCTGTCATTAAGATGCAATTCACTTGCAATACTTCAGGAACTTATTAAAATTTTAATCATGTTTTCCATATTACTCTTCATTTTTTATTAATTTTGTTTTATTTTTTCTTTTTTTCGTTACAGGTACGTTTTACATTTTAATTGCAAACAAGGTTTCATTGATTGGTTAAGTACAATAACATTTATAAAAAGGAGCCTATTTCCTCTTAAAACACATATTTCAAATAATATTTCATTTAATTAAATGAATTCCATTTAAATATTTCTCTTTCATTAATAACCACTATTTAGCAAAAAATGTCTCCCTTCTAAACGATAAACACTATTATGGTATTATTTCTTGGTAGCTTTGCGAATAAACCCAATTATTTGCAAGTTCACCACAGTGTCAGAATGCTTTGCGAAAATTGTCGCAACTACCTTTTCATGTTGGCTACCGGTAATTGTGTTCATTTTCATTCGCCAGATTGTCTCTCTGTCTGTCTATCTGGCATTTGATCTTTGTGGTGGTAAATCATTAGTTGCATTCATTTACTAGTTTTTGCCATGCATTAAATGTTAATAATTTAATTGATAGTTTGTCACAAATTGTTATAATTGAAATGGGTTTTCAAAGCAACTGTAACTGTTGCAGCAAGTGCACGAATGGAACTCCCTAACCATAAATTGTCAATTGATCTGATCGTATTTTAAAAAAATAGCGCAACAACTTCAAAAGACTGCCAATGAATGTCGGTATTTAAATAATTTAATTAAATTAAATGAACACAATGGAAGCTGCAAGCTTAATGCTTAAAAATGTTTTTACTGTCTGAAGGAAAATGCAAAGGAAATAGGACCGGATTTAGAAAAAAATAATTTTTCTGCTAAAAAATATTTGCCTTAATGAGTTGCGTAGGGAAGGCCCAAAGTTCGCTTCAAAATTAATACATATTTCAATGATTTCACTGTGATTTTCTGGAAGGATCTGATATGATACGTCGTCGTAGTAGATAGTGTGTTCGCTTATTAGACGTAAAGCCCGGCTTCGTATCCCAGGCCAGACATCAAAACGAAATATGAAAAAAAAATATATTTCTTCGAAGACTTCCTCTTAGCAGATTTCGGTCAAAAACTCTGAGAGTAAATAAAATTGCCATGAAAAGTTTCTCAAAAATCTGTCGTTTGGAGTCGACGTTAAACTGTAGGTCCCGCTACTCAAGTATTAAATAAAGGCACACAGCACGAGTGGTGTGAGAAGCTAGGCCGTAATCCTAACTGAAGGGTTGTAATGGCCAATTATGTATGTAATATGATACGTGTTAAGTCGTTACGATTTCCACATTACAACTTCCCACTTGAATTTCAATTACATTCGACCATAGATTCTAGTGCCTCAGTAAAACATGGTTTTGTATAACTTAAGCAAACTATATTAGGATTATTCTTACTAGGAAGCATATCCATCGTACACCTTCTACGGAGGAGGTTCTTGAACATATCGATTTTTAGACTTTTTTGTTTGTAATCTTAGCTGTTATTGACGTAGTGTAGTAGGTAGTATGTTGACTTATTAGACGGGAGTTCGTGGTTCAAATCCCAGCTGAGACATGTCGAATGAAACAAAACTCTGAAAGTAATTATAATTGCCATGAAAAGATTCCCAAATCTATCATTCGGAGTCTATGTTGAACAGTAGGTCCCGTAGCTTACGGGTAAAGAATGAATACATACAACAGCATGGGTGATCTGAGAAACTGGGTTATAATCCTGACTAAAGGGTTGTAATCGCCAATTAAGCAACCAAGTAAATAATAACCTTGTTCGATGGGACAAATTCAGTGTCTACAAGTAATCAGATATGAAAAGACCTGCTCAGAAGTTAGAAACTGTCTAACGCTTATTCGCTATGCTTTAAAGCAGCAAAATTCTAATAGATCCCTGAGATCATTCTTTTTTGTGTGACAACCCTCTAGAGTGAGGTTATAAACCCCTTGTGATAAACAGATTACTTTTGTAACTAATCGATAATAATGCGATGCAGACAGTGGTGCGATTGTGAAACAAAAATTTACATTTTTGGGTACTTAGAGAGGCTACATGAAGGGCAAAAGCCGGTATTGTATACCCCCATAAGGTCTAACATAGTAGCAATAAAAAATTAGGAATTTCCTTTGAATATCCGCTTAAATATCTAATACAGTGTTCAGATATTTACCTTTATTGCGTAAATCGCAATAAACGCCATTATTGAGCTCAATATTTCATCTGAAGTCTCAATTAATTATTGCGCAATAAATACGAAAATTGTTATAATATTGAGTAAACTCAATATTGAGTAAAAAAATGCATAGCACTGTCATAAGTATGTTCAGTGCGCATATTAATTACAATTATCCGAATACTTTCTGTTGATATTTTATAACTCAAGTGTAAACAACGACAAAAAAAAAAAAAAAAAAAAAAAAAAAAAAACACGCACACTTTTATTGTTGAACTGTGTATATTGTTATGTATGGACACTTAAAATATTGTATTCAATAAACCGAATATTGACTCAATAAAAGTGCATACCTGAACATAGTATAATACAAAAATGGAACGAATCTGAATCACTGATGACTTTAAAACAACTTGAAAGAAATCTTATTTTGTTTCAAAATCTTTGTGATATGCATTGGGGAATCTGTGGAGTTGTAAAGCAAGTTGTTGAGTATTGCCTTACATAGCTAGGATAAGAATGAAAAGAGTTCAAGGCTCAATACCAACTTAAAGGAAGTCTGAGTTAGTTTTAGGATCTTTCCGATATTCACTGGTAAACCTATAGATTGTATATGTTGTGGACAGATACCGTGACATAGGTGATTGAAAGCTTTCGTTTCTGGAAAGCTTTTTGGGGTTTAAATTTAAGATTAAAAAAAATTAAATATTTCTACTGTATAGTCGCTTGCTGCTTTGATTGTGTTTGACGTTTATTTAATGGCGGATCTAAACTATTAAGGTGCAGTTAATAAATGATTTGTTTTTTGTTTTGTTTTAAAAAACAAATACTTGAGCAAATTATTATAATTACAATAATTTAATTATAGTTTTAACAAAAATTGCAAAAAACGTCAACAAATATGTTGATTTCTTCAACAATTTAGTGTAAATACAATATGATGACGTTAATTATATTATAAAGAGCCAAGTATAATTAGTTTTCATGGCTAATTCATTTAATTTTTCTATGAAACTTAAAGAGAAATAAAAATAAAACACAATTTTTTAAGCTCGTTAATAAAAAGAAAAAAATGTGTTAAAAAGAGTTATTTTAAAATTATATATAAATATGACTAATAGGATATTTTTTACTACTACTGCTGTTAATAGTGTTTTTTAGTTTTCCATATAAAAAAATCTAAAAAAACTCATAAAAAGTGAAGGGGTGTGTTTGGCTGCAAAGTAACGAAAAAAAATGTATTTTTTATATGTTTATATACTCTGTCTGTGGTTATTGTTTAGTTTTAAACCATGACTTTAAAAAACGCGCCTAAAATTTGTGTAGCATTCTTAATTTTCTATTAGGGTGGCTCAAATTGTCGCCAACACTGAAAAATATATTCAAAGAGACACAATAAAAGGTTTTTTATTTCATTATTTTTGAATACGTTGCTCCCTAACATTTACATTTTTCAATGGCTTTAAAATTTAAAATAAAATATTTACTTATGTTATCGTCATTGAGCATACAAATGTTTTGATTTTTGATTTTTTTTTTCATTACTTTTGTTGTTCATGTTTTAATTGCCGTCGTTTATGTGGGTGAAGTTCTAAAGACCAACAAATCATGGTTTTTTTTTTGTTTGTTTGTCATTTTCTTGATTTCAATACCACTTTTTCTAATTTAATAAATACCGCCATTAAGGCTATGCAAGGTATTTAAAAGAATGAATTCATTTTTTACATTAAATATGAGAGATTTAAAGTTTCGAAGATTTGTAGTTATTATGTAAAGTCCATAGGAAACGTTCCATGTGTTGCACTAGTGGGTAGTATGCAGGCGACTAAATCTGGCCTTAAGTTAGTCCGCTTAATTAGAACTTAATTTCTTAATCATCATTTTGAAGAACTTGTTTAACACAAACATAAAAGCGTATCCCTTTTCTTTATATTTTCTTCTAGTAATGAATTGGTAATCTCCTATTAGTAATTGGATTACGTTACCTTGTTTTCAATTATCCATTCATTTATAGGTGAACATTACATACATACATACATAACTGGCCATTAGAGCCCTTCAGTCAGGATTACGGCCTAGCTTCTCACACCACTCATGCTGTGTGCCTTAATTTTATACATGAGTGACGGGACCTACAGTTTAACGTCTTCTCCGAACAACAGATTTTTGAGAAACTTTTTCATGGCAGGTTTATTTACTCTGAGAATTTTTGCCAGAAACCTGCTGAGGGGAAGTCTCCGAAGAAATATTTTTTTTTCATATTTCGTTTTGATGTCCGACTGGGATACGAACCCAGGCTTTACGTCTAATAAGCGATAATAGGTGAACCTTACTTAACTTAGCTTCTCACACCACCCATGTCGTATGTAAGAATTTTACTCATGAGTGGAAGGACTTACGGTTTAAAATCTATTCCGAACCACAGATTTGGGACAACTTCATTTCCTCTCAGAGTTTTTTTTCCAGAAGACAGCTGAGAAGAAGAGATATTTTGTTGTCATATTTCATTTTTTGTGAGATGTCTGAGCTGAGATTTGAACCATGGGGTTTACGTCTAATAAGCCAACACACTACCTATTAGAGTACGGCGACTTCTATACATCCCTATTATGTACCAAGCGTGTAACGTGCCTATCAAATTCGCAACTCTTAGCTGGCTACAATATTTTTAATATCGAAATGAAGGGCGAAATAAATCCACCACAGTATTATGTAAAGTAAACTATTCCCTGACTACAGGTTTAACACATGAACAGCGTTTTTTTTTCAAGAAATTTTATTTCGTTGTATTTTATTTTTAATTATTATAAACTCCTTGGATATGTCAAGAAAAGTGTCAAAACATGTGTACATCTTAAGTAAGTTGACTGTACAGCTTAAGAGACTTGACTTTGTTTGCAACTTTTCTCCTCAGCCATGCATGAATTCATTCTTTATTTTCTCTGTCTATACATTTTTTCTCGTTCCATGCGGTAATAGTAGCCGTATTTTAATTCTTGATTTATTTCAATATTTACTTTTATGAGTAAGAAAATTTCATAAATAAAAATAAATTCAGATTTAAATTTGAAATATTTTTTTGTATTTAAAATTGCGAGCAAAAAAAAAATGTGAAACGTAATGAGATGGGTTGTGAATTTAAAAAGTGTTTCCATTTTAAATATTTCGTTATGGTTTTATCATGAGGTATTCTTATATAAATCCTAACCCAAAAGAAACCGCCTGACAGACAGATTAAAGATTATGTTCATAAATTAAATTCCATGGAGTATTTGTGTTAATTGTTTGCGGAAATAGCCATACAAATGACTCCTACACTTCAAATTATTTTTCTCATATAAAAAACCATTTATTAATGCATTAAATAATTTAAATATTTTTAAATAGAGAATTTTTTAAAATATTTTTTTTTATTTTTACTTTAAGAAATCGTGATAAATTTTTGCACAATTTTTTAAAAAATAAAAATAATTTGTTTTAGTGTGACAAAAAGTGACAAAAGTGTTGTTATTGCAGTATTGTTGTAATAATTTGAACATGTCCAGTGACCTGTGCAAAAAGATTTTCCATCTAGTATCCCAGCTGGCTTAAGTTTTCACCCAACCAATCGCTTCAGTAACCAAAGATGTTCTACATAAAATACATATTTATACTGCAAGAGTTCCGGACTATCAACAATGATTTTATTTCCTATCGTATCGAAGATATGACCCTACCTAAGATACGTTGGCGATCTGATTGACCCACAAAACTGCAGCTCAATAGAGGAGATTCATACCTATAACCATTATTATATCAGTTTCTAAGGCTGTCATAAAGTGTAACGACGGAAAATTCAACCAGATATATATACACAATCGATAGAAATTATAAGCACTGCCCTAACTGACCCACTCAAGTCCTCCTCCTATGTTCAATCCGATTGTAAAGAATCTCATCCGTTTTACATTTTAGTCTGCGTTGGGAATCGCTGTATCTCTCACGTTATGGGAGACAGACTAGAAAATAGAAGAATAAAATTTCTTGCCCATCACTCTCTACCAAAGCAATGCCCTTTCCGTCAAAGCATATCAAATCACCGCAGCCACTTAGGGCTGGCGGCAACATAGAAAAGAATCAATACATTGCACTTGTTTGGTGTCATTTGTGGGTCGTCAGCATCTTTGGACTGCCCGTTTTCAAGAACCATTGGAATCGTAACGTTACAGTGGCTATATATACACAATACATAGAGTCTCTTGTGTAAAGGGCCAAGCCAAAATTATAAAAACTGCGGGAAAAAAGGTGTAAAAATTATAACTCACGTATGGACTACCTACGTGTAGGTGCCTTAATTTTATACATGAGTGGCGGGACCTACAGTTAAAAGTCGACTTCGAACGACAGATTTTTGAAAAACGTTTCATGGCAATCTCGTTTACTCTCAAGGTTTCTGCCAGAAATCTGTTGAGAGGAAGTCGCCAAAGAAATATTTCATATTTCGTCTTGATGTCTAACCTGCGGTTTGAACCGTGGCCTTACGTCTAATAAGCCTACTAGACTACGGCGACTACACTACCTACTAGACTAGGCGACTTCATGTGTTTTCAATAACGAAATTTTAAAAAAATCTTCCGTTGTATGCAATCGTTGAAATGTAATTCGCAAGCATTAAGATGTCTTTTTCATTTGAGTACTTCAATATAGACCCACTATCGGATCGATTATGTAAACAAGATAATTATCGAAAACTCTATATTTAATCTCTCTACTGGTGCTCTTATATCAAGACAGATTAGTCCTATTCCCTGATGTTCTTCCGCTATTCATATTTTTTTATTTTTGTTTCTCACTTAAAAACTGACTTGTAAGGACACTTTTATTATTTTATTTTATATTTTGCGTTATGCTGTTGTTATTAGAGCAAACCACAATAATTGTTTTAATTAAATGTGTCATCAAGTCGACTTTATTTAAAGTTCTTGCCGACAGTATGAAACAAGAAAAGAATCTTTGAAATTATAACGCTTGTGATCTCATATTTGCTGTTAATTTAGAAATCTAAATAACATTTTAATATAAACAAGATTTAATTTTTATATTTCCTTAACTGCAGTTCTAATTTTGCGATTTATTACACTCTCAGTCCATCGTCCATCTTCATTAGTTTTGTTTTCGTCGAATAATTATTTTTCAAACAAGTATTGCTGATGGCCTTATACAGTATGCCTGAGAATATTTTTTTTTTCTTTTTTTTCACACAGTAATTATTTTGTTATGGGAATAAATAATAGTCTCTTTTATTTTATTTTCTTTCATTTTTCATCTTCAGTTTGACAAAAGAGAAAAGACGTTAAACCGCAAAAAAGAGAAATTCCTTTCAAAGAATCTTTTTCTTTGGTTTCTTACATGCCGTACCACAATTTTACAATAGAGTGTATCAGATTTTCAAAATAACTTCCGTTGAAGAATTTTGTTTTGAAATTTAATCCATTAAAAAGAGTTTAAGGAAATGAGAAATGAAGAAAAAGAAATTAAATGGTAAAGAAAAGGTTATGAGTGCTTTATATGTTTTTTTTTTTCAATAAGACTTTGTGTGTATGGGAAATAGGTGCCGGGCAAGTAAACAAAATCTCTTTACTGGATATATCATATAAAGCGGTATGGAAATTCGAATGAGTCGAGTCGAGATCAGAAATGAGTATTCAAAAAGATGAGTTGATTCGAATCATACTCATAATTTCTGATACTTATACGCATTTATGCTTATTTTAATATCATACTCATACTACTCATGTTCAAAGTTTGAAGTACTCATCGTACTCATACTTAATATACAATATGCATGATGTTATTGATTTCGACTCCCCTTTACTCACTGATTCGCGTACGAACACTACAATACTTACTAAATTTTAATGAATTATTCGAATCACTCGAATCATTTATGAGTATTATAAGTATTTTTGTAAATTTATGAACCTGAATGAGTAGGCTTGTGAATCAAACATATTTCGAATGTTATGAATTTGATGTTAACGTTGCACTCGTACTCATTGCAACCTGTACTTATAAACCAATGTTGTAGTGAGTACGAATGAATCAGAGTAGTTGAATTTCAATACTGTTGACTCACTCATACTCAAAATTTCATGAGTACTTTTGAGTAGCGAAGAAACGATTCATTGCTGACCTTTGGTATACACTTTCTGTGATGGAGATTAATGCGATGTTTCTGTAACACAGGCTATTTCACTTGCTTGCCTTTTTATATGGGATTTTTGGGCAAAAACACTCAATTTTGTTTGTGTTTCCCATATAAACAGGCAAGTAAGTGAAATAGCCTGTGTTACAGAAACATCACATAAGACAATTTCTGCAAAACCTGCAATCACGTGAAAGGAGAGAGAACAACTGAACATCTTATTTGCCATTTTCCACTACCTATCAAGATAGGATGAAGGATTTTTGGACACCCAGAAATATATTATTGATAAAGCTTGTCTAGCCAATGTTGATTTGTATTAAATCATGGACTTCACAAAACTTTTAGGTGGCATATAAAGCAATAAGTATAGTCGAGAACCTTATAGCACCCAAGTGCATCATATACTTAAGGGCGGTTGCTTTAACTCAACGACGAGCTTTTCTACTTCTAAATTATGTGGATAATAACACTTTCCTGTTAAATTCAAGACACTCATATCCTGTATATCTTTCTAAAAGAATTGTTGCTCAGAAAATACAACTTCTGTTTCACATATACATATTCTTCAAGCTCATCAGTAGAGAATTGCGTGAATTTTTAACGCTCTTAAATTTTAAATAATTGTTTAACTCTGACGGAAATCAGTTAAAATTCCCACCATAAATCCGTTTTGTTTAATTAATAACACCTCCAGGAATTATTGTGTTATTTTATTTAAATATTTTGCTTGATTATTATTATTATAAAAACAACAATAAAAAAAAAAGTTTACCAAATAAATATTTTTTGCATATCAGCGTTGTCTTTCTTCAAATCTTAATACAAATTTTAATGGACTCTTGACCTTGACAACGAATTTTTTTTGTTTTTTTTTTCATGTTCGAAAATAATAAAAAAAATTTATACAATAAAACTTTCAATTATAAATTGCTCATATGGGGATTTAAAAGATTTACGTCGATTTTATTATTGTATAATAAATAATCAAAATATATATTTTTTTAATTTTATTAAACAAGAAACAGCTTCAAGTGTTTAAAGATTATTATCATCATTTCGGGGGGGATTTAAATGATGAATGAATGGATTGGTATTGAATTGAAGGTGCACAAAATTCGTTTGATCTTTTAGTGTTTTATATATTATAAAAATATAAAAAAAAACCAGATTTTAAAGAATATTTTTAATATAATATTGCAATATTTAAAAACTAGCTTTGTTTTATTAACATAAACTGCTTCCACTGGACACCAGATGGCGTCTATACCAGATCTCTATATATTTATGTGTGCAGCAGTACAATCCTTAAGGTTTTTTTCTTTTAATACCATGATTTAATTCGTTTAAATTCCATACATTACAAATTAATGACTCACTTCTTTAAATAGGATTACAAACAATGTAACAACCAATAATAATAATAATAAGTACAACGGACAACAAAAATTTCTTCAAAGTAAAAATCTTTTTATTTTTTTTTAAATCTTTTCATTCTTTTGCACTTTTGACTGTGAAAATGATGTCAAATTATTGTAAATTGTAAGCTTTTGTAAGTTCAAAGAAGAAAGACATAAATAAAAGCCATTACGACGAGTGTTATTGTTATAAAATCTCTCTTTTCGAATTTCATTTCAATTATTGATGGCACATTCATACATTCATTCACACATACAAAGCAGGCATTATACTGCCAGCCATATAGTCCAGCAAATGTCTCTGTGAATATAAACCAGACATGACCAGCTTTCAAAAGAGGCGAACAATAAAAATTACGCATGAATTACTTGGTCTGAAAAATATGTTTTTTTTCTCTCTCAAGTATTTATAACTCGATTAAGTTCAGAGAAATGGTCTGAAAATGCTTTTAAACGGTACACAGGCACACAGAGACAAACAGTTTGTCCGTCTGTAGACTGACTGGTCTTTAGAGGAGTAGTATTGTTGAAAATTAACATTTAATTTGTATAATAGAAGTACATAGTACGTATGTATGTATGTGTTGCTGTCGTATTACTCAGACAATTGCATGAATGTCTGTCTTTCCATTTGTCCGCCCGTCTTGTTAAAATGGTCTGTCTTTTGGTGTGTGATTTTATTTTTTCTTTTTTTCATTTTTAATTCAATATCTTTTGAATTGAAATACAATGTGAAAGAAACACTTTTAATGGCACTCACTTACATATGTTGACTTTTTAAGTCTTTTAATTTTATTATGATCTAAATATGGTTGCAATTTTCTATTACTTTTTATTTATTTTCTTCTTCTATTATTTTTTAATAATGATGGCTATAAACTGTTTTCACCATTTATGACTTAATAGAGTCGAAGATAATAATAGTTTTATTGTATAGTATAGTAAATAGGGGTGTTCACAGTATGTCACATAGTTTGAAAATATTAAAAAAAAAATATGTCATTCAACCAACACTCAGATTAGACCTCTACTAAGACAATATATTTATAGATTTTGAATAGATGCTGCTGGAGTGTCAGTGAGTGCTTTTGAGAATTAAGTACATACATAATTGAAGTCGCCGTGGTCTAGTAGGTAGTGTGTTGGCTCATTAGACGAAAGGCCCGAGCTCAAATCCCAGGCCAGACACCAAAACGAAAATATGAAAATATTTCTTCGGCGACTTCCTCTCGGCAGATTTCTGACAAAAACTCTGAGAGTAAAAATTGCCATGAAAAGCTTCTCAAAAATCTGTCGTTCGGAGTCGACTTTAAACTGTATGTCCCGCTACTCATGCATAGAATTAACGCACACAACACGATTGGTGTGAGAAGCTAGGACGTTGTACAATGGGTCAATTCGACCTCCGGGTACTGTACTTGTCACAGTTGACAAGTACACGTCCTCTAACCTAACCTAACCTACATACATAATTGATCATTACAACACTTCAGTTAGGATCAGAGATCAGCAATGAATCGCAGCAATACTCATAAGTACTTATAAAATTTTAAGTATGAGTGAGTCAACAGTATTGAAATTCAACTACTCTGTTTCATTCGTACTCACTACAACATTGATTTATAAGTACAGGTTGCAATGAGTATGAGTACAACGTTGACATCAAACTCATAACATTCGAAATATGTTTGATTCATACGCCTACTCATTCAGGTTCATAAATTTAGAAAAATACTTATAATACTCATAAATGATTCCAGTGATTTGAATCATTAATCAACATTTATAGTTTTAGTTGTTGCAACAGAAGAAAGAAAAAGACAAAGACAGCAAGCAAAGCAAATACACAACATTCTAGTGAGTATTGTAGTGTTCGTACGCGAATCATACTTATTTTGTAATTTTTGTAAACGTTGAGTAAAGGAGAGACGAAATCAAGAAGATCATGCGTATTGCAAAGTATGAGTATGATGAGTACTTCAAACTTTGTATAAGTATGTATCAGAAAATATGCGTATGATTCGAATCTACTCATCTTTTTGAATACTCATTGCTGATCTCTGCTAAGGACGCACAAAATGTCTGCTCAAACTATCAAGAAGCATCAACGTTGGAGTTATTTTTATTAGACGTTGAGTTCTGTATGAGTTGTAAGGTCGAGAAAGAATAGAAAACTGCTCTTTAGCTATGGGTTATGGCAATGAGCCAAACTTCGGCTACTAACCTAACCAAACAATGTCGTTCCTCTTTGAATAACTTTCTATTGGGCTATGTTGACAAGTTTATGGTATGTAAGTTTTCACTAGTGCAGAATAATTTGTTTGCTGCAGTAGAATTTTTAATGAAATATTCACGGGTTTGCCTTGAAAGATGGATGATGGTGGATTAGTAAGAATTTTTAAAATTCCCGTCAATTATTGAACTTCCACCGACTTTACTGATATTCAAAGGTCAAAGTTTGCACAAGCTGCGTCCTTTAGTTTGTGCAAATTATTATTACAGAGAATTAAATTTTATATCCTAATTACCAAGTCATAAACATAATCAATCCTAGAAAAAAAATACTTTTTCCAAATCTGTGATTACCCCATACAATCAGCACGTACACAAGGCAGCAATTGTCAATTATTACTTAAATTTATTTTATTTTTCACAATATTTTCTGTTTTATTGAATTAATATTCATCAAACTATTGAAAAATTTGACGATTTTAAAAAATGTCTGCTCTAGCAAACAATGACTTTGAAAAATTGCACTTTCAATTGTTGTCATATTGAATTGAAAAAAATGATCACCAGTGTTGACAAACAATATCAAATGAATTTAATAAACGGTATTGTAATGAACAATACAATGTCTAGTTTATAGTTTAATGGTCAGAAATTCCCACAATGATTTAAATAGGCCCGTTTTGTTATAAAGAGGACAATGACAACTAATTTATTTTCGCAATGCATTTAATTGTCACTTTGAATAGAAATGGAAATTTATGTATGTATAGTTGTTGTAATTTTAAAAGATATTTGAAAATATGCTCACCCGTCACCAGCGCAAACACTACGTAAGAAACTTTCGTAAGTTTTTCTCAGCTGGATGCAACACTTGCGCCTGCCAGCGCGACATGCTTGTCTAAATATTTTCTATGATTTATTGAAGGAAAACAAAAAAATTTTATTAAAAAATTCAATGTAAAAAACTAATGCCATATCTTTCAACTATAAAACGAGATCATTTTTTTGTTTTTGTTTTTATTTTTGTTTCTAAGAAGCTGGCTTGCTTGGCTTTAGTAAACTGCCAAGTGTTCATGGCTGGCAATTAACACTTTGACATGTGTAAGCGAGTGTCTTTTAGTTTTCGAGGTTTTTTCTGCAAATATTTTGTTTAATGCAAATATTTGTAGTTTAACTTTACGGATAAACAGATTTAAATAAACGATAACTGCAATGGAATATGTAGTTATCGTTCACACACACACCGAAAAAAAATAATTTGTTTTAATATCCTTTTGTTTTTAAATTGGCATTTTATAAGTAGCTGAATTAAAACTTAATAGATTACGCAGCTTGTGTGAGAAGTTATGGGGCAAGTTTACTAAATTCGATACAATGTTGGAGCAAATTAACTCGGCTAACGACTTACTTACTTAATTCGTCATTACATACATAATTGGCCATTACAAACCGTCAGTCACAATTACGCCCTAGCTTCTCACACCACTCATGTTGTGCGCCTTAATTTTATACCTGAGTGGCGGGACCTACAGTTTAACGTCGACTCCGAACGACTGATTTTGAGATACTTTTTCATGGCAGATTTATTTACTCAGAGTTTTTGCCATAAATCTGCTGAGAGGAAGTCGCCGAAGAAATATTTTTTCATATTTCTTTTTGATGTCTGGCCTGGGACTCGAACCCGGGCTTTACGTCTAATAAGCGCACACACTATCTACTAGACTACGGCGATTTCCATGAATAATAATGATTTTATTTTCTGCACTCCTTTCCAATTTGCATTTACGCTTTTTCTGGCACTAAAATAAAATTCAACTGTCTGACAGCATTTATCTCTGCATATCTCTCTTTCTTTAAAACTTGACGGCTTGGACTTTAGCTTCACTACTTCAATTTACATATATTTTTCATTTTTTGTTCTCTCTCTCACTCCGTTTTTCAATTTAACCTGTTTCTTTTCCTTTTTGTTTGGTTAATATTTTAATGAGAATTACACTTGCAAGTTAAGTGTAACGCCATGCATATTATGTATGTAAGTCATGTAATGGTATGCATTATGCATGTGCATGTGGCTACAGTGTAGCTGTTTGTTGCACTAATTTAAGTAGTTTTTATTTCTCACGCATTAACTTGGGGATATGCTTCAGTTAATGGGAAATTACAGAAGCTCAGGCAACCAACCAAGCAGTCAGCCGGTCGTCCAAGCAGACACTCAACTCAACATACATTGCGGATTTGGCTGAATGACTATGGCCAAGCGACTGGCATTGTAATAAATTTGCGGTAACATCAGCAGCAGCAACAGCAACAGTGCCACATAGAATTCCCTTATAAAACTTTAATGCTTTATTTAAACGCTATTTCCTATTTGCATTGCACTAGAGCATGTATTTTATTTCTCTAGAAATTAGAGCAGGCTTTTAAATACAAAAGTCTTTTAAATATTTGTTAAAAAAATTAAAACAAAATTATTAACAATAAATTTTGCAAAATAACAATAACAATAAAAGAGTCACAGTTTTTTAAATCCTATTTTGAAACTTTTTAAAATTATTTACATGTCCTTCAGTTATATGTACGAGTATTTCTGTTTCCATTATTTAATACATATTCCGCTGAGTTTTGTTTTCATTTCGTGTTTGTGCCTTAAGTCTTTTGTTTTTTAGTTTTCGTTCAGGGTGTTAAATCTCGATTAACAAGTCTGTTGTTTTCGTGCTGTTTTATGGTATTTATTGCTGTAGACTTTGCTTTTCATGTTTATTTCCTAAGTCTTTTGTTTTTTTCTTTATTGAAAAATATAATTTATGTTTAATTCTTGGCTCAGTTTTTTAATATTTACAAGCATTAGTAAATAGTTTTGTTCTATAAATCCGTTTAAAAGATTTGTTTTTATTTTATTTGTGTTTATTGTGTTGTTATTTAGTGAGCAAGGGGTTAGTGTATTCAATGTATATTATTCTTGGGACAAATGATCGATTAATTTCAGTATACTATAGTCGCCGTAGTCTAGTAGGTAGTGTGTGGGCTTATTAGACGTAAGGCCACGTTTCAAACCCCAGGTCAGGCATCAAAAACGAAATATGAAAAAATATTTCTTCCGCGACTTCTTCTCAGGAGAGTTTTGGCAAAAACTCTGAGAGTAAATAAAATTGTCAAAAATATGTCGTTTGGAGCCGACTTTAAACTGTAGGCCCCTCCACTCATGTATAAAATTAACGCACACAACATGAGTGGTGTGAGAATCCTGACTGAAGAGTTGTAATAGCCAATTATGTATGCATGTATAGCACAGAGTATTAACACTACAGTTCTACACAGAGAAGTCGTGGTGAACATTTGAATGATGTTATATTCCACACCTAATAGCATCAATGAGTCTTTCAAACTTATAAAAAATTTCGATGATGGGTTCGTGTTAGAACTTTGTTTTAAAGATAAAGAGCTCTAAATGAAAAACCCGGTGTATGTATTGCCTTTATTTCTAAGAGACACAGTTCCCAAACTAGGATTTTTGACATTTTTAATTTCCTTCAATATATAGTTTGCTTTCTCGTCTACTAGTCGTCTCTATGTTTCTTGGTCAGTATTGCTGTTTTGCGACTAAGCTGCAGATTAAAGTCCATAGCTCAACATGCAACATTCCTTTTGTGGCTGTTTCATATTGCAAAGCCAGCAATTCTTTGTAGACTCTATTCTACCACAAATCTCATAAAGCTTGTGAATAAAATATGCACAAGATATGGTTTTTCTTTTGATTTATGTGGACTTCGATAACTTCGTGAGAGCCTATCTTTAGATGTTTCTGGTTTTTTCTACTTTAGCTGTTATAAGTCGGGCTAAATAACAAACTTAGTTCATATTACCGGTTGGATGTTTATGTTTATGCGTACTGGTGTGCTTTAAAGTATGTTTATCGATAACTGTGTTTGTTAATATTGGTCAGAATACCAGTTACATCTGTGTACTTACAAGCGAGAAGATAGATGTTTGTGTTAGCTCTCCAAGATTATCTTGTAATCCCCATGTAATTCCTTTCGTATTACTCCCATCGAGTGTAATTATAAAAACACTTATTTTTCACAGAAGTATGGTCACTTAATTGTTCATAGTTCTGTATTCGCTCTGTGATGCATTTTCAAGATTTCATTGTGTTTCATAATCTAGAATGCTTAATCAAAATCTATAAAGCATACCTATGCTTTATAATGTTTTCGAATGGTAGCCATTCAACCAACTCGTTCTAAAACCATTCTGTTCGTTACATAAACTTAATGACACATGATCTGCTTCTTGTGTATTGAAGATATGCGTGCCTATTTTGTTCACCTAATAACACAAATCCTTTCTAAATCCTGCAATCAGTGTAGGCGGCAGTGTTTCTCAAAAGGCCGACGTCTAGATGCAGTCGTTCAGCACATAACATTTGTTTTCAATTAGTCTGGAGATATGATATCAGAGCGATATTCCGGATAATTTTAGAGCGCATTGATTGACTAGGTGTGGCACACCTATTAAACTTTCCGATGAATTCTCAACCTTGAAAACCCCTATGAAGACCTAAGGGCTTATAATTGACAACGAAATTATGGATTCTGTCAACACCTGATGGGCGGCTTCGGATATGAGCAGAAAATCAGGCTAAAGATAGATATAGAATGTATGAAAACTCTGTTTAAACATCAACAAGCACGCTCAGTGTAGTTTTTGTAGACATTAGAAGAAATTATAGTATGAACACGCATATGTCTTGCGCACATGCCAAATTACTTCTGCCGGAGTTATAAGAATGAGGAAGATTAGAAAAATATTCTTCACCTACTGTGCATATGCTCGGCATTATGTCAGAGAAGAAAACAGCAGTTTGGTGTCTATTACCTGGAAAATTGAAGTGAACTATCTATGATAGACATTAGTAGTCGAAGCCGCTTCATCAGAAGCTTCGAATGGATCAGAGATTAGAGGAAACGTTAAACTATGCCATCGCTATGAACCTTATGTGGTCTCAGTTTGTTTATCCAAGCGCTTTGGGTAGGCAGCCACCTCTATCTAACTATCTATGCACCTATCTATGTTATCAGGACCTTGTTGGCTTTCATAGATGAAATCTCACAGTATATTTCAAATATACGAAGTGTGATCAAAAAATAATCGTTATTTTCAAATTTCGTGAGTTACGTATGTTCGATTTTCGCAACAATTAAAATTTATTTGTACTTCACTTTCATAGAAAATTCTAGTCCATAAAAGTTTTTGCAAAGTTTGTGTTTGAAGTCTTTTGTTTTAATAGAACAATATCTTATAATATGTATATACACAATATACATAAATACATATGCATAGCGACAGCTAATTTAAAAATCATATTTTTTTGTATTTTAATTTCAGATGGCACATTTGATGAGGAGAAAAATGAGGACAAATTACAAAAAGAAATCGATACGATCGAATATATTGACAAGTAAGTTTAATAAATTATTATCGATTATACTCTTCTAACTCCTACCCACGTATAGTGATGGGATTTGATTTAAAATTTATTTTTTTTAATAAATTCACTTTCTTGCCGAAAAGAAATTTAATTTTTATTTCATTTCTTTAAAGCTTACGTTTCCATCAGCAAAATAAAAATTAAAATTTCGTTTTTTTAATATGTATTTGATAAACATCTCTCACAAATTTATTTTTAATTCGCATTCAGCTGAAACCGAATAACTTTGCAGGAAGAGAAGTAAAGAAAACGGAAAACAGTTTATCGTTTTAAGTTTAAAGTTGAATCTGTAACTCAACTTAAAATGCATAAAATGAGGCATTAATAAGAGCTTTTTTTATTGTTTTTTTTCGCAAACATCAGTTTTAAAGTATATTTATGCAGATTGAAAACTCATAAACTTTAAAAGAAGCCATACAAATTTTAAATTTTTTTCAACATTAAAATATTGTTTTTGGGCGGTTTAGTGGTTTTTACTTTCACTGCCTTTTTTTCTGTTTTTCCAGACGATTATCGCTTACCAAATGAAATTGTATTTCAAACTTAAAAACAAAAACAAAAGAAATATAAATTAAAACAAGTTACATGAATTAAAATTGTTGAAGCCGACTGTTACATTAAATAAAATCTTTATTTTGAAAATAAAACGTTTTTGTTTTCGTTAATAATTTAATTTAACCAACCAGAAAACAGGTATAACCAGTGGTTAATTACGTTGGCTTTTATATTTCTATACCCTACACTAGCAGATGTAATGTACATGATGTTTAAAGCACATTTGTTTATTACAATTGATTTGTATACCTTTCGGAAGCCGCCTACTTTTGACATCTGAAGGTAGTGCAATGAAATTTAATTAACTCGATAATTGAAGTCTATTATTATGACATTTACAAATAAGTCGCTTCTCAAGTAACTGCTTATAATTGTGTTTTTGAAAGCAAAGAGTCATTAAGACTCTCGATAATTTAGATATGGGTTATTCGTCTGATATTGGTCCAAGGTCTAGTACATGGTGCTTTAATAGACGTACATTTTTAAGAAATACACAAAATTGTAAATTCCCATTTCACTCCCATCTCACCAATGCCAACTGTAATGTAATAAACACAATACGCGCAACACTTGTAGCACAACAATCTGTTCAATACATGGGTGAATACATGTGTGTATATGGAGATGATTATTTAAAAGGCAACGCGACAACAAGTAATAATGCTGCTGCTTCGCATTTAGTCTAATGCTATAAACACAATAGGCGCAGCAATTTGTCACCATTAAAATACATTGGTGTATACGGAAATGATTATTTTAAAGCCAAAGCGGCTACAAGCGATGATGCTGCTGCTGCGCATTTAATCCAATTTCTATTTTGTCTAGCAGCAATGAGAGAATTAGCGTTGACACAGAGAGTACTTGCGCTGACAATGAGAGAGTTAATGCTGTCAGTACAATAACTTGCATAAATTAGGGGTTTTAAGAACTATTAAAAGTGGAAAAAATTATTTTTGCGGCACCATAGTTAAGAAACCGTTAATTTTTTATTTGTCTTATTTACACTTGGTCGCTGCCGCCTTTTATATATTTGAAGTACATGCTGCTTGCCTGAGGCGGCAATTGTATAATTGCTATGCCGCATATGTTGCATTGACTGGGTTTATAACATAATGCAGTTTTTCAAGGCTGAATTGTGGCTTGGCTTGTCCTTGTATACGGGACACCATCATTTTTCTCTTTTCAGTAGGGGATAGTAACCGTTCGAGGAAAACGAGATCTCGATTCAAAGTAGTTATAAAATCCCTACAAGTGTGAATTAAGTTGCTTTTAACGTTAATATCGTGGGGTTATAGTAGCCTTTCACTATTTTTTAATTGCAATAATAAAAAAAACGCATTTCAGTAGGTAGCGGATCCTATAGTCCGCTCTAATCCTCTGTAATTTATAATTTTTTTTTCTTATATTTTCGGCTAATAAAATTGTATGCCAAAGAAAAAACTACGTTGAAGACGCTTTAAATCAAGTTTAATTTCTTTAGTTGTGCAGGTTTTTTCTTTATGACTTTTTGTTCGTTAAGTATTAAAGTTTTGCTATTATAACTCCCCGTTTATTGTTTTTATTATCATGCGAATAGAATTTGTTAACAAAATTTGTTTCGTGTTTAAATACCACCAGTAAGGGGGAATCTCTTATTTTTTTAAATATTTATCAGTTTGATTTATACACAAAACTCGTATCTATCTGTAGAGATATGAGCATAGGCAAGGAGATAATAGAGTTGATAAAACAATACAAACAAATGATTGAAATAACAAATTAGTTTGTTTCTTAAGTCTTTTATTTTCCTGGTATTATAACTGAAGCATGATAATTTTTTAAAACATTTTTGTAATTTGTTGTTGTTGTAAAATAGTATGAGTCTCTTAAGTCTTTTGTTTTAATATGATATGATTTATTTGTTTGATCATTAATAATGTACTTGTATATGAAACGTAATTGTACGTTTGTTTTAAAGACCTTTTAATATGGTCTTCGGTTTAAGTCTTTTGTTATATTTTAGATAAGGCATCCTATTACTTGATGATATTTTCTGTAGTTCACGTTAACCCAAACATTTTGACTCGTATATGATCATCAAACAAGAAAAACCATGGCGTTTTGCGTCGCAATGTAGGCAGTGGTCATACATACAAACATACATAATTGGCCATTACAACCCTTCAGTCAGGATTACGGCCTAGCTTCTCAACACCACTCATGTTGTGTGCGTTAATTTTATACATGAGTGGCGGGACCTACAGTTTAAAGGCAATTTTTACTCTCAGAGTTTTTGCCAGAAATCTGCTGAAAGGAAGTCGCCGAAGAAATATTTTTTCATATTTCATTTTGATGTCTGACCTGGGATACGAACTCAGGCCTTTCGTCTAATAAGCCAACACACTACCTACTAGACCACGGCGACTTCGTCATAACGTCTTGGTCATAACGTCTTGATTTTTAACAATTTATGTAGAATGCATCCTCCCTTTTGGGTGCTTCGGTGAATGCATTTTTCTTGATTTGGATTGCCTCAGTGATATAACGGTGGAAATCTGGTAAATTTTGTTAGATTTCGCAAAGAAAAAATAAAAAATAGGTAGACAGAGGTCAACACCTACAGGCTGCATCATATTAAGGTTTCCCTCTGACGAGGACATAAACTTGAACTGCCTTAACTCTTGGCATGAATTAATGGCAAGATTATGTCTACTCATATCCACATTACAACTATTGCGGAGGCTATTTTGTAAGCGTACGAATCGATACAATAATTTCTGTGTAAATGTCTGGGTCTATGAAAAGCAAGATTAAGGCACCTTGATAAAATTACTTCTTCAAGAACAAAGATGTCTCAGCAAAAAAGCTGTTTGTTATGAAGGGAATCATATGAAATATATGTAAATATGAGGTTGGTCACTCTACTGCTACAGTTTGGTCACAACCTAAGCTATCCTATGATAGGATATAAGAGAGAGGTCACTTCATTGAAAAAATATCCACTTGGACACACTTAGTGGACCATTGTGCGATGTTCCAAAGCTAAGTGACAAGTCCAGATTAACTATCAGCGTCAGAGTTCTGCATTAAACCATGACATCAATAGAATCGAGATATTAAATTTAGTGATTGATTTAAGTAACAAAAGGTCTGTTAGGCTCTCGGGAAAGGGCAGGCCTAAAAAGAATAGTCTCTGCAACGAGCTAGACATACATTTTGGCTAATGAAGTGTTCAACCCTCTCTTCCTCTATAACTGTTCTGCAACATGTCGAGAAGTCATTAGCAGATAAACAAAGTCTCTCTGCATTATTATGTGTTACGTAAAGGCTTATGGGAATTGATACAGTGTTGCAGATGTCCCTACAAACCAGCTTAAATAAATTATTTGTACGCTTAATATCCAATATGAACTAGGCGAGTGCCATAATGAAGCAAAATATCTTCAAAGGCATTATCGCAGCCGATTAATACCTCCGACCAGCGAACCAGCTTAACGAAGCTAGGACATATACCTATTTTTAGATGTGGTGATTGGCTACTCTAGCAAGTGCATCTGCTACATATTTACTCAAGAGTCACAGCAGATGCCAACCAGTTACGGCTTGAAGGTTGTCATAAGAAAAACTATCTTGATAATGAATTCATTATATTCATATATCTATATAATGAATTCATCAATATACACCTATTGACACCTAATTAGAAACGCTTTAAAATTTCATAAAATGTTGAAATATTTTAGAGGATTAAATTCTTGGTTGATGGGCCTTCCAACAAATCCTCGATCATCTCGACCAAGGAGATTTATCTCAGTTTCGTCGCTCCAAAGCACATATTTCCATTGATTGTCTGTCCAATTAAAATGAGACTTAGCAAAGTCTAACCGATGTTTTCTTTGAATTTTGTTCAGAAGTGGTCCCTTGTGTGCTACTCTGCCATTTAGCCCGACTTCAATCAAACGAAATGGTCCTCTTGGATATGAGGATATTAAATCTGTCGCAAATTTCACGCTGGATATCCGCAGACGACTTTTTTGGATCGGCTATGGAGATCCGCCTAATCATGCGGTCGTTATATTCTGATATTTTCCTGGGCCTTTTCTGTCGTGGAACGTTCGATATGGTGTCATATTTTTAAATATGCTTCAGAGCTTTAAAAACCATATGTTTTTAATACTGAAGCTGCTCTGATATTTCTCTATACGACTTTCCAGCTTTACGCAGTTCGAAAATAGAGATCCTTAATTCAGGAGTGCAGCTCTTACATTTGCCCATTAAAAAACTTGAAAATATTAGGCTATTATATTTAAATATACTGAATTCAAAAAAATATTTGCCTACCTTTTTCCAAATATTACCTTTCAGAGCAAATTTTAAACAATAAATGATCGTTTCTAATTATGTGTCGCACTTTTTTAAACTATACTAAGAACGTGTTTACAAGTTTGCAAAAAAATAACAGTAATTGAAATATTTAATAAAGAAAGTAAGAGCATTTAAAGATAAAACAGGGTAATAAACAAAATACAAGTATTTGGAATGCAACATAACGGTAGTTTTCCCAAAAATTATTTATATTACTGACTTTGCGCTAAAGTAAAACAAGCGTTTCTAATTAGATGTCAATAGGTGTATATTATATTAAATATAGCTTATCTTCTGTTAAAACCGGCTATAATTTCGTATAATTTTTTGTTTCTATGTTGTAGGTAGTATATTTTCTATAAAACAAAAACAAATTAGGCGCCCTTTTAGTATACACCTATACCTCGTTTTGTGTTTTTTCGAAGTTGCGTCGCTGCTGAATTAGTACTAATTTTCACATTAGTACTAATTTTCATTTTTTAAATGTCTACTTTGTTCAATTTTCTTTTTAAAAAGTAATATTTTCGTAAACCTGGATCTTCGATCTTCGATCTTTATATGGTTTGCTATAGAAAATCATAATTCATTTTGCGTCGTTTCAATTTGCGTCGCAAAGCGAGATATGGGTGTATACGTTTACGTGTGTGTCTTAAGTCTTTTGTTTTTATGACAAAACTACTGTATTTATAATTATGTATTTATAATCTTCTTCTCTCTTTCCTCTGATCCATAATTTATAAACGAAATTTAATAAAAATTGTATTTAATTTAAAAAATATTGGCTAAATTAGTTAAAAAACAAAAACAAAAAAGAAATATTAATTTATTTTACATAATTGCTAATAAAACGGTGTTTAATTTACTTTCGATTGTCATTAATTGTCCGTATATTAATAATTGATGTAATTAAATAACAGGTTATGGTTTGTAAGCAAAAAAAAATTCAATTTTGTCATCAAATTTTCATTTCGTTTTATTTTTAATTAAAACCGCTGTCAAGTTTTTAATATAAAAAATTCTATTTTCGTCAAAACATATTTTTAAATATAAATTTTATGCTTGTGTTTAAAAAACATTTCAATTCATGAAAACACATTAGTAGAGCAAATTAGTGTTTCATATATTTTTTTCAAGCTGAAATATAAAACCACTTAATCTCCAATATTTTATGTTTTTGTTGTCACATTTTTTTTTTTTTTTTTTTTGTAATTTATTATTAACAAATTGTGTGCTTAATTAATATGCAAAATATACAATCTATTCATTATAAAGTTAGATTTCTATGGCAAGCCATTATACAATTTGTGACCAAGTTTTTTAAAGAAGTATGACAATGACAAAGGAAATGTATTTTTTTTTTTAATTTAAAGATTTTAAATAATATTTTATAATTGATCACTTAGTAATGAATTTATTAAAAAATATTGTAATAAAGTGTTACATTTATTCAAATTATTTATTTTTGAATAACAATAACAATTCTAAATTAGTTTCTGATTATGCAATCATCAATCAATCCACATCATTGCACTATCAATTGGATTCAGGCACCATTAAAAACTGATTTTGTTTTGTTAATAATTTATAACCATGTCATGTTTCAGTTTATACAAGTCGACAGATGTTACTGATACCTCTAAGTGAAATGGCGAAATCAACTTATCCTAGATTCAGCTGTTAAGTATTAAGAACTGTTTGGCTTGACCTCGCTCGAGCTTTCTATTATTTTTTTTTGTCTAATTAATCACAAGTTTGCTGCATGCCTCGCTAGATAGTCTGCGATCTCATTACTTTAATAAACCTCATGTTCAAAAGTGCAGTCCAATATATCAGTGTTAAACTTTTCTAACGCGTCGAAAAAGTCTAGATGTCACACACGCACGCAAAAAGTGCTTCTCAGTGTGCTGCTCACATCACTGTCTGCGTGCGTGTGCTTCTCACACCACTTTTTGCGTGTGTGTGCTTCTCACAACTCAACTCAAAACTCGCTCTGTTAAGGGTTCTTGTGATTGATTTAGTTAAAGGGAATTAACAGCTTTAAAAACAAATTACTTTGTCAGCCCAAGTTGTCCTGTTTTCCCACAAAAGGACACTTCGTGGATTTTAAAATCTAAAATCGCAGAAAATTTCAAAATCTACTATGAAAACTCGCTCTGCTAAGGGTTCTGGTGATTGATTTAGTTAAAGGAACGTTAAATGCTTTAAAAACAATTTACTTTGTCAGCCCATGTTGTCCTGTTTTCCCACAAAAGGACATACAGTGGATTTTAAAATCTAAAATCGCAGAAAATTTCAAAATCTACTATGAAAACTCGCTGTGTTAAGGATTCTGGCGATTGATTTAGTTAAAGGGTCGTAAAATGCTTTAAAAAAAATTGACGTTGTACGCCCATGTTGTCCCGTTTTCCCACAATATTGATTTTTTTTTATCGGATTACAATAGCTTTCGTGTGATGATGTGTGATTATCTGTTTATTGTAGTTCTTATTGCGCAATATTTTGTAATAGTGATTAACTATAGGACTTATTTTATCAATTTTTCCGTTTTTTCTTCTTATTTTACCGATAAATTTAATTAATTTTTCCTTTCCCAGTCTTAAATTAAGTGTTTTACAGCGTTATGTTAGGTAACATAACAGAGCTCTGTTAACTGACTGGGTTTGAGTCTGGGGAGATAGATTTTAAAATCTATCTTCACACACTTTTCTCAGGAGCACCAGCCTTGAAACCTAGGTTTTATTTCGAATTGATTATCTAATAAACTAAACTATGACCGACTATTTTTACACCCGACATCTAAAGCATGTCATAGTCTTCAATATTTCTCTGTAATTCAATTTATTTTCGATCCCTTAAAACAGAACCCATAATTATCTATTGCCAGTTTTCATAACACCATCGTGATACGTGATAAATTAACCCGTTTAATTAGAATTTTAACATTATAATACAAAAATCATTTTTCAATAGCTGTTTAGACTGACTGTTCAATAGCTGCATAATTAACTTGTAGCACAACAGTTTGTAAAGCGTTCAAAATAATATGCAATGAAAAGCAAAATAGACAAACAAAAAAATTAGAAAAAAAGAATTAAAAATTTGTAACGTTCAACAAAATTACTAATAATGACAGAGAGACTCACACCATTGAGCTGCCACACGAACAATAGACTGCTGGTGCAATAACAATAATAATAATAATAATGCAACAACTTGCTACATGCAACATGTATGACAAACTCCAAAAATATTAAAAAATAAAATCAAAAAAATATACAGACAGTTTGGCTGCTGCCTAAAACGATTTGGTATGCTTTGGCTTGACTCAGTTGTCTGCTTTACTGTCTGTCTGTCTGTCTGTCTGCCTAACTGTCTGTCTGTCTGAATTAAGTTTTCGCTTCTTATTAATATGGTAGCTGATCTGGTTGGTTTTTTTTTTTTTTTTGTGCTATATAAGCCAAGCCTAGTTATGCAGCAATTTTTTAATTGTTTTATTACTAACGGTCATGAATAGCAGCCGCATTAAAATAGTGAATGACCAGTTTTTTTTTTGTTGATTTTGGAAAAATCTTTAATATGAGTTGATTTTTGTTTATATTTTCTGTTTTATTTCACGTACATATATAATTTTAAAATAATTATAGGAAACAGTTTAAATGGTTTTCATTCAGCATCCAATGGTTAGTAAACAATTTCAAAATTCAATTTAATGCTTAACTGTCTTACAGTAATTGTTTTTGTCGTTTTTCGCTTTCAATTTTAAACTGAATTGGCCCAGAAAAGGTAAATGAACCCGCGAAAAATTAAAATTGCAAAATATTTCATTAATTTTTTTCTCCAAAGTGTAAAAACGGATGTAATTCTGGTTTATTATACTCGTAGATTTCATGGGAAGTTTATAATCTTGTTAGTTTTTCTTTTCTTTTTTTGTTTCCCCCAAATAATAGTACATGTTATTAGATACATACTATAGTTATCTTGATCGGTAGTATTTTACAATTTTATTAGTTTTTATTTGTTACTTTTTTTTTTTTGTTGGAACAACTAACTCCCAAAATTACCATTAAATCGTAGACAGTCTTCTGTGGAAACATTTTTTTTTTTTTCATTTACAGTCAAATTTTAATTGATTGTTTATTTTTCCATAAAAATCTCTTTTCTAAAACTTGGTTAATAAAGTTTTAAGTGCTTTTTTTAATATTCTCATGAAATTGTTGACCAGTTAATTATCCTCATGAATTTTTATTTCATTGATTTATGTAATCGAACAACAGATATAAAATGAAAGTTTTCATTGTTAAATGTTATAGTAAGTCTCTGTGATGGTTATCTGTTTCGAAAACTACCTAGTATTCTTTTAAACAAACCATTAGAACTCTGACATCTGCTAGAAGGACATTTAAACATATCCACTGTAAAGAAAATTCAAAGTCCCCTAATTACAAAGACTGTTAATTCCCAAAGTAGCAAAAAATACAAGAAATAGTAGCAGTTCTGATTATTATCAAGGTAACCTTGTGTACCTTCAGCCGAACCTAAATCTATTGTACATCCTGTAGTCCTTTACTCAAGTTGCCAGATTATAACAAAGTCTAGTAGGTCAGGTTAAGCTGCATGAAAGGCTAGTAAGCCATTGTGTTACCCTTTAAATAACAATTCAATAAAACCAAAAAGATATTCAAGCAATAGGGATTCAAAGAAACAGTCCTACCTAAACCGGAATATGTAAACCAAATAATCCTTGCGATATTCAATTGGTGCCCCTGAATTAATCGGATTTGTCACTGTCCTTTGTCCTTGCTAAAATCCAGTTAATAGAAAAATTATGCAATAAGTTACATAGGCCCTCGTAAAGAGTAGCAGTTACGAAGAACCTTGTTGTTCCGATTTCTCCTGATATTCATTCTGAAAGCTCCTACTAACGATATATTATATGGGTACCTCATACATACATACATAATTGACCATTACAACCCTTCGCCAGGATTACGGCCTAGCTTCTCAATGTATAAAAATGGGTACCTCATACGTTCCAATAATGGACAATGGTCAAGATATTTGTACTCGTTTCTATTGACAGAAAACGCTAAATTATTTTGGTTGTTGGTGATGTTACTCCACCTAATTTCCATCCATACTTTAACGTCCATTCATTAAACAAGCTCAACAACAACTTTCACACCAAATGATAATCATATATCAGCAATGCTATTTCCTCAAATACCACTCTAATAGGAGTACCAACCACAGACATTGTGGCAAAAACCACTGTTCGGTTTTCATTGATCCTCTTTAGGGTATAGCATAGTGTGAATATCAGATGTAAAGCCGTACGGATAAGATCCAATCAGTACTTTAACCAGGAGAGTTTCAATCATTGGACATACTTTCTTCCAGCTATGCTATGCAAAGAAGCTGGTAGGGTGCGTATCAGCTTGCAATGTCCGGTTGAAAATAAGTTTTCAGACAGGCCACCAGCCGCCCGCATTGCTAATTTGGTGCGTACCCAACCTTTACTATTAATTTCTGAAAAAAAAAAAAAAACTGTTAAAACACTCTTTAGGAGTGTCACTCTAATCGAGTGCCTCAACTGGCTATGCAGTACTACAATTACATTTAATTAATTCATCCCTCCGTCTGTGTACATTTGGATATTACTAAAGATGGGAGAAGTCAAACTCAATAGTGAAACTAATTTTCCCCTTAATATAGCAGAGAGTTATTTTGATAGTAATTTTATATAATAATATGAAGAGCATACTCCAATATGGCTTTGCATATTAGCAATCCGAAAGAAACTACGTGGAGTAGAGCTTAAAGTGTTTAACCACCAAAGAAGTCCAGGTTCGTTTATGAATGAAGACAAAATAGAGACTTTGACAATCTCAAATAATCCACCCATCCAGAAAAATCATCCTTAGCTCAAACAGCATTTGCCTGATGACATAAGCTAGGTTTTCAGTAAGCAGTTCACCACTACGACCAACAACAACAAATGCATAAATTATCACACTCAGTGCAGTTTATGGGCAATTTGTATTTACTATGCTAAAGCGTAAAACAAATTAAATGCTACAGCCACAGATAATTTTTTTATTTCTCAAATAAATCTCCATATGGCTGGCATCATAGCCATCATAAAGTTTGTATTTTTTTATTTTACAGCACAATGTGTTTGGCTTATGTATGAAAATTTTTAACGTTTCTTAAATGATAAGATTATTGGCGGTAATAAATTTAAGTTTTAAACATAAGAAAAAAATTATTTTTTATATGATCTAAACAACCGTGAATACCTTTGGTTTTCATAAACAATTTAAGTGTTTCTCTTTTATCTAGAATTTCAGTAGTGAAACAGACCGTTGTTGCTGTCAGATGATTTTAAAGCGCGTTATAAAATTTCTCTAAAAAGCAAATGGCTAAAAAAATAGCCACGGTGGATAACTTACATTCATCTCTTATATCGATTATTATACGCTTGTGTCTTAAGTCTTTTGTTTTTTTATGACAGGCAGTGTGTTATAAAATCTCATGGTTTTTTCCTGTCGTTCAAGTGACAAGTTTGTGGCGTCTATATACATACATATGTGTTGCCAAAGAACGTGGACAATTAAAAAGTTTGTGTCTTAAGTCTTTTGTTTATACTGCTACATGCATAACCTACAAAATCAACGTAATTATCCAAAATTTTCATTTTTCAATTGATTTTATTTTACGTGTCGTGCCGGTGTGTTGTATGTTGTATGTTGTTGTTGTTGTTTTTTTTTTAATAATTTTACATGTATGTCAGCCAGCCAGCCGTTGAAAGAAAAATGGGTCAGTGCAACATGACACTTATTTTACGGGCATTATTGAAAGAAATTGAAAACCAAACCACCAACATGGTTGTTTAATAATGACAACATGACCAATACCTATAATTGAAAATGCATTAGAAACTGAGCACCAAGCAACTTTGTCTGAGCAAGCAACTGTCTGCACCGGCACACAAACGGCCACCTACATTTGCCAACAAACGGGATTTCTAGGCAATTTCTATACGCCAAGTTTTTCTAGGTGGCCAACAGACGAAAGACATGACATGAAAACCTAATTATTTTTGTTGTTGTTTTTTTGGTTTTTGGTTTCTCCTTCTTTTATTTGGTAGGTGTTGGATTGCGCTGTAAAACAATGGATTTTTTGTTTCCAAACAAAAACAATGCAGGCCCATAGTATTTCAGCATTATTCTAATAATTTTCGTTTTTTTATCTTAATCGCGCATTTGTAAAAAAAAAAGTGTTGAAAGTACAACAAAACCTTTGAATGAATACCGTAAAGTAAGAACGTATCTTTGTGGAAAATCTTTTAACAAAATTTCTCAATTAGTTTTGAAATTCAAGCGGAAAAGAGAAACGTTATCATAAAATTTCTGTTGAAAGAAAAGCAAAAACAAAGAAGGCTACAAATTATTTTACATACAAATTTACAGTTTGTAAAACCAAGAATTATTATACCCTCGACCTGCTGCTGTCTATTCATCTGCAAAGTTCTGGTAATTGGCTTTTTGCTTGCTTTCTACGCGTTATGCCTGTATTACGAATAAACGAATCACGTACTTTTCTGTTTTTTTGAAATTGAATAGAAACAGAAAAGTACGATTAAACAATTGATTGTTTTTCTTTTGTTGATGTATTCTTAAGCTTAACCGTTGTTATTTTTTTCAATGGCTTAAGGTGTGATTTATATTCTTTATTTTCAATGAAAACATTACAAGTATGTTAATAACAGTTATTTTTAAAAGTACGTAGGTTGTATAATAATGTACCAAGAACTTTCTTAAAGGAAAATTTATTGTTTTTTTGCATTTCACTTAAAAGTTTATGCATTATTTAACCCATCTTCTGGGAAGCTTCCGCAAATGCAAATCCATACATGTAGCAGTGATACCTAATAGAGCCTTGTCTTATTGGCCTACATTTAAAATTTTAATTTTAATTTGAAACCCCTTCAAATGCTGGTGATCAACCATCAATGTCTACTTAGTATTTCCTTTCAATTTCTTCAATTGCATCTGTTCTATCATTCCCACCCGGGAATTCCCGTGAAAAACACTAATGAATAGCCTTTATTTGGCCGATGACTTGTATTTTTTTCCCGATGACTTGCATTTCTTTTGGTCGATGACTTGCATGTTTTTGGTTGACGCTTTGCATTTTTTTTTTTTGCCGATGACTTGCATTTTTTAAGCCAATGACTTGTATATATTTGGCCGATGACTTGCATGTTTTTGGTCGATGTCATGAATTTGTTAATTTTTGTTGCTCATTTGAGGAAAACAATTAGTTTCGTCGCCTATATCTCCGGTGCCAAGTAACGCCCAACCGTAAAGAAGTCTGTTTTGAACTAATTGATACCTTGTTCCTCCATCAATTTTTTTTTTGCTCATTTGAAAAAAAAAAAACAATTAGCTTTGTGGGCTATATCTCCGGTTCCAAAGGTTACCTGACCGTAACGAAAACTGTTTTGGAATCTTTGACTCAGTAGCTAATAAATTGTATGCCAAAATCTATTTGTGCGCACTTCTTGCATTGGCCACGTATTGCTTAACAATAATATTCTTCACATAACAGCACAATTTCATGCATAATTTCAATGTACTTCTTTATATCTTTTTTTCTTTTGCCTGATTGTTTTTTATTGTTATCTTTTGATCGTTTTTGAAAATTAATTATTATTCAATCAGTCTTCTGTTACTTGTTACTTATTTTCAAGCAGCTGTATGCTTCATTTAATTTATGTTCTCCGTTTTATGGCAGAAAGATGAAACATAAATACGGAATACGTTCCAGACTACAGTAAATGAAATTGGCCGTTGTTTTTATCTTCTTAAGTAACATCTGCTCTTTTAAGCCATATTGTGTTGTTTTGTTATGTTTTTTCTTTACCCGCTTTATTACGACTGTTACGTGAGTCATCATTATTCTGTTATTTTTTTTGTCTCGACTTTAACTTTGGCTTTCAACTCTTTTTTAAATTAGCAACTCGTGCCATGATGCTGCTTAAGACAAATGTGGCATCAAAATACTCTTGCTGTCTTTCTTTTTTTCCGTTTTTTTTAAATTACAATTGTATTAAAATTAATTAAATGGAAGGCAAAAAAAGGTTGTGTTAATAAAAACAAAAATGTCATTGGTTTCGATTCAGTTCGGTTTATGGTGTTCAAAATTAATTTTCAGGTAAAGAATTTTTAAGTGGAGTCTGTTTTTTTTTCTAAAACAATAATTGTTTTTAAATTATGGCCAAGTAATGTAAAACAAGCTTAAAGAATTAATTAATAGCTTTATTATTTTAAACGTATGTTGGTTACTAGGCCATCAGGGCATTTGTAATTGTGAGTAAAAGTAAAATGGCCAAAATGTTTCAAATTATTTTATTGGATCACAAAGGCATTTATCCACCACTTCTGGGTATATCTAGAAAAAAACTAATCCAATTCTGTTTTTCAGTCCCTTAAGAAATTTAAACTTATACCGCTAAGGACCATTATTACAACTTGTCGTTAAAGTTGGGTTTAGTTAAAGGTAGCTTTAGCTAAAGGGAACTGTAAAATATGGCAGCACCGGAGCAATCTCGATAAAACTGCTCATTTAAACAAGTTTTTTTTAAACACAGTGGCAACGAAGGGCCTCTTTTTTTGTTGTTGTGTTTCCACATTTTGTTTATATTTGAAGTTGCCATATTGAAAATAATATATATAATATGGCAAGTTCTAAGATAACCTTAACTTCAAAAGTTAAAGGTAGGATGATCCTCCCTTTAGCTTAACGCTCAACTCTATCTTATTGTCCACTTATAATAATGTAAACCAATTTATCTGCCCGTTAAAATCCTCCCTTTAGTTAACGGCAAGTTGTAATAATGGCCCTAAGAGTTCTGTGGAGATCGCATGCAGATGGAGATAATCTGAAGGTGTTAGGCATCAAAAATCACAGTCAGATACTCTTCATATCTTTTCTTAATGAAGGCCTCTATAGCTTCAACTTGCTTCCTCTCTAATCTTTTGAACACATTATTCTCCACTTTCTTATCCCCTAAAATTATTCGCTTTGCAATTGTTTTGCTGTAGTTCCGTTTAATCCGAGCATCCGTTCATGCTAGTTTGTGCTAGTTCACGTGACACCCAAACACCGAGCTTCCTTTGATATGAAACTTTCATCAACTGATGGTGGGGATGATGGTGGGGATGGATGCCTAGTTTAAAATCGCTGTAATCTAGTTGGTAGTGTTGGCTTATTAGACAAGAGTTCGTGAGTTCAAAACTTAGGTCAGACAACTCAAAAGTATAAAAATTTATTTCTTTCGGCAACCTCCCCCTCAACAGTCTACCAATAAAAGTTGTAATACGATAAGAAAAAATAATTGCAATGAAAAGACTTCTCAAATCTATCGTTCGTAGTCTCGATTTTACACTCATCTCTAAAATTTACACACACAACATGGGTGGAGTTAAAAGCTAGGTTCTAAACCTGACTAAGGAATTAAATAAGTGAGTTAGTACATAAATACGATTTCTTATTTCCTCAATTTTTTCTTTAATTTCATTTAATTTTCAGTGATGGTCGACCGAGACCGAAATGCAACGGAAAATGAGCAATCCTTTTCACTCCTGTTTCTCTAGTTAGTTTTCTAGTTTTCAAATCAGCTGCCTTTAAAGCATGCTTACATACATAACATAATTGGTCACTGCAACCCTTTAGTCAGGATTACGACCTAGCTTCTCACAGCACTGATGCTGTGTGTGTTAATTTTATACATGAGTGGCGGGACCTACAGTTTAAAGTCGATTTCGAACGACAGATTTTGGAGAAACTTTTCATGGCAATTTTATTTACTCTCAGAGTTTTTGCCTAAAATCTGCTTAGAGGAAGTCGCCGAAGAAATATTTTTTCATATTTTCATATTTCAGACTACAGCGACTTAAAGCATTCTTACCTAAGTTAAGAACTGTTCAACAATGGTTTTTACAAAAAACAAGACAAACATTCCCATTTACAAACTAGCTATAGTGTTGCTTGATGTATCAGAACCTTCTATCAACAATTTGTAACCGAGCTTTCTCTATCACTTAATATTGTTTCTTAATCCTTTTGAAACCAAGTTTACAATTTGATTTTTATTTTAAGCCCCCCGTTACGTACTCATCTTTTGAATTTCTAGTTAAAAGAATTTGGTTCATTCCACGTTGATCTAAAAAATTTCAGTAGAAAATGTGTTACATTTCTGCACGTAGTTTGAATGCTAATTTCGTATTTCCATAGAATCAATAAAATAATCACTACTCTGTTCGAATTTAAGTTATCAGAAAATGCTCATTTTGTTACTTTTTTTTATAATGATTCAAAAATATGAAATTTTGTTTATAGAAAACTCGTATTCGTATACGTATAAATATATATGTACGTCTGTACAAATATTTCATTTTTTTAATCACAAAAAAATAAGCCTCGAACTTGTACACCACCACCAGCCATATGAATTTCAATTAATCATTATTTATGGTTTTTAATCTAACAAATGAAGTAAAGTTTTGAAGAGAGGGAAAAAAATCTTCCGCCATGTCAGTGATATTTAAACATGGCCAAAACAATGGCTTAAGTAAAATTTCAGAAATTAGATAAGAGGGGTAGAGAATTTGCCATAAATAGCATGAAAATTGTACACGAATTAAGACACGCAAATAAAAACTTAAAAGTTTTGCAAAAAAAACAAAAAAATTTTAAACACGAAAGCAGACATCATTAGCATTTAAATATTTAAAAGAAAAATTAACAAGAGGTGTCTCGAGAACACCCAGATGAATTTTTAATAAAAAAAAAGAATAATATTTAAACTCCTACTGAAATTTGAAAAATTACTCTTAAACGGGCTAAATAGACTAATTTTAAAATAATTTCTGTTTTTTTTTTATTATAGTAGCCAAACACTTTCTTTCTTTCTTTCTTATGAAAACAATGCAAGCCTAGTGAATTTAAAGCCATTCCAAGCCTATTTCTTAGTAAAAATTTTTAGTATTTCATACCCTTCGTAAACACTGTCGTTTCGGTTTCCCGTAAGGACATGACTTCTGTAACACTTTTATTTCATTATAATGCTTAGGCCTTTGCTATTATATGTGAAATATAATCAGATTCAAGTGAACGCCTCTCTGGACTGGTTGCAGCAGTCGATATTAAGATATTTTTCGACAACTTTTCCGCACATTACAAACACCATATCGGCGATAAATTGTTAATTTTCAAAGGCTCCAATGTTAGAGGATTATCCTCGTGGACACGATGTTTGACAGAACTGCACACAAAAGAGTAAAGGTGTTAAATAGCATCATCTTGATGCCCAATTGATATCGTCGGAACGTAAAATTGCCTTTTCTGTAAAGCTAAAATCGTTCATATTACGTTAATCGTGTCAGCTTTTCTTAAAACTACTTACCGTTCATCTCTTTATCTTCCCTTTCCTACCTCTTCTCTTTCTTTTTTCAATTTCCCTATCTCCGTCACTATCCTCTTTCTCTCTCTCCTCTAGGACATATTTACAAGGGGTGATTTTGACCTTTAGGTATTGTAGTTGTCCCAATGACGTCCACAAACCTAATCTAAACTACCTTCGAGTTCATAATCTTCAATTGCAGGTCGAAAAAAGTCGGTTATTATATGGCCATACATACGTAATTGATAATAAGCAAGTGCAGCCCTTGCGCTGACCAACTTCTCCCTCCCTGGTTTATAGGAACTTAGTCGGTACAGGGACCGCGCTCACCTGTGGCGTCACAAAGGGCCGCTATGCGTGCTCAAGTGAGCTTTGGTGTCAAAGCTACCACACTAACTTAACCTTACCCTTTACTCATGATTACAATCTAGTTTCTCACACCACTTACGTTGTGTGCGTTAATTTTTATTCATGAGTGGCGGGACCTACAGTTTAAAGTCGACTCCGAACGACAGATTTTTTTCATAGCAATTTTATTTACTCTCTGAATTTTTTCCTATTTTTTTCATATTTCGTTTAGTTGGAGATGTCTGACCTAGGGTTTGACCCGAGGCCTCACGTCTAATAAGCCAACACACTAGCTGCTAGACCACGGCGATGTTAACGATTATTACAGAATCATTTTAGCAAAATATAGGTCTTTCCCAAGTGAAAACCATAATGTGTACCAATTTGTCACATTTTTGAAACATAATTAAGCTTCTTTAAATTTGTAAGCGTTATTTTATTAGATGTTACCAACCTGTGTGAGAAATTATTATCAACGTAAAAAAAATATTTCCCGAAAACTGGCCACGTTTGAATAAAAGGTGTTCACGTATTGACCCACTCTCGTGTTCGGCGCCAGGTTTGGTTTTTATTGCTTCTGTCTATCAGTCTATACTACATTTTGGTAAAAGAATGATTATATTCCAAAATATTTTCTTCGGCTTAAATTCCGATGTAGGACAAGTTTCGTTCTAGTACCCACTATATTTCCAATCGTTGTTGATAACAATGCTTCTTTAAATATTGTCTAACCTTTGAGAGCTAATATCTACGTTTGTTAAACATATTTCATTAAATATAGTATCAGTTCCTTGGATATTGGGTCAAAAACAATAAATATTGTTTATCATCCACTCACATGTGACCACAAAAGAACCTCAGAATATGGTTTGACTTTCGAATTCTGTTTGTTTTGTTAATCAATAGCGCATCGATAACGTACAGATGTTCTCCTTCAGGCAAAGGAAAATAACTTGAAAGGACATACAATAATAGGTTGCAAGTATATTTATTTCATTAGAGCAGAATCCATAGACGTGTAGGCCATCTGCTGCTGCTGCGCTACATGCTGCTTGGCAGCAGTTTTTTTTCTAGATGTAAATTAGTATGACTGGTGCCAATTTTTTTAAGCAAATGGAAGTAACAGTTGTATGCCCCAAAAATTCTGCAAGTAGTGTATTAATTTGTAAATTTCATGTTTCATTAATGCAAAAATTTTTTTTAAGAAACAACTCCCATGGGAAAAAATTAAAAATTAATTTTCTATTAAAATTCTTGTTAAGTTTAATTAGAAATAATCATCAAAACCGAAAACGAAAAAAATAATGTCACACTTTTTGCTTTAGACTGCCGCTTAGTCGCCTTATGTTCTTATTGTGGTTGCCTATAACATCCACGTGTATGTATGTATATATGGACTGTGTAGAATTTTCATTAGTGGGAGAATTTTTCAGGTGCAAACCCCAAAAACAAAATTTTATAAATTATTTTTTGTTCATGATTTTGACACGCCAAGTCTTTCAATCAGACATTCAGACGAAAACACTTGTTGGTGCTGTAGTGTCTGCTGAGTGCCATTAAAATATTGCCTGTGATAGGAAAAAATGTTTTTGACATTTGAAATAAACGCCAACCGACAATTCTTTTATGCTCGAATAAAAGATGAAGAGAATAAAGAAACATTTCTTTTAATAAATATTAAAAAAAAAAAGAAAATTCTCTTCCAATGCACACTTTCATGTATTTGTTATACAATTGGAGCGTGTCTTTTTTGTTATCTTAAATGATAGAAACAAAATGAAAACTTTTATAAAAAATTTTAATTTAAAATTTTTCTTTATAGACTCTTAATAAAATGTTTGTTTTTGTTTTTCTTATACAAACTACATGGCCACTAAGCTCCTCGCCTAAAGTGGCTTTTAATTTTGCATTTCATTTCAGTTGAATTATTGATATTTTAATATCTTGAAAATTGATCACGATTTTAATTTATTTTTTTGTCTGATCGTTTCTTTTCTTGTTGTTTTAAGTCTGTGTTCAACAATCTATAAGCTATGTTAAGATAATAACAGTAGCTGAACTAAAAACAGTAGCTTTTTTAATTGCATTTTAATGGAGTCTGCGCTGGTATACAGCATTTAATAGGAAATTATGCCATTATATGGTTCATTATTCGAAAGATTAAACAATTTTTAAATAACGTCTCGAATTGTAATTTGATAAATAGGCCTTGAAACGTTAAAAATGGAAAATTTTGAGGGGCATTAAGAGTTTTTTTTTTAAGAAAAAGCATTTTCGTTTCCATTACTTTAAGTACCAGTGAATTTTAAAATGTCTCTTAGACATTTATCTTTCGTCTATTTAATTTCCATGTAATTGATTTTTTTTATAATTTTTCTAATAGTTTGGCAAATAGGTTGCCTTACAAAAAACAATGCAAATTTTGAGCACTTTATCCATACGAGTAGTCACCGTAGTCTAATAGGTAGTGTTTTGGCGTATTCGAAGGGAGACCCGGTCAAACATTTCCAATAAAACGAAATATTTCTTCGACAAATTTCTGACAATAAATAAAAATTGCCATGAAAATATTTTTCAAACGTCTGTCGTTCGAATCCACTTTAAACTGTTGATCCTGCCACTCATGCCTAAAATTAACACACGCACCATAAGTAGTGTGGCAAGCTAGGTTGCATTCCTGACTGAAGGGTTGTAATGAAGGGTTGTAAAGCCAATGTAAATGCATGTATGCATAAATTGGCTTTTGAATTCCAAAGGACCTAAGAATTAATTGCAAGCGCCGGAGAATAAACAAGTTGTTGTTGAATTACTCTTTAATATGTCCAAGAACAATTTTAATATTGAGCTTCTTATTGAATTTCTGCCACCGTAAAAACTCTAATAAACAATGCCATGGTAAGCGAAGAAATTAACAAGTAAATACTTGACAGATTTCTTCATGAATTGATACTTCTGTGATCTTTCTTTGAAACAATAATTCGATACCAAAGACAATATCTTTACTAGATTAGGATCGAACTTATTTTTTAAGATCCACATGATATTTTACGCTGTTAATTGATTTACTTGATCGACTGTAACCACAATCTCCACAAAATAGCATCATGACACACCGCTTTTGTTTATCACAATACTAGAACCGAAAAAATCTATGTGCAGCGTTAAAATTCAAAACCATCGTACAAAGATCCTCATAAGGTAGATGATTTTCAGGGCTAGGCAGCCGCAAATCAAGTATTCAATATTCTTCCCTCTTCCATACAACTACGGTCCTCGTAACAACTACAATTAAATTCATTAAATTTTAGTTCGTTGGTTATGATTTCCAATCGGTCGGTATTCGCTAAGTCCAACACCAGTCTGGATACGGCCTTTCTACTGTAATCTAAGACGAACTAGAGCACCAGATATTACACTTGGGTCTCGATATGCTGCGGGATCTACATAGAGAGAACATTCCGTTCCCAAATAGCATTTGCACGTATCGAATCCTGAGCAACTTGTCCTCTTGTTCATTTCCATATGACAAGATGTCCAGAGCACTATGCTACACAGATAAATTGTTTTGCATTACTATATGTGGACAATAAGGTATAAGTGAGCGTTAAGCAAAAGGGAGGATCATCCTATCTTTAACTTTGAAAGTTAAGTTTATGTTAGAACTTGTCACATTATATGTATATTATTTTCAATATGGCAACTTCAAATATAAACATAATGAGCAAATACAACAACAAAAAGAGAGGCCCTTAGTTACCACTGCGTTGAAAAAAAAAATTATTTAATTGAGCAGTTTTATCGACATTGTTAGTTAAAGTTAACTTTATTTTATCATTTGGTTATAATAACGAAAAGAAGTTAACGGTGGCTTTAAAGTTCACTTTAGCTAAAGTTACCTTTAACTAAACCCAACTTTAACGGCAAGTTATAATAATGTCTTTAAGTTTCCGTTCTTCACGGCTCTGTTGTTAAAAATATAAAGTTGTGGTATCGATTAATAAATTAGAATTGTTTTTGACGCTTTCTGTTTGGCAAAAAAATCTTTGGGATAAACCTCTCAAGATGGCAATTGCTTTGTAACTTCTTTCAATGATTTGCCATCATGGTATCAATGGTTAAAGTATTAGCTCGTGCAATGTGAACAGATTCCCGGGTTTCTTCCAATTATTGGTACACGAAATAAAATTTTTGTTTGTTTAAACTAGACTGAATACATTTCAATTTTAAAGTACACTTGTTTATGCTGGTCATATATGACCAATTTATGATTTTTCAATGCCTATAAATAGGCTTTCAAGCGCAATAATTGGCTAAACTACAAGTTTCTTAAGAAAAGAATATGAAAACATATGTATTTAATCCATCAGTTCATTATAATTTTCTAAATGATCCTCCTTTTTCCTAATTATTATTCAAACTTTTCTTATTTACATCACCAACGATCCTGTTTGTTATGACTTTGTTTTTTGGGTCTAAAATTTTATGATATTTTTATTTTCCTGCCTATTTTTCTGCAATTATTATCACAATCTTAAAAAATTAAATTTTTATAGCTTTTGAACCACACAAATCCCCCACCCTAAAAACAGAAAAATATTGAATTGGTTAATAAACTTAATATTGCAGTCATAGCATTTATTAAAAATGAATTCACGAAGTGCACTGTAATGGTGGTTTAAACATTTTTAACCATCTGCATACAAATACATTCGAAACAGTGGCAGTTCCTTTTATTGGACGTACAATAAATTTTAATCCAGTTTTAAAGTTAATTTAAAACGAAAGATTTGTTGGAATTTGAAACCTAATTACGCTATGTGTGGAATAAGATTTAAAGTTTTAAAATAACTACAAGTCTACTAAAAGTTCCCATAATAGTGAATATAATAGAAAAATTGATTTCTTTTAAGTAAAGTTAGGTCATGTTATCATGGTGGACGATTAGCTCAGGGATAAAGGAGCTTATGCCGTTTTCGGAAACCTATAGAAACAGCTATGTGTTTGTAATCCGCAGCTAACGTGGTAGCAGACAGTACTTATCAAATAATAGCCACATTCTCAATGCAATGGAAATCCCGAAAAAAATTATCTTCCAAATACAGTGCTACAGGGCAATATTACCACACAGAAAATACAGAGTTCTGGCTTCTATAATCAGAGAAGTTATATCTCTCGTACCTTTTTCATGTGAACTAACTGTGAACTAACTGGAAAAAGAATGAGCATACAACTCGAAGCATAAAAATATGATGTACATATGATTGTTTGCGAAAGATTCTACCTGCATGAGAAACAATTTTTTTTTTAATTTAGCAGTGGTTACTGTCGCGCAGCCTGTGCATCGTTCGCTAGGATCGTCTAGTGCGTGGTACAATGTGAGTAAATCTATTTCCAGTCCCTCTGCGAAACTTCACAGACTGATTGGTTTTGCTCTCGAAGCAAAATTTTAGATCATAGTTGGCGCATTGAAAAGTTTCTCAAAAATCTGTTCGTAGTCGAAGTTGACTTTGAGCTGTAGGTCTCACCACTCATGGATAGAATTAATACGTGAATGGCGTAAGAAACTAGGTCGTAATCTGGAGTAAAGGGTTGTAACGACAAACTAAGCCAGTAAGATGAGAACAGTAGTAGAGCAGCTTGATTTACTTAGTTACCAGCAAAGATATTAACAGGCGTAACCGCAACTTCTTTCCAAAGTGTTATCCAGTATGAAGGTACTTAACAACGCTACCGCATAAAGGCTGACTGTTTTCTAACCCTTCAGTCGAATCAGCTAGTACAGGGTAGGAGGTAGTGGAAACTAAAAACACTTGAACGTAGTAAAAAATAAAGTGTCCTTTTCATAATTCATTTTTAGAAATACGTATGCCATCCTAAGATTCTGTATTCTATTGACTTGATCCACTTCTAACACATTTGGCCATTTCAGGCCTAATCCAGACCCAGTTAATTCTTTTGGCGATCAAATCCAATTGTAAATGCATACCACCCTAAGTTAGAGTCTAAGAAAATGCCTTGTGTGAGACTAGCAACAAACATGGAGTTACCATGGCATAGCCTAGCTATGACTTTCGTTTCAGTATCGACTATAATCTGTCATTGTTAGTTTAAATTTTCGAATTAAAGTATTTATTTTAACGTAGAATAAAGCAGGAGGAAATTGTACCTATTTTGTAATCGAAGAACTCTTGAAAACCCATTACTGCCTATTACCATATCATATGAAGCGATGCCTCAGAGTTAGCCTAGACAATTACAGAAAAGCTATTCCTTAAACACAGAGAGGCTATGCCTTGAAACACAACTACCTTAGAATTAGCTGAATACCAGCCTGAAGGGTTAATCATTCTGACATGATTTGATGTCAAGAAACGATAGAGCATAAAATTATGGAAAAGGTGAACCGGGAATATCAATTTTTTAAACTGGTTTGTACAAATTTCTCAAATTAAAACAAAACCACGGGATAATTTTTAAATAATTATAAATTATTATAAAGTAGGATTCCAAAGTCATAATTTAATTTCGACTGTTTGTCAAACATTTCAAGGTTTTACTGTAGTTTGTTTTTAACAGTCATTTGCTTATCTAGACAAAAACCATCAAAAACCGTTCCTTATTGTATTTAACACTTACAACCACAACCATTTGCTTCAATATTTCAACACATTTGGCCACACCAGACCCGGCCAACATTCGATTAGATGGACGGACTGGCAGACGGACGAATGGACAGACGGGTAGAGTAAAAGTCCGGTCGGTCGTTTGGTCAATGTAGTGTCATTAATACAATATGTTTTGCCTACTACATGTAGTTCAACCGTCTGGCTATAATTTTACACAATTCAATATAAAGAAAGACGAGGGAGAGAAAAATAATAAAAAAAAGAAAATAAGAAAAAATCAGACAAAAACTTATAGAGCCAAACAAAATTTCAGGGAGTTGTACAAATTGGATTTTAATCGTTTCACAACACAACTAAACTTTGATTATTGTTAACGTTAACAGAAATGAAATGTACGGTATACTCGTACAGATACAGTAGAGGCTCATGCAATAGGCAGATCCAATACAACTTTTTCAGAAGAGGAATACTGGAAGGTAATGAATGAAAATGAAGCGTTGAAAAAAATCTTAAAAATCTTCATTCTTAAAACTTAAACTTACTAGTGCCATCAATAAAGGTGCCACTGTTCTGTTGTGGTACAATGTTTAGTCATATTTACCATTTACATTGTACAAATTGGTTATTATTTTTGCTTTTTACTTGTATAAGAGTTTATTATTATTTGGCACTTAATTTTTGTTTTTTAATACTTCCGTGTTTATTTCACTTTTAAAGTTGTTAAACATTTTCGTTTTTAGTTTTGAAAAAAAAAAAAAAAACAACAAATTTTTTTTTCACTCATGTGTTTAGCGATGATTATCAGTCTGATGATTAAGTGGGCCTCATCACAATTATGGTGAGGTTTTTTTTTGGGGAGTTTTAAAAGTATTACTATTCCAATAGGAGGATTTTAGTTTTCTTTTCGTTAAGTTGTTGAAAACTTGTTGTTCAACAGTTGTTAAATAATTAAAAACATGCAAATTTACACCTTACATTCAAGCATTTTTGTATATAAGGCTTAAATTTGATTACTTTTTTATGAAACGAGATATTAAACTCTTGGATATCATCAGAAGATAGTTTTTTTATTAACGTTGTGTGAATAAATTTTAACCCTCTTCTAAGTAAATATTTTTATTAAAGTTTGTGCAGTTAGACTTTAGAAAGTTCATTCAAAGTCTCTCACAATAGATGTACTGTGCGATTCCTTGTTTGTATGCACAACTAGTATTGGATTAGCCAGGAATAAAAGATCTGAAGAAAATGATATCACAAGCATTTTCGTCTAGGTTACCTCTGGTGTACAGTTTCCAATTGTTACTTGTCAAAGCAGCTCCCTTTAATATATTTGTCTTAGGGCCATTATTACAACTTGCCGTTAACTAAAGGGAGGATTTTAACGGTTAGGCTAAAGGGAGTATCTACATACCTTTAACTTTTAAAGTTAAGGTTATGTTAGAACTTGCCACATTATATATTATTTTCAATGCAGCAACTTCAAATATAAACAACATTAGGAAACACAACAACAAAAAAAATAAAAATAGGCCCTTCGTTGCCACTGCGTTTAATAAAAAAACTTGTTTAATTGAGCAGTTTTATCGAAATTTCGACCGGCACTGCCATATTTTTGGAAACGTCAACTTTATTTTATCTGTTGTAATAACGAAAATAAGTTAAAGGTAACTTTACAGTTTAACCCAAGTTGTAATAATGACCCTTAGTCTGGTATATTCAGATCTGCAATGTACCCTTTTTAATAGAGGGGGACTGGAGTAAAGATGCTTGAACTGCAGTTTTGAATACAAGGCAGTGTTTCGATATTAAAAAAATTAAGAATTTAAATAGTCCATCCAGAACCCCCTGCATAGGATAACGTCGACAACAATCATCATTAGGAAGCCCTGACAGGCCATCTCCTTAGGACGAATAACACTCCTCTCTACTAAACAAAATAAATTTTTCTTGTTTTAATGTTACGACACTTGGTAACCCTGTCATTTTAGTATCTGTTACAACAGACCAAGTCGCCGTAGTCTAGTAGGTAGTGTGTTGGCTTATTAGACGTGAAGCCACGGTTCAAATGCCCGGTCAGAGATCAAAACGAAATATTAAAAAATATTTCTTCGGCGACTTCCTTTCAGCAGATTTCTGGCAAAAAAATCTGAGAGCAAATAAAATTGCCATGAAAAGGTTCTCCAAAAATTTGGCGTTGGGAGTCGACGTTAAATTGTAGGTCCCGCCACTCACGTATATTAACGCATACAACATAAGTGGTGTGAGAAGCTAGGTCGTAATCCTGACTGAAGGGTTGTAATGTATGTGTGGTTAATCAGAAAAGATTAGGGCAGCTATGTGTGCTCTCCTATCCTATCCTTGAAATTTTTTTTGACAATTTAAACTTCGAAAATGTGTCATAGGGAACAGATAGAAAACGATACGATCTTCTGTTCTAATAGACCTCTTTTTGTAAACTAAAATAAATTCTAATTATAAATTAAAGTCTCGCGAGTATTAACTGGCACCACTTACACACCCTATTAACTTTATTTAGGTTAAAAAGTAGTTCATAATGTGTGTCAGCAGCAGATAAAATGTTGTTTTTATCTTCGCATCACTGGCAAATGCTCTATACCCCACTGATTTATAACACTTGTTGTTCTCTAATGACTCTGGATCTTCTGTAGATACATACATACATGTACATACATATGTACATACATACATACATACATAAACATATATGTGTATGATGGAGACAAAAACCATAATTTTATTGTTGGAGTGAGTGTAGCAATGCAACATGTTTCAAATGCTGTTGCCGCTTTATTGTTCCCCAGGCATATCAACATCATTAGCATTTGGAAACAGAATTTTGCATGTGCTTTGCTTTATGCCCTAAACTTTGGAGACGAGGTGCTGCTAACACAATACTTGTCTCATGTCTCATGTCTTTCATTTGATCAGATACGCTGTTAAATGTAACGTCACATCTTTTCCAGTTTATCTCTCTTTGTAGGCTCTTCTTTTGTTGCCTCTTTTAATTTATTTTTTGTGTTGTTTTTATGCATCTTATAAAGTGTTAATGGCACTATTTCTTCTCATTTCTTCTTCTTTTTTTTCATTTTAAAATACAAACATAATGAAAAGGAATGGGATTCACACATTGTTGTTGTGTGTGTATTTTTCTTTGAGTGTTTTGTTGTCATTACATTTCATATGCAAAAGTATGGCAAATGTCACTATAATTATAACCAGCTAAGAACACAACAATTTAATTTTCTTTTTTTATATTTTTGTTCATTTTCTAAATCTGTGTCATACCGTCTAAGATTTGAGTGCCTTTATTCTGGTACAATATTTGTCAGGAGGTGACATTTATGTCACGCTCAACGGCTTAAAAATTGTTTAAATTAAATTTTGTGTAGAAATTTAAACTTTATTAGCTAGATAACGAACGTAGACATGGTCCAATCAGTTCAAAAAAGGGCAAAAACTCGCTCCAGAATGTCAACAACAAACGAAAACATATATTCAATCTGTATGTTCAAAGGATTTCGACTCTATGACTTCTTTCTGGTCCCAAATCTGAAGAGCTCATTGGAAATGTACTGGAGATGGTTGAGGTAAAGAGGATTGAAGGACTCAGTATATGCTAAAATACTTTGAAACGTACAAAATCGATATTATATATCAGTAAACCCCATTTTCTCCAATGCCCTACGAGCAGAAAATTAAGATTGGTAGCGTATCAAACTCTTCTCTTCGCTCTCATGTCCTGAGCTGCTATAGTACACGTAATACAAAGTTCGTTAATCACGGACACATGTAATGCTACATCGCTCCTATTCATCCTCATCAGCGATCCCGTGTGTCTACCGTCGAGATGGAACTGCAGTTGCCTAGCTATGCAACAGATACTGCCAGCCGCCTATGTGCTGTTCGCGATTTGATTTCGCAGTAGAGCATTAACCCCAGCACGTCTTACCGATAGTAAGAACGATAGAACCATAAAGGTGATGCTGGCAATTACGTTCGTTCTTACATTCCCACGCTAATATCTATGCCGCGGAACCCATATTATTCTAATATTAAACAAATAAGTTGCAAGTGCTAAGAGATAAGTGATAGTTCATCAGAAATGGGGATTTCAATACTACGACGGTATAGACGTTTAGCAAATTAATAGAAACTGCAATCTACTGTCTCCTTGATAGTAGGATTTTTGCCTGATAACCAGTGCTTTGATTCGTGCATACCGAGACCTGCACTCTACTTAACGTCTGCTGGAATGTCTTTTCCTCCAGCAAGACAATATTATTTCATAATTCTATGTTCAGACATGCACTTTTATTAAGTCAATATTCGGTTATTTGAGAATAATATTTTAAATGTTCAGACATAATAATATACACAGTTCAAGTGCTTATTCAATATTCATTTGACAGCTGGTAAACAAAACAACATACATAAGACAGTGCTGTATTTTAAGTTTTACTCAATATTATAACAATTTATGTATTTATTGCGCAATAATTAATTGAAACTTTATATGAAGTGGTAGAAGTCGCCGTGGTCTAGTAGGTAGTGTGTTGGCTTATTAGACGAAAGGCCCGAGTTCAAATCCCAGGCCAGACATTAAAACGAAAATATGAAAATATTTCTTCGGCAACTTTCTCTCAGCAGATTTCTGGCAAAAACTCTGAGAGTAAAAATTGCCATGAAAAGCTTCTCAAAAATCTGTCGTTCGGAGTCGACTTTAAACTGTAGGTCCAGCTAATCATGCATAAAATTAACGCACACAACACGAGTGGTGTGAGAATCTAGGACGTTGTACAATGAGTCAATTCGCCTCCGGGTACTGTACTTGTCACAGTTGACAAGTACACGTCCTCTAACCTAACCTAACCTAACCTTTATATGAAGTAATGGCGTTTATTGCGATTTACTCAATAAAAGTGCATGTCTGAACATAGTATAACACATAGCAATATTAATTAAACAGTGGCGGTGGCCAATACCCAGTGACAAACCTTCCAATTGTTCTCTTACAGGAGTAGATGACATGCGGCACCCGTTTACCCTCTTCACAACGTTTTATTTGGTAGTAAGCCTAACCTCGCTATCTTTCAAGATAATAGATCTGAAATTAGATATCCTATGCCTCCACGTAATAGGCGTGATTCCTGGCCCCGATAGTCTAAAATCCGCAATTAATATTAACGATAAAATAAATATTTTTGCAGAAATAACGGAACAAAATATATTTAACTTCCTTAAAGACGAAAATTTCGTATATCGAGGCATTAGTGTTAATTTGTTTTGTGTCTGTTGTTTTTGTCTATCTGTTGTATTTAGCTTTGTGTGCTTATTTTTATGTTTCAATTCTTAGAATTTTGTCTTAAATTTTTTTATGTTTACGATTCCCCAAAGCCATTTGAAAACATTTTCATTCGTTTGTCTTGTTATGCAAATAAAAATAAAAAAACACTTCCAGAGAGAGAGAGAGAGTGTGTATTTATGTTGGCTAATTGTTTTTGACAGTTTTATTAAGAGCATTCAATAAAAAGAATAACAAACTTTCCAGAGATTGAAAATAGAAATTAATGGAGTATTTCGTAAATTAAAAAATAATGTTTTTTTTTTTAATCAATAAATGTGCTCTTAAAATGGCAGATATTATGAAAGATTGAAGTTGATTTTTTTTTCTAATAAATTAAAACAGTTTTTTTCTAAACGTTTTTTTAAGATTTTTTGTAAAATTACATTGAAATTTATAACCGTCTGCACTTTTGTTTGATTTGTTTACATCATACTCCCACTGTTATGGGGGCACGTTCCTTCATAGACAGTGTAACCAAAGCAACAGGTCGCTTTACATACATACATACATACATATTTATTAAAGTGTTTTTGTATGTTTTGTTGTTTCTTGTCAAATGCTTCCCTCTATTAACACCAACACCAATGGCATACCACCACCAATAACAAAATATTTGTGTTAATACAGTGTGTTAAACAACAACTTCCATGGCTATTAATATTTCATTCCACAGTCTAACAACTTTTCTCTCTCTCGCTCTGTGATACAATCGACGAAGCAACGATTACACCCCATTTTACATAAAACGAATTTAAATTTAAAATTTTTAAATAGCTAGCCATAGACATGAAAATGTGGGCCCAGTGTGCAAGTGTCTTAGAATACAAACAGACAGACAGACATGCAGACAGACTGTTGATTTGTTAAATCAATACATTTTATTAACACACATGAAATGTTTCTATTTGTTGCTGTCTTTATTGCCTTACACCACCATTAACGAGTGGCAACAATCTGTAGGTGCAACATACATAATTATGCATTTATGTATGAATTTATGTATGTATGCATGTTGTATGTGCTTCAGGAGGAGGAGGAGGAGGTGGTTGCTTGTTTGTGCTCTGTTTGATGTGTGGTTTGTTTTTATCTTAAAAATTGCTTTTTCGATAATTTATTCATCAATTATACACAACTTCCTGATGACGTATTTCATTCCTGTCAAAGTATTCTAAAAACAGTACTTGTCATCAAGTAGGTAGGAAACTAGCAGTGGCTGTCTATTCAAAAGGAAGTTGGTTACACTAATGTCCCATGAGGCCCATTAGGATACCACAGGTTTCCACTTTCCCCTATTCCCAGAATCATTCCAACAGATTGCTTTCTTTTTCCGACATAAAGCGGGGTACGTACCAAAGATCAGCAATGAGTATTCAAAAAGATGAGTAGATTCGAATCATACTCATAATTTCTGATACTTATACGCGTTCATACTTATTTTAATATCATACTCATGCTACTCATATTCAAAGTTTGAAGTACTCATCGTACTCATACTTAACAATACTTATGATGTTGTTGATTTCGACTCTCCTTTACTCAACATTTACGAGAATCATAAAATAAGTATGATTCGCGTACAAACACTACAATGCTCACTGGAAGGTTGTGTGTTTGCTTTGCTTGCTGTCTTCGTCGTTTTCGTTCTTCTTTTTCTGTAAATGCAACAACAACTAAGACTGTAAATTTTGATAAATGATTCGAATCACTCGAATCATTTATGAGTATTATAAGCATTTTTTTAAATTTATGAATATGAATAAGTAATCGTATGAATCAAACATATTTCGTATGTTATGAGTTCGATGTTAACGTTGTACTCATACGCATTGCAATCTGTGCTTATAAATCAATCTTGTAATAAGTACGAATGAATCAGAGTAGTTATATTTCAATACTATTGACTCACTCATACTTAAAATTTCATGAGTACTAATGAGCAGCGAAAAAAAATTATTCATTGCTGATCTCTGGTACGTGCCCAATAGGTAAAGGACAGTCTCATCTTCACATACAGCTCTTACAGATATCGTTTGCCGACACCAAATCTGACTAGCCTAAGTGCCGATTATGCAATGCCAACCAATGACTTCAACAACCATACTGAGCATAGTTTTGGGAGTTTAAACGAACTTTTTGTATGCCTTTTATCTAGCTTTAGCTAGAATTTCTTCACCGTTCCTCGCGTATCCGAAACTGCATATCTAGCGTTGACGGAATCCATGACTTTTTTGTCAATTATAAATTCTCAGATCTTTAAAGGAATTCCTTAGAGATCTCAATGGTTGTAACGCACTTGGCAAATTGATCCGCTCTACAGTTACTTTGAATGTAACTGTGTCCTGGTACACATATGATATTGTTATAAAAATATAAATAGTGTTATTATATTATTATACAAAAACAAAACAATGGACTTGTTTACGTGATCAACGAATAAGCAAAAATTAAGCAACAACATCAGTATAAAAAAGGGGATAAACAGAGTAAACAAACAGGCAATAACAACACTGCAAGGACAAACGTAAACAAAATACACAAACGACAATAATGAAAACAAACATGTTTACATTTATAGATATTTCGTAAAACCCGTCATTCTCCTTCGAGAGCACTCATCAGGCTGTTTACCCAGCGATATAAAAGGCAAGACAAACCAGGCAACGAAATGAGAAAGAATTCAGTCAGTCTTGCGTGAAGACGCGTTGCCTGTGAAGAGAATAATCGTGATTCGAAGATCTCCCTTACTAAGATCTAACGAACGAGTGTAAATAAGAATTAAAGTTGTTGTTGTTTAAATCAAGTTGCCAAAGGTGGCACACGGAATTGTGCGAATAATAAAGAATTGGTTTAAAAGTAAACACAAATTTATTTTTATTTTATTTGCAATCTACGAACTCATATTTTAAACGTTTTTAAAAGTGTGAACACGTAACAATATGTACACATATGATATCGTTCAGCTACCACGTTGAGATATCTTCAAAAGCTATACATCGTTTTAATGTTCTTCATGTTGAAACTTCTCGGTTGGATATTTCAGATATTTCTGGGGATATTTCTCTCTTCTATAACGACTTGTCGCAGACTGTTTTGCGATAACTCCGCTTAAAAGGCAGTGCAGGGATTCCTCAACTATATGGCCTGGGCTATTCCAATCATTTAAGAGCAAATTCCGCCAAATGCAGTTCCATTCAATTTACAGCTATCAGTGTAGGTGTGTACAGAGTCTTTTATGGCATGCACTACGCCATTTTTGTAGATCTCTTTATTCGGAATGGATATCCAGAATTTGCTTGGTAAGTCGTGCCATGTAATCACTACTCCCCATAATGCAAAATTCTTTCTGTCGCCCAAAGCTCCTTACTAATCAAGCTTTTACTTACTGATTGTGTCATCTTAGACAAGCAGATCAATGGGATAACGTATACCTACGAAAAGTTTACACACAGTTTTTTTGCGAAGTTTGTTGCAAAGTAAATTCAATAGAGCCCCAAAATCATTTTTTATTCGTGAAGAGTCACAGACAAAATATTTATTTAAAGATAAAATCGTTTGGGGGATCTTGGCGTCCAATGCAAATACCCATTGAAGTGTGTTGTAAAAATATACACAAACATTTTAGAACAAACATTTCATGAATTTTTGCGTTTATTTTTATTTTTGTGTTCATTTTTGTCTGCCACAGAAAATAAAATTTCGAATTAAATAAAGAAACAAGAACAGGAAAATAAATTTCAAGTGTCACATTTCTCAGACTGTTGTCAGAGCGACATTTAACACTCTATGAAAATAAATAATGGCGATATGCATCTTGTAAAAGCGACACAAGATATAAGATTCCATTTCAAATAAGTCTCAAGTTTATTGCCAATTTTGTAGTCATTAACCCGCCATTTACTCTCGAGAGTAGACTTTCAATAGACCATTTTTTTTTCTTCGCCAATGTATACTGGAGTGTAAGTAGTATGGAGTGCTTTAATTAAAAACAAGTACAAGTACTTTGTTTCTGTTACAACAATTGTGAGAGTTTTTTTTTTGTTTCTCTGCACTTTATTTTCTCATTCAATAAAACACCCGCATTATTTAAACTTTTTGTTTTGTTTTTATTTTTTCAATTGTTTAAATAAAATTTATTTAAACATTTTCAATATTGTTTTGCTTTCGTATTTAAAACCATTTGAGGGCATTTATTTTTATTTGCCATGTTAAGCAATGCAATGAAATGGAAACAAAATCTCAGGCGTGTTTATTTTGTAATTCATTGGCACAATTTAAGAAGGGGAGCCACATCATGGTCTGAAGATTTATTATTCGAATCCGAATTTAAGTTTAGCATTTGCACTTAAGAGCTTATATAAAATAAATTTTAATAATTTATAGAGTGTATATAGTATTCTAATTGGGGGCCTATTTTATAATTTTGTATTCTACTTAATTTTTTTTTTAATTAATTTGTTTCAAATTATGACCATCTTATGATTTGGTGAGGGCAAGGTCTTATCATATGTTTGGCAAAAACTCTATGAGTGAATAAAATTGCCATGAAAAAATTCTCAATAAATCTGTCGTTCGGAGTCGACTTTAGATTGTAGGTCCTGCCACTCATATATAAAATTAACATCCACAACATAAGTGGTGTGAGAAGCTAGATCGTAATCCCGACTGAAGGGTTGACCAGTTAGCTCAGGAACATAGGTACGTTTGCTATCTCAATGGGCTGCTCAAGGTCAAGTGAGCTTTGATTTTGAAGAAGCGACCACACTTTTATATCATGACACTTGATTCTACACCACTAATGGCCATTAATACAATTTTCTGTTAAACTTGGGTTTAGTTAAAGGTAACTTAGCTAAAGTGAACTTTAAAGTCATTTTCGTTATTACAACCTAATGATGAAATAAAGTTAACTTTATCAAAAATATGCCAGTGCCGGAGAAATGTCGATAAAACCGCTCAGTTAATCTAGTTTTTTTTAACGCACTGGCACTACGGGCTTCTTTTTTTTTGTTATATATTTCGTTTAAATTTGAAGTTGCCATATTGAAAATAATATATAATATGGCAAATTCGAACATAAACTTAACTTTAAAAGTTAAAGGTAGGATGATCCTCCCTTTACTCATAATAATGAAAAACAATTTATCTGCCCGTTAAAATCCTCCCTTTAGTTAACGGCAAGTTGTAATAATGGCCCTAACTCTTTCTGAGGGCGAAGTTATAACCCAACCGATCTTAGTTTGGAGAATATCTATGTAAGGATCGTTTCAAAGGAGTATGAAGCAGTATGTCTGTGTACTCGTATACAACTTATAGGTTTACTATACATTTAAGTGAACTTTATCGGTTCTTCCAACATTAAATTGGATCGAATCTATGCAGTTTCAAGTACTTTGTTCAGAAGCGAATAGTATTTAAATGAAAATACTTTGCATGAATCGAACCGCACGGTAGTCGAAAATGTCTTAGTCACCATTTCCTAGACAGTTTTTAACTGGTTTTGCAACACAGGGACAACACACATTGACAAGCGGGTCAATGTAGGCTTTCAATTAATCACTTGAGGCATTATTGTATACCGATCTTAGTAGCCCACCAAACACACCCCTTTATCCTAGCACCATGGATATTTGGCTGGTTGGCCGGATTAACAAGCGCTTTCTTGAGCGAATTCTTTTGTCTGTACTAAGCGGTCTTTGTCTTTTGTGTTAGAACCAGCAACTTAAATATGAGTGTCAATCCACAAACTGCATTTTTTGTATTAATTCCTGGACTTTGTTTACTTTCACAACAGAGCTTGTGTATTAAGTAATTAATTTCAAAATTTTAATTCCAAACAGATTAAATGAAACTTTTTCTAATTATGTAAGACTTTTAAATACCTTCTATACAAATTGTATTTATCTTTAAAAGCTTAACATAAAAGTCTATCTAATCCCTTCATTGTAATCCGCATATCATATATTTCATTTCTTATTTTTATTATCAATTTCATTCAGAATATTTTAAAGTATTTTGTTTGATGTTGTATTATAAAGGTAAATTTCTTTGTTCTCTTTCCAACTGCCAACTGACAGTATAAGATCTTAATATCCTTATCCCCTCTGAACACACATACATATATATATTTGATAATTTCACTTTTTTTTTTCTTCTTGTTGCCTTTCAATTAAGACTCAGTTCCATATATTTCATCTCTAATTTAATAAAATTTATTTAAATCTCTTTATTAAATGTCATAAACAGAGTGATATTTGTTTTTATTGTATGCTCTCTCTCTCTCTTCTGTTCACTCTCCTCTCTACTACTTTCTTAAACAAAAGTTTTCAAATCTCATTCATAAATCTGTTGGCAACGAGAAGACGCAGAAAAAGCAAAAACAATAAATTCATATAAAAATTGTTAATATTATTGTTGTTATTGTTGTTATTTATGTTGTTTAATAGAATCTTAAAAATCTCTTCTTTTATTTTCTTTCTTGTGAGAGAGTACACATCATTTTTTTTTTATTTATTTATAATCTGTCTTTACAACCGTCACAACCGCCCCCCTCTTCTTGTCGTTGTATTAAAATTATATACTTGAGACAGTAGATCTGTTGTATACGAAATATGGACCGGAATGTAAGGAAGTGTGTGTACATGTATGTATGTGCATGACATGATGTGAATGGATTTGTATCATAATAATGAGTGAGTCTATGAGAAGGTGCCTTGTTGTTTTTATTTTCTTTTTGCTTTACTTTGTTTTATTTTTTTTTTTTTTTCTTACTTATTTGCTGATAATACATGGCATACAGTGATCGTGCACAATGGGTCGAATAGTGATGTTTGTCTAACAAAAAAAATTTTTTTTTCGTTTTTCATTAAATTTCATACAACATTTGGGATTTTAAGTTAAAATTCAATCGATTTTGTAACGTAAATCCCTAAACAAGCCATGGTTATTCAGTTTGGATTTTTAACACGAATTTTATCACTATTTTTATAAGAAGTAGTCAAATCCATAAAGTGATTGCTGCATTAGGATGGGCGAGACAAGTAGGGATCATTCTGATGGCCGCATTTCAATCATGACCTTCTGTGCTAGGTTAATAGCTCATCTGAGAAATCAGAATTAAGGTTCCGTCATTTTTTCTTCCGACTTTTGTACAAATATTAAATATTTACTTCCACGTAAATCCTTCGAATAATTGTGAGACAAAACTAAATAAAATTTTCTAGTTCTAGACAACACCGAACTATACAAAGATGTTTTCCACTTGACTTCCTCCGATGCTTAATGGCCTCGTTTACTTAGTTTGTTATTACTCTGGAATCGTGTCTTTATACTTGTCTAGACGATAGCAAAAGAAATTAAGGATCTTCTCCTTTTGCTATGCATTGTTACAACGGCTACGTAAGAGTCTCGTCCGAGTCCGGGTCAATGACCAGCTCTATATCAGGTCCTAGCCCAAAATCCTGAAACCATTGGTACTTAGTTTTTCGAAATGCTAATGTAATGCCATCTTCGCAATGAACTAATAAATTAATGATACTAAATGATTGAATGTCCTGGTGGGAAAACTTTACATTTCTTTTAAAAAACTTTTCCATTTTCGACCCATTGTGCTAATGCTCTCCATTTTGCCTGTTGCAACTTTTAGAGGCAATTAAGTAAAATGCAAGACAATGGGATCATGAGATACAAAAACGGGCAACACGAACAAAAATCTCATCGTTATAATAATAAACGTGCGTCTTTAAGTCTGCCAAGAGGCAAATTGTTTGCAACACAGCACAGCTTTTCATTTCGTTTGTTTTTTTTCTGTTTTTTTTTCGTAATTTTCTTGGAGGGGGAGAAAACCAAATTAGAAACATGCACGAGAAAGATGAAAAGTAAAGCAAGGCAAAATTATGATGAAAGGGATATGCTATAATGACAACAACAATAACAACAACGTATAGTTGCGGTCACTGAAAGACGGCTGCTGCTGCTACTGCCACAGCCAACAGCCACTGCCACTGTTGCTACTGTATGTGACAATTTAAATGGACGCTTAGGCATAGAAATATGCCAGCAAGCAGACAGTGTTTGAAGATTTTAAAACTTTTATGGGTTAAATGAATGAATGGACTGGACGGACAGGCATGGTCATACATATACGACTGCTGGTCGAATAAACCATTATTTTAAATAGGCTTTTCACATTTAAGTTCAGTGAGTTTTTTTTTGGTTTTGCTTCCTTTTTTATTAGAATTTTCTCATATGAATATTATTGCCCTGTGTGTGGTTGTTGTTACAGGGAAATTATGAAAAAAAAAAATACACGAGAAAGAGTAAATAGATGAGTAAACGAGCGTGCGACTAAATGAGCGTTAATCATTATGAAACAAAAAGGAAGGAGGAGGGGGGCTGGGAATATTCTAAATATGCTGAAAATGTTCGGTGTTGCATGTTCTCTAGTTGCCTTAGCTTTTTTGCTTGTGTTGAAAATATCATCCATCCAAAATAATAACAACAACAACAGCAACAACTGAAACAACAGCTAACAACACCAATAAATAAAAACAAAAAAAGTGAGATTATTTCTGTCTTTTTTTCTTGTTTCTTTTTTTATGTCTTTTTACTTTCCGCCGCTGCTGCTGTATGAATTTTTTTATAGAGATTCAGTTGAAAATTTGCTCGCGGTCAGAACATTTGTGTAACGCCGTCCGTATGCCTGTTGACTGACAAACTGCCTCTTTGGCTACTACTACTGGCTGTGAGCTAAACGCGCTTAAAATTGCCGAAAAAGAAAAATTATCAGACATTTTACGGAATCAATGAAACCGAACAGATTTTTTTGGAAAATATACAAAAAAAACAACAAAATATTTTGGCACGAGTTTTTCCGCGAGCTGAAAGAAATTTTAACGTTAAAAATTAAAAATAAAAACAACGAAAATAAATTTACAAAAAATCTAAAACATGGAGTCAGTGTTCATAGGCCTTAAGATAAATTTATTTTGATTACAAAAATCGAGAAAAAAAAAGAATAAAAACATTAAATAAATTGTTTGAAAGTGGTGAATCCAAGAAAGAAAATTATTTACGGCGCCTTGTCTTTAAATGCTGCCAGTTTTAATTCGAAACGTGCCGTTACGCGAAAATCTAACGGAAATTCAAGCAATTTTATCGCAAGTGAAGTTTCGTTTTTTAGTCGAATACAACGAAAGCGCGAAAGAAATGCAAAAAAATAGTTTTTTTCTGTCAGCAAATCACTGTCAAAATATTGTGCAACGAAAAATGTGTGTTGATTTAAATGTAAAAGAGCCTGAAGTGTTAAAAGAAATTTTTAATAGAAAAATATAAGCGAATTAAAAAAAAAAACAAATTACAATAAATGAAATTTAAAAAATTTAACTTCATGGAAAATCGATTATTACTCTGTTCAAAACCAAATTTAATGACATCTGTATTGATTACTAATCACACTTAGTAAATCTAAAAGATATTTGGAAAAATAATTCAAAAAATTTTACAAAAGTTAAACCAATCCGACAAAGGATCGAATTTTAAAATGTTCAAGCAAATCATCAATCATCGAGCAATCAATCAATCATTCGATCAATCATTCAAACAATCATTCAATCATTCATTCAATCAATCAATCATTGTTCAATGCTATTCAAGCTTTCAACGCAAACTTTGGAAGTTAATACGACATAGATTTTGGATTTAGTTTCAAAGTTCTGAGATAAACTACTTCCCATTTGTTCCATTTGTCCATCATTGTGCCAAAGCAGGCACATTCTTACCAAATATAAATTTAGATATAAAGATATGTAAGCACACCCCTATGTCTGTCAATTAAGCAAAAGTTTTTACTGGCTGCTGAAAAATTCTTCATTGACGAAGAACCCTGCTTCTTTAACAATCGCAATTGGGCTGCATTGGATAGGATAACAACTTAAACTGGATTGTATTGACATTTCTGTCACTTTGTCACTATCAACTCTTTCTCAAGTATCATTACGTAGTGAATAGGCATGTGCAGATACATACATCGATTATCTGCTAATGAGTTCTGCATCTGCAGCATTTGTATAATGGTTGCAAAGAGGAGATTTTGGCACACTCTATCCATAAAATGTACGCCTCTGTCTCAATGCAGGTGGTGGCATTTGCCACACCATTTCTCGATAACGGAACGATCAATTGTATACATCAAATTAATCATAAGATTTATTAAACTTTGAGCCTAGTTTTCAGTTTTTACTGTTTAGTTCGAAGTCATTTAATCAAGATTTGTGCTTCATGTGGTATCACTATCGATCGCTTTGTGTGTTGAAGTGGGCTTTGATTTCCACAAAACTGCCGCTTTCTCCTACTATTCCCAGGCGAAGACATAACTGACAAACAGGGGTTTTATGTTACTGGCAGGTTATTGACACAGACCAATTCTAAATAAAGATGTTGAAAAATTTTCAAATTGTGAACACTGGGCCAGTGAATGCCTCGACGGGAGAAATTGAAGTTTGTTATATCATGATAAGCAGCCGGATAACTTCTACTACTACTACTACTTCCATCAAGTTTTAGTTCATAATACAACAATAATAATATTACAACACCTATGTATATATTGTGTTGAGGGGGAAAAAGATAGCTCAGTATTGTAGGAATGTTAATCACAATTTACCTACCTTGACTTAATGCCAAGAATATGTTTACCATTCAGAATCATATTGAACCAGTTCGAAGTTAAAAGCCGTGGTTGGTTTTTACCGAAAAACTATGGGCAAGAGTTTTCTTTGAGGCTGCCTTTTAAACAAAAATATCTACTGTTACGACTATAGAAGGCTATTCAAATAATCAAACACATGGCGTTGTATAGTGGATATAGTGCATAACTAACTACAAACCGTAACAATCCTGAATCCGGAAAACGAATTAAATATTTTCATTATGGTTTTTAAGTTTTATAAATAATCCATCGAGAAAACTTTCTGACATCATGGGAAGCCCTGGAAGCAAAAAAATTAGCGTTCAATAAATGAAATACTTCTAACCGCACTCGATACAATAACCCAATATGTTTCCATAGATTTTATGGTTGTTAGGCAACGACAGATGGCAACCCCATCACCTGCTATACTAGACTAATTACCTGCTTAGCTTAGAAAAAGCTTGATTAATAAATCTAAAACAAAGCCAGTTAAAAGATATTGATAGGGAAATTCGAGATAGTTGTAAAGAACAGAAAAAAGACAGACAAAAAACATCTTTTAAAGGCCTTATAAGGGTCTATATGATATCCATTCTAATTAACGCGTTCACGCCGGCGCGTACCACCGGTGGCCCGCACTAGACTGCCTCATCGGGCGGCGTGTACCACCGGTGGCCCGCACCTAATCATGCTACTAGAACAAACGTAATACCAAATATTTAGACCTTTAACAGTTCGACTGCCGAAAAAAATACCTGAGGGTCACGATGTTCTATTTCACCGTAAAAATTCAAAAGATTTAATGAGGATGGGACAAATTCCCGAAAAGATGCACAAAACTTTAAACGATACCATTGTATTGTTACTAAACAGCTGCCGTCCGATAGAGCGAACCATGAATTTAAGCGCCGGCGTGAACGTGTTAAGGAAGCTCCTTTGTTTAGGCCATTGCATATGTATAGAGAGAGGCAACCATCAGATTACTGATGAGCTAGCTAAGTTTGGCAACAGGTTGTCTCCTTTCTACTAGAACCAACTAAAATTGTGATTGAAGATGAAGATTGAATCTGCTATGAAACGCATGATTTGACTCCTCTGGTGAAAGTTCTTAATATTCTAAGGACAGCATGTTAAAGAATTGAAATTGAATTGATTGATTCTGTATAACAATGAGTCGGTGATACTTCCCATCGTTGTTCAAGACTAAGTTTAAGTTCTGGTGTTAAATCTTGCTAGATAAGTTAGGCCATTTATCGAACATATTTTATAAGATTAGGTTGCTCCTCAGGTTTGTACCTAAAACCGCCTGAAACACTGTTATAACCCATTAAATTTACGAAACTTTTTTCTTTATTTTTTCTATTAGCACATATACATAGGTTAAATGTGCTTATCGCCCCATTTTGATCAGCCCCGGTGATATTGATCAGCTGTGTGGTATACCATATAAATAGAATCCAATAAATACAAAAAATCCATGTTTTTATGAGAAAAAAAAATTGGGCACATACGGGTTAACGAAATTTTGGAATTCCATATTTCAACATCAAATAAAAGTTTGACAAACACACTTCTCTTTTCCATTTGCTTATCTAATTAGATGCTACAAGCACTTGCTTAATATAAGACTTTATTTTTTTTTTGTTAAGAATCTGTTTAGCCAGTCAATATTTTTGCAATATTTGATAATAAGGCATGAAGATATAACAAATAAATATTAAGCATCACAAATATTTGTAAACAAAGTATCATAATATTTCCCAAACATACTATTGCCGTCACAACAAACCATTAAAAGTAAAAAATAGTATACGAAAATATTTTCAAATAAACAAAACTAAATCCATTAGTTATTGAATTTGTTTCAAAACAAAAATTTTTAAAAGAGACATCATAAAATTAATATTTCGAAATATCAGACGTCATAAGCATAAAACAAAACTTGATCTTCTGAGAAATCCCTGAAAATAAATCCTACAGATACAATAAGTATTTTGAAAACAATCTCGTAAAGTCGTCCATGGTGTGATAAATTTATAAAATATTCAAAAATACTTTCCATCATATTCTCATCTTATTCATCATATCGTTATCATAAAAACCCAAGATGTTTAAGTAACTAAAAGATATAAAAGAACGTTTTATTATAGCAAACTATAAACATCTGTTGCTGCTGAATACAAAAACAATATAAAATAAATAAAAATAAAATAAACAAATTAAAAATCAAAGTATTTAAAATTAATCTCAAATACAATCAGCTACTACCTGACAAAGAGTTCCTAAAATATCTGAAGAATACGAAGAAAAAAAAAGAAAGAAAGCTAAAGAAAATAAATCATTTAATGCGAAATCGTTTGTAATTCGAAACAAATTGAAATTGTTTATAAAAAAAAAAAAATACTGGCAGAATTTTAAGAACAAATTAAACGAAATTAAATGAAAATCTTACAAGATGCCAGATAACAGTGAAGGATTTTATGGGATTTCAATTTAAAAGCGAAATAAAAATAAATTTTTACAAATGTTTGCTTCACTAATGCGAGTAAACCAAGGTTTATTTAGAACATACATACCAGAGATCAGCTATAAATCGTTTTTTTCGCTACTCATAAATACTCATAAAATATTGAGTATAAAATTCAACTACTCTGATTCATTCGTACTCACTACAACATTGTTTTATAAGTACAGGTTGCAATGAGTATGAGTACAACATTGACATCAAACTCATAACATTCGAAATATGTTTGATTCATACGCATACTCAATCAGATTTATTAATTCAGAAAAATACTTATAATACTCATAAATGATTCGAGTGATTCGAATAATTCATCAACATTTATAGTCTTAGTTGTTGTTGCATTTACAAAAAAAAAAAAGAAGAAAGAAAAAGACAAAAAACAGCAAGCAATGCTAACACACAACCTTCTACTGAGTATTGTAGTGTTCGTGCGCGAATTATACTTATTTTGTAATTCTTGTAAATGTTGAATCACTGAGTGTCGAAATCAACACCTTCATGCGTATAGGTATGATTACGATGAGTACTTCAAACTTTGAATATGAGTAGTATGAGTATGAAATAAAAATAAGTATGAATGCGTATAAGTATCAGAAATTATGAGTATGATTCGAATCTACTCATCTTTTTGAATACTCATTGCTGATACATATACACATACATAATTGGTCAACAACCCTTCAGTCAGGATTACGACCCAGTTTCTCACATCACTTATGTTGCATACGTTAATTTTATACGGACCTACAGTTTAAAGTCGATTCCGAACAACAGATTTTTGAGAAAGTTTTTCATAGCAATTTTATTTACTCCCAGAGTTTTTGTCCGAAATCTGTTGAGAAGTAGTCGCCGAATAATTATTTTTTTCACATTTCGTTTTGTTGAAAGTGCCTGAACTGGGGTTTGTCCCGTGGTCTCATGTCTAATAAGCCTACACACTACTTACTAGACTACGGCGACTTTATTTAAAACAGATTTTAATAAAAATGTCTTTAGACATGGCCTTATGCATGCTTTTTTAATATGTTGAATACTGTTTTATGTATAAGCTGAAATTTTTTCGTGCGCACTCCTTTATAAAACCTTGCATATTCCATGTGAAAGTACAAACACAAAATTGAAATCATTAAAAACGTTTTAAGCCTTAACATTGTTGAGTACGGTTGAGATATTGAAATATTAAATGTTTGTAGATACTTTTGTTAATAAATCTTTAAAATTACCAAAAATATACAATATTTTCTTTTTAAATTAACCACCTTTTTCCAGCGCAAATGGAATCCTTTTAATTATTAAAATTATTTTACTTCTGTTAACCGTTAAAAGAGCTGACCGGACCTGAAAAGAACCCCTTTTTAACTGACCACAAAATTTTCCACTGCAAAAATTTCCTCTTGTTTTTTTTTTTATGTTTCGAAACCAATTAAAATGTCAAGGAATTTCTTTTATTTTTTTGTTGCCATCCCTCCTCAGAGAAAAAAAATCTCATTATGAAAATGCATAAAAACGTAAAATATTAAAATATTTATCAAAAGCAGCCCTTTTATCCACATTATTCAGATATTTTTTTTTGAAAGAACAGTGACAACCACAAAACAGACTAAATGGAGACACATTTTATGTGGCCAATTGCCTGAGGAAGGTGGAAATTATTACAATTTTTTAATATTTCATTCATAGTGCTGCAATACAACGATTTTGCTTTCGCTTCCTCTGTCGCCCTCTCTGTCTCTCTTTCAGTGTCTTTTTGTTGCTTTAACTTTGTATGCAGTTAATGTACAACAAGGCAGATATATAAAAGAGTGAAATCTTCAATTAATATACACTATCAAACGTTATTGAATGCGAACGAATGCGTATAAAAATAATCATAAAATATGGAAATACTCTCCATACTGTTGACTGTTGACCTGTTTTACAAATGGTAGTTCAAGTCATATACATATATCTAGCCAAGTTCTGTCTGTTTTATTTAAGATTGCCTTTTTGATAAATTTCTTTAAAAAAGAATGCATTGCTTGTAACCTCTGCTTTTTACTGAATACAAAATAAAATAACTTTTCAATGCGGAAATTTATTTTAGGGCCTATTTCATACCATTTATGTTTTATTCCGCATCCCATTTTAATAAGCATTTGGAAAAAAAAGGGCTGCTTTGTTTATTATAGAAAAATTAAAATAAATAATGAAATAATTTAAAAACTTCTCTACTCTACTCTACGGGTGCTGTACTATATTATATTTAAAAATAAAATAAAAACTCACATCTGGGAGGGAGACCTGTTTATGCAAAAGCTTTAAATACAGCATTAACACGTTTAGGCTGTTGTTGTAAATTGCATCAATTGTCGGCATGAATTTCATTTTCTTTCTTTCTTTTTTCCTTCTTTTTTGTATTCGTTTTATCATGTTCTATTTCTTTGAAAGCATAATTTTTCACTTGACATTTTATGAGATGATTAAGAAATTTTCGTAATAAAATGCTTGTGGATGTGGATTCATACGTGCGTGCATTTTGAACTGAATTGGTGCAATGAATATTCGAAAATTATGACTCAATTGGTATAAAAATAATTTTATATTTCATAGACATTTAAAAAGAAAATTAAAATTTTTTTTTTTTGTTTTTATTTGATTTTCTTCTTTTTTTGCCGAAATCACCACATTTGAATGAAAACAAAAACAAATTTTTTTTAAAAATTTTATTTCTTGTTTTTTGGCAAATTGAAAAATTTGTTTTCCTATCTACGAACACATTCAATAAACAGCAGATTTTTAAAATTTTTTTCTTATGATTTATTGGCAATTTTTTTCTTGTTTTTTCCAATGAATTTTGTTGGAAAAAAATTAAGAAAACATTTTGGTTTCTAAAGAAAATAAACATGAATGTGACACAGCGATATCAAACAGCTAAAGAAGGGGAAATCAGTAATTGCGGTATAATAACTAAGCATTTAGGTGGACATATAGAACTAGACATAGGCATCAGTTAAGGAGGGCTACAGACAGTAGAAGGAACTTGTTCAATATGAGCTTTCGCTTAATCGTACTTGAAATCCTCCATGAGAAGAAATCAAAAATATGCTACATCAACTGAAAAACAACAATTCGCCTGACGCCGACCATGTACATATCTTGAAAAGTTTTGGTAGATAGTGCCAAACCAATTGCACATGTTTCATCGACACATTATTAACAGAAAGGAATGGTGAACACCACACCTTACGTTCAGATAATTTGACGAAAGATATAGGAGGAATTCAGTTTAAATTGCAATTGTGCAGCATTTTCCTGGCAGTCATGGTAACAAAATGGGATTCAGTAGCCCATTCAATAGACTGCAGTGGTTTGTGGCTGATTCCGATACACCTGCGACTTCAGAGAACCTCACAAGAAAAAGTCGAAAGGGATCACATCGCATGATCTCACGTGAGGTCATCACGTGAGGTACTGGTAAAACTACATGTCCTTGGTATCCAGATCATGACCTGACCAATGCCATTCTCAAAGAAATATAAAGCAATGACGAAGCCATCCCTGAAATTTTCACTAAATAATGATATTTTTGTGATGCCTTGGTCGCTCTTAATTCTCGTGGGGATTGCTATCGTCTCAAATTCTACATACATGCATACATAATTGATCATACATCCCTTCAGTCAGGATTAAAACCTAGCTTCTCACACCACTTATGCTGTGTGTTTTAATTTAATACCTGAGTGGCGGGACCTACAGTTTACAGTCGACTCCAAATGACAGATTTTTGAGAAACTTTTTCATGGCAAGTTTATTTACTCTCAGAGTTTTTACCCGAAATCTGCTGAGGGGAAGACGCCTAAGAAATATTTTTTCGTATTTCGTTTGTTAGAGATTTCTGACCTGGGGTTTGAACCGTGGCCTCACGTTGAAGAAACCAATACACTACCTACTAAATTACGGCGACTGAAAAATTGTTTGTTCACGTACCCATTCATCTAGAAATGGGTTTCTCCGCTAAAGATGATTCTCGATAAAAATTAAAGTCAATTGCTAACTGCTACAGAGCCAATCACATGCCATTGTCTATGATCGCCCATAGTGGTTTAGCAAAAGAAACTCAATAAATGAGAAATAATTTCACAGATGTAGCTTCAATTTCCATTATCAACTGACAAGGTTCGGAAATTCCTTTTGGAAGATACTAGAAATACATATGTTTAACACGTGACTGCCAACTATCTTCTAGGTTCCCTTCTAGGGTGCCAACTACGAGTTATCTCGTACTCACTAAACCTGCCATTTTTGTGTACACCCCCCGAAATATTTATAAGACCAAACGTATTTCTCGAAAAACTTAAAATCTTTTAGACCAATTCGTACCATTTTTGGGTGAAATATAACTAACTATAATATAAATCTTTTTATGTAAAAAAAATATTTTTTTCTTTGTTTAATAAAAGGATAGCACAAAATGAATTTCATTTTCAAACGAAAAAATTATAAGACCAAAATTAATAATATTCACCTAAAGCTAAAATAACAATGATAAAAAACAACTACTGAGTAATTTTTGTATTCATTAGTAATTAGTGTGTCCACCGTGATTAATAATGACTTAGTGAAGTCGACGGGGCATAGAATTTATTAAATTTTCAATGCAATTTTGACCAATCCTACTCCATTCTCTTATGATGGGACTTTTTAAGCATTTTACATCCTTATACTGAGTGTTATTATTGAAAACTTGGTCCGATAGTATTGCCCATAATTTTTTTATCGGATTTAGATCTAGACTACATGCCGGCCAATTCAAAACTGGTATGTTTCTGGAGGACAGAAATGATTTTGTTGCTTTTGATTTATGGATTGCGGCGTTATCCTGCTGAAATATCCAATTGTTGCCTAACGAATCATCTCCAAAATTAATTAAAACGTCATCTAATAATTCAATATACTTCTCGCTATTCATTTTAGTTGATATAAAACATATAGGAGTCCTTCCCATAGTCGAAATCCCAGCCCAAACCTTTGCGGTGCCTCCACCGAAATTTCGCGATATTCGTTGAAGTTTTTCAACGTTATCAGTTAGTTTTCCTGATGAAAAAAGTTGATTTAGATGGTCCAGATGGTTCCCAAAAATATTGGATGGATTCACGTAAAAAAAAAATTCAACGAATGTCGCGAAATTTCGGTGGAGGCACCGCAAAGGTTTGGGCTGGGATTTCGACTATGGGAAGGACTCCTATATGTTTTATATCAACTAAAATGAATAGCGAGAAGTATATTGAATTATTAGATGACGTTTTAATTAATTTTGGGGATGATTCGTTAGGCAACAATTGGATATTTCAGCAGGATAACGCCGCAATCCATAAATCAAAAGCAACAAAATCATTTCTGTCCTCCAGAAACATACCAGTTTTGAATTGGCCGGCATGTAGTCCAGATCTAAATCCGATAAAAAATTTATGGGCAATACTATCGGATCAAGTTTTCAATAATAACACTCAGTATAAGGATGTAAAATGTTTGAAAAGTCCATCATAGGAGAATGGAGTAGGATTGGTCAAAATTGCATTGAAAATTTAATAAATTCTATGCACCGTCGACTTTAGGAAGTCATTATTAATCACGGTGGACACACTAATTACTAATGAATACAAAAATTACTCAGTAGTTGTTTTTTATCATTGTTATTTTAGCTTTAGGTGAATATTATTTAATTTTGGTCTTATAATTTTTTCGTTTGAAAATGAAATTCATTTTGTGCTATCCTTTTATTAAACAAAGAAAAAAATATTTTTTTTACATAAAAAGATTTATATTATAGTTAGTTATATTCCACCCAAAAATGGTACGAATTGGTCTAAAAGATTTTAAGTTTTTCGAGAAATACGTTTGGTCTTATAAATATTTCGGGGGGTGTAGTTACGAATAAAATCGTATTATATCAGTGCTAGTATCGATAAATGGCTTCTGGGAAAAGAACAAAAAGTCAATGTTGGCTTGTGTGGCCAGTATTCTGAAGATTGGCGCGGCAGTCAAGAAGTCCGACTAAATTTTGAAGTAATCGTTCGACGTCTTCACGCAGTACTTTATATTTGGTTCCCAATTTTTTCCAATTGGAGATCTTTGCTTTGTTACTATAAATTATACATTTTAATTGCTAAAATTGTTTCCTTAAGATCAGCAATTAAAAGTATATTTTTTTCACTTTTTTTTCGTTTATTTTGTATAATTCCGAATCTATTTTCGATACTAATGATTATAAAATTTCATGGACTTAAAACTTAATAAAACAACAATAATATAAACCATAAATAATCATAAAAATTTGATTCCATGTTTTTAGCAAAAGGCCTATTTTACTTTTAAAAATTCAAAAAAATTTTATAATATTTCTCAGCAACATTAATACACGATATATTAACAAATTTTTCTTTAAATGCTAAAACTTAAAAAATTGTTATTGTTCTGTAAATAATTAAAAGCAAAATTACCACCAAATTAAAAGCATATTAAACAATACAAAAAGAAAAACGTGAGAAACGAAATAAAGAAAAAAAAAAATACGTATTTAAGCTAAGACGGAAATGAAACCCGCCTAAAGCTTTAACGTTAAAAACGGCAACTAAAAAATTATCGAAAAACACTCTAGTATAAACTAAAACCATGGCCCAAATTGATTATCAAGCACACAATTTCACCTGCTACACTGTACCTGAATGCTCTTCCAACGATGAGTTGGAATTTCAAGCGGATAGCGCCGCCAAATATGGCAGTCAATATTCACTTCAATCCACCGAATCAACTACCTCATCGATAGACAATAATATCCTACGTAAACATCATAATCAGATCAAATATTATAAAAAGTTCTTTAATCCTTATTGGGCAACGGCCCAACAACAACATCAGCAGCAGCAGCAACAACACAGATTAAGTGTACCTCTTATAATGGCCTCAACAACAAATTCACCACAATTCGGCGGTACATATCAACAGTATGCGAATACCACATTCTATCAACAAATAGTACCGTATCAAAATACACAACAGCTGCAGCAGCAAAATATTGATGCAACATCACCACAATTGGGCTATTTTGTACCATTTGCACCGAATTGTTATTTTAGTCCACCCATTCAAAGGAAGAAATTGAGGTAGTGTTGTTTAATTTTGTGATACTTGGTAATGCTTAGTACTAAACATAGCCCTGACAAGTTTGTAAACAATTTTTTTATTTAAATAATTTAATAGAATATAAGGGTTGGTACTTTTAGTCTAACCTTTGGACCACCTTGACAAATATTTTTTTTAACAATTCCTTATTCAAAACTACATAAAGTGGTCAAAGAGTAAAAAAAAAAGAATTATAATGCCACGTTTACATATACATAACATCAAATGTGTTTTGTGAATTGTAAAAGTACCAAACATAGTTTTATAAAAATACTTTTTTTACTTTTTTAAAAGGACCTAAAGTACTTTTATTACTTCTTTTACATTTTTAACTTTTTTAAAAGTGCATAAAGTACATAAAGTACTTTTATATAAGTACTTTTTTACTTTTTTAAAAGTACTTTTTTAAAATTTTTTTTTTTTTTAAAAGTACTCATTTACTTTTTCAAATTACCTAAAGTACTTTTATTACTTTTTTACATTTTTTTACTTTTTTAAAAGTACCTAAAGTACTTTTATATAAGTACTTCTACTTTTTCCTTTTGACTTTAAAAAAAGTATAAAAAGTACTTTTGAAAAAGTACATTTAAAAAAGTAAGAAAAGTAAAAAGTACTTTTAAAAAAAGAAAATAATACTTTTTAAAAAGTACTTTTTTTACTAAGAGAAAAAAGTACTTTTTAAAAGCACCTAAAGTACTTTTATAAGAAAGTACCAATTGAATGCAAATAAACTGATAATAAGGTGCATACATAATTGGTCATTACAACCCTTTAGCCAGAGTTACGACCTAGTTTCTCACACCACTTATGTTGTGTTCGTTAATTTTTAAACATGAGTGATATGACTTACAGTTTAAAGTCGACTCCGAACGACAGATTTTTGAGAAACTTTTCATGGCAATTTTAATTTTTACGCTCAGAGTTCTTGCCAGAAATCTGCTGAGAGGAAGTCGCCGAAAAAATAATTTTTCATATTTCGTTTTGTTGGAGATGTCTGACCTGGGGTTTGAGGCCTCAAATCTAATATGTTGCATATGGTGCACATTTTATCCTGATGCCACACTTCCTGTCAATATTTTAAATTTTTTGTTCCTTTATCTGCAAAGAACTTTTAATTAATTTCCTCCATTATTTTCTTCTATTTGCAGAGATAAAGAAAACGATCGCAATCGACGAGCTGTCAGCTATGGCGGCGTTACCAATACCACCTCCATGTCCACTCTACCCAGAGCTGCTCCTCGTCGTGTTAATCTAATGAAAGAACCACCACCACCGCCGCCACCAAAACCTTTACTACTACAACAGCAACAACAAGCATCTGTACAATCCGCAACCACTAACAATACAATACCCAGTAAATATCCACAATCCGAATATAATTTAATAACCAAATTAGAATCTACAACAACACTAACCGCACCGGCCCATTATCAACCGCAAAACTTCTATGCGAATGCTTCAACTATAGCATCGGCAAGTACGAATAATTATTCATCGCTGCTGTGTCACACAAACTCAACGTCCAGTCCGTTGGCTGTGCGCAAGCGTGACAAGCTATTGCATCGTTTCAGTGATGCGGCAACATTGGGACGGAAACTGAAAAAGAAAAAGAATACAAATCGAACATGTCGTTCGATGACCGAGGCTATTGAAATGTTAGCAGATCCCGTTATAGAAGATGAATTTTTTGTAAGTATTGAACAATTATTAACATTTAATTTATTGATATTATTCTATGAGTGTATGATTTAAAAGCGAAACAGGGGGAGTTTCATTTCAATATGCATATGTGCTTTATAACAGTGATATGAAGATGTGTGATGTTATTGAATACATATCCCTTCAATTGTTTTTTTTTCTCTTTTTATTGTGGTTCTTATCTTGTATTCGATTCTATTTTTTTAAGCTTTGCTTTTCAGTTGTTGTAATTGTTTCAATTAGTTTATGTTTCTTTTTTTATAGTTGTTGTTTTTTTTATTTTATTTTATTTCACAATTGTCCACAAACAGTTGACAATTGTTCTTTGGCGCGTTCATATCGCAAAAAAAAATTAAATCGAAATAAAAAAACGAACTAACAAAAAACAAAAAGGAAACGGATGTTGTAATTAATTAAATTATATGGTGTTGAAAAAAGAAGGGTTTTCATAAAATTTTATAAATAATTCAGTGCAAAAAAAAAAACAGAAAAAATATTTAAAAGTTTTTAATTATTGTCAAATGCACACACAAAAGTTTTTTGTGGACAATGGTTAAATGATACTCCATTAAGTGGGGTATCAAACGAAAGCGGAAATAAAGTTGTATTTAAAATTTCAAATGCAATAAATTAATTACAATATATTGTGCAACATTTAAAAATATAAATCTAAAAAGAATTTAAACATGATACTATAACTGCACTGGAAAGATACTGAGTGATGTGATTTTCATATGTTTAGAGTATACATATGTATGTATGTAGATACATATGTATGCAGGAAGAGTATTCATAAAACTGTATAGGATAGTAAAAGGAAAACTCTTCATTTTGCATAAAATTGAAGACCTTTTAGCATAGCTAGGATAATCTCAGTAAGTTGAGGCACCCACCTCTAACCTACCTCTACCTCTAACAAACATCTGTGACTATAGCCTTTTTTTATTGGACTGCGGCTTGCACTCAAAGTGTTATCCAATTTACATACATACATAATTGGCCATTACAACCCTCCAGTCAGGATCACGGCCTAGCTTCTCACACCACTCATGTTGTGTGCTTTAATTTTATGTGGTGGGACCTACAGTTTAACGTCGATTCCGAACGACAGATTTTTTGAGAAACTTTTTCATGGCAGGTTTATTTACTCTCAGAGTTTTTGCCAGAAACCTGCAGAGAAGAAGAAATATTTTTTTTCATATTTCGTTTTGATGTCTGGCCTGGGATACGAACCCGGGCTTTACGTCTAATGAGCGAACACACTACCTACTAGACTACGGTGACTACAATTTACGGTGTCCAATTCTCGAATTGTTTTTCTCTGTAGTTTGTAGGCAGAGCAAAAAACGGTAGAAAGTGAGACAAATTTATGTCGGATTTTTTTTTATTGCCAGTCCATCACCTCTTTTTGAAAATTTTATTACACTCATACCTAATTTTACATTACAACCCTTTAGTCAGGATTACGACCTAGCTTCTCACACCACTTATGTTGTGTGCCTTAATTTTATACGTGAGTGGCGGGACCTACAGTTTAACGTCGACTCCGAATAACAGAATATTTTATAAACTTTTCATGACATTTTCATTTACTCTCAGAGTTTTTGCCAAAAATCTGCTGAGAGGAAGTTGCCGAAGAAATGTTTCATTTTGTTGGAAATGTCTGACCTGCGGTTTGAACCGTGGCTCACATCTAATAAGCCAAACAAGTTCGATTCGGTTGGTAAAGTGGTGACTCCGTCATGAAATGTACAGCCACCCTTAGATCAGAGTTTAGGCCCATTGTGATAGCTCAAACCAATATCCAATCTGGAGATCAAACAGTCCATATGGAAAACCATTTAGACTCCACAACAAAGCTCGCTTTGACAGTAGTCTTTAGACGGAGCTTTCAGTGAAAGATAATAGAAAGTGAGAGGTCAAAAACGTCCGCTTCCCCAAGGCAAGAAATTTCCAATAATAAAATAAATTAAACGGTAGCATTGCCCTTCTCCTCAGATTCAAAGCTCCTACAGAGTCCACGTGAGGAAATCGCAGCATACGCTTCAAAGAAAAATTAATTCAGCAGAGCCTAACAGCACTACTCGTAGACTTATGTAGTAGAGTCCCTTTATATATGTATAGTGTCCGGAGAATATAAATTTCGAAAATTGCATGTCCACCCCGGCAGGCCTATTCATCGTCATGATATGAGTTTCAACGACATCCCTACATCCTGAAACTCTTACAGAAATTATTTTAGAAAGTGCCCTTAGAAATTTACCGCATTCGTAAACAAGGCACAGTTTTAATCAACAGTAACAGATCAGAGAGTCTTTGTTGGCAATCTAATCCACAATACCCACACTGGCAGAGTATCGTGCTACCCACCCACAAATTTTACAAGCTACTGTTAAAGAGAATTTTTCAGTTACAATTACTTGATGCGAGCCTGTCGTGTAATGCGAATGCATAAGATCTTCCAACCAAGCTATAGGAACCTCAGATGATGTCCGAGCTGTTCTGATGTAACTCTGCTCCTCTCCTATTTATTCTATTCTCGTATTTGTGGTCAAATATTTTCTTTGAACGTTCTACCAGTATACATATTTAATATCAATATCCTGCGCTGAAACACGTATCAAAGTGGCATAGTTTTATTCATGCTACATTACATTACATCCAACAGGACAATGACATAAATTTAAGACCGAAAAAATTATTATGATCACAAATCTGCCTTATCAACTTTTTAATCAATTTTTAAATACTTTTTGACACCTTTTTTGTTTTTGTTGCCCTATTCAATACCAATAAATAATTCCAATTCTCTGTCATCACATACACATGAAACCACCAAAAGAAAAAAACACAGAAATTGTGGGCGTCAATTTAAAAGACTTTAATCAACGATTAAATTATTTCAACAACAACAACACAAATAAACTATAACGACTACAAAAAAGAAAACAAACAAATAAAAACAACAAAAATTGTATCTAATATTGTATTTGAAAAATAAATACTTTAAACTATTGAGGTCAATAGGTGTATTAATTTGTTATCTGACACTAAAAAAAAAACTACAACGACAACAAGCGAAAAATCGTAGAGGTATCGATATTTTAAAAGAAATAAAATCGAAACTAAAAGAAATGTTTACAATTGAAAATAAAATAAAAGATTAGTAATGACAGATTAACTACAGGAATTAAACTGAACAGAGATACGAATACGACTAACACGAATCTCAACTATAACTGACATGTAATAACGCAATAACCCAGCGAACATTTTAATTTCAAATGAATGGTTAGTAAAAAGAAATTTATTATTTTTGGTATACTGTACTGGCTTGATAATTCTTTCATAACCATTTTATTCATTGTTTGCAGTGGGTTTCATTATTTACTTATGTATTGAGGCCTGCAAAAGAAGGGTCCTTAATGCTATCTTTTCAGACTTATTGGAAGGAAACATACCGCTTGAGAACCCTGAGTAGGCCAAACGTAATTACAATCATTATTTTCTATCCATCGCCGTAGTCTAGCAGGTAGTGTGTTGACTTATTAGACGTAAGGCCATGGTTCAAACTACAGGTCATACATCAAAACGAAAATATGAAAAAATATTTCTTAGCGACTTCCTCTCAGCAGATATCTGGCAAAAATAAAATTGCAATGAAAAGTTTATAAAAAATCTGTCGTTTGAAGTCGACTTTAAACCGGAGGTCCGTTCCGCCACTCATGTATAAAATTATTGCTCACAACATATATACATAAGTGATGTGAGATGATAGGTCGTAATCCTAACTAAAGGGTTGTAATTATCAACTACATATGTATGTATTTTCTATCCTTAAAATTTTGCTGGGTTACCTTACAAAATTTAAATAAAAAAATCTTTCAAAGAATTTAAATGACAACAACTAAATTAAAACAAAATTGAAAAATAAAATTAAAAATTCATTCTTATTTGATTTCATTGTGAAATTCGATTTGAAAAAAATGAATTGGAAACCAACAACAACAATAATAAACTGAATACTACATATGCAAAAGTGTGCCAAATTTGTTACAATAAAAAAACCGTTAAACGTCGGCTATATACGGTTAGACGGTATAACCCGTCACCAACTAGATACTGTACATACAAGTACACCTTTAACTACCTGTATATCACAATTGCATACTTAGATTTCAACTCGAGGCGGCAAGAACAGCTCTAACACTGTTTTATTAACATGCACGAGTCTCTTTTGGTCTTCTTCGATGCTTTTTTTCTGTTTTGCATTATCGTTACACTCTTATCAACAATGAACCCGGGTGAAGGAGGCAAATCGTCAATGGACAAAGAAAATGAAGGCAAAAGTACCGCTGCTGGGCAGAAAATTTAATGAAAAAGAAAACTGCATGAAGAGAAAGAAAAAACGTTGTATTTGTAGATAATGAACAGCGCCATGGTAGATGATAAAAATAAAATAATTTTCTTGTGAGGGAAAAAAGTGGATTACACTCAAAGAAATTGTTTAGTCTTCAATTCCATCTTATTATCCATTAGGTTAGGTTAGATTGGAGTGGTAGCCTTGAGACCAAAAGCTCACTTGAGCACGCATAGTGGGCCGTTGTTATGCCATAGGTGAACGCAGTCTCTGTACCAAACTAGGGAAGAAATCTTCCAAAGAGATTAGAAAACGATACATTTAAGCTTGCAGAACGATAACTTTTTGCATGATAATATCATACAATTAGTGATTATTAAATTATTATTATTACATTCGTTACTTTACATTTTCTATTACAAAAATTACTGACATTTTCTTTCGAGTGCATTAGTGTCATACAAAAAACGTAAAATAAAACTGCATATTTTTCAAGCACACGAATCGAATAACGCATAATTGGATTAAAATAAGAAACACAACAAACACAATATAATGGTCGTATGATGAAATTGAATTTAATACGAGTACAACAACAAATGTTGAAAATTCGAAAAATCAATTGCATTTGAAATTTTAAACGAAAAACAACGATTTTTATTTTATTTTTTTGCCTACAAACAAAGAAAGAAAATAAAAAATAAATATTTACCTTTAAAATAATTAAAAAAATAATAATTAATAGTTCTTAAAAAATAATTAAAAGAAATTTAAAATTAACGTTTGTTAAATACAAAAAGATGAACGAGTAGAAATACACCACTTATTATATGGAAATATAATTTAAACGAAAAATAAGTGTTGCCTACTTTTGAGTGTTAAATAAATACAGTGAGTTTTTACAAATACACCACGGTGTAATACTTAAACTTACCACCACCTGAACAGCAACTCTCAAGTTGGAGAACAACAAATACATTGCAAGATGAAAATTTTAAAGTATACTTCGCGGCGCAACAGTTTAAAGAAACGTAAATCGCATATGGCATCTTCATCTTTAAATCGCTCGACTGTAATGCATCCGGTTAATCCCAAAGCGGCCTTTTATCCGTTTCTAAAACAAAGACCCACCGCTTTTATACGTAATGGCGTTATTGGCAGTGGTGATGGACCGGGCTCTAAAGGCCTCTACCAAGTGGACGATCGCATTTATACAACCACAAAAATGTTTATACGTGATGGCTATATGTATCCGCGGCAGGCTGGCCAAACGATGGATCCTCGTTTTCCTTATGAGCTCCATGAGTTTCCCAATGATACGGGAGCCACTGGTCTCCAGTTAGTTAGCACTCCCAAAGTGCATATTTCTGGTGAATATTTAGCCAATGGCTCGTCAGATCATAATGGCGGTTCTATGGCTGGCATGAACAACGTTATGGGTGGAGCAACTGCAGATAATAGCAGAGGCTCCTTAACTCGTCGTGATGCTCGTAAGGCAGCTGCTGAGATAAATTTAGCCAATCAAGTCTACTGGTTGCAAAAACAACGCATACGTTCGCGTAGCAACAGTCTGGGTCAACATCTTGGGCAAGATTTGACCATGACTAATACCATGGATCGGAATTATATACGTAATGTGGATGATTTGTTGGTTTCGCTGAAACAACAGGATGATGTTTATCCGATGGCACCTAGCGAGAGTGGCCAGTCGACTGCATCGGCTCGACGCAAAAAGAAAGTGAGTATAAGTTAAGAATGTATAACTAAAATCGACATTGTCAGATAATTTTTCTTTTATTTCATACAATATACGTGTATCCATGTACGTACAATGTACATCCCCCTTTTAAATAAATTTTAATAGTACACTCCCCCTAATTATTTCGCTTTTCACTCAATTCCCCAAATACGAAGTTCAACTCTATAAAAACCTTTATCATCATCAGTTACTTTTTAACACTTTTTTTTCTTCTTTCAAAGACAACAACGTAACGAATTTGCCAAAATAAAAATTGTTAACAGAACATCAGACTAAAATCACGTCTTAACCTTAAAAATGATGTGTCAATGCCTATAAAATGATATTGGCAGTACAATGAAACGTGTATTTGGATACAAAAACAGAAAAAAAAATTAGATATAAGGAGGGATTCTTTAATGTACAAAAAGGTGACATTAAATGAATTTTAATAGAGAAATAGAAATGAAGAGAAGAAATAAATTGAAGAAAAAAGTGGGTGTATAAAATGTTTCAAACAATAGAGGTATTCATAGTGGCAAAGTGTTTTCAAAAAACTTTAAATAAGTTGCATTGTTTGAATTCGTTCATCTTACATTTTCATGCTTAATTTTTGTTCGATTGCAACATCTTGTCTTCTGTATAAATCAAATTAATTGTTGCGTAATCAAAAATGTGAAATTAATTTCTTACTAAAGTCCCTTTTCAATAGCGCCGTCTAGCAAGTCTAATTTCGTGACCCTTATTCCTCTTTCCACCTTAATATTGTGACGTTTTTACCTTTTAAAAACGTTTAAAATATAAACTCGTAGATTACAAATAAAATAAAAATAAATTTGTGTTCAGTTTTAATTCATTTCTTTATTATTCTCGCAATACTGTGTGCCACTGTTCACAACTTGATGTAAGCAACAACAATTGCTTTGTTTGTTATTCCTCTGCTTACACTCTTTGGATAAACAATAACAATTGTTCGATCTTCAAGCTACGATTACTCTCTTCAAAAACACCACATCTTCACACAAGACTGACTGAACTTCACTAATTGTACTCGCCTGCTTTGCCTTGCCTTTTATATGGCAGAGTAAACAGTCTGATGAATGCTCGAATGACTTCTTCTCTATAAATGTAAACATCGTTATTATTGTAGTGTTGTTTGTTTATTTTGTTTACATTTTTATTCATGTTGTTGTTGTTGTATAATTTTTTTTACCATTTTTTATGCTGCTGTTTGTTGTTGTATTTTTGTTTACTTGTTTACCATTTTAATGTTAAGTGATGTAAAAGCAAAACACCAGTATCTCAATCTCGTAGTCTAGTAGGTAGTGTGTTCGCTTATTAGACGTTAAAAAGCCCGGATTCAAGCCCCAGGCCAGACATCAAAACGGAATATGAAAAAAATATATTCCTTCGGCGACTTCCTCTCAGCAGATTTCTGGCAAAAACTCTGAGAGTAAATAAACCTGCCATGAAAAAGTTTCTCAAAAATCTGTCTGTTTGTTCTACTAAAGTTTGAAAATAGGACGCGCAAGAGCCTAAACAAGCGATCAATGGATGGCTGCTATTCACACAGTATTACTGGAGATGAGAGAATATATGTACATACATAATTGGCTATTACAACCCTTTAGTCAGGATTACGGCCTTTAACAGAAATCTGCTGAGAGGAAACCGCCGAAGAAATATTTTTGTTCATATTTCGTTTTGATGCCTGGCCTGGGATACGAACCCGGGCTTTTCGTCTAATGAGCCAACACACTATCTACTAGACTACGGCGACAACAATACAATTTAAAATTTATTATCAAATCCTAAACGAAATTCCTTTATGCCATCCAAACTGTGATTGTCCCTAATGTTATCACTTACAACCTAAACATGCCTATTTCTTTGGCTAAAAATCTAAAACCTGATTGGAATTTTCAATGAAAATTTCTGCATTAACTTCTCTTTTATCTAAAGAAGAAGGAAAAAAATAGAAACAGAAAATACCTTAAAACGAGACAAAACCACATAAAATTTATTTTTCTTTCTTTCTTTTTTTTTAAGACAATTAAAGCACGTGACTTGTGTGAAAATTTTAAAATGAAAAAGTTTTTATTTTTTAATTCAACAACTTTGTTGTGCAAAACAAACACTTTCTTTTGGGGAGCAGGCCAACAGCGAGTTTCTTCAAAAGTTCGAAGAGAAACCCTTCCTCCAAAAGAAAAAACATCAATTTTTTTAAGACACGAATGCAAATTGCATTTCAAGTCTAAAGCGGAGGGGATAGAGAGACAGTTTAATATGTAGTTTTGGATTTGGAACGGTGGCATGATTGCAAGACATGTTAAATGAAATTTTGTAAAAAAAATTTTAACAACATTTCTTGTAACCCTCACTCCCTTGTTGCACTGGTTGGAAATAAAAACCTTCAAAAACTCAATTCTTTGTTCTTAAAGATCGACAATGGGAAACTGATTTCCAATACAAAAAAAAAATCCATAAGTAATGCAAGTAACTTTGTTACAGAATACTTTGATCTAAAAAGAATAAATTTTTTTCTTAAATTGTCTACAAAAAATTGATTTTAAATGTGATTTTAATGAATGTTGCTTGTTTTTTCTTCAATTATTATTGTCGTTTGTTGGTTGAGTCATATTGGAAGTTTTTGTAAGTGGTAACGATCTTAAATGATAAAAAAAAAGTGTTAAAATTCATTCGTTTTTTTTTTGTCTTTAATCTAGCACTAATTGCTTAAAGCCAACTAACTTTTATGGACGATTTGTATTTTATTGTATTTAATTGGCAATAAATTCGCAGAAATATTTTTTGTAGTCGTTAAGGTTGATTTCGAAAATCGTTTTTTAATGATGGCACCTACAATCGACAATCGGTTGTAATCTGCATTCAAATGGAATGCCAATATCGATTATTCTTTCCTAACGAAGATCTGTGATTGGCCTCTCATTGTATGTCTTATTCGGTGTTCAGATATGCACCTTTATTGCGTAAATCGCAATAAACGCCATTATTGAGCTCAATATTTCATATAAGTTTCAATTAATTATTGCGCAATAAATACGAAAAATGTTATAATATTGAGTAAAACTTAAAATACAGCATTGTCATAAGTATGTTCAATGCGCCTACTACAATTATCCGAACACTTTCTATTGATATTTGACAACTCAAATGTCAACAACGACAAACAAAAAAAAAACAATGTTGTAGAGACAACCAGCTGTCAAATGAATATTGAATAAGCAGCTGAACTTCGTATATTGTTATGCCTGAACACTTACAATATTGTACTCAATAAACCGAATATTGACTCAATAAAAGTGCATATCTGAACATAGTATTAGACAATTAAGCCATTTACCAAGCAGGTCTTAAATACGAAATCTTTTTACATGTCTATCTTAGTCTCTGCTTACGCAATGTAGTATGTTTGGGGAGGAAAAAGTGGACAATTATTTGAGTCTATTATAAGAGACTGTAAAATCTTGAAAATACTGAAAGAATTCTTCACTTCACACAAAGAATTCTGGCAAATCGAACGTAAACGCATGTATCTACTCTTGGAAAAATATCAAGGCCACACAAAACATAGTTTGCGTGGAGTTTTAATGTCCCTGCTAAAATAACAACTAATCATGTATGGCTATGTCAATTAAGCAATTTCCTGTCAACACTTGTTTTCATTGAGCAGAACATAGATAGAAAATGAAATCATTTACTGCGAAAAGATTTTGACCCATGTTTTGTACTCTTGACCAATGTTTTTACAGGACAAAACTTCGTTATGGACTTAAATCCAATGCACTACTCTATATAGCTCATTCTGAAAAAAGGATACTGGAATAGAATACCGTCTGGCCAGATATTAGCATCCGCTCTAATAGTAATCAGTTTATCATAAATTTTAAAATGTTTTCCTAAAGTGATGAACATTAAAGAAAAAAAAAAAATTTCATATAAAAATGCACTTAAAATCGTAGATAGGGTAACACCTAGTCGGTATAATTGGTTATAATTCTCTTGCATGCATAATAATTTTCATTTTTCTTTTTCAAACTTTTTCAAAAACTCCTCAATACATAGAAATTGCTGCACTTTGGTATTTTTTTTTTTTTTTCGTACGTGTAATTCATAAAAATTCTGTCAGGTACTTGAGCTTGTGTTTATTGTTTAAATTTTTGTTTTTAGCTTAAGGGGAGTTTCTAAATCTCTTTACCCCTCGCCTACGCCATTAAATTTAATTAAAAACGGTCTACTCATGTTGAATATTAAATTAAAGAAGAAAGGAACCAAAAAAAAAAATCACAGAACACACGGAATGCAAATTTTTCCTTTTTGTGCAAGCTGACCAGCCAACTTTACATTGTGAAAAAATATGGCCTCGTAATTATATTTTAACTTATTTTATGGTTGACCCCAGAACACGACAATGCCGACCCTCATCCCCAAGAACGTGGCAGAAAAGTACAAGTAGTAGTAGGTTAGCAGCATTAGTTGAATTATATTAGAGTATTAATAGTGGTATACGTTAACCTTGTAGTTTTATTGATAAGACTTAATGGGTAATTATTGAGAAGCTAGGCCGTAATCCTGACTGAAGGGTTGTAATGGCCAATTATGTATGTATGTATTAATAGTGGTATAGCAGCATTAGTAGTAGAGTAGTAGCAGCATTAGATACCTAATAGTACTATTGCTATTTTATTAGCATATTGCTATATTATTTAGTAGTAGTAGTAGCACTGACAGTAATAGTTTAGCAGCATTATTTGAATAGCATGAGGGTAGCAGAGGAACAAAAGTAGTAGAATATCAGCAGCAGGAGACTATCAATAGAGCAGCAGTAGTAGTGTAGCAGAAATTTTGAGTATTAATAAGAGAGCATCAATATTAGTACAATAACAAACGTATAGAGAGCAATAGTAATAGAGTAGCAGTGGTAGCAGTACGAATAATAGAAATAGTAGTGGAATGGCAACAGTAGTAGTGTAGCAGAAGTAGTTTTAGAGTATCAATAGTAATGCGGTTACAGAAATATAGGTTAGCAATAGTATTATATGAGCAGTATTAGTAAAATAGCAGTATACTAACAGTAGTAGTGTAGCGGAAGTAGTCTTAGAGAAGCAATAGCAGTTCAGTTACAAAAGTATATATTAGAAATAGTATTATATGAACAATATTAGTAGCATAGCAGTAGTACTAGAGAATAGCAGAGGTAGTGGCATGAATAATAGCAGTTGTAGTGGAGTAATAGTAGCAGTAGTAATAGTGTAGCAAAACCAATTGTATAAATAAATATCAGTAGTATTAGAGTAGACTAGGTGAGATGAGTAGCAGTTGCAGCAGTTTGTAGTTGCAGCAAAGTAGCAGCAGTATTAGATTAGTATCAGTAGTAATATGATTGCAGTAGTAGTAGCAAGCATAGTGATTCGTATTATAATTTAGTGCAGTTTTTTTCAGTGTATATCGTTTGCAACTTCATATGTACTAGGTGTGTCCGTAATAATGATGTGTTTAAATATGTGGTTTATTTCGAAGTATTGATGGATTTTCATGTTGCTTTGTAGATTCTGCAGCAAGAGTTTGATTTTGAATTTTATTATTATTGACAGGTTCAATGAGTTTCTGATAAAATTTACCAGTGTGTGTGTGTGTATGTAAAATATTTTAAGGTTGGGTTTTTGGATTTTAATTTACCATTATCACTCAATAAAAATAAAGTGATGTCTCAATACAAATTTGAATGTCTGTCTATACAACAAACGATTGAACGACAGATTAAAACAGTTTCTATGTAAAAAACAGAGTTTTTAAACTCTATTTAATATGACACGGTCCTTTAATTCAACATTTATTTATTTTTGCTTACGTAAAATCGTGTTCACATCCTAAACCAATAGATTTTTCTTTTTCATTGCCACCCATTTTCCTATTTTATTATGGATTTTCGCCCTCTATATAAAACCAATAATAAATTCAATTATTCTTTGTTTTTATTATTAATATGCCATCAAATATCAATCTTTTGTTTTCAATCCATTCGTCGTGTTTTTTTTTTTATAAAAATTCCAAAAAAAAAGAATTGAATTAAATTCTAAAAAAAAAAAAAAAATATTGAAAATCCTTTATGGATTGAAATTCCATTCTAAGAAGATAAAATACAATATAATCACACACATTCGTTTAAAATACAATCGAATCAGGCGAAAAAAAACAAGAAAAAAGATCTGAAACCAAAACAAAAACAATCTAAGACAACAGAAATACCTTAAGGTTCGTTCATTCGTTCGTTACTTTAATGTTTGGGATTACGAAAGTTTAAATCCTCCATTTCAACACGTACGCATACAATTCGATTACGTGCGTATGTATGTGTGCATATACTCGTACGTAGAATGGAGGTGCTGTATCTGTTGCTTGTGTTGCATACCAAATAAAAATTTCAGGGCGAATTTTAAAAGAATTGTAAAATGACTCAAGCAGTGTTGTAAAGGGATGCATTTATTAAAAAGCTTTGAATACAAATTGTGCTTGATAAAGTAGAATATTTTGAATTTAAAAAAGAGTAATTTCAATGTTTTAATTTGTCATCTAGTAAAGGGTGTTAGGTTAGGTCGGAGTGGTAGCTCTGATATTACAAAGCTCACTTGAGCACGCATAGCGGCCCGTTGTGATGCCACGGGTGAACGCGGTCTCTGTACTGACCAAGTTCCACCAAAATCAGGGAAGAGGAAGAAGTTGGTCAGCGCAAGGGTGTACAACTAAACAATTCACAAAGAAAGATATATCTTTAATGCATGGTTTCTGCCTTTATGTGGCATTTTTGAAGGTTCTGATCATGCTAATTATTCTCTAACAGAGTACAGAGATAAAACTGGGGCATTTTAGATAGACGATGACACAATTTGATTTACGTAAAATCCATCTTTAATACCTAACGGTTGTAAGTAGCACACAACTTCAGCAAAATTCAGTTGTATGTCATAAATGTCACAAAACACGTAGCCCGAGTGCTTTGGGCATCCAGAATTTATCGTCAGAACTTGAGGCAAGTTCAATAAAGTCAACAACATCTTAATAAAATTTTCAGAGCAGCTGACAAGATACCAGTCAAACAAAAGCTGTATTAATTTCAATTTTTTTTAATTTAAGACCCTTAAATATGTACGTTTGCTCAAAACCTATGCAAGACTGTTTAAAAATCAAAGATTTCATACTCTTACCCTACTGAACGCATATACATACACGATCTTATTTATGTAGTTTTGTAGTTTTAAGACGGAATACAAATCCAGGCAACAATCATAATACTCAGCTTAACAAAATAAGGAGAGTCTTAAGACCATGACTAATACACAAACATTAAAGGCGTTGTATTTATAACACACAATTACAAAAATAGTTGTGGGTTCTCTCACTAGTTTATAGAAGAGTTTATTTAATTTTTTTTTTCATAAGAAATAAGAGAAGAGAGTGTTTTAAAATGTTGCTAAGCTTGCATTTGAAACGTCACCATTATTTATTGTTATTGTTGTTGTTGTTGCTGTTGCCTATGGTTACCAAAAGTTGTTTGTCAACATTTTTTTAACTTTACTTTAATGGTGTTGTATTGTAAATGAATAGTTTTCTACCACTAGTATTATTTTTATATTTATTGTTGTTATTGTTCTTGTTGGTACTGCACGTAGTTTGATAAAAAAAAATTTCTACCACTTTGTTTTGCTTGCAATGGTGAATAAATTGTTGGCGGGTTGGGTATGATTTTTAGAATTGGATTTTAAATGTATGGATATTATGTTGAGTTAGTTTTTGTTTACCGTATATGTAAGTAGGTGTTGGTGTGTGTTTATTTGTAATTTATTTCTTACCTTACCTGTTGTGTAGAGTTTCCTTCTTTATGCTGTTTCTTTCGCTGTTTGGCTTTGTGTTTGAGTGTGAGTTGTTTTTAGCATAATTTTGTTCAGTTTTGCTTTGACTGTTTGCTGTTTACATATGTATGTATGTATAGGCTTGCCTTGCTATGTTAGTTGATAATGCTGTAGAGATGTTGTGTTGTGTTGTTTTGTCTGGCTGTATATCTCTGTCTGTCTGTCCCTTCAACTGACTGTTTTATGGTTTGGTTACTGGCTAAATATTGTTAAAACAAAAAAAAAAAAAATAGAAAGAAAATCTGACTCAAAAAATCTCTAATACGTGCGCGTCCATTTCAAAAGCGCAAGAGATTTCGTGGCGAGTGGACAAGATTTACGGACTAATTGCAAAATAGTTTATAATACAACAACAACAACAACAAGCTAAAACTACTACCAATTCTTTGCTAACAACAACAACAACAACCAACGGCAGCAACGGCAGTAATAACGTTTAACAAGAAAATGTTTTCAGACAACTAGAGTCTGTACTTTTACAGTGTCTAGGAAAAAAATGCTTGGTATACTAAAATAAAAACAAAAATTGAGAGTGAATTCTTTTTTTTTTTTTTAAATAATAAATTTTGTAGTTAAAGCGAATTAAAAGTCGCGTGTGCCTTTTATTTAAAACGAAAAAAAGCAGCCGTAACAAAAGAAGAAATGATAAATTATAGTGTAAAATTTTAAAATAATGGCTAAAAAATGTTAATAAGCCCAACAAAACATGGCTAATAAACAGAATTTAGTTTGAAATAGAAGCTTGTAAAAAAAATAATTTATAAATATTTAAACAAAATAATCTCGAAAAATTATACAAAATTTATGCTTTTTTCTTTAAAAATAATTTAAAAAAATAATAAATAAAAAAAATTAAACAACAAGTGCCGTATTAAAGAAACAACAATAATTTTCCAAAAAAAAAAAAAATTTAAAACAAAAGAAAAATAATATTTTTGTGTGTAACATGTCGCCTTAAAATAACCATTTTTATACAAAAAAAAAAAGAAAAAGAGAAAAAATTATACCTGTTTTGAAAATTTTCTTTAAAACCTGTTGAGCATTTCATTAAATTCGATCAGCGTTACTCTCGTCCTCACCTTAAACGTAAAATAAAAGTAAAGCCATATCAGCTAGCCAACAATCCAGCCAATTTACAAAAAAAAAAAAAGTGGTTTTTATTGTTTTTTTTACCTTAAAACCGGGTCCTTGTCACATGCAACTCTCTCATACGTGTGTATCTTCGCGTTTGTAGATCTGAACGAAAAAAAATAAAAACAAAAAAATACAAAAATTGCATCATGTTATCTTCTTATTGTTTTATTTCGATATAATAAAATTATTTAAAGGAAAAGCATTTAACAAAAAAAAAGAATATATTGTCCTTTGCAATAATAAAATATGGATATAGCTGGTCCAACCTCAGGAAATCAGATTGTTTTGCCGAATAATCACTATCGTCATGACTCACAACAGGTAAACATACAAAAGAACCAACATTTTGAATTCGCCGTAAATCCCTGTTTTTTTAATTTTTGTAAAATTATAGAGAAAGTATATAAAAACCGTTAATCGAGTCCCTGAAAAACTATTGTTTCAATTAAAAAGTTAATATGAATTCGCCGTAAATCCCTGTTTTTTAATTTTTGTAAAATTATAGAGAAAGTATAAGAAAAATTGTTAATTGAATCCTTGAAAGACTATTGTTTCATTGAAAAGTTAATATGAATTCGCCGTAAATCCCTGTTTTTTTAATTTATGCAGAAAGTATAAGAAAAGCCTTAATTGAATCCTTGAAAGACTACTGTTTCATTAACAAGTTCATATGAATTCGCCGTAAGGAAAATTTTAATTATTTGGGAACAGTACCAAAAGTCAATTTTATATTTACCTTCTATTGTTGCAACAAACACTCAAGTACTCGAATATTTTGGAGTTATTTTGATGCAAATTGCCGCTCGTCCAAAATCGTACGCCTTACGGAAACGTGGATTTAATCCAGACCTAATTAATATAGGATCTTTTATTAAGTGCTTACTTAACTTAAACAGTCATTACACATCTTTAGATAGAATTACGTGGAAATTATATAATTTTAAAGACTTTGGAAAACCATTGGGTCTTTCATTAAAAGCTTCCTATTTTTAAATTGAAATAAAACAAAGTGTACTTGAGATATCATTGAAATTTTTTAATTCATTTGAAAGACCTGATGCCTTTATGTGTGGAATATGAGATAGTTTAAATCTCTGCCACGGCTTCTCTGGATAGAACGCATGACAAATGTCTAAATTTCCATAACTCTCCAGCATAAATCAGGTTGAATTTGATCGCTGGCATGGCTTTTTTGTTGTCTTTGAGGACCGCTATGGTTTATGGCTTACTAAAGGAAACCCCATTAGTAGAAGTCTAACATCATCTAATCTCACAATCACTACTTTCCGTTACCTTTACGTGAGATGACCATGCCCTCAAATCTTTCGTGCTTAATATCCAATATGGCATTAGCTGTGCGGCACATATCATTGGTGTTCAGATCATCCAATTCAAGCCAAAAGAAGTTGGCAATCATCGACCTATACTGCTCACAGTTGACAGGGATTGTGGATCCTTATATGTATATTTGGTCAAACCATACATACAGACATATGTACATAATTGGTCATTATAACCTCCTCTTACACCACTTATGTTGTGTGTCTTAATTTTATACATGAGAGAGGTGGGACGTACAGTTTAAAATCTACTCTGAACAATTGATTTTTAGAGAAACTTCTCAAAGTTTTTACCAGAAATCTATTAAGAGGAAGTCGCTGAAGAAATATTTTTTCATATTTCATTTTGTTCAAAATATCTGACTTGAGATAAATATCGTGGCCTCACTTCTAATAAGCCAACACTCTACCTACTCGACTAGGGCTATGAAAAGAAATTGATTTATTATTTATAAATTAATTAAATATAGAAAAATATACACAAAATTATGTTTTATTATGTAAATGTTTGCTGGGCAAAACTAAACAATGGAGATAATTAACATGAATTAATGCAAAATAATAATTCATGTAAATTTTTTTGAGCCGGTTTCACATTACCGTCTAAAGATCTTTATCATGTAACATAAATAAATCTGGTTCTAATATATTTTTTTCTCATATTGGCTTTGTAGACCTAAGTAATAGAGAGTGAAAATAATATTTTGCCTACACTTTGGCTTTAAATAAAATTTATGGTATTTTAAATATTTAAATGTTCTCCGTCTTAATCGTCTTAATAATTGACTTGTTATTCTTAAAATATGTGCCATTTATAATACACACAAACATACATACACATCTAAGTATTTACCATTCAATTATGGCAAGACATTCAAAACCATAACAACAAATACTTTTACTTTCAATAGAGACATTCAGTCAAATAGACTGACAGCCAGTGGCTACTATTACTACGTTACGCTATTGTTATTCATCCATTGAATACAGAAGAAAACGGAACATTTAATAGCTTAATAAAGTTCATAATATTTATACGATATTTAAAATGTTAATATTAGGCCACATAGAAAATAATACTCGTATTACTTGCAGACTTACTTGACTGACTATTCCTCTTAAATGGTTTACAATATACAATCAAAGTCACATCAAAACTTCATTTAATAGCAACTCCCCGTCCTCCCCTTCTGGCTGTCTGAGTTACTATGATCATTTGGCTAATCTGCATGATGGCATGCATGCTTTCGATGGAGCATGGCTGGCTAGTGCTACTGTTGAAAAAGTGAATGCCTTTGGCTAAAACAAAACAAATTGTCTTTTAACGTAAATATTGTATCTTTGAATGGAAAATCTACTATTATCGATAACATTTAATGGATATTTTTTTACTATAAAATTGATTGGTTTATGGCAAGATTGATTCAATGCGATTAAATTTCATTTTCAATAGAAATTTTTGTCTTCAGGGGGTTTGTTATTACAAATTGGCATTTTTAATATATTTTTATGGATGAATTGAGACGCTAAAGTGAGTTTAGTTGAGTTCTAGTACTGGTGTACAACACAAACTTAATTTAAAAAAATTGGCAAACATATACATATATTCTAAGCTAATACGGTGTTCAGATATGCTTCTTTATTGCATAAATCACAATAAACGTCATTATTGAGCTCAATATTTCATATAAAGTTTCAATTAATTATTGCGCAATAAATACGCAAATTGTTATAATATTGAGTAAAATTTAAAATGCAGCACTGTCATAAGTATGTTCAGTGCGCATATTACAATTATACGAACACTTTCTATTGATATTTGACAACTCAAACGCCACAAACGACAAAAAAAATGTTGTTGAAACAACCAGCTGTTTTGTTTGCCGGCAGTCAAATGAATATTGAATAAGCAGCTGAACTGCGTATATTGTTATGTCTGAACACTTAAAATATAGTACGCAATAAACCGAATATTAACTCAATAAAAGTGCATATCTGAACATAGTATAAGAGGGTACCTTTTTCTACGTCGATTACTAATGAAGCTAATTTTGTGAATTCTTTCGGCATTGATCGAAATAAATGTTAGAAGCCAATTGAAAAAAAACATTCCAATCATTTTTTAAATGATTCTGTATGCCATGGATTTTCGAACTAATGTAAGCTTTAAATGAGCAAATTATGTGCGATATGAATACAAATCTCCAGTCAAGTTCCAGAAAGCCAGTCTCGATAAGTTTGATTTTAAGTTGTTCTACCCAAATATAATGCCTCCAACGTTCATTAAAATATTCGCTGCTGGTTTACAGTATATTAGTTAACAGAATACGTCCGCAAAAGAATCTCGACAACTAGAGAGCATCTCATAGTCGGAAAATTTTGCATAAATTCGTTCAGCACGGTTTTCGTTTTTTATCGCCAGTTTCACGATTCGTTCTACAATTTGATCGATGTGGATCAATGCGGTCGGAATAACTGGCACCTACGCATAGCTTCAAGCGGATTTTGGAAGTCTTCTTTTAGGTTAATTTCAGGGTGCTGTTCAGTGTCAACAATGTCAATTCTTTTCCTAGCACTGGATATTGACCCTTTTATTTCAGCTTTGGATACATAATACCCCATAGGTTTCAAGAGTGTGTTCCATTGATTCATTCTCATCGTCAAACAATCTACGTGTTCAGGAGAACCCCCATTCTGAATGGATGTATTCTAAGTCTAAAGTGCCCTGTCAAAAACCCGGTTACCAAACTCAGGCTATTACTGGATAGTCTGTTGCAAGACTGAATGCTCCTTTTATTACAATTTCCCAACAAAATTTTTTTCGTTGAGCATATCTTTTCAAAAATCTCCTCTATATCCCTCATCCTCGTAAGCTCGTCGGCTTGCTCATTGCCAAGAATTGTCACATGAACCTTTCCTTTCGTTAAGCATACATACATACATACGTAATTGGCCATTACAACCCTTCAGTCAGGATTACGGCCTAGCTTCTCACACCACTCATGTTGTGTGGCGGGACCAACAATTTAGCGTAGACTCAGAAGGACAGATTTTTGAGAAACTTTTCATGGCAGGTTTATTAACCCTAAGAGTTTTTACCAGAAATATGCTGAGAGGAAGTCGCCGAAGAAATATTTTTTTTCTCATATTTCGTTTTGATGTCTGGCCTGGGGCTCGAACCCGGACTTTACGCCTAATAAGCGAACACACTACCTACTAGACTACGGCGAAGTTAAGCGTAACTTTCCCAGTATCTCCTCCCTCTCAACAGAAGGTTCCTGGTGCCAACTACGGCGTAAGGCTCGTATGTTTACTTATTGCCGAAAATTCCTACACGACCGATTTAGCTTCCCCATACTGTCTTCGATTTAAACTCAAGTGCTCAATTGATGGTCTAACTGTTAGATAATATTACTATGTCCTGTCTTTTGTATCTTAATTGTTTCAAGCTGAATTGAATACATCTTTCGATTACATAGACTTCTGCTTTTAATTTTTTAATCCTTAAAGTGTGTAAAGTATTAATGAATTGTTGTGTTTCATTACTTCAAATGTTTTCTATTTTTCTCTGATGAAGTTCCAAAAACAGACAACTCGTAAAGACCCTATATAATGTTGCTTAGACAAAAACACATGAGAATTAATGCATAAACCCAAGAAGTTCAAATTTAAAATTACTGTTCGCTGTGTCAATAACCCCCTCTGTTATTTTTATAAAAAAAAAAATAAAAAAAACTTTGAATTTTAAATATTTTCTGTGCAATTATTACTCCAGCATATCATTTCACAAAAACATACATTAATTCATGAACTCTGATTATTTCTTTAAAATTGCAATACCAAAACATGCCCCAAAAACTACAAATACAACGTTATCAATGTTGAAACACGCCCTTCAAAACTGCTAAAGTGAAGGGTATTTGATCGTCCATCTGAAAGCTGGTTTTCGATTTTCATATTTAAAGCAAGGCTTTCAAACTGCTTCAAAATTTATGAAATTTAATTGAAAAATAAAAATTTTATGTTTTCTTTCATGGCAAATAATCGTAAATTGCAGTTGAGTTTGTAAACAAGATAATTTTAGCCAACAATATCCGTTTTGGTCAATAACTTTATGATTTTTGTTTTTCCATAAACTTCATTCACTATCGATTACAATCGTAGAAAATTAAAAAAATCTCATAAAAATTTGATGACTTGTAAGCAATAAATGTCTGTCTGAACAACAACAACCACCTCCAGTATAAATTTTTGTAATTGATTGATGACAAATGATTGACACTTTTGAGTAAAAGTTTTTACTTTACTTGATGGCAGACATTGGCTAAGAAACAGGCTTTTCATAAGAAAATGCACAAAAATATGCTGCATATGTGAGCATATTTTTTTATATGTTTTTGTTTATTTAATACTTATTTTACTAAGTAAACTTTAAAATATTTTTACTTTCTATTTTTTATTTTTTTTTTATTATTTTCAATATTTTTTAATACACGTATGGTTGTTTATTTTTTATTTACAATAAATACCATAATTTACGTGTGTGAAATTATTTTCATTTTCAACAGCTGTGTTGAAAAAACTAGCACTTAATGTAAATTGTTTAAAAGAAAAATTTATATCTTAAACTACACTTACATACATACATACGAACATAATTGGTCATTACAACCCTTCAGTCAGGATTACGACCTAACTTCTTATACCACTCATGTTGTGTGCCTTAATTTTATACTTGAGTGGCGGGACCTACATTTTAAAGACAGATTTTTGAGAAACTTTTTCAGGACAGTTTTATTTACTCTTTGCCAGAAATCTGCTGAGAGAAAGTCGCCGAAAAAATATTTTTTTCATATTTCGTTTTGTTGGAAATGTGTGACTTGGAGTTTAAACCTTGGCCTCACGTCTAATAAGCCAACACACTACCTACTAGACAACGGCAACTTCATATCTTTATATCTTAAACTACTGTCAAACTACAGGAAGTTTAGGACCTCCATTCCTCTCCATTTTATACTATTCCCTCTATTATCCTTCCCTCTTTAAGGACGTCGTACAATGGGTCAATTCGACCTGCGGGTTCTGTACTTGTCTTAATTGATAAGTACACGTCCCCTAACCGAACCTAACCTTAGAACCTCCATTCCAGACAGAGGAAAACAGTTTGTAATGCGCCATACAAATCTGCACGGATGATACGGCAGTGAATGTAGCTGTGGGTGGACCCATCTTTTCGGCAAAGACAGAAAGAGGTCTTTCGGTATTGCTTCCAGATCATTTCAGTGCCATTTATGCATAAGTATTAGTCCTACAGGCTGCATTGGTGATTACCAAGAAAGACAATATAGCGGGAAAAAGATATTGCTACACTTTTTGGTAGCCAGCTGGTTATCAGAACACTGTTTCTAACGACCTCTAGAGCGCCTTACGCCTGGTTCTTAACGAGCTCTAACGGAGCTCTACTATTTTCACGTCAGATGCCTACAGAAACGGAGTCTAATAGTCGCCGTAGTCTAGTAGGTACTGTGTTCGCTTATTAGACTTAAAGCCCGGGTTCAAGCCCCAGGAAAGACATCAAAATCGAAATATTTCTTCGGCGACTTCCTCTCAGCAGATTTCTGGCAAAAGCTCTAAAGGTAAATAAAATTGCCATGAAAAGTTCCTCAAAAAATCTGTCCTTCGGAGTCGACTTTAAACTGTAGCTCCCGCCACTCATGTATAAAATTAACACACACAGCATGAGTGGTGTGAGAAGATATGTAGGTCGTTATCCTGACTGAAGGGTTGTAATGATCAACTATGCATGTGTATGTAATTGAGAAAGACAAAATAAATTGTGGTTAGAAAGAGCTTGGGAGTGAAGATGATAGCAAATAATGCCTTTGCTTAAAAAAGACATCAGCAAGTAGAGTAAGGGTTATATAAACTATATCACTGGAAAAGTCCAAGGCAGTAACAAAAATGTAGTTTCCGATTTAAAGATCATACTTTGGCTTTAACTTCTAAACAAACCGAGTACGGAGGTGTAAATTATTGAAATTTAGCTTTGAAATCTGTAGTATCTTACGATATGTTTCGGTATTGATTGGCTAACTATTCTTCCTTTTTTTTAAGAAAAAGGTGATGGATGATACTCATATCATTGCAAATAAACTTCTCTTTAAAGTTTATGGTCATTTGTTTTTAAAAATATAATTTTTTTTTTCTTACTTTCATTGCTGTTAATTAAACACACGTGACATGGTATTTTACACGATTACAACAGCATTAAAAATTTAACAGCCCCATGGGCTGATTGGTATTCATTAGTAATTAAAAATTGAAATTTTTGTTTTTCTCATAAAAAAACGTTTTTTTTTTATTATTTATGGTCTGGTATGGCCATTTAGTTATTTGCCAATTTGGTTTATTGGTATTTATTTTATGGACATTTGCGTAAAAAATTTCACTATTTAATGTGGGAAAAGTTATAAACATTTTATGGCCATGTTTTCGCAGTCGTTTGATGAAGTTGACAACAACATAATGTGTACGTGTATGTACATATTGAAAGAAATTTTCATTGGGAAATCTTATTTATTTAACAGTGCTTGTTATCTGATATTCCATATTATATTTACAGCAAAATATAATTATTTTAAATCATTTTTTAATTTAATTTTACCAATAATTTATACATTTTTATTAAAAATTTTCTTTCTTTCTTTCTTTCTTTTCTTTTCAGGTAAGTTGACCTTATTTTTTCATAAATTTTAAAATCAAATTTTAATAATTTTGTGAGTATGTTTTTTGTAATAATTTTTTAAATCATATTCCTAAAAAAAAACAGAAATAAAATTATTAAGCAACTCTTGCTGATCATACCCATACACATACATTCCATACAAAATGCTGAAACCTTGTGTTGGCTATGTAAAGATGTCTTATAGCGTGGCTTAGCACACAAAACCTTAAGAATTTCACCCTATTTCTTAAGCAAAAAAAAGAACAAAATTATTATTGTGGATGCCTTTTTCTTTTATTCTTTTCTTGAAGGCAACAGCACTTAAGAACTGCATTTTATAGGTACAAAAAATAAAAGAAAAAAAAAAAAAAAAAAACAACGCAAAAAAAAGAAATCGAATGGCATTAAAAATTGCATGACTAAATGCTTTTATGAAAGGTTATCACAAAATGAAATGTTATTTGGTTTTTAGAACGTATTGTGTAATAAAAAAAACTATATAAACTTTGGGTCATAACTTTGGTATTCATATATAAGGTTTAAAATTACCCGAATTAATTTCAACTCACAAGAGAGGCCTTAAGATATCCAACGAATCAATTTAGTCCATAACAGATATCATGTTATTATTTATCTCGATTTCAGCAGCTTGTGACAGAACTAAACTCATTTTATTTGCAAAACCAATGAAGTTTTCTCAATATTCTCAGACTTTAAAGATAGCCGCTGAACTATCAAATGAAATTTTTATCTCCTTTACCTAAATTCTATCGCCTTTGCCTGCTATTGGTGAAACCTCCCCTCATTGACAAATGCTATAAAAGTCAATCAGCCTTTGACATTCGTTTCAACATCGAACAACACAGTTTGATAGACTTGTTGAAAATTATTATTTAAATTTAGGCAAACAAGTCTTACAGGTCAACATCGATTCATATCTAATCCACCGATCCTTTCTGAAGAGTGAATTTCATAAAGGCTCAATCAAAACATAAGGGACAAAGTTGGATCAATAAGTCCGAGGTTTCTTGGGTAAACCAAAGGCTTTTTTTATAAGAATCATTTTATTTCTAAACATATACTTTATCAGTCCTTTTTTATTTTTTTTTATTACATCCATAAAATAAAATTAGACGAGCTCATCAAAATGTATTTGTTTTTGAAATGAATTCATCGTTGAAGTCAAATCTTTGCCCTTATGTCATTTCTTCAGATTTGGGTACATGAATTAGTCACTCGAGGCTAAATCTGTAAAAAAAGGGGAAATAAAGGACCAACCCTTTGCCTAGTTCATCGATTTATCCACGAAATTCAGTTGCTTCTATTTTCTCCTCAAATTATTTGGTAATCTGACATCAATGGCTGTCAAACATCAACTAATTAGTGCAGCTTGATAAAAAAATTTATAGGATGCTTATTGACAAGACTAATACTACGTCTTTCAGTTAAGAGGCGGGAAGCTTAAAAATAGACCGACTTATTAGCACACCCTCGTATAAGGCACCATTCTCTTTGACATTTCGAAGTGATCGAGAGTTTTCGATCTACAGCAAGCTTCTAATCTATCAATTGCGTTTGATATAACCTTTCTGACATCGTTTACCTTGACGGTAACATTTCTAAGTGATCGAGAGCTGTCGATCTACAGCAAGCTTCTAATCTATCAATTGCGTTTGCTATAAGCCCTCCGACATCGTTTACCTTGATTTTGACTATTCAACATAGGTAGGTGTGTTCTGATCACATCAAATCCAGATGATTTCGTTGAATCACTTAAAAATTTTGAATTTTTCCTTCTAGTTAATCGAAAAAGTGATTAGACCTGACGCTTCTTATTATTTTATCTCAATTTTCGACAGTCCACACCATGAAAAGTTTCTCAAAAACCTGTCGTTCGGAATCGACTTTAAACTGTAGGTTCCGCCACTCATATATAAAATTAACATAAGTAGTGTGAGAAGCTAGGTCGTAAACCTAACTGAAAGGTTGTAATGAACAACTACGGTACAGTACACTGTGATAACAAAGGCGTACAAATAAAACTAAAATTCATTTTTCTGGCCCAGCATAAGATGATAGTTAAAGGACTTACTTTGAAGGTAAAAACACTATTTTCTGTGACACCCTTTGCCATACCAAAGGCATAAATGCCTTTTCAATACAAAATAAAGCGAAATAAAAAGAAATCCTATTGTAAATGAAGCCTAAACACAATACAAATGCACGCATACATTAATTCATTCTCTCTCGCATACATACATACATATGCGCTCGACTTAAAAAACCTTGCCTCGAACAAGAACTGTTGTGGAGGAATACAAGAGTAAAATAAACTGGTTTCTTTGGTAAATACAACTAAAAAATGACAACAAGAACAAAAATAAAAATAAAAACAAAACAAGAAAACAATAAAATAATACATAAATAAACAACAACAGCGACAATAAAACGAAAAGGTATAAATAATAGCAACAAAAAAAAATAATACAATGTTATAAATACACACACACACACATACACATTATCAACCATGAAAAAATGTACATACATATGCATGATTGTATGTAAATATATGTATGTATGATGCATATGCCCTCTAGAATCAAAGGAACTCTCATATCGCCTCTTTTGAACACACAAATATTCTCAATAAGTACAATAATACTCTCTGAGCATAGTAAATCAGGTTTAAAATCATCATGCATATGTATGTGTGTATGCCGTTTTGTTATTGATTTTTAAGCACAAGAGATCATATATACCATAAACCTGGTTTGACAGCGTACATGTCTGTCGATAGATTTCTACTCACTCCTGCATACAAAAACCATACAAGATCCAAAGGGTTCAGTTAAACAAGTTTTAAATTCAATTCACTCAATTGCTTGGCTTGATTTCTCACTCAATTATTGTGTTTGTTTGTTTGTGTGCGTGCATGTTGTGTATTGTGTTCTGTGTGTGCCAGTGAGTGAGTGCCTGTTTTATTGAAGAAAGAAAAAGTTTTTAAGAAAAATATTTTTTTTTTCATTTTGTGGTTCTTGTCTTGTTGTTGTTTTTCTATGGTGTATAAGAGTCTTTTTACAAAAAATACAATATTTTAATGCTTTTTAACAACTTGATAAACTGGTTTTGGATTTCGATTTGTGTTTTCGTTATTATTGTTGTTCTGTGTAATTCTTTTCTTTACGTTGCTTTTTTTACTGTTGTTGTCCATTTTTTTTTTTGCTTCTTTAATTTTGCCTCAAACCCAATACCCTCTCGCTATATTGGCGGCATGCCAAATTTCTTATTTTTTTTTTTTTCAAGATTATGGTGCTGTAGCATAAGTATTCGAGTGTGTTCATGATACTATTCCAAAGACACTTCATACCATAAGGGTAGTTCCATATTGTAGGAGAGATTTGATCATAGAATAAATGAAAATGTATTAGAATGCCCCAAGAATTCATATACAATAGTAATAATTTTGAATTTAAAGAACATTTTTTCAACATTCTTTAGTTGAGTGATAACTGCTTAGTCTTGAGCTAGGTCTCGTTGAAATTCATAAAAATTGATGAAAGTGTGCAACCTCCAAATTTGCTAATAAGTCAGGATCTGTAGAAAAACGAACCGTACTGTGAGCGTAACTTAAATATTCAGAACATTTTAAAAATGTTGGAATCTTATTAGGAAACATCAAAATATGGATTCGACGTCCATACTTATTTCAATCAGATAACTAGTATTCAGTATTTAGACAAATTATAATACCAAATATAGAACATTTCCATGGAGTTTGACTTTGGATTCGTCTATCTGAACGGACTTCACACTCTACTCTTACGCTTAGAGTTTTAGTAACATGGACACAAAGATTCGATATAAAAATAAAAGAATTTTTATCTTTCAAGCAGCATATTTTCTCATTACAACCCTTCAATCAGGATTACAACCTAGCTTCTCACACCAATTATGTTGTATATGTTAATTCTATACATACATAAGTGGCGGGATCTACAGTTTCAACTCGATTCCGAACGACAGATTTGTGAGTAATTTTTCATTGTAATTTTATTAACTCTCAGAGCTTTCTCCAGAAATCTGCTGAGAGAACGTTGCCGAAGAAATATTTTTTCGCATTTCGTGTCGCCATTTCGCCATGAAAAAGTTTCTCAAAAATCTGTCCATCGCAGTCGACGTTAAACTGTAGCTTCCTCCACTCAAGTACAAAAATTAAGGCACACAACATGAGTGGTGTGAGAAGGTAGGCCGTAATCCTGACTGAAGGGTTGTAATGGCCAATTATGTATGTGTGTATGTAGTAGTCAAATGGTACTTTTCCTAGCTTAAATAGATCGTATTTTCTTACAACCACACATATATTGTACATTCAAAAGATAGTTAACATCGCTGTCTAGGACTTTGAAATCGTTTTCACTGCTTAGCCAATGTTGTGAACCGTTGTATTGTATCACCTAAAACAAGATGATCCTAAAGTAGCTACCCAACATCTAATTTCCTCGAACAAGACAAAAATTGTAACGCAACTTATCTACAAAATTCAATGTCTAGTTACACTCTCGAATGCTGCCTCGCCTTCCTATCGTTAGCATACAAAATATTGCGATAAAAATTTAAAACGTTTTCCATAATCAAAACGTATTACAGTGGCTTATAAACACGGCCTCTATTCAAAAAAAAAATATGTATGTTTCATCGACTAACAAAAGCAAAAGCAAACCATACTGGTCACTTGGAACATCATTAATCATACGACTTTTAAAAAACGATTTTAAAAGAAATAGAAATAATGACTAACGACTACCATAAAAAGGTTATTATTTCTCTTGTAATCTTCATTAATTTTTAATCTTTAATTGTGTTTGAAAAAATTATATTTTTGTCTGTTGTTGTTGTATCGGTTGGTCAGAAGAACAGAAGTGTAAATGATAAACAAATCAAGGTTAGATTCGGTTTTAAAACGAATAATTTTCTGTTTTTTTTCTATTTTTTTAGAATGTTTTATTAAAAAAGAGAAAAATAATTAAAATATTTTTCATAGAGAAATAAACAAAGGCTAAAGGTCATAAACATTAAATTTTTTACTCAATTTTTGTAGTTTTAGTGGAAACTTTATTAGAGATCGATCGATTACATGTGTGAATCATCAAACAATTGCGATTCTTGCTGTCTTATTTAAGGGCAAGGTTTTTGATCACTTATATTCTATCATCTCTAACTGAACCCCCCCAATATAGCGTACATATGTACATATAAACATACATACATAATTGGTCATTACAACCCTTTAGTCAGGATTACGGCCTAGCTTCGCAACACCACTCATGTTGTGTCTGTTAAAGTTATACATGAGTGGCGTGACCTACAATTTAAAGTCGACTTCGAACTACAGATTTGGCAATTTTATTTACTCTCAGAGTTTTTATCAGAAATATGCTGAGAGAAAGTCTTCGGATAAATATTTTTTTATATTTCGTTGCGTTGGAGATGTCTGACCAGGAGTTTGAATCGTGGCTTTACGTCTAATAAGCCAACACACTATCTACTAAACAACGGGAACTTCCCTAAACAAAAATTGCCCTATGTAAGACCATATTAGGCCATGTGTATATTCTGTGTGTAATTTGTTTTTCTAACATTAATTTTAAGTACTGGGAAGGGTTAAAATATAGTTCTTATAGCTAAATGTTTAAGGACCATTGATCACGTACCATGGGGTGCAATAAAGTCCGTTTACAGCATAACAATGTGCCAGAGGATTACAAACAGCGTTTGTGGTCCCCAAATGAATCGAAAATGACCGACCAACTCCACCAATAAAGTGATACATACAAACATACAGTGGCGACATCTCAAATAGCACGTTTCATAAATGGAGAAATTAATTAATTAATAGTGATTCTATTTTTATTTTTTGTTCATATATTTTTTTACATAATTTCTAAATGGGCCTTGTCAAAATTAACTCGGTTTATTCGATTTTTTTGACACATGTGGTTTACGCCTGGCAATGCGCCCAAACAAGTTATTTTCTCGTAATCTGTTTTTTATTGTACTTGTGGATATGTTTAGTCCCAACTGTTCTTTAATTTGTTCCCGTATTCTTGGTACAGTTAAAAAAGGATCACTTTTGCTCGTTTTAACTATTAATTTATGTGTCCTTTGAGACGTTATTTTGGATCTTTTTCGTGTGATGCTTTCAAAAGATTGAGTTTTTTCATAATGTTTGATTGCGTTATACTCTTGATTTCTAGAACAATCCACTTTCTGTGGTATTTCGGTAAATGTCAGGCCGTCCTTGCAGTATTGACGGACAAATCTTCGAAAGCTTGGATTAGCGTGTTGGCCACGCCCCATTCTATGAGAATAGTAATACTTTATATTTTAAATAATAAATTAGATAATAATTATCAACTTTATACCTTTTTTTCTTAATCACAGTGTTTATTTTGATCAAAATATAATTTTTTTTAAATATCTCAAGACGTGTGCTATTTAAAATATCTGCGAATATAGCGAGAAAGAAACCACAACTTTCAGTTTCTAAAAACACACTTCTTTTTTTGACTAAGCTTACATTACAAATTAATAACAACATGTTATTAAACAAATAACTGTAAAAAGAATTTAAATAAAATAAGAAATAAAAGAGAAAAAATGTGTATGAAAATTTTTACATTAACCGTGCTATTTGAAATGTCGCCACTGTATATACATAATTGGCCATTACAACCCATCAGTCAGCTTTTCACACTACTCATGTTGTGTGCTTTAATTTTATACTTGAGTGGCGGGACCTACAGTTTAATGCCGCCTCCGAAGGACAGTATTTTGAGAAACTTTTTCATGGCAAGCTTATATACTCTCAGAGTTTTTGCCAGAAATCTGCTGAGAGGAAGTCGCCGAAGAAATATGTTTTTTTCCATACTTCGTTTTGATGTCTGGCCTGGGGACCGAACCCGGGCTTTACGTCCAATAAGCGAACATACCACCTACTAGACTACGGCGACTACAATCATCATTAAAATGATATCCGCATTATATTAGTATACTTTGATGAGTCCTAATAATTTTCCGATATGCTCCTTGCAACTGTTATTTAACACAATTATTAGCTTTGGCAATGGTTCGATTTCGTGTCATTTTACCAATGAATTGCATATGAAAATTAGGTGCCATAAAAATTTTTTTTAGTGATAATTCACGTGGCACCTTAAACAACAAGTTTCACTGTGCCTCCAGTTTTCTGCAAATAGTTGGTAATGAATGTCTAGTTCTCTGGTGAGGTTCATATTGTATATGCGTTTATCATTCTCAATTTATCCATTGTTTATCCACATCGCATTTTTTAGTAATTAGTCGACCTGAACGAGCTGTATCTTTAACATCACCATCAATTGAAGCCATAGTCTAGTAGGCAGTGTGTTAGACGTAAAGCCGGGTTCAAACCCCAGGTCAGACATCAAAACGAAATATGAAAAAAAAATTTTTCGGCGACTTCCTCTCAGCAGATTTCTGGCAAAAACTCTGAGAGTAAATAAACATGCCATGAAAAAGTTTCTCAAAAATCTGTCGTTCGGAGTCGACTTTAAACTGTAGCTACCGCCACTCATGTATAAAATTAACACACAAAACATGAGTGGTGTTGAGGGGCTAGGCCATAATCCTGACTGAAGGGTTGTAATGGCCAATTATGTATGTATGTGTCAATAGAAGTGCTTTGTCTTCGTGCACTTTCTATAAGAGAAAAGCAAAATATGACGGTAATCTTCCGAGTTCAAAAACCCCTTTTTTTATCATCTAGTGTGACTATTATGCATAGTGATGGTTGGGTACTTTCTTTCTAAAGTGTACCTTTAATTTTAGCTCTCAATGTAAAAAAGCCTTTTCACTAATTAGTTGCATTTAAACTGTCACATCATCTTTAAATTAAATTTATAATCTTGTAAATGGTCTTTGTTTGTATTTTTATCGTTAAATCTTAGGCTCTTGTATTTCTGTGTAAATTTTTGTTGTTTTCATAAGTATTGTATTCTAACTAATTGGTAGTAAAACGATATCTATGTGACTTTAAGCCTTTAAATACTCATTGTCAAAGTAGTGTTGTTGTTTGATACGAATGTATATATGTAAATCTCTTGGATTTTTTTTATTTATTATTATTGTTATGCAAATTATTAGTCTTGTCTTTCTTAAATTGTTGACATTCTTTTAATTTTTCTTCAAAAAAAATGTATATTCTTATAGCTAGTCATTCATTTGTTGGCATTAATATTTATGAATGAGTCAGGGCTTTGAAATGAATATTTTTAATGAGTTTATAACACAGCAAAAAGGAAATCCAAACCACTTTTTTGTGTTTTTTTTTGTTTGAAAAGCAGGTAAATTGACCTGTTTTTTAAAGCTTAATTTTTTTCATATAAAATTAAAAATTACGAATATACAAAACATATGGTAATAAATTTGTTTATTTTTTGTGGCATGTTTAAGATAAAACAACAACAAAAAAACATATTACGCCACTGTAAGTTGTATGCACATTCAAAATACCACACAAATATTTTGTATTTTCGTTAATGTTTTCAAATATTTGTTTAAACAAATAAAAAAAATCTTGTTTTTTCTATTTTTTATAACCGGTTATCAGAACTTAAAAAATTTTTAAAATAAAAAAAAATAAAATAAATTGCACTGCAAAATAAAATTTCAATTCAACTTTTTAGTGTTGCATGCATACACACATATGCGTTAAATTGCTGCGATTGCGGTTAAGTAAAGTATGCGCGCTTTTGTAATCAAATCAAAATTCCTTTGATTTTTGATTTGCTCATTACAGTGGTAACCAAAATTTTGTAATCATTAGACAAATATTATACATTTACCTTTGGTTTACACAATATTATCAAAATTTGTCTGCAAAAAAAGCAAAACTTTTGAAAATGATTGGAGGACAATTAAGTTTTGAAACATAATTTGTAACCAGAAACATTTTTCAATCGTTTTTGATTGCAGTTTCTTTAGGAAACATCTTCGACAATAATGTCTTGAATAGACATCATAATTAAAATTAATTCTTTGGACGTAAGGCCACGGTTCAAACCCAGGCCAGATATCAAAACGAAATATGAAAAAAATATTTCTTCGGCCTTCCTCTCAGCAGATTTCTGGCAAAAACTCTGAGAGTAAATAAACCTGCCATTAAAAGTTTCTCAAAAAATCTGTCGTTCGGAGTCGACTTTAAACTGTAGGTCTCGCCATTCATGTATAAAATTAACACACACAACATAAGTGGTGTAAAATTAATTTTTGTTAATGAAAAATATTTTAAATTTGCCCGTACTATCAAGAACATAAGGCGCCCACTCAAACAAATGATAATCAGACGCCGTATGCTGATGGGCAAATTAAAACTTCTCAGTAAAGTCCAGCCAGTTTTTGGCAGGTAATCGAAAATGTGTATGGCTTGGTATTGTCACAATAGGACACAACAGAAATAGAGATTATATTTGATCGTTTCGCCAGTTTTGTATCACCTCATAATTAAAAACCCAGTTCCACCAACTACTCTAAAGATATTTTATTAAATCCTTTTCTTTTATCAATTTTGAACGGATTTGATTTCATTACGTTTAATCAATGTTAATTGATGATAACAAATGTAATCAAATATTTAGGCTACAAGACATTTGGCGCCCAAACATAGAGCTTCTTTAGTAGCCAGCTATTCTCCCAAATTGTCATATTATTGTATCTCCGACATATTTAGTATCTCCGACATTTCTTGTTCCACCAGCGGTAAATTTTATTCACTTTTCATTGACTCATTCACAAGAGCGATGTGTATTTTTGATAGATTCTTTCTGAAACGCAAGAGCACAAAACACTCCTCCCTATCACATTTATTTACAGCATTTCCACTATATATTTTACACATAGTCCTATACGTGTTTGCAATGCACATTCTGTGGACAGATTGAATAGGATGGCCTCTCTCTTAGGAGTGTATGTAATTTTTATGTTAACTCTCTTATATTATTTACCCTTACATTAAAAAGCAATTCTCAGACGTATAGTTAAGGAAGATACGATTACAATTTTACATTTCACATGTATCCAACAGTCCTAGCTATAATTTAATAGCTCTGTTCAGATACAACGATCTTAAACTCTTGCACTACAATATGCCAATTCCCTATTGCCCCGGTTATGCAAACAATTAAGTGTCTCGTGATCTTATTAAACCAGTTCTGAGCTGGTTTCAAGTTCGCCCAACTTAACCATACAATACCCGCAAAGGTCGCAATTGGTCTCACCACCGTGACCGTCTAATGCAGATTTTTAATGATTTTCCTGCAAGCCTTTTGTGTATCAGAAGATTATGCTTGACGGTTTTGGAAATGCCGTCTATCTAAGTCGAAGTCGCAGTAGTCTAGTAGTTAGTGTGTTGAATTGTAAGACGCACGCCCGTGGTTCAAGTGCCAATGCAGATGTCTCGAACAAAGCGAAATATGAATAAATATATTTCTTTGGCAACTTCCTCTTAGCACTCTGCCAAAAGAAAAAATCTGCGAGTACATCAAAAAATTGCCATGAAGAGTTGTTAAAAATCTGACATTCGTTAACAACTACAACATGAATAAAGTGAGAAGCTAGGTCGTAATCCTGACTAAAATGTTGTAATGCGCACTACACTTCTGTTCCATGTAATTACCAGATATTTTACCTCCGTTTTCCGTGAGCATCTAAAGTTCCCTCCGTTCGGCAGTTTCCTTCTTCTCATAAACGATAATCTTGTGGTTTTCTGCGGCTTATCTCTCAATCCCTCTGATATGCTTAGGATACCTACACTGATGATTATTCAAGTTTAGTTCTTAGTTTACAAAATCATTTGAAATTATTTTCTCACCACATACATACATACATTTGTACATAATTGACCATTACAACCCTCCAGTCAGGATTACGGCCTAGCTTCTCACACCACTCATGTTGTGTGCGTTAATATTTATACATGAGTGGCGGGACCTACAGTTTAAAGTCGACTCCGAACGACAGATTTTTTTGAGAAACTTTTCATGGCAATTTTATTTACTCTCAGAGTTTTTGCCAGAAATCTGCTGAGAGGAAATCGCCGAAGAAATATTTTTTTATATTTCGTTTTGATGTCTGACCGGGGATTTGAACAGTGGCTTCGCGTCTAATAAGGCAGCACACTGCCTACTAGACTACGGCGACTTCAAATATTATATATTAAAATATTCAAATATAATATGATTAATTTCTGAGTCTACAAAATCATTTGAAATTATTTTCTCACCACATTATTTCATCTAAATTTGTTGCATTTCTTCCCATTGTTATTGCATTTCTAATACCCTGAGCATAGTTTCCTGCTTATTTTTAATAATAAAAATTTTGAAAAATATGCACTTCAAAAGTGGTCAAGTATCAGTTATAATCATAAGAATAATCTCATATATGTATGTATGTGCATATAAAATAGAATTTAAAAAAAGTTCAAAAGCCATTTAAAAACACAATATATGTACATATGTACGTGTATCTACTGATAATAATCAACACATCAGACAGAAAACTGAAAGAACCTTTAATTAAATTACAAAAAAAAAATATATATGTATATATATAGAAAACAACAATAACAAAAGTAGTAGTAATGAACAGGTCAAAAATTGAGGTTAATCTTTAAAAATAACATAACACCCCTTCCTCTTCACTTTATTTACTGTTGATTACAGAATTTCTAATCAATACTGGTAGCTAGGCAAACTTAAAGCAACATTTTTTAAGACTTTCGCTAAAAACTTTATAAAAAGAAAGAAAAAAAACCGTTTTTAATTTATACTTTTTTATCTTTCATCTTGAAAACGGAAACATGTTCGATTTTTAGTTAAAAATGCTAATTAAGCAACTGTCTTAAGAATTTAAAATGTTTTATGACAATGATATAAAAATATTCCCAAGAATTTTGGCAAAATAGAATGAACGTTTTTTAAAACTTTCACTTGATATTTAAAAAAATTTTATGAATTCTAATTTCTTTAACCGGTCTGAATAGAATATTTTATAGACTTTAAGCGTATTTTTATTACTAGAAGGTATCTAAAGTCGACTTCGAACGACAGATTTTTGAGAAACTTTCCATGGCAAATTTACTTACTCTTAGATTTTTTGCCAGAAATCTGCTGAGAGGAAGTCGCCGAAGAAATATTTTTTCATATTTCGTTTTGATGTCTGACCGGAGACTTGAACCGTGGCTTCGCATCTAATAAGCCAACACTCTACCGACTTTCCGCCGACATTGGTGATGTGAAAAGCTAGTTCGTAATCGTGATCAAAGAGTTGTAATGGTAAATTAATTTTTATGTTTAAGGTGCAACCCTTTCTGATCCTTTGAAAGCTCTCAATTTCGAGGTTTATAAATTTAAGCTTCCCAGTGGCTTTAATTATTGCAACTAATTGGTGTGATGTGGTGATTAAACTACGGCATCCTGGTTCATACTAAAGACAAGGGGAAAAATTAAGTATCATGCATTCATTTCAAATCTATAAGATAAATAGGCTTTAATTCCCTGAAAATAATCCATATAAGAAGCGCCCTAACCTTTTGCCCTGACTTCCCCAGAGAGAATATCGTCTGTAATGACCTGTATTGAAAAGTCAGCAAAGTTTCTCACCATTGTATCCAAAGCAACAACCCCCAAATATATGTTGACTGAGAACGTTTTTTTCAGATAAAGGCCTATGACAGTGCACTTATCAGTGCACTTATCAGCAGCTTAAATGGATAAACTAATTTAATGAACGTGAAGTGAAGTGACAAAATAATAAGCAGACATGGAACATACTTTGTGGTAGCCCTTGTTCTTTAAGGTTAATAAAAAGTTTCTGCTAAAAACAGACGTAAATTTTCGTTTGAGTCAACCCGTGAATAACAGTCGGACTTTTTGCAACGCTTTATAATCAGTAGAAAATTCCAGATAAAAATTCATGTATTTAAGGGCCATTACATTACAACTTGTCGTTAACTGAAGGGAGGATTTTAACGGGCAGATAAATTGTTTTTTAGTATGATTACCCAATAGAATAAAAGTGAGCGTTAAGCTAAAGGGAGGATCATTCTACCTTTAACTTTTAAAGTTAAGTTTATGTTAGAACTTGCTATATTATATATTTTTTTCAATATGGCAACTTCAAATATAAACAAAATGAGGAAACACAACAACAAAAAAAAGAGGCCTTTTGTTGCCACTGCGTTAAAAAAACTTGTTTAATTGAACAGTTTTATCGACATTGCTCCGGCACTGCCATATTTTTGAAAACAGTTAATTTTATTTTATCATTTGGTTATAATAACAAAAAGAAGTTAAAGGTGACTTTAAAGTTCACTTTAGCTAAAGTTACCTTTAACTAAACCCAAGTTTAATGGAAAGTTTAATAACGGCCATCAAAATGGTAAACAAAATAGTAATTTAAAGAACTTTCAGAGAATTATATAGCAATGCAGCACTCAATTCTATCCCTTTTAAAGCAACATTAATGATAACATTTTTTCCCCTTTAACCATATCAGCACTAGTTTGCCTAACAATACCAAAAAAAAAAAAATTCTAACAAAAAACCAACGTCTGATATAAAATTTGCATCCAAATGTCACTTTCGATAACTGTCACTTGCTGCGACAAAATTTCGCTGCGAAAAAAAAACCCATTAAATATGCATAAGTACGAGCTCTATGAACACAATGAACAGATAGGGGTGTGGGGGAATGAGGTATAAGGAAAAGGATTTTAATGCTAAAAGGATAGTAGTTGGAGTACAAACTGCAACCAAACACAACAGCACCAGACATTGTTATTATTTAGACAAACAAAAATAATATCTACACCGATATGGTAATGAAATGGTATCGGAAGCATATTTTGCTTTGTCGACAAGTTTTTTTTTACCAACGCCGACATCATCGTCATCAACAAATTTAAATATGTATTGTATTCAAAATATTAAATTTCATATTTTATATGAAGATATTTTACAATATTAAAGCATAACAGACAGAATAAACATAAAATTGTTTCCTTTATATGGCTGATAAAAATCATTACTTGATGGTCTTCATTGCTCTTGCAAATGGAAGAAATGACCAATAATTGAATGGAGCAGCACAAAAGAAGTTCAATAATTCAATTTATCTGTATTGTATACTTAATGGACAGTGATAAATTGATGGAGTAAAAGCTCCACCAACACCAAAGGCTTATGTAGACGTATATAAAGACGTAATAATTTTCTTCATGCAAAAGTTTCCAATTTAATTTTGAAGTTCTTTACAATACCGAAAATACCATTTTTTAATACCAGTTATTTAAACAATAGTTTGGTAAAGAGCAAGAAATTTATTTCATTTTTTTCTTGATTTTTTGCTGTGAGTGAAAGCCGCGCCCTGAAATAGTGGTTTGCTCAATTCCGACTTCAATTTCAAAAATCCTTGTAGTCTGGTTATTAAAACGGTGAAATGTATTTTCCAACTAGTAAAGCAAGACCAACACCCAAGCTACCAGTATATTGCCGAGGTGCTGAACGTTAAACACATGACAATTTGGAAACATTGAAATGTGGGTTCTCAAGCTGGAGGCTCGGTTTTTGGGTGTTAAAACAAAAATCAAGTTCAAATAGTTCAAAGCAATGTTGACTGTAAACAAAGTTATGCTGAGTATTTGATGGATAGACATAAACTTCCCAGCTTCTGCCTTGTTGGCAAAGTTATATGATTAATACGAGAAGTTTTAATTGAATTGCCTGCTTCAATAGCTTTTATTCTTCACCGTAGAAATCAGAATTGTAGTCCCCGTAGTCTAGTAGGTAGCGTGTGGGCTTATTAGACGAAAAGTCTCGGTTCAAACCCCAGTTCAGACATCTGCAACAAAACGAAATATTTCTTCGGCGACTTCCTCTCAGCAGATTTGTTGCAAAAACTCTGAGAGTAAATAAACGTGCCATGAAAAAGTTTTTCAAAAATCTGTCGTTCGGAGACGACTTTAAACTGTAGGTCCCACCACTCACGTATAAAATTAACACACCCAACATAAGTGGTGTGAGAAATTAGGTCGTAATCCTGACTAAAGGGGTATAAAGATCAATTATGTATGTAGAAATCAGAATAAATCATTTGACCCGGTTATAGAAGCTCATTATGAACTATTGTCTTCTAACCATACCAGAAATATAGCATAACCCTCATTCGTGTCAATCATAAAAGTGTCAGGTAGCTTCAAGCACAATCTTTTCTCACGTTACAGGTTCAAAAATGATTTCTTTTTCTGTCACTTTTGCAATGAAATTCATGAAATTATTACCACTGTTAGTGGTAAAGACACCCAAAACATCGAGCTTCTTTGTGGATCCAGCTAACTTCAATTCCTAGTTCCCTGGCATTCCTCAGCTGCTTATATGCGGGTCTTTCTTAATATTGTTCATGATTTCATTGATTTTTTAATGATTGGTCGATTAGAAGTAGCAGTGGTTACCGTAGTCTAGTAGGGAATGTGTTGGCCTATTAAACGAAAACAAATGGTTCAAACCACAGCGCAGCCGTCTCGAACAAAACCGAGATATGTAGAAAATATTTCTTCCGCTGATTTCCTGTCAGCATTCTTTTGGCAAAAAGTCCAGGAGTATATAGAATTTCCACAAAAAGTTTCTCAAAAATCTGTAGTTCGGAGTCGGGTCCCGCCTATTAGGTATATAATTAATACATATAACATGGGTGGTGTAAGAAGCAGAGTTGTAATCCTGACTATAGAGGTTGCAATGAACAATTTAAAAGAATAATTATCTACGGGGAGTATACATATGTATATGTATGTGCCATGAAAAGCTTCTCAAAAAATCTGTCGTTCGGAGTCGACTTTAAACTGTAGGTCCCGCCACTCATGTATAAAATTAACACACACAACATGAGTGGTGTTGAGAAGCTAGGCCGTAATCCTGACTGAAGGGTTGTAATGGCCAATTATGTTATGGATGTATACATATGTATATACTATGGAATTTAAATTACCTATTAATATCTTGTTTTTATCAAATTGTGTTATAAGACAACAAATTGACTGAAATACCCACCTATTTACCATGTCATGTGAAATCAAAATAAATCGTATACGATATTTCATACATACTTTATTAACATTTTTAATTACTTTGACTGATTTTAAAATAGTTTAATTTATTTATTTATAATACAAGCATGTTATACACCCCTTTCCCCAGAGATTTTAAAATTCCTAATGTGTTTGAAAGATTTCGATTTAAGTTTTGCAAAAGAGGCGAAAATCACTTTGAAATTGTTCGTACAGTAGAAGAAACTAACATGAAATTGCATTAAAAGTTTACAAAAACAAACAAACAAGCAAGCAAGCAGGAGGCACGCTTTCTGCACACGAATTGTTTTGCCATTCGCAATTACAATTGCAGCAGTAGTTGAGCCAAGTGAAGGCACAAACATGCCGCAAAACTTTGTTTAATAAAACAAACTATTTTTTTCTAGTTCGTTTTTCTTCTCTTTTTCTATTTTTTTCTGTTTTGAAAGTACAAAATACTGCTTAAAGGGTTGCCTGCCAGCCCATTATATAGCCACAGTGTATATGAATGCAACACTCATTGTGACTGCTGCACACCTTGTTATTGAAAACAGTGGAATGAAATTAAAAAGTTGTAGGTTTTTCTGTTAAACAAATTTTAAAAGAAAAACATGAAAAACATTAAATTGCATTTGAAAAATTACCAAATGGCATGAAAGCAGAGCTGTAAGAGAATGTTGTTAATATTTGGAAAATAATTTTTTATCGTTTATTTGAAAAGATTCAATGTAATGGTTTGTAATAATCACTACCATAGAAAACCTTCCTAGATTCTAAAACCTGTGCTTTTTAATTAAATATTACACTAGCGTCGAGTATCTAATTTTGTAAAATGCTTATAGTTCGGCTTGTATACCTTTATTAATTGTACATATTTCTATTGTATTTCGAAGTTTAACCGTGTTATGTAACATATCTTATTCAAATTTTGAAAAATTGTTAACAATCTTTTAAGGGTCTGTCTTATTTGTGCATGAATTAAAAACTGCAATTTTGAAAACATCAATTTCATGTCTTTATGACACATTTCAAACAAAAAATACATAATGTAAACGAAATGTGATATAAAATTGTATTCTAAATGAAAATCCACTATAAAAATGAAGTTATAAAACTGTTATAGGATTTTTATTGTCCAAAATCCAAGTGATTTATAGCCGATACGATTTAAATTTCATTAATCTGCTGCTGCACCTTCATTGTTTTCCATGATCCTAACGAATCAACCACAGAACGAAATAAATTTTAAAGGAGTTATCAACGAATTGAAGTGCCATCACAACCTGAGATCAAAAGATACACAGTTTTGCTGCCAGTAGGGTTAAAAAACTTAAAAACCTATGGAAGGACTTTGAGGAACTTAACTTAACGAACATTCACTGTGTAGGAGTACTAAAACACTGTGACCAAATTATCTATCAAACTGACCCTCAATCCAAATAGGCTCTCCGTATAATTTTTCCAATCCTTAGGACGCTTCAGATCAGAATGGTTATGAATCGTAAACGGATCTATGTTTACCGAGCTGTACGGTTGGCTGTCTTTCGTCCTCACGATCAGAAATCTGTTGAGAGGAAGTCGCCGATCGTTTCTTTTGTCTTTTCTGTAGCCCGACTTTATGGTACTCTTGCTGTCTTGAACCTATAGAGGAATTTGTTAAAATACAAAGATCACTACACCATTAAAATGAGCCCGCAAAATGAACATTTAAATTTTACATCAAAAAAATAACCATTCGTTTAAATTAACCCGTTTATTTTCAGTTAAATAGGTCATTTGTCTACTATAGAAGGTTCTAGGGTAATAGAGTTGCCATTTGCCGTTATCTATAAATAACGTTATCGACGAAAATGGGCGGAGTCAACGTATCATTTTATAAAAGACATTCGATGACCGATTTCTCTCCATCTCCTTCTTTAAATTCTAAACTACAGGCGTTATGCCTGGTTGTTAGATCAATTCAAGAGAATGTATTAGTTTCTTCCACCTAACCATAGAAATAATACTATCGTAGGCTGAGATATAGATGCTTGGATGCTGATGTTCCACCAAGTTACACAGTACAAGTAATACTTGTGTATTCCCCAAGATGTATCACAGAAATTAAATTCAACATACATACATTACAACCCTTCAGTCAGTTTAACGTCGACTCCGAACGACAGATTTTTAAGAATTTATTCATGGCAATTTTATTTACTCGAAGAGATTTTTGCCAGACATTTGCTGAGAGGAAGTCGCCGCAGAAATATTTTTTTTTTTCATATTTCGTTTTGATGTCTGACCTGGTGTTTGAACCTCAGACCTTACGTCTAATAAGCCAACACTACCATTACCTACTAGACTACTACGACTGCAAACATTACAGTCTCCATTATAAAATTATAGAATGATAGGCGAACGTCCAGAACCACCAGAATAAACTGTTGGGATAATTTTCATTTCGAACATCGTCTTAGGCGGTTAACGCCTTTTGTTGTTCAATTTTTTGGTCGATAAGCAACCAGAAGATAGTAACGTAGTTTCTCAAAATTGTGTTCTTTGTGTGGAAAATCCATGAAATTAAATATAAATCCCTAAATGGTCATGTCTGTGATTGTACTCATACGTTGTATAAATATGTGCATACATGCTGTGCCACCCATAACAGTAAGGTTAGGAACAGAACCGTAACGATTTTATCCATAGAAAATGGCATTTAAATGACATTGTTAAGCGTAGCATGGGATAGAGTTTATTTTCTTTTGGCACTCATTTTTTTGGAAATCCCAGTGAGCTCGGATTCACAATCTCTGAACAATGTTACCGTGCTTTTTATGATTTTCTTTATATAAAAGTCACTTTTAACAGAGTGAATTTTTGAAGCCCAATATCTCAAGTTCCAAAATTATTTGGGATAGACCACTTGTGGGGTTTTATTAGGGACACCTTGGGATACAATTTGTATATAGTGGGATATGTGCAGCAAGTCTCATTTTTTCACAATATCCATCATCTGTCATACTACCCAGACGCTGTTAACATAGGTAATATTTGAAGCCCGATAACTCAAGTTCCAAAATTATTTGAAATATACCACTTACTGGGTATTATTAGGGACACCTTAGCCTGCAATTTGTATATAGTGGGATATGTGCAGCAAGTCCCTGATATCGTATATGTATTTGGGTGATTTCTTCTTTGACTATTTTTCGTATTTTCTGTTAACCACTTAACATTCCTCTGTTAACTTTAACATTAGCTCTGTTAAAATTTTTGGTTTTTGTCTTTGCTAGTTAAATTTGCATTTATCTTCACACACATAAGAGTCGTTGATGTCCGACCCCTGGAGTTTGAACCTCCTAGACTACGGCGTCTTCAATTCCTTACAGCGTTTTCTTCTGACGTTACGGTCGTATTCTGTTCATACTTTAAAACAATATTTGTGTGGAGTAAATTTGTAGGTAGCATTTTGCCGCTTGCCTTTTTTTCTTTCGCTCACATGTGTTTTATGCCAAGCCAAATAACCAATTGACACGCTAGAATTCTTTGTAACATGTAGACAAGTTAATGTCCAATGTGACATGACAAAAAAAATGTTTTTGTCTCTCCCATGTTTCTTGATGTCAATGTGATATAAATCGGTAGTGGTGATTTTTTGTTTTTTTTTCCTTCCTGCCCTGAGGTACAATTTATGGCCACTGTTAAGCAGGATACAATAAAGTGTGAGAATATATTAAGATACGCTTATTAAATCCAAAAGAAGATAACACAGTCATAATAAAAAGAAAAACTTTTTGAAGCTTTAAAAGGCATATTGGAATAAAATTTTCGTAACCCTTGTTGCTAAAACACTCCTTTTATTCGCCACTTGAAAATGTTTGAAAACAAATACTTGGAAGAAAAGGATCAATTGCCTTGAAGTAGTATTAGAACAAGTACGTGCTTCAAATGAATTCTAAGAAGAGAAAAAAATTTTTGTTTCTGTTATTTTTTTATGGCAAACATATGATTTGAAGTAGTTTTTATTGACTCACATGGCCAGGCCCATACTATAAAACATATCAAATTTCTTTTGTTGTATTTTTAAAATGCCATAAAGCTGTGTAATATATTTTTTTTCTGTTTTTCTTTAAATAGAGAGATAATTGCATAATTGCACCTTTTGAATAATTTTTTTTTCTAAATTGTGTTTAGGCGTAACCAACCTAACATATTTTTATAATTTCAAAGATTTGGGATTCTTTGTGTTTGACACTGTATTCCATTATGTTTCTCCCATATTTTTTTTATCATTCAATCAATTTGTTTAACGCTTGTAATGTATTCTTTAGATTTCATGTGAATTTACGCACGATTTTCCAATTATCTGTCTGCTTGCCAAAGTGCCTGGTTTCGTTATTTATTTTTAGAGTGCGGGTTCATTTTCATTTCATATCAAATGGCTTGAATGGCGTTTCATTAGAAAAATTGCAATTTAAGCAAATTCTTTCGCTTTTAGTTTCTTTCTTTTATAGTTTTACGTTACAAACTTCTAATGCAGTAAATAGCAGCCCCTTTGTTTATTTATTTAATTTTAGCTGAGGTTTCCGTTTTTCTATTTCAAAGATAGCGTTTCATAAACACTTTATAGTTTAAGGTTCGTTATAAACGTCTTAATGATGGCATTGTAGTTTTATGAATTATATTCTCAAATACATTATAATAGACTGAGTTAAAAAGGCCATATGTTCGATAAAATACATACATACATACCTACATAATTGGCCATTCCAACCCTTCAGTCAGAATTACGGGCTAGCTTCTCACACCACTCATGTTGCGTGCGTTAATTTTTATACTTGAGTGGTGGGACCTACAGTTTAACGTCATCTCCGAACGACAGATTTTGAGAAACTTTTTCATGGCAGGTTTATTTACTCTCAGAGTTTTTGCCAGAAATCTGCTGAGAAGAGGAAGTCGCCGAAGAAATATTTTTTTTTTTTCATATTTCACTTTGATGTTTGACGTGGAATACGAACCCGGGCTTTACGTCTAATAAGCCAACACACTACCTACTAGACTACGGCGACTTATAACGTATATTGTCACTCATTTGGCCAATTCACACGACTTTGTATCGTGTATGTTGTATTGAATACACTTTTTATTTGTGAACGCTCAATGCTATGCTGTATTGTGTATTTCGTATTCCAAACGTCAAAAAACTATAAGAAGAAGAAGATTAGTATTCATAATTTGATTTTCAAGCAACAAAATGTAAAATATTACAGAAAAAAGTAAATTAATTAATTATCTGTGCAAGCAATTATCATTTTGAAATGTTAATTGTTGACACAATTTCCATAGAAAATATTTTGTATTTTTATTCTTCTTCTTGATTACTGGCATTTACATAAACTGATAGCATGAAACCAATACAACTTCCAAAAACATATGAAAAAAATATGTATAAGTGTATCGGATTTTTATATGAAAATTATCAACAACCAGCATACACTGTTGTATACTCATCCAACAATTAATGCAATGAATACAACGATACAAGGGCTTGTATGAATTGCCCAATTGTAGGTTAAGAGTAATGGGTCTCAGGAATTTTTTTAATTATATAAAATATTTCTTTAAATATAACAATATGAATCTGAAGAATAATTAATTATCATTTAATATCTTATAATTTAAGAAATTAATAATTAATTAAAAATAAATTTTTCTTCTCTTTTCTGGTATGTATTTTGGAAAACTTATAAACAAACTGATAAGTATTGAAATTAGAATTGCCTAAAGTAAAATTTTAAATTGCTAATCTCTACAAAAAAAAATATTTTTGAAATAATTCCAATACGATTAATAATTTTAATTTATTAATTTTAAAATTAAATTTTTTTCATCAACAATTTATCACACTTTTACAATGTAGTAAATGTAAAAATCGTTTAAATACGATTAATTTTCTAGTCACACAACGTCGTCTTGATAATGATCATGCTCTCGGCCTGTCTATTCTTATGTTAAATGTTTCCCAGACACTATTAACGCTGGCCTGGCAAACAAATTCTTTTTGTCTCAATTCCATTAAGGCTTAATACTGTATTGATTTATGAAAGAAAAATGTGCTTCAGGTACATATCTATACAAAGAATTCGAAAAAACAAAAGCAACAAAAACTAAATCCCTGTTTTATATTCGATCACTTTAAAAAAATCTTTAAATGTTCGGGATTCTTTTTTTGGGATCGTTTTCGTTTTTCGAAACAAAAGAACAACGAACAAAATCAAATTTACCCTTGAAATGAAAGGCCAGGTACAGGCAAAAGAATGGTATTTTAAAGAACATGCTACAACATGTTCAATATGATGAAATTCTTAATGAAATGCATGATGAAATTTAAGACAGGGCTCGCAATTGTTGTGAATCATCACCATCACAAAGAATGGAAAAAGAAGGGATTTCTTGTATAGTTCGTGAGGAATTTCTTTTAAAATTTAAACGATTATAAGCAAAGGAATTAAAGAATTTAAATAAAAGATTGCAAGCAGATAAAGGAAAATGTAAAAGAGTGAATTGATTTTTTACAAAAAAAAATTTCTTTTTTCAAACTTCTTTTAATTTAATTCGTTGGAAATTCCCATTTCAAATATTAAATCATTTCACAGGCCACCTAAACTAAAGTAACAAAATTTATTTTCTATTCTTGTGTTAAGTAAAAAAAAATTATTTCTTCTCTTTACAAAATTTTCTATTATAATCACGTTCAAAATACATAAATCAGTGCATAATAGAAATTGATTGGCATCTATTAAAAACTTCCTCTCTTTGAAGCACACTATTTATGTATGTCTTTTCACAAAAAACAAAAACTCAATTGAAAAATAGTTTTCTTGAAATGCCACCCGCTTTATTCATAATTAATTTCACAATTACAATACAATAGAATTAAAATGCTATAAACGCACCATTCAAGACAGAATTAGAAAGTTTACTTTATTAGAAATTCTGCAGAGCATATTTTCAAAATGTTTATAAAAATTTAGAGTTTGTTATGGCTAGTCAAGGCCGCGGCTTTTAGAATCCATACTACGTTGTACTTCAACTTGTTCCACTGCCAGCAAAGTAACAACGTAAGAGGTTGGCACGTGAGAGTTTTGCTTGTAAACCACAAATAAAAATCTAAAAACCGAAACACAACAAAAGAGCTGATATCTGTCAGAGTATTTGTCGTACATCAAAAGACAAAATTTATTAAATTTTAAGCGTTACGTTAACGGGGCGGGGCAGTAGTGAAAGATACAAGGCATAAATAGTGAAAGAATATTTTATTCAAAATCTTAATTTCTATAATTTGCTGTGAAGAAGAAGCCAACCAAATTTGCGAAGTCGTAAGACTTAAAACTAAAACAGTACAATTCCTAATATTAATTTCTAGGAAATATATCCGCCCTTGATCTGCCTGCTCATTACAGAGAATCCCTGTGTGACTGGAAATCCAGTTTTGCCAGCTTTTCATTCTAATCGCGAGTCAACCTCATATAATCTCTCGTCATAGGACGGCCTAACTGTCAAATAGTATTTCTATGTCCCGTTCTCTGAATTGAGCACTTTTTTCGGTGGTGTAAACTTCCGCTTGGAAGCTACTCAAATGTTTTCCCATAAGCTCTGAGTACTTCACTCTAGGATTGTTCTACTATATGGCATTGACCCGTCAGTACACTATAAAATGTTCACTCTAGTAAAGAGCATATAGCAGCCAAATTATTTTTTTCACTTTTACTACCTAGTCTCGTTGTGAAGAATTTCTCAAAAATCATAAAATTTATTGGTACTGCCCACAGAAAAGATAAGGAATTAACTATGAGTCATACAATTTATCTGGCCACGATGACCCCTAGTTAATATCGGGTTGGACCTGTCTGCCATGAACCTAACTACAGTCGCCATGGATCCGATCCTCACTACCTATGCAATATATAAAAGCGTTGAAGTACAAGCTCTTGTTCCCGTTATACCAACGCAAGCCCGTTTCTGTGACTTATCTAACTCCACCTGCTGTTTTGAAGAATATATTTATTTCATTTTAATGCATCAAATAAAAAACATCGATGTTGATCAATAAAGAAAACATCGAATTATTATTATATCGAGTGTTTTTCAAACATCCATGGTTGTATGTATGTATATCGTTTACTATATCCAGATTCTGGTATTTCCTCAAATGACCATGAGTATCATTGACAGTTTTGTGAATGAAATTTTTGGGCGCATTGCCATTGAAACTTCACGTTTGAATCGCTACAAGGTTCACCGTCACCAGTCGGGAAATGTAAAATACTGACCGTCTATTGTTGCTCTATGAAACGAATAAGTATGCTCTCAGTGAAGTTATTAAGGCAGTTACCAAATATATCACCCCCAAGTATGTATATTGTTCCGTTACTTTAAAGGCTCAAAATTTTATTCCATTGTGTGCCTTTAAGTCGAGATTTCTAGATTTGAATCTGAATTCGCAAATTAGTCTGAATTGAAAAATTTATCACAAAAAGCTATCGCAAGAATATATCATAATATGCTACCGAATTTAATATCTCATGTTTGCCAACTCTGCTGTAAACAAAACGGATCATTATCTTCCTCTCTCTCTCTATGTTCCCTTCTCCTTTATTGCTCTTTAATTTTAGAAATTCTCTTCTGTATGAAGTTACCCTCTTAGAATGAAATATGCTTTCATAAATATGTATGTCTGTAGAAATGTATTTTGAGATGCATTGTCTTCAAATATAAAGTAACCACCTCAAGTAAATAAAAATCAAATAAACAATAGCAAAGAGAGAATAAAGATAAAAGTTGTACATAAAAGAACAGCATGACTTCCTTATTAAAAGAAAATAGAAAAATGGTTACAAACGATGGCAGCATAATGCAAATGGAAATGCATAATAAATAAAGAGTGTTTAAGACTCCCATTCCTGTGTATTTATTTACATGCACACATATCCATATGTACATACATGTACATATGTATGGCAGCAGTAATCTTAAGATACTTGCATGAGTAGTTTCTTTTTTGTATATACATAGTACGTGCATACATATAATATGTGCATATATAGGAGCGTGTATTTGAAGTCTAAACATCAACACCATTATTATCTTTAGATTCTTTTGTTTTATTGTTTACTTTTGTTATTTTTTTCTTCTTCTACTTTTTTTGTTGTTGTATCATATGACTTTTGATTATTTATCTTATGGATACTCTTCCGTGTACTCTCATCTTATAGTGAGTGGCTCATGCAATGCTTGTTCGTTTCTATGCCTTGCATTCAAGCTATTTCTGTTTTGGTTTGTTTACATTTTTGTGAATACGTTTTCTCCATTTATACACAGACGAACAAAAGCCAACGTCAACAAAGAGCAACCACAACTACAGCAACAACCAACAACCAACAACAATAAGAAAAACAAAAGTATCTTTTGGATTATTATTGTTGGTTCTGTTTTGCTCTTTAAATTCGTTCGTGAGAGTTACTTGTAGTTTGTTTCAACCAAAAAGTATCTATGAGATGTAAAACAGAGAGAGCGAGAGAAACTTTTTGGTTTATTTGGTTTTCTTATTATATTGTGGGTTCAAATGTTTACCCGTGCCAGCCAAGAGCTCAGTAAGCGAACGTGTTTCAAAACGTTAACAAATGCCATAAAAACGTAAAACTATTAACACAAAAGTAAATAAAATAAATGATTACACGTTAAAACGTTAAAACGTAAACGCAGTTTTAAGAAATCATGCCCGGCAATTATAATAATTCATAACGAAAGAAAAAATTTTATTTTGAAATCCTCAAGCAACCCAAAAATTATTGTATAAAATTAAAAATAAAAGAAAAAGTAAAGAAAATATGGTATTAAGAGCTATTAGTTACGCTAGAGCTCTACTCCCCATTTTTTTTTTTATAAATCAAAAGTGAAGTGCTATGAAGATATGGAAGTACATATGAAATGAAGTGATTCTGAAATTTGTTTGCATCGTTATGTTTCAACAAGTAACTGCTGTAAAATTATCAAAATGCATTGCATTATTTGTATTATGGTTTAAAGCATTATAACACAGTTCCTTAAAGGAATAATTTCATTAGAAGCAATACATAATAAGATGAAAAAAGTTTAACATAAGAAATTTGTTTGTTTGAAATATAAAATCCTATGGAGTTGAAAAGAAAAATGAATTAAAAATATTGAAATTTTAAAAATATTACAATATTTCATAGTGTTGTGAAATTCAAAATTTTTATTACAAACGTAGATTTTAATATTATGGTACAATTTATTTCATTTCATTTATTTGTTTATTCAATTCCTGTACAACAAGATTTAATCTTATATTTAAAGTACAAGAGAGAAGTGTTCATAAACAACATTTGGAGATCAAACTTTTCTAATGAATAAAGTAAAAGAGAAGAAAAAGTAGTGATAATAATAATAACAATAGTAATAAATCATGCATAATTTAAAAAATTGAAAAAAATTTTAAAATACTACGGTGCAAAAAACTCAAATAAAAAAAAAAAAAAAAAAAATAATTAGGATAATAATTCAAATCGACTATTCGAATAATAAATTCAAAAATAATATCCGTATATAATATCCGATTATGTTATTAGACTATACAGTAGTTTTGACTTACCTGCACAACTAACTTTTGCAAGAATTTTTGTGCAGATAAGCCAAAAATGCAGCTAAATTAAATTGTTTGCGTTAATTATAGATTACTCTCTCAATGCACGAACAAAATTTTTTGTGCAGGTAAAGGCAATGCGCACGGAAATAAAAGGCAGCTAAATCAAAACTGCTGTATAGTATTCGGATATATGTATTCGAATGTATATATATGAATATATGTATATACATATATTCGAATATAATATATTCGAATATATTATTCCGAATATATTATTCGAATATATTATTCAAATAGTGGAATTGAATTACTGTTCTAGATTGTACCATAATATCCGAATATGTTATTCGAATATAATATTCGAATAGACATGTTAACATAAAACTAAAGTATTTGGTATCATTTTTCTTTAAGAGATGAGTTTATGCAACTTCAATGATTGCAACAAGCCTAAGCAACAATGAGGATTACATCTTAGCCCCATCCATGTTAAGTGTGTTAATTTTATCCATAAGTGGCGAAACATACACTATAATGGGGGACAGATTTCAAAAGCTTTTCATAGAGCTCCTTGCTCCTTAGATTGCGGTAGTTACAAAAAATAACAGTCAAAACACAGCTTAGTTTTAAACATATTGGATTGCTGATTTTGGTTCATGGAAAGTACAGAAAACTTTAAAGAAATTTCTAAATTGTATGAGAAGACCAACTTAAGGAGTCATGGCAATCAGCATACACCCAAGCCATTAAGCTGGCTCTCATCATAAGGAAATAACAACCCTACTGTCTATAAAAAAGGCTATATTTTGTACAAACTTTCTTTAGGTGTACCTGCTCTGAGATGAGTTATGCCTGTTATAGTGTCTTTCCCAAAACATTGGGATCTCCACCTTTCGAAAACTGGATAAGAATATGAAAAACAGGTCGTGTATAAATCATTATCTTCCTCGGCTATACAATTGTAGTGTACGTGTAAGGCGGAGTGTCCCGAAAGTACACTCAATAGTGTATTCAATATGCCTTTATTCAGTCTTAATATACACACGGTTTTTCTTACAGTTCCTCATGGATTTTTTGCACATATCTTCAAACTTTCTCATACTTCCACAATAGTCAATGTGACGCTTCCATCCACTTTTGTGAGCCTAGTTTTTAATGCACTAAAAAAGGATTGGATTATGCAAGTGTATGTCATGTAGTATTCTAGCTCAATTGGTTAAATTATTCGCATTCTCATTTCCAATCACTCTCTCAGTAATTATTAATCGGTGCATAACAAAATGCTTCAATCAAACATACACAGGACGCCATCTGAGGTATTTCAGATTGGCGTACATGTCGGAAAAATGTAGTGGAATAGTAAACGAAGTCGTAAGTAGTGTGTTGGCTTATTAGACGAAAGGCCACGGTTCAAATCCCCGGTCAGACATCAAAACGAAAATATGAAAAAAAAATATTTCTTTGACGACTTCCTCTTAGCAGATTTCTGGCAAAAAGTCTGAGTGTAAATAAACCTGCCATAAAAAGTTTCTCAAAAAAAATCTATCGTTCGGAGTTGACTTTAAACTGTAGGTCCCGCTACTTATGTATAAAATTAACACACACAACATGAGTGGTGTTGAGAAGCTAGGCCGTAATCCTGACTGAAGGGTTGTAATGGCCAGTTATGTACGTATGTATGTAGTAAACAAATACCGTCAGCTAGTCTCAATCTTTTACTGTAATTGTTAAAAGCTATTGGTTCCATTGTAGTTCATATATAATATAATATAAGAACTTCTGAATTCTTCGTCTCCTCTAAGACAATACCAAATTGAAATACTACGATAGCTTACATATTGTATCTTACACCACAATTGTGATCATATTGTTCAAGAAAATTACTCAGAAGACGTTGAGATTCATTCATTTTTATAGAAGAAGGCTATAGAAAGTTTTATAAAATTTTGAATTTTTCTAAGTCTCTGATCTCTTTTTAAGCTTCTGTTTAATCTTTTGAATTGTATATTGTTTTTGAATAATGAATTCCTTAAAGTTCTGTTCTTTCTTTTTCTATAAACAACAAGAAAAAAAAATGATTTTTTTTTGTCTTAAAACTCATTAAGCGTAACCATGTTTAGTTTTCTTTATATTTTTTGTTTTTTTTTTTCATCATTTTCTTTTCTTGGGGTTTTTCATGAAAACGTGTGCTCGTCTTTATGTCCGTCTTTTTTTTTATTGTGTGCTCTGGTTTTATTTTAATGCTTGCGCCTTTTATGATGCATTTCGTTTCACTTTTAATATAAAAAACATCACAGTTTGTTTAACAATCTGAAAGTTTTTGTTGTTTGTTTGTTGTTATTAGCAACAACAACAGCGTAAATAGTTTTCCGTCTTAACTTTGCATAAAAGTCGATCCATGCTGCCATTTCTGTAGCCATCTGTCAGTTTAGCTATTTTGGCATTTTGTTGAGTTTTTTTTTTTTGTTGAAGTACAAATACAATTTTAATGCAAATAAAAGTGCATATTGTGTCTTGAAGAGGGAAACTTATTTTTATTTTATGTTTTTAAAGAACATTTAAACATTCATATGTAAGGAGGCAGCAATAAAACTACAAAAGAAATAAGTTTCATAGAGTGGCGGGCATTTCAAATCATGGGAATTACTCAGTCATTTTAAAAGAAAAATTCGTTTTTAAATTCTTTGAAAATCTAGGCACCTTTTAGCGCCATTTACTCACTAAAAGTTTCTTATCTTTTCTTTTCTTTTTTTTGCATTTCGATTTAAAAGGTGATCAGAATTTGTTCTTTTTTACACAATTACCAGACACTATTTCCTAAAGTTCTTCTTTTCTTTATCATACTTTTACCTCAACGACAGCCATGTGTCAATCTGTCTTTTAAAATATTTTCTCTTTCCCTTTTCTTACTCGAATACATATATACGCTGAGTAAAATTGTTTTATTTTAAAAGTGTTAATTGTGTTAATTAAACTTATTTTTAGTTTATCTGTTATCTAGTATGTATGCATACAAACAAACAAACAACATTGTCTGTTTAAATGGGGGGAAAAAAAACAAAAAATGAATTCAGTTTCCCATATTCTTTAATGAGAACTCTTTAGGGATTTGAAGGCTTTAACGCAAGCGCCGTACAAAAGATTGATTGTTTAGGGAGCCAATGAGTCAAACCATCAGTTTTCATACTTGCACCCTTTTGTTATACGCATGTGCACAAAACAATAATAACAAGTTTAACAGGAAATTAAATAAAATTACAAGAATTGTAATTATAACTTCGTAATAAATAAGAAAAAATTGCTTAATTAGAGTTCCAATGAATATAAATAGAATTTTAAATTCTATTGAAATTATGAGCATAATAAGAATGCTGCCATTATATACCATTATAGTACAAAACTTGACGTACATATATATATACGGCATACACCTAAACATTGAAGTACTCTATAAGTCAGATTATGACCTTTCTCATCTCGTATTACTCGCTGATGACTAGGCAGGTAGGTATCATGCCATGCCTAAAATAATTGTGAATCGCCTTACACTTACGCCTTACGCCTTAATATTGTATCTCTGGATGCTATTGCATCTAATTGATCTCTAATTGCAAAGTCTATTAAGTTATCACAGGCTTAGACCATACGTCTACAAATCGCACGTACCTCCATTTGAAAAACTGATGCCAGAGCCTCAATTTGGTTTCTGGCTGTTCATTGTAGAAGCCTAATCCCATCCTATCTTAATGATTAGAGCCATCCGTGAAGCAATAAGTCCTCAAGGGCATTTGTACAATTCATCCGTTTGACCAAGAAAGTTTATCTGGTATCAACGTGATACAATTTGTCACGTGTTATACGTCGAACAATAATAAAAATAGTTTAAACTCACTTCATGCATACATATATACATAATTGGCCATTACAACCCCTCAGTCAGGATTACAGCCTAGCTTCTCACACCACGCATGTTGTGTGCCTTAATTTTATACTTTAGTGGCGGGACCTACAGTTTAACGTCGATTCCAAACGACAGATTTTTGAGAAACTTTGCATGGCAATTTTTCTATTTACGCTCAGAGTTTTCGCCAGAAATCTGCTGAGAAGAAGTCGCCGAAGAAATATTTTTTTTTTTGTATTTAGTTTTGATGTCTGACCTGGTGGTTAAAACATTCTGATGAAATTCATATGAAAACAAATTAATAAATTTAAATGTTTAAACATCAGAAAACGGTTTGTTTTTTCTTAAGCTACTATGACCTTTACAAGTATACACATTGTACAACGGTCAATTCACTCAACCAGTTGACATTGAAAAATATGCTCAAATTGTGGCCAGATACCGTAGATTTATTACTACGGCACCATTTAAATAAATACATATTTCAAATGCATATAATTTTGTTCAATAAAATTTAAACGTGTTCTATCATCTTATTTAACGTTCTCTAGTAAAACCCTAAAAATGCATTTTTTAATTTCAATCAGCAGTTAGTTTTTGAAGCAAAACAAAACTGGTATTTAAGATAAAAAAAAAAAAGAATTTATAAAACAAACAGTGATAAACGTGTAAATGATTTCAAACCAGAAATATTTCATTCAATCAGTATTTTCATGACATCAGCCGTAATTATAATTTATTGGCAAATTATTATTTATTTCGTTTTTTTTTACTCAATTAACCTATTGTACAATTAGAAAAAAAGAAATGAAATTAAATTAGTTTTTTTCCTATTTACAGTGTAAATACATACATACATATGTATTAAATGAAATGTTTTCATATCAAAAAAAAAATTAATTTAAAAAATAAAGAAAACAAAAATGTTTAAATAATTAATTTAAATTATTTTCAAATAACAAGTGTTTTTTTGCTGTGTAAACCAAAAATAAAAAATTCGCAACGAATCCAAAGATTTAAAAATAATTATTAAACAGAAAGAAAAAAAATAGGAAACTCAAATGCTTTAATTTAAAGCCTTTAGACGTTTTGAAAACGAAAAAAAAAAATATAACAAAAAATCCGAAATTCTGTTTTGAATTTTAAATACAAAAATAAAACATGAAATTTCCAGATTATGTACCAAATAATATGGTGGTAAGATTTTAATAACATTTAATATTTTAAACAATTAAAAAAACTCATTTAACATCGAATATTTGTTGTGCTATTTTAATTTATTTTTTATTTATTTTTGTTTTTAAATTTATTTTTTAAATATTCTTTAATACTGAATTAGCAATAGATTGCGTAATGTGAACGAAATTTTAATTCTATTCATCTACACACATACATACATAGTTGGCCATTACAACCTTTCAGTCAGGATTACGACCTAACCATCTGTCGTTCGGAATCGACTTTAAACTGAAGTTCCCGCCACTCATGTATAAAATTAATACACACAACATGAGTGGTGTGAGAAGCTGGGTCGTAATCCTGACTAAAGCGTTGTAATGGCCATTTAGGTATGTATGGAAATATGAATGTGAAAACCGAAGACGCAAACCTATGAATTCCATTTACTGTTAACCTAGGATTATTTCAGTCAAACCACTAATGGATATTTCTTAATAGACCCCTTGGACTGCCATTTTACGCCGTTAACATCATAATAACCCATCTTAAAATTATTGGATTGTGTCTTGTGTTCTAAAATCACAAATAAAGCGACACTTACAGACTATCGGTTTTTAGACTATGTGGGAATGGATGATACAAAGCCAGAAATCGTAATACCAGCCCACACCAGATAGATACTCGCTTGTGAAGAGTCATCCGTCTGGATGCTTAATGCATGCATTACGAGCAATTTCAGCACTCTTATACCAGATAGATCTTTTTGATCAAATGAATCCATGACTTCTATATAAAAGAAGCAGTAACAAAACTATGAATCCGGCTACTAGGCGATAGTGCGCTTTAACAAGCGAAGATAAGTGCGATCAGATAATATATGATCGTGAGAAACGATAGTTTTGTTAATTTGACGCATACAGACTTAAATATTTTCACCGATATTGAAATTACAATTTGAGACAATAGTATCCATGGATACGGAATCAAGCGCAATTACGTAATGTCAGATACCATTTCACAATTAATCTAGGCATGGCATTACATGTATAGTACGCATTATATGGTTACTTGGCCATCAAGGACTGATCAGAATTCGGATGTGAAAAACAGTTCAAATGATTTTCTGAAATTTTCTCTACAATTTACTGACAATTTGTTTAAATCTGACAACCATCTGAACACAGCTTTAATGTATCTTAATACACTGTATCTCTCGACGTAGTTTACTAGGAATTGTGTTGGCTTACTAGACGTGTATCTCAATACAGATGCATTGCATTGAAACTGAAGTATGTGAGGTTAAGACTTACAAATGTAATCGATTTGCAATAAAATATTTATATACTATGTATCGTATACATATTTTTCTAATCAAATAAAACTAAAGAGTTAATTGTTTTCTTAGCTTTTAAAGTTTCGTTCAAAATTTTATTACCAAATGCCAATATTTACTTATATTTACAAAATAATTTTGTAATTGAAATTTTTAATGTATTCTTCATGCGTATGGAAAAAATAATAATTTTTTTTCACAATAATTTATTAGACCATAAAATACTACAACACCTGCTATAGAGGGCTTTTAAAACTTCAAAAAAGGCTCTTAATGTAAAAGCAAAACACCCAAAAAAAACTACCCACGTAACGATCGTAAAATCAATTGTGTTACATTGTAAGATATTTTACGGATGAATACTATGATTACTACTAAAAAAAAAACTAACACTTTGAAGCATAAACTACAATATTTGTTAACCAAATATAATGGAAATGGAAAAATAATACGAAAACGAAAAAAAACTGTAATTTGTGTATTTAACACGTTTATAGATTTTTAGTTTTTTTTTTAATGTTAAAGCATCTTTTTTTTCATTTTTAATATTAAAATCAATTCAAAAACGCCCACTCTATGCTCACTGATGCTTAAACTATAGGCATTTAACTAAAGACTGTTTAAATTTTAAAAACCTTGTGATAGATATTCTATAGTAGTTACGTTAGTTTATGTACAGTGAGCCACAGCATGTTTCGCGTAAATTTAAAATAAAACTCTAAGTGCCTATAGAACGCTAGTAATTAAAATAAACTTAAATGCATTATTTTTTTTATATTTGTTTGGTAATAATATATTCAAATATAAACTTTATAGCCGTATGCTAAAACATTAGTGTCATCTACTTTTAACAAATCATAAAATATACGAAGAATGTCTGTCACTATTATCTGTGAATGTTGCACGCAACTTACGTCTTGACTTTACGTTATACGTAAATCATAGTATCCAAGCTAAAAAATATTTGATCAATTCACACAAGCGGTTGTATCGTTGTATTGGGTGTATTGTTGGACGAATATACAACAGTGTATGCTTGTTGTTGATAATTTTCATGTAAAATCCGATACACTTATACACATTTTATTCATATTTTTTTAAAAGTTGTATTGGTTTCCTGCTATCAAATTATTTGAATGCCAAAAATTATGAAGAAGGATAAGAAAAAGACATTTGGAATACGAAATACACAATACAGTATAGTATTGAGCGTTCACAAACAACCAAGTGTATTCAATACAACATACACGATACAAAGCCGTGTGAATTGGTAATTAAATTATTGCTAACTCTTTGTCCTGGTAATCATTTTCCCGCAAGACATTTTGGAGCTGGTATTTTGAGGAATATTCCCTGTCTTATGACAAAATCTTAAGCAGGTCGCATTATTGTAAAATATTCAATAAGAAACGGTTCAATAAGTCCTTAAAATTTGGAATAAAATTTGGTCTCCTTTGAGTGCTATTTAGTTTATCTTAAAAGCACGATTTGTTTATCAGATGATCTATAGGTGGTAATCTCTTCCAGTCAAACTATTCCTATATCCATAGGATATGATGGATAACGTAGCAATTCGTAGCCATGTTCATGGATTTTTGCCATGGAAACTGCGAATATATGCATCTTTGCATTGTCCTGGTGCAAAAGAAACGAAAATGCGATAATTTTTCTTAAAATCCTTATAAAGAGCTAATCTGTCGTCACCCATGTTGTGTGTGTTAACTTTATCCATGAGTGAAGGTACCTACAATTTAATGTCAAGTCTGAATAAAACATTTTTTTTATGGCAATTAGATTAGATTACTAAGAGGAGGTCGCCGAAGGAAACATTTTATTTTCTCTTCTGAAAATGATAGAGTTATAGTTCACCACTCGAACACATCTCCAGAACTCCGGATTTATCTTTTAAAATACAGTAAATGAGTTTATTGACAACAGTGTTGCAAAAGTGAAATTTTGAAATGGTACTAAACTATAACAGAAAGAGTACTTTTTTGCTTTAAATGGTACTTTTGTAAAAAATATTTATTTGTTCTTAAATACACGTGCGGAATGGAATTGAGGCACTAACTACTTACACACGTTTATCATAAAAGAAACAAAAACTATTGATTCGAAACGTAAAAGCACCGTTTAGTCAAATGTCGACGGAACGTAACGCAATGAACGTTGATTTTAGCATATGTAGAGCAAATTAAATAGTTACCGAAATTACTTTACTGTTTGTCAAGCATTCTCATTGCTTTTTCGTATTCTAAAAACGAACGTAGTTTACATGGATGTTTGGCTAACCGAGGCTACTTTAGCATTACGTTGAACATGTTGTTAACGCATTAGTAGTAGAAAACCGCAAAAATGGTATTTTTGACATAGAAAAGTACTACAGAAAAAATGTACTAAAGTACTGAAATTTTCAACACTGATTGGCAAACGAATCCAGTTTAGTCTACTTTAGCATCGATCTAGATTTTTAGCATCGAATCTAAAAATTTTAAAAATACATTTTTCTTGATCTGTTAGTTAGATTTTCTTTATCACAGCTTTTATTATTCTTAGTTTTCTTTTTGTGAGTCCAAAAAGATTTATTTTGCAAATACACGATATGCGCAGTGATCCACTGTATGTATTTTTAGCCTTTTATGGTTACATTTTGCTTATGCATTTAATATTTCAATTATTCTTTTTTTTTTCTGTAATAAATTTTGGGTTCGTCCACTTGTCACAGCCAGGTGGATCCACTAGACTTGTTAACTGTTGAATTAAAAGAAAAAGAAAAAAAAAATTAAAATAAAAATTAAATTCATTTTGTAAATCCAAATTGAAAGATTCCAAGTAAATCTTTTGTTCACTATTATTTATCTTACAGATAAATTTTGTGAGTTTGTTTATATTTCTCACATAAAAATCTATTTTTTTTAAAGGTTTGTTTTAATTTAAATAATTTAATTTATAGTTTTTCAAAATGAAATTTGAATATTATTGAATAAGCGTCTGTCTTGAGCTTTGTATGCAACAGGAAAAGGTAGGTAATTTTACAGAACCTCCCACATTGATTATTGTTTAAATACATTTGGAAATACCCTCTTAATATACCTATACAAGAATGTCATTAACATACATACATTACTGATACGATTATTGAATATTTATGAATTGAAAGATAATATCATACAACGTTCGATTTTAAACCAATATTTTATCATTTCATTTTGTTATCTCAAATGTTAAATTAAGCGTTACGTTATTAAAATTATGCTGTAGCATAAATAAAGGGTGATTTTTTTAAATTCAAAATTTTTTTAACTCAAAATTTAACTTTCTTTTTCCACCATTTCGGCCGGTATCTCACCAATGGCTGCCTGTAGTGTTGTCTTCTAGAATTGGAATTATGGCTGGTTAATGTTTGTGGACGGGAGACTTCACATATCTCTTTAAAAAAGTACTCTAATGGAGTTATCTTCGCTGCCAATAGACTGCTCAAAAAACGCGAGATTATTTGCTCTCCAAATTCGTTTCTCAATAGGTTCATGGTATCGTATGCTGTGTGGCATGTGGCACCATCTGTTGACATCGCATGTCAACCAAGTATAATTCTTTCCTTCTTAAAGGTTGTAGGTCAGTTTCAGTGAAATTGATTTATCCGAGTCACATAAGGTCCCGTTGTAAGAACAATAGTACACATTCCCAAGTGCCGAGCAGTGATAGAGAAAATCTTCGTTCCCGCTACTATAGCTTTGCAGAAGCTTTGTAAGTGTACTCAAAAACCAGTCAATATTCCGTGTGTCAATGTCCATGAACCCATATGGGGGTAAACGTTGAATTTTTCACTATCTTTGCCAGATACACGGTATTTTTGGATTTTTGCTCACTCTCAAGGATCTAATAGTCGTCTTACAGGTGGTATACCGAATTCATACAGTCTTATAGCCACTTAAATGTGATTATTACCTGTGTAATCGGGTAGTGCAAGATACAATCTAAGATTCAGCTGTTCAAATACTACTCCATATTACTTCTCGACGATTGATATTTGGATCCGTTATTGAATACACTTCAATGACATTCTCTGGCAGATGTAAGTCATTAAGGATTTATTCGGCATTTTCGTTATAAAGCCAGGACCAGAAGCATATTCAAGCATCTTATTGTCAATAGGAAGATCTAGAGCAAATATACCAAAGACTATGGCTTGACCCTATACTTCCACGGAGCCACTTCTTTCGCCAACATGTCTGGTGATACCCAATAAAGGATATCAATCAGTGCTTCAGACGATGTAGTTCTACAAGCGTCTGTTCTTATGATCACTACTACATTTATAATACGCTTAAACCAGGCCAACAACCAAAGTCTCTGCATAGACTTGAGCGTTTTTGGATGGATGTTAAATGGCAAATTTTGGGAATTAAATTAAATGAATTAAAATCTTAGTCGCCGTAGTCTAGTAGGTAGTGTGTTCGCTTATTAAATGTAAAGCCCGGGTTCGAGCCCCAGGCCATCAAATAAATCAATAAATCATGTCAAATAAATATGAAAAAAAACAAACATTTCTGCGGCGACTTCCTCTCAGCAGAGTTCTGGCAAAAACTCTGACAGTAAATAAACCTGCCATGAAAAAGTTTCTCAAAAATCTGTCGTTCGAAATGTTCTTTAAACTGTAGGTCTAGCCACTCAAGTATAAAATTAACACACACAAAATGAGTGGTGTTGAAAGCTAGGCCGTAATCCTGATTGAAGGGTTGTAATGGCCAATTATGTATGTATGTACATACATATGTATGTATGTATGTAATTTAAATCTTTTCTTGCTCAAAATACTAACAGCAGGCCTCGTACAGTGAGTGCCAAACGTGAGTAAACACCACTGAAATAATTAATTTTCTTAGGATAGTGAGAAACGTAAATGAGAATAGTCGAATAAATTTCCAAAAATAAAAACGTTTATTTATTACTTATAAAATGTTAAAACAAAAGCAATAATTCATATTAAAGGAACTTTTTTATACTTAAGAAAATTTAAAATTATAGAGGGTGTTGACTCACTTATGGCGCTCACTGTATATGTTTGTATTTCTTAAAAGTTATATAAAAAAAAAAGGAAATTTCAAAGCTTACAATGGCTTAAACCATTGTTTGAAATAAATTTTGTATTTTGTTATGTTATTAAAATAAAAATTAAAAAAATATATAAATTTCCTGTTTAAATTAAACAAAACAAACCAAAAAAAGTAATTGTTAAATATGCGATCAATCTATAACACAGGTTACAACACATAATGTTGAAAATTTGTCAGCAAGTGTTTTTGGGGAAGCTTTAAAGTAAAGTTTAAATGCATTTCCGGTCGTTAATCAATCAGCTAAAAAAAATGTTTTTTTTTTTTGTGATATTTAAAATCAAAAAACAACTTCCGAACTCAATAAAAATTTATTTTAAAAATAATATTTTTTATTATTAAATAAATGTTTGATTTTTAATTCTTTTTTTTTTATTCTAGGGTGATCGTACCACATGGGAATATCATACTGTATCGGTAACTCGTGTGCCGGGTTATGGTTTTGGTATTGCTGTTTCCGGTGGCCGTGATAATCCACACTTTGCCAATGGTGATCCTTCAATTGCTGTATCGGATGTTTTAAAAGGCGGCCCAGCCGAAGATCGTTTACAGTAAGTCACACATTCTAAAAGAAATATTTTCTATTTTTAGTTTTTATTTCTGTTTCTGTGTTTAAGTAGGGTTTAGATAAATACAAGTGTTTGAAAAAACAACAGAGACAAAATAAGCCATACATGCCTATTACAGATGTTGGTTGGTTGGCCTTTTCTAATTTGTATTTTTGTTTAAAGATAATCACGTTTACTATTCTTTTTTTGTCTCCTACGACAAGGGTGGGTGTGAGTATAGAAACTGTACACAGGAAATTCTTTTCCTCCAGTGCTGTTTGTATTTTATGCATACGACTACATAGTATGCCTGTGTAGAAAACGCATTTTTTTTTTGTTATTTTTCAAATTTTATATGCCCTCTGCTTATCAAGATTTATTTTTCCATTTTCTTCGTATTCTTTCTTTTTTTTTCTTTTTTTAATAAAAATGTTTATTTAAGGTAGTCGTCATATCCATATTTCTGTAGTACTTTTTCATACTTTCTAAAAGATATGAAAGAAATATTATTGTATTCCATTCTGATTACTATTTTTGTGGTCTTGTTAAGATAAGATTTCTTTATTTTTTTTCTGTTGTTGTAGTATTTTATCTTATTTTGTCTAAAAATAGAACACAATTACAGTTTACTTATTGTAAAGGAGGAATATTTACGAGCCTATGTGTCATTGGTTGCAATGAGATTTTGTTTAAACAATTTATTTTCTCATATTTTTGTTTTGTAAGTTTTTCAAAAAACAACAACAACAATAGAAACAAATATTTACATGCTAATAAATAGGATTTTTGTTATGTTTATGGAAAGTAATATACATAATTCCAATGAAAATAGTTGAAAAGTTTCCAAAAAAAAAAAACAAAAGTAAACAAAATTACTTCAATACCAATGGGAGATTTCATATTAAGAGAGAGTCATTTTGTTGCAAAAAACAGTTGTGGCATGAAGTTTTAAAATCTTTGAATTCAAAACTTCACCCTATTTGGTCTGTTTTAAATACTTTGGCATAAGTAGACTAATTTTTTATACAGTCCTCACAGTATATCGACGTTAGCTTGACGATAATTGGTTATCAAATGTTCCTTACATTGCTGCTGTGAAGGCGTGAAATCATTTGATCTTATAAGCCAATATGTCATAATTTCTTCTGGAAGCTTCCAATGCAGTAAATTGCATTATCTTTTGTGAATCGAGGCATCATTACCTTATTGAAACCACATACCTTACTTACTTAATTGGCCATAACAACCCGTTTGACAGATTTCAGCCTGCCGCAACACATCCTTCCAGGCGCCTCTGCTTCTTGCGCGCCTACGTGAGTTGGTCACACCAATCGATGACAGGGCTTCTTCGACTTGGTCCTTCCAACGGATACAAGGTCATCCTCTTCGCCGACTTCCGCAGATTCCCGCATCAAATACCCGTCTCGTTGGAGCCTCCTCCTCCATTCGAACGACATGGCCAAGCCAGCGCAGCCGCTGGATATTAATAAGCTGCACAACGTCTATGTCATTGAGGAGCTCGAACAGCTCAGTGTTGGATCGGATACGGAAATCATCGCCAACTCGCACTGGACCTAAGATCTTACGTAGGACTTTTATCTCGAACACTCTCAAGGCTGCTGCATCAGTGCTTAATAGGGTCCATGGCTCTGCGCCATAAAGAAGCACGTGTAGGATGAGTGTCTTGTAGAGTGTTAGTTTTGTCGTACGACCATTGTGCTCTGAATTAATGGTAATGCTTCTTTCATGGTCATTTTCGAAAAATATACGATTAAACGACTCCACTAGATCGTAATGCACATAAAACAGTCACTTTTTCCGCATGCATTGGCTTTGCCACAATTACTTCTAGGTTTAGTGAAAAATGAGTATGATCGCTGAAGAAATTTTTATTCGTTAAATCAGTCTGGTGATCTAACTTCAATCAGCATATCTACGGCGTTGCGAATGGTCGGCCGAGTTTAAATGTTGCGTAGATTAGACTTTAATGATTAGCTAAGGATGCCATTAAATCGTCAATTTCAGGTTATCCGCCACATTTTTTCTGATTGCAGCGATATGTTTGATACTATGTACATAGCGATAATGCTTGGGCTTGAACGCATTTGTAAAGGTTCCAGACTCTTTCAATTTGTTTAAATTCTTGCCAATTCTCCAATTCTTTCACAGTGGATCCACTGTTTCGACCTTAACCACCCCGTAATGCTCAAAAAGTGGCCACTTTGATTTGAACTTACATTCAAAGTAAAGAAATAAATTAAAAAAACGAAAGATAAAGGAAAATGAAATCTTAAATACTTTTGAAGAAAATTTTGTATTACACAAGAACGTATTGCATTAAAAATACAGACGTTCTGTAGTCTGTATGTAAGGGTTAATTTGCTGCTATACTAATATGAAATAATTAGTTGCACATGCGTAAACACATGCTTATAATTGTTTACTCAGTGATTTAATTACTTCCGTTTGAGTTCTTGAAAAAAAAGGAGTCATTACACTGGGTCAGGTATAAATTTATTTGAATAAAGTATTCTCTCTTTATTTCTAAGAACTATAACTAACTTTACAGATATGAACAAAAATATACCATCAATATACAGTTGAATAAATCAAACTTTATTTAAAATTGATTTAAAGCAGATTTATAGTATCACAGTCGGTGTAGTCTAGTAGTATTGACTTGTTAGACGTAAGGCCGCGGTTCAAACCCCAGGTCAGACATTAAAACTAAAATATGAATAAATATTTCTTCGGCGACTTCCTCCCATTTAACGACTTCTGTCGTGGATGCAGATCCGCTGAGGAGGAGGAGGGGACTGTTAGACATGGTTCTTTGTCAATGCTCTTCCCTTGCTAGGTGTAGATATACAGTAGCGAGCATAAAAAATGCAACGCTAAGCCGATTGATCTTTATGTGCGCCTCTTTCAAAAAAAAAAGTACGGAAATTAAAAACTTTGTTTTTATTTTTATGCTCCACAAACTAAGTTAACAAATGCAGGTTACAATGTCAAAATTTTTCTATCCACTTATTTTTATTTTAACATTTAAGAAAAAAAGTGCCAAATTTCAGCGAGCAAAAAAATGCAACGCTATGTTATTCATAACTTTATTTAAATTAAATGTAAATTCTTAAAAAATGTTGGTTAAAAATATACTTAAAACTAATAATTGGTTGCGTAGCCTTTATTTTCTATTACCGCTTGCAGTCTGAAGGGCATAGAATCCACTAGGGGCACGATGGTATGTAGGGGTATTTTTTCCCATTCTGACTTCAAAATTTTTTCTAATTACGCGAAATTTGAAGGATTTTTCTTCTTAGCTTCCCGATCTAAAGTCTCCCATAGGTTTTCTAAGGGGAGATGGAGACGGCTAATCCAAAATTTGCACATCATGGTCGCTTAGGTAGTTACGAACCAAGCGACTAGGGTGCTTCAGGTCATTGTCTTGTTGCAATATGCAGTTTGAGGGAATTTTTTCCAGAAGATGTGGGAGCATATTTTCTTCTAGGATGTCACAGTATTTAGTGGCATTCAAAATACCATCGATTTTCACCAACGGACCAACTCCGTCTTAGCGTTGCATTTTTTATGCTCGCTACTGTAGGTTATTTGGCTCCCCATTTCTTATCAGCTTAAGGGAGATATCATCTATTGAGTTCAAGGATATAGCTTCATTTATCAAACTTTCTGGCTGGTTTTCCAGTGTAGGGTAGACGCGCCTTTGATGTGCAGCCCTTGCGCTGACCAACTTCTTCCTCTTCCCTGATTTTGGTGGAACTTGGTCAGTACAGGGACTGCGTTCACCCGTGGCATCACAACGGCGTGCTGAAGTGAGCTTTATGATATCAGAGATATCACTCCAACCTAACCGAACCTAACACTCCGACCTAACTAAATCCTCTCAGCAGATTTCTGACAAAAAACTCCATGAGTAAATAAAATTGCAATGAAAAGTTTCTCAAAAATCTGTCGTTCGGAGTCGACTTTAAACTGTAGGTAAACTGTTGAGAAGCTAGGCCGTAATCGTGACAGGAAGGGTTGTAATGGCCAATTATTATGTATGTAAATAGGCATTAAATTACTTATTTAGTGTTTTGATACTATTATTTTTGTTAATAAATTTAGCGTTTAATTATAGTAATTAATTCTTTAATTGTAATATTTCAATGTATTGTTTGTATAATTAAATTATCAGCCAAAACCTTATTAACATCTGTTTACTTTATCAAAATTAAATTGAAATCCGGGTTGGAAATATGTTTTCATTTAAGAAAATATTTAATCGTTAATAAATTTAACCCGTATATGGCCAACTTTTTTTCTCGTAAAACCATGGATTTTTTGTATTTATTGGAATCTATATGGTATACCACACAACTGATCAATATCTTACCGTTTTAAAAATGTAGCGATAAGCGCATATGGCTTAAAAAGAATTTATTCTCCAAAGTTACTAGGGGCGCATACAAACACAGAACTGCACTATTTTCCATTATTATTTCAAAAGTATTTTCTTTTTTCTTTCAATTGAAATTCTGTTTCGGTTTATTGTTTGATACAATTATTTTTTTAATGGCCTACAAACATTTGCCGTAAAAACCCTTTAATAATGTGTTCAAGCATTTTAACAAATTAAACAGGTAATTATGGTCACTTTACTTTTTTTTTTGTGGTAACAACATAGCCTCAGTTTCAAACTGGGTTACAGGTTATAATGGCCTCAACATTATAAATTTTCTTTTTTATTTTTAACACACATTTTTTTTTTGAAATTTTTGGAGAACGTTACGAATTAACAAGTAGAGCCTCAAATAAAATACAAGAATTTGTGTTATCGACACTTTAAACTAATTTTTAAAATTACAAAAAACGAAATCGTTAAAAAAAAGAACGCATGACATGGTAGAGTGCCAACATAAAGACAATTTAACTTCACATTAATTGTAATACAGTCGGCCAATTGTAAATGAAATTTTCTTTTACTTCTCTCTTACCTCTCTTTCCCTCTATCATCCCGTAACATTGATGAATTCATTGTAAGCAGATAAATAAAAGTTTTCAACAAAAATAAAAAAAGGAAAGAAAAATACGTTTCATGCCCTTGTAGTAGATTTCGTTAATTAACCAAAGTATAGTAATGAGATCAGTTCTACACACTTTTTGTACAAGACGTTGGAATGATACATGGCACTCAATGAAACACACTTGGGTAATGAGTAATGGGTAATGGTAGTTCATTTTTTTAATATGATTTACCCACATTTTCTTCAAATTTTTTCATTTTGTCTGATTATCTGCTTCTTTTTCAGTATTTTTTTTACGAAATAAAAAAAGAACACGAAATATCTTGTCATTACAATCGTTACGAGCTATTTGTTTGTAATTTTTGTGTTAAAACATCTTTATAAACATTTTTAATCGGCCTTTTATACGTACATATTGTATGTACTTCTATGCATGTCTGTTTGTGCTTCTGATATCATTAAATTGGAATTTAGCCAGAGTAGTGAGTGGGTATAGAAGAGGTTCGAAAGCGAATCGTAACAGATTGAAAAAAAAGATGTTTTTGAAAAGGCAACTTTAAACCGCTTAAACTGTACTCGAAACAAGTGTCAAACACAGTTAAATCAAATTCTTTTAAAAATTAATTTTAAATTAGAAAATGTCTTTAATTAATATGTTTAAAAAAGGTGAAAATGGAATACATTTTGTAGAAGAAAGCTAGGTTATAATTGATCATGAGTTAGGTTAGGTTTGGTTAGGTCGGAATGGTAGCTCTGATATCAAAAAGCTCACCGTTGTGAGACCACAGGTGAACGCAGTCCCTGTACTGACCAAGTTCGTCCAAAACTAGGGAAGAGGAAGAAGTTGGTCAGAGCAAGGACTGCCCATCAAAAGCACGACTACCCTACGCTAGAAAACCAGCCAGAAACTTTGATAAACGAAACTATATCCTTGAGATCAATAGATGATATCTCCGTCAAGCTGCCAAGAAATGGAGAGCCAAATAACCTATATCTGCACCTTGCAAGAGATGGGCATTGACAAAGAAAGTGGATAACAGTCTCCTCTTCCTCGGCGGATCTGCTACCCACGGCAGAAGACGTTAAATGGGAGCCGCATTCTTTCCGCGTGTCTACCCACAACACAATGGCCTGTACGCATGGCCACTGTGATTCAGATGATGCCACGACCAAGTAACTGGTTGGTACGCCTTCTATCCATCAAGGGCCAAGTGAGTCTAGCGGTGGAGCAGGGCTCCTCATTGAACTAGGAAAGGTTGGGATTTCCAAATAATTTTCGCGCAATGGCCAACTTGACCGAGTCAAGTGGCATGCCCAACTCGATTGAAGAGGATTCCGGAAGGAGTGCACCAGCTCTGGCGAGCTCATCGGCCTTGTAGTTTTCCGGAGACACTGAAGCGCCCAAAAAGAATTCATCATGAGTTGGCTTACAATAATTTTTAGCATTTGCGTAATAATATAGTACTGTGATCAGACGATTTATAGTACTACCCTCAATCTCTATAGGTTTCTCTGTAATAATGTCTGCACCAACCCTGTGGAATGTTGACTTACTGCGTCGTACTTGATAAATCTCCAAATGTTTCCTTGAAAATGGTGAACCATATTCCTTTTAACTCTTTTAACCACAACGACTAGACAGAAAACCAATTACTACTCCTAGGCAACTCTTGGGCAGTCTGATGTCACTACAATTACCTAAGAAAAGGTTGATTTGTCTCATATTTGTTGAGTTTAAGAAAACTCTTCGCCGCTCTCTATATATCCTTTCGCCGGTTATAGCTAAAGCATAAATTGGTAACAACCCAGGAAAAGTCGAAAATTTTTTAAATACGGTTTGCAAATCTTGAAATTTAAATCACTTCCAACTAATCGCTCTAGGAAGCTGTCTGAACCTTAACCCCTAGGCAACTCTTGTGTAGGCCTGTGCCACTACAATTACCTACCAAAAGTTCATATTGCATTAAATTCCTTTATCTTAAGAAAACTCTTTGCCTCTGTCTATATATCCTTTCGCCATTTATGGTTAACACGTTGACTGCCAACTACGAGATATGTAACTCGTAGATTGCGTTCCCTTCTACGGTGCCAACTACGAGTTATCTCGTACTCACTAAACCTGCCATTTTTGTGTCGCTACGAATAAAACCGTATTATATCAGTGCTAGTATCGATAAATGGTTTCTGGGAAAAGAACAAAGAATCAATGTTAGCTTGCGTGGCCAATTTTCTGAAAATTGCCGTGGCAGTCAACGTATTAAAGGACAAATCAGGTTCCAACCCAATATGTTAGTATGAATGTGGTTTCCTCAACTCGGTGATTGACATTTTTTATCTTGACGTATGTCAGCTATATTCTGGTCTCTTATACAATGCTCCAAGTACTCTTTATTCTACTGTTTTTGATCAAAAAAAAAATTTGAAGTTTCTTTGAAATTCGTAAAAAAAAAATTATGTTCTAAAGAATTAATAAAAAAAAAACCTATTCCATTTCAAATCCTCTTATTTTTGAATGCTTTTCATTTTATTTTTTTTTTTGCAGAGTCAACGATCGCATTATATCTGTTAATGGTGTCTCACTGGAGAATGTTGAATACGCCACTGCTGTTCAGGTCTTACGTGACAGTGGCAATACAGTGACTTTAGTAGTTAAACGACGTGTACCCCTTAACTCGGTCACAAATAATCAACACCAGCATTCGCACAGTATGAGCAATGTTGGTCTAAGTGCACTACCAAATACAAATGGCCCAGCCATGGTAGTAAATCCCACTATAAATCCCTTAACCATGAGTCAACCAAATTCCTTAAATTCCTCTCTCATACAACAGAATGGCCAAACAGGCCAGCCAATTAAGGTTACCTTAACGAAGAATAGCAAAAAGGATGATTACGGCATTGTATTGGGCTGTCGTCTGTTTATCAAGGAGATCTCTAGCAAAGCACGAGATCAATTGGCAGCTAATGGCTATAGTCTGCAGGAGGGTGATATTATTACACGCATCCATAATACCAATTGTGCAGATACGATGAGTTTGAAAGAAGCCAAAAAGATCATAGATGGCTGTAAGGAACGTTTAAATTTAGTGGTCTTAAGGGACATAACAAATCAGCCGACTCCTGTAGGAGCTCAATTGAATAATTCTTCAAATAATCAGCAGCAGCAGCAGCAGCAGCAGAATATATATGCCACACATCAACCTCAATTATCGAATTGTAGTAATAATTTAGATGATCCCTATTTGAATGGTGGTGCTACGTATTCGTCACAAAATTTGTATGTCCAACCGCCAACCAGGTCTTCCAATAATGGTCCTCCCAATGGCTTGAACGACGAAAAGAGCAATTTAACACCGCGCGGTAGATCTAGGGGTCCCTTAATGGATGGCGTATCGTTACAGCAGTTGGATAGACCCTCAACGCCACCAAACGGTTCAACACCCCGTTCTAGAGTTGATGAACCACCCCGGCCGCCACCTCCACGTGCAGCTAACAATAGTGAAGATTTTTACAGTTCTCGTAGGCAATTATACGAAGATGATCCTCTTACAAGATCACGCCAATCGGCTGAACCCCGTTTTATATCATTCCAAAAAGAGGGAAGCGTAGGTATACGCTTAACGGGTGGCAATGAAGCTGGCATTTTTGTAACCGCCGTACAACCAGGCTCGCCAGCTTCCCTGCAGGGTCTTACACCAGGCGATAAAATTTTAAAGGTTAACGATATGGATATGCATGGTGTTACGAGAGAGGAAGCAGTTCTATTCCTGCTATCTTTACAAGATCGCATCGATTTGATTGTCCAATACTGTAAAGAAGAGTACGATGAAGTGGTTAACAATCAAAGAGGCGATTCGTTCCATATCAAGACACATTTCCATTGCGAGAATCCTTCTAAAGGTGAGATGGCTTTTAAAGCAGGTGATGTTTTTCGTGTTATAGATACACTACACAATGGTGTAGTGGGTTCGTGGCAAGTATTGAAGATAGGACGTGGCCATCAAGAAATGCAAAGAGGCGTTATTCCCAATAAGGCTAGAGCTGAGGAATTGGCAACAGCCCAATTTAATGCGACCAAAAAGGAAATGAATGCCAATGAATCCAGAGGCAACTTTTTCAGGAGGAGAAGGTAAAATCCAAACAATTTATTTCAATTAAATTTACACTTATTTTTTTACGGACCATGACTTTACTTTCAGATCTACACACCGCCGTTCGAAAAGTCTGTCACGGGAAAATTGGGACGATGTGGTATTTTCGGATAGCATTTCGAAATTCCCAGCCTATGAACGTGTGGTCTTACGTCATCCCGGCTTTGTGCGTCCCGTTGTAATCTTTGGCCCCGTATCTGATTTGGCTCGTGAAAAGTTAGCCAAAGATTATCCCGATAAATTCTCTACACCCCTACAGGACGATGATAAAACCTCCAATTCCAAATGTCGCATTGTACGTCTGTCAAATATACGTGATATCATGGATCGTGGCAAACACGCCCTGTTGGACATAACACCCAATGCTGTAGATCGTTTGAATTATGCTCAATTCTATCCAATTGTACTGTTCTGTAAGACCGATAGTAAACATGTTATAAAACAACTGAGACAGGGCATGCCCAAGGCGGCCCATAAGAGTTCGAAAAAACTGTTGGAACAGTGTCAGAAATTAGAACGCGTATGGTCGCATATCTTTAGCACTCAAATTATTTTAAATGATGAGGAGAGTTGGTATCGTAAATTACGTGATGCCATCGACTTGCAACAAAGTGGCGCTGTTTGGATGTCCGAAACTAAGGTATGTTGGGCACTGTAACTGTTCATCGAAATATCCTTTAAACTTTAGTAGATAGAAAGTTAATATACACAGACATTATTTTCTTCAATAACTGTTTAACTGGTGAAGGGATTTAATCTAGAGTTTGATATTGTAATTCAATATTAATTATGGCATGTAACATATATAATTTGATGTTGTAAAAATATAAAAGTGATTAAAATCGTAACTAATCAGTTTTAGCTTGAGGCTTTTGATTTACTAAACGTTGTTTCAGAATAGTGAAAAAAATAGAAGTACAGTTAAGTCGATCAGTAACTTCTAATTTAGGGAATAAAGCTTGAAATATTTTCATTTGTTTTGTGGTTGTACCACTTTTCATTGCTAAAGGAAGACTGGTCCCGATCACTCACATTGGTGTCTTTGTGAAAACGACTAGAGATGAACGCCGTGTTAAAAGCAAGAAAAATAATACATCTAACCTACCGTATTATAGGAAGAGAGTGGTGTGCTCTCTATAACAATGCTTTAGAATCCTTTATATGTCTACTTCGAGCTCAAAATCGCAATGACAGTTTTGAAACACCTTCGGTTCAAACACCTGTCATTCACAAAAAACGAGAGACAACCTCAGCTTACAAATCTTAACAACTTCGTCACATGGATAACGTATCTTGAACAGTTAAGTCAGCAACAGGACCATTTTCTCATTTATTCTATTCATTCATTATTATCCAATGTGAACGATTTTTGGCAATAGTCCAATTGTATTCACTGCTGCAACTGGTTTGCGCCTTTCGTAAACAAATTCAACTTCTACTATGCTGCAGGATGAGCACAGCTGAGATATATAAACAACATGTTTATATAAACATGCCAGATTATCTCATAACCGTCTATGACATCGGTTTCAGTCATCTCAGAGCTCTTTCGCAGTACATACGTTTTGCTGGTGATCAAGTCTTCCTAAAAAATTTTCTGCAACTCATACCTGACAGTGAGGATGAATGTTGAAAAATTACATAATTTTACAAAAGTCTTTCTTATTTTTATTGGAATACAGTCTTTTAGTTTTTGTTTAATTTTTTTATCAATCCTTATTTGAAGTCTTTAATTCAATATAAATAATTTATAATTTATCTTGTCTTGGTCTCCATATAACGCGTTACAAATGATGTGATTTGTACTAATTTCGAGTTTCTTATAGCGCGGTTTCCATACAATACGGTAGACGGTTTCCATAGAACGCTACAATGCGGTACGCACTCAGCGCGTTATAGGAGGGTTGACTGTATATATAAACTTAAGAAGACTTTTAACCTTAGTTGCACCACTAATATCATATTTAAAGTATAATTTCATCTCAATGGACTATCCTCACAGAAAATTGAAGCTTAATACGTACCTTGTGCAGCTGGTTTCGTAATTACGTTTCTGATCAGATGTTCCACTATTTCCCCCGTAAACTTAATGAAAACTCGTACATGCAATATGAATGCTTTTCGTACATTCTTTCGAAACAAATTATATCACCGTGCAGCTAACTTTCGTTAATCTGTTAATATTTTCAAAGCTTTGTATTCCCTATTATTGAAAGTTTCTAGCATAACTGTACAACTTTTTTAAGACATAAGTGATGAACTTCAATTTTTGTTTCCTTATAAAGAATAGTGGAAAATTTAAAACAATAGAAAACGATAAAAAAAACTGATGAAGATAAGAATAGAAATATATTAAGATAATACTGCACATATAAATAATGTTTTCGTAATTTTAAAGCATTATTTATTAAAAAAAAAATTAAAAAAAACTGAGTATAATATTTAATTAGGCACAGTTTTTATAAAAAAATTTAAATTTTAATTAAATTTTTGTAAAAAAAAAAAAGAAATATTTTAGGTTTTACGATATTCTATAATTCGGCATTCCATTAAATTTAAACAATTTTAACTTTATTCACTAATTTTTTTTTATTTATTTCTTTACACTCTTTCTTTTTTATTTTGAAATTCAAATTACTGACAATGTTTACATGAAAATAAATGAAAAAAAACGAAATAAATGGCAACAAAACAGTTACCCGATTCCCCAACCGAAATGTTATTCCCACCCTATATAGCACAGCCCTGTCAATTACCCTGTTGTCGGCCCATGTCGTCATCAGTGCCACGTTATGTTGCTAACAATAATAATAATAATCATATTAATACGGCTTTAAGGCGTCATAATTCCTTTTCGCTCACAAACGACATTGACAATGAAGTTGATGAATGCAACGATTTAATACCACCACGACCACCCGAAATGGGTCAGGCGAGTAATGAAATGTCCAAACGTTTAACATCATATGAAATGATACCCGTAATCAAACCAGCCTCCTCTATGCCAAATGGTCTACCGAACACACAAGCTTCTATGTCTAATGGTATGACTGGTACAAATGGTGATGATGGATTATTAACTGAAGGTTTAGACACACATTATCATGGCTCTCAGCCAAATATAATGATGACTAGTTTCAGAAGTAATTCACGATCGACCAATAAAACCGATAACATATCCAATTTAACGGCCAGCACCACTTTAAACTCCTCAACTTTGTCGAATTTAACGACAAAATCGGGAGCCATGACTGGCAGCGGTGCTAGCGTTACTGGAAGAGGAGGAGGTATGGCATTGAATTCGTATGGTAATGGTCATGGCAGTGGTCCGTTGGGTTCCTCACGTTACAGCAGTCGAGCAACTTCCATAGAGCCCCGTACCACTGCCTATTATTATCATGAATTGGCTCAAAAATCCAACGTTTTCGATTCAAATTTAAATCTTTTAAATGATAATAAAACTGGCAACACTATACCCACAACAATTGCTGAAACACTGAACACAAGACAAGAACAGCATGTCAAAGGTCGCCAGCAGTTGTTGGGCAATAGTGACGGTCACAAGTTATCCTCATTTAATGGTAGTCTCGATAATGTCTTAGAGACTACACGAAAAAATCTGGATGATTTAATTTTGGGCAATTCCTTACTCTATAAAAATGCGCATTCATCAAATGATTTGTTAAATTGCAATAATAACGGCAATAGCAGTAGTGCTGGCACTTTAGTTGATGAAAATTTAAATTTGAATTTTAGCCAAAGCCAAAGCCACCACCACAACCATTTACATAATCACAATCAAAATCAGAATCAGAATCAAAATCAGATTAGCAATAATAATAATAACAATCCAATACCGGCTGCTAGAAATGTTTTAAGTTCGAATAGTGGCTATATGAAGCGTAGCAACCAAAATTTACATCATTCTAGTTCGAATACGAACATACGTAATAGCAGCAGCAGCAACAATGGCAACAACAATCATTCTAATAATAATAGTAACCCACTCAATCATCATCACAATGAAAAATATATTGCATGAGAGAAAGAAAGAAAACTAAATTATGAATCCAAAGAGAAAAAAAAATGTAGTTTTAAGTTAAAACCATGTTCGAATTTTTAATATTCATATAATTAAACTTTTAAAATTTAAATGACAGCTATAAAGCTATCGTTTTAGAATATTTGATTGAACAAACATTTTTTATAAAACATATATTCCAATTTACATTTAATAGGGGCTTTAAAATAGTAATAAAAAACAAAATAATAACACAGTTGTTCTGTTGTTGACAGCACCTTTAAAAACATTTTCCACTGTCTCTCAATTGTATTTGTTGCTACAACGAGTCTGCATTTCCTGTAAAGAAAACCTACTTAACCATCTATTCGCAATCATATTTTCTATACCGATCTTTGAGAACGTATGATGTTCTCAAATGATGTGTAAAGAATTCGATTTTCCGAAAAGTAAATAGTTGTACTAAATTCGAGAATCTGTGAAAATATGTTGTCATCATGAAGTTGCAATCAATTCTTTGATTTTACGTCAACCGGTATATGCACATAGATAGTTACAAGAAAAATGTACTTGTCCAGATGAATTTGAGATTTAACTCCAATGTTTACTTGACGAAATATGGTGCACGTGTTTTCAGTCTAACGACAGCCTTAATGAAATCAAATAATTTAAAACTAACACGTAGTTTTGAATTGATGATCAAGCTGGATTTACTTCTACTCATAGTGGCAGCCGTTAACTCTGGCTGTACACTCGTACTCATTTGGTTTAGTAATGAAGGCTTCTATTGTGAACTTGATCAATTTCATATAAGCTCATTAGGGAGTTCGTACCAGCATGTTGTAGTAGCAGATATAATTATCCTTTGGATTTTCAACAGCCCAATACCACTTTTTCGATGGTTAACTTTTCACTATGTCTCATATGGACAATATAGTCCAAGTGTAGAATGGGTGGACCTTTTCAATAGCTAACCTACCTGTCGTATTTTTCCTCACACTTAGATTATAAATTAATTGCATTAAGGGCCATTATTATAACTTGCCGTTAAACTTGGGTTTAGTTAAAGGGAACTTTAAAGTCACCTTCAACTTTAACGTTAACTTTTTCAAAAATATGGCAGTGCCGGAGCAATGTCGATAAAACTGCTCAATTAAATAAGTTTTTTTAAACGCAGTGGCAACGAAGGACCTCTTTTTTTGTTGTTGTGTTTCCTCATTTTATTTATATATGAAGTTGCCATATTGAAAATAATATATAATATGGCAAGTTCTGACATAAACTTAACTTTAAAAGTTAAAGGTAGGATGATCCTCCCTTTAGCTTAACGCTCACTTCTGCCTTATTGTCCACTTATAATCATGAAAATAATTAATCTGTTCGTTAAAATAGTCTCTTTAGTTAACTGCAAGTTGTAATAGTGGCTCTAAATGAGTTTGGTTTAGACTGTCCCCTTAATTACACTTAATTCTACAGAGGAATGATTTAGTTTAACTAGAAATTCAAATTACATTGCTTTAACGAATTTACTGCAATTCGAACAATTTTCATAACGACAACAAATTTTCTGTAAAAAAAAAAATTTTTCTTTTAAAAATTTATAATTAAAAATTAATTCTGTATATACACTTACACCCTTACAAAATGATGTGATTTTCTAGTTGAAAGTATATATTATTGTATGGAAATTGATTTTCTTCCCCTATTAAATATATTAAACTTTTAATTTTAAAAGTAATACCTACATAATAAGCTTCTTAATTTCAAATAACTTAAAATATTTATTATAACATGGTTTTAACTTTTAACATTTTCTTTATTTTTCTAAATTACAAAATAATGTAGATGCATGTAGATGTTTAGAATTTATATTAGAAATTCAAAATGACACCAAATAAATATCCTTAGAAATTTAATTAAATGCCAAAGAATATCAAATATTTGTGTGTAAATAATTTTTAAATAAATGTTGCATGTATATGTAGTTATATAATGTATATGTATTAATTAAAAAATTAAACCTCCATTTTATAAAACCTCATATAATTAATCCTTAAAACACTAGTAAAATATTAAAAAAAAATAAAAAATTAAAGAAATTAAAAAATAACCTTTAAAAACAATCAAAAGAAAAACGAATTATAATGTTGCTAACTTATGTTTTTTGTTTTATATATCTTTTTCTTTTTTTTATAAATATAAAATTTTAAAAACACTCCAAAAAATAAACTACAACAACCAAAAAAATAAAAAACATCATCATCAAAAATATCCACATCATCATGGTCATTTCCTTGCTTAAAAAAAAACAAAAAATGAATTGAACAAAATATCATAATCCCTTATTAAAAACGTAATTGAAACAAACTAACCATTCCCAAATGTATTTGTCCTCAAAACAACAACAAACAATAAATAAAAATGTGTCCGTCCTTATCTGAATATATGAAAATAATATTCTCAATACCCATATTATGTATGCTTGGCAATCAAACGTATAATTAAACTCATTATTTTCCTTACGTTCTGTTATCACATACAACGTGTTTGATTTGTTTACGTTTTGCGTTATTGTTTTGCTTTCACTTGTTTACTTTGTTATTTTCAAAATAATTTGTTACGTTCTGTTACGTTATGCTACATTACGTTTGTTGCTATTTTTTTATGAAATTTTTTAAAAATCCTTTAAAAAAAATTAACGCTTATCCTAAAACACTGCTTAATCCCTTAATCCTTTCCCTTAAAAATCCCTAAAATGAAAACTTAATTTTGACAACAAAAATCAAAAAAAAACAACGTAAATTCAAAAAAACGTAATAAAAAAATAAAGCCCGTTGAGTCCTTATCCGATGACTTCCTATTCCCAATGACCTCCAATCGTTTATCGTATGCATCAAGTCCAGAATCTGATTTGGAATTAAGTCCTGGTCCATCGACATCATTATCTCTTGGCAATTTACCTCAATTGGTTAAGTCGAGCTCAGATCCATCGATTGCCACTAATCAGGATAACTTGGATAGGGATAGAGACATTATTGGTGAAGGATTACCACCTCCATATACGGTAAGAGGTTACAAATACCACAGACATTTTCAAAACACTGCTTGTAATCGAAATATAATATAAAAAAAAAACAACAACAACAACATGTTTGTGCATGTTTTCTAATTTAACAAAATAAATTCTATCATTTGCTATCATGGTTGAAGTAACTGTTCTTAACTCTTTACTAATATTGTCGTATTTAACCCTATTGCCCCTCATGCATATAGATTCCTTATGATCATACTGCTCAACCACCACCAAATCGTCGACAGACTATGGATACCAGCAAATATGGCGGCTATACATCCAATTCGAATTTACTTAACGCGGATCCCTTAACACCTGCCACAAGGCCTCAATCTTTGTACGGCATGAATGCACCCGATTTGCCGCCACGCATAGATCGTCAATCTAAACCGGGGCCTGGTGAATTACCAGTACCGCCTACGAATCCAGCATCTTCCACTACAAATACACCGGCACGTTCGAATAGTTCGGGTGGCACTCTAGGTCGTTCAGCTCAAGAAAGACTTTTTGGCAAGCCTATAGTAAGTGATGATGTGCAAGCTGAATATATTTCCCGCAATGCAGCCAACAACAACAACAGCAACAACAGCACTGATAACATGGAACGTCATCATGCTTCGTTAGAACGTCAAGCACGCTTGAATGCTGCCGTACAATCAAAGATACCCGGTGCTACAGCTCAACAGAATGGTTCTAGTTATGATAGTGTCTCCAGTTACGATTCGTATAATGCCTCTCAACTAACCATGCAAAACTTGGGTCGTTTAGGTCCAAATGCTCCCGATGATCTCAAATCAGTGCCAAATGTTAAGTAAGTTTTGTTATTTAAAAAGAAAAACTGTTGTTTACTTTTGATTTTAATTTCGTTTTCTTATTTTAAGTGCGGGTAGACCTTTGCCTCCAGTGGTTATGGGGGGCTCTCAACCAGCCGATTATGCTCGCAGCGGCCATGATCATCGTCAGTACAGCGGTGCTAATGATCTAAATAGACAAAGTAGTCCAGGAAGACCTCCGTATCATGATATCAACACTGCTAGAAATATTGGTAAGTAGAAGGCAAAGACAAATTGGTTCTGATATTGGATAGTCTGCCTTTTGTTCAGTGTTCATCTTATCTTAATCGATTGCTAATGCAATGAAGTTGTTCAGAGTTTTCCTAGGTGTTACTTTATTTTTCTTATTTAATTTCATTTTTTTTTATGCTTTCAGATCCCCGTAATGGCACACCCCAAAGACCCTCAAATTTGGGACTAGATGGTAGTCCACGTAAAGTTGAAACCAAAACCGATTATGGAAAATACAGGTTAGTATTGAAACTGATTATTATTTTAAACTCTTAAACATTTACTAACTCTCTCTCTCTCTCTTGACGCTTTCTTAACAATATAAACTATAATATAATTTTCTTTTTATTTCTTTTTGCCTTTTCAAAAATAATTGCAAAATAAATTAATTGCATGCGATTATAAAATTAAAAAAAAATCAAACATTTTTAAAAACAATATTCAACCGAAAACGTAACTATTATATAAATAAAAACGTATCAAATGCATTGAAATACATCATGTTTGTATGCTTTGAAAAACCTTTTTTTGTCTGTCGGTATATGATTGTCCTTTCCTCCATATTTATCACTTCACCCTCTCTATATATATATTCACATACATATATAGATATCATTTCCATATACAACCATTTCATGTGCATTGTCCATCCCAACCATTGCAACCATTACTGCAACAGCAGCAGCAGCAACAATCACATTATCTTTTACCACAACAACCGCGTTGTTATACGAAATTTGCTGCTGCCAGTTCTTTAACTACGCCATGCATGCCCGCTAGAACATGGCGTTCTTGCAGGACTACTAATGGTTTTTTGATGACCGCCACCTATCCAGCACAAATGTGTTCTCTTTCACCAAGACTCCTTAAGCATAATATCTCAGTTTACGATACCTTAGTTTAAATACTTCAATTCAATAAATTTCTTCTTTCGAAATTGTAGTTTTCGAAATTGTTTTTTTTTTCTAAGTACGGTTGCTTTTTTTTCTTTAATTGTTTATTGTAGATTTAATTGATTTATTTTATGTACTTATTTCCTTATTAATTAAAAATAAAAATTAATTAAAATTAAAAAATTTTTCAAAATGCTTTGCAATTAGTAATGGCCTCATTTTGTCTCCTTTCTTATCTCTCACTTTCACACCTTTTTTTGTATAACCATATTTTTCTTAACATGTTAATTCATTTGTTTTTGTATCTTTTGTGTGTTTTTTTTATTGTCCTGCTTTTATCATTTTCTATGTATTGTGTACCTACCACATAAATGCAAAAAACAAAAACAAAAAAAACCAGTCGTAATAACTCCGCTACACAAGCTGATTATAATAAAATACCCAAACAACCGGTAGCACCACATGGCATGGTGGTACCACCGCCCAATATTAATGGTAATTCCACACCCAACGGCTCTACAGGACCTTTCAAGCCAGTACCGCCACCAAAACCCAAAAACTATAGACCACCCATGCAAAATAGTGGCAATGGTAATACAGCTACCCAATGGGGGGAGAATGGGGTAAGTGTTAATGGAAATAAAAATGTTTAAACAAAAATTTTAATGAAAATTTATTTTTTACGAAAAACTCTTTAAGGAGCCTGGTTCGCCACGTTCCCCCAATGGTTTTTATTATCCTCCGGCTCCCCAACATCATCATTATTCCCAACAGACACCAGGATCTCCACATACCGGCAACAGTATGCAGCCTACTTATGGTACAAACAATAATTATGTGCCATCAGCAGCAGCAGCAGGTTATCCAGCCGCCAATGGCTATAATGGTAATCCTACATCACATCATTACAATGGTGGCAGTGGCACAGGACCTTATATAGCGCCTCACAGAGGCATGCCACCACCTATAGGTAGGTTTATTATATAAATTTCTCTCATTGGATAAGACATGAAAAATTACTAATTAGGCAATCTTCCTACACATCCTGCTGCAACGGAACGTCATGGTTTAGATTTGGCTGGTAGTCGTGAACAACGTGGTTCGGCTTTTGAATTGTATCGTAAACCACAAATTGGTTCCACCGGGCACCATCATAATATGAGGTAAGTTTTTAACACAATTAAAGTTTTTTAAATTATAAGTGGAAAAGAAAAACAACATTTATTTTTTTACCCCATGCCCTACTTTTTCTCTCTATGTATGCCCCACATTTTCTGGTATATTTCAATTTTTTTTTAAGTACATATACTTTTGTGTTAACGAAAAATGTTTTTATTTTTGTTTATTAATCATATTAAAAAAAAAATACATCAATACATCATCATAAAAAGCATACGGGTTAAAGGTCATTATTTACATGAAAGAAATTTTAAAATGAATATTTTTTTAATTCGAATATAGTTTTAACGTATGTTTTTCGCTAAGCTCGTGTTATTTGTTGAATACATAGTTTGATAAAAACATTTAAATTTAAAGTTTAATTTTAAAATATTTTTTTTTTGTATATAAATTAGAAAAATGAAAAATAGAAAAATTCTTTATTTCCATACCTCAAAGAAACAAAATTATGGTAACAACTTTAGCAATGTTTAGTACAAAAAAATTTTGTTGTTGTTGTTTATTTATTTATTTTTTTTTCAAACATTATTTTGCAATAACCAATTTAAATAACGAAATAAATAATTCCAAAATAACAAACAAAAAAAACATTTTTCTAAACAAAATTAAAAATTAAAGAATATTATTATGCCTATATAAACGAAAATAAAACATTTTTCGCGTTAACGTTAAATAATAAAAAACAAAAAATATTTAAAATTAAAATTAACCACTTTGCTAAGGACTGACTGCCTTAGGCCATAACTAATAAATTATTTTAATACAATAAATTTGTAAGGTTTTGGTCTTTTAACATTAATTTTTATGCGTTAAAGTAATTTCTTATATTATTTTATAGATTTTATATACAAAATAATAAAAAAAAGAACAAGTAAATGTTTAAGACTAACCAGACTTTATGGTAAAAAGAAATAAAATCTTTATTTTTCTACCATAATTGTTAATGGCTTTATTAGCTTTAATAACTTTCATTCTACATTTTTTTAATATTTTACATACATTTTTTGGTATAACGGTTTTTGTTTTTGTTACTCTATGGTATTGTAATCTAAATCTGAATAAATCTCTTTGTTTCCCTATTTCAATTGGTATTTGCAAAATAAAAAAAAAAATAAAAACAAAATTTTTTTGTTTAGGAAAAAATACAAAAATATTGCAGGTTTCTTCTTTTTTTTCAAATGATATACAAAATATATTCGTGTTATAAAAATGTAACAGTTGTTGTTATTTTAACGTTGAATAAATATTTTGAAGGAATTTTCAAATTAAAGAAGTACGGTTATGTTTCTGATTCAGTTTAACACATTGACTGCCAACTACGAGATAACTCGTAGATTGCGTTCCCTTCTAGGGTGCCAACTACGAGTTATCTCGTACTGACTGAATCTGCCATTTTTGTGTAGCTAGGAATAAAACCGCATTATATCAGTGCTAGTGTCGATAAATGGCTTCTGGGAAAATAACAAAAAATCAATGACGGCTTGCGTGGCCAGTTTTCTGAAAATTGCCGTGGCAGCCAACGTGTTAATAAGACCTGAAAATGAAAAATGTATACAATGGAAAAATATTTGAAATATTTTAATGTAAATTATCGAGTTGTAGTCGACGTAGTCTAGTAGGTAGTGTGTTGGCTTATTAGACACGAGGCCACTGTTCAAACCCCAGGTCAGACATCCCCAACAAAACGAAATATGAAAAAAATATTTCTTCAGCCACTTCCTCTCAGTATATTTCGGGCAAAAAAATCTGAGAGTAAATAAAATTGCCATTTAAAAGTAGCCTAAAGAATCTGTCGTTCAGAATCGACTTTAAACTGTAGGTCCCGCAACTCTTGTATAAAATTAACACACACAACATAAGTGTGAGAAGCTAGGTCGTATCCTGTTCTAATGACGAATTATGTACATAATTATTTATGTATGTAAATCATAGTTCTAATGGTAATTTGTTTTAATTTTAAAACAAACAAAGGTCGAAGGACCTTAACAATATTGTCAGATTGTTGCAGCATACTGTCGATCAAAAATTGATAACTCCATGTAGATTAATCGCCGTAGTCTAGTAGGCAGTGTGTTCGCTTATTAGACGTAAAGCCCGGGTTCGAGCCCCAGGCCAGACATCATAACGTAATATTAAAAAAAAAATGAGAGCAAATAAAATTGCAATGAAAAGTTTTTCAAAAATATCTGTCGTTCGGAGCCGACGTTAAACTGTAGGTCTCGCCGGTCAAGTATAAAATTAGGGCACACAACATGAGTGGTGTGACAAGCTAGGCCGTAATCCTCACTGTAGGGTTGTAATGGACAATTATGTACATATGTATGCAAGTTACAAAATTTTTAATTTATAGGGGAATAATAATCATGAGTGATTTTCAATTGAACCATTTTTGACTACGATTTCTCCAACATACTCCAACATACCCGTATTACTTCAATTTGAATTCGTTTAAAAATAATTTAAAATTTTATATTCATACCTTCAAAATATTTGTTAAAATTGCAACACAAATTTCCCTTTATTCCCCCAAAATATGTAAATATGTTCAATCATAAATAAAACCGAAAAATAAAAACAAAATTTTAAAATGAACATAAAATCTTGGCGAAATTCTTTAGCGAAATGGAGCCTTATGAACAACAAAGATACGATGATTTCTATGCTATGCCACCGCCTCAACATCCGCCACCACGTTCAAGATCTGTGCCGCGTTATGCTCACGAAATGCCTTTGCCACCGCCACCATCACATGATCCCAATCATTATTATGGTTATGGTCCACCACCGCCCCTGCCACCTCCTCACCCCTCAAACGTACAATCGCAGCAGTATTACAGTGATGAAGTACATCCACCGCCTGTGCCACATAAAGTCAAAAAGAAATCCATGCTAAAGAGCCCGTTAACAGCTATTAAAAATGCTCTAATGAAGAGCACTAAACCCCTAAGGCGTATGAACAGTATGGTGGAACCAGAACGTAAACAAAAATCTGGTTTAAGACGTCAGCATTCAATGCTGGAACGTGGCATGCAAAGACCCTACTATCCCGATGAGTATCCCACCTATCCAGCTGGACTTGATGACCGATATTATGGTGCAAGAGGACGTAGTGTTCCACCATCAGCCTTGAGAGGCACAGAGCAACATTATTACGATCAACAGCAAAAGTATGGTCACTATCCGCTCCCACTGGATGTAATGAATAGTACGTATCAAAATTTGGAAAGTGAAGACATTTATGGTCATATGGGCACAGTGCCTAGAACAGTTAGAGAACGTTCCCATACCGATTTCGGTAATGTTTATACGGAACATGATGATCTTTATGCCAATAGAGCGTGCATAGACTTGGAAAGAAGACAAGCTGAGGCTGCAGCAGCACAACAGGGTAGAAGTGGTAGAAAAATCATAAGAAGGCATAGCACGACAACAGCTGATCGTTCCGCTGCGCGAAGGCACCAACACATGGCCGCTAATGGAATTGCAGGTCCATACGAACAGAATGATGTATACCAAAGCAAACAGGGAGCTTATATGTTAGACAATCAACGTAGAGCTCCCAATTCCGAAGTAATGACGCGTCGTAGATTTTATCCGGGAGCAGCCAATGAACAAGTAGAAATTCACGAACCTATTTATCACTCTCGCCGTGAAATGCAACGTGAAAGACAAAATAATCACTTGTATCAAACGAAAAAGGAAATGCAGGAACGCATAACGCAGGGAAAACGGGATATAGAAAGAGAGTTTACACCTCCCCAAACAGCGGATAAGGAGGATAAAATGGAAAAGGATCCCCTATATCAAACCAGACGGGAAGTAAAGGAGAGCGCTTTAAAAACCCGGGCCCAGTTAAGAGATCAAATCTATCAAACCCGTAGAGAGGCCTTAGATAGTATGGCTGAACCGGGTTACAATTCAAAACGTGATATGGGTAGGCCAGAACCAATTTATGAATCGAAAGAAGAGAGCATTTTGCAATCACGTGAAAACGAAACTGACGAAAAGAAGGAGGAAAAGACTGAAATACAAACTCAAGCTGAAATAAATCATCATCAAGCCGAAGAAGAAGATACGCTTAGCAGGTCCGAATTACAGAAATCCTCCGATACAATTATAGAAAATACAGCGATGAACAAGAACTCACCTAAGAAATCGGCACCTTTAGTGCAATGTGAAGATGATGATTTGGATTTAGATACAGGCAAAGAGTTTGATAAAACTGAAATGCCAACCGTCATAGAAAATTGTCACAATCAAGGCATGTTAGAAGAAACGACTAATAATAACGAAACGCAAGATATATCCGATGATGTATTTGAATCAACACAAGCGGTAGCATCGCCTTTGGTAATAGAAGGACCACCCATAGAACCTTTAGAACCGCCAAGACCTACACAACCGTTAACGCCACGCAACAGTCGTACACCATTTCATATATCGAATATCTTAAAGAGGACTGGTCCGCCGCCATTGAAAAAATTAAGTGAGAGTCGAACATCCATAGAAACACAATACACATCACAGGCTAGTTTGCCAGTGGGACCACCTAATGCTACCAGTACACCTTATACCAGTAATATGTCCCTACCCATTGCGGGGCCAGTGCCGACTTCTGCACCTGCTGCCGCTAGTGTACCCGGTAAGGGTTCATTTCCGGTTGTGCCACGTGAACCCACAACTTGTCGGGGTATTTTCGACTCAAATGGCGGTACTTTAGCCGATAACATTTGGAATGTTTCACTGCAAATACCGCCCGGAGCAATAGCGCCAGGCGTTCGACAGGAGATTTATTTCACAGTCAGTGATCCTCGTTTGGGACAAGCTGTTGGTGGTCCGCCTTTGGATATGGAAAATGGTTTGTTTAAATCCTCTCTTTCTCTCTATCTTTCTTTATCCCTCTACACTTCTTCTTTCTGTTGTATAGAAAATATAATTAAAAATATCGAGTATTTTATTAGCAATTTTTGTTATAAATTTTTATTTAATACTTTTTCCTTTTTTTTAATAATTTAAAAGGAAAAAAGATTTTTTTTTTAATTTTTGTTTTGTTTTTGTGTTTTTTATTATTTATTTTGCATACCACTTGATTTCTCTTTTTAACCTCACTTTTACCTTGTATGTCTTTATTTTGTTTAATAAACTACTTATTTATGTATGTTGGGTTTTTATAATTGTCTAATAATATTATCAATTAATCAAAAACTTGTTTTATCTTCTGAAAATGTTATTAATTTTTAATTCATTGTAAATATCGTTTTATCATTATACTAACCACTTGCATAACCTGGTTTTACTAATTAATCTTGGAATTATTTTAACCATATTACTGGATTAAGTTCGTATTGTATACAGTATTGTTCGAAACCTAAGCAACATTTTGCCACTAAGTACTCACGGTGGTATATGTCCTCTTTAAATAGACTAATGAAAAATGCCCCTTTTATTTATTATTATACATATAGTCTAAATACTAACAATAACAACAAAAAATAAATTTTATCTCTTTGGAAGTAATTATAAAACAAAAACAAAATGAACTCTAAAAGTCGCTGTTCGAAACCTAAGCAAAAAGAAAGCGGCTGCATCGGTACTCAAAAGCCACAATAAAGCATGGGGGTGGCAATGTGATGGTTTGGACTTGTTTTTCGGTCAGTGGTGTTGGTCCCGTTGTAGAAAGTTAAACAAAAATGGACCGTTTTGTTTACGGGGACATTTTAGCCACGCACATGCTTTACTATGCTGAGTGGGAAATGCCACTTCGATGGGTGTTTCAACATGACAATGACTCAAAACACTCATCGAAGTTGGGCAAGGATTGGTTATCAGCTAATGGGGTTCAAGTCTTGGATTGACCACCTCAATCGCCAGACTTGAATCCTATAGAGGACCTCTTCGGCATTTTAAAACGGAGAGTTGGAACTCGACGCTTTAAAAATAACCAGGAGTTGATGAACTGTCTAAAATCAGAGTGGGAAGCTATACCAACATCTATTCTATCAAATCTTATTGAATCTATGCCCAAAAGATTCACTGAGGTCGTAAGAAACAAAGGATATCATACCAAATATTAAAAGTTGCTTAGGTTTTGAACAGCGAATTTTTAAGTTAATTTTGTTTTTATTTTATTATAACTTTAAAAGAAATGGAATATAATTTTTGTTGTAATTTTTAGGTTATAACCACATTGTATAATAATAAATAAAATAAATATTTTCTATACATTTATTTAAAGGTAAGATATGAGTCTATTATTACTTTGTGGGAAAAAGTTGCTTAGGTTTCGAACAATACTGTATGTAGAGTTATATTGATGTTAGAAAAAGTTCATTTAAAAATTTTACCAAATCTTTGTCTTTCCGATCGATATCAATTTTCAGCAAAGCTTGTCCAAGATTCATTTCGCAAGGCTCTATGAACTTCACATATATGTACAACATTAAGGGCCATTATTACAACTTGACGTTAAAGTAGGCTTTAGTTAAAGGTAACTTTAGCGAAAGTGAACTTTAAAGTCACCTTTAACTTATTTTCGTTATTACAACTTGCAGATAAAATAAAGTTAACAGTTTTCAAAAATATGGCAGTGCTGGAGCAATGATCGATAAAACTGCTCAATTAAACAATTTTTTTAAACGCATTGGCAACGAAGGGCCTCTTTTTTTTTTGTTATTGTATTTCTCATTTTGTTTATATTTAAAGTTGCCATATTGAAAATAATATACTCGTATAATATGGCGAGTTCTAACATAAACTTAACTTTAAAAGTTTAAAGGTATGATGATCCTCCTTTTAGTTTAACCGCCATATTTTTATAAGATTCGCCTGAAAAATGGATCCATAGTTGAGCAGGCTAATAAACTCAAAAGTCTGCAAATTTCTAGAAAATATTTCAGCTTCCGATTTCAGAGATTATGTATTGACTTGCCCAATACGTTTCTTATGTAAACAGCTTAAGGTATCAAGGATCACCGAAATCAATTGTTGCCCAATTACACAATTCTCGGGCGTTTAATCCTTAACTTTGATATGTTGGAAAAAATATTTATTTTACCTCTAGGAGTAGACTAATTTAAAGGTTTCCAAATCTAGCATTAGGAGTTGATGTTAAACTAGAGGTTCCACCACTCATAAATAAAATTAACACGCAAAATTAAGGGCCTTAATGAAACTTTATAATACTACTTTCTTGATAAAGAAATCCCTGGTAATCCCTTCCTTAGTGATAGTCCTAGAATGAGTATAATAAATTTACTGTTCAGGTAATGTTTGAGTGAAATTAAGAAACATTCATGTTGCACTAAATTGCTTGATTCTTGCCGTTTGATTCCGTTTAACGCTCAATTAAAAAGTTCAAATGAGAACTCATGTGGTTTTTGTAGATACATGATGACAACTGGTCAGTAGCTAATTAAGACCTACGTATGGGTAGGCTTTCCCACTATTTTAAGTAGAATACAAAAGCATGTCACTTATGATTCCCCCACCGGTCTTGACATTTTTCTGGACTCATAAGAGATATATTAATGGTTAAATCTAATTGTAATCTGTACCTACAGGAATCGCAGTGGCATTGCTTTTTTTCTCTTTGATCCAATTGTAGGAGTATTACGGTAATTGCATTCTTTCTGTGCTCAGTTGTGTGAATAAGACCAAATAATCTAAGTGGGAATTGAACTTATTCCAAGATTGTGCCATTAGCTAACTGTATTGTATTAGAATCTTATGTCCCTCATTATGAGTCCTTCCTTCCAGCAATAAGAAATTTAATAATTGTCTTTAATTTAAGCATGTTTTTCTTGTTGCTGTTGCAGTTGTAGTCTATTATATCTATTTGGTTTCTCTTCCGATACACTTTTTACATTATTAAACCTTATCTACACTGACACTTAGACGTTAAACATTTTACATAATTACACTTACAAAAATTATTTAATTATATTAATAATGCTAAGATATTACAGACGTTAATAATTAAATAATTTTATTTTTATATTTCTGTTTTTGTTGTTTTTTTTTTATTAATTCAGGTGAAACCATGCTATCGCCACTGGTAATGTGTGGTCCACAAGGTTTAGAATTCTTGGTACCCGTAACACTTAATATACCTCATTGTGCGGGCCGAACAGCATCATTGGGTCTAGCCTTAAAGGCCACCGATAGTGAAAAGAATATACATACCGAATGGGATAATATCGATTTACCAAGTAATGCTGCTGCTCATACAGTGTCGGTTAAAGTAGATCATTTTTAAAACATAAAATAAAATTTAAATCTGAAATAAAAAATTAACTTTTTTCGATAATAGTTTAAGTAATTATAATATTTTAAAGAATATTTTTAATTTAAGTTTAAAAATTAAAAACTAAAAATCATATTGTAAATACTATTTAATATACGTATACACACATATAGTATATACCTTATATACATATATACATACAATATAAAATTCATTTTATAAGCATTGTTTTATAGTTTTATATATAAATTTTTATATAATTTTACTATATAGATAAAATATAATAATAAATAAAATTATTTAAAATTATAACATTAAATAAATATAAGTTTATTGACAAATTTTATAATAAATTTGTGCCTTTAGCTGTATTTTATTGTAATAATATTAAATCACATGTACGAGTATAACTATAAAACGAACGACTTTTCTTTTCCTCTCTTGATTACGTACATACATACATAAATAATAATTTAGTTTTAAAACAATTCAATGTAAATATTGTTTTTTTGTTTGTTTGTTTATACTTGTTTTTCTTCTCTTTATTTTTATTTTATTCATTTTAATTTTTTAGCAATTTTTTAGTATTTATCCTTTAAAGCATTTTAAATGTTTAAAATTTTGCAATTTGCTTGCAAATGTTTTTTAATTTAAATTTATTATAAATCTAAAATAAAAAATTATTTATTAGTTTTAGTATTTTAAACACTGGCATATATATATATATAAATACATTTATTACAACAAATGAAAACTTCTATAAAACAATTTTCCATTATATTCACTATACATTTACATATACATACATTCATAAAATACTTATTATAAAAATATATAAACATTATTATAATATAATAATAATAATAAATTTATAACAAATAAAAAGCTTCATTGAAAATTATCTTCAAATTAGCATTCAAAATTATTTTATTGTAGTCGCCGTAGTCTAGTAGGTAGTATGTTGGCTTATTAGACTTAAAGCCCGGGTTCGAATCCCAGGTTAGACATCAAAACGAAATATGAAAAAAATATTTCTTCCGCGACCTACCATGAATAGTTTCTCAAAAATGTGTCATTCGGAGTCGACGTTAAACTGTAGGTCCCACCACTCACGCATAAAATTAACGCATACAACATGAGTGGTCTGAGAAGCTAGGCCGTAATTATTTTATTTGCTGTTTGAGGGAGTAGAAATTATGGTTATCTATCTATTTATACAAACCGTATCATCTTTATGGAGTTCTCTTCTGATGTATACTGCCTTCAATTTCACCACCTCTACAGAGGCCCTCTTTTTTAGACTTAAATGGCTTTTATGGTGCAATGTGACTTAATCAATTCAATTCCTTTCACATGCAACCTTCTGGTCTGACATATTCCACAAAGTTTTTAGTCGACTCTCGCAGCAATGTTGTGTCAGGAATATACCGGGAAATTTTGTAACTGATGAAAATGCTAGAGTAGATATACTAATATCAAACACCAATCCATTTAAGCATATAATTAAATCGCTTACCTTACTGAAGAAGAATACTTCATTGACAGACTGACTCACCTGGCCTTAACCAGTATCAACTACTTACTACCTGGACCTTTGGAACCGTCACTTTAGCTATTCTTACAGGTCACTACAAAATATGGAGAGACTTCGCTTGAAAATCGTCTCTGGCTCGACGCAAAATGTCTCTTTTTTTCACTTGTTCTAATTTATGATTTCAAAAATGTAATACCAACTGTTGCATTCAGAATTAGGACGTAGGAAACACAGTATATTTCAATTGTTTATCCAAATGATATACTAAAGAGATGCCTACTATGAAAACAGCCATGTCGCACTCCCTAGGTTGCCGTTGTCATTTTATAATCCAATGAATATAACCCCGAAAAGGCTAGGGCTATCAAATAAATACTTGCTGCTAATACATTTAATCTATCTAAACATGATGCAGTGAGTCCGGCACTACCGGGTGTTAGAATAAAATGAAACTTTAGTTTCTTAGCTTTCGTTTGCTACCAAATTTATGAACATTTATGCTAAACAGGCAAAGTTATAACAGCTTACATTTAATTTGCTTAAATATCTTAAGGTGGACATGGCAAAAATTGATATATTTATATTAAGAATGAAAGTACATGCTTGTAGCTTTCATTTGATATGAATTTTACAAAAATCGGTTTTTTCGTTATAAAGTTATAAGAAGTTAAAGAAAATACTTTACCAAACAACCCCCTGCTACACAATTCTGTTCGCCTGGTAGAACACAAAAAATTTTTGAAAAGAAATTTTCGCAAACATTTTTTGTGTTGGATGTGTGTGTAAAACTACTTCTTGTTCAATACGTGCAAAGTTATAATATAAGTTATATATAATGCATTTAAGCTATCTAAATATGATTCAATGGGCGTGGCATTACCGGGTGTTAGAATAAAATGAAACTTTAGTTTCTTAGCTTTCGTTTGCTACCAAATTTATGAACATTTATGCTAAACAGGCAAAGTTATAACAGCTTACATTTAATTTGCTTAAATATCTTAAGGTAGACATGGCAAAAATTGATATATTTATATTAAGAATGAAAGTACATGTTTGTAGCTTTCATTTGATATGAATTTTACAAAAATCGGTTTCTTCGTTATAAAGTTATAAGAAGTTAAAGAAAATACTTTACCAAACAACCCCCTGCTACACAATTCTGTTCGCCTGGTAGAACACAAAAAAAATTTTGAGAAGAAATTTTCGCAAAAATTTTTTGTGTTGCATGTGTGTGTAAAAAAGTATTTTTTTTTTAATTTCTTATAACTTAGGCATTAGACCACCAATTTCTATTAATTTGGTATCAAATAAAAGGTAGCAACGTGTTCTTTCATTTTAGGCATAAATATTATTATATTTGCCACGCCCACTTATAGATATTTAAGGAACTTAAATTTAAATGCATAAAACTTTGCTTATACAGCATCAATCGTTATTAATTTGGTATAAAATAAAAGCTAAGAATCTGGACTATCATTTTCTTATATTATTCGCCAAGCTCACTTCTACTTCTTGTTCAATACGTGCAAAGTTATAAGCTAATACATTTAATCTTTCTAAACATGATGCAGTGGGTATGGCACTACTGGGTGTTACAGGAAAATGTAAGTTTAGACCTTAGCTTTCGTTTGCTGCCAAATTTATAAAAATTGATGCTAAATGGGCAAAGTTATAGGAGTTTATATTAAATTTGCTTAAATATCCTAAAGTGGGCGTGGCAAAAATTGTAATATTTACAGTGATAATGAAAGTACATGTTTGCAGCTTTCATTTGATATCAATTTTATAAAAATCGGTTTATTCGTCATAAAGTTATAAGAAGTTAAAGAAAATACTTTACCAAACAACCCCCTGCTACACAATTCTGTTCGCCTGGTAGAACACAAAAAAAATTTTGAGAAGAAATTTTCGCAAAAATTTTTTGTGTTGGATGTGTAAAAAAGTATTTATTTTCTTTAACTTCTTATAACTTTGGCATTAGACCACCAATTTCTATTAATTTGGTATCAAATAAAAGGTAGAAACGTGTTCTTTAATTTTAGGCATAAATATTATTATATTTACCACGCCCAATTATAGATATTTAAGAAAATTAAATTTAAATGCATAAAACTTTGCTTATACAGCATCAATTGTCATAAATATGGTAGCAAATAAAAGCTAAGAACCTGGACTCTCAGTTTCTTATATTATTTGCCACGCCCACTTTTACTTCTTCTTCAATACGTGCAAAGTTATAAGCTAATACATTTAAGCTATCTAAATATGATTCAATGGGCGTGGCATTACCGGGTGTTAGAAGAAAATGAAACTTTAGTTTATTAGCTTTCGTTTGCTACCAAATTTATTAAAATTGATGCTAAACGGGCAAAGTTATAAGAGTTTAAATTTAATTTGCTTAAATATCTTAAAGTGGGCGTGGCAAAAATTATAATATTTACAGTGAGAATGAAAGTACATGTTTGTAGCTTTCATTTGATATCAATTTTATAAAAATTGTAGGCTTCGTTATAAAGTTATAAGAAGTTAAAGAAAATACTTTGCCAAACAACCCCTGCTACACAATTCTGTTCGCCTGGTATAACACAAAAAATTTTTGAGAAGAAATTTTCGCAAAAATTTCTTGTTGGACTGCTTGCTGCGCTTTAGAGCAACTGTGTAAAACTTATTGTTTAATTTAGACTAAAAGTATGCTTTAACATCTAATCAAGGAACAGACGTTAAATGATGTTGTTTTTAAATCGTTTTCTTACAGAATTTTCTTGCAAGTTGTTCTCGCTATACAATATAAATTCTGAAATGGGAAAATATAAAATTTTTAAAGCGACTTGAAATATAATCAAACCGGAAGACTAAAGGATATCCTTTACAAAAAAATTACAGTGAATACACGTCGTAATAATGATGTATAATAATAAAAATATGTTTTAATAATGCATAAATATATACGTTTTATAAAGTTAAATATACAGCTTTAGAATAAACATAATTTCATTGATATTTCATTGTAAATTCAAATAAATAAATTAATTGTTTTCAATTTTTAGAATATATATGCATGTATCTGCTACGTTAATATTTCACTTTTTGCATTTTGTTTCTAAATCATAATTAATTTCATAAAATCAACAGTCATTTACAGTAGTTTTTTAGTTAAAAGTATTATTAGATAATTTTATAGAAATCTAACAAAGAGAATTTTTTAAAAAGCAGTCATAATTTGAAATAACTTTTCCTGCCACATGCAATAATCTTAAGTATTAGAGGAAGTTGAAGTGATCATTGCATTGTCAGGTTCTGGAATGGTTGAAATGGCTTCTTTAACATAACCATAGATTTGCTTACGAGTATCGGCCACAACATCGCGCACCATATTCTTAAAGAAAGCCGTATGACGTGGAGCTTCCGCATAACGTTCATAGTGATCTAAAGAGTCCTGAAGCTTTAATGTTAAATCGTAATTTTTGCGAACAACATCTAAGATTTGATCTTCTGTAGGCGTGGAAAGACCCTGTTCGGCTAGCCATTCCTTGATTTTATTTTGAAAATGTTTAACAATTGCCAAAATATTAACCAAAGCATTTAAGAGTTTAATTACATCATCCTTGTATTCACAGTCCGGCATTGTGGTGTAACGAAGTACTAAAAAAAGTTTCATAGTCATTTCCAACTACAGAATAAAACTGTTACTCAACTTACCCATAGCGTGCAATTCAGTAAAGACTTTTTCCTCACGATTAAGTTCATAATAAAGTTCATCATAGCTGTTGGTGGTAGCTAAAAAGGTATCTCCATAGGTAATAAATAAATTGAAAATGTTAACCACCTGCAGAGAATATATAGACGAATTAAATAAATCATATGAGATATTGAATGTTACACCAACCTGCAGTGATAAATAGAAAATGTTACATTTTTTAACCAAAGTCTGCTCTTGATTCACTAGGAAACGTAATAAACCTATTAAGGCCGACCACAATTCTTTCCAGGGATAATTTAAACGCACTCGACAGCGTTTCTGATAACATAGAATACGATGTATAACACCTACACACAATAAATACAATTCCATGGGGAATTTTTTCATTAAATGAGAAACAATAAATTCCACTAGCAAATCCAATAGAGTGGCTGCCAATGGTTGAGATTTGCCCACACGATCGACATTCAATTTACGATGACGCATTTGGGCGCGATGTAACATAACTTTAAATGTCAAATTACTATCATGCATCATTGAGTTGGCATATTGATCTTCAGAAATGCAGGTAAGAATTAAAAAGCACAGCTTCAGATTGGCCACACTTGATTCATTCTTATTATCTTGCATGACAATAGAACTATAAATGGTAATAACAAATGTAAACAAAAGAAAAAATCAAATGCTTTAATGAAATATTATAACATACCAATATTGAAATACTGCCACTAGGAGATTTGTAGGATACTGTGTCATATCAATAATAGGAGCATTTGCTAAATCAGGCACTGGTTGTGTTAAACTTAGGGTATTACTTGGTGATGGAGGTGCACTCGTCTCCGCCTGTGTATGAGCTAATGTTGTTATAAAGTTGCGATTTAAATGTACCGCCTCGTAGAGAGCCAACAGTAAACCATTATTGGCTTTTATCTGTTGAACCCGCTCACAGCCCTCATCGGACACAAACATATTGCCAACAATGTTGGACAGTGAAGAAAACCACGATGATGATTGGGCATTATTTAAGCTTTGCATATACTGGCGACAGAAATCGATAAGAGACTGTGAAATCATTTGACCATATCTAGAAAAAAAAGCAACGTAAATAAGAAAAACTTTATGAATTTTTTAAATAAAATTCTTACCCATTTAAGGCTAATTCGTCTGCCAGTATTGACAGTTGTACTATATAGGGATTTGTGGCCTCGTGTTTACGATAATTTACTAAGATTGTTAGCAATATAACGATATCATGACCATGCTGGGCTCTTAAAGTAGGATCACTTAACAGCCTTACAAATGCATCAAATAATGTGTTCATCATTAAATATTCCAGTAAAACATTTTGGCTTACATTATCAGTACCAGTTACCAATACCAGTAAAAGTTTTAAACACATGAAACGGGCATTTTCGGTTACGTCACCTAAAATTGAAAATATTATTAAAATATCACTAAAGTAGACATTAAAATAGGAACATTTCAAATAGTAGTTATGTATAACGATAAAGAATTTTTTATGTTTCAAATAAAACGTAGACAAACAAAATGATAGTAATTGATTACGGTAGCAGTTTTTACCAGATAATCAGTCCGGAACAAAGCCACTCCTTCAGCAACAGTTTGAGTTGCCACAACTATCACCATGCGCTGATTTCTTAGCGCGTTAAAAAAAGAAACACTGCTGCTGTATATGCACTCAATGAGATCTAGAAATTTTAATTTAGAATACAATGTAGCAGGCAGATAAGACCTGATTAAATCTTTAAACAATTTTTAGAAAATAGTGATCATTTTTAATAAGAAGTTTTAGGAAGTAAAAGGAAGATTTTTCCCAGTTTTAATAAGCATTTTTTTTTTTAATTTTTTGGCAAAAGCATTATAATTTATCTTTAAAAATAAAAACTAAAAAAATTTATGGTATTGCAATACAGACGTCTTAGCAATCAGTTTATTTCGGTCAACCAATTAGGTTTTACTTGTACAACGGCGATTGGTTTTACGTGGGTACCTGTCCGCGTGGACCTAATCCCAAGGTGCTCTTCGCGCAGTGTGTAATACAATGCGCCTACCAATGCCCCCAAATGTAAAAGACTGCTACACCTGAGAACCTATTCGAAGCCATGTATTTGGGCATGACTTCCCCCTTAGTTAGAAGCGGAGCCTATCTAAAACTCCTTCCGATCTTTGGGTCACGGCACCCGGTTGATAATGCAACTCCACACCGAGCGGTTGCAGGGGCTCATGACTCCCGTGGTACCAGAATTAAGTCTCCGGTCAGACCTCGTAATCAAGTCGATTACTGCAAGTTGAACTCCAAACAGTTTGGGACCGGTGGCCCACAGCGACAGAACACATACAAAGACATAAAGGACAACACTTACAATACTAAAATGGAACCGCATCATCACGGACGAGGCTTTGGCCACATGATGGCTTTTACTTGTACAATAGGATATTTAGCCAGAGGGAAAATAATTAACAAATAGCGCTGAACAAGTCCCAATGGGACTAAAAGCTAAATCGGATAAGTACATACATACATACATAATTGGCCAGTACAGTACAGTTTAACGTTGACTCCGAACGACAGGTTTTTGAGAAAGTCGCCGAAAAAATATTTTTTTTCATATTTCGGTTTGATGTCTAACCTGGGATACGAACTCGGACTTTACGTCTAATAAACCAACACTCTACCTACTAGACTACGACGACTTCATTAGATAAGTACGCCGTATAAAAAACCGCGGATGAAGTGAGTATATACAAAATAAACTAAAATTTCACCATAGCTATTAACTAGAATCCTGCATTTAATTCGTTGTAAATTTTTCATGCACTAACCAGACTGTCACAAAATTTGGGTCTTATTAATATGGTGTTACAAGCATTCAACATATCTATATTAACTTACTCAACAATATCTGATTACAATGGTCCATCAATTGCTTCATCCATTTGTCCATATGTTCATAGCCAAAGATCTCATTGAGAATGTCGTATGAATTATCTGCGGTCGATTTCTTAAAGATGGCAAAGAACAAAGAGCACAATGTCTGCAGGCTATTGCACAAACGTTTAGGATGATCTAAAAGTAGAAGAAATAAAATTAGTACAGAAAACCACACCCTATACTGGTTAAATTATTCCATAAAACATCAAAAATTACAAATACGCACTCACCTGTGTCCAAAATTTCGATACATTTCTGGAAAATCATATTCAAATTCTTCTTAACCAATGTAAACTGTTCACTGGTCAATTTGGTAACTTCACCCTCCAAAGACTCCACATTGGGTTGCAGCAAAAAGAATTCATTCCAGAACTCAGGACTTTCCTGTGTAGGATCTTCGCCTCGAAAGAAAAGCTCATAAATATAAACAACCTTCTCTTTAGGTCGCTTTGAAGAACCACTGCCACTACGCTTGCGAGATGTCATTGTCCGATAAGATTAAATTGTAATTTATGATTATTGTAACAAAATATACTTTGTAGTCAATTATTTGTTTATTTTAACTTTATTTTTCTTGTTTTGTTAATGTAGCAAAAGAAAATTTTACGCTTTTTACGTTGATTTATCAAAATCTATTACTGTTTGCTGCCTGCTGTTTTTAAAACGTCATTCAATGTTTTTATTTTAGTTTTTTACTGTGACGGCGTTGTTTTTTTGGAAAAGAAACGTCTATGTACTCTTACAACAGCTGTGTTGTGAGAAGTTAAATGGTTGTCAAGTCTACATTAAGAATATATATGTATTTCAGCCGTTTCCATTCGAATTATTGTTGTTTGTTATTGTTTATCCATCGCATTTACTGTGCCATTGCCGCGCAACAGATTTTTTTTCATACTTCTCGGGCTTGTTCAATAATTCTTGCATTAAGAAATTATAAAAATAGCTGAAGATAACAACACGTGAATAACTATTATTGTGAGACATGATACAGACTTGGAAACATAATGTGTAGTTGTAGGATTCTCCTTGGCTGTAACCAGTAGCAATGATGTCTTGGACAAACTAGAATCTCTTAAGACAGATAAGGGTATGTACGTTTTTTCTTTTATTACAATTATATTCTTTTCAGGATGATTAATTGATTACGAGCTATTCTAAAGCTACTTAACGCGTTTAACAAGGTTATATTCTGTAAATTGATAATTTTTTAGAAAAGAAGCCAACTCCCATTCCCACTGTAGCTATGGAAAATGTTCCATATTCGCGCAGATTCTGCCACGAATAACTTACAGAATTTAATTTGAAGTGGAAAAGGGACGACTAGGAGAAGTTTTTGCTTTGAAAATGAAAATCTCATTGACCGAATGACATCGACCCTGTAACCTTAGATTATTTTCGAGCTCATATTTGCTTGTCTTCAGAAAGCGTCAATTGTGGAGTGGTACAGCGGTTTAATTATTGTTTTGAACTAAACGTTTATTTGGTGACAAACTGTAGGGATAGCAGATTAGTTTGCAAGTGTTTATGCTTTGGAAGAATTAAGCCATTTCGGTTGGTCTCGCTCAAAGATCCACTAGGCGTGAAACTCGAGGTTTAAAAGTTCAGTGCCAAAAAGAATTTGAAGATAGGCATGGTAATGGGTAATCGTATCCCAGATAATTCTCCCTTGGTAACAGTTTAGAATGCCTTACCACCCAGAGTGGGTCGTCATACCAGTGTTCGAAATCACCGGACATTATTGCATCTGTAGCCGTTTATCGTGGTCGCTCTTTTATGTAAGGTTAGCTTTTGTTTAACACTGACAAGTGCTTGAAGTCGGACGTTACATTAAAGAGGCGACATAATTACAGCAATCCACCAAGTATGTATTAGCTGTATATCGGGCAATGGCAGTCAACAGCTTATTTTACGTTTAGATACATTTATTTCTGTTGTATTGCTTAACTGAGTTTGGTTGGAATAGTTTGGACATAAGTAAGCAAAATGGTTGGATAAAACGGCCTGAGCTACAACAATGCAGATCGATTATAAAAATGTTTTATACTGAGTTAAATTTAGAGTATCCATCAACATGTGGAAAAGATTATTAGCCCAATAATATTTAATGCAAAATGAATTAGTTTTCGGGATTAAAACTTCTGTGGAAGATATAACGACATGCAGGAAAATTCATCTCCTTTGGAATTGTTCCGAGTTGTATACAGATAAGAAAACTTAGGTCTCCAAGGACAAAAGTGCAAGACTTTGATTTACATTAGTTAGAAAGTCTCCGTAGTCTAGTAGGTAGTGTGTTGGCTTATTAGACGTAAAAGTCCGGGTTCGTATCCCAGGTCCGACATCAAATATGAAAAAAAAAATATTTCTTCGGAGACTTCCTCTCAGCAGATTTCTGGCAAAAACTCTGAGAGTAAATAAACCTGGCATGAAAAAGTTTCTCAAAAATCTGTCGTTCGAAGTCAACGTTCAACAGTAGGTCCCGCCACTCAAGTATAAAATTAACGCACACAACATGAGTGGTGTGAGAAGCTAGGCCGTAATCCTGACTGAAGGGTTGTAATGGCCAATTATGTTATGTACTCGTATGTGAGTCTTTAGTAATCACAAATGTTTTATTACATTAAATTCTTATTGTATTTATTATTTTTATATTTCAAATTTAGTTAAATTTACTTGAGAAGAATTTATATAATGCTTTTCAAATTCCTCATCTAAATTAAGAGGTCTTAGTATAGACGGATCATTTTCAATCAGGTTTCTGTGATAGTTTTTGGTACCAATTAAAGGATTGTGGCATAGCTGAAGATCTTGTATGAATAATTTTGTGCAAAATCCAAAGATACGTTTCAAGCAAAGCAATGTTATACCTAAATATAATGAACAAAATTTAATAGTTTTAATATAAAAAAAAAATAATAAGAATAAGAATAAACTCACCGGAAATTAAAAGTACAGCCAAGATTATATCTGAAGTTTTTTGAGTATGTCCAAAGGAAATCCAGTAAATTAATTCTTTGAATAGAAATTGTACTAAATATAAGAGCATACAAAAGGTCAGTACAAGCCAAGGGACTATTAAGGGTACGGATTTCTTAAATACACAAATAAATAATTTTTTTTATATTCATTTTATTTAAAATAAATAAAAATATTAATTACCTTAATTACACCCCTTATTAGACTTATGGATGCCATAATCATTATGAATATAAATACTAAATATAGTATTTCATAGCAATACGAATAAAACTGTTTTCCAGGATGAACTGCTTTATTTTTCCAATCATCGCCATTCCAAATGTCCATAATACATATATATATATTTACGATATATGCACAAATACATGCCAAAACATTAAGAATGCCTATGAAGATTTCCACATTGAATTTTTTTATTAACTCCATGGAAAATAATTGTTTAGGGTTAAGATGTGAACGATTTCAACACTTTATAACGACTAATGATATTAAAATCTACATGACATGCTGGAATTATTTGTTTTTTTTTTTGTTAATTATTTTTGTACTCGCAAACGATTTGAATATTAATTACAGTCAGCCCTCTGATAAAAGTATTCATGCAACAAAAAAAACTTTACATACATACATAATTGGTAATTACAATCCTTCAGTCAGGATTATGGACCTAGTTTCTCACACCACCTCAGAGTTTTTGCCAGAAATCTAATGAGAGGAAGTCGCCCAAGAAATATTTTTTTTTCATATTTTCGTTTTGATGTCTGACCTGGGGTTTGAACCCGGGCCTCACTTCTAATAAGCCAACACATTATCTACTAGACTACGGCGACTTAAAAAAACTTCAGCGGAGGATTTTTATTGGATCTTTATAGTAAAATAATTTTTCAAGGCATGTAGTTACTTTCAGCAATTTGCCACAAGACTTCTGAAAGAGGGCCTTGGAAGGAAATATCTTTTTTTTTTAAATGCTGCAGCTGAGGATTTAAATCGACACAATGTCTACTAGCCTAGGGCGACCTAAAAAAATTTATTTCAATTCCTGAAAGGACTATCCCTCCGCTTCCCATTCTCCCTTTCCTACATCCCCTCCTTTTTATCCTATTCCCTCTATTATCCTTCCCTTTTAAGGACATTGTACAATGGGTCAATTCGACCTCCGGGTACTGTAGTTGTCTTAATTGACAAGTACACGTCCTCTAACCTAACCAAACCTAAAGGAGTATACTCTATTTTGAGGTTTTTTTTCGATAAACGATTAAACCTAAACGTAGAAACTGGAAATACTTAAATTGTTTATATTTATTTTTATTTTATTTATTTATTAATTACAATACAATTACAAATTATATTTTAATTTTATACGAGCTGAGTAACTTTGACCATATGCTCGGTGTAGTGTCACAGACCAGAGTCTCTGGTGGGAATCGAACCCACGATCCTCACACTTATAGTCTAGTGGGTAGTGTACACAAACCGATTTTTTATAATCCTAATTCCAAGTGCAGTGTAGATTTCAGAGGATAACGTATATAAGGGCTCTGATTTATTATGAGTAATTTTTCTAGAAGTGCCTACAATACGGTCTCTAAATGCAATTGTTAATCCTAAGCAAAAATATGTGTGCTTTCTTTATATTATTTACATACTTATAGTGTATTACAAGGGATGACTGTTGTGAGGTAAAAGGTTAGTTTTTAAGAGCTGTTCTTCGATTTAAAATTTAAAAGAATTGGTTTTGAAATAACCATAACATAACTTGCATATATAATGCCAAGCATTAGCTGTTATCAAGTTTTCACATCAAGTTAACCGCAAATAATTTCGGTTCTCTAGTCGAACATGTGTGAAGCATGGAATTAAATCAAATAAGAAAATATGGTGCGTTTCAGTTTTGCATTGTGGCAAGAATTGGGAAAGTCCGATTTACAGTGATCACGACACACTGTGATTCATGCTCACAATAACTGTAAAAAGAATATAGGTTATGAAAAGGTTCTGATCATGAATCCGAAAAAGCTTTCCTCAATTGAATACAAATTAGGGGTTTACAAACTCGGAAGAAGCAAAGAATTTGGATATTTAAATACATTTATAGATATTTAGATATTTAAATACTTATTAAACATAATTAGATCCTTTTCATTATGTAGGCTGTCTTTTTCAATGCACTTATTTTGGCCGTATCTGCATTCGATAAAAAAAATATTTATTTGTTAGATTATTGTTTTCGGCCATATCACTATCGGACTATGCGATCCAATATATTGTCTCCTCTGATCCCTATATATGTCCTCCTCAATTATATTGTTCTGATAAACTTCCCTGCTTTGCACGGATGAGTTCTGATGATTCATCAGCATAAAGTTTATTGGGTTGGAAACAATGCTCATTCTGTTCTTTTAGATTACAGTGCCTCGTCAAAAGGTATGTTACTACTTCTGGATAGTTTAAAAAAATCAAAAACAGCCACTGTGCGACGTCATCATCAAATTTTTTTTGATTAAGAAATCAAAGTAAGCCTTAGAGTCGTCAAGGGTTTCCGGAGCAATGTACATCCGTTAATTGTAATCGTACAAGTTTAGCGGCAGGAAATAGCTTTATTGATATACTACTCTTACCAAAAACATACGAAAAAATGATATAGCTAAGCCTCAAGCTCTCGGTATAATTATACAATAGATATACTGGAATAACATCCATTCTAAGGCTATTGTTGTAAGTTCATAAATGCAATTTATTATGGAATATCATATAAAAAATATTTGTGTATATGTGTTGTTGTTGTTGCTGTCTTAATATAAATATCAATAATTGATCGTATAAAAAGTAAATAGTATTCGTTTTTTTTAGGTTTAAGTTCATAATACAATCGTTTAAAATCATTTCCAACCAATATTTGTTGTGGAATCATTTGGAGTGGGTTCATAATCGGGTGGCAAACTAAAGCCTAAAACTTCCAAAGATGGTTGCTTATTTGGTCCGCTTTTGGAAGTATTATGCTGATTAAAAGGCTGAGAAGGACTTGGCATAACTGCTGCTGGGTTTAAAGGTTGTAATTCTGGAGGAGCAGTTGGTGTTGCAGGGGCTATATTAGCTGAAGGATATAGATTAGTGGCAGCTGCAGGCGGTGGAGCAACTGGAGCAGTTGTGCCATTCTGCGATAAACTGGGATCATTTAAAAATACTGGATACCTCGGCTTAAAAGTGTTACTTTCGAATTGTTCCGAACGTACATCTTCTTCAAACATGGGAGGAGCTTAAAAAGAAATAATTTTTATAAATAATATTAATTTGAAATCAGCATAAACTTACGTAATGGTTTATACATTGGTCCCACACCCGGTTGTGTTGTTATGGTATCATCTTCAGCTGTACTAGTGTATAATGGCACAGTTCCTATTGTAAATGGAAACTCTATTATTAAATCACCATGTATTCGTGACACCTTGGCTATAAATTTCAAGCTGTATGAAACTTTTATAATACTGCAACCGCCCAGTGAGGATGGTATGGTAGAGGGTATTTGTAAAAATTCATTAAATTCGGCTTTATTAAATTTCACCACTTCACCACAATGGTTATCGGCTACTTTTATTTCGGTCTCTTTAGTTTTTGTTTCTGGATTACGACTCGTATAGATGATTTTTTTCATTAGACGCACTTTAACATCAGAACAATGAACATCGGATTTATTATCTAGTACTATGTTAAAACGTACTTTTTGACCAGGAGCATATGCGCCAAAGGGCACTTTTACGCTCATAACCATTGGTTCTTTAGTGCCGCAACATAAACTCCAGCAAAATGTTTTTTCTTCGATTTTTGTCAAGGGTTTCTGAAAAAAAGAATGGATTTATTGACTGATTTTTTAACGATGGCGCCTGCCATAAGTAAATAAAGTTTGAAAACCTTTGAAGCAATTGGAATATTAAGTCGATTACAAAGAAGATGAGTTTTATACTAAAAACAGGTGCAATAAGTGTACCAGTAAACAAATAAATTCTTGTATTAAAAAGAGTTCAAAAAAGGACTTTCGTTAGGGATTTGGCATCGATCCCCAGTATAATAAACTATGTGAACTTAAATTTTAAATCCTTGTTATAGAAATGCCTTCAAAATATGCCATGGATGCCTTATGAAGTTCTTCCCATTTACTTTATTGGTCATTACAACCCATTCGTCATGATTATAACTCATTTTCTCACGCTTACCACATGGAAAACCGGCTGATAGTATCGATTTTTTATTAAATCGATTCGATCTTAATCATAAACTCGCTATTAAGGACTAATGAATTCATACTTACAGCATGATTTGGATTCAAATTTAAATCGTGTGGCGATATAACGGTGTAAGCTTGCTTGAAAACATTATTATAGCGCATAACACGATCCACAACTAACGAGACTTCATGCTGAATCTGACCCCAGGCACCATTCAACGAAGTGGGAGCATTTGGCGGTATAGTACCTTGGAATGGAAATACATATTTTCCGGCTGGCAATTCCAACTGGGCACCACCACTCTGTCCATATACATATTTTTCATTGCTGTAGTATAATTCGGTTGCAGAATATGTTTCGATAGCCTTTTCACGATTCCCTTGAGTATCTTGTTTGGTAATGTTCTCTGTCCAGCGAACTTCAGCAAATCCGCTTATGGTTATAAATATAGCTGTGATGATAATAATTTGAAAATGAAAATAAAAATAAATAAATAAATTACATTATAAATGATTTACATTTTTTTAAAAAAAAGAATACAAATTGTAGCAGAATTATTCTGTATGCTAAATAGTCATATAACGTTGTGTGAACGCATTGTGCTTTTTTTAATCTTTTGTTGTGGAAAAGCGAACAAGAAAGCAAAAAACTTGTCTTAATTTGTTGATTACGCTAGAATTGTATTTAATTTGTTGAGTATACGAGTGGTTTAAGTGATACTTCAATAAATTTTCAAATTTATTGCTATTGTGTGTGGTGGTTGGTCTTTTTCTATATAAAATTGCTTTTAATAATCATAATAGGGTGAACGTAATTCTTTATTATGGACTTTAATTAAATAATTACTCGTATATCAGAATTATTAAAAATGTATCACTAGTCGGCAGGTCATAGAAAATAGTTTTATTTGTAAAAAAGTTAATTTAAAGATCTATGACAAGTTTGCGTGTTTTATTTTATAATAAACTTATTGAATTTTATAACCAGGTCAAATAATGTACAATTAAAAACATTTTTAATATTACAAATTTATTAATTGACATCATTATCTCATCCATTATTATTATATTTAGGGCCATTATTACAACTTGCTATTAAAATTGGGTTTAGTTAAAGATATCTTTAGCTAAAGGGAACTATAAAGTTACCTTTAACTTATTTTCATTATTACAACTCACAGATAAAAAAAGTTAACTTTTTCAAAAATATGGCAGTGCCGGAGCAATATCGATAAAACTGCTTAATTAAACAAGTTTCTTTTAAATGCAGTGGCAACTAAGGGCCTATTTTATTGTTTTTGTGTTTCCTCATTTTCTTTATATTTGAAGTTGCCATATTGAAAATAATATATAATATGGCAAGATCTAACACAAACTTAACTTTAAACGTTATTGTCCACTTATAATAATGAAAAACAATATCTGTCCGTTAAAATCCTCCCTTTAGTTAACGGCAAGTTGTAATAATGGCTCTTAGTATTTAAGAATCTTCAAGCTGAGATCCATACCGTTTCAGCGTGCGTGGGGATAAATCTACAGAGGAATATTACAAATGGCCACATAATATTTTCGGGAAGCACTCACTTCGTATTCAATGGAATCGCGGCTTATCATTACTACTACGATCATCTTCAACAAAAATGTTATGCGCTGTTGGATTTAGGTTACTGTAAGATTACTGGCAAGGAAATTGCTAATACAGCAAATGATGTGGTTCATAAAACAGACAAAAAAGACTTTATTAACTAAGTTCTTGAGGCATTAAATAATGCATTACAAAATACATACATACATATAAACCTATACATATATATCAAAGATCAGCAATGAGTATTCAAAAAGATGAGTAGATTCGAATCATACTCATAATTTCTGATACTTATACGCATTCATACTTATTTTATTATCGTACTCATACTACTCATATTCAAAGTTTGAAGTACTCCTCGTACTCGTACTTAACGATACGCATGATGTTGTTGATTTCGAATCTCCTTTACTCAACAATAGTATATTCGCGTACGAACACTATAATACTCACTAAAAGGTTGTGTGTTTGCTTTGCTTGTGGTCTTTGTCTTTTTCTTTCTTCTTTTCTTGTAAATGCAACTACAACTAAGACTGTAGGTTTTGATGAATGATTCGAATCACTCGAATCATTTATGAGTATTATAAGTATTTTTTAATAAGTATTTATGAATCTGACTCAAACATATTTCGAATGTTATGAGTTTGATGTCAACGTTGTACTCATACTCATTGCAACCTGTACTTATAAACCAATGTTGTAGTGAGTACGAATGAATCAGAGTAATTGAATTTCAATACTGTTGACACACTCATACTCAAAATTTCATGAGTACTTATGAGTAGCGAAAAAACGATTCATTGCTGATCTCTGGTATACAATATGCAACGGAACGATTTTGCGTCTAGCATAAGATTGATATTGTAAATGGATGCGACACATTTCTTATCAGTTTTTGATTTCTTCGTTCTTCTTTCTTCGTAAAAAAATATTTAATTATCAGCAGAGAGAATTGTTGTCAATTACACGTTATACCACTTATATCATATGCTTTTGCTTTCTATTCCTTTTCGTTCCCTCAAGGGACATAGGGTGCTCACAAAGGATTTCTCGCATTGTATCAAGAAGGGGCACTGCCTGACCTTCCAATGATATTCGATAATGATGTGAACCTCTCTGTTAGAGTCCCTTGGTTGTTTGTAGAAGATTTAAGCCTCTTAATCTTTTAATATTCGAAAACAATAATCAAAAAATGTTCACTTTCAGCCGAAACTACGAAATAGAATTGCCCAAGTTTACAACCACTGTGCACTAATGTATACATATCTAAAATTTGTTATATCATTATTAATTGTACGAGTATATATTATTTGTATCTAAACACCCTTTAATTGAATGTAAATGTTTTTGGCACAAATTGACTTTGTTAACATTAAAGAATTAAATTTAAAAATTTATATGCGTTTCTCACGCCTTAAAACATGACACATCATTGCATTATTTGCAGATTCGTATTTTTTTTATTAGATTCTGTAGTAAGTAAAATTACTTATAGGAGGAAGTCGATTTGTCATCGAATATTCTTTGAAATGAAAATATATATTTTTTTTAAATAAAAAATGCAATACGAATATAAAATAAGTTTTTTAAATATATATGGGCGTATTTACATCCTGTAGTAGTCGTCATAGTCTAGCAGGTAGTGTGTTGGCTTATTAGACGTTAGGCCTCGTTTCAAACCCCAGGTCAGATATCTCTAACAAAACGAAAAATTTCTTCGGCGACTTCCTCTTAACAGATTTCTGACAAAAACTCTGAAAGTAAATAAACCTGTCATGAAAGAGTTTCTCAAAAATCTGTCGTTCGGAATCGACTTTACACTGTAGATACAACATAAGTGACAACATAAGTGGTGTGAGAAATTATGTCATAATCCTGAGTAAAGGTTTGTAATGACCAATTATGTACATATGTATGTTTACATTCTGAATACACCTTTTACCTTTCAGTAGTATAGTAGTGTAGTCGCCGTAGTCTAGTATGTAGTGTGTTCGCTTATTAGACGTAAAGCCCGGGTTCGAGCCCCAGGCCAGACATCAAAACGAAATATGAAAAAAAATATTTCTTCAGCGACTTCCTCTCAGCAGATTTCTGGCAAAAACTCTGAAAGTAAAAATAAACCTGCCATGAAAAAGTTTCTCAAAATCTGTCGTTCGGAGTCGACGTTAAACTGTAGATCCCGCCACTCATGTATAAAATTAACGCACACAACATGTGTGGTGTGAGAAGCTAGGTCGTAATCCTGACTGAGGGGTTGTAATGGCCAATTATGTATGTATGTAGGGAAAATTGTTGGTATAAGGTGGCATATACCGTCACCAGTAGGAAAGTTAATGCTGTTACAACAGGATTTCATTTCGTGCCCAATTTTATCAATTTGGAATTGTAGACAATAACCGTAACTGTAATTATTTAAATACTTTACATAATATACTTCTATAATTAATTCTAATAATTTTACTTCAATTCCAGGTCAATCTTCATTTGATCTGAAGATACAGTCCATGTCCCCTGCAGAGGGGGGAAATGGTTTAAATAAAAATAAAATGAAAACATTAGTCTTAGACTACAGTAATGTGAGATCATATTCCACAGCTGGTAAAATTCATAGTACAATAATAACTGAAGCCGGCTTTTATTTGTTTTCTTGTTGCTTTGTTTATGGGAATACAGACAGAAGCACTAAACCACAACAAAATAAAACCAAATAATGCCTTTAATAATAGCCTGACGTCATCCTTAAAACTACAGACACATAAATGATGGGATAAATATGAAATTCAAATCAAATTCAAAAATTTAATCCCCCCACTAAGTGTGTACGAGAGGTAGTAAGTAGACTTGTTGAAATGCAAAGAATTATTAAGGGTCGGATATATGACGACATCAGCATTACAGGAGATGAATGGCATCTACACACTTCACCATATTAAAGGGAATTTTTCATTTTTAATGCGTAATAATATGTTTTTCATAATTTTTCTTTTCATAAATTCTGTTTTGAAATGAGATATTTACTTACAACGTATGGTTTTGGGACGTGTAGTGATTAGTTCGGCTGTACCGGACACCACTTGGCCGGCGTAATAAATTCCAAAGGGATTATTGTCGAATTGTATCGTACATTTACTAGACATTGTTTGCTGATTATTGATGGTCAAGTAGTTATTCTTCCTTTTTTTATTATTTACAACAATAACACAAACACTAAGCAATTAATTGCACTTTTTTTCTTTACAACAATTTAAATATTTTTAATTGAAAATCTTTTTTTCATTTTTTTTTTTTATGTTTTATTTTGATTTCCTCTTTTTAATACATATTCCAAACGACGTTCCCATGCAATATCAAGGTTATTTATCTTTTGTTGTTATTGTTTTATTTATTTGTAATTATTATTCGATTCCAACAACAAATACACCAACGCAACAAACACAGACACTCTGATAAAAGAAACGCACGCGATTCTTTGTCTTTTACAATATTTAGCCGGTTAATCCACTTGTCCTCTCCTTTGATTCAATGAAACTTTTCGATTTGTCTACCTATTCGTTCCATACGCCACCAACTCCAATGTGATACTGAATTATTGTACGCTGATATGGAAAACTGTTTGTGGGCTTCTCTCTCTATGTGTCGCATGAAAGAAAAAAAGAGTATAAAAGATGAATTCTATATCATAAACAGGCAAAAAAAAACACAAAACAAAAAAATGTTTGTGAGTTTGTAACACACACACAAAAAAAACTACTCTAATAATTTACTTGGAGAATATATTCTCGTAAGTAGCCAGAGAATTTAAAGAGTTCAATCGTTTGTTGTAATAAAACTGAAGTAGAGCACAGAGTAGTGGCTGTATTACAATGTAAAGTTGCCCGGCCACGGATCAAATAATGGATCAAACCGACATTTTTTGTTAATGTGTTAGTAAAACTGACTAAGAAGAGTTTGGAGTTGGAGTTTTCGCTGCCTGCGTTGCATAAATCATATCTTCTTTTCTTCTTCACAACAACAATACAATGCAGTTTGAAGGTTCAATTCTGATGTGTTTGCTAAGCAAAACAAATATTACCAACACTTATGCACAATTTGATCAGTTAAATTTGAAAAGTGGCCACGCGACTTAACGCGTAGTGCTGCAAGCTGCCTAGAGTTGTAATCGTCAATCCGTCCATGGTGATTTCGAGGTTTTGTCAGAAGACTGCTGAGAGGATGTCGCCGAAATAAATATTCTTTCAAATTTCGTTTCGTTCGAAATGTCAGACCTGTGGTTTGAACTCACGAACTATTGTCTAATAAGGCAACATACTTAGACTATAGTGACTTCTATATACGAGGTGTGACCAAAAAATAGCCGTTATTTTCAAATTTCGTGAGTTACGTATGTTTCATGCCTAAAATGCGAAAAGCGAACATACGTTACTTACGAAAATTGAAAACAACAGTTATTTTTTGATCACACTTCGTATGTAGGCTATTGACATTAACAGAAGGTGTACTTGAAAAAAGCAACAAATACATGCTGTTTTTGCAAGTTGTTGTAATAGTGCCACTATCTGTATATATCTATATCTGGATATCCCCATTCTATGAAGTTAAAATTCTAAAGAATACATTCTATTACAACACTGCATCTTTATATTTCTAATGACATGATACAATATTTTCTAAACACTATTGCTGTGTGAAGTTGACCACATAAAATATTAAAAAAAATTTGTATTATAACAACAAAAACGTTGCGGTATGTTATAAGCCAGTTTTGGTTTCAGTCTGTCATTAGTTGCTGTTGTTATTGTTGTTTCTTTCTAAACAAATGAATGGTTTTAACAATTAACCGGCACATTTTTAAACAGAATTTTAGTGTATAACAAAAGGAATTAAAAAAAAAGAAATATTTAAATAAATGAAAATAAGCAAATTATTTAATTATTCAAACTGAATTTAGCAAAAAAAAAACCTGTTTGATAATCAAATTTTAATTTAAAAAAAAAAAAAAAACATTTTTTGTGCTCTAACATCGGCGTTTATTTGAAAAAAAGTTGATGAGCCTAACTGAAGCGGAAATGGCAAAATTTTAAACATATGAATTAAAATAAAATATACCATATTATGTATTAAATTGTAAATAAAGGTGATAGAAATTTCAGAAGTATAAATAAAATTACTTTGTCTCTCTCTATATGTATTTGCTTTATTTTAAGTCGTGCTTTTAATCCAGGCTTTCTGACTCAAAGTGTTAGGTTAGGTTAGGTTAGGTTAGAGGACGTGTATTTATCAATTGAGACAAGTACAGTATCCGGAGGTCGATTTGACCCATTATACGTAACGTCCTTAAGAAGGAAGGATAAAAAGAGGGGATAGGAAAAAAGGAGAGTAAGTAGGAAGGGAGAATGGTAAGCGAAGAATTAAACACAGACCAAACAAAACAAAAAGTGAGAACGGGGCTACACTGATAAAGCCCTAGCACTTCTCATCCAGCTCAATTTACTAATGAAGAGAGCCTTGATGTCGGTCCTTAACCTCAACTTACCAAGGGCTGTGCAGTTTTAGAGGAGGTATTCGACAGTCTCCAAATCCTCCTCAACCGTCTGAGATCTGATCCAGATCCCCATCAGCGACCAGTGCCCTGTGATAAACCCGATAATCAACCTTAAACTGGCCTTATCCAAGCCCAGCAGTCAACCTGTTCTTACACTGTCTATAGCAGGCCATAGACATTGAGAAACATAACAACCCGATCCGTTCCTCCAACGTCTCTGCTCTTCCCCCCTGACCCAACCATCGATGAGTCCGTAGAGATGACAGATTGGAGGGTCAGGACGCTAAGGAAATGAACCTAACCTAGCGAGAGCATCCGCTCTCGTTGGCCAGTATTCCGCTGTGACCCAGTTGAATCATATATGTAGTTACGTTGAGGAATAACCTGAGATTAGTAACCGGTCTTTTAATGAGACACTATTGTCGCAAAGAGCATTTATTCAGCGTGCAGATGGGTCAATACGTAGATTCCGTGACCATGAAAATAAATCAATAGACACGTATTTGGAAAGTATGCGCTTTAATATATCCCAGAAGGAATAGGATCCTGAAGTTCGCCAAGACAATGACATTTCAACATGGAGATAATAATAATATTCAATACTTGTACACAATCCTTCTCCAATCTTAAGGCATTAAGTATACCGCTACTGTCTTAAGCAAAAAAGGAAGCAACTTATATCTGCTGCAACTGGGATTAATAACGATTCTTATGAAGACTTTAAATGTCTTTCCCAGAATACATCATTTGTAAAAAAGTGACTGAAGCAATTCCCCAAAGCAATATTTGCTGGTACACTCTCAAACTTCTGAAAATAAATGTTTTCTAGCATAAATATAAGCTCCCCATAGTCTATTTCTGATTCCTTTTATCTATATCACTTCTATTTAGAAAACTACTTGGAATAATACACAGTTATTCTACTATTGTATGCTGAAAAAAAATTGCTTCTTACAATTTAAAGTTTAAATAATCTTAAACCGCTTAAACAGTTTAAAATTATCAATATAGTCAGTTTAGTTCTGCTAAACTTCAAAATATTTGAGTAATTGAGTATTTTTCATATATCTATATTTTCAATCGTCTGAAAACGTTCGTCTTACTGTAACAGGGAATTATTTTCCCAAGTTTGTTATAAAAAATGAGTCTGGCATCACTTTGACTGTATTTTCTTGACATAAACAAGAAATTTTGCTGTCATTTTGCCATTGTATTTGTTTAATTCTCTTGCTAACTTTTTCTTTCTCTCTCTCTCTCTCTCTCTCTTTAATATTTTTATGTCCAATAAGAAAATTCAATTATTGTGAATGATTTGTACATTCATTTGTAAAGAAAAACTTTCGTATAAAAACAGTGACAAAATTTATGTTGAGGATTGTAGAGTGGCCTGAATTTGTTGTAATAAATTAATTAAAGAAAAATTTAATTTTATAAAATATTCATTAATAAACAATGAATAGTAAGTTGTGAAATAAATTAATAGCAAACAAAGAAGAATGTGAAAAATTTGTGTAGAGAAATAAAATAAGTGCCACTCTAAAATGTCCAACTATTAAGAATAAGAAAAGAGCACAAGTAAAACGGTAAATACGATTTTTATTATTTTGGTAATCTGGTACGAGAAGAACCAATGAAATAAAGAGGAAGAAAAAGAAAATTCAAATTTATTTTTGGACAATATCTGTTTTGTAGTGAAAAGTGAAAAAATCTAGTGTGTTTCTTTATATTGTATTTGTTGTTTTCGTTTTATCTTATTTGTTTTAAATAAGTGGGAAATCGAGGCAACAAACATTGTTAAGTGGCATTCAAAAGAAAAACAAGTGAAAAAAAATTTCATATTTTTTTGTTTGGATACAAGAAAAAACAAGAATAAATGAAAGAATAAATTTTCTTAAAAGTATTAACAAATCTCTACAACAACAAAAATGGAAAACGAACGTATGCGTATAACTTTAGATAATCCAGATAAAATCTATATAGCCGGACAAACTATAAAGGGTGAAATTTGGTTTAATCTCACGAAACGTACTAAAATTCGTGGTAAGTACAATGAAAACAAAAAATAAAAACGTATAAAACAAATTTAAATATTAAATTAAAGAAAAGAAAAAAAATCTGTGGTTGAATCATCATCAACTTCATCATTGAAATCCACTATTTCATTGGCTAATTTCAATGGTTTTTGCGGTCGTTTTATTTACTTATTCTTATTTTTTTTGTTGTTGTTGCATTTTTACTTCGAGATTTTTAATGACATTTTTGCAATAACAAAGAAGTTGCTTGTGTTTCTCCCTCTCTTCAGTTGTTCCATTGATGTAAAAGCAATAACAACAAAACCGTTCTTTGATTTTTTTTCATTTTTATTTAGTATTCTATTAGTGTATGTGCCTGTGTATGTGTTCATTATTTCTTCATTCAGTCTGTCTGTTTATAGTGTTTAAAATTTACAAAAAACAAAAAAAATAAAAACGCAAAGAAGGCAAAAATTCCTTTATTTTAACCCTGCCAGTCTTTAAAAACATTTTTAATTTTTGTTTTGTTTGTACAGGGAAGTGATGTTATTGTTAGTATTGTTAGTTTTTTTTTTGTAAATAATTTTGTGGGAGAGTTGGTTTTTAGACGTAAAGGTTGCCAATACTGCATGCAAATAAGAAATTCGGGGAAACATTTGTGAATTTTTATTTTGTATATTATTCTCTTGACCTTTCAAGCTTTATATTGTATATAAGAAATTTGGAGTTTTGTTTGACATTGAATATAGAGTGACATCATTTAGGTTGAATATATGCCACCATTTATATTTGCAAGATATTGAGACAAGAGTTTGTAATAATATATATGAAGTGTGTTTCTTGGCGTAGCCTTGAGGGATATCAATTCTTCTCTAATACGGACTTGTTGACAATTTGTATTATCTTATTTGGAATCACTTAGTTCAACTCCTCTTCATGTTCATTCCTTTTTGTCCTTTTATTTCAATTTTATTCATAATATTTTATTCTATTGTAGTAGGTCCTAACATAACTTTTTGATACCTCCTTTCTACGTAAACATTTATTGGGTCTTTTAGTGAGAAATTTTGCTAGATAGATAGGTCGAAGTGGTAGCTTTGATTACCAAAGCTCACTTAGGCTCGAATAGCGGCCCGGAAGCGGCAAGGGAATAAGTTGGTCAGCGCAAGGGCTGCACTAAATTTTCCTAATTGAGGTATATATTTTTAAGAGGACTCGGCGACTGACCACCGTATTAGGTTTATGGTTGGTGTTATATCGTTAGAAATGGAAAACGCCAAGAATCCTTTTGAATCAATTTATTGTAGGTCAATTAATTTGAAAACAGTGATTTTTTCGTATTCTGCGAGCTACGAACCTGATTTACTCGGTTTTATTCTAAGAACTTCAACAACTTTAACCACACTGTGTCACTTCTAAAAAATATGATTAATTGTTGATTTAATTCAAATATAATTGACCCAAGTGCCGAATTAAATAAACAAACAAAATGTTAATTCGACTGCTTTTTTTTATTTATATTTCAATGAATGTACTTTAATTCATTCAATTAACCTTTATGGACTGAAATTATCAGTAACAGATAAATTGTGGTTATTCAGTATGTTAAAAAAAGAGGTTGTTCCCCAAATATAATTCTACCACATCAAATTATTTATTTTTAACACTTTGATAACAAATATACTGGTGATTTAATATAAATATGGTGTTTTTACACGTAAAAATACTTTGGCAACTCATATTGTAAATGCTAAATGCCAGAGAGCTTTTTTCTATATGCAACATGAGAGGAGTGGTTATCTTGCCATTCACAATACTCATGGATGCTATGCTACCTGAACAGATAATGGTCGAATAATAATTCGATTTGTAACACACATTGATTCCACTTATTGTTACATATTTAAAGATAGCTACGGAAGAGAGGGTGGTAGGCTCAATTCATAAGTTTTGCCTTGTACTCTGGCACTGGCCTAGAGCAAAGGAACTTTTCTTTGGGCTAAATACTATAGTTTTTCTGGTACAACCTTCATTGATCATTGATTATTTTATGTGTGTGAAGATAAATTCAAAATTAACTAGCAAAGACAAAAACAAAAAAAAAACTCTGAGAGTAAATAAAATTGCCATTAAAAGTTTCTCAAAAATCTGTCCTTCGGTGTCGACTTTAAGCTGTAGGTCCCGCCACTTATGTATAAAATTAACACACACAACATGAGTGGTGTGATGAGAAGCTAGGTTGTAATACTGACTGAAGGGTTGTAATGGCCAATTATTTATGTATGTAATCTGGATTATATCGTATGCATCTAAAAAACATTCGGCATAGGTTTATTGGCTGCCGAAACCCACGATGGGTATGTTGATTGGGTGCTAGAGCATGTTAATTTTTCGTTTGACCAAACCAATGAAACTTTTACATTGAGAAAAAGTGAGCTTTTTTGGGCATTGCGTTTTGGATGAGTCATTGGTCCGTTTTTTTTCGAAAATGACTGAATGAACCGTAACAGTGAATTCATGTGATAATATACTTTTTTCCCTGTAGTTGAGGATTTATGTACTGGACCCGTATATTAGGTTTTATTGCATGAGAAGTTTTCAGAAAGAGTAATTTTCCATTTTCACGATTTTAATTCGCCAACCAGATCATAAGATTTGATACCGTTAGACTTTTTTATGGGGCTACATAAAAGACCGTGCCCATGTAGTTAAAACACTAACCTTGGAACATTTGAAAACCAACAAAAGTCATCGACTGTTGCAGATGACAATGCAAATTTTTAAACCCAAAAAATAGCAACCCTCTACAGTAGGGAGGTAGGGTTAGCTAATAAACTCCGGACTACTGGAACTATTTAATACTATGTTCAGGTATGCACTTTTATTGAGTCAATATTCAGTTTAGTGATTACAATATTTTAAGTGTTCAGACATAACAATATATGCAGATCAGCTGCTTATTCAATATTCATTTGACAGCTGGTAAACAAAGCAGCTGGTTGTTTTAAGCAACATTGGGTTTATTTTGCTTTTTTGTTTTTTTTTTTTTCTTTTTGTATGCCGTTGTTTACATTTGAATAGTCAAATCTCAACAGAGAGTGTTCGGATAATTGTAATATGTGCACTGAACATACTTATGACAGTGCTGCATTTTAAGTTTTACTCAATATTAAAACAATTTGCGTATTTATTGAGCAATTATTAATTGAAATTTTATATGAAATATTGAGCTCAATAATGGCGTTTATTGCGATTTATGCAATAAAGGTGCATATCTGAACACCGTATCGACTTATATTGAGTTCCGTTGGATTTAAAATTTTAAAAATTCTTCAGTTTAGCGCTGTACTAACACAACTGACTGACTTATCTCAGTTAGATTTTCACTGATGACACTGATGACATGTGGATTGTAATTTTCCTTAAAATAATTTTCACTTTCCATTAAAACAAAGAAACCTTATCAATGTTTGCACAGTGTATTCATACATACATAGGAGTGTACGTGTATTTAATTTGCTATAAAAAGATTCAAGAAACTTTAAAGATAAACTAACTATTATTGTGTACATATTTAATATTTATTTTGGTTCATATTTCATACTAATTTAATCACAAAACAAATTAAAGCACATACGATACAATATAATATAATTAAATTAAATTTATTTTATTTGTTGTTGTTGCCATCTTGCAAGTCATAAAATTGACTTTTATTTTATAATATCTGTCGTATTATAATAGATTTTTATTTTCGCAAATGTCATTAATTAATAAATCAATTAATTAATCAATTTAATTAATTAATTAACTAAAAACCTAAAACTACAGTCAGTATTTAGAACATATATTTGAGCTTTAAAACATTGAATGTTTTTCTCTCTGTCACAAATTAAACTCGATTAGCTTTTAAAGCTTTCGTTTTTTCAATTAAAAACTCTTCTACACTTGGCCATATTTCGGCAGTAGTATTACCCTTGAAATTTGTTACCAAACCATGCTTAGCATAATAGTCCAGCACTGGTCTCATCATTTCCTCATATATCTGCAAGCGTTGTTTAACTATTTCGGGCTTATCATCATCTCGTTGTACTAAATCTTCACCGGTTACATCATCTTTGCCGGCTACTTTGGGCTCATTAAAGCCAATATTATAAACACGACCGCTAGGCAAATGTATCCATCTGCCTTTAACTCTTTCAATAATAACTTCATGAGGTACTTCTAGATTTATAACAGCATCTAAACGCTCTGCATCGGATAGACGCTGTGCTTGCACTACGGTGCGAGGAAAACCATCCAGTAGCCATGATTTATTGCCTACCTCACTAAGACAGCCCATAACACATTTAATAATTAAATCATCGGGTACCAATTTACCCTGATCGATAAACCCCTTGGCTTTCTGGCCCAATTCGGTGTTATTGATAACATTCAAACGTAATACATCACCCGGTGATATGTGAGCAAAAGCAAATTTATCAACAATACGCTTTGATATGGTGCCTTTACCTGAAGCCGGGGCTCCTAAAATGACAGCACGGAATATTTTCGATAACATTATCGGTCTGTGTGTGTGTGTATGTGTATAAAAATGTGCGTGTTTTGTAGGTTTCTGTTTTCGGAAATTCGACCAGCGAATAACACAAGATGTTGCGATTTTAGCAAAGTTTAAAAGTAGACTGAAAAGAAAGAAAAACAAAAAAAATTGAAAACATTATTATTATTGAAATGATAAGAAGCTACAGGAACTGTTCGGTTACTTATAATGTGCTCACTAAACAGACTTATTACAGTGCTGTATTTAAAGTTTTAATCAATATTATAACAATTAGCATTTAATTGATCAATAATTAATTGAGATTTTATATGAAGTCTTGAGATCAATATTGGCGTTAATTGCGGTTTACGCAATAAAGGTGCATACGTGAACATAGTATAAGGCGATATAGAAAAAAAAATAGATTAGTTTTGGATTTTATTATATTGAAATAATGATAAGCGTAATATATATACGGGGCTGGCTTAAAAATTCAGGCAAAATAGTTAATTGTTTTTGTGTATCTATCAGAGATCAGCAATCAGTATTCAAGAAGGTGAGTAAATTTGAATCATACTCATAATTTCTGATACTTATATGCATTCATACTTATTTTAATATCATACTCATACTACTTATATTCAAAGTTTGAAGTACTCATCCTACTCATACTTAACAATACGCATGATGTTGTTGATTTCGACTCTCATTTACTCAACATTTACAAGAATTGCAAAATAAGTATGAATTCTCGTACGAACACTACAATACTCACCAGAAGATTGTATGTTTGCTTTGCTTGCTGTGTTTGTCTTTTTCTTTTTTGTAAATGGAACAACAACTAAGACTGTAAATTTTGATGAATGATTCGAATCACAAGAATTATTTATGAGTACATATTATAAATATTTTTCGAAATTTATGCCTCTAAATGAGAGGGCATATGAATCAAACATATTTCGAATGTTATGAGTTTGATGTCAACGTTGTACTCTGTACTTATAAATCAGCGTTGTAGTGAGTACGAATGAATCAGAGTATGAAATTCAATTTCAATACTGTTGACTAACTCATACTCAAAATTTCATGAGTACTTATGAGTAGCGAAAAAACGATGCATTGCTGATCTCTGGTATCTATCCCATATTGTTTAAAGTTGTGGCATCGATATTTAAAAGATCTTTGGAAGTTTGCTTGCTTTATCACAGGCACTCAATACAAGAGTGCACCAGAGAGACGCTATACGAACTGAGCATGAAATGCACCAATATTGAGCCACCGCAAATCGATTGTAGATGGTGTCCAGTAGAAGTTCACAGGCACTTTAATTTTTCAACTTACCTCGTACATACAAGGTGTTTGTGTGCCTGATATGAATTTTAATGTTAGTTAAATATGGACTTTACATGCTATACATACTTTGGAATATTTTTTGTAAAGATTTACGAATTTCACTTTCAGAAAATAGACAAACGAAGGGAGTTTCTTCCATTCAATTTCAATTTATAACACTGAAGTAATATAACACCCGGTGGAAAAGTGTTAAAATAGATTGTCGTGCCAGTGAGTTAATATACAATATTCGATTTTTCGACATCGACCCCTATTCACTGTGACTGTAGGACGTACGGGTATGCGAATGAGTAATTCCAGAACCGTCTTTTCAACAATTGGAAAAAATGGTGCTGGTTTCAACGAACATCGCATTAAAATTTCATGTCCAGAAGAACAAGAATTTTTTACTTTATATCACACATAGTTACAGATTGTCGTGCCAGTTAGTTAAGAAACAATATTTGAATTTTCGAGCGTAGGACGTATGCGTATGAGTAATTCATTATAAGAATTTTCGCCTCAATCTCCAAAGTGTTTGGTCTACGATCAAATCGATAGGAATGCTAAATATTACTATCATCTGCAAAAGATTAGATAGAATTGGAAGGTATGTCTCTTGAAAGAGTTTTCAAGAGAAGGTGAAAAATAAAATTCACTGGTTTTAGTTTTTTATTGGTTGGAACTAAATCTTTATTGGAAAGAATTTTTAATAAAAACATTTAGGGCCATTGTTACAACTTGCCGTTAAATTTGGGTTTAGTTAAAAGTACCTTTAGCTAAAGGGAACTGTAAAGTTACCTTTAACTTATTTTCATTATTACAACTTACAGATAAAATAAAGTTAACTGTTTTCAAAAGTATGGTAGCGCCGGGGCAATGTCGATAGAACCGCTCAATTAAACAATATTTTTTTAAATGCATTGACAACGAAGGGCCTCTTTTTTGTTGTTGTGTTTCCTCATTTTGTTTATATTTGAAGTTACCATATATATATAATATGCCAAGTTCTAACATAAACTTAACTTTAAAAGTTGAAGGTAGGATGATCACTCCTTTAGCTTAATGTTCACTTCTACCTTATTGTCCACTTGTAATAATGAAAAACAATTTATCTTCTGCCCGTTAAAATCCTCCCTTTAGTTAACGGCAAATTGTAATAATTGCCTTTAAAGTAAAGATTTTTAATTTCATAAAATGAATATGACCGCCATATAAACAAATTTGGCCTTCCGGCATGATGATTAATTTCACTGAAAACTGTTTAAATTTTCTTATTTTTATTGAACTTTAAACTTTTCGAAGAAACAATTTTATTTTCTTATATAAAGAGAAAACGATGGGAATAAAAAATGTAAAAAGTGTAATAAGACAACACATTAATTGCGTCATCATTTTTAATTTAATTATTCTTGTGTTATAATAATAATTGTTTAGTAATAAATACATATGAGTACTTGTATACACCAAATGCCAAAATATCAAACTATAGATCTTTAGATTTTCTCTTTTAAAATTGTAAATATTTCAGAATAATTAAGAAAAAAAACTATTCTAGTTGAAACGTCATTTCTATAATTTTGTAAATTTTTAAAATATCAAATACGAGATAGGGTTCAAAAAATAGGATAATATTTTTGAATTTCGAAGAGTGCTTGCAGTCGTTTTTTTATTATTTGTTTCTTACGGACCAAAAAGGTCAGAAGATTAATGAAATACAAAAATTAAATTCAACGAAATGCTTTCAATACTTTCAGCATTTGTTGGCCAATTCACTCGACTTTTTACCGCGTATGTTGTATTGAATACACTTTCTGTTCAATGCTATGTTGTATTGTGTATTTCATATTCCAAACGTCAAAAAGCAATAAGAAGAAGAATACTTGTATTCTTAATTTGATTTTCAAGCAACAAAATGAAAAATATTACGGAAAAAAGTAAATTAATTAATTATCTGTGCAAACAATTATCATTTTGAAATGTTAATTGTTAAATGTTAATTAAGTTCCATAGAAAGTATTTTGAATTTTTATTCTTCTTCTTGATAACTGGCATTTACAAAAACTGATTGCACGAAACCAATACAACTTCCAAAAACATGGAAAAAATGTGTATAAGTGTATCGGATTTTTATACGAAAAGTATCAACGAGCATACACTGTTGTATATTCGGCCAACATTACAATGAATACAACGATACAAGGGCTTGTGTGCATTGCCTAACAGAATTTAAATTCAGCGAAATGCTTTCAATACTTTCGACATTTGTATTTCACAACTTAAGGAAGGCATTTGTAATATGTTGAGGTGTAAGCCACATATAAAGATATATAAAATGACTCAGACTTCTGGATAAGCTAATCTGCAGGTTCTTCTGGGATTACTCTGGCTGAGAAGTCTGTGTTTCTTTATTGCCTCGCAGATAATGCTTCTATTCATTTTTGCTTATTTACTATTACTCTCTCTATCCTGGTTCTTTTACTTGCTTATTTCCCCTTTTCTAGCACAGGCACAATGGTTCTCATGATATTCGGGTGTTTTTTTTTATTATACACGTTCCTAAAGCACTCTACCTATCCATCTTTGATGAATTCAACACTTTTTTTTCGATTTAGAAAAATTAAAGCTGATGTACCGATTATACAAATATTGATTCGAAGTGAGGTTCGTTTTTATTTTAGTTCATAAGTTTACAATGATTTGCCAATAAATATTCCCATGGTAACCGAATTTGCTACTGTGAACAATAAAAATAATGCTTACAAGACGGGGAAACTTCTCACAGCAATATTTGATTTGTTGTTACTACTGTATCACACCACCAGTCGCCGTAATCTAGTAGGTAGTGTGTTCCCTTATTAGACGTAAAACCCGGGTTCGAGCCCCAGGCCAGACATCAAAACGAAATATGAAAAAAAAAAAATATTTCTTCGGCGACTTCCTCTCAGCAGATTTCTGGCAAAAACTCTGAGAGTAAATAAACCTGCCATGAAAAAGTTTCTCAAAAATCTGTCGTTCGGAGTCGACGTTAAACTGTAGGTCCCACCACTCAAGTATAAAATTAAGGCACACAACATGAGTGGTGTGAGTAGCTAGACCGTAATCCTGACTGAAGGGTTGTAATGGCCAATTATGTATGTATGTATGATTATAACAAACAGCACCACCCATGTAGGCCAATGAAAGTAGAAAATTTTGCATTTTCTAATTGAAATGACAAACGGTCTACCAGACAGCCTTCGACTTACTGTAGAGTAACGACAAAACAAGCTGTCGTTAAAGTTGTTAAGCCAACACTAAAAGCTCAAAGTCCAATCGATTCATTCGATTTGTTTACATTTTGAATATGTACTTTGAAAGCGGAGACAGACTTTAAGAACAAAAGAAAAATACACTGAAAGAATATAATTGCAATGAAAGAAAAAGGCCGGCCAGAGAAGACAACAAACATAAATTAAGGTGTGCTGTGCTGCTGCACTTGTCAATAGTGAGACGTACAGCTGGCTGGCTGGCAAGATGTATTTTAATTAAGAAAAATCGTTCAATTACTTTTTCTTTTCTGTTGATATCTGAAGAGCATGTAAATCTTTTTATACTCTGTATACAATTGATATAATAGTTAGAGTCTTGTGCCATTCATTCATTCATCCCATGACGATGACGATGGCACCACAAAAAAAAATGTAAAAAAGAAATGCTTATGTAAAGACACATTAGCTTATATGTACATATGTATGTATAAAAGGAGCATGGTATGAATATAAAATAATAACTATTTGGTATTGTTGTTTTTGTTTTGTTAATTATTGTTAATGGTTTCTTAACGACCCCAAACCCCCCCAAAAATGTCTGTTAAGTTCTCTGCTTTATTTACACAAAACATAAAGCAAATTTCAACTTCAATTTCATTGTTTACCTGTGTGTTGTTGTTGTTTACTTTTTTGCTCTTTCGTTATTATTAGTTGTATTAATTTTGTTTATTTTAGAGACACGCCAACTTTTAGTCTTGAACCATTTTTTTCGCACGCAATATTGGTAGAAACTTATGAAAGAAAAAAGCGTTAAATTGTCTCTGTTGACAATATTGCTGACAACACCACAAGATGTGCTAAACTACTGACAGACTGACTAGCTGCATATGATTTTTTTCGCTATAATTTCGTTTCCGTATGTTCTTATTGCCGTATTTTGATTAGATTTTTGTTTTTGTTTGTATAAATTTTAGGTTTTTCTCTCGTACTCTCTTTTATTACCATGTTTTATTACACCCTCCCCAAAAAAAAAAAAAATTAACTGCTCCAAATCTCTCTCTCTCTCTGTATTTTTTGATTTTTACAAAACTTGACAGTGTGTGCTTTTGATTCTTATTGTGAATGCTTATTTTCGTTTAGAGTTGCCAGGTTAGGGGTTTGATTAGGATTTTTAAGGGATTAGAAACTATAGAATAATCCCTAGATTAGAATTAAAACAAAAAAAAAAAAAACACACTGTTTGAAATCGTCGAGTTTTACAAGACAAGTAAAGAACGCTGTATTTGAGAGCTGTTAAATATATGTATATAATGAACCTAAACGCTCTATTAATCCTGTTTTCTGTATTCCTATGTATATTCGAAAGTATTGTTATCGTTCATAATCTGCTAAACATTAAGTCTCACATGCCTACTTGTCCACGACATGTACTTCATTTTACCCTTGTTTATTGGCAGACTCATCTTGACCCCATTAATGTCTCGTTAGGTACGCCCAACGATGTCAATGGCGTCAGTATATGCAATCAAGTGTTTTTTTTTGTCTTGAGCCGGAGCTGGGAATCTTCGAAAGACACTTTTGTTCCAACAAAAGAGTGCACGATTCACCATCGCTGGTGCCTACGTACTAAACTCACCCCCTACACACTTCAATCACTCTCCCCCCGCGGGACTGCCGTAAGGTATTACTTTGCGGAAGGCTGGTTAGCTTGAAAGCTTTATAACATTAAGTCAAATTTCGTTTCCGTTCCTCCAATCTTTGGAGTTCTAGCATAACTTCAGCCATTCTCTGACTATACAGCTCTTCCTTTAGCCGGTTTGGTCCTAAACTCGTCTCTTCGGGCCATCCAAATCTGGGGCAGCATGATAGAATATGCTCCGCATCTTCCTCCTCATATACACAGTTTGGGCATATAGGGGAAGTGTCATGACCAAATCTGTGCAGGTACTTCCTGAAGCACCCATGACCAGTTAGGAACTGGGTCACATAGTAGTTCAGCTCGCAATGTTTGTTCTTCATTCAAAGGGTTACATCAGCGACAAGGCGAAATGTCCATCTTCTCTTTAAACTGGTCTCCCATCGTGACTGCCATTTGTGTATGGAAGTCCTTCGTTCATCCGCTTTTATAGCTGCTATTTGTCCGGGATACTCGAGACGCGAAAGTATATCCTCCTCATCTCATCCGCCAATATGTCTGTCGGTATTGTCTTTGCCAATACCAATTCCGCTTCATCAGACACTGTCCTGAAGCCACTTATCCGTCTAATCGCGCTTAGACGATACACCGTGGACAGTATTCTCCTTGTCGCCTCCTACGGAGAGTGCCTCCGACCATATTGGGCAAGCATATAACATTAGGAACGTTACAACCGCCGAAATTATCCTTCTTTTGAATGGACCTGGTCCTTCAATATTTGTCATCATCCTCGCCAGTGCTCCAGATGCCTTTTCGCCGATGTATTTCACATGCTCCTTTAAGTTCAACCTGTCGTTGATAATCACTCGCCCTCTTTGATTCCAACGGTCACTTCCATCTTCTCCACTATCTTCCGGCCGCTTATCACGACGGCCTCCGTTTTATGTGCAGCAAGTGTCAAACCTGCCTCATCCATCCATGCTCCAACATTTGGAATCGCTGTATTAGTTTTCTCCTCTATTTCCCTCTGTTCAAGAGTGTTATTGCATAAAATGTTTGTGCGTGTTAATGTTTGTCAGTTAGGTGGGAGTGGTAGCTTTGACACCAAAATCTCACTTGAGCACGCATAGCGGCCCTTTGTGACGCCACAGGTGAACGCAATCCCTGTACTGACCAAGTTCTACCAAACTAGGGAAGAAGTTGGTCAGCGCAAGGGCCGCACATTAAAAGCATAACTATCCTACGCTGGAAAATCATCTCGAAAACAAAGGAATACCGAGCTTAGAGTTTGCTTCTAAAGGCAGTGAGTTTTCTCCAGGATTTGGATCTAAAGCCTCACTGATAATGTACAATCGGTGTTTTGGCGACTGTTTCAGAACTTTACATGCGATAGAGAAAAGGCTTATACTCCTCTAGTTGGCGTGTATCATGTGACGAAATTAGAAATTGAATTTTTGTGAACAGTTTTCATTAATTTTTAAAATGTCTTCCAACAATTTCCTTCAATGTAAAAAAGCTTCTATAACTACTCGTAGTAATATAAATGTATACAACTTTCTTTTCATTTTGTCTACTATTGAACACGTTTAAAACATTTGCCGTAATTGAATCAATGGCAAAACAATAATAAAATTCAATGTGACGACATGCTCTATTAATTAATTATTAAAAATATTCCCACAACAATTTTGTATAATCATTATTAGTATTTTTATTTTATTTTATTACTAATAAATTTTATTTTGTAACACTTGATGAAATGCTATAAAATACATACGGATTTAGTCTTATAAGCAAAACAATATATTTAAGCAGTTAATTAAATATTGAATAACAAACACGAAATAGAAATACTCTTCTCTGTTTCTTACCAATTGTTAGTCTTTTTAAGTATATTCTTATTACGATTTATTATATCCTGTTTACGTTCTTTCTGGGCCTTGCTTATGATCTCATCAATTTCCTCTATTGATGGGCCATCATTTTTGTCCTCAAATTTATCGTGTAACCATTTGCCATCTGATTTTTTTGCCGCAGCATCAGAGGGATCTATACGTGGCTTAAAATCCGGTCGCTGCCAGCTGCGATTACCGAATTTTGGGTGTGGCTGCCTGCGATTGGGACTGCCGGATACGCGACGTTCTCGTGAAGAACGTCTATTGAAGCGTGGTGATCGGGAACGTCGATAACGAGTATCGGGCGATGGAGTGCCACGTGGCACAAAAGGTGAGGGCGAGCGACGAAATGTACGCGGTTTGCCGCGAGACGCGTATCCACGTCCACGACCACGAAAACCAGACATCGATCTTGTTCGGGAGCGTGATCTCGAACGTGAACGTGAATTTGAGGAAGAACTACGATTACGTTTGCTACGATTTCGTGATCTACGACTGGGACTACGATAACGAGGAGAACGTGAACGTGAAAAACGTCTTCTTCGACTATCGTCCCGACTTCGGGAACGACTGCGACGTCGCCGAGAACGTGGTGATAAGGAACGAGATGATCTTTTCGTTCGTGGTGGCGAAGGAGTAGGACTGTTTTGCAAGGCAGGTGTAGCTAAACGTATTAAACCGAATTTATCTACCTTAACGGGTTTTTTAATCTGAAATGAAAACTTGGGCTGCTCTATAGGCGATGGCTTTGGCACTGTTGCCGAGTAATTATTTTTACCAAAACTAACAGATTTATAAACGTATGTCGCAGATGTGGGCATATTTGTAGTTAAAGGTGGCGGTGGTGGAGTTTCCGATCTCTGGCGTTGTTTTTGAGTGAAATTAACACTCGCAGTCGCTGCTGCAGCAGAGGTTGATTGACATTCTAGCTCTTGTTGTTGTCGTTTGCGTATTTCCTGTATGCCTTGTTCATATAGTTTCAGACTTTCGTTTAAGGTACTTTCAATTTTCAAACCACCACCAAGTAAACTGAAAAAGAAAAAACGTCCAGCATGATTTTCATATTGGCAAAGTTGTTGTACAACTTACTTGTAAGCTTCTTGAAGATTAATTTTTTCTAAAATCGATGAGGCCCCTTTAGATGATTTGGAATCCTTTTTCGATTTTTTTGATTTTTTAGATTTTTTTGATTTCTTTTTTTCCTTTTTATGTTTCATTGCTTCATGCAATAGCTTATGGACTCTGGATTCTGTATCATCATCATCCAACTAAAATAAAATGTTGAATTTTATAAGATTTTCAACATAAAAACAAAATGGTAAAAATACCTTGAATTCATTGGGTAAAACGGGCAATTTTTTTGTTGCTGTAACCGTTTTGTTTGCCATCGGTTGCTGACCCGCAAAGAATGGCTGATTGAATTGGCCTTGTTGTTTTTGATTTGACTCTAAGGCAGCCGAATGCATGGCCATTTTCTTGCTTAATGGCGACAATGAAGGATCCTTATTGTAATTTGCATGTCGTTCGACTACAAATGATTTTTTGTTGTTATGATGATGATGATGATTTTTCATAAAAATACTTACCTGAACCATCACTTTCCGTATCAGAAGAACCTTCGGAAGATTCTTCTTCATTACTAGACGATGGCACATTAACTGTAACTTGATTTTCGAAGTCTAAAATATAGGAGAATCGTTTTTGATATTTTTTATTACCTAAAAAATAGAATAAAAAATTATTATTTTGCTTAATTTAAAGCAAATTACCTTGTAATTGTTGCTGCATGTTATTATTATCGTATAGCGTTGATGTTGCAGGTGTGGCAGTTTGCATCAATGGTTCTACTGTGGCACCTGTACGCTGTTGTATGGCTTCAAGTGATAAACGTGCTTGTTCATGATTAGGTATTATGTTCAAACAGTCCCTGTATGCTTTAGCAGCCTCTTGTATGCGATTATCCTCCTCATAGCTACGTCCCAATGCTACCAATGTTTCTCCCATGTATTTGCGGGCATTAACATGATAAGCATTGAGTTTTAGAGCCTTTTCAAAATCTTCTACGGCCTTAAGGAACGATCCCTTGTTGGCATATAAAGCTCCGCGTGCTACTAGACCCTCCACATTACGGGGATCTATATTTAAAGCCTTATTTAAACACTGAAAAGCTTCAACATGTTCACCAACTTTAAAGTATTCTATACCCTCGGCCACTGACCTTTAATATAATAAAATAATATCATCGTTTAGCATTACTAGAGATAAGTTGAATGTATAGGTACTCACCTAAATGCCCATTTACTAGCCTGCACTTGTCTTAATTCCTTGGCATACTCTTGGGGAGAGAATGGATTTTTTAAATTAGCCATTAACGAGAAGTTATCATTGATATCCAAACCGTTTAAAGTGTATAAAACTTCATAGTTTGGATTTTCGAATTCTTTAGCTTTTTTTAAACACTCCTCATACTTTTCTAATGTATTTTCCGAGATTTTACTGTGTGTGTGTGTTTTTTTTTAGTACAAATATATAAAACTCGCTTCGTAATTAATTTTAAAATGTTTAAAGTATTTTCTTACCGATATAATGCAGGCACTTCTTCATAATTTATTATACCCAGTTTGAGATTTTTATTTCTTGTTGCAGGACCCAGAAGACTTAAAGTCAAACGATCAGCATCTATGGATAGCTCTATAAGTTCACAACGTAAATATTCTAAGGGATCATTGTTACGTGGCTTGCTACTCTTATCTGTGAATACTGTACCGACCAATTGAACCGGTACTTGAGTCTAAAAGAAAGGTTTAAAGAAAAATTATTTATAATGAAGGCCATAGGATTTAAATTTTTTTTACCTTCAATTTGTATTCGTTTAGTAATTTACAATTTGGTTCTCCGGTGCAAATGGGTGAAACATTTAAAAAACTAAATTTATTCCCGGACAGTTTTGATCTTGGTACGGTAGCATATACAATATCACCGGGCTTCAGATCTTCCAAAATGTGTCTCTTAACTTTATCCTGATTTTTGCCAATAAAAAGCTCATACGGTGGTACTTCGGCCACGTATTGTTTGGCTAAAAGAAAACAATTTTATATAGAATATTGGAGAAAATTTAAATGTAAAATACATTACGGATACTTTACCATTTTAACGAAAACAACAAAAATCATTAAAAACAAAATCATTTTCTTTTTGAATAGAACTTAAAAAACATAAGACTTTAATGGCAATGATGTGCTCATCTGATTAGTTGACAGGTTTAATTTAAATATAATCTTGGCTTTGCTTTTTCGTTTAGTTTAGGTCGAGCCATAGATTCGGTTTCTTGCATAGCTTTATCGCAACACTTTTCTTGAAGTGTTTTGTTTAGATATGAATAAATTTCTGATAGACAACTTTAAGGATTAAATACTTATTAAATATAAGTCAAATTATCCATAAATACATAACATAGATAATTGGCCATTACAACCCTTCAGTCAGGATTACGGCCTAGCTTCTCACACCACTCATGTTGGGTACCTTAATTTTATACTTATACTACAGTTTAACATCGACTCCGAACGACAGATTTTGAGAAACTTTTTCATGGCAGTTTTATTTACTCTCAGAGCTTTTGCCAGAGATCTGCTGAGAGGAAGTCGCCGAAGAAATATTTTTTCATATTCCGTTTTGATGTCTGGCCTGGGTCTCGAACCTGGGCTTTACGTCTGATAAGCGAACGCACTAGCTACTAGACTACGGCGACTGCCAAATTATCCATATATTTCATAAAATACAATGTGTTAAGTGCTAAATTCTCTATTGTTCTTACCTTATGGCCTTAAATTCTAACCATAAAGTTCAACAAACAATTGGTATTTAATTAAACATTAATTAGTTCCCGTTATTTTAAATTTAATTCAACTAATAACAGACACACACATCAATCACTACATCAACGCGTCGCTCAGCTTACGGCAAAAATATTAATATGTACACGACTTTTTTTATTTTCAATTCACTATATTACTTACCCTTTTCTATATCCTCCATGGGTTTTATCGATTGTACAATTGACTTTCCCAAATCCTTATCGTATAAATCCGATGCTTTACGAGCTAAAAACTGATGCAGTTTAAGGCGTTTAGCACGATCCTGAAATGTGAAAAATTTTTGCCGGTCCATATAGACATTGTAGTTGCCGTCTTCGGGCACACCCAGTTTTTGTAAGTCTCCGGCACCCCTCTCATCGTCCCATATCTTTTGCATGGGTTTGCCATGAAAGCACAAGGCCTTTTTAATCAAACCACTGTCCATCGCTGTCTTATTGATTTTTCCGTTTTCTTTTCCTTAATTTTTATTTTTTTTTTGCACTCAATCAACTAAAAAATAAATTTTAATAAAACTGTAATAAAAATACTCTCTTCCATGACCAATTATGTAGACAATTTGAGGTGAGGGCCCATGACTTTTGTGAGACTTGCCGTTTTTTTTTTTCTAACCCCACAAAAGCTGCTTTTTCGTTTGGCTTACCCTTTACTTTGATATCCACCACTTTGTTTTGATATTTGCATTGTAATTATTTAAGCAACACCAGTCAAACATAACTTTAAACTATCAATACTTACATTTTATTTTACTTTTAATAATTTTACACACACTATCCGGCTTCAACAATAAATCCTTTTCTGTGTTTGTACAAATTTTCAGTACAACACAATGGGTATAAATTCCATACACTAAAATGACAGCTAAAATATAATCATTCACAATAGTTCTTTGAAATATTAATTCGCAATGGTCATTAGTAAACTCAGGGTTGTATAGAAATAGTTTATAAGGTACTACACAAAACCCGATGTGCTTCGCCAGAAATTTTTTATGTACGGAAATAAAATATAATTAAATTATCTTATAATTAAATTATCTTAATAATTAAAACCGAACCATAAGAATCAGAAATGTATAAATTAGAAACTTTGGTATATGCATTATAATTGAATGGAATTGAGGGAGGCTTCATTTAGTATAACTATAATGATTGTTATGTAATTGTTACATAAGATGAGAGGTATTGGAAATTTCTAGACTTTCTTCTCATTTGATCTACGGTTCTTAAATCTCTTAAATTTTTTTTAATGTAATGTAATAAACATTTATTTCTTTTTCTTCTGTTTATTTTTCTAGCTATTAAAGTTCAAATCACTGGCAAAGGCAAATGCAAGTGGTTGGAGATATTACGTAAAAATTCCAATTCGAATAATGAAACCACTCGTAGCCTATTTTACTCGAGCAAACAAATCTATGCCCACAATGAAATTCCTCTGCCAGTATTTGAACCACGTGGCATAGAATTGAATCCCGGCGAACATACTTTCGAGTTTTCCATGCCATTAGAATGTTTTTTGCCTTCCAGCTTTAAGGGCAGTCATGGTTCCATTAAATATAAGCTACGTATACTTATACAACGGCCCTGGTCATTTGATGAGAGACATTCTATACCCATAACTGTAATGAAAAATATGCCTTTGCCGCCAGTTTGCCGTTTGAATCCAACGCCTTTGGAAAAGCAAATAACCAAGACCATAAGTCTGTTCGGTACCAGGCCCATTAGTATGCTGGCCATATTACCGGAGGATTTTGCTGTCCGAGGAGAACCTTTGCGCATATGTGTGACAGTGGATAATAAAAGTACTACAAATATCGAGAAATTGAGATTTTATGTGCTACAGTATATATCCTATTATAGCCATTTACCTTTAAGGATACAAAAAATGGAAATAATTCCTATAGCCCATAAGGAAACGGGTGCGGTGCATAAGAAGAGTGAACGTTCTTTTGCTCATGAACTGTTAATGCCTGAAACAGCTCAACCCACAGATACTGAGCTATCAGATGTAATAAATATTACCTATGAACTGCGCGTTGAAGCTGTTTTGAGGGGTTTCTTTAAGAATCTCGTTTTAAATTTACCATTTACTATGTATACCAACGAAAGTGAAGCTGCTGTACGCTTAGCGCCTAATATACCACCACAACCACCCTTGCCGCCGGAAGTACATAACGGCAGTGGTAATCCTTTTGAACAGTCTTCAAATTCTATATCGATGTATCCACCATTGGATACATCTATTGGTTCGCCTTCACATTCGTCGCAGTACAGTAGTGAATCGAGTTCTTTGTATTCCACTACTTCTGATTCTTCGGCAGCCACATTAAGTCCCGCTGTTGGCGGAACTGCTCTCTCCTATACATCGGGTTCTTCATCGCAATTTAATAGCCCCTCGAATCGAGCTAGTCTTCGCAGTAATTCAAATGTACCATATATGCCTTATTCGAGTAGTCCTATGATGATACAATCGTATCCACCGCCTGCGGGTAATATGCCACCATACCCCATATCGGATTCACCCCAATACACACTAATGTCCCAGACACAGCCAACAACAGCCACGCATCAGGGTTCGGCTACACCACCGCCGTCTACGATGATGAACAATTTAAATCGAAGTTCCACAATGTCATCACATTATGCCTCCGTATCGTCTTCAACATATATGTCTATGCGACCTCAGCCGGGAGCTCATGAATTGCGTAAGTAGAAACGTATTCCATAGATTGTTTTTTCAATTTTTTTAAATTTTCATTAACAGTGTTGTTACATTATTAAATGAAAAGATTCCTATGAATAGTTATTAATTAATTAGATTTTTATTTTGTTATGAATTCATTTTAAACCCGATGACGTTTTTAAAAGGTTAAGAAGCTTAAGTCTTTAGTTTAATTCCTTTTAGGAATTATTTTTAAGACTTTTCTTCTTAATTTTTATAATTTTTTTTTTTTTTAAATTAAATTGATTCTGCTTCTTATTTACAGCTCCTTCGTACGAAGAATTATTTGGCAATGCTACGGCTCCGCCTGAAACGCCTAAATGAGAGTTAACCTTTAATCAGCATTTTTAAACTGATGGAATAAAAGCAACCAGTATACACACAAAAGCATGGAACAAAGTTACTAAACCCACCCCTCGTATTAATGACATTTAACAAACCGAATTGAAATTGAATGTATTAGGTAGCTCTTTTGACGAACAAAGGAAATTTGAAAAGTTTTCAAAGCTAGTAGTCTAGACACAAACCATTTTTTTTGTATTTAATAGGCACAATCGATTTAAAAGAAAATAAGTTTAAAATACATGGAAAGCTTCTAAGCACATAAAAAAGCTTCAAATTAATAAAGATTTTTTATGATTTTCTTTTTTAAAAATCAAAAGCAATGCTACGAACAAAAAAAAAAAAAAACAATTGCAATTAATTAAAAATAAATTTAATTATTTATAAATAATAAGCTAGAAAAACAAACAAACTAAAACACCATTTAAAAGTTAAACTAAAGGAAAACAAAATAAGTCTGTTAAGAAAGAAAGAAAAAAATAAATAAAATATTGTTTAATTAGTAGTTAAAATATTTTCGCCATTTACAACAATAAATTGTTTATAAGATTAATTAATTATTAATTATAATAGAATTAAAAATATTACAGAAATAATATGTTTTATTAAACGATTTCTTTTTTATTTGCCATTAAAATAAACAATATTTAGTTTAGTTTTTATTAATTTTAAAACATTTTAAATTACAATCTAAAATTTAAAAAATAATAATTTTGTAACCAATGAATTTAAAACTGTTTCTACTAACTGCCGTCTTATATACATACATACTCTTATACTATAAATACTTATACAATTTACATATATATGTATTAAATTTAAATATATTTATTATAATTAGTTTAACAAAAGCTATTGTTTTTAATTTTTATTTTTTTTTTAATTTTTTTGTTTAAACTTATTTACGCACATTGTACACTTAAAAACAAGCAATTTTTGAGACTTATCACACTATAAAAACAAACAAACAAACAAAAAAAAAATAACTTCAGGTTAATTTTTTTTTTATCATTAAACAATATTTCATTCACTTATTTAAGTCACAAATGGTTTCTCTCTCGCTCTTACTTTGATGAACTCATTTTAAAACACTCATTCATATTTACTTGTATAACGTTATGATTTATACGAAACTTTTTTTAATCACAAAGAAAAAAAAAAAACAACAACAACATTATTTATAAACAATTATCTGTGAATTTATTTATGTTTTTGATATAGTTTTTAAGCTGATTTATTATACATTTTTATTTAATTTTTTTTTTGCAATTATTTTTTTATATGTTTTATAATTTATTTTGTTTTACACAATATCGTATGGTATCACTTGCCCTTTTGTATTTGAGGGCATTTAACTTAAAATTTTAAATTATTTTTGTTTTCCTCACACCTTTTTACTCGAAATTGTTATACGTATTTATGCATATTTAAATATTTAATATTGAAAAATAAAATAATAAAATTATAAAGAAAATAATTGAAATATTGATTTTAATATGAATTTGTTTACAAATTGAATTGGGAATTGAATAAATAAATTAATATTATAATGGCGGTCACGGCGGCAGGCTATGTATCGAGCTTAACGCAGTATTTTGAGCAAAGTTGCTTTGTTGACAAGTGACAACATTATGTTATATGTTCCAAGAAGCCACGTTGTTTTGTATATTCTGTGGATATTGTAATTCAATGTTTTCCTTTGAATGGTTTCAGTTGAACCACTTAGTCTGTTCTGTTCCTTTTTGTATTACTCTACAATATTGAGTTTCAGAGTTTAAACGAGGCTATATGAGCTGTTAAGGCAAACACCGCAGGACTTCAAGCCAATAACGGTAAGAAAATCTATAAAATGGCCAGTCTTTTTTCTGCCAATAGGGTTAAGGATTGAGGGGCAGAAATTACAGGCTGGCTCATGCCAAATTTTTTTTGGGACCCCATGGGGCCCATTGTGATACCACAGTTCGCGTTCAACATCCCCTAGTCATGGAACCACACAGAGTTTACAATGAAGCGACTCAAACAGCCAACGTCAATGTTCAATGACAAATCACTCAGACCATCGATGTAGTAGGCACCAAGATGTCTCCTCCTTCTTTGACATAGTGCCAGTGTCTCTATATTTGTAGATGATGGTGGGTCAATACGGATGCCAACGAACGAGATCAGTTGCTCTTTGATTTTTTATTAACCTACGTTATGTAGGTTCCATGCCTATTATTGTGATTATTAATAGGAGAGGGCAATGGACGTATTCGTAGGATTAACGAGTATTCACGAAAATATCAGGAATTGGAAAGCCTGAGAGGAACATTCCTTCCCGGATCAGAGATACATAGAAGTCTCTCTTCAGAGAGGGATTCAAAAAGTTCGAGTGATACAAATTGAGATCTCCCCGAAAGTGTGACCACTAGCAGTTTAATTACTTCACTTAAGGGAAGTAGAACTCAAGGTTTGAGATTTTTGTAGATGCATTTTTCCAGTGTCGTAGAGAAGACATATGTATAAAAAGAAAAGTTCGAAGCGGGTAAGAAGTGGAAAGAGAGGCAGAGATAGAACTCCTTAGTAGAGCTACGATTTGGATAAGCTTGAAAAGGAACCACACAGGCTCTTTAATGTACCACGAAAATCTGAAACTATGGAATACAAAAGAGTTATAGGACTTGTGGAGGTGTTTTTACGGCAACGATGAAACTGTCAGCGAAACCTCTGGACTAAGCAGGATTCTACCGACTTCCTGCGTCGTGTTCGTTCGGTCGTAGAGAGAGAGAAATTCTCGAACTTGTTGTGGAGAACTACGTTGTATCCAAAAAATACTTCGGCCAGCATGCTTTTAGTCCAGTAAGGGCACCATATTAGGGCTATCCAATAACAATCGGCGATGCAGACATCATAAGTATTTGTATTTTCTAATGCCTATTTGGCCGCTTCCTTCTTAAGCATTATCATTTCCATTCCTAGTCAGTATCTTCCCTTTGCTTTTGTCTCCGAATGGATTTAACATTTGCCAACAATTCAAGTGTCTTGATAACTTTGTTTTTTTCATTTCAGACAAGTCCATACTGCCTGGATTTGCTAAAAAACGCAACATATTGTTCTGCTTAAACAAAATTTATGTCCTGCGAAGAGAAAAACTGTCCAATAATGTTCTATTGTTGAAGTGTTGTTGCATTTGGATGTTATTTTTTGTTTTTGTTTTGTTACGAATGAAACATTTCCGTTAAATGTCGACAACTTAATTTTAGTGTTTCACACTTGCCATAAACGTACACACACACACCGACAAAATAATCATTCAAATATGTATGCATACATACACACATATTTAGTATTTTAAATACCACAAGTTTGTAGAATACAAGCAATAGTTAGTATATGTATGTATGTATGTGTAACATTTTTATATGTTATTTAAACATTTTTTTCAATTGTTGTTGTGTTGTAGTCGTGTTCATGCCATTCATTTAGGACTCGAGTGGTCTTTTTTTTGTTTTCATACCCCATTTCATAGAAATTATTTTTGGTTTTGTTTTCTTTTGCAATTTGTTTTTGTTTTTGGTTTTTTTATTATGAAGAATGCTTGAAAACTCATGTAAAAGTTGCCACAAAACACATCATAAATAATAATGAAACAACAATAACAATAACAAAAAAAAAAACGAAAAGAGAGAAAAAATGGAAATAAAAAATGGCAACAACAATTAAATAAAAGTAGTATATAATTTATTGTTGTATAAGCAGCATTGGCTTACGTACTCTCATAGACTCATAAAGTGTAAAAGGTCGAGTCTTGGGCCTTTAGGAATGCCTTTTATTTGGATAAAAACGTAAAATTCAAAGGACCTTTCCTTTTTTTCCCTGCCCATCTACAACAGGTCATAGAGAAACTATTGACATAGCTAGTTAATACATGGCGTAGTAGCCTAACTCTCGGATATATTCCAGAAATCAGCAATGAATCGTTTTTCGCTACTCATAAGTACTCATGAAATTTTGAGTATGAGTAGGTCAACAATATTAAAATTTAACTACATATGTACTCTGATTCATTAATACTCACAATAACATTGATTTTTAAGTATAGGGTTGCAATAAGTATGAGTACAACGTTGACATCAGACTCATAAGATTCGAAATATGTTTGATTCATACTCCTACTCCTACAGATTCATAAATTTCGAAAAATACTTATAATACTCATAAATGATTCGAATCATTCATCAAAATTTACAGTCTTAGTTGTTGTTGTATTTACAAAGAAAGAAATATAGTACAAAGACAGCAAGCAAAGCAAACACACAACCTTCTAGTGAGTATTGTAGTGTTCGTACGCGAATCATACTTATTTTGGGATTCTTGTAAATGTTGAGTAAAGGAGAATCGAAATTAACAACATCATGCATATTGTTAAGTATGAGTACGATGAGTACTTCAAAGTTTGAATATGTATAGTATGAGTATGATATTAAAATAAGTATGAATGCTTATAAGTATCAGAAATTATGAGTATGATTCGAATCTACACATCTTTTTGACAACTCATTTCTGATCTCTGGTATAGTCTGACGAAGAGCGGAGAATGGTGTTCACTTCAAAAGAATATAACTCAACCAAAATCCGTTAGTCTATTTCAGACTTGAACTTACCATGGCATATTAGAAAGAGAACACGCTTATAGAGCAGATGAATCTACAGAGATAGTTCAGGAGTCCTTAAATATGAAGGAGGTAACCTTGATATAGAGGATAAGGTTTGATTTGATAGTTCTCCTTACGAGGTCATAAATAATGCGTTAAATAAAAGGAATATTACGGCTTTGACATCGAGATAAAAGGCAGTGGAACTGGGAATGCAATAATAACGTTCAACACAATCAGAGTATGTTCCGAAGATGGGGTCCTGCTTTTATTGTGGACGACCTCTAAACAAAACTTATTGTAACGGAAATTGATATGATATGCAAATGACATAGTCCTGATGGCTAAAGGAAAATTTGAAGAGACTCTTTGCAGTGCCATTCAAGGAAGTCTTGAGATTGTAAGTCGTTTGGTACCTTAGGATAAACCCGGTCTAATTTGTAATAGTACCATCTGCAAGAAGAAGGAAGGAATTTTATAAATGAAAGAATATTCAATTGGGGGGGGTAACAGAAAAGCACAGAAAATAAAGGTAAAATATCTGGAAATTCATTGGATACTAGACTGGAATGGAGGGCTCATATAGATAGCTTCAAGCCATCATTAGAAACACGCAATGAAAGCCGAAGGTTTTTAGGAGTTATACATTGCTTATATACCATGATGGTTAGATCAATAGTTACCAATTTTGATACTGTCTGATCAAACAGAATATATCTTAATACAGTTCAAACGGAGTAGGATTAAAATACAGAGACCAGCGTGCAGGAAGATCTCTTACATTTAAGTCAGTTGCACATGGCGGTGAAGACCCGAACTTTGGAGACTTTGGTTAGGATAATGAAAGACAAGTCTGGCACAAAATTCGTAAGAGGATTTCGTGACTTAATAACCTTCCACCTGATCTTTATCCTGGATCTCTAGTTTTTGGTAAATCAGTTGTAATGAGATTTTGTAATGAAAAAAAATGGAGTAATCTGGAAGATTTAGTCGCTGTAGTCTAGTAGGCAATGTGTTGGATTATTAGACGTGAGGCCTCGGTTCAAACCCCAGGTCCGGCAGCAAAACGAAAATATGAAAAAAAACATTTCTTCGGCGAAAGATGTACTCTAGGCATATAGTAGATGATAAAGAGTAGAGTAGGAGTTCAATAGTGGTGTCAATAGAAATCGCCTTAGTAGATAGTGTGCTGGCTTATTAGAAGTGAGGCCTCGGTTCAAGCACCAGGTCAGACATTAAAAAGGAAAATATGACAAAAAATATTTCTTCGGCGACTTCCTCTCAGCAGATTTCTGACAATAACTCTGAGCATTAAAAATAAAATTGCAATGAAAAATGTCTCAAAACAATCTGTCGTTCAGAATCGACTTTAAACTGTTGGGCCCAGCCGCTCATTAACACACACAACGTCAGTGTTGTGAGAAGCTAGGTTGTAATCCTGACTAGAGGGTTGTAAAGACCAATTATGTATGTATGTTATGTATGTAATCTGGAAGCAACACGAAGTTTCGGGTTTCATAATAATATATTCCGAATCCATGGGGAAACTCGTGGGTATTTTACAAATAGGAGTCTATGTCATCGAGATATGCTCAATTTAAGTTGGATAGAAAATACAAGGGATAGACCATAGCAATATTATTTTAGATAGAACGATTGTCTGGAAAAGGTCAGTAAGCTAGTTGGGAAAAATAGGGATACTCTGTACAGAGTTCCAGAACCCAGATTTGAATTTTTGGTGGGTTTGTTTGGGAAATTTGGGAAAATTTTTTATACAGAACATACAGTTTTGAGCAACCTGATTAGAAATCTTGCTCTTTCCCAAGAGGGCCTTATCTTCTTACGATGTTTGTTGTTAACGTTATAATCTCTCTGGTGGTCAAGAGAAAAAAGGGTTTCATAATGGATCGATATTTGGATTTTTTTTAAAGAAACCACACCACGCCTGCTAAAAGGCCTAAACAAACTTAGGCCTGATATGTTTGATTCCTCTCCTTATAAATGGTTGTTTATGTGTATGATTGTCTTCATTGTGGTAGTCATCGTTTTAATTTGTTAAAAATCCATTTAAAACATTATTAAACAATTAAACTTGATTCTACGTTTCCGTTTCTGGTTTCAGTACTTTTCGTATATTTTTTTGCTTTTTTTTTGTTTGAGTCATTTAGTTGTAAGGGTCAAATAGTATGGTAGACGACAAATGAACGCACTTCCTATTTTTGTTTATTTTTGTTGTTGTTTTTTTCCTTTTGTTGTTCACAAAACTTATGGAAATTATACACGTACTTGTTATGATTTACAATGTATTTCATTTATCGAAGAAAAACACAAAAAGTTTACAAAATAAAAAGAAAGAAAAGCGGAAAAATTAATTTATGATTTACATAAAAAAGCCTTAAATGGTTAACACAACACAACAATGAACAAATTTGCAATTCTTGCGTTTATTTTTTGTGTATGTCATGGTGGCGTATAAGTGTTGAAATGTATACGAGCCATTAGGAAACTAATACTCATACGTATTGTAGTGCCGGAAGAACAATTCATAATTTAAGTGTGCACTGCACACATACATATAAACAATCGGGGTTAAGTTAAAGGTTAAACATGGTTTAATTTAATTCAATTTAAACAGAAAAACCGAAATCTAATACTCACGTTGTATGTTTTTTTCCTGTTTTAATTGTTTTCTGGCGATTGTTACAATTAATTAAAAAGAAAAGGAAACAGAATATTAAAAGTATTGGATTATTAGCATTAAAATCGATTTTTTTTAAGATTTTTTAATTTTAGTTTTCTGACAACATGTGTCAGACGAAGGAAGTTGTGGACTACAAAACTACAAGACCCTAACATTTTTTTGTAATTTGTAATTCATTACGCCGGTCAGACGTCATAACGAAATATGAAAAAATATTTCTTCGGCGACTTCCTCTCAGCAGATTTCTCGCAAAAACTCCAGAGAATAATTAAAATTGCCATGAAAAGTTTCTCAAAAAAAAATCTGTCGTTCGGGGTCGACTTTAAACTGTAGCTCCCGCCACTCATCGATAAAATTAACACACACAATACAAGCGATGTGAAAAACTAGGCCGTAATCCTGACTAAAGGGTTCTAATGGCCAATTATGTATGTACATATGTATGCATGTATGTATGTACGTATGCATGTATGTATGTATGCATGTATGTATGTATGTATGTATGTATGTATGTATGTATGTATGTATGTATGTATGTATGTATGTACGTATGGAAGAAATATTTTTTTAATATTTCGTTTTGATGTCTGACCTGGTATATGAACCCGGGTCTAATAAGCGAACACACTACCTACTAGACTACGGTGACTTTTGAAATGTATGCTGAATTTTATGTTGAAAATTATGTTGACTTTACTGACAACGGCAAGCACTATAGGTATATGATTACCAACATCTTTTAACCTGTATTTGATAATCTGTACGCTAACGTGGTTTCCTGTGGTTTCCATACACCCCATGCCATATTGCATAATCTGCACTAGCGATTTAAGAGCATGAATATCTTACGTGGAGTTTATGCGATTTGACCCCGTTAGACTTTTTCTTGTGGGATTTACTTTAGTCAGAGGTATATGCCATAATGGTACATAAAGTCAACATAACCCATGTCATCAGACAAATTCAGTCCTGATTTATAGGTTAGAGTTGTAGGATGTTGTATTTTACACACGTTTTATTGGAATATTGGAAGAGCCTAATGAAGGATTCCAAAGAAGCAATTAATTAATTTTCTATGTGTTGGTGTGTTGGATAGTGCTCCATTAAGGATACTGTTGAAATATAGAGGTGTTGTTAATAAACTGCTTGTCTCAGGCATGATATGTAGCACTACTGTATTAAGCTTTAATTAGTGGAATTAAATTTATGCGGATACCGTTATTCCATGTATCAAAGTGAATTCTTTCCTACTCGTATGGCTATTTCCTTGGGTGCAGATCCGCTAAGGAAGACGAGACTGTTGTCCATTTTCTTTGTCCATCTTTTGTGAGGTGCAGATATAGGTTATTTGGCTCTCTGATGCCTTTTGGCTTGACTTTGTTATCGTCCATTGATGTCAAGGATATAGCCTTGTTTATCAAAATTTCGGGCTGAATTTCCAGCGTAGGGTTGTCGCGCTTTTAATGTGCAACCCTTGCGCTGACCAACTTCTTCTTTTTCCCTGGTTTGGTGGAACCTGGTCAGTACAGGGACTGCGTTCATTTGTTGAGTCACAACGGGCCGCTATGCGTACTCAAGTGAGTTTTTGGTATCAAAGTTACCACTTCAACTTATCTACCTACGTATGGTTTGTGGTTGTAATGGCGACAACATTTAGCCACATTATTATGATTCGTAGGACTATTTATTGTGAATATTAATAAGAGATTCTATTCATTCTATTATGAGTCCTCTGCCGAACAATTGTTAGTGTTTACGTAATAAGAGTGTAAAGGAGAATAACGAACAAAGCAAATTGTTGTTGTTTACATCAAGTCCTGAACAGTGGCACACAGAATTGTACGAACCATAAAGAATTTTAATTAAAACTAAACATAAATTTACTTTTACTCTATTTGCAATCTACGAGCTCATATTTGAAAGGTTTTTAAAAGGTAAAAACCTAACACAATTGCAAGTGCTCTACTATTGAGTTGATTTTATTACAGTTCAATAGTTATTCTCAAGAGTTATCTCTATATAGACAATGAAAGAGAATGAAATCATAAAATTACAGAGAATAGCTGTACACGGGTATATCCTACAGGTTTTCATTTTGTATAAAATTCTAACTTCTTAGTGTCAATTGATGGGCTCTTCGGCAGTGTAATTTACATTGCACGTTGCATTCCCTCTCAATGTAATTTTGACACGAAATTAATACTATTTTTGGAGTTACAAGGTTCTATGTTTGTTCCTTTAATACAAATTAAAAACAAAAATTAAACATTTACAATGGACTCATATAGAACAGAAGGTCCTTTTTCAAATCCTTAACAATTCGTTCTGCTTGTTTTGTTAATGTTCTGAAAAGCCAAAAAGCCAACAACAAAAAAAAAAAAAAATAAAAACCAAAAGATGAAAACGTAATTTAACAAATCAACAGCAACATGTTGCAAGTTAGAGAAAAAACCTTAAATTGGTGTTAATAAACAGACAACAGCTGTGACCCGGTTACGCATCTTCACAAGCGAGAAAAAAAATAAAATTTTTTTCCCTTTTATTCTTAATAAAAACGTTTCCATTGCTGTTTTTTTTTTCTCCTATAGGCTCTATTAGCTGTTATTTAATACTTAGAAATGTGAAAAGTATTGCTTAAAAAGAAAGTGGGTATGTTGAGTTATTTATTCGGGTTGTGACAGCAACATTGAATTCAAATTTAATGAAGAGCTGGTTATATATATTAAGAAAGTTAGACTGCACTGACTTGGCATCATGTCAGCTCAATTCTGGTTGTATCAAGCAGAAGGCCGTTACGATGCATCTGCAATACCTCTACAGAACATTGAGAAGGACGAGATTGTAGAGGTGAGCACGCTTTGAATTATGTGGAATACGTCTTTGTCATGAGAAACCTAAGCTGCAACTTTTTAGATTAGAATGGGTCCTGGTACTGTGTAGGGAGCTCCCTAGCACTTTGTGGTAAAAGGATTTCTAACTGGGCATAGCGTTCTGAGGGCAAGTACTTGTTCGTCTGTGTTCACACGATGAGAGTCTTATTTCTTATTATTCTTCTGTGAACGACTTCAATTCAATTATATATAATCGTGTGTATAAATTTGTTCTTTATGAATGAGAAAGTAAAGCGAATCGACAGTGCAATAAAGAGTATACGCGTTTTTTTACCGTTCATCTCTCTCACCTATAAACTAGCAATAAGAGCTCTCTTCGTGTGACATACATATATATATACATAATTAGTTATTACGACCCTTCAGTTAGGATTACCACCTAACTTTTCATACCACTTATTTTGTGTACTAACGGATCAAGGATTGACATTGACAGTCTAAATCGCTTCATCAGGAGCTCCGAGTGGTTTTGAGACTAGGGGATAGCGGATAAATGTGGTAGCACAATGGGCCCAATGCGGCCTAAGTGAGTCCTTCCAAAATCTTTCTTGTTGAATGGGCAGCCACCTCTACCTACCTACCTATCATGTTGTGTACTAATTTCATACATGAGTGGCGGTACCTACAGTTTAAGGTCAACCCCGAACGACAGATCTTTTTGAGAAAGTTTTCATGGAAATTCTTTTTTATTTACTCCCAGAGTTTTTGCCAGCAATCTGATGAGAGGAAGTCGCCGAAGAAGTATTTTTTCATATTTCGTTTTGTTGGAAATGCCTGATTTGGATTTTAACCCGTGTCCTCGCGCCTAACAAGCCAACACACTACCTACTAGACTACAGCGACTATATCAAAGCAGACTTAATTGGGACATAGGCATCTCCAATATCTGCAGAGTACATGGTAAAGAAGCTGTCTTTGTCTTGAATTTAAAAGGTGCTAACTTTAATACTTGCACCAAGGTTTCCGTAATGGTCTTGGTGAGATTGCAACCAATTTTAGAGTTTATTTCGGGTATTGACCAGCTGGTTCGATGACCCTTTTTATGTTTTTTTTTCTCAATTTTGTTTTCTTTCTCTTCTTTTCATCTGTACTTCATTTAAATTACTATGCACTTTATTTTCTAACTTTCTTCTTTCCTTCTTTTTATTTCCTTTTCTTTTACATTCCTTTTCCGAGCTTCTTTGATGGGTCTTAGTAGGATTGCAACCATTTGGTTTTGTGCGTAAGTTGACTTTTTCTTTTTTTTTTAGAATTTTTTTCTTTCTCCTTTTCATCGGTCTTCCACTTTTCAGTTGAATTACAAATTACCTTTTTTTTCTTTCCTTTTTTTTGTCTTTTTCTAGTTGGCGAAGAATATTTCATATCCATTTCGAGTTCGGGTAGTAATGGACCAGTTTTCGGAAATGATTTATGAAAGTTGGAAACGATTTCGTATTTATTTTTTTGGATTGTGAATCAGGTTTGCAATGTATTTTCCATGGATAAAGAAGGAGACATATAGAGAAAAGCTTATAGAGATTTCTGGCATCTTAGTATTGTGTTCAGTTCATGAACGTTTGCTGAATGTGAATGCAATTTTTCACAATGAATTCTTCCTTACATGACTAAAAGTTTACATTCTTTGGAAAGAATTACTTGTTATAAGCCTCAATACGAAAATTTTATATACAGTGAGCGTTAAAATTGTTTTACTTTCATTCAAAATTATAAACTATTTCGAAATATTTTAAAATTTTTTCGGGCACTTTCCCTAAGTGGTAATAGTTCAGATAGTGTTTGTTACAATTTTATCCTTAGTGCTTATTTTGACGCTCATTGCAGTTTCTTCTTGAAGTTGACTTTAAATTGTAGGTCCCGCCGCTCATGTCTCAAATTAACACACACAACATAAGTGGTTTGAGAAACTAGGTCCATAATCCTGCCTGAAGGGTTGTAATGACCAATTATGTATGCATATGTATATATAGTAGAGTATATGAAATTCGTTGTGCTATTTAAACCTTTAATTCAGACATCATCAGTATTTTGTTAAAGCAGTATGAAATACTCGTGCATTAAAAGTCAATATACATAAATTAGTTTCATTTTTCTCGTTCATCTTTTAGCTTTTTTTTCTCTCTTATTTTTCTTTAGTAGGAGTGTGAAGAAAAAAATGGGGGTGGGGGGGGCGATGGTGAGTAGCAACATATTTAACTTAATTTGTGAGAAGTAATACCTTTAACAAACAACAGCAGCAGCAACAAAACTATAGAAAAAGAAAAGATAATACAAACAACTAATCGACTGGAAGATAAATGTTCATCTCAGTTACTCACAGCAACAGTAGTAGCAGCTGGTGGGCAACATTAGCATTTGACGTAAATACGTATGTATGGTAGCCTATTATAAAAAGGAAAAAAAAAAATATGGAAAGATTTTTAAATATTTAACAATTTCAATTGGTCGAAATTGTTTATCATAAAGACTTTCATTTTATTTTTTATTTTTGAAAACCGGAGTATGTGTTAATCGTAGGCTTTTGGCTTGATTTCAGTTATAATATGCGGAGTAAAGGAAAATAAATTTAAAACTTAATCAAGCATAACCTCTTTTTGGCCTTAGTTTTACCTAAACAACACATGTGCCCCCAAAAAAGAATAAAAAAAAAAATGGAAAAATGTATAAACTTTTTTTTCTTGCCCTCTTTATGATCTCAATAAGTTTGTGAATGCTTTTAATTTTATTTTATTTTTTGCTTATGACACACAATCAGTGAACTGAAGATGAACGTAATTTTTTTTTTTGTTTCGTCAAGATGACACCACATATATGTATAAGCAGTACAAGTTATGTGTTTGGGAGTTTTTCACAACGTAACCACATGCAGTGGCAGGAAGTCTTCTTTAGACATGCCCTACTTTATGCATAGACTGGTATAAGAGCCCAGTCGGTAATAACTTACATACATAATTGGCCACTACAACCCTTCAGTCAGGATTACGGCCTGGCTTCTCGCAGCACTCATGTTGTGTGTGTTAATTTTATACGTGAATGGCGGGACATACATATTAATGTTGTCTCCGAACGACTGATTTTTGAGAAACAATTCATGGCATTTGTCTTTACTTTCAGAGTTTTTGCCAGAAATCTGCTGAGAGGAAGTCGCCGAAGAAATTATTTTTTCCATATGTCGTTTTGATGTCTAACATGGGGCTCGAACCCGGGCTTTACGTCTAATAAGCGAACCTACTACCTACTAGACTACGGCGACTCCGAACACAACAATTTAGAAATTAGGCAACCAAATACGTTAAACCACCTATGTTTTGTTGAATTCCATGCTGCTTTTTTTAATTTGAAAAAGTATTCTTGTAGGGGCGCATATATTCCCCCTATCATCTCTTTCTCATCCACATCGTTTCTCTTTCTTTGCCACAGTATCCTCAGAGCCTCTGCAGAAGCGGGTCTTGTGTCTACGTATAGGTTGTAGAGAGTCTATGCAATTTCCGACGCCCTTCATTTTGACGCTTGATTGCTGCTTGACAGTCCACACATACATATAATTACGTTTAAAAGCAGGTAGGTTCCTGGTCTCCGATCGAAATACGCTAGCCTGGTTAGGCAGTCTGTATGACCCATTCAGTGCCAACCTGTCGGAATGGCCCCCAGATCCAGTTCCACGTTCCATTTTTAAGCTATCGCTAAAGATCGTTAGATCGCTGTCACCGATGACAGCTTCAACAATCCATTCTTCCATCACTATCATTTCAAATTTTATTTCATTTCAGTTATAAATTTTCTTATATATGTATTCTTCGAAAACTTTAAAGCTCTACGATAACGTTTCAAAATCCTGTGGAACTTCCTTCGAAATACATCATAAGATTTCAAATTTCTCTTTGAAATGCCAAATGCCTTATAAATCTGAAAGTAAAGTGATATTTTTTTGCTGTATATCCATCAATTTTGTTTGGAATAAAATTCTTTTATCTCGCATTACTATTATGGATTGATTTGATGCACCATCATTCAATAACGAAAGAGAGATTGAAGATAAAATGAAACTTGGATTTTTTCTTTTTGCAAATTTACACATGTTGTCTCCTCTTATTTTTTTTCTGGTCAACTTGATTTTGTTTTATATTAAATATGACATCCTTTGCTTTTATAATTTCTTGTCTTTTTTTCGTTCGTTCGTTCTTCATTTGATTCTTTAAGTGTGCGTGACACTTTCGTATTTTATTTTCGAAATCTATTTTGGCAGAAAAATGCGTACCATTCAACAAGATGTTGCCAATTTATAAGAGCATTTTTATTAAAAAAAAATGTAAAAAAAAAATAAATTAAACTGTGAAGTGATGTTTAAATTAGGGCCATTAGAATATTATTTTCTGTATAAAAATTTAATATTTAAAATATTTTTAATGTTTAAATTGTAATTCCAAAAACAATTGTTTTTTTTCAATTTCAATTTTAAAATGAAATTACATACTTCAATTAAATTTTTGTAAAATAATAACGGTATAAATATCATTTTGTATTTTTTGTTTTAAATAAATAGCAATTGTTATAAAATTTCTCTCATTATCAGCGGTATTATTGGCATCATCATCGTCATCATCATTGGCATTTAACGTTTTATGCAAATCGTGCATATCAAATATGCAAAATTTACTAAATCTTCTTTATTTATTAAAAATTTTATAATTTATTTCGGTATTAGTGTAAATAAACGAGACAAACAAAAAAACAATAAACAAATGCATACAGAAACAAAATTATTTTTGCAAAAATTTAAATATAAAAAGTAGGGGAGTTCAAAATCAGGTTTTTATTTTCAAGAAAATATTGTTACGTTTTTACGTTTAAAATATGAGCTCGTAGATTGCAAATAAAATAAAAATAAATTAAAATTCTTTATTGTTCACACAATTCTGTGTTCCACTGTTCGCAACTTGATGTAAGCAACAGCAATTGCTTTGTTTGTTATGCGTCTATTTACACTATTTGCATAAACACTAAACAATTGTTCAACAGATCTTTGTAATGAAGATCTTCAAACCACGTTTACTTTCTTCAAACGCACCGCGTCTTCACACAAGACTGGCTGAATTTCACTAACTCAGTTGCCTGCTTTACCTTGACTTTTATATGACAACGTAAACAGTCTGATGAATGTTCTTGAAGGCGAATGTTCGTGGCTTCGCCTTTTCGATTTCTCTATAAATATAAACATCGTTATTTCATTATTGTTGTTTGTGCATTTTGTTTACATTTATTCTTGTAGTGCTTGTTGGTATATTTTTGTTTACTTGTTTATCATTTTTTATAATAATTACAACCTAGTTTCTCCACCACTTATGCAGTGTGCCTTAATTTTATACTTGAGTTGAGAGACCTACAGTTTAACGTGGATTCCGAACGACAGATTTTCAGAAACTTTTTCATGGCAGGATTATTTACTCTCAGAGTTTTTGCCAGAAATCTGCTGAGAAGAAGTCGCCGAAAAATATTTTGTTTTCATATTTTCGTTTTGATGTCTGGCCTGGAACTCGAACCCGGGCTTTACGTCTAATACGCGAACACACTACCTACTAGATTGCGGCAACTAACATTGAATTTCATTGTCAATAACTCACCAAATCAATATATACTGATCAATCAATTATTTTTCTGTACAAAATTGTACTGCCCTAATGTACAAGTAAATATTCCAATTTGTGTAAAACTATGAATATACGATGTACGAGTATAATTAAAAAAAAAGAAAGAAATGAAACGAAAAAAAAAATCAGTGAAAATAAACGAATGTTGATATATTTTTGGTTACAATTGTTATAATTAAAATTGATTTTTATTTTTGTTTAAAGTCCTTTTGTTGTTGTAGTTGTTGTCGATGTCGTTGTTAGTGACAATGTTGTAGTCGCTATTGTTAATATTATTACTATCGTTGTTGTTGTTTTTACTGTTGTTATTCATGTTGTAAGCTGTTAAACACAATTTTTGTTGTTTTTTTTCGGTTTTTTTTTTGGGAGAAAATACAATTTGTTCAATAAATTTGTCTCCACACATATACAAATACAACACTACACATACAAAGCATTCGCCATTACATACAAACTCGCATTTAAGGTAAATTTGTGTGAGTGTGTGTGTGTGCTTGTATTTGATATGCAAACAATATTAATGCAGAGTTTATTTATGAATGTAAATTATGTATCAGGTCTATCATTAAGCGCTTTCAATCTTTAAATTTTTAGATAAAATAAAGTGTATATGAGATATCAAGGATAATGGAGACCTCTTCATTATTGTCATTGGTGTACAGATCCAACAACACAGACCAAAAGAAGTTGGCAATCACGGATCTATAGTGCTCGCTGTTGATAGTTATGGCCTGAATCTGGTCAAAATTTAAACCAAACAGTGACCTTTTCGTGATGTATTGAATGCTTTTGGATCTCATTTGGATGGGTATTGGCATCAAATTTGACAATTTTATTGCTCCAGAGCCCATTTAGTGAAGGCACTTTGTTGCACATGCTCGTTTAACTACCATTCCTAGATCAGTTGTGCCCAAGTCACAACATAAAATGCGAAAAATTGTAGTCTGTGAAAGCCGAAGTCGTGTGAGCGACGACAAATAGAATAACTCGGATTCTCCTACACGGTCTTAAGGACAGCGACGCAATTTTCAGCACATCTTGCGTTTTATCGACGTATTGGTGTTGGTGGACTCAATGATTATGGCTATTGTAAAACAAAAAAAAAAACAAATATATTATTTGCACGTGTTGTGAAATGTTAACATCCGTCTATGGTTATTTACAAACAAACAGACTCAAAAAATGACAGCTAATTTGACAGATGGTGGATGGACAGGATGCTTGTTATCAGCTGTACCTATTGGAAGACCTGATGTAGGTATACTATGTATGTGCATATGTATGAATATACAATCTATGTATTTAATATGCGTAAGTGTCTATTTATAGTTATGCCTGGCACCAAAGGAAAAAAAATATTTGATATTTAACTCGAGAAAAGGAAATCATCAAATGATTTCAATTCTCAAATGATCTAACAACGATCGTTCAATGAAACAAGCAAATTGAAATGGACTTGTATGACGTGGCAGGAAGTGACAGAGTTGTGCTGGAAAGTATTGATGTATTCGCCATATAGCCCGGATCTTGCGCCGATCAATTAAAGGACTCCCTAAATGATATGAGTTTTTAATTTGGGAAACTCTGAATGGTGGATAAATCGATAATGGATAAGATAATAAAAATTGTTTCAAACATAAAAATAAGACTTAATTTTCTAACCAATTTGCAGCTGAACTCTTTCGAATACCACGTTCTTACTACGAATAATGATACGAGATACGAATAAAGGTTTTCGATAAAAGTACTGTCTAAAAGGCATTTGTATACATACATACATATATACATAATTGGCCCTTATAACCCTTCAGTTAGGATTACGGCCTAGCTTCTCACACCACTCATGTTGTGTGCCTTAATTTTTCATATTTGAGTGGCGGGACCTATGGTTTAAAGTAGACTCCGACCGACAGATTTTTGGGAAACTTTTTCATGGCAGTTTTATTTACTACCAGAGTTTTTGCCAGAAATCTGCTGAGAGGAAATCGCCGAAAAAATTAATTTTGATGTCTGGCCTGGGGCTCGAACCCAGGCTTTACGTTTAATAAACGAACACACTACCTTCTAGACTACGGCGACTGCAATAACACACTTTAACTTCAGATAGATACATACATACATACATTGCTCATTACAACTCTTTAGTCAGAGTTACGACCACACCACTTATGTTGTGTGTTCTAATTTTATACATGAGTGGCGGGACCTACAGTTTAAAGTCGACTTCGGCTCATCGACTCATGAGTACTTATGAGTAGAGAAATAACAATTCATTACTGATCTGTAGTTTGAACCGAGGCCTCACATCTTATAAGCCAAATCACTATCTACACTACGTAGTCGCCGTAGTCTAGTAGGTAGTGTGATCGCTTATTAGATGTGAAATATGAAAAAAAAATATTTCTTCGGTGACTTCCTCTCAGCAGATTTCTGGCAAAAACCTGCCATGGAAAAGTTTCTCAAAACTCTGTCGTTCGGAGTCGACGTTAAACTGTAGGTCCCGCCACGCACGTATAAAATTAAGGCACACAACATGCGTGGTGTGAGAAGCTAGGCAGTAAACCTGACTGAAGGGTTGTAATGGCCAATTATACATATATGTATGTATGTACTATCTAGACTAGACTAGGGCGACTACTGACTACCACTTCAGTTAGATGCTGCAATTTATTTAAAAGGAACGAACTGTTTTACGAACTTATAACCATGAGTTTAAAGGCGTCAAGTGAATATTTACGTGAGTTTATTTGTATGTATGTATGTATGTATTACGTTTTTGAATGCGTATATGTATAGGTATTTATGCATTATTTATTATTATGCAAATAATTTAATTGTATATTAATTTTAAGCCATAATTATCAAATGCTTATTGGTTTAATAAAACGTAAGGACGACAGTGAATGCATTTTACTTCATATAGACGTCCACAATCCATACATACAACACACACAATAATTTTCATGTACATTTATACGAAAATTTTTTGAAATTCGAATTTTTTTTGTGAATATTTTTTTTTTTTTTGTTTTAAATTTTTTGACCAACAGAATTTTAAATAAAACTGCATAAAATTTCAATAAATTGTTGGTTGTTGTTGTTGGGTTTCTTTTTTTTTATTATTTTCATATGCATACACCCAGAGTTCAAAATGCCCGAGTCCTTGTTCAACTGCTAAGTGTGTGTGTGTATGTAACGCTGTCAGCATGTGTATATGTATGCTTAACATACAATCACATGCTATGCAACGTACACACAGGTTTATGACATCCTTTTAACTTATAATTTTGTTGGTTTATTTTCATTATTACTTCATACATATATGTATGTATAGCAGCCGCAATGCCAGAGTGCAACACCGTGCACCTGGCGGCAAAGCTAACGTTATGTGAAAGGTTTTATTACTGCCTGCTGCTTTGCCACAGTGATTTCTTGTTTTTTATTGAAAATTATTTTTGATATGAAATGCCCCCCAATTGTTGAAATGTTTGCCGCTCTACGCATTCAAATGCTGGGCTTGCTGTGCTGTGCTGTGCTGTGGTGTTCCTCATCCATTAAGTGGTTTTTAAAATTATTTTCTACGTTTTTATAATTATTTTATTTATTAATGTTGGTTGGTTTCTCTTTTTCCCATTTTTGCTTGTTTTTTTTTGTATTTTTCTCTTTTGGTTTTCAGCCATTATTTGAATAGTGTTTACCTTTAATATGACCTCATATGGTTGGTTGCGTCTAACAAACATACATACTTTCGTTTCTGTTTTAGAAAATATTTTAATGAAATATTATGCAGTTTATTTATTTAAAATAAATACACCACGCATGCATGCAAACATACGCACATATGTATGTATGTATGTATGTATGTACATATGTACATATGCTTTTGAAATAATTAAATGCATATAAATTAAAATACATCGCATTATTATTATTATTTGGTTGATTATTAATAAATAATTAAAACGATTATAAATCACGCATATGATTTTCGATTAAAAATTGACGAATTTGATTGCTTTTGATTGGCAATTAAGACCATCAAAGTTATGTCTCATTAAATAGGCCTTTAATCGAAAAAAAATTAGGAAATTTTCATGGAATTATGATTGTATTAAGCAAATTGTATGTAACAACTGTCAAATAATATTTAAAGTGTGAGATTAATATACAATATTATATAAGTAGTGGGATTAAGTTGAACAAGAAAGAGAACCAAGATATGCAATACATACCAAGCAAAGAACATTTTTCGTACTTAAAAGGCAGTTTGTACTGAAAAGATAAATCGACTTCAGTCTCACATCACTTATGTTGCGTGTGTTAATTTCATATATGAGCGGCGTCACCTACAGCTTAAAGTCGACTCCGAACGACAAATTTTTTTTGAGAAACTTATCATGGCAATTTGTATTTACTGTCAGAGTTTTTTCCAGAAATCTGCTGAAAGAAGACCGCCGAAGCCGGGTTTCAAACAGACGTCGCACCAATAGCTGCCGGCTGAATATCTTTGGCTTTTTACATACACAGGACACGAACATTAACAATGTTCCTTAAAAAGAGCGTAAAAATGCATTCAGTTGTCAGCTTCTAAAAAAGAAGGCTCGTGTCGCTTTTCTTCAGACTTCAATTATACACCGAAAGAAATATAACAGTAGGTTTCACTAATATCAATGAGAAATGATTTCGGTTTTTGGAAGAATCCGCTCACATAAACATATTATTGGGTTAGTAAGTAGACATGAAAATACAATTGAACAATTTTCCTTTGGGTTAACACATGCCTCTCACAAATACACTCACATTTTCATCAATTTCTCTTTGGGCCGATTTCTGGTTTAAACCGAGGCCTCGTATCTAATAAGCCAACGCACTACTTACTAGACTACGACGATTTGGCATCTTAGTAACGAAAATGAATGGAAGCTGCATTCTCAAACGATCAAAAATGGTTCTCGTACAAGAGCAGGAGTTTTTGGTCCCGGAATGAAATATTCCGCAATGAAATATTCCGCTTGGAGGATACCTACAAGTACCTACAAGTATCCTCCAAGCGGAAGCCTACAATACATCTTTACAGAGAACGTTTATTCTAGGCAACGACAGATGGAACTGCTATCATTCTAGAATCTGCTACAGCACTCAATTAATAAAACCCAAGTAAAGCATAGAAATGATAAGACTGTGATAAGACTGGTATAGGTTTTGTACTTACATGCATACATAATTGATCATTACAACCCTTCTGTCAGGATTACTATCTAGCTTGTCACACCACTCATGTTAAGTGTCTTACTTTTATACATGAGTAGCGAGACCAATGGTTATAAAGTTGACTCCGAAGGACAGATTTTTTGAGAAACTTTTCATGGCAATTTTGTTTACTCTCAGAGTTTTTGCCAGAAATCTGCTGAGGGGCAGAAATGTTTTTTATATTTCATTTTGTTGGAGATATCTGAGTTGGGGTTTGAACCGTGGTCTTACATCTAATAAGCCGACACACTACCTACTAGACTACGGCGTCTACATGCATTGTAGTAGTAGCCCTGAATGAAAAACAAAATGAAATATGAAAATGCTCAACCTTCAACATTTTCTCATCAAAAGGTTTTATTTTCTTTCTTAAATTTTTTACAATGGCTTGTAAGCCATATGACGCTTAATTTCCTGTAAATTATTGAAAAATAATTCTTAAATCATTATATGTTTTTAATATTTATTGTAGTACAACAACAACAACAACAACAACTGAATGTTACCGCCGCCCAGTGTAAATACTAAAGAATGTTGCTGTGTAAATACAATATTTTCTTGGAAATAATATTTAAACATTAAATATCCAGAGTAGCTAATTAACAAACGTTAAGCTCTTAAATAAATAACAATAATCATGGTACACAATGATAGCGACAATAGCAACAAAACAAATTTCTCCAATTGCAACAATTTGCAATTTTAAAACAAATATAAACGACCACACATACACTTACACACTTGGTTTTCATAAACACTTTTGCGTATGAGAAACTGGGACTGTTGCCGCACAGAGGTATTTATTGTTCATAATTTATTGCAGGACTGTGGGTAAGAATACCAAAAAGCTTTGCTAGTAAAAGATCTTGTTAAATCCAATTTGAAGGTCCTGGTGTATAAATAAAAGTTATATCCACAAGTTGGGTGGCGCGATGAGTCACATCTAGTTTTGATGTTCAGTAATGAATCGTTTTTTCGCTACTCATAATACACACGAAATTTTGAGTATGAGTCAGTCAACAGTATTGAAATTCAACTACTCTGGTTCATTCGTACTCACTATACAATTGACTTATAATTACAGATTGCAATGAGTATGCGTATAACACTGACATCAAACTCATAACATTCGAAATATGTTTGATTCATAAGCCTACTCATTTAGATTCATATTCATAACTTTATAAAAAAATATAATAATTTATAATACTCATAAATGATTCGAGTGATTCGAATCATTCATCAAAATTAACAGTCTTAGTTGTTGTTGCATTTACAAAAAAAGATTAAAGAAAAAGACAAAGTCAGCAAGCAAAGAAAACACACAACCTTCTAGTGAGTATTGTAGTTTTCGTTCGCGAATCATATTGATTTTGTGATTCTTGTAAATGTTGAGTAAAGGAGAGTCGAAATCAACAACATATTGTTAATATTGACGCTAGGTCGTAACCCTGACCGAAGGGTTGTAATGGCCAATTATGCATGTTATGTATGTTAAACGATGCTGCTAGCGACTTGTTTAGTGATCGTTGAAAGGCATGCTTTATCTTTAAGAGGTAATACAGATATTATGTGACGTGTTTATGGCAACCTTATGCCTTTTAATACTCAGTTCAGAAGTAGTAAAGTAACTAGCTACAACTGGTATATTATAGGTAAAGGGTTACAATATTGCCAAGATATAATAATGGATTTATGCAATAACAACAATAGCAATAACAAAAACAATTATAATTAAAGACAATTTATACATTTTGCATGAAATTTATTAATGCAGTAAATAGACTAAAACGGCCAAAATATATATGTGTTTGTATGTTCAGGTGTGCCTTTGTGCCAAACAGTACAGTTGCATTAGTGAAATAGAGCCTAAAGACCAAAATTTAAATTTCCATCATATATACATAATTGGCCATTACAACCTTTCAGTCAGGATTACGGCCTAGCTTCTCACACCACTCATGTTGTGTGTGTTTTTTTTTTTGTTTTCTTCTCAGAGTTTTTGTCAGAAATCTGCTGTTACACTTCAGTGTTCTTAGAGCCGCCGTTACTCCGCTCGTAATAGTTATAATAAAATTTGTAATTGTACAATACTCCATGAGTAAAAGTCATGTCCTTAGCGTGTGACGCATAAAAAAGGTTCATCATATTGGAGATTAATGGACCATTTTAATCATCATTTCACATTTTAGAAATTTAAAATAATTTTTAAGAAAATACCACGCCCATAGTTGTACGATTATAGTTGCGATTTTGGCACATACACCATCTTCTCGTAAATGGAATATAAAAACAAATTTTCAAAATTATTACGACTTATATATACACTTTTAAGGTTTGAGTTAAAAAAGTCTCAAATAAAAAAGTCTGTCGTTCGAAGTCGTCTTTAAACTGAAGGTCCCGACACTAACACACACCACATAAGTGAGTATGAGAAGTTAGGTTGTAATCCTGACTGAAAGGTTGTAATGACCAATTATGTGCTTAAATTTGGTTTGATGGCTAAAGAAGTGAATTTAATGCTAAAATCTATAAGAAAATGATTTTAAAACAAAAAGTATTTAAAACCATTAAAATCAACTGTTAATCATGATGTCATAATGCTAATAAAATTTTATTACCAACAACTTCTCTAGATTCCAACTGAGAGCAACAACTCCAGCCAATTAAAGAAAAAAAAACCAACTTTAAAGCACTTTAGCTGTTGCCTCAATCTATGGCAAGGTAAACAGCAAAGAATTCAAAAATAATTTTGTTTTCCATTTCACTTACCCATACATGCATACATACACACACAGAGTGATATAAAAACACTTTCTATAGTTTTTATGGCACCTGAGTAAATATGGAAATTATTAGTTGAATTCTTAAGAACCAGTTGAATTCTGTCTGTTTGTACTGTTAATACAAAGGATAAATAAGTGTACGTTCGCTAGTACGTACATACATATATCGCTTAACTTGGCCAGCAATAAATATAATGGATAATGATAATATAACCATAAGGCGACAGCGTAATTATAGTCTTGTACTCAACGTTATTTTTTTTCTAGTTTTTATTTTCACTTGCTTGGCTCACCTTTTTTTCTTTTTCTTTCTTTTGTTTTTGTTGATTTTTTTCCCCCTGCCCATTTTTCTTTCTTTTAGTTTCTATTTTCCAACTGCCATATAATTTTCTTTATGAATGTTTTTCTGCTTTTTATGACTTTATGAGAAATAAGAATTCCTTTTAAAATTGCATGAATGATAGAATGAATGAGCAAAAGCATGAATTTGTTATACTCACTGACTGTGCACTTTGATGGTGGTGGTGCTGGTGGTGGTGGTGATGGCTATGGTTACGTTTAAAGTCATGCATAATTTCAATGTAAAAATTATTTTTATTTTCTTTAGTGAGATAAGCTAGTAATGAAGTGATCATAATCGTGCCATTACTTGGAAAAGTGTAATAAGTGAATTTCAGTTTAATAGGAAACAGGAATCTATGGAAAATATAATACAAACGAGAAAAGCCAATCTGTAAATGACACCTGTTGTGTGATATACGAGAATTTCTAATGTACAAGGCAGTTTGGAGAATCGTGAATGCATTGACAAAGTGGTCAAACAGTGTAGAAAATTTTTCAATTCCTAGATAATCAAAAACGTTTTGTTTTAACTGGGTTGTATCACGAACGAATACTCGTATGATGGTTTCAAAGTGAACGTATTTGTATTGTCATATTGTCGTATTAAAAATGTTCAGCTTTAGTTTGGCCTGACACAGTATGAAACTCATTGTTCCGGGTTAAAAAGAACCAGGACTAACGTCAAACAAATCTATGTTGGTTTGAACATTGTTTCCGAATACCGATGGCTTAAAAAGGCTTTCAAAAATTAAATTAAATCGCATGAAAAGATTTTATGGCAGTAAATTTTGTCGATAATACAGTGGTCCAATTATCCAAAGTATTTATAGACATGAAAGAGGGGGGTCTTATTGTACAATGGGTCAATTCGACCTCCGGGTACTGTACTTGTCACAGTTGACAAGTACACGTCCTCTAACCTAAGAGAGGTCTTGTGGACAATTATTCTGTTAGAACAAGAGATTTCTAATTTTTTAGTTTGAAGAAAATTAAGCTTTAATTTATGTAACATGTGAATATGTATTCATTTAAGTACCTTTAAGGAAGTCGGCGAAGAGGACGACCTTGTCTGCGTTGGAAGGACCAAATCGAGGAAGTCCTGTCATCGATTAGTGTGATCAACAGAGGTAGAAGCAAGGGCGCCTGGAAGAATGGGTAGCGGCAGTTCAAATTAACTAAGTAAATTGGGTATTTGAGAGAGAATCGTTGTGAAACTCCTTAGGTGGAGTATTGGACTATTTGCCCTGAAAAATAGTTCCGAAACCCAATGGTGTTATTATGTGGATGTGGAGGCCATGCATTAGGGCTTTACATAAACATATTTGCTACACTAGAGTGTACCCTGAAGAAGCTAAGAGATCATATGATTGCCGTTTACGGACAACATATGAACGTTTTTTATAATGCTAGTTATATATGCTAGTTATATAAATAGAACGGCCTGAGAGTGGTTCCCTTTGGCTTCATAAGGCTGCTATAACAGTCTATGACAATATGTAAGCATCGGTATCATAGCAAAATAGATTGCTTATTTAAAACATGAAATATTTATTTTATGTCCTATCAAGTTCATTAAAATACTAATGCTATAGCATGGCATACTCGCCTCCTTTACAATATAATAAACTCTTAAGCTTTAGACTTTTATATGTAAGTATGCTAGTTTAAGCAATTTTTTCCTTAAAGGCAATCATGCTCGTCATATTTGACACATTCTTAGGAAAGACTTTTGTCGAGCAATGATTTCTTATATAAAAAGTTCCTTAAACTTTCATTTTATCAATCGATAACTTACCTTTTCAGTATTTTTAAATATGTTATCCTTGCAAGATAAATAAAAAAGGGACTTTAAGTACATACCATATTTTATTTTTATGAACCACCTTTTAAATTTCTTAGCTAGTAAGCTAGTTATAAGATTTGTATTCTTAATACCTTAACAAAAACTATAAAAATTAATACCTTGTTGCCATAAATGTGCATTATCTAACCGTGTAACTAATACTCTGTTCCTGCCCTTTACTTATGTCATATATCGATCTTATATGTATGCATATATGCATGTGTGTATGTATGTATGTATGCATGTATGTATGTATGAGTAATTCTATTAACTGATATTTACATGGGCCATAAAATTATTTTTCTATGACAACTTTTAATGGCTGCCTTCTTTTTACAATTATACGGTAATAAAGGCTTACAATATAGTCTCAGTGAAGCCACCTTAAGATATGTTTATTGTATTAGTTGTCATGGTAAATGACGTAAGTTTTTTAAACCTTCTGGAAGCTTAATGTGATAGGAAATAAAGAATTTTATTAAATGTATTTAATTAGTGTGTATTTTTTTAGAATTCTTTATTTAGAAGAATATAAGAGAATATCTAATGAAAAAATAGTCGTTAAATATTCGGAAATAGTTTACGATTACAAGAAATTACTTCAAGAAGCATAACTGCTTAAAAGGAATAATTTTAATTATAATATAATAACTCCTCTTCCAGCTACGAAAAAGCTTCTCAATTATGTCGTTGGTAATTGACTTTAAATTGTTGGTCCTGGCGCACATGCCAGAGTTGGTTCGCACAGCATGTGTGGTGGGAGTAATTAAGTCGTAATGCTAACTAAACGGTAGAAACGAGCCATAATGTAGGCGTTATTTTATACCATAGTATGTCATTTTAAGTAGTCGTCGTAGTCTAGTTGGTGGTGTGTTGGCTAAATAGATGTGAGGCCACGGTTCAAACCATAAATCAGACTTCAGGATAAAAGCGAAATATGAAAAATATTTCTTCGGCGAGAAGCTATGTCGTAATATTGAACTAATTATTTATGGATGTACATATGTACGTATGTATGTATTGTTGTGGTTTTACCTTTTAAAAACATTTAAAATATAAGCTCGTAGATTGCAAGTGAAATAAAAATAAATTTGTGTTTAGTTTAAATTAAAATTCTTTATTATTTGCACAATACTGTGTGCCACTGTTCACAACTTGATGTAAACAACAACAATTGCTTTTCTTTGTTATTCCTCTTATTATGCCCTTTGCATAAACAATAACAATTACTAGACAATTATTCAACAGATCTTTGTAACGGAGATCTTCAAACCACGATTACTCTCTTCAAATACACCGAGTCTTCACACAAGACTGACTGAACTTCACTCACCCAATGGAGTGCTTTGCCTTGCCTTTTATACAGTCTGATAAATGTTCTTTAAGGCGAATGTTCATGACTTCGCCTTTTCGAAATCTCTATTAGTGTAAACATTGTTGTTTACATTTATTATTGTAGTGTTATTTGTGTATGTTTGTTTACTTGTTTACTATTTTTTTTTATGCTGCAGTTTTTTTTTGTTATATCAAGCAGTACGATAATTTGTAAACAGGTTTGTTTACTGCATTGTTTTGTGTTTGTAGCTTTTGTTTATAATTTTAATGTTAAGCGATGTAAAAGCAAAACACCAGTATCTAAATTTTTCATTTGCGTATGTATGTATGTATGTACGCTGCAATTGTTTATTACCATTTCCAATAAATTTGGCTGTATTGAATATTTGCTGGCTTCTGAGTAGTTCAGAAACGTTAAATCACGTAAACGAAGGGGCCAATGGAATGAATTACTTCTGGAAAAAGAAAGCTTACAGTGACAGTCCAGAATACTTTATGATAAGTTGTTAAGAGTAAATTGTTCCTGTTGTATACCTCCCTTGTTTAAATTATTTCAATAATTTTGTATTACGTTTCCATTTCAAGCCAAAAAGGAATTCTCTTCTCCGAGACTAGATGTTTACAATTCCATTCTTTTGTGTGAAATCATATCAAATCAAAGATAAATTCATTCATTGAAAGAAACCAAGTTTGTGAAACAGTTTTACAGCTGAAAGCATTTGTAAAGGATTTTCTGTAAGGAAATGTTTTTTTTCTATTTTCTATTTTCTATTCCTTTTCTAAAAATTTACGCAATCGTTTAGAATTTTAAGCCATTTATGAATGGTATACGAATATAATCTTTTGAAATCCTTGCACCCCAAATGTTAATTGTTAAACAGAAAACTTTAAAAATTAATTTTTATTAGAATATAAAATTTTAAAAGCGTTGTATTATAAAATATTATGGACAGATATGTATATGTATACAATATTTTCATTGTATCAATATTTGTTCAATAGATTTAAGATTAGATTTGTTTTGTAACACAATCTTTTTTTATTATTATTTTTTATTATTCATATTGAGTTTTAAAAAATTTTTTTTTTTTCAATATTTACTTGAATAAAAACATCAACATATGCAATAGGGAGGGGTTTGTAATTGAATAAATTAAGAATGTAGCATAGGAATTGTATTTAATTGTTACAAAATCTTTGTCTTTAAGTAGGTACAGTGCAGTCACTTTAGTTAAAAAAAAAATTGAAATAAATTTAAAAAAAATTCTTTTTGTTAATTCATAACCCTAATGTAGCACAAATTTCCATGTATGAAAAATAAAATTAAATAAAATTTTCAAAATGGTATACATTTTTTAATGTTTCAAAAAAAAAACCGATAAAAATAGAAATAAAATGTAGAAAAAAATCGAAAACTAATCATACTCGCACAGAGTTAAAGTGAACTTTGTTTGATATAAACAGTAATAAATTTTCAAAAAATCAAATTTATGCATTTGACATCAATAATAAATCATAAAAAATGCTATACGTTTTAGTTTTTTTGTTAAAAAAAGTTGAAATTCACCAAAAAAAAATATTTTGAAAAAAAAAATCTACTTTTGAAAAGACCATGAGGTGCTGTACGAACACCCTGACGAAATTTTTTCACATTTATTATCCTCCTTCTAATAGATACAGACACCTGCACCTACTACTGGCAATAAAAATGTACTCACACTGCTTGTAAGTGAGTCGCTGTAGTCTAGCAGGTAGTGTGTTCGCTTATTAGACGTAAAGCCCGGGTCCGAGCCACAGGCCAGATTTCCGGCAAAAATTCTGAGAGTAAATAAACCTACCATGACAAAGTTTCTCAAAATCTGTCGTTCGGAGTCGACGTTAAACTGTAGGTCCCGCAACTCAAGTATAAAATTAAGGCACACAACATGAGTGGTGTGAGAAGCTAGGCCATAATCATGACTGAGCGGTTGTAACGGCCAATCATGTATGTATATATGCTTGTATGTGTAATTTTCTATGTGTTTTTAATCAAATGATGCTTAAGATCTGACATTTTATTAGCAATTTATGGATTGTATTCGAATGTCTCTTAAACAATAACGTACGAACTCGGCAAGCATGTCATCTGCCGATGATAAAAGTCGCTGTAGTCTAGTGTCGGTAGTGTATTGGCTTATTAGACGTAAGGCCACGCTTCAAACGTCAGGTCAGACATCAAAACGAAAATATGAGAAAAAATATTTCTTCGGCGAGTGCCTCTCAGTAGAATTCTGGCAAAAACTCTGAGAGTTAATAAATTGTCATGAAAAGATTCTCAAAAAATTTTGTCGTTTGGAGTCGATTTTAAATTGTAGGTCCTGCCACTCATGTATAACAATTAATACACACAACATAAGTAGTGTGAAAAACATGGTTGGAATCTACACTGAAGGGTTCTAATGGCCAATTATGTATATATGTCTGGATATCAAATAGGACATTAGTCCATGGTTTTACGTGAGTATCGCCACGATACCCTACCCCACGGTGCTCTAAGCACGGATGGAAGCAATGCGTCTACCAGCTCCTCCACGCACAAAGGTGCAACTACATGATATGCAAAACCATATCATTGATTGCAACACCATACGTGAGTACCAATTCGAAGCTCTGCATTTGGACATGATTTACCTCTTGGTTAAGGGTGTACTTAAGGGCATTTAACTTTTTTCAAAGTAAATTTCCACACTTTTTGGATGCGTTGTTCTAGCTGAACACAAATGTTAAAATTCTTTGATATTCTCAGCTGTCAAATCATAGTTATCGATATCGATAGTTATTATGAGGCTAAGAAACCTTCTATATACATATGTATGTACTTGCACTTGACCTCCTTAAATTCAAATTCATTATCAATGAATTTTGTAAACAATCAATAAAAATCCTTAAAAATTTAAAAAATTAAAATTCTCTGTTGTTTTTTTAATTGTTGGTTGGTTGCCATCTTCAACTTCTAGACCTCTTCCAACAACGCAGAATTAGAATTTATGCTTTTCAAAACACAAAAACAGTCGGTTATGCAATTTATTATACAACCAACTGACACGTTATTTTGAAAAAATAAAATCCGTATATTGAATGTAAAAAATACTATTTTAGAAGAGTTAAGCTAATTATTTTGCTTTCGTTTGGTTTTTAAAATTCTTTTGCTGTTCATTTTATTATGCCGTCAAATTTTGTAGCACACTGTACAACCTTTATATCCGATTTCAATCAAAAAAGTCAACTAAAATGAAAAGTAAATAAAAAATATTAAAAAAAAAAAATAAAATCAAAATGGAAAATGAGAATCAGTAAAAAAACAAAAACAAAACGAAAAAAAAAATAATTAAAAAAAGACAAAATAAAACAAAAGATATCAGCGGTATGGTACAAAAATATATTTATAAACAATATCAAATGTCAATGCCAACAACTACTACTGCTGCTAACTATACCAATAACAGCAGTGACAACAACGATAACAATAAAACAAAGTAAAGAGAGAGAGAGAGAGAGAGAGACAGGATAAAAAGGAGAAAAACTAAAAAATATTGCCAACATATCAAAAGGAAACAATACAATACAATACTGACTAAACAATGCCACTGCCACATGCAAATACATATGAGATTATACTGACACATGTATTTACACACACACACCCATATCCATTCAGTAGAAAAACATGCCCAGCCAGCATTTTTGGAAATTTTTAATCAAATTCGAGTCTTTTTTGATTCTTCTGCGCGATTGAAAAGCTAGAATATGCGCTCATTTTCTAGTCATAAAAGACTCTTTTGTCGGGAGAAAAAAGTGACTACGGGCGACTCTTCTAAAAAAGTCATTTATGAGTCTTTTTCTATATTAGTGTAGAGTAATTTTCGACTCTTTTTCTAGTAGTCTTATAATCATTTTCGAATCGCTTTCTGATCATTTATTAGTCTTATTTATCGTCATTTGTGATTCTTTTTCGAGTCGTCTTTCAGTCATCGTTTAATCGCATACGAGTCTTTTATGAGTAATTTATCAGTATGTTTAGGAGTCCTTTTATTGTCATTTATCAGTCATGTTTGTATTAATTTGGATTCATTTTTGGGTCATTTATGATTATAATTTGAGTGATTTATTACTCGTATTTCAGAATGTGTTTTTAATCGGTTTTCTAAGACCTACGTCTACTCTGCCGCGATTACAAAAATCACGTTCGTATGAACATTGAGTAACAAAGGAAGCATACATGCATACATACATAATTGGCCATTACAACCTTTCAGTCACGTTACGGCCTAGCTTCACACACCACTCATATTGTGTACGTTAATTTCATACGCGAGTGGCGGGATCTAGAGTTAACGTTGACTCCGAACGACAGATTTTTGAGATATTTGGAGTTCTTGCCAGAAATCTGCTGAAAGGAAGCCGGCGTCTACCAAAGAAAGAATATTATATTTATATTTAAAAATAAATTGTATTTTATTTCAGAGCCATCTTTTACACAAATGAAAATTTATACAGAGAGGGAGTAAAAAAGCAGTGTTTAATCATCTATCTGCTTAAAATATGATCATAAAATACGTAATTACAATCACTTTTCAAACCCCTGCCTGATCTGTTTTTGATTAAGCGTTTTTCAATCTTCCGTATAAGTAGAATATAATAATAAATAACGGAAATAATAGTCACATTTTAAACGTCTGGATGATTAATTTCCGTTTGCTATACAATTTTTTATTGTATTTTAAATCGAACACATTTTACTCATTGGCGCGAATCATTTTTGAGTCCTTTTTTAATCGTATAAGTGACTAATAAGTTTTTGATCACCAAAAGTACTCTAAAAAGACTCAGCAAGGTGATTTTTTTAAAAACAATCTTCCAAATGCTAGCTGGGTGAGAGCGTGTATACAAGTGTGAATGTATGCATGTATGTATAAGTGAGTATTGATAATGTAAATAGAATTTAGAACACAATATATTTTTGTTTTTTGTTTTTTAATTTTTTCTATTCATTTACATGTGAGAGTGTGAGAGTGTGTGGGCCAAGAGTAATGGTATTAAAAACAGCATCAACAAAAAAGTAAAACGAAAAAGAAGAAACAGAAAAAAAAATTGCAAATACTTTCCAATCAGTATGACAAACAAAACCAACAATCAAATATGGCAGCATCAAGAACAACGAACGAACGAAAATCCCTTTAATGCTTACAAAAGATGATGACTGCCATGAAAAATCAAATAAAATAACAATAACAACAACAAAAACAATAGCAGTAGCAGTAGCTACTTTGACAAGAGAAAAATAAATCCATCATTACACATAAGACATGCTACATAATCAAATATTAACAATTACAACAACACCCGTACGCAAAAAATGGAAAGCAAAAGGAAACCCAAATAAAAAGCAGCAAAACAATGAAAATTACAACACCTTACATACATACATACGTAACCTGATAACATATTCGTCAACCATAATAGCTAAACAAAGCGGTTACCAGTAATACCTCTCACTACTTTACTCTTCCTCTTTTCCACTTTCATTTACTTTCTCTCATTTTCTGAAAATAAAACATTTGTTTTCTTTATAACGGGTTATACAACCAGTGGTTCCAAAATTAAGCTGTCAGCTGTTAAAGAACTTTATTCTGAAACATCATTTTCATTTCACAACCAAAGAAATCTTCCAACAGCGATTTCCGAGCTTTGTCAGTTGATAGTGGCCATTTTGTTGCAGCTAAATTTGTCAAATTAGTTGCCATCTAATCAATCTGTTTTGCCAAATTACTACGGGCGAATAGATATGTGCCATGGACAATGGAAAGACCCTGTAGTTAGAACTTTGGGCTCTATACGGCGTAGTTTACATTTGGATTTGCACAACCATCCAAATAGAGTCCAACTTAGGCATCAATTAGGACTGAGAAGAAAGCAGAGCAAACATACAACCTTCTTGTGAGTATTGTAGTGTTCGTACGCGAATCATACTTATTTTGTGATTCTTGTAAATGTTGAGTAAATGAGGGAGTCGAAATCAATAACATCATGCGTATTGTTAAGTATGAGTACGATGAGTACTTCAAACTTTGAATATGAGTAGTATGAGTATGATATTAAAATAAGTATGAATGCATATGAGTATGATTCGTATCTACTCATCTTTTTGAATACTCATTGCTGATCAACGTTATTGATAATTATTTCTTGTATGATTAAAGAAAACTTTAATCGAAATCATAGTTTTATATGTGCTTCATTTGGCATTGTTTTTGAAACTGAAAAATTGTTAACCCTTTACCCATACATATGCACGGGGTTATTGTGTATGTTTGAAATGTTTGCTGTTATCTTTGTTTACAAAAGCGTCGTGTTAAAAAAAATCGTATGAACCTTTAAAACTGAAAGAAGTAAAGCACCACAGAGCAAACCACCAACACATTTAGAAAACATTCATACATCGAGCCAAAACGAAAATGAAAAGAAATCCATATGCAAAATACAAAAACAAATATCCATAACAAACGACAAGAATGACGGTTAGGTATTGAAAAAAAAGAAGAACCAAATATAGTGAAACTGAAAACCACCAGAATAAAATAAATAAAGTATGGCCACCATTATTTAAACACTTTGAAAGAGATATTGTACAGTAAAGTCCAGTAATGTTTTAATTTTATTTTTTCTTTTTCTTTGTAATTAAAATAAAATAATTACAAATCAAGGCAAACAAAATTGAAATAAATTTTCAAGTCAAATGAAGAATATTCAGAACACTTCGGCGAAGGAAGCACTTCAAGCTGGACATTCCTGGCTCCTGGTACTTTTTTGACAGTGTTTGTCTTAACGCGATTGGAGACGCTTCTTATATGATTTCCTCATCCTTTGGAAGTACACAGTTGTAGAATGTGGTAAATATGCGAATTTCCCTAGTTGAGGCTCTTTCTTCATTTCTTTGGAGGCTTGCGGTTCACACGCTTTTTGTTTTTTTTTTAATTTTTAGACAAAAAACTTTTTGCTTTACGCCAGGACTAAACTTCTGGGATTGATCCTTGAATCTCAGCTAAGTTTGAGAATAACTAACTAAAATGGCCTGTTAAACAACTTGATCCACCTAGTGCTTTAGTAGGACAATTGGTATAAGGTGAGGTTCGCTATATTGTTCAATTATCAAACCTGTTGCGATACAAATTACGAGTGATTTGATTACAAAGTCCCTAGTTGTTATACTAAATTGCCATCCATGTTGATTACTGGTGAGACAACATCCTGCATTTGCAACATTTTGGCTTAAGCTTGTGTCACTCTAGCTCATAATTCCTTTTGGAAACTTCGCTATCCTATCTGGAGATAAAATTAAATATTAATATTCCGGCTAAACCTAGACTGGATAGGAAATTTCAAACTATATAAAGTCCTCGACTGGTGTATCTATTCTATCATATTGTTATGATTTTACCTTTCTAAATACGTTTAAAATATGAGTTCGTTGATTACAACAAAAATAAAAGTAAATTGGTGTTTAGTTTCAATTAAATTCTCTATTTTCGCACTATTTTTGTATGCCAGTGCTCATAACTTGACGTACACAACAATAATTGCTTGTTCGCTATTCTTCTTTGCTTACAACGTAGATCTTTACAACGGAGTTCTTCAAACCACGACTGACTAAATTCTTACTACTCGTTGTCTGCTTTGTCTTGCCTTTTTATATGCCCACGTAAACAGTCTGATGAATGTTCTTGAAGTCGCATGTTCGTGTCTTCGCCTCATCGAGATCTCTATGGTTGTTTCATTGTTGTTTGCGTTGTGTGTTGTTGCGTTCTCGTTTACTTGTCTATCCCCTTTTCTTTCATACTCATGGTTTTTGTTTCTGTAGCTTTTGTTTATCATTTTAATGTTAAACAATGTTACACCGTTTCCATTGCCATAACAATATCTATATCCAATATCTATATCTACAACTAAGCGGCAAACTTTAAGTTCGTTGGCCTATGTCGCGACTACTGCTACAATTGTATGTCAATCTAATACGGGTTCCTGATTACGGCTATATCCCGAGTAATTGAGTAGCTTAATGAACTTGCTAGAGTAGGCATATATCTGCCGAATACCAATCCATACCGAATACCAATCCATACTTGAATATACAGGTACTCTTACTGAGCAAATTCTAGACTGAAGAAGAATTTTAATTCATTGCCTGGCTCATCTAGGCACAAATTGATGGGAAGTGTACTAAGCAAATAATTAATTTGAATCCTGGGGACATTTCCATCTTTATGCCTATTCCCGGTCATTGTGTAATGCGTAATCGATAATCTAACATTAAACATTATTTATTGCTGTGGGCTTATTTACAATTGGTTTGTTGAAATGATTTTTTTATAGTCATATAACATGAATACTTAATAAAATTTTTGTATTTTTTGTTAGTACGAGTTTAAATGTAGAGGATGGTAATAACAAGAAAAAACATAATATTGTAATAACAATGTAGTAATTATGATTACAATAACAATGAAAGCATTATAATAACAATAACATCAACATTTAGCATAAAAAAACACAAAAAAACAGAACAAAATGAGAAAAGAAACATTTATATGCCATGACATTTCGAAACAGTTTTGCTAACCACTTTCATATGAGTATATGATAGTATATGTACATATACGTATCCACAAACATTTGTATGAATATGTACTAGAATGTAAGTGTCTGTTTAATGTTACAGTAACTGATGTTGAATCATTACACACAAGCCACTATTTGTTGGTTACATTTATTAAATTATGGTTTTGTATTATGGCATCTCTGTATTGTTATTATTAAAAAAATACTATTTCTTTCTCTCTCTCTCTCTCTCTCTCTCTCTCTGTTCATATACGTATTAAGTAGGTAATGTATTAGATTGTTTAATAATAATTATTATTAATATTACTTGAGTCTCTATTACTTTTTATTGTTGTTGGGACAAAATGAATGATCGTGATCGTTAAACCTTTGCACTCGGACAACGTTAGTCTAGCATATCACTCGGTTGTTCCTTGTGAGGGGACATGATAATTTGTTAGCGATTACGGACAATGATTTTATTCCACCGCAATTTTTTAAGAAACACGTGTTAATAAATAAATAAATCAACCGTCTTACATTTCGATAAAGAACGTGTGAAATGCGTTTACGACGGACTGTACACTTCTCTGAGCCGTTGAGCAAATTGTAGATATTGTTACGTTCTTACCTTTTTAAAACCGTTTAAAATATGAGTTCGTTGATTGGAAACAAAATAAAAATGAATTTGTGTTTAGTTTGAGATAAATTCTTTATTGTTCGCACAATTTTATGTGCGACTGTTCACAACTTGATGATTCAACAACAATTGGCTTAGTTCCTTATTCTTCTTTTTGCGTAAACACTAACACCTGTTTGGTAGATCTTTAGAACGGTGATGTTCACACGTAACGGGTCTTCACACAAAACTGACTGAATTCTTAGAACTCGTTACCCGCTTTGTCTTGCCTTTTTATGTGCCCACATAAACAGTTTGATGTAGGTTCTTGAAGTCTAACTTTCGTGGTTTCGCTTTCTCGAGAACTCTATGGCGGTTTCGTTGTTGTTTGTGTATTTTGTTCACGTTGCTTGTTGTTACTTACTCGCTTAGTTGTCAATCCCATTTTCTTTCATACTGATGTTATTGGTTTACTTGTAACGAGTTCGTTGTATTTGTTTGTGTAGCTTTTGCTCATTTTAATGTTAAACGATGTTACACCGTTTCCATTTTCGTAACAATATAATCAAAATCGATTATTATATAATCAAGTCGAGTTGCTGGTAGGTAACTTTCGAAGTGGTGACGAGTGCAAACGGTTTAGGAAAATTATTCAGGTTTTTTTGGAAATAACTTACAGAAACGGGTATAATCGTGGCAATGAGAGCCTGTTCTTTATTGATGCCACTGGCTCTGTTGGTTTTAAGCTCATCCAAAGCCATGACGACTATAGTTACAATACTGGGAGACAAGACTAACACGATATTAATCATCGGGAGAGCATTATATAGTATACTGATGGGTTAAAAACTTATACTGGAACAGTCTCAGAGTAAAATGCTCAGAATACATGAAGAAATTTTCTAGTTGCTTTCAGGCAATAGAAAGATGCGCTCAATTCAGTTTGGATAGGAAGCAGAAAGAATGGAAGTCGGTCAGGCTTCCTTCCGAGAATCTAGTTCCTATGAAGTTAATTCGAGTTTAGAATGCAAAGCTAAATCTGGGTCCCTTAACACGTGAAAATTTGCGGCAATAAGTAAGCAAATCAGGCTGCTGGGAGAGCAGCTTCCATAACGCTGATAAGGCCAGCGCTATTTATGTGTGGATTAGAAAATGGGGTTTGGAAGCTTAAGACAGGCGGGCACTCTTCTCCACTCAAATGGTTTTTTTTTTGGAAATTATTAACTTTTGTTGGGTAAATTCAATGAGAAATGATTTGAGTTCTGCATCAGACTATCAAGAAGTAGGGATCAGTTTAAGCCCAAGCATAATGAGAAGAACAAATCACGGAAAACATTCTTGGAACCTATGCGATTTAAAGGTATCAAGTAAGAGGCAGGATTTTATTCATACTGACAATGAGTAGCATCTTGAAGAGGGGGTGGGAGATTTGTAGGTTAAGGGCAATACAGTATCAGGTTGCGGTACTTCACTTCCTTCACTGTGTATAAGTGTGAGAATATTCTGTTTTTTACTTCCGTTATGTTGCAAAAATCAAGCGACATAGAGAAAACATGGATGTATTTTGTGATTATTTTGCGAACAATGCATTGAAAAAAAGATTGAAGTTTTCTTTTAATTCTCCATCTCTATGTATAACCAGTTAGTATGCTAATGTCATAAGAGTAAAAGTGTATAGCAAACTTAATTGATTGCCTGGCACATCAGTTTCACAACTGATTTTGTGATATCATCATGTTATAACATCATGTATGCCGCTTGTTCTTAATGGACAGCTCGTGGCTAGTAAAGTTGCTTTTTGAAAAAATGGCAATCATAAGATACCAGAACTGATAACTGTTTTTTTCCATGCTCAACTTCTCTATTTCACACTCATGTTGTCACTTTTTCGTTTTCAATGAAAAGCTTTCCAAAAAAAAGTTGAATGTTTTTGCAACTTTGCTCTTGTTTGCCATTAAAATGGCTACTTTTCCAACTTTTTTTGTATTTTATGAGCCTGCTTGACATTAAAAAGTTGAAAGTGAATGTGATGAAAATTTCGTAATAAAATATGATAAAATTTTAATTTCTTTCACGCGAAGTGGTTGACTTAATTGCGGTGCTAAAGTTTTATTCCGAGTTTTTCTTCTTTCTTCGAGTACAACTCGGTGATAAAAAGTTTGTAATTAATAATTGAAATTTTTAAATTTTTTCGTAAAGTTTGTCCACACGCAAAACAAAAAAAAAACAAAAGTTTTAAATTATTGTTATATGGAAGAAGATAACGAAAACGAAATTCAGCTTTTCAAAGTAATTGTTGAAAACATTACTGGGCATTACAACCCTTCAGTCAGGATTATGGCCTAGCTTCTCACACCCCACATTTTGTGTGCCTTAATTTCATACAGTTTAACGTCGACTCCGAACAACAGATTTTTAAGAGAGGAAAATTTATTCACTACCAGCTTTGCCTTTATCATTCCACAACTGAATGGACATATCCCCTATGAAGCTTCCATGAATTCTCTAATTGACACCAAAATTAAAAAGTTCAAGTACAAATACCGACGATATAATTTGTTCTAAATTTTTAATTAATTTTTTCTATTTTAAGAACAATTCTGTGAAACATATTTTTCTATGGAACTTAACATTGTTTTAAGGTCCCATAAGCATTTGTATGAAGTAAAACATTCTATTGAAAGTAGTTGTCTGTGCGTGTTGATAATATTTTTCCTATGGTTTTTATTTGTGTAAAACACACTCTCACATCACTTTCGCATCATATTTTTTAATTCAACTTGTTTTTCTCACTAATTACCAATTTGCTAAAACACACGCGAATTTCAAACAACATTCGTAGAAATGTGGAATCCATGCTAAAAACTTGAATAGTATAAAGCATGGTGAGCTGGCAACAACATATTTGAGTCATTTAATATGAAATTACAACAACTACAATAAGTTATAAAACAATCCTCGCTACTCTCTAATACGTATGAGTATTTTACGAGTATGCAGTAATCAATGGTAAAAAAAGTTAAAAATAAAAACGAAAACAAAAACATGATTTATTTTCTTCTTCTTCTTATTTCATCTATTTTAAATAGTACAATCATATCATAGCAACAACAACAACAATTACAATTACACCAACAATGGCAATAATACTCTTGAAATTTTTTTGCACTTTATTTCATGTATTACAAATATATAGAGAGAGAGAGAGGAGCACAAAAAAAAGTAAATTGCTCTGAATCTGTTGGCAATAGCAATAGCAACAATACAATTGCAATTTATTTTAACAAAATAACATCATGCAATCTAAATGCGTTCATCTGTGTATGGAGTACGTATGCATGTGTTAAAGTATATATCATAGCAGATTGGAAGAAAGGTTCCCTACAGACATGAATACATACTTACATATGTACATAATTGGCTATTACGGCCTAGCTTCTCACACCACTTATGCTGTGTGTGTTAATTTTATACGTGAGTGGAGGCATCTACAGCTTAATGTCGACTCGGAACGACAGATTTTTGAGAAACTTTTAATGGCAATTTTGTTTACTCTCAGAGTTTTTGCCAGAAATCTGCTGAGAGGAAGTCGCCGAAGAAATATTTTTTTCATATTTCGTTTTGATGTCTGACCTGGGTTTTGAACCCGGGCGAACACACTACCTACTAGACTACGGCGAAACGGAACTACCGAAAAGAACCTGAAATAGAACAGTAATCCATAATCGTTCAGGCTCTTACGCTACGCAGTAAGTACGAAGTAAGTGACACCACTGATCGAAAGAAACTATGTCACCGACAGCAGAGGTAAGCTCTAAAGCCACTACAATATATATGCGATGGGAAATAACCTATTATAGAAGACAGACTTCCTTTTCAAGCACTTGCAGTTTTAATGCCATGAACTCAGTTACTTTGGCGAGAAAAGTTAACATCTGGTGGATATCTTTGGATCTAGAAATAACACTTAAGCGAAGGTTCTGGTCTGAGATAAAATTGTTGACATAGGACAGATCTGATAAGAGGAATTTTTCTGCGGATCTTTGTACCATATTAAAAGTATTCGAATAACCTATCGAATATCGTTGGGAGAAATCTCTTGAACCAATTTTTTAGAAAAAAAATAAATATTTTCCTAATTTGTTTGCTAACGTATCTAATTTTACAATTGCTTCTGTATCCGAGATCAGCAATGAGTATTCCAAAAAATGAGTAGATACGAATCATACTCATAATTTCTAATACTTATACGCATTCATACTTATTTTAATGTCATACTCATACTACTCATATTCAAAGTTTGAAGTACTCATCGTTCTTATACTTAACAATACGCATGGTGTTGTTGATTTTGACTTTCCTTTGCTCAACATTTACAAGAATCACAAAATAAATATGATTCGCGTACGAACACTAAAATACTCACTAGCAGGTTGTGTGTTTGGCTTTTTCTTTCTTCTTTTCTTTGTGAATGCGACAACAACTAAGACTGTAAATTTTGATGAATGATTCGAATCACTCGAATCATTTATGAATATTATAAGTATTTTTCTAAATTTGTGAATCTGAATGAGTAGGCATATGAATCAAATATATTTCGAATGTTATGAGTTTGATGTCAATGTTCTACTCATACTCATTGCAGCCTGTACTTATAAATCAATATTGTAGTGAGTACGAATGAATCAGGGTAGTTGATTTTCAATACTGTTGACTCACTCATACTCAAAATTTCATGAGTACTTATGAGTAGCGAAAAACGATTCATTGCTGATCTTTGTTTCGTACCTCTGTAGCTAACTAATAATACCGTTATAGTCCTATAGATGTTATTCTAAAATAGACGATGTTATTATGAGTACAACAAAAAGAAAAAAAGAACAATAATAATGAACTTTAAATGAAAAACAATAAAAATTCATGGTGAAAGAAATTGTTCTGGATGTAACAATATAATTATGGTTTACATTAAAAAGCTGCAACAAAACAACAACAAGTTTAAGGAAAAAAAAAACAATTTAAATCTCATACCATATATAATGATGTGGCATGAATGTAAAACAATACTTTAAACAAGTTGCACGCACTACTATTACACCAGAGTAGTGCTGGTAGTAATAAATGTTTTTCGAATTCATGACTTAATTTTGTTTGTTTTTGTTTTTTCTTTCTTAAATTTTTTTCTTTTCAGTTTATTGACAGAATGAAATATTTAAAATTTCATTGTGTGTGTGTTTCATTGTAATAACCAAACATAAATAGTTTTATTAACTTTAAAGGAATTTTGATTTTTATTTTGTTTTTGTCAAGATTAAAAAATAAAAAATACGGATTTATTTGGTCATAATTCAAGTTTATTTATCTCTTAAACACTTGCCTACAATACTGATTTATATTTTATATTTCATACTTTGATTTTTTTTTTCTTTGGCATTTGTTTGTTTGTTGGCTTTTAGTTTTATTTGTTAAAATATTTATTTATTTATTTATTGTAGCATATAAAATATTTATCAAAAGAAATATACAAATAATAATGGGAAAAAAACTGAATAATATTGTAAAGTAATCGTATGCCCCCAAAAATGTGTAATAAATCGATAGAAATTTTTTTGTAAATTCCCAAGTGTACAATTAATATTAAAAATAATTGTTGTTGTTGTTGTTGTTGTTATTTGCATACGAACTAAATATTTGCAGAGCCACCCACGCATGTCAGAGGAAAAATAAAAGGGCCAGTATACCTACTACAGTTAGTGTATTGGATGGTGGCAAACATTTGTTGAAAATAGTTTAATTGGCTATGGAAAGTTTTTTTTGGGTACAATTGTAATATCATTAATCATGCATTGTATCACACTGAAGTCGTCTAGTAGGTAGTGTGGTGGCTTATTACACTTGAAGCCACGATTCAAGTCCCAGTTCAGACGTCATCAACAAAACGAAATATGAAAAATTATTTGCGACTTCCTCTCAACAGATTTCTGGCAAAACCTCTAAGGGTAAATAAAATCGCCATGAAAAAGTTTCTCAAAAATCTGTCTCTTGAAGTCGACTTCAAAACGATAGGTCCTGCCACTCATGTATAAAATGAACACACACAACATACATAAGTACTGAGAGAAACTAGGTCGCAATCCTGACTCAAGGGTTCTAATAACCAATTATGTATGTATGTATGTATGCAAGTATGTATGTATGTATGTATGTATGTATGTAATGTATGTATGCAAGTATGTATGTATATATGTAGGTATGTATGTATGTATGCATGCAATTATGTATGTATGAATGTATGTATGTATGTATGTATGTATTCAGTATATATAATTAAAATGTTACTTTTCCACATACCCAATATTTATGTAATGTACGCATAACGTCATTAAATAAAATATTTGAGTACTGTACAAATAATTTTGACAAATGCATGGGCTCCCTTATATGAAATCTTCTGACATTTGTAGGCTGGTTTTTTTTCCTCGAAATGATAAGTTTAATTATATATTCGTACAGTATAAAAAAAACGGCAAAATACGATATATTGACCCCAATACTTTGGAGACAAATAACAAATAAAATCAGATATTCATAATGTACTCATAACATATGTGTGAACTCGTACACTTCTCTTGTCACACATAATGGTATAAATAGTTACAAAATATATGGCCTTCAAATATAAAAAAATTTAAAAGAAAATACGAGTGTAGAGAACTTTTTTGAAGTATTTTATGAAAGAAATCGCGATTGAAAGGGAAGTGAATTACTTTTGAATAGAAATTATAAGCCACTGCTCATGTCAGAAAGATTGAAATAGAATTGAGCTTGAGAAAACAAGTAAATTAGTTACCACACACGCTGAAGTCAATGTCTTTTGACATTAAAACCTAAGCGGAAATGAATAACGAAATCACGCCCACTATTTGAAGTGCCATAAAACTAACTTTTTTGATTTTATCAAGTAGTTAAATATCTATGAGGCAAAATTTATTACATGTATGTGGTTACACCAAAAGTTTTCAATTTTTCTGTTATGTTTAAAGCGAGCATTGCCCATACAACGCATGAAGTATGCACGTGGACATTAATATATAATATGACATCATGGAAATTTTAGGCTACATGTAGCAGACCAATTGAAAATTATGTATTAAGTTGAGGTTGGGAAGTTCTTTCAACCCGCCTAATACACACATACTTATAATTGGGCATTACAGCCCTTTAGTCAGGATTACGACCTAGTTTCTCACACCACTTATGTTGTGTGTGTTAATTTTATATATGAGTGGTGAGTATTTCCAGAAGTCTGCTGAAAGGAAATCGCCGGAGAAATATTTTTTTAATATTTCGTTTTATTGGTGATGTCTGACCTAGGTTTCGAACCTTGTCCTCACGTCTAATATGCCAATACACTACCTACTAGACTACGGCGACTTCGGTAACTTTTTTTTAACCTGTCTTATAGTCCATTCAACTACCATTTTTTTCGAACCATAAAGAACGGTCTAACTATGATACATTTTCTATCACAGCAAAGGACTTGATGCGTTTTTTAGGTGAAATATGTTATCAGTTCTTTTAGCATGGAATCCAAGAGTTGCCACGGGCAGACAGAATGATGTAAATTATGATTTAATTTAAATAATTTAGATTTATATCTTATACAACGGCTTATATAAAGGCTTACATAAAATTCGACAAAAAATTTTATACCGTTATTGTTATATTTAGCTTGATAATCTGGGTGATAGCTTCACTGAGTTTGAAAATCAAATCTCAGCTATGACATCTTTAACAAGAAAACCAAAGGAAAACAATTTTTCTTTTGATGACACCTTCTTAGTGATTTGATGTCAAAAGTCACTAATAATCGTGAAAAACCTGTAGATCTCAGCAATTTTCGATGAATTTACAGTTACATTGCCTAAATATATTGTTACGAAAAGGAAAAATCTAGATACTGGTGTTTTGCATTAAAATTATAAACAAAAGCTACAAAAACAAAACAATGAACTTGTTTACAAATTATCGTACTACGTAACATAAAAACAAACACCAGCATAAAAATATGGTAAACAAGTAAACAAAAATACAACAACAAACTCTACAAGAATAAATGTAAACAAAATACACAAACAACCATAATAAAACAATGTTTATATTTATAGAGAACTCGAGAAGGCGAAGCCACGAACATTCGCCTTCAAGAACCTGTTTACCCATATAAAAGGCAAGGCAGGCGAGTGAGTTAATAAAATTTCAGTCAGTCTTGTGTTAAGATGCGGTATGTTTGAAGAAAGTAATCGTGGTTTGAAGATCTCCGTTACAAAGATCCGTCGAATAATATCCCAGTAATTGTTATTGTTTATGCAAAGGGTGTAAACAAAGGAATAATAAAAAAAGTAATTGTTGTAAAGTTGTGAACTTACCTAATGATCTCTCACTCTTAATTCGTTGCATTCCGTTTTTTATTTTTTTAATGCAATTATTTATTTTATTTAATGAATATAACTTATTATCTAAAATTAAATATATTTTGAATTGATTATTAATGGAAATTATTGATTGAAATAATTATGTTAAGAATTCTTAATCTAATAAAGATTGACCTTTGAAACGTGCATGAACCTTGTCAGTTTTTAGTTTTTTTTTTCAAAATACAGTGGAGCCTACATAAGATTAATTGTGTATAAGTTCCTCAATTTCTAACATAATTACTGGATTAAAATTAAATTCTTGGTACAGTACACTATAATGTATGAATCTATGCTGTTTCATGATAAGAAAATATGGGTTTCAGTGATCACACTAAACGCAACGTGATAGTATAGAGGCAGTATTTTTAAAAGTATACATCTGGCTCACCACGATCCCGTTTCGACCACTTTACTATTGTAGCAAGAGTATCACAAATGAATAAAAGTACCATTGAGAGAGAGGCTTTATTTGGGCCTCTCTTTAAAAACCCTTAATTTCTTAGAATCTTAAAAATATTTGTACTAAAAAGCCAGCCTTTAGAAAAACATTTACAAGGAAATAAAAGGACAAAAGGAAAGAATGAAATTGCCAAAATCTCTAAAACTAAACTTAATCTATGACTTAAGTCAATCTAACCTAGAAATTTTGGTGTTTGAATACATTAAGTATAACAACCAAAATTTAGTCAACGAATTGCCCTTTAACATCTGTTTATTATCCCTCAATTGTGTGTGTAAATCATCGATAACAACAAAATAATGACAATATCTTGCCCGTAAAAACTAAGTGTTACCTTCGATTAAACACACAATTGAGAGACTACATGATGCGAAAATTAAAAACTAATTAATTTATTTGTTTTTTTCTTAATTTAACTAATTTTCTTTGTACGAAGTCTGGAATTCATGGCTTTTTCATCTACAATGAAAAAGTTTACCTTAAATAGTTCTTAATTAAATAATGAGTAAATTGAGAACCAATAGAATTAAGTTGCCCAAAACTTCAAGATTAAAAACTAATTTAATTTTTTTTTCTTAATTTTACTAATTTCCTTTGTACTTTAGAAATATCTTTTCATATTTCGTTTTGCTAGTGCCTGAGCTGGAGTTTGAACTAGGGCCTTGCATCTAACAAGACGTCTAGACTAACTATTAGACTATGGCGGTCTTAATATCTCGCCGTGAAAAGGTTACCACATCCCCGGAATAGATTGTAGACAAACAGTTTACTACCTAGCATGGTATCAATTAATCCGGTAATCAGATCAAGTTAGAAAAGTATTATGCTTGACGCCTTCAGATGTTTTAAGGCATTAGTAGCAGTAATTAAAAGTAAGCGAGACAAAACATTTCGTTTGACGCCTTAAGGGGTGTTGAGGCCTTAGTAGTAGTAGAGTAAGTTGTCGGCCAAGCAACCTGAGTGTATGGGAGAATATTAAAGAAAGTATTCTATCATTACTTTTGATATTTTAATACTTAAATATACAGTGTTTGATGATGAGTTTGAAACGTTTCTAAATAAGAGATAATCAATGGAAAAATTAGAGAAAATTACAAAAAACGATAAAATGAGAAGCAGAGAATTAACTTAAATATTTAATGGGCCATTAAAAGGAAACCGTCAGAGTCTATAACCAGCACACTAGCCGTGACTTTTAAATACATACTACACACATATAATTACATACTATACTATATTAAGCAATTGAATAAATTTACTAATTTAAATGACATATGTATAAGATAAACAGTCAAAGAGAAAAGTTTACGTGTATGAAGACTTTTGTCCTGCTAGTTATTAAAAAACATCGCTACAACATCTTTTTCAAACTGATAAAAATCAGTTTAAAAAATTTTACATATGTACGCCGCTATATGTAGACTTTTTTCTTTGACAGTATGTCTTGACGATAGTCAAATAAAAAAAATCTACATACACCTGTGTATCTGGAACTTAACAAACAACGCTACAACGTCTTTTTCAAATTAGTGGGAGAAAGGTCTGCTACTACACCGGTGTATGTAGACTTTTTTCTTTAACTGTATGTTGTGACGAAAGGTTTGCGGCAATTGTTATGAATAAGTAATAGAAATTTAAAGGAAATGCACTGGAAGTGCAGCAGAGAAAAGCAAATTTTAAGCACTATAAGACAGAAATCATAAAGACAAAAGCAAATTGAAGAGTATTTGAGATTTAAAGAATATGAAAAGCTTTGTGGACATTTACAGAATTTTATAGGAAAACTAAATAAAAATGAGAGATAATGAGAACCAGCGCTTTTGATACAAATTTATGAAGACTTTAAATAATTTTAAGCTTTTGAAAGAGTTAAAGAAAGCGATGCGATACGAAAGAAATAGATAAAACATTCTGTGGGTTAAAAACCAAAATGTCCTGAAGTTTCGTTTTGAAGACTTTATGAGAAGCCGTGACTTCTCAAGAGCGAATGATTACTTGACAATATCTAGTAAGAATGTTGAAAATGTTACAACGAAACCACTATTGGCCAATTAACACGACATTGTATGGTGTATGTTGTATTGAATACACTTTTTGCTTTTGAACATTCAATTCTATGCATACACTGTTGTATATTCGTTCAACAATACACTGAATACAACGATACAAGGGCTTGTGTGAATTGCCGATATGTTTATGGGTTTTCTAAGCAAAAAATATAAAAGAATGAAAATATAAAAAATATCTGTTGTAAGGATCGTCATGTTCGTTTCAAGGACATAATGATGCAAATTATAGCCACTAATTTCTATTGTTTAATAAATTTCATAGAAATAATTTTTAAATTCTCAAATATGATTAATAGAATATGAAAAATATTTTTTTAAGTTACTTTGAGTAAAAATAAAGTTCCTTCCTTTACGCCAAATCTTTTGTTTTGAAACGAAAGGTTGAGGTTAAGGTTTTTACCGCAAACACCTTCATAGCATGACGAGTGAAACTTTTTCATATTGTTTTTACCAGCAACATGACACGGTTGAATCATTTATACGATCCAGTATATAAAATAAGAAATTAAATTTGCTTTACAGCTCATGTTATCCTTCTAAGTGGATTAATAGGTTTGCAACTCGGATAAGTTATACATCTTCCTTTGGGCTATTGTTATAAGTGGAATTGGGTTTTCTGGAAGACAAAAAGAAATATACACAATAATAATAAAGTATTAGTAGTCAAATTTATAAAAATTAATGTAATTAAAGATAAATCCCTATTTTTTTTTAATTCTAGCATCCTGTATGTTAGCCTAACTCCAGATAACATTAGAATGAAAAGATTTGTTCATAAAGAAAACTGCTAAAGCTTTTATTCAATACATACATACACAATTTCATAAACACTTCTAGAATAGGTGTAGCCTCTCAGGAGGTTAGGTTAGGTTAGGTAAGGTTGGAGTGTTAGCTTTGATGCCAAAGCTAATTTGAGTACGCATAAACGGCCCCTAGTGATGCACCTAAGGAGAATGCCGATAACATTTTGAAAAACTTGTGCAATTGAATCGGTATTCAATCCTTATTTAAATTAAAGAAAATATTATTCAAGTTCCTGTGCTTAAGAAAGCATTCTCTGGCGAGGTATTATCAAACTTTCCAATAGCCAGGCAGCTATCATGGCTTTAAATTCCAACTTAACGAACTTGAAAAGAGTGTATAATCGTCACAGATGCCTTAATATACGATAAGATCCACATGACCAGGTACCAAAATATAGGCAAATTTCAGATATCTCTAGAGCAGATAAAATGGCCATGTAGGGTACAATTACTGAGCTTCGACTTTGGAAATCTTTTTAAAAACCAGAGTGATTGAAATTTGGAATGTAGTCCAGTATTCCGTCAACACAAAATGCGTGGCCTTAAATACGGACTAAATGGCTCAGAAAATTCTATCCAAAACTGGATAGAAGGCACACTATAAGTCTGCTATAAACTCAAAGAAGCATGTGCAGTATGGTTGTCGGGGTCATGACGGCTCATTTCATTATCGACACGAATGCGAAGTGCATTGATCCCTGGATTTCTTGCAAGTGATTTTTGAAGAAGATTTAGGGATGAGGTAGATAGGAAGACTGTTCTTCACCTATTTGGGTATAAGCCCAGGAGAAGAAAAAATAGCCTTGCTTCCTACAATATAGATTATCTAGAGGAACTGTCACGCTTAGACATTGACAGTTTAAGTTGCTTTATGAGAAGCTTCAAGTTTCAAGACTAGGGGATAATGGAATACTGTTAAATCACAAATCCCCTATGTGACATGTGTATCCATACAATTCTATCTACCAATCTAATGCATAAGGATACCAGAACACAGGGTTAACTTATCGAATTGTGTAGCTTATTAGAGCATGTACACATCATACATAAATGGTCATTAGAACCCTTCAGTTAAGATTACGACCTGGAATTTTATTTATTCTCACATCCAGAAATCTGCTTGAGAGGAAGTCGCCGAAGAAATATTTTTTGTAGTTCAATTTTTAAAGATATATGGTTTGAACCGTGGCCTCACGTCTAGTAAGTCAATACACTACCAACTAGACTAGTGGTTGCATGAAATACCCATTCACAATATACTTAGATATAGTTCTTATCTCTGTTAGGGCATCCGTTAGGCAAAAACCGTCAACAAATCCTGGGTTGTGGAAGAATTGTAATTTATTGTCTAGATTTACTTGGAGTAAATTATATTGCAGGGATATTATGAATCATTGCGTAAAGGGTAGGCATGCATAGACACTGCGCTAACATGCAAATGACGGCTGTGCATGGTGTAATACAAATCAAGCTGGTTCGGATATTTGCTATTTGCTAAGTGTATATGCTGAAGAAGAAGATTGATAGCGTAGTAACCAAGACAGGAAAAAAACTGGAGTGAAATTATTTAGACTAAACTGGAGTTTATGCTCTTTTCGGAAGCTAGGCAAAGACAAATTTTACCTTATAAGTGGATCCATATCCCACAATCATGTCCATCACACTTTGCTCTTTTGTTACAGATGCATAAACTAATATTTTTTATGATTTAGTGAATATCATATTAAAGTTGCTCTTAGGTCTGTCTAAGCCTTGTATACTTTTCTGTCAATTCTTAGGATTGAATGATTATGGGATAAAAATAATTTCTTTTATTTTTATAAAATTCTTTTTCAACTTTTAAAAATTTGTTAATAAATGTTTAAGAACTTATTTGAGTCGAAGATTTTATTTTCACTAGTATTTCACTCTAGGATTTCCATTAAGTGAGTGAAAATATTGTAAGATATTCAGGCGCATCAAATATACGATGACGATGTTATGTTGCCCTTGAAGTTTCTCTCATGTATTTATCACATTTTTTACAATGAAAAAAAATTTCGATTTGCTACAGAGGGGAGTATAAACTCTTTCAGCACGTGGCTTATATTTGCCACTTTTTTCACTTAAGACATCTTAACACAATGAATATTCCTCTTCGACTGAAGAATTTTTAAAATTCTGAACTATTTATACACATAGGCAATCTATTTTTGGACAGTATGAATTTGTAGATTTTCTTTGTCTAATTCATGAAACAAAAGACCTGTTGTAAGCATTGAGTAGTAGTTACCTGCTAAACAGATGCATTTTAGGAATTTTTCCAATTGTAGGTTTTGTGAAAAATTGTTTTTAAAAAAGGGATTTTTTGTAAATGTAGGTTAGCACACGTTCACAGTCAGTTGTACCTAAACTGACATTATATTTGCAGCCCACATATTTTGTATGAGTTGTGTGGCTTGAGTTACAAAAGGAAAATAATCTCCTCCATGCCTAATACGAAATGTCTCTTATGCCAAAAATATATTTCGAAATGAAATGCACCCTAATATGCTTGCAGCGTGTTCTACCTAAACGGCAGTCTACACATTTTGTGTGTCAATATGAATTTGAGTTCTGGCTTTAATTACAAAAGGGAAGTAATCTCTAGGGGTAATGAAAGACAAATTCTGACCTTTTTCTTTTTTGTCAATAACTGTAGCTAACATCTGCAAATAGGAGTGTATTTATTTGAAAAAAGGAAAGACTGTCTCTGCAGCTGTCTGTGCATATAATTGGGTAATTCGCAAAATCCCTTGTATCGTTGTATTGAGTGTATTGTTGGACGAATATACAACAGTATATGCTTGTTGTTGATAATTTTCATATACAAATCCATTACCTTTTTCACATGTTTTTAAAAAGTTGTAATGGTTTCGTGCTATACTTATGTATAACAAGCCAACACACTACCCATTAGAATGCGTCGACTTTCAAAATTTTAACATTTCATACAGTGCTCTTTGTAAGCGTAAAACTTAATTTTAATTCAAATGCTATTTTATAATTTAACTTCAAATCTGTAATGTTTTATGGAATTATAAAAATTAAATTCGAATTTCATTCATCATAGTCATTCATTAATAAAATAATTTTTACCTTTTCATAGTATATAAATAAAAAAGAATGAAAAAAAACAAAACAAAATATTGTTGAAAAAGTAAAAATAAAAACAATTTTATTAAAATATTTTTATTTTTTAACATCATTTTTGAATTACACGTAAGGCATTCCAAATGCGCAGTTAAAAGGAAAATTATAGGCAATGAGAGGATATTCGAAATTTAAGTTTTTGTTTTTTTGTAAGTTATTGTTAGCATTTATCCATTCGATAAGTTTTTTCCTTCAAGAACTAGAATAAACAGACAAGAAACTGCCATAATTTTTTTTCATGCCTATTATTTTCACCCTTACTGTAACTGTTGCACACTTTAGTAAATGTTAAAAGCTTTATGAATTTTTATTTTAAGCCAAATCTAATAAATGCATCAGTGCTTTAGCATTTTTTATTCGTTCATTTTGATATTTATGCTCCATTTTTTTGTTTTTTTCGTTTTCTTTTACTTTCTAGTCAACAAATTTATGGAAATCAAAATCAAAAAAAAAAAAGGGGGAAAAAAATATTCGTTTTTAGGTATTCGACATTTGAATTTGAATATGGAGAGGCCTGTAATATATTAAGGCGATTTAGATTTATGTAGGCTTATTGGGCGTGAGGCTAAGTCAAACCCCCAGCTCAGACATCATCAACAAAACGAAATATGAAAATAATATTGTCTTCCTCCTCTTCTCAGCAGATTTCTAGCAAAACCTCTGAGATTAAAATAAAATTGCCATGAAAAAGTTTCTCAAGAATCTGTCGTTCGGAGTCGACTTTAAACTGTAGATCGGTTTCGACTAGAGAATAAGCTAGGTTGTTGGGCTTAGTGTTGTTATGAAGTAATATTATGGTAGCATATTCGAAGTATTTTTAGCTAGTGCTGGGTTTATGCTATCGCAAGATAATACTGGATTTAACTTGAAGAGAAAGTGTGTACAGAATATGAGGCGTAGCAATACTATATGGCAATCAGGTCCAATCTTCCAAAAGTTCGCCACGAAAGTTGTTTGGTATCGTCTGGACAAGTTGAATCAACTAGACAGGAGGAATCGGGTCACGCTTTGCTATATTTAAGATCAATTGCGAACTGAGAGTAATATGTAAGCAGAGAAGCTTTTTATTTCTATCCGTGGAATGGGACGGAGACTCGTATGATATGAAAAACACTTAAAATAGAATTTACTTACTTACTTAATTAGCCTTTTACAACCAGATTAACAGATTTCGGCCTGCCGTAACACATCCTTCCGGTCTCCTCTGCTTTTTGCGCGTCTACGCCAGTTAGTCACACCAATCGATGACAGGGCTTCCTCGATTTGGTCCTTCCAACGCATACAAGGTCATCCTCTTCACCGACTTCCGACTTGAACAACATGGTCGAGCCAGAGCAGCCGCTGCATATTAATAGGCTGCACAATGTCCATGTCGTTGAGGAGCTTATACAGCTTATACAGATCTGTTGCGGAAATCATCGCCAATTCGCACTGTAACAAATATCTTACGTAGTACTTTTCTCCCGAATATTCTCAAAGCTGCTGCATCAGTGCTTAGTAGGGTTCATGCCTATGTGCCTTGTAGAATATTAGTTTTGTCGTATGAGAAAGGTCTCTGCTACTCAATTGCCTATTGAGAGCATAGTAGCACCTTTTGGTAGGAGTGATCCTACGCTTGATTTCCAGACTGACATAATTTTTGAAGGTAACGGTGGAGTCAAGATAAGTAAATTCCTTGACTACATCAAGGGTATACGATATCGTACTTATCAGCCGTAACCTGAGAATCAATACGTTGCACGTCTCTGCTTGTCGATAACATATACATACTTCGTTTTGCCCTCATTTAGTGCCAGACCCATCTTAGAAGACTCCCGTTCAATAGCACTAAAGGCAGCAGTAACATCTTGCTTGGTACGTCCTAATATGTCAATGTCGCTAGCGTACGCAAGCAACTGAACACTTTTTTGAAAAATAGTGCCATTGCAATGCACTCCTGCCTTTCGCAGAACGCTCTCCATGACGAAATTGAAAAGGTCGCATGATAAGGGATCACCTTGTCTGAAACCTCGCACGGTATCAAAATGTTCGGAGAGGTCCATTCCTATCTTGACAGATCTGCAGAAATTTGTCAACGTCATTCTGCATAGACTTATCAGCTTCGCAGGTATACCGAGTTCAGACATTGCTTCGAAAACACAATCCCTTATGGGGTTATCGAAGGCTGACTTAAAGTCGACAAAAAGATGGTAAAATGTAAAAAGATTTGAAAATTGCTTTTGACTATGATTGTGAACTCGAAAAGAGGACACGTTTAAGTAACTTCTTTTGTTGTAATCCTTAACAAATTCTACGTGTTTTTCGTTTATTAAGCGATCCACATTTGTAAATGGTAAACCTGTCGCCCAGTAAATAACATTGCAGTTGATTGAGAATTTTAAAACCACTAAATGGATAACCTTGTATTACAAAAATTTCATACCTCCCTAATACAAAAATATTTCAAACATATTTTTAACATCGACAGGTTCAGCTTTTATTTTACGACGCGAAAGAGGAGAAAAACTGCTCAACTGTTTTACAATAAAAAAAAAAACTCATTGCAACGTATGACATTTTGTTTACAAATTTAGAAAAATAAATCACAAAAACTATAAAGAAACAAAGAAAAGAAAAAAATATCAATCATACTAGGCTATATGTATATGATCCTAAACAAATACCAAAGCAAATGCCAACAGTCCATTAATAAATAAATTTTATATTCTAAATAAAAACAACAAAAAAAAGGACGAAAAGTTCAACTGTAACCTTTAACAGAATCTTAAGTGTATGCAACTTACATGCTGTTGAAGACTAATATCATTCAACTGTAGAGAATGCATTCATTTAAAAGTCTGGTTTGCTGTAATCCATGCAACTGAATTAAATTTCATCAATTTACTCCTTTCAGCAGCTGTAAATATTTCGAATGTCTATAGGAATTACTTTAAAAATAAATCCTTTATGTGTGCATGTGTATGTTTGCATTAAAATTAATTTTTTGTGTGTCAACTACAACAACTCAGGTAAAATTTAATTCAATTGTTAAGGGGAAGTACAATGTTTTTTATTTTAAAACATAACATTTTCTAGAACACAGGACGACAAAATTTGCATTTTTGTATTCGTTCATCAAGAGGTACATTTTAGTAGCCATACTGATGCAAAGGATAGTATTTCCAATGTTTGTGGAAGAAAGAAACAAAAAACAAAGAAAATCAATAAAATCGAACACAATAAATTAGATGAACTGTTAGTTTCATGAACGTTCTTACAGGACACTCTGGCTTACACGTACGTTTAAAACGTATAGATGTGTTAAATAATATTGAATACACGGGATATGGTGAGCTTATTGGTAAGCCTTTACCAACTCAAGATCCCAAGGATACCATACCAGACGTAATTAATCTCTATGGAGTAGATTGGTAGACTGGATGAAGCTAAGGAAGTTCGTGCAGGACACAGGCTTGATACGGAAAGTATGTTTACATACATAATTGTCCATTACAACCCTATACATGAGTGGCGGGATCTACAGTTTAAAGTCGACTCCGAACGACAGGTTTTTGAGAAACTTTTCATGGCAATTTTATTTACTCTCAGAGTTTTGCCAGAAATCTGCTGAGAGGAAGTCGCCGAAGAAATATTATTTTTCATATTTCGTTTTGATGTCTGGCCTGGAATTTGAACCGTGGCTTCGCGTCTAATAAGGCAACACACTCTCTACTAGACTGCGGCAACTTCTAGTCGCCTAGTTTAGGAAAGTATGTTTGGTATTCCTTAAAGCTGAGTGCACAAGAGACTGGTTTGATGGCTTTGGTGTATGGCTGATAGGCATGTAATCTACATATGTACCTACTCTTATGTATTATTTCTTTGTCGACCACAGGGATAAAGACCACAGGTATTCTGTTTTCAAATGAAGTGTTTTAAAGAATTTGAATTGATTGGGTGTCCTACTTCACACACATTTTAACAATTCTTGGCGCCTTTGTTAGATTTGCCAACATGTGTGAAGCTCCGCCTTGATCTATTCTTCTTCACTTGTCATTGCTTCAGAATAGGTTGGCAATCGCTACAGTTTAGCAGTGAATAGCAAATGGAAATACGATAATCAAACATCATTCTTGTTTGTGTATTCAGTTTTTTTTTTTCAAATGGTTAACAGCTGTTTGATGATGAATACGTCGCTGCAAGCTGATTAAATGCCATTCTTTGTGTTCTTTTGTCAATGACATTATTAAACGAGATGCATCTTTGCATTACCATTTTCCTATCGTTTTTTTAGTTACAGCCTCGTCATCTTCATAATTTTCTTCAGCTACCTGTCTAGTAGTCTAGTAGCTAGTGTGTTGGCTTATTAGACGCGAAGCCACGATTTAAATCCGCGGTCAGACATCAAACGAAATATGAACAAATTTTTCCTTGGCGACTTACTCTCAACAGATTTCTGGCAAAAACTCTGAGAGTAAATAAAATTGCCATGAAAAGTTTCTCAAAAAAATCTGTCGTTCGGAGTCGACTTTAAACTGTAGGTCTTGCCACTCATGTATAAAATTAACACACACAACATGAGTGGTGTTGAGAAGCTAGGCCGTAATCCTGGCTGAAGGGTTGTAATGGCCAATTATGAATGTATGTATGTATGTAACCTGAAACAATTCAGACGAAAGAAAATAGGTAATCATCGATCTATAGTGCTTGATATCGTTCTCAAAAAAGATGGACTGATGTATTCCACCAGCTCAAAATACGCACACCAAATAGAGACTTTTTTCACAATGTATTGAACGGTTCAGGATCTCATGTGAATTGCTGTTCATCCGCCCATTCATAAAGAAATAGGCCTCATAGCTGAAAATGATTTCCTGATGACAATTTCGGTCAGTTGCCATTCACTTCAGAGCCCATTCAACAAGAACACATCATTGTCTAAGGTCGTAAATGGTGATTTGGCTTAAAAGACTGAATAAATGACAACTAATTTGATAGACGACAGCATAACAGTGCTTGCGTACGCTGACAACATTGACATAAATAGGGCGTACCAAGCGATATGTTACTGCTGCCTTTAGTGCTATTGAATGGGAGTCTACTAAGATGGGTCTGGCCGTAAATGAAGGCAAAACGAAGTATATGTTATCGACAAGCAGAGACGTGCAGCGTATTGAATCTCAGATGATGGCCGATAACTATTGTTACGTTTTTACCTTTTTAAAAACGTTTAGAATATGAGTTCGTTGATTGTTTCCATTTCCGTAATACTATACTTTCGATATAGTCAAGGAATTTATTTATCTAGGTTCCTCCGTTACCACCAATAATGATGTCTATCTGGAGATCAAGCGCAGGATCACTCTTGCCAACAGGTGCTACTATACAGGTGCTCAAAAGGCAATTGAGTAGCAGAGACTCCTCTCGTACGACAAAACTAATACTCTACAAGACGCTTATCCCCCGTGCTTCTTTATGGCGCAGAGGCATGGACCCTAATAGGCACAGATGCAGCAGCCTTGAGAGTATTCGAGAGAAAAGTCCTACGTAAGCTCTTTGAGAGTTGGCGATGATTTCCGCATCCGATACAACAATGAGCCAGTATGAGCTCTTCAACGACATAGACGTTGTGCAGTGTATTAATATCCAGCGGCTGTGCTGGCTCGACCATGTCGTACGGGTATTTGATACGGAGATTTTCGGAAGTCGGTGAAGAGAATGACCTTGTTTGCGTTGAAAGGACCAAATCCTGGAGGAAGACCTGCATCGATTGGTGTGACGAACTGGCGTAGGCGCGCAAGACGCAGAGGCGCCTGGAAGGATGTGCTGCGGCAGGCCGACATCCGTTAATGGGATTGTTAATGTCCAATTATGTAAGTAAGTATTAACAGTTAAAGTTCAGCAGATCCTATTGGAAGACTATCAGTAATTCGTAATTGAACTGTTTTCGAAACCAATTTCATTAAATTTTTCTTTGTATTTCTATGTTTAAAATTGTTTTGCAATTACAAAACTGATTGACATTTAATTGGTTTTTATTAAGAAAAAAAAAAAAGAAATTCCTTTTTATTAAATAAAAATTTAAATAAATATTATTTCAATCAAAATGAAATTAAGAAATTTAATTTTAATTTTATTTTTTTAATTAAAATATTGTTGAAACAGAATGTACAAAATTACTGGCATTTCTTTAGTATATGTTTGTGATAAAAATGACAAATATTTTAATAAAATTTATTGATTATTAAATTTGAATTTAAATAGAATTGTACGATTAAAGAAATGTTTTATTTTTACTTTTTGGTATTTGAAAAAAGAAAGAAAAAAAACAAGAGGAAAACATATTCTCATTTCCGCATCAAATAATTTACTTGATACTATTCAATCAACATGAAACAAGCATGCAACAGAGTTTGAGTTTGAGTTGGGGTTGTGTAAAGAAATAACCAAAAAAAAGAGAGGAAGAAAAAAATTTTAAATTTATTTCATTTTATAAACAGAACCGAAAACTTGTTAAATGTCAACAAATTTGTTGAATTTGTGTGTTGTTGTTGTGCTTTTTGTTACTTTTTTTTTTTTTTGAAGTTTTTCTTTTATTTCAAATTCTTGTTTTTATTTTTATTTTTATTTTCTGTTGCTGTAGTTGCTGTTGTTGTCGGTAGTTTTCAACAACATGCAAATACACTTGAGTTTAAACGAAATAAAAACAAATAAAAAAAAGTTACAATAAATAAACAAAAAAATAAAATGTTAATAAAAATTAATAGAGAGAAATAAAAACAAGAACCCAGTACTGAGAACATACACAGTAATAAACAAACTGCATAATAAAGTTTTTATTTCTTGCCCCAGTGTTCTGTTGTTAGATAGAAAGACAGAGAAAGAGAGAGGGTGGAGAGGGTAATGATGTCAATACATGATGAACGAATTTAGTTGTTTAAGCTTTTGAGTCCATTACAGGCATTAGGGTGGTCTTAATTTAATAATTTTTTCTTAATTTGTTGATCTATTTAGCAAAACTTAAGTTTGTCTTAATGGCAACATACTCTGCATTGTCTAGGCATTAGAGAGACCTTAAATTTTTTTTAATTTAGAAACTTATTTAGCAGAGTAAATAAAATTCCCATGAAAAGCTTCTCAAAAATCTGTCGTTCGGAGTCGACTTTAAACTGTAGCTCCGATCACTCACGTACAGAATTAACACACACAACATAAGTGTTGTGAAGCTTGGTCGTAATCCTGTCTGAGGGGCTGTAATGTTGTGAGTGGCGGTACCTACATTTTAAAGTCAACTCCGAGAGTCAAATTTTTTAAGAAACTGTTCATGGCAATTTAATTTTTCCCTCAGAGTTTTTTTCCCCAGAAATCTGCTGCGAGGAAGTCGGCGAAGAAATATTTTTTCACATATCATTTCATTGGTGATGTCTGCCCTGGGATTAGAACAGTGGCCTTACGTCTAATAAGCCAACACATCACCTACTAGACCTCGGCGACTTCCATTGATTCCACTATTGATCTTCTACTCTACTCTTAATCGTGGGCCATCTCCATAGAGTGCATCTTTTGATGCTCGGTGGCTACATAAATAAGCAAGATGAAGGCATGTTACGCTTGGGTAACTAAGAAGGGAGTTTGAAAAAGCCATTGCATCGAGTGTAAGATTTTGGCTTTATTACATGGAAATTTTTTACAAAAAATTAATTTTACGTTTGGATGATGTCAAGGATAGGTCAATGTGAATGATCTTTTAATGTTGGATCATTTTGCAAATCGATGATAGCTTATGTAGCACAAAAATACCGTCCGAAAAGTTGGAAAAAGGTATCAAAAATTATCTGAAATGGATCGGCTGCCATAAACAATCCAAAGGCGAGACTTTAAATGGCATATGAATTGAATAAAAGTTTATGCGAAATCAAAATTAAGAAACCTTTATGAATTCTAAAATCTCTCCTTATAACAATGGTATCCCCAATATGGCTCAAAGTATATACAAAATTAATTGGCATATGAAATCAAGATTTGGTAGACTGTAGACTCTCCTTAAGTATATGCTTGATTTAGCCGGTCTTCCAGCAGAGACATTCTAACTCTGACAGTTGATAATGGGCATCTTGTTAAAACTTTATCTGTCAAATTAGTCATGGACGACCATAGAAAATAAAGTGTGTTAACTGAAAGGGCATTGGAGCAGTTGTCATCATAGTATCATCTTTAGGGGTGATGCCCGTTTCTTTATGTTAAATTGTTAAATTTGAAAAGCGATCAATTCACATGAGGTTTAAGAACATCGAATGCATACCGAAGAAGTCACTATTTGTTGTGGAATTTGACCTGAATTAGACAACAAATTATGGTGCTATGTGTCGCTAAACTTTTTCCTATGGGGTTTTCTTACGTCGCAGGTGGATGCAACCAATACACAAACCACAGCGGTCCTTAAAGCCAATGTAATACTTGCCTGGAAAATTCAACTTTTTAGATACGCTCCACCCAGACAAGCAGTGGCGGACATTTTTACGATGTTATATTCCATACATAATGGCATCAATAGTTCTTTCTAATAAATAAAAGATTTATATGATCTTATCAAGGGCTTGGTTTTATTTTAAAACACATGTAGGAAGCTCTCAATGAAAGACCCGATGCAACAGCGATAAAAAATCAAAAAACTAAAAATCACATACAATAAGGGAATCAACTAGACGTATTAAGAAAAAGTAAAATATTGGTTTTGAAACCAATATGGGACAAATTCTCAATAAGATTTGCCGTAGTCTAACAAACAAAAGTCGCTGTAGAGTGTACTGGCTTAGGCGAATTCCTCTCAGTAGATTTCTGGCAAAAACTCTGAGAGTAATTAAAATTGCCATGAAAACTTGCTACTGTATAAGCATATGAAGTCGCCGTAGTCTATTGGATAATGTGTTGGCTTATTAGACGTAAGGCCAGGGTTCAAACTCCAGGTCAGACATCAAAACGATAATATGAAAAAAATATTTCTTCGTCGACTTTCTCTCAGCATATTTCTGGCAAAAATTCTGAGAGTAATTAAAATTGCCATGAAAAGTTTTTCAAAAATCTGTCGTTCGGAGACTACTTTAAATTGTGTGCCCCACCACTCATGGATAAAATTAACACACGCTACGTATGTGGTGTCAGAGGCTAGGTCATAATCCTGACTGAATCGTTGTAATGACCAATTGTGTATGTATGTGTGTATAGAGTATTTTGAAGCCCTCTACGTACAATTTCTGCGATCGCCCTACAAGTTTAAATTTTTTTGCCTTTTAAAACTTCCTCTTTGTTTGCTTCACTTTTGTGATTTAAATGCATAACAGCCGTTTAATTATTTTATTTTTAAAACTCATTTTATGTTTTAATTTATATACATGAAATTTGTTAATGTCTATTGGAAATTGCCATAAAATGATTAATTATTTTTATTCTATAGATTAACAAAAAAAAAAAAAAAACTTATGATTTCCTTTTTTATTGGTATTAAATTGAATAACGACTTCATTCTTACATTTGCACGAAATGTCATTATCTCTGTTGCCCTTTTCCCTACTATCTCTCTGACTTTTCTACCATTTTTTTTCTTTATTTATTAAAGTATTTATATTTCAAAATATATGCTGGTATTTGTTATTTCGATTCTTTTTTTTTTTCTTTTGCTTTGCATATGAATGTTTATTGAATTCAATCTTGTATATGTATGCATATGCATGTGTATGTGTATGTGTTTCTCGGTATGCATGTATTCATGCACGTATTATTATGAACTGTACATTAAGCACATGTAAGAAAAGAAGCAAAAAAAGAAATGAGAAAAAAATGAGAAGAGAGAATATTTCATTCGATTCCATTTCATCCATTTTATTTTATTAAATTTTATTTAATTTTATTTCCATAGAATTGCAAAAATTTTATTATTTTCATATGCAACAACAACAACAACAACAACAACAACTACTGCGAATACATTTTATTTACACAACTCCATTACCGCGACTTTGACTAGCGCGCTATACACTCTTATTTACAACACGTCCTACGCTTCACTGCTAGATTTGTGTGCATATATTTGTTAACGTTAAATGGATAACATTCACAACAACAACAACAAAAAAAGTTTAAAAAGTGTGTGTGACTCCTTAAAGTGAATATGTAAGTATAACTCTTTGTGTTTGTGTGTTTATGTCTGTGCGTGTGCGTAAATGTGTATAATTTTCAACGTGAAAAAAATTAAGGTGACCACAATTGATAACGTTTGGCAATCCGGGTCATAGAAATTCAGGCAAACTTAACACAATTGCAAGGAGTATTAAGGAGGCATACCGTACTCCTTAAACATACTCCGACATGACTTAGACTCGCCAGCTGAGCTTATCGGATGATGGAACTAATCTTCCTTAATGGTGTTCAGGTTTAATGTTCGATGTAGCTATCGAATGATAGACAGAGTATGCACGAAGTTAGCTATCATGATTACCAGTACATTATGTTCTACTCTATTTAATACATTATTTGATATACTAAATTAGTTCCCCTTCAATATTCTATTGAAGAAAAAGGCTGACCTGATGGCAGTAAGGCTCAATCTAGTTAAATTTTGGCCTGGTTTATGGACGTGTTGCATTTCTGATGAGACAGACATACATTCGTGCCTGTTATGTGATTCTTTATAACTTTCCTCAAAGCATATTTGTCTTTGGAGATTCCACTAAGAAGACATATGCAAAAGTTCCCAGATGGAATAGTAAGGACGATGGCTCTAAAATATTGGGCTATGTAGGCTGTGGTATATAAGTTAAGGACACGTATGTGTATTAAATATCCGTATAGGCTTTCTGAACACTGCAGTGTTCTCCAGGCGGAAGTCAAGGACATTTTGAATGCGATTTAATGCTTAATTTAAACGAACTGTCAGGCTGTGATTGTATTCCTTAAGGAAGGGTATTTCGATGTCCCTTCTCATATTTGAATATCGACGACGTGCTCAGTTGCATTTCGGATCATTCGAAGATCAGAGCTCTTACATGGATGGCAGGATACAGGTATATTATCGGGAATTGTAATGCTAGTGAACTGGCCTCATGTCTCACATCTACTTGACATATTCGTTCCGCTTACCTCTGTTAAGTTAGATATTACCCTATTGTTTTACAGAGGGGCTTAAGTTAACAGCAGGAGAATACCTGCAATATTGATAGACTTTGCTAGACTTTTATATATAAGAAGGGGACCAGTTGTCTTCTGTTCTTAAATATCATGGCCATCCATCGCACAAGAGCGATTCTCGTAAGCCGTTGTTCTATTGAAAGGCTCGCCAATAGATTTATGTGGCCCCATTCTTCGCTACTATACTGCATAGGTTGCAGAAGCTAGTCTAGTAAGCCAATACTCCATTGGTTGGCCTTATTGCATGGTATTCTCGTTGCTAACATTATTGATTCATACGGTTTTGGATATCTTGATACTTATCTCAAGTCAAACGTTGCTTACTAATCTGTACAAGTCATATAATTTTGCTTACGCATTGAAGATCTCATTACTTACTAATGCAAGTATCATTTATTCATACATACATAATTAGTCATTACAAGCCTTCAGTCAGGATTACGACTAAGCTTCTCATACCACTTATGTTGTGTGTATTAATTTTATCCAGAAGTGCTGGGACCTATAGTTTAAAGTCGACTCCGAATGGCAGAGTTTTGAGAAGCTTTTCATGGCCATTTTTACTTACTCGAAGGGTTTTTGCCAGCAATTTGCTGAGAGGAAGTGGCCGAAGAAATATTTTTTCATTTTAATATCTGACCTGGGGTTTGAAACGAGACTTAATGTCTAATAGGTCAACACACTACTTACTAGACTTCTGCGCAATCATCATTCGCATAATCGAAATCCTCGAGATGGTGCAAGAGACTCTACACTTATAATATCATTCAGAATAGCCGAGTTTGTAAGAGGACATCTTTGTTTCATTCCGGCATTTGTGTGCAATGGTTCTCTAAAGATTCCAAATATTTGCTGGAGTACTCCTTTCCTCTCCAATGCTTTATATATGGCAGATCGTCTAAATTGAAGTGCGAATACAAGAAATGCAACTGGACTGGGCACTTTCTAAGAAATCAGTCTACTGAAGTAGAGAGCACTTCAATGTATTCCTGTGCCTTCTTGGAGTAGCCAGTTTAAGATGAAAATCGAAATGTCAAGACAAACGTGAAACTGAGAACCTAGCGTCCTATAGATCAGAATGATGCCATTTTGTTATGGCTGCTATGATTCGTACAGGAAGCGAAATAATACATATGTATGTATGTATTTATGTCATGTAATGTGTCTTTAAGGAAAGTTCATTTAAGTATTTGGTCACCTTAAGTTTGTTTTAAAACATTTCGATCAAAACATAACCTTTCAATATTTCACCCTTTATCAAATTAAACATGCATTCAAACATAAATAATACAAATTGAAAAAAAAGCACGAGTTTAGCGAAATGTACCCCAAAACCGTTTCCAAAGAAGGGAGGCTCCTTACTTTTTTCAACGCTTAAATAATATTTTATTTAAAAAAAAATAATTTGAAAATAAAAAATTTTTTGTATTCATTTGAATTTTTTTTTGTTAGTTTTCACTGCACGATTTTTTCTCATTTGTTTTCTCTCTCTCTCCCTCTCTGTCTCTTCCTATAAAGAATGTGTTCTTATGTGAAAAAAATTGTAGTTTTACACGTACACATACTTAAGTGCACAACATATTCATTTCTGCATACATATGGATGTGTATGTATGCAAACATATTTAACTTATACAGTTAAATAAACACTTCGTTTCCTGTGTGTGTGTGTGTGTGGGGTGAGCGTGAGGATGTCTGTGCGCGCGTAAAAGAGTTTACTTTTGCAAGTGTATTGGTGTATGCAGCAGTTTACCTTTTTTATTCATTTTTTTGTTGTTGATTTTCCTGCTGGTTTTTCACATCACATCACATCACATTTCATTTTTTTTGTATACCTCATTTGCATGTGTGAGTGCCTGGTGTATGCGTGTGCATTTGTATGGCATACATTCACGCACGCCTTCATTTATTCACTCGTCGATTCATTCATGTACACTCATACTCTAGCAGTTACTCGCAGAAATAAATACATACGCCAGACATACGCATACACAAACATATACTAACAGCAACCGATGTTGGCGTTGGATTTCTTTATTATTTAATTTCATTTTTCAGTTCAACAACGTTTTAAGTATGTGTGGGTGTACGGTATACGGCATGGGTTTGAATTGGTATTTTTTTCTCTTCTGCAGAGTCTCTTTTGTATGTAAAATACACTATATCTGTGTGCGAGTGAGTGTGTGTATTTTTGTTAATGTTCTCATATTTTAGTTAATTTAATCTGCCACTAAATTGAATCTGAAAAAAAAATGTACGCAAAAAAAAGAAATGTGAATATTTTTTCATGACATTTGTAATGAAAGGGATTTAATTGATTGCCATTCGAAAATATCATTCAATTGCTATACGGTATAAAACATTTTTTTATTTTTTTGTTAAAGAAAGATATTCTAAAGCAATTCCTTTCAATAGACTAATTGAGTAACTCTTTTCATTTATAATAAAAACGATTATTTTTATGAGCATTACATTGAATATAAATCGTTTATTTATTGATAGAGTAGCGAATTATGACTAAAGCAAAAGGGAAAGTTATAATGGAATAATTAGGCAGTTTCAGCCTAAAATTTTTTTTAAGTAAACTAATTGTTTTTCTCATCGTATGACATCAAACATTTAGTGATTTCAAAATTGTTAAAAAACTTTTTTCTGAAGAGTCGTTTATTTAGGCAAATTTTCCTATTTACGATTATGGTTTTGAAAAAGCGAGCGAACACTTAAAAATTGTTTAAAATTTTTATAAAAATGATAATTCGAACGTGATCACTTTTTGAGCATATTTTCTGACAAGGACTTAACAACATAAAGAAATTATAATTATCAGACGGTTCACGGTGTGTCAGGTCAGATATCCTCAACAGAACGATATATAAAATAAATTTCTTAGGCGACTTCCTTCTAACTCTAAAAGTTAATAAAAATTGCAATGAAAAGGTCCACAAAAATCTGTTCTTCGAAGTCGGCTTTAAGCCGCAGGTTTTGCTACTCATGTCTAAAATTGATACACTCAACATAAGTAGTGACCAATTATGTATGTATGTATCAGAGATATCAGAGATCAATAGTCGCCGTAGTCTAGTAGGTAGTGTGTTCCCTTATTAGACGAAAAGCACGGGTTCGTGCCCCAGGAAAGACATCAAAACGAAATATGAAAAAAAAATATTTTTTCGGCAACTCTCTCAGCTGATTTCTGGCAAAAAGTCGGAGATTAAATAAAATAGTTTCACAAAAATCTGTCGTTCGGAGTCGACGTTAAACTGTAGGCACACAACATGAGTGGTGTGAGAAGCTAGGCCGTAATCCTGACTGAAGGGTTGTAATGGCCAATTATGTATGTATGTATCAGAGATCAGCAATGAACCGTTTTTTCGCTACTTATAAGTACTCATGAAATTTTGAATATAAATATAAATGAGTCAACTATATTGAAATTTAACTCATCTGATTCATTCGTACTCATAGCAACTTTGACTTATAAGTACTGGTTGCAATGTGTATGAGTACAACGTTGACATCAAACTCATAACATTTGAAATATGTTTGATTTATACGCCTACTCATTCAGGTTCATAAATTTAGAAAAATGTTTATAATACTCATAAATGATTTGAATGATTCGAATCATTCATCAAAATTTACAGTCCTGGTTGTTGTTGCATTTACAAAAAAAGAAGAAAGAAAAAGACAAAGACAACAAGCAAAGCAAACACACAACCTTCCAGTGAGTATTGTAGTGTTCGTACGTGAATCATACTCGTTTTGTGGTTCTTGTAAATGTTGAGTAAAGGAGAGTCGAAATCAACAACATCATGAGTACGATGAATATGAGTAGTATGCGCATGATATTAAAATAAGTATGAATACGTATAAGTATCAGAAATTATGAGTATAATTCGATTCTACTCATCTTTTTGAATACTCATTGCTTTTCACTGTTACATACCTTATACCCCCAAACGAGCGTATGAGTAATATTTTTTTTTATTCGAAATATTCATCATACGCTACCAGTACAACTTGAACGTAATTTGTTTTAATGTCACTTTAGAGATGGTGGTGGTTTGAGTGTATTTATTTGTAAACGAATTAAAAACTAGCAAAATCACCTTTTATTTATGTACAGTGTGGTAAGATTGTACTGACTGCCGCAACTGTAGAAAGAAATATGTGGCATTTACTTGTGTAAAAATTTCTGTGGAAAATTAAGCACTGATGCAACAGCCTTGAGAGTATTCGAGAGAAGAGTCGCACGTAAGATCTTCGGTACAGTGCGAGTTGGCGATAAAGTCTCGAATCCGATCCAACAGTAAGCTGAATGAGCTTCTCAACAACATATTCCTTAAACGTGGGCATGTTGTCAATCCTTACTTCCAAGTACTTAATTGCCAGTTTCGATGTTATGCACTGATCATCTGCAATACAATCGTCTTGCTACTACTCGTCGTTGTTAACTGCTGGTGATGAATGTCCATGTCCCTGGTAACATCCATGATACCTATGAGCTGGTCTTTCTCACGACCAGCATGCAAAGTATTCTTAGGTTTTATATCACAGAAAAGCAAAATATAACGGTTAAAAGCAAAGCTTCAAATGCCACCTTTTGAATAAGATACAATATAACATTTAAGAACCATCTGCAGACACCGTGTAACTGAAGTCATTCGCTATAAAACAACTTCATTCCTCTCGTCTCTATTTAAATTAACTTAACGAAGTTGTCAATTTACGGTCGTGTTAATAAATTTGAATACGTTTTTTTTGTTTCATGTTTTTTTAATAAATATTTACTTTAAGTATACAAAAGTGTCTTTAAGCAACAAAATGCATTTCTTTTTATGTTTGCTTTACCTGATTTGCCATTTCCCATACAAGTGAAATCATGAACTTTAAAAATTGTTTTGGAAACCTTTTGTGGTTGTTTTGGTTTCTTTGTTTTGTCATTAACAATGCCTAATGGGGATTGCTGCTGCCGTTGTTGGGTTGTATTCGTTCCTAAAAACGTGTTCAATTGCCATATTTTGAAGCGTTTTATGTTTAATTTTCTATTCATGCTTGGCTTTATGGGTGTATGCGAGACTAAGGGTTTAAGAAAATTATGAATGGCTGTATGTCCTAGTAACCTCAGTAACCTTATATAGTGCTTACGTATGTATGTGTTTTAGTAGATATGTTAGAGACTGTTGCTATTAGGTAAGGAGAATTCAAAGGAAATAACGTCCAATAGCTTAAAGAGGCTTAATGTGGACACAAAACGTTTTAAATCGAAGTAAATAATTTAGAAATTAGGCTTTTCATTATTAAAAATTAAATTTTTAATCAACTTTAACTTGCCACACACTTCTCTCTGTTCTCACTCGCCTGTAATTCACTTTCTGGTATGCCAACGCAATGAACTACAGGAGTATGGGTTGTTGATCTCAGCATTTTATCTCGAATGAGTGTTAATATAACAACAAACGCCAGCATAAAAAAGATAAACAAGTTAACAAAAATATACCAACAACACTATAATAATAAAGGTAAACAACGATGTATAGATTTATAGAAATTTCGAGAAGGCGAAGACATGAACGTTCGCCTTCAAGAACATTGATCAGACTATTTACTTTGCCATATAAAAAGCAAGGCAAAGCAGGCGATTGAGTTAGTGAAGTTCAGTCAGTTTTGTATGAAGAGGCGATAGGTTTGAAGAGCGCAATCATGGTTTGAAGTTCTCCGTTACAAATATCTGTCGAATAATTGCCTAGTAATTGTTATTGCTTATGCAAAGGGTGTAAACAGAGGAATAAAAACAATGCAATTGTTGTTGTTTACATAAAGTTGTGAACAGTAGCACACAAGATTGTGCGAATAATAAAGAATTTTAATGAAAACTAAACACAGAATTAAATTTTATTTTACTTGCAATCTACGAGCTCATATTTTAAACGTTTTTTAAAACATAACAACATAACAATATGTTGGCCTTACTCTCCGAGGGATTGAGAGTACTAAAATTTGGTGGTATTTTAATGGCATTTAATAGACTGTAGTATGCTGGGCTTATTGCTTTTGATGTCGATCATTTCTCTCGATTTATGTCGAGATTTAATTTGCGTTCCACTAGACCATTTGTTGTGGATGTTATAGTACACCATTTAACGGGTGGGCCATCTATAGGTTTAAAGTTGAACCATCGGTTGGTTATATCGAATCTGGCAATGCTTACGTCATTCTATTTTATCACAGATCTCAGTATATTATATCCACTGAACGTAATGAATTGATTTATGCTTGATGTTGATTTTACCAAAAAAAAAATCATCTTTTGGGATAAAGCTCATTTTCATATTGGTGGGTACCTTAATAAGCAAAATCGTCGTATTTGAGGTTCAGAACATCAATACGTTATTTTACAGAAGCCAATGCACCCATTACGAGTGACTGTTTGGTGTGGCTTGTGGAGCATCATTGGTCCATATTTCTTTGAAAATGAGGAGGGCACAACCATATGTGCCCGCTCTTCATGATATTGATGTGGACGGTGTATGCTTTCAACAGGATGCTGCAGCTTGCCACACATTTCGTGCCACAATCAATTTATTTATTGCACCAAACGTTTGATGGCCGTTTAATTCGCCGAAAATGATTGACCGCCAAGGAGCTAAGATTAGCTACCGTTGCACTATTTTCTGTAGGCCGCCGTTAAAGAAAGTTGTTATGCCGACAAACCAGAGACAATTGAACATTTGAAGGCCAATATATGTGATGCCATTGCCGAGACATTAGTCAATACAAGGAAAAGAGAGGAATATTACATACATACATACACACATAATTGGCCATTACAACCCTCCAGTCAGGATTACAGCCTAGCTGCTCAACATCACTCATGTTGTGTGCCTTAATTTTATACTGGAGTGGCGGGACTTACATTTTAACGACGACTCCGAACGACAAATTTTGAAATCTTTTTCATGGCAGGCTTATTTACTCTCAGAGGTTTTGCTAGAAATCTGCTGAGAGGAAGTCGCCGAAGAAATATTGTTTTTAATATTTCGATTTGATGTCTGGCCTGGGGCTCGAACCCGGGCTTTACGTCTAATAAGCAAACACACTACCTACTAGACTACGGCTACTACTGTTGATTTAGCTTTTGTGAAGGATATTTGCCTGCCGAGTGTAATAAAATGTACTTTTAGCTGTAGTTTGCATTACGTTCGGTATTTATTCATCATAACCTAACTTTTTACACCTTCACATACATATGCTTAACAACAACAAATCGCAACACACTTGTATTATTGCATGGAGATTTTAATTTTAAAATATATTTTTTAATTACAATTAAATTTTCGGCTTAAATGTATTCAATTGCAAATGAACCTGGTTGTTTGGCATTGTTTTTATTGCATAAAAATTATCAATAATTTATTATTGCATATTTTCTATTTATTGTGTGATAATTTATAAACATTTTCTGCTTTTTATTATTCTTTTCATATATTTGAATTCAGATTTCAGATTGTGTGTTTATTTTTAGAAACGTCCGTGTATTAAAATATTTAAACAAATTGATCATTAAATTTGCATAATCACTTTTACTAAAATTAGCAGAAAAAAACCTCTGAATTATTATTAATTATTGCTAATTTGTATAAATTATGTAACGTCAATAAATAATGTTTTTAAATATAAGTTTTACGGGGCTTTTTTTGGAGCAACATGAACTAAAATCTCCGTACTCATGTAATGAACTGTGTTTGTAAATGGGCGTATAAATGGCAATTGAAAATTAATGGCAAAGAAAATTCTGTATATGGAGTAGGAATAGAATTCTGTTTATGATTTCACAAAAGGTTTGGACTTTTGTATAGCAAGCAGTTCGTTTGTGATAATTTTCAACCACAATAATTTAATTTTTAAAAATAAAATTATCTCTTCGGTGCATTATTTGTTTATTGAGTCCTTAGGGTTAAAGAGTTATGCATATTTAGGTTTCATAAGCAAAATTTAATAAAACACCCAGAAAGCTATGATTGATGTCGCCATAAAGGCTAATTTGATGGTCTTTATGGAATCTTTTCAGCGTATTTTGTTGAATACATATACACTGAAGTTACATACATACATACATACTTTGGTTATTACAACCCTTCAGTTAATATTACGACATAGCTTCTCACACCACTTATGTTAGGTGTGTTAATTTTATACATGAGTGGTGGGACCTTTACATTAAAGTCGACTCAAACTGCAGATTTTTGAAAACCTTTGCATGGCAATTTCATTTTCCTCTTAGAGTTTTTGCACGACATTGCTGAGAGGACGGCTTCAAAGAAATATTTTTTCGGATTTGATTTTGTTGGAGATGTCTGACCAGGGGTTTGCCAATCTGGCTAAGCTAACACCATACCTACTAGACTACAGCGACTTTAGTTCATTATCTTTGATTGCGGATAAGAAAAGTCGATTGCCAAACGATTATCATACTAAAAATTGCGGGCCAAGTTCTACACGAAAATATCACATTTTCCGAGTGCAATGGCTTTTTCACTATTACTTATGTGGTCTCCGAGTTGCAATAATATTTGCTGACATACACGAAAATACAATATTGATTGTTGATATGTTGATTGCGTACTGGAGCCGGACTGAATCAACATATCTACGACTTTGCGAATGATCGGTCGGCTTTAATTCATAAGTATGTTTGATTTTATATGAATGAAGGAACATATCTTAACACAAAATTTGACATATTATAGGCTCAGTTGATGAGTTCCAAATATTCGCCGCATTTTCTCTAAGTTAAAAAATATATCTTCGCCGTTGCATATATCTTCCAAAATTTTTTTAAGTATTATTTTTGTCGTACCCTACCGCAATGATGAACTTCAAAACGTTCAGTGTCAGTAGGGATGAACTCTGGCTAGTATAGTTTCTAATGCCAACTATTCTATGTTTGTTAATTTTAAGGTGATTAAAGCTACGGCGGTTGTAGATATGTTACGAGCCAGGGGAGATGCGTGAAATAAAATTTCGGCAAGTATTTCTATGAATTTTTTTCATTCTCTGTTTTGACAGGAGGAAGTCGCCATAGTCTAGTAGGTAGTGTATTGGCTTATTAGACGTGAGGCCTCGGTTCAAACCCCAGGTCAGACATCAAAACGAAAATATAAAAAAATATTCCTTTAGCGACTTAATTCCAGATATATGCCAAGTATATATCTGGTTATGGAAAGTTTCTCAAAAAATATCTGTAATTCTGAATCGACTTTAAACTGTAGGACCCACCACTCATATATAAAATTAACAGACACAGGGGTGTTAGAAGGTAGGTCGTAATCCTGACTAAAGGGTTATAATGGCCAATTATGTATGTATGTTTTGACAGGAGACAACATTCAGTTGGCCTACAAACTAATCTGATATAATAATGGTTGGCTTTCAAATAGAACGTGTTAGTATCTGAAGTTACATATACACCACAACACGATGTCCTTAATGCCCAAATGCAAACGAAACTGCTGATCATTGTATAAAATATAGGGTGATTCTTAATGAATATCGAAATGTACATTAAATTTTTAAAACAATCATTTGATAGGCTGGTAAAATCATATTATCAAGCAAAATATTAAGTCAATTAATTTGTATACGTTGTACAAGTCTCCTCATAATTTCATCATTTAATTTAATTTCATGATTAAATTTCTTTAATTGTTTAAAATTATTAATCAAATGGCATTAATTATTTATTTAAGCTTCAAAAAAAAACCAAACTAAATAAATGCTGTGAAATCAATGATTTTTGTTTCTGTATTTGTATGTTTTTTTAAATCTGCATAATTTTATTGAAACAGTGATATAGAAAAATGCATCTTTTTTTTTTTTTGTTGTTTTCAATAATTTAATTAAGTTTCCAAAGGAGCACAAAAAAAAAATTTTTTTATGAATAATTTGTATCAGTAATGATAACAAATCTAATTAATGTGTGTTAAAATCTACGTGCGATTAGCATATTTAATGAGCAATCAATAATTTTAATTTGAAATTTATAAACGAATGAAATGTTTAACTAACAATTAACATGAAATAAAAATATTTTCAATTACAATTGTTGTTAATTATTTTCAAAAGAGAGAAAAAACCGATGGCTAGAGTTAAAGATCAAACGATATGTTTATTATTGTAATACAGAAGAAAAAAAAACATGGTTTTGAATTTTTTTGCGCAAAATATTGTGTTTACCTCAAGCTGAGTGTGGCAAGGAAATCCATATATACGAAGCATCTTGAAGTCCTCACAAAAGCATTTACTCTTGAGGTGCTTGTGGATACACACACTCTCCATAAGAAAGATGAATCAAGGGTGCAAATATTCACTTCGGGAAGGCTATGATCTAAGGACTGTACCACAATTTTGCCAAAGTCTAGTCAATAAAATTGCCATGAATAGTTTCTCAAAAATCTGTTGTTGGGAGTCGACTTTAAATGGTAGGTCCCGCCTCTCATGTCTAAAATAGCACACGCAAAATAAGTGGTGTAAGATACTACATCGTAATCCTGACTGAAGCGTTGTAATGACCCATTAATTAAGTTGGTGAACCCACAGTTGTGTCGGGGTTACATCGGTTTGCTTAGAGAGATATTCATCCACAGTGTCCGGTTAAATCATATGCATTCCACTACAGAGGACTGCAAATTCGTCAACTCTTCCTCTTTTGTATTGCAGGTCGTGAAGAGACACATTGAGAACAGTCTACATCATATTTCGAATGGTAATACCGAACTTGTTTGTGTGTGCACTGAGCAGATTGGGTGTACAAGACATTATATAGAAATTACTTCCGAAAACGTTAATCTTCTCTTATCACTAGCAGAATAGAAAGGGGAATCATACAAGGTAGTGTGTTCTCATTCTCCTACGAAATATTGCTAATGACTTCAGAGCAGGCCTCCAGTGGGGCAATCGTTTATGTGGAAACCAACTCTTACAACTAATTTTTCGAATTTCAACAAAAACTACTTTCTCATTTACATAAGTACATAGTTGGTTATTACAACCCTTCAGTCAGTATTAAGACCTAGCTTCTCACACCACTTATGTTATGTGTGTTAATTTTATACATGATTGGCGCGATCTACAGTTTAAAGTCTACTCCGAACGATAGAATTTTTTTGAGAAACATTTCATGGCAAAATTATTTACTCTCAGAATTCTTGCCAGAAATCTGCTGAGCGGAAGTCGTTATATTTTTGAGAAACTTTTCATGGCAAATTTATTTACTTTCTGAGAGGCTGTCGTCGAAGAAATATTATGTCATATTTTCGTTCTGATGTCAGACCTGGGATTTGTAGCGCAGCCTTACGTCTAATATGCGAACACACTACCTACTAGATTACGGCGGCTTGGTATGCTCTATGACCAGTTTTTACTTCTTCTACCATAGCACAATGCCTTTTAAATTAAATGTTTTATTATGTGAGTTTTACAAGTAAGGCCAATGATAGGGCCATCACTCTCGAACATATACGATTAAATCAATTGTGGCATATGTACGATAGCCTAGTTTCGGTAGCACATTATACATCAACTTAAAGTAAAATGTGCAACATAAAGTTTTCAGAAAACATAAAAATTTCCAACACATGTGTTGGTATGTGTAGCAACAATATCATCATGTGCAGAGATATGCCAAAAAATCTATAAGAATATGATATGCAAAGTAAAACGTGCACATGAACATACAAATTTTACTACAAATATTGCTGAAAGACAATATTTTTACAATGTTTAAGATTTGTGGTAAAAGGAAATTATACACTCAAAACTTAAACGACAAAGTGTATCAGAAGTACATTTCAATGCAGCTTATGAAGACAACTCTTTTTTACTTTTTTTAAAGTTTTTTTAAGTGTTTTGTCATGCAAGTTTTTAGTTTTCTTTCACAATTTTGCGGAGTTTATTTGTTATACTTCCATGACATGTTCATGTTGAGAAAATAGGAAAAAAATCAAATACAACATAACGAAACTACAAAGTATTGTAAAGGAAATCGTAAGGAAGCCTAAGGGATATTAAATTAAAAAAAAAAAAAAAAAATAAATAAATAAAATGCGGTTCAAACTTAGTTTACCTTACAAACTTGCAAGAGACATGTATCATAGCCGTTGCTCTGGCAAGACTGAACAACTTTCATCTGAAGTATCTTGTTTTATAATGAAAGGTTTGCTATTTACGTATACGAATCACTTAGTAACGAATGAATGCATAAGAATTGCTAAAATTTGCCTATAAAAGTACAGATTCAAACGTGGTCACATACATACATACATAATTGGTCATTACAACCCTTAAGTCAGAATTACGACCTAGCTTCTCACATCACTGATGTTGTGTGTATTAATTTTATACATGAGTGGTGGGACCTACAGTTTAAAGTCTATTCTGAACGACAGATTTTTGAGAAACTTTTCATGGCAATTTTACTTACTCTCAAGAGTTTTGTCAGAAATCTGCTGAGCGGAAGTCGCCGAAGAAATATTTTTTTTCATATTTTCGTTTTAATGTCTGACCTGGGGTTTGAACCGAGGCCTCAAGTCTAATGAGCCAACACACTGCCTACTAGAACACGGCGACTTTCAAACGTGTTCACTGTACGATTATTACGGAGCCGATTATAGTCCTCATAATCGACTTACAGGAATTGACAAAATTGTGACGAAATTTGAGGACACAGGTAGCGTTATAGATATGGTCTGGCCGGTACATCTTCTTATTGCCTCTATTAGAGAAAGTATTGTGAATAATCCTTCGACTACGCCCATTCTTTGGTGTATTTTGCCTTAAGCTTTGCGGCAATTAAAGCTAGCAGACCATTTACAAAGACGTAGATTTGCTGATAGCATACTAATAAGTCGCCGTGGTATAGTAGAGAGTCTGTTGGCTTATTAGACATGAGGCCTTGGGTCAAACCCCAAGCCAGACATCTTCAGCAAAACGAAATATGTAAAAATATTGTTTCGGCGACTTCCTCTCTGCAGATTTCTAGCAAAAACTCTCAGAGTAAATAAAGCTGCCATAAAAAGTCTCTTAAAAATCTGTCGTGCGAAGGCGACTTTAAACTGTAGGTCTCGCCACTCATGTTTATAAAATTAATACACACAACATAAGTGGTGTGAGAAGCTAGGTCGTAATCCTGACTGAAGGGTTGTAATGATCAATTATGTATGTATACTAGTAAGTAGGTTTTCGATATTAATTTCAGGAACAAAATTTTCTTCGGTGGTAAAGCTCATTTCGCTCTCGGTGATCAGCTCAATAAGCATACGTGATTTGAAGAACACAACAGAGGTTGGGGGAAAGCTATTGCATCCAGAAAAATTTCTAGTTTGGTTCACATTATGGTTTGAAGGTGCCAATGGATATTTGAAAACGACTGTGGAGAAATTGTTATCGTCAGTTCAGAACGCTATGGATTTAAAAGTAAGAAAGAATTTGGGGGTAACAATAGGCTCATTGCTCATTTACTGAATAAAATATTCACCGTGGCATTATTTTAATACACAATTACCGAATTCTGCAAAAGAAGCAGCTGGGTACTCATCTCCCGTTCCCTCTAATTGTGTAGCCGACATAGTACGGCAACAAATTACAAGCCACAGAAAAACCATCACTTAGGCACTACACTGTAGACTTAACAATTTTGTCTATGCAGTGATACATAGCTCGGAAAAACCTTTCCAGATAATCAAGCAAATCTGATGTAAGCAGGGGAGCGTTGATGAAAAATCAGCATCAATAAAACGAAATCGAAATAAGGAACGCCTCCGCATGCTTGATACATTAGACCTGCAGCCGATCCTTGCTAAAACATACTTATTTTCTATTCTAACATTTCATTCAGTGCAACGACCACACCCCACATATGTATATTATTTAAAAAAAAGCTGTTATGCTCTAAATATTTGAAATTACGTTCGTTTTATTTTTTCTTTGTACCAAAAACCAAATGCACTTTGTTTGCTTTACCCCAAGAAACAAGAAAAAGAAGAAGAAGTAGAAGGAAAAAAGAAACGGAAAATAATTACAAAAAAGCCATTAAACGGCACTTAAAATTAGTAGAATATCTGTCAAGTTTTATAAAATTTATCGTTTTACACTTTTACAACAATTTTATCTAAAAAGATCGTTGCAAACAACTTTGCTGCTTATTTATAACAGCAAACGAATCTATTCTCGCCCCTGCTCTCTGCTCTCTGCTCTCCGCTTTTCATTCTTCTTATCATTTTTAATTTTTTCAATTTCCAACAGCCTTAGGAAAACAAAAGAAGCAAAACGAAAAAAAAGGAAGAAAGAAAGAAAAAAAAAGAGGAGCAACAAGGAAAAATTATTGCTTAAAATCCATTAAAAAATACTTTTAAAAGTAATAACACATATAAACATACATGCTTACACATACACATACATGCACACATACATTTGTTAATCTACCCATAATATAATACACATGTGTTAAAAACACATACATTAACATACATTTTTAATGTTCCTTTACAACATGTTCAACGACACATGCTGGCTGTACGTACGTATATATTGTAAAATGGTTTTGCTGTAAGCACTGCTCGTTGCAGAACAACGGGAGTGAGAGAGGTGTTAGGGGTTGGATGTTGATTTTTTAATTTTTTTTATTGTCTTTGTATGCTTTTGTGGAAGAACTTCCAAAACAACTAACCAACGCAACCCAACTTAACCAGAGTAGGCAGGCAACATGTGCCCACTCTCTCTCTCATTCTCTTTCATTCTGTTGTATGTATTTAAGACAAATCATTACATTTGTTATGTTTTTGGCTTTTAAATACCGTAATTGTTTTTATCTTCTCTTGTATATGTATGTATGTGTTTTTCATTTTGGCCCTTTTTTCATTTTTTTTTATTTTGTTTCTTTTGTTATTCGGCTGGTTCCCTATAACTTATGGCCATTCTTTTGGTAATTTGTGAGAGATTGAAAATAAAGGAAGAATACTGGCAAATAGCGGATGTTACTTTGTAAGTAATATTGGTTGAGGGAAAAAGATTTTCTTCAAAAGTAAATATTTTTTGCAGCCTCTCTATACAATTCTTCCTGGCTTACAAGTACGTAAGAGCAGGCCGTTAAGCCGTAACATTGCATGAAATATGAGGGTATACAATGGCTTTCATACATAACATAATTGGTCATTAGAACCATTTAGTCAGGATTAAGACCTAGTTTTTCACACCCCATATGTAGAGTGTATTAATTTTAATACATGAGTGGTGTTACCTACAGTTTAGAGTCGATTTCAAATTACAGATTTTTGATAAACTTTTTATGGCAATTTTATTTACTCTCAGAGTTTTTGCAATGGATCTCTTGTCATAAACAATCCTTCACCATTTGATCTGGTTTACCTCAATATTGTTACGTTTTTACCTTTTTAAAAACCTTTAAAATATGAGCTCGTAGATTGCAAATAAAATAAAAATAAATTTGTGTTTAGTTTTAATTAAAATGCTTTACTGTTCTCACAATTCTGTATGCCATTGTTCCCAAGTTGATTTTCTTTTTTATTCCTCTATTTATACCCTTTTGCACAAACAATAATAATTACTAGACAATTATTCGACAGATCTTTGTAACGGAGATCTTCAAACCACGATTGCTCTCTTCAAACGCACCGCGTCTTCACACAAGACTGACTGAACTTCACTAACTCACTAGCATGTTTTGCCTTGCATTTTATATGGCAGAGTAAACAGTCTGATGAATGTTCTTGAAGGCGAGTATTGCCTTTTCGAAATCTCTATAAATGTAAGCATCGTTGTTTACATTAGTTATTGTTGTATGTGGATTTTTGTTTACTGGCTTACCATTTTTTATGCTAATGTTTGTTGCTATATTAAGCTGTACGATAATGTGTAAACGGGTTTGTTTACTGCACTGTTTTGTTTTTGTAGCTTTTGTTTATAACTTTAATGTTAAGCGATGTAAAAGCAAAACGCGAGTATCTAAATTTTTCATTTTCGTAACAATATAATAATGTAAGCCCATCAAGTGTTGTATGTTGCCGGACCAGCAGAACTTGCTTATCGCCAGGGATATTAATTTTTTTGCAGAATTGTACTAGACGAGTTGATTCCAAAATCATGGTGTACAACCTTGAAAGCTATTACGCACCGATGCAGCAGCATTGATAGTATTCAAGAGAAAAGGCTTCCGTAAGGTCTATGATCCAGTGCGTGTAAGCGATGATTTCGGCATACGATACAACAATCAGCTGTGTGAGCTCATGTCCTTTGGTTGGAAGAAAATGCTCCGGCGAGACGGGTATTTGCTGTAGGAATTAGCTGTAGGTCGCTGTAGATGACGGTCTTTTCTGCGTTTTGGAAGGATCAAATTGCAGAATCCCTTGAATCGATTGGTGTGACTAACAGGCGAAAGCGTGCAAGAAACAGAGACGCTTGCAATAATGTGTTAGGGTAGGCAGAAATATAATAAGTGGATTGGTAAAGACAATGAAGCAAGTAAATAAATGATAGAAGGGAGATTACATTACCACTTTCTAGTTTTTAAGAAAATTGAAGATGTTACACATGCAAAATTGGTCATTACAACCCTTTAGTCAGGAATACGACCTAGTTTCTCACATCACTTATTTTGTGTGTGTTAATTTTTATAAAGGGTGTTTTTTATAGAGGTATATAACTTTAAGTTGGCATTACTTTTCAAGATGGCGACCGATTTAACAGCTGTCAAGTGATTTATTCTCAGTTTGATTTGGCAATTCATCATGAATAGACTCACGCCTGAACAACGCTTGCAAATAGTGCAATTTTTTTCGATTTATTGAAAGACACGTTTGATGACCGCCTAATTTCACGTTTTGGACCTGTGAATTGGCCTCCAAGATCTTGTGATTTAAAACCGCTGGACTACTTTCTGTGGGGCTATGTAAAGTCATTGGTCTATGCGGTAAAGCCACAAACGCTTGACCATTTGGAAGACAACACTCGCCGTGTTATTGCCGATATACAACCACAAATGTTGGAAAAAGTCATCGAAAATTGGACGTCCAGATTGGACAGATGTAATGCCACAAGATTATCTTTCGGATAAATAAAATTCATGTCAATCGAATAATCCATCGTTGTTTTATTGCAACTTAAAGTTCTATACCTCTATAAAAACACCCTATACATGAGCAGCAGGATCTACAGTTTAAGGTCGTGTATGAATGACAGATTTTTAGAAAATTTTTCATGGCAATTTTACTTATCTCAGAGTTTTTGCCAGAAATCTGCTGAAAAGAAGTCGCCGAAGAAATTTTTTCCATCATTCGATTTGTTCGAGATGTCTGACGTGGGGTTTGAACCTAGGTCTCACGTCTAATAAGTCAACACTCTACCTACTAGACCACGGCGACTTCTGAAGGTGTGATTTGATCGAAATAGTGTCCACCATCCCTAAAACCGGCTTAGTTTGTATTTAATACTCCTCTATCAACATAGTCCATCAATCATGGTCATCAGAAAAATTTTTACAACTGACCAGAGAAGCTATTCAGATATGTATTTGCAACGTTTGCATTTTTTTCCATAGATATGTTCACGATTATATATATCTTGAAACTATTTAATTGGAACAATTTCCTGTTTCTTCAGGATATTAGGATAATCGAAAAATAAATTATTCAAGGAGTACACGTCTTTTGCTACAACCTAATAAAAACAAAGGGTTTTTAGATGATGCAACTTTCCCTGAAACTTTTAGTGGAATTTCGAGCTCTAATTAGACCCTTTAAGCTATTAAAGAAATTTATTTTTGATATAAATTTCATGAAATAACACCAGAAACCCTACTCCAAAATTTTCTTCGAAAATTTCATGGTGTAAAGAGCTTATAAAAGTTTTTAGTAAAATAAAAAAGAAAAACGGGGAAGAAACAATTTAAAATTATTGCTGAAATTAATTAAATAAATTGTCACAAGATGGTTTTTATACGACTTCTCGTAAAAAATAAACAAATAGTTGTAGTTTTGAAATAAATGGGAAATTCTTCGACGAAGTTAAATAATTTTGTTTTGTTGGATATTTTGTTCACTATCTAATGTAATGTTTGTTGTACTATCTAATGTGTAAACTTTTCCATATAAAATAAGAAATGTTATTTAACAGAATATATTTCTTGTTGTATTACTGTGTGTGTGTATAGCACAGTTAACATTTGCCCGTTCAAATAAAATTGTTTGCATCGAAAATGTTTTTGGCCATCGGTATGTTTAATGCCTTGCAAAAAAGCCACAATTTTTCACAATTGACCTGTAGTGGCTATGGTTTAGGCTTTTGCATTCAATTATTTTAGCGTATTTAATATATGCAATCATTCCATTTGAAATCTTTGGAAAATTATAAATTAAATACGTTACACATACGCTCACAGGAGACTTGTCGTAATCAGATGTTCGTTTCATCATCATCATCATCATCATTTACTGAAGGCATTTAAAAATTCACTATGTGGTAACAGGAGTACGTATAGAATATAAAATAAAATGAAAATAAATTATTAGTAAGCCAATCGAAATGTTTGGTACCCTACATAACAATGTAATCGTCTTAAGGGACTGATACTATTTGTAATCGATAATAAATCTATGTATGTTATGAGCGTTTTAATATCAAGAAAATCAAAATAACTGAGAAATTTGAGCTCAAATTACAATAGCATAACTACATAGAAAATTAGCACAATAAATAAGAGGATATATAACAATAACAACTCAACTGTGATGTTCTAGAAGTTGCCAGACCGTAAGTAGATGTAGTATGAATACACCGAAAAGTAACGTTGCCAATTAGTTGTAATAAAAGACGTAATATATTATATTTTCGACTCCAATACCATTCAATATTATTGACTAGCAATTTAAAATTTGTATTCCTATTTACTTTCTTGCAGACAACATTCGTTCCATTCCAAGTCATGTTCCAATCATCGAATGAGTTTATGGCAATAAAAACACTCTGTTGTTTGTTAATTCAGCGACACAAAATCGTTAAAGTTCCTTCTGGAATTTTAACCGTCATAAATATCAGTTGGACGGATATAACTGACACCAGCATAGTAGTCAAGAGCCTTGGAGCGTTAAATAAAGTTATTCTGCCTGACGAACTTACAACATCTTGATGGAAGTATCGAATACAATTCTGATATATTCATTGATGTCTACAAGTCAAAAAGATTGATAAATTATTGACTCAACATTGTATTCAAATTAAAGAAAAGGACTTGTCAACAGTCAGATATTTTTTCTTAATCCTTATTTCATGCGTGGTATTTAAGCCAGTGCATTCAAGAAGGTATCACAGAGAGAATTAATTTTTTAGTCAGTATAAACCTATGACGAAGTCTTGTTGTGTGTCTTATTACTGCGGATTTTTGCGTGAACTAGTATTGACCGCCATCAATTAGTTAGTGGATTGCACAAGAGTGCGTTAAATATCATCCAATAACTCTGAACGATGTATCGTGACTGCAACACTTTCCTGAAGGTGTAGAAGTGCTGAATTTTGTGTAGTAAGACTACATAAGTTTTGGTCTTGTCGAACAATAAATTGAACTCAATATACCCTGTTTCACTACAGTTTTTTTACCTACAAATAAGTTCATAAATATAGCACATATATAAGTCCTTTGTAATCAATATACACTGATGGATAACACTTATGAATCTTCTCTCGCGTGGAATCAAGCTTAGCTTTGGTAGTAATAGCAGCTTATTTCCTATTCTACATCTTCGGAAAATCCGGTTATAATACCAGTCAAAAGAAACAATCGCCTGTCAATACCACCAGACGCATAGAATTATAATTTTTGGTGTCAATTTAGGCTTTGCCATCGTCTGCAAAGCTTTGTTTTGCTTCGTCCACCCTTTCATCACTAAATCGCAAATTAATAATCTGTGCATCAATATTTTTCACTGTTAACTCATGGGGTATTCAAACGTCAAGTTTCTTTGTTAATCCAGTTTTCTTCAAATGATTGAAAACTGTTTGATTGTGAATATTTAGTTTCCTAGCAATGTCTACGTAACTTATGAGCCGGTTTGTCTCAATTATTGTACCGAATTTTTCAGTGTTTGGATTCTCTCCTTTTTCATTTCACTGCTCTTTCATTGTTTTAACATCGTCTCCATAATCTTCGGTGTGTGGGTTTTTTTCCAGGGTTTGACGTAATTTGAGTATCTGATCTCTAGTAGTTCTTCCTCCCACAATCAGCACTGGTAGTTGGTTAGGTTTTATCGCGCACACAAGAAAGTGATGCTTAGATCACCCTTGTTATAAATCGCACCAATTATAACTTATTTTTCGTGTCATATAAACCTCCTAATCAATTGTGCTACTTTGCTATGCAATGCTGTTAATAGATTTCTCCACAGATTTAATGGCTGCTATAGTGATGATTTCATTTTCGCCTAAAAACATCCTCTACAACTAATGCTGATTTAATTCTACACTCTTCACATGAACATTTATTTCTACAATTGCCTGTGTTTTGTACACTCATTGGTTCGTTATACTCGTATTTATTCACTCACACACACACATTCCGTTAAATGTTCGCTCAATAATGTTGTTTAAGCATTTTAAATACGGTCAGTGAGTTTTAATTAGCATTAACGGTTAAATCAAAACTAAATGTTTCTACGTGTGTGTATAGGTAAACAAAAACAACTTAAAAAATATAAACAAAAATACAACAACAACAACAACAGCAACAAAAACAAATTATAATAAAATTTGTAAAAAAAAGGAAGCGAGCAGAAAGAGAAAGAGAGAGAGAGAGAGAGAGTGAGAGAAATATCAACAAAAAGTTGTAATGAAACCCATACTCATACATTCATTAATTCATTTCATTTATTCATGTAGCCATTGATTCTGTATGTGTGTATGTGGGTATGCATGAGCAGACTCCTAGCCATATTTGTAAACGTATGGGTTTTAGAAAAATGTACATGACATGGAAAAAAGGGTCTACCACATACACGCAAATACAACAGGAAAAATTGTTTGCAAACAAACACATACACAAACACATTTATAGGCCTACATACCATAGACACAAATACTGTTAAACATTTATAAAACGTATAAGGCAAATACGTAACAACAGCAGCAGCAACATTTAAAGTAAAATTTTAAAGCGGGGCAACAAAAGATAAAAAATAGTTACAATATTTCAAATGTTTTGCTTTTAGAAGATTTTTTTTGGGGGGGGGGGGGGGGGGGGAGGAGTATCTCCCATCCGTAAATCAACCAAGTTTAAACTAATTAAATTGAATATCTTTTCCTTGCTTAAATTAGAAATGTATGCTATTTTTAAATTAAATTTTTGAAATTTTTTAAAGAATTTTTTTTGTTTTCTCTTTAAGAATGCGGACTTTTCTGTTGCCTTTAAAATAGTAATTGATTTGCTTATAACCATGATTAGAAAACATATTTCTAAATCAATAAATCTTTTGGCCTACAATTTAAAATGAATACATGAATAATGGAGACAGTTTTGAGATTTAAATGACCTCACTGCCCTAAATTAAAAAAATAAAACGGATTTTAAGGGTTTTTAAATTGATTTACAACCCTCCAGAACTTGTTTCCTTTTAATTTTATTGAAATCTTATTTTGCCTTCAACATTATTTATGTCTTTATTATACATACTTTTATTTTTTTTTTTATCGAAATTACTTGTTATGCGTTGTTGGCTGGTGGCAAAAACATTTTTTTTTAGAATTTTTTTTATAAATATTTTTGTGTGGCATAATTGTCGGATTATTTTAAATAAACACATATTTAAACAATAGGATTTTGTAACAACAGCTCTTTTATATGTCGCCTTTGAATATTGATTTGAAAACACCGAATAATCCTCTCAGCGGATTTCTAGCAAACATTCTGAGAGTAAATATTGCCATGCAAAGGTCGTTCGGAGTCGACATAAAAAAGGGTTTCACTGATTCTGCTCTAGAAATTTCGATGTAATATTTTGGACTGCTTCGTTGATCTGGTAGTTGTAGACGTCTATAAATGCCTTACTTACTTCCATAATTCTCTTCTCACACCATTTATGTTGTGTGTGTGTTAATTTTAACCATGAGTGGCATGAACACCGAACGACAGATTTAAAAACTTTGCATGGCAGTTTTATTTCGCTTACAGAGTTGTTGTCAGAAGACTGCCAAGGGGAAGTCGACGAAAAAAATTTGTTTTTTTGAAGCAGGATTAAACAGGGGCTTTTGCCTTATGCTACTGTTTGTTAACGCTTTGGTTACATAAGAACTTCAAAGCGGTTTCATCCGTTAGTTGTTATCGAAAACGAGGTTGACGCTAACATAGCACGATTAATTTACGTACGCTTTGCTACCTTATTATCGAACACTTATATTGTCCGGAAATCTGTAAGGAATTAAGTTAACAAATAGTTCAAGCAGCCTGAATGAATTGGAGACAGTAAAACATGCAAGGTTTGAGTGCGGCACATTGACTGAATGGGTTAGCCTACCGTTAAAGCTTTGCAAATTTACTTACTGAGTTGGCATATGGAATACTAAGTGGAATGACTGTTCGATGGATGAATTTTGAGGAAACTTGGCGTACGTGAAAGGGAACGCAGGGAACTTAAATAAGTAGCAGGAAAAACGACGAATTGACAGCTGGTCGGGTGGATGTTGCAAGAAGATGGATTAATCGACCATCTAATTACTAAACAGTAGAAAATGCTAATCCATATACTTTTACATATGGTCATCACAACCCTTTATTTAGGATTACGACATAGCTTCTCACACCACTTATGTAGCGTGTGTTAATTTTATATATGCGTGGCGGCAGCTTTAGTTTAAAGGCGATTCCCAACGACAGATTTTTGAGAAGCTTCTCATGGCAATTTTATTTACACGAATAAATCTGCTAAGTGAAATATTTTTTTCATGTTTTGTTTTGGGGTTTGAACCGTGCTCTCACCTCTAATAAGCCGACATACAACCACTAGACTACGGCGATTTGTAAAAGGTTGATCCTGTGAATACATGTCTTACTATTAAAGCTGATAATTGCGCAGACTGTATCTGAAACCAAAAGTAGGAATGGCCTTGTTATAATTGCTCTACTTTATGCGGTTTTAGTTTTCCTAGAGTTTAAAAGACAGCTGTGATTATCATATTGCTACGAAAATGGAAAAATCTAGATACTGGTGTTTTGCTTTTACATCACTTAGCATTAAAATTGTAAACAAAAGCTACGAAAGCAAAATAATGCAAGTAAACGTACTTTTTTACAAATTACCATACTGCTTAATATAACAACAAACACCGGCATAAAAAAATGATAAACAAGTAAACAAAAATACAACAACAAACACTATAAGAATAAATGTAAACAACAAACACCAGAATAAAAAAAATTGTAAACTATTAAATAAAAATCCGCAAACAACACTACAAAAATAAACAAAATACACAAACAATAATAATGAATGTAAACAACGATATTTACATATATAGAGATTTCGAGAAGGCAAAGTCATGAACATTCGCCTAGAAGAAATTTCATTAGACTGTTTACTTTGCCATATAAAAGGCAAGGCAGAGCAGGCGGCTGGTGAGTGAAGTTTAGTTAGTTTTGTGTGAAGACGCGGTGCGTTTGAAGGGAGCAATAGTGGTTTGAAGATCTCCGTTACAAAGATCTGTCGAAAAATTGTCTAGTAATTGTTATTGTTTATGCAAAGTGTATAAACAGAGGAATACCATAGGAAAGCAATTGTTGTTGTTTACATCAAGTTGTGAACAGTGTCACACAGAATTGTGCGAATAATAAAGAATTTTAATTAAAATTAAACACAAATATATTTTTATTTTAAACGTTTTTAAAAAGCTAAAAACGTAACAATATGAAAATAACAATTGAACAATTGATTTAATTTTGCTATCACCAACGATTATTCCTTCTCTTGCCATTCCCTTTATTATAATTTCTTTTTTTTTTTTTAATAAATTCAGCTTTATGGCACATTTATAAGAAGAATAATCATTTAATTAAAATGAAATAATAAAGTGCGCGTTAAATGTCTGGTGAAAATATGTAAATCCATTCAATTATATTTCTAACGTCATGATAAATCTCTGCTTTTCATTCAAATTCCAATGAAGTGAATGAAAAGGAAAGAAAATTTATTTAATTGACCAGTTCGTGTCTATGTGAGACGGACAGGTAATAAAAACCTAAAATTATTATAGCCACAAGCCAAGAGAAATTCAAATACTTTCAATCACTTGAACAATAAAATAATATTTCAACCATAGAAAGCTATAGAAAGATGAAAACAAAAGGAATGAGAAAAAGGAAGAAAAAAAAGTGAAGAAAAAACGCCGTCTATAGAAAGAAGCAAAAAGAATTAACAGACAAATAAACACCAGTGTCAATCAACCCAAACCACCGAAAACTCTTGGCCAGACAGCGTTGTTAACATTATTACAGAGATGTTTATAAGGCTGCTGATGATAATGATACTGATAATGATGATGATGATAAAGATAATGTTGACGTTGATGAAATTGTATTGAATATTTAATTTCATTCCTGGACTTAGTGTCTGCCCTAAAAGTAACCAACATTACCAACAAACCCATCATTACCATCACCCCCACATACTAGCCACCATGCACACTCACTTGCTCTTGTTATTAATAAAGCTTAACTTGGTATATCGATGACGGCTGTATTTAATGTAAAATTCAACCCAAATCACTGTTTGCCAATCATTTGCCACAATTTTTGGCTTGAAGGCGGGGTATACAGTTTTGTCTCAGTTTGTTTTTCTTTTTTTTTCCTTGGCTTAAGAACAGACAAGAAAAAAAAGGTCCATCATGTCATTAAAGTATGATGAGTCTTCAATTGTAGACGGTACCATAAAAGAGATGAAGATGTTGGTGAGAAGAGGAAAGATTTGTAAAAACTTAAATTGAGTTTAATTTGAGGGTAACAAAGCCGCAAGGCTTTTATTTCGTAAAATCTTCAAGAACAAAGACAAAACCAACAAGAGAAAACGACAAAAAAGAGAGGAAGGAAAAAAGATAAAGATGTTGCTTTTTATTACAATAATGGTTATTTTGGTTATTTATCTTTGCCCTGATATCAGTTAATCATGGAATGATTTATTAATTTCAATTCTTGGTTTATTTCTTAAAATAAAGAAACTTTAAAAGCAATTGATACTTTCCATTTCAATTGAGTATCATAATTGAGAAGGACTTCCTTCACAATTAGAGACAATCTTAAAGGCTAAATTACAGAATGCTAGTTGGGTCTTATATCTCAACATATGCACGCTCCTTAGTTATGTGTAAAACCTCTGGTTTCACATTTAATAACATGTTCTTTAAAAACACTCTAGCAGTGGCCCTTAGGTCTGAAAATACAAAATAAAATATTTACTTAATTGTTGACTACAACCCCTTAGTCAGGTTCAGAACCCAGCTTCCCAAACAGCTCATTGGATGTGTTAATATTATCCGTATCAACCACGAATGACGGGTTAGAGCAATTTGTCAACTTAATTTTATCGTTGGAGAAGACTGCTGAGACAAAGTTGTTAAAAGAAATATTTTTTCCTATTTCGTTTTATTCGATTCTGAGCCATGACTCGAACCACGACTTGCCGTCACCAGATTTGTGGCAAAAACTCTGAGAGTTAAGGAGTTAAAGCTGAAATGAAATGTTTCTCAAAAAATTTGTCGTTCCGAGTCGATTTTAAACTGTAGGTCCCGCCACTCAGATACAAAATTAACACACACACAAAAGTGGTGTGAACATCTAGGTCTTAATCCTGACCGATATATGTCTATTGATTTTCGTTATTCCTCTATTTGGTAGTATAGGGATTCCGAATCAAAAGAAAACCCAATTTTTTATGTTTATGAACGCATCGCATCTAAGTTTAAAACCCGACTTAGAATTTCTGTGTACATCAGTGAGAGTATTCTGCATTGATTGAATTAACTGGTACTTGGGTGGATTCAGGCGGTTGAGACAATTTTTTCCATCAAATTATCTTCTAAATTGATCTGTCACTACCGGGTCTTTTATTAAGCTCTTCCTATATTTACTCTGAAATAAAAGAAAATGAGTGAGATATCATCGAATTTTTTTGTTTGAAAGACCTATTATATGTGGAATATAACATCGTTCCAACGTCTACCATAGCTTATTTCAGGTTAACGCATTCGAAATGTTTAATTCAGCATGAGTCTGCAGCATAAATCAGGCTGAATTTGACTGATCGCATAAGTTATGGTGGCTTCGAGAATCGATGTAGTTTGTGGTTTATTCCTATATACCAGGGACTTAAGAAAACCACACAAGAGAAAGTCTAACTGACCCAAATTGTATGGTCTCGTTGGCCAGTTCACATCACTTGCATGTGAAATGATTAGGCTTTCAAATCAATCGTTCAGAATATTCAATGTGGCATGAGCTGTATGACACGTTGCATCCTCCTGTTGAAACCACGTGTAGTTGGTGTTCCTACTTACTTACTTAATTGGTCATTACACCCATTTAGTCAGAATTGAAGTAATCAAATGGCGATGATTTCCGCATCTGATACAACAGTGAGCTGTATGAGCTCTCCAAAGACATGGACGTTGTGTAGCGTATTAACATCCAGCTGCTGCGCTCGCTGGGCCATGTTGTTCGAATGGAGGAGGATGCTCCTGCGAGATAGGTATTTGATGTGGGGGATCTGCGCAAGTCGGCGAAGAGAACGACCTTATTCGCGTTGGAAAGACCAAATCGGGGAAACCCTGTCATCGATTGGTGTGACCAACTGGCGTAGGCGAACAAGAAGCAGAGGCGCCTGGATGGTTGTGTTAAGACAGGCCGAAATCCGTTAACCAGGTTGTTAATGGTCAATTAAGTAAGTAAGTAAGTGCAACAATGAAAGTTCATTCGCAATACCGAATATTTAAGCAAAATTTTCTTTAGCGCTGAAGCTTATTTCTGTCTCAAAAGATTACGACAACAAAAAAAATTGTTGCATGTAGAGCTCAGAGGACGCAGAGCTGATTGTGAAAAAGAGACTATTTGGTGCACTATGACGTGAAGTCGTATTTAAGCTATACTTTATCTAAAACTTCCTTGAAAGAACTTTTAATGTCATCTTAGAATGCTTTGGATGGACCGTAGTCACTTTTTTTTGGCTACGACAATTGACTACTAATAGCGTGTGATTTGCAAAAGTTAGACCTTTTTCTATAAAGCTACGTCAAAGAGAGTATACCAGTGTAAACTGCTTACGTTGGAGTATTTAAAAAGTATTTCAAGCCTGAAATACTGCCCAAAATGCACGAAATATTATCGATAACATCTTCAAATGCTGCAATTGCTTCAATCAATGCAAAATTTGTTATTTCAATGACATTGCATTTCGCTTACAATGATATTTAACTTTACATTTCAATCCGTTATGTACAAAAACATTTTCCACAATTGTTGAACTTACACTTTCATACGAGTATTAACAGAGTTAATACGCCTATTTTGCAAGTGACACTTTCAATTGCTTTCAAATACTTTTGTAAACTCTTAACATTTGTTGTTAAAAGCACAAAAAAAAATTGTTTTATTTTTCACATTCTGATAAATAAGAGAAAACAAAAACAAAAAAGAAATCAATTTTTTCCAATAAATACACACTAGTTTTGATTTGTTCAACAGAGCATCATGCCTTATGCATACACACGGAAAGAGAAATGGAATCAGAAACACAAACACTCGTAGTAACATAAATCCTTTACTAATCTATTGTCAAATAGATTTTGAAATAAATTTTAAAATCCGAAAAAAAGAAAAAACAGAAAAGAATACAGCATAAAAAAATGGTTTAAAATGTAATATAACACATGCATTAATGCCACACTCTCATATGCATAGATACACAAACACACTGGTGCTGATAAAAGTACGTCAGAAAAAAATACAAAATTTTTCTAAAATAAATCGTCGTTTTTTTTAATCCATTTTTTCTCTTTTTGGTATTCCTATGTCAGATGGATTAACAAAAATATATAACATTTGTTGTTGCTGTTGCAACAACTTTATCGCCAATAGAGTAGAGATTTGTTGTTGTGTTATTTTATCCAATTACAAACACCCGTAAAATACATACGAGTACATCAGCAACATGCAATCAGTCAGTGAGTTAGTCTGTTTCGCTTGCTGTTGCTGCTGTGTATTGCATTTGTTATGCCATTTAATTGTTGCACATTTAAAGGAAATTTGGTTTGATGCATACAAAAAAAAAATTGTATTAATCATGTCATGTGTACAGTAAAACATAAAAGAAATTTAAAAAAAGAACAGACAGGTAAATAATAATAAATCAAATGATGCATATTCAGAGGAATATTTATTCAGTTTTATTGTATTAAATACCTTATACATGAGCTTATGAGTAATGTTTTTTAATTCGAAATATTAATCATACGCTATCAGTTTAACTTGAGCGAAATTTGTTTTGACATCACTTTAGAGATGATGGTCGTTTGAGTCAGAGATCAGCAATGAATCGTTTTTTTGTTGCTCATAAGCACTCATGAAATTTTTAATATAACTGAGTCAACAATATTAAAATTTAACTATGTACTCTGATTCATTCGTACTCAGTACAACGTTGATTTATAAGTACAGATTGCAATGAGTATGAGTACAACGTTGACATCAAACTCAAACCATTCGAAATATGTTTGATTCATAAGCCTAATCATTTAGATTCATAACTTTAGAAAAATATAATATAATACTTGAACATACGGGTTAGAGGGTGGGGTTAGTATGAGGATAAGAGGGGTAGGGTATGTACTATAGGGAATGTACAAACCTTTTATATTTTGATTGTGTATATGTTTAAATGATGAGTGTTTGTAAATGTTTTGTGAGTTTATGTTTTCAAAAACGTTATAAATGTATTTATTTATTTGTATTTTACAATGTTTTGTTTACAATGTTTATTTTGTTCACATTTGTTCACAATTGGGTTTAATTTTTTCCAAATTTCATTCTATAATTTTGTTCACTCGCGTAGGGTTTGTTGGGTATTTGTTGTATGTTGTTCGGTGATCGATAGTCAACTTCTTTATTTGATGATCTGTAGTCAACTGATCGGCAAGGATCAAAACAACCATTTACGACCTGTTGAAGAATGTGTGTATGTTGATGTGTGATGAATGTTGATGTGTATGGTGAATGTGTTGATGTGTATTGGGGATGTTATTGTTATTGTCTGAGATGTTTGTGTTGTCCTATTGGAAGTCAGGGTTGGGGTTGTTTGAATTTGTTCACTCGTGTGAACATCCTCCCGGGCCGGCAACTTTCAATTCCGATCTGCCGATCAACCATAACTTCTAGTTGGGTGGAATCTGAAATTAATCTTTGATTGGGTATTAATAGCTGTATGTGTTTAAGGTGTGTTTGGGTGAGTAATGGGTGTGTTGAAAGTGTAAGGGTGAATAAATTTGATCTTTTCAGACTATAATATTCGTCATTGAAATATTGTGTCTGACAAAGTATTACTAGTCTATCACGGGTAGTTTTGATCCCATGCGCATCAAGTTTAGTACTCGGGTGGGTTAATAATCTATTGAGTCTTTCGTCAATAGATTGTGGGTTTTTTCGATCCAGAACTATGCTATCATTTCGAAATTTATTTCTTTGAGTAAATGATACGTGGTCACAAAATCGATAGACGTACAACAATATTCTAAAAGCTTTGGACCATTCAGAAAATCTTTCTAAAATGTCCTGGGTAGGGTGAGTGAAGTTCATAGATGGTTTTGGGTATACAGTTTCAACTTCAGCTTGAGTTTCGGAGGGTAAATGTGTTGTTGGCCACTTTGTAAGATCTTCCTTCAACCAAGTTGGTCCATTCCACCATAGCTTATCATCCTTGAGTTCGTCGGAGTTGCAAACACGACTGGCAACATCGGCTGGGTTGTCATAAGAGGCCACGTGACTCCCGTTCTTCGTTCCCATCGCATCGGCTACTGCAGACACACGGTTTGCCACAAAGGTGTACCAGATAGTTGGGGTGTTGCTGAGCCATGCCAAAACTATTGTAGGGTCCATCCAGAAATTCTTTGGGTGTTGGGTTAATTGCAGCTGGGTAATTAGATTCTGTGTAATTTTGCCAACAACACTGCACCACAAAGTTTAAATTTCGGATAAGAAATGACTTTGATAGGTGCATCTCTCGTCTCAGCGAAGAGTAGGGTTACGGATATGGGTATATTTATGGGTACAACTCGTGCGTATATAATCGCAGAGTGCCTTTTCAGAAGAATCTGAAAAGTCATGAAACTCAATTCCTGCTGAAGGTGAAAAATGTATCCATCTAGGAACCCGAATATTGTCTTTATCATAAAACTCCGAAATGGGTGGGTGGTCAATTTCGGGTGCATACTGTTAGTGGGGTTGGGTAAGTAATTAGTTAAGTAACGAGGTTAGTATTCTGGGTGAGGAATGAGTTATGAGCAAGGGTGAAACATATAAGATTATCGGAAGGAGTTTAATCAATGTGTGGGTAGGACTACGACCTTGGTTATGGGTCGAGTCAATGTTCCGGTTGATGTCTGCAATTCGACTATTCTGGGCAGTCCATCGGAACCTGGGTGAGTTTTGGTTACTCGTCCGAGTAACCCTTCTTTTGAGGGTAGGTTGTCCTGTTTAATGACGACAATGTCATTGACTTCCACAGGACGCTTAGAGTTTCTCCATTTATAACGCTTATGGAGCTCTTTAAAATATTCATCCTTCCGTCTCTTGCAACACTGATGGTGTTGAATTTTCAACATTTGCCATCGGTTCGCTAGGGTAATATCCTCGTTACTAAAATAGGGTTCAGCGGGTTTATCAAGCTTGACAGAACTGTAGTAAGAGGCGATTCTTCGGGTAGGGTGAGAATCTTGTACTGGTCCGGTTAAAATCCAACCAAACTCAGTTTCTTGAGCTATTAATGTGCCAAGAATATCTTTCTTAACACCTGCTCTAAGAATTTGTGGGTAAAAATCGCTACCAATTATAATGTCAACTGGGCGGCTTTCATAAAATTCAGGATCCGCCAATGGGATTCTGTCTAACTCTTTCATGAAAGTAGGGTTTAAGTGTTGGGTGGGTAAATTGCGGGTGAGGGTTTTGACAACAATTACTTGAATATTGAGTGAAAATTCCTTATTCGTATTAGAACCAAGATGTATATTACACATCTTGTTCGAACGTGCTGAAACAACCTCATTTAAACCTGAGATTTCAGCAACTATGGGTAGGGTGGGTAAGTGTAATTTGCGCCTTAGCTTATCAGAAATAAATGAAAAATCTGATGCTGGGTCAATGAGCGCTCTAGCAGGGAATTCTTCACCGTGTATTTTAATATTCAAGGCAGCTGTGCCTAATAGTTTAGCTCTGTCATCTAATTGGGTTTTGCTTGATTGGGTTTGGGTAGAGAAAGACTGTATTGCATGTGACGTAGAGGGTTTATCGTCAATTTGTGGGTTAGTGTTTGGGTTGGGTTTGTGTAAGAGGGTGTTATGTCTGCCGCCACAGTATCTGCACGTAAATACACTTCGACACTCCGATACTATATGGCTAATGGCGAGACAATTATAACAAATTGAATTCTTTCGTACGAATTCAATTCTTTCATTTACTCCCAGCGAAGTAAATGATGAGCATTCCCTCAAGGTGTGGTTATTTTTGCACAGTTTGCACAATGAACCATCAAGTTTTTCATGGGTTTTTGGGTAATTATGGGTATTTGGGTGGGTTTGGGTTGAATTCAAGGGTTTGCTCTGGGTATCCTTCCTATTGTTGTGTGTCACATTGTGGAACGTCTTTACTCTTCTGTCAAATCGGTTGTTGATGTCCTGGAGAAATTTGGGTTTCGGGTGGTTGTTTGGGTTAGGGTTAGGGTTACTTTCCGGAACATCATTGACAGATATGAGTTCCTTGAATGTATTTGTTAAAAATACATCCACATCTGTCCAGGAAGGCATCTCAGCACAATCCTTTAGGGTTTTTTCAAATTCCCTTCGGGTTTCTTTGGGTAATTTCGTTAAACAGAGATATACAATGATAGGATCCCAATTGTCCGTATCTATCTCCAATGTATTTAAATTTGCAATACAGTAATTAATCTTTCTTTGTAATTTTCTTATTGAAACACTACACATAGTGTTTACCGCTGGTAAATTTAAAAGGGTTTTTATCTGTGCATTAATTTGCATCCTTTTATTCTCATATTGATTTACCAGTTGGGTCCAAGCAATAAGAAAACCATCGTTAGTCAAGGGTGCGTTGTCGACTATTTCTTTAGCCTCGCCGCTTGTCTTATTTTTCAGGTAGAAAAGTTTTTCTACCCCACTTAGGCGGGTGTTATTGCCATAAATAGCCTTAAATAGGTCTCTGAAAGAGGCCCAAGACTTGAAATCCCCACTAAATGTTTGCATATCGCAAGGGGGTACGTTAAATCCAACTGAGTGGGTGGGTTGTGTGTGTTCGGGTGGGGTGGGGTTAGAATTTTTGGGTTGGGTTAATTTTTCTATTGATTCTTCTATGGAAATCATAGATGACCTATAGAATTTTTTGGCAGATCTCACATTCCTGGAGAGGCCATTAAAATTAATTGAATTGGATATTTCAGGGTCATTGAGTTGTGGCGACTCTCGGATTTGTTTGAATTTTCCATCAATATTCGACCACAACTCTTCCAATTCATGCTTCATGAACCTCAATGCGGGTATTGATTGAGAGTTCTCTGGACTATCCTTGTAGTCCTCTTCAAAGGCACTTAAGTCCTGTTGGATATAACGTGTAATATCGGAGGCTAAAGCTTTTAATTCCGACATATTTAATTTAAAATTTAACACGCAGAGGATTGGATAAAATGAGTAATTTTAGACAGTAAATCAATTTACCGTGGGTAAATTTGGTTTAAAAATGTATTTATTTCAGATTTGAAATAAATCTAATCAGCAGACAAAATTGCCTATTGGGTATTCTTTGGGTTTTTGTGACACTACACAAAGAGAATGGCAATATTTGTTACTCACAATATTTTGGAAATATTATCGAAGAAAAAGGGTAAGTGTTGGGTGGGTGGGTTTTATGTGATAATATTTCCTATTGTGAGTTGTTTACAAATTCAAAAATCGCGATAAAATTATACGAAAATTGTATAAAAAATGTAAATTGAAAATCTTCAACTTACCTTGTCTGCTGAGGGTAGGGTACAAACCAAATTTCTTTTTTCAATTCCTCTTTGTGTGATGTTCGTTGTGTTGTGTTTGTGTTTAATGTTAATAATGTTAATTTGTTAGTAGTTACTTGTATTTGTAATTGTTCTTGATTTCTTTTTGTTAGTGAACTGTATTGGAGCGAATTGTTAGTGCACTTTATATTTTTGAATTTTTGTCACTATGTATTTTGTTGCTATTTTTTGTGAACTGTGCTGAACTTTTTATTTTTGTGTTCTTCACTTTTGATTTTGTTTGTGTATTGATTTGAAATGTATAATTTTTGTAATATGTATTTTGTTTCTATTTTTTGTGAACTTTTGTGAACTTTTATGTTTGTTTTCAATTTATATTTGTTTTCAAATTTTATTTTTTACAGTTCTATATGATTTCGCATTATTTTTGTCCTTTTGATATGGGTGATAATTTTAAATATGTGATGTATTATTTGTGGTTTTGGAATGTTCTTATTTTTTTTTTATTGTTTTATATGTTAAATGTAATGTTTTTGTGATGCACTTTTTATTTAGTATATTTATGTCTTGTAATTATTGTTTGTGTTAATTGTTAATTTGTGTTCTTTGATTTATATATTTAGGTATTTTGTTGACTATCGAGTACTTTGTTTGTAGGATATTTTTGTTATGTTTTTTTTTTTTTTTTGGCATAGGTTGATTACTGTTTTACAATGTTTTTGTTTGTGTTTATTTTATTTTATTTTATTTTTGTTTCACTGCACTTATTTATTTAATGCACTGAACTATTGTTGTAATTGTTTTAAAATTTTTTAAATTTAGGGTTTTGTGGGGTTATATTTTTTGGGGTAGAATTTACATAATTTAGAGGGGTTTATGGGTTTTTAGTGGACTGTATATATCTATGTCGCTGTCTTCTTTTTCCTCGAAGGACCATGAACATACGGGTTTCTTTATGTGCTATGCATTTTGTTTCTATTTTTTGTGAACCTTAGTGAACTTTTGTACTTTCTTTTGATTTTAAATTTGTTTTTAACTTTTAATTTTTACAGTTTTATGTGATTTGACTTTGTTTTTGTACTTTTAATATATAACAATTTGAAATATGTGATGTTTTATTTTTGTTTATATTTTCTTAAAACGTTATAAAATGTATATTTGTTTATATTTTGTTTACAATATATATATATATATATTTTGTTTGCAGTATTAGCTAATTTCACAAAGTTCACAAAGTATAGTACACTCGCGTAGGGTTTGTTGGGTTGTTCTGTGTTGCTTGAGGATCGATAGTCAACTGATCGGCAAGGATCAAAACAACCATTTACGACCTGTTGAAGAATGTGTGTATGTTGATGTGTGATGAATGTTGATGTGTATGGTGAATGTGTTGATGTGTATTGGGGATGTTATTGTTATTGTCTGAGATGTTTGTGTTGTCCTATTGGAAGTCAGGGTTGGGGTTGTTTGAATTTGTTCACTCGTGTGAACAATACTCATAAATGATTCGAGTGATTCGAGAATAGAATTCGAGTATGACTCGAATCTAATCATCTTTTTCAATACCTATTGTTGATCTCTGTTACATACCTTATACCCCCTCACTAGCGTATGAGTGATAGTTTTTTATTTGAAATATTCATCATACGCTATCAGTACAACTTGAGCGTAATTTGTTTTGACACCACTTTAGAGATGGTGTTGGTTTGAGTCCATTTATTTGTAAACAAATTAAAACACAATCTAGCAAGATCACATATCAGTTACATACAGTGTGGTAAGATCCTACTGACAGCCGTAACTGTAGAAAGAAATATATGGCATTTTCTTCTGTAAATTTCTGTGGAAAATTAAGCACTAATGCAACAGCCTTTAGAGTATTCGAGAGAAAAGTACTACGTAAGATTTTCAGTACAGTGCGAATTGGCGATGATTTCCGCATCCGGTCCAATAGTGATCCAGTATGAGCTCCTCAACGACATGTTCCTTAAGCGTGGGCATGTTGTCAATCCTTACTCCCAAGTACTTAATTGGCAGTTTCGATGTTATGCGCTGATCATATACAGTTGTAGTAAACAACACAATCGTCTTGCTACTATTCAGCAATACTAAGACCCACGCTAGTGATCCAGCTTCTTGCAATAACAATAGTGGCATTGTACTTTCTTACCAATTCTTGAAGATGTTTCCCTTTCTTGCACTAGAATTCTTACTGCATTGGAAATCGCCGTACAACTTCTGTTGAACAGATTGTATTTCGGATGGAGTAGTCTCCATAATCTAATTTAAACTCCTTAAATACGATGGCGAGAGAATCAGAAGTTTTATGTCGTATTGCATGAGAACAGTAGGAAAAGTTTCAAAGGAATTTTATGAGTTCCCAACTCATATATAATTGGCTTTTAATTTTCAACGTCAAGGTACACAACTATGCAGACACAAATAAGTGCCTCGGCTTTCTTGATTCAGGATATGGTGCACCTGAAAGTAAGTGAAAAAAGTTGATTGATGTGGCCTTAAAACGAGCAGGATACTCCTGAAGTGACACTCTATAAACATCACTTAATAGAATGGTTTAAGACTCCGTTTCAGTACTCAAGAATAAATATAAAGATGCATACATGTATTCTACAAACTACATGAAAAGCTTTTTTTTCATACATTGGCTTAAGTAATGGAGAATTCGATTTATTTTTCAACTTTTCTTTTGCTGTTCAACTGTTTCTTTTTTCCTGTGAATTCACTCGTGCTAACACTTTCAATTCTTGTGAGATTTCCAGACGGAGATTTAAACCCCAAAAAAAAAAAAAAAAAAATAGATAGAGAGAGAAAAGAAATTACAATTCCTCCAGTAATAATAAATTGTTTGTGTTTAAATTTGATTTTTTTTTCTCTTGTTGTTCGGTGGTTTTTATTTTTCTTCGCGAACAGTAAATAATACTCGAATAGATTTCGTGGCAGTAATAAAAAGAGTTAAAAATTTTCCAAGAAGTTATTTATTTTTTTGGTTTCTTGTTTTAAGTTCTGAAGTTTTCTTTCATTTATTCTGCTTTTTGCCTAGCTTAGTGTAATTGAAACGTGTCTGGATATTTTCTTAGAAATAACACTGATAGATTCTGATATGAGTTTTAAAAGTACGTGGCTCAACACGACCCACTCAAAATGAAGTGTGGAAAAGGAATTTTTTTAAAATTAATAAGAAAAGACGAAAATAAAAATTATTGTGATACGAGAGTTAATGAAGTGGGAATACTGTTATAACAGAAAGAGACTTCAAAGTAATTCCAAAAAATTTAAAAATTTCGAGCAAATTATGAACGCAATTGCCAGAGGATCAGCCTTAACACCCTTTAAGGAAATATAAATCAATATCTTCTTCTTGGTTAAATGGAACGCCTATGTGTTTCTATAGTTCATCGTATTCTGGTTCTACAAGGAAATAGTTGAAGTGGTAATAATTTACGATGCATCCACCTGGTAAGAAGCACATGCGAGAACATGCAACTTTAAAATTCTAGACAGCGTGATAATGCAATGCATAACAGCTTCTGGATCAGTCTAGTGCAATCCAGGCTGAAGACATTGCTCAACTTATGCTGTTTAATTGGGTGCTTAGCAGTACAGTATTTCCATGTCCAGTATTGTTCATGAATTTTGCCTTTTTCTTTAGGAAATGGTGGATTATTTGAAAGTCTCCCTTTTGTACTGGGCTTAATGCCAAACCAGGAAATTTTGTTTCAGAGAAACTGGTCAGAAAGGGTACCAGACTTATGGGGGCATAAGTATTCCTTAATAATAGATTAGGCTTGAAATTAGAGCAAGATTTTATGACATGCTTAACGCTTCCAGGGTAGAACAGATGACTGCTTGGTTGAACTGATTGAATCTCATTATAAAGAGGACGTAAAATGTCATTTTTCTCTCTCGGCAGAACATTAACTACGTGGTTTCAGTGCTAATAGGACGCTGCCTATTAAAAAGATATGACGGTGGTTTAGGCGATCTCTCGCATGATTTCTGCCTAGGTAGTGGTAAGTAGTACTAGTAGGTGCAAGTAACAGTAGTAGTAAGAAGTAGTAGTAGGTAGTTGTAGAAGTAGTAGTAGTAGTAGCAAGTAATATTAGTAGTAGTAAGTGGTAGAGGTAGGCAGTAGAATAAGTAGGTAGTAGTAAGTAGTACGTAGTAGTAATACTAAGTATTAGTAGGTAGTAGTAAGTAGTACGTAGTAGTAATACTAAGTATTATTAGGTAGTAGTAGTATGTAATAGTAAGTAGTAGTTGTAGTAGTAGGTAGTAGTAAGTAGTAGCTGTAGTAGTAAGTAGGTAGTAGTAAATAGTAGTAGTAGTATGGAATAGTAAAAAGTAGTAGTAGATAGTTGTAAGTAGTAGTAAATAGTAGTAGTAGATAGTTGTAGGTAGTAGTAAATAGTAGTAGTATGTAATAGTAAAAAGTAGTAGTAGGTAGTTGGAAGTAGTAGTAAATGACGTAGTATTACTAAGTAATAGTAGTAGTAAGTAGTAATAGTAAGTAGGAAGTATTAGTAGATAGTAGTAGCAGTAGGTAGTGGTATTAGGAAGTATTAGCAGTAGTAGGAATTAGAAGTAGGTGGATGGTAGTAGTAAGTAAGTAATAATTGTGTCACTGCTCAGTACTCACTTTAAGATACCGAGAACTGCATACTTAAAATTCCCGGCAGAACTGTTATAAGTTATATTGAAGAATATTAACCGGCGTATAATAGAGTTTTTCGAGCAAAGTAGGTATACTGATTTATGTCCTAGAAAGATAGGATTACCAATTGTTGTTGTCATGGAAGCAATTCATACTGAGATATTGTATTTCATTTAACAGAAAGGAAATCACCTTATTAAGTTCTACGTTAGTTGTTTTTATTCCCTTAGGGGTGTGAACAATCTAAGATCAAGGAGGTTTTCTGTAATGCACATTTGGAAGAGTATGGACATGTCTTTATATCTAAAATTTGAAATCCGTAATGATAATTTGTTTTCGCCTACTTTCGTGTGTGAATCTGGATTGATAGGCATGCCAACTTTTAGCTACAATGCTTCCTTTGTTTCAAAACGCTTGTTTTAAATTAATATGACCTTTGAACTGTTGTATATCTCATTCATTTGTAAAAATATTTTAAATTGCCTCGAGTTTTAAGAAACTTAAAGTAAATGCCATGAATGCTTTAATGCTGTATCAAGAGATTAAAAAAAAATTCTTAAATCAAGCCACAGCCATATGAAACATGGTAAAAGTTGTACAAAGGAAGCAATAAAGGATGCTGTGGCGAAATAAAAAATATTCTTCAATTTTTTTCTTTTTACTTTTCTTTAATATTTTATGATGTGTCTTTGTGTCTTTTTTTTTGTTTTATTTGCTTTATTCTTCCAAATATTTTAGTTTTTTAGATTCCATGTACATCCGCTGCAAATCTTGGAACGTTGCCTTTTGCTTGGCACCCAATCATGAGTAGTTTTTTCGATAGTTTTTCTTTTTTTCTCCTAAAAAAAACCTAAAACGTGTCATTCTGTTGTATTGGTTTCACTTCGTTTAGCTTTCGTTTTTTTTTTTGCTTTCTCACCCTCACCCTTTACTTTTAGTTTTAGTTCGAAGAGTTGAATTTCTGTGTCCTCCTTACTTTTTCTTGTACTTTCTGTTGTCGTATGACATGTTTTAGTTGGTTGATTGTACAAGTACTTCGAAAAGTTGGTGAAAAAAAGAAAAAAAAAGAATTCTAAACTCGTGCGTTTTATTCAAGAGTAGAGTGTTGGTGGTTGGTTGAGGAGTGGGCTTCCATTGTCAGCAGCCAACATAAACGCCAACATTATCGTCAGTTTCACTGCAGTTGCAAGCAATATTGGTGTTTCGGTGTGATGAATTTAACTTGTGTTTTAAGTTGCATACGAATAATAAAACTTCTATACCTTGGCCCCACAAAGAAATTTTGGAATTTTTATGGCTTTAAATATTAAAAAATTCTAGGAAAGACAGAGTTTACAGCGGCTAAGAGAGAATAGTAGGAGAAGGGTTTAATTGGAAATCTTAAATTCAAATTATTTTTGTTCGTTTGAATGCGTAAAACTCTTCACTAAGGCTGGCAAATGACTTGTCATAGTCGCCGTAGTCTAGTAGGTAGTGTGTTCGCTTATTTTTCTTATTCATATACGCCTGTAACTTAAGGAAACCCCAAACAGTACTAGACAAATTCTAATGAATTCACATCGTGAGATCTCGATCTCTAATTCACATAACCTTCATGTGAGATGGCAAATTGTTCGTGCAGTATAAACAATATTGCTTCAGTTGTGTGGCACATAGCGCCGTTCTATTGAAACCTCATTTCCATATGTCTCCAGCTCATCTAATTCATGTCAAAAGAACTTAGTAATCGTCAACCTATAGTGCTCGCCGTTGACAGTGGGACAAATATGAACCGAAGACACCACCAGCTTAAAATTTTCACAAAACAGATGCCTTTGGCTCTTGTACCAAATTCAAAAATTTTTTTTCGTTCACGTATCCATTTATCCAGATATAAGCCTCATTGCTGAAAACGGGTTTTCAATGAGAATTATGGTCAGCTGCCAACTGCTCCAGAGTCCATTAAGCAAACGCAAAAGTTTGTCTACAGTCATGTATGGTGATTTGACAAAACAGACTAAATACATACATACATAATTGGTCATTATAATTGGTTGTGTGTCATAAGTGACGGGACCTGCAGTTTAAAGTCGACTCCGAACCCCTGATTTTTGAAAACCTTTTCATGACAATTTTATTTATTCTCAAAAGTTTTTGGCAGAAATCTGCTGAGAGGCAGTCGCCGAAGAAATATTTTTTTATACTTCGTTTTCTTAGGGATGGGGTCTGTTAAGCCAAGACACTACCTATTAGACTACAGGGCCTACACCACAGCTTTAACAAGAATGCCGTTATGAACTTCCAAAATTGGACAGTTTTTGTTGGCGGAACCTACACAACAGCAGTACAAAATCATCACTGGTTATGAGAGACAAAGAGTACTTTGCTATTAGAAAAAATCAAGATCATTAATGCTTAGAATTTCAGCATCCAAACTTAAATGCCAAGTCCATCCACTCATACATAAAATTAACACACATAACATGAGTGGCGTGAGAAACTAGGTCGTAATCCTGACTGAAGGGTTGTAATGACCAATTATGTATGTATGTAATCGTGACATTTATGTTCGGTATTAATGTTAAACATTGTAAGCTTCATGCCGTACTAATGCAGGATATCCTAGCTTAAGTTGGTTTCTCTTCGATGTAATTTTCTTTCGATGGGTTCTACTGAAGAGGCCTTTCTGGGGACGACAGATCATGCTACGGTTTGTTTTTATAGTTGTTTGCTATTTTATAGCAATGCCATTTCCTTATTTATTCTTAAAATTTAGTTCTGTTAGAAACCTAAATTCGATTAACAAACCCTTACGTTAAAGTCTAAAATTCTGTAATAAAAAGTTGCTTTTGGGGAATTAAAAGATTAAAATTGTTTAAATTTTATTGCCTGGATTTTCAAACGGTTTTTTTTGGGAGTTTTTGTTTTTATTTGTTTTACATTTTCAATGAATATTAACAATGTCTGTTTTAACTGCATAACAATATCCTCTGGAATTCATAAATTGCCCAGAGTAGTTATTCGGAGCATGGTTATTGCATGGTATTGCAATCTCAGTCACCAACATTTCATTGGCATATGAATTTCCAAACAGTCAATATTTATTCAATGACTATTTTTTTCGCTAAAGAATTTAGTTTTTAAGCTCCATTGTATTGTAGTTTTCTAATATTTTGTTGTTGTTGTTGTTGTTGTTGTTAGTGATATGACTTTCTATTTAGGTTTCTATGTATTGATTTTAGAGGCCATTTTAATTTAATCAATCAATGCAATGCAATGCACTACTTTGTGCCCAGGATTATAGAAATCCAAGCAAATAAAGAGAAATGTTTTGCTAAAATTCTTTTTTTTTAACAAAAAATTGAAAAAGAAACCCTCAAAAAAATAAAAAGAGATTTCAAATCCATTTATACATGCGACTGTTAGAATTGATTGCCTCCTTTCTACAAATATCTGATGTGATACACTCACATAGGGGGAAATGCACGTTACGTTATGTTATGTTACGTTACGTTACATTGTGATGCATTTTACCCAATCTAACTGCATAAACGATTAGTAGAGAGAGACGAAAGCATTCTATACATTTACACACTTACAAATTCAGACATATTTTTCAAAAACAATGTTTTCTTTTTGACTGCTTTACCGTTAGTATAGCTCGTATAACACAATACACCCGTAGTTTATACAATCAAACTGGCATACTGAAGCTGTTTCAGTCATTTTACGTATGCTTTTTTTTAATTTTTTTATTTTAATCAGACGCCTGCTATCGTTGTTTTGCGTTGTGTTGTGTTCCAATGCTCCAATTTTGTGGTTAGTGAACGTTTATTGTATTGCAAAATAGTTTTAAATGCGCACACCACAATAGCTCCGTGGTAATTTTCATCACACTTTGCTGTATTTATCAGACACGAAACGCAAACACTTATACAATTAAACCCACGCATACACACACATATGCATACATATATACAATATATGTACGTACAGTTATTTAAAAGGACACACATGTGTATACAATTTTCGTTGAATATGTTGATACGCAAACATACCAATACCGACACCGACACCGACAGCAAATGCGAACTTACACAGACACTGGCCCACTTATTTATTCATTCATTGAGGTTCCTTTATACAAAGACAGACAGATAGACAAACAAATATCCGAAAATGTAGTTGAGTAAGTAAGAAATGGAAATTTCTATTTTTGTAATACAACACAGAGCTGCAATGATTTGTATAAAACGCTACATTTTGATTTTGTTTGTTCGTTGTTTGAATTTTCTTGTAATGATGTTATGAAATAAAATTGACAAGAAATTTTCAGTTTCTTACGTTTTACCGTGTTATATGCTATACAACGTAACTGTTTTTGGTGAATTTTTTTAATATGCTCATGCATACACATACCTGCGTAATTGGTCTTTACAACCTTGCAGTCAGGATTACAATCTAGCTTCGCACACCACTTATGTTATGTGTGTTAATTTTATACATGAGTGGCGGGACCTACAGTTTAAAGTCGACTACGAACGAAGGATTTTTGACAAACTTTCATGACAATTTTGTTTATTCTCAGAGTTTTTGCCAGGAATCTGCTGGGAGGCAGTCGGCGAAGAAATATTTTTTTAAAATTCGATTTGATCGAGATGTTTGACCTGGGGTCTGAACCGTGGCCTAACGTCTAATAAGTCAATACACTACCTGCTAGACTACGGCAATATGCTCATGCCTTTCCTTTAATTTACGCTTACTGTCACCCATTGGTGAAGAAAATTGAAAATTGACATGAAGCCACATTTAAAACCCCAGATTAGACATCTCCAACAAAATGAAATATAAAGAAAAATTTCTTCAGTGACTTCCTCTCCACAGATTTCTGTCAAAAACTCTGAGAGTAATAAAGTGAAAAGTTTTTAAGAAAATCTGTCTTTCGCACTCGTCTTTAAACTGTAGGTCCCGTCGGTCATGTATAAATTAAACACATGCAACTTAAATGGTGTGGAAAGTTGGATTGTGATCCTGACAAGAGACCAGCAATGAATCGTTTTTTCGCTACGCATAAATATTCAAGAAATTTTAAGTAATTTAACTACTCTGATTCATTCATACTCACTACAACATTGATTTATAAGTACAGATTGTTGCGTTGACATCAAACTCATAACATTCGAAATATGTTCGATTCATACGCCTACTCATTCAGATTCATAAATTTAGAAAAATACTTATAATACTCATAAATGATTCGAGTTCTTCGAATTATCCATCAAAACTTACTGTCTTAGTTGTTGTTGCATTAAGAAAAAAAGCGAAAGGAAAAGACAAAGACAGCAAGCAAAGCAAACACACAACCTTCTAGTGAGTATTGTAGTGTTCGTACGCGAATCGTACTTGTTTTGTGATTCTTGTAAATTTTGAGTCCTGTAGAGTCGAAATCAACAACATCATGTGTATTGTTAAGTATGAGTACGATGAGCACTTCAAACTTTGATTATGGGTAGTATGAGTATGATATTAAAATAACTATGAATGCGTATAAGTATTAGAAATTATGAGTATGATTCGAATCTAGTTATCTTTTTCAATAATCATTGCTGACCTCTGGCCCTGACTGAAGGGTTGTGATGACCAATTATGTACGTAGGTATGTATGTACGTATTAAGTAAACAAGTGTAGAATTTGGGCTGATGACGCCATCGACCCATATTCCTTTACGAACGTTATTGGCCAAGTCATCACTGTAAACTACCAGCTTCTTTTGGTCTGAATTGGGTGATTGGGACATGGTTTCAACAGGACAACACCAAAGCCAACATAACCCAAGCCAACTGTCAAATTTTCATTCTGATTTATGCACCGGAGTAGCAAGAGTGTATGTTCCCAGAATGATACATTCCGAGCCCATGGGGAAACCCACGGGTATTTTCCAGGCAGAAGCATATACCGTCGAAAACTCAATTTTGACAATAAGCCAGAGTCATGGAAATTTTAATATTTCAAAAGCGATTCACCCTGAGAAACTTTAGCTCCCATTTGAACAATATTTTATTCAACACATAATGCCATCAATGGATCCTTAAAACGAATAAAATTTTAGATGATATCTCACATACAATTTGCTCTTAAAGAGAGAGAAGCGATTAGTGAAAGTCTCAATACATATTCGAATATAATTTTATTACTCATACGCACCATTGTACTGTATTTGGTTTTTTGTTACCAATAGTTTAAAAGATTATTAATTATTCTCTATATTTGTAGCGCAGCCGGAAGCACGTAAACGGTTTTGTTGGTTTTTTTTCGATTGAAAGCGATACAAATAAAAAAAGAGACAACGAGGATGCCAAGAGGAAAAGTAATGAAACCAAAACAAAATAATGGAAAATCGTAAAAGAATAAAGCCAAATTCAGAAACAAAGAAACGAAAATAAATCGACAAACTAAAGGCGATACAGTCATATTGTCTTTTGCTTTAACCAGCATCAATGTTTCAAACGATTTCATTCATTTTGTGTATGAACAAAGTTATTTTAAAAGCACAATGGGTCAGATTTTATTGCAAATACTTTATATATGAATAGAAATACGAAGAGTTAAAATTGGTAACTAAAATTTTAGCCATTTTTACCCCATAGTACTTTGTAGTGCTTCTTCGCTTTATTATTGCCTTGTATGCTAGTGAAAGCAGGAAATTATTGTGTGATCATATGCGATGAGCTTGCCTATAAAGACTATAATAATAATGTTGCTGACGATGATGGTGACACCGATGTTGATGATGATGATGATGCTGATGATGATGTCAATGACGACAATGATGATGACAATAATGGTAATGCGTTCTCTTTTCCTCCTTTCCTTTTGTCCTTGTTCTTCCTTTAAACTGCTACTCTATCATCATGTAATTGTTACTGTCGTTTGCCGCAATATATGTACGTACATACGTATGTACGTACAGTCAGCAGCAATAGTAACGATGCTAATGTTGATTGTGACTCAGACTCCATCTCAACCGCCAACTGTGATGATGCTGTCATCATTTGCCATGAGTACAACAACAAGAACAATAATAATGACAATATGCCTTCTAAAGACTATAATTGTGACGGTGGTTATATTGCCTATCATACTGATGATGTTGCCAATACAGTGATAATGCCGTTCGTTCAACTGATTGCGCGTTGTGCTCTATATTTATTGGAATTTTCGGCAAACATTAAAAAGGTGTGTTGTCATACACATACACATGTACATATGTATGTGTACCCTTCTATCTGCAACGTTTAAAATGTTTTAAAATTGCATTTTCTATTCCATTTTCGGTTATGTACGTACGTACATACATACGTTCATGTTGTTTTAGTCTAGTACAACTGCTGAGCATCTAAAAACAATATTGTTTTAATTTTGCCCGAACATTGTGCCACTTTTTTTTATTGCATTTCCTTTTTCCACACATTATTTCTCTGTTGCTACTTACGTTTTGTGTCGCCTTTTTTTTGTTTTTGTGGCATATTTTGGTGCCATGTGTGTATTCTTCTGACGAGCTATAAACGTGATGTTGCAGTTGCGGTTGTTTTTATTGCCTCAATAACCGAGTGTATATGTTTGATCTGAGTGAGTGCATGTTTGTGTGTGTCTCTCTCTCTTTCTCTCTTTTAAATTCTTTTTATTTTATTAAAATTTTTTTTTCTTTTTTTTTTGGGTCAATATGTGAGAATATGGTTTAAAATATATTCCATTCGATTTGCATCATATTTAAAATGCTTTACGGCATCGGTACGTATGAGTAATAAAATTTGATTAACGAAACACCACGCATACGTATTTCATGGTGTAGTTTATACATACGATTAATTGTATAAAAAGACGTTTTAATGACTTTTGTTTCAACAGGCTGGTTGATTTTATAAAAAGTTGGAATAATTCTTAACAAACAAAAAAAAAAATTTATTAATACTCTCCAGTAGACTTATCAAAATTGTTAACATATTTAAAAAGAAATTTATTAATTAAAAATTTTATTAATAAAATAATGTAGCCTTAATAAGGGATGAAATACAAAGGAGATTGATATACAACGAGGTATTGACATCAATGCCTATGACTTTAAAGAAGATGAGGAAAATGATTTAATAACACCCCGCTCTATAACTAGCAATTGAGACATTGCGATAATACTAGCTGACATAAAAGCTTTGTATTGTTACGAAAATTGAAAATGTAGATACTGATGTTTTGCTTTTACATCGTTTAACATTAAAATTAGAAACAAAAGATACAAAAACAATGAACTTGTTTACGAATTATCGCACTGCGTAATATAACAACAAACATCAGCATAAAAAAAGACAAACAAGTAAACAAAAATATAGCAACAAACACTACAAGAATAAATGTAAACAAAATACACAAACAACAATAATAAAACAATGATGTTTGCATTTATAGAGAACTCGAGAAGATTAAATTACAAATATTCGCTTTCAAAAACATTCATCCGACTGTTTACCCAGCCATATAAAAGGCAAGACAAAGTAAGCGAGTGAGTTAGTGAAGTTCTGTCAGTCTTGTGTGAAGACGTGGTATGTTTGAAGAGAGTAATATTGATTTAAAGATCACTGTTACAAAGATGTGTCGAATAATTGTCTAGTAATAGTTATTGTTTATGCAAAGGGTATAAACATCGGAATAACAAACAAAGCAATTGTTGTTGTTTACATCAAGTTGTGAACAGTAGCACACAGAATTGTGCGAATAATAAAGGATTTTAATTAAAACTAATACTCATATTTTAAACGTTTTTAAAGGGTAAAAACGTAGCAATATGTATAATTATTGGAGTCTATAGAAAAAAGACAGTGTAATCTTGATAGAACAGCTAGCAAGGAAAACACAGGAGAAGAACAATGAAGTTCTAGAATGGCATCGATGGCAGAAAGTGTCGCAGGAACATCGATGGAAGCCAAGTTCGAACAAATTTAAATGAAAGTGCTTGGGTCCGAAGATACGAAAGTCAAAAAATTGAGAAGGAAGTCGCAATAGAAACTGTAGGCGTTGAAAAAGAACATTGTAAAAGAAATTGAAGTTGAAGATTTGTAAAAGAAATTGAAGTCATCGAAAAAGGAAGTTGAATAGAGTTCCAAAGGATTTATTTCAGCAAAGGAACAAATAAAGAATAGTAGCAAATAAATTTACGGTCAACATCATTGGACCAGTGAGCAAGGAGTTGATAGATGTATTAGGCATTTTCGTAGTTATTTTACTTGACTTGATCTGGAATTCACCGTAGTCCAGTAGGCATTGTGTTGGCTTATTAGACATGAGGTCAAGGTTCGAAATCCACGTCAGACGTCTCGAACAAAATGAAATATGAAAAAAAAATATTTCTCTGGCTACTTCCGCTCAATAGATTTCTGAAACTCTGAGAGTTAAAAAAATTGCCATGATTGTACAAACCTTTTGAGTTTTGCTTTCCTGTACAATATGGCCTGTCTAATAAGTAAATAGTACACGAACAAATTTTAATGCTTGATTCATTTATTGCCGGAAATGTTGAAATTACAATTAAAGATTCCTTAATTGTGTGTTGGAATATTTTTAAACTGAACAAATAACCTGCAGGTATTTAAATGTAATTGTAAAACATTATTGTTTCAAGTGCAACGAATACTACCAGAGGGAATATCTCTTACAATAATGACCACACATTGTGTTTTGCTTTTTTTTGGCAAACCAATAGCATAACAACTAAACTAAACTAAAGAAGACTCCTAGTAAATATTAAACTACCAACATGGCATACGCTTTCAAAGCAGTAAAATGCTTAAGAGAGCAGCAATTTTCCCTTTTGTTTGAAATATCTGTTGCTAGCCATGCATGAAATTGGCTAAAATATCCTTTACTTTTGAAAAAAGCAATCTCCACTATTGTTTACATGCTAAACTACTACTCTGATACCAAAAAAAGAAAATTCTCTCTATTCTTTTACAGGCAATAACTTTAGCAACACTTTACCATACAATACATAACAATATATTGTATTTTGGGAGAATATTGAGCAATTTTCCTTACAGTTTTAGGACAGCAGCAACAGCAACAACAGCAATATGTTTTATTTGGAGATGTTGTTACACACTAAAATGAACACAAAATCGTTTTTCTTACTCTTCTCTACTCTACTCATTTAGAATAAAATGTTTTCCCTGTATTCCAGCATATTCTACTGGTTGTGGCGATAACCATTAGGGAATTTTATGACAAAAACTATTGGAGATTGGAAAACATAAAAAGGAAGTTTTTAAATAGAAACCTCTACTAAAAGTGTATAGTTGGTATTTTGTTAGTGTAAAATAAGTAATTTTAGAAATTTGAAACTGTTGATAAGACTGAACAAGTGACAAAAAATTGATTGTCAGTCAAGTTTCAGCTTCAGTACTTGAAATATTTCTGGAATTAATTTTTTCAATTCATTCATACATGATACATACATACATACATACATAATTGACCATTACAACCCTTCAGTCAGGATTACGGCCTAGCTTCTCAATACCACTCATGTTGTGTGTGTTAATTTTATACGTAAGTGGCGGGACGTACAGTTTAAAGTCAAATCCGAACGACAGATATTTTCAGAAACTTTTCATGGCAATTACTCTTAGAGTTTTTGCCAGAAATCTGCTGAGATGTAGGCGCCGAAGTTCCTGGCAACACTGCTCATCCTCTCTCATGTTCAAATGTCACGTAAAAACGTGGGAGAATTCTGTTTTATACAGATCGTTCCGTTTTGCTAACGAGAGAGAACGTTTCGGTAAGCGTTTACATTGTTCTCCACATGCTAAAAAGAGAACGTTTTCTACGGTACGTTACGTTACGGTTGGGTAACTATTACTTTAGTCCTTTATAGAGATAGTAGAGATCTAGGTTTTAAAGCATTTTCCATACAAGTTATTTTTCCCTTATTGCCGAGCCTTCATATGTGATAATGAAAGAAACTTAATACATACTTTCATAAAATGTTTTAAAGTAATTCACGGTGATGTATCGAATGTCTCCTGTTGAAAATCAAGGAAGTTAAAGTAATCCTATAATAAATATAAAATTTATGAATTGACTTGTTAGCTTATTTATCAGACGCCTTAATATCAGTAAATAACAGAGAACCCGCTTAAAAATGGTATCTGAACTTTAGGCCAAACATCCATAATTCACAACCAAATATGAACAACCTTTTGCACTAGAGGACAAACTATCGAGTAAAATAAAAAAAAATCATGAATTTCCATAATTTTTTCAATATTTTTCTACAGCCTTTTACCATTTATATGTAAACACTTATAAACGGTTATTTTGCTCTTCATTTATGGCCTATTTTCTTGTCTTTTTTCTTTTTGACGTTTTGCTAAATACTGCCTACACAAAAAAGGAAAAAAAAATGAAAAACTATTATAGGCGCTACCACAGTCACACTGGCAATGCTTTCAATGCCTCTATGTTACTGCCACAACAATTCATTCAACAAATGTGTTTGAGAGAATGTTTTTTATGAGCCATTGTAAACATTTTTTCTATAAAAAGAAAAAAAAAATGAAAAAATTTGAAAAAATAAAAACAGAAAAAGTGTGTCTATTGACACTTGACATGTTTCGACGACATTTATTAGGGTCATTGTCATATCTTTTGCCAGAATGAAACACAACATGAGTTAAATCGTATTGAATTACAAAAAAAAAAAAGCACAACAAAAACAAATTGATAAAGAAAATATTTTCATGCAACAACTGTTCTGGAATGTATATTGGCATTACTTCTCTTCATATTTGTCCAGAATTTTTTTTTGTTAAAAATTCAAATTTTTTTCTATCTTTAAAGGCAAAACATGTCTGCCAATAATGTTAAGCTTTTTACAAGGAGTTTTAGTTAGAAACTATCGTTTATGTATGTTGATGTATTTAGTGGAAAGGCTTTAAAATTTTAAATATTTTTCTGTAAGGAAAGCCTTTTGCAACGTCTGTGTGTTCTTTCAGTTTGTTGCGGCCAAATTTTGTAGCATAATCAGCACTGTTTTCTTTACCTACTTGCCTAAATTTAAATGAAGTTTCTTAATTTAATCTCACATTTTTCTTGAGTTGCTATTTATGCTTATTGAAAATGATTCTCTTTACGAAAGAGTTATACGTTATAATTGTGAAAAATTTGAAAAGTTATCCTGTAGTCGCCGTAGTCTAGTAGGTAGTGTGTTTGCTTATTAGACGTAAAGCCCAGGTTCGAGCCACAGGCCAGACATCAAAACGAAATATGAAAAAAAAAAATATATTTCTTCGGCTACTTTCTCTCAGCAGATTTCTGGCAAAAACTCTGAGAGTAAATTAACCGGCCATGAAAAAGTTTCTCAAAATCTGTCGTTCGGAGTCGACGTTAAACTGTAAATCCCGCCAATCAAGTATAAAATTAAGGCACACAACATGAGTGGTGTGAGAAGCTAGGCCGTAATCTTGACTGAAGAGTTGTAATGGCCAATTATGTATGTATGTGTATGCTGAGACCTGTACAAAGAATTTTCTGTCAAGTAATGTGTCAACTATTCAAAGGGTGACAAAAACTATGTCGCTTGCGGACAGTAAGACTACTGTGCGTCTACGTCTCGCTCAGTCTCTTGAAAACCCGCAAAAGTCAATTCGATACTCTTTTTAACAGCTACCAATTTTACGAATCATTGCACAAAGAATTTTAACAAGAAAGCTCCACTTTTATGAGTACAAAATTCAGCCTGCTCATGGACAACGCCAGCATTCGGTCAAAGACAATTTTTTGGAAAAAAAGTCATATTTTCCTATGAAGTAGCTTTCAGCCTAACAGATATAGTAAATACGCCAATTTGTCAAATTTGGGACTCAGAAAGAAATTCTTCTTGAAATTTATGAGAAATTGTGCACCCACAATGAGCAACTGACTTGTGTGGATTTTGTTTGGACGGAATGCTTGGGCCTTTCTTTTGTAAAGGCGAACAGCATTATACATACATACATGCATACATAATTGGTCATTACAACCCCTCAGTCAGGATTACGATCTAGGTTCTCACACCACATCCGATGTGTGTGTTAATTTTATATATGAGTGGCAGGACCTTCGAACGACAGATTTTTGAGAAATTTTTTTATTTATACAGAAATCTGCTAAGAGAAAGTTCTCATGTTCCGACAAGTTCTCCATAACCCTGTTTCCGAGCACCAATTTTCGCCAGGTGCTTTCCATCTTACCATAAATTTTTTTTAGTTTTTTTTTTAGTTTTTTTTTCACGGAGTCATTTCCCGTGCTCTATACAATGTTTTCGAAATATTTTAATATTCCATTCCAAATTTAAAACTCCATTTTTCAGTGAATGAAACTTTTCACTTAAGGATGCTGGCAATTTTTTTTTTAACAAATTGTTTTAAACCGAATGTGTTCTACAGCAAGTTACACTAAAGACTCGACTGTAAAGGCAAGTGATGCGAAATTTTTGATTTGAACAACAATATTGAAACAGTGGTTACATTTACACCTAATGCTACTTTCACTTACATGTTTAGAATAGTGTTAAGAAAATGAAAAATCTAGATAAGGGTATTTTGCTTTAACATCGCTTAACATTAAAATTATAAACAAAAGCTACAAAAACAAAACAATGCAGTAAACAAACCTGTTTACAAATTATTGTACTACTTAATATAACAACAAATACCAGCGTAGAAAAAATGGTAAACAAGTAAACAAATATCCGTAAACAACATTACAAAAATAAATGGAAACAAAATACACAAACGATAATAATTAATGTAAATAACATCTCAACATCTCGAGAAGGCGAAGGCATGAACATTTGCCTTCAAGAACATTCATCAGACTGTTTACTCTATAATATAAAAGGCAAGGCAAAGCAGGCGACTGGGTGAGTGAATTTCAGTCAGTTTCTTGTGAAGACACGGTGTGTTTTAGGAGAGTAATCGCGGTTTGAGGATCTCCGTTACAAAGATCTGTCGAATAATTATTATTGTTTATGCAAAGCGTATAAACAGAGGAATAACAAAAAAAAAAAAAAGGAATTGTAGTTGTTGTTTACATAAAGTTGTGAACAGTAGCACACAGAATTGTGCAAATAATAAAGAATTTTAATTAAAATTAAACACAGATTTTCTATTTTTATTATTTCTCATATTATAAAAATTTTTAAAAGGTAAAAACGTAACAATATGTTGCGGCACTGAAGCGGGAGAGTCAAGTGTAAGGCTTTCAGATTCGTTTACAACTCGTTGTACAACATTTATATTATATTGCCGCAGTAGTTGGTTTTCGCTTTTCCTTTGGTTTTTGTTGTTGATATTGTATTATTTAAATGTTCTTTTTTCTCCTTCTAGCCCTCATATGTAAACGTTTATATCCTGTGTTATATTTTTATTTTCATTTTGTATGACACACTTTCAGTTGGTTTAGGCTTCAATGGATCTCTTTTGCTGGAATCCTTTTTTGTTTTTTTGGTTTGTTTTAAACAAATATTAACAATTTTTGTGAAACTTTAACATTTTTGCTTGACTTCCTTTTTTTTCACGTTTCAGCGATGTTGCATGGAATAAAGTTTGGGGCAGAATGGAACAGAACAGAGGGAATGTGTTGAGTGATGCCATTACACATTGAGTGGTCTTGCATAAGATAATATTTTCATTTTCAAGTTGAATTTTCCTCTCTAAATGATCAATTTTCATAAGATCCATTATGTGTTGGAGAAGGGAAAGTTGTTTTCCTTTTTCGCCTTTATGAAAATTGTCTCCCCAGAATATGTGGAATAATTTTTTTTCTTTAAACACTACAATCTACATAACACTGTCTCATACATTTATAATTCGTGCCACATGTGAGTTTTCTGCTGTAGCGTTATAATATACATAAATAACTGGTATTTTTAAGTGTGTGTGTGTGTAAAAAAATTGTGCTGCAAATTTGTTCAGTACTATTCTGGTACTTTTATCAAATGAAAACAGTACGAAATTGTTAAGTCTTATAGGGATCTACGAAAATATTTTCTATAAAATTTTCCCAGCCTGTTACCAATAGCTTTATCAATGAGTCCTTCTACTATCATATGGAAAATATCGAAATGAGTGTTCTAAGATACATACTTGCCTAGCAGTCAATGACGCTCAGAAAAATCTATCAGATGTGTTTTAGTATACTGTTGGACTTTTAATACCTGGAAGATACTTTCAGCTCATACGTGTAGCTATGCATGCTAACTTCATCCGAGTTATCCAAGCTATAATCTGTTTATCATCTCATTTCCTTAGTATTCTATAGCTTGCGATATTTTGCGGTATTTTCCTTTGCCTTCTTTACGAAATTTTTACTCTTTCAGCTGGCATTTTTTTGTTGAACTTTAAGCTGTATTTGTTGGAAATATTCTTCTGCTCGCTATTGGCCATATGGCAACCCAAAATTTCCTAATCACTGTCCAGTATCTATGCAAATTTATTGGCCTAGTAACTGCAGACAAAGATCAAAATTAGCTTTCTGAAGTTCAGAAATCTGTGCAGAAATTATAGTCGAAATGGTGTAATAAATGTTGACTTGACCAAGTCACAGTTGATACTATTTACAAGGAGGTAAAATATCTCTCAATTATATTACTCTCTTCAAACACTTTGCGTCTTCACACAAGACTCACTGAACTCCACTAACTCAGTCGCCTGTTTTGCCTTGCCTTTTAATATGGCAGAGTAAACAGTCTGATAAATGTTCTTGAAGGCTAATGTTCATGACTTCGCCTTCTCGAAATCTCTATAAATGTTAACATCGTTGTTTACATTTATTATTGTACTGTTGTTTGTGAATTTTTGTTTACTTGTTTACCATTTTTTATGCTGGTGTTTGTTATTATATTAAGCAGTACGATAATTGGTAAACAGGTTTGTTTACTGTATTGTTTTGTTTTTGTAGCTTTTGTTTATAATTTTAATGTTAAGAGATGTAAAAGCAAAACATCAGTATCTTGATATTTCTTTTTCATAACAATACATACGTTTTCCCTAAAATATTTACCCTGCCATCTCTCATCTCTATACCACATATCAATTTGTATATGTCATGTATATTGTTCTTCCTCTTGCATATCTACTTTTTCTTTTTGTTTTTCTTGAAAACGGAAAAAAACATTAACATCGCCCACATTATTGCTCTAAGCATATGAGTATAACTGACTATGTTTCTCTAGTCTATGCCTGTTCCAATGTTGCTCTAAAGATGTATCTGCTGTTTGATTTTGTGTGGGTGGGAATGCTTCTAAATGGTAATAAACTATACAGCACTGGCAGTAGTAGTGGCTTACTTGTCATGTTGCAGAAACTTGTATTAACCAAATATGCGGCAAATGTTTTATACTCTTCCGTTTTTTTTTTTTTTGTGCATTTATTTTCGTGACTGACTATACTATAGTCACATGTGTGTGTGTGTGTGTATGCATATACCATTATAAGGCGAGTATTATTTGTTTTATTTTATGTGTCGTGCATCTACTTTCCTTGCTTTTTTTTTGGTCGAATTGCAAATTTTTCATGTTCTATTTGAATATTTGTCACACTTTATTTACTAAAGAAAGAGAAAAGGAAAGAAAATAACTTTTTAATGTACGAATATGCACTTGAATAAGCTTCACAAAATATTTCCTACACTCTTGAGTTTTTGGGTTGTTATAAAATTTTTAAATACTGTTACGTTTTTATCTTTTTAAAACGTTTAAAATATAATCTCTTGGATTGCAAATAACATACAAATAAATTTGTATTTAGTTTCAATTAAAATTCTTGATTATTTGCACAATTCTGTTTGCCACTGTTCACAACTTTATGTAAACAACAACAATTGATTTGTTCGTTATTCCTCTGTTTATACCCTTTGCATAAACAATAACTATTACTAGACAATTATTTGACAGATCTTTGTAACGGAGATCTTCAAACCATAATTATTCTCTTCAAACGCACATCGTCTTCACACAAGACTGACTGAACTTCACTAACTCAGTCGTTGTTTACATTTATTATTGTAGTGTTGTTTGTGGTTTTTTCCTGTTTACCATTTTTTTATGCTGGTGTTTGTTGTTATATTAAGCAATATGATAATTTGTAAACAGATTTGTTTACTGCATTGTTTTGTTTGTGTAGCTTTTGCATATAAGTTTAATGCTAAGCGACCTGAAAGCAAAGCAGCAGTATCTAGATTTTCCATTTTCGAAATAATACTTTTTCCTTTTGCTTCTGAGTTTGTAATCGTGTTAAATTGTAGATAAAAGCATATTCTGTCCACTTTGGTTTCCTTAGGACTACTCTTCTATAAACATGTTGCCATTTGAGCAATTCAAATAGGCTCTGAAACAGTTGACAACAGATCGTGATTTTCATCCATTGTTGGTAGAATGGCTACGTAAACAAAACAAAGTTGTCGAACGAAAATTGTTGACGATAACACTTCATATAAGACCACAAAGTGTTCAATGCATTCCGCAAAAGTCACCGTTTATGTTGTGTGGGATAGTCCATATTTCATCACTGTCAACGGCGTGCACTATAGGTCGATTGTTTCCAATTTTTTTGTTGGCCTGAATTGCATGATCTGAACGTCAACTAGATATATGTACATATGTATCTATTCAATAGGACGAAGCCACATACCACACAGCCCATGCTGTATTGAATATTATACACGAGCGATTTGAGGTCATCTAACGTGTGCAATTGATAGTCTTTCCACTGATTCCAATAAAATTTCCAGAATCTTAGGTAGAAAGACACTTAACCTTAACGTATAGGTCCATTATAGATAATTGACAATAAGAAATTATTAGCATATACGCCTTTAACTGGATCCATTTCCAGCCGTGGTCATTGAAGACATAATAAGGTTATCGCCGTACACATCTTTTATAAGTTCTTTGAACGCAAGATGTGAGTTGCAAATCAAGCTAGTTCATTTCCTTGTACATCTACAAAGGTATAGAGGTGAGACTTACCATATCTCTTACAATGATCTTTATATCTGTGGGCAAATGGCCAAGTTTCCTTCAAGCTAAAATTCATGAACTATTAATTTGTGCTTAGAGAACTTAAGAACACAGTGAACACTGACTCCGTATTCGATAGAGTAGCAGCTGATAGAAGAATTTTTAATAATCCTCGATAACTTAGTCCCAGCACTGGATTCCTAGTTTTTGCACTGGACGGAAGTGAATCCGTATTGATTCAAAGCCCTTTTAAAGCATTCAATAATTTTCGCTCTGGGAATTGGGAGGATGACAAAAAGCCAAAGTCAAGATCAGTAATTGAGATTTACTGTCAGAGACAAAATCCAAAAGATTACATCCTCTGCATGAGACAAAGTGCATCATAGGCCACATTTAGTGCAATTGTATTGTTGTAATTAGATTTGAGGGGGAATCAGATCCTTTTGTAGATTTCCTGTAATCGATTTGTTTAGCAAATATCATGACAAAATTGCTGTCAATTGCGTAGGGGTGACCATGTAGGCCAAAGTTTCTGGCGTTAGTCCACTCGTTTGTGTGGCATAGCAACTGTACCCATCACTTTCAATCTTGAAAACAGCACCAGTTTTTATAAAGTTTTAGAGATCAACCACACACAGATTAAAAAGTAGGTGCAAATACTAAAATTGTGCTGCACTATAAAAATTTCTCAAAAATTTTCAAATGTTTGTGTTTTTTTATTTGTTAACAAAAAAAATCCTGAAAAAATCGACAACAGTTTTAGAAAAAGTTTCATATTCATGTTCGTAGTTTGTGGCTATTTTGAGAAATGTCATCAAAGTTGAAACATAAAAAAGAAAACTGTGTAGAGTTCATTAGAAAAACTAAATATTGAGTTCATCATTTCGTTTGTAATGCTTTTAATATTTGCTATGAGTCTCCAAAGCTATGGTGAAGTGTTCTTGACTTCTTTATCGGAAACCTATTGCAGAGCCTTTGATGTTGCACGCAGGTAAACCAATGGCCTGAATTTAAAGGTTATTACGTTAGAACCTACCTCAAATGAAATACATTGTAGTGCTTTTTAAACAATTCTATATTTACTATTCTAAGCTTATCTTATGAAAATATTCGTATGAATTCTGTTAAAGATTCTCTTTCATTTTTCATTATTTCAGTTTTCCTAGATACATTTTTTTTTTTGGTTTTCAATAATGGTTTTGGAAAGCAACACTTTTTTTTAAATTTGAAGTATTTTTGTTAGCCACATATGTTACTGCTTTTGCATTTGTATGTTGTTGTGGTAAATATTGTTGGAGAGTTTAAGTAAAGTTTGGTTTTAATAAACAAATTGTTATACAAGCCGCTAATGCATCAGACAAAAAAGGGACTTCAGACGAATAGAATGGAGGCTAGAAATTAAAAAAAAACGTTTTTGGTTTTGCTTTGCTACAAGTTAAATTTATTAAAAACTCTAAAAAATATGCAAATTAAAATACATAAAACATAAATAGAAGAAATAATACAGTTAGAACAGTGGAATCTGGTTTTGAAATAAAGTTTAAAGTCAACATACACACATACATACACACATAATTGGTTATTACCACCCTTCAGCCAGGATTACAATCTTGTTTCTCACAATTAATTTCTCTAAGTGAGTGACGGGACCTACAATTTAAAGATTTTTTGAGAAACCTTTCATGGCAATTTTTTTTATTTATTCTCAGAGTTTTTGCCAGATATGTGTGGAGAGGAAGTCTCCGATGGAATATTTTCTCATATTTCGTTTTGTTAGAGATGACTGATCTGGGGTTTGAACCGTGTCTAACGTCTAATAAGCCAACACATTACTTACTAAAATAAGTATGAAATTGTGAGTACGATTCGATTCTACTCATTTTCTTGAATACTCATTGCTGATCTCTGGTTCATCCCCTAAGCATGGATCGTATATAAAACAAATTGTTATAGAAAGGCCTAGTAGTCGCCGTAGTCTAGCAGGCAGTGTGTTCGCTTATTAGACGTAAAGCCCGGGTTCGAGGCCCAGGACACACATCAAAACGAAATATAAAAAAAATATTTCTTTGGCGACTTCCTCTCAGCAGATTTCCGGCAAAATTTCTGAGAGTAAATAAACCTGTCATGTCTGTCGTTCGGAGTCCACATTAAACTGTAGGTCCCGCCACTCAAGTATAAAGTTAAGGCACACAACATGAGTAGTCTGAGAAGCTATGTCGTAATCCTGACTGAAGGGTTGTAATGGCCAATTATGTATGTACATATGTATGTATGTATAGAAAGACCGTGATATATTATGCATTGAGGGCGTGTGAGCAATGCTGACTGTAATAAACAGAATATGACTCATACGCCAGGGTTTTGTAAATATTTAAAAACGAAACTAAAAATTTAATTTTAAAAAAAAAAAAAAAGAGAGAAAGTATATTAATTAATGTACCATTAACTATATTCGATGTGCTTTCTACCTTTTTAACATCATTTTAAAATGTTTACGGTATGCTCTTACTGTAAAGCGGAAATTTTTGCTTTACAACACATGATCGGTATAAGAAGGCGAATTAATTTATGTGTGTTTGTGTTTATTTAATACAATTTCATCTCTCTGTATTGTCTGCATATCTTGTATTTAAAAGCTTTTTAATGTTTCGTATATAAGTTTATTTTACATTTAACTTTGCGAAGAAGAAGGAGAAAAAATGAAACGAAAACATATTATATTCAGCTTATTGCGTAGTAAGTGAAACTAACACCGGTAGGAATACGATTATCAAAACAGATGCTTGTATGGATTTATACGGGATATGAAAATAAAAACTTTTAGAAATAAGGAAACGAATAAAAGAATAAAAAAAGGAATACTTAAGGAAAGTAACTAAATAAAGTACAACTTAGAGAAGCTGCACACATTCCAAATGGATGTTTACCACTGCAATTAGATTTACTTTTTGGAATGACTCAAGTATCGCTCAGCCAGAGAATGCCAATACAGTTTCAGTTTAATTGAGATTAGTTTAAAAACGAATTTAGATGATCTCCATAGACTTACTTTAGTCTAGTTCAATACTGTGTCTATTTGGCTCCAAGATATAATAAAATGTTTTGTCCGCTTATCAGCCACAGTGGCGGCCTTACAACTCTGAAAATGAATAAAATTGCCATGAAAAGTTTTTCAAAAATCTGTGGCTCGAAGTCGACTTTAAACTGTAGGTTCCGCCACTCACACAACATAGGCGATGAGAAAAGCTGGGTTGTAATCCTGACTGAAGAGTTATAATAACCAATTGTGTATGTGTATGTATGAATGTGTTGCTGTAACCTGCTTGTTGCAATTCCTGCCCAATTTGAACATTGCCGGCAAGTTTTCCCATGTGTTACGAATATTTTGCTCTGGAATCGAACACCACACGCTTTGTCACACTTTTTCGTTACCTTTCTTATCTGTATACTACAGAATGGTCCTCCTTCAAAAAGAGTATACAGCCTCCGTAAGCTCTATTCTCTCTTCTTACCTATTCTCGTTGCAAAGCAGTTGCCTAAGATTATAATTCTGTAAAGCACACAAAACATTGATTAAATCCCTAATTTCAAATCTTAGGGCAAGATATGCAAGAAAGCTTGAGTGGACTTAAACAATCAACTTTTCTGAATTCAAACCTGAATATCAATAAGAGAATCCGTTTTTTTTTGTGTTTTGATTTTGAAAAAGAACACCAAACTTGAAATACACTGTATTTGCTTACCTTTTATACACTACAAAACATAACTGACGATCATAAGTAAACAAATACTAAGAACGACAAGCAACAATTCTTAAGAAATTTTGTTTTACTCGTTATTGCTTTTGTTTGTTTTTAGTTGTTGTTGTTGTTGATTGTTTATTATTTAAATATTATTGTTGTTGTAATGCTTTTGGTTTTTAAATGATTTTTTATGTAACCAACATACGCCTGCTTTCACACGTTGAAAATACATTTTTAACGCATGTATACACACTTAAACTAATATATGTAAACGAACACACACACACAGACACATAATATACATACATGCTATTTATGAATAACAAATATGAGAGAAAGAAAGAAAGAAAAAAAACTTAAGTAAAGAAAAACAAAACACAAGTAAAACTCAAAGAGAGAGAGAGAGAGGAGGAGAAGAAAACATTAGTATGCGTGTGCGTGTGTGTCTATAAGAGCGTAAATGTTTTGTAATATTATGTGCTTGGGTATGTGTGTGTACATACATATGAAACAAGAAGAGGGAGAGCGTGAAAACCAACAGCAAACAAAAGTAAAATAAGTTTCAAATGCAAAGTTTTGTTCACAAAAAGTTTTTGTTTCTTTCACTCTCTTTTTAACATATTTGTCGTTGATTTTTATTTTCCTTTTTCCTTTTTTTTAGTTTACTTTCGAAGTGAATATGTGTTTAAGCAGCGAATGTATATGGGAGGTAAAATGCACAGCGTAATGTAACGAAACAAAGCAATATATTGTGTGTGTGCATTGCAATGATAACGCAGTGCTTTTTGTATTTCAAGCGTAAATGCGTATGATTCTTTGTACATAGTTACTAAAGGTGTTGGCAAACATACTTAAAATCCAGGTAAAAATTAAATAAATGACGGTAATGGCAAATATTTATATTTTAGTGGTTGGAGAGAAGTGAAAAAAGGAATGGTACCTCATGTCACGAAAGCAAACAAAAAGTTATTTTAAAATTTAAAATGTTGCTCAATTTTATTTGTTGCAGTAGAAATATTTAAATTTCACTTTGAAAAAGTGTTCTAACTTTTCGATGAGCAAATACTATAGCTTGTCTATCAATCATTACTTACTTCTTTAACAGGTCATTAACAACCCATGTATCGGATTTCGTTTCCTGCTTTAACACATGTTTTTCAGCGCCTTCAGCGCAAGAAGCGCATCTTCGTCGGTTGGGCTTCCTCAATTTGCTCCTTTCATTGTAGATAATGTCATCCTGTACGCCGAATTCTACTAATATTACATATCCGTCACGCATTATATACCCGTCTCACCGAAACATCTTTTTCCATCCGAACGACATGGTCGAGCCAACACAGCCGATGTTAATGCACTGTACAACGTCCATGTCGTTGAGGACCTTATAAGGCTTATTGTTGGATGGACCAAAGATTTTATGTCGGACTTTGCTCTCGCATACTCTCAAGGGTTTTGCATCGGTGCTTAATAGTGTTCATACTTCTGCGCCATAAAGAAGCATGGGCAGGATGAGAGACTTGTAGAGCTAAAGTTTCGTCGTATGATAGAGGTCTTTGCTACTTAATTATCTATATCCCTGGCGTATGAGTTATATTCTGTTTATTAGAGTCAGCATTGCTCATACGCCTTCAACACCAGTAAGTAAGAAAATAATTCATATGTATTATAAATGCCTGGAACCATGGGCTAAAAAAAAGTTTTACACGTGCGGATAGTGCAACTAAATAGCGAATTTCATTTGTAGTAAATTGTACGCTTCACTAATTAATCAATCAGGAACAGTGGTGTTTTGAGAAACACAGAAGCAGTACTTAAAAATATGTGAAGTTCGGAAACAACTCCTTTTATATCCATCTGCTATTTAATTGTCTATTGAGACGGACGGATTCAAATAGATGACTAAAGCCTGATCCGTTATAACTTTTGCAACTGTTCATCTCTCCATAATGTTGTTAGTTCGTAATGCAAAGGGTTTAGGCAAGTAGGGATTGAACAGCTCTTTATGCTCCTTATGTGCCGTACTGCTCAATTTAAACTATTTCACATTTTTTTCAGGATTACGACCTAGCTTTTCACATCATTTATGCTGTGTGTGTGTTAATTTTAAACATGAGTGCAGGGACCCACAAGATTTTTTTGGAAAATTTTTCATGGCAATTTTATTAACTTTCAAAGTTTTTGCTCAAAAACTGCTGAGAGGAAATAGCCTAAGAAATATTTTTTCATATTTTCGTTTTGATATCTGACTTGGGGTTTGAAACGTGGCCTCACGTCTAATAAGCCAACAGACTAGCTACTAGACTATATGGCGACTACACCTCTACTCATGTATAAAATTCCTGCACACAACATAAGCGATGTGAAAAGCTAGGTTGTAATCTGGACTGAAGGGTTGTAATGATCAATTATGTATGTGTGTGTGCTACAGATTGTTTTCCATGCACATCAGTAATTATCCCTTCTGACTTGTTTCACTCCAACTATAAACGCCATGGTTTCATGTCATTAGAGGCAGTTGGTGATTGGATCTGTCTTGATCAACCAAATCTTGTCTCTATGTACATATATTTTCAATTCAATAATGGTTTGGGGGCCAATTGGGGTTGTATGTTGTTATTGTATGGATTGCTATGAAAGAACGAAACTTAAAACGACTTCTTGCTTTTGTACGCTGAGTTGTTTAGTTTTTATTTTGGGATACTTTGCTAGTAAACATCTATGCTTACTGTCTTGTCTATCCAAGTTATATAAAATCTCAGACAATATTCCCATTTACAGCTACCATAAGCATAAATAACTAAAAAAAACATACAAACATTAATATGCTTTATTACAAAATTATATTCTGTTTATAGTGATAAAAAAAAGAAAAGATAGAAACAAAAAATGTAGGATAAATTGGAAAAGAAAGGAGAAAAAAATTTATACAAGAAAAACAAAATTAAAGAAAAGAACACAAATAAGTTTAAAGCATGATGCAAGAAGAAAGCACATATTTTTTTCTCTTCTTCTTTGGCTTCACAGACTTTATTTCTATTAAAATTGAAACATATTTTCGGAATTTTACAGTGAAAAAGTTACATATTGACTGCAAGCAATGAATCAATGTTACTGCGCATAAATTCCAAATAGAAAAACGATAAAAACAATAGCAAGCGATGGAGAAAAAGCCTGAAAAACACAAAAAAATTCCATGATTCAATGGAAAAAATTTAAAATAAATATTTTCTATCAATTTTTCCTTCTTTCCCCAAACCCTTTTTTAAGCTTAGGAACAGCAGTTTTATAACACACTGTCAGTGGGACATGGGTGCGTATGAGTATTTTTTTTTTTTTCAAAAACACAAAAATTTCCATTAAAAGGGAAAATAAAACCAATTGAAAAACAAGAAAAAAGAAGAAAAGGATGAGAAAAGTATTCAAATTGTATACTTAACAAGTTTCCCATTTTTTGTTGTTGTTTTGTATGCCCCCTTTAATACGGCAAAAGACAGTAAAAGTATTGAAGAAAGGAATAATTTGTTAAGAAAAAGAAATCAAAATGTTTCTCTTTATTGGGGGGAAGGCAATGTAGAGTGTACTTAACGAACTATTTGTAGGGCTTTTTTATTTCAGTTAATTTTTTATATAAGAATTTTTGCATAAATTTGCAACTTTCTTTGCAAAAACTTTGTTTCAATTTTTATTTTTGTATTTAAATTTTGCAAATGAAGAGAAGTTCCATGGTAAGGAGGTTCTTAATATGTTCACAGTTTTATAGGTAGTGGAACATATGCGCTTAATATTCTGAATGAGAATTCATCTATATGTTCGCTCTTGTTAGACGACATCGCAACTACTTAGTTAAACGGCACCTCATACGATTTATAAATAGTTTGGGAGTAGTAGCAGAAGGAAGTGACTGTCTTTAACTTAAAGTCTCTCTATACACCAATCGTTCTAAAGTACATGAAAATACTGGGAACTTCATTTTCAATATCCCTCATAAAATTGCTAAAGTAGGATTGAGTAAATGTCATGGGCGACATGGGGTATACCTCATGTACCTGATTGCGAGTGCTAACTCTTCCCAACTTAATCAGGCTTTATGATACCGGAAGTTAAGGTTTTTGCTATTATAACTGTGGAGATAATTCTAAATATAGTCCTAGCCGCCTCCAAATATATTATGCAATATCTTGTCAACCTATCCCCTCCCATTGAATTGAGAACTTTTTCGGGTTTTTATTTTCCCTTCTGTGCAATGTTATTTCCTCAGAATGATTTCCAAAAAGTCTGTCAAATTCGTAGTAATGCTATTCGTCAGATTCTCAAAATCATGGCAAGCAATGTTTGTGTAAATCTGTTTCTGTTTTATTTCGCTTGTATTGGCGTTTCCGTATCGCTATGTTGCCTGTCTTTGCCTATGTAGACGTCGTTGTGATACTGGGAGATGTATAGACCAAACTTTCAATTTTATTTACTCTCAGAGTTTTTGCCAGCTCAGAGGCAGCCGACGAAGAAATATTTTTTCATATCTTCATTTTGAACCCAGGCCTCACGTCTATTAGTCCAACACACTATCTACTAGCCTTCGGCGGCTACTTGCTACTTCAACGAATATGTTGTAAGCTTTTCAAACACAGAAGAATTATTTGCAAAATTGGCTAATAAGATTAACGAAACTATTCTAAGTTATTGATTTATAGAGACTAGAGTCTTCTGTACATCGTTAAGTGCATCGATCTACATCTAGCAGACATAGAGAGCGACAAGCCTGAGATATTTTTGTATGAAATACACCATAAATTACATTTGTTTTTAGTTCCTCTCATAACAATCGCAACAAACAACTTAAAATTGCTGTGATATTATACGAAGACAAAAAGGAAAAAAAAATTGAAAAGAAATTGAAATTCTCCACATGCTTGTAAATCTCTGGATATCACAATAACTATTAATACCAAAGTGTCTTATTGCAATGTAGCAATTCTTACGTCGTTTCTTATTTTCCAAAAAAATAAAACTTTTCTTATTCAATTTGACCAAAATTTCACAAATAAAACTTTTCATGCCTTATACTCACACTCCCCTATCAATTTTGCTGGATATAAGTTTCAGGGTTTAAAACAATGTTTTTAAAAGGATGGAATGGATTCGCAAGGAGTATGAAAAAACAGCTGAAGACGAAAAAGTGTAAAAGTTTACATTGGTCTTTATGACAGTAAGTGTAAGTAAGGTATGTAAGTGTGCGTGTATAACAGCCCTGCAGTCAATTTGGATCTATATGTCTTTTTGTCAACAGCACTAGTTCAAATGTCTCCAATCTTTCAATATAAAAAATGCAGAGACAAAAGATGTGGTGTATATCTAGTGACATTGTCAATTGTACATATATGTCTTTATTGAAATATATCTCTGCTGTTGACATTTATGTTTTAAGTTTTATTTGGAAATTTTTTGAGTAAAAGAAATTATAAAAGGCAAATTAAAAACAAATTGATTTATATAAAAATTGAAGTGTAAATACTAAAACAGTTTTGAGTGAAAGAAATGAAGCTATAGACGAAGGAGAAACGGCCCCATCCGAAAAATGCTTGGAAAAACTTTTTTGTTTTTTAAAAGATGAAGGCCTGGAAGTTCCACTTTCTGCAGAAACTTCATTGGACCAAAACAAAAAAATTGTGGTTGGAAACATATCACCTGGAAGCTATTGTTACATGGGTATAGAAACGCAATTAAGAAAAGGAAAATTAAAATATTTTCCACCTCAATGTAAGTTTCACCAAGCCTTTTAGTGCTACTGATTTGTTTTTCTGTTTTGTTTTTTTTTTTGTAGCTAATTCAAAGTGCGGTTGCTGCCAAGAGATCTCAAAACAGCTTGATACAATAGAAAAGCAGCAAAATAGTTTGATAGAAATTTAAGCTGAACACAAAGTGTTGCTAGATAGATTGGTTTTCCCGAAATTCCATAGTCGACAATATTATTATTATATATAATTTTTTGTTAAATAAACTTATGATTTAAACAATAGTGTAGAATTTAATTTATTTGCTTCGGTACCAGCTTAAAGGCCCTAATATTAAAAAAAAGTAAAAAAAAACTAGTGACAATGTCGCTAGGATGACACCATCTATTTACTATTGATATTGCCTACAGGAAAGTTCAATAAGTTATAGAAATGTACTAGTAAATTCCTGGTTCTAATGTCACCATATGGATCCATGAGAAGTACCTAGTCAATACCAAGTCAATAGTCATAATGTCACTAGAGGATTTTCAATGACACGGACATGTTAAATGTCTATAGCACTAAGCCTTGTATGGGGTATAATTCGACACTAGTACTGTTGACAAAGTCAATAGCGATTCAGCACATTTTTAATATTGACATTTCCTACAGGGAGTGGCAATGATAAAAAGTCATATTTCAAAAATCCTAGACGAATATTCTTATAACCCTGTTCTCTGTACGCTGAGTACACTTACACATACACATAGATTATTTCAAATGAGAGAGTTTTTCCAAATATTGTGCCTGCATTTTAAGTATCATTTCAGATTTTTTTCTTCTCATTTGCCTGCAAAAGGAAGTGACAAACACCCGGCGAAAGACTGAAACAGAGAGAGAAAAAAGGAAATTTGGTACTAAAATTGGAATAAAATCAAGAAATTTTGTTAAAAACGAAAAAAAAACGAAAACGAAAACAGAAACAAATTCTTTGTGTCATTTACACATGTTGATGATGTGTTTAACTATCATGTCATATTGTGCGTATGTGTATATGTTCTACAGGAACAAGGACAAATTTTATCCTAGAAAGAAAAAGAAAAAATTTAAAAAGAAAATATAACTTCCGTTGTACAGAGTGTGTTTTCAATTGTGCTGTAGCAGTGCCTGATTTTAGGGTTGCTAAGGCCGGAAATTACTTCATGTTTTATACACAGTCATTGATGTCTTTGTGAGATTTATTGAAAGGAATTAAAGTGAAAATATTTCGTGAATAAAATTAATAAGTAGGATAACTTACGGATTGTATAGGCTCTTTCAATAAAGATTTCCGAACTTTAGCAGTTTATAATGGCAATCGTGTTGAAGCCACATCTGTCAAATTGGTTGTCATTTATTCTGTCTGGTTTGAGAAATCACCCTGGACGACAATGTTAAATAGATTCTGAAGCCGTTAACATCAAAAAATCATCTTTAGGGATGTAATGACGAATTATGTTTGTATGTAAGAGATTAACACATTAAACTCTTGGATTATACAGGGACTTGCAGTTCTAAGCCATCATCCAAAAAATATGACACTTGTACAGCCCGTGGCATGTGGAAAGGCTGCAGCTCAGCTGAGGAAGACGAGACTATTATCCACTTTCTTTGTCAATGCGCATTACATGCGAGGTGCAGATATAGGTTATTTGGCTCTATTGTCAGCTTGATGGAGCTTTCATCTATTAATGTCAAGGCTATACCTTCGTTTGTCAAATGTTCTGGCGGTTTTTCCAACGTAGGGTAGTTGTGCTTTTGATGTGCAGCCCTTGCGCTGACCAACTTCTTCCTCTTCCCTGGTTTTGGTAGAACTTGGTCAGTACAGAGACTGCATTCGCCTGTGGCGTCAAAACGGCCGCTATGTTTGCTCAAGTGATCTTTTTGATATCAGAGCTACCACTCCGACCTTAAGCTAAACCTAAGACAGACCGTGTGCGCTTCAATAATGGGCCGTATAAAACTAATACAATAAAGTGGCCTCGTTAATGATATTGTTACGAAAATGGAAACCGTACACCATCGTTTAACATAAAAATGATAAACAGAAGCTACCCTAACAAATACAACGAACTTGTGACAAGTAAATCAACAACATCGGTATGAAAGAAAAGGATAGACAAGTAAGCGAGAAAGCAACAACAAGCAATGTGAACAAAGTACACAAACAGCAATGAAGTCGCGCTAGAGATTTGGAGAAGGCGAACACACGAACATTCTACTTCAAGAACCTTCATCAGACTGTTTACGCGAGCATATAAAAAGACAAGACAAAGCAGGCAACTAGTAGTAAGAATTCAGTCAGTCTTGTGTTATCTACCGAATATTTGTTAAAATCGAAATAAATTTGTGTTTAGTTTTAATAAAAATCATTTATTATTCACACTACTTTTGTGTGCCACCGTTCACAACTTGATGATGCAACAACAACTTGTTTAGTTCGGTATTTTTCTTAACACTTCTGTTCGCGTAAGCACTAACAACTGTTCGGTAGATCTTTACAACGGCGATCTTCAAACCACGATTCTTTTCTTCGCACACAACGCGTCTTCAAACAAGACTGATTGAATACTTACTACTCGTTGCCTATTTTGTCTTGCCTTTTTATATGCTCGCGTAAACAGTCTGATTAAGGTTCTTGAAGTAGAATGTTCTTGTCTTCGCATTCTCGAGATCTTCATAGTTTCGTTGTTTTTTGTGTATTTTGTTTATGTTGTTTGTTGTTGCTTTCCTGCTTACTTGTCTATCCCCTTTTCTTTCATACTGCTGTTGTTGGTATATGATTTTTGTTTTGATGTTAAACGATATTACACCTTTTCCAAATTCTTAACAATACGTTACAAGCTTAACTTAAATTATTTTATCAAACAAATCCCTTAACGATGACCTGCATTTTCTGAATTTTAAATAATATCGAACAGAACACTTTTAACCTCAACTAAATTAAGTTTAAACTCCTTTGCGACTTTAAGAGTTTCATACGAATATTCGATTTGTAACCGTGCGGTTAATACGCGTATTTAGAACGGATGTGTAGTATTTTCCCTTTTATTTTCTCTATTACTTTCGATGAGGTTTCTATGGTGCCAGCAATCTTTTATTAGTTTATCACCTCGATTGAATCTTAGAAAAGGAAAGGAAACCAAAGTGTATAAAGAAATCAAAATGAATACAAGTAGAATCTAAGAGAAGACAATCTTAGAAAGAAAATCTTTAAGAAGCTGTATCCGCTTTATTATTATTTTTCTATTCAGTTCCCCATTTTCTTTCTTATGCTTTTAAACTGACAGGAAACAGGTAGTAGTGACATTAAGTATATTAGATGGCATTAAACTAAAGAAAAATAGAAGAAGAAGAAAACATATAGAATACACAGATACGCGATACGATACGGGATAACGCGTGAGAAAGAGAGAGAGAGAGAGAGCGGGAAAAAAGAAAAAATAATAAACACTCCAGAAGGCAAACAAACAAAATCAAGTGATTTTAGTGGCACAACAGCACACAATGTCAGCTTTAGCTAAAGCTGCTACCAATGCCAACAACTAAACTACCAACCAACCTACCAAACAATCCCGAGCATAGCAAGACTTATGGCATGCATAGGAGAAGAGTAGCAACCCAGTTTAGCCCATTAAATCTCAATACAATTTCAATAAGATTATGTTGATGTCTTATTTATGATGACCCTGAGTTGAGTTTACTTTTTTCTCTTTCTTTCTTCCTCCATTTTCTTAATTTTATATGATTTTAATGTTGTTTCTCTGTATTAAATCGTTAAAACGCAAAAGCTAAACAAGTGTCAGTTAAAAATTTTATAAAGACACCAACAATGTTATTGAAATGTTTTTTTTATGTGTGAGAGAGAGAGAGAGAGTAAGAATATTTTGAATACTTTTTAATATGCGTTAATGGTTTTGAAATAAAGATTATGATTATTCGCTGGGATTACGATCTAGCCTCTCACACCACTTAAGGTGTGTGTGTTAATTTTATACATGAGTGGCAGGACCTACTGTTTAACATCGACTACGAACGACAGATTTAGTAGAAAGTTTTTCATGGCAATTTAATTTTACTCTCAGAGTCGTTGCCAGAAATCTGCTGAGAGGCAGTCGCCGAAGAAATATCCTACCTAATACCTAATGTCCTCACGTTTAAGTTAACGCACTACCTCCTAGGCTACAGCGACTACTGGAAGGTAACATGAACCACAAATATCATAAAAGAATGTCAGAAACAATTAACTCTTGAGAGAGATTACGTCTCAGTCAGCAAAGTTCCTTGCCTGTACACCTAGAATATCTTCATAGATGACTTTAGCTTTAGGCAACGATAGATGACCTTTCATTCTAGGACCTGCTAATGCACACAAATTATCTTCTTATTTGGAAAATCTTGAGTAATGTAATAGGAAAATAAAGTAAAAGCAAAAAGTAATTAAAATGTGAAAAAGATGGCCTGTGATGGTCGGAATAATCTGATATCTGGCTGGGAATCACGTTAACTAAGAATAAAGTCCATTCAAATCAAACTACGTAACAGTCAAGGAGGACTCCGACCGAAACGTAATTTTATGAATTCAATTCATGCATTAATCAGTATAACGTAATGATCTATTAAATAAAATCTATGCTGGGTGCCCTGGTAGTCTAGTAGTTAGTGTGATATGATATTAGAGACTCTGGTCTGTGACACAATACCGTGCATGTGGTCAAAGTTACTCAGCTCGTATATAATTAAGTATAACTTGTTATTGTATTGTAATAAAATCTGTGTTTTTTTGCTGACTTTTAATGATATTGCTACCATTAACACGAATCGTCAGCAGTTTTCTTCTCTGATTCCAATTTATGACAACAACCTTTTCCTTCTGCTTTACTAGATTTTGGATCATTGATTCCAACCACAGTTTATTTACTCCTTCGTCCCTCTTTTATAAAAACATTCTTCCAAGTGTGTTACTTGTACACATATCGCCATGGATGGCTCTGTTGAATGTCATCGAGAAAGGGTGGGATTTCTAACGAAATGACCCTATTAGAGATCTAGTTTCTGATTGTTCAGATTTTTCTTCACAGTTTTATTTAGTCAATTTCAATACGAAAATAATTAATGTAGATAATGGTGTTTTGCTTTTACATAGCTACACATTAAAATTATAAAGAAAATCTACAAAAACAAAACAATGTAGTAAACAAACCTGTTTACAAATTATCGTACTGCTTAATATAATAACAAACACCAGCATAAAAAATGGTAAACAAGTAAACAAAAATTCACAAACAACAGTACAATAATAAATGTAAACAACGATGTTTCCATTTATAGATGTTTACATTTATAGAGATTTCAAGAAGGCGAGGACAGGAACATACTGTTTACTCTGCTATATAAAAGACAAGGCAAAGCGAACAAACTAAGTTACTGAAGTAAACAAAAATACACAAGCAACACTACAATAATGAATGTAAACAAAGATGTTTACATTTATAGAGCTTTCAAAAAGGCGAAGTCACGAACATTCGCCTTAAAGAACATTCATCAGACTATTTACCCTGTAATATAAAAGGCAGTTCAGTCAGTCTTGCGTGAAGACGCGATTGGTTTCAAGAGAGTAATCGTGATTTGAAGATCTCTGTTACAAAGATCTGTCTGTTGCCTAGTAATTGTTATAGCTTACGGAAAGAGTATAAACAGCGGAATAACAAACAAAGCGGTTATTGTTGTTTACATCAAGTTGTGAACAGTGGCATACAGAATTGTGCGAATAATAAAGAATTTTAATTAAAACTAAACACAAAATTTATTTTTATTTTATTTGCAATCTACGAGGTCATATTTTAAAAGTTTTTAAAAAGTAAAGACATAACAATTTTCTTTAGCTGGATTAATAATTGGAACAATATTTCTTTCCATTTTCAAGCGGAAGCTTTTCTGCTCAAATTTATACTGGATTGAATTTGACTAAAATTCTAAAAATGTTAGCACACCACGGCTAAATATATTATATTTTCATTGCAATAGCTTACCATTGCATTACTAAACCCCATTCATCATTTATTACTTATTTAACCTCGTTTCAAGTATACTGTTTAATTGCTATGAAATATTAGCCACTAATTGAGTATAATCGAGTGATGCCCAATAGAGGCAATATATAGGAAGCGGAGTTTACAATATACAATAAGATTTGTAGATATACATATTTGCTCTTGGGCTTTAAATTTAAAATTAAATTAAACGTAAAAAAATAAATAAAAATAAAGAAATATTTCTTTGTGTTGCATATCTGTTTTACTTTTTTTCAAGTTTTTCTCAGCCTTGTCTACACAATGTTTTCTTGAGGTTTTGTGAAACACAATTTTTTTTCTTTCTTCTTGTATTTCTTTAATGGTCGTTTTCTAGTGAGACCACCTTTACCATCTGAACATAGAAAATGAAAAAACAAAAAAAAATTGTTTTTCTCCGTAACACGTATACAAGTATGCTATGTAAGGTAATAGATATAACTTTCACTAACACAAACATACGCACAAACACATACATTTATGCATATATACAACCCTAAAGAGAAATTGCAAATAAGCCTGTAAATTATACCCATTAAAGTTGGCAACATTTATGACCCTAAACATGACAACAAACATTATTTGTTTTTGGTTTCTTTCTTACTTTCTTTCTTACATCCTTTTCTCTCTCTCTCTCTCTTTGGTCACCGCTTTTCTCCTGTGTTTCAGCATTCACACAGGCTGAAAACCAGGTTTTTCTAAGAAATGTCTGAAATTCTTTCTTGTTTAAAAAACGTCTTTAAAGATAACAATTTTTGTTGCCCTAATTGTTGTTATAATTGTAAGCAATTGTAATTATGTTGACACACTATTTGCCATTGTGTCAAATGTATTTGATGTTTCTATTAAAAATCTTATAAAATATTAAGAAAATTTCAATTTGGAATTAAGAATCATCTTCAATAAAAACAATCACTTTTTTATTCTTTCCCTTGCTTCAGTTCCTTCACAGTTCTTCTCGATTTCAACAGTATTACTAAGCTCACTCGCCTCATCTGGCTAAGAATATTTGCATATCCATAGTTCGAATGCCGCCAAGCTAGGAAGTATTGTTACGCTTTTATCTTTTAAGAACGTTTAAAATATGAGCTCCTAGATTGCAAATAAAATAAAAATAAAGTTGCGATTAGTTTTAATTAAAGTTCTTTATTATTCGCGCAATTCTGTGTGCTCCTATTCACAACTTTATGTAAACAACAACAATTGCTTTGATTGTTATTCCTTTGTACACACTTTTTGCATAAACAATAACAATTACTAGACAATTATTCGACAGATCTTTGTAACGAAGATCGTTAAACCACGATTACTCTCTTCAAACGCACTCCGTCTTCACACAAGACAGACTGAACTTCAGTAACTCCCTCGCCTGCTTGGCCTTGCCTTTTATATGGCAGGGTAAACAGTCTGATGAATATTCTTAAAGGCCAATGTTAATAATATCGCCTTCTCGAAATCTCTATAAATGTAAACATCGTTGTTTACATTTGTTCTTGTAGTGTTGTTTGTGTATGTTTTTTTTTCTTGTTTACCATTTTTTATGCTGTGCTTGTTGTTATATTAAGCAGTACGATAATTTGTAAACAGGTTTGTTTACTATATTGTTTTGTTTTTGTAGCTTTTTGTTTATTTTTTTAATGTTTCGTGTTATTTTAGACTGAACTCAGAGTGAGATTTACGACAATTTTTAAGTTGGAATGCTTTCCTATAGGAGCTATTTGATCCTGTGGTTAGATATAGGCTTGTGGTATTAAATTTGGTATCGTCCAAGCAAAAGTCTATGCTATTGAAAAAAGTGCTCAATTCAACTTGAATAGGAGGTATAACAGACTGGACATTATAAAACTCTCTGGCTGCTGGATCATAATAGCGCTCTTATGGGATTAAATCGAAGATAGTAAAGGGAATATCTGTGGAAGCGGAATCAGATAGGCAGTGAAAATAGTGATACCCACTCCTGTGTCCAAGGTCATGTAGGAATTATAGGTAGCGAGCAGATAGATGAGCTTGAATAGAGGCAATCTTCCACGTAGCTGAAGGGACAAAAAATTGTCTGTGGAGTCAAAAGCAAATGTTTGAAAGGGTTTACTCAAAGAAAAGGGAGTATAAAGGAAAGTGAATACTCTCCTCAAACCAAATGCGTTTGAGGCAATCAAAACATTTTTTGGGAAATTACAGGACAATTATATTCGAGTCATGTATAACACTATAAGGAATAATCCGAGGTTAATAACCGTATTTTGTTACGTCACTGTGGGCATAGGAAGTCGGAGTAGTCTAGTAGGTAATGTGTTGGATTATTAGACGCGAAGCCACGTTTCAAATCCCCGGTCAGAAATTAAAACTCAGATTTCTGGCAAAAACTCTGACCTCTACCCTGACTCAAGGGTAGGTACTGTGAACATAGAGTGCACTTATTCAAAGCGGTAGTTGTTTCGTAGTTGCCATAGTCTAGTAGGTAGTGTGTTCGCTTATTAGACGAAAAGCCCGGGTTCGAGCTCCAGGCCAGACATCAAAACGAAATATGAAAAAAAAAATATTTCTTCGGCGACTTCCACTCAGCAGATTTCTGGCATAAACACTGAGAGTAAATAAACCTGCCACGACGACGTTAAACTGTAGGTCCCACCACTCAAGTATAAAATTAAGACACACAACATGAGTGGTGAGAGAAGCTAGGCCGTAATCCTGTAGTTGTTTCGACCCCAACATGTAGATTCTGTGGTGATGAGAATGAATCGTTGGTTCGCATACTTAGAACCTGTATAGCGTTAATGCAACCCTGAGGGAAATACCTGAGTGCATATCAAATGCTGGGCATAATACACTTGTAGAGCTATCCTGCCAAGTTCGAGAAGAGTACAGCAGATCGTATGATCGCACGGCAATTATAATAACAATCACATTTGGCCTAACCTCTGGTCTAGAATTCAAAATTATTGTCTCAATTCAAACCGAAACATGTCAATGGGGCCATAAGAAACGACTTATAAAAGTTTTAAAATTTAACTTAAATTTAGAAATGTGTTTCATTTTTATGTATCGAAAAACTGTATGAAAACGAATTATAAATTTCGGTCTACCTTCTATGGTAGTGTGCCTATGTATGTTTTACTTATCTTCATACAATCTGTAAGACATACATACATAGAATTTACCAGTCATATCTGAAACATATGTATGTACATCTACATACATAAGCCTTATTTAAAATAATTTTATTTTATTTTCTTTTATTGCAATCTTTACTTGAAATTCTGTTTTAAAAAATTTTCTGCAACATATTGTTGCTGCTTGTCGTTACTGAATACTTTTTCTAGGCATTTGCTGTTCTCAACCAACTAGACCTCTGTGTGTGTGTGTGCATGTTTTTGGGCAAAAATATAACCAAAGATTGTAAAGAAAAGTTGGTTGTTTAACTTCCTTTCAGGTAACGTCGTAACGTAATATAACGTAACGTAGCAAGTGTGGTTATGCCAAGATTTTAAGAGTTAAGTTGTGAATGGATAAAGTTTACTTAACTCAAACTAAACTGTTCATATGACCGAAGTTCATAAGAAGGATTTTTGTTTTGTTTTCTTAAAAATTATACGAAAAATAGCAACAAATTAAGTTTTTAGTCTATTCTCAAGTTTTAGATTCTTTTTCCTTTCCCTTTTTCGTTTTTTGTTTTTTTTTATTTGTCTTGGTTGTGTTTGTGGCAAAAAACTTTTCATATTTTCGTATGAATATTAAAAGATATTTATGAGTTTCGGGTTTATTTTATTACTATATTAAGAGAGTAGAAAATTAGTGAAAGGGAAAAAATAAAAGAAAAGTATAGTTAGTACATATGGTATGGTATTTTTGTTTTTAGGTTTTGCATGCACTTAAGGGTGTGGGGGGAAGTAAAAGAATTTTACAGGTTTTAGTATTTCATAATACTGTTACGTTTTTATATTTTAAAAACATTTAAAATATGAGCTCGTAGATTACAAATAAAATAAATTTGTGTTTAGTTTTAATTGAAATTTTTTATTATTCGCACAATTCTGTGTGCCACTGTCCACAACTTTATGTAAACACCAACAATTGCTTTGATTGTTATTACTAGACAATTGTTCGACAGATCTTTGTAATGGAGATCTTCAAACCACGAGTGCTCTCTTCAAACACACCGGGTCTTCACACTGACTGAACTTCACTAACTCACTCGGTTGCTTTGCTTTGCCTTTTATATAGCAAGGTAAGCCCTCTGATGCATGTTCTTAAAGGCGAATTTTCTTGGCTTCTCTTTCTCAAGATCTCTATAAATGTAAACATCGTTGTTGCATTATTGTTGTTTGTGTATTTTGTTTACATTTATTCTTGTAGTGTTTGTTGTTATATTTTTGTTTACTTGTTTAACATTTTTTATGCTGGTGTTTGTTGTTATATTTTTATTTAGTTGTTTATCATTTTTTATACTGGTGTTTGTTGTTTTATTACGCGGTGATAGTTTGTAATCATTGATATTCCGTCACTCTCATATGACAGCGTTCGGATCTTGGCCTGTTATTTTCTGTCATCTTTGACTGACGGTTTTTTTTGATAGTTTTTAGTTTTTCATTTTTAAACTGAAGGCTAATGAAACATGATATTTTTTTTATTATTATTCTATTCAGTTATTCATTATAAATGTTGCTGTATTTTATGAAATATGAAATTTTAATATGATTAATTATTTTTAAATATTGTTTAGTTGTAGTAGTAGTATAGTTACAGTTACAGTATCATAGTTTTTGTCAAAAGAAACAAGAGAAAACTACTGGTCATAGTATTTAATAGAGTTTCTGTTTTGCGTAACATTTTGGTGTGAAAGTTATTTCGTTTTTATAAAAAAAAAGAAAAGTTTTCATTTCCAAAAAAGCATCTTTAAGTGCTGTTACCACAGCTCAGTAAAGTTGACACACAAAAATGTTGCATAAAAGCGCCACTCATTCTCATACCAGCATTACTGCTCTGCGAGTATATAAGAGCGAGCATATAAATAGTACGTATGCACATACATGTATACACGTGTATAGTGAAGCTATTTGATCATAACTTTAAATAACGGTTATTTCGAACAAGTAACCAAATATTTTGTATGTGTGTGGACTATAGAAAATGGCGGTTGTTATACAGTAAAGAACAAAACATAAGATTATGTTCTCGAAAAACAAGCCGTAATTAACAAATTAGAAAAAATTGAGTTCGAATCATTGAAGCCTATCGAAGGCGAATCTATGTGCAAAACGCAGCCGCTATTCATGCTTATTAACCCTCGGAAGGCAAGGATTCTAATACCTTAATTGGTATAACAAAATTTGAAGATTATGTTACGAAAATGGAAACATCATCATATAAAAAAGCAAGACAAAGCAGGCAACGAGGAGTAATAAGAATTCAGTCAGTTTTATGTGAAGACGCCTTGTGTTTGAAGAGAACAGTCGTGGTTTGAAGATCGCCATTGATAAGATCTGCGTTGTAAGCAAAGAAGAATAGTGAATAAAGTGAAAGTGGCGCACAAAAGTAGTGCGAACAATAAAGAGTTTAATTGAAACTAAACACAAATTTATTTTTATTTTATTGCAATCAACGAACTCATACGTTTTTAAAATGGTAAGAGCGTAACGATACTATTACTATTAATTTTTTAACAAAACTTTAAGCGCAAAGTTTTCAATTAGAAAAAAAAGATCATAACTGTAAATATGCTACAAAGAAAAGTAACTTTCTCTTGACCACATGAAAAGCCCTATGAACTTGCTGAGAGAAGATGGTTGATCTAAAGCCTAAGAAAGGTCAGTCTACCATCCTTTTAAGCTGTCATCCAAAAGCAATATATTCCGGGCTTTTTAAGCATAGTGTAAAGTACTACAGTTGCTGTTTCGGGCAATGCAGTTCTGTCTCAAGGAGCCCAAACTCAATCGCCGATTTGATTGAAGCAAAGTTGTGCTGTGTAGTCACTATAGTCTAGTAGGTAGTATGTTGTTTTATTAGACATGAAGCATCGGTTCAAACCCCAGGTCAAATCTACATAACAATGACAATAATTAATATAAACTTTAAATTTTATTGAGAAAATAATCGAAACAATTAAGAACTTTTGAATTCCACTGTTTAAAACAAAAAAGTTATGTTTTTATTAATACTTGAAAAGAGAATGAGTATGTATGTAGCAACAATACTGTAAAAGAGAGGAATGCGAACTATACTATCATCATGATGAAGATGAAAAATGGCTGTGTGGGCCAATACGCAACAATATGACACAACATTACCATAAAGTTTTGCATGCTTAACTTTTCCATCAAAAAATAAATGCAAAAAGTAAAAGGGAGCAGAAAGCATTTAGATGGCAAGAGATATTAAAAAAAAAAGTAACCGCAACTGTCCAACTACTGTACAGTGTAGCCCATGTTTAAACATGCATACATACATACAAACTCTTTTTTGAGAATTTGTAGCATCATGCCTTCACTACTGCTGCCACAATTACCATCAAAACCTAAAAAAAGTGTCAAAGTTTAGTAATACCATTGCCACAATGTCAAAAACTCTTTTACACTTCATTGCCCTGAGAGATGAGCGGGCATAATTAAAAATGTTTTTTTCTCTCTTCTGTTTTTTTTTGTATTTTTTTTTGTATTTAAAATTACTAACGCTTGACACCTGAATACTGTACCTTGTACTGTGTCCCATTGAAAGAAGGTAAATCGCATACAACTTTTTTTTTTTTCTGAAACGACGTAACATAACATTAATTAAAAGGGTGTTGGACAAGTTATTATCTTAAGTTATGCAAAAAAAAAGAACAGAAATTCTAATTTAAGAAAAATTTGCCAAACATTTAAGACATTTTTGCTTTACTCTGTAGATTTTCATCCATGCCAGTGGTTAATGTTTCAGCTGTGTTTGGATTTTTGAAAAATATTTTTGGCCACTATTTTATAGGGACACTTCACATCATAGCACATCACATCACATCAATGTCAATGGCATAATTGTTTCATGTTATTAAAACGAGATGTGTCCACACACACACACATTTTAAAGTAGCTCTTTAGGACTGTACAGTAGGAAAATGTTAAAATTTGCATGGAAATACGACGGTTGTTGGCAAAGTAAGGTGGCTTAAACTGAATTTTTGTATACGACACAGTTTTTTGAATTCAAAATCAATTTATTTTGCAACATACTCGTCTTTGAGTTGGGGAAACGTTTGCCCCCTTTTTTTAATTCCCTCCAAACATGGGATTTGTTGATGGGATGATTTAATCCTTTCCTTATGGGCTTTTTGTCAGATTTGTAAACCAATTCATGTCTAAATTCAGATAATTAGGCTTATGAGGCAGTAATTCATAGCTTAGTTCTTGGATTTGTACCATGAGAACTGCATGTGTATTGAAAGCTTAGACATTCGCACATAACGTTAACCCATATGCGCTTATCGCACCATTTTTAAAACGGTGCGATCACCGTCAGCTGTGTGGTATACCATATAGATTCCAATAAATACAAAAAATCCATGCTTTTACGAGAAAAAAGTTGCCATGTACGGGTTAATCACTGACTTCTTTATTCTTTCTGAAGCAAGAATATATACATACATATATGGATGTACAAGCATCTCTAAACTCTTCTTTGTTGCTAAAAATATATTGTTTTCGTAAATAAAAAATCTAGATACTGGTGTTTTGCTTTTACATCGCTTAACATTAAAATTATAAACAAAAGTTACAAAAATAAAACAACGCAGTAAACAAATCTGTTTACAAATTATCGTACTGCATAATATAATAACAAACACCAGCATAAAAACGGTAAACAAGTAAACAAAAATATACCAAACAACACTACAATAATAAATGTAAACAACGATGTTTCCATTTATAGATGTCTACATTTATAGAGATTTCAAGAAGGCGTGGACAGGAACATACTATTTACTCTGCTATATAAAAGGCAAGGCAAAGCGGACAAACTAAGTTACTGAAGTTCAGTCAGTCTTGTGTGAAGACGCGATATGTTTGAAGAGAGTAATCGTGGTTTGAAGATCTCCATTACAAAGATCAGTCTAGTAATTGTTATTGTTTATGCAAAGAGTGTAAGCGGAGGAATAACAAACGAAGCAATTGTTGTTGTTTACATCAAGTTGTGATCAGTTGCACACAGAATTGAGCGAACAATAAAGAATTTTAATTAAAACTAAACATAAATTTACTTTTACTCTATTTGCAATCTACGAGATTATATCCTAGACATTTTTAAAACGTAAAAATGTAAAAAATACTTTCAAAATTAATTCCTCTGTTACCACTGTATCTCTACGTCTAATATCTGTCGCAGCACATCATGTCTGGCTATATGCGTGTATTTAATTTTTATGCATGACGTGTGACGGGCAGGCAGTCTTTATTTAATTTTCATTTCAAGCAATAAATGTCCATCATTGACATCAAATTTCTAAAATTTTAATTTCTAGTTGATTTCCTTTATGGTTTGAAATATTTTAAAGACTTTACGTCATTATGTTGTATTTTAAAACGAAATGCTTTAAAAATTATCATCATTAGGGCAATCTCTTCATTCTTTTCATGGCGTGAAAAGGCCATCAATTTAAGTTTCTTTAGTTTTCTATAAGTAATCATGCTTTAAAATGAGTTAAATGCGACCCATTTCTGGATGAACGGGTACATGAACAAATAAAATATACGACATGACTCATGAGGTGCAAGAGCGTTCAATGTACTCCGAAAAAGTACCTGATTGGTGAGAATTTTAGACTGTCGGCATCACGGGCCTATATTTCTATGGGAACAATGTTCGCCAGACCTTACTATTTATTTTTATTTATAGAGATTTCGAAAAGGCAAAGTCATGAACGGTTGCCTGCAAGAACATTCATCAGGCTGTTTACTTTGCCATATAAAAGTCATGGCAAGGCAGGCGACTGGTTAGTGAAGTTCAGTCAGTCTTTTGAGAGGACGCGGTGTATTTGAATAGGGTAAAAATGGTTTTGAAGATCTCCGTTACAAAGATCAGTCGAACAATTGTCTTGTAATTATTATTGTTTATGCAAAGGGTGTAAACGGAGGAATAAGAAGCAAAGCAATTGTTGTTGTTTACATAAGGTTGTGAACAGTGTGCGATTAATAAAGAATTTTAATTAAACCTAAACACAAATTATTTTTATTTTATTTGCAATCTACGAACTTATATTTTAAACGTTTTTAAAAGGTAAACGAACTAATTCTGTCAAGTCGCTGTAACATGTGTGTGAGTTTTTTTCTCCCGCTTCCAAAGAGGTAGAGAAAAATATAAAAAGTAGCAGGTATAATATAAAAGCAGCCACGTACAAGTATTATAGGATGATGGGTGTTATTTTCTTTGTAGTTTTTTTAATATTTTTCTTGTTTTTAATAAAAAAAATAAAACTTTGAGAAATTGATTTGTGTGGTTTTTACCAGTTTTCTTAATTATTTTCTCATTTTTTTTATTGTTTACTGAGTTGTTTTGTATTTGAGGAGAAAAAACCAGAACATACACACAAGTATAGAAAAAAAAATGTATTCAAAGGAAAAAAGAAATCGAAAATGGAAGATGGAAGATGGTGATGGTGACAAGCAGGGTGTATCGGTTGAATAGAGGCGGTGTTTTGAGCTGTAAAAGTTTCATGTTCTGTTCTGCATTATTAATTAGACTGAAGTCAGGAGGGCTTTTGATAAAAAAATGTACATACTCATACTCATACACATACATATTTATAAAACTTTCTCTTGTATGGGGAAAGAATAAAACAAATATTGATTAAAATGTTCAACCAAAAAACAGCTTTGAGTTGTTAATGGAATACAAACTTTTTTTTTTCGTTTGACTTTTTAAATTGAAACTGTTATTCTCATAGTAACTCTTACTTTAACTGCTACTGTTACCGAGCTGTTCTTAATTATTATGCAAAATAACAATTGAATTCTTTTCCTTGGCTGCTAAATACTTAAGGGGTTCTTTTTAGAAAAAAAAGAAAAAAAAATTAATTCAAATTCAAATTGCGTCAATTGAAAACTTTCGTGTCACATCAATATACCGGAGTAAAGAAAAGTTTTACCTTTAAAAGTTTAACCAGAAAGCTGTAAATTGCTTAAGTACATGACAAAAAGCATATTTTAAAAGATATTTAGACTCCAATTATTAAGGAAACAGTTTTTAACAGTTTGAAAATGACTACCTTTTTTTAATGTGGATTATCCACGCATTTTTGCGCGTGGAAGCTGTAGTCAATTATTTAACGATTTATACCCCCTTCATGCTAAATATTATGTCTGTGTCGGTGAATGTTCCTGGTCAATATAATGCAAATTGGCTTTTGTCAACCCCGCAAAAAAAAAAAGATCAGACATGATTTTGATATGTATAACCGTCCCTAGTACATATCATCTACTTGGATTATAGAGTCATTACCTGGAGGAAAGCATTTGCTTTTTGTTCTTTAATGACGGTATTTTTTAGCTTATGATCATTGCTTAATTGCTAGTCTTGAAAAGTCTTAAAGAATTATCTACAACCTGATCCTTCGGTCAAGTTTTCATCGTCTGCTGCGGTTTCAGTCATGGACATACGCAAGCGATCCTTTCGCTAGATCTTCTTCACTCATACCCACGATTAGACCAAGTCAACACACACATTGTGTTTAAATACGGCTGACATCTTCGGTAAAGCTCATACTGGTCGTTAGGATAGGTTAGGTCGGTGTGGTAGCTCTGATATCAAAAAGCTCACTTGAGCACGCTTAGCGGCCCGGTGACCGCAGTATCTGTACTGACATACTGGTCGTACTTAACTCAAGATATTTTACGAAAATGATGCTTTGTTTCGAAGACTTCAAATAGAGCTTCATGTGACTGTGCAAGTACCCATGCCTTCGCATCGTATAATGTCAGGTGTTAGATATAGTTTTTAGAAAAGCAATATTCGAACCTTCAGGGTAATATTAAAAACATAGAATAGCTTTGGAAATAAAAAGGCATCTTGTTACAGATCTTCTTTACACCAGAATTTTTCACTGGTTTCAGTCCAGAACAAAATTATTACAGATTTCTCTAAGCTGATGGGTTTTGGAGAGATTACAACAGCAGTTGGTAAGTCAGTGAAGTCATAGCATGAATACTGTTCGCAAGTGGACAATAAACAACATAAGCTTCTCATCATCATTTGTCGCTCAACCCCGACATAACGGACTGTTTAAGGTTTTTTGCCACACGTCAGAAGAAACCAGATCATTTCGAATAACTCGTAAGACATGCTGATGCCAGAAATTTCTTGGTCCTCTAAAGGAACTCTTCCAGTTTTTGCCCCCCATTTTACGGTCACCATAATCGTTTAACCGAGAGGACTATTCGCTATGTGGTGAATAAGTTTCAATTCACTGACTCAGTAAACTATTGGCCAACACCCGTACGTAGTTGAAATGCAAGATCTGCCGAAAACATTGCCGTTGTCTGTAGGAGTGTGCAGGAGAATTCGAGGCAGTCAATTCCGTCTCACATAAAACAACTCGGCCTTTCGCAGAGCACAATTTGCAACTGACCCAAGTGGATCATATACATATAACGACGGGTGTTCGCTGAATGAGCTCTGCAGCAGTTGGCAACTGATCCAAATTTTCATCGAAAAATCATTTAAAGAAATGAGGCACATAAGTTCCGAAAAAGTTATTGTTTAGTGTTGATTTTGGGTCGACGGGGACATACATAGATATATGTTTCTTTCAGGTCTTGTTTTATGGTCATCGCAAACAGCTATGGGAGACCAACAGCTTTAGTTTCTTTTTCAATTTAATTCTACTTAACGTAGCGCATATAATTCTGATTGTTTCTGGTGGTTATTTACAAAAGCAAATACATTCCCTTTCAATAAATAAACGTTTTGAACATTTTATTTTTATTTTATTGCATAAGGTAGACACGACACGTTGTTTGTTAATTTTTTCTCGTTGCCGGGTTTTTGCAACAATTCAATTCAATTCCATTCTATTCCTTTAATTCGTCTTTTTCCCCCACTTATCTTCCAAAGGTTCATCTTAATTTTCTTGTGCGTTGTTCGCGTGTCAGCGTGTGTTGTAAAGGAAATTATTTTTCTTGTTTAACAATTTTCTCCCTATAAATATGCCTTATGGTTACTGTGAGCGGTAATAACGGTGTCTGCGGCATGTAGAAAACAAAAAGGGTAAATCCTTCTGGGAAGTCAAACGAAGCGTAATGGATAAAATGGAGCAAAAGCAAACAGTATTTACGCACGTCACAGCTGTACACAAACAAGTACAGACAAAGCTCCAGCGTAAATAGCAACAGATGTAGAGAGAGAGAGAGAGTAAGAGAGGGAACGAAAATACAAAGAAAATAATTTATATTCCAAAACAGTTTTGTACTCATTTTATTTAATTTTCATTTTGTTTTTGTAAAACATCGTTTCACAATATATTTGTAATCAAGACCGTTTTTCTTTTGCCGTTTGCCTTTCTTTTTCTTAGAAGCCAACAAACGATATATTTGCGTCAAAGGCATGAAGAAATTTAAACAGTTTGAAAGAAAAAAATATAATATTTAATGTAAAATAAAATGATAAACTTATGGCAGAAGAGAAATTTTTTTTTTTATTTTTTTTAAGTCGGTGGCGTCTCCTATAGAGTTGAGATATTTTCGACAATTAATTGGAAATTTATGCAATAGTACGACCGTGAAAAATCGCAACCATACGATCTTCCGAATACTTCTTACACCGATAATAACAGTGGCAACAGCGGTAATTACACAGGCAGCAGCGGAAATCACAGCATCAATTACACGGACAATTACAGTGGTAATTACAGCGGCAATAATAGAGGCAACATCGGTAATTACATAGGCAGCAGCAGCAATAAAAGCGGCAATAACAGCGGTAATAACAGTGGCAATAACAGCAGCAATTACAGCGGCAACAACAGCAGTAATTACACAGGCAGCAGGGGCAATAACAGCGGCAATAACAGTGACAATTACAGTGGCAATAACAGCGGCAACATCGGTAATTACATAGGCATCAGCGGCAATAACAGTGGCAATTACAGCGGAAATAACAGCGGTAATTACACAGGCAGCAGCGGTAATAACAACGGCAATAACAGTGACAATTACAGTGGAAATTACAGCGGCAATAACAGCGGCAACATCGATTATTACATAGGCAGCAGCGGCAATAACAGCGGCAATAACAGTGGCAATTACAGCGGCATCAACAGCCGCAATTACAGCGGCAACAACAGCGGCATTAACAGCGTCAACAGCGGTAATTACACAGGCTGCATCGGAAAGTACAGCGCCAACAGCAGTGGCAATTACAACGGCAATAACACCGGCAATAACAGCGGCAATAACACAGGCAATAACAGCAGCAATTACAGCTGCAAAAACAGCGACATTGTGCCTCATGAATTGGAAAACAAGTTTATGATCATAGTTGTAGCAATGACAATATGAAAAAGGAGGGCATCCTTTGCAACTAAATGGTCCTTAAAAATAATCATTCTCCTATCTTCGACAAGTAACTCTTAAATGCCTCCTAATGAAAGTCATCCAATTGATCCAGTAAACCTCCTTAGATATCTCAATCTGGTGAAATGATTTTAAAGCGAACATATGTGGATTTTTGCTGTTCGAGTGATGTAAACATGCCAAACGACGTCGCATGCCTGTGCTTGACAATCATGGCAGTTACATGCGGTCAATTAAACAATCTACTTGTCGATATTGCTTCTAACTTTTAATTCTCAACTTGTCTGTCAATAAAAATACTTACAAAGCATATTTGCTTTAATAAACATTTTCCCTTAGTATCACTAGTACCGATCTGGCAAGGCTTTCAGCAGTCTGCAAATGTCATTGACTTGTCCCTTTTTCGTGCCATTGTTGTGAATTCAGAACGCTATAGACGACCTTTTTGGCATGTAATGCTGAACTAAACGGTATGTTGTTTAAATAAGCCATTGCTCGAAATCATTTATGTTTCAACGATATGAATTGGTGACCAAGCTATATAGGCCTACTGTTGATAACATTGCACACCCTAAAAGAAAAATTCCGGTTTTACACATTTCCTATATGTATGTATGTATATCCTCTACACATACGTTGAGATTGAGATTGATGAATTCAAAATTAATGAATTTCAATTGAAATCTTTAATTGGCAATTAAGCGTTTAAAAGGAAATTCCCCTATGGCAACAAAAAAAAAAAAAAAAACTCTCCATAAGAGTTGGGGTTGTGCTTGATTACAGGAGTCTTTCGAGTAAAAGAATATTTAAAAGAATAACGTGATTTCATTATAAAATTAAGGTTTATTAAACGTTATACATCCTTCGTTGCTGTCAGGTTCTTTTGGGTACTGCAGGAAAAAGAAATTCTCTTCCACAATATTTTTTTTTCGTTCTTTCTTTCTTGCTAACGTACTCCTGCCGCCAACAATTTATAACAAACTTCAATAATTGTTTGTTCTTCGCAATAAAACCCCGAAAGAAAAAAAAATGTACATGCAAACTGAAGCAATACCCCTGCCAAAATTTTTCCAAACACACACATGCGTGAGCTATATATGTGTATGAGTGTTATTTTTTTTTGTTTGTAGCAGTGTAGTTGTGTATTTATTGTATTGCTGTGCTGTATTTGTCATCAATCAAAGTAAAACCACATGATTTATTATTTTGTCATGATGTATAAGGCGTAAAATATCCTTTTGAAAATATTTTTATTTTTCTCTCTCTCTTCTTCTATTCTATTTTTTTTTATATTTCCCTCTCCCCTTTCATTTTTCTTTTTCATCGATTCATTTTATTTTCATTGGTGTATTCCCACATACATTTGTTGTTGATTGAAGGAAGTTTGTTTTACATTTTTTTTTTATTTTTATTCGGGACTTTAGTGCGTATGGTATGGTATTAGTGTTATACGTGCATATCTGTATGTGCGTGCAAAATAATACAGCAGTGGGTAATGAATTAGAAATAGGGGAATAGAAACACTTTATTATCAATAGGCACATGTATGTACCATGTCTTGCTTCCCTAACTAAAAGACAGTTTAACTGTTTACCTACGAAGCAAAATATATTCTTTTGTCCTTACGTTTAAGCCACCCTTTACCTCAATACTTAATTCATATCTACTCACTTAGGTAGCTATCTGAACAACCTCACTGTAACGTGGCGGAAGGCATTAAGAAGGCAGCAGACTACCCATCTCTGAGAATAAAATATTGGCCGGTCAGTATAGAAATTCTGATCTGCATCCTAGCAATATTAATCCTGAATGCTCAGATTTAAGCCAGCAAGTCAATAGGAAAGCTGTCTATGACCTAATGTTAATGCTTGGTTAAAGAGAACCAGGGGACTACTTGATTTCGACTAGAGACAGGGTCTCACTCTAGCAGGAGTTCTAACGAAAAGCAGCGCTATTGGCAGTTTCGATGACAGGCTCAGTCTGTCCCACAGTATAGCTGCAGAAGCAGCTTTGATGTGCAGGAAACAGAGTCGATACAACAATTTTTGTGAGAATAAATGTCAACGATTTTTGGGTGACAAAACGTTTGAAGATCTGGGCATGATGGCGAATATGGTACTAAAGTAACTGGCCGGGACTTTTCCAATAATTTCGATTCGTATCTCGGCAATGCAACTGTCAATGTTGTGTTCCAGGGACGGAACTGTGACTGTTCCTGTAAACGAAGGTGTAAACGAAAGCTTCCACCGCTTAAGTAAATTTTGCGAAAGAGACACTTTTCTCACACATCGTGAATTTTGACAATGAAATTTAAAGATTTGAAAGCGTTGTTCATTTGTTAGTCTTGTGTATTTTTAGCATGGCTACAAGTCACGAATCTTTTACACTAAAACACTAAATAGCTAAAAAAGATTACGAGTTATCATAAAACAATGAACTAGTTTACAAATTATCACACTGCGTAATATTACAACAAACACCACATAAAAAATTATAAACAAGTAAACAAAAATATACCAACAAACACTACAAGAATAAATGTAAACAAAATACACAAACAACGATGTTTACATTTATAGAGATTTCGAAAAGGTGAACATTCGACTTCAAAAACATTCATTATACTGTTTATGTTGCCATATAAAGGGCAAGGCAAGGCAAGGTAGGCAACAGAGTTAGTAAAAGTTTAGTCAGTCTTGTGTGACGCGGGGTGTTTGAAGAGAATAATCGTGGTTTACATAGACCTGTCGAACAATTGTCTAGTAATTCTTATTGTTTATGTAAAGGATATAAACAGAACAATAACAAACAAAGCAATTGCTGTTGTTTACATCAAGTTGTGAACAGTGGCACACAGAATTGTGCAAATAATAAAGAATTTTAATTAAAACTAAACACAAATTTATTTTTATTTTATTTACAATCTAGGAGCTCATATTTTAAATGTTCTTAAAAGATAAAAACGTAACAATATCAAGAAATTGGTATCTCAATTAAAATTTCTTCTTAGTTGCCCTTTCTTCTTAGTTGCCATCAACTGTGCCTTCCTTGATTTCAGACGAACATACGTATAAACATCTCCCGTTGCCGTGTTTATTTACCCAAAGGTGGGTCTGAGCATTATTCTGTTCATCTTTTATCATCGTTAAATCGTTTGTTCATCACGTTAGGAAAAAAAACGAAAGAGGCGAAAACGTTAAATGAAATACAAGAGCGAAAATAAAAAACCTGAAATCTGTGAAAAAATATGTTTTTTTCTTTCTGTTTTTAAGTAAAAGTCTGACGTTAAATATTAAATGCATTGAATTCTTTCTTTCTATTCGCCATTTATCCCTTCAGAGTCATGTCAAGTGTTAAATTATTTGGAACAAAATAGTATCATGAAAGAGAAATTTTTGATTAAGATTTCCTCTACTCGCCTCATATAAACGTCTTTACTTTTCACTTTTCATTTTTTGTTTTGTACCCATGACGAGTATACCTTCCAAATTTCATTAGGTGTAGGGTAGAGAGAAAAACCTCACAGTAGATCAATGATGATTTTGAATTATGGAATGAATGACAGGTACTCAATAAATTAAAGGTAATGTTTGTAGGCGTGTAAGATATTTATTAAAAAAAAAATTAAATAAAACATTAAATGCTGTTTAATGAGATGGCTTTATACTTATTTATAAGCCAATTATTATTTTCAGTATGAATTTTTTTGCGGGAGAACCTTTAAAATTGTAAGTGTTTTGCTCTCCTCTGACTCAATTCCATGCATGGAAGTTAAAAACTTAATACAAATACAATATTCCTTACAAGATCGTTACCTAAAATAAATAAATGAATTTTTGACAACAGCTCAGGTGGCATTGGATAATTTACAGAGACGAGCATAACTTGGTACACACGTGACCACGAGAGTCTATCCTTTAACGATGTTTCAGACACAGTTGGATAGATGATGGGGACCAGATTCATGAATACTATGATCCTGCTCTCAGCAGATTTCTGGCAAAAACTCTGAGAGTAAAAAAAAACAAACGTGCCATGAAAAGTTTCTTAAATATCTGTCGTTCGGAGTCGACTTTAAAATGTAGGTTCCGGCACTCATACATATATAAAATTGACACACACAATATGAGTGGTGTGAGAAGCTAGGCCGTAATCTTGACTGAAGTGTTGTAATGGCCAATTATGTATGTTATGCATGACATATCGAATGGATGATAGACAGTTCCTTCCTTAACTGACCTCCATACAGTACCAGTAAACTCTAAGAGTAAAAGGACATATACCATACCATTCTATGGTATATTAATATCTCAAGGACATGAAATATTCAGAACATGTGTATGTAAACGTAAATTTACGCCATCGAAAGTGCTACTCCTTTTAACTTGGACAGGAATTACAGAGGATGGAACAGAGAATCTGATAGCAAGGAAGCGCACTGCACCTTTGAAGTTAACTCGGTATTAATATAGAAAGCTGTATCAGTTTGGCATGGCTTACATTTATTATTTATTATTATTTGTAGTATTTGCTGTTGTATTTTTGTTTACCATGTTATATGCTGTTGTTTGTTGTTATATTAAGCAGTACGATAATTTGTAAACAAGTTTGTTTACTTGCATTGTTTTGTTTCTGTAGCTTTTGTTTATAATTTTAATGTTAAGCAATGTAAAAGCAAAACACCAATATCTAGATTTTTCTTTTTCGTAACACAATAAATTACCAGGAGGTAATGTTTGATTTTAATAAAGAGGATTTTAGTAAAGAAAAAAAAGTTTACATTAAATAAATATAAATATTTATAAATAAATAAAATAAATAAAAATAAATAAATAAAAATAAAAGAAACCTCGGCTACTTTTTATACGCCACAATATATGTATGCTTCCTTCAATCTGCGTGTTTTATATTCCTTATATCTCTAATTTTTTTAGCGCTTTTGCTTAAAGAATTCTGTCTACATTTTATCTCGTTTTGCAATCTCTTAAAAATGTTACACGTTTTATTTGAGTGTTTCCGTACCTGAGTGTGTATGTGTGTATGGGTTTGTATTTTTTTTATTTTTTTAATTTCGGTAAACATTTATTTAAACCTGTCATAAATCTGTCTAATTCTACTGATATAAACGTTTATATTCCTTTTATGGAATAACTTTCGATTACACATGCATACCCCCATACCTATGCCCATGCCCATACCCATGCAACACATACACACATATAAAGTTGTATGACTTATCAATGAAATGAATGTTAAAAAAAAAAAAATAACAAAAATATATATTGATTTACTACTTAATAAATAAAATCCAGTGATCAAGATTTCATTTTTATTTCTCATTTTTTTTTTATCGATTATATATTGTTTTTGTTGTCATTGTTGTTTTATGGCTGTTAGGTGTTCTCTTTTTTTTTAATTTAACAACAAGTGTTTTATAACACTGATACATGCGTACACCCATATTTACACACAATTTAGAGATACATTTTCTATTTTGTAAAGGAAACGAAAAGAAAAGAAAAGAAAAAAAGTTGGTAAGAAAATGATAAATTATCACCACAGATATTCATGCTTATGAAGAATGCCTTCTAAAGTCTTTCAAATGCTTTCATTTCTATTCTCTGTAGTTGTTGTTCTTGTTGTAAAATAAAATTATGATTCAGAAGTTTTAGAAAAAAAGGGGTTAATCTATGTCTATTTATTAAAATATTATCGCTTTCAGTGAAAGTTTTTATTTCATTTTCTTTGCTTCATAGTTGAGTTGTTGTGAATAGATTTGCATTTTGAAAGGTTAATGAATATTAATCGATATTTTATTTAAAAAAAAAAGAAAATAGTTTGAAAAGAAATCTTCACAAAAGATACCTAACGGAAACGGAAATGGCAAACAACAATCCTATCATTGATTAGAAAATTTAAGAAAAAAATATTGTTAGGTATTGTATGTAATTTTTTTCTGAATTCATTTGAAAAGAACTCTAAATTGCTAAGTAAGCATTAATTTAAAGCAAAACATCTTATCTTAGGAAAGCGAGATAAGCATGAAATGGAATATAAATGCCCGGGCATGGTGTATTCAATATGTAGGCACACTGTATTGAAGTTTCTCAGAAGCCTGCGTATGTACTTTATGTTCACTGTTTCAATTATAGGGTGATTGATAAGAAAAGTTTAAAAAACAAAAATCTCGGAAATGGCATCACGAATGTTGTTGTTCAAATGCTCAATTGTCTCTGGTTTGTTGGCATAACACTTTTCTTCAAAGGCGTTCCACAGGAAATAATTCAACGGTAGCAAATCTTAGCTTCTTGGCGGCCAATTGACAACAGCATTTTGGGCTAATAAAACAGCCATCAAATGTTTGATGCAATAAATCGTTTGAGGCATGAAACATGTGCCAACTTGCAGTAGGCTATTGAAACCAAACATAGTTCACATCAATAACATAAAGATCGGGTACAAAAAAATCACTAGTCATGATGAGCTAGGTGACTCTTTTTGACCGTAATGATTGCGCCGTCCTCAAATATCGCTCAACGATGCTACCACTCTACAAGCCTTACCAAACAGTCGTTCGTAAGAGGTGCATTGGATTTTGTAACACTATGTGTGGGTTTTCTGAGCCCCAAATTTGGCGGACAGCAAATTTTTTTTTTTTAATTTTCTCGATTCTTTACACAATATTATGACCTTAAATGGTTACGTTTGAATGAAATCTCTTGTAGTTAGTTTAAATGGTTGTCAAATGATTCATATTCCTAAATGGGAAGCTTTACCTCTTCATAAATGATAATAGTCTGAATTTATAGGAAGCAGAAGCATCCTATTTATTCTAAGCTGCCAGGGCAGACGGTTACTATTAATAGGCTTGCTTAGAGCATTAGACGAAAAGTACCTTAAATGTGAGAGCAGAAAGAAGGACATAGATCTTGCCCACTTGTCGCATGATTAGTAAACATCCTACATATATATATATTATTTGGAAGGAATTTAAGCCTCATAATTTTATACATTCGAAAATCAATATGAACTTCTCTGGGGCTTCGACTACTATTATTTGGTCATCCCATCACAACATCCAATTTTGCTTTGTTATTCGCTATTTATCACGCTTTGTCATCTTAACACGTGAATGTTTTAAATCCTTTTACGAATGGAGGAATGGAATTTTCACAATAATTTTTCAAAAATTTCTTTTTATCCATATTTTTCAGTATCCGTGCGACATTAATAAAAAAAAAAAAATAATAATAATTTCCCTAGAAAATAATGATACACGTACTTTATACAAGCTATTAACCCCTTGTATTTATTCACATAAAATAATCACCGTTTGTTGTTGGCTTAAAGGTCAAAATGGTTATAAACATTTTTAGTTTTGTTGTAATACCATTTATCACGCGTGTTTAGGTGTTCTAAGCCCATTATTATTAACATGATTTCTACTTCCTATACACGGTCATACAACGAAAGAACCCACTCAGATTAATACGAAATCAACAAAATGGGGAAAAGAAAAATTGAAAATTTTAACACTTAAAGACGCATGTGACTGTTGTTATTTCAACATAATGTTCCAATAAAATAGTTAATCATGCTCGCCTGGAATTCAAAAGCGAATAAAAATGCAAGAGGTGTTGTACAGAGAACTAAAATGAAATATGATGTCAATGTACATTGTTTAACTTGAAAAATCCATGGCTCTAAAGATGTTATCATCAGGAGCTTCAAATGGTGTTAAGAATGGGCCTATCTATCTATCTATTGACGCCTCAGTCAATTGAGTTGCTGAACGGTATTAGCAATCTCCTTACACAGTGCTATTACAGTTTCAATTGACTAAAAAGGCTCCTAGATTTTTCTTCAGATGGAGAGAACATAGAGCAACTAGGGTGCACTGAGTATTAAGATTGTATACACCCGCTCAAATATTCCTGCTCAAACAATTTTATAGTTGTAATGGGCTAATGAATCTGTAAAGCATATCATTGTCTATCTATAGATAACAAGACAGTTAGCTGTCCAGAGAGTTACTATACACGCAGGGATGGATAATCGTCCCTACCAGCCTAGTGAGATTGAAGAATATTGTGATAATTAATTTGGTATTTACTCTTTCCCGAGCTGCTGAATTATAACGTTTTACTTACATTAAAGTCTGGCGTAAGGCACACTTATTATGAGAAACACTTATCAGCGACTATCCTCTCCTGAGAGCTGCATTAGTACAGATGGTTGGCACTTAAATAAATACTTTTTTCGATACTTCAAAAATTAGAAATGAAATTACGCCCAAAAAGTAACGAAACACTCAAATGTTGGTTGTACTGCCGTCAAGCCTTTGCACCCAGTCGTCAACGCTCGTTAAAGAGTAGATATTCCCTAACACTTGACATATTATTTAACCTCCTATATTTTTACACACTCTGACACTGACATTCCAACTTGACTGGCTATTGTGTTTTGTCCTTCTGACATGCCAAAGGAATCATTTGACAAAAGATTGTAACAAAACGAAGCAAAAACCACACTTGTATTCAAACTTCTCTAGATAAAAATGATAAGACGATGGCTTAAAACAAACACATGAATAAATAAGTTCGAAAATAAATGAATGAAGGGTGCAAAAGAACGCATACAAATGGGTTACAAAGGCCATACAGAAGATGGATGTTAAACAAGATAGATTATCGGTATGTTGTATGAAGAAAATTCGTATTTTTTTATCAAACTTCCACAATATTAATGATGCTGAGGAGGAGGCCTCTTACGGTTGTAATACGTTTTCAATTTCAAAGAATTTGAGTTTCAAACAAACAAAATTTTTAACACAGCAACAATTTTTCATCTCCAAGTTAAAGTTTGTAGTTCTATTTCGACCGGTATGAAAAGGAACTTCCTACACTTATAGGAAATTTTTAATTTTCCTATCATGTATTAAAATGCGTATTACACTCATGGCCTTCATACAAATGACCTTTCCAAGTGCTTAAGAACTTTGTGACAAAAGGTGCTGGAAGTACTAGAGGAAGGCAGCGAAAGTCCCAAATGCTTCGTTTCGAATGATGTCAAATATGGTAGGCCATAAGCAAAGTAGAACTAGCTCAATGGGTCTACTGTATGCTAATCCAGTATATGAATTACACGTGAAAAATACAGCAAAGAGGAGTTATTCATTTTTGTGGAGAATCAGCTTAAAGGTGCTTTCTGGAGATTGAAATTGGCTAGCGTCTTAGTAGGAATAATTTCCATAGATTTCACCAAACAAGAGAAAACAAAATAGTTCCATACGTTAAAGAAAAATTTGGCAAGAAAGAAAGGGATAGTCCGTATAGGTTAGACTTGTTCTTCTAAGGTTTTCTTTAAGTAGCAGGTGAATTCGTAATCGACTATAAACTGTAGGTCCAGCCACTTATGTATAAAATTATCGCACACAACATAAATGGTGTGAGTGTTATGAAAATGAAGAATCTAGATACTGGTGTTTTGCTCTTACATCACTTAACATAAAAATGGTAAACATGTAAACAAAAATACAACAACAAACACCAGCATAAAAAATGGTAAACAAGTAAACAAAAATACACAAACAAACACTACAAGAATAAATGTGAACAAAATACACAAATAACAATAATGAATGTAAACAACGATGTTTACATTTATAGAGATTTTGAGATGGCGCAGCCACGAACATTCGCCTTCAAGAACATTATAAAAGACACTGCAAAGCAGGCGAGTGAATTCGTGAAGTTCAGTCAGTCATGTGTGAAGAAGCGGTGCGTTTGAAGAGAGTACTAGTGGTATGAAGATCTCCGTTAAAAAGATCTGTCGAATAATTGTCTAGTAATTGTTATTGTTTATGCAAAGGATATAAACAGAGAAATAACAAAGGAAAGCAATTGTTGTTGTTTAGCTCAAGTTGTGAATAGTGGCACACAGAATTGTGCGAATAATAAAGAATTTTAATTAAAACTAAACAGAAATATATTTTTATTTTATTTGCAATCTACGAGCTCATATTTTAAACGTTAAGTAAGCCACATACCACAGCAGTTCTTAAAGTCAAAATAACATGCGAAATTTAGAAAAATTGCACATTTCGAATGCATCCCCCCAAAGATGTAGTGACGGATATTTGAACGATGTTATATTCCACACACACAATGACATTGGTCTTTCAAATGAATGAAAAATTGTTTTCGTTAAATTTAAAGAGAACAGGCGCTTAATCAGCCTACTTCAGGTGTCCTTGAAAATTGTACTGATCATGAAGCAGTAAGTAGTCAAACAAAAGTTTCGTGAAATTCTATTGGATGACTGCAAAATTCGATTTTTAATGATACAGCTTTTTGATGTACAATTTGTATTCAATACACTCTTAAATCTTCAACAAAATCAATACCAGCATACTATTGGTTGCCAATTAAAGATAAGAACTAAAAAGGTAGAAGGCAAAAAGTAATACAAAAAATCAATTAATTTGAATGCCAGTAATGTTAAATCATTACTCTTATTGTACTTAAGACCAAGCACACTCATATAATCATACGTCTGCAGATGTATTAGTGTGTTTTATATATATGTATGTATGTTAGTATGTATGTACGTATGGTTCATCCATCTATTTAATAATGTACGTGTATAATTTACCAGTAATCAACACAACACAACAAAATACTTTCACAATGAAACTTCCAATACAGCTATGCTTACACAGACGCAAAGGAATACACTACACTACATAGAAAAATATGCTCACATATTAGTTTATTTTCATACATACATACATAGATGCATTTAAGCATTTATAATATGGCAATTTTTTATGATTAAAGCAATCATTAAGCTGAAGATTCTCACATGAAAAGCAAATTAATTTACATGATGTAACAATTCATCAACATGACCTCATATTATATGCTCAGAACATTCCCAAAAAAAAAAAAAAAAAACATTGAAAAAAATAATACAAAAACAATAAAAAGAAATATATGAAAATAGATAGATAGCGTCTATGTGAATATTGGTAGATTGGAAAAAAACAAAATATTTTACTGCAATAGAAAAACAAAAGAAAATCCATATGAAAATATCTTCAAACAACAACAATAGCACTAACAACACAACAAATATGAACAAATATTTTTATCGAAAATCCTTAAAAGTCAAATGTTAAAATAGATGGCAGAATATACTATTTGAAACACACACACACATACACCCAAGCACATAGCTAAGCGTATAAACATGTATGTTTGGTAGAGGAAAGTAAAGAAACTACTTGCATGCACTATGGGATGAATATCTTCAGATTCAGATATATCAGATTATTGCTACACAATTTAAAATTCTTGCAATATCATTCAGCATTAGTTTCTTATATTTATCTCAAGTACTTTGTGTTGGCTTATTAAACGTGAGGCTTCGATCTAAGCCCCAGGTCAGACATCTCCAAAAAAACGGAATAAAAAATATTTCTTCGCCGACTCCTCTCTGCATATTTCTGGCAAAAACTCTGAGAGAAAATAAAATTGCCTTAAAAAAATTAGTCAAAAATCTGTCGTTCCGAATCGACTTTAAACTGTAGGCCCCACAACTCCTGTAAGAAATTAACACACACTACATAAGTGGTATGAAAAGCTAGGTCGTAATCCTGACTTAAGGGTTGAAATGACCGAAAAACGGATTGTAATGCGTACATACTCGTATAGAATTTCTTGAATAGCCTGACTGCCAAAAAATGGGAGGACTAAATCCACTGAAGTACAGGATAATATCGAGGGTCATAACATCGATATTATGATGTCGTCCTTTGCTATGATATACTCTCCGTGAGAACGGCAAAGAGAAAATAATTCTCGGTGAATCGCCTAAGCGCGAATTGGCTGATATATGGTCCCAGGCCAATATCAGATAAAGCGTTATTGGTAAGACAATGCTGATAAATAAAATATTGGCGGTGCCCGGAATAGCTGCGGCTATGAAAACGAAATGAATTGTATAACGTCTAGAGATTAAGAAAGTTTTTCCTTTCATGTTATTTTTGATAAAAACGGAAGTAAAAATCCTTAAAACAAAATTAAAACCTCTTCAGGTGGGCCCTTGAAACTGCCATAAAACAAGTCTTAAATGTGAATACGGGCACCTACTGATGACGCAAATATCAACAGCGTTTCCGATACAATACAATGACTTCCTTGTGCAAATGCCACTCAGGATTGGAAAGGAGTTGAGGTTTGAATGGAAGGCAAACATTTAATTTTTTAAAAGATTTCCAATATCTTCAGAAATATCATACAAGAACTTCGCGATGACATTTATAACGTCCATTTCAAAAAGTGGTGGAATGCAGTATGTAAAAATTTTTAATACAAATCAATTCGAAAACAAATTAATTCGAAACTGATTGAAGTTGTGAGTGGAAGTTCGAAGTTCATTCGATAATTCATTCGAGTACCGCAGAGTTTTTCAGGAAGAGCAGACGATAGTATCCGCAATACGGGCTGCATTGGTGATTATTAAATATGACCGTACTTTCTGATATCTTAGCAGATGTCTGAGAACTGGGTCTATAGCTGACGTGAGTCTTTCAACAAGGTGCAGATTCAATGAATTGGCCTTGAAATGGTAGAACAATTGAATTTTCTATGAATTCTCTACTTTGGAACACACAATTGTGAACACGTATGCTCAGGATTAACAAGATAAGATTTCGTTAAGGTCATGTGGGCAACTGCACAGAGCGGCAATTCTGATTATGGTTACATAAAGAACGCATACAAAGTATGCTTAATGAGGCACATTCAGCCAAGTAGGCGGATTCACTACTAGACACTCCATTCTAAGTACTTATGCGAAATACATATAATTGTTTTGTTATGATGATCAATTATTTTTGCAAAAACTGTAGGGACAAATAAGATGGGGAAACAAAATGTGTGTTATCAATTGGCAATATGCGTGAGGTTATGTAGAATAAGAAAGTATCACTTCAGCTTCTCTATGCAGTTAATATCACTGGTTTGTTGAGAATGGACATTGAGAGTCCTAAATAGGTTCAATGAAAAGTTTCAATGTAAGACTGTACACAATAGGTCATACGTGGCCTAAGTATATCCCTTTATCCTGCTTGACAGTCATGTCTGCTTATCTGAAATGCAACCATTGATGCCCTTATTTGATCCACAGTGTATAAATACATCAAATATTGCAAAATACAACACATTCCTATGCATCAGATATTCAATAAGCCCTCTTGTATGCTATAAAATATTATGTTATTTGTAGTGATAGTGTAACATAAATACACGTACATATATACATACATAAGTACAATACATACACACACACGCACGCTTGCTTATATTCAAATACATCACAGTTATTTATACCCATTCCTTCTTAGATTTGCACACACTTGTACGCACTTGTGCATATACATACACTTACATGTACAATGATTGATGATAAGCCTTTTTTTGTAATTTCTATCTTATGCTCTCACTCTCTCTCTCTCTGTGCGCTTTGTAGTAGTCTTAGATTTGTCTTCTTCTTTTTATTTTTAATCATACGGCTTATTTTGTTACAGTTTTTCTTTGGTGTTGTTGTTGGCTTTCTTTTTCTTTATTTTTTCTTCTTTGTGTTATAAAAAAATAAAAGAGAGGAGGGTGAATTTACAAGAGAGAGAGAGAGAGTGAAAGATATTATTATTCTGTTAATTCCTATTGTTACATGACTGGCGAAATGTTAGATTGTGATAGAAAACAACTCCTAACCATATGATAGACATACACGCATACACAGATTATAGTTCTTGCTGTTTTTTTTTGGTTCATATGTATTCTGTTGGATTTAAGCCTACTTTATTTTATTGTAGTTTATAACACATTTTGCTTATATTTGTTGTTGTTGTTTATAATATTGATGCTGCTGCTACAATTTTTGTTACAGAGAGCAACAGCAAAAAAATGCAAAAAACGTAGAAAAAAGCAGAGAAAAATCATTATAAATGATCATTTAGACGTTTGTAATGCCAACACATTCAACACGATGAGCAGATATAATACTTACTACCACTACAACTATTACTACTATTACATTGAAGAGTGATTATAATAAAATTCAAAACATTGCTGTACACAACCACCTAAATACATACTTAAAGCAATAGGCAGGAGAGAGAGAGAGAGAGAGAGAGTGATAGAAGAGACGAGTACCCATATGCATGTGTGGTGTTGTTGAGAGGTTTTATTGTTTTATTTCATGTTTATTTGGGAACATTATTTTATTGTTATTATTATTGTTATTTAATGTTATAATATTTAATATATTATTATTATTTTATTATTTTTTCTTCTCTCTCTCTCTCTCTATCACAAAAAAAAACCCAAATGCTGCAGACGAATACTCAGCCAAAATCCAACATAAATCAGCATTAAAACAGACAATACTTCTGTATATGAATGCCTGTGTTGTTGTGGGGTGTAGAGTTTCTCAAAATCATAATTTATGATGAAGGAAAAATAAATAATTTGTTTAAGAACGAGTGTAAGTAACTTACAAAATACAAAAAAAAAAAAAAAAAATAAAATAAAGAATCATTGTGAAGTTTTTCAAAAGCCTTCTAGATAAATGAGTATAAAAATATAAACAATGGAATTAATTATGCTTCATCATGATGTATTATATAAGGAGATCAGAAGCATATTCATAAGCTGATTAAAGCTAAAAGCGTTTCATATCACAGACATAAACTATTCACAAAACATTAATATCTTTCGCTGACAGTTGCAGTATATGTTCGCTCATCGAATGTTTTCTTAACTACAGTTAGAATATTTCTTCTTCTAGTATTTTTTGATATTCCTCTCCTGCCTATTGTCTGTGGATTACATTTTAGAGTATTCTGGCATATTTTGTCAAGAAGCTAACCGGATGGAGGGCAGTTCCAGTTAGATTTTTGTTGAAATATTCCTCAAGATCCATAGGCTGTTGTTATCAACCGTGATCATTAGCTAATACAAACTAAACAAGAAAATTATGGATTACAACACTTTAGTCAGTATTATGACGTAGTTTCTCAGTTAGTAGTTCACCACATATGTTGTGTAAGTTGGCAGCGCCTACAGTTTAAAGTCGACTCCGAACGGCAAATATTTGAATGAAAAAAAATTTTCATGACAATTTTGTTACGTTCAGAGTCCGTGCCAGAATTGCAGATCTTGCGCTGACCTCTCTCTCTCTTGGACTCGGGGGAACTTGGTCAGTACAGGAACTGCGTTCAGCTGTGGCGTCACAATGGGTCGCTATGCGTGCTCAAGTGAGCTTCTGGTATGAAGCTAACACACCAACCTAACCTAACCTAACCTGTGCCAGAAAATCATCAATACCAGCTGCTGTAATTATTAATAAAGATGCCAGTGTTGTGGTAGCTAATCAGCTGTCAGCATACTTAGGTCTACAGTTGCCGAAAGTCTCTCAATGAGAGTGTGTAGTGGAGTGATCCCATTTTCATATTAAGTGGATAGCGGGAATATAGTATTATTCCGGCAAACTGCAAAGCGGATAAATTGGCTGGAGGTGGTTAAAAAAATTACATTTTTGTTGAATTCTCTACTCAGAATTAACAAGACTAGATTCCGTTAAGGTCATATGGCCAGCTTCGTATACGTAGAAGTCTGAGCAAAAAATCTGTTCAAAGGTAAATAAAGAACGCATGGAATGTCTTTGCAAACACCAAATAAGCATGCTAAGCATAGTTGCCAAAGTCAATATTGTTCGTTTCATTCTGGTAACTCATGCAAGATGCAATTATCCAACGACTTTTGCAAAAGCTGTAGAGAGACGTAGAATAGGAGGACTGTACGCCATCATGGCGTTACATGAACAACGTTCTTTAGTATAAAAAGAAAACACCTGAACAGTGTAACAGTGAAACTGGAAGTTCTGATCAAAGATTTATTTACGTTTTCTATGCTTATATCCATTTTTAACGAGCATACAAACAGTGCAGTTGCAACTAATCATAGAACTGATAAAATACCTCAAGTGACATCTCGCTGGACCATTAGAAAAGTGACTCTTGTTGTTGAAAAAGCTTTAAAACAATAAAATTTTTCATATATTTTCGTACATTTATTATCAAATAGCAACTCCCTCATTTTTACATCATTTTGTGGCTTCATTTAAATTTTTTCCACTTAAAAAGTGGATGGTGTACGAGGATAATGGTCTTAGAATAACACGGTAGCATCTGATGTTGCCAATCATGTTCAATACAAACGTTGAATTGAGTGTAGTGGCGAGGAGTTTGAATTGATAGAAAATGTTGAAAATTGTTTCATCTTCTGTGGTATATGACTAATAGAGTTTGTAGAAAAGCTCCTAATTCCACAAAACTTTCAATCTCTTGAGATGTATGTTACAAAGGTAATCGAGTCACCATGCTTGTAAAGCTTTTCTCAGAATACATTTCCTCGTACTCCTATTTGCAGAAGTACATACATACATACATTATTGGCCATTACAAGCCTTCAGTCAGGATCACAGCCTAGCTTCTCGCACCACTCATGTGTGAGTGCCTTAATTTTTTTATACTTAAGTGGCGGGATTTACAGTTTAAAGTCGACTCCGAACGATAGATTTTGAGAAACTTTTTCATGACAATTTGTATTTACTCTCAGAGTTTTTGCCAGAAATCTGCTGAGAGGTAGTCGCCGAAGAAATGTTTTTTTTCATATTTCGTTTTGATGTCTGGCCTGGAGATCGAACCCGGGCTTTACGTCTAATAAGCGAACACACTAGGTACTAGACTACGGCGAATACTATCTGCAGAAGTTCTGTTCTTTTTTTTTCTTACAAACTTGGCTAATACCATACAGATCATCTGTCAAGAGACTTTTAAATCATAAAATAATAAGAATTAGATGATGTAGTATTTGTGCTGAAATTTTTTGGTCATTGTGGCTTTTATTTTGAGACTAATTTTCTTGGATTCTTCGGAAAACCTTGCCATCTTCATAGCCCAGAGATTCAAGCCGCGATATCATGAATATTTTTTATTTCTGCCCCTGGAAGTTACCCAAACAATGCATTGAAACTGCCGCTCTAATGCTTCTCCTATGACCTTCAGTTTGGAGCATATATAAACTCCTTTAACAGAATCGATAAAGTTCTCATAGACGATAAATAAAATAAAACAATGATGATTGCATTTGTGTTTCACAAAATCCGGCTAAAAGAATTTTATAAAAAATTTTGTCCATCATCAATATTTCTTAACCTTATCACTTGTCACTCACAATCGGCTTTCACTTGAGAGAATTTTTGTTAAACACACACACTAACAAACTTTATGATTCTTTATCATTGTTACACATACACTGACATTTGTATACCAAATACAATACAATATCCCACATCAAATCCCTTTTGGGCTGAATTGTCTTCCATTCACTTGTCATTGTTTCGTATGCCTTTTTGGCCTTTGCATGACTACCTTGTAAGTGTCAGTAGAAACGAGTTGAGTAAGTGAGTGATATTCTTCACACGTTTTATTTCAAATTCATCTACGTTTACTCGATGCACTCAATCCCATTTTCGCCTTTCATTCACGCTCACTTGTATTTATTCTCCTGCATATACAGACACAATCGTATGGATATTTAGAAAACGAAAATCCTCTTCAATGCGAGCGACTGCTTTTTTGTATTTGATTTTCATTTGATAGAGATTGTGAGAGATGATGATAGAGACAGAGATGGAAGGGAATTGCAATTCCTTCATTTATTTAGTCCAATACACTTACTCATACTCTCACCATTCTCCCTCAATAAACTGTAACAATTTTGTATTGTTTGTATTGTTAGTGTTGTTGTTGTTATTGTAGGTGGATTGCCTCGTATTTTTGTTTGGCTGATGGCTTGTTATCTGTCTGTTGTCTGGTGATTGTTGTTATGCTGTTTTGCCTTTTGTTACACTTTTGATTTTCGCCTTTTAATCGTTGTTGATGCCTCGCACACGAGTACAATATTTGTGTGCGAGTGTGCGTGTATGTGTGTGAGTTTATTGTTTTTGCTAGTGCCATCAACACATAAATTCATTGTATTAACCTTGATGGCATTGCCTTATTGTGTTGGTAGAAAATTATCACCATTTACTGTTACAAATACAACAATAAGACTCCTTGATTAGTTAATCTTCTCTAGGCTCACATATGTATGTATGTATTTGCCATTGAAATGCGTCTTGAAGTCATTTAAAGGTTATAGACGAACACAACACAATTCATGGAATGCGTGAATAAAATTTAAGTTCGCTGCCGTAATTTCACATACGAAATGTAATTATGAGAGTGACACTCTATGCATGAAATATTGTGCGTGCAGAACAAATGGAAAATCATGTGATTAAGCCGCAAACAAAAGGTAGATGACATTTTATGGAATATGGAAGGCCAATTCGAAGACATAAAAATTTAATTGAATTTCGAAGATTTCAAGAATTTAGGAATTAAATTGAAATTCTAAAGAATTGGAATATAGGGGCTGGATCCGACACTATTATATCAACAACAAGGAAACATACTTAATGGTAATTTTATTCACAGGAATGAATAAGCAAGTGAAGTAGGATCTAAAGAATGACGAAAAGAACACATGACCAGCATAGCGAGTGAAGCACGAAATTATTAAAGCACACGTTGAAGAACAAAAAAAAAAATAGAATGAAATGATGCAATTGGAATGATCATGCCAATATATCAACTGCTTAAACCGACCTCGCACAACAAACGGCATTAGAAACTCGACATAGTGTCTCAATCCTGCTGTTTAAGTTCGTCATTGATTTTTGAGAAACTTTTTCATTGAAATTTACTCATTTACCCTTAGGGGTTTCGCCAGAAATCTGGTTAGAGAAATCCACCGCAGAAACATATTCTCCCCATATTTGGTTCTATCCAAGATATTCGACCTGGGGTTTGAACCTTGGCCTCTCGTCTAATAAGCCTACACACTACCTGCTAGCCTACGTTGTTTAATTCTATTTTAATAAAAGAATTCACTTGATATTTTTGTGGCTTAAACAATTTTAATCCATGTGCCACATGGTACGCATTGGGTTCAAGGTCATGCGATTAGACTACATTTTGAAGGAGTGTGTGAAGTCTTTGGTATACAGGGAAATTTGACTATCTAACACATCATTACAGCTAACATTGATGCTAAGGAAAGTATATTAGAAATTAGACCATCTATGGCATGGCTCATTGTGCCAAATAAAATTTTCTCCCTTTTTTTTTTGCACTCAATTTTCAAAATCAAAACTATTCAAAATCACCAGCTAGATGCTACCACAGTTCCATAGTGTTGGAATACTCCAAACAAATCAAAAATTATTTGTTAACATATTCCACAAATTCCATCCTTTAGTCAGGATTACAACCTACTCTCGCATATCGCTCATATACATACATACATAATTGGCCATTACAACCCTTTAGTCAGGATTACGGCCTAGCTTCTCAACACCACTCATGATGTGTGCGTTAATTTTATACATGAGTCGCGGGACCTACAGTTTAAAGTCGACTCCGAACGACAGATTTTTTGAGAAGCTTTTCATGGCAATTTTTACTCTCACAGTTTTTGCCAGAAATCTGCTGAGAGGAACTCGCCGAAGAAATATTTTCATATTTTCGTTTTGATGTCTGACCTGGGATTCGAACTCGGGCCTTTCGTCTAATAAGCCAACAGACTACCTACTAGACCACGGCGACCACTCTCGCTCATATAGTGTGTGTTAATTTAATCGCCAGTCGTGGAGAGATTTAAATTTTCCATGTCAACTTCGAACACCAGATTTGAGAAAATTCTCGTGGCATTTTTATTTACTCGAAGATTTTTTGCCAGAAGCCAATACACACGTTCTTCTAGACCACAACGCCTTCTACAAGGCAATAACAGATGCAGGGAAAGCATGCTTAAATCTAAAGGAGGCCCCTTAGTGCCTTTGTTGGAGTCACTACTGGATATTGCATTATGGATACACAAGTGAGATGTATTGAACTTGGCGATATAGTCAATGACATCAGCAGAAGCTGCTGATATGCGGACAAGTGCTTTCCATCTGTTTGGTACGTGTCCGTCATTATGTCATAAAAGAAGATGACAGTTTAGTCTCTATATTTAGATGACATCACTAATTCGAAATGGTTGTATCAGCAGCTACGGATGTTTGCAGAATTTGGGGTAACGAAAGACTTTGAGTTCCAATTTTACATACCTAAATACCATAGCCGTACTACTTACTTCATAGCAAATTTCCTTCAAATATATTTGTATATTATGTGCTTAATAAAAATTATCATCCGAAACGAGATCACATGTATATTTATTATTTAGGGCCCGTAATCTATAAGGTAGTTTGTTGGATTTTCAGACATGAGACCATGGCTCAAAACCCAGGGCAGATACCGCCATCAAACCAAAATATGCGTATTTCTTTAGCGACTTCTCCGTATATTTCTGGCAAAAACTTTGGGAGTAAATAAAATTGCCATGAAAAAGTTTCTCAAAAAATCTGTGGTTCGGAATCGACTTTAAACTGTAGGTCTCGTCACTCATGTATAAAATTAACACACACAACTGAAATGATGTGAAAAGCTACGTTATAATCCTGACCAAAGGGTTGTAGTGACCAATTATGTGTGTGTGTGTAGGTACGTATTATTCCTGTGCCAGTCAAGGAAATACTGTAAATAAGAAAACTCTTTACTTTTTGGTTGCAACCCCATCAAGCAAATCAAGTCATAACCTTGTAGAGAAAATTGTCAATTACTTGGCGACAAATTGTATGCTTGTGTTAAAACAATTGTCTTCGTTTTTAATAATCCCTTGATAATGACAATTTAATCATTTGAACCAAATTTTCTGTTCTACAACAAACCCTTTGTATTTGGCTGTCTGAATGCTTTTATTTTGTTTATCTGTTCGCCACTTCATGTTCCCAATTTTAAATGTCATTTCCATTTAATTTATTTCAAAGACACACACAGTTTCTGCTTTGTAGTCTTGTGTCTTAAAATCGATTTTTAATTAAGCGTATACAAATACAAGTTGTACTTGAACAAATGTTCACACAAAATAGTTTCCAAAACAATTGCAAATTGTTCGAATAAAACTTCAAATAATTGGTTTGAATTTGAAAATTACCTCCTGGTCTAAATAACTTGGACTCTCGGCACATGCCATGGTTAAATGGCAACAAAAATTATACAGTTTTTCTAGTTCTGGGTCATGTGACGAACAATTGTTATAAGTTTATGCCAAAATACCATTAAAATAATACAAAGAAAAAAACAGAAAAACAGAGGAAAAGGAAATCACTGGGTAAATATCAGCCAAAAGAATTTATGGTCCCTCAATTGTTTTTGGACTCTACCATTTATATTCATTAGATTGTGGTGTTAAATAGTTTGTTTGTTTGTTCGTTCGTCACATTACCACCTCCGCTGCAGTTTTACTCCACTTTGTTTCCCCTTGTTTTTAATTTTTTTTTTTTTTTGTTAAATAGAAATGGAAAATCGTATTTGATAGCATTTGCTGGTAAAAAGAAAAACTATGTGGTAATAAATATCATGTGTACCTGTAGAAAGAACATTTCAGGTGATGTTTCACAGTCAAGGGCAAAATAGTACAATGAGCCGGTAGGTGAGCTAGAAAATTACAAGAGAAACTGGAAGCCTTTTGGGCTCTAAAAACAATATTACAAGAGTGGGTTAAAATTTCTTGGACAACGATACATATTTGGTTCGACTGTGATAGGCTTAGTAATTCTACTTACAAAGTCATTCCTCTAAGCATGTTAACTCAAAATAAAATTTTCTTAGTTGAATAATATGTATTCATACAGGTTAATCAACTCTACAGAAGTATTTGAACAGCATAGTTTCGAAAATAGGTGCATATATCAGCATATGCTCGTGTATAATAATGTTTAACTGTCTTGACATTTCTGTACAGAGTAAGGTTTTGAAAGTCGTTATGAAACGTTTCACATCAGAACAACATTTCCACTTTTTGGGTAATAAATCTGTTTGAGAAGTTCATAGAATACTTTATACGTTTTAAGCCCAACATACACATTTGTTTTCATAGCAATTTTTTACTCTGTCGACATCAACAAGACAAAGAAATGTGATTACCTAAATGTGCTTGCTGCAGTCGCACGAAGTCTTTAAGTCTGGAGAAGACCCATGAAAATAAAGTCGATATACATAATTTTTTTTGACGACTACAAGCCAGTTTTCGATCGCTCCCTAAGGAATCGTCTTTTTGCCTTAGTATGCGAGGTCAATAGTCCTGTGATAAGGCTGTGAAGAAAGGCATTGTGCAACACCAGAATGGACCTTTCCCAACCTTTTAATACACAGTAAGATTTCAGACAATTTAATACTTATCATGCGACCTCTTCAGCTTCGTCATGGAGAGTGTTCTGTGGGAGGCGAGAGTGCATTGCAATGCTACTATTATTCATTTCACTGACGACATTTACGCCATTGAGCGTACCAAGCAAGATGTTGCTGCTGCCTTTAATGCTTTTAAAAGGATGACTATTACGATGAGTCTGACAAAAAATTAGGACAAAACGTAGTATAGGTTGTCGATAAGTAGGGTAATACGGCGCATTAAATTCCAGATTATGGCCGATAACTATACTTTTGATAGGAACTTATTTTACTTGGCTCCCTCTTTACCAGCAAAACTGAAGTCAGTCTGGAGATCAAGCGTAGAAGAAGAAGGAGTGGGTGCTACTATGGTCTCAATAGGCAAGCAGTGAGTAGCAGAGATATCTCTCTTATGTTAGAACTGTACTCCACAAGTTGCTCAACCTCCCCGTGCTTCTTTATGGCGCAGTAACATGAATACTATTAAGCACCGATTTTGCATGTTTGAGAGTATTCGAGAGAATAGTCTCGCGTAGGATGTTTGGTCCATTGCGAGTTGGCGATGATGTCCGCATATGATCCAACAATGAGCTGTATATGCTTCTAAATGACAAGAACGTTGTTCAACGCCTTAATATCCAGGGGAAGCTCTGACTCGGCCATGTCGTTTCGGATAGAAGAGGATAATCCAGCGAAACACAGGTATTTGTTAAGGGGATTATAAAACGTCGAAGTAGAGGATGTTCTTTTTTTTGGAGACGCCCGCACTCTTTAAAGTGTCATTAAAATGTTGTTAACATTTCAAAAACAAAAAAACCCTTTTAACTTCAAATTCAAAGTGTCTCCATACATTTTGTCATTTACTGTATGAAAAATGGCACTTATAGTATATATAAATAAATACTAATGTGAACAAAAGTATTTTGTATATGTGTTTAGATGTTAGCGTATGTGTGTGTATGTGTAGGTATGTATGTATGCGTCGAAGTTTTGTAGCAAAGTGTAAAGTTAGTAACAAATTGCTTTGCGTCAAGTGTCATGTAATTACAACACATGATTACTATTTGCTACTGTTAGTACTACTACTACTATTACTACTACAACTACTACTACCATGACAAGGACTATTGTTGTTAAATGCATACACACACACACAAGCATACATACGTATATATTTTAATAATGGCTTTATAAACGTATGTGTGTGAGAGAGTTTATAGTGTGACAACATGAATAACAACACAATACAACATAACACATAAAAAAGTTGTCGTTGTTGACATCGTCATTGTTTCATTTCGGTGTCAATGTCTATACATTACTATTATTGTTGTTGTAGTCTTGCTCCTAATATAACTGTTATATTTGTTGTTGTCGTTGCTATTACTTTAGCAAGCGACAAAGTTTGTGTTCAACAACAACAAACAAGTTCTAGCCATCATTATAATTGCTAGAGTTTTTTTCTTCCCATTTTTTCATTTTCTCTCTCCCTCTCTCTCTGTCCTAAGTACCATTTCTAAACTTTCTCCTGGTATGATACTTGTCATAGGGGAGTTGTAACTTCTCTTGTTCTTTTGCTGTTTTTTTTTGTCTTTCATTTTCTTCTTCTTTATTATTGTTTAGTTTCTTTGTAATTTTCTTAAATTGGTTTCCGTCAAATTATATTTGACTTGGCTACAGTAACACAACAATACAGACACACTGTGTTTGAGCAGCAATGTTCTCCTTTGTATTCTAATACATATGCAGGTAAGAGAGAGAGATGTTTGCTTGCATTTAATATTATTACTGTTCGTGTATGGTTGTGTGTGTGTGTGTATTTTAAATGGTTATTGCTGCTACTGTGTTTCCCTTTCTTGTAGCCTTTTGACAATCCCTAGATGCATTGTTTTTTTTTAATGCTGCTGCTGCTGCTGTTATTATTGTTTTTGCTTTTGCGGCAATTACTGTTTGACACTTGTCGTTCTTTCTTTCAATTCATTTTCTTTTCTTTTCTTTTGTACACAAATATATTTATGTGTATGTGTGTAAGAGACATTAATGTTATAATGATAGTTTTGCTTACTTTTAATGTCTTTATACTTTAGAAGTTGTCGTCCCGTCCACTGTATTGTCAGTTGTTGCCAGGTTATGTTGTGTTTTTCGTTTTTTAAAAAAGGAAGTTTATCCACTGAAGCCAATATCCATTATATCCAGGGTGTGCTTCTATATCTTGGAGTTTATTATCGAGTTTCATTGTTAAATATACAGTGAACCAAGTATGGAGATATAAATTTATGCTGAAGTTCAAAAGCGATTTTGTCTGGCTCAAAGTAATTCACTTGTACTATGCACATGAAGCCCTTTTTAAGGATATTTTTACATCAGAATAATTCGCCTACATGTACGTTCTAATGCTGTATGCTTCGGTTCTGAAGTGTACAATTTTAAGATCATTCAGTGATGCATTTGATATTCTTTTTCTAATTACGGTACAGTCTTGCACCTCCTCCATGTTCGTTAAGTAGTGCACACGAAATAATATAATTTTTGATGGGTATTTGCAAAATAATTCGTTTGTTATTTACTTAGTCACTTAAAAGCTTTTAGGCAGGATTACGACCTAGCTTTGAATACCACTCATCTTGTGTGTGTTAATTTCATCCATGAGTGGCGGCATCTACAGTTTAAAATCAACTCAGAACGACAGATTTTTGAGACACTTTTCAAGGCAATTTGTATTTACTTTCAAGAGTTTTTGCCAATAATCTGCTGAGAGGAAGTCGCTGAGGAATTTTTTTTCCATATTTAGTTTTGTTGGAAATATCTGACCTGGGGTTTGAACCCGGGCTTTACGTCTAATAAACCAACACACTACCTACTAAAGTACAACAGCTACCTACTAGACTCGGTGACAAACAATATAATAATAATGTGCCACTTATGTTTTATATGAATTAAAATCTATCCTGCTTGCTCTATCATGCTCAGATGCGAATGTGTCATTCCTATTAACCCTTTTGGTCTTAATATCTGCAGGTATTAATTCAAATTCAATTGATAGATAAAATATAATCTTATGCTATTACTGAGTTTAGCCTGAACTCTTGTGATCGTATCCCATCTCTAACAATCATTATACTCAGCAAACGCTGTGTATGATGTAAAACACACTGATATAGGATTTCAAAATGTTACAGAAATAGGTTAATGCGGAGCTATATAGCTCCGAACTATTTAGGAGTTTGACAACAATTTTCTGGAAGTAATGCGTGAACAAATGCTTTACTTAAACAGTTTTCTTCGAACCGCTATATTTCAGAAGCATAACAAAATCACCTTAGTTTAGTAGGTGATGTATTGGCTTATTAGACGTGAGGCCACGGTTCAAGGTAGACCTCCTATCATCGGATTTCTGGCAAAAACTGTGTGAATAAATAGAATTGTCATGATCCTGCCACTCATGCGTAAAAATTAACACACGCAACATAAGTGGTGTGAGAAGCTAGGCCGTAATCCGAACTGTAGGGTTTTAATGACCAATTATGTATTGTTACGTTTTTAATACTTAAAAACGTTTAAAATATGAGCTCGTAGATCGTAAATAAAATAAAAATAAAGTTGTAATTAGTTTCAATTAAAATTCTTTATTATTCGCACAATTCTGTGTGATTGCTTCGCTAAATAAATATTGACAAGTAGAATAACTTCAAAGTAAGAATTCCATTTTAGATAAAAAATAAGCTACCAAACCAGGCCGCTTGTATTGTAAAATAATTCTTGTTTTTTAAATCCAATTGCAATGGAATTAAAAATTATTTTCAAATTATTATTGGCCACATACATATATCCTAAAAGGGTAACCTTCCCCATATTTAAAACGGACAATTTGTATTTGTCCATTATAATTACGTTGATTTAAAGCCCAATTGTACCCGGTTGAACTAAAATAATTGTGTGACACTTTCCGCCATGGCAACCAACAAAATAAAATAGAAAAGCATAGCAAAACGCATTAAACGATACGAGCTGAGTTCGTATTAAAAAAAGACAGAGCTTTTCATACGCCATACAATGTTAAGAATATTTGATATTATTATGGGATTAAGGGAATAACTGTGTATACATATACACATACAACATAGAGTAGTTAAGCTTTTTTTCTTTCATTAAAAGACATTAACTAATGTTTATTCCATGGATAGATTAGAAACAAGAATAATAATCATAAAAGTGTCTTTGAGAATGAAAAAATAGAAAATAAATAAATTTAAAAGGGTTTAGAGAAATTGAAATATATTGTAGGCAATTAATACAACAACAATACTTTAATGTTTACCTAACACTTGCTAGCCAACAGAGTCACGCGTATCAAAGGATATGGGAGTGTGATAACAATCTTTCTCTTGTCCCTTTTAAGTCATTTTATTTTTTTTATTTTGTTCAGCCTCTTTAAACATTTGAAAAATTATGTCTTTCAATACTTTTCTTACCTTTTTTTCTATCTTCTACTTGCTGTTTATTGTGTTGTTTCTATATTGTATTCCTGCTTTAATAACAAAATGGGTTTGTCTAGACAGGATACATGATATCAGTGTCACAAATGTGTCATTGTTTAATACTAATTGAAAAAGCTGCAATGAAAAGTGGTAAGAAATTATAAAAATATAATAGAAAATTCACAGAAACATTAAATTTTAATTTCTTAAATAATAAAGAAATCTAAATAATAATTAATTCTAATTTGATACATGGTCAGCTTGATATACAATTAAAAATTTATTCCTTTATTTTCTAAACTCTTTTTCTCAAAAAGGATTAAAAAAAAGACAATTTAGAACCAATTTTGTCAATTTATTATTCCTTGACCATTCATTTTTTATTGTTTTGCAGAAAGCCGTGCCTATATTCTTCAATATAAAAATAAACTGAGGCACAAAATTTCTTCAAGATAGACAAATTAATTTTTTTGCGTATTTCTGGGACTCGTTTGATTGCGTGCAATAACTCACTGTAATTTATAAAATATTATGGGCTTAATCAAGTGGATTATGATTGACGGTCTCTCGCTTAACACGCAGTTATCCGTCAGCATGCCCAACCAATTATAGGTGCCACATGGCTGTAAATATGGCGATAGGATGGGACTGCGCCTCTCTATAGAAGAACCAGAAACCAAACTTTGCTTCCGGCTACCAAACCATAATACGGTGTGTTTAGCGGAGACTTTATTGGTCAAACAGATACATGCCACAGATGCCACACAGATGACTCTAAATATGGAGATAGAATGGGTCTGGATCTCTATATAGAAGAGCCAAAAACCAAACTTTGCCCCCGCGCAACAGTACCATAATAAGATTTTTCAAGCGCAAGTACGTGCGATGGTGAAATGTGTGATCTGGGCTAGTAATCATTTAATAAGCGAGAGATATTTGGGATTTAAATATCATTACGGATGGCAAAATGACGACTAGAGCAATAACATTCAAGTATACAGGATCAAAGAACGTGCTGGAGTGTAAAAAGGCGATAAATAATTACTTTAGTATTGGAACAATACGCTTTATATTAAAAGCGTGGTCTTCGCACAGTGATTGGAAATGAGGAAGCCAATATTTTGATGAATAAAGCAAAAGTGCATATCATACCTATCATGATAAGTCACGTCTAATAAGCCAATATGTTACCTTCTAGAATACGGCGACTTCATATCATAAGCTTGCATAATCTAATGCCTTTCATTTGAAGAATTTTCAGACCTAGCTCTGGCGATCCTTATGAGCAAAGAGCAATGAGTATTTGAAGACTAAATAACTGAGCGAACTGAGCATGCTAACGAGCGTATATACAGGACACTCCGCCTTACATGTACACCTGAACAGTATTGGCGTAAGGAAAACTATAACTCTTTTTAAACACACTCTCTTCAAGCACACCGAGTCTACACACAAGACTGACTGGACTTCACTCACCAGTCGTCTGCTTTGCCTTGCAGAGTAAACAGTCTGATGAATGTTCTTGACGGTGAATGTTTATGACTTCACCTTCTCGAAATCTCTATAAATGTAGACATCGTTGTTTATATTTATTCTTGTAGTGTTGTTTGTGTATTTTTGTTTACTTGCTTACCAATTTTTCTGCTGGTGTTTGTTGTTATATTAAGAAGTACGATAATTTGTAAACAGGTTTGTTTAATGCATTGTTTTGTTTATGTTGCTTTTGTTTATAATTTCAATGTTAAGCGATGTAAAAGCCAAACACCAATATCTAAATTTTATATTTTCCTAACAAATTCGGTTCAAATTAGACAATTTTGTTTGCTCACGAACCTATAATAAGTTGGGTTTTTTGTGAGATTAATAGTTATGTGTGTGAACACCCATAATGATCATACATGTGTACATGTAACTTTTGATATGTTTGGTTCAACTGTACCATTTACTTTATATTATTATTTTTCTATTTTTAAATAAATTGATCATGCACAAACTTGTTTTCATTTGAGGTAACCGTAATTATTTATTCTTTACATACTACATGTAACTTCTAATAATGCATATTTGGTACAACTGTACCATTTATTTGATATTATTCTTTTTTCTATTCTTTTTTTAAACGAACATGATTGAGCATGCACAATTTTGCTTTCTTTTGTTATGGTTTTACATAACAACCGTAAAGGCATATATTGTGAATGTATGTACATACTTGTTTACTTAGCTACATGTAAGAAGAATGTAGTAAGAAGGAAAAATACATAATAAACAAAGTCAAACATGATCATGCATGCACGATCATGTTTGGTTTTGTTCGTTTACATTAAGCTATAAAATCGGTTACATAGTAGAAAAATATTCATTATTGATCTAGCTTTCGGACGGAAAGAATTAAAATAAGAATTATTAAATTGTGTTAAAGATTAAAAATAAGAATTAACAACAAGTATTGTTGAAGTTGTGTTAAATAAATATTTTTATAAATTAACTAGTTAAAAGTGTGTTAAATATTAAAATAAGTGAAATTATAATAAAATAAGTAATTTGTGTCAAAATTTAAAACATAAATTAAAACTATTGTTATAAAAGAATTTATTATTTCTTTAAATAAATAAAAATATTAATAAAATAAAATAAATTCGGTTTTACTTAAAAACTAAATAACATAATTATTAATTTCTTTAAAACCAACTTCATCTGCATACAAAATTAATTCAAATAAAAAAGTCATTCTTTAAAAATAAGTTGAATTGTTTTTGCTTGGTTTTACTATTTTACTTCAGCATAAGTAAGTAAAACTTTCCATATTTGGTTTTCTTGTTTATTTAAATCAGCCCAGGCAACACCCATTATGTTCCCAAAAGGGACTGCTTCATTGCATTTCTGTTTTGATTCTTTTCTTTTTTGTCTGCCGTTTTGATTTAAATGTACAATGCAAAAAAACCTGAGGTATAGTTTTTCTTTGAAAATTGTGCTGCAAGTGATTGTTGCAAAAATTGTTCACAATTTATATTTAATTATACACCCAAAATTAGTCACACAAAAACAGCAACAGAAATATAAATACGCCGGGCAAAAAAACAAATTTCAAAAGAAATATAGTGAAAGAAATTTTAGAGTGAAATTATGAATATAATTGAGTCAACGCTGTTGAAATTTAACTACAATAATTCATTCGTTCTCACTACAACATTGATTTATAAGTACAGGTTGCAATGAGTATGCGTACAATGTTGATATTGAACTCATACCATTCGAAATATGTTTGGTTCATACGCCTACTTACTCAGATTCATAAATTTAGAAAACATTTTAGAATACTTATAAATGATTCGAGTCTCAGAGCAGCAAACAGAGCAAACACACAACCTTCTGGTAAGTATTTTAGTGTTCGTACGCGAAGTTATGGAGAGTCGAAATCCAAAACATCATACGTGTTGTTAAGTATGCACATGATGAATACTACAAACTTTGAATATTAGTGGAGGTTCCATGATATTAAAATAAGTATGAATGCATATAAATATCATAAATTATGAGTATGATTCGATTTTACTCATCTTTTTGAATAATCATTGCTGATCTCTGTTATAGTGTTTTCACACCAAAAGTTAAAACCTGATTTTAGCATTAAAACCATAATCAGCTGATTTTGCGTTCACACTGCAAATTTTCTTAAATCAGGTTTTAACTTTCATACATTCATGACGGAACAGAAATGTTTTTCTTTAAGAAAAAACAAAAAATATGAAAAATTAAGAAATAATATTAATATTATTAATATTATTGTTAAAATATTGTTATTTATTATTGTTGTAGCATTCATTATTTGAAATTTTACATTTTTATTCAACCGGCTTTCTATATTTTTACATTTGTTTTGTTTTTATTTTGTTTTTATTTAATTTTTATCAGCTGTTTTTACCATTTCAGAGCTGGTAGCTCTGATTTAGTACATAAAACAAGGTTGTATTTCATAAAATCAACTTAAAACCAATTCAAAAAAGGTTTTAAGTTGATTTTAACACAATAATTTTGTATGGTAAAAGCAGGTTTTATTTTTGATTTTAACGTTAAAACCAACTTTTGCGTTAAAACCACTCGGTGTGAAAACACTATAACATATGTACATTATATCCCCACTCAAGCGTATGAGTAATATTTTTTATTCGAAATATTAATCATACGCTGTCAGTACAACTTTGGCGTAATTTGTTTTGACGTCACTTTAGAGTGGTGGTTTTCGCTACTCATTAGCACTGATGAAATTTTAAATATAAGTGAGCCAACAACATTGAAATTTAACTATGTACTCTGATTCATTCATACTCACTACAACGTTAATTTATTAGAACAGGTTGCAATGAGTATGCGAACAATGTTGACATCAAACTCATACCATTCGAAATATGTTTGATTCATAAGCCTGCTCATTTAGATTCATGACTTTAGAAAAATACTTATAAGGCTTAAAAATGATTTGAGTGACTCGCATCATTAATCAAAATTTACAGACTTAGTTGTTGTTGCATTTACAAGAAAAGAAAACAGGCACTTAAGCAAAAAAGACAGAGTAGCAAGTAGAACAACCATGCAATCTTCTAGCAATTCATACTTACTTTATGCGTCGTGTATATGTTGAGGTATTAAGAATCGAAATCAATAACATCATTCGTGTTGGTAAGTATGAACATGATGAGTACTTCAAACTTTGAATATGAGTGGAATTCCTATGTTATTAAAAGAAGTATTAATGCGTATAAGTATCAGAAATTAAGAGTATGATTCGATTCTACTCATCTGTTTGAATACTCATTGCTGATCTCTGGTATGTTAGCTTATTAGACGAGAGACCATCTTACAAAACTCAGGTCAGACTTCTCCAATAAAACCAAATATAAGCAAATAGTTCTTCAGCTTTTTCCTCTCAGCAGATTTCTGGCAAAAACTCTGAGAGTAAATAAATAAACCTGCCATGAAAAACTTTCTCAAAAATCTGTCGTTCGGAATCGACTTTAAACTGTAAGTTCCGCCATTCATGTTTAAAATTAACGCACACAATACAAGTGGTGTGAGAAACTAGGTCGTAATCCTGACTAAAGGGTTGTAATGACCAATGTTGTACATACATATGTATCCCGCTTTCAATTCAATGATGCAAATATTAATTTTCGTTCTATAAATTTTTCAACGTGTATTGTATTTGTATCAAGGGAATCAGAAAAACAATCTCCATTCGTTGTATTCAAGTCATTTCTTCACTTTTCTTTTTTGAATGTATTTTTGTATCTTTGTATTGTACGAGTGAATATATTCAACTTTTTTTTTGTATTCATTCTGGGGAATTTACTATGTGTGGCATATGACAGCAAAGAAAATTTGTATTGTTTTTGCTATATTTTTGTTGCCGTTCCTCACTTGGATTGTTTTCGTTTTTTGTTTTGTTTCTGGAGCCTTCTTCTGGCTCTGTCAGGGAGAGGTGTTTGAAATTTTGAAAGTTGTTGTCGTTTAGCATTTGTTTTAGTTGTTGTTGTTGCTGTTATTTTTAGTGTAAGAAACATGCGATTTTAATTTGTTTTCGTTTTTTTTTTCTCCCCCCCCCCCCAAGATTTAAATGTTCTTTTTGGAGCTTGGGGGCGTATACGCAATATTGTAGTTGGTTTTATAGGTGTAAGCAGCAGATTATTTATTAACCTTGTTGTTGTTGTTGTTTTTGTTTTCTGTTGGTGGAATGTTTTTTTCTCCTTTCTCTCCTCTTTTTTGTGCTGTTGATTGCTTTAATTTTACACTTTTCGCATTTAATTGAATTTGTATTTGTAGTTGTTTTTTTACTCCGATGAATTGTGTCGTGGTGTTTTAGTTGGTTTCGTTAGAGTAGGTGTCACCCATTTGACTAATGACTTCAAGTTTAAAGTTTTATTTACAGGAGAAAACCTGAATGCAGACAAAATCTTTCGCAGAGGAACTTAATGTTGTTTTAATCACTTTCAAGCATAAATTGTTCGCCAATATATTGTAAGCAGAAGGCAAAAGATTTAATTACAAACATAACACAGGCCGTAGAAAAAATTATAAAACATTATGGAAAATTAAACAACATCGTACATAAAATCCTGATATTCACCAGCTATCACGTGATATATTGGAAGACTGTAATCACCGTATCTACGATATTGTGAATGGTCAGCCAACCTAATATGGATGAAGATGTAAAAGACGCTATAAAAAGACGTAAAATTGCCGTAGAATCGAAAAATTCGAATTATGCGTCACACTTTTTCTAATAGAAGATATAAGTTCGGCAGTGGGTACAATACAATTACACAAACACCTCATCATGACTTATACGGCTCACTTACTTACCTACTTAATCGGTCATTACAACCTTTTAGTCAGGTTAACAACTAAGCTTCTCGAAACCATTTATGTTGTGTGTGAGTTACTGTCGTCCATGGCTGGTGGGACGTACTGTTTACTGACGACGTCAAACGATAAATTTGAGAAACTTTTCGAATTTTTGTTGAAAATTCATACATATTGTTACCGATACTGGTGTTTTGCTTTTACATCGTTTAGGACTAAAATTATAATAAATGCTACAAAAACAAAACAATGCAGTAATAAACCTGTTTACGTCTTATCGTACTGTTTAATATAACAACAAACACCAGCATAAAAAACTTCAGTCAATATTGTGTGAAGAGTAAAATTTCAGTTAGTCTTGTGTGCAGACGCGGTGTGTTTGAAGAGAATAAACGTGGTTTGAAGATCTCCGTTACAAAGATCTGTCGATTAATTGCCTAGTAACTGTTATTGTTTATTAAAAAGGGTATAAACAGAGGAATAACAAAGAGCAGCAATTGTTGTTGTATGCATCAAGTTGTGAACAGTGGCACACAGAATTGGGCAAATAATAAAGAATTTTAATTAAAACTAAATACAAATTTATTTTTATTTTATTTGCAATCTAAGAGCTTATATTTTAAACCTTTTTAAAAGATAAAAACGTAGCAATATCATACGTAATTGGTCATTGCAATCCTTCAGTCAGGATTACGACCATGCTTCTCACACTCCTTATGTTGTATGTGTTATTTTTATACATGAGTTTAAAGGTGATTTCAAACTACAGATTTTTAAGAAACTTTCCATGGCAATTTTCATTTACTCTCAGAGTTTTTGCAAGAAATCTGCTGAGAGGAAGTCGCCGAAGAAATAATATTTCGTTTTTGCTGTAGATGTCTGACCTGGCGTTTTCACCCTGGCTTCACGTCTAATAACACACTACTTTCTGGACTACGGCGACTACAATTCAACAAATTTTATTGAATTTCGTTGCGATCATTCAAAAATTAATTCAAACTCATTGAAAAAAAGAAGAAAAAAATTGGAATTTCTTTCTTACTTTCAAGCGTTCCAAAACGTTCGGTGATTGTAGGTAGTGAGTGTATTCAAAATGAAAATGAGAATAAATTTCATATGAGAGATATAAATAACGCAGTAGTATCCTGAAGGGTAAATAATTAATTGCCGTAAAAAAAAGAGGAGAAAATCAAGAGTGATTAAATTGAAACACGGATTTAATTTTATAAACCTCACAGGGTAGACAACACATGACTGTAAGCAAAATGCATACTATTACATAGAGAAACAGCAGCACACATACACGAAGGTAAAAAAAATGTAAAACTTTTTTGAGATGAAAAATAAAATGAGATTTTTCTCTTTAATATGATTTAATGTGTGAATGTGAATTTGAGCACGCAAGAGAGTGAGTAAATAAACGAGTAAACACAACATATTTATGTACACATTTGTACACAATTTATGCCAATTTATTAAATATTTATAAATCAGAATATGAAAACAACACCGGCATACACATATTTACTTAACCATACGCACACACATGAAATAAACGATTTACACAATTAAATTTAAGTTCTAAACATGGTCACATCTTTAGCTTATTTTTGTACATCAGATTGTTTGTATGTACTCTGTATGACTCTGCAAATACCACAAATCTTAAGAACACCTACTACAAGGAAATAACGTGTTAACCATTTACTGGATGTTAAATATCTTTCATATTCATGTTTTCCCATTTACAAGTATTAACTAAAGAAAGCGCAAAAATAGTAAAAAGTTACTCCAACAGTGTGTTTGGTCAGAGCTGAGAATCCTCATGACGTGTGTCCTGCCAAAAATAACGCTTTTATTGTTGAAAGTCTCGCGGATAATATTGTTACGTTTCTAACTTTTGAAAACGTTTAAAGTGGACTCCGAAGGACAATTTTTTGAGAAACTTTTCATGGCAATTTTATTTTACTCTCAGAGTTTTTACTAGACATATGCTGAGACGCATTTCATTTTGTTCGAGATGTCTGAACTAGGCTTTAAACCGCGACTTCACACAACACTCATGGACAAAATTAACACACACAACATGAGTGGTGTGTGAGGATATGTTGTGAACCCAACTAAACGGTTGTAATGATCAATTCAGAAGAAGAATTTACATGTAAAAATCTAAAGGCAGAGACCATCCATAAGGGAGACAACACAGTAACGGAGATTAAACTACTGAGCATTTCTCTTGGTCTAAGGCTTGGTACTTCAATTCCTGCATTAGCTGAGAATATATAATTCATACAAATTGTTATAATAAAAGCTGAAGGTTATTACATTAATTTAGTTTCTTGAAAACAAAACACAAAAATGTAGTTTGACTCCTGATTGCAAATTTATTTCATTTTTCTTTTCGTCTTTTTTGTTTATAAGTATCACACTGGCTCTTTAGTTGGTCAGTAGTTAAATCAAATTCGTATCTCTGGTAATCTAAATTTGGTAATTAAGTTTGTAATTTCATATCAAAAAAAAAAGAGAACCAATTTCACCTGGTGGTATTTTGTTTGTTTTTGTTTTTTTTCGTTCTACATCTTTAGCCCATTAATTAAAATAATAAAAGAGATCACAACACATTAACCGCAATTAATATGTGGTTCTACATGCCTATTTTGTTGTTAAATTGTGTGATAAAAGAGATGTTATACAAACGCACACACATCCACACACAATATACGCATTAAAAAACAAACAACAACAACAATAACGACAACATTTTGATGTTGATGTTGTGTTGTTGTTTACGCTCTTTGGTATTAAAGTCCATATGAATATTTATGTGTTTATGTATTCTATGTTTATGGCCATGTGTATGTATGTGTAGATGTGTTGTGAGAGTATGTGTACATGTTGTTGTTTATTTTGTTAACCAACAATACTTTTATCAACACAAACCTAGTAAGAATGCATAGAAGAGTACAATAAAGGGGGGAAAAACCAGCAACTAAATGAGTTAAAAATCATAACGTAACAAACAATTTTTCTTTCTCACTCTTTCTCTCTCTCTCTGTCGTTTTATTTTTACACCGGTACTAATGAGATTATAAACATGAAAACTCCATTAATATTCTTGCTTCTCTTGTTTTTCTTTCTCTTATTCTTCCTTTTTAAATTAAAGGAGAGAGAAAAAAAGAAAAACCAAAACAGGAGCAACCATAGATTTTATTTTCATTAAGGACTTACACTAGTATAGGTGTTTAGAATAAGTATTTTAAATTGCTACGGTATTAAGTCACGCATATTTGTAATGGAAGTTCATGCAGGCTTTATATCAGGATAATCGGGATGGTTCTGAATTGAATAGGTAGGGCTTACTCAGAGCATTCTGGGGTTACAATTATGTAACTGTGGCTTGCTTGCTCCTGTACAATACTGACTTCAGTTGTGCCTATGAAAAGTACTTAAATACTCAAATCATATCATCCTGATCTTGAATGCCAATAGACTCTACATTGAAAAAAGGCAACCTTACACTTCTAATGGACAGAGGACCTTTAAACTAATGTCGAATATTTAAAGACAGATTAATGGAAGTTATGTAGACGAGATGTTCAATGTCTGACGCGACCTCTTACCAAAAAATGTCAAAGAAACCTATAAAGATGAAAACGCAGGAAAATTTATGTTCAAAAGCTTTCAGATTAATAATCATAGAATGGAAGTGCAATTCCTGATCGTTCAGTTACAGTTCGCAATGATGATGACAGAACAGACAGTGCACTCAACGCATTTAAAACTAAAGCCGTATGGCAATTCGGCGGAGTATTAACCAACTGATGATTTCCAGCTCATATATAAAAAAACAGAACGAAACGATTTCGGCCCTTATAATTAGTTTGCAGTCTTTCTTGTTATGAAAAGCACATTACACCTTGCTCAGCTTTGTATTTACTAACTGATCAGCTATAGAAGATTAATAGCAATCTGCTGTGTTCTCTTCCATAAATACTTAAATCTTCCATAATACTTATTATGTGAACGACTAAAGCCACTTTTCAAGACAGTGATTGAACCTCCAGGTCCACAGTCGTTATATAATATTCACATTCTACGTCAACTCTACTCCCCGTTTTTATAGAGTATAATGTAAAGCCTGATAATCAATTGGTTTTATATCGCAATCACTGAGGTATGCCGTATGACGTTAAGTAACTTTTGCAGGAATGGCGCTCTGTGAATCATACAATACTTGATTTTTGCCTAAAAGCCACTCATCTTAATCATGTTTAATTTTGTCACAGAATCATGGGGACTGTTGTAGACTTTTAGAAGTGGCCAAGAGCAAAGTTTTATGGGTTTGCGTAAATTGACGATGATTTCCGTATGCAAACCATCAATGAGTGTTATGAACTTTTACGGGTATAAGTGTATTTGATGCAAAATTCAGCAAATTGCTGCAAAGAGGACAATCAGGTCTTCAGTGGAAGAAACTTTACCCACACTAAGTTGAGGCACGTGGACGTTATTAACGTTATTTCTGGCCTCCTAGTATACCAGTTATGCCAGTACAGATGTTTATATCATAACCACTCGTTGTCCATGATAAAATTCGCTCATACGTTTCGGACAAGTCAAGAGTACTTTTTTCAATAAATTATTCTAAATTTTCTTTAAATTAATTCATTCATTTCGAAAAACAATGGCACTTTCTTTAATTCTGTTTAATCTAACACACAAGGCTACCGATATTTAGCACGAAAATAATTTTTCAAAATAATTTTCTTCGTTTCAAAACTCTTCTACTTCTCTGTTCAAAGTTTTTGTTTGCTATTCTTCAACGTATTAAATTGTCGTTTCTCGTATGACATGAGAGTGTGTGTGTGTATGTGTGAGCATTGGTAAAAGTGTAGGAAAATATAGGGTATGAGTGTTAAATGATGGTACTTTTGTTCACCTGCAGTATGTACTTATATACACATTTACACTTACATGCCTTGTATAAGTGAGTAAGTATGTCTCACCTACACATGTGTACTTAATATGAATGTATTTGTATTTGTAATTTTCTTTCATATTGCTGTTTTTCTCTAAGTTCCTTTTTTTCTCACATTCTTTTAGTGGGTGCGCATATACAGTGGGAGCTAAAAATAGACGAAAGCATGCTTGCTATACGTTTACATTGGTTGCTGGGTATACTTCTATAATTCAAAGCCAACATGTAAGTTAGTAAGCGATGTTGTTTCAGTTTAAAAACGGTTTTCTCTTGTTAATTGTGGGACTTTTGTCAACTAGTCTAGTCTAGTGCCTGGCACTCTGTACTACATCTTGTTTCGCCAACATTTCTTACCTACTTTAGTCAGGATTACAACTTAGCTTCTCACACCACCCATGGGTGGCGGAAGCCATAGATTACACAGGTTTATCTCAAAGTGTTTGCCATAAGACTACTGAAAGGAAAGTCATCGAAAAGAATATTCTTTCAAATTTATTTTGTTCGAGATGTCTGTGCTGTGGTTTGAACCATGGAGTCTCGTCTAATTAGCCACCACTTTACTTACTAGACTACGGCGACTTTGGGGATATGCCAACCACTCCTACTAATGATTGTTGTTTTTGAAAATTCTTAAAAATTTTAATAATGTACACGGCTTATGTTTGCACACTTTTGTTCCGCACTGTTGTAAAAATCTCGGTGTATGAGTGTATAAATGAGAAAATGTAGAGTGGATAAGAGTTTTTCGTATTTATTTTTTGGTGACAAACATGCTCTTTCTCTCTCTCTCTCTCTCTCTCTCCCTCTTTCTGTATACGTTAATATGCATATGATGTTTATGTTAAGTTCGACTTGATGTTTTGTTGCTTTTTCATATACATATTCGTATACATATGTATTCATATGTATTTGTGTGTGTATGTATTTTTTTTATTATTATTGTTGTTCTTGTTGTTGCTATTAATGTTTTTTTTGTTATTGTTATACGTTTATAAGGTGCAAATTCATGTAAACGACTTATGACATCTAAAAGAGTACTTTTTAATGTCGTTCTTTTTTCTCTACATACTCACATATTGTATTTCATTTCCTTTTTTTTCTCTTGTATTTTACACACATACAATCATATACTTTAAGAGTCATATAAACTGTTAGACATACATATACATACACATGCATACACATACATGTATATGTACACTTAACTGTTTTTATTGTAAAGTGTTAAGTTCTTTATTATGTATTGTTATGTTAAGATTTGAAAAATTAAATGCGGAGTTCTTTCTCTCCTGTTTTTTCTTTTTTTTTCATTCACATTTTTTATAATCTTCTTAACCTTAATAGAGTTGGTTAAATTAAAATACATGTTAGTCTTAATGAATAATAGAAGAGCATGTTATAGCTACACTTCAGCTGAATTTACTTCAAAGTGATGTGATCACTGAATATTAAAATTAAAAAAAATAAAAAAAAAAACAAACCTCGGTTTTGGAATTTTTTCTTAAAAATCTATGTAAATAATTGAATAATTGGATACTTTTAGGTTTTTACCTTTTAAAAAAGTTTAGAGTATGAGCTCGTAGATAGCAAATAAAATAAAAATAAATTTATGTTTAGTTTTAATTAAATTTCTTTATTATTCGCACAATTCTGTGTGCCACTGTTCACAACTTGATGTAAACAACAACAATTTTTGTTTGTTATTCCTGTACTTATACCCTTTGCATAAACAATAACAATTTATAGACAATTATTCGACAGATCTTTGTAACGGAGATCTTCAAACCACGATTATTCTCTTCAAACACACCGCTTCTTCACGCAAGACTAACTGAATTTTACTAACTCAGTCGACTGTTTTGCCTTGCCTTTTATATGGCAGAGTAAACAGTCTAGTGAATGTTCTCGAAGACGAATGTTCATTACTTCGTGTGTTGTTTGCGTATTTTGTTTACATTTATTCTTTGTGGATTTTTAGTTTACTTTTTTTTACCATTTTTATATGTCGGTGTTTGTTGTTGTATTTTTGTTTACCATTTTTGATGCTGTTAATCAGTACGATAATTTGTTAATAGGTTTGTTTACTGCAAAAGCCACAAAAACAAACAATGCCTGGTATTCTAGCTTATCAAAGGAAAAACGATATTACTTGCGAAGTTGACTTTTATTCCCGGCAGATGTTCCTCGAATCTGGCAACTTCGTTTTATTTGCATTTTCACTCATTTTTCATATTTTCTTTTTGTTGGTTGCACGAGGATTGTGAAAGTGTTTGAATAATCGTGACCAGAGCCAGATTACATAGACTACAAACATGTTACAACGGGACTGGTGTCCTAAGGATTTGAAAACGACTCATCAGCGTTAACACTTACTAGTCACTCAGGTCAACGGAATTGTTACTAATCAACTAGATATTATGGTGAACGTATTTATGTCAAGATAAGGCTAATTTTGGTCATATGTAGATCATATGTAGATGATCATCATTTTAGTGTGTCGAATACACTTTTAAATTGACTTTCACTAACGCCTATTTGAGGATGGGTGTAGTGTAGGTCAATTATTAGTCCTTGTATTTTGGTGTCATTCAGATAGCTTCAATTGGTATGGTGTCAAAGGTCGTGTAGATCATAAAGCTATTTGTTCGCGGAATATGATTTTCCCGCAAACAGGGCTATTTTTCATACTTTTTTAATATAAATGTTTACGAATAAAAACTGAAACGCATAAACACGTTTTATTATTAGCACAGCTTCGACAGGAAACCCAGTAAAACTAAAACGCAAGAAAATGTTCCACAAGGTAGTATAAATTCATTTCATTTATTTTTTTTTATGTCCTACTACTTTAGATTTTTATAAAATTATAAAAAAATACAACAAAACTTAACCTAAAAATTTTTAATGCAAACCTGCTAACCTCACGCATGTAAATTAGATTTGAAGTAATTCGGGGTGCTTATGGTAACGACACAAATAACTTCCCACCCAGACAAACTGAATAATATTACAGACGATATCAAAATGATAATTTTTACAGAAAAATTCCTTACAAAAGAAAAACAGAGAGAAAGAGAAAAAAATATGAAGCAACTAAACCAAGTGATTTTAAAAATGTTTTGTTAAGCAGCAGCAGCAGCAGCCAGTAATTTACTTGACTCTTTACTTTTGAAATATCCTGCTATGTTGACTACGTACCAAAACATGGCCCATAATCTATGGTAGACGATGTCTACTGACATTTACCTTTTTCAAGCAGTTACAACAGCGACAATTACACAAAGTAAGGAATTAAAACATTTGTAAAAAGGATTTTAAAAGCAAAAAACAAACAGAAAAACGAATTAATGCCTTTCCAAAGGACAACAGAGGAAGAAGAGAAAACTCTTCGTAGCCATTTTAAATAATTTTTTTTCTTCTACACTTTATTACACATTTTTAATGTGAATTATGAACAGAGCTGGGAGGCTCTGTTGGATTGTGTTTAACACATTTATTGTTTTTGTCTGTATTTTTATTTCCACATTTTTCTTTTGTTTTATTCTTGTTTTTCTCCTTTTGAAACCCCTTTTAATCTGTGTACACATCTTAAGACACTTTGGTTGGATGATTTAATGAATAGTTGATGCGTTTACTACTGCATTAATGCTGCTGCTATGGTTGCTACGGTGGCATGCTGTTGTCTTTGTTATTTTGCAATTCAACTTCTGTTCTCATCTCTCCACGTTCTGCCACTTTAGTAGTGGTTGCTCTATAGCCGCTTAAGTTTACGGTGTTAACATGTAAGGGTCATTTAATGTCTAAAACCACAATTTATAATTCGAATGCAAGTGGTTGACGAACAAGTTGCAGAGCAACAAGAACTAAAATGAGGCAAACAAAGTGGCAGACAGGCAGGCACAATATGAAAAGAAGTGAAAATACTTGCGATGAGTAGAAGTAAGTAGGGTAGTATGTAGTAGTGGAGAAGGAAATACGAATTTGTATATGAATTAACCTCAAGGAAGTAACCTCAGGGATTCTGAGCATAAAATTCCTAAGAAAAATACACTGAGAAGGTGATCTCATATAGGGAGCACATGAAGGGTAGCATAACGTAATAATATGCATAAGACTTGCCGGAATCTTGTATGGAGGAAACCAGAAAATGTTACTTTGGATATACATATACATATTATAAATGGCAGGCCAATATTACCCAAATGATATACATAGACTGCAATGCGTAGAGGATTACTCGGCATGTTGGGTTCAAATGGGTCCATCTTTCTCTATAATGTGTCTGGTCATGTAGCTTCAATAGTTTGCGAGAATCTTCAGAAAAGAGAAGGAGACGGTGGGGCTTGATTAGATGACCATGCTATCAAATCGCCTGTGCGAATATCTAATGTGGCATGAGCTGTGTAGCAGATTGCTTCAACCTCTTAAAACCACATATCGTTGGTAAACAAATCAAGCAATTCAGACCAAAATAACTTTTTAATCCGTGACTTTTTCGGAATGCATTTAATGCTCTTGGATCTCATGTGGATTGGTAGCGTCCTGAGTTTATCACTTTTTTTCACGTATTCATTCTTCAGGAAATTGGTTTCGTCGCTGAATATGATTTTTTTATGAAAATAAGGATCAGTTTTCGAAAATTAGGATCAGTAGTTTAACACATTTCGTTTCACCGAGATTGTCCTTGTCAAATGTCTAAATTCGAAAGTCCTTTGTCAAAAAAATTGGTTATGTTGGCTCAATTGGACAAAAATGTATGACTTGCAGTAGCAAGTTAGGTTTACACTCTCATCTAATTTCAAATCACTGAAGTCGCCATAGTCTAGTAGGTAGTGTGAGGCCTTAGTTCAAACCCCAGGGCAGGCATCAAAACAAAAATATGAGAAAATATTTCCTCGGCGATTTCCTTGTAGCACATTCCTGCTCTGAGAGTAAATAAAATTGCCAATAAAATGTTTCTCAAAAATCTATCAATCGAATCAGTATTAAAAAATTTAGTACTTTAGTACTTTTCTCGGTACTTTTTCATGCCAAAAGTACGACGGTACAATCGCTACACTTTTAGTACTTGGTTATTATTACATATTTTTTGGTTTGCGCTTTTCAACTGTTAATGCAACATGTTCAACGTGATGCTAAAGGTAGGATTGGTTTTTAGTCCTGATTAGCCCAACGGCCACGCAATATACGTTCGTTTTTAGAATACGAATAGCAATGAGAACGCTTGCCGGAGTGTAATGTAATTTCCGTAAGTATTTATTTAATTTTCTCTTCGTATGTATAAATAAACCGACATTCCATTACGTTCCTTCGACTTTTGACTAAGTAGTGCTTTTACGTACTGCTACATTCCAAATCAGTCGTTATATAAAGTTAGTTTTTCTATTCCATTTCCATTACTATTTCTATTCCATTCCGCAAGTGTATTAAGTATAAAGAAATATTTTTTTAGAAAAGTACTCTTTCACTTATAGTTCAGTACCATTTCAAAATTTAAATTTTGCAGCACTGATCAGAATCGACTTTAAATTATGAGTCCCGCCACTCATGTATAAAATTAACACGCACAACATAAGTGGTGTGAGAAACTAGGTCGTTATCCTGACTTAAGGGTTGTAATGATCAATTATGTATGTATGTGTGTATGTATGTATGATAAGTTTGTATCTACAAAGCGATAACACTGTAGAGACAATACAGCCTATTTTAGAAGCCTAGTACTATAGAAAAAATGTTGTATTTTTTACGCATTTAAATCGAACTTTAATAAGTACTAAAGAGGGCTTATAAAAAAGAAAAATTAAAGTACAGCAATAACAAATAACAAAAAATAAAAAAGATAAAAATCGAGAATAGTTTTACCTCCAGAGCTCACATAAGTAAAATTTGGTTGAGAACTAGGAAAATAAGAAACAGAACCTTCTTCCTAGCCTTCTTTCCGACAACAACTCAATCTAATATTTGCATAATTTTATACATATTTTAGTTAAAAAAATTATTAAAATATCATCGTGTATGTACTCTGTGTACCCTTTCTATGCAGCAAACTACAGCAAACCATTTGGTGGTGCAAGGGAAAGAACAGAAATTTATGTAAATATGTGTGTGTGGCAAGTTTTTATGCATACAACAACTATATAAAGGAAAACAAAATAACTGAGCTTTTCATAAATTAATGCGAATATAAAAATTCATTTTAAATACATGGTGGCAACCACAGTTAAGCGCTGCTTGTTTTTGCCACTGTTTGTTGAGAAGAATTCTTAGAATCAGGCTGCAAAAACACTCAATGCCGTTAATGAATTCATGAACTCAACATATTTTTCTTATGAAAATCTGTTTTTTTTCTGTGGCAACATAAATGCATTCATAAGTTTAAAGATTTAAAAGAAAAAACTCAAAATTGTATGGAAAACAACCACCTAGACTAACTAACGTAGACATAAAATTCAAAGAATATGGAAGAAAAAAAGTGGAAAAAACTTTTGCACTTGAACGTTGGCTTAGTTTACAGGAAAACCGGTATCAGGCCATAATAAAAAAGGATAAAATAATAGGAAAAACGGTGCTCCCATTAACAGCATGTGTAGGTTACATATGCAAAGCCAGAAACTTCGTTATTTTAAGGGACAGTAGAACAGAAAGAAAAGGGAAAACATTTTTTTTTCTTTTCTTATTAGGCGATCAATCAGTTGTACTTTTCCCCAGCTATGTTAGTAAATATGTTCTAAAATGCTTGGAAAATGAATGAAGCTTACGCCGATGATGTACTCAGTCTCTTGCGAAATACATTTCTAACGAAGCATGGAAGAGCTGTAGAATCTGGTCCTAGGATTACATCTAAAGAGGATGTATATTTAACAATTCCAAGTTAAAATAAGTACTTTCGGATTCCGATGTTAAATATTGTTACTTTTTTACCTTTTAAAAACGTTCAAAATATGAAAATAAATCTGTATTAAGTTTTAATTAAAATCCATTATTATTCGCACAGGTTTACAACTTGATGTAAACAACAACAATTCCTTTGTTTACACCCTTTGCATATAAACAATATGAATTACTAGACAATTGTTCGACAGATCTTTATAACGGAGATCTTCAAACCACGATTATTCTCTTCAAACACACCGCCTCTGCACACAAGACTAACTGAATTTTTACTCACTCACTCGCCTGCTCTGCTTTGCCTTTTATATAGCAACCTTAACAGTCTGATGAATGTTCTTGACGTTATGCTCGACAATATTGGAGTTGTATCTCGTTAAGGGGGAAGTTCTTCAAACAGTATGTCTAGTCTGTCTATCTGGCCTTATACACTGTATAGTACTGGAACAATTTGAATGAAAACAAATGAGAAAGTACTCACAAAACTCTGACCAAATGAATACTTTTCTTTATTTATAAGTTGTAAGCTTTAAGACTAACCACACTTGTATGCCACTGTACCTCATAAAATTGTTTAAACTCTGCAGAGAGCCGTCTTTTAGTTGCCAACATGGAGTAACATCATTGTCAACAACTTTAAATAAACCTATGAAAGGAAAACAAATATATATGTACTTCGCGCACACACTCACAAACATATACAATTTCTAACTCATGTAAACACCCACTATCACACATAAAATAATAAAATTTAACAATGTGCAACACAACTACAACTGTATGTGCAACATTATAATCATCGTAACGCATCATAAATCTCAAGTAATTATATACACACACTTTTACCAGTTTAATATCATGTTTCTATTAAACACACACATACACTTAGGCAGCATGCAAATGCAATACACAAACACACATGCAGACATCCCTAGAGTAGTTGTGGTATGGTAATCTGGCAGCATGTGTGGCAGCTAAATTGCCAGTTAAAAATTTACCTCAACAGCAATGTTTCGTTTTACTGTGAACTACTCTGTTGAGAACTCTTAGGAAAACTTGTGCCATAAGAAACTTTAAAAAATATGTTAGCCTCTGTCTTTTTTTTTCAAAATCAAAGAATTATTGTAAGAATATTGTTATGTTTTTAACTTTTTAAAACCGTTTAAAATATGAGCTCGTAGATTGCAAATAAAATAAAAATAAATTTGTCTTTATTATTCGGTCAATTCTGTGTGCCACTGTTCACAACTTGATGTAAACAACAACAATTGCTTCATTTGTTGTTCCTCTATTTACACCCTTTGAAGAAACAATAACAATTACAAGACATTTGTTCGACAGATCTTTGTAATGGATATCTTCAAACCGCGATTACTCTCTTCAAACACACCGCGTCTTCACACAAGAATGACGGAACTTTTACTAACTCAGTCGCCTGCTTAAATGATGTGAAAGCAAACCTCCAGTGTCAAGATTATTTTCGTAACAATATATTGCTTGGATCTTTTAATGTAGTTTTAATTAAAATTGTTTATTATTCGCACAATTCTGTGTGCCACTATTCACAACTTGATGTAACAACAACAATTGCTTTTTTTGTTATTCCTCTGTTTATACCCTTTGCACAATCACTAAACAATTGTTCTACAGATCTCTGTAACGGGCATCTTCAAATCACCATTACTCTCTTCAAGCACGCCGCGTCTTCATCCAAGACTGATTGAACTTCATTAAGTCACTCGCCTGCTTTGCCTTGCCTCTTATATGGCAGTAAACAGTCAGATGAATGTTCTTGAAGGCGAACGTTTATGACGTCGCCTTCTCGAAATCTTTATAAATGTAAACACCGTTTTTACGTCTAGATGTCTAGTAAAGCACTAATACCTTATATGTGGAAGCTAGTGGCAGGATGGCTACACCTTACCCGCTTTATCATTCAAACCGTACAATTACCAGATCCATATCGCTGCCAGAACAAGCTACTCGAAAAGCTGATAAAAAGGTACTTCTTTTTTCCAAAGAGAGACTTAAAAATACAACAAAATTTTAATGATTTCAGAAACAAAACCTTTGCAGAAGTTTTCAAAAATTGTTTTTGAAAACTTTTTTTTTTATTTTTTTACTCCTTTTCATTAGTTCGTTGAACAATTTCGTGAATTTATGCGAATGGAGAACAATTTATAAACATTTAAACGTTTCAGTTGCCATGTTTTTTTATTTCTAATGCCACAGAGAAAAACTTTTCACATCAACAATTTAGGAAAACATTAAATTATACTTCTGTGTTCAACCTTTGGTTGCTCAGCTTGTACCATAGTTGTCCTAATAAAGCTGTTGTCTTACTTGTATTGTATTTGCAATTGTGATTTGTATGTAGCTTTGAGAAAAAAATACAGCGACAGACTTGCAAAGACTTGAATAGGAAACAAGTTTTTTTAACTTGTAGCTGTTTAACGTTCATAACGTCATCATAATAATCATGGCACTGGCCAGTAGCCTCCCTTTTTGTTTCTCCCTTTTTCTTTTTCTTGTTTCTGTTTTGTTTCTAAGTTTAGCCGCTGTACAATGAATTTTTAGTGGCAGTACATTGGAAGAGAGACAGTGGCATTAGGGGCTAAGGTGGGGGTGTGCCTTTAGCTGCTAATACAAAAGGTTAAAACAAATGTAACAATTACTAAAGCAAAGGAAAGTATACACACGCACACTCTGACACACACTTATGTACATATGTATGTTTTCATACAGTTTCTTTAGGTATTGTTGTTGTTGGTTCTTTGAGCTGAGCTTTAAAATGAAAATGAAATATAATGACCATAACAAACACACAAACAAACAACATTATGCCCTTTATTGCTGTTCCCTTTTTTCCTTTATAATGCTATAGGTTGTTGTTTTTGATTTTTTTTCTCCGTTTTGTTTGCTCCCTTTGAGTGTGTTTATTATTGTTCTTTGCCAGCAATTAAAATCAACACAATAATTTTAATTGCTTTCAACTCAGCCAGCAAATGTGTCAACGAAATTCTACAGAAAGAAAATTTATGTTACAACAACTAAAAACAACAACAAGAACAAATGGAAAGGTTTTTCTTTAAATCAACGTTTAAATATTTGCTTAAGTTATGGGTAGAGTAGGAGTCACATTTGGAAGAAAAAAACCTCGAAATATAATATGTCTTCCTGGCACTTTAGAGCGTATATGTATACTTAGTTTGCAATTACTGTGAGAACAGGATCTTGGAATAGGCTTTCAATGTAGTGGGTAGTTCTCAAGTTATAACTTTAAGCGAATGAAATATAAATTATTGAAGTGGTAGAGAGTGGCATCGACTTTTGATATTTAAGTTGAAGGCAAACAGCGAATTAGTGGACAACAAGCCATGAAAACTATTTTTTTGTCAAAGCCTTCCATATGCTTCTGATATTATTTAGTCAACTTCAACTTCTTCGTCAACAAATTGTTCCCAGATTGTTCTTCGCTAAAATCGCCGTAGCCTAGTAGGTAGTGTGCTGAGTTATTAGAGGTGAGGCCACGGTTCAAACCTTCGGCCACTTCCCCTCAACAGATTTCTGGCAAAAACCTTAAGCGTAAATAAAATTGCCATGAAAATCTGACATTCGGTGTCGACTTTAAAGTGTAGATTCCGCCACTGATGTATAAAATTATCACACAACATAAGTGATGTGAGAAGCTAGGTCGTAATCCTGACTGAAGGGTTGTAATGACCAATTATGTATGTTCTTCGTTTGTAACGTCATATGGACTACATTATTGCTATGATTGCAGAATGTCTCCAGTTCTTCTTAATGCTTCGTTTTCTGGCATAACGGACAGTATTTTTGAAATTACATCTTCATTGGGACGTTATGAGTCGATTTCCCAGTTTTGAAGTCGCCTTAGTCTAGAGGGTAGTGTGTTTGCTTATTAGATTAGACGTAGGGCTACGGAATATGAAAACAAATATTTCTTTGGCGACTTCCTCTCAGCAGATTTCTGACAAAAACTCTGGGAGTAAATAAAATTGAGATGAAAAGTTTCTCGAAAATCTGTCATCCGGAGTCGAACTGTAGTTGAACAAAATACATAGACTGGCGTATGTGGATATAACAGGCTCTGAAAGCTCTCTTGGATTTACGCTGCACATGGTAGTGAAGACCAGTGTTTTGGAGACTATGGTTACAATAATTTAAAACAAATTCAACATAAAACTCTTTAATAGATTTACTGACCTAATGAATCGAATGGGAGCCAGCTCTTTCCTTAAATGGGCATGGGACGGGGCCAATAGACTTCATGGTTTTCGGAAATTCTTCACAACGAGACTTAGCAACAAAAGTGAATGAAGTAATCTTTTAAGGCAGACACCATTTTGTGGTGTACTGATGATTCAAGAATTGTTCTGAAGACAGGAGCGAGATTTTTTAAACCATAATAAAGTATTCCGAGTACATGGGAAAACTTGTAGGTATCTTTCAAGCGGAAGTCATATGCCATTGAGAGGAGTGCTCCATTAAGCTTGAACAGAGAGTACAAACGAAGGGACATAGCAATATTAACCTAATAGACCTCCATACAAGCACTTGATTTTTATAAAGATAAATTCAAGATATGTCTATAGAAGCTGAATTAGTTAGGTTGCATCACACGTCATGTGAATATTCTGGGTATTAAGCAAGGAAATGAGTTTGGGATGATGCGATCTTCCATGGCGCTGGCGGGAAGAGAACCCTTTTATGGAGTGAAAGTGAATGTTTGAAAAGTTACACTTTACGAAAAGGAAGATAAAGAGAGGCAAAGGTTTTTCTCAAATCAAGCGGGCTCGAAGCAATCGAAACTGGAAATGGAAAACTACAACATGAGAAAGTGTAAGGCATGCATCAGACTATCAAGGATTAACCTGAGGTTGGCTACCGCTGCTTCGACGGGACACTGTAGGCTCATGGTAAACCTATTCAGAATGGAGGTTGTTGCGAGGCCAACATGTAGATTTTTGACAATGAGAATGAATCATCACTACACATTTAGGGAAACTGTGAGGTATTAGTGCATCCCAGTAAGAAACAACTGCATGCGTATCAAGTCCTAGAAAGGGAATTGTCATCATTGATACTGACGAGCATTCTAAAGTTTGTCAGAGCAATGGAATAGGAGAAGATATTATAGGAACAGCCGGTAGAGTATGCAGGCAGTACAACAGTACATTGTCTAGGAGGATCATACGATTTGCTGACATTGTATCTATTCGATGAAGACAGCTTCTCCTGTGGGACTGACTACTTATTTCAGTAAATTTTCAGGTTGGTTTGCAGCTTGTTTCTAAAGATGTCATGCCCTTGACATTGTTTCCTTTCTATGAAGACAGCTGCTTTAGTAAACTTTCAGGTTGGTTTTCAGTTTGATTGTAAAGATGTCATATATAAAATGGGATCGATTAGATCTTGAACATCATTCCATAAGGTATAGCTGTTTCCAAATAAGCACTGTCACTCACTTTATTTAAATTTTATTTTATATGATATCAGCTGATGAAATCAATGTTATGCTGGGCATCTTCCAAGTGATAACTTTAATACTTTTTAGAATTGGTTAAAGAGTGACGGCATGGATCATAGAAAAGCCCAAATGAAATCTTTTCAAACACAATATGAAAGCATTTCTAAATTATTTTTCTGTAAACGTTCAATTGAAATAAATTTAACCTTTTCGTTATACCATGAACACAACATGAGACTAAATTGAAACATTAACACTCTATTGAAAATTAAATTTGGCCTCATTTGTAACATTTTGGTTGAATAATGATAATTCGTTAGAATTCGTTTCATTGTACGTAATTTGATATGCAACATTTACGTTGTGGTTTAATGTTAAATTTCAGTTCAATTCCAAATCGAAAAGGGAATTGCAAGAAAAAAAGAAACCAAAAACAAATTCGGAAAATTATTGTTTAACCAATACAACTGTCCAAGCGTAACAACACAAAGATGGCTACAAATAATTATGAACTATGGCGGGACAGGGCAGGAAGGAAATATAGAAAGAAAATTACACCATGTGTGTATGTGAAAAATTAAACTGCATCGATTCCTCCGTGTGCAATTTAAACGTATGTGAACCTACCCCCCCTCCGCCCTCTTTATAACTGGAGTTAATGTACTCCAGTTATCTATCTGTACATATAGACTGTATGTCTGTAGACTGCAATAGTGTTTGGTGGAGGAGGAGGAGGAGGAGTGTGTTGTGTTAGGAAACAACTGAAACTGAAAATGATTGGATTTAGAAATTATGCATTCATATATTGAATATATGGTATGTATACGTATATGGATGTATGTATGTATATGCATCGCATGTGAATGAATATATTTATGTATGTATGCATACATAATTGTGTTGGCTATGAACGAACATAAATGAATTTAACAATGAATTTAAATTATATTCCATTTAAACAAACGGACAGCCGTGACCAACAATTAGTGACTCCCGGTATCTTTTCAATTGGGTGGGAGAGAGGCAAGAATGCAAATGTTTTATTGCCAAACGGAAATAGTAAATGTTTGTTAAATTTGTTGTTGTTTTTGAATGTTTCAGTTTGTTAGTTCAATTGCTAATGGTATTGTGTTTAGAGTTGTTGTATTTTGAAATTTTTAAAAATGTAATGAAAAGAAAAAAAATTATTAAAAACAAAGTGTTGTGTTTCAGGTTGGTTAAATAATGAAAATTACAGTCTATTTAAGTATTAAAATTTCCATTAAGTATGAACACAATTCGATTCAATAATTTGTAAATTAAATCATAAATGTTTTCTTAGAAATTGTTTCCAAAAATTTTACAAAATAAATACGTTTATTAAGTTAGTGGTTGTGTTTAGGGAGCTAGCATTAATACAAGGAGAAGCAAGGAGAACAATAATTAAAATTGGATATCCATAGAAAATGATACAAGGTTGATAAGCTACTAAGCTTCAATATTTACTCATCATTTCGTAATTGGAGATAAAACATAAACATACACATACATAAATATATACATACATACATACATAGATACATAGATACATACATAGATACATACATACATACATACATAATTGGTCATTACAAGCTCTCAGTCAAGATTACGACCTAACTTCCCACACCGCTTATGTTGTTTGCGTTAATTTTTATACATGAGTGGTGGGACCTAAAGTTTAAAGTCGACTCGGAACGACAGATTTTTGAGAAACTTTTCGTGGCAGTTTTATTTGCTCTCAGAGTTCTTGCCATAAATCTGCTGAGAAGAAGTCGCCGAAGAGATATTTTTTCATATATTGGTTTTGATGTCTGACCTGTGGTTTGAACCGTGGCCTTACGTCTAAGCCAACACACTACCTACTAGACTACGAGGTTCTCATGCGGACCATTAAAATGTTGCTTACATACACCACAGCTATATGGACATCAACAATAACCTCTTTTTGGACGCCTTGAAGCAATATCGGCACTGGAGATATCAGAACGGCGCACACTGTCGCGATTTCATATAACGAGTGGCCAAAAATAGAAGGAGTAATAGTAAAGTAATGAAATTTGGCACACCTATATTAATTGGTAAAACATAATCATGCCTAAAATTTGGTCATTTAAACTCAAAGGATTCGTGTCCTTCCCATATATCCTGAAATTAAAAATTGCTGTAACTTGGAGGAAAAAAAAACATATGTTAATAAAATTTGGTACACTTATTAGTTTAACATGCTTAATACTTCCTCCAAATTTCGTTCAATTTGGAGCAAGGATACGCCCACCTTAAAAATGTCCTTTTTCAAAAAAGTATCAAAAAAAATTTAATATACATATATTTTTTCGAATCGCAAATTATGATTTAAATGTTTTACTAACTCATTAAAATTTAATTTTCTCACATTCCGTATATCCTTAGACAATTTTAAGGTTAAAGTTTTACCATAGCTGAAATACTAATTAAGCAATATTTTATTAAACAATTTAAAATTTGTTTATATATATTAGAATATTTAAATTTATACATATAAGTGAAAAGACACTTGTACTTGGTTCCTCTTTGAATTTATTTATGTTTAAATGTAAAAAATCGATGATCTAGAAAAATTTACATCACTTCCTCAACTCAGTTTCAAACCTACTTTTCCACGTCAATATTTTACTAATTTTTAAAAGAATGAGTTTTAGTTTGTCCTTCTGTATATCTGTTAGAAGTCTTTGAATACGACTTTCCACAAATTATTCAATATGATGCAACACATTTGTTGTATTATTTTTCTTAAGCTGAATCCATTGCTCAAAAATATCACGAATATGTAGTGATGTTGACACTAAAAAACATTTATAACGCCCACAAAAGCAGTCAGAAGCAGCTGAAATTTATATATGTTAAAGTACATACTTGTGGCAATAAAATATCCAAAAATTTCAAAAGTGATATTGGGTGTTTTTTTTTAATTCACTACTGAAGTTAATAAATGTATGAAAATCTTAATTTTTTGAAGACCTGTACTTTGGCTAACGATATTTCACATATGATTAATATTTGTAAACAATTATAGCGTTGTAATTACAATTACATATCTGGCTTACAATTATGTTACAAATAATTTAGTCTTTACCAAAAGAATTTTTGAATTTTAACTATGACAAAAATATGTCAAATTTCAAGTTTTCGAACAAATTTTCTATATTGCATAGGAATTGTTAACTTTGAGATACAATAACTTAAAAACTACTCAAAAGTTTTTAAAAAAATTTTACATATCAACTAATAGAAGTGTTTTCTATAAGATAAAGTTAAAAAAATAATGAATTTCCCACATTGACTTTCACCATTTTTGGCCACGCTCGCGACAGTGTGCGGCGTGAGAGGGCACCCACATTTCTACGTTTTATAGCTCTTCTGTATTGGATGCTTAAGTCTTTGATTTTCTAACATTTCGACAATAATCAGCTCCAATTTTTTTGTCGTCCGATTAACTACCATAACTTCATAGCTGTCGTGCCCAAATTGCTGGATACAGAGAAACGCTCATCTCCAAATTCATGAAGATTCCCATTAATTGTGATACAAGTGTAAAAAAACCTCTGCTTAAAGAACAAAACAACAAACCATTGTAATTGTTTGCTGCATTTCCATACTCCATGGATTACAACGTTATAAATTTGCCATGTGAGAATCCTTGCAATTGGCTGCCATTAAACATAAAATAATAACAGTTCAATAAAAATAATATTATTTTACACCTTCACACATTACTGCCTTGCAATTATGTCTTGATATTAAAAAATAATTTTTATTCCGTTATTTTTGTTGCTCATTTGCAAACAGTAAACAAACAGACATACGCCTATAGGCTGGCGAAATATAAAAATAAAAATAACTTTCGTGAGATTTAACGACTTTTAAATAAAATTAATTAATGCAATTAACACCCGTTTATTGTACACCACAAACGTATGCAATGCTGTTTTTAAAATCATTTTTTAAATAAACAGTGTCCTGAACATGCATTACACAAATAAAATGCAGGCAATCAAATGTTCAGAGGAAACATGCCGAGGGAAATTTGTGTGTAGCTGTTAGTGTGCACCAGACATCAGTAATGCGTATTCAAAAAGATGAGCAGAATCGAATTATACTCATAATTTCTGATACTTATACGCATCCATACATATTTTAATATCATGGAACCTCTACTCATATTCAAAGATTGAAGTACTCATCATATTAATACTTAACATCACGTATGATGTTGTTGATTTCTATTCTCAATAACTCAACATATACACGAAACACAAAATAAGTATGGTTTGTGTACGAACACTGAAATACTTACTAGAAGGTTGTCTGTTTGGTTTGCTTGATGCTCTGTCTTTTTTGCTTATGTGTCTGTTATTTTTTTTTTTGCAAATGCCTGACAACTAAGCCAGTAAATTTTGTTGAATGATTCGAGTCACTCAAATCATTTATAAGTCTTATAAGTATTATTCTAAAGTTATCAATCTAATCAAACATATCTCGATTGGTATGACTTTGACGTCAACGTTGTACTCATACTCATTGCAGCCTGTACTTACAAATTAAAGTTGTAGTGAGTATGAAAGAATAAGGGTACATAGTTAGATTTTAATATTGTTGACTCACTTATATTCAAAATTTCATGAGTGCTAATGAGTAGCGAAAACCACCACCACCAGCTCTAAAGTGACATCAAAACAAATTACGCCAAAGTTGTACTGACAGCGTATGATTAACATTTCGAATAAAAAAATATTACTCATACGCTGGAGTGTGGGTATAAGGTATGTAATTGAGATCAGCAATGAGTATTCAAAAAGATGAATAGAATCGAGTCATACTCATAATAATCTGATATTTATATGTATTCATACTTATTTTAATATCATGGAACCTCTACTCATATTCAAAGATTGAAGTACTCATCATATTCAAACTTAACAACACGTATGATGTTATTGATTTCGATTCTCCATAAATCAACACATACTCGAAACACAAAATGAATATGAATTGCTGCTCTGTATTTTTTACTTACTTATGTGTCTTTTTTCTTTTTTTCTAAATGCAACAACAGCTAAGGCTGTTATAATTTTTACTTTTATCTAAGTCTGACAAAATGTTGAGAATCCTGAAATTGGCGATGTCAGGATAGCATCAACTAGGGCATTGGTCCTCATCAACCTATCGCGATATTAGGCACATCACCTTAACCTTAACCCTTTAACGAAGCAGCGCGTTAGTAACAACGTGAACATGTTGATTAAAAAGATTCCATCGGTATTATACACGATTCTCAGAGCCAGTCGGCTAAGGATTTTGGAATGTAAAATACATTTGAGGACTTAGAAGGACATGCACATACTGAAGTATTATCCTCTAGGACATCAAGCATATCCCGACTTTACAAATGCTTTTGAACCGCATGAGTACAGTGAATAACAGCGATTACAGGGTTTGCAGAGAGTATGTCGAAGCTATACGAGAGTTTCTGTATCATTGGATTTTAGACTTATGATATATGATAAAATAATTTGTGTTCAATTTTATTTCTAATTCTTTATTATTCGCACAATTCTGTGTGCCACTGTTCACTACTTTATGTAAACAAAACAACTGCGTTTTTTGTTATTCCTCCCTTTATACCCTTTGCATAAAGAATAACAATTACTATACAATTATTCAAGAGATATTTGTAACGGAGATCTTCAAACCACGATTACTCTCTTGAAACACACCGCGCTTTCACACAAGACTGACTGAACTTCAATAACTCACTAGCCTGCTTTGCCTTGCCTTTTATATCTCAGATTAAACCATCTATTGAATGTTCTTGAAGACGAAGGTTCATGACTTCGCCTTCTCGAAAGCTCTATAAATGTAAAAATCTTTGTTTACAATTATTATTGTAGTGTTGTGTGTATTATGTTTACATTTATTCTTGTAGTGTTGTTTGTGTATTTTTGTTCACCATTTTTTATGCTGGTGTTTCTTGTTGTATTTTTGTTTATAATTTTAGTGTTATGCGATGTAAAAGCAAAACACCGGAATCTAGATTTTTTTCATTTTTGTAACAATATCATGAAAAGATTTCCCCAATCAGACACTTAGCATTACTCTGCATCAACTTTTATTTTTTATTAAATCGCATGAATACCCTGAAATACACACATACTAAAGGAAACAACAACAATACAATTAAAATACTCTTTATTAATTAGCGAATATTATTGCAATAAAATATTAACACGTGTGCGGTTTACTATACGGTAAAATTGAATACTATAATTTGCTTTTATTTCCTGTTCTTGCTCTCTCTCTGCCGGTCTACAGCTGAATTTTTTTTAAAGGTAACGCTCTCTGTTTATGCTATTGAATTGAATTAAAATTTGTTTGTATGTATGTGAGAGTGTATGTGTGTGTAAATGAATATTTATTTGTATTATTATAGTATTTGTTTAAATTGCTTTTGATTGTTTTCTGTGTGGTAATTGTATCATTTGTTTCCCTTTCTTTCTATCTCTCTCTCTCACCCTTTTCTTTTATTATTTTTTAAGGTTACAGCCAAAGTTATTCCTGCGTTTATATAATGTTATCGTCTGTGGATTAATTTATTTATTTATTATTGATTTTATTATTTATTATTAATAAATACGACTCAAAATTAATGTTGAATTCTTAAATATTTTTCATTTCCGCTTTCAAGCTGTTTTCAGACTCTCTGCGTGACACGTTAACAGTCATTTTAATTGTTAAGTAAACTTTTAAATAAAAAATCAAATTTAAAAATGAAATAAAATAAACATTTTTTTAATTGACAGTTTTATTATGACTTTATTTCCCCCCTTTTACATTTGTGGAAATATAATAATGAGTCATTCAACAATAAATTCCAAGTGCAACGCCTCGCTCGACCTTTCGAAGACCATAAATTGGCGAATTTTTCTTCATTTCTTGGGTTTGCACTAGAGATCAGCAATGAGTATTCAAAAAGATGACTAGAATCGAACCTAACTCATAATTTCTGAGACTTATACGCATTCATACTTATTTTAATATCATACTACTCATATTCAAAGTTTGAAGTACTCATCATATTCATACTTAACAACGCGTATGATTTTGTTGATTTCGACTCTCCATGACTCAACGTATACACGAAACACAAAATAAGTATGAATCGCATACGAACACTAAAATATTTACTAGAAGGTTGTGAGTTTGCTCTGCTTGCAGCTTTGTCTTTTTTGTTTATGTGGCTTTTTTCTTTTTTTCTAAATGCAACAACAGCTAAGACTGTAAATTTTGATTAATGATTTGAATCACTCGAGTAACTCGAACAACTAGAAGGCGAATAACTTCGCAAACGCGGTGCGTTTGAAAAGTGTAATCGTGGTTTGAAGATCTCCGTTACAAAGGTCTGTCGATTAATTATCTAATAATTGTTATTGTTTATGCAAAGGGCATAAACAGATTGTTGTTGTTGTTGTTTACATCAAGTTGTGAACAGTAGCACATAGAATTGTGCGAATAATAAAGACTTTTAATTAAAATTAAACAGAATTTTATTTTTATTTTATTTGCAATCTACGAGCTCACATTTTAAATGTTTTTAAAAGGTAAAAACATAACAATATATACTGCTTGGAGATAGCTCACATACCGGTTGCAATATAAATTCTGATATTATCTTGATCTTATATGAATGCCTGAGACTTTGCTTGTTTTCACTTGATATTTTATTGCTTTATATGAATATTCAAATGAAATATGTAATATGAATTTAAAGAAGTTTCCCTACTGTCCAATTTGTTATTCCAGCAGCAGATCCTCAAACAGTTTACTAGTTTTCGTAGAAATAAGAAAAAAAATTTCTAACATTTTGGTACGAGGCATTTTGTAAAGCAATTACTCGTGTTACGGCTTATAATAAAAAGGTCTTCAAAGGAAAATTTAACTACAAATAGAAAAGTTAAATTCATTACATTATCACAATGAAAACCAAGCACCGTTGTACCGTTTTATTAATAATTGACTCTTTGAGGTTGTAAATAAATGAAAGAAAAGCAAATATTTTATATTCAATTTTGAGAACAAATAAAAGAAAGAGAAAGAGAAACAGAAACCATAATTATCAGAAACAATTTTAATTTGTTTACTTATGTTATCATTGTTGCCAGACGAAAACCATTCTCTGTTCGTTTGCCTTGTTAAAAAGGAATGCGTATCCCTTTTATTAAACAGTCAACCACATAATGTTGCATTGGTCAGCGACAATTTACGCAATTTGTGTGGCGATGCTGTTCACTTTCTATACGATTTTATGCCATGGCACAGACATTGCTTTTTATTCATGCAATTTATAGGCAATGTTTGTATTAATTTGCGTATGTATTGTATTAAAACATACATTAACAATTATTTATTTACATACGTACACAGCAGAGACAGCAGCTACATTTATCATGTATTTTTATTACAAAACTCATTGCCTGGTCTCAGGGGTTCTGTTGGTTACAGAGAGAAAATTTAATTTTGAATATTGACTGAATGACTGCATGAATGGCTAACAGACTGACAAGTGAATAGAATAATGTTGTAGGGTCTTGTATTTTGTAAGCGTTTATAAATATTTTGTATTCTGTTGTATATAAACGGCCTGTTAACTTATCAACCAATTGAACAACAACAACAACAACCATAATGACAAGGGAGATAAAAGGAGGGAAAAAGCTGAGCCCTATAAATAACAATAATTTTAATTACGTCAAAGAAAAAAAACCAAAAAGCCGAATGTAATAAGCCGACACAGACATCAAATACTGAAGCTTTTGCAAAAACACAATACAGTAGGTGAGTCAACGTAATCGAATATTTCTATCGTGTTTTGTTATACGAGTGAAGCAGCAGCAGCAGAAGAGAAAATAATATAAAGTAAAGAATAGTAGGATTATTAAATGAGAGCCCATCGTTCAAATCGCAACTCAAACATCTCGAGGACAACACAATTTTTGTCATTTTTTTTTAAATGATGATTCTATTGATGGAACGAAATACATGAAATAAATTTATTTACATGAATTCGATATATGCCCTTATCTCACTTTTGTCCCACAGTCTTACACTAACACTCATGCCAGTAACTCTTTACATTGTAAACAATAACAAAAAATGCCTATATATGAAGTCGGAAAGGCAAAAACCGGAATCAAAACAACCGTAACCCAATAATAATAATAACAGTGATATGAAAAACAATAGCAGCAGCAACAACGGCAACAGCAGCAGTTGCTGGAAAAGAATCAACCGTATGATATACAGAGACTGACATGTGTTAAATGTGGTATTATTAGGCTGAGTTGTTGTTGTTTTCTTTTTTCTTTGTTATTAAACTGACACTCATCAATGTCAAAAGAGCGTTAAAGCGCATCAAAATTAATTGCGTATTTTATTTACATAAAATACAACAACAATAACAACAACATATTATTACAATAATATGTACATATGTATAAATTATAAATTCGTTTATAGAATTTATTTAAAAAAAATAATTTTTTTAGAGCTTGAGCTCTTTTATTGTCAACTTCAAACTTAGAACTAAACTTTTACAAAAATATTTGTCTTAGCTTAACTTATTCTACACACCGAAATTGTTGTCTCAGCAGTTTCCCACGAGTTGGCACATTTATGTTGTTAAGCAGTTTCCCACGAGTTGGCACATTTATGTTGTTATGAAATTATTAAAAACAAGTGTTGTGTTACGTCTGGTATGCAGGTGTGCACCAGGATTGTTGACTCGACACTTTATCGCAGGTTGGAGTAGCACGTGCAAAGTAATTTAGTATTTTAAATAAGTGATGTGTTAACTACTCCCCCCCTAAATTTCGAACGTCCTCGTTTGAAGATTTGGGATTATTAAATACTTGATTTAACCCTTCTATTGCTGTGGGTGTTAACTGGGGTAATTTCTTTTTTCTTCTGATGAGAACAAATTTTCCTACAGCTATGACAACGATTATCGCTAATACGGTAAAGGAAAAGCTAATACCATATTTTATTTTATCCTCTTTTTCTACTTTATTGATGTATTTAGTGTTATTAGTATTCAATTGGTGTAGCATTTGTAACGATAGTATTTCTTCAACGGTATTAGATTTGGATAATGGCTGAAGTATCGCTGGTAATGGTTTGCTTGTTATTTTTTCTTCATTGTAATAGCTTTTACCCTGGATCTCAATCGTAGTGTTCCGGAAATGTACCAAAAATGTTCCATTTAGGAAAGATGTTTCATTTCTAATTGTAATATCTCCATTGAATCTGTTCAGGAATAATATACCGGGTGTAATCTCCTCTATTGTTGGGATGTGTTGATTATTTATTTCGGTGCAGTTTGGTAAGCGACTCTTAAGTAGATTGCTAATGCAAGTATCATTGTTTAACTCTATTATATTATTACTTAAGCATATTTCTAAATTATTATAACTTTTACATTTATTTTTGATTCCGTATATTTCTTTCTCACAATTTAATATTTCATTAAAATTTATTTTATTAATTCTATCTTTTTGCTTGACAGCTCGTACTTCTATTACTTTACAAATATAATTTTTAACAGTTGGTAGGCTTATAATATAAATAATTGATTTTCCGTTAGATGCAATTTTTATTTCGGAAAATTCGAAAGCTTCGTCTAAGTTAATGAATGGCAAATTTTCTCTGTTTACAATGTTTTTGGCTAACTCAATTTCTTCAGTAGATAAAATATAGGAATTTATTATATTAGCTTTCGCCCAATGTATGGCATATGCTATGTTTACAATTTCGTCCTTAATTATTTCTAATTTAAACTTCAATTTTAAAATTAGGTCATTTCTGCTATGTTCATCACTTTCCATAGCTTTTACAATTTTATTGGTTATATTTGTAATTTCATTAACTTTTTCAATTGTTAGTTTATTAATTAACATTTGATTATTATTATTCTCCAAAACATTATTTAATTTATTCAAAACTATTTCATGGTCATGGCGATCGGGGCTGCCCGCTAACCATTTCCACGCACTTCCAAGGAAATCTAAAGATCTTTTCCTTTTATAAACCTGCAAATTGCCTAAGTGGGCTTTAATCTGAGATATTAATAAAGTTATGAATGGGTAGTGAGGACTATTTTGTATTTCTGATGTTTTTGCCAAGCGCTCTATGCTGTCTACTATGTCGGTGTATTTTTCGAGGTCCATTTCATGGATAATTTTGAAATTTCCTGTCTGTATTCTGGCAACTCCTTTTTCAACTGTGATTAGTTGAGCATTAGAATAATCCAGAATTTGTATGTCCGCATTGCAGAGCGTTACGAGTAGCCTGTAAATAAATTATATCTCGTTTTAGTTACGTATTCTGCTTTTATGTATTGTCTGTCCCTTTTCTGTTAGAACTGTGCTATTTCTATTTTCTCGAACAATTTCCTTAGAATAAGGTTTGGAAAGTTTTGTTCCTAGTCTTTTATTCTTTTTTACAAAAATTATTTGTCCTGGTACATATGACTTAAATTCATGTCTATTCTGATTATGATACTGGATGTCTTTCTGTTGTTTTCTTGTCAGTTTTTCTAAATTGTCATGTCTGGTCTTTTCTATATCGTCTGGTGTAAAATTAACATTCCTGCCAAAAAATAAGTCTACTGGTTTTTTTCCTGTAACTGAATGAATGCTGTGGTTATACTCAGAGACTGCTCTTTCCAATAATTCTTCAAAGTTCCTATGTCCTCCATTCTCCTTAATGCACCTCATTATTTCCACCAAGGTAGAGTGGAATCTTTCAACTTGGCCGTTAGCTTGACTATTGTATGGGGGCGTTGTAAAAATATCTATTCTCAATTCGTCTTCTAACATAAATTTGATTGAAGCTGAGTTTAGGGATGGTTCGTTATCAATAACTATGAATTTTGGAACGCCGAAACTAAATATTAGATCTCTTAGCGGTCTCCTAATATCTTCAATCGATCTGCTCTTCAGTATCCTAGTTTGGGCGTATTTTGTAAATTTATCTAGGGCTGTCAAAACGGCTTTGCCTTCCGTTAGAAAGATGTCCATATGGACTGTATGACCTGGGAAAGTTGGCATTGGAGTTTCACTCAATTTTGGTCGATTAGGATGACGTTCATATTTATTTTCCTTGCATGTTGTACAGTTTGCTACTAGATTCTTAATTTTACTGAGCATGCCTGGAAAGTATGCCTTTTCCAATATTTGAGCCTTATTTTCTGTAGGGTTCCTATGAGCACGCAAATGAGTTTCCAGAATAATGTTTTCTTGTTCCTGATCACTTACAATGTTGTCAACAATTTTCCGTGTAAAACGGCTTTTGTAATTGCCAAAGTGCTGGGGATAAATATTCTGAATCATGCCAAGTATCCTTTCCTCTGTGTGTATTCCGTTTATTACGGATGGGTTAAGATATCTCTTTAAAAGTGATATAAGCTTTTGTTCATCGTATGACGATTCGGTAATAATATGTCTGTGAATTGTGGGAAATACAATTTTAAACTGATACGATGAAACGTCAGCTTGTTGAAGGAATATTTGATTCTTAAAAACGTTAATCGGCACTTCGACACATGGTATAAGATCATGTGAAGAGCTGTCATCACTATGGACTGTGGATGTGAGAGTATTTATTTGTGGTGGTAGTCTCGATAACGCGTCTGCTACCACATTAGAGTATCCGGGTTTATATTTCAGTTCGTAGTTATATTCTTCCAAGATTGATTTCCATCGTTTCATTTTGGAATTTGTATTTTTTGAACTCAGGGCGTAAGTGAGTGGTTGGTGATCGGTGTAAATTATAATCTTTTTTGAGCCGTACAGATAATTCCTGAGAGTGTTAAGAGACCATATAATGGCGAGCATTTCTTTTTCATTCGTTGCATATCCTTCCTCTGTTTTATTGAGAGTTCTGGATATAAATGTAATAGGTTTATTATCTTGTGACAGTACGGCACCGATTGCAAAATCAGACGCATCAGTGGTGAGTTCAAAGTCTTTTTCGAAATTGGGATGGGAAAGCGTAATATCCCGTGATATTAAGATATTTTTTATTTTTTTGAATGAGTCCAGAGCCTCTTGGTCTAAAGTAATTAATTTACTTCTTGATGCATTTTTAGAAATATTACCACATTCACCTCTTAACATACTAGTGAGTGGTTTTGCTATTTTAGCGTAGTCTTTGATGAACCTACGATAATAACCAGCCATTCCAAGGAATGATCGAAGCTCTTTTAGGTTTTTTGGAGCCGGCATTTTTGCTATTGATTCTACTTTACGAGGGTTTGTTTTAATTCCTTCGGCACCTACGACATATCCCAAAAATTCTACTTCATCTTTTAAAAATGTGCATTTATCTATCTGCACTTTCATGTTAGCACTTTCTAGAGTTTTAAATACTACTTCTAAATTATGTAAATGTTCTTCTTCATTTCTACCGAAAATTATCACATCATCGATGTAAACATAGCACCTTTTACCAATATGTTGCCGCAGAATATCATCTAGCGCTCTTTGAAAGGTTGATGGTGCATTTTTAAGTCCAAAAGGAAGACGTAAAAATTCGTACTTCCCATTATTCACAGAGAACGCTGTTTTTTCTATATCTGATTCGCGAAGGGGTATTTGGTGAAAGCCACTTTTCAAGTCGATAACGGTAAATAATTTGTTCTTACCGAGGTTGGAAAGTACCTCATTTATTTCTGGGATAGGGTACCTGTCTGGTATGGTCACTGAATTGAGCTTGCGATAATCGATAACCATGCGGTATTTTTTTCGCCGGAACTGTCCGTTTTTTTATCGACTATCCAGACTGGTGAGTTATATGGGGACTTGGATTTCCTTATAATTCCATTATCGAGAAGTTCTTCTATTTGTCGTTCAACTTCTCCTTTCAATGCCATCGGATACGGATATGGCTTTGAGTAAACCGGGGTATCTGTGGTAGTACGTATCTCACCCTTTACTAAAGTAGTAAAGGTTAACTTCTCATCTGGATCCGAGAACAAATTAGGACATTTCTTTATTATTTTATCTAATTCTATTTGTAAGTCCTGTGCTAGATATGGTACTTGTACTTTTATTTTATTAACCTCTCGGGATATTTTTTGTTTTAGGGGAATTTTTGTATTGGGAAATATGGTCATGAAATTCCGATCTGTATGGATAGTTGATTTTAGGGTTTTTAATGTATCATTACCTATGATTCCATGAAAGGAAGTTAAAGTAGGTAAAATGTAGAATTTTATCTTTTCCCTTGGTGGGCCAAAAATGTCAACATAAGTGTGGTGGGTTATTTCTATGTCACCCGCGACTGAGCTAACTTTAAATGGTTTTTCGTTCTTAAGTGGATTTCTTATGCGAGTAGATTGAATATAATTTTTGTTAGAACCTGTATCTATTAGAAAATCAATTTTGTCTCCTCTTCTTGTGGTATATTCCATGTATGGAAGAGAAGAAGGCATTAATCTAAAAAATTAATGTTGTCAGTTTCCTCCAACATTCTGTCTTCGCTAGACATATTATTGTTGGGGATAGCTTCATTATTGTCTGAGAAATCTATCAATGAGTCAGGAATATCATTATGATATTGGCTAGGATACTCTGCTTTTAAATGAAAATTGCGTTGTATTTTATTTGGAGGATGCGCCATTTGGCTTTGCAGTGGACGTTTGAAATTTTGATGGTTGTTGTTTTGTCTAAATTGTGCGGAATTGTCTACCTCCATGGGGACTGGTTTTGGAAAAAAGGTCGTAGTGTTGTGTCCAAACCTATTAAGATTTTGTTGAGTTGGTTGGGGTCGGTTAGGTCCTGCAAATTGTTGATAAAATGGTCTTGTCTGGGTGAACGAATTATGCGGTTGATTAAACCTATTCTGATGGGACTGAAATTGCCCATTTTGATGATAAAATGGTTGAGTGTATCCGCCGAAGTTTTGTTTAAAAGGCGATGGTAGACTATGTCTGTTAAAATGTGGTTTCATGTGAGCCAACTCAGGATAAAATCGCTGCCGTGGAGGCTTTGATTGGATATTTGCTCTGTTTGCGTCTTGCGCATAATTGAGCCTGAAATTCATATTTTCCAATTTGAGACACATATGTAGTGCCTGCGGGAGTGAAGAAGGCTCCCTTACACTCAGCAGTCTCGGTAGGTCGCCCCTGAGTCCGCGAATAAAAGTGTCCAGGGCTTTCTCCCTGTAGGAGTTTGTCATTGCACACAGACTTGCTGCGTCCAACTCCAAACATGTTACCTTGTCAAGAATTAATGACAGATGTTGGTAAATCATCTGGTAAAATTCGGTGATTGTCCTACCACCTTGACACATCGTGGTCATTTGGTATTCGAGCGTACCGAGATCACGCTTGTCGGAGTAGTGCATCATTAAGCACTTTTTAATTTTCGCCCAATCTAAAGGAGTCCTATATGAATCGAGAGCAGTATCTGCTTCTCCTATAATCTTAGTACGAATGGTATGTAATATTGCAAAGTATTTGCTAGTACCCTTAATGCTTTCATAAAGTTCTAAAACCCTTTCAACTGACTTTCTCCATGATCCGAATTCTCCTGCTTTTCCGGAGAATTCCCTAATGGTTTTCACTATATCTGGAATCTTATCCAGTTCATCTACCCTTACTTCTCCTATCGGTTGGTCTGTGTCTTCTTCTAACGAATCCTGACCTAAAAATTCACCAATTATGGCCTTTATTTGGTCCTTTTGCGTTTGGGAGAATCCCTCTGTTGTACTAGTTGTAACTGTAGCAGATCGTCTACTATTTGCAGCTATCGAGAGAGATCTATTTAATCTTTCTGTTATCGCTTCGATATTATCGTCTGGCATGGTGATCTATTCTTTCCACGAAATTGAAATTAATGAAAAGGATTTCCTTTTTATTCGATTAATTTATTTTTAAATTTTTCCTCTTTTCTCAAAAATATTTCTTTCACTATAAGATTTCCTTTGGTTCTTTAGTATTATCTCCTTTCAATATTTCTTTTTCTTTTATACAAGGTTTAAATTTAGAATTTTCTTCAATTCTCTAAATTTTTTATATAATTTCTTTTTCCTTTTATTTTCTTAAATTCAATATCTAATATTTTTCTTTTAATAATATTAATATAATAATAATAATAATTCTTTTTCTTATAAGTAGAATTAATTCTTTAATATTTCTTTTCCATTTGATTGTTTAATTAATTCAAAATTTAATATTTTCTTTTCAATAATCCTTTTCTTTTAAATTTATAATTATCTTTAATTCTTTAATATTTCTTTTTTATTTATTTAATTCTTTAATTATTTCAAAAATTGATATTTTCTTTTCAATAATTCTTTTTCTTTCAAATTTAAAATTATCTTTTAATTCTTTAATATTTCTTTTTTATTCATTTCTTTAATTATTTTCTTCTTTACAGAATTCAATTTTAGTACTTTTTTAATTTATCAATATATATTTTTTTAATTTAATAAAAAGATATTTCTCTTAATTTATACAAAAATTTAAAAACCTCTTACATTAAAAATATTCCTGTCATTCTTTCTTCAGGGTTGTTGAGCCCTCCGTGTTGTCCTCTTCCTCTCGTACTAGGGCACGGCAGTCAGCTGCTATCTTCTGAAGGTTTCTTTTTTTTATACAGGCACAAAAATGTTTTTTTCCTCCTTTTTTTTATAGTTTTCTTTGGAAAATATCTTTTTAATATATTCTTTCTTTAGTTACTGGAAGTTTTTTTTTTCTTTCTGGTTTCTAGAGTAGACACTTTTTTTCCTTTTTTTCTGTTTGTTTAGTTATATTTTTTTGGTAGACAGAAGCGAAACCTTACTTTTTATTTTCAGGCTCACAATCTCACTTACTGTCTGTCCCGTTTTTGTTTTTTTTTAAATTTATTTTTGGTAGACGGAAGCGAAGCCTTACTTTTTATTTTCAGACTTTCAATTTCGCTTTCTGTCGTTCCGTTTCCACACCTTTTTGTTAAAACACTTTGCTAAAAATTTATTGATTTGCTTTTTTATTATATTTTCTTATTAATAGCATCCTAAACAATTTTTTTTCACTCTAATATTTTTTCTCTTTTGCGTTGTTAATTTCTTTTGTAATTAAAACACATTTTTGTTATTGCATATTTTTTTAAATGATTATATTTTAAAAGAAAACAAGCACTGCTTAAACTATTTATAATGTTTCGAATTTATTTAAAATAGATCACTTTTATCATAAATTGTTCACTATTATATTTTTCGCGTAGTCTTACTTTTTTTCTTTCAGACTTTATATTTTTTTACGATAGTAGCTATCGCTACAGGGGTTCGGTTGGGGACCAACAGGATAATTTGTATGGCCTTACTTTTTACTTTTCAGGCATCAGTTTATTATTATTTAATTTTTTCTTTTAACTTTTACCGACCGCGTATCCTTACTTTTTGCTTTTCAGGATTTTTTCCACGACCGACCTGTTGGTCCCTGCTCGGGCGCCAATTATAAATTCGTTTATAGAATTTATTTAAAAAAAATAATTTTTTTAGAGCTTGAGCTCTTTTATTGTCAACTTCAAACTTAGAACTAAACTTTTACAAAAATATTTGTCTTAGCTTAACTTATTCTACACACCGAAATTGTTGTCTCAGCAGTTTCCCACGAGTTGGCACATTTATGTTGTTAAGCAGTTTCCCACGAGTTGGCACATTTATGTTGTTATGAAATTATTAAAAACAAGTGTTGTGTTACGTCTGGTATGCAGGTGTGCACCAGGATTGTTGACTCGACACTTTATCGCAGGTTGGAGTAGCACGTGCAAAGTAATTTAGTATTTTAAATAAGTGATGTGTTAACTTATATATGTGTGTGTAATATAAACCAAAAAACCTCAACAAAAACAACAAATGAATACGTTTTTAACAGGACTAAAAAGGCGAAAAGTTGCATTTATCCCGAACTGATTCATGGTGTAATGGAGTTGCTAGATGTCGCTGTTAACGGAAGTAACTTGGAAAAAAAATTTTTTAAAGGATATTTAAAGGCATACACTACGCATGTTTTGCAGTGAAGAACAGCATCAACCCTAATGTGAAACACAGGAAATGTTTGAGAACTTGAAAATTTAGTTTTTAATTAAAAACATACTTTTTTGTGCAAAACTAAATTTTAATTGATTTTTTTTTGGCACTTTTTAATATTGTTACGAAAATGAAAAACCAAGATATGGGTGTTTTGCTTTTACATCGCTTAACATTAAAATTCTAAATCAACAGCTACAAAAACAAAACAATGCAATAGACAAACCTGTTTACAAATTATCGTACTGCATAATATAACAATAAATACCAGCATAAAGAAAATGTTAAACAAGTAAACAAAAATATACAAACAACACTATAAAAATAAATGTAAACAACGATGTTTACATTTACACAACGATGTTTACATATATATAAACAACGATGTTTACATTTATAGATTTCGAAAAGACGAAGTCATGAGCATTTGCCTTCAGACGGCTTACCTTGCGGTATAAAAGTCATGGCAAAGCAGGCAATTGAGGCGGTGTAGCGCAGTCAGTCTTGTGTGAAGACGCGGTGTGTTTGAAGAGAATAATCGTGGTTTAAAGATCTCTGTTACAAAGATCTATCGAATAATCGTCTAGTAATTGTTATTGTTTAGGCAAAGCATATAAACAGAGGAATAACAAAGAAACGCAATTGTTGTCGTTTACAGCAAGTTGTGAGCAGAGGCACACTGAATTGTGCGAATAATAATGAATTTTAAATAAAACTAAATACAGATTTATATTTATTTTATTTGCAATGGGTCAGCAGACAAGCTTGTGAGGAAAGGAGTTTCCATGCTGTTGATGAATCTAAAACCGTTCTATGAAGTGGCGACGGATGTTTAGAAAGGTATGCTTAACGAAAGGGATAAAGACAGGCAAAGTCTCTTCTCAAACAAAGGGTGTTTCAGGCGATTAAACCTTTTGTTGAGAGCCGTTCAGAACTAATCTGAGTTTGGTGCACACTTATACACAATGGAGGTTGGTCTCGAGACCCAACGTGAATTTTTATAATTCAACATCTTAAACCTCGTTGTGTTGAAAATGTCGGTTAAACAATTTAATATTTTTACTGTCCTCTCCATGTTTTGCTCGCTTGACCAAAATATTTTTTAGCCCATAAAACATAACGAACTTATCTTATTTTGTTTAGATTGAATTTTATTATTTTGTTTCTATTTTCTCTGCTTTATGCTTAACTGACATTTACCGGGTGATATTGTTTTAAACCATTTTGGCTAAATGAAATATATTTTTATGCATATGAGTTAGCGATAGTCGTTTAGTTTTTAGGGGAAGCAATTTCTAAAAAACTAAAAAAAGAAAATTTATGTGCGATAATAAAAAGGCAACTTTGTATGGAAATTCAAAATTTTAGTTCTACAAAATATTTTCATAGTTAAAATTCAAATATAATAATAAATTGGTAAATTTAATTGTTGTTATAACAAATAAAAAAATATGTAAAAATTTATTAAATTTTTTTGTTAAAAAAAAAGGATACGCTGACAGTTAAATAGAATTTTTAATATTTTTCTCGAAAACACACATTTTATTTTAATTGATTGTATTTCGGTTAATAGGAGAAATATTGAAGAATTTTAAATTATAGATCCCTGATGTCTGGTACAAAGGTAAAGGCTCGATGAAGTTGAAACACGAGGTATTGGAATTATTGTATAATTTTAAAAAATAACGAAATTTCCTTAACCTTGAATTATAAAAGTCTTTCCCAGGCGTACGTTTTCAGCTACCAATGGGGTTCTATTCAATAACTATCACGAATATATCATTATGAAGTCATTTCGGAATATGGCTTCATAACATTTTTTAAATTCTATTTGAATCGCTGTTTCATCGTTTCGGTGCGTAGACAACTAAAAAAAAAATTTTTGCGTCTGCCTATTATAATATTAGGCCCACAGAACCAGTGCACTCAATGACTTTGGAGAGGTACCATTTTGTGGTATGCAGATGGCTCATACAGGAGCGGTAGGTTTTTGTTTCAGAGTGAAATATTCTAGACTTATGAGAAAACTTGCAGGTATTTTTCAAGTCCATGCCATTCAAAGATGTGGTCAATTCAACTTGGATAGAAGATACGGAGGACTATATTATCTGACAGTCATACCGACATCCGAACACTAACACTAGTTAAAATAAAGTTACCCTGAGCTGAGTACTAGAAATTCTCACCCATAGTCAGGCAGATGAGATTGAGAGGACAGGAGTTTATACGCACCTTTCTGTGGTGAGAAAAGGATACTCAATGAAAGGAAAGATAAAGAAGATAAATAGGGCTAAAGATTCTTCTCAGACCAAACAGGTGTGAGGCAATCTAAACTTGCTTAGTAACTGATCTTTTCACAGGACACTATAAGATCAATGTATATTTATTCAGCATCTGGATCATGTCGAACCCAACAGCTTGATGAGAATGTATCATCAGGACATATGCTTTAAAGCTGTAGTTCGGAGTCGACTTTAAACTATACGACCCTCATTCATAAAAACTAACACATACAACACAAGTGGTGAGAGAAGCTCGGTCGTCACCCTGACTGAGGGGTTGTAATGACCAAATATGTATTCGTCACGATTACTCTCTTCAAACGCACCGTGTCTACACACAAGACTGACTGAACTTTTACTAACTCCCTCGACTGATTTGCCCTGCCTTTTATATTGCAAGGTAAACAGTCTGATGATATTCGTGGCTTCGCCTTCTCGAAATCTCTATAAATGTAAACAGTATTCATTATTGTTGTTTGCGTATTTTGTTTACATTTAGTTTTGTAGTGTTGTTTGTGGATTTTTGTTTACTTGTTTATCATTTTTTATGCTTGTGTTTGTTGTTGCATTTTTGTACCGTTTGCTTATAATTTTAATGTTAAGCGATGTAAAAGCAAAAATCTTGATTTTTCATTTTCGTAACAATATGTAAGTAAGTATGTATGTGTGTATACAATGGTTATAATTAAAACCAAAGAGAAAATAATTTGCTCGTTAATAATCAAATTATTTTGCTTTTGATTTCCATACTCTTTACGGTAAACCAATTGTAAAAATTTCAATTGTCGATTATTATTGCCATTATTGCCACTATTATTGTCATGTCAACCGTAAATTCCTCTACAATTACAGTGTAGCATACATGCTTCAACACATCGATATTTGCTGAGGAGACAAAGCAATGTAAAGAATTTAATAACTCGTATACAAAAGAGGGGGAAAAACAATTCCAAGACATATGCATACATGCATATCCATACACTACAAAAAAAAAAAAAAAAAAAAAAAATAACTTCACAGGAAATGCAACAACACTAAACAACAACAAATACTGTTTGACAGTTTTTTCCTCTTCTTCAGTTTTTCTTCGAATACAGAGATGGGTTGAGTACTTTTAAATTTTATTTGTAGTAAATAGTGATACTCCTTTTTGTTGTTGTTTATATTGTTATTGTAACCGCTGTTATTGTTATTGTGGCATGAAATAATTTTAAGAACACTTAGATACACGACATGAAAATACGTAGAATTTGCAAAAGTAACAAGTAAGGCATCTAAAGAGAGAAGGAAGAAAAACTTTGCAACACTTATTCTATACTTTGTGGATGTGTACGAGTATGAGTAAGATACAAAGTAAACGCACCTTTTTGTAAATGTGTGTGTAAGTATTTAAAAGACAATATATTTTTGTTTATATGCATGTTTATATGTTTACATTTTAGTTGATATTTTGTATGCAATATTTCAATATGTTTTCTTGTGGTTGACTTGCGGAATTTTCAATAAACGCTCAAGTGAGTGCATCATGTTATTCTCTTTTCCCTTTAAGTTCTCCTTTGTCGTATAGTCTCTTTATTTTTATTGTTTTTCTTTAATGTGTTAGTAAATTACATAATATTGCCAGTGAGTGCATATGATTACAAACCAAAAAGATAAAAAAAACTTTAAAAATATTAATAAAAATCATAAGAATTCTAATATAGAGTTTCTTACGTTGTTGCTATTGTGATACAAAGCTTTGTTTGAAGTCAAAGCCTTAAGAACTAAAGGAAAAAAATGTCTACTGATTGCAGAATAGAGAGCGAAATAATAGTATGTTGTCATAAGAGATCACAGAAATGTAATTCGTAATGTAAGCGATAAGCTACTAAAACAAAACAATGCATTAAACAAACCTGTTCACAAATTATCGCACTGCTTAATATAACAACAAACACCAGCATAAAAAAAATGGTAAACAAGTAAACAAAAATACACAAACAACACTACAATAATAAATGTAAACAACGATGTTTACATCTATAGAGATTTCGAGAAGGCGCAGGCAAGAACATTCGCCTTAAAGAACATTCATCAAACTGTTTACTTTGCCAAATAAAAGGCAAGACAAAGCAGGCGACTCAGTTAGTGAAGTTCAGTCAGTCTTGCGTGAAGATGCGGTGTGTATGAAGAGAGTAATCGTGGTATGAAGATATCCGTTACAAAGATCTCTCGAATAATTGTCTAGTAATTGTTTTTCTTTATGCAAAGGGTATAAACAGAAAAACAACTAAAGAAGCAATTGTTGTTGTTTACATCAAGTTATAAACAGTGAAAAAATCACCATAAAAAGTTTCTTAAAAATTTGTCGTTGGGAGTCGACTTTAAACTGTAGGTCCCGCCATTCATGTATAATATTAGCATACCTACTAGACTTCGGCGAAGTGTGGCTACAGAAGTTCCCCATATCTCTCCCCAAAACTCTCTGATAATGTCAGCCTTCGCTCTATTTATAGATTTCTTTTCAGCTTCTAAAAGTTCGTAATGATTTGTTACAGTTATTTTGACTCCTATATTTCGTCTTCCTTGTAATGTAATATAAAATTGACAATATTTCCAAAATAATAACGATAAACTTTCATTAATCGATTAATCCTTACGAAAAAAACTTTTCGTTTAACAGTTACAAGGTACATCACAGTATAAATTATGTACAATATACATATGTATGTTTGATATATGTGTGTTTCATCTTATATCCTCCTTTTAAGGATTGTCATGTTGATTAATTGCGATTTGAGCTTGAGTGAAACTTTTCTCATCAGCATTCCAACAATAATTAAAGTTTAGCTGACAAAATATTTAAAGAAATTATTTATTTTATTATTTAACACTGTGCGTCTGTTAAACACATAAATATTACAGGGTGTGGTGAATATCTTATTTTATAAAAAAAAAAATTACAATAACAAAATAACAATCTGATGTGTTTTATTGATAGGTTAATTATTTAAGCGTTTCTCTAATTAAATTTATTCAAAGTTGACTTTGAGAACTGCTGTGTCTGTGTGGCTTATTCGCATACACCTGCAAGTTGAGAAAACCCCGTAAAAAAAGTGTAACGGGATCAAATAGGTCGATCTCGGTGGTTAGTTCAATTCACACCTTCATGAGATATCTTTGACCTGAAACTGCTTGTGCAGAATGTCAAATATTGCGCCGTCTTATTAAAACCTTAGTCTTGTTGATGTCCGCCGTCTATTTGATGTCTAGATCATCCAATTTAGATGAATGTATAGAAAATTGCTGCTCTTGAAAATTTTAAGTTACAAAGTTTTGTGGTAGCACCCTGTTTCCTATTCTACAGAAATATCCTTCAATGTATGTGTATGTGTTGAAAATTTTCAAAAATTTCTCTGTACGAACAACATTCAACATTTTATTTTATTAAATTTATGCGACATATATACATACATACTTACAACATTTATAAGCAAACAATCACACACACACAGACACATAAATATTTATATTTGATTGTATAAGAGTGCTTAAGTATGCATGTAGTTGTGCAGTTGTGGCATGACCAAAATCCTCATCAACTAATCCACACTATACAACCACATTTTAATTCAGTTGCATTTCTTTACGCTACAAAACGCACATTAACGTGCTTGTGGTCAACATAAGTTTCTACGTTAGAAACAACAACAATAGCAACAACAACAACAACAACATCAACATTGCTAGCAATACTAACTGCTGCAACAGGAGCTAAAGTTTAAGCTGATGATGCTTACAAAAGCAATGCTAGAGATGTGGCCGACAATAACAACAACAACAAAAATAAGAAATAATAAGAGTTAAAATAACAACAATAACTACAATATCAGACAGCAATAGCAATGGAAGTTACTCTCCTATACTTATACGTTAAACGTACTCAGAGTTGTACTATGTAACAGCACAACGCATAATAGCCTGAGTGTATAGCAGGACAAAACAGTATTATTGTGTGTGTGTATGTGTACGTATATGCCACTGAGAGTGAATGCTACATTATGTTATATGCATGTGTGTGTATGTCAATGTGTATTGTAGAGCTGGTATAATTTTAGATAAACATCTACAATATTATTATTGTATTTTGTGTTTATGTGTGTGTGTGTGCGTATACAAGTGTAGTGCTCGTGATAGTACGACTAAAACAAGCACTATTGCTTTGGTTGCCATTTATTTTGTTTTCTATAACAGTCCTTGCACATTTCGTGTCCTTTCTTTGTATGTGTAGGTGCTTATGTTGTTTTTATTGTTGGTTTACGTGCGTTAAGGTAACGTAAAATCTTACGATAAATTGCACAACCCTTAGCATTTAAGCTTCTACGTACACTAGCGAAATGCAACTCTTTTTTTTTGGAGAATTTTTAGTTGTTTTGTTGACTTCCCTTGGTATTGGACGAAACTATTGTCGTTTCAAAACAATATTAGACGGGTATTTATATAAGTTTTGTTGTAAAGGTTCTGTATTTCTTGATTTCAAAAGTAAATTTAAATATAAAACACCAAAAATGCCACAATTATGACGAACCTCTTATTAGAGTGCTTGAATGCTGCCATTATGTCTGAAATAAATGTTTGCAGTTGTCGATGTTTTTAGAATTCAAACACTTTTTCTTATATTTCAGCAGGTATAACTCGATGAATGGTGGTTTGCTAACCCTTCAACTCAAGGGGATTATCGGCTTAGACGATCTTTTTCACAAACAGCGAATATCGAGAAATTTTGTTAGAAAACTTTCCGGAAAATGTTCATGTAGTAAAGATTAGTTCTGCAGTTGTTTTGTGCCTCTAAAAATTCCTTCTCGCATGGTTCATTACATTAAATTGCAGACCAAAAGAAAGGCATTCATCATGCGACCATAGCACCGTGAATTAAGAGTTAGAATTCTTTCAATTTTTTTTTCGAGACATCTGGCCTGGAGCTTGAACCGTGCCGTCGTGAATTAAAAATTACAGTACTTTCAAGGTCACAATCATACCTGCACAACATAACCGCCCTCAAAAAATTAAATTTTTTGCATGCAATGGCTTTAGTACCATCACTCTAATGTTTTATCAAGCTCTCATGTGACGATTTTGTTTACGTAATCAGATTTATTGCTTCAGAAAAAGTTTCTTCGAAGGATCAGCATTGAAGGATTTAAGCTCCAGCACAGAACAGGCATATTTATGGCGATGTGAGTAGTGGGCTTGGACTTTCTATGAAGTGTAGATCCAAATGTAAAATTTCCCATTATAAGCCTTATCCGTAGATTGAGCCTTAAAAAATTTTTTGATACATACTTGTATTTCATAGAATTTTGCAAAATATTGATAGATTTTTTTACAAAATTTAAATATTTTTATTTATTTTAATTCATTTTACTAAAACTCCTTTACATTATTACATTTTGTTATCACTTTAATGAAATTTGTGCCAACATTTTTTGACATGCTGTACATGGCAGCAAAAAAATGTAAGTCTTACTTACTTACTTAATTGGCCATTAACATCCTGATTAACAGATTTCGGCCTGCTTTAACACATCCTTCCAGGCGCCTTTGCTTCTTGTGCCCCTACGCCAGTTGGTCACACCAATCGATGACAGCGCTTCCTCGATCTGGCCCTTCCAACGCAAACAAGCTATTCCTCTTCGCAGACTCCCGCAGACGCCTGCATCAAATACCGGTCTCGCCAGAGCATCCTCTTCCATTCCAACGACATTGCCAAGTCGCCTAATGTTAATACTCCACAATCGACAAAAAAATGTATGTCATAGAACAAAAAAATGCAAGTTATCACCAAGAAAAATACAACTCATCGACCAAGAAATGCAAGTCATCACCAAGAAAAATACAAGTCATCGACCAAGAAATGCAAGTCATCGACCAAGAAATGCAAGTCATCGACCAAAAAAATGCAAGTCAACACCAAGAAAACTGTAAGTCATCGACCAAGAAAAATGCAAGTCATGGACCAAGAAATGCAAGTCATTAACCAAGAAATGCAAGTCATCGACCAAGAAAAATGCAAGTCATTGACCAAGAAATGCAAGTCATTGACCAAGAAATGCAAGTCATCGACCAAGAAATGCAAATCGACGACCAAGAAATGCAAATCATCGTCCAAGAAAAATGCAAGTCATCGACCAAGAAAAATGCAAGTCATCGACAATGAAAAATGTAAGTCATCGACCAAGAAATGCAAATCATCGACCAAGAAAAATACAACTCATTGACCAAGAAATGCAAGTCATCACCAAGAAAAATACAAGTCATCGACCAAGAAATGCAAGTCATCACCAAGAAAAATACAAGTCATCGGCCAAGAAATGCAAGTCATCGACCAAGAAAAATGTAAGTCATCGACCAAGAAATGCAAATCATCGACCAAGAAAAATACAACTCATCGACCAAGAAATGCAAGTCATCACCAAGAAAAATACAAGTCATCGACCAAGAAAAATGCAAATCATCGACCAAGAAATGCAAGTCATCGACCAAGAAAAATGCAAGTCATTGACCAAGAAATGCAAGTCATCGTCCAAAAAAATGCAAGTCATCGACCAAGAAATGCAAGTCATTAACCAAGAAATGCAAGTCATCGTCCAAGAAAAATGCAAGTCATCGACCAAGAAATGCAAATCATCGACCAAGAAAAATGCAAGTCATCGACCAAGAAAAATGCAAATCATCGACCAAGAAAAATGCAAGTCATCGACCAAGAAATGCAAGTCATTAACCAAGAAATGCAAGTCATCGTCCAAGAAAAATGCAAATCATCGACCAAAAGAAATGCGAGTCATCGACCAAAAACGCAAATCATCGACCAAGGAAAATGCAAGTCATCGACCTAAAAAATACAAATCATCAACAAGAAAAAAAGTGCAAGTCATCTACTAAAAAAATAAAACTTGCGAAAACTACGACATTTTGTTGTATATATACCTATAAATGCATATGAACTCAATGAGAATTATTAAAATTTTTAAGTCCATTTAACTAAAATTTAATTTTTATCCGTATTTACGTAGATTTTTTCATATATCCGGTTCCACGTAACGTACGACCATAAAGAAACCTGTTTTGGAATTTTGGAGACTATGGCTATCCAGCCCACTAGGTCCGTTTCACCACTAGGTCCATTTTTTTATCCGATTTTGCCTTATTTGAAGACATCAAATGGAAACTTTCTAGGAAACCTGGAAGACATGTACGCACCAGAAATATTTCTTGCTGTTGCTTATAAACATTTTTCTTCACAAAAACTTATAAGAATTTGAATCAATATACCATTAAAACAGTCGAAACGGGCTATGATGACCAAAAGGTTTATTAAACCATATGCGTGATACCCTATCAACAGGCTATGTCCATGGAAAATAATTCTTTGCTGTTTTCGTTTAGTTTTTCCTATTCAAAATTAAATAATTACCGTTATTCATAGATAAAAAAACAAAACCTTAAATACACTACAGAATTCACTCACATCAGCACATTTGTTTTGTGATTGTAGGAGTGAGTATGCAAATGTCAACGTAGAGAAATTGACACAAACTTACTTCAAAACAACAAAACAAAATTGATGCGATTTGTTTACCTTTGAAAAAAGAAAAAACAAAAAACTTTGTTTTAAAATACGTTGTTGTTAGTATTATTATCTCGAAGCCCGGGGGTGACAAAAACAGTTGCAAAACAAATATTTACCCGTTGTTGCCACAACATTTAAAGGAAAAACTGTTGAACTTATTCTCTATAAAACTTTTTCATTTGCTTTATTGTATTTATAATTAAGCACAAATGGCTCTGAGGACTTCTATATGATATGCTTAGATGGTTGGTTATTCTGGAAAGCGGTCAACAGACAGAAATGTTTTCGGTTTTTTACGTATATGAAGTATGGAGGCAACTTGCCAGAAAACTAAGATCAAAAATGAAACTATCTCGATCAGACTTATGTTAGGGTAAGCCAACACTCTTAATTTATTAATAAAAGAGATTATGTGTCAAATTTATTATTATTTTGTTGTAAAGTACAATTGTTCCGGTTAGAAATTAAATATAAAAATGATAAACAAAAGCTACAAAATCAAAACAATGAACTTGTTTACATGATCAACAATTAAACAAAAATATAGCAACAACATCAGTATAAAAAAAGGGAGATAAACAAATAGTGAACAACAACACTGCAAGGACAAACGTAAACAAAATACACAAACAGCAATAACGAAAACAAATGTTTACATTTATAGCAATTTCGCAAAGGCAAAATCATTCTCATTCGAGAGCATTCATCAGACTGTTTACATAGCGATATAAAAGGCAAGACAATGTAGGCAACGGAATCAGAAAGAATTCAGTCAGTCTTGTATGAAGACGCGTTGTGTGTGAAGAGAATAATCGTGGTTTTAAGATCTCCGTTGTAAAGGTCTAATGAACGAATGTAAAGAAGAATAACAAATAAAGCAAATTGTTGTTGTTTGAATCAAGATGTCAAATGTGGCACACAGAATTGATTTAAAACTAAACATACATTTATTTTTATTTCATTTGCAATCTACGAACTCATATTTTAAACGTTTTTAAAAGAATAAAAGAATAAAAACGTTTAAAATGTGAGTTCGTAGATATAATATAATATTATTTCATTCGTATGGCGGCGGCGTCTAGCCTCACAGTACCCTATTCGATCGCACCAAATTTTTGTGCATTTTCTGAGTGTGTTTTGAGTGTCGTGCCCCACAGGAAATAGTTCCACGGTAGCAAATCTTAGATCCTTGGCGGCTAATTGATATCACCATATTGGGCTAATTAAAGAGCCACCAAACGTTTGACACAATAAATCGATTGTGGCATAAACAGTGTCACAAGTTGCACAATCTTGTTGAAAACGAACATCGTTCACATCAATAGCATGAAGAGCGGATATAACAAAATCGCTTGTCATGGTGCGATAGCCGTCCTCATTTTCAAAGAAATATGGGCCAATGGTGTGGCAGCTCCACAAGACTTACCAAACAGTCACTCGTAATGGATGCATTGGCTTCTGAAACACCATGGAAGATAGGTGGGTTTTCTGAGCCCCAAATTCGGCAATTTTGCTTATTAACGTGCCCACTCATTTTACCGTGCAATACAAGACCTTGAAGAATATTTTGCTAATAAATGTCTGTATGTAATCTACCAGTGGTAGACTACCACACGTTTTGACCAACCAGTCTCCAATTCAAACTTTTCCAACAAATGCCACGAGTATGCTGATGGTTTTGGGGAAAATGAAGGACCCATTTTTGTATATTTTTCTAACCTGTGTTCTGTCCAACCTTTTTTCATTACAATGTTGTTGTTGTTGTTGTTGATTTTTTACAATATTTCTCTTGTATGTATATTTTAAACAAATAAAAATAAAGTTAAAAAACAAAAACAAAAAAATATTTTCTATGTTGTTATATTTTGTTGTTGTTGTTTCTTTCATTGTTAACATACTCCTACTGAATTATCCATGTTTGTTTATTTATTTGTTTAACAAAAAAATAAAAAATAAAAAAATAGAAAAATTGTCTCAAAAGTCCTGTTTATACTTGCACATATGTGTGATTGTATTACTGCATGTGTATGCAATACTATACGTTCGAATACAAGAGAAACCACAGGATCTGTAATACGGCTACCTATACAAGGAGACAGAGAGAGAGCAAGTAAGAGTTGAAAAATGTGTTTTGTCTTTATAAACATTAACATTCTCTTCTTAAAAGTTTAAATATTTTATATGAAATATTTATTTATTTTTTTTTAATTTCCTTTATCAAATGCATGCTGCATTGCAAGTGAATTTGGTCAATATTGACCTCAAAGTCAAGCAGAGAAGAAAATAATTTTTTTTTTGAAAAAATTTTTTTGAAAAATCAATTTATTTGTTGGTTTCTAAAATGTTTAAATTAAAATGAATTTTTAACATATTTTTTTTTTTTATTAAATCTTTGAGTCAATCAGTTTGACCACTTACATTAAAGAAGAAATTTTTATATGTATGACAGATAAAAAACCAGAAATTAATCTCCTACTAAAGGCTGGAACACATCCAGATACATATGTACATCCAATTTAACATGACTCTGGCCCACAAATTAAGTTGTATTTTTGATGTTGGCATGGGTCATGTTGAGTTTGAGTACTGCTGTGGCTTGTTGCTCACTCACATATCCCTGCAATATAAAAAGATTTTACAATCTCACTGGCCAGTTCACATCACCTCCAAGCGAGTTGACCATGCCCTCAAAATGTGCAGAATACTCAATAATGCATGAGCTGTGTAGCACATAGCGTCATCCTGTTGAAAACATATGTCATTTGTCCAGGTTATCCAATTCAGGCCAAAAAAGTTTGGTAACAATGGACTAACACATCTGCACACTGCTTTAAAAGTGATGGCAAATTTCAGTGAAATATAAGCCGGCTGTTCACAATTAACAATCCGTAAGACCGGGGACAAAAAAAAAGTTTCTTTATAAAAATCGGGTAAAAAATGTACCTAGTGGGGACAATTTACCTAGTGGGATAGATATTCATAGTCTCAAGTATGCCAAAACAGGTTTTCTTACGGTAGAGCGTTACTTGAGACCGGAGATATTTCATTGCAGCTAATTGTTTTCTTCAAACGAGCAAAACATTTCCCTATTAAAACCGCAAAATTGTCGATGACTTACACTTTTTTTTTGTCAATTTTTTGCATTTTTTGGTTGCCTTTTCTTTGGGAGATGATTTGCATTTTATTAACCGATGACTTGCTTTTTTTTTTTTGGTCGAAGACTTCAATTTTTGGTAGATGACTTGCTGATCTTGGGACATGTTTAGCATTTTATTGACCGATGACACGAATTTTTTTGGTCGAAAACTATATTTTTGGGCGATAACTTACATTTCTTCAGTTGATGACTTTCGTTTTTTTGGTCGATGACTTGCAGATCTTGGTTGATGACTTGCCTTTTTTGTGGTCGATGACTTGCATATTTAAGGTCGATTAGTTGCACTTTTTACCGATGGCTTGCATTTTTTTTTTGGTTGATAACTTGCATTTTTAGTGAATGGCATGCATTTTTTATATAAAGCAGTATGGAGTACATACATATATATATACATATGGTTGAGATAATATTGGTATTTAAAATTCTTATCATCTTTCTCATAAAAATGTCCTCGATCGTTATGATGCCTGTTTCATATTGATGTACACTTTTTCAATTTATTACATTAAAATTCTCTTAAAGAGTGCTTCGTTGTAAAGAGTTTGTTTCATGGCAATAAGTTTTAATCTCTGGATATCGAAAATATCTTCGCAACAGTTTCTTTCGTTTTACTTATGGTTTCATTTCATTTCATCAGCAAACTTTACACAGAAAAAAACGGCAACAATTTTAAAAAGTTACACTTTTTTGTTGTTGCTACTGTTCGCTACGTTACGTTACTGTTTACGATATTTTGAAACATGTACGCTTGGCGACAACAACTTTTACTATGTGCTGAAGACCATTTATTCACGCGATGTAGTCGGGTGAGGCGATTGCGAAAACTTACCGCACACTCGTACGTTGTTGTTGTCGGTTTTTTTTGTCTTTCCTTTGTGCATTTTCGTTTCCTTAACCGTAACGAAAAAAGTACGAAAAAAGTTGCCAAGGATATGTGTTTAATATTTTAGCGAGTGAGGCAAAAGAGAAAAAAGAAAACGACAATATTGGACACTCGTTTGCTTTATTGCTGGCAGCAAGAAACTTTCAATGCTGAGAGAGTATTCCCTTCTCCGAAATGATGTTTCAGTTTATGATTGCTATTGCTACTGCTACTGCTGCTGTTGCTGTTGCCTTTCACGGATGATGATGTTGTTATTGCTTAAGCTTTAGCTTGAACCAGAATGCCCAAGAATAGTGAATAAGAGAAAACGAAACCTCAACTGTGCCACAGGAAAGAATGTAAGAACTTAGCTACTCGGTTAAGTGTGGTGTGGAAAGAAAACTTTCTCGGTGTTGTTGCAAGCTACACTCTGCTACAACAACCAAAATGGAAAATAATGCCAGTAACAATGAGGTGCAAGTGGAAATTTATAAATAAATAAAATTGTTGTTGCACTCTCACATGGACTGTTTGGACGTTTTACAAACGAAGGTTAAAATTGAGGGTGTGGGCGTGTTTTGTAGTACGTGAATGCCATGATTCGTAGCGTTTTTCTTGGTCAATGCATTCTTAGAAAATTTTTCTTAAAAGGCCATCAATTTCGAATGTAAGCCTTTCGAGATTATACTTTAAAATCACTGATAAATAGGCCACCAAACGCAACCATTTTACGATGTTAATGAAGGTTACATAGGAAAAAAATTGTGAAAAAAATTCATGTTTCTACAGCACACTGGTTGTAGACGTAATAATCTGTGGTCAATCAAAAAATTACTGAATATTGTAGGGTTAGAGTTTGTTAACTATAAACTTAGTAAGATACATTAGGAGAGCTTGAATGCATGCTCCTAACAAAGTTCTCTATCCCAAGGTATTCTACCGGACAACCACAGATTAAATGCTTTACCATCCTTAGTTCCTACCTCAAAAAATATTTTTGAAATCTATCACAGCCGCGAACCTTCTCTATTACCATCAGTAGAAGTAAGAGGGTTCCTAACCACTGCTGCTTCGCTCAGTGCCTTTACCTTATAAGTTCAGGAAAAGTAAGACAGCCAATCAATCATTAGCATAAGAATTTAATATATTCACAGCATCAGATCCTACAATTTCTGTGGAGGGCAAGTGTGTGTGGAGGAACCTACAGATTACAAGATAGATTTTAGAAAATAAATATCAGTTAAATACGGGATACTTGCAGATAGTTTCCCTTGAAATTAGGAATAACTTCCCCTCCAAGGCTAAGGCTTACTGCTTAGAAGAAAAAAAGAAAAAGTCTAAAGCCAGGAATAATACTACGTGTTCAGTTCATACGATGCATTGGAAACGCATGCCCATAGACTAAACGTTCCCTTGGACGGTTGCTGTATAGGTGTATTGCAAGAGAAACTGTATATCAAATCATATCCATCTAATCCAAAACACCCTGAAGAGTTATTACAGTCACAAACCAAACGTATTGTCAATGAAAATCAAGTAGAAACCAGCAACAGAAGTAGTGAGATCGACTACAATTTGAAATGTTTACTATATGGTAACGGTATCAATCTAAAAAGCACTGAGAATGTTTCCAGTTCGAGATATGCATTCTAGCATCAGTATTCAAATCTAGTTTTGAAATATTCATGAAAATCGATGTATAAGCTCTGTCTGAGTATTGGTACTGTTTATATATGTTTACCTTTATTCTTGTAGTGTTTTTTGTGTATTTTTGTTTACTTGTTTACCATTTTGAAGTCGCCGTAGGTAGTGTGTTCGCTTATTAGACGTATTCAAAACGAAATATGAAAAAAAAAAAATATTTCTTCGGCAACTTCCTCTCAGCAGATTTCTGGCAAAAACTCTAAGAGTGAATTAACCTGCCATGAAAAAGTCTCTCAAAATCTGTCGTTCGGAGCCGACGTTGAACTGTAGGTCCCTCCACTCAAGCATAAAATTAAGGCACACAACATGAGTGGTGTGTGAAGCTAGGCCGTAATCCTGACTGAAGGGTTGTAATGGCCAATTATGTATGTATGTACGTGTTTACCATTTTTTATGCTGGAGTTTGTTGTTATGTTACACAGTACGATAATTTGTAAACATGTTTGTTTACTTGCATTGTTTTGTTTTTGTAGCTTTTGTTTATAATTTTAATCTTATGTGATGTAAAAGCAAAACACCAGTATCTTTATTTTTTATTTTCGTAACAATATAAAGTCCAAGTGTAGCGTTTTGTAGCCTTCTCAAAATGTTCTTCTCAACGTGTCCTTTTCTTAAAGTATGCTACGCTTCATTTATGAAAGTGTTAGTGTCTGTTAACTTCTTAAATTATCATGTAAAAGTTTCAGAATTAATGCAAAACATATTAGGAAAAAAAATGAAACATTAGTTAAGAAAGTATGTTGTTGTTGCTTTTATTGTTGTTCTTCAGTTGTCTCATAATCTTGTCACTCGTTCTGACAATCATTCTAGCACTCGTGTTTCATTCAGTCAACCATACAAGCAGTCAGTCACATAATTTCTGGTTTTTTGGCATGCAAAGAGTGTGTGTGTGTGCGTGTTATATTAGTCTTGTGGATTTTAACTTGAACTTTTTCTCGCAATCAAAATGTAATTCTCTCGCACGCACACACACACGCATCTCTACATATGGGGATAGGTATGTTATGTTGTTGCTGTGATATAAGTAGGTACGAAACAAATAAGTAACAGTGTTAACTAGTACTACATGTGTAACAGGATATGTATGTATATGCATGTATGTGAGTATTTTTTGTTTATAACTGAGTTAAGATTTTGCATATACCTACGTTTGTATGTGTGTAGATATACATAAAATACTTCTGTATAGGTGAAACTACGGTGTGTGTGTGTGTTACTGCAGCACATCCAATGTACCATTTTATAATGTTTTTTTTTCTTCTTCCAACTTATTTCACTCTCTTTACTCATTTTTTTTTCTCATTTTGCTGTCGTTCAAAAAGTGGTGAACCAATTTTTCCATCGCCTATGTATACGTGCGAGTGTACGTATGTATGTGTGTGTTTGTGTAAGTGTCTTATAACATTACAAACGTTATAAAACAGTTTAACAGACTGATGATGTTCTATTTTGAAGTTGATGGCCCCACGTATTTGCTGCATTTGCTGTAATGGTTATTGCACGTTAAGCTTAGACGTTAGAGATGTTTAGCAGGTGGATAAAATGATAAATATTTACCGTGTTTTTTTTACTATTCTTTCTCTTTCTTGTAGCTTTTTTGAACATTTTTATTTTTTATATTTAAAAACGTTAAAAAGTTTTCGCAGGAAAACACTTTAAGCTTAACTGTGGTGCAATAAATTATTAATTTTTCAAATGCAGTTTTAATTGTAAATGAAAAATTCATATTCTAAAGAAATGAAATGAAGAAAGGAGAACTAAAATGTAAGAAGAATTGCCAGATGAATAATGATGTGATGAAAATCAATAAAAGTCAAATAGAAAATTACTGAAAACTAAATAAACTGTTCATTTTAGATGGCACAAAGCAGTTAATACATACATACATATATAATTGGTCATTACAACCCTTCTGTCACGATTACAATCAAGTTTCTCACATCACTTACGTGGTGTGTGTTATTTTTACACATGAGTGACGGGACCGACAATTTAAAATCGACTCCAAACGACAGATTTAATTTATTCTTAGAGTTTTTGCCAGAAATCTGCTGAGAGGAAGTCGCCGGAGAAATTTTTATTCATATTTTAGTTTTGATGTCTTACCTGGGGTTTGAATCGTAGCCATGCCTCTAATAAGCCAACACACTACCTACTAGACTACCGCGACGTATGTGCAATTGAAGCATAACTTAAAGATTCGCTAACAAAAATTCGGCAAACTCCTACTGTAAAAACCGCCAAATCTATTCTTTATTTTTGTTTTTTCTTTTTAGCTGCGTAAACTTTTATTCTTAGAATTGTCATGAAAGGGTACCTTAGTGCTGCGATGGTCTGATCTATCTTTCAACTCTGAATAAGTGTCTCCAGAGTCTACAGTGCCCTGTCATAAGAGGTTACCAAAAGCAGGTTACTCCTGAATAGTCCTCTTATTGTAATTCCCCGACAAAGGTTTTGATTGCCTTAATCCAAAAAAAGAGGAAGAGTTTTTTCATCACTTTATCTTCTCTTTCGTTAAGCATAACTTTCTAAAAATTGGGCCACCCCTTCACATGAAAATTTTGGTCCCCTTCAACAGCATGGAAACTTCTCGCCACGAAAACTCGTCTGCTTGCTTATATGATCTGGCATTCAGTAAAGGGTAAGCTTATTTAGAGTAAGTCCTCCTCTCCAGTCTAACCCATACTAGTTTCGGTTTAATCTCATAAAAGCTGAGTGATCGAATGGAGGACTGACTGTCAGATAGTTTTTCTTTGTTGTCTTCTGTATCTCTTATCCAAGTTGAATTGAGTACATCTTTCAATGACATAGACTGCTGATTGGAAGATATACCAGAGTTTCTCCATTGGCTCGGAATATTTCAATCCGGAAGCAAAAACCTAGATTAGTTTTGAATCCATCTGTATAACACAAAATAGTCCGTCTTCTAAAAGAATATGCAGCTTGCAGATTACTCCTTTAATTTGTATTAAAAAGTCTAATTTCTAAGCTTTTCCCATTAACTAATCAATCAGAAGATTCTATTCTGGTTCCCTGCAGGGGACAGTCAAGGAGGAAGCTGTCAGCCAATCGACTCCTTATATCATGAAGTTTCCTAATGAATTTCAAAGTAATCTTGTCTCCTTCTCATCAACCTAAGGAAAGTTTTGACCTTCACCAGCATGTTTAGCGGTACGAAATACAGTAGAGCCTCCAGTGCCGCTGTAGGATATACCCTCATTGCGCCTGTTAGGCCAACACAAACTGGCCTGAGTGTCTTATCCAACTCCATTAAATCTATTTTCAAAATAATTCTATCAGCCCACACATTTGCCACATAAGTCAATAAAGGCCTGGACACCATATATCCGTACATAATTCCTGGATTAAATCCTCAAAGTTTTCCCTGCAAGATCTCTGCATGTCAGTATGGCATGTAATGTGGCGACTTTCTCTCAGCAGATTTCTGGCAAAATATGTATGAATACTCAGTACTTAATATGAGTAGGGGATTACAAGCCTTCTGCACGAAGCAAGTAATTCTGGTTTGACGATTGAGAATGGCCAACTGTTCCTTCATGACTAATTACACGCTAGAACAACGCTTCAACTGGTTATATAAGACTTCGTCTATTTTACAAACAATATATACTAATTTGACTAATTTTGACTCAAACCCACCAACAAGACATTGAAATGTGCTTGACGAAGAAAATATCGCTTTGTATCGTGTAGCCTTGAAAAGTCGTAAACTTTTTGGCCTTTAACCTTTGTCCAAATGAAATGCACATTTTTAAATAATGATTCTTTTTAAAGTATATGAGCAACATCAAATCAAATTTAAATGAATATTGCCAGCTTTGATAATGAATAAAAATGAAAGTTTTATGCTGATGCCCGAGGTTTACACGATTGCATTGCATTGGGGGCATATGAAAAATTCTGTTAAAAAAATGAGCAGAAAAAAAAATAAGCACAAAAGTTCAAATGTCTGGCGTGTTATCGTATGTGGCGCATGATGAGCATTAAAACTAACCTTGAAACTTTAATTTGTCTCTTGTTTTCTTAATAAGTTTTACAAGACACAAGACACAAGACACCAGACTCGTATGTCATAAATCATAAGTACTGCCACTACCATACCATGGAAGCAAAAAGTAAATCGTATTGTTATTAGATGATGGAAAAATTTAAAAAAAAAGAAAATAAAAATCATATTTGAATTCCCTTGGAAAGTATTTATAAGTTTTCGTTATGAAAAAAAGTAAAATATATTTAATTTTGTTGTCTCTTGTCTTCATATTTTTCTGTTTTTATTTTTCATATTCCGAGAGACATTAAAGGGAAAGAAATGCATGTTTTTCTTTGAAATTTCTGAAACCGATGTATTCAATTTCTATATAAAAAATATCAGTGGCAGTTAAATGATGCCAAAGAATTATTTGAAAAGTATCTGCCATATTTGACGATTTTGTGCCCCAAAAATATAATTTTTACGATTTGTAGATTTATACCCTTTGACTAATTTTTAAAATTTATTGTTAAACGTATTGTTTTTAATCATTTATTTATTTATTTATTTTTTTTAATTACATATATTGTTTTTAATTATTTTTCAACTTAAATATATATGTACACTGAATTAACTTTATACTACGTTTCATTAGAATTTTTATTTTTTATTTTTTATCTTTTAATTCATATATTTATTTTTTCTGACAATTTTATTACGATTTTCATGAACGTTTTTAGCGGTTTGTTTTTCTAATACATATTTGACCATTTGATGCTTTATTTATCTGGAAGCTAAAATGATTTAAAAAAGTCAAAATATATCAAAGTACATCGTTGCGTATGAGTTACATGGAACTTTATTTTTAATAATACTCATACGCTCCGTGCTATTCTGGTGAAATAAGGCTTTATGAATTTTTTGCTCACAAAACAGCAATTCCGAATAAAAAAGTGAAAACAAAGAGATCGATTAGCAGATTTTGGTAGAAAAAAATGTATGTACGCATTAAAAAAGAATAAATAAAATAAAAAAAAAAATTAAAAAAAAATAAAAATATGGCTGTTCAATGGAAAATTCTCTGAAACCATTTTAATTTACAACAACTTTAGAGCAGTATTCAAAAGAATTCACTGTATTCGAAATTAATTAAAAAATTATTTCGCATGTGATAATTTGAACTTTATGAGGTCCTGAATCTCTGAGACCGTTCACCCACTACATAGCGGAGCCCCTAGATGACAAAGTAAAGGGCTATCCATTTCGTGGTTTTAAAAGTATGGGACTGGAATTCGACATCTGTCAAACTATGTTGTGAAACCAATTTTTTTCTTTTCAGTTGAAAGTCTGACATTGACGAAAATGGATCGCTTACCTATCAAACAACGCATAAAAATTATCGAAACCTACTACAAAAATGGTGATTCTGCCACAGCTACGTATCGTGCTTTAAGAGGAGATTATGGTTTACATAATCGTCCAACTACGCAAGCAATTGGCAAAATTGTGAAGAAATTTGAAGAGACTGGATTGGTTACAAATATTGAAAGACCTGTGCATCATCGTTTCGCTCGTTCCGCTGAAAATTGTGATTGGACCTTACTTCTTCGAAAACGACGATGGAACGACAGTCACCGTCAATTCGGAGCGTTATGGTCATATGATAACCGACTTTTTTTGCCTGCTATTGAAGAATACGACTTGGAGAATATGTGGTTTCAACAAGACGGTGCCACATGGCACACAACTCGAACGAATATGGCTTTATTGCAAGAGACATTTCCTGGCCGCGTAATTTCTCGTCGTGGCGATATCAACTGGCCACCAATATTATGCGATTTGACACCATTCGACTTTTTTTTGTGGGGCTACGCGAAAGACCGTGTTTATGACCGTTTATTTAGCCGAAAATGGTGATGTTGGTTAGACGCCAAAGAGCTAAGATTTGCTACCGTTGGACTATTTTCTTTGGGGCGCCGTTAAAGAAAATTCTTATGTCTACAAACCAGAAACAATTGAGCATTTGAACAAGAACACTCTAGATGCCAATGCCGAGATACGACTCCATATACTCAAAAATTGCATGAAAATTGGTACGATCGAATTAGTTACTGTTAGGATAGCCCCGGCATGGAATAATATTCCGTTTCACATATAACAGTAACAATAGTTCTCTTTCAAATAATAATACATTGGGGCATAAACCTTCGGTTGTGAATCAGAGAAATATCGTTTTACTTACTTACTCAATTGGTCATTATATGCTTTCAGTCAGGCTTACGATCTAGCTTCTCATACACACTTACGTTGTGTGTGTTAATTTTATCCTCGAGTGGCGAGACCTACAGTTTAAGGTCGACTTCGAACGACAGATTTATTTTTGACAAACATTTTATTTATAAATTCTCAGAGTTTTTGCCATGTAGTTTAAGTTTTAGAGAGGAAGACAGCGAAAAAATATTTATGTTTTGTTCGAGATGTCTGACCTGGGATGTCTAATAAGCCTAAGGCGACTTATTCTGAATAAGTTATTATTGAGAGTTGCAACAGAAAAAATCCTGTGATCACATATATTAGAATGATCACGAAGGCTCAAACAGATTCACAGTTCGAGTTGTAAGTCCTTTGAAAGATCTTTTCTGCCTCGAGGCATCTTTAGGTGGTAGTCTTAACATTTGGCCAATTCACACGACTTTGTATCGTGTATGTTGTATTGGATACACTTTTTGTTTGCGAACGCTCAATGCTATGCTGTATTGTGTATATTTGTATTCCAAACGTCAAAAAACTGATAGCACCAAACCAATACAACTTCCAAAAACATATGAAAGAAATGTGCATGAGTGTATCGGATTTTTATATGAAAATTATCAACAACAAGCATACACTGTTGTATATTCGTCCAACAATACACTCGATACAACGACACAAGGGCTTATGCGAATAGTCCAATTAAGATTCAGATTCAGTGCTCAAAAAAGCTTTATTTATTTTTTTCGAATTTTGTCGGAATGTATAATTATTAATAACTTTGTGATATTCATTCTATTGCGTATTTTCTTTAATTTATGATACCATTTATAACAGCCTTTCGTGCCTAATGAATTCAAAATGTTTAACATTCTGTAGCAGCAACTGTAACTGTTAAGTAACTACAGAGAAAGCTTTTTACTGTACGGCCTAAAGATAAGCTTTTATGCCATATTATTTCAACAATTGTTTAGTTAGTATTTCTAACTGTTATACCGGTCAAGTTAAAATTTTTGCAAATTATGGAAAGAGCATGAAGTTAATCTAAGAGAACGTTTTCCTCTTAGAGAGTAATAATAATAATAAGAGAGTTACATAAGAGAGAAGAATGCGTTAAAAGAGAGTTTCTTTATTTTTTAACGAAATAAACTAGAGATTAATATTTATGTCATATACTGTGTATACACTTCTTCTTCACTTTTATAGTATTCGAAATACGAACTGTATTAACAAGTTTCCTTCTTCTTTCTTTTTTGCGATACAAAACATTTCGTATAAAAACTTATTGTAGTGAAGGTCCTTTACATAGCAAACAAAAGGAAAAATAAATTGTTTTTTGGTGGTTTATTTTATAGGAAATTTTTTTTAAAAATTTTTCCTTCAGGAAAACGGTTTATAAAAATTAATATTGAAAGGATTTTTTATTAATTTGCAATGGATTTGCTTGGGTTTTTTTAGTTCAGTTTGTTATTCCATGTATTTTAGTATTCACTTTAAACTTCTTTTTTTTCTCTGTGTTTTTAAAATGCAAAAATTTTCTTTTGAAATAAAAGCGAATGAAATGAAAATATATTCCATTTAAATTTACAGTTTTTAACCCAATTTTCTTTGAACATCAAAGGTAATAAACACAATATTATTCTGCATGCATACGAAGTTACATACACACATGTACAGACGCATAACAACCATACATTCAGATGTATCAACATACATAAATTACGTTTATTTCAATATGAGCGTGTTCACAATATACATACATTTATGTGAGTATTTGTGTGTATGTAGTTTTAAATGTTGCTTCGTTTTCTTTTAGTTTCTGTTAACGTTCAAATTTAATCTTGCTGTTGTTCGTGTTGTTGTTGTTGTTGTTGTTGCTTTTTGCATTTGTCTTTCTCTTATTGTTGTTTTTAACTCAGACAAACAATCGTAATCACTTTGATAAAATGTATACAAGTATGGTCGGTTTTTATTTGGGTAAGGTCGCGTTAAATATTGAGCATGTTTGCTGTAAATGTGTAACACCACCAACACTAACAGAGAATAACAGAGCAAATACCCGAACTAAATACTATGCGGGAGAGCCAACGCAAGAGAGCAAAAACACATAGCACGCATGTACTCATACTCATTTTATGCAAAGGAAAAGAGCAGAGAAAACATAATCCTTTTTTTTATATGCGAAAATCACAATGAAAAAACAAAACACATACACATGTGTGTTGATAATAACGTTAATAACAATTAGCCGAGTGTAAACATTACGAACGTGTGAGTATTTTTTGTTTTACTCTTTCATGGAATTCTCTTTATGAAGAGCTTTCAACTGTCAGATTTACTTTAAAATATTGTGAATGGGTCTTTGGTTTTTAAGAGTAGGCTTATTTTACACCGTTATTGCTCTTTGTTTTGTTTTGTTGCGTTAGAATCTGTGCATTGATGGGTAAATCATACAATAAGCCATAAAATCAATCATAATTCAATAACATAATAAAACTATCTCAGCTCAATTTTATTATACACTTACTCATACTCACACTAATACGCACACGCATACATACATGTACATTTATGTGAACACTTTTACGTTCATCAAGAATTATATTTCTTTGTATGTTAAATTCCTAGAAACAATCAAAAATTCATTTTTTGATATAGACTGCTCATTACTATGAAAGGATTTTTTTCATGGTCAAAATGGGAGAAAACAATGTATTGGTTTACAGATTTATGATATTTACTGCACTAGAAGACTAGTTATGAACAAATGGATGCCATACGAATTTAGGCATCACCTTACATTACAAGCAAATAACATCTGCTTTGACGACGAACCATATTCGTAACTGGCAAACCATTAACTAAATGACGAGGAGGATTCTTCAGATGAAAGATATAATAAACGATAACAGCTTTGCCAAACCTGATATATATATAAAGCAATAAATGCATAAAGTCTGGTTTCAGAAAGAAGAAGCAACTTGCAATAGAACTCGCCATCTTAACAAAAAATCAAAGTCCATTCACAGCTACAGAACTCCTGGGAATTCGAATCAGACCTACATTATTCGTCATAAGCTGCTATTAGGAACAAAAAACGAAATATCACAATAACCAAGTTACATTGTCAGTTGGCTGAACACCATCAAACTGTCTGTACCAGACATATGTACAGTGACTTAACTGTTTTGCCAGCTGCCGTTGGTGTACGTCTACTAATTGTAAAATTAACATTTCCGAAAACTATTGCCCAACTCAACCAAAAAAGAGATATCATGGTCCTCAACAAACTCCTTCCATTCAGTTCTGCTTTGTTTAATTTCTCCACAGCTAAGACTAGTTGCTTCCAAATACTTTGCTAGTGTACTTCGCAAGTTTTCCCTGTAAATTCCTGTCCATAGTAGTTCCAGCTATGTCTGCACGCTTGAAAAGATTAAACTGAAATTATCTTATTCAAAATGTGCACACTTACCTTATAGTCTGTACATATTTGTTACAATGGGAAATCAGCACCAGGAAATTTTTTGTTCTTCAGGGCGATGATAACATTTGAAATTTAATTGATATGCAGATATATAGTCGCTGAAGTCGCGGTAGTCTAGTAGGTACTGTGTTCGCTTATTATACATAAAGACCGGGTTCGTATCCCAGGTCAGACATCAAAACGAAAATGTGAAAAAATAATTCTTCGGCGACTTCCTCTCAGCAGATTTCTGGTAAAAACTCTGAGAGTAAATAAACCTGCCATGAAAAAGTTTCCCAAAAATCTGTCGTTCAGAGCCGACGTTAAAATGTAGCTCCCGCCACTCAAGTATATAATTAAGGCACTCAATATGAGTGGTGTGAGAAGCTAGGCCGTATTCCTGACTGAAAAGTTGTAATGGCCAATTATGTATGTATGTATACAGATATATAGTTATGTTCTGATTAACGCTATGAGCTGAACATAAACAAATGATTACGAGGTTGATTGAAGGATGACATAACATACCTAAATATTAATGTTTCAATATTTCCAGCTGTTCGCTTTTACAGTAGCACTGACAACCATCACTGTTTTCAAGACGATTAACATTTGAAAAATAGTTGTTGAAGAGTGTTCTCTCAATTAAGAATGGGCATTTGGATATGTGCTCTTGAAAGCTTTCTGCCCATTACTAAGGTACATAATTCTCACACAAGTTCAAGGAATCCAATCTCCTTTGATAAGTAAGATGTGAGAAACGATTGCGATCTCATCAACTAAAAGCTGCTTATCGACATACACACATCGTTTACTTTACATACACTGTTTTAGCTGTTCTGTGCCCCGGACTCATCTATTGAGACTTTAGTAATGACATGCAAAATGTTTCATTCACCATTTTAATATCCTTAATACTCATTGCATTGTTATCCTATAACTATTGGGTTTAAACGCGTCTTCTAAGTTGGATGCCCTGTAAGGACAAATGAACTTTCTAAAACTTTAGCAGCCTCTTTTACCGTTAATTTAACAGACGACCAATAGGGCATTCTTAACTTAAATTAACACCTACACATCCTGTTAGTTTTTGTGAGGATGTGATTGTGAGCCACTGTTCGCTAGACGCTTTCTGTCAATAAATTTCGATCAAGAATCCTTTGCCTCAGCTTTTCGAGTACTCCCTTTTTTTGTTCTAGTCATTACAGCTTCTGTAGAAACTATTGTATGGTACATATTTCCAATCTCTGGGAGCGTGCGTTCGTGTACTTGTACAACATATCCAATATGGCCTGAACTGTGTGCCACGTAACGCCATCATGTTGAAACAGCATATCGTTGACATCCAAATCATCCAATTCAGGCCAAAAGATGTTGATAATCATAAACCAATCCTGTATGGCATTAATAATGATGGCCTGGCCGACGTTGTAGTCAATGAAATACAGATCGATCAAATCAACCCAAAATACACGCCAATCAGTGAATTTTTCTAAAGGCATTGCTTCCTCTTGGTGAAATAGATTTCATCATTGAAGTTGAATTTTCAAAGAACAATTCAAAGAACACGTGTCGTTTTCTATGGCCGTCAATTATAATTAGGTAAAACAGATTTGAATAAATAACAACTTATTTGACAAATGCAGGTTCAAAAATATAGCCGTAATCAATTGTTAGACTTCGGTAGGACTTTAATTACCACTCAAAGCCATAATTTGTAAAATTTCTGCATTCATAAGCAGAATCTTAATTTTTAAAACGCATTAATCATGTTCTTTCATTTCAATACACCCGAAGCCTGTGTGAATAAAATTATTTTAAAAAGATTAAAGCCAAGACAGTTTATGAAAATAGGATAGAAAGACTTTCCTTTAATAGAGAAGATAATACAAAGAATACCTTTAAATAAAATAAAAACAAAAAAACAAACGAAAAAAACAATAATAAAATGAATGAAAAATAAAAGTGATGTGATGATACAAAGTTTGACACATTAATTCATTGACCTGAACCATCATCATCAATGATTGTGTATTACTTTGATTGAATATTCAACAATTCGTGCATGTGGATGGAAGGAAGGAGTATCGTTTTTTGTTTTTATTTTCAAAATGATTTTCATGTGCGTTTTACGTGAGAGTCAGGTATTTTAATATTCGATTTTTAATTCGGGTTTTTGTTGTGTTAAATAATAAGAATTCGAAGAGAGAGTGAAAGAAAGAGAGTATTATTAAAAGTGTTTCTCTCTTGGATATTTTCTCTTTGGAAGGTATAAAATTTCTCTCTGTTGTTAAACTTTTATTCTAATCCTCTACACCCTGTTTTCAACACCCATATTATTGTGGATACACAAGCCTAACGTGTGTATAAAAATGTTTCGTTAAGCTTTCGTTAATTTCGTGTCTTTTTACCGTTACAAATGAGCAATCTCTTTAGCTTTGGCTCCCTTTAAACAACAAAGAAATACTGAAACATTTACTCACAGCCCGTTTGTTTTGCTGTAAAACCAAATCGATGCTGAAGCAACAAAAAGAAAAACAAACAGACTTTCGAACTTCGTGCGGAAACGATGTTTGAAAATGAATGAAAAATCCTTTAGTATTGAAAAGGTCGTGGTTTTGTAAGGTTCGTCGTTCTTACATTAAAACGGTACCATTTGTTGTGTTAAAATTTAAAGAAGAAGCAAAAAACGCCACCAAATAAATGCAAAAGAAAAAAACGAGCGACGGTTAATCAAAAGAAAAAAAAGAGTTTCTTAGATTTTTTTTTAGAAAAATAATACAAAAGAAAAATTATTATCAATAAAAGGAAAATTTTAAAAATTTAAATTAAAAGAAAATTGTTTCATTAAAAAAATAGAAAGAAAAGAAAGTGAAAAGAAGAAGAATAAAATTTACAACAAAAGTGTCATATTTAATTACCATTTGCTGTTTTGGTGTTAAAGCAGCTCTACTATGCCATCGTAATCGTTGTGTGTGGTATAACCCAAATTCGTGTGGTTTTTTTTCTTTCCTCATTCTTAGTGTTGTTGTCGTCGTTATTGTGTGCCACTCTTCTGAAATTTTAAGTATTATTTTTGGGTGTTTTTTTTTTCCCCTTGCTTGCCTTTAGTTTTTGTGCAGCGAGTTAATGATTTTAATATGGCTTTGCGCCATTGAATTTGCCAGTTTTACGCAAAATTAAGCATTTCCGGCTAACGATAATAACAAAAAAAGTAAAAAAAATTATAAAATCAAGTGAAAAAATAGTGTTTCGTTAATAAATCTGAAAAGTGCTTAAAAATTAATCGTTAAAAAGTAATACAGTCTTTTAAAACATGTTTACGCCAATGGTTTATGAAATTTAAGCAAAATGAATCCCATTTTAAAATCAATAAATAATTCCTTTGCCAACAATAAAAAAGTAAATTATGAAAAAACCCATAGCATACTGGCAGGCGTTTAATAAACTTTGTTTTCAAATAATAAGCCATAAAAACAATTTGCTGGCACTATAAATTAATAATAAAGCTGTTTCCTACTCCTTCCAAATTTATTGCCGAAATAAAATTCTTATTTGAAAGGATAAAACCTACTGCGATTCTGTAAAAGTTATGAAAGAAAGGAAAATAAATTTACTTAACTTAATGTTAAGACCTTAAAGTTCATTCAATACACTTATCAGTTTAAGAAAATATACAAGAATAATCACAAATCCAAAGAAAAAAGTGTTAAAAAATATACTCAAGGATAGATTCGTCTGATTGAATTTAAAGCATACCCAAAAGGATAAATACCTAAAGAATTTTTAAACAGAAAGAACAAAAATACATATATAAAGGACACCAGAACGCTGTTGAAAAGGTAATAATGAAAGCAATATTTTTTAAATAAAATATCAAAAATATCTTTTACTTGCTGAGGCATAAAATTAGGCAGTTTGAATATAAAAGATTGATTACCAAATATTCAAACAATTTCATTTGAATTTATAAATTAATTTGTGGTGTTTAGTATGCAAACTAGATTGTGGTCTAAATTATGGCATTTTCTCTTTCTGTTTAAAGATTGTAGATCTAAGCAGAGTTCTTGGATTTATGAAAAATAGCAAACTGTTAACATATTTTAAGGGTTTTGCATAAAAATTTACAAAAATCTTGGCATGTTTTAAGGGTTTACGATTTGACAAAATAATGTTATAAGGATTTTGCAGAAGAGGATGACAAAATGTTGATGTAGTTTGTATAAAATATTTGAAAATATGGTCCAATATTATAAAAGAAATGCCAAAATCTTGGAAATTTTTAATATTTTTAATAAGAAAATTAAAAAAGTTGCCTCCATTAAGAGTTTTATACAAAAAGATGACAACATGTTAGCACATTTTAAGGATTTTAAATAAAAAATTACAAAATGTTGCACAATGTTAGGTGTTTTGTAAAGAAAGATTGTATGTTCTAGAAATTCTCTTGACAAATTTTAAGGATTTTATATTCAAATTTAAATAACATTGATATATTTAAAGGACTTTCTATAAAAACTGGAAAAATATTGGTATATTCCAAAGGTTTTTATATGATAAATTACAAAATCTTGGCATATTTTAAGGGTTTTGTATAAAAAATTTCATAATGTGGGCATATTTTAAGGAGTTTTTATAAGAATAACAAAATATAGGTATGTTTTAAGGATTCTGTATATAAATGCTAAAAAATTGGCATATTTTAGGAAGTTTGTCAAAAAAATTATGAAATTTTAGTGTGTTTTACGAAAATTTATTCATAAAAATTTGCAATATGCTGACATATTTTAACGATGTGAATGAAATATAAGAAAAATAAATTAATACGATAACGACAAAATATAAAATTAAATGAGATGATTAGTTTTGGTATACCTTAGTTAGCAGGCCTTTAAACTAACAGTTTTCCAAAACTTTTTTGTATTTTTCCCATTTTTACAATATGTTTGTAATGTTTGGTTTTAAACGTTGATTGTTTTAAGCATTTGTATGAACTATAGTTGCGTTTGTAGGTCGATACTTGATATGCTATTTAGCCAAACTCTTAACTCAGTTCTTCTTATATAAGGATTTGAAAAGGAGTATAGTTCACACCATCAGGACTACAGTTTTTGTAGTCATCATGGAAACTGGCTCAAAGGTAAACAATATGGCCTTAAAAGTTCTTTTGTTGTAATACATTCAAGTTTTCAAAACCTTTTAGCCTCTTTGAGTTCGATTACTCAAGATTATAAGCAATAATCCCTTACAGGCAGATGCAAATAATTTCGATGTTTGTCCACATTAATTGGTTATTAAAACCCCACCATAGAAACGTATTAAAAAAATTCTGATTTGCTATCAGGATACTGAAAACATGATTCCTATTGAACCTAACCAAAATCGATCTGGGTAAACACGTTCACATTGATTTTGGTCATGACATGACAAGGTACCCTAGGCAAAATTTATTGTCATAACATGTCTAGCCAAAAGCCTTAAAAAACAATCGGGTGGGTCAAGAAAAGCCAACCAGGCCTTACAGATAAAATGCTATATAAGTACAATCAGAATTATATTCTTTTAGCATCCAAATGAACCAACACTTTTAGGGTAACTGCCAGTATAAATTTATCTAACCCCATCAGATAAAGTACAGAATCTTGTATGGACTTAAATTAAGCAATCAAATATCAGTCGGAATTATGGTAAGTTCTGAACCTTTTTGAATCTATTACACATAACATTAACATAACATATGTAAGGGGTGTGAAGCTACATCGTAATCCAGACTCTTCAGACTACAACCCTTCGGTTGTAATGATTAATTATGTATGTATGTATGTGTGTATGTATGTATGGCCTCGAACACCACCGGTCTTATGCCACTTTCAGTCTTTCCCCCCAAAAGATCACGATGCTCTCAGATGAGTTCTGAAGAAGAATGCTTGGGAAACGTCTGTAAACAGAGTAGAATGTTCTTATGACAATCCACGATTTTCCTCAATAGTGCCGTATTTTCTTGTGAAACGAAATTAACGATTTGCAGTACAACTGGTGGCATTTAAAACTGCCATCGAGTGAACCTCTTATTATACAACCCTTGAAATATTTAAAATTTCTGAAAAGTTGAAACAGTTTTAGTTACAATTAAAAACCGAATAAAATAAGAAATAACCGATTAAATTAATAAATATCGGTCATATATTGTTACGAAAATGGAAAAGAGTAATCGTGGTTTGAAGATCTCCGTTATAAAGATATGTCGAACAATTGCTTAGTAATTGTTATTCTTTGTGCAAAGGCTGTAAACAGAGGGATAACAAACAAAGCAATTGTTGTTGTTTACATCAAGTTGTAAACAGTGGGAAAGAAAATTAAACACTAATTTATTTTAATTTTATTTGCAGTAAAATATATAAAAACGTAGCAATATATATTTTTCAAATAAGTTTCAATACTAGTCCTCTTTCAACATTAACAAATCTTGCTTCTTAAAGAACCATTCGGTTATCGGAAGATATACAAATTTTGTTTCCTTAGGATTTAAGAATTTAATCTCAGAACTTTAACTAGTTTTCATGGCAAACGAAAACATGGAAAAAAATAACAAAAAATTCATGGCAAATTTATGTGAAATTGTAATGGGGTTGTTACTTTCTTGCCTTTTACAACAACAAAACATTAATTTCTTATAGTTTTGCTAGTTTTTTCCCAAGTTTTTCTCTCTCTCTCTTTCTCTTTGCCTCTGCTAATGCTCTCTCTCTATGTTTTTCTTAAACATGTTCTATTAAATATTTTATTTTGTATTCCGCCCGTTAAGTAACATACGTTAACAGCAACTACAATACTTAAGACTTGTGAAGGCAGCCAAAGGAAATAAAATGAAACAGAAAAATCTTACAAAAAACAAAAAAAAAAAGGATAAAGAGAATAAAAAATAAAACATTTCCGTTTTTAGTAATGAATGTAGAATTTCCTTTTCAATGTAAGGAAAAAAAAAATTCCTAAAAGAAATGAGTAAAAATCATGAGTCTTAAAAATAACAACGAACAAACGAATGACGATAATTCGGTTTTTTTTGTTTTTTGTATTTTTATGGCCAAGTTTAGAAGATGTTTTCATTTCATTTTTAAACATTTTCGGGTTTTTTTTAACAGCTTTAAAAATGTATTTCGTTCTCCAACTGAAAATAAGTGAAAGAAGAAGAAAAAAAAAACACTCAAAAGCCAGCAGCATTGTTTCGTTTAACAATCCAAGGTCTTTCTCGTTTTATATGTTCACTTCCTACAATACCCTACACAACTACAGATTATAAGGAAATCTTAAGTTTCTTTTGAAATTTGTAACACTTTAGTTGCTCTATGTAAACCCTTCATTCAATCAATCAAACAATTTTCCAGGATTCAAATCATATGTTCGCCTTATGAACATACTAAGAATCGTAATTTATCATGTAGGAGTTTAGATATCTGATGGGAAACACATCCACACTACCTAAACAAGTTCCCTAATCTATTAAAGGACCGTCCTTTATTTAAAACTCTATAACATGCTAGGAGTTTAACTTTCTCACAAAAAATTTTCAGTTAAACTCCTTTCATGTGGATCGTAAGATATGATAACAACCCTTTTGTTCTACCTTATCGAAACGTTGATTTTCAGCTGTTAAGTAATTTTCGGTAGGTTCTCATTTGTATACTTTTAGGCCTCCAAACTTGAACAATATTTCGTAGACAATGATTTATGAGGCTCTTTAGTTTAACGAGCCATGTTGGACTCCATGCACAATATACCAGATTCACTTTTGGTATGCAACTTTGAGAGTCTTGCTTAGCTCCTTCTTTTGTGAGAAGAGTTCCACCCACATATGTGAAGCTGTTGACGCCTGCAACGTCTGCTATAGGGATTCGCACTGATTCTGTGTTGTTGTTATTTGTTTTAAGATCAATTTTCAGAGCTTTCTGTAACAGTTCGTCTAGCTTCTATGAGTGCGTGCTCAAGCAAGTGCATGATCAAAACAATGTCGTCAATATATTCAATGTTTTTAAGGCGCTCACGTCAACAAAGAGTCGATCATTTCGTCATTCAGAAATATTACACAGTTGGACTAAAGCAAGCTAAGGCCTAATCGCTTGGTACAACTGGTATACTGAGCTTGCATAAACAACATCCGGCATTCGGCTGTGCCAAAGCTAAATAAATAATACATATTGGGACATGCAATTCTACGGTAAATGTTTATTTTAATTGGTAGACGCTCTGACCACGGTTTCAAAGGTACATATTTGTTTTGGATCTGAAGGATTTCTAGAAGGACATTTGCCACCAGCAATATCATTTGTCAAAGGCAAAAGCTAACGACAATCCTCTGCTGCTGCATATATGGCCATAACACGGTAAAGAAACCCTTCCAAAACAGCTTCCGAATATCTTGAATTAAGGCACTATTGCCGCGTGCGGTTTATCACAGTTGCACCGATATCTCTACTATTAGCTCAAGCTGGTTGTTGTGGACGATTGATTTTTATTTGGGGGCAGTAATATTCGCAGTTACTTAGTCGTGGTCGCATTGCAATACAATTTCTTCCCAATAGGACAAAGGATGACTCCTTGTGGGTGATAGTTTCCTTCAAATGGCCCTGTTGTGGGCAGTATTGATAGTTTTGCCGTTACTAATTTACTGTGGCTTACAATTCTATCTTTGGAAACTTTAAATAAGTTGTCGAGAGTAGTTGATAGATGCGGTCTTGGTCTACAATTAGAAACTGCAGGGATATTAGTGGCCTGTGTATGGTACAGCCAAATAATTTAAGCCTGAGAGATGTAAGATAAATGGATAGAGTATCCTTGATATCATCATTTCGATATCATCATTTTAATTACATTTCTGAAGTTTTTCTCAAGAAAAAAAGACTTTGAAAGTTTTATGTTCAATATGTACTTTCTTTGCATTGATGCAATTTAATTACCATAGTATTCCTTGCTAAGTATAACCAGGTATGGTTGGTACGTAATATGAGCTCGTATATTGCAAATAAAATGAAAATAAATTTGTGTTTAGGATTAAAAAATTCTTTAATGTTAACACAATTCTGTGTACCACTGTTCACAACTTGGTGTAAATAATAACAATTGCTTTTCTTTGTTATATACGACAGGTCTTTGTAACGGAGATCTTCAAACCGCGATTACTCTCTAATGCACAGCTCGTCTTCACACAAGACTGATAGAATTTTTACTGATTCCGTTGTCTGCTTTGTCTTGCCTTTTAGGCATGATATTCAGGTGTTCTATGTGTCAGGACGGTCAGAAGGCTTCTAAATCGATTATTTTTTGGGCATCTTAATTTCTTTTTTAATTAGAAACAATAACAAAACAATTTTTTGTTTTCTTTTGCTGAGATGCTGGGAACACCTCATGGAAATTATTCCGCAATTATACTGTTGGAGTAGGTAACCTGATAGTCGTGTAGGACCAACCCGAAAACTTTCTTACTTGTTTACTACAGTTTTTGTTAAAATTTTTGTTGTTGTTGTTTTTGCTTCTCTCCTTTTTTTAAATACAAAAAGCCCATAATAAATGTTGTGCAAGTAAACACTACAGACATTTTAGATGTAAACAAAGGCAAGAATATAACAGCAACAGCAACAACAACAACAGCAACAACGACAAAAATGAGAACAAAATTGCTATAAATGTGCCATTTACTTGCAATACACCAGAGGCTTGAGTTGCGGCCACATGGGACATATACTCATGCAGAACATAAAAACTTTTTAAATATTTTAAAACAAAAACACATTTTGTGACAATTTAAATTTAATTTTTTATTCATACGACGCATTTATTTTATGTAAACGAGCCTATTACAAATTCAATCTGAGATTATTACTACGTTCAAGAGTTTCACTTACTGTCATCGAAAGCGTCATAAGCAAGCGTTTGGAGTTTATTTTGTATTCTTCATGAACATTAATCTATTTACTAAACACGTATAAGCCTTCAGCAATCGTATCTAATCGTATAGTTTAAACATGAAGGCCATTTTACGGAACAAACTCTGTGCATTTACTTCCTGAAGCAGTTCTAGATAGTCACAAACTGGTTCATATAGAAGTAAGGTTAGTAGCGTTTTCTCTCCATTCCCATTGTTACTGTCATTTCCATATAGAATTCTAAGGTTCTTGCTTTGTTATAGCCTTAGTTTTCCCTAGGTTTTCAAGACAGCGACTGTATATGAATATCGGAATTAATTTCATTGGATATTGTTCTAAAATCAAAAAGGCATGCTGCGCGTGCTCAAGTGAGCCTTGGTATCAAAGCTACTACTCCAACCTAACCTAACCTAACTCATCAGACAGATTGTTCTTAAGTGATTTATCAGAGAGAGTGTGTCCTCCTTGTCATGTTCAAAAAGCCTTTCTGGCAATATTTAATAAGCAAATGAGAGTTGATTTCTTTGGCTCTGGTCCACAAATATTTCACATTATCTTCGCTACTGATCACTGAATAACGGAGTTCTTTGCCATATTCCATGAAGTCCAAACAGATGTTAATCGTAACATTCAAATATTACATGGCCCTGCTTCAAGTCCATCTTAGGAGACAAATAAATCGATACATTTGTGGCCTTAACTGCTGAAAAACCATGAACACAAAGTGGCTACAGGATAACATAACATAATTGGTCATTACAACCCCTCGGTCAGGATTACGACCTAGCTTCTCACACTACAGGATATTGCCTTGTCTTTATCTGGACTAAAAAGATTTCTTTGCCGTCGCAGCGTTGTTCCGAAAATTCCAAAAATTCATTTTCGTTTCAAATTAATTTTTTTTTTCATTTTTCGTACCTTTAAGGATGCCGAAAAGCCTATTGTTTATCATTTCATTTCATTTCATTTAAACCCTTTAGTTAAGATCACAACCTAGCTTCTCACATCAGTCATGCTGTGTGCATTAATTTTGTCCATGACTCCTAATGACGAATTTGGGAAACTTTTCATGGCAATTTTATTTACTATCAGTGGTTTTGCCAAGGGACTGCTGAGCGAAAGTCTCCAAAAGTAGTATTTCTTCTTACTTCATTTTGTCTGAGATGCCTTTTCTGTGATTTGAACCACATGTTGTAAGTTTATAAACCAACACTTTGTTCATTACACCACAGCAACTTCAAGAAAGCATCTCCATTTCCACCTGGTTTGATTTTCGTTTATATTCTTTGCTTTGTTTCAGTTTTATTAATCCCTTTACTAAATTGCATTCAATTAAGTATTTGTGCAGTACGTGGCTGTGATGTCAGACCTTCCTCTAATGTTCATAGCAGAGTTTATCCTTTTTGGGACCTTCCTGGAATATTTCGAAGACTAATGAAACTTCTTAACTTAAAAAATTTTTAGAACCATGGTATGTACCAGATAGCAGCAATGAATCGTTTTTTTTTTTGCTACTCATAAGTACTCAAGTATGAGTGAGTCAACAATATTGAAATTCAACTACTCTGATTCATTCAAACTTATTACAACATTGATTTATAAGTACAGGTTGCAATGAGTATGAGTACAACGTTGACCTAAGACTCATGACATTCGAAATATGTTTGCTTTATCCTTGTACTCATTAAAACCTTTACTTGTAAATCAATGTTGTAGTGAGTACAAATGAATCCGATGAATGATCAAAATCAGAATGAATCATAATACATACTCTTAAATAATTCATCAAAATTTACAGTCTTAGTTGTTGTTGCATTTACAAAAAAAAAAAGAAAGAAAACGAAAAAGACAAAGATAGCAATCAAAGCAAACACACAACTTTCTAGTGAGTGTTGTAGTGTTCGTACGCGAATCATGCTTATTTTGTGATTCGTGTAAATGTTGAGTAAAGGAGAGTCGAAATCAACAACATCATGCGTATTGTTAAGTATGTGTACGATGAGTACTTCAAACTTTCAATATGAGTAGAGAGGTTTCAAGATATTAAAATAAGTATGAATGCATAGAAATATCAGAAATTATGAGTATGATTCGAAACTACTCATTTTTTTGAATACTCATTGCTGATGTCTGGTGTGTAGCACTAATGTCTATTCAGGATTCGAACCTGGATTACCTAATCACCACACTATGCCGTCTCTTGTTCTAATAATAAGGAATCAAACTTTTAAGAATAAGAAGCTTTTGAAAATGTTGTGTCGGTTGCAGATTATAATTTCAAGCCATTAGCAAACAACGAAATATTTTTCCTTAAATATTTTCCTTATTTTGTGGCCGTTTTGGTAGACATTAGTACTTCATACTTATAGTTCCATAATAATGGTACTCATAGCCTTAAAAAGTATTGCAAAGGAGGCCATTTAAGTTATTTTATAATGTTTGTTGCTGTTGTTTTTCTTGTTGTAGTATTTTCTTTATGTTTCTCTCACTTAAAACAACTTCATATTGATTTATTACTACTACTGGGTTCTCTTATAAATAAAAACGCAAGTGCGTGGGAAAATACCAAAAAAAGAAGAAGGATTATTTGGAACACTAGAATAAGAACAAAAACAGCAACAACAATAACAACAAAAAATTGAAAATGTCTGTAAGCAGTGGTGTAGAAACAAAGAAAAAAAACTGAAATTTAACCACACTTTCTCTCTTTGGTTGTTGATTTTTTTTATTTTGTTTGCTTCCGTTTAAAAATGAAAACTTTAAGTTTTCTTAAACAATTGTTTAAACAACGTTACTGGGTTTAGTAGCACAATCAAGAGAGAAAAAAAATGAAAAATGGAGAAAGTAGCCAAAGAGAACGAAAGAGTAGAAGATTTTAGTTTTTAAGTGGGCTAAGCTAGTAGTATGTGTAAGCAGACCAAATACTATGTACATATATATGGGGTTATGCTTGGTTTCGTTGGCTGGTGGATGCTGAATTTTTTTCTCTTGTTTTTTTGTTTTTGGTAAGAAAAAGGTTCTTCGCTGGTATGTATTGTTGAGTTTTGTGGTCTTATTTAAAGTGTTCCTTGGGGACCATTATATATTTAGAGTTGTTAACCTTGTTTAAAAGTGGATTTTGATGGTTAAAGTTTGTTTTTCTTTACGTTCGCCTGTGTTTGTTTATTATTTTTATAAATTTTCGTTTGCTTTCTTCGTTTTTTTCACTCATTTAAGTTCATACAGTTCATATTAAGCGCCTGGTATATTTGTTACACTGTTACGCAGCCCAAGTAGCAGTAGTTTATTTAGCCATTTAGACAATTGGGGTCGCTTACACACAAACACACACAACTACATACAGCAAAAGGCAGAGAGCGAGAGAGAAAGCAAAAGTAAATAAACTGTGTAATACAATACATGTACAATGAAAATATGCAGCCTGTGAGAAAAATTGAAATTTGAATTGAAAAGTTTTATTGAAATGAATTTAAGTTAATAAATTTTTATGAATTTCCTTTCCATAAGTTCATATTAAGACCGGACTAATTCCATAAGACTTTCAAGTTATTGTTGTAACTTTATTGAAATTAAAATTTGTTCTGTTTGGTGTTTAGAGTTTGGCATAAATTTTCCTAATTTTTGTTTTTCCCACTCTCTCTCTCTCTCTCTCTCTCTGTGTAAAAACAAAAGAATTTAAATTAATTCCCATGCCTGGCGTCTATTGCATATTATTTGTATAGCTTTGGAAATTATGCAAAAATATTTTTGGTTTATTTTTCATTTGTTTTTATTGTAATTTACGTGTGGAAATTTTTTGTTTATAGAATTTCCATTTAAATTTATTCTTTTTATAGATTGATTACACTTCCTCTGTAATAATGTGTGTGTATTTAAAAATAGGAATTCTTTTAAAAATACATTTTTATTTTTGATTATAAAAATTGTTTAAATTTAAAGAGAATTTTTACTTACACAAGGACAAAAATGAAAGGCTTATCCCTGTTTCAATTTCAAAAAGTAAAAATAAGTTAAATAAGATACAAATAAAGCTATCATTTCAATGAAATTTGTATTTCATACTAATGCTTGGACCATGTCATTATGGAGTCGCCGTAGTCTAATACGTAGTGTGTTGGCTCATTAGGCAAGAGCCCCTGGTTCAAAACAAGGCTTCGTCTTTTTGAAAAAAACGAAACATGGAAAAATATTTCTTTCGGCTACTTCCTCTCAGCAGTTTTTTGGCAAATAATTCAGAGAGTAAATAAAATTGCAAGGAAAAGATCTCGAACAAAAAAAAAAAATCCTTTCGTTCGGTACGTTCCATAGATCAGCAATGAGTATTCAAAAAGATCAGTAGATTAAAATCTTGCTCATAATTTCTGATACCTATACGTATTCATACTTATTTTAATATCGTACTCATACTACTCATATTCAAAGTTTGAAGTACTCATCGTACTCATACTTAACAATACGCATAATGTTGTTGATTTCGACTCTCCTTTACTCAACATTTGCAAGAATCACAAAATAAGTATGATTCGCGTACGAACACTACAATACTCACTAGAAGGTTCTGTGTTTACTTTGCTTGCTGTCTTTGTCTTTTTCTTTCTTCTTTTTTTGTAAATGCAACAGCAACTAAGACTGTAAATTTTGATGAATAATTCGAATCCGTCGAATCATTTATGAGTATTATAAATATTTTTCTAAATTTATGAATCTGAATTAGTAGGCTTATGAAACAAACATATTTCGAATGTTATGAATTTGATGTCAACGTTGTACTCATACTCATTACAACCAGTTGTAGTGAGTACGAATGAATCAGAGTATTTGAACTTCATATTCAAAATTTCATTAGTACTTATGAGCAGCGAAAAAAACGATTCATTGCTGATCTGTGGTAGGTTCCACCGCTTATGCATAAAAATTAACATACACGATATATGTGGCGCTGAGAAGCTGGGTTGTAATCTTAACTAAGAGGTTTTTAATGCATAATTATGTAAGTAATTATTTGTACCTTGCCAGTATAGGTGAAAAACAATGTCATTTGAATGACCCCCTCTGTGTTGAACATGTCAGTCTGTGGGTTTTGTGATTTGAAGATAAATTTCTTCAACTCAAATTAGTTGTCATTTATTTAGTCTGTACTGCCAAATCACTTTGGACACGTGCATATAATAATGAATCATGAAATTACTTTCTCTGGAAACTTTTTATGCAATAAAGCCTTAGTCAGTTGTTTTGTATGGTGCTGGGTAAAGTCTTGTTGTTACCATATACCATTCGGTTCGCAAACTTCAATTGCAAGCCAAAGATAAGTCGTTTATCATACGTCAATAATTCCAGGAATTAAGGGTAATTTTATTCCCGTGTTCAGTATATAGCCATAAGGCTCACCAAGGAATCACTATTCACAGTAATAACTTATTTTACTTTTTCTGTATCTGTCATCATTTTGCTAATTGATAGTTGCGCTAAGAAGATCGATTTGTCCACCAGCATAACTGCAAAATCGGTTCAATGCCTTTCATGCGAGCGCCCTGTACTTCTGAACAGACGTCATCGGTTTTTGGGTAACGCCACTGGCCGACTTCATCCGGAGCTCGTGGTTGTTCAAACGGACCACAAACAGATCATGAAAAGCGGACACTGAATAACACAATGGGCCATATAAACCACCAAGTAAAATTGCCTGTAAACTCAAGCTTTCCGCTAACTTAGCCTAATCTATCATTTTGGCTAGAAGAGCTTCACCTCGTCCACTCTTTCTGTGTATTAACCCTTTCCACTCCAATGTCGAGTGAGAATGTCCTACCATTTTGGCTAGTAGAGCTTCACTTCGTCTACACTTTCTGTGTATTAAGAATGCTTTTTGAGTCCCCGTATCTCTGTCTAGAACAGAGTTCTGGACAAATTCATGTATAGATAGACTGGGGCAGTTCCTGCTAGTGTGTTGTCATACAAGTCGAGTTTAAGCCTCAACTTTCAATCTTAAAAAAAAAAATATAATAATAATAATAATAATTGTTTCTATTAATGATCTCTTCATCGGACATGCCACGAAAGTAACATGTTATTCGGATAAGTCCTAACCTGACTTCAATAGGTTGTAATCCTGACTAAATGATAAGAAATGAAAATGTGTAAGAAATAAATAAAAATAAAACACGTTTAATATTAAATTGCAAAACAATTTTGTTTAATCTTATTTCATAAGCTTTTTTCAAACCCAAAACATAATAACATTAACTCAATTAATACGGAAGTTTACACAAATCTTTAACAACCCAATGTCGCAATGTTGTCATGCGACACGCAATTTTTAAATCGAAATCATATTTCATCTGTAGGCTCCTTTAAATGTTTCATTAGGCTTAACAACGCGCACATGGCTGGTGTTGATTAAAATTGATTAAAATTTGTATGTATTAACAGCGGATACATCCAGCTGTGGGAGTTAAATCGTTAATACATGTGGAACAGTTTGAAAGGTTTTCGAATTTTATTGTCGCATATTTTAATGTCGTTTAAAAGTTTTAAAAAGCAAAGGCAAGGGATTTTATTTATTTTGTTATTGGTTAACAGCTAAGCTGGCATATTTATTAAATAATAACGACAAGAGCTATGAAATTTTCAAATTCAAATAACAATTCCCTGTGCTTATTTAAGCAAAAACTTCATGACTTGAGTTGACTGACATAAAAGTGATTTTTTTCCTCCTAACTAATCGCTCTTTTCATATCGTTAAGTCAAGTCAAACAAATTTGTATGGCAAACATAATATACTGGCCGGCCATACTATAAAGACGAGGTCATCGCAAAAGAAGTCTTTGGAAATAAATCACATGGTGAACTGAATAATATTTATGGCAACAATACAACAAAACCCATTTAAACTAAGCATACAAGCCGACTTAATACAATGTTTAGTACAAGTTAACAGGAAAAACTAAAAATAAAATCAAGAAAATGGAAAATTTGCTTATAGTCAAAGGAAAGAAATTCAAAACAACTAAAAAAAAGAGTTCATTATGGAAAACCAATTTAAGGCGTTTTTCCTTAATGTCTTAGTTTGCCACAAAAAAACAGAAAAAAATACTATACATCCATTCAATTTAAACGAATTTGTAAGGCTTTTTTTTACTATTTCTGTTATGGCTTTTTCTATTTTCTATTGCTTGCTTGCTTGTTGTTTTTGCCGCTTGCAACATAAAATTACTTTAAATTATAGGCAGTTTTCCTAGCTGACCATAAAATGGTAATTTATGGCATTTTAGCCATATTTAAGTAGAGAATTTATATGAAAAGTAATTTTTTGTGTTTTTTAAATTTAAAACAATAAAATGGACAAAAAGCACACAAAACAAAATTCAAATTGAAAATAAATTTTTCTAGAAATAAGGTTTTTCCATTGCTTTTCTAATTTTTTTTGTTCATAAACTTCCACGCTGTTGGTTATGTTTTTCAATTATTTTTTACAAAAATTTTTTTTACATTTTTTAAATAAATATTGATTAAATGAAAAACCTTGAAAACATTATATTTATTGGATTTTTGTAAAATTTACAATTTTTAAATGCAAAAATTTTTAATCTACGATAACGATAATTACAACAGTAGTGTAGCGTTAACGACCCTTAGTAACCTTGATGAAACCGAAGTTTTTACCAAAAGAGTTACTTTATTAAACAACATAACCTCCTTTGAACTTAAAATTATTCCTGCAATTCATTTCGTCTCCCTTCCAAAACATAAGATTTGTCGAGAACATCTAAACTGATATATATATGAGAAGATTGGACATAACTCTCTGTCCGATTACAAAACACCAGAAATATTTACAAGATGGTAAGTCCAGCGTATAGATTGGCTAAGGAAGTAATTCGTTAGACTGGCGTAAGCAAATATTTTTTTCTTGGCCAAATGCGATCCTTTTTTTTTAATTCTCCTTTCATGCTTTTATAATATTTTCCTTTTTAAGGTAGCCAATGTGAAGTATACTTCTTGGATTTTCTTACGTTTTTACCTTTTAAAAACGTTTAAAATATGAGCTCATAGATTGCAAATAAAATAAATAATTCTGCATTTAGTTTTAATTAAAATAGTTTATTATTTGCACAATTCTGTATGCCACTGTTCACAACTTGATGTAAACAACAACAATTGCTTTGTTTCTTATTCCTCTGTTTATACCCTTTGCATAAACAATAACAATTACTAAGAATGATTCGACAGATTTTTGTAACGGAGATCTTCAAACCAAGATTACTCTCTTCAAACGCACCGCCACTTCACACAAGACTGACTGAACTTCACTAACCTAGTCGACTGCTTTGCCTTGCCTTTAATATGGCAGATTAAACAATCTGATGAATGTTGTTGAAGGCGAATGTTCATGTTCATGTCTTCTCGAAATCTTTATAAATGTAAACATCGTTGTTTACATTCATTATTGTAGTTTGTGTATTTTGTTCACATTTATTCTTGTAGTGTTGTTTGTGTATTTTTGTTTACTTGTTTACCATTTTGTTATGATGGTATTTGTTGTTATATTAGCTAGTACAATAATTTGTAATTTGTAACTGCATTATTTTGTTTTTGTAGCTTTTGTTTACAATTTTAATGCTAAGCGATGTAAAAGCAAAACACCAGTATCGAAAATTTTAATTTTCGTAACAATATTTACTTACTTCTTTGGCCCTTACAACTCTTTAGTTAAGACTACGACTTACGTCCTTAAAATCCCCCGTCCGAAGTGGACTTGAAACTGTAGGTCCCGCCACTCATATGTATAGAATTAAAACGCACACCAGTGGTGAGAGAAGCTAGGTTGTAATCCTGACTGAACTGTTGTAATATGTTATGTTGCATAGGAAGCAAATATTTCGTTTATCTATGGCAACAATGATTAAACATTTAAAAGAAAGGCCAGAAGGAGTAGTGATGGTGGACATTAGATTTGAATTTTTTACGTTATAAGTGGTAGGAAAGACTTTTACAGGTATTAGGTTCCACATAAGGATTGGCCGGCTAAAGAATGAATTCTATCTATAATGCAGTAGGCGATCCAGTGGCAAATCGACTATAGGAAGAACCTGTCTTTAAAGTTAAAAAACAGTTTCAAAGTTAGTGAAACTATATTGGCGATTATGAAACGGTTTTAAAAGGAAATCTATTGAGAGTCCCGCAAATATATGTTTTTTTCAATTGCAATCGAATGATAAAATTTTTTTGCTTTAAATAGACTCTATTTATTTTTAAAATACAATTATTATTATTGTATTAAAGCCATTAATTAAATCTGCATATTTTATATTGCATTTATGCAACAGCAGCGTTTACAACAGAAATGTTGGAAAATAAAATTGTTTTTTTTTTCGTTAAAAAATCGAAAATTTTCTCATCAAATAATTTCAAACATAAATCACGTGCTTTAAGAATTTTTAATATAAAAATGAAATTTTCTGTTTTGCTTCTCTTGTTGAGAATTTTTCTCAACAATTTTCCACAATTTTTGTTGAAAATACTGAGAAAAACGGAAACAAAAAAAAAACTCTCGAGAACAACAGCCTTTTGTTACACTCGTGCAGGTTTTCGCCTTTTTGTTTTCTTTTGCATTTGTACGCTATAATCTGCATTGGTTGAGTTGATGTAAAATTGGTTAACCGAACAAAAATACCTTCAAAATCTTGTTTATAATAAAAACTGCCTATCGCCTCAAAATCTGCCCTCAACCCCAGTTTATATATTTTCATTGGTGGCAATTATTTTATCATCAAATTATTTTTTAACCTTCATTGGAAGCCAATTCAATTGCATTCATTTCATCGATTTTAGCCTCCACACATACTTAATTGGTCATTACAACCTTTTGGTTAGGATTACGACCTAGTTTCTCCCACCACTTATGTTGTAGCATTAATTTTTATACATCAGAGGCGGGACCTACAATTTCAAGTAGACTCCGAACGTAAGATTTTTGAGAAAACTTTGCATACCGATTTTATTTACTCTCAGAGTTTTTTGCCAGAAATCTGGTGAGAGGAAGTCAACGAAGAAATATTTTTTCATATTTCGTTTTGTTGGACATGCCTGACCGAGGCCTCACGTCTAATAAGCCAACACACTACCTACTAGACCACGGTGAAGGTTTTAGTCTTCACAATAATGAGTAAATGATGATGGATTGTCTTAAAGAGACTACATATTCCTTCCCGTCAAGTGCAACTTCTTTTCTTTCTTTTCTGCATTTGGATCATTCGTTTGTGCTTCTGGAATAGACGGCAAGGTTTTGTCAACACATGAAATTATCTTCGCCTTTATGGGCAACGCCTTCGTCTTATTTCACTTTTCTGTTTTGCCAGTCCTTTTGTCTCAGTAAAGTTGAGTAGCCGATTAATAGACAGAGTACGCTGGCAGTTAGCTGTTCTGGTCATGAGCGTGCTCTGTTCCACTCCAACCAAGGCATTATTTGTTATTCTCAATTGTCTTCCTTCTTCCTACTTCTTCACTTCTGGCCATACCTAGTCTAGGGACATAGGCACATCCAGCTCGTTTATGTTATGTTATGGTTACTTACAACTTTTTTAATAGAACTTCCGATCTTACAATTCAAACCAGGATCCTCTGGTTACTTATTTGGCCATTAAACTTGCTGTTGAAGTTGCCGTAGTCTAGTAGGTCGTGTGTTGGCTAGTAGACGTAAGGCCACGGCTCAAACCCCCGGCTAAATATCAGAAATATGAAAAAATATTTTTTCGACCCCGCCATTCATATGAAAAATTAACACACACACCGTAAATGGTGTGATAAGCTAGGTTATAATTCTGACTGACCCTGCTTGATCACTGCTGTGCTTTCTAGGTGGAGGTCTTAGGACGCAATACTTGTTGGTTAGAAAGATTTTTCCTAAAAATTTCTTGTTTTACTTAGACAATCAGCAGCGATTATGTCCCTAACGAACGTGGTTTCAACGTTCGTACTTTTTAATGAATACAGAGGAATTTTCAAGGAAGTTTCGGATTATTTAACAGAAGCTCTTATGTGGGTTCCGTTATAAATGGGTAATATGGTCAGAGCGGGTACGAAGCTCTCCCATATATTAAGGGATATATGTATTCCCATTGTTTCAGTAAAATTGAATACAATTCACTATCCTCACATGGAGCCTCAGTCTAGTTAGCAGCAAGAGGCAAAGTGCAGAAGCTAAGGATGTGAGGAGAAGAAAAACTATTTTTCACCTCATGTGTCAGTATCCAGTATGGAGGTTTTTTCCTCCATTTTCTGATATTCTTGATTCAGATTAACTTAAAGATTGCTGCAATAGCAAGAACGCTCCATTCAGCAGATACTGTGTAGAATACCCTGCAGTCGCCGCTAAGCTCATATTTCGTCTCGTTTTATTGTGTGTGATATTTTGCAACAGCAACAACATCGTAACTGAACTGTTTAATTTTTATTAAATTTTTCTTTTCTTTATTATTCGCAACGACAAAGTTTTGCCTGATGTTTGTTTTTTGTAACTTTTATTATATTTTTCTTCCATTTTTGCTTGCCTTGCAATTCTGTTGCAGTAGCACAAAAAATAAACAGAAAAATATTTTTTTTGTTTTTGATTTTGAGATGAAATGCAAGAAGAAAAAAGTACAGCCAGGTCAGTTGCTAGAACAATGGTGAACTACTTACTAACTCAAGCATCAGTTTCTAGCAATTGTTTGCCTCTATAAAAAAAATAAATTATTTTTTTATTTATTTTTTATTTCTTTCTTTCTCTCTATGTAAAGTTTCTTTTTTGAAAAATAAAAATAAAAATAAAAATAAAAAATTATATTTCTATTGGTATTGTAAAATATTCTTGTTGTTTTTAAATTGTTATATTGTTGTATTATGTTTGTTTTCATTTTTGTTGTTGTTGTAAAGGATTATTTGATTTTTATTTTAATTTAACTTTTCTTTTTGTTTATGCTTTAAAGGCAAGAAAACGAATACATTTTTATAAACTCTTAAAATTCATATTTTCTTTTAATTTTTATTTTTATTGTTTTTGTTTTCAGTTTTATGAAATATTTTTATTTTTTTCAATTTCAATAATTCCACAATAATATGGTAACTTTGTTTGGGATTTATTTTTTATTTCATAAAACGAAATACAAAATTAAGGCAATAATTAATAATGTTTTATAATTTCAAGGTTGTTTTCTCTTCTTTTTTCTCCTTCAATTTTAACAAATTAAAAATAAAGAAAGTTTGAAAATTATTTTATTTTTTCATAAGTACTTAAACCCTCAAAAACTTTTTGCTTAGAAACTCAGCATTTATTTTCAATATGTATTGTAACGTCATTAATTAAGGACAAGAATTTTCTCTTTGCTTCGGCTACAAGTTATAAGTAGAGATGACTCTCTGGTAGTATTAATTATATTATGCAACAGTGTAGGTGGAGGCACCGTAGTCTAGTAAGTAGTGTGATATCTTATTTGACTCGAACCTGTAGTTCAAGCACTAGGTTCGACAACTCGAAATGAACAAATTAAAAAATATATTTCTGCGGCGAGTTTTTCTCAGCACTTTTGTGGCAATAACTCTGATCGTAAATAAAATTGACGTCAGAAGGTTCTCAAAAATCTGTGGTTCGGAATCGACTTCAAAATGTATTTTTCGCCACTAATGCTCAAAATAAATACACACAACATAACTGGTGTGAAAAAATAGGTCGTAATCCTGACTGAAGGGTTGTAATGACACATTATGTATGTATTTATGTGTGTATGTGTGTATGTACGTATATATGTATGCATGCAACAGTATAGATAAAGTCGCAGTAGTCTAGTAGGTACTGTGATAAGACTCGTAGTCAAAACTCTGGGTTAGACAGATTTAAAAGATTAATTTCTTGTTGTATGTGATATGAAATAAATAAATGAATAAATAAAATAAATAAATACATCTTATCAGACTCGAACCCGTGGTTCAAATCTCAGCTCGTACATATCGAACTAAGCAAAATATGAACAAATATTTCCTCGGTGACAGTTTTCTGGCATAAACTTTGAGTATAAATAAAATTGGAATGAAATCGATTTATAACTGGAGGCGCTGCAACCACTGAATAAAATTAATTCACACAGCATAAACACGGTCTTTCGCGTAGCCCCACAAAAAAAGTCTAATGGTGTCGAATCGCACGATCTTGGTAACCAGTTGATATCGCCACGACAAGAAATTACGCGGCCAGGAAATGTCTCTTGCAATAAAGCCATATCCGCTCGAGTTGTGTGGCATGTGGCACCGTCTTGTTGAAACCACATATTCCCCAAGTCGTATTCTTCAATAGCAGGCAATAAAAGTCGGTTATCATATGACCATAACGCTCCGAATTGACGGTGACTGTCGTTCCATCGTCGTTTTCGAAGAAGTAAGGTCCAATCACATGTTTCAGCGGAACGAGCGAAACGATGATGCAGAGGCCTTTCAATATTTGTAACCATTCGAGTCTCTTCAAATTTCTTCATAATTTTGCCAATTGCTTGCGTAGTTGGACGATTATGTAAACCATAATCTCCTCTTAAAGCACGATACGTAGCTGTGGCAGAATCACCATTTTTGTCGTAGGTTTTGATAATTTTTATGCGTTGTGTGATAGTTAAGCGATCCATTTTCGTCAATGTCAGACTTTCAAATGAAAAGAAACAAATTGGTTTCACAACTTAGTTTGACAGATGTCGAATTCCAGTCCTATACTTTTGAAACCACGAAATGGATAGCCCCTATATATGTATACCAAAGATATTTAATGCTACTACAACATAACAATAATCTGAGACCCAAAATGTAGATAATATTGCAGTGTATAGCACCACGTTGCAAGTATTGATCGCCTATAGCTTTTCAAATTCATATTTATTCTTTCTTTTTGATAACTTATCTTTTGGCATTTAAATTACTTTGCAAATATTTTCATGATATTTATCTTAATTGACCTTTTTTTGTCTGATAAAGAGATCTGAGAAATATTTTTTCCAAATAATTTTCATATTTCGGCAAAAGTATATTTTTCTGTTTGTTTCTATGTTTGCATTGTTCTTTCTTGAAAATAAAAGTAAAATAAAATACAAAATTTATAGATTTTAAATAACAAAAAAAGAAATAAAAACAAAACAGAAATAAATTTTCATTGGCAACATTTCTTTACTTCATTTTCAAAGAATTTGATTTCAGTTATTCAAATACTTTCTCTTGCTCTCTTTCAAGTCATTATTAGCAAGTGTTTATAATTTATTATTTTGATACTACTTATGATGCCATATGATGAATTGTTTGTCTTTTTTTGCATTGCGACTTAATTTTAAAAAATTCTGTTCATTTTTATTGCTCTATTTCTGACTCATTTTTTCGTTTAAATTTTTTCTCTTTTTTCGGTTACTTGTAGAGTGTGGCAAATTTCCTTTTGTTTTCCTTTTGTTATTTGAAGGTATTTCGTGGCAGATATTTCGCTCTTATTGTTTCAACGTTTTCAATGTTTTCTTGCCAGGCATTTGTTATTTACAAAAAAAGAAAGAAGAAAAATGTTTTTTTTTCCTTTTTTTTTGGAAGAAAATTCGTTTTCTTTTGTATTTTTTTCTGAATTGCCAAAATATTAATGCCATAAAATGTATACGAAGGCATTTTCATTCATTTTTTCTTTTCGTTCGCCTTAAGTCGTATTGATGACTTGGTTTTACAGTATTTAACTTATTGGGTAATTTATTACAATGAATTGATTTGTTTACAGGGAAAATTTATAAACTTTTCTTTGACATAAAAGATCGTTATTTAGTGAGAAATATTTTTCTTCTTTAAATCTAAGTCTGAAATAATTTATTAAAGTATATAAACCATAGGACTTTAATAAGTAAAACAAATTACTGTCATAAGACAACTGAAATGTCCAGGCCGGAATTCCTAATATAAGCAAATGCTACTAGATCATTAAAGAAATCTTAGGGCCATTATTACAACTTGCTGCTAAAGTTGGGCTTAGTTAAAGTTGACTTTAGCTAAAGTGAACTTTAAAGTTCACTTTAACTTCTTTTCGTTATTATAACCTTATGATAAAATAAAGTTAACTTTTTCAAAAATATGGCAGTGCAGGAGCAATGCCGATAACACTGCTCAATTAAACAAGTTTTTTTAAAGGCAGTGGTTGTATTGTGTGTGGTAATTTCTTCTATCGGTATAAGCTCGAATTAATGTTCTAATGTGGTTTAACGAACCTTTAGACCGGCTCCTTAATGTCACAATGTACCTTAATTCCGAAAAACTCCATGCTGTATGTATCAGGGATCATGGTGAGTACCTTAATGCAGACTGAAACCAACCCGTAGATATGTATGTTATGTCTTCCTCCATTTCCTTCGTAGAGACAATAAAGTAAAAATATCATGACTGAAATGCGTAGGCTCTTAAATACGGAGTCGCGGGTATGCCCAAGTCGATATACTTGAAATTACTGACATGACCGAACTGAGCTATTTTTACAGTTCCGCCTGTAAATATTTTCAAACATCTTCAGAGCCCATTTACTTGAACTTTTTGGGGAATAAATCCCATTATAATCTTCGAAGATGCTCCTAGTGGCGTCCTACTTAACAGCTTCCTCAGATTCGTTGTCTGTCGAATGAAGACGAATGTTCGTCTTCAAGAACATTCTTCAGATTGTTTACTCTGCCCTATAAAAGGCAATGCAAAGCAGGCGAGAGTGTGAATGGAGTTCAGTCAGTCTTGTGTAAAGACGCGGTACGCTTGAAAAGAGTAATCGTGGTTTGAAGATCTCCGTTATAAAAATCTGCCGAATAATTGTCTAGTAATTCTTATTGTTTATGCAAAGAGTATAAACAAAGGACTAACAAACATAGCAATTGTTGTTGTTTACATCAAGTTGTAAGCAGTGACACACAGAATTGTGCGAATAATAAAGAATTCTTATTAAAATTAAACACAAATTTATTTTGATTTCATTTGCAAGCTATGAGCTCATATTTTAAACGTTTTAAAAAGTTAAAAACGTAAAATTTGTTTTAATTTCATTTTAATACAAATAAATATTTTTTGCGGCTGCTTAACAACAATTTGATAAAGGAAAAAAAGAAAAACATAAATAGTTTTTAATATTTTGCAATTATAATATTTCTCTTTCTCTTGTTTCTCTTTATTTTTTTTATAATAAAATATTTATTAAACCAAATATTTATTTAAGCCACTTATGATATTTAACAAGAATTTCACACACAGTGGCACCACGAACACATAAGTTCACAAGTAATACGTTTGATTTTGAATGTGTTCTAATATATATAAAAAATAGCTTAGCTCTGTTGACTGTCCATTTAAGCAGAGTATTCACTGTATTTGTATTTTCATATCATATTGCAGTATTTGTTTATTCACAATAAATCTTATAATTCAAAAACCATTGATTTAAATGCATAATAAATTTAAATAAACATTTGCCTCTTTAATGGCATTAAATATTAATAATATACGATATGTATTTATTTAATCTATTTAATAAATTATTTTATTTTATTTCCTTTTTCGAATATTTTTCATTATTATTGCATAGAAAACATATTATATTGGGTGTTCGAACATGTTCGAATGTCGATAGAATACTCTAAACTGTAATATATCAAGTCATATTGATTGAATCAAGCCTTTTCAGTGCCAAACATACATACATATGTATATAATTGATCATAACAATTGATGTCAGTCAGGATTACAACCTAGCTTCTTACACCGCTAATGTTGTGTGTGTTAATTTTATATATGAGTGGACATGCATGGTGGGACCTGCAGTTTAAAGACGACTTCGAACGAGAGTTTTTTGAAAAACTTTTCATAGCTATTTTAACTCTAAGAGTAAAGTCGCAGGGGAAATATTTATTTTCATATTTCCTTCTAAAAACGTTTAAAATATGAGCTCGTACATTGCAAATAAAATAAAAATAAATTTGTGATTAGTTTTAATTAAAATTCTTTATTATTCGCACAACTCTGTGTGCCACTGTTCACAACTTGATGTAAACAACAACAATTGCTTTCCCTTGTTATTCCTCTGCTTATAGCCTTTAAATAAGCAATAATAATTACTTTACAATTATTCGACAGATCTTTGCAACGGAGATCTTCAAACCACGATTAGTCTCTTTAAACACATTCGTCTTCACACAAGACTGACTAAACTTCACTCACGCACTCGCCTGCTTTGCCTTGCCGTTTATATGACTGGGTAATATTTTTTCATATATTCCTTTTAAAAAAATGTTTCTCCCGTTTAAATTCTGTGAATCAGCGTTTAAAAACCTTTGGCATGTTAAATTTAAATTTTTTTCTTTAACAAAATTGATGAAATAAAATTTTGTTTTTCCAACCTCCACGTTTTACACGTGTTACTTGCAACCTTAAATAAAAAAAAAATGAAATAATTGTTAAAATATATCTGACACGTGTATACATACGGATTGAATTGATTTGTTTGGTGGCTTAAAAATAAATTTCAACACTGAATTGCATTCATTTTATACACTTGAATTGTTTAATGCCTGGAGTAACTGACACGCGACGTCAAAGTGAATTAACATTGATTAGAAGGGGCAGGTGAATATATTTGAATATTATTGAACTATTTCATTGAATAGATAATTTTATTAAATTATTTAATTACAGACTATTTTGATAAACGTATAGACATGTTAGACGTTGGCATTTTCTATTTTGGGAAGTTCTAATGGGGGTGCTATAATTAAAAGGCATTTAATATTCATAAGTGTGTGTGCAGATAATTAATATAAAATAAAAGAGCCTAAAATGGCAAAAGGAATGGATATCGAAATAGAATTTTTAATATATAATTTCTTTTTTTTTACATTTGATTGCTATCGATTGAGATTTAATAGAAAAATGTTTTGGCTTAATTTACTTTGCTACGTAATTTTTTTTGCTTTTTTTTTAAATGCTGTTGCTCTCCTATCGCTCCTAAGCGGTATCTAAAAATATTAGAGACTTTAATAATTTTTTTTGATATTTGATTGCTATCGATTGAGATTTAATGGAAAAATGTTTTGGCTTAATTTACTTGGCTACGTAATTTTTTTTTGCTTTTTTTTTAAATGCTGTTGCTCTCCTATCGCTCCTAAGCGGTCTCAAAAAAATATTACAATTTTTCTTCTGACTTTCCAAAACAATTCCACAAAAAAGTTCCAATTCGGCAAAGAAAGTCGAAAAAAGCAATGCGATCAACTAGAAAATTGTACAGAATTCATAAAGTTTACTGATATGCCTTGCAATAATTGTACTGCAGGAATTGTTTTCACATGAGCCTAGAAAACCGTGTTAAAAGAGGAGAATGATTGCTTAAATATCTTCTTTATAATAATGATTGACGAACGTAAGCAGATGCCTACTTAAACCATTCTGGTTCCCTAAGGGCAGTCTCCATTAATGAAGCGTTAGAGTTACTATCCGACATTTCCAGAAGTCACCGTAGTAGGTGATGTGAAGTCAAGGTTCAAGCCCCAGGTCAGACATCACCAACAAAACGAAATATGAAGAAATATTTTTTCGGGCACTTCCTCTCATCAGATTTCTGACAAAAACTCTGAGTGTAAATCAAATTGCCTTGAAATTTTTCTCTAAAATCTGTTGTTCGGAGTCGACTTTAAACTGTGGACTCCGTCACTTATGATAAAACTGTCACACACAACATAAGTGGTGTGCGAAACAAGGTATTAATTCTGAGGGTTGTAATGACCACTTAAGTAAGTATTATGGAGTGTTACTGCCCACGTTGTTCGAAATATTTTTGTTGATGTTGAACTAGCTATAAATATTATGCGATTTAACTCTGTTAGACTTTTTCTTGTGGGGTTTTCTTTAGTATGTGAAGAATCCACGAACCACAGCTGTTCACAAAGCCTACATAATCCATGAAATCGATCGAATGCAATCTAATATATACACCAGAGTTAAGGAGAAAATTGGAAATTTTGTATGCGTTCCAGCCATTTACACATGTGATCAATAGATCTTCCAAACAAATAAAAAATTACGACGTTAGCTCACACACAGTTTATTTTATTTAAATTGTAAAACTAGAATCGCTTAATGAAAGACCCTATATAGACAATGGAAACATATAATATTGTTACGTTTTTATGTTTTAAAAACGTTTAAAACATGAGCTGGTAGATAGCGAACATAGTTTTAATTAAAATTCTTTATAATTCACACAACTCTGTGTGCCAATGTTTACAACTTGATGTAAACAACAACAATTGCTTTCCTTTGTTATACCTCTGTTTAAACCCTTCGTATACCTTCGTAGAACAATAATAATTACTAGGCAATTGTTTGACAGATCTTTGTAACGGAGATCTTCAAACCACGATTACTCTCTTCGAACGCAACGCGTCTTCACGCAAGACTAACTGAACTTTTACTTACCCCGTTGCCTGTTTTGCTTTGCCTTTTATATGGCAACCTAAACAGTCTGATGAATGTTCATGAAGGCGAATGTTCGTGGTTCGCCTTTTCGAGATCTCTATAAATGTAAACATCTTTGTTTACATTCATTACTGTTGTTTGTGTATTTTGTTTACATTTAATCTAGTAGTGTTTGCTGTTGAAGTTTTGTTTAATTGTTTACCATTTTTATGCTGGTTTTTGTTGTTGTTGTTTATAATTATAATGTTAAGCGAAACACCAGTATCTAAATTTTTCATTTGAATAACAGTATATTTAAATTAAGTACAATTTAATTATTATATACAGATTTATTGTTTTATTAAACAAACTATTGTACAATAAATAACCAGAAATCAATACTAATGTCCTAAGAATAGAAAAATAAAATTTTAATTCTTGTTTGTAATTTTCTTTGAATTCATTTTCTATTTAAATTCCAACGAATAATTAATAATTTCACTTTATTTGTTCTTCTTTCTTTTCAGTTGTGGGTAAGTTTATATGGCCTTTGACATTATAACTATTGAGTGCCTAGTTAAACTACAAGTCTCATCAATAATATCTTTTAATTCCTGTTTGCAACAGTAAGTACAAGGCGGTAATTCCTTAAGTATTTATTGGTCATTTCCTGCTTATAAATCCATAACCAAAATATTGTGGTGAATTCTATACTGGTTTTTCGTAGTACTTGGCTAGCAACTTAACGTTAAATAAGTAAAATATTTCGGTTTTGTATGTGAAGTATCTTGTGTAATATAATCGTCGTATATAAATAATTTTATTTAATTGAAAATTGTTGTATTCGTTGCCAGGAAAGGAAATGAATGCCATTGAAATATTTGAGGTCAGTCACATCGTAAAGTTTTATTAAGATTTTCTTTATGACCAAAGTCTTTAAGTTGTCATAAAAATAATTGTTATTATTATTGTTAAGGAATTAAAAGAGGCTTTTATTACTCAAATAAAATCAAATCAAATAGTAAAAATTAATAATTGTTTATTAAAGATCATTTTAATTAATGATCTTTTGAATTGTCATTATGTAGCAGATAAAGCATTATAAAAATACCGGGTAAATAATTTTGTTTTAATTTTTTATGTGATGAATACTGATTTTAAAAGGCTCTGCTAATAGACAGTATAGTACTGAAGAAGTAAATTAACTACCGAGAAGCGAAAAGTATGACGAAACAATTTTAACCTCTGTAATGTCAAGCTTTATTCACTGATTAGTGGATCATGCGAGGTTGTGCAAGGGAAGTACTACAGAGAAATTAAATTTTTCGGTAACAAGGCCTCTTCTTTGTCATCAGAATTTATTGACATGTTAGGTTAGGTCAGAGTGGTAGCTTTGATACCAAAAGCTTACTTGAGCACCCGTTGTGATGCCACAGATGAACACAGTCTCTATACTGACCAAGTTCTTCCAAACCAGAAAAAAGTTAGTCAGCGCTAGGGCTGCGCATTTATAGCACAACTACCCCATGCTGGAAAACCCAGCCCGAAAGCTTGATAAACGAAGCTATATTCTTGACATCAATGGATGATACCTCCGTCAAGCTGACAAGTGTTGAAGAGCCAAATAACCTATATCTGCACCTCGCATGAGATGGGTATTGACAAAAAAATTGGATAACAATCTCCTCGTCCTCAGCGAATCTGCACCCACCGCAGAAGTCGTTAAATTGAAACTGCATTCTTTCCTCGTGTCTTCCCATAACACAATGACCTGTAAGCATGACCACTGTGATCGAGATGATGTTACGACCAAGTCCAAGTAACTATTTGGAGTGCATTCTATCCATTGACGGCCAAGTAAGCCTAGCGGTGGAGAAGAACTCCTCATTAAACCAGGATAGGTTAGCGTCTCGATTGAATTTCCACGCGATGGCCAGCTTGAATGAGGTAAATGGCATTCCTAAGCTCGAAAGTAGTGCACAAGCCTTGGCGAGCTCGTCGGCTCTATAGTTGCCCGGATTGTCACAGTGCCTGGGGCGGCCCGGATAAGATCGACACTGAAGCGCCCAGAATGAAGAATGAGGCAAGGGCAACATTCCCTGACGATTCTGGAGTTATTCACAACGTTCGACAGAGATCTTAGGGCAGCCTGACTGTCAGAAAAACTCGAGATGCCGGTGAATGGAACAACGTAATCGAGGATCCGGTAGATGGCCATAACTTCTATCTGAAACACGCTGCAATAGTCCGGGAGCCAGAGTGAAATGTTCAGGTTCAGCCTCTTAGAGTGGACTCCACTACCCACCCCGTCATCGAGTTTGAAGCCATGAATTTATTGATAAAATTTCAAAGAGCGTGGCAAATTATAAGAAATAAAGTTTGATTATAAACAAAAACCTTGTGATTTGCTATTTACTTAATATACTTATGTGCATAGATAACATACATACATAAGTGGTCCTTACAATCCTTCAGTCACCGACCGAGTTTCTCTTATCACTTATGTCGTGTGTGTTAATTTTATACTTGAGTGGCGGGGACCTCCAATTTAAAGCCGTCTCCGAACAAAAGATTTTTTGAGAAACTTTTCATGGCAATTTTATTTAATCTCAGAGTTTTTGTCAGAAGTCTGCTGAGAGGCGGTCGCTGTTTACTGGCACTCTCTACAGCATATCTGGTATTATAGTGCACTTGTGAGATTTTCTTACGAAATTTAACTTTAATTCATTACCTGTCAGCTTTCCTTTTAGTGGGCAAGTATTTTCCCACGTCTCTTTAGCTTGTTTTTTTTTATAATGAGGTTTTTGCCTTGTCATCGATTTCGTGTTGAAAAAGTAAAAAGTACTACCCGCACAAGCACGTACTTCTGGCCTCTTCGGTAATAACAAAGAGGAAGAATATATTCTTACACTAAAATACAACAAAAGAAAATGGAAATAAAATGAAATTGTATTTCTTTTCTTTGCTTTCTTTTTCTTTAACTTTTTTTTTCATTCCATTTCTTCTTATATGGCTTAAACCATGAGGGGGCGATACACATGCTCAGATACAAATATACAGTCTTATGGTTTTACAGAGTATTAAAGAAGAACAAAAAATGTAAAAAACGTCACAACTACACATTTGTTATTATTCAAGGTAAACTTTAAGCCTTAATGCCTTCATTTGTTACCGAGGCATGTATGCGAATGACGACAGTGTCGTTTTGTATACAATGTGTGCAGTGTGTGTAGTTGAGACAGGAAGTAGGTAAGGATTCAAGGCAAAGACTTGTTGGATTTAGAATCGTAGCAAACGTGCAACAGAGAAATCTTACAACAGTTAAAACATAAAACAATACTTGATACGTAAAATAAATTTAAAGAAGAAAAACAAAAAAACTATTCTTATATAATTTATAGTGAAAAAGTGTGTTCTTATTACAGTTTAGGATGTCTATTTGTAAAAAATTATACACTCCTAACAAGTATGTGCTATTTCTTAAATTCCAGAGTCACATATAAAAGTTTTTAAAGTTTTGAATTTTTTTTTTTGTTGTATTTTCAGGAAAACTAAAATATGTGTGGTCATTACAGATTTAACAATATTTTCGTCTTTCATTTTGTTTTTCTTCTTTTTTGGGCAATAATTTATACAAAATTAAGTCACCGTGCCTGTACTAAACATTGAGAAGAAAAACAAACAAATTTCTCGAAACGTGTACACACTGTAAGACAAGGGATTATCGTAAAAATGCTTAAATCAAGTTATTTCAGAACACACAGCATTTAAAAGAAAACTTACTTTCATATCACATAAAATAGAAAAAGTTAATGCTGATTGGAGTCAATAAATCAAAGTCATGTTAAAAATGTTTAGGTCTGCATAGCTTCTGAAGGAAACTCAGTTCAAATTTTCTGACTCACATGTGCTATTATCGAGTTGTATATAAAAATACTCTGTTTTCTGCTAGAATTTCTGCAATTGAACTCGCTATCACCGCGGGAGATTAGACACACTTTAGTCTAGTATGGCCCATTGTGATATCTTACTTACCTACCTAATTAGCCATTAACAATCCGATTAACGGATTTCAGCCTGCGTTAACACGTCCTTTACAGACGCCTCTGCATCTTGCGGTCCCTCGCCAGTTGGTCACACCAATCGATAACAGGGCTTCCTCGATTGGGTCCTTCCAACCCAAACAATGACGTCCTCTTCTCCGACTTTAGCATACCCCCACATGAAATACCAGCCACACCGGAGCATTCTTCTCCAAGCTAAGCTGGCTCTGGATGTTAATAAGCTGTACAACGTCCATGCATTGAGGAGCTCATACAGCTCATTGCGGTAATCATCGACAACTCTCACTGTGTTGTGAAGACATGCTGCTACCGTATGAATAAGCTTTTGAACTGCTCCTAATCTATGGAGAGCATTTCTATAATGCCTTCTTCAATCCTGTTGACTTAATAAACTTTAGGCTGCTTAGAGTTTCTTCTTAATTATAACTTGATTCTTGATCTCCTTCATCACAGTGTCTAAATATTGGACTTGGCTAACTTAACAAGTATTCATAACACACATAATTGGTCATTACAAACCTTCAGTCAGTATTACGGCCTACCTTCTCACCCCGCTCATGTTCGGAGGGTTAATTTAATAAATGAGTGGCAGAAACTGCAGTTTAAAGTCGACTACAAACAATAGATATTTGAGATACTTTTCGTGGCAAGTCGCAGAAGAAATATTTTTTCGTATTTTCGATTTGATGTCTGACCTTGGGTTTGCATCGAGGCCTCACGTCTACCCTTCGATAATGAGTCAAAACTCTACTCTTAACCTAGTAAAAGTTTGTATTGTCCCAAATGGTTTTGATTTCGCTTCTTTCAAACTCCTCTTCCTGTCGTACAAGAAGCTTCTGGGTTCATAGCGAAATCTCTCCACCCGCAAACTCATCCTACATGTCCTGTCTAGCTGATAGCGGACAGTCGCATACTAATCTTGAGTCGTCCTCACAGGAGCCGAGTTCATGGATGGAGGCCTCATTGCCAGCTAGTATTTCTGTGCCTTATCCTCCGTACAAGTTGAATTGAACACTTTTTGGATGGCGTACTTTTTTGATGCCGAACACATCCTTTTGTCTTATTGTCTGTCTTTAAGCCACCCGTATATATCAATATAATACCTTCAGGAGGACAGGAGCTGTATTGCTTCTTGAGTTAAAAGGTTGGATGTGCTAAAAAAGAGGAGCCCTCATAGAAAGGTAGCATGATTAACATTAGATCCACGAGATCGAGTTCGTTCGAAAATGAAAACTCATCTAAGTCTTCAGATATGCATGACCAGCGAAAGGGAGATTAACACCAAAAACAGACGTCAAACTCTCTTAAGAAATAATAGTTTTCTCTGAGCAAAATTCCTCAGTCCTATATCCAAAAAACATTCACAAAGAGCGTTTTTTTTTGGCGGGCAATGGCAAACGGCAACCCTTTTTTTCTAGTGGTGTGAGTGAGTGGTTCAGCTTCATAAATTTCCAGTAATATCGTTTGTCAAGTCCGTGCAGAGAGGTTACAGTCAACGTTGAAGAATGCAACTTGAAGGTTATGTTTTCATGTTCTCTTTAGCAGCCTCGAATTCAGTAATGCTAGAAAAGAATGTGCTGATATGCATAACTCTAGGAATTGTTAAACATGACTGGTATTTGATTGTTTAAGCGATGCCTTGTGGGAAACATGAAAAATTCAGACAAAATGCTAAAACCAATAGGAAAATATTTCTGCAGCTGAGATGAACAATTCAACACTCTTTCCTTAAAGTGAATAATGATGTTCTTCTGATATGCCAACAAGCGTTTGGCACAAGCGTACTTGCAACATGAAGCAACAGTTTCTGCCTCACCTGTGATAGTGTTAAAGGACTATCACTAGGGTACTCACTCATTTTCTAATATCTTTAGAGCTATGTACGCTTTATGTAACAGTTATTATGAGTTTTTCCTAGCCTTTTACCTTTGTTGTTCATTTAAAGCCGGCCATGTTGAATCCGTTAATCAGGTACTTCCTTCCCAATACGAAAAAAAAATAACGCAGATTCTTATTTGTAATTTTCTTATTCTTATTCTACTCCTTTATTATAGATACTCTGCGTGATCATTGATGTCAGGATATGGTTGTTATCTCAACCTACTCTCTGCGTCAGCATTTATTAGTGAACTTCAAAAGTCACGTTTTCTCTTTCCACTTTTCATGGTTGCCTGCACAAAAAGATTTCTTCAGTTGTTTTATCCAACTAACAAACAGCCATTAATTCTTTTTAACTGGTTTTCTATGCCACTTGGCCACCTATACATATATATTTACGCACGTTTATACACGTTTATGGTATATCAATACTTTTCGTTTTTTGGCTTAAGGCAATTCCTTACATTTATAATCAGTTTCTATGGCTGTGTTCCATATATTCGGCGTGCCATTAAATTGGTATTGTAGAAAAGTTTACCTATAAATTTAAATAAAATATGCATTTCAGACAATGCAAATGCTTTAACGATATCAATAATTGCTTAAGCCACACAATACGTTTCACTTTTGTTTGTTTTTTGCTTCTCTCGGATAATAATTTTTCGACTTTATTACGACAATCTTCCTGCTACTCCCATACACTTGAACACCTTTATGAGAAACTTTTGTTTCCTTTCTTTTTTTTTTTTTTTCTTTGCCTTCATTTAAATGTTGTACGAGAGTATAGGAGACAAAACTTTTTCATAAAAGATAAGCTTACGATTATGAGTCCATATTTAAAAGGGGGAGAGAGGGTGTGGGGGGGTGGGTGTGTGTGTATATATGGTATGTGCTGTTGGGTTAAAACTTTTTGCATTTTCATTGAAACAAAAATTAAAAGAAAAACGTAAAGAAATTAAATGAAAAACAGAAAAACTTTTCTTAAGAGTTTTGTAGGTTTTTATGCTTTAATTCATACATAATTTACCAAATATTATCGGCAACATTTCGAACAACATTAAGCCAATACACTGAAACAAATTCGATTATGAGTTAAAGGTTTTCGAATTCAAAAAATTCGAGAATCATTTGGTTATTCTAGCAAAAACTCTGATTGAAAAGTTTCTCCAGAAAATCTGTAGTTCGGAGTCGACTTTAAACTGTAGGTCTCACCATTCATGTATAAAATTATCATACGCAACATAAGTGGCTTGAGAAGCTAGGTCGTAATCCTGACGAAAGAGATAATGTAATAACCAAGTATGTGGGCATGAAAAATTCGTTATTATACGGTTCTAATGCTATGAATAGGCGAACAATTTTCATATAATATTGTTTGAAAATGTAACCACTGAATGGGAAATATTCTGCATTGCTGAAGAAAATTTTAATGAAAAAAATCAGCATTGAAATGTTGTTGCTTTGGCACACAATCAGCATACTTATTTACTGTGTTGTGGATATGAATGGACGTGTAAATTTCAATGCAAAGATTGCCTAATTCCTTAGAACGCTGTCATTCAACTAATTCGGAATATCCGTTTCTTTTTCGCTAACAGGCTTGAACAAACCTGTAAAATTCCTTTATAATCCAAACAATATTGAATCTTTGTTTAAGCTCATCCGATTTTTAAATTTGAATCTAACAAAGTATGTTTGAGATATCACACGATATTTTTTATTCGTATAAAAGAACTATTGGTGCCATAGTGTCTTTCATGGCTTCTCTAAGTGGAGCCCATGCGACATGTCCAACACGATTGCGATGAACAGTTCGTATCACTTCCATGTAAGATGACCATGCCCTCAAATCGCTCATCCATTACGTACAATATGACACTAGCTGCTTTGTATGTAGGGCAGTCCTGTTTGAACCACATGTCGTTGGAGTCCAAATCACTTAGTTCAGTTCAAAAGAAGTTGGTGGCCATCGACCATTGTAGACAATTTGGCTTTAGGTCTTTTGTACGTAGCGCAGTCTTGTATGAACCACATGTCGTTGGTGTCCAGATCACTCAGTTCAGTTCAGTTCAAAAGAAGTTGGTAGCCATCGACCAGCAGTGTTCACCATTGACAGTGACGGCCTGGACAATGTCAATCTTCAAGATATATTGACAGATGGTTTTCAGACAAAGCACCCATTACGATAAAAAAAAACTATTTTATTATTTGCACGTGTTATTGAATACCATATCTGTTCATAGAGATCTGCCAAAAGAGAGTGAATTAGTAAAAACTAAGTTGACAGATGTATCTTAAACAGGATGACCGCTATTAGCATAGTCAAAAAGTCAGTATAAGTAAGGGCTATGGTATAGCATACATGTACATCAATAATTGGTCATTACTACCCTTCAGTCCCAACTTCTCACACCACTTATATTGTGTGTGTTAATTTTATACATAAGTGGTGGCAGCTACACTTTAAAGTTGACTTTGAACGACAGATTTTTCGCGAAACTTTTCATGGCAATTTTATTCAATCTCCAAGTTTTTGCCAGAAATTTGCTGAGAGGAAGTCGCCGCAAAAAAATTTCTTCACATTTTCGTTCTCATGTCTGACCTGGGGTCTATTAAGCTAACACACTACCATTACGGCGATGGTATAAAATAAATCTATTCTTGTAGGATCGACTTGTTACACTAATTATATGGCTGATAACCGTAGTACGCAAGTTGGTGCCTGGGTTATCCTTATACAGCAACTATACCCAAGACGATGTAGTAATGATAACCCTTTCTGTAGAATAAAATTTTTAGTAATTGTTTGAATGAATGGCTACGGCATTAAATATTCAAAAATGGGGCGAAACTACCATGTCAAGGATCTATGGAGACTATCTATGATTTAGACCAACTTAAAGTAGACAACTCGAATATTTGTTTAGTTTTCAGTTAAATAAGTGCACAAAAATTTATTTTAAAGTTGTGTATGCCTATGTATAGTTACCATTTCTTTATTTACTGTAAAAGAAATGTTAGAAAATTTTTTTCTTACAGTTTTTATCAGTGTAGCCTGCCGGAGCCTTGATTTCATATTCATATTTCCATTTATTTATTTATTTTTCTTATTTTTTGTTTTTAGTTTTTGCCCCATTGTCTGTCATTGTGTTTAATGTCTACGATTATCACTTTTAGTTTTTTCCTGTGATGTTTTCATCGTTGTGTGTGTATGTGTCTGTGTGTGTGTAATTAAACGCCAACATAAAAATTGCAAAAAGCGAAAGAAAGAAAAGTGAAAAACAAAGTTTTTCGTTTTTAATATTCAACAATAAAACGTTTTTATTTAAATTTCATAATTGCATTTGTATTTAACGCTACGCGGTCTCGGTCTCACTCTCTCTCTGTGTCACTGTAGTGTCTATCTACTGTGTTGTTTCAGAAAACTATCAGTGAAACGGAAATGAAAATGTAGGCAAAAAATTAAAAAAAAAAAAAGAAATAGAAATACGACATGAAATAAAAGATGAAATAAAACTATGAATGTATAGACAAAAGTCACGCAATATATCTGTGTATATATGTATGTATGTATGTATATAAAAAAAATAAATACATACAAACAAATAAGTTTTCTTATTTTCCTTTTTCCATTCTCAGTGTTATTGTTATTGTAATGGCATTCACACGTACACACTCACACACACCTTTTGAAATACATAAATATACTTATGGAAAATAAGCGAAAGAAATGAAAGTTGGTTGAATTTTCTCCCCACATCTCTCTTATCTATGTGGGTATCTATAATACTTTGTTGTACATATACTATGTTAAACCGATAAGATTCTTCTGTATTTATGCAAACACATATGCAAACTGCATTTACGTATATATGTAAGTATGTGTCTCTTTTCTATTTAAATTTTTCTTAATGTTTGCATATTTCAATTCATCTTTTTCTCTATATAAACATTGGCTATGAGGTATTAAAAGCTGCTACAGAAGAGAGGCAAATTGGCATTCATTTGTGAAAGAAAATGAAAGTATGTTTTTTTTTATAATACCTGAGAAGGTGGCATATATCGTTTCTCTTTTTGTTAATGTGTCAAGCGACACATTGTGACATTTCATTATGCAATATTTCAGAAGGCTCTTAAGGTAGTGAGTGAATTCTCCAAAATACTAAACTGATTTTGGGAATTCCTGTGAGTAACCTCACTCCAATTTTTTCTAAATTCGACCTCTCATCCTGGCATCTTAGGATTTGACTTAATTAATTGGTCATTATAGCCCTTCAGTCAGGATTAAAACCTAGCTTCTCACATCACTCATGTTATATGCATTGATTTAGTCCATGATTGAGGAGATGTATGTGAAGTAAAATTCGAATTTAACTAGCGAAGACAAAAACCAAATTTTAACAGAGCCGACTGTAAGGAAACATATTTTGGAATGCGTGATACCATGGATATATAGTGGGATACCTGCAGCAAGTCACTTTTTTCTATAATTCGATCATCCTCCTCAGATGATGTTCATGTAGTGAATGTTTCTAGCCCTATTTCCCAAATTCCAAAATTATTTTGGATATACCAGCAGTTGCGATCAACGGAATTGGATTCCAAGAGCATAATATGCATGAATTGCTCGGTAGCCTTTTTGGGAGGTACTTCCGTATCTTTTTTTAGGTCATACCAGGCACTTACTATTTGTAATGCTTATGGAAATACATTATAGAGTTACATTGAAACAAATATCAAAAAAATTGCTGAAATATATTGTTATGCAAATGAAACATCTAGATACTGCTGTTTTGCTTTTACATCGCTTAACATTAAAATTATAAACAAAAGTTGCTACAAAACCAAAACAATGCAATAAACAAACCTGTTTACAAATTATCGTACCGATTAATATAACAACAAACACTAGCATAAAAAAATGGTAAACAACTAAACAAAAATACACAAACAACAAAACAATAATAAATGTAAACAAAATACGCAAACATCGATGTTTACATTTATAGAGAGAAGACGAAGTCTTGAACATTCGCCTGCAAGAACATTCATTAGACTGTTTACTCTACCATATAAAAGGTAAGGCAAAGCAGTCGACTGAGTTAGTGAAGTTAATTCAGGCTTGCGTGAAGACGCGATGTGTTTGAAGAGAGTAATCGTGGTTTGAAGATCTGCGTTACAAAGATCTGTCGAGTTGTTGTTATTGCTTATGCAAAGGCTATAAACAGAGGAATAACTAAGAAAAGCAATTGTTGTTGTTTACATAAAGTTGTGAACAGAGCAGTGGCACACAGAATTATGTGAATAATAAAGAATTTTAATTTAAAACTAAACACAAATTAATTTATATTTTATTTGTAATCTAACAATATTTGATCTAAAGAATGCTGTTCTAATATAATTAAGCTTTTAATTTCATGCAAAAGTTATGGATTACTTTTAATCAAACCTTATAAATATTTAGATTGTATATGTTTATGACAGACAGACTTTTCCGCTTTACAAAAGAAAAACGCAATAACAATAATCATAATAATAATGTTTCTTTTTTAAATCTAAACCTTGTCCTTGGCTGTCAGCGTTCACAGAACTTTCAAGTACAACTTTCACGCTTTTTATGAAATGAAACCTACGAAACATACATATGTACATACGTATGTATGCACAACTGACTACATACATATTTATAAATGCGTGCTAAAGTGTCTGTTAAACATGCAAAGTTTTTTAGTTTTTCTTTCTTTCGATGTGGTTCGGTGTTTTTGTTTTCACTTTTCTTTAGTAAAACATATTGCGGATGTGTTTTCATTATAAAACACACATACACGCAAACATACACACACACACAGAGAGAAACTGTTTTCAAGCCAAAGCAAAGAGTGTGAAATGTAGCATTAAAGAGAGTGAGGCTCATAACGTGAGAATCTGAAATGAATAAACGGTAAAAATGAGTCTGTATAAGAATGTTTAGACAAGTTTCTCAGGTTTTTTTTTTGTTTTCTTCAACTAGTTTTGTTTTGGTTTTGTATATACATATAGAAGAGCTTTATTTATAAAAATGTTTTTTTATATTTGTTGGTGTTGTTGTTGTTGTTATATTATACATATAATAACTGGCAATGACATTCTTAATGACTATCACTGTATCCTGTATTACAAAAATGTTTTCTCTTTTATAAAAACATACAGACAAATTTGTATATAAACAAACATCCCCTGTCGCTTTAGCTCTCTCTCTCTCTCTCTCTCTGTAGCTCTTTTTTAGATAGGCATATGTTTAAACAATGCTGCTGAAATTTTGAAATGGTACTAAACTATATCGGAAAAAGTACTTTTTTGTATCAAATAGTATTTTTGTAAAAAAAGAAATAAATACATATGTAATTGATTATTACAACCCTTCAATCAGGATTATGACCTTGCTTCTCACACTGCTTATTTTGAGTGTTAATGGTATACATAAGCTACGGGATCTACTCTTTATAGTCGACTCCGAAAACCCGATTCTTAAAAAGCTTTATCATGGCAATTTTAGTTATTCTCAGAATTTTTGGCCAGAATGAAGTCGCCAGAGAAATATTTTTTTATATTTGGTTTTGTAGCAGATGCCTGACATGGGGTTTGAACCGTGGGCTCATATCTATTAAGCCAGCACACTGCCTACTAGATTATTTATTTATTTATATTTACATACGACACGGACCAGAAAAACCAGCGACTTATTCATGTTTCTCACATACAAGCCAATAACAGCTGATTCCCAATGTAGCAAAACGTAAAGGCCGCGTTTAGTCAAACGTCGATGGAACGTAATGTAACATACATTCGCTTTTAGCATATGCAAATGCTTGCCGTAATTACATTTCGGTTCGGCAAGCGTTTTCAATGTTTTTTGTATTCTAAAAACAAACATACGTTCCGTGAACATTTGGCTAACCGGGACTAAAGCCTAATTCTAGCATTACGTTGAACATGTTGCTAATGCATTAATAGTAAAAAAGCTTAAGACAAAATATGAAATTTGTCTTTCGGAGTCGACGTTAAACTGTAGGTCCCGCCGCTCGCGTATAAAATTAAGGCACACAACATGAGCGGTGTGAGAAGCTTGGCCGTAATCCTGACTGAAGGGTTGTAATGGCCAATTATGTATATGTATGTAAAATATGTAATAATAAAAAAGTACTGAAAACGTTGCTGGGGTACTGCGGTATTTTTGAAATGAAAAAGTACTGAAAAAAGTACGAAACTACTGAATATTTCAACACTGTTATCTACAATACAAAAATACATCGTATTGTTTACGAAATTATGATTTTATGAACTGTGCAAGTATAAGCGAATATATATATGTGTTTGTATTATGGATTTTTGCAAGCATTTGATATGCAGGCATTATTATTTTGGTCTACTCTTGATATGTTCATAAAGCATATCCCTGTGTAGGCTATTGTTCGAATACATCAGTTTATTTCGCACCATATTCTCTGTATATATTTTGTTTTTATTTCCTTTGTCGGTTGGTCTGTCTGTTTTGTCTGCTAAATAGATTTATTAACCATAATATTGTTTACTTCATACACTAAACAAAAGCAAACAGAACTTCATGTTTCCTATCATATTTTAATATATTCTATGATATTTTTTTATTATTATTATTTCTGCAATCTATATTATTATAGATTCTCTCTCTCTCTCTCTCTCTCTCTCTTTATTATTCTGTTTTTATTGCTTTAAGAATCATAATGAAAAAAAAAGGAAGGAGGATATCAGCGTAAGTGTTTTGTCTATTAAGCAAACGTAAATCATGTCATTCTAACCGTATTTATATTAATTTTTATTTTATTTTTATGATAATATTGCTTTATATGCTTATATGTTTATATTTATATTTATTATAGGTTAAGTTTTATTTGCAAACGAAAAGCAATAATTTATAGTTGGGAATATATTTTTTTATGAAATCTGTCATGTTATGTGGAAAAGTGTAAAGAGTTATTCATTTCTATCCTTTCATAAGTAAAGTTACGTACATAAAATATACATATAAAGTGATGATATTTATGACAGTTTTATTTCATTTTAATGTTTGAATCGTATTATTATGCAAGAAATACAATAGCATCACATATCAGTGCCTTTCGATAACTTTTTCACCTCATTTCGAGTAGAGTAACGGTTGGTCTCTGACTCCTAAAAAGTCAAAAATTAAAGGACCTCCCTTGAAGCAAAACGTAACAAGATTTACGCCCACTCTGATACCACAATCAATATTAAGTCCAAAGATCAAACTTTCCCTACAGGAAACCTCCTTAGAGAAGGAAGAGATTCCAACATTTACGCCCATTCTGATCCCACAACCAATATTCAGCCCAAAGATCAAACTTTCCCTGGAGGAAACCAACACAAATAAAAAAAAAAAAAAAAAAACAAAAATCTTGCAATTGCAGCAATTTTGATATTAGAAATCTCCCTTGAATGAAGGGATTCCAACATTTCGCACAATCAATATTCAGGCCCAAGAACAAACTTTCCCTAGAGGAAACCAAAATGAGTCCAAAAAAGAAAACAAAATTCTTGCTATTGCAGCAATTCTCATATTAGAGACCTTGATGCAAATGCGGTTAAACTATCAGAAATCAAAAACCTTCGTCTTCTCATGATAACAGCCGGTGAATGACAGTTTCTCCTTTTCCTCAGACCCATAACTCCTGCAGAAGTCATCTGCCAGAATATAAATTCTATTGGCATGTCTTCCAAAAATACAGTGACCTGTTAGAATCTGTGGTTGTGCAATGGATGAGAATGCGTTTATTTAAGGACAGAAGCGATTCCATACACTTACCTTATCCCACGTGTGTAGCATAGTCTGGAAATATTGCATGTATCCTCTTGGTGCCAACGAAATTGAGCATCTTTATAGAATGAACGAATAACACATACGTAGATAATTGGCCATTACAACTCTTCAGTTAGGATGACAACCTAGCTTCTCCTACCACTTACGTTAATTTTTAGACATGAGTGGCGAGACCTACAATTTAAAGTCGACTTCCAACGACAGATTTATAAGAAACTTATTCATTACAGTCTTATTTTACTCTAAAAGTTCTTGCGAGAAACTACTGAGGGAAAGTCAACGAAGAAAAATTTTTTTTCATATTTCGTTTTGTTGGAAATGCCTAGCTTACGGCAGCGAGTGGATAACATCCAATTTAACTAGGGCAATCGGTATAACAATGACAGAGATTGCGAATTCACTACAGGACCTGGACAAGTCTCTAAGTATTGTATTCGGCAGAAAAGTTATCTATGTAAGTACGGAATTAAAGAACGTATGCTCCTCAACATCGAACATTCAAATTCCATAAGAAATTCAAACAGTGACTCACCTCAATCAATAACATTCGAGTTAGCCCCCATAAGGTGATCAGCATTGGCATGAGCATCAGTTAATACTGGCTGTCCTCTTTGTTGGTCTTCCGTCATTGAGCACTTTCGACGGTGGTTAAATCTGGCAAACATTTAGAGATTAAATGTAAGTTCCGTGAAAAATTTTTCAACCGAAAAACTTAGGAATCGATGTCAAACAGTAGTTGCAGCCACTTGTGAATAAAAGTAGCACACACAACATATGGGTGGTGTGGAAACTAGATCATAATACTGAGTAAAAGGTTGTAATGCGTCACCAAAAAGTTACTTCTTCTTAATGCAAAGACTTTTCCACAATACTTCTGGTTTTTATGATTTATAACCATGGAATATGAAATGAATTTTGTTCTTGACGATTTTTTTTTGGAACAATGAACACTGAAACCCTATTGCTGTAGAACCAAATCAGTATAACTACGTTGTTATGAATAGCTAGCAGACTTAAGTTGTTGCGTGAGTTAGACATTAAATACAGTGGACAGCATATATTATATATTTATTTTAATAATTTATTTCTATTTTTATTATAAAACAAACAATTTATTAATGCTTTTTCATAAAACAAGAGAAAAAGAAGGAAAAGTTTCAGATGACTCCATAGGTAATCCCAAGGAGAACCCTGAGTAAATTTAAAATGCAAAGGTCTAATATATGAAAATGTTATCCCTTGTATTTAGTAGAATATCCTTTAAGGTCAAGCACTCCATTTAACTCATTTGGAATTGAATGTACAAGATTTGTTTAGTGTTTTCTGATGGCATTATAAACAAGTTTTTCGGTTGACTTTTGTTTGAGGTTAAGCGATTACGTAAAGTTCTTCCAAATGTTCCTAGATACTCTCTTGAAGTCATAGCGGCTCTTTGTGCAAGAGTATTATGTCGGTGGGGACTTTTTTTTGTCATAATATACTGCCGTACTAAGGTTTTTGCTGTCCACTGTAGATGGAAGCCATAATTAGTCGAAAGACTGGTCCATTTGCAAAGAAATGCATGGAATTGAAAAATTCCGATTATTTGCAACACTTTCTCTAACAGAAGCAATATTTTTGGCAATATACTGCGATCACATCTGTGATGCCTACAATTTATTGAAAGGAATTTAAAATTTTGCCAACTTCATGGATCGAAAAACGACAATTCTGTTCGTAAATGTTCCAATGATGAAGCAAAGTAAAGCTTCGCATATGGTGGTAAATTCGAGAGTGATACATATGATATGAACGAATGTAATGCTGTGTGTGTCTGGTGAGATGGGATGGTAATTGTTCACAACGAGCTGCTACAAATAATTGATCTGAACTCTTATGTTACTGAAATTGAAATGAAAATGCATTACAAATAACAACAAGTAGAATTTTTCTAGTGTTTACTGAAATAAACTGACAAGACATATAAAAAACCCAAATAAAAGTGTTTAAACATAATGAACGGCCTTTAAGAATCATTCAAGCAAACGTAATAAAAGAAATCTTTTGATTCATAATTTAATTTATGAACAAACAACTCATTTGTAAATCAAAAAGAAAAAAAAATTGTTAAGACCATAATTTTATTTTGCCAAATACAAAGAATTTCTTGCAATTTGTTTACAAGACACTTTAAAAAAAGAACACGAGACAGATTTCATTTTGATTGATTGAAATCCCTTTTCTTCTTTTTTGCTTCTACATACATATACAAATGAAACAAATACACATGAAGCGGAAAAAATAAAGAGCACAACACTTAAAAGCTGTACTTAAAGACAACAAAAGCGACGGCAAGCAAGCATATAGTAGACACAAAGATATCCTCACACTTGAGAAGAGAAGAGAAAAAAATCCAAAAAATTACACAATCAACGCTAACAAAAGCAATAACAAACAAAAAATCATCAACATCATTACGTTGCTATACGAATACAACAGAAAGCAGCAATTTCCTCTACATTATCATTATCATTACGTAAGCAAAAGGAAAATAATAAGAAAATATATCGTTTTGATTTTTATTCTTTTTTTTTTCTTGGCTCTTCTAGCTCGAATTATAGAAAAATAAGGATAACTTCAGAGACAGGTACATAGATAAAATCCAAACGAAATTATAGAGCAACAGTCTGGAAATAAAAATGAATAAAAAACGAAAAAAAGAAATTGAAAAATAAAGGAAAAGCAAGGAAAAATCAAGAAAATTTGAAGAAAAATCATTGCAGCAGAAATTACCTGGAACGATACAGGAAATAAAATTGTTCCAAATACTAATACACATACCCTACATGGCACACACATATGGGAAGTTTTTAAACAACAGAAAATACCCAACAAGTTAGCAGGAAAACTAGGAAAACGAGATCGATAAAGGGATAGATACACCAAATAAAATACCACAATGCCAAATTATAAAATTTAATAAGGGGAGAAACAGAGGGAATGCTACAAAGGAAATTACTTTGAAGTCAAGTGTGCAAGACGATCGATTTGTTGTACAAAATATTGGTAGAAAATAAATGGATTCCCTAAAGTTCACAATGTCTACATAGAATTGTTCATTGACAAAGTATTGTGGATTAAAACTAAATTTCATTTGTTTCAAGAGATTTTTACTTCAATATCAAGTATATTGATATCGAAGAAGCCGTGGTCTAGTAGGTAGTGTGTTGGCTTATTAGAAATGAGGCCATGGTTCAAACCCCAGGTCAGACATCATCAACTAAACGAAATATGAAAAAATAATATATATTTCTATGGCAACTTCCTCTCAGTGGATACATAAGTGGTGTGAGAAACTAGGTCGTAAACTTGACTGAAGGGTTAAAATGACCAATTATGTATATATGTATGGGTGTATCAGGAATTAGAAGTAGATCGGTTGCACGTCAAAATGAATTTTATTAAACCATAGATAGGCTAATTTGATCGACAGCATTCAACAATCTTTATGGCTGAAATACATTACTCCATCAATGTCTACTCCATCAAGGTTTAATAATCTGAAGATGTAAGGTTCGTGCTATGGGATGTATGAATGCCTTAAAATTTTCCAATCAAGCTCTCTCTGAGTTTTTGTTGGGTCTTTAGAGCTATGTGTGGACTGGTATTGCCAGGAAGGAGACAAAACATTTCTGGTTAATCAATTTTAGTTGGAGATTATAGGGTGTAGTAATGAATTTTCATTTAATACCACCCAATACGAAGCATTACTGTCCAGTTTCGCCTTGCTGCGACAATAATCTGTGTGTGCTTGTTATTGTCATACGCATTGTCTTTAGTCTAGTAGATCCTCTCAAAAGCCTTTCAGAAAATACTCTGAGCATAAAGAAAATTGTCATGAAAAGTTTCTGAACTCGGTTATTCGAGCATAAAACTGCACGTCCCGCCACTTATGCATAAAATTAGTACACACAACATAAGTGGCTTGAGAAGCTATGTCGTAATCTTGACTGAAAGGTTGTAAAGACTAATGAAGTAAACTCTCAACCTGAAAGAGTTTCCTCCAATCATTCTGCTTTGAAGGATTACAGTTTCAGTAGACATAACACCCTACTTGCTCATTAAAAAGAAAACCCAGTCGTTTTCTTTCACTCACACATCCTGCATATTAGTGGTTCCTACTCTTAAAAATGAATCTCGTGTTTGGTCTGTCTTCCATTCTCATAACCATAACCTGTAGAGCAACACCACTCTAGCTCCGTTCAACTTCATACTGCCGACTTAAACAATAGCCCCAGAGGTTATATTTGGCCTGTCTATTCTGATACATATCCAATGAATCAATTTTGGACTGTATTCCATTCTGTTTCATCCAGGGTAGGCAATCAGTTGGTCACACCAATCGATGACAGGGCGGCTTCCTCGATTTGATCCTTCCAACGCATACAAGGCCGTCTTCTTCATCGACTTCCTCAGATCTTCGCATCAAATACCTGTCTTGCCAAAGCATCCCCCTCCATTCGAACGACATGGCCGAGTGAGCTCACACTTCTCACTGTTAAATTGGATGCGGAAATCATCGCCAACTCGCATTGGACCGAAGATCTTAGGTAAGACTTTTTTCTCAAGGCTGCTGCATCAGTGCTTAATAGGGTCCGTACCTCTGCGCCATGAAGGAGCAAGGGTAGGATGAGTGTGTTGTAGAGTATTAGTTTTGTCGTACGAGAGAGGCCTCTGCTACTCAATTGCCTATTGCGGCCATAGTAGTTAACTGTATTCCATACAAATCCATCCACAATTTTGTTGCAAGCCACGCTGTTTAAGACGAAGTCTCTGATCAGCTGTGATTCTATTGAATACGAAATCAATGTTTTCCGTATGGCACATATGAATGATCAATATGAGCTCATAACTAAACTCATATACAGTGGTGGCCTCATAATTAGAAACGACTTGGTATGTTTGTTAATTTATTTCCAAAATTTTTGTTACTCACTATAAAATTAATTGCTAAAAAAGCAATACAACATATTAGCTTTACGTTTATAATAAAAATATTCACAGCATCATTATCCTTTTTAAAAAAAATTAGCTAAAATCAAAAAATACCAATTTCAGGTTGGTCATATAATTAGAAACAAAAGATATTCTTACAAACAGCTTAAAAATATCTTAATATATTCACATTTAATGGACATATTCTTTAATATTTTGTTGGATAGCCCTTGTTTTGAACAACATCTGCAAGTCTTTTCGGCAAACTTTGTATCAAACGTGGTGGCCAGTCATTAACGTCAATATTTTGACCCGAAAGCCAACACTTCACTAACCTTAATTGACGGGCATACTCTCAAATGAATAACGTCAGAAATATCCACACGGGCAATAAGAAGGCGATTGCAGAAGTCGGGACTTCGTGGGTGCATTGCGCAGAAAAAGCCGCATGTCTAAAAAAAATATTAAAAACCGGTTACAGTTTGCAACGGAAATGCTTAAAAAAGATCCGCGTTTCTAGAACAGAGTTCTCTGGAGTGACCAATCCAAGTTTAATTTGTTCCAATCTGATGGGAAAACTTATGCAGGACGTCTTCCAAACAAAGTGAAAACGGTGGCGGCTCTATTATGGTCTGGGGTGCTTTCTCTTGGCGTGGTGTGAGTCCAATTGTAAGAGTTTAAGGAATAATGGACCAATATCAATATAAAAGCATATTGGAAAATGTAATGCAATCGTATTCAATTAAATTTTTCAGCATGTTCAGTTTTGAAAATAAATTAACAAACATACATGTTGCCAAGTCGTTTCTAATTATAAGGCCACCACTGTATAAAGATCGGAACAGCGTTTATCTCCTTAAGAATTGTTTGGACCTAACTACCGCCCTATCAGCCTGTAACTGCAGACTTATTATTTTAACTTGAAAGCATTGTTTCCGGAACAGTTTATACTCCAGTCAAATAACAAGTTTAGAATGCTTATTTTTATCAATATCTAATCAATTACCTATTTTTCTTGCCCTTAAACCCTGAGCAAACAATTGCCTTCATTCCACTAGCCATGTAGCGCTTTCACAAACCCTCTGCTATGCGGTAATATAAACAGTCTTTTGCGGCTCTGCTGTTATTATTTCTCATAAAATCTCATTTTGTTTTTCAACAACACTACATGGCTGTCATTGTTGGTTGAATTTGTTGTACGTTTTTATCGTTTTTGTTTGGCTTTCAAGCGGCCCTAAACAATTAATTTGTTATTGCGGAAATTCAACAATAAATTTGGTCACGTTGTTGCCTTTTTTTATGGTCGACCTAAGAGCCTGTCTTGTTGTTGTTGTTGTTTGTTTGTTGCAGTCATTAATTAAAATTGAATTTTTAATTTATGCCTGCTCTTGCAACCATTGGCCCAATCTCTTTTCTGTCGCCCCTTATATTTCCCCAAAGATACCGACAACGACAAAAATTAATTTTGTCCTAGAGGGCTTACGGGAATACAATTTGTTTTACAACTTTAGTTAGAATTTCACTTACACATACCTACATATGTATGTATGTACTGTGTGTATATGAATACAAAATATATTACTTTACATATCCTTATACACATACACATACACATAAGCAAAGTTATTTATTTACATAACCATAGATTTGCTACAGTTACCCTGTTTTTTTTAGCATACCTTGCCTTTCCCCGACTGTGGCAAATAAAGACCTGAGTGTCACTTCCCTTTTGCACTGCAACCAATGATTGTATTATTGTGACCCTGACTCCAATTCTGTCTGTGAATGAGATTGTCTACGGCTGCATTGGTTTTTACATTTTGATTTCCATTTTCCATTTTTGTTGAAATCGTTAAGGTGCCACGCTACGTACGAACGTGCGATTTACGTGATTTTATTTATGATTACTTATTTTCAAGTATTTCCTTTTCTCTATTCGATTCATTTCCGTTTTGCTTTGGCACGGTTTTTCTTTTTTTTTTGTTCGTTTTTTCGTTACTGTGTAAATTCGAACGTTTTTACAATTGCGATTCGTTAAACGCAATAAGCAATTCCATTTGAATAATGCATCTTTCTTTTTTTAATGTGGCAGGATGATCCGTAAATAAGTGAATCAGGGGTTGTTGTAATAGCCAAAGTAGCTATAATAGAGACGTTTTCCTTGTCACCTTTTCCTTATCTGAGTTCTCGAAACCCCAAGCTCGGCAGTTTTTGTTGGTGACGTTATCACCTTATGAGAAATAAGTTCTATCACTGAAAAATCCGGTGTTGGAAGTCTGTTGCACTAGCACATAATTTCGGAATATTGAATTGTGAATACGTTTTCATACTTGCACAAGTTATTCGTTGCATTGGACAACAGAAGGAATGTTCTCAGCAGGGCCTAGCACTGACAACATCTATAATGTTTCCATCCTCTACAAATTTCTTTACAATCTTGCGAATTTCTAGCAATGTAGGTGTTGGCCTATTAGACGAGATCGCCTTGTTCAAATCCCAGCTTATATGTATATGTACTTCGAACAAAACAATATTTCTTTGAGCACTTTTCGATCAGCAGATTTCTGGCTAAGGCTCTGAGGGAGAAATAAAATTGCTATGAAAAGTATCTCCAAAATTTTTTTGTTCGACGATGACTTTAAAATGTAGATTCCGCAATTCATATACAAAATTAACACACACACCATAAGTCCTGTGAGAAGCTAGGTCGTAATCATGACTGAAAGGTTGTAATAATCAATTATGTATGTATGTATGTATGTATGTATGTATGTAAGAAGTTATGATGGCCCAATCACGCTATAAAGGGCATGTTTGATTTACCACTTTTGGTTTAAGTTTTAACTGTTATTACGGCCTTTAGGGTATTATACAGCTGATAGGCTTACCAGATGGGAGACTTTGAAACTTCTAAATTAATATCCTGATATGTCTCCTCAACCGTTGGGGAACAGGATTTTTTTTACTAAGACCGATAGCATTTTTTTTCCTAGAAACTTATCGGGTGGCAAGAAATGATTCGTCTGTTTTCGAAATTCAACCGTTGTTGCCCATTTCTGGTCTTTCCTATTCAGGGATCGGACTAAAATCAAATAAATGTGAGACGGTGAGCAATATTAGGTAACCTGCATAAAAATTTGTCTTTTAAACCCTACTATAATACATTATACCTTAATGGTTCACAGGACAGACCACTAGGTCAGTCTGTTGGTAATAATAAGATGAGAAGCTTTTTATAATCCATAAAACTTCTTTAAATTTTAAAATCACTGCGACTTCAGTAAGGCTCGATCATTTGAAATCAATGGACATGTGTATGTACTTTTAGTTTTTGAAACGGGAAAAAATCATTGAAACCAAATCTGCGAAAAAAGTTCAATGATTTCACTGTGGTCTTTAAGATGCAAGCATATTACACACATAATTGGCCACTGCAACCCATCATTCAGGATTAGGATTTAGTTTCTTACATCACTAATGTTGTGTGTGTTAATTTTATCCATACGTGGGTTGATCTACAGTTTAAAGTTGACTCCTAACAAGAGATTTTTGAGAAACTTTTCATGTCAATTTTATTTTACGCGGATTACACCGTATCAATTTAACGGTTCATATCTTTCAGAAGTGGTATCCTTTAGAAACCTAAGGAAAATATCTGTGCTTATCACTTTTTTCAACTAAAGAACTGATTAATCCATTGCAGCAGATAATAGATGATGCTATCCCGCTCTTCTGTGCTATTTGGTATTGATGCCGCCCTTCCTTTGTAGTATCATAAAATTGTGTGTAGTGGGAATAAAGACTCTTGATTTTTTAAAAATTTATACTTACTTACTTACTTAATTGGCCATAACAACCCGTTTAACGGATTTCGGCCTGCCATAACACATCCTTCCAGGCGCCTCTGCTCTTGCGCGCCTACGCCAGTTGGTCACACAAATCGATGACAGGGCTTCCTCGATTTGGTCCTTCCAACGGATACAAGGTCGTCCTCTTCGCCGACTTCCGCAGATTCCCGCATCAAATACCCGTCTCGCCGGAGGATCCTCCTCCATTCGAACGACATGGCCGAGCCAGCGCAACCGCTGGATATTAATACGCTGTACAACGTCTACGTCGTTGAGGAGCTCATACAGCTCACTGTTGGATCGAACACTCTCAAGGCTGCTGAATCTGTTCTTAATAGGGTCCATGCCTCTGCGCCATAAAGAAGCACGGGGAAATTTATAGCCGTGACAACACATTTTCTGTATCCTGTCATATTCGATCTTGGAATACTTGATTTGTAGTCAAGCACTTTAATCTTTGCGTTCTACTTGGTAGAGTGAAATAGAATTTTTGGGCTGCAAATTTTAGTGAGCAATGCCATCACAAAGATCCGTTAGGGGAGAACTGATGTAACAATTTTTTTTTTGTACAAAATTTTTAAATTTGAGGAATTTTAATAGGGGAATCCATAGTTAAATCAAGCTTTCATATAAGAGACATATTCCTGTTCCCATATTGGCATCGAATTGTTAAATGTCTGCTCTGTAAAACGACGTATAGGTGTTCCTTTCAAATCAAACCAATTTATGTTTCTGTATGTTTGTGTATATGAGCGTACAGACCGGGTATTGCAACTACATTGTCATCATTGTTCATCATACTCATTGTTATTGCTCTTGCTTGCTTTCTTTTTTTTTCGTTCGTTCGTTCGTTCGTTTCAATCGAAACATGCAGCAGCATTTTCAATTTGTTTTCTCTCTTTATGTTTAAACTCAATAACAATAATAACAATGCAAGCAACAACAAACTATAGAGGAGAAGAAGGAGTAAGGAGTATGAAAATTTATTTTTTTTAACCAAAGTTCTCACACTTCTACTACTACTACGCTAACACTCTTGCTTGCACTCGTATTGCCGTTATCTTAATGTATGAAGCATTACCATGATATTTATAAGTCTCTCTCTCCCCATGACACTGCATTTAGAATAGTATGCGTTTATTATGTGTATGTATTAATGTTTGTAACAAACATATAAATATTTTATAAATATAGATTTTATTTATTGTTAGTGTTATTGTTGTTGTTGCTGATGCTGTTGTTTTGCACACTAATACTACTACTAACAGCAGTCATGCATATTAAATTCTTTATTGCATTGAGTCTATGCCAGTGTCACACACACACTCGCATACACAATCATGATGGCTGCTGCAAAATGCAGATGCAAAATGCAGATTTAAACGTTTTTGTATTGTGTTTGAAAAAAACCAAAAACGAAAATGTGTGTGTCGAGTGTTTGTGTAAACTTTAAATGGATATTGCATATTGCAACAGCACCAACAATAAGAGACAATAAAACCAACAGAGAGAAAGAGAGAGTAGGGAAAACGGAACAAAATAAAAGTGATATTACAGTTCATTGAAAGTGTTGGTATTAACACATGCCATGCATAGGAAGTATAATAATTTTTTGTTGCATCTATTTGCATAACCTACATCACGTTGTTGTCATTGTTGTCTTGGCATATACACACATACATTATAATGACAGCATTTGAAGTTGCAAGGAGAAGCAAATAGAAAAAGTAGAAGAAGTATAAAAATATCTTTTAATTGCTTCAGGGTTAGTGACAAGCATCAAGCAAATAGAGTGTAAAACATACTCCATATTAATATCAAGGAGTTTACTCTTAAGATATCGAATGCGGTTTTATTATGTTGAAAATTATTTTAAACGGCACAATGCAACATAAAATTTTTTTTACAAGTTTTTTTTTTTGGTATGAAAAAAGATTTTCTTTTTTTTTTTGTATTAAAATAAACACTTAAAGAGTAATAATGTCATTCATAAAAAATTTTATATTAGCAATAGAACAGCGAATACACAAGCTGGCCATACAAACCTTGCCTTTTGCAGTCAGAGAAAACTAATCAGAATATCTTGTGGCAAAATCAAAATTACTCTCGTCAGCCACATTGAGTCATTGGGCTCAATTTGTATATATGTATATATTTTATGTATATAAAATGAACAACTAAATAAATATGAGTAAAGTCATCTCGACACTTATGTTATCCTACACACCACTTGATAATTTCTGCGAATTTACTACTGCTCAGTGATATCCCAATAGTATGGTATTTAGCTGTAATTCCAACCAGTAGCTGTTTGCTTATAGTTAATGGTGTACAGGAGAATCTACGCTAATACTTCGACACATTTAGACTTAATTACATACGAGGTCAATAACAATATCGACTCCACAACTTTGCTTGTAGAATACGTCCTATTTTTTCGCCGACTTCCTCTCACCATATTTCTGGCAAAAACTCTGAGAGGACAAATCCAACCAAACGAAATATGAAAAAAATATTTCTTCGCCGATTTCTGGCAAACACTCAGAGAGTAAATAAAATTGTCATGAAAAGTTTCTTAAAAATCTGTCGTTCGCTGTCAACTTTAAACTATAGGTCCCGCCACTCATGTATAAAATTAACACGCACAAGTTGTGTGAGAAGCTAGGTGGTAATGCTGGCTGGAGGGTTATAATGTCCAATTATGTATGTATGTATGTATATATGTAATATCGATTACTCCAGGTTCCATATTTATATTCCCATTTGTTGTGATCGAACATTGCTGGTAAACTGGTATGGTGTTGCTATTTTTTAATGCAAATATTGAGAGCATATTCATTCGGTTCTGTCCAGTACGACAAGAGTAACTTAGTAAATTTAAAAATTGAAATATCATTTGAAATGCGATTAAGCATTCAGATCTTAGTTACGATGGGTATTTGAAGGAATTTTGAAAACACGACAAGCATTTCATCGATTTTATTTTGCACATTAAGAGAAAGACCACAACAGCTAAGTATTGTTAAATTTTCGTCCTATGTATACTTTATTTGACTTTGGTTTGGCAACTTCTAGACTTGATTTGTTATTGTTATTATTTTCTTTTCTATCTTGTGCGATCTGTCTATGTAGTATTGCTATTGTAATTGAAAGGGAAATTAATCATTTTTAAGGCGACAAAAATTAGAGAAAAACTCCAAAATATTAAATGAGATCCTGTAAATCCTTATCAATGATTCAAATACAAGTATATAATTGTTTTTATTTCCTTTACTTTCCTTTAATTTTATTATTGAATAACTCGATTGCCTGAATTCGCTGTCTATGAAAATAAAAATTTAACGAACTTAGTTGCTGCATACAACGTTTATCGCTTGTGTTTTTTAATTCTTTTATTTTTTGTTTTTTGTTTTGCAATCGTTTATAATGATTAAAGCTTTCCAACACATTGAAAATAATTGAAAAACTGCAAACGCATACAAAATTTGTTGAATATAGCGAAATATACTACAAACGTAAAAACTAAATGAATATCCCTCTCTCACATACCAATAGACACACACATATACGCACATGTATTGGTGGTGTATAGCCATTTTCAGAGTTTTTCTAACTGTTTGTTTTTATTGTCAGTTTATATGTGTATGGCTGCGTGTGTGTGTGTATACGGATAGGTGAGCAAGAAGAAACGTTGTTTGATAGTAAAACATGTTGCAGAGAAATACATGGTCAAACACGTAGCCAAACTAATACAAACATATACAAATATATATATAGGTATAGTATTTTATATGTGTATATATATGTATTTGGGAAAACAAAAACACAAAGAAAAAAAGGAAAAAAGGAATAGAAAAGCTTGCGGGGGCATAAGTGTTATAATTGAAAATGTTTTGTTTTAATTAACTTGCCTTTTGCCAACAATGTTTTTCGCCTGTTGTTGGTGTTGTTCTTGTTGTTGTTGCTTGATAACACTAACACAAACATACAACACAATAATACATGCTTTCACATGCACACATCCCAAGCCATAAACATGCACTCACTCGTATACACTGAAAACATTGTGAGAAACAAAAGAGCTCCCCCCCAACAGTATACGAGGGAAGTGAAATGACAGAAGATAGAGTGTGAGTGTGTGTTTGTGGGTACCATATTATGCGAAGAGCGTAGTTACTAATGGGAGACAATAACAGTGGCATACTTCTTTATACAGTTTGAAATTGTAAAAACGAAGAAGCAAATCATCATAGGCGATATAAAAAAGTGGCTGAAATACGAGAGAAATAAATTTAAAACGAGAACCAAGATGCCTCACAGATTACTTAAGTTCTCAGGAAATTTTATTCTTTTCAATTCAATACAACTTTTTATACGAGTAGCTTATTAATATGTTGACTGCCACGACAAAACAGAACGAGACTGACAGTTATCTTGCAGTTTGGGCAGTGAACGTTTTGAATAACTGTAGTTAGCAGAAATGTAGTCTGGAATATTCAAAGCATAATGTAATCGGATTACCTGAAGGCCTTTATTTACTCATTTTTAAAGAGTTTGGTCATTACAACCCTTCATTCAGTTTTATGGACCTAGTTTCTCACATCACTTATGTTGTGAGCGTTAATTTTATAAATGAGTGTCATAATCTTGAGAAACTTTTCATGGCAATTTTTTTTACTCTCAGAGTTTTTACCAGAAATCTGCTGACAGGAAGCCACCGAAGAAATATTTTTTTAATTTCCGTTTTGATGTCTGACCTAGGGTTTGATAAGCCAATACACTTCCTACTAGACTACAACGTCTTTAATAATTTCTATAGGATTTTCTAATTAATTGTGTATCAGAACCCGTTCGTAACGATTACAATGTAGCTTCTCACACCACCAATGGCGTGTTTGTCGCTGCACTCACAGTTAACGTCATAACTGAACGACAGTTTTGAGAAACTTTTCATGTCTATTTTATTTACTCTCATTGGTTTTGCCTAAAGATTACTGAGAAGCAGGCGCTGGAACAAATATTTTCAAGATATTAGAATAGCATTTTGATCTCTGGAGCTCTCATTCATTATACCAATGCACTACTTCCTATCTCGCATATGCTTTTAAAGGCCTATGGTAACTTAAAAAGTGAATTGGAATTTTTTGAGATTTTATTGTGAGTCGTAACCCTTTCCCATTTTGTATCTGAGGCATGAACTTGGCTTTTATGAGATTAACTCGAAAATTAATCTCGGTACGAAAAAAAGAGTTACTCGCTGATGGATGCCGCGCCGTGTGAATGAAAATTCACGTCAATGAGCAAGAAGCTGGGTTCAGAACCTTTCTATGCACTGGAAAGAGATACTTGGTAGGGTGCTCAGAAATTGGAGGCCATTTGAGTCATGCATTAGACTATCCAGAAATAACCTAAGAATAGTAACAGGCTTTTGTGCAGCGCACTGTGGACTCAAAGTGTGCATGTTAAGAATGGAGATCTTCTCGAACACAGTATGTAGATTCTGTGAGAATAACAATGAATCATCAGAACACATGTTTGGAACCTGTAAGTATCAACGAATATCATCAATCGCAACTGTTGAGCAAACGATGTGTTTCGCTTTTTCGATATTAAAGAAATCTTCTTTTCAATAATAATAATTTCTTGACAAAAAAATTCAATACTTTGGAAAGCAATAGAGCACCATGGTGTCGGCATTATTTCAGTCAATTGGCAAATGAGAACATATTACAACTCTTTAGCCTTCAAACAGCCATATTAATTTCTGAACTATAATATGTAACTGTTTTGTTATTATAAAACTTCCCCTCCTACAAGCAAAATCTGGCTCCATACCTGCACTGTACCATATGCACGCATTGCTATACATCGCCTCTAAAACTTTTTCCATTTATATTGTGTGCATTCTTAAAGCTTAAATGTGAACTGAGGGGGAGAAGAAAACCATAAAAACCTAAAGGTTGTAGAGAAAAACTAACAAAAAAAAAACTGCGGGAGATTCGCGAAAAAGTTAAATTTCTCGTTTATTACGGGTAAAAGGTCATTGTTATGTGTTCAGCGTGTTTGTGTCATTTGAAGCGATATGAGTGCATTTTGTATACAAAACTCGTTTTTTTTCTCTTGGTTTACATTTTTACACGTAAGCAAACTGAATTAATCTCACTCCTGAGATGGTTAAAAAATAACAACAAAAAATATTGGGGGTGAAAATAAAACAAAAGATGGAAAGAGATTGAATAGAAACAATTGCTTTCGTTTTTTCTGGTTTTTTTTTTGCACGTGTTTTACGTTTAAATTGCATCACTTTTTTTCGACAGTCACAATGGGTCAAAAATTATCAAATGGACAATGGGGAAGCGGGGAGTGAGAACTTATTTTATTTATCTATAATTCTCTGTGTTCAAAAGTTATGGCAAACTTGGTTAAGCAAATGTTTTTTTATTGATTTTTCGAACCTTTTAATTGAATCACACAAGCATTACTCAAGCGGATAACCCCTAATCATGCAGAGCATTGTGTTGAATTTGCGAAAATGGATTATGCGAGTTAAGAAGGAGGGATTAAGGTCTTTTATCATTATGTTTGAGCCTGTTTAAGTTGCAAGTGATAGGATAAATTTCTGCAGGAAGAACCTTTCACATATGGACATTGCAGCTGAAGACTGAATTTTTTCTGTAGAAGAACTCTACTAGAAGAGCGGAGACTAGGCCAAAAAATATGGTTTTAGTAGAAAGTCAGACATTTTGGAGTAACGATAGGGCATTGCGATGGTATTATAGTAACTCAATATAGTTTGATTTCCTGCCGTTATTAATAGCTAGCTTTGTTCTATTTGATGTACATTACATATCAAAATAAACTCAGCCCATGAGCTAGAGTTATACTCCATTTTTGGTCAAATATAACTAACTTGAATGCTTCTTATGACACTTGATAAACACCATAGTTTCAGCTAATATAGTATTGACTATTAAAAGCTACTGGCACACTCATGAGCCTGTTTGCAGGACCCCATTCGAGTAAGTTTTTCATATTTTCGTTTCAATCAAAGGAATATGAATTATAAGTAGAACTGTCATTCAGAAAAGAGTAGAAGATCATTAAGAGAAATACGAAATGGAGTTGGGAATACAACAGACCAAATAAGATTCCATCTGCTACAGATCGTATAGAACAATCCCTGCGACAGTTTGATATAAATCGACAGAAAAGACTACCGACACTCAAAGCAACAAGTTGCATACCCTTTTCAAAAGTTTGATAGCTTCCAGGGTAAGTAATCTGCCACTTTGCTATTTATTCTCTGATGCTCAATGTTCTACAGAAAACTATTCAACCTACTTTTCGATCCTGCAGACAATAAAATATGGTAGAATGCCGATATAAAAGTTTTGTCTTAAGGTAGCAGCTCGTACAGACTGACGAGTATTATTCGACTGTAAGATGAGCTATGAAAAGTCATAGACTCTAAAAAAAACGTTAGATGAACGTTAGAAGAATGGTTGATAGTAGGGTAGAACAATACAGACCTCACCGACAGGAATGGAATTCTAAAGGTACAAAATAGTCAGACCAAGTTTTGTAGTCGCCTTAGTCTAGTATGTAGTATGTTGACTTATTAGACGTGAGCCCACGATTCAAAGCCCAAGGCAGACATGAAAGAATATTTCTTCGGCAATTTCCTAGCAGCAGATTTCTGGCAAAGCACTGAAAGTAAAAAAAAGTTTCTCAAAAAATCTATCAACCGCCATTGATGTATAAAATTAAAACACACAACCTAAGTGGTGTGAGAAGCTAGGTCGTAACCCTGACTGAAGGGTTGTAATGACAAATTATGTATGTATGTATGTATTTTTATTTTGAAGTTAAATGGCATTCACTTTTACTACAAAATTTCTAAATGAGATGGAGAATCATTCTGACTCTTGCCTTAGCCCAAGATCGTGTTGTTATTCATGGTATGCTAGTCCTATTAACTGTAAACTTCCAGACAACGTAATAAGTATTATGTCTAGAACCTTCCACTTAATACTCGATAGACACATGTCTGGTTTGAATCAGTGCAAGTATTGTGCTCAGCAGCCATAACGCATAGGTCGCTATATGAGATATTAAGACACACAGTACCTCTATAAAACTGTACTATGTGCCGAAACCAATAGGTTTTCTCATATTAATTCGTATTGGTACTGACCATCTACTGTCATGTTTTGTCTACCATGTGTTCATATTTGAAAACAAACATTCTTTGGTCGATTAAACAAAATTTTTAACATTTTGTGTGTATTGTGTGTATAGAAAACCAATTCTACTAATTAGTGAAAATCCATAAGAAACTACTTTTATTTATATCCTCATACGAAAGGCCTATTTTAATTTGTGTTCAATAATTAATCAAATGAGCCTCAATCGAACATTTCTCAACTTTTACTGAAGCCCTTAACTAGCCATTGTGTCAACTATGTATTCTCTACTACGACTGCAAGTGAGGTTTTTTGATAAACGGTTTCATTGTTGGCTATGCTGTTGCTGTTGCTGGTTTTGATTTTATTGCAGTACCCCTGTTTCATTTAGTTATTTCGGTCCCAGTTGTTGTTTTCCCCAAAAGTAAAGGAGAAATAAAAAATAAATTTTTACTTTCGCGTATAAAACAATTGCAGTCGCCATTATTTTTGAAAATTCACAAACTGACAGAGGCAGCAGGCAGTGTATAGTATTACAGGGGTAAGTGAGGAAGTAACAAAAAAAAATCATTCTTTATTAAGAGCTCTCTCGAATGTTTTGCAGTTTTTTTTTTGTTGGCGCTTTCAACTGATACTCGCTTTCCGCTTTTGTCATTGTTCCATAAACGTTTGAACGTTTCATGTTCCGCCACTAACGAATGCCAGTGAATCTTTTGAATTTATTTTTGTGATACAAAAACAACAAAATTAATAAAAAAAATCTTATTTTGTACACAATATATCTTCACGTATCTACAGTCGCACTTTTTTTTTATTAAAACGGATGTATGGGTGTGTGTGTGTGTTTATATACGGTTTTCGTAAACGTTTGTCTAGATAAGAACAGCTTTTATTTGTGACATTCCTTTGTTGTTGTTGTTTTGTTTTACTTTCTCTATGTTTTTGTAAGCGTATGTGTTTACCATCATATTGTAGATATCCCCTTGGCTTTATATTGTGTGCTATTTTAAGCGCTTTGGTATATAAGTGTATGTGTGTGTGTGTGTGTGTTTGTGTCATGCAGTGAAATGAAAAACGTATCTGAAATATTGAAATCCAACAGATACAAAAAAGTATCTGCATTGCATAACAGCCCTTATTTTTTCATCACACACTTTAGCTTTGACACGATTGATCTTTTTATTGTTTTTTTGTTTGTTTTTTTATTTCGTTTTGTTTTTGTTATTTGTTTTGTTATTGCTGTCAATATATTTTTTTTCTGTCGTTATATTTATCATCGTTTTATTCTTGGGCATTACCGGGTTGACATGGATTTCCTCTTTGTATTTTTCGTTATTTCTTCGAAAAGATTAAAAAGATTGCTGCATAAAAATGCCTTTGGTTTTGGAATGTATGGTATCGGCTTTGTCTCGAAATCAGTACAATGTAAAATTAGAGGAAATCAATTAAGAATCTCAAGCCTAACGGCATGCACCTAATCCATCAACATTTGATTTCCACAGCAAGTCTCTAGTTTATATAAAAGGACCGGCAAGAAAGTTTGAAGGTTTGAAGCAAGGCAACACTACTCGATCAAGATTCATGTAACGCTTAGGAAGAGATTGCACAATTATTCGACTTAACTCGAGTAGCGATTTCAAAGCAGCGCAGCCAAATACAATTGAGATATATGCTTCGAGTTCATGCCTCTGAACTGGATATTTGCGCATGACAACTACCCAAAATATATTGAAAAGGTAGTGTAGAATTGGATCTGCAAAGACGAAGTCCAGATCTTAATCCCATAGAAAATTTATGCAACGATCTCAATGTGGAAAGAAGCTTTGCTTAAAAGCAGCAGGATTCATTCTAAAGAAGGGAAGTTGGAATCCTAGAGACTCATTGAAAGACGCTGTTACATATAAGAAATGCTGTTTGATCGATTTAAAAAACAATATTTTTGCATTGAACTGTCACTGGCGTCGAAAACTGGATTCATTGCAACAATAAAAAGTGCATGAAATCATATGCGAAGTGCGCGCAACAAAAAAATCTATGGCAAAACATAAGATCCATTGCGCCAAGGTAATGCTCTGTATGTGTTGGGATCTGAAGGGTGAGACCCATTATGTGTTCGTAAAATCGGGGTGGGCTATCAGGGGGAACCTGTACAAATAAAATTAATTTGTCTAAAGCTAGTATTGGTAGTAAAACTCCTAAATATTGTTACGTTTTTACCTTTTAAAAACGTTTAAAATATAAGTTAGTTGATTGCAAATAAAATAAAAATAAAAAAATAATATTGTTTGCACAGTTCTGGGTGCCACTCTTCACAACTTGATGTAAACAACAACAATTGCTTTGTTTGTTATTCTTCTTTGCACTCTTTTGCGTAAACAATAACAATTGTCCGATAGATCTTTGTAACGGAGATCTTCAAACCACGATTATTTTCTTCAAACACCTGCGTCTTCACACAAGACTGACTGAACTGTTCCGGACCCCGTTGTCGGCTTTGACTTGCCTTTTATAAGGCAATGTAAACAGTCTGATGAATGATCTTGAGGTCGAATATTTGTGGCTTCACCTTCTCGATATCTTTATAAATGTAAACATCGTTGTTCCATTCTTGTTGTTTGTGTATTTTTGTTTGCATTTATTCTTGCAGTGTTTGTTGTTGCATTTTTGTTTACTTGTTTATCAATTTTTATACTGATGTTTTGTCGGTATATTTTTGTTTATTTGTTTATCTAGTAAACAAGTTCATTGTTTTTGTTTTTGTAGGTTTTGTTTACAACTTAAACGTTGTAAAAGCAAAACACCATTTCCATTTTCGTAACAATATGTAACCATGATATCGCTCCGCCATATATTGCGGCGCCAACTGTTTTGGAAAATCGTGAATGTGAAGTTTTCTCTCATCCGCATCTACTCAAAATCACTTTAATGTCACAAAATTTTGTAACCATAACGTGAACATCAATCGCTAAAAGATAAATACGCAGCGTATGAGCGATATTTAATTCATATCATTCAATATGCGTTTATACGTATGTGCGTATGAATGATATTGAATGAAATTAATTACAAATCACTCATACGCTTGGTATTTATCTTTCAATGAGGTGTAGTTTGCAAGTGTTGGAAATTCACGTAATTAAAGCATTTGAGGTAACAATATAAGGCAAAATATATCCCAGACCTGGCAATCAAAAAAATCATTGCCAAGAATCATCACAATTAGCAAATAAACGCCCTGTTAGACAAGTTTACATGGTTTTTTCGTTTTTATATGTTTTTTTATTTCGATAGGACTTTCCCATTTTTTCTCAATCCTTTGTACAACAAAATTTAAAATTTCTTTTAAAAAAGTTCAAATAAATTTTCACGTTTTTTTTATGCCAGAAAATATTTTTTGTTGCCTGTTACAGTTTCTGTGTAAAACTCAAAGGAATGAAATGAAAGCAGTTTTAAAAGGGAAAAATGGAATTAAATTCGCTTAATTTTTTGCTGGCATTCATTTCATTTATGTATTTCTCTTTCTCGTGTGTATAGCGCGCACAATATTCGTTTGTCAGTTGGCTGTCCAAAAACCGACGTATAGATGGTTTCCTCGCTCTGTACGTCTGAATGTTGTGGAAAAATAAAGGCTTGGCATGCAATCAGCTGGCATTTGTTACTGATTCGTTTAATTAAAGCTTGTTAAACGTTACCGTCAGCATATGAATCTTTTCAAAAGATAAACAAACAAATGTACATCGTATGTGTCTGTTATGGAGGTATACATATATGTATATATACATACGTGTATACATATGTATATGTACATGAAAAAGGCAATTTATTTCAAAAAGAAAATCATCACATACATACAGATATGAGCTTCTTAATACTCATTGCACTGTGGTTTATGGCAGCTGCAATATTAAAATCAAGAAGCTAATGTTAAGGATCAAAGTTCACTGTTAAGAATGTAGTCTTGAAGGTCTATAACTTTGACAGCATTAACATGTAAATTATTGTTGATTATTGAGTCACGTATTGTGAGAAAAAGTAATAAACTTAACCAAATTCAGGTTGTGCTAGTTTCAATCGGATCGGATTTTCATTGCAAGTAATATTTTGATTCCAAACTGTAATGCTTTTCTGTCGTTAAACCCTTCCTCATATTGGTGTGATACGTACTGTGGCTTTCTTTTGCCGTTTTAAATCCTTTGTTATGGCTTTATGGTTTCTATGATGGATTCTAAGTAAATGAAATGTAAAACTCATTGTTACGTTTTTACCTTTTAAAAACGTTTTAAATATGAGCTCTTCTTCTTTATTATTCTTCACATCTTGATGTATACAACAACAATTGCTTTTTCTTTTGTTATTCCTCTGTTTATACCCTTTGCATAAACAATAACAATTACTAGGCAATTATTTTACAAATTTTTATAACGGAGATCTTCAAACGCATCGCGCCTTCACACAAGACTGACTGGTCTTCACTAACTCAGACACCTGCTTATGGCAAAGTAAACGGTCCGATGATTGTTCTTGAAGACGAATGTTACTGACTTTGCCTTCTCGAAATATCTGTAAATGTGAACATCTTTGTTACATCGTTGTTTACATTTATTTTTGTTTTGTTGTTTGTGTATTTTTGTTTACTTGTTTACCATTTTTATGTTGGCATTTACTGTTATATTAAGCAGTACGATAACCTGTAAACAGGTTTGTTTTCTGCATTGTTTTGTTTTTGTAGCTTTTGTTTATAATTTTAATGTAAAGCAAAACACTAGTACCTAGATTCTTCATTTTCGTGTAAGTTGATGTTAAATTGAACTGTTGTTTGCTACAACCACTGAAGCATAACAAATAGTTGTCAGAAGAGGCCATATTTGTTTCCATTTTCCATACCATTGTAATACAATGTCGATTGGCTGTCAGCTTTAAAAAAAGATTTTCTTTTATGTAAAAAGTTACTTACTGGGCCCACAGTATGTTCTATAAAAAAATTAAATAAATTGCATTCTGTATACATATAACAGTAGTTTTGCTGAATATTTTTTTTTTATTATTTATAAAGTTTACATATTGAATTTTATGTATTGCATATGGCACATTGGACCATAAAATATAAAACCATAAAAGGATATGAAACAGAAATTTAAAGAAGAAAAATGGAAAAACTGATGGAAGCCAAACCCGTTCATATAATATTGCACTGGGCAGTGAATTATTTTTTTTTAGCAGAGTTGTAATAGAAAAAGGCGCACTCAAGTTTAACTATATGCGTTAAAATGACTACAAACCTGAGCAATTTTATATAAGTTTTTGATTTAAAAAAGTGAAAAGTCTTCAATCCAATACTAGTGACTCGTTCAAAAATTACACTCTCTATCCTATAAAACGGACGATAATATTTTTGTAAAACCGTTGATCCAAATGAGAGCTCGCCACTATTAAGGTACCCTGTTTAATAACTTATATTCCTTTATTTATTTCAGCAAACTTGCAAGCGTATGCAAAGTAGTGACTAAGAAGACTTACTTACTTACTTATTGAATTGATGATTACAGTCCTTTAGTCAGTATTACAAGCCCATATTGTGTGTGTTAATTTTATCAATAAGTGGCAATACCTACAGATGCCTGATTTGAGAAACTTTTCATGGCAATTTTATTTACTCACAGTGTTATTGCCAGAAATCTGCTGAGAGGAAGTCACCGAAGAAATATTTTCATATTTCCGTTTTGAATAGGTTTGAACCCTGGCTTTCTGCCAACACACTACCAATTAGACTACGGCAACTTCTGAAGCAGCACACAGCTCATATCAAACCTGAAAGCATAATTGTACAGTGGAACAAAACAAATGAGAATAATTTTATTAATTTTAATCCTGTCATACAGTGATTATTTCTCCAATATTTCAAACGACCTATTCTTGTGCTATTTTTATGTTCGTACGATTTATGTCTTAATATTCTAAAAACATATTTTTGTTTCTCCTTTCTTTGTTTGTCTTTTTTTTTTAACAATGTTTATATATTGTATGTATGTGTCTTAATTATTACATTAACTTTTTTGCTGCTAAGAGTTGTTCTACTGTCATATAATAATAAATATAAATTGGGTTGTAAATAATTCTTCATGAAAGAAGGAAAATAAAAAAAAAATGAAATAAATTTACTACACGATGGTAATGCTTCACACTTACCCGCTCACTGCAAAGGCGTTAAATGATGAGTATAATTTTTTTCTTCTTGTTTTTTTTTCGCCGCGTAATTTTTTGCATTTGCCAGGCCATATATTATGATTTTTAATGTATTAAATACATACAGAGCCAACTAAGTAGCAAACAGTAACAAAGAGGCTGCATGAAAATGGCAAAAAAAGAAGTCATAAAAATGTTAATGCTGCACATGATGCTGATGATGATGATAATGATAATGATGATGAGTATTAAATTATAAATTATGCAAAAAGTCATATAAAAATATAATAAAAAAAAAAAATAGAGGAGAACAGAAGAGGCAAGCGAAGACAATATCACACTTAAAAATTATGACAACAAGAGAATGCTCTGCCAAAAGCGATGTACAAAGTATAGGCATTTCTCTCCATTTTTTTTTTATTGAAGGGAAGTTCAAGGCATGAAAATCATATTCTGTTTAATAACTTTATAATACAACGAAAACATACATATATAACACTTCTTTTTCAGTTACATGTGAAATGACTCATATGTTGTAATACAATAAAAGCAAACATAAATTACTTAAGGGCAATACATTCATTTTGATTTGCCCTTTTTCATATTGAAACTTTAATGGCAGTTCAGTTTACTGTTTTAAATTCATCAGAAATATGTGTATGTGTATGGGTATATTTATTTGTGTGCAGTTGATATTAAAACGTAGCATATTTTAAGGGAAAAAGTGAGCATGTGTTTAAATTTAATGTTTAATCAAACAAATATTAAGAATACTTTTAAACCTGCTGCTTAAATAAATAATAAATCCTTCCTTACCAAAATTGTTTGCCCTAACAGTAATCACCTCATTTTGATTGCCGTGTTAAAAACCATGTTGGCAAACAATAATGATGATTTCATAGTGAAAGATTTTATTGCAACATTATAAAGCGTACAAATAATGTTGGCAGTTAAAATGAAAAATTGTTAAACAATAATTATTGTTGGCAGCGTTTTTATTGGCTGATTATTATCTGCTGGGCTGTTCGTTTAAAAGCATCATTTTCAAATCTCGTAAATGTTCAAGATTTATTGGCGCATTTTGTTTTGCAATTAAAAAAAATTAAAGAAAGGCCTTAAGCACACTGCTTACTTATCTAGTAGATGTGATCGATTTTTTGTTAACAATTTGAAAACCTCTGTAGTTTAGTCTAGGCCCATAGAGTCTTTTTTAAGTGTTTCCTGTTTTTGAATTTTAATAAATCAAAATGTGTGTGAAATAAAAATAAGAATCTAATCCCACATCAGTTTTTATCCACTATTATCTCTTCCTATAACTTGCTTTTCTCATTGCAACACAATCTTTTTAAGTATCATTTCCTGTGTAGAGATCCGCATAGAAAAATATTGAAACAAACACTGTTGCTTTCGTTGTTGTGGCACAATCACTCAAAAAATTTCAATTTAAGTCCACTAACACTAAATTCGCCATAGTCTAGTATGTAGTGTGTTATCTTATTAGGCGTGAGACCGTCGCTCAAATCCCAAATCATACATCTCCAAAAAAAACGAAACATGAAAAAATATTTCTCGGCGGCTTTCTCTCAGAAGATTTCTGGCAAAAACTCTGAGAGAAAATACAAATTGTCATGCAAAGTTGCTCAAAAAAATCTGTCGCTCGGAATCGACTTTAAACTATAGGTCCCGCCACTCATGTACAAAATGAACAACATAAGTGGTGTGAGAAGCTATGTAGATCATATCACATAGTGCGCCTTTCAGGTATTATTATTGTTGGCACATCTAAGCCTTAGTATTACAGCTGTACGATATATTGTACTCCCTTGCATGGTATCTCTATAATGTCTTCTCTATGACTTCACGGTTCGGTGTAAACAATTACAATTCCCTGCCCAGCATCGGGTATTCACCCACGAAAATCATTCTAGAACGCATTTAATGCCACACAGGTTCCATAATTTATTCTCATCATCACCTAATGTGCATGTTAGGTGCGATCAACTTCCATTCTGAATAAGTGTACTATGAGTTTATAATGCCCAGTCAAAAGACTGTTTACCAGCCTCAAGTTTTTATTGTATAGTCTGATGAATGACTCAGATCTCCTTATATGGTAATTTCTCAAGAAATGTTTTGATTGACGCTTGCTTTGAAAAGTAATTTGCCCCTCCTTATTTGTCTTTTCGTTTATCATACCTTTTCAAACATCCGCTCTCACTGTGCACTAAAGGTCCTGAGTCCATTAACGAAGTGCAAGCATCTTTCCTTTGCAAGCTTGCCTGCTTAACTAATACCGAGAATTTCTGGTACCCAGCAGAGGTAAACTCTATTTTCCCTAATTTGCTCTTTCAGACAGTGCCATATTATCTCCGATTTAACCTCATAAGTGACGAGTACTCGAACGGCGGCCTGTCTGTCCGATTGTATTGCTATCTCTAGTCTTTTATACCTCCCATCCAAGTTGAGATGAATACGCTTTTGGATGTCCCCATAGGCTCGACATATTTCATTCTGAAATCGAAAAACCATGAGATATTCTTGACTCATTAGTACACCATTTTTCAGGTAACGTTGATACCTTTTGGACTGGTTTTTACTGCTCTTGACATTTTACGTGGTGTTCTTCTTCGTTGCTTACAATAAGTTTTCGGTAGACATACATACATACGTTTCTCACAAAGCTCGGATTTTTCATAATACATATATTTCAATGATTTCCGAGCTGAAATACTTTGTCAGCCAATTCGTGTCGAAAGAGCACTTTTTGTCATAGCTTGCTGTATGTCACGAATCTTTTTTTTACACTGAAATAATTTTCACTAAGAAACCAAAAAGTCACCCTTTGCTTAAATAAAAAAGTGGCTTGAATTTTTTATTAAAAAAAAAAAATCTCGCAATTTTATTACACCAAAACGAGCGTACGTTGAGCTAATAAGCTTTTAACGAAAACCAAAAAAAAAAAAAACAGAAGAAAACAAAATTGTTATTAAAATTTAAAATGCCAAAAAGTTTATTTTGTCAGGAGTTTCAAGGGGGTTTGAAGCAACAATATATACACGCATGTCTATTCAAACAATGAGAAAAAATTTTCATATCACAACATAAATACTGTAAAACTGTAACTGAAGCGTGTGAATGAGTTTAAAAACACATTTTTAATTTCCCAATAGGCCACTGTTTAAACACATGTTACTGCCTATCATGAACACACTCACATTTATCTAGTGGCATGGCAAGGCATGTCATGGCATATATATTCTCATGGCATGAAATACAAGAATAAACCAGCCAAGTAAGCTGGCACATTAAAAATAGTCAGTCAGTAAGAGATAGAGGCAAATAGACTAAATGTACACACACTAACATGTATACATGCATGCGAAGGTATGTGTGTGTATTACTTTAGATAAAGAAGATATTGAAAAAAGAAAGCAAATGTTAGAATGCTGTTGTGAATTTCTTTCTCTCTCTCTCTATCTCCTTCTTTGGAAATAAAATAAAAAGCTGAGTGTATTATTTTCAATGCTTGCCTTGGTATTTAAAAATATGCGTAAGCTTTTGTTTAAACATTAGGGTGATATCATTTTGTTTTGTATTTAAAAAATATTCCTTTATTGGAGTAGCATACAGTGGCCAGCATAAGTTTAGATACCACAACATATTTTAACATTTTTATTAATTTTAAGAATAATTTTATATAAAAAAAGGAAACATAGCATAAGTCTTAAGACATTTAATTTCTATGTGTCACCCTAATTACAGTTTCGGTACATTCTTAAATATTAAAATATTGTTTTGAATTTATGAGACACAAATTTGTGTTAATTTGCTATAAAGCTTTCTCGTGTTGGGATTTAACCTATTTATCTATCTCATCTCATCATTCGACTCAAAAGCATATTTTTTAAAAACCGTAATGAGGACTGTAAATTACATCATAAAGAAAACAGATTTATTTAGATTTAGAGACTTAAAGTTAACACCAACCAGTAAGTATTTTATTATTAAAACTGTCAAATTTAATACAAAGAATGGACCATTTTATAATTGAAATTTATAAATGCAATAAAATAAAAACTGTTTGAAATTTTGCTAAATTTGATTTTCTGTTGTGAAGTACAATTGTTGCGGTTAGAAATGGAATATTGTTTCATACATATGGCTGCCGCGGCTGGTCTCATAGTACCTCATTCGATCGAACCAATTTTCGTAAACTTTTTCGAGTATATGGGGCCTTCAAATGCTCAATTGTCTTTGGTTTGTCGGCATAACACTTTTCTTTAACGGTGCCCCACAGAAAGTAATCTAACTGTATGAAATTTCAGCTTCTTGGCTGGCAATTGACATCACCATTTCGGCTAATTAAACGACTATCAAACGTTTGGGGCAACAAATCGCTTGTGGCATAATATGTGTGGCAAGATGCACCATCCTGTTGAAATCAAACATCGTTCACATCAATACCATGAAGAGTGGGTACAAAAAATCGGTTGCTATGGTGTGATATGCGCCAATGATGTCAGTGCTCCATAAGCCACAACAAACAGTCGCTCGTAATGAGTGCATTGGCTTCGGTAAGAGCACGTGTGGGTTATTTGAGTCATAAGTGCAGCAATTTTGCTTATTAACGTACCCGCCGATATGAAAATCAGCTCCATCCGAAAAGATAATTTTTTTAAGCAGAATCATCATCATCGTGCAGTTTTTGGTTGACGATGACTTTGGTCAAGTGTAAATCGATTCATTACATTCAGTGGAGATAATACAATGAATTTTGTTACGGAATAGAATGACATCAGTATTGTCAGATTCGAAATAAGCGATGGTTCAAATTTAAACATATAGATGGCCTACCTAATTGGGCATTATTACACTATAAAGCATGTTTAGCATGCGTTTTATTTCAAAATCAATTTGCTAACAATTTTCTTTCTTAAAGAGGTTCTCTAGACTGGCACACACGTTAGTGCAATTTAATGCCGCTGCATTAGTTTTTATGGGGCAGCAGCTTTGAAGGTATATTCATGCCAACATTGACATCATACGGTTAGGTTTATTGGAAGAAGTAATAAAAAATTGAAAAATTGAAGTCATCGTTGTATAGCAAGTAGTGTGTTGGCTTATAAGATTGCAGTCCATGCTTCAACCCTTTGTTCAGGCATCTGAAACAAAAACGAAATTAAAAAAAAGAAAAAAATTTCTTCGGTGTCTTCTTTCAGCAGTTTTCTGACAAAAAAAACTTTTAAAAGTAAAATTAAATTGAAATGAAAAGTTTTTCAAAAATTTGTCTTTCGGACTGGACATTAAACTGTAGCTGCCGCCACTCATAGATAAAACGAACATGTACAACATGGTTAGTGTGAGAAGCTCGGTTGGAGTCCTGACTATATAATTGGTCATTACAATCCTTCAGTCTGCGTTACATACTAGGAGGATCTGGATGAACTGTCATGCATTGATGTTGGCAGACTGTGTCGTTTCATCGTAAGCTCCGAGTGGTTGTTGGATTTGATAATGTTGCTTTTGTCATTGGGATTCGGATCTTCATCCATCTAAAGTCATACTCACATACACACATAATTGGTCATTACCACCCTTCAGTCAGGATTAAAGATCTAGTTTCTCATACCACTTATGTTGTGTGTATTAATTTTATGCGCGAGTGGGGGGCCTACAGTTTAAAGTCAGAAACAGATTTTTTTTTGGCCAGAAATCTGCTGAGACGAAATAACCGAAAAAATATTATTTCGTATATCATTTTCCTGGAGATGTCTAATCTGCGTTGTGAACCGTGGCCTTACGCCTAATAAGCAAACACGCAAGCTACTAGACTACGGCGATTTCAAGTCCTGACTTATGGTAACTTAAAATTGTAATGTAACTTGAAGACGTAGTGTATATACATATACAGGAAACAATATTAAAAAATAAATGCGATTCAAATTATCCATCAAATTATAATAAAAAAATTCCTTTTAACATTATTTCTGTAATGTCGTAACATTTTAAGCTATTAAAATCATGAAAACGGTGCTAAAAGAGTCATAACTTTCCGTGTTAATTTGGAAAATTTCTCCACGTGGCAGTCATCCTACACGAGTTACCATTATTTCTCTTATAATGCATCAACAAAGACGTTTCAAATGAAAACTGAAAGTAACTCGAAATTCTTTGTATTTGATTCTGCACAACATTTTACTGTCATTTGCCAGGCTACAGGGCGGGGAGATTTCAGTTACTTTTCCCTAGAAGACATAGAAAATCTAACACCAGCATCAAATCAATTAAAAAGGAAACGAAAGCAAAATATGTCAGTTGAATTGAATTAGAAAAAGAAAACGTATAAAATTGATTTCAATTTGTTTTGTTGCAATGGAGAAGAAAATGTTCATTAAAATATTTCTTTTCTTTTTTGCTCATGTTTCTGTTGTGTTTTGAACATCAGCAGTGAAGAACATGTGATGGAAATAGAATAAAAAAAATGGAATTGAATATAAAATAAAAAGTGAAAACTTTTATCAAAATAGTATATACATTGACAATATATGTATGCTTGTATGTATGTATGTCTGTACATCGTATTTGATTGATGGCTGTTTGTGAAGTGTTGTTGTACTGTTGGTATTGGTTTGAACACTGCAATCCCTGGAAACTTTTAAACCAAAACAGCTTGGGAATTTATTGTACTGGAAACTTTTTATGTTCTTTAATCGTAAAACCTAAAGTAACAACTTTTATTTGTTTTCTGTATAAACAACATACATTTTGTATTTCATTTGTAATGTTGTTTTCCAATGCTTTTCTATTTTATTTTTCATTTTTCTTTTTAAGCCCAGTTTTCCTTTTCTATTAGCCAATATATTGTGGTTGGTTTAGCTTTGTATGCTTGTTTTCTTTCTTTTCTTGTTATTGTATGTATTTGGAAAAAAGGGTTATTCTAGGCCATTGCATACACACTAAAAGCTTCTCTACAAACTGTTTCCATAGAAAAATTATGGAGTAACAGCAGCAGCAACACCAGCAGCAGCATCGTAAAGAAAAAAAGAACTATCCATGTTATTTAAAAATAAAACCTAAAGAGAGATTCTAAAAATATATTCTAAATAGAGACTAACAACCCATATATCATCTCTATATTCTACAAAATATGAATGGATACTTATAACCCACTTCAATGTATGGCAACAAAACACTCTGACTACAGCACAGTCTTTTAAAGAAATACTGCTTATGGCCGTATATGCCTTAGTGAGTATGTATTCGTACTCGTGTACCGTGTTGTTGTTGTATAGAAATTTTTTACAAAAGACAACCACAATTTGTAACAGACTTCCAATACATACCATAAATATGCTCTTGTGATAGGAAAAAAATTCTAAAACCAAACAGTCGAATGTGAAAAAATAGCACAAAAAATTTACACTTAAATGTTGTTGTGTATGTAATAATGGAAAAGGTATTCCCTTTTTCCTTATCGTAAATGCAATAATTTACTTATGGGGCCACAACATATAGCTTCACATGACCGGAAATGATGTGCAACTCTTATGTATCGGCTGGTGATTTGAAGTCTACTTTTAGGTATCTCGACCGCCTGCCGAAGAGGATGAACGTGCTTTATTAATAACAGAAGGATAAGCAATTCTATTGATTCATTAGAGCCGAGTACCAATGTAGCTGTTTTATAGTTACTCAATATGATCTTAGTCTGGATTACGACCTAGCTTCTCACACCATTTATGTTGTGTTTGTTAATTTTATACATGAGTGGCAGGACCTACAGTTTAAAGTAGACTCCGAACGACAGATTTTTGAGAAAATTTTCATGGCAATTTGATTTACTCTCAGCATTTTTGTCAGAAATCTGGTGAGAGGAAATCGTTAAAGAAATTTTTTTACTGAAGGGTACAAACCACTTTCCAAATGTCCCTACTGGTTTAGAATTTCCGGCGGTACATTTTAAATTATTATCCGGGAGAATGCTGAGTGAGGGGAACCGTGAAAAATATTTTTTCATGATGAGTTATTCATGATTTTCATTTAGTAAACAAACAAATGACAACTAGGATATATCCCCATCATAGTAAATCTCTTCAGTGTGCACAACAGCAAAGCTTTGCCGGCACTAAGATGTATATTCCGGAAGATTTCTAAGAATTAGCGACTAGTTCCACTCAAGGAAGCCAAAACAAAGTTATTATACAATGTTAGCACAGAGAATATCATGCTGAAGGAGAAACCATTCGAATACATAGGCAGAAATTGCTTAATTGGTTGGTATAATAACAACAGATGACCAACAGTGGGCTCAATAAATAAGAACTGTATTTGAGTGAAGTGGTGCAGTATGGAAAAGTTCACATATATTCAGATGAACTAGGCTTCAGTATTCATTGGTTGTGTGCAGCCTACTTTGTAGTACGGAAGTGCTAGATGCAATTACTTCGATTACATTCTCAGATTGTGTAAATTGCGGCCTAAAATGCAAGACCGGCTCAAGTAGCCATTGTCGGACAAAGAACACATTCAACGTTATTGCAAACTCTTCATGTACTGTTCTATACCTTACAACTAATTTTCTTTGATCCAGTGTGTATAATATCCCCATTCCTTTCCGTATTTACCAGTATACCTCATACTTTTCAAAGCATTGTAGGTCATATGTGTAGGTGTTGGTGAGTGTTTCCAAAAAAAGTAAAAAAAATTAAAAAAAAATAAAAAAAACAATTATAATGTCAGCAACAAAAACAATAAACAACATCAAAGTTACTTTATCGTACGAAAAAAAAAGAGAAAGGCTAAGCAAAAAATATATTTATGAACCAACGAGTACTTTATTGAGAGCATTAAAGTGCAGTGACCATGTACGGTAGACATTCTATGCTTATGTATTTGATTGAGAGAGAGAGAGAGGCAGCAAAAGGAGTAAATATTGATGTGACAATATTCTGTAATGTGTATTGGTCTCTTGTTTTTTATGTTAATCATGTGAGAACACTTTTTCGCTACATAAACAGTTGCAGTATGTTAATTAGTAATTTAAAAACGATGATTTTTTGAAATATACAAATGAAAATATGTTAAAAAATTCATAAATTTTCGAACCTGTAGTTCTTTGAATTAAAAAATGTATTAACACCATGCCTTAAAATAATTTCTTAGTAGGTTAACTCTAAACAAATAGACTCTGAAAGTGCAAAAGATAAGAAATCGTGTTAACTGAGACAAGGTGGCAGTTCGTTAACAATAAAAGAAACCCCGTCTCTATTAAGCTAGCAAAGGCGGACAATAATATACGAATTTTACTTCGAACTTAGTCGAGACGGTAGACGCGATGATATGTGTAGATGACGTGCCTTTGAGTATAATTAACAAAAAAGACCAGGACATAGTGGTTGGGATGTTTATTAAGCTATCGACTAGGTCTTATACTGCATTAGCCTTGTATACAAACATTAAAATGTGTCGGTTTATATAATTCCTGGTTAGCTTAGCTGACGTAATATCTGTGAACGTTGATGTAGTTCGTTTCTATTATTTTCAACTGAAAATTGAATCTGTTCCGGAGATCAGACAATTACCTATGGTATTCCTAGGTGTCCCTGGATAATATAATTCATTTGCTAGTATTACTCAATTGAATAGGATGCCTTAATTATTTTTTGGTCGATTTAAATACTGGAAGAAATTTGATGCATAAAAACCAATTTATTCCTTTCACTAAACTATGTTGTAGTGCATTGTAAAGGGTGGTTTTTTAGAGTTTTATGCTTTTGTAGCAATTTTGTTTAGAATTGTTTTACTATACCAGAGCAATGTTTATCTAGCGGTGCCATGTTTATCTAGCGGTGCCATCGTCCTTCAGAGACAATGGATTGTTTCAAGACAACATAAGCTCTTATTGGTTTATTAGGTAGGCACTGAAGGAAATCTAATGCCTTGTCGTTTTCAGCGTCAGTGATTTGTATAATGAAGTCTTTTTTGGGTACATAAATAAGCATAATTCTCGCAATTAGGGTGAGGATAATCCTCTCGATTTTGTCTAAACATCATTACATACAGAAAATTTTTTCTATAATTTGTGAGCTTAGTAAACGCGGTCATTACGTCTTCCAAAACAACGTCAGAATGTTTGCGGTCAATGGTGAACCGTATGGTAACATGAACTGACATTTCTTCGGACACTACATGCATAAATGGGCATTAGCATCCTTCAGTTAGGATTACGGCCTATCTAACGGTCTTACACCCGTTGTGTTGTGTGTGTTAATTCTTGTACATGAGTGACAAAACCTACAGTTTTAAGCCGTTTCCGGTAGACAGATTTTTGAGAAACTGTTCATGTAACTTTTTTGTTTACTCTCAGAGTTTAGGCCAGAAATCTATCTTTAAACCAGAAATCGCCAAAGAACTGTTTGTTCATATTTCGTTTTGTTGAAGACCTGAAATTTTAACCGTGGCCTCACGTCCAAGAAGCCAACACACTGTCTGCTCGGCTACGGCGACCGCACTCAGCAGGCATTAATCTTGCTGACTGATATCTGTAGCCAACAGGATGGAGCATGTGTCTATTGACGAATGAAAACACTTTACGAAACGTCTCAATTTGTTGGTCACCAAGATCCCAAGATTATTATCTGCAGGGTTATATACTGCAATAAATCGAAGACTATTGACTACCTGATCAATCAATACTCGACAAGTAACAGGCAAAATATAGGCACATATGCTGCGAACAGGAAAGCCCAGTTCTTTGATAACAAAGAAAAAAGAAAAAAAAAATAATTTAAACTGCAAAAAAACCACACCCCAGCTAACCGGAACAGAGAGAGAGCAACCCTTCCATTTTTTTTATTTGATTTGATTTCAAATATTTCTAGAAAAATTGCTTTCAAGTAAAATACTTCCTGTAACAGTAACAGCTTAGTTAAGTTAAGTTGGTTCGGCTTGTTAGCTTTGTAAGCTACACACCATAATCCATAGTTAGATATAAAGCGCTAGCAACAAAAAGATGAAGATGAAGAAGGCAAAAGAAAACCTTTATGAAAAAAGAAAGGAACATATTGCTACACACATATACTCTCGAAGTTGGAGAACCAGAAGAAGACATTTTCTAGTTTATATTGTAAGTGTGACATATCAACACAATCTGCTTTTGTGCCTTTTGTATTCAAATATCCTCGGGGTTAACAAACAACAAACACAAACATAAAAAAAGCAGCCATAGTAAAACAACAACAATAAAGAGAGAGAGAGAGAGAGGAGGAAGAAGAATTAAATATTGTACATAAAATTCATACTTAAGGCTTAGAAAATAAACTCATTCCCTACAAATGAATGTATGAGGAGAAGAGTAGAAGAAAAAACGATACAACTTGTTATAGACTCCATATACCTGGTGTTATTACTGTTGCTATTGCCGTTGCTGTTGCTATTGTTGTTTATTTAAAGATTGTTATAAATATCCCCGAGGTTACTAAAAATAATGTTACAAAAATATTTACACAAACGTTTAGAAAAGAAGTGCTTTTTTTCCAAAATAAAATATCTACAGTCAAACGGAGATAGAGGGAGAGAGAGAGAAGATGGGAAAAACGAATGGCAAGATGAATTTCAAGATGTTAGAACAACTACCAGGTAAAAACCATAAATACCAGTTCGAATATCGTACAATATAAACAATTTAAAGCCAATATTTAAAATAGTTTAAAGACATGAAGTATTTTCAAGAAATTTCTCCAAGAAAATATTTCTGTTTACATTGATTAGAACTCGATAGGAACTAAAATTTATTAAAGACTAAATTTAAAGAACGTTAGGTATGAAATTTAATAATTAAAAAAAGTTATTAAAGGATACAAAAAAACAACTGAAATCTTTTCAAATAGACAGGAGAGCAAAATTCAGTAACCTGCTACAAGTATAAGCAGGTCTGTCTCTTTTTCCCTTGACCTATGGATGACAGTCAATTGTCATATCAGATATATCCTGCTGGGGTTATCCAGGACACAGCTGGAGCGATTTACAATTTATTTTTATATTTTCTCTGCAAATTAATGCCAGACGTCATCATGTGATTGTCACTTCTAGTAAAATTTGTTTTAAAAACTTCTCCATGCCTGTTTTGCCTCAAGGCGAATCTTTAATGCAAGGTTTACTAAGTAGGGGTGAACACAATTCAAAATCATCGTTAACGTTATGCAGAGATCCTAATGGATCCACCAGGAAGAACTAATTTACATACATACATACATATACATATAATTGGTCATTACAACCCAGTAGTTAGGATTACGACCCATCTTATCACACCACTTACGTTGACTGGCAGTAGCTACAGTTTAAAGTCGACTCCAAACGATAGATTTTTTTGCAACGCTTTTCTTGGCAATTTTGTCACAGATCTGCTGTGAGAGAATCGCAGCGGAAATATTTATTCTTATATTTCGCTTTTGTTGGAGATGTCTGATCTGGAGTTTAAACCGTGGCCTCGAATCTAATAAGTCAACTTCATCTTCAACGGATCTAATTTTTTTTCTTTTTCCTAAACAGTCTTCCTGTTATGTCTTCTCCATGTTCGGTGTTAGCATCTGCCTGGCAATTGATTAACAGTCTGTTGTTTATATCTACAACGCATTAACTTCGCACAGTATATGTTCTGGTGATTTCGTTTTTCTCTGCACACAATCGGTATATTGCTCATAAACCTATTCGTTTTCCAAACACGTTTTCTTTGGGTCTGTAACACTTGATTAGAAGGCGAGTTTGTATTCTGAGGTTGCCTTTCAGTATACGTATCGCTTGTAATTGCCTAATAAAATTTCAGATTGTTTCAAACATTTTATCTTCTCCATTTCCAACTGAGCTGTTTTCGAAACCTTGGATTTCGACATACTTCTCACTTATTTAGTAATCGTAGATTATTTTAACTCCAAAGAATCTATGGGACTTGTTAAATTTGAACAAAAAACGGTAGTATAAGAAATAAGCAGCCCGTCAGTCTTCGGACAATAGGCAAAGCTGCTCATTCAAGAAAATATGAACAACAATGAAGTTAGCTATTCGGAGGAAGAACTCAGTAAACACGGTTGATACTGAAGACGCAGCGGCCAGCACGCAGTTACTAAATAAGATTGGCAATCCTGTAATACAGAGAACGAATGCAAATATCAATTAGTTACCCATCACAGGTTTCCCCTAATAAAGACAAAACGACAGAATTCATCAAGTACTTGCTGTATTGTTTCAGTAGCTAAGGCCCATTGTATTCTGCATCTGATTTCCATACTTTGGCATTTTAAATGAGTTTTAATGAAATTATATAAAATCGTTACGTTACTCCTCAGATAGCAAAAATTCTGAATATCCTTCAGTTCCACTTCGAAATTTTCAACTGAGAACCTTGATAATGCAGGCCAACAAGGGCTACTGCTACTATATGGTGTATTTGCTGCAATTTTATGCAATAAAGCGGAAAAATTACGAGCGTGTAGAAAAATATAAACGCTGTAGCTTAGAATGTCTAGTCAACTGTTATATGAAGAATTTTCTAAGGCAGGGCTGTATGCCTTGTAGCAAAGTCAAGAACCATGTTAAATATTAGCCACAATTGCTATACTCGGCCTGCTGGGTTTTCAAACAGAACTCTTATGTGAGCAATCCATACATTCAGGTTTGTACCTAAAATCCTGATGAATTTGATCAGATTCAGATTACATTTCATAGATTAGATACCCTCATACATATAAAATATGACGGCATCTAGCTACTTAATTAATTTTATCACTGCGACTTTCTTGATATCCAAACTTAAAAGACTAAAGGCCAGCTGCCTGTTTAATTTTCTGAGCAAGGACTGAGATTATTTTTTGATTTTTTTTTTCAATTTTGGTTGTATTAATAGAAACACCTAAATAAACGAATTTATAAGACATCTATGCCTCGAACCATTTATACTAACTTAAATTATAGTCTCTTATTAACAAAAATCAAACGACTTGGTAACTAAAAACTTAGAAGGGTTTGTTTTCCCTGTCTTTCTCATGCCAGTTCTTATTGTCTTTAATTCCAATTTGTTAAATTACAAGGCATTATTTCGTTGGCAATTAATAATTTATAGGCGATATGTACTTGCCTCATAACCTCCATTACCACAAACCACCTGCACCATCACTACCATCAGCCAACAGTGCCACCATCAATTTCGATAAAAGACCAAATGATTCTGGTACTGGTAGTGGTAGTGATACTGGTACTAGTATGTGTGCATTATTATCGACAATATTTTGTAACAAGAAAAAGTAATGAATATCGTTATTAAAGCTATCGACTATTTGCCAGTTGTCTGCGATACATTCAGCGATGACGGCTGACGCCTTGTGTCAGTGTGTACTCGTGCGTGATAGAGAGAGAAAAACAAGAAAACCGGGTACATTTTCTTTTTTTATTTTTCGCTCTGTATCAGTTTCATTATAATAATTATTAATGCTATTGTATGGAAACCGTACGTTAAACAGCGAACAAAATGTGCCCGTGTGTTGTTTAATAACCATCAATCAAGGTGATTAAATGTTGTCGATTTTAATTAACGAAATACAATGTGTACGTACACACACTCACACAGAGAGACACTAATACATTTACATACATACTTATTTATCCACATTTGGTTGTATATGTAAGGGACTCTGACTATAAAGGAGAAACATGGTTATAGGGCTGCTACAAAAGAGAAAAAAAAATGTTTCATTTACACATGAAATCAGCCCAAAAAAAAAAATACTCACACACTGGCTTTGTGCTCCATACATACATATGTATGGTTGTAAAATACAAAAGGATATAATGAAGCTAGTGAAAATTTTAATTTAATGAGAATCATAGACCAACAAGAAAATGAATTCGAGGAAAACCAAATGTATTGAATTTTAATTAAGTTTTTCATGTCTTTAAAAAAATATGTGTGGAAATGCTTTTTTGTTTTAATTTTGTACTTCAAAATTACATTCGTTCTCCACCACACTTTAATTTGTGATTCCTTTCATACCATACTTAGAGATCACGGCTTCTTTGGAAGATTGCAACTAAATTCGTGGTTTTCAGTCTGGTAAAAATGGGTTCCAAAACAGAGCTTGCTTCAGATCTCATTTTTATTACTATGGCTTAGAGTTACCAAAGCAATTGTAGCTTCGAAAGTCGCAATAGGGTAGTAGGTAGTGTTTTGGCCAATTAGATGAGAGCTCATTGTTCATAACCTTCGTACAGACATCTCGAACTAAAATCGAAATATGGACAACAATATTTCTTTCGACGCCTTCTTCTCCAGCTGTCTTGTGGCGTAAACTCGGGGAGAGTTGTTAAAACTGCAATGAAAAGTTTCTAAAATTAGTTTGAAACTGTAGGTCCCACTGCTCATTTATAAAATATACTCATATAATATAATATAATATACTCGCCTAGTCGCTGTAGTCTAGTAGGGAGTGTGTTCGCTTATTAGACGTAAAGCCCGGGTTCGAGCCCTAGGCCAGACATCAAAACAAAATATGAAGAACAAAAATATTTCTTCGGCGAATTCCTCTCAGCAGATTTCTGGCAAAACCTCTGAGAGTAAATAAACTTGCCATGAAAAAGTTTTTCAAAAAAATCTGTCGTTCGGAGTCGTCCCGCCACTCAAGTATAAAATTAAGGCACACAATGTCAGTGGTGTGAGAAGCTAGGCCGTAATCCTCACTGAAGGGTTGTAATGGCCAATTATGTATGTATGTGTACTCACATAACATGGGTGCTATCGAAATCTAGGCTGTAATCCTGCTTGTAATGAACAATTAAATAAAGCACTGTGACCAAACGATCTATTTTACATCCACCAGTATATGAAGGCATTCTCTAAATTATTTCCTGCAACGCTGTCATCCTGACAAAATTCAGAATGCTGTTCCGTATTAATATAAATAGATGTTTCTTTAGAACTTAATTAAATCCCCACGAAATACGTTAACGAATCACAGCAAAATTTGATATTGTTGATTGAGTATACACTCCATCAAAGATTGTCCAAGGATGGGGAAAATATGTAATTGGTCTTTGAGTGATTACCTTCACACAAACGAAGGTCAGCACTTCATCAAAATTAATTTAAAGTTCCCAATCGTAATCTTCATGGTACGTACTGACGCTAAAGAGTTCTTTGATTGCATAACAGAACACATCAAACAGGCTATAAAAACTTTGAAACAAGAGGTCAGTTAATTGAAATTAAAACAAAACTTATATCACTAGTTCCTTGATTTTTAAGGTAAAAGTAGATATTTTACAAATACTACAATAATTAACCAATACACATGACAATACTCTTATACTGTATAAAAAAGTAAAGAAACTTTTTTTTTTATTTAGCACTGACTAACTTCATATTGTCAGTATACATATTTCTATGTAAGATATATTCATCAACCGCACCCATACCCATGCAACCAATAGTGGAATAATTACTCTGAAAAGTATACAATAAAATTTGAGTTTAATTTTGTCGTATAACGAATTAATGGAATCTCATATCGCTCATACGTATACATAGTACTGAATTCAATATGGGATATATTAAGCGGCCATACAGCTTGTACAGCCATAATTGTTCTGAAAAGTATGCAATAAAATAAGAGTTTAATTTTGTTGTGTAAGGAATTAATAGAATTGAATATCACTCATACGTTACATTTACATATTTCAGTATGAGTTTTTGCGTATATGAATAATTAATTATCAATTTATTATAATTAAAAAAATTAACTATTAATTTATTGTAATTAATTTATAATAATAAAATCATAATTTGACTTAAAATTGAACCAAAAAATATATGTCAGAACCCAAATTGAAAGTCAACGGCCAAGAGATGTAAGTTATCGGTTTAAAAATGCATATCTTCGACCTAAAAAATGCAAGTTATTAACGTCACAAATGCTTGCCATCGATAAAATGGAGGTCATCGAAAAAAACCCGAGCAATTTCTCCTTTGTATATAGAGAAGTATCAGTCAATTAATTCTAGTCATTGACGCTAAAAATGCTAACATCTTTTGTTGGGTAACTGGTAGATCTGAAGGATAGGGTAAATAGGATTGACTATCTTCTGAGATATTTACATTATCTAAGAAATATTATGGTATCTTGTAGAAGACATCGGTCGTTCCTTTACTGTTCTTTTCGATTCCAACCTTTGACTATTTTTGTTGTCGTCTGCCTATTCTTGTCATCTCTTTGTTTAATGGTTTAAGGGTTTTAAGGGTTTTTTGTGGTTATTATTTAAAAATTAATTGCGTATCAATTTTCCCAATAAAATTTAAATTTATTCTTGTTTTTTCTTATATTTGTATTGTTGTAAATGATACGAATTTTAATAAAAATAAAATAATTTTCAAAGGATTTTTGTGTGTATAAAAATTAAAAATTCGGTTGGCATTACAGATAAAAAGAAAAAAAAAACTTTTTTCCAGAATTTTTTTATAGACACTAAAAATTCCACTTAAATTTTAAACGTTTCTTGCTAACGAAATAATAAATTAAAAAATAATCTTTTCTTTCACAAGACTATTAAATTTTTTCATTTTTATTTCCCTTCAATTTATTTTTTTTGGTTGCTTCATAGGCTTAAATAAAAAAAGGATTGTTTTTTAACAAAGTTTTTATATGCACATACATATATTGAATTACAAACAAGCTGAGGCTTTTTGTTTTTAGTTTTAAAATATAAAAATTTTATTTTTCCCAGATTTAAACTTTTTAATGTTAAATTTTTAATAAACTGGGCAATGCTATTGAATTTATAATAAAAAACAAAATAAAAATAAAATATTTAAAACATTCAGCAGTGTAAAGTAAAACCATAAAAAAGTGGAAGAGTTTTTAAAAAAAAAGGAGAACAACAACAGCAATCGCACGGTGAAATCATTTCCAAGTACTATTAACCCCAAAAGCAGTTTATATGCATTATTCAATACTACCACTACCACTTAAGCAAATAAAAATAATAATATATACACATACATACATACATATATACATATACATGGACCACCAAACTAACTAAACTTTGGTTGGCGGGTTAATCCATTTCTCCATTTTATTCATTCATTCACTTACTCAATATAAACATTATGCCTCAGCATTAAAATGTGTCCGGTCCGGTTCTGTTTGTTTGTGAAAGGCTTCGTTTTTAAGTATTTTATTGAGAAACAGATCCCGTTTTGTTTGTACATACTCCCTTATTTGTGGATTTCTCTCCTCTCATAATTCTCTTTATTCAAATAGCTTTACATACATACATATTAAAAACACACAAAGCGAAGCTTACTATACGGTATTGTAACTAACATACATATTTCTTTATCCCAACTAGCAGTTTCACAGTGTAGTACAATTCATAGCATTATTTTGAAAATTCAAGCCTGTAGAGGAAAACAATTGATTTTAGCAGAAGTTTACGACGTAAGAAAGATTTTTGAAACCGAACCATTGAGAATGTATGAATAACGAGTTCTGTATGCAAATGAGCGATTTTTAATAAATCAATATAAGGAGTGTGCATAAAAAAATTTTAGTAAAATATTAAATATGCTATTTATTACTTTCAAAGTTTTTGTCAAAAATCTGCTGAGAGGATGTCGCCGAAGAAATAATTTTTTTTTTTCATATTTCATTTTGATGTCTGGCTTAGGGCTCGAACCTAGGCTTTACGTCTTATAATCGAACACACTACCTACTAGACTACGGCGAAATTAAAATTCTTTATTATTCGCACACTTCTGTGCGCCACTGTTAGCAGCTTTATGAAAACAATAACAATTGCTTTGTTTGTTAATCCTCTGCGTATACCCTTTGCATAAACAGTAACAATTACTAAACAATTATTTGATTGATCTTTGTAACGGAGATCTTCAAACACACCGCGTTTTCACACAAGACTGACAGAACTTCACTAACCCAGTCGTCTGCTTTGCCTTGCCTTTTATATGGCGGAGTAAACAGGCTGATGAATGTTCTTGAAGGCAAAGGTTCGTGACTTCGCCTTCTCGAAATCTCTATAAATTTACATTTATTATTGTGGTGTTGTTTGTGTATTCTTGTTTACATTTATTTTTGTAGCGTTATTTGTGTATTATTGTGTACTTGTTTACCATTTTTTTATCCTGGTGTTTGTTGTTATATAAAGCAGTACGATAATTTGTAAACAGGGTTGTTTACTGCATTGTTTTGTTTTTGTAGCCTTTGTTTATAATTGTAATGTTAAATGACATAAAAGTAAAACACCAGTATCTAGATTTTTCATTTTCGTAACAATATTTAATTGTTGCTCTAGTCACGGATATATTTAAATTATATTTTACAGTCTTTCTGCGAGGTATTGATATTGTAACTTGGCCCTAACTTGGTATGCATAAAGTAATTTTATATTGCTTACTTACAGATTTAAACTCGGTTTGATACCATATCTCGATTGTTGTTGCTTTAAAAGTAATTACAAATTTGTGTATACAGTTTAAGTTTTCCAAATCATATCTCTGAAGAAGAAAGGCATGTACCCTTATCGCATGTACATCCGCTTGGAAAAACACAGTATATTCTGTAAGCCGGTGGTTTCTAGTTCTTCTATATGAAACTCCTGCCTATCTCTATATTCAGAGCCATCCATAAATCTAGTCGGCTTGGCCAAGCAAATCAATCTGGTATCATTTTAGTGCAATTGTCAGCGATTTATAACATGTAAATATCTTTTCGAATTATGCGCATATCTGTCCAGTGTCCATAGTGCACTCTAGTTATGAGACTTGTGGCTTTACCATAGCTACCTCTTCATACGGACGGATGAGGTGCCTCAATCATTTGGATAAACAACCATTTACCCCTAAACAATCCATCATTTTAACTTTCTGAATTTCTGAATTGTTGTCCACTGCCTTTAAACAAAATTTATTCTAATTAAAGTCTTGTATAGCCAGTTTATCATTCTCGACGTGAGAACCTGTTTAGAACATATGGCACAATTGCGTAATGTCAAGCAAAAATGAAAAAATCTGAAGATTTCATTGCAATCCATGTGACTACTCACGTTCAATGTGGTTCCATACATATATTTCTGGTAGTATATTTTATCTAAAAAAAGCGCCACTACTTTTTATCCTTTTTTTCAATTCCATTTTCTAATGTGCCACACTGTTGAACGAACATAAAAGCCTACTCTTTGGCTGTGCAGGCTGCTATTTGTGAGCGTATTAAAGAGAGTATACTTCTATGTACCCGTATACGAGATTGTTTATTAGTATTCGTATTCATATACGTATGTGTGGGTTTGTATGAATATAAATAAAACATGGGCAGCGAAAAGGATTTGCATCAATTTCCGTTAGCATAGAACTCATCCGTTCAAAATATTTCCGTTTATTTGTTTGGCCATTTCGTTCAGTCATACATCTGTTAGGTTTTTTTTTCTTTTTTTGAATGTGAATGTGTGTATAGGAAAGTACTGAGTGTTGAATGTTGAGCTGTTGTTGCTGTTGTTGCTTGTGTTTTATTATAACATCATGGCTTAAGACATATTGTATACAAGGCCATGTTTTGTTGGGTGGTGTTGTGTTTTGTTGTGTTGTGTTGTATAGAAATTATTTTAATATACTCTGGGCATTATATGATGCTGCAGTATTCAAATAAAAACACACAGACACACATATATACATTCATTATACATTTTTATACGCTAAGGCCAGTACTTGTGAAACTTTAATGTCTTCAGCTTTAAATATTTATACAATCCTATATAGATACGGTTTTTGTATTTTGGCTGAGTAATAACCATACACTCTGTGTACATACATATGTTCAAAGATAAATGGCGGAAGCATTAAAGAAAAAAAATTGTCAGAAAATAAAATATTATAACCCTGTATTGCCTAAATAACACAAAACCTGTACCTACCGTTTCAACGCACTGTCATTTTTTATTATATTTCTCCTCCGGTACTTTCTTATCGTTTACAATAATGCGCGTACACTAACATAAGCATAATAACCCTTAAAATCAACACGCTTTCAATTCATAAATGCAAACGAAATATTTTAAATGCCAGAGTGAAGAGGTAATTTTTATCCCTACATACATATGTACAAGCTTACATATTTTACCGTGTGATTACCAAAGTCTTTAGTTAGTAACGAAAAAAAATGCTTAAATTATTTTGCTCTAGATTTTAATGATGTTCGATAAAGAGATGCGAGTGAAATATGGTTGTGTTAAACAAATTTGTTTGTTAGATTTTGAATCGAGTAATTAACATTAATAAGTAAGAGAAAGCAAGTCATATATAAAGCAGCAGAAAACGATGAATTAGGATACGGAATGCTCTCCTTACTAAGTTTAACATCAAATAAATCAGACTGAGCCCTATTCTAATGGATCGACTCCCGGTGCCATTTCTGTAGCGTGAGTTGTACTAACGAAGTCTGATAGATTAGGAGGAGGCTTAGGATTTAGCTGATCTTAAAAGATTTCCCATGTGCGATATGGTCTTATGCACAAATAAATGAGGTTGTTAGGAAGGTTAAATTCTTAAAAGAGGACGGAGTCCTATTTGCTATCGCAGAGATTTTTTATTGTGAAGTTAAGACTTGCAGTGTTCATAGTTTTTTAAAAGACTGCGAAAGAATAAATCAAAAAACTCATATAGTTGAGATAGAATATGGAATTATAGCCACCAGAGATCAGTAATGAGTATTCAAAAAGATGAGTAGATTTGAATCATACTCATAATTTCTGATACTTTTACGCCTTCAGACTAATTTTAATATAATACTCATACTACTCATATTCAAAGTTTGAAGTACTCATCCTACTCACACTTAACAATACGCATGATGTTATTGATTTCGAATCTCCTTTACTCATCATTTACAAAAATCACAAAATAAGCATGATTCGCGTACGAACACCACAATACTCACTAGAAGGTTGTGGTTTGTTTTGCTTGCTGTCTTTGTCTTTTTTTTCTTTTTTTTTTTTTTTTTTTTGCAAATGCAACAACAACTAAGACTTGATTCGCAATCTGATGATTGTTTAAATCATCATATAAAAGGCAAGGCAAAGCAGGCAAGTGAGTTAGTAAAAGTTGAGTCATTCTTGTATGAAGATAATCGTGGTTTGATGATTTCGGTTACAATTGACTAGTAATTGTTATTGTTTATGCAAAAGAGTGCAAAGAGGATTAACAAACAAAGCTTACACAAAGCATACAAAGTTGTTTACCTAAAGTTGTGAACAGTGGCACATAGAATTGTATGAACAATAAAGAATTTTAATTAAAACGAAACACAAATTTATTTTTATTTTATTTGCAATCTACGAGCTCGTATTTGAAAAGTTTTTAAAATGTAACAATATTTCTTCAGTTGCAACATTTTTTTTTTTTGCAAAAATTCAGTTGGAATGCAAAGTTTTCTAAATTTTTTGTTCGTACATTAAACTATAGAACCCTCAGCTCATCGATAACATAACTTCACTCTATTTTTGTTAAAGAAAACTAAATTCGTACATATGTGGGTTGGGATATAGTCAAGTAGAAAAGTCATTTGCTAGCCTTTGTTGTCCTTATTTGTATAAAACTGAATATAAGCACTAAGTAACTTCATGTTCTATAGTTTTTACTGCCATTCATAATTCAAAAATCCAATCATATTTTCTTTATGGCCTTATAACTTGAATAAAAACGAGGTCAGTGGTATTTAATTAAACGGCAATAGCGAACTGAGTGTATTTCCTGTAAATAAAACGTACCGTTTCAATACACCTAAAGGTCGGAAATTAAAATTTCTATTCAAATGGAATTTTTCAGTTTTCTCTTCACAAAAACAATTTGTTTTGAATGAAAATAAAGGCAAATAAAGGCATTTAAATGAATTGAAGTTCATAAGCCAGTAGAATAAAAATCATTCATTAAAATAATTAATTTTAAATGCATAAATTAAAACTTTCAGCGTATTTATTTATAAGAGTATTGCAATACACATACATACTCCACTAAAGAAAAAAAAACTGAAATAAATTTCTTTCCTACAATAATTCATAATTTTATTTACAAAATGTTGTTAAACTAACACTCACACTGTACAAATTTATATTTTAGCATGTAAATGTGAAAATGTAGAGTAGCAGGCAGGCAACACACTTCAATCTAATTTTCATATTTTTTTTTTGCATTCCAATTTTATTTTTTCTTTTACTCCACTTAGGCATGGCTGTCTAAAGCTAGCTGAATAAGCCAGCATTGGAAGTAGGTTGGCTTAGTTGGTAGTTTAGCATCTTGGTGAAAAGGTTGTTTGTTGTAAACTACAGTTTTTTTCTACAAATTTCGCTGTAGGCCTGTGGCAAAAAAGATGGAATTTTTTTTATGATTTTCAACAAAAGCACATAAGCAGCCACCATAGCATTACTAACCAACAACGAAAACGTAGATTTTTCTGTCTTTTTTTCATTTTTTTCTGTAAGCGGTGAGCAGCAGAAATAATCATAAAATGAGAAAAAAAAGGAAAAGCACACATACATAGACTTAGTCATTCATTTTAACACAAGAGATAATCATTTCAGCGCCCCTTGTATGGCCACAAGGCAAATTGCCGACAAATTATAGGCCACCAGGAATTGAGTGCATTAGGAAAACGGCAGACTCATTTTGCTTAATATAAACAAACATACATACATGCACATATACATACGCATATAAAGGTATATGAAAACATTACTTTATCATATAAATGTATGTGAATAAATGAATGAAATAAATGAATACATGAATGAATGTATGAATGAATAGCGTATATGAATACGTATAAAAAACATAAAAAAGAAGGAGAAATTATTTTAACCTTTTCTGCTTTAACCCATACCACATGCTGTTGTTTATGCTTAACGTTTTTTTCTTATTTTTTACAACCAATTTTCTTTCACTTGAATTTGAATGACTACACATTCAGGGTTTGCTTATGGTTTATTTGTGTTTTACTACTATTTCCGGTTAACGGTTACACACACAAGCCTTTTCCTCTTTTTCATATGCACACGCATACGCGCTTCCATGTGAGCAAATTATTTACTTGTATGTAATAAAACGCTTTTGTGTGGAAAGTCATTTTTAAATATGCTTGTATTATAAGCGTTTTTTATTTGTATTTTATATGCTTCTGGTCGTTTTAGTATTTAATGTATAATTTTTATATTGCCCATGAATATATTTCATGCTTTTCTTTTTATGAGCTTTAAAAATTCTTTGTGATTGGGTGTGTAAGTCAAAGGAGTTGATTGAGGAATTGAGATCAACTTTAATTAACGCTAATTATCGTGCAAGACTTTAAAGTTATAGCGAAAGTTATAGTTACTTAAGACCCTGTCTGTGTTTTAAAACAAAAACTCCAATTAAAATTGAGATAGGCAAGTAGCTAGGTTGAAAAAGTGGACACCTACATCGAGTTCAAAGTCTCATGCCTTTCCACATACATCATAAGCCATCCAGTTTTAAAAAAAGCTAAGTAGTCTTGTTTTGGGCACACTATTAAGGGATTACTTATGTGATTGGTCATTATAAGCCGTCAGTCAGAATGTTGTCCTTGTCTTTCATGCCACCGATGTTATGTGTGTTAATTTTATTCATGAGTGATGTGCAGTCAGTACCTGCAGTCGACTTCCCACTAATAGATTTCTGATAAACTTTTTATCATAATTTTATGTACTCGCGGAGTTTTTGGTAGAAATATTTTGAGAGTATGTCGCCTAAGAAATATTTTTCCTTTTGTTCGAAATGAACTGGCAGGAGTTTGAACTATGGTGTCACATCTAATAAACCAACACACTTTCTACTAGACTACGGCAATTTCGTTAAACCAATTGTATTTTCTATAGAAAGTCTCTCTACATTAGCTGAAGTATGTGATAATACTAATATTTCTTAATAAATTTAGTGTAGGACCTCATTTTCATTTCTGATTTTTTTTCCCAAAAATCGTGAAGTTTTATATCATATTTATCGCTGTGTTCTTTATTAACATATAAGCCCAGCAATAATATTGCATCATCTAAATATTAGAGAATCACAAGCTCTTGACGTTCTGAGCATGAAAATTCATTGTGATGTTCGCTGGAACGAACCGACACATTTTTCAGTACCTTGGCTTCATAAGACGGTGCAAGAAATTCTTTATTTTATCTGATCTTCTTACTATTTACACCACTTTTAGTTGAAAGAGAATGTAATACAACTCTCATGTATAGGTCGGTGCCTCAACTTCTATTCTGAGACTTTTCAACCGAGGAGGAGAGAGGCTTCCTCTCAGCCATTCCATTGATTTATTAGAGCATTGTTACAATGTGGCTTGTGTTTCACTGTTCTATCGCTATTACAACAGATTTTGCTTAAGCGAAATAAGGGAACTTATTTCCGAGAATCATATATTTCTACGTAACACTCGTCTTTTCGGCTAGCACATCCGTATGTGATCGATTGGCTAGTGGATCGCACACTGAACTACACACAAAATTCGTTCTTTTGTCGGACTATTCATACGTAGAATTTACTTCGTATAAAGGTTGTAATTTTTTGGCTTTTAAGGGATGAAAAAAGCATAAAATACAGAGGAATCATTACAGGTGCTTGCAAATAACTTAAAACTATAATACTTCACTCCTCCTTATTATTAACCCAAGTTTACAATAGTAAGGAAGTCGCCGTGGTCTAGTAGGTAGTGTGTTGGCTTATTAGACGAAAGGCCCGAGTTCGAATCCCAGGTCAGACATCAAAATGAAATATGAAAAAATATTTCTTCGGCGACTTCCTCTCAGCAGATTTCTGGTAAAAACTCTGAGAGTAAAAATTGCCATGAAAAAGCTTCTCAAAACATCTGTCGTTCGGAGTCGACTTTAAACCCCACTCATGTATAAAATTAACGCACACAACATGAGTGGTGTTAATTCTGACTGAAGGGTTGTAATGGCCAATTATGTATGTATGTTGCAATAGTAAGAATTGCAAAGAGAATACAAAGCTTAGCATAATACTAAAGTAAAGAATATGATGTAAATTTTTCATTTCCAAAAATCTTCAAAATAATCAAAAATAGTCAAATCGTCAATATGATACTTTTGGAGCACAAAATCGTTAAAATGAAGATAAATCGTCAAATCTGGCGGCCATGATACTATTCACTTCAAGTACATAATACTCATACGCCATGACAAAAAATATATATTTTTTTTTATTTATTTCAATACTCCATCATATCGCTTTTGAAATATTTATAATAAAAGACAATATTAATAATATTTTATTGATTTATTACTAAAAATAAAAATAAAATAAAAAAAAAAAGAAAAGAAAAACATACTTCATATTGTACAACAATATTAAATTCCAATGCCAAATTCCAATTCAGCAAAAAATAGTCTTCATATGCATAATATTCATATTTACAAAATAACTCATAAGAAAATTTAATACATATTTAATAAATATTCTATTAAAAGCTTGTTGCTTTGTTGCTTTTAATTCCGGGAAAAAAAGCAGAAGAATTATTTTTGAAAAAAATTGTTCAGAGTAAAATTTGTCACAGTCGATTCTGTTCATATCAATAAATATGCGTTCTAACATGCATGAATTTTTTTTTTGCTGCTTTTATTGTTGTTGCTTTTAATCTAAAAGAGCTCAAAATGTAAATAAATATGAAAGTCAGTGTAGGTCGACTTAATGTTAGTCTAAACAGCAAATATACGATTTTGCAAAGCGACAGCATTTACCAACAGATTACATGACTATATGTTTGCCTCTTATTTATGGAATATTAAGTGCTCTCGATGTAAGTGCGACAATACTAAGTAATTATCCTAAATGAACTAGATGGGCTTCCAATTATGTTGGATTTTTTTATCGCATTACTTTTAATAGTATAACCGATAGTATAACCGATTTCTGGTTTATCTGACGACACACGTTTACTATTGAGAACTCGGCACACAACATTGCATTTGCTAACCCACTTTGAGAGTCAGGAATTGATATCAACAGTAATATCCACAATTTCTCTTCTTTGCTACTACTGCATTCCCTGTTAAGCATGTTACATATATACATAATTGGCCATTACAACCCTTCAGTCAGACTTATGTTCTAGCTTTTCGACACCACTCATGGGGTGTGTATTAATTTTATACATGAGAGTCGAGACCTAGAGTTTAAAGTCGATTTCGAACGACAAATTAATGAGAAATTTTTCATGGCAATTATTTATTGTCCTTCAGAGTTTTTGCCAGAAATCTGCTGACAGAAAGTCGCCGAAGAAATCTTTTTTTTGTATTTCTTTTAGACTTCTGACCTGGGGTTTGAACAATGACTTTACCTCTAATAAGCCAACACACTACCTACTAGAATACGGCAACTTCATAAATATGGCTTGGGAAAACTTGTCGAGGTCGAATTTAATCGTCATAAGTCTAGGTTTTCTATCAGCTATAGTTAGGGTATATAGGATATCCTTTATAGACACGTATCAAATAATGGGTTTAAACAAAACCTCTTGGCATAATCCATGATTTTTAGAAAGAGATTTCCACAAGCGGATACGCTAAGAAATTCGTATAATTAAGCTCAGAACTTTGTAGGGAATAAATAGTTGGTAGATAACAAAAACAACAACAACAACAACAAAAAACAAATAATAATTGAACAAATATTTAAATAGAAATAATTTTTTTTAAAGAATTATTTCAAATGAAAAAATTGTACGAAATTTGTTATATTCATAGGCAAAAGCCATAGATGGGAGTTCTGCATTGAATAGTATTTTGTATGTTTTCATAAAAATTCAATTAAAAAAATTTTTTTAAGATTAAGTTCGTAAATCTAAATAAGGTTTATGTAAGTGAGGAACCTTGCTCTTTGGAATCTTGCCTAAATTGAGCTAAAAAAATGTTGCAATAGCAGTAGTCTTATTATGCAAGGCAATATGGAGCATATAAAACCCCTTAAATATTTTGTTTTTATTTTTCACTTATTTAACGAATGTATTTTCATTTCAAATTAATAACAATTAACAACTCCCATACCTCTATGTGTGTGTATGGGTTATGAGTGTTCATGAAATTTTTTGATTATAATGCTTCATATTTTCCACATTTATGCACTCTATGGCTCTCGCTCGCACGTTTTGTTTAATAATAATGAAAAATAAAGCAGGTAAATAGCAATTAAAAATGCAACAAATGTATGTTGTGTTGCAATTTAATTGATATTTGCATACGATGAACAATTTTAACATAAAAATTTATTAAAACGTGATATTTGGTGAATTTTCAATTAAAACAATTCAATATACGAAGCATTTTTCCCCCACGTTTTTTGTTTTTTTTTTGGTTGCTGTTGTCCATTCATCAATTATGAACAAATAAAATTTATTTTTTTTAAATTAAATTTTTAGATGCTTAAAAGTGAAAAATAAATTTTTAAAAAATATTTTCTTAATGAAAACTAGCCCACGTGATTTTATTAAATAACGGAAGTGATTTCGACAAAATTAATGAATTGAAAATTGCGGCGAATTTCTAAATAAAAATTAGAGCTGCTGCGAAGCTTGTTAGAATTCTATTTACTTCAATCGTTTTTCTAAAAAATTAAATGTTAATTCATTTATGGCTTCCTGATTACAGGGACATTCTGGGTACATAACAAATACCAATCCAAACTATATACTAGGCATTGAGAAACCCTGGGCTGGGGAAGTGCTTTGCTTCTTTTCATCTCTCTCACTGAATCTATTCTCACGTATTATTGTGTAATGGATAGGTATGTGGAGAGCTTTCATTTACTTGCTTATGACAAACTTTATAGTTTGGTCGAAACAGAATATGTAGTATAACTGAATATCGTCGTATACTTCTGCCATGGCGGACACCCTTTTCTCAATTCCTATACTTGACATATAATCGATCGCTAGACTTATTGCACTTGTATAGCTTGATAAGCTCTCAGATGTTTCCTTTTGAAATGTATGTTGAGATTCACCCTACCTTTAAATGTGTTTCTTAGATTGTTTTAGAACCACATCATTCGTATTTCTACACCGATGTGGGTCTAAAACGATGTGAATGCCTTGTATCTCCGCCTTTGGAATAAACACCATTTCTCTAGGCTTTTGGAGGACTAGCGGCTTATTTTATCAGATCCACTAATAGTTCGTCTATCCCCTTATGCAATAGGTTGTCCATATGTTCCCGCATACATACCACTGGTCAGCAATGAATCGTTTTTTCGCTACTCATAAGTACTTATGAAACCAGTATCGAAATTCAACTACTCTGATTCATTCGTACTCACTACAACGTTGATTTATAAGTACAGAATGAGTACTAGTTGAAATCAAACTCATACTATTCGAAATATATTTGATTCATACGCCTACTCATTCAGATTCATAAATGCTGAAAAATACTTATAATACTCATAAATGATTCCAGTGATTCGAATCATACAGCCTAAGTTGTTGTTGCATTTACAAAAAAAGAAGAAAGAAAAATACAAAGACAGCAAACAAAGCAAACACTTCCACTGAGTATTGTAGTGTTCGTGCGCAAATCATACTTATTTTGTGATTCTTGTGTATGTTGAGTTATGGAGAGTGGCAATCAACAACATCATGCGTATTGTTAAGATTGAGTACTTCAAATTTTGAATATGAGTGGTATGAGTATGATATTAAAATAAGTATGAATGCGTATAAGTATCAGAAATTATGAGTATGATTCGAATCTACTCATCTTTTTGAAGACTCATTGCTGATCTCTGATACATACACAATTGGTCATTACAACCCTTCAGTCAGGATTACGACCTAGCTTCTCACATCACTGATGTTGTGTATGGCGGGACCTGCAGTTTGATGTCAATTCCTAACTACAGATTTTTAAGAAGATTTAACTGTCCCGCTAGGACTCCAACAAGACTTGCTTTTTATATTCACTATTTCTAGCCTGGAAACTCCTTATAATTCTAGGAGGTACTCAGTTAAGTTTAGTGTTGCTGTGGCTCAACTAATCTTATCACGTACATCTTTACATATGCCCTCTCTGCCATCAATTACATTATACCAGGATGGTTTCTTTCCTTACGTCCATGTGCGGATCAGTCTAAGGCTTTACATAGGCATTTCCCCATATTTTATCATTTCCTTGTGGATCTTTGTCCTAAGCAGGTTTTTAACTGTTGCTTCCATGATACTACTATCTGCATGAAAATGTTTTTTTTTTGAAAATGTGATTTATTGAGTTTTGTAGCGATCAACTCTACGGTATTTGTGATATTCTATAGCATGTGGCTTTCTGTTGGAATTATTTTGAAAGGTATTGACACCTTTTATAAAACTATAAAGCAAAAATATAAGAACGCCTTCGTTGATACTACTGTATTTGACTATTCTTAATTGTCAGCAAACTAAAACAAACTTCCTTTCGTTATCCTTAAAAGAAAAACTCTTTATATACTCTGGCATAATATTTTCAATTGCCTATTTTAGGGCGCTAAATCTAGGTAGTCTATTGACACACACTTGCACACACCTTATGATGATGTGTGAGTTAAATAAACAAATTGTTAAAAAAATCATTAAAAAAACAACAACAACCACAAACAATCCTTTTCTGTAACAGAGAGAAATAAAGAATAACACGTGCGTGAGAAACTTAGAATATTTCATGGAAGCAAGTCTGTATATATGTGTAAGAGTGTGCGTGTAAACGATTTGCATGAAGAGAATTTTTAATAAAATACCCTATACTGGAAGATTATAGTGTAGTATAGTATTGTTACGTAAGTGCAAAATCTAGAAACTGTTGTTTTGTTTTTACATCGCTTAACATTAAAATTATAAACGAAAACTACAAAAACAAAACAATGCAGTAAACAAATCTATTTACAAATTATCGTACTGCTTAATATAACAACAAACACTAGCATCAAATAATGGTAAACAAGTAAACAAAAATACAACAACAAACACCAGCATAAAAAATGGTAAGCAAGTAAACAAAACTACATAAAACAATACTACAAGAATAAACGTAAACAACAATGTTTACATTTATAGAGATTTTGAGAAGGCGAAGTCATGAACATTCGTCTTCAAGAACATTCATCAGACTGTTTATGTTGCCATATAAATGGCAAGGCAAAGCAGGCGGCTGAGTTAGTGAACTTCAGTCAGTCTTGTGTGATGACGCGGTGCGTTTGAGGAGAGTAATCGTTGTTTGAAGATCTCCGTTACAATGATCTGTAGAACAATTGTGTAGTAATTATTATTATTTATGCAAAAGAGTGCAAAGAGGAATAACAAAAAAATCAATTGTTGTTGTTTACATAAAGTTGTGAATAATACACGTATTAATTTTTATTTTATTTGCAACCTACGAACTCATATTTTAAACGTTTTTAAAAGGTAAAAACGTAACTGTATATTGGATTTAAAATTTGTAACACCATGACGGATTCAGTTGAGACTCACTAAAAAATTCAAGAGGATGGTTGTCTGACAAAGTGAAAATTTTCGGAGTAATCGACTAACGAATCCAGCCGTTAGGTTTTGCAATTGACTATTATTTACAAAAAAATTGTTAAGCTCTGTAGCGTATCATATAGCTTGGCTTAACCGATTACAGTATTTTTACTGTCTATGTTTGTTTGCGTTTTATTTTTGTATGATGTTAAGCATTAATGTGTCCACACGCATAGCTTAATAAAATGAGAAAAATATTGCATGCTATAGAAAATATTGCTGTTGTTGTTGTATGTTTTTGTTATTGTTATGCTAAGTTAAAGTAAAGTTAGTTGACATTATTGCCGTCTGGAAATTTACAAATACTTGTGCAATTTTCTTCATAAAACACAAAAACGGGTTAGTAATTGTATGTAAGCAAATAACTAGAAGACGAGAGAGAACAACAGAAAAGGAACGTTAACAGCTATAAAGTTGGTCATAAATGTATATATAACACACACATACACTTGAGTGCTTTTATGAGAATATGAATAATAGTGTGTAAACGTGTTTGAGTATGTGTATATGTGTGTGTATGTGCGTTTTTCTAACGATATTCTAAATTTACCCACATGAATACTGAAAACGTTATAAAAACTTGAGTTGTTTTTAATTTTTTTTTTTTCAAGAAACTTGTGGTTTTTTTTCTTTGCTGTTGGAATATCGTTGTTTTGATGGTTTTTAAAATATTTTTTTGTTGTTGTTGTGTTTTTTTTTTTGCATTTTCTTTGGATTTTCTTTATAATACAATATTTATATTATTTTATTTTTTATTTTTGTTTTTGTTTTTACAAAAAAAAAGAAACTGCTTGTATAGTATTTTTCAAAAGCCACAGCAAACCATACATATTCTAGAGTGTAAAAACACGCAAATTTTACGAAAAAAAATGTAAGAAGAAGAAAATAAAAACGTTGTAATAAAAGGAATATTTTATAAGAAAAAGGGTTGTTGTCGTTGTCGTTTTTGTTGTTTTCATTAAACTACAAGTACTTTTTAAGTGAAAAGAGGGTTGGACTTTTGCTTACATCTTAAAGCGTTTTCTTTCTCTTTTTCTCTTTCGTTTTTAACTCGTTTTTAAAAGTGAATTATGCAAATGAGACATGAGTATTGTTGTTGAAAATAACAGCAATTAGTGGCATAAAAAATAAAATAAAAATAAAAATAATGCCAGAGGAAAATTTTTTAAAGGAAGTTGTTTATATTTAATAAAAATCGAAACATTTTAATTTCATATTCAAATTGGAATTTAAAAATAATTTTCCTGCTTTTTTTCTTAGAATAGAATTGCAATTTAAGAGGGGTAGTAAACCTATTATGAACAATATGATATCAGAAATTGCTATACATAGTGCCAGTATTAATAATCCCTCTTAGAAACATAAGACATTAACAAGACATCAACATCTTATGCAGTTTATTAATTTTATATTTTTGCTTTGCTTTATGTTTATCCACAACCTTTTTGGGTCTATATCGTTCTTGACGACTCTACCCTTGCGATATTCCTGTAATACTATCAGACATTAAATCTTCTTTAGCCAGCTATTTTTGGATTGAATTACAACATCTTGTTTTATGGCGATAAGATCTTGTTTTACAAAAAAAATTATTTATTACTGACTTCCTGTCATTAAATTTAAATAAAACAAAGTGTGTGTGTGTGTGATATATCATCAACATTTTTTTTAGTCGTTTGAAAGACCTATTGCTGACATTATGGGTAAAATATAACAGAGCATTAATCAGTAGTCGCCGTAGTCTAGTAGGTTGTGTGTTCGCTTATTACACGTAAAGCCCGGGTTCAAGCCCCAGGCCAGACATCAAAAAGAAATATGAAAAAAATATTTCTTCGACGACTTCCTCCAGCAGATTTCTGGCAAAAAGTCTGAGAGTAAATAAACCTGCCATGAAAATGTTTCTCAAAATCTGTATATTTAAAAGCACCACATGAATTCCTTTACAAATCTACGTTGCATACTTCTGGCCTTTTATGTATATGCCACTGTAATGGAAAGTCTATTTTGACCACATGCAGTAGAGAATTGAAATATTTGTAAAATAGAAATAATTTTTAAAATTTCAATCATAATAAACATTAAGAAAAAATAAAAATATTAAATTCCATTGCTAGGCTGCAATTTGTCTAGGCTTTAAATTTATTTCATTGTTCAAACAAGTGTTTCAGCATTCCACTATTATTATTACAGAAATACATGTTGAGTTTCTGTACAATACTTGTGGATATTTTCCCCCATGCTGATGCTAAACAATAGACTTAATTTGATTGCATATTTTCCTTGTTTTCTTGTTGTTTTTTTTTTGTATAATTTTTTTTTTTTTTTTGTATTTTTCATTAAATGCATGAAAATTGCACGCCCTTTGGAAGAATAAAACCACTTACTAACAGCATCATTGACCACAATCATCGAAAAGTTTGTTCAGTTACGATGCAATAATAGAATTTCAAAATAAAATTAAAAATAAAAAAAATAGTTTTACAAAAGCTTATTGCTTTTAGTGGGCCATTATGTGTTGGTGGTCGTTATTGAGTTTCCCCAGAAAAACAATCACAATTTAAGTCAGTATATTGGTTAGTTGAATAGGCTTTTCGTTGTTGCAAATACATATATATGCAGTTTACCATAAATCTGGTCAAATTCTAATAATAGACTTAACAAGAAGGGGAATAAAAATTTAAATTATTTTATGGCATAAAAACTTTAAAATAACTGTTTAGTTTAAAATGAGGTTGCCGTAGTCCAGTAGATATTATTATTAAACGCGAGTCCGTAGTTCAAACCTCAGCACCGACATTTTGAACAAAACGGCAACTTACTCTCAACAGTCTTTTGATAAAAATCTCAATTCTGTAATCTGTAGTTCGGAGTCGATATTAAAGTATAGCTGCCGCCAATCATGGATAAAAATTAACACACACAACATGTTCTACCCGAGAAACTAGGTTGTTGTCCTGACTAAGGGATCATAATGACCCATTAAATAGGTCAGTAAGTAATATATCCAGAGTGTATCAGATTTTTTCGTACTCTACGGCCATTATGGCACCTTTCCTTTACAATTCAATTCCCTCTTTAGAGGGATATCATACATAATTGGTCACTACAACCCTTTAGTCATCATTACAACCTAGTTCCTCACACAACTTATGTTGTGTGTGTTAATTTTATACATGAGCGGATTTATTCTCACAGCTTTTGCCAGAAGTCTGCTGAGAGGAAGCCGCCGAGGAAATATTTTTTTTTCATATTTTAGTTTTGATGTTTGGCCTGGAGTTTGAACCGATAATATAAGCCTAATAAGCCAACACACTATCCACTAGACTACGGCGACTTCAGGGACATGAACTCTTTTCTATATTCTGTTTTACCAGACTGTAAAAGTGTGTTACCTTCATCAGTGTTTCTATACTCAGGCGTTAGACTAGGGCAATCAAATGTCTGAAGTAGCCGTAGTCTAATAATTAGTATGTTGGCTTATTAGACGTGAGCTCAGGGTTCAAAACCCAAGTGAAATATCTCCAGCAAAACGAAATATGAAAAAATATTGCATCGGCGACTTCCTCTCAGCTGTCTGAAATTGCCATGAAAAGCTTCTCAAAAATCTGTCTATCGGAGTCTACTTTAACCAGTAAGTCCCCTCGTGCATGTATAAAATTATCACACACAACATATGTGATATGAGAAGCTACGTTATAATCCTGACTGAAGGGTTGTAATGACCAATTATGTTTGCTTGTATGTTTAGTTTAAAACTCTTTTTAAATATTCCAAAATATTAACGACTATTTTTAATAGTTTTTGAAAAAAGCGAAATAAAAAAATCAATAAATTTTATAAGCTTGTAGGCAAATCTATGCATAAATTAATGTGAATAAAGAGAGAGTAAAATATCCCGGAAATATTTTCCAAAAACAAACAATAAAAAGTTGCACAATATGCAAACATTAAAATTGAAATATGTTTTTTAAAAATTTGTATTCTCTTCTTTTCTTAATGTGTTTTGTATTGCATATTGTAAATATTTATAAATGGGAAGTTGATACAGCAGCAAAAATATCAACACAATTGAATAAAAATGAAAACACTTTTGAGTACATTTTTCAGTACAATATTTCAATGCAATATTTGAAAAGCACTTAAAGATTTAAAATTTTATAGGGACTCGTATACAATAAAATATTGTTAAATTTTTACCATTTAAAAATGTTTAAAAATATGAGCTCGTAGATTCCAAATAAAATAAAAATAAATTTGTGTTTAGTTTTAAGTAAAATTATTTATTTTTCGCACATTTCTGTGTGCCACTGTTCACAACTTGATGTAAACAACAACAATTGCTTTTCTTTATTTATATTTTTATTATATTTATATTTATGTCTTTATATCCTTTGCAAAAACACTAAGAATTACTAGACAATTGTTCGACAGATCTTTGTAACGGAGATCTTCAAATCACGATTACTCTCCTCAAACACACCGCGTCTTCACAAAAGACTGATTGAACTTGACTAACTCAATCGTCTGTTTTGCCTTGTCTTTTATATGGTAAAGTAAACAGTCTGATAAATGTTCTTGAAGGCGAACGTTCATAACTTCGCGTTTTTGAAACCTCTATACATAATTGTAAACATCGTTGTTTAGGTTTATAATTGTAGTGTTGTGGGTATATTTTTTTTTTTACTTATTTACCATTTTTTTGTGCTGGTGTTTGTTGTTGTAATTTTGTTTACTTGTTTACCATTTTTTGTTGTTATATTAAGCAGTACGATAACTTGTTAACAAGTTTGTTTACTTGCATTGTTTTGTTTTTATAGAATTTGTTTATAATTTTAATGTAAAAGCGAAACAGCAGTATTTAGATTTTTTCATTTTCGTAACAATATGAACGTTTTTGTAACCAACATACCCTCGTAGTCTATCGAAAAGAGTGTTTAAAAAGTAATTCGTAATAACCAATAAATAATTATCCTTTGAGTTATTAAAGAAGAGAAGAAGGCAAAAAAGGATTTGGCTGCGGAACTTTATGGGGCATCAATATTTAATTTTGTTTTTGTTTCATACATGAAAAAGGATCGTAATCAAACAAAGCCTGGTTAATTAGTAATTGAATGGAAAGATACGCACTTAATTAATTATTTATCATTTTTGAATATTTTGCTGTTGTTGTTGTTATTGTTGTTTTTCATTTTATTTTATTATTCATATTGTTATTGCCGAATATAATCAAAAATAATTAAGTTAATGGAAAATTATAGACATTAAAAGTTTTTTTGTTTTTGCTTTCTGTGTTTCTGTGTTTTATTGTTCCTCTCTCTCTCTCTCTCTCTTGCGCCCCCAGCTTCTCATGATTGTATTTTAGGATATTCAGAATGTTGTTCATGCACATACAAACACACACATACCCTCTGGCGTAGGAATAAATATTTTCGGCTTAAAGTTTATTTCTTTAAAAATGAAAACGAAAAAGCAAAAAAGTTTTCAAAATTTTTTATGTGGGTCGTTAGCAGATATTAAAATAATTAAAAATGAAAAATAAAATGAAACAAAACGAAACGTTTTTAGCCTTGGCAATAATAATAACAAGTTATTGTTAATGTTTTTAACGCTTTTATATCACACAATATAAAGGATTAGACTCGCTTTCATTCATTTTTGATGACTTGCGTTACAGCGTTCTGGGGAAAATTAAATTAATTTTCTTTAAAGCAAACCTTTTGCCCTTCATTAATGATTATGCACAATAAAAACGAAAGGGGCAAAAAGTCAGAGGGATCAAGTTTGCTTAAATTTTTGTTAGTGGAAGTGTAGTTAATTAGAACATGCTGTATGAAGTTTTTACAGTTTGGGGCGGATATATCGGAACTTAATTCATTTGGATTGACTGTAACAAAGTATATCGTAGCTAAGAGAACAATCCCATAAGTGAACGTTTTAGTAATACGTGAAACCATCCTAAGCAGATCTTTTAATTGCGGTGAGAGTCAGAATATGGGCGGTATAAAGATAAGATAGTGAAGGATCAGAAACAACTGAGAATGAAAACTCTAAGGAAACTGCTAGAGAAATGAGCATCTCTGTGAGAATAGAGGAAATACAAATTTCGTGCTTTTTTTTCTATGGATAGAAGAAAGGATGCACATAGTGCCACTATTAATAACCCCTACTTAGAAATATAAGGCATTAACAAGACATCAACATCTTATGCAGTTTATTAGTGTTTTATATTTGCTTTGCTTTAGGCTGTCTTCTCTCCTAAGGAATTATGTTTATCCACACCCTTTTTGGGTCTTGACGATTCTACTCTTGCGATATTCCTGTAATACTATCAGACATTAAATCTTCTTTAGTCAGCTATTTTCGGATTGAATTACAACATCTTGTTTTATGGTGATAAGATCTTGTATTACAAAAAAATTCTTTCTTACTGACTTCCTATCGTTAAAATTAAATAAAACAAAGTGTGTGTGTGTGAGATAAATTACTATTGAAAAGCACCACATGAATTATTTAACAAATATGTATGTATAGGGCTCCTGGCTTTTTATATACCACTGTAATGTAAAGTCTATTTTGAAGGTATGCAGTAGAGAGGGGAAATATTTGTAAAATAGCAATAATTTTTAAAATTTCGATCACAATTAAACATTAAAAAAAAAAAAAAATATTAAATTGTATTGTTAGGCTACAATTTGTCCAGGATGCATATACTGAGAGTTTGCCTGCCAATTGTCAAATGAATTAAGGGTGTTCAGTACAAACCAATTGTGTTTATCTGACTGAAATTTAATAGGTCATAATAGTTAAAACCATTCGCCTCCCGCTAAATGCTTAACATTATCATAACATAATGAGTGATTGGCTCTGAGTCAAGGGGACTTATGTTTGAAACAGACGTACGAATCGGTTAAGAACAAAGCTTAGGAAAGGAATAAAAGACTTTGTTCGCAGAATGAAATATTCCAAGCGAATGAGTATTTTCCAGCTGGAAGTCTGTGGTATTAAAAGATGTACTCAACTTAACTTTGACAGAAATTCAGTCATCCAGGCACTTGGCTTTAGTAAGTTCTAATCGACGATAGTATGGGACTATGAACCCAATCAGCTAGGTATAGAAAATTAGGTTACCTTCTGCTAAGTTCCAGGGCATTTGGTTATTGGGTGCAACGATCAGGCACAGCCGCCATAGTCAAGTAGTTTCTGTATTGACCCAGGCCAGACATCAAAAAGAAAATATGAAAACTTATTATTTTCGGCGACTTCCTCTCAGCAGATTTTTGACAAAAACTGTGAGAATAAATAAATTGGCAATGAAAGGTTATATAAAAATCTGTCATTCGAAATGGACTTTAAATAAATCGACTTTAAACAACATAAGTCGTGCGAGAAGCTAGTTCGTAACCCTGTCTGTAATGACCAATTATGTATGAATATGTGCAAAGTGGGGAGCTTCCGTGCAACTTAAGAAGGTTGGAGAATGGAACCTCTTCACATCAAAAATATCGTTCAGAAAATTTTAATGATCTCACTCGCAATGCTGTCCTGTCATAATAAAATATTTATTAAAATTGCAACACACAGTATATTCATCATGATAATGTACTTATATATTTAGAAAAAATTTTGACAGCAATTAATTGCTGAAAAACAATTTATTTTTGTTGTGCGTTTTTTAAAGTCTCATGAAGCCCTTTCAACCTTTCAGTTCTGTCTGCCAACATGTCTGAGTCGGCTGTCAAACGTAATTAACGTTGCTTCTAACAATTAAAAATGAAATAAAAATCAAAATAAAATTTTAAATTCCTTTTGTTATAAATACAAATACAAACACGAATACGAATATAAAATACAAATACCAGGTCGTTTCTATTTAAGAGCTGTATGCATATACTTGACTCTATAACTCTAGCACCCCTATTTTTCTTTGCTTTTCAGCTCTTTCATCTTTGACAATTTCAGTTTAATTAATTTCGCTTTTCTTTCTATTCTACTTCGCTTCTCTTTTCAGATGCAAATTGCCAACTTGGCGTACATGGCAAACGTTACGTTAATAAAGTTAATTCTTAACATTTGTTAAATGGCTTAAAACAGCAACAAAGGAAAAAAATTGACAAGTGTTAAAAGAATAATACACATAAACGGAGTTCAACGAGTAGCAAAATACAATACAACACAAATAAATAAAAAAGTATTGCAGAAAAAAAGTGAAATAAAACGGCGTGTATCATAAACTATAAAACAAGTCTTCATCGTATGAAATAATAGAAGAAAACAACGCTTAAGGCCAATAAATATAAGCAATTTTAAAGGCGTATACCATGGCCAAAAGGAAAAATAAAATTTCAAACACATGAAATAATGAAGACGGATGTAGAAACGCATTTCAATTTCTAAGCTCGCAAAAGCAACACAGGTTTGGCTTTCTTTCTTTCAAATTGTGAGTCCTGAGCGTATGAGCGTATGAGCGTGTATGAGCAAATGATTGCAACAGCAATGAAATCAAGATTAATGCTAAAAATTTCAACACAATTTAGCATGTCTCACTGTAAACGACAACAACAACAACAGCAAAAGCGCCTGCAAAGTACAATAACATCAGCAGCGACAACAACAGACCTACAGACATACAGTCATAAATAATGAATGATTTTCTTCTTTTTCTTCTTGCTTAGTTAAGGGGATCAAAACAACTGAAAAACAAGAAATTCATACACCACGCCACCATTATAGCCGTGCAACGTTGTAGATTTTTGCAAACGTTTGCATTAATGACATCAAAACGAATTTTTAATGTTTCCCTTTTGTAAACTCAGCTAAAATACATTCATACTCATACACTTACCAATACACACGCACACATACACCCCCATACTCATATATAAGAATACATGCTGGCTTACACTCACTATTAAATATATTGAGCCATCAAGGACACATATTCTACAGTAGCGCCAAGAAAAAGCCAAAAAAGAAAAAAAATAACGAAAGAAAAGAGAAAAAAAACCAAAAAAGAGCAACCAACCAAGCACTCCTAAAGAGCAAAGCCAACGTTAAGGCAAATAAATTGAAATTATCAAAGTCAAAAGAAATTATTTCAGCAAAAATTATAAAACACAAAAAAAGAGAGAAAGAGAGAGAGAGAGAGAGTGTGTGAGAGAAAGGAAATTACAAAAAAACGTCAAACCAATTTATGTGTGTTTAACAAAGTGTCAATCGTTTTTGGAAAATCATCAGGAAAACAGAAACAAAAGAAAGAACAAAAAAAAAAAAAAGAAAAGAAAATTATAACCCGTCCTTAATCTTTAACTAAAAACAACACCAACTTAAAACTTTTAATCATGGAACCTTTTTATCACTACATCAGCATTAGTCTTCTAGTCACCATCTTGCATTTCTCCAATACACACGAGCACACAGATGGTTTCAAACCAGGTAAGTTTTATGATTTAAAAATTTCAAACCCTTTAAAGAAATTTTTTCCAATTATTTTTTTGGATTTTAATTTTAATTTTTTTTAATTAACTTTAAGCTTTTCAGGCCTTTTTTCATATTTCCTAAAACTTTTAACAATAATTTTAACATAAGAACTAAAAAAGTTTAGGAATGACAAAATCGGTCTCGAAGTTGACTCAACAAATTTTCTTAAAAATGTTCTTTACTTACCAATCATGCCTTTCATGACTATAAACCGTTTCTAGCATTATTCAATTGGCGTAGAATTTTCGTGAACAATACGTTGTAATGTGAGGATAACATGCTAGGAGCGAATAAGAAAATATGAATATGAATATGAAAATATTCACTACTATCATACTAAAAACTCCACCACCTATTTCAAGATTGGTTCTTGATTTATTTGTATATCACAAAGTGGTAACAGTATGAAGATTCTTGATTGTTCCACTCACTTTCATTTCTAAGCCTCCGTCCGATCCATTTGAAAAATCCATAGACTCTACTAATTCAATTGACAGTGAAAGAGGGAGTTGTAAGCCATTCGATTCATTACGGCATGAAACTCTTCTTTATACATTTTATGTTATCCTAACAATAGCCTTCAAACCTCTGGTCTGCACTACCAGGTTTCGTGGACATAAATCTAACAGAGCCACCAGCACTGCTGGCTGCTCTAGGATAGGTTTTAATTGTCTCTGTTATACTATCAATCTCTGTATGTTATTCTCTACTCTATTTAAGCTGTTTTCAGATTTGTTTTTTCTGTCCCATTGGTTACTATTGGTCTGACTATCAAGGCATACATTCAGTGTATAATTTGCAGTATGTCTCTGCACGTCCTCTGCATAATGGTATACATGATGGCCTTTGCTGAGATAATCTTCATATCAAACCTATAATTTGCTGCATACGTACGTATATAATTAGTCATTACTAACCTTCAATCAGGACTAAGTTCTCACACCACTTATGTTACGTGTATTATTTTTATATATGAGTGGCGGGACCTAGAGTTTCAAAACGACTCCGAACGACAAATTTTTTAAAAACTTTTCATGGATATTTTATTTAGAGTTTTTGCCAGAAATTTGCTGAGTTGTAGTCGCCAAAGATATATTCTTCTTATATTTCGTCTGATTAGCCAAGACACTACCTACTAGAGTACGGCGGCACACAATCTATCTACTTGACTACTTGGCATACATCTGGTGTATGATTCCGAGCATGTTTCTGCAAGTCTTTAGCATAATGGCTATTCGTCTAGTCGATAGTGTTTTGGCTTATTAGACGTGAGGCCAGACGTTTTCAACAAAACGAAATATGAAAAATATTTCTTCATCAACTTCCTCTCAGCAGATTTCTGGCAAAACCTCGGAAAGTAAATATAAAATTGGCATGAAAAGTTGTCCAAAAATTTTGTCATTCTAAATCGAGTTTAATTTGTAGGTGCCGCCTTTCATGTATACAATTAAAACACATCGTATGACTGATGTGAGGTCGTAATTCTAACTGAAAGGCTGTAATGACCAATTATGTATGTATGTACGTATGTATATACAATGACTTATCTGGCCTTTGCTGAGATGATCTCTATATGACCACTCTATGTCACTTTATTATACAGAGTTATTCCCAGATATTTTACCTCCACTTCCTGTGGTATTATCTCTCGTCTGAATATAGGAAGTTTTCTCCTTCTTGTAAATTTTATTTTTCTGATCTTGCCTTGTTTTACTTTAAGACACACTGTCCTACGACTTATTATCTTAAGGCCGTTTGGAATAATGTCGCAGAGAGTCTCTTCAAATTTTCCTTTTCTACTTGTTTTAAGGCTATGGTCTTTGCATATCCTTGGCAGTTGATGTCCAGTTTAGATAATTTTGCCAGCAGCTCATTCGCAATCGGGCTCCGTATTAAAAGCGAAAGAATGTTACCCTGTATGCATCATCTGATTCTGCTAACGTTTATTTTTCTCTACCTGCATATTGTTTCCCCAGATTGCTTGTATACAGGAGTGTGGCTTATAGAGAATAAATGAAAAATAAAATTCCAATCCAACATTTGACATATTGTGGCAAGTACTTAAAATGTATTTCAATAGAGTGGTAAATAACTAACCAAAATTAAGAAAATATGCTTTATAATTCATTGGATTAAATTGTTTTATAAAATCATAAAAGTATTTCGCTTACAAAGCGAAAAAAAGGCAAGAAATTAAAGGAAATCAAGATTAAAAGAACATTTTTCTCAGAATTGTTTTCGAATGTTAAAATTATGATATGCTGGAGTATGGATTTAATTCTATAGAAATATTGCTAAGTGGCATATAGGCAATATACATTAAGTACTGATAGTTGTCAGAGAAAAAAAGGCATTAAATCGTCAAATATTAAAAATAAAATCGTCGAAATCGTTAAAGACGTTCATTGAAATCGTAAAAAATCGTCAGAAGGCTTAAAAAATAATTTTTATTGTAGTTAAACATGTATAGCGAATTCTATATACATACTTACATATTTTAGTTAGAAAAGTTCTCGTGCAATGTGGCTTGTGTTTCACTGTTCTATCACTACTACAACGAATTTTGCTCGAGCGAGTTCGAGGTCGAATGGCTAGTGAATCGAACACTGCATTACAGATAAAATTCGTTTTCTTCTTGTAGAGCTCTTTCCTGTCACTTGCACTGTCATAATGGTTTCAAATCTAGTGTCCACAAACACTACTCCCTCTTTCCTAATCCATATAACATATTTCCCAAGTTCCAGCACAATGCACTACATGAGTAGGGGCCATCCCCTGAGTGTTGGTAGCACACAAAAAAAATGTCACTTGCCTTTGGTCCTCCTGGTGTTATACTAGAAGCTTCGTATCTTTAAAAATGGTTTACAATGGCAAACGGCAAATTATGTTGAACTACGAAAAGTGTTAATCTTATTTCAAAATTCTTGATATTGCTATTATTTGCTGGGTAATGTTAAGGTATTTACAGATATTTGCAGAACTTACCATTTTTCTTTTCTTTAATTTTCAGATTATTTAGAATTTTATGTAATATCATCACAGGGGTTCGTAATGAATTTAAAAATATAATTGTTTACTCCTCTTTATTGCTTTTGCTAAGGTTGCAAAAGTAGCAACTGCAATGCAAATGCAAAGGTGCCTTTTTTAATGTACTAAAGTCAAGAATATGATGTTTTGAATATGAAATTTTTAATTTCCAAAAATCGTCAAAATAAGGGTATAAACCATCATGTCGTCAATATGATATTTTTGGATCAAAATTAGATGCTTATAAGTAGTGTTGAAATAAAAAAATGGCTGTAAACAATACTCGCATTTGTTTGTGAGTACATCTAACGTATGAGTGATATGTGATATATGATATTCTGAATAAAAATAAATCATACGTACCGTATTACCCAAACTACATGCACATAATTTTATAAACCAAAAAGAAAAAATATATATATATACAGTGGTGGCCACGAATTTAAGACACGACATATGACTGAGTTATTTGTAATCATTTTTACATTTTATCGAAAAAATTATGGGTCCATGATATTTTTTTTAAGATTTTAGTAATGTTATGAAGAAAAATTAATAATATTTTCTTACCTATATTCGGTTAAGAATTTTTATTTACATATTATATGCATAAACAAAAGTTTTATCCTGATCACGAATTTAAGACATAGGCATAATATAACACTATTCTCTAAATTAAGCTCAGCTTCATAAAAAAAACCTATTATTTAGTGGGAAATCCTTTATTTTTCATCACAGCAGCACATCTCCCGGGTAAACTTTCGACTAATGCCACATAACGTTGCTTTGGAATTGCATACCAAACCCTTTGGATTTCTTCCCACAAATCGCTTGAATTTTTTGGTTTAACTGTTCGTACATGTTCCTCAACATCATTCCACAAGTTCTCAATTCGATTGAGGTCCGGGGATTGAGCTGGCCACCTAAGAAGAATGATATCGTTTTCCTCTAAGCAACTCTTCACTAGACGTGAAATGTTCTTAGGGTCATTATCATGCATAAGTTGCTATATTAGAGGCATGTTGTATTCAGCGAATGGCATCATTGTGTCTGTTATAATATTTTTGTAAACATGCTGGTCCATTTTAGAAGTTATATTGCGAATGGGACCTTCACCATGCCAGGAAAATGCTGCCCACACCGTCACATTTCCACCACCATGTTGTTTTTAGGGTTTACTTTGGATGATGCTCCAGGTTTGGAGGGCGCCATACGTACTGCTTTCAATCAGAGCCGAAGCGGCAAAACTTCACTCGTCGCTCCAAAGTATATTTTTCCAAAATATCATGGGTTTCTTGAGATTTCTCAATTATCACAAATAAGTCTGTAATATGTCGTGTCTTAAATTCGTGGCCACCACTGTATATATATAGAAAGAAAGCAAAAACAACCGGGACAACAAAAAAAAATAACTTCATTTAATTTGCTATTAAACCAGTTTAGTTGTTTTACGTTCAATTTTAATAGTTGTAACCGAATGCGAAACACATGTTATAATAAATTCATTAAGAATTGTTTCCTTTTTTTTTATTTTTATTTTTCATTACGTATTTTATTATTCTTTTGTTAATGTTTATTTTGCACCTCATTTTATTTAAAACAAATATGCCTGTATATGCCATGCATACATACAAACGTATGTATGTATGTTTCTATGTATTGTTTGTGTTTATAATAATACAATACATATCTATAAATTATTGTAATTTCACATATTTTTAATTAAATTATACACTATATAAACACTTCATAAAATTGATGTTGAATTACAAAAACAAAAAAAAATTATAATAATGATGACGTAAAATAAAATACATAAAAAAAACAAAACAACAAATAATATACACTTTAGGTCCTGTTACAAACCGCAATTTTAATTAAAATAATAACAATATTTTTATTTAATATTGTACAATACAAATATGAAAAAAATTTACAATAAAATTTTAATTTATACTCGCTCTACTTTTGGTAGGTTTTTTAGTAGAGCAGCCGTAGCAGTATTTAAAAATATCAGCGTAAATAAAATGTTTGACATTTAGTTCATGTTACATGGTGAAGTTTATATCATGCAATACAATTAATTGTTTTAAAAAATACTCCACCAATTATTTATGCATTAAGATGCTTATATACTATGTGTCAGACAATTAAATGTATGAAGTTGATCTCCTGTTATTGAAATTGAGCATCCAGGTATGATGTTCTATGACATCTTGAATGGTTTCATGTCTAGCGGCATACATATAAGCCATTAGAGGGCTTGATGTGCACTCAATAATAAGGAATAAATTCGTATCTTAGTTATATGCTCTTAGGCTTGACTGCGACTCATTAGTATTTCAATATGCAAAGTACTGTTCCTATCTTGGAATTATTTTACGATATTTAAATTGAATTGTTTACAATGCCACTGTTACCTATATATGTAGTAATTTGGATTATATGGCCATTTAACGCCTTTAATTTGACTTCGAAGCAGCAGTATTCTAAGACGTTATACCCCCAATATGATCTCATTAAACTGTCCCCCTTGGGTTGGTCGAAAATAAATGTCATCATTTGAATTCTAATAGAAATAAAGATTTTTCTACAGAAACACCATAGAATCGACAATGGCACCCGTATTCTGTCAAAAGAATGATGCAGGATTTTTTCTCATGTATTTCTTCGCTTTGTTGTAATTCCATTATGAATTTTTCCCATCTAAACAGGACTACTGCAGTATATTCTTGAATGATAGGGTTTACATTTATATAACGTTTGTGCAATTGTTGTGATTATAGTGGTAAAAAATACTTCTTATTGAGACTTAACCTGGGGCTTCTGAACGGATTATCTGAAGAGAGATTGAATTCTGTAGATTCTGTACTATCATACATATTTGGCTTCCTGGAACATTCTGGAATGTATTTACTTATATCTGACATCAGACTATGTCTTCGTAGAAGACATGGTGATCTGGTTGTTGAGTGGACAAAGCTGCTTGAAATCATAAAGGCACACTTTTTAGCATGACAGCCATTGTAGTGCCACGGTAGTCTAGTAGGTAGTGTGTTGGCTTATTAGACATAAAGCCGCGGTTCAAACCCCAAATTAGACATCAAAGTGAAAACATATTAAAAAAAATATTTCTTCAAAGACTTCCTCTCAGCAGATTTCTGGTAAAAACTCTGAGAGTTGAGTTAAAAAATTGCCATGAAAAATTTTCTCAAAAAATCTGTCGTTCGGAGACAACTTTAAACTATAGTTACCGCTGTCACTGGATAAAATTAACATACACAACATAAGTGGTGTGAGAATCTAGGTCCATAATTAAGACTAAAGGATTGTAATGACCAATTATGTACATACCTACATACATACATCATTATGGTTATAATATTGTGGAAGATTCTCGGTATGTTTTCTTTGCCTGCCTTCGATGTCCGGATGAAAACAGGCATTGGGAAAGAATTGGGTTGTAGTTACTCCCAAAAATTTCCGAAGTCAGTAACTTTTCATATTTTTTTTAATATTTAGTCACTCACTACCTTCTGTGCCTTCTGATATATTTCATAACGAAATGCTGTTTTTGATTGGCACAATAAAACAGAAAATAAGTCACCGTAGTCTAGTAGGTAGTGTGTAGGCTTATTAGACGCACAGACATTGGGAACAAAACGAAAATCTGACAAAATATTTCTTCGGCGAATTCCTCTCAATCTTTAAGCAAAAAAGCTCAAAGAGTAAAATAAAATTGCCATGAAGAACTATCTCAAAAATCTGTCGTTAGGAGTCGACTTTAAACTGAAGTGCCCGCCACTCATGTATTAAATTAATACACATAGTAATTCTTACTGAAGGCTTGTAATGAAGAATTATGAATGTATGTATATATATGTACATATGTATGTATGTAATTTGGTTTTAAAAACATTCAATTTTTTCTCTTTTTTTATATTTATTTTGAAAGACAAACAAATTTTATTTCCAAATTCTATTCATTTTGCCATGGCATCATGATATTCTAATAATCGAATTAATTTTTTTGGCTATCATCATAACTAAACCCAAACTCGGCATTGTTACTTACTACTTACAACACCACCCTCGCCCAGCTCCACTACCCAACAACAAGCACTGGGAATATTTAAATTTGAGTCAGCATTTTGAATAGATATTGACATTCTTTAAATATCATGGGGTTAATAGAATGTAACACTGATAGCCCACAATACACAGTGAATATGTAAATGTGAAAAAAGGATAAAATTAAGTGTGTATGTGCTTGTGTATAGGAGTGTTTGTAGAGCCACAATTTATGCTATTATTTGTTGCACACACATCTATATAGAAACGATTATTAAAGAGAAACAATAGAGCACAGTATATAGCACATCTAGAGGGTATGAGTGTATATCGAAAAGGCAGTTTAAACATACACATGCATAGGAAAATTTAGTAATGATTATAAATATAAAAAATGTATGGGGGGCATTTAACAGTTACAAACAAATAACAGTTTCATTCTTTTTCTTATTGTTGTTATTGTTGTTTTTGTATGTGAATATGGTTACTTATCCCTCTTCAAAATTGAATACACAAAAGCCAAAGGGTGTTATTTTAACAAATTTAGCACCACCACTCACTCATATACCCACATGTACACTCATAGAGAATGTTTAAATGTTTATTTTTGTATACAAATATGCAGGAGGTATAGTATAGTATATCTACGATATGGTTCGTATATGCTTATATGAGTTGACATTTTTGCATATATATGTACATATGTATGTACATAGCCGGTGTTCGGATATTATTTTTATATTTTATTTATTCTTATGAAAATAAAATAAATTGTTTACAAATACAATTATATTGGATGGAAACATAAGGATTTTGTTTAAATTGATTTTTTTTGCTTTATAAATAAAATTATGGAAATATTTCGTAGAAATTTAAATGTTACAAAATAAATTTAAACGAAATCTCTTCTTATAATTCTACTTTAGAAGTTTCTGAGAAGAATTTTTAAAACAAATATCAGAGGATACTGACATCATGTTTTCATATACGAAACTTATATGCTCCTTATTTGCAAGATTATTTTAACTTTGAAGTCGACGTAGTCTAGTAGGCAGTGTGTTGCGTTATTAGATGTGAGGTTATCAGAGATCAGCAATGACTATTCAAAGAGATGAGTAGAAATGAATGATACTCATAATTTCTGGTACTTGTACGCATTCATACCAGAAATCAGCAATGAGTATTCAAAAAGATGAGTAGATTCGAATCATACTCATAATTGTTGATGCTTATACGCATTCATACTTATTTTAATATCACGGAACCTATACTCATATTCAAAGTTTGAAGTACTCATCATATTCATACTTAACAACACGAATGATGTTATTGATTTCGACTCTTCATAACTCAAATCGCGTACGAACACTAAAATACTCACTAAAAGGTTATGTGTTTGCTCTGCTTGCTGCTCTGTCTTTTTGCTTATGTGTCTTTTTTTTAATGCAACAACAACTAAGACTGATTCGAGTGACTCGAATTATTTCTAAGCATTATAAGTATTTTTCTAAAGTTATGAATCTATGAATCAAACATATTTCGAATGGTTTGAGTTTAATGTCAACGTTGTATGCATACTAACTGCAACCGGTGCTTATAAATCAATGTTGTAGTGAAGACGAATGAATCAGAGTAGTTAAATTTCAATATTGTTGACTCACTTACATATTTCATGAATGCTTATGAGTAGCAAAAAACGATTCATTGCTAGTCCTTGGAGAGCGTGGTGCGAAGTCCAGCCCAGACATCGAGAATAAAACGAGTTGTGAAAAAAATATTTCTTCGTCAACTTCCTCTCAGCTGTATCTTCTTTGAGAGTAAATAAAATTAACATGAAAAGTTTCTCAAAAACAGAGTCCCCTTTAAACTCCAGCCACTTAAGGATAAATTTACCACATGGATTTAGTGTGCAAAGCTAGGTCGCAATCCGGACAGAAGTTTTCTAATGACCAATTAAGTAAGTAAATTGTGATTAACCAACATCTTGTGAAATATCTACAGTTTATTAATTTAACGCACAAATACTTTGCTTGTGATCGTTATCAATTTATCTCTCGTGAGAGCAAGGTTGGGACTGCAGATACACTCCAATTTACCACAGAAACCTTGTGAAAAGAGTGAAAGATAATACCTCCTCAAATGAATTCGTATTTAATTCAAGATTACCACTATCTTCCTAGCTTCTACTCAAGTTCCTATCTTTCTTCACGAACTTATTCCTTTCAGTCTAAATATTAATTACACTTTAGCAGGTTATTGTAATATTTGTACCTTGTAAGTATATTCCTTAGTGAATACGCCAAGTCTTTTGAGTGTACATCTGATCCACAGAAGATTATTATGGAAATGGATTGTGTTGTTTTGTGTCTAGGAGTCTATGGTCTACTAAAGATGTGCTCGAATAGATTTCCTGCTAGATTTAGACAAGGAAAGCGTTATGTTGCTTACAGCATTTCATATGAGGCAATGAAAGCTTAGATCACAGACAAGCCCGACTATTGCAGGTTATGTTGTGACGAACAGTAATTGGAAACTATCAAACATTTCCTCTGTAACTTCTAGCCAGTCGTAGAATGAGGTTGGGGACCCCGAGCAGTGGATTTTTTATAGAGAGCCTACAATACTGCTGTCCAGAGATTTATAAGTAGACTGAGTTGATTTAGAGGTGTTAGAGCATCTAGGTGGTGGTCGCGCTCTCTCGTGTTTGTGAACGTGTATTAACTATTGGTCCTCCGATCCCTATCCTATACTATCATTTCTGTCTTATCCATAATTCTATTCCTTTTGCTATCCTTTTTTTTTATAAGATGAATTACAATGGGACTGTAATTATTTGACAACTTGCGTTAGTTATTGGTAGCCTATTAAGCCTAAGTAGAGTTAATTTCGATAGAAGTTCCATAGTTGTGGAACTTTTGGAATTATAGAGAAATGGCCACGCATGAGTTATAGACGTATAGAGGCAGGTCTTTGATTTAAAGCGCCTGTTTATTAAGCCTAACCTAGGTTAGATGAGGTCAAAGTGCATGAGAATGCATAGCGGCTCGTTGAGATGCAGATACAGGTAAGCGCAATCTCTATACTGACCAACTTCCATCAATCCCATCGAAAAAGTTGGTCAGCTCAAGGGCTGCTAAGCTAACCTGCTACAAATTTGCCATCACCTAAGGCAATATGCATGATCTCTTTGGATAAAACACTGCCATACTGATTAAGTAGCTTACTGGTTATGCAATCGTACTTCCTTAAATGCACAAAAAACATTCAATTACTGTGAAAATAATATTTTACTTCCCTGATGCATTCGCCAATGCTTACACCCAATATTTTCTATTGCCATGTATAAATGTCTGAATATATGTTGCACAATACATATATTCATATAAAATTGTATAAAATAATACAATTTCTAGTATTCTAAAAGCAGTAAATATTTGCTGATATGCATGTATGTACATATATGCAACACATGCATACATATAGAAGTATGGTAGATGTTGCATGTTGTATTTGATAGCAGTTGTCGAAGTACGTGGCCAAATACATTTTGTTATTATGGTACACAGAAAAAAAAACCAGAAAGTAAAACGTTTGCATAATATGCACAATAAAAACAAAAAGAAAAACTATAAAAAAAAACTAAAACTATAATACGCCAAACGACTGATGCCCATAAAAAGTGTATGAGAGGGAGAGAGAGTAATTCACATAGAATATTGCATGCAACATTCGAGGTTTTTTCAATTTATTTCACATACAACAACACAGCACAATAACATTAATGCCATGGAGAATTTCCTTACGTTTCATTTCATTAGTCTGGCCTAGGTTGTCCTGGCATGGTCTGGTCTGGCCTGGTCTGGTCTGGCGTGTTATAAACGTGTTCATACTTTAAAGGTTTCAAATGACTGGTAGCCATTATTTAGTTAAGTTGAGTTATATGTTGAGCTCAGTTTACTTTGGTTTGTTTGAGTTTATTTAAAATGCAATTTTTTATTTATGATTACTTTTCATATTTTTTTTCTAAATAAAAACATTAAAAAAGAGAGAATTTCTTTAGACTTTGCCTACACTCTAAATGTTGTCTGTTAATAATTTTATTTGCTTCTTCGCTAGCACACTCTGCCTCCCCCTTCTCTCTTTAAGTAGTCTCCCTGTCATAATTTGTGGTTTTGTATTACAGTCTAGCAGCAGTGTAGAGTTGTATGAATGTCTCGTTTCATAATGAAACTATTAAATGTGGGGTGTAACATTAAAATCGTTTGAATGCAGTTTCTTCTATTCAGGGTATTTTCCTTTGTACAGTAGGTCTTAATAAATATTACTAAATCAAGTATTTATGGTTGTGTGTGAGTACATATGATAGGGTTTTATATTATATTTCATTCCGTATTAGCATATAATAGAGACTCCATTTATTGCAAAAAGTGTATGGAACTCATAAAAAATAATTTTCAATGAAGAGAAGAAACACTTAAAGGATTTCTTTACCAAAATTACTGTCATTAGAAAAAAATAATAAGCATAACAGATAATTCTTATCATGATTGGCTGACATATTCAAAAACTAAAGGCGAATTTTTGCAGTTAAAGGTAATTAGACTGAAGTAGCTTTACATACTGGGGTATAAAACCTAGCAATCTAATTCCAACAACTCGTAGCCCTTTGAAAGACCCAGGCATATCCTGTATACATCTGCTTAACTGAAGACCCTGACGTATTGAGCAAAAGTATGCTGCTATGAATTGAAAGAATAACAAAATAGCATTATACGATCCTTCCATATACATACACACATAATTCGTCATTACAACCCTTCAGTCAGTGTTACGATCTTGCTTCTCACACCACTTATGTTTTATATGTTTATTTAATACAGGAGTAATGGAACTTAGAGTTTTAATTCGACTCCGAAGGATAGATTTGTGAGAAAGAGGAAGTCGCGGAAGAATTTTTATATATCGTTTTGTTATAGATGTCCTACCTATAGTTTTGAGCTGTGGCTTCATGCCTAATAAGCCAACACACTACCTCCTTGACTGCTATGACTTCATTCGAAACCAGAATATTAAATATCATATAAAAGTCCGGCAGTGCCATCTTAAGTCAAAATTAAATCATGGCAATTTAGAATGAAAATAAAAATCGCATGAAACAATTTATATAGCATGTGATATATTTTATATATTTTTCTGAGAATACGGACATTATGTTTTTGTAGACAAAACAAATATGCTCCCCATTTTCCAAGATTATTTAAACTGTGAAGCTTCCGTAAATCTAGTAGGCAGTATATTGCGTTATTAGTTCAAACCCGAGCCTGACCTGCTCACGATGTCACCTGGATAGCAATCTACGCCTGCCGTTAAAAGTATTGAGCGAAAGTATGTTGCTATTCATTAAAACATTAACAAAAAAAATAACATCACGTTAGCCTCCCACATACATACATACATAATTCGTCCCTTCAGTTAGTGTTACGATCTTTCTTCTCATACCAAGTATGTTGTGTGTGTTAATTTTATACAGGAGTGAGTATAAAAGTTTATAGTTTAAAGTCGACTCCAACGATAGATTTGTGAGAAACTTTTCACGGCAATTTCATATGCTCTTGGAGTTCTTGCCAGAAGTCTGCTGAGAGAAAGTCGTCGAAGAAAAATTTTTTTTATATTTCGTTTGAGCCGTGGCCTCACACTACCTCCTAGACTACTATGACTTTATTCGAAACATCAACAATAAATATCATATGCAAGTCCGGTAGTGCCATTTTAAGAATGATGTCAATGATTCAATTTTATTTCATAGTCAAAATTAAATCATGGCAATTTGGAATGAAAATAAAAATCACATAAAACAATTTCTATAGCATGAGATATATTTTATTACATTTATTAGAAAAATTTCGATTTTATATAATGAATGGCCATTAAAATAATATTTTTCATAACAAACACAAACAGCTTTAATTTAAAATGTTTTTCTACAAAATTTATTCTAAGTTAAGCCCATAGATAATCGCTCTTTAAAATTTCACTTAATCATTTCAGCCTTCACAGGCAAAAAGAACTCAAAAGAAAATCGTATTTGATATGAACAAATCACTGTATAGCGTGATTATATGAAAAAGAAAAAACAAAAACAAAAACACAAAAAAATTATGTTTTTATTTTTGTGATTATCTAAAGAGAAAAAAAAACAACAAAAATAAAAAATAAAAAATAAACTACAAAATTGGTGAAAAGTACACAACAAATAGACAAACAAAACAGTCAGACACATTAAATGTCATGATAAATAAATATTAATGACAGCGAAAGCAATCAAATCGAAATCAAATAAAAAAAAAACGAAAGAAAAAAATGAACAGAATGACAGAAATGGCTGAATTACTCAAAAGTATGAATTTATAGACTTAAATTCGCGGTATTATTAGTAACTAAGTAATGTGGCAATTACAAAGGAGATTTGGGGGGAGGGGGTCCATTTCATAATAACGAATACAATTATTTGGGAAATTTGTTTAAAACAGGAGTTATTTTTTGTATTTAAGTTTGACTTACTTACTTAAGTACTCTGTAGGTAGTATGTAGATCCTAGTAGACAGTGTGTTATCTTATTCGATGAGAACATGTGTCTATAACTCTAGCTAGGCCACCTTAAATAAAACGAAATATGAAAAATTACTTCTTGCGGCAGTTTTCTGTTTTACTTTGAGAGTAAATAAAATTTCTACAACAAGCTATCACAAATATCTGTCGTTTGGAGTCAACGTTGAACTGTGGATTCCGCCACTCATTGATAAAATTAATACAACACTGCACAGTGTGTGTGATAAGGTGTGATAAGGGAGACTGTAATTCTGACTAAAGGAATGTAATATGACCAATCGAGTAATTAAGTAAACGCGACAATGCTTACTTCAATATTGAAATATTAATGAACAGAAATGTGCTACAAATGAGGCAACCATTTTTGGCACCAGATCCTTAGGGAAAAGTTCCCGTGTAAGTTCAGCATGAAGGGCAATAAGTTTAAAATGACAAGGAATCGATGTTTCAATGTGTTCAGCATTGTCATGCATTGTCATTTCTTGCCTTGTCTCACCCTGTCTTGTCCTGTCTCGCCCTGTCTTGTCCTGTCTTGTCTTGTTTTGTTGTTGGTTTTGAAACGCAAAAACGTTCAATAACTATGAGAATTTCTTGCTTACTAGGTTGATTATTATGATCTTGAAATGGACGAGTTTCCCCGTGAACATATGTTTTTCTTACATTTCTTTCGAAACCCCCCTACTGAAGGAAAATATCAACCAAGTTTGACCTTCCCAGATATCAATTTGATTTGAAGTTATCGTGGTCTAGTAGGTAGTGTGTTGGCTTAGTAGACGTAAAGCCCGGGTTCGTGTCCCAGGTTACGTTTACGTTTACGAAAAAAAAAAATATCTTCGGCGACTTCCTCTCAGCAGATTTCTGGCAAAAACTCTGAGAGTAAATAAAGCTGCCATGAAAAAGTTTCTCAAAAAAAAAAATCTGTCGTTCGGAGTCGACGTTAAACTGTAGGTCCCGCCATTCACGTATAAGATTAACGTACACAACATGAATGGTGTGAGAAGCTAGGCCGTAATCCTGACTGAACGGTTCTAATGGCCAGTTATGTATGAGTGTAAGTAGATATCAAACCAGTAGTCATCGAAAGCAATAGCTTTCATGTTTTTGTTAATTTTTCAGGATCTGAATTTGTTTTTCCCTTTTTATAAGACTTTTGTTTCGAAATTTAAGTTTTAAAGTTAATATGAAAAGCGTATTTAAAAAATTATTAATCTGTTATACATATTTTCTTTATTGAATATTTTCCATGATGATGATGATTGTATCGCATTTTTGTCGCTTTGTACGGAGGAGAATTCTATGAATTTTAATTAAATTTCCATCAGTTCTTGAACTCTGTTCATCAAGCAATAATAAATAAGGCCTTGCCAAAGAAAAACATGTCTTTTTACTTCTGTTTATTTACACTTTAACAATAAAAGATGGAACAAAGAAAGCATTTAACAAATACACAAAAAAAAAAAATTAAAATAAAAATTCCTTTCAATTTTTAAATTTTCCACGAAATCTCCACTGAATATCATGGGTTTCTTTAACGTGGTAATTTCATTATGATTTTTATATTCCTTCTTTGGCAAGATAATTAAAATCATGTGAATACAAAAAGAAGAAGAATAAAAGAATCTGTAAATATTGATATCCTTTCAATCGCATACTCAATGCGATAATAAACGCCAATACAACAATAACTATGAAATAAAAAAAAAATTCTGGAATGAACGAATGAAACAACGAAGGAAACCGTGTCTGTATTCTTGTATTTTAAATATAAAAATATTCACCATGACAATATGAATGTGAAAATCCATTTTTGATACGCAATATAAATAATATACAAGAACACATATATACATACATACACATACACACGTATACTGCTGTATAAATAAATAAATGCCAAAGAATATTACCAAATCAAAGATTCAACCAATAACTGAAAAATATCTCCCACACACACAAAAAACACATACAGACGTATGTGTATGGCATAAGAAATGGAAAATATTTACGCGTAAAAAAATACCACAAAAAGTGAAATAATAACGTAAAAATACACACATAAAGTTACAAGAAAATTTGTAAAATGCATTTAAAGTTTCATGTGTGTAAATAACAATAAAATACACAAATATACTTACATACATAGAACAATAACAACACATGTGTTTTATAGAGAATATTACTTTGGCAATATATTTTAGAGACACATGAAATATTTAAATAAATAACACAGGCTTACAAAAAATATATGTATGTTCACTCACTCTAATATTAACTGTATGGAAATACAACATTAATAGTGGAGCCAACAACAATAAAATCTTGTTGAGCTTTCCTTGGAAACAGGGATACAGGCTTTTGGAATGAACTTTCGAACTGCGAAATCACAAAGTAAGAGGCGCTTCGTCCATTACATACATACATAATTGGTCATTACAATCCTTCAGCCTGGATTATGGACCTAGTTCCTCACTAATTAATTTTATACATGGGTGGCGGGACCTACAGTTTAAAGTCGACTCCGAACGATAGATTTTTGGAGATAGATTTTAGCAGAAATCTGCGGAGAGGAATTCATCGAAGAAATATTTTTTTCATATTTTCGTTTTGATGTCTGACCTTGAGTGTGAACCGTGACCTCCTGTCTAATGAGCCACGGCGACTTTATTGCACAATCCACTAGTTCAGTAAGCTGAAGTCCACTATTTCAGTAAACGACCAACCAACACTCGTACAATCACGAAGTGCAAGATATGCCGAAAATACCGCCTTAAGCTATAGAAGTATGCAGGAGAATCACAGGCAGTCAAATTCACAACGCTCGCAAGAATTCAGTCTTTTGTAGATCATAACATAGCGAAGTTTGCATCGTAATTTGGGCTTGCACCAGTACCAAGTTTAATTGACCTAGAAAATGAAGGTAAAGAACCCTAGGGAACGATAAGTGTTCGCTGATAGGACTCTGGAGCAGATGGCAAGTGTTCTTAATTTTCATAGAAAATTCATCATCAGCGATGAGCCCCATTTCTGGATGAATGGATTTCACGTGAATACACAAAATTATCGAATTAGGGACGATCATAGTCAACATAACCCACACCATTGCTCAAATTCCATCAAATTTATGAGCCAAGGTCATAGAAAATTCGACATTTATGGTGCTCTTTTCACGATAATGTGGTGAGTGTTGGTTTTCAAGTGCTTCAACTTTAAGAGATTATCCGTATAGACACGGATAAAGTAAATAAACCTGCCATGAAAAAGTTACTAAAAAATTTGTCTTTCGGAGTCTAGGTTAAACTGAAGGTCCCGCCACTCAAATATAAAATTAAGGCACAGAACATGATTGATGTGAGAAGGTATGCCGTTATCCTGACTGAAGGGTTATAATGGTCAATTATGTATGTATGTATGTATGTATCCGATTTATAGAAACATATCATGTGAGATATGCTAATTCGCTCGTGTTATGTTGCTAGTGGCAAAGGCTTGATGAAATTCCGTATCGTATATTTCTTTGAAATTAGACGGCCATAGCACTCTAAATTTATGATAAATATTCCTCCGGCTTGTGGTTAGTCAAAAATTAAAAGACTTTCAAAAGTAAATAGATTGTGTATCCATTTGGGAAGTGCTCTTTAAATAAGAAAATATGGCGCCTATGCCTCATAATTTTTTAATTTTTTATTGGAAATTTAAAATTTAAAAATTTTTATTCTTATTCTTTTGTTTTTATCCTCACTGTCAATGTGTATATATGTATGTATATTTTATACATATATTCTACATACATACAATGACAAAGAAGTATTTATTAAACCATCATAAATATATGCAAAAAGCATTCACACAAAAGAATAATTTTATGCTACACGTTCGCTGTATAGAAATTGGAATATTTACATTTCATTTGTTTGAAGGAAAATTCAAAAGGGAAAAAAACAATCAACCACACACACCCTCAATCAAGAAGTATCACATACAAACAAAGAAAGTAAGCAAAAAACATTCCAAAAAAAAAAGCTCATCATAATTTTTCAAGACATCCCATGGCACCGAATATGTGTTGTGCATATAAAATAGCGTCGATATTACATGTGATTCCCAATGTCATGTATGTTTATGTATGTGGAAAATGGAAATCAAAATAAAATCATGTCGAAATATTTTGGGAAAGCTCAAAAAGGGATTTAAAGGAGTCCTTGAGCGTTACGTGTATTGACAGCATAAAAATGGAAGAGCAATTTATTAACACAAACAAACAAAACAAAAAAATAAAAAAATAAAGAGGGTAACAGTAAACTTAATGACAAATAATATCCAGTCATATATGCAATAGAATGTGACCTTAGACGGCGCTAAAACTTTTATAGAAATTTTTTGCTGGCAACAGCAGCAGCAAATAATAATTTCTTCTGCTCACTAATATTTAATGCACACAATAAAGTTTACCCAGCATCCTTTCTGTCATTGACCAACTAATAGTTAAGGCCTTGTGGACTTTATATGTTATGGGCTGTACTGTTTTTTATCTCAATTATTATGCATTATTTTCTTATGTTTTTAAACAACTAACACTCAAGGGGATGACCCTTACTGATGCTGGGCATTATATTGAAACTAAAAATATTATAGGCAGGACAGTGGTGTTTATGAATGTTTGATTTAAATCTGCTTCCAGTGTAGATGAGTACAAATGAATTAGAGTAGTTGAAATTTAATACTGTTGACTGACTCACACTCATTTTATAAGTACTTTCTCAATCCACTTATGGTGTGCCTGTTAATTGAGTAGCCGGGCCTACCAATTAAAGTCGACTCCGAAGGACGGATTTTTGAGAGGCTTTTCATTGCAATGAAATTAATGAGAGGCAGTCGACATGCCTAGAATAGACGAGACATTGGCTCATACATGCCACTGAAGTACTTCTTGCACCATTTTAATATCTACCGCACGTGAATGCTTCGTTAGATACTTAAAAAACACACATACTACAATGCTGTAGTATCCATCAATTTAGGATGAACTGATCTGATGGGATCCCATATCTAGTGTCATCCAACAGAAACTTTCAAGCACAGACAGTTGAAGCGGCCATACTGTTGAAGCAACATCTTTCAAATTATACAACGACGTGTGTTCGCTGAAAAATCTCTGAATTTGTTGACTACTGGTCATAAGTTTCATTATCTTCAGCGATGATAACCATTCCTGGCTAAGTGAACAATCGAAATTATTGAATTTGGGACGACACCATGAGCTCCAAAAAGGTCCAATGCTTTCGGAAAAAGTTGGGCTGGCAGTGTCATCGATCCATATGCCTTCGAGAACAACTTTGAACAGGCTATTACGAGGACCATAAGTCTATGATTTCCAAAACAACTCATGCCACATTGAACATTGAACGATGTTATATTCCACACATAATGGCATCAAAGGATCCATCAAATGACCAAGCAAAAGCAATGATATCTCACATGTTGTTTATTTGAAATTTAAAGATGGAAACAACTTAATGAGAGCGGCTTTATTATAAGGCAATTTTATGATGGCAATTTTATTTAATCTCATAGTTTTTGCCAGAAATCTGCTGAAAGGAAGTCGCAGAAGAAATATTTTTTCATATTTCGTTTTGGTGTCTGACCGGGGACGGAGACTAACATTTACCTTATCACCTATCGCTGGTAAAATTATTCGGCTTTATTTTCTTCTATTCTCAAACCCGATCTGCTAAAAAATCACCCGTCATATGCCATTTTTTTATTATTACGTACATGCGTTAATTCCAAAAGTCTTGTAGCAGATGTTTGTAAGAATTAAAAGAACGAAAAAAACTTAAATATGTCTGTATGAGATCATGGTAAAAAATTTTTGTATACTTCAAGGTAATTTATGAAGCTCTAGCTTATGTGGACACATACATAATAAAAAAACAAATCCTATTCTATCTACCATATCTCTAGCGCCAGTTCTATTAACTGTTTATGAACACAACAATATTGAAGAACAAAACATCTGTCCGTGTGTATGTATAGAAATATGCCTCATAGGTTTATTGTCTATGTAGATGTAGAAGTCCTGCGCCTGAATGTATGTTAATGTTTATTTTTCTAAGATTAAAAAATTATCCTTTCTTTTTGCAAGCCACACACACATGCACATATTTTACTGTTTGACGTCGGTTTTTGTTTGTTTTTGGTTTCCTAAAGAACCACCACAGAACAAAAAGCTAAAAAACTAAAAAGTTTTTTTTTTTTTGTTGTTCTGCTTAGCAAAAAAAAGGTGCTTAAGCTGTGAGGTCTCAAATAGGGCCTTAAGCAAGGAAAATCGAATTTCTTAAACTTTTTCTTCCTTGGTTTTTTTTCAACATTCCATTCATATTTATCAAATGTCTTTTTGATTTGTTATCCTTACAGCAACATAATATATTATGGTCTTCTCCATAATGTTCCTTTTTTTTTATTGTCAACGTCGTCCTCTTCGTCGTCTACGGCTTAAATTTCTTTTTTCTTTCATTCCAATTTTTTTTTGTTTGTTTTCAATTTCATTTTCTACACGCAACAGTATTGTCATTTTTCTCTCGTTATTTATTTGTAGCAAAACAAAGTTTTTCCCCAAAAACTTTCCTGTTTTTTGTGTGATAAATTTCTATGTTGTCGTTGTTGTTGTTGTTGCGGTAAGAGCATTTTTTTGTTTTTACCTCCCTCCACTTTTACTGTTTATTTAAAAGTTCACAATAATTTAAAAAGTTTATTGTTGTTGATTGTTGTAACAGAAAAGGTAAATAAAATATTAAAAAATTCTTCCATTCAAAATGGCAAAACGAAGAAAGTTTCCATTTCTGCTCAGCTTTTTGGTTGGCAAGGTGGCGGTAGGTAGCAAAAAGGTTGGCAATTGGGCGTGAGTATACATTTGGCTTTGCTGTCATAATTTAAAAAAATTTTTCATAACTTTTTGAGATCAGATGAGATCTATGATTTGTTGGAATGAAAGTTTTCTAATTTCTCTTCTGAATTGAAAATTAAACTCAGAGTTGAAATTAATTTGTAAGAATTTTTTTTTTTTAGAAAAAATGCTTTCGAGTGGCAATTAAAAACATAACATCAATCAGATTTTGTGTACAGATTTAGGGTGGCAAATGTTTGGATTTGCTTCGGCCTCTACTAAAACAAAGGCTGTATGATGCTAGTCAAGTTCAACGTACTAACTTGGATTCGGAACATAAAGTTTTCATACGCTGTCTTATTGGGAAGTCAACGTGATTACTTAAAATTCTTCTCGAAAGGAGACTTAATTTTATGATGTCAACTAAAGTTGCCTGGTCTAATAATCTAGAAACCCAAGGGGATGCCATTAAGGCTTATATCGACATTACCCGTATGCAGCTTAATGCTATAATGAAATGTTCGAAGATGTATATTTCCTTGGATACTTCCTTGTTTACTCAGGCAGCCCTTAGAAAAGTTAACTCAAACTCAGCCCTTGATTATTAATGCCAGCATTTTATCAGCAATATATATAATTTTTTGAAGCAAAGGCGGATGCAGAAATCTTAGTAACCAACAGGTCAACGGGCATAAATTGTCATATTTAAAGTAGCTGTCCTTGAAGTCGCCATAGTCTAGTAAGTAATATGTTGGCTTATTAGACGTGACGTCATGGTCAAAACCCCACGGCAGACATCTCCAATAAAGCGAAATACGAAAAGTTATTTCTACGGCATATTCCTCTCAGCAGATTTCTGGCAAAAACTCTGGGAGTAAAAACAAAAAATTACCATGAATAGCTTCTCAAAAATCTGTCGTTCGGAGAGGATTTTAAACTTTAGTTTCCTCAACTCATTTATAAACTAATACACACAATATAAGTTCTGTGAGAAGATAGGTCGTAATCCTGATTGAAGCGTAGTAATAACCAATTATGTATGCATGTCCTTCGTATGTCCTTCGGTCGGTGTAAACATAGGCTCAATTTTGTTAACAACAAGAGAGCAGCATCTGCATTATTCTCATACCCTTATGATTTGATCTGCGACGGAAGAAAATTAATCGTCTTACTTTCATAAATCACATGGTCATCCATTGCTCTATAGTGAGGCACGTAAATTGATTTAGCATTTCTTTGCATGATTTCTAAAAAAAGTGATAAACAAGTAAACAAAAATATACCAATAAACACTACAAGAATAAATGTAAACAAAATACACAAACAACGATGTTTACAGTTATAAAGATCTAGAGAAGGCGAAGCCACAAATATTCATCAGACGTTGCCATATAAAAGGCAAGACAAACCAGGCAACGGAGTCAGTGAAAGTTCAGTCGGACTTGTGTAAAGATGCTGTGAATTTGAAGAGAGTAATCGTGGTTTGAAGATCTCTGTTGGAAAGATCTTGCGAATAATAGTCTAGTAATTGTTATTGTTTATGCAAAAGAGTGCAAAGAGGAATAGCAAATAAAGCAATTGTTGTTGTTTACATTAAGTTGTGAACAGTGGCACACAGAATTGTGTGAATATTAAAGAATTTTAATTAAAACTAAACACAAATTTATTTTTATTTTATTTGCATTCCACGAACTTATATTTGAAACGTTTCTAGATATGATTTTCGTAACATGTTCAGTAGAAGATACTTAGAATTTCGTATTCATTCATTAAATATTTTTAAAGTAAATAGTTCGTAAAAGAGAAAGAGAAAGCGAAAGAGAAGAAACAAGCAACTAATTTCTGCACATTTCTTTATGATTTTGTTTTTTTTGTTTTTAATTATGCTTCTCATTATTTTTGCTTTTCCTTGTGTAAACAAAATTTTCTTTAAACAATTCTCAATTTTTTTTTGTTTTTGTTTTCTAGACTACATGACTTGGTATTGCATAACCTTGAACTTTTCGTCAGGTTCTACCTGTGCTTGTCATTTGATTTTCTAGCAACAGAGACGTATACAGTCTTTGTTTTTTGTTAAATAAAATATTTTTAAATAAATTTTGCCAACTCAAGTAGCGATAACAACAACAACAACAAATCGTCATTTAAAAGTAGTCAACTCGACTGTATTTTTAGCAAAACTTAAACGAGCAACGAGTTGAACAACATGAAAGAACGCCAAGTTAACAGGAAAACGCACGGCATGATGCTGGCTGACAACGGTGTGTCAATGATAGAATTGCATGGCATGAGAGTCTGGGGAAGCAAGACAAATTAAAATAAAGAGAAACAGGAAAAATGTTTTGTTTTAAATAAGAATTAAAATGAGAATGAGTTCATTTAGATAAATGCTTGATTGTAAAACAAATACAAAAGACAAACAAAATAAAAACTTTCCTTAAAAGGAGGAAAAAATAAAACTAAAGAATATTGTAATTAAAATGTAGGTCAAATTGAAAAAAAGAAAAATAAGTTTAAAATGTAACTATTAACAGTAGATTTGAAAAAAGCTTTAAAATCCCCTTTTATTTCCTCATGAAATGATGAAATGTATTTTAATGTAACCTTTGGCAATATGTATTTCGATTCGAATGTCTGTAAGTGACTTGACGTCTGTGACATTTCATTTAGAAAACTTTAAAAAATACTGAAAAACGCCACAGTCTAGTAGGTAGTGTGTTGGCTTATTAAACGTGAGACCAATGTTCAAACCCTTAAAACTGTAGGAACAACATAAGTGGTGTGAGAAACTAGGTTGTAATCCTGACTGAAGTGTTGTAATGACCAACTATGTACGCTTGTGTAAAAAATACTGACACACAATAAATTGTTGATAGTAATTATCAGAATCTCTGATAGGAAGCGTTGGTATAAATTTACAAGTCTATCTGAGACCCTTGCCTATAACAAAATCGTTTAACCTTGTAGTTTTATTAATGACTTAATGGGTAATTATTGGCACACAATTAAATGGATGTGAAGACCAACCATTTCACCACAGATGTCAGGACCACCCTGACAAAATTTAAATTTAAAATTTAAATTAAAATTAAATTTAATTTAAATTTATTAAGAAGTTGATTCTGGAATCTAACACAATTAGCTTCGTGTCTAAATGAATTACCCTGCGACAAAAATCAGCAATGAATCGTTTTTTCGCTACTCATAAGTACTCATGAAAGTTTTAGTATGAGTGATTCAACAGTATTGAAATTCAACTACTCTGATTCATTCGTACTCACTACAACATTGATTTATAAGTACAGGTTGCAATGAGTATGAGTGCAAAGTTGATATCATACTCATACCATTCGAAATATATTTAGTTCATACGCCTACTCATTCAGATTTATAAATTTAGAATAATACTATGAATACTCATAAATGATTCGAGTGATTCGAATCATTGATCAAAATTTACAGTCTTAGTTTGCTGGTGCATTTACAAATAAAGAAGAAAGAAAAAGACAAAGATAAAGACAGCAATCAAAGCAAACACACAACCTTCTAGTGTGTATTGTACTGTTCGTGCGCGAATCATACTTATTTTGTGATTCTTGTAAATTATAAGTAAAGAAGAGTCGAAATTAATAACATCATGCGTATTGTTAAGTATGAGTACGATGAGTACTTAAAACTTTGAATATGAGTAGTATGAGTATGATAATAAAATAACTATGAATGCTTATAAGTATGATTCAAATCTACTCATCTTTTTGAATACTCATTGCTGATCTCTGCCCTGCACCCCACTATTGTTGTGCTAATTACATATGTATTCCTTTTCGATCTTTTCTGCTAGTTTTTCTTTACTTTCGTACTTAATCGCCCATTACAACTCTTTAGTCAGGATCACAACCTAGCTTCTTACACAACCCATGTTTTGTATGTTATTTCGACCTATAAGTACCAAGACCTTCAGTCAATTTCGAACGACAGATGTTTGAGAAACTTTTCATAGAAATTTTATTTACACAACCGGGTTTCCCAGATTACTGTCGAGAGGAAGTCGCCGAAAGAAATAGTTATTTTTCGTATTTTTCTATGTTCGAGATGTCTGTGCCAAGTTTTAAACCACGGGCTGTCGTCTAATAAGCCAATACATTATCTATTAGACTATGTCAACTCCGTACGACAAATTTTTAGCAAAAAATTTTGCCAGAAATCTGCAAAGAGGAAGGGGCCGACGAAATATTTTTTGTATTTAGTTCTGATAGCCAAGGTTTTTTTGGGTGGAAGGCATCCAAAATGGCCAATTTTCCATGATTAGTTTGTTGGTTTTAAGGACTACTGCGGCTTGTCGCTTCTCCTTAAATACCTGTGACTTAGGGAAACTCCACCATAAAATGTGGTCTTCCTTCTTGTTAGTCAGTTCACATGAAGTGAATACACTCTCAAAAGGCTTTTGCATAATAGCCAATGTGATATGAGCTGCCAGTCGATTGAAATAACATGTCGTAAGTGTCCATATCATTCAATTCAAACCGAAATAAGTTGGTAATTATCAACCTATAGTGCTCTTTGTTGATAGTCAGTCATAACACTATTGTGACTGCTTATCATCCGTATAATTTGAAAATTTAAATAAACTCAATTTAAATGCCAAGTGGCTAAATTATTCAACTACAATTACGCACTTTTGCACGAAAAACGTGTGATTAAAAAAAAGAAACCAAAAATTTATTCATTTAATTTCAACGCAAGAAATTTTGTTACGCAGTTTTGTTCATTTTTTGATCTTAAATTTATTTTTTTATAATATAAATCAGTATGTATGTATGTATCATGTAATATGAAATGCATAAAGAAATAATGTATTCCCTAAATAGATGCATATTTAAGCGAGTACAATAAATATATACACATAAATTTATATCACATGGTAATATAACACCATGCTATTCTATATTTAGCAGAGTTTTGTACAGAAAAAAGAAAAAAAATCTGAAATCCAAATCCAAAAAAGAAAAGAAAAAAACTTTTTATTTAATATTGGCTTAAAAACCACAGCATGACACAAATGTCGCAAAACATAACAAAAGTGACACATCTGCATAAACGGGCATATACTCACTCGTTCATACCATAAATACATATGTACATATATGTATAAATAAATATCCCTATAAATATGCACAGACACATATATAATGCAAGTATGGTATATAAAACACATGAGTATTTACTCTTACTTTATCTACATACGCATATAAATGTTGGTTTCAATTCTTCTTCTTTTTTGTTGTTGTTGTTATACCGTATAAGATAGTTACAAATGGTCTAGAGCGACTTTATGTAGCCTCTATAAGAAAGGTATACTGAGTATCACGGCAGCCAGTTTTGGTTTATTTCATCTGAGGTTGTGATAAAAAAAAACTTAACATTGCATACTTAAGGAAGGAATACCTTAATAGAGTTTTTATTGCTTTTTTTTTAACAAGTTGGAGTCGCAACCATCTTTTAGTATGTCGGATCCTAACGTATTAAAACCACCCGCCAGCCCTACACTCTATGAACCTGTCTTACCGTATTACTTTAATTCATGGTTGCCCTTCCATTAACCGCCATTTCTCAAAATGTGTGCGTTACGGTAATGAAGACGCGTATTTCCTGTGATACTTTTAGTGAATACCGCATCAGGCCTAAGAATGTCCCTTGCAACTGGTGAATTGTTTGATCTGGTTAACAATGACATATGATTTCAAAAAGACGGCGTTACAAGTCGCATTGCTCGTGGCACATTGAATATTATGCACGAGCTATTTGAGATCAGAGCCATCTTGCATGGAAATCATGTGAACTGATCAAGAAGAGTTAGGATAGGTTAGGTTAGTGTGGTAGCTTTATTCCCAAAAGCTCACTTGTGCACGCATAGCTCCCCTTGTGACGCCACAGGTGAAAGCAGTCCCTGTACTGACCAAGTTCCCCCGAACATAGGAGGAAGAAGAAGGTCAGCGCAAGGTCTGCACTATATTGACGTTATCTTGCCTAGCTTTTTCTTTGCATACCATAAATTGCTGAATCTTTACTTGCATAACCAAGATAAGATGGGTTGTCGAGCTGATCACAAAACATCCTGTATTATCATACTTACTGTGTTGCAACGACCTGCAACACACAGCAATGTATGCTTTCATATATTTCTTTTGGGATATTTACAATCTTTTCAGGAAATTATTTACATCTAAGAGCGTTTACATCTTAGAGTGCCCATATTTAAATCGTAGAGCGTTTTCACCTTAGAGTGTCCGAGTGTCATGATGGAGTATTTAAAAAAACCATTGAATTTAACAAAGAGTAGATCTACACCCGACTTGGCTTCATCTTTCTTCAAATTCGTAGACAGTTAATAGTACGATTCACCTTTAACCTCAATGGTGCTGACCACAAATCAGCGCATGATTTCAAGTTTTTATTGCAATGGGACAGTTTCAAACCTTGCACAGTATTGATTGTGAGCTCGAGCAATATTCAATTTGAATAGAGATTTCGTATACATAATTGGCCATTATAACCCTTCAATCAGGATTACGACTTAGCTGCTCACACCACTTGTGTTCTGTGTGTTAATTTGATATATGAATGTCAGGACCTATAGCTTGAAGTCGATTCCAAACTACAGATTTGTTCTGGGGTTTGAACCAAGGCTTCATATATAATAAGCCAACAAACTATCTATTAGACAACCGCGAACTTTAGCATACCCAAGTATTTATGCGAGATATGTTCCTTTGAAATACTTAAAGACTCAGCTATCTCGATCAACTACACTATGCCCTCATACGATATTAATTTTGGGATATACTTCTCGTTTGAACTTAGGAAACTACTTTTGAGTTCTTGGTGCAAAGTCTGAACAATATTTATCCAGCCATGTCAACCCATGGGTTTCACCATTACGATACAATGCTCTATTAACAAACGAAACTGATTTTGATATGTTTTTTCCAACTAACAAAGTTGTCTCACTTAAATATCCTTTTCTAAAATTCTAGGAGGCCAACTGTTATAAAATTTGAACACGAAACTTTACTGAGCTAATAGCGCCATTTGTATTTTCGCCTACAAACTTTTCAAAAAAATTGTTAGTTGGCTGCTCTATTAATACTCCAGAAGCACAGGCAACTAGGTTCCAGAATGCAAATGCAAATTGTTTTATACACACACGTACTCTACACATTCGGGAAGCTAATGTTTTCCATCCTACGCTAGAGTAGGTCATAGAAGTTGTAAGAAACTTTTTTGTGTTTGAAATACAGACAACAAAAAATTTATCAAAAAGAAACACAAACAAATACTTACGTTTACATAGTTAAAACAAAACAACACAAAAAATAAAATGAAAAATTAAGAAAAATTGTTACAATAACAAAACGACATATGAAAAATGTTTGAATGAAATATACGTACGTTTTCAGGCAACAAATTTTTTATTTTCATTTCAGTTTCATAAAGTAAAACTATAGAAATAACCCACATAACACAAATATAAATAGAAGCTGAGTGAAAAAAATAAAAAAATGGAATGAACGAAACAACAATAACAAAAATAAAATGGAAACATTTTTACCAACATATTTTTTATAGGACACTTGGGACTACACATACTAGATAGCATGGCTTGGTTCGTTTTGATGTAACAAATACTGATATATGTATCCCTACTATGCTTGTGGTATACACATTTATACAACAAAAACTTATGTGTGTGAGAAATATTTTTCTATATTAAAAACGAAAACAACAAAACTCTCACACTTTTACACATTTGTAAAGAAAAAAAAAATAAACAAACCTTTCTCCCTATGCACTGACAACAAACGCCCAACCAAAACGTTTTATCTCTTTGTATTCCTGTAACACACTAACACATTTGTGCGCCCTTAAAATATGCAACACACTATAATTTGTAGCTGTAAGGGTTGTTTCATATCCAAACAAATGATTTATTTGTTTCGCGGGTTGTGTTAATATTAAAATATTTGTTGCAATTTTTTTTTAAACCAACCGAACTTGTTTCCCGGTAACAAATGGTAGTAATTTTAATAAAAATATATGCCAAAATCATTTAAAATAATAAATTATGAGATATTGCATACATAATTAATTGTTCAATACAACTCTACAGTCAGGATTGCGACCTGCCTTCTTACAGCACTTATGTTGTATGTGTTAATTGTTATCCATGTGTGGTGGCATCTATAGTCTAATATCGACTTCGAACGACAGATTATAGAATAGAGATTTTTACCAAAAGACTGTTGAGAGGAACTTGCTATTTTGAACAAAATATCTGAGCTTAGGTTTTAACTACGGACTCTCCTTTAATAAGCCAACACACTACCTACGGCGTATGTCTAATAGCATGGCATGGTAAAAAGCTCATTGCAATTGTAACCAGACACTGGACTTCGGTTACCCATATCCAATGAAAAGTGAAACACATACATAGAACAACAATTTTCGAAAAATATCACAAATGCTGCAAGTTAAAGCTCCGCTAACGATATCAAATTGTCAACAACAAAACAAATATTGCGTATCTGACGTTCATATAATTCTGATTGATTCCGATTCGTAACAAAAATAACGAAAATGAAGCAAGTTATATAATTTAAATTGCCAGAATAGGATTTGCATTCCTGTTTATATTGTTACGTTTTTACCATTCAAAAGCGTTTCAAGTATGAGCTCGTAGATTGCAAATAATTTTTAAATAAATTTGCGTTTAGTTTTAATTAAAACTCTTAATTATTCGCACAATTCTGTGTGCCACTGTTCACAGCTTGATGCAAACAACAACAATTGCCTTTTTTGGTATTCCTCTGTTTATACCCTTTGCATAAACAATAACAATTACTAGAAAATTATTCGACGGATCGATAATTTGTAAACAGGTTTGTTTACTGAATTGTTTTGTTTTTAGGTAGGTTTTGTTTATAATTTTAATGTTAAGCGAAGTAAAATCAAAACACCAGTATCTTGATTTTTCATGGAATATTTTTATAATTTTTATAATGCCTACGCTTGAAATTTTAGCTATAGACTAAGAATTATTAATACAATCTGATGCCAAATAATGTGAGTGCTGCTTACCTCAATATTGATATTCTGCTAGAGGGCAATAATTCATAAATATTCATTTGATGCGTTTCTAGGCCCCTAAGTTTGGAGAATATTAAAGAGACTATGTAGTCAACAAAGTTTTGAATCATAAAAAGTTTAAGGGGGTTGGCATTTTCAGCTTTTTGTTGGCCACTTCTGATGAAATTTTCTAGATTAATTCATATAAGCGATCTAGTTATATGCACGAGCTATGCATTTTGAATGTTTTCTAAATTTTAAAGAAAGCAGAATTTCATGTGAAAACCCCCCTATGCGAGAATATGAGATTATAAAAACAGAAATTATAACTGAAAGGAACAGTGAAACGTCCAAAAGAAAAAAAGTTGCCGAATTTATTTAAAAATTTTTCAAAAACTTCTCCATTTTTTATAGTTTTCACTGCAGCATTTTCGCTTTTTTTAGCTTCTCTTATAGATGTGTGTACGTATGTATGTGAAACAAATATATCACCATGAATCATTGGATAAGAGTTTATGAATGTAAAAGGAAAAAACAAAAGGAATGAAAATTTATTCACTTACCCATTAGAGAATTACTCATACGGTCTTATGCGGTAAATGCTGGCTTTTGTTTCCAACTAAGGGACGAAGTTTTTTTTCGATTTTTTTTTTCTCTCTCTCTTTATCTGGGGTTTGTATATTAAAAAAAAATGTGGTTTTGGGAAAAGGCAAAAACTAAAACAAAAAAACATGCATGAAATGAAAACTTGTAACTTGTCAAACGTAATTGTAAAATTGGTAGTTGGGTTGTTAATATTTTTTAATTAAAAGAAAAACAAACACAAACAAGGAAATACTTTTGAACGTTTTAACATAACAAAACAATAAAAATGGGGCTTTAAAAACGCTTAAAGTGTTTTAATGAGAAATTAAGTTTTTTGTTACAAAAAACAAAAACTACGATCTGGAAAACAATGTTTTTGAGACTGAGAAATAATTACTCAATTGTCTGCCTTTGGATGGTCACGATTTGCCTTGTATTTTAAGTGGTAACTTGTTGCGTGTATCACGCACAAGTTCATTGTGGTTGCCTACGATGTCATCATAAATCAAACATGTTATGTGTCTTGTGGTCATTCATAAACGATTACAAAGTAAATCAGTAGGTTCAACCATTAGAAAATAGACTCCATATTGAAAATGAAAGTAATTTGTTAATCGAAGTGAAAGTAAAAGCAAGATCTTAATGTAATTTTTCAATAATTTCTGGTAAGGTATTGAGTTTCTCATTCGTGTGTGGCTTAGCTGCATGAGAACTATCGCCATCAATTTTGGATATCAAACTGTTTTGAAATATCTGCTTTCATGAAAGACAAACCAACGTTTCCAGACAGTGGCCATACTGCCATATCATATTAGTTTTACTCCCTTCGATACAAAATCATCTACAAATCGAATGATACGGTCATAACCTACAACTTTGTCAATTTTCTAGCCTTTGTGATAGATTTTACTTAAGGATCGGAACTTATGAGCCTACAAAATACATTCCGCACAATAATAATATTCTCGCTAATTGGACTCATTTGAATCCGGTCGAAGATGGGCATCTTTATTAAGGAACTATGTTCAGCTATCAAGCTTAGTTCTCTCTTTCCTACTTCCTCTCTTTTTTCCCATCCCCTGCTTTATCCTCTCCATTCTGTACAATGGGTCAACTTGATCTCCGGGTACTGTACTTGTCTCATTTGACAAGTACACATCCTCCAACCTAAACCTAAACCTAAGCTTAGTTCTATTAAAACGTTTACATCAATAAGCAGAATTGCCGTATTTGAAGGGAAATCGTCAAAAAATCATCATAACAGCTATTGTCTGTTTGGTGTGGTTTACGTGCTGGCCACATCTTACTTACTTAATTACAACCCTTTAGTCAGGATTACAACCTAGTTTCTCACATCATTCATATTGTGTGTGTTAATTTTATTCGTAAGTGCCAGGATCTACAGTTGAAAGAGACAATTTTTATGGCAAATTTATTTACTCTCAGAGTTTTTGCCAAAAAAAACTGCCGAAGAAATATTTTTTTTTATATTTCGGTTTGTTCGAGATCTCTGGCCAGGGGCTTGAATCCCCGCCTCACGTCTAATAAGCCAACAATACAGTCGCATTAAACGAATTGAAACAAGAGGGACAAACAAACAATTTCATTAAAACTTGATTCATTCAGAAAGGAAATGTGGGAAATTGCCTCTCACTTCTAAGTGACCAGATAAAACATGCAATAAACACAAGAGACGCAACGCAGCAAACACATGCTAGTGTTTCTGTGAGCAGAAAGATATTGTTACGCTTTTACCTTTTAAAAATAAAATAAAAATAAATTTGTGTTTAGTTTTAATTAAAATTCTTTATTATTCGCACAATTGTGGGTATCACTGTTCACAACTTTATGTAAACAACAACAATTACTTTTCTTTGCTACTCTGCTTATACCATTTGCACATCTTTCTAACGGAGATCTGCAAACCCCGATTACTCTCTTCAAACACACCGCGTCTTCACACAAGACTGACTGAACTTCAATAACTGACTCGCCTGCTGTGCCTTGCCATTTCTATGGCAGGGTAAACAGTCTGATGACTGTTCTTGAAGGCGAACGTTCATGACTTCGCCTTCTCGAAATCTCTATAATTGTAAACATCCTTGTTTAGGTTTATTATTGTAGATTTGGTAGTATATTTTTGTTAACTTGTTTGCCATTTTTTATATTGGTGTTTGTTGTTGTATTTTTGTTTACTTGTTTACCATTTTTTTATGCTGGTATTTGTTGTTATATTAAGCAGTGCGATAATTTTTAAACAGATTTGTTTACTTGCATTGTTTTGTTTTTGTGGCTTTTATTTACAATTTTAAAGTTAAGCGATGTAAAAGCAAAACACCCGCATCAAATTTTTTCATTTTCGTAACAATATGTAGGTAGATAGGTTAAAGAAATAAGTGTACTAAAGGGCTGTGTAGAATTTATTTCGAATCTGAAATTAATTTCCAATACCAATGGTTACCTTTCAAGGACTGTAGTAAAAATAAAAACAAGTAAATCCCTTAGACGGCCAAAGCATGTATATATTGCTGCTAATCAGTAAATCAACGCTCTCTCTTCTGACAAATAAAAACCAACAAAAACAAGAAAAGCATTGATTTAGTAGACTGTAAACGGTTTTTCGATCAAAACCCTTTATTTTATTATGTTGTTTAATATTACTTTCCTGTCACTTTTACGTTGTGCAACATTTTCTTTCTTTTTTCATTTAAGGAAACATTAAATCCTTAATGTCTGGATGCCGTTCTGTGTAAGAAAAAATAAATGAAAAATGAAATGAAAGCTATTAAAGCACAGGTTATTAAGGATTACCTTTTTATTATTATTCTTATTATATTTATAAACAAACACAGACACAGAAATATTTACACATACATAGATATGTATATACACATGGCCTAATAGAGTACATTATTTATACACCTAACTTAGAAGGAAGAGAATCTGAATCTAAGTATACCTATGTATGTATCTTATTAAAGAGGTTGTATGTGTGTGTTTTCATACAAGTAATCGTAAGTCATAAATGTGTACTAAGAAAAAAAAATAAAAGAAGTAAAAAAAAAATTGGATAACATCTCATAAAACATGACTTTCTAAATCCAGGCAAATTTTCTTGTAATATGAAGGATTTCAATAGGATTTTATGATCCATTTTTTTTAAGTGATAGGGGGTAAAGGGGGTAAGTTCTTGTTTCTTAGTTTTCCCAGCAAAAAAAAAAAAAAAAGGAAGCCTAAATAGCCAAGAAAAAAGGTCTAAAGAAATTCATTTTGGCTTCGTTTACATGTACAGCTTATAAGTCTATGGCAGATAGCAGATACATAATGATGTCTGCTGAAGCATAGATTTCCCTGTACTTTTTTTTTAAACTTTTCTCTCCTTAAAAAAGGGTTTTTCTTCAGTATATAAATATTCTTTATATTCAGTTTTTTTTAACGTGTTGTTATAAACTGTAGAGAAAAAAAGCATATTTTCCATACAAAAATATCTCAATGGCTTTAGACAGCCTGCATGGCTTGAAATTTTTCTCAACTTTTCATTTTCCAAACCCATTTTTATCCTTTCAGTAATAGAGCGTATAGAGTTTTTTGTATGTGACAAGATTAAATGCAGTTCTAATGCTTTTTTCTTTTCCTTTCTGTAGACTTTCTTTTCAAATGTTGCACATGAAATGTTGAATGGTTGCTTTTTTTGTAAGAAGAGAAAAAATTATATATCAAGAGTACAGTATCTAGCAAAAGTAAACATTTTCATTTGTATTGGATATAAATGCTTTATTAAGATAGTTATTTGAAAGACCATGCCGTCTAAGGTATTGTTCAATCGGAAGCTACAAATTTTTAAGTTGTTTTTGGCAATTTTTGAATACGGCTCTAAAAATTCGCTCGAATTTTAAAGTCAAAAAGGAATCGAGGCCAATTTTAGGTACCCTATCTTCACGCCAGTGCACTCAATTTTTTATAAAACTTGAAAAATGTAATTCAATCGATTTCAATGGCTACCAGGGTATACCAGGCCCGGAATCATGCCAGTGAGAGTGTTAAGAATCTGTTGTAACAAATGGGCAGTGACTGCCCTATACGTTGGGCCCTTTTAGTTTTCCAAATAGTTTTTGACCGTCTCCTCAATATTATTGTTTCAGCTTTCTCAAGATGGAAAATTATTACCTCGTGTCTGGTTGCATATTTAGACGGTATTAAGGCTAATGTTCGGTTCATACGAATTAATTGTTGTCTGTAACCCGTAATAATATGTCAAGGTTTTAGCAGCTCACACATTTATGTACCACCTAAAACACATCATTGTCTAGCACGGCAATTTTCAGAAAACTGGCAACGGAAGCCAACATTGATTATTTGTTTTTTCCCAGAAGCCATTTATCGATACTAGCACTGATATAATATGATTTTATTCGTAGCTACACAAAAATGGCGGGTTTAGTGAGCACGAGATAAGTCGTAGTTGGCACCCTAGAAGGGAACTCAATCTATGAGTTATCTCGTAGTTGGCACGCAACGTGCTAAACACATAATTGATCATTACAACCCTTCAGCCAGAATTACGACCTAGTTTCTTACACCACTTATGTTGTATGTGTAAATATCATACATAATTATGGCTGGCCCTACAGTTTAAAGTCAACTCCGAACGACAGATTTTTGAGAAACTTCACATGGCAATTTTATTTACTCTCAGAGTTTCTGCTGAAAATCTGCTGAGAGGAAGTCACCAAATAAATTTTTTTTTCATATTTCGTTTTGATATCTGACCTGGAGTTTGGACTGTAGCCTTACGTCTAATAAGTCAACTCACTACCTACTAGACTACGGCGACTGCAATTCAAATGTTCATTGTCAGTGATAATTCAATGCAAAAATGATTTCGATTCAAGAGCATATCAGACATGCAAACGCGTCTTTCAATTTCTTTCGTCTTCAATTCATGTGGAGCCAATTGCCTAGCTTATGAGTAAATCCTGCTACTTTTAAACACTTTTAAATGGCAACTTAAGTTACGCCTAAGGACTGTGGAAGTATTTCTTGCATGTGATGTGAATCTTTATCTAGTAATGTTAGAACTTATGTGGCTGCTTGGACGCTTTCTGTCTTTTATGTCAAGATCATCAATTTTGAACCGTCCAAGCCCCTGGAAACAGTGTATTTTTAATAGAACCTTATCTGACCTTGCAATTTCATCATCTTCTTATTTGATTTGTTTTCTTTCAGTTTAATTAACTATGTTTGCTAGCTCAGCAGGCAATTGGGCTATTTCAGTAAGTCCTAGAATAATAGGGTTGCGATATATCGAAATTGTGTGCTATTTCACAAACTTCTATATACCATTGCTCTCGTGTGCAATTACTTTTGCTTCATAGTGTATCTGTCTACTAGCAGTCAACTTAAAAATATATGCATTTTAATGTCTCTTTTTTTATGCAGCACTACTCGTATGCATACGCTTGAATTAATATGGAAATTTATATGCAAATCAAAAAGAAGTCGGTATTGCAGCAACTGTATAAACGTTTTTTGTTTTTTTTTCGGTGGCTTAAATTCAACCAAAAAGGCTTAGATAAGGCCAAAAAAATGTCATACAGAATCAGGGTTAAAATTGAAGAAGAGCAAAAAAAAGAAGTAAAAATAAGAAAAGATGTGAAGAAATACAATGATAAGCAGCGACATTTTTTATAAAGCCAAAGCAAATGAAGCCTTTTGTAATGGCACTCGTATCAAGTAAATGAAAGAAAAATATTTTCATTTAAAGCACGGTAACATTAAGCACATAAAATTGGAAAAAAGAAAAAAATTAGAGCACAAAAGAATGTGAACAGACAAATAAAAAAAACATCATTTAATTTAATAACTTTGAGAGACAAAAACGAATAATTTTATTAGAATTATATAGTCTCAGGGGTATATGAAATACCTTCAAACCCCAGCAGCTCTCAAAGCCTATATGAACCCATCTTGTCGATCGAATTCATCCTGATCACATATCAATCATAGCAAATTAGACACTTAGGATACCATTCACCGAGAGAACTTGGGCGGACATTGGAACGATTTTATATTCCAAACGAATAAAAAATTTCGGTGATATATATACATACATAATTGGTCACACATAATTGGTCATTACAAACTTTCAGTCAGGATTACAACCTAGCTCTCAAATCACTTATGCCGTGTGTGTTAATTTTATACATTAGTAGCGGGACCTACAGTTTAAAGTCGACTCCGAACGACAGATTTTTTTTTGAGAAACTTTTCATGGCAATTTGTACTCTCAGCGTTTTTGCCGAAATCTGCTGAGAGGAAGTCGCCGAAGAAATGCTTTTTGTATTTTGTTTGTGATGTCTGGCCTGGGATTCGAACTCGGGCCTTTCGTCTAACAACACACTACCTACTAGACCACGGCGACACTGGCTAAGATAGATGTCAGTTATTATACCGAATACCGAATACAGTTCTTCGAATTTACTTTGAAAGTGATTAATATCCCGCCAAACAAACTTTATTTGAAATTCGAGACATATTCATAATAATGATCGTCAATAATCCTTTAATCAAGCTATTGATCAAGATTTTCAGAAACTTTTAGTACAAAAACTATTAAGAATGGTAGAAGCCAGGAAATACAATGAATTGGAATATTTATAAGCTGAGGTTTAATGAGAAACGTATCTTTTGCTTTATTTTTTTGCTAAATAGATTTTTTGGAAAGTTCTAGAATGATAGGGTTGCCAACTGTTATTGGCCAGAATGACTGAAAATCTATACGAAAGAGTACTGATGAATTGAGATTTGAAATTTGTATCCAAATATATATGTTTCGTAACATACATGGCAAAGAATGAGTGAGAACGTTAGGCATTGCTCGTGTTACAAAAGTAGCGTTTTTTTCTTGATTGGTCTGTCTGCATTGTATGTTACCCTGTTTTTATTTGGTTTAAAATTACCTTCAATACCAACTTTCATCTAAAGCCTTAACAATTTTAATTTTTTTTGTTTTGCTTCCACAGGAAAATAAAAACCGAAAATAATTTAAAAGATATTTTAATCCCTGCATTGAATTTCATGCTAGAATTGGTATCTAATTCTACCTTTTTTTTTTTTTTTGCTTTCATGCTGACCAACAACATTTAGTAAAATGGTATACAAAAAAAAAAAAAAATAATAATTTCCATGGTAATTGAAAGAAATTTATTTCAACAAAAAAGGAAGAAAAAAAAAAACAAAAAAGGCAACAGGAATATGGGATTTACGTGTAGAAGAAAATATGATTTGGCCAACCAAACAAAAATACCGTTCTAAAACTGGCCACAGTAGCCAAGACAGAAAAAAGAAAAAAAAAAAGGTAAAGGAACGGAAAGTAAGGGAAAGAAATTAGGTTAAGAACCTTTTAACAATTTAAATGCAATTTAGTTGTTAAATTGGTTTTAAGTACTTTACGTTTAAAATTCTTGGATGTTTCTTTGGCTATTTATTTTATAATAATTTTTTTTGGGCCTTTTCTTACATCCTAAATGAATGCCTTTTTTTCGTTTTCTAATTTACAAGAAAAATACCTTAAGAATGTATATTCGCAGTCGTACTTCATTCAGTCTTTATCAACATTTTGCTTTCAGCCTTATAAACAGTGTCAGTAAAGTAGCTTAAAATATTTCGTCAAACAATTTTATTTATTTTCTGTGAAAAGAAAAAAGGAAGAATGAAAACTGAAAACGATTTTCGTTTTTTCCTTAAATTGTACCTCCATTTTATATTTATTTTTTTTTGTATTTTGGTTTTCATATTTCTCTCTCTCTTTATCTCTCTTTGAAGCTTTACAAAACACGATGAACAATTTGCCCTTTGCCAGTGTGGGAACTGTTTTGCTGTGTTAACATTTGTAATTCCTTGTAACATCACAAGTATTTGCAACAAATTTTTGGCTTTTTTTCTTGCCATTTTTCTCCCCTCGCTTCTTTTTTTTTTATCTACGCTTGTTTATGTCTTTTTATTTTGCCAGACCAACAGGCAACCATTGCTTCTTAGGTGGGGTATTTCAAAGGGCATTTATGCTATAATATTAGTAGTAGATGTTGTTCTAGTGCTTATCACTGTCATTGCATTGGCTTTCAGTAGCAATGACAGGATGATGTTTAAAACGTTGTTACTGCACCAACGAATAAGGAACATAGTATGTAAGTTTGCTCTCTCTCTCTCTCTCTCTCTACTATATCTCTCTATATTTTCTCCTTTTATGTAAATATTATTCACGAGTACAGTGACAATCTTTTGCAAAAGGTTCAGAGTGCATTGCCCTATAAAAAGAAAAATGTTGAAAAAGGTGTTTTAAATTTCAATGTAATCCCATGTGTAAATGTTTAGTTTGGTTAGATTAGCTTCATGGCACAAAGGATAGCAATTATGTTAACTTAAGTATTCATAAAAACAAACTATATAAAGGTGACTATTGATCTTAAGAAAATTTCCTTCATTCTACCTCTATCAATAATCTATTTCATGACAACTGATACCAAAAATTTTTTATAGAATTCTAACTTCAATAATCCGTCTTAATAAACCAAAGGCTGTCTCAAGCTCAAGTTCTCCAAACCTACCAGACCTATAACTCAGTTCTATCATTAAACCGCCTGCACCGCTGCACTTCTGGTAGGCATACGGAAAGAAAGAAAGAACGAGATTTCAGCAAATAATTTCTGCTGCGGTTGTGAGTCTGAGAATGAGGCAGAGGCTTTCGCTTTCTATGCCAGTGATCTGCTCTTGCTATAAAAAGAAGGTTTTTAAGTTCTCACTTATTGAGCCCGATGACCGAGTTCTCGAATATAAAGATTAATGTGTCTGTAAGACGTTATCGCCGTAGTCTAGTAGATAGTGTGGTGGCATATTAGACGTGAGGTCATGACCTCAAGCCATACATCCCGAACAAAACGAAATAAGAAAAATATTTGTTTAGCGACTTCTTCTCATAAGATTTCTGGCAAAAACTTGGAGAGTTAATAAAAATTGTAATAAAAAGTTTCTCAAAGAAGTAGCTAGTTCGCAATCCTGACTGTTTCTGTAAGACAAACAACCTCACACGTCCGTCTGTTTATATGGCAAAAACAAAAACGAAATTGAGTGCTTTTGTTTCAATTTTCCATGCAAACGTACAAGCAAGTGAAAGTTTTATACGCTATAGAAGAAGTCTTTACATTACTGTAGTTGATTAGAGAAAGTTAGTCATTTTATAAGGAATCGGGTCGTCGATTGTCTAATATAATGACTATGATAAGAATGATATTGATAAGAAGAATTAGCTGAGTTTTTATTGGGTCCACTGGGAGTGTCAGAACAAGTAGTTGTTATGACTGCAAATATGGTACCGGTCTGACTGACGTTTATTGTCTCTATATGGTTTTATATCAATTAGTCTAATAGGTGGCCGTGGTGCTAACCGCCGGCTCGATTGGAATGGAATTTAAAAGAAAAAATTATTTTTTAACAATTTCCTCCCTCAATCTTGCTTTCTCAAATTTGTCGTACTAAATCGATGTAAGAATATAATTTTTATTAAAACTTTATAGTCAGGGTTAGCATCATGCATAATGAGTGGCTTAGAGTTTACTGACGACACCTTTCGACAGATTTAAGAAGCTTATTCCTGACGATGATTTTCTTTCAGAGAATTAGAAGGCTGTTAAGAAAGGATTGTTGAAAGAAATGAATTTTTCATATGTTTCTTTTTTGTTTATAAGTAATCAGTTGAAGTTGACGCTCTAGTTTAATACTCAAAGCTCAGTAAAATTCATTTGTGGCATCACACTCCGAACTTGGTTATACTACCAATATACTGTTAGGTTAGGTTAGAGGACTTGTACTTGTCAACTGTGACAAGTACAGTATCCGGTGGTCGACTTGACCCATTGTACAAAACGTACTGTTACGTAAATGAAAAATCTATATACTGGTGTTTTAATTTTACATCACTTAACATTAAAATTATAAACAAAAGCTACAAAAACAAAACAATGCAGTAAACAGACCTGTTCACAATAAAAATAATATAACAACAAACGCCAGCATAAAAAGTGATAAACAAGTAAACAAATCTCCACAAACAACATTACAAAAATAAATGTAAAAAAAATATATAAACAACAATAATGAATGTGAACAACGATGTTTACATTTATAGAGATTTCGAGAAGGCGAAGTCACGAACATTCGCCTTCAAGAACATTTATCAGACTGTTTACTTTACCATATAAAAGACAAGGCAAAGCAGGCGAGTCAGTTAGTGAAGTTCAGTCAGTCTTGTGTGAAGACGCGGTGCGATTGTAGAGAATAATCGTGATTAGAAGATCTCCGTTACAAAGATCTGTCGAACAATTGTCTAGTAATTGCTATTGTTTATGCAAAGGCTGTAAACAAAGGAATAATAAACAATGCAATTGTTGTTGTTTACGAATAATAAAAAAAAAACATACATTTATTTTTATTTTATTTGGAATCTACGAGCTTATATTTTAAATGTTTTTAAAAGACAAAAACGTAAAAATACATATGTTTTTTATGTTTAATACTGTTATATATTTAAGATTTTTAAAATTTTTCCTTTAAGCTTCCATTTAAACGTTCTTTAAATCATTTTGTGAACAAATAAATTTTTTATTTTCCTTTCAAAGATAATCTTCTCATTAAAGGAAATGTACGTGCGCCTTAAACAAATAAATTAAAACCTATAATTCGATGTCATTTTAATTCCCTCTTTCTGATTATTTCGTTTTTTATTTTACATTCAATTTAAATACGATAAGAACTTTTGTTAAATACAATAAATATTTCTCTTAAAGAAATTATTTTTTTTCGTTTAACGAAAATCACCTTTTGAGCAACGGAAGTATTGGACAGCAGTAGGATAGCTGAACAAAAAACCACTTCATAAAAAATAAAAAATAAAAATTAAAATTAAAAAACAAGTAACAAGAAACAAAACAAAGGAAGAGAAAGAGAAAAAGTAAAAATATATTAAATATCTATAGGAAAACAGAGAGAAAAGAGAAAGAAAAACAAAAATTACTGACAGTTAAAATAACTGAAAAGCATATACAACGTTTAGAAGGAAGAAAAAAAAAATTGGAAAATTGGAATAGAAAACAGAAAAATAAAAATAAAAAAGAAACAAAGAAAGTAAGAAAAAAGTATAACAAGTCAGTGTGTCGGAAAATTTATTTCATCAATTTAAAAGTAAATTGCTTGGAGTATTATATTACAACAGTCTCTCACTCTCTCTTTCCCGCCCCTGCCATGGATATAAACACCGAAACGTTTTAACGTTTTTCTGCCAGCTTTCCTGAGTTTTTAGTTTTCCTTTCTTTCTCCTTCTCTCTGTTATTTGTGTTGTTTCTTATACCAGGATAAAGAAATATATCCTTCGAAATTTTTTAAAACAACTTACTCTCATACATTCATCTTTTTTTTTTCTTTCTTATTCTATACACATACATATGTACGTATTGGTTTATAAGTTTCCTCTCACCGTGCGTATATATGTGTATAGAAAGTAAACAAAAATTCAAGAATTTTAGCCATTAGCCTTGGCTTTAACAAGAAGAATTTGTTGAGCATAAAATATCACAAAGATTTCCTGTATACCTACCATATACACCAGCAACGTAAACGTCAAAATTATTGTATTGTGGCTTTAGATTTTCTTCTTTTTTTTGTTTTGGAAAATCGTTTACTAACTTCGATTACCTTGGAAATAAAAATGGTCTTCAGGGACTAATTTCGGTTGTATTTTCCTCAACATTGTTTACAAAGAAATGAGGCGAAAATATTTTCAAATTCATTTGGTTTTTCATCTTCTGTATCGTAACAAATTTTTTCATAAAGAAAACATTTTTGTTACAAAAATACTTATAAGAATACATACAAATACATACGGTTTTGAAAGGAAAAACACTGTCCTGTATTTCAAAAATAAATTTGTTTCGCGTGATATCAAACGCTTTCAAAGTAAATTCGAAGAATTGCTAGGTATTCGGTGTTATAACTGACATTTATCTTAGGAAAATAACGCAGCATTTTTTATGATATCTTTAGCATTTGATTCTGCCCATTTAGTTATCCATCTTATTTACTCTTTAACGGACGACTTTGTTACTTTAATATTCAAATATCCAATTCTCTTGAATTTTAAGGCGAAAAACCTTTAATAAGATCGATTCACTTGCTCATGAGCTTGATATATACAGGGTGATAGCTTGATATACATATACAAGGCCTGAGAGCCAAAGATGATGTTAAAACACAGAAAAATTGATGAAATGATTTTTTTTTATTATAAACGAATAGACACCATGTCTATGAGTTACATAGTCCGTTCATGCATACATAATTGGCCATTACAACCCTTCAATCAGGATTACGGCCTAATTTCTCAACACCATTCAGTCAGTTTTATTCTTTACAATTTCTGCCTATAAATCTGGCCGTATAGCGACTTCCAAAAATTGCTGGTATATAAGCATACCCTAGTCGCCGTAGTCTAGTAGGTAGTCTGTTCGCTTATTAGACGTGAGACCACGATTCGAACCCCAGGTTAGACATCCCCAAAAAAACGAAATATGAACAAATGTTTCTTCGGCGGCTGCCTCTGGCAAAAACTCTGCAGGTAACTAAAATTGTCATGAAAAAGTTTCTAAAAAATCTGTTGTTTGGGAGTCGACTTTAAAATATAGGTCCCACTGCTCATATATAAAATTAAAACACGCAAGGAGTGTGGGAAGCTAGATCGTAATCCCCATTGAAAGATTGTAATGAACCATTATGTATGTATGTATGTACGTATGTATGTATATATGTATACATATATGTACGTATGTATGTATGTATGTATGTATCTATATATGTAGATATGTATGTATTCGTATGTATGTATGTTTTTTTTAAAGCTTTACGAGCTAAAGGCTGGGAATCTTCCAAATACATTGGTAGCCCGGTCTATCCAATGTACAAGATTCGCCACAAGACTTACTCTCGATTTGCTGAACACCTCCGTACTAAATCCAACCTCGTTCGCGATTCTTCCAACCAAGTATTACTTCGGGGTGTGAGTATTAAGCTAGTACTGGCTTCCAATTGTGCAAACTTTGCTCTCTCAGCTAATCTTTGCTGCATCAATTCCTTCCTTGCGAAAACAGATACTGCGTTTCAGTTGTCATATGAGGTTAACGTCAGGTTAACTACATTACTGGACGTTACTTGGTATCTTATTGTCCTCTCCAGGTAATTTTATTTTGATCATCTTATCGCGGGCAAGTAATGAAAGTATGCTCCGCCGTTTCCCTTTCATTCCGGTATTCAAGGCATGTTTCATGTATGTCGTGACCATATGCTCTATAACATCCATAGCCGATTAGCAACTGTCTCAGGTGGAAGGCAGTGTTTATTTTTGGTCGATATGAGTCGGTAGGTCCATCTTCCGTTCGTACAATTAGACCAGTCGTGCTGCCATCCATCCATCTAATTGACCAGGGTTCGAAAAATCTGTTGCCCTCCTTGCGTCATGTTCCATCCTCTCCACGTTCACTACTACCTTCAGGGGCATCAACCCCGCAATCACTAATGCTGCATCAGGACACACCGAGCAGACGTATGTATGTATGTCACAACTTCGTATGTATGTATATACTCATATGTAAGCATAAACCAATGATTTAATATGTCTCTATAAAAAGAAAACTACAGGCATTAAATCCAATGTACAACGGAGCCAGTGAACAGGACCACTTCTGGTGAGAAAGTTGTCAACAAATTGATTTGGAATAAAACGTGCTGTAAAGCTAGTTCAATGGACTTATTAGAACCAAATGGTGTTTGTGTGCATTCAATATGATTCGATAGCGATCACCCTTTAACATAACGAAAGCTGTTTGGTTATTTCAAAAACCAATGATAAGGGCGCGTTACGTCAGCACTGTCAATCTTATTGACATTTTCTATTCTTAATTTTATAAATTCCTTTACATCACCGAATTAAGCCAAGTGCCTTAATAAGCATTGCCAGCTGGTGGCTAGAAATTAGATTTTTCCGAAACTATTCTATCACTGCTCATTGCTATTCAATACCTACATAACACTTGCTTGTTAAAGCTTGAGAACAATGAACTTTGAATATCAGTGGTATTATATCAACAAAAAGAAAAAAGAAATTTGTTTTGTTAAAGTTCAAAGTTCATTAAACCCTTAAGCATTAAATTACCTGTAATAAAATAAATTAGATTAACAGCTGTCCCCTTAAAGATAAATCGAACATTCAACAATTATTTGATTAGTTTTACCTTTAACCAAAAGAAAACAAAAGCAATTTAATTGTATATGAGTGTTTTTTTTTTGGGTAAAAGTTCGTAAAAGTTGCATGCAACACGCATAAAACATTTCTTTAACATCATTATTGATTGCTTATTGAGGGTCAAACATATTTGATGGCTTTATCTCTGATTAAAATTTATTAGTTTTTCAAAATATTCAAGTGTTGCCAACAATTGTTTGTGCTTTTGTTTAGAAACATGGGTGAACACGCAGTTAAGTGAGTCGCAAGTTAGTCTATTAATGTGAACGCTATTGATCTCATTTCCACCAAAGTACAGTGACGATACCAAGCATAAGGTTGTAAATGTAATCGTATTTTATTCTTTACAAATATTTGTAAGAATTTTAGGAATTTTTCTATCGTAAGCATTAGAAATTCTAAATAATAAACAGAGAATTAAGTTATATCAAGTGAACGAAGATTTCTGCTTTTTACGATCCCTTGCACTTTTTTATTACGCCTTCCAAATTTTTTTTCATTTCAAGATCGAGTATAAGATTGCACACAGAAGGCAACTGATAGTGTTCATTTCAAAAGTACAGTAGAACTGACTTCATCTGATATTGCGACTCTTTAGTCAAGATTATAACATATCGTCGCACACCACCCAAGTTCTACCGTTTAAACGATAGTTTTGATAAACATTTCAAAGTAATTTGTTTTACTCTCAGTGCTTTTGCCAGAAGGCCTGATGAGAGGCAATCGTTGAAAGAAATATTTTTTGTACATTCATACATACATACATAATTGGCCATTACAACGCTTCAGTCAGGATTAGCTTCTCACACCACTTATGTTGTGTGTGTTAGTTTTATACATGAGTGGCGGGACCAGCAGATTAATGTCGACTCCGAACGACAGATTTTTTGAGAAACTTTTTCATTACAGCTAGAAATCTGCTGAGAGGAAATTGCCGAAGAAATATTTTTTTTTCATATTTCGTTTTGATGTCTGACCTGGGATATGAATCCGGGCTTTACGTCTAATAAGCCAACACACTACCTACTAGACCACAGCGACTACGATGGGCCAATACAGTACCTACTCGACTACGACGATTTCCGGGGAGAGCAACTCTCTGTGATGAATTCGAACCTTGTTTTACACTAGCCAGTGAAAGAGTATGTAAGATTGGGTAGCTTAATGAGCATATAGGGGCTGAGGCATGAGCAGGATTTATTCCGATATATCTAATTCGTCAGCAATAAAGGAGAGCAGGATTACATGAATATTTTTGCTTACCATAACAGACCTACTATTCAGTTTAAGTAGTTTGGATTGAAAGTTTAATAAAGTATGAAGCTTTTTTATTTTCTACATAATATTGTGAATCGGGGTATTTTATAGTCCTACTTGACAGACCAAATATTTAGAAAAATAAGTTAAGGGAGAAGTAGTATCCCTGACTGTGCTCATGTAGAATTAAATTTAGAAAAGAATAAATGTTGAAATACTTATTTAAAATTAAGCAGAATTTTGTTTAAGGTTTTATTATGTGGCTTCAGGTCGTTTATTGTCATTTTTAAGGGAGGCATAATAATAATCAAGAAACAAAAAAAAAACGAATAATAAATTCAAGTTGAAAATAATCAAAAATATGAACAATAATTCTGATTGCGTTGTTATGGTGCTTATTGTTGTCGTTTTTTATACATTTTTCCATTTATTTTCATTTTTTTTTTGTGAAATTTAAATTTAAATTTCGGTGTTCATGCTGTATGGCCATCAAGTACAGATTGGTATGAATGACATTGTCTAACAATAAAACACCTGAGTTCTATTTATTACACAGGAGGTGGTTGAAAAGAATTCAAATAAATAAGGACCTACAAAGAGCTCTACATTTCAAAAAGGAAAAAAATATAAAGAAAAAGTGCCTTAGAGTTCCTTTAAAAGACTCACCAAATATCAGTCAATCTGACTGAGTATAGAGTGTCTTTCATTTTTACAGCCCCCATCTAATTTTCTTTCAAACAAAACAATGCTTCGATATTTTACTTCCCTCATCAAATTCTTTTGTTTTCTTTTCAAGACTTTGTTGGTCATTTCAAGCAAACAAGTCCTATAATAAGTACTTAAACAGACAAAGATTTATTGACTGTAATTTAGAAAAGAAAAAATGTTTCTTTTCTTTGTCCACAATTTAAAATTTCAAGTTTTAATAGAAAATTTAACAAAAAAAAAAATGGAAATTAAAGTATGAAATTTAATAAGAAAATGTAAGCATTATTTTACTTACATACTTACTTAATTGGCCACTAACAAGCCGATTAACGGATTTCGGACGGCCGCAACACATCCTTCTTGCGAGCCTACGCCATTTGGTCACACTAATCGATGACAAGGCTTTCTCGATTTGGTCCTTCCAACGCAAACAAGGTCGTCCTCTTCACCGGCTTCCGCAGATCCCCTCATCAAATACCCGTCTCGCCGGAGCATCCTCCTCCATTCGGACTCACTGTTGGATCGGATGCGAAAATCATCGCCAAGTCGCACTGGACCGAAGATCTTATGTAGGACTTTTCTCTTGAATACTTTCGAGCCTGCTGTATCAGTGCTACATTTTCCAGAGAAATTTACGGAAGAAAATGCCACATATTTCTTTCTACAGTTGCAACAGTCAGTAGGATCTTAGCACACTGTATGTAACTGATAGGTGATCTTCCTAGTTTGTGTTTAAATTTCTCTAATATTACATCAAAACAAATTACTCTCAACTTGTACTTATGGCGTATGATGAATATTTCGAATTAAAAAAATATTACTCATACGCTCGTGTAGGGGTATGTAACAGAGATTCAAGAAGATGAGTAGAATCGAATTATACCCATAATTTCTGATTTGGAGACATCATACGTACAGTTGATCTGTCAAATTAGTGGTAATTCATCAGTCTCATTTGCCAAATCATAAGGGATGAGCATTGACTATGACGTGTGTTCTCTGACTGGGCTCTAAAGCAGATGGTAACTGGTACTAAGTGTCATCGAAAATTCATCCTCAGCGCTGAGGGCCATTTCTATAGAAATGGGTACGTGAGCAAACAAAATTGAATTTGAAATGATATCAACCTCCATAAGATCTAAAAGCGTTCAATGCATACTGAAAAACTCACAGTTTTGCATTGATTTTAGGCTGATGGTGTCATATTTGTTTGAGAACGACATTGGCCAGGCCATCGCTCTCAACAACGAGAACTTTAAGTCGATTATTGTTTACCTATTTTCGCCTGAATTAGATGATCTGGTCATGAACGATATGTGGTTTCAACAGTTCGGCATTATGTGTCATACAGCTCATACCATATTGGATATTCTACGCGAACGATTTGAGGATATGGTCATTTCACGTAGATGTGATGTAAACTAAACAGCAAATTCGTGCAATGTAACCCTGTTAGACTGCGATTTTTTAAGTCGAAGGCATAGGCGAGTAAGCCACACGATTGTTCACGTGGAGATGATATGAACTAATCATCAATTTCGATCCATTCTACCCCATTAGACTTTTTCTTTTGAGCCTTTTATAAGTCGCAGCTGTATGCAAATCAGTCACAAAATTTTTGTGGTTTGGAAAGCTAACATAATCTATGTAATCAGTCGAATTCTTACTTTTACGTCTGTAATTAGTTGGTCAGGATTACAACCTTTACTCAGGATTACAACCTTGTTTCTCACACTAACTATGACCTGTCGCTTTACATCTGCGCCGGACGTCAGATTTAAGAAACTTTTCATGGCAATTTTATTTAATTTCAGAATTTTTAGCAGATGTCTGTTGAGAGGAAGTCTCCGATAGAATTTCTTTGTTTTATTCGAAATATTTGAGCTGAAGCTTCAACCACGAGCTTTCGTCTAATAAACCAACACACTTGAGTAATTGACAATGATTTAGTCGCCGCAGGCATGCAAAATAAGACATTTAGGATGAGCTACACCCAGAAAATTAGGGAAACATTTGAATGACGGTATACTTCACTTACAATTTTATTCTAGAAAGTAAAAAATGCCTATAATATCTCACATACACACACTTAATAGGAGACTCTATAGAATATAGTAGTTCTTCGAATCCTATGGCACGATTTTCCATATAGCAGTTCGTCAGCTATATCTTGTGACTATGCAGTGCTTATCCTGGCAGATTCAGAATCAATCAGAATCGCCGCATCCCTTTCTGCTGCCCTCATTATTTCCTAAGCGGGTATCAGAAGCTCTCATTATTTCATTCACTGTATGCGCTTAGCAACTTCGTCAGTAGCATGTGCGATTATATGAAAGCAACTTCATTTAGTGAACACAGCTTCTGTTGGGTCTGCAACCTCGTTCCTTATTCAGCAAATATAGTTTCTATTATCTTTCAGAAGGAATTTTAGCTTCTCATTGACACTGGCGAATAACAAAATAACTAAATTTTTTATTAAAAAAATTCAAACTTCATTAAGTATTAGTTTAGACTGGATATGAAATGCGGCATGAGCAACTAGATTAGTTAACCCTGTACACTCTGTACATTGTTTAAACAGTTTTTGATTTTAATCCTTGAGACTTAACAATTAAGCACAAGCAGTTAAGGAGAAATAATTTAAATTAATTCTTTAAAGATTTAACAATTACCCTCTTGGATGGAATGAATACCCAATACAAACATAGAAACTTTCATTTTAAATGCGAAACTTTTCCAAGCTTTTCCAGCAACGCCTCTACTAAAAAGTTTCATGGAGGGTGGGTATACCTTTTTTTTGGTGTTTTTTTTTTTTGAAGGAAAACTTTCAAACATTTACAAATTCGTAAAAGTGAAAATGTAAATTCATTTGAACAACTAAATTATGACTTCATGAATTTATTACCAACACAACACACTCTTGCCACACACAGTAAACTAACACTCTAACAAACAACACACTTTACAGATACTACCATTACTAACACACGTTCACAAATATTTATTCAACATTTTTGTTGAACGCAATGTAAACAATACTTGCTAAGGAGGGGAGAGGGAGAGAGAGAGAAAAAAAGTAGAAAGATATTGTAGAACGACGAAAAGTTGTTAACTTTTCTAATCTTTAGATTAACAATAATTGCTTTCGTTAAGTATGTTTACTGTTGTTACTACTACTAGTACTACCACTGCTGTTGTTGTTGTTTTTGTTACTATAGCTAAAGTTAACAGTAGTTGTTGTGGCAGTAGACATCATCATTATCATTATCATCAACATCAACATCATCACCATCACAACATCATCGACATTCCTGTCGTAGAAAAACTGTGTTTAGTGGTTATACAATACAAACATCAGCCAGTCATACAGTCAGTCATACAGTCAGCGAATAAACTTAAAAGTTTTAATGAATGTATTTATTACACTGAAAGAAAAATAAAAAAGAAATGCTGCAAGAAAATACACTTAAACTTTTTGCATGGTTTTCTTCTTTTTTCCACCATCCTCCCATCCCTGTCTGATAAATTTTGTTTTTCTGCTTACCGCCATTACATTTTAAAACAAATTTTCCCTTACATTTGTTTTATTTACTTAGAAAATCATTTCTTTTTTCAAATTTGTTTCTGTTTTTTTTTTACTACGTTTTCTATTATTAATCCATTGTATGTACTTTGTTTGTGTGGTTTTATAAGAGTTTTCGAATGTGTTTTTGTTGTTGTTATTTTATGTGTATGAATTTTAATAATAAATTAAGCCACGAAAACAATTATAAAATTTTGAAACGGAATTTTAATTTTTCTTTCCTTTTCTCCCATCATCATTTCTATTGTTCGTTTGAGGACTTTGCAAGCTGATGAACTAAACAAAATTTAAATAAAAAAAAAAGAAAACTTCACGTCAGAGGTTCATATTTCTTTGAGAGTGATGTTCAACAGGCTACCACTGTTAACAACGTGCACTAAAATAGATGACTACCAACTTCTTTTGAACGGAAGCGAGTGATCTGGATACTATCGACATGTGGTTTCAACTGGATGGCGCTACGTGCCATTTTTGATTTTCTGTATGAGCGGGAAATCGTCACGCAGTCTATTAGATACAAAAGCACCAGCAACAAGCATCTGTCTCGTAATGATTTTAATCGGTGTGTTTGGGGCTCACATTTTTAAAAATGAGCCCGAAATAGCGATGACTACAAACGGCAATTGTTACAGGAATAATACATTTGTTTACCAAAATAATGCGCTTTCACGCCGTACAAGTTTTCCTTGTAATTTGCGAATACTCGTGTTTACGCGAAAAAAAATTCAATATCCACCACGGCATCGGAGACAATAACCATACCCCTGTAAAAAAGTCAGATTCATAATTTCATAAAATGACTTCCAGAACCGGGGCGACCATTCCACATTTTTCCTATACAGTCCATTAAAAAAATATCACAACAATTAAAAAAAAATACGTGCATTTTCATATATTCATAGTACAGGCTTTACTTCCACGATGTAACACTAGACATGTGTCATGTAGATGAACAGTCATATCTACAGTTCCTGCAGAATTTATTGACAATATGCTTAAGGCTCGTGGGAATGTAATGACTTCAATAATTGAACGCTTTCCATTAAAGTTCGGGCAGTCTTTCTGTATGCTTTTCATTAATATTGGGCCAGACTAGCTGTGATATCTTGCCCGTATCTAAAACCATATGTGCAGTAACATTTTATGAATTCTAAGCTTGGAAACTTTATGGGTGTACTTTACCTGGGCAATTCAATGTATGTGCTATATTTCGAAAAGCCACTTTGCTTCGATGTCCACGTCGCACATACCTTCCCACATTATTGGTCATTACAATTCTTCAGTCAAGATAACGCCATAGCTCCTCACATCCGTTCCGAACAACAGATATTTTGAAGAAACTTTTCATGGAAATTTTATGTTACCCTCAGAATTTTTGCCAGAAATCTGCAGGGAGAAAGTCGCCGAGGAAATATTTTTTTATATTTCGTTTCGCCATTTTAAAAGCTTTAATTATTCACAGAGGATTTATTTTTATTTTTTTAACTAAAATTGTTAAATTATCATTGAAATTGTTAATATATATGTTTTAAACCAAATTAGTCATTAAAAACTATTTCTGAAAATAATACGATTTCCACTTGCTAGGTGGCATCAAACCCTTTCAAATCCAATGCTTTTTTCATGATTTATTATTTCAATGAGTTTAACTGAGGCATGACAATGATGTGTGCAACAGAACGATATACACGATTACATGATTTCAACACTTTCATTTGAAATACAGCAGCATCATTAAATATGATATGAAAATTAGATTCTATTTGATGAATTTGCAAAAAGGGCGGTCTAAGTATGCTTAAAAGGTACTCTACACCGTTACATTATATAAATTTGTAATGTTTTCCATTTCAACTTCAGAGATATTTAGCAGTGCTTCTCATTAATACAGCTATAGGGATGAGTTTGATAGGCCTTTTGTATTACAATCCATTTCGTTAAATTTATTATTCCTACTTTACTTACTTACTGTCTGATAGTCTTACTGACGTTAAAGTCTATTTAAATCTACTTTAGAATATTAAAATCATTAAAATTTACAAAGAAAGAAAAACAAAAATAAAATCAAAATCAAAATCATCAAGTATCACAAGGCAACAATAGCGTACAGAAATGAGATTTAAAGCGTAGTATGTAGTAGGGATTATGATGAGAAGCGTGTAGCAGATAAACTGTTCAACGAGAAATAAAAATTAATTAAAATCGCTACATTATCGTAATGAAAATGTGACGGTAGACTTTTCATTAGAACTGAACATTAATAATGTTTAAATCGAACAGCCATACACCATGCCATTAGGGTGGTAACATTTCAAGGTACAAAAAGCGGAATCTTATTTTTCTTTTTTTTCTTAGTAATATTTTCAGTTCAGATATCATCACTTGTAAAAGAACAGCAATTATCCTGCAAACATTTAATATTTGTTTATCTCTTGTATGGCAACCACCCTATTATTTGTTGACACAAGCATCCATTCGTATACGTATAAATAATCTTTTCTGTCTGAGTGATTTTTCGAATCGTTAAATTTTGAAGTGATTAATATGCAACAAAAAGAACGTGAAACAAAATAGAAAACCATCAAATGAGTTTGCTGTTCCTGATCATTAGAAAATATTTTTTTTTTATTTACTGTCTACACAGAAATTAAAAACCAACAAGAATTAAAAACCAAAATCTGATTAAAATAAATTTTAATTTTAAATTTCAAAAAATCCACTAAATTTTATTTTAAATTTTTACATAAATTTTCCACTGCTACCACTTAATTAAATACGAAATTCAGTTTCAACCAGAATTTAAATCTTTTAAAACCTGATATATGAAATTAAAATCACTACGACTAGTTCTTATTTTTTTACGCAACTGCTTCAGTAATTGCCAATATGGATATAATAGACGAAAACCCCTTTTCTATATGGAAAAATTCTGCGTAATGGAAACATAATGCATTCGTATCCATTTTCGTATTTCGAATCTTCCAACAGGGACTTTCGAACTTTAATAGCTTCCAATGGCCATCTTGTTGAAGCTACAACTGTCAAATTAGTAGCCATTGATTCCGTTTGTTTTGCCAAATCACTAGGTATGGATCAGAGATCAACAATGAATCGCTTTTTCGCTACTCATAAGCACTCACGAAATTTTGAATATAAGTGAGTCAACAATGTTGAAATCTAACTACTTTGATTCATTCGTATTCACTACAACATTGATTTATAAGTACAGGTTGCAATGAGTATGCGTACAACATTGATATCAAACTCGTAACATTCGAAATATGTTTGATTCCAAAGTCTACTCATGGCCCAATTATGCCTCAATTATGCCTATCATTTTGAATACTCAGTGCTGATCTCTGGTGGGTACATAAATAGTATGAGTGATATTTGAAATTCTTAATAAAAATCAATCATACGTGCCGTATTACTGATAACAAAAAAAAAATACTTATAATACTACTTATGAATAAATGATTCGAGTGACGCGAATCGAGTGACGCGAATCATTCACAAAAATTTACAGTCTTAGTTGTTGTTGCATTTACTCTCAGAGTTTTTGGCAGGAGTATCCAAAGTAGTCAATTTCGCTTCGCTCAAATGAATTCGACATTCCGCAGACCACAACTTGGCTAATTTTGCATTCTGCCTTACGTCTGCATTATTACAAAATTCAACTGTCCAAGGAGCTGAAGATAACGACCATACACAATGACGTGTGTTGGCTGAATGGTCTCTAGAGCAGTTAGCTAGTGATTCGATTTTTGATCGAATCGTCTTCAGTAGTGAGAGCTGATGCAGTTAGCTAGTGATTCGATTTTTGCACGAATCGTCTCTAGCGATGAGGCCTATTTTTCTATGAATTGTTGAATTTGAGACGATACACATCCACATGCGACTGAAAAGCATCCAATGCATACCGAAAAAGTCACCTTTTGGTGTGGATTCGGAACTAGCTGCGTTAGATTTTCATATTTCTTTGAGAGCGATGGAGGTCAGGCTATCATCGACGATTACCAACTTCTTTTGGCCTCAAGCGAGTGATCTGAATACTATTGTCATGTGTTTTCAATAGGAAGGCTTTACGCGCCACTGTCGATTTTCTGCACGAGCGAAAAATCCTCACGTAATCCATTAGACATAAATGCACCCACAACTAACAACAGTCTGGCGATTATTTAAATCGGCGTGATGAGGTTTACTTATTTGAAAATGATACTGCAATAGTAGTGCCGGTAAACGTCATTTGTCATAGGAGTATTTTAATTGACCACAAGAACTATGCGCTTTAATGCCGTGCAAATTTTTCCAAGGATTTTGGGAATACTCGTGCGTATGCGAATAAAACCGAGATCCAGAAATTCATGGAAAATTTCATGAAATCGCTGTTTCTTGAGAGCAGAGCGGAACATTTCTTCTGTACAATTCAATAAAAAAAATACGACAACTATTTCAAAAAATACATCCGAACGTGGATTTGCATATATTCATAGAAAAATATTTTAATGAGTTTGACGGATTGTTAATGTTTTTAAATGTTTTTTATTTCTCCACCTCATAAAATTTAATTACATGTTTCAATATACATTTTTTTTCTTTCTAACGTTTTAAAGCTTTTAGGCTTTTAATGTTTTTGTAATTTTCACAAAATATAGAGACATTTATGGTTGAAAATTTTTCTACAAACAATACAAACTAAGTGACTAATTTGCGTTGCATGTTGTTGCCATATACAGAAGAAATGAAAAGAAAAAAAATTAATAATTCCTCTCTAGCAACTACAATAAGTTCAACGAGAGAGCAAAACGGCAAATGGAAAACGGAAAACTAGAAACAAAAACTGAAAACAAAAACAAAAAACAAAACAAAAATTAGAACGTATTGAATTGAAAACATTTTGAACTTGTTTTCATTAGTAACCTTAAGTACTTGGTGTTCATGTTTTCTGCAATTGGTTTTTTGAGTCATTAAATGAGCGATTTTCTAAAACGTGATTACAAACGTAAGCCACATACAGCAAAACAACAATTGATGGCGATAACAAATACACGCACATATACACTAACAGTGAAGAAACAACAACAATAACACCGTTAACAATAATAACAACTTTAGCAAACATGAGTAACAACCTCTTTGTATACGATATTGTGTGAGCATTGTATTGGTGTAAGTGTAAAAGAGAGAATAAGTAGTTTAGCATGTTAGTTAAACAGTTGAGAATAAGTAATTAGTAAAAACGAAGTCGTACACATGTTTTACGTTGTGTTGATTATGGAGAAATAAATTTGTAAGACAACAGATTTGTAACTGAACGTGCACATAGCACAAATTCCTTCTGACATCTAGTATAATGCTAGGCCACTGGTAAATATTTCCAGGAGACAGGAGAAACAAACGAAACAGATCTTTTTATTTCCCTCGAGAACATTTCCAGCCACATTATAATTGTGCTCAAAAGGAACAATCGAGTTGAACACTTAACTTTTATTCATAAGCACTGGAAAAGGCGATTCTGAGTTGTGATAAGTTACTTCTTCGATGTAAAGTATCATATATGAGAGTTGAAATCCATTCTCGTTCGAATATAAATGCCCATAGGCAGTTGACTGTTGAATAATGGCTGACAGAAGATGTTCTGGTTAATAGGAGTATCGCATTAATTTCGCATGCCTAGAATAACGAAAGATTTCGTCCACTAACGTAATTACAGATGAAGCTTTGGTGATCCGATTATAGGTTTGAAGACCGTAAGTAATCTTGGTATACTCATGATATAACCCTAAACTCTGGTGGAATCTGATTTGATACCTGTCGTTGATTTTTAAATTGTTTAAAATTGAAATGTGCTCAACATACTGTTATTAAGGAGTAAACTTTGTGTTCGCAACCTCTCAGTTCGAAGTGGGACTCGCAGTGTGGTACAATAAAAATATTAGATAATGGACAATTAGACAATGGATAGAAGTCGTCGAAGTCTAGTAGATAGTTTGTTGGCTTATTAGACGTAAAGCCTGGGTTCAAATCCCAGGTCAGACATCAAAACAAATGTATGAGAAAATATTTCTTCGGCAACTTTCCCTCAGCAGATTTCTGGCAAAAACTCTGAGGGTAAATAAAAAATTGCCATGAAAAATTTCTCAAAAATCTGTCGTTCGGAGTCGACTTTGAACTGTAGATCTCGTCACTCATAAGTGGTGTGAGAATCTAGGTCGTAATCCTGACTGAAGGGTTGTAATGACCAATTATGTATGTATGTATGGGATAATGGACAAGGGAACGTTGAGTAGTACTGCTGCAGAACCGTTCCAGAAAACATGTTTCCGTAAAAAGCTTTTTAACTACGATTAGCACATTAGTAAGTCCACATCAACGTTCTTTATATGTTTATAAATTATCGCCTTTCCTAATATCACTACCGTAAAGCAAAATGTATATTCGGAAGAATCCTTCTAGTCTTAAAGGCCATGGAACTGCTGCTTGAACGATTTCATAAGTCATTTCTTAATTTTAAAACAATATTAAGGAATAAGAACTTAAATCAATAGTCTTTAAAGTATTCATAGTGTTTTGTTTAAATTTAAAAAACTCTCATTACTAACTACTGGCCACCAACTGTTGGCATATGTCTATAATTTTTGTTTTCTCTGTTTTTAATTTGAGATAAAAGCTAATTCCATACGTTAAACTTTTGCTAGAATTTGTGTGTTTTCGTTAGTGTGCGAGTACATTCACATGCGTGTGTAAATGTAGAAAAGTCTCCAAGTTTTTTTGCATGCAATTGTAACGAATCCATTTAGTGAATTTGAACCTCCACGTAATGTTATCATACGTGTATTTGGCTACACCTTAGACCCACTTCGAAGCCCAAAAGGTTTAGTGGCAAAACAAAAACAAAAAAAAACAAAGCGAAAAGAGAATGAAAAACAATGAACAACAATAAATAAAACTATAAACAAACCACTTAACTTTATGGCATTAACGACATGCTAAATAATCGTATTATTGACTCTGCTACTTAGGCTACATGGCTTGTTTGCGAGCAATTAAAATAAAAAGTAACATTCTAGTCATTTTATTAAATAAATAACATGATGATGAATAATTGAAAATTGTATGAAAACAGAACGAAATGTCACCATACATTTCGAAATAAACATGCCAGCAAAAATGAACGACAACACAATCCCGTAAGTGGATTTTGAATAGACAATTTTCAAGCTAATTTTTTATTATGTTGGATTGTATTGTAAATGAGTAAACAATTAAATTTTAATTTAGAAAAAATATATGATTACCTTGTAATATATTGAGTGTATGATTCACTATCTCTGACGCGGATCACATAGGACGTTGGATAGATTTATAACCGTTTCATGTTACGTTATCATAGCCAGCGACCTTCAAAGAAGTCAGCATTTACCACAAAAATATGCGACACAAATGCACAAGTGAACAACAGAAACATCCGAACTTTAAGAGTTAATATCAGTCATCTTGTTGAACATACTTACTTACTTAATTGGCCATTAACAACCCGATTAACGGATTTCTTCGCATCCACATCCTTCCAGGCGCCTCTGCTTCTTCCGAGCCTACGCTAGTTGGTCACACCAATCGATGACAGGGTTTCTTCGATCTGGTCCTTCCAACGCATACAAGGTCGTCCTCTTTGCCGACTTCCGCAGATCCCCGCATCTTTTAACATTTCGTTTTGCTGGAGATGTCTGACCTAGGGTTTGAATCTACACACTACCTACTAGAATACGGCTACTTTTTATTTACTTTAATTTTAAAGATAGGAAGCACTGAGAGGCCGGATTTATTCACACAGAATACAGTGCTACTTTGTTCAGTTTATCGTGAATATCATAAGGGATGTCAGTATCGTTCAGATATCAAAAGTTTATAAAATTTAAACTTATCGCCTGTGGCAGTTACATGTGACCTTACTTACCCATATACTAAGAGTATTCTTCATTAAGATTTCAACACTTTTGCACATTACACCATTCCTTTTCTATATTACCTTCAAGATTTCATTTGTATCATAACCACAAATTTCTTAGTCATACCCTAACTGTGCAACTTTAAGTAGCATCAGCTGCAACATCTCATACTTTCTATTTTTAAAGCTTATCGTGCATTTTTTTAACATTAAATATTATATTTATAATATGTACAAGGAGCACATACATATAAGCTAACATATGAGGAGTAGTAGTGTTATATAAAAATACATTTTTTTTGGTTTCTATTTAAATGCCACTACACCCCCTCTCCTTCTGCCTGTGGTGCCCTTACTTCTAAATAGTTTTTAATACATTAGCGAATTACTTTTGCTTGCTTTCATTCCTTTTCCTATATTCTTAAATTTATTTTATTTTGCAAATGCAAAAGCATTTTATCATCAATCATTTATTGTGTCATAAGCTGAGGGATCTATAAGCCATACAAATATATTTGCATTAGGGCCACCGACAAAGTAAGAATAATTGCATTAATATGTTTAAAGAAGTTAAAAACTAAAGCATTTAATATAATATTTGATTAAAAAAAATAAAATAAACAACTCAATGCAGTTAAAGTTCTATAAATTTGACTTGCGTTTCACTGTTCTATAGCTAGTACAACGGATTTTGGTCTAGCGAGATCAGGGGACTTGTTCCCGAAAACCATATTGTTACGAAAATGAAAAATCTAAATACTGGTATTTTGCGTTTACATCGCTTAACATTAAAATTATAAACAAAAGCTACAAAACCAAAACAATGCAGTAAACAAAGCTGTTTACAAATTATCGTAATGCTTAAATTAATAATAAACACCAGCATAAAAAATGATAAACGAGTAAACAAAAATACACAAACAACACTACAAAAATAAATGAAAGTAAAATACGCCAACAACAATAATGAATGTAAACAACGATGTTTACATTTATAGAGATTTCGAGAAGGCGAATTCATGAACATTCACCTTCAAGAACATTCATCATATTGTTTACTTTACCATATAAAAGGCAAGGCAAACCAGGCGAGGCAGTTAGTGAAGACGCGGTTGGAAGTTGGCGGCAAGATCTCCATTAAAAAGATCTGTCGAATAATAGTCTAGTAATTGTTACTGTTTTTGCAAAGGGTATAAACAGAGGAATAACAAAGAAAAGCAATTGTTGTTGTTTACATCAAGTTGTGAACAGTGGCACACAGAATTGTGCGAAGGATAAACATTTTTAATTAAAACCAAACACATATATATTTTTAGTTTATTTGCAATCTACGCACATACAACCCTTTAGCCAGGATTGTGGACCAAGTTTCTTACACCACTTATATTGTGTGCGTATACATGAGTGGCGGGACCTACAGTTTAAAGTCGACTCCGAATGATAGATTTTTTTAAAAACTTTTCTTGACAATTTTATTTGCTCTTAGAGTTTTTCCCAGAAATCTGATGAGGTGAAGGTAGCGAAGAAATATTTTTTTGTATTTTCATTTTGATATTTGACCTGGGGTTTGAAACGTGGTCTTACATCCAGTCTTTATATTTTAAATTAGTTTGTTCATCTATCTTTGTAACTTTTTTCGGTTTTGTTTGTTTTGTTCTAACTGCGGTTAAGTCCTTGCAATGCTTTTCGCCCCGATTTGTGTCATCCATTTGGAAATTAATCTCTCTAATGGCCACCTTTGCTTTTATTTATTTTTCTTTCTAAATTTCCTTTCAGTTAAATCGTTTGAAGTGCTAAACTTCCTAAACAGTTGTGATCATTTCATCAAAACTTCTTTGAACTCTTTACAGAACTAAGCAACCATTATAAATGCTTTTGCTTAGCAATTGAAAAAAAAAATCAAATCATTTTCCATGGGAAATTAAGCAGCAGCATGTAGTAGACATAAATGAATAAAATTTTTCACGCTCTTCTTTAACCCTTTGAACAATCTTACTCGTCAAAAATCCACTACAAAATATTGCCAGGGTAGATAAGCCAAATTGACATTAAAATGAAGGCTTTAATTGAATGAATAGAAACACCTCCAACTACCATACTTATGTATGTATACTACCCCCAAGCATAGTCTTCATTAAACATCAAAGCAATAACCTTAAAGTATATTTTCTTCTTAATTTTTTTTTTACTTCCAAATAATTAATTCCTTATGAATAGGGTGAGAGGAAGAAAAGCAGGAAACAGGCTTTATTGTAGGGCTTAGAATATATGGTATTAGTGGAGTTTTCTCCTTAGTGTTCGAGGGGTGAAAAGAGTGTATAAAAATTTATAATTAAAATCTTGGCATAAAGTTGATACTAAAGATTAGACGTGAAAGCTGGCTATAAAACTTGAAAAATAAATTAAGTGACAGGGAAATAAACAGGTAAGCAGGAATAGTATTTATTGTTCTTAAAAAGCCTTTAACTTTAACATAAAGAATAATGATTTTTGCTAAACTAAAGAGATTCTTTTACACAAATTTTAAAGTGCCTGTATGCAAAATGTGAAATTCCCACTTCCAGCCTCAAGTCAAGAGATCCCTTGTAATGTACGCTTATAATGTACCGAACAAACGAAAGAAACTCGAAAGAGTTTAAAAAAAATTTGATAGGAACTGATTGTATTTCACATACTTACTTACTTAATTGGCCATTTACAGCCCGATAAATGGATTTCGGCCTGCCTTAAAACATTATTTCAGGCGTTTCTGCTTCTTGCAAACCTTCGTCAGTTGGCCACACCAATCGATGGCAGGGCTTCCTCGATTTGGTCCTTCCGACTCAAACAAACAAGGTCATCCTACTAGATGTTAATACGCTGCGCAAGTTGAGGAGCTCATACAGCTCTCTATTGGATCGGATGCGAAAATCATCGCCAACTCGCACTAGGTCGAAAATCTTACGTAGATCTCGAATATACTCAAGGCTGCTTAATCAGTGCTTAATAGTGTCCATGCCTCTGCAATGAAATTCTTCTGCATTTCCCTGATTAGCGGTTTGCCAGGTTAGGAGCACTGCAACGATTCCGATGCTAGGATGTCTAATTCATCAGTTCTGTTAAATGTAAACAGTAGCCTCATGGTTTGGTTGGTTGGTGTGCACTTTCTCTCTCTCACTCTCCCTCTCTTTGTGTCTCTCTCCCTCTCTTTCTGTCTCTCTCTCTCTCTCTCTCTCTCTTTGTGTCTCTCTCTCTCTCTTTCTGTCTCTCTCTCTATCTCTCTGAACGAACACAACGAAAAGGTTAATTGACGTCCTACATTCCTAACGCCACATTGACATTATAGTTTTCGAATATAAATACTTACATGCCTAATTAATCATGAGAATCCATCTTCTCAAACCACATATGTTGTGTGTGTTAATTTTATACAGTGAGTGGCGTGATCTACAGTTTAAAGTCGACTCCGCCTTAACAGATTTTTGAGAAGCTTTTCATCGCAATTTTATTTGGTCTCAAATTTTTTGCCAGAAATCTGCTGAGAGGAAGCCGCTGAAGAAATATATCTGTCTCATTGAACAGTGGAGGGGCTAGTAATTTAACGACAGACTTGAGAGACTTATTTTAAGGCAATTAGTTACTTTCAGAGCAACCCACTGCTATAGGGTTACATTTTTGACTCCCCATACATATATACGAAACAAATACTAGTTTTCACAAGAATTCCAATCTATTGTGACTCCTTTCTCCTTTGCAACTACAATGAAATCAATTCCGTACAATTTCTTTTTAATCAGAAAGTCCTTCAAAATCTTTACAAATTTTTCTCTCTTTTTTTGAATTTCCAATGCAAACATATTTCTGTACTCAACACCTGTTTGTTTCAAGCAATTCTCTTTAAGCTGGTCAAACAAAACCAAAGCGTATAACAAAATAGTATATTTGAAATGTTGTTTTTCTCTCTTTCGTTCTCCAGATATTTTACAAAAGTGTTTACACACAAGGTTTCTTCTTTTTTTTTTACATGAAAGTCGATTACTCAACAAAAATGTAAAAAAGTAAAGCTTTGTGTGTGTGTGTTTCATTTTTCAAATTTTTCCCGTTATTCCATAAGGTATAGTGTGCATTGGTTTGTATGTATTCTTTTCTCTAGTGGGTGTGGTATTCCAATTTGTATTTCGGTTGGTTTTGAAAAACTCAAATTTGTTTGTTTTTGTTTTATTTTTTTATTTTTGCAACTCTTTTACACACTTTTTGTATTTGAGTGGTTTGCCTGCCTTTAGAGATTTTTTTGTTTGTTTTCACCTCCCCATCTTGTATGTTTGCTTTACTTTCAGTTGTTATTTTGCAAAAAGGATTACTGCCAACATGAAAAGCAACACAAAAAAGAGGAAAAAAACTCTGAAAAAAAATTGGAACACAACATATATTGTTGGTGTTGCATACTTTAAAATCCCACACTATACCTTATGGGAGAACGATTTCAATAGGGAATGTTTTTTGTTTCCAATATTTACATTTCAGAATATGTCTTACATACGGGCTTTAAAGAAATAAATCTAAAACATTTAAAGCCTCTTTGTTTAAATTATATGACTGTCCTGACTTCGACGAAAGCCGATGATTTTTAAAAGTTTTATTGCCTTAACCACGAATGGAAGAAACTTACATTTAGTCCTGCATTAAGCCCTTTCTATCATTAAATTTGAATTAATTAAAGTGTGTGTATCAATGTGCAATGCGAAATTTTGTGCATCGAATATTTTATTTCGTTTGAAAGGCCTATTCATGCCATTATGTATGGAGTACAAGAGCATCGTCCTCCATTCGAGAGACATGGCCGAGCCAGCGCATCCACTTGATGTTAATGGGCTGCATAACGCCCATGTCGTTGAGGAACTCATACAAATCTTACGTCTTCTCATTAGAAATCTTAAATATATAACCGCTTAATACAGGAAGTGAAATATTTCAAATTAAATTTAAATTGAGAACTCTATAGAAAAAACTATATTCCCTGCCATAATGACAATGTTTGTTTCTTCAGTTCTTCTCAGTTTCATGCCTGGTGAAAATGTGTCACAAGTTTGTACTCTTTTTGCTATTCTTCCATAGCTTTTTGCCTATGTGTGTATGTTTGTCTAGTTGTGTATGTAGAACTTAAACCAAATGAATCTTAGCTGTAATACAAATAACAATTACATCAACAGCATTGGTATGAAAAAAAAAATACACCAGCAACACGATGTGCTTCAAATAAAAGAAAATACGAACGTACTTTCACATGAAAGGGAGTCTTAACAGAATGAAATAAAAAAACTAATATTGCTTGCATAGCAGCACGTAAATATGTGCGTAAGTAGTAGGGTCTGCAGAAAAATGCAAACATTTCTTTATAGCTATGTGTCTATAGGCAGAAAAAAGTATTGAAGCAACAACAATGCGTTCAGTTGCAATAACTAGTAAACTAATGAATGAATGGGTGAATGAATGAATGAACGACACAGAAACTATTGTTTAACAAAAGAGTACAAAACCCAAGCAAGGAAATAATATGCAGCAATGTTGGCCTAAACAGTGTTCTATACTGCAATTGAAAAGTAAAACAATCTAAATATTCACATATAATTTGTGTCCTTGGTTGTATAGCAGCTAAAAATATTAATTGGACGCCCAAAGCTCAATCATCATGAAATTCCTTTTTGATGATGTTTTAATGCTTCTGATAATGTGTATGTGACTACAATGTTGTCCAAATCGAAAGAAGCAGAAAAGATATTAAAATTTTGGTTATATTTCAAATAAAGGGCCTAAATTCATCTCCAGACAAATTACTCAGAAATTACCATAGCGCCCATTACTTACTTACTTACTTACTTAATTGGCCATTAACAACCGGATTAATCTATTTAGGCCTGCGTTTACACATCCTTCCAGGCGCCTCTGCTTCTTGCACGCCTACACCAGTCGTTCACACCAATCGATAACAGCGCTTCTTCGATTTGGTCTTTACAACGCAAACAAGTTCGTCCTCTTCGCCGGCTATCATCTCGCCGCAGCATCCGCCTTTATTCCAACGAAGTGGCCGAGCCTGCACAGCCGCTAGATGTTAATACGCTGCACAACGTCTATGTCGTTGAGAAGCACATATAGCTCAGTTTTTGATGGGATGCGGAAATCATCGCCAACTCGCGTAGGACTTTTCTTTCGAATGCTCTCAAGACTCCACACAGCCCATCGTATTTATAATCAACAATCAGTCAATCAGCATTGCATCGTGAGAAGGGTTATCACTCAATGAACTAAAACTGATGATGGCCTGCTTTTGACCTAGCCGCCGAATAAATATGACTTTCATAGCTTAGTATTGAAAGTCTGTTGCACTACCACCCCATTTGGCATATTTACGAGGTTCTATATGATCAATCGATATTAATTGTTGCGTGAATTTAACTTTTTAATTGTAAGTGTGCAAATTTAAAGGAAGAATTAGCCATAATGAATAGCACGATGGGCTCTGCTGCTGAGAATACTTTTAAATCGAAAAATTCGGTTATTCACCACTAAACACATCTATAACGCCCTTCCCATTTTTATTATACACATATGTATATATGTATACATCATACACGCATAAATAATTGGTCATTATAACCCTGCAGTGAGGATTACAACCTAGCTTCTCACATCACTAATGTTGAGCTACAATTTAAAGTTGACTCTGAACGACGGATTTTTGAGAAACTTTTCATGGCATTTTTTTTTTTGCTTACTCTCAGATTTTTTGCCAGAAATCTGCTGAGAAGAAGTTGCCGAAGAAATATTTTTTCATATTTAGTTTAGTTGGAGATGTCTGATCTGGGGTTTAAACCATGGACTCACGTCTAAAAGGCCACCACACTACCTACTAAACTACGACGACAACAGTATGTATATTATGACAGCCCGTAATACTACACCACATTTGTCGTAAGTTTGAAGACACCTTTTTCTTTAGGAAAAGTTGCACTCTAACACATTTGCAAATGTGTTGTTAACAGCAAATGATCTGCTGAATATTGTTCGTATCCCAGGTCTTTACTGTATTGATTGACTTTCTCCGATATCGGGATAGAATCGGGATAATAAAAAAATGATTGTCAAAATTATATTCAACATCCACTTTATTTTAAAGAAGAAAGCTATTCGAGTCTTTATATAATCTCAGTCTATCAATCCTTTGCTAGGCTCTGATTGTTAAACGTTACCAACAGCAGCACAAACTTAGTATACCCACAATAAACAACAGTGGTAAGGAGAGTAAAAATAAAACAATACAATCAAAAAAGAAATGAAAGAAAACAGCTGATCTACAAAAATAATATAAACAATTGCAGCAACGGCATGGCCAAGAAAAATAATTGTGTGCGTGTGTATTAAGTGAAAGAACAAAAAGTTAAAAAGAATGTCATCATAAGCATTGAAATGAAGGCGATTAAAGTTGTTCTACTTAAATTGGAATTGTGATTTAATTTTTGCTCACACTTTTTATTCTCTTCTTGCTCTTATTGTAGAAAAATTTGTCTCTTTCTTTCTGTGATTGTGCTTCTCTACACTGAGAAAGTAAGTTTTATTTTTCAAAAATAGCCACAAGGAAGTGTATGAGTGAGAGGGTCTGCATGTTTGATTTAATTTTTTGTGGAGTTTTATTATTACAAAACACACGTATCTGAGTTACCATCGATAATTTTATTCGGTTGAAAGGCGTATTGATATCATGTGTTTATCTATAGAATATAATATCTTTCAAATACTCGTCATGGCTTCTCTATTTGACACACATTCGCAATTTGCAATTTCCCATGACTCTGGCTTATAAACCAGACTGAGTTTGTTCGACAGCATGAGTTATATTGGATATCAGCTTCATTGTGGTTTGTGGCTTACTCGCATACACTTGCGACTTAAGAAAACCACATGAAAAACCTCTTCGTTATCCTTCGTTAGCCTTACACCAAGTGCACATGTTATGACAATGCCCTCAATCCAACTTAGTATGAGTTGTGTGGCACGAAGTCGCCGTACTCTAGTATATAGTGTGTTGGCTTATTAGACATAAGGCCACGGTTCAAATTCCATGTCAAAACGAAATATGAAAAAATATTTCATCGGCGACTTCCTCCCAGCAAATTTCTGCAAAAAACTCTGAGACTAACTAAAATTGCGAAGAAAAATTTCTCAAAAATATCTATGCCACATAGGTGGTGCAAGAAGCTAGGTTGTAATCCTGACTAATAGGTTGTATGTATTCTCTCTATTTCTTACTAAAAGCTAGCAAACTATTTAAACAAATACCGGCACAGTTTTTTCTGTATTAAAGTCCATAAATTGTTAAAGTTAAGCATGTATTAAGAGAAGAAATGAAATATATGATCGCCTTTTTGTGTACTTAATGTACAAGTAGTATATGTTGTAATGTGTTCATTTAATGCCAAGAATATTAAATGAAAATAAATAAAATGACGTTAAAAACATTAAGTCCAAACGGTAATAAAACAATAAAAATCCTTAACAACAGATTCTATAATATCATCTTAAATATTGTGTGTATCGTTTAGTTTTCAAATGTTCATTGTATATGAGTGTTCCCTATAGATTGGGAAATAAAGTTTTCCTTTAACTACAGCCACTCTAATGCTCGCCTACTTACTATCCAACTAATTAAATGGTGTTCCAATAAATAACGTATTTAAAGAAAATTTATTGCCTTTTTTTCTTTTTCTGGCAAAATTGTTGCCAAATCATGAACAGAATTGCAAGCACAAGGCAAAACGATGAAAAGGAAAATCCATAAAGAAATAGACATATTTAATAGAAATGTTTATCCGTCTAAACACGATTTTTTTTTTTGCTAGTTTTCATTGCAAAATAATTCAATTCCTCATCTTCTTAAGCGAACAATTTATAATTTCTTGCGAGATTGTTGAAAAGAAAACTGCAGAATAGTTTTGTAGGACAGAATTTGATCAAATGGGAATCAATAAAACCCTACAATAAACAACAACATTTAAAAGTTGTAAGTTTAGTCAGCAATTTTAAAGGATACAAAGTTTACACTGTGTTGCAGACATGTGTAACTGCTGTACTATAGGGATTATCGAACAAATAATAACGACCATCTATTTAATGCCAAGGCCATTATTACAACTTGCCGTTAAAGTTGGGTTTAGTTAAAGGTAACTAAAGATAAAGTGAACTTTAAAGTCACATTTAAGTTATTTTCGTTATTACAATCTATAGATAAAATAAAGATAACTATTTCAAAAATATGGCAGTGCCTGAGCAATGTCTATAACACTCAATTAAACAAGTTTTTTTTTTTTGAACACAGTGGTAACGACGTGCCTTTTTATTTAATTATAAAATTTATGTGTTGAGGTTTTAACTTCTTTACTTTTGTGTTTTCCAATCCCATAAATTTTGAAGCAAGATTTGATATGATTGATCGCACATAACGTTGCCGTAGTCTAGTAAGTTTAAAACCAGGTTAGACATCTCGATCAAATCGATATATGAAACAATATTTCTACGGCAACTTCCTCTCAGCAGATGTCTAGCAAAAGCTCTGATAGTAAATAAAAATTGCCATGATAAGTTTCTCAAAAAAATCTGTCGTTCGGAGTAGACTTTGAACTGCAGGTCTTGCCACGTATGAATAAAATTAAGACACACAATATACATAAGTGATGTGAGAAGCTAGGTCGTAAGCCTGACTGAAGGGATGTAATGACCAACCACGTACATATGTAAGTATATCCGAATATTGCAATGAAATTTGGGCGTTTAGACAGGATCCTGTGATTGCATTCGTTCAAAAAGATATCACACATTCTAAGCAACCATCATAAAACATTGATTGCGCTTAATAACATGCAGCGGTTCTAAAGAGAGCTTCTCAGAAAAGGCCACATATATCACAATAATTTGCAGAAGACCTGTAGGGAAATTCTGGGGATGTAACCCAGGAATAATGCACTGAATGCGTACCAAGGCAGATCATTAGTGATCTTTTCGGCAATTGTAAGGGCAGACAGTTGGAGTTGGATACAGAAAACAGCGTGTGTTGGTATAAAAAGGGCAATGAGAATCCTTCCTACAGCTGATCAATGCTTTAGAGCCTATGGTTTAGTTGATGGAAGATAAGTCTAATATAAAATTTATTAAGAGATTTCAGAACCTAAGGAATCGATTGCCTGACAGATTGCTCCTGCACAGATCAATGCTTTATAATTTTGAAAAGCTCATCGCTATGAGACTTAGAAGCATAAGTGAATGGGGCATTATGAGGCACGAACCCCTCTACCGAGTGGAGTTAGATGTTTGGAAAAGAACGCTTAACGAAAGGGAAGATAAAAAAGAAAACACTCTTCTCTTCTTCAAATGGATTTTAAGGCTCTAAAAACTTCTGTTAGGAAATTATAATATAAGGAGATCAAGCAATAAATTGAGGTTGATAACCGGCCTTTTGACAGGGCACTATAGACTCAGATTACAATTCTCTATATCTATTTCTTTTATTATTTGTTTCGTCTTTTAATTGCGTGACTCTGTAACAGAAAGGATATTTGAAGTTCGCTAAACCTTGTATAAAATATGAATTATTCTACAGTACCAATGCAGCTTAAGTTGACCACGTTTTTTTCCAATTTTATTTCACTTTTTTATTTTCTCAACAATTTTTTATTATACAACTTTGCTTCACTATTTTATTTTCGTCCTCTTATTTCTTTCAAATTTTACTTCGTTTAATACTTTTTATTCATTTATTTTTTTCAAAGAATTTCTTTCCATTTGTCGTTTTATAATGGACTGATATTTTTTGTATTTTTTTTTAACGTTTCCATTGAGCTGATTTATGTTGGTTATTGAAGTCATAACTTGGCCATAATGTATTAGTTTGATAATATCTTTTGGCTTGACGTAAAATTACCAATTTTTCGCCAAACATATATTTTCTATTAAAGTTAAATGGATGACAGAGGAATGGAGAAAGAGAGAAGCAGCTCTATCAGGAATTACTTTTACTGCAACATTTTGTCTTCTGTTGTAACTTTCTTTTCTTTTTTCATGTCGGCTGTGGTTATAAAGACATGATAAATTTTGTTTGTGTCGTTGTTGTTGTTGTAATATTATAAGTTAATAAAATTTTGTAAGTTCTGCAAAGAAAGATATCTGGTAGGAGAGCAAGCTATGTAGCTGGTAGGCAAGCCAGCGAGCAAACAGTAAATTTTGATTATTATTTAAGGTTTTATTTAGAAATTATTTTCGTTTATTTTATTTATTTTTTTTTTATTATTTTTCTATATATTTTCAATGGCTTTATTAGCCATATGAATTATGGCTCATTATGGGAATCATAAGGGAGGAGTTTAAGTTTGTCTTTTCCTTTCCGTTGATTTAGAAAATAAATTATCTTCTGCTTTAATTATAATTAATTAAAGAGGCGATTTTAATAGGAGTGTTTATTAAAAATTAATCGTTTAACTTGTTAAAGATAAAACAAACAAAAAATCATATAGTTTTTATAAAAAAATAAACATTTTTCTCTTACAAAATTTAAAAATTTAAATCCTATAATTTTGGCTTTTTAATAACAATTTAATTTCTTCAATTTCATATTATTTGCACGTACGAAAATGAAAAATCTAGTTACTGCTTTTACATCGCTTAACATTAAAATTATAAACAAAAGCTACCAAAACAAAACAATGCAGTAAACAAACCTGTTTACAAATTAGCGTACTGCTTAATATTACAACAAACACCAGCATAAAAATACACAAACAACACTACAATAATAAATGTAAATAACGATGTTTACATTTATAGAGATTTCAAGAAGGCGGAGTCATGAACATTCACCTTCAAGAACATTCATCAGACTGTTTACCCTGCTATATAAAAGGCAAGAGAAAGCAGGCGAGGGAGACTCGGTGCATTTGAACAGAGTAATCGCGGTTTGAAGATCTCCGTTACAAAAATCTGTCAAATAATTGTGCACAAATTCTAATAATTAATTAATGTAATCCAGTAATTGTAATAACAAAGAAAAGCAATTATTGCTGTTTACATCAAGTTGTGAACAGTGGCATACAGAATTGTAAGAATAATAAAGAATTTTAATTAAATCTAAACACAAATTTATTTTTATTTTATTTGCAATTTAAGTACTCATATTCATGTTTAAAATACCACATTCACTGGATTTGCTTTCGATATCTGAGAATCAATTTTCTTAAAGAAACTTATGGGTGACATTGTTTCGTGTTGTTGAAAATGTTTGGAAAATTTATACGCAAAACACTTAACCATTCAAGACCCTCAAATTCTTAGAGCAACTTGCGGCTAACTAAAGGCAGGATTTTAACGGAGAGATAACTTGTATTTTCATTATTATCATATACACAATAAACTAAAAGTGAGCATTAAGCTAAAGGAGGGTTCATCCTACTTTTAACATTTAAAGTTCACTTTATCTTTATCTTGCCATTTTATGTATATTTTTTTCAATATGGCAACTTTCAATACAAACAATAAATAAATAAAAAATAAAATAATATGTTAATAGTTTTTCAAATCAAAAGGAATATTGGCTTATTCATTATACTTATTTTAAAACATAAAGCTAAAACCTCAATACACTAATTTTATAAAGAAATAAAAACGCACGTTGTTGCCACTGCGTTTTTAAAGCACTTGTTTAACTGAGCAGTGTTATCGACATTCCTCCGGCACTGCTATATTTTTGAAAAAAATTAACTTTATTTTATCTGCAGGTTGTAATAACGAAAAGAAGTTAAAGGTGACTTTAAAGTTAACTTTAACTAAAGTTACCTTTAACTAAACCCGACTTTAACGGCAAGTTGTAAAAACGGGTGTTATTTAATAAGTCCATACAAACAAAACCACCCCACTTTGTATGACTTTTTTTTAAATCTAAAATTATAGTATCCTTTGCCATTTAACTACAATATACTACCCTGACCTTTAGTTTGCACTTATTTTCAATATACAATGTATATAAACATTCTTAACGTTTATTTTATATTGTCATAAAATATTTATAGACATTGTACAATATGTATCGAGTGAGAGAGAGAGAGAGAGAGCCAGTGAGTAAAAATAATTTCACGTTAATCTTTGCATTAATAATTCATTGATTGCTGCAATTATATTTTAACATGTACTCAATATTTATAAAACACTGTGAATGTGTTATAAAATACTGATGATGAAGAAGTAGTTTTGTTTTCCTTGCATTTATATTTTCACTCGTTATATACATATAAATTTTTTTTAATTTTAATATTTTATTACAATACAATATAATTTTACATATGTATTAACATATGTATTAAATAATTGTATATATGTAAATACACTTGCTTTTTGTATTACAATATAAATTATATTACAATATAAAAAGCATGTAGTAAAGTACTGGACACATAAGGGCTAGTAAAGCAACTTTAAAAGAGGCCTTTATATATGTGCTTAAAATTTAAGGTTGAGTTTAATTATGATCATAACTTTCTGGCTATTACATCTTATACTTATCCTCCGTAATTTGATTGATTTTATTTTATTTATAAAAACATAAAAAGTTTTTCATAATTTTAATCTGAATACCCTTGACATGATTTTTTAAAAAAAAAGCCTGTAAAAATTTTCTTAGCAATTTTATTTCGAAAGGGCCTTTTAAAGTTTGGCACTGAAAAATTTCCACCTGTTTGCTGTTTGCCACCTAAAGAGCAATTACAAATACAAGAATAATTTCTGTTAGTAGTAGTACTACTACTACTGGTACTACTTCAACTCGAGCAAACTGTTAAGTAGGTGAAGTGGTATACATGTTTATTTTCTACAGACAAAGGCAAACTAATGAAAGACACTTAAGAAACATTTTTTCACATTCAAAATAATTTACAATTGGAGCATATTAATTGTGTGCAGACATGGTTTTATAATAAAATGTTCAACATTTGTTTCTAATTACACAGTAAACGATAATAATTTGCTAATAATTCTCTAGTAAAGGCGAGCAACTTACAATTAATAAGGTATGTAGGTATGTAGGCCTGTGGAAGCTACTAATGCTTTACAAATAAATAAAAAATTATCCATTATTTTGACCAAGTTTGGGTTTCTTCTCATATAAATGTATATGATGTTACCACTGGATATTAATCTTCAAGAAATAATTTTAAGTTTGGTGAGTAAAGCTTTGCAGCCAATTAATTAATACAGATTATTTATACACTCTTATGTACTCTGATTATGGTCCCCACGCAAATGCAAACGAATTCTGGCAGTTGTCATCAGAGATTTGTTGTTTACAGTGTACAAGACACGTTTGAGTTGTTACACATTTGCAGATGCCACTGACAAGTCTGCTCACGTGACTGTATTCAGAATTTTGAGTGTTCCAGAACAGTGTTAAATAGCAGTGGTGTTAGAACACATATTCCAACTTTCACAGGCCTATTCAATCATTTTCGAATTTTAATAATACACTTACAATAAGGCGTACAAGATTTCAAGGAATTTTCTTACTTGACAGTGTATTCCAAAATGACATAGTGATTTAGTTTTTCGAAAAGGCTTTTTTAAAGGCTTTGAACCACATATACAATGGCGAACGCCACTCCTGTTTCTCGATAACATACAAGCTCTTTATGAGGTTGAAGGTAGAGTTATGGGAATGGAATAGTAGTTTGAGGTATTCCTAGCTATTATATGGGTAATTGTTAGGATCTCTGAGTTCACCCTTTTCCGGTTTGTTTATAATGACGTCTTCAACGAGTTCACTTGGCAAATATAAATAAATAAATAATAAATCTTTCCTTATTTTTATATATTCATGTAATCCTTTCATTTTATTTTATTTTCATAACTCAACTGGACTTATTTATGTCAGGGCAAACTGTAGCATTATAATTCAATGTAAAATATTACATGCGGTTTGCGTTGTACGATTAATTATGCAAAACAGGTTACTATATACACAATATGATTGTAATACAAGGTGGTTTTATACACATGTACTTGAACTCACACACATGGATATATGTATAAACGTACGCTTGCACACATAGGCAAATAAAACATTAAATGTGCACTCAGTTACGTATATACTCAAGCGTTTACATGCAAATAAACATTTACCCTATTATTTCTGCATAAGTAGTTGTTCTATTTAACAATACATATACGATTTTCTCTCACACTCTCTCTCTCTTTGCCATTTTCTCCCTCTTCCTTTTGTTATCTTTTTTCTTTTTTTGATTCGTTCATTGTAATTTTTCCACGCACCCAATTTATACCATTACAATGGGATTGTTATGAGTAAATTTTCATGTTTAACAAGACACTTTAAACAAATTATTAGTTGTTGTGTTATATTACTCGTATTGTTATTGTTTGTTAATAAATCGTTTTTGTATTACTATGTGTATTTATGTACGTGTGCGTGTGCGTGTGAAATGGGGGGATTATATGGTTTGTATGAATTGATAAATTAACAACAATTGTTATTTATTGTTATCAAAAATATTGTAAAATAGTTTGGGTTTGTTTATCACTAAAATGCACAGTGGTGCCAAGGGCAAAATAAATTAAAATTTTAATGTAACATGAAAACAAGGACAAGGAATAAGAGAATAAGGGCCATTATTACAACTTTGCCGTTAACTAAAGGGAGGATTTTAATGGGCAGATAAATTGTTTTTCATTATTATAAGTGGACGATGGGGTGGTTTATATATTATTTTCAAAATGGCAACTTTAAATAAAAAAAAAAAATGGGCAAACACAAAAAAAAGAATTCCGTCATTGCCACTGCGTTTATAATTGTAATGATGTAATGATCAATTAAGTAAGAAAGTAGCAAATAACATTTTTAAAAATTTTGTAATAACTTTTCTCTTTTTTTTTAAATTAAATAAAACTGCGGTCAAACGAATTTTCTTTAAATATTCTATTTTTTCTGAGAAGCTACGCCTTATGCCTGCCTGAAGGATTGTAATGATCAATTTAGTAAGAAAGTAGCAAATAAGATTTTTAAAAAATGTTTAATAATTATTTCTCCTTTTTTTTAAATTTAAATGAAACTGCGGTCAAACGAATTTTCTTTAAATTTTCTATTTTTTATGAATTACTTACTAAGAATTATTACACTATTTTATTATAATTATTTAATTAAAAAAACAAAAACAAGAAACTACTGCGGTCAAACGATTCTATATGACTGCACGTGCACAACAGTCTCAATAAGGATTGCATCAATAATATGGTAATACATACTCTGTAATAGCAGATGTAATAGAAACAATGTACGTACTGATATATTTAACCTGTCATATACAAAATACAAGCAGTCACAGTAAATGTTAGGGCTTTAAAGTAAAATTGAGAAAATGATGCGAGATAAATTGACAAGCCTGCGGCCAAATGTAAATGATTTCAAATGGGTATGTATAAAGCAGACTGAACTATTACATATACAAGCAACGTTTTTGAGTTAATCAAACGCTCATATGGTATATACTGTGTGTAAATACGGTACAATTACATCAAAGTATATAAATACAGTTAGAAGAGGTATCAATGCTATATCACTTGATTAGGTCATTAACAGTAAAACATTTGTTTTCGATAATATTCGTAAACGTTTGCGTTTGTATATGTTTTAAGTAAATATTATTGGCCGAAATGTCCTGGCTGTCAGTTGTATTTGCCTTTAAGTGTGTGTATGTGTGTGTGTGTCTGTTTTGTACACAAATACCCACTATTTACAATAACAATAATAATAAAACAATAACAGCAACAGCCATAAGAAAAACATGTCCATCTGTCAGTCTAATGTCTAACCAACTGTTTTGTCAGTATAAATATTTGTCTAAGTGCACAGGCGAATAATAATAGAATTTCTAACGGTACATATGATTAGAAAGCTTGGTAACACAGTAAAGCACAGTAACAATACAGTAAAAGCCAAAAGTATAACATCAAATGTAATATTACCAAAGAATTTAATTCTGATTGTCTCTTAGGTATGGCTGTAGTGGGCTATTTTTAACTGATACTGTTCATATATCATTCCTTTTCTTTGTTTTCCCCTTTTTTACTGTTACTTTTGCTGATGTCTTTTGGAATAACTGTCTAACCATTCATTACATTTCCCATATGTCCTACGCTATATCGCTTTTCTTTCTTTCTCTCAGTTTGTCAAGTTAAATTTACTTGACAGTTGACATGAAAATCATGACTATTTCATTGCAAAAAGAGAAAAAGAAGAAAAAAAGATACAAGTAACAACTACAACAACTTTAGAACATAAATAGAACGTAGCAGAACAGGATTTATTCTTTGTGTTGAGGTTTTGCACGTGTACGTTGTCGCACTCCCTTTTATTTTTAAACCCGTAAGTGATTATTGTTGTTAGAAAAATAGCAATAAATGACCATTTTTAGGTTTCTTAACACACAAGTCCACAATTTTTTTTTAATTTTTTTTTCCATTTGTTTTCGTTGTAAAAATCATTACAAACGGGTTTTGTTTGAAAAGTTTTAAAAGAAAATAACAACTCCATGTTGTGTTTTGACAAGTTGTATTTACTTTCTAGACATTTACAATTATTTTGTCAAGATTATGACAAAATAAAAAAACTAACATTGTTTCTATCCTTGCGGTGTATAAAGGATCCCAAGGGTGCTTTGGCAGGATGTTTAGACAGGTGAAAGTAGTAGAGATAACAGTATTTCGCCATATTTTTCGTTTCACATTTTTACACTCTGGCATGTATAAGAAAAAATTCATTTTTAAATTTGTTTTGTTGTTGGCTGATAGCAGGAAATAGAAAAAGGAACTAACCAAAGTCAAGCACAAAAACACAAAAGGCTGTTATTCTTTGTGTTTCTGTTGTATCTTCAGACCGCTTTCTTTTTTTATTTCACGGAGTTCAAAGCCGTGTGGCTACACAGTCGAATATATAGTTTCTGTAGTAAGTACTAGAATGACAGGGTTGCCAGTACCTAAAAACAACTCAATTGGAATCAGAGATCAGCAATGAATCGTTTTAACGCTGCTCATAAGTACTCATGAAATTTTGAATATAAGTGAGTCAACAATATTAAAATTTAATTTCTTTGATACATTTATGCTCACTACAACGATGATTTATAAGTATGAGTACAATGAGTATGGGTACAACGTTGACATCAAACTCATATCTTTCGAAATATGATTGATTCAAATGCCTACTCATTCAGTTTCATAACTTCAGAAAAATACTTATAATACTCATAAATGGTTAAAGTCACTTGAATCATTCATCAAAATTTACAGTCTTAGTTGTTGTTGTATTTACAAAAAAGAACAAAGAAAAAGACAGCAAAGACAGCAAGGAAAGCAAACACAGAACCTTCTAGTGAGTATTGTAGTGTTCGTACGCGAATCGTACTTATTTTGTGATTCTTGTAAATGTTGAGTAAAGGAGAGTCGAGTACGATGAGTATTTCAAACTTTGATTATGAGTAGTATGAGTATGGTATTAAAATAAGTATGAATGTGTATAAGTATCAGAAATTATGAGTATGATTTAAATCTACTAATCTTTTTGAACCCTCATTGTTGATCTCTGATTGGAATATTGTGTTGTATGTACAAGTGCTTAACTTTGTTCATTGTGTACTACTTTCCTTCCAATATAGGGGCTCTGTATGTTACGCCTGTGATGCTAGTTATTGAAGGTTTTTCTCGCTGGATTCTATATGAATTATTTCGAATAAATTTTATATCTTATGGCTCTACGTTCCACATAGAAACAATTTTATCCATTTATGGTTTTTCAAAAACTACGGTTCTGGCAAGGCTGTCAGACATACAGTGCAAGGTATTGATGATTTTATAATGAAAGTTTATGGAAATGCGAAGAGTTACACGTGCAGTAGCGATGAAGTACAGACATAAGCTCAATATACATATACATACATACATACATACATACATACACAGTTGGTCATTACAACCCTTCAGTCAGGATTGCAAGCTAGTTTCTCATACCGCATATATTGTGTGTAAATTTTGTCTTTTGAATGGCCGGACCTTCAGCTTAAAGTCGAATGATAGATTTTTGAGAAACTTTTCATTGTAATTTTATTTGTCCTTAGAACTTTTGCCACAAATCTGATGAGAGAAAGTCGCCGAAGAAATATTTTCTTCATATTTCATTGTGTATGAGATGTCCGACCTGTGGACGTGGTCTCACGTCTAATAAGCCAACACACTACCAACAACGACACAATGACAATATCGCATCTTTTATAGAAACTGATGCGAATAATTCCCGATTCCATGTTGCGCTTAACATTAGAATGTTATTTTACTGCTCATTATGGTCTTAATTGTATTTAATTTTACACATCCATATACATATGTAAAATCCACCTCACGTAACGAGTTAAGGCGGTTGGCCATTCAGCGCGCTCTTAGATATGCTGATTGGATGCTGGAAGCCACTGAAATTTCTCGATTTGGAGACGCCGATTGGCCACCAAAATTATTAAAGAACTTTATTTTGTTGTGCTAGGAATTTAAAATGTAGCTATCGGTTGGTGCTTGTTTTGATAAGTTCGGATGTCCAGCTAAATAACTGCCCAATAAATGTTTCGTCATAACACGCTGAAAATCAATAACCTTTAGTTTATATTGGATTAGGATTGGCTAAACTGATTACCATAATTTTTTATACAACAGCGTTCCGCATTGTATTTTTCACCTAATTTAACGCATTTATTTTGTGACGTTTTTGTTTTTTAATTTCAAAATAATTACCAAGCCTGATAATATTTAATAATAACTATGTATTACACGTGTATCTGGTTGAATAATAAAAAAATCAAAAAGAATAATTATTTATTTATCTTTTAACAAAATAAATTATACTTTTTGCTATAAAATATTTAATTACACTTTGAATACTTTCGAGGCAAGCATACAGTTGAAATTAATTTCCATTTACCAACATTAAATCGGCCCAAATGCTTTCACTTGTAACAGCAGAGTATAATAATAAAACAATAAAAAGAACAAAAAAAAAAGAAAAAAAAAACAAAAAAATAAATTGTTATAAAAGGCAAAAACCCTACTAATTAAAAATAAATCATTTAAGAAACAACATCAAGAAAAATAAAAAACAAAAACAAAAACATAAAACCATAAAAAACCGTAAAGAAAAGAAAAGACAAGATAATTTATAAATTTTCTAACATACATCAGCAAGAGATGATGCCACACTCCCTAAACATTATAATTGTACTCGTACAGCACGTACAAAATTTGTTTTAATTTGCTTGCTCATGTTGTTGTACAAATTTAAGTTTTTACTAATTGCCATTATTTTTATTTCTCTCTCTCTCTCTCTGTCTTCTTTATCCCTTTTCTCTTTCACTCTCTGTTGCTTGTTCACTATCTGTGAAACAAGAGAGGGAGTGCATAACATCTCCATTTTTTTTGCTTGCCAGTGTATATATGTATGTATGGGTTTGTGTTGATAAACATTTTTCTTAGAGAGACTTAATATCAACGCATTTACACTAACATTTATTTCAATTTTCTCTCTCTCAATTAAAAACAAAAAAAAACCAAAGAAAAACGAGAGAGAAATGAAAAACGTATAGAAATCAACCACTGTTATTGTCATACCCTAACACAGCCAGACAGCCATATGATATGTGCACACACACACACATACTTCTACATAAATTACATTAAAATAGCAATGTGTATCAGGAAATCAGTTATGTAAACCACAAATAAAACAAAAACATAGAGAGTAAATTCAAGTGCGAGACACATGTTCGAAGGGAGAGCCACAAAAAAGAAAAAAAAAGAAAGGATATAAACATACATACACACACACATTCAAGAAGACTCTCTCCTCACATTGATGACAACTACAATTACATTAAGAAATTACTCATGTTTTGTTGCTTTGTCACTCAGTGCTTAATGAGTACATATGCACGCAAAAAAAAGGAAACCAACATACGCATACAGGGGGTAGAAAAAATTTGTTAATCGAGTTGTAGGAGAAAAACAGTTGTAAGCAACTAATTAGTAAAGTTTCATTAGAAATCAAGGGGAATTTATGATCATTTGAAAGATTTCTTTTATCGGATCTTCCAAAAGGAACTTAATAACTTTCACAGTTGATACCGGTCATCTCACTTATTCAGTCTATTTTGCCAAAGAATTATGGACGGATATACAATTAAATTCAATAACACGAGCAACGCATTTTTATTTACTTTTGACTTATTTTACGAATGTCTTAATTGTCCGACCGAGAGGATTATTCGCAAAGTGATAAGTAAATATGAGTTCACTCGTTCGGTAAGCAATCTACCAACACACGCATGTCGAGCAAAGGCAAGATATGCGTAAAACTTGCCATTCTCAGTGAAAATTTGCAAGGGAATTCGACGAGGCCGGCAGTCGGATTTCCGTAGAAATGTTAAACTATAGAGAATCTAAAGGTAAGAGATCATGGACAACGACGCTTGTTCACTGAATGGACCCTAGAGCAGTCCAGGATTTGACGCTAATTTCTATTTTAGCGACGAAGCCTATTTCTGGATGAGTGGGGAGGTGAACCAAAACAAAAAAGTAACCATTTGGTATTGATTATGAGCTGGAGACATCCTTTGAGAACGACGTTGACCAGTCAAACGCAATAGACTTCTTTACAACTTCTTTTGTCTTGAATTGGACCAAAAAATATGGTTTCAACGCGATGGCCCTATGTGCCGCACAACTCATACTACATTGATTATGGTCGCAAGCTATTTGAGGGCGTGCTCGTAATCCGCAAACCACAGCGGTTTTCATAGCCAACATAACCCACATTATCGGTCAAATTCATCGCCTGAGTCTTGGCAAATTGGACATTGGACGCTCCAGCCAGCGTTCGTGCAATTGGTATAAAAAAGCTACAGTTAACTAAAGCTAAAAAGCCCACCAGGCGTTTTTGTAAGTAGTAAACGTTATCGTGATAGTCTAATTAAAGAAACACTCAGAAATAGCCGTATGCATAAGTACACAAATTTGCCGATGAATTGGCCACAAAAAACATTTTATCGTTGTGGAGAGATAATTTTTTAAACAGTGATTGAGGTCTAGGGAGTTGTGATAGAAATAATATTTTGAGTATGAGCTGCTACAATCTAGTGGAATGACCAATTCTTTTCTGCTTGGCACACGACTGTTTGCTCAAGGCCATCAACATTGAGCGCCCAGAAGTTATGTTGGAAACAAAAGGTTATTTTGAGTATGAGCTGCTACATTCTAGTGAAATGATCAATTCTTAACTCTACTGCTTGCCACACGACCGTTTACACAAGGCCATCAAGATATAACGACCAGAATTGTACAGCAACATAAGAAGGGTTGAGTTGCATTAGATCGCAGACATTTTTGTTGCCTCACCATACTATACATATATTTACTGAACTTGGCTGAGTGGTTTTAAGGCACTTATTGTACATCTGAATATACAATCTGGAGGCTGTCCACCTTCAAACTTCCATTGGTTTATGTATCAAAAAAATCTCTTGGACATGTTTAGCGTTGTTTAGCCTTTGAACTGCCTCAACTTTATGATTACAAAGGTAAGGGCGGTATTTCAAAGGACCAAACAGAGAGTATTGGGGAATACATTTTCATTTTCTATAAAGAAACTTTTTGTGTGAAAATTATCTAAAAACGAATCAATTTCTCAGGAGCAATTCGAGATAATTTTTCGAATTCAAAATGTTGTCTTCCTTGTGCAGTATTCTAATCATTTTCCTTTAGCTGTTCTTATTCAAATTTCTATGCATACAGCTGTACAATGTTAGTGACAATTTCAAAGCTGTTGTGAAAAATTATTGCATTAATTTTGTTTTGTTGTTGTTTTCCGTTGGTCTGAAAAAAATACACCATACACAGTAAATAGACATTAGTTTTGGCTTTATTATGGCAACCATAGGAAAACAGAAACAACAACGTTGACTCTAACATATTGTTGTTAATATATATCCAGCTGTCTGTCCATCCGTCTGTCTGTCTACTCTGCTTTATCCTTTACATTTCACCTCAAATAAAAATCCCAAATTGAGAGAGTGAGTGAGAGAGAGAAACAAAGGTAATAAGTTGGATAGAGTCTAGTAGTTTTTGCTGTTTCTATTTTTATTTTTCTGTCATGACAAAAACACAAAAAACAACAACAACAACAAACCAAAAAGTTACAAAGAAAAAAAAGAAAGAAAACTAAAACAAAACAACATAAAATCACTAGAGTGTGAAATGCCTTTGTAGCTCCCCTGGGGAGTTGAAACCAGTAGAGTTGAACCCAAAAGCAGAGACACAATCTGCCTGAGCTGTTCGCCGCTGCCAATGTGTGCCTCAGCAATAAGGGGTTTATGGTTACTGGTGTATTGTTTGGTTAAGAGAATTTATTTGAGGGGGCGAGTTAACCACGTGACAATGGACAAATCACTTGAGACCTTTTGCATACTTTTACATGAAAACATGAGAACGTATTCTTTAGTTCTTGTCGGAACAGAAGTTTTCTGTTTCTTCTTCTTCTTCTTGGTTTTTTTTTATAAACATGAAAATAAACATGAAAGAAATATTATAAAGTACGTATAGCCAGCATGGAAGCCAAAAAAGCAAAAGTAGCAAAATTAAAGGTAAAGAGGAAATACTGAAATATGTACCTCCAACTGAGTAATGGAAATACCAGTGGTAGGTAGGTGGATAGTATGGAGAAATAAATTTTAATTGTTTGCTTGAAAATATTTAAAATTGTTTGAAATTTTATTGCAATTTAAGGAATTTAATGTTCAATTGATTTATTTAGTAGGCGGGGTAAATAAAAACCATTTAAAACAAGAGGACTTAAAAGTTCAAAAATCAAAATTGAAAATTTAGAATTCCAAACCTACTGATATTATCTCAAGTCTGGTCAAAGTGCCCCAAAGCAGACTAAAAAAATCAAGAGAGACTTAAACCGTTGTTGTAAGGAATTTTTTCTATATGTACCGTCCTATTGAGTGCAAAGGATGTCCTCTTAGTTTGCTGCCTTGCCTGTGAAACAACCATACTTTGATGATAACTGGGTATATGCATATCAAAACTATACGTTTCGTTTCCGGTATCATTCAGTAACGTAATGGACCATATTATGCAGCAGTAAAATAGGCATTACCAGAAGTGTAAATAGACAAAGACTATGCCGATGATATTTATCAACACGTCTACGACTTCTCCATCATGTTGCATCAAATACATCAGATAATGCGCAATCAATGATTGCATGTTAACATTAGCAAAGGTTCTGTACCTTAGCACCCGTTAAAGTTTTTAAGACCAATGTAAACACATCTTCCACAATTAACGACTTCTCAAATCAGGCATTTAAAGTAATCAGAAAGGTGTGTAGGTTAGTTAGAGGACGTGTACTTGTCAACTGTGACTTGTCAACTGTGACGTCCTAGCTTCTCACACCACTCGTGTTGTGTGCGTTAATTTTATACATGAGTAGCGGGACCTACAGTTTAAAGTCGACGCCGAACAAAAGATTTTTGAGAAGCTGTTCATGGCAATTTTTACTCTCAGGGTTTTTGCCAGAAATCTGTTCAGAGGAAGTCGCCGAACAAATATTTTCATATTTTCGTTTTGATGTCTGACCTGGGATTCGAACTCGGGCCTTTCGTCTAATAAGCCGACACTTTACTTACTAGACCACGGCGACTGGAGGGTGTGTAAGTATCGTCAAATATTACATGTTTTCCTAGAATTCCGAAAAAGTCACAGTTTAGTATGGAATTTTGCCTATAGGCATCGTAGTGCCATTTTAAGTTGAGAACGAAGAAGGCCAGACCTTCACTTTCCATATTTTTTCGATGATTACCAATTTACTTGATTTGGACACTAACATGTGGTTTCAGCAGAACAGCAGAATATTCTGGATGAGAAGTTTGAGGTCCTGGTCGTTGCAAGTGAAGACAGTGTTAACTGTTCAATGAAATGAAATGCAATTTAACTCCATTAGACTTTTTCTTGTGAGGTTTTTTTGCAGTTGCAAATGTATGGAATTAAGCAACAAACTACAGTGATCCTGAAAGTCAACAGAGCCCATAAAATCGATCAAATTCAAACTGATTGCTGGACTTTTCCGATGTGCTCTACGTAGAGAAGTTGTGGAGGCCATTTGGACGGTATTGTACTCCTTACATAATGGCGTGAATAGGACTTTCAAACGAATTAAAAGTTTCAATGATAGCACACACTTATTTACACATAATTTGACAAATCTCAATTTAAAGATAGAAAGCGCTTAATGAAAGAGTATAAAAGTTTCTTACTTTCGCGTTTAAGGCAATAAGACTTTTAAAAAGCATTGCCTTTATGTCGAAGTCATCAGGTAAATGCAGTTTGATTAATGTGGCAGACTCATGGGAAACGGGGCATTTTGGAATGGCCTCTTGCAGAGAAACTATGGCGGAGTTTTGATACAATGGCATCAATAAGCCTTTCAAATGTTTTTAAAAAATAGCTCTTAATTAACATGCATAAAGCATCCATGGATCAGCAAATGAAAATTTTATCGAATTCTTTCCTTTGTTTTCAATGCTATTTTACGACTACAGTACTTTCCTCCAGAATGGAAGGCTTATCCTGGCAGGGAACATATGAAAGCGAAATTGCCCAGATTTGTGAGAAACTTTTCATACGAGTTTTTGCCAGAAATCTGGTGACAGCAAATTGCAGAAGAATTTTTTTTAATTCGTTTTGCTGCAGACGTCTAACCTGGGGTTTGAAGAGTGGCCTCACGCCTAATAACCCAACGCGCTATCTTCTAGACTACGGTGACTTCAAAATATTAGGAAACATTTTTATTAACAGTACTATTGAAGGTCTGCATGTGAAAAGTCTGTATCGCCCGAATATTTTTATTTTAGGAATGTAACTTTTGAGCTTTTCCCAGCTCATAGCAGTAGGGGTCTCACAACGTAATATTATTATCATTATTGTTGTCGTGAGGAGATGCCTTAATAATGCAATCATGCGATCTCTTATACACACATACACACATAATTGGTCATTACAATATTTAAGTCAGGATTCCGACCAAGCTTCTCACACCATTTATGTTGTGAATCCAAGTGCTAGAACAAAGCGATTGTACATGAGAAGGCATATTACCCATAAAACAGGCAATATATATTCATATATATTCAAATATGATATAAAGATTCTTTTTGCAAAATGTCAATCAAATGCTAGACTTTAAATAACGCCAAATACCACAAAAAATATAAAATTTTAAATCTTTTTTTTTATTGCGTATGTGTGCGGATTCGGAAATTCTGTGCGGTGCATTTTAAACTGAATTTAATTTGAAATTTCCTTTAAAAATGTTTTACGATTAAAAAGGTTTGCAAAAAAACAAAAAACATTTTTTCTGTATATCTCTCAGGCTTATAAATTATATTCGTTTGTGTTTTAAAATTAATTTATTTCTCATTGTAAAATCCGCCTATTTTATGTTTCATTTACAATGAAAATCGATAAAAAAAAAACAAAAACAAAGGCAGTTAATTTTTTATAAAATTTATTTATTTATTCGTCCTTAAAAAAACAAACAAACAAAAACAACAAATATTTGTTTGACAAATGAATGTTCAAATACCTATCGCATGTATTAAAAATATTGTTTTGTTAATACCAATAACAAAAACAAAAAATGAAAAAACAGAAATGAAATTATTTGATACACTGTTAAACAATTCTGCGTGTTTTTTCTTCTGTTTCCTAAATCTATCACCGCAACATACAATATAAAATAAATCGATAAATTATGTGGACACATGTTAAATCTACCATGAAATGGAATCATTTCCTTTCAATTTATTCACTGGGTCAGATTCAAACAAATGCCAAAGGAACAACAAAAAGAAAAAAACAGGATAGAAAAAAAACGAAACATACAATATGGAGGACAGGAAAAAATTAAAGATTTTCACGAATATAAATACAGGGTGACAAAATACAAATTAATTTTTATTAAATTTCTTTTTTCAAAATTTGTTGTAATTACACATATGGTGGAAAAAATAAGTACTCCTGCTTATCTTTGCTTTGTATTTAATTTTAGGTACTTTAACGGAAAATGAACAAATGGAAATTCTTTTTTATTTAAATAACTTTACTATGGTAATGCCTTTAAAAGTAAAAGCAAAACTGGGGCTTCCCCTTGTTTTCACTGTGTGTGTTCAGGTGTGATACATGCCAGAGATGAGCACTCACTTATTTCGCTACTCATAAGTACTCCTGAAATTTTGAGTATGAGTGAGTCAATATCAATAACATTCGAAATATGTTTGATTCATACACCTACTCATTTAAATTCATAAATTTAGAAAAATACTTTTAATACTCATAACTGATTCGAGTGATTCGAATCATTTATCAAAATTTACACTCTTAGTTATTGTTGCAAAGAAGACAGAGCAAACTCGCAACCTTCTAGTGGGTATTGTAGTGTTCGTATGCGAATCATACTTATTTTGTTGTTCTTGTAAATGTTGAGTAAAGGAGAGTCGAAATCAACAACATCATACTTACACATTGTTAAGTATGATTAAGTTAAAATAAGTATGAATGCATATAAGTATCAGAAATTATGAGTATGATTCGAATATACTTACCTTTTCGAATACTCATTGCTGATCTCTGATACACACATTGCCTAATACTGTAATATTTTCGCAGTCTGCTCTAGTTTTTTTTGAAAGATTAGTTATTTTATTGTTGCTTACCTTAATCATAACAAAATATATATTAAAAAAATCTAACATGGATCGAAAAAGTCACTGTTCTCCGGACGAGAGAAAAATTGTTTCAAGACTGAGAAAAAAAGGCCCATGTCTTCGTTCAATAGCAAAAACTATGAATAGTTCGCTATATTTTGTACTTAATGCCTAAAAAGGCCGTCGAAACTTGCAGTAGACCCACAAAAACACTTCAAATACAACAGATATCCGTACTGTAACATTTGCGAAGAAATGGGTCCTTCCATTTCTGTGAGTGATTTCAGCAAAAATTGGAAATACAATTTCATCACTAATGGTTTGTTGTAGACTCCATGAAGCACATTTACCAGGACGAATAGCCAGAAGAGCTCATTTTCTTAGACAAAAAAAAAAAATTAAAGGCTAGCTTTGCGTTTGCAAGAAGTCATTCCAATTGGTCCCAAGCAGACAGTGAAAAAATGCGAAACATTTTGTAGAGCGATGAAACAAAAATTAATTTATTTGAAAACGACTGTGCCCGGAATGTTCGATGCTCTAAGGGTAAGGAATTCCGTGTTCGCTTTACAAAGAAGACGGTCAAGCACGGGTCTTATGGTCTGGGGTTGTTTCTCGTGGTATGGTGTCGGTTCGATAAATCAAATTACCGACACTAAGACCAGATTCCACTACAAAGATATCTCCGAAAATGTTGACCTATGTTGAGAAAAGTATGCCTCTTAGATTGACTTTTCAGCAGGATAACGATCCGAAGCATATTTCTAAGTTGATAAAGTATTGACTCCAAGATAATAATGTTGCCCTTCTTGACTCGCCAAGCGAATCTACAATCGAAAATCTATGGTGAGAGTTGAAACAAAGAATTGGAAAGGAGGTTTATAAAAATAAGGATTAGTTATGGAATTTTGTTCAAAAAACTTGGCATGAAATACTAGTAGAAACCTGCAGGAAGCCAGCATGCCCACAAAAGTGCCAACAAAATAATTCAAAAAAATGGTGTATATACAGTCACACAGATAATTATACGTACCTGCCCTAAAAATTATTTTTTTAAAAAGTAATGAACTTCTAATCTAAAATTTCTTTACATTAGCGTCTGTAACGTCACATTTTCTTAAATAAAGAAAAAAGATTCCCAAAATCTATGAATTTGTGACTGCTGTTTGCTTAAAACCAATATGGCACCACAGAAAATTATACGTACGACGTATATTTCTAATACAATTTCTCCAAGGGTAGCCCGGTATATAAAATGTATTGTGAATAAAAATCCTAGGACTACAGCCGTAGAAATACGAAATACCTCGGAAAGTGATCACAATGTTATTGTGCATTCCGAAACAGTTCGAAGTGTTTTGAGAAAGAACGGTTTCCGCAAGCCGAGTGCCGAGAAAAAAGCCACGATTGGAATTTGCCCAATAATATATGGACAAGTCCTCTGTGATGAGAACAAAAATAATTTGTTCGGCTGTGACGGAAAACAAAAAATTTGGCGCAAAAATCAGTTGACTTGTCTATATATTATCATTTTTAAAATAATGATTTTTAGGGGGATACGTATAATTATCTGTATGACTGTACATACATACATAATTGGTCATTACAATCCTTTTGTCAGAATTACGACCTAGTTTCCCACACTGCTTATGCTGTGTGCGTTACTTTTATACATGAGTGGCGGGACCTACAGTTTAAAGTCGACTCCGAACGACAGGATTTTGAGAAACTCTTCAGTTCTTGCCAGAAATCTGCTGAGAAGAAGTCGCCGAAGAAATATTTTTTCATAGTTCGTTTGGTTGGAGTTGCCTTACATGGGGTTCGATCTGTGGCCTCACGTCTAATATGCCAACACACTACCTACTAGACTACGGCAACTTAATGGTGGATATACCGGCTTTTAACGAAAGTCGGCCAATTTGGCAGAAAAAAATTTTTTTTTTACATTTTGGCTAAGCGTACTTATTATTTTGTCCAATGTTTTTCGATAAATTTTTTACTTTTCGAAAAATACTGAATTTAATTATGGGTTTTTGTTATTGTAGTATTTATTTTATTTCTATTGCTTTTTCTTTTAATTGAAATAAATTTTTGTTTACTACTGTTAAAAAAAAGGTACAGGGTGTACTTATTATTTTGACCATGTGTGTATTTTCGTTCATATTGTTGGTATAACAAATCTGTATACCTACTGCAAACATTTACTGCCTTCAAACACAAAAAACACAATTTATGTTGCAAACATAGGCAATTGAAATATGAGACATTTTACATGAGGTGACTTAGGTTTCATATTGTTTTTCCTGGGGTTAGACAAGCCACTCAAAAGAAATCCGTTAAAAAACAAAAAAATAAATTGTAAAATCAATAAAATTTCATTTGCAATTTTGGTATAAAGGAAAGGAAAGAATTTCTTTTATAAATAAAATTTTAAAAATCCCCTCCTCGTCTCTCGGTATACACAATATGTATTCATATGGGAATCAATTCAATCTCAATCTCAATACTTAACTCAAATGATTGCCTTATTTCTTGAGTTTTTTTCCCTTATTTTTTTTTTTTTATTTTTTTTGGTTAAATGTCAAAATTATGATGAATTTGTCAATCGGCCTGTCAATTTAAAAGATATTAATCGAAATTATGTATTAAAAAGGGCTGGTTTGGGCTTGGCAAAGGCCCTTTGAAATCTTTTGAAAATATTGAATCAAAATGAGTTGTAACCAGTGAAGTGTAATGAATAGTAAATGATACTTGTAACGATATGGGCGTTAGGTAGTGTGTATTGCAAGAGATACGACCACATTAATAAAAATTTAATAAATTTGTTCATATACAGCTGACAACAAACTTAATTGAGTGGCTGTTTGATGTTGTCAAGTGTTTAAGGGTCTATTTATGTAATTCGTAAACGTAAAGTAGGTGTTGGAAAAAAAATCCTTATTATACGTCATGATTAAATTTTGTAACAAAAAAGTTCGGAAATATTACAAAAATATGTTACAGGTGATCGTTTTTAAGCTTTATATTTGATTGTCTTATAAAAACAATAAGGATTGGGCCATTACACAGTTGCTAGATGGCACACCAGTCTTTATATATTTAAATCCTTTTTATAAACAATAACAATTACTAGACAATTATTCGACAAATGTTTATAACGGAGATCTTCAAACCACAATTACCCTCTTCAAACGCACCGCGTCTTCACGCAAGACCGACTGAACTTCACTAACTTGGCCGCCTGCTTGCCTTTTATATGACAGAGTATGATGAACGTTCTTAAAGTCGAACGTTCATGACTTCGCCTTCTGGAAATCTCTACAAAGGTAAACGTCGTTGTTTACGTTTATTGTTGTAGTGTTGTTGGTACATTTTTGTTTACTAACATCGTGTTTTATGGAACAATAAACATTACTCTGGATGAACCTTACGAGATGAAAACCATGAGTATCTAAGCGATTGCCCTTTTACACGTGCATATGAACCGTATAGGCATGGACGCATAAATTAATATAAGCAATGGAAAACATTTTATTTCATCGTCCAGCTTTCATAAGCTCGTAGTCGTGGTAGTTTAATAAAAACATCAGATGTAATTCACCTTGGTTTGCCAAAATACATGTTTCGTATTGGATTTTGGCTGCTTGAAAAACAGATTTTTTTTGTTCACCAAGTAGTTTTTTGGTTGCTTTCTTTTGTCAATTCTTAAAGAGAGAACATTTTTTAAATAGTTTTCTTTAGCTTTTCAACTCAAATTATGAAATGAAGTGAAAAACTTCAGGTTTGTTTATTGTATACGATATCAACAACACCACCATAACGTATGAGTGATAATTGGCATCATACTACTGAAATATATTCCTCATACGCTACCAGTAGCAATAAGTTTTTATTCCTAATTTAATAACAGAACGAAACACGATATTAAATATACACAGAGTATCGAAATAAAATAAGATCCTTTATAAGCTAGAAGCTAATGGGCGAAAATATAGGGTGGGCCATTTAAAAGTTTTAATTTAAAAATGCAATAAAACTAAAAACCGTTTGAAATTTTGTCAAATAATTTTATTTTTGTTGTAAAGTACAATTGAATACTATTTCATTAACATGGCTGCCGCGGCTGACGTGAGACCACGGTTCAAACTCCACATTTCCAACAGAACGAAGCGACTGCCTCTTAGCAGATTTCTGGCAAGAAGAAGACAGTAAATAAAATTGCCTCCTGCCATTGATGTATAAAATTAACATACACACAACATAAGTGGTGTGAGAAACTAGGTCGTAAAATACTCCTGCCTTAACTCAGGATGTCTGAAATACCATCAGCTCCTTTCTCCACTGAGGCACGACAGTGATCAATGACAGTGATCTTCTTACTCAGCCTTCGATATGATGCTGCAAAGCTTGTTATAAATGGATCATCAACCGACACTACTTTTCCTTAATGGTTGACCTGGTTGAAGTCGCCATGGTGGAGTAGATAGTGTGTTGGCTTATTAGACGTAAGGCCTCGGTTCAAACCCCAGGTCGAAACGAAATATGATAAAATATTTCTTCGCCGACTCCCTCTCAGCAGATTTCTGCCAAAAACTCTGAGAGTAAATAAAATTGAGATGAAAAGTTTCTCAAATATCTGTCGTTCGGGATCGACTTTAAACTGTAGGTCGCACCACTCATGCATAAAAATTAACGCACACAACATAAGTAATGTGAGAATCTAGGTTGTCAATTATGAATGTATGTATGTGTGTATGGTTGGTGTTGATGTTCCATTTAGTGAGTTAATGTTTTGTTTTTCGCTATGCTTCTTGGGTGCTTGTCATAAAGGTAATGCTCCCTTCAAACCGTGATTTCAAGTCCCAATTTATTTTCGTAATTTTATGTTAATTTTCCACATGTTTTCTGTTTATCATACATATTTAGGACTGGAAAGTCAACTATGGAAGACTTTTGTATTCGATCTGGTTTTTAAGAGGCTCTGTCATCGATTAAAAGCATTCAGACTCATTTTCAGTATGTGTGGCATATCGGCTTAGTTCAACCTGTTCAACAAACTGTAGTTTTTGCTCTTCAACTACCATGACATAAGAGACCCTGGCATTCTATGAAAATTTATTTAAATTCTGATTGTATATCAGAAAACAAAAATTTCTTTTCATTTTACGAAAAAACTTCGATTTGCTTGCAAATTTTCGTAACAAAAATACCAAGAGTTCCTTTCACTTAAGAAATTTAAGAACTTTTAAGATTGAATGTTTGTTTAAGCATATCCGCTGTCATCATAAATTCATGAGCGATACATTGTAATAAAGAATAAATACAACAAATAAGAGAGAAAAATTTATGCAACAACTCATACTTTTGCAGGATTGCTTAAAAAAAAAAAAGAACAACAAGAACAACAAATGTAAGGACATTTATATGCTTTACGTTCCTTTTAACAGTCTTTATACAGCAACGACTACAGAGCAGCGGTATATGATATGAATGAACAACGTTTTTTAAGAAGGAAATAAAAGAAATGCAACGTAAAAGAATAAAAGAAAAAAATAAACCAAGGAGAAATGGTATGACACACGGCTAGGGATAAAATACATTGTAGGACGTCATAAGCTTATCGCGGAATAAAGGCAAAAAATATGGCAAAAGGAACAGAAAACAGTAGAAAAGTATGGAACGTAAGAAACGTGAAAAAATATGAAGAAAAATTGCACGAAATAGCAATGTAAGCTGATGCTGCAGCGAAAGCAGCATTGTGTTGTCTATGGCGACAAATAAATTTGCGGTATTTTATGGTGGGTAATGAAAGCAAGTTTAACAGTTAAAGAAAACACAAACACAAACACAAACTCTCTCATACAGTTTCATAAAATTTAATACAACAAGAAAAGATTGTTTTTCAACCTCAACATCAAACCCACATTACAAAGCCGTACAAAATGAAAATATTTTGAAGATACCATTGCGTTATTTAAACCCTGAGCTGAACAGTTGGAAATTTTATTTCATTTAATAAATACGTACCAGAGAGCAGACAAGCCAACAACAAATATTTACAATCTTTCAATGTCGTCGTCCAAAATGGAAAAATTTTTGTTTTTTATATCTCTGGGTATGGAATAACGCACAAAAGTTTTCAACATTGGTTGCTGGGTGTTCTTTTTACTTCTCCTCTTTTTTTCTGGCATTTAAGCCTTGTGCATTTTGTTTTGAAACACAATCTTAAAAAGTTTTTCGTAAAAATTTTATTTTGCTTTTTGTTCAACTTAATTGAAATTTTAAACTTTAAACTTTCTCTCCTTTTTTGATTTGGTTTACTTTACAAACCAATAAAGTAAGAGAGAAAGGTATGAGGCAAAAACGAAAGTGTTATATTTCTCGTTTTTCATACGAAATGTAACCAAGAAAGACAAAGTTTTATATGAAAAAAAAAGGAAAATTAAAATTAAATGAAATTAAATGTTGCTTATTCTTAGCTTAACTGGTATGAAATGTCTTTTCGTGTAAAATTTAAAAAAAAATTTCTTTTGGCAAAAAAAAAAACTTTTTATAAGCATTTATCAAAAGACATGTCAAAACCCGTTTCAGTTTCTGGAATTTCAACTTAATCCCTTTACATTTACAAAAATCATTTCATTAAAAAGCCAAAGCCTTTTAAAAGCAATTTCTTAAGGCTGGCTGTTATGCATGTAACAAACAGTTTTTCCATTTTAATCTTTTTGGAAAATATTTTGAAAGAAGAGTTTTTTTTCCCCCAAAATAGCTCTTAATTCACATCCATAAAGCATCCATGCATCAGCAAACGAAAATTTCCTCGAATTCTTTCTTTTGTTTTCAATGCTGTTTTACGACTACAGTACTTTCCTTCAGAATGGTAGGCTTATCCTAGCAATGAACATACGCGAGGAAGTCTCCATGGCAATTTTATTAACGCTCAGAGATTTTTGCCAGAAATCTGCTGAGAGGAAATTACAGAATTATTTTTTTTAATTCGTTTTGTTGCAGAAATCTGAACCTAATAACCCAACATACTACCTTCCAGACTACGGCAACTTAAAAAATATAAAGAACCATTTCTTCTTAATATTAACAGGACTGTTGAAGGTCTGTATATGGAAAGTCTCTATTATCGCTCGAATATTTTTAATTTAGGCGTACAACTTGTGAGCTTTTCCCAGCTCATAGCACTGGGGAGTCTCACAACGTAGTATTATTATCATTATTATTATCGTAAAGAGATGCCTTAGTATACGTTCTCTTGTATACACATAATTGGTTATTACAACCCTATATACCGTATACCTTTAATATTTCCTCCATGTCTGGCCTATTTCAGCATACTGTTCAGTGTTACCAACCGCAATGATCTGTTTAACGCTTGATACGCACCCAAGTGTTTCTTCCGGGGATGCATTTACCTCACACAGCTGCAAAGAATGTGCTTTGATGGCTCATTCTCATTTCCATAGAATTTACATGTTGCTGTAGAAACATTCGCTGTTCTGAATTAGTGCACCCTGAGTCTACAATGGCCTGTAAGTAGAACGTTTGCCATCCTCAGCTTATTCCTGCGTAGTCTGATGAATGACTCTCCTGTAATTATAGCTTCCGAACAAAAGTTTCGATTGCCTCAAACCCAACTAGTTTCAGAAGAGTTTTTGGCTTTCTTTATCTACTCTTTTACGAACATCTGCTCGCATCTATTGGCATGGAAACTACCTTCCTTGCAAGATCGTCTGCTTGCTCATTGCCGAGAATTTCCACAAGACTTGGGACCTAGCAGAGGGTCCCATATTACATTCAAGTTAACCTCATAAGAGCCAAGTGTTCGCATAGCGTACTGACTGTCAGATATCATTTTAAAGTCCTATCTCATATTCACATAGAATTGAGCACATCTTTCAATGACATAGACGTTTGATTGGAAGATAACCGCAAGTTTGCAAAAACTCCAACTCCTTATAGCTTTCAGATTATTTCATTCCTTTTTTGTTAATAAGCCTGCCCCTCCTAACAGCTGTCAGCTAATCGATTGCTTAGGTCGCAAAGTCTCCTAATGAATTTCATTTTATTCTTGTCCCCTATTAATCTAACCATATTGGTATACACTGCCATATTCAACGAAGCCTCCAGCACCGCCGTAGGACAGGTTCTCTTTGCCCCTGTTATGCCAGCACACGCTAGGCTCTGCAATTTATTCAATTTCATTTGGGACTATTTTCAAATTTGTTTTATGTGTCCAGACAATTGTCCCTTGGTTTACGATTGACTTAGGGTAGATGACGTATACTTGTCAATTGAGACAAGTACAGTACCCGGAGGTCAAGTTGAACAAACGTCCTAACGGAGAGAGGATAGCAAGTAGGACAGGTAGTAAACCATTGAATACTTTTGTTTTATTTTTCCATGCAATATACTATGGATGGCACACGCATCTATGCCAAAACATTGCACATGTCAGTTGCAAATGAAAGCACGCATGTAGACAATGTTAAATCGTTAAAGAATTAACGCCTTTGTTAACATAACTTGCCAGCAGCTGTTATTTCTCCTATACAGCCTTAGGTACAGCGTGCATATATTATGGTTATAGATAAAGTTTGTAGAACTTTCGTTTCTCATGTCGCATAATTGCATTGGCCTTAAAGCGCGAACTTAAAAACAAGGAAATCATCAAAGACGTTTCACATCTGAACTTTAGCCAAGAGCAGTATTGAAATGTGTGTTTGAGTGTCTAGCTGAAGCTTAAGAATAAAAGTTAAATTAATTAGCCTGCTTAGCTGTCAAAATAAGCAAGTTGCATTAAGCTGTCAAACTTAAAATTAAGAACAAGGAACATAAGGAAAATATATTAAATGAAAAACAAAGGAAAGGATATGTTAGCAGAAAAGGGTTTGCAGAAGTGATCCTTACTTGCTTTCGTTCTTTCTTTCTATAAACAGCAAACAATTTTATGATAGTTGTTTGCCAACAAAACCGTAAAAATTTACAAGTGTAAGCTACAGTGAAACCTTGAGATAATAGACAAGGTGTAAATGGAAAAGTTAGCAAGTTGAACTGGAAAAGAAACTCCATAGGTAGGAACTGCATAGGACTATATTTTGGCTGGGGCTATGTTCCTGCCTGGTTTGGGAATACTTATACCGGAAAGGGCATTATGGAATGGAGGCTTACTCCAGCAGTAAACCCATCTTCACAGAAGGGTGGAAGTTAGGTGCTGGGGTTTTCTGTAGGGAACTCGGTCTTGAACTTCACTTCAGGTTAAAGTGTTAACTGTAGCGTGTTTCAGGCAGAGATCTTCGCAATCTTGAAGGCTATCGAGGCCATAGCTGGTAGGTCTACTTCGTATTCGGAATCTTATATCATCTTTGTTGACAGTCAGGCTCCCCTAAGGACTATTGCGTCGGTCTGGTGCAAATCATGGCTCGTACGCGAGTGCAAGAAGTCGTTAAGGATTTTTGGACCAGGCCGCATACGTCTTGCTGGGTTCCCGATCATAGGGGAATACTCGGTAATGAGACGGCGAATGCTGTCGATAGATAAGGTTGTTCACTTTCTGAGGGCTATTTGATAGTTGGTCCTGATCCAACTCAACTTGCCACCTCTATGGCCTCATCAATGAATGAGTCATGGGGAAGAGCAGTGGCATTGGGGGAATGGATCGGATTGTTGTGTTTATAGGTGTCTATGCCGTACTATAGATGGTGTAAGAACAGATTGGCTGCTGGGCTTGGATAAGGCCAGCTTAAGTTAGTTATTGCCTTTATTATGAGGCACTCTGAGATTAGATCGCTGACAAGGATCTGGAACAGATCCCAGCTGGACTACTGCAGGGTATGTTGCGATGAGTAGGAGTTGGAGACTATCAAACGCTTCCTCTGTAACTGTCCAGCCTGGGCTTGGATAAGGCCAGCTTAAGGTTAATTATTGACTTTATTACAGGGCACTGCGAGATTTGATCGCTGATCCGGACTATTGCAGGGTATGTTGCGATAAGGAGGAGTTGGAGACTATCGAGCAACTCATCTGTAACTGCCCAGCCCTTAGTAGATTGAGATTAAATACCCTTGTTAGAGACTTCTTTCAGGTTTTGAATTTTGTGTTAAGACATAAAGGCTCTGCATAGTTTCATTATCACTTTGAGCTGGCTGATAAGTGCTACGGTATCAATAGCGTAGTCAAGTCCTCTTGTGTGTTTTGTTAGTCTGTACGATTCCTCTGCTTCCTTATTCTCCATTTCCTACTTCCTCACCTTCTTCACTATTTAGGATGTTGTACAATGGGTCAACTAGACCTCCGGATACTGTATTTGTCTAAATTGGCAAGTACACGTCCTCTAAACTAACTCGAATGGAAAAAAGGAAAAAAAATTTTTTCTAAAATTTCAAAAGACAGTAACACTTGCTGTAGAGGAAGAAGCTTTTCTCTTTCAACACTTTACTGTAACAATTCTCTTGTTTTTAATTTTTATTTTTTTGCTTCGTGTGTACAGTAAATTTCTTGTGTTTAATTAAAGAAGAAGAAGAAAGAAAGCAAAAAAAGGGAGAAAAAATTTTCTGTTGAATTGCATGAATTGCAACTTAACAAGTGACTAAGGAAAACTAAAAGTAGGGGATGGGAAAAAGGGGAAACATAAAGAAAAACACAGTCAAACTATATAAAAAGCACTTTCAGTGAAGTTACTTTTATGTTGAGGGGTAAATTACAGAAAACTTTTCTAACACAGTATATGAAATTATGAAACTCATAGTGAAACTATTCAGAAATATGTTCATATCAATTACGTACAACAGTTGCAGTGTTACACAAGTACACTCTGAGCGTTAATGGCAAAAATAATTTCGTTACTTCATATGTAAGATTATGTTGTTGGAATTTTAGAACATTTTTGCAAAATAATTTCAAAGCTACTCAGGAAGTTTTGTGAGATTAATTACAGGCAACAAAAGAAATGTTATAGCAAGTAAGGTTTGGTTTATCTTTTGTTTAAACATTTTTAAAACGATGGAAATCTCTTTATGGTTTTAATGGAATTGTTTTGAGTTGCAGATTGAGACTGGAAAAGTCTCAGAAGTAAACTTTTCATGGCAATTTTATTTACTCTCATAGCTCTTGCCAGAAATGTGCTGAGAGGAAGTCGCCGATGAAATATTCATAATCAAACAATCAAACACATTTTTTAAAATACGACCGACAGTAGAGAGGGGAAAGAAGGACTAGTATTTAAGCGGTTTGATTTGTCAATCCGTTTACATTGTGGTAGACCCTAGTATGATTACTTTTTTTATTGTCGTGAAGACATGCATCATATGATTAATTGTACTCCCCTTAATCCCTATATTGCCCTGACAAATACGGTGTCAAACGGTGTCAAGAGTGACAATTCTCTGCCTACCACTTGATATGCGTCCGGGTATTTTCTTTAATGAAAAGTCGTCTGAAGTCGTCATAGTCTAGACGAAATATGAAGAAAATATATCTTCGGCAACTTCCTCTCAGCAGATTTCTGGCAAAAACTGTGAGTGTAAATAAAATTGCCATGAAAAGTTTCTCAAAAATCTGTCGTTCGTAGTCGACTTTAAATTGTAGGTCCCGCCACTCATGAATAAAAATTAACACACGCATGGTTTTAACCCTATTGAAGTAAATATTATGTGTGTATGTATGAATACATATCCTTCTGGGATATATTAATTCACCAACGGTTCCAAAGGTGAATACATTCGTCGTCACTGAGGGCTTCAAACAATGAATTGGTGTACTCTGAGTCAACAGTGAATTGTCAAAAGATCGGTTACCAACCTTATGTTATTCTTGATAGTCTGACATTTCAGATCTCTTCTTATAGCAATTTCTCCAAATAAAATTTTGATTGCCTTAAATCCACTTGGTTCGACAACCGTCTCTGCATCTTCTTATCGTCGGTTTCCGTACGACGACTTCCTGATATTTGCCAGGGCAATTAGCTAGGAGGAGACATCAAAAGGGTATGTGTTTGATGCGTTTGGTCGTATGGTTGCAGTTCTAAGGCAACTCTTCGTGATACTTTATGAGTGTGATATAATCTGTAGATTTATTCAAAACTGCTGTTTTGTTTAAGAAAAATTGTTGATCTGGAACAGAGATCAGCAATGAATCGCTTTTTCGCTGCTCATAAGCACTCACGAAATTTTGAATATAAGTGAGTCAACAATAGTGAAATTCTACTACTCTGATTCATTCGTACTCACTACAACGTTGATTTATAAGTACAGGTGACAATGAGTATGAGTACAACATTGATATCAAACTCGTAATATTCGAAATATGTTTGTTTCATACGCCTACTCCTACAGATTCATAAATTTAGAAAAATACTTATAATACTTAAAAATGATTCGTGGGACTCGAATCACTCATGAAAATATACAGTCTTAGTTGTTGTTGCATTTCCAAAAAAAAGAAGAGAGAAAAAATAAAGAAAGCAAAGCAAACACACAACCTTCTAATGAGTGTTGTAGTGTTTACTTGCAAATCATACTTATTTTGTGATTCTTGTAAATGTTAAGTAAAGGAGAGTCGAAATCAATAACATCAGGCGTATTGTTAAGTATGAGTACGATGTGTACTTCAAACTTTGAATATGAGTAGTATGAATATGATATTAAAGTAAATATGAATGCGTATAAGTATCACAAATTATAAGTGTGATTCGATTCTACTTATCTTTTTGAATACTCATAGCTGATCTCTGGCCTGGCATACACTTACACGCATGTAAAGTTGCCATTAGTTTGTGTATTAATTCGGTTTCATATGATACACACCATGCTTAGCCACCTTAACTAGTGCAGTACTGTACTAGTTTCTGGACAGTAGTCGTAAAATAGCATCGAATATAAAAGAAAGAAATTCTGGAAGTTTTGGTATGGCTGGTAAAAAACTCCGTAGTCGAGTAGGTAGTATATTTGGTTCAAACCCCCTGGTCAGACATTTCGAACACAACGAAATATGACAAAATAAATAATATTTCTTCAGCGACTTCCCCTCGGCAGATTTCTGGTAAAAACTCGGAGAAAAGTGAAAAGTTTCCCAAAAAAATTTGTGACTCGGAGTTGACTCTAAACTGCTGGTCCTACCATATATGGATAAAATTAACACACTACGTAAGTGGTGTGAGAAACTAGGTCATAATCCTGACGGAAAGGTTGTAAGGTTGTATTTATGTATGTATGTATGTTTGTCTGGTTTTTATTTGATTTCTCTAAGTTAAGATGGCTTCCAATATCTTCATCACTCTGATGCCCTGTTATAACTTATTTCAATAGCAAACTGTATCTTGTTGAATATGTTTTCGTCTTTGAAAATGTATTTTTAAGGCGATTATTTTAAAAGCCCAACATATAAACGAATAACCCTTTGAACTTTAGTAACCTCCACTTCAAATTGTCTATCAATTTATTGTACTCCTTTCTTTTATCCCTTTTCTTGTATTTTATTTTCTTTGTCTTCTTTTGCTTCTTCTTTCAATTTCAATTTATTAAAAATTTAAACATTTTCAATTTGATTTGTTACTGCTGCCCGAACTACAGCTACAAGCCAATGCCATTTTTTTTGTTTGTTTGTTACTCGCTTGTATTGTTATTTTATCTTTTACAAATTTCTGTATGTTTTTTTTTCCTTTTTTGCTGTTGTTATTGTTGCTGCCTTGTATAGACTAATATAGAACATGTTTTATGTTAGTTTTATTATTGTTGTTGTTGCTGTTATTGTTATAGGTACTGCAGCATACCATATATGTGTTTATCTGTATATCTGAGTATGAGTATATATAAAGTAAAGTAAGCAATTATTTGTTATATCTTGGCTTTTCCTGCAACAGCTACAGTTATAGTTGTTGGCCAATACAGTTGTGTCATGTTGCCTGTTGTTCGATTTGAACTTAATATTTAATAACCTTACAAACTGCTACAATACACATTGAAACATACATGCATGCATACATACATGCATTGATATTGAGAATTTTGTAAAGATATGAGCAGAGAGAGAGAGAGAGAGCAAAAAAGGAAAGCAAAAGAACAGAAAAAATTGCCTCAGATATGGTAAGACAGACAGACAGACAGACAGACTAACATGCGACCTCAATAGCAATTGTCGAAAATTGAAAGGTTTTCTTAACGTTTCTCTTATTCTCTCTGTCCCTCTCTCTCTCTCTCTCTTTTGTAAATAATAGAAGTAAAAAGAAAAAGAAGTGCGGTGAAACAGAGAGAGAGAGAGAGATAAAATATAAAAACTAGTAAAATCAATTGATTCAAATCGTTTCCTATGTACCTGTATCAAGTAAACAAAATCTATAGTGTGTGAGAAAGTTAGCTTACAAGCAAAGAAATTTTCAAATAATTTTTAAACAGCTTTTTCGAAAATTAAACAGAATTGTAGTAAAAACTGTCATCAAAACTTATATAAATAAAGAATTTCGCAAATAGGCTATTTGTCAAACATCATTGGCCACTAAAACATCAATTTTATGAGCACTGACTGGGGGCTGGTATCAGCGATCAGCAATCAATCGTTTTTTCGCTACTCACAAGCACTCATGAAATTTTGAATATAAGTGAGTCTAACTACTCTGATTCATTCGTACTCACTACAAAATTGATTTATAAGTACAGGTTGCAATGAGCATAACGTTGACATCAAACTCATACCATTCGAAATATGTTTGATTCATACGCCTACTCATTCAGATTCATAAATTTAGAAAAATACTAATAATGCTCATAAATGATTAAAGTGACTCGAATCATTCATCTAAATGTATAGTCTTAGGTATTGTTGCATTTACAAAAAAAAAGTGGAAAGAAAAAGACGAAGACAGCAAGCAAAGCAAACACACAACCTTCTAGTGAGTATTGTAGTGATCGTAAATGAACATTCACAGTAAAAGACAGTCGAATAAACAACATCATGCGTGTTGTTAAACATGAGTACGAATAGTATTTAAAACTTTGAATATGAGTAGTATGAGTATGATATTAAAATTAGTATGAATGCGTACAAGTATCAGAAATTATGAGTATGATTCGAATCTACTAAAAAAAACAAACAAAAAAAAAGACACATAAGCAAAAAAGAAAGAGCAGCAAGCAGAGCAAACACACAACCTTTTTGTGAGTATTTTAATGTTGGTATGCGAATCGTACTTATTTTGTGATTCTTGTAAATGTTAAGTCATGTAGAGTCGATATCAACAACCTTATTCTTATTGTTGAGTACGAGTACGATGAGTTCTTCAAACTTTGAATATGAGTAGTATAAGTATAATATTAAAATAAGTATGAATGCGTATAAATATCAGAAATTATGAGTATGATTCGATTCTACTTACCCTTTTGAATACTCATTGCTGATCCCTGGCTAGTATAAGCGACACCTACTGTTACCTCGTACTTACTTTACTTATCTTAACACTGTCAAGTTATGAGAAACTTACTTTTAAGAATTCACAAAGCCTGTTGATTTGTTCGTTCACACAGCAAGCTGTTGAAAAAAGTTCGTGTGATCTTGCAAAGGCAAAGGATTACGAACATTTTTATTTATTTTGTCCTGCCGCAAATTGTAAGAACTCATAATTTGTAGCGTTTTTATTTGAATTCAAAATTACAATTATAGTACATATTTAAAATCAACGATTATGAGTTCCTCTCTACAACATGCCTGACTATATTTGATAAGTTCCTTTCAATAGCAGAAACTATTAGTCAAAAAGCAGATATCCTAATCAAACGTACTTAAAACCATTTAGGCAGTCTTCCGATAGGCAAATTATCGCCGATAAAATTCGTATAAAAAACAAAACGAAAGATAATAACAGGACATCTGAGTCACGCATCAGACTATCGAGGAATAAGCTGATGTTGGTAAACGTTCTATTGAAAGGCCACTGTAGACTCAGAGTACATACATCAATTCAGAATGATGAGTATATCGACAGCAACATGTCGATTCTTTGGAAATGAGAATGAGTCATCAAAACACATTCTTTGCAGCTGTGTGAGGTAAATGCATCCCCGAAAAAAACACTTGGGTGCGTATGAAGCGGTAGACAGGTTATTGCGATTGGTAACAGTGAACAGTATGCTGAAATAGGAAAGGCATGTAGGAGACATTAAAGGGATGTCGCCGTAGTCTAAGATGTAGTTTGTTGGCCTACCAATATATTTCGAAGGGAGTACAATTGAAATCGCTGTAGTCTAGTAGTTAGTGTGTTGTGACTTACTAGACATAAGACCACGGTTCAAAACTCATATCAGACAACTCGATCAGAAGGAAATATGAATGAATATTTCTTCCGCGACTGCCTCTCAGTAGATTTCTGGCAAAAACTCTGAGAATAAATAAAATTGCCATGAAAAGTTTCTCAAAAAATCTGTCGTTCAGAGTGGATTTTAAGCTGTATGTCCCTCGCCTCATGTCTCAAGATTAAAATACACAACACATGTGGTGAGAGTAGCTAGATCGTAATCCCGACTAAAGGGTTGTAGTGACCTATTTATTACATATGTATGTATCCTCATGATACTAAAAGATAGTTAAGAAATGCTAAATGTAATTGGGATGTCAATGAATTCTTTAAGAAAGGTTGGATTAAGCACTTTTATCTTTTTTCTAAAATTTCCAATAGTGTGTGTACACCTTTTTCATGCACTATTTCATGTGATATTAATGCTTTACAATTTTTATTTATCTTGTCTAGCTATCTCTCTCTGTGCTTTTCTTTAGAAAAAAATTTGAAATTTTTTGTGTCTTCTCTCAATAACACTAACAACAACTTTTTCAATTTATTTATAAAATATAGTTCGTTGGGATACTTTTTACGTTACAAGAGTATGTTTCTTTCAGGTAAATGTTTAAGTAAAGCTTTCATTGGGTATTGCTAAGTATGGTAATGGTGTAAGAGGGTGGCCAGCTTAGTATTGTAATGTATATGTATGTAGCGTTAAGGAATAAAGTCATAAATAAAATTGTTGCTAAATAATAAATCTAAGAGTTTTAGCAACGTTTTCTGTTTCTAGTTTCTTGTTTTCTGTTTGTAAAAGATATTTCTATGGTGGGTTTCTTTTTGTACTTTTTTGGAATAAAAGCAAGTGAGAAAAAAAAATAAAGTTGGTTGTATTGCATTTCATCTAAAGGTTTACGCCCTGCCCGGCTGTTTGTTTGCTGCTCAATCTAGCATTGGTGCTGTGTTTGAAATATTTTGCTTTCGCCCGCTCTCTCTCTATTTTAACCTTTTTTTTTTTTTCTTTTGCAACACTTTTTCGTATAGTTTTCGTAAAAATTTCATAACTTTGTTTCATTTTTTCCATGGATTTTTTTACTCTCATTGCAGATGGTGAAATACTACGTGTGTTGGTTAACAGTTCTGCTCAAATTAAATGTGATGTTGGCTCAAGTTTACCCGATGATAAAGTACTTTTAGTTGTATGGTATAAAAATAATTTACCCATATATAGGTAAGTCTTCTCCCTCTCTCTCTCTCTCTTTCTTCATTTATAAAGATATTTTATTTTTTATATTTTATATTCTTGTTTTTTATACATATATTTTCTAACACATAAAAGCATTTAAAGTGGTTTTTTGTGAGCAAGAATATCATGATTATGTTATAAATAAAGTATGAAACTTAATTGCCAACACCATGATTATTATTTACGGAAAATATAAAATTATTAAAAGAACAAAACAAAAACAACAAAATAATACAACCATGCCATAATGGATTTGTTGTACTTATTCTATATTGAAAAATGTCTGAAATAAAGAGTTTTTGGCTAAATGCCAAATACAAGTTAAACAGAGAATTTTTAAAGGTGCAAAAGGTTTTTACAACAAACGGACATAAAGGCTTACTTACAGTCATTAAGGGGAAATGGAATTTTAACTGTCGCAGAAAAAAAAATATTAAACACTGATTGCAACATTTACTTGGAAAATATTTTTATTGTTCCAAATTAATAAAAAGAAGAAGGGCTTAAAATGTTGCAGCAGTTCAGGTTAAATTTAAGAGTTTTTGAATTTCTAAGGAAAGAAAAGTAAAATGTTACAATAAATAAATAAAAATAGAAAGTAAAATAGTTGCCGTAATCTAGTAGGCAGTGTGAGGCCACGGCTAATACCCCAGGTCAAACATCTCCAGCAGATTTCTAGCAAAAACTGTGAGAGTAAATAAAATTGCACTGCAAAGTTTCGCAAATATCTGTGGTTTACAGTAGACGTTAAACTGTAGGTCTCACCACTCATGTATAAAATTAACACACACAACATAAGTGATGTGAGAAGCTAGGTCGTAAGCCTGACTAAAGGGTTGTAATAACCAATTATGTGTATACAAGAGAACGTATACTAAGGCCTCTCTTGGATGAAAATTAACACACACAACATGTGGGGGTGGTATGAGAAGCTAGGTCGGAATCCTAATATTATAATGTAATATTATGGATGTAAAATAGTAAAAGTAAAGTGGATGCATTAAATCGTCCCATCTAAGCTGTATCAGATTTTTTTTTTTTGAAAAGGAAAAATATTCGCAATAATATTGCCACCCCGTAGAACTATTTAATATCTTCAGTTCCAATCCAACCCTTAAGAAATATTGTATTACAGAACAAATAATAGTCTATTGGCTCCAAATACTCGGATTAGCCGTAGTGTGTTTCTCTCTTAATTTCACGAATTAATTCAACTTTTTCAAGGTTGCCATAGTCTAGGAGGTAGTGTGTTGGCTAATTAGACGCAAGGCCGCGGTCAGACATCAAAACGAAAATATAAAATAATATTTCTTCGGCTACTGCCTCTCAGCAGATTTCTGTCTAAAACTCTGAAAGTAAATAAAACTGCCATTAGAAGTTTCTCAAAAAATATGTCATTTGGAGTCGACTTTAAACTGTAGGTTCTGCCAATCATGTATAAAATTAAGGCACACAACATGAGTGGTGTGGGAAGCTAGGCGGTAATCTAGACTGATGGGTTGTAATCGCCAATTATCTATGTATGTACTCCTTATTTTATAAATCACAGTAAATACTTCCGTAAGAAAAGAATTCCACATTTGTATAGTTCGGCTAAAGAATGAATTTTATTTATAATAACTTATGCAATCCACTGGCCAATCGACTACCACAAACGGATGTGCTCTACATTACAGACGTGCGTTAAAATAGGCAATTTTTGGAAACAAGTAAATTTATTTCCCTCGAGCACACTTCAGTAGTGGTAGAACAGCGAAACATAAGCCACACTGCAATGGTGTTTCAAAGAGTCAATAGAGTTCGCTGGTTACAGGGAACTGCAAATAAAATTTTGTATGCCCAGATCATAAGGAGCATTTGACTCTCCCATACTCACGCAACCCGTCATTACAGGTGACATAATATGGACATTGAGTTTTTCATGCATTGAGTCACTGTCACTCGTCCTTTCAGCTAAATTTCCAAATGGCTTTCGTAAATAAAATGAACGACAAATATTACTGTCATCTGCAAAGTAGTGGATAGCAATAGAAGTAGAAAAAAGTCGTTCTTGAAATAGATTTCAAGAAAGAACATAACCTTGCGATACCGTAAGTAACTCAACCTGACCTCAATCTGATGGAATGTCATCTCTAACAACAGGTACAGGGCGATCGTTGACAAAGCCCGAAATATCGAAATAATTTATTAGGCAAAGTTTACAATCTTAACAGGATTAGACAACGGTTGCTAATCATTGAATTTAATATAAATTCGTGTTGTGTTGGAAACCAGTTGCGTAAATTACGTCTATTGAATGCTCGTCCATCAAATGAGCCATTCAAGTTGTTGGGGTGTAATGCTTCAGCAGGGGTCCTGCATCGATGATTGGCCATTGCGATATACTAACTAGTATACGAACTAAACGCTGTTGTCAACAATTGGATTTGTTTATTATAGAACCCCGAGCTACCCTTAAAGACAAATGTTTCTGTGTCAAGGCTAAACTTTTTTCTGTTATAACTTTCCACTTTTTTTGATATTCCTTAAATGCTAGAAACTTAAAGCATATCTTATCTGGATATGTACATTAAATATCATATCATTTCCTATCATTTTCAAATTAATTTTTATGTTCTCTACCACTATTTAACTCTTGTTTAAAAATTTTTAAATTAATTTTAATTTGTTTGTTTTTTCAAACTTATCTTCCTTTTTATTATTACAACTACTATACCAACCATGGCGTGTCCTATAAAAATGTATAGTTACGATACTCGGGGTGCACATGCGGGGACACCGTCACACTGGCGTGATGAGGAGGTTCTAGAAGATCGTGCTGTATTTCATACACATAGAGAGCCAGCTGAATTGATTTTAAATCCTGTACAGGTAAGTGAAAAAAAGAAAAATCCATAAATAATTTCATTAAAAACATTTTGAAACCTGATACAGACATACAGACATGCTTAGTTGTCAGTAGAAATGGCACTCATTTTAATTTTTTGTAAAACTGTAATAATTTTTACCTGCTTTTAATAATTTATATTGGGTTTTGTTCTCTGCAGATAAAAGATGCTGGCAATTTTCGGTGTAGAGTCGATTTTAAACTTTCTCAAACCCGCAACAGTAACGTCAATTTGGAGGTGGTGGGTATGTATCTATGAACACATTACTTACGTATGTTTTTTATTTTATAATTTTTTTTTTAATTTTTATTTGTAGTAAAGTATTATGTTACAACTTTTTTAAAGTTCCAAACTATAATCCACAAGTTTATTTTTTTGTTTTATAGAATTTTTATTTTTATAGGTTTAAAAAGCAATTGTGGTTTTACTGCAGGCAACACACTGGGTGTGCTTGATGTTCTTTTAATTTAAATTGGATTTTTATGTTCTAGTTAAAAAATATTTAATTGCAAAAAATTTTGTTATTATTTTTTTTTTTATTTTTAATAAGAAATGAATAGTTTTTGCTGAAGGTCGATGATTTGTAAAAATATTTTTCTATTGAATTGAAGCTATGACTCTGATTTGAGATATAGCAGACCTAAGAGAGAAAAAACATTGAATTTGGATAAATTTGTGAACAGTGGCACACAAAATTGTACGAATAATAAAGAATTTTAATTAAAACGAAACGCAAAATTATTTTTATTTTATTTGCAATGTTTTTTAATAGCTACAAAAGTAACAGTACTTATAATCATCACTACGTTGCACTATTTTTCGGTTGACGAACAAATGGTTTCAAAAGTAATTACATTTTGTCTGCCAAGTGTTTATGATTGCCTTAGCTTAGAGGTTTGTGCATTGATTAGCTAGACTACTTCAAACGCCAGCTCAGGCATTTTCTGGTAAATGGTCTGGGAGTGATAATATGCTGTGAAGAACGAGTTTGTTGTGGACGTTATACTATAGGTTCTGTCACTCATTAATATCTTTAAGGCACGAAAGATGTATGTATGTACGCAACCGTTAGAAATTATGATATTAAGTAAGGTTAGCTAAGGTGGCAGACTCTCTTTTAAAGATGAGGTTCTACTTAGGCCAGAATTTATACCCATTGGGATACCACAAACAATATTCAATCCCAGGATTAAAATTTCCACAGAGTTCACAATAAATCTTGTTATTGCAGAAATCTTTAAATTCGAGACCTTGATCAAGAATTTCAGAACGTTGAAGTTCGGAAACTTACGTCTTTTTATGATAAAAGCAGGGCATTGCTATATGAAGCGAAAGACAGTTTCCTCCTTCTCCTCACACAGCGAATCTTTCGGTCTGGCTTCCAAAAGGATAGTAGGCTGTGAGAAGAGCTATTATGCGATGAATGATCATGCAATTATCCATACGTGTCCAACAGAGTCTAGCAAAATTGCACGTCCCATCTTGCTGTCAATGAGATTGAGCCTCATTGTAAAACGAGTGGAGGCATTCGAAATATGCCGGTTATATGCCGAAGATTACAAGCTACGTATTGTACAGTGGACAGCTTATCATCAATACAATTTCCAACGATATGTCCATGTCCCGGGTTGATATAAAAATATTTGAATGGTTTACAATTTCCCTGAGAAATCCTCGGCATTCTTGAACAAGAACAAACGTTTAAAATTCGTTTGATTGTTCTTATCGTTTGAAGGCAATTAATAAGAATTATTTCAGTCTTCAAGGTTGTTATAGATTCAATCGAGCTAATATTAGGTCTAGATATAGATAGGTAATCACAGAGTTTTTCTATTTAATATTTTTAATTTCGCGTAATTTTTAAAGTTCAAGAGTGCATATTAATTTGTTGCATCCTCTGTTGCTCTTTACTTTAAAATCTTAGTCAATTTGATTTAAAATAAAACTTAATTTTCTGAATATTTTAATGTTTTGTCCTCTTTCTTTCAGTTCCCCCACAGCTACCCATAATACTTAATGAACGTCGTGATGTTATTGAATCACGTGCTGGTCCCTATGAAGAAGGTGGCAGCCTGGAAGTGATATGTGTGGTTTCTGGTGGTAAGTGTATAAACAATTTAATTTTTTCTTTTTTTTTTTTCAACGTTCAGGGTCATTTAGTAAAGGTAATAGAAAAATTCATATTGAAAAATAACATAAAAAAAATAAAAATCTAACGAAATGAAGTGTAGAGAAATAAAATGTTTGTTGTTGGGATCATTTTTGTAAATGTAAACAAAAAGGACGTTTGTGGCCATAACTGTTGAAAAGGGTCATTAGATGTCTAAAGCGTAGACCATGACGTCTTTATTATTTGCAAAATAGAAAATATTTTTAAATTTATTTCTTTTAAGAAAATTGTAAATTAAGAAAAACTAAGAATGAATACATTTCTTATCTCGTTTCAATAAGAATATCATACGCCATCATGGAATTATGAAAATGAATTTCATACGCCATTTTAAGAATGACCTTTTCTTGCCTATTGTTATAATGCACTTGGTGTTACTAAATAATTTAATTTAAAATTTAATTTTTTAAACTATAAATTGCATTCCATTCAAAGTGTCGCACGTCTTAAGGTTTTTATTTCATGTTGGCAACTTTATTAATTTGGGGGTACTAAAGCTGACTTAAACAGGAAATAAAATAATGTTACGAAAATGAGCAATCTAATTTGCTTTTACTTCGCTTGACATTAAAATTATAAACAAAAGCTAGAAAAACAAAACAATGCAGTAAACAAACCAGTTTACAAATTATCGTACAGCTTAATATAACAACAAAAACCTCCCCAAAAAAAGTGGTAAACAAAAATCCACAACTGTGTTTACATTTATAGAAATTTCAAGAAGGCGAATTCACTAACATTCGACTTCAAGAACATTCATTAGATTGTTTACCCTGCCATATGAAAGGCAAGGCAAAGCTGGCGAGTCAGTTAGTGAAGTTCAGTTAAACTTGTGTACAGACGCGATGCATTTGAAGAGAGTAATCGTGGTTTGTAGATCTCCGTTATAAAGATCCATCGAATAATTGTATAATAATTGTTATATTTATTAGAAGTAGAGGAATAACAAAGAAAATCAATTGTTGTTGTTTACATCAAGTAGTGAACAGTGGCACACAATATTGTGTGAATAATAAAGAATTTTAATTAAAACTAAACACAAATTTATTCTTATTTTATTTGCAATCTACGAGCTTATATTTTAAACGTTTTTAAAAGGTAAAAACGTAACAGTACTTATAATCATCATCATGTTGCACAGTTTTGCGGCTGACGGCTGAAATGTTTTCAACAAGTAATTACATAATGAGTCTGCCAATACGGAATTCTTAGGTGCGTGTTAGGGGAATAATATGGGCAGTCCTAATATTAATAAAGTTACGCACTTAGCTCATATGTGTGAAAGTACCTTGAATGTAATGTCAGGCTAACTATCTACAATGCATGGAAATAATGTCAAAACCCTGATACTTGATTCTAGTGCAATATCCAATGAAGCGGAACATACATACATACACACATACGTACATACATAATTAGTCATTACAAGCATTCAGTAAGGATTACGATCTAGCTTCTCTCAGCAGTTATGTATTGGCTGTGTTACTTTCACACTTACACATTAAAGTAGACTCCTAACGATTGATATTTGAGATATTTTTCATGGCAGTTTTATTTATTCTCATCGTGGCCTCAGGTTTAATGAGCCAATACACTATCTACTAGACTGCGGCGACTTCTTGAAGCGGAACGTCCATTAATATATTGGGGCATGCACAAAGGCGAGTCTACTTCCGTCGTTACTATTAACTGCTATGAGAAGAGGAGAAGCTAGGTCAGAATCCTGACTAGAGGGTTGTAATGCTTGATTATATATGTATGTATGTATAAAAAGGGGCTAAACGATGCAATTCCATGTACCAGTTAAGGTTACCATGAGAGTATTTTGAAGATTTCCACTTTCAGTTCGGAATAAAACTCAGCTTTAGAATAGCTATGGACAGCATTTGAAAATGTGTTACATTTTAGGGATTAAGCAAATTCGCTTGCAATAATTTTCCTCTTTTGTTTTTTAATTTTTATAGAAAATTCCTTTTTATTTTTATGAATTCTATTGTTACTATGGCCTGGTTTACTGGCAAAAAGAAGATGAAGAAAAAGAAAAAATAATATTTTTATAAGCCACACAGATTTTTTTTCCTGTGTGTTGTCTTATAACTTGATTGCAGTTCGTTAAGTTTTATTAGCAAAACTATAATAACGACCCCAACTACAAGCACTCAAACAGATAAATTTTTTCTCTCTCTCATTTCAAAAAGCCTTTCATTTCTAAAACCAGTCGACAACGGTCTACTCAAAAACAATTTTATGTGAATAATTTTCATTGTACAACAATTTTTACCAGCAAAACTGTAACCTCAAAATGTAATTTTGTTACCAGCCAACCAACAATAAAATTCTTAAAAAAAAAAATTATAAAGGAAAACTAAATAAAATAAAAATTTAGTTTTCAGCAGAAATTATTATAAAAAATAAAAATAAACTTTCTAGCAATTTCATGTAAAAGGAAAACCAAGAAGTAGATTTAGGATAATAAATTGTTATTGTTCTGAATAGTTTTTTGTGTTTTTTTTAGTTCGAAAAATCACTTCCTTTTAGTTGAAGTTTTTTCTTTTTTACTCCTCTTGAATTTTATTAATTGCGTTTAGTTTTCTATGCTGGATTCAGCTGAACACAAAGTATTATTTTTAGTGCAAACATAAGTTTTTTACGATAACACAATATCGAAGTTATCGAGTTATTAAAACTTCTTATTTTAGATTTAGGTTAACGTAAATGCTCAAGTAATTTAAGAACGTAATTAAGGTCAATAGGTAGGGTGTCCTTCTGCAGCCATATCGAGTGTGTTAATAATAAAACAGAATACAGAATATATTTGGAGGCCAACATTCGTTATGTTATTGCCGAGGTACAACCCCAAACACTCGAAAAATAGCACGAAAATTGGTACGTCCGATCGAATGAGGTACTGTGAGGGCAGTCGCAATATAAATGAAATAATATTCTATTTCTAACCGGACCTTATTGTTTGTTTTATTGCATTTTTAAATTTAAACTTTTAAATGGCCCACCCTATATTTTCGACCATTAGTTTCTGTACTCTGTGCATACTTAATATCGTGTTTTGTTTTGTTATTGAATTATGAATAAAAACTTATTGCTATATATGTATAACTAAGGCGTATGAGGAATATATTGCAGTAGTATGATACCAATTATTGCTCATACGCTATGGTGGTGTTGTTGATATCGTATACCATAAACACAACTGAAGTTTTTCATTTTATTTTATGCTTTGAGTTGAAAAGCTAAAGAAAACTATTTAAAAAATTTTCACTCTTTAAGATTTGACAAAAGATAGCAAACAAAACCATAATTGATGAACAAAAAAATTTTGGTATTCAAAAAGCCAAAATCCAATACGAAATATTCATCTTTTGATGTACATCTTAGCAAAACGATATGAATTGCATCTGATGTCTTTATTAAAATATAACGATTACGAGCGACTGAGTTGGTGACGCGGTGCGTTTGAAGAGAGTAATCGTGGTTTGAAGATATCCAAAGGGTTTAAACAGAGGAATAACAAAGAAAAGCAACTGTTGTTGTTTACATCAAGTTGTGAACAATGGCACACATAATTGTGCGAATAAAGAAAGAATAAAGAATTTTAATTAAAACGAAACGCAAAATTATTTTTATTTAAATTTGCAATCTACGCGCTCATATTTAAACGTTTTTAAAAGGTACCTACCAAAGCTAGATAATGTAGTTGCGAAAATTGTGTTCCAACATGTCTAATGAATACGCTCAGTATTGTTACTGCAGTCAGTACTGCGCACTGTACATTAGGTATCAAATACTTTTGCGAAATTGCAGAGGCAAAAGAGAGGAGAAAAATGAATCTTCCCAGATTAGGTACATGTCCAGCGCTTTCGCTGAAATAACCAATCACATAAGAACTCATCTGTGCCAAAAGTATGTTATGATGCCGTATATTTAATATTAAAATTTGATTGACTGACATATGTTGGATTGTTATTCACATGGCTAACCAGTAGTACAATGCCACACGTATTTAAATTTCAACTCTTTAATTCCCAACCTTATTGATAAAGTCAATGTATTTTTGTCTTTCTGAAAACATTTAAATGCCATATAATTATGCAATGAATTTTTTATTCAATACTTTTAATTATAATGCCTTAACTTTTTGAGTGTATGTAATTATATCAAAAATAATTCATATTTTATGTTTTTCGATAAGCATTTCAGTTTCGGTGGTTTTTGATCATGAAACCAAATCCAAAAAAAAACCCACTGAATTGTAATTTAATGCTTTTGTTAATACATGTCGAATAAATCATTTCTTTTAGAATTGCGTGCCAAGTGTAACGAAATTAATTACTTAATAAACTCATGATTGTTTAAATTTATTTATTTATTCCTTTCCCTTTATTTTATGTTCTTTCTCTATATTTTTTCTGTTTAATTGTTTATTGTAAGTGGCAGTAATTAAAGTATTGAAAATTTAAAGAATTATAAAAATATCGTATGTGAACAGATGTTCACAGGTGTTTTGCTTCAAATGCATTTGCCATTATGCCAAAGCCAGAAATAAATACTTAATTAACTTACTTAACTGATTATCACAATCCATTAGTCAGGCTTATGACGTAGTTTCTCACACCCCTCATGTTGTGTGTGTTAAGTTGATTCAGGAGTGTTGGAACCGACAGCTTAAAGTCGAATCTGAACAACAGATTTGTAAGAAACTTTTAATGGCAATTTGATTTACTTTTAGAGTTTTTGCCAGAAGACTGCTGAGGGGAAGATACTAAAGAAAATTTTTTTTCATATTTCGTTTTGTTAGTATCTGAGCTGTGGTTTGAACCACATAGTTACCTCTTATAAGCGTACATGGCTACGGCAACTTTTTAATAGGAAAACATACCACGAGTTTAATTAGGAAACTCAATGGGTTTATATTGTTGTGCCGATCCCCAGGGGTATACACCTAAAGTCTTTAAATTACATTCATTTAATATTCGAAATTTTTTTAGGTGGCTCAGTAACATGCAGACAAATTCATTCAAACGTAGTAAAACGCAAATGTATTCCAACATGCATCATCAAACGTATTGTTACGAAAATGAAAAATCCAGATACTGGTGTTTTGCTTTTACATCGCTTAACATTCAAAAATACACAAAAGCTACAAAAACAAAACTATGCAGTAAACAAAACTGTTTACATGTTATCGTACTGCTTAATATAGCAACAAAGACCAGCATAAACAAAATGGTAAATAAGTAAACAAAAATCCACAAACAGCACTACAAGAATAAATGTAAACAAAATACACAAACAACAATAACTAATGTAAACAACGGTGTTTACATTTATAGAGATTTCAAGAACATTCATCAGACTGTTTATCCTGCCATTTAAAGGCAAGGCAAAGCATCCGAGTGAGTTAGTGTGAAGTCAGTCTTGTGTGAAGATGTGGTGTGTTTGAAGAGTAATTGTGGTTTGAAGATCTCCAAAGATTTGTCGAATAATTGTCTAGTAATAGTTGTTGTCTATGCAAAGGATATAAACAGAGGAATGACGAAAGAAAGTAATTAATTGTTGTTGTTTACATCAAGTTGTGAACAGTGGCACACAGAGTTATGCGAACAATAAAGAAGAAACTAAGCATATATTTATTTATTGCTTTCGACTTGAATTCAATTCAATCCATCGCCACTAAAGATGTTTTAAAGATGAAAAAAGTAACATACAATGTCAGGGAACCGAAATCCCAACAACGATGTCATTGAATATAATTGCGTCAAATGGTATCTTTGGAATATGTATTCTTATTGTAAACAAAATATCGCACAAAAATTTTAAAGTATTAACTCCTACTCTAGTTTTATTAAGAGAAAAAGTTTCCAATTGATTTTATCGTTTATTTTTCTGTTTCTATTTTTCATACTTGTTTTCAAAAGCATTTTCTTGACTTCAATTAAAATTAATTTTCAACAATTATTTCCTTTCAATTCGATTTTCATTAAATTGAGTGACACATTGTCAGTGTTGCTATTGTTGTTATTGTTCTATAAAACAATTATTTTTTATTCTTTTTTTTCAGTCATTTTTTTTTTCTCGTAAATATTTTAAAATTGATTTTTCTTTCTGTTCTCTCTGCATTCATTCAGTCCGTCCGTCTGTGCCTGTCTAGAAATCTAACATGTTTTCCGTTTTTAATATTTTATTAGTTTGCTCCACTGGGTGAAATTATATGAATTTCACAGTGCGAGAAGTACATTATAATGAACACGTGTGTGCCAAATAGATTTTGATAAAGAATTTCTCTTTGAAAATTAAAAAAAAAAAACAAGTAAAATAATAAAGCAATTGATTATTTTTTGTTTGTCAAAAGTGAACTTGGCTAGAATGGTTATGTATTGGATTTTATATGTCGTTTGTAAAAATTAAATAAATTATTGTCCTTAGAAATCTAAAGCATTGATAAGTGCACCCAATACCAATGCAATAAAATATGTAAAACTTTTTAATTTCAAGTTAAAGCAATTACCTGTAGGGGGTAACAATATTGTTAAAAGAATATTAAGCTCGTGGTGTGAAAATATTTTTCTTTAGTTTTTTTATTATACTCACACATATCTATTCTGGCGCCTCAGACTTAGCCAGGTGTATTTTTGTTTATCAATTTATATTACAAATTGATATGTTTTTAGTCCCACAACAACCGTTTCTAAAAGAAGCAACCGTTTGGAATGGAATAACTTCAACAGATTCCAGTTCTTATTGGGTATCAGAGATCAACAATAAGTATTCAAAAAGATGAGTAGACTCGTATCATAATCATAATTTCTAATACTTATGCGCATTCATACTTATTTTAATTTCATACTCATACTACTCATATTCAAAGTTTGAAGTACTCATCGTACTCATACTTAACAATACGCATGATGTTGTTGATTTCGACTCTCCTTTACTTAACATTTACAAGAATCACAAAATAAGTATGATTCGCGTACGAACACTAAAATACTCACTAAAAGGTTGTGTGTTTGCTTTGCTTGCTGGCTTTGTCTTTTTCTGATTCGAATCACTCGAATGGTATGTTCGAGATGTCTGACGTGGAGTTTGAATCACGGCCTCGTGCCTACGGCGTGTTTAAGATTATAACGATTTCGACTGATATACGCATCAGATTTTAAGATTTAATTTGCTACCCTATCTATGGACATATGTCTGTAAGAACTCTCCGTAATCTAGTATGTAGCGTATTGGCTTATTAGACGTGAGGCCGTGCTTTAAACCCCTACACAGACATTTCCAGCAGCGATCTTCTTGCATAATCTCTGAGAGTAAATAAAAAATTGCCATGAAAAGTTTCTCAAAAGTCATTCTTTTGGACTCGACTTTAAACTGTAGGTTCTGCCACTCATAAATAAGAATTAACACACATAACAAGGGTGGTGTGCCAAAACTAGGTCGTAATCCTGAATAAAGGATTGTAGTGAATAAGTAAGTATGTCTTCAAAATAGTATCTTTTACACGATAATGAATTTGGAACTTTTGTTATCTTTCTGAAGGAATAGTACATGCCTGTCATTAGTTCACATATTTAATGACTTTTGAGGAGTTTATACCACAATTTCTAAATTGAATCGGAAAGGTTTTATTTTCTGCTTCCCATTGCTGGGTCTAGCCTTTGTCTTATTGTCTGCCGTACTTTGATAAAACAAGTATTTAATACTCTGATTGAAGAGGTTTGCCAACAGTTTCACATTTTCTCAGTCTGGGCACGTGCTAAATTCATTCCTCTTTTGGTACTTTGAAATCAAACAAACCATCATAAATCATATTCGACAACTGAACCTTGATGAATTCTTATGTAATGGCTTCTGACTCAACAAATTTGACGTGCATCAATTGTCCTACGAAAGGTTATAGAAAAACCCTAACACTCTGAATTGTGTCACCTTTGTCACAAGTCAAATCATAGAAAAAAAAATTAATGCCTTCAAATATAAGTTCAACATAATCTGTGAGGGTGTCATTAATTCCAGCTATTTCATTATAACTGGAACTAGACAAGCTGTACAGTCTATTTATTTTGTGTATTATCTGCTAAAAAAAAATGGACCCACTTCTACGTTGTAAGGTTTCAATTAAAAATTTTTAATTTCCCTGCATTCGATAAAAAAATCCAACAATTTTCATAATGCTGTTCAAATGATTTTATTTACCTGCCTTTTTAATAAATTTACACCCACAATATCAGCCATAATTAATACAGAATAATATTTCCAGTTCACAGACATTTCTTTTGTGGTCTATTTTATGGCCTTAAATAGTCTTCGCCAATTGTTTTGTGGAGTTTGTTTATGCTCTCAAGGGTACTTAAGTTTATTGAATTATAAAGTGTTTCATACTCTTGCCACTACAATGTGCACAAATAGGAATGAAAATAAAGAAAAATTGTAAATAATCGACTACACAATAGACTACAGCATCAGCTACATAGCAATGTAAATTAGGAGTAAGGACAACAGCCTATAAATGATATTTCGAATACAATTGTCTTCAGAAAAAGTTATTTGAAGTGTGGCGATATCAATAGAATACCAAGACCAAGCGATTTAATGCCTTTAGACACTTTTATAGGGCTCCCTCAAAGTCAGAGTCTATGTGGAGTGTTTGAAAACTAACACTTACCAAGTTATCGCCGAGATTTTGCTCGAATTATGTAAAAGGGTGGATGAAAACTGTCTACAGAAGTCAAGAACGCTGCTATCAATTCGAATGATAACTTTTCAATGATGTTGAACGCCGCCAGCCCCAAGAACCACATTAAATAGTGAATTTTTCGAAATGCATTCAAAGTTCTTGGCTCTTATGTGGATTATTCCTAATTTCCCAATTTAGTTTGTAAAAGATACTATTAATGTTAAAGACATACTTACTTACTTAATCGGCCCTTTAGTCAGGATTACGACCTAGTTTCGCATATCACCCTTGTTGTGTGATGTGAGAAGCTAGGTTGTAATTCTGACTCAAGGGTTGTAATGCCCCATTATGTATATATTTCTGTATATAAATATGTATGTATGTACGTATGCATGTTGTATGAGTAAATTGAACGTCTCACTTTATATTTTTAGAAGACTTTACGTATCCTTCTCGCTAAGTACCAGACTTAAACTAAATTACATGAAAATTGTGTATGTTGCATTGATTTTAGTAAGGATTCGAATAATCTTGCATCAATATTTTCTAAAAATTCGATTACATTTCTTCACAATTAAAATGACTATGATTGTAGAGTATAGATAACGAACGCATAGGCTTTCAATAACCGCGTAGCTTATAAAATTAATGCCATTTCTAAAGCCTGCTCTCAGACAAACTCAATGATTTTACAAGTACAAATGAAGAACAAGCAGCTTAAGTTTTAATCCCAATAACAACAACAGTTTCAGTACGATTATTAAAAACAAATTTATGCAGGTGATACAATTACGTTTACTATTTGGGTTATTGGAACACACTTAGATTTGTACAGAAGGCGGCAAGCACAACCCAGCAACAGAATACAATTAAAATTGCAGGACTATTTAATAATATTATTAAGGAAATATAATTATTTAAATAAAGAATAAAGAACACACAAAACATAATAAAAAACACGCAAAGTGTAATGATGAAAATGACAAAGAAAAAAAGGGGGAAAATAAGGAAAAAACCATGTACAACAAGTCTGCGTCTAATTGCTTATGAAAACAACATCAATATGAATACCATATGCCCGCTTGCTGCCACTTTAAAAAGAAAATATTTGCAAACAATGACAAACCCCTTGCTTTACTTTACTTTACTGTTACTTTACTTTACGGCTTTTCAGCTTTTTCTTGGTAAAAGTCAATATTTGTAAACACGCAACAAAGTTGAATTAAAATTTCAATATTTGCACACCACAAAGTACAACAAAGGCTTAAATTATAATAAAAAAAAAAAAAAAAAACAAAAACAACGTAAAAAAGAAGCGATATAAAGAAAACAGCTAACGTGGCTAGTACTAAAGGATGAGGTGTTTTTGTAAAATGACTTACGGAATAACGTTATAATTTATGTGTCAAATACACGCACAGCTTTAAAATGTTGCAAAACGAACAGAGCACAACAGAGCAGTATGGCAAAGGTGGCAAACAATCTCAATGAAATGACAATAACAAGGACTCACACTGACTGAAATTGTTGTGGATGGCATACTAAAGGGATGAATTTTAATTCAAAAAACAACCACTCCAACCACTGTCTATGAGCAACAATTTTATTTGCAACCATTAAAATAGAGTGGCAAGAAAACGCCTGAACTAATTAATTTTAATTATATTTGCAAATTAAATTCTCTTGTTTTTTATTTAAGATTCTTTTTTTAATTTTTTTTCCCCTATTTTGATTTGATTTTTTTAATAAATATCCACGGCGTATAGGTGTTATTTATTTAAGCCAGCCGTTAAATATTACTCATACGTATGGGGAGGGGTGTTTAATACAATATTTACATACTTGTTGACATGGGAACATGGGAAGAAATTTAATTATACATAAATGCTTCGTTTTCATTTGGCAAATGAATACGAAAATATTTGCAATCTATAGTAAGCTCTTTAAGCCATACTTCACTTTACACTTCGCAGAGTTAAAAATTTTTTTTTTGAAAATTTGATCGTGGTTTCTTCTTTCAATGGCAACACTCTTTATGTATTTCAAGATGTTTTTTAAAGGCGTGAAAAGTTACCAAAACCTGATGTCCCGACACCATAGCAAACAAAAAAAATTTTAAATTGTAAAATCTACACTGAAGTTATTGGAAAATACAACAAAGTATTCACCGGTTTTTTCAAGTGAATACATAGAAAACGGGGTAGTAATCAGAGATCAGCAATGAATCGTTATTTCGCTACTCATAAGTACTTATAAAATTTTAAGTATGAGTGAGTCAATAGTATTGAAATTCAACTGGTCTGACTCATTCGTACTCACTACCACATTGATTTATAATTACAGGTTGCAATGAGTTTGAATACAACGTTGACATCAAACTCATAACATTCGAAATATGTTTGTTTCATACGCCTACTCATTCAGATTCATAAATTTAGAAAAATACTTATAATACTCATAAATGATCCGAGTGATTCGAATCATTCATCAAATTTACAGCCTTAGTTGTTGTCGCATTTACAAAAAAAAAAAAAGAAAGAAAAAAAAGGACAAAACCAGCAAGCAAAGCAAACGTACAACCTCCTAGTGAGTATTGTAGTGTTCGTATGCGAATCATCCTTATTTTGTTATTCTTGTAAATGTTGAGTAAAGGAGAATCGAAATCAACAACATTATGCGTATTGTAAAGTATATGTACGATGAGTACTTCACACTTTGAATATGATTAGTATGAGTATGATATGAAAATAAGTACGAATAATTCGGATCTACTCATCTTTTTGAATACACATTGCTGATCTTTGTTTTTGATGTCTAGAAAAAATTTTCCTGCGTTTGTTGAGTATATCTCTCAGGGCAGTTGTAATGTTGCTGGGGCAAGAGATATCTCTTTTATTTCGAAAATATACTCTAGCGAAGCCAAATTACTTGAACTGGACTTGAAATTCATTACTCAATAAATAATATGGTAATGAGCTTATGATAGCGAGTGCCGCCTGCGAGAGACGTGACATGTCTTATTAAAACCATATGGCAATCAAAGCTAATTTTTTAATTTTGTGTACAAAAAATAAACTGTCAGTAATCATCTTATTGTACCCTGTATCATTGGCTGTAACGTTGCAATTTTTCCACAAACCACAACGATCCATGAACCTTCCAACGTACATAGCAGCATAGTATTAAAGCGGCGCTGGCTATAGTGCATCTGAAATGTCAAATTTTCTACGACTATGTTGGCTTTGAGAACGTTGGGGCTTGAAACCCCCACAAGAAAAAGTCTAACGGACTCAAATCACTCATTCTCAATGGCCTGCTCATAGCACCTCTGCGATAGATGACCTTGCTTCCAAATAGCTTGTTCATGATATCTAATCTGGAAAGAGATGTACGGTGTCGGAGTCGTTCTCTTGTAACCATAATTGCCTGAACAAAGGCGTACTCAAAGAAATATGCAGCGAAGACGTCGTGAACTCAAAATCTATACTAAACAATGGCTTGAACAGGGGCACATTGGACGCTAATGGATCCCTTGTGAATTGTTATGGCCTCAAATTAACTAATTTTGTTTGCTTACATACCCATTCATCTGGAAATGGCCGTCATTGCTGTATTTTCCAAGAAAAGCCAGCAATATGTTGTCCATTTTGAAAAAAAAACAAGTGCGCATCTATCGAAAAAGTTTCTCGGCATCTAAAGTGTACACATTTCAAGTGAGTACCATTTAGAAATATTTGTTAAGGCATTAAAAATCAATGAACTCTGATTTCAAATGCATTTCAATATTTTAAAAATGAAAATGTTTTTCCCTTTTCAATTTATCAACATTAACTTTAAATATGTTTTTTCGCATTCGTTTTAAAAAAATTTTTAATTTTGCACGTTTAAAAACGCTTTAAAAACATATCGATTTCATATGCAATTGATATGAACTGCATAAAAGTCATGCCAATTTAAATGCTAAATATTAGGAAAAAAAATAATAAATAAAACTGTATATACATATGTATGTATAGAAAAACCAGCCTAAAGCTATAACAGCGACAAAAAAAGAGGAATATATTTTATAAAAAAATAAATAAAATAAAAGCACAATATAAAAGACTACAAATAATATTATTTGTTGATGTCTAAAGTGATAAAATGTTTTAATTTATTAAAAAGGAAAAGAAAAACGTAACACAAAAACCAGTTTCGAAGCATATGAAATATGTTGGGCATATGCAGAAATTGTTATTGTTTTGAAGTAAAAGTATTGTTACGTTTGTTACGTTTTTACCTTTATAAAAAACGTTTAAAATATGAGCTCGTAGATTGCAAATAAAAATAAATTTTGTGTTTAATTTTAATTAAATTCTTTATTGTTCCTACAATTCTGTGTGCCACTGTTCACAACTTGATGTAAACAACAACAATTGCATTTCTTTGTTATTTCCCTGTTTACACCCTTTCCATAAACAATAACAATTATTGTTATTATTCGACAGATCTTTGTAACGGAGATCTTCAAACCATGATTACTTTCTTCAAACACACCGCGTCTTCACACGCGACTGACTGAACTTTACTAACCCCGTTGACTACTTTGCGCCTTGGTTTTTATATGTCAACGTAAACAGTTTGATCAATGATCTTGAAGTTTGTGTATTTTTGTTTACATGTATTCTTGCAGTGTTTGTTGTTGCAATTTTTATTTACTTGTTTACCATTTTATTATGCTGGTGTTTGTTGGTATATTTTAACTTGTTTGTCATGTAAACAAATTCATTGTTTTTGTTTATGTAGCTTTTGTTTATAATTTTAATGTTAAAGGACGTAAAAACAACACACCATTTCCATTTTTGTAATAATATTCATGAGATAAAAAAAGAATGAACAACAACACTGAGAATGTGTCACTCAATGTAATGAAAATCGAATTGAAGGAAAAAATTTTTGAAAATTAATTTTAATTGAAGTCGAGAAATTGCTTTTGAAAACAAGTATGAAAAATAGAAACAGAAAAATAAACGATAAAATCAATGGAATATGTTTCACTTGATAAAACTAGAGTAGGAGAGCTAATCCTTACAAGTTTTTGCTGTACTTGTTTAGGATAAGAATACATATTCCGAAGATACCATTTAATACAATCATAGTCCATGATATCGCTGTTGTGATATCGCTTTCTTGTAATTGTATGATATCCGTTATGTATCCATTTTCTATTCATAAACGAAGAATTATAGAGAAACATCTGTAGTTTGCTGAATTGAATTGAATTCAAGTCGAAACAATACAAAATTCATAGAAACACAACATGTTGGACATATTTGCAGTATTTGAATGCATCCGTGAAAAATTCATTGTCTAACGTGTCTCTGGCTATCAATGCCACAGGTGTGAACTATATTCATTTCTTTTGTTCTGAATTTGATAAGGTATGGTACTAAATACCATACAACTCATGCCATATTAGATACTCCTCACAAACGATTTGAAAGTATGCTCAGCTCACGTGAAAGGGATGTGAACTGGCCACAGAGACTTTGCGTATTGACCCCTTTAAACATTTTTTTTCTGGAGTTTTCTTAAGAATAAAATTTCCTCACTTAATATTGTTTGTATTTCCTATTAAATTGCAATTAAAAAGCCTTTTGTTTTAGTTTCGTTTTGTTTTTAATTTTTTTTCTTAGAAAAATACGTTTATTTATTGCTTCAGGTTAATTGTATTTTTTTTTCTCTCTTACAATGATTTTCATTATAATAAAAGAAAATGAAAATATTTTAAATAAATTATTTTATAAAGGAAGCCAATACTCTCAGATATCAATTGTAAATGTTTCAACCACAATAATTTATTACAAATACCAAACAACGTAGAAGGGAAAAACAATAGGAAATCATTTTTAAAATTAAAATCTCTTGTTTTGTATGTATGATGACCTAAATAAGTTATTAATTTAAAAGAAAATATTTAAATTTAATAAGAATAAAACGAATAATAAAAGAAATAGTTAAAAAATTCAAAACATAAAATTTCTTTCTAAATGCCACATACTTTACTAATTGTTTTAATTTAGATTACAAAGAGTGTATAGGTACAAAATTGAAAAATCAAGACACTGGTATTTTGCTTAACATTAAAATTATAAACAAAAGCTAAAAAAAAAACAATGCAGTAAGCAAACCTGTTTACAAATTATCGCACTGTTTAATATAACAACAAAAACCGGCATAAGAAAGTGGTAAACAAGTAAACAAAAATATACCAACATCACTACAATAATAAATGTAAACAACGACGTTTACATTTATAAAGATTTCGAGAAGGCGAAGTCAAGAATATTCATCAGACTGTTTACCCTGCTATATAAAAGACAATACAAAGCAGTCAACTGAGTTAGTGAAGTCGAGTCACTCTTGTGTGAAGACGCGGTGTGTTTGAAGAGAGTAATCGTGGTTAGAATATCTCTATTACAAAGATCTATCGAATCTAGAAATTGTTGTTGTTTAAGCAAAGGGTATGAACAGTGGAACAACAAAGAAAAGCAATTGTTTTTGTTTACATCAAGTTGTGAACAGTGGCACACAGAATTGTGCGAATAATAAAGACTTTTAATTAAAACTAAACACAAATATTGAAGTCGCCGTGGTCTAGTAGGTAGTGTGTTGGCTTATTAGACGAAAGGCCCGAGTTCGAATCCCAGCTCAGACATCAAAACGAAATATGAAAAAAAAAATATTTCTTCGGCGACTTCCTCTCAGCAGATTTCTGGCAAAAACTCTGAGAGTAAAAATTGCCATGAAAAGCTTCTCAAAAAATCTGTCTTTCGGAGTCGACTTTAAACTGTAAGTCCCGCCATTCATGTATAAAATTAACGCACACAACATGTATACAATTAACGCACACAACATGAGTGGTGAGAGAAGACTGGAGGGTTGTAATGGTCAATTATGTATGTAAACACAAATATATTTTCATTTCATTTGCAATCGACGAGCTTTAAAATATAAACGTTTTTAAAAGGTAAAAACGTAACAGTTTAAACAGTGACAACTATATTTTTTGCAACGAATGTCCCTTCCTTTTAAGAATAATGAAACTTTTTGGCACATTTATTGGAAATTTATACATGTCTAATATCAAAAGGGTACCACCACTGCAGGGTGTGAAACATTTAGAAGTCTGAGTAAACATAGGCATGGAATGAAATAATAAGGATCACTACAATTACCTACAATCCCTCTGGGTGAAATACTTTCACCATTAACGTAGAGCTCGGTTGTGGATAAAAACTTGGCAAAGCCATCTGTTACATGCATTGACTGTCAAAGATGTGAGGGTAACATATGGCAAAAGGAAAATTTGAAGAGACTCATTGTGATACTATTTAAAAAGGTCCTGAGGGTGTGCGTACATGGTGCATGTCACTAGGCCTGTGGACAAACATAATCATGCGAATCTCGAGATAAATAATGACCTAGAAAATTGAAGTCAAATACATATGTACATACGCTGGCAAGGATCTGGAGCAGATCCCAGCCGGACAATTGCAGGGTATGTTGCATCGAGAAGGACTTGGAAACTATCGAAAACCTCCTCTGTAATTATCCAGCACTTAGTTGGTTGAGGACCCTGGCAGTGGCTACTTCAAGTCTTCGAATTCTTCGTCGAGTGTCGACATTAAAGCTCTCTATAGATTCATTATTAGTTTGAGGTGGTTGAGATTTGCGAGGTTTTAAATGGTGCAGTCGCGCTCTATTGTATGTTTGTGGTCTGTGATATTTCTCCGTCTAGTTATTCTTCCTTTCCTAATTGCTCTATTATCATTTCTCTATTAATACGTTTTCAAAGGGTAAACTTGACCTTAGAGTATTTTACTTGTCTCTATGACAAGTAGACGTCCTGTAACCGGAGCCTAAACATTTGTTTGAGATCTTTGATCTGTGGTTTCAAGCATGTCCTTACGTCTAATAAGTTCAACACAATACCTATTACACTATGGCGACTATATTTTGAAACATTTTCAAAGTACTTTTAAATAAATCTGCTGTATCAAAAGCTCCTTTAAAAGAAAATAACGAGAGGGAATAAGAAAATAAGAACATCTACTATCAGATTGTGCCTACGTCGTTGACATTTATACTTTTTAATTGTGTTAAATTAAACTTTATTAATTTATTTTGTAAATAATTATCAAACAATATATTCCGGTTATATTTACAAAGCCATATTCATATAATATTCAATAAAATATAAATTTAATAAATTAATTAAAGTAAATATTTATTTCAACATCAAAAACCCCAAAAAACCTTCACAAATATTTTCATCATTTAACATTGAATATCGAATGGAAAATGTTATCAAATGAAGCCGTAAAATATGTTGAAATTCTTGATTAAATTCATTTGAATAAAAATATTGAAATTGGAATTGAATTTAAATTCAATTATTTTCTACTCAGAATAATACGAATTTATTTCATAGACACACAATATGTTTTCGTTGATATACAGTGTCGGTTATTTGTTTAGGCACAGCCAGCTTGTTATATTGCAAGCAAAAAATTAGGCTTGTAAATAAATATCCGTCACTGTATACTATTTATGCTGCCAGACAAATTAACCTACACAAATAAATCTTTATTCTTAATATTATTAACAATAATAATAATAACAACAACAATAATAAGAATAATAATGATATGAAACATTAACCATAAGGCCAGGCATAAATCAATTGTAAATTAATTCTTAATTTAATATTATTTGTTGAGACTATGAAAGACTAACCATATTTAAATAATTTTTCTCTCTTTCTCTTCTTTTAGGTTCACCGCCACCCACCGTAACATGGCTTATGAATGGACAAATACAGAATAGTGTTGTCGATTACACGTATATCGATAGCATAAGTACAATAAATAGCAAATTAGTGGTACGAAATTTGTCACGAATACACCAGCATGCCATCTATACGTGCCAGGCTAGCAATTTTCACAAGAAATATGTCTCAACCAACGTCACCATTGAGCTGTACTGTAAGTATAACAATCACCACCACCAGTGAGTTTGCCTTTGCCAAGCTCCACACAATTTTTAGTTATAAAAACTGCAACTCGATAACATATTTAAAAGATTTTTAAATGTTGATAACGAGTAATTTCGCGTTCTTAGAAATTAAGTGAGAAAAATTGAAATACAACGAAATTATAAAGAAAAAAGAAAGCCGAAACTTTAATGGAAAATTAAATTTCTTTTAATTAAAATTAAATTGCTTAAGAGTTAGAAACTAAAAATGTGAAAAAGAATTATGAAAGCCAAAAACACAGGTTTTTGGGAAGAAATTATTTTATGTTACAGCACAAGTTTCTTTATGCCACTACTGATAATGCTAATATCCTCCAAAACCACTGTGTTTAACGTTTTCTTTGGCAGTCAATTTCAAGGTAACTCATCAGTCATATTGAGAAAAGCATTCTGCTACGCAAATCATCGGCCACATGTCTATGCCATTTACCATGTCTATGCCTACCTACGGTTTGTGGAATTCGAATTCAGAAAGTATTCTTGTAGAGTCGTCCCCTCTAACGTCTCCTCAGACATCTCCAATCCCTTTCGTGCCAATTCGTTCACCTTTTGGTTTCCCTCTAGGCGGATGTTGTATCGACGTATACTGTGTACAGAGCTCATGCTTTGTCTATGACAATCATAAGGGAGTTTGGAATTACTGGAGTATACACTACATGATAAAACACTCAAGGAAGTTGACAAGATTACTTTGTGAGAGAAAGACATGGTAAAAATGGTTACTGGAGTTCAGTCAGTCTTGTGTGAAGACGCGATGTGTTTGACGAAAGTTATCATGGTTTGAAGATTTCCGTTATAAAGATATGTCGAACAATTGACTGGTAATTGTTATTATTTATGCAAAATAGTGCAAAGAGGAATAACAAAGAAAAGCAATTGTTGTTCTTTACATCAAGTTGTGAAAAAAATTTAATTAAAATGAAACATAAATAAATTTTTGTTTTATTTGCAATCTACGAGCTCATATTTTAAACGTTTCTAAAAATGGCGTAACGTACATCGTTGACGACTTCGTTCAAAAATGTTTACTGTCTGTACAAAACTGGTAAAAGTTTTTAGAAGACGGTAGGTAGGGTAATTAGGGATATCTCTTCAAGTTATTGACATAGGGACCCCATTTGATAGAATCACCAATTGCGTTACTAATAATTTGTACGCAGGTCTCCATGGGCTAGCCTTGGATATGTACGAGATAATACAGACAGTCTGGTTAAAAGCTAAGTAGTGGGCACACAGAAAGTCTGTTCAAACTGTAGAGGAGCAAACCCATGGCGATTGTTGGATTCGTTACGGGAGATTATGTTATGAGCACTCATGCAAGACGCATTATTTTTTGGATACATGCCAAATGACTTCTGTAAGCTATGAAGAGCTGACAAATTTTCTTTAACTATTGGGTGCATGATCAATGGCTAATGAAAATTACGACTCAAAGTCGCGTTGTCCGAAGCTTTAAATGCTCACATGAGTAGGGGAAACGGGTATACCACAACAGGTTTATCTAGCCCAACTGGGTTTCTCAGGTTGGCTGTCAACTCTTTCCAAATGCCTATTTAAGGTATCGTAATTATTTTTTAAACCTTCGTAACAATTAGAGATCCTGACATAGAATTATGGTAGAAATCATTACATACAGTTCCGCTGTCAAAGTCTAGTGCTTACTGCTGCAGACTGGCAGTAGAGAAAAGTAATCTAAGTATAGTTATTTGTGTTACATTGTCTGTGACAACACCGAAAACTGAAAATATAAACTTTGCATTACTCAATAACTCCTTGGAGAAAAAAATTCTTCAGAAATGTTAAAGGATTTACGTCTATATGGAATATCTAAGAGATATTATGTTGTAAGAAAACATTTAAGATTCTTCTTGAAACCGTTTGTAATCCCGATTAGTTCCGTTTTTAAAATTTGTTTCACTCTTCAGATGTTATCTCTTACTTTGAAGTACAAGTATTCATGGAATTTATATTTCATGTTCATTTCACCTCCATATACTGAATTTATTTGTAAATTTATTTTTATTTTCTTCGCTTTTTATTTTGTTTTTTTTCTGTTGTATACAATAAATCCTCTGTTACAAAATTCTGCGATTCTATGTGATTTTCTATGTGTTTTTTTTTCACTTTTTTTTTAGAAACTTATTTGACTTTATTTATGGTTTTATGCCAAAAACTTTATCTGTTACGCTATACTTTAAAAAACAACAAAAACTAAAAAATACAACAAAAAATAACTTCAATTCAACAAAACAAAAGCAGAACAAATAGTTTTTGTTTGAATTTATAACCAATATATCGTCGTATGATAATGTTTAGCAAAACAAATACGTACAACAATACATTGTTGTACTCTCCCTCATGAATAGCGAAATGTTTGTCGAGAGGAAAAATAAATTTTAAAAGGGATTTGCAAAAATTTCGAACTCATATGGTGTTCATACATATGTGGTAAGTTTTTCTTGATACTTATTGAGAAATTGTATCATATCCACGTGCTATACATGTACTCATTGGTGTCCTGTTCCAAGTAAAAGAAAATTTAATTGAACCGAAATTTAGGAAAATTAAAGCCTGCCAACAGAAAGACGCCAGATGTAGTAAGCATTGAAAGTACCGGTTAGGTAGGTTAAATAATAAGCAATTTTTAGTCTGATAATGATAATAAAATCCTTTCTAGAAACCAAAAATTAAGTTATTCGTGGTACAAATAATTTTACGTTTAGGTTCAGTAAATCTTATGTGAAGACGCGGTGTGTTTGAAGAGAGTAGTCGTGGTTTGAAGATCTCCGTTACAAATATCTGTCGAATAATTGACTAGTAAATGTTATTGTTTATGCAAAGGGTGTAAACAGAGGAATAACAAAAGAAAAGCAATTGTTGTTGTTTCATCAAGTTGTGCCAGAAATCTGCTGAGAAAAAGTCGCGCGAGGAAATATTTTTTACATATTTTCATTTTGATGTCTGCCCCAGGTCAGAACCCTGCTTGAACCACGGCCTTACGTCTAATAAGGCGATACACAACCTACTCGACTACGGCGACTTCACTCATGCATGAAATTAACATACACAACATGGGTGATGTGAAAAGCTAGGCTGTAATCCTAACTAAAATGATCAATTAAGTAAATTTTCTATTTAACACTATATTGTGGAGAGTTTTGAAAGTAAAATAACGAAAGGTTTGAGTCCCATACCATACGATTTTGCATGTAATGATTGCATGATGTGGTTTAGAATGGCACTACTACCCCTCCTTCAAAAGGATCGCATAAATAAAGAATATGTGACATTTTAAATGCCGTAATTTCCTGTTTTTCTTGTCTACAAATCTAATTAATAAGTGATAAAAAATATGCTTGTAATTCAATTTTGTTTTAAACGTGAATGAATTGAAAAAAAAAAAATTTATTGAATTAAAATTAAAACTTTAAAATGTTAACGACTAATTTAATTATAAATTGATTTATAATATTTTTATGCGCTAAGCAATTAAAAATGCATTCATTTTATTTCAGATAAACCATTTTTTTTGTTTTGGTTTTTTTTTTGTGTAAGAAACTTAATAAATAATATGAAAGGCGTCGTTGTCAGTTTAAAAATTAGCCTTCTATTTCAATAATGCATTGCCAACAAACGATATACCGCTCTTTGAAATACTCAAAGCCACAGAAAACAAAACCAAAAACCCACATTATAAAGGATTTCTTTTTATGTTACACATAAAATCGAAAAATAATAGGAGAGGCAATAAATAATTCAAAAAATAAAAAAATAAATATGAATTCATTATAATACTGCATAAATGCCAATTGGGAATTACAAAACAACATTAAAAAAACGATAAAAATAATAATGAATAGAATATAATTGTATAGAAAATAAAAAATTATGTTAATTATGAATCAGTTTTTATTAAACAATTTCAAACTAATTTTTTCTGTCACAAAAAAAATTTACAACATGTCACATGTGGTTACAAGTTTTCATTGCAATTGTAATAGGATTTAAAATCTTGGAAATGTCCATGGAATATAATTATGAAAATAAAAAGAATTTCTAAATTCTGAAAATTAATGGAAAAAATTAATAACAGCAGTTATTAATTAATATGTGGTTCTTGTATGGCAGCTGGTAAATCTATTTGTTATCGGCTTTTTAAAGCATTTCTATTAAAGATTTGTAATAATCTTGGTATATTTATATATTGAAAGTAAATCTACTAACTAAGAGAGTACTCGTGGTTTGAAGATCTCAGTTACAAAGATCTGTCAAATAATTATTTAGTAATTGTTATTGTTTATGCAAAGGGTGTAAACAAAGGAATAACAAAGAAAAGCAATTGTTGTTGTTTACATCAAGTTGTGAACAGTGGCACATAGGATTTTGCTAATAATAAAGAATTTTAATTAAAAGCCAAACACAAATTTATTTTTATTTTATTTGCATTCTACGAGCTCATATTTTAAGCGTTTTTAAAAGCTAAAAACGTAATAGTATTATTTTAAAAATAATGGTAAAAATCGATTTATTTGTCTTTACACGATTAGTAAAATAATAAAACACTTCTGATCTGATGAATTGTGTGATGATTTTTCCAGTCCTTCAAAAAATGAGCACAGCCATGCAACTGTCAAATTTCAATACGTGTTGTGTTTACGCGCTACTATTCCCTCTCTTCTACACAAAAAGTTGTCATGTTGTACGACTTGTGTGGTCGCTTAAATCCCCGTTACAGATCTCCATTGTTGGTTCAGCTTGCCTAGTATTTAGTTACTTATTTAAATGGTCATTAGAAATCTTTAGTCAGGATTTCAAACCAGCTTCATATACCGCCCGGGTTATATGCGTTAATTTGTTTGTTTACTATTTTTTTCATACAAGTGTTTGTTGTTATTGAGTAGTCGCCTTAGTCTAGTACGTAGTGTGTTCGCTTATTAGACGTAAAGCCCGGGTTCGAGCCCCAGGCTAGACATCAAAATGAAATATGAAAAAAAAAAATATATGTATATATAATATGACAAATAAACCTGTCATGAAAAAGTTTCCCAAAAATCTGTCTAAAATCAAAATGAAAGAGAAATTAATTGGTAGTGTAGAATTGGCAGCAAAATAATACAATTAAAAAATACATTCGTACAGTTTTTCTGACCAAACTTTTGCTTACACTCCTTAATAAACTGAACTAATCGATAGTTAAATATTAAAAAGCTGATGAAATCGTTTTTAAATATTTCGTCTTTAACACTTATCCTGAATTGAATTCGTTGCCTTATGCCTTGCTAAACAGACCCTTTTCTCCAGCTTTAATTTAATCAACCTTTTTTTGTAATTAGAAATTGCTTTTAATCCCAATATTTTTTGATAACATTTTCTATTAATTTATTTGATTTGAAAAACAAAACAAAAAAATACCCAAAACCACATAAAATGCCATTAAAAAAATGTTTTTCCTTTTTCAGTTCATAATTCTGCTGCTTAACCACATTTTAACCTTTTTGGCATTTTAAATATTTTATTTTGAAATGGAAAAAAAAGAAAAAAAATTACAAAAAACAAAATACAAAAAGAAACATATTTTATAACAAATAGATATAGTTTTAATATTTAATTTAATATTACAATTATTTTAATTATTTAATTCTACCACACATTTCGAGTTGTCCATAGACATATGCACGTGTTCGCTTTCTCTATGAGAGTGTGTGGTAACAAATAGATAATTTGTTATACTTTTAGGATTATGTATACACATGTATATCGAGTGTCATTTAAATGTGTAATTAATTACGTGTTTAAGTAAAATTTCCAAAATAATTATTTTCTTTTAACATTTTTTACAAATGCCCTCACATTTCTAAGCACAAATAAATTTACAAAATAATGACCTACATTAACACAGATACAAGGTATATTCGATTTGGTGCTTCTCTATGTAACACTTTGGTCATAGTACGCATATAATATCCGTCAACTGATTGATTTATGTTAGTTTTCAAAGTGCGAAAAATTCCTGAGTTCCTGGTAACCAGAACTGTCAGGGATAGTAGCTTTCTGTTGTAACATTAGTTTCAAAGGAGGGAAGGCACTAACACTTCCACCACCGCTTTCAATACATTTATACTTCATTTATTTATAGTCTGTCAACTTCTAGACATTGTAGTCTTTCCATGTAGGTGTGTTATAGTAATTTTTCCTACTGTTTGTTAAATTTCTTGTAACTTCTTTGATGTGGTAATTTTTGTGTTTGCAACTCCTTGGTTGTTACGTTGGTTTTCAAAATTGTGCAACAAATAGTTGCACATAGTCCTACCAAAAAGAATACTGGAATGTCAACGGATTTAAAGAATTTTTTGACGAAAGCTGTTTGTGTAACTCATGAAATCCTTGTTAAATGTCAAAAATGTTTATCTTACCTTGCACGTTAGGTTTCCATTCTCTGCTTTTAGTTCAAGTCAATATTGTTAATAGCAAATGCATATAGAACGTCCACAATTAATAATTTATTGGGTTTCTTTTTGGATCATCAACTTCAATTGCTGAAATCGATAGTAAAATCTTCCATAAAGGTTTCAAACCAAGTCACTTACAACTTTTCACAGTTCGTTAGAAATTCAACGTACGTACATACATACATAATTGGCCATTACAACCCTTCAGTCAGGATTACGGCCTAGCTTCACAACGTAATACTCATAAAAAACTCTGAGTAATTAAAAAATTTGAGTCAACAAAATTAACACATAAAACACGGTTGGTGTATGAAACTAGGTTGAAATCCTTACTAAATGTTGCTAATGATCATTTAAATAAATAAATAAGTACCAGCCAAGCTGAACCAACAATGGAGATCTCTAAGGGGGATTTAAACGGTCACACAAATCGTACGACATGAAAACTTTTTGTGTAGAAGAGGGAGTAGTAGCGTGTAAACACAATATGTAATGAGAGCGTACGACAGTGAGTAAAAATACGAATTGAAATCTGACAGTCGTAAAGCTCTGCTCTCTTTTTGAGAGTTTTTGAAAAATCATCATACAAATTATCTGATCAGAAGATGTTTTATTATTTTACTAATCGTTTAAAGACAAATAAATTTGTTGATAGCTTTTTAGCAACATATTAGCCACAGCAAAAAAACTTTTGCAAGAACTATGCACTGAATTGAAAACTCAAGGCGAATTCGCTGGAAAAACTGGAAACATTTCTGAGAAAAATACATAAGTTTTGCATGTCATAAAGATAAACTTGTTTGATAGGTCACATGTTATACATGGCTTATATGGCTGTTTGGTTGAAGGAATTTAATAACTTTCCACAAATTCCTTCTAACCTTAAAAGGGTTTTTAACAATAAATAGTTAGGGTATCATTCGACAATGATAACCGGCCTATAATCACTTTCCTTGGTTAGTTGTAGTAAATATCAACAAAATAAAATCGTTTTTGGATGCTTGTGCTTGCACGTAAAGTGCCAAATTTGCAACATCAAATTTGTGTGTATAATAATAGGATTAAAATTGAAATATAATCATTAATAAATAAAGAGCAGAATTTTATTTAATTTTAAGGCCTGCTTTAAATTCTTTGCTTTTTGCAAAATAAAAGTGCTTTTATTAAATACTTGTATTTGTTTGTCAGATTAATACATAATATTTTAACAGGAATTCGAAGAAATTAAACGACATTTTCGAATTTATAGGTAGAAAAAAAATATTTCACTTGAAACTCATCAACTGCAACATTTTAATATGCTGTTGCAACGGTTGCCATTGAAAATAATTAGTGGACGGCAAAAAAAAAAATTATTTTTAAACCAACAGCGTAACCCTATATGTATGGGTATGTGAGTCTAATTATGAAAACTACATTTGCATTGATAACAGAAGCAATAATTATTCCTCTTTTTTTTGTGTTTTTCGGATGTTAAATTAGCAAAAATACTGTGATAATACAACAATAATAAACTCAAATATGTCGAACACTATTATTAGCATAAAGTACAGGTGCAGATAAAAGCAGAAAGCATAGAATATATTTATGCATAAAATAAATTCAGAATGCATGCATGCCTTGTGTTTTGCACATCCAAAAATCAATAACACATTATAATGAACCTCCAATATAAAATGCCTGATAATTATATATCACATCGATAATGTTAATAATGATGTTGATAAAAATACATTCTATAGTGTCTGTGTATATGTATGTATGCATATATGTACGCATGTGTGTGAGTTTATATGTACAACAATTAAAAACAATTCAGTTGCAAATAATAATTTTCAATGATTTTGCACGTACACGCACTTTTAGCTTAGCATACACTTGGGCATCTGGTACATTATTTGTACATTTAATGTTATGACGGCCAAAAATATTTTTTGTTTTTTTTGTTTTATGGGTCTGTGTCTCATTAGGCCTAATTCTGGCAGTTATTTGAAATGCAATATTTAATTTGTGTGCATTTATTTTCTACGTTTTTAATAATTTTGGCCAAATCCTTACCGTTTCGCAAATGATAATCAAATGAATGCAAGCGTTTCTGTCGAATTCATGCGATATTTAAGAGCAATTGAAATTAATTCAATTATAAGAAGTGATTTTTGTGTTCCTTTTTATGATGATATGATTGGAAAATATGAAGTTGGCTTAAATAAATTAACACAACAAAATCCTGACCTATGGAAGGGTTATCCATTTTTCGGTTTCAAAAGTCAAATAAATAAAATCCATGTAAAGAAATGACTTTAATGAAATATTGTTTACAATATTTTTACGTTTTCTTTTCTTTTAAAAAACGTTTAAAATCTGGGCTCGTAGATTGCATATGAAAATAAAAATAAATCTGTGTTTAGTTTTAATTAAAATTCTTTATTATTCGCACAATTCTGTGTGCCATTGTTCGCAACTTTATGTAAACAATGTCAATTGCTTTGTTTGGTATTTCTCTATTTACACCCTTTGCAAAAACAATAACAATTACTAGACAATTGTTAATTTGGCCACAAATGGTGGAACTTATAGTTTAAAGTCGACTCCGAACGACAGATTTTTTAAGGAACTTTTCGTTGCAATTTTATTTACTCTCAGAGGCTTTGTCACAAATCTGCTGAGAGGAAATTGCCCAAGAAATATTTTTTTCATATTTTGTTATGCTCGATATGTCTCTCATGGAGCTTGAACCGTTGACTCACGCTTAATAAGCCTGCATGCTACCTACTTGACTAAGGCGACTTCAAAATTCCAGATTAGGTTAGGTTAGGTCGAAGTGGTAGCCCTGATATCAAAGAGCACAATTGAGTACGCATAGCGGAACGTTGTAATGCCACGGGTAAACGCAGTACTGACCAAGTTCCACCAAAATCAGGGAAGAGAAAGAAGTTGGTCAGCGCAAGGGCTGCACATCAAAGCACGATTACCCCACACTGGAAAACCAGCCAGAAAGTTTGATAAACGAAGCTATATCTTTGACATCAATAGATGACAACAAATGGAGAGCCAAAGAAGCTATAACCGCGCATGAGATGGGCACTAACAAAGAAAGTGGATAACAGTCTCCCCTTCCTCAGCGGATCTGCATTCATGGCAGAAGTCGTTAAATGGGAGCCACATTCTTTCCGCGTGTCTACCCATAACACAGTGACCTGTAAGCATGACCACTGCGATTAAGATGATGCCACGACCAAGTCCAAGTTGGTACGCCTTCTATTCATCTGGGGCCAGATGAGTCAAGCGGTAGAGCAGGACTCTTCATTGGCCCAGGATAGGTTGTGATGTCATTGTAAAGACATCCATACCATACACGCATGCATGAAAATTGGACCATCTAATCGAATGAGATACTGTGAAGCCTGCCGCGGTAGCTATATTCGTGAAATAATATTCCATTTTTAATCGAAACAATTGTACTACACGACAAAAGAAAAATAGTTTTGGCAAAATTTCAAACCGTTTTTCTTTGATTGCATTATTAAATTTAATTTGAAGCATTGGATTCAGGCAAAACATCACGATGATGTGGTACGGCTTGTGATAATGCCTAGACTTGCCATTTGAGCTTTCTTAAAATGATCAAACCTTACTCAATGAGTCCTGCTATATCACAATAGGTAGAGATCTACAACCTACATTACATACATATAGCCATTTGTGATATAGTATGTGGAATTTAATAAATCTATTTAAACAATAATTTAAAACATTTTTTTAATAAAATAATGAAATATTCACAAAAAAAAGAGCAAAATTATGTGATAAAGTTTTATTGTATATATTGCCACAGTCAGTGTACAGCAGCTGATTGTAAACCAAATATCACATGTGACAGCAGTAGTCCAGTAATCAGGAATATTCTTTTGTTTAAAAATTTTAATTATTTATCATTTTATATTTTATGATTTCATTTAATGCTCATTAGGCATTTTAATTTTATATTTTTTATTTGTTGTTTTATTTGTTGTTTTATGTTGTATGATGGCATTACATTTGCAAGACAACAAATAAAATCCGTTGATAATATTATAAAATTCTCACTTAACAATTAATTAATTTTATTATTATTATTGTTGTTATTAAAAAAAAAAAGTAAATAAATAATAAAGAAAATACTACATGTGCATTGGCATAAAAAATTAAAAAATTTATTTCAGTTTTTGCTTCACACAAAACCATTCGAATTTGCTGCATGATGTTTGTATATTTGTATGTATTATAAATTTTTTTTTTGTTTAAATAATGTTTTATTAAGCTTATTAAAACGGTTTTTAAAAAAGAATTTTTTTTTTGTTTAATGTGGTTAAAAAAATTATAAACAATTTGTTTTAATAATTATTGCCGACCTACTCGTATATGCTTTTATAGCCATTTTAAATATGAAACAGAATTCATTATGAAAAAAAGAGGTTAAGGAATGTGCACGAAAAAATTTTGATTGTGCATTTTTTTATAAAAACAAATATCTCATTTCTTTAAGTTTAGGAAATCTAATAAAAAAACATCAACTCTCTAGAAAGTTCCAAAAAAATTTTAATTTTTTAATAAATTTCTTAGTTTAGGGACTTTATTGCGGCATATGTAAGCTTTTCGGTGGTAATTTGCTATATTAATCAAAATTTTTGAATTTTTGACTTTTGTGGCTTTCAAATGTTTGCTAGTAATGCCGAATTACCTTCAATAGGATGCTGATTATGTGATTTGGCTTAGGTGTATAAACAATATGTTTTTCTTTTTTCTATAATTTTTACAAGTCACAATGCCTTGTCAAACAAATAGAGACACTCTGGAATTTTAAGCAGCGCATAGATACATAATTGGTCATTACAACCCTTCAGTCAGGATTACGACATATGTAGGTTCACACATCGCTCATGTTTTGTGTGTTAATTTTATGCATGAGTGGCAGAACCTACAGTTTAAAGTCGACTCCGAACGACAAATTTTTGAGAAACTTTTCATGGCAATCTTATTTACTCAGAGTTTTTGCCAGAAATGTACTGAGAGGCAGTCGCCGAAGAAATATTTTTGCATATTTCATTTTAGTCGAGATGTCTGACCTGGGGTTTAGATGTTTGAGAAACTTTTCATGACAATTTTATTTACTCTCAGAGTTTTTGTCAGAAATTTGATGAGATGAAGTCACCGAAGAAATATTCTTTCATATTTTCATTGCTATGTCTGAGCTACGGTTTGAACAGTGGCCTTACGTCTAACAAGCCAACACACTACCTACTAGACTACGGCGTCGAACTTTATAAAGACTTCGAACTTTATAAAGACGTTAGTGCTGAAAGAACTGTTTTTTTTTTTTTAACATAAATTTCTTTAGAAAAATACCCCCAAATTGCTCTTTATTGCTGCAAGTAGGGGATATCAATAATATGTATACTGACTGCACGATAATTTGTTATCACTCGTCGGTTCACGATTTGGCTGTTGGCTTTGAAAAAAAGAAAACATATATCTCGGTTTCATTGCCGATTCATCCATCCTACTAAGTAATGTTCGATCATGATAACAGATGCTCTTCGCATCATTCTTCGGTGATTTCCTCTTAGCAGATTTCTGGCAACAACTCTGAGAGCAAATAGAATTGCCATGGAGAAGTTTCTCAAAAATCTGTCATTCGTTGTCGACTTTAAACTGTAGGTCCATATAGAAAATTAACACAAACAACATAAGTGGTGTGAGAAGCTAGGTGTTAACCCTGACTAAAGGGTTGTAATGACCAATTATGTTACGTAATCTTTTCAATCACTGTAACCGATATAACCCTTGAAATATAACAAAATTTTTTCATGCTCACTGCTTATAATTAAAAAATTTTTATATTTTCCAAAATGACCACAATATTTATTATAACAAAAGAAAACAGAAAACAAAAAAAAAAATTGGAAAACCTGCAGTTAATTTCCTTTTTTTTAAGTTAAAAATTAAACCATTATGCCTGACGATTTAATATTTTTTCTCTTGCCTTCTCTTTTCATGTGTATTTTTAGTGCGTCCTTTATTAGTTGAAATCTCATTTAATAATCAGCCCATGTCAGCAGATCGTAAATATGAAATTGAATGCCAGGCCATTGGCTCTAGGCCGCCAGCAAAAATAACATGGTGGATGGGCAATTTAGAGCTGCATGGCCACAGTCAAAAGGTATGAAAATTTTTTAATTTAATATTTTAAGGTTTCTTCTTCAAATATTTTATAACAAGAAAAGAGAAAATTAATTTTTGTATTAATTCTTTAGGTTTCAGCGGATGGCAATGTGAGTACTTCCATATTGACGATAACACCCACACGTGAGGATCATGGCAAGGCCTTGTCATGTCGTGCCACCAACGAATTAGTGCGTAATGGCATAAAGGAGACCGCCATGAAGCTGAATGTGTTCTGTAAGTATCATATAATAAAACCTAGGAACATAAAGGGAAAATTAAGTACGTATGTATACATATATGTATGTCTAGAAAGACGTGCTTAATTTTTTTTCTGAATTTTTGAAATTGATTAATAATTTAATTCTTATGATTTCATAAAGGCCTTAGAATTTAATTTTCAAATGCGTTGAAATGTTTTTGAGACCCCCATTTAGTTAATGATTTTAAAATGTACGTTGTTTCCATTTTTTACCCGAGGTTAAGGACTTTTGTCAAACAGGGATGATAAAAAGGACTGTAGTCGCTCTGTTGATGGGGAATAGTTCAGCCAAACACCTACTATTTGAGTGAAAGACGATTTCAGCGTATGATCACTGTAAAGAAAAAAGGAAATTGAATCGTAAGGAATTTTAATGAGGTAAAGAAATTCTGTAAGAAAATGGTAATGCAACGACTCGATCAGCTGTAAAAGAAAGACTGATTGGCAGACAATGCTGGGTAGAGTAATATCAGCTCTTTTATTAAGTGCTTTCTATTTTAAAATTTAAATAAAACAAAGAATGTGTGAGATATCATCAATGTAACATTTTAGTGAATGTGGCCTGAGTTTTGTTGGCTTTGAAGACCACTGTGTCTTGTGGCTTATTCACATACGCCTGTGACTAAAGAAAATCCCCACAAGAAAAAGCGGAACGAGGTCGAATCACACGAACTCCGTTGTCAGTTCACAGCATTCTCATGTGATCATAACCTTAAAAGTATCAAATACGGAATGAGGTCATGAAATCAAATGTCGTTGGTGTTCTGATCACCCCAAAGAAATTGGTATTCATCCACCTATAATGCTCGTCACAATTTTTGAACACAAACTGACCACAAGTAGGAGTTACACGTAAGGCCGGGGTTCAAACCACTGGCCAGACATCTCCAACAAAACGAAAATATGAAAAATAATTTCGTCGGCGTCTTGCCCTCAGCAGATTTCTGGAAAAAAATTCCGAGATAAAATAAAATTGCCCTGAAAAGTTTCCCAAAAATCTGTCGTTCGAAGTCGACATTAAACTGTAGGTCCCGCCACCCATGTATAAAATTAACACACACAACATTGAGTGTGAGAAACTAGGTCGTAATCCTGATCAAGGGGTGGAAATGACCAAATATATTCTGTGTGTATCTGGAAGACCTACTTCACTTTATTGATTTCTTGAGCGGAAGTAGCGAATAGAAATCTAGAAATTTAAGTCGGTTCGGTTTTTTGTAGTTTTTACCGATTCCAGCTGTCAGTTCTTGGTTCGTTTGTAATGGCGGTGCTGACTGCATTATCGGATCGAAATTATGTTTTAAAAGTCTCCTGTAATAGTTTGTGCAATGCTGTTTAATAGTTGATTTTAGAAGTTTCCTTTCATATCTGACTCAGCCACTTCAGTTGGAAGTTTAACGCTGTTATATTGATTAAGATGTTGAGGCGATAGTACGCTTCCAATTCATCAAGACTCTACGTGCAGTGATCACATTTCAAATCATTTCCGCAGGTACCAAGAATGAGGTAGTATGTACGAGACTCTCAACATACTTATGCCAAACTTTTAACCTTCTCTTCTCTCCCACTTACTAATCTTTCGTACCTTGTGAACATGCGATGGCAATACGATTATGTTTGTTTGGAGTACTTTTCTTCAATTGTTCGGTACAGTCCGCAAGCCTAGATGCCCTTAACGGATAACTCAAAGTTACTGTAATCTTTGCAGCTTATGAGCTGAGGTTTCGATATTGATATTCGATATTTTGGAAATAGCCGCTCTAGAGTTCCTGGTTGTAATTGTCATGGCATATGGTCGGTTATAGTAGCTTTGTTTACTTACTCATGTTAGTATTTCTTGTAGTATTTTCAGTGTTCGATGTTAGCGTTTACAGAGAGATTACAAACATATGTAAATACATAATTGGCCATTAGAACCCTTTGGTCAGAATTACGACCTACCTTCTCACAGCACTTATGTTGCGTGCGTTAATTTCATACATAAATAGCAGAACTTACAGTTTAAAGTCGACTCCGAACGATAGATTTTTAAGAAACTTTTCATGACAATTTTTTATTTACTCTCAGAATTTTTGTCAGAAATCTGCTGAGAGGAAGTCGCCGAAGAAATATTTTTCCATATTTTCGTTTTGATGTCTGACCGGGTGTTTGAACCGTGGCCTTACGTCTAATAAACCAACACATTACCTACTAGACTATGGCGACTTCCACTGCGACAGATTACTGTTGATTATTTAACTTGATTTGGCAGTGCGATTTACTTGGTTATGCTTGGATACAATTTCAAGTAAAATGTTTGTGAGTCATAAAAAAATTCTTATTTTAGGCGAAATACTTAAAAGGACATTTTACCCCCCACCCCTTTCTATGAGCAACTGTCTAGACCAAATTTTAAGAACAAAAGACGCTCCCTTATGCGATTATTTTCTTATTGCCCTTATAAACAGACTACTTATGACTCAATGAGTAATTAATACAAATCACTGTCTGTTGAAATGTCACTTTTTCGATAAAAAAAAGCATTTTTTTCTTTTGTACGAACCCTTTCCTGGCTAAAGCTTTCACCGAAAACAATGAGTAACAGGCAGTACTTCATTATGTCGAAAGCATTTATTTTTAACCCTAAAATTGGAAATGCCCTGTTTAATCCAAATCAAATAATAAAAAAGAAATATTTTCATTCAACCCTTTATTGAATACCAGCGTATAGAACAGCGTGTAGCAGATGGGAGTGGGTGTTAGCTTCAACCTTCAATCAGTACTCAAGAAATTTGTCCAAAAATTAAATTAAATTCCATAATCACAATACAAATGGAGAAGGTAAGGTAAGAAATAAAATAAAATAAAAAAATCTGTAAAATATTAAGGGAACTCTGGCAAAAGGGATCAGTCTTTTGTTTAGTCAAGGGTGGCTTGTTGAATTTCTTTGATGGAAATATCCTTTTTCAACTAATGAATGGTATTGTAAGCACACTTATATTGAATTAGTAATTCAAATCCTGTGTGTTGTGTGTGTCTTATAGTTGACAATTATATAAACACTGTTCTACCTTTTATGGATTTGAAGGAAATATGAAACCATTTCGGTTTCCAATTTTTTTTTTTCTATTCGAGTTTTTGTTTTTGACGTTGTTGTTTTGCCAAAATTTTCTAATTTCATATTATTTTAACCACTTTATTGTCGAATAAAAGTTTTAGAGTTTCCTCTTCTTTTTGTTGTTGTCCTTGTTGTAATAAAACAATAGAATATTTGTTGCCCGTTTTATGCCTTTCAGTATCTCTATATGAGTAGACGTCCTGGTTGATTTTGTCGGAGTTTTAGTTTTTGTTTCAATGTAAAGTTTATTGTAACTTTTGTTGGTTTTGTTTTAAGCTTTTTCTTTTACAGTTATTTGGTTGCTTTTAAAATCGTATTAAATTTAAAGTTTTGTTTTATTTTTGTTGATTTTTATTTGATTTCATTTGACATCTTTTTTTTCTTTCGAAAAAGTGGTTTTTGTTAAACAAAAACTTAATTCTGTTTGATGGCTAACATTTAGCATTACAGTAGAACTTGTGTTCTAATGTTAGGTGCCAAGACTACTCAAAGGAATTCTCAACTACAGCAATCTACTAGGCCAATATGTAACTGTATGGAAAACTTATTTGAGTACGCAGTCCATTTCTGTAAAAGCAATACAACGTTCCACAAGAGATTCTAAAATCCCAACTTGAAGTCATTGTACAACTATTTCTGCATCTCGAGAGGATGAGCCAGGAAAGGGAATAAATGCAAAAAAATGTTTGTTAGAGTGTGGAAATTGAAAAGAAATCACACTTTTAAGTATGTTAAGTAGGGTAATTGAAGCCGCCATAGTCTATTTGGTAGTGTGTTGGCTTATTAACCAGAGGCTATGTTTAAATTTCAAACAAAACATGAAAAAACATTTCTTACGATGACTTCCGCTCAGCAGTTTTCTGGAAAAACACATATCAAATAAAGTTCAAAGGCCTGACGATCATTATGATCTGTACAAATTTGATAGGCTATTAGTTAGACAACTGAGAATCTGCTCAAACCATATAAAAGTTCCAAGGGAAATATAAAGCTTATCGAAGTTTGGGGCGTCCAACCAATTAAGCTTTAAACAGAGTTCCTATACAAGAACCTTTCTCCGGAGTGTAACAAAGAAAGTGGATTATAGTCTCACCGTTCTTCATTATGCGCAGACCTAACCTTTTCGCATAAGCCATATCGATACAGCGAGCTGTAAGCTCCACTCAACTCCACTATACCCTAAGTTAAACTAGGCATTCTGTTCACAGCAGATGATCAGTTCAACATCTTCTGCATTATCTCACCTATTTTATCTGTGTTATAGCCAACGGTTTTCAATTTAAATTTAAATTTAACTCAGGACAAAAGCACAACAGTCGTATTATAAATTTCCACAAAGTCCAACTTAACTAAAAGTCTATACTGACTTTACTTTTAGAAAAACAGTATTTTACTTCAATTTACTCAAAAATTTACTTTACTTTAAATTTGTATTTAGTTTTAATTAAAATTCTTTATTATTCGCTCAATTCTGTATGTCATGTTATTCCTCTGTTGATACCCTTTGCATAAACAATAACAATCACTAAACAATTATACCACAGATCTTTGTAACGGGGATCTTCTAAACATGTTTGTTTACATTTATTCTTGTAGTGTTGTTTATAGATTTTGGTTTACTTGTTTACCATTTTTTATGCGGGTGTTTGTTGTTGTAATAAACAGTACGATAATTTGTAAACAGATTTGTTTACGGGATTGTTTTGTTTTAGTAGCTTTTGATTATAATTTTAATGTTATGCGATGTAAGATCAAAACATCAGTACCTAGATTTTTTATTTCCGTAACAATAAGTTTCGTTTACTAAAATCTAATTTTTTTTGCTGTGCTTTTTTGTACAACTATTTTTTGAGAATACACCGTATAATATTCCTTATTATACTTGTCAACAGCATAAACAGTTTTTAATTCTGTTAAAAGTGGACAGCATAGAAAAAGCCAAAGCTTAAACTAAGTTTAATAACTTTTCACTGCCATTTAAATTCTTCCCTTTTCAGCACATTGCAACACTAAGCCGTTAAGAGCGGCGTTAATAACTACTGCCGGGTTCCGGGTTTCTTTTTTTTTATAAAATTTAAAAATAAACGCATTAAGTAAATACCAAAAGTATCCTTATGGAAAGTAGTTGCTTTCATCCTTTTACCATATTTTCCTTACACTTCATTTCTATCTGCTTCCTCTCTGTCACTCTTGTTTGAGGGCTTTAGGACTATTACTGGTACCAGGGATTTAGTTTAATATTACTTAAAAAAAAAAGTCAACGAAAGAGTGTCTAATAAAATTACTTCTGTTTTTGACCACAGGATTTTAACAGACTTTACCCTTGAATTTAATGTTACTTGGAGAATAATGCAGAGCATAACATAGCACAGAAATGGGAAGCTAAACAAGTAGATGCTTTTGGTTTTTATTACAACACTTTTCGTTTTTGTTTTCCCGTTTTTTTTTTTACTTTGGAATACAGAAACAACACCCTTCATTTTCAATTTATTTCGTTATAAACTTAAAGCCCATTAAAAACATCCACGAGTCCCCGCATTTGGTCTATGGCAGCCACATATCTCTACAAAGTTAAAGTTAAAGGAGAAGGAAAAGAAAATAAGTTTAGTGCTCAGGGTGGGCAAGTACGGTAAGGAGCAATAAATTACAAGAATGCCAGTGTATGTTTCAGTATAGTACTTAGACATTTATGAGTATTATTAAAAAAAAAAATTCCCATAAATTAATACTTTTATAGAGTTTAGTACGGACATAATTCCATTTGAATTTATTACTGAATAGTAAAGCTCATTAGAAATAGTTTCATAGCCCCTAAGGCTATGTAAAGCACTTCTAATATTTCTATTCAATTAAAAGGTACGTTTAAATATCAGTTCATTAGCATTAGCCCCGTTTCATTTGCTTTAATATGAACTAAATTAAATAATTAATCAACTAATTATCGTAGGCCACACAGTCACTGTCAACGGCGAGCACTATAGGACGATGACTACCAACTTCTTCTGGACTGATTTGGTTGATCTGGCCAGCAAGCCATAAAAGATTTAAATATGACACTTTAAATATGATTCTTTAAGAGGGATTCTACAATGGCCACCAATATCGCAAGAATTGAATCGCAGGTGTTTGCGAAAAAGCCATAAACCACAGCGGTCCTCAATGCAAACATAACCAATAAGGTCGGTGAAATTCTGCCTGCCTTATGCACCTGAGTATAAAAATGAATGATATTCCATACATGACGATATCAATAGGGCTTAGGTTGGAGGACGTGTACTTTTCAAATGAGATAAGTATAGTACCCGGAGGTCAAGTTGACCCATTGTAAAATAGATCTTTCAAACGTGTAAGAAATTTCGATGATATATCACACACTTATCGTAATAGGCGTAGTCTAGTAGGTAGTGTGTAGGTTTATTGCTCTCTGCACATTTCTGACAAAAACTCCGAGAGTAAATAAAATTGCCATGAAAAAGTTTCTAAAGAATGTCGTTCTGAGTCGTCTTAGGACTGTAGGTACCGCCACAACACAAGTGGCGATAAAGCAGGCAACGGGATGAGAAATAATTCAGTCAGTCTTGTGTGAAGACGCGTTGTGTGTGAAGAGAATAATCGTGGTTTTAAGATCTCCATTACTAGGATCTAACGAACGAGTTTAAATAAGCATAACAATTAAAGTAAATTGTTGTTATTTAAATCGAGTTGCCAAAGGTGGCACACGGAATTGTGCGAACAATAAAAAATTTTAATTAAAACTAAAAACAAATTTACTTTTATTTTATTTACAATCCAAGAACTCATATTTTAAACGTGAAGCTTAACAATACCTTTTAAAATATGCGCTTCGACTACGCGGAAAAATTCTAGTTCCACCAACGGCATAAAATCTCCACACCATATTATCTGGAAACCAGCAGAGCATAGTCGTATTTTGCCTGGTCAGCTGATTCAGCTTCAATATGTATTGTCTTAACGAAGGGCGGCCTGACTGTCAGATGGTATTGCTACGTACTGTCTTTTGTATCTCCTATCCAAGTTGAATTGAGTCGAAAAATAATTTTTTGTAAAAATCTCATGGTGCGTCCCTTGGCTTGATTCAAAAGAGATAACGTTCAACTCCTCATGACTTTAAAATTCTCTGTTGAGCGAATACAAATTCCTTTGCCACACCTTATATTTGTTTCATTCGTGTGCTTATTTCGAAACTTAAAGAATGTGCGGACTCGTGAGAATCATAAAGAAGCCAAAAAATTTTGCATAAAAATGGTACAAATTTGATTCGTTTTTTTTTACATTTTTTTTTAAGTTTAAAAATCAATAAATAAGTGTCTTAATGTGTGTGTGTGTGTTTATAATTTTTTATGTGTCACTTTAGCCAGACTATTGCTTAATAACAATTTTTCAAGATGGCAATTCTTTTGTTACCACGATTAAATATTGTTTTTTCTGGTGGCATAATAATGTGAAGATGTTTCTTTGCTTAACCACGAGAAAAAAAAATCGTATAAAAACCAGCCAAAACAAATCGTTTATATGGTTATAACTCTATAGCTGAGGCATATGCTTCAGTATGTATGTATAGTATATGTTTAAAGGCTTATATTGTTTGGCCGTTAAAGAGAATCGTTGTCATATACTAAGTATGTTATGTTTGTATATACTCTTTTGAGCTCTGCATGGTCTTTATATTCGTTTCTTATCGATACCGGCATGTGTACATTTAGCTAAGTGTGGCATTTTTTTCAATTTTATAGACGCAATTTTGTTGTCTTGTCTCCTTGAATTTCAGTTTTTTTCCCCAGAATATTAAAGAACAGATAACATTTTCAATTTCCACCAATATTTACATAAAAATATAGCCGAATAAATGAAAACATACAAAAAAGCAAGACACTATTCCAATGCAAAAATAAGACAAGAAAAGAAAACAAAATTCTATCATAATCAAATTGAAAATATACGCCGGGTTTGCTTCAAATTTCCTTAACGAAAAATCCAAACAAAACAAGTGTTGCACGTAATAATAGAATTTTCAACAAGCTTTCAATATTTTGCTAAACAATGACATTTTGAAAAACAAAGAGTATGTCCACACCATATCGTAATACATAAAAATTTATCGTCACTTTTATCACTCTTTTTTTATTTTAAAAAACATTCAATTAATTTCATATACAATTGGGATACCATGGTAGGTTGTTAGATTGGCATGGATTGTATCTAGAATACTGTTGCAAATCTTAAGCAAAAAGGAAAGGCAACCCAATGCATACCTACCTAAATGGTCATTACAACTATTTAGTCAAGATTACGACTTAGTTTTTCGCACCACTTATGTTGTGTGCGTTAATTCAATACATGAGTGGTGGAACCTACAGTTTATAGTCTACTCCGAAGGACAGATTTCTGAGTAACTTTTCAGTTTTTGCCAGAAATCTGGCTACGTTTAGTTGTTAGTTGGCTATGTCTGACCTGAAGTTTGAACCGTGGCCTCACATCTTATAAGCCAAAACATTACCAACTAGACTACAGCAAGCTTCTATATATCGCTGAATATTCTCATATCCGACTGAATTATTTAAGGGTAGCAGTTGGTAAGCTGCATACATCAAATCAAACAAACACGCCCAATGATTAGAGCTTCAGCGTACTAAAATAGAGGTTTAAGTCTTCTGCTATTTGATTAGAAACGATCTTGTGTGGTACAATATTGAGTTATTGAGTATGTGTTTGAAAGTAAACAAAAGCAAAACAAACTCACTGATTTAAGCGAACAGAGACTGATAAGGTTGAGTCACCATAAATATAAGATTGAGAAGAAACATTCAGTTTAAGAACAAAGATTCTCTCCAAACCAAAATCACATCGTATAAGACAGTGTAAATGGCTGTTCAGCCATATGTCACCCTAGCATTGAAGCATATAGCAATGCTGAGTTAATTACTCTCGACAGTAATAGCCTCTTATAATGCTTAGGTCCTCCTAACTTTATCATCAGTGAGGACAATGCATTTAAAGTTTTATTGACTGCCTGTAATCATAGTTCCGAAGGTTTTTTTTGGGATCAATGGCCGTTTTTGCTTTCCAGAAGTCACATTGTCTTACCAAAATTCGTCTGATTTCTCAACGACGATCAGAAGTCTGTTTATTAAGGTGCCTCTCAAGAACCCACTTTGGGAGCATTCACGACTATTGAGCTTAGGAAGGGCTTAGATAGCAGTTCATTGTCTATTCGTCGACCTTAGAATATCAAAATCTACGGAGTTTTTGTAAGTCCAACATCTCTGCAGTTAAACTTCTATTCGTAGCTTCATGTACATGAAATCAATTCCGTTCTGTCAAAAAGTCAAATCAGTTACAAATGATATTGTAACGTTTTTAAAATGAGCTCGTTTAAAATATGAGCTCGTAGATGGCAAATAAAATAAAAATAAATTTATGTTTAGTTTTAATTAAAATTCTGTGCCACTGTTCGCAACTTTATGTAAACAACAAAAACTGCTTTTTTGTCATTCCTCTGTTTATACCCCTTGCATAAACAATAACAATTACTAGACAAGATCTTTGTAACGGAGATTACGATTACTCGATTACTCTTTTCAAACAGATCTTTGTAACGGAGATCTTCAAACCACGATTACTCTCTTCAAACACACCACGTCTTCACACAAGACTGACTGAACTTCACTCACTAACATGCCTGTTTTGACTTTTATATGACAGATGAATGTTCTTCTCGAAATCTCTATAATTGTAAGCATCGTTGTTTACATTTATTATTGTAGTGTTGCTTGTGTGTTTTGTTTGCATTTATTCTTGTAGTGTTGTTTGTGTATTTTTGTTTACTTGTTTACCATTTTTTTATGCTGGTGTTTGTTGTTATATTTAGCAGTACGATAATTTGTAAACGGGTTTGTTTACTGCATTTGTTTTTAGTTTTTGTAGCTTTTGTTTACACTTTTAATGCTAAGCGATGTAAAAGCAAACCACAAGTATCTTTTCATTTTCGTAACAATATTTAAATACAAATCAATTCCAATCAAAGATTGCTTATCCTACTTTCGTTTCTCTGTCTCTTGTTTCGCTGTGTATCTGTCTTGTCTTTTATTGCAGCTCATTTTTATCTATTAAACGCAAATGGTGTATGAAATTACAATTTAAGGAAAATTTTCTTTAATTTTTATTACTAATGAATGTACAATTATGAACAGTAACAATAACAACAACAACAACAATAATAATTATAATTATTATGATTATTATTTTATTTTTTTATTTGTTATCTTTATGGCCACAATCTCAACAATTATGGCCTTTATTTTATGCTGTTGCCTACGATTATGATTCCAATATTAACCATTAAATACCACAACTTATACGATTGAATACACAGGCTACCATTACCATTAACAGAGATACACAAATATTGATTGTTTTGTATTGTATTGTATTGCTTTGTACGTATGTATGTACATGAATGTTAAAGAAGCAACAGACTAAAGAAAATAAGAAAAGGAAAACTAAATCAGCTTAGAGAGCATATTAAAATACCAAAGAAAAGAAAACAGAGGAAAAGATTTCCTTAACAAAGATGCTTAATGGCATTGAATTGCAAAACCATAATAAAATACTCACAGAAAAAAAAACTATCAAAAGAAGAAGAGATTCAGAGAGGGATAATAATAATTAAAGATTCTTAAAGTAAATTACAATCATACATATATACAGCGTTGTATGAAGCGTAAGAAAAGCAAATGAATGTGAAAAAATTCTGTGGAAAATGAAATAAAAACCAAAAAGAATAGCTGGAAGTAGAAAGTGACACTAATACTCAGATAATCAGAGATTAACCCTTTTCTCTTATAAATATAATGAACATTTCTATACATACACATACCATACATACATAGACACATAGATTTATTGCTGTGTACATGGTTTGAGTGAAAACAGACAAAACAAACTATAGCGTTGGCATTGTAAAGAAAATCGAAAAGAAAAATACTATGAATTATAAGCAGATTTAAATAACTCCTTAAATACAAATAAATACATACACTTAAACATAAACATAATAATATACACACATAACACATTAAAAACTTTACTCATTTTGAAAATGCGATTGTAACAGTGTCTTCGAGAAACCAGCAAAACTAAGTCCTTACGCGGTTAAGCAGTCCAAAACTCTGTTTAAACCGTAGTTAGATTCCAGATATTTTTCTAACTCGTTGGTATTGTTATCGCCATTATTTTAAATCGAATAATAAAAGAAAATTTCAAACAGGACTTAAAAAAATCAAAAACTTCATAATTCTGGCTTATGTAGCATTTTTAATACATACGACTTTCTTAAGTATTCTTTGGGGTTGTGCATGTAATTTTTTTAAGTTTTCAGAGTTTTGTGAATTTTTATCGTAAATAATACATTGTTTATGGTATTTCAGAAGGAATTGAAAGTTAAGTGTTGGTTGAAAGTGAAAAGGTTGAATTTTCTGTTCTTGATATATTTTCTTTAAAACTAATTTAAGTCGTCCTAGTCTATTACGTGGCGTGTTAGCTTATTAGACGTCAGTTCAAGGTTAAAAACTCAGGTCAGACATATCCGATCTACAACGAAAGGTTGTAGTGATCGGTTATATATTGTTACGTTTTTACCCTTTAAAAACGTTAAAAATATGAGTTCGTGGATTGCAAATGAAATAAAAGTAAATTAGTGTTTAATTTCAAAATCAATTCTTTATTGTCTGCACAAATCTGTGTGCACCCTGTGTTGAAATTTATTCACACAATAACAATTTCCTTTAAATTGTTATTCTTCTTGTACACAATAACAATTTCCTTTAATTGTTATTCTTCTCGTACTCAACAACAATTCCCTTTGTTGTTCTCCTTGGTACACTCGTTCGTTAGCACTTCGAACTTCGATTCTCTTCACACGCAACGCAACGTGTCCGATTGAATTATCACTCTTCTGCTTACAACCCTTTTTGTAAGCAACAAACTTTCTGCTCGCGTAAACACTAACAACTGCTTACTTCGAACGCAACCGTGTCTTCACACAAGACTGACTGAAGTATCACTCACTCATCGTTGCTCGTTTTGTCTTGCCTTTTATATCGCTGGATCATCAGTCTAATGCATGCCCTTGGCAGAGAATGACTGCCTTCGGGAACAATCTAAAAATGTAAACAACTCGGTTCCCTTATTGTTGTTAGTGGATCTTGTTTACATCTATCCTTGTAGCGTTGTTGTTGTTTGTTTACTTTGTCCCTTTTCTCTTCTTATACCTGATGTTATTGTTGCTTGTTTACTTTGTCCCCTTGTTTACTGATGTTGTTGTTATATTCTCGTTTGTTCTTTGATCACGCGATCAAGCCCATTGTTTTTGTTGCTATATGTTTACTTCTTTGTTGATCATGTAAACAACTGCCTTATGTTGTTTTTGGAGGTTTTGTTTATCACTTTATACATGATCAAGTCCGTTGTTTTGTTTTTGGAGCTTTTGTTTATTATTTTAATAACACCATTTCCATTTTCGTAACACTGCCGCCCACTTAAGCCTGTTCGTCCCGAATAGGCTCATTATCTCTTCTCCTATGAATAGCCTTGGTAGGTGGTTTAGACTTTGCACCATATATCGCAGCTCGATACGTCAGTAATGGCCTCGGAATATGTTCTTCCCAATCCTTCTGCTGCTTGCTCACTACTTTCCGCCAGTATCTTTCCAGGGTTCGATTAAACCGTTCTATCATTCTGTCTGTGGGTGAAGCGGCGTCGTTCGGGTCTTCTTACTCGGACTTGTGGGGACCTCGTTTGTGGGAGGCCAGCACTTGCTCCTCAGTGATAGCTCGCTTTATTTTTCCTTTTAGTATAACGGGGACTCTGGTGTTGTGCTGGTAACTCGCCGGTGTATTATTCCCTTGGTGAGACGGAACTTGACCTTCCTCGTGGCCCTTTCCAGCTTTCTAGGAAGATGACCACCATTTCCACCGCTGCAACATCTAAGCTTGGCCTTTCGTCCGGTTTCTTCAAAGACTTGCTTTAACGACTTCTTAAATTTCCTCACAAGGCATCCTTTTTCCATTCTTCGTACACCGCTTACTTCTGGTCTGGAAATCGTTCGAGCGGTCTCCTGGGCTACTGCAGAGGCCACGGTCTCTGCAAAGGTCGTCTTTTGTGCAGAACATACCGCTAGTTTGACGTCAGGGTAGCGTATACCATTTACCAGGGCCTCGGTTTTAAAATCTGCTACCAGGGGATGGATTTCTCCCGGGTATGTGAGCTGCACTAACCTCCCGACACCCACTGCAGAGGCTGGAAGCGGCTCATTAGCCTCTTGCGCACAGCACCTTAACTCCATACTGTACAGCTCGCGCTTGTGCTCGTTGCCGAGCCCACGCAGTAGCGTCACCGTTATGTCGGCACTGTCGGGCATGCTTTCTCGAATCTCGGCTGCGGGACGTTTTAACGCCAAGTTTGGCTCCAAAGCCTTCTCTTCGTCGTCCCATCCGTTACTGCTGGCTACTTCTGATGAGATTCGCACTGGTTCCTGTCGCTGGATCTGGAGGTTGTTGATCTTCTCCTCCTCCCTAATGAGTTTTCCCTCGCCGGACTTTTCTAAAGTGATTCCTGTCGTGTCTTCTATCTTTTCTAAGCTTGCCACCTTTCCTTCGTCACTAGTTACCCTTTTGCTGAATGACTCGAGTATGTCATCCAGCTTTCCAGATGTTGCTTGAACTTCGGCCAGAAGTTTCTGATTTTCGGCTCTAGTAGCTTCTTGCATTTTTCGATTTGCTACTTCCATTTTTTCCAGCAGTTTTAGATTTTCGGCTGAAGCTACATCTATTTTTTCCACCATAGCGGTTTGCATTCGTTGATTTGCTACTTCCATTTTTTCCATCATGGCTGCTAGCAACGAGTTTATGTCGATACAGCTAGGGGATGCAGGTGCCTTGAGCTCTCGTTCCTCGTCATCCTCGAACTCGTAGGAATCGATGTCGATACCCTCAAACTGCAGTTGTTCCCTTAACCGCCTTTGCAGTTCATTTTTAGTGCCCGTTGTTGGCAGCTTGAGTTTATCCAACTCACGCTTAAGTCGTTCCACTTTTAGGTCAGAGAGTTTCATGTTGGTTGTAATTTCTCTTTATTACTTTTACTTTTATTTTTGGATTTTGCAATCCCACTTCTGACACCAATTGTTACGTTTTTACCCTTTAAAAACGTTAAAAATATGAGTTCGTGGATTGCAAATGAAATAAAAGTAAATTAGTGTTTAATTTCAAAATCAATTCTTTATTGTCTGCACAAATCTGTGTGCACCCTGTGTTGAAATTTATTCACACAATAACAATTTCCTTTAAATTGTTATTCTTCTTGTACACAATAACAATTTCCTTTAATTGTTATTCTTCTCGTACTCAACAACAATTCCCTTTGTTGTTCTCCTTGGTACACTCGTTCGTTAGCACTTCGAACTTCGATTCTCTTCACACGCAACGCAACGTGTCCGATTGAATTATCACTCTTCTGCTTACAACCCTTTTTGTAAGCAACAAACTTTCTGCTCGCGTAAACACTAACAACTGCTTACTTCGAACGCAACCGTGTCTTCACACAAGACTGACTGAAGTATCACTCACTCATCGTTGCTCGTTTTGTCTTGCCTTTTATATCGCTGGATCATCAGTCTAATGCATGCCCTTGGCAGAGAATGACTGCCTTCGGGAACAATCTAAAAATGTAAACAACTCGGTTCCCTTATTGTTGTTAGTGGATCTTGTTTACATCTATCCTTGTAGCGTTGTTGTTGTTTGTTTACTTTGTCCCTTTTCTCTTCTTATACCTGATGTTATTGTTGCTTGTTTACTTTGTCCCCTTGTTTACTGATGTTGTTGTTATATTCTCGTTTGTTCTTTGATCACGCGATCAAGCCCATTGTTTTTGTTGCTATATGTTTACTTCTTTGTTGATCATGTAAACAACTGCCTTATGTTGTTTTTGGAGGTTTTGTTTATCACTTTATACATGATCAAGTCCGTTGTTTTGTTTTTGGAGCTTTTGTTTATTATTTTAATAACACCATTTCCATTTTCGTAACAATATGTATGTATGTATGTAATATTCCTGCTGCTGAAGACTAAGAAGAAGAAGAAATCAGAAGCTCATCTTATGAACTGACGAAAGTATTGGCAGCAACAAACATGACAATAAGATGTTTATCGCCAAAGATGGTACTACTTGGCATAGACAACCGTATGTCTTTAGTAGTTTTGGAAGAGAAAATGTTACCAATTTTCACGAAGATTGCTAGCAGCTGTTTCTTGAAATGTTGTCTTTCTGAACATTCTTCTCATCTTTATTTCACGTGACAGACAAACATTAGAAAACACCGTTTTTGACAATTATGAAACAACGATTTTTACACTTATAGAGATTTCGAGAAGGCGATGCAACGAACATTCGCGTTCAAGAACATTCATCAGACTGTTTACTCTGCCATATAAAAGGCAAGGCAAAGCAGGCAACTGAGTGAAGTTCAGTCGGTCTTGTGTGAAGACGCGATATGTTTGAAGAAAATAATCGTGGTTTGAAGATCTACGTTACAAAGATCTGTAGAATAATTGCCTAGGAATTGCTAGTGTTTATGCAAAGGGAATAAACAGAGGAATAACAAACAAAAGCAATTGTTGTTGTTTACATCAAGTTGTGAAAAGTGACACATAAACTAAACTAAACACAAAATAAATTTTTATTTTATTTGTAATCTACGAGCTCATATTTTAAACGTTTTTAATAATAAAAACAATACTGTTGTGGATTTCCTCAGGATAATGTTAAGTCCCCGTTGTACGATTTCAAGGCTGCACCTTGCTATTAGAACTGTGTCCTCCGCATACACTTGGCTGTAAATTTTCACTTCAGAAAATTTCTTTAAAAGTACTTTCACAAACATAAATATTTTTATATGTGATACTTCATTACAACCGTTCAGTCAGGCTTACGATCTAGCTTCGCAGAGCGCTCATGTTTAATTTTTCGTCAATTGGCAACTGATATGAAGATATCAAAATGGCCACTGATATGAAGTTTAATGTGTGTCCATATAATATTTTTTCTTGACTATGAAATGCAACAAATTTTCTTTGATTGTAAACGCCTACAAAAATCCCCTTTCTGCATAGGCATTTTGGCGTCTTAAAAATATTTCAGTTACAACACGGGTTTCTTTGGTAAAAGGAATATTTAATGAAATGAAAACAAAAAGCAAAATATTCATTATAATTATTATAAAAATATTCCAACGTTTATCGAAGAAAAATAAAAATTAAATTCTCTTTAAAAAACAATAAATTTCTGACAAAATTTTGAAGCAACCAGGTTAAGCAGCCTGACAGCATACATGTTTGTTTTAAGCCTGCCTTGATGAGTACGTATGTACATGTTACACATGAACAGAGTATGAAAATATTTTGTTTTAATTAATTTTCTTGTTTATATTAATAACGTATTTTAGGCAATAAAAGCAAAAAAAAGAGAAGAGAAAAGAGAATACTTTAATACCAGATACAGATACCAAAATGATTATTTTTTTCTCTCTTCTTCTTCTTTTCGTATACAGTTAACATGTTATTTTGTATTGTATTTATTCATCTTGTTCTTCTTCATTTATTGTATTTTACAGTTATACCGACATTACAATTAGACTTGGGTTCAAATCTTAATCCTGAAGATATCGAAGAAGGTGATGATGTGTATTTCGAGTGTAAAGTTCATGCAAATCCAGCAGCTTATAAGGTTGTTTGGAAACATAACGTAAGTATCCTTCACATCTACTCTGTACATGCTCATATGCTTTGATTTTATTTCATATATTTTAACATGTATGCTAAAGAGAGATAGAGGCAGAGAGATTGTATTGTAACGTATTGTTTGTAGGCATTTTAAATTAAATTTTAACAAAAACATTTATTGTTGTTATTTAATTTAATATTTCGAAAAATTTTCAATTACTCACATCTGTACATATTTGTAATCATAAGCAGAAAGGAGTTTCTTTTAGCAGCAGGTTTAAAGTTCATTCATTACTATTTCCAGTAGTAAATAAAATATTTCGTTTTGTTTTTATTATTGGTTTTAATTAATTTCGAAAAGTCAAGCTGCTGTTAGATTCTCTTTTAATTTAAATGGAGAAAAAAAAATGAAATTAAATTGAAAACAATTCAAAAATTACTACGAAGGAAAGCTTGTTGTCTAATATCCTACATACACATTTTGCCTGCCTACTTACTTTACGAATGGAGATCCTAGTGCTCATTCTGATATCCTGAAAATGTCTGCGTCCCACATTCCATGTGGCAGCTCTTAAAACTAATTAGTACTTCAAACAAATTCTACAGAACTTGTTAGTGACACATTTCCATGCCAAAATTACGCCAACAATGTATCTTAGTCTAGTTTGGTTTCAAGAGAAAGCTGTATTGATTCTTCTTCTTCTTGTTCATTATCCACATAAATCCTACAATAATCATGTTGTTATAAAAATGAAATATCTAGATAGTGGTGTTTGCTTTTTCATCGCTTAAAATAAAAAATTTGAAACAAAACCATGCAGTAAACAAACCTGTTTACCAATTATCGTACTGCTTAATGTAACAACAAACACCAGCATAAAAAGAATTTACAACAAGTAAACAAAAATCCAGAAACAACACTACAATTATAAATGTAAACAACGATGTTTACATTTATAGAGATTTCGAGAAGATGAAGTCATTCATCAGACTGCTTACTCTGCCATACAAAAGGCAAGCCAAAGCAGGCAAGTGAGTTAGTGAAGTCAAGTCAGTCTTGTATGAAGACGTGGTTTGTTTGAATAGAGTAATCGTGGTTTAAAGATCTTCGTTACAAAGATCTGCCGAACAATTGCCTAGTAATTGTTTTTGTTTATGAAAAGGGTATAAACAGAAGAATAACAACACAAGCAATTGTTGTTGTTTACATCAAGTTATGAACAGTGGCACACAGTATTGTGCGAAGAATAAAGAATTTTAATTACAATGAAACACAAATTTGTTTCTATATTATATTCTAAACGTTTTTAAAAAGTAAAAACATAAAATTGTAGATATACATCTCATCATACAGTGTCTAGTAATTGTAAGCGGAAGAATCATGTCTGCATTTCATCTAAGGCAAAAGCGTTCTTTAGATTCTACAGGTGCAGACATCTGACTACCTTCATTCTGATTTATCTCCACGGAAAAGCTCTAAGCCTCAAAGTGAAATCTCAGTGCGTCTAACAAGATACACCGCTGGAGAGATATGCGTCTCAGTGGGCTTAGAGTTAGCTCCAGTAGAACATAGCAGTCACAGGGAAGGATTTGTAAGAATTTCTTCTACAACTTCCATAATATAAGTAGTACATGGGGTCTGATATATTCCCAACCAAACAAAGCATACTAAAATCCTCAATTATGTTCTCGCATTTCATAATGGATAAAAGAAGTCAAATATTTTTCGACATTCTTCATTTGGGTTGATATTAACTGCATTAAGTTCCAAATTCCTTAACGGATTTGAATGAATTTTTGTTTCACTTTCAAATACAGTTTTACAACTGAAGCCAGTACATTGATCACATCGGCTGTCCTAAGCTACAAATATTATATTTGTAATGCACTGTCTTTCCTTATTAATTTATGATCCGTGGAGTTGCTAACAATTATGAAATAATCGTCTTTACTTGTACTACAGGGATACGTACCAGAGATCAGCAATGAATCCTTTTTTCGCTACTCATAAGTACTAATGAAATTCTGAGTAAGGGAGAGTCAACAGTATTGAAATTCAAATATGTACTCTGATTCATTCGTACTCACTACAACATTGATTTATAAGTACAGGTTGCACTGAGTATGAGTACAACGTTGACATCAAACTCATAACATTCGAAATATGTTTGATTCATGCGCCTACTCCTACAGATTCATAAATTTTGAAAAATACTAATAATGCTCATAAATGATTCGAGTGATTAGAATTATTCATCAAAATTTACATTCTTAGTTGTTGTTGCACTTACAAAAAAAAGAAGAAAGAAAAAGACAGCAAGCAAAGCAAACATACAACCTTCTAGTGAGTATTGTAGTGTTCGTAAGAGAATCATACTTATTTTGTAATTCTTGTAAATGTTGAGTCATGGAGAGTCGAAATCAACAACATTGTTAAGTATGAGCACGATGAGTACTTCAAACTTTGAATATGAGTAGCATTTAGTATAATATTAAAATAAATATGAATGCGTATAAGTATCAGAAATTATGAGTATGATTCGAATCTACTTACGTTTTTGAATACTCATTGCTGATATCTGATACGTACCGAATACGTATGTGAAGTTGCCAAAGTGTAGTAGGTCGCCAGATCAGACATTTCCAACAAAACGAAATATGTACAAATATTTCTTCGGCGACTACCACTTTTTAGCAATTTAAGTCATCTATTTATTAAAAAGCTTAGGTTTAATATTGCAACGTTTTTCGTGTTGCTCATATCCCGCTTGTAGTGCTTTTCATCTACAGCAGAAGACCCGTAAACAACGTTAAAGATTTTATCGTAGATCAGTTTATATTTTCAAAGAACTATTTACACAGCCGTATGATTAATATTTTTCTATTAAAAATTCAATATTACTCATACGTCTAGTAAGGGAACGTTTAAGTATTATGAAATTTTATATTTTTTAATTGAGTTTCAATATCAAGTCTTTACAAAAATTTAAAAAGAATTTTCTTAATTTGAATAGTTTTCTGAATATATCAATAATACTCAATAAAATTGTTTTTTTTTATTTTTATTGAAATATATTTTTACTACGTATTCATACTACTTTTTTTTTTGCATGTCTTAAACTATGCCCCAAATAAATGTAATGTGTATGTACATTGGCCTATAAATGAATTAAAATTCATCATTTTTCAAAACTTCTATCTTCTCTAACCTATTTGTACTGTTACCATAGAATTTTTATTGTGTTCCTTTCCCAGAAAGTACAGTTCAGATAATAAAATTTACTCATGCAAAATGGAAAATTTATTCAATTTCTAATAATTTTTTTTTACTCCTATTAATATGCCATATAACAATCAAATAAACTCTCTTAGAAATTTCAGCAAAATCTAAAAGGCATCAATTGCTTACAGGTTTTTCATTTTAGTTTTTCTTTTCTAGGTAACAATTATTTAAAAATAATAATATTGAAAATAAATTATTTTTATCCTGTTGCCCCCCCCTAAAGTAGATGAAAATTTTTTATTTACAAACGCTTACAGTAGATTCCAGTAGTATGTATGCATGAAGACTTTATGATGTTTCTAATAAAAAATTTTTAATTAATTTAAAATAAACAATTTTAATAGAACAAAAAAGAAAATTCAAAATGTAGATGAGCAATGTATGAAAATATTTTTATGGCATACATTTAGGCAATTAGTTAGATTTTTTTCTTATATTGCATTTAGGCTATAAATTGTTAATTTTGCATATTGACTTTTGTTTAAGTCCTGAATATGAGTTCAGTCGTTATTTTATTTGCAATGGTGAAACACATCTAACTAACAATATGTTGTGGGTTCCTACTACACGTATAGTCTAGCCGTGGCTTAGTGCTGTGCTGGCTTAGTAGACAAGAGTTAGAAAGTTAAAGAGGGAGAGAGAGAAAAATATATATGGTGGCTTGAGAATCATAGGAGTTTGTAGCTTACTTGAGTACACCTTACGAAAATCTTAAGAGAAAAACTGTAACAGAGTCCATTCACACGATCTCTGTGGCCAGTTTACATTACCCCCTTTTGAGATGACCATGCTCTTAAAAAGCGCGTTGAGACATATAGCGCCATTCTGTTGAAACAGCATGTCATTGATATTCAGATCCTCCAATTCAGGCCAAATGAAGATGGTTATCATCGACCAGTAGACTACCTCGGTTGACCGAGGTGGCTGTTAGCTCAAAAACTAAACCACACAGTGTCTTCTAAAGATGAATTGGAAGCTTTTGGATCTCTTGTTTATTCACGTAATTATTCACATGATTTAGGACATGATTTTGCGTTGAAAATTAAGGTCAGCTTCCAATTGTTTCAGAGCCCACTTAGCGAATATACATATATATATACAACGTGAAGGTTAACGACCTGAAATTCCTGTATCAGTTTAAATTCATTCCTGGTGAAGGCGCCTGGAAGGGTGTGTTAAAGCAGATCGAAATCCATCAATCGCTTCTCAGTGTTCTCCATTCGGCCCGTTTGCATCGGGTGTTGCGTTTGGCACTTCCAATTTTTAAACTAAAAATAAAACAAAGTGGTTGTGAATATTCAACGACATTTCTTAATCGTTTAAAACGCTTCTTGATGCCATTGTATGTGAGATATAGCATCGTTTAAATCTCTGCCATAGTTTCTCTGTATGAAGGCGATTAGCAGAAGTCGGCGAAGAGGATGACCTTACGTTGGAAGTTCCAAATTGGGGATGCCCTGTCATCGATTGGTGTTACCAACTGCAGAGATACAGAGGCTCGTGGAAGGATGTGTTAAGCTGGCTAAAGTCCAATAAACGCGTTGTTAATGACCAATTGAAAAGAAGAAGAAGACCTTGACGGAAGTAGCTTCATCGAGATGGCCGTTATTAATTTTCAAAGTCTAGAAATCTCTGTTAAAAGACCTGATATTTTACTCTTTTTCATTATCAATATAGCTGCTGGTTATGGCATTGCTTACTGGTATGTTTACGAAACTATTTGAAATTGAACGGCAATTAATACGTTTGAAAAATAAAAAAATAAAAAAAAACAATACCGTTAAATACACTGTAGTTGCATCACCACATTATCGAATGCATTTCAAGGTTTCAGTGTGTATAAAAACAAAACGAGAATGCCCGCAAACATTTTAAATAAAACAGCCACGTACACTTTGCAATCAAAAAAAAAAAAACATTGAACCTTGAACTTTAATGTGTATTCAGTAATGGAAAAGCAAAAATAGAAAAATAATATGTTTCTATGGCGTTCAGTGTTTGTCTTTGTCAAAAATGAAACAACAACAAAAAAAATGTTTGAAAAACATTTTCAAATACTTGGCTAATTGTAATAATATGTTGTTGTTGTTCTTTTTGTTGCTTAAAGAGTATTTTATTTGGTTTTTCTATTCTGTTTAGCTTATTTCCCTAAAATCCAAATATAAAACCCAGCTGAACGGAAAAAAGAGAACAGAAAACAGAAATTGTCATGCGAAGGTTAGTTTGTTTTGAGTCAGAAGGGTCACATTTAAGGTTGGTTTTTGTGGTCCATTTGGGAATTTCGTACTTTTTGTTTTTTTGTTCTGTTATGCTTTTCTATTTTCATGGTTACCATAGCTTAATTTACTCTCTTTTTCTCACCATGTAACCCCACATAGTGTAGCTTTGCAACTAATGGTTTCAGTAACCAGGGCTTCTGTTCTATTTTTCTCATCGTTTTTTTATTTCTATTTTTAATACCATTGGCTGGCTCTGGCTTAATTTCTCTTGTAATGTTCATCTCATTTCCTTAACAAAAGTAAAGGGTCGAGAATAAAAATATACTGAAAAAGAAGAAAGAAAGCAACTCATACATACTCGTACATACATAGAAAATGGTAACAAACACTATCATAAAATATTAGCCAACCACTGACAAGGGATTAGATACGACGCGATAGTGTTAATGTACACAATAAATTTGGGTTAAAATAACCTTGCAGTTCTCATTGTTGCTTAAATTTAACAGAAAAAGTGGGAAAAATTCTAAAGAATTTATAAAAATACATTAAAATGTTTGTGGCCAAATGAAATTAGAATTTAATGAAGTTTTGGAAAGAATCATATAAAATTGAAACTGTTGTATAGAAAATATGATTTGGCAGCTTGTTAGTTAACAATTGTTGTCAAAAAATTTCGTTTATTCCACCTTGCAGTAAAGGCAGAATAAATGGAAATCGGCTATTAGTTCATATTGTTACGTTTAGCTTTTACATCGCTTAACATTAAAATTATAAATAAAAGCTACAAAAACAAAACAATGCAGTAAACAAACTTGTTTACAAATTATCGTATTGCTTAATAAAACAACAAACACCAGCATAAACAAAATGGAAAACAAGTAAACAAAAATACAACAACAAACGCTACAGGAATAAATGTTAACAATGATGTTTACCTCTATGGAGACTTCGAGAAGGCGAAGTCATGAACGCTCGCATATAAAAGGTAAGGCAAAGCATGCGACTGAGTTAGTGAAATTTAGTCAGTCTTGTTTGAAGAGAGTAATCGTGGTTTGATGATCTACGTTACAAAAACCCTCCCGAATAATTGTGTAGTAATTGTTATTGTTTATGCAAATGGTATAAACAGAGGAATAGCAAAGAAGAGCAATTGTTGTTATTTACATCAAGTTGTGAACAGTCGCACACAGAATTATGCGAATAATAAGGAATTTTAATTAAAACTAAACACAGATCTATTTTTATTTTATTTGTAATCTACAAGCTCATATTTTAAACGTTTTTAAAACTTAAAAAAGTAACAATACATATGTATGTATATTCTACTAATTTGAGCCATGTTTGACTTCGGTAGATTTGATTATTATTTTTATCATGAATTAGGATCGCTTATTATTTCCTTTAGTACAACATGTGAATTTATAACTCCAAGGAACTTTTTTTTTTTAATCTAACCAGCAAAGGCTTATGGCTTTGGGAATAATGCATATAAAAACATTTGTTTTTGTATTAAAAATTAATACTTTTAGGCCATAAAATATATCCACATGAGTACAATAGTCGATGACAAGATTAATTGATCATATCCTTCCTTGGCTCTTGTGTTTTTTAATGAAATACAATTAATTTCGTCACTTTAATTATTTTAATTTCATTAACTTTATTAATCCATTATGCGTTAATTGACTTTCTATCTAAAATAATACGAGTTTTCCCCTCCCAAAAGGGAAAATAAACAAAAATAGAAGCAATTAAACATGTTGCTGTTGAATTACGCTTTCCTTTGAGTACTGTTTGTGTTACTTATGCTGTTTTAACCCTTTTACGGAAAGGGTAATAATATTTATAGTTGTTGTTGTTGTTAATTTCATAACTGACATTAATATTTGCCTTTCCATAACCGTAAAATAACAGTAAAAAATAAGGAAGAACGTAAAATATATTCACACTTGTGTGACTAACAGCAACAACAACAGAAACAAACAAAAGAAAAAGTAGAAGAAAAAAAGCGCTAAAACTTAGGCCATCAAATTTAATTGTTATTGTATTTTGGCAACACTTTAAGACTTATACATACATATACACATACATAGACATGTGTACACACTTAATAAAACTAAAGATGGCTTTTCCTAGTATTCATACTTATTGTCATGCCTTTGCTTCTGTTCCTTACCTTGACTTGACTTGCTGATGGAAAATATAGTTTCGTTGTATATGAGCCTCTGTATCTATCTGTGTGTGGCATATACATGTACGAAATCGCTTATATTTTGCTAAGAAGTTAAAATATTTTCTTTATTGAATTATTCATTAACATTGGCAATTAAGAAACGTGGCACGCAACCTTAAATTATTAATTGTTTTGATTAAAACTTGTCTTCACTGTCACCGATATACGCATAGCACCATAGCATGGGCCACCATAACCAGCAAGTAGAAAAAGTTTCATTACAAATATTAAGTTTTTAATGTAAGACGTATACATACATACATATACGCATACGTATGTATGTATCTATAGTAGAAGGTTCCTCTTCAATTATGCAGTTATATTTACTCGGTGAATTTAATATTAATGTATGTATGTGTGTATGTGTTTGTGTGTTGAAAGGATATCGAAAAATCTAAAAATATGGCACATACTTTATGTGGCAAAAAGGTGTTAATGAAGGCTCAAAGGAAATAAAGCCAAACAAAGTGTTTAATATTTATGGTGGTTAAAACCAAAGACCGGGTAAAGGTTGTAAAGTTTATTACACTTTCGCTCAAAGAAATTCCCTTAAAGATGCTGAATTTTTAGCAACAATTATACATGAGGGGTAGGGACTTTGAAGATTTAAACAACATCTTTGGAGAAAACTAAATCAAATAGAATTGTTATGACATTAGAAAATATATTATATTATATATATTATATATATATATATTATAATATATATTATTACGAAAATGGAAACCTCGTTTAACATTAACATGATTTACAAAATCTACAGTGACAAATACAAACTTCTTACAAGTAAACCAACAACACCGGTATGAAAGAGAAGCGGATAGACAAGTAAGCGAGAATGCAACAACAAGCAATGTGGACAAAATACACAAACAACAAAGAAGTCGCGATAGAGTTCTCGAGAAGGCGTAACCCCGAACGTTCTGCGTCAAGAACCTTCATCAGACTGTTTACGTGAGCATATAAAAAAGGCAAGACAAAGCAGGCAACAAGTAGTAAGAATTCAGTCATTCTTATGTGAAGACGCGTTGCGTGTGAAAAGAACTGTCGTGGTTTGAAGATCGCCGTTGAAAAGATCTGCATTGTAAGCAAGCAATTATTGTTGTATTCGTCAAGTGTGAACAGTGGCACAAAAGTAGTGAGAACAATAAAGAATTTATCTAAAACTAAACACAAATTTATTTTTGTTTTGTTTGCAATCGACAAACTCATATTCTAAACGTTTTTAAGAAGGTAGAAGCGTAGCAATATGTGTGTATGCCCGCATATAAAATTCCTATTTTGTAGAGGCATGTGTTGGATATATGTAAACCCAGTTATTATATCACTGCTCTGGACGTTCTGCTTCTGTGATTGATTCCCTGCCTTCAGAATAGTTTTAATTTTCAAAACATATTAAGGCTTGCTACAGTATATAAGCTTCACAATTTCCTCAGTTAAATTAAGTATTCTGCACCTGCTATACAGAGATGGAAAATTTTAATGGCAGCTGCAAAGCTGCACTAAACATTGCTGGACTTGTATGAATAATTAGAGAACTGATTGTCTTTTGCACTTAAATCCCATGGTCATGCATCCCTCAATTGCTTACGATTCACTGTCCTATTTGAGATCATTGCGATAAACTTGTCCTTCCCTCAAATGCCAGGCCTTCACCTAATATGTCGTATGTCTTGCCATATAAATAGTTTTCAGGCTTTCGTTTACTGTCATCCTTGACTAACATCTCCAATTTAAAGATTACTGCAATACAAAGATCTCCGATGTTGTCAGTTTGGTTTCCTATAAATCGTTGAATTGGGTGTTAATAACGACATCACATACATACATACATATGTGGTCAGTACAACCTTTCAGTCAGGATTACAACCTAGTTTCTTACACCACTTATGTTGTGTGTGCTTTCCATAGTGGCGGGCGCTACAGTTCTATCAAAGTTTTTGCCAGGAATCTGCTGAGAGATCTGTTGCTGGCGATGCCAGGGGTTTGAACTGTGGCGTCATGTCTAATAAATCAATACACTACGTTCTAGGCCACGACGACTTGTAGGATCACAATGGCCCTAAATTCTCGCCTAAATGGAACCGTACTCTGGCATAACACAGCATTTATGCTAACTTATAAGAGTTTTTTACAACCATCCCGGTTTAAGTAACATGGAAACCGATGGCAATTGGTTTTCAATTGCCTTGTGTGAATTTAAAGTACTTTTATGCTTTAATTCATTTTATCAAAAAGCAGTGGCCTAAATTAGAATATATTTAAGAATATAATGCTGCAACAGTCGGTCGCAGTCGACCAGTGAGCAATGTGTTTACTAGATGAGACACCAAGTGATTAAACCTTAGCTTCGGATTTGATGTTAATCAGGTTATATAAGGCCCATTTTATACCTATTTCATATCCCCTAATCTCTAAACCATACGGAAATTCTAATGAAACGGCTTAGACTACTAATGTCTATAATTGATAATTCGCTTAAACTATCCCTGTAGTAGTTACCAAGGTATCTTTTTTTTCTTCTTTGATATTATGAAAGGTGTCATGTGTTCATTTGGTGAAGAACATTTCCTCCTCGTCCTCATCTTCCCAATTCCCACAGAAATCATATTCCGTGTGATGTGATTTGCATGAGAATCCCCAATGCAAATAATAACACTAATCACGCACTTTTGGAGTTAAATCAGACTTTCCATGAGCTCTATGTCTAGTTTTGGACAGATATTTTGCGCCTTTCTGCGCATAACCGAAGCCAGCCATCTGTTGTTGATGGAGTCTATCTTTAATGATACTCTATTACCGTCATACATTTTTTGAACGCAAATGGTTTCACCCGATAGACATTGGTTTTAATATTATGTTGGATATGTAGTGCAAATGTGTCTATTGTAGCAAGTCAATTGGCTTTATATTACGGGATAAGTCAATAAACAGTTTGTAGTTGAAACTCATTTCTGAAAGAGATTTGATTTTTGCTAGTCTGCGAAAGAAAATGGAGCTAGAAGTATTAGGAATTGATCTACTTAAGAATAATTTTACAGCAAAACTAAGGGCATTATTTTTCGTGGCCGTGAAATACGATACAGTACAGTCTAGGAAAAGCAGATCATTAAGAAAGTTAAAGGTTTTTATATGCCCTACATTATTCGCCTCCTTATGGTTTGGTTTTTTTCCATACAAAATCCTTAGGAGTTTGTTGTTGTTTTTGTTTAAATATTTTATAATCCTTTTAAAAAATAATAACATTCTCCCCTCACATAATAATATTTGTAAAGCACACAACCGTACACCTGGGTGTGTACAGAAGTCAATGATATTTTTTTTCCTTTTTTTTTGTAATTTTCTCAAACTCATGTTATTTTTACGCTAAACTTAAATACTGTTTATTTAAAACACGTTGTTTTTAGTTCATTTGCATATAACATTGGCTTTTTATATCATACACCACTGATGCTGATGCTGATGGTACTCTTACTCTCATATCTAAAAACAAGAACAATTTACCATACAATAGAGAGAGAAAAAATTGTGTAGCCTTGTTGTTTACTAAAGAGAGAAAATATTCTACACACGCATAAACATACAAGAGTTTTATTTTATTTAACCTTGTATGGTAATTATTGTTTAACTTTCTTTTATACAATTTTGCTGCCTCTCTTCCACTATATTACGGCCTCATTGTATGCTTTCTGTATTGTTAAAGTAAACAAATATAAAAAAAAAATAAAAACAAAAAAGAAAACAAATTTTTTTATTGTAGTTCTCACAGTCGACATGTATACATACATACATAAGTGTGAGTGTAAGGATTGTTAGTCCTTTTGTTTTAATTTTAACTCTTTCTCATTATGTTGTTTACAGTTACATCCTCTCTTTCTCTTTCTGCCTTGTTGCCTTTACAATATCGTTCGTTCATTTGCTTTTTATTTCCTATTGACTTTACAAATGAAAACAAAAATTCAATTATAACTGACTGACTAACTGACTGACTAACTGACTGACTATCTGTTCTCAGTACTCACATTTGTATTGTTTTGACTTGTAATTCTTTCCATCAGTATACAAAAGCGAGAAATTTTATGCCACATACACGCACATATAATTATTTACACACACATGCTACTTTTTATAACAAATACATACATGAAGAGAGGGAGAGAGTAAGAGTGATAGTGGAAGTAATCATATAAAGATTCAGAGGCTTTTACAAGAAAACTACAGAAATACTTTTGCATTAAAAAAGAGAAGAAAAGCAAGAGAAAATAGAGTTGAAGTGGGTAAAATTTTTTTACATATTTTAAGTCCATGCATGTATGAGTTTAATTGCCATTGCAAATGTTATTTTATTTTTTTCTCTACACAGTTAATTTCTAGGCAGGGACTGTGTGAATAGACAGTTATCCATTTCTCGGTTTCAAAAGTAGACTTAAGTTCAATGCACACAAAGCTATGATACCGACAAACGTTTCATTTCATTGCAATGCTTGCATATTTTTTGTCATCATATACACACATACATAATTGGTCATTACAAGCCTTCAGTTAGGCGTACGACCTAGTTTCTCACACCACTTGTGTTGTGTGTGTTAATTTGATACATGAGTAGCAGTTCCTGGTACAGTTCAAAGACGACTGCGAATGACAGATTTTCTGAGATAACTTTTTCATGGCAGAGTCTTCGCCAGAAAGAGAGGAAGTCTGACCGTTGATCTGAACCGTGGCTTCACGTCTTATAAGGTAATACACTAGACTACCCACTAGACTACGCCAACTAAAATTTGTATCATATGCGAAATATAAAGTCATTTAGTAACTGCCTTTGCATTGGTTGCAGTAGTCAATCACTTTCTATCAGTATCTCGACAATAGCTTAACGAATGGTGATTTTCAAGGGCTCCATTATTAAAGCGTTATTAGCTTACATTTGGTTTGAAGTAGGTTAGGTTAACTGATGACTTGTCATTCATACGCAAGTTCACTCGGTGACCCATATGGCCTATTGTGTTACACAATTGTCAGGTAAGTCCCCTTGTCGTGATCCGTTAGCAGTGACCCAGATCTTCAAAAACCGAGGACGTCTGTTCTGAAGTGCATGGCTTCGCATTGTACTGATGCCGTTTCCTGTACATCATGGCAGCTTTTGTAGTAATCCTGGTGAGTCAGACCGAGCTTGTCAGCGAAACTACCAATAGCACAGTGTCCCTTTAGAATTCCTGTTAGAATGTCAAGTAGTTCTCTGGTTCCTGTCCACTGCTGAAGACAGCAGTTTTGAAATATGGCAACTGGGTATATTTGACCACTCACGGTTTGTTGAATTACATGATGCTCTTTTCACTTTGTAAGTATTCCTGTCTCCTCCTCCCGCATGTTTCACTGTTAAAAAGAGCCGATTTGTTGAAATCACATACATTTATGGGTAGAATGCTCGGCTATCGTATGGCCCTAAAATTCTGAATTGAAGGTACTTTCAGAATCAATAAAACAGCGTTTCTAGATCAAAATGGGCAACAAACAATTAATTTTTCTATATACAACAGATTTTCTATAATCACTTCTCGGTTCTCCTAGTCCCATATGCGAAAATTTTATTTGTCGGCGTAAAGCATTATCGTCGCTGTAGAAAATTTTGTTGAAAAAATATGCAGTCTGTTCTAGCACTTAATCAACAAATCTACACCAATCTGTACTAACAGTTACATTTCACAGAGCTAGAGTTGTAGTTCTAAATATAAAACTCGCCATAATGAGCTGCATAATTTCGAATTATTCGTAGCACTATCAGAAGTGATTTTGTCAACAGTATGTATATACATTACGATCATAAGTATGCCTGTAGGTATCTTAAATGATTCTATTCTTTTCCAAGATTTGAATATTTTTGCCAATGCATTGCACAGTAGACCGATAATCACCATATAATGCTTGAAAAGTAGCCAGGTTTGAATTAACGTTTTGAAGTTCGTAGATCAGCACACTGCAGACTAGACTAGACAGTGGCCAGATTTGAAGTGAGTAGATTAGCACATATTTAGAAGGCTAGCTTACTGTGGCTACGTTTTAATGGCAAAAGGAATCAATTGCAAACAAATCAGATACAAGGAGACTACTTTGTAGAATAAAGTCACTGAAATACAGAGAAATATACAGGCTTGCTTCATCCACGTATGACTTTGGCTAGAGAATCGGCCAACAAATTGCGAATGACCTAGAATCGTTCGCCTCACACACACAGCACAAGATCTCTGTGGACATATGTTATCATAGTCGTCTACCAGGTGCAGAAGTTTCTGATAATCGAGTTTTTAGTAATGCGGAAGTAATTGAGTTGAATTACACTAACCATGTTGTATACCATGTTCCATTTTATTTCAAGATTGTTTTACTAAATCTTATCTTATTCTTTTTAATATTTTCTTTTTTATTTTTTATTTTGTTTTAATGATTAATCATTAAACAAATGCCAGAATAAGAACTAAACAAGCATGCCGAAATATAATAGAAAGTATTGCCTACATTTAGGCACTTAAACCATGCATGCACATTATAATCGCTCTCTCACACTGCTGTTGTGCGGCACAGCTTTAATTAAATTAGCAATAATTGACTATTTAGTTAAAATGTAATTATTGTTTTCTGTAAAATTTTAATACTTAATGCAATTAAAACAATTAATTGCGCTATAATTAAACTTTGCAACAAATTAATTGCATACACTTCAGCGAAAGCAATAGCAACAGCAACAGCAATGTTAACGGCAACGGCAACGGCAATAGCAAAAGAAAATATATGCGGCATAGACAATAGTAAAAAAGAAAAGAGAACGAAATAAATACATACAACAAAAAAGAAAATGCAACTAAATCGACTAAAGCAATTAAATAAAGACAAAAACACAAAAACAAGGAAAACAACAGCAATAATAACGATGGTGTGCAAACAATAAGAACAACAATAAAAATTACTCTAACAAATTGCACAAATACAAAGCCAAACACACGCACACTAATACAAACAAAAAAAAAAAACAACACAAAAGACAAGAGAACAGCAACAATAAAACGCATACAATTTACGAGCCCAATACCACCACCACCACCACCACTACCACTGTTGTAGAGCTCATACTGTTATTAAGGCCTTACAGTTGGGTATGCTAAATACAAACCACCCTCTACGAGAACTCTGTAAAGATGTCGATGTCTTTGTATAACGTTTTATTGAATGCAATTGATAGCAAAAAAAGAAAGAAAAAAACGAAGAAAATAAAAGGAAACAAAGTATGCGTTAAAACGAAAATGAGAAAAATAAAACCCAAAACCAATAAAATTTCAAATAAACACAAATAACAATAAACATTTAAAAAAGAAATCGTTTGTTACTTTACTTTCACTATTTCCTTTTCTTTTTGTTGTTGTTTCTTTTAAAACATATAAAAAAACATTTAACTTAAACCCCCCTCCTACTTAATAAATAGTTAAACCGCAATTAAACTAGGAAATCCCCTTTCAATAACAATGTTTTCCTATTACAAACAAATACTGTATCAAACAATGTATCAAACAAACGATATATTGTATGTATGTATGTGTTAGAGGTGGGGGATTTTATGACTATGTTTACTCTCTAGAGCATATATGCATGTGTGTTAAATGCGAGAGTGTGTGCCATTGTCACGCTATTAACAAACAAAGCTTTAAACCTTGAACTCATTTCTGTGAATTGCTGTTTTGCCACTTTATGAGCTTAAGCGTATAAGTATTTCACACTTTATTCTTTAAAACAGAAATTGATGCTCGTTGAGTATGATTTTATTTGGAAAATATGGTACACAGGCATATTCCAAAAGCATTGAACATTATTTTATTTATTGTTATGTGCATATTGTGTAGTCACTATGTAGTGTGATATCTTATTAGAGACCCCAGGCCTTATCAAAATGACATACGAAAAATATTTCTACGGCGAATTCCTCTCAGCAGACTTTGGTAAAAGGAAATTGCCTTGGAAAGTTTTTCAATAAAAATCTGCCGTTTGGAGTCGGGTATAGGTCCCGCCATTCATATAAAAAATTAACGCATACAAAATAAGTGGTGTGAGAAGCTAGGACGTAATACACACTGAATGTTTGTAATGACCAATTATATGTATATGTATGTATGTGTATGTGTTCGCTGAATAGGCTCTGTAGCGATCTGAAACTGACATCCTTAAGCTATGGATGAAATGTAAACCTGAGACACGTGGTTTCAACAGGATGATACTAGGTTTTACATTGCGAAGGGCATTGTCATTTCATGTGGAGATGGTATGAACTGGCTACCAGTATTTGGCGACATGACTTCATTTCTAGTTGCGCTTTTAGTGTAGTTTTTCCTGCTTTCATTTACTAATGTATTAATGTTTTCTACCCTAATTTTCTTAAGATTTTTATAAGATTTTCAATTGCAGATAGGCTAACCAATTATATGCATGAATTATTTCAAAGACTGAGTAAATATGATATGTAGGCTTTGCAAACATTTTTCCCTGGTTGATTGCTGTTATTTTCGCCTCTTCTCATGTAATATTACACTGTCCTAGATCTGGGAACATTGAACGTCTCCAGTCTTCCTTGGCCGGCCACGGCTTCTTGAGCCTTGAAGATTCCCATCAAGTGGCATTCTTGTTATAATATCCGTATTCTTTCTGATAGTATAGCCAATCAATCTCTATTTATTAAGTTATTAAGGGTTCCTCCTTGGTAAGATTCTAGAGATCCATATTGCTGATGTTATTCGGCCAGTATACTTTGCATATGAGTCTTAGACACTTCTGGATGAATACCTATAGTTTTTGCATGTTTCAATTCCGTGCAATAAAATTGATTTTACACTTGCGTTGAATATTCTATTCTAGTCGCCGTAGTCTAGTAGGTAATGTGTCGGCTTATTAGACATGAGACCACTGTTCAAACCCTGTGTCAGACATCTCCAACAAAACGAAATAAGAGAGAATATGTCTCCGGAGAATTCATCTCACCAGATTTCTAACAAAAACTCTGAGAATAAATAACACATACAACATTAGTAGTGTGAGAAACTTAGTCGTAATCCTGACTGAAGAGTTGTAATGTCTTGGTATTTGTGAGCTTCTCCATATTGGGTGCAGTAGTCCAAATGTAGCTCTCGCTTAATTGAGCCTGTTGATTGCGCCTGTTTTTGCGCCGCCATTTATTGTCACCATACTCCGTATGGCCCTATGCTCCCAAGAGGAGTAAGAGGAACATATATATGTATATATACTGCGTAGATAACAGAAGCTATCTACGGAGTCGTCTGGTTGGCCTGGTATTATTATGTTATCGGTGCTTACGTTGTTATTTCTCTTAGCTTTGTTTTTTTTTGATATTTTTTCAAGTCCAACATTACGCGCGAATCTTTCTAAATCCTCTAGCTTTGTTTGAGTAGAAAATATGTTCAAAATTCTGGAGTTGTCATGAGAGGCTTCCTGTTACCCTGCATCTCTCAGAACAGCATTGGGTCATGACTTCATCCTGTACGATGCTGAATAGCTGAGGTGAGGCCATCCTTGTTTTTCTGCAGCATTTGTGTAAAAGGGTTGACTTACATATATTGCCGTTGTGAAGGACTGAGGGTTCTTCATTCTCGTATATAGCTCCGTTAACTCGTATCATCTTCTGGGGTACTCCTTATTTAAATATCTTGGCCACAAACTACATCAACCAATAATTTGTGAAATGAATCCCAGAAATCTCTGTGCAGAATCGTAAATGGTGAAGACACGCTTATCATAAACCATTTAAGAAGCACTTACACAATCACAGAAGTCATACGACATGTTGAGTCTGTGTAGTCTGAAGCGGATAGTATCGAGTAAAGTTCTTTTGAAAGGAGAACATACGACATTGTTTGAAAAAGAGAAGTAGGCAGCTTAGGTTTGATATGTTGACTGAATCACCTCTGCTCCAAGATTAATATCAGTATAGCTGCAAAAAGTTAAGGTTTTTGGTTAAGAGCTGAGGTTCCTCAGCTTCACTGCTCTTGCGAAAGTTATGGGAGAAATGTTTAGCCAAGCATTTTTCAGCATTTTTATGGCCAAAAACTTTTTCATCAGTTTCACAGCAGTTTGTGTCTACGGCATCCAATTAAAAAACTTTTTATTCAATTCAGTCTAGCAGAGGCGGGCATCCACCACCAGAATGCATACTGTCATTCTCATGATGTCAACGCAGTTGTGCTGACTCCTTAACGGGAAGATACTCGGTACAACTGGAGCATTCCAAATATCAGCGACTATTAAAAATTCAGAAATTTCAACCCCTGTATCCGCCCTAGTCCAGATTCATCAACAACGAAAGGCTTGCCTACCATATATGCTCAAATCCTATCAACTCCTATAACCTCTGCCTGTGTATTTCAGACAGTGGTTAGTAAAAGCTTTTTAAGGCCTCAGAGGCACTGCGGTCATCTTTCTAATCGCTCCACTAGAAATTCCCAATTGAAGTGTCAGAGTCGTTTTTCTGGCCAAGATAATCGTAATGAAGTCATCCCAGATATGTCGATGGTTTATCAGGATTACTTTCTTGTCTTTAACTGTCAGTAACGCAATCCATTGCTTGTAAATTGTAAATTAACGCAACTGAACTCCTACATATTTATGCTTCAAGACATCATCACAGAGAGTATAAGAACGTGCTTACTGGCTTTAACAATTTTCTTTCTCTCTAACATCTAAGGTGACCTTATCACTATAATATTATCCTCTGCTGTAACTATTTTCTCACGAAAAAAGCTCACAAAAAAAAAGAAAACAATAAATTAGTATGTAAACTTGTTACAGTTTAGCATTGCTAATGAGTATTTGACCACCAACAGCAGTCACAGTTGTACTCTCTCTCTCTCTCTCTCTCCTGATTCTATACACACTCGCCAAGACATTACATTATTGACTTCCTTAAACGAGCCACTAGACGGCCATTGCAATAAGTCATACACATACATACATACATAGAAAAGTAGGAACCATTTCCTACTACTCTCTGCTTTTCGATAATTATCAAACATGTTTGACATGTTGTATTATTTTTTTTGTTTTGCTTTTTCATTAGCAAAAACTACCGTTATTTTCTTATAAGCCTTATTATTTGTGTACATATGCAAGTGTTTGTGTGAGTGTATGAGGGACGTTCACGTCTGTTACACATGCTGTTCATTATGTTACTTTACCAGGAATTATAAACATTGAGCAAACAAAGAGAAAACGGACAATAACAACGAGTGCAAAAACATGCAAAATGCTGATTGTTAGGGATTTGTGTTGTTATACAATATGGTAGTGCCAGCGAAATAAAATACAAATTAAGAAACAGCATGAAGTTTGAGCATGTAAAGGAAAAAAAAAAAAAAAAGAACACAAGTTTCAGAAAAAGAAAGAAAAAAAAATTAAGGGAAAAAAATTACAATAAATTAGTGACATACACAAGCAAACGAATAAACCAACAACATAACATGGAATTTTAGACTGTCTGATATTATAATATCTATTGATTGCATGTGCTAAGGAATGCGCAGGAAAAAATTTGGACATGCTGTTATGCTTATATGTATATGCTTTACTGCGATTATTTTATTTTAATAGACTGACAGTGCTCTACGTTGACATTGATGGCATGGCCAATGTCGTTCTCAAGGAAATATGGATCGTAATCGCCACGACCCCAAAATTCGTGCAAAGCAGCGACTTTTTCTGGTGTTTTTGACGCTTCCTCCTGACATTCAAGTTCTTATCCATCCAGAAATGAGTCTCATCGCTTAAGAGACTTTTCAGTGAACATAAGGGTCAGGCGTCAACAGCTTCAAAATCCATTCAGCGAACACAAATTCTCGTCTGAGGTCCTTGACCTTCAGTTTCTGGATCAATTGAATTTTATACATGCGCAAATCCAATTCGCAGTTCAAATTTCGCCATGTTGTGATCTGCAAAATGCTCGGATACTCCTGTACATTTTCACAAACAGCAGAGATATTTTCTGCAGGTCTTGCATTTCATTGATGTACGAGTGTTAGCGTTGTTTGCAGAACAAATGGACACCACACCACATTGCAAGTAAACCTGTCAGTAAGACGCTTATGGCGATCGTAAAATCGTAGTCGCCGTAGGTAAAGCGTTGGTTTATTAGACGTGAACGACGGTTCAAACACTAGCTCAGACATCAAAATGAAAATATAAAGAAAAATTTCAGCAGATTTCTGGCAACAACTCTGAGAGCAAATAAAATTGCCATGGAAAAGTTTCTTCAAAATCTATCTTTGGGAGTCGATTTTTAACTGTGGGTTCCACCTCTCATATATAATACTAACACACACAACATCAGTGATGTGAGAAGCTACGTCATAATCCTGACTAAAGGGTTGTAATGGCCAATTATGTGTGCATGCTTGTCAAATTGGAGAAGTTTGAGGTACATTGCCCGAGCAAAACATTTTCAATTGCACTTGATGTGGAATGCAATATCCAGCCCTGGTTATTTGACAAATCAGATTGAATAAATGATAAGTAATTGAGCAGATATAGCTTCAACAAAATGGCCGTTAAGTACCCGTTATATTTAGTTTTGTGTGTCATACGTTGTACTTGATTATTTATTAAAACTGGCGTGCATGTTTCCCTGTCTAACGCTAAGGTTAAAAAGACACATTCTAGTTCATTTATCTTTATTCTTGAAACACGAAAAGAATCCTTAAAATTTTCAATTTAAATCCACTACACCTACAAGCAACAACGGCCCAAATCGGAGCCCTTCTAAGTATCAAAACCAAGCATGAAATTGGAAAAAAGAAAGATTTTTCGGACCTTATAAAGGCAAAGAAATTTAGTTTTACTCACACCTTATCTGTACACATACATTCACATACATGAGACAGTGTTCGTGCTTGATTTGTTAAGTTATTAGAATTGTTTGTATTGTTATCAGTTTGATGTGAACATTTGTTTTTAGTTTACAAGTTTTTTTTTTTTTCTTTTTTTTTTTGGTTTAGTTGTCCTCTATGGTGTACTTATTTTTTGCCTTTTCTTGAAACTCATGTGGTTTTTTCGCCATTATTTGTTTTGCTCCTTAACTAATACATGCCACATGTCTACGTATTGAATTAAAAAAAAAAATAGAAGGAAAGAACTAATGAGCACCAAGTCTGTTGCATGTCAATTAACCACTGCTGCTGTTAAAGATTTGGGTGTATATTTAAGGAAGTACGTATACTTTTCTATGAATCGTAAGCTATGTTTACGAAAAGGGGTATTTTATGTACATATATACATCGACAGTGCGTGATAAAACATATGATATAGAAACCAAACAACTCAACTCAATTTATATGAAATTGTTTACAAGGCAAATAGGTTGGTTAGTGTTTGGTAACATTTTTAAAGTGCTGAAAGTGAATAGCAAAATGAAGATATCAAATATGTTATGCTAACATTTTGAAGATGTGGACCATCTGTTGATATATATCACCTCTCTCACACACTTTCAGACATGCAAGGCAATGCTTAAAGTCTGGCAAAACTTGCGCAAAATAACATTTATAATGGACACGTAATATTAGCTGCTAATTGACGAAATGATTTCCAAAGTGATTGTGGTGATGCAAAGTTTATATTGTTTATGGGGCTGAATTAAGGCGTTGTCGGCTTGCGCAGTAAAATATTAGGCGGCTTTTATGTTCAATAGAATGCTTCAGCATTTCAAACAATGCCTGAATCAATTAAGATACCCTTTCCTGGTCGTAAGTAGCATTCCGTCTTTTGTGCCTATTGTGCGTGATGTAGCATTGCCTAACTACAGCGCTGTGGTGTCGTTGTGCCCCTACTGCGTGGTTTGCTTCCAAAGCTAGTCCATTAGTCCAGCTACGCTTACCTCGCCTATAAATCTTGTTGGCATTCTTTTTGGCGCAATGGTGTAGCTCGAGTACTGTTATTCGATTCCTTCCCCTTTGACCCCCTCAAGTTGTTCGCTTTCGTAAACAGCATTGAAAAATTATGCTTAATTATCAGAAAAAATAACTTTGAACCCCATAAACACACTCTAACAACTCCGAACCATGACCTTTGGCTTAAGAAGTCTCTACATTCACTTCACGCCGACCTACAAGCACGCCAGCCGTGGCCAAAAAAAATTTTTTTATTTTTCGTGACCGTAAAAATAACGTCTTCAACGATTTGTTACAATGCTCTGCTTTAATTTGATTAGACTGCATATAGTTTCTTATAACATGAACGCTTTTTTGCATGCCTGCCGCTTGAACATAGTAGTCATGGCCCCTAGATCACAATACAACGCACAGATTTATTATACGCTACACTGTTGTACACAATTTATTCTCTAGTCTTCTCTTTCCACATGCCATACTTAGTCATTCTGTCTGTATCCCTGATTCTTTCATATTTTTTTTAACTCCAATTGCTTGATTTATTATTCTCAACATGTTTATTACTTTTTTTTTAGTTCCTGTTTTTTTGTTGCTATTGTTGTCGTTGTTGTTTTAAACATTATTGTAATCATCGTCATTATTGTTATCGTCAAACGTTAGCATCATTAGCAATATTATTGTCATTAGAGTTTTACGCTCATTAGAAAGTTTTGTTTGGAATTTTTCCTAATTTTTCTCTCTGTCTCTCTCATGCTGTCATGCTCATTTTACTGTAGTAAGAGCGTATGATGGATATTCTTGCACGTATTTAGTTAACCAAACCAATGTCTTTTCTTTTGTTTTTCAATTTTTTCTTTTTTTCTTTTATGCAGTGCTGGAAGAAATAATAGGTACAGAGAGATGAAATGTGTTTCTCTTTAGATTTTAAAAGAATTTTAGTTAATAAAAATGTTGAGAAGCTAGGCCGCAATCCTGACTGAAGGGTTGTAGTGGCCAATCATGTCATGTAGTTAATAAATCAAGGAATATTACACATACGTATACATACATATGTACATACATACATCATTGTAATGGAGATCTTCAAACCACGATTATTCTCTTTAAACACACCGCGTGTTCACACAAGACTGACTGAACTTAATTAACTGAGTCGCCTGCTCTGCCTTGCCTTTTATATGGCAGAGTAAACAGTCTGATGAACGTTCTTGAAGACGAACGTTCATGACTTTGCCTTCTCGAAATCTCTATTAACGTAAACATCGTTGCTTACATTCATTATTGTTGTTTGTGTGTTTTTTTACATTTCTTCTTGTAGTGTTGATTGTGTATTTTTGTTTACTTGCTTACCATTTTTTATGCTTCATTATTTTTGTGGGGCTTTCTTTTATGAGACCAAACCAGCAAATCGTAAAGCATTGAATGCCAATATACAAGCAAACATTTAAGCCATACAGCCAAATTTATTGGAAAAATGGCCATCATACATATATACATAATCGGTCAATACAACACTTCCGTCAGGATTACGACATAGCTTCTCACATACATTTTATACATGAGTAGTGAGACCTACAGTTTAAACTCGACTCCAGACGATAGATTTCTGAGTGACTTTTCATGGCAAACTTATTTACTCCCAGAGTTTTTGCCAGAAATCTGGTCAGAGGTAGATGCCGAAGAAATATTTTTTTCTATAGCTCACACACTAACTACTAGCCTACGACGACCATGGATGTGACCATCATAGTCCAGGTTTATTTAAAAAAATAAATCCCATATCAAACGATTAATCGAATTGTAACGGCAATTTCATTTCAAACTGTTCCAGATCTTGTTTCAATTCTCTAAATAGTGTGTATTTAATTTCATTTTTCTCTGGTTGATTTTGTCAGTTTTTTTGGTTGTTGTCTTGTCCATTATGATTGTAATTAATCGTATTACATTTGATTCATTTATTATTTTTGTTGCCCTCTTTGTGTTACTCACTGTATGAGTATGAATGGGTAAAAGCCGGTTAATGTCTAGTGTTTAATTCATATTAATTTGCAGGACATGCCATGTCATCACACATTTTTGGTCATCAACTACAATTACAATAAAGCCGCACTCACATGACCATCGCAAAAGTTTTGTGTGTTTTTCTGTGTCTTTTTAGTTTTAATTCATCTGCAATAGATAGGAAACTGTAGAAAAGAACATTGCTTTTGACTAATGACTGGAATATTAAACATTTTTTTATCATTAATTGACAACATTTATTCGAAGTTTTTGAAGACATAAAACTGTCACAAACAGATTTCAAGTGTAAAAGTTTTAATAGAACATTGAAGCATGTAAATGGCATGTTAAGATCATTTATATCATGTGTACCCACAGCTAAGTGGAACCCTTGAAGTATACACTAATGGCTTCACAGAAGTTAGAAGAGGTAGGCTTGTATGACCACTGCACAGTTTTCGTAGCATACGAGTATATACAGAATTGGTCATTACAACCCTTCAGTCTTAAATGATTCGAATCATTTTACGAGTGATTCGAATCACTCGAAGTATTATAAGTGTTTTTCTAAATTTATGAATCTCAATGAGTAGAAGTATGAATCAAACATATTTCGAATGTTATGAGTTTGATGTCAACGTTGTAGTCATACTCATTGCAACTTGTACTTATTACTTATTAATTATTATTATTATTATTACTTATTAACATTGTAGTGAGTATGAATGAATCAGAGTACATAGTTAAATTTCAATATTCTTGACTCATATTAAAAATTTAATGAGTGCTAATGAGTAGTGAAAACCATCACCACCATCTCTAAAGTGACGTCAAAACAAATTACGCCAAAGTTGTACTTATAGCGTATGATTAATATTTCGAATAAAAAAATATTTCTCATACGCTTGAGGTATCTAACAGAGATCAGCAATGAGTATTCAAAAAGATGAGTAAAATCGAATCATACTCATAATTTCTGATACTTATACGCATTCGTACTTATTTTAATATCATACTAATACTACTCGTATTCAAAATTTGAAGTACTCATCGTACTCATACTTAACAATACGCATGATGTTGTTGATTTCGACTCTTCATGAGTCAACATTTACAAGAATCCCAAAATAAGTATGATTCGCGTACAAACACTACAATACTTAGTAGAGGGTTGTGTGTTTGCTTTGCTTGCTGTCTTAGTCTTTTTCTTTCTTCTTTTTTTGTAAATGCAACAACAACTAAGACTTTAAATTTTGATGAATGATTCGAATCACTCGATTCATTTATGAGTATTATAAGTATTTTTCTAAATTTATTAATCTGAATGAATCACACATATTTCGAATGGTATGAGTTTGATGTCAACGTTGTAGTCATACTCATTGCAACTTGTACTTATAAATCAATGCTGTAGTGACACCAATACTGTTGACTCATTCATACTCAAAATTTCATAAGTACTTATGAGTAGAGAAAAAATGATTTATTGCTGATCTCTGGCCTGGACTAGACTATGGTGACTTAATTTTTCCTAACGAACATCAGAAGTACAAGACCGGTATGATGCTAACAATCTTCGACAAGTTGCGAGACATAAGTCTTATTATTCTATGATCGCTTGAAAAAATTGCACAAGAAGGACGGTACGTGCAATATTACTAGGCTCTGGTGGACGTATGTGGATAAGAAGAGGACTTATTGTTTTCCGTTCGAAAATCGTATGGCCATCAGATGATATAATGAAAGATTTGGCATTTCTTTATATAACTTTTACAGGAGCTGTGAGCCTGAGTGGAAGTAAGAGATCATCTTTGAACTCATGTGCCACTGCATGGCTCTTGCTGTAAAGAGCAAAGGTTCTTAACATCTCATTTTTAATAATTTCAAGCTAAACTCTCCAAAATAACAATCTTCCTGCAGTGTCAAGATTTATTTTGAAAACGAGTTGGTTTCCTACAGGGAATGTTTGATACTTGGGTTGAGTAATAATTGTTGTAACATAATGGGTCAAACATTCTATTTTTTGCTAAGAAACCGTATTCGTCTTGAGGTAATCCAAAAGAAGGGTCAACAACAGCAAGATCTGGTAGGAAAAGGTTCCAACAAATTATTTGTTTACTGTGGATTATGGTTTTTTTTAATTTAAATTAAATTTTTCATTTTCTCTTTACAAACTTTATTACAAATTTAAAACATTTCTCACTCTCTCTCTCTCTCTCTCTCACACACACTTTGAAAAGCCTAACAACAGCTTTAAAGATGAAACCATTTAATGCCATACGATATTATCTTGTTCTCTAATTGTAGAATCAAATCATTCAACATAATCAGCGAGCTGGCGTTATTGTTAGCAGCGGTGATTTAGCACTGCAGGGTGTTACACGCCATCAGGCTGGCAATTATACCTGTACAGCCTCAAATGTGGAAGGTGATGGTGACAGCAATGTGGTCGAATTGAAAGTGATGTGTAAGTACAACAGTAAAATATTATTGTTACTATAACAACAATACCAACAACAAAATGAAATTTACATAAAATGTTGGGAAATTAAATTAAGAAATGCACGCATACACACTCTCGAATCAAACCGTAGATTGTACATCAAATTAATGATGACAGCATAGAAGAAGAAGAAAAGGAAATTTATATCATATCGTATATTGTATTTAGAATACTACGTATGTATGTTGTTGACGTTGTCTAGAAAATTGTTGTACACTTTCGAACAAAAGAACTTTTCAATTTCCGCTAATGAATGTTAACGAAGAAAATGTTTCTCTATAGAGTTGCTATATTAAGAGATGTGTGGTTGGAAAATTAGAAACGAGTTTGTGGTGGCATTTAACCCAGTGAAATATGGGAAAGACAAAAAAAAATGGGAAACATTGCTGAGTACTTTTGGCATTGCAACATGTCAGCCTTCTTTTTTACACTGAAAATTAATCAGTTGAACCAGGAAAACGCAATATCTAAAGGCCATGATCGTGCAATGGTTTTTTAAAATTATTTGTTATACTTTTAATGGCCTACAAAGATGGGCTACTCCCTATGGTATTGTTTCGGATTCTGGTGTTCTCAAGCTTTTACTAATAGTCTCCGCAAGTTATTTATTTCAATAGGCTATAGCCCCGTCCTCCCGGGTGCAGTCTGAGCCCACGTTTCGCACAATATATGTGAGAATCGGGATGTATGTAGAAGTCTGTGTTGAAAAATTGATTTTTGATTTCAATCACGTTTACTTATAAAATTTTCACCCAGAGAGATATACAATTTCCAAGATCAGGTTATTATTTATGTGCAGCCTCCAGATTTCCTTTATTCAATAATATTCAGATCAGGTTGGATTCCATAAGCTTTCAGAACATTAAGCTTCTCGTGTTATCTGGTAAACCCTATGGTCCATAGTGATATCCTGAAAGAAAATTTTACTTCCCTAATCGAATTCCATGTACACTACATGAGCATTCCTTTAGAAACATCAGTCGATAGTGAAGACTTCAAAGTCAGTCCCTTTCTGAAAACCAGCTATACTACGATATTCTGGCGAGTAGGATATATACACAGAAAGTATTCTCCATTCCCTCAGTGTATACAGTGTTCAGTTATTAAAATAATTCCCTTAAGGAACGTGATATAATTCCTAAGCCTAAGAACCATAGATCGAGGCAGTACTAAACTAGAAGGAGTTGTACCAAATTCCTTTTCATCCTCATTTTGATAATTTCAATAATAGATGTAAGGAAAACCATAAATTCCGATAAGCTATCAAGTATTTAGTGACCTGTAATGAGTCAGAGCATTCGCCAGTGATGATATTAATTTACCTGATTTCCACCTTTTCTTAAGCTCATACATAGATACATATATAACGGGTTACTACAAACCTTCAGTCTGTTTCACGAGATAGCTTTTCACACCGTTTATGTTGTGTATGTTAATATAACCGTTAAGTAGAGGGACATATAATCCCCGTCATACATCAAAACAAAATATGAAAAAATATTTCTTCGGCGACTTCCTCTCAGCAAATTTCGGGCAAAAACTCTGCTATGAAAACTTTCTCAAAAATCTATCGTTCGCAGTCAAATTTAAACTGTTAGTCCCGCTCCTCATGCATAAAAATTAACACACACAACATGAGTGGTATTGAGAAGCTAGGCCGTAATCCTAACTGAAGGGTTGTAATGGCCAATTATGTATGTAAGTAGAGAGATCTACAGTTTATCAGTCGAACGACAGATTTTTTGAGAAACTTTTTACAGTTTTGCCAGAAATCTGCTGAGAGGAAGTTGCCGAAGAAATATTTTTTTTCACACATTTCGTTACGATGGAGATTTCTGGCCCATTTATCTATCAAATTCGACAACGAATAGTGGACGTATAGATGGGCACTTTGCAGTATCAGTAAAATTTCAGTAAAAATTGATTTTTACTGATTACTGAAAAAAATTTCAGTATTCAGTAAAATTTTACTGGTAATGCAATCTAAATTTCATTTAAATTTCATTTAAATGTCATTTAAATTTAGATTGCATTAACAGTAAAATTTTACTTTTTTTCATTTAAATTTTATTCAAATTTCATCCAAATTTAGATTGCATTAACAGTAAAATTTTACTGAATACTGAAATTTTTTTCAGTAATCAGTAAAAATCAATTTTTACTGAAATTTTACTGGTACTGCAAAGTGCCCATCTATGCTGCTAATGAACCATTAAGGTGTGAGCTCCTTGTATCACATTCGTCAGCAATATTACTGCATATCAGTTCGACATGATGACGACTAAACTAGGCCATTCAGCGTATGGACGCTTCTAGATGGCATCGGCTTATCGGAATTTTGAAAGTTTAGAGATTTAATTCTCGAACGTACTTTGTTGTCGTTGACATTATATATTTGAGATGGGAAGATAAGATTATAAGTCGCCGTAGTCTAGTGGGTAGTGTGTTGGCTTATTAGACGTAAGGCCACGGTTCAAACCCCAGGTCAGACATTAAAACGAAATTTGAAGAAATATTTCTTTGGCGACTTCCTCTCAGCAGATTTCTGGCAAAAACTCTGAGAGTAAATAAAATTGCCATGAAAAGTTTCTCAAAAAAATTCTGTCGTTCGAAGTCGACTTTAAACTGTAGGTCCCGTCACTCATGTAAAAAATTAACACACTCAACGTGAGTGATGTGAGAAGCTAAACCGTAATCCTGACTGAAGGGTTGTAATGGCCAATTATGTATGTATGTATGATGGGAAGATAATTGCATTTTCCAGTTTTGTATGTGTACTAACACGTACAAGGACTAACACGTACAAGTACTTCAACAGTTGAGAGTATTCCATGTAGGCAGTTAACGAATAATTTTCTGTTTGAAAATTTTTCAGTGTTTCGGCTCACTGTACACATCTCATGTTCGATGTGTTCAGCAGTAATTGTTCTATAAAACTTGGTAGTATTCTCTGATAGCTGAAACATTATATAGACGACTTGCTTACACAGCTTTACAAGTTCTTTTGCATCTGTTCTGTTGCAGCAGTACAGCAGTACCACTGCTTTTCGGGTAGGCAAAGTTTAGCTTTCGTCTTTACAATTGGAGACATAATAAAGACCTTTCAGCAGTAGGAAAAATAGGCTCTCTCCTTACAAATTCTTCAATAATAAATTTATCATCGTAATAATTGAGAATTGGTCGTAATCCTGGCTGAATGGTTGTAATGACTTCTCACACCACCACCTACAGTTTAAGGTCGACTCCAAACTACAAACTTTTGAGAAACTTTTCATGGTAATCTTATTTACTCTCAGTGTTTTTTTGAAATTATCACACCAAAGAATTTGTTTTTTCAAAAAATTTCACTGGGTTTGTAGAAAATCATAAGAAATTCTTTATTCTGTAAATTCTTAAACAAGAAAATTTTTACTTCTACTCTTAACTTTGTTTCCATATTCATTTCATGCCATTTCATTCCTCACTTCTTCTATCTCTCTAACTATCTTCTATAAAAGCAACAATTTTTTTTTGTCTGTCTATGTATGTACATATACATTACATACCACATACATATATTTTTCTATATATGCGTTAAGATACGTATGCATGTGTGTATATGTTGTGTATGTGTTTGTGTGTTTCTTTTTATATATTTTTATTTCCTTTTAAATTTCCTTTAAAGCAACACTTTCCGAAGAGATAAAAATCACTTTGCCTTTACAATACAAAATGAAAAGATGACACATGCACAACACACTGACACATCAGCAGTAACAGTAACAGCAACAGCAACTGAATAATACAATACAATTCATCTACATGAAGTCGGAGGTGGAGTTGGAGTTGGTGTTAAAAATATAATGTTTGTTGCTATTGTTGCATTACATAACAAGTTGTAGTAGGAACTCTGATGTAAAAATAAGTCTTCTTCTTCTTGTGTTTTGGGTTCTGTAGATGGATTCATTACAACACGTACGTAATACGGTTCTTATGCCACATGTTTACATGTACTCAGCTGCAAGTTAACATGGAAGAAAATCTGCTTGTTGTTGCTGTAAATGTGTGTGTGTGTGTCAGTGTGTGTCTCATGTAAGATAAATTCTTATGGAAAATATACATTTTGTTGCATATGTATTCTAAGAGTATTTGTCACTTTTTAATGTTGAAGGTGTTGAACTTTAAATGTAAAATAAATTAAAATTAACGAAGTATTCTTTTATGAATGACAGTTTTTTCTTTTAATTTAGTTTTACTTCTGAAACTTTAGAGGATTTTTGTTAAAAGCAAAAGAAAATTAATTAAAAAGATTGAATTGACTCTGTTGAATTAAAAAAAACAATAAATTTAGTTAAAAGGGAACACAATACATACACATGTATGCATTGCTTTACATTATTTGAAGGAACTTACTGCTGTCCCAAAGCATCTGCATGGTTTCAGTACCATTATTCAAGTTTTCCAGCTAAACAGACGATAGTCTACTGTAGGAGGTTCTGCTGTATCACGTTTTCTGTGGGTGTATATTGGGGGTAGTCATGAGCAACATTTTTTTTGATTTATTGTCACTTTTTCTGGAACACAACTGTTGTTTGAAGTTCCCATGTTAGTCGTAGGTGATCATATGTTCTCTAAGTAGGGAGCGGGCTTAAGCTTAAGCTTAAGAGATACATCTTGATAGAATTTTGATTTCTGCAAGTTTTAAAGCAAGACTACTCGATTTTGCAGTAGTCAACAGTTTAACTACTACATCACAGTATTTAATACACTGTATTACTAAGCAAACGTTCATATTGTTACGAAAATGATTAACAAAATCTACACTAACAAATACAACAAACTTGTTACAAGTAAACCAACAACATCGGTATTCTTAATGAAACGGGGATAGACAAGTAAGCTAGAACGCAATAACAAGCAATGTGAACAAAATACACAAACAACAACGAAGTCGCAATAGAGTTCTCGAGAAGGCGAAACTCAGAACGTTCTAATTCAAGAACCTTCATCAGACTGATTACGTAAGCATATAAAAAAGCAAGACAAAGCAGGCAACGAGTAGTAAGAATTCAGCCAGTCTTGTGTGAAGACGTGTTGCGTGTGAAGAAAACAGTCGTGGTTTGAAGATCGCCGTTGAAAAGATTTGCGTTGTAAGCAAAGAAGAATAGCGAAGAAGCAATTATTGTTGTATTCGTCAAGTTGTAAACGGTGGTACACAAAAGTAGTGCGAACAATAAAGAGTTGAATTGAAACTAAACACATATTTGTTTTTATTTTGTTTGCAATCAACGAACTCATATTCTAAACGTTTTTATAAAGGTAAAAATGTAACAATATTTTCGAATAGCAGAGTCACAGCTTAGTATCGTTTTAAATCAAAACTCGAAAAGTCGCATAAGATGTAAAGACGATAGGAGCATATCCGAAAAACATTCTTAACCGTAGTTCAAGCTTTGTATCAAAAATGATACATTTAAATTTTTGGAGACTATAAAACTTTAATTCAGAAAAAGTTAAATGACTGATTATTTTTTATTGTATTCGTGAAGGTATTGTAAGTTAAGTGTTGGATGAAAGTGAAAGGGTTTTATTTTTTCGTTTCTTAATATTGATGTTGGCTTATTAGACGTTAGACCAAGGTTCAAACCTCTGATCCGACATTTCCAATTTACAACGAAAGTTTGGAATGACCGATTATGTATGTATGGATGTATGTATGTAATATTCCTGCTGCTGAAGAGTCTGAAGGAGAAGAAAACAGAAGCTCGTCTTATGAACTGACGAAAGTATTGGCAGCTACAAAAGTGTCATGGCTTATCGCCAAAGATGGTACTACTTGCAACAGAGAACCTTATGTCTTTAGTAGTTTGGGAAGAGAAAATATTACCAATTTTCACGCAGATTTCTTAAAATGTTGTAGAGTGTTTCTTACTGCTCTTCTCATATTTATCTCACGTATCAGGCAAACATTAGAAAAAAGTGTTTCGTCTTATGTTTTATTTCATAGATATTGCAGAAGGATAAAACTTCGATCAACTACGTACGTATGAGATAATACAATCATTCGGCTTTCAGCTTTTAATTAACCCAATAATTTTGTCGCTATTTGTCGATTTTACTACAAACTGTCTTACGTACTTTAAGATAGAATTTTTCTCAGTCAGGTGTTCCTATTGTTTTTTTCTGTGCACGTTATTGTTCCTGAACTTTCTTGTATGCCTCTATTAGGCTAAAAACTGCTAAAGAATCTCCTTAAAACGCAGCTTCATTGACCATCTAATGGCTTAAAACACTAGAGAAAAGAGAAAATAAAAATATAAAATGATGGGAAGAAACAAAATTAGAGAACACAATTTCTGTTACAGCAAAGCCAAATAATCAACAAGAAAAAGAAGAAAAAAAATGGAAAATTGAAAGGAACTCTGAAACAATTGCAATTTGCCACCTTCTGTTATTTCCTTTAATTCTGTGATTCCCTTTATTATGGTCCACAACGTTATCAGCCACTACAGGACATTAATGCCAAAGATGCTAAAAAAAAAGGAGAAATGCACGACGGAAACAACAATAACAGCAGCAGTATTACTTCCCGTTTAGCTTAATAAACTTCATTTCTAATTCCATCAAATGGAACTTGGCTGCCAGGAAATTCTTTCTATTATTCTTGCTTGGAAAATGTCAATCTTTGCTCTCAAACTTCTCCCTCTCTCTCTCTTGTTGCTACTCTTTCTTAATCTTGCATTTGTTATTGTTGTTTTATTGTTGTTGCAAATTTAAGCTTACAGCAGGATTTTACAATGCAATGATATGAAATCATAATTTCGTTGTTCTTGTCATTCGGTTATTGTTGTCGTTGTTGCTGTTGTTGTTATTAAGCTGCAGTTGATAACTCTTGACTGCTTTAAGCTAAAAATGTCATTGTTTGAGTTTTTATTTCTTCCCCCCCTTTCCCTTTCGTTATTGCTGTTGCTTTTGTTGTTTACGTTTTGATGATATGGTGTATTTGTATATGTGAATGTATATGTTGGAGTTGTTGTAGTTGTTGTAGTTGTTGTAGTTGTTGTAGTTGTTGTAGTTGTTGTTGTTCTGTTGTTGTTAAACTATAGCTAACGGCCATAGTTAGCGTTTGTTGGTATTTTTTTTTTTCAAGTTAATGTTACACAAACAATTTCTTTCGCTATTCCTTTTAACATTTTCTTTCTCTATGTTTTCATTTTTTCCCCGTACACTCATACACATACATACTTTACAATTTGTAAACCACAGAAGAGGGAGAGTTAACAGTCATGAGCAAAAGAAAGCGGAAAGGAAAAGAAAACGTCTTTACTTCTACTTCTTTGTCATGATAAAACCTGGATGACAAGGTTTTATAATTCGAATTGTACGCTGTTCTATCGTTATCTGGAGTAATAATGACAATTGCCATCAGCTTAGATCGACCTTTCCAGTCCTATTACTGCCTTGCTTAATTGAACATTACAAACCATCAGGATTACGATCTAGCTTCGCACATCAGTAATATTGTGTGTGTCCGTTTTGGATTCACACAACTGGACCAACATTAGACGACCAAAAGTAATCTGAGTAATCTGATGATCAATCGTTCTCAAAATTAAAATTTCTTAAGCCTATTACGTATATTGGGGCTCGAAACGATCGCACTGTATCAGAGATCAGCAATGAGGATTCAAAAAGATGAGCAGATTCGAATCATACTCATAATTATTGATACTTATAAGCATTCATACTTATTTTAATATCATACTCATACTAATCATATTCAAAGTTTGAAGTATTCAACGTACTCATACTTAACAATATGCATGATATTGTTGATTTCAACTCTTCATGACTCAAGATTAACAAGAATCAGAAAATAAGTATCACGTACGAACACTACAATACTCACCATAAGGCTGTGTGTTTGCTTTGCATTCTATCTTTGTCTTTGTCTCTCTTCTTTTTTTTTTAAATGCAACAACAACTAAGACTGAAAATTTTGATGAATGATTCGAGTCACTCGACGTATGAATCAAACATATTTCGAATGTTATGAGTTTGATGTCAACGTTGTACTCATACTCATTGCAACCTGTACTTATAAAACAATGCTGTAGTGAGCACGAATGAATCAGAGTAGTTAAATTTCTATACTGTTAACTCACTCATACTCGAAATTTTATGAGTACTTATGAGTAGCGAAAAAACTATTCATTGCTGATTTCTGCACTGTATGCATATTTGATGCTGTTGATGGCTTGAAAGAATTGATTTTTAAAATCCCAAAGAGTTTATCATAACAATTGGATTTTCACAATTCAATTCAAGTGGATAACACTAAAAATATATCGTAGTGCGTTGGTTTATTAAACCCATGGTTCAAACATCTCAAGTGAAAGGAATACTCTTCTGGCAGAAACTCCGAGAATAAATAAAAAGTTATCATGCAAAAGTTTCTTAAAAATCTGTTGTTCAAATTCAACGTTAAAGTGTAAGTCCATCAACTCATAGATGAAATTGAAGCACATACTTTTGACGGACACTGTACTATATATACAGCATTTGTAATTATTTATACTTTAGCTCACCCACTCTTTTACTCTCTGTGTGGTTGCAAATATTTGCATACATTGTAATATTTTGTACTTGTTGTTGTACTTTCAAAAACAACAGTAATGACAACAAAAGTGATTACTATTAAAACAATAACAACAACAACCTTAATATGTCAAAGTAACAAGAAAATTAATGCAGATAAGCTTTCCTCACTTAATTTCTATTTTTTTTTTATTATTATTTTTTATCAGAGTAACAGTAATACTCTCTCTACACAGTACACCAGTGTTACATTTTATATAAAAAGGAGTGGGCATAAAAAAATTTGGGCATACTACACATTTGTTTCGGTAAATACATGTAAAATTTGATTTGATTATTTATTTTTTTGTGACCAAAATCCTTGCTTCCACTCTTATTCATACATACATGCATACATAATTGGTCATTACAACCCTTCAGTCCGGATTACGAACTAGCATTTCACAACACTTATGGTGTATGTGTTAATTATAAGTATACATGAGTGGCTGGACCTACATTTAAAGTCGACTTGGAACGACAGATTTTGAGAAATTTTTTCATGGCAGGTTTATTTACTCGCAGAGTTTTTACCAGAAAACACCGAAGAAATATTTTTCTCATATTTCGTTTTGTTGGAGATGTCTGACCTATGGTTTGCATCGAAGTCCCATTTCTAATAAGCCGACACATTACCTACTAGACTACGGCAACTTATGATAGTCGAATGCACAATTGAAATCTCATCTCCACCTAACTCCACCTTCCCTTTCGCTAAGTATATCTATCTAACCACCTCCCAACTCCACAGAACGTTTTTCACCCGATCAGCGAATTGGAAAATCTTTTCACTTGCGTGCTCATCTCTCTGCTCATTGTCGTGAATTCTCCTATGGTCTGGCTCTCAGTAGAATGTATACATATTTCCCTGGCTGGCTTAATTGGCTGCCACAGTCAGTCTTATGTTATTTTCGTGTCAACCTCACTAGAGCCCAAAGCTCAGAAAGCTATCCGATCTGGTAGTATGTCCTCTTCGCCTAATCTCTTTCTTTGGTTTGGAATATAACTACAAGTTTTCCCTGGAGCTTGAAATATTTCATTCAGGAACCAAAACATGCACTTCCGCCACGATATTTAGCCTAGACACGATTTTTTCCTCCTTTAAAAGTGTATATAATCTCCACTTTTGTTACTAAGTCTAGGTGCGAACAGAGATCAGCTATGAGTATTCAAAAAGATGAGTAGATTCGAATCATACTCATAATTGTTGATACCTATACGCATTCATACTTATTTTAATATCATACGACCTCATATTCAGAGTTTGAAGTACTCATCGTACTCATACTTAACAATACGCATGATGTTATTAATTTCGAATCTTCTTTACTCATAATTTACAAGAATCACAAAATAAGTATGATTCGCGTAAGAGCACTACAATACTCACTTGAAGGTTGCGTGTTTGCTTTTCTTGCTGTCTTTGTCTTTTTCTTTCTTCTTTTTTAGTAAATGCAACAACAACTGAGACTGTAAATTTTGATAAATTATGAGTATTTTCCAAAATTTATGAATCTGTATGAACAGGTGTATGAATCAAACATATTTCGAATGTTATGAGTTTGATGTCAACGTTGTTGTCATACTCATTGCAACCTGTACTTATAAATCAATGTTGTAGTGAGTACGAATGAATCAGAATAGTTTAGTTTCAATACTGTTGACACACTCATACCCAAAATTTCATGAGTACTTATGAGTAGCAAAAAAACGATTCATTGCTCCACAAAATCATTAAGTCTTCTGATTCTGTCCAGATTATAGCTTAGGAGAAAATTTGCATGCGCAAATTTTTTTGTCCTCACTCCTTATTTTCTTGTATTTAATGTTAGCTGCTGAATCATTTTTTATGTGTTCCTTTCGCTATTTTTTTGTTTTTTTTTTTTTGGTGTCAAGGCTACATTGTGGCTGTAGAGAGTGTAAGTGTTATTTCAGCTTTACCAGTTTTATGAGAGAGAATAAATAAGAAAAAAGAAAAAAACCAAAATGAAATCCATAAGTATTCATAAGTAGTTTTCTTTTTCATTTTAATTTTTCTATTAAAATTTGAGAGAAATTAAAATAAATGCTAAGAGAACCAGAACAACTGAATAGAGCTGCCTGCTGCATATATTACAATGGTGACAAGTATGCTAAAAAAAACTAACAACAACTATGACAACAACGGCAACATTTACGAGAACAATGTTACTGTTATTGTTGTTGCTATTATTATTGCTGGCATTGCAGCAATTTAAAACACAAATGTTGGCTCAAAAAACAGCGACCATAATTTTTTATGCACAAAAGACTATAACAAAAACAAGAAAATTTGTTATTTTATGAGCACTTAATAATACAAAAAACACAAAAAAAAAGAGAAAAGAAAAGTTCAGAGAGAGTGTACGAGAAAGAGAGAGAGAAGGAGGGAGCTACAAAAACGAGTACTGAAACAAACCCTTAACATACATATGAAAATGAGTATAAAAAAATATAAGAAAAAAAGTTAAAAAAAAATGGAAAAAATCAAGCAAAGATTTTAGTAGGTCAAGATCGGAAACGTAATAAGTTTTTGAATCAAAGATTTTAATTTCGATTTTAATTTCTGTTTTGTACAAAATGTTGGCTTGCAAGGATTTATTGCAGCCTGTAAAGGCTTATGCATTATTCAAAGAATAGATTCCTTCATCCAAAAAAAAAGCTAAGCTCGCATCAATATTTCCTAGAATTTGATAACCTAATTGTTGACAGAAGTTTTTTCCAACTTGTAGATTTTATTCTCTAACAAGTTGAGGTTACGGTTATGAAGTCGCCGTGGTCTAGTAGGTAGTGTGTTGGCTTATTAGACGAAAGGCCCGAGTTCGAATCCCAGGCCAGACATCAAAAACAAAATACAAAAAGTATTTCTTCGGCGACTTCCTCTCAGCAGATTTCTGGCAAAAACTCTGAGAGTAAAAATTGCCATGAAAAGCTTCTCAAAAAATCTGTCGTTCGGAGTCGACTTTAAACTGTAGGTCCCGCCACTCATGTATAAAATTAACGCACGCAACATGAGTGGTGTTGACAAGCTAGGCCGTAATCCTGACGAAGGGTTGTAATGGCCAATTATGTATGTATGTATGTCGCATCAATATTATTTTATATGTCTTCATTGAAACAAATAATAGAGAAACGAAGTAAGTCATTTTGAATCGGTCTATCAAATATACACAATAACTGCCACATCGTTCGCGAGTTCTTTAGCCAACGATTTCACATTACATTCTAGAATGTAAGTAGGCTATTAAGAATTACATCTTATATGGGGACCTAGTCATCAGGGAATGATAGAAAACATAGAAGAGAATTGTGTTACTAATAGAGCCTAAGCATTATCTGACATAAACTTGATTAATTTAATGCGTTTAAGGGTATAAAAAACAGACAGAAATGTCACATCTACTATTATGGAACAATGGCACAGTGGGAAGAATTGAAAAGATACTCTGGAGCGATTCTCTATGGAGGGCAACGTTGATGACATTAAGACGGAATAAATGTTACTAGAGTACATGTACAGTGCATGTAGTGATGACATGAAATGAAAGGACTGATAGATAATGCCATTGTCCAGCTCGAGATTACAACATATTGGAAAAGACATCATTGCAGAAATGATTCATCTCAGAGCAGTGACTTGAATATGCTCTTTCAAGTTATCTCTTTCCTTGAAAGAGATGCTCTTTCAAGTTATCTCTTTCCTTGAAAGAGCATATTCAAGTTATCTCTTTCCTTGAAAGAGCATATTCAAGTCAAGACATAATAGCTCTGATGGTAATGGCATTCGTGTATGATAATAAGCGTGATATCATTGGTTGTTTCCCCTTCCTTCGCCCTACCTACCTGTTACATTCCTATTCAAATGTATCATTTGAATCCGGAAGCCTTCAGGTCTCACCTAATATGAAGCATAAATATTCGGCTTCTTCGTAAGTTTCACAAACTACTTCTTCCACTTACTTTGACGCCAATAGTGATTCGATGCAAAACTGACTTCTTATTATAAAATCCAAGCACCCAAGAACCCAAGAACGGCATGCCAATGAGAAATTGTCGTCGGTTTTAAGTATATTTGCCAATTAATAGGTCCTTTGACAGCTGTTACATGTGTTTATTATTCGACATCATTCTCAACAGCCTCAGGTTTCAAGAGGTTGTACGGAGCTAACACCATCAGGATATAGAAATCATGAGTAATTATTTCAATGGTAACTGGAGCCAAAAAGTGCAGTTAAGGACAATTTTCAAAAAAAAAAAAGTCTTCCTCTCTAATGAAGCGCCTTTCCATCTGAATGATTTAGTGAATACACAATTGTCGCTCAAAAAATTCTCAGAAAAATATACACAAGCATATAACATTTTGAAGATGATACCAAAATTACAGTGATTATAAATGACATTCGCCAGAAGTCGCCGTAGTCTAGTAGGTAGTGTGTTGGCTTATTAGACGTAAGGCCACGGTTCAAATTCCAGCTCAGACATCTCCAACAAAACGAAATATGAGCAAATATTTTTTCGGCGACTTCCTCTAAGCAGATTTCTGGCAACAAATCTGAGAGTAAATAAAGTAGCCATGAAATACTTTTCAAAAATTTGTCGTTCAGAATCGACTTTAAACTGTAGGTTCCGCCACTCATGTATGAAATTAACACACACACACAACATAGGTGGTGTGACAAGCTAGATCGTAATCCTGGTTGAATGGTTGTAATGACCAATTATGTATGTATTGAATGGCATTCATTTAGGAAACAGAATAACGGAGTTCTTGTGGTCTGATCTAGGCAGTATTGATCTAAGCTGTACCTTGCTGAAACCGTGTGTGATAATCGATTTATTATAGGTATGATTGCCAGAACAATTGGCCATCAAGGTTTTGGAATTTAAAGTCATGCGAATTTTTTCTTTTGCGTATTTTTTAAGAATCTCGGTTGAATGTAAATAAATCAGAAACAATTTCAGGGCTTAATACGTAGATCCCATATGATATTGGTGGGATACAACCATATCTCTGTGGAAAATTTCTATGAAAAGAGTAAAGACCTGTTATGAGGCTGCGACGGCCATCTTCCTTACTTAATTGGAACATTTTTCCTTTGCTATCCAATAGAAAAATCACAATTATTTTTGAAAATGTGTGTTTCTATTTTAAAATGATAAAGTGCATGCTTACTGAGACACTCTTTAGAAGTTTTCTTCTGAAGCACACTTTCTAAAAATTTTTTACAATGAGTATGGAGCTGTGTTTAGCTTCATGGCTTGCAATAAAAACGAAAGTATTGTGTAAGCAACATATTGTGACACTTTAAGTCGATATTTTCTTTTTAATTTTCAATAAATTTCATTAAAAAAAACCAAAATAATCTTTTTGCCAGCCTCTATTGAATTTAATTTGAAATTATGGTTACAAAACGAGAAAGGAAAAAATCCAAGAAACTGTCATTGTTTCAAAAGCAAACTTTCAACTCTCAATATATATATTTTCATTTTGTTGTTGTTGTTTTTTTTTCTCTCTACCAAAATAAATCTGTTAAAATTCTTAAAGTCGTTATCATGTGGAAAAACTTTCTTCTTTTTTGCTACTTCTTCGGTCAGAACAATATCTGGTAGTCTTCTGCGGCAGGCTCCTTGAACTCTGGGATTTTTTTTTTCATAATAAGACAAGAAAAACTGGCAGAAAAAAAAGGAAAAAATATCCTTTTTTTTATTTTATTTGACATTTTTCAAACTCTTCTTGTCAATAACTGTGCAATAGCCGTAAAGTTTTCCATTTAGTTTTTGGTTTTCCAACAACAACCAACCATTTTAGAGGTTTTTTTTCATTCCTTCTTTCTTTCTCTTATTTCAACATTTGCTTCTTATGAAATGGCATAGAACGTGGTGTGAATAAGATTTTCATTTTTTCTTCCTTTTCAAGGAATCTAAAAAGGAGATAGGGACAGGGAGAGAGAACGTACTAAAGAATGACATTTAAAATACTGAAATGTTTTAAGAATTTTTCTCAGTTTTTCTTCGTTTGTTTTCAAAGAAAAAAGGATTTTTTCCAATTGCAGCGTGCTTTCGTACACAAGATGGGGTCAACTCGAGTACAATTCTTAACTCAGAAATGTGTAGAGGAGATAATATCAACATATAAAATTTATAGAATTTAAATGAGAAACTAAAATATGTTTTCTCTTCCGTTTTTTTTTTTTTAATAAAAATTTCTTTGAATTGCCGAACTATTAATTCCTTATAAATATTACGATTTAAACGGGAAAACTTAAAAACTTAAGCAGCCCTTCATAGGAAAAAAATTTGTTTAAATTGCTGCACAATGTCAAGCCAAACAATTCAATTAATGAGGCAGTAAAATGAGTAGAAGTTTTGAGTGAAAGCAGCCATTACAATGATCAGTTTTGGTGACCCGTAGCAATTAATATCCCTGACTTTGGTGTAATCCAAAGTTACTGACATAAATTCCAAAGAAAACATGTCAATCAGCAACTTGAGTTGGACCTTGAAGATATCTCTGTTACTGTTCTATTCATTCTGAATATTGTTATGATGAAAATGAAAAATCTAGATACTGGTGTTTTGCTTTTACATCGCTTAGCATTAAAATTATAAACAAAATTTACAAACACAAAACAATGCAGTAAACAAACCTGTTTACAAATTATCGCACTGCTTAAAATCACAACAAACACCAGCATAAAAGAAAATGGTAAACAAGTAAACAAAGATCCACAAACAAAACTACAATAATAAATGTAAATAACGATATTTACATTTATAGAGATTTCGAGAAGGCGAAGTCATAAGCATTCGCCTTGAAGAACATTCATCAAACTGTTTACTTTGCCATATAAAAGGCAAGGCAAAGCAGGCGAGTTCGTTAGTGAAGTTCAGTCAGTATTGTATGAAGACGCGGTGCATTTGAAGAGAGTAATCATGGTTTGAAGATCTCCGTTACAAAGATTTGTCGAATAATTGCCTAGTAATTGTTATTGTTTATGAAAAGGGTATAAGCAGAGGAATAACAAACAAAAACAATTGTTGTTGTTTACATAAAGTAAGCACACACAGAATTGTTTGAATAATAAAGAATTCTAATTAAAACAAAGTCGCCGTGGTCTAGTAGGTAGTGTGTTGGCTTATTAGACGAAAGGCCCGAGTTCGAGTCCCAGGTCAGACAACAAAACGAAAATATGAAAATATTTCTTCGGCGACTTCCTCTCAGTAGATTTCTGGCAAAAACTCTGAGAGTAAAAATTGCAATGAAAAGCTTCTCAAAAAGTCTTTAAACTGTAGGTCCCGCCACTCATGTATAAAATTAACGCATACAACATGAGTGGTGTTGAGGAGCTAGGCCGTAATCCTGACTGAAGGGTTGTAATGGCCAATTATGTATGTATGTGTAATTAAAACAAAACACAAATTTATTTTTATTTTATTTGCAATCTATGAGCTTATATTTTAAACGTTTTAAAAAGGTAAAAACGTAACAATATTTTACCCCGAGATCGAACATTTCCTGTAGGAAATCAACTTCATTCCAGAATAAATTTCACGCAATCTTTATGTTAAAAAGTTTAGTCAACGATACAGGAAAATGAGTGTTTAAGAGACTCCGTTTCTTAATTGCAAGAGCAAGGCACTGACGCATGCGCCGCACCTATCTATGCCAAGTCTGTCACGCTAAAATCGCATTTCTACAATGGATGAGGTTCTGCAATCAAATCCAACCAATAGACTTTTTAAATATACACGCTCAGCAGAGTCGGAAATCCTACAGCTAATAACATGTTGGAAATTGTGAGTTCTATATCTGCTCAACTATTATGAGGCCATGTAGGAATTCGAAGGCAATGTGCAGGTAGAAAAGCTTGGAAGGAGGGAACGTTCCATGCCGCTGATAGAAAGTCCATCTCTGTATTGGAAAGCCCATTTCTGTATTGGAAAGTCCATATCTGTATTGGTATTGTATTGATTTTATTGTATTGATTTTACCATCACTTCCAACTTCTACAAGAATTCAAAGAAATAAATTAAAATTTATCGTATGCTTTACGGGTTCGAATAAATGAATTAATTTAAATTGTTTTTAAAGATTTGAAAGAAACGAAAATAAAATTTATTTTATGTTTTATTAAATTGTTTTTGTTGTTTTTACTTTCATTACAGACAAACCCATTTGTCGACCCGAACAAAAGAAAATTTATGGTGTTGCTCGCAATGAGGCTGCTGAAATATTGTGTGAAGTTGATGCCTTTCCGCCACCCGAAAACTTTAAATGGTCCTTTAATAATACAGCTGAAACATTTGACATGCCACAAAGTGGCTTTCGAGCACATTCCGCCCAAGGCTCAACATTGACATACACCCCGGTCAAGGTATGGTATACAAAGAAACAATAACAATAAAACAAAGAAAAATAAATAAACAAACAAATAAACGAACGAACAAAAAAAAAAAGATCAAAAATATTAATTTCAAAACAGCCTGATTATAATAATTATGGCCCAACAATAGAGAAAAACAAAAAAATTAAACACAAAAGGACATGAAAGTGTATTTATCACCCAAAAAAAAATATCCATACATACCATATATATAGCATTTGATATGAATGAATAAATAAATGTCTGTGATTAATATCAAAAGACCAGAAACAAAAAAAAAAAATGACAGACAAAAATTTGTTATCCTCCTCGTATCATTAAAACAAGGCTAACACTAATGCCAAGGCTAGCCGATAATAGCACAAGATATTTATGAAAAAAAAATAATTATTATGGTTACAGGGCAAATAAGAGAATTCAGTTACAAATTATTATTCTTTTATAGCAAAACAAAAACATCGACTTATTTTTTATTTGATGATTGGTTTCTTTTTATCATTTTAATGGCAGGTTACTTGCAATTATAATTGAAAGTGAAATCAACCACGTTTAGTAGGTTAATCACAATTAAATGTCAAGTTATCAGGCTCACCATGAAGAGACAGAAAGCAATAAACCTGTCAAGCATTACAAGAATTCCCATTAAACTTGTTAGTTAAAGTAGTTAGCACTGAAAGGCATGTGCTTGCTTCCGCCAGTCTCTGTCATACAGCAGAAACATAGCAGCCTGGAAATATATGGTACAGTTAACGTCAAGAATCTCGTATTTATTATCGATACTGTAGCCGTAGTCTAGTATGTAGTGTGTTGACTTATTAAACTTTGAGGCCACGGTTCAAAACCCACGTCAAATATCTCCAACAAAATGAAATATGAAAAAATATTTCCTCAGAGGCTTCCTCTCAGCAGATTTAAGGCAAACTCTCGATTAGGAAAAGGAAATTGTCATGAAAGGTTTCTCGAAAATCTATCGATCGGAACGAATAGTGGTGTGAGAAGCTAGATCGTAATCCTGACTGAATGTTTGTAATAACCAATTATGTATGTATGTATCGCAGTCTACAGTTACGCTCAATGTAATAAGTGGTCAAACAGTCACGTATTATAATTATTATTACAGCCACTAAAAACGTTCCTCCGTAATCGCTGTAGTCCATTAGATATTGTGTGGAATTTTTCGACGAGAGCTCGTGAGTTCGAACATTAGTTCGGACATCTCGAACAAAACGAAATCTGAAAAAATATTTCTGTCGGCAACTTCAAATGGCCATAAACAGCTTCCCAAACCTGTAGGCCCTGCCAAGCATATGAAAAATTAATAGACACTACATAGGTTGTGGGAGAAGCTAGGTTATAATCCTGACTAAGGCATTGTAATGACCAATTAAGTAAGAAAAAAGTGTCTCCAAAAATTTATTCTCATCATTTTTTATTTCATTTCACGATTTCGTTTCCACGTCAGATCCCTTCAACAAACTGCTCAAGTAAGCTTATTAAGGCAGATCGCTAAGCTGGTGCCATTGAGACTATATGCATTCAATTCCTGGCCCAACCTGGGCTATGGGCATGATACTATACTGGAAGCCATTAATATATTAAAGTCGACTATACGATTCCTTATAAGTTTCTGAATAGAACATTCGATTTTAGAATTTTAATCACAGACTTCTGAACAGAAGATCTGGAAGCTCCCAATGGTACTCTTCTAAGTCTACGCTGATGCCTCGAAGATAAGTGGCAGAGTGGGCTGTGGTTCTGATACTAAACTTTTTTATAGGCTGCCTGATCACAATAGTGTTTTACAAGCAGAAATCATGACAATTTTGAAAGCGGTTGTAGCTTGGTCCCTTTAAAATCTATTGACTTACTCTAACAGCCAGGCTGCGGTTAAGTGAATAATGAACTTTTTTTCGTCCGTCCTTGTCCATAAATGCCGAGAATATCTCAAAGAAATTTTTGCATCTTTCAAACGTAACTCTTATGTGGCCTAAGAACATATGGATGTCGTGGAAAATTGCATTGCTTATGAGCTGGTCAGGGCCAGTGCGGAGCTCGCATTCTCCGACATGTTACAGGTCATAGGTATTTCGATTGCCTTAGTTTTTTTGTTTGGTATATTGCCCACCCATCTTACAAGGAAGTTCAATCTTATTGGCAGCAGGAGAGCATACATGGGCGGGAAGAGATCATCATTATCTATCGGTATGTATGATTATGGTATGATCCTGGCATAGGTGGGAGATCTTCTTTTAAAGGTGGCCCACCATTTTTACCTAACTACCCTAACCCATAAAATATTTGGAAAGGCTTGCTTTATGGAAATTATGAATGAAGCCTAATATATATGTTATGTCTCATCCACCTTTACTAAACTCCATTAAGGATTGAGCAAGAAATGATGCTGAGAAGGTAACTTAATTGCTTGATAACTTAAAAACCATTTTTACCACGACTTTTTACCAACCGATTTGCACAGTATAAGTGATGTACCTCTACTACCTCTAAACCTTAAGTTCAAGGCAGTTAGACAACCATTAACTAAGTGGTTGGACCAACAGTTCAACAAAGATTGGAACTTAGTCATATCCTTATGTATGCATGCTTGGCTTAAAAATATTTTTTCCAATTGTTATTGCACCTGCTATTCCCACAATCGGGCCAATTAATCAAACTAACTATTACGGTGTTGCATATTGAACTTTTCAAAAGAAAATTATTCGAAAAGAATTCTTTGTCATTGACTTTGCTGTCAACTGTGTTTGACTTGAATGATAAAAATCTTAAGCAAATGAGTGAAAGCAATTGTGTTGACGATGGTTTTAGTTTTGTTGCCAAGCGATTGGAAATATTTATGGCAACAGCAAACAACAGTTTGTATAGTAATAAATATTTTAATAACAACAATAATACTCATATACTTATGGCCAAATAGATAAAAACCAAATTCATAAGCTAAGGCAAGTATTTTTACTTGAAGTTTTATGAAATTACACCCATTCGCTTGCTTACTAACACACTGGCATTTATAGATTTTTAAGCTTTAAATATGACAATAATTTTGTGAAAATGGTTGTTGACCACATTTGGTTTTTATTACAATGGCAATAGTAATGGCAACTACAACTACTACAATAGACAAGAAAGCAAAAAAACAACCAACAACAACTAGATTATGAAAACAATTTAATGGCTTACAAACATTTGCAAGGTCTACGGCCCCTGTGCTAGTATTAGTACTAGTACTACTACTACTACTACTACTGCAAATACTACAACTAAATTTAACAAAATCCTGCCATGGTCTCACCTCATCATGTTCTTTTGCGAACATAAAACAGCAGTAGTTGCTGTTGCTGTTGTTGTTATTGTTGCTATTATTGTTGTTGTTTAGGATTTTATCAACATTTACCGAAAATCTTACCAGTGACATTAGCACAACAGCGTAATGAAAATAGAAAAGGCGACCGAAACTGGGTCAGGCAATACAATAAAAAAAAACACTGTGCAAAGCCGGCAATATATTGCACAAAAACAAATACAATACCTACATAAAACTAGCAACAACTGTTACAATAACAATAACACAAGTAACAGTACTATGTACTAACAAAAATAAAATAAAACAGTTGACTTGACAGTTGTTGTATGTGATTACCGCGAATTTGGGTAGTTGTCTGTTTATGTATATGATTGCCACCCAACAACAACAACAACAACAATGGCAAACATAAAAAGGTTTAAGAAAACTAATATAAAAAGTGTTGTACTTGTTTACGAAAAGTACTTGCTAGCCGTACTTATGTCAAGAATTCTACTCACAAAACACTCTCCCATACACTATCATACACATCCACACATGTACACATGCACACAAATATAAACAAAATCCATACTCACATGAGTATTATGAAATTTTAGGAAACCAACACAAATCTCATATAAACTAACTGTTATACTCTTTACTCTCTGCCCACATGGCACATAAAGCCACTCATATATGAGTCAAATAAAAAAAAACAACAAAAAAAAAGAGCAAGAAATACGAGACTCTTAAACGTAGTAAAACAATAAAAAACTACCACTACAACTACTAACACTTTTACGACCACAACAAATGCTAAATTTACTCTCCAATCACACACACACATATAAAAACACATCCATTCGCGCATTTCAAAATGGTTTGTGTATGTATGTGTGCAATAACTGCTAGCGAAAGTACTATTTCAACTGTGTTTCTCTATTGTGCCACAGCTAATATTAAAAAGTTTTGTTGTATCCTATAATTATTGTTGTTGTTGCATTTCGAGTTAATGTTACTTTTTGACTAACAACACCATATCCAACAGGGCTTATGTGACAATTATAAGAGGGCCCGTTATATCACAAATTGAGATTTATTTGTCAGATTCGGACAATAGGGCGTTTCTTTCAAGGAAGTTACACTTTAATGCATCCTTGCATTCCACGTGTTCCCGCAATCTAAATCTTCCTAATTGTGTTGATTACACAGCATGCTTCTCACTCAGTAGTTGTCATAACTTCATTGGCTGACGCGCCCCCAAGATGGTGTCATCTATTCGGTATAAGAAATCTATTGTTTTGACAGCTGTCTATTCATTGGTATGGGGTTGTTATTGTATGGGCTATATTCGTTCCACGGTTGTAAAATTACACAAGAATCTTTTACAAAATACAACTTTGCTACACCAAATAACCCAGCAAAGCTATCATTCGCGGTCAATTACAATTAAACGCGGCCCTAATTCTTTCAAAAGCTCCATAATATCCTCCCTCACTTTAAGTAATTTGTCTGACCTTCTTTGAAAAACAATATTACACTTAGACCAGGTTTTCGGCCCAATGTATAACCACAATTAATATTATACGCCCAGAATAAATCTTGATTTTGAGGCAATCTTTGTGTTTGAAAAGTTTACTCAACGATCCAGAAAATGATAGGTTAAGAAACTCCGCACCTTTATTGCAAGAGCAGGGCACTAACGCATGTGCCACATCTCCCCCCGCGGGACTTCTGTAAGGTATTACATTACACTAAACGATATTTCGCCTTCGTTCCTTCAACCTTCGGAGGAGAACTTCAGCCATTCTCTGGCTGTATTGGCTCCATAGAATCCTAGAATTCTACACCTCTTCCATAAGCCGATTTGGTCCAAAACCCGTTTTTCCGGGCCATCTAAATCTGAGGCAGCATGTTTGAAAATGCTCAGCATCTTCCTCCCCAAGAATAATTCAAAGGAATGCCAAGTCTATTGTCATGCCTTACAATAAGACAATATCACGCTAGAATCGCTTTTCTACAGTGGATATACATACATATAAATAAATATACATGTTCAGCAGAGTCGGAATGCCTATGGCTAATAATATGTTGGAAATTGTGAGTTCTATACTTGCCCAACTATTACGAGGTCATGTGAGAATTCGAGGCAATGTGCACAGGTCGAAAAGCTTGCAAGGAGGGGACCTTCCATGCCACTGATGGGGACAGATGTTTGGAAAAGTATGCTCAGCGAAACAAAAGATAAAAAGAACCCAATGGGATTGAGGCAATCAATTTAAGATTTAAGCCTAGCATAACACTATCCTTTTCCTGAAGGATTGAAGTCAGCGTAGCCTAGCAGGTACTGTGTTGGCTTATTAGGCTTAAGGCCACGGTTCAAACCCCAAGTCCGACATCAAAACGAAACATGAAAAAAATATTTCTTCTGCGACTTCCTGGCAAAAACTCTGAAAGTAAATAAAATTGTTTCTCAAAAATCTGTCATTCGGAGTCGACTTTAAACTGTAGGTCCCGCCACTTTTGTATAAAATTAACACACACAACATGAGTGGTGTGAGAAGCTAGGCCGTAATCCTGACTGAAGGGTTGTAATGGCCAATTATGTGTGTATAACAATATCCTGGAATAACCTGGTAGCCGGTAGACCAAAAGCACATTAGTTAGAATGGTGGTCATCTTGAGCCCAACATGTAGATCCAGTGATGATGAGAATAATGTATCATAAGAACACTTTTTAGAAACTCGGGGGACATTAAGGGAATACCTGAGAATATCAGAAGTCGAGTAGGGAATTTATTTTGTTGAGCTTCTTCTGAGTAATCGAATTAAAAGAAAAATTATAGGAATTGACATCGAAAGCACTACAAAGAGGTGCTATGGGACACAACTACAAGAGTTATATGAAAGCAAGTTTTCCAAAAGGGATGTCAAACTTGGTCATCATCTGTCAAATTAGTTTGACGGTTTTGGCAAATCCTCATGCACGTATATAGCGTATTCAACAACATGTGCTAAGAATAAATTTATTTTTATCAAAATGGGTGTCCTTTCTATACCAAATTTTTATTGACGGCTTATTTCTGGATGAAAGGAATCGTAAAGGCACAAATTTGTAGAACTTGGTCAGATATAAATCCACATGAGAGCGTAGAGCGTCAAACGTATACCGGAAAAGTCTCTGTTTGGTGTAGATTTTGGGCTGGTGGCATCATCAGTCCATATTTTTTATGAACGAAATGGATTAGACTATAACTGGCAAGCACTATAAGTTCCAATTTCATCAACTTCCTTCGGTCTGATTTGAATGATCTCAATACCAACGACATACATACATATGACGCTGGGGATTGATGGAGAGCTTCCTCTGCATCCACATGAAGGTCTTAATACGACAATAAGCGGCTAATAATTGCTCCTGTTTCAACTTTTACTATTAAAGACAGCTATTTTCCAACAAGGACATTAAGATTTGAATTAAATTTGTATCATAATCCTTGAATAATCCCACCCCTAACAAAGTCATGCAAGTCATTTATTTAAATTTCCTTTTGCAACTAATTAAACCATTAAAAAACAAATACACAAAACCAAAAACAAAAACAAAAATTTTTAAAATCACTTTCATATTCTTGAACATTTTATAATATTTTCACAATAGAAAACTGAACAGTCATTGCAAATCAAAGCAAATGGTGTAAAACTACTTACTGAGAACGTGTCATTGTTAAAAACGAAGAAAAAAAACAGAAAAATAAAGTAAAAACTGACATGTTTTGTACAGCACAAAATACAAACACTAACACGAACAAGAACACTAACAATGAAACGATAGAGAGAGAGAGATAAAAGAAATAATAACGAAAGTATAACACTTACTCACAACACATACATACATACACACACACATGTGAATGCATGTTATGCATATAATGTACTTTGAAACTTGCTTGTGTGTGGGTGTGTATATGTGTAATGCTAGTAGTTTTTGGTTGATTGCTTGGGTAGAAGAGAAAATAGAAATTTTGGCGTGTGTGTTTGTGTGTGGATCGGTTTATCAAGTATTTTTTTTTATCGTAACACTTTAGCTTTTGTATGCATAACCAACAAATACATACAAAAGAAGTGCATTACTGGGTCTGTGTATGGTTGAGTGTATGTATGTATGGCAGCTCGCGGTTTTGTTGTACAAGTGGCAGTTGTCATTGTCACTCGCTAGTTATTAAAATTTGTATGTTTTTTTTTTTTTTTTTTTTTGGTGTTCTGTTCTGCCATTCTAACTTCATATCGTTGCCTTACAAAAAAAAAAAAAAAAATAAAAAACCAAAAAAACGAAAGAAAGAATGAATATTACAGGGAGCGAGAAGAAAATAATTTCTAGTAACAATTACTGAAAATGTGCACAAACGAAAAGTAAAAATTTTATTCACTCTCATTATCCGTCTACGAGTACTCGTACATATTCGTGCTCTATGGCATAATGACATAATCGTATGCCTTAAATTTTAACGTTTAAGCCATTACATAGCGTACATACCGTTATTAGGAATTGCAAAAAAAAGAATCTACCTGCTGCTTTACTCTACCACCGCTGAGAGGCAAAATATTATTTTTATTGTTCCAGAGAAAATTGGAAATTTAATTCTCCTCCTACGGTTTTTGGTTTTCTGGAAATCGTAGATGCAAAAAAAAAGTTTATTAATTAGACACAGTTCCCCATGCAGAGTAGGTTGGGGGGAGAGGTATGGAAAATTGTAATTTTCAAACAACATTTGGAAAATTTGTAATTTCAGCATCAAATTTAACATGGTTTTGTAGTCCAATGTCTTATAAAGGGTTATTAGGTGCTCTTAGACCTCGTGTGGACTGGCATCGTTTTAAGTTTGACAAATTTTGTTTTATCACGTAACCATTCATCCATAAATTGGAACTCATTGCTGGCGATGATTTTTCGATGGAAATGGGTTTGAGTTTTAACACACTCCTAAGCGCCATACTAATAACAAGCCACCTATAACTGTGGATATAATATACCTCGGGGAAACAGCAGCTGTTCTGTGCCTGAAAATTTGATATGATGTTCGGTGAAAATGGCATATTTTTAAAATATTAGAAGAATTATAGAAATATAGGTCATGTAAGAATTTCTTCACATCCAATCAAAAATAGAAGATACTGCTAAAGAGAATTGATAAGAAAATAATAAATATGAGCTCGTAGATTGCAAATAAAAATAAAAATAAATATTTGTTCGCACAATTCTACATGCCACTGTTCACAACTTGATGTAAACAACAACAATTGCTTACTTTATTATTCCTCTGTTTAGACCCTTTACATAAACAATAACAATTACTAGACAATTGTTCGACAGATCTTTTTAACGGAGATCTTCAACACACTATTTATTACTCTCTTCAAACACATCGCGCCTTCATTCAAGCCTTATTGAGCTTTCACTGACTCAGTTGCCTGCTTTGCCTTGGCATTTATATGGCAACGTAAACAGTCTGATGAATATTCTTGAAGGCGAGTGTTTGTGGCTTCGCCTTCTCGAGATCTCTATAAGTGTAAACATCGTTGTTTCATTATTGTTGTTTGTGTATTTTGTTTACATTTATTCTTGTAGTGTTTGTTGTTGTATTTTTGATTACTTATTTATCATTTTTTATGCTAGTGCTTGTTGTTGTATTAAGCAGCGCGATAGTTTGTAAACAAGTTCATTGTTTTGTTTTTGTAAATTTTGTTTATAATTTTAATGTTAAACGATGTAAAAGCAAAACACCTGTATCTAGATTTTTTCATTTTAGTAACAATATTTTTAATAAAAGACTAAAATAAATGTTTGTTTAGAGATATTAGAAAAACTTTCGACGAAACTTTTATAGCTTTAATACTATCAATACATCCTTCACGAAATGGTAGCCATATTGAGGTTTATTTAATAAATCGTCATAAGAAATTTGACTGCCTGAGATACATGATGTATTTAGCATCCTTTCTTTATGTTAAATTTCTTTTATTTAAGCAATTTCCATTTTAATCGCATTCTTTTTATTAAAATTCTCTGTTTTATTCATCGAAAAAGAAAGGAATCAAAGAGAGAAAATAAAAAAATTTACAGTTTTTTACACTCTGATCAGCAATTTGAAATGATGCGTTGCAACTTATGACTTATGACAAGTCATTTTCCATGTAGATGTGAAGGAAATAAAAATAAAAATAAAAATAGAAAGCAATTCTGTAGTTTTAGGAATAAAATGTGATATGAAATGTTAACTGGTACTTGCATACATAAAATGGTAATAAACGAATACTACTGCTCCTGCTGCTGCTTCTGCTGTTATGCACATGTAAGTCAAAGAAATAAAAATAAAATCCTAAACTAACACATAAAGAAGACAACCAAGCAAAAAAAGACTTTAAGCAAGTAAATGAGAGCAAGGAAGAGAGTGTAGACATTTATGAAAACATATATAACAACAGTAACAGGAATATTAAATTTTATGAATATTTCCGGTCAAATAATTATGATTTACATGTTGACTCGTATTATTGTTATTGCAGTTTTAAGCAAAAGATACAACAACAAGACATCAACAACAAAGCATTTCTTATAAAAATAATAAAACAACAAAAACATGCATTGATTGCTATATGGAGCCAACTATTATTTTGCACTCTTCACTTATACTATACTCATTGTTTTGGAAGAGAATTATTATCTAAGGGAACAGTTAGTAAGTAAATGTATGTATACAGTTGTGGAAACAATTATAGCAACATAACATGTCATGAATTGTTATGTACTTAACTGCTTATTGTAATGAAATTTAATTTTCTGTATCTATTATGCGTAGACTGCAGTCACGGGTAACAATCATTCAATGCAATCACATTAAACTTATTTCTCATATATATCGTGTGGTATTTTGATGCCAAATTCACGGATAATTGGTTTCCAAATCCTCCAACATTTGTAGATTATCCGCTTAAAGAACGGTCTTTAATTGTAGTCCCAGAAAAAATATTTAACGCAGTCAAAATGTCACACCTTGAATTCCAATTGCCATTGAGTAGATGTTAAGTTACTCTTTCTGAAAGCTTATCGCATACTAAAGCCAATATTGTTTACCTTGTACGGGTCGTAGCATAGTATTGTTGAAATCACATACCAAGCAGCTTTCAATCTTCAATTGCAGGTCTTTAAAACATAGGTTAACATATGCTCACAATGCTCTGAAAACACGATAATTGTTACTTTAGGTAAAAATTAGGCCCATTTACAATTCTAACGCGTAATGCGCACTAAAACGTCACATTTTCCTAACTCCAAGGCCGTTAAATAATCAACAAGCTTGCTGGTGATAGATGGTGAGTTTCATGAATAAAGGAAATTGTATTTCAATTGTATCAACATTTTCATGGAATCGTTAATGAGTATATACATATATATGTATATATGTTCCTCTTACTCCTCTAGGGAGCATAGGGCCACAATTGTGAAAAAAATTATTGCCGATCATTGTGAATGAGTAATCGGCTATAATTTTTGAGTTTATAGTGTTATGGTTTATTAAACGTGAGGCAAATGTTCAAGCCCTTGTCAATACATCTCCAACCAAACGAAAATACGAAATAATATTTCTTTGACGAATAGGTAGGTAGGGCTGCCCCTCGATGGAGTCCTGAGCGGATACACTTAGGCCGCACACACGATACCACAGTGTCACATTCTTCCCTAGTCCAGGAACCAGACTGCCAGATCCACCATGTACCTAGGTGCTTCTTTCTCTTTCGACCATGTGCGCAGTATGTGAAGAACAGTGTCATTCTCCTCCTCATCTCCACAGCTTTTGCGGAATCCATTTGCCAGTTACCCAAGGCCAACATGCCTCGCATGCGTGCCTATAATACAATGCCTCGTAATAACATCGATAACAGTGCTTTCGCCTACTTCTTTGGAGTTTAAGCCGAGACCCCGCGACCCTTTACCCCAGCCTTGGCCAGATTATCCATCTAATATTGACAAGGTAAGCGATTACATTGACAATTATAAGCTTGCAAGTACCCAAAGGGATGCCTAATGTAGAGAATTTATCAGAGAGTTCGATGGTCGTAACCCTTCTGACCAGTTCATTTGCTCTGCAGTTACCGTGAATGTTCTTATGTCCAAGCATCATATCGATTCGCTACCTCGTTACGACACCTGCAACAGTCGTATACTGTTCTGGCGTTCATTACACTAGAATCCAATGCCCTGATAGCCGATTTGCTATCGCAAGGTATGGTAATTTTCCGTAAAATATTCCGGAAATTGTTTTTTTTTATTGCAAATAAAAGAAAATCTGAAAACTTGGAATATATTGTGGTGTCCCTATTATATCTTCCAACACTGTGAATATGATTTTTTCTATAAACATTTGAGTGTTTTTGAAATAATGTGTGAAAACATAACAAATGTTTATACACATTCCTATACATATACCAAATATTATACGAATTTATTTACTTTTTTATTACTTTTTATTTCTCTTATTCTCTTACAAACATACACACATATGCACACATACATATACTATGTTATTTACAGTAAAATTAAATGTGAAAGTGTTGATGTTGACATTTCTATAATGTAAAGAATTTGTCATTTTTATTTTTGTTGTTTTTATTATTAAATAAAAGGAAAAAAAAGTAAGAGCGAGAGAGAGAGAGAGAAAGAAATATATGTATAAAAAATAGAAGAAAATAAAAGCAAAAAATTGTGGATTTGAAAAGCATAATATGTATGCAATAAAACAACAACTAGTTTATGTTTTTATTAACATGACAACAAAAGTAAATAAATTTAGTATGTAAACATAGAGATTGTTTGCCCTAAGTGTATGTATGTATGTATATATATGCATGCAAGTACGTGTATACATACATAAACATACATATATATGTTTAATTTATAAATTTTAATTAAATTTCATTCATATTTTTTTTTTTTTCAAAATGCTGTCTAAACAATTGCGTATAAAACTGTACAGCATATCATAATTTTATCCGAATTTATCCTTGAAAACATAATATCCTAATGGTCATATGCATTTAATATTTCTCATCTGCTGACATATGCTTCTATTTATTGAAGTTTACAATAAGATTTTATTCTGCAAAAATTAATTAAAAAATAAAAAAATAAAAATATTTAAATTCAGTTTATTTTTCTTTGCTAATAGATAAATACCTTTCGGTGTTATTCTATTTCTTCATAAACGTTTTATTTAGGAGATTTATTTAAAAATCCTGTTTTTGAATCAATGTAAAGTCTATTGTATATCAGACAGCTTAGAATAATAATGTCAATTTAAACCTTAAAAAAAATAAAGTATTTCATAAGACTTTTGATGAAATAATCCTGCTTTTATTTATAAAACTTACAGAGATTTTTTTGTTATGGAATTTGGAAGGCAGCGCAAGAAAGAATTTAAAAGAATATTTTATTTCAAATAAATTCGGTAGGTTTATTGGAATTTTAAAATTATGTTAAAAAAACACTGAAATGTTACTCATACAACCTAGGAATACATTCGTCCATGCATTTACACTTCACGTCAGTGGTAGCTTAACTCCGTAGACAATTTTAATACAAAGGCAACTCTTTTTCTCTTCGCGTAGAAGCTACACAAGCTTCTGTGATAATTGAAAACAGATTAGACTGAATTATCTTCGAGATATTCAAAGAATTATTTTCTTATATTTATTTTTCCTTAGATCATATCAATATCTGAGGAGTGTAGTTTCTTCGATCTTCGACGAAAAGTTAACTGCAGCATATCTCATTTTCCGAAGTCATACCAGGTTCGAATACGCCGAAAGACATACTTTGGAATCGCAACCTTTTGAATTGTAGCCTGAATTTGAATTTTTTTTCTTAGCATCTTTATCATCATCCTCACAGTCTTAGTACCATTGTATCGAAATTTGTTGAAACATCCATGACCAATCTCGGATTAAGTCATGCAAAACTTCTACACGAATAATGTGGAATTATCGCTTTCGCTTAAAACTTAGTTCCCATTATTAATGCCATTTTCACATGGACAGACTTTATTCTTCGTTTTTTTGTTCATGCTCCTGTATACAGCGGAGGTATATTCGCATCATTTCATGTACTGATTAATATATTCATGACCAATATTCTTAACAATACTAGTGCTGCTTCATCGGATATTGGAACCATTTAATAGCGTAATCGCACTTAGGCAATACTTCGAATACTGTTACGTCTTTTTCGACTTTACGTAGGACGCTTTCGAATATAGTGGAGCAGCATATAATATAATCGACGTAATGACCAAGGAGATTACTCCTCTGCAATAGTCCTCCAATATTTTTCAATTGCTCTTCCTAGTGCTCTCTGAGTCACGAATCATTTTTTAATATATAACAGGATATAATTCCTGTTGTCGATTATCTCACCGAAATAAAAGCTCTCTTCGATTTTATCTTGGTGTTTCTGAAAGTTACCCATCAGACATGAGAAAAGTCCTTGTCGTGCCTTATTAATCCTTCGAAAGCCATTTTAAGCTTCACACACAACTTATGTTGTATGTGTTGTTTGTATACATGAGTGGCAGCATCTACAGTTCAAAGTCGGCTTTATATTTAAGAAACTTTACATGGCAAATATTTATTTACTTTCAGAGTTCTTGCCAGAAATCTGCTGAGAGATAGTTGTCGAAGAAATGCTTTCTTCATATTTCGTTTTGTTGGGAATATATGAACTTGAATTCGAACGGTGGCCTCACCACGTACTAGACTACGGTGTCTTTATCGCTTTTATATTTTTCGTAATTTTCTTAAGTTTCTTTAAAAAATAAATCTGTTATGAATTCCGAGTCATACGAATATCGTTGGAAATTGCAGGGTCGTCAGGGTCGGTGCGGAGATTGCTGTCTTTGATGTTGTTACGTTTTTGCCTTTAAAAAACGTTTAAAATATGAACTTAAAAATAAATTTGTGTTTTGTTTTAATTAAAATTCTTTATTATTCGCACAATTCTGTATTGCACTGTTCACAACTTGATGTAAACAACAACAATTGCTTTGTTTGTTATTTCTCTGTTCACACTCTTTGCATAAACAATAATAATTACTCGTCAATTGTTCTTGAAGGCGAATGTTCATGGCATCGCCTTCTCGAGATCTCTATAAATATAAACATCGTTTTTTCATTATTGCTGATTTGTGTATTTTGTTTACATTTATTCCTGTCGTGTTTCTGGTTGTATTTTTATATACTTGTATAGCATTTTTTTTTGTTATATTGCGAAGTGCGATAATTTGTAAACAAGTTCATTGTTTTTGTAGTTTTTTTTACAACTTCAAAGTTAACCGATGTAAAAGCAAAACACCATTATCTAGGCATTACATAGGCATTCTGAATGATTCAGTTGAATTGGATATTATCCATTCGTTGTACAAGAAGGGAGGTGCAATATTGATAGCGTCGGACACGTATGAATAAGAAAAGGATCCATTCCCTTATAGTATTAAATCGCTTGGCCATCTATCGAATAATAGCGATACCTTTTCGTTTACATGCCAAAATACTTGTTTTCGGCAGTAGCTGTGGGATTAAGGAGTAGGAGAAGTGGACAGTCTTCCATGTATCTCTGATGCGTGTTAAAAAAATGGAGGTTTTAAACCACCCACACAACTTGCTGATGTCCTTGACAGAGATCTCCAGTATATATAGGGTTGCAATAGCAAGATTTATTTTGAATTCGAGACAGGCCCCTCAGGGGAATGTATGATTTTCGATTTGAATATTAATTGTGGTATCAGAATGGAACTAAATTTTAGCCTCCACCTTACATAACCTAATCTAATGTGCCTAGAATTTATCGACAGATTCAGATCTATGAGATATTGTATTGTGGCAGCAACTGAGAAAGCTGAGCTCAGAAATTTTAATACATCCACCATTTAGCTTTGATTTTTCTTCCTGAGATTATCGTTTGTAGCAATGTCAGGCCTGGCCAGCAATTTGATCCATTTTTTCGCTTAACTAATCCAAGAATAACATCCTCAGATCAAAAATGTTCCGTGGTGTCGTTTAATACGGCATATATTTCGCTTAGTAAGGCCCATTTTAAATATAAAAAAAGATGTTTCATGTGATGTGATCAAATTTGCAAAAAAAAACTTTGTTTGTTAGCCCATATAAATATTTTCAAATGCAGAAATATTTTTTTTGTTTTTGATAGCTTATAATGGAGTTTTTAATTCTTTTATTTAGGATTTCATCACTTATTTTTCATTTGATTTAATATAGAAGACTTAATAAATAAATCATACTATGAATCAATGAAATGAAAACTATTTATTCTTAACTTTTATAGCTTAAGACTCCATTTGATCCGGAATCTATTAACAAATAGAATATAATTTACTTCCTTGTTTTGTTCAAAATGATTAATATTCTGTTGGCATTGTAGCATAAAGTTTATTAAATATAATTTTAAATTAAAATTACACAGACATTTGATAATGAAATTGCTTTAAAATTTTCATGAACAATATTGGTGTGAAAGAGTTTCAAAAACTATTTTAAATTTATTGGAATTAATATTTCTCTATGTGTGTGAGTGTATATGTGTTTTAGTTTCCAGCATCATTTATTCTAATCAAATTTAAAATATTATCAGCAGAGAAATTTTACACGTATATGCACAGCAACTATTTTGTTACATCCGTTTTCCGTTTTATTCAGCTTCCGTTTTACATGCTAAACAAAATTTAAATATATAACCCACACACACACACATACAAACAATTATTTTCAAACGATACACTGAATGTGACATTAATAACATATTGTAAAAATCGGGAGAGTGTGAGACTCAAAACAAAATAAAAAAAATGCAGAGAGAGAGAGAGAAAGTCCTCAAACACACTTGTACTCATGAAAATAATAAAAAAAAACTATTTTATTCAAAAATTGTTGTCTACTTTAAGGCGACTGTATGTGTGGGTGTGTGTATATGTGTGTGTGGGTTTCTGTACATGCTATTTATGTAGATTTAGATTTTGTATACGATTTTATAAAATAATTTTTTTTTTTCTATTTTTATTTTCCTTTTTCGTTTCTAACAAACTTATTTAACTCGTATGCTGTCAGGAAAAAACATGTTAAGAAAAGTAACGAAAAACTATTTTATTTTTAATAGATTTTTTCCTTTTATCACTCCTTCCCTGCCTCTCTCTGGCTCACTCTCTTCCATTTCGTTCTCCTATTCACTGTCCCTACTGTATATAAAAGTCGAAATGTCACTTACAGTAACGGAAATTGCTTAAAAATAAAATACAAAGAAAACAACGAGAAGGAAGAAAAAAATACATTTTCATTCAGTACGTCTTTAAGATGTCTCTCTACTTTTCTAAGAGTTTCTGCATAATATTCCAGGCAGTCACATACTGGGATTTTGTGTACAGAGTAGTGCTTTGTGTATAACGAGCTGTTGAATGTGTTTTGAATTTTTTTTTCTTTTCTTTGTAGTTGTTGCTGACTAATGAGCTTGTTATTGTAAAGGAAATAAAAAAATAAATAAAATAAAAATAAATAAATTTTTAATAAAAAAGAAGAAAAAAATTTGTCAAGATTATGCTTAAAGGAACAACTAAACGCTGTTTTTAAATCGTAAAATAAATATAAGAAAAAAAATTGGAATGGAATTGTAATAAGGAATAAGAAATGTTACATGGGTATAATAAAACAGTCATTGGCCAAAAAAATTAGGACCGTATGAAAATGTTTAGGTTAGGAGGTTAGGTTAACAGGTCAGCCATGTAAGCTATAATGTTCTCTTGTAATACCAGTATTCTGTTCCTTATTTTCAAGTAATAACTACCATTTCTTATCCAATCTGATAATTTAATACCTCTGCCTGAGGTACCCAAGTGTCGGACATTGACAAAAATACGTGGCTAGTGGTCTTCTCTTGTCATCATTTCATCTCCTGCAGAGCTTGTTTTGCATATATTCGCATGTGTTAATGTTATAGTATAAGCGCTAATAAGTTAGAAAGATGGTATCTGGAAAAGCTTTAATACAAATCTTATTCCGCATATATCTATCCATAGCAGGCCAAATGTTGTTGGTCCCTATACAAGTTGATCCGTCAAATACGTAAGTCAATTTCACTTAAGAATTCTTTCGAATTTTTCGTTGTACATGCGTTTGCCAACGAGTTCAATCAGAGTAACATAACTCGCTGTTCTCCTCTCTGACATTTTTCTATGTGGTCTGGCTGCACGCTCTCTTGTTGACATACCTTCAGTCTTTGTTTGTAAGAGTTCTACAATCGCAGCTTTTGTTAAAGTTCAAAGTCCAAACAATCAAGTTTAATAGAAGCCATTTGGATTGTCGCCTTTTTCATTAAATAAGCATCTCAATTGCATATTGTTACGTTTTTACCTTCTAAAAACGTTTAAAATATGAGTTCGTAGATTGAAAATAAAATAAACATAAATCTGAGTTTAGTTTTAACTAAAATTCTTTATTATTCACACAATTCTATGTGTCACTGTTCACAACTTGATGTAAACAACAACAATTGTTTTTCTTTGTTATTCCTTTGTTTATACCCTTTTCATAAACAATAACAATTACTAGACAATTATTCGACAGATCTTTGTAACGGAGATTTTCAAACCACGATTATTCTCTTCAAACGCATCGCGTCTTCACATAACACTGACTTAACTTCACTAACTCACTCGTCTGCTTTGCCTTAGCTTTTATATGACATTGTAAACAGTCTAATGAACGTTTTTGAAGGCCAATGGTCGTGACTTCACCTTCTCGATGTTTACATTCCTTATTGTTGTTTGTATATTTTGTTTGCATTTATTCTTGGAATGTTGTTGGTGTATTTCTGTTTACTTGTTTACCATTTTTGTATGCTGGTGTTTGTTGTTATACACAGCATTACGATCATTTGTAAATAGGTTTGTTTACTGCAGAGTACTTAATGCCTGGTATAGGTGTCTTGAGGCAATATCGAAGAATACTACAATTGTGTGTAACGAATTTTTGAGCCTTCTTTACGGAATGCACAGTAAAGGATACGTCAAGAGAGTCGGACTCCTACCTAGTGTACTTCAATATTGGAAGATATTATGGATTCGTAAAAAACTGAAAATGTTTCAGAGATGATTGCATTCTTCTAATCAGCCTATGGGTTAATGATGCCTAGTTTTGTTTTTAATAGTTATACGCGTTTTTTAAACTTAGTTAGCTTAGAAGCGATTGAACTCTTTTGTTCAGGAGCCCAAAAATTTTTGTTTGCTTGCTGACACTAATAAAGTGGCACCATTTCTGTAATCCAATGACGCAAGTAACTGCTATCCTAGTAAAAGAGTTTAAAAAACAAGTAATGATTAAAAACGGATTTGATGAGTAACTGTTACGGATTTGAATAAAAATTTGTGAAATATTTCATAAAAAAAAAAAAAATACAAAAACATTAGCTTAAGAGAATTACTGTCCTTTGCTTGGCATCCCCACCATGTAGTTGAACATACACACATACACGCAAATGTTTTCATAAAATTTTTGCCACCCACTCATATATTGTATATTTTGTCTAAACGGAAACCGGAAACAGCAAATATGACAACTAAACGGAAAGAATTTTTTTTCTTTAATTTTTTGTTTGATTTTGTTGCTGTTGCTAGCTGCACTCAATTGAAGGGAAAAACTGTTTCATATTTAAACTGAACCTAAACACTCACATATAATGCGTGCATATGAAATACAAAAAATGTGTGAGCAATACAAATTGGGCGTGAGTCGGTTCCTTCTCTGCCTGTCTTCTGTACTCCTAATAATAAAACCTTTTAAATTTATTCAAGATTTGACATGTGTCTACATGGGTGTTTTGGGTTTTTGGTTTTGACTCTAAAACTGACATTGAAGTTTCTTTTTTTCTTTTTAAAGAGTAGCATAGGAAAAGGATTTCAAGCTGTTGGTACTTTTTATTTTTCCCCCAAATAAAAACAAATTGAAAGAGTGAGGTTAACGTTTGTTTTGACAGACTGTTGGGATTTTTTTTTTTTAAGCGAAACTCCCAGGAAACTGTCAGGATTAAGTTAAAAGAAAAACAAATTTAGAATTTATTTACATGTAATTTGATTCATAATTAAAGGATATGTCTTGAGAGACAAATTGAAAATAAGGATACGAAAATGTATAACAATCGATTCATCAACAGGAAGGAATATGATTACAAGTAAAAAAAGCGCATGAAAAAATTTCGGCTTATTTCTAGGCTTGTATCCTCTATTGTGATGGAAATAAATAATTACAATAAGTTTCACTTAATCGTTTAAGAGCAAAGCTTTTGATCGATTGTGTTTTTATAGCAATAAAACAATGAAGCTTCAAAATCATCTTCAGCGATGAGGCCCATTTCTGAATGAATATATACGTGAACAAACAAATGAGATCCAAAAATATTAATACATACCGAAAAAGTCGCTGTTTGGAGTAGGTTTTGGGCCGGCGGCATCATCAGTCCATATTTCTTTAAGATTTCCTTTGGCCAGGCCATCAATGTCAACGGCAAGCACAATATGTTCATAAATTTTATTCTGAATTGGATAATTTAGTCACCAACAACATGTGGTTTCAATGGAATGCTACCATGTGGCAATTAGTTCATGCCATATTGTAGATGATGCACGAGCGATTTGAGATAAAAAGAACTGATCAATCCAAATAAGCTTTACCCAGAGATCTACATGGCAAGTCGTAATCATCTCACGTGGAGGTCGTGTGAACTGGCCACCGAGATCGTTCGATTTGATGCCGTAGGACTATTTCATGAGTGGTTTCCTTAAGTCACAGTTGTCTACAAATAACTACATAAACTACAGTGGTCCTCACACCGTACATAATACATGCCATCGATCAAATTCAGCCTGATGATGTTAAAACGATGTTATATTCTAAACATAATAGCATTAAAATGTCTTCTAAGCAAATAATGCGGTTAGCCACCACACCCTGAAATTTTCAAAACTTTGATGCGGTTTGAAGGCTAGCAACCGTAACTTTTCTTGGAATATATTAAGCACAAATGAATTTCAAGTATAAAACATTGAAGAGCACATTTATTCATGATTTGTTAATTGAAATTTTTTTAACTATACTGTGTTAGCAAATATTGACTCATTTCTGCAATTTAATTTAAACCCATTTTTAATTATTAAATATTTTCGAATTCATTAAACAAAAAAAGGTAAATAATATTGAAAATATTCATTAAAACTTGAGCTTAAGTTTGAGAATTAAATTTCCTGCAATTAAATTTTCAAATAATCTACAAGTAATATTAACTTTCTGATAAACTTCTTAATATTGTTTTAATGATTTCAGAAATAATGCATTAAGTTTTGTTATGAACGTCTTAAATTTTCCCTTGAAACTCATTGTAAAGATATTACAGGCATCCTTAATGTATGCAACATGCAATATTCACAAACTCACAATGCAATATATGTTATAATTTCTTTTTTACACACACTAGCATATATACATACATACATACATATGTATGCATTTGAAGAACAGACTTACTAACGTATGCTTATGCACTTAAGCATACTGCAAAAGAGAATAGAAGAAGAAGGTGTTATTTAATGTATAAATAAATTATTGTAACATTTCCTGATTTATGATGAATGTCTATTTAAAATGCATTTGTTGCATGCAATACACCTAAACATTAACTGGCAACTGCAGTAAGAGTAACACAAGAATAATAACAAAAATGTTGGCAGCATCAGTATAAAATCATTCTCTTGTTAGTTTGAATAACTATTGTTTGATAAGCAACAACAAAAAAAAAATGAGAAAAGTAAATGGAAAATGAAAATCTTAAATAAAAAGGGGGAGTTTCATAACAAAACGATGTAAACCAGAAAACAATTCAAAATACATATATTAAATTACTTAAAGACGTTAGCAAAATTCAAAACATTTGTTACCAAAAAAAAAAACAAATTCCTCTCTGGATGCTGGAGTTACTGGGATTATTTGGGGCTTGATGAGGTCTCTTAAATCTAAATATGTATGCGAAAACCATGACATAAGTCTTGACGTTGTCTTTAGGTTTAGGTTTTAATAATACAAGTTATTGGGGTTTGTGTTCAAATTATTATGAAGTTATTTTGTAAATCTACTCTGATTAGGTAAATAAAACTACGTTTTAGTCAAATCGAACTGACATCTACACTGCACCTAGATTACTCATGGCATTCTTATCTGAATTATTCTAGTGCATTTCAATTTATCAATCAAAATAAATTCAAAACTGTAAGCTAGGCTACCTTTACAAATGAAATGCCCTAATGCGTCTATCAAGATATTATTTTAAATGCATCCTTAACATATGCAAGGTTATTGTTCACAATAATACAACATTTAAATAAAATTTTATGTAAAAACTTCCTTGTCCATCATGTGCATCTAGCTTTTGTGCTCTGCCTGTTATTCTCCATTTATCTTTCTCTCTCTCGCTCTCTCTTTCTCTCTCGCTCTTCCACTGTAAAAGAGATAATAATTTTCTTAAGCATATTTACAGGCGGAAGTTTTTATGTTTTAAACAAACACAGTTTGTTGTCTCTGTTGTATTGTTGTTCTTGTTTTAAATTGTATTTGAAAATATTATGATTTTTACCTTAAATTTATATCTTCTGAAATGTCTGTCATTCAAATACAGAAACATTTTTCTATCTTTTCTCTCCCAGCCAAACACCGAAAGTAATAATCCTTTACTGATAAAATGAAATAAAATTTTCTGTTTGTACGACTGAATGTCAGTCTCTGTTTGTTTGCGTAAGTTCGTAGCAAATATTTGCGTGTTATTGTCTACATTTTACCGTTTTCCTATTCATTTATTTTTTCTATTTGGTATGCTTTTGTTTGCCATAAAGTATGCAAATGATAAGGTGTTGCTTCTGACAGTTTATAATATTGAGAAATGCCCTTAGGGTTGTGCTCTTCTTTGGAAATTGTCTTACGTTGGCATTATGAAGAGTGATGCATGTTATTTTGTTTATTTAAAATGTTTAAATTGAAATTTAATAAATTCATGGAATGGCTTTTAAAGCTTAGATGAATGGAAATCGAAAAAAATATTCCATTAAATTAAAATTTTTAACAATTTAAGACAACAATTCAAAATGAAAGTCATAATGTTTAGAAATTTATTTATTTTTATTGACTGTCTTTGATTCATTAACAATTCTCCGAACTGGCTGGGTGCCAAGGTAATGTTTTTTCTCAAAACCTGGAAAAGGAACATTAAAGAAACTAAATAAGTTTAGGCACATCAGTTTTCTATTGAAAATAGTTCTTATACTCAAAAATCCTGCCATATAAAAGACAAGGCAAAGCAGGCGAGTGAGTCAGTTAAGTTCAGTCAGTCTTGTGTGAAGACGAGGTGCGTTTGAAGAGGGTAATCGTGGTTTGAAGATCTCCGTTACAAAGATCTGTCGAATAATTGTCTAGTAATTGTTATTGTTTACACAAAGGGTGCAAACAGAATAACAACAGAGAAAAGCAATTGTTGTTGTTTACATAAAGTTGTAAACAGTGGTTAATTAAAACTGAACACATATTTATTTCTATTTTATTTGAAAACTACGAGCTCATATTTTAAACGTTTTTAAAAGTTAAAAACGTAGCAGTGTGTGTGTATGTATGTGTAAAAAAATATAAATCTGATTAACTTAGCTTAAATGGTGATATACTGTCTGTGATTTTCAAAACTATATTTAAATATAAATTTATCCCCCAAACATATGTATTAGAACTGCTAAGTTCTCTCATTAAATTAACTTTCTGATAAAAAAAACCGGAAACTTTTCTTTCCTCTTTGAAGCAACATTGTGTGAATGTACAAGAAAAGTACAATAATTTTTCTTCGATGTTGTCTCCTAGTTTGCCAACAGTTTGAGCGTTAATTAAATGACATGCTTGGCAAAAAGTTAAAGCTTAAGTGTAGGCTGAAAATTTATTTGGGAAAAACAAATATTTTTTCCTCCTTTTTATTTCCTTTTAAAACTTTATTCGTTTAGCATTTTTCCTTTTACCAACTTTATTTTGTTGAAGTGGGAGCAATGGCAATAAGGCCTGTGTTATAATATTTACTTTTTTACTGTTGTCTCCTGATTGTTGTTGTTGCTGTTGTTGCTGCTGGACTGTAATGTCCTTTTGAAAATAAATATTTCTTGTTTATAACTTGGTCATAATGTTAGCAGAAAAAAAACAAAGTTGTTGTTAAAGTAATTTTGTCATTCATACTCTATATTTGCTTCGCTCTAATGTTTTGGCTACTAAGTTAACAAAGTTGTTGCTACTACTGTCACGAGGTTGCAAAGTGATAAATAAGCAGCAATTTGTGTTGACAATTTTTTTTTTTCTTTACGAAAAAGTGATTTTAATTTTTAATGAGCATCGACTTAAAAGTTAAAATAGAAATAAAAAAATTTGTTTTTTATTTAAGGCGCTCCTTTTTAAATATTTTTTTCGTATAATGGGCCCATAGCTGTTGTTGTTTGCTTTGTTTTTATTGTTGCTGTGTCCATTTGTTTTATGCCGTTGACAGTCTCCTACTTCCTAAACGAAATAAAAAAGAAACATTTCAACACACAGCGGTTAGCAAGAAAAGGAAATATTTTTAGTTCTTTTAAAGCCTTAGCTTTGGGTAAAGACAGTAAAGTGGTTGATCGCTCTACGTGTTGGGTAAGTGGTTATTTAACACAATGCAGAAATCTGTATCTATTTTTGCCGATGACCGCTACTTAGTTTCTCCTCTAAAATAACAGCATATAGTAGACTGTTAGGGTGGAACTGTAATGTTACTTTTATGAGGTTCTAGAATACAGAACATGTGTTCGTAGAAAATGTTGGGATTTGACGAAATTATGTTTTAAGAAACCCTAAAGAAATGCCAGAAAACTGGATTTACACTGTTACGAAAATGAGTAATCTAATTGCTGGCGTTTCGCTTTTACATTACCTACATGCAGACATATCAGGCCATTACAACCCTTCAGTCAGGATTACGGACTAGCTTCTCACACCAATACACTTTAACGTCGACTCCGAATTATAGATTTCTGAGAAACTTTTTCATGGCAGGTTTGTTTACTCTCAGAAAGGGCAAAGGGTGTAAACAGAGGGATAACAAACAAAGCAATTGTTGTAGTTTACATCAAGTTGTGAAGAAAGGCACACAGAATTGTGAGAATAATAAAGAATTTTAATTAAAACTAAACACAAATTTATTTTTATTTTATTTCTAATCTAGGGGCTCACATTCTAAAAGTTTTTAAAAGGTTAAAACGTAACGTTGTGAAATGGCCTTAAATTTAAAAGATATTAATAATACTGTAATACTTTAATTTTATTTTGTTATCAAGTTTATTTTTTTTTGTTTTTTTTTCTATTCGCCTTAGTTCAAATTGATGGAAGCCTGTTGTATGTCTGTTTACTTTTCTGCAGTAGCAAATCTTTATTTCCCATGCCTTACTTCTGCAGCCTCTATGTGCTGCCGATGCTGCTTTTCGTGTTGTAGTTTCAATTTTAACCATCATGAGAAATACGTACGAAAAGTAACTCATTTGAAGTCTCATCTTGATTTCGCAAAAATCAACCAGAAAAACGTCATTCCTTCTATTCGAGAAGGAATGCTATCAAGGCTAACTCTGCTGTCATGGCGAAGGCAAATGGCAAACAGGCGTATAACTTTTACGATGAATTACTTGAAGAATCTTTCTTGTTGCTGCTGACAAGAAAGGCTTTCCAGTTGCCATATGGATTGTCCTTCATCCTTAGCGACAAAGGAGAGACATGCTGTAGGAGAAAAAAAGAATATGAACACATCATCATTCCTTGAAAAAAATTAGCATTCATAAGATGTTGCAGCAGCTTTGTCAACCAGTTGGCAGAGATGTTTTAACATTTTTCTTCTTTCTTTCGTCTTTACTTTACTTAATGTTTCATTATTATTTATTTCGTTAATAATTGATGGGTTAAGTAAAGTTTATTTAAATCCTTTTAATAATTAAAATGTTTCTGTTTCTGTATATTGTTTACAGTGTGTGTAGGATTTAAATGGACATTAAATATTAAATACAACTTTTATGTGAATGTATTCATAAGAAAATTTTAATTTTAATTTTTTGATTTTAAATTCACATAAGTAAACGAGAGAATCCTATTAAGATTATATACTTAAATGAAAACAAAAATACATTGAAAAGATTATTTTCAATATAAAGTTCAAGGACAGTAAACGAACAAAAAACAAAAAATAAAATGAAAATTTAATTCCAATTCAATTAAAAGTCCTTCGAACTTTTGTGGTTCATAACGGTCATCTTGTTGAGGCTACAACTGTTAAATTAGTTGTCTTTTAAGCAGACTATTTTGCCAAAACATCACAGACGTGTATATAACGCAAGCACGTGTACTCGCTGAATGGATTCTAGGGCAGTTCAAAACTGATCCAAATGTTCATTAAAAATCTCCTTCAGCGGCAAGGCACATCTTTGACGAACTGAATAGGTACGTGAGCAAAAAAATTGTCGAATTTGGACAATAACAATCCACCTGAGGCCCAAGAGTGTCCGGCGAGCACTATAGGTCGGCGATTACTAACTCCTTTCGGCCGAAATTGGTAATCTGAACACTAACGTCATATCAACAGATCGTATAAAACAGCTCAAGGCACATTGGATATCCTGCACGACCGATTTAAGGGCATGGTCACCACACGTGGAGCTGAGATTCCTCTTATTCGCAGGGTGTGCGCATGAGTCATAGTCCACAGCTGTTCTAAAAACAGGTTTTAATTTGTGCTCCTAAGTCATTGAATATTGGAGATTTCATGTGCGCTCCTGCAGAAAATCATTTTAAATTCCATTATGGCATCAAAAGGTTTGTCAAACGAATACTAGTTCCAAGCCCATAATTCGATACTTTGTGAATTGGTATCATACCAAAGTCTACAAACCATTCATCCAAGTTTTTCTATGATTTTTCGATTGTCAGTTGCCATCTGCTTCGGAGCCCATTCAGCAAACACACGTTTACCTTCAGTTCCTGTATCAGTTGAGTTTTTTACGAGTGCAGACCCAAGTCCCGAAGCTAAATTTGTAAGGTTTTGGTCTACACAAAGCCGAATTCTTATAGGTAATATCGGCCGTAGCTTAGTAGGTAGTATGTTATTATTAGGGGTGAGGCCACTGTTCAGATAAAATATGAAACAAATATTTCTTTGGCGGCTGCCTCAGTAGATTTCTGGCAAGAGTATGAGCTCGTATATGTATTGCAAATAAAAATAAAAATAAATTTCTGTTTAGTTTTAATTAAATTCTTTATTGTTCTTACAGTTCAACGTGACACTGTTCACAACTTGAAGTAAACAACAACAATTACTCTGTCTGTTATTCCTCTTTGTACTCTTTTGCATAAACAATAACAATTACTAGACAATTATTCGACAGATCTATGTAACGGAGATGTTCAAACCACGATTATTCTTCAGAATTTGTACCGACGCCGTTGCTTGCTCGTGGCTTCGCCTTCTAGAGATCTCTATAAATGTAAACATCGTTGTTTCATGATTGTTGTTTGTGTATTTCATTTACATTTATTCTTGTGGTGTTTGTTGTTGCATTTTCGTTTACTTGTTTATCAATTTTTTATGCTGTTATTTTGTTGGCATATTTTTGTTTACTTGTTTATCATGTAAACAAGTTCATTGTTTTTGTGTATCTTCATCAAGTTTTTCTTCGAATTGCAAGCTTCCCCACCAAAAAAGCTTATGAATATATTTACAGTTTTTATAAACTTTCTCTAAATTTAGGTTTACAGCATCTGAAAGCATAAAAGCAAAGTAAAATGATTTCTAGTAACTAATAACGTCAAAAGTTTTAAAAATTTGTTTTTTTTTTCTTAATTTCTTACAATAAAAAGTACTCAACACCTTATCAATCTCAACCTATTTTTAATTTAAACATATAAGCCGCACAAAGGTCTTTTTTTGTTTTTTATTTTGTCATTGAAACAAATACAAATACAAAAATGGAATAAAAACTTTTCTGTTTAGAAATCAATTCAGGGCATGTAACGTTGCTTGCTTTTTTCTTGTTTATCTTTTTTTTCAGTCTAATTTAATATTTTACGAGTGTTAGAAAAACTTATTGACAGTTGACAATCAATCAATGAGCACAATAGATGTTAAACAATGTTTCTAATAAGCTAGAAACTACAACAACAACAAAAGAAAAACAAAAGTTCTAAATACACATAGACAAACAGACAGAGAGACAGATACGTTTAAAAATTAGAACACAGCCATACACAGAGAGAAACACCACAAGCCAATACCAATACATGGCCAATGGATAAAACCGCTAAAAGTTTTTTTTTTTTGTTGTTTGTTTTTCAAAAGACAAAACAAATTTAGCTGCAGAGAAATAAATACTACTGTAGCACTCATACTGTCATATAAAAAGGTTTTCTCTCTCTCTGTCTCTCTCTTTCTCTGTTACATTTACACAATGATACTGTACATTGTGTTTGAAATATCCTGCTCGTATGCTGAGCTTGATTTACCCATAAATGACATGAGAGTAAATAGATATTGATTGTTTTGTTTCATTGCATATTTTAAGGGGAGACAGAGGGAGATAGAGAAGAGCAACACTGTTTCTGTATGTGTATATGTCTGTGTATTTTTGTAAATGGAATATATTGATTATAACATATTTTTCTTTTGTTGTTTTTATTCTCTCTCGTTTTTTTTTTTTTTTTTTTGTTTTTTGGTAAGAGCTTTCCATGTTCATTGTTCTCTTTCTGTGGAAATGATAATGGCATTACAGCTAATGGCAATAGTACTGATGATGATGATGATGATACTGATGAATTGTAATGCTAATTAAATAATGTTTTATCGTTTGAATGAGAGTGCTAAATAAGTTTTAGCATGCATATGGTCGTAATATGTTTTCTCAGCCAGAAGTTTCATTACCATTTTAATGATTACAATTTATTACTTTCTGTATTCGATTTCTGGAATACATTGTCATCTCCAATTGTTCGTTAATTAATAGCAACAAGAAAGTGAAAGTCATTATTGATTCGGGTGAATTAATGTGCACAGAATAGACAAAGATTCTAGATGAAGATTTAATGAAAAGGGAAATTTTAATAATTTTCTTATTTAAAGAAATGAAAGGCAAACACACAATTAAAATGATATGTTATTAGCAAGAGCAACAAATTATATTTTCTTATATCCTACCCCTTATATCCTAAGAAAAAAAGTCTTGAATTTAACTTTGATTTAAATTGATTGAAAATCTTCTTTAAATTTAACAACTTATGGTCCTCTGGATTCAAGATTTGTTACGATGGTTAGGAGTGGAATTCGAAAGGATGTGCAGTCACCACTTGAGTCAAATGTTCATGACCCTCTTTACATTACCCATGTAATGCATAAAAACTTTATTAGACACCGTTGTTGTACTGGTTTGATTTGGATTCAACTGCACGAATTATCACGAATCATTGCGATTATGTGACGGACAAGCTTATAAAGAGTGCGCCATCTATCGGTTTAAATTTGAATTGTCGCTTATTTCGAATCTGGCAATGCTTATGTCATTCTATTCTCTTACAAAATTCAGAATATTATCTCCACTAAACGTAACGAATCGATTAACGCTTGAGCAACGTTGGGACTTATTAGGGTAACGAGAAACTGCACGATGATGTTGATTTTATCGAAAAAAATCATCTTTTCGGATGAAGCTCATTTCCATCGTGGTGGGTACGTTAATAAGCAAAATTACCGAATTTGGAGCTTAGAAAACCCACACGTGGTCTTACAGAAGCCAGTGCACCCATTACGAGTGCTAGTTTGGTGCAGCTTGTGAAGCGGAGGCATCATATTTCTTTGAAAATATAGACGTCGCAACGATTACGGTCAATGGAGACAACTTTTTGTACCCGCTCTTTATGGTATTGATGTGAACGGTGGTTGGGTTTACCAGGATGGTGTAACTTGCCACACATCTGCTGCCACAATCGGGTTATTGCATCAAACGTTTGATGGCCGTTTAATTAGTTGAAATGGTGATGTCCATTGGCCTCAGAGAAGCTACGATTTGACACCGTTGGACTATCATCTTTAGGACGCTGTTAAAGAAAAGTATGAGAATGAATGTCTAAACTCTATTATCTAAACGGCTATCCTTCTTGCAGCATGATATATTCGAGTCTTTCATTAAACGCTTCCAGTCTTTAAATTTAAATAAAATAAAGTGTGTGTGGTTAATTTGTATTCTTTCGAAATTTTTCATTCGTTATAAAGACAAATTGATGACAATATGTGTGGAATATAACATCATTCATATGTGCGCTGAGGCTTCTCTGGGCGGAAAGCATTCGAAATATCCATAAATCGAGATGAATTTGACACAATTGCATGTGTTATGTTGAGTTTGAGCTTATTCGCATAAGCCTGCGCATACAGAAATGCACACAATAGCAACTCTAACAGGGTCAAATCACATTATGTGTGATGACCATGCCCTCCATTTCATGTCGAGTCTTAATTAGCAAAAATGGGTTTAGTATAATCTGAAGTCCCTGAAAACAATATCTTAGTACAACAATCTTGAATAAAATTGTCAGTGCCATACCAGAGATCAGCAATGAATCGTTTTTTCGGTACTCATAAGCACTCATAAAATTTTGAATATAAGTGATTCGACAATATTGAAATTCAACAAATCAGATTCATTCGTACTCACTACAATGTTGATCTATAAGTATAGGTTGTAATGAGTATGCGTACAACGTTGACATCAAACTCATACCATTCGAAATATGTTTGATTCATAAGCCAAAAAAGATACTTAAGCAAAAAAGACAGAGCAGCAAGCAGAACAAACACACAACTTTTTAGTGAGTATTTTATTTATTGAATATATATTTGAATACTGGTCTCTGCTACATACGTACATAATTGATCAATACAACCTTGCAGTAGTTGTAGATATCTGACGTGGGGTTTGTGCCATGGCCTTTCGTCTAATAAGCCAACATACCTACCTACCTACTAGACTACGGTGACTTCAAACAAACAATTCTGGATATGACATTATATTTAAGCTACCTTGTATAATTACATAAAATTTCTACATGAATAACTTGGTATTACATGAACATCATAATTCGAAAGGGTAAAGAAAAGAAAAAGGAAAAAAAAGGGAACCAATTTAATCTGAAAAATGTTTTCAATGATTTTTATTTCTATTGTCCTTTATTACCTTTTTAATAACCATGTGGTATTTGTATTTGTATTTTTCTATTCATTTTAGGAAATGGATTTTGGTACGATTATGTGCTGGGCTGATAATAATGTTGGCCAACAAAAGGAACCCTGCGTATTCCATTTGATAGCAGCTGGTAAACCTGAAATGCCATCCAATTGTACGGTGGTAAATCAAACATCCGACTCTCTTGAGGTTTATTGCATTGAAGGTGAGTTTATAAAAAACACAATTTTTCTGATGAAATAAAAAATTTAAAAAAAAAAACAAAAATTCAACAACAATAGCTTTGAAATTAATATAATAAAATCAAAATGATGAAAATAAAGTGAATAAGAACAAAAAGAACAAAAAAAAAAATGAAAAAAACAAGTCATGTTCATAAAAATTCTGGTTGGTCCTTGATAACACAAAGGAAGAAAAGAAAAAAATGAAAAGCCAAAAACAACAATAAATATGTGACCTTTTTCAACATGGAATTCGACCAACGCACTCCTAACATAACAAAAGAATTGTGGTCAAAATAAAATCGTCAACAAAAATGTTGTTAACGACAAGGAACAGAAAGAAAAAAACAAAAAAGCAACAACAATTAAACATTCTTTCTCGATAACTCTTGTACAAGAAATGATTGGCATTTTATTTTTTCTACAACTAAAAAAAAATCAATTCTTATCTGCTTTTTAAAGCAGCAGGTTTTCTAGAATTTTTATCGTGAAAACTTTTATGCCAAGAGAAGACTCCAATTGGGGTTCAAACTTTTTATGCGTCTGTTTACATTCAATATTTTCACATTCTTGGTTTCTTGGTTGAAACTCACGTGGGCAGGTTTGCTGCTGCAGTATCGTTGAGGATGCTTTAAACTGAAAATGACAAGCTATTGATTACCTTTTTTTCTTAGTTCAAACTACACATGTCATTAAGAACTAAGGCTACATACTTACTTACTTATGGTTGATTGAATCCAAACGTCTAAGTTCGTTAACGAATTTGCGACATTCATTTCTAATGGTACTGTGGATCGCTTGCTTGTTTGTTATTGTTTTCGGCAGCCTAACGAATCCCTTAACAGAATATCGTGGTAGAGCTCGCCAGGAGGCTTTCTGAGTGTGTGATCAAATCCATTATTTAAGAGGCTCTCTATTTATGTGTTGATATACTCCTATCTGGCTATTCATAGAAACTTATTCTTTGAAAATATACGCGTCATCCGAATTGGAATATATGGCAAGGCTAGTCTATGTGGTAGATTCAGTCTAAAGCATCTACGTTTTGAAGCTATTTGTTAAACACATTGATTTTTATGGTTGGCGAGATATTTCTCATCCCAGAATCTATTGTTTGGAGTAGACTCTAAACTGTATGTTCCGCCATTCATGAATAAAATAAACACACAAGACATAGGTGGCGTGACTAGATAGGTTGTAATCCTAACTAAAGGTTTTTAACGACCAATTAAGTTAATAAAACAGATTTCTAGAACAACTCTAATATTACAAATCGACACCATTCTCGATTGACTTTCCATTTCGCAACCTTTGTCTCTTGTTTGAAAGAGAAATAATTTTCAATTTGTCACTATGAACAAGGTCTTCGAGTACCATAAGATCTTTCATAGTTTTCTGTGCCTCTTCGTCATTACAGCTTAGAAACAGAAGCCGTTGTAAGGTATTCTCAGTCTCCAGGCAATTGTACATGTAGGCCAGTGTCCCCTTTATATTATTATAATAGGGAAGAGGTGCCTTAAACTTGCAACCACAAAATCTATTCCATATCTCTTTAACTTGATAAGGAAAGTCCCCGAAATTTTACGTTTTGTTAAAGATGTCTGCCCTTTGGTATGAACAGAGGCTTCAGGCCTCGTAAGACAACACACTACCTACTAGACTACGGTAACTTCAATTAATTTAATTTAATCTATGCTTGACAGATCCTTGCAATACACATTTATCTTACGAAAAATGGCAACTCTATCATTCTAGAATCTATAACTGTAGACCAATAACCTACTCAGCTGTACAGATGATAATTGATAACGAATCGAGTGGAAACTTGCACTGTTGCAGCACTGTGTTACTTGAGTGAGAAAAAAGAAGAAAAAAAATAGGTTTAGAAGTTGATATCATCGATGCTAATCTTGATGATTGATATCTTGTTGTAAACCTTTTAATGGAACTGACACATGAGTTGATGTGCTAGTGCTCCAGATATAACTTCTTGAAAAACAATGTTTTTTTTTATATATAGGGTGGGCCACCTCCATATCGGCGATACTTATGTCATTCTATTCTGTCATAAAACGCTTGAGCAACATTGGGATTTTTATGGACCATCGAGAAACTGCACGATGATGTCGATTTTGCAAGAAAAAAAAAATCATCTCAGCCAAGAATACCCACACTTGGTCTTACAGAAGCCAATGCGCCCATTACGAGTGACTGTTTGGTTTCTGTGAAAATGAGAACGTCGCAATAGAGACACCTATCACACCGATGATAACCGATTTTTTTCTACTCCCTCTTCATGCCATTGATGTGAACGATATTTGGTTTCAACAGGATGGGGCAACGTGCAACACATCTTATGCCTCAATCGATTTATTGCATCAAACGTTTTGATGACTGTTTAATTAGCCGAAAATGTGATATCAAATGGCCGCCAAGGAGCTAAGATTTGCTACCGTTGGAATATTTTCTGTGGGGCGCTCTTAAAAAAAAGTGTTATGCCGACATACCAGAGACAATTGAGCATTTTAAGGCCAACATGCATGATCCCATTGCCGAGATACGACCCCATATACTGAATAATGTACATGAAAATTGTTTCGATCGAATGAGGTAATATGAGGCCAGCCTGGGCGGCCATATGAAGGAAATAATATTCCATTTGTAACCGGAACAATTGTACTTCACAACAAAAATAAAATTAAATTGACAAAATATTAAAACGTTTTTGGTTGATTATATTTTTAAATTTAAACTTTTAAATGGCTCACCATATATATTTGTTTGGCGATCCCCTGGTAGCCAAAACTCTGAGAATACCCAGAATACTCCCATAAAAAAGTTTCTCAGAAATCTATCGTTCTGAGAAGACTTTAAACTGTAGTGTGTGGCCACTCATAAATAAAATGAACGCACTCAACATGTAGCTTAGTGGTTTTCTTACTAGGGATCAGTAATGTATACATGTATGTATTTGTACTTAGAGTTATAAATTCTGAAAAACTAATACAAATTGTGGTTGTATAAGTGCAAAATATCTTACACGCTCTCTATGGTTATGTAATAATATCATGGTTTAATAAACCAAAATCTGCATTGTAGCCTGTGATAATTGTCTCGTAGTAATTCAAATTGTTCGTCGTCTGTTTTATTAAAAAAAAAATATGGAACATTTTGATTACTTGGTGGCCTTTACAAAATCTGGCCTTCGTAATTATTAGATGTATTCACTGTATATACTGTATGCGACATTGAAGAGCTTTGTTGACATGACAATCTGACGCATGTAAACTAAACAGACATACAGCAGCAATTCCAGAGAACAATAAAAGCAGACAATACATGTGACATTTTAATTAATTTATAAACAAAAAAATTAAATAAAAAAAAAACTGAACTAAAATATCTAAAATATTCATTAAATATATTGTTTACATTAATTAATTTTCATATAAAAACGAAAATAAATTAAAATTTCTTGTATTTAAACACACTCAAACAAACAAATTTTAAATCTCTGCTTTATTTGTAATCTCTGCTATTTGTTTAATAAATTTAAACAAATTTTATAAAAACAAATACACATTTTCATAAACAATATAGCAAATAAAATTATTTATTAATAATTAATTAAATTTTATGTTAAAAAATTTTTTTTTTAATTACAGGTTTTGATGGTGGTTTACGGCAATGGTTCCTATTGGAAATATTTGATCAACAAACGGCCAATTTACAGGCAAATATCTCCTCCAAATATCCAGTGCTTAGTGTTAATGGCTTAGACTCGGGGCGTTTTTTCAAAATCTTTGTTTATGCCGTCAATTTAAGAGGTCGCAGTGAGCCAGTGCTATTGGAAGGTTACACTTTAAAAGCTGCCGAAAAGCAGACAGGTGAGTAATAATTTGTTGTGAAATATGTAACTAATTTTATTTACTTTTCGTTGCGTTTATTTCGTTTAAAAACAATTAAATGTAAATAAAAAAAATCAAATTTGTTTTCAAATTGGAGACGAAGATGATTTGATTTAAAGCAACAACAATAATAAGTTTTATTATTAGCCTGTTTCTGTAAGACGACTGGTTACAAACGAACGTTTCTTTGTATGGAAATATACTCCATTTAGTTGATGTTTTTCCATACAAACAGACGTTGTTCGTTTGCAACCATTAAGATATGCACTTTTATTGAGTCAATATTCGGTTTATTGAGTATAATATAATATTCGGTATAATATTGAGTATATAATACAATATTCAGTTTATTGAGCACAATATTTTAAGTGTTCAGGCATAACAATATACGCAGTTCAGCTGCTTATTCAATATTCATTTGACAGCTGCTGAACAAAACTGTTGATTTTTTTTTTTTTTTTTTTTTTTTTTGTTTGTCGTTGTTGACATTTGAGTTGTCAAATATCAACAGAAAATGTTCGGATAATTGTAATATGCGCACTGAACATACTTATGACAGTGCTACATTTAAAGTTTTACTCAATATTATAACAATTTGGGTATTTATTGCGCAATAATTAGTTGAAACTTTGTATGAAATATTGAGCTCAATAATGGCGTTTATTGCAATTTAAGCAATAAAAGTGCATATCTGAACACCATATTACAGAAACAGGTTGTATCATTCTCTATTTCTAAATTTTGTCGTTCTTCTGACATCATTCGTATTAAGCTGCCTGGCCAGCTTCTTTGTTATTGTGTTGGTAAATAAAATTCACACATACAGATCGTGGTGAGTTTAAAGAATATGCCAATTGTTCTTCACAACAACTGTGCAATGTAGTTTGAAAATACAATTTTAATGTGTGGCTATGCTACACATAATCAAACTTGATCAGTTAAATTTGATGTGTCGCCATACGTCGTACAGAAACAGGGTCCTTTTTTTTGATATCTTTTAGGGTGAGAACTGACACTCAATGCTCATAATTTACCATAAAATAACAATAGCAATAGGGATGAGTAATAAGCAAGCTTCTACCTCTCTCATACATTTTCTCTCTCTCTCTCATCAGTGTGTGTATCAGTGTGCGTATACGCTATGCTCTAAGCATTGGCTTTTAGTCTAACTTTAGGCGCATAGAATATAATATTTAGAATACATATGCAAAGCAAAAGATACATTTTCTTTAGACGAGTTTTTCTTAAGAAAACCAACAAAAATCAAGGAAAATTTCTCTTATACTTGTGCATAGAATTTAAAATTATGAATATTTCATGAGATTTTTTTTGTTATTTTTTTTTCAAATAATAATAATAAAAAGAAAACCAAAATAAAAAAGGAAAAGAAAAAACAAACAAATTTGTATATGAAATATATGTGTGTTGAATAATATATTCTATTTACGTTTCAATTGTTCTCAAGTCAACATATTTTCGTAAGAAAAACGGTTTTTTTTCTATTTTACTGGTTTTAAGGACAAACATTGCTTGAAGAAAATTGTTACCGCTTAAAGCCACTTATTTAAGAACAAAAAACAAAATAAATCATGTGGGACTAAAAATTTAAAAAAAACCCTAGGGCGTGCAAGTAATGAAGACACAAGAAATTCAAGATTAAAGGAAATTGCCGGGATTAAAGTGCAAGAATTAAGGGAATAAAAAGAAATATTTGTTTACAAAAGTCTCCAAATAGTGCCTCAGAACATGTTAAGTGAACACAGATAACTTAAATCGAGAAATTTAAAAATAAAAGTAAGCCAGCCGTCGATGCTGGTTAATAAAATAATAAAGGCTGTCTCTGTAAGAATGCATTTTTAATTTGAAAATAAAAACGTTTACCATGGCTTTCATGGCAAGCCATTACTCTTTTCATGAAATTTTCATGGCTATTTTCCCAATCATAATGCTGTATCTAATCGATGACAGATTTGAATTGTTTGTGGCAAGAAGTCGTCTTAGTGTAGTAAAGTATGTTGACTCAGATATTTCGAATAAAACGAAATATAAAAAGAAAATTCAATTCCTTCGAAGACTTTGTCATTTGCAAAAGCTCTGTGAGTTGACAAAATTGCATTATGGCAAGTTTCTCAAATCTGTCCTTCAGAATCCACGTTAAACTGTAGATCTCACCGCTTACGTATGAAATCACCATACAAATTCGGGTGGTGAGAGATGCCAAGTTGTAGTCTTGATTATAAAGTTATAGTCTTGACTATAAAGTTGTAGTCTTAACTTGAAAAGGTTCATAAGGATTTCATAAAACCCCAATCGTATGATCTTGGTGGCCAGTTGATAACGCAATTTCTTAAAATTATTCGTTGTAGGCATCGTTGTAGTAAAAATCGATTGCTTCACATGTGATTTTGCAATTGGCTGCATTTCGATGAATGTCGTCCAGATTCATGCTTTCTAGTTTATTTATCATGTGTTCCTGCAACGAACTTCGGTTGCAGTCACTTCAATATCTGCCCCATTATGTCGTTTGCCCAAAGTCCACACCAGATAGTTGCTAGTTTTCAATGCATTTGTTACTCATGACATGCACGGGAATTTTTCTGAGCCACAACTTTAGCAATTTTGTAATTCAATATAAAATTTTGGAAGGTAATGTGTTGCAACAGAGAAGATGACTTTTTTCGAAAAACTGCCATTGACTTCACTGTATGCACCATGCCAGCACTTTCCACGATATGTTAATTTAAGCTTCTGAATAAGCTGTGTCTTGTACGCATTAATGTGGAGGTCTTTTGTTAAAAATCGCTGAGAAAATCTTAATAAAATTTAAAGTTATTGAGAACAATGCTCTATACTACTGTCAGGACCTCAAAGCGTTGTGATCCCAGATACCATGAAAAGGCATTAATTGATTTACTAAATTGGCTCCACTCTGACCTGGTGGCAGTGAAACTCAATGCAATCAAATCTTGACCTAAACTATGGATATGATGCTATTCCAGGAAGAAATATGAATCCCTATAATACTCTGAATAGAACATTCGAGAGGATTCGTAGGTTCCCGATGGAATCCTTGAGTAGCAGAGTAGGCTGTGGTATATTTTTTTAAAGGGTTCTGATATTAAACTTTCTTATAGGCTGCCTAAACATTGCTGTGTCTTCCAAGCAAAAATCATGGCAATTTTGAAAGCGGCCCAATAGCTTTTGAGTGGCGGAATTTTCCCCTATTGATCCCTAATGATTTGCTCCAACGGCCAGGCTGCAATTAAGTAGCTAACGAACGTGGTTCCAATGTCCATCCTTGTTAGTGAATGCCGATGATTTCTTAGAGAAATTTAGGATCATTCAAAGGTAAGTTTGAAATTGTATTGCTGACGAGATGGCCAGCCGGTACGATACGGAGCTTAAGTCGCATGGTTATCCATGGCACAATTCCTATTCGTAAGGGCTAATGTAGGTACGTCGAAATACTTTGCTTTCCGACTAATAAATTTTGCAGGAGCTGTGGATCTGAGTAGGAGATAGAGACTCTCATTAATCTCATGTGCTCTGTTCTTGTCATAAAGAGATGGAGGTTTAAACTTCTCATTTCCTGACACCCTGGACAGAGTCTTATTGCAATAGCAACTTTTATTTTGGAATCGAAATGGTCTGTATATCGAAAGACTTGGCATACCGACAAATGACTTCTGCAGAAGCTGTGGGTCTCATGTGTCAGTGCCATGCGCTTGACATAACGAGTCGTAGATTTTTAATCCTGAGCCTTCTAATACAAGGATTTGCTGGAGTAGCAAGATTCATTTTGAAATCGTGATGGTTTCCTTTAGGGAATGTTTGATTCGCGGTTAGAATAGATCTAATTTAGTGTATTTTCTTCAACAGAAAATATTTTAAAATATTCTACCAACAGCCTCTTTAAATGGATTATCCATTCAAAAGCATTCGTAGAATTTTATATCCGGTTTTTATTCTTTTAAACTTAAACGGAAACATTAGCAGCAAAGCAAAAAACAAGTGAAAATAAATATTTTTTACAACAAAAAACAACACTTAAATGAATTACTTTTTTTTCCTTCTCCACCAGTCTTTAGCCATTTTTGTTTCCCAATTATTTCATGAATTCGGTGGAATTTTCTTGTTGTTGTTGTTTCGGTCATTAATATTTTTCATTCAGAATTCATTGCTCTTAGCCAGTTAAATGAGATCCAAAGAAAAGAGCAACAAGAATGCTAATAACAAATAATAAAACAAATAAAATAAATATAAAAAATTAAATAAAAATCATACAAATTTAAAATGATTAAATTTAATTGAAGGATAAAAACAGAAAATGATACGAAAACGAAAAAAATGGATACGGACAGAGACAGAGGAAAAAATACAACAAGGCGTGAATTAACCTACTGAGCGCATTAGAGATAGAATGGTTGAAAAAGAAAACTAAAAAAAACGAAGGAATCGTTCAAATTTAAACGTAATTTAAAAGACACTATCATCGTACTATCACATTAAATAGAAGCAATGGTAAGAATAAAAACGTTATACGCCGCTGACATAATTCTTGCCTGTAGTGTTTTACTATTTATTTCCCTGAGTTCCACTCCTCAAGTCAGTCTGGAGATAATAATGAGCTTACCATCCCTAGATTTACTTTCTCAAATATATCTCTGCGAAGTCGGCTTTAACAGTCAGAGAATCGCTCATGAATTGGTGGATATGGCAGCCAGTATTATGTAATTTCTATGCTAAACAGTGTTACCACTCATGGATTTAGATAATCTACCAGAGTGGCTTGAGCTATGATGCAGTCTAGTAGGTAGTGTGTTGGTTACCGTAAGGCCCAGGGTCAAACCCCAGGTCAGACATCAAAACGAAGAATAAAAAAATATTTATTCGGCAACTGCCTCTCAGCGAATTTCTGGTAGAAACTCTGAGAGTAAATATAATTTCCATGAAAAAGTTTTGAAAAAATCTGTCATTCGGAATCGACTTTAAACTGTTGGTCCCTCTACTCGGGAATAAAATGAACACTCACAACATAAGCGGTATGAGAAGCTAGGTTGTAATCCTGACTAAAGGGCAATTTTATTTAATCTCAGAGTTTAGGCCAGAAATCTCCTGAGAGAAAGATATTTGACCTTGTGGTTTGAACGGTGGCCTCACGTCTAATAGGCCAATACGCTGCCTACTAGACAGCGATGACTGCGGCATCACGGTTACTATAGATTTCTCAATTTCAACGAATGACATGTAAGTGAATGATATTACATACGAGTGTGCTATTAGAGGGTTGTTCGTTGGTGTGGTACGAGCAAAACAGACAGGCACTGGACTGGTAACCTTTGCGAAACAATTAATTAGGCTTTTAAAGGGCACTAAATGATTGAGCGTATATGTCTGAATTTGTCAGGCTCATTAGGTGCGTAATGTAATGGACTTTGGTCGTATTTGTTATAGCATGAGCTGTCCAAATTATGCCTTTTGTAAAAGCTGATCTCGAAGAGGAAAAGGAATCCATAGAGCACATTTTGTGTCACTTCTCTGTTTCAGGGGCCTCTCAGCCTGACTCAGTTATACTGGCGAATCTTATAGGATTTTCCAAGCATATTGGAACTAGAGGTGGTCTCTACAGAACCTTAAAATTACGAGATTTAAGCAATCCATGCAATCTAGCCTAAGGTGACCAGCTGGCCACTTTGAGAATGTAATTCTTTCCGTAAATAGCTTGTTTAATTTAAGAGATTTATTGAAGTATCATTCGATGGTTCGTACATACTTCTATGTCTAGATGGACATTAAACACATTCACGTATATTTTTTTTTTGAGACTGACACTCAGGAGATAACCTCTATTTATGCACGCATTGTTCGAATATGGGAAAGATATTTTATAGGAGAATGAAAAGAGAGTGTAGTAGGCGATAACTGTTTTGGTTGTTTTAATAACTGCCACTTTTTTGAGCCACTTTTTTTGTATGGTAATAATTCTCACTTTCTTTTTTCTATTGTGAGTAATCGTAAGCACTCCGAGTCTCAGGGGCATTAGGGCATCCAATATCCAATATAATATGTATTCATCAATAAATTATTCAGTGTCATAAAAGGATTTGTAGGCCCAAATATCATATGCAATAATGATGTTACCCCATCCACCAATGAGGATAAAAAACATTGAAAATAGATGTTGGATTGGTCACGAGCATTGTTTTGGATTGAAATTCGCTAGGCTCATACGCTAAGAACCAGGACACTGCAATGAAATTCAACCCCATAAGACAGAGCTGCTTTGTAGATGTTCTATACTTTCAAGATTTTTCGATTCCCATTGCTTTTAAAGTGTTAATATTTTCACACTAATTGCTTAAAGAAGGGCCAAAATGGAATAAAATTTTAAATATTTTTTATGAAAGAAAAAAATTCTTTTTGCTCCAAAAAAAAAAATTTGATAAACAATTTAAGAAAATTTTTGCTCAACACACAGCAAAAACAAGGGCACAAGAATAAGATAAATTAGCATATTTCCATGGGAAGGAAAGAAAAGGCAAAAAAGATGTGAAGATGAGACCGAAAATAAATTTTAAGCAAAAATTTACACATACACACCTCCACAAACATAACAAGTTATTAAGCAATTTTTGTTCTCTTGTTTTTCGTGTTTTTTTTTTGTTTTTGCTTTTGAAGCAATACAACAATTTAGATGAAAAGCAGGGTAATAATGAAGACTAGACACACTTTAGCTAATTGTGCAAATTATATGGAAGCTTAAAAGCTGCTAAGGCAAGGCAAGGCAATCAACGTAACCCAAAAACAGAAAAATTCTACAATAAAATATGCACACACACAGATACAAGCCAGAGAGTGAAAAAAACAGTTATTAAAGAAAAACAGGCCAAGCATTTGAAGAAAGAAATGAAAAAAAACAGAAAATAATTAACATAAAAAGGCAATTGTAAGGAATAATAATACCTACTCATACATATACATACATACACTTTTAACTTATGCTGCTATACGAGGGTGGGTTAATAAGTTGATGGCATTTGGAATTTGTTGTTTCTGAACTGAAAGATAAACAGATTGATTTTTGTTTGAACTGTACATGGAAATCTACAAAAATATAGGGTGGATGATTTAAGAGTTTAAATTTAAAAATGCAATCAAAGAAAAACGATTTGAAATGGCCTCACGCCTAATAGGCCAACACACTGCCTACTAGACAACGACTAATACGGCATCACGGTTACTATAGATCTCTCAATTCCAACGAATGACATGTAAGTGAATGATATTGCTACAAGGGGGTTGTTCGTTGGTGTGATAAGAACCAAATTTTGCCAAAATTATTTCTTTGTTGTGAAGTACAATTGTTCCGGTTAGAAATGGAATATTATTTCACGCATGTGGATGCCGCGACTGGTCTCACAGTAGCTCATTAGATCGGACAAATTTTCATGCACTTTTTCAAGAGTATGGGTGAATATACTCCTTAAAATTCTCAATTGTCTCTGGTTTGTCGGCATAACACTTCTCTTTAACAGCGCCCCACAGAAAATAGTCCAACGGTAGCAAATCTTAGCTCTTTGGCGGCCAATTGATGTATACATTTCGGCGTTTGAGCCAATAAATCTATTGTGGCATGGGATGTGTAGCAAGTTGCGCCGTCCTGTTAAAATCAAACATAGTTCATATCAATTCCATGAAGAGTGGGAACAAAAAAATTTGTTATCATTGTTCGATAAGCATGTCCATTGCCCGTCATAATTGCGCCATCCTCATTTCCAAAGAAATATGGGCCAATGATACCTCCGCTTCACAAGCCTCATCAAACAGTCACTCGTAATAGGTTCATTGGCTTCTGTAAGACCAAGTGCGAGCTTTCTGAGTCCCAACTTCAGTAATTTTGCTTATTAACATATCCACCAAGATGAAAATGAGCTTCATCTGAAAAGATGATTTTTTTGATCACAAGCAACATCATTGTGCAGTTTCTCGTTGGCCCATCTAGCGGCTTCAACTCTCGAACCAATTTAATTGTCAAACCGAAAACTTTTCACAAAATTCAACGTAAATTTAAGCATGAAATGTTCAATTCTTGAGAACAATGACAAGTTGATGTTGACGGATTCTCTCACGCACACTCTCAGCCATAGCTTCAATATTTTCGGGTGTACGCACTGTACGAGCACGCTAATGTTTTGGCTTATCAACAATGAAACCACTTTCACGAACTTGAGCAATAAACTCGCGTACACCAGGCACTGTTGGTCCTTCTCTACGATCAAATTTTGTACTACATTTTAGTACAGCTTCCGAACAATTGCCTTTGTTTTGGAAGATTTTCTTAGGACAAATTCTCTCTGTGGCTCTTCTATCTTCCTAGTACCAGCATAACTTCAGTCATATGGGTGCCTTATCGGCTCTAATTTTCGTATTTAGTCCAGTAGGACTAATTTTTTTCTTTTCCAAACAAAAAGAAGTTATTTGCTGGAAGGATAAAAACTTAAACTTATGAAGTTGCCGTAGTCTAGAAGGTAGTGTGTTGGCTTTTTAGACGCTAAGCCACGGTTCAAATCCCTGGTCAGACATCCAAACGAAATATGAAAAAATATTTCTTCGGCGACTTCCTCTCAGCAGATTTCTGGAAAAAACTCTGTGAAATAAAATTGCCATGAAAAGTTTCTCAAAAAATCTGTCGTTCTGAGTCGACTTTATACTGTAGGTCCTGTCACTCATGTATACAAATTAAGGCACACAACTTGATTGGTGTTGAGAAGCTAGGCCGTAATCCTGACTGAAGGGTTGTAATGGCCAATTATGTATGTTTGTATGTGTATAAAAACTTAAAGGAATTTTGAAAAAACTTTGCAGAGTTCTATGTGGATTGTAAAGAAAATAAAAAAAAACTCAATAAAATCCATTAAAAATGATCTGCCCTCGTACGCACTAAAACTTTGGAAAACACTAAAACGAGTTAAAAAGCAAATAAAAAAAAATAGAAGAGAGAGAGAGAGGGAGCAAGAGACGATTAAGCACATATATTTCAACAGTTTAAAAACGTTCGTTCTCTTTTTTTTCTTAAGTATCAAATGAAAAAGAGAAAGAAAACTTAGCAAAAGTTCTTGTTTCGTGTTTTTTCGTTTTTCTCTGATTAAAATCAAATTCAATTATTTTTCATTTCTAGTTTTCCTGCTGGTATTTCCCATAGAAATCGTAGGAAAATGAAAAACTAAAATCCATTTTATGCATCTATCTTGATGGCTTTTATTTATTCTCTCGTTTTACTTGTTCATGTTGTTTTTTAATCTTGTTCTTCTATTTTTTTTCTCTTTCTATTCCTTAGTGGCTTTGACTTCGTATAAAGGATCCCAGACAAATATTGAATTGACACCAATACTCTCGGTTGGCATATTTGTGGGCATATTAGTGGCAATAGTTTGCATTGGCATCGGTACAATTGCGGCATTGAAATTGCGCTCACACAAACAGCAACAAAAATATCAACATCAAAATCAAAGATTCTCACGTCCTGACAATTTACAAATTAAAGATAAAAGCTCATTGCCATTAAGTCATACGGATACGGATACCAGATATGATGAAAAGAAAAACGATGAAAAGAATCCAGATGTTGTACCCTATAAAGATGGTAATGTATACAAACACCTGCACATACACACATACATATATGCATATATATATACATATATATACAGACAAATTATTATGCATAGTTATGGCTCTATAAGTTGATACTTTTCTATTCGTTTTTGGTTTTTTTTATCAGTTTTTGTCAAATATTACTTTAACCCTCTTTGCAAATCCGATTCCTGTGTTCCATTTTCATTTTCATTTTAGGTTTTCGTTTCTTTTCTTTTTTTTTTTTTTTGACTTTTACTAAACCGTCCTCATTCGTTTTGGCCAACATTACCACCAGCACCACTACCAACACCTGTCTTTAGGCCTTTACATGCTGCATCAAGAATTAGTTGCATGGCTCAGTGAAAACGTTCAGGCATTTTTGTGTTTCTTTTTCTTCGGTCTTTGTGTACTCATGTTGAATTGCTGGGTTGGCTGTATGTTTGGTTGGTTGCTTCGTTCGTTGCTTGATGTTGTTTGTAGTTGAAATGATTTTGAAAAGATTTACAGGAAAAAGTGTAAATGTTTAGCTTGTTTCTTTCCTTTTCACTTCTTTTAAATTCCTTCATTATTTTTCTTTTTCTTTTTTTCCTTTCTCGTTATACCTGAGGTTATGCAAATATGCAGACAACAACCTAAAAGTGACATATTTTAACATTTAGTAGACAGTAGCAGTAAGTAAATACACTTATAGGACAGGCGATTGTAAATTAAGTCAAGATTTTTAAGTTTGGTTTTGAACAGAGATCAGCAATGAATCGTTTTTCCGTTACTCATAAGTGCTCATAAAATTTAAAGTATGAGTGAGTCAACAGTATTGAAATTCAACTACTTTCATTCATTCGTACTCACTACAACATTGCTTTATAAGTACAGTTTGCAATGAGTATGACAACGTTGACATAAAAAGCATAACATTCGAAATAAGTTTGATTCATACGCCTACTCATTTAGATTCATAAATTTAGAAAAAAATACTTATAATACTCATAAATGATTCGAATAATTCATTAAAATTTCCTGTCTTAGTTGTTGTTGCATTTACAAAAAAAAAAAACAGGAAAGACAAAGACAGCAAGCAAAACAAACACACAACCTTCTAGTGAGTATTGTAGTGTTCGTACATGAATCATACATATTTTGTGATTCCTGTAAATGTTGAGTAAAGTAGAGTCGAAATGAATAACATCATACGTATTGTTAAGTATGAATACGATTAGTACTTTAAACTTTGCATATGAGTAGTATGAGTATGATATTAAAATGCGCATAAGTATCAAAAATTATGAGTATGATTCGATTTTACTCATCTTTTTGAATACTCATTGCTGATCTGTGGTTTTGAAGATGATAATAAAAGGCATCTATGGTGTGATTCTTAATTTCTTCTTAATTTTTTCGATTGCACTTTCAACTTCTCTTAAAGATATATACGCTTTAGGAGTCGATAAGCACTACTATTAAACAGTTCCCTGAAAATTCTCACCACCGATCAAGAATTCTTTACTTATTGTTTATAAGCACGCATTTCCCGTGTTCATCTCTGAATGTAAATATGATCAGTTTAAAGGTCAAGAGGTCAACACCGCCGTTAGGGACTGAAATTTTCGTTTTCTACATATACATACATACACACATAATTGGTCATTACAAGCCTTCAGTTAGGATTACTACCTAGCTTCTCTCAGCACTTATGTTGTGCGTGTTAATTTTATACATGAGTGGCAGGTCCTGGTACAGTTCAAACACGACTGCGAATGACAGATTTTCTGAGAAATTATTCATGGAATTTTTTTATTTACTCTCAGAGATTTTGCCTAAAATCTGCTGAGAGGCAGTCGTCGCCAGCAATATTCTTTTTTTTATTTCGTTTTATTGGAGATATCTGGCCTGTGGTTTTGAACCATGGGCCTCACGTATAATAAGCCAACACACTAGCTACTAAACTAGGAAAGAATATTTATTTTAAATCCGCTGATAACGAGCTCAGGAGGCTGGGAATAGTAGAAAACTATTTAAATCTAGTATGGCCTTGTCAGAAAGAAGAGTATTGGCAATGAAACTATGTGCTGTTGGGAAGAGCCCTTCTTGAATAGCTTAAAAATAAATTTTCAATTGACCTACGTTCCCAGCATTATATGTAGGTATATATGTGTGTGTGTAGTAATGAATGTTATGCTGTCTGCTCAAAGAAAGACATTTTACGTTACACACTGAAATGCTGTTTTAAAAGTCTGAATACTGGAATTGGTGTAAAATAATGTTTGCTCATGTTCTACATACTCATTGTGTCTACAGATATGACAATTTACATAAAACTTTATATATTTATACATATACATACATACACATACACATACAAATATACATACTTACAATGTAAAGTATACATTCCCAAAAAAGACTTTCTTGCTTGTCCTCCATGGGCCCATGTTAAAAGGCAAAGAAATGAGAAAAAAGGACCGTAAAAGAAGAAGAACGAATTTAGGTGTATATTTTCACAAAATCTTGCATAAACATGTGGGAATTAATGTGGTATTTGGGGAAATTAAAGATAACAAGCAATTGCATTGCAGCAATAACACGATATACATACGCTACACTGGCAAACAACAGCATCATTGATAGCAAGCAAAAGTAATTCACACACCATAACACTCATGCATGCTGGGTGGCGGCTCATTCTATGCCAAAGACTTAGATTAATTGGTTTAAATTGAGAAATGAATTAAACGTTGAGACAAACACCGGGTTTACACAGGGTAACACTGTGTGCGAGAGTGTACATATAAGCCTGTAAAATGTTAAGAAAATAAACTTATGGGGATGGTAAATATAGGTATACGGTATGCGTAAGGGAAATTTGATGTGAAAAGAAAATTCTTTTCCAAAGGATTACAATGAAAATTCATTACGAAAGCAATAAAATGTTTGTTTAAGTTAAAGTAAAATGCAATAGAACTATAAAAAAAGAGCTGTAAGAAAATTCAAGTGATTTAAGGCTGTTGTTGAATATTTAAACGAGTGTTCTACTGAAGATAAAATTGTTCATTCATTCATAATTAAACATTATAACCCTTCAGTCAGAATTCGAACCTAGTTTCTCACACCACCTATGTTGTGTGTGTGTTAATTTTACGCATGAGTGGCGAGATCTCGATCTACTGTTCACAGTCGACTGAAAACGATAGATTTTTTGAGAAACTTTTCATAGCAATTTGATTTATTCTCAGAGTTTTTGTTGAGGAATGTGCTGAGAGGAAGATATGTGACCAAACAAACACACTGCCTGCTAGAAAATGGATACTAAGGCACTACGATTACTACGGATCTCTCAATTCAAACGAATGACATGTGGGTGAACAGAGTTCAGGCCTGGGCTTTGACGCGTGGCCTCGCGTTCATTAAGCCAACACACTAGCTACCAGACTGCGGGCGAAATCTGAAATTTTAGAAAAATGCGGAAAATATGCAGAAGTAATTGAAATTCACAACTTGGGAGAAGAAGAAAACAAAGAAATTTGAAAGATTATTTCATGTACATGCAGGATAAAGCCGAAGTTGGTCCATCCATGAGCTGCAATTTTTACATGCGAATCAATGATGTAGCCATACTGCAAATTGCAACTAACCGAGACCTTTTAAATCTGCGTTGGTATCTCTTGAAATGCTGTCGCCTGCTTTTCGTACCAAATTCAGCAATTCTGCTTGTTGACGTCTCCATGAAGCCAAAAATTGGCTTCGTTTGTGAAAATAATCTTTCGATAGAAACACCTTTCTCACACAGTATAAATTGTGATAACAAAATTCTATGGATAGCAGCATTTCTATGGTGAAATTGTAAACCCTACTGAACACTGTTACTGAAAGAAATTACAATCATAACGTAACATCGAAAAAATTAACGCTTTAAATCTGTTTCGTCTGCAATAATGACACTTTTTGAGTCTATAAACACCATCTAATCGCCATAGCTTAGCAGGTAGTGTGTTGGCGTATTAGACATGAAGCCTCGGTTCAAACCCCAAGGCCAGAGATTTCCATTTCTGGCAAAAACTCAGTGAGTAAATAATGATTGCCATGAAAAAGTTTCTGAAAAATTTGTCATTCGTAGTCGACTTTAAACTGCAGGTCCCGTCACTCATACATAAAATTAACACACACAACATAAGAAGCTTGGTCGTTATCCTGACTGAAGGTCTGTAATGGCCAGATGTATCTGTGTGTATGTTACATCATTAATTGGTATCACTGTGCGTTTAATTAGCATTCTCCTGATGATAATAATTAAGCCGCTTCGAAACAAAGACCGTCATTTCGGTTATGGTAACCCCTAGACTTCTGTCCTTTGTTTTCTCAAAACTCTCCGTACATTACAAGGTTATACTCAAGTTTATAAAGCTACTGGACTGTTTAAAATAACTGCAAGACATGAAATATCAGACAGCTTTGGATGTAAATTTCAAATTAAATTGACATTAATAAGCTTTGCAGATTTACAGGCCATCAAATCCAAAATTCCATGCAGTCTGTCTAAGGATGTTAGGAGAAAGCGTGGCCTTTCTGGAAATTGTTTACAAAGTTTCAATAAAGATTTAATTAAAGCTCTTGACATTTTCACTTTAATTGGCATTAAATTAATCAATGTCTACATTCGAGTACTAATTACTGTGTATAAAAATAGAAAATAAAACTCTTATCCATTGCTGCAGCTAATAAATAATTCTCCTGTTCAATTTTAAATTCCAAGAAATTCATTTGAATAAAAAAAAAAACGCTCTAAGCCAATGCAATCAAATCATTTAAACAGTCAACAACATTCAACTTAACCCATACCAATCCCAAATCCATTTTCATTCCATTCATTTGTTAAGGCAGTTATCGATCCAATTATTTGAGTTATTTTCTACACTAATTACGACAGTTTGTCTAGTTTCTGTTTGCAAAAAAATTCAAATACAATTTTTATGTTCACAAAAACAGAAAAAAAAAAAACAGAAACAAAATTAAAAATAATGAGAAACGACTCATCAATAATTGTGTTAAATTTTTAATTTACTTTTTTGCTTTTTTTTCTCTTCACTCTTTTCGTTCCATACAAATTTGTACAAATTTGGCCAACAACAACAACTAATTGCCAATGTTTTATAATGATCTACCAAACTAAATAAATAAAATTCTGCCTGATGATGTCTGCGTATGGCTGGCGTGTCTGTTTGTCTGCGTTATTTAGTCGATGGCGAATATAAACAAAAATCAGCAACACAAACACCATCCGGTCATTTATCGACAACCAGTGAAGCGGAAATCAGCTGTAAACCGACAAATGATGAGCATGTTTTATATCAAACCAATAAGGTAAGTCACCCCATCCACATCAATGTCTTATATATACTGTCTGTCTCTCTCTCTCTCTTTATGTTTTTCTATTTGGATGTAGCATTTGGTATGAATTCTTTTAAGGGAATTCAAGAAACAATTTTATTAATAAAACAAACTGACAGTTATTCAAAGTTAAATTACAATAACAGTTTTTCCCGAGGTATAAAGACAAGATAACCTTGAATATGTCTACATACAGTGGTGTAAGTGGGTTGGTAGATAGGTAATAGTGGCTGTCCCCTCGATGGAGTTCATGCGCGTACACACTTAAACCACAGTTTCAGATTTTCCCCTAGTCTAGGAACCACTTGGAGCTTCCGATGAAGCGACTCAGAATGCCAATATCCATGCATAGTCATGCAACAACACACTGCCTACTAGACTACGACGACTACACTTACTTTGAAATGTCATAAAATCCTGTTAACACTGTCCTTTACATTGGACCAATGTTAGCGGGTAACTGTACCATTTAGTGGCGTCATTCAGTTTGCTGTTAACATAACATCTTGTACTAGAATCTGTGTTTTTAACTAACTGTACAGGGGGGTTCTAAGAACCGGACGATGTCTTAATCACTTTACTTTTTCCATTTCACTGGCCAGGTCCTTCACCACAAACAATACTACAAGAATAAATGTAAACCTCTTTGTTTGCTATAACGAGGTTTACATTACGAAAAGACGAAGTTACGAATATTCGCCTTCAAGAACATTTATCAGAATGTTTACGTTGCCATATAAAAGGCAAGGCAAAGCAGCCGAGTTAGTTAGTGAAGACGCGGTGTGTTTGAAGAGAGTAATCGTGGTTTGAGGATCTCCGTTAGAAAGATCTGTCGAATAATTATCTAGTAATTGTTATTGTCTATGCAAAGAGTATAAACAGAGAAAAAACAAACAGAGAAAAAACAAACAGAGCAATTGTTGTTGTTTACATCAAGTTGTGAACAGTCGCACACAGAATTGTGCGAATAATAAAGAATTTTAATTAAAACTAGACACAAATTTATTTTTATTTTGTTTGCAATCTACGATGTCATATTTTAAACGTTTTTAAAATATCAAAACGTAACTATACACATTGCTGTCCTGTTACACTTGCTGGCATGTTTCCTTTTCAATAATAAAATTTGGCAAAATTGTGCCTTTTGAGATTCCTTGGATCTCATTTCTTATATTTCTTTGGCTTCAGTTCTATCAAAACTTTCGATTTTAATATCGTAAATATAATCGTCTTAAAAAGGCTTCATTCCATTTAAAATGTATTCAATTTTGAATTTCGAAAATATCCTCTCCATACTAAAAAAACCACAGTAAAACTTTGCCAGGCCATTGGTTACATACTTCAACGCACTTGCCACTTGCCTTACTTTTCCAAAGAAGCAGATGCCACCACTGGTAGTGATGATGATGATGTCGATGTGCCTGGATGAATCGAAAACACCGAAGAAGAGGCAAAAAAATAAATAAATTAAAGACAAAAGTTTTTAGTTACAAAAGTGTAACAGGAGGATGATGAACATAAACTGGCTAGTATCCACTAAGGCTTTGGGCACAGGCTTTAAAATTTTGTAACAAAAACGTAGTTATGGCATCACCATTGAGATGACAACAATGTAGGCGATGATGATGATGATGATGAGTTTGACAAAAATACACTATTTTGACAATATTTTGGTTGCTGTTGTCGTTGTTATTATTCTTGCTAAAAATAATATTCGTTCGACAAAGTCCTTAAAAGTAGATGACACACACACACATATATACAGTAGATATGTATAGAATAAGTAAAGAAAAGTTTTGATTACTTTGTTTTACAATGAAATTGAATGTTTAATAACTTTGTGGAATTATTTTGCATTAATTGCTTAAAGTTTGTTTTGCTTAATGTGCTGACTTAACTTTTTGTTTTACTTAAAACATACAACAACAACAACAATAACAACTACTACTACAACAGACTACTACCACAATGACAAGTAACCCATTGTGTTAGGTTGTTGTCTGGCTTAACTACGCTGGCAGCCAACAGGATTCCAAAATTTTATTTGATAAGTTTCTCTTGTAGAGTTATTTTCTCTTTTCATATTTTAATTATTATGGTGGTTATTGTTGTTGTTGTTGCTGTTTAACCAACAAGGTGTAAATTTTATAGTGTTGCCATTGAAACAAAAATTTTCTTTTTCTTCTTTATCGTTTTTCGTTTCAGGATGAAGAACTCCACTATGCTGAGCTTAGCCTGCCCGCTGCGGCGGGTGCCTGTACAACAAATCCTAAAAAAGCCATTTCTGTCGATTGTAGCAGTAGTATGCTGCTACAGGGTGCCGGTATTAATACAAATTTAACGGGCATATCAGCCGGCACTTTGCCACACGGCTCCAGTGTACGCAAACTATTGCCTACACTGCCAGCCACAAGTACACTGCAACGTAATAAAACCATGGCGCCACCGCCCTCTTATGATTACTTTGAGGAGCCAACGATATATGCTCAAATAGATCATTACAAGACAACTACGAATACTAGTGCTAGCAATTCCAGTTCGGTGTCACCGTTCCCGCCTTGCATATCCTCGCCGGCCTCTCAAGGCACACCATCCACCGTGTCGCCGGGCACTGTACAAATGTATACGTTACCTTCGCATCCCGGCGGTTATCATACCCTGCCACATAATCATCAAACACAAAACGTGCCTCCACACAGCTCAACATCCATGATGCAAATGATGGCCAACAACCAACAGCCCGCCATCTGCAGTGCAGGCAGCAGTAGTAGTAGTACATCTGCAACAGCGACTGCTGCTTACCATCATGGCACACTACCCATGCCGCCCTCATATCAACAGCACCAACAGCTGCAGCATCAAGTGCACGCAACCTCTGCCCCCTTGGGTCAGATTCTAGTGTCTAGCAATAGCAGTGGTTTAGCGACAGCTGCCATCACTAGTCCCACCAGTTCGATATCAGGCCTATCGGCAGTGGGTAAATCGTATTCCCGCGAAATTGTTACTGTACGTACCCCCCTAATGTACTCGCAGCAAGAGAGTTGTGTTTAAGTGTAAAAAGGAAAAGGATAATAGGAATGTAGTTATTAAGCAGCATATACATACATACATACACAATTAAAGAGTGAGAGTACGTGAGAGCGTTAATGATAATAAAAGTTAGTATGAGAAGTAAAGAGAGAGCGAGAGAGAGAAACAAACATTAAAAAAAAAAACTAAAAAATAGTCACAGAAAATATTTGATATTTCCTACTTAGAAAGTAAAATAAGATAAATAAGACAAAGAAAAAACAATATTTCGAAAAGGGAGTAGAAAAAAAGGTTCCAAAATGGATGTTCAAATAAAATTTTATTTTAATTTAAATTTTTGGATTCATACGTTGTTGAAAGCCAATATTTTCATGATGTAAGGCAAGCCTGTACTGGTTCTTACAGTTTAAAGTTGACTCCGAACGACAGATATTTTGTAGAGTTTTTGCCAGAAATCTGCAGAGAGTAAGTCGCCGAAGAAATACTTTTTTTCGATTTCGGTTTTTCCTTTGGTTTGATAAGCAATATCACGTCTTATAAGACTACGATGACTTTATATGGTCCATTGTAATATCCAAGTTTTCCCAGAACAGTTCGAAGCTTCTGGTGAATCTGCTCAGACTACCAATGTACATGACATGACAGTTCGTTTAGATGGACTACGTAGTAGACACGTAAGATGAATTTTTGTTCTCCGACACAGTGCTGTTCTTGAGCCCTCACCGCTACTGCTTCTGAAGTAATCGTTTGCCAAGTGCGCCTCACATGTGCAAACTGATTCCAACAATCATTCTGAGTGAGTGCTGCTTTGTAGTCTAGGAAGGCTTTTAGTGTGCTGTCTATACAGCTTTGTTCAGACTTTTTGGGCCCTTCTGCCTAGCTATTGCCAAAAATTCTTAAAGATATGCTCAAAGCAGAGAATTCCATAATTGCGCCACAACTGGCCAAATCATTCGTTCGACTTTATACGTAATACCGCTAAGCGATTTATATTTGAGAAACTTTTTCATGGCAATTTTCTTTTTTACTCTCAGAATAAAATCTGCTGAGGGGCAGCTGCCGAAGAAATATTTTTTTAGATTTCGTTTTGTTGAAAATGTTTGACCTGGAGTTTGAACTGTGGCTACGGCAATTACATTCGATCAGTAAATTCAGCAAAAATTGTGTTATGGCAGACTAGGGCGACGTTTATGCATATCTAGTAGGCAGAGTTGTATTTTCTCCATGGATTTAGGTTCGCTTAACTCAAAACTGAGATCATACGGATGCTCTCTTCAATTCTACGAATAATTTGCAGTGAGAGTGGCTGACACCCAAGTTAATTTTCCCTTTTTAGGTATACGTTTTGGCATCTAAACGTCTGTTGCGATAATTATAGGGGACCTCAATTGAAGCCTAGAAGTAAGGTTTAAAATCTTGTCATGGTATGGTCACAGCCCGATACTGTTAATGATGTGGTTTAAATTACTTTAACTTAGGCTTACAAATAATAAGTTTTTTTTGTTAATTTTAAATGTACTTAAAAAGCGATCGATAATATTTTAATTAAAATTGTTTTTCTCTGCGTATAAAAGTTACTTTCGAAAATATTACGAAAAAGTTTAAATTGCTCTTTAAACGGAGGGTGGGGAAAAATGAAGCTCAGTTGTTGGTTATCTTTTGTTTTTTATAACCATAAATCCCAGCAATCAGTTATCATTTGTTTTTTATTCATTTCTTTTTTTGTTTGTGGCTGATATTTCTATATATGCCGCTCAATACGAAGTACAATAAATCAATGATGATTAATTTTAACGCAGACAAAATGAATGAATACAAATACAGCAGTAAAGTGACAATGAAAGCAAAGCAAAAAAAAACACTGAGAAAAATATGGGATTGCAAGATTGAAAATTTATTGCAACATTTTATAAGAAATCTGGATAAACTTTAATACTATTATCAGCGATGCACTTTTATTGCGTAAATCGTAATAAACGCCATTATTGAGCTCAATATGTCATATAAAGATTCAATTAATTATTGCGCAATACATCCGCAAATTGTTATAACTCAAATGTCAACAATGACAAATAAAAATAAAAAAAAACAAACAAAAACAATGTTGTTGAAACAATCAGTTGTTTTGTTTAGCAGCTATCAAATGAATATTGTTTATATTATGTCTGAACACTTAAAATATTGTATTCAAATAACCGAATATTGAGTCAATAAAAGTGCATATCTGAACATAGTATAACATTCGCTTATAATTTTCTGCCAGTGTATGAGTAGTTTAAAAAATGCTTAACGATTGAACAGCAACGTAAAATGTATAAAATGTCAACACATGTCATATGAAAAGAAAAATTTAATTTATATTCCAATTTTTTTTTTTATTTCATTTTTTTCCATATTTTTTTCTCTTTGTCTCCTTACTTTTTGTTTTTTGTTTACGATTTTTATTTATTTATTCATTTGCTTACTGCAACTGCTACTACCAGTACTACTTCTACTGCCACTACCACTACCACTGCTATACTATCGCCAATAAACTTTAAATAATGAAAAGTAGTGAAAAGCAATCGACATACATATGTACATACATATAAAAGGAAAAATTAAAAAAAATATTTTTTTTGTATTGAAAACAAGTAAAGGACTCACAAGCTATGAACATAGAATGTACACTACCCAACACCATAATTCCACTGTGATGTACCTCTCCTTTAATGTAATAATTAATAATATGGCTCTTATGATGAAACACATTTCGAATTGACCTAGACTTCCAATTTTTATAATTTCTTATGCTACACTCATATAACTGAAAAATTTCAACGCTGCAAAACTCCTGTTACGTACCATTTAAGAACAGGACAGAATGATGGATCCGTTTTGTACTATCAAGATAGTTTTGTTGGGATTCCGGACCATTGTGGCACAGAGCAAAACAAGCAGGTGTATGAACTGGGTCAGTATTAATCGAAGATGTATGAGGAGGCCTCTATAAGCATACATACGTCTATGATTCAACGTACCTGCATAAGCAATCCAACGTACCTGGTTGCCGAATTTCAAAACTGCTAAGGACAGCAGGAAAACCAAAGAACTACTTGAGTTTTCGACAAGAGAACAATTGAAATAAGAAACAATTACGAATGTCAAAACTGTTGTGTTGTCAATATTCGAATAAGTTTAAATTCTCTTAGGATTCTCATAATCGAAAGGCGTTGCATGGTCTCTCTATACCGTATACGTCGACACAACACCTACCTATACTGAGCTACAGGCCAGTGTTGCATAGAAGGAAACGAAAAGATAGACGAAGGCTTTGTAGATGTCCAAGGAAGAGACGATAGAGAAGATATATGCGCCCCCCATAAGAATACTTTGCCTAATTGGAAAAAGCCTCATGAAATTCAACAAACCATAAGTGATCCAACATAATTGGTTGGCGAATTTCAAAACAGCTGTGAACAGTAGACAGTAGACCAAGGTATTACTTGAGTTCATCAAGAGAATAATAGGAATTCTAACGGGACATTGTGCTATTGGCGATATCGCTGACAAGCTCGGTCTACTTCATCCGACTTCGTGCAGAAGCAGCCATAATGTGGAAGAAACGAAATCGGTGCAATAATTTGTATTCAAGTGCCCTGCACTAAAGTAGAACAGACATCATGGGTTGTTGCGAGACAGAACGTTTGAACGTTTCTGGATATGGTGGCGAATGTATCAGTAAGACAACTGGCTGATTTTATCCGGGGCTCAAGGTGTTGCAAACCAGAGGGGCTTTACAGAGGGTAGCACAATATGTCATATAGGCCATGGAGTGAACTTGCGTGTGAACGTCGAGCTACCCGCTAACCTAAAATAACACAACTCGGTGTTCAATAAAGCAGAAGAAGTTGCTGTAGTCTAATAGGTAGTTTGTAGGTCCACTAAAGGAAAGACCGTAGTTCAAACTCTTAGAGTTCTTGCCAGAAATCTGCTGAGAGGAAGTTTTGTAGGAAATGTTTCATCTGAAAAGGGGAACCTGCCGTAACTATATTTAATTTGGTTCAAATTATTGCAAATTATTTTTACTACGTGTTATTTTTTTTTTTCTTTTGGGAATTAAACTGTTTGGTTGGACTGAATATACATATACATAGCGGAACTTGAAAATACTTGTAAATTATTAGAAATATTAGATAGAAATTGTAAATATTAAATGAAATAAATGTTAATGTAAATGTGTGTATATAGTAACTGTGGAAACTAAAAATCAAACTATCCTCTAAGGTTAGTAAAATTGAAAGGAATTGAATTAAGTATTTATGGTATCAAGTTTTGTAATTTTTTTTTTTTTTTTTTCATTTTAAATTTACTATCTCAGCTTATATTACATATTACATGCAAGAGAATAAAGAAAAAATTTTTTTTATAAAAATTATAACTAATTTAGTCTTATGCCAGGATAAAATGTTCATATATTTCTTTTGCCATGGATCAGATTTGTGTTTGCATAGGTACATCTAGTGCCAAGGTGCATGTTCTATTCTATGACAAGATCAGTAACAACATACAAAAATACTTTTTGACGATCAAGATGGAAAAAAATCCTAAATAAAGACGAATTTCGTACACTAATGACTATACTTAATAGGACACTCTGAATTGCACGTGCATCTAATCGGCGTAAGAACTGCGGATAATAATAAATATCGGCCATGAAACCTTTTCGGTGATTTCGTCATGTCAATAGTTTAGGAATGATCCTACACCAGACGAAACACGTCTTAGATGATAAATTTTGTGCACATGAGAAACCTCCTTCCCCAATGTTTAACTTTTTTGAATATCAGATTTTTCATGCTGTAATGTTTACATAAGTTTTTTAATCCTCCATGACGTGAAAGAATATAAACCCTGTTGCGGCGAATTAATTTATTCGGATCGTTTTAAATACAGCCCTGTACAGGGTTACAGAGTATTCACTCTGTTGGGAGACTCACGAAATGCACATTATCAGCTAAAGTAAACGTTATCCGAAAGCAACCCATTGTTATACAAATTAACCTCTCTGAAGAACGATTGCTTACATCAAAAATGGACAAAGTACATAATATGTTTCATGAACAGAACCATTATATTGATAAAAAAAAAAATTTCAACAATATATCAAACCAAACTATTCAAAAAAAAAACTCAGTTTTTTAGTAAACGGAGTCGGTACAACACCTTTTATGAGTACCCTGCTCTTGGGAACGGACGACAACGATTTTTGAATGACAGAACGTTTGAAGATCTACACAAAGTGCCAATAAAGGAATTGGACGGTTTCTGGATGATACAATGGTTTATATGGGTCACCGAGTAAACTTGCCTGTGATCGGTAAGCTACCCTCTAACCTAACCTAACCTAATTCTGTTTTCAAAAAAGCACAAGAAGTTGCCTTTATCAAATAGGTAGTCTGTAAGTTCATTAGATCGTAGTTTAAACCCCGTTGCAGACGTCTGAAACATAACTAAATATGAAAAAAGTATTTCTTTTATCGACTTCCTTAGCAGTCTTCTGGCAAACACTCGACGAGTATATAAAATTGTCATAAAAAGTGTTTTAAATATTTCGTTCGGTGTCAAACATCTATAAACTATTGGCCAGTCATGTATAAAATTAGCACACGCTACATGGGTGGTGTAAGAAGCTAGGTTGGAATCCTAACTAACGAGTTATAATGATCAATTAATTAACATAGGAGAATATTGATTTTCACAGGATTTATTATCATTGTGATTACGTTGTGTTTGCCCTCCTAATTGCCAGAGGACAATAGATAGAGGGCTGAAATATAAACAATGACGTAAAGCATTTGACAGCCAACAAATTATTTTAAAATCCTAAGTTACTTGCGTATATTTTGGAAATTGAACATATTTTCGATAATCCATGGAATTTTTTTTAAAATGTTCTCACTTGGAAAACCTCCCTTAATAAGGCACTCTATAAGTCTCTCTAACTCTCCTCTAAAGAAAATCTAAGACTTTGTAAAATAATTATTAGAAAAATAAAATATAAAAACCAAAAACCTACTATAAATAATTAAAAAAATTAATTAAAAAAAAAATAAATCAATAAAAATCTTGTTATTAGTAAATAAATAATTTAAATAATTTAAGGAACATAATGACAAACAAAATTTTAGAATAAAAATTATTTTTGTTAAAACAAAAAAAGGAAAAATTCGTAATTTTTTATTTATTATTATACGAGTATTAAATTTAAATGTTAAAAATTAAAATTCAAATTGTATAAAAGAAATTAAAAATTAAAGAAAAAAATTATTAATAAATTATTAAAAAAAAGAAAAAAAAATTTTTTTTCTGTTCTTAATGTTTTCATTAAATGTAAATGTTGAAAAACTTTGTAAAAAAAAAACTGAAAAAATTGTGTAAAATAAAATCCAATTCAAAAACGAAACTCTATCATGTGAATGTAAAAAAGCAAAAAACTTGAAATAAAAAATTTTTTAAGCTAAAACAAGAATACCTTTTTAAAAATAGTTTAAGTTTAGTTAATTATTAATGACAACAACACAAATAAATAGTTTTTAAAAATTAAATACAATTTCATTCAAAGAAAAAAACAAACAATTTTAGACTAAAGCAACAGAAGATTTAAAAGCAACTGGTGAGGCAACCTGTGTATTATACATTCAAAACAAAGAGAAATTAATTTAAAGAAAATAAAAAACAAAAACAAAACAAAAACAAAGAAAAAATTTAATTTTAAGTAAAATAGTTAATAATACAACTACAACAACAAAAATGAAATTTAACAAAATTTACCAAAAAAAAATCTCAAAAATTTTTTAAAAATTTAAGAAAAAATCTAAAAATTTGAACTTTAAAAAGGGAAAAAACCACATAAGAAATTATAAATAAATGTTATTTTAAATAAACCAAAAAACAACAAAAAAAAAAAAAAAATAAATTAAAAAAAACCACTCACACATCTTTATTAATATTTAATTGAAAAATAAAATGATAATGAAATTAATTATAGAAACCAATTAGTTAAGAATATAATTAAAAAAAAAAAAACAAAAAATACAAACAAAAATAATAATGAAAAGGAAACAAAATTACAAAAGAATTAAACAAGGAATAATTTGAGATTATTAATGAAAAACGAAAAAAGAAAAAAAAAAAGAAAAATATGATGAACAAATAAAGAAAGATGAAAAGAAAAAGATAAGAAGATGAAAGAAATGAATAAAAATTTAATAATTAAAAAAAAGAAAAAAAAAATAATAAGAATAAATGCTAATGACTTTTAATTTCTTTGACGGATTACTTCTCAAAATATAATAAAGGGTGGGAAATTCTAAAGTTTAAATTTCAAATAAAAATGTTTTGAAATTTCAGATGTAATGGTTTCGGTTAGTAATGGAAGATTATTTCATTTCATTCGGTCAAACCAATTTTTATGCAATTTTTCGAGTGCTTGGGGTCGCATTTCGGCAATGGCATCACAAATGTTGGCCTTCAAATCCTCAATTGTCTCTGGTATGTAGGCATAACATACATAACATACATACACATTTGGTCATTACAACCCTTCAGTCACGATTGCGACCTAGTTTAGTCATGTTGTGTGCCTTAATTTTATACTTGAGTGGCAGGACCTACAGTTTAAAGTCGCCTCCGAACGACAGATTTTCCAGAAACTTTTCATGGAAATTTTTTATTTCCCTCAGAGTTTTTGCCACAGATTTCCTGAGAGAAAGTCGCCGAAGAAATAATTTTTTGAATTTCGCTTTGATGTGTGACCTGGGGTTTGAAACGTGGTCTTATGTCTAATAAACCGACACACGACCGACTTGACTGCAACTATTCACACTTTTCTTTAATGGCACTGCATAGAAAATAGTCCAACGGTAGCACATATTAGCTCCTTGGCGTCCAATTGACTTCACTATTTCTGTTAATTAAACGGCCATCACACGTCTTTGGCCAATACCCATATTTTCCAAGCTGAAAAAGATTTAGTAGGGGCAAAAATTTTGTTGCAACATAGAAGAATTGAATACACCACGTTCTTGCCACATGGGTTATAATCTGTAAATGGTCTGTAAGCATTATTCTGGGAATTCTAAATTAAAATATTTTTGCTGTAGCACTTTTGAAGTGTAATATGAGAAAAGAAGATCTTTTAAATATGCCTGCACCTTACGAAGCATAAAACTGCTTGAGAACACTGAAGATGTTAAAAACCGCCATAGACAGTGGCCGGTAATACAGCGAAACTCGTTTTATAAACAGAAAATTATGGACCAGCAGATGATTGTCATCCTAAACTCCATCAATTGAAAATTGTTCCATTCTTTTATTCCTCTGTTTACACCCTTTGCATAAACAATTATACGACAGATCTTTGTAACGGAGATCTTTAAATCACGATTACTCTCTTCAAACGCACCCCGTCTTCAGACAAGACTGAGTGAACTTCACTAACTCACTCTTTTGCTTTGCCTTGCATTTATATGGGAGGGTAAGCAGTCTGATACATATTCTTGAAGGCGAACGTTCATGACTTCGTCTTCTCGAAATCTATGTAATTGTTTACCATTTTCTTATGCTGGTGTCTGTTGTTGTATTTTTGTTTACGTGTTTACCTTTTTTATGGTGGTGTTTCTTGTTATATTAAGCAGTACGATAATTTGTAAACAGGTTTGTTTACTGCATTGTTTGGTTTTTGTAGCTTTTGTTTATAATTTTAATGCTAAGCGATGGAAAAGCAAAACACCAGTATCTAGATTTTTCATTTTAGTAACAGTATTATTATTATTACAAGCGTTTCCCCGTGTTAAGCATTTCCCAAAATCATAGCGTTTATTAGGATTGTTTACCACACATTTAACTGTCAGCTATTGAATATTCCACGTCACATTGCCAACTAATAAATTTCGTGATAGACTAACTTGCTCTTTACCCCATGCTATAACCTTAAATTCAACAGAACCTGCAGAAGGCAGCTGTGTAAATATCTTTTTAATAATTTTTTCAATGAACTAAAATTTCAGCTTTAAAATTAATTACTTTTCTCTGCTGTAATAGTAACAGCAATTTTTTGCTTTAATTTAATCAGTTTCCTGCCATTATAAAACTGATTCACTATTAAAATATTTTAAAAAACTTTAATTTTATATTTCAGGACAATAACGACACAAGCTGTTGGGTTTTGTAGCTGAAACCTATAGCAACAGCAGTGGTATACGCCCTTCTAAAACAATTTTCCCCTGGTTTTCAATTTTATTTGCATTTTTTTTGTTGTTATGGTTGCAACAATAATAATAACTGCAACAATTTTATAATTTTTTTAAACATTTTTTTTTTGTTTTTTCGCTCTTCATATTACAAGTTGATAAATATGTTATAAACAAGCAATTTTGTGTTAATATTAGTGAGATTTTTATTATGCATAAACTTTTATTTAAAAACATTATTTTTATGTTGTTGCTGTTAGTTTTTTTTGGTCCTTAACAAAGAGTCCTTTTTATGCTTTTAGAGAGGGTGCCATAACATGATTTGATTTGATGGTGTTTACTCTGCAAGAGAACAACGCACTTGAGTCCCGTTTTTTTCGAGCATAAATGCTACAAAAGGCTGGAGGAGAGACTCAGTATGCATTTCTATTTTGATGGTTTTGTTTATTGTTTTTTCAATTTCTTTTTTCTTTTACATATTTTTCCCCCCATTTTTAGCAAAAAGGGTTGATACTACGGCTTCAGTTTTTGGGTTTTATGTGAGTTTCATTGTATCTGTCTGCATGATGATATTCCTGCTTTGTTTTCTGTTTATTTTCGGAAAAGGTATGTATGCCTCATTGTTGAAAACGTATTGTTTGCATTTGGTTGCGTCGTTTTCTATGTGTTTTTTTCACTTTTTTTTTTTTGCATTTTTAATGATGAAACGAAAATGCTGCTTATTTGTAGACTTTGCTGTTGTTAGCTATGCAGTCGATGTGCTGTGCTGCTGTGGTAAAATTTGCTTGACTTTTATTGTTTATATTTCCTACTGATTTCCAGTAAGAATCTTAGGGCCATTAGTACAACTTGCCATTAAAGCTGGCTTCAGTTAAAGGTAACTTTAGTTAAAGTGAACTTTAAAGTCACCTTTAACTTAATAAATTAATAAAGTTAACTGTTTTGAAAAATATGGCAGTGCCGGAGCAATGTCGATAAAACTGCTCAATTAAACAAGTTTTTTTTTTAACGCAGCGGCAACGAAGGGCCTTTTGTTTGTTGTTGTTGTGTTTGCTCATTTTGTTTATATTTAAAGTTGCCATATTGAAAATAATATATAATATGGCAAGTTCTAACATAAACTTAACTTTAAAAGTTCATGGTAGGATGATCCTCCCTTTAGCTTAACGCTCACGTATACCTTATTGTCCCCTTATAATAATGAAAAACAATTTATCTGCCTGTTAAAAACCTCCCTTTAGTTAACGGCAAGTTATAATAATGGCCCTCAGTCATGTTGCATGCAATCTGCATGAAGCAGTTTTAAATAAAATTGTGTAGCATTTTACAAATTCGTTGCTAACCCGTGTTGTGCTGATGTTCAGCATCGTATACTTTAATATCCTTTTATAGATTCTTTTGTTTTATATTCTTATTGTTGTTGTTGTTATTGTTTTTTTTTATCTTTAACAATTTCTGATTGTTTACTTTTGATGCATCAAGGCGAGACATCAGAGACTCTGTTATTTTTTTTTCTTTTCTTGTCTCTGCCATCAACATTATCATCATTGTTGACTGTAGCAAGAGCATCTTGATGATTGCAGCATAATAATAAAAACGTGTAGACAATTTACTTAAGGAAGTTGCAAGAGCATCATATTTATTTTATAACAGCTATTGAGACAGGAAATTTTAAATAAAATTTAGAATATTAAGAGAAACAAAAGCGAAAAAACTTAACAAAACTCTCAAGCGTTAAAAAAATAGAATCAAAATAGGAAAAAACATTTCTTTGAAGTATAGCCCAGAGAGAGAGAGTACCTGAACTAAGTAATGAGCAGCACTTGATTTTTGTTTTCAAAGATTATGGTGTGCAAGAAATATGCTTAAATTGAAAAATTATCTGCTGCAAACGGAACTCATTTTTGGTTTAATATGTACTTTAGCAAATAGAATTTCCAAATTTAATGTGAACAGCAGTACGAGGGACAACAATATATCCAAAAAAATATAATTTTTCGTGCGGTTTGTGGACCGCACTCCTTAAAGAACGATGAAAAACAGAATTGCACACAAAATTGCAGAACCGAGTCGCACAGATCATACCATATGCTTCATTGGATGTTCTGCACGTGAAGTATTATACTCTGGCCAACGAGATCGTGCTATTTCACACTGCTGAACTCGTTCTTGTGGGGTTTCCTTAAATCTCAAGTGTAAGCGAATAATCTACAAATCACAGCATTACTTAAATCCAACATAACACATGCTGTCGGTCAAATTCGGCGTAATTTATGCGCCAGAGTCGTAGAAAATTAAATATTTTGGATGCTCAACACCCAGAGAAGCCATGGCAGACGTTTAGACGATATTAAATTCCACACATATTAACGTCAATAGAAATAACATTCAGAATTCATCATTGAACTCGCCGTTGTTTAGAAAGAAGTGTGTAGGCTTATTAGATATGAGGCCATGGTTCAAAACCCGCGTCAAACATCTTCTATAAAGCGAAATTAGAAACAAATATTTCTTAGGCGACATCCTATCAGCAGACATATGGCAAATACTCTGAGGGTAAATAAAAAAATTGCTATGAAAAGTTTCTCCAAAAAATCAGTCGTATGGAGTCGACTGCAGGTCCCGCCACTCATGTAGTAAATTAACACACACAACATAAGTGGTGAGAGAAACTAGGTCGTAATCCAGACTGAAGAGTTGTAATAACCAATTTGGGTATTCAGTATTCATCCTAGTGAACTCATTAACTTTAAGCATTGTTTAGTGTCGATGCTGAGTGGTCAATGGATGAATAAAATGATGCAACAGTCTGTTGAAGTTTTGTGCAATATCCAGGTCAACTGATGTTGGCCAATAAATACAATAAATTAAATTATAATAATTTTCTCATGCGCCTTTAATTCAAATTTGATATGATTTCTACAATTCAGCTTTGTGTTGAAAATACATATTGTTACGAAAATTTAAACATCGTTTAACATTAACATGATTAACAAAAGCTACACTAACAAATACAACGAACTTGTTACAAGTAAACCAACAACATCGGTATGAATGAAATGGGGATAGACAAGTAAGCGAGAACGCAACAACAAGCAAGGTGAACAAAATTAGCAAACAACAATGACGTCACAATAGAGTTCTCGAGAAGGCGAAAACATGAACATTCTACTTGAAGAACATTCATCAGACTGTTTACGTGAGCATATAAAAAGGCAAGACAAAGCAGGCTATGAGTAGTAAGAATTCAGTCAGTCTTGATTGAAGAGGCGTTGCGTGTGAAGACCAAATTTTTAACAAAATTTTTCTTTTTAGCAATGCGGGAGAGTCGGTCTATAATCCAGCAAAGTTATGTCTTTAATATTCTCGATTTATAAAATTTACATAAATAATTTGGGTGCTGAAGAATGGGCAACAGTGAAGAGGTAGACTATGTGGTTGATGGTGACCTAAACTGCTTAGTATTATTGTGAATAGGATGTTGAAGTTATGGGAAAATGTATTAATCCTCTGATAATGTTCTGATAAGCCCTATTAGCATTTAAAAAACAAGGAATAAGTTTCTATGTTTTCTATAAAAAGCCTAGCATGACTTAAAAATTATTTTTTATTCAAAATATTAATTGTGATTAATTAGTATGGCATGCCAAAAGGATTCTTTTCTTTTTCTGGTTGCTAGCAGATGAATTCATTTGGTAGTCTTTTTCAAAGAAATTATGTCAAATATTTTCCTTAAAAATTTCTCATGTTTACTTAACAAAAAAAACAAAAACAAAAATTCTGATTATTTTTCCATCAGAGAAGGAGAAAGAAAAAAAAATATAAGGAAAAAACTGCTTTAATGACGCACCGGCTGGTTGTTTATCTTTTTGCCAGGTACGTTAAAAATTTCTATTACAATACTTTACCATTCCGCACTTAAATACGATTGCAGAGTTGTAAAGCCTGAGCACGAGCAACGGCAAGAGGGAAGAGGTTGGCAACAGAAGTATAAAAATTCTTAACGTGATGGTATTATACCACTTAAGTGCTCTATAGTGAGATTTAAATGGATTCTGGTATTATTTTTACTTTTTTTTTCTCCTGCTTCTGCTTCTGCTCTTGCTTCTCTTTTATGCTTTTAAGCAACAAACGAATATGGGAACATAATAACTAAGAAAGAAAAAGTGAAAGACACTGAAATGAAATTATAAGGAAACCAATCATGATGACGATGGCAATCGCATTACAAGAAAACTAGAGAGGTTTTGACGATGATGACGACAACGACAAAATTGTCATGTTGAAAGCAAGATGATGAAATAATGTGTTAAGTAAACCATAACGTATGGAATGTCACAAGCATAAACAACATACTCATACATACCCAACGGTATTTACTATGTTGACAACAAAACAACCAAACTAAAGCCGAAAAATAAGTCACAAAATTGCCGTTTTTTCGAAGAAGAATGAAAATTTTTTGAAATAAATAAAGTGAAGCCGTAATAAAACGATTGGTCAAGAACTTTTTTGGAATAGCCTACAACAGATTGAATATTTCATTGCTCTTAAGACGTTTGTGGTTTCAACAAGGTTAACGGTTTCCAGTTGCAATTACTGCAAAAATTTTCTCAGAGATACTGCTCTAGATGCCATCCAAAGTTAGTTTCGTTTACTACATCCCATTTTCTTTATATGGCGTGACCTTTAATATGTAAAGCAATGCAGTTGCTTGCAAGTTCCTGATCCTCAAACTGCTCTTCAGTCCTCTGTGATGGTTCGAGGTATACAAGGGTGTATCTCTCAATTGTCATCATTGACTAGAAATTATCCACGAATATCAAATAAAGAATTCTAGAAACAGAAACTTGGCTCAACGTGCCTATAGCACTTAGTTACTACAAGGAAGATCATAAATTTGAGAATGAGACTGTACTGGGTGTAAATATTTAAAAACTGATGTAAAGTTAGCTGTAGAGTATATAAATTGGCAGCCAAATGATGATGTATGGGTATGTAAGTACTAGAATTTTGTTGTAATGTTGGGAAAGGAGAAACTAGGGAGTTCAAAGTCTTTCAGGGTACTAAAATCCGAGTTGTAAGAATGAGCTTGAATACCATACTGAATACAAAGGAATAAGGATGCATACATACATAATTAAGCATTACAAGCCTTGAGTCGGGATTACAGTCTAGCTTCTCACACCACTTATGTTGTGGGTGTTAGTTTTATCTATGAGTGGCTGTACCTACTATTTAAAGTCGACTCCGAACGACGGGTGTTTTGAGAAACTCTTCATGGCAATTTTTTTTTTGGGTCTTTGTCTGAAATCTGCTGAGAAAAAGTCTCCCAAGAAATACATACATACATAATTGGCCCAAGAAATTCTTTTTCATATTCGTTTCGTTAGAGATGTCCTGCAATTTGAACCGTATCCTCACCTCTATATACTAACCTACTACATTACCTGCTAGACTATGGCGTTTACCAAGGGACAAGGATACGGTAGATGAAATCACTACGATCAAGTTATGATCAAGTCTATGAGTTTATTAAGTCTGGATGGGTGTTACTCCCTTAGAATGGGAACAGTATAGAAGACATTCGTACAAGGCTTTCGAACAAATTGATGCTTTTGAGCTGTATAGGTGCGGTAAATGTAAACGAATGCAGAGCTTGTTAAGAAAACTTCGAAACAATGGAATCCTTTTTATATCATTGTCTAGCAATGTTGCTTTGTTAGAGTGTAACTGAATTGAGAAAATACAGGTACGATACGAATTTTCTATGAATTTTATGTGGTTGGTTCATCTCACTCAAACACAAACAACGCTGGTCCATGCCGCTATGTTATAAGAAAATTCGTTTGGAATGTGGTCTCCTGCCTTCAACCTACCTAACCAGATACATATTTTCCCTTATAATAGAATTTCTAACACGCAGAGAAATTTTTCTTATACAGTTCAGTTTACTCAACCAAAGCCTATTAATATTTAGTTAAGAATGTTAGTTGGATACAATTGGACTTCTCGAATAAGAAATCTTGAAACAAATTTTTGCTTTTTTATCTTTTGTAATGCTCTACAAATTCGTCTACACTTCGAATTATACAAAATCTCTCAATATATGAGCATTTCGGCGACCAAAAAGGAATTGAAGAGAGATTAGTCACAAAACTAGCAGTAAAGACAAGAGATTGAAATGTTAAAAGCAATCATTTTATTTTTAACACAGCAATTGGAAGAAATGGCAGAGAATATGAGCAAAAGATACATCATTACTCGCTATTATTAGATTCGATAAATCGAACAGTTGAGAGAACAAAAATTGTAGAAGGAGGAGAAAAGAAATGAAATTTTTTTAAAAATAGAAGCAATTCCCTTTGAATATGATAGAATTATGAACAGAATTGACTAGAGTTAGTTTAACTAGACTCACTTAAGTCATTCATTGCTATTCACTGCAAAATTTCGAAAAGAGATGTATGTCATGACTTCTTAGCAAAAAATAATTTTTGAACGCTGAAATTTAAAATTGCAAAGCCCAAATCCGTTCACACAGTATTGTGTTGTCTTTTATGGCCTAAAGTTTGTTTTTAAGCAAATATATGTAATAACCCAATAACCAACAATTGATGGTAAAAAAATTTGTCTTGAACCATCATAAACACAGTGGAAGCGGAGTTCCTCATACGCTAGGCAAAAGCAATTGAAGAAAATAATAAAAAAAAAAACCACCAAGTTTCATCAAGGTTTAGGATTAGGTTAGATGATGTGTACTTCACAAGTACAGTACCCGGAGGTCAAGTTGACCCATTGTACACAAACTTCATTTAAGTGAAAGGATAATAGAGGGATGGGGAAAAACGAAAGGAAGTTGGAAAGAAGTTTGATTAAACTGGAAGGAAAACGTTAGGTCTAGTTGACCCATTGTACACAAACGTGCTTTAAGTGAGAGGATAATAGATTGGTGGAGAAAAAGGAAAGAAAGTAGGAAAGAAATTTGATTAAACTTGAAAGAAAACGATTTTATTAGTTGGCTCCTGAGTTTAGGAGCGTTTCTTACTTTATTGCAAGTTCGACAGTATGAGGCGAAATCCCCTGCATCGAACTAATGCAGTATGGGTAGGAGTACACTGTCATATGACTCGTACAAAGAGCAAGCATGCTAGGGTCCAATCTAATTATAGCCCACTGGAAGCACACTGAATACCAAGTAACCTAATGGATGAAGCAGCCTTACTTGCGTATGGCGGGTTCCTACAAAGGCGGTAGGTTCCCTTATTCACAACTTATGGGACCGTTATGAATTCTGATAAAGATGATTCGAAAAAAAAATAACAAAGTAAAAGTGCCCCAATAAAAAAGAGGAGAACGTATAGTGCTTATCTGAAAAAAATAAAAATAAAAAATAAATGGCTATGATGGCGATCTAATGATGGTAGAAAATATGAAGAATAAAAGCCGCTATGAATGGTTTGAGTAGTCATCTTAGATTGCACTTCTTGCTTGCGATTTACAAATAAACGAGAAGAATTAAGAAGTGAAATAAAGATCCAATCTCTTACAAGTATACCATTCGATAACAACAAATCCTTTTCTATTAATTTCATTCAAACTGTTTATTTCCTTCCAAAGAAGTTTCCATATTTCAAACAAAAATCCTAAAATGCTGAATTTCGTTGCCTTCACTCCATCTTTACATCACATGTATCACGGTGCTGACCACAATTGTAAAAGAGGAATAAAAAAAACAAACAAAAATTGTTTCACGTCTCTGACAAAAATAATCATTTGCAATTACCGACATTTACGTTGTCATTTACAGCATATTTTTATTTGATTTTTATCAGCAGGAGAGAAGGAAAAAATTAAAAAAAAACACAAAACCAGCAGCATTACAGACAACACCTACATGAACTAAAATTGTGTTTCCTTTTCTTATTGCCAAAGAAAAAAATTTTTTTGAAGAGACATATTGTTGTTGTTGTTAAGAGCAATTGTACCGAAAAATGATTGCTTTTGCCTTTTTTCTGCCATAGAGATGCTAAAATTGTTGGTAATAATAGGGAATACCATTACAATTTAAAACTTCCGGTTTGCCTCAACCATTTAAATGAGAGAGGCATAGACGCATAATTTTCCAAAAATTAAGAAATAAAAAATAAGAAAGCAAGCAAGATTAACAAAACTAAACGAATATCTAATCGCCTGTACCTTCCGGAGCTATCTGCATATAGAGAGCCATACGGACTTCTGTGCAATGGATCCATTTAACGTACATTGCGAAAGTCGCTCTGGTATCAAGTTGATGCAAGTGGTTGCCAGTGTTACGTTTGATATCGTATCGAATAATTCCGTGTCAAAGAAGTATTCGCCTAGCAACCTAATTATACCCTGGTAACATGTTTTATGGTTGTGGGGGATCCATTACCTTATAACCTACAGAAGATACAATGAAAAATGCAATCGATTAGATGATGAGTATTGTTTTAAAGGGAAGGGAGTATCCCCTGAAGAGGAGGAGGGATTGTTTTAGTGGAAGCACCAATAGGCGCAGCTGACAATGGTCACTGTAAGTGCGAAAGCATTTTGAAACCTACCTCACACGCCTAAAAAACAAAAAAAAAAAATAATTAAAAATGTTTTAAATACCCTTTTAGGTGTTATACTCATCGCACAAATATCTTTTGATTCATTCCTTAATTTATACAGAGTCTTCCAACAGGGCTATATTGCTGAAGTTACAGCCGTTAAATTAGCTGCCTTTAGTACAGTCTGTTTTGCCAAATCACCACTGAGAACCCTAGACAGCGATATGTCTTTGCTGAACGAGCTCCCAAGCAGTCGGTAACTGACACTAATTTTCACTGAAAAATTATCGTCAGTGCGGCGGCCCATTTACTGCGACTTCAAAGCGGGTATAGGTACAGGTATAGCTAAAGCTGTCAATGCATCTTGAATAAAGATATACTGTTTGGTGTGGTTTGTGAACAAGTGTTGGCCATGATTACTGACTTTTTTCTTGTCAGAATTGATGAATCTTACCGCTTTAAAATATATGTAGTTTCTAAGTGACAGTACCACAATATCATACCACGCCAAATAACATATGAGATTATTGAGCATTTCATCTTATGCTTTTGATGCAGCCATTGGTGCAATTGGAATTGATGCATACGTATGAGTCATATTAATTCGTATTTTGAATAGTACTCATACGCCATGTGTCTACGCCATATTGGTGTTATGTTTGATTTTATATTTCCTGTTAAATATTTAAGTTTATAATTGTTATTCAATTATTTATCAGTCCTTTGGAAACATTTTTATTGTATTGTTGATGCAATTTTTCTATCCAATTTCACAGATATTTTCTTTGTTTAATACAGAGTCTTCCAACAGGACCAATTATAGGTGCGGCAACAAACAAATTTATTAAATTTGGACAATACCAATCCACATAAGACGATGAGTACTTCAAACTTTGAATATGAATAGTATGAGTATGATATTAAAATAAGTATGAATGCGTATAAGTATCAGAAATTATGAGCATGATTCGAATTTACTCATCTTTTTGAATACTCATTTCTTATCTCTGGTCCATATTAACTTGAAAACGATGATGACAAAGCCATGACTGTCAATGGCGAGCAGGAAAGATAACTTATTGCGGCCTGAATTGAATGATCTGTACATAAAGGACATGTGGTTTCAATAGGGCGACGCTATGTGTCGCACAGCTAGTGCACTAGTGATTTGAGTGACATCGAGTACATGTAAAATTAGATCGTTAATGTTTTTCTGGTGGGATTTTCTTAAGTCTCTAGTGTACTCATATAATTCATATGACCATCAGCCAAATTGAACCTAATTCATGCGCCAGTATCATACACATTTGCGCCGTATTATAAACTGACCACCGAGTATATTTGAAAATGAGAGCGTTAAACTTTTTCTGATGGGATATTCTTAAGTCTCTGGTGTATTCATATAATTCATAAAACACAGCCAAAATAATCCATGCCCTCGCCCAAATTGAGCCTTAATTATGCGCCAGTATCATTAAAAATTACACATTTGAGCCGTGGCGAACATTTGAACGATGTGGCGTCGATAGTTCTTACAAGCGAATGACAGCTGTCGGTGACATCTCACACACAACAAAGATTGAAATAAATTTATCATGATCTTCAGCTGGTATTAAAGAAGTGTATGCTTAAAGCTTTCTTTAATTGTAACAGAAAAAAAATTTGATTCCAAAAAAGTTAAAACCTTTTCCGGTATTCGAATGTTTAACATCACTCTCCTTAAATATTTCCTTAAAATATTTCGCCTATAACACACACATGCATACACATACACATGAGCTATTTGATATAATTGAGGTTATTCTAAAAAGTACATGAACATACAGAGACATTTGAAGATGATGATGATGATGATGATGACTATGTCAAGTTCTATGGAGGGACTTTCCATTTTGCTGTATGACTTTATGCTTCGCTAACGATAACATGTTCAACCAACCAGAGATCTAAAGATGTCTCGTAATTTTCGTACATACTCTAGGTTTGGTCTTTCTCTTCTTCTCTATTATTTGATAGAATTTTTTTTTTTTTATTATGCAGCAAAACTTGGTGATGGTTTTTGTAAATATACTTGTAAACGAAAACATTCATATGAAATACATACAAAGTGAGAGAAAGAGAGGGAGAGGGAGAGGGAGAGAGGATGTTTAAGATATTCAAGCAGTATAAGTGCATGTGTTTTTATTAGAGCCAACACATGAAAAGGGACACGTTAAATTATTTTCAAATACCAGCAACTGACAATCATTCATTCATTCGTACATTCTTTCGTTCGTTTATTTACTCATACATTCAAATACAATACAATGTACACACCTTTACATGCCAACACACTTACTCATACGCACACACATATGCATGTATGGAATACAAATGAAAAGAAAATCAAAGAATCTTAGACAAAACAAAATATAGGAGAGAAGTAGCTGAATACCAGTAATAGAAATACAGTTAAGGTACGAATGCTAATATGAGTATGAGTTAGACGAGAAAGACGAACATGACTACTACTACGGCTACGACTACCACTACGACAATGTTCAAGCGACAACAGTAGCAATGTGTCTGATGTTCATCAGGATGAATGTTTGTCCTTGTTGTTGTTTTATTAAAATATGAGTATAAAAAAAACACTGTAAAATGCTAAACTGGTCATGTTTATCAAGGTAATAAGAGTTAACATAGACACACAGAGACAGAAACAGACAGAGAGAGAGAGAGAGAGAGAGAGACACTGAGTGCAAGAGTAAGGCGTTGGGGTTGTTAGAATACAAAACTTGAGAAGAATGATAAACAAATACAGACAGTGTTGTTTTTTCAATCTTATTTTTGTTGCTGCTGCTGCTGCTGTTGTTATTATTATTATTATTGCAGTTGCTATTACTGATGATGCTGTTGTCGTTGTGATGCTGTTATTGTTTTTACATAATTTATAGCCTTGGGAATATTTAACATAATGAGAATTGTCTTTGTTATGTTATTCAGGCTTGTTGTTATTGCTGTTGTTGTAATATTTCAAAGCAAGAGTCAGGGAAAAATATTTTCGTTTTATTTTTTTCTCTTTTTCATTTTGTATGCATTATTGAGAATTCGTTTAAAATGAGAAATAAAAAATAAATAATAGCGCGCGTAGGTTTATTTTAATAATTTGTATGAAAACTAATTATTTATAGACAGAAAAATATGAGAAATATTGAAAACAACAACAAGTAAACAAAGAGATTTCATACGAAATATGAAAATAATGAAATTGCTTGCAGGCTGATGTACATACATAACTACATATATGGCAGACGCAAGCATCATATTAAAAATCTTACAAATTTAATTAAAGTTTTAAAAATATTTGTTTAACAAAGTCTAGGGGTATGAATTGTATTGACTTACCGGACAACTCTAAGTTCGAAACTGTAATCTGATGTCTTGAAAATATATAGGAAATGAACAAATACTTCTTTCAAGGACTAATATTCAACAGAATAAGTAATTGCCTTGGCAAAGCTCTCTCTCTCTCTCTCTCTCTCTCATTAGAAGTTGACGTTGACGAATCTATGTTCGGCTCCTTAAGGATAAAATAAACACCCAAAAAGGCTTGTAAAGGATTTTGTCTTTCAGTATAAGAGATTATTCGTTACATGTGACAATACCAAAAAAGTTTGCCATTTCACCACCAATATACTATTAAACGTGCAGCGCTTGTAAATCATTACATTTTATTCAAAATATTCATATTGTCTGACAAATGTCCCTCAAACCAAAAATACCTTTAGCGATGAACATGATTTTTGTGTACATATGTAAATACTAACATACAGAAGTGATCATTACAATGGGATGGAGAACAAACAGAGCTGAATTACTACGTGATCCAGTTCCTAACTGGTAATGGGTGCTTCAGGAAGTACCTGCACAGATTTGGTCATCATACTTCCCCTAGATGCCCAAGCTAAGTAGATGAGGAGGAAGATGCGGAGTATATTCTAACATGCTGCTCCAGATTTAGATGGCCCGGGGAAACGAGTTTTGGACCATATCGGCTTATAGAAGTGGTGTTGAATTCTAGGATTCTATGGAGCCAATACAGCCAGAGAATGGATGAAGTTTGTTAGAACTCCGAAGGCTGGAGGAACGGAGGCGAAATTTGAAGAAAAGGGGGTGAGCTTAGTACGAAGTGATGGTGAATCGTGCACACTTTTGTTGGAACAAAAGTGTCTTTCGATGATTTCCACCTCCGGTCCAAGATAAAAAAAAATATGTGATTATTACTATCCTTTAGTCCGGATTACGACCTGATTTCTCACACTACTTATGTTCTGTGTCTTAATTTTAGACATGAGTGGCGGGACGTTCAGTTTAAAGACGACTCAGAACGACAGATTTTTTAAGAAACTTTTTATTGCAATTTAATTTATTTATTCTTATAGTTTTTGCCAGAAATCTGTTGAGAGGATGTCGCCGATGAAATATTTTTTTATTTTCGTTCTGTGGGAGATGTATGATCTGGGGTTTGAACCGAGCATATAAGTCTAATAAGCCAAGACACTATCTACTAGACTACGACGACTTCAGCGTTGTGTACAGCGCTGCTGAATTTGGTGCTAGGTGTATCAATTCTAATGCTGACAATGCTTCTTGAAAGATATACTGTTTGATCCGGGTTTGTGAACAAGTATTGGAGACGATTACTGACTTGTTTTTTGTCAGAATTGATAAATCTTACCGCCTTGATATATGGTTTTAAAGTGACGGTACCACAAAATCATACAATGCAATATAACATATGAGATTATTAAGCATTTCATCCTACGTTTTTAGTGCTGTCATTTGTGCAATTGATATTGATGTATACGCATGAGTCATATTAAATTCCTTATTTTGAATAGTACTCATACGCCATGTATCTACTCCAACATATTGACATTATGTTTGATTTTCTATTTCCTGTTAAAAATTTAAGTTTATAACAAATAATTGAATAAAAACGAATAATAAATTAAACAATAATTTATTAGTCCTTTGGAATTATTTTTAATGAATTGTACAATATTTTGATGCAATCTTTCTATACAATTTCACAGATATTTTCTTTGTTTAATTTTTTTTTTCTGGCAGAGAATACATATGAATGCATTTTTCCAATAATAATGTATACAAGGGTTTTGCAAAAAACCAAATTCCATATAATAACACAATGAATTCTACATTTAAATCTAAAAATATCGGATGGGCGATCTTTTGGTTTAAATTTAAACCATCAGTTATTTCGAATCTGGCAATACTTATGGCATTCAATTCTGCCTCTGAATGTAATGAATCGATTGACGCTAGAGCAATGTTGGGATTTATTGGAAATTTATTTCCAAAACAATTGTTCGGAAATTGCATGAAATTGTCGTATAAAATTTGGACGCAAGGAAGGACCAACAGTAGCCGGTGTAGTTTATTGCTAAAGTTCGTGGAACTGATTTCATTGTTGATAAGCCAAAACATTATCATTCTCGTACCGTACGTACACGCGAAATGATTGAAGCTGTGGCTGAGAGTGTACGTGAGAGAATCCATCAACATCAACTCGTCATCGTTCTCAAGAATTGAACATATCACTCATCAGTTTACGTTGAATTTTGTGAAAAGTTCTCGGTATGTAGCCTTACAAAGTTCAATTGGTTCAAGAGTTGAGGTCACATGACCATGATGGGCCAACGAGAAACTGCACAATGATGTTGCTTTTGCCAAAAAAAAAACAATCGTCTTTTCGGATGAATATCATTTTGTTTTTAGTGGGTATGGTAATAAGCAAAATTGCCATATTTGGGGCACAGAAAACCCACACATGGTCTTACAGAAGCCAATGCATGCATTACGAGTAACTGTTAAGTAAGGCTTGTGGTGCTAATATATTATCGGCTCATATTTCTGGATATTTGGAAATGAGGACGGCGTAACCATTTCTGCTTTAATGCATTTTAAATTTAAAATTTAAATGGCCCACCCTTTGCAACAAGCCTTGGCGTACGAAGAAATCAGCATCAAATTTTATAGCGTGAACAGTTACATCTAGGCCTTCAAGCCTAAAACTTGATGAACTGATGAATATTTTCTAAAACTGTTGCATATTCCGTCACATTCCTGTTCACATTTGATTGATTTCTCCAACCGAAAATCGAAACAGGCGTCAGGGTAAGGTAGACAAAGTGACATCACAAAAACGCTTAAAATAAAGTCTCTTTTTTGGTTTGCTTTTCTTCTTCTGTAATTTTATATGTTGAAAATGAATGAATTTGTAAAAAAAAGGGAAAAAGAGAAACAGTAAAAAAGAGAATTGATAATAAAAAAATAAAAAAAACACTTTGTTCTGACCTGGATATGTGCCAATAACAAATGCCACTCAAAAACGGAAGTTAAAACGATGAATATCAGCTTTAGCTAAAATGAAGAGGAGGACATTGTCATCGTCATCGTTTACAAAATGTTTTCAATGATGATGATGATAATGCCATAGTAACCGATTCATTTCTTTCTCGTATTTTTTTTTTTTATTATTAAAAAATCATTGTGGCGCTCTCTCTCTTCAGCTGCATGCCCTTAAATGCACTTCATTTTTACCATTTTGTTTCTTTCCACCTGTCACCATTCTACCTCATACTTCCATTGATATTATACCCCCTTTTATTATTACAACAAAAATACTTTACAATATTTCTCTTACTGCTGCTATAACTACGTTGTGCTCAAAACGCTCTTACTGGTGATGGTTATGATGATGGTGATATTTTCATTATGTGTAGCAATGAAATACAATATTGGGAATATATTTAAGGAAAATATGTAAAAAATAAAGAGTTTTAAAAAACAAACAGTTACTTGCCAAGCTGGCAGTGAGTGGTTGGTGTGGCATATGTAAAAAACATATTTCATATCGATAGCAATGCAGCATGCACCAAATAGTAACAGAAAATTAAATTAAAAATTATTCAAAAGTTGAAAGTTCATAGTTAAACACAATTAAAATCCTATTACCTATAGAAAGTGGCCTATACCGCATGACGATAATGATATTGTTACGTTTTTACCTTTTAAAAACGTTTAAAATATGACATCGTAGATTGCAAATAAAATAAAAATATATTTGTGTTTAGTTTTAAATAAAATTCTTTATTATTAGCACAATTCTGTGTGCTACTGTTCACAACTTGACGTAAACAACAACAATTGCTTTTCTTTGTTATTCCTCTGTTTATACCCTTTTGCCTTGCCTTTTATATAGCAGAGTACACAGTCTGATAAATGTTCTTGAAGGCGAATATTCGTGGTTTCGCCTGCTCGAGATTTCTATAGTTGTTTCATTATTGTTGTATGCGTATTTTGTTTACCTTTATTTTTGTAGTGTTTGTTGGTATATTTTTGTTTACTTGTTTACCATTTTTTTTATGCTGATGTTTGTTGTTATATTAAGCAGTACGATAATTTGTAAACAGGTTTGTTTACTGTATTGTTTTGTTTTTATAGCTGTTGTTTTTAATTTTAACGTTAAGGGATATAAAAGTTTTCATTTTCGTAACAATGCAATGCAAGGAAATTTATGTAAAATTAATTATTCTTAAAATAGAACTGAAAATTAGCCAGAATATTTAGTTGACATTGACACACATATTTAAAAATGCTCTGGTGCACTCTTAGATTAATTAGAAACCGGATTCTATTTCTTGTTATTTCTTTGTTCTGATTTAAAAGAGAATTCTTTTCTTAAATTTAAATTATTTGTCAAAAAGAGAAAACAAAATCAAAGAGAAATTGATTCTAATCAGAGATATCAAATGAAAAATAATATGAAGAATAGAGAGTAAAGAGCTTACTGTCATTATCCGTATCATTATGTGCGTGGTATGAAGAAGACGAAGAAGATTTAAAAGAATTTTTGAAAAAGAAAAATTAAATCAAAAGAATAATTGATAAGCCAACAAACATTTAAAGAACAACGATAATCTGAATTTAAAACGAATATTTAAGTTCAAACTGCAGGTCAGATATCTTCAGCAAAACGAAATACATAAAAAAATGTTTTCTCGGTGATTTCCTCTCACTAAGTTTCCGGCAAAACCTCCGAGAATAAATAAAATCGCTATGAAAAGTTTCTCAAAAACTTGTCGAACAACTTTAAACTCTAGATAACGCTACTCGTGTATAAAATTAACATACATACAACATAAGTGGTATGGGAAACTAGGTCGTAATCCTGACTAAGTAAGATTAGGTAGCCCCTGGATTGATTGATCTGATTGATCTCTTAGCTGATATGTAATCTGGCTTTGTAAGCTCTCACAGAGAAAAATTGGTGACGAAAACTTTTTTAATTTTTCGTTAATCTGTAGACTTTTCAAAAAAGACAAACTCTGACAGTTATTTTAAATGACAATTTTTCGGTAGACCGAATGATGAAATAAAGTGCAACAATATAACTCCCAGTAATGACAGCGTGATACAGATAATAAGGAATTTGAAAAAATGAATTTGTTAATCACTAGAAAAATTTAAAAATTGAGCTCAGCAAAATACTTTCATGGTCTAAGCATATATCGACTGTAGTTGTAAGTTGAGTAAGTAGAAAAGCTGAGGAATCACGCCTTTCACACACAAAAGCTACAAAAACAAAACAATGCAGTAAACTAACCTGTTTACAAATTATCGTACTGCTTAATATAACAACAAACACCAGCATAAAAAAATGGTAAACAAGTAAACAAAAATACATAAACAACGCTACAATACTAAATGTAAACATTAAAGGAGGCGACTGAGATAGTGTTGTGTTAGTTCAGTCAATCTTGTGTGAAGACGCGGGGTATTTGAAAAGAGTAATCGTGGTTTGAAGATCTCCGTTACAAAGATCTGTCGAATAATTGTCTAGTAATTGTTATTGTTTATGCAAAAGGTATAAACAGAAGAAAACAAAAAAGGAAAGCAATTGTTGTTGTTTACATTATGTTGTGAACAGTGGCACAGATAATTGTGGGAATAATAAAGAATTTTAATTAAAACTAAACAGAGGATATATTTTGATTTTATTTGCAATTTACGAGCTCATATTTTAAACGTTTTTAAAAGGTAAAAACGTAACAGTATTGTAGATTTGAAGAAAATTTTAACACAATATAAAATCGTATCAAAATCAACCTGCAGATTCTGCAATAAGGAGAATGAATGAACAGAACACATAACTGGAATCATTAGGAAGCTAGGGCTTATCAGTACAGGCAATGGTATTGTATGGAAGACCTATTTTATTTTGAATAAGTAAAATAGAAAGCCTATTGTTACAAGAATAAGGTATCTCTGCAAAACTCTTTTAAAAATGTTGTTTTCAAATAAAAATTGAAACATTGTAAGATAATGAACAGAACACCTTAACAATTTTTGATAAATATTAAGTTTTGTTTATTGGCATGTAAAACATGCACCCCCTTAATGTTCAAAAACATTAAACCTCATGTCTTTGCATACATACACATGCAAATATGATGTATGAATACCATGTAAAGATGGATATTGGAATTGTGTCCTTTAGTTTGTATGTATAACATATGCGCTGCTTGTTGCAAAATGTACAAGACAATGATCCCCCAAAAGATAATGATGATAACGATGTACAGGATAATACTGGAATGTGGAATTGTGTGTGTGTATATTTGATTATTTATTACATGCATAACAACAATTTATTTGCAACAATTTATCATATGGTTTAGCAACTTCCAATAGCATTTACATACATTCAAAGCATTACACACACACAGGCACAGACGGTTTAGCTATAGCCATAAAAACAATGCTGATGTTGAGTATGATGACGATGATGCTGATGATTTCTACCAGTTTGCTTGTTTCCGTTGGTTTTTTTTTCTTTGTTTTTCGTTTTGTTTCTTTGCAATTTAACTTGTGTAATCTTATTATTTTATATGTATGTTCTGCCTTTTGTAAATGTGGTCTTTTGCTTAATTGGCCAAAACAAACGAATACGAAACGAAACGAGACAGAGCCAAAGAAAACTTCATGTTAAAAATGTTCAATTTCCTTCATTTTTCTCTTTCCTTTATCTCATTTGCTTTGGGTATTTCGCGAATTTTATTTTTTGCAAAAATAACTCAACAAAAAATATACAAACCAAGTAAATGAAAGCAAAATAGGAGAAAAAAAGAGAAAGAAAAAGAAAAAACATTTTTAAACTCAAACACGCGTTTGTGGAGGATATTTTGTGCTGCTTAATTTAACTTTTTCCATTAGAATTAAATAAACGCTATTTGCCAATGTAAATACCCATACCCATACACACACACACATAAATGAATGTTGCAAAAAAAGAAAAAAGGAAAATAAATGAAAGCTCATGCAATAAATGAAAGACGTTAAAAGAAAATTTTTTACATGGAAAAATAAAATCATTTATTTTAGTTGTATGTGTTTGGGTATGCTTTTCATCAATGCTTTAATTTGTAAAAAAAAAGAAGAAAAAAACGATAAATTTTTCAATAATAAGAACGAATTATGTCAGCTTTTTAGATCTTAAAACCGTTAAACTGTCAGTTACAATCATTTTTCTGGGCAATTAGCCAATTAAATGATAATAAACAGTTAACATGCTGTAGTCAAAAGCATTTTAGGCAAAATATCGAGGTTTAACACTTCTTTTTAGTTAAGGATATACATAATACAATACAAGGGACGTTTGTTTTGCGGAAAGTAAAGAAACACTTTTACGCTGCAACGTATGCAATTGAAGTATAGTGGGTTTAAGTCTATGCTTTGATACCTTGCTAGTCTTCCTTCAAATGCTTTAAGCGTAACTAATTAGCTCATCGCGATGAAGCCACGTCTTCAGGCGAAACACTGTTCTTTACGAAGTTAAAGTCTTCGAATTACAGTGGCTATGAAGAGCCGTAGTCTAGTAGGTAATGTGTTCGCTTATTAGACGTAAAGCCCGGGTTCGAGCCCCAAGCCAGACATTAAAACGAAACATGAAAAAAAAATATTTCTTCGGCGAGTTCCTCTCAGCAGATTTCTGACAAAACTCTGAGTCTAGTAGGTAGTGTGTTGACTTATCAAGTGTAAGGCCACTGTTCAAACCCCTGCTCAGACATCTACAACAAAGCGACCCATGAAAAAATATGACAAAATCTCAGATTGTTAATCAAATTGCCATGAAAAGTTTCTCAAAAAAATCTGTCATTCGGAGTCGACTCTTGTATAAAAATTAACATAAGTGGTACAATGGGTCAATTCGACCTCCGGGTACTGTACTTGTCTTAATTGACAAGTACACGTCCTCTAACCTAACCTAACCTAACATAAGTGCTGTGAAAAGATAGATCTTAGTCCTTACTGAAGGGTTGTAATAACAAGCTTTGCAAAATTACCGAACATAGACAATACAATTTAAACGCAATCGGACTGTCGAATGTCTCATTTTCATCGACAAAAAGTTATTGTATGTTGACATGGTTAAAACGGATATTCAAATTGTAGGTTGTATCAATATTTCGACGATAGTGGACTTACAATATTTAATGTAGGACTGCTGTAGTTGGCTTCTTCGTGTGCTAAGTTCCAATCTATTGCCTGCCTAGCAATCTTATCCTTGGATTTTCTGAGAGTAAGGTATTTCTTATACCATATACTCTTTCTCCCATTGAGGAAACATTTCAAATGCCCTTCTGTAGATTTATTAACATTCAGGTTATCTCGAGCCCAATATGTTGCATCTGTGACAATGACAATAAATCACCGGAACATATTCCTGGAAAATTACATTGTTTACATTACATTGTTAACATTACATTGTTTACATTACATTGTTTACATTACATTGTTAACATTACATTGTTTACATTACATTGTTTACATTACATTATTTACATTACATTGTTTACACCAAACAGTATCCTGAAGTTTGTTAGGGCAATAGTCTTGAAGGGCACATACTTTATAGACTATACCATGTGGCGTATAATTAACATTGAATTTCGTTGTTCATGTCGAATAACACTCATACGTCCTGATGGACTTTTAACTGCCAGCACAAAAATAATTTGCAAAAAATTATTTTAAAAGTCCTTATTAACACAGTCATAAAGAAATCGATAGTTTTGTACTTTTTTTTATCAATTTCAATGAAAAGTTTTTCATTTTGCTTTTTCTGTATTCATTATGTCCCTATAAAGTATAAAGGGAGTACAACAGATTATATAGTCACACAGCTATGGCAGCCCTTTAGCACAATGATAATAATAATAATAAGAATACTAGTCAGGGCTACACTTTAATTTAGCATTCAAGATCCCTTTTTCGTGGTTCATAAACGGTTTGAAACTTTAAAAACTTATTATATTTACTATTTGCGAGATTACACATATAAATTGTTACTCTTTAGCTATTCGATATATGTTTTCTGCCGAATTCTGTGCTCTTAAAACTTCTAGAATTTCACAATACGATTCCACGACTTAAGGTTGATATACAGAAGGTGTTAGGAGAGATGTAAGGATATTAAAATTAGGAGAGATGTAAGCTCTTCTAAAAGCTCTTCTATGCTTTAATATCATTTCGAATTCAAAGAGGAAATGTTCAATATTACACGTGACGTATAAGTAATAAAAATATGTGTAATACTTGCAAGTTCTAATTCTTCTATTGAATTATACATTCATTCTCTAATGTTGAGAATTATATATTTTTATTAATCATTAAACTATAAAACGAAACCATTCTTCTTCTTTTTTATTTAATACTTTTATGACACAATTTTTCCATACACACGCAATTATTATCATTCATACCAAGCACCAGCTGAGACTGGAATTTATATTTGATCGTAACCATGCCACAAACTCCCATATATGCAAGCATGTATGTATATTGTGTACATACAAATATTTATGAATGGAAATCATCATAAAAATCCAGTCATAATTTGTAATCACTCCTACGCATTTTGCTGGTAATTGCCGTTAATTTATTAGGAAATAAAAGCAGGACGATTAAAAATAATGAAAATCCCATACAATACGCATTAACGACAATTTTCTTCATCAATGAAATAACGTATAATAAATGAAGATTTTTTTTTATGATTTTGTTATATGATATGGTTCGCATATAAAACAAAAAACAAAAAAAAAAAAAAACAGAAAAAAAAATTAAATCCGACATCAATGTACCCTAGGTCATATAGTATTGTATTTGCGATAATAAGTTTTCGCACAGTGTTAAGCCTTGGGAAACTCAAAAATGGTAAACCGGTGTCTGATAGTTTAAGCCGTTTAAAAGGCATCCATATGTAGCTCTAAGCAGCCGTTATTATTATTGTCACTAAGTGGTGCCACAGAATCGCAAACATTCTTTAAATTGTATATTCCTTAAATTTTATAGGGTACCCTGATAGCGCCTGCCTTAATCCTAGTGCCTTCACCAACTTCAACATTATTTTCAGTGTCAGTAAGTACAATTCTTTGGGATGCATGAATGCCCCACATATTACAAGTGCATAGTGTGTTGCATGACTCAAGTTTGTTCCATATTTCATAACAGAAGTTTTCATTGCCGTGAGGCCTGGGTATAAAGTCCAGCTGTGACATTTCCAACAAAACGAAATATGAAAACATATATCATTCGGCGACTACCTCTCAGCAGATTTCTGGCAAAAAGTCTGCCATAAAAGTTTCTCAATAATCTGACATTCGGATACGGAATTTAAACTGTAGGTCCTGCCACTCATGTATAAAACAAACATACACAAAATAAGTGGTGTGAGAAGCTAGGCCCTAATCCTGACTGAAGGGTTCTTATGACCAATTATGTGTATAACTTTCCATACATCTATCTCCTCCCCACAAAACTGATGTGGCGCTATCAGCGGCATGGTAGCTCCTCCTCGGAAGCTAGTCTGCCTGTACTTTGCTGGGAATTTTCGCATGATCTGAGAGCTAGCACAGGTTAAGTCTATTTCTCTTACGTAGCATATTCAACTCTTCCAGGAATAAGAGCCGAAAGCTTAAAATACGACCTGTGTAGCAGATAGTGTTGCTACGTCCGTCGTTTGTATCTCCTATCCAAGTTGAGCGCACAATTCTGTCGATGGCATAGAATTCCATTTGGAAGATATCCTCGACTTCCCCATGCACTCGAAGTATTCCGTAGTATTTCTTCTGCATTGTTCTCGCCCCATCTGTATACCGTACAATAGTTCATCTTCTAAGAGATTACATATAAAGCAGCCAGAATCCTCCATTCTTTAGTAAGACTCGTTGCAAAATATTTCCAAAATTCATAAAGTCTACATGTTTTCCCGAAAGGATAATTAAGAATGAAGCTTCTGGTCACTCCTAGCTACATCCAGAGTCGTAAATTCTCTGGTCTTCACTATCATAAGCAGTTATTTTAAATAGAATAGAGCTTTTAGCGCTATATTTTCATTGCCCCTATTATAACCAACACCATTTGAGTTGTTTTCAGTTTTATTTTCACCCCGGACGATGGTCCAATAGGTCACATAGCCGTATGATTGGTCTTCTACACTTAACGGCTTTGCCCTACATTAAGTGCCTTTGCCTTTACAATAACTGCTGTTACAAGCCTTTAGTCAAACATAATACGTCTCTCTCATCTTTAATAATGTAGGTGATAAAAATGATGTATAAAGATATAACAACAGACACATATGTATGCTTGTGTATATATTAGTTAATACTCGGTTCCTTTATTTTTTCATTGTTTTTTCTGTTCGTCTTGAATTTTTGTGCTTTTCAATTAAATATATTGTTTCAGTGCTTTCTCCCCACTTCTCTTCTTTTTGCTCTTTTGCTTTTGCTTTTCTCTACTTTGGTAATTGTAGACAAGACATCATTAAAAACTTCAACGTCATTGTCACACACTGGTGTTAAGTAAACATCAGAAAATATTTGCAACATATTCCTGCGTACATCCGTTGAAGACATTGTTTGCCCCATAAACTTCAACTCATCATGCATCAACGAAAGTCATTCTCAACACAATGTGTGAGTGAGAGAGTGTTAATGTTTAACTTTTTCTGTTTGTTTTTTTTTTTGTATTTGTTTTTTTTCTTCTGTTTCTCTGCTGTTATGTTTGCTTGTGTCGTTAAAAACACACACACACACACACACATATTTGCACGTCTGCAAAAGTAAATACATTCTGGAATCAAATGAATATTTTATTATAAACAGCTGGTAGTTACTAACTAGTAATATACCATGGTAATCGAGAAAAATTATTGGAAAAGCTGGACTAAGCAATAGACATCCTAATCATAATTTAACAATTTCTGAACAACTTCTTATCAGAGTTTCTGATAAATACTTATGGACGGAATGTTCGTAAAAGATTGCACATCTAGAGAAAATACAAACTGTTGAGAAATGAGACACATACATAACATAATTGGCCATTATAACCCTTCAGTCAGGATTACCGTCTGGCTTCTCACACCACTCAGGCTGTGTGCGTTAATTTTATACATGAGTGGCGGGACCTACAGTTAAAAGTCGACTCCGAACGACAGATTTTGAGAAACTTTACATGGCAATCTTATTTACTCTCAGAGTTTTTGCCAGAAATATACTGAGAGAAAAAGTCGCCGCCAAAATATTGTTTTCATATTTTCATTACGATGTCTGGCCTGAGGTTTGAACCTTAGCCTTACGTCTAATAATCCAACACGCTACCTACTAAACTACGACGATTTGCCAGATTACACATATAAATTGCTACACTTGAGCATTTTGATATATGTTTCGTGACTAATTCTGTGGCCTTAGCAACTTATAGAATTTCACAATAGGATTCCACAACATTGATCGCCTAGAGCAAGGGCTGTCCCATAAAACGGCAATGAATGATGGTGGAGAGGTCAACTATAATACATTTCCTTACAAGAATTGATACTTGTATTCAAGTACATGAAATCAGTAATTGACCAAATCCGGACAAGACGATGAAGATGAGAAAACCAATACAACAATCCATTATGTTAATTACAGAATGTTGCTTTTAGGAAAAAATTTATTCACGAGACTTAAATAAGGCAAAAATTAAAGAAACAATACCTTGGTTAAAGTGTTAACATATTTACAAAATTGATCTTTACTGACAGGTAAGATTATAAAGATCCTTTATGTTTAGTCCATTCAAATTGATTAGTAAATCTCCAAATCGATTGGCCATATTTTTAAAGCTACCTTTAGTGTAAGTTCCGTTTAAACTGCCTTATTTCTCGTTTGGTGACTTCGTTTAACCTTTCTTTAAGCGTTGTTGTCAGATTTTTAAACTTTGCTTTGATTACTTCTCGTGAATGCCTAAGTTCTTGTGTGTGTAATCCTGTATTTCGTACGATATTTATATTTTGTTGTTGTCTGTTTGTCTTGTAACAACACAATATACCACTTCTCTGTGTCCACAAAATATCTTCAATCAGATTTCTCCAGTAACAATATTTTTTTCGTAGACCAGAATTGCTTATGTATTCCTGTATACCGTACAATGTGTATATTTTGTTGTTGTCTTGTAACAACACAATATACCACTTCTATGCGTCCCCAAAATATCTTTAGGAAGATTTCTCCTGTAACAATACTTTTTTCTTAGACTAGAATCTTTCAGATTCAAAATCTTCTTGTTAGCGTTAAATCAGCTAAGTACAATTGCTATTTTGTTGACTATAAATGTTACCATTCAGCATATTAATTGTTGTATTTTATTTAGAAAACCGTTAAATTATAAGCGTTACGTTGATATGCGTTGTTAAATACTACCATATCAGAAGGGTGTAAATTCTTAAAATAATTAAAAAAATAAGCACGAACGAAGTGAAATTATTAAACACATAAAAGCCAGACTTCAATTAAAATTGAAAACAAGAAAAAATTCATATAAAAACTCAAACAACAACAGAAAAAATGAAAATAAACAAAGATTTATTAAAACAAATGTTTTCGTATGAGAAATGCAAACGCAAGTCGTAAGTGTATGGACTGATTACGACTTTGGTATTTCCGTCTGACAATCACAACACATGATGCCGGATGGTGGTTAAGGTGGCAGCGGCAACTTTTTCTTGTTTTTTTTTCTGAAATAAAAAATTATGCGTAAAATTGTTTATAATTTTTGCATGATGTGGCTGTTAAATGATAAGGACCTTAAAAAAAAATAAACAAATAATTTAACGAAAGGACAAGGAAAAACAGCAGAAAAGTTTAAGAACAACAAAGGTATGTATGTATGTACCAACAAAGGAACAACGAACAATAAAACATCAGAAATTCATATAAAAAGTTTTACGTTTTCGTTTTTAATTTTCGCTTTTATGGTAGATTGTGTGTCTCTCTTCTTTTTTTTTGGTAATAAAAATCCAAGAAATGCAAAGGAAAAGTTAAGAGTCATTTCTCTTGTTTCGTTTTGTTTTTCTGTACAATTGCTGAAGTTTAACTTCAACTCAGAAGTGTGTTCCTGTCATTGTTTAAATATTTTTTTTATAATTTTGATTGCATAAAATATTGGTGAAGGTAATAGGTATTTTTCGCACACAGGTTTTATTGTGGAACTTAATTCAATTGTTTCGTCTGATAGCTTTAATCAGGCCCTGCAATCTAACAGTTGGACAGAAAATCTCGTAGCATAAGATAGAAATAATATTGGGTAATAGCTGCGCAGATTTTACCCTTTTCAAGACAAATCATTCAAAAATACTGAGGTCATAGGTCATCACATAACCTGCAATAAATGCACTAAAGGTCAGGTGGACTCATCGAGTGAGCTATGCTCATATGCTTCGTAGTTTGTCAAATTATTTGCCATCTCCTGTGGCGTCATCTGATCAGTCCCAAAACTTCTAAATTTAGTTAGGACTCTCATCAATATTTGATCCGCCACACTGTGGAGTGTTCCAGAAGTGAAATTAAGCTACTGCGTAAGGAGACATAGAATTGTATGTAACCCCATCATAGTTGGCATACATGTGTAATGAACAAGTAATTCTATGTAGCAAGTAATTCTATGTGTAGTTAGACATCTTAACAAGAGATTCCCAACATATCCGACTACTGATGCATAGCTTCAGGGAGTGAGTGCAGGACAACTTATACAAACCCACTCTAAGAAAGTGTATTTCAGTACATACTTTAATACAGCCTCAATAAGTCAGATGTGTTAGTTGTACTATAATTTTTTCCGAGATTTATAACCAAAACAAGTCTTTTTACGAAAATGAAAAATCTAGATCGTTGTGTTTTGCTTTTACATCGCTTAACGTTAAAATTACAAACAAAAGCTACAAAAATAAAACAATGCAGTAGATAAACCTGTTTACAAATTATCGTAATGTCTAATATAACAACAAGCACCAGCATAAAAGGAATGGTAAACAAGTAAACAAAAATCCACAAACAACACTACAACAATAAATGTAAACAAAATACACAAACAACAATAATGAATATAAACGATGATTACATTTATAGGGATTTCGAGAAGGCGAAGCCAAGAATATTCGCCTTCAAAAACCTTCTTCAGACTGTTTACCCTGTCATATAAAAGGCAAAGCAAAGCAAGCGAGTTAGTTAGTGAAGTTCAGTCTGTCTTGTATGAAGACGCGGTGCGTTTGAAGAAAGTAATCGTCGTTTGAAGATCTCCGTTACAAAGATCATTCGAATAATTGTCTAGTAATTGTTATTGTTTATGCAAAGGGTGTAAACAGAGGAATAACAAACAAAGCAATTGTTGTTGTTTATATAAAGTTGTGAACAGTGGCACACAGAATTGTGCAAATAATAAAGAATCATAATTAAAACTAAACACAAATTTATTTTTATTTTATTTGCAATCTACGAGATCATATTTTAAACGTTTTAAATGTAAAAAAGTAACAATATACTTCAAACTCTAGCTTAGACATCTCAAACAGGACGAAATATGAAACAAAATCTTTTGGCAAATTTCTCTCAGCAAACCCTCTAACAGTCAACAAAATTGCTGTAAATATATTTCTCAAAACTCTTCTGTTCGGAGCCAACATTAAAATGTAGGTTTTGCAACTCATGCTTGAAATTAACACACACAACATGGTCGATGTGAGAAACTAGGTGGTAATCCTGACTGTAACAATGCAAATAAATGATTTAACATTACAGCAATAAAGCTATAAATATCATGAGTGTCCTTGGCCATATCAATTACGATTGATTATTGAGAACGTCATCGTATGACATCCATGGCATATGAGCAATTTTTTTAATTTACATCAGATTAAAATACCTCTACCTTATTAAACAAAAATAACGCCGTTACTTCTGCACCTACCCAATAACAATGTTCGACCATTATTAACAATTACAAAAGAAAATTGTAAAAAAAAATTGATCTGAATATGAAATATTTTTAATGTTTACATGAATGTTATTTCGTTTGTCAAACAGTGATAAAACCAACAACAACAACAGCAACAACAAGAATATATTGTTAAGGCATTAATACATTCATATATTCACACCGAACTGCATAATATGCATACAAATAACATCTGTTTAATGAATGTGTTGATGTATTTGTTAAATTTGCGGTCAATAAAAAAAAATCCAGAGGCAACAACAATAATAAAAGCAATCGCAATAATAAGAAAAAAATAAAAAGAAATAATCATACATCAACAGCAGCACTATAAGGCGACAGCAATATACAGGCAAGTGTATGAATATGAAAGATGGAAAACAGGACTGGCAGGCAAATATGGATGAAAAGCAGAACAAGTATATTAATTAAGCCAAAAAGCCAAGAAAATATCTTAAAAACCAACACCTACACATGTCCAGACTCATGCACACTTGTGTCGGCGCAATCAACGTGTGTTACACGAATCCCATATTGGGCAACAATCTCGTATAATTTTTAGTTGAAAATTCACAAGAGAATGACTAAAGGCATGAGGAAGACTTTTGGGCATCATCGAAAACTGTTATTCATTTTGCAATGAATACAGTCGGATAGCTGAATAACAGCGGTGTCCTATCAAAGTTAAACTTGCCAGATCATTTCATTTCTTGTATAACATGTTCTTTACATCTGACTTGTCAAATTGCTGACCATTAATTCTCAACCGAAAATTTATTGAAAGATTCAAATACGAGCGGGTTTTCACTTATTCAGTGATAATATACGATTTTTGTTTGAAAGCTTATGTTTTTTATATCTGACTGAAATGTACAATTTATGATCGAAAGCACATGTAAATTGTCTAAAAAGGTAAAAAGGTACAAAGCAAACCAAGGAACATGTGATTTATAGAATATACAAATCAAATGTATACTACTGTTAGGTTTTTGCCTTTCGCAAACGTTTAGAATATGAGCTCGTAGATTGCAAATAAAATAAAAATAAATTTGTGTTTAGTTTCAATTAAATTCTTTATTGTTCACACAATTCTGCACAACTTGATGTAAACAACAACAATTGCTTTTTTGTTATTCCTCTTTGCACTCTTTTGAATAAACAATAACAATTACTAGACAAGTGTCCTGTAGATTGTAACGGAGATCTTGAAATCATGCTTACTCTCTTCAAACATACCGCGTCATCACACAAGACTCACTCAGCTGCCTGCTTTACCTTGCCTTTTATATGGCAACACAAGCGGTGTGATGAATGCTCTTGAAATCGAATATTCTTGGATTCGCCTTCTCGAGAACTCTATAAATGTAAGCATAGTTGTTTCATTATTCTTGTTTGTGTATTTTGTTTATATTTATTCTTGTAGTGTTTGTTGTTACATTTTTGTTTACTTGTTTTTGCTTTTGTAGCTTTTGTTTGTAATTTTAATGTTAAACGATGTAAAAGCAAAATACCAGTATCTAGAATTTTCCATATGTATTGTACATATAAAATAAAACAGTCTGTATGGGTGCAAGGCCATGACATGAAGCAAATCCTAATGGAAATTGAATTCAGCTTGAGAAAAAAGGAAGTATTATTGAAGGCCTTTAGATCAATATAGTACAGAGGGTAGTGCGTAAAGAACACTCACTCAGGGTCGCCTATTACTAGTTCTAACAAGGACTGCGTCCGGCCAAATAAAATGTAGGAAACGATCATTGTTGGAATAGTAGGTTTCAATTTGAATACAAAATTACCTCGACATGGATGAGATTGCAGTTAAGACTCTGTATGGAGGAGATGAAACCTACGAGATCCTATTGTCGTAGTCCTAACCGAAGGATTATAGCAGCCACTTCTCAAATTTCTTTGTAAGGATGCCTTTCTTTTTAGTTTAATTGGCTGCCAAATTTTGATTAATTTCAATAATAACAACAATTATTCTTCAAAGTAAAAATTGTTATCAATATTTTAATGCCTAAGGTCGTTGAATATTTTCAATTCCATAACCGCACAACCGTTTACCACCCCAACACAGAATTGCTTAAATAACCTGATTATAATTGAATTCGTTCAAAGAGAATATTACTCAATGTGACAGTTGCATACTAAACTTTGTTGTCTTCTTTGGTCTTTTTTTCCAAAGGCCCTGACAAAAGAACAATTGCCGAACAAAAAATGTTAATTTTCCATTGAAAAAGTTTGGGAAAAAAGGGGACTTAAAGGCACAAACGAAAAAGAAACAAAAAGTAAATTAAATGGAAAGGATATTTAATTACTTTAATGGATATATTAATGATATTATAATATTTATTAATGCCGTTTTTTTTTTTTGTTTTCATTATAATACAAAATATAAGAAAGAAAGACAAAAAAGGCCACAAAGTAGACAGAAGGCATAAACGAAAAAAAAGGGAAAAAATTAAGCATGAATAATTTGCCATGAAATTAATTACTGCTGGTTGCTTTTAAGGAAAAAGGATACCAAAACAAGACATTTAAAAATTATAATTTCGGAATATTTATTCTTTATTTTCATAGTTTCAACTTGTCAGGATTATTTTGTAAGTCGTTAGGAGTTGTTTAAATGTGTTTAAATATGTTTAAAATATGAGCTCGTAGGTTGCAAATAAAATAAATGTTTAGTTTTAATCATAATCCTTTATTATCCGCACAATCCTGTTCACAACTTGATGTAAACAACAACAATTGCTTTGTTTGTTATTCCTCTGTTTACACACTTTGCATAAACAGTAACAATTACTAAGCAATTTTGTTCGACAATATTTCGAATTTTTTTTGTAATTTGTTTTTTGTTTCAATTAAAAAAAAAACAAAATTACGTAAATCTATTAATGTATATTTTCTTTAATGTACAGTTTCTTTTGAGGCTCACTCTTCACAAGTTTGTAAGGCCGCAGTACTCAATCACATCAACACGAGAACAATAATCATAAATAATATTGCTGTTGTTGTGTAGTGTTAACATATCAGTTGTGAGGCCAAACAAACAAACAAATATTTCTTCGGTGTCTTCATCTCAGCAGATTTCTGGCTAAAACTCTGAGTGTAAAAAAAATAACATGAAAAGTTTCTCAAATATCTGTCGTTCAGAGTTGAGTAAAGCTAGGTCGTAATCCTAACTAAAACGTTGTAATGATCATTTACGTATATGCATGTAATCCTGTACATTTCCCTAAAAAGTTTTCATTCATTTTGCTTTATTTGGAATTTTTCCTGTAAATATTGTTGCCTGATGAGGCCGTGCTTACTTAGAACTTTTATTTGTTTTCCCTTTTAATTTTTTAAAGGTCATGGGTATTTGATACAATTCTAAAATCCTTATCACATTATCAATATAAGATGAGATTTTCGTAACAAATCCTTAAACTAAAATTACTTTTATTGCTTTATTTTAAAAGAAGAAAAGAAAAAGAAAAAAAAGAGTCAAACTTCATTTTAACATTCATTGCAGATGGAATTCAAAATTTTCCAAGGAAAATCTACAATATCACCATAAAACGTTTAATGTCAAGGTGCATATACTGAGAAGTTTCCACATCCACATAACCTTGTAACATGAGAAAAACTTCAAATAGTGGTGGCATTAATGCTTAACTCCATGCAACAACAAAAGTGATACATATATGCAGACTTTTGCAAACGAAAAAAGGGAAACTTTTCTAAACAAAAAAAAAACGAAAAACAGGAGAGAAAATAGAAATGCCAGCATTAACTTGAAGTTAAATCTGCTTTTTATGAAAATGCTTAGAAAAAAAAAATTGAAAAACTAAAAATGTACAAGCAATAGTTTATCAAAAGGCTTTTAGACAACTTGCAACAATTTGCCATTATGTTTGAGTGGTATGCAACCTAAAATGTTACAATTTTTTTTGGGAAACTTTTTTTTTTCTGTTAGCTATCTACCCAGCCAGAGAGTTTCATAAAACTCTTGCTTTTTTCGTAGCAATTGCTGTTGCATTTTTAGTTCGTTTTTCAAAAGAAAAAGAAGCAAAAAAAACTGTAAATTTATATCATATTTTACGTTTGCTTTGGGACTTTCGGCTCTTAGGTTTTTTTTTTTCAATGGCTTTGTAATACCATATCATTTCCTTCACTATGCAGTTGTTGTTGTTGTTGCCATATTTACTGTTGTAGCGTGTTTTGTAATATTTTTGTTAAATTTTAAATACCAACACAGCTACACACTATTTTCTTACACCCCTGTAAGTATCTAAGATAGCCATCATCATCGTTATCGTCATAATCATCATCAGCAGCCTCACCACCAGCATCAGCATCATCGCTATACCACACCATCTGTTGGTTTCTTTGCAACACTGCACATACGGTGTGATATTCATACTGTGCAAGTGTTGCAAGAGTTTTGTTTTTCGTCTAAATATTGTTGTTGCTATTGTTTTATTGTTGTTCGCTAGTTTTTTTTTTTCGAGATGTTTCTATATTTAATACTGTCATTGTTGTTGTTTTTGTTTTTCCTCTCTCTCTTGTTATTACGGCAAATATTGTACAGCAATATAGTTTTACAAGCACTTGTACCCAAGCATACACTCTCATGTGATCAGAGAGACACTGTCAGAGCTAAAACAAATACTATAATACAATAAAACGCAATAGTTTTTACAGTAAAAAACACACATACATACACTCACACACACACACACACTTTAGGCGAAATTGTTGGTCTAGTATAAATTATTGCATACCCTAACATTCAGCAAGGTTGGTTTCTGATTGCGCTCGTTGTAATACAGCGATTACAACGCATGAGAAAGTGTTCTGTGGCCAAATCTTCTTCCACGTCATTACAGTTTATCCCAGTTTTAACTGTTATTAACATATTTCACATACGACTTTTTCACGTGATGTGGATACATTGAAGTCGGCGTAGTCTAGTAGGTAGTGTGTTGGCTTAATAGACGTAAGTCCACAGTTCAAACCCCACGGTCAGACGTCAAAACGAAAATTTGAAAAAAATATTTCTTCGGCCACTTCCTCTCCATCGGTTATTTCAAATCTGGCAATACTTATGTCATTCTCTTTTGTCACAAAATTCCGCGTATTATCTCCACTGAATGTAATGAACCGATGTACGCTTGAGAAACGTTGGGATTTATTGGAAATTTATTTCCAAAACAAAGACAATTATTCGGAAATTGCATGAAAATACCGTACAAAGTTTGGTTGCAGAGAAGGACCAACAGTGCCTGGTATATGCAAGTTTATTGCTAAAGTTCGTCAAACTAGTCAAGACGTGAGCGTGCTCATACAGTGCATACATCCGCAAATATCGAAACTATGGCTGAGAGTGTGCGTGAGAGAATCCATCAATTTCGACTCGCCATCGTTATCAAGAATTGAACATTTCACGCATCAATCTACGTCAAATTTTACGAAATAATCTGGGTATCAAGCCTTACAAAGTTCAGTTGGTTCAAGAGTTGAAGCCGCGTGAGATGGGCCAACGAGAAACCGCACAATGATGTCGAGTTTGCAAACAAACAAAAATTATCTTTTTGGATGTAGCTCATTTTCGTCTTGGTGGGTACGTTAATAAGAAAAATTGCCGTATTTGGGGTCGAGGAATCCCACACGTGCGCTTAAAGAAGCCAAAGCACCCATTACGAGTGACTGTTTGGTAAGGCTTATGGAGCAGAGGCATCTGTGGTCCATATTTCTTTGTGAATGAGGACGGCGCAACGATTACGGTCAATGATGATCCCTATTGCAGCATAAAAACCGATTTTTTAGTACCTGCTCTGCATGGTATTGATGTGAATTATGTTCGGTTTTAACAGGATGGTGCTACTTGCCACACATCTCATGCCACAATCGATTTATTGCGTCAAATATTTAATGACGGTTTAATTAGCCGAAATGGTGATGTCAATTGGACTTCAAGGAGCTAAGATTTGCTGCCGTTGGACTATTTTCTGTGGGGCGCCGTTAGAGAAAAGTGTTATGCTGACAAAGCAGAGACAATTGAGAATTTGAAGCACAACATTCGTAATGTCATGGCCGAGATATGACCCTATACACTAAATAAAGAGCACGAAAATTTGTCCGATCGAATGAAGTACTGAGAGACCTGACGCGGCAGCCATATGAATGGAATAAAATTCCATTTCTAACCGGCAAAATTTCAAAACGTTTTTGTTTTAAATTTAAACATTGAAATGAGCCACCCTTTACAAGAACTAAAAAAAGTTATTGAAGTCATCAGTGCCAATTATTTAGCAATATATGTGGTTGCTTCCCACTATGTTTAGAAACCCGCGTACCACAACCTGTAAGACTATCTTGTCCTAGATTGTGTTATGTTATCGACTTGCCTGTAAATGTAAGATAAGCTCTTGTGACAACATTATTCCGGTTTTCCTCAATCTCAAGTTAAGCTCAATGACTATATAATGACACTTATCACACGTTAAACTAATATCACCATTCATTAAAAATATCACCCTTCGGTAGAAAAAACTTTGAAACTTCATGCAACAACTAAAAATTTTAAATTTTTTGTTACTCCCTCCTTCTTTTTCTTCATTTTTGTTTTGTTTTGTCTTGTTGCACTGTGTAAGTGTTTTACGTAAAAGTTTTGCTTGATGTAGAAAATTTTGTCATTTTCCTTCTTGTTGGCGTTATTTCGTTCATGCGCTTGTTTGTTACATGCCGTAAAGTTGCAACAACGAGAAAAGAACTAAGGGAGGAATGGGGTGGGCGTGTGTTGAGAAATAGAGAGTGCTCTGAAATGAAACTCGTTGTTGTATTGCAACGAATTACTCGCATTAGTGTTGTTAAGATATTTGTTTTGTTTTGCAGTGTACTCAGAGTGTCGTTTAGCTGCAGCAAACAGCAACTATGCTGGCGGAATAAGTGTATGCAAGCAAAGCAAAAGGATATATGTACGTATCATATGTTATTAATTTGGAATACCCTACAGTATATAGGAAATAAAAAAAAAGATAAATAATGAAGCATGCACTAATGCTACGGCTAGATTTTCTGAATTCAAGGGAAAATACTAACCAGCATTACTAACATTGTCCTGCTGACAAGGACTCTATCCAATACTATCGATATGTCTTCCTATATGACACTGTAACTGTAAGAATTGCATTAGTGGGATCATGCCCCTGCTCTTTTCAAATATTTACATAGGATAATTCGTTTACCTGAGCCTAGTAACATATCGAATATTGGTAGCTTAGCAGTAGTTCATAAGCATTGTGAATACCCACGTTAGCTATAAATCATAGGCATATCCAAAGTCTGTATACAAAAGTGTTGTATCAAAAACCTTTGTATCTACTCTGTCCAACTTATCGTTCGACTGAAGTGCTCTGCTTTAGTTAGAATATCAGAAAGCTTTATAACTCTACCACAACCTTTTGCCCAACATTTTGAAGATGTCCGTGCAGACCTCGTGGGATTATCTAAGAATCTCTGAATTGTTAGATAACAAGTGTTTAGTTGATAACATAAAATCAAAGACTTCCTTAACATATTTAATTGGCTATTACAATCATTAAGTGAGGATTACAACCTAGTTTCTCACATCATTTATGTTGTGTGTGTGTTAATTTTACCCATGAGTGATGGCACCTACACTCCAAAGTTTTCATGGCAATTTGAATGGTTTGAACGATGGTTTCGCGTTTAGTAGGCCAACACAATAACTACCAGACTATGACGGCATTAAATCAAAGCCTTACTGCTATCACTCTAGCTCTTTACTTCAATACATGAAGGATTAGATTAAGCATAGAAAGAAATACGCATCCAGGCTATAATGTTTTTCTTGATAGTAGTTTGCAAATCGTTTAACGAACTGAGGCAAACTGCATGATAATAAGTCAGATTAACATTATTTGCTGCTTCCCTAATATTCATAATCATTTTTTTTTGTAAGGATTACAATCTATCTTATAATATCACTCATGTGTGACGTTAACTTTATCCATGATGGCTACAGTTCCTTTTCTCAAATGCCATGTGTCCGAGGAGAACACCTGATATGTCGTATGTCTTACCATATAGACGGTTTTCAATCTTGCGTTTGCTGTCATCCTTGACTAACATCTTCAATGTAAAAAATACGGAAATACAAAGATTTACGCTGTTGTCAGTTTGATTTCCTACAAATCCCTGGATTGGGTGTTAATAACGAAACATACATACATACGTGCATACTACCTTTCCGTAAGGATTACAACCTAGTTTCTTACACCACTTATGCTGTGTGTGTGGTACCCATAGTGGCGGGACGTACAGTTTAAAGTGGACACCGAAACTTTTCTTTGCAATTTCTTTGGAAGTCGCCGAAGATATATTTTCTGCATATATCGTTATGTTTGAGAGGTCTGACCTGGGGTTTGAACCGTGACCTTACGTTTGATAAGGCAACACACTACCTACTAGACTACAGCAACTACGCTACGACTTAGACTATGCCTACTATTCGACACAATTGCTATTCTAATTAAATGAATGTTGAGCCTATTATACCCTATTAAAAGATACGTTTTTAACCTAAGGGTATTCTTGCCCATCATGCCTCCTAAGCCACCAGTCAAATGAGAAAAATTCAATTCTTTGTAAAAACTTAATGTAGCGCTTGCTTAGCATAACCTCAGTCGGTAGTTTCCTTGTTATTCTTCTGAAATAAATGGTGTTGCATCAGAGATCAGCAATGAATATTCAAACAGATGAGTAGATTTGAATCATACTCATAATTTCCGATACTTATACGCATTCATACTTATTTTAACATCATGCTCATACTACTCATATTTAAAGTTTGAAGTACTCATCATAATCATACTTAACAACACGTATGATGTTGTTGATTTTGACTTTCCATAACTCAGCATTTGCAAGAATTTGCGTACGAACACTACAATACTCATTAGAAGGTCGTGTGTTTGCTCTGCTTGCTGCTCTGTCTTTTTAAGCTTATGAATCAAACATATTTTGAATGGTATGAGTTTGATGTCAACGTTGTATACATACCCATTGAACCCTGTACTCATAAATCAATGTTGTATTGAGTATGAATAAATCAGAGTAGTTTAATTTCAATATTGTTGACTCAGTTATATTCAAATGGTCATGAGTGCTTATGAGTACCGAAAAAACGATTCTATGCTGATCTCTGTTTTGTGTTCTATTTTTTTTTCTCTGTACACAATATTATGAATTGTTGGGTTGTAGAGTAGTTGCCTTGCTACAGCCGTACAAGATTTGCATGCGTTAATAAAGTGTATGATCTGATAGCAAATCTTAAATGTTTTAATGCTTGCATGAATTTTTATCACACAACAACAAGACAACAACAAGACAACTACAACAACAACAACTATAAAGAAACTTTTGATTATGAATATAATTTTCTCTCTTCGGTTTTTTTCCTAGTCTTTCTTTTTTCTTTAAGAATAAAGTTTTATTTTGTTGTTGTTGTTGATGTTCTTGTATTTTTTTTTTTGCATAAAATACTGTATAGAATACATGTGTATTTTATTTTCTTGCCACAACTTGAGTTCGTGCATAAGAAATTCTTGCAGAATGTTTCTAATTCTTTGGAAGAAACTAAAATTCGTAATTTAGTTTTGGTTTAGTTAAGGAAAATTTTTCTTAAAAAGTTTTGTTTTCAACATTTTTTTCTCCTTCTTCATCTGCTTCTTCTTTTTTTGGAATATTTAAGAAAATTTAACATGAAATAAATTTGGAAACAGAAAAATTCTTTTCTTTAATAAAACTCCTGACAATTTAATCTTTTAAAGTTTCCTTAGTTCAAAAATAATTCCAATAATTCTACATACGTTAGCCTTAATATGCTTGTCGTTTAGGAATTTAATTTTATTTAGCAGAACAACAACAAAAACAAAAAAACCAAAAAATGTTTCAACTTTTTTGACTTAAGTATAGAAGGTGCAGTTCGAGTCCTATCACAGGACTTAAGGGTCCTTGTGTTTGAACTGGGAAAATAAGTTGTGTGAGGAATAGAAGAGGGAGAGTTACGAAAATGAAAAATCTAGATACTGGAGTTTTGCGTTTTCATCGCTTAACATTAAAATTTTAAACAAAAGCTACAAAAACAAAACAATGAAGTAAACAAATCTGTTTAAAAATGTATCATACTGCTTAATATAACAACAAACACCAGCATAAAAAATAGTAAACAAGTAAACAAAAATGCACCAACAACACTACAAGAATAAATGTAAACAACGATTTGTACACTTATAGAGATTTTGAGAAGGCGAAGTCATGAACATTCGCCTTAGAGAACATTCATCAGACTGTTTACTCTGTCATATGAAAGGCAAGGCAAAACAGTGAAGTTCAGTCAGACGTGGTGTATTTAAAGACAGTAGTTTGATGGTTTGAAGATCTCCGTTACAAATATCTGTCGAATAATTGTCAAGCAATTGTTGTCTATATAAAGTGGTGAGCAGTGGCACATAGAATTGTGCGAATAATAAATAATTTTAGTTAAAACTAAACACAAATTTATTTTTATTTTATTTGCAACCTACGATCTTATACTTTAAACGTTTTTAAAAGGTAAAAACGTAACAATACATACACAATTGGTCATTCCAACGCAGCAGTCAGGATTACAACCTAGCTGCCCAGACCACTTATATTATGTGTGTTAAATTTTGCCATAAGTGACGGGATCCACAGTTTAAAGTCGACTCCGATCGACAGATTATTGAGAAACATTTCGATGGCAATTTTATTTACTCTCACAGTTTTTATCAGAAATCTGTCGAGAGTCGGATTTCGTTTTGTTGGAGATGTCTGACTAGGGATTTGAACCTTCGCCTCACGGTTACTAAGCCAACGCTCTACCTACTAGACTAGGGCCTGACTAGTGTTTATGGATCTTGAATTAGAAATGGCTTATATTATTAGTGATCGAAGAGAATACTCGAACGAACGCACCCTTTAGGAATAATACACAAAAATATGCGATTTTCCCTAGTGCGCATATATCGGGACTTTTATTAAACGCTTTCTATCTTTAAATTTAAATGAAACAAATTGTGTGTGGAATTTTAGCAGAATTTTGTATTCGTTTGCAAGACCTATTAATGCCATTATGGGTGGAACACAACATTGTTAAAATGTCTGGCGCAGCTATCTGAATAGTTCGATTCTTGACTTGAGTATCACTTTGGTATGTGGCTTATTTCCATACAACTGCGTCTTAAGAAAACTCCACAACAAAATGTCTAGCGAGTTCAAATAGCACGTTTTCTTTTCCCAGTTCACTTCACGTCCACAAGAGGGTCACCTCAAATAATTCATGTAGAATATGCAATGCGTCATGATCTGTGTGTCAACTGGCACCTGTTGAAGTAATTTTTCGTTTGTGTGTAGATCATCCAATTGCGGTTAAAAAACGTTGATAACCATGGACCTCTAGTGCTGGCAGTTCACAGTAATGGCCTGGCCTTATGGGGACTGATGAGAAAGACAGTAAAAAGCGACTTTATCCGCATGCATTGAACATTTTTGGATCTCATTCTCGTTCTTGGATCGCATGTGGTTTCGAAAAATTTGTTTGTTCATGCGTCCATTCAACCAGCAATGCGTCTAATCACTGAAGATTATTTTTCGATGTAAATTAGGGTCATTCAGCGGACACACCTTATGGTCTATAACCTTTTCAGTTGAATTTTGTACTGGTGTAGGCCCAAGACACGACACATACGAGTATTTCTCCAAATTACGCTAAGCAAAGTAGAAGTCGCTATAGTCTACTATGCAGCGTATTGGCTTATTAGACGTGAGGCCATGGTTCAAAATCCAGATTATATATCTTGATCAAAACGAAATATGAAAAATTATTCATATAATAATCATAAGTGATTCGAATCATTCATCAAAATTTACAGTCTAAGTTGTTGTTGCATTTACAAAAAAAAAAAGAAAGAAAAAGAAAAGACAGTAAGGAAAGCAAACTTACAACCTTCTAGTGAGTATTGTAGTGTTCGTAAGCGAATCATACTTATTTTGTGAAACTTGTAAATATTGAGTAAAGGAGAGTCGAAATCAAAAACATCATGCGTATTGTTAAGTATGAGCAGGATGAGTATTTCAAACTTTGAATATGAGTAGCATGAGTCTGATTTTAAAATAAGTATGAATGCGTATTAGTATTAGAAATTATGAGTATGATTCGAATCTATTCATGATTTTGAATACTCATTGCTGATCTCTGGTATGTATGCATCTCGTGTGTTGAACACCGAGGTATTGTGTGTAACACGAAATTATTTTGTCCAGCACACTCTGATGGACTGTACGTGTACCTGTTGTTGAATGCTGTATCTGTCCATAGTAATTTGACAAAATAGACTGAATAAATGAAAATTAGTTTGAAGTTCTGTCAAACTTTCAAAGTCGCTGTTGGAAGATCCTGCACAATAATAAATTTTATTTTTCATTTGAATTCTTTACAAAAAAAAATTGTTTTTTTCATGGCTTTTAGCAATTTAATCCCTATTATAGCCTATGAGCACAATAACCGTGCTGATGAGTGCTACTCAAGTAAAGTGTAAATGAACTTTTAATTTTAAGCCAAACGAAGGAAAATTTCTTAACAATTTTCAATCTTTTATGCATTAAAAAGAAAACAACAATAACAAAAAGAGGATTTAAATTAAAAACTCTTTAGACTACTTGATCTAACGACAGAGAAGAACATTTTTTGCTGGGGTATTAGACCAGAAACCAGAAGAGATAATACCTTGTCACCTAATTTCTGTAACGTTTTCATTTCGTTTCGTTTCATTTTTCTTTTCTTTCACACAATGGAAGATTTTTTTTTTGCCAAGTCATATACTTTCTTTAGCTTAAGCCAGCGAGAGAATATAGAATTTCACACTTATGCTAATAAGAACAGGCAGCTGCTAGAGGCCAAGCCTAAAGTATTCATTAAGCCACTAATTACTTGTAACGTAACATCTTAGATTCATCTGATGGTGGTGATGGTGATGATGGTGATGATTGTAATGCTGGCAGTTGGTAGTAGAGAGGCGGAGTGGGTATGGTTGGTGATTAACACAAGGTAATCATTTGTAAAATAAACGTCTTTTTAACCTGATTACAGGTCAAAGTAGATTAAGACAAGACAAGAAATGGAAAAGAAATGTAGAAATAAGATAAAAATTTAAAAACGAAATAAATAATGAGCATATAATAAGACGAAATGATAATTTATAAGGATTTCTTGTTTTTCTTTATTTATTTTTGGAATACAATTTAATTGGAATTAATTGCCAAGGCGTCTGCTTAGAAATTTAGTTAAAATTCGTTGTGTGTAGAAAATAAATATTTTTAATTAAAACATTTTCAGAGAGTTGGCATCATTATTAAAAATTCATGTCGAATATTTTTACGTCTTTTTCTAATTTAAAAATCATTTCCAATCTCGACAACAACAACAAAACAGCAGCTGAAATGGTAAAACAAAAAAGAAAAACAATGTATTTTTCATTCATTGTTAAATATTTTTGTGCGCGCGACAAATATCCCAAAAGTGCACTAAACTCACACTAAATAAATTGTTGTACAGAAGGAAAATTGTTCCCCCGTGTGCTTTAGATGAGAAAAAATGAGTTTAGAGTTTTAGAGTGTACCCAACAACTGACACCAACCAGCCACTACCATCAGAAACAGTATCAGCAGCAAAGACCATCAACAGCCAGCAGACGCAACAGTACTAGCCAGCCATGGCAGCAATAGTCCTGCACTAGCAAACAGCAGTATTAATAGTGGGTGGCTGTGTATCCTTAACCGAATACTAAAAATAGAAAGCAAAATAAAAATAAAAAAATATAAACGTGTATGTATTTTTATAAAACATTCTCGTCCATTTTTTTTCTTCTTCCTTTTTATAAATTTTATTTTTGTTGCTGGTGTGTGACCATAAAAAAGTAAATAGAATGGAGGATTAATTTTTACTCAAAAACCATAAAAAAAGAAATGTAAAAAAGTGTGAGTGAAAACGGTTTATTGTTGAAAAAAATCTTTCAAAAAAAATCTGTTCTGAAAACAATACCAAAGAATTCTTTACAGTGCTTTTTCCCATCTTTTATTTGTTTCGTTTAAGCCAAAATATATATTTTTAGGGTTATTTTTAGTAAGGTTTTTATAACAAAAAATAAATAAAAAAAAAATTGTAAATAACCTGTGGTCTTGTTGAGATTAAATTTGTTGGAATATTATGCGTTTGCAACAAAAAAAAAAAAAAAAAAACAAAAATGCCACCGGATTTATATAAAATAAAGAAGATATTATTTTCAGAAAAGAAGCTTTTAAAATACAATTTAGCATATGAAATAAATATAAATATTTTTATTATTAAAATTATTATAATTTAAGCCAAAGCTCCCCTGCCAATACTGAATTTATTCACAATCAAAGCCATTTTCTGTTTTAATGTGGCGCACAGTAAAACATTGAAATTTTGTATGAATTTTTATCTACCATTCAACCGATCAATGTCGTGGAATCGTATTGCGATATTCTAGTAGTTGTTAAGGCCACAGAATTCAGCAGGAAACATGTACGAAATGCTTAAGAGTAACAATTAATGTGTGTAATCGTGCAAGTCTAGTAGGTAGTGTGTTTGCTTATTAGACGTATGGCCGCGATTAAAACCCTGGGTTAGACATCAAAATGAAAATATGAAAAATTATTTCTTCAGCTACTGCCTCTCAACAGATTTCTCTTAAAAACTCTGTGAGTATATAAAACTACCATGAAAAATTTCGTAAAAATCTATTATTCGGTGGCGACTTTAAACCGAAGGTGCCGCCACTCATATATAAAATTAACACACACAACATAAGTAGTGTGAGAAGCTAGATCGTAATCCTCACTGCATCGATGTAATGACCAATTATGCATATATGTATGTATGTAATCTTACAGCGCTGGTGACCCTGGCTTTGAGGAGACACAGTTAAGATCACAGGGTGCTAGTCACCTTATATCGAATTATCGAAATGGACTATGCTCGATGCCTGATCATTGTGACTTTGGCAAAGAACATAAAAAAAAAATTAACAAAAAATGGGTTGGTCTGAATCAGCTTTAAGCAGGATTGGCAGAACGTTGAGTAACTCCTGCTGCTCCACCAAGGTAAGAAGAGATCCCACCGTACGTAAATTGCAACGTTTCAGGCTAACCAACTCGTCGTTCAACTTCGTCATGAAGAGTGTGGACTGTCTAAGATGGGTGTTCATTGTAATGACATTGTTTTTTGCAAAAGTGACCACTTGTTTGCGTAGGCTTACCCCAACGACATCATTGGATGGATGTACCAAGCGAGATGTTAGTGCTTCGTGTGCTATAGAACGGAAGTTCGCCGAAATGGGTATGCCGTAGTATATTTTGTAGACAAGTAAGGTCGTGCAGCATAACAAATCCAAGTTTACTTCTGAAAAATATAAATTCGAGGTTGTCAATGCTTTTATTTATTTTGAGTCCATGGTTATCAGCGAAAATAGTGACAGTCTGGAGATCAAGCCTATGATTACCTTTGCCAATATGTGTTATGGCCTCAATATGCAATTGAATTCCAAGTATCTCTCCTATGGTACTAAACCAATATTTTATAATTTAAAAGCCCGCAAACACATGGACGTTCTCATGCACCTGTGCGTATGCCTTAAAGAGTTTTATGTAAGATCTTTGGCCCATTGCAACTTGATAATAATTTTTGCACTTAAAGAAAAAATTAGCTGCAATAACTCCTTAACTCCTATTGGCTCTTTTAGACTTTGCGATGTGATCAATGGACATCAAAGTAAAGGTCGACATTGTTGCACAAGAAGGCCTAATTTACGGAGGTCATATCATCGATTTCTGTGATCAACTCACGAGGTCGTGTGCAAGTTACAGGCATTTAGACAGAAGTGTTAAGGCAAGCTGGTCCGACAAACGAATTGTTAAGTCCAATTAAGTCAATAAGTAAGTACTGCAACGGCAATAATTATTTTTACTGTTACGCAAACAAAAACCAACTAAAGAGAAATAAGCGAACAAAGCACACAGACAACAACAAAATATACACTTTGTACGGTACACAAAATTACACAAAGAAAATTCGTATGAATTTACATGCATGGAACAAAATCCAACATTATCCATTTCATATAAAGATCGTGAAGTTACCAGACATAAAGGAAAAGCAGTATATATAGAATGACGGACCATGCTGCCAGTCGGTTGTGGGTCAGTAATAGGATATGATCCATCAATATAATCGCTTAAAAGTATACCTAAAGTTTTAAGTGTGGCTTCCTTAATCCTGATATTGAAAACTTTATTGGAGTGCGGAGGGCGTAAGATGCAAAATTTTGTTCGGAGAGTAGTTTGGCGTAAAACTATCCGGCAGCTATAAGTATTGCATGTTTCTTACAATACCTCTTCGCTTCGTATCTGTATACCTTCGTTATCTTTAAACCAATACATAACGGTGCATATGTAAATGTTAAGGTTTCCATAACATAAAGTAACAGTTCAGTTACATGCAGTTTGCAGAAGCAACCAATTCACTGATATACTTACATGCTACCGTTACATCCTTGACCCAATTTTGTGTTGTTTTCTTTATTAAATATCCATAATAAAGTCAAGAATGTATATGTAATGTGAATATTTACTACAACAACGGTAATGTAAAGGAGAAAAACAGATTTCGTTTTTGTCTTCCCTTAGGTTTTTTTTTTGGTGTTGTGTTGGCAACACCCAATTTATGGGCCAACAATATTATTGTATTGTATTACAACAAATACAAGGAAAATAAACGATGCATTGGATGGAAATGAAAAAATAACTCAACGTTCTTAAATACAATGAATTGACATGTGAAATTAAGAGAAAGAGAGAGATAGAGAGAGAGCAAACAGTAGAGGATGATTATTTTCATATGAATCTGCAGTCAGTGATGCATCATGTCACAATACAAAAACGGATGCTGGAAAGCATGCTTGATGATGATGCCACATGTTGTTGGTGGTGGCCTTTGCAGGCAAAGCGACGAGACTCTTTTTCTCTCCGAACATTTGTGTTTCTTTTTTCGTTGATGCGGTCATGGACATTTTTGTTTTAAATATTTAAAATGTTTAAATATTAAATGTTTACACATACACTGGCTTACAAACATTTTGTTTATTTGTAAGTGGAATTGTATGTGTGTCAGTGTGTGTGTGCATATATATTTGTTTATTTGTTTGTATTTGCGGTTGCGTTAAAACACAAAATCAATAGCAATCAAGCGTTTATAAAACGATTAAAGCAAGGTTTATCAATATACCGTTATAACCTGATATATATATATATATATGTATGTGTGAGTGCGTGTGCAATTGTGTGTGTATGTGTATTTGTGTGTTTTCACCAATATAATCACATACATACATACATAGCCAGCGTGTTTGTTCAGCAACATTGTTTCATTGGAAAAATGAAAATGAAAAAACTTAATGTGGTGTGGTTACCCAGAGTGTAAAAGCTGTCATATCATTGCAGATTCAAAATGACAAAAAGGGTTTCAATTTTTTTCTTTTTTATTTTCCCTTTTTTCGTTCAAATTATTTAACGTTATTTTATGTTCACTTTTTCTCTATACTTTACTGCTGAAATATTTCATTTTCCTTTTTTTTTCTCTTCTTCCAGTCAGTTGCTTAATGCAGCAGTGATTGGCGGTGAATTAATGTGAGTGAGTGAGTGAGTGAGTGAACAGTTTACTTACGATGATTGACACAAGATTAAGGTTAAATACGTTATAATTATTAATGACATATTAATTAAAAGTAATAGTGTTTTGTACGCATACATTTACATATATGAGTGTATGGGTGTGTTATGATGTAAAGTAGATAACGTTATAATAGGTTAAGGATTATAAAGGATAAGATTTCATATCATAATTATTTTTCATTTCAAATGGAAATACGGGATTTAAACGAAGAAGGTTGGTGTTGAAAAGAAATCGTCAAATTACATTAGCTTAAGAGCGTGATACGGAAGACAAAAACGTGAATCTTGGTTCTAATGATGCATAGTAGTCTATGCAAACTACTTACAAAGACCAACAGCAGGCTAATAATTTCTGGACAATGTCAACTGAACAACACTGTTCTAACTCCTCTCGATTGAATGTGTTTTAGTTGAGCCAAATCGTTTTAGACACTTTAAATTACCTGCAACTAACGTCATTATAGCTGTTGGTACCCAGTTGGCTGTTATAATGCTTACTTGGCTGTAGAGGCTCTGTTTTGTCTGTCTTAAGTGCTTATCATATCTTATGTCTCTTGAGTCAAGAGAGGTCTGATTTATTTTCATTCCTCATCCATAAGAGGCCATCGATTTCCACCAAAGGAATGTAATCTAATTTTTAATGGCTATTGGTACTCAATCAACTCTTCTACATTAGCGTTAAACTGAGCTTGTTGGTGGAAAACAATAAAGAAGTTATGACGAAGGCTCTTAAGAGTAGCCTTCATAAGCATGAAAGCCGCTTTCAAGTATGTCCATTTAGATGCAGTTACCAGGACTCTCAATACAAACAATATTAGTACCCGAGTAGTAAAGTTTCTAGGGGAACTTTTGATTAAAATCCTTAATTTCAACTGTTTCAATGGGAAACTTATCTGTCAAGGTAGCTAAAAAAAGTTCTTAGAAAGATGAAGTTCCCACACCATTGCTGTGGAACCACATCCACATGGTATCATTATAGTTCTTGGTTTTGATTCGCACATTCGTTTCTTAAGGTGTATTTAAGCTTTAAACAGTTCTTACTTAAGTATCTATCCTTGCAACAAGAAAATAACTTTTTTCCTCGGACCGATACAAGGTATTGACCTTTCAATTGCCAAAGAACGTCTAGACGAAGAACACAATAGGAAGAGCAGTGTATTACTAAATAGATGCAATCTGATCCTTTTGCACACATTAATAATAAAATCTTTTGACTCCAACTTATTCTTTATTTTCCCTATTCAAAAGCGTGGCGATACATTCGATACTCTCCCGCGTGATATCTGCAGAAGCGGTGAATATGAGCGTTAATCCAATGTGGCCTCATGTGGCGGTGCTTGGTTTTTAACACGAAGCGATATACATATATTATTCTTTGTCCCCCATTTCTTTAGGCTTTTGTAAAATCAATTGAAGGAAATGGCCCGCGATAACTGCAAACATTCTCCACTTCTTATTAATATTGCTCCAGCAGAGACCAGCAAAACTACACGTTGCGAATTTCAGTCACTGAAATTGAACTCTGATCTGTTCTGTTCATGTCGTAGAATACATACGAGAGTTACCTTTGCGTGGTCCTTAATATCATTGAGAAATCTGCGGCATTTAATAGAAGAGGATGGCTGTCGAAATGACAATTCTTAGGAAATTGATAATAGCCTGCCAATCAAAAGATTGTCACGGAATATCCTCCTACTTTAGGGATATTGATTCTACACTGCAATGATAAGGAAGCATTTACGAAAATAGAATGTCATTCCAGGGCCTGCTCTGACTAACATTTTGATACAGAAACACGCCAAGACTGACACCTCACAAGTTTTTAATTGGAATCTTGAATTGTAATATGTTGTCGAGAATATTATAAGAAACCATATGGTCATGTTGGATCGAATTCTAAGGACAATTTACGTAGATTTTCGTTTTAAAATACTTGACGCCAGAAAAAAATACGTGTTAAAACCCAAAGGAACTATGCCGAGCAGTAAATTTTGTTTTCGTTAGGATATTCTAAGGCATATGAAAGAACAAAGGCTTGGACCATCTACTACCAATGAATCAACACAGCGAACAAAATCTTACACTTGACTACACTCCACAAATTTCAAAGCATAAGTGAGATCAACATAAATGCCTTATTTAAGAACCCCAAGGTTTGTAGCTGAGCTGAATGATAATAATGTAACGTTTTTACCTTTCAAAAAGTTTAAAATATGAGCTCGTAGATTGCAAATAAAATAAAACTAAATTTGTGTTCTTTTAACTAAAATTCTTTAATATATTCACAACTTGATGTAAACAACAATAATTGTTTTTCTTTGTTATTCCTTTGTTTATACCCTTAGCATAAACAATAACAATTATTTGGCTATTATTCGACAGAACTTTGTCGAACCACGATTACTCTACTCAAACGCACCATGTCTGACTGAAGTTTATTAATTAACTCGCCTGCTTTACCTTGCCTTTTATATGGCAGATTAAACAGTCTGATGAATGTTCTTGAAGGCTAATGTTCATGACTTTGCCTTTTCGAAATCTCTATAAATGTAAACATCGTTGTTTACATTTATTATTGTTGTTTGCGGATTTTGTTTACTTTTATAGTGTCGTTTGTGTAATTTTGTTTACTTGTTTACAATTTTTTATGCTGGTATTTTTGTTATATTAAGCAGTACAATTATTTGTAAACAGGTTTGTTTACTGCATTGTTTTGTTTATAATTTTAATGTTAAGCGATGTAAAAACACCAGTATCTAGATTTTTCATTTTCGTAGCAATAATAATACAGTTGTTAACTTATCAAAAAATTCTTTTGTCATCAAAGGAATTCTAAAATTTTGCAAGAAAAAATGTTTAAATTTAGAAAAATTTTATATGCAGACTTTTGTTTAAATTCTTAACTCCATGCGCATTCATCGTACTATGCTAACAAGTTGTAATATTTTATTAAAAACATCATCATTTTCTTTATTTTTCATCACATATTTTATATTCATAATCCTTCTGAATGCAATTCCTCAAGGTTTACATTATTTTTCTTTGGCTCTCTCTCTCTCTCTCTCGTTCGTTTTGTTTTTTGTTTCTTTTCATCGTTATAATATCCATAATGAAAATTTCATGTAAATGAGCATGAAAAATCTAATTCATTACAGTTGTGCCACGTTACGCTGACTATTTGGAAGACAAGCTACTAAAAGAAATGAAATCATATTAAAGCTGCTCCCTCATATCTCATGCTCTCTTTCGTTCGCTCTCTATCGCACACACATACATAGCTATGCTGTTAAAAAACAAACTAAAGAAAGACAAATGTCAGCTTATGAATTAAATTGTAAGGCATCATCGTCATCTTGATAGTTTTCATTCTGCATAAAACTCTTATTTATTTGCTCTGCTTCGTTTTTTCCTACCATAGTTTCAAGAGACTGTTACCATTACACCAGCAAGGATTTGTTGCCTTTTTTTAGTTTTTCAGTTGTTTTTTTCTTCGCTTATAACGTACCATTAATAAGAAGAGCAATAAATAAATAATAACGACAGATCGTTGGACAAAGACAGACAGATAGACAGACAGACAGCCAAAGAGCATCAGACAGACAGACAGCGAGATAGTCGTTTATGGTATTTGCAAATGTTCATTATTAAATAATTATGATGTGATAAATTATAAGTCTGCATAATGTCCACCATAAATGATAGTTTTATTGTCATAAATCTAAGAAATCATACGAATTAATTTCATTAAAAAAGAATTTCTATCTGGTTAATGTATTACAGATGCTGAGAGAGCCTTTGCTTGATAGATAGTTTATGTATTCTAAAAGTGTATAGGAATTTATTAAATTCATCGGCTAAACAATTAGTCTAGATCTTCTATCACCAGAAATCTAAATGAAGTGGAGACATGTTGCTGCGAAAATAATGCACGTTAGTCAAGCAGATAAAAGTGTCAATAGTAGAATCCGCTTTACTCAAAATCATCTCCGCAATGTGAATAGACTACGGCGACTACGACTTGGAATTTTAAAGTCTAATCCACTGTACATATTCAGTTAGTCCGTGATGAAGTACGTAATAAAGTTGCTAAGAGCATAAGAATTTCCATTATAAGAAAGTGCACTGAGAAAATAATGCCCAGTCTGACAGACCATTTAGTCTCACTGTGCTTGATTCAGAGATCTGCAATGAGACGTTTTTTCTCTACTCATAAGCACTCATGAAATTTTGAGTATGAGTGAGTCAACAGTATTGTAATTCACTTACTCTGATTCATTCGGACTCATCGCAACTTTGATTTATAAATACAGGTTGCAATGAGTATGAGTACAACGTTGACATCAAATTTATAACATTCTAAATATGTGTTTTTTTCATATGCCTACTTATTCCGATTCATAAGCTTACGAAAATACTTAGAATATTTATAAATGAAACGAATGATTCGAATCATTCATCAAAATTTGCAGTCTTAGTTGTTGTTGCATTTACAAAAAAAAAAAAAAAAAGGAAGAAAGAAAAAGACAAAGACAGCAAGCAAAGCAAACACACAACCTTCTACTGACTATTGTAGTCTTCGTACGCGAATCATACTTATTTTGTGATTCTTGCAAATGTTGAGTAAAGTAGAGCCGAAATCAACAACATCATGCGTATTGTTAAGTATGTGTACAAACTTTGAATATGAGTAGAATGAGTATGATATTCAAATAAGTATGATTTCGTATAAGTATCAGAAATTATGAGTACGATCATTTTTTTCGAAAAAAAAAAAAATTTTAAATCACTCGAACGTATACTTTATATGGAATTCGATATGAAATATATTCCTTATACGCAGCTACATATACTACCTTTACTGCCATAATAGCACTGAAAACTATGCAATACAATTCGAGTTTAATTGTTTTGTATACATCTGTAAGAGAATTTAAAATCACTCATACGTATACTTTATATGGAATTCTAGTTGTTGTTGCATTTACAAAAAAAAAAGAAGAAAGAAAAAGATTCGTACGCGAATCATAATTATTTTGTGTTTCTTGTAAATGTTGAGTAAAGGAGAGTCGAAATCAACAATATCATGCGTATTGTTAAGAATGAGTATGAGGAGTCCTTAAAACTTTGAATATGAGTAGTATGAGTATGATATTAAAATAAGTATGAATGCGTATAAGTATCAGAAATTATGAGTATGATTCGAATCTACCCATCTTTTTGTATGGTTTGATTTTAATCAGGACTTTTATTAAGCCCAATTATAATAGTAAAATTCATTTAAAATATTCAGGATTTGATTTCCTTATTTTTTTAACACTATCTGGGTAATTCCACTTCTAGAACGTATTAACTTCCATTCGATAAAAGCAACTCTTAATCACTGAATGTCAATACCACCAAACACTACATAATCGTGCAGACCGTAAACACTACTAAGGTCGTAAATTTGTGAAAACCAAATGCTATATGAAGTTCCCATAGTCTAGTAGATAGTGCAATGGCATAGTAGACGGCAGGCCCAGGCCAAACATCTGCAACAAAACGAAATTCATTCGGAGTCGCCTATAAATTGTATGTCCTAACACTCATGCATAAAATGAACACACACAACATAAGTGATGTGAAAAGCTAGGTCGTAATCCTGACTGATTGAATGCTATTTAAATCTAACTGTTTTCATTGAAAATTATATGAGGAAATCTTGAAAATTCGTATCCAAATTAAATATAGCACATCTGCCATAATTTATAAAAATAATTACAGTAACTTTCAAAAACTTTATTCTAGGCACCACCGCCGCAGCGTCTATACTACCACTGTATTGTGATCTACTGATCTATCACAGAATAGTCAATCCATTCTAAATCGATCCATTCCCTACCATTATTTACACAGAATTTTCTTGGGACTGTCAAGGAATGAGCTGTCAACAGCTTGACCTGCCAATCAACGATCTGACCTAGCAGTTTCTATCCTAATCTCTATGTTTTTGGTCTTCACTACCATATTCAGTGGAATTATCATAAAAGAGCGAGCAGCTAATGCCTCTGTAGGGTAGGTTCTTATTTTCCCAATTATGTTCTCCAACGCTAGACTCTGTATCTTTTCCAACGCCATGTGAATTGACTTTAAATTCATTCTACCATCAAGCAAAAACTGTCAGTGTAAGCCTTCTGTATATTCAAAATCCTATGTAAAGCTTTCATTAAATAGTAGAGACAACAGTTTCCTGTGTCAATTTTCTATACAAAACTGTTTTCAGATATTTCAATTGCACTTTACAGAAGATCACTTTACTTGTTAACATGGGTGGTGTGAGAAGCTAGGTTTTAATACCGACTAATGGGTTGTAATGATGTTCTTCCATTTGAACAACATTCTCTTACTTTTACGTGGTAATTTTATTGGATTTAATGTTAAACCGTTTCAAATACTTATAATTCGTATACGGTAGCAAATTCTGGTATGATAGGGTTACCATATGCCGTTATATAGATACAAAGCATTGTGTAAAATGCGAAGAAGAAGAAGTACACAAAAGTTTAAGTGTTTTCCTCTAAATATTAACCTCTTTTAATAATTATTAAGCCTTTGTTACATTCCTAATCGTGGCACTTAAACAGTACACAGACATCGTTAGTCAATCTAATTTACTTTAGTTCTAAACTCTAAGACTTTTAAGTTGTTTTCCTTTAGAATCAAATTCAGTTTAAATTCTGAATGCGTAAGTAAAATGGCACTTTACATATTATAATGATGCCGATCATAATGATTATGATGAATGAATTTAACATGATTTCCTTTATGTCACATCACATCACATTTAAATTCTCAATTTGAAATATGAGAACAGGAGAAAAATTGCTGTTGCTATTCGTGTTATGGTTATTTTAAGAGACCCCCTATAATTTTATAAGATTTTAATTAGTTTGGCATGCGATATGATACATAACTCGTCTTAGTCGTTAAAGAAACTGTACATTGAACGATGGCCTAACACTGTAACACACACTACACCTTCTGCACCTACATAATTTCCTACTACAAAACACAATGCACTGCATTAATAGGAGGGAGTTTTCCTCTTTTCATTCTTTTCAGCAACAAGGTAGCGTCCCTTATCTATTTTTAATTTGTATTAAACAAAGTGTGTGCGAGATAGTAGTGGCCATATTATAGTGGGTAATGTATTGGCTTATTACGCATTAGGCCACGGTTCAAACCCTAGGTCAGACTTCTCCCACAACACGAAAGATGAAAAATATTTCTTAGGCGACTTTCTCTCAGCAGATTTCTGGCAAAAACTCTGACTGTGGGTTTCGCCACTCATGCATAAAATTAACACACACAACATGGGTTGTGGGAGAGTTGCAATGACCAACTGGATATCATTGAATTGCTGGACTTGTCTGAAAACCTCTTGATAACATTATGTGCGGAATATAACTTTGTTCAAATGTCTGTCACGGCTTCTCTGCATAGAACTCAACCGAATTTATCAATATCTAATGCATATATCAGACTGAGTTTGACCGATGGCATGAGGTATGTTGTTTTCGAGAACGCATAAGCCTGCAATTTAAAAAATACAGCTCAAGAACAAATCTACTTACCTAATTGGCCATCAATAAATCAATTATCGGGCTTCGACCTGCTTTAGCGCATCCTTCCAGGCGCCTCTGCTTTTTGAGCGCCTTCTCCAACTTAAAAAATGTCGTCCTCTCCGCTGACTTCCAAAAATCGCTGCATCAAATGCCCGACTGCATCTTCATCCATTTGAACGACATGGCCTGGTCAGCGCAGCCGCTAGATATTAATACGCTGCACAACGTCTTCAACGTTGAGGTGATCATACAGCTAATCGCTGCATCGCCAACTCGCACTGCACCGTAGATCTTACGTATAACTTTTCTTTCGAATACGTTCGTGCACTGCTACATCAGTGCTTAATAGTGTTCATGCATAGTGAGGATAAGCGCCTTCCGCATGATCCTGGTGAAATGTGATATTCTTGCTTACAATAGCTGGTAGTGATTTTTACATTCATTGTAAGCCGGTTAGAAACTTCTATAGAAATTCATTCAATTTTTTGTTTGTTCTTCGCATAATAACTTCACCTTTGCATGTGTATGTTTTCTTGCACAACAACATACACAACTATAACCAGCACAGCAAGGGCAATGACAACTTTATGGAATAAGCGGAGAAAGGCTTTAGAAAAAGGAGAAGCACAAGATGAAAAGTAAAATTCTACATTAAGTAGTCTTAGACAACTACTTACTATGCAAAAATCCAACTTGAAGCTTCTACTTAAATGTATGAGAGTCGGTGGCAATAAAGCTATTGGGAGAGTTTTATAGAATTCATTTCATTTACCTGAAGAGAGGAATAAAATGGTCCTTACAGCTATTAACCTAAACAAAAAAACGAAGGCTACCAGAAAATAAGAACTTTTCGAAGCTTGTTTGTAAATTGATTACAGTTGCTGTATACAATTGAGTTGGTCTACTTGAAAGAGGGCTAGACTAGCTCTGAAATTTTCCAATAAAAAGTGTTGTTGAATCAGCAACAAATTTCCCTTGGAATTCCCATAACTTTCAAAAGAAGCCATGTAGTATTGTATTAGTAATGGAGTGTAGTGTAATGAACATGGGTTCAGAGGCAAGACAACCTTTTTAAAATTTAATTTTCTTGCATATGTCCCCTGTACGTAGAATACGTTTGATTTCTGTGGACTAAAACCACCTGAATCGTCAATACAGCACTGTCATATGGTATTACTTAACTGACTGGTCAGCTCACTTTGCTGATCTTATTTTCCATGCATAATTTTCTGTTTATTTTTTGCAGGGCTTTACTTGCGTATATTATGAATTCTTTCGTAGTTTTCAAACTATGTCATCATTTATGTACTTAATTGATCACTGCAAGCCTTCAGTCAGTATTATAACCCAGCTCCTTACACCACTTGTGTTGTGTGTGTTAATTTTATACCTGAATACAGTTTAATGCCGACAACAAACGACAGAATTCTTGAGATACTTTTCACTGCCAGAAATCTGCAGAAAAGTTGACGAAGACTTTACCTACTAGACTGCGAAGACTTCAATTAAGTCAGTATATATTATCTGGATCGCCTAAATCTGGTGCATTCCTCTTCATATCTATGACCCACAAATATTATATACTCCGATATTTATTCACTTAAGAGAGTCCTCGTGAGAGTTATGATATATCCCTACAAGATATATATTTTTTGTACTCCAGCATTACACAATTTAGAGATTTAGGGCTTCAATATAATCTACTTCATCTTCATGAAAGTTTCTCAGAAAGTGTTTGAAAACTTCGGAGCAAAGTCCTGTCTACTGTTGTCAAAACTGAAAGACCTGTTTGTATGGTCGAGGCCAATATGAAAAGACACAATTGGGCATTGACCATGTCATTAAGACTAAAAGATGTGTCGGCGAAAGAATAGACAGAGAAAGGCGAAGAGTATTTTCTTTTATAGTGAGGGAAGATTGGCATCAGACGAAATCGAGAAACAACCAAAGAATAGTAACCGGTGATTTGATCCGTTATCGTGGACTCAAAGAAAACGGGGCACAGAATACATACATAATTGGCCATTACAACCCTTCAGTCAGGATGACTGTACAGTTTTCTGCCAATTGAAAGGAAGGAATTTTTCCTTAAACTTTTGCAGAAGCGTTTGCAGTCTCTTGTGATACATATAAAACGACTCTAAGTGAATATTGGTAACACATTTAATAGCCTGAAAAACTTGCCTTACAAAATCGACCTTTAAAACCATACATACGAAATGACCCCAACATGATTTCTTTAAATTCTACTGAAAGTTATGCATAAAATGTTCCTACAAAAATATGGTCAAACCCACTGTGTTTCAGTAATTCCATGCTGCTGTAGTTGGAGTTGCTGTAGTGGTAGTTGTGCCTGAAGAATATTAGGAACGGCATTAGTATGTATTTGTTGCTAAAGTTGCAATATAGTTGCTGTCAAAGCAGCCAACTTAAGTGAAAATGTTAAAACAAGAACAAAATGAAAGAAAAAAAGAAGAAGAAGAAGTAGAAGAAAGAAAAAAGTGAATGGAAGGAATTTAACTGCATGCTGCTAGCGAAAGCCATCAGAGTATGGAAAAAAATGTTTTCACTTCATAGTTGGCGTTATTAAAAATTTAAAATTACAAATGATTTATCATTGGAATTTTCCATGTACAACATATTTTTCTTCTTTCTCCTTACAGTTTTCCATATTTTCTTTAGTTTTTTTTGTCTTTTTGTTTTTTTTAATGAAAAAGTTGAAAACATGATTGAAAATTCTGTTGCAGTTTCAAAACGGCATCCTGAGAGCGTTGGGAATACCAGGAATGCGTAATGGATTGTAGAGACTTGTGAATAGAAAAAGAATTTTTAAAAATTATTATTAATATTGACTACATGGAATGGATAAATGCTCATAAGTTACTCGGGCGTTATTCGTGAATAGAGTTTATGAGCCTTGAGATGTGAGGATCAACCATTACGGTCAATGAAGGCAACTATCGCACCATGATAACCGATTTTTTTGCACCCACTCTTCATGGTATTGATATGAACGCTGTTTGGTTTTCAACAGCCTGGTACAACTTCCCACACATCTCATGCCACAATCGATTTATTGCGTCAAACGTTTAATGGCCGTTTAATTAGCCGTAATTATGATATCAATTGGCCGCCTAGGAGCTAAGATTTGCTACCGTTGGACTATTTTCTGAAGGGGCGCCGTTAAAGAAAAGTGTTATGCCGACAAACCAGAGGCAATTGAGCAGTTGAAGGGCAACATTCTAATAAGGCAAAGAAAGTTGGTTTGATCGAATGAGTTACTGTTAGGTCCGCCGCGGCAGCCATTTTTCATATTTTACACCAGTATAGATTGATTGCATTTTTACATTTAAACTCCTCAATGATTCACCCTTTATAAGCAGAATAATAGTAATTTACACTCCTATAGTTTTTTAAATAATTTAAGAAAATATTGTAAGCAAAGCTTGTCCCGAATGCCTGTGTGAATTGCTTTCAATTTATTGTGAAATATTCCATGTATTCGACATTTTGAAAATTTAAAAAAGGAAATTCAATTTGAATGGCCATCGTTTAGATTTCATTGATATTCTGTGTTTCTTTCTTGTGTTTCTTTCAGGCATTTGCGGGTTTTGCCAGTTAAACTTTGGCTATGATGTGAATTTATTGCTTGTATTCCTTTCTTTTGCTAACATCCAAAATAAAACGTTTAAATTAAATCCCTTTAACAATGGCTAAAATAGCGCAGTTTGTTGTATAGATTTCTCTCTACAGGCATACAAGAACACATGCATGTACGTACTATATAGAGGAGTATTGGCGGCTTGTATGGTATAATGATTGTGTTCGGGCCTTTTTGACTCTGCATTTCATATCAATTAAGCAAATCCCCTTAAGTGGTAAGTGCCCACTAACAATAATAACGTACAACGTCCACATGCACCAGGGCATAAAGAACAAACATGCAAACAAAACAACCAAACATATGAATCCACAGACAGTCATACGTGCATTCATATGTACAGTCAAACAAATGAATGTATGAACAAATAAATAAAGACAAGGAAAAAACGGAAAAACTTCATGGAATTGATATAAAGAGTGGCAATAGATATACTGAAGCATAAATAAATACATACATACGAGGGATGTTCAAAAAAAGAAAATTTCATAAATTGCCTTAAAAAAACACACACACAAAAACAAATTAAAATTTTTGTACACATAAATTGAAGGATCAAGTCCCATAAGAATTGACTAAAATTTCCTCAACACTACTTAGCTTATATTCCCTAAAACACCGCTCGTATCCCTGTTAAAAGAACTACTACGTATTGTTTTAAGTATTTATGAAAGCATTGGCCTTAGATTGTATTATGCAGTAGAAACTATGGCATAAAGGAACAATTGGACCAAGTGCCATCTATGTGTGTTAACAACTGACCATAGTAGTAGTGGTAGTTGTTGTAGTTGTTGACTTAATACAAACAATAGAAGAAACAAACAATCTGCTGTTTGGTGACATAAACAAGTCCAAGACAAACACAAACGGATATGAAATATAAGTCAAGCAAAAACATTTTCATTCCTTTAATTTAAAGGCGAATTAAGCGAAAAACAAATCTCAACTCAATAAATATTGAAAAACTTATTGGGTTGAATAATACCTGGAGTTTTTTCTACTACGCCTCATGGGGTATAAGCCTTCCACGAAACACCTTAATCTAAACTGTCCTAGCTCTGAAAAGGCAATTATGTTTTCTTTTTTTTTTTAACGGGTAGTTACGACTTCAGAGTTCTACTCTATACTTTCAGGATTACTTTATTTCCTTCATATTTGTGAGATTCTACATGCTGTTTGTATCAGGATGCATATGCGCAGAATCCATTGTAATATTGCACGTTTCTTAGGTGCATGAGAACTATCTCCAGCGATAATTATGGTTTGACAGCTGCTGATGTCAAGTTGTATTGACATTTGGGTTAAGTAAGGTTTAACCCGTATATGCCCAACTTTTTTTCTCATAAAAACATGAATTTTTTGTATTTATTGGAATCTATATGGTATTACCACGCAGCTGATCAATATCTTACCATTTTAAAAATGGGGCGACAAGCGCATATGGGTTAACAAATTGAAACAAAATAATTATTAACTTAAGGTCAGGGATCCTGCTGTGCAAGTAATTATTTATTGTTTTCGTACTAATTTTTATCATTTCTGTTCAAAATCATCTTCAGCATGTGAATGAGTGGGTACTTGAACCAACAAAATTGTCCAAACCAAGTGAATTTCAAAAGCGTTCAGTAAATGCCGAAAAAATTACTTAAATAACGCCGTTGGCCAGGCCATCACTGTCAATGGCATGCACTGTAGGCGGATGATTACAAAACTCTTAACATATACGCTGAGAATAAATAAAATTGCCACGAATATTTTCTTATGAACTGTAGGTTCAGCCACTCCGGTCAGGAACGATGTCTATTTAGAGAGAAGACCAATTAGCGTAAAAGATCTCATGTCGATTCGAGGCTTATGGAGATTTTTATATTCTCACACGAGAGCTGCAACCTGTAAGCTCCAACCAGAAGACACGGAAAGATTAGAATGCATGTTGGAATTGCTATAAATTATCAAGAAAATCAAAGCCATGAAGGATTAAAAACGTTTTGCTACTATGCCAACCAGTCGTGTATGTAAATAGTTTCTGCTATCTAGGAAGTACAGTGACTACTAATAAGGAGGCAGAAACAGACGTAAATAATATTCGTATGAATACAAATGTAGTTTTGCGATAGCGATGGCGCTTACCAGTAACCGTAAGGGCAGCGTCTTGCTAATTTCGAACGATGCAGCCGCCAGCATGTAAACTGAACCAAACAGCTTTAATAGATGGTGAACTTTTAATGGCTGGAGGTTTGCATTCGCAGCAAATATAGGAAATTTGTTTACTAACGTAACCATTTAATCAGTAGTGAGATGCATCACTAAACAACATCCTTTGATAAAGGCAAACGCTAGACGTTTGGCTTCAATGCTTATACTTAAGCAAAATTTACCAAATAGTAGAAAGACAAACGGCTACGAATCAATATTTCGGTGTCTTCTTCAAGAGTTTGTGCTACAGCAGAAATGTTCTCTTCGCAACAAACATTATGCTTTGTTTTGTTGACGATTTGGAATAGAAATGACAAAAATTATTAAGAAAACGTTTAATAACTACGTGAATAGCTTGCTCGTTGACCTTATGTTAATAATTCCTTTCAATTTGTAAAACCTTACTTAACCTAAATGTCAATATAGCTTGACATCGCCAGCTGTCAAACCATGGTTATCGCTAGCGATAGTTGTCATGCAGCTAAAGAACGCACAATATTACAATGGATTCTGCACCTATGCATCCTAACATAGATAAAAATCCATTTACTACGTCTTAAAACATTTTAAAATTCTTACAATCTGGACTGAACAAATTTAAAAATTAAACAAACCCTGATTTGCACAAAAGTTCATATTTATGTACCAGATAGTGACAGAAATCAAGACGAGATGAAAACAGCTTGTGTCAATGCTTTAAAGAATTCGAAAATACTGATTTCCAGGCACTTATTTCTTCAACATTAGGGTGGTATTATGCTTTAAATGTTTACAATAAAATTCAATTTTCTCCTGATCGAATAGTCCAAGGAATAAATATCTTTTCATTTAGGTTGGATAGGTGCCGCATATATAGTAAATGAGGTTGTATTTAGGCCAATTGATTCACGACAGGTTAGAGACAGTGGACAGAGGTGGACAGTAAAACATTCTCGATCTCTTCCAGCAGAGTCTCGTAAGGATAGAGAAAATGAAGAGATTGTAATGGTAAAAGAAAATAATTTATCAGTTTTGTTCACCTTGTATTTATATTCGGTCAGCTCGAACTATCATTCATCTCCTATACCCAGTAAGTGTTACATTAAGTGTAAGGACATAAGCCTCCGAAAAATTTCTTATTTTCCAAGGAAATAGGCGAACTTCGAGGATATGTGGCTTTCAAGCGACTTATGGCAGTTCAAATTGATCAGTATATTCCAAGGAATATTCTTTAGTATAATCGGTATTAATTCTGCAATCCATGTCCTCATCAAATTTCAAATCATCATGAGTTTTATGCTGTGGATAATGGCGTCCAAACAAATATTTAGAGAGTTATACGGCATTATATAAACAGCCTAATCATGTCCTAGGAGCTGCAAAGGCAAGCATATTGCCGAGTTCAGATATAGCATCACATGCCTCTGCAATGGTTTATATAACGCATAGCGTGTATGAACTTTTGCTACTAACTGCATATAATCGATTTTCGCTTATTCCCATATTGGTAGCGCGTAAATTGTGACGCAGTCAAACAGCCTTTAACAGCAGCTGGTTTTTTCACACTGAATGCCATCAATATTTCATTCTGATTTCGGGAGCGCACGATTTAAGTGATTCAATCTGAACACCAACCTTTTCTTTTATATATAATCGCAGGTATGTACACCAGGAATCTTTCAGTGTATGGCAGTTAACGTCCTTGCAAGGCTTCGACAGTAAAACGTTATCAACTTCTAGTTCCGTTATAATTTGATACTGTATATCCTATGTGGCTTTGAAGGTAATTATGTTGAGTTGTAGTATCTTCATGCCGAGGTTTTGAGCATTGTTTTCCCCTGACCAACCATATCAATGTCTACACCAGAGATCAGCAATGAATCGTTTTTTTCGCTACTTATAAGTACTCATGAAATTTTGAGTATGAGTGAGTCAACAGTATTGAAATTTAACTACTCTGATTCATTCGTACTCACTACAACAGTGATTTATAAGTACAGGTTGCAATGAGTATGAGTACAACGTTCACATCAAACTCATAACATTGGAAATATATTTGATTCTTATGCCTACTCATTCACAAATTTAGAAAAGTACTCATAATACTCATAAATGATTCGAGTGATTCGAATCATTCATCAAAATTTACAGTCTTAGTTGTTGTTGCATTTACAAAAAAAAAAAAAGAAGAAAGAAAAAGCCAAACACAGCAAGTAAAGCAAATACACAATCTTCTAGTGAGTACTGTAGTGTTCATGCGCGAATCATACTTATTTTGTGATTCCTGTAAATGTTGAGTAAAAGAGAGTCGAAATTAACAACAACATGCGTATCGTTAAATATGAGTACGATGAGTACTTCACACTTTGAATATGAGTAGTATGGTGAGTGCGATGAGTACTTCAAACTTTGAATATGAGTAGTATGAGTATGATATTAAAATAAGTATGAATGCGTATAAGTATCAGAAATTATGAGTATGATTCGAAACTACTCATCTTTTTGAATACTCATTGCTGATCTCTGGTCTACACATAGCACAGTTCTCTTAACACTTTTACAGCCATGCTTAGAGTATGCTTCGATGTGCTAGCCCGCTTTTGAAATACATTCTAGAAAAAATAGTCTCTGCATTCGACGTATAACCCATCACACTTTAATGGATCTTTAATACTTTTAGAGCGATCTCCATGCCAACTCAGTGCCGCCATACATTCTGTGTCTACTTTAGATGTCGGACATAAATGGCTTTCCAGCATTCGTCTGGCTCATCGCGCTTATTTAGACACGCACGTAGATCTTTGAGAGTGCAGTATTCTTGTACGAACACACCTTGATCTTCACGTTACGTTTCTAGAGCTTTCGCAATAGCTGTGCAGCATCTAGATGTACTTAGATCTTCGTCTTTACTGAGTTCAATTGCTAGGCCTCCATTTTGTTTAGGACACATGAGATTGTCGTTAAGACAAAAATTCCTAATGCTGATGATATGTTTCCTTCAGGAATAACTTGTTGTATAAAGCATCAAATGATAGTTCCCGAATGACCATACTTTTGCCCACTGTTCTGCTATATTTCCCCATGTGGCAACCATACTTCTAAGAGTTTCTCTCTGTGCTACCCTAATTTTCAAATATGCCTTTAAGTTTCTTATTCAATGTCTATGTGTTTCTGTACACATGTACATATACATGCTGCTTTGAATGTTCGTATGTGTGAATGAGTATGTAGATGTGTGTGAGGCTTGTATAGTTCTTGGTTTTTCTTTTTTTTTTCTCAGGTGCTTGTTTTGCATTGAAGGACATGAAAACATGTTGTTGATCGTGGGTAAAATATACGAAAACTACACGTTGTTTGTATGTTTTTCGTACTAGTAGATGTTGTTCACGATGATGTTGTTATTGTTATTGGTGTAGTAGCAGTAGTGTTCATAAGGGTTTGATTTTTTTCTCATTCTTTTTTTATGCAACTACTTTAACTGCCGTGGCTGGTGTACTAGTACTAGTGCTGCTGCTGGTATTGCTATTGTTGTTGTTATCGTTGTTATAATTTTATTGTTACCAGCTGTAACTACATAGTACAACCAAGAGCTGTGCTGTGTTGTGCTGTACTGTACTGTACGGAGCTGTTTGCAATAGCTGCAGCTATTGTCACATTGTTGATGTTGACGTTGCCATTGCTGCTGCTGTTGCTAGTGATGTTGCTGTGATATGTCAACATTTTATAAGTACAAATATTTCTTCTCATGGCAAAAGTTCACATGTTTTTGCTTGTAACCACTTCAATATATTTATATAAGACAGACGACAATGCAAAAAAATGAAATGATTGAATAAAAATAAAATTAAAAAAGAAATAAAAAAAATAAGTATAACATGTGCCTTCGTTAACCCCTTCCCCCACACTCTTGCTGGCATACACATGCATTCGTACTTGAAAACTAAATTCACAAACACATACATATTCAATGTGAAAATAATATACGAAGACATGTGTGTACTACAATACGTTGCTGTTAAAGTACAATAAAGAAATAAAAAACGAAAAACGAAATGCTTACATAATAGCGAGGGTCCTTCTTTAGTGTTTCTTCTGCAATGTATATTAAAATTGTGTAAAACTCTTTGTATTTATTTGTAAAATTTGTAAAATTTGTTTTTAACAACCCTCGCTTATGTCTATAATCTTATGCGATGCGTATGTACATATGTATGTATTTTTATGTAAATGTATCATCAAGAGTTTGAAAAGTGTTCCTTTATTTAACGAACATCAATAAACGTATTTAAGAAGCTATGGGAGAAGACAAGACAAGAAAATCTAGAGCATTTCAACTCAAATTTAAATATAATTTTTATATTTATTTCTTATGTCCTTATTAATTGACAATTGTTTGTAAATCTAAACAGATTACAATTAACAAGAAAACTCGTTCACATTTCCTGACATTTAGTCAGGACTACAACCTGTATCATATTACTCATGTTGTGTGGGTCCATTTTATTTATGAGCGGTGGAGTCCACAGTTTCCCGAACAGCAAATTTTCTGAAACTTTGAATCCCAAAGTTTTTGCCAGATGGCTGCTGAGAAGAAGACGCCAAAGAAATAATTTTTCATATTTCATTTTGTTCGAGATGTCTGAGCTGGGTCTTTAACCAAAGACACATTTCTAGTAATCGAACACTCTAGCTGTTGGACTACTTTGACTTCACGAAGTCAAACTATTCTATTTAGTATTTCTTGCTCAAAGATTTATGCCACATCAGGCTGATATATTTCCACCTTTTCCTGAACTCTAATTTAACATTAACTTATGGAAACGTCCTCTTCCTTTTTCTTCAAAAGGATGATGAAATTTCTTAACTCAAGTTATCAGCAGACAACGAGAGCATTAATAATAAGCAAACGCTTGATAGTCTGGAATCTCATTACCAAGGCTACTCAAGGAAACCTGATTTTTGACTAACATATGTCTTAACTTGAAAAACTTATTAATTGGCTACGAGAAAAGCTCTTCACGCATCCATAAATTGCTAAAGGCGGTTTGAAACATTTTTTTGTCGGTTAATATAAATTTGTTTCCGTGTAACTTCATGAAAAAAGAAAAATCAGCCAACTTGTCTACAGTTTGAATTTTGAAACAGCTTAAGCTGCTGGCTTAACAGTAACTGCATAACAACTTCGCAAATGATTTCTAGTTAATCTGTCCATTTAATCTGTCTTCCAGTGGTCTTAGTCGATGTACATAGCTAACGAGCGCGCTAGTGAGTAAATTACCTTCAGGGTGCCAGAGTAATAAAAAAAAATATTGTTATGTATTTAACTTTTAAAAACGTTTAGAATATGAGGTCGTAGATTGCAAATAAAATAAATATAAATTTTGTATTTCGTTTTTATTAAATTCTTTATTATTTACAACTTGATGTAAACAACAACATTTGCTTTTCTTTGTTATTCCTCTGTTTATAACCTTTGCATAAACAACAACAATTATTAAACAATTGTTTGACAGATCTTTGTAACGGAGATCATCAAACCACGATTACTCTCTTCAAACCCACCTCGTCTTCACACAAAACTGACTGAAATTCACAAACTCAGTCGCCTGCTTGGCCTTGCCTTTTATATGGCAGGATAAAGAGCCTGATGAATGTTCTTGAAGGCAAACGTTCATGACTTTCCCTTCGAATTTCTATAAATGTAAACATCGTTGTTTAAGTTTATTATTGTAGTGTTGTACGTATATTTTTGTCGCTTAAACTGTCACTTCTCACTTCAAACTGAAGCAGACAAGTGCTTCAAAATTTCACGTAGTCTAGATGGGATAAGAAAACCCATCTGTGCTAAAAGTGGCAGATCTGACCATTTTATGACCCGTCATCAACTGCCTGTGTTACTTTCCAATGCAATCTCGAGAGAAGTCACCGCAGTTTAGTAGGTAGTGTGTTGGCTTATTAGACGTGAGGCCACGGTTCAAGCTCCAGGTCAGACATTTCGAACAAAACGAAATATAAAAAAGAATATTTCTACAGCGACTGCCTCTCAGCAGATTTCTAGCAAAAACTCAGCGAGTAAACAAAAATTGCTATGAAAAGTTCGTCAAAAATCTGTCGTTCAGAGTCGACCTTAAACTGTAGGTTCCGCCAATGAAGCATAAAATTAACACATACAACATAAGTAGCGTGAAAAGCTAAGTCGTAATCCTAATTGATGGATTGCAATGACCAATTATGTATGCATGTATGTACATATGTACATACATATGTATGTATGTATGTACATATATATCTATAGAGATAGGTTCCACTGTAGGCACTCTTTGCATGGCTTAACTCATATGCCTTTAACGAATATTGGCAGGCCCTGTGGAAGTGGTATAAGCTTAAAACGAATTCAACTGAGTTGCTGGAGTTCATTTTTAGAATTTTATTATTTTAGTTTACATCTGAATCATTTCCAATTATATGCTTTGGACTAACTGCTTCTTGTAGTTCCCATAGTTTCGATTGGTGTCATGTAGCACTCAATACCACATGACTTTGCATAACGTCACAATGAGTAACATAATAAGATTTTGACATTAGCCGCAAATAAAAGTTCAAAAAAGGGCTCAAATAGGGGTCTTTATATGTTTCCCCTTTAATAATTTTTAAATTTAAATTCAAAATTTTTCACCTTTTCAAATTCATTCAATCAAATTTTATGGCATTTTGATTGTTGAATATCGATTAAGAATTTGTTTACAAATTTTCATTTTTTCTTTCTCCATCATATATACAAGTGTGAACATTTTGCATTTCTTAAGAATAAATTTAAAGCGGAAAGAAATGGAAAAAGAATTTTAATTTTATTAAAAACATATACATATGTGTGTGTATTAGTTTTTCTTGCGAAGCAAATAAGCAAAGCAAGCCATTGAAAAACTTTGAATAAAACGAAGAAAATCCAGTCTTAACTTCAAAAGTGTGGGTGTATTCAAAAGTATTTTGAAAACAAAACCACTATTTTACTGAAACAACAAATCGTATTGAATTAAATGAAATTATTTCAATTTTCTTTAGAATCCACCCACGTAACGAATTTCTATTTATATACCTGTACCCAAAACCGTTGAACATAATCTTGAGAATACAATGAAATTACTCTATACATGTGTATGCACATACTTGTTGTTGAATGGCACTAAAAAGAGTTCGATTTTCTAATAACGACAGCAATACGGAATAAAAACTGCAGTGAAGGAGAAAAAAAAACAAGTAATAATGCACTAAAGATTTGATTTTTTTTTTTAAATTGTTATAGATTTTGAATATGAATGGAGCATAATGAGAAAGATTGTAAAAATAGTGCGTTACCAGGGCAAGATTATACTTATTTTCCGGCATTATTCGGTAGGAGCATATTGTCAAATAAAAATGAATAAAAGGGTTGTGATCAGAACTGGAATAGAGTTGAGTCTTTTCGGTTATCTGACGATGTGAGAAATTTTTTGGGCTCCCTGATTGCTCATATAATTCCAACTAATTTGTTATATTCAGTGTAACCATACACATATCATTGGTCATTACAACTCTTCTGTCACGATTAGAAACTAGCTTCTCACACTGTTTATGTTGTATGAGCTTATTTTATAAATGAATGGTGGGAACTAAAGTTTACGAGAAGCTTTTCATGGCAAATTTATTAACTCTTAGAGTTTTTGTCAGAAATCTGCTGTAAGGAAGTCGCCGAAGAAAAAATTTTTTATATTTCGTTCGGGATGTTGGAGATGTCTGACCTGGGGTTTACCTGCCAGTCTACAGCGACTTCAGTATAACTACCAAAAATAAATATTAAAGTTATGCAACCACCGTTCCTGTGTAAATCTATTCACAATGAAATGATAAGTTTTACCGAGCATTATGCTATTCACTGTGAAATCGACCACGATGGATATTTTCGTAAAAATAATTGATTTCTGAAAACTTACTACCCTTTAGTCAAGATTACAACCGAAGCTTCTCACACCAAACATGTTGCGTATGTCAATTTTATCCCAAAGTAGCAGGTTCTACTGTTCACTATTTTTTTCGAACGACAAATTTAAGAAACTTTTCATGGCAATTTTATATGTCCTCCGCATTTTTCCCCATTATACAGCTGAGAAGAAAAAAAAACAAATTTTTTTTTTCATATTTTATTTAATTCGAAACCTCTAAGCGGGGATTTGAACCACTAGTTCATGTCTAATAAGTCAACACACTGCCTATTAGACTGTGGTGACTTCAAGTGCTTTTATTTCAAACGAGTTCGAATAAATCACAAAAAGTTATTGCCCTCCTCGACCTGCAATAGTCGTTGTTGCACCAGTCTTTATATGAGAGTTGTATGGCATTATCGTTGGGATATTTGGGAGTAAAATAAGGAGACCAAGTTAAGTGTCTCTTACATTGGATGAAGAAGTTAACTAACCAACCCGTTGTCGATGTTAAGCGCATTAAAATCGATTCTATTCAAAGATCGCCTAAGGATCAGATTCGAATATATAAATTATCGGTAACTAGTATACCTTATTCCTGTTTAGTTTTAATTAAAATTCTTTTTCATTCGCACAAGTATGTGTGCCACTGTTTACAACTTGATGTAAACAACAACAATTGTGCTCTTCTTTATTATTACTCTGTTTACATCCTTCGCATAAACAATAGCAACCACTAAGCAATTATACGACAGATCTTTATAACAGTGATTTTCAAACAACGATTACTCTCTTCAAACGTACCGCGTCTTCATACAAGATTGACTGAACTTCACTCACTCGCCTGCTTTGCCTTGCCTTTTATATGAGTGTGTTAACACAATTATGAATGTTCTTGAAGGCGAACGTTCATGACTTCCCTTCGCTGTTGCTGCCATAGATTGCTTATAAGATTTTCAAGATTTTCACTAATAAAACGAACGATGTCTTGTATATCGTAGACATTTTGTTATATGAGGTCCTAAGCAGCACTAGAATGATATTTTCGTTTCGTACTCACAGTTGCTTGCCTTTTAAGTTGGTTGTCTCATATCTAGTTGTTTTTTAGAGGTTGTAAGTGTTAATGTTGGTTATAAATTTAAATTTTATTTTCTGGTATCTGTAAAGCATTCTCTGGAATTTTTATTTAAATTTTCTATTATTTTCTCGTTTTTCTCTTTTTCTTAACACAGCTAAACACTTAACATTTGTAAGAAATTTGCAATTTGCTTGTAACATTAAAGTGTATTTCATGTTACTTATGGCCACATACATATATATATGTACATACACTTCATAACATCAGCTTGATTCGGTTCATACTTACGTCTTGCCTGTTTAAAACTTGGCGAATATTCCAGCATACGAATGCAATATAAGCAAATGCAACCAGTTGGAGCAAATGGTAATACGTATCATCCCTAGCTGGTTCTATGGTTGTACGGTGTAAAGACGTGTATGAGTATGACTGACTGAATGAATGAAGTGAACGCAACGTATTTGAAGGAGTACATGCCATATGAATTGAAATCATTTGAGCATTATTTGTATATTTCAAAGTGTATTTAGTGTGGTGTGTTGCATAGAGAAAGGCGTGCTGTAGTAGATGCTGCTTTAGTGGATTTTATTGTATATTGTTGAATTTTTTTCTCTTTTTTTTAAATGAAATGAAACGAAAAATATATACAATTTATTTAATATGTTACAATATATTGTGCATATATTTTTTTTTCTTTTAAAAACAGATGTATATTCATTCCTAATGTAAGTTTGTGAGAGTCGCTACATGAAAGCGAAAACGTACATAAATGATGAAAATTATTTTGTTTAGTTTAATAATAGAATGCACTGTCAATCGAGTGAAATATTAATAATTACCCTTCACATTGGATTTGATCTGCAACAAATATACGGAAATAAATGCGTATTAATTTTTGAATGATTTCACTACCCAGTGTACAATTGCAGGCACACGATTCCATGCTATTGGTTTTCTCATTTGAATCTTCGTATCTTAGCCTTTCAATCCAAGTCTATACGTACATACAGTCAGGATTACAACCGTATCTTCTTACACCACTAATGTTGTGTATGTTCATTTTATCCGTCCACTCCGAACGACAGAATTTTTTTCGGAATCTTTTCATAACATTTTTATTTACTCTCAGAGTTCTTTCTAGAAATCTGCTGAGAGAGGAAGTCTCCGAAGAAATATTTTTTTTTAATATTTCGATTTGATCGAGATGTCTGACCTGAGGTTTGAACAGTGGCCTCATATCTAATAAGCCCACAATCGACGTATTAGATTACGGCGATCCAATTCTACAACGTGTTTAATGTTGATATGGATCATGCATTAAAATTGTCATTGAATGGAGAAGAGCTTTGAATTCAATGACAAGTCAGTTGCTACATACATACATACAAAATTTTCCATTACAACCCTACAGTCAGGATTACGGCCTAGCTTCTCACACCACTCATGTTGTGTAACTTAATTTTATACTTGAGTGGCTGGACCTACAGTTTAATACCGCCTCCGTACGACAGATTTTGTGAAACTTTTTGAGAGGAAGTCGCCGAAGAAATATTTGTTTTCATATTTCGTTTTGATGTCGGGCTGGGGCTGCAACCTGGGCTTTACGTCTAATAAGCATTCACACTACCTACTAGACTACCGCGACTATATGTTGGATTTTCACTGCTGTACATGACATACAGTCATCTTACATTTTATGCATTCTCTCGTCCATTGTCAGGCGGATAGATTGTTATACATACATTTTGTTTGATAATTATATCCTTTAATAGACCCGTGTCCATTCTACACCCTACATTGAAATTTTACTCCGGTTTAAGGTGCAGTTTTTTTTATCATAGGCTGATTGCCTTACTTGCCTGAAGTCGCCGTGGTCTAGTAGGTAGTGTGTTGGCTTATTAGACGAAAGGCCCGAGTTTGAATCCCAGGCCAGACATCAAAAACAAAATACAAAAAGTATTTCTTCGGCGACTTCCTCTCAGCAGATTTCTGGCAAAAACTCTGAGAGTAAAAATTGCCATGAAAAGCTTCTCAAAAAATCTGTCGTTCGGAGTCGACTTTAAACTGTAGGTCCCGCCACTCATGTATAAAATTAACGCACACAACATAAGTGGTGTTGAGAAACAGGCCGTAATCCTGACGAAGGGTTGTAATGGCCAATTATGTATGTATGTATGATTGCCTTACTTACTACAAACTTGCCTAATAGGTATAATAAGTATAAAGACGTCAATTATACGGCACAGCCTCAAACTTTTAGTCTGAAATACTTGCATATAACAGTATGTAAACAAATACATTACTCTGACGTTTAGCTAAGACATGGACTAAAACATCACTGGTTTCGTGTGTTCTTCACTAAAACAAATTTATCTTGAGCTCACCTGGCTAAGCTAACCTATATGTCTGTTTTACTCTTGTGTTTATGTAATCCTATGACTTTTGTCTTCAAACATTTTACAAATGCCACAGATTTTATTTCTTTTTTTATTAAATTTTTTGTTACCCAAACACCAATACTTGACCTGTATAAATTGCCAAAAATGTTTATTAGCAAAACCAGTTAATTTTTCTCAAAAACCTAATATTCTAGCACTATTTCAACTAAAATACACCACATCACAAGCAAAGCAAACAAAAAAAGAGTGAAATTCTGTAATAAATTCACTTTTTTTTTATTTGCTTGTTATTAATTATCAAAACGTATGAGTAATATTTAATAATGACCGCACATAAATCATACGCCACCAGAGCTACAAAACGATGTGTAACAGGGTACGTATAACATACATTTAGATTTTGTCATGTTAAAACACTAATCTCGTACAGCAAAAACAACAACAATAACATACATATAACCTACTGAAAATTTTTTAATTTGATACGGTCAAACCACTATTACAGTCACGTCGCATGAAGCCATTATTATGACGGTATTTTCAATCTAATACCGGCAATAGTTTACTCTCCCCCTAACTCGTATACAAGCACAAGCACAAGCATGTTTATTTATGTAGTTTTTCAAAACTGTTGTAATTTTTTTTTTCATTTTTCAGTTTCTTTTTTTCGAAATGATACTTCACCAGAGAGAGAGAAAAAAAGACAATAAAAAAGAGTAGAAAAATTCAAGCTGGATATTTGGGTCATATATTTTGTAATCCATTCCCCTAAATGTTTTTGTTTTTTTTTTTGGTGTTGTTGTTTTCTTTGGCCCTAAAATACCGCACGTATAAATTAATCCTGCTTGACTTTTATTTTGCTCGGTGTTGCTACAGCAACTCAAAAATCCTCTTGCACAGAAGCGTGTACGTACATGGGTCATAATATAAATTTATTATTAGCTTTGGTTCTACTCTACGCATACCACTATACTTTCAATAGTGCGCACACATATATGTATGTACATACATATCCTACATCTGTACGTATATAATAATCCTATATAAATATATATTTACACTACACACACACGTATATATGTATATTTATAGTTTAAAGTGAACGTGGCATTTGATGGCATAGAAAAGATATGATATACCAACAACAACAAAAACTAAAACAAAAATATACGTAAACATTTTACGTTCAAATACAATTTGATGCAGTGCGTTGTGATGCGTTGCCGGGCGATATGCTATAATTTGCTTTGGTACAAATTTTTACCCAGATTTTACTCGATTTTATATGTTGTTTAGTTTTATTGTTGTTGTTGTTGTTGTTGTGTACTTATCGCGCAGCAACAACAGTAACAAACAAAAATTTCCAAATAATAAAAACAAAGCATGCACACACACCAACATAACATTATTAAATAATGTACGAAGTCGACGTGTTGATATATCATTATATTGCAGAGATGGAAAATGAGAATTAACATGTAAATTAGCGTATGTTTTTATCTTACAGTTCAACTAGTTTAAATCATAATAAAACAGAAAAATAATCTAAAAATTAATTAACGGAACTTTACTTTACTTTATTGAACGACTGTTGCTTAATTTTCTTATACTCTTCGCAACAGATTCAGCTAAATTTCACAACGAGAATGTGTGACAAGAGTGAACGGATTAATTTAGCTGCTATTTTAAAAGACACACTATACCAGTGAGAAATATTCAGAGCCCATCAAAATCGTCGTAGTCTAGTAGGTAGTGTGTTGGCTTATTAGACGTGAGGCGACGGTTCAAGCCTCAGGTCAGACATCTCCAAAAAGAGGAAATATGAGAAAATATTTCTTTCCTGACTTCCACTCGGCAGATTTCTGACAAAATATCTGAGAGTGAAATAAACCTGCTTTTCATGGCAATCAATTTCTCAAAAATCTGTCATTCGGAGTCGACATTAAACTGTAGATCCCGCCAATCACGTAAAAAATTAACGCACATAACATGAGTGGTTTGAGAAGCTAGGACGGAATACTGACTGAAGGGTTGTAATGGCCAATTATGTACATTGTACATATATGAATGTGTGACAAGAGTGAAAGAAATGATTTAAGAGAGACCCCAGTCCAGTCTGAAAATTATGAGTTTTTTTCCAAGCGATAGATATGCTCGTTGCATGTTGGGCAGGAAGTACAATAGGTTGGGTTTTAGCAATACTATCTGACAATTGGGCTGTCTTCCTCGCTCTCAGTGTCCATGAGGTTCACTTGAGATTAGAATGGAATGGTGAATCTGCTAGGTAGGAGGGATACCCATCCTCATACGAATACGTGGTAATGAGCACGCCAGTGATGATTGCAAAATCTTCCTCCAGATCAAGAAGACTGATTTTCAAGGAAATGCTTAGCGAAAGAAAAAATTACTAGAGGCAGAGATTGTTCTCAAATTGATTTGTGAGATTGAGACACACGATTTACTTTTGATGAAGAAGTGAAATGATCAGATCAAAAAGAAAGTGTGAGAGACAGTCCAAGTTTGACAATTCTATGGTGTTCACAGCGCAGATTTGCTGATTGCATTTATCATTACGAATCGCATATGTGGCACAGGAATCTAGAAGTGAATATAGAAAAGCCATTGCAGCCAGAAAAAACGATAAATTCTTTCGAAAATAGCTCCGGAAGAAATCATATTGCTTGATATATTTCCATATTTTACTCATAACTGGTCATTACAACAATTTAATCACGATTACTACGTTGTTTCTCACACCCACTTATGTTGTGTGAGTTAATTTTATATACGAAGGGCCGGAACCTTTAGTTTAAATTAGACTCCAAACGACTGATATGTATGTTGGCTTGTTAGACGTGAGGCGAAATATGAGAAAATATTTCTTCGGCGACTTCCTCTCAGCAGATTTCTGATAAAAACTCTGATGGTAAAATAAAATTGCCATGAAAAAGTTTCTCAAAAATATCAGCCGCTTGGAATCGACTTTAAACTATAGGACCCTCCACTGGTATATGAAAAAATTAACATGCGCAACATATGTGGTGTAAGATGCTAGGCCGTAATCGTGACTAAAAGGCCAATTCATACGATTTCAAAACAGTAGCACAAATTCTTTAATGTAAACATCTCTTCCATCCCTGAATGGTAATAAATATTGTACTTGAAATTTACGAACAGAAATATCTGTGTATACAAATATAGCCAATCATTATAAAGTGTATCTGATGATTGCAACATCTATTCTGTTCTGTTTTATGGACAACAATTTAATACACGAAGGCCAATGCCATTGAAATAAAGTTGAACGAATTTATTTCATAAAAACCAACACATGGCAATAAACGAGTGCAGTATGGAAAGGAAAGGGATATTATATACAATACAAATATTTCAACAGAGAACTTTTTTTAACTGTCCACCCTCGTTACTGCAATACCAATACAAAAATGAAAGACATTATTTCAACAGTCATAAATACACTCTCGAAAAGCTATTATGGTTGATATGGCCACTAATGCGAAAGTTTGTTGTTGCCCATTAATGGGTGAAAGTGTAGATTCATTGGATCTGTTACAAAGTATTATAACATTACACATTACTTATACGTGTGTGCGCTTATGTATGTGTATAGCGATGCTGTATCTAAGTATCTATATATCTTGACTCACATGTTCGTGAATCAATGTATATATGTCTGCTGGTTACAATGGTTATGGTTTAATTCTCTTCTCTCCTTTTTTTTTTGGTTTGGTACAGAATATTTCATAGATTTGCCATTTCGAACACATGTAGTCCATTATCTGTATCCTAGTACTTGTTACAATACATTGATAATCCCTTTCGTTTAAAATGTATTTGTGTACATCGAAATAATGCTCCTCAATCAGGTTTAATTATTGTATGTAGGCTTGTATGTTTTGTAGTATAGTGCTGCTGCAAAATAACATTTGAAGTACAAAACTAACTCTAACTCTAGACAACCGTAATATCATTGCTATTCTGAGTGGCCAGTTTCTTTTTTATAAATGATGTCAAGGTCAGCTTTTACAAAGTAAATACAATCATCAATTAGTCTTGCGGTCTAAACTGTATAATCAGTTTTATTTTCTGTCTTTAAAACTGTACACAAAAGGACAATAATATTGTTACCAAAATGGTAAACTCTATATACTGGTGTTTTGCTTTTACATCTTTTAACATTAAAATTATAAACAAAAGTTACAAAAACAAAACAATGCAGTAAACAAACCTGTTTACAAATTATCGTTCTGCTTAATATAACAACAGCATAAAAAGAAATGGTAAAGAAGTAAACAAAAATCCGCAAACAACACTACAAGAGTAAATGTTAATAATGATGTTAAAATTTTTAGCGATCTAACATTCGCTTCAAGAACATCAATCACTCTGTTTACATTGCCATATAAAAGGCAAGACAAAGAGGAATAACAAACAAAGCAATTGTTGTTGTTGACATCAAGTTGTGAACAGTGGGACTCAGAATTGTTTTTTACTTTATTTGCAATCTACGTGCTCATATTTTAAACATTTTTAAAATTTAAAAACGTAACAATATTTTCATATATAAGTGAAGTCTTTTCGTAAAAATCGTACGACTTTGCTAACGTTTGAAGAAATTAAAAAAAATGCTTTTTGTTTGTTTGTTTAAATAATGACATGATGAGCTAGACAACACATTATCATGTGGCTTCTTCGATTTGTTGGTTTGGTGCAACAAATTTTGGAAATCACAAGTAACATTATTACCCTCTCTAATCAATATAGGCGACTTGGCTTGCATATGCTGACAAGACTGTGAGGTCCTTGTGAATGTTGTTGCACTACTTGCTCCGGGCCGCACAGCTGCTGTTCCTACTCTTCGAAGTATTTTGAATTCATACATGTACCACGTATTTGCACACCTCACTCATACATACATAACATAATTGGTCATTACAACCCTTCAGTTAGGATTATGACCTAGCTTCTCACACGACTCATGTTGTGTGAGTGGCGGAACCTGCAGTTTAAAGTCGACACCGAATAACAGATTGTAGAGAAGCTTTTGCATGGCAATTTTATTTACTCTCTGAGTTTTTGACAGAAATCTAAGGAGAGGAATTCGCCGAAGGAATATTTTTTCATATTTTCGTTTAGATGTCTGACCTGGAGTTTGAACCGTGGCCTCACGTCTAATAATTATTTGTTATTACTCTTTGGACTCTTTTGCATAAACAATAACAATTAATAGTCATTTGTTTGACAGATCTTTATAATGGAGATATTCAACAAGACTGACTGAACTTTTCCTGACCCCTTTGCATGCTTTGTCTTGCCTTTTATATGGCAACGTAAACAGTCTGATGAATAATCTTGAAGTCGAAATCTCTATAAGTGTAAACATCGTTGTTTCATTACCGTTGTTTGTGTATATTTGTTTACATTTATTCTTGCAGTGTTTGTTGTTGCATGTTTGTTTACTTGCTTATCCCTTTTTATAGCGGTTTTTGTTGTATATTTTTGTTTACTTGTTTATCAGGTAAACTAGTTCGTTGTTTTTGTTTTTGTAGCTCTTGTTTATAATTTTAATTTTAAACGATGCAAAAGCAAAACACCATTACCATCTTCATAACAATATTTTTGTAAGTTTATAAAAAAAAGTACCTGACTGTCCCTATGGCAGCATTTTAATAAATTTATTCCTTCACGGGTGATATAACGCAGGCATATGGACATTTCATCAGTGGGAAAAGAACTTGTGAAGATTTTTTACTGCATATAATAATAAAAAGTGTAAAATGTCATCATTTAGATAGAAATAACAAACAAACAATTTCTGTAGGATTCCAATATGAATTCATTTATTTGTGTTTGAAAAAAAACTTTCTTAAGATTACTAGCTGAAGTAATAAAATTTGTATTCCATTCAATTTCTTTATCTTGAAGTTCAATGTCTTAAATAACTTTAAAAATTTATTTGTCTGCATTTTTTCCTCAAGTTTTATTTTATATTTTGCAAACAACAATTGTTACGATTCTTTCCCTTTCCTCTTCCTTAAGAATTTGTTTTTTATATTTATTTTGGTTTTTTTTTGCCAGCTGCTACAGCTGTCTATAAGACTACATTTTAATATTCGTTATTTGTAAAACATTTTCAACAATTTCAGCATTTACTATGAGATTCGTACTGAAAGCATAGACACTTGCAAACGGTCTGTATAGACTTGTAATAGTGTTCAGCATTTGTTCTTATTAAACTTTATTGTCTGCAATTTGGCCTTCATTATGTTCAACATTATTGGTTCTTACAAGAGACACCCTATCCGGTACATGCAAGTATGCACGGTGCAGTAATCATATTGCAATGCAAGCTAATATCACGTTGTATTAGCCTAACGGCGGTTGTTGGAAGACCATATTTAGCAACATTTTCAACTCAACTCTTTCGAAGCTATTTAGATCACAAAAATAGGGTATTATTGCTTACCTCTTAAACGTTTATTTCATATTTCAAATATTTACCATGAGTTTCTTTATTTTTCGAAAAAAAAAATTTTTTTTCCTTGTAAAGCATCAATTCAGTTTTGAAGTGTAATAGCAGCAACAGCAAGCAATAACTGAAATTGCTGCATCAATTTGAGGATCTTCTTGCTGAGAAAATAAAAATTTTCTGAAGAAATATGAAAACTACACTCAAAGCAAAACAAAACTATTGCCAGAGAAATAGAAAAAAACAAAAGAAAAGAAAAAAATTCCTTGAACCAATAATACACCAACAATTGAGTCGAATTTAATATAAATCAGATTCTTTAATAATAAACTAACAGGGTGTTTAAAAAGGCACAAGGATTTCCCATGCAAAAGTTACTGCAACATGCAAGAGTTTTAATAGAAAAAAAAATTGTGATCATATTTTAACCAAACTCATGTTAATCGATGTGTTATAAAGTCCCTTTAAAGACCGTTTGGTGTAATGATGAAAGCTTGGAATTTTTCAAGCAGTAACAGAGACGAAACTCTTCAAATAATCCAACCAGAAACCTCTAAGCAAGGAAGGTTAAACACAATCAAAGTTCCACTCCATTACACCAATGTCTATTTGCAGAGTATGTTTGTTTCTAGACTAGATACATGCAGCATCATGCAATTGTTATCAACTCAACTTGAAATTCAGTGAAGTCTCCACACTCTAGTAGGTAGTCTGTGTTGGCTTACTAGGCGAGAGCTCGTATGTTGAAACTCCAACTCAAACATTTCGAATAAAACGAAATTTGAAAAGAAAAAAAATATTATTCTCTCTGTAGTTTCCTGGAAAAATCTCTGCGATTAGATGAAATTTCCATTAAAAGTAAAAAGAAATTTGTTTCTAATGGAGAAAAATTAACACACTCAACATGGGTGGTATGAGAAGCTAGGTCGTATTAATGACTAAAGCTTTGTAATGACCAATTAAATACATAAGTAAGTAATTTGAAGTGCTTGTTTGGAAGTCTTTCTTAGAAGACACTATAAAAAAGCTGTAATAACGCGGAAGATGAGAACACTTTTATAACTCAGAGACTTTGGACAGACTATTTTTGGTCAGTTAAAAATTATCGATAGGTGGCAATACAATCATGCTAAGACTTCTGTTCAATTAATCGTCATTTATTCAATCTATATTGCCAAATCACTACGGACAACCATAGACAACAACATGGGTTCTTTGAATGGACCCTATAGCACTTGACAACTGTGCCCAATTTCAGCAATAAGAGCCATTTTTGGATGATTTTTGTACGATACAAACTTACATCATATCCAAAGACATGCCATGCATCATGAAATAGCCTCTGTTGGCCAGGATTGTACTAATTTTTTTGGCCTGAATTGGATGACAAGGCGGCTAGGCTTATCACACATTATATATTATATATATTAGCTGCCGTAACACATACAACATGCCTGGTGTGCAAATTTAGGTCGTAATCCGGACTAAAAAGCTGCAATGATCAATTATGTATATATGTTATCCGTATAAACATAAAGGATCGGGTTTGTTTGGTCTCTTATAGTCAGAGAGAAGAGATTGTTTGATCACGGGTTGCATTTGTTCTCTTCATACATATATATATCGGGTTATCCATTTCGTGGTTTCAAAAGTAAACGTAAATGAAACACATATAAAATATTTTTTTCATGATATTTCTTTTTTATTGTAAAGTTTGAACGTTGACATTATGTGTGAAACACTACATCATTTAAATGACCTCCACGCGAAGTGTTGCAAGCATTGATTCTTTTGAAGTATTTTTCGACCACTTCTTGACGCATATTGGGCGGTATCTCAGCCAGTAAGGTCCAATCACACCTTCGGACCAAAGAGCTCACCAAACAGTGACTTTTTCTGGATGTAATGGCCTCTCTTCAATTACTTGAGGATTCTCAGAACCCCAAATACGACAATTTTGTTTATTAACATACCCACCGAGTGTGAAATGTGCTTCATCGCTGAAGAAAATTTTGTTCGAAAAATTGCCGTCCACCGCATGTTGTTCAAGCACCATTTTTGTAGTAAGTTGTGATAATTTTTATGCGTTGTGTGATAGCTAAGCGATCAATTTTCGTCAATGTCAGACTTGCAACTGAAAAGAAAAAAATTGGTATCACAACTTAGTTTGACAGATGTCGAAAACCAGTCCCATACTTTTCAAACCATGAAATGGATAGCCCTTCATTTTATCTAAAGTTATGCATCTGAATGAGTAGGCTTCTGATGTCAACGTTGTACTCATGCTCATTGCAACCTGTACTTATAAATCAACGACCTAGTGAGTACGAATGAATCAGTGTAATTAAATTTTAATATTGTTGAATCACTTATATTCAAAATCTTATGAGTACCTGTGAGCAGCGAAAAAACGATTCATTGCTCTCATCTCTGCTACCTACCAGATTACGGCGACTCTAAAATTCACCCAAAAACATAGATTATTGATGGTTACACCCTTTAGTGAGGGTTACAGCCTATATTCTCGCACCATCTATGTTGTGTGTGCCAATTCTATCCATAAGTGGCGACAGTACCTACAGGTTTTTGTAAAAAAAAAAAAGAATGATAGATTCGTGAAGGTTTTTCATGTTAATTCGATCACGTTCAGAGCTTTTTCAGGATAACTCTGAAAAAAATATTTTTGTTTTTCTTTCGAACTCTCGTCTAATGAGCTAAGGCTCGACTTACTACAGTACGACTAGCTATCGGACGATTATGCTTTTAACTTTGATTAATTTGTGATGTGATATGAACACTACAAACTCTTCAGTTTCTTTTTCAATCATTTTTGATTACATTGGCCACAATTCCTCCTTTAAATTCCATTTACCGTTTAAACTTTTAGTATTTGGAAGAATAACGGTGTATACAGGGTAATTGCAATACGCTTCATTTCTTATTCCCAGCCAAATTAGAAATCATGACAGAAAAAGTCTCTTTAACCCATTTGGCGCCGCCGTACTCAATTGAGTACAGGTAATCATTAAGCAAAATTTTCTAAAATTTGAAAGTTTTTGTAATTTTTTTGTGTTTTTAGCATAAAAGAAACATATTCCCTGTTAAAATAATAAACAAATCTGGCTATATATATATCGACTGTCACAAAATGGACTGTTAAACTTATACAAAATTGGTGTGGCCAGATAAGCACAGACTTTACCATTTTTTAGCATTTTCAGTTTTGTTAATTTCTTTTTTATTTTAATTTTCTAAAAGCAAGCATTTCTGTTTATAAAATATGTAAAAACAAATGGTCTGCAATTTATTTTTACAAAGTTATGCTTATTTAAATACAACTGTACTCAATTGAGTACAGCGGCGGAATCCATATACAAAATATGGTAACTGGGCAGCAGCTAGTTCCACTGGATATTGCTACACTTTCGATTTTTATTGTGGAAAATCGGAGGAAATTTCTACTGATCCCCTAGGGTGAAGAGTAGTAAACAAATTGCTTGAGAAAATGGAGACTAACTCAGCATCGTATGACGTATTTTTTGATAACTTTTTTACTATCTATAATCTCTTGGTGGATCTCAAAGAGAAAGGATTTCGTGCGACTGGAACAATTAGAGAGAATAGAACAAAAACGTGTCCATTACGAAGTTCGAAAAAAATGAAAAAAGAAGAGCGGGCCTCATATGACTATAGGTTTGACAAGAAAAATGAAATTCTTTTGGTGAAATGGAAAGACAATAACATCTGTACAATGGCAACCAACTATGACACAATAGAACCTTTAGGAGCAGTAAAACGCTGGTCTTCTACACAACGAAAAAAATTGATGTCAATATACCAAAAGTGTTTCAGTCATATAACAAACATATGGGAGGAGTAGATGACCTGGACAAGTCTATTGCACTCTACAGAATTGCCATTCGTGGTAAGAAATGGTGGTGGGCATTGTTTACCTATATAATAGATATGGCCATTGCAAACGCTTGGCGGTTATAAGTAATGAGTCATAGCGATAGCATGGATCAACTTTTATTCCGACGTTCAATTGCAAGGTACTATTTACGTCAAAATGCCCAAACTAAAGCTCGACTTTTATCATCATTGGTCGTAGGGTTACCCCAAGATGGTATAGGCCACTACCCCAAAAAGTTGTAAAAGCAATTAAGATGTGCTTTATGTCATGCAAGAGTTCGCTGGCAATGCAAGAAATGTTTAAAAACATTATGTATTGAAAAATAATGTTTTGAAATTTTTCACCTATAACCCGCCGCTGTACTCAGTTGAGTACACCCTCCCTACTCCACCCCCTTATTATTTTTTTAAATTTTTTCATACTTTTATATTAAATTTGTATACAATGAATTAAAAAATTAATTTTTTGTTAATTATCACTTCTGGATTTATTTTGGCGGTTAATGGGTTAAAAAGTACGGGTTACTAATGCTAACCAAAATAAAAATAAAATACAACAAAAAAGGACCTACTTTTTATCAACATAAACATGATTGTAAAGTTTATTTCGTTTTTTGTGGTCATTTTGAGGAAAAACGAAAAATTTAAAAAAAATGTGAAATAAACCGTCCTTAAAATATATGAGGCAAAAGTAATATTAACCAACAAAAACAACAAAAAAAAAAATAATGATAAAAAAAAAAGGACAAAAATAATTTCACTTCACTTTGTTTATATTCAAGGAGTGTACGGAATATGTGGATAAATAACGTAGGAACACATGTTTAAATATTGAAAAGGTTATCATGATTTATGACTTTTTATGAAGGGTCATACACAACCGAGTAACATGACTCCCAAACAAAAATACACAAAAAAAAGGGTCGATAAAACTGCCTGCTAATAAACAGCTAAAAAACATTAATATTTTTCTATATTCGTCAAATGTGACAAACAAACCCAAAAAAAGGGTTTCTTTACATTCTTTACTTAACACAAATACGTCTAATGTTGTCAACGGAGAAGGGAAATGAAAATGAAATGAACTGGTGATGGTGAATATGTTTTACAAAGCAAAGAATTCTGCATGAAATAATAAAATTTTTTTAATTCATAACTTATGAGATTGGTATAGTTTTGGTTGCTCTTCTTTTACCCATTCCAATACCTTTTATACTCTACATTTATATACTTAGATGATGCCTTTCTGATATAGGTATTGGTTCCTACATGAAATGCTTCTTATCTCTAAATTTAAATGAAACAAACAGTATACCGGACATCATCAAAAATGTTTATTCGTTTGAAAGGCCTATTAGTGCTATTATGAGTGGAAAATAATAGCGATTAAACGCCTGCCATGGCTTGTGTGGCTGGAGCACACGTAAAATGTCTAATTTCCCATAGTTCTGGCGCAGAAATCAAGCTGAATTTGATAGATGGCATGGTTTTCTTGTGACTTATTTTCCAGAAAGCCCCATAAGAAATCGAACAATCTTGCTAGCCAGTTCACATTACCTCCATGTAAAATGGTCAAGACCTTAAATAGTTCCTGCCGAATATTCAATGTAGCATATGGTGGGTGATACGCAGCAGCGTCCTGTTGACACTACATGTCATTGGTGTCTAGATCATTTAATGGTCATTGACATTGGCCAACCTCGCTCGAACAGAAATATGAATCACTAACGCCTCCAGCTGAAAATCAACCAAACAATGACTTTTTCGGTATGCATTGGACACTCTTGAATCTCATGTGTGTTCGCATTGTTTCAAATTCAACAATTTTTTTTTTTTTATTCATGTACCCATTTATAGAGAAATAGGCATAAAGATGATTTTTCAATGAAAATTAGGGTCAGTTACCAAAAGCTACAGGGCCCATTCAATGAGCACACGACGTTTTCTGTGGTCGTCCATTGTAGTGTGGCAAAACCGACTGAATAAATGACAAACATTTTGACAGATGCAGTTCCTGTTGGAAGCTAAATACAGCAAAAATTGTACGTGTTTAGGAACTCTTGGCTTCCTGTTGTTGAAAGCACACATTTCGTCCAGTTCATAAAGTTCAGTTGCAGGCCGTAATGCTCTGAATTGGCGTTAGCCGGTCACCCCAATTACATCTCCAGGTCATAATGCAACCTAAACAGCCACTTTTCCTGCTTACAATGGCTTTAGCACAATCTCTTCTAAGTTCTGCAAGCTTTATAAGCATTCATTAGCATTGACAACTTGTGTTTCTAGCACCCAATTTGCATACCTACAGCATTGTGGTCATTCGGCAAATTCAAATGCAAAATAAAGCTAAAGCACCCGTGAGATAAGCCCAATTGCTGAAAAGCGTTACTTACCTAATAAGTCAGTTAGGACGACGGAATTCTCCACGAAATTATTTAAAATTGGCCACGTTTGAATCATAACTTTTGTGGAAAGTTTTAATTATTTTTGTAAACGATGCATTCTCGTAAATGACAAACCTCTTATTAAATAAGAGACAGATTTTAAATGCCAGATTTATAAGAGAAGTGCTTAATGTAAAACACAAAAAAAATGAAGCCCATCGTTGCCACTGCTCTTAAAAAAACTTGTTTAACTGAACAGCGTTCCCGACATTGCTCCGCCACTGCCATATTTTTAAAAAAATTTACTTTACTTTTATCAGTAGATTGCAATAACGAAAAGAAGTTAAAGGTGACTTTAAAGTTCACTTTAGCTAAAGTTACCTTTAACTAAAACCAACTTTAATAATGGCCCTTAATATCGTAAAATAACAAAAAAAATGTTCACATTTGTACGCCTACATTTAGTAACGTTATATTCGATAGAGCCTCTACATCCGTCATTGAGATTGAGTTCGTTCTTAGCTTGTGAGGCATGCAAGTCTCTATACTCTGCTGAAGGCTCAAGGGAATATTTATTTATTTAATCGTCCACGTCTATCGACTACAGTGCCATACAGGGCCCAGACCACGGTGTCTAAGCACTGCTCTACTTTTGTATAATTGACATAAGGGATGGCTGCCAAGAAAGTTTCCTGTTTCTGCAAAACTACTGATAAACTAGTAGAAAACTGTCTTAGACCATAGATTTCTGGATATCGTAAATTAAGAAATGAGAATTTAATATTCAATTAATTGAGACCATTTCTATCGGTCTAGGATACCTTAAATCCAATGCGACAAATTCTTGCAATAAAGAAAATTATTTTTTATGACGACACAATAATATATGTATTGTTCATGCCGAATAAAGTGCTTATAATGCTTTTGTGAAAACACATAATTTATTATGCTGTTTAATAGATTCATAATTTATTCAATATCAATTCCACTAACGACCACACAAAATGACAATGTTAAGTATAGAGAAGAACATTTCCTAGCCATCAATTTCTATTAAGAAGTTTAAAAGGAAAAATTCTGGAACGTAAAATTTAATTACATTCAAGGCTTTTCTTTATTTTTTTTTATTGCTACGACGACGACGACGACAAATTCCAAGAAATACCAACAATTTGTGGCTGTAGCAATACTATACAACAACAAACTGATATACTGAAATACTAATCAAATTATGTGTTGCAACATTGAAAATGAAATCCTGTAGGCCATTAACAATTTTGTTAAAAAAATACAGCGTCAACAGCAAGACAACCAAAACCAAACCAAAAAGAGAAAAACATTTACGTCTTATTCATGTACATTGGATAATAAAGACTCTCAACGTTTTGAATTTTATAATAAATCATGTCAGCTAATCAAATGCTTACAATAAACCGACATTCAATTGTAACACTATGAAAGAGAATTGTGCCACAAAATATTCAAATTCAAATTCAAACACAGAACAGAGAACACAGAATATAAAGCCTCAAAATGAGATAAATTCCCTCGGCAACGTTTTGTTGTTCAAATTAAGTCTCTCTCTCTCTAATAATATTGCCTACATAATGTACTTGTACTTAACCATGAATATGATAAGTTGTTGGCAATAATGAGCCCATAAGAAAATAGTGAGTGGTGTGTGTAAGTGTGTGTGGGTATCCTTTAAAATATTTAAAAAATATAATTTTTTTTTTTTAAATGCTTGTGAGAAGAAAAGAAAAAAAACGAGAAAAAAAACAACAAATGAAAATGAATAAATGGATAAATGACTGAATGAATAACTGATTAAATGAATGAATGAATGAATGACTGAACGACTGAATGTATGAATGAAATTGTTAAAAGATAGAAACGAACAAATTTGCAAAGGCCACAGAAAAAAAAAAAAGAAAGCAATTGAAAAAATACACATACAATCTGTGTCCTTTGACAAATAATTCATACAAAAGAAAGAAAGAGTAAGCCAGAGAGAGCAAGAGAGAGATAGAGAAAAAGAATAAAATTTAATCACAAACTCTCAACTACAATCAACAAATGAAAAACATATTTTTTCTTTTCTTCTCTTTGGTGTCAACATATACAAAAGGACAGTGGCATAGAAAACTTAAAAGTATGCTTTAAAATTACACAACGACAGCAGTTCAACAATTGCGTTTCCCATTTTTCAAATGATATTGTTACCTTTTGAGCGCGTTTAAAATATGAGCTCGACAGACAGATATTCGACAGATCTTTGTCACGGAGAACTTCAAACCATGATTACTCTCTTCAAACGCACCGCATCTTCGCAAAAGACTGAGTGAACTTCACGAACTTACTCGCCTGCTTTGTCTTGCCTTTATATGGCAGGGCAGACAGGCTGATGAATGTTCTTGAAGGCGAAACATCGTTGTTTACATTTATACTTGTAGTCTTGTTGGTATATTTTTGTTTACTTGTTTACCATTTTTTATGCTGCTGTTTGTTGTTATATTAAGCAGTGCGATAATTTGTAAACAAGTTTGTTTACTTGCATTGTTTTGTTTTTGTAGCTTTTATTTGTAATTTTAATGTTAAGCGATGTAAAAGCAAAACACCAGTATTTAGATTTTTCATTTTCATTACAATATGTTTGTTTTTATTTAACGTATCAAAAATACCACTGTACTGTACTTCAATTCTTGCACTCTCTTCCTTTGTATCACTTAAAGAGAAAGAAATGAAAATAAATTCTAATAAATACACACAACATTTCTTTTAGTCTCAAAAAAATTTATACACAACGATAACAGAAAAAAAACAAATACAACAAATAAAACGGGGTAAAAGGAATAACTCGAAGGAAAAAAATGACTTTAAAAAATAAAAGTGAATTGAAAATGAACTTCAAATGTAATGAGATGTTAAGAAGTCTACCAACAAAGTATTAGCCAAAGAACCAAACAGAAGAAAAATGCAATGTAATGGCCTGTAAGCCGACAATTTGTTGTCCTACAACACATAATACATATACATGTAGAAACACGGGTCAACCTCCTCCGACACGTTTTAGTAATACACTGGAGCAGCGTATCCGAAATGTCTAATATTCCAAGATTTTGGCGTTTAAGTCTGGATGAATTAAATCGATGGCTTGGATTATGTTATGATGGCTTTGTGGAGCACATCCAACAAAAGAAAGTTTAAAGAGCTTAAATCGATATCGATAGCCCGAACAAGTCATATTCTTAGCATGTCCTCAAATACTTACTTACTTACTTACTTTACTGGCCATTAACAACCAGATTAACGGATTTTGGCCGCAACACATCCTTCCAGGCGCCTCTGCTTCTTGCACTCATATGCCAGGTGCTCACAGGGCTTTTTCGATCTGGTCATTCCAACGCACATAAGGTCGTCCTCTTTGCCGATTTCCACAAATCTTCGCATCAAATACCCGTCTCGCCGGAGCATCCTCCTCCACTGCACAACGTCTATGTCGTTGAGGAGCTTACATAGCTCTCTGTTGGATCGGATGCATAAATCAACGCCAACTCGCACTGGACCGAAGATCTTACATAGAACTTTTCTCTCGAATACTCTCAAGGCCGCTGCATCAGTGCTTAATATTGTCCATGCCTCTGCGCCATCAAGAAGCATGGAGAGCATAAGCGTCTTGTAGAGTATTAGTTTTGTCATACGAGAGATGTCTCTGCTACTCAATTGCCTACTGAGACCATAGTAGCACCTGTTGGCAAGAGTGATCCTGCGCTTGATCCCCAGACTGACATCATTTTTGGTGGTAACGGCAGAGCTAAGATAAATAAATTGCTTGACTGTATCAAAGGCATAGTTATCGGCCGTAATCTGAGAATATACTTGTCGATAACATATACTTTGTTATGCCCTCATTTACTGAAAGACCCATCTTAGAAGACTCCTGTTCAATTCAATATGGACCGATGGCGCCAGTACCAGTCAAAAATACGCACCAATATTTGGTGTATAATATCCAATGTACCATGAGCTGTGTGGCACATAACGTAACGTCCTATTGAAACCCCTTCATCAACCTATATTGCATTGGACCTATAAAGGCATTGGATCTTCTAGAATCTGAGGTCTGTTTATTCTAGACAAAATTAATCCTCTTCGCTGAAGATGATTTTTAGGCCAATTGCCAACTACTCCAGAGACCATTCAACGAATGCAAGCCATTGTCTATGGACGTCCATGGTGATTTGGCAAAACAGACTGAATAAATAACTATTAATTTAGCTTTAACAAGATGGCCACTATTAACTGTCAAAGTACGGAAATCCCGGTTGAAAGACCCTATATTATCTCATTCGTTTGTAGTGTGGTGCCATAGAGTTTTCTGTTAATTAACAGCCCTAGTAATCCTATACAGTATCGGTGGATTTCGAGAGGATAACACGCTTTAAAGAAGACAATGCCTTTCCACCTCCAGATGCATAATACTTTGACAATTGAATCACTTGCTACACTGTTTAAAAATTCCGCAATGCAAATTACTGCAGCACCCGTGGCATCGCAACGGGCCGCTATGCGTGCTCAAGTGAGCTTTGTGATATCAGAGCTACCACTCCGACCTAACTTAAATTACTGCAGCTAAGGTAGTCTTGTCTAGTAGGTAGTAGTAGTAGGCTTATTCAAAGTTCAAACCCCAGTATCCATGAAAAATTCGAATTATATGTCTACTGGTACTCTGATCATAAGGTTCATATGAACATTTTGATGATTTGGGTTCAATTTGGAAGAGTCCGGCTGAAATACGGACAATGCTTTTTACAGTGTTGCAAGTAACAGCACAAACCCTTACCGTGACGGTTTGTGTAGGATACATACATAGCAGTGGAATTAACGGACGAAGTACAAAATATTTACAAAGAAATAAAAAATGAAAAAATCGGCAAGAAAATAAGGAAAAGGAAACGGAAGCAGCATTATAGAATACTGCAGAAAAAAATATGATGAAATAAAATATGTATTTGCCAAAAGAGAAGAGAGGAAAACAACACAAAAAAAGGAACTTAAAAAATAACAAATGAAATAAAAATGAAAATGCTCTTATTAGCGCAATACTAAAGGCATCCATCCGTCTTTTAGGGGGTGTGAAATGTGTAGGAGCATATTTTTTTTTTTTATTTTTATGTCGGATTTTGCTTCACACTGAATAGCATACAGAATAAAAAAGGACGTTCCTTTTTTTATACATTTTATAACAACGAACCATAACAACATATTAAACATTATAAATAAATAATAAATAACAAACGACAAATGAAGGCAGGATGAACTTAAAAAAATCGCACACACACATACACAAAAAAATACAAAAAAGTTCCATGCCAACTTTATACTCAAACTCAATCGTCATTCTCATAATCATATGAAATGAAAATGAAGAAATAAGAGAAGAAAAAATTACATTATTTTGTATAATGATGGTTTGGCTACACACAAACACACACACACAAACAAACAAACCATCCTAAATACTGTTTCCTTTAGGCCTTAGCAAAGCCTTTAAACGATGGATTTTTGTTGAAAAAAAGGCTTATCATGTACCCTTAAAATCATAATATTTGAGGGTCACAGAATTTTTAAACATTTAAAAAATGAAACGCAAAAAGAAACGAGTTTTTAAATAAATAAATAAACAGAAATTTGTTAAAGGAAGTGTTAGTTTTGGCCGCAAAAGATAATTTTTCTTTTTTTAATATATATTCAGGGTCTGTATATACAGCAGTGGCTGGAAAACAGCCTTATGAAAACAAGATACTAGTGTTTTGCTTTTACATCGCTTAACATTAAAATGGTAAATAAGCAAACATAAATACAACAACAAACACGAGCATAAAAAATGGTAAACAAGTAAACAAAAATACAACAACAAACACTACAAGAGTAAATGCAAACAAAATACACAAACAACAATTGTGATTGTAAACAACGATATTTGCATTCATAGAGATCTCGAGAAGGCGAAGTCTCGAAGATTCGCCTTCAAGAACATTCAACAGACTGTTTACCCTCCCATAATAAAAGAAAAGGCAATTCAAAGAAGGCGACTGAGTTAGTGAGGTTCAGTCAGTCTTGTGTGAAGATGCGGTGCGATTGAAGAGAATAATCGTGGTTTGAAGATCTCTTTTGGAAAGATCTGTCCAATAATTGTGTAGTAATTGTCAGTGTTTATGCGAAGGAATAACAAAAAAAAAAGGAATTGTTGTTGCTTACATCAAGTTGTGAACAGTGGCATACACACATTGTTTGTATAATAAAGAAATTAAATTAAAACTAAACACAAATTTATTTTAATTTTATTTGCAATCTACAAGCTTATATTTGAAACATAAATATAAAGGAAACGTACAGAGTATGTCACTGACACGCCTGCAATGAAAAGGAATCGCTTGAGTGCATAACAGCTATTGGGCAGCAATCTAAAGTTTAACATCCATTTACGGACTCAAGCAATGACAACTCTTTTTATGTCACTACGTGTATACAATCAAATCTGTTTTGCCATGTATCTATACTTCGGATGAGTATAAATAACATTTTTATAATCATATTTATTAAAAATTTCCCCTTTTTTCCAAAGTTGTTCTTGTGAAAAAGCAAAAATACGCATTAAATTAATCCGGCACCCACACCCTTATTTGATGCAAATTGTTTTGTGCTCGAAATTCTTTTCCTTTTAACCACAATTTGGTGTATTTTGATTTGTGTTAAGTAATCTGTATTCTGTTATTTATACTCTACAGACTGTACTGTTGAATTGCTTACACATGCGTCCAGTTCATAATCGTCAGTTACAACCGAAAAAAGTGTTGAAGTCGCGAACATTCGCCTTAAAGAACATTCATCAGACTATTTACTTTGCCATATAAAAAGCTACGCGAAGCAAACGAGTTAGTTAGTGAAATTCAGTCAGTCTTGTGTGAAGACGCGGTGCGTTTGAAGAGAGTACTCGTGGTTTGAAGATCTCCGTTACAAAGATCTGTCGAATAATTATCTACTAATTGTTATTGTTTATGCAAAGGCTGTAAACAAAGGAATAACAAACAACGCAATTGTTGTTGTTTACATCAAGTTGTGAACAGTGGCACACAGAATTGTTCGAATTTCTTTTTATTTTATTGGCAATCTACGAGGTCTTATGTAAAACATTTTTAAAAGGTAAAAACGTAACAATATAAAATTATGTAAGTCCGTTCTTAAAATCGGTTATAAAATACAGTAAAATCTCTGGAGAAATAGGAACATATCTACAGAGGCTGCTATTTCTAGGCAATGACAAATAGTCCTGCTATTATTCTATAACCTGCTACAGTAGACCAATTAACTGTTTAGCTGAGAAGCCTGTATTAAGGAAGCTTAAAAAAGCAGAACGGTATGGCTTAAGAGTATATCGAGTAAGAGTATGCCATACTTTATTGCAAACATTTTTATTTTTTTAATTATACCTTGAAAACCTATAATCTTTCATTTTCTTTTATAGAAGAGTAGCAACAGAAAAAAAAATAAAAATAAAAATATAGGACAATACATTATTTATGGAAATACAAATGCCTTGAATTAATTTCAATTAATTTAATTAAAATTAATTATTGATTTAAAAGGATTTATTAAACACTCATGCAAAACACATGATTATTGTTGTGGAAAAAAAGAAACTAAAAAAGGAAGCAAAAATAGTCACAATAAAATAAAATCATAATCATTATAATGACATTAATAATGAACATTTCTCAATCCAACCGCATCGATAAGGTTAATTAAATAACAATTTAAACAAATCTTTTTATAAACCAAAAATAATTATTAAAGTAAATTTAAATTAATTACAATTGAAAGCATACAGGCAGGTAGGTTATGGATAAAGAAATTCTTATTATAATAATCACAATAACAATTACAATCACACTGACAATCACAAACACAATCACAATTACAATTGTGTTAATGATGAGGTTAACGATTATAGTGACAGTATTAATACTGGTTTCATAAATATGTATTTGAAATCAATAAACAAAAATCGAATCATAAGTTTATAATCTGGCATTAACTGTAATTCATTTATTCGCAGGACAGAAATGTTTTGGACATCTTTACATCATATAGTGATGGTTAGAATTACAGTTCCAATGAAATTCATATAAATACTGTTTTAAATTCATAAAGATATTACAAAGAATTTTTAGTTTATGTCTTATGTCAGGAATAGAAAGATTGCTGCTGCGCACACACTTCCCAGATTGTGTTTAACGTACTAGTGTACAGTCAGATAGTCTTTGTAGGCTAGTAGATAGTAGGTAAAGTAAGGTCACGGTTCAAACCCCAGGTCACACATCTCCAATAAAACGAAATCTGAAAAAATATTTCTTCGGCCTTGGCTTCTCTGGATGGGTTGCACTTGAAATAACCAAATTTCCATGACTATAACGTTTAAAATTTGCTTGAATTTGATCCGTTGAGTATAGTTGACTTTGATGATTGCTGTAGTTCATGGCTAATACCCATGCACCTGCGACATGAGAAAACTCATAAGGGGAAAAACACGCGATCTAGGCACTCAAATCGCATGTGTATAGTTTCCAATGTTCATTTGCTCATAGCATTAAGCTGTTGAAATAGCATGTCGTTGGCGTCCAGATCATCTAATTCAAGCTAAAAGAAGTTGGTAACTTGGCCTCTAATTTCTTTTTTTTGGTCACGTACCTATTCCTTCAGAGATGGGTCTCATTGCCGGAGATGATTTTTCTATAAAATGTAGGGACAGCGAACAATCGTTGTTGTTCATGGGCATGGAGAATAGCGCCACTCTTTTTAAGCTTACGCGGAGGGAACTCCACAATACTATGTACCTTTCTGTAGAGTAAGAACTGATGTTCGGAAGGGTATATATGGCTTAATAGAAGGTGGAGATAAGTGGACGTTCTTATGTAAGAATATTAGACATAAGACCTCGGTGCAAACCCCCCGGGTCAGACATCTCCAAAAAAAACGAAATCTGAAAAAATATTTCTTCGTCATATGTCTCTCAGCAGATTTCTGGCCAAAACACTGAAAGGTAATAAAATTGCCATGGAAAGATTTTCAAAAATCTTTCGCTCAGAGTTGACTTTAAACTGTAGGTCCCACACCTCTTGTATAAAATTGACACACACAACATAAGTAGTGTCAGAAGCTAGGTCGTAATCCTGTCTGAAGGCTTGACCAACGGCCAATTATGTATGTGTGTGTATGTATGTAATTGATTTGCCATTGGAGTTGAAAATTTTAATTTTAACTCTTCTAAAATGTTGGTGACTAAACACGAGCTTTGCGGTTGAAAAAAATCACGCTGTAGCTACCAAATAGCGCTTATATTTAAAAGCGAATAGATAATACTCAGTGTATGTATGCACACACGAACGTATGTGCATAACGTGTGTGCATACATATATTAAATGGAGTAAATTTTTGCATGCGTATGTATGTTCATATATATGTATGTATGTATATATGTTGTCGAATAGATTAATGTATGTAAATAAACAAATTCAAATACTTTTTGAATTTATGAATATTCGTTAAAATCATACATTACAAAAGACAAACAGACAAAATTAATATTTAAACAAACAAATCATCACATAAAGTATACAAACTGAACAAATAATTACAGATTTTGTATTAGAAAATTATGAAAACATATGTACAGGATATTATTAACATACACATTATGACATATACCCATACACACATAGATATATATATATATATGCAATATAAATAATAATAAATGCATATTCAAAAGTTACAGTGTGAAGTGTAAATGTAGAAACACAAAAACTGTCATATAATTGTAATTATGAAAACTTATTACGTAACAAATTTTCACTAAAGACCATCACACTCATGTGTACAAAATTCAGCTTAATTCGAGGCATAACCAGCAGATCATAGATAGTGCCAGCAAATCGTTCACTTACGATTAAGAAGCAAAGAAAACTCAGCTTCTACGATGAAGACATTTCCGTCTGCATAAATTGTTGAATATAGAACATTGTCATGTTTCGGATTCAGAAAAGCTTCATGAAATCCATGAGAATTAAAAGCACACACAACGAACAATTGCCTGGTGCGGATATTGGTGTGGAAGCGTGATTGGATCTTATTTTATGAAGAAAAAGTCGAAATTACAATGACTTGTATTCGTTGAAGGAACATAATAAAGGTGTTTTTGTAGTCTCAACTAGACGCAATGAACCTGATAGATTATAAGGTCTTAGCAAAACCGCACCACTTGCCACATACCATGTGCAACAATTTATTTACTGCAGTAGCAACGATTTCAAGAAAAAATTGTCACGAGAAATTCTGTCTATCAAAGATCTACCTAGATTAGCCGCCCTAATGCTGTGAGATTTTTTCTTTTTTGCTGTTGTATAAAATCTAGAATTTATGCAAATTTATGCCGAAATAACTTCTGAACACAAATCCAAGAACTAATGCTTTGACGTTGAGCTACGGCCTCATCTTAGTGGAAAAAATCAAGGAACATTTCATGAAAAATAACATGGCTTATTAGTAGAGTCATGATCGCCATATACTTGCTTACTTAATTGGTCATTACAGGACTATGACCTAACACCACCAATGTAGTTTTATCCATGAGTGGCGGAACCAACAATTTAAATCGACTTCGAACAGACAGATTTGTAAGAAATATTTCCTGCCAATTATGTACTCTCAGAGCCTTTGCCAGAAATCTGCTGAGGAACTTACTTTTCGAAATTGTCTAGATGTTCGTCGTGGTCTAGTAGGTAGCAAAGATCAGCAATGAATCTTTTTTCGCTACTCATAAGTATTCATGAAATTTTGAGTATGAGTGAGTAAACAGTATTGATTTATAAATACAGGTTACAATGAGTATGAGTACAATGTTCACATCAAATTCATATGCCTACTCATTCAGATTCATAAATTTAGAAAAGTACTTATAATACTCATAAATTATTCCAGTGATTCGAATAATTTATCAAAATTTACAGTTTTAGATGTTGTTGCATTTACAAAAAAAGAAGAAAGGAAAAACCAAAGACAGCAAGCAAATCAAACACACAACCTTCTAGTGAGTATTGTAGTGTTCGTATGTGAATCATACTTCTTTTGAGATTCTTGTAAATGTTGAGTAAAGGAGAGTCGAAATCAACAACATCATGCATATTGTTAAGCATGAGTACAATGAGTACTTCAAACTTTGAATATGAGTAAAATGAGTATGATATTAATATAAGTATCAATACGTATAAGTATCAGAAGTTATGAGTATATTTCGAATCTACTCATCTTTTTCAGTGCTGATCTCTGGTAGGTAGTGTATTGGCTTATTAGACGTGAGGCCACGACTCACACACCAAGTCAAGCATCTCTTGCTAAACGAAATATGAAAAAATTATTACTTCGGCGACTTCCTTTCAGCAGATTTCTGGCTAAAACTCTGAGAGTAAATAAAATTGCCATGAAAAGTTTCCCAAAAGTCTGTTGTTCGGAGTCGACTTCAAAATGTAGGTCCCGCTACTCACTTATAAAAATTAACGCACACAACATATGTAAGTGGTGTGAGAAACTAAGTCGTTATTCTGACTGAAAGGTTGTAATGTATGTATGTATAAATTCAGTTGCTGACTTACGTAAGAACGTTAAGTGTTGACGGAAGATATCAGACCAAACCGTAGAGACTCATATTGAACAATTTCCCTTTAGTATTTTGAGACACACGGCATTAGTTGACTTTGACACTAATCACAGTATTGAAACTTAAACAAGTTAAGTAATTTACTCCGTATTTGTCAGCCATTGTCAGCAGACTACCACGTTTTAATCGTGAATAGGAAATATCGTGAATAGGAAATTTAAAAGACCCCGATTACCGGCTTATATCAAAACCAATACTAAAAGTTTATCTTGGCACAGTTAATTTTCCTTCCTTTACTGTACTAACGTACCCCATCCAAAATCACTAAAAATCTCATCAGATGCCATAGACATATTTTCCCATTTTTCACTGTCTGATAATAAATCTGTGCATTTTACAAATGAATTGCTCTGTAGTGAATATACAATACTTGTATGCATGCATGCAAACAAACAAGAAAAACAGCCTCAATAGCATTACAGCAACTGCAATAGCAAAACCAATAATAATATTGCAAATAAGACAGAATGAGAAGACGAATAAGGCAAAAAAGAAAGAGAATGAGAGAGATATACAAAGAAGTCACTTCAGCATAAAGTGCCAATAGCGTTTTAAATCGTAGCATAATATTAGGCGCATTGACATGAGTTTTAAAAGCACTCAACACAAAGCATACAAGACTATACACGCACAAAGATAAACAAACAAACAAAGCTTTTTAACAGCACTAGTAACAACAACAACAACAACAAAAACCAGGACATTAATGACGATAACAACAACGATAACAGTAACAACGATAACAACAACAACAATAGCAAGCATAAACAACTACAGAAAGTGCAATGTTAGAAAAGAAGAGAAAGAAAAAAAACAAACAAAAAAACTATAAACTAGAGAGAGAGAGAGAAAATGTGTGTGTGTATATGTAACATCACATTCACTTGAAAACGTCATCATAGTTGTCGTGATTAACATATAAAAACCTTAGGGCTGATCACATTAAGCCCAAAAGATGATTGAGGCAGGAATGACGACTACTTTTGGTTTAATTGTCGTCAGTTGTTTTAGCAGTCTGTTGCTGCGGATTGAACAGGCATTTGCTATTTGCCTGACTTTATAATCAACATCAAAACGGTTTTCGCTATTTGACTGAAACGACAACGTATTCGTGTACATATGTCTTTACAAGCATTTGAAGTGTAAGCGTATGTGTAAGTGATGATTGATATTCTGCCTTATGAGTCATGGTTGAAGTTCGATTTGAATTTTTTTCAATTTAAAAATTAATGTTGCAACCATATACTGTGAGTGTATGTTTAATATTTATCACCTGATTTTACTGTCGCTTTTAATTCATTTCATTTAATATGCAATATTACCATACGTACGTACCCTACATTGTGCACGTTATAACAACGTACAGCTGGTTAGAGGACTTTTTAGTATTCAAATCGCTCACGCAGAATATTATCCAATATGGCATGAACTGTTTGTTTCGAGACCATTTGCCAAAACTAAGCCATAACAAGATACTAATCATATCCCCATAGCGTTCGCGGTTGGCAACGACGGTCTGGCCAGCGTCGTTCTTGAAAAAATTTCTACAGATGACGCCACCAGCACAAAATCCACAACAAACAATGTGTTTTGCTCTTTTTATTATGTTTTCCTCGTATGACTTCTTGCAGAAATGGGCGAATGATGTCACGAAGAGCCTCTTTAATTGCCTTTAAGCCAACAAGTGTATATAATCGGCTCATCCCTGGCAGTCGATGGCCGCTCCAGATATATTTGTAATTTACAAGAATGAAGTTCAGTCAGTCTTGTGTGAAGAGGCAGTGTGTTTGAAGAGAGTAATCGTGGTTTGAAGATCTCCGTTACAAAGATCTGTCAAATAATTTCCTAGTAATTGTTATTTTTTATGCAAAGTGTATAAACAGAGGAATAACAAAGAAAAGCAATTGTTGTTGTTTACATCAAGTTGTGAGCAGTGGCACACAGAATTGCGTGAATAATAAATAATTTTAACTAAAACTAAACACGGAATTTAGTTTTATTTTAAATGCAATGTACGAGCTCAATATTTTAAACATTTTTAAAAGATAAATACGTAACAATACTGTGTGTATAGGGTACCATTAAAGCTTAAGAGGACTTCTCTAACTTTCTTACCTGCTTGTTATTGTTTATATTTTTTTTTTAATTTAATATCTAATAGCCTTTGGTGCTTTTTAGGTGTTTCCATACGATGTCATTTTAATAAAAAAAAAAGAAAAATGGAGAAACAAAATGCGAAATAAAAGGTAAACAAACAATAAAAATAATACAAATGGGAATGAGAATGCGAATGTAAACAAATAAAATTCAAAGCAATAAAATAAAAATGGATTGAAACGTAAAAAAAGAACGCATTTATTGCCGAGTACAATATTTTTAATTAGTTTTTCTTCACATTTGGATTGCCATAACAAATGCAAGCGGTGTTTGAGCGCATTTAGGAATTGAATAAACGAACAGTGTTTTTAATGGTTAGCGTAACGAACACAATATTAAAGGATGTTGTTGAAGAAATTTTCGAAAAAATTTTCGACGCAGGAAAGGATAACTTTGTTGCCGTTCGGTAGTTAGTGTCTATGATCACGTTTTGTGGATGCAATGTCTTAATCCTGTGACACTCCAACTAAGACATGACTATCTATACACAATTAGGTCCTCTGTAACTGTCTACTAAGGCAGTCGGCTTGATTATGGACATACTGCTATTTTGCAATGACCATGTCTAGGACACGTGAGTTGATTTAAGAATTCCAACTACAGCAGTAGTCGCCGTAGTTTAGTATGTAGTAGGTAGATATCAAAACGCAGTTCATATATCATCGTTTCTTCGGTAACTTTCTCTCAACAGATTTCTGACAAAAACTCTGAGAGTAAAATAAAATTGTCATGAAAAGTTTCCTCAATAATCTATCGTTCGGAGTAGATTTTAAACAGTACGTCCCGCCATTTATGAAAGATTCTTAATTCGGGATTTTTTGGTGGTTAGGTGACTGCGATTAAATCCCTGACGGACGTCCTTTCTTTGTTTGTCTTCGTCCATGCATGTCTAGGATTTCTCAGAGGAATTTAGAATCATTCAAACGTATCTGGGACATAAGAATGTCACATTCTTCCACATGTTACATGGCATAGGTATTGCAAATGAACGGATGATACCTAGTCTGAGTATCATCCGTTCATTTTACTGGGAGACTTAATTTTGTTGGCAGCAGAAATTTATTTATTTTATTTATTTATTTATTAATTACAATACAATTACAAATTATATTCTAATTATATACGAGCGGAGTAACTTGACCATATGCTCGGTGTAGTGTAACAGACCAGAGCCTCCAGTGGGAATCAAACCCACAACCCTCACGCTAACAGTCTAGCACACTACCGACTAGACTACCAGGGCGCCCAGAAATATATTTCAAGACCATGCTGAACTCGTATAATAAAGAGAGGATCTCTAATCTAAAAAGATGAATATTAACTTGGTATTTTCTCTAATACATACATACATACATATCAGAGATAAGAATTGAGTATTCAAAAATAATTTCCGATACTTATACGCATTTATACTTATTTTAATATCATACTCATACTACTCATATTAAAAGTTTGAAGTACTCATCGTACTCATACTTAACAATACGCATGATCTTGTTGAATTCGACTCTCCTTTACTCAACATTTACAAGAATCACAAAAAATAAGTATGATTCGCGTACGAACACTCACTAGAAGATTGTGTGTTTGCTTTGCTAGCTGTTTTTGTCTTTTTCTTTCTTATTTTTTTGTAAATGCAACAACAAATAAGGCTGTAAATTTTGATGAATGATTCGAATCACTCGAATCATTTATGAGTTTTATAAGTATTTTTCTAAATGTATGAATCTGTATGAATAGGTGTATGAATCAAACATATTTCGAATGTTATGAGTTTGATGTCAACGTTGTACCCATACTCATTGCAACTTGTACTTATAAATCAATGTTGCAGTGAGTACGAATGTATCAGAGTACATATTTAGATTTCAATATTGTTGACTCACTTATATTCAAATTTTCATGAGTACTTATGAGTAGCGAAAAAACGATTCATTACGGATCTCTGATACATATATAGATGATCATTACAACTTTTCAGTCAGGATAATGACCTAGCTTCTCACTTCATGCCAATTTTATTTACTCTCAGAGTTTTGTTGGAGATGTTTGACCTGGGGTTTGAACCGGGGCCTGATGTCTAATAAGTCAACACACTGCCTACTAGACTACGGAGACTTCTCTCTAATGACTTTCGACAATTTAGGCTGGCTGATAATGCGCAACCAGGTAGATATGTATGTATACTAATGTTAGAGCAACAGGTTTTCAATGCAAATTTGAATTTTCCACTCACTGTGATTGTGGCAACAATCAAATGGACAACTTAGAAGTGATTGCTTCCGGAAAAAGTAGCTTTTTGGAGAGTAAAAGTTGTCACTGGAAAATATTTTTTTAAAATTATTTTCGTTAACTTTTGTGATGATGGTATGAACTAAACGTATCTTCAACAAAAAGCCAACACAACCGCCTTTCGTTTTACTGCCTGACAAGTTTCCAGAAAGAAAGATGTTTCTAAACATTGTGCTAATTCCTATACTCCATAATGCACACCATGCCACTGTACATAAGAATGGATTTTTCAAAATTTAAATATTTTTCATTCAACATCATTATCTTTCAATGATTTGCTATGAAAAATTATGCAAGTTTCTTCACTTTATTTTTTGCAGCCCCCACTGAAATGAATAAAAAAAATGTATCGCTCAAATAAATTTCTAATTTATTTCATGCGTTTGAATAGGATGTTCCAACAGGAACTTTCGAATTTTGACAGTTCATAATGAGCATCATGTTGATCATCTTAAGCAATGAGACCCATTTCTGTATAAATGTGTACATGAACAAACAAAGTTTGGACTTCCAAGAGCGTTCAAAGCATACCGCTCGATTATAATCAACCTTTTTTTAGCCTGAATCATAAGATCTGGACACCAACGACATGTGGATTTAACAGAACGACTCTAGGTGCCACAGAGATCATACATACATAATTGATCATTACAACCCTTTAGTCAGGATTACGACCTAGTTTCTCATATCACTTATGTTGTGTGCGTTAATTTTTATATATGAGTAGCGGGACCTTCAGTTCAAAGTCGACTCCGAATGACAGATTTTTGGGAAACTTTTCGTGGGAATTTTTTATTTACTCTCAGAGTTTTTGCCAGAAATCTGCTTAGAGGAAGTCGCCGAAGAAATATTATTTCTTTCATATTTCGTTGAGTTGGAGATGTCAGACCACACAGATCATGCTGCATTAAATTTTCGGCAAACGCGATTTGAGGTCATAATCATGGAGGTCAAATTCAGCTTTTAGGTGCCACGCAGCTTATGCTGCATTCAATATTCTGAGGGCTTTGTCATCTCATGGAGGATAAAATAAGACACAAACTACAGTGTTTTTTATAACAAATATATTCCATCATGTCGCTCAAATTCAGTCTGATTTATGTCCCCAATTCATCGAAGAAATTAACATTTCGGATCCTCTCTACACAAAGAATCCGTGGCTGGCATTTGGACAATGAATAGATCTGCCAAGGGAATAAAAAATTTCGATGATATCTCTTACAAAATGGATAGAAATCGTGCCAACCAGTTACTTCGACTTGGTCGTGGCATCATTTCAATCACAGTGACCATGCTTACAGGTCACTGTGTTATGGGCAGACACGCGGAGAGAATTCGGCTCCCATTTAATGACTTCTGCGGTGGATGCAGATCTGCTGAGAAGGTTAATACTGTTATCCACTTTCTTTGTAAATGCCCATCTCTTGAGAGGTACAGATATAGGTTATTTGGCTGTCCAACCCTTGTCAGCTTGACGGAGCTATCGTCGATTGATATCAAGGATATAGCCTCGTTTATCAAACTTTCTGGCTGGTTTTCCAGCGCGGGATAGTCGTGCTTTAAATGTGCAGACCTTAATCTGACGGAATTCCACTTCCTATGCTCAGGGGAACTTGATCAGTACAGGGACTGCGTTCAACTGTGGCATCACAACGGGCCGCTATGCGTGCTCAAGTGAGCTTTTGGTATAAAAGCTACCATACTAACCCAACCTAACCTTTTACACTCTTTGCTTTTCAATTTAAAAAATTATTTTTTTAATACAGGTTGCCCTTAAGCAATGACCCTCTCTACGTGCTTGCGCTTTATGTAAATATTAATCATTTCATAAGCATATGGGAATATGAAAAATAATTAAAAATTCTTGAAAAAAAAACACTACGAATAAAATTTTGAAAAAGTTTAAATTAACTTCGCTACCGGAAAACCGTAAAACAAATAGCGGTTTGATGCCTAAAACAACAACAGCTGAAAGACACACTTCATTAAAAATTTTCAAAATTAAAATCTAAAAACAAAAAAAAAAAATAATTTTTTTATTTTCTTTTGTTTCCGTTCTTCCGCTTTTCATTTTGAACGAAAAAAAAAGAAAAATAAAATTTTTTTCTTGTTTTTCTTAAACAAACACAAAATTTATAATGATTTCGAGCAGTTTAATCTACACACACACACAAACGAAAAAAGACGGTTTTTACAGGCAACACGCTAAATACCAAGAAACCATTTGCACTTTAACAATGAATTCAATGATGATGTTACACATGTTTTCATACATGTATGGGTGGGTTTGTGTGATGCATGTGTGTGCGGTTGTATTGTGATATGATTATTGCGTTTGTATTTGGGGGTATCCATAACACGCCACTTTTATTTCGATATTTCACCAGTTGTTATTTGCCATACACATACACACACGTACTTGCAGTGTGCGTGTGTGCTTTACTGAACCTTTATTCTGCATCATGTACTCAACTCGTAAAGCTTAACGTTTATAACGCATAGCAATAATTTAAATCCTCATTGCCTAAGTTTGTATTACGCTTTGAATGTATGGAAATAGAGAATGCAACATATCTAAACATTGTTTCTCCTTTTGTTTTTGTTTCTGTAACTTCACATTAGAAGAACAATTCGTTGGAGAAACGTACATTGCTTTAGAGTTTCTGAATGGAGGAAAAAAAAATTTAAAAAAAAAAAATTGTGAATGCTTTTAAATACTACAACTACCGTAGAAGACTAATGTATTGACTTACTGCCTGACCACTGCAGTGTTTTCAAGGCGAATGTTACGGCCATTTTGAAAATGGAATAATGAGGGATTTTGTCTGATTGGGTGGCTACGATTAAATGCCTAACGCTGGTCTTTTCGAATCATTCAAAGATAACTTTCATAAGGTTCCGCAGTCCTGATTGAAGGATTGTAATGAGTAATTAAGTGAGTTAGGTTGCCATGGTCTTTACAATATTTCCCAAATTTTAATTTATAATCCAACTGTTCAGTATGTTCCCCATTCGTTTACCATAGAAATTGCCTCGTATTATTAAGGGACTTGTATTGAAATCTACTACTGAATACAGAGATGACAATCATTGTAAGAACAAATATTTTACGATTCCTAATTTACATAAGTCTGCTGTCATTTAGAATTCTATCTTGAACTCTTAAATCATATGCAAACCCTATCCCAATGTAAATTGTACCCCAAGAAACACTAGTGCGTGCGGTTTTCTTCGTTTTGTAGAAGTTTTATTATTTTAGACACCCTACTTGCCTGCCATATAAGTGAAATAAAACTGAAGATGGTTGACACCATGGGTGATTACAACTTTTCCTATCTCAAAGTACTGGATCAATTCTCGACCAACTCTCAGACTAGAAATTTTGTCATCATAACATATACCGTAAATTGGCTTATGAATGGATCACAGCTATGGGTACTCCAGCCACCGTAGTTCCGGAGTGGGCACAACGAGTCCACGAGACGAGGGGAATTTAGTGTGTGAGGGCCCCACACACGGAGGATGTGACGACTTCCTCTATGGTGCGGTTAGGAACATTCACCCCTCCTCGGCGTAAAAAAAAAATGGGTACTCTAGCCAAGGCGTCGTAATCTAGTTGTGTGTTGTGTGAGGCCACGGTTCAGACTCCAAGTCGAACATTTCCAACAAATTGAAATACAAAAAAATATTTCTTCAGTGACTTCCTCTCAATAGATTTCTGACCAAAACTCTGTTCCTTAAGAAAATCTGTCGTTCGGAGTCGACTTTAAACTGTAAGTCCCGTCACTCATGGATAAAAATTAACACGCATAACTTAAGTTCTGTGTTCTGACTAATGGGTTGTTATGATCAATTATGTATGTATGTATGTACTCCAGCAAAAGATCAACACGCTGGTGTTAGAAAACTCAAAGGTCCATACTCGTTGGGTTGGAGCACGATTTATATTTTAAAGTTGATCTGGCCAGTAAATGAGAACAAGACAATAAATCGTGATATTGTGATCGTATCCTCCGTCTTTTGACATCCTAAATCACAGAGCACAGTGGCAAGCTACTACAAATAAAAGCGTCCTAGAAAAGCTAGTAGCCCTTCCAAAATTCCAATATTCTAGTGCTTGAAAGCAGTTTACGACTAGACTCACTGTTTTCCCACATTTTTAATGCAAAACAGGCTAAGGGACATAAACATACATACATAAATGGTCATTACAACAATTCAGTTAGGCTTACAACCTAGCTGCTCACACCACTTATGTTGTGCGCGTTAATTTTTATACATGAGTGGCGGCACCTATATTTTTCGTATTTCGATTTGAGCGAGATCAGTGATCAGCAATGAGTATCGAAAATTTGAGTAGAATCGAATCATACTCGTAATTTTTGATACTTATACGCATTCATACTTATTTTAATATCATACTTTAATAATATCATGTTGTTGATTTCGACTCTCCTTTACTCAATATTTACAAGAATCACAAAATAAGTATGATTCGTATACGAACACTACAATACTCACTGGAATGTTGTGTGTTTGATTTGCTTGCTGTCTTTGTCCTTTTTTTTTTTCTTTTTTTTTGGTAAATACAACAACAACTAAAACTGTAAATTTTGATGAATGATTCAAATCACTCGAATCATTCATGAGTATTATAAGTATTTTTCTCAATTTATAAATCTGAATGAGTAGGCGTATGAATCAAACATCTATCGAATGTTATGAGTTTGATGTCAACGTTGTACTTATACTCATTGCAACTTGTACTCTAAATCAACGATGTAGTGAGTACGAAAAAATCAGAGCAGTTAAATTTCAATATTGTTGACTCACTTATATACAAAATTTCATGTGTGCGTATTAGTAGCGAACAAATGATTCGTGGCTGATCTCTGATCAAGATGTCAGACCTGGATTACATCTTCTTATAACTACAAGGTAGACATTTGGACTTTGTCCATTTTAGTTGTTATATGTTATCCCACTCATATCGTATATTATTGGGATTCAATGTTACAATTCTGTGCCGCAAAGCAGTAACAAACAATTCGTTACATACCACTACAATTCGTTTCACATTTTCCCCCTACTCTCTCTTGTTCTTTGCAAAATTTTCGTTTCAATTTCCATACGTTTTTTTCTGTTTTCATAGAATTTCATTTAAATTACAAACATAGATTTACTCCAGTTAACTGTTTAGCCTTAGCCGCAATCAAATTCATTTGATTTCTCCCACTATTGCTGTATGTAACGCCAGTATGTCCTGCCAGCCGACAAGGTTTTTTTTGTAATTTTGGCTGCTGCATGTGTGTTCACCAAAGTCAGTCGAGTATACATGCTGCATAAAGAATGTGTGTCTCTGGTATGTATGTTGATTGTGAACGTAAATTTTTTTGCTCCTCATCTGTCCACCAGCAATGGCATATGGTAATACTTTATTGTGCGTAGACCGATCTCTACTCTACCGTCTACTTTTTGTAACGTTTACCCGAATGCAACCCGTAACATTACAAACAGATGGAATAGATTGCAAAAGCCAGTTTTAATGTTTCATTTCTTGAAATTGCTGGGAATTGTTCAAAGAATTAGCAGTTGTGAGCGAATGTATACGAGTTTATATGAAATTGTTTGTTGTTGTTGTTTTTTGGCCATACTAGCTATTAACACCGGCTTCCATTGTTTTTCCATAGAACTGAGCAGGTTTTTTGTGAAACCGAAATGTATCATATTGGCTTATACGGTAGCTTGATGTATGATGGTGATAATAGTTGGAAAAATTCTTGGACAACGTTTTTCTATTTAAAAATTAAAAACAAAAAAAAAATATTGTTTTATTTGCTCTTGACAATATTAGGCAATGTGGGCAAGACTTCTTAAGTTAATCAGTGTAAACAACAATACAACGTGTTACATCAGCAAAGTCGACTCCGAATAACAGATTTCTGAGAAACTTTTCGACTGTAGGTCCCGCCACTCATGTATAAAATTAAGGCACACAACATGAGTGGTGTGAGACTGTAGGTCCCGCCACTCATGTATAAAATTAAGGCACACAACATGAGTGGTGTGAGAAGCTAGGCCTTAATCCTGACTGAAGGGTTGTAACGAACGTATGTATGCATATGGCGGTATACTTTGCTCTGGGTGTTCATGCGAGTAGTCTGCGAATATCTCATAAGGACTTCTGCAGCTGCAACCAGGACTTCTGAAGCTGTAACCTCGAGATACCCAAGGAGACCACTTCTCTGCTTTTGTTCGGCGTTTGGGAATCTGAAAAGAAGAATTCTTGAACACTCAGAATTTTTTGATAAAACATTTTTAGCCAAAGACAAATTGAGAAAACTTCACACCTTCTTTAGACGCTCGGTATGGTTGAGAGATGCCAACCAGGAGCTGTAATTATATGATAGACTTGGTAATAGCGGAGTTACAACGGAGCCTTATAAGACCCAAGTAAACTGTTCTCATTAAGTCGGTTGCCAGTTTAACCTTACGTAACCTAAGCCCAGTTGACCAGAGGAACACTCTAACAGAATAGAACGACTGGCGTCAATGTAGGTCCAGAAAAGCCTATAGATGACCAGACTGCTGCATCTCTAAATATAAGACTGAAATAAGTTATGGAAAGGAATTAAAATGTTTTTGTTAAGGAATATATTAAATATTCTTGTATTACAATTCAAACTACAGCCAATGTAACTATCCCAACTAAGTTCTTATTTTAGCCTGAAATAGGTACTTTTCTTAGAACAAATTTGTATTCCCTTTCAAAAAGCATTCTTTCAATTTCAAACCAAGAATTTAAAAAATTTTCAGATGAATCTCTAGATGCTAGTGACTCTAAAGTAATGTTAGTTTCTAAAGTGGGAATGAAATTTTTGCGCTTTTACTCATTTAATTAAGAAAAATCTTCATACATCCCATAGTTGTACTAATGAACATCATGCACACATACGTTTACACTTACACATACAGTGCTAAACATGTATGTATGTATGTGCAATTAGTTGTAGAAAAATAAATACCCAGCAAATATTTACTTTTGCAAAGAAAAACAATTCTTACGAGTACTCTTCAAAAGCATCAAAGAATGAAGCCGAATTATACAACTCCTTCAAGACGAATTAAAAAAATAATAATAATAAAACTTTAAGAAATCAAATCTTTAATGTAAAAAAACTTGTAATTCTCATCTAGAAAACTATTCCATTACACTAGAGAAGAAACTCGTTACTGAATTAAGAGTTAAGCCGATCTCTCCTTAAACTGGGTGCGAAAACACTGAATTTTTGTGCTTGAAACTTGGCAAAAATTTACAATGAATTGCAAAGAATAGTGAGAGCATATATGTATGTATGTAAATAGAAGGAAAGAGAGCATAGTTTAAAATTGCCTAAAGTTCTGCAACAGAATTCTGAACAGACAGTATTCGAAAATTTTATAAAGCTTTGAACTTCTACAACGTATGCGTTAGGACCGGCTAACTCATGGTTATGCAGTTGCTTAAAATGGGTGAAATGTGTTTGTATTTGATCGTCTGATCAAGTATTCATTCTGTTACACCGCAGATCTGTTTTCAAAATAATAACTTTGACTTTGACTTATTGAAAAATATTCGACTGCATTCTAGAATAAAGTATTTCCTTGAAATGGGTGAGCGAATAGAGGCTAATAATAATTATGCCCATTACATTTGGTCGCAGCATGGTAACAATAATGTTCTTCTATAGTCCGTTGCTGTATATACCACTGGCTCGGTTAAAAATGGTGGCCTATCGCGTGGTTAACAGGTCCTTAGACGATATGTATAAAGGAATTTGGTGTTTGTCGATAGATTTGCAATCCTTATAATTGTCTCTCTCTCTCTCTCTTACATTGTTATATGGATTCTGGGGAAGTTGCCGTTGTTTAATAGGCAGAGTGTTGGATGTGTTAGATGTGAGGTCAAGGTTCATTCCTCAGATCAGTCCTCTCGAACAAAACGAAATATGAAGCAAACATTTTTTTGGCGACGGCCTCTCAACAGATTTTTGATCAAAAACTCTGAGGGTTAATAAAATTGCCATGAAAAGTTTCTTAAAAATCTGTTGCTCGGAATTGACTTTAAACCGTAAGTCCCGCCACTCATGTATAAAATTAGCACACGCAACATAAGAGATGCTTGGTCATAGTCCCAACTGAAGGGTTGTAATGAGTAATTATGGATGTAAGCATGTAAGAAGTTAAAAGCCAGTAGAGTTTAAAGAGTTATTTCTGCAGAAGCATGTTAAATAAGCTTTCCCATCCGGTCTTTATTGATATCAGCTGTTGATCAGTATAATGGCTGCTCTTATCGTTATAACATTATGATTGTATTTTTAATCAAAATGGGAAAATATTCTGACAATAAATATTGCGCTCTCCGTTGTATTTAAAAACCAATATTTTCAAACGGGCAGGGCTTGATAAGAATATTTTGTGTAAATTTTGCCAGATAGCTGCAAAAACCATGTCAGAGTCGGGAAAAAAAGAAACAAAATTGTTTACTAGGCACTCGCATATAAAGGCATACACTTATACACACACACACTTATGCATACATTCATACTCAAATTGTTTTGTCGAGTAATTACGAAATTTATGCACAAGAGAAATATTCTCTAATGCAGTAAATTTTTACTCCTCCTCTTATTACTATTAATTTACAACAAAAAACAACAAAAACCTAAAAAAAAACAGCAGAAAATCTAAATTAAAATTAAAATCATGAAAATGAAAGAAAGAAAAATAATTTCCAAAAATATGTTGTGAATAGTATTTGAGGAATTAAATTTACAATTAGAAAGTAATGTTCAGTTCATAATGAAATTCTGAATGAAATTCTTAAGAAATTATTTTTTAAAGAATTTCATTTCAATTTTAAGTGTTTCTTTTTTTTCAATTTTTAATTTTTATATTTAATTTTCACTTGATAAAAGTGAGAACGGCAAGCTACTCGCTAACCTATACTAAACTAACAACAATGAATTGTGGGTAGAAATACTGGTACATGGCAAAAGACATAATTTTTTTTTCTTTGTGAACAAATAAATGCAAATGGAAAGTCTTAATTTCATGTCTAAACAATTGCTCTGAGTATTTATCTTGTTTAGTAAGCTTGTGGAAAAATTTCGAACCGAAAAGTTTTCATTATTTCAGCGGTTGGTGTTGTATTTCACCGGATTTTGCAATTTTGTACGCAGAAGGAATTTAAATTTGTTCACATAATAAGAGATAGCATAGGGAAGGTGATGTAAAAGTTTAAAAATAAATCAAAAAAGATTTGAAATTTTTCCAAATTTGTAAAAGCCCACAAGTGACTGTTTGGCGCGGCTTGTAGAGCGGAGGCATCTTTGGCTCATATTACTTTGAAAATGAGGACGGCACAACCATTACGGTCAATGGGGGGGGACACCTACGCACCAAATTAACCGATTATTTTCTACCCGATCTTCATCGTATTAATGTGAGCGATGTTTGGTTTCAACAGCCTGGTGCAACTTGCTACATATCTCATGCCACAATCAAATTATTGCGTCAAACATTTGATGGCCGTTTAATTAACCGAAATGGTGATATCAACTGGCTGCCAAGAAGCTGCAATTTGACACCGTTGGAAATATTTTCTTTGTACCGCCTTTAAAAAAAAGCGTTAAGCCGACAAACCAAAGACAATTGAGCACTTGAACGTCAACATTCGGAAACGAGAAAAAGTGCAAGAAAATTGTTCCAAACGGATGAGGCCCAAACGCGGCAATCATATAATTGAAATAATATTCCATTTCTTAACGGAACAACAAAAAAAAATGGTGGCAAAATTTTAAACTGTTTTTTGTTTAATTGCTTATTTAAATTTAAACTTTTAAATGGTCCACCCTTTACACATATCTAATCGGTGTACAATTGTCTCTTTTTAGTGGAAAAATAAATTTTTGTTTTTTGATGTTATCTGCTTTATCATGTACAGTAATAGTAAAGGCGAACTCTTTGATCTGAATTGAAATATTAAATTAACACCCCCGCCCCTCCCACAGAACAGATGGTATTGCAATGCAAGAAAAACCTCATTTCATTAAGTAAGCCACTCTCTAGTTGAGATAACAATTCCAAAACACTGTAATCATTTCATTAATATTTCAATAGAAACAAAGTGTTTTTAATTTAAATTTTCAACAAATGACATCTTAAAGCTGGTAAATGTAAAATAAAAAAAAAACACAAAATAGAATGACGAAGAAGTTCAAAGAGAATTTACCACGAAGTTGTTTCTTTATTAATTTAAAAACAACAAGTACAAGTAAGATGATGTTGATGGTTTTGTCTCTGGTTATATTTTTATTTCAATTTAATTCCTTTTAATTCATTGCTGTACTCAGAAATGAAAATGAAAAAGAAAAAAAAACAGAATTCAACATCAAATCTTGTTTAGAAAAGCAAATTTCTTACACACAAAAACCCTCTTATTTTATTGAAATTCGTAAAATAAAAACGAAACGAAAATGAAAGGGAAAAACAGGAGAGAAAACAGTTTACTTTTGTAGTTGTTGATAATTTATTTATTCTATTTCGCCACAATATTTACGTTCAACTACAATTTCTAAACGTACTCTGAACTAAAATAACGAAAGAAAACTGGCGAAATGAAATTAAAATGAAGAAAAACTAAATCAAAAACTTCCATTCTTACTTTAACAAACAAATCAAAAGTAATTTTAATTTCATTTCTACTAAAAATCTATTGCTAGATAAACATCTTAAACATGGGAAATAACTACACAAGCTAGTAAGATCAACAGCGACTAAGCGATGCCTTGCAACACATAATGCTGTTGGGGAAAATTCGTTACTAATAGACACGTTTAAGAAATGATTTTCGATAACTAGGACACAACTATGAATGATCTGTACCAGAGATCAGCAATGAGTATTCAAAAAGATGAGTAGATTCGAATCATACTCCAAATTTCTGATACTTATACCTTGCAACACATAATGCTGTTGGGGAAAATTCGTTACTAATAGACACGTTTAAGAAATGATTTTCGATAACTAGGGCACAACTATGAATGATTTGCACCAGAGATCAGCAATGAGTATTCTAAAAGATGAGAAGATTCTAATCATACTCATAATTTCCGATACTTGTACACATTCACACTTATTTTAATATCATACTCATATTCAATGTTTGAAGTACTCATCGTACTCATACTTAAAAATAAGCATCATGTTGTTGATTTCGACTTTCCTTTACTCAACATTTACAAGAATCACAAAATTTGTATGATTCCTTCGTCACTCGAATCATTTATGAGTATTTATATATATAAAAATGAATGTGTGTTTGTTTGTATGTTTAAACTTTATAGACGATTAAACGGCTGAACCGATTTTCTTGACATTTTCACAGTATTTTCCTGTATGTCTGGAAGGAGCTATAGGCTACTTTTTATATTGAAATAGGCAAATAAAATAAAATAAAATAAATTAAAAAAGTATGAGTGTTATTGTCTAACAAAATATTACGTATACGTCACCTGTCAGCTCTATGTAATATTTTATACACGACAGTAATCGAAATACGTCTATATATATAAAAATTAATGTGTTTTTATTTGTTTGTGGGTTTGTTTGTTTGAAGTCTATAGGCGGCTGGACCGGCTGGAAATTTTAACAGTACCTTCCTGTATGTCTGGAAGGAACTATAGGCTACTTTTTATTTTAAAATTTCAAGTAGGCGAGGTGCCACGCACACATACCTAATAAGTATTTAATGTCGCATATCTCATAAACTGCAACAGCTAGATTCAAATTTGATTCAAATTGTTGGCGGTCTGATTCCTCTCAGTTGAAAAGGTAGTTTCTGTTTCATCCCTTAAAATTTATACAGAATTAACAAAAAAAAAAAAGAATTCCGTAAGGTCGACTGTAAAATATAAATAAAAATTGTGTATGGACAACTTTGACATTTATATGAACAAAATGGGCAGACTTGCTGTAATGGGTGTGTCACGTGCTATAAAAATATTAAATTAATATATCTAAGAAAATATAACAGTTATGAAAATATAACAGTTAGAGTCCTAAAATTTTGGCAAATCAACCTTAGTATCAATATCAATATTTTAGACAAAAATGGGCTGACTACGAAAAGGGGGCGTGGTACTTCTTATACTGGGAAATCATTATAGATAAAATCAATCCTGAGGGAAAGACGAAAAATATTGTATATCCTAAGGCCTTAGAATAAAAATTAATTATTAAGACATATTGTAATTGTAAATATAAGAAAAATATATAAGTAACTCTTTAATATTGTACATATGTATATCCTAAGAAACTAGAATAAGAAATAATTATTATAAAACATTGTAAATATCAGTAACAAAATGAATATTTTAAAAACCCAGACTTCTTCTTATATTATTACGTTGAGGTTATTAACTAAAAATAATAAAAATATACATAAGAAAAAATGTTTATCATATATTTTGAATATTTATATTCCATTACGATAGGAGTAGCGAAGCACACCGGTTTTTAGCGAGTAATTTATAAAAGAAACATTTTTTTTTTGCTAATTTTCTTTATATTCATGGCCTTATTACTTGTTTTTTTACTTTTTTTCCGCAAATTAATTACAAATGATGGAATGGTAATCAAATTTTGAAAAGGCAAATAAATTTTCTTGAAATAAATTACGGCATCATTTAATAATTTCCTATTCTAATGTTACATTTTTGGTCATAATTATTAAACGCACATTGCATTGTGCCCGTAAAGCACGTATAGAAAAGGAACTCAATTCGATTATACTATATGCCAGCACACACACACAGACATACACACAATTTAACGGTGAGTAATAAATCACAGCATTAATCCTTGCCAAGTTTATAATCAACAAAAAGAAGACGATGAAAAGAAAATGAAAAGGAAAAAAATAATGACTGACCATGACCGAATGCGGAACAGTTTACACAAAAATTGCAACAACAACAACAACAACAAAATATTGTGGGCATTTCTTTTTAATAGAAAAACTAAAAACGAAGGCGGTTAAGCAATGGTGTTATGCGAAGCGTGGGTATATGTATGTATGGGAAGTATTTCTACGATTTTTTTTTTTATTTTCTCCTTTATTTTCTAAAGGAAAAGCAAAAAAATTGAGGAAAAAGTAGAGAAAATGTTGAGAAACTTATAAAAGTTTACTTTGCTTCACTTTTTCTTAGGGTTTTCCGTTTTTTTTTAGTGTGTGTGTGTGCGTTTTTAACTTTGTGTTGCTTACTTTTTCTCTTTCGAAGTTTGTTGCTGGTGTGTTGTAGGTGTGTGTGTGTAAGTGTGTATGGGTGTGTGGCAACATAATAAATTATCAAATGTCCAAATGTAAAACAAACAACTTTATTTGAGTCAAAATAATGAAGACACGGACGTCAGCGACGGCGGCAATGGCAATTGCGATGGTATTGCTGCCTTTACCAACAGAAGGAATATGAAACGTAGAAGCAAGACAAAGAAGATGAGAACATTAATGCTGATGTCGACATTGAATACAACAATGATGAGTACAAACACTTCACTTGCAACACTAAGCCAATGCTGGACGTTTATAATGAGAAAAGAAAAAAAAAACGAAAAGAAACAACAAATTCGATAAGCAGTTCGTATAGAGCCAAAACATTTTAATAAAGTTTAGCTAAATAACAATGGCCATAATAGGAGAAGAGAAAGAAAAAACAACAACAACTACATTATTATTATTATAAACATTTATCTAAAGCTATTTTATACTCTAAATATGTACGTATGTAACAGTGATTGTTTTCGGGTTTCAAAGTATTTGTATATGGTTAGAGGAGTATCTGTGTATCTGTGTATTATCGTTTGCCAGCCGCATGGGATTTATGCGTATTAAATGAGAAATTAATGAAGTTTTCTTCCTGTACATGGGAAAATGTTCTCCCCGTTTTTTTTTTGTTTGTTTTTGTTTTTGTTTTATTAATAATAATAATCCTTCTTAAAAATAAAACAATATAAATGAGCAAAAACGTAGAAATATATGGAGAGAAAAAGGAAATGTTTGTAAAGAAATTTTTTAAAGAATATTAGATGCCCTACATGAAATTAACAGATTTAAGATTGGAACATTAAGTAATGAATTGATCTAAAAGCATAACAGTAAGGCTCAACCAAGTAAGTAAGGCTGTACTCATCATACGTTAAATTTTGTGTAATTTTAATAAGTGTTCCGAGACGAATGGCTTGTCAACATTGTCTGCCTCTATAAAGACAATTTTATACCGAGTTGGCTGAATCAGATCCTCGACCAAAAGTGTCAATGTGTTACAAAGTGTAATACACAGGCTATGGGATAACGTTGAAATTTTTTTCCAATAAAAGATTGATTAATAACACACTTACCGAGAAAAGGTGTTCTGACGAAATTCAGCAATTTTGAGGGTATTCGTGTCTTTAAGTGTTATAAAGAAATTTACTTTCAGATTATCAGACAGATCACATGAATAGTCTTAAAAATGTTCAGAATAGAGATCACCTTGTAACTCGGGTGCATATATTACGCCTTCGCATGAAAAGAGAAGGAGAAAAGATATGTCCTAACAAGAAGAAGACTTTATTTATGCCTGAAATTCTGCTAAGGCAAACAGAGTAATTACATACTTATTCCAGTAACCATACCGGCCATTTGATTAACTTTACCAAAGCTATTTCCAGTCAATCCAACCTGCTTTTTCAAGTGCTCCGAATTGTTTCCCATTTTATTGTTTAGGGTAATAATGTTCTGCGATTCTTGTAACACTTTTTATGGTATTCTTGGGTTGTGTGTCTTGTACAGGATCTTTAAACAGTCGAAGTTAAACAGTTGATAAAAACTATCTTGCTGATGTCACATATATACATACATACATACATACATAATTTGCCTTCAGTCAGAATTACGAAACTTTTTCATCTCAATTGTATTTAGTCTCAGAATTTTTACCAGAAATCTACTGAGATGAAGTCGCCTTTATTTCGTTTTGTTGGTCTGACCTGGAGTTTAACCGTGGCCTTACGTCTAATAAGCTAAAACACTACCACAACGATGACTTCTATCTTGCAGAAATTATGTCCGTCACATGAATTGTCATTCTCAAGGGTTTTTATCGAAAAATCATCTTCAAAGATGAGGCCCACTTTTGTGGCTACGTGAATAGAAAAAATTATCGAATTTGAAACGATTCCAATTCACATGAGATCCGAAAGCGTCAAATGTTTTTCTAAAAACTAACAGACTAGTATGGCGTTCGGTCATTCCACATTTCTTTCAGAACAACACTAGTCATGCCATAGCTGTCAACAGCGAGCACAAAAGGTTGATTATAACGAACTTCTCTCGGCCTGAGTTTGATAGTCTGCACACGAACGATATACAATTTTTTCTTGTGGGATTTTCGTAATTCGCAGATGTTAGGGAATAAGACACAACTAAGAGAGCCAACATAACGCATGGCATTGGGAAAATTTTGCCTTATTTATACACCACAGTCATGGACAACTGGACATTTAGTAAGCGAACAGTTGAACGATGTTATGTTCCACACATAAAGCACACAACATAGGTTGTTCGATGATATCTCATACACGCTTTATTTTATTTAAATTTAAAGATAGGAAGGACTGAGTGAAAGACGCGCTATAATGAGGATATTGCTAGTGTGCAAACCTGAAAACACAACCAAACTAAAATTATTATAACATTGAAACACAAAGAAAAATCGTGTCAAACTTCGTTGATAATTCTTTAATTAAATAAGAATACCTTTCGTTTTTTTCATTTCTTTGCATTTAAAATACATAAAAACACAGTAACCTTCAGCTTTTTGCTTTTCTTTTCTACTTATAAAACTTTATTAAATTTTCACGGGTAAAAATTAATCTTAAAAGCAAGAAAAATTGCTGTTTTTAGGCACTAAAAATTTGCGCAACAATCCTGGAACTCCATAGAAAAACTATTGATTTCCATGTCAACACATTTGAATAAGAATTGAATAAGAGTTAAATAGACTTTAAATTGATGGGGGTGCACAATAATTTAATTTGATTTGATTGATTTCACAGGAAATTTTAAAAAGGCCTCTATTACAAGACTTTAACAGGCATTTTTTTTAAGGCAATGAAGGTGTAGGGTGTTTAAAAAATTTTCCATAAAAACACCGTGCTTTTTCAGTAATTTAAAGACACTTTTCCTTTGTTTTTTCCTTCCTTTTTTTAAGAATTTTTATTTTTTTTCACTTTTTTTTCTTATTAGATTTATGCTTTCCAATTAATTAATTGGACTGTTATGATTGAGGGTGTATTAAAGAAAAAATATGGCTTCATAGCTGATGGCTCACTTCATCTTGAGATAAATAAAATGAATTTTCTTTAGGGAATAGAACATATTAAATCATTAGGATATCGGGTATAATGATTAAATGCTAAATGCTAGAAAATAGAGAAACAACAGAAAAAAAAGAAAACAAAAAAAAAACAAAAAAAATTCCTTAATTAGGGAAACGCAAGAAAAGACACAGATTTTTTTAAATTATAATTAGTGGGTTTCGTTTTTAGGAAAATTAACACTTTTTGCTGTTTTAAATCATTAATTAAGAATAATTATGATTGTTTCTAGGAAGGCTATTATTTATGATTTACAAGGGGTTATGAAGAGAAATTTATGATTTACGAAATCCACATTCATTAAATGCTTAAAAAAATAAATAAAAATAAATTGTTTTTTGAAATTGCATGGTATAATCATATTTAATGCAAGGATACACATTTTATATCGGATTATGTCTTCCAGCTGTACAAACTAATTATTCAATGCCGTAGGTAGCACTTACTCAAGCCATCAAGCATTAAATAAAGCTGTTAAACTAAATAAATAAGGGGCTTCATTATCTTCAAAAAAAATCCGTCTATCATGCTTTCGTATAGGAACTTACGATCTTCCGTTTATCATGAACGTTTATAGAACTCAACAATACTTGCAAATAATAAAATTATTTCATCCAAATGGATGTTGCTTCCGGTTCCTTTTGAAACGTCCATTTTACGAACGTCATAATCGTCCTACTGAGAGAGCTATTCACAATGTGGTGAACAATTATGAGTAAAATAGTGCAGTAAACGATCAAACAACACCCATACGTCGATGAAATACAAGATCTGTCGAAAATATCGCCACTATCCTTGTGAGTGTGCAGAAGAATCCGAGGCAGTCGATTTTCCATCGCTCACAAGAACTCGACCTTTCGCCGATTACAAATTGTTAAGTGTTGCATAGTGACTTGAGCCTGTACCCGTATAAAATTCAACTTTCCCCGCAACTGAAGGCCTGACCTTAACTTTCATTGTAAAATCTTCTTCAGTAATGAGACCGCAATGTTTGAATAAATAAGTGCTTGAACAAGCGATGTTCATCGACATGAGGTTTTGGGGCCATTATTACAACTTGCCGTTAACTAAAGGGAGGATTTCAACGAGCAAATAAATTGTTTTTCATTATTATAAATGGACAATAAGGCAGAAGTGACCTTTAACCTTAGCACTGTGTACTATACGGCTTATGTCACATGTGGTATGCGGTATATGCGATTAACGGATATGCTTATCTCATCGAACACATAAGATTTGACCTTGAGGGGCTTACTTAAGGCCATAGCAATCTTTAAAGCCAATATAATCCATGTCATGTCAACTTGATTTATGCGCCAGGGTTATGAAAAATTTGACATTTCGGATGAGCTTCATCAAGAGAAGCTATGGGGGACAGTTGAACAATGTTGTATTCTACTGATAATGGCATTAAGTTGCCGTAATCTACGAATTATTCAAGCATTTTTGTTTCCATATTTCGATTAGATGTTTAAAAGCTAATCAAAGCAGTTGCTTTTACTTTGTTGACCCATTTTGAAATTTTCTTACTGAAATCGCATTTAAAATAATTTTTTTTTCTAATCAAAACAATTAACACAATAACAAAAGATAGCCTGTGCCAACTGAATTTTCAAACCTAATTCCAATATAATTAGGCTAAAAGCACATTTAGTATTTTTAAAACTGTTAGTATGCATATGCAATTGAAATATGTTAATGTGTTGTACTTACACTGCTGTTCAATAAAATAGATTTACCATTATCAACATCTTGCAACTAATTAAAGAAGAGTCACGCTTCAAATTTTTTAAATGTATCGGAATTATATTCATAAGAGGCCAGTAAACAAAGTGCAGTCACTTTTTTACATATACTCCTTTGCATAAGGAATGTCTAGTAAATCTTTCGGAGAGCAGGTGAATCTATTTTTTTGAACAGCTGTGTATGAAAAAAAAATATATTTCGAAAGAAAATATAAAATATCACACACCACACTGCCATAATTATTATTAAAAGTGTAACATGTGACCTATTTTGACCCAAATAATTTTAATTTATAACACAGAAAATCAACTAAACTCGTACGTTACAGTTTACTGCTGTGTTTTATTCTCGTTTTTTTATTTTTTTTTTTCGTGTTTTTATTCCAAAATGATGTTCAAATTATTACGTTCGTACCAAAAATATTTGGATCAAATCCAGTTTCAGTTTTTCATAAAAAAATGTTCATTTAAACATGCCTTCACATAAAAAACTATAAATCAAAATGAATTCTCGACACACACACATAAAAAAACACACACAGTTCACGAATACACACTCACTCACATATGCTCCTATACTCATATACATATATATACATACACGCACATGCATACAGTAACATGAACTTGGCTAAAAGTAAAAATGTGTGAATAAATATTTTTTGTTCAGTTTCAAATCGAAAAAAAAAATAATAAAAAACCTATAAAACAAAAATAAAAAAAGGATGGAAACAAAAAAAAAAAATAAAAACAAAAAAAATTTTGGGAAAAAGTTTTGCTTACTCAACATATTCTATTACAGACTGTTTCATCTGTACAAGTTGGCGCAAAAAAAGCTCCGTAATTCGGATTTTTTTAAATAGAAATGAAGAGACTTCTTCCTATCTTCAGGAAAGGCAAGTCGGTAGTTGGAAGTGTCCACAACGGGTGGTGCGATTTCAAGTGAGCTTTGGCATCAAAGCTACCACTCCAATCTAAGTAGAAGTATCTGTCAACAGAAGCGTATAGACTACTTTTGGCGTGGATGTTATTCACATTCAGGTTACGGAATCAATTATTGAACTTGCACGTTCTTAATGCTGTTCCCAGTGGTTGTAGGAAAAATACGATGGTTGTACCATTATCACGCAACTATGCCTTGGTTCCTACAAAATGATGTGATGATCATTTTCATGGCACGCTGTAAATTCAATTGTGAAAATTAATGGCAAAAATGGTGACATGGTGAAAAGGAATAATCAAGATACTGGTGTTTTGTTTTTACATCGCTTAACATTAAAATTATAAACAAAAGCTATAAAAACAAAACAATGCAGTAAACAAAACTGCTTACAAACTATCGTACTGCTTAATATGACAGCAAACACCAGCAAAAAAAAGGAAAACAAGTAAACAAAAATACAACAACAAACAACAGCATAAAAAATGGTAAACAAAATACAACAACAAACACTACAAGGATAAATGTAAATAACGATGTTTACGTTTATAGAGATTTCGAGAAGGCGAAGACATCAACATTCGACTTCAATAACATTCACCAGACTGTTTACGTTGCCATATAAAAGGCAAGTCAAAGCAGGCAACTATGTTAGTGAAGTTCTGTCAGTCTTGTGTGAATGTGCGGTGAGTTTGAATAGAAAATACGGCCAAGAACAGCATGTTAAATATTTTCACGAGGAACTGACTAAGGGTTGTGAAACTAGTGTTATACCAGATCTTTAAAAAGGCCTAGAGCCTTACCAGACATTCTCATTTCCGTTTTCACTAGAATTCTCCTGCCTATTCAATGCCAACCCTTGGCACATCAGTAAGAATTTTTCATAGCATAAGTTGAAATGCCTCCTTTTCATTCAACATAACCGCGGACGTATAACCACGGTGTGGATATTCCTCACATGAAGTTTACGGTTTTTTTTTTTGCAGAAACATTTGTGAAGTACTATTAACTTTTGGTCATATGCACCCACAGAGTCCAGTGCTCTGCTGAGGGTATCTACTTGAGTGTTGTCCTATGATGCATCATGAATATGAAAGAAATTTTGGAAACACGGCCATGAACAGCATGTTAAACAGAGGAACTGACTAAGTGGTGCTAACCCTATACATGTATTTTAGAGCACAGTGTCAGATGATACTTTTTTTTTCCTAATTTCAGCAGATTCTCAATATAAACGTTCTATTGAGCCACGTGGTATAGATAAGTAAGACACAGCTAGTGGGTGTGTGCAGTGAGTTAAAAAGGTACGTTTATGGATTTGTTATCATTCTAGCCATACTTTTCAATCCTCTTAGTCTCTCTCACTCTGTCTCTCTCCCTCTCTGCCTCTCTGTTTGATTTGCATAATTATAGGCATGACTATCTAAGTATGTATTTCCTTACAACAACAATTTCAAAAAATACGTGCGAATAGTCGAAATCCTTAAAAGTTAAAACATGAATGAGTAAATGTCTGAGTTTGTAGGCTACACACATACATACATACACGCCTTGCCACTAGGAATACATTCAAAATAGTTTGTATTGTAGCATGGGTATCTGTCAAGTGTATGTTTGTATGTGTTTGTGTAAGTATTTAACATAATAATATTAAATTATTTTAAATCTGTATAAAGTTGGAGAGTTTTTTTGTTTTTTGTTTTTGTTGTTGTATTTTATTATACGGCATAAAAGATTTATTGGGATTTTTTCCGATTTATTTTCCTTCTCCTTTTTTATTTTTTTGTTTTTTGTATTTATTTCTGCCTCTATTTTTTCTCTTCTTTAATGGCTACAGTTTATAGAAATTTTATTTCATTTTGAATATCTGTTTGGCTAGAGAGGAGAGTTGGTTTTTAAATAAAGAAAACTAAAAAAAAAGGAGAGAAATTTTTTATAATCTATTGTAGGTTTTTCAATTATATTACAGATTTATATACGTTTTTATTTTTATCAGCACTTAAAATTCTATAAATCGTGAGTATGTGTGTGTAAATACAGTTGGGATTGGTATAAAATTTATATATGCATACATACATATATGGGTACAATACATCTTTTTTAAATAAAACTTGGCAATGACATGATTTTCTTATTGTTTGTGTAGTGCAATATGATAACATATTTTCAGCGGCTTTTGAAAGCATATAAGTGTAGCAGGAGAGGCTGATTTGTACAGTCCATCAATGTCGAGTACTTGATATAACGCATTGCAATGGTATAGAATATATGTAAAACCCTTATCCGCCCATGAAAATGGCGATGCTTTCGACAAATCTCGTGTTTCGTCATCGTATGGGTGTGAGAAGCTAGGCCCTTCTTGACTGAAGGGTTGTAATGGCCAATTATGCGGTCCATTTTGCGTCGCTCAATAGAACTCGACCTTTCGCCTATCACAAATGGGCGAGTGACTTGAGCCGAAACTAAAGGTAATCGACCATATAACACGACATTTGTTTGCTAAATGGCCTCTAGAGTAATCGTCAACTGACCTTGATTTTCATCGAAAACCCATCCCTAAAACTGAAGTATTTTTTTAGATAAATGGGGACGTGAACAAACAAAATTCTTAATTATGAGATGATACCAATCAAAAGCAAGTCCAAGAACGTCCAAAGCATATCGGAAAAGACACTGTTTGGATTGGATTTTATGCTGGTGGCCTAGTGATGCCATATTTCTTTGAGAATAACATTGACCACAATATCATTGTCAGTGGTGAGCAATATAGGTCGATAAAGGCCAACTTCTTTTGCCCAGAATTAAATGATTTGAACACTCGCGACAGAACGGTGCCGCATGCCACACAGCTCTTGCTGCAGTGGATGCACTCCACGAACCATTTGCAGGAAACCTGAACTGGTCAACGAGAAACCCCTTTTTAAGGTTTTTAACTCACAAGCCATAGCAGTCCTCTAAACTAAAACAAAACCCTATGTGATCGGTCAAATTCAGTCTGATTTATGCACCAGAGTCTATGAAACGCTTGCAAAGCTTTAGACGATGTTCTATTCCATACATCATGCATCAATACACCGCCGCTCTTGTATAAAAATTAACGCACACAACAAAAGTAGTGTGAAAAGCTAGGTCGTAATCCTGACTGAAGGGTTGTAATGACCAATTATACATACACTGGTGGCCACGAATTTAAGACACGACATATGACTGAGTTATTTGAGATAATTTTTACATTTTATCGAAAAAATTATGGGTCCATGATATTTTTTAAGGATTTTAGTAATGTTATGAAGAAAAATTAATAATATTTTCTTACCTATATTCGGTTAAGAATTTTTATTTACATATTATATACATAAACACAAATTTTACCTGGTCACGAATTTAAGACATAGGCATAATATAACACTATTCTCTAAATTAAGGTCAGCTTCATAAAAAAACCTCTTATTTAGTGGGAAATCCTTTATTTTTCATTACAGCAGCACATCTCCCGGGTAAACTTTCGACTAATGCCACATAACGTTGCTTTGGAATTGCATACCAAACCCTTTGGATTTCTTCCCACAAATCGCTTGAATTTTTTAGTTTAACTGTTCGTAAATATTCCTCAACATCATTCCACAAGTTCTCAATTGAATTGAGGTCCGGGGATTGAGCTGGCCACTTAAGAACAATGATATCGTTTTCTTCTAAGCAACTCTTCACTAGACGTGAAAAGTGCTTAGGGTCATTATCATGCATAAATTTCTATATTGGAGGCATCTTGTCTTCAGCGAATTGTATCATTGTGTCTGTTATAATATGTTTGTAAACATGGTGGTCCATTTTAGAATTTATATTGTAAATGGGACCTACACCATGCCAGGAAATGCTGCTATAGGGTGTACTTTGGATGATGCTCTAGGTTTGGAGGGCGCCAGACGTACTGCTTTCCATCAGAGCCGAAGCGGCAAAACTCCAAAGTATACTTTTCCAAAATATCATGGGTTTCTTGAGATTTCTCAATTATCACAAAATTATCACAAATAAGTCCATCATATGTCGTGTCTTAAATTCGTGGCCACCACTGTATGTATGATACGTCTAGACTTTATAGGACCTTAAGATGCTATTTATTATAATTTTTGCCAGTTTAGCTGAAAATAACCTAGATAAGCAAACGCATAGTTGAATTTGAAATATTATGTAAACAATGTACGTTTGAGTAGGGCTCCCCTAAGTCTGTCTATATGGTGTATAGAAATCTCACTTGATTTTTGTTTTTGTTTTCTTTTATTATTGTATGTAAGTGTTGTTGTCTTACTGTTTTGGGACTAATAATCAGTAACATTGCCAAGCATATAAAACCTTGACGTTGTATTTTTGTATTCCAACAGTAACATACACATGCGGGTATGTACTCGTATGTATGTAATGAATGCACATCCTTAAAAATAAAACGAGCCTATAAACCAGGCACTATTGAGCCTACAGAAAAGGTAAATGTTACCAATGGGCGGCAGATATAGATTTAAATTGAAACCATAATATGAATTAAAATAAATGTGTATTGGAAATAACGCTAATAACAACAACAAAAAATATAAATTTTAAATCCATTGAAACTATAATTAATATTAATTATATAAAACTGCAAGCCATTAATAGTGTGTGTACAACAATTTTACACAACAAAAGGCTTGGCAATCTTTCCCTACCAATGCTTACCATAACGCACATATTCAAACATGCGGAGTGAATTGTTAAAAGCTAAAGCATTTAAGGGGTTAATAGTATTGCCAGGTAATAGCAATAATGGGGTTCCCCCAATAGACTTCCATAAATTGTTAATTTTTATTAAAAAAGCAACAAAAAAAAAGCAATTTTATTTTATTGACTGAATATTTTATTTTAAATATTTGAACTATACTACATACACATCGGCATATACAACATACATGCATATGTATGTACATTAGAGCGGGTCGCTCTCTATGGACAAAAAAAAAGTTGAGCCAGTCACCCCCTAGGATTAAAGGTATATTAATAACGTTCCCAAAAATATAAAAATTATTTTTTTGCCACGCCTAGAAATACCGCCCTTTTTGTTTTTTATATACTACGTGGCCATTTTAGGTCCGATCATAACATATCATATATCAGTGTTTGTGACTTGATGGCAGCTACATCTCACTCTAAGCCAATTTTTTAATTCGACATCATATTCTATGCTCGACTTCTGGTATTTCGGATCCTTCCCCAAAATTAGTAATTGTGGCTATGCAGGCATAAAGAGCATTTAATTATATAAATTATTCGCTTTTAAAATGCTCACTTTTATGCATTAACAGCTATTTTACAGATATTTTAAAATGTTCAAATATTCATTCACAACCGTTCAAAAATTTACTTCAAAATTATTTATATTTTTAATGCCACATATTTAAGAAATTTTATTTTAATTCTGTTAAGTAATAATGTTTTAATGGAACATTTATTATTTATATTAATTGTCTGTATTATTATACTATACTATTTGAAACATTGCTTTCAAAAAATATGTTTTTACCATATTTTCAAGACCTAATTGATGGGACTTAGAAAATCGTCCGTCTAGCGGAGATGTCCGCCAGTGGAGCTTTCACTGTATTTGTAATTTCTTTATAACTGTATTATTTTAATAAAATTTTTCTTACTTATCAACAACTACTACTGAATAAAATGGCCTTTCTTGTTTTTGATAATGGGACTTAAGAATCAGAAGATCCAATTTGCTTTGTAACGGAAAAATAAATATATTTTTTTTAGAAACTTATTTAATGATGTTTTCGACACATTTTAATGCATTTTTTGTTTGTTGCGAGAAAGGTTGTGAATGAATATTTGAACATTTTAAAATATCTGTAAAATAGCTGTTAATGCATAAAAGTGAGCATTTTAAAAGCGAATATTTTATATAATTAAATGCTCTTTATGCCTGCATAGCCACAATTACTAATTTTGGGGAAGGATCCGAAATACCAGAAGTCGAGCATAGAATATGATGTCGAATTAAAAAATCGTCTTAAAGTGAGATGTAGCTGCCATCAAGCCACAAACACTGATATATGATATGTTATGATCGGACCTAAAATGGCCACGTAGTATATAAAAAACAAAAAGGGCGGTATTTCTAGGCGTGGCAAAAAAATAATTTTTATATTTTTGGGAACGTTATTAATATACCTTTAATCCTAGGGGGTGACTGGCTCAACTTTTTTTTTCGACCCACCCTAATGTACATACATATATGTTGTTATGTATGGATACGTATGCATTACATATTAAAACTCACCTGGCATCGTTTAAATAATCTTAATTGCCAGTTAATGCTATAATTATGAGTGCAATTATATACACTCCACTAGCTGTGCATGTCCTTGGAGATAATTTATACTATTCCTGTGAGCAACATTAAGTGGCAAACGTTTGTTTTTTTAATTTGATAGCAAATAAACGTAATCAAGGTGAACGATGGTGCAAAGAAAAAAAAAAAAAAGAAGAAAATAAAATCCAATGAAATCTTTCCGAAAGGGGTTACAGCATACTGTTGTTGTTCAATGTTGTATGAAAGCATTAAAATTGTTTGTTTGGTTTCCATTGAAGAATACAGTCATACATCCTCATTGTAATATTATAAACGAAAAATTTTAAGTAATTTAATGGTTATTTATTAATCTACGCATTTAAATATTTAGTTCAAGGATTACTTTTTAATTACAAACTGAGTGTACCATGGAATTTTGTATAAAATTTGAGTATTTATCGCCTATTATTGAAATAAGTTCTGCGTTTCTTCCTTTCATATAGTCGTTCTCTATTGATTGATAGAGAAATACATAAACTGCGAACATTGTACAAAGGATCCACTACTCAGGCACAATTCAAACAAAGTATCGAATGTAATTTCGCTTATAGCGACCAAACACTTACATATGTATATAGTAAGACCCCGCTTAATGCTACTCCGCTTAACACCATTTCAGTATAACGGGATAGTATTGGGATTCCCCTAAATCGCACACTGTATTGAAACTTGTTGTATATGTGTGCAAATAAAACGGCCATGCACCAATGAAAAGCGGTGCACTATTTAGCGGCGGTGTATACTACATACGTATCCTTTTCAACGCTCTTTTGTTAATCTGCCCAGAATTCAAAATTACTCTACAACTAGGCAGAAGTGAACGTCCTGATAGATGCACTTATTCTAAGTATGACCCATTGTAATACTATCGACAATTAATCGCCACCTAATTCTAAAACCATCTGAAACTTTTTATAAAAGCCACTTCCAATGTCCATCATCGACAGATCAGACAGATCTTACAAAATAATGCGAGGCATGTACCTAATAAGAGAGGAACACTTCCCTTCTCTTTCGCGTCTGTAAAACTTCTGCTGCATAGGCCTTATTGCCAAGATGAATATGGCTCGCATGACTTAATTGGTTATTACAAGCCTTTAGTCACCATAACAAACTACCTTCTCACATCACGCACGTACCTACATTTTAACAAGAGACAGATGTGAGAAATTTCCACAGTAATTTTGCCTAAATATTGCTGAATTATGTTTGGAACACTTGGCTCTATTGAACACACTACTACTACTAAGTTAGTACAACCTTCTATTCAACGGTGACTTATCGCACGACTACTGGATGTAACACCATAATTACATAAATACTGATCGTCTGAGCTGATATTTCCTATGCCTCCCATCTTACTTGCTGCGTTATCTTGTTCGTATCCCAAAAAACCTAAAAATTACATAAATACTCATCGTCTGAGCTGATATTTCCTATGCCTCCCTTCTTACTTGCTGCGTTATCTTGTTCGTATCCCAAAAAACCAAAGAAACGTTGGCTATATCTAAATCGCATTATTAATCCTAAGCTTAAAGGTTCTCAGTGGATTTCCCAGCATAAGGAACTCAACCGAAAGTTATTATAAGTGCTTCAGTCAGTATTACGACCTATCCTTACACACCACATATATTGTGTGCGTTAATTTTATGCATGACTGGAGGGACCTACAGTTTAAAATCGACTCCGGACAACAGATTCTTGAGAAACCTTTTCATGGCAATTTTTTATTTACTTTCAGATTTTTTTGCCAGAAATCTAATGAGAGGAAGTTGACGAAGAATTATTCTTTGGTACTTCGTGTTGTTGGAGATGTCTAACCTGGGGATTGGATCGTGGCCTCACATCATCACAAAACCTATTCGACTACGGGGAATTTTTCAGTCATCCTTTCGAATAATTCCGCGTTAAGTGAGTATCGATTCAGTGTCTCAATTATAATCTGCTGATAAGATATGTGGCTCTGTTATTCACATCTAGCACAGTTTAGAGATGCAATCTATGGGTCCTTAGTTTATCTAGTTTGATGTCTTCTCCAGACGTATTGGATTATTTTTCGGTAATTAAAAGTCATGAGAAACTAGGTCCATAATCCTGACTGAAGGGTTGTAATGACCAGCTATGTATGTATGTGTAATTAAAAGTTATTTACAAATAAATTCATGAAATGTTTAGTTGGTTGTTCTCTTTAAAAGGAGAATAACTTCGATTAGCTTAACATGGCATGTGTACTTACATATATATGTACATACATATATTTTATAAACTACAAGGCTATTAAAATTTCTCTCTGTTGTAATTTTGTTTAATTTTTTAGCATTTTAGAAAGAAACCAAAGCAAAAAAAAAAATGCAGAAGAAATTACCAAAAAAAAAAGAAGAAATTGATTTTTAAGTCACATTCGTAGCAACACCCGGTACAAAATAAAACTCAATGAAGAAGTAAATTTTTGTTGCTGCAGAATGTTAAAATTTCTAAATATGTATGTATGTATGCAACATAAAGATTGTCGATAATGACAATAATGGTGATGACTAAAAATGAAAATGCTGTTGCTGGCTGCTGGCTGCTGCTGATGATTGTAATGATGTTGTTGATGTTAATGCTTGATGATGATGATGTTGTTGTTATTTGTCTGTGTGTATAAAAGAAATATTGTGTACTGAAGCATTAAATTGTATGGAAATTTATGAAGAAGCTTAACACACATAAATAAATTCATATAAAGTTACAAATAACGACACCAAACAAACAAACAAAAAAAATAAGCAACAAACACACATAGATACCCATACACATACGAGTACATACATATATACATTCAAAAATAAAGAGATACTCTTCAACAATACACTCACATAAATTGTATGTGGCAATCATGGCATGACATTACATCCACACACATATACATACACAGGCAGACAGACATATTATATGGTGAAGAAAAGCATAAAATTTGCCATCATCGTAATACAATAATAATGCTCATACAAGTAACACACGTTCATCTATTTTTGCAAATATTTTGTAATAAATTTAATGTGAATGCTCCTAATATGGGAAGGTACACACATATATGTATAAATAGCAACAATAATAATGAAATGTTTTTAAAAGACATTTTACAACATAATCCTTTAGTTAAATAATCAAAATTTAAAAAATATTGGAAAGAAAAGTTGGATTTTTTTTTTTATATTGGGCACTCACACAGTGGCATGTGAAATAAATCAAACAAAACACAAAAGAAATCAAATTTAATTAAATTAACATGAATACTGGGGAGTTCAAATAGAAAATTATTTTCTTTATTTTTTAGAAAACAAAAGATTTATTTAAGGAAAAAACTAAGATAATAAATTAAAATCATTGTACAACTTTATTACATCCATTACATGCAAGTTTGTTACATCTTTGTTCCAACAGGGTTATACAAACTTTGACAATTGATAACTGCGATCTTTGGTTGGTGCTGTCTCTGAACGTAAATAAGGGGTGACTTTTTAAGAGCTATAGGAAAATTAAAAAAAAACACACATAAAATTCAGAAAAATGCATGAAATCTTTATTTGAATCGATAGTACGGTCCATATAATTTCATTTTTGAAGATTATTTCATGCAAATGTTGACCACGACTGGTCCATCCGCTTAGTCCAATTTTGGCACACTCTTTCCAACATTTCGGCCGGTATCTCACGAATAAATGCTTCAATGTTGTCTTCCAATGCGTCAATTGAAGCGGGCTTGTCTGTATAGACATGAGCTTTAACATAGCCCCACAAAAAATAGTCTAAACTCTAAACTCGCCTCTCAATAAGTCCATTGTTACGCGTGCTGTGCTGTGTGGCATGTGGCACCGTCTTGATGAAACCATATGTTATGCAAGTCAAGCTCTTGCATTTTGGGCAAAAAAAAGTTGGATATCATCTCAAGGTAGCGCTCACCATTCACAGTTACGTTACGATTCGCAGCATCTTTGAAGAAGTACGGTACAATGATGCCACCAGTCCATAAACCGCACCAATCTGTGACTTTTGCTGGATGCATTGGTAGCTTTTGCAATGCTTCTGGCTGATCTTCACTCCAAAATCGACAATTCTGCTTATTTACGTATCCATTGAGCCAAAAATGAGCTTCGTCGCTGAACACAATTTTTCAATAAAGAAGTGCATCTTCGGCCAACTTTCCAAGAGCCCATTTAGATAATAAAATTCAATGATTTGCAAGCGTTGTTCGTTTGTAAGACGATTCATGGTTAAATTATAGACCAAACTGAAGATGTTTGACAGTAAAACAAAACACGAAACGTGCGTGAGTCTTTAAACCAGTGTTGCCAAAAAGATAATAGCTAACAAATTACCTGTTAGTTTTAAACAATATGTGCAAAATAAAAAGAATGTTTTTATTAAAAAACAAACTTCACCTGTTATTCGATGGCCATAATTGCACAAACGAGAAGACTATGTAGAATACAATGAATAAATTCAACTCAACTAATTCAGTAAACGATCGACCAATGGCTGTACATGAACGAAACTCAAGGTCTGCCGTAAAAATGCCGATTCTAGTAGGATTATTAGTAGATATTTTAGACATAAGACCACGGTTCATAGCCCAGTTCAGACATCTTCAACATAACGAAATATGGTTAATTATTTCTTCGGCAACTTCCTCTTAGCTGTCATCTCTGGAAAAAACTTTAAGAGTTAATAAAAAAAATTTCCATGGAAGTAATAAAATCTGTCGTTCAATTATTCATAGACAAAAAATACAGTAATACCCCACTTAACGCTGCTCCGCTTAATGCTGTTTCAGTATTACGCAATAGTGCAAAAGTAGTGCAAAAGTAGTGCCCTATATAGTGACGGTGTATACTATGTATCCTTTACAACGCACTTTTGTTAGTCTGTCCAGAATAAAGACTCCAACTGTATTTTCCGAAGTCGCAGTCACAGTACGAACGCATCTTTCCTGCGTCACAGTTGATTTATTAGTTGCCTCGTTTAACGCTGTTTCCTTTAGCGTTAGAACTTATTGGAACGTATCTCCCGCGTTAAGCGGGGTCTTACTGTACACGTGATGGTTCTAATACTGACTAAAAGATTGTAATGACCAATCATGTGGAAATACATCTTTGTATTGTCATAGCAATTATAATAGGCAACCCGACGACTGTCTACCCTTAGCTGATTTCCATTGAATTTTATGGATGATGATTCAAAATTTGCTATTTCTTCGGCTACTGGCTCTCAGCAAGTTTTTGGCAAAAATTGTGACAGTAAATAAAATTGTCATGAAAAGGTTTCTCCAAAAATCTGTTGTTCGGTATCGACTTTAAACTGTAGGTTCAGCCAGTCATGTATATAATTAACACACACAACATAAGTGGCGTAAGAAGCTAGGTCGTACTCCTGACTGATGGGTTATAATGACCAGTTATGTATGTCCAGTATGAATAGATTTGAATTAACACTTCTGTTACGCATAGTTAAAAATGGCAAACGTTTCACTAGGCATGGAAAACCTAACACCAATTGATTGACAGGCAGTTATGACAACTAAATTGTAATGAATGGATTGACGGTCCAACAACTATTCAGTATATAAGCAATATAATTAGAACTGAAACTGAACATCAAGCCTAAACAACCCAAAATAAATCAAATCAAAAATTTAATATCCATAGAATTTAAATAAAACTTCATACTCTGATATGATGAAGATGGGTTTGTAAATTCCAATTGATTGCAAATGCCATAACGAGGCTAATATATCTGCCACTTTAAACAAGACTTACCCATAAAATAATAAAAAAGGCTAAAACAACCTGAGCAAAAAAAACAAACAAAAAAAATATAAAAAAGAGAAGAAAATCTAACAAGAACCTTAAAGAAAAATATGTTTTGCATATTATTATTAAAATTATGTAAATGAAAGTAAAAAAAAAAACAAAATAAAAAATGGAAAAGACATCAGCAATGAATTTCTGAATCTTCTGTAATAGAAGTTGAATTGTGGAAAATCAAAAAAAATCTAAAGTAAAGACAAGAACAACAACAACTAAAAGCCAGTTTTACAAGTTTTACAAGCGTATACCCATACTTAAGTTATGTATGAGGATTCTGTGTTTCTATTTTTGTTCCTTTTTTTTTTCTGAGATTTCAGATTTCTTTTCTACATTCTTGCCATTTTTTTCTTCCACAAATTCTGAATATCCTCTACCTGGCTGGCATTATTTTTGACCATACGTTAGATGAAATTCATAAAACATATTTTCTTTAGTTTCATTTCATTTTTACATTTCTTAACTTCAGATTTATTTTTTATTTTTTTTATTTAAATGAGCAAATCTTTGGTTATGGATAGAAAACCAACTAACCAAACAACCAGTAGCCAACCAGCCGTCCAAAACCAGCCTTATTTTTTATTTTTATTCTGATTTTATAAGTATAATATTACGTTTTATTTCACATTTCATACTCATTCTCATTTTGCTTGTTGGAGACGACCAATGTCTGAAATTATTCAAGCAAAACCAAAATCAACGAACCCAATATACACTGGATTTCTATAAAATGTTGGGCAAAAAACTGAAAAAAATGTGGAAAAAAATATCGAGAGAAAAAAAGGTACTCAGTATACAAGTTTAACTATTGAAAATGGGCAGGTGGTATGGAATTCATTGTAGAACTACAACATGGAAATTTATTTTAACTTTCAACTTTTATTTCAACGGGTAAGGAGTAAAGAACTTATTACGCGACTTCATTGTAAGCTTGGCATTCAGTGCTTATAGAAATTGTAATGACCAATAAGTAAGTAAGTAAGGTGGCCTACGGCGAGCCGGTTTAGTTGAAAAACAACAACAACATAAGCTATTTTGTGTCTTTTTTTTGTGTGGGCATTCATAAAGCTATCTTTCCACAAGGCTGATACCTAAACAATAGGTATCGGATTGAGAATTTAATGCATGAATATAAATAAGTGCACGTCGAGACATGAATGTGGTTTCCAGGCCACCTAGAATCCTAGAGGTATCTGCTGCGATTAATGTATTCGAACTAGAAGTTTCTATTGAATTATGATGTGTATAAAGTAATGCGTAGCATCGTTTTCAGAAAGCTAAGCAGCACCTATCAGCACTACAATGCAGCTATGATCACAAAGGATCACTTGTTTTCAGAAGAATTAACAGATCAATCTGGCATATAGTAGTTGTTGTGATTACTGTTCTGTGACTGATCTCAGATCCTGCACTAAGTCCAATAAATAGTTATAAATCACATTCGGATACCGATTTCACCAATCAATTTCCAGCATTATCAACAAACAGGATACAGGAACTAATTAGATAAAGAATCCAAAATGACTTAAACGCAGACTAAGGTTCACACACAAAGAACCGTATGACTTCAAAGGAACTAGAATACGTGTAAGCTGGATTAACACCAATGAATAAGGATGAATTCATATCCATATTATTGCTGATATGAAATCACTCGATCAAGCGGCACGCAAAAGTTTGAGTATGAAGCTATCTGGGATGTTATCACTATATTTCGATGATAATTCCTTTATGAGTTGTATGAAAGGATACTGGACACTAGTGATGATTTAGCAAAGGAAAAAATTGGCGATTTGAGGAGATTTACCATTAGTTTGAAATATTCTTGCAATGGAAACAACTTTGGATGAGAGAGTAGTCAGGTTAAGACTTAGAGAGTTGATCAGATTGTTGTGTTTTTTTTTTCTATTTTTTTCACTACAGCACATGACTTATGGCCAAGATAGCCGGATAGCTAAGCAGGTAGTAGGATGACAGTTATTACACTACTATTATACCTTTTAGGGTATTGTTACGGGCCTAATTTGCTAAAACAATTTTTAATTTTTGAAATTTGTTTCCCTTCTATCCTTAAGATTTTCTTTTCATTTTTCGAACATAAAATAACTGCAATGATCCTACAACTTAAGGCAGCGATTTCCTCTTTTTCACTGATTTTCTTCATACTTTTTTTCGTTCTTTTATACTCCTGCCATATTGCTGCTGTATTACTGTCAGTTTTATAGTGAAAATCAACGAACCACAAAGCTTATGAAGTCTATTTAAATTCAGTGTATGTGTAAGTATATGAATGTATGTATGTATGTATGTATGTATCAATGAGTAAACTTAGCCATTTCTGTCCATTTCTTACGATTTTCTGAAAGCAAAATGACTTCAGCATATATTTGAAGAGAAGAAAATAAAATGAAATGAATATGAGAGTTGTTAGGAGTATGAAGCGTAAAATTTAAGTTTTACCTCATTTTGTTTTTGTTTTTTTTTTCTCGCAACTCATGACATTTCTAAAATAGATGTAAAACGAGAGACACATGAGAATCGTTGAACGTGATTATATTAAAATAAAATGGGAGAAATTTTCTTAAATTTGTTTTTTAAATAAAGAGAAGTCAGGAGTTTTCAAACGTACCATCAACATAGTGCGGCGTAGTGGTTAAAGTGCTCGAATAAAAGCCTGGAGAATGCCGTTTCGAATCTGGGACTATTGAATCATGGGCTCTCGTCTAATAAGACTACGGCGACTTCATTCCATTAATTGTTTGGTTTCTTATCACCAGACAGTTTCACTGGATTGTTGTAGTGATATTTGAAACACTCGATCGCATTGGTGAGCGTAACGTTAAATGAAAACTTCACAGTCAAAAGAAAAATGCGCAGTTTCAAGGCCAAGAGATTTAGCAACCCTTTCTTTCTAGAATCTAGAGAGATTTGTTTAATAAAAGTGCATCAAAGCTAAGTAAAGAAGACTGATATGTTGCTACAGTCTTATATTCTCTAAAATGAAAATTAAATGAAAAGGAGTACAAATTACAACTTAAGAGGCTAAGTCAATAAACTCAGCTAACTCTTAAGAGGAGTGAATATCAGAATTTTGCGGATTCATTGAAAAAAAAACTTTTGTTTCCATTAAGTGCTTTAAATGAGGCCTTAGTATGTATCTTTTCCATAGAAATACATATATGTATGTGTGTTGGTATTTAAAATATATCGTTAACTTCGTAATACGTGCCTTAACTTTTCTTTTTTTTTTTTGTTCTCAAATAGCTTTCTTGTTGGGATTAACAAAGTTGGCATTTATTTGGCCACTTTCAACATTTTCAAACTTAAAGGCTTTAACATGCTTTGTTCTTTACTTGTAACATCAACGAAATGGGTTGATGATTTCATCGTTCCCAAAAGCGGCATAGATTTCAACATATGTTCGTTCAGTCATGTTAATGCCATAAGCTAGTGTTATCACTTCCCCCAAGAACTTACCAGTATTTTTTCAATTTCCTCTACAACTTTCCTTTTCTAAGTATAAGTGGGATGTTCAGTGCATTTCATTTCTTGTGGTCAATTTATTGCCATTTTCGTGTGCTAACTCCTGGCGCTTTAGGTTGCCAAATGAAAATGATTTTTGTTCTGGAGCTCTGCAAAATGTTTCACGGAAAACTGATCGACAAACCCTTGCGGCTTCTAAAGGCTGGACAACTCCTTTATCCGGCTATCACCTATGGTGAAAACTTAAACTCTGTAGTTAGCCATTAGGACTAGTACAATACTCGTGCGTCAAATTGACTCATTATAATACGCCCTAAAGCAGAAAGTGAGGATAATATAGAGTATAGGGAAAAGGAGAGGAGGTAGGAGAGGGAGAATATGGAGACGGTGGAATAGCACAGACCGCAAACACACAAGAGAGCGTGACTACACCATTGAAGCCCTAGCACTTCTCAACCAGCTCACACTATTAATGAATCTATGGAGACCCTTAATATAGGCGCTCGACAAAAAGTTCAAACCCTCCAAGAAACTCCTGCGCAGGCTTCGCAACCTCAATTTACTAGTGGTTGGACAGTTACAGACAAGGTGTTCGATGGTTTCCAACTCCCCGTCGTTGCAACATACCCTGCAATTATCCGGCTGGGATCTAATTTAGATTTTTGTCAGCAGTCTAATCTTGCAGTGCACAGTAATAAACGCAATAACTAACCTCAGACTGGCCTTATCTAAGCCCAGCAGCAGACCTGTTCTATCACTGTCTATAGTAGGCCGTAGATACCAGATAATAGTAATGAGCATTCAAAAAGATGACTAGAATCGAATCATACTCATAATTTCTGATATTTATACGCATTCATACTTATTTTAATATCATACTCATACTACTCATATTCAATGTTTGAAGTACTCATCGTACTCATACTTAACTATACGCATGCTGTTGTTGATTTCGACTCTCCTTTACTCAGCATTTACAAGAATCACAAAATAACTATGACTCACGTACGAACACTTCAATACTCACTAGAGGGTTGTGTGTTTGCTTTGCTTGTTGTCTTTGTCTTTTTCTTTTTCTTTCTCTTTTTTTTTTTTTTTTGTAAATGCAACAACAACTAAGACCGTCAATTTTGATGAGTGATTCGAATCATTTATGAGTAGTAAAGTATTTTTCTAAATTTATGAATGAGTAGGCGTATGAATCGAACATATTTCGAATGTTATGAGTTTGATGTCAACATTATACTCAAACTCAGTGCAACCTGTACTTAAAAATCAATGTTGTAGTGAGTACGAATGAATCAGTGTAGTTGAATTTTAATACTGTTGACTCATTCATACTCGAAATTTCATAAGTACTTATGAGTAGCGAAAAAACGATTCATTGCTGATCTCTGGTGCAGACATTGATGTGGTTGGCAGGGGAAACAATGCTCAAAACTTATACATGAAGATACTACAACTCAACAGAATTACCATCCAAGCAGCATAGGATTTACAGTATCAAACTATAGTGGAATTCAATGTTGATAACGTCTTATTGTCGGAAGCTTGCAAGGACATTAACTGCCAGGACTGGCCGCCTTGAAAATATATTTTTTAAATAAAACTTAAAGACACTTAAAATCTCATTTTGTATTAAAGTCGATTATGACTTAGAAGCACTTCTGTTTGAAAAGGAACAAGTACTAGAAGTTGTGAAACAATTCTCCTTAAACTGTTTTAATATTGATTATGAACAAATATTTCTGAATAAACGTTTCGTCTGGTGCCAAAAAATGTGATGATAAACACCCATTTCATCCATTTTTATGGCTAAAAGCGTTGTCAGCCATAAAGAAAATAAAACCTAACATTTTAAAAATTCAAAAATAAAAGAAGACCACATGTATAACAATCATATTGACAGGGTATCGCATTTACTTCTCAACACCTGGTACATGCAAAAGTAGTTAAAGTCTCATGCGTTTAATAAATTGTGCTGTACATCGACATATACGATACATACGAAACATAATACAAATAATAAAAATAAAATTGTGTGTCAAACAGAAATATTTCAACACCTTCAATCGATATGCCCTTATTAAACACATTCAATACGAGCAGTATCTCCTACATCGTTTACCTTCTTTCAAAAACCTTTCAATTTCTTTAAAAAGTTTGTCTGGTCCAAAGAAAAATCTATCCCGTTTGACTTCGTGTATGTATATGTATGTATGTTTATGAGTTTGTTATTTTTATACGTGATATTAAAATGAAAATCTAAAGGTATTAACGTTAAAGGATTTTGTGGTTATTTACTTACGTACTCATCCATTCTCAAACACACACACACGCATACACAATATTAAGACGCAAGTAAACTTTTATATTTTTCTTTGGAAGATTTACTCAACTTTAATTGTAGGCGAAGGAAACTTCTTCAACGTTACTTTGCTAGGAAATACCAACCAATACTGCAACGTTGTGTGTGGGTTTGCAAATAGTAAAGTTAATGGTAAGAGACAATATTTGGTATTATGGGCTTAAAGGTGGTGATGGTAATTTTTATAAGAGTGATAATAAAAAGTTTTCAAGTCAAACAAAATAAGAAATGAAATGTAAAAATTACAATCAGTAAAATCAAACTTAAGGACACCCTTTATGATCACGTATTTGTGTAATTTATTATTGGTTTAAAGACAATCTATACGTGTTATTGTGTTGATCGATTTGAACATTTAGGCATTACATACATACATAATTGGGCATTACAACCCTTCAGTGAGGATTACGGCCTAGCTTCTCTACACCACTCATGTTGTGTGTGTTAATTTTATGGATGAGAGGCCGGACCCACAGATTTTTGAAAAACTTTTCATGGCAATTTTATTTACTCGCAGAGTTTTTGCCAGAAATCTGCTGAGAGGAAGTCGCCGAAGAAATCGTTTTGATATCTGACCGGGAATTTGAAAGAAAGAAAGTCGGCGAAGAGAAATTTTTTATTTTTCATTCTGTTGGAGATGTATGACCTGGCCAACACATTACCTACGGCGACTTCATGTCATCATCATTTATTGAATCACATCCGAAATGTTATATTTTTTCCATACTGTTATGGATTGTTGAGATGATTCTGTGACCTCAAACGAATTGCTTTTGCATGTCGTGTGGATTGGTATGCCAAGAAATTTCAAAATTTTTTTGTTTACGTATCCGAAGATGATTTACGAATGATAACTGGGGTCAGTTGCCAAGCTGCTCATTCACGTCATTGTCTATAAATGACAGCTCATTTGGCAGAAAAAAACTTCAAAAAGAGGGCCGTTATCTACTATCAATGTTTGACTGTAACTGTTGGAATACGCTATACTTAGGGCCGTCAACTAAAGGGAAGATATTAACGGGCAGATAAATTGTTTTTCATTATTATAAGTAGACAATAAGATTTTTAAAGTTAAGTTAATGTTTGGACTTCCCTATTATATGTATTATTTTCAATACGGCAACTTCAAATATAAACAAAGTGAGTCAACGCAGCAAAAAAGAAACCCGTCGTTGCCACTTAGTTTAAAAAGAACTTATTTAATTTAGCAGTGTTTTCGACATTGCTCCGGCGCCATCATATTTTTGAAAAAGTTATCTTAGTTTTATCTGTAGATGGTAACAACAAAAAGAAGTTAAAGGTGACTTTAAAGTTCACTTTAGCTAAAGTTACCTTTAACTAAACCCAACTTTAAATAAAATTACCTTTAACTAAACAGATCATGAGCTAAAGTTACCTTTAACTAAACCCAACTTTAGCTAAAGTTGCCTTTAACTAAACCCAAATTTAACGACAAGTTGTAATAATGGCCCTTAAAGGATTACAAAGTGAAACCAGTATTCACTTACCTCTAAAGACGAAACGAAAGAAAATTAAAAATTAAAATTTTAATTAAAATTGATTTGATTGATTGAATTTGATTTCAATTCACAAAGGACAGTTAAAATCAAAGTTAAAAGTTACTGATTAGTTAACATAAAAAGGAGAAGAGAACTGAATAAGACTTTTAATTGATTTGAAGGCATTTATGTATCTTTAAAACACATTTTATCAAAAGAAAATTTAAAATTTTCTACAAACGTTGTACGGTAAGGTATGAAATGAATTGTATTTTGTATTCCCAGTGCAATAAACACCCCCAAAAACAATTTAATTCTTATACACTTCAAAGGAGAAAAATCAATTGCATACAATACAGATATATTTGTGGGTTGTTGCAATTTAAACGACAACAACAACAACAAATAAGAATTTGCTTTTTACCTTAGTTTTCTTCCATTTCTTTGGATTTCACATCTCTAACCAGGTTTAATTCTTCTATCTCGGTTTTCATTTGCTGTTATTCTAAATCTATTATGGCCCAGAGAAAATAATCAGGTTAAACAGTTTTACTACTACATGTTGTTGTTGCTGTTGCTGTTGTTAGAGCAACAAAATGGAAAAAAATCGAAAAAATAATTGAAAAAAATGGAGAGAAAAAATTTCCACACAAATACAGTACAGAAAAGGTGAAAAGCAATGAAAAGGGAGCAAAATAAATACATTTACTATGTTAAGTGCAAATTGTGTTAGTTTTGCTCTAAGTTTGTTAGTTTCTCTCCTCTTCTATTTTTTTTTTTCTATTTTTTTCTTTATATTTTCTATTTCAGCTTGTATTCCTTTACCATTTAGAGCAGCAGCTCAACATCTATTCCTATATTTTTTTGTTTCTTTTTGTGCAACTTTTTCTCTTTTCTATTTTTTGTTTTGGTTTTTTCTTTAGTTTATTTCATTTGAAATTTAGGAAAACATCAAGTTAAAGCAACAGCAAAGAAAGTTTTTTTCTTCTTATTTTTTAATAGAAATCATTATTAGATGCTAGAGTGAACATAAATACGAATAAAAATTATTCGGTTAGTCGATATAAAACTAAGAGCTTTTTTGTTAGCCCATTAAGCTTAAGATATGAAAGATCTCTTGAATAAAGTCTTTTCTATGGTAACTGAAGTCACCGTAGTATAGTAGGTAGTGTGTTGGCTTACTAGACGTGATGCTAAGGTTCAAACCCCAGATCAGACTTCTTTAACAAAATGAAATATTAAAAAATATTTCTTCGGCGACTCTTCGACCTATAGGTGCTCGCTGTTGATAATGTTGGCCTGGTCTTTTATCTTTAGTTTCTGTTTCAGTTAAATTTTCTACGTATGCAGGCTCAAGTTATGATGTAAAATTTGCCAAATTGTGATATGTAAAACATCGAAACGAGAAGTCGACCGACACAGATTCTACTGCACACTCTCACGGACAACGACGTTATTTTCGGCAGATCTTGTATTTCGTTGACGTACAGCTTGATTATTTGCTGAGCCAGTGGATTTCAATTTATATGTCACATTGCAAATAGTGCTGTCGATTGGACGATTGTGGCGATCGTAAAATATGCAAAGTCCGCCGTACGTTGAACACGGGTTTTGATAGAAACAATCTTATTATTTGCACATGTTGTTGAATGCTACGTCGTTCTCTGGCTGATTTGGCAAAATAGACGAAATAAATTGCAACAAATTTGAAAGATGCCTGTTAACGATAACAAACGTTGCGAGGTCCTTGAAGAAATGCATGATCCTTTTCTTTATTTTTTTATATTCTTCTATTTTTCGGTTTTCAGTTTGTTCCTATTTTTATCTTTTTCTTTCTTCCACAATGACATAAAGGCTCTCTTAGTGAGTCTAACCTAATCTAAACTCTCTTGTTGTGAACTTTGTTTATGGGTTTCATTAATTAAATTGTCCTTAGTTGCTTAAATTCGGATACTTGTTTGTTTTCCTAACCTCTTCAGTTATAATCCTAGAGCTTCTTTGTAAAATATTGTCGATAATATCCAGGCATAGTATCTGCGGCGGCAGCTGCTCTAACGTTAAACTATTCTTTCGAATTTTAAATTCGTTACGAATTAAAAACTTCAAAATATAAAATCTGATTTGAAAAGAAAGAGAAGTATGTACAAATATTCGGTTATTATTCATGAAATTTTTTTTGTTTCAATAGAACGCCACCCACACCCATTTCAGATACTAACAGCCACCAGGTTGGTTTAAATGGTATACAAATAAAAAATTTACTTTAAATTTTATTTTCTTTATGCATTTTCGTTTTTAATAGATTCGTGTTTTTATTTCTATTTTTAGCACAATTTACCCTTTTTATAAGATTTTATTTAATACGTTTTTGTTTATGACATCCCTAAGACTCCTTTAATTACAATTTTTTTCAACAAATAATTGAAGTAAAATGGAGATTAAGGAACGCACGTTGGTGTCAATTTAAAAGTGACCTTTTCTTTGTTATTCCTGTGTTTATATCCTTTGGATAAACAATAACAATAACAATTAATAGACAATTATTCGGGAGATCTTCCAACCACGATTACTCTCTTCAAACGCACCACGTCTTCACATAAGACTGACTAAACTTCATTAACTTAGTTGCCTGCTTTGCTTTGCCTTTTATATGGCATGGTAAAGAGTCTGATGAATGTTCTTGAAGTCGAATGTTCGCCTTCTCGAAATCTTTATCGATGTAAACATCGTTGTTTATATTCATTATTGTTGTTTGTGTATTTTGTTTACATTTATTCTTGTAATGTTGTTTGTGGATTTTTGTTTACTTGTTTACCATTTTTTTTTATGCTGGTATTTGTTGTTATATTAAGCAGTGCGATAATTTGTAAACTGGTTTGTTTACTTGCATTGTTTTGTTTTTGTAGCTTTTGTTTATAATGTCAATGTTAAGCGATGTAAAAGCAAAACACCAGTATCTCTTGATTTTTCATTTTTGTAACAATATTCAATGGACATCGCTGAAAATTCGATTCTTTCAGATTCTCATTCTTCGCTTAGTCTCACATAAGTTCACTAAATTCTCCCTTTTAAAAGATTTATTTGTTCTTAAAGACTTTAATAAAGGCACCTGACAGTTGCCATGGAAAACCATGTATAATTTTTATGATTTTTGCTTCATGTTATTCAACTCCATGAAATAATAGAAACTGTGGTGCACAAAATTAAAAAGAACGTTACGCTTTAAAACAAAGGGCTGCGTTGTTAAGGGCTACCAGCAACCAGCAACCTGCATACATTTTGACATACGTTTTAGGAACACAAACTGAAATTTTTTTCTTCACTTCGTTTTCTTTTCATTTTAACACTTGCGTTGTGTGTGCTGAAAGGAGCATCTAAAGAAAATGCCAATGAAACAGTGGCAACGAAATGAAACATTACTCAGCAGGAAATTCACACATGCACACACATACATACACCTAGGAAAGGATCTTAAAATTATGTTTCACAGAGGAGGTAAAACGTTTTAATATCGCTGTTAAATGGAGCCCGTTTTTTTGCTCCACTCCTGTTTTGTGTTCTTTTTTTATTTTTTTCTAATTCGTTTTTACTGCAAAATTGCTGGGCCAAAATGTAATTTTATTGTATACTTAAATTAACCGCATGTAATTATGTATGTATGTACGTCTTGTAGAAAATTGCTTAATAGGTTTTAATGAAATTGTCTGACAAGGTTTTTAGTGTCAAAGACATGCATCATTAAAAGGAGTTAAAAAAAAGAAGAAAAAGAAAAAATATTTCTGAAAAATACAAAAAGAAAAGAAAAACGAAACGAACAACGGTAATGAGGTAATAAATAAAAAGGTAGTAAAAAAAATTAAGAGGATAACGGTTATAATGTCACAGAAAAACACACTGTAAAGTGCAGTGAAGTATATTGTTTAAGGAACATTTAAGATTAAAATTAAAAAAGAAAGCAGACATTCCCTTTTATTTTACAGCCAAATTCGCCTTATAATGGGGGACCTTTAAGGAATTTGTAATTTTGCTTTATTGGCCCATATTTCTTTGAAAATGAGGGACGGAGGTCAATGGAGACACCTATCGCACCATGATAACCGATTTTTTGCACCCACTCTTCATGGTATTGCTGTGAACGATATTTGATTCAACAGGATAGGGCAACTTGCCGACGTTAAACTGTAGGTTCCGCCACTCAAGTGTAAAATTAAGGCACAGAACATGAGTGGTTTGATAAGCTAGACCGTAATCCTGACTGAAGCGTTGTAATGGCCAATTATGTATGTATGTAGTATTACGGTCATTGACGTAGCTGTACTGTTGGGCTACAAAACTGAGGGCTACAAAACTGCGGACTTGAAATACTTAAAGACACCACAGATTTCGAGCATCGAAAAACACTTACCATTCAAGGGGTTGGATAACAAAATACGACGAAAACAAGCACCTTGAAATTTAAAATGTATGTTTCATGAGTCGATTAATTTTGGTATCAAACTTATGGCCAAGTAAGACAGACACATAACACACTTATGAAAAGTCGGCGTAGTCTAGTAGGTAGTGCGTTGGCTTATTAGACATAAGACCAAGGTTCAAACCCCTGATCAGACATCAGAAACGAAATATGAACAAAATATTTCTTCGCAGCAGATTTCTGGCAAAAACTCTGAGAGTAAATAAAATTGCCATGAAAAGTTTCTCAGAAATCTGTCGTTCGGAGTCGATTTTAAACTACAGGTCCTGCCACTCATGTATAAAAATTAACACATACAACATAAGTGGTGTGGGAAGCTAGATCGTAATCCTGACTGAAGGATTGTAATGGCTAATTACGTATGTTGTTTATGTGGGTGTAGTGAATAATTTGTATCCTTTTTTATTGCATTGTATTATTTTAATTAATGTCTGTCTATTTTAATTTAATTCCTATTTAATCCCTTCTTGTTTTTGTGTCTTTCAAAATTTATTTTTCATAAAATTTTTTTTCCAAATTTAATATACGACAAGGACTTAACAAATGTTTTAAAGAAACAAGTACACATACATACATATTTAAAAGTATATTCAAAATACACATGCAACACATCTAAACGTCTTTAAAGTATGTACGTATACGTACGTACGCATACATTTAAAGAGTTTATTGCCTTTGAGACAAGTCTATTATATGCGGTTAAATGGTTGCTTTCTTGGGTTTTGAAAACAATAGACTCTCCATTCCCCAAATTGACTGAGGCGTTTACATTTAAGACACAATCTCTATCCGCAAGTAGTAGTGGGGCAATGGAAAATCTCAAACTCCCAGTGAGAATTACATGTGTCTGAGTTGGGTTTGTTTTCCTGTTTGTTTTGTTTTTTTTTTTCTTTTGGCTGAACAGTTTAAGTTTAAGTTTTTTTTTTTGTGTTTCTTCGTTTATTATCTAAGGAACAGGAACAAGGCTTAAAGTCAAAGGATTAAAGTGCCATATGTATTGGACAATATAATGTTCATGCATTTGCACAGTATCCACACATATACACATATGTACATACATAGATACCTATATAAACGTACATTAGGAGGTATTTTCGGTGCATAAGGAAACGTTCATAAACGATCTCATAAATAGGCAAACTTTAGTTTCATATCATTATATGCGTGTGTGTGTGTGTAATATAGCCGTATAGTTTACCAATTCAGTTTATATTATTGTCTAGTAAATTATATTATATCTCATGTGTCTGAAGTTTAGACCTCTTCTACAATTTTTCACCCCCCGGTAACGTGTGTTCATTTGTTCATGGCATTCTGTATGCCCGTCTGCCAGCCTGTTCGCTTAGAATAACTTCCCTTGGCAGTTTGTATGTCTATTTTTGGTGTCTTAAGTCATTTAACTTTATTATTTTGCATAGCTTGTGGTATTCGTGGCAAATTTTATTATATATTTATGCATCCATATGTGTTGTGTCTTTTTGCGTGTGTGTGTGCCTATACCCCTTTCTATGTATCAGGGAAGTGTGGGAATGCGTTCAGCACTACATTAAGTTGGTACAAAACTTGTGAGAATACTTACTAGCTTAAATGGATTAAATATAAACCAACGTCGGCTTTAAGTTTTACGGCCTTTACAGGCTTTAACTACTTACTTCCATTAGTGCACTCCTCTGTGTGTCAGATACATACATACATAATTGGTCATTACAACCCTTCAGCAAGGATTACGATCTAGCTTCGCACTCCACCCACATGTTGTGTGTGTTAATTTTATACATGAGTGTCGTGACTTACAGTTTAAAGTCGATTTCAACGACAGATTTCTGAGAAACTTTTCATGCCATATTTTATTTACTATCAGAGTTTTTTGCCAGAAATCTGCTGAGAGGAAATCGCCGAAGAAATATTTTTTATATTTCGTTTTGATGTCTGACCTAGGATTTGAACCGTATCCTCACGTCTACTAAGCCAATACACACTACACACTACAATACCCACTAGACTAATCTTGTTAAAAATTTCCACACACAGTAAAGCTTAAGAAGCTTATGTTCTAAATTCAATCAAAATATTGTACACTGACTTGCCTTCCTATTAATATTGTTGGGTAGCAGAAAATTCGTAGTTGACCTGGCGTACAATAGGAATGAAAATTAAAAAAATATTTCATTCATGTTGTTACCTTTTTAAATATTATTATTCGCACAATTCTGTATACTACTGTTCACAACTTGATGTAAACAACAACAATTGATTTGTTTGTTATGCCTCTGTTTACACCCTTTGCATAAACAATAACAATTACTACTCAATTATTCGACAGAGCTTTGTAACGGAGATTTCAAAACACGATTACTCTCTTCAAATGCACCGCGTCTTCACACAAGACGGACTGAACCTCAGTAGCCTGCTTTGTTGTTACTACAACTGGTGTTTGTTGTTATATTAAGCAGTACGATAATTTGTAGTCAGGTTTGTTTACTGCATTGTTTTGTTTTTGTACATTTTGTTTTTAATTTTAAGGTTAAGCGATGTAAAAGCAAAGCACCAGTATCTTAATTTTTCATTTTCGTAACAATATATACTATATATACTTTACTATATGCTATGCAATATTTAACATTGGAACCTCCCTATTTTCTAGGCGTATGTACGTATGTTTGTGCGTTTATTTATATATTATTTTTTGGCTTTGTTTGCATGCTCAGACAGATCCTTGTAGAAATGTTTGTATGCATGTGTTCATCCGTAGGTTTTCTTCCATACTATTGTTAGATTATAAGGAAATGTTTTTCTTTTTGTTCTTCTAAACTTAAAAGTTATGATTTATAATAACAATTATTTAAAAAGTTCTCTTTTAAACCCAAAAAAAAAGAGGAAAGGAAGAAAAACATTTCATAAAGTTTTTTTTTTAAATTTTAATAAAATATATGGCAATATTGGTTGCATGTATTTTAAAAGAAATTTATAATTTCCGAAAAATTGGCTTGGCAAACAATCGTTTTCGTTTGTAGTAAAAATCTCTGACTGATATTTGGTTTATGCTGTTGAACAATGGACTTGTTTACATGATCAACGAAGAAACAAAAATATAGCAACAACATCAGTATAAAAAAAGGGATAAATAAGTAAACAAACAGGCAACAACAACACTGCAAGGACAAACGTAAACAAAACACACAATCAACAATAAGGTGAACAACATATAGACATTTATGGAGAATTCGCGAAGGCAAAGTCATTCATCAAACTGCTGCTTTTTAAAAAGGCAAAAACGTAACAATATATTGCTGACAACCTTGGAAGTATAGAATTGGAGCTCCACGAAACCTGTAAGCAGAAGCAGAAGATGTTATTAAGTAAGCTAGCATTTGCAAGTTCTCGCCATAGTCTACTAAGTAGTGTGCTGGCTTATTGGACATGAAGCCACTATCCAAACCACAGATCAGGCATCAAAACGAAATATGAAAAAATATTTCTGCGGCGATTTCCTCTCAGTAGATTTCTGGTTAAAACTCTGAGAGTAAACAAAAATTGCCATGAAAACGTTTCTCAAAAATCGATCGTTCGGAATCGACTTTAAACTGTGTAGGTCCCGCCACTCATGTATAAAATGAACACATACAACATAAGTGGTGCGCGATGCTAGGTTGCAGTCCTAACTGAAGAATTGTAATGACCAAATTGTGGCCTTAACGAAAACTTAGTTCAGTGCTGTCTGCATAGGACCCAATAATACTGTTTGTAAAAGAAGTTTCTCCCCCAATCCAATATTATTTTCATTTTGTATATTAAAGAAAAACATAAATTTTAATATTATGATGCCATAATTAAAAAATAATTCTGAGAAGAATTTATTTTTTATTAGCTTAGATGAACTGAACTGTAATATATGTCTCTACGATATACTAAAAAGAAGAAAAAGAGACTTAAGAACACTTTATAAACTATAAAGTGCCATAAACGCATAAAATATATGGCCCATAAAAAACGACAACAACACTTATTAGTTTCGTTGTTATTATTATTTGTCGTTTTTGGGAAGGGGGAGGTTTATGCCATAGAAACTACTTGTAAATAATTTCCGAAAACATATTTGACATGCTGCTTGGGAGTAGTATAAGACGTAGTATAATAGTGTTGGTGAGGGAGGGAGAGGTGATATCAAACAAACGCACTGAATATACTCGTATGTAGTAAACCATATGAAGCATTTCCTCAATGAAAAGTGTTAAGACATTGGTCTGCCTGTCGTCTGTCTTCGGCGTCAATGGACGTAATGATAGAGTGGCAAAATGTCTAAAAACATTATGTCATATTATGTATGTATGCATGTATGTATGTTGGCTAGAATGCCAGACATAAACGTGAAATGGGACGCTTTGACATATAAACGACATATTGGGTGTCCCTTTTTTATTTCGCTTATTTGGCTTATTCGTTTAGACAGAACGTCTTAGGCATTTTGTTTTTGTTTATTGTATTGTTACATGTTTCACATTACAAAGCAGCATATCAAGTGATAACTAAACAATATTTTATCACTAGTGATGTCAATGCTCCTTTAAATAGAAATTGACGTGTTTTGGTGATTGTGGTTGGGGAGCGTGATAAACTGATGTACAGTGTCATTAATCTTATCGTCAAATTACTTGGAATTTGTCAAAATGCCAAAAGACCTGTTCCAGTAGGCGATGAAAGGAAAAAATAGAAAAAAAAATATTTTTTCGGTTTTGTTCGATAAATTACTGGTTATTTGCGGTATGTTGAACAGAGATATTTACGTCAGTACGCATTATACTGGAATTTGAAATATTCATTGCTTAATGCAAGTAGACATCAAATTTCATTCTTCAATTGCCCAGGAAACATTGAAAATTTTTAGAAGGACTAGACTGTTTAATACAATATCTCAAAGAAGTTTAGACGTCATATCAAACGTCAGATGAACAACTTATTGGCCTAATGTCACATAGAAAATTGTTGTTGGTTTTATGCTACAAAAAATATGTTCAGACACTGCCTGCAAGTTGAGACCTCAATGGAGTAGTCTTTTCAATTCTTATGATATTGTTACGAAAATAAAAAATCTAAATACTGCTGTTTTGTTTTTACATCACTTAACATTAAAATTATAAACGAAAGCTACAAAAACAAAACAATGCAGTAAACAAACCTGTTTACAAAATATTGTACTGCTCAATATAACAAAATATACCAGCATAAAAAATTATAAACAAGTAAACAAAAATATAGCAACAACATTACAATAATAAATGTAAACAACGATGTTTACATTTATAGAGATTTGCAGAAGGCGAAGTCATGAACATTCGCCTTCAACTGAGATAGTACTGTTCAGTCTGTCTTGTGTGAAGACTCGGTGTGTTTGAATAGAGTAATAGTGGTTTGAAGAGAGTAATAGTGGTTTGAAAATCTCCGTTACAAAGATCTGCCGAACAATTGTCTAGTAATTGTTATTGTTTATGCAAAGGGTGTAAACAGATCAATAACAAGCAAAGCAATTGTTGTTGTTTACATGAAGTTGTGAACAGTGGAAAACAAAATTGTGCGAATAATAAAGAATTTTAATTAAAACTAAGCACAAATTTATTTCTGTTTTATTTGTTATTCTTCTGTTTATACGGTTTGCATAAACAATAGCAATTACTAGACAATTATTCGACAGATCTTTGTAACGGAGAGCTTTAAACCACGATTACTCTCTTGAAATGCAGGCAGGGTAAACAGTCTGCTGTATGTTCTTGAAGGCGAATGTTCATGACTTCCCTTCTCGAAATCTCAGCAAATGAAAACATCGTTGTTTACATTAATTATTGTTGTTTGTGTATTTTGTTTACATTTATTCTTGTAGTGTTTTTTATGGATATTTGTTTACTTGTTTAGCATTTTTTTTTTGCTGGTGTTTGCTGTCATACTAAGCAGTACGATAATTTGTAAACAGTATTGTTTACTGCATTGTTTTGTTTTTGTAGCTTTTGTTTGTAATTTTAATGTTAAACGATGTAAAAGCAAAACACCAGTATCTATCTAGATTTTTCATTTACGTAACAATATTATACAACGTATTATACTTACAAATAAATAAACAACTACAAATACAATTAAACAATTTCTTTTATTTAAATTTACAATTATTGAAAAAATAATGAGAATTGCTTGCTATCGATTATTATTCATTATTATCTCAGTATTGTTTAAGCTTATTAAACTTGTTTACATCTACAGTATACATACGTAATATTTAATGCAACTGATGGAAATATTACTCATACGTTTCGATAAACATCTAACGTGTTAGTTCTACAAACTGTAGGCACAAATATTACTCATACGTCGTGGTATAAAATTTTAAAGTTTCTGTACAATAAGTGTAGATGTTCAGAGAGACTTATTATTTATTACTGAATGAGAGAGAGACTTATTAGGAAACAAAAAAAAAATTTACATAGCTTTAGGAAGGTGATTGCACACTCGATATATTTTTATTAAAAAAACAAAAAAAAAGTGCTTTGTTCTATAACCTAGATTATCTGTCATATTTTCTTAATTGAAAGTCTTAATACTTTTAATTAATCTTAAAGAGATTTAACAAGCCTTTATATACAAAGAAAACCATAAAAGCCAAATTTGCTTTAAGTAGGAAAACGAAATGCACTGCATATTAATAGCCATCGAAGAATTATGACGAACAAACATTTCAGTAGCATGACAAAATGTTAAACCCTCTGACAGCAAAAGATATAAAATTGATATTAAAAGTCTACAATCCAATCAAACCGGGCTTAAATTAAGACCGATTGTATATTTTTCGCATTGGTTTGGGCATATGAATTGCATAACGAAAAGGAAACCAAGGATTGCATTTGTTATGTATGATAACCTGTCTGTTGCTCTCATAAAAATAATGTCAAAATGTAAAGAAGAAAATGTAAAAATGTATTAAAAATTAACCAATATAATGAATAAGTCGCTGTTGCAATGTAATACCAACTCTTTGTAGAGAGCCTATTGGTTATTCGCAAAAAAAAAGTGTTCATGCTTGGCAACTGCGTTTAACCCTACAATAAGCAGAGGAATGACAGAGAGCTGTGGATATAAATTAAAAGAATACTAATTTCCATAAAGAATTTTAAAATATTATTTCAATGGAAAAATATTGGCCTCCCAAGAGGCAAAAATTTCTGTTAAAAATTCAAATTAAAGCCACGTTCTTTTAAGCTATAGCTCTTCATTTGATGTTTCGTACAAATTTGTGATGTGTGTTGCTTTTCCCTCTCGGATTACAAGTAACCAATGCGCGTTGTGTTGTGTGTTGTTGTATTTTTGTATTCCTTTTTATTGTTTTATTATTTATTTGTAATATACCCTACACTCTGCCATTCGATTCAATGGTTATGTATATTTATTGCGTTCAGACATAAAACTGTTTCATCGTTGCTTTGATTTTAATAACATGAACGATGTTCCTCAGCCCTTAATTAAATTTGTTTTCATCTTGCTCTACAAACAATAGCCTATGCAAGCTAAGCCAGGAAGTGTACCTACATATATGTATGTTTAAGTGGCACAAAGTGCCGTCCATAATTTGCCTACGATCTTTAGCCAGACTTTTGATCTTCATTTAGCTTATTTCTTTAATAATAGACTTATCTCATACTCTTCTTTGGTATTCACCTCTCGGCCGCCATTTTGAATTTTTTAAATCTGAATAGAGATCTGTAATCAGCGACCCCAAAATTCGTGTTCAGTTCGCAAAATGCCTTCGGAAGCACCTGGAGCCATCTTATTTGCACAAAAAATTCCAAATTTGCAGGGCTGTGTTCTTAGAGTGGTGCATTAACACTCGACATCGTTGGAGTGTTACAAAATGGCATGAGTGAGAGATCAACGACTTCTCCGCATTGGCTAAATGAAATTAGCATCTCATCTAGCTTACGCCAGCTAGCTTTTGAAGCTAAGTAATACTGCACATTCTCCAACAATGAAAGCCTTGATCTACGATTTTTTCCCCAGTAAACTATACCTTTGAAAATCATTCCATAATTAGTACTGCTGCTGAACAAACTTGAAATTGAACACTGGCCTCGAAAAGCTTGATTTGAATTTCAAACACTGTAGTGAATTTGTTTTTCATTACCCTGTAGCCTCAATATCACATGGTCGTCCCTTACTGAACATAGTTGTCTTGCATGTTAACATTTATTTTTATGTTTATGCCTTTACAATACGCTTGTATTTGTATTGCAATAAAAATTAACGCATTTGTGTATGTATGTATATGTGTGTGTGGTTAAGGGCATAAGTTGTCTGTTACGTTCAGCATGTTGCATATTTAATTCGATTTTAATTTTCATTTACCCGTACCTACAGTCCACAGCGCACTGACCACTGCAATAGACTTGTAAATACAACAACAACAAAAAGTGAGAGCAAGTGAAAGAGAAAATAAGGGAATCGTGGTATATAAACTGAAGTACAGAGAAAATCAACCGTTTCAGCCACTTGAGTTGTAATTTTGTAAGAGAATACCTATACAAATGTACTTTTAATACTTTTATTCAGGCATTGATTATTGGGAGTGTGTGCGTATAAAAGAAAATCCCTACTTGTAGAAAATCATGTATTTTGTATGATTAAAATTTTTAAATACAATAATGGAACCAACATTAGCGAGATGTTCATTAGTCTCGGTAATCATATATGCTTAAAAATCGGAAAACTATTGAAAATATATATTGTTGTGAGGGTAAAAGGAAACCCAAGAAAAATAAGCAAGAATAATAGACAACAACAAAATACACACATCATACGGTAAACAGAATTAAGCAAACATAAACGTATGAAGTTACGAAAAGGTGACAAGGCAAAGATGAAAAATTCCAGCAACAGCAATTTTATAGAAGGATCGTCATAATAACACAGTTTAAGTGATAGCACTGTGCTATTAAGTTTTTTAATAATGATCAGCGTACGATACAATTGTGCTTAATGCTTTCCATTTAATAAAATTTTTTGGTAATCAGCTACAGACTTACATACATCTCTTTACTGGCGGACTACTTATGACTGACAGTACTTCACTGTGTATAGAGTGACTTATTTCACGTCTGGCAACCTTAGGATCTTTCAATGGAATTATTGTTGTTGGATTTTTGATATTTGCTTCTTGTATTTTCTTCCTTTCTTGCTTATTTTACCGTACAATGTGTGTAATTTGTTGTTGCCAGCTTGTCTTGTTTGCTTCCATTTCATGGGCTTGATTAGCTTGTTGTAGATAGGAATATGGACACAACAGCTATCTAAGTATGGACATGGGGTGATGGGAAAGTTATGCCAGTCTCTCATGAAAAAGTTGTCGTATATGCCTTGACAAAATTGCTTTACAATCTAGCATTTCCCAGATTGCATTGTGTTGTAATGTATTAAAAGCTGTAAGCAAGTACATTCCAAATATTTGACCCTTCAAGCTGACTTTCACGCTGTTTATGTGGCCAATGCACGATTTGTTTTTATTTTTTAATCCAGCTTGTTTTGCAGTTATTTGGCATTGACTACCTTAAAGATGCTATCGAGTGGAACAAGGCCTATAAGTTAGTTCATGGTCTTCCTAGTTACATCAAGAATCTGTATGAATTAATTGATATAATATGAATTTTACAATATTTTCAATAGTTTTTCATTTTATTAACTTCTAGTAGTTTCCAAGGTTTTTGTTTGTGTAATTTCTTTTTACCATACGATGTGTGTATTTTGTTGTTGCCTGTTTGTCTTGCTTACTTATACCCTTTAGGTTTATATGAATTGATTTGATATGAATTTTCCAATATTTTCAATAGTTTTCCATTAGTTGGTGCCATTAAGCAGCAGAGTAACCATTACTTTTCAAGTATTTTACCATTCATTGATACTGCTGGCTTGTAATCTCATGTCTACTTGATGTTTCCTTTTATATGGACAACCATATTAATACGATACTTTGTTTTTATCTTTCCATATTCCACTTTGAAAAGTGCGTGTAGTTCGTACAAGTATTTGCATCAGTAAAGATGCATTTGCTTATGTATGTATCTCTCTATATACATACACAAATACGTATGTACATTCGCGTGCATTAAAAGCCCACTTACTTGTAAATGTGTATACTATAGGTTTAATGTTGTATAATATTGATAGTACAAGCCATTATGTTTAAGCAAAAACAGTGTAAATACGAGTATATTGTACGTACATATACAGCAGAGAGAGAGCATAAAATCATTTAAAAATGGGGGTAAAAGTGAACAGATAAGATAACATTTTTTCTACAAGATTTATCGAGCAAGTGAAAGGAGCTCTAGACTTTTAAAATTTCCGAGAATATCAAAGGTATTGAATGAAAGTAATTGTATAATTTGTATGAATTTTTATATTAAATGTGGACATGTTTTATATAAAATATTTATTATTTATTTCTTCAGCAGATTTCTGCCAAAAAAAAGCAACAATTGCCTTTCTTTGTTATTCCTCTGTTTATACTCTTTGCATAAACAATAACAATTGCCAAACAATTATTCGACAGATATTTGTAACGGAGATCTTCAAACCACGATTACTTTCTTCAAACACACAGCGTCTTCACACAAGACTGACTAAACTTCACTAACTCACTCCCATACTTTGCCTTGCGTTTTATATGGCAAGTTAAATAGTCTGATAAATGTTCTTGAATTCCAACGTTCATGATTTCGCCCCCTCGAAATCACTATAAATGTAAACATCGTTGTTTACGTTTACTATTGTATTGCTGTTGGTATATTGTTGTTTACTTGTTTACCATTTTTTAATGCTGGTGTTTGTTGTTGTATTTTTGTTTACTTGTTTACCATTTATTTTGTATATTTATGAAGTCACCGTGGTCTAGTAGGTAGTGTGTTGGCTTATTAGACGAAAGGCCCGAGTTCGACACCCAGGTCAGACATCAAAACGAAAATATGAAAATATTTTCTTCGGCGACTTTATCTCAGCAGATTTCTGGCAAAAACTCTGAGAGTAAAAATTGCCATGAAAAGCTTCTGAAAAAATCTGTCGTTCGAAGTCGACTTTAAAATGTAGGTCCCGCCACTCATGTATAAAATTAACGGACACAACATGAGTGGTGTTGAGAAGCTAGGCCGTAATCCTGACTGAAGGGTTGTAATGGCCAATTATGTATGTATGAATGTGTGTTTACCATTTATTTTATGCTGATGTTTGTTGGTTGCTTAATTTGTAAACAGGTTTGTATACTTCATTGTTTTATTTTTGTACTTTTTGTTTATAATTTTAATGTTGAACGATGTAAAAGCAAAACAACAGATTTTTCATTATCGTAACAGTATATATGTCGCTAATTAATAGATAAATTTGAAGAGACTGGAACAGTTCTGGATGTACTACACATCATCTCAATAAACCCAAAGCAGAAAAAAAATATTCTTTCCGTTAGATAATGAACTTTCGTTTCACGGCGTTCTTGGTAATTGGTCCTGTCTTACGGCTCATTGTTACATTTTGTGAAGTTGGATTTGGACCTTCAACCATAATAAGCCATGCAACAAACTAAGCAAGTTGCATATTGACCGTAAGTAGGCTGATTGAGAGCAATGAATTTCATTTCCCACTCTGTGCTGTTCGACTGCTGCATGTAATTCAGGAAGTTGTCATTTAAATCATATTTTATTTCATACGTAAGATTAAGCTTCAAACATTATAATGAAATTAAAGTTTCGTTATATTCATGGCATCCTGCTCCCATTTTCGGTTCTTTTACGAAGTGAGACAGACGCCTTGTGTTATTGTTCGCTTTCTTTCATTTCTCTTACAAGCAGTATTCTGTGGCATATTTCAGCACAATTTAATACATTTTTTACATGCAACATCCATGTGTAATTCATTTAAATTGTTCTTCTTTTTCCCTCTTCTTTGCATCTCTTCTTGGTTAGTTTATGTTAAACAAATACGAAATATTTCCGTTTTTATTGTATTTGTTTTTCGATATTTTCAAGTAATTTATTGTACATGTTAATGAAAGATTCATATTGGGATCAGAGAATGCAAAATGAATAAAAAAAAAAAAGAAAAGATGAAAAAAAAACTGAGAAAAACTATTAAAAAGAGTGTAATATTAAAAGATTCCCTCATGACATGCAGTAAGTTTCGTATTCCATTCTCAGTAATGCCAATAGATCCAGTAAGGAAAACTATAGGTTTTCTTTTTGATTTTCTTTCCATAAACAATTAAGTGTAATGGACTAGGAGGGCAATTAATCTCTTACGAAAATTTATTTATTTATTTTATAAAAATATTGTATGTACATATGTGTGTACATACATGAAGGAGACTGTAAATTTAATAACTGGAAGCGACTAAATAGGAAATAAAATATTTTCTGTAATTCCCACAAAAAGTTTTTTTTTAAAACGAACTTATTAGTGCATGGTCATTACACTAGGCTGTAGTGTGAAATGCACATTTAGATCGTGCAATTTGACTCTGTTAGATTTTTCTTATAAGGATTTCCTTATGTTATCGCTGGTGTATTGGAATAATCCTCAAACCACAACGGTCCTCAAAGTCAACCTAACCCATGTCATCCCTCAAATTTAGTCTGATTCATGCTCTAACGTAGAACTGGTCAACAATTTAAGCAAGATCGATGTCTTTTGAAAGTAAAGCATGCTTGAAAACTAAACTAAATATTCTGTTTCCCCTTCTTTGTAAAGGCAGTTTTCAGTGAGCAGTGCCTTGGTACTTCTACTATCGTGTACTGGGCACCGAGCTAGTCAAAGCTTGCAAGATTTTACGCTTTTTTTATATCAATCACGGCTGATTGTTTACTAATATACTTACGACATAGATCGTATTCTAAATTATTTGCCAATGAATTTTCCAGAAGTGCATTATTATATACACCCTCACCGTGTATTAGTATGGACAAGTCTTTGTGGTAAAAGAAAGAAACACAATTGTGTGATTGCAACAGTCTTATGCAAACCAGTTTTGGTTCTTAAGCTAATATTTGTCTAAAAAATCTGTCAATAGCCATGATTAACGGATTTCGTAATCTCATCCTTCTAGGCGCCTCTGCCTATTGCGCACCTACGGCACTTCACACAAATCGATGACAGGGCTTCCTCGCTTTGGTCCTTCCAATGCAAACAAGGTCGTTCTCTTCGCCAACTTCCGCAGATCCCCGCATCAAATACCAATCTCGCTGGAGCATCCTCCTCCATTCGAACCACATGGCCGAGCCAGCGCAGCCACTGGATGTCAATACATTATACAACGTCTACGTCTCGATTAGGAGCTCATACAGCTCACTGTTGGATCGGATGCGGAAATCATCGCCAACCCGCAATGGACCGAATATGTTATGTAGAACTTTTCTCTCGAATACTCTCAAGGCTGCTGCATCAGTGCTTAATAGGGTCCTTGCCTCCGCGCCATAAAGAAGCACAGAGAGGATGAGCATCTTGAAGAGTATTAGTGTTGTCGTACGAGAAAGGAATCTGCTTCTCAATTGTCTATTGAGAGCATAGTAGCACCTGTTGGCAAAATGGGATCCTGCGTTTGATCTCCAGACTGACATCATATTTGGAAGTAATGGCGGAGCCAAGATAAATAAAGTCCTTGACTATATCCAAATTATAGTTATCGAACGCAATCTGAGATCCAATACGCCGCACGTCTCTACTTGTCGATAACATATACTTCATTTCTCCCTCATTTACTGGCCCACCCATCTTAGTAGACTCCCATTCAATAGCACTAAAGGAAGCATTAATATCTCTCTTGTTACGCCCTATGATGTCAATGTCGTCAGCGTATGTAAAATATCGATAAAGAGACCAATATTTAGGCAATAGAAATAAATAAATTTTCTTGAATTTTAAATAAAAATTTTCATGCTTTATCTGTAAGATCATTTGCAATTGAAGGTATTACAATAAGCTTTTCATTGCATGCTTTTGTTTGTAAATTTTTCAAGTTTAAATAAAACATCTAACACTTTACTTTGAGATTTTGTTTATGGATTTTCTTTTCTTTAATTTTTTTTGTGCTGCATTACACAATAATAGATGCAATTTCGTATTCATACTTCGCTGTGTTTTTTGTTTTCCTCCTTCTTTCTTAAGATACTCTACACAATAGAGAGAAGATGCAATGAATGGCACTGTGTGTAAATTACACAAAGAGAATGCGTTTCGTTGATTTTTTTTTTCTTTATACTTTTAGTTTTCTATGCGAGGGTGGTCATAAACATTTTGTTACGAACAAAAACTACAAAAACAAAAACAATGGACTTATTTACATGATGAACAAGTAAACCAAAATACAGCAAGTACATCAGTATAAAAAGAAGAGCATAAACAAGTAAACAGAAAGCAACAACAAAGATTACCAGAATAAATGTAAACAAAATACACAAACAACAATAACGTAAACAACGATGTTTACATTTATAGAAATTTTGAGAAGGCGAAGTCATTCTCCTTCATCATCAGACTGTTTACCCTGCGATATAAAAGGCAAAACAAAGCAGGCAACGAAGTCAGTAAAAATTCAGTATGTCTTGTGTAAAGACGCGTTGCGTATGAAGAGAATAATTGTGGTTTGAAGATCTCCGTTATAAAGATCTGCCAAACAATTGTTAGTGTTTACGCAAAAAAGTGTAAAGAAGAATAACAAACAAAGTAAATTGTTGTTGTTTACATCAAGTTGTGAACACTGGCATACAGAATTGTGCGAACAATAAAGGATTTTAATTAAAACTGAACACAAATTTATTTTTATTTTATTTGCAATCTACAAAGTCATATTTTAAACATTTATTTTAATTTTTGTAGCGTTTATTGTACTCATTGTACTACCCTCGTTGTATTATGTTTCAATCATGAATTTTATCTATGCTCTGTGCTACTTAAGATTGCATGCAACTTGTTGTTGCTGCTGTATATTCCTGTTGCCTCTCTTTAGCCATTGTTGTAAGCAAATGCGTTTTTAAAAATATATTTCTTCTTTACAACGAGAAATATCTTCTCTCAGTAGTTTTACTCCTTTTTTGTTTCTTTCTCTTTTTTTTCTTCTCTTTTTTGCTTTAAGTGACTCGCGGCATACAAATTCCGTAGTGTATTGTAAATATTCCAAATCATTCCGTATCGTTTCATGCCATTCACTATATATTCACTATACTTTGCTGGCATCGAAATGTTGCAACTTGCAACACAATACAACTAAAAAGTATTTGCCATTGAAGTAAATGCGTGGGTTGTTGCTTAGAGCCTTATATTGATGCAGCAGCAGTACAACAATTTGTTAAATTTATTGTAAACTATCAAGGAAATGCATTAGCAATTGACAAGTGGTATGTTTATCATAAAATATTTATGCTGTTTGTTGCTCGGCACTCTCTCACTATAGCTGTTGCTGGTGCTGCTGCTGCTGTTGCTATTACTGTTCCAGTTGCATTTGTAAAATATTTTACATTTTGTTCAATGCTTTATTTACTCCACTAAGTTGGTACTTTTCTAAGGCATCAATAACATTTTAAAAAAATTTTTTTCCTCTTTTCTATCGTTTCATCTCTTTTCATTGCTCTCGCTCTCATTCACTGATGTCGCTTTAGTCCTTCGCCTTTTCCCAGAGATATTAGTCAAAGTGACAAGTGTAAAGTGTGGCATGTTGTTTATGGCTTTGGCATTGCATATTCTGTTTGTGTAATTCAGCCTGAACGTTTATTGACAGGAAATGACATGGGGTTGTGTGTATGCGTTTGCAGAGAGTAGTTGCTAGTGTTGTAATATACACTCGCAATAGATTCTAATGGCAAGGAAAGTGTTGTGCATATTGAGTGGTTTAAGTGAAGCGAAGGTCGTGATTTGGGGGTTACGTTCTATAGTTTGCAGTTATTGAATGGAATTTAATTTTAATTTGAATAGCATTTTGGCATATTCTGTGTGCATTTATATTGAAGGTTAATCAAGACATTTAAACTGAATATAGTTACTATTGTTATACAATCTCTCTATTACTCTCTTGTCTCTCTCGTTTTGTGTTAAAATAAAGCATTTAATACAGAAATAAATATCTCTTGAGTGTAGTTTTTTGAAATCATCGTAGTCTAGTTGGTAGTGTGTTGGCCGGGTTCAAATCTCAGGTCAGACATCAAAACAAAGATGACTTTCTCTCACCAGATTTCTGGCAAAAACTCTGATAGTAAATAAAATTTCCATGAAAGAGTTTCTCAAAAATCTGTCCTTCAGAATCGACTTTAAACTGTAGGTGCCGCCACTCATGTATAAAATAAACGCACACAACATAAGTGGTTTCGTCGTATTCCTGACTGAAGCGTTGTGAAGACCAATTATGTATGTATGTATGTATACTACCATGGAAGGTATACGGATTTTGTTTCTAGTTGACTGAATGAATCTTTTCCTAAAACGAATTGAGACCTGTTAGGTAGGACGCGGCAAAATACTTTCGTTGAGATACTTCTTTGGACCTAGTTACCATCAATTCAGGCGGAATGTCGAGTTTTTCGACTGTGATTTAAAAGAAGCAGTGCAGTTTAGATTACTACTTTGCCAATATTTTATACTGATTTCAACAGAGAATTTTTCTTAATTATCAGCATACAATCAGATCCTTGTGTTAAATGAGATCTGCCTCATTTAAAACAAATGTTAGACAGTCATTACTGCTCAGCGAACAAGATGAGCTAACGATGCTAGTTGTGCAACAAAAAAAATCTCTCTGAATGCAAAAAGACCACCTGCTACGACCAGCACTATGAGAAATACTATTTTCCATCATTAGAATTTCCAATACAATTGTCGTAACTGTAATTTAAGTACTTAAGTACTTACTTTCAAGCTGAAATATTCTAAAGACTTAAAGACTTTCAACTTTCAAAACAAACGGAATCTAATTTCTATTTCTTCGAAATAATTTGCAATTTTAGAAGAGAAATTAACCTTTCGTTTCTGATCTTTATATGGCATGTCACACAATACCTTTCATACATACATACATGCACACACACTATGTGGCATATGAATAGCTAGCTGCTGCTTCTTTCTTTCACATGTATGCATGTATGGATGGTATGTATGATATCATAAAATGAAAATCTTCTTAGCAGTGTTGCATGCACCACAAGAAAAGGAACAATTGTAAGAAGGTATAGAAAAAAGACGCCAGAGTAAGACACTAACCTTGCACATTTTATGCTTTTTTGTTGTCTCCTTCTCCTTCTTGTTCTTTTTATTTTGGTTTCTGTGGCATTAGCAATTCTTGATATTAACAAATATTGTATGAAAGTACACAGCAACAACATACAGGGGAGCACAGTCATATTTAAAGTGTAACCTAGAAAGGAGATAGTAAAGGAAAAGAACAACATTAAGTATGAAATTTCATGCTACAACCTTTAAGCTACTCACGGATATATTGTTCAGTGAAAAAGGTAGTACGCGGAATAGTTACGAGCATTGTAAGTAGAAGATTTCGGATATATATATATAAGATAGATTAAGGAAGAAGGTACATCTAATCCCCAAACGGGTCTAAAAACAGAAACCCAGTATGTTAACTGCAGGACGTTATAAAGTAACCAACAACCGTAAGAAAAAGCCTCCGTCCAATACAATAGGGGTAGCACATGGGAATCTGCGGAGTGCGAGGTTCTGAAAACTATCCCAAACAATACTAACAATACAAGAACTCTATTCAAGCCGTGTTTAATTTCTAAAAAAAACTGCAAAGTGCAGAGTAACCGTTTTTGGTTTTCTTCCCATTGCCGTAAATTCCCACATGGCTAGAGATTTTATAAAATATGACCTTATTTAACCTGCCTAACTGTAACAGTAAAATACTAATCTTTACCAAACGTCTTAAGAACTAAGTGCTCAAAACATAGCTTAACTGTCAGATAGGAATGTTACATCCTGTCCAAATTTAGATGATCATATCTTTCGACAGCTCAAACTTTCAATTGAAAAATACTCCAAAAAAAAAACACCCTTTGCCATTGCCTATCGTATATGGCATAATTTAATTTATTTCCTTTCTATTGATATATTTTGTTAATTTTTATCCGTGTACACACTTTAGATTGAAAGGAATATTCTCAGTTTCCATTACGTAGATTCTGTGTAAACAGTATAAAAATGCAATAATAACAGCAAATGGAGAAAAAAAAGAAATAAAAACGTATAGAACGAAATGCTATCAAGATACTGAGCTTAAGCATAAGAATGAAAGAAAAAAAATGTTAAGACATGTGTTAAATACAAGACTTAAACACACCCATATATACACCGGATATAAGCTATTAAAAGATGTACACAATTTTACCCATTTTTACTTTTGCCTTCTTTCTAACTGTTTATCTCCAGTTCTTTGCTGAATTTCATTTCCAAGTTTTTTTTTGTTTTTTTTTGTTTTTTTGCTTTTATTTTTAATTTTCTTGCAATCGTTTCTTAAACTTTATGATTTTTAATCTTTTACTGCAGTTTGTCTAATATCTCAGGGGTAATATTTTCCATGAATAGATTGTAAGCAAAACTATTCTATACGGATGGCAGTGTGGCTTACCATCGTTTAATAGCACTTTTAAATGTCCATTCCATCATTAGGGATTTAAGATTTTTCCTCTCTTTTTTTTTTTTTGTTTCACTTCGTTTCATTTTGTAAAAACAAAGTATAAAAGAATTATGAAATGAATTGAATGGTTTCTTAGGAGCATTATGGAAAATAATAGTTGGGGTTACTTTACCGCATAAAGCAAGCTATAGGTTTATGTTCTTAAATGCATTAAGTTCTCATTTAAATATTTAAATTGAATTTAAAAATTAAAGACAATATTTTTCTGAATGTTCTTACTAAGGAAAAAATCTCTCTTCTCCTTTAGAAAAGCTGGCCTATTTCCGAATTATTAGAATTTATGCTGAAATGCGGTTGTCAATGGAATATAGGTGGAATACATTTAGAGCACTGTGAGTAGTTATCAGAGATCAGCAATGAATCGTTTTTTTGCTACTCATAAGTATTCATGAAATTTTGAGTATGAGTGAGCCAACAGTTTAACTAATCGGATGCATTCGTACTCACTACGGCATTGTTTTATAAGTACGGGTTGCTATGAGTATGAGTACAACGTTTACATCAAACTCGTAACATTCGAAATAATGTTTGATTCATACGCCTACTCAATCAGATTCATAACTTTAAAAAAATACTTATAATACTCATAAATGATAACAGTGATTCAAATGATTCATAAAAATTTATAGTCTTAGTTGTTGTTGCATTTACAAAACAAGAGGAAAGAAAAAGGCAAATACAGCAAGCAAAGCAAACACACAACCTTCGAGTGAGTATTGTAGTGTTCGCATACGAATCTTATTGTAAACGTCTGTAATTGACTGCTTAGTGCGTGCTTTATCTGAACGCTTTCCATTTATTTTCCTTATAATCGCTGACATGGATAGCAATTTTATTCAAAAAAGGTTCAAGATGAATGTCTTTTAAGTAGTTTTTCCGTATTTTAGATGATAGATACCTACCAGAGGTCAGCAATGAGTATTCAAAAAAATCAGTAGTTTAGAATCATATTCATAATTCCTGATATTTATACGCATTCATACTTATTTTAATATCATACTCATACTATTCATATTCAAAGTCTGAAGTACTCATCGTACTCATACTTAACAATACGCATGATGTCTCCATGACTCAACGTTTACAAGAATCACAAAAAATAAGTATGATTCGCATACGAACACTATAATACTCACTAGAAGGTTGTATGTTTGCATTGCTTACTGTCTTTGGCTTTTTCATTCTTCTTTTTTTTTTGTAAATGCAACAACAACTAAGACTGTACATTTTGATGAGTGATTCGAATCACTCGAATAATTTATGAGTAATATAAGTATTTTTTCTAAATTTATGAATCTGAATGAGTAGTCGTGCGTATGAATCAAACATATTTCGAATGTTATGAGTTTGATGTTAACGTTGTACTCATACTCATTGCAACCTGTACTTATAAATCAATATTGTAGTGAGTATGAACGAATCAGAGGAGTTGAATTTCAATACTGTTAACTCACTTGTATTCACAAATTTCATGAGTACTTATGAGTAGCGAAAAAACGTTTCATTGCTGATCTCTGATACAAACCCATCATCTTGTAGACCTTAGTTACACAATCAAAATTAAAAAAAAAAAATTAAAATTAAAGTGTTGTTCGAGTTTTATATTTCAAATCGAATGAAACATTAAAAAACTTCGTTTATTTTTCAGCAGACGTCGTAGCACTAAAGCACTCTACGAGCACTGCAAGAATAATTGCAATTGCAGAAATTGTAATTAACGTGACCTTAATATTTTAAGTAAACAACATTGGTTTGTTTCACAGTACAATCTTAACGTTTAATTGATGTGCATTTAACTTCTTGCCACTGCCTTAAAACAAAAAAATTCTTCTGTTTCATTTTTTCATTATTTTTTGCATTTTCTTTTTTTAAGGAATCAGAAGAAAAACAGAATGATGAAGAATTGTTTGTAAAAGGCAACACACTTTAATCAATTTTCTTTTTCCATTTTCCTCAAATGAAATATTCAAGCAAGATAAAGAAAAGCAACAAAGAAAAGAAGGCAAGAAGAAATGCAGATTGAAAAGTATTTAAAACCGCAATTACCCAGTATTGGTAACACATTAAGGCAGCCGTAATATCCTATTTCAATTTGCTTTAAAGGTTTTTCATTTTTTTTTCTTTTTGTTTTTGGTTTCATTTTGCTTATCCTCATTTCTTTGTATCGGTTTTACTTACTTTCACATGCTTTAAATAGACAAGATATACGAGATAAACTAGTGCAGCTAAGTGAAGTTAAATAGTAATGAAGATATGTAAAGAGGTTACTGTATCATATGTATATATGGCTACTAATTAGCTAGCTGCAGCTGCTAGCTATTTCCTTGAAAGCCTTTATAGATTTTTAAGTAAAATGACGTTTTTTTACTTCGTTTTCTTTCGTTTTTATCTAGAAAAAATTCTTATTGATACGATTTACCCTTTGGTAGTACAGCCTACCAAACATATTCAATTTTACAAACATTTTAGAAAGTCCATATACTTGAAATGTTTGTCTGTAATTTTCTGTTATCGATTTCTTATTTTGTTTGTTGAAGATATCGGCCATTCCTTTTATCAAGTTTTTGCCTTTCCGTATGTCTATATCATGAAAAATACAAAATATTGTATCGGAAAACAAGTGAATTCCTTTAGATTTGCTGGCCCATAAGACCATCTTTTAATATCTTCTTCTTTTATGTTTTACCCCCCCCCTCCTCCTCTTTTTATGTAAATCTTTATTGATTTGCCAGTAATGGCAGTCAGATAAATAAAAGAAGAAACAAGGAATACGGAAAATATAAATACAATGGGCAAAAAAAAAAACTGACTATAAATGTCTGTTTCAGGCAAAATATGACTCTTGTTTAATGTAATATATTCAGTCTCCCTCCACACATACCCTTTCCCCTCTCTCATTTTCCTATTTCCTGAATGTAAACAAAATCAAGTGTTTTAAAGTTGCCAAGAGAAGTATAAAATTTATTGCAACTACTGGAAATCAATAAAATGAAAAGAGAAAATGTTAAGCGAAGTGAAAAAGTGTAATAATTTGCCTGTTACCAGAATATTGCAATAAAAAGGGAATTTTTAATTTATGACTCCTGAGTAAACGTTGCCAGAGGTAATAAAATAAAATTAATTAAATGATGATCATATGTACAGTGGCAAAAATTAATTCTTTGAAAATGTACACGCAAAGTTATATTACTTCTCTTTCAAGAGTTTTACGTACAAACGATTGTAAGAAAAATTATAAAAAAAATCAAGAAAATCTCTTCAAAAAATCTGGATTTCATTCAGTCATACAGGGTACATCATGAAGTGCATTAGGTTATGTTAGGTTAGGTTAGAGAACGTGTACTTGTCAACTGTGACAAGTACAGTACCCGGAGGTCGAATTGACCAATTGTACAACGTCCTAGCTTCTCACACCACTCGTGTTGTGTGCGTTAATTTTATATATGAGTAGCGGGACCTACATTTTAAAGTCGACTCCGAAGGACAGATTTTTGAGAAGCTTTTCATGGCAATTTTTTACTCTCAGAATTTTTGCCGGAAATTTGCTGAGAGGAAATCGCCGAAGAAATATTTTCATACAAGGTACAATGGGTCAATTCGACCTCCGGGTACTGTACTTGTCTTAATTGAGAAGTACACGTCCTCTAACCTAATATTTTCATATTTTCGTTTTGATGTCTGACGTGGGATTTGGACTCGTGCCTTTCGTCTTATAAGCCAACACACTACCTACTAGACCACGGCGACTTCAAGTGCTTTATACTGAGCACAAACCATGAAATACCTTCCTTATCTGTTTCTCTTTAATATAACTACATACATACATACACAATGGGCCATTGCAACCCTTCAGTCAGGATTACGGCCTAGCTTCTCATACCACTCATGTTTTGTGTGTTAACTTTATACACGAGTGGCGGGACCTACGGTTTAAAGTCGATTCCGAACAGAGATTTTTGAGAAACTTTTCATGGCAGGTTTATTTACTCTCAGAATTTTTTCCAGAGATCTGCTGAGAAGAAATCGCCGAACTTGTAGCCGTTAAGTCAGTAAGCCTGTCTTCAATAATAAATCAATTGTCGTCTGTACTTTATTGGTATAAAATTAAAACCCTTTATTCATCAATATGACTGACAGAGATAGAGTTATATTGTCTCTCTCATCTGGCAACAAACTTACAATACAATGTCCTGTTATTAGGCTGTAGTTGGCTGCATGCATTAACTAAGGAATAGATTGACTCCTTGACTGTCCCTCCTTTACACTTCCCTGCACGAAGCTCTATCAAATGAGGGAATATTTTGTGGTATACAGAGGAGTCAACTGCGGATCATGGTACCAGGATGAATTTCTACGACCCTAAAGTAATAGTAAGGTAACAAATGATATGCTCAATTCAACTGGGATATGAGCTACAGAAGACAGGCCATAGCAGTATTATCTGACAGTCAGGTCGGTCACTCGGCTCTAATGAGATTTAATCGAAGAAAGTATCGGATTGTCTGGGGAAGCTGTATTAGTTGGGTAGGCAATATAAGTTTATCCGGTGCTGAGAGAATTCTCGGCAATGAATACTCAGACGATCTTACGAGGAAGGGATCATCCGCATCATTGATAAGGCTAGAAATTTGCTGTGGAGTGGGGGTAGATGTCTATAAAGGTATACTCAACAAAGAGGAAGATAAAGAGAGACAAATACTCTTCTCAAACCAAGTAATTTCAGTTGAATAGGTCCTGTGCTGAGTTCTAGGTCATGTGGGAATTCACGGCATTGAGCACTCAGCCGAACTTGCGAGGAAGGCAGCATCCTCATCGTTGACAAGGCTAGAAATTTTCTATAGAGTGGGAGTAGATGTTTGTAAAGGTATACTCAAAAAAACGATAGATAAAGAGAGGGAAATACTCTTCTCAAACCAAGCGATTCTGAGGCAATCAGAAATTTTATTTTATTAGTTAGTCCAGGAGTAACTTGTGATTGTTAAACTATCTTTTGACTGGTGTGTTGACTTAAACTTAGATGTGAAGCCCTGGTTCAAACCCCAGCTCATACATTTCGAAAAAAACACGAAATATGAGAAAGATATTTGTTTTTGCCACTTCCTCTCAGCAGACTTCCGGCAGTCTGAGAGTAAATAAAATTCTCACGAAAAATTTCTTAAAAATCTGTCATACGGAGTTGACTTTAAGCTATATGTCCTACGTCTAATGAAATTTAGGGGTGATGTGAAAGCGATCGATTGAAAGGCTGACTAAAAAGTTGTAATTGGTTATTACCAATTCAGTAAGCTTAGGTTCAATCAGTATTACGACGGGATCTTATAGGACAAAAGATTAGCAATAAAACAACAATCCTTCTATGTGCAGGGAACGAAAATGCCGAAATTTTCTATTGCCTTATGTACTCTACAGTATTATAGGGAATAAAACACTTATGTGTATGTCTCCAGTTGAGGCTGTTTAAATAAATGACTTGGAAAAGCATGTGCAAAGCAGTGTTTAAATACAATACATGAATATAATTAATTTTACATTTTCATTAATACGGTTTTAAATCAAATAAAAGAGGTTATTAACCGCAGAAAAAAAAGAAAATAGGAAAAAACCAGAAGCAGAAGCAGAGACAAATAATGAATATGATTTTAAAATAACAACGAATTCGAGTGAAAAGATCAATTCTACAGTTAAGAGTTAATTGTATTAAAATTAACAGTAAAATTAAAATTAACAACTGATAATATAAATAAATAACGTTTTAAGAATGAAGAGAAAAAATAAAACAAACGACACAAAAAAAACAAAAAAAATAAATGAAAAAATAAAGCACGCATAATGGGTGACTTTTTAACAGCTTGGAAATTCTAAAAAAAAATACCAGGAAAATTTGAAAAAGTCTACAGAATATCTATGTCAGGCGATATTCGTCCGTTATCTCCCCAAAAGCAGCTGTAATGTTAATACTGAAATTATGAAATCAATTGATTATCAAATTTGCTACCCAGGACATACATAATTGGTCATTATAACCCTTTAGTTAGGATTGCGAACTAGATTTTCACACCGCTTTTGTATGGCAAGACCTACAATTTAAAGTCGACTCCGATTGAGTCGACGCCGAAGAAATATTTTTTCATATTTTGCTCCATTGGAAATGTCTGTCCTGGGGTTTGAACCGTGGTCTTACATCTAATAAGCTAACACATTACCTACTAGACTAGCGCAACTTCAACACACTTCCCTGATAACATGGTTTTTTTTTATAAAAGTCAATGATTGGAAGCAAATGTTAATTGGTGTTGGTGGCATGTCAAGAATCTTTTTATATGTTGTCCACAAAAATATAAAAAACACATAAAAAATTCACCCGTTAACAGTTATATCTTTGCTGACATGTGTATGTATGTATAGGAAACAGTATATCTACTCGTATACACAGTGAATAGCAAAAGCGAGGTACAAAAGTATGGAGTCACCAAAAGCTTTACTTTTATTCTGCTTTTGGATTGTGAAAAACATTAAGAAATTGTTTTGTTTTATAACAAAAAAGAATTAAATTCATGAAATAAACATAAAAAACATCAATTATTTTTACATATTATTAGTGAAAATTCACCACCTAAAATATACTGAGATACTTTGCTTTTGCTGTCCACTGTACATGGGTATTATATCAGCAAATCTATATCTGTTTTTGCTGGTGTGTTTGTTTGCTTGTTTCAAATCTACACTTTGACTTACATTAGGAAAATATGCAGGCCATATTGTGCTATGAATCTCTCTATACATTGGAGTTCGTTTAGATGTTTTTCTGTTTCTTTCGTCTTCCTTAACTTCTATGTTCCTGCATTAACTTCACATGTACAGAATATGAAGTCGTGTGGACTACTATGCGTGGTCAAGTGATTTTTGGGCAAATCCTATAAAATTCTTCAATAAATGATGATATGATAAGCGAAGCACAGCGGATTTTGTTGAGTATATTATAAAAAAAAGTATACAGGGTAACAAATATTACACATACATACAGTTTAAATACGTTTCCGAACAACAGATTTTTGAGAAAGTTTTTCATGGCAATTTTATTTACTCTAAGGGCCATTATTACAACTTGCCGTTAAGTAAAGGCAGAATTTTAAGGGGCTGATAAACTATTTTTCATTATTATAAGTGTACAATAAAGTAGAAGTGAGCGTTAAGCTAAAGGGAGGATCATCATATCTTTCACTATTAAAGTTAAGTTAAAGGGGACTTTAAAGTTCACTTTAGCAATGTTACCTTTAACTAAACCCAACTTTAACTGCGAGTTGAGAAAATTTTTTGCCAGAAATCTGCTGAGAGGAAGTCGCCGAAGAAATATTTTTTCGTATTTCATTTTGTTGAATAAGTCTCATCTGGGACTACAAACAAGTAATAATGAAAACAATTAAAGTGTTACAAATCATATGGAGAATATTTCTTTGCAAAACTGTCACACTGTTCTTGTATGTCTGTCAAATGAACAAAATGCCAAATGCACCATTGATAACCAGCAAAAACAACAAAAAAATAATAAAAAGGAAGACAACAACTGAAACTGATAATTAATAATAATGAAAGCGTATAAATCCATGCTGTGAACAAAAATTAAAATGACACAGAAAAAAAAAATAAGAGATAATTTTTATCGAAGAGGAAAACAAACAGAAAACAACATTGAATGCACAATTATTGTTAAACCAAAAGAGAAAAAATTGATAAAGAGAAGAATAAAAAAATGCACACAATAAAATATCATTAAATTATTAAAGCTCATTAAGTAAAAGCGGCAATTATTGAATAAATTTTCGTTTTTTTTACTTTTTTTCATGTAAAAGAAAGTCTCTGTAATGCGATATTTATTACAGATAAACAAATTAAATATGATTTCAGATTTGTTAAAGAAAGTTTAAAATACAATGTTCATTTAAGTCATTTACATATATGCATACATATGTATGTACAATTCTTTCGTCACATAAGCCCTTTTAAAAATCGTCGAATGAATGGATAGACACAAACTATTGCATTTTTCAAGCATTACAATCAAAGATTTCTATTGTCATCGAAGGCATAATAATTAATAAATTTTTTTAATATCAATTTACTGTTATGTTGTTGCCAATTTCATTCCTAAAGCACTTATATACTTTTAAAACAAACCTTATTTTTATCATCATCATGAGCAGGTCATCTATACAAAGCCCTTTTAATAGAATTTGTCTATAGATTCTCCTACATGTCCAACATTCTTTGGCAAATTATTGGCAAACACTCATACATAACGCTGGAAACTATGGAAATGATTTCATAGAAAATAAATTATAACTGCATGTGTGATGGTATACATATATTATTGGAAAATCTCTTTGGTTAGTGCTTAGAGTCATACGCATGCATATAACATTACACACATAAACTCCCACTCACTTGTATAGTTTCATATTGCATACGTAAATGTACCAAACCAGCTCTTAACCCTTTTGTGGCCAAGTGTGATTTAGAAGACAATTTATTGAAATAACTTTATCTCCAAAAAAATGAGATGAGTGATGAATGTGAATGAGTGATGTCACTGAGTATGGCCAGTATGGCTTTGGGGAAGTATCCAACATTACCCAAGCTCATACCTGATGAATTTCTTTCTTTATATCAAATCTTTCTGTATATATCATACGATTTCTGTATATAAAACAGCGAATTTCCTGCAACTAAGTAGTCTTCTGGCAGAAACTATGAAAGTAAATATATTTGCCCAGAAAAGTCTCAGAAAGAAATATTTTTTTCATATTTCGTTGAGTTGGACATACCTGAATTGTATTTTGAACCGATTCCTCAAGTCCCAAAAGCCAACACACTACCTACTAGACTACAGCAACTACAGCTCGTTGATTTAGCTACTTAATGTAAAGTTATCTCTGTTAGACCATTAACAGCAATCCAAATGAGAGGAGTCTACATTAACCCAAAGAAGGGCATTTTTAATTGAAGTAAGCAATCTACAACCACTGTTGCAGTTCAAGTAGGACAAGTCTAGGACATGCCTAGCCATTACACTATAAAAAAGGTGACCAAAGTTACAAATATATCCCTTCGGTCTAATTTTACTGAGTGTAACTATGAAGCAAGATTTCTTCTCACATAGACAAACTCATGGAGTTATGTAGCTGAGTAACATATGTACGTGAAATTAATGCCGGAACATAGAAGTTAAAGAAGACAAAAGAAAGAGCAAAACCACTAAACTAACTTCAATTTATAGGGAGGCACATAGCACAATATGGACTGCATATTTTCATGACGTAAGTCAAAGTGCAGCTTTGAAACAAACAAACAAATACTCTAGCAAAAGCGGACATAAATTCGCTGATATATTACCTATGTACAGTAGACAACACTGTTCTGTCCTTTAGAATGTTTAAATACTCACACTTATTCATTATTTCCTCACAAAACTCCAAACCGTCCGAAAAAACATATAAAATGAACAAAACATCAAGCATTTGAATATTATTGCTTAAAATTCATTAAATTACTTTTAATATAATGAGATACCTGGACTTTTGCAGTTTATTGTATATGCGAGTAGATATCATAAGTACTCATGAAATTTTGAGTATTTGAAATACTTATAATACTCATGAATGATTTGTGTGACTCGGGTGACTGGAATCATTCATCAAAATTTACAGTCTTATTTGTTGTTGCATTTACAAAAAAAGAAGAAAGAAAGAGACAAAGACAGCAAGAAAGGCAAAGGCACAGCCTTAGTACAGAGTATAGTAGTGTTCGTACGTGAGTCATATTTTATGTGTGATTCTTGTAAATGTTATGGAAGGGAGAGTCGAATTCAACAACATCATGCGTATTGTGAAGTATGAGTGCGATGAGTACTTCAAACTTTGAATATGAGTAGTACGAGTATGATATGTATTAAAATAAGTATGAATGCGTATAAATATCAGAAATTATGACTATGATTCATTGCTGATATCTGATACGCACTCATACTACCTATACTAATATACTGCCAGTATAATAAAATGCCCCTGAAAAGTATACGTATACTTTATATGGAATTATACATGAAATATATTACTTATACGTATCCATACTACCGGTACTGCCATAATTACTCTGAAAAGTATGCAATAGAATTCGGGTTTAATTTTGTTGTATACAACCAGGGGTGTTATATTTGACGATTTTACGTCATTTTGACGATTTTTATTGTCAATTTACTAATATGACGATTGACGTTTTTTTCCATAGAATTTCTAACATTTTGACGATTTTTTGGCATCACTTACATTTTCTATAAAACCACTTTGTAGAATTATGTTATCAAATTAAGAAAAGGTTTAATTTTCAAAATATTATAATAAATAATTTAAGTTTAATTGCACCTAATGATATTTTAAATAAAATTACTTCTATATTGCCTTTGTTGAAAAGTTTTCCTAATTTAGTTACTAAAGATATCAGCTAATAGAAAATGAAATAAAAGAATTACGTACATACGTAATTGGCCATTACAACCCTTCAGTCAGGATTACGGCCTAGCTTCTCACACCACTCATGTTGTGTGCCTTAATTTTATACTTGAGAGGAGGGACCTACAGTTTACCGTCGATTCCGAACGACAGATTTTTGAGAAACTTTTTCATGGCATTTTTATTTACTCTCAGAGTTTTTGCCAGAAATTTGCTGAGAGGAAGACGCCGAAGAAATATTTTTTTTCACATTTCGTTTTCATGTCTGGCCTAGGGCTCAAACCCGGGCTTTACGTCTAATAAGCTACCTACTAGCCTACGGTGACTTCTAAATAAAAGAATTAAGATTGATAAATTTTGGTGAACATTTACTTGATTTCAAAATTTTTAGAAAAAGATTAAATCACATAATTTATCAAATTTTCCAAACTTATGTGATTTTGTTAATAACTTATGACTTTACCAAATTCATCAGCTAACTTTGAACGTATATTTAGTACAATTAATATAAACAAAACTAAAATAAGGAATTCTTTGGATTCAAAAACCATTGAAGGAATTTTATTTTCAAACGATTATTTAAAAAATAATTCTTCTCATTGTTTTAATGTTAATATTACTAAAAGTTTGATAAGTAAACATTGTTCACATAATTTGTACGAACTTTAATTAAAAATATATGTAAATTATAAGTCTGTTCATTTACACACAATGTTTCTAATATTTCTTACTAGCTTTTTAAGTTTTCCGTCTAGTAAGATTTTCAAAAGAAACTATTTTATATATTTTTTTATTGACTTCTTTGTTTTTTTACTTTATTGTTTTATTAAAGACTGATGAATTAATTGTTCCTTTATGTTAAATATTGTTTTTATAAATTAAAAATAGAATTACACTTATAGAAAAATATATTATTCATGTTTTAAATTATGACGATTTTTTGACGATTTTTCTTAATTTTTGTGACGATTTTGACGATTTTTTCTCTTAATTTTGACGATTTTTTACAAAAAAAACCTAACAGCCCTGTATACAACTATAAGAGAATTTAAAATAACTCATACGTATACTTCATATGGAATTCTATATCAAATATATTACTCCATACTACCGATACTGCCATAATTAGTCTGAAAAGTATGCAATAAAATTGAATCATACGTTACATGTACCATTTGGATTTTCTTGGGAAATATATACTCGTATGTATGTATGTATGTATATGCTGTTAATCATTAATTTATCGTAAATTGAATTACATACATAATTTATAATAATATAAATTAAATATTATTAATAATTAAATAAATGAATTAAGTAAATTAAATAATTAAAATAAATTAATTTATAATATGTAATTAAATTAGAAGTTTAAATAAAAATAGATTTTTCTAGCCCTTAAATCAGGCACATTATGAAAACTTATATTTTGCTATTCTTTTTTCTCTCTTATGATCTCTTCATGGATCTGATTACTGGAGGACGGATAAATTTGATAATAAAGGCAGACGCCTTAAGGAAAATTCACATGAGTAAAGCACAAATAGTGGGAAAGAAGCAGGGAATCCCAGAACGAAGTATTCTGAACACAAGGTATTGTACTCAACTTAGGGAGGAAGTATTAAGAATGGGCCTTGACATTATTATTTCATTATTAGAGCGCAATTCAAATATGTACTTGGCTCATATGAGATGCCTCAAGAACAAAGTGGGCAAGCTGGATCATGTAGGTCCATGATCTGAATACCAGTTTATGTGGGAATTCACAATAATAAGGCAAATGAGCTAGAAGGAGCCCAAAATTCCTCAGAAGGGCCTAAAACTTTCCAGTGGAATGAAAAAACATGTTTAGAAAGGAAGTTCGACGTACTCTTATTATGCTCCATGGAGAATTTGTTTATAAAAGAAATAATAAAAAATATTGGAACTAAATATTGTGGCCACATAAAGAATATTAGTTTGTTTCGCATAAATGGGTTAACTAGCAGCGACACTCAACAGGGGATATGAGAAAGAAAGGAGAATAGAGAGGAAGAGAGTGAGAGCGATAGAGAGAGAGTCCAGTAGTCATTTTCATATATTAATTCTGTTTAATATAATGTTTGCTTAGATTCCTCATCAATTGGTTTAAACATTTATTAATAAATATTTGTTTAATGTGCGCGTGTATGTGTGCGAGTATGTCCCTGCATGAGTGGGCAAGTGTATGTATGTGTGTATGTTCATGTTTTTATAAGTTTGCATAAGTTCCCAATATACACACATTCATACATATATGTGTGTGTGTTGGTATTTCTATTTGTTTTGTGTCCAAACGGTTTATTTTAGTCCATATGAACGTGCATGCCTTTGCATTATAATTATAATTGTATGAGACTGTATATCGATTTATATGCATGTGTTTGTGCATTTGTATTCCTATGTTTTTAGTACGTATGTGTTTTATGATTATGCGTAGCTTCGAGCATAGTTTTGTTATACATGAATGTGTGAGTATGAGTATGCGTTTGTCTATTGTTGTGCAGTAGTATTGTAGGTTATGAAAAGATAAAGTGAGGCATTTATTTTAGAAATGCAGTTATAACTGTAGCATATACGATCAATAATAGTAATAATATTGATATTGATTTAATCCTTTGGGGTACGTTTGCAACTCATTCTTTAATTAAAAAGTTAAAAACAAAAATTAAAATTAACTCCTCAGCATGAGTTTTAAATTCAAAAACATTTTCAATTTATTAAAGAAGAAATTCCTGGCTTTAAAAAAAATCATGGGTTAATTTGCTTCTTGAAGTGCATTAATATTGTAACATCTACTCGCACATGTCTTTTATTATACACACACACACATACACACTAGCACACATATTTTAGCCATATTATCATAAATATTACACTTGCCGTATTGCACATACATATATTTATGTATGAATTTATGAATCTATTGTATGATGCATTTATGAATTTACATCAATATGCTTTTGTACGCATACACATACATTCATATGCTAGTATTCATATATGTATGACCTTAAGTTGATGTATTTGATAATATAATATTGTATTGTTATTATTGTTTTACGTACTGCTGCTGCTCTTATGTTGAATATTGTATCGTATATTTTGTCTTTGAATGACTTAGGCTTATAGACAAACGCAAAATGAAAGTTTTTGTTACACTGGGTTACACTGCATTGCAATTAAAGGAATTCCAATTACTGCATTATGATCATTTCATTACGTTACAATACATTACATTACATTACATTACATTACGTTTATGATGACATTATGTTGCAGCCTATTCATCATACGAAGGCTATCTCTCCCAATACTTATGTGCATATACAGAAATTCATTCATTGGAACAGGAGGCCAGGTATTTATAAAGGGTTTATAATTTCCAATTCATAGTACTTTGTGAGCTTGTAACAGCAGTTACAAGCATATATTTTGTCATATGGAATATTGCCTTTCAAATAATAAGAATCCTTTAGAAAGGCGAGCAATATTGTAATCATTTGGAAGAGATAGGCTAGTCTAGTATGTGTTTATCATCGTACATTATAACAATTGTTAAAATAGTTGTAAGTACGCTCACATGATTTTTGATCGTTTGGGTTTCAAGAATTTAAAAAAAAAATAAATAATTTGCGAACGTCTATGAAATGTATAGCTGGGGACGTAAATGAATGTTTCCTCAACCGTCAATCCTAATTACAGAATAATTTTTCAAGCACTTCAATCACTATCTTGCCAAAGACAGCTGTATTGTTGCCATTGTGATGAGAGTATGTTCGAATTAAGCCTGTATACTAGAGATTTCTCGTAACCCCCTACCAAATAGCCTATTGCAGTCTAATTACATGGTCTTCAAAACTACACCAAAACGGAAAATTTTTATTCACTTAACTGGCCTCTGAACAAGTTACTGGCATCACATGCCTTGAGATGTATGACTGCGTCATGTTACAATTAAATGCGAACTAATTTCACATTTCCTTAGTACATTGACTTAAAGTTGCGATTTTCATATGTCCTCTCTCTTTGTTTATTATGGCATATAATGCATTTGAATCCTTACAAAACCAGCTAACCATTCAAACCGCTATAGATATGCTTGTGTACAGGATAACAGTTTCAATGGAGATTTTTCTAACAAAATGTTCTTCAGCGCTGAGGATCACATCCTACTTGGTGATAATGTAAACAAGCAATGTTGTCGCATATGGAGCTTGGAAACCCCAGAAGAAATTGTCAAGAAACAATTGAATATGGAATAAGTAACGGATATTCCGCCTTCTGGTCTAAAGGTCTCATTCACCTGCAAAGAAACTCTACAGTCAATTGGAAATTGAATATTTTTGGATTGTAATTAAAAATACGAATAGAATGTACTGTGGTTTCAACAGAATTATAACACTAACTATGCATCATACTTTATTGCAGAAAAATTTTTCCGAAAAATGACTTAAAGTTTCGACACTATTAACTGGGGGCCAAGATTAACCGATATTTTGCTGGTAGATAAAGAAGAAACCATTGTCTACGCGCATTTGTATACCAATATTCATCAAGTGATCACCTCGATATTGCGGAAAATGTTTAATACTATGTTAAGGTGTGCACTTTTATTGAGTCAATATTCGGTTTATTGAATATTTACAATATTTACAATATACGCAGTTCGGCTGCTTATTCAATACTCATTTGACAGCTGGATCTTTCAACAACATTGTTTCTGTTTTTTTTATTTTGTCTTTGTTGATGACATTTGAGTTGTCAAATATCAACAGAAAGTGTTCGGATAATTACAATATGCGCACTGAACATACTTATGATAGCGCCGCATTATAAGTTTTGCTCAATATTATAACAATTTGCGTATTTATTGCGCAATAATTAATTGAATCTTTATATCAAATATTGAGCTAAATATCGGCGTTTATTGCGATTTACGTAATAAAGGTGCATATCTGAACACCGCATTAAATGTTGCCGAAGATTTACACAAAATGATCGAATGTTGCAACCAGTCTAGGAGAAGTTATTTAAATTATGTTGTATTGACTACATCATGGCCAGATCCCAGCATGTTTTTTTCAAATCATAGCTTTATGTGTGTTTTCAGTTTATTTGTGAATACGGAAATTAGATAAACCTTCACTAATTTAATGATACTTCAATTGAAAAATAGCCTTGCCAGGGATGATATTTTGATGTCAATAAATATGACTTTTTCTTTAAGAAAGATGAAATTACCAGATGTAATAAATTTTCTCTTTCGTTTTTCTTTTAATTTTTCCTTCGATTTATTTAATTCATTGCAGTAATAGAGTTTTTCCAGCTAAGCAGGTTATTGATCAACTATATCAAGTGCTAGAGTTTTAGGGTTGCCATAAGTAATTGCCTATAATTAATGTTTTCTGTTTTGTATATTATAAACTGCTAAGTTCTGGTACCTCTAAGTGGTACATAACATAATTGACTACGCCCTAGCCACTCACGCTGTGTGCGTTAATTTTATACATGAGTGGCAGAATCTACAGTTTAACGTCGACTCCGAACAACAGATTTTTAGAAACTTTTTCATGGCAGGTTTATTTACTCTCTGAGTTTTTGCCAGAAATCTGCTGAGAGGAAGTCGCCGAAGAAATACATTTTTTTTTCATATTCCGTTTTGATGTCTGGCCTGGGGCTCGAACCGGGGCTTTATGTCTAATAAGCGAACACACTACCTACTAAACACTACTCTAAGCGGTACTAGGACGTTTACTTGAAGAGCAGTAGTCGCCTAATTATATACATACACACATACACCAACGCTAGATACGCCTTTATAAACTTCGTATCAAGCTTGTCTCTAATTATTCTAAACATTGTGGGGACGGTTTCCGCAGCTCTTCTAGTCCACAATCACATTTAACAGATGCTCCAGAAACTTTTATATCTTATATCCACAGTTATAGCAATGCATTCCAAGCTGAATATTTTACCTTGAACATCGCGGTACACAATTCTTAAGCTATACTTGGCAGATTTTTCAGAAAACCTTCTGACGAGTTTGGCTTTCTTTGAAATCTCCTTTATATGAACCTTCCAAATCAAGTCTATTTACTGACTAGTATTACTTACTTAACTGGTTATTACAACCCTTTAGCTCGGATTACAACTCAGCTACTCAAGCCACTTATGTGTTGTGTGTGTTAATTTTATCCATAAAAGGCGGGAGCTACAGTTTAAAGCCTATTTCGTAGGACGTATGTACATATTTGTATACAAACGAGGGATACTTGAATTTTGAATCTTAATAAACCTCTTATAATTCCATCAATACATATGAACATCTTACATTGTAAGAAATTTAATTTGATTTGTAAGCATTTGGCATTTACTTAATTAATCACATATCATTAAGGGCAAACCATAATTTTGCCGCTTAATTACCTAAACAGGCTTAATTAGTGTTTAGTGCTGGTAAAAACCAAGACATTTCGTAAAAATATTGGCCTGTACGCTTAAAAGAGAATCCTTCATAATATTTGCAAAGTAAAACCCGAATATAAAATTTTACATTCTGCAATTTGTATTTGAATTTCGTTTCAAATTTGTTTGTGTTTTTTTTTTCGAACTTCAAACCAAGTGTTACCACCTTTGCCTTTTCACAAAGTGTTGCTGAATGCCTTAGAGGACTATGGAAAAAGGTCAACAAGTTATAGGTTTTCCGTATATGTAAGCAATTAACTTGAGACCTTTTTTTCACCCATGCTGCTGGCAGGCTCTTAATATGTATGTACCCGTATGCTTAAATGTAAGTGTGTATACGAAAATATAATTTAATTAAAATATTACAACAGCAGCATTTAGAATGAGAGTAACGATGTAAATTAATTTTTTGGAATACATAAATTAATAACAACAACAACAATAACCAAAAACTATCAAATGTTGAATAGGAAGCAAAAGGGGTCAAAATGTTAAATTTTCTCGTTAATTGTTTTAATATTTCTAACAGTCTTGTGCAGAATAAAAACAAAAAAAAATTGAAGCTGAGAATATTTAAGGCTTTTCGAAAATATAAAATTAAATCATATCTTATATGCTTCAGAGTTCATTTCTAGTCCAAAACTAATAAATGTCCAAATGAAAAATCTTTAAAAAGGATGCCATACTGCCACACAGTCACTGCCATACAGCCACTGCCATACAGCCACTTCTCTATTGCTTCTTTGTCTTTGTATGTGTATAATTTTAATAACTTGGCATAGAGACTATTTTCTAGGAATATCAACATACATATGTATGTATGTATGTATGTGGCTGTCTAAGCCAAATCATTAAATTAAGAGAAACTGAAGTGCAGAGGAAACTATTAGAACAGTGTGTGTATGCGTGTGTTTGTGCTGAGAAGTTTTCAACAAATGCAAATAAATTTAAATTAGTTTTTTGCCACATTAAACATAAATGAAGGTGAACTTTAACATTCAGGACTTTTTATATATACATACCGTACATAGGTATGCTTGTATGTTAACCTTTCAATAGTGCTAACAACAACAACAACAAAAAGTAAAAAAAAATAGTTTTCAATGAATTTGTCACATATTTACATACAAACTCTAGTTTACTACAAAACTAACATCATCCCTTTAGCCCATCATAGTTGCTTGAAAAAGCCTAGAATCTGGGGGGTAGTGAAGGGTGGCAATATAAAGCAAATGTTTCTTAAGGAACATCTTTTTTGCGGGCATAAAAAAGCTAAACATTTAGCAACTTAAACACTACGTTTAGACACTTGTATGTATTTGAGTGCATGTTTCTTATACAATCAACCTCGAAAAAGTTACGCATAAATTTTTGAGTTTAATTTTGTCAAGCGTTTATAGTATAAGGCTTATACATACGTCTATTGTTGAACTTGTTTTTTTTTTTAATTTTTTGTCTAATGCGACCAGCTAATGTATGAATTTTGCCGATAAGATTTGTTAAAAATATAAATAATTGCTTTTCTTTATCCAATGGATTGTAATGTAAAGATGTCAGGCACTTGCCTCGCGTTTGCTCGCAGTATGCCACCAGAGATCAACAATGAGTATTCAAAAAGATGAGTATATTCGAATCGTACTCATAATTACTGATACTTATACACATTCATACTTATTTTAATATCATACTCATATTACTCATATTCAAAGTTTGACGTACTCATTGTACTCATACTTAACAATACGCATGATGTTCCTGATTTCGACTCTCCTTTACTCAACATTTACAAAAGTCAAAAAATAAGTATGATTCGCGTACGAACACTACAATACTTTGTCTCTTTGTCTTTTTCTTTCTTCTTGTTTTGTAAATGCAACAACAACTATGACTGTAAATTTTTATTAATGATTCGAATCACTCTACTCATTTATGAGTATTTTATGCATTTTTCTAAATTTATGAATCTGAATGAGTAGACGTATGTATCAAACATATTTCGAATGTTATGAGTTTGATGAGAACGTTGTACTCATACTCATTGCAACCTATACTTATAAATCAATGTTGTAGTGAGTACAAATGAATCAAAGTAGCTGAATTTCAATACTATTGACTCATTAATACTCAAATTTTCATGACTACTTATGAGTAGCGAAAAAAAAGATTCATTGCTGATCTCTGCTACTCACCAATAAAAGTCACATAGTGCCTGGTATCGATTTAAAGAACTATTATTGCAATAAAAAAATTCTTTACTGTCCTTGACTGGCTGTCACCAGACGTTTTGGCGAAACAAGTGGCTGCGAAGTGGAGGGAGCTATGTTATTGTTAAATTTTTTAGTATCCCAACCCTCTATCGATTCTTGTTTCATAATGGAAATATTGCATAGATTATTAATGATAATGAATCATTCAAGTATTCATTGATGGATCCTGATGTCAGATATGTGATCAGAAAAACGGAATTAATATAGTATCTTGCACTGATCCTGAAATAATGAATAACAGCCCATATGCGAATCTGGTATCAGAGTATATCACATGGCGATGCATCCATATTTGCCGACAGTAAATCGTCTATTCGGCACTAGGTGTGGACGCTCTACAGCTTATTAAGGAAATAATTAATAAGTATGAGTATTTAAACATTCTAAAGAACAGACTTTTGATGTCAACTGTACATAATTAATACATATGTATATCAGGGAATGTATGTCTGCTTTCGATAGAGTATTGGTTTGTTCGTTGTAAAGCTACACTTTGACTTACATTAGGAAAATATGCCGGCCATAGTGTGCTATGTGCCTCCCTATAAATTGGAAGTTTTACTGTTTCTTTCGTCTTCCTATGTTTTTGTCTTAACTTCACAAGTACATTCTTACTCAGCAACATAACTCCATTAGTTTTTCTATATCAGAAGGAATGTTTTTTCACACTAAAGTTACACCGAAGGCACATATTTGTCACTTTGTCAACTACTTCACAGTGTAGCATCTAGGCATGCGGTGAGACTTGCCCAACTTGAACTTCAACAGAGGTTGTAGATTGCTTACTTCAATTACAAATGCCCGTCTTTAGCTTAATGAAGACTCCTCTCATTCGGATTTCTGTTAATGGTCTAACAGCGAAAACGTTCATTAAGTAACTTCACCGAACTGTAGTCGCCGTAGTATAGAAGCTAGTGTGTTGGCCGATTAGACGTAAGACCAGGTCAGACATCAAAACGAAAATATGAAAATATTTCTTCGCGCGACTTCTTCTCAGCAGATTTATGGCAAAAACTCTGCGAGTAAATAAAATTTGCCATGAAAACTTTCTCAAAAATCTGTTGTACGGAGTCGACTTTAAACTGTAGGTCCCGCCACTCATATATGAAATTAACGCACACAGCATAAGTGGTATCTGGAAGTGCATACTCACTTGTACTGAAAAGATTCCAAATCCGATTTTTTGTTAAAATTTTTCTCAATTCCATGAATCAATATTTTTTTATTAAGGATCTCTACTGTACTAATTGATAATAAATTTCATCACTCGTGTATAAAAAAAGAATAAAAAATACCTTAAGAGTGTATTTAATTAATAACTCTTAGGGTAAGGCAATGAGTAGTGCGAGAGATATAATCTTTAGTGGCTAGGGAAGCATTAACATCGGCACTAGAAATAATGTAATGACCAATAATTAGGTATGTATGTAGGTTAACTTTGAAAAATCCAAAACTTTTCGAAGCACGGAAAACATAATTACTAGAGTGACTAACTATAGTGATGAAAGTTGCTAAGATATTATCAGGTGGCCTTTATATGGAAAAAATTATGAGTCTGTTGTAGCCCAACACGTATATGTATATGTATATCCCAGTTGGTGAGTGAGCAACAAGCCAATGCATGACAAGGTTTTCACGTTGGTTTCATTTATTTTTCTGGCTTATATCGTTTGCCTGAAAATAGTTCATATACTTAGAGGATATACATAGGTGTAGAAACTAGCGTGTTTTTTAAGTTCTTTTCCGCATTATTTCATGTTGTTGTTACTTTTTTCATTAAGTATCGTTTTTCTTTGTTCAGATCCAAGAAATGTAATTTAACACTTCTATTTTGGTTAAACGTTACTCTTTTGTTTTCGCACTCGTCCTTAAAATCATCTACTGATTCTACTTCTTAGAACAACTTGACATTTAAGCCCGTAAAGATACTTCACTACCTATATTATAACAACAGCAACGCAAAGAAAAAGAAAAAAAAACAAGTAAAGTTTTCAAGAATTTTTTCTTCCTTTTCCAGCTTAAGAGCCAGCTTACAGTGCTACGCAACGCACCAACATCTCTTGATGATGACGACGACATTTTCTAATGGCATAAATATTGTAGTTAAACCCGCTTAAGATTTTCTTTTGTTTTACAATGTTTAATTACTATCGTTGTTGTTGTTGCTGGTGTTGTTGCTATTGTTTGTAAACTTTCTTATATTGTTTTCATTTGAATCATTACATAATTAACGAGTGGGAAGGGGAAAGTAGAGGGGGGAGGTAAAGTGGAAGAATAACAACTTTTTTTCTGATACAATATTTGCTTCCCCATACCACATGCACTTTTTTTTTTTGTATTAAAACGTGTAAATTTCTTTAAGTTCTTACAAATGATGTGTTCGCTGTTTAGTTTGCTTGTATTGTTTTTGTTCTTACTGGTGTTTATTGTTAAATTTTTGGTTGATTTTTACAAGCACACTACATATGTATACAGTGCCATCCAAAACTAAGAGAACTAAACGTTCAATTTCTCTGTAATACTCTGTGTAACCTACGGGCCTATTAGACGCAAATGGATATGGTCTTGCATCACCCATGCTGTGTGTGTTAATCTTATCCTTAAGTGCCAGGACGTATATTTTAATGTCGTATTTTATAAGCAATGGCAATTTTATTAACACTAAGGGTTCTTGCCAAAAGATTGCCGCTATAAAGTCATCGAATGAAATACATATGTATATAAAGGGTCCGCCAAATAACTTTTTTTTTTAAATGCTTTAAAAAAAACTACTGAATATTTTCTCAAATTTCTTTTTTTATTTGAAAGTACAATCCCTCCGGTTAATAATGGAAAATAATTTCATTCAAATGGCTGCCTCGGCTGGCCATGCAGTAGCCTACACCAGTAGCCTACAGAAGATGCCGATTTTGGCAAAAAAAAATCATCTATTCAGATGAAGCTCATTTTGATCTTGGCGAGTATGTAAACAACAAAATTGTCGCATTTGGGGCACAGAAAACCCGCACGCATACATTGAAAAGCCGACGCACCCAAAACGAGTCACTGTTTGGTGCGGATTTTGGTCCAGAGGCATAATTGGGCCATTTTTCTTCGAAAATGAGCAAGGAGTGGCCCTTACACTCAATGGCGATCGTTATCGGGCAATGTTGAACGAATTTTTGTTCACAATAATTGCAGGCGAGGATATTGGCAACATTTGGTTTCAACAGGACGGCGCTATGTATCGCACAGCCGAAGCTACACTGTTTTGCGCCCTGTTTTTGAAGATCGCATTATCAGCCGCAGAGCTGATGTCGTTTGGCCACCTCGGAGCTGCGATTTGACACCGTTGGACTATTATTTGTGGGGTGCCGTCAAAGATAAGTGTTACGCCGACAAGCCAGAGACAATTGACACTTTAAAGGACAATATTCGTGAAGCCATTGCTGAAATACAGCTGCACATAATCGATAATGTGCTTAAAAATTGGACCGATCGTGTAGGCTACTGCATGGCCATGTCATGTCATGGCTCATGTAGAACTTCTTAGCGTCAGACACATATGACTGACATGGCGATTAACGTGGTAATATCATACTCATACTACTCATATTTAATAATTCGTATGATATCGACTCTCCTTTACTCAACATTTACAAGAAACACAAAATAAGTATGATTCGACTAGGAACACTACAATACTCACTAGAAGGTAGTGTGTTTGCTTTGCTTGCTGTCTTTGTGTTTTTCTTTCTTCTTTTTTTGTAAATGCAACAACAACTAAGACTGTAAATTTTTATGAATGATTCGAAGCACTCGAATCATACGTCTACTGAAAAGTCGTCTTATCTGAATTAAGAGTCTACATATAATATTCTTGAAAATATTATTCTTGATTCTACTGCAGATTAAAATTTGAAATCATAACAAACTAAGCAGACCACTGCTATAAAATTCACTAGAAATTGTTTAAGAAAGACAATTACGTAAATGAGCCTCTATTTTGAACGACACTGTTCATATATAAATCGCGTAAATAAAAGAGGAAGAGTAAGAGAACATGTAAGTGTTGTTAAGTCTACATGCTAGGGTTAACCATTCAGTTTTTTTTTACACGCTAGGAGAGAGGCAGAGAGCAAAAGAAACTATGCGTGTGTGGATAATACACCTTTCGAAAAGAGTAATTTCAAGAAAATTAACATTAAATGTACATTTAAATGTGAGCGTATATGAGCGGTGTACACACAGTCTCTTTAGTTACATTTATAATCTCATCCGTTATTTGGGTGAGAGCTTAAGTGGTTTTTAACGCCACCTTCGGTTTTTTTATTTTAACGAACACTGTTACTCGATTTATTTATTTTAAAACGGAACATTATGCTCATAAATAACAACAACAAGAACAATAATAATCTTTTCAAAAAACCAACACTTTCATTAGAAAATACGTTCGAACAACAAGAATACAAAGTCGTTTCGAATAGTTACGTGATTTTTTATGATGCTGCTCTTAAAGCGAATGGAGAGAGTGTATCTTTTCTTTTAAGTGTTATTTCTTATTGTAGTGTGCGAGTGCGTGTATTTAGTTGACACAAATTGAACAATGTTTAACTTCACATCATTTCTAGTGCTGATGTTAATGCTTCCCTACCCACTAAAGATTATAACTCTCCGACTACTCACAGCCGTAGCAAAGAGTTATTAATTAAATACACTCTTTCTTCTTTTTTTACGTATGAGCACTGCATTTTATTATCAATTAGTACAGTAGAGATCCTTAATAAAAAAATATTGATTCATGGAATTGAGAGAAATTTTAACAAAAAGTAAGTGGGGGATTAGGTCCCTAGAGGATGTGTACACCATCTCTGGCATATCTGGATAACATAGCGAAACATTCGATGGTTACCTTTATTTGAGCTACAGAACAAGAGGACACCGAAAGTGCCAACAAAGCTGACAGAACGGATAATTCAATTGAACTTATGCATGCGATTGGCGTGGGCCTCCGGCTGCACCTAGGAATACCTCAAAACGACAGAAACATTTGCTTTCACATTAGCTAGTGTTTAGAAAGAAGGATTCTTGGACATCCAAAATTTAGTGACAAAATGTGTTTTGCCAAAGGTGGTTTGAGAAAAATCCGCACCTTCCGAGGGCTATGGAGACCGTAGAGAGATGCCAACCATGTATACACAATTGATCATTACATCCCTTCAATCAGGATTACGACCTGGCTTCTCACACCGCTTATGTGTTCTAGGTGTTAATTTTTATACGTGATTGGTGTGACCTACAGTTTAAAGTCGACTCTCGAACGATTGATTTTTGAGCAACTTTTCATGACAATTTTATTCACGCTCAGAGTTTTTGCCAGAAATCTGCTGAGAGGCAGTTGTCGAAAAAATATTTGGAAACTTCTGATCTAGGATTTCTACCGAGGCCTCACGTCTAATAAGCCAACACACTACTAATAGACTATGACGACTACAGAGAGATGCCACCCAAGAACTATAATTATGACGATATAAGTAATATTGGTGTCACAACTAGACCTTCTAGAAACCAACTAAGCTGCTCTCATTGAGGCGGTTACTCTGTCAATCTTATCTAACCTAACTGTTGAAATAGAAAATAACAAGTTCCCCTCACCATCGAATAACTTCGATAAGTACATATGCTTTTAAAGCGGTTATAGACAACACTTTTGGATTAAATTCAAGCTATTATTGGAAACTAGTTCTACCATTACCCTCTACTCCTGTTCCACTTGCTTTGTTTATCTTTTTTATATGGGAAATAAATAATAAAAAGAGTTTAAAGCAGGTGTATGTGTTACATACACATTGAAATTGATTTAATTTAATTCCCTAACACATCAACCATAATTGGTAACGCTTAAAATCTTAAGTAGCTTTCAAAGAAATTTGTTATTCAAATTAATTTTAAAAGTACGGCAGAAGACGAAGAAGAGGAAGAAGACGAGGAAGAAGAAAAATGGTTAAAATGTCAACACCAGCCCTTAGTCATATACAATAAAAGGCAATTAGATATAGGGCTTGTGGATAGAAAACGAATGAAGGGCCGGATGGGTGGTGATTTAATTAAATTTCTAGTTGCTGTCATGACACCCTTTTCCTTGTAATAATTTTAAAGCATTTTTTTTCTCGTTTTTGCTAGGAGTCATACATCTTAAGGTACCAGATAAGCCATATGATTTGTTATTAAAATTTGATTGATTGTCTGTCTAATGGATGTGAGGCATGAATGTGTTGTTTTTTTTTTTTGGAGTTTTTAATTGAATTTTACATTACAAAGCAAATTATTGTAAGGATGGGTAGACATTAAGTACCAGAAGTTGTATCTTAAGTAGATTTTTAAGTTGAATTTTGTCAACTTTAAAGCGAACTTAAAATTATACTCAAAATTAGACTCTCGTTTGTAACACACAATCAACTTAAATTTTTAACGAGAATAGGGAACAATTTAAACGATACAATAGGCATCTCTAGCAGTCTATCTGGTGCATGCTTTTTTAGCTGCATGTTCCAACTCCCTATTGAGGATCACACAATGCTTAGTCATCACAATTAAAAAATTCCTGAAGGGAATGGATCTCTGTAAGGACTTTAAAATGTGTTCGAGTACTTTTGAAGATTCGAATACTCCCGTCGTTAATACTGAATCCAGTTTAAAGCTCTTAAACTATACATGTCTCAATATAAATTTGGTTGCAATCATCTTTCAGCCTTAAGCAAATCTTAAAGGTATACACAGTTATATATTGGGTTATTCATTAAGAGGTTTCAAAAACACCGATATAACAGTGAAATGGTTATTTTGGCGCATTGAGAGCACGAGATTCAGTTCCTAAAAATATTTAATTTCAGCAGTCTCCTTAACATGAAAAGTTTCTAAAATATACACTCTGTACGCTGTAGGTCCCTCACATGGACACAACATGGATGATGTCAGAAGCTAGAGATAACCATGTAGTTTTAAAATGTAAACACTGTTCCCTCATCGAAACGTAGCGTATTAACATCCAGTAGCTGCGCTGGCTAGGCCATGTCGGTCGAATGGAGGGGGATGCTCCTGTGAGAGGGGTATTTAATGAGGTAATTTGCGGAAGTCGGCGAAGAGGGCGACCTTGTTTGCGTTAGAAGGACCAGATCGAGGAAGACCTCTCATCGATTGTTGTGGCCAGCTGGCAAAGGCGAGCAAAAAGCAGAGACGCCTGGAAGAATGTGTTAAGGTAGGTCAAAATCTCTTAATCGGGTTATTAATGACCAATTAAGTGAGTAAGTAAGTAAATACTGTTGAAAATATCACTTCTATTAAAGAAATTGAAATGGATAAAATTTATTTCGTCGAACCTAAAAGAGTATTCTCAGCCGTTGGGTCTATCTTCTGCGTTTTGATTGCACCTCCCGCCACATAAAACTTAACTCAGGCAATAATTAACGCCCGCTTACATTTACAACTCTGCAGAAATGTTGATTTGATACTAGAACAGCTGGCTTTCATAAAGCTACGAGGAGATTAAAAAATTTAGATGTTGAGAAGTACTCAACTGTACAACTGTTTTGTGGTCTGGAAGCATATGATAACCTACTTTTTTTGGGCCTGTAATTAAATACTAGAAGTCACTTAAATCTATTAAGTAGTGTTGCTTTATTAGACATAAGACCTCAGTTAAAACCAGAGGTGAGGCATCTCGAACTAAACGAAATATGAAAAAAACATTGATTTGGTGACTCCCTCTCAGCAGATTTCTGGCAAAAACTCTGAGATTAAATAACATCGCCGCGCGGTCAACTTTAAACTGTAGGTCCCGCCACTCATGTGTAAAATTAACACACACAACATAAGTGGTGTGAGAAGCTAGGTCGTAATCGTGACTAAAGGGTTGTATGTATCAGAGATCAGAATGAATCGTTTTTTAGCTAAGCATAAGTACTCATGAAATCTTGAGTATGAGTGAGTCAATAGTATTGAAATTCAACTACTCTGATTAATTCGTACTCACTACAATATCGATTAATAAGTACTTGCAATGAGTATAAGTACAACGTTGTCATCAAACTCATAACATTCGAAATATGTTTGATTCATACGCCTACTCATTCAGATTCATAAATTTAGAAAAATGCTTATAATACTCATAAATGATTCGAGTGATTCGAATCATTCATCACAATTTATAGTCTTAGTTGTTGTTGCATTTACAGAAAAACGGAAAGAAAAAGACAAAGAGAGCAAGCAAAGCAAACACACAACCATCTAGTGACTATTGTAATCTTCGTATGCGAATCATACTTATTTTGTGATTCTTGTAAATGCTCAGTAAAGGAGAGTCGAAATCAACAACATCGTGCGTATTGTTAAGTATTTGTACGATGAGTACTTCAAAGCTTTGAATATGAGTAGTATGAGTATGATATTAAAATAAGTATGAATGCGTATAAGTATCAGAAATTGTGAGTATGATTCGAATCTACTCATCTTTTTGACTACTCATTGCTTATCTCTGGTATGCATATAATATCGTTCATAGTAGAGATGTCCTCATGGCCAACATATACCATGCCATCGATCATATTTAAAGTCAGAAAGCGTTTAATGAAACACATGAGCTTTAAAAATATTTCAATACTTCAATATTTTCTCTATTATTTTTTATTATTTTCAGCTAGTGTTGTGTAACTAAACAATTTCATTAATTAGTTACACATTATTTAAGTAAATATTGTATGTTATTCGTGTTTTTATAAAATTAATCATAACACGTCAAATTAAATTAAAGCGTACTTGCCTTCAGGCAGCTTTAAAGTTGGTGGTATTAGTAATGATATCATTTTCATAATTAAACATTAATAAATTTGTTTATTTATTTATTTATTAAATTTTTTTCTAATTTAATTTTATATTGAATATTTTTTATTATTTTTTAAAAATTTTTTTTTTACCTCCAAAGAGAAGTTGTTTTCTTAAGCCTTTTGATGGAAAGGTCATCTAAAGTAGACAGTCATTATTATAGAAAAACAAAAAAAAAAAGAATTATTTGTATTCTTTGATAAAAAAAAATTAAACAAACAATGAAACAAAAAAAAATATTTAAACAATAGGGGGAATTTTATTTTATGTATACATAGACGAATATAATGTCACCCTTTGTGGCCTACCATGTGGCCAGTATTCCCATGAATTTTCGTAAAATACTTTGATTAACGAATGATGAATATTTGTTACCCTTTAATCTGCTGTAGGGTATGTAGTATGTCCTTTTATTACCCTCAAACTGCTTGTATCTGGTTTGTTGACATTTTCTCAAGCTTTATTTAATGTATATGTATGGTACATTATTTATATTTGTATGTGTGTGTTGTATGTCCATAGTATTGCTTATAAAAGCCTCTGGCGTTTAAGTAAAACAACAACAGCGTACAACAACTTGTGCTAGCAATGGCAATAACAGCGAGTGTATGCAATACAAAAGTTACCCTTACACCACATGGTTTTTCATGTGTTTTTTTTAATGTCAAAAATTGACATGCTTTTCCTTGTGTCTGTCAAAATTATTCACAAGGTGTATAAGTTTTACTTATTAACGTATATGTATGTTGCATTACATGTGTAAAATAGTACCAGAGACACTTGATAAACATATTGTAACGTTTTTACCTTTTAAAAACCTTTGAAATATGATTTCCTAGATTGCAAATAAAATAGTGTTTAGTTTTAATTAAAATTCTTTATTATTCACACCATTCTGTGTGCCACTGCACACAACTTGATGTAAACAACAACAATTGCTTTTTCATTTGTTATTCCTCTGTTTATAGCCTTTGCTTAAACAATAACAATTACTAGTCAATTATTCGACGTATCTTTGCAGCGGAGATCTTCAAACCACAATTACTCTCTTTAAACAGAACGCGTCTTCACACAAGATTAAGTGAATTTCACTAACTACGTCGCCTGCTTTGCCTTGCCTTTTATATGGCAAAGTAAACAGTCTAATGAATGTTCTTGAAAGCGAATGTTCATGATTTCGCCTTCTCGAAATTTCCATAAATATAAACATGGTTGTTTACATTGATTGTTGTAGTGTTGTGTTATATTTTTGTTTACTTGTTTAGCATTTTTTAGGCTGGTGTTTGTTGTCATATTTTTGTTTACTTGTTTACAATTTTCTATACTGATATTGGTTGTTATATTAAGCAGTAAGATAATTTGTAAACAGGTTTGTTCGCTGCATTGTTTTGTTTTTGTAGCTTTTGTTTATAATTTTAATGTTAAGCAATGTAAAAGCAAAACACCAGTACCTAGATTTTTCCATTTTCGTAACAATATGTTACATGTTATACGTAAGAAATTACAGTATACGCGGGAATTGAAATTTTTACAAAAGACTTTTCTTATGTTTTTTACATAAGTACTATTTTACACAATAAGTACATGTAACTGTTTACTTATGTAAAATACATGTCGTGTAAGGGTATCTGTACTAGACAAGGAAATGTCAATTGGCCACTTACAAAACAAGGAAGAAACCTTAAATACACATATAAAACTTATACAAATAAATACGTAACGACATCTGACTGTTGTTTTAGGGAGACTAAAGCAAATAAAAGAAGAAAACAAAAATAAAACAAAAACAAGAAACCCTTGTGCATTTTATAAGCAATTTACACTTTGTTTTATAGCAATATGGTAAAAGGCTGAAAATTCAAAATCAATTCATTTTCTAAGGCCTTCTCTCAGACTTGAGATTGTTGAGAAATGTTAGCCAGAGTTTACATTTCAATGGATTCGAATCACAGATCAGCAATGGATATTCAAAAATATGAGAAGATTCGTATCATACTCATAATTTCTGATACTTATTTTAATATCATACTCATACTACTCATATTCAAAGTTTGAAATACTCATCGTACTCATACTTAACACTACGCATAATGTTGTTGATTTCATAAAGTTTCCATATAATTATTTAACACAGTGTACCTATATATAACGATATTTTTACAAATTGGGCAAAACATGTTACATTCACATTTACCGTTCACCAGTGTCCATTTACCGTATACTTCTTAGATAAAATTTTCTGCAGATGATACAGACTTCAGAAACAGTACACAAATACAAACATGTTATTAAATAAAAGATGGAACTACAACAACAAAAAGAACAAGAGAAACTTTTCTTTTACACATGCTATTTATATTTAGTGGGAAGAATTGTTTCAATTTTTAAAAATCTATTTCAGCTGCAATGCCTTAAATTCCATAGTAGTCGCTGTAGTCTATTAGGTAATGTGTTGGCTTATTAGACGTGAGGCCACTGTTCAAACCCCAGGTCAGACATCTCCAACAAAACGAAATATGAAAAATTATTTATTCGGCGTCTTCCTCTCAGCAGATTGTTGGCAAGAAATCTGGGACTAAATAAAATTGCCATGAAGAAGTTTCTCAAGAATCTGTCATTCGAAATGGACTTTAATCTTTAGGTCCCGCCACTCATGTATAAAATTAACACACACCACATGAGTGGTGTGAGAAGGTAGGTCGTAATCCTGAATGAAAGATTCTATGTATGCGTATTCAAAACTACTTCAAAATGCTGGTACATTCGTTACCTCATTCAGTTTATACTGTAGCAGCACCCGTAGAATGGTAGGGGTATCATCTCCCATTGATTAGAAACAATATAATTTGGGATGTTGTATTGGACTCAGCGGCCAAGAACTCTTCTTATTAAGTTGAGTTCTACAAATTGATCCAACACTCGTTCATGGCGTTTGACGTAACATCCAAACGACATGACCGGGTCCTTGTAACTGCTGGATATTAATGCGCTGAACAACGCCATACTGTTGAAAATATTGCTAAATCGTACTGGTTCATGCATTTAACTTGTCTTCCAAATACGTGAGGTAATTGCTTCGGTCAGTAGATCATTAATTTCGTTGAACGAGAGGTCTTTCTTACTGAATTGTCCATGGCGGCCATTATAGTATCTGTTGAGTAATTTGAGTAATTTGTATGCGGGTGTAAGGTTGGAAGGAATCTAAGTTAAGGGAATTCCTTAATAACGTCGAAGTCATAGCTGGTGTCAATTAGAGATCCGATACTCTGCACGATGCTACTTGCTATAAGTGATTTTTCTTTGCTTTACAAAGAACTTTTCCTCAAGAAATAATACGTATAGGAACATATTGTTACTAAAATGGATATGGTGTAACGTCGTTTAACATTAAAATGATCCGCAAAAACAAAAACCATATACCAACACCAACATTATGAAAGAAAAAGGGATAGACAAGTAAGCAAAAAGGCAACAAGACGCAACGTAAACGGAATGCATAAAATACACAAAAAAAAAACAATGAAACACCACTAGAGATCACGAGAAGGCAAAGAAACGAACTTTCGACTTCAAGAACATTCATCAGATTGTTTACGTGGGCATATGAAAAGGCAAGACAAAGCAGGCAATGTGTAGTAAGAATTCAGTCAGTCTTGTGTGAAGACGCGTTGCGTGTGAAGAGAACAGTCGTGGTTTGAAGATCTCCGTTAAAAAGATCTGCGTTGTAAGAAAAGAAGAATAACGAACAAGCAATTATTGTTATATACGTCAAGTTGTAAACAGTGGCACACAAAAATAATGCAAACAATAAAGAATTTTATTGAAACTAAACACCGATTTATTTATTCTTTTGCTTACAATCAATGAACTCATAATTTAAACGTTTTTAAAAAGGTAATAACGTAACAATTTTAAAACATATCTTTCAGGTTTGCTTAGCATTGAAATCAGAAATTTGTTTAAATTTTTAAATATTTTTTCCATGAATTTAAACAACGAATGCAAACGAAATGTTTCTTCTGAAATGCAACAGAATAGCAAAGTTGTACAAAAAATTTTCTAAAAGTAATTTAAATCAACTAGAAATTCTTCCATTTTTTTTTTTACCTGTGAATGAAATTCCTGACTACTGCTGGTATAATGTGAAAATGACAGACTGACAGATTTTCTATTTATTTTCTTTGTTTAAGTTCTTTTTTGCTCTCTCTCCCAAATTTTCTTAATTGCAAATTAAAAGAAAAACTAAAAAATATTATTAGAAACACCACTTTAAGGTGTTAAGAGTTTTAGGACTGATTAATTGTTGTTTTATAAAAGGGGGCGGGCGGTACATGCTATTGTATGTATTTTTATTTTCAAGAATAAATAAAGGTATGTACTTTAAAAGCTCGTTCCGAGTACAAAACTATTCTTACTTTTTTGTTTTTTTTTTTTTCTTTTAATAATCTTTCAATAAATTACGCCAAAATATTCGAACTATGGTGTGTGAACTTTTTTTAAATTAAGAGTATTGTTCGTTTATGCACATTTTGACAGCTCTCAGCCACACAATTATGTTTCAATTATTCAAAATTTTAGCGCTTTACGAAAGAACAACACGTTATAATTGTAAATACTTATCGCAAACATTTTAAAAGTTATGCTAAGTTCTCTCAAAAGTGTCAACCGTTCGAAAAGTGATCACTGGACAATGAGGCTCATGTGCGTCAACGTAATGATCAGTGTCGAGCGTGTCGTCGAAAACTCAACAAAAAAAATCAATATGGCCCAGCTTTCAAAAATTTAATAGCAACCGGTTTATGGCAAACGACCTTCAAAATCGTTTACACAAGATGCGCTCTAGAATTCAGACCAAAAACTACGAAATTTTCCAATAAAAAGTCGTCTTAATCATAAAATATACACTTAATTTATGAAAAACAAAAGTATCCACAAAGAGACAGCGTGATAGTTCTTTTAATATAAAATCGAAATTGTAGTGATCGTGAACGACATTCGTTACAGGAATATAACGAAGTTATTGTGGGTCGCAGTAGTCTAGTAGGTAGTATGTTGGCTTATTAGACGTAAACCCAGGGTTTAAACTCCAGGCGACTTTCTCTCAACAGTTTTCTGGCCAAAAACTCTGAGGGTAAATATAAAAATTGCAATGAAAAGTTTCTCAAAAAAAATCTGTCATTCGAAATCGCCACGCCACTCATATATAAAATTAACACACACAACATAAGTGGTGTAAGAAACTAGATCGTTATCCTGACTGAAGGGTTTTAACGATCAATTATGTATGTATGTATTGTGGGTCAACTGGACGGTATGCGTCTGCCACCTTCTACACGGCGTATCCTACAATTGTTTTATTGCAGCAACGACTTCAAGAACATTTGACATCAATAGGCCACTAAGATCATGTGAAATTTCGTCAGTGATCAGGGTAATGCGAATCAAATAGAAACAAGTCATATGCTCTAATCCGCAATCAAAGTCATCATCAGTAAGATACAGCCTTTGATAAAGTCATGAACAATTTCCAGAAAATTATAATTTTCGTTATCAAAACTGTAGCGGCCATTTGGCAGATACTTTTTACCATACATATTTAATCGCAATATCGTTTCTTTACAATCCACTAAAAAAATTACAACAATTTGGAAAATATGTGTACATACGAGACATCATTCATAAGTGAATATGGATAGCTTAGGCTCTAGAGAACTCCTCCTGTGTAGTCTTTTAGGTAAAATAGGCTTTAGATTTAATAGACTTAATATATCGATTTAATAGTGAAATTCACCTTTATTTAAGTTGCGCGCAAAGAACATATTTAAGTTCTTGGAAATTTGATGATCGTGAAGTGCGGGAGTCTAGTAGGTGGTTAGGTTAGGTCAGGTTAGTTCAAACACCGACTAAACAAAATGTGAGAAAATACTCCTTCATTGACTTCCTTTAAACAGATAAAATTTCTCGAAAAGCTATCGTTCGTAGTCGATATTGAACTGTATGTATAAAATTAACAAACACAACATAAGTGATGTGAGAAACTAGGTAGTAATCCTGACTAGAGGGTTGTAATGACCAATTATGTTTGTATGTATGAAGTGCAGGATGATGGTAGCCAATGATATAGGCAAAACATACACACACTGCGGAGGGTTACTTTTGTCTCTGCGGGCATCGAAAGGGTGCCAAGTAAATGAGGACGATCTTTGAGTAGACACTTGTTAACATAAAAAGACGACGTAAACAGAGCCACCAGTACTGAAAAAAGAACCCCGTTGATTATTGTAAAGCGCAAGAAATGTATGACAATGAAAAAATAAAATTAATAATTCCAAATCTCTTAATGTGTTCTTTTCCTCCCAACAAGTGTAGGGTATTGTATTAAGTATATATAAGGGGTAATTTTTTAAGAGCTCTAGGAAAATTTAAAAAAAAAAACACAAAATTCAGAAAAATGCATGAAATCTATATTTGGATCGATAGTAAGGTCCATATAATTTAATGTTTGAAGATTATTTCATGCAACTGTTGACCGCGACTGCGCCTCAAATGGTCCATCCGCCTAGTCCAATTTTGGCATACTCTTTCCAACATTTCGGCCGGTATCTCACGAATAAATGCTTCAATGTTGTCTTCCAATGCGTCAATTGAAGCGGGTTTGTCTGTATAGACATGAGCTTTAACATAGCCCCACAAAAAATAGTCTAAAGGCGTTAAATCACACGATCAAGGCGGCCAATTGACCGGTCCCGAACGTGAAATAAAATATTCACAGAACTCGCCTCTCAATAAGTCCATTGTTACGCGTGCTGTGTGGTATGTGGCACAGTCTTGTTGAAACCACATGTCATGCAAGTCAAGCTCTTGCATTTTGGGCAAAAAAAAGTTGGATATCATCTCACGGTAGCGCTCAACATTCACAGTTACGTTACGATTCACAGCATCTTTGAAGAAATACGGTCCAATGATGTCACCAGCCCATAAACCGTACCAAACTGTGACTTCTCCTGGATGCATTGGTAGCTTTTGCAATGCTTCTGGCTGATCTTCACTCCAAAATCGACAATTCTGCTTATTTCCGTATCCATTGAGCCAAAAATGTGGGTCGATTAAACTGACTATAAAATGGAAGAAGCGCGTGATGAACTTTCTTAACAGAGCACGCATTTTGATAATAAAATTCAATGATTTGCAAGCGTTGTTCGTTTGTAAGATGATTCATGGTTAAATTATAGGACAAACTAAAGATGTTTGACAGTGAAACAAAACACGAAACGTGCGTGAGCTGTTTAAGCCAGTGTTGCCAAAAAGATAATAGCTAAAAAATCACCCATTATATGTATGTATGTATGTATGTATGTATGTATGTATTGTGATATCTTTAAATGCTAAAGACGCCTTTCCCAATTGTATGTCTAAGACAAACAATTCATTTAGGTTGGCAAACAATAGAACTCCAAAAAATAAAAAACAAAACTTCCCTGGCTGCTGTTAGAATTGTATTGTTTTTAACTTTTGTGCCACCACCAACTTAACAAAAAATGTATACGTTAACCAGAAAGAAAACTTCTTGCCAGAGATATTTTTTTTTTCTTCTTTCTTTTGGTTAGAAAAACTAAACGACCATTTCATTTCTTAAGCAACTGAAATGTAAAAATCAAATCAAATAAATTGTCATAAAAAATCTTCAAATGCAACAAAAATATCTTTAAGCTCTTGCGATACAACTAACATACATTCATACTTTACGGTTGTAATAGCTACATTCCTTTATATAGTGTAACAAATTTAACAACAACAATGGATAACCAAAATACAGAGACCCTTGTATTTTAGAGAAAGAAAGAAACAGAAGAGAAGACGTAATCTTAAGAACGGCAATAAAAAATGAAACAAAGTTAAGGTAAACTAAAGCTTGATTAATAATTTATCTTTAAAGCAGAAGGCAAAAATGCTGAAAGAAAAGTAGAATGCCATTGTCATTGTAATGTAAGAAGTATTCTTCAAACAACAACATCATTTGAATAGAGTCGTAATGGGGAAAAAGGATCCAAAGATTTTAATCCCTTGTTACAGTAAAAATTTTATGCAAGATAATCATGTTCAACATGTGAAAGATTTACGAAAGGACCAAGTTGTTGGCCAACAGAAAAATACTTCTGCTTAAAGTTATTGGCCAATTATCATAAATTATAATAATCTGATGCCTATTAATAACAACTAAATTAAATGGAAAGCCATAAGCCATAAGCATTGCTTCTTCTTTGGAGTTCAGTTAGTGGACGTTGTTTAGTGGCCAGTGCATTAGCTTCTAGCAGAGGATACCAATTTTATTCAGCATATTGAAAAATATATAAAAAATATTCACCTCACAAAGCTCTAATGAAAGTTTCCATCTCTAATCTGTCTTTTGAAGTCCATTTTATACTGTAGTTTTCACCATACATATGTACATACATACATACATAACATACATAATTGGCCATTACAATCCTTCAGTCAGGATTACGGCTTAGCTTCTCACACCACTCATGTTGTGTGCCTTAATTTCATATATATTTTCTTTTTTTTTTTTGAGAAACTTGTCATGACAATTTTATTTGCTCTCAGAGTTCGTCCAGCAATCTGCTGAGAGGGAGTCGCCTAAGAAATATTTTTTTATATTCCGTTTTTATTAGAAATGTCTTATCTGGGGTTTGAACTGAGGCCTCATGTCTAATAAGTCAACATACTACCCCTACAAGACTCCGGCTAGAAGTTCCCAACCATTTATAGATTAATTTGGCACATGTAAGATGGGTGGTGTGAGAAGATATACGGGGGTTGGAATCCATGGTTCTAAGCCTTGCAATGACAAACTGGGCCCGTTTCCCGTCTCTGCAGTTCGCGTATTATTTTCAGAGTCTCTGCCTCTCTGCATTTTCCTTAGTATACCTATCCTAACTTCACTTGCCACTCATTAGACATGTACTGGCCACCACACTTCCACCTCACCTACTATCTAGGCTATCGATTCAACTTTATGCGAGCTAAGTGTTCCAAAGACAGTCTGACTATCAGACGGTATTGTCATGTTTCGTTCTGGCTGCCCAAATTGAATTAAGCATGCTATTGTAAGGTACCCATTAGAATCTCAAAGGGTTTCAAATATTTGAATTTTAATCCGTCCGTATGATCTCTTAAAAGAGCATGTAACTTGTGAATTACTCTGTGACTTCGAGTGTAGATACATATCTGGAGATGGTTTTCTACCCAATAAAAAATTGGACACGAAGGCCACATGAAGCCTATTGTGAAGCCATAGATTTCCATTTTCCTCTAATCCCAGAATTATTCTGAGCTTCTGATGAAGCGACTCAAATGGCCAAGGCTTCTGCCTGACATTTCCTTTAAATAGTTCACGTGGTACACACCAAGTTGCCTTTTCCTTCTCCTTCTCTATATGTACGAAAGAGTTGAAATAAAGTTTCCCTTTTATAATCTCCAAAGTTTCTTCAGGAATCGTTTGCCAAGTGTTTAAGATCAATGCACCTCACATGAGTGCCAATAATGCTATGAGTCCAACAACCATACTGTGCGTGCTTCTTTAGAGTTTAAGCAGACTTTTCGCACCTTCCCAGATATCTGTCGTTGACGAAATGCAGGACTGCACTGTAAGTTGTATTCTCTCAGGCCTTTAAAAGGGATTCCGAATGTAGACAACGCATTGAAGAGTTGGGAGATGGTTAAGCCGCTCCTACAGTTACCGGGAATTTCACTGTATTTTGATATCCTTATGATATCGACATCATATCGGTCCTCTATCTCATTGAGATATCCACATCTTGGAGTTCTTCAAATTGGAATCGAGTGCATTTGAAAGCATTTCCTAAAACTATGGAGTTTGGTGGACAGTTGGACAGATGGAGTTGCCATTCAAGCACCTCCTCACATCACTACGTCATGTAATGTATCTCGATGATCAATCGCCCATTATTTTAATCCTGCCTTATCTAAATCCCTTGAAGTGTTTTGCATTCGGTTGGCCTTCATTTAAAGATAAAATAATCCAAAATATCTAACAAATGTCGGTCTTACGTCTTAAGCAAAATTTGCTCTACACACACACACTCACATCAGCCACATACCATCTAATGAATGCAAGTAAAACAATCCATGCCATAAGATAACAGAGGTATAATATCTGTATGCAATCATTATGTACGTGTAAGTAAGTAAAGAAGCCAGCAGAGAGAGAGAGAGAGAGAGAGAGAGAGAGAGAGAGAAGCTGTACGACAAATGAAGGTACAGATAGACAGACAGACAGAGATACACTTTAATTTTTGCTCACAGCTGTGTTGATAATAAAATGTTCTAAAATAAAGGCACCCCCGCCATTTTTGCATTATTTCTTCAAGTTTTTCTTGCCTTTTTTTTGTTGTTTTTCCTACACATACCGACGTTAAAACTTGCATTCTCAAGTGCCACTTCATCTTCATCATTACCAGCAGCATAACAGACTCGAACGCTTCATATCTGGAACTAAAACTAAAGAACATACATAAAATCACCAGTGAATGGGTTTGTGTCTGTACTCGGAAGTAGAGTAAGGTATCCATTGTATGCTGTTGTTGTTGCTGTAACTATAGCTGCAGCTGTGTTGTGTTTTTTTTTTTTTTTGTTGTAAGTGTTGCTGGAATTGAAGCTGGTTGCTGCTGTCATTACTGGAAGCATTTCATAACAAAGGAAACCAATTAAGAAAAAGCTATTGTTGCGCTTGGCAATTTAACTAAATATTTCAACATTCAAATTACCAGCCATCCCTACACACAGAGAGTATGTATTGGGTCCCTCATCAAAAACTTTATTTTCTTAACTTTAAATAAAACAGAGTTTCTACGTGTGGAGTGTATTATTCAAATGTTGTAATCGTTTGTAGACTTATTGATAGCATTATGTGTGGAGTATAAAATCGTTCAATTGTCTGCAGTGGTTTGTCTGGGTACAGCGCTTCGGAATTAAGCAATTTTTCATGACTCTAAGGTACAAGTCAGGCTGATTCTGATCGAAGGCATGTATTATATTGTCCACTATGGTTTTTGGCTTACTCATATAAGAAATCCGCACAACAAAAGGTCCAAAGGGGTACGCTCTTTGCGGCCAGTTTACATTACCTGAATGGAGATGACTATGCCTTTAAATCCCTCGTACAAAATGTGTTCTGTGACATGAGCTGTGTGACACATAGCGCTGTCCTGTTGAAAGCACATATAGTTGGATTCCAGATTACCCAATTTAGACCAATTCAGGCTCGCTATTCACGGTAATGGCTGGGCCAACATCGTTCTCAAACAAATATGAACCGATGACGCCGTCAGAACAAAATTCACCTACTATGGGATGCACTGAACGCTCTTGGATCTCATGTATATTGTTGTCGTCCCTAATTCGTTTGATCACATCGTTCTCAGGTAAATAGGAACTAGTGACGTCGTCAGCCTAAAATCCATACCCAAGAAGATCTACTTCGGGATGCACTGGTCGCTCTTGGATCTCATGTTGATTGGTCTCGTCCTCAATCGTTCTCAGGTAAATACACCGTCAGCCCGAAGTCCACACTCAACAAAGGTCTTTTTAGGGATGTACTGGACGCTCTTGGATCCCAAGGGGATCGCTGTCACCCCTAATTCATTTGTTCACATATACTTTCATCCCGAAATGGTTCTCATCGCTGCACATGATTTTTAGATGAAAACTAGAGTGAGTTGGCAGAGACCGTTCAGTGAAGACACGACTGGGTCACATTAAATTTTGTATGAGTGCCGACTCAAGTCGTGACGCAAAATTTCTCAACTTGAGGCCTGCGAAATCACAGTTCTTGTATGCGACTCCAAATGACTGCCTGGGTTTCGCCTGTACACACTTACGAACTTTGGTGATATTTTCAACAGATCTGGCATTTCTTCGTTTGCTCAATTTACTCTCTAGCTTCAGCAAGACGACCTCTGTCAGCTGTCAGAGTTCGCTTGTTCCTGTTCGACGACCCGATACAATTATACGTTACGATATGTATGCAGAAATTTTATTCCAAGAGTATGAGTGTATAAGTGCATGTTATTGGTAGGGAAGGAGGTAATAGAATTTTATGAAAATTAGTTAAAGGGTTCTTCTTTTCTGTCTCTGCCATTTTCTTCCTTTTTTTCCAAATTTCTGTCGAATATTATTCTGCAATTTTGTCCTGGTGATTGGATTGTGGAAAGAAAAAATTGGTAAAACGAGTTGCGTTCATTAACTGCCACATTTTTCTTTTTTTTTTGCAATTCATTTAAACGGTTTTTATGTTTCAAGATAAAAATTAGGTAAAACACAGTTAATAGTTATTAAATACGTTTAGTTTTTTCCCTTTAATTACCCAAAAAAAAAAAGAAACAGAAGCTGCTATTTGAATTTAATGGGAAAATAATATTTCGCAAAATTATGGTAATTTAATCATTTGTTTTAAAAGCATTTTGAGATGTTTTTCAATGGAAGTTAAAAAAAAAAATTAAAAGGAAATCAGCAAATATATCTGATGGAAAGTAATTTTGACATGATTATAGCCTTTGGCAGTAAAAACGTGATTTGCAATAGAAGCTGCAGTTACTGCAAATGGAATCAGGAGAGGTAAGCTAATAAGGACATAATAAGCAGCGTAATGAAGTGAAGTAATACGCTACGTAAAGCCTATTTACTATAGAAATGCCAGTAATTGACATATTAATGAGATCATTAGTGAGATATTAGGAGTTCAGCTGTTTTCTCAAAGTCTAAATCTCTAGGCACAAACAAAGAGTAGTAGCCTTAGTCTAGCAGGTAGTGTACTATCTTATTAAACGTGATACCACAATTCAAACCTCAGGTCAGATATCTCCAAAACAAAACGAAATACGAACAAATATTACTTCGACGATTACCTCTCAATAGATTTCTGGAAAATATTCTGTGAGCAAATAAAATTGCCATGAACAGATTTTAAAAAAATCTGTCGCTCGGAGTCGACTTTAAACTGTAGGTCCTGGAACTCATGTATAAAATTAACACAGGCAACATAAGTGGTGTGAAAAGCTAGGTCGTAAACCTGACTAAAGGGTTGTAATGACCAATTATGTATGTATGTATGTATGTATGCGTGTATGCATGTATGCATATATGCATGTGTGTTACACTTGCTGAAAATAAATCTTCGATTGTATCTCTACAGAAGTGCTTTGATGCCTTGAAGCACTGAAAATCATAGAACATTTTTGGAATTTTTTCAAATTAAATTTCTTTTTCAAGGAATTTAAAAGATTGCAAGCCAACGACTGAAGGAAAAATCAATTAAAAGTGTAATCCTCTTGCTATACGGCGAAGTATGCAATTTTCTTTGAACCATAAATTCCACATGCAAAGGAAACTTCAAAGCCAAGTCCAGTATATGACATGCGTTTACTTCATAAATCTTATTGCAAGTCCCTCTTTGAACTCCTTCGTTAGGAAATACGGTTTTCCAAAAAATGTTCTTTAAAAATTTCCATTTTCTCTTGAGATGTCATCTTCATCGCTTATTTGGCATTGTCAAAGCGTTAAGCATTTGAAGAATTTAATGGCTGAAGATTTCTTTCATTTCTTTTGTTTCTTTTTTTCTCCCCTGTTTAATTTGATCAGGCGAAAAATAAAACGTCTTGTCTAAACGATGCTCGGAGGAAAAAAGAGAAGACAAAATGAAAATATTTTACCAGCGAATGCCTTTTATTTGTGATTGAAATTCTGCACCATGACCGCCTTTTTGGATACGAGTGTGAGGGGAGGCACCCTACCAATAATCACTATTACTTCGTGTGTCAATGTTTAACTGCCTAGAAGTCGAAAAGAACAGAAATATTTTATGGAGTTGGGGGTCAGCGTGACATCGTAAAATTGTAATTTATTTCAGATCGTATTATTTTGCTCTTCTTTTTTTATTCATTTTTTTTTGTATATGGTTTGGGGTGTTTTTTTCTTCCAACTAACATATGTTAGTTGTCATCGAACAATGCGAATATATGTATGTATGTACAATACAGTCGTAAATTTTCTTTTCAAATAAATTTTAGAAAAAAAAAGTTTACATTACATTCCGTTTGAATATTTATTCTTGCTCTCTCCCAATGACTTATTTCTTTTTTTAATTTTCTTAAAGGAAAAAAAGGAAATAATTTTGATTGCCAAGTAATTGACATTAACAACGGATAACAAATGGAATCAAAAACAAGAAGAAAAAAAACTTTCTTCATGTGCACAGTAATATGAACGATAAATGAAATTAGGAATAACGCCTATAAATGAAGCATTCCATGTTGTATTGTGCATGTCAATGGTAGAAAATTTAAAAACTTGTATCAATTGAAGCATCAACCAACTCAATAAATGAGCTTTAATGTAGTGAGAAGTCGCCGTGTTGGCTTATCAGACATCAAAATGAAATATGAAAAAATATTTCTTCGACGACTTCCTCTCAGCAGATTTCTAGCAAAAACTCCGAGAGTAATAATTGCCATGAAAAAGCTTCTCAAAAAAATCTGTCGTTCGGACTTTAAACTGCAGGTCCCGCCACTCATGTATAAAATTAACGCACACAACATGAGTGGTGTTGAGAAGCTAGGCCGTAATCCTGACTGAAGGGTTGTAATGGCCAATTATGTGTATGTATGTTAGCCCGAATGTTAGGATTAAAATGATTGGTTGTCTCTGGTTCGTTAGCCTAACACAGTTGTTCAACGGCGCCCCATAGAATATAGTCCAACGGTAGCAAATCTTAGCTCCTTGGTGGCCAATTGACATCAACATTTCGGCTAAATATACGGCCATCAAACGTTTGGCAAGTTGCACTATCCTGTTGAAACCAAACATCGTTCACATCAACACCATGAAGAAAAAAAAAATCGGTTATCATGATACGATAAGTATCTCCATTGACTGTAATGGTTAATGTCATTTTCAAAGAAATAAGGGCCAATGATGTCTTCGCTCCACAAACCGCGCTCCTAATGCATTGGCTTCTAGGAGACCACGTGTGGGTCTTCTGCGCCTCAAATACGGCAATTTTGCTTATTAACGTGCCCGCCAAGATGCAAATGAGCTTCATTCGAAAACATTATTGTTTTTTTTTAACAAAATCGACATCATTGTACAGTTTCTCGTTAGGCCATCTAGCGAAGCAAATGCTTTTGCGACTTCAACTCTTGAACCATTTGAATTCCGGAAGGAAGGCGTCATACCGAGATCTTTTTGCAAAAATTCGACGTGGTGGTGCGTGAAAACGATGACGAGTTGATGTTGATGGTTTCTAATGCACTTTGAATTTTTCTCAAACTTTTCATGTCAATTTTTTATTTGCTCTCAGAGTTTTTGCCAGAAATATTTTTTCATATTTGTTTTGTTCGAGTTATCTGGGCCAGGGTTTGAATACACTACCTACTAGAGCCCGACGAACACAACAACGATTACGGAATCAGATCAACGCAGTAAGGTACATTCAATCTCGTTCAATTTCAGTAAAACCTTTCAGAAATACCTTCATAGGTAATATTTTTAGTTTCTTAATGGCTTGAGAGCATAAAAAGTGCTTGCCATTTACCGTAACGACAGCTTCTTGCTCATTTCGAAAGAAACAACGATCGACTAATACCGTCCTCCGACGAAGCCGTCAATTCTTCGCATTACTGCAGAAATATTTACATCGATTCGGACTTATCTGTATCATGTTGATGGTTTTGAATGGAAAAGAGAAGTACAAATTCAAATTTACCGATTATGATGACCCTAAAACAGATGAAATGCTCTCAAGTCTTCAGTAAATTTCCAAAATTGTTTTGCTGTTAAGCAATGCATGACGATTTCTTAAATATTTCTGGACAGAAATGTCAACAACGTTTGACATACGCGGTTGTCCTAATTATCGATAACGACAGTTCTCAAAATCGGTGGATATTCCTGTTAGGTTGTGAGATATATTTTATCGCCCGATTTACACGGTAGTTTTAATATCTGCCCCCTGTATTATAGAAGGCTTTTAAAGAAATTACAATGCAGAGAAATATTCCAATACTTTAAATTTAAAATTTTTTGATTTAGGAAAAGAACTTTTCCTACTTAAGACCTTAAATGTGATTTCATTGCCAATTAGTAGATTGCCTTTCTCTTTACCATAACAAGCATATGTACACAAAAGAGACATTTTTCAAAAGTTATTCCAGCAGAAACCAATCAAATAAATCACAAACTCATTCTCTAAATCCGCAAATCCTTTACCTAAATCCGAAAAAATTTACAACTTTTTTTTGTTAACGAAAATAATAATCGTAAGAACAATCATTATCCAAAAAAAATAAAAGACTCTTAAGGGCAATTTTGTTATTTTTATGCTACAGAAACACAAGGATTAAACACAAGGATTCAATCAAAAGAAAAACAACAAAACAAAAAAATGAAAAGAAAATAATGTTTTCACTACTTTAAGATACAAAAATCTCTTAATACTACCACCACTTCCGTTGTAACACACCAGAGAGTGGACATGATGATAAAGATGATATTCAACGAATGTAATCAGTCGCCCAACTCCCTTTTTATCATTTTACGAGGGTGGTGTAAAAAATGTTTCTTTTTCAGTGCAGGTGGTTGGTCTAATGTTGCAGGTTCTAGGGCGATAGGAGTGCCAACGCGTGTGATTGTATTGGAAAGAGTGGTAAGAAACTGTGCACATTTGATTGTATTCGTTATCAAGGGGTGTCACTGTTCATGACTATGCAAACGTCGAGAAAATTGGCGCCAATTCCTTTTTATTGAAACCTATCTAGCTGCCAAGATGCTAAGATGCTATGAACGCCAGAAAAGGAGACAGCATACTACGCATAAATACATATGTACATACATACCAGATATCAGCAATGAATCGTTTTTTTGCTACTAGCATACTAGGCATATACATACATATACACTAGAGATCAGCAATGAATCGTTATTTCGATACTCATAAGTACTCATGAAATTTTCAGTACGAGTGAGTCTACAGTATTGAAATTCAACTACTCTGATTCATTCGTACTCGCTACAGCATTGATTTATAAGTACAGGTTGCAATGAGTATGAGTACAACGTTGATATCAAACTCATAACATTCGTAATATGCTTGATTCATACGCCTACTCATTCAGATTCATAAATTTAGAAAAATACTTATAATACTCATAAATCATTCGAGTGATTCGAATCATTCATCAAAATTTAGAATATAAGTTGTTGTTGCATTTACAAAGAAAGACAAAAGATACATAAGCAAAAAAGACAAAGACAGCAAGCAAAGCAAACACACAACCTTCTAGTAAATATTGTAGTGTTCGTACGCCAATCATACTTATTTTGTGATTCTTGTACATGTACTTATCAGGAGAGTCGAAATCAACAACATCATATGTATTGTTAATTATGAGTACGATGAGTACATATAAGTATAATACTAAAATAAGGATATGCGCATAAGTATCAGAAATTATGAGTATGATTCGTATATACTCATCTTTTCGAATACTCATTGCTGATCTCTGATACATACTTGGTCATTACAACTCTTCATTCAGAATTACGACCTAGCCTCTCACAAGAGCGGCGGACCTGCGATTGAAGGTCGATTAAGAACGACAGATTTTTGGGGCTCTTTTCATGGAAATTTTAGATTTTTCCATAAATTTTCTGAGAGGAAGAATTTGTTTTATATTTTATTTTGTTTGAGATGTCTGCCCTGGGGCTTGATAAGCCAACGTCTGATCTATCACACACTATCTACTAGACTACGAGGACTTCTACGCATACTATGCATAGTGAACCGAAAGTGAGATATTAAGGGGCGCAAGATGGATGCAGCATGTAGTTACAACGGAACAAACAGCAGACTGTTCAGTGATGTCCCAGCACAATAAAGCTGATTTTTTTAATTTGATTCGTAGCTATGAATGAGATATTTTGTCTTCTTTACACATGAGATAGTCAGTCAGTCAGTCTTTTAGTTGCAAGCATAGCGGGCACTAAGATGACAAATCTGAAGCCAACAAAATGTTTCCTGATGCATTCCTGGTTAGGTCCGCTAATTTTGGGACCACACTCGCATATGAATTTCTTTTATCTGCGCTTTTCTTTATTCGTTTCTTGTTATTTTTATTTCATTGTTTCCATCGTTTTTTGTTTATTGTGTATTTTGCTGTTGGTATTATAAACACCAAGTGAATTTTTATGAGTTAATTTAATTTATAGTTTTATTATTATATTGCGAACACAATATTAACGATGCTGGAATAATTTTTTTTTGTTTCTTTGAAGGCAGACACTAACAGCAGCTAAGATGGGGGAGTTCAAGTTATTGCTGTACTGAAGTACTGCTTCCTTGCATGGTACCCATCATAATTGTGTTGGATAAGAAAGATATGCTACACTAAGAAGGTCTTTTCTTTCACAGATACAGTGGGTGACAGATATTCCCGTCTACTATAACTAAACTTGACTGTGGCTATTGATGTTTCGACATGAAAATTATGTTTGGAAATAGCTTGCATTAGAATGTGAACATTTTACTGTCCAACATCGAAACATCTAAACTATATATATCTAACTATATGTAGGGACCAGAGATCAGTAATGAGTATTTAAAACGATGAGCAGATTTGAATCATACTCATAATTTCTGATACTTATGCACATTCATACTTATTTTAAGATCATACTCATACTACTCATATTCAAAGCTTGAAGTACTCATCGTACTCATTCTTAACAATACGCTTGATGTTGTTGATTTCGACTCTCTTTTACTCAACATTTACAAGAATCACAAAATAAGTATGATTCCCGTACAAACACTAAAGTGCTCACTAGTAGGTTGAGTGTTTGCTTTGCTTGCTGTCTTTGTAATTTTCTTTCCGCTTTTTTTGTAAATGCAACAACAACTAAGACTGTAAATTTTGATGAATGATTCGAATTACTCGAATTATTTATGAGAATTGTAAGTATTTTTCTAAATTTATGAATCTGTATGAGTAGGCGTATGTATCAGACATATTTCGAATGTTATGAGTTTGATGACAATGTTGTACTCATACTCATTGCAACCTGCACTTATAAATCAATATTGTAGTGAGTACGAATGTATCAGAGTAGTTGAATTGGAATACTATTTATTCACTCATACTCAAAATTTTATGAGTACTTATGAGCAGAGAAAAAAGAATTCATCGCGAATCTCTAGTAGGGACCTAGTCACTCTATTTGTAGCGAACTGATCAGTGAAAAGTAAGTTAAACCGTCTTACGGACATATTCCTTTTACTTGTGGTTAAAAAAACTTAAAGTCAAGTGCTTGAAATTGTGAATCCATTAACTAACTATTTCATTATCATGAGCTGATACATAGAGGATACATTTAGATAACGTTGTCCAAGAGAAGATGCAAGTACTCACTCACTTTTACCCTTGACTGTATTGTTACTCAGTTTATTTGTTACAAAATTTTGCATTTTCCTACTAACTTGCTTTCATATCTTTGCCTTCTTCTGTTTTCTAAAGAAAAAATAACAAAAAAAAAGAAACGAAGAAAACAAAACAAACTTCATTAAAAACGTTATGCACGTCCGAAGGTCTGCAGCTTAGTAAACAATACGTTGTGGAGCATTTATAACGGCTTTGGCCTTGAAATCAACTTAAAAAATAGAATTTTTTTCTTTAATTTATTTATTGGCAGAGTCTGTTGCAAATTGAAAAGAGATCCAGATCTAAAAGAATGAGAGAGAAAGAGATAGAGAGAGAGAGAGAGAGCGAAAAAGGGGGAGGATATACAGCTTTTGTTTAATTTGTATTTTAGATGCAAATAAAAAAAGAACAATAAAACAATAGAGTATAACAGACTGTAGCCGCGGAGCTGAATTGCAGCGCATAAAATTCAAATGACAACTTTAGAAGCAAGTTAAGGGAAATTAAAGATACAAGGGCAGAAAAACTCCAGTAAATTAAAGAGAAGCACAATTAAAAAACAAATAAAATTTTTAATCTTCTCAAAAGCATAAGTTCCACCAATTTTTTAAACTGTCAACAGAGGCCAAACACTTTGCGATTGCACTTTCCTTCTAATCAATGAAACCCTTCTTATTGTTTGGTAGTTAAAGGCATTGTTGAGTTTCTGTCACAATTCCGTCCTATTAGCTTATTTAGAACAGCGTGTATACTGAATTCGAATTTAGAACCTACATAGAGGAGAGAATCTATTCTCTAGATGTCGCCTCCATTAGTTGGATTTGGAGAACTGCCAGCTAAATTGCGCTAGACATCACAATAAAGTTCTCAATGAAACGAAAAAATAAAAAAAAAATTAAGTTCTCATGCATTAAAATCTAAAGATATTTTCTTTACATACATACCTAATTAATTGGTCACTACAATCCTTTTATCAGGATTACGACCTAGTTTCCCACCACCACTTATTTTTTATGTCTTAATTTTATACATACAGTGGTGGGGGGCCTATAGATCAAAGTTGACCCCGAATGACAGATTTTTGCGAAGTTTTTCATGCCAATTTTTTGTTCTCAGAATTTTTGCCAGAAATCTACGGAAAGGTAGTTTCCGAAGAAATATTTCTATTTTATATTTAGTTTCGTTTGACCCGGGGTTTGAACCACACTTTTAATAAGCCAATACACTACCTACTATACTGATTTAAGTAAAAGATTCCATTAAGATTAGGCAAGGACCCTATTAAGCACTAATGCAGCAGCCTTGAGAGTATTCGAAATAAAACCCATACGTAAGATTTTCGGTCCAGTGCAAGTTGGCGATGATTTCTGCATCCGATCCAACAGAGAGCTGTATGATCTCCTCAACGAAAAAGACGTTTTGCAGCATATTAATATCCAACGGCTGCGCTGGCTCAGCCATATAGTTCGAATGGAGGAGAATGCTCCGGCAAGACGGGTATTTGATGCGGGGATCTGTGGAGGTCGACGAAAAGGACGACCTTGCGTTGGAGGGACCAAATCGAGGAAGCCCTGCCATCGATTGGTGTGACCAACTGACTTAAGCGCGTAAGAAGCAGATGCGCCTGGAAGGATGTGTTAAGGCAGGCCGAAATCCGTTAATCGAGTTGTTAATGGCCAGTAAGTAGGATTAGTTCCTTTAAAAAAAAATTGTAAAATTTTTTCATGCCCACTCCTTTTTTGGTGTTTTTTTTTTTCTTTAACTCCAATAATTTATTACAATGAGAGCAGCATTATAGTCCAATGCAAGTATTTAGAAATTAATACGATGTTTTAAAATTTATGCAAATAACACTGCGGATATCTTAATTAATAATCTTCATCTACCTCCATCCATAACAAAATTATTTGATATCCTTAAGTAGTAGACCTGGTCTAATGACATTAATTTAAAATTTTTTTTTATTTTTTGCCTTTCCAATGTCCACCAAAGTCCTTTTCTTCTAATAAACAGAAAAAAGAACGTACTCCTTCTCTTCCACAAAAAGGACAGCTTAACCATTTGTATGCGTAAGGTGGCCCATAAATTTCAGTCGAATCTTTTGAAATGCTTGTTATCTTTTCATGAGCTGCTTGTAATCCAAAAAACAAAAAAAAAACCGATTTTTCTTTATACTGCTTGGAAAACAAAAGAACTGTATAAAGTTATAAAAAGAAAATAGAAAAAAGGAAAAAGAAGTAACGAAAAATAAGCAACTTATCGTTATTTTCTTTATTTTCGCTTTTTATTATCTCTTCTCTTCTCTTTTACAAGACTTTCCTTTCTTAATTTTTTATTTTTTTTTTCTTCATTTTTGTCTTCTAAAAGTAACCATCGTCTCTATTGGTTAAATGAAATTAAATTTGAAGGTGAATACAGTAGTAGTAGAGAAATGAACACATAAATTACCGTAAATTGTATTTATTTATTATGTTTACTAATAGACAACTGAATAACGGTATAACAAAAGCACAACTAACTCAAGCAAGCAACAGTAAAATAATAAATATCGCCGTCTCGTTTTATTTCCCATTTCCTTTTGTCTGCTTGTTCACCTTCAATTACAAATACAAATACCTGAAGGGAAAACAGTTTTGGTTGTTGGACGGACGACGCGTCGGTTGGGAGGGGAGGTGGTTTAACTGAAAGGCGTGCAGGAAATTCAAAAGGACTGAAAACGGTGGAGGGAGGGATTAAAGGTAATAAAGAAATATGCCTGAGGATAATCACTTTACTTAGTTGTTTATAAGTAAAAATATTCACAGGAGAATGTGTATAAGTTATTTCTGTGTGTTGTGTACTTAAACAGCAGTGGTTGGGTAATTAGAATTCATAAGATGTTCTTTTTTAATTTCGATTTTTTTTTAGGTGAAAAGTAGTTTAAATGATAAAATTTTGTATATTTTTTAGTACGAACATTAGAAACTCTTAATCTGGATTACGACATCAATTTTCACATTGGTCATTACAACCCTTCAGTCAGGATTACGACCTAGTTTCTCTTGAAGTCCCCGTAGTCTAGTAGGTAGTGTGTTGACTTATTAGACGTGCGGCCAGGCAACTTCGTCTCAGCAGATTTTTGGCAAAACCTCTTAAGGCCATTATTACAACTTTCCGTTAAAGTTGGGTTTAGTTAAAGGTAACTTTAGCTAAAGTGAACTTTAAAGTTTACCTACAACCTACAGATAAAATAAAGTCAACATTTTCAAAAATGTGGCAGTGCCGGAGCAATGTCGATAGCACTGCTCAAAAAAATTTTTTTGAAACGCAGTGCAAATGTATTCACTAGGGCACCTCATAGCGAGAGACTTAGCCTTAGAAGATGGTGCCCAATAAATGCTTTAGTTTGGTAATCCCAGAAGTGTTCAACATCATATAATTACGGCCGACAAGCAACAAGTTAAGATTGGCCTAAACACGACTAAACATAATTTTGCCAAAAAACTAATTAGTTGATCACAGCTGTTGTTTTGTAGAAGCATAAAGAAGCACTGCGTTGTTCGTTTGCGTATAATTCCTTAGAAGAACGAGTGTTGGTGTGTATAAAGCTTGATATTTAAGACTTGTTGTCTTCACTTTAAGCCATCCAACGCCAATACATTTCAACGCATATCTCTTCGCCATTCCATTCTATACGATAATTGTATTTATAAACTCTTAACTTGCAAAAGGAAAACATCACACAGTTAAAGGTAGAAATAAAATGAAAAAAATGGGCATGATTAGGTGGTTGCTTTAAATGTTTTCATCGAAATCTAGAATTTCATTTGCTGTGATGTAAAGGTGTTTATAAATGAATTCCAATAAAAATTATTCGACAAAGCTGTGTGTTGTTTATTCTATTTTTGGCATTCCAAAGGCTTTATTACAGTTCATAACTACGAAGAAAGAACAGACAGAAATAATTCAAAAAGAAAAAATAAAAGAACAATTCAAATAAATAAAGTTGATTATTTACTAGCACTTTATAATTGATAAAATAAATATTTTTACGTAGGTGATACGCAGGTGATGCAGAGAAAAAAGGGGAAAATAATCGTTTCTGATTAAATAAAATTTAGAGAGTTTTGGTAACAGCCACTCTATTTATATGGCCATGATTTCGGAGAATTAATTACTGGAATTAAGAGCTTTGAAATGAGACAACTAAAATTAGTTTAGAATTTTTGCTAACGGGTGTTTCTTTGAGAGGCAATCATCAGTTGTAAAATAATTCGCTTAGAAAATTACGCAAAAACTACGGTTATAAAGCAGCAATTACTATAGAGTCGAATGCAGGAATTTTGGTCCAATTCTATCAGCAGCACACATCTCTGGAGCGAAAGTAAAGGGAAATCAAAAGTGCATATCTTGTTAAGAGTTTGTTCTTCTAAAAAACGATGCCAGTCCAGTGTACGAACTCGTTCGACTTATCTTTTATACCAGCTTCTGCAAGTGCGACAACTATGTTGTTTGCTGTACCGTTATCCAGAAAGCCGACTTCAAACTGTAGGTGCCGCCACTAATGTATGAAATTAACACACACAACATAACTGGTATGAGAAATTAGGTCGTAATCCTGATTGAAGGGTTGTAATGACCAATTATGTATGTATGTAAACGATCCAAAATATATGAAACTTTCCACTTTAGAATGTAACAATCTTTATACGTCGTATGTTTTTGATAACCACGTGGCAACGTTACCTTTCGCCCGCCTTATACTTAATTTATTTTCGGTCTGGCAACTTCTAGAAATTACTGTTCTGTTGTTATTGTCTAGGTGGTTTTGTTATTGTAAGTTGATTTCGTAAAGCGTTAAAAATTTGCTGAAATTTTTACTACAAGCCTTTTGGCAAAACACACTCTTACTCGTAGTATTACCCTATTTGGAATCCAATTTATATTCTTACCCGCTAAAGAGCATTCTAATGTTGCTTGATTACTGATGCAATTGTTGAGTTCGCGTAAAAGCTCATTATAAATTCAATTTAAAGAACATGTAAAAAACAACAAATAAGTTTTAAATGTATAAAATCAAAATAAATAATACAAGCACATGGAAAAAACAAATACAAAAAAATGAAACGTAAGACTGAATGTTAAATAAATGAACACACTTTACATAAGAAAAGTACATGAATAGTTTAGAATACAAATAAAATTTGTTTTTTGTTGTACTCTCAACATATACTACATTTCCTCTTTGATCGCTCTATCTCTCTCTTTGTTTTTCTTTCTCGTTTTCTATGAAAACCCTAACAAACCTAGCTCAAATTATAATATGAAGATGTGGGTGCCTTTAAGTTTTCTCTTTAGGTTTGCATTCGTATTGTATGTACGTGTTATACAGTGTGGTACTCAGTGTAATTGTATAAGAGAGCAAGAAAGAGAAACAGAGTGCATATGTTTATATATGTGTAAGTGCATGAGTGTTTAAATATGGTTGTTTTTAGTTTGAACTGAATTAGTTTTAGTGCTAAACAAGTTTATGGTGAAAGGGTTTATTTTTCTTGGTAAAAATGCATGATTTTTAAGATAAGTTGTTGCATTTCTTAGAGTTGAGTGTTTTATGGTATTCTCTGCATGGTATTTGCTTTAATGTTACCAACTCAACCCGCATTAAATAAAATCAATTAGAAAATTGATGAGATTTAATTGAGTTTTACTTTTCGAAAATGAATTGTCTACCTGCAACGAAACATACAAATGTACATATATAATTGGGCATTACAACCCTTCGGTCAGGATTATGACCTATCTTCTCAGACCACTTATGTTGCGTGTGATAATTTTATACATGACTACAGTTTAAATTCGACTCCGAACGACACATTTTTGAGAAACTTTTCATCGCAATTTTATTTACTCTCAGACCTCAGAGTTTTTGCCAGAAGATTTTGTAAAATTTGATTTCATTTTGAATCGAGATGTCTAACACGGGGCCTTACGTCTAATAAGCCAACACACGACCTACTGGACTAGGGCGACAACATCACAGCTCTTTACTTTAGCGATCAATTGAAAATCTCTCACGCAATGAAGTCAAAATTGATCGAGTAAGAGTGAGTTAACAGTATTGAAATTCAACTACTCTGATTCATTCGTACTCACTACAACATTGAGTTACAAGTACAGGTTGCAATGAGTATGAGTACAACATTGACATCAAACTCGTGACATTCGAAATATATATGATTCGTACGCCTACTCATTCAGATTCATAAATTTAGAAAAATACTTATAATACTCATAAATTATATATATATATGTATATTATATATAGTTGTAGTTGTTGTTGCATTTACAAAAAAGAAGAAGAAAAAGACAAAGACAAGCAAACACACAACCTTCAAGTGAGTATTGTAGCGTTCGTAAGCGAATCATACTTATTTTGAGATTTTTGTAAATGTTGAGTAAAGGAGAGTCGAAATCAACAACATAATGCGTATTGTTAAGTATGAGTACGATGAGTACTTCAAACTTTGAATATAAGTAGTATGAGTATGACATTAAAATAAGTATTAATGCGTATAAATATCAGAAATTAAGAGTATAATTTGAATCTACTCATCTCTTTGAATACTCATTGCTGATCTTTGATATGTATGTTTGTACTATTCCAGAGGCACAGTCCAATAACTTGCCATAAATATTTAAAACCATAAAACTAGTGGCTGGCAAACACAAAATTGGTCTTCCTTGGTGCTGATTCGTTCAGAGAAATCCACTGTCTTGAGTGTCGTGTGGTATTCGGTATATAATTGTGGATCTACATTGCATGCATGGTGACGAAACGGTGCTATGTACACTTAAATTTGTTTTTTCCGCAATAGATTGCTCTTACTGACTGTTAAACACAAACAGATCAATGGGAGGATCAATAGTGTTGGTTCTATTATGCAACCATGTAACGAATTTTATACTCTTCTTCAGGAAGCTGTAAATGGAATTGTTGTTAGACACACTTATACACATAAACACACGTTGTTGTTAATATCTGTTACACATACAAAATTTCAGTCTTTAACGAATAAAATTCATTGAACTTGATGTGCATATTTCCTATGTAATGCTACAGTTCTTGATAAAATAATACGGGTTCGGGTAAGGGTTGAGAACATCATATAACAAAATAGTTTTGTCAATTATTTTGTTATTCTTCTGGTTTCATTTCGATAATTTGATCAAGTATCTGTATTTGATTTTAACATCGTTTCGATTTTATTGACAAAATTTTCCTCGCCAGTATGCCGTGGTTGAAGATATCGAGAGAGACCAGTAGGTAGTGTATTGGCTTATTAGACACAAGGTCACGGTTCAAACCTCAGGGTAGACATCTCGAACAGAACGAAATCCGAATAAATATTTCTTCGGCAACTTTCTCTCAGCAGATTTCTGGTAAAAGCTCTGAGAGGAAAATAAAATTGTCATGAAAAGTTTCTCAAAAATCTCTCAAAATTTTTCGAAGTCTACTTTACACTGTAGGTTTCCCCTCTAATGTATAAAATTAACACACAGCATAACTGGTGTGAAGAACTAGGCGCTATACTGACTGAAGGATTGTAATGACCAACCACTTGGCAATGTTACCTTTCGCTCTGTTTATTCTTCATTTATTTTCGATCTGTCAACTTCTAGAAATGACTGTTCTGTTGTTATTGTCTAGGTCGTTTTGTTATTGTAAGTTGATTTCGTAAAGCGTTAAAAATTTGCTGAAATTTTTACTACAAGCCTTTTGGCAAAACACACTCTTACTCGTAGTATTACCCTATTTGGAATCCAGTTTATTTTCTTACCCACTAAGGAACATTCTAATGTTGCTTGATTACTGAACCTTGACAGTCTTTATAAAATAGTTTAATGTAAGTGTTAAAATGCTTGAGTACCAAACCGTTGATATCAAATAAATTTGCCTGTAATATTTAAGCAAAGGCAACGAATCGAAATTTAGCTTGTTTCTGTTTAAAATATATTCGGAGCATGTCGACTTCTTCTCTTGAAGAATCAACAGCAATCGTTACACGTTTTTTGTGAATATAGTTTGTGGTTACGTTTTCATTATGCAAAAGAGCTTAACTTCGTTTCTCTATTTATCTCGTTCATAGGAAGCGTGTTTTTATCTAAACACGAGGGTTGATCTTCCAAGCCGGAATGTTAGCTTAGAATCATTTAGGGCGAGTCATGGCTTCATTAATCCTTAAACGACTTTTTTTTTAAGAATTATATGGACACAGATTATAATCTTATAACATAGCTACCTTAACAACCCTCGTTTCAATGCTAGCTCTCGTACGTGTGCGTTAGCCGTAAGTTATTTCAACACAATTGCATACTCTGATGTATGCCTCCTACAACAACAACAAGGGTTTCATCAATTTAAATTAAATCCTTTATGTATAAATATGGATGACACAGGAGTAAATAAATGAATAAAATTGAAATGAAAAGAACAAAAAAAATAAAAAAGAACAAAGAACAAAAAAGGGAGAAATATTATTTACATAAATTAAAATAAATTGATAAATTTAAAAATTTAATTTATTCGCTTAAGGAAAATTCAAAACGAAAAAAAAAAAAAATTAAAAACATGCGAAATTGCTTTGGTTTCGTTGTAAATTTTTTTTTGAGCCATTTAAAATGCGTTAATTATTGATGAATTCCATACTATCTTCACTTTTTTTTTTGCAATTCATTACAATTAAACGGGTAAACTATAATACTGCCTTTATTTATTTGGAAAGGCTTTTAAAATGAAATATTCTGCCTGTATTATTATATTTACAGGCTGTATTGTATTGCATTTGGAAAATCACATTCATTCATTATAAAGTTTTATTAAATATTTATAAAGAATTTTATAATATTGAATGGCTGTTTATAAAGTTTTTCTTCTGAAATGTTATTTAAAAAAAATTTATTTATTAGTCTTCTGTATTACAAGCTACTATTGGCCATAAGCTTTAGTTAATGAACAACAAATAAATGCTTAAATACTTTTCATTTAAATTCAAAAGAATCGCTTAAGCTTTCACTAGAATTCAATCATTTGTCAACCATAGAATACCAAAAGATATTCCAACGTGGTTTGACATTTCATCATGCAAACGCTTACTAGCCGTCGTAGTCTAGTAGGTAGTGTGCTGGCTTATTAGACGTGAGGGTACGATTCAAACGTGAGTACCGGTGTGTACCTCTCAGCAGATTACTTGCAAAAACTCTGAGCATAAATTAAATTTCCAATGAAATGTTTCTCAAAAATCTGTAGTTCGGACTCCACTTGAGAACTGTAGATCCCGCCACTCATGTATTAAATTTATACACACAACACAAGGTATATAAAAAGCTAAGTCATAATCCTGACTGCAAGGTTGTAACGACCAATTGAGTATGTATGTATGTATGTGTATATAAAGGCTTACATGCGAGTTACAGATTATGCCTTGTACCCGCCAACCATGGCGGGCACAAGCCATTAATCAGGTGGAGTTGAATCAAATATAGAGAATGGAGTGACTGGATATAATCGTGGTAATTAGAACCTATTCTATAGTGACGCTAGCCGCTCTGCTAAGTCCGTTGCATGCAATACTTAGGACCAAATACACAATTTTTGGAGTTTCTTCACAACGAGTCTGAGTAATAAAAATAAATGGAAAACATTGAATGCTACGTACTCTTTTTGGAAACGGACCATTCAGTGGTATTCAGATGGCTGAAGGATAGATGGTGTGACAGCTGAACGGCTGCTTGGCTTTAAAAAAATTTACGAAAAGTCTTGCCATATTGAAACTTGCAAATATTGTCCTACCTACAGATGGTTGGATTACTGCAATTCTATCTTACAATCTGGCTGCTATTATTGCGCCTACATCCATTGATGTTGACTCAAGATTAGTTGGAAAAAATTCTACGCCGCTCATGAGGTCTTTCTTTGACGTAGTAACAGAAGTTCGGAAGGACAAATCAACCAAAAATAAAGATGAAAGGAGGCTGACACTGTGCTCAAGCTAAAGAGTGAAGAAAAATATAAATAATGCATCACCCTTTTCCAAAAATAGTCTGTTCTATTGACCGGGAGTTGTATATTCAAATAGAATGAAGGACAATGGAATAAATCAACTTTTCTCATTACTCTAACATTTCACGAGAGGAAATATTAACATACTTTCCGATTGCGGGATGGCTGCCACGATAACTATGTACGTATACTGACGCCGAATGCATATTCACGTCTCGAATATCGAAAATTTGGGAAGTTTCTCGAATTATGAAATCCTTTGAAAATCCTGCAATGTTTTCTTCTTTTTTATAATACTGTAAGGGCAGTGTTGGATGCATTCGATCAAAGCTAAATACGATGGATGCTGGTAAAGTCTGCTCAAACTTCAAAGAAACAAATAGTATTCGAGTTTGTACTCTCTACAGAAGTTTGGTAGGGCAGAAGGGAAGAACGTATACTTCTACTACGTTTTGGGCAGACAGCTCCCTGAAATTTCAATTTGTGTTCGTGAAATCTTCAACAGCACTTCTCTTGCCAGTTTTCAAATGTAATATTTAAAAAAGAAAATTGCTTGTTTAATTGCTTACGACTTACCAAAGATCAGCAATGAGTATTCAAAAAGATGAGTAGATTCGAATCATGCTCATAATTTCTGATACTTATACGCGTTCATACTCATTTTAATATCATACTCTTACTACTCATATTCAAAGTTTGAAGTACTTATCGTTCTCATACTTAACAATACGCATGATGTTATTGATTTCAAATCTCCTTTACTCAACATTTACAAGAATCACAAAATAAGTATGATTCGCGCACGAACACTACAATACTCACTAGAAGGTTGTGTCTTTGCTTTGCTTGCTGTCTTTGTCTTTTTCTTTCTTTTTTTTTTTTTTGGTAAATACAACAATAACTAAGACTGTAAATTTTGATGAATGATTCGAATCACTCGAATCGTTTATGAGTATTATAAGTATTTTTTCTAAATATATGAATCTGAATGAGTTAGGCGTATGAATCAAACATATTACGAATGTTATGAGTTTGATGTCAACATTGTACTCATACTCATTGCAACCCGTACTTATCAAATCAATCAATGTTGTAGTGAGTATGAATGAATCAGATTAGTTAAATTTCAATACTGTTGATTCACTAATACTCAAAATTTCATGAGTGCATATGAGTATCTAAAAAGCGATTCATTATTGATCTCTGATGTACATTGACTTAACTCTATATGTTTCACAAAATTTTTTTTTTTTTTGTTCTGACGATTTTTTTACGATTTCCATGAACGCCTTTGACGATTTTGAGGTTTTTTTTCTATTATTTAACGATTTGATGCTTTAATTATCTGGCAGCTATGGTTTACATACATATTAAATACGATAGTAAGCTGAAAAGTATGCCACAATTATTTGGAATTTAATTAAAAATTATTCATACGCAGTGTGGTACTCATTGAAGGCATTGGTATTCTATACATAGAAAAATGCTTTTCATTGTAACATGAAGAATTAATTACAAAACAAAACAAAATTAATCCCTATAATCGATGTAAAAACAGTATTAAAATGAAAAATTATTAAAAGCTATACATCTCTTAAGTATATAGTAAACTATAGATGGTATTACAAAAACCGTTTATTCTGTAACAAAAAACAAAAGTTTCGAAGAAGAATTTCACAAACTTTTAATCATGCCTTGTATTAAATTTTATAATTTCATTTAATCTCCTTGACGATATGTTACTTTAAGTTTGAGCGTGTTTGTTATGGTAACCACAAAAATGATGGCAACAACAGAAACAAAAATTCACTCTCTCTCTGTGTTCCTTTCCCCATATACTTTACAAAAAAGAGAAGTAAAAAAACTAAATGATACCTCATCATCATTATGTGGTGGTGGTGGTGGGGGTATCAAAAAACAATATCAAGATTAAGTGAGATAAACATGATAAGACAAAAGTAAAATACAACAAATAACAAAGAGCGAAAGAAAAACACAAACTCTGTAACAACAAAACACTCACTCACGCCTACACTACTATTACCACCACTATATTAACAGACTGTAATATACGAGTGAGTATTGGTTTTAAGGTATAAAATAAATACATACTATATACATACACACAACCGCACATTTACATACATACTTTTAAACAAACAAATACCGGTAAATAGAAAGACTTTTTACCAGACAGACTGTGTTATTCATTGTTATTAACGCATATAATCCGCACAAATTTCTTACGGTAATAATTTCATTACTGTCAGACAATGAAGATGAAGAATTTAAAAAAGAGAGCATAACATAAGCTCTACTGCACACGAAAAAAATAAAGAAAACAAAGTAAACTCTAACAAATACAAACAAAAATTTGAACTTTTTGTTTAACTTTGGGTTTTTAACTCAGACATGCTAAAGGCATTCGGTGGTAAAATAGAATTTAATATCGACACAATGAAAAGCAAAACGCAATATATGTATGTGCTCTTAAGCTCACATATCATGGAATAAATGGAAATCTAAAGTCAGCTGTTTTAAAACCCCCAAAATGGTTTAATGTCATTGATTTTTTTCTCGTTTAATTTCAGAGTAACAAGTAAGTGAGCACGAAAAAAATATCAATGTTGTCTTGACTTGTTACTCTGGCTATGAAAGATGAATTTATTTTCATAATCCTAAAGGGAAATTTATGAGTTAATCCAGGATAAGCATCAACTTGGCTTGCAAAATCAAATCAATTCAATTGGAAGACAATGCTGTAACATGGTTTACTAAAACCTATTGAAACAGTTAATACAGATTGCTGAACCACGCATTAAAGAAAATACGATCAGAGTTGGCCATAGGCCATAGGTAATTTAACAACATTACAATGCACCTGCTTACAAGCTGCCAACCACCGCATTCACTAGACTTGTCAGCATTCGACTACTATTTGTTCTTTCATCGATAGGACATGCATTTGGCTTAGCAGCACTTAATTTCCTAAAAAGAAGTCGACAATTGTGTGATTAATTGGTTAAGACGTAAAGCCCGGGTTCGGATACCAGGTCAGACATCAAAACGAATTATGAAAAAAAAAACATTTCTTCAGTGACTTCATCTCAGCAGATTTCTGTTAAAAGCTCTGGGAGCAAAATAAAACTGCCATGAAAAGTTTCTAAAAAATCTGTCGTTCGGAGTCGAAGTTAAAACTGTAGGGTCCTGTGTACCCACTCTTCATATGTATTTATGTGAACGATGTTTGCTTTCAACACATCAATCACATCTTGCCACACATCTCAGGCCTTAATTGATTTAGTGCGTCAAACGTTTTATGATCATTTCATTAGCCGAAATTGTGATTTGACACTGTTGAACTATTTCCTGTAGGGCACTATTAAGGAAAAGTTTTATGCGCGACAAACCCGAGACAATTGAGCATTTGATGATCAACATTCGTGATGTCATTGCCGATAGACAACCCTATACACTAGAAAAAGTGCACGAAAATTGGTCCGATCGAATGAGATACTGTGAGGCTATATGAATGAAATAATCTTTTATTTCTAACCGGAACAATTGTACAACTTCAAGCACTGAAGCAGCAGCCTTGAGAATATTCAAGAGAAAAGTTGTAAAATCTTCGGTACAGTGCGAGTTGGCAATAATTTATGCATGCGATCCAACAGTGAGCTGTATGAGGTCCTCAACGACATAGACATTGTGTAGCATATTAACATCCAGCGCCTGCACTGGTTCGTCCATGTCGTTCGAATAGAGGAGGATGCTCCCGCGAAACGGTTATTTGATGCGGAAATCTGCGGAAGTCGGCGAAGAGGACCAAATGGAGGAACCCTGTCAGCAATTGCTGTGACTGGCGTACGTGCGCAATAAGCAGAGACTCCTGGAAGGATGTGTTAAGGCAGGCCGAAATCCGTTAATCGAAAATAAACAAGACGGGAAGTCAAGTATCAGAATGAGTTTGAGGTTTAAAAGAATTACTGTGGTGGAAAGTAATTTTTTTAAATATATAAAAATTTCTGTTTCTCTTTTACGTTTAAAAGTTTTTTTTTTTTTATTAAAAATCACAACAAACCTCTTTATTGCTTAACAGCTACTGTCTGTCAAATTTATCACAGAACAGTTATAAAATACATCTATGCATACAAAAGAGCATATGCTTGACGAGATCCTCTCTAATTAAGCATACTTTGTCTCTTGTTTAAATAAAGAAATATTGCTCTTTTAGAAATTTTAAAAATTATGAAACATTAAATTATTACGTTCACGCACAATAAATCAGCATAATTTAAATGAGAACAGCACCCAAGCAAAGGGACTAACACCATAAGCTGTGGCAGTAGCAGCAGTAGCCAAAGAAGAAAATCAATGTTTAATATTTCCAAAATTTTGTTAAGCTGCCAGTAACGTTAATGTTCACAAGGCTATTTTATTATTGTTTTTTTCACAGTCTTTTTTTTGCTGTTGTGACAGAATTTATGAAAATTGCTTCCGAAAGTAAAAGAATTTTATTTTATGACTCAAACAGATGTCATCACAGCTCTTTTGATTATCACTGTAACAACAATAATAGTAATAATGACAGTTGTTATGAGAGAATGCAAGAAAAATTTTCTTTTATTGAACACATTGGTTCTTAACTTTCACTGTGTAATGAAACCTAAATAGTAGAGCAACACAAAAGAATGTCTATTCTTATGCCATTAGCAAACAGACTTTGAAACTGATCACACTTACACGTACGTTCTGTTAAGATTTTCGGTAGATTCTATAGGATTGAAATGTACATTCCTATTCAGCAATGAGTATTCAAAAAGATGAGTAGATTCGAATCATACTCATAATTTCTGATACTTATAAGCATTCATACTTATTTTAATATCATACTCATACTACTCATATTCACAGTTTGAAGTACTCATCGTACTCATACTTAACAATACGCATTATGTTCTTGATTTCGACTGTTCTGTACTCAACATTTACACGAATCACAAAATAAGTATGATTCACGTACTAACACTACAATACTCATTAGAAGGTTGTGTGTTTGCTTTGCTTGCTGTCTTTGTCTTTTTCTTTCTCCTGTTTTTGTAAATACAACAACAACTAAGACTGTAAATTTTGATGAATGATTCGAATCACTCTAATCATTTATGAGTATTATAAGTGTTTTTTCTAAATTTATGAATCTGAATGAGGAGGCGTATGAATCAAACATATTTCGAATGTCATGAGTTTGTACAACCTGCAACCTGTACTTATAAATCAATGTTGTAGTGAGTACGAATGAATCAGAGTAGTTTAATTTCTATACTGTTGCCTCACTCATACTTAAAATTTCATGAGTAGCGAAAAAACTATTCATTGCTGATCTCTGATTCCTATGCATACAGCTAATACAATCACCTCTGGGCTACCTACTAAGTTCATTGAGTTATCATATAACAACGCAGACTTTACTTTCACGATGTTGAAAGTAAAAAAAAACTGAGTCAGATTGAGTCAGCCAGTTTACTATATCGCTACTCTTTTATATAACAAAGTACCAGCTGCTGGAGGTTAATACGCTCCATGTCTTTGAGGAGCTCATACAGCTCACTGTTACATTGGCTGCGAAATTTATCGCCAACTCGCACTGGAGAAAAGATCTTGCGAGGGACTTTTCTCTTGAATACTGGCTGCATTAGTGCTTAATAGTGTCCATGGCTCTGCGCCATGAAGAAGCACGAGGAGGGATGAGCGTCTTATAGAATATTAGTTTGGTCGTACGAGAAAGGTCTCTGCTACTCAACTGTCTATTGAGTAAGTAGCACCTGTTGGCAAGAGTAATCATGCTTGATTTCCATTTTATATATAGTATAGTTATCGGCTGTAATCTGTCCCACCTTAGTGGACTCTTGTTCAATAGCATTAAAGGCAGCAGTAACATCTCGCTTGATACGCCCTATGATGTCAATGTCGTCAGCGTACGCAAGCAACTGTATGCTTTTTTGAAAAATACAGCCGTTGCGATGCACTCTCGCCTTCCGCAGACCACTATCCATGACGAAGTTGGAGAGGTCGCGATAAGGGATCACATTGTCTGAAATCTAGCACGGTATCAAAAAGTTCAGGAGGTTTATTCCTACCTTGACGGAGCTGAAGGAATTGCTCAACGTCATTCTACATAGCCTTATCAGCTTCGCAGGTATTGCGGGCTCCAACTTTGCGGCAATAACACAATCCGTTGTAAGGCTATCGAAGACTGCCTTATTGCCGATAAAAAGATGATGAGTGTCGACTTGTTTTTCGTTTGTCTTCTTCAGAATTTGAAGCAGAATATGAAGATCTAGTCGATGGTGGACTTGCCAGGTCTGAAGCCGCACTGATAAGGTTCAATCAGTGTTTTGACGAGTGGCTACACAATACGCCTGTAAGAACCTTATAGGCGAAAGGTAGAAGGCGTATACCCTTGTAGTTCGTGCATATGGGCCAAAGAAATATTTGTTCATATTTCGTTCTGTTGGAAAAGTGTGATCTGGGGTTTGAAACGAGGCCTCACGTCTAATAAGACTAGACTAAGACTACTGGACTACGGCTACGTCTAAACTTAAAGGATTTTTTTCATAAATTTTTATAAAGAAAATTTTATAACCAAGTTTTTAGTCTTGTACTCTTTAATTACAATGTGTCTTTGTAATGACACGATGCCCAAAAAATGCTTCAGAAACCATCTAAAACATTTCCTAAATCTCTTTTTCTCACACTTCAAAATGATTGCCTTCATTAGCAAAAATTTGTGAATCACTGTCGCACATACTACATGTCCGATATCACTGCTAAAGTATTAAACTTAAGAATCTTTCATAAATTCTTTTTCGCTGATTTTTTTTTTACTCTCACTTTTTGTTCTTCGTCCTTTTATTTTTTGAATTTTTGTTTGGACGCTCTTTTATTCATTTACTACAGCCGTTTTCCGGTTACTACATTTCCTTGCGTTTTTTGTTTTCCTTCATTTCTATGCCTTTTTAATATTTTAAGAACCCTTAAGACAACAGCCAGTGGAAAAGTCTACGATTTTCCTGTTAAATACTACCGCATGTATATGTATGTATTTGTGTATGTGTACATAGTTTGCTTGATTTAAAGCATATTTTTAGGGGACACATGCCAGCATACACTGAAAACATTTATACTCGAATGTCTCAAGTGGCAATCAAGGCAGTTTCAATGAAATTTACGTCACAACAAATTACCACTCATTTGTCAACCCAACGCATAAATACTACGAGAGGGGCAAAAGGATTTCAACACTGTGTAAGAGTGATGTCAGCAATAACTACAATAATAAAAGGCTCAAGAATTCCCGAAATATAAATAAAAGAAGGAGAAAAAAATAAAATAAAAATAAGCACAAGAGAAGATGTTTAAATTTGTGTATGCAAAATATGTTTTACTTTGTGTGTGTGTCTCTCTCTCTCTCTTTCTCTTTGTGTATCATTAACAAGGGGACTTTAACGGTAATGATATTCCATATTTTTTGTAAATTTTTACTAGCAACTGTTACTACCACTTATACTTCTGCAAGACAATACCCATAAGCTCAGCCAGTGTGTGTGTGTGTGTGTGTATGCAACTACCAAAGAGGAAAGATTGGATGTACAATGTTTGTATTCTTATATGTATTTACTTAAGGAACTGTGTAAGCATGTTCACACTTGAAAAAGAAAAAAAAAAATACTGCTTAAAGAATAATAGAAGTGAAAATAATCAACGTTGTATACGTTTTAACTGCCATAAACGTGTATACATACAAATCCTTATTATTTGCATATGTGTGTGTGTAAGTATGTGTATAAATTTGTTACTTGGCAATTGCAAAAGTGTGAAAATGATTTATTTTTTCACATAGTTCAGTTGCTTTATCTGTCTATACGTTCAACAATTTTTGTTTATTCATTTGTATTTCGAATAGATGACATCAATGAAACCAACCACCTTTGACTGTAATTCGCAATATTCCACCTAAGCATTTAATTGGACGCTTCCTATTATACGGCCCTATGCTCCCTAGAGGAGGAAGAGGAACATATATATATATATATATATATATTATACATACATACATAATTGGTCATTATAACCCCCTTTCAGTCAGGATTACGATATAGCTTCTCACATCACTTACATGTTGTGTGTGTTAATTTTTTATCCATAAGTGGCGGGACCTACAGCATAAAGTCGATTCCGAACAATATATTTTAGAGGAACTTTTCATAGCAATTTTTATTTACTCTCACAATTTGCCAGAAATCTGCTGAAAGGAAATTGGCGGATGAAGTATTTTTAAAATTTTTGTTTTGTTGAAGATGTTTGACCTGGGGCTTGAACCGAGGCCTCTCGTCTAATAAGCCAACACTCTACCTTCTCTTTAAATTTAAATACAACAAAGGATGTGTCAGGTATCATTGAACTTTTTTATTCGCTTGAAAGACCTATTGATATCATTTTGTATGGAGTACAACATCATTAAAACAGCCTTCACTTGTTCTCTATATGGAATGCAATCGAAATATTCAAATTTCAATTACTCTGAAGCATAAATCAGGCTGAATTTTACCGATAGATGGGTTAATGTTAGCTTTGAGGACTGCTGCCGCTTGTGGCATATTCACATCTACCTGCAACTTCAGAAAAACACACAAGCAGAGGACTAAATGGGTCAAATTGCGCTCTCGGTGGCCATTTCATATCACGTTCATGTGAGGTAATCATGTCCTCAAATCGCTCAAATAGAATCTTCAAAGCAGTATGAACATTAGTCCAGAGTTTTGCGTGAGTATCGCCACGATGGCTTACCCCACAGTGCTCTAAGCACGGGTGGAAACAATGCGTCTATCAACACCCCCACACACAATGATGCAACCATATGAAATACAAATTGGTGAAGCATACCATTGGTTGCATCACCATGCGTGAGTACCAATTCAAAGCCATGTATTTGGACCTGATTTCTCTCTTGGTTAGGGTTCGGAGACTATCTAAACTCCTTTGTTGACAGTGGTTAGAGTGTAACGCCACACCGAGATTGCGCTTTCCACAGCACAGCCATCACGTTGCTGCAACAAAGAGGCCTCACCACGAATCTCTGTGGGTCCCGACAGCGGTATGAACAGTATTGAATGGTTACAATGCTCACCGTTCATAGTGTTGGCCTGTCGACATCGTTCTCAATGAAATAAGAACCGATGACACCGCCAAACACAAATCCACAAAACAGTGGCTTTTTTTGAGATGAATTGGATCTCATATGGGTTAGTATCGTCCCAAATGCGAAAATTTTATTTGTTCATGTACCATTCATCCAGAAATAGACCAGACCTCATCCAATTGTCCACTGCTTCAGAGTCCATTTATCGAACACATGTCGTTTTCTTTGGTCGTTTACCTTCAGTTTCTGGCTGAGTTGAATTTTGTATGGGTGCAAGCCCACGTTTTCGATTCCACGTTGGTGCTGTTAAACCTTTTTCTAGAAGCTATCATCTCTGTCAACCATTTTAGTTTTACTTTAAAGCATTTTCTCAGCCAATATCAAATAACATTTTACTACAACCACTACACGCTTGCTGCCACACACAACAAAGTGAAGAACGAGAAGAAGAAGAAGAGGGAAAAAAGGGCTGAGAGTGAAATAAAGGAAACCAAGAATTGGCTGAAATCTGATGTTATTTAAATTAGTGTTGACAACTTTAATTACAGCATTTATTACATGATTATGATACCCATCATCACTTCCATATCCATATTGTCGTTTACTAAAAGAGATAGAGAGAGAGCGAGAGAGACGGAATATATGTGTGTACAAGTATTTCTATATGACAGGATGTAGACGTCATTAAGTGTAGCGAGAAACAGTTGCATTAACGTGCTGGCATTCAACAACAACAAACCTTTACTATTTACTTTGAATTATTTTTTTCTCTCAACGTTTTCCTAGTACTGACATGGTAATCACTATAATTGAAGGATTATATTATGATACTCGTCTTTTTTCCATTTTATTTAATAAAAAAAAAACATTTTTAATGAAACGCAAAATTAAATGTAAATATATTTAAATAAAGCTTAAGATTTAATTAAATTATCAGCCTAAATACAAATTTAACCCATAAATATTTCTCTTTCATTTTTCTGTAGTTTTTGTGCAAATTTACGCATAAATATTTATGCGTAAATGTTCATGAATTTTTTTATGAAGTTCCCCGATGGCTCATAATTAAGCATCGATGACAGTTGACATACATTTTCCAAATTTTATTTTCTAAATTTCCTTCTCTATATTGTTTCGCAGATTTTTTTTTAATTTGTTTTAAATTTTATAATTATTATCATATGCTTTAGTGACATATTTCATACATATACGATATGCTAATGCACGATAAAGTATATAAAAATTGAAAATTTTGTTGCACTCACTATGATGCTGTGATTAGAATAGTGCATGCTTGTGTAGAACATTTGTGAAAAACAAATTGCCAGCATGGTTTAAGGGAAAAAGCGGTGCTTATTCAATCCAAAGTTGGGCTTTAAGTTAGGAAGAGCTATCCACGTAAAGATACGTATGTATATTAGACGTCACCGTCCGTAGTCTAGTAGGTAGTGTTGGCTTATTAGACGTGAGACCAGGGTTCCAACCCCAAGTCAGACATCTCCATCTAAATGAAATATGAAAAAATGATCGTAAATAAAAAATTGCCATGCAAAGTTTGTCAACAAAATGTAGTTCGAAATCGAATTTAAACTGTAGATCCTGCCACACAGCTCGGTTGTAATCGTGACTGACGGGTTGTAATGACAAATTATGTATGTATGTATGTATGTATGTATGTATGTTCGTATATATACCTTGGATCTGTGTCACTCTTTATAAGCCAAGATCGGATGATAGTACCGACATGCATTCAGGAGTTTTTACATTTTTGTTATTGGTTGCTACACTATAGCACATCATCGCACCAAGCGTAGGACGGATGTTAGCTGTGAGTAAGGAGTAAGGCTCTCTGAAATTATTTTACAAAAAGAAAAGGAAAATATTAACTTAACGAGATTAGCATCAGCAAAATTGTTTCTTCACTATCGAATTAATAATGCATACATTCATATATACATACATATATACACTTTATTCCACATTGGATATTCTCCACGAGAGATTTAAGGGCACACTCAACTCTTGTGGAGGTTTACAAGATTGGTTTCATATAACCTATCATATTATATTATGTTATACCGCCCATGATCGGTCTTCAGAGCTTCGTTAGCGTGACAGGAGACCCCAAGCCATTGAAGGACAGTATGTGAGGTTGACTTTTAAAAAGGATTGGCTATGTGAAAAAGTACATGTCTTTTGTACGCTTCACTTTCCAATTAGTCTCCCTTTCGTCCTTTCACTAGATATCATTCATTGCTTTACTTATTTTTGTTCGAGTGTACGCGTTTGTTGACATTTGGAGGTCTTCTATTTAATGTTCTACTAATTCCTCTCTAACATACCATGTTCTGCACGTTGTTGGATTCAGTGAGTTGTGATTCTTTCGACTGTTTAAACCAGCTCAACTTACATGAAGTGATTTATAATTTTTGGTTAGAACGATCAAGCATCTGTTGGAAAACTCTAAAACGGTAAATGCTTACAACATTGAATATAATGTTTTGTATTGCAAGTAGTGAAAGGCTTTCAAGTCTTTCGAATTCCAATTTAGTAAAACAATAAATTCTTCAAAAACAGTACGTTAATACCAATACCGTTTACAGTTTAAAAGTCTTAAGTTTAATCTTGACAAAATTTGCTTAAGCTAACAACAGTTTTAAATTGTTCTGGAAGCGCTTAGGATATTAGTGGGGCCCTGTAATGATCTGCAAATATTAGTGCAAACAGACTGAATATAAATTTATTTAAAAATACTTTCAAAATCCCACTTTTTTCCATGGTAATGCAGTGCGATTTTAATTCTCTGCAATTGCTGCCCAAGTTACGGAGTAAAATCGCCTTTGGTGTGATAAAATTTTGAAAAATTTATTCATTTATTCGATGCAAATTGTATTATTAATTGCATTAAATTGATGGATTTTTGTTCTTCCTATACAATTTGTTGTAATTCCTGTCAGTGTTTTTGCTATTGTTGTTGTTTTGTTTTCGTTCTTTTGTTGGCAAATTTGTAATGATTTATTTAATGTTATACGCCATATTTAACATAAATAATAAATGTTTTACATAAAAAATAAAACAAATTTGAAATTTATAGGAGTTTATTTTTTGTTCAACAATCTATCTATCGTATACATAATATATATACAAAATAACAATAACACCCCATTATTATATAAAGATAAGTGCATACATACATATGTACGCATGCATGCGTTTTATTTAAAACAAATGCATTCGGTATTGCACACAGTGTGATAAGTAATTAATAATACTTGATCTACGTACATACATAATCGGCCATTACAACACTTCAGTCAGGATTACGTTCTAGCTTCGCAACACTTGATCTAGCAACAAAAATTATATTTATAGGGTCCTTTTTTAAGCGCTTGCTATCCTTAAATTGAAATACAAACAAAGTATGTGTGTGAGAGATTTAGCGATGCTTGTCTAGGTTGATGTAGAGGTCTGTGGCTTATTTGCATACACCTGCTACTTACGAAAACTGCACAAGAAAATGTCTAACATGTTCAAATAGAACGATTACGATAGACAGTCCACTGTCTGTCTGATGTGGTTTGTTATTTATATTTTTCTTTTTTTTATTAGTAATTTTTATACAAACTATTGCTCTGTAATAATTTTTGTCTGTCACACTATAATTTCATAGGTTGTTGTTGTAAATAGTTGTTATAAATAATTACGTATTTATGATTGTATATTATTTACAATAATATACATACGTACGTAGAGAAAATAATATATAATACAATATGGATATAAATAACATATCAGTGGCATTGCTTTAAAAAAACAGTGTTGTCAAGTGATACTTTTATAACTAAAAGAAAACACAACAATCATTTCAATTAATACTGACGCATGTACTGAATAAATTGGCATGTGTAGCGGGTAATCTGGATTTTCATTCCTTTTCAAAAGTTGGACTTTATCTTACAATTCTTTAAATTGTTAGGTTTTTATCTTTTAAAAACGTTTAAAATATGATTTCGTAGATTACAAATAAAATAAAAATAAATTTGTATTTAGTTTGAATTAAAATTCTTTATTATTCGCATAATTCGGTGTGCCACTGTTCACAACTTAATGTAAACAACAACATTTGCTTTTTTTAATATTCCTATGGCTACACTTCCACTTACATATACAATAACAATTACATTCATACATACATAATTGGCCATTACAACTCTTCAGTCAGGATTACGGCCTAGCTTCTCAACACCACTCATGTTGTGTGCGTTAATTTTACACCTACAGTTTAAAGTCGACTCCGAACGACAGATTTTTTGAGAAGCTTTTGCATGGCAATTTTTACTCTCAGAGTTTTTGCCAGAAATCTGCTGAGAGGAAGTCGCCGAAGAAATTTTTTTTCATATTTCATTTGATGTCTGACCTGGGATTCGAACTAGGGCCTTTCGTGTAATAAGCCAACACACTACCTACTAGACCACGGCGACTTCATACAATAACAATTACTAGACAATTATTCGACAGATCTTTGTAACGGATGTCTTCAAACCACAATTACTCTCTTCAAACGCAACGCGTCTTTACATAAGACTGACTGAACTTCACTAACTCAGTTGCCTGCTTTGTCTTGCCTTTTATATGGAAAAGTAAACATTCTGATGAATACTCGTGAAGGCCAATGTTCATGACTTCGCCTTCTCGAAATCTCTCTATAATTGTAAACATCTTTGTTAACATTTATTTTTGTAGTGTTTGTTTTTGTATTTTTGTTTACTTGTTAACCAAGTTTTTATGCTAGTATTTGTTGTTATATTAAGCAGTATGATAATTTGTAAACAGGTTTGTTTACGGCATTGTTTTGCTTATGTAGATTTTGTTTATAATTTTAATGTTAAACGATTTAAAAGCAAAACACCAGTATCTAGATTTTCGTAACAACGTTTAAACGCTTATTTTTGAAACCAACTACACAGATTAATCTCATGTTTTAATAAATGTATGCATGAATGCGTAAGTAAAAGTTGCTCTTTTAAAATTCTCCCCAACATTTTATAGGTTTTTTTTTTATTCTGCTTTTTGTAATTTTATTTATGCTGCAAACGACTGATGGTTGAAAAGGGTAAAATTTTTTATGTCAAAAGTGAAAGGAAAAAAAATTGTAAAAATTGGTTGACATATGATGTGTCAAATTCAGTATGCATGTGTCATATAATGTCAGCTAACGATTAAGCGCTTCTTAACTATTTTTATTTAATTTTTTATATGTTTTTTTTTGTTTTTAGCGATGCAAACAAATTATATTTAAATGCAAGCATTTTTAATAAGCCTTTTAAGCTTTTGAACAAATAATTGAAAATTTATAATAAAAACAGGAAGCAATTTAAAATAAAAATTGTAATAGAATAATGAAATTAAATGGAATCCATATATATATTTAATATTTTCTTAATATTTCGAATTCAATTAAAATCATAAATGCCTTAAAATAAAATAAAAAAAAGATTTCTCTTCCGTTATTAATTTTTTTGTTTTTAATTTAAATTTTAATACCAAACAAATTTATTGCATAAATAAAAATAATATAAAAACAACAATAACAATATCAATACAACATTAGTATGTAGAATAGTTTTATGATTATTATTATTATCTTATTGCACACATTAACACCTAGTTTTGCACTTACTATTGGGGTCTTGTAACTTTAAAGAAATTTTTTCTTTTTTTTTTGTGTTTTGTTTTTCTAATTTCTATTACAATATCTATTACGAATCTATGGTAGAATGAATTTCTATTTTCATATCATCCAAGAACGTATTCAAGAACGATGTGTTCAAATGTATTGTATCTGTAGTATTTTTAAATTGCTGTAGGATTTGCACCTACGGCTGTTAGAGAACAGTGGTGTTGAGAGTACAGTGCAATTATTTTTCAACGAAAAATATTTACTTTTTACCAAGTAAAGTTAATATACAAATGACAAGCTTTTCACAGTTTCTAAATCTGCTCGAAAGCATTTTTATTGGAAGTGGAGCACATTAAACATTGTACAACTTCTTTTCAAATGTTCTCCATTCTGATCGAATACCTCTCTTCTGTTTTTTAACTAATTCCATAGGAAATCTTGCGAGCTATCTCTGAGCTATTTGCTTACAAGCTCGATATGCCCCAGCAGGATTTCTGCAGAAGCTACCTTGATGTGAAGGATGTGGAATGGGTACAAGACCTTCCATGCGAGTGCCCTGCACTTCAGAACAGACGTGATTGGTTTTTGGGTGACAGAACATTTGAAGATCTGGGCATGGCAGCGAACGTGGCACTGAGGGAACTGGCCGGTTTCAAACCCCCCTCTAACGGATCATGAAAAGGGGGCTTACTTTCAGTATTTTTTGTTCGGCATCGTGTTTTCCGTTGAAAGACAATTCATTTTATATCAAATCTTTATGTATGTGCGAATATATGTATCATCGTTAAAACGTCCTTTACGTTCAGCCTTTCTCTGGCTGGAGTGTATCTAATATGTTCAATTTGCCATTACTTGGGCGCTTAAATCAGACTGAGTATGTCCGATTCTATGAGTTATGGTGGCTTTAAGCAGCTCTGTTGTCTATGGTTTAATCGCATCCACCTGGAACTGGAGAAAAGTCCACAAGAAAAATCTAACGAGGCCAAATCACAAGGTATTGGTGGTGAGTTCACATCACCTCCACGTGAGATGATCATGTTCTTAAACCGCTCCTGCAGGATATCTTTGTCACACAGCGTTGTTCTGTTGTCAATACATGTCGTTGGTGTCCAGAGGTTTTAATTCATGTCAAAAGAAGTTGGTAATCATCTATGTATCTATAGATCTCATGCTGACAGCGATATGAGCCGATGAAACTGCGAGGATGCTGTTCATTCTCATATGGATTGGTATCGTCCCAAATTCGACAATTTTGTGTGCTTATATACCCATCCATTCAGAAATGGCTCTCATCCCTGAAGATGATTTTTCAAGGAAAATTAAGGTTAGATGCCTATTAGGAGAACTCAAACCAGTGTCTTGTAAATAAAATTGGCAACTAAGTTGTCATTTGTAGCTTTAACATGCTAGTCGTTTTCAGCAGTCGAAGTTTGAGAGTCCCTGTTGGAGGACCTGATAGTATGGGGCCCTATTACAGAAACAAGATCTCCTGGCAATACATCAGAAACAACCAGTTTACTCTGGTTCAACATTTTTCGATCAATTTCCATACTTGATTTTTTATCCTGTTTAGATCCAGAGCAGTATAACCATATTTAGATCGTAGATATGTATATACATACGTGAAAGCCAATCGCAAGTACTTGATATGCCTATACATTTGACATTTGATTTTATTCCAATTGGCTCATTGGCATTAGATATAGAAATTCCAAATACTTAAGGATTGACAGTAGATAAAAAAATTGCGATTATTACCACTGTTCGGTGTGCGAAACGGAATCGAAAGGGTGAAAGGAAATAATAATAAAAAGGAACTCCTTCAACTCTATTAAAGTTTACACATTTATTTAATGCTACATTGAATTTAAAACACAATATGTTGAAAATGTATACTTCTTCAGGTGCAAGACAGTACTCTAAATAAGTGATTTCTTTAGGTAAAGAAGTGGCATACAATAATACAGCTACCGAAACTGTGTATATTATTGGCTTTAAATATCTGGTATCAATTTCATACTCTGTTACAGGTATCAGTATCTAGAATATGAATTCTAATAATAAAAAAAAGTTTCAACATAAACTTTTGCGTATTATTGCAGTTGCAGTACATTTGCTGTATGCAACTTTGATGTTAGGATAACTTTCTTTCACTTCAATTTCTTTGAAGCTGTATTTGTTGCCTTACTGTATGGATATTCAGACATGTATGGGTGCGTGTGTATGTGAATCTATGTATAGGTAGATTTTGTTAACAGTTTTTATAAACCAAGTTTTAATCTGCTTCCAAACGATTAGCATTAAAAAAACGCATATTTTCACACATATGTAAAGTTTTACTCTTTTAATGATTATCACCTTATGGCAAAATACAATATGGGAGGCGGAAAAGGATCACCCGGTGGGTGGGATACATTGTTTTTATCATGGTTGTATGAAGCCAACAGATATACAGGGTATTTCAGCATGTAAGCACTTTTTCCATTATAAAATAGAGAAACGATTTTTTTTAAGATAGTAAGGAAGGCATGTTCCTATCCATTCTCTATGCATGAACATTTTCATGACTTTCTCATAAAGATGTGGCTGTATCCCACTGTTGATGTGTTGCCTCTCCTATTTGAGAAAAAATTGTACAGCCTTAAGTCTGATGATTATGATGGTCAGTAGACATCACAATTTCTTGTAGTGAATTGTTCCGGAAATACTTGCTTCTGCATACTTATTTTGTGATTCTTGTAAATGTTGAGTAAAGGCGAGTCGAAAACAACAACATCACGCGTATTGTTAAGTATGAGTACGATGAGTACTTCTAACTTTGAATATGAGTAGTATGTGTAGGATATTAAAATAAGTATGAATACGTATAGTATCAGAAAATATGAGTATGATTCGATTCTACTCATCTTTTTGAATACTCATTGCTGATCACTGGTTGACACATAAGACGCACGTTATAGCGAGAAAATTCTTGCAAACTTGCGAGCGGTCTCAGCATAACTTCCCTAATTTTTTGTAGTAAATTTTCAAGATTATTTCGCATTGCGCTTCCATGAAGCTGTCAAATTTCAGAGTTGCCACTCTAAAAAAAATGCCAAAAATAGTACTCTTACCCAGGTACCCTTTATGTTATGCAGCAGAAAAAAATTCTGCAAACATCTATGTATACTTCTTTGTATAACAAAGAGAAGGAGAAGTAGAAAGTGGGAGTATGCACGATAATAGTTTAAAACTGTTAATGGTTGTTGTCAGCATTAAAACAGTGTTGCATGTTCCATGGAATATTCTCTAAAACTGTACAATTCAATTATTTTTAAAACTCTTTTGCATCATGCATAGCCTTCAGCTCAATTAAATGGGAGATTTTTTGTTTTCCACTGCTTTTTTAATGGCTCTCTCTCTCTCTCTCTCTCTCTCTCTGATATGAGAAGCCAATAGGGTACTCTGCAGGATATTTGCGACACTTCCGAAATTAATTTCTTTAAATTATACCGAGTATTTATTTCAATTGATTTAACCTTTAGCCCAGGCTACAATTGAATGCCATTTAATTTCATTTCCTTTTGTCCTTGTTGTGTCACCTATATTTTCCCCATTTTCTCCTCTCACATTTTTCCAATTAAAATATTAATTTAATGCTACAACCTGTATACATGTATTGTATATGCATGTATGTGGTTATATGTCTGTCAGTCCAAGTATTTATTCTTTCATATGAAAGCATATGTGTGTGTGTGTGCGTGTTTATACATATGCAAAAAATGGTAGAGTAATTCAGTTGTGGTGTTAATTAAACATTATTTTTTAACAATTTTCTCTTTCTATCTTCCCTCAGTCTGTTAATGGATTTTTAAAAGTTTTATGAGCCATTGGACCACATGACTGTCCATACACATACATACTTACGGAAAAACTACAGAGGCAAACAAAGAATATTTGTGGTTTTTAATTAAGTCTTGTACTATGTTACTGTTGTTTTTGTTGTGTTTGTTGTTTTTTTTTTTTTTTTAATTCAAATTAATGAAATTCAATGAGACGAAATTGTTTCTGGTCACTAATAAACCGTATCATACAGGTGCTCTAAGGATTCTTTTGAAAATGATGATAATCTTCATAGCAATGAACAATGGTTTGGCATTGTGTTGCTATAAAATTAAATGGTGCTGCAGGAAAATGTAAAGTTTTGTTAAAAGGACAATAAACAGTAGAAGTATCAGGGCTTTCAACAGTTTTAATTTATTCCAGGATAAAGTATTCAACAACACCAGCAAATTAGGAAATTGTTTAAGAAAAATGGTTAGCCCATTTCATGATCGCCATAATTGTCCTACCAAGAGGACTATTCGCAATGTGGTGGACATATTCGAGTTCACTGGTTCACTAAATCATTGACCAAGAAGGTCTCCTGAAAACTTCACCGTTATCCGTAGGAATGTGAAAGGAATCTAAGGTCGCTGTAGTCTAAAAATTAGTGTGTTAGATATCTCCAGTAAAACGAAATTTAAAAAAAAATATTTCTTTGGCGACTTCCTCTCAGCAGATTCTGGAGAGAAAAATAAAATTGTCCATGAAAAGTTTCTCAAAAGTCTGTTGTTCGGAATCGACTTCAAATTGTAGGTCCCACCATTCATGTATAAAATTAACACACACAACATAGGTGATGTGAAAAACTAGGTCGTAATGCTAACTAAAGGCTTATAATGACCAATAATGTATGCACGTATGTTTGTAGATTTCGCGTCAATCACAAGCATACGCAGATTCTAACATGGTGTTGCGTTCTAACAAGGCAACAACTGATCCATAAACTGAAAGTAAACTACCAAAAACAACAACGTGTGTTTGCAGAATCAAGCCCGAAATCTGTTGACAACTGGACTTAATTTTTATCCAAAAATCTTTAGCAATAACACCTATTACGGGATGAAATGGTACAGAAAAGAAACATATTGTTGAATAAGGATGCACATGAGATGCAAGATCATCCAATACATCCCGAAAAACTCACTAATCGGTGTAGACTGAGACTGATAGACTAGACGGTGTAGACTGAGCTAGCGGGCATCAACGGTACATATTTCTTTAAGGACATCAACGACATATAGTTTCACCAGGATTGCGCTACGTGCCACACAACTCTTGCCGCATTGAATGACCAGTTTAAGTACAACGTCATCTCGTATGTAGTTGGTATGCACTGATCCCCGAGATCATGGGATTTGATCCCGTCAGTCTTTCTCTCGTGGGGTTCTCTTAGAGAACATGATATTTGATCCCGTCAGGCTTTTTCTTGTGCAGTTTTCTCAAGTCATAGGAGTAAACGAATAAGATACAACCAACTGCGATGATTAAAGCCAACATATCCCATGTCAGCGATCAGATTCAGCTTGATTGTTGTGCCAGAGTTATGGAAGATAGGATATTGCGAATGCAATCTATGGAGGCGGACATTCGATGGATGTAATGTTCCACACATAGTGGCATCAGTAGGTCTTATAAACGAATAATAAATTTCTAAGATATCACATACATACACACCAGAGCTCTACAATGAGTATTCAAAAAGATTATTAGATTCGAATCATACTCATAATTTCTGATACTTATACGCATTCACACTTATTTTAATATCATACTCATACTACTCATATTCAAAGTTTGAACTACTCATCGTAATCATACTTAACAATACGCATAATGTTGTTGATTTCGACTCTCCTTTGCTCAACATTTACAGAAATCACAAAATAAGTATGATTTGCGTACGAACACTACAATACTCACTAGAAGGTTGTGTGTTTGCTTTGCTTGCTGTCTTTGTCTTTGTATTTTTATTTCTTCTTTTTTGTGAATGCAACAATAACCAATGATGAATGATTCGAATCATTTATAAGTATTATAAGTATTTTTCTAAATTTGCGTATGAATCAAACATATTTCGAATGTTATGAGTTTGATGTCAACATTGTACTCATACTCATTGCAACCTGTACTTATAATTCTACAACATTGAATGAATGAATCAGAGTAGTTGAATTTCAATACGCACTCATACTCAAAATTTCATGAGTACTTATGAGTAGCGAAAAAACGATTCATTGCTGAAAAGAAATGTATATAAAACAAGGTGTTTTAGATAGAAAGCGCTTAATGAGAGGACCCGATGTATTTAACTATGAGATTACGATAAATTTTCCAATACTGGAATTACTGGAATTCTGGGATATTCTTAAATGTTACTAATAAGGGAATTGAACTCGGTAGGTTTGCTGAGATAGTCATCAATTGTCATTGAGTCATTAAGAATTGAAATTTTATCCCTCGTCTCTGTAATGGACGTATTGACCAAATAAATTCCTCATAATAAAAGATATTATATTCGCAATAACTAAACATTAAGCTCATGCCTTTAGTTTTAATATAAAATTCTCATGTTTTTCTTTTCTTCCTCCTTCCAAAAACAAAACCCCCAATAATCCATTAAATGAATCATTTAAATACGAAACAACAACAAAAAAAATGAGAAAGAAAGAACAAGAAAGAACAACAACAAAGAAACCCAAAAACTTTTCTTAATCAGTTCGACTTCTTCGAAATATCATCAAATAGGAAAGAAAGTAGAGGATGAAACCAATAAAATCGAAAAGTTTATCTCAAACAAATACAGAGAATGCATGAAATTAACTTGAACGGTTAAAAGAGTGGAAGATAAGAACAATGTAAAGTCTGATAAAGCTAAACCTCAATAGTTAATGTTACAAATACTTGAGGAAATAACAAAAACACACTGAAAACTTAAGTTTTTAATGCAAATAAATTATACCCTACACGACCGTAGGTGGCAGGTACGGTTATACACACAACGTATGTATGTGCTGATAATTTTAGAACTTTTAATAATAAATTCAATCCATTTAATGATGGGATCACATTTCGTCCCAACAGCGACCCAACACTAGCTTCTACTGTATTCAGGGCCAGTATGGCATACAGGGGAAAAGGCGTACAAACTGACACAAAAGAGATCGGTGGAAAAGATGGAAGGGATATATGTGCCTTTACAGGAATACTTTTCCAAACTGGAAACAGTAGCATGGAATTCCACAAATAGTAGGTGGTCCAACATACCTGGTTGTCGAATTTCAAAACTAACGTGTCCATCAGCAGAAAAACCCAGGAACTACCTGAATTCGACAAGAGAACAGTTTGCTCTCTAACAGGAATTCTAACGAGACACTGACCCACCAGCATTACTGTAGAACCAGCCATGATGTGGAGGAAACGTAATCGGTGCAACACTTTTTATGCAAATGCCCCGCACTTCAGAACAGACGTCATTGGTTTTTGAGTGACAGAATGTTTGAATATCTGGTTAATTCGAAGCTCGAGGTGGTTCAAACCCACCACAATCGAATCATGACAAGGGGACTTACCTCACACTGGATAACACAATGGGGAATATGGCCACCGAATGAACTTTCCTGTCACCGGCAAGCTACTCGCCAATATATTCCAACCTTATTGAATCTCAAGACACAAATTTATGCACCACCTTGCAAATAGTCCTCTCGGTAGGACAACTATTGCTTCCCTAAAACACCGCGGCGAGCGTATGTAGCCCAAACAGGACACCCACTGTTGTTGAGTGCTTCATCCGTCCGTGGTGATTTGGCAAAAGAGCCTGAATAAATGACAACTAATTTGACAGATATAGCTTCATCAACATGGCCGCTATCAATTGTCAAAGTTCGAAAGTCCATGTTGGAAGACCCAAGAAATGCCTACCAAAAGGCTCATAAGAATCTTTATTGTGCGATGGAGACCCACGCAATTAAGGCTGGAAGGGAGTAAATAATTTTGTTATCCATACGACGAAAGGTATGATGCAGAGGCAAATAAAACTTTCATGTCAAGCGAGTGTAAAACAAACATTTCCTAATAATAACCGTTATTCTCATCAGGCTGTGCAAACGCAATGTTCGTTATGTTCATGTTACAATAGGCACTGCCCCTAACTTTAATGAAGATTCTATGATGTGGTCAATGCATCACGTTTCTTTTGATATTCTAACACTGGTTCCTGAACCTCGAACCCTGTGAAAAAAAAAAATTCTTTAATCTAAAATAGTCTAAATAGGCAGTTGCAGTTGCCGCTGCCTAGTAAGTAGTGTGTTGGCTTATTAGACGTGTCGCCACGGTTCAAACTCCAGGACAGACATCTGCAACAAAACGAAATATTAAAAAATTTTTCTTCAACAACTTCCTTTCACTAGATTTCTGGATAAAACTCTGAGAGTAAATAAAACTGCCATAAAAAAGTTTCTCAAAATACTGTCGTTCGGAGTTAATTTTAAACTCTAGGTCCACCGTTCATGGATAAAATCAACACACACAATATAGTTGGTGTGAGAAGCTAGGTAATTCTGACTGAATGGTTGCAATAACCAATTATGTATGTATGAAAAGGCCATTTAAGTACACTAATAGGCAGAATAGGTGCCAGAGATCAGCAATGAATCGTTTTTCACTACTCATAAGTATTCATGAAATTTTGAGTATGAGTTAGTCAACCGTATTGAAATTCAACTACTCTGATTCATTCGTACTCACTACAACATTGATTTATAAGTACAGGTTGCAATGAGTATAAGTACAACGTTGACATCAAAATCATAACATTCGAAATATGTATGTTTGATTCATACGCCTACTCATTCACATTCATAAATTTAGAAAAATTCTTATAATACTCATAATACTCATTCGAGTGATTCGGATCATTCATCAAAATTTATAGTCTTAGTTGTTGTTGTATTTACAAACAAAGAAGAATTAAAAAGACAAAGACAGCAAGCAAAGCAAACACACAACCTTCTAGTGAGCATTTTAGTGTTCGTACGCTAATCATACTTATTTTGTGATTCTTGTAAATGTTGAGTAAAGGAGAGTCGAAATAAACAACATCATGCGTATTGTTAAGTATGAGTACTTCAAACTTTGAATATGATTAGTATGAGTATAATATTAAAATAAGTATGAATGCGTATAAGTATCATAAATTATGAGTATGATTCGAATCTTTTTGAATTGTATGTTTGTTTGTACTTGTAGTTGAGTTATCGATCAATCACTTCACAATGGACTGAATTGGCTAGAAAGGCGTGGTCAATTGCATCTGCAGGCAAGATTGTTAATGAATTTCTTCAGAATGGAAATACGTGCAGTTTTACATACTTACATACATACCAGAGATCAGCAATGAGTATTCGCAAAGATAAGTAGATTCGAATCATACTCATAATTTCTGATACTTATACGCATTCATACTTATTTTAAAATCATACTCATATTACTCATATTGAAAGTTTGAAGTACTCATCGTAGTCATACTTGACAATACTCTCCTTTAATCAACATTTACAAGAACCACAAAATAATATGATTCGCGTACGAACACTGCAATACTCACTAGAAGGTTGTATGTTTGCTTTGCTTGCTGTCTTTTTCTTTCTTTTTTGTTGTAAGTACAACCATAGCTAAGACTGTAAGTGAATGATGAATGATTCGAATCACTCGAACAATTTATGAGTATTATAAATATTTACCTAAATTTATGAATCTGAATGAGTAGGTGTATGAATCAAACATATTTGGAATGGTATGAGTTTGATGCCAATGTTGTAATCATACTCATTGCAACCTGTACTTATAAATCAACGTTGTAGTGAGTGTGAATGCATCAGAGTAGTTAAGTTTCAATATTGTTGATTTACTTATATTGAAAATGTCATTAGTGCATATGAGTAGTGAAAAAACGATTCATTGCTGATCTCTCATACAAGCATAATTGGTCGATACAATACGGATTACTATCTACTTTCTTACACCACTTATTTTGTATGCGTTAAAACATGAGTGGCGGGATCTACAGTTTAAAGTCCACTCCGAACGACAAATTATTGAGAAACTTATCATGGCAATTTTATTTACTCTCAGAGTTCTTTCTACAAATCTGCTGAGGGAAAGTCGCCGAAAAAATATTTTGTCTTGTCTTGTTTTTGATGTCTTGACCTGGGGCTAGGAACCGTGGCCTTATGTCTTATAAGCCAACACACTACCTACTAGACTACGGCGACTGCATTATGCATACTTACTGCAGAATAAAAAAAAACAAGGATTATGGAGAGTCTAGTGTAGTCGAACGAGAGACATCGTATTGTCGGCCATTCTTCGTTTTCATTTTTCATTTAATCTTTCTTTTAGTTTTTCTTGCAGTTTTTTTATACGTTTGTTAACAGAAAAAGTTGTAAATCAAATCAGGGTGGCAAGAAAACTTTACTGCTGCAGTTCTTATTTTTTTCTTTTTTTTCTGATATTTAAAGTCCTCTTCTTCTTCTTCTTCTTCTTCTTTAATTAGCTTAATTAAACTCAATCAGGAATAAGTTTTCAACAAATAAAAGCAAATTTATTTGCATACAAAGCGAAATTAAAATTAAATTTTTAGTTTTTATTTGAAAGAAATCAGAAAAAAAATAAAAAGAAATTAAATTTTCAGTTTTCTTAATTAAGAAATTAAAACAAAAAAGAATTTTAAACCGCTTTACATAATCACATATGCATGAACCTTTTCCTATAATGATAAACAAATACTTGGAAATTAATAAAAAAAAATTTACAGGAACTACACGAACAAATTTCAATTAATTTTCCAATAAAAATTGCAAATGTTTTATGTTGTTTCCTAAACAGTAACAACAACAATTTCAATAACAATTTACAATAACAATTACATTTAAGCCAAGGTAGAAATAACCTTAACGATCTTATTACGTTTGGTTTGGTTTATTTATGCTGAACACGTACGCAACGCAATGGTTATATGTGTACTCAAAGTCCTTTGTTGTTTGAAGTCGAAGCCATCGAAATTCAAATGTAAAATTTAATTTTATTTGTACGTACATATATGTACGTACATATGTAAATTTAACACAATTTTACATTATTTATATGCATGTATGTATACAACAACCACTGTATTAAACAAAACACACCGATATATCTGCGTGTGTGTATCAGTGTAGACCAAACACAGTGCAATACAATATGGGGGTATTGGAAACTGAAGAATTGAATAAATTATGGCAAGAAGTCAATATTTTCAGTTGATATTGATCAATTTCGATTAAATTAAAGGAAATATTGAAGGAAATTAAACAAAAAGGATTAAACACACTCAGTTGGATGTGTAAGAATAAATTATCAAGATTGCATGTTTTTCAAGGCTTAGTATACACAGTAATATGGTCGGTTATTAAAAGTAGATCGTTTGATTAGTTTGTTGAAAGTTAAGTGGATTAGCTAAGCCATACACACTCCTTATTTAGTGGCGTAAAACATAAATGTTCTATTTCACCCCCTGTCGCTACCATTTGGAATCTGAATGTCAAATGCGTTCGATTATATTGAACCTTTTTGTCTCAATAGTTGAGGGATATGGAATCATAGATCTCGATGTCAGGGAGAGAGAGAGAGAGAGAGAGGGAGAAGCAACAAATATTGACAACCAAACATAACAGAAGTCGCCGTAGTCGTGAAATCTGGTAGTGTGTTGGCTTATTAGACGTGAGGCCATGGTTCAAAACCCAGGCCAGATAACTTCAACAAAACGAAATACGACAAATATTTCTTAGACGACCTCCTCTCAGCAAATTTCTGACAAAAACACTGAGATTAAAGAAAATTGCCATGAAAACATTCGCAAAAATCTCTCGTTCAGAGTCGACTTCAAACTGTAGGTCCCACCACTCATGTATAAAAATTAACGCACACAACATAAGTGATGTAAGAAACTAGGTCTTAATCGTGACTAAAGGGTTATAATGACCAATTATGTATGGATTTATTGCTGACAAGTACTGGGCTAAAAAGAAATATTGGTGCATTACCAGACTCATTCCAACTGGATCGTACTGATATACTGGCGCTCTACCTATTCTCATGAGTTACTGCGTTTAAACTAACTATACGGAGAGACGTCTACAGGGTTTATGGAGAGATTGAACTGGAAGATACTATTCCTAACCTCAATTAACAGTAGCCGTCTCGGGCTCCATGTAGACATCTCTCATTTGTCCCACCTTTTCTCTGTAATCTAGCAAAGCTTTCTTTACTTGATGCCTGATAGATTACAAGATTCATTAAATTTTCATACCGAGTTTCCAATTGATTCAAAGGCAACTAATCTCGTTTTAACTTATCAGATTGCTTTTTGGCATCATTTTATGTGATACCGCAAGCTTTAATAATATTTTTGATCCTACTTGCCGCACAAGTTACTAAAACTTTAACCTTTCTTTTGCCACTTTCATCACAAATAACTGTTTGTAGCTTTTTGATTACCACTGTAAATGAAATGGCAATAGTAACTGTTACTTATTACTTCCAATGAAATACTTGTCACTAATAACAACAACAGCAACAACAACAATGTTTACTGTATCGAAAACCTATGCACAAATGTATGATTGTGGTAAATACAATATATGTGGCAACTATGCGAAGTATGTGCAACATGTAAAATTTATATTCAAAAACCAATAAAATCATACAAAATTAATACAAACGCATGCAATACACCCATCAAGGTACACAAGTTAACACTCACAAGTAAGCTTACTAACACACACACACACATATATATATACATTTATATGCATTTTGAATATGAGTATTTTGGAAGGCATAAACAATTACGAGAGCATGTGTTTGCGGGTGAGGAAATTGTGTGTTTGTATGCTTTCGATAACATTTTAACTTTAAGGATTTCCTTGAATTTTTTTTTGTTTTAGTGTGTGTGTATGTGTCTATTATTTGTAAGTATTAGAGTGTCTTTTCGAAAATGATTAGATGATGTTGTTACTGCATCGTATAGGTTTAGGTATTCATTATTAAAATACAGACAAACATTCTTATGTACATATCGAACCGAGAAACAATCATAATTGTTGTTGAATATTGTGTTCATTGTAACTGCAAAAGTACCAATTAATGAGAAATGTGTTCATTTATTAATTTGTACATAAGAACGTAATACTTGATGGAATTCATCGTAAATTGCAAACTATATACAGAATGTTCCTTTAAGGAAAGTTAAATAAATTTAATTACAATGAAAAATAAGTGAAATAAATATAGGAATCCAGCAGCAAGTGTCTAAGAGTCATAGGCAGGATAATCTGCCTCAATAGCATCAGTAGTCCTGATTGAAGATCGGTAACTATGGATCGATCATACCATCAGTACAAAGCCTGATGGTATTAAAATAGTGGCAAAAGGGTAAAATCCAGAAGAATACAGAAGCCGTGATTGACCAACAAATATCAGGGTATGTCCTCGTGGTCTAGTAGGTAGTGTGTTGGCTTATTAGATACGACCACGGTTCAAATCCCCAGGTCAAACATCTGCAATAAAACGAAATTTGAAAACATATTTCATCGGCGACTTCCTCTCAGCAGATTGCTAGCAAAAATTCTGAGAGTAAAAAAATGCCATGAAAAGTTCCTCAATAATTTGTCGTTCGGAGTCGACTTTAAACTGTAGATGCCGCCACTAATGTATACAAATTAACACACACAACATAAGTGGTGTAAAAAGCTAAGTTGTAGTCCTGACTAAAGGATTGTAATGATCAATTATGTATGTATGTATGTATTAGAGATCAGCAATGAGTATTCAAAAAGATTAGTAGATTCGAATCATACTAATAATTTCTGATACTTATACGCATTCATACTTATTTCAATATCATACTCATACTACTCATATTCACAGTTTGAAGTACTCATCGTACTCATACTTAACAATACTCATTATGTTGTTGATTTCGTCTTGCCTTTACACACAGAAAAAAATCATTGTAAAAACGCCGAAAACAAGGTTAAATCAACATTTTTCAGCTATGATTTTGCTTCATAGCTGTTTCATGTTAATTCAACATGACTTTACAGTAAACCAAAAATAACTATTTTTCATTTAAAAACAAGTAGGAAACATTATAAAACAACATTGCTACTTATGTTGGATCAAAGTGAGTTCACGTTGAATTTACTTTAAGATACCACTCAAATCAACATTAATTAGTATTAAATTAACATGATTCTCACATTGAATCAATATGATCTTATGTTTAAATTAACATTAAATCATTTTATTTCAACTCTGAATTTCATATTGAAATAAGATGCAAACATATTATTTCAACATAAATTTTCATGTTAATTCAAAAGGATTCTAGTTTTGAACTAACATGAAAAGCATATTGACTTCCTGCTTATATTAAGCCCGCCCAATAAAAAGATGTTATTTTTGTTTTTATATATATCTTTAAATAAAATATAACGTTTATTAATTTTCATTTTAAAAATACATTTATTTACATAAAACAAAAATTTATTCAAATAATTAAGTATATAAGTAATATTTTAATATAATTGTTAATATGCTTACGATTAATGTGAGCTTTAAATGATTTGAAACATGAAAATTTTTGAGTACAATTATCTTGCTTGCACTGTATTGTACTAGCTGAATTAAGAAAGTGGACAATTTGATAATGTCGTATTAAGTTAATTAGGAGAGATATTACTTTGTTACAAATAAAACATATCAACATTTTGAAATTAATAATTAGGCTTTTAAAAAGTTAAACAAGGAGTAAATGGTTGATAATTTTCTATCATTAATAGGTTTAATTTCGTAAAAGTATTTTTGAATAAAAAGCCAGGGCCCTTGGCAACCTTTTGGATGTTCTAAAGACAATGTATTAATTATTTTAAAACAAGTATCTAAACTTTTCAAAAAGAGTCACACTTTACGAGTGTTTTATCAAAATATACGTAAAATATTTCAAGTAATAAATACTATGACCTACATCTATTATGAAAGGTTGAATAGTTAAATTTCTATTATAATATTTCTCTTTAAGTTCTGATATTACCTTTTCATAATCATTAATAGTGGTAAGATGAACAATAAAACTCTCGTTGGCGTTTGATATAGAAATCTATTTTGTATTCTTTCCTCCTTTATCCGAAAAACGTGCGGCTGGTAAAATAACTGAATTTATCAGAATAATATGTATATAATCTAATGAATCTGGAAATAAGGTGGTGATTTAAATATGAATTTAAGAAATAACTTTATATATACATAATTACTTTGTTCGGTACTACTCTTTGAATTTGTAAAAATTTCCTTAGACCTTTTGTCTTTAAGATATAAGCTGTAATAGATTACAATTTTTTCCATAAATCCCTTCCATTTACTGAGAAAAAGATGACTTTTATTTGGATGCAGTAGTTCGAAATCGATATTAATCTATAAAGAAAATATAATTGATAATACACAAATATGAATTTGTATATGTAAGTATATGTTTACTACCTCAGTTTTTCTCCAACAAAAAAGTTTTTCTCGGAAACAAGCACGAATACCAATAGGGGGTATGGCTTCCTTAATATCTTCCTTTGATAAATACCTTAAACTATCAAATGTAATTTGTGCATCTAAATAAATAAATATTATTTACAATTGTCAAATTACTTTACAAAAATCCTTAAATGCAATTACTTACTTGTCAAATATGGTTTTACTTCAATTAAGTTAAAAGTGTGCAGTAGCTCATCTGATTTTAAATTTTCGGTAGTATTTGAACTGGAATATTTAATATAATATTACCATCTTCATCACTCAAGAAATTCATGTTTCCTTCAATTGATACAATTTCTTGCACAACACTTGATAAATTATCATTATGATTCTTTGGCGAAGACATAATAATATATTTTAACTAAAAAATTTAATTTAACTTACTGCAAAAAGACGCTTTTATAATACACCGCAATACTTATTCAAGCTTTACTTAAACATGAATGAAAAGTTTTTATGTTCCAAAATAGCGGTACCTTTTGCAGAATTCAACATGATTTCATTTCATTTCCACTTTTTTTCATGTTAATTGAAAATTCAACAACTTTGATTTAACAGAACACAATGTAGATTCAACATGAATGAATGTCAATTTTAAATTCACTGATGTTGATTTAACATAACAAAATGTTAGTTTAACTTGAACCGATGTTATTTATAATTTATATAAAAACTATTATTTGCAAATGTTGTTTTAACATGAACCAATATTGATTTAACAGGAACAGTGCTGTTGATTTAACAAGAAACAATTTTATTCGCTATTCGCTAATCAATCAAAATTGTCACATGTTGTTTCAATATGTTTCTCAACATCGAAACATGTAAATATAATGTTGAATTAACAATGGCCCATGTTATATCAACTAAACGTAATGTTGATTTTACGTTAAAAACTTTTGTTTTTACTATAAAAATACATTATGTTAAATCAACATTAAAAAATGTTATTTTAACATTATAAAATGTCAAATCAGTTATTTCTGAGATTAAATTAACATTTTTAATTTTGATTCAATATGAAACAATGTTAAAAATACATTTATTAACAATTTTTTCGAAAATTTACTATGATTTGAAATCAACATTTTTCCATGTTAATTTTACATTGGGTTTTTTTTCTGTGTGTACTTAACATTTACAAGAATCACAAAATAAGTATGATTCACGTACGAACACTACAATACTCACTAGAAGGTTGTGTGTTTGCTTTGCTTGCTGTCTTTGCCTCTTTCTTTCTTCTTTTTTTTTTGTAAATGCAACAACAACTAAGACTGTAAATTTTGGTGAATGATTCAAATCACTCGAATCAATTATGAGTATTATAAGTATTTCTCTAAAATTATGAATCTGAATGAGTAGGCGTATGAATCAAGCATATTACGAGTGTTATGAGTTTGATGTCAACGTTGTACTCATACTCATTGCAATCTGTACTTATAAATCAATGTTGTAGTGAGTACGAATGAATCAGAGTAGTTGAATTTCAATACTGTTGACTCACTTATACTCAAAATTTCATGAGTACTTATGAGTAGTGAAAAAAACGATTCACTTGATGATCTCTGGTATGTATGACCAATAAGACAATTTGTAATTCAGCTTTACTATTGAGCCATTACGGTATTTCCGCAATTAAATTGTGCAGTAAGTTTTTTGTATCAAATTGTTTACATTGTATGTGTATGCATAATAATTTACAGGAATTTCATTGGGAAATGTAAGCAATGCGGCCTGAAACAAATCCAGCATAAGTGGCAAAAAGTAGGGAATTTAGTTTTTCTTAATTTCATTTTGCCATGCATTAGACACTCAATTAGTTTAATTAGTTGTACAATATTAACTGTTTCTTTGAAACAGTGTATGCCCTAACAGAGAGGTTAATAAGTGGATATTATGCTGGTATTAGATAATAATACATCATTAAGGAATACTTTGATAAATCCTTGTGAGCAGAGCTTAACTGAGTAAATGTTCACATCTCTGATGTGTTGTAATAAATGAAGGCGCTCATAAAAATAATGTGTCAAGCTAACTCGTCAAGTAGGCACGTAAAGCAGAAAAGAAAGAGGATTTGAAAAATGCTTAAAGCATATAATTTTTGTGGCAATTAAAGGAAATGAATTGCATGCAACAATTGCTGCAACTTGAAAACCATTTATCTTCACCGAAACCTCATGTAACGCCTCCTAGAGTATGCATGTTAAAAAAGGCAGAAACCTTTAACCAAAACCAGCCAAAGTAATAAAATATAAAACAACCAAAAACACAAAACTTTTACAGAGAAGAACAAAACAAAACAAAAAAAAACGAGAGTAAAAGAACCCCAACCAAACACTATCAAATTAAGTACTTAAAACCTAAAAACTTCACAATTCATAACGATTAACACGTATGCCCTCGAAAATTAACGAAAAACTAAAGAAACAGCAACAAAAGCACACAAAAAAAAACAAAGAAAAACGGAAACAAAATTCTTTCGAAAACTACGACTCTTTTCGTAAATAACCTGCCAAAAGAATGGCGAAGAAGAAATGAAAATTGTTAACCAACTTTCAAAACAAATTATAAGTTAAAAACAAAAACACGTACAATAACTGCAACAACAACAACACGAAATTAAAGTGTAAAAACCCTTAAGAGCTTAATAAACTTTCGGGTTATATTTGCCCTCCTTTGGCTCGTTCACAAATGCAGTGTAACTATAATCAAGCATGTCATTGGCTGGGATGGTTGGTGTGTTGGTGGGTGTAGAAAGCATACAAAAAAGGGCTGCCAAATTTTAAAATTATTTGCAGGTGTTGTTTGAAAAACTATCTACTGCCTTTGAAATAAATGTGATTGTATACAAAGATAAAAATTGTAGTTCTGGTAGCGGGAACCTTCTTTTTGTGTGTAAAAACTGGACTGATTAGATTCGCTTTCTCAGATCATCAAAATGTCTTCACCGCTGGCCACGGATGAGGTATTATATAAGAAGGTCGCCAAGAGTACTCTGCTCATACCGTCATGTTCGTTACAGTTCTATTGTACCTGTTAAGTCCGCCTGACCACCTCTCAGTTGTTATTATCGATCCATTTATAGCAGTGCTCCATATCCCCTCTCAATTCTTCTTGTCACTTGATTGGTACCTCTCGATAATCAGATTATAAATCGTAGTCCAATAACTAAAAAATTCCTTTAATGCACAACGTCCTTTTGTAAATTTTTCACAACCGAAAGTTATGTATTTCGCTTCAGTTCCAGAATATCAGGTCATTTGTCCACCACAACGAACAAGACATCATCCGCATAGCTCACTATCGAGGCGCCTTCAAATAGAGTAAGTCTTAAAACGACATCTTATATCGCATTTCACAATGTTGATCGAAGCACAGAGCCCCTGTGAAATGCCGCCTGTGGTCTTGTATTCTCCGACACATGTTTCTACTTCGTAATGAACTGAAGTAACTACTTATTATTCATAGAAAGTATTCACGTACACTGCAATCTTCTAGCGACTCCAGAACATTTTTCCAATTCACTCAATTGAAAGCATTCTTGACATCCTTGGTTAATTTCAACACTTAAATGCGTATATGTTCAAAAACCAGGCACCTTAGACTGCTTGTAGATAGATATCTTTATATTTTTGATTGCAATTCCTTCACTCCGGTGCAGTGTTTTAACTGTTCCTTTACGTCTGGTGGACTGACCAGCTCCATTAAGAAAGCTTATGCAACAATAGGTGCTTTATAGGAGAGAAAAATTGAAAGAAAAGATTTATTAATTTCTAGTGCTATCCGTCAGCATGCATTGATATCCGTCAGCATGCGTTGCTATACGTCAGCATGCGTCATTGTGCCGACTAAATACATATATTATGATTTTCAACAGGTTTAAGCATAAGCTTACTTACAAACATTATAATGCAGCTCTTTCCCTTTTTATATTCCTGTTTCCGACTATTTAATGGTAGATTTTCTTCTACATGTAAAGAATTCTCATTAGATAATATTCTCACAACATATGTAGCATAGTAACCCTTACTTTAGCAGTACTTGTAAAAGTTATTACGTCAGCATGCGTCATTATGCGTCATCATGCGTCATCGTGCAGACTATATACTTATCCTAAGCAGATTTTCAACAGTTGATTGCGGACCATTATTGGCTATCAAAAACCATGGGTTTATGCAATATAAAGCCTTTACTTACATCAGGCTTAAGCTGTAAATATGAAAACTTTTCTGTTGTAAAACTTTTAAACTTTTTTTTATTCTTTTCAATTCTTTCAGGATTTTACAAAGCACCATCTATTTTAGTGTTTCTAGTCTTATTCAAACTTTACTAGTTTTTCCAGTTAAACAGATAATTAGTCTATTGTAGCAAGTTCTAGAACTCTAGGGTTGCCATCAGTCGTTGTTAATAAGCAATACCTTCTTTAAAAATGTATTGGCGAAGTACTTTCCTTATAGATTCTTAGACTTTCCGAAGAGTAAAGGCTGTTTGGCCTTACACTACAGTTCGTTTTGATGTTGTTCTTGCTTAGGGGTCAGAAGGTTTCCTGGTTGAACTATTTTGGATAGGCATTGGCTCATTTTCATTTTTAAAATTCAAAAATCTTAATTTCTTCTCCTTGCGGATTTGGAATGCATTGCTCTAATATTTGTTAACAGAAGAAAACACTCCATCTCTAATATTGTTATTGGCAACTCTGTGATAAGAATGCAATTATTTATATGGACGTGTAAAGTTTTGTGCTTAAGTGCTGAAATACAAGAAGAGAATGTGTGCACAATACTGTTGATAATTAGCTTATAAAAAATCTTAATAATATATGTTTGTATATACATTCACATACACTTGCATACCGTATCGCATACATTTAAAAATATAAAGTTTTTCCTTTTAAGCTATTAACACACATTTTGATCAATGCCCAAAGAAAACTTAAATATAACAATAACAAAAACAGCAACAACTACAACAACAACAACAATAGTAACAAAGACACCAACATACAATACAAACAAATAAAAGCATTAATTTTAATACATTCGCAACAGCAGACGCAATGTAGTTAAAACAACATCAACAACATTTTAACACATCATAGGAAACAAAGAAGAAAAAGAAAAAAGAAGTGAAGAGGAAAACACAACCTGGTAGGTATAAGGAAAATAAAGAGAAAACAAACAAACAAACATACTCTCTTTAGGAACACATTTCAACAATATTTTCTATGCTTTCTACTCCCACTTCAACTGAGTAAGAGACACACGCATACATACATACATACACATACAATAGCATTAAAGTTAATAGCTTTTGAAAACGAATAACAACAGCAACAACAACATTAACAAATTATATGAACGTACTATTAAGGATAAAGTTTTCTTTCTAACTGTTGTTAATACGGGCATTACTACATAACATTAAAAACAAAACTTACTCTCTGCCTCATTCGCCTCTCTCTCTTTCTACTTAATCAGCAGTAGGTTACCTTTGCAAATTGTAGAAAACAAACTAAGCAAGCCAGTGTTGCCAACTTCTGCGTAATTACTTACAGAAATGTTAAACATTTCACATGATAGAGTGTGCACGAATCTAAAGCCTTAGAAAAATAATTTCACTTTCTTATGTCGAATCAAACCCGTACTTCGATGATAATATCCGACTACGTCCCCAATATACTGGTTAACCTGCAAGAAGAATTATCTCAAGACTTTCCTTAGACATACTTATCAGAGATCAGCAATGTGTATTCAAAAAGATGAGTAAATTCGAAACATACTCATAATATCTGATACTTATACGCATTCATACTTATTTTAATATCATACTCATACTACTCATATTCAAAATTTGAAGTACTCATCATATTCATACTTAACAACACGTGTGATGTTGTTGATTTCGACTCTCCTTTACTCAACATTTATAAGAATCACAAAATAAGTATGATTCACGTACGAACACTACAATACTCATTAGAAGGTTGTGTGTGTTTGCTTTGCTTTGTGTTTGTCTTTGTCTTTTTTTTTTTTGTAAATGCAAAATTCGAATACCTTGAATCATTTATGAGTATTATAATTATTTTTATGAATCTGAAGGAGTAGGCGTTTGAATCATATATATTTCGAATGTCACGAGTTTGATGTCAACGTTGTACTCATACTCATTTCAACCTGAATTAATCAGAGTAGTTGAATTTCAATACTCAAAATTTCATGAATACTTATGAGTACCGAAAAAACTATTCATTGCTAGGCTAAACCGATAACAATTTCATATTTTACGTTTTAAAAACAAAATCTATTGCTGGCAACACTGCTTAGGCAGAAAAACAAGTTCGAACACAACGAGAACGGCTAAAAACTTAAAAACAAAAGCAAGAAACGTACAAAAAAATTTTGTTTTGTTTATAAACCCAAGTGACCGTACATTTACTCATAGATTACCTACCTACCTACCTACCTTTCACTCTCAACAGCAAAGAGACAAGAGAACTTTTCCAAATGGTAAGAGTGTGTGTGTGGGAAGAGCAATATATTACGGAAGTGTAACAGCAACTACAACAACAACTTTAAATCATACTTTAACTAATTGTTTATCAAAACTTTTACACACACTTTGACATATACACATACACTGGCATAAAATTATGTACACAGACCAATAAACTAATACGTTAGCCTGTCATATGGCTCTTCATCGACAAGCTCTCTTCTTCTTTGTACTTAAGCTTTTGTTTGTATAGGTATTTTTGTTTCTTTTAATATTTTTAGCATTTTTTCTTTGCACACACACTCCCACACACACGTACATATATATTAATTCCTTAATACCCAAGGTTATTGTCAAGTATTTTACAATGCGTGTGTGTGGAAAGAGAAAAAGAAAGTTGTACACAATATTTACACAATACTGTATGTAAGTTATACAGTCGCAAACAATCGTTTGACCGCACTTAAGATGTTTCGTTTAATCCTTCGGACCAATTGTGGAGAATTACATAAGATATGGGATATTCGAAAGGCTGCCACAGCACCCTAGGCAGATATACTGAAACAGCTGTTGTAGATTTAGTGAAGTTTGGAGTCCTTGAAGGAGGTAACCATTTGTGAATTACTTGACAAAGAGGCAGCATTTGACAACACCTCGAAGGTCGTATGATATGCAGATCGATGGCAAAGGTCCTAAACACACGAAATGAATTGAAATGAGATAATCAAAGTCCACATAACAAGCGGATACCCACAGGAAGATGTCTATTGAACACTAATGTGGTCTTGGTTGTTTATAAACTCCTAACAGAACTATATGTGGCCAACATTGAAAACCAGGCATATGCAGGTGATATTGTCTAGAAGGCTAAAGGAAAATTTAAAAAGGCTCTCTGTGGCATCATTCAAAGCAGTTGGTGCATGAGCACTATTTACACGAAGGAGAAAGCTTCCTAAATCGAGAAATTTCTACTCCAGATTGGTACAATATAACAGAAAATTAAGGTAAAATATGAACGATTATCACTGAATAGTAAATGAACATGAAGAGCTTACATAGAGAATATCTCAATAAAGGTCAGACATGTGGTAAAGATATGCTGAAGGCTTGTAGGGAAATTCTGAGGATCAAACACAGTAATTATGCCGTGCGTGTATAGGCATGATAATTTTACGCTTTACTGGGTCGCAGAACATATGGGAATTTTTGTTAATGAACGAGCAGATGAGTTTGCGAGGAAGGGCCTCACTACGCTGTTAATGGGACTAGCACGCTTCTATAGAATGGAGCCTGATGTTTGGAAAGTATGCTCAACGAAAAGAAAGACAAAGTGAGGCATGGACTCTTATTAAACCAAGTCGGCTGGCGGCAGTCAAAACTTTTGTTGAGAAATTACAATAAGAGGAGATCAAGAAATAAAGTGAAGTTGATAACTGGACTTTTGACAGGGCATGTAGACTCAAACTGCACTTACTGAGAATAGGGATCATCTCGATTCCAACAGAGTAGTGTCTGTAACGATGACAATTATTATCCTGTCTGAATATAACGCATTAATACATTCTAGGAAGTAACACCTTGGTGCATGCCAAGTGCTGGGCAGGTTATTTTCATTGTTGACCTCGAGCCGCATGCGGAAGTTTGTAAGGGTTATAGGCTCTGAGAAAATATAAAGCAGTATGCCATTCTATTTTGTCACAAAATTCGGTATATTATCTCTAGTGAATGTAATAAATCGAACTACGCTTGAGTAACGTTAGGATTTAATGGCCAACGAGAAACTGCTCTATGATTTTGCAAAAAAAAATCATCATTTCAAATCAAGCTCATTTTCTTTTTGGTGGTGCGTTAATGCACAAAATTTGTGTTATCTGGGACCCAGAAAACAAATCACAATAAAGTCTTACAGAATCTAATGCACCCATTACGTCAGACTGTTTGATGTGGCTTGTGGAGCGGAGACATCTTTAACCCATTTTTCTTTGAAAATGATGACGGCGCAACCATTACGATCAATTAAGACACCTATTGCACTATGATATCCGCTCTTCATGGTATTAATGTGAACTATGTTTGGTTTCAACAGGATGGTACAGCTTGTTACACATCTCATGCCATAATCGATTTTTAGCGTCAAACGCTTGATGGCGGTTTAATTAGCTGAAATGGTGTTGTCGAGAAAATAGGGTAGGTATTGTAATTTAAACCCCTTAAACTCCTTGTCAAACATATTATTTTCGATTAAGTTTCAAGATTTTCAAAATTTTTTTAGTATTTTTTTAATCTGTTTTAATTCATATAAAATTGGGTTCAAATGAAAATCTACAAAATTTTGTGCATGTTTTATGAATTTAAATTTTATTTTATTTAAGTTAATAATAAAACAAATTATTTGGCAATCAAACATTTTCAATAAAAAAAATCTACTGCGTTCAAACGAATATCCACTAAATTTTGTGAATTTTTTAATGAAAGTTTCATTATATGCTGAAGCTAATAATAAAGGAAATTATTTGGTCAATAAAAATTTTAAGTATAAAATTAAACTACTGCGTCCAAACGAATATCCATGACTGTACTATTTTTCTTCGTATTTCTTGAATTTTATTTATTCTATGTATTCATTTAAGAGTTTTTCTTTTGTTTTCTCTTTTTCATATTTCTTAATTGGATGCTGTTTACTAGTAAATGTTGTAAAATTTAGTAATAATTTAAGGGTTAAATATTTGATTTATTAAGTGCTTTGTTTGTAAGTTTATTTAAAATTTAAAATTCTTAATAGGTAAACAAAATAAAAAAATATCGTTTTAATTTTTTTTTTCTACATAATTGATAACTATTTTTAGTTTTAAAGCAGAGAAAATTTTATTTATTTATAATAAGTTTTACTTTTACTTGAAAGGATAACAACAGTAATTTAAATTCGTTAACATTATTACATATTTATTGAATTTGTGAAAACCAGGTTTTCGTTTCCTTTAAAGAACATAGGGATGTTAACAGATATACGCCATTCTCTTATTGCTTGTTGTGGTAACTTCGTTGATCATTGGGCCTCGAATTACTGGATTACCATTAATCGTTGCCTGTTAACAATACCTTTCTAGGAAAATATTGCATTGTTGTAGTGTATTGTATTGTTACGAAAATGGAAATGGTGTTACATCGTTTAACATAAAATGAAATGAAAACAAAAACAATGAACTTGTTTACATGATAAACAAGTAAACAAAAATACACCAACAAACAATGTAAACAAAATATACAAACAACAATGAAACAACCATGTTTACATTCATAGAGATCTCGAGAAGGCGAAGTCACGAACATTCGACTTCAACAACATCCATCAGACTGTTTACGTTGCCATATAAAAGGCAGGACAAAACAGGCAACGAGTGAGTAAAAATTCAGTCAGTCTTGTCTGAAGACGCGTTGCGTGTGAAGAGAATAATCGTGGCTTGAAGATCTCCGTTATAAAGATTTTATCGTTTCTCAAAAATCTGCCATTCGGAGTCGACTTTAAACAGTAGGTCCCGCCACTCATGTATAAAATTAACGCACACAACATAAGTGGTATGAGAAGCTAGGTCGTATTGCTGCCTGAAGGGTTGTAATAACCATTTATGAATGTATGATGCTTTGCAATTCGTTTCAATTTACTCGTCTAAAAGTGGAAATCTAAATACTTATCAAAACAACGTTCTATATATCACGATTGTTCATGTATTTTTGTTTTTCTTAAGCACTTTTTTATACACCTCTGTTGGAAATATTTCCCATATTGCTTCCAATTAGAATTGAAGTTAAGATGATTAATTTGCTTTTGTCGCTTTTTTCTTAATCTTTAGCTAACCTAACGTTCTAAGCGATAACTGTATGGAATAGAAAGGATTCGCTAAAATCAAATCCAATCTTCTGACTGGTTTTGTGGAAATGAAAAACTTTTTTTCTACTTCACTTCTTTTGACGTTCTTTTATTGGGAGTTTTTGTTCTCCGTCTTGTTCTACAATTACTTGATATTTTTCTTTTCATAACCGCAGTGCAAGGCGGTCCTTTGGCAATTCCTTGTGCATATTATTTCCGCTTGGTCAATTAGATAGTTTACCTCTGGAAAAGTTTCTCTTTCACTATAACCTCGCCATCTACCAACAAACCTTCAGCAAAGCTTAAGCTGAAGTAGGAAACTCATACTATTCGTGCAATTAAATGTAAAAGAGTAGAAAAACTGTGAAAGAAAAAATAAAAAAGAGAAATCTAAAATTGTGTTTAAATTTTATAACCTTTGCAGTTTCCATTTTCCCCATTTCCCAATGGTTTAACGATTATTTTTTTTCTCCTCTTTCTTTAGTTTAAACTGACTTTTACTTAGAGTAAGTTTGTGGCATTATTAATATGAAATTGTATTTTAATTACGTTTTAATTACAAAGTCAATGCAATTCATTTCAAACTTCATTACCTTTCATTGGTTTTGGCAAATAGCAATTAATTGTTGTGACTTGTAATTGCATATAGAAAAAGTTTTTTAATTTAATTATTATTTTTCAATAGGAAAATAAGTTATTGTTTATATTAAGAAGTTTGAAAAGAAGAAAAAAATTGTTAATACTTGAGAACATACTAGCATGGGATGTGTGGCTAGTTGCAGCATCCTGTTGAAACCAAACATCGTACACATCAATACTATAAGATACGGTAATTGTCTCCATTGACGGTAATGGTTGCATCGTCCTCATTTTCAAAGAAATATGGGCCAATGATGCTTCACAAGCCGCACCAAACAGTCACACGTAATGGGTGCATTGGCTTCTTTACGACCACTTGTGGGTTTTCTGAGCTCCAAATACGGCAAATTTTGCTTATTAACATACACACCAAGATGAAAATGAGCTTCATCCGATAAGAGTTTTTTTTTTGAGCAAAATCGATATCAAAAAGTCAGTTTTAATCACTTCGCCTGACCGAAATATACCCTCCATTAGATGCTAATTCTAGGCGCACTTATTTCTTAAGAATTTATTGTAGGGATTTCGGAATACCAAATTCAACAAATTTATGTATTCATTCAGCTATTTAGATGGAAATTCAAATTGCATCAGTTTTTCATTCAAAAAAAATTACCAAAATGTTACCGATCACAGCGGTATACATTTGTATACCTAACCAGAAGAGAACACAAGTAATGAGAAAAACTACTGAAAACACAATTGTAGTGGATATAAAAAAGGCAGTCGCCGTAGTCTAATATGTAGTGAGTTCGCTTATTATATGTAAAGCCCGGGTTCGAGCCCCAGACAAGACATCAAAACGAAATATGAAAAAAAAATATATCTTCGGCGACTTCTTCTCAGCAGATTTCTGGCAAAAATTCTGAGGGTAAATAAGCCTGCCATGAAAAAGTTTCTCAAAATCTGTCGTTGTGAGTCGACGTTAAACTGTAGGTCCCGCCACTCAAGTATAAAATTAAGGCACACAACATGAGTGGTGTGAGTAGTTAGGCCGTAATCCTGACTGAAGGGTTATAATGGCCAATTATATATGTATGTATGTGTATAAAACAGGCAGTGAAATTAGATCACCCTAGTCTGGTATGTAGTGTGCTGGCTTATAAGACGTGAGGCCGTGAGATTCAAACCCGAGATATACAATGAGTATTCAAAAAGATGAGTAGATTCGAATCGTACTCATAATTTCTAATACTTATACGCATTCATACATTCTGACAAAAACTCTGAAAGTAAAATTAAATTGCCATGAAAAGTTTTCAAAAAACTCTGTCCTTCGGAGTCGACTTTAAACTGTAGGTCTCACCACTCATGGGTAAGTGATGTGAGAAACTAAATCGAAGTCCTGACAGAAGGGTTGCAATAATCAATTATGCATGAATCATGTATGTGGATTTGGATTCCAAAGAAGATAGAGGATGATATCGATAAGAAGATTGTCGTTTGCAGCACACGGGGTCCTATACACCCTTGAAAATATTAACTAGTGAAAGAGCTAAAAAATTTCTGACTAAAGATCAAATATGGAAAATTAAAGGACACCTTAAGTGGTAGTATATGTTGCAAACAGTTTAGATTTCAAAAGAAATTTTAATTGAATTTTAAATATAAAAAATAAAACTTTTGTTTCATTAAATGTTTTCTTCATTACATTACTTTATGCTATACTTGACTTGACTTAATTTTCATAGTTTTAGAACAGTATGATGATTGAATATCTACTGAGTTGTGTTATCTGTGAGAAAAGTATTCATATCACATGCAATATATATCGATTACTTTGAGTATCTATTTCTATAATAAAATTACAAGTTTTTCATTACTTAAGCAATGTTTTAAAGTTGTTTTGTTTTTAGCAAAATAATTCAATTGTTGTTGAAAATTAAAGAAGAAAACAAACAAACAAACAAACCAGATAAGTATTTTATGTATTGATTTCACGTAAATTGTAATGCCTTTAAACAATATACATACATATAAAAATTTTATTTATTTATTTATATTTCTTTTATACATTTCTTTTAAAAATTTTTTTAAATGTATTTATTGTTTTTGTTATACATATTTTAGAAGATTATTTATTTGTCTTGTTATACGCTTGCATTGTATTGAAATTAATTTTCTAAGCACGCACTCTACCATTCTGCCATTCTATTTCGTTTATTTTTCTTGTATTCTTTGAATTGCTCATATGTGTGTAATATATGGTTGTATGTATGTGTTTAAAGGAATATAATAATCAAAATGAAACCTGCTGCCATCTACTCTCTCCTTATATACATACATTTCTTTTTTGTATGAGTGAGTGAGTGTGTGAGTGTGTGAGTGTATGTATGTAATTTTTTATTTATTTATTAAAATTCTTAAAGCATGTTTTTTCTTCCTTCCACTCAAACTTTTCAAACATTATGTTTTCTTATGGGGTTACATTTATCCATTTATTATGTTTTGTGTTGATTTTTTTATTGGAGTTTTTTCCTTTTTTTCCTACTAGTAGTCTCTGTTGCTCTCTCTCTCTCTGTCGCTCTCTATCTCACACCTACATTTAAAAATCTATCGAATGAAGTACTCACCCGCAAAGGTCATGTACACTGAGAGTGTTTTAGAATACACATGTGTGCTCGCATACATAAATGTTTGCAGGGACGAATGTTTAATGAATTGATACAGTTGTGAGCAAAAGGTATTGCAGTTTTGTATGATATTTTCTTTTTAATTTTCAACTGTTTTTCTGAAAAACAAGACTGTCAAGAATGTGGTTAAAGTCTCCGGGCATTTAATGGCCAGCATTCACCTAAAGCGAAATAGTTTTGTATTCTCACTTTAATTAAACAGTTTTTTCCGCAATTTATCTTCTCTCTTCCACAATCAATTTTCTTGATTCCAACCAGAGATCAGGAATGAATCGTTTGTGAGTTTATGAGTGAGTCAACAGTATTGAAATTCAACTACTCTGATTCATTCCTACTCACTACAACATTGATTTATAAGTATAATACATATAAGGTTGCGTTGCAATGAGTTTGAGTACAACGTTGACATCAAACTCATGCCTGATTTAGATTCATAACTTTAGAAAAATACTTATAATTTGAGTCACTCGAATTATTCATCAACATTTACAGTCTTAGTTGTTGTTGCATTAAAAAAAAGACACAGAAGTAAAAAGGGCAGAGCAGCAAGCAGTGTACATACACAACCTTCTCGTGAGTATTTTAGTGTTTGTACGCGAATCATACTTATTTTGTGATACTTGTAAATGTTGAGTCATGGAGAGTTGAAATCAACAACATCATGCGTATTGTTAAGTTTGAGTAGATGAGTACTTCAAACTTTGAATATGAGTAGTATGAGTATGATATTAAAATAAGTACGAATGCGTATAAATATCAGATATTATGAGTATGATTCGTATCTACTCATCTTTTTGAATACTTATTGATGCTCTCTGATTCCATCACAATGTCTATCAGTAGGGTTGGTTTTGTCCCGCTCGTAATATTAGTCTGTCGAAAAATGTTGTCCACAAATTTTCGGTAAAGGGCTTTAAAATAGAATATTTCTGGCAATATTAATTACATCCGACAACCCTGCTTCTGGTTTGAGAAGTTGAATATAAAGCTTCACTTCTCAGCAGAAGTATATTCGGAACAATGCTGCCATATATTGCTTTCCATTTTTAGAAAAGCTAATCAGTCCCTGTAGTCTACTAGAAAGTGTGTTGGCTTATTAGACGTGAGGCCATGAATCAAACCCCAGGTCAGGCATCTCCAACAAAACGAAAGATGAAATAAATATTTCTTCGTCGACTTGCTCTCAGCAGATTTCTTGCAAAAGCTGTGAGAGTATATGAAATTACCAGAAAAAAGTTTCTCAAAAATCTATCATTCTGAGTCCACTTTAAGCTGTAGGTCCCTTCACTCATGTATAAAATTAACACACACACAACATTAGCGAAGTGAGAAGGTAGGTCGTTGTCCTGATTAAAGGGTTGTTGTTACCAGTTATGTATGTATGTATGTAAAATCCATCCTAAATTCCTAAAAGAACTTGTGAACTTAACGAAGGCAATGCTGTAACTAGAAAAATAGCAGCGGAGAGATTTTTTTGATTCTTAATTAGATTTAAGAACACAACTTGTTTATGGACGTCATTGAAAAAATAGTGGAAAACCGACAAATAAGCCGCATGGATCCAGGCTTTAGTAATCAAACTATTAACAATCGTTTGAGAAAAACTGCATAAACAATGAAACTGGATGTGCCTTATAATGAACCGAACATTTGTCACTCAACGCCTAAACGGATCTTAACCGAACCATTACTAGAGCAACTAATTCGGAGGATGAAGTGGATCATGTAAGACTAAATTTATGAAAAAGAAAGTTAAGCAAACAGCAGAATTGACAACAAGTAAGGTAATGTGTCTAGTAGAATTGCAAGGGAATTATTCCTCTTTAACTTCTACAACCTTGTCAAACAATTATTTCCGATCTAAATGTTGGTAATCAACGGGTTTGAAGCAAGCAATTCAAAGTCAAAGTGAAGGATGCTGGCCCATGGTTCAAACTATAATTCGGACATCTCGAACACAAAAATTTGTTTTTCTGAAAATAAAAAAGAGTTGACATGAAAATTTACTCAAAAGTCTATCGTTCGGAGTCTGTAGGTCATGGGCATTGTAATGAGCAATGGAGTCAGTAAGTAATTAAATCACATACATACGCCGGAGATAGGTAGAAATCGTCATCCTGGTTTTCATATTTAAGAGACTTTATTCTTCTCCTCCTGGAAGTTATACATTGCGCGATTAACTCTATGTCAGAAGAACTTTTAAAATGTTTGCAACAGTCAGCGAAACTCTTTATACGTATTCTTTGCCGTGTGGCAAAAGCTGTGTGCTCATTTCCTTACAGACTTTTTATATACATGCATACGTGCGTTCATCAACTTTTAGCACACACTGTTTCATCATGGCTTAACGTGTGTATGTGTGTGTTTGTTATTATTATTGTTATTGTTATACTTATGTTTGTGTATATTAAATGAAAAATCTAAATAGTGACACCCTTATGGTTATTTGGTCAAATTGAATGCAAGATTTAACAATTTGATAAACAATTCTAACCACGCATTCACAGACAAACAGACAGACAGACAAGTAACTTCACAATACACTTCACACCTTTAAATACATAAATACACATACAAAAACTCATACACACACAGCCAAATTTATAATATATGTTATAAGTGTTTTAAGATGGCTTACATAAGTGAATGTTTGTGTGCATTATGGACTATTGATTCACAGGCAACTGGCATGTTTGCTTGCAGGGTCATATTACGTAGCATGTCTATAAATGTTGTATGCAGGTATGTATGTTGTATACAACATTAGGCCCCTAAAGGCATATAAATCACAATATTATGAACTTTATGGTGAAAAATATTTCTCTCTCGTCTTATTCTTATTTACTTTCGTTGCTGTTGTTGTGGTTATTGTTGGTTTACTGTTCCTTTTTTAGGTTTTAAGAAAAATTTATGGCAAATAAAGTAAGACAAACAAAATAACGCCATTGTAAAGTCAATGAAAATTATAAAGTTACTGGCGTTATGAAGACGATTATGTTATAAATTTTCTTCATTTTCTTGCAATAACCTTGATGTACCGTTTATGCAGTGTATTAAAGAAAATACTAACGACCTTCAAAATAATAAAAGACATAAAATAACCGTTAAATTAATAACTTGTCATATCCATACATATTGTAATCATTGTCATTACCATATGATTACCTGTTCAATTCGATTATTATTATGACAATGCCTATTGTATTGTCAGTGACCGATAATATTCCTGGAAATGGAAAATCCCTTTTTAATTATGAAATATCTTATGCACCTTCTATGATAATAATTTCAGAGAAATTCAAAATTGAATTTACACAGGCGCCTGTATTAAAATGTATTTTCCGCTTGGATTTGTAAAACATTCGTAGAAATTTAATTCGACCATGAATGCGAATTCTTTGTAAAAATACTACGAAACCACAAAATTAATGAAATCGAAAATAAATTGTTTGCAGTACGTATAAAGCATTTAAAATTAGAATTGGATTGGCATTAATAACTGGAATTTATAATTGGCATTGCCACTCACTCACAATAGTTTTTCGATTTGACCATGTCATCTCCAGATCACACAGCAAGCTACGTATCCTTGTGCAACAATCAATAGCGAGTTTTTAGTATATCTGATGTCTCCAGTAAGGCATACTACACCTCTTAACAGCATGCGGCCTCGAATGCACTGTAGTGTACAGCAGTTTTAACTGAATTCATTCAACACATTTGAGCTTTAATAGCAATTGAATTAGCTTGTGGTATACAGCGATCTATTTTAGTTCTAAATCCCACAATACTCGGTCATGCAGCAAGCAACATACGTTTACAAGAGTTAACTCAAGCACCTCAGAAAAAAGCTGTAGACTATGGCAACCACATTTGTCTGAACCTTTCCAATATCTCCCCAATATCGAACTGCACGAACTAGCGGTTAAACACAGGTTCAACGCATTAGTATCGACAATACTCTAAATCCTTAGTGAATAAAGTTGAATTTGGAAATGTGCAATCTTTTGGCTATCTGAGTAGCATACTTTATAAGTTATGGCATAACATATTTACATTTATAGAGATTTCGAGAAGGCGAAGTCACCACAATTGATATTGTTATGAAAATGGAAAAATCTAGATACTGGTGTTTTGCCTTTACATCGCTTAATATTAAAATTATAAACAAAAGCTACTGAAACAAAACAATGCAGTAAAGAAATTACTGTTTACAAATTACCAGCATAAAAATACACAAACAACACTACAATAATAAATGTAAACTAATTACGTGATATATATGATATTTACATTTATAGAGATTTCGAGTAGGCGAAGTCACCAACATTCGCCTTCAAGAACATTCATCAGACTGTTTACTCTGCCACATAAAAGGCAAGCCAAAGTAGGCGACTACTGAGTTAGTGAAGTTCAGTCAGTCATGTGTGAAGACGCGGCTTGTTTGAAAAGAGTAATCGTGGTTTGAAGATCTCCGTTACAAAGATCTGTTGAATAATTGTCTAGTAATTGTTATTGTTTATGCAAAGCGTATAAACAGAGGAATAACAAAGAAAAGCAATTGTTGTTGCTTGCATTAAGTTGTGAACAGTGGCATATAGATTTGTGCGAATAATATAGAATTTTAATTAAAACTAAACACAAATTTGTTTTTATTTTATTTCTAATCTACGAAGTCATATTTAAAATGTTTTTAAACGGAGATGTGGAGAGGATGGATATTCAAAATGCTCGAATTGCGTATAAGCAGTTGCTTAAGATTTAAATTGGAAATAGATTCCAGTTTATCGATCTGAACTTGTATGGAACGTTGAAGTTATTCTGAAAATACGAAAGTTGTAGAGGCAGAGATTAAGTCTTACGTCAGAACGATTTAATGTACCCAGCATTCGAAAGAGTAAGATCTAACGGCAGCCACACAGAGGGATGATAATTGTAGGATATTGTGGGTTCGAAAGCGATGTGAAAGAGAGACAGAAAATATAATTGCCATGAAAACATTTCTCAAAAATCTGTCTTTCGGAGTCGACTTTAAACTGTAGCTCATGCCACTCATGTTAAAAATTAACACATTCAACAAAGGTGGTGTGAAAAGCTAGATCGTAATGCTGACTGAGGTGTTGTAATGACCTATTGTGTGTGTATGTTGGAAGACCTATGCTCAAATGAAGAAGTAGATGGCATTGACTGCATATAGGACTGCATATAGACAGGAGTAGGAATGCTTGAAATTCCTTTTGAGGAATTGTATAAAACTTTATAATAACATTTTCTTTTTTTAATTAAGTTAAGCTAAGTTACACACGTTATTTTTGGACACGTGCTTCTGAGGATATTTTTTGAACCCGAGCTATAATTGATATATTATTCCTTTTACTGCATGTACTTGTTCACTGTATTTCGTTTGTATTTGCATTTATGATTTTGATTTCTGAAATAAAATTTTTTTCCAACCACTGCACGTGTTCGTTTTTTTGCTAATTGCTGCCAAATCAATTAACACAGCCATTATGTGAACTGTGTAGGAACACCTGCACAGAAGGTACTCAACTAAGCGAAACTATAAAGATGCTGAGATTTTTCTCATATTTCACTTGAATATTTCCAATTTAATAAAGTATTGCTACCTTCGTTTTTTTCATGATATTTCTAGAGTTCTAGCTTAAGAGGGTTTGTTAAAGATTTTTCAATTTTTTTTTTGCTTTAAAAAAATTGTTTTCTTTTTTTTCTAATTTTTCAACCACATGTTAAAACTGGTAACACGGACTAAAATGTTCGAAAATGTTGGTTTGTTGATTTGGTAGTAGTGCACATAGGGGGAATGGGGAAAATATTGAAATGTTCCTAAGCCAAATGAGTAGAGGAACAGTCATGCATGCACTGTGTACCTTTCAACTCATGTGCACATCAACGAGTATGTGGCGGCAGCAACAGATTTTTCCGTTTCAACGAACTTTGTAAAATGCTTCCGCTGCTCATTAATATAAACCATCCGGTATAACGTTCAAATAATGTATTAAAGAGAGAGAAAGAAAAATAAAAAAAAAATACGAAAATGAATGGTGGTGATGGAAAAAATGTGACTTACGTTGCATGAATACAATGCTTACGAATATGATTTAAAAAAACAGAATGGATTTGAAAAAATGAGCATTAAAGTGGTTTAAAAGCCATTCTTTTAAAGGCTTTGGTTAAATAATTTTATACAAAAGACTACTAAAGATTAATATTGAGGTCGTAGATTGCAAATAAAATAAAAATAAATTTGTGTTTAGTTTTAATTAAAATTCCTTATTATTCGCACAATTCTGTGTGCCACTGTTCACAACTTGATGTAAACAACAACAATTTCCTTTTTATTTGTTATTTCTCTGTTTATACCTTTTGCATATAAAATAACAATTACTAGACAAGTATTCGGCAGATCTATGTAACGGAAATCTTCAAACCACGATTTCTCTCTTCAACCAAACCGCTTCTTCACACAAGACTGACTGATCTTCACTAACTCAGTGGCCGCCTGCTTTGCCTTGTCTTTTATATGGCAGAGTAAACACAGTCTAATGTATGTTCTTGATGGCGAATGTTCATGACTTCGGCTTCTCAAAATCTCTATAAATGTAAACATCGTTGTTTACATTTATTATTGTAGTGTTGTTTGTATATTTTTATGCTGGTGTTTGTTGTTATATTAAGCAGTACGATAATTTGTAAACACGTTTATTTACTGCATTGTTTTGTTTTAGTAGGTTTTGCTTATAAGTTTAATGTTTCCATTTTCGTAACAATATCAATTCTTTTTGATAGGCATCTGAGATCAACATAATAAATGTAAGGTTCGCTAAATCTACATCATTGAGTGGCAATTGGTTTTATAACTCCTACACATACATAATTGGACATTACAGCCCTTCAGCTAAGATTTCAACCTAGTTTCTCAAACCACTTATGTTATACGTGTTAATTTTATACATTAGTGGCGGTTTACACAGTTTAAAGTCGATTCCGAACGACAGATTTTTGAGAAGCTTTTCATTGCAATTTTTATATACTCTCAGAGGTTTTGTCAGAAATCTGCTGAGTGGTAGGCACCGAAGAAATATTTTTTCATATTTCGTAGATGTCTGGCCTCAGGTTTAAACAATGGCTTTGCATGTACATAAGGCAATATAGGGTGTCTATTAGACTACGGCGACTTAATATTTTTGAATTTTTTGTTTTTATTTTATTTCCAAATTTCATTGAATCAATTTGTCATATTTTATCAATTATTATATTAGCAATCATAATCAACTTTTATTTCAATTTTATTTCAGGATATATTTTAGGATAATTTATTATGAGTATGAAAATGTTATTATTCCATTATTTTCAATTAAAAAAACTGTATTTTATAACGTTGTCATGGATAACAGTGACTAAAAATAAACAAAAAATTTCACAAATTATTGATTATGTGGGAAAAGTTTTATTTCAATTTTAATATTCAATAATATATTATTTAATTTTAACGGTTTTAGCATATTATGCCACTCACACACATAACATTTGTGGCTTGATGGCAATTTACCTACGTGAGTAGGTGTCTACAGTCTGTCTGTATATTTGCCAGTCTACTATCTATCTATACACTAACACAAGTCAATATTAATATTTTAAATCAATTTAACATATAATTACATTATTGGGTATAAGCACTATTGGGTATAAGCATTAATTTCTATGGAACAATGGTTAAATATTTTTTAAAACTGTAAACGTTTTTAGTTGTCCCCATTTATTTCATTTTTAATACTATCCAAAACAGTTGCAATAACAGACCTCGGTGTGCCTTGCTTAGTCTTTAATAAGCATTCGCTGTTATCTTCTGAATTACACCGATGTTGTACTGTTTCCTTGTAACCGTTTTTGTGATTCGTTGTCCTCAGCATCGAATTCCTATTCTATACAGGTGTTCTACTATACTCATGCTTTTTCTGAACAACCTGATTCATGTCTCAAATTACCTTCCACTACAATTGTTCAGCATAAATTTCAAACCTGTCTGTATGAGACAGAGCCTTCACACCACGCAGTATTTGTCAAATACACGAAATAACTCATTCAACTTTACAGAAAATGTTTGACTTCAGAAATGGGGTGAAAGTTTTTCTCCTGGCAAGCTAACCTGCTAACTCATGGCCCTGAATTCTCATATGACCAAGAATCCAGTAAAGGGCCAACTCATTTCCTCCGGTCTAAATCATTCAGCAAGGGTGCCGGAGTTGGGCATATCTCTAGTGATATGGCTTTCACGGAATGCATTAATGCATGTCTATCATCATTAGAAAAAAACTCATAAACAATCTTAACTATTTGTTGAGAATCCTAAAATTATATAGCACTGAGCGTGTACTACATCATGCAATGACAGTCGTGCTACTTTGGAGGGTTTTGATCAAAGCAGCATTCCAAACATATGAATGCCTGACTTGGTTAATAAAATTGGATACACTTACAATGCACAGATACTTAAGTTTAAGGGACACAAATTGAAACCTAGATAATGGTGTTTTGTTTTACATCGTTTAACATTAAAATTATAAGCAATCATCGTTGAGATTTCATCAGACTGTTTACTTTTCCATATAAAAGGGGACTGAGTTAGTAAAGTTCAGTCAGTCTTGCTTGAAGACGCGTTGCGTTTGAAGAGCCTAATCGGGGTTTGAAGACATCCATTACAAAGACCTGTCGAATAATTGTCTCATAATTGTTATTGCTTATGTAAAGGGTATAAACAGAAGAATAACAAACAAAGCAATTATTGTTGTTTACATCAAGTTGTGAACAGTGGCACACAGAATTGTGCGAATAATAAAGAATTTTTATTAAAACTAAACATAAATTAATTTTTTTTTTTTATTTGGAAACATATTTGAAACGATTTTAAAAGGTAACAGTATACTTTTATTATTATGACGCTTGGAATTTTATTCACAAATAGAATGACGTAATGGTGTTCCATTTTCATAGAATATTATTCCAAATGAATTCCACTTAAAAGATCATGGGATACGCTTACAAATCTTTCAACACATCAATGGTTTTTAATCGGAGAATATTATACGTTTTACGTATAATACGGGCTTAAATTGAATATTTAATTTAATTTAATTAAATTCAACATATTTATGTTATTATTGTGTCAAATATTACGCCATTCATTTACTTGTATAATTTAGTGAAAGGGTGCATGTGTGTGTATTTTCCTGGAATAAATACAAATACAGTTTCAAATTTTGGATAATATTTCTAATATTTTACAATTTAAACTGTTTATTACGCATATATATGTAGAGTACTGCCCATAAACACGCACACACATATACACTTCATACAACAAATATTTTTAAATTGATTTATTTTTTATTTATTTATTTTTTTAGTATTCGAATATGATCCTATTATATGTGTTAAACCACCGTATATTTGGAATTTTATAATAATTTTTTTTTTTTAAACAACAACAAAGAAAAATCCAAACATTTTGAAATTTAAACAAATTATTTTAGGCTGCAATGAATATTAAAATTTTGATATTAAATCACAATAAATTGGAAACAAAAAAGTAGAAGAAAAATAAATAAAATATTAAAAATTATAAACTGATTAAAATGAATACATTTTAGACAAATGTATTCGATACAAGTCAAATGTATTCGATACAATTTTAAAGTTAATCGATTAAAAAAAAAATCAAAAATATTTAAATGACAGAACATACCCCGATTGATGCTGATTTGGGCTTGATTTATAATTTTGTCGAGTCGCCGTAGTCTAGTAGGTATTGTGTTGGCTCATTAGACGTAAAGCCATAAATGAAAACGAAAATAATGAAAACGTATTTCTTCAGCGACTTCCTCTCAGCAGATACTTATCTGGCAAAAACTCTGAGAGTAAATAAAACTGCATTGAAAAGTTTCTCCAAAAATCTGTCGTTCGAAGTCGACTTTAAAGTCCGCCACCTCGTGTTGAGAACCTCGATCGTAATCCTGACTTAATATATGTATGTTTGTCATTTTGTTGGCTACAAACACCAGGAACATTAAAATAATGTTCCACGCAATCAGGCATCATTATTGCTTTTGAAAGCATATGGCTTCCACAAAGTGCTACAAAAGCCTAATTGGTAGTGTGTTAAACTATAGGTGGGCCGTCTATCGGTTATTTCAAATCTGGCAACACTTATGTATGTTATTATATTCTGTCACAAAATTTAGTATACTATCACCACTGAACTTAGTGAATCGATTTACGCTTCAGCAACATTGGGATTAATTGAAAATTGGTCGGAAATTGCAAAAATTGCAACAAAAAAATCATCTTTTCGATTGAGGCTCATTTTGATCATGGTGAGCACGTTAGTAAGTAAAATTGCCACAATGGTCTTACAGCAGTCAATGCATTACTAGTGACTGAAACATTATTGGCCCATATTTCTTTGAAAATGAGGACGACGCAACCATTACGCCTATCGCAGCATGATAGCCAATTTTTTTGTACCCGCTGTTCATGGTATTGATGTGTACGATGTTTGGTTTCAATAGGATGGTGCAACTTGCTGCACATCTCATTCCACAATCGATTTATTACATCAAAATGTTTGATGGCCGTTTAATTAGCCGAAATGCTGATGTCAATTGGCCGCCAAGAAGCTTTTCTATTTTCTATGGGCCGCCGTTAAAGAAAAGTGTTATGCCGACAAACCAGACACAATTGAGCGTTTGGAGGCCAATATTCCTTAAACATGAGTCCCTTATTAGTAAAGTTAATGATACTGATTTTGTTGATGCCGATAAACCACACTATTCTGTATAGCTCAGAAAGAATTCTAATAGAACAACGAAAAGTACAATAATTAAGGCTGGACAAGTACAATACTATAAGATGTAGTACACTGTACTCTGCATTTAGGACATTGTCGAGTGAACATTACTTACCAACGCTGAAAATAGTACACAGCCATCAACCATCAATAAATCATATTTCTATTCCTCTCTATCTGGAATGAACGTCTTGAACTGCCTAGAGAAATCACTAGGTGATGTTATTTAATCATGGATATCAGGAACATCTTTAGAATTTTCGAGGAAACAGTATTCTACCTCTGCCACTGTTTAGTTGGCAAAATCGTCTGACAAGTATTAGCTGCTAAGCTTATGTAATAGAGGTTCAGCGAAAAGAGAGATGCAAATGGTAATAAATATGAATCGGCCAGTGGAGGACTGGGGAGGATCTTTGTTTATGTCATATTAAATTTAAGGCATTCCGTATGAAAACATAGGAACGCTTTCTGTATTTGGTCTGAGAGCCCATTTTCTCACCAAATCTTTTTGCAAAATTAGGGGCAATAATGGGCGGCTTTTTCATTCTGTTGAGTAAATTCGATTTTCAGGATATTGGAGGTTTAAACTTTCTGTTGAAAATTAATACCACCATTTTTACGAGATTTATACCACGCCGTGACTAGATGCGTACCCGCAGAGTAAGTTATAATCGTAATGATAATAAAATATACTTATGTGCTAGAAATCCTAAGAGCTAGATCAACTGATTACGCAGTTGTTTCACAGACGATTTGGTTTAATGTAATATGACCTTTCCTTATGGGGTTATCCTTCCTGTCTTTCTAGAGATGAGCGAAATCCTTAGCATTGTTTTTTCCGAAGTAATTTCGATTTATGAGCGACCATATTGTCGTAGCCAATTTGCTTACTGCATCCCATTTATGGCCATGTAACCATGCTCAAATCGACCTTTGTAACATGGTCATTCTTACTGAATACGTGTTAATAGAGATTGCCATCCATAGTTTCAATATGTCTTGATATGGCCTTCAACAAGAGGAGGAAAATGCGGATAGGTCTGTAATCCAATTATGCCCCATGTTGAGGTATTAAAAGAGTGTCATATTAAAGTTTTTCTTCTAAGATTTATTAAATAATCCCGGCTTTTTGTTTTCTAAAATCTCAACTTTTCGCCTGTTTTCATAAGCCATAGTCATTTAAAACATCTTAAATTTCAACACGATTTCATAATTTTGTTGCGGTATTAGTGTCACTAAAATTATGGAAAATTTTATAACCTATGCAATCTATCCTTTAAATCCTTTGGAATTATGTATATAAACCAAGTGTTGATTTTTTTTTTTTTATTTTTTTTTTTATTTTTCATGTCTTAGCTCATCTTTATATAGATTTGCGTTATTGTGTATTGTGTAGATTTATTTGTTGTTTTTGTTCTTGTTGTAGTTTTTTTTTTATTAATAATAAATCCATTTGAAAAATTTGCATAAAAACCATATTCTATGTTTACGATCGTACGTACGATTGTATGTTTTTATTTTTCTTTATTGTTGTTTTTGTTTCTTTTATTATTTAAGAAATTTATATGCCTGTTAGACGCCATTGATAATATTAAACCTTTCCCCAGAGGTATATTTTATGTTCAATATGCTGAGGACAAATGAAAGTATTCCTGTATGGAATACTTTAATATTAAAACTGATTTTACGACTTCAAGTAAAATTCTGCTTACACCTATTAGAAAGGAACCCTACAATTAAATTTCAGAAGATATATAGCCGCTCCACGGTATCGTATGGAGTATATATCCACCCTACAACATGTGAGACTAGAATACATTGTGAGTGTCCAGATGAATTAGATGATATTGAAGTAGTATAGAGTAAGAACGCTGTTCATACTGAAGCTGTAACGCAAGAGCTAAACTACTACTTGGGTTTTATTTATAGGATTACCGACCTATCCGCCCTTTCCTCCTCTTGTTGAAGACCATAGCAAGACCTATTGAAAGCATGGACGCCAATCTCTATTAACATGCATTCAATAAGGATGACCATCTTATATACACTAATGTGCACGTTACAAAGGTAGATCTGAACATGGTTACGTGGCCATAAACGGGAAGCAGTAACCAAATTGGCTACGACACTATGGTCGTCCATAAATCAAAATTACTTCCGAAAAAACAATGCTAAGGATTTCGTTCATCTCCAGAAAGACAGGAAGGATAAACCCATAAGGGAAGGTCATCCTTTTCTGATGGTGTAACATTGAACCAAGTCATCTGTAAGGCAATTGCGTAAGCAGTTGACCTAGCTCTTACGATTTCGGGCACATGAGTATATCTTATTAGTATTACGATTTTAACTAACTCTGCAGGCAGTATACCACGTCGTAACTGGTAATCTCATAAAAATGGAGGTACAAATTTTCAACTGGAAATTCAAACCTCCAACATTCTGCTCTTTGGAGAGAATCGTAGGCATAATGCTGAGGCTAAGTTCCTTATTTTGGGTAGCTAGTCCTGGAAACTGAATTTAATAAACAGGATGAAAAAGCCGCCCTACATTGCTCCTAAGTTTGCAAAAAGATTTGATGAGAAAATAGGCTCTCAGACCAAATATAATACACTACAGAAGGCGTTCCCATGTTGTCATACGGAATGCCTTGAACTTAATAATGACATCTACAAAGATCCGCCCATCTTGCACTCGTCGATGCATGTTTATTACCATTTGTATCTCTTTTTTCGCTGAACTTCTATTATGTAAGCTTAGCTGCTAATACTAGTCCGAGGATTTTGGCAACTAATCAGCGGCAGAAGTAGAATACTGGTCCCATGAAGATTCTAAAGATGTTCCTGATATCCTTGATTAAATAACACCACCTAGTGATTTCTCTAGGCAGTTCAAGACGTACATTCGAGATAGAAAGGAATAGGAATATGATGTGTGGATGGTTGCAGCATAGACTGTGTAATATTTTCAGCGTCAGTAGGTGTTGTTCACTCGACAAAGCTAAAAATCATTTGTAGTGTATTCCAGGCCATCTGAGACATCTCTAAGCAAGCTATTCTCATAGTTTCTGATAGTCAGGCGCCTGTAAGGGCACAGGATTCTCACAAAGTGACCTCTAGAACTAGAACGTATTTCACTTGCCGTAAACCTCCCAACGAATTATCGAAACATTAGAGCTTTCACATGGCGTGGGTGTATTGAACGTATAAATTGGACGGATTTTCCGGCTCTTCATTGCGAAACCCATTGGGAACCTTATGTGGTAATAGAAACCGTTTAAATTCGTCGACCAAGATTGGGTGGCCTAGGAAAAATTGAGGGCATATGGAAAGGCCGCTTAAACTACAAAAATTAAAGAATAAGTATGTTGCAGAAACGAGAAAGTCGCCAAATAATGGAAGTGGAAGCTGCAATGCTTGGCTAGTACGGTGAAAAAACGTCGAGTGGTGTATTGATCTGATTAAGTACAGTAAAATATAGTTCTCGCAATTAATTATGGTCTACGAAAATCAGAATGTTTAAAGCACATGTCAAGTCGATCATGTCATATGGAAACGTGGTGCCTGAAAAGTATTCTTGGATGTATGGTGGCTACTAGCAATTTAGACCGACAACTAGCCATGTGGTGGGGTAAACGTTGAACAGAGGAGCAGGAAATCCGTTTGAAACCCATTTAAATATTCTGCCAAAATCAGTTGTGCGTGTTTTGCATGGAATGGAATCAATACACAAGGCGACATACAAATCCTGTAAAGAACTATAATGTGTCGCAAGAACAAGCATCAGTGGCAACAATATTTCCCAAAACTGACAATAAAAATTAGTTGCAGAGTTCTCAAGGGTTTCTTGATTGTACGAAAAAGTTCCATTAAAGCCAGTATAGCGTAGAGTTAAGAAAGATTCGTTTAATGCCCGTTTTCTTTTTTATTCGTGCAAACTTTCACTCTTGCTAACGATTATTCACTTTCCAAATATGGAAGGCCTATGGTAAATGAAATCGTATAACATTCAACAGTGTTGCAGTAACAAGATCGTAAAATTTATAAAGAAAAATAAACAGCAACAACAACAAAAGCATATATAATATTAAATAAGCCGGCCATATGCCAAATAATGAAAATGAGGAGTTTTTCTTTATTTATTCTCTACATTTTATTGTTATTGGAATACCTAAAGTCCTGTAATAAAACACAGGAAGTTAAGCGAAACACAGTCAAGCCAAGTAAATATGCCACAACGACACAATTTTGACCATTTTTTCTTTTTTTTTCTTGCTTTACTATGGCGTTTGTCTTCCTTTTTGTTGCAAGAATTTTTTTTATTATGATGAAAATATAAAAACAAAAGAAACAAACATTTATTTGATTTGTCTTATTGACGCTCTAATATTCATATAATTTTGTATATTCTTCGGTATTTCTTTTTTAGATTTTCTTTTATGATTTATTAACATTCAAATTGTAATTTAAACATGATGACAAAAATAACTTTTTCTCTTTGTATTATTTTTCTTGGTTTCTTTGCTAGAGTGGGTTGTATAAAAAGTATTCAACCGCAGGGAACTTCGAACACGGCGATGAGGTCATACAGTTGCGCTTATATCAGACATCATCAGAGGTCAGCAATGAATATTCAAAAAGATGAGTAGATTCGAATCATACTCATTATATCTGATACTTATATTTTTCCACACAGCAGTCGTATGTCATGTAATCTACAATGGATTGTACAATGCATTGCATAGAGAATTCCTTCTTTTGTTACACTAACCTGTACATACATACATACATACATACATACATACATATATAATTTATCATTACAATGCAGGAACCACAGACTTTTAAGAATCTTTTCATGGTAATTTTATTTACTTTCAGAATTTATTCTTCGAAGGAGAAATATTTTTTTTCCAATTTCGTTTAGATGTCTGATCTGGAGCTTGAACCGTGGCTTCACGTCTAATAGGCCAACATACTACCTACTAGACTACGACGAGTAGTATGCTGGCTTATTATTCGTAAGGCCACGGTTCAAACTCCAGGTCAGACATGAAAACGAAATTTGAAAAAATTTTTCTTCGGCAACTTCATCTCAGCGGATTTCTGGCAAAAACTCTGAAAGAAAATAAAATTGCCCTGAAAAGTTGCTCAAAATCAGTCGTTGGGAGTCGACGTTAAACTTTAGGTCCCGCCACTCAATTATAAAATTAAGGCACACAACATGAGTGGTGCGAGAAGCTAGGCCGTAATCCTGACTGAAGGGCTGTAGTCGCCAATTATGTATGTATGTATGTATGTGTAATAATAGAACTTAAACTGTCATATGTTTGATAACTATTGACACCCTATGTCATTCGAATCAATCTAACTTCTTATGCCAGAGTGTTCTGGTAATCTATTGGATAGTGTACTAGACTAGTAGATGCCCACCAGAGACTCTGGTCTGTTGCAGCTTGTAGTAATTCGATATAATTTGTAATTGTATTGTAATTAATAAATAAAAAAATAAACTTCTTATAACATAAACCAATTAAAAACCTGTACTGTATTGTGTAGAGGATACTTTTTATATGACCCAATATTTTCTTTTATTTTATTATTATTATTACAATACTTTTATAAGAATTTTGTAATGGTGTTGATTTGTTTTCTTTTGTCTCATATTTTTTTATGATAATTTAGCTTTCGATTTTGATTTTGTTTTCTTCTTTTTTTTTTTATTGGATTTCCAATTTTTTTGTGTTTTTTTTCTGAAGTTTATGGCCTGTCTTTCTCTACAAACAATATAAAAAATCTTTGCCAAATTACTTGTTCGTTTCCCTTTTACTCTTCTTTTTTTCTTGATTTTTCTTTGAATTCTTGGCTACTTTAGCAAATAAATGTGTTGTTGTATGTAAACGAATCAACATCATCAATTTAGCTAAGGGGGTAGTATTTTATGGATATCGTATAATTTTCCTTTATTTTCTATTCGCTGAATATTTGCCAAATTATGCTGTAAAAAGAAAAAGACCCTGCAGGATACAAAACTGAAATCGTTATTTTAAAATGAAATTGTGTATGTATGAATGGTTGTATGCATTAGTATCTGCATGCATGGATATGTGCATGGTTTCCAATGAGTATACGAGCTGAAGTAAAATTTTTCTATTTTTTCCCATGCTGTCTCTTAATAAAAGAAAATCGATGGCTTAATATAGAAAGGTCGTATCTTACATTTTCAGTACTTTACAGGAGAAGGAAAAAACTTACTAAAATCTAATACAAAAGTGTTATGTTATGTCTCTTTTAATTACTGTAAATCAACTATTCGTCAACATAGGAACCTGAATTTTTCAGAGGATGTGTATGGGGGTTTTGTCTACCAGAATATGTAAAAACCCCGATTTTGAAAAAAAAATTAGATACGACCTTTCTATATTAAGCCATCGAAATGCTTCTACGAAATGTTGATTCAAAAAAAAAGGGAAGGAAAAAAATTAAATTAAACAAACGAATTAATTAGCCATGACTATTTCTTTTTCTAATTAGTAAATCTATGATAAATGAAAAACGGAAGGAAAACTGTTTTGTATGACGCCAGCAAACGAGTTTTTTTCTTTTTATCTTATCTTAGAAATAAACTGGAAAATTTCGTTTTTAATTCAAATAAAAAGAATCCACGTATGTTGAAATTATCTATTCATTAAGAAAATGAAGAAAGAAAATACTCTGCAATCGCCTCTGGCTTAGATTGACATAAATCGTATGGTTAGCTCACTGGAGTTCTATCAAAGATCATGTTGAAATACAAATGTACCTGTTTGACCGTATATTTACAGAAATGAACTTCAGTCAAACAACTGCTAGCCACACAAGTTCTGTCTATCAATTACATACTTAATTGGGCATTACAAACCTTTAGCCAGGATTACAACCTAGCTCCTCACACCACCCATATTGAGGATGTTAAATTTATCAATGAGTGATGAAAGCTACCGGTTGATGTCGGCGCCAAACGATAGATTTGACGAAAGAAATATGGTTTTTCATATTTCGTTTCATTCAAGATATCTGAAGTGAGGTTTGATCTAGTCTACGACAACTTTCGTCTATAAATCCTGCAAAAAAAATTAAAGATCCTATGGCTGGACACTGACTGAGAAGGCATTTAGTTAGCTAATCTTCTTCTTTGTTATTAAGGTATCTGCCACATTCGTTGTGATATTATGTATTACCAAAATTTGTATAGATATGCCCTGGCACCAATATCTGGTTATTGCTGCTATAAGGTTTCTCATGTGAATTATTTGTAGATTTGACAAGTGTGCCAAGTTTCCTATCTTTTTCATGCTAATAAAATTGATTCAAAATCTGAAATACGTGCAACATTTTCTCACTCTTAAGCTGAATATCGTTCTCATTTCTTAGTTCGAACGAACCATAAGCTTTAGCATAGGCGTTACCTAGGTTAATACCTTGTATTTTTTCGCTACTCATAAGTACTCATGAAATTCTGAGTGAGTTGAAATTCAACTACTCTGATCCATTCGTACTCATTACAATATTGATAAGTACAGGTTGAAATGAGAATGAGTACAATTCATAAAATTCGAAATATGTTTGATTCATTCATACAAATTTAGAAAAATACTTATAATACTCATAAATGATTTGAGTCATGATACGAATCATTCATCAAAATTTACAGTCTTAGTTATTGTTGCATTTACAAAAAAAAAAAAAAAAAGAAAGAAAAAGACAAAGACAGCAAGCAGAGCAAACACACAACCTTCTAGTGAGTATTGTAGTGTTCGCATGCAAATCATACATATTTTGTGATTCTTGCAAATGTTGAGTAAAGGAGAGTTGAAATCAACAACACCATGCGTATTGTTAAGTATGAGTACGATGAGTACTTCAAATTTTGAATATGAGTAGTATGAGTATGATATTAAAATCAGTATGAATGCGTATAAGTATCAGAAATTATGAGTATGATTCGAATCTACTCATCTTTTTGAATACTCATTGCTGATCTTTGACGATTATTCGGCATTCTTGTCTTTATGTAATGTGCTGAAAATTGCAATTGCCCTAACCCCACTAACTGTACTTCATATATTCCCCATTCGGAAGCAATTGCCACTCCTACCAAATCCTATCAAATTCGTCCGTTACTGGTAGTTCTGAGCTTTGAACATTAGACTATTAAGAGAGAACCAACCCTATCTAGATATGTTTTCCTTGAGAGTCATCAAAGATAAGCAATATGGTACACCAGACCTTTTTGTTTTGTTGATCAATTCAGGCCATTTTGATAGCAAGCAGTAGGGATCACAATCAATAGTCAGGATTACGATCTAGCTTCTTACGGAACTTATGTTGTGTGTATTAATTTTAGCAATAAGCAGCGGGACCTACAGTTTAAAGCGAGTCCCGAAAGGCAAATTTTTGAGAAACTATTTCATGGAAATTTTTCTTACTCTCAGAGTTTTTGCCTGAAATCAGCTGAGAGGAAGTAGCCGAAGAAATATTTTTTTTTTATTTTTTGGTTTTGCTGAATAAGTCTGACTTAGGGTTAGAACAGTGGCCTCACGTCTAATATGCCAATACGCTACCGATTAGACTATGGCAACGATAATTAATATTGCACGAGTTATTGTACCTTAAAGACCTAAGTAGTTTTGCCTATACAAGATATGTTTTGCAACACCATGTTACTGCAAATTATTTTCCTTTTTTCTTCTTATTTTCTTTAATTTCAAACTCTGCAATTCTATTGTTTCTTTCATTATGTTCTTCAGAAAGTTTAAGGTAAATCACGTACGTCACTTAAATCGAGATATACTCCATGAAGATTATCTAAAGTGGACACTTAAGCTTTAATTACGCGCTCACAAATACAAACTGTAAGAAGATTAGCTTATTTCCGCATGTATAAAAAGATGTTTTCGCTGATTAAGATTAATTGCTTATTGCTAATTAAAATAAGGAAAGGAAAGCGAAGAGAATATACTTATTTACTTAGCTTTACTAATGGGTAATGAATATCTCTTAAGGAAACTGACAAATTATCAACGAAAATAGGAAATTTTCCATTGAACAACTTGCTATTCCTCTTCCTCTTGTATGGACTATGAATGGCAATTGAATAATTTTAATTGCTGTTATGCTTATATAGTGTAGGCTTTGTATTTGAAAATGTATTTCCCATAAAATTTCACAATGTAAACCATAATGTAATTGAGATTTTTTTTTTTCTTAAAATTTTAATTTCATTTTTCCAAAATAAAAACGAAGAAAAAGAAGAAATAAAATTCATTAAATTCCATTGAAAGGTTATTTGGATTTGCCATCCAAGTTATCAACCATAAATTATTCAATAACATTGAAAAATAGAAACATTGATGAAACAGAACGAAACGAAAGCAAAGAAGAGCGCACAAAAAATCTTCAAAAATTTTGAGAAGAAAAAAAAATTTTCTAAAATACTAAAACAAACTGAAAAGTAATTGTTTCAGATATTCAAAAAGATTTATATCGTATAAGACAGAGAGAGAGAGAGAGAGAGAAAGAGAGAAAGACATCATAAATAAAAGTCACAGGAATTGAAAACGAAAAATCTTCAAAAGTAGAAATATTTGTAGGACACGTTAATGGCAGATGAGCAAATGTACTCTGTTGGTATATGAAAAAGTAAGTGCACCAAATATGACCAAATATGACAGGTATGTGAATGGTAGTTACACAGTGCAGGTGCAGCGCAAGAGATTTCGATAATAAGGAGGTTCAGCAAATAACTACAAAGGAATTACATCTGTATGTACAGTTATTTCAGTTGCATTCTGTTAAACGAAACTAGAGTTCATACCTCGATTTGAAAACATATATATTTACATACATAATTGGTCAATACAAGCCTCTCACACCACTTATGTTGTGTGTGTTAATTTTATACATAAGTGGCAGGGTCTACAGTTTAAAGTTGACTTCGAACGACAGTTATTTGAGTATACCTACTAATAAATAAACAACAATACGAGTACAATAGAACAATATCTTTTATTTCAATTTACAGTCATCGAATACGTTTTTAAAAAGTAAAATCGTAAAAATTATTATTATCTCCGTGTTATTTAAAAGTTTAGAGTTTTATAAGTTAAAATTTGTTTAAATCTACAGCATACGTAATATTTAATGCAATTGATGAAAATATTACTCATACGTTTCGATAAACAGTCAGCGTGTTAGTTCTACAAACGGTAGGCACAAATATTACTCATACGTAGTGGTATAAAATTTTAAAGTTTCTATACATGTTCAGAGAGACTTATTATTTATTATTCAATGAGAGAGAGAGCAACTTATTATTAAGAAACAAAAAAAAATGATATATTTTTATAAAAAAAAAAAATTGCTTTGTATCACAACAACTACAGATGGAACTGCATGCAGTCGTCGTAGTCCAGTATATAGTGTGTTGGTTCATTAGCTGTGAGGCCACGGTTCTAACCCCAGGTCAGACATCTCCAATAAAGGCACGTTTACAAATATATTCCTTCGGCGTCTTCTTCTCAGCAGATTTCTGGCACAAACTCTGAGATTTAATAAAACTGCCATGAACAGTTTCATAAAAATCTCTCGTTGCCTCCTCTTATGGATGAAATTAAGAAACATAAAATACATAAGTGGTGTGAGGAACTAGGTTGTAATCCTGACTGAAGGAATATAATTAGCAATTAAATACAATTTAAATACACTTCTAAGCAGAGATGGTTGTATGCGACGTAGAGCCATTATTACAACTTGCCGTTAACTAAAAGGAGGATTTCAACGGGCAGATAAATTGTTTTTCATTATTATAAGTGGGCAATAAGGTAGAAGTGAGCGTTAAGCTAAAGGAAGGATCATCCTAGTCATATTATATGTTATTTTCAATATGGCTACTTCAAATATAAACATACTGAGGAAACATAACAAAAAAGAAAAAATAAGCCCGTCGTTGCCACTGCGTTTAAAAAACTTATTTAATTGAGCAGTTTTATCGACATTGCTCCGGCACTGCCATATTTTTGAAAACAGTTAAATTTATTTTATCAGTTAGGTTATAATAACGAAAAGAAGTCAAAGGTGACTTTAAAGTTCACTTTAGCTAAAGTTATCTTTAACTAAACCCAACTTTAACGGCAAGTTATAATAATGGCCCTTAGAAGAATTATCAAGGTTGCGGCTATCATCGGTGAAGACGAGTTTTTGATGAAACTTAGATTCAGTGGCCAACTGTTTACCTTCAGTTCCTAGGTTAGTTGCATTTTGTATGGTTTGAGGCCTAAATCTGGGCCAAATCATTGCCTACGAGAAGACAAACTCGTGTGAGCGATATGAAATCGAATGCCTCCGATTCTCTTGTACAGTCTTTCGGACAGTGACAATGTTTTCGCCTGATCTTACATTTCATTGATGTCCAGGTATTCGTTGCTTATTTAATGAATCGAATTTAACCATTACACCGCGAATAGTTTCTCGGTAGATGGTAGGTTATGATGATCGTAAAATATGTGCGAAAAGCGTGGTTCGTTGCCAGTCTTATTATTATTACAGGTGTTCCTGATAAACCTGGAATCATGATTATCTTAAGTTCATATTATGTCGTGTTATAACAGCGGTAATGTTACTCCTCCAGCATTGGAATTGTGGCTGGCTTTGTTCCCGTACACCACAGACTTGACGTGTCCTCGCAACAAAGTGCATGCCTCGCTTCAAAACCTAAGATTACCGTCTTGTTGAAATCAAATGTCAACCACACGTCAATACTTTCATTTTTGTCCAACAAAAAAGTCTGTAATATTCCTCCGTTGATTGTAACGTTGAAGAAGTGTGATTCAGTGTGAAATGTGATGCCGCTATACCTCAAACCGCGCCGCTGCTTAAATTCAGCATTTCTGTTTAATGATATGCATATCCTCTAAGCTAAATATAAGCTTAGCGATGAGAAAAATGAGAACGTTACCACCTTATTGCGTAAATCGTATCGTATCGTTATAATAGTGTTGGTATTTCATATTTGTTTCTTATTTTTGCAATGGCAAAACGTATAACATGCCCGTACATATTCAGACATAAGCCAGTTAAAGACATCTACACTTGAATTGAAAAGACAACAGAGAGACATGAATCTGCTGCAACAAGACACAAGCTTCTCAGCATATATGGTACACTTGCATACAACAGCACATACATGAAGCACTTAAAAAAGAAATACCAACCCATGAAAAAAAAGTAAAAAAAAACACTCAAATCGTATAATATTTTTGTATTATTTTGCTCGCTCTCTCTCTCTATCACTCTCTCTCGCTCGCACACTTTGATTTTAAGTGAAGAGTCCAGATAGGAAACTTAAATTTGTATGTTCGTAAGCATGTGTGATATTTATTTTATCCATTGGATATGTATGCATGCGCTAGCATGGGTAAATGAGAACACATACATACTTACTTACATATGTGAATATTGTACGTATCTATGTATGTGTTCATATGGACTATATTGCCTGTTCACTTGTAGGTCAGTTAAAAACATGTGTCATTTAATAAAAAAAAAGAGAAAAAAAGAATTTCTTTTCTATTTGAATTTTTGAATATTTTGTTGTCAGTTATAATTTGTGTTTCTTTCTCTCTCTCTCTCTGTCTCTCTTCGTCTCTCTCCCTTCACTTGTCTGTTTATAAAACATACACGCACATGTAGAAAAATCTAATTTTCCACTTTGTAGCACATCATCACAATTTATCGAGAAAAAAAATATGTATATAAAAGCAACGACAAGAAATCTGGAGAAATGGAAAATTTTTATATCCTCAAAATAAATATGAAAATGAAAATTTGAAAAAAAAATTAACAAATACAAGTACAAGTGTACCATGTGTACCATGTGTACATGTGTTAATGTGAGTTTAGTACTGCAGATAACCATCTACAAATCCATATACAAAATTCTGTTCACAGATCTACATATGTATATGGCCTAGGTATGTACTCGTATACATACACATGTCCATTTAAAGTTAGTGAAACATGAATGTTCATTGATTTTTTTTTTTTTTTGGTATTAAATTATAATGGATTTCCAGTTTTTCTTGTCCTTTCATAAATATTCTGATTAAAGAAGATTTTTTTAAACATTTGATTTCAAAAGTTATTAATTTCGTATTAAAAACACAATGAATGAAAGTTGAATAGAATTCATTGTTTTTAATTATGATTGAATTATGCTTATCACATGGAAGAAATTATTGTAAATTTCTTCTTCTTGAAACTGCATATGTACATACCAGATATCAGATATGTAGATTCGAATCATACTCAGAATTTCTGATACTTATACGCATTCATACCCATTTTAATATCATACTCATACTCATACATATTCAAAGTTTGAAGTACTTATCGTACTCATATTAACAATACGCATGATGTTGTTGATTTCAACTCCCTTTTAATCAACATTTACAGGAATCACAAAATAAGTATGAGCACTACAATACTCACTAGAAGGTTGTGTGTTTGCTTTGCTTGCTGTCTTTGTCTTTTTCTGTCTTCTTATTTTGTAAATGCAACAACAACTAAGACTGTAAATTTTGATGAATGATTCGAATCACTCGAATCATTTATGAGTATTATAATTATTTTTCTAAATTTATGAATCTGAATGAGTAGGCGTATGAATCCAAAATATATCGAATGTTATGAGCTTGATGTCAACGTTGTACTTATACTCATTGCAACCTGTACTTATAAATCAATGTTGGTAGTGAGTACGAATGAATCAAAGTAGTTGAATTTCAATACTGTTGACTCACTCATACTCAATATTTCATAAGTACTTATGTGTAGCGAGTATGAGTCTGGCAGATCACTATTTCCAAAATCGGCTGTTATGAGTTTAAATTTAACATGTATGGTAGTGTCTGGGTCAGCTGAATCAGCAAGGCAAGCAGAATAAGGTTACCGGCCGCTGGGTCTCAGATTATATAAGATTCTCAGCAATGCTCAAGCAGACAAGCTTACTAGGAAAGGTGCTTCCACGTCTTTGATGAGTGCAGAACAATTTTATGAAGACAGGCAGATGTTGTGAAAAGTATGTCCTACGTAAGGGAAGAAGCATAGATTCTTCTAAAACGAGGAAAATTTAAGGCAATTAAAAGTTTTTGTTAGGAAATCATAATTGGAGGAGATTTGAGTGACGCATTAGACTATACAGAATTACTCTCAAGTTGATAATCGGTCTCTTGAAAAAGCACTGTAAACTCAGAGTGACACTTAGTCAGGATTGTTGCCATGCATGTAGATTATATCTGAGATTGGACTGTAAGCTCTTGCTATATACAGTCAAAGAAAAAAACCTACATACACCAGTGTAATTATTTCTCAAGAATTTCTATGTTATATTTTTTATATATGTTTTGTTCTTTAAATATTCATGATTGTAAATGCCTCAAACAACTCAATAACATCCTTTTCAATTTGATAAAAATCAACGGGGAAAAAGTCCACATACGCTGGTGTATGGAGACCTTTTTCTTTGACTGTAAATCTCAACGAAGCACTACAAATAGCTGCAAAAATCCTCCACGCCATTACAATAACACTGCTAGCGTGAGATTTCAATCCAAGGAATAAACACCAAAGAAGACTTCCACTAACAATACAAAATGCTTTCTAATGTACTAAGAAATGTCAGCCAAGGAATGAATTGGAAAACGTAATGAGTTCTAAGAAACAACGCATTAAATACAGATATTCAATACAACGAAGCTCTAGAAGGCGAATATGGCTCTCCTTCATATTTCCATCTTATTGATAAATGTTATGGCGGCAAACAGAATACTGTCGTGAGGGTAAAAAATATAAGTAATGTTCTTAAGAAATACTTGTTACGTTTTTACCTTTTAAAAACGTTTAAAATATGATCTCGTAGATTGCAAATAAAATAAAAATAAATTTGTGTTTAGTTTTAATTAAAATTCTTTATTATTCGCACGAATCTGTGTGCCACTGTTTACAACTTTATGTATACAACAACAATTGCTTTTCGTGTTATGCCTCTGCTTACACCCTTTGCATAAACAATAACAATTACTAGACAATTATTCGACAGATCTTTATAACGGAGATGTTCAAACCACGACTACGCAAACACACCGCGTCTTCACACAAGACTGACTGTCTGAAATGCACTAACTCAGTCGCCTGCTTTGCCTTGCCTTTTATATGGCAGAGTAAACAGTCTGATGAATGTTCTTGAAGGCGAATGTTTTTGACTTGATCTCAATAAAGGTAAACATCGTTGTTTACATCGTTGAAAATAATGTAAACATCATTGTTAACATTTATGATTGTAGTGCTGTTGGTATATTTTTATTTACTAAAAAAGAGTTATCTTGGGACTTAGAATCAGATCTCGCCTATAACAGCATGCGTCGTATGCTCTGGGTAAAAACTCTGTACAAATTTGGGGCAAGCTCTACAGAGAAACTAGCAAAAGCAATATGTTTGAATAGAAGCATGAAAAGTATCTGAAGGCACATTTTTAATATCTTCAAATTGAAATAAATGAATTGAATCGATCTTTCGAAGTCTAAATCTACCGATTACTTGTAGATTAGTTTCTACGAAAACTGTATTATCAAGCGCTTGAATTTTGTTTGATTCTTAATACGTAAACTGGCATAGAATTCGAACTATTGCATCACCCTGGTCTATTTAAAACCTTTGATAATAGAAAGAACGTCGTTAAACTTAACTTAGCTTACCTTAGCTTAGCTTTTACCGCATGCGACAGCACGCCTTCAGTGGTATCTGAAAACATTTCTTTACAATTTTCTTTAAGATTGTACCTGCCTTTATGGAACACAATTTTTGGAAAACGTATCCATAAATACAAACATTTTAGGGAAGCGAAATTTTTCTTTAATTGACTGCGATAAGACTTGGTCCAGCGTAACAAAAAATTTAAATTTTTTCTTTTAAAAATTTTCCATATGAACGCAATTCTATTCAGGTTTTGCTGCTTCTTGTGCCTGATTTACATATGTTTGTATATCATGAATATTGGCTATACACATAGCCAAAATCAGGGCAATAGTTATTGCAATACAACCGGTGACAAAGAATTGCTTTCTTTCTGTTAACTGTGCTGTATCGAACAGAAGATGACGCACACCGGCCACAAAATGAAAGGCAATCGGAAATGAAATAACTGTTCTAATAGTTCGCCAATAAATGTCCTTCAATTCCAAATTTTTCAATTCGTTAATATAGTAATCAACATTGTGATCCGAAAGTAATGCTGTCGCCGCCACCGTCCAAGCCATAACAGCCATTGCATAACCGGTCATTCTCAGTGTAATGGAGATTACCGAACTTATTTGTGGTTTATAGATGCTTAAGTGAGGCGAGAGTGCACGCTTTAACTCTTCATTTTTGGCGGTATAAGTTTTGCGCTTTATTTCTGGTGCTGGTATTATTTTCATTTTAATATTCGGCATATCATCGCAAGCGCTTTGGCTTCGTTTGAATTGCTTGATGACAGGAAATTCGACTAAATGCTGGATCGGTCGTGTATTAAAGAATTTTCGATACCTGGCGTATAGAAAATGTAAGATTTTTAGAGAAAATCTTGAAAAATAAAAGGAAACTTACATTTGAATGTTCAATTATTTAAAAATAATTTGAAAAAGAAAAGAAAATAAATGTTGACACTCTTCTGGTGACAAAAAGAAAAGCTTTCACTCATGTCACATTGAAATATTTAGAGTTACCAGATTTCAACATAGATTTCCAAAATATGCATTGCAAAGGCAATAATTTTTCTTTAGTAAAATTAGTAGTTATTAGGTAGTATAATGGCCAAAGCGAATTCATGTAACCGGTGGGACTATCTAAACAGCTGAGCTCTTTCTTAATGTCAAAATTTTGTTGTTTTTGTGTGTGTTTGTTGTGCGTGTGCGTGTTGTTGTTCATTTTTTTTTCCTTTTCCATTTTTTTTATTCCTATTTTGACAACATTGTTTTTGCATTGTTGTATTTGTTGTAGACCTGCGGCTACCATCTATGAATTTGCCTTGATAATGGCGTATTAGATGCGAGACTATGGTTCAAACTCCAGCTCAGAACAAACTGAAATATGAAAAATATTCCTTCGGCAACTTCCTCGCAGTAATCTTCTGGCAAAAACACTGAGAGCATATAATCGCGCCATGAAAAGTTCCTTAATAATCTGTTATTCGGAGTCGACATTAATACTGTAGGCCACACATATACACGTAACATGGCCATAGCACTGCAACTAGATAATCTATTACAATCCCCTTGAACATTTTATGACATCTGCTGTCCCCTCTCAGTTAAGCATATCTTTCTGCCTAGCACCTGATATGCTCGCATGTGATTCTTTCAGGAATACATTAATGCCTCACAGGTTTCAAGAATGTATTCTGATTGTTCATTCTCATCCTTACAGAATCTATATGTTGGGTTCGAGTTTTTAAGGGTTGGCTAAGTGTACTTTAAGTCAAAGGACCGCTAAGTAGACTCACGTTATTCCTGCAAGGTATAATACTTGACTGAAATATCATTTTATAGCAATCTTGCAACAAGAGTTTTGATTTTCTTATGGCCATATGATTTGGGTAGAGACTTTCCCTTCACATCTTTGAGCACAGCTTTCGAGACATATATCCCCAATACACAGAAAAGTTCTGGCTCCGTCAGCGGCATTAAAACTGCCAGTTCTAAAGCTTATCTGAACTCTCATTGCTTCGAATTTCAAAATAACCTAGGGCCCGAAAGAGTATTTCGTAGGCGTCTTCCTATCAGCGAATTTTTGGCTAAAACTCTAAGAGTAAACAAAAAAATTGCCATGAAAAGTTTCTGAAAAGTTTGTTGTTCGGAGTCAACTTTAAACTGCAGGTCCAGCCACTCGTGTTTAAAAATAACACACACAACATAAGTGGTGTGAGAAGCTGAGTCGTAATCCTAACTGAAGAGTTGTAATGACCGGCTATGTATGTATGTATGTGTAGCTGTTACAGCTGCCCCAGACAGTCAATAAGATTCAATGGCTCGGATGGTAGCCTGACAGTCAGATAGTATTGCTTAGTCCAGTGTAAATGCACATAAATTAGGCACATCTTCCAATGGCATAGATTTCCGCTTGAAAAAATATAACGAGTTTGACACCAAAAACACTCAAGCTCTTGACCCAAGATTCGTTCTTTACCCATCCGTATACCCGGAAATTGTACCACTTTTAACAGAGTATGCAGCGTTCGTATTTGCTCTCTTCACTTTTGTTACCAAGTCCCGTTGCAAAGCATCACCCTGTCATACATGGCGCTTTACTTCATTTATCTTCTTTTTCATACACCGTCCTTAAAGAAATACAGTAAACTGATGCTACCTGCTTATAAGCTGCACGAAATAGTGCACTTCTCTGGTATATTGACAGCTCCTTACATAAAGTTCAGCAACTCTGTTTGAGTCTCATAGGATCCGAAGTGATTTTTCGATCTATAAACACATTTCTCACAAGCAAGCACAAAGCACAGATTAAACCACAACCATTGTTCGTTAATTGGGGTATTCATGGTGAAATGATAAACCTTTGTTGAGCTATTCTGCCTTGCAACATATCACGAATCTCTTTTATTATTTATTATATGACGTTTTCATAAAGTCATAAAGTATAACCAAATTTGTTTGTGCTCACTCCTTAACTTTAATATTTCATTGCGTAACTCTTTAATAAAATTCCCGTTTTTTATCTTTTACTTCTCAAATTAACTTTTCATGTAAATTTTTAATAATTTTTGTTTTTTCGGAATTTTTTCTTTCCAACTTTAATAAACGATGATCATAATTATGATTACATATGATACGATGATTAAGGTGATTACGTTGTTTAACCATATTTTTGGTTCATGGAAATATGACATGATTTATGTGAGTGAGTGTGTGTAAAAAAAAATATAGGAAGCCTGCTAAAGTACAAGCTAGCAGGTGAGACCAAAGTAATAGAAGGAAGGATGAAATTTTTTTGTATTGTTGTTGTTTTTGTTTTTGTTTCCTTATTTTTATTGTTACTAAACATAATGTGTCCATCACCAAAATGTTGGTGTGTTGGTGGACAACCAAATCAGTAGAAGCATTTATTTCAACTATAGTAACAACCGTTAACCATAGTAACAATGCTAATGTACATATGTTCCGTTGAATGTATCTCTCTCTCTCTCTGTGTGTGTGTGTATGTTTATGACGATGTTATGCTTGTGGCAGGAAACGGAAATGAAGCAAAAATATTGTTCACATTTAACAACTGTTATAACAAAAACTTCATTTTTAAGGTGGAAAAAGATGCTGTAGCTTACAATACAATTACACATACAGTTCAGGGCAAAAAAAAAGGAAAAAAGTACCCAACATGACAAAACATGACAGAGGTGAATGGAAAAAAAACAGAAACGCTTGCATCCACACATACACACAAACACAGCCACACCAAATTGTTGGTAACAAAATATCAAAACATTGTTACAACACAACAACAAAACTACACCTACAACCTTGCTGAAGTGTGGGAAATTTAAAGTGGCAAGGAAAATACCAAAAAAAAAAATCCAGAAAATAAAATTAAAGCATACAAAATGCAATTTATGTATGTATGTTTGTATATATGTATATGCCACGCAATAGAGTAGAGAGTAGTCTTCTTGTTTAAAATCACGTATAAATAAACGCCAAAAAAAAACTGAACGTACATGCTTACAGTTGACCAAACAACAGAAAAAACATTTATCCAACCAAAAAAAAAACAGGGAAAGAAAGTGTAACAGAAAAAAAGAAAAACGTATGAAAAACGTAAATGTACACAAAGAATGAAGGAAATTTATAAATGGTTTTCCAAGATGTACTACATGCTGTGGGTAAAATTATGAAGAAAAAAAGAATGTTGCTAAAATCCCAACGTACAACTTGCATTTACACAGGAAGATGCATTGCAAATGTAAACGAAAAAAAAGAAGATTTCACAGTGAAATCAATTGGAAATCAAACTAAAGCATTGCAATTCAATTTTTCATGGCAATTTTTATTACTCTCAGAGTTTTTGATCAAAAATCTGCTCAGAGGAGGTCGCTGAAGAAATGTTTTTTAAATTTCCGTTTTGATATCAACGCTCTACTTACTTGACTACGGTGACTTTGTAGTCACATTTACTGGCTTATATTAAGGTAGGTTAATTAGACGAGCATAACTTAAGTCCTATAAGCCCCTGTTGTAACACCGATACTACCTATTCCATCGTACAGTTATTGCTCGTAATCCGCCATCTCAGTTTAGTTTTATTAGTGAGTGGACTTGCTTGAATTACATTTAACTAGACACGTAAGGCTAACGTGTTCTCGACGTTAACATGGTTTTTGTCTCATGTTCTCAAATACCGGATAATAAGAGAGCAGATAATCTGTACTCTTCCCTCATCATTACTGCTGCCATAGAAGTTGTTGTAAGTTAGTCTCATATTGCTGGCGTGCACACATAAAGGCTAGTACGTCGTTATAACTGCCTTTAGTTTCCTCAGGCAGCAAATTTTGTTCAGCATGTATATATATCGGGCCAGATCTGTATGGCCTCTCTACAAATGAATTAATTATCTCATATTTCTTTAACAAATGAGAGAATGTGAAGGTAGATTTGTCAGTTAGTAAAGCCGAAGGAACAGGAGGTAAAGTCCACATTGACTACCATATACGCAAAGGGGCAAAACAACCAAAAGCAAATATTATCCCCAGCTAACTAATGTTTAATTTCTATGTCTATATTCATGAATAACACAATAAATTGCTCTCTCATCGAATCTTTTCTATTTATTTAGTTACCTACTAGGCCATTCCAACATGTCATGAGTGATAGCACCTAAAATTTAACTTCAGAGCTGCAAAACTTTTTCTGGCAATTTTACTCAGACTCTCAGAGTTGTTACCAGAAGGCTGCTGAGAAGAAGTGATCGGAGAAATATTTTTTCTATATTTAGCCAGGATGACAACCCAGCTTCTCACACCACCTATATTGTGTGTGTTAAATTAAATAATATGAGTGGTGGAAGCCACCGTTTAATGTCGACTCCAAACGACAGATTTAAGAAACTTTTCATGGCCGAAGGAAATCATTTTTCATATTTCTTTTGTTCGAGATATTTGACCTGGAGTTTGAACCACGGCCCTATATACTAGGCTCCGGCGACTTCAAAACTATTTTCCGGATTTAAGTTGAAATAAAATGTAAGTTCTGAAGTGAATGTATTCGGGTGATGAAAACTGAGTCACAACTTAAGAGGGATGGAAAATAGTCGTGGTCAAATCTGTATGCGACCACATACCCCTTGTTAAAGCCGGTATACCGGGTCAAAAAGGTTTTTTTTAACATTTTAAAGTTAATTATCCAGTTATCAGAAAAGTTTGCTGCCAGAACAATCTCCCCTAACATGTATTTTCATTAGACTAGTTAGAACCGAACATCAATACAAAGCACTCGTTGTTATGGTCAGCACTTTGAAAAAAGTTGCCCTCACTAGACCGCGATCGTTCTGGCAAAGCTATCATTGGCTATTCGAACCAGTGTTCTCCTTACATACATATGCTTTTCTAAATCGATGTACATGTAGTCGCTCACTGTACCACCAACCCCAACATACTTCATTATCCTTCTCTAACCGTGTTGCATGTTTTCTGTGAGTTTTTTTTTTCTCGCATTTCGGCTTGTTTGCTTAAACGTATGATATTTGGTTGGTTGACTTGACTGTGTATATTATTTGTTCCTTGGCATGCATGTATGTATGTTTGTACGTGTATTACTGAGCTGTAGCTCAAGTTGTTATTGGTGATAGCGATGGTGATGTTGTATATGTTAAGGTGCTTTGCTTTATTTTATGTTTTTTTGCAAAGAAAGAATTTTTGCATATTTCATATCAAAAACTGACAGGACACAACATGAGAAGTAATACACAAAGAAAATTGTACATCAACGAAATAGACTAAAATATCAAAAAAAAAAAAGAACGAAAAAAAATTTGTTGGGAATACACACAGTAACGAGTGAAAAGTGACAGCAAAACAAACGAGCAAAACTAAGTGTAACATAACTGATAAGAGAAAACATACACAGACATCAGGAAAACTTATGTATTTATAGGGGGAGAGTATTAAAAGAAACCAAAACACGCTTAAAAAAAGCAACAGAATACATAGTTTTATGTCATAACGATGTTTGAATTTTAAAATAAATTTTTTATTAAATGATTTGTCATCCAAAAATCCAGTTCTGCCTAAAAAACTATTGTCAAAAATAATGTCCTTATATAACACACTTAATGGTTAAAAATTTGCTCGGAGATTCCTTCCATCTAACATTGTTTGAAATCAACAAAAAAATTCGGAATACTTTCTAAGTGACTTCCAACTGCCATGAAAAACTTCTCAAAAATATCATTCGGAATCAACATAAATCTTTAGGTTCTTAACATTCATGGCTGAAATTAATACACATAAGATCGGCGGTGTGAGGAATAGGACACCGTCGGAAGGGTTGGCGGCTTTCTATCCTCTGCGCCATAAAGAAGCACGGGGTGCATGAGCATCTTGTAGAGTAGTGGAGCTCCCACCCCAACGAAATCAATAGTACGATGAGGAGTGTCTCAAGGTAGCTGCAGCGATGTAGGAATGAAGCTCGAAAATTCTATCGAAACGTTAAGCGTCCGCCGTAATCACGACAACTAATGACAGTTTGGATCAATTCGACCGCCGGGTACTGTACTTGTCTTAATTGACAAGTACACGTCCTCTAACCTAACCTTGGAGATCAAGCGCAGGATCACTCTAACCAACAGTTGCTACTATAGTCTCAATAGGCAATTGAGTAGCAGAGACCTCTCTCGTAGGTCCCGCTACTGATATATAAAATTAACACTCGCAACATAAGTTGCGAAAAAGAAGCTGTAATGACCAATTATGTATGTATGAATGTGTGCTGGGTTAAATACACATTTTGTGTACTTTAGGATGGTTCAGCTCACGAACAGCAGCTGGTTGTGATGAAATTTCCGCGCATATTTTACTACAGAAGCGACGAAGAATAGAACGGCCTTCAATCAAAAATCTAATCTGAATATTTAATACAATGGAATTATCATTTACTCAATATCATTTACTGATAGAAGAATTACGCACTAAACATTGACACCAAGTGCTGTGTTAAAAATTTGTTTAAAAATTTCTATTCTTTCCACAAATATTGCCACTCTATAGACTTCCGGATATCAACAAAAAAAAATTAAATTCTAACACAATGACACACAGTAGATTAATTAATTAATTTACTGGCACTTTTAAGACAGTTTTAGTGTGTTGGCACTTCAAAAATGTTAATTAAAATTTAATTACAACAACAAACAACGGAGAAATTTACATTCGATAATGAACGAATGTATGATGCCCTTCAGTTTTCTTCCTCAGGATCTACTATGTAATTTACAAGTGTGGTCTTAATAGTAGCCGACATGACTTCATTACTTATGGGAACTCACTGATAATCAGATAAAACAAGCCTACAGTATTCAGATTCTACTCTATTGTATGAAAGGTGAAACTTGGTTAGTATCGCAAATAATTGCGCAAAATACTACACAGGTATTTATGAAAAATTTGTGCGTCAGAGTCATATGTAGGATGTTTTGTTCCAACACATTTTTTTTTGTAAATGCAACAACAACTAAGACTGTAAATTTGTATGAATAAATTGAATCACTCGAACCATTTATGAGTATTGTAGGTATTTTTCTAAATTTATGAATGTGAATGAGTAGGCATATGAATCAAACATAAGTATTTCGAATATTATGAGTTTGATGCCATCATTGTACTCATACTCATTGCAACCTGTACTTATAAATCAATGTTGTAGCGAATACGAATGAATCAGAATAGTTGAATTTCAATACTATTGACTCACTAATACTCAAAATTTCATGACTACATCTGAGTAGCGAAAAAACGATTCATTGCTGATCTCTGGTTTATACTACAACGACTATGCTGTTTCCGACTTAAATTACACATGAGTGGCGAGACCTACAACTGAACTTCAGAGTCACAGAATTAATTTTTTTTCGAAATTTTATTTACTTTCAGAGTTTTTGCCAGAAGACAGCTGGGAACATGTCACCGAAGAAATATTTTTTTGTATATCCTTTTGTTCCCTAGTGTCTAATCTAATCTCCGGATTTAAATCGACATAAAATTGACTCTTATTTGCAGAAGTGAAGTAAACATAGTCGTGGTCAAATCTGTGTGAGACCACATACCCCTATTATTTATTTAGGTCAAAGGCTGCCACAGAGCATTTCCATCGTCCTATGCGGTTATGATCTTTATTTACTCTAGGTGGTCCTAGAAGCAATAGGTTGTTGTATTGGATATAGTGAGGAGTAAGATAGCAAGTGAGTTCTATACTTTTCCAAGTGGTGAACACTGTCTGAACTTTTCATGACATGCTTCGTAGATATCTCTCTTCTGAGTGAATTGTTTGAAAGAGATAGTGAAACCTTTTATTTTTTATTCACGATTACATGGATAAGTTTGTGATATGTTTCAAAAAAAATTTTTTTATTTAAACGATTGCTTTAAAGGGCTTTACAAACAATAGCAAAAACCTCCTATATTCCTATTATTTTCCGTAGTGAATAGCTAAAAGGTACCGCGATGGAAAATTTTCAAAGTACATACATATATACATACATACATTTCTAGACCAAAAGAAAAATTCCACAATTTTCTACCACTCAAAGCAACAAAAACGAATTGGCAGCATCAGTAGTAGGTGGAGAAGTTTTGTATCTTTTTGTGGTGGTACTAAAATGGATAACTTTTTTTTGTCGCCTTTCCCGTTTTTGTTGTTGTAGCTTAATTGTGAAAATAGCTTCAAACAACAACAACAAATTACGTGAGTTTTTAATTAAATAATGACAGAAGCAAATGCTGATAAAACGAAATCGATGTCGTAACAAAAAAACAAAAACAACAAGGTGACAGTAAAAAGTGAAACATTGAAAATTATTTTAAATAAACATGGTACACTGTGCTACAAATATAGATTTTATTTGCGGTACACAATTGACTCCAAAAATATTTCTTGTTTTAGTTTTATTGACGCCGTTATGCGTGCAATAAACGTCATTCAAGTGTTCGACACTAATTCCATGTACTCTGGTGCTTAAATCATGCTGAATTTGAGCGTTGATGCATGGCCTCACACTACAAAGATCTCTTGCTGAGACGATTATAGCGATCGTGAAAGAGGCGAAGCACGCTGTAAAATCCCCGAAGAGAGCGATTAGTTTGATAAAACAATTTCATTATTTGCCCGTGTAACTGAATGCTATATCTGTCCACATGGATTTGACTAAATAGACTGAATAAATAACAACTAATTTGACAGACGTAGCTTCAACAAGATTGCCGTTATCATCTGTCAAACCCCGGAAGTCAATTACAATTTAAATTGAAAATGCAAAAACAAATTTATCAACTTTATGGAATACAACTGCTATAGAATGTTGTAAAAAAAACAAATCGAAACACAGTGTAGGCCCTACTGTTACCAACGAAATTGCTTGTAACTTCTTCGATACGTTACACTTCTCTTTTCAAATTTACGCTATTGTTGTTATTGTTTTTATAGTTGACGACATTCCGTACAACAATTTCGATTAAATGTCAACTAATCAGATTTTATAACACTTACCTTCGCAACTAGAAACACAAAAAGAGAAATTAATTTTAACAATATTTTTTGCATAGGCATACTCGCGTTTGCATATACATATGTACGTATGTTGAGTAAAACGTAGTTGTTTTCGAAAAATTAGCTGACGACCGTTAATGATTAGAAGAAATGCTAGCTTTGTTGCCACGCTCCCACAAATAAATAAATAAGAAATTTTCCTGTGTTGTTGTTGTATTTTCATTGTTAAAAGTAATTAGACAAGCATTACCATAGTTATGGGAGGATAACGTAGTAAAAGTTGAACCCACCAGCAACTAGCTGACTGGGCTCCAGTCAAGTAAGAAAATGAAAATTAATGAACATCCATTAATAGATTGAATATTTCTTTGTATTTATAATAATATAGGCGGGGAATGAAACCCATACATAACATACGAGTACATATATAATTGGTCATTGCAACCGTTCAGAGAGGATTACGACCGAGTTTCTCACACCACTTATGTTGCGATTGTTAATTTTATACATGAGTGGCAACACCAACAGTTTAAAGTCGACTCCCAACGTCAGATTTTTTTTTGAGAAAGTTTTCATAGCAATTCTATTTACTCTCAGAGCTTTTGCCAGAACTCTGCGGAGAGGAAGTCGCAGAAGAAATATTTGTTCATACATCGTTTTGATGTCTGACCTGAGGTTTGAACCGTGGCCTCCCGTCTAATAAGCCAACACACTATCTACTAGACTACGGCGACCCATAATGAAACCAATACCAAAACCAAAATCCATATGAAACAGTCAGTTAGTGTGGCAAGCCGGGGATGTTCATGTCCACGTACCCATTGTTTTCTTAGGGTCAGTTACAAACAGCTCCAGATCTCATTCAGCGAACACACGTCATTGCCTACGGTCGTTTACCTACAAGTCCAGTGTCAGCTGAATTATATACATATGTACGTGTATGAGCTCGACATGACACTATTTTTCATGTGGGAGGTACAAAATTAATCACGTTGTAAGCTGTGAACACTCAGATTCTTGAAAGCGAGGCGAAAACGACTACCTTGGATTCTACTACACATTCTTACGAACGGTGGCAATGTTTTCAGCAGATCTTGCTTTAAGGAACCTATGGATTCTAATCTCTCCATCATATTGCGAATATATCTCTCAGTAGGACGATTATGGAAACCGTAATATGTGCGAAGCAGAGATCAGCAATGAATAATTTTGTATCTTCTCATAAGTACTAATGGAATTTTGAGTATGAGTGAATCAACAGTATTGAAATTCAACTACTCTTATTTATTCGTACTCGCTACAACGTTGATTTATAAGTACAGGTTGCAATGAGTATGAGTACAACATTGGCATCAAACTCATAATATTCTAAATATGTCCGATTAATACGCCTACTCATTCAGATTCATAAATTTAGAAAAATACTTATAATACTCATAATTGATTCGAGTGATTCGAATCATTCATTAAAATTTACAGTCTTAGTTGTTGTTGCATTTACAAAAAAAGAAGAAAGAAAAAGACAAAGACAGCAAACAAAGCAAACACACATCCTTCAGTGAGTATTGTAGTGTTCGTATGCGAATCATACTTATTTTGTGATTCTTGTAAATGTTGAGTAAAGGAAAGTCGAAATCAACAACATCATGCGTATTGTTAAGTATAAGTACGATGAGTACTTCAAACTTTGAATATGAGTAGTATGAGTATGATATTAAAACAAGTATGAATGCGTATAAGTACCAGAAATTATGAGTATGATTTGAATCTACTCATCTCTTTGAATACTCGTTGCTGATGTCTGGTGCGAAGCATATGGTACTTTACTTTAACCGAGCAGAACAACCATTTTGATAAAATAGCTTTAAGGTGTGCTTGTGATAGAAGCCCCCTAATTTAGTATGTAGTATGTTGATCTATCAGTAGTAAGGCCACGGTTCAAACCCCAGATCAAATATCAAAACGAAAAAAACGAAAATATTTCCTCTAAGCAAATTTCTGGCAAAAACTCTGAGAGAAAAATAAAATTGCCATGAAATGTGTCTCAAAAATCTTACGCTCGGAGTCGTCTTTAAACTGTAGGTCTTGAGTGACCTCATGTATAAAATTAGCACATTTAACATAAATGATATGAGAAGCTAGGTTGTAATCCTAACTGAAGGATTGTAATGAGCAATTATATATGTATGTAATGTATATGCATATGTTATTGAGTGCAGAACAGACTGATTAAATGACAACTAATTCAACAAGCTGGTCGTTATCATGTGTCAAAGTTCAGAAGTCGCTGTTGAAAACCTTAATAGAAATGTTTACAAATTTTTTTCTGCAATATCATTAGTTTTAAAGCAAACGTTGTTAACCTACCTACCTGAGGTGTCCTTCCTTCAAATTTCTTCCTTAAAGCTTTGCAGTTTTCGTGAGTATTTTTTTGTCTCTTTTTTTTGCTTCTTTTGTTTTTTCTTATTTTTTATTTTAATTTTATTTATGGTCTAAAGAGCGTAAAATAATATCTTCAAGGTAAATCTATATAGAATTTATGTTAGAAACACTGTTTTTTTTGGTGGAACGTACACAAATGAGTTTCCAACACAAGTAGGTAAAAACAAAAGAGTGTGTCGCCTTACACAAATGCGTGTGACACTTTATAGTGTAGCAATTTACCGAAGAAGAAGGGAGAGGAGGAGGAGCAGTAGGAGTAGGAGTGGCTATACCGTTTTTAAGCTACTACAAGAACAACCGTGGGCAGTGGATAGCGTTTGTAAATGTTAATTAAATAAAATGATTTTGCATACTCACACAGCTTTATGTTAATAATGTGTCATCAGGGCCAAATAATAACAGAAAAAAAAAACAAAATTAAAAACGAAAAAAAAAATAAAAAAAATAAAAAAAATAAAAATGAAACGAAGTTTTAATTAAAAATCTAAAAAAGCTTTAAACAAACATTTGCATTTGCTTTTGATAACGTATTAATGTGGCAAAATTAATGCCATATTAAATTGGGAAAAAGTCAATGAGGCATATAAATAACGATGTATAATATTCTACTGCATTCCCCCCACAAACCACGGGGCAATAAATCAATGGGAAAATGAATAAATTACAGAATCTTTCAAGTTCGATAATGTTTTATTTCTTTTTTTTGCTTTACATTGAATAAACCTCTTCGAAAAGGCAACACACAAGGAGTCTAATTCAGAGGTAATCTGTACCAATCAGAGCAAGGAGATGTTAAAGAAGAAATTATATTTCTCAACTCAGTGGCAACTTCCAGTGGTACATTGTGTTTCACTAAAGTGGTAAAATGATGGACCTAAAAGTGTGCCGATTGATAACATTGATAAAGAACTCTACACTCTTCCTGGCAGAACTGCATGGGTGCCTAGACATTAGCAGTAAAAGTCAACTGAGTAGGAGATGATTTGTGATGGACATCTATCTCAGAACCCATCTTCTGATTTCAACAGGAGTGTACTGAAAATGGAAATGATGAAATGATAAACTTCATCGTAAAGAAATATTGGAATATAAATACGACTTCAAGGGGTCCTATTTACTCGATCCTACTAGAGCGATCCTCTTATAAGCATATGCCACGCTAATACCTGAAGATACAACTGTGAGGAAGAGAAACCAATAGATACCATACAGATATATTTCGTCATATTCATCATCATCATCATCATCATCATAATTGGCCATTACAACTATTCAGTCAGGATTACGGCCTAGCTTCTCACACCACTTATGTTGTGTGCCTTAATTTTTTATACTACAGTTTAACGTCGACTCCGAACGTCAGATTTATGAGAAACTTTTCACGGCAATTTTATTTTACTCTCAGAGTTTTTGCCAAAAATCTGCTGAGAGGAATTCGCTGAAAAAATATTTCTTCATATTTTCGTTTTGATATCTGATTTGGGGTTTGAACCATGGCTTCCCATCAAATAGGGCAACATTCTAGACTATGGCCTCTACAAAGAATTTCTTTGCTTTTACTTATGTGTTATACAGCATTGAAGTTCCTTGAGTAGCTATTGTTTTCAAACGTTTTCAAATTGTTATGAATGAAGGTCGATTAATAAGCCCCTAATTTTTAAAATTTCTCTCGCCACCTGGTTAGGTTGCGAATTGCTCTCTCATAGCCAATTCGGCCCTCGGTAGCAAAAAATTGAATGAATTTTTCAGTGTACCATAAACGGAATCCAAATTTCAAGACAATTATTGTTTTTACTGGAATGCTCTGGCATCCAAAGCTGTGTTTGCTCTTGAAAGGCATTTCACCTGGCTGCATGTGGCTGTATTTATGAGGCACTATCTAAATACTGTGGGTCTATTGTATGATTTGTTGTGCATGAAAAAAGAATTGGACTCAGTTAAGAGCTTTTCCGGCGTAAGCACATACGTAACAGACTTATCATTCAGTATTCAGTTTGCACTTTCAAAATAAACTCGTACCGAAAACACTCTGTATATGAAAAATTGAAAAATTCAAAGATTTTTAATGTCACCAAATAATAGAATTTATTTTAACAGTAAATTGACTAAAGACAGCACATAACTGTTAAATGTTGAAGTGGAAAAATGAAAACAACAAATTTATACAAAATTCAAATTATTCTTGATGAACGTTTTCTTTATTGAATATCTTGCTTGGTAAATTGGTTGCTGAGCATTTTAATTTTATATTCTCTCGTTTATTTTCCATTTTCCCAGTATTTTTTTTTTTTCGTTCTCTAATAATAAATTCCTTTTGAAGACCTCGGTAAATATCTACAAGTCTAATTGAAAACTGTATTCTCTGTAAAGTAGTTAATAAAACAAGTGCAGAAAAAAAAGCAAAGAAAAGAAAAGTTAAAGAAAAACATAGAAAATGAATGAAAATCAAATCAAATTATTACTTTATTTCACTTTACAGCGGTCGCTGTCACTGTGTGCCACAAGACATTGTCAGAGCAATACGCTTATTAAACATGGCAACCGAAAATTATTCATAAACCATTGAAATATTTTCCTTTCATTTAATACAAACCATGAAATCATACATACATACATATATGTACATTCATATCAATATGTATATGTAGATATATATTTGCAGCATATAAATATGTATGTATGTATATATGTATGTATCTTACTATCTATAATGCTCATCTACATTTATGTACTTACACATGCATATCATCATATCGCATCACATCGTATCTTATAAATGCCAGAGATGATGAGCTTATGTAGCTATAAAAGCTGTAGCTGTAGCTGCTGCTGTTGCTATAGTTGTTGTTGTAGCTGTGGAACTTACGGTTGCTAGATACGAATGATGAAATCGCTGTCAAAAGACCAGTTTTAATTAAAATGCATTCTTGTGGCAAAAAGTTGATACAATACTTACATACATACATACATACATACATACATAACACACAACCATACATAACAGACACACACACTCATACACAGTCAAACACACATAACTGACCAGTGAAAAAAAAATAAAAAAATTTCATTTCGCTTCGCGTTGAAATAGTTTTTTCTCTTTTTCGGAACTGCTTTCAACTAGCCAGTATAACTAGACGGTTCTTAATTTAATAGAATTCAGAGATTCTTACACGAGGGCCGCTCAATAAATTCATGACTTATTAAACTTCTCAGAAGGCTTTTGTGAAAAGCCTTCTTTGAACTCACTTCTGTCCTGAAATCGTATGGCTATCCATCGCATAATAAAAGTCGCCGTAGTCTAGTAGGTAGAATGTTGCCTTATTAGACGTGAAGCCACGGTTCAAACCCCAGCTCAGACATTTCCAACAAAATGAGTAACAGATTTCTGGCAAAAACCCTGATCGTAAATAAAATGGCCAATGAAAAGTTTCCGAAAAAAATCTGTTGTTTGGAGTCGATTTGAAAATGTAGGTCCCACCACTCATGCATAAAATGTTGTGAGAAGCTAGGTCGTAATTCTAGCGGAAAGTTTCTAATGACCACTTATGTACATATGTATCCTTCGCACAATAGCGTTTCTGACGGGGCACTGTCCTTTTGGTATGCACACAAAAAGAATCAGCATTCCTCCAAATAACTTCTGCAAGAGCTTTTTTTTTTTGTTTTTCATCTTATGTGTCAGTGTCATAAAAAGACGAAGGTTTTTTGAACTCTCAATTTCTGATATCTTTAGCCGATTTCTCTAATATAAAGATTGCTGCAATAGCAAGATTTATTTCGGACTCGGGTACGTTTTCTCTAGGGAATGTTTGAACATCGTGTGGAATTGATTGTAGCATCTATAGTGGAGGTTCACCGCCTTACCTAACTCTACTCTGACCACCCTGACTGGCTAGCATTAGCATACGTTTTCCGACAAAGATTCGACGATCACTTTTGGCGCTTTATACGAGCTACGATGATGGAAAACCCAAACCGAAGGTTAGGTTAAATTAGGTTTGAGGACGTGTACTTGTCGTTGAAGCAAATACAATACCCATAGTCGAAATATTCAGTGTAAATTGGTCCTAGAAGAGAGAGAGAGAGGATAGTGAAGTAGATAGGGAAAAGGAGAAGAGATAGGAGAGACACAAGAACACATTATATCTAAGAACAACTAACGCATAAGGAAAAAATCACTGTGGTATTGGCTTTCGGGCTGGCGGCGTTATTGGTCCATATTTGTTTGAGAACGACGTTGGCCAGATCATCTTTGTTAACGATGAATACACTTGGTTGATGATTATCAAATTTTCTTGACCAAATTCCAACGAATGGTGATGAACACCGACGACGACACCAACATTAGACATGACGTACATTAAATTTAGTCGAATTTATACTGTAGAGCTATGAAGAATTGGACATTTTGATTAGGTTTACTCCCAGAGATGTTGCTGGCGTACATTTGAACCTTCAAACGAATAAAAAATTTCGATAATATCTCGATAATGTCTCTCTATTCGATTACAGTGAAAGCTCCCATAGGCGGACACCGACCGTCGAGGCATTTTTGTCCGCCTAGGGGAGATGTCCGTCCAAGGGATATTTTGTTAAAATACTTCGGGAAAAATTTAATAAATACATATTTACCTATATATTATTTGTTGCCAACGATAACTGTGATAAAAAATAATCTTTAAAAATATTTTAATTAACTTTTATTTTTCTCATATTCATATACATTGTACATACGTAGATATGTATTTATATTCAGAGTAGCTAATTAACTGACATATAAAGGCAAGAAATATTATTAAAATCTAAAAAATTGTTGTTTGTTTATAGTTTGCTTGCTTGTTTTTTCCACATATCCTCGTAGTGTCTCTCTAAATTCATTAATTTTGAATATGCTACAAAGTCGGTTGACGAAAAGGTTTGTATTCCATTGGGCTCCGAATGAATTTCTTGGTCCTCATACCTAATAAATATTTCTTCTGGATCATCCAAAATATTTTCCATCAAATCATTTTCAGTTGAAGTACATTCATCAATGTTAACGAAATCTTCAAAATTATCTTCATTTACATCGGATAGTTTATAGAAATTTGTTAATGTTGATAAAGGCAAGTCATATTTAATGACCATCCATCAGTTATCACATGAACCAAAATAAAAAGGGGAATCAAAATTTAGATCTTGTCCATGAACATTACATTACATAAAATAATAAACCGGGGAATCACCGCACTACGCAATCTTACATAATCTGATTAAGTTGAAAAATACACACTCAACAAAGAAAAATTTATGTAATCTCTACACATTGCGCATAGTATAAAAGGGGGATAAACCGAAATACAATAAAATTGCTCAGCTTTGTCTTTTGTAATATTTATTTGTCCGCCTATGGGAGATGTTTTTGGAAAAACAGGTGTCCGCCTCCGTCCAAGGGAGCGTCCGTCCAGGGGAGATGAATTTGCTCTAAAAATACGACCTAATTGACGGGACTTAGAAAATCGTCCGTCTAGCGGAGATGTCCGCCTATTAGAGCTGTCCACCAGTGGAGCTTTCACTGTAATTAAATATTTGAGCATTGTTTGCAATAAATTTCTTCAATGATGGCTTGAATATTCGCTTCTACATACATACATACATACCTCGATCATTACAACCCTATAGTCAGGATTACGACCTAGCTTCTCACACGACTACGAACGACAGATAGTTGAGAAACTATTCATGGCAATTTTTTATTTACTCTCAGAGTGTTTTTGCCAGAAATCTGCTGAGAGGAAGCTGACGAAGAAATATATTTTCATATTTAGTTTTGATCGAGATGTCTGACCTGGGATTTGAATCGTGACCTTACGTCTAATAAGCCAACACACTACTAGACTACGACGACTTCATAATTCGCTTCTAACACTTCCTAAATCGTCCTCTGCTAAGTTCCTTATTAGAATAACAATATTCTCCCTTAGGTATGCATATGCCTTTGAGTCGAATTAACAGCACGAATTGCTTGCTTACTAGACCAATGGGCTTTTCCGTAAAATGGATGAATTATCGCATGAATTTTATTTTGATCTTTTCATAATAAATTGTTGCAGTTTGAAAGACTTGCACTGTTTGAAGTTTTTCAACTATTCATAGTTATCGATATTGATAGTTCTCATACAGCTAGAAAAAACCAACCGAATATGCTTAATAAACAAAAGAAAGTGAAGTTATTCAACTGTCCATAGTTATCGATACTGATAGTTCACATACAGCTAAGAAAAAAGCTTAATAAACAAAAGAAAAACTCAAAAACTAATCCAATTAACGCACTAAGTCTTCAGTGCAACCACAATTGTTATTTAAAATCCCTTCTTATAGTAGAGCTTTGATGCTCCTATCTCTATCTGTGGTTGGAGGGTAAATGATGCAAGTATTTAAAGTATGACCATAACTGTGGTTTCACGTATTTCTCGTATTTATATTTGATTGTTTAAATAACAATTATTTTGGTATTTAAGCGTGCAAACCACATCGTTCTTAAAAATCATTTGAATTTGCATTGAATGTGTATATGTATGGTGAGCGCAAATGAAGGAGTGAATAGGCGAATAGGTTAGAGTGGCACTTATGGCATATCGTATTATAAATTTCAATTTCATTTTCATTTTCAATAATATTAACTAATTGTGATGATTTCGTTAAAGCTCATTATCGTTATGATTAGGAGAATGATGATAATAATGATGATGATGATGGTTATGATGATGAGGCCAATTTAACAGTTTAAACCACAACAAAAATCAAAAATACAACAAATGCGTTGTATTTCATGCAATGTTTTTGTTGCAATTGAAACATTTACGGCCATGGCAACTATGTATGTGGTCGACATTTTAATTCCATGAAGTGGATAGCAAACGATTTAAAAACGTATTCATTTGAGTTATGGAAAGTAAACGAGCCGATAATAAATGAAGGGCATACGGCTATAAATTAAGGGTTTTAATGAGGAAATATTCTATATTTTTTTGGCAAACTAGAAAATTTGTGAAAATCATACACTCACTCTTACACAAACACAAACAAAATCAATGGCCAACAAAAATTTGTTTTTAACAAAAAGTATTAGAATGCAAAAACATTTTGAATATAATTACGAGCATTTGATGAATGTAAAGGCCACAGGCAACATTAAACTTGGTGGTTTGAAAAATCTAGTTTTTGAAAAATGTATTCACATTTCAATCAAACGAAATTTTCCATTTTTATTTAGCTTTTTTTGAGACTCAGTATAGCAAAAAAAAAAACTACGCTTTTGTAAACGATTTTAATTTATTTGTAGATGTTTCCGAAAAGTTAAATTTTTCATGGCTCCGACTTATATACCAGGCTGAACTTAACCAATGACATGAGTTATGTTGCCTTGAGGTTTGTAGTTTACAAAAACCACCATGTCAGATCACCATGTTCTCAAATCATTCGTGCAAAGTATTGAATGTAGCATAAGCTGTGTGTCACCAAGCGACGACCTGTTGAAACCACATGTGGTTGGAATCCAGATCATCCAATTTAAGTCATAAGAAGTTGATAATCATCGAAGTACAGTGCTCTTCGTAGACAATGGTGGCCTGGCTAATGTCGTTCCCATAGAAATATGAACTGATGCCGGCCCCAATCTAAAATCTGCAACAAAATATGACTTTGTTGCAATGCATTGGACGCTCTTGAATTCCACGTGGATTGGTATCGTATTGAATTCGTTCGTAATTTTTGTGTATTTCTGCACCCATTTATACAGAAAAGGGCCTCTTTGCTGAAAACGATTGCTTCAGAGCCTATTCAGCCTATTCAGTCAACAAACGTTGTTGCCTATGGTCGTTTATTTTCTGTTTCTGGCTGAATTGAAGTTTTTACAGAATGCAAAAATGGAAAAACTTACGATCTGAGAAAAAGCGACTTCTCTGTGAGCGATGCAAAATCAGTTTTTTCGCATTTTTCTACACACACTCACAGACACGGGTATTGGTCGATCGTTTACTAAACCAGTGGAGTCGATCTCACATTTTGAATAATCCTCTCGGTATGACAACTATGGCCATTATGAAATAAGCACAGTGAGGGTATTTGCACATATTTTTCACCTATCGTTGGCGATAAATGACAACCACTGTGGACATGGATTGGGTGTAGTGGTGACAAACTATTGTAAATTAAGTCTTACTCTTCTTTAAATTAAAGCTCTACCTACGACCTACGATTTCATATTGGTTGTCGGAAATATTTTCATTTGATTCAATCGAGTTTCCCCCGATATGCGGATAGGCAGAGGTGACTGTCAAACCAAATCGTTGGGATGCATATAATTTGGCTGTATGTGGCCCATTATAACACCATAGTTCTGAAAGCATTTTGAGCTTCTAACGAAGTAACTTACAGTCTTAATGTGCACTATCGCAGATATTTGGATTGTCTACATAGTAGACACCAAGATGCAGAACAGCTTTCAGTCCAGAATATATCTCAACATCATCCGTACATTCAAGGTTCACTTCCATTCTGTTACTAGTTTACCATTTAAAAACGTTTAAAATATTGAGCTCTTAGATTGCAAATAAAATCAAAATAAATTTGTGTTTAGTTTTAATTAAAATTCTTTATTATTCTCACGATTCTGCGTGCCACGGTTCACAACTTGATGTAAACAACAACTCTGTTTATACCCTTTGCATAAACAATAACAATTACTGGACAATTACTCGACAGATCTTCGTAACGGAGATATACAAACCACGATTACTCTCTTCAAACGCACACAAGACTGACTGAACTTGCCTTGCCTTTTATATGGCAGAGTAAACAGTCTGATGAATGTTCTTGAAGGCGAATGTTCGTGACTTCGCCTTCTCGAGATCTCTATAAATGTAAACATCGTTGTTTACATTCATTATTTTTGATTGTGTATTTTGCATTTTGTGTACTTTGTAATGTTATTTGTGGATTTTTGTTTACTTGTTTACTATTGTTTGTATGCTGTTGTTTGTTGTAATATAAAGCAGTACGATAATTTGTAAACAGGTTTGTTTACTGCATTGTTTTGTGCTTGTAGCTTTTGCTTATAATTTTAATGTTAAACGATGTAAAAGTGTTTTCGTAACAATATATTTTAAGTGATAAAATAGGTGGCGGTTTGTACCTCCTTGTGTAAAGGCCAGGATGCATTTTACTAGGGTACACACTTAATTCAATACCAGATGACCTCTTCAGAGTAATTTGAAACATGACTGTATATGGTTATAAACATGGGTATCCATACCAAAAAAAAAGCCGCGTGCGTTATTACATCAATTTTAACTTTAATTTAGAACAGAAAACAAAAAATGCTGATGTGTTAGTACAACAACACAAATTAAAAATTCTAGTTTTTTGTTTCCTATTAAAATAATCTAATCTAATCTATGCTGTTTAATGCATAAACATGAACATCAATAGATTAAATACTATGGATCCCTCTATCTCAGTCTCCCTTTGTCACTGCCTGTCTTGTTTTTATAAGCCTACGCTTTTGAAATTCCAAATAATCATCATAATAAAATTAAAACAACTTTGTTGTTATCCTTAATTAAAAATTTTTCTTCGAACCTTTATTTCCTATTCAGTTTAGCTTTGGTTTTAATTAGTTGGCTTTTTACGAGACTTCCCTTTGCTCTCTCACCATCATTCATTGTGTGCTGGTATATTTGATTTTATTTTTATTTTAATTTTTTTGTTTTGCTTTTCATTACAATTTTGTTTCATAAATTTTATTGTTTTTTATTTGTTTGTTTATCTATGGTATGTAGAAATGTGTGTATATTTTTGGTTCCTTTTTACTGTCATTACTACAATATATGGCCGAAAATAATCATCACATACACAGAAGATGTGCCTAGTAATGTTTAGCCAAATCAGCAAAATACACATACACATACACGTACACATTCATACATACTTATACAAACACAATATTCAAAAAATATTTACACAGTCTTTTGAATAATAAAATAAACTATACATGGATAGATGGGCGGATGGTTGGTTGGATGGATGAATAGTAGATGAATGAATTTGGGGCACTATTTAGTTTATTCACATATTAATGTATGTATCTGTGTATGTATATATGTATATCACAACCATTGGCTATTTACCATATGTTCTATGTGTATGTATGTATGTGTAAACATTTATACGCATAAAGCCTAGTGTTTATGATGACAATGTCAATGATGATAATGATGTTGATGTTGATGTAAAATTGTTTTTCTCAATAATAATATCAGAGGCATGGGAATATCAAGTGATGTATTCATTTCGACAGTGTTGCCAACGTTACGTTATTATACTGGAAAAAATGAGACCAGTTGTAATGGATTCGATTCCTCTCTTAAAAGCTCCTCCCTGCACTACTTGTCACTGATGCTCAAAATCTTTGGTGTCTGCTGGGTTTGGGTAGTGGCAGACGTTCTACGTCAACGGGTAGCTGTAGCATTCTACGGCTTTATACATGCACCGTGATGTTGCCTATAAAATTATAATGGGATTGTCCTTACTAACGCATGATTTTAAAAAAGCTCAAAAACGTTGATTGCGTTTTTGCAGAGAGTGTGTGTGTTAAGACGTAGTCGCCATAGTATAGTAGATAGTGTGTTGGCTTATTAGATCTGAGACCGCGGTTCAAATCCCAGGTCAGACATCTCCAACTATTCCTTCTGCAACTTTATCTTAGCAGATTTCTGGCAAAAACTTTGAAAGTAATATAAAATTGCCATGAAAAGTTTCTCAAAAAAATCTGACGTTCGGGATCGACTTTAAACTGTAGGTTGTATCACTCATGTATAAAATTAACACACGCAACCTAAGTGGTGTTAGAAATTAGGTCGTAATCCTGATTGAAGGGTTATAATGACCAGTTATGTATGTGTATGTACCACTCATGTATAATATTAACACATTCAACATAAATGGTGTGAGAAACAAGATCGTAATCCTGACTAAAGGCTTGTAATGGCCAATTATGTATGTATGTACATATGTAAAGCGAAAAGTTCGTTAGACAAACACTGATGAAGGTAGGTCAGTTCATATCTGAAATGACTTGTTCATGGCTTTCTCAATGAATTTTTAATAAGAAGTGCGATCTTGCTGGATAGAGGGCTAAGGATAGGAACTACTGTCATAATATGAGTATCAGTATATTATACAGAAAACATAATCGGAATTGGTATTAGCGTTACGACGAATATGGTTAACTTTAATAGGACCTTTAGACACGTAAATAGTAAGTCAACGACTGTACAGTATGCTTGTGTTGTATTTTACAGCAGAAAAAAGAGAGTGAGTTGATAATAGCTTTATCCAGATATTGTGGGGTTTCCCTCGTTGTTGATGCTTACAGTTTATTGGTGTTTTTCAACGTTATCTCAACGTTGATATATCGTCCTCTTTATGTTACTTGTTAGTTTTTATGACTTCACCCTAGCCGACTAGATAGTGTGTCAGCTTCTTAGTGTCGAAAGCGTTTGATTCAAACCCCAGCTTAGATATCTCGAATAAAAAGAATTAAAAAAAAAAATATTTCTTTTATGGACTCTCCCTCTCCCTGAAAGTAAGTAAATTTGCAATGAATAGTTTTACAACTCTGAAAAAAATGGTCGTAATGATCAATAAAGTAAATAAGTTATACTATACTTAAAGACATGCACTTTAATGAGTCAATATTCGGTTTCTTGAGTACAATATTTTAAGTGTTCAGGCAAAATAATATACGTAGTTCAGTTGCTTATTCAATATTCATTTGACAGCTGTTAAACAAAACAGCTGATTGTTTCAACAACATTGGTTTTAATTTTGTTTTGTTGTTTTTTTGTCATTGTTTGCATTTCAGTTGTCAAATATCAACAGAAACTGTTCGGTTATTTGTAATGTGTCCACTAAACACTCTTATGACGGCGCTGCATTTTAAGTTTTATTCAATATTGTGTATAATAATTTGCGTATCTATTGAAATTTTATATGAAATATTGAGCTCAATAATGCCGTTTATTGCAATTTACGCAATAAAAATGCATATCTGAACACCGTATTAATTTGCACGAACCCGAAGTGTTCTAAGCAAATATGTAGATTCTGTGATGATGAGAATGGATCATCGGAGCACATTCTTAGAACCTGTGATATATTGACGCATCCCAGAAGTAAAGACCTGGATGCATATAAGGTTCTAAATATGCGAATTATCCGACCAGAGGTATGCCACAAACTTTATTTTTGCTCAGCCTTAGTGAGTACATTGGTTGTGCTACTTGATGGAAATGGGGTCATTAAGCAAAAAAAAAAGGGTGACGGTTCCATAAGGCGTAACAATATGTATGTTGTATCGATTTTAAGCATGCTTATGACTCTCCACCATTGTATTTCAATTTGGCATATATTCCCCAAAAATTAAATTTTGTCAAATACTAGGAAATACTTTACGTATAAATTCTAAATAAATCACAGTTTGCTGCAAGATGATACAATAAAATTCAATAATTCTGGCAAAATGAACTTTACCTTTTTCTTACCATAAATCAATTCCTGGAAATTAATTTTGACCAAAATTTAAAACGATTAGCCAATGTTACCTTACATTTGTAAAGAATTTCTCTAATATTCATCATCAATAAAAAAAAAAATCTTAAACTGTTGATATGAAAAAGTAGGTGAATAATAATAATAATAACCACACACTTACTTAATTAGAATATCCATTTAATTTTATTTGTACCAACAATGCCTTCGAAAATGATTTGAATTTCTAACACAAAAGTCTACGTCTACATAAAGTAAATCAAACAAAAGATTTTAATCCACTTCCAAAACCCTCTCTCTCTCTCTATTCTAAGAAATGTTTGAACATGTTAGCTTGTTGTATAGACTACGTTGGCTAACGTTACTAAAGAAGCTTCTGACCAATTATCTAACCTTTTAATCATATTGAATACTTATTTCTTTAACAAAAGGGAAAAGCAAAAGTTCCATCCCCTCCCTCTCTCAATCTTACTCTTTGACTGAAATAACTAATGAAGTCAATTTGTATGGCTGTAGTAGTACCTAAGCATGGTGAGTTGGAGTTGGTGTTATTATTACAGGCCATTATTTAGTTCAGACCACTGTGTGTCTGGCTTTTGTGCTTTTGTCTATTGTCTGTTAAATTGGTCAACTAGGGCCATGCGATAACCCCAAATTTGTTTGGCCACACTCACGCTGTTTCTGATAGTAAAATGCCAACCAAAAATGATTTTAATTAATTAGGCTTTTATGAGGCATGCAAACCCAGTTATATTTAGTATATATTGTATAAGATAATATAGAAAACAATGTTTTACATATGGTATCACACACACATACATACTTACATAGATACATAAACATCTACTCATTCATGGTAATAAAATGCAAACAGAAGAAAAAAGGATATGAGAGGAGAAAATTTCAAATAATGAAACTTAATTTAAACACTCCAGCGAATTACTGAAAATAAATTTATTTAAGCATCGAAAGTGCTAGAGGCCGTAGTTAGGCTCTAGAGTTCAATCCTCAGCAGTCTCTTTGCAGTCTTCTGACATAACCTCTGGTAGCAAATTATTACCATCAAAAATCTAGTCAAATATGTTGTACACACACTTGGGTAGTGTGAGAAATTGCGTCATTAAAGTAATGTTATGAAAAGGTGGTGAGCCATGCCGCGAAACTGCAGGAGTTTCTTAAATATTTTGTTTTTTACTTTTCTACTGAATTGGGACAGATTCTGATGATGCTGCAATGTTTCAACGTATCTGGCTATCTGATACAAATACTCAGTAACTATTTCTGCAACAGAATTGTAAGCTGCAAAATGCTAATGAGTCACTAGCCTTTAAGGCTGGAGGTTCTTGTGCCCACTCTGGAGCGTCTTGTAAGTCAGCATATTTTATATCAAAATTCTAAACGAGGCATTGGTATTTGCCGATAGCAATCCATAGCTATGCAAATAGCATACGCGAAAGTTGAGTACCGTGACCATTTCGACACGTAAATCTACATAGAGTCAAAATCTGATATAACAATACACTGAAGCCATCCGTCTAAAGTTTAAACGGAGGGCAGTAATGCCATGAATTGCAAGTTGCAGTTCAGAACCCATTAACGATCTTCTCAGGAGTCACATGGACTATGCTTGCAATAAGTCACCGATATTTTCAAAGGTCCTGAAAAGATGAACGGCAAATGTAGTACGACCTAATCATCATAGTAATACTATTATCCAGAGTAAATAATCCAGTGTGACAGTATGATTCAGCACAAGGGTAAGGCATCATAAGAGATACACAAAAAAAAAGGAATATTGGTTGTGGAAATAGCGAGTTAGTCCATCCCTTTGCTGGACATGTTGGATGTCTTAAGACGAACTATAGACCTGTAGAGAAGTTCATTACACACTTTACTTTAACGAATGCCACAAGCTGCTACGCCCAGATTTTTTCTTCTATGGCAACTAACTTCCGGGTTACTCTTGCTTCAAAAAGACCTGCTTCCAAAACTCTACTTGCAATGTTTTCTTCAACCAGGACTATGACCTAGTTTATCACACCGCTTTTTTTTTTTTTTTTTTTTTTTTTTTTTTTTTTTTTATTTTATTTTCAAATTAGTTCATTACAATAGTTGACCTCAGCGCCTAAAGGCATTAGTGAGGCAAGTTGGCTAAATATTTTAAACTAAGTTTTATATATACATATTTAACATATTTACATATTTACAAAATAATAATATTTACATGATAATAATGATTGTTAAATTTACAGTAAAAGCTCATCCCTGTGCTCTAAGATATGTTCTTTCAGTAACTTTTTAAATATAGAAATTCTGTTTTCATTTTTAAGATTTTGTGGCAAGTTATTATACTTAAGGCTACCCATAAACTCTACACTTTGTTTAGTTGCTTCCAATCTACACCGGCTTATTCTTAGATTTCCATTATTTCTTGTATTGTACATATTTTGATTTGTTGTAAATGAAATGGTATGATGGCCAATATTATTCAGGCATTTGAATACATATAATAAAAGCTGCATTTGGTAAATACCATGTATTGGTAAAATAGTTTGACATATGTCTGTAAACATTGTTATAGTTGGATATAATATTGGTAAGTTGTAGACTGCCTTTAAAGCTTTATTCTGCATGCGCTGTAACGATTTTAATTCAGTAGTTTTTTTATATCCATAGATGATGGCTAAATAATTAAAATGACTGTGGATTAAAGCATTATAAATGGTTAATTTTACTTCTGTATCAAATTTATTCTTAAATTTGTATAATACACCAACAACTTGAGCAGCTTTCATTCTGAGAGATTGTATGTGTTTATCCCAAGCAAGGTTGCTCTGAATGCTTATTCCCAAGTACTTAATAGACTTCACTTCTGTCACCTCTTTTCCATCAACAATTATCGAAAAATTTGTATTATTATGAGTTGGCTTAAATCGTATAAGCTGAGTTTTACTAGCATTTAATATAAGTTTATTTATTCTTGCAAACTCACATATTAGTGCTGCATCTCGTTCCATATAAGCTTTGACAACAGTTTCATGCTTGTATGGGTAAAATAAGCAAACATCATCTGCATACATAAATATTTTTCCACTAGGAGCAAGGTTATGCAAATCATTAATGTAGATAGAAAATAATAACGGCCCAAGTACACTACCTTGTGGCACTCCATTTAAAATTCTTCTTGAGCTACTCTTATTAGCTCCAATCTGAACGAATTGCCAACGATTTGTTAGGTAGCTCCTTAACAATAGACGATCTCTTTTTTGAAAACCATAAAATTTCAGTTTATCAATTAAAATGTCATGATCTATGAGATCAAATGCTTTGCTAAAATCATAAAAAATCCCAGCTACCCCACTATGTCCTTCATCCAACCTCTTACAGATGTAGTTGACAACATTAACAACTGCTTCTTCAGTTCCACATCCTTTCCTGAAACCATATTGAAAATCATTAAGTGAATTGTTATATAAATACGATGACATTTGATTGTATAAAATTCTTTCGAAGATGTTATTAATGACTGGTAATACAGCAACAGGTCGGTATTTTTCAACCACAGAAGCGTTATTTTCCTTAGGAAGTGGAGTTACTTTATGAATTTTCAAAATATTTGGATATGTTCCAGTGCTAATCATGTTATTAAAAATGTGTACAAGAAAAGGAGTTATTTCATCCACACAAACTAACAATAATTTCGTTGGAATATTATCATGGTCACAGCTTTTATTTAATTTTAATTTTAAAATGATTTGTTTCACTTCATTTTGCATAGTATGTGCAAAACTAAATCTCGTACTGGTTTCATTTAAAGTTCGCAACAAATTAAAATGATCAGTTTGTGAGTAGTAAATTTGTGATTTTAAATTTGATATTGAATCGATAAAATAATTGTTCAACATTTCAGCTTTTTCTAAGTCATTAACTACTGCTGCTCCATTAATATCTTTGTTATTAATGCTTACTCTTGAAGTTCTCCCAAGTGACTCATTTATAAATTTCCAACTCTTTTTTGGGTCTTCTTTAACAGCTTCTAATTTATTTTTGAAATAATCGTTCATGCATTCTCTTAGCGCTTTTTTGATTACATTACTAACACCTCTTAATCTTTCCATGATATCTATATTGTCGGATCTCTTTTTTCTCAGCCGTAACAGTTTTCTTTTATAAGTAATTAGTTTTTGCAAATTTCCATTAATCCAAGGAGCTATTTGTGTTTTCTTGTTGACTTTTAGAATTTTAACATTTGTTGAATTTTTAACAGCATTATCCAAGCAATCAATCAAAGCAGCTGTGTCTGTAGAAGGATCACCTGTCTCATGTAATTGAGGTAATTCAGATTGAATATATCTTTTAGCTCGATCAAAATCGCAATAAAAACGTGTTTCCTCATCAAAATCTCCATTTAATGGCTTAACATCAATTAGTATAGAAATTACATTGTGATCCGAAAATCGACATTCAATTGAATCTACAAATATGTTTCTACATATATTGCTATAAACGTGATCGATGGAAGTTTCACTTCTAGGGCGTGAGATCATATTGTGACAATTTAAAATATCATAATTGGCCAGCAAATTCATCAGTTCTTCAGATTGTTCAACGTCTAAAATATCAATATTTGAATCGCCAGCAAAAATACATTGATTACGACCATAACAACAAAGCATATTCTCCAAAAAATTTAAAAATCTGTTGTAACCACATTTTGGTGATCTGTAAAATGTTATAAATTTCATAACCTTTCCATTTAACTTTATATCATCTAACGATAAAGCAATGGCATCAATAAAATCTTTGCTTTCACATATTTCAATTTTATATTTGAGCTTATGATGTACATAAACAGATGCACCTCCATATCCGTCAGCCCTGCAACAATGTATAGCGTTATAACCAGGAATATTGTATAACTGAAGTAATTCATTACTAAACCAAGTTTCTTGAACTGCTATAACACTTGGTAGCCGTGGTAATTGCACAATTAGATTTTTTAATTTATTGAATTTATCAATGGATGAGATACTACGAGCATTTATAGAAATAATACTACAGTATGAGCTTGAAATTTTGCTATAATTATCAACAAATGAATGTAAACTTGAAAAATATCTGTTTTTTAACATATAAAAAAGTAATAATTAAATACATTTCAAAAAAAAATAAAACTAATTTTTCAATAAATAAAAATTTTAGGAAGATAAATAAACTTCATCCTCAGCATCTGCCACACTAGCATTCGATCTACGCATTTTCGGCTTAATAGTTGTTGCTTCAAGCAAAATTATGTCAACGTCTTCCTTACTTCGTATGATCCTTGGCTTAGATACTTCACTTTTTTTACAAAAAACTCTTCCTCCAGCAGCATACACAGCACGATATCCAACATTTTTTACTGACTTAGCATAATTTAATAAACTAAGTGTTTCGCGGCTTAAAAAATCATTTATAAAAACAGAGGACTCTTCCCTTTTTAATTTAGGTTTAGCTGACATTAGCGCATCTTTCGATTTTTTTGTGTTAAATTTAACCACCAACGTTTTTTTCCCAGAATCATTACCGACAGCAGGTTCATTTCTTTTTTTAATAAAATATGCATCTTCAATACTGCTGGGTTGTACTTCTATACCGACATCACTAGTAAGCTTTAAAACAGCATCACTTGCTGATTGATCTTTAGGTGCAACTATTCCACTTATTATGCAGTCATTTTTCACCCTCTGGTCATTTAAAACTTTAATAGATTCCTTTAAAGATTTTACTTCCGTTTTTAATATTTTATTTTCTTTTTGAACTTCATCCAACTTTTTTTTATTCTCGGCAACACCTTTCATTATTTCATCAAACTGTGTTGACATGAAGTTTAACGACTCTGTTAATATAGACAGCTGATCGAGTTTCTTTAATTCTAATTTAATGTCATTAAGTTCTTTTTTAATGGTACCACTATTGTTGTTGTTACTGCACAAGTGGCACTCATATTCTTCGCGTTCATGGCTTAACAAGTATTCATACCTTGCTTTATCAAGTTGTGTACACATTACATGAAATTTTTTTTTACATGTATCGCACTGTATGAACTCTTCCTCTTCTTCTATCTCCAAATTACATTGTTCACACAATCTTTTATTTTTAGCATTTCGGCGGCCTTTTCCAGACATTTTTTTATATGCTATACAACAAGAACTGTTTAAGAAAGCGATTCAAACAATTTGGGATTTTAACTGTTGAAAATTCAATAAATACAATTAATTAAAACTTTGCTTCTTAAGAAAACCAAAAAATGACGTTTACACTCGTAGGATTGCCAACTTTTTTTTCTTATGTTGTATGCGTTAATTTTATACAATTTAAAGTCGACTCGGAACGAAAGGTTTTTTTGAGAAACTTTTCATGACAATTTTATTTACTCTCAGAGCTTTTGCCAAAAATCTGCTGAGAGAAAGTCGGCGAAGAAATATTTTTTGGCATACTCGAATATACGTTCGAATATACTCTTGCAAATCCCGCTGCCACAGGCGTAGGCTTTAACATCATATTGCTGATCTCAGTCTCTATAGCAGCTGACCCTAAGACTACTCTCATTTCAAGCTTGCCGTAGGTAATTGAGTGGCTTATTTTCACCACAACTTGGTAAGACTTCCTCTCCTGGACCTCTCTGTTATACATTCGAATGTACTATTGCAAATCCCGCTGCTACATGCGCTGGCGTTAACATCATATTGCTGATCTCCCTATCTATAGCAGCTGTACTTTAGACTACTCTCATTCCAAGCATGCCGTAGTTACTTAAGATGGCTTAATTGCATGAAAAGCTAGTAAAATGCTAGTCATATATAGGAATGATAGACACAATTTTTCAATAAGAATAATAGGACTAAAGATTACAAAAATACGCCTAAAAATTACATTATCTGGCTATTTATGACAAATGACGTCACGTACTGTATTTATTATCGTTAATAAAGTTTAGCATCCTTATGGTCCAACGTATGCTAAGTTCTACACTTAATATAATACATAATCAGAATTTGACAATCAAGCAGCTCCCAGCTGAATGAGGATACAATCTAGCGATTGAGGAGCCTCTCTGTCATATATTCGAATATATTCTGGCAAATCTCGCTGCTATAGGTGCTGGCGATACATAAGACTTCCCTGTCCATAGCTGCTGACCACTTAAAATGGCTTACTTGCAGTGCATAATGACACGATTTCTACTACTGAGCAAACATAATCTTACAAATTCAGCTTTTATCAAAATATGCTCCTAAAAATCTCACTATACTCCATGCGTCCATTGTACCCCAGATACCGATATTTTTAGAACTCAGAAGAAATTTTTATTTCAAAAGTTCTCATACCAAAAGATCTATTAGGTGAACCACATAAAACACCCCCTTCGAAGGGCGAAACCGAGAATAAGAAAAATCTAAAACGAACTTTTGTACCACGTAACCACGAAAGTGGCTTTTCGTTTTCCATCGTTTCCAAATCAAAAACTCATCACTTGATTCTATGATAAAATTCTATGAAATCCTTAATTTTGTTTAAGCATCCGAAACTGTTCACCTATTACGTTTATGCTCATTTGATGAGAATAGTCGCTCATTACGATGGATTTAATTTTGTTTTATTAGGTTTTTCTATTTCATTTCATTTTATGAAAATCTATAAATTAAATATGTTTTGTTTTATGTTCGCCAAATCTCATAAATATCCCAGGCAGGCAGGCATTCACTTTATTGGGTCATTGTCATGATTTTTTCATCGTCTTTGTTTTTTGACTTCATCTTAAGCGTTTATTGTGATGACAACACAGCACTTTACGGCTTTCAATATAAAATAAAAGAAGATTAAAGAATATTGTCCATACTTTTGAGGGCACATTACTGAGACATCAGGCTGAATGACTGACTTGATTAAATGAAATGAAAAAATTCAGGTATTAATTGTTAAGCGAAGGATATTTGAAACTTGATGTAAAAAACATTCTATTCCATTTTTTAAAGGCAATATTGGAGACTTTTTTCGTATCAATTCACGTCATTCATATTCAAACACCGTGTCTTGGTATTAGGAAGTATTTTCTCGTATTCGCTAATAGTATCCATTTGTGTGGCGTTGCTTTATTCAAACCATACATTCGCGAACTGTACAGATTCAATTTGAAGCCTTAACAGAATACGCATACGTTTCAAAGTCGAAAGTAGCCTTAGGGCCACTAATACAACTTGCCATTAAATTTGGGTTTAGTTAAAGGTAACTTTAGCTAAAGAGAACTTTAAAGTTCAGGCTCAATTTAAAGGCTTAACAGTAGAAAGTAGCCTTAGGGCCATTATTACAACTTGCCGTTAAAGTTGGGTTTAGTTAAAGGTAACTTTAGCTAAAGTAAACTTTAAAGTTCAGGTTCAATTTAAAGGCTTAACAGAATACGCATACGTCCCAAAGTCGAATGTAGCCTTAGGGAAATTACTACAACTTGCCGTTAAAGTTGGATTTAGTTAAAGGTAACTTTAGCTAACATACATAATACAGTCAGGATTACGGCCTAGCTTCTCAACACCACCCATGTTGTGTACATTAATTTTATACATGAGTGGCGGGACCTACAGTTTAAAGTCGACTCCGAACGACAGATTTTTTGAGAAGCTTTTCATGGCAATTTTTACTCTCAGAGTTTTTGCCAGAAATCTGCTGAAAGGAAGTCGTCGAAGAAATATTTTCATATTTTCGTTTTGATGTCTGACCTGGGATTCGAACTCTGGCCTTCGTCTAATAAGCCAACATACTACCTACTAGACCAAAACTTTAGCTAAAGTGAACTTTAAAGTTACCTTAAACTTCTTTTCGTTATTATTACCTACAGATAAAATAAAGTTAACTTTTTCAAAAATATGGCAAAGACGGAGCAATGTCGATAACACTGCTCAATTAAACAATTATAAGGGCCTTATAGCCCACTTATAATAATGAAAACCAATTTAGCCGCCTGTTGAAATCCTCTCTTTAGTTAACGGCAAGTTGTAATAATGACCCTTAGTCTACTAGATAATCTGTTGGCTTATAAGACGTGAGGCCACAGTTCAAATCGCCAGACATTTCCAAAAAAAAAAAGAAATATGAAAAAATATTTCTATTGCCCCTCAGCAGATTTGTGGCATAAACTCTGAGAGTAAATAAAAAAAATTGCCATGGAAAGTTTCTCAAAAATCGATCGTTCCAATGTTTCAGGTATAAAAAAACTGAACACACATAACATCGGTAGTCTAAGAAACTAGGTTGTAATCCTGGCTGAAGTGTTGTAGTCGTCTCCCAAATGCAATTAAAACTCGAGTTTTAATTTAATTTAATTTAATTTATTTTAATTTTTATTTTTATAGTTTTCCTATTTCTATGCATGAGATAATGAATGCATTCCATTAGCCAACGTATACAAAACACAATTGAAGTGAAAACTGCTATAAAGGCTAAAATCACATCGATATTATGAAATTGCCAAAATGATAAAAATCTACCCTTAACACGTAGATGCATAGCACCCTTGTGCCTTAAAACATATTCAATCCAATAGATGGCCAATTCCTTTGGTTTCAAGGGTTGATCATGTAATAATGCAGATAATTGCTTAATTTTTAACTGATACTGGGGTTTTGTTAAAAGTTCTACAATTAAAAGCTTCAATTTCGATGCACTAAGTTGTTGTAGACTTAGGCCTAAACCATAGCCACCGTTTATGGCCATATTTATGTTTAAACGATCATTAGCAAATACGGGTATGCCCAACAAAGGCTTGGCATAATAGACAGCCTCAATAAAATTAATCTTCTCACCACTGGTCATAAAGAGCTTGACTTGCGGTTGAGCAAGTAAGGCAAAGTGTGATACATTGGAAACATAAAGTATATTTTCATACTTAGCTTGAAAGGGCATATTAGAATTATGGTGCCATATGACTTTGTAATTCAAATCCTTAAAAGCATTGCATAGCTGTAAAGTCTGCTCCGGACTTAATTGAAATATGCTGGGATTTATATCCAAATAAAAGTAGATGACAGACTGATTAGATGAGCTTATAAATTGTTGAACCGGTAAAGGTAATTCAGGTAAATTCTCTTCTACTATATGTAAACCAGCAGCCTCAATCATATTCGGCACATAGGGCCGTGGAAAACTTAAAGACACATGATGATTTAATATAACCAAAGAGAAATTTCTTCTCACCTCTTCAAAGGTTTGACTTGCATTTGGAAATAATTCTTTATACAGCATATGTTGCTGATTTAAATACATAAAATTGTAGACCATTTCATTGATCATATCCAAGGCAAAATTTAAACATCGTTGCATGAAATTCACCTCAAATGTATGTTGTATGAATACAGAGGGTATAAATGATACGGGCGATATATTGCCCACTAATTTATCCACAGTAAGCCAAGTACAATAATTCGAAACACCCACCATGGGTGCATTGAAATGTTCGCCTAAGCCGTATAAAGAGTCACTGAGTAAAATATCCAACAGTATCAAATCGAATTGTTGCTGCTGCTCTTGCATTAATAGTTTCACTTGAGAATTTTTTAAAATATTCCTATTCATTGAGGTACAGTTTCCGAAAATTATCTGAAGATTGTTAAAGAAATTGTCATCCATATAGTTTGAGGAGAAATATGTAAATTCTGTAAGAAAAACAAATAAATTGTGTGAGGCCAAAATCGAAAACCTCTCTAAAAACCAACTAACCTGTTAATATTGGTTGATTTTCTTTTATAATTATTTGTGTTATATTCTCACGTAGTTTCCATTCACTGGGAAATCTCAGTATAAGCGTTACTTGATGGCCTCTATCACTTAAAGCATTTAATAGAGCTGCGACAAAATCATATCTAGCCGGTGCTGGCAAGCCAAATACCGCTAATATTCTTGAGGCAGACACTGGCGTTGGCAGTATAGCGGTGCTTGAAATGATTATAAAAAAATAAAACAATTTAATTGAATTTATTTTAATCATTGCTATGCATTTAAGCAACAAATCAATAATGAACGTTTAATTAACTTTATTTAATGTTTGTCGAGTCTTTCCGATCTTAGCTTTACTGTTTTAAGTCAATAACGAACCACAATATCTGATAAAATAAAATGAATGCAGAGGGAAATTCAATTATAAATTGATAAGAAATTACTCTTTAATTGTTTGGCATTAAAAGAGAATACAGATAATTAACAATAACAATAACAAATAAAAAAAAAGAGTATCAAAGAAGTGTTAAAAAAAATTATGAAAACAGAAACTTTTAGGGCCATTATTACAACTTGCCGTTAAACTTGGGGTTAGTTAAAGGTACCTTTAGCTAAAGGGAACTGTAAAGTTACCTTTAACTTATTATCATTATTACAACTTACAGATAAAATAAAGTTAACTGTTTTCAAAAATATGGCAATGAAGGAGCAATGTTGATAAAACTGCACAATTAAACAAGATATTTCTAAACGCAGTGGCAGCGAAGGTCCTCTTTTGTTGTTGTTGTATTTCCTCATTTTGCTTATATCGGGTGATTTTTTAGCTATTATATTTGGCAACACTGGTTTAAACCGCTCACGCACGTTTCGTGTTTTGTTTCACTGTCAAACATCTTCAGTTTGGTCTATAATTTAACCATGAATCGTCTTACATACGAACAACGCTTGCAAATTATTGAATTTTATTATCAAAATGGGCTCTTGGAAAGTTGGCCGAAGATCCACTTCTTTATCGAAAAATTGTGTTCAGCGACGAAGCTCATTTTTGGCTCAATGGATACATAAATTAGCAGAATTTTCGATTTTGGAGTGAAGATCAGCCTGAAGCATTGCAAAAGCTACCAATGCATTCAGAAAAAGTCACAGTTTGGTACGGTTTATGGGCTGGTGGCATCATTGGACCGTACTTCTTCAAAGATGCTGCGAATCGTAACGTAACTGTGAATGATGAGCGCTACCGTGAGAAGATATCCAACTTTTTTTGCCCAAAATGCAAGAGCTTGACTTGCATGACATGTGGTTTCAACAAGACGGTGCCACATGCCACACAGCACGCATAACAATGGACTTATTGAGAGGAGAGTTCGGCGAACATTTTATTTCACGTTCAAATCTTTCAATGAAATTAGACTTTGGGCTGCAAATTGTTAAAGCTACAGAGTCTATGGAAATGGTTCATACACAACCTAATAGCATACGTGATAGCATAAGATTATAAATAGTTTAAGATTATGTCTTTACAAGCGGAGATCGGTACCGAATTAGGATGGTTATGATATCACAAAATGTGGCCGTTCCGCGTTTAAAAGTTAATTTCCCATCAATAACACATTTCACTACGCCATATTATACTAACCTCTCCTCACTTCATTTCATATCATTCGAACATGAATAATATGAACTTTTATTTTTATTTTATTTTTAATTATACATATTCAAAATACACAAGGCATAGTAAAATAAATCCATTATTTATTATCTTCCATTTATTGTTATCATACCATCTGTTAATACAAAATTAAACTACAGTTCTTCCACTTTTTAGAGCACCATAAATTACAATTAATTACGTTTCACTTTTGTTTTACCAACTTTGTCTCTTTTTACCTCTCCTCCTCCTCCGCCCCTTATAAACATAACAATGAATCGTAGTATTAAAATAAATGCAACTAAAAATGTTAGAAGAATTGTACTCATAATAAAATAGACATCGATGTTATAGAATTGCCAATAGTTGAGTTCCATACCGGCATTACGCAAATGTGATGCACCATCATGCCTAAGAACATATTCATTCCAATAGACAGCCTTTTCCAAAGGCGTTTGCGGTCGATCTTTATAACATCTTGACAGCTGTTGTACCCTCTTTGTATAACGATCATTAGTAAGAAGTTCCATTATCTTGGCTTTAAACGATTCTTTTGTGATTTCATCCAAATTCAAAGACAACGCGTAACCCTCTTTTACTGCATTTTTAACATTCATGGGTTGATCGCCGATTACTGGAATGCCTAAAATGGATTAACTATGGAATATAGCCTCAGTGTTGCTCAAGAAGCCGTCATGTGATATAAATAGTTTAACATTTGGATGAGCTAAGATCGATTGTTGTGGATACCAGGCTTTTATGAAAACATTATCAGGTTTATTGACCAAAAATTGAGCTTCAAATTTCCACAGAACTTTTAATTTTAATTCTCGGAAAGTATCCAAAAAAATGTTTAAAGTCTCCTTAGGTAAGTCTTTGCTTTAAGATCAACTGACAAATTTATTTAATTTTTCTATGAAATGTTTATCTCCAGCTGGTGTTACTACGCTAATTAGTACTTTAGCTTTATGTTAATACATAGTACTTAATTTTTCATTTTGTACCAAAAAGCATATCATCACACAATGCAAAGACTAGCAAGGCATTATTTTAAATGATTATAAAGAAAAAATAAAATGTTTTAAACAAACATTTCTTAATTTATTAACATGATAATGAATTTTATTTTATTTAATTCTCTTGCTTATATTCTGTTTATGAAAGCTTATCTTTAACAGTGTATGTTCTCACTGAAAGCTTTTATTACTCACGTTATATGTTTAAGAAAAATAATTTTTATTTCTTTTAGTTCCGACAAACATACTCATGTATGATGTTGCTTAAAGGGAGAGCATTACGTTTACTATAATCAAACCAAAAAAAGATGAGGGAAAATTTGGCGCACAACAATAATCGATATTATGAAGTAACCAGTAGTATAATAACACACTAGTATTGCTCAAATGAAGCGCACCAGCATGCCTTCAAATATGTACAGTCCATTACACGACACGGTTGGTATGCAAACCACCCACTTCAATCATATTGGAAACATATGGATGCGGATAGCTTAATGGAAAGTGTTGATTAACCTAGAAAATATTTGTTAAAAAGTTTCCTGTTTCGGCAGAATGATATAATTAAACCGTAAATCATCGTAAATATTGGCGAGCACAATTATGAGACATTCTTTAAGGCTCGAGAAATATGAAAAAGGTGAGGAAATGTAAGTATATAAGACGTTGGTGACTACGCTAAAGTACTATTCCGTTCGAAAAGGTTTTAATAATAAAGTGCCCTAAATTGATTTAAAACATCTGTAGTTCTCAAAAGAAGGAAAAATATTATATCCTTTTATTTATTATTTTATGTATTTATAGCACAGAAATAAAATAACAATTAATATTTCTATAATGTGAAGAGCGTGGAAAAAATTGCCCCATGGTACTAAAGAAGCCTCTTTAGGTCGATCAGAGAATATGCAATTTAACTGAGGCAATTGAAATATTTCATTGATATCACTTGGAAATTGCAGGCCCTATATCTGTTATGGCTAGTTAGTTAGGTAGGTAATTAGGTAATTACCAACAATATCTCTAAGCACAAGAAATCCTATAAAAGTTATCTTTAAATGGCCCGAAATTTTTCTGAGAAACTCCCTACACTTATAGACGAGAGCACGCTTGAAAAAATTTATTTCAAGGCAATTAAGGATTTCCAAGAGAACTTCTATCCAACATAGCACAGGTTACAGTATGAAAAGCACCGCAGCCAACACGAAAGTTTCATGTGTGAACCATTTATATACGTTCACCACTGTCTACTCCATGTAGGCTTTTTGACCCTTCGAAATAGGTCTCTAGACCTTTACCGAAAATTTCTGGATTTTCAGTTGCAATCGCGAAGCCAAATATTTTTTAAAAAAAATTGTAAAAACAAATCATATAGGCATACCGAATGTATATTTGGTTGCCTACGATTGCAACCTGGCAATAGTCCAGATTCGATCATGATTAACTGCATTTACTATATCAGCTCTCTGCTTCAATGGAAGGTTTTAGAGAAGCCAATTGAGTATAGTAAATAACGTTTTAGCTGGATTGAATCAAAATGCACTGTTTATAAGGACAGTTAGCGAAAGTTATCAGCTTAAAATGACTGCAATATGAAAAATAATAAATAGGCGATATCACTAGTCCCCTATGACATTTTCGTGTTTCCGAAATTTAAAACAATGAATTATTCTTATTACCTGGTCACTTGGAAGAAAATTTACTTTTTTTCAGAGTCCACTCACCCAAGCTTGTAGTTAAAGATTTTTATTTACATTTGCTATTTTTTTTTATTTTGTTTTTATTTTAAAATAATTACCTTAAAAGTTTAATTACGCTTAATTTTACTTTTATCACTTGACTTAGTTGGATTTTTCTCTTTACAAAATAGTTTAACCAATAAACGTAGTACTATAACTAAAACAGCAATAATAAATAGCAAACCACCTACTAGAATAGCATAAGCATCAGTATTATAAAGCTGCCAGTAGCTTAAATCCACACCAGCATTGCGTAAATGAGGAGCACCATCATGCCTTAAAACGTATTCAATCCAGTAGATGGCTTTCTCCAAAGGTGTTTGCGGTTGATCTCTATAACGTCTTGACAGCTGTTGAACCCTTTTGGTATAACGATCATTAGTAAGAAGTTCCATTATCTTGGCCTTAAACGATTCTTTAGTAATTTCATTCAGCTGTAAAGACAAGGCAAAACCTTGTTGTTCAGCATGCTTGACATTCATGGGCTGATCACCGAACACTGGTATGCCTAAAATAGGTTTGCCATGGAAAATCGTTTCGGTGGTACTTAAAAAGCCACCATGTGAAATGAATAGTTTAACATTTAGATGAGCTAAGATCGAGGGTTGTGGATACCAGGCTTTTATGAAGACATTATCAGGTTTATTGGGTAAATTATCAGTTTCAAATTTCCACAGCACTTTTAATTTTAATTCACGAAAAGTATCCAAAAATATGTTTAAAGTCTCTTTCGAAATATCTTTGCTTTTAAGATTAGAGCCCATTGAGAAATATATGGCACCTTCGGTGGCATTGTCCAAAAACTGTTGCATATCCAAAGGCAAAGGATCCGGCTTTTGTTTTATATGCAAGCCGCCCACTTCAATCATATTGGGCACGAAGGGCCGGGGAAAGCTCAAAGTAAAGTGCTGATTTATTAAAACCAAAGAAAAGTTTGTAAGCGTTTCCTTAAATGTTATCTTCGATGAGGGGAAATATTTGTTAAAAAGTTTCTCTTGTTTCGGCAGTATGATATAATTAAACTGTAAATCATCGAAAATATTGGCGATTACATTTATCACACGTTCTTTAAGGCTCATTAAATTTGAAAATGGTGACGACATATGAGGTACATATGATGCGGGTGATATATTGCCAACTAACATATCCACAAAGTTAATGGTGCCAAATGCGGAAACACCCACCATGGGAGCATTAAAATGTTGACCCAAACCATATAAAGCTTCGCCCAACATAGCTTCTACTATGATTAAATCAAATTTCTCATTTTTCATTAAGTTGTTTACTTGTGGATTCTCCAAGACATTGGTAACCATTTGCAAGCCAATTTCGCCATAACCGCGCCATTCTGTAAAATAATCTGTATCTTCTTTATTGTTAACAGCTTGAACCATTATACCTTAATGGGAAAATAAATAATTCGAATTAAAATTAAATTCTAGGTTTTCTAAAAAAAAATTTTCTTACCCTCAAAGAGTTTGGAGTTCTCCATGACGGGTATATCTCGAAAATTTTTAAGCGGGATCTTTTGTGGAAATGTTGACACGGAAGTGACCTCATGACCCCGCTCGGCTAAAGCCTTTAAAAGAGCTGATGCCATTATATATTGTGATGGTCCGGGAAATCCAAATACTGATAAAATTTTAGCCGAATTTACGTTCTCCAATAACAACGTCAGTGTCATGAACAAAGTGAAAAATTTTAAAATTGAAAACGATTTCATTATTATGTATGGCTCTACGCGAATTAATCCATTTACTTTGTTGAAATGCAAAATAAAAACTGAGAACTATTTTATCAGCAATGGCAATGGCAATGGCAATGAAATTTGATTAACTTTTGATTATAAAATATAGTACTTAAGTAGCTAAAGTACTATATTATGAAGCTTACCGAAAGTACTATTACTGTTTGCTGTTTATACAATAAACAAGTTTTGAAAAATTAAAAATGCAAAGACTAGCAAGTCATTGTTTTAAATATTTATAAAGAAAAAATAATATTAGAAATGAAATTAAATAAACATCTCTTAAGTTATTAACATGATAATGAATTTTATTTTATTTCATTTTACTTTCTCTTCTCTTTATGAAAGCTTATCACTAACAGTGTATGCTCTCACAGAAAGCTTTTATTATTCACGTTATATGTTTTAGAAAAATAATTTTTATTTCTTCTAGTTCCGACAAACATACATTACGATTAGTTAAATCAAACAGAGAAGGTGTGAAGAAGAATTGGAGAACGATAACAATATTTAATCGTATGTTATTTGTGCATTAACCCTTATGTCTGATACTTGATATAGTCGTGTATGTATTTTGTCTTCAAATAGCACATCACATACATAGGGTCTTCTTTTAAACGATAAAAAGTGTATATCGGTGGAATATCACGAAAATGTTTCACTGGCGATTTTTGTGGAAATGTACTTATGGAGATAACCTGATGACCTCTCTCCGCTAAGCCCTTTAATAAGGCCGAAGCCATTATAAATTGTGAAGGACCTGGAAATCCAAATATTGAAAGAATTTTGGCTCCATTTGTTTGATTTAACAAGAGTGTCAATACTACCGAGAATATTTTCAATTTAACAGCTGAAGATTGCTTCATTATTATGCCAACGTTGTAATAATGTCAAGTGTTGTAACATGTAATGAGCAAAAGAAACTAAAACTGTTTCCTACTTCTTACAGCTCTATGAACAAAGAGCATTAAAAAGTGTTTCTTCTTATCTTATAAACTGTATAGTAGTGTCCTTTAAAAATTTTTATTTCTTATCGTAAAATCGATGTAATTTTAGGCTCTAAATTTATTAGTGCTATAGAACGAAATTTTCCAATGTTGGGCTTTATTTTTATAGAATAAAAAGTACTAGATTGTTGTAGAAGAGCTTATTCTAGCACAGCAGTGCCTAGCTAGACAAAATAATAAAGGATCGCTGAATAGATATGAAAAAAATGGAAATAAAAGTAAATTTCTATCTTGAAATTCGATTTAGGCTGGAGCAACGTTGGTATCTCTTGAACCAACGAATAACTGCACGCTGATGTCGATTTTTCCTAAAAAAAATCAATCCTTTCATTTTCATCTTGGGGCTCACAAAATCCACACGTAGTCTTACAGTAGCCAATTCACCCATTGCGAGTGACTGTTTGGTGCGGCTTGAAAATTAGGAGAGCGCAACCATTACGGTCAATGGAGACAAATATGACCGTTTAATTAGTCGAAATGGTGATGTCAATTGGCCACCAAGAAGCTATAATTTAACACCATTTGACTATTTTCTGTGAGGCTCCTCTAAAGAAAAGTGTTATGCCGCCAACCAGAGACAATTGAGCATTTGAAGGTCAACATATGTAATGCCATTGCCGAGATACAATCCCATACCTTAGAAAAAGTACACGAAAAGTCATCCGAATGAATGAGGTACTGTGAGACAAGCTGCAACAGTCATATGAAAGAAATATCATTCCATTTCTAACCGGAATAATTGTACTTCACCACAAAACAAATAAATTTAGCAAAATTTCAAACCGTGTTTGTTTATTACATTTTTCAAATTTAAACGTTTAAATGGACCACCCTATACTTTTATATCTAAGTGGTTTATTAACTCTTGCGGTCATTTAAAAGACATACAATTTCATACATAATGGTATGGTCAAGTTATTTTAACAACGTAACAGTTTCATTGTGTTTCATGTGTGTTTTATTGAACTTTACATTTGAAGTCGAACAATGGATAACCCTTTACATAATAATTATTTTTTTTTTTCTATGAACACTTTTGTTTTTGAAATTTTATTTTGTTATTGAAACTTTTTTGGAATTATTATTCATATTATATGTTTAGCAATGATATTTTTAAAATATTTTAATTAATATGTACACAATAAATTACTTGTTATAAGAGAATATTTTAATTTCAGTAATCCATATAATAGTTTGTGGTAAAAATTGTTGGCTACTTAGTTGCCTGAATCAAAACTGTTTATATCACATTAATTATAGATGCTATACTTCAATGATTTTATTGCAATATAAGAGGCTGAGACGCGTGTAACTAAGGATTGTTTTGGAACTTCTATTACCAAAAAAAAAAAAAATATCTAGTCCCATAACCACTGTAAACAAATTGTACAAAGACAACACAGCTAATAGAAGTCTGTCGGAAGAATCTTATTTATCAATTTGCAATGTTAATCTTGCCGGCAGATTAGATGAGATTTTTAGAATTAAAACGTACGTCAATCATTTTGCTCAAAAATATAAAAATCAAGTAGGTAATATGTTGACTTCTTAGCTCAGACATCTAGAACAAAGTGAAATATGAAAAAAAATATTTCCTTCGGCAACCGCCATTCAGCAGTCTTCTGGCAAGAACTCTGCGAGTAAATAAAATTGTTTGTAAAGTTTAAAATTTTCGTTTTATTTAAATTTATTATTTATAATTCAACTATAATTATAATAATATAAACAATGTATATATATATATATATATACATATATATATAAATAATTACTACACCAAAACTAATTACGTTTAACTTTAGTTTTACCACCACTGGTTCTCTTCGCCTTTTTATTTTTACATACAAATTTAACCACGAAACGGACTATGGCTACTAAAATAGCAATAATAAGTAGCAAACCACCTATTATAATGGCATAAGCATCGATATTATAAAGCTGCCAGAAGCTTAAATCCACACCAGCATTACGTAAATGAGGAGCACCATCGTGCCTTAAAACGTATTCAATCCAGTAGATGGCTTTCTCCAAAGGTGTTTGCGGTTGATCTCTATAACGTCTTGACAGCTGTTGAACGTTTTTGGTATAACGATCATTAGTAAGAAGTTCCATTATCTTGGCCTTAAACGACTCTTTAGTGATTTCATTCAGCTGTAAAGACAAGGCGAAACCCTGTTGTTCCGCATGTTTAACATTCATGGGCTGATCTGCGAACACTGGTATGCCTAAAATAGGTTTGCCATGGAAAATCGTTTCGGTGGTACTTAAAAAGCCACCATGTGAAATGAATAGTTTAACATTTGGATGAGCTAAGATCGAGGGTTGTGGATACCAGGATTTTATGAAGACATTATCAGGTTTATTGGGTAAATTATCAGTTTCAAATTTCCACAGCACTTTTAATTTTAATTCACGGAAAGTATCCAAAAATATATTTAAAGTCTCCTTTGGTAAGTCTTTGCTTTTCACATTAGAGCCCATTGAGAAATATATGGCCCCATCGGTGGCATTATCCAAAAATTGTTGCATATCCTGCGGCAAAGGATCTGGCTTTTGTTTTATATGCAAGCCACCCACTTCAATCATATTGGGCACGAAGGGCCTGGGAAAGCCCAAAGTAAAGTGTTGATTTATTAAAACCAACGAAAAGTTTGTAACCGCCTCCTTAAATGTTAATTTCGATGTGGGGAAATATTTGTTAAAAAGTTCCTCTTGCTTTGGTAGTAGAATAAAATTTAAACTTAGATCGTCGAGAATATTGGCGAGCACATTTATCACACGTTCTTTAAGGCTCATGTAATGTGAAAATGCTAAAGACATATGAGGTATATAAGATGCGGGTGATATGTTGCCAACTACCATATCCACAAAGTTAATGGTACCAAATGTGGAAACACCCACCATGGGAGCATTAAAATGTTGACCCAAACCATATAAAGCGTCGTTCATTATATTCTCTACTATGATTAAATCAAATTTCTCATTTTTCATTAAGTTCTTTACTTGTGGGTTTTCCAGGATATTTGTAACTATTTGACAACCAATATCAGCAAATGAAATAATTTCCTTAAAAAAATTTTGCTTTGGTGTGTCACCCACTGCTTCAGTTAATACTTCTGCAAATAGATGAGAAGAAGTATTTTAAAAGTAAATTTTTTAGGAATCCTTTAAAATTTCTAGGTAACTTGCCGTCATACAAATGGGAGTTTTCCATTACCGGGATATCACGAAAATTTTTCAAAGGCGTTTTTTGTGGAAATGCACTTATGGAAGTAACCTGATGACCTCTCTCCGCTAAACCCTTTAATAAGGCCGAAGCCATTATATATTGTGAAGGACCTGGAGATCCAAACACGGATAATATTTTGGCTCCATTTGTTTGATTTAACAGGAGTGTAAATATTGTGCAAAATATTATAAATTTAACAGCTGAAGACCGCTTCATTGTTATGCCGGCGTTTAGTACCAAGTGTTGCGTATCAGTGGTCAACGTAAACTAAAATTATTGTTTACTAGTTCAAGCTCTATAAGAGAGGCGATTTATCAATGTTTACTTCTTATCTTGAAATCTAGTGACGGAATTGTTCGTGAACAACGAAAAAGTACTATTTGATTAAAGCTAGCAATGTTCTGAGAGTGATCAACACTTTTATAATATTTTTGGACTATTCTTACTGGATCCATATTCGTATTTTTAAAGCATATTTAAACTGTTTGCGAAATATATTCAACCTTATAAACAATTCTCTTTCTATTTTACATTTAAAGTACCTTCCATCACTATTTGAAAATTCTTACCAAAAAACTATTGCTCGCAGACTTAAAGCAAATGTTATCAATTGCGATAACTTATTAGATGTGAACGTCTCCTTATCGCTTAATTTATATATTTTTTTAATTTAGTGGAGTAGATTAAATACAAATCAATTTTTTTTTTGACCAATATTCACCGAGAATGATGAAATCAATACCCCCTTAAGAAAATTATTGCACCAACTTCTTCAGTTTAAAATTCAATTCATTTTCTCTTTTTTATGGTATCGCTTAACTAAAACCCAAACAGTACCGATCGAATGCGGTACTGTAAGGCAAGCCGCGGCAGCCATATGAATATGTATTTTAAACTTTTAAATTTCCCACGCTATACTGTTATATCTACGTTGATAATTAACTGCTACAATCATTTAAATGGCATTATATTTCGTCTATAATGGCAGGGTCAAAGCGTCACAACCAAGTAAAATTTTCATTGAAATCACGTGTGTTTTATTTAACTTTACATTTGAAGTCGAACAATGGATAACCCTTTACATAATAATTACACTTTTTATGAACTCTTGTTTTACAAAAGTTATGTAGTAACTGAATTCTTTGAAATTATTATTCATATTATATGTTTACTTAACAATGATATTTTTAATACATTTTAATTAATATGTACACAATAAATTACTTGTTATAAGAGAATATTTTAATTTCAGTAATTCATATAATAGTTTGTGGTAAAAATTGTTGGCTACTTAGTTGCAAACTGTTCAATGATTTCATTCAAACATTAGAGTCTGAGATGTGTGTGACCAAGGATTGTTTTGGAACTTCTCATACCAAAAAAAAAATATCTGGTCCCACAACCACTGCAAACAAATTGCCAAAGTATAAAACTTATTCGTTTTAGGAGGCATCTATGAGAACTATTACAAAAACAGAAAAACATGTTTTATATTCCATAACAATGTATAAACTCGTTACTGTAGTTGATTTTCATACAAACAATCATCCACAATCACAACATTTATTGACTAAAGTCATGTCAATTTTTGTGGTCCGAATCCCTCAGACATCATTACGATCTAGCTTCTCACACCACTTATATTGTATGTTTTAATTTTATACATAATTGGCGATACATATAGTTTAAAGTCGATTCCGAAAGATAGATTGGCAACTGTCTCCAAGATATGGTACAATATCTACTGCCGTGTATAGTAAACAAATTCGTTCTTCCTCTATTAGCAATACTTTACAGGGTGCACTACAATGTTGATGACCAGCTTAATAATATTGCGATAGTTGTTTCTAACAAAAATATCTTTGAATCTGTTTAAGTTCTCTTACATTTGGTATCCTCCTAGGAGAGACACACAGCAACTCAGTTGATCTATTGCAACCAGACTAAGCGAGATTTTTGAAATTTAAACGAATGTAAATGAGTTCGCTCAAAACCATAAAAGTCAAGTAGGTAATGTGTTGACTTCTTAGCTCAGACATCTAGGACAAAATGAAATATAAAAAAAAAATATTTCCTTCTGCAACTGCCTTTCAGCAGTCTTCTGGCAAAAACTCTGCGAGTAAATAAAATTGCTATGTAAAGTTTAAAATTTTCTTTTTATTTAAATTTATTATTTATAATTCAACTATAATTATAATAATATAAATAATATACATATATATATATATATATATATACATATATATATATAAATAATTACTACACCAAAACTAATTACGTTTAACTTTAGTTTTGCCACCACTTGATCTCTTCGCCTTTTTATTTTTACATAAAAGTTTGACCACGAAACGGACTATGGCTACTAAAATAGCAATAATAAGTAGCAAACCACCTAGTATAATGGCATAAGCATCGATATTATAAAGCTGCCAGAAGCTTAAATCCACACCAGCATTACGTAAATGAGGAGCACCATCGTGCCTTAAAACGTATTCAATCCAGTAGATGGCTTTCTCCAAAGGTGTTTGCGGTTGATCTCTATAACGTCTTGACAGCTGTTGAACCCTCTTGGTATAACGATCATTAGTAAGAAGTTCCATTATCTTGGCCTTAAACGACTCTTTAGTAATTTCATTCAGCTGTAAAGACAAGGCGAAACCCTGTTGTTCAGCATGTTTGACATTCATGGGCTGATCACCGAACACTGGTATGCCTAAAATAGGTTTGCCATGGAAAATCGTTTCGGTGGTACTTAAAAAGCCACCATGTGATATGAATAGTTTAACATTTGGATGAGCTAAGATCGAGGGTTGTGGATACCAGGATTTTATGAAGACATTATCAGGTTTATTGGGTAAATTATCAGTTTCAAATTTCCACAGCACTTTTAATTTTAATTCACGGAAAGTATCCAAAAATATGTTTAAAGTCTCCTTTGGAAAGTCTTTGCTTTTCACATTAGAGCCCATTGAGAAATATATGGCCCCATCGGTGGCATTATCCAAAAACTGTTGCATATCCAGAGGCAAAGGATCCGGCTTTTGTTTTATATGCAAGCCACCCACTTCAATCATATTGGAAACATATGGACGAGGATAGCTTAATGTAAAGTGTTGATTAATCAAAACCAACGAAAAGTTTGTAAGCGCTTCCTTAAATGTTAATTTCGATGAGGGGAAATATTTGTTAAAAAGTTCCTCTTGCTTTGGTAGTAGAATATAATTTAAACTTAGATCGTCGAGAATATTGGCAAGCACATTTATCACACGTTCTTTAAGGCTCATGTTATTCGAAAATGGTAAGGAGATATGAGGTACATAAGATGCGGGTGATATGTTGCCAACTACCATATCCACAAAGTTTATGGTACCAAATGTGGAAACAGCCACCATGGGAGCATTAAAATGTTGACCCAAGCCATACAAAGCCTCGCCCAACATGGCCTCTACTATTATTAAATCAAATTTTTCATTTTTCATTAAGTTCCGCACTTGTGGGTTCTCCATGACATTTGTAACCATTTCACGACCAATATCAGCAAATGAAATAATTTCTTTAAAGAAATTTTTCTTTGGTGTCTCACCCACTGCTTCAGTCAACATTTCTACAAACAGATGAAAAAAAGTACAATTTTTTAGAAGTCCTTTGTAATTTTTAAGTAACTTGCCTTCAAACAAATGGGAGTTTTCCATTACCGGGATATCACGAAAATTTTTCAAAGGCGTTTTTTGTGGAAATGTACTTATGGAGGTAACCTGATGACCTCTCTCCGCTAAGCCCTTTAATAAGGCTGATGCCATTATATATTGTGAAGGACCTGGAAATCCAAATATTGACAGAATTTTGGCTCCATTTGTTTGATTTAACAGGAGCGTAAATACTGTGCAAAATATTATAAATTTAACAGTTGAAGACCGCTTCATTGTTATGCCGGCGTTTAGTACCAAGTGTTGCGAATCAGTGATCAACGTAAACTAAAATTATTGTTTACTAGTTCAGGCTCTATAAGAGAGGCGATTTATCAATGTTTACTTCTTATCTTGAAATCTATACAGCACTTGTCTAATATTAGCACCATAAAATTAAATTTTCTAGTGACGGAATTGTTCGTGAACAACGAAAAAGTACTATTTGATTAAAGCTAACAATGTTCTGAGAGTGATCAACACTTTTATAATATTTTTTGACTATTCTTACTGGATCGTATTTTTAAAGCATATTTAAACTGTTTGCGAAATATATAAATTATAAACTTATAAACAATTCTCTTTCTATTTTACATTTAAAGTACCTTCCATTACTATTTGAAAATTCTTACCCAAAAACTATTGCTCGCAGACTTAAAGCAAATGTTATCAATTGCGATAACTTATTAGATGTAAATGGCTTCTTATCGTTTAATTTATAATTTTTTTAGTGGAGTCGATTATATACAAACCGATTTTTTATTTGACCAACATTTACCGAAAATGATGAAATCCATACCCCCATGAAGAAAATTATTGCATCAACTTCTTCAGTTTAAAATTCAATTTATTTTCTCTTTTTTATGAGATCGCTTAACTAAAGCCCAATGAATGATTTTCCATAAGGCATATATAAACAAGAGATCGGCTAAAATAAAGGCCGCTATTAATACGCCCACAGTATCAATGCTATGCTTTTGCAGGAAATTCATTTTCTGGGCCGGACTCTGTAAGTGCACGGCACCCTTGTGTCTTAAAACATATTCCGTCCAATAGATGGCCAAATCCAAGGGTTTTACAGGTTGATCATGATATATGGTGGAGATGGCTTTGACATTATTTCTATACTTGGGGTTGTTCATCAATTCCAATATACTCGATTTGAATAAGTCACGAGGTAAATCGGCAAAATTTAAACCCAAAGCATAACCACTCTGCACCGCCTTTCGGACATTCATTTGCTGATCATAGAACACGGGTAAGCCCAACATAGGTTTGCCATGGTATATCGCCTCAGAGGTACTCAGAAGGCCGCCATGTGATATAAACAGCTTTACACGTGGATGAGCTAAAACATCGGGCTGTGGAAACCAGGGACTAATGAATACATTATCTGGCTTGCCGGGTAGAACTGGATTTTCAAATTTCCACATAAACTTATAAGGCAACGAAGCAAACACCTCACAAATCTTTTGCAATGTTTCTCGAGGAAAATCTTTTGACTTAACATTAGAACCCATGGAAAAGTAAATGATATCTTCTGTCGAATTGTTAATAAAATTCAACATATCCTTGGGCAAAGGTTGGGGTTTATAATGTATTTGAAAACCACCCACCTCTACCATATTGGGTACATAGGGTCGTGGAAAACTTATACTGAAATGTTGATTCAACAGCATCAAAGAGAAATTCGTACGTAATTCCCATATATCTTCTTTAATATGAGGCATATAGGTCTCCAAAACTCTACGCTGTTCAGGCAAATGTACCAGACGCACATGTAGCAATTCCATGCAAATCAATAGAATGTTTCTTAAACGTTCCTTGTAAGTCATATGCTCGGTAAGACCTGCTGTCACTAAGGGCACATAAGATAAAGGCGACATATTACCCATTAACTCATCTATAATGGGATCTGTACCGAACGATGACAGACCAATCATGGGTGCATTAAAGTGCCGACCAAAACTATACCAAGCATCACTATGTAAAGCCTCTAGAATAATAAGATCAAATTGTTCCTCTTTGAGAAGTTTCTGAACGCCAGCATCTTTCAAAACAGTTTTCGTGACATTTGCGAAAAATCCAACTAAAAGTGTCATCTCATCCCATTTATTGCGTTCAATTTTTATGTCATCGATAATTGCTGCAATGAAACGAATAAATTTGAAGTTAATATAATATAATAATTTCTTTAACCGATTCAATATTCAACTGATACAATATTCTTTCAAATCAGAACTCCTTGCGGTATCCTACAGTCTATTCTGGATCTCGTGCTACTTTATGAGTGTCCATCTAATATTTGATTTGTATTTAAACGTTTTAGATTGCAAAAATGCACCGAAAATTTTATTTGACTCGATCCCGATGTATCTTACGCCACCAGTTTTATTTCGGTACGAGCCAATAGAGTTTCACCAAACGTATAAACTGTTGTATGAGTGGGCGGCTCTTCTATTCCTATAACTATTACGATAAATACAGACATACATACATAATTGGTCATTGTAGCACTTCAGTCAGGATTGCGACCTAGATTTTGTACACCACTGATGTTGTGTGTGTTAATTTTGTACATGAATGGCGGTACCGACTACAGTCTAACGCTGGCTCCGAATGACAAATTTTTTAAAAAGTTTCCGATTTTTTGCCAAAAATCTGCTGAGAGAAACTCGCCAAAGAAATTTTAATTCATATTTTATTGGAGACGACAGTTCTGGAGTTTGAACCGTGTCTTTACGTCCAATAAGCCAACTCACTACCTGTTAGACTAAGGCAGCTTCTTTTAAATAAATACGTACTCATAACACTTTGCTTGGTGACGACCTCAAGTGACTAACTCAGGACGACTTTACAGTTTTCTATCATCGTTGACGTTTTAAGTCTTAAGAAATAATACCTAATAATTCCACAGGATTATACACGTTTTGTGTTCACTGGATTTTTGATAATTACTATACCAAGTATATTCTCCTGCGCCGACAAAAAGTTGCAAGTTCAGTTGTAAACGAAAACAAGGAAATGTGAATGGAAACGTCCTTGAAAAAATAAGAATTTTTAAGAATAGAAATTGCTTTCTTTTAGGGCATATGACGTCATTCTATGCCTAACTGTTACATGTTGTAAGTACATGTTTAACCGTCTTAATAATCGAAAAAAAAGGTTCTGATGTGACAGTAATTTTGTCCTTTCACCACTTTCTCTTAAGGGAGAAAGTCCGAGCTAATGAAGAACAATCGTATATATTTAGAGTGGCCGTGGTCTAGTAGGTAGTGTAAGGCCACGGTGGAAACCCTAGAACAGACGTCAAAATATGAAAAAAAAATATTTCTTCGGTAACTTCCTCTCAGCAGATCTCTGGCAAAACTCGAGTCGACTTTAAACTTTAGGTCCCTCCACCCTAAAAGTAAAAGTCCCTTCCCTGTAAAAGTAACTGCCATTCCATTAAAGATAAACTGGCCTGAAAACATCAGTTGACCTCTGCCATTTTTTAGATCTGTCAAACAGTTCGTAGTAAGCAACACAATCTTTAAAATGTTTAGAAGGAACACATATTCATGCATACTTTTCGAGCACATATAAATTTTTTTTTAGTATATAGTACCTGCATAATTATCAAACACTTCCATTACAGTAACATCACGATAATTCTTTACTGGTTCCTTCTGGGGAAAAGCATTAATCACCGTTAACTCATGGCCGCGAGCTGCCAAGGCTTTTAAATACGGCTGAACTAAAATATATTGCGAAGGACCGGGAAATGGAAATACCGCTAAAATTTTGGCACTTTCAGAATTCTGTGTAATTATAAAAAGTACAACGAATATTGCATAAAACACGGATGTAAGCTTAGAAGGCATTTTAAACTTTTTATCCTTTTTTATTAAAGATTTCTTGGGTATTTAGTTTAAATTTTTATTTTTAAGATGTTTTCGATACGATCAAACGTTTGTAACTGATCTATTTTAAGTTGAAATTTATAAAGAAAATTTCATTTTGTTTCTCGTAATTTTTTGATTTGCAATTACTTGTTGCAATTACTTGTTGTTGTGTTTTGTGACATGCACTCGTGCAATTTTGCGCATCATTTTCTTTATTATCTAATATTACAGCTTAACCCTTTGGGAGGGGGGTCAATAAAAATGATTTTATTACGTCAATTAATTTATTCACTAATAATACTAAGCAAATTCAAATTGCGAATGCATTATAAACAGACATGAATTGAATTTTATTGAAATACTTTCTTATAAAATTTCACGTGTGGAAATGAAGAATTCTGAAAGGGCAAGTCATGTGCTGATATTTTAATAAAAAAAATTGTGTTTGTTCATCTTAGTGTTCTGAATTTATTTTGCTTTTTAATAGGGCTTGATATTGCCCTTTTAAAAAGTGAAATAAAATACTGATAATACAGTCCTTACATTTCAACTGAAAATTAATTTTACTGAGTATGCACAGAATAACTTACTACACTAGGCTCTTGATTAAAATTACAAATAATTTCAGGCGTCTAACAAATCAGACAACGCCTCGATAGAGCTCAGTAGACAGTCAAGTGATATAAAAAATTCTAATTTCGTCAACAATACCTCATTGGAAGCTCCGCTTGGCATACGAATCGTGTGGCTGAACTATCAAACAAGTTGTATCATCTTTTATTCACTCAGTTTTCTCTTTATTTAATTGAACATTTACAACAAATTTAAACAGTTTCCATATTAAAACTACAATTAATACTACAAGCGACAGCAAACCACCAATTAATACGCCCACAGTATCAATGCTATGCTTTTGCAGGAAATTCATTTTCTGAGCTGGATTTTGTAAATGCACGGCTCCCTTGTGTCTCAACACGTATTCCGTCCAATAGATGGCCAAATCCAAAGGTTTTATGGGTTGATCATGATATATTGATGATTTTGTTTTTGCATTGTCTATGTATTTGGGATTCTCCAATAATTCCAATATTGTGGCTTTAAATTCTTCACGGGATAAATCAGCAAAATTCAAAGACAAAGCATAACCAGATTGTATAGCCTTACGTACGTTCATGTGCTGATCGAAAAATACCGGCAAGCCCAACATGGGTTTGCCATGGTATAACGCTTCGGTAGAGCTTAACAGGCCGCCGTGTGATATAAAAAGTTTAACTTGTGGATGAGCCAAAATATCGGGTTGTGGAAACCATGCAGAGATATAAACATTTTTCGGTTTACCCGGCAATACAGGATTTTCAAATTTCCACAGGACTTTAACAGGCAACGAGGCAAAGACTTCGCATATCATTTTCAACGTATTGGGAGGAAAGTCTTTTGATTTGACATTAGAACCCATGGAGAAGTAAATAATGCTCTCTGATGAGTTATTAATAAAATCAGTGATTTCCTTAGGCAAAGGTTGGGGTTTATATTGTATTTGTAAACCACCCACTTCCACCATATTGGGTACATATGGTCGCGGAAAACTTAAGCTAAAATGTTGATTCAATAGCATCAGAGAGAAATTTGTACGTATATCCAAGAGATCTTCTTTTATGTGTGGCATATATCGTTGCAGGAGACGTTTCTGGTTGGGTATTTGAACCAGTCGCATGTGCAAATAATCCATTAATGTTAACAACACATTCGTTAAACGTTCACGGTAAGTCATGCGCTCTGTTAGGCCAGCGGTCATTAAAGGTACATAAGCTAAGGGCGACATATTACCCATCATCTCGTCTATAATGGTATCTGTACCATATGAGGATAAACCAATCATGGGAGCATTAAAGTGACGACCAAAACTATACCACGCATCGGTGCGTAGCACTTCAATTATAACCAAATCGAAAGTTTCTGTTTGCAAGAGATTTTGTACTGCCGGACTTTTCAATACAGTTTCGGTGATATTATAGAAAAAGTCACCCGTAAAGGTTAACTCGTCCCATTTGTTGCGCTCAACTTTAGCACTATTTACGAGATCTGAAATTAGTAATGATAAGCAAAGCCAGAATTTGAAGAGTGTGTATATTTACCCTCATAATTATCAAACACTCCATTACAGTAACATCACGATAATTCTTTACTGGTTGCTTCTGGGGAAAAGCATTGATCACAGTCAACTCATGACCTCGTGCTGCCAAGGCTTTTAAATACGGCTGAACTAAAATATATTGCGAAGGACCGGGAAATGGAAATACCGCTAAAATTTTGGCACTTTTCACATCTGCTGGCAAAAGTATAACAAATTGCAACAATGCAAATATAATAGTTTTCATGGAAACTTTCATCTTTTTTTTTTTGGACCAGTTTCGTCACTTTATTTCAAATTCTATGCCGCCGTAGATGTTGCCCGAGTGATAATTTGCTTGTAAGTGAGTTTGCTTATGCTTGAGGTTAAAAAAAATTGTGATGTGGCACATACATATGTATGATTTAAATCAGTGTATAAAAGCTCATTGGCGGTCAAGGTTTTAGATATGGAACACTATAGATAGTATTATCCGTTTATCTTTATTGCATACAGCGCTGAGGAATATATGTACCTAAGGGGAAAATATGCTTTTAAAGCATAAATAATACCCTTGAAAACTGTAGTGATTTTTATTAAAATTTATTGTTTTATTGCCAAAATTAAATTAAATTAAATTATAAACCCCTACACTTAATGCTGTTTAGACAAACACCCAATAGCACCCTACTCATTTGTCTCGTATGGAGCGTGGAACAGTGTAACAACTTCAAGAAATATTTGACCTCAATGCTATGCTTTAGCAGGAAATTCATTTTCTTAGCTGAATTCTGTAAATGCAATGCTCTCGGGTGTCTTAAAACATATTTCCTTAAATAGACGGCCAGTTAAAAAGGTTTTATAGGTTGTTCGTGAAATATTGAATACTCCGTTTGGCGTTATCAATATATATTGAGTTCTCCAATAACCCTCCTATACTTAATTGTTTTCATACAACAATCAAATAAGAGTTTAGCTCAACGCCAAAATGTATACAAAAAATTAGGCATCTAAGTATTCTTATAACTTACATGCAGACACCGAGGACTTCAGAGGGATTCCATAAACACTTACACTACAACGCTGTACACAAATTTGGCGGGAGAAATATAAATAAATAAATAGTATAGTAGGTAGTGTGCTTGACGTGAGCCCACGGTTGAAACCCCATGTCAGATATGCATGCATCTAAACGAAATATAAAAAAATATATCTCCGGCGACTTCCTTCTGGCAAAAACTCTGAGAGTAAATAAAATTGACACGATAAAGTTTCTCAAAAATCTCCTATTCGGAGTACAAAGGTACCATTCCTTCCAAAAAGTACTCTTTCAGTTACAGTTCAGTACCATTTCAAAATTTCAGTTTTGCAACACTGCCGTACACAGTATTCTTCCATTTCCGACTAAATGGCTGTTTTTTCTAGATCAATTAAGTAAACTGTTATGATTGTTGGTAGTTCCTAACGGCATGGGGCTGTAGTTTCAACCTTGGAAGTAAATTTTTAGTCACGTTCTATATGCGAAAGTGAGAGCATTAGAGAAGAGCCTGTCTGCAATAGCAGAAGATCTTTTTGAGGTTTAGTTGTCATAATATGACAACGTTACATGCATGATCAAATGAATGCCCGAGAACATGGGATTTCCGAGATATAATTTCTGTTGATGCTATATGTCCAAAGAACGAAAGAGCTTTTTGTTACAAATTGTTTAACGTAACGTCACTACCTACCTTCACTGTAAGTGAGTAGTCACTTAGATTTATTGTTGTGGGCTGGAAATTGAGTGAAACTATAATTTTAAAATATAATATGATTTGGCAATTTTTATATTCAGTACTATATAAACTTAGTGCTGTCTAAACACAATAAAAAAAAATATTAAAAACTACAGAGTGCCAGTGTACAAACGAATTAATTTGTAAACTCAAATGCTTTCGCATCTCAACTGATTAGATTAGTCTACTGATCGCAAGTGTTTCAATTTTATTAGCTCCCCTCATAGCTTTTAGTAGTTTAATAAGCTTCACTTTCATTGTATAGTTATACGGTAAATAAAAATTTTTATTTTAAATTGCCAGTCATGATAACAACGCATTAAATCTAATATTAGGAAACAAATTGTAAACAAATTGTAGACAAAGTGATACGTATGTAAGGTCGCATAAAAGAGACCGTAACTGTGAAATAATTTCTAATTTTCATTATATTGCCATTGATATCAAGAATTTCAAGTCATTGTCATCTAATCTATTGAAGTAGTTTACCACACACACGATATTCAAACAAACAAAGATGGATGGAAATCAATAATAAGTAGGTTAGTTATACGAGTGTTATCAGACATGCCGTCCAAAAAATAGCTGAAGGGTATGAAAATAATTTAAACAATTCTAATCTACTGAAATGTCATCACAACTATACACACATGTTTTTAATACATACTTTTATGATCAGTCCAGCCAGCTATGGGGTATCATCACCATGACCAAGAAAAACAGCTGGCGTTTAACGCGTGTTCGACGAATTTTGTTTTCGCCGAATCATTGCAAAATAGTGATCACAGTAGCAAATAAACATTGTATCTATTGCATGATCCAATTAAAAACAGTTTATTAAATTTGTGAACATATTTTCCTGATTATTGTAGATTAAACGCCGTGTCATTGCCAATGGATGTTTATTTTTATTTTTAAACATGCATGGAAAGAATATTTGATTAAGAAATTATTTAATAACGTTTACGAGACCTTAATTGTATACATATTTTGTTAAATTTTCAAATGCACGCAAGTGAATTATTAACCCTAAAATGGTGCATTAAAATCGAATACAAAAGAGGCAAATCAAATCTGCCTTTAACATTCATACAGCTGCTAAGCTGGCATCAAAGAAGTTGTAATGCAGAAACACTCCCAACTGTTATAATCTGTCAATAATTTTCTATCTTACTGCTGACACATTTAAGTTCCTCCACTAAAGAAACGCCATCAAACTTTATATTTTCCTAGAAAACATATTTATTTGTTCAACAATATTTAATGGGCAGCCCTTGCGCTGACCAACTTCTTCATCTTGCCTGGGTTTTGGTGGAGCTTGGTCAGTACAAGGATTGTGTTCGCCGCTGTGCCTCACAACGAGCAGCTATGCGTGCTCAAGTGAGCTTTGTGATATCAGAGCTACCACTCCGACCTAACCCAACCTTGTTTAACAATAACTGTTTAGATCATACGTCGCCTCTACTCCAAAATCAACCTTCAAATTTAACATATAACATGTAGGTTAAACAGAATTTGGAATAAGAAGTCCTCTAATATAGAAACGAAAACGGACAAAATAATGTCATTTTCCCTTGAAAATCATTTTTATGATGTTCACGTTATAAGAAGCTCGATTCTGATCATCATATTGTTAAATGAAAATAAAAAATTTAGATTCTCTCTAACATTAAAATTATAAACAAAAACTACAAAAACTAAACAATAAAGTAAATTAACCAGTTTAGAAATTATCTTACTGCTTAATATAACAACAAACACCAGAAAAAAAAATGGTAAACAAGAAAACAAAAATCCACAAACAACACTACAAGAATAAATGTAATTAAAATACACAAACAACAATAATGAATATAAACAATGATGTATACATTTATAGAGATTTCGAGAAGGCGAAATCACGAACATTCGCCTTCAAGAACATTCATCAGACTGTTTATTACGGGGCACACCAATTATTATAAAATAAATTCCCACAAAAAAATGATTTCCATTCCAATTCCTTATCTGGTAACTCTTGCCCTTTAAACACCACACTCTTAACATACACTTCATCATACACTTGATCTATTGTTTTCTCTTTAATAATGTGGACAAAAAAAAATAAATAATGTATAAACAAAATAATAACAACAACAACAGCATTAATTAATTTTTTTTTTGGCGGGCATAAAAACTTTAAACAGAATAATAGAAAGAGAGAAGAAGAAAACAAAATAATTGTTTTTGTTTATAAAACAAAGACAAGCCTTTTTAAATGTATTCAAGCATAAACAATCGCTGAGCGAATAAAAAGCTTTTAAAATGATCTCACTTTTAATAACAATTCGTAACGCAAACACATAAATAGCGACAAGCGGCAATGCTACAAAAATCAAACAGACTTCGGGACGCTAGGTGAAAAAAAACTATGTATGGCATTATTATTTGAACACATGGCAAAAATGAGTACCAGCAGAGGGAAAGTACATTTCATTACATAAATTTGTCCTTCTATAAATTCCAAAACGCAAACCTAGTGGCTGAAAATCTATCAGAGTTTATGTTTAGTACACTGCATCAGTCTATTGAACGTAATTTTTCAATTTCGTGGCACTAATTTTGTGTTCAAAGGTGTTCCATTGTTTGGAAGATCAATTTCGGAGATTGATCATGTAAGTACTACTTCGAAGGGTGATGAGTAGGAGATTGCTGAAAAAGCCTTACCTGCGATAATAGGGTCTCATATAAATGGTTTAACGAAAACCACATGACAGATTGAATTCCCATCTACAAACCCCTGCTGCAATATATCAAAAGTAATCCATTTCGAAACAGCAAACTGACCGGTAATGAAAAACTTGAGAGACAACTTCATGCAAATTTCAACTTCTAACGAGTTGACATAATGCCATTTTGCTGTTTTAACACAGGGAATATGGCCGTAATTTGCAACGATCTCTCTCAAGTGACAAATCAAATAATCTACAAACCGGCCGATCTCTGCAAGATTCTCTACGGTACTAAAGAATATCGTTATAGCTGCCTTGAGAGTGTTTGAGAGCAAAGTTGTAGATTTTCGGTTCAGTGCGAATTGGCGATGATTTCCTTATGCGAACTAACAATGAGCTCTGTGAGCTCCTCGACGATAAGGGATATACAGACAAAGCGGGTATTTGATCAGCGATACGAATCCACTGGAGACCCAAGAACACCCTTTGCATACCACAAAAGTTTGATATGGATTTTCTTCTGGCTGTGTCATTGGTCCATATTTCCTTGAGAATGAATGTTGATCATGCTATCACTGGCTTCATAAGAAGTTTTCCATTTAGATATGTTTTTAATATTCGGCGGTCAATGATTCTCACCTCTTTTCACCTCAAATTGATGATCTGCATACGAATGACATTTGTTTTCAACAGGATGGCTCTACACAGCTCATGCCAAATGAGATATTCTGCACATTAGCATTTTTCTTGTTGTAGTATTCGAATAAGCTATAAACCACAGCGGTTCTTAAAGCCAACATAACTCATGCCATCGATCAAATTCAGCCTGAGTTATGCGTCAGAGTCAGAGAAATTTTGGAAATTTCGAATGCGATTCACAAAGAGAAGCCGATACCAGCATTTGAATGATGTTATCTTCCATACATAATGGCATCAACAGGTCTTTGAAAAAATTCAATGATATATCTCACAGGAAGCGCTTAAATAAAGACTCTATATATATAGAATTACTCAAGCTTTTCCAACATATAATTAGCCGCTTAAAGAAGACAACTCCGTCTGAGAAAGTGTATTTGGGTTATTGTATTCGGAAATTATTGGTGCTGAACTTTACTCCACACAGTCCTTATCAAAAGCTGGTGCAGTATTACTATCAAATGATTTGCGTTGCCAGGAAACTGTTTGAACGAGTTATTTAGAGTCTTAAGCATTTGAAACTGGAGTGATTGGCTTTTTATGACGAGTGTCGCATGCGGTTTTGACGCTCCTATGAAAATTGAATTTATGTTCTGTTTTTTTTATTTATTTATCACTCATTTATTTAATAGAATTTTGTACTTTAAATGAGCTTATTTTAGTTTTTAATACCTTATCTGAAAAAACAGAAGAAAACAAAACTTTATTTAATTTATTTGCTGGCAGTGTCTCTATTAATACGCATAAAACGAACGGAATGAATTTTTTAAAAACACTTCAGTTACTTAAAATTCTTTTGATTTCTTTCAATTTTAATGAAGCGGCTAGAATTCTGGCAATTTTTCCCTTTCCGGGACCATCACAATACATACTCGTACAGCCATATTTGAAGACTTTAGCTAAACGTGGCCACGAAGTGACAGTCATTAATGCATTCCCACAAAAATCTGCCATAAATAATTACCGGGATATACATGTGCCAGAGGTGTTGCAATATGTTGGAGGTACATACATACGGACTTAGCTGTACAGTTCATAAGAAGTTTTCCATTACAAATATGTTTTCAATATTTCAGATATTTTAAGTTACTCGAGTGTTAAGAGAAGTGCTTTCATTGAAATCATGGGTTTCTCTTGGTACTACGCCACCATTATAGAGGAGGTTTTAAAAAACAAAAACATACAACATTTACTGCATAGTCAAGAGGAACACTTTGACTTGATTATTTTGGAAACTTTACAAACTGATGCTTTACTAGGCTTTGCTGATCACTATGGGGCTGCTGTAATAGGTGTATCATCATTTGGCACTGATCCTTATATAGACTCCTTGGTGGATAATATATCACCCATGGCCTATACACCATTACATACCGGTTCCTTTACAGAACGCATGAGTTTTCTTCAGCGTTTAGAGAATATGTGGCAGCATGGCTTAATGTTTTTGCATCGTTTACTAATACATCAGCCTTTACATGATCAAATCTATGGAAAATATTTCCCCAACAATAAGAGATCTTTACAGGAATTGAGACAAAATATTTCATTGATTCTATTAAATCAACATTTCAGCTTAAGTTATCCACGTTCCTATGTAGCCAATATGATAGAGGTGGGCGGCTTTCATATACAGCATACGCCTCAGAATCTCCCGGCAGAAATTGAAGACTTTATCAATTCACCGCCAGAGGATGTCATTTACTTTTCCATGGGCTCTAATATTAAAAGTGAACATTTTCCTGTTGCCATAAGAAATCTCCTTTTGGAGACATTTGCCTCGTTGCCATTTAAAATTTTATGGAAATTTGAAAATCCCTCTCTAATGGCAAATCGTCCAATGAATGTTTTCATCGATAAATGGTTTCCTCAGCCTGATATTTTGGCTCATCCAAAAGTTAAGCTTTTTATAACCCATGGCGGCCTATTAAGCATTATTGAGTCCATTTACCACAGCAAACCCATACTGGGTATTCCAGTATTTTACGATCAATTCATTAATGTTTTAAGAGCCCAACAGGCTGGCTTTGCTCTTGCCGTAGAATATCAAAACCTTAACGGCACTGTTCTTAGAGAAAGTATCATCAAATTAATGACAAATTCCAGCTATGCAGAGAAGGCACAAGAAATGTCTCAACGTTATCGTGATCAACCTATTGACCCCATGGAAAAAGCCATTTATTGGACTGAATATGTCTTAAGACATCGGGGTGCTGGATTTCTACGTTCTCCAGCTCAGTATTTGAATGTTTGGCAGAGGAATAGTTTGGATTGTATTGCAGTCTTTATGGTTTGTTTTATTTCTATTGTTGCTGTTGTTATTGTAATTATTTTAAAATGCTTAAGGTGTTGTTGTAGATCGAGATCTACACAAAAGGTAAAAATAAATTGAAAATTAAAAGGTTCCGGTCTATTGTAGTTTTATTATACAACTTCCTTTGTTACTTCTGAGAAAGTTGGGAAGACTAGCGTAGTCAAAGAAATGTGATTGTAAAAATTTCCAATTTGGAATTCCATTCAACTCGACCGCCAGCGAATAGTAAAGCCCTCTAGTGGTTAATAATGACCTTCAGCAAATATTGGAGACCTCTAAGCAATTTCAAGTATACTATTACGAAAACTGAAACAAAAGCTACACTGACAAATACAACGAACTTGTTACAAATAAACCAACAACATCGGTAGGAAAGAAAAGGGGATAGACAAGTAAACGAGAACGCAACAACAAGCAATGTGAATAAAATACACAAACAAGAATGAAGTCGCGATAGAATTCTCGAGAAAGCGAAATCACGAACGTTCTACTTCAAGAACCATCATCAGACTGTTTGCGTGGGCATATAGAAAGGCAAGACAAAGCAGGCAACGATTAGTAAGAATTCAGTCAGTCTTGTGTGAAGATGCGTTGCGTGTGAAGATAACAGTCGTGGTTTGAAGATCGACGTTGAAAAGATAGCGCTGTAAGCAAAGAAGATATAAAATCAGTCTTAACGATAGGTGAACCAACAAACTAAACTCAGGTACTGAAAGACGAAATAATAGCAATTAAGGATAGGCCAACTGCAACATCAAACATTTCCGAAATGACGTCTCAACAAGATGATCTAAATGCTCAAATAAACACGAAAGTGTGGAATATTCCGGGTTAAAATTTGTGATACTTTGATACATTGAGGGACTGGTACATTTTGACCGTCAATTAGTCAACAAATACCTATGAATAGTTGAAGAAATCCGCAATGAAACACAGCTCATTTAGGTAACCGCATCTAACGCGAAAGCCACAAAAAGCTGAAGCAAGGCGATTCATATATACATATCAGAGATCAGCAATGAGTATTCAAAAAGATGAGTAGATTCGAATCACACTCATAATTTCTGATACTCATACGCATTCATACTTATTTTAATATCATACTCATACGCATTCATACTTATTTTAATATCATACTCATACTACTCATACTCAAAGTTTGAAGTACTCATCGTACTCATACTTAACAATACACATAATGTTGCTGATTTCGACTCTCCTTTACTCAACATTTACAAGAATTACAAAATAAGTCTGATTCGCGTACTAACTAGATGGTTATAAGTTTGCTTTGATTGCTGTATTTATCTTGCAACAACAACTAACCCTGTAAATTTTGATGAATTATTCAAATCACTCGAATCATTTATGAGTATTATAAGTATTTTCCTAAATTTATGAATCTGAATGAGTAGGCGTGCGTTTGAATCAAACATATTCAACGTAGTCAACGTTGTAGTCATACTTATTGCAACCTGTACTTATAAATCAATGTCGTAGTGAGTACGAATGAATCAGAGTAGTTGAATTTCCTTAATGTTGACTCACTCATACTCAAATTTTCATGAGTACTTATGAGTAGCAAAAAAACGATTCATTGCTGATCTCTGATACATACATAGCACACATAATTGGTCATTTCAACCCTTCAGTCAGGATTACGTTCTAGCTTCTCACACCACTTATGTTGCGGGTGTTAATTTTATACATGAGTGGCAGGACCTACAGTTTGAAGTCGACTCCGAATGACAGATTTCTTAAGAAACTCTTCATGGCAAAGTTTATTTACTCTTAGAGTTTCTGCCCGAAAACTGCTGAGATTTCGTTTTGATATCTGATCAGGGGTTTGAACCTTGGCCAACACACTACCTACTAGACTACAGCGATTTAGCAGTTTCATGAAATGTGCTCTTGTGAATGAAGGACATTTGAAATTCGTCCATACCTATTGCGAATAGGCATCTACAGAAAAACATTTCATCAGAAAAAACGTAGAAAGCGCAGTCACTTCTAAGAAAATCCATCTAGAAAGTCGCCTGTTCCCTGCCACCCCAGTTGGGAAGAATATTTACAACAAACATTATAGGAAAATCAAGCAGCCGCACCTCTTGAGGAATAGTATGATCCAACCAGGAAAATGTTCCTCCGGTACTACTGACAATACACAGATATCGTTGTTGTTACAAAAAAAAAAAAAAAACAAGACTTTGGGGCAAGATTTCTAGTTTTGAGGGAATAATATTCGAGACCAAATGAATTAACTACATGGTGGATGCATTCAAATAACACAGATTCCCCTTCCAATCCGTAGAACATTCCTTAGCATTAATCGATTGTATTGATTGATTAAAACAACAACAACAAATTATTTTCTTTTCTTTTTTATTTTAATTTCAAGAAATTAATTTTTCTTTTGTTTATCTTTTTTGCTTTGCTTCGAAGGAACTAATTTTGCCAAAGCGGCCTTAATGCTTAAACGTATAAAGTAGACAATGGCGAATAGCGCAAACAATATACCACCATACAGTATTATGATCGTGTCAATACTATGATATTCGATGAAACTTAAATCTAAACCAGCACAGTGTAAGTATTTTGCACCCTTATGACGTACAATATGTTCTACCCAGAAGGTGGCCAAATCAATTGGCAACATGGGTTGATCCTTATAACGATCAGACATATCCTTAACTCGCTGGGCATAAGTTTTATCCGTTAACACACGATTAATGGCGTCCACTAAATCCTTGGCATTCAATGATTGATAATCAATTTTAATGCCATAACCATTGGCTTCGGCTCTGGCCATATTAAGGAATTGATCACCAAATATGGGTATGCCAATGATGGGTGTGCCATGATAAATACTTTCCGTGCTGCTAAGCAAACCGCCATGCGTAATAAAGACTTTGACATTCTCATGAGCCAATATATCATCTTGGGGAAACCAGTCGCTAATGAAAACATTATCGGGTTTGCCTTCCAACATAGTATCTTCGAATTTCCACAGGACACGTTGCTTTAAGCCTCTAAAGGCATTCAATATTTCTTGTCTTTTGGCGGCCGGTAAATTTTTACTCTTCAAATTCGAACCCATGGAGAAATAGATAACACCGTGCTCGGATTCATTAATGAATTTCTCAATATCAGCTGGCAAGGGTTTACGTTGGCGATTAATATGCATGCCGCCTACTTCGATTTGATTGGGCATATATGGCCGAGGAAAACCCAAAGACACATGAGTGTTGAGTAAAACGGCAGCGGCATTTTTACGCACTGTATACATGTCTCTCTCGGCATGAGGGAAATACTTATCATATAGGGCAGCCTGTCGTGGCAAATAACTGAAATCCATAAATATACGCTCGAAGGTAAGAAAAGCCAAATTGCCAACACGTTCCACCAAAGACATGTGATCGCTGAATTTCAGCATAACATTGGGTATATACGAGGGTGGTGAAGGTGAGCCAACCTAAGAAAAAAAAAGACATAACTGTTAATAAATTTCAATAAATAAAGAAACTGCTTGCCTACCATATCCGTATTCCAAGAGATGGCACCAAAAGTACCCAAACCAATAAGGGGTGCCTTAAAATGTTCACTGAAACCGAACAGAGCCTCTGAAAGGAATACTTCACATATGATGGCATCAAATGTATGATTACTGGCCATTAGCTCTTGTACGGCAGGTTCCTTTAGAACAAGTTCGGTAAGTTTTATGCCCATATCAGAATATTGCATAACATTTTCCACCATATTTTTCCTATTTTTATCCAAAACACTATCAAGACGCTCTGAAAAAAATTAAATTTAGAAATACATTTCATTACTCATACGTTTAGTTTTCAAATTATTATTGTTATTAGCCGTTAATTGATTATGTATGTGTGACATGTTTTACCACAAGTAGCGCTTATCTACCAGACGGCCAATATGTTTTGAATTTGCAAAGTCACTAAATAATCTTTATCGTTACTTGACTTTCTGAATTTCTATAAATTTTTAATTTGAAATATTTATCATGGGTGGCGATTTAATATTCTCAAAGGTATTAGATGAGCCAGCAGAAATTTATTTGTTTACAAACTTATTTGTTAAGTTTATATGCAAAGTGTAAACGGAAAATTTGTCTCACTACGTCAATAATTAAATATTGTTATAATCTAAATACATACAATATTACATCTTACACCTACTGGCAATTGTAATTAAAAGATTATTAAGCTATCGCGCTAGCGAAGCAGTAAGCTACAAATTGTTTTATTGATTTCGATATAAATACTTATATACCTTAAAATGTAATGTAGCTCAGATCTTTAACTATCAATTAAGGCCTTGAAGTATTCATAGAATTAATAGGCTTTTCGAGGCAAGCAATACTCTATGCATTACAACAGACACAATTTCCACTGCCCTCTACTAACTTTTTGTAGATTTCAAGAAAGCCTTCAAATCATTAGAAGAACTACCATATGGGAAAGATTGAGAAGAAAATGGGTAACCCAGCAAATAATTAGAATCATCAGACCAGCATATGAAGATGCAGTCAACCACTTCACACAAACGATGGAGTAATTAGAATGCCGCCTGTCATATCAGATGTTCACGATCGCGCTGGGTGACATCATGCGAGAAATTTGTGCGCATAACGCAGACCAATACCTGAGACAATCAATTGTCTAGCAATTATGCTTTTACATACATAACATAATTGTTCATTTTACCTTTTCCGTCAGGATTACCGCCTATCTTCTCACACTACTCATGTTGTGTGTGTTAATTTTATACATGAATGGCGGTGCCTACAGTTTAAAGTCAACTCCGAGCGAGAATTTTAGAGAAACTTTTCATAACGATTTTATTTACTTTCCGAGTTTTTGCCAGAAATCTGCTGAGAGAAAGTCGCCGAAGAAATATTTTTTCACCGGTTTGAACCGTGGCCTTTACGTCCAATGAACCAACACACAGTTTAATAGACTGCAGCGTCTACATTTGTATATAGTATCGGACAAAACTTAAGCACACACTCAGTACAGTTTTTTTAAATGATAATTTTTTTATGAAAACAAAGTTATTAAAAATGTTTTTTTATTTATTTTATTTAATTATCTCCTTATTATTGAAAATGACAAACTTAAGGAATTCAGAATTCAATAAAAAAAAAATTATAACTCAAAAAACATATTAAGCCACAAATATAAGCGGACAAAACTAAAGCACCCCCAATTTAAGGTACAGAAAAAAACTATTGAAATCAATATTTCGTTACGAATCCTTTATTCTGGATGACACACGCACATCTTTTAGGCATAGAGGATGTTAAACTATTAATTATTTCAGGTGATATTGCTTCCCAGGCTATTTTTGCGGCTTCAAATAAATCATCTTTGATTTTCCAATTTTCTCGCTTGATTTTTAAGTTAACGATCTCCCACAAGTTCTAGAATGGGTTAAGATCAATTAAATGCAAAATATTCGATGAACATATCAATTATTTCTAGGCTAATTAAAAAGTTTTTGCATACTGGTCGCTCATCTCCTACTCATTCTGGATGAAGACCACGTAAAACTTCGCGATATGAAGACTCCTGAACTAAAAGGACAATCAAAAATGATCCTACAGCGTCTTCTGATCGCATACGAACCCGCTTAGATTTAAAAATTAGCGAAAGAACGATTTCCAGAAGGGTTGTCGAGGCCGGATTATTTAGTCGACGACCAGCAAAAAAAAACTATTTTACGCTGATTTGGTATCGTTGTAAATGTTTTCGAAAGAGTTTTTGTGCATTTTTTCTTGTTGAAGTCGCCGTGGTCTAGTAGGTAGAGGTAGTAGGTGTTGGCTTATTAGACGAAAGGCTCGAGTTCTAATCCCAGGCCTCAGACATCAAAACGAAAAATATGAAAATATTTCTTCGGCGACTTCCTCTCAGCAGATTTCTGGCAAAAACTCTGCGCATAAATAAAATTTGCCATGAAAAAGTTTTTTAAAAAAACCTGTGGTTCGGAGTAGATTTTAAACTGTAGGTCCCGCCACTCATGGATAAAATTAACGCACACAACATGAGTAGTGTTGAGAAGCTAGGCGGTAATCCTGACTGAAGGGTTGCAATGGCCAATTATGTATGTGTGTAAGTACGTATTTTTTTTTAACTGAAACCAGCAACCATGTAACAAACAATGTGCTGGTAACGTTGAAAGTTACGTTGAATACAGTATACTTCATCACCATGAAATTTTTCTCAATAGAATAGATACATACACGTCGAAAAAAACATTAAAATTTTTGGTTTGATGTCTGACCTGGGGGTTTGAACCTTGGCCTTGAGTCTACTAAGCCAACACACTAGCTAGACTACGGCGACTTCTCCTCAATAGGATAGCCAGAGTTATTATTGGCAACCTAGCATTTCTTAAAATCCAAGTTTTTCTATTGAAGTTATAACATTGCAAAGTACAGAGTAAGAGCAGTTTGAGCAAAAAGTACCTAAAGTTACAGATCAATTCCAACGAAGAACGTTAGGTAAACCACCAATTACTTTTGAGAGTAATGATCGCTACTTGATTTCCTATATAAACTTCCACGCAATGTGTGTAATTCTTAGTATCTCATGCTTTTGTTCTTCTTCGGGATTTAATTTCCATTTATCAGCCATTCTTTTGGCACTTGGCATATCGACTAGTGCAGACATTCTTATCATTTTATTCGCACTCATCACCAAACACTTGTATAACTCTTGGGTTTTTGTTTGTTTTGTTAAACGATTGGCAGATTATTTTGTAAATTTTGTGTTAATAAGTTATTGTTTTTTGTTGTTGTTGTTGTGATAAAAAATTATTTGCGAAACAAATTCACTTTATATTCACATAACTTCGTAATATTTTTCTAAATCACTAGCAATTATTTTCAAGCACTTTAATTACGATGCTATAACCGTTTACAGAAAGAAAATTACCGTCCAATACATTTTAATAACGTCCACTTGATTTTGTTGTTTTATTTAGTGAATAAATAATAATTTTTTGAATTGTTTTTGTTATTTTCTTATACCCACCATTCAGTACTTTCATCATTGACATTAGCGGTACATCATAATAATTCTTAATGGGTTGTTTCTGTGGAAACGGTGAGATCACATAGACTTCATGACCCTTTTGAGCCAATGCTCGCATTAAAGCAGAGCCCACAATGAAATGTGAACGAGCGCTTGTATGTAAAACACCCAAAAATTTATAAGAATTTACAACTACAGCCGAGAAAGACGCTACCAATAGTAGGCACACTGTTAAGCTATTTAAACGCATTTTTATTTTTTGATTTTTATTTCACTAAATATGTTTTTTTATTAATTTATTTCTATTAATATAATTATTATTTTTGTTGTTTTTCTTCTCCTCTATATGGATAACGTGCCCACTATTATTCTATTTATTTTCGGTACGCACACGCCGAACATTTGTCTAACAAGCGTGTGTTTTGCTCAAATTTTATTAAGCGACTGGTTTTCCTATTGAACTTTTAAGCACTTTAAATACACGGAGAGTGTGTTGACTTATCGCCAAACATTTCATATTGAAATGAAACTACTCAATGGTGTAACATACATACATATGTATGAACGTACGGTAATCTATACAAAGTGTTAGCTACGCTCTTAAGGTACGTTGTTGTTAATTTTTTAGCAGAAAACTTTAAGAATTATAAGCATTTGCCCGCTCAATACGCTTTTACATACACAGAGTCCAACATTCTTTGCGTATCACAGGTTCTTAAACCTTTTGTTTAGTCTCTTGACTATTCGTCTTGGTGTGGATCAGAGATCAGCAATGAGTATTCAAAAAGATGAGTAGATTCGAATCACACTCATAATTTCTGATACTCATACGCATTTATACTTATTTTAATATCATACTCATACTACTCATACTCAAAGTTCGAAGTACTCATCGTACTCATACTTAACAATACACATGATATTGTTGACTTCGATTCTCCTTTACTCAACATTTACAAGAATCACAAAATAAGTATGATTCGCCTAGGAACACTACAATACTCACTAGAAGGTTGTGTGTTTGCTTTGCTTGCTGTCTTTGTCGTTGTCTTTCTTCTGTTTTTGTAAATGCAACAAAAACTATGACTGTATATTTTGATGAATTATTCGAATCACTCAATTCATTTATGAGTATTATAAGTATTTTTCTAAATTTATGAATCTGAATGAGTAAGCGTGCGTATGAATCAAACATATTTTGAATGTTATGAGTTTGATGTCATCATTGTACTCATACTCATTGCAGCCTGTACTTATAAATCAATGTTGTTGTGTGTACGAGTGAGTCAGAGTAGTTGAAGTTCAATACTGCTGACTCACTCATACTCAAAATTTCATGAGTACTTACGAGTAGCAAAAAAACGATTCATTGCTGATCTCTGATAAATACATGGCACACATAATTGGTCATTTCAACCCTTCAGTCAGGATTAAGAACTAGCTTCTCACACCACGTATGTTGCGGGTGTTAATTTTATACATGAGTGGCAGGACCTACAGTTTGAAGTCGACTCCGAATGACAGATTTCTTGAGAAACTCTTCATGGCAAAGTTTATTTACTCTTAGAGTTTCTGTCCGAAAACTGATGAGATTCGTTTTGATATCTGATCTGGAGTTTGAACCGTGGCCAACACACTACCTACTAGACTACGGCGATTTAGCAGTTTCATGAAATGTGCTCTTGTGAATGAAGGACATTTGAAATTCGTCCATAACTATTGCGAATAGGCATCTACAGAAAAACATTTCATCAGAAAAAACGTAGAAGGCGCAGTCACTTCTAAGAAAATCCATGTAGAAAGTCGCCTGTTCCCTGCCACCCCAGTAGGGAAGAATATTTACAACAAACATTATAGGAAAATCAAGCAGCCGCACCTCTTGAGGAATAGTATGATCCAACCAGGAAAATGTTCCTCCGGTACTACTGACAATACACTGATATCGTTGTTGTTACAAAAAAAAAGAAGACTTTGGGGAAAGATTTCTGGTTTTGAGGTAGTAATGTTCGAGACCAAATGAATTAACTACATGGTGGATGCATTCAAATACACAGATTCCCCTTCCAATCCGTAGAACATTCCTTAGCATCAATCGATTGTATTGATTGATTAAAACAACAACAACAAATTATTTTCTTTTCTTTTTTATTTTAATTTCAAGAAATTAATTTTTCTTTTGTTTATCTTTTTTGCTTTGCTTCGAAGGAACTAATTTTGCCAAAGCGGCCTTAATGCTTAAACGTATAAAGTAGACAATGGCGAATAGCGCAAACAATATACCACCATACAGTATTATGATCGTGTCAATACTATGATATTCGATGAAACTTAAATCTAAACCAGCACAGTGTAAGTATTTTGCACCCTTATGACGTACAATATGTTCTACCCAGAAGGTGGCCAAATCAATTGGCAACATGGGTTGATCCTTATAACGATCAGACATATCCTTAACTCGCTGGGCATAAGTTTTATCCGTTAACACACGATTAATGGCGTCCACTAAATCCTTGGCATTCAATGATTGATAATCAATTTTAATGCCATAACCATTGGCTTCGGCTCTGGCCATATTAAGGAATTGATCACCAAATATGGGTATGCCAATGATGGGTGTGCCATGATAAATACTTTCCGTGCTGCTAAGCAAACCGCCATGCGTAATAAAGACTTTGACATTCTCATGAGCCAATATATCATCCTGGGGAAACCAGTCGCTAATGAAAACATTATCGGGTTTGCCTTCCAACATAGGATCTTCGAATTTCCATAGGACACGTTGCTTTAAGCCTCTAAAGGCATTCAATATTTCTTGTCTTTTGGCGGCCGGTAAATTTTTACTCTTCAAATTCGAACCCATGGAGAAATAGATAACACCGTGCTCGGATTCATTAATGAATTTCTCAATATCAGCTGGCAAGGGTTTCCGTTGGCGATTAATATGCATGCCGCCTACTTCGATTTGATTGGGCATATATGGCCGAGGAAAACCCAAAGACACATGAGTGTTGAGTAAAACGGCAGCGGCATTTTTACGCACTGTATACATGTCTCTCTCGGCATGAGGGAAATACTTATCATATACAGCAGCCTGTCGTGGCAAATAACTGAAATCCATAAATATACGCTCGAAGGTAAGAAAAGCCAAATTGCCAACACGTTCCACCAAAGACATGTGATCGGTAAATTTCAGCAAAGCATTGGGTATATACGAGGGTGGTGAAGGTGAGCCAACCTAAGAAAAAAAATGGACATAACTGTTAATAAATTTTAATAAATAAAGAAACTGCTTGCCTACCATATCCGTATTCCAAGAGATGGCACCAAAAGTACCCAAACCAATAAGGGGTGCCTTAAAATGTTCACTGAAACCGAACAGAGCCTCTGAAAGGAATACTTCGCATATGATGGCATCAAATGTATGATTACTGGCCATTAGGTCTTGTACGGAAGGTTCATTTAGAACAAGTTCAGTAAATTCTATGCCCATGTCGAAGTAACTCAAAACATTTTCCACCACACTTTTCGTATTTTGATCCAAAAGATTATCAAGACGCTCTGAAAAAAAAAATGAAAAATATATTTCATTAGTCATGCGTTTAATTTTTTAATTGTAATCGTTATTAGCCGTTAATTGATTATGCATGTGCGACATGTTTTACCACAAGTAGCGCTTATCTATCAGCCGGCCAAAATGTGTGTTTTGAATTTGCAAAGTCACTAAATAATCTTTCTATAAATTTTTAGTTTGAAATAGTTGTCATGGGTGGCGATTTAATATTCTCAATGGTATTAGATGAGCCAGCAGAAATGTATTTGTTTACAAACTTATATGTAAAGTTTATATGCTAAGTGCTAAATGGAAAACTTGTCTCACTACGCCAATAATTAAATATTGTTATAATCTAAATATGTACATATTACAGGTACATACATACATACAATATTACATCTTACACCTGCTGGCAATTGTAATTAAAAGATTATTAAGCTATCGCGCTAGCGAAGCAGTAAGCTACAAAGTGTTTTATTGATTTCGATATAAATACTTATATACCTTAGAATGTAATGTAGCTCAGATCTTTAACTATCAATTACGGCCTTGAAGTATTCATAAAATTAATAGGCTTTTCCAGTCAAACAATACCCTATGCATTACAACAGACACAATTTCCACTGCCCTCTACTAACTTTTTGTAGATTTCAAGAAAGCCTTCAAATCATTAGAAGAAGTACCATGTGGGAAAGATTGAGAAGAAAATGGGTAACCCAAGAATTAATTCAAATCATCAGACCAACATATGAAGATGCAAAACTGTCAGTTCTTTATAAAGGGAAAGTCAGTCAACCACTTCACATAAACGCTGGAGTAATATAACGATGCCTCCTATCATGTCAGATATTCACCATCGTGCCGGATGACATCATGAAAGGAATTTGTGCACACAACACAGACCAATGCCTGAGATAATCAATTGTCTAGCAATTATGCTTTTTCATACATAAACTAAATTGTTCATTACAACCCTTCAGTCAGGTTTACAGCCCAGCCTCTCACACCACTCATGTTGTGTGTGTTAATTTTATACATGAGAGGCGGTGCCTACAGTTTAAAGTCGACTCCGAACGACAGATTTTTTGAGAAACTTTTCACGGAAATTCTTGTTTACTCTTAGTGTTATTGCCGGAAATCTGCTGACAGGACGACGCCAAGGAAATATTTTTTTATATTTCATTTCATGCCTTGAACTGAGGTGTGAACCGTAAGCTCACGTCTAATGAGTCAAAACACTAACTACTAGACAATAGCGTCTACAGTTTTATACATGTCAGAGACTTTATCAGAATTTGCCGCAAAATGCACCCCAACCTACTTTTTGAATTTCAACACATTGTATTGCCTTTCAAGACACCAATCAAAACTAGAAGTCACCAAGGAAGGTGAGTGAGTGTATGTACTTAAATGAGCGGCATTTCCAAAAGTGCAGCACATTTTATATTCAACGCAGATTTGGAGACGGGGTAAAACGTGCAGAAAATGGCTGCTGGGATGTGAAGACGTCTCAATAATTAATGATGTTTCAGCCTCGTAAACATGGATAAGGTATTTAAATAATGTCTGAGACAATTAAAACAGTGTATGGGAGAATTGTAAGCAAAGAAGACAAAGACCGAACGAAAACATTAGATAGAACGTTAGATAAACCACCAAATACTTTTGAGAGTAATGATCTGCACTTGATTTCCTACATAAACTTCCACGCAATGTGTGTAATTCTTAGTATCTCATGATTTTGTTCTTCTTCGGGATTTAATTTCCATTTATCAGCCATTCTTTTGGCCCTTGCCATATCGACTAGTGCAGATATTCTTATCATTCGCACTCATCACCAAACACTTGAATAACTCTTGGGTTTTTGTTTGTTTTGTTAAACGATTGGCAGATTATTTTGTAAATTTTGTGTTAATAAGTTATTGTTTTTTGTTGTTTTTGTGTGATAAAAAATTATTTGCGAAACAAATTCACTTTATATTCACATAACTTCGTAATATTTTTCTAAATCACTAGCAATTATTTCAAGCACTTTAATTGCTATGTTATACAGAAAGAAAATTACCGTCCGATACATTTTAATTACGTCCATTTGATTTTGTTGTTTTACTAATGGAATAAATAATAATTTTTTTAATTGTTTTTGTTTCCTTATACCCACCATTCATTGATTTCATCATTGACATCAGTGGTACATCATAATAATTCTGAATGGGTTGTTTCTGTGGAAACGGTGAGATCACATAGACTTCATGACCTTTTTGAGCCAATGCTCGCATTAAAGCAGAGCCCACAATGAAATGAGAACGAGCGCCCGTATGTAAAACACCCAAAAATTTATAAGAATTTACAACTACAGCCGAGAAAGACGCTACCAATAGTAGGCACACTGTTAAGCTATTTAAACGCATTTTTATTTTTTGATTTTTATTTCACTAAATATGTTTTTTTATTAATTTATTTCTATTAATATAATAATTTTTTGATTGTTGTTGTTCTCCTCTATATGGAGAACGTGCCCACTATTATTCTATTTAATTCCGGTACGCACACGCCGAACATTTGTCTAACAAGCGTGTGTTTTGCTCAAATTTTATTATGCGACTGGTTTTCCTATTGAACTTTTAAGCACTTTAAATACACGGAGAGTGTGTTGATTTATCGCCAAACATTTAATATTGAAATGAAACTACTCAATGGTGTAATAGTTCTGATAACATACATACGTACGGTGATCTATACAAAGTGTTAGCTACGCTGTTAATATACGTTGCTGTTAATTTTTTAGGGGAAAACTTGAAGAATTATAAGCATTTGTTTGAGAGTCTTAAGTACAGTGATGTATAAAAGTTTCGATGCATTGGCTCTCCAGAAAAAAAATGTTTGTAATTGAAATGTATTTAAAGAAATTTTATCAAATAATATATGTAGCATTGGAATCGATAAAATGTTCCTATTTTGGCGAAAAAGCCTGGACTATACAGGCAATAAGGCTAACCTAACACTTTCACAAAAGCAATTATTCTTTCTTGTAGTCGCCGTTGTCTACTGGGTAGTGTGTTGGCTTTACGCCTTTCATATCAAATATTCAATATCATGCCAATCAAAAATAAAAGATCAAATACAAGTCCTCAAAATTTTGTTAGATGGTCATTAGACGTGAGATATGCATTAATGCCTCACAGGTTTCAAGAGTGCCTTCTAATAATTTGTTTTCATCATCACAGAATCTACAAGTTGGTTTAGAGATAATCACTATTCTGATAGCTAATATGATATTACTTACAAGAGGCCTCTTATTACGACTATTTTTTTAACACAAATTTTTTTTTTATTTCTGCACACTTTTCCCAGAGATATTGCCGGACAATCTTTAACCATTCGGTCATTGTGAAGGAAATGTCTTTATAAAGCAACTTTTTCCTTTTCGCCAATTGTAAACTTTTAATCCTTAATTTGATCGCCTAAACGATGTAATGACGTCGCCGTAGTCTAGTGGAAAGTGTGTTGGCTTATTAGACGTGAGGCCACGCTTCAATGATCAGGCCAGACATCTTCTACAAAACGAAATATGAAAAATATTTCTTCGGCAACTTGCTCTCAACAGATTTCTGGCAAAAACTCTGAGAGTGAATAAAATTTGCCAAGAAAAGTTTCTCAAAAAATCTGTCACCCGGAGTCGACTTTAAACTGTAGGTGGTCATGTATAAAAATTAACACATACAACACATAAGTGATATAAGAAACTATGTTGTAATCCTAATTGAAGGACTGCAATGACCAATTATGTATGTACATATATAATTATTATTTAATGTGCCCTTAATAATGCAGGATCCTTACATAATATAAATGCTAACGATTCTTCACTATCGTCTTTTTTACGGTTTATAAATATAGGTTTGGGGGCTCTACCAATATAATCTGTGCGTTTACGAAACTAACAGCCTTGTACTGAACGAATGTCAAATCAAATCCTTACGTCAGAGGAAGAGTACTTGACAAGTACAGTACCATGTAGTCAAGTTGACGTATTGTACAATCAAACTCTTATATTTCCGAAACTATGCTTTCAATGCCAGCTAGACTTTTCAAAAACTTTGGAATGTCAAGTGGTCTGTCATCGTCTGTTCATATGGAATATTTAATGAGTTGCTTCTGCCTCTAAAAAGCTGTTCAATTTTACAATGTAAAGGATACATACATACATACATAATTGGCCATTACAACCCTTCAGTCAGGATTACGGCCTAGCTTCTCAACACCACTCATGTTGTGTGCGTTAATTTTATACATGAGTGGCGGGACCTACAGTTTAAAGTCGACTCCGAACGACAGATTTTTTGAGAAGCTTTTCATGGCAATTTTACCTCTCAGAGTTTTTGCCAGATATCTGCTGAGAAGAAGTCGCCGAAGAAATATTTTCATATTTTCGTTTCGATGTCTGACCTGGGTTTCGAACTCGGGCCTTTCCTCTAATAAGCCAACACACTACCTACTGGACCACGGCGACAATGTAAAGACAGGTTATGTTAATTTACAGTGCGTTACATTTGTTATACATACATATGCGTGTTGAAAAGCTTTCATTCATATCGCATATTTTAAAATATTAATGAATTAAAATCATTTCAAACTGCTTAGAATAAAACTTACAAATGTGTGTTTAATTAAAATACTACGCACACAATCCTAGATTATATTTTAAACATAAAAACTCTCCTGCATTTTATAGTATTGGCTTTAAAATTCGTTTAATAGTAGCCCTGTTACACAGCAAAATACATTGCTTTCTCTACGTACATATGTATTTTAAATGCATACGGAGGCAAAATAAAAAAATAAAAAAAAAATTGGAACCAATATTGTAGAACTGAAGGTATGATTGCAGTTTTAGTGTTTTTGCCTGCTGAGTCATATGAAAGTGGTATTCTTCCATCATAATGTGAATAAGAACGAAGTCTATAACTGAGCGCTGAGAAATATTACTTGGAACCGCTGCCACCGCTGCGAATGGTTGGGTGCATGATAGAGCGGACAAGCGTTACATGGAATTATTGGCTGCGCGACGAATAGCTGATATTGCATGATATTGACTAAGAACGAAAGCTATAACTGAGCACTGACAAGTATTACTTGGAGCTGCTGCCGCCGCTGCGAATGTTTGATTGCATGATATTCGATCTGCATGACTTTGCTGTGACCTGTTCGGAGAAAAAAAAACCAACAATTTGAAACAAAGAATGTTTTCCATTTTTCAATGGACACTTTTCCCAGCATAACATAATTTCGATAACGACATAATTCTACAAACTAACGAAATGCTTGAAATAACACTGACCCTGTTACGACATGCTCGGCAAGCCTTTTTTTCAAGTAGAAAAATGGGATAATCCAAGAAATAATCCGAGAAAACTAAATCTGGGGAATAAGATGGGTGAAAATGCATTTCGAATTTCAGGATTTAGGGTGGTGGCACATCACTGTATTAACATTGTAATTCTTCAGAAAAAAGAAAGACGCAAACAATTCGAAATTTATTTCATTGATTTTCATCATCATAACAGTGAAAGGCCACCTAAAGCCTATCTAATCTCTGCAATAAATTAGCAATAACATACATACATACATAATTGGTCAATACAACCGTTTAGTTAGAGACTCATGTTAATTTTATACATGAGTGGCTGGACCTACAGTTTAAAGTCGAGTCCGAATGACAGATTTTTGAGAAACTTTTTCATGGCAATTTTATTTTACTCCTAGAATTTTAGACAGAAATTTGCTGAGATTAAGTTGCCGAAATATTTTTTCATATTTCGTTTTGTTGGAGCTGTTTGATCTGAGGCTTGACCCGTGGCCTCACGTCTAATAAGCCAACACACTACCTACTAGTCTACGACGACTTTTCGCAATACCATCAATAACAAAAATTGCCCACGCCCCATTTTAAAAAAGCAAATAGCTATTAACATTTGTTTATTAATTTTTTCTTTTTAATTTACAAAATTTTTCCTTGCAATACTCCTTACAATTTAACTTTTTTAATATTATTTTCCTACATTTGCCTATAAGATAAGCCATCATTAATAAACTCAATACCATACCACCATACAGTAAAACAATTGCATCAATATTGTGATACTCAAGTATACTTAAATCTAAACCGGAACAATGTAAATGCCAAGCACCCTTATTTCTAGCCACATATTCCACCCAATAAATTGCCAAATCCATAGGTAACATGGCTTGATCTCTATACCTTAAAGACATTTCCTTGACACGCTGAGCATAGGATTTTTCAGTTAAAATTGAAACAATGGCTGCCACTAAATTTTTAGCATTTAACGTTTGATAATCCAAACGTATGCCGTAGCCATTTGCTTCGGCTTTGGCCATATTCAGAAATTGATCACCAAATATGGGTATGCCTATAATAGGCTTGGCATGATAAACACTTTCGGTGGTGCTAAGCAAGCCGCAATGCGTTATAAACAGTTTAACATTGTCGTGGGCCAATATATCGTCTTGTGGAAACCATTCACTTATAAAAACATTATCGGGTTTTCCTTTGAGATAAGGATCTTCAAATTTCCATAGAACACGTTGCTTTATATTGCCAAAGGCATTTAAAATTTCTTTTTTCTTATGATCCGGCAAGTCTTTACTTTTCAGATTAGAACCCATGGAGAAATAGATAACACCATGCGAAGCTTCCTGTATAAATTTTTCTACGTCTTGAGGCAATGGTTTACGCTGGCGATTAATATGCATGCCACCCACTTCAATGTGATTCGTCATATATGGGCGAGGATAACCCAAAGAGACATGGGTATTAAGCAAAACAATTGAGGCATTCTTGCGCACTGTATGCATGTCCCTTTTTAAATGGGGAAAATATTTCTCATAGAGAGCTGACTGCCTGGGTAGATAATATAAATCCAGAAATAATCTTTCAAAACTGACAAAAGCTAAATTAATAATGCGTTCCGTTAGGCTCATGCGGTCGGTGAATTTTGTCATGGTATGCGGTATATATGATGGAGGCGAGGGTGAACCAATCTGTAAGAAAATACAAATAGCATGAGTAGGATTCGTGACCCGTGCTTAATATAGAAAAGTTATGTCATTCATAAATAAGTATTTTTGGATACATATCCTTTCTATTTTAAACTTTGTAACCATTTTTACCATATCCGTGTTCAATGATATGGCACCAAATGTACCCAAACCAATAAGGGGTGCCTTAAAATGTTCACTTAATCCAAAGAGAGCCTCAGAGATGAAGACATCACAAATGACAGCATCAAATGTATGATTGGTGGCCATTAGATTTTGAACGGCAGGTTCTTTTAAAACAATTTCCGTAAGCTCCAAGCCCATATCAAAATAGTGTCTTATGTTAGCGAAAACACTTTTATCGTTAATGTCAAATAAGGAGCTGATTTTACCTGAAAGTAGAATAGAATATCATTATCATTATTAAAAAACTTTTAAAATTAAAAGAAATCATCGAGCCTTTTATCACAATAACCAAGTGCTACTATGTATTTATTATCATGACTACGCCTAAAAGTCTACCGATAACAGATTATTTCGATTACTTTGACTATACGTAGTACTTATCTGAAAACATTTTTTTAAAATACGAATAAAAAAATGATTTGTAATGAATACTAAGAATTATGAAATGTAAGTCTGCTTGCCTGCCTGCCATTAGTTGGCACTTTTGAATGAAACATATGGACAATTCACACGACTCGTGTATGTTGTATTACTTTTATTATTTATTGTATTACTTATGTTGTATCACTTTTTGCTATGCTGTTCGTATTCCAAACGACCAAAAACGATAAGAAGAAGAAACAAGTAAATTAATTAATTATATGTGCGAACAATTATAATTTTGGAATGTTAATTGTTGACTCAAGTTACATCGAAAATATTTCGTATTTTATACTTCTTCTGAATTACTAGCATTTACATAAACTGATTGTACGAAACCAATACAACTTCCAAAAATCAATGGAAAAAATGTGTATAAGTAATCGGATTTTTATATGAAAGTTATCAACAACGAGTTGTATATTCGTCCAACAATACAATGAATACAATGAGTTGCCCAATAGATTTTAAAGTTTAAAATCTAAAATTTTTAACCATTAAAATTTTTAAACCATTACGAACATTAAGAGAACAAACGTTGAGCCAAACTTATTCTCCCAAAAATCAGTCGTTGAAAATAAAAAGAGCCGTACACTAGCATAAGTCAAGCTCTTATAATCGTGACTGCCACCAAAAAAACATACCATTCATAGACTAATGTCGTGTAATTAGCTAAGACGCATACTCTTTAGAAAGATATCGACATAATAAAGACATGGTTTACCAATAACAGATGTTGTTAGGAGAACAATTCCTATTCTATTCGATCAAGTGGAACAATTCGTTTGTGTTCTAAAATGTGTCTTATCCACACCAGAGATCAGCAATGAATCGTTTTTTCGCTACTCATAAGTACTCATGAAATTTTGAGTATGTGTAAGCCAACATTATTGAAATTGAACTAATCTGATTCAATCGTAATCACTACAACATTGATATATAAGTACAGGTTGCAATGAGTATGTGTACAATGTTGACATCAAACTCATAACATTCGAAATATGTTTGATTCAAACGCACGCCTACTCATTCAAATTCATAAAATTAGAGAAATAATTACAATACGCATAAATGATTCGAATGACTTGAATCATTCATCAAAATTTACTGTCTTAGTTGTTGTTGCATTTACAAAAAAGAAGAAATAAAAATACCAAGGCAAAGACAGCAAGCAAAGCAAACACACAACCTTCTAGTTCGTATGCGAATCATACTTATTTTGTGATTCTTGTAAATGTTGAGTAAAGAAGAGTCGAAATCAACAACATCATGCGTATTGTTTTAAGTATGAGTACGATGAGTACTTCAAAGTTTGAATATGAGTAGTATGAGTATGATATTAAAATAAGTATGAATGCTTATAAGTATCAGAAATTATGAATATGATTCGAATCTACTCATCTTTTTGAATACTCATTGCTGATCTCTGATCCACACCAAGACGAATTGTCAAGAGACTAAACAAAATGCTTAAGAACCTGTGCTACGCAAAGCAAATCTATCTCCTGTCTTACTATGCAAAGAATGTTGGACTCTGTGTAAGCAAAAGCGTATTGAGCGGACTTGACAAAACAAAATCCTAACGACATTCGGCGGAACCAGTGCTAACAACCATAACATAACCTAATGAATCATTACAACAACCCTTAAATCTGGGTAACGACCTAGATTCTCTCATTACTTATGTTGTGTATGTTAATTTTTTACATGAGTGGCGGGGCCTACAGTTTTATCTCGATTCCGAACGACAGATTTTTGAGAAACTTTTTCATGGCAGGCTTATTTACTCTCAGAGTTTTTGCCAGAAATTTTTCAGAGAGAATATATTTTATTTTTTTTTCATATTTCGTTTTAATGTCTGATCTGGGATACGAACCCGGGTTTTACGTCTAATAAGCCAACACACTACCTACTAGACTACGGCGACTTAAAAAAATTACTCACTGAGAAAACTCTATTTAGACTGAATCAATTGCATACAGTTCTATATAAAAAGCTAAGAATTCCCACCTCAAACTTTTGTGTTGCCTACAGCATATGAATGAAACAACATTTAACCACTACTTTACTTACCATCAATTGCTTTGATTGTTGATTGCAGGTGTACATCATGATAATTTTCGATGGCGGACTTTTGCGGAAATGGTGAGATCACATAGACTTCATGACCCTTAATAGCCAAGGCCTTCATTAAGGCTGAGCCAACAATAAAATGTGATTGAGCACTGGTATGTAGAACAGCCAAAAATTTATAAGACTCTACCACTGTTCTACAGAAGTCAGAGGTCAGTAGTATTGAAATTAAAATAAAACCTACTGAACAGCGCATTGTCAATGTGTTTGTATAAGTTTTTCCTCTTTTGAGGAATACCGCTTACAATGATCGTACAATGTTCGTTTATGGTTTCAATCTAACACTGTTCAAGCTCTAATTACAAATGAAATTTAAATATTAAAATAGATGAGTTTCAGTGTGTTTTTTTTTAATTATTTATTTCTATTAAAGTGCATAGATGAGCAATTAAACATAATATTTATTAACGAGCGAGCACCTTTTAGTTACAGTGATGGAAGAAACTTAAAAATTGTACATAAAAATTATTTTTATTTTAAATTTAGAGTTTGAAAAAATATTCTTCCCTTTATTTTGGATAATTCAATTTAATTCTTTTTTAATTTCTTTCCCTCCACCTTTGGTTTTTTGGAACATGCAAACATTACCAAGCGCTTCATAAGCCACGATACCAGTAGCAAAATAAATGCAAAGCCTCCATATAATATGACTATGGCATCTAAATTATGATACTGAATGAAATTCAAGTCCAAGCCGGCACAATGTAAATATTTGGCACCTTTATGGCGGGCCACATGTTCCACCCAGTAGGTGGCCAATTTTAAAGGTTCCATGGGTTGATCTCTATAACGTTGGGACATATTTTGCACCAATTTCGTATAAATAGGATTCGAAATCATAGTTTCCACAGCTTGTTGCAGACTCTCTGCGGTTAGATTTTTATAATCCAACATAATGCCATAACCATTGGCTTCGGCCTTAGCCATATTAAGAAACTGATCGCCAAAAACCGGTATGCCAATGAATGGTTTGCCATGATATATACTCTCCGTCGTACTCAACAAACCGCCATGTGTTATAAATACCTTAACATTATCATGAGCCAATATATCATCCTGGGGAAACCAGTCGCTAATGAAAACATTATCCGGTTTTCCTTCTAGCTTTGGATCTTCAAATTTCCATAAAACTCTTTGCTTAAGCGATCTGAAAGCCTTTAAGATCTGTTCTCTCTTATCCAAGGGCAAATTTTTTGCTCTGATATTAGAACCCATTGAGAAATAGACAACACCATGCTTTGAACCATTTATGAATGTTTCGATATCATTTGGTAAAGGTGTTCTCTGGCGATTAATATGCATGCCACCCACTTCAATTTGATTAGGCATATAGGGTCGTGGAAAACTTAAGGAAACATGTGAGTTGAGCAAAACCAAGGCAGCATTTTTACGTACATCATACATGGATCTCTTTAAATGCGGGAAATATTTGGCATAAAGTTCCGCTTGTTTGGGCAAATAGTAAAAGTTCAAAAATAAACGTTCAAATGTTGCAAAGGCCAAATTTGCAAGCCGTTGCGTTAAGGTCATATGATCAGTAAATTTTAAAAATGTGTTGGGCACATAGGATGGCGGTGAAGGCGAACCAACCTGTAATAAACAACATAAAAGGAAATGTAATGAAATAAACGTTAAAAACATATTTTAGAATCGAAATCTATCGGAGCCTCTAGTCCCCAAAGGGATTTTTGTAAAATATTGATTTTGGATTCCTAATTTTAGGGATTTAAAGATTTCTTAGATCAGCGTTTGAAGAAGTTGGTTTATTTTTGGAAGTTTGGTACCCGGTTTCCTATATTACATTTTGTCCAAAATTGTGTCGGCCACTTTGGCATCCAAAAGCCTAGCTATTCCAAGAAATTGGTCGTTCCTATAGCAAATTTATATTTCCAGTTTAGATTACATTTCTAAGGGACATGCAATGTTGAGCATTGCTGACTATCTAAAATAATACGCTTCAAATCGCTAACGGATACTTGACGATAACAAAAGTTAAAGTCTTATAAGAGGAAACCAAGAGGATATCAGCCAATAATTGCTGTCATATCAGTTGCTTATATACTCTAATCATCAAATAGAAGCCATAAACAGGTTCAAATGCTAAAGAGCCTCAATGAACACAGTGAGAGATACCACTCACCATTCTGGTTTGTTAGGTCTACTGTTTCTAATTCCATGTATGTAACTGGACTCTTTATTGTCTAATGCTTACCAGAGATCAGCAATGAGTATTCAAAGAGATGAATAGATTCGAATCATACTCATAATTTCTGATACTTTTACGCATTCATACTTATTTTAATATCATACTCATACAACTCATATTCAGAGTTTAAACTATTTCTCATACTCATACTTAACAATACAAATGATGTTGTTGATCTCGACTTTACTCAATATTTACACGAATCACAAAATAAGTGTGATTCGCGGTACGAACACTACAGTACTCACTAGACGGTTATGTATTTGCTTTGCTTGTTGTCTTTGTCTTTTTCTCTCTTTTTCTTTTTGTAAATGCAACAACAACTAAGATTGTAAATTTTGATGAATGAGCCGAATCATTTATGAGTATTATAATGAATCTGAATGAGCAGTCGTGCGTATGAATCAAACATATTTCGAATATTATGAGTTTGATGTCAACGTTGTACTCATACTCATTGTAATCTGTACTTATAAATCAATGTTGTAGTGAGTACGAATCAATCAGAGTAGTTGAATTTCAATACTGTTGACTTAATAATTTCATGAGTACTTATGAGTAGCGAAAAAACGATTCATTGCTGATCTCTGATGCTTACTAAACAATGGCTCCGAGTTCAAACTAGAGCTTTGACATCTTGAATAAAACATATTTAACAAATTGACATGACAGAAACTTTTCAAATTTGTGGTTTGGAATCGACTCACGGATAAAATTGGGACACACAACATGAATGGTGTAAGAAGCATGAACGTAATTCTGACTTCGAGGTTGTAAAGACCAATAATAAATGTATGTATTCAACCAAACTAGTCGCCGTAATTAACCGTTAGGCCTCGGTTCAAACCCCAGATCAGATATCAAATCGAAAATGTGAAAAAATAATTCTACGGCAACTTTCTTCCTCTCAGCAGATTTCTGGCAAAAATTCTGAGAGTAAATAATATTTATCATGAAAAGTTTCTCAAAAAAAAATCTGTCGTGTAAAGGCGACTTTAAACTGTAAGTCCCGCCACTCATGTATCAAATTAACACACATTAACATTAAATGGTGAGAGAAGCTAGGTTGTAATCCTGACAGAAAGGGTTATAATGTTCAAGTATCTCTGTATATATGTATGTATTCTCCCAAAACGTTAAAATATTCTACTCAATTATAAAGTCATTATCAATCAACCACTACGTTTAAAGCGTTTTGTTTGTTAAATGAGATAAAATATTTACTTTCCTATGATTACTTCTAATAGTTCATATGATATAGTACCCCGTAATAATGTATATAATAATGACCACTTACCATATCCGTATTCCATGCAATGGCACCAAAAGTACCCAAACCGATTAGAGGCGCTTTGAAATGCTCACTTAAACCGTATAAAGCTTCTCCCAAAAACACTTCACAGATGACTGCATCGAATGTTTGATTTGTAGCCATTAAAGCTTTAACACTCGTCTCGTTTAGGACAGCCTCAGTGACCTCTAAACCAATCTGATGGAATGCTATGATATTCTCCAATAAATTACGTTTCGTAACATCCGACAACATATTCTTTCCCTCTATGTATAGATAAATAATAAGAATAATAAAACGATTACAAAATAAATACAAATAAATTAATTTAATGATAATTAACAATTGACTCACTTTCCATCACTTGAAAAACAGAGGGTGTAGGGATATCATGAAAATTTTTCATTGGCTTCTTTGCAGTAAATGGACTGATGACAGTAACTTCATGACCTTGTTCGGCTAGGGCACGCATCAAAGCAGAGCCCACTATATAGTGGGACTTTGCACTGAAATGCAATACACCCAGAAATTTATAAGAGAGACCATTATCCACAAACAATAAACAGCTTAGAAGGCATAATATATGCTTCAGGTTTATCTGTGCATTCCATAAACGCATGTTAGTGGCAAATATTTATTTATTTTTAAACTTGATTTGTTTGTTGTTTTTTTTAGTTTGTTTTTTTTTACTTTTTCCGACTATTCCTTCATTAAATCGTCTTTTGTGTATGAGAACGTTTTAAATACTGAAATAAAAATATTTCCCTTCATATTAATTTTATCAATTAAAAAGCAAAACGCATCTATTGTGTGCGGATATACATACATACATATGTGAGTATGCGGCAACGAATGTTAACAACATCTGGTTAATTTTAACATGATCGTCAGCTGTTAATGAATATGAAATCAAAATAAACGAAAAAAAAATTATATGTATATTTTTAGTTAACTAAACCGACTAATAGTTGCACTACAATTAACAAAAAATTTTTGTTGTGTGAGTAGCTAAAAAACCTGTAAAATAATACATAAAAATCAATATAAATATAGTACGAAGAAATGCTTCTATTTTGAACAAAGCCTTGCTTGGAAATAGTTTTGACTTGACACTTCCACATGCAGGGCACAATCTCACAATAAAAATTCTGCAAGAAGACCGTCTACATACAAAATCCTCAAGAGATTTTCAATAGTTTTGTCTGTTTAATTAGGCAAATGTTTGATGCCATACAAGGTGAAATGACGTCACATGTTTTCTTTATTTTTTTTTTTCTTGTCATGCAAGGCACAATCTCTCAATAAGAATTCTCCAAGAAGACCGTCTACCTGCAAAATCCCTAATAGACTTCCAATATTTTTGTCTATTTAATTTGGAAATTTTTTTTATATCACACAAGGGGAAATGACGTCACATCTTTTCTTTATTTTTTTTTCTTAACTTCCCTGTCTTCTGGAATCTTAAGAGCTAAACGTTAAAACTCTCAGCTCACTGACGTAGTCGACAAATTTTTATACAGTTACCACAAACCTTTAACTCTACCTACTATACCCTCTCTTAACTAAAAAAAATGTGTAGAGCATCTATAAACAGATAAACAGCTTATTGTTGGCTTATGACAGCAGATGTGTTTGAGTAAAAACCAGCTAAAATTTTTAGTCAACAATACACACAGTAATTAAGAGAGAAAGGAAAGAAATATGTACTCTCTTATTCTACCTGCTAACAGCAAAAGAGAAGAAAGAAAGAGTATCAAAAAAAAAAACACCTTAAACCCAAACCGCAAGTCATTGTGTCATAAGAGTCTATAAATAGGCCACTAAAATGAATTGTAAAAGTTATTCGAGTGTTCATGTTTTCCATACTGAATGATCAGAAAATCCGATAAAAATTTTTAACAAAGGAATTTATATTCGACACACCGAAATTCATAGGTATTGCTTATTGAGAACCAATAAATAGTCGAAACATAAAACTTGGTTTTGGTTGCATTTGAAAACTTTATGAGTTTATCACACTGTGTCATCAAAGCGAAATAATACATCTTTCGCGCAGAAATGTATAACAGAAATAATCGTAAAACATCCAAATAGATGGGATGTGTAAAGGATCTTCCAACTTATGCTTAAGTTTTGAAGAATAAAAAGAAAACAGGAATTTTGGAAACATAAGTGAAATATTTATTTGGAGAGCAAATGTTGCCAACGAATACACCATGAGCTCAAATTTTAATATACTGTTACGGAAATGAAAAATCTAGGTACTGGGGTTTTGATTTTGCATCGCCTAACCCTATAAACAAACGCTACAAATCGAAACAATGCAGAAAACAAACCTTTACAAATTATTGCACTGCTTAATATAACAAAAAACACATGCATAGAAAAAAGTGGTAAACAAGTAAACAAAAATATACCAACAACACTACAATAAGAGATTTCGTGAAGATGAAGTCATGAACGTTCGCCTTCAAGAACATTCATCAGACTGTTTACCCTGCCATATAAAAGACAAGGCGAAGCAGGCAACTGAGTAAGTAAAGTTCAGTCAGTCTTGTGAGAAGACGTGGTGCATTTGAAGAGAGTAATCGTGGTTTGAAGATCTCCGTTACAAAGATCTGTCGAATAATTATTTAGTAATTGTTATCGTTTATGCAAAGGGTATAAACAGAAGAATAACAATGAAAAGCAATTGTTGTTGTTATTTACATCAAGTTGTGAACAATTTTTAATTAAAACTAAACACAAATTTATTTTTGTTTTATTTGCAATTTACGTGCTTATATTTGAAACGTTTTTAAAAGGTAAAAACATAACAATACTTTCTCCATCATTGGAAGTTGTAATATTGTTTACAAGGGCCGAAGAAATGGCTTACTTAACTAAAAACCCCAATTTTACACTTGTGGGCCTGTCTTAAGTTGAAAATAACCTACAAATCATAGCGGTTCTCAAAGCTCAAATTTAGTCTGATTTATAAGCAAAAGTCATGGAAAATTGAACACTTCAGATATGCCCCCCTCAGAAAGGCGTTGCAAAAATTTGAACGATGTTTGAATGATGTTACCTCACGTATTGATACTGAGAGGTTTTGCAATCGAATAAAGAATTTAGATTATATCGCAAGCACACTATGCTTACTTAATTTGTCAGTACAGTCCTTCAGTCAGAATTACAACCTAGTTTCTCACACCACCCAGTTGTATGTGTTAATTTTTTCCGTGACTGGAGGAACCTGCAGTTTGAAATCGATTTCGGTCGATAGATTTTTGAGAAACTTTTCAGAATTTTTACCAGAAGACTGCTGATAGGAAGTCGTCTAAGAAATATTTGTTCATATTTCCTTCGAGATGTCTGGACAGGGGCTTAAACCACAGCCTCACGTCTAATAAGCCAGTGCATCACCTACTAGACTACAGCAACTTCACGCTTACTTTGCTTCAGTTAAATTTAAAAATAGAAAACGTTTAATGGAAGACCCTTTATGTTAAGAGCGTACAAAGTACCGAAAATATAAAACAAATACAACAAAAATATGTTAAAAATGTTCTCAACTTTTAAGCAAAAATTGTTCATTTTACTTCAATTCTATTTTTTTTTACTGTTTTTCCTTAAATTCCTTGAGCCACAAAGCATTTGATGATGCAAGAAGGAAAATAAAAAGTTTTTCTCATAATTTCTCATCAAAGTATATAAATTTTGATACTTTTCAGTAGATGAGTTTCCCACTTTTTTCTTGGTGTTTCTATGCTTTTCCTTTAACTCCTAAGGCTGTTCGTAACGTTTTCGTTTTTTTCTATTTTGCACTTTAAACGTTCACATGTCGCTTCCAGTACATTCATTATTTAATTTCACACTTCTTTAGCGTGGAAAAGCTGCCTGCCTGGCTTACAGACTAGCGAGGATGACTGGCTGATAGACTCACTGCCTACCCAACTGTCTGGCTGTCTATTTATCTAGTTACTCTGGTAGCACGAGTAGTAGTCGTGGTGGTAGTGGTATTGGTACTTTGGCTGTTATTGTAGAATGGTTTTTCTATCTACTTTTCCTTTAGCGAATATGTAAAATGTGAGCAATATTTGCTTTTCCTTTTTTATTTATGATGTTACTTTGGTTTTTTCAGTATTTACGAGAAGCATACGAATAAAAAAAAAATCATAAAAAAAATTCTGTCTGTTGTACACTTGGCAATGGATTCCCTTTTCTACGTTTTTTTTTTTTTGTTTTTTTCTTCTTGTTATTCTAACGTTTTATGTAAATTACACAAGAAGCTGTTCATTTGAATATTGCGCCACGCTTTTGAAAATGCCATAGGCATACCTACTACTAAATTCGCAAAAGTAACAGAAACAGAAAAAATACGAAAAATGCGAAACAGAACAGGTGGTAAAGGTGGGAAAATGTTAAAGCAAATAGGTGTGTAAAAGTGAATCTTTAAATAGCTATGTCCAGTTGCCAGTTGTATGGCAAGGTTTCATCTTTTTCAATTAAGATGCCAAATTGAAAGAAATAATATTTTATGATCGTCTAAAATATTTATCAAAAAAAATAGATGCTGGACTACGTATTCTATGCCATATCCTGTAAGATTATGAATGAGCAAATTATTGTGAATTATTAAAATTTATTTCCCCTTATATCCTATTCTCTATTAAAATGTTTTAAAATTTTCAAACCATTAAGGATTTTAATCTGGGATAAACGTTGTGGCGTTCAAAATAATATTTTCCTTGTACATTTCTTTTCAACCACCTCCAAAATGGTGCCTAGTTTTTAATTTTCTGAGACCAACACTCAGGATATGACGCCTACTCATGCGTCAGTGCATTGTGTTGGAGTACAGGAAGGATAGTTTATAGGAGAAAGGAAAGAGGGGGTAGTGTGCTACAATCTCTTTCTCCTTTTTTAATGACCATTTCACTTTCTTTTTTTTTTCTATCGTAAGTAATCACATAGAATGTCAAGTAAACAACCAGATAATCACAAATACCTAGAGTCTCTGGTAAGAACCGAAGACACGACCTCAGCACTTGAAATTTATCACACTGCCAACTACGCCACCTGGGCACCCAAAGTTAAATCTGGCTTAAGGCTAGGAACTCTCTCCGCCAATCACTGAAGTTCACAAACAATTGAACAGACGTTCATGTAGAATATTTGTAGCTATCGCTTCTAAAGCTCTCTTTAGCCACAGAGTCGGTCAAGTTCAATTTTCTGTTTAAACTGGATTTTTCTTTTTTTGGCAGATTTTTTCTCTATTTCTGCCACATGGAAAGTGAACAAACTCATTCAAAATGAGCATATTTCCATAGTCACCATGATCTAGTAGGTAGTGTGTTGGCTTATTAAACGTGAGGGGTAAGTTCAAACCCCAAATCATACATTTCCAACTAAACGAAATATGAAAAAATATTTTAACGGCGACTTTCTCTCAACAGATTTCTGGCAAAAACTTTGAGAGTAAATAAAATTGGCATGAAAGGTTTCCCAAAAAAAAAATCTATGGTTCGGAGTCGACTTTAAAGTGTAGGTCCCGCCGCCCATAAATAAAAATTAACGCACACAACGTAATTGTCAACAATATTGAAATTCAACTACTCTGATTCATTCGTAATCATTACAACATTGATTTATAAGTACAGGTTGCAATGAGTATGAGTACAACGTTGACATCAAACTCATAATATTCGAAATATGTTTGATTCATACGCACGACTACTCATTCAGATTCATAAATTTACAAAAATACTTATAATACTCATAATTGATTCGAGTGATTCGAATCAATCATTCATTAAAATTTACAGTCTTAGATGTTATTGCATTTACAAGAAAAAAAAAGAAAGAAAAAGGCAAAGACAGCACGCAACCTTCTAATGAGTATTCGTATGCGAGTCATACTTATTTTGTAATTCTTGTAAATGTTGAGTAAAGAAGAGTCGAAATTAACAACATCATGTGTATTGTTTTAAGTATGAGCAGAATGAGTACTTCAAACTTTGAAGTATGTGAGTAGTATGAGTATGATATTAAAATAAGTATGAATGCGTATAAGTATCAGAAATTATGAGTATGATTCGAATCTGTTCATCTTTTTGAATACTCATTGCTGATCTCTGGTAGGTAGCACTTGGAAAACATTAATCAGATAGCTTTAATTATATTCTCCATTTTCAAAATTAACACCAGCTCAGTAAATCCTGTATAAGGATGCAATAGAATTGTATGATTTTTGTTTATAAATTTTTTATTTAATTTTGACTTTTATTGTGTGGATGGTAAATACTTAGTAACATTATTTGAAATATTTCAGAATATAAAAATAAAAATAAAGTAAGTATACCTAACATTATAATAAAAATATAATTGACTACAAAATGTTTAAAATACATACATACATACATACTTATTAAAAAAGAAAGTGAACATTGTTTCCCTTTAACCTGATACTTTCTCTTCTCTCCATATTTGCTGTTGTTAAACACAAATTGTTTGAACATTTCTTTTTTTGCGAACATTAAAATTTATTTTTATTGTAAGAATAATAAAAAAATAATAATAACTGAGGTATTTTCTAAGAAAATTAAAACAAAACAAAACAATAGAAAAAAATATAAAAAAGAAAATAAAAAACAATAGAAAAAATATAAAAAGAAAAACAAATAGAAAACGTTGAAGCATTAATGGAAAATTTTCTTTTTTCATTCTCTTAGCTACAGGAGAGAGAGTCATAATTGATCATAAAAGAAAATGATTAAAAATTGTTGTTGTTGTTGTGTTTACAATTCGTAGCATGTAATTGAAATCGAATGGCAAATATTATAAAAATTTATTGAAATTATGTGAAATCATCATTGTATGGATACGAGATACAACAACACATGCAAATAATAAAAATTATTTCAACAGAATGAGTGTTCTGTTCGGGCCATTTTACAAGCGCCGTATACGTCCTATTGAGAGGACTATTCGCAATGTGGTGAATAAATTTGAGTTCACTGGTTCAGTTATTAGGCAGAAAATATCGCCACTCTCTGTGAGATTTTGCAGGAAAATCCTAGAAGAAGAAGTCAGTGTTTAGCAGCCCATAACCTGTCGAATTTTGCTCTGTGACTTGAGTCTGCATCCATACAAAATTCACTTGACCTACAAACTGAAGGTAAATGACCATAGAAACGACCTGCTTTCGCTGAATGCACTCTAAAGCATTTGGCAAATAAAACTCATTTTCATCGAAAAATTGTATTCAGCACTGAGGTCAATCTCTGGACTCTGGACCATCCTTATGAGAGCCAAAAGCGGCCAATGCAAACACAGTTTAGTGTGTAGTTTGGTTCATTTCTCTTTGAGAACAACGTTGGTGAGGAAATAAATCATTGTCCAAGGACGAGTACCAACTTATTTTGGCCTGAATAGGATGATCTGGCTACCAGTGACATGTGCTTGCAACAGGATCGATGCTAAGTGCTGCATAGGTCATCGGTCATAGGTCATTAATGTAGATTTTACACGAGCGATTTGAGTGCATGATTATCTCACGGTGAAGCTGATGTTAACTGGCCACCGAGATCAAGCGATTTGACTCTGGTCTGGACATTTTGCACGAGTGATTGGAGGACATGATTATCTCACGGTGGAGCTGTTGTTAACTGGCCACCGAGATCAAGCGATTTGACTCTGGTCTGGAGATTTTGCACGAGTGATTTGAGGACATGATTATCTCTGGTGGAGGTGATGTTAACTGGCCACCGAAATCGAGCGATTTGATTCTGTTCTGGAGATTTTACACGAGCGATTTGAGGGCATGATTAACTCAGGGTGGAGATGATGTTAACTGGCCACCGACATCAAACGATTTCACTCTGTTCTGGAGATTTTATACTAGCGATTTGAGCGCATGATTATCTCACGGTGGAACTGATGTTAACTGGACACCAAGATCGAGCAATTTGACTTTGTTCTGGAGATTTTGCAGGAGTGATTGGAGGGCATGATTATCTCTGGTAGAGCGGATGTTAACTGGCCATCGAAATCAAGCGATTTGACTCTGTTTTCCTAAATCACTGGTGTATGCAAATAAGCCACAAACCACAGCCATAACATAACAAATTCCATCGATCAAATTCATCCTGATTATTGAACCAGAGTCATGGAAAATTAGGCATTTCTGCGATGCTCCGCCAAGAGAAGCCATGATAGACGATGTGATCAGGCATTGGAAAAATTTATTTTAATTTTAAAAATCTATTCAGTGTTACTGATTAAATTTTGAAAAAAAATTCCATTGAAAGTAAAGCGGAGTTTTGTTAATAAGTAAAGAAACAAACCCAGTGATTTGGTATTTTTACAGACGAATTTCTAATTACTAGGTTTTGTAATAGGAGTCCGCATTCCTTGACAATCGAAAGAAACAACCTTTCATGCAAACATAAATAAAAATCTTTATTATTCTCTTCTCTTTGAGTCTTTGATCAAACTCTAAACTTTATGACACTCCCTCCCTATATATTATTAGAAAGTAGAAGTAGAAAAATGATGTACTTTGTGCCCTTTCCTTTTAACTTAAGCGCCCAATTTAAATAAAATGAAAGTCTAAAAAAAGGGAACAAAGAAAAGGAGAAGGAAAAAACTCACATTTCGCTATTCTTTAATGACATTTTTTTTTCATTTAAATTGCTTTTGATCTGTTAGTTTTACAATGCATCATCATCATCACTTTGTCAAGAAAAGCCATTTGCCGCAACTAGCAAAGCTAATGCAGCTGAAAGTGTGATTATTTTTCATCAGTGAGTGCATTTAAAAGAAAGAACCTTAAAACAATAAATGAAATCTCTAAGACTCTGTACTATATACGCGGGCCAATAAGGCCAATTCAGGTACAACACACTTTTAACAAAAATATAGAGTGGGATTCGCCGCTACGGGTCATTATAGTTCGATGTCTTAAGTTTTTGTTGTTATTAATTGGTGTTGAAATCGCCGGGCCAGACATCAAAACGAAAATATGAAAAAATATTTCTTTGGCGACTTCCTCTCAGCAGATTTCTGACAAAAACTCGAAGAGTAAATAAACCTGCCATGAAAAAGTTTCTCAAAAAACTGTCGTTCGGAATCGTGTTCTCATGTATAAAATTAACACACACACCGCAAAATTGGTGTGAGAAAACTAGGTCGTAATCCTGACTAAAGGGTTGTAATGAGCAATTATGTACATATGTATGTACGTATGTATGTGCATATGTACGTACGATATCATCGACTTTATTGTTGCCTTTATGTGTGATATAATGGAGAAGCGCACCCGAAATATACCATAAAATTCCATGACTCTAGCTAAATTCGGATTGAATTTGACCTTAATAAACCTTTAGAAGAAAAAGTCGAATGTTTAATGCTTAAATTGCACGATTTTTGTTGCCAATTCACATTATCTCTATGTGAGATAACAATGTCTCAAATCACTCGGGAAGGTTTCAAATCAGGAAATAAGCTTTTGCCGATTATCCAACTAAAGTACTCGATATTGACAGTGATGGTCTGGCCAATGTGGTTCTTTAAAGCATACCAATACAAAATAAACGAAGGGTGGAACTCACATAGATTGATATGGTTCCAAAATCCAATAATTTTTTTCATCCAGAAAAGGGTCTCTGAAGACAATTTTTAATATTTATCATCCCTGAGTCAATATAAATTTTAAGGACAGTGAATGTGTTTATTTGTCTGACAATGAAGCCCCTTAAAGAATCCAAACAACGTAAAAGATGTTGACTTAATTTTATCAAAAGTGGAAAGGGGAATTCATAAATGCAAAACATTAGGTTATCATATGTTTCGCCCCTATCACATGGAATCCCTTTTCAAATTGTTGTGCATCAGTGCAAACGTGTGATTACATATAGAAAGACAAGTTCATCCGAGGGAAATAGACCAGTTAATGAAAGTTACTTCCAACATATACTATACGACTGTTTTGAGCTGAACTATAATACAGATTCAAATTGTATGTACTTTTTAACGACTCTAAAATAGAACAGTTGTTTTGAATGAAATTTCCAATCCTCACTCGCATTAAATATTAAATGGCCATCCAAAGTCATCGAGCATATTGAAACGAACTTTAATGATTTTTTTTTTATTTTATTTCGTGATAAGTTCTTTTAATATCACAATGCTAAAGCGGTTACTTTGATTTGCTATTATCTTTATGTATTTCTGTCCTTCATTTTCCACAATCTTATCTGTTTTTATCACCAACCTTAACTCTATTGACTGTTTTTCTGTGAATGCAGTTCTTTTTATTATAAAATGCCAAACACTTACAGCCATACCTTGCTTTTGCTTTAAATGTTTTATTAAATGTTGGTCAGTTTAATAGTATTTTTCTTCTTTTTTCTCGAAAGTTGCAATCAAATAAACTTTAATGCCTTGTTTAATGAGATCTGCAATCTGCGGGTTTTCCACCCTAAACACACATCACAGATAGTTGTAGTGAGGTTAACGCGTTTGTGCTGTAACGATATAAAGAGATTCAAATCATATATCCATTAAAACTGCTGCCTGGTTCTAATGAATAACCTGAGTAGGTGCCATCCTCTTAATGTGTTTGTGGTATAAAGAAAAAATCTAAAAAGGTTCAGATTGCCCTAATGGGCATATGTTCCAACACTTGCACTAAAACTAGTTCCATGCTTTACTATGCCATTTATCTTATGCTCTGATCAGCTTACAACGTAGGGTATCATATGTACGTAGTTAACCTAACATAAGATTTTCTAATGCTTTTGTCTCTCTAAATGCAATAAACGCTTTTAGAAAAAAAAAACCATCATTTTTATTGCATTTTATACGAAATCATTTGTTTTCAATAAAAATATTCGTTTTACTTCAAATATTATAATAAAAAAAATCCTTGTGATTCGCACTCATTGTGAAAATAAATGAAAAACCACAAAGAAGTCATTTCTTCCATGTGTTACAGACTAGAAAATAAAAATAATTTTGAAGCCAAATGAGGAATTTGGAACAAACTGAGCAAAAAAAATCGAAATCGTCTTAGAAAAGTAACAAGAATTGAATCACATTTGAACACATACACACACACATTGTTTTCTAAGCTTTAAAAACAAATTTTGAAGCGAAATTAAAAAAGAACTTAAATGGACAATGAACTTACATTGCGCTACAGCTAATCTATTGTATTGTATAATCTATTTGTATTTTTCATTGCCTGTAAGCGATTGAATGCAATAACGGTAATAACGGATATGAATTTATAATTGTAAGAAAATTTTAACACTCTTGAGTTGCATCTCCTAGTGACATTACGATACCTTAATTTGCCTTCGATACCGGGTTTAATAACCGAAATAGTGGACATATCTTATCACAGTAAGTTCCTAAACATTATTATTAATGACTATGAAAACATTCGCGTAACAACTAACATGTCACGTATATAACCAATTTACACATACATGCATAACTGCCACTACAATAATTCAGTCAGGATTACGCGCTAGCTTCTACCACCACTTAAATTATGTGTGTCAATTTTATATACGAGTGGCTGGACCTACAGTTTAAAGTCCACTCCGAACGACAGATTTTTAAGAAACTTTTCATATCAATTTTATTGACTCTGCTGAGAGGCAGTCACCGACGAAATATATTTTCACATTTCGTTTTGTTGGAGATGTCTGACCTGGAATTTGAACCATGACCTTACGTCCATTAAAGATATGATATCCCTGGTAATACCAATAGCATCAGACAACACTACAGATTTTTTTATAAAGCCAGTTGACCTAGAACATAAACAGCATATCAGTGGCATTGTCAAATGGCATTTGGCTTTAAATATTGCTTCAGTTGGACTTTACATCGATGGAGCTACAAATCTGAATACGAATTATGCCTAATGAGCCATAAGATAGCCGTAACTATAAAGAATTCGTCAGACTTTCTCTTACCGAAGATATATTTCTCGTTACTGCTAACATGACGATGATGCCCTTGCCCGATCATATCGCTAGATCTTATAGTGTCTTTAAAATTCTTCAAAACCATGGCAATTTCTTGCACTGTATATCGACTGCGATGATCATAATTACCAACTAATAATGCTTGAAAAGTCGTCGTAATCCTGTAGGCAATGTGTTGGCATCATAGGTGTGCGGTCGCGGTTCAAACCCCAGGTCAGACATCTCCAGAAAAATGATATTCGGTGACATTCTCTCAACAGATTTCTGGCAAAGAATCTGACAGAAAATAAAATTGCCATGAAAAGTTTCTCAAAAAATTTGTCGTTCGGAATCGACTTTAAACTGTAGCTCCAGCCACTCATGTATAAAATTAACACACCCAATAGAAGTGGTGTGAGAAGCTAGGTTGTAATTCTGACTAAAGGGTTGTAAGGACCAATTATGTATGGTCCTTATGTAGGTGTAATGCTTGAAAAGTAGCGATGTTTTTTAATCACCATCATCTTTAATAAGTTTCAAGCATTTTCATGCGATTTTCGATTGTTAAACGGTCCATATACATAAATGTTCAGACATTTAACAGCTGACAGCTGCACACAACCGAATATGATATGACATGTTTATACTCTTTGCAAAGATCATTAGTGAGCTAATAATGCCTACCATGTATTTGTAACGCTAACGGTCTTTAGGTCGTTAAATAAATGGCTGCTCTTTCATTTTCATATTCACCCATACACAGGCGCACACCCAAATTAAGTTTAAATCACACAAAAATTATTTAAAACTTGTGTTGCCATAACAATATTTCATGAGTTCTCCACGAAACTAAGCAAAAAACAACAAGAATTTCAATCAAATCAAATATTTTACAAACAAAAGAAAAATTTTTTTGTTAATTTAACGCATTATTTTCCTTTCCTTTTTTTTTTCTTTCTCGTAATTTATAAAGTTTCTTCATTTTAACGGAAACACAAGGACGAAAAGAGAATAGAAGAAAAAAATCATTTAAAAATCCAACAACAACAACAACTGATACCAGCAAGGTAATGTTGGCTTTGTGGCATCTACTACAATGTTAAGCTATGATGCCACTTATTTTGGGAGATGTGACTGCTTTTGGCACACATTAGCCACAGCTGATGCCAAAATAGTAGCAAAACCATCAAGAAGTAAACAAAGACGGCAAAAAGTATAGCAAGATATAAAAAAAAACTAAAGAAGAATACAACGTTAGATGAGAAGAGATACAGAGCGAGGTAAAGGTAACGAAAGGAAGGGAGAAAGATGAAGAAGAAATCTAATTTGATTTCAACCGCACTGTTAGTGACATTTATGTGTTTCTTCTTACTTTGTATTAAATGTTGTAGCTGTGTATAGGTATGTGTGTACATTTTTGGCTAAAAAATTATTTTTGTTACCATTGCTACTGCCATGGCCATCATATTTCTTCAATATCCGTTTGCCTGCTAAAGTGTCTTCTTCGTTGTAAGCAATGTTGGTGCTGTTGGTTGCTAACTGGGAAATTAATAATCAAAAAAAAAATTAATATTTGTTGCTGTTGCAACTATACTAGCAACAGTAGCAACCAGATACTAAGTGTTATTAATTCTTGGAATAAATTTCATTCAGTTTTATTTGTGGTCAAATTGAAGAGTGGATTTTTAAAATTGTTATTCTGAAAAGCAATCATAAAAGAAGCAAAGCAATCATAACGGATAATATAAGGCGCCGGTTTCAACATTAATAACCTCTATGAGGGACAACGAAAAGAGTCTCCTAACAAGATGAGAGAGAAGCACAATTGCATTTCTGGAAACTGCAGAACAGATGAATTAACTACATGACGCACAATAACCGAATTTTTGATGAAAACATTGAGACTCTCAAGCTTACGATTGACAAGCTTAAGTTTAACAATGTAACAATAGATTGTAACAACATGGGAAAGATAGTGTAACAAATCTGGTCAGAAATAGATGAAGGGCTCACGGAAAATTTTTTCAAATTTCAAGCTTAGTAGTTGAAATCATACATACATGCGTACATAATTGGCCATTACGACCCTTCAATCAGGATTAAGGCCTTGCTTCTCAACACCACTCATATCGTGTGTGCTAATTTCATACATGAGTGGCGGGACCTACAGTTTTAAGTCGACTCCGGACGATAGATTTTTGAGAACCTTTTCATGGCAATTTTATTAACTCTAAGTCCTTGCGTTTATTGTGACCTACCAATGCTTATTGTGCTTTTAATAAATACTCAATTAATTATGAATAAATAAAATGCCTTTAAATTTCTCATTTATGAAAAACATTTTCAACAACAACTAAAAACAAACAAAAAAACAGAAAAAAAAGTAAAGCTACCCAGCAAAACCATAAAGTAACAAATTAAATCTCTGATGCTCTTTCATAGAGGCAAGGCACTGGTCACAAAAAGTATTGGCAAGAAACAAAAAAAAACCCCGGGCCATTGTTATGGCAAAATGAATCACATCATGTGTTCAAACCAGCAATAATTTATGACACTCTGCGACAATGTCAAATCCAATCTATAGAATTTTCTCAATCGATATATCAATACGCACATTGGCTTGAAGTGGCTACTGTGGCTTAAGCGGTATGTTAACTTCACAGCCTTAAAATGCATCATTTGCATACGTATAGGAGAGTTAACATTTCATGCCATATTCTTTACAACGTTTTTAATTTGTGATGGTTCATCGTAGACAGTGTGTTTGTTTTGAATTTTAAATGAAAGTGTAGGGTATTATTTAGTTATGAATTGCTGTTTGCTTTTTTTTTTTTTGCTGACACACACATTGTTTGATGTGTCATGTGGTGAACAACACCAAAACAAAAAAAATACATACATACATATTTATGCCGTTATAAAGGATATGATGTGTCAATGTGTTAATGTTTTTTTTTTTTGCTTTTTTGGTTAGGGCAAGCGGAAAATGTTGACGTATTCTGGAAACCATCAACGTTTAAAACTCATTTATTTCCTGTAGGAGCTTAACATTAAGGGAATGAAGTTCACATTGTTTTTGTCACACTGTGTTGGCAAAATTAAAAAAAAGAAGGAGTAAAGAATTTACGTGAGTGAATCGTTTCTCATCTAACGTTGTATGTCAATCGGCAACTGTCAACCTATTTTTAATCTCTATAAGGGTGCATGACAGTGCGCCTAATGATAAAACCCAGCAAGACCATTTACAAGAAGAAGAAAACTTTCTAAATGAAAGTATATACGATGCCTGGCTGAGATAATAACACAGGAAATGGAGGTTAAAAATCTACAAATGTCGCTAGATTAACATGGCAAGTCCCCGGTACAGACCACACATGCCATAATATTATCCAAAGGATTGTAGGAATACTGGTGATGAAACACCAGTCTGAGCTGACAAAATTAATCTGAATTGGAGTTGGGCAAGATACATGCAAGTGTGTTAGTATAACAGAAGAAATTGGTGCCTGTTCCACAATGATCCCGCTGACTGTTTTCGATCTAAGTTCAATGCATACATTAATGAAAGCCATAGCTTTGAAGACTATAATAAGTTTGATGAGCGACAAACCTTATAGGAAATTCATTAGAGGATTTCGTGACCTAAGAAATCGCATGGCGGTCACCTGGACAATACCAGTAGACTCTATAGTTTTGGGAAATGCTTCACAATACAACTTAATAACAAAACCGAGTGCAAGCTGGAAGCTGCATACTCTTAACAGGAAGACTATTTTATGTCATACAGATGTGTCAGGCAAGGATCTTTTGACAGGAGAGAGAAATGAAATATACTACGCCAATGGGAAAACTACTGAGTGTCTTCATTGTAGGCGCCGTATTCTAGTAGGTAGTGTGTTGGCTTATTAGACGTGAGGCAACGGTTCAAACCCCAGGTCAGACATCTCCAACAAAATGAAATAAAAAAAAAATATTTCTTGAGCTACTGCCTCTTAGCAGATTTCTGCGCAAAAATTTAAAATATAAATAAAATTGCAATGAAAAGTTTCTCAAAATTTGTTATTCGGAGTCGACTTTAAACTGAAGTTTCCATCACTCGTGTATAAAATTAACACACACAACATATGTGATGTGTGTCGTAATACTGACTGAAGGATTGTAATGACCAATTATGTTTGCATGTGTCTTCCAAACGGAAGTCTATGCCTTCGAAAGATGTGCTCAATTAAACTTTGATAGCCAGTACATAGCATTACTATCCGACAGTCAGGCGTCCATTCGAGTAATCAACTCTTAAGGTGTTAAAGCGAAACAAGTATGAGGCTATCAGGGGAAACTGAATCAGCCAGATAGGAAAAATAAGTTTAACCTATGCTGGGTCCCTGATCATGTGGGAATTCTAGTTAATAAGACGAGCTTGAGAAGATGTGAGTTTCACAGCGTTGAGGGTGCCAGAAAACTTCTGTAGAGTACATATGTACATTATTGGTCATTACAACATTTCAGTTAGGATTACGACCTACTTTCGCATGCCACTTGTGTCGTGTATGTGAACTTTTTATACATGAGTAACGGGACCTACAATTTAAAATCGACTCTGAACGACAAATTTTTAAGAAACATTTTCATGGCAGATTTATTTACTCTCAGAGTTTTAGCCAGAAATTTGCTGAGAGGAAGTCGCCTAAGAAATATTTTCATACTGTCGATTTGATGTCTAACCTGGGGTTTGAACCGTGCCCTTACGTCTGATAAGCCCACACACTACCTACTAGACTACGGCGACCCTTCCTTCTGTAGAGTGAGGATGGATAATTGGAAAGTTATGCTTAACAAAAGGCAAGAATCTTTCCAAACAAAATTTGTTTGATACAATCAAAACTTTTGCTGGCCAATAACAATAAAAGGAGATCGGACGCATGCATCAGACCTGAGGTTTTTCGTCAGGGTACTATGGTCTGAGAGTGTATTTATTTAGTGTAGAGGATATCTCGAATACAACTCGTGTAGATTCTGTGGCCATAAAAAAGAATCATTGGAACACATTCTTGTAATCTATGACGTACATTAGTACCTTGGAAAGTAACAATTGGATGAATACTAGGTACTAGGCGGGGAATCGTCATGAGGAAAATTTTTCTAAATTTGTTCCACTTATGCTGGATATTTTTCTTTCGCCAACTTACAAAGTGAGAGTTCAAACAAAGCATAGCATCAGCAAAAATAAATCATTGTGTGGAACAGAAACCTAAATCACCTCTAAACCTAAATATTCTTTATGAATAAAAAGTCCTTTAAAAAACTTTGTCGCTAGCCCTGCTTAATAATTCATTGCCTTTGTTTATGCAGATGTTTATAGATACAAGAGGAAAAAAAGAAAACACAAAGAATTTTTTAATATTTTCGTGTTTTTTTTGCTATTGCAAACGGTTTCAATGAAAAAAAGAAGCGAGTTAAAGTTTATGCGTTAAACGAACAGGAATAAAAAAATATTTAAAAAATAAAAGAAAAACTGTGAGAACAGAAGGAACAAAAAAAAAAGGAATTGAACAACAACAAATAAAAAACATCAACCACATGAGCCACAAAACATATACAAACAACAGTAACATAAACAATACAATATACAGACGCAGTTATGGTACCACACCACCACTAGTAGCGATGGCAATGACAGTGGCAAGCAACAATATACAACAATAGCAAAGAATATATGTGTTATGTGATGGTATTGCAACGTAACAAAACAATATATAACGGAAAAAAATGGAAAAGAAAACAATCGAATGATTTAAAGTTACATCAACATCTGGTCTGGTTGGGTCTGGGTCCAATCGTATTGGTTTTTAACACACACGCATACTCATAAACATACAATATAAACTGTTATACAATACAATATGTATGTACGTATGTATGTGTGTGTATAGATGAGTAAATAATTTCATAACACACTATATAATATCGCTGGTATTGAAAATGTGTAGCTGTGTGGGTCTTCTTTTTTTAAACGATTTGTGTGGAGAATTCAGCCACATTAAGTTGATGCTGTACCTTTTATTTCCGTTTCCTATGTAGAAATTCTTATTTTCTCGTTCTCTCACACACACACATACTCTCTCACTTTTAGTGTTACAAAAGAAAAAATTTGCTTTAATTATCAATATGATGATGTTGGCGCCATGTTGTAAATTGTGTCACAATACAAATGCAAAATACAAATACATTTCAATTCATACATATTAACCATACATACATATACAATACAATACGTCAGGCAATTATTTCCAAATAAAACAACAACACAGCAACGTGTAGCGTGCTGGAATTCCACAGAGAAATCATACTGTTTTTAACAAATTTGTTGCAAAATTAAAATATCCTGCGACAAACATGTGCAACATTGATTCCAATTATTTAATCATACGTTTTAATTAAATAAACAAGAATATGCCATCTTTTGGGGCATTATTTTGTATGTATTTTGGCTAATTTTATACGACTTTAAACTCTAGGTCTCGCATTTATATAAAAAATTAACACACAAATAGTGTGAGAAACTAGGTTATAATCCTGACGAAAGGGTTGTAATGACTAATTATGTATGTATGCATGCATGGGTAATCGGTATTAACTATCAATATCCGGATTTCGTATTAAAAGCTGAAAATCTGCTTGAAAGTTTACTGATAGAACAAAGTATACTGGATCTTAGATTACGAACGATAACTATACTTTTGATATAGTCAAGGAATTTATTTATCTTGGCTTCGCCGTTATCACCAAAAATTATGTCAGTCTGGAGATCAAGCGCAGGATTACGCTTGCCAACAAGTGCTACTATGGTCCCTATAGGCAATTAAATAGCAGAGACCCCTCTCGCACAATAAAACTAATACTCTACAAGACGCTCATCCCATATGTGCTCGTTTATGGAGCAGAGGCATGGATCCTATAAAGCACTGATGCAGCAGACTTGAGAGTAATCGAGAGAAAAGTCTTACGTAGGATCTTCGTGCTAGTGCGAGTTGGCTATGATTTCCGCCTCCTATCCAACAGTGAGCTGTATGAGCTCCTCAACGACATAGACGTTGTGCAGCGTATTAATAGCCAGCGGCTGCGTTGGTTCGGCCTTGTCGTTAGAATGAAGGAGGAAGCTCCGGTGAGACGGGTATTTGATGCGGGGATCTGCGGAAGTCGTCGAAGAGTACTACCTTGTATGCTTTGGAAGAACCAAACTGAGGAAACCCTGTCGAAACCCCACACGAAAAATTTTAATTAGGCTAAATCGCATGATTTCGTTGACCAATTTACATTACCTCCACGTGAGATGTCCATATCTTCAAACTGCTAGTGTTGGATATAAAATGTGACATGAGCTGGAGCGTAGTACCGTCCTGTTGAAACCACATATTGTTATTATTCATTTCAACACAGTGATAGTATAGTGCTAGTAATTGACAGCAATGGCCTGGCCAATGTTAAAGAAATATAAACCAATGACGCCGTCAGCGTGAAATGCACAACAAAGTGTGCCTTTTCCGACATACATATACTGAATGGGAAGTAATGAGATACAGTAAATCAGTGAAGTGTGCTATGAGCGACAACTTGCAACTCAAAAAAATGTAAATCATGACCTTGGGAAATATGAAAATTGTTGGTATAATTTCTTCTTCGTATATACATACATATTTCTCTTGGAATATCAATTTACTGGGTTTCCCATTACTTTCTCTGGTCTGTCTTTTAAAACCCTGTTTTATGTTCATTGTGTTCTGATATTGTATGCAGCATAAAACGCTACTCTATTAAAAAATGAAAAGAAACGTAACCACAGTTTTTTGATAAAGTCTACAACAATTTATATGGTTGTTGTTGTGGTATTGTTTTGTTTATATGAGGATTTTTTTTACTTTTAAAACATTTAATTGTGTATAAACATTTTCATGGCAACGATTGTATAGTTTATGCGAATGTAGTCTTATCGTAAATCGCTGCCAATCACTTTCTACAAAAAAGACATCAATTTGCCACACAGCATGTCACAGAGTTTAACATACAAATTCTCTCTACCAGAATATTGTATGACGGAACATAAACAAAGCCCCGACAAAAGTATGGTATTGTTTAAAAAAATGTTTCATTTCATTGTTGTTGACTTTTGGTGAAAATATGTGTGCAAATTGAACGGAATTATTTAAAATGTTTGGCGCTGCTTAAACAAAATTCATACTAAAAAATGTCATGTGGTTATATAAAACTGGAAGGAAATTATGAGTTGAGGATAACATATAAAGAGCTAGTCTCTCCATTAGAACTACTCATGTTCGTGTACTTAAATTTTATGTAATTTTTATCAGGTGCTTCAATTTTTAATTGATATTTCTACAACCTAATGTCGACTAGAAGTAACTTTTAGACTCTCTAGGATTTGCCAAACAATCGCCTGTAACATTACCCATTACATGTCGCGATGTCTAGAGAAACATGTGGATTAGGTTTCACATTACTTTGCCAACAGGTTACGTACTTGATTCTTACTTAAATGGTTATTAGCCTTTAGTCCGATTTACCACCTAGCTTCGCACACCACCCATGTTGTGTGTGTTAATTTTATACAGGAGTGGCGGGATGTCGAAACTGGACTACAGTTTTTTGAGAAGGTATTCGCCAAAAGACTGTTGAGAGACATAAGCCAACATACTATCTACTAGACCACGGCGACTTTGTCAAGAGATCACTGGCATTAAACATTGTCTTCCATCATTCTTCCATCTAACTACTCGCCACTAGCATGCAGATTCAGATTTAATTCAGCCATTCTTTTCCTTGTGTAGTCCCCGTAGCCTAGTAGGTAGTGTGTTGGACATGAGTCCAGGGTTTAAGCCCCAAGGCAGACATCTTCAACAAAACCAAATAAGAAAAAATATTTCTTCGGCGACTTCCTCACAGCAGATTTCTGTAGGTCCCACCACTCATGGAAGAAAATTAACACATACAACTTAACTGGTGTGAGAAGCTAGGCCGTAATCCTGGCTGAAGGAATATGTATGTATCCTTTGTCTTGCAGCTATCTTCATGGGAGAAATATGAACCATCATAGCATGTTATCCTCTTGGAATTTCACACAAGAAAGTCAGTATTAAACAGAGATTGATTGACCCTATGTTTAAACTGAGAATGCTAATAGCCAGTTTATCGATTCAAAAAGTCTAAAACAGTGCATCGAACCTTGTTAATCATCTTGCCATCTCTAGATGAAAATGTATTGAGCCTCGCATGCAGTTATGAGAAATTCTATGCCCATTGACTTCTATCTTTACCAAGAAGAGAAGCTGTATTGCTTTTTTCTACAATGTTCCTTGACGACATTATCCTCCCTGGAGGATTTGAAGTCTTCTGTATGGAATATTAATGGCGTCTTAAATTAACTTTCAAAGAACCATAATAAGAAATCATTTGGCTTTAGCTGAAATGGACGGTCAAGCATTTTAATTACTACACTACTATATTATGTATGTTCTAGGATAACAGGGTTGCCATCATTCGTTGATTAAAAACAATGTTTTGTGTGCAAATATTTATATATGGTTGTTGTATTGAGTGTAGTGGTAAGGAATTATGCTCATTGTCTTCGACTTTATTAAGAGGTGGCAAGAACTCACTTTTCTCTAATGTTTGTTGTTGATACTGGTCTATTAGGAGAATCGGGGAAAACCACGACGAAAAAAACTGGATCTAATAGCTGTTAATATTGGTAAATGTCCATAGTTTTAATGGCCACTATGGATTAATTATAAGTATTTGAAGCAGTCTACCGAGGCTAGCCAGTTGTAAAAAAAAGCCCTTTTCAAACTAATAACGAACTAAAAACTATGCCATTACTTTGATTTTATCAAATACACTCCATTCAACCATTATAATTGGGGTCAACTGCAATAAAAGCAAAAAAAAAAACAAAAGACGACAACAATAATGAAACCGCACCACTTAAATCACAAGAACCATGAAGAGTTAAAGGATGTGAACCACCATAGTAACAATGAAACGTAATGAAATGAAAAGAAAATTTTACAAAAAAAAAAAAAAAAAAAACAAAAAAAAAAAAGGAAAAGAATTCTAAAGCCTTTAGAAGTTTAAAGTTTCTTCGAAAATTAAAAAAAAAAAAGAAATTGTTTTCATTCAACAATTTGATGAGAAAAAGAAAGTTGAAAGAGAAAAAAAACCGAAAAAAATAATATTTGCGTTAAAGTCCTGTGGGAATCTATTGATGCTGTTAATTTAACAACGAACTTGTAGAAGAAGAGAGCAAAAAAAATGAAAGGAAAAATTGCGAAAACACACAAAAAAAAAGGATGATGAGCAAAAAAAAAAACAAGGGAAACAATTTCAATAGAGAAGTTTGTGAGCAGAAAAGTGCAGCCATTATTATTAAAAAGAAGAAAAAAGGACGCGTTTATGTGTATTTACATTCACTAAAGTTCCGCTGAAAGAATTCAATTAAAGTTGGGCTGTGTTTTTCGCATTTTTTTTTTCCTCCTGCTTAAAATGCTCATCTTGTCTTAAGTCTAGGAAACAGTGGGTAAAAACTGTGGGCAAGAGACAGAAGAAATGGTACAAATGTTTTTAATTTTTAAAACACTTCTTAGAACTCCTTAGAATGTTGATTTAGATTTGAAAAAAAAACGACCAAATGAAGTACTTTAATTAAGCAACAATCGATAACAACCAAACAATTGTGTAAAATACACGGAATAATAGGTTACAACTTGGGTTTTCTTATGTACTCTCCCAGGTACAATCTGTCATACATACATGAATAAGTGTGGCTGCATCTAATTGAATTCTGGTTTAGCTATGAAAGAAAAAAGACCAAACAAAGTACTCTATTCAACGATCGACCTAACTATTGCATAAAAAATAGGGTATTATAGGTTACAACTTGAGTTTTCTTATGTACGCTGCCCGATACAATCTTGGGTAACCTTCAGAAGGCCCACAGAAATCTTGAAATTCTGCATATGACAGCATTCAAATTTCCTCAAAACAATCTGTCTATTGTGCCCAAGAGAAATTTCTCTGGGTCTCATGCTAGTTAAACAGCGGTACTATCGTTAAACCTATCATTTCTACGTACAAGATGTGTTCGAAATAGAAACAAGCCGTAGAATTTGCACTATATTTTACGTAAAGAACAGAAACAAATCATGAAAAACAGCTTGACAGTACGAATTTCACGCGAAATTCAGTTTACCGTAGTGAGAAGAGTACAATAGGATACTGGGATGACTTAAGTGTATACCGCAGAAGTACAACAGTCAGCACGCATTCTCTCGTAGACCCATTGGCCCATTATGAAAAAAATCCTGAACAATAAATCAATAAACAAAACAGAATCAATGAAATCGACATAGAGTCGCTGGATTAAGCCTACAACACAAGGAAATAAGAGAAAAAATATTCTTGTGGCGGCTTCCTCTCAACAATCCTCCTGCCAAAACTCTAAAAGTAAATAAAATTGTCAGGTAAAGCTTTTCAAATCAGTCGTTCCTAGTCGACTTTATTCTGGAGGTGCCACTCGTAGATAAAATTAACACACTCTGCATTGGTGGTGTGAGAATCTAGGCTGCAATCCCGAATAAAAAGTTATAATAGCCAACTAAGCAAGCAACAGAATCAGATGATGACAGAGGGAGGAAGAAAGAAAACGAAAGGGAAAAGAGTCCTGAGTAAAGAAAGAAAGCGAGAATAGAAAAAAGAGTTGCAGTCAATGATATTGACAGAAAATATTATCAACAAGCTTTTCTAACTCCTCGTCTGTAGATCATGCCTCATTAGTACTCCTATAATAGCTGTCATCTCCCTCCTCCTAATGTTTTGGACTGGTTTCTTATCTGCATGATTAAGGTTAGGCAATGACGCTCTTGTCGAAACGAGAGTACAATCTACATCTCCAGAGACACGATTGTTAAGTGAAACAAATGTTTACTAAATTATTCCAAAGAAAAAGACTCTTTCCTATCGTTACTTCGAAAACTAGTGCTGATTTTGCCAGTTCATCTGAAAATTCTTTGCCTGAAACGCCTTAATGTCTAGGTATCCAGCATAATGTAATTCGATACATACATACATACATAATTGGCCATTACAAGCCTTCAGTCAGGATTGCGGGCTAGCTTCTCAACACCACTCATGTTGTGGCGGGACGGGAAATATTTTTTCATATTTCGTTTTGATATCTGACCGGGGATTTGAACCGTGGCTACCTACTAGACTACGGCGACTTCTAATTCTATAATCTGACATAATGATGCTTAGCAGCGCTTTACACTTCCAGTCTTGGTGGGATTTTGAAATATATCCCCTTAACGTCTTCAGTTCTGTGTGGTTATCTACATGAATTGTTGACCTTGATCGTTAGTCGCCGTAGTCTAGTAGGTAGTGTGTTGTCTGGTTAGACGTGAGGCTACGGTTCAAATCCCAGATCAGACATCTCCAACTAAACGAAATATGAAAGCAGAATTCTGGCAAAAACTCTGAGAGTAAATAAAATTGTCATGAAAAATTTCTCCAAAATCTGTCGTTCGAAGTCGACTTTAAACTGCAGGTCCCGACACTCACGTATAAAATTAACACACAAAACATATAGTGGTGTGAGAAACTAGGGTTGTAATGGACAATTCTGTTATGTTATGGAAAAGCAGGATGTACTAAATGAAGCTCCTCAATTTAGTTGCTAATACCAGCCAGTAGTCGCTAATACCAGTAGTGTAGCCGTAGCCTAGTAGGTAGTGTGTTTTGGCTTATTAAACGTAAGGCCACGGTTCAAACTCCAGGTCCGATATCAAAACGAAATTTGAAAAAAATATTTCTTGGGCGACTTCCTCTCAGCAGATTTCTGGCAAAAAATCAGAGAGTAAATAAAATTACCATGAAAAGTTTCTCAAAATTTGTCGTTCGGAATCGATTTTAAACTGTAAGCCTTGCCACTCATGTATGACATCAAAGCACACAACATAAGTGGTTTGAGAAGCTAGGGCGTAATCCTGATTGAAGGGTTGTAATGACCACTTATGTATGTAATACCAGCCAATATCGTATATTTTTATGTTTGAAAGCCTATCGGACGGGGTTAACGATTTTTTTTTTTTTTTGTTTGTTAATTTTAGAACCTTTCAAACCACTGTGCTAAAGAACATTTTTATTCTTAAATATCTTTAAAAGCTACAAGAAGATTAAAGAAGATGGACTTGTAAGCAGTCAGGCAGAGTCCGGTGTTTATTCAATTACGTCTGCTTGATTGTTTTTTTGGTGAAATTCCTACTTTCTTTTCAATTTTTCATACGAATAAAAAAAATTAAAAAATAAAGGCTAACGATATGGGTGGCCGAAAGGTAAAATTTAAACAACCCCGTTTAACTTTAATTTTTTCTGTTTTTTTTTGTAATATTTTTATGAAAACATTTTTATTCTCTTGGAGTTGTTGTAGTAATTTTTCTTTCGTAGGAAAAAAAAATTAAAAAAAATGTTCATGTTAACACGGGTTTTAATTTTAATAATTTAAAACATCTTACGTAAGAAGGAAAGAAAAAATAGCCGAAAATAACTGACAACAATATCAGCAGCATAAAGAGGAGTTAAAAATGTCTCCTTTCTCTGGCAATACAAAGGGAATACAAAAGGAATACCAAACGGCGTTAACAAGTGGGTGTAGGTGAAAAGTTGTCCTTGTTTCCTCTCTTTTTTATCCCTTTTTTTCAACTCTGTTTAGATGGGTATTACGTTTACATTGTCCTGCATAAATAAAGTTGTTTGTTTCTTCCTGTTTTTTTTTTGTTATTTTCTTATAAAAAGAATTTGAAAAAATACAAATTTTTTAATAATTTTTATTTTTATATTGCAAACTGTGCGTGTGTGTGTGTGTGTGTGAGACGAATCGCCTTTCAGTTTATTTAGGGTTCAATATTCGGGCCAGAAAGAACAAAAACAAAAACAAAAAAAAAAACTGAAAATAAACACCGTGTTCATGTTCATTTATTATTCATAAATATAAGGTTTTATAGATATTTTTCATCTTGTAATAGAGTAAAATTAAATGGAAATTCAACAAAGGAACAAGGAACAAGAAAACCAACAAATGGACACAACAATATTAACGCCATGGGCGGTATAATTGTAAGAAACATTTTGTGGGCGTTAATAGGAAGTAAAAAGTATAACCTTTACTACACGAACCTAAGCCTTACAGCAAATAATGTTTGTTTTTAGAAATTTGTACGAAAAAATTATAATTTATGGAACAAAATAGTCTGAAAATCTTACCATCGCATGGCATCGGAATCATAGCAAAAGTTTTACGGACGTCAGTCAGAAAGGAAGAAATGTATAGCCTTGTATGGATTACAACAACTGAAGAAAAATAACTAGATTTAACACCATTCAGAGGCTAGGGTAGCACAGACCTATACATGCTAATGATATTAAACCTTTACTATGGGTCAACCAGCGACACAAAATCATATTAACAAAGCATAATTGGTACACTGAACGAAGACGGGGGATGTCAAACATATTAATCGCTTTCAAATGCATAACTCTGATACCAAAGCGCCTTTCATGGCTCTCAGCATCTATACATAAGGACATATACATATATTGTAACAAAAATGAAAATTCAAAATACTGGTGTTTTGCTTTTACATCGCTTAACATTAAAATTATAAATAAAAGCTACAAAAACAAAACAATGCAGTAATCAAACCTGTTTGCAAATGATCGTACTGCTTAATATAACAACAAACACCAGCAAAAAAAAATAATGGTAAACAAGTAAACAAAAATACAACAACAACACTACAATAATAAACGTAAACAAAATACACAAACAACAATAATGAATGTAAACAACAGTGTTTACATTTATAGAGATTTCGAGAAGGCGAAATACTGAACGTTCGCCATCAAGAACATTCAGCAAATTGTTTACCCTGCCATCTAAGAGATAAGGCAAAACAGCCGAGTGAGTTAGAATAAGTCTTGTGTGAAGACGCTGTGCGTTTGCGAAGAGTAATAGTGGTTTGAAGATCCCTGTTACAAACATCTGCCGAATAACTGTTTAATGATTGTTATCGTTTATGCAAAGGGTATAAACAGAGGTATAACAAAGAACAGCAATTGTTGTTGTTTACATCAAGTTGTGAACAGTGGCACACAGAATTGTGCTAAGAATTTTAATTAAAACTAAACACAAATTTATTTTTATTTTATTTGCAATCTACGTGGTCATATTTTAAGCGTTTTCAAAAGGCAAAAACGTAACAATATTACAATTTATAGCCCAGCGTTAATTACGACAATATCATCCAGTTATACATAATCAAAGATTGTTCTAGATTGTAGGATAATTAACAATTACTTCAGGCTTGGCATAGCACGCATTACATGGGAAACGCTGATGGGAAATGCTAAAACTCCTAGAGAATTACAGAATATAAATTTGGATATTCTAATGCCTTACAGTATATCGAAAAGCAGCGGACGGAAATATCACATCAAGTAGCACAGGAGAAAAAACCATAAAGATACTTTGAGGTAATCCTAATGGAAGAAAATCGATGAGTATAGTACGACTAGTACATACCTACGAAGTCGCTTTATTCTATTAGGTAGTGTCTAGGCTAATTAGACTTGAGGCCACGGTTCAAATCCCAGTTCAAAAACTTTCTCGAAAATCTGTTGTTCCGAATTGATTTTTAAAACACACGACATAATTGGTGTGAGAAGATAAGTCGTAACACTTAATGAAGGGCTATAAAGACCTCTCCACCTAGCACGTATAATCTGACCTATGCATGGTAAGTAATATTGATTTCAGAGCATCCGGAGAGGACATTGAAACGATGGATACACTAAGCTCAACATTCCAATATTTTATTGATGATATTGTAATAAACATAACATATCTTAGAGAAGTTGAAGTTGACTGGAAGAAACTAAGGAAGTTTGTTTAGGATTTCCTTTAGGAAACATGATTGGTCTCCTACTCTTCTACTTAACTACCTGCTTCCTCCAAAGTACAAAGAAGAACAATGAGAGAAAATATCAAGATGGGTAGACTTTTTCTTGCGGGGTGGGTTTCACCACAAACATGACATAACCAAGTTATCGGTGATATTCACACTGATTTATGAATCACAGTCCTGGAATATTAAACATTTCCACCCAGTGAAACCGTGTCAAACATCAGAACGAAATTTTATTCCACACAGAGTGGTTCACTTTGGCTCTCATTTATTTTGATTCATTCAATCTCCCACCAAATAGTACATTTAGAAATAGCTGACCCGCTGACCCAGAACCCAGAACTCTTAATATGCTTCCAGTGTTCGTTGATTCTAGGCAATGGTAAATGGCAACCCTAACATTCTAGAACTTGCCACAAAATAGTAATTCAAACATGCTTAGATAGTCAAAGAAAAAACTGAATTCGAAAAATAAAAAAATGTTTCAAAATAGACGTATGCTCTTGAAAAATTGGTGTACAGTACAGTGTACAGTACACCCACAGTTCACTCAAAAGGCCAACAAAACTGGAAAAAAAACTTCTTACTTTTAATATCCTTTAGTTGTTTTAGCATTTCGCATTTCCTGTAATAATCTACTTACTAAAGTTGTTTGTTCCATTACTGCGTTATATGGACACAGTAAAATAAACGTTATTTTTTGTTTGCATTTTGCTGGCGTTAAAACAATTTTAAAGTTTTCTTATTCTTATTTTCCTTAAGGTAAGTGCAGCTTCTCTTTTCTTACGTTCTTTTCCATAACAAAATTATTTCCTGTTATTATATGCTGCTTAAATTCTATTGTCTTTACGATGTTGCTACAGCTACAGCTACAGCTGCAGCAACCTATTTAGTTGGTTGTGCAGCATTACAAAACTACAATAACTTTACTTAACTCCTCCTGGGGATAGAGACAATGTTGCTTGTTGTGTCAATTCTTGCCAAAGGCAGTAACAGTAGCAGCAGCAGCAGCAGCAGAAGCAGAAGTAGCAGCAGTTGTAAGTAGCCAACAGTTTAAGCTGTTTCTTCTTATGCATTTTATGTCTCTCTGTTTTATTCCCCAAACACCATAAAGTATTTAAATTATCTCTAAAGTGTAAATGGCAGTAGAAACGAAATGAAAGTAGAAAACAAGCTTAAAAACAAGCATAAAATGCTAAAAGCCCAAACAACTTTTGTTAAAACCCATCCCCGTATACAAACTGGGAAAATGCGAACCGAAGAGAATAACGAAGAGCGCTTAAAATATAAAAACAAAAATTTTATAGCTTAGCTTTGGGGGGGCGAGAATGGCCATAACATAAGCCACCATCATTTTGATGATGAATGCAGCAGTCAACTATTTGATGGCTGTAAGTACAGAGTACAGTCTGTATTATTTATACAATTTCTACAATGGATTATGGGAAAGCGTTTGGAAAATGCAAAATTTATGGTAAGAAAAAACAAAACTGCGGCTCATCATTTTGCATCTCTGCTTGCTTAACAGAATGTTTTTTTATTTAAATTCCTCATTTTTTTAAACAGAATTTTTCTTCTTCTTCTGTATTTGCAAGGTTAAATTGATACTGGTTGTGTTCTTATGCAAAACACAAACTCTCTCTTGAAGGTTGTATGTTAAAAAAAAAAAAGAGAAATGAAAGAGAGAAGAACTGTCATTAAACTTCTATAGCTGCAAGTGATAATTTTGAAACAGAAACAAAAAAAATAAATTCAAATTTTTTTTTTCATCACCATTGCCAGGCCTGTTGTCATTTGTCTTCTCTACGAAATCGTTATTAATTAAGAAAATGGCCTGCCTGTTTTCATTCCAACTTTTTCTGTTAATAATTTCAATATCTTTCGGAAATTTATTTTATTTTTTTAAGGCTTTCCAACTTTATCTTTAATTTGCATTCTTTTTTTGCCTTTGAAGCGAATTTATAAAAAAAAATGTTTCTTTGCTGTTAAACGCATTAATTATATGTCTTGTATACTTTTATGGGCATACTTAATGTAATTATGTTTTGCATACTTTTAGGCCTTCATTAACATAATAAAAGAAAAATCTATAAATACACCTGCTAAGAAAAGTAAGAATTTTCGTGACATAAAAAATTAAAACAAAAATTATGGCCGAATATACAAATTAATGAAGATTGATAACAGAGCCTTAATATATTTAAATTAAAAAAAAGAAGTAAAAAATTGTAAAATATTAGCACATACCCTCCAGGCGCGCTTAATACATCAAATTATACATTTGCAACACAGTAGAAACATTGTTAAGACTACGACGTCTGAGTCTAAGCTATTAAAAGGTACCATAATTTAATGTTTAAAACGCATGACTACAACCCTGAGCAATCCAAGTGCAGATCCCTGAGAAGACGAGAAAGTGTCCACCATAGTTTACGAAATTGACAAAAAAAATTCAATTCCATCTAAGAACTTCCCGAACATCAAATCCACAAAGAGGTTAACAATAAAAATGAATAACAGAGCAGTAAAGCGGAGGTAAAGCAACAAACCAATACATTTTCACGGTGGATTCACAACAGATGGCAATCCTATCATTCTAGAACTTCCTAGCATACTAGAATCACTAGTTTAGTAGAAGAAACTAAATGATGAACAATACAAAAAACATGGTGAAAGAAAAAAAGATTTCACATAATTTCGTTTAGGCTGACCCACTCACAATATCTAGAGTTTCTTTATATTAATTATTATAACAGGAATTCGTCTTCTGAATACCTATCAGCGATCAGCAATGAGTATTCAAAAAGATGAGTAGATTCGAATCATACGCATTCACACTTGTTTTAATATCATACTCATATTCAAAGTTTGAAGCACTCATCGTACTCATACTTAACAATGTGCATGATGTTGTTCTTCCTTTACTCAACATTTACAAGAATCACAAAATAAGTATGATTCGCGTACGAACACTACAATGCTCACTAGAAGGTTGAGTGTTTGCTTTGCTTGCTGTCTTTGTCTTTTTCTTTCTTCTTTTTTTTTTGTTTGTAAACGCAACAACAACTAGGAATGTAAATTTTGAAGAATAAGCCGAATCACTCGAATCATTTATGAGTATTATAAGAATTTTTCTAAATTTATGAATGTGAATGAGTAGGCGTATGAATCAAACATATTTCGAATGTTATGATTTTGATGTCAACGTTGTACTTATACTCATTGCAACCTGTACTTATAAATCAATGTTGTAGTGAGTACGAACGAATCAGAGTAGTTGAATTTCAATACTGTTGACTAACTCATACTCAAAATTTCATGAGAACTTATGAGTAGCGAAAAAACGATTCATTGCTGATCTCTGGCACCTATTCTGCCTATTAGTGTACTTAAATGGCCTTTTCGTACATACATAATTGGTCATTACAACACTTCAGTCAGAGTTACGACCTAGCTTCTCACACCACCTAAGTTCTGTGTGTTAATTTTATCCATGAATGGTGGGACCTAGAGTTTAAAATCAACTGGGAACGACAGTATTTTGAGAAACTCTTTTATGGCAGTTTTATTTACTCTCAGAGTTTTATCCAGAAATCTACTGAAAGGAAGTTGCTGAAGAAAATTTTTTTAATATTTCGTTTTTCTTGAAGATGTCTGTCCTGGAGTTTGAACGGTGGCCACACGTCTAATAAGCCAGCACACTACTTACTAGGCTGCGGCAACTGCAGCTGCCTATTTAGACTATTTTAGATTAAAGAATTTTTTTTTCACAGGGTTCGAGGTTCAGGAACCAGTGTTAGAATATCAAAAGAAACGTGATGCATTGACCACATCATAGAATCTTCATTAAAGTTAGGGGCAGTGCCTATTGTAACATGAACATAATGAACATTGCGTTTGCACAGCCTGATGAGAATAACGGTTATTATTAGGAAATGTTTGTTTTACACTCGTTTGACATGAAAGTTTTATTTGCCTCTGCATCATACCTTTCGTCGTATGGATAACAAAAGTATTTACTCCCTTCCAGCCTTAATTGCGTGGGTCTCCATCGCACAATAGGGATTCTTACGAGCCTTTTGGTAGGCATGCCAAAAGACATGCCATCCGTTATATAACTTTTGCATGTGCTGTGGATCTGAGGAGGAGGATGAGACTGTCTTGCACCACATGGGTCAGTGTCCTGCTCTTGTCACAACCTCTCTCTCTTGATGGCATCCTTGATCTGAATCTCCAGTATAAAAATTTCTACAATAGCAAGATTTATTTTTGGACTTGGGTTAGTTTTCTCCAGGAAAAGTTTGATACTGTCAACGCTGGTCACTTTTAATGTCAAAAATATATTCACACTGCCAGCATTTTCTACGAAAAACCAAAGAAAGAGAAAACAACTTGAGATGCATCGACTTGCCAGTTCGAACTTAAATTTTCATTTTCTTTAATAACTATTAAAGCAACAAAAACAGTAACAATAAGAAAAAGAATTCATTTATTACACCCTACATCAGGAGCAGGCAATTGATGTATCATGTTCGTAACTATCATACGTCATCTCTAAATTTATAGACAACAAGATTCCGATATCTGTAGGCTGTCGAGTAATCAATCCTTACCGACTACATTTTATTCATTTATTTTTTTATAGTAACGCCTGTATGTGTAAACCTTTGTTTGATTCTCTTAAAAGTTTGTCTCTTTTTTTCTCTCCTTTTTGGTATCAACTCCTTTACATAGACAAAGCCGTACTTCGTAAACATTTCTAGAGTTTCTTTAAAAATATTTTCTTTCTCCGTTTTTTCCAAATGACTTTCAGGCATTTTCTGTTTTCTTATGCCATTGTTGCACCTGTCACTTAACATTTTGTCAAACGTCAAAACTGCCATTGCAAAAATACAAATCCACAGTAAAACGTTGAACGAAAGGAGAAAAAATATCTAATACAATAACAAAAAAAAAAATACTTCGGAAGGTATAAGAAAAACGTTAGTGAATCAAAGTAGCGAAAGAAAGAAAAACAACAGCAACAACATCGTGAATAACAAGAAATTAAGTAAACGACCTCCTATCATAAACAGGCATTACTACAATGACAAGCAAGCCCATTAAAGGTATGCATTTATGCATTTGAATACATGGCATAGAGAGGGTGCCATAAGGATATAATTTACCAAGCGCTTGAAAAGTTTTATTGTTGCCCTTCGCACTCAATGAAATGATTTATTTCCAGGTACCCGAAAATGTCTGCACGGTCAGACACAATCACAGCGAAACAAAAACTCAACTACGGCATTCTCTTAAATATTGCGCACATTGTCGCAATATTCTCCGATTTGTTAAAATATGATGGTTAACCTATTACAGAACCTTTGGCTCCCATAACCGGGAGTGCTTGAAAGCAAGTTCCCATCCGGAATTGCTGGAAACAGAGCGTGCCGGTCAAGTCGCGGTAGTCTAGTAGCTGGTGTGTTGGCTTATTAGAAGCGAAGCCACGTTTCATATCCCCGGTCAGATATTAAAACGAAATATGAACAAATATTTCTTAGGCGACTTCCTCTTAGCAGATTTCTGTTAAATAATCTGAGAGTAAATAAAATTGCCGTGAAAAAGTTTCTTAAAAATCTGTCGTTCGGAGTCGACTGTAAACTGTAGGTACTGCCACTGCCTGCGCCGGCACTGCCGAAAATATCATTTGAGCGTTTACAATTGCATCTATGTTACAGATTACAATGAAAAATTTTACATTTGTCCATTCACACCGCCTTACATATGCGGGAATATGATTTTAATGCAGACGTCTTGAAAAAAATTCCTTTTCTCACTCTAACGTTACGTCAGCAAGCAAAATTATTTCATATGGAAGTCATACAAGCTAGACGTATTTGTGAAAAAGCGAATTGCATCCGAATTATATTTGGAGATGCCACTTGGCTTGGAGGAGCTGCTACCATTAATTCAGAGTGACTACATGATAAAAAAAAAACTTTCCAGCTTGCATTTAAAAAATATGGACTGAAAGGTTTGTGGTTTCAACATGACAACAAGACCAACTTTACCTTTATTGCTTGAAAAGCTTTCAGAAAGAATATTGGCACATGGAATGCATCATCAAAAGGATGTTCAGGATCACTCGCCCCACTGAAGTCTATTTATTATGCAAGAAATCCAAAAACTGGTTTAAAATTTCTCGGTGATGCTCACCAGTCATGATTCTATGTTTAACGCAATTCACATTCAATAATGAATACATTATAGCACAGATCTGTCTTAGCGCGGGTTTAACTTTATCAAGACGTAAGAAAGGAATGACAACAACAACAACTATTAATAAGAGTTTTTGCTTTCTTTTCGTCTTTATATACTGGTAACCGTAACATTGTATTGTTGTTGCCATTTTAGTAAAGTTTCGCTTCTGTTGTTGTTGTTGTCATTGTTATTACTGCTATTGTTGTTTTGTAGGTAAGAGCAAAAGAAGATGAAGAAAAGCAGCCAACATTAACAACAACGGCAACAACAACTACAGTACATTGTTAACAATTCCAGCAAATGCAAAACGGAAACAATGAAGAAATCAGAAAATGTTTCATAAAAACGGAAATGAAAAGAAATGAAAAATGATTTCTTTTTTAGCACTGATTTACAAAGCTATACATACATACATGTACTTACGCATACATACATACAAACATGCATACATACATACATACATACAAACTATGCAATAAGTATGTATATGTGTGTATGTAAATACATTGTAATTGTAACCAAATATCTGGCAAGCAATTGGCAATAATATTGTATATCCGTATACATCTCTCTCTCTCTCTCTGTCCCTCTATATATACGTATGTGTGCGTGTTTGTATGTGTGTGTTTTATGGAAATTTTATTCAATTGCTATTGTTTATTGCATTCGAAATGAACTTAAATGAATTGCTTAAATAACAACAACAAAACCAATAACAACAGTAACAGCAATCTAACCAGCTCGCCATGTATGTATGCATGTACAACAACATTAGAATGTTGTTGTTGAAAGTGTTGTTGTTTGGCAACTCTATTGCATTGTTAAAATAGCTTTACTAACCCTTTCGCATTCAATATTTGCTTTGTTTCACTTAAACGACTGCAAATCAAAATTGTTGCCCCGTACAACAGCAACAGTAATAAGAAGCAACATTTAGTGGCATGTTGTCGGTATGCAAGCGTGGTGTGTGTGTTAGTGAGCCACTAAGTGATTCGTATGATAAATAGTAACCGGATATACGAAGGAAAGCATAAAGCGCATATTAAGTAATACTTTAGCAAATCATAAGACAATAACGTAAGCATTTCCGTTTGAAAGCAAAATAAAAATAACACAAAAACAAACAAACAAAAATAATCAATAAACTGTGACTGTATGGTACCCTACACTAAGGTCATATAAATTTCTTTATTTCCGCCAATGTTTGGTATACCTAACGAAAGGAAAAATAAAGAGAAAGGTAGACTCATCCAAACCTCCAACCAAAAGGGATTTCAAGCAATCAAAAGTTTTGTTGAAAATAGCAATAAAAGGAGATCTAAGTCAAGAACCATACTATCAAGTAACTGGACTTTTGAGAGCACACTCTAGGCTTAGAGCTTCATCTTGAAGCTTGTCGGAGCAATAGGCTACGAGAATACATTAGAAGATGCCCTATAAAGTTGGAGGGAAGTACTAAGTACTCTTCACGACAATAATTATCGTAAATCCACCACACTTTTTCCAAAAGAAGTGCGATATCAGCATTAAAAGTATAATATTTATGGCGTCTGATGAGAATTAAACTGTATATAACATGAGAATACAGGTGCAAATCGAAATGCAAGCTGTAGAGTAAGAAACAGATCTCAGCAATGAATCGTTTTTTCGCTACTCATAAGTACTCATGAATTATAGACTATGAATGAGTCAACAGTATTGCAATTCAACTACTCTGATTCATTCGTACTCATTTCAACATTGATTTATAAGTACAGTTTGCAATGAGTATGAGTACAACGTTGACATCAAACTCATAAAATTCGAAATATGTTTGATTCACACGCCTGCTCATTTAGATTCATAAATTTAGAAAAATACTTATAAGTACTCATAAATAATTTGAGTGATTCGAATCTTTCATTAAAATTTACAGTCTTAGTTGTTGCTGTTAATAAAATACAAAAAAAGAAGAAAGAGAAAGACAAAGACAGCAAGCAAAGCAAACACACAACCTTCTAGTGAGTATTGTAGGGTTCGTAAGCGAATCATATTTATTTTGTTATTCTAGTAAATGTAAAGGAGAGTCGACATCAACAACATCATGCATTTTGTTAAGTATGCGTACGATGAGTACTTCAAACTTTGAATATAAGTAGTATGAGTATGATATTAAAATAAGTATGAATGCGTATAAGTATCAGATATTATGCGTATGATTCGAATCTATGTTTTCGAATACTCATTGCTGAACTCTGGTAAGAAAGGCTTCATTGCTGAAAGCTAAAGTATATTGTAGCGTGTTTATCATGCTTTATTGCAACTTCACTTCGATTATTTAAAAAGCAGGACAAAATTTCAATTTTAATAAAATTCTTCATTGGCTTGATAGTTTTATTCAAAATGAATTACAATTGCTTTTCATTTCTCCTTTCTGGTTTTTTGTTTTTTTTTTGTTTTTTTTTTTTTTTGTTTTTTATTTGTCTCTACTGACATTCTCTGCTTTAAATTACAAAGAAATCATTTAACAATAAATAATAAATTTTATTTACCAGAGAAGCAATTAAAATTTCGATTTCATTAAGAAATTTTTTTCTTCACAAAAATTTTCCACAAAAATATATGTAAATCCGTTTGTGTGTGTGTGTGTGTGTTGTATGCAATATGAATCAATTTCATTCTTTACTCCGTTGAATATCTATCAGTACGAGGTGGAGAAGTAAAGAAAAAAAAGATAAGTTAGGTGGGGTGAAAAAGGTTCTGGCAAATATACACAAATAAAATGAAAAGTAAACATACGAACGAACGTAAATCAATTGGCATTGTTGTAAACAAAGAATTCGAAATCAACTGAACTGAACTGGTAATGGAAATAAATGTAATGAAATCGAAAAAAGAAAAAAAAATATAAAACAAATCAAAATAAATACAAAACAAAAAGAAAAAGAATAAAACAAAAAAGGGTCAAGTGCAAATTATTTATAAACTACGTACAGAGGGATATTATAACAGAACAAAAAATAAATAAAAACTGTATCCATCAATGACTGTTTGCAGCTGCAAACGGTTTAAATTGGCATTGTGGATATACAGTGGCGATATATGCGATTAAAAAATTAATTTTTAACAGACTACACTTGAACAACAACTAACCCTCTCACTACCATCATGCACGGGATCATTGATTATCAGATGGAACATATGCAATTGCATACATGCATAATTGGTCACCACAATTCTTCAGTCAAGACAACGACCTAGTTTCTCACACCAATTATGTTGTGTGTATTAATTTTATGCATAAGCGGTGGGACCTAGTGTTTAAAGTCGACGCCGAACGACATATTTTTAAGAAATTCCAAAAATCTGCTGATAGGAAGTCGCCGAAGAATTATTTTTTCGTATTTCCTTTTATTCGAGATGTCTAAGCTGGGGTTTGAGCTACGGTTTCACATCTAGTAAGCCATTACACTACCTAACAGATTACGGCGACTTCTCCGTATGGGTGGTGATAATGTGTAACGATTTGCTCGGGTTGAAATCGGCTGACTTGATATCGTGGGAAAAACAGAATTTTTCTTTCGGTGATCTGTTTTCAGCAGCATTTCGTCCCATGTATACACCTGTCAAAACTGTCTTTGCAATTAAACATTCAACTGAATGTTAAAACAGACAACATTGGAGGCGCTGTTATCCTGACAAAAGGTTTTTAATAGCTAATAACGAATGATGAATCTTAGTGCTATAAAAACTTAGAATAAATTGACGGTATTTTCTGTTCGGGTCATTACTAAGCCTATGGTGGAATGATCAACATGAAAATTTAGGTCACAGCATAGTCGAGTCAAAATATATTATTTTTTTAATGACATCTGCTTCTGCAAATATGCACTAGAAATCGTTTAAACGCAAACACATTCTTGCATTATAATTTATAGCAACTCCCCTCCTCCCCCCGCTCCTTCCTTATAAATATCAGAGAGTATTTTTTAACAGATTCAATCAGGCAACAAATCAATTAATGTGACATTTTTATTTGCTTAAACCCCTTTTGCTCCTCCTTCATACCTACTGCATTTATATACAGTTTTGTTTGTCCTTTTTTTTTCTCTGCAACTGGTAATGCAATAGCTTCACTTTCTGTTTCTTTCACAGCTTGTCGTTTAATGAAAAGAGAGTAAAAAGAAAAAAGGAAAACATAGAGATGTGTATGTGTAGAGAATTTATTAATAATTCTGAGAAAATGTCCTTCAACTGTGACATTATCTTGTTTGCATAATTAAACAGTTCAAGTAGTATTCACAGAACGAGTACACACAGAAGGCACCGAAGTGCATGTTGGATGTATGGATGGATGTATGGATGTATGGAAGGCAACAGCAAGTATAACAATCACACTGTGGAGTGGCATTTATTCGTTCTGTCATTTTAAATTTATCGCTTCCTTTTTTATTTCTTGTTTTTTTTACTCATTTCTTTTTTATTTGTTTTTTTTTATTAAAGAAAACTCTCTACAAAAAGAATCATGAATTAAATGGAAGCTATTTTTAGTCATTTTATTGCAATATATTTTTCTTTTTCTTGGAAAATGCAATTTTATTTAGTATTTCACTATAAATAAACCTAAGCACCTACACAAGAATTCTTGTGATACATTTCATGCCTTTCACTATTTCTCTGTTCTCTCTGAGACAAGTCATATGCACTACGGTACCATTCTCAATGCCGTTAAACAAAGATAAAGGTACAGACAAAGTTCTTTTCTATGTATTATGTTCACGCTAACCTCTTTAAAATATATGTATATCCTGTGTGTCTCATTATGAATCTCAGCCTTACACATCGACCATGACTTGTTCGCATATATACGCTCTCTTCATCATATAACAAAAAAACAGACACTTCCGTACTTTGACAGTTGTAAACGGCCATTTTGTTGAAGCTACATACATCTATCAAATTAATTCTCATTTAGTCAATCTGTATTGCCAAGTTGCAATAGATCAATAGAGCATTCAACACCAAGTGCAAATAATAAAATTTCTTCAACAAAACCAGAGATCAGCAATGAATCGTTTTTTCGCTACTCATAAGTACTCATGAAATTTTGAGTATGAGTGAGTCAACAGTATTAAAATTCAACTACTCTGATTCATTCGTACTCACTACAACATTGATTTATAAGTACAGGTTGCAATGAGTATGAGTACAATGTTGACATCAAACTCATAACATTCGAAATATGTCTGATTCATACGCAGTGCAGGAGTTAAGAAATAGAAAAGCAACAATTCTTAACATATTACGGATTAAGCACGGTTTTCTTAATAATAAACGCAAAAGTGTTTGAAATGTCATCTCAAACCTTGTCTATGAAGTGACTTTGTATCTTTAAATCTATTTTTTGCTTGTATTTGTATTGAATTTTTTATTTAAATTTAATTTGGTTTTTTTTTAACAACTTTATCTTCTGCTTCTGTTTATTTGGCCTTTTAAAAGTTAACGAGATTTCCTATTTACTTAGTCCTTTTACCAGTGCTCTACAAAAATGCACATCCAGTAAACAATTTTAGTTTCTTTTTTTTTTTTTTTGTACATAAAATATCTCCTCTTCTATTGAATTTATTTAGCAAATTAAGTTTAAAGTTCACTTTGCAAATGGATTCATTCATTATTTCTTTTTTTTTTTTTTTGTTAAATTAAAGCTGACATTATATAATACAACAGGGAGAGAGAGAGAGAGAGAGAGTAATAGTAACAGGCAACAGCATTTTGCAACATACCAAACGAAATTAAAAGTAAGAATATTTCAAATAAAATTGATTTTATTGTATATTCGACCAACAGGACAAGGAAATATACACAGAAAGAATATATATAGAATTGATGTGAAACAGAGGAACAAATAGTTAGGAATTGAAATTGAAAAACAGGATCTTAAAATCACGAATCGAGATATGCGATGGCATCACAAGTACCAGTGGAAACTGACCTCTGGCAGCTTTGGCTGTCATTCGATTGAGAAATATGCAAAGGATGGTGGTAGTTAGAAGTCTCTTTAAACGGCTACGTTTACGTTATGTTAGGTCCAGTAAGTTCATAGGTACTGCTGCAAGGGTGATTCATATTATGGCAACAAAAGTTTATTTTTGTGATACAACGAATGTAATAATACCTGACAGAGAGCTCTTGATAGCTAAGTTCACCAATGTCAGCGAATCGTGTAGTCTTTCAGTCTTCTGCAGACTGTGTTCAGATAGAAATTCTACGTGCTATTAAGAGGAAAAAACAGAAGTAAACTCTCACTCTGTGTGTGCGTAGTCAGGCATAGCTTAAACGGCACTGACAATGAAGTTGTATATAAGTTTCCAACATCAGGATCAGCTATGAATTCTTTTTTCTGTCATTAATTTACGGAATCTATGGCTGACATTTTGTCTCAGCTCATTATTTGACTTTTCCACCCTGTCGACTTGATACGGCAATTAATATCAGATTTTCCTGGAGCAAAGATGATAGAAAGTGAAAAGTTAAGAACATCAGGAACAACATGAAGACATGAGAATAGCCGAACGCTAACACATGAATTGAAAAAGTCTCTCTTTCTTCTTCTCAGATTGTCAGCTCCAGCATTTTAAAAGAATGCCAACTAGATTTGAATGTCTATTAACGCTCCTTCCGATAAGACAGTGGTTTAAGAGAATAGCAATTGTACAATGGATGACCACGTAATCTAGTGAAAGAAATCAATTAGTCCTCTACTTATCACTTCAGCAGCGTCTTGCAGTATTAACTGAACCTTCCTATTGCCAACGTATTTAATTAAAAACACCCTACAAACTTTGTGCCGCTTTTAAAATGGACAAGACCTTCTCCATTTTGGAGAAATCGTTTGAAAACTTAAGGGTGCCACTGGAAACCTCCGGAGCTTCAGACCAAAAGACCCTAGAAGAACTTCTAAAATCACGTAAACGCATGAGTGTTCTGCGTTAGTAAATGCATATATACATAATTGGTCATTACAAGCCTTCAGTCGGGATTATGACCTAGTTTCTCACACCACTATGTTGTGTGTCTCAATTTTATACATGAGTAGCGGGATCTACAGTTTAAAGTCGACTCCGAACGTCTGCTGAGAGGAAGTCGCCAAAGAAATATTTTCATATTTTCGTTTTGATGTCTGACCTAGGGTTTGAATCGTGGCCTTACGTCTAATAAGTCGACACACCACCTACGGGACTACGGTGACTTCTTGCGTTAGCAAATCATTAAATGATAAAGTTGCCATCTATTATTGCCTAGAAAATTTATGGGAAGTTGTATGATATGCTGTTTTCTAACATTTTTGTGTCATGCATTGCTGACGTTACTCTCATAGAATTATTTGGAGAGGTATTAAAGACTTTTAATTTTTACAACGCGAAAGTCCTGCTGAACAATTTTGCACCTTTTTTGATTTCAAACCTGGATCAACAAACGTCAGGAGTACGACAACAGCAATCACAAAACAGCAACTCTGCTTAGAGAGCATATGTATATGTGACTGAAAAAGCGGTATGAGAGTTGGAGTAATCAGGATTACAACCTAGCTTCTCACACCACAGTTTTATTCAAGAGTTTCGGAACCTACAAATTTGAGTCACTTTTCTTGGAGTTTTTGACAGAGGACTGTTGTGCAAAAAAATGTATTCATATTTCGTTTTCTTTCGTTATGTCTAAGCTGTTTTTTGAACCACAGTCTCTAGTCTAATAAGACAACACACAATGTCTCGACTAACTTCTATCTAGCTACTAAAGGAAGAGGAGGAAAGTTCGACGAACAAAGTAAAAAGATCCTGAAGGTCCTTGCAAAAACTCCGACGTCCATATTTACATTCATTTTTGAAAAGACTCTGGTTAGTGTTGTCTCTCTTTTCAAATGGTCTCAGATTATAAGGAGACGTCTTTCAAAGTCTAGGAAACTACTATTCATAGCTTTTAATACAGAGCCTTTCTCAGATTAATGGATTTATATGTTTCACAGTAAAACAATGCAATTATTAGATTTCATTTTCAAACAATCCTTCTTCTCGAATCTAAGCAAACATTTTAAAAAAACTGATACAAATATTCATTAAACTTTTAATTCCCAAAATTAATTACAGACTTGAATGAGAAGAAAAAATTGTTTTTTGGCATAAAAATCTTTAAAAATTAAAAGATTTAAACAGATAACAAGGAAAAGCTATTTAAACTCCCAAATACATATGCCAACTTTAATTTTTGTTGTTGTTGTTTTTTTTTTTCTGTTCAACTTCTTTCGAATGATAACTAAATATAGAACAGAAATAAACTCATTTCCGGCAAGTACAACGCAAGAGGAGAACAAAAACAAAAGCAAAAAATTATAAAAATAAACTGAAATTAAATAAAATATTTTAACTTTTCCGTAATGGTTGTGAAACAAAAAAGAAGCAGAAAAAAAATTGAAACTAAAAACTGAAATCCACCCAAAAAAATAATAAAAGAGATACTCACAGAAGAGAAAACATAAGGAAAACACATGCCAACATCCATGGAAGAATAAACTTCAAATGCTTCATAATGCGCTTCTCATTCAAATATGAAAAGTGCATCATTATGTTTGCATTTTGCCGAAAAATACGATTGAAACTGAAAAAAGAAAATAAAGCAGCAGTTAAAAGCAACTGAAAGAAAAATAAAAGAAAACAATAAGAAAACAGAAATGAAAAAGCAAATATACATACATACTTTGCATAACATAAACCACTAAAAGATAGACGAACAGATAGACAGATAGATATACTTATACTACTCGTACACTGTATTAACAAACACACACACACACACACATCTAGACATACTCGGATACGTGAGCTAATGCATATGACTGTAAGAAAAATTATGATTAACCCTTTGAAGGTAAAAGATATCTTGGAATTAATGAGCAGAGTTCAATGAGCAAGGATACTCATGGCTAGGCTGAGTAATATATTCTAATGAACCACAGAAGGTTATAAGGATCTGCTACAATGAAAAATGTATCCCGAAAAAACCACTAACATCTCTGTTTTGGTCTGACGGAGTTATCAGTTCATATTTCTTTGTGAAAAACGTTGACCATGACATAACTATAAATTGTACGAGTACTGAAGACCAATAATATGGTCATTCCAACCCTTCAGTAAGGATTATGGACCTAATTTCTCAGAGAAGTCAGCGAAGAAATATTTTTTTTTATATTTCCCTTTACTTGTCTGACCTGGGGTTTGAAACCTGGTCTTACGTCTAATAGACACCAACGATCAATAGAGTGGTACTGATAGCCACATAGCTCAAGCCACACTAGATATTCTGCACAAGCGATGTAAAGCGATGGTTATCTAACATGGAGGTAATCTGAACTGGCCACTGACATCATGCGATTTAAAAATAATGTCTTGCTTCGAAGCACACAACATACTTGACTCAATACAACCCTTTAGTCAGAATTACAACCTAGCTTCTCACACCACCCATGTTATTTATGTTAATCAGAGATCAGCATTGAGTTTTCAAAAAGATGAGTAGATTCGAATCATCTTCATAATTTCTAATACTTATACTCACCCATACTTATTTTAATAACATACACATACTACTCATATTCAAAGTTTGAAGTACTCATCATACTTATACTTAGCAATATGCATGATGTTGTTGACTTCGACTCTCCTTTACTCAACATTTACGAGAATCACAAAATAAGTATGATTCGCGTACGAACACTACAATACTCACTAGAAGGTTGTGTGTTTGCTTTGCTTGCTGTCTTTGTCGTTTTCTTTCTTCTTGTTTTGTAAATGCAACAACAACTAAGACAGTAAATTTTGATGAATGATTCGATTCACTAGCATTATTTATGAGTATTATAAGTATTTGTCTAAATTTATTTAATCTAAATGAGTAGGCATATGAATCAAACATATTTCAAATGTTATGAGTTTGATGACAACGTTGTACTCGTACTCATTGCAACTTGTACTTATAAATCAATATTGGTAGTGAGTACGGATGAATCAGAGTAGTTAAATTTCAATACTGTTGACTTACTCATACTCAAAATTTCATGAGTACTTATGAGTAGCGAAAAAATTATTTATTGCTGATCTCTGACATTAATGTTATCCATAATTAACATGACCACCAGATTTTTCATGGCAATTTTATTTATTGTCGGAGTTATTGCCAGAAGACTGCTGAGAGGAAGACGCCGAAAGAAGTATTTTCCTCACATTATGTTTCTTCGAGATGCCTAAGCTGTGGTTTGAGCCATGGGCTCACGTCTAAAAAATCAACACACTATGTACTGGACCACGGAAACTTTGGCATTTTTTACCAACCAATTTACGGTGTTCAGTTGAATCTGGATTTAATAGGCAAGGAAAAGGCGGTAGAGTCTTTCAAATGCCAGAAGAGTATATCACAATGGTGTTGAAACAACTGAGGGCTTCGTTAAACTCTACAGACTATTAACCATGATTGAAATGTGAATTATAGTGGAAGTGATAATCGGATAGACGTGCAGTTACAGTGCAATTCTAACAGTATATTCACGAGTTCTGTGTGTTTGTAATTACCGAATATTATCTGATATGGAGATGCACATAACACTTGGGAGAGGGATATCAAGACTATTTCATAGCTACGGTGATTAGCATTATGAGCTGGGTTTGCAACATTTTCTATGTTACTCTACTACACTCGTTGGCTTATACTTTTTTCTATCTAAGATTTGAAACTGGAGAGTATTTTGTGGCTTGTAAACAGCAAAGCAAACGTTCTATGGCAGAAACTCTAATTAATTACATTGAATCTGGTATTGGTACTCCTTCATATATAACATACATAATAGGTTATTAGAAACCTTTAGTTAGGATTACGACCTAGTTTTTCATACCACTTCTGTTGTGTGTGTTAATTTTTATACATGAGTGGTGGGACTCTGCCGAGGAAATCTGCTGACAGGATGACGTCGAAAAAATATTTTTTTTCATGCTTTAAACCATGGGCCTTACGTCTAATAAGCCATCACAATATCTACAAGACTACGGTGACTTGCTTGGAACTCTTATCGAACATAAACAAGATTAACTGGATTATTTTTGGATGTTCTTAACACATCGAAACCTCGAAGGGTTAAACAATAGATGCTCTCCCTCTTACTCTCCCTATAAGTCAGTGTATGGAATAATAAGTTCGTTTTACAAAGAAAACTTAATTTTTGCCAAATATTGCTAAAAGAAACAAAAAAGAGGCAACAAAAAACAAAAAATTATTCATTGTTTTTAATATTGTATTTAAACAACTTTAAAGTTTATAGTTAATAATGTGTGCATGTGTGTATGTATGTGTGTATATGTGTTTGATTACCAAAAAGATTTTTATCTGGCAAAAAACAAAAAACAAAAAATTAAAAAAGAATAGAATATATACAGTTACTTAGTCAGTTGGTTGGTTGAATAGTTGGCTGACTGGCTGGTAAATGTTGCAGACTAAAGTTTTAACCTCAACACATACTCAAGTTGTCAAACACATACATGCATGCATTCATAGATAAAAACATTTGAGAAGATTTAAACATTTATTTGTTTCATGCGATAATCATAGAGATGTATATCATAATATACATAGATATACATATGTATACATTAATTTGTACGTACATATATATGTAAGTATATACATATATCGTTTGATATTCTATACTCATCTATAATATGTTTGAGAAAAGTCTGCTAAAAGATTTGCATTTTGGATTTTCTAAACTATTTTAAATCCATTTGCGAATATTTGTTATGAAAACGATATAGAAAGAGAGAGAGAGAGAGCGAAAGAGAGGCAATATGATAACAAACTAGAAAGAGTAGACTTAAACAAAGACAATACGTTTGTACGTTTGTATAGCAAAGAGTAGACCGAAAATAAATGGTTCACCAGAAGTTTCCAAATCAATGATATTAGGGTGGTACTTAAATGTCAACTTGAAATGATATTTACTTCCTGTAACTATATTCTAAAATAAATTGTGGCCCTAAGGTTTGCCTTTAATAGATTGTATGCCTGCATACAATATATATGTGTAGTAATGTAGGTAAAGACTTAACAATGATTGCCATTTGACATCATGCATTATGAAGCATTTTGAATCAGTTTTAAGGATTCCAAAATAAATGACTTTTGGCACTAATTAAAATGTAAAAATACATAATTTTCTCTACCATTCTATCGTATACTTATGCACTCAATTATATTTTAGGATTTCAATATCACTTAAATGCTACTTTTAAACTTTACATGGCAATTTTATTTGCCCTCAGAGTGTTTGCCGGAAATCTGCTGAGAGGAAGTTACCGAAGAAATATTTTTTCATATATCATTTATGTTCGAGATATTTGACCTAGGCTTTGAACTGTGGTCTCACGTCCTACACACTATCTACTAGACTACGACAACTTCAGAATTTGATTGGTGACTGAAAAAAGACTTGATATGGTTACTAATACAAAACAGAATCTTCATGGTTCTTGTCGCTCCTGAGGGATGTTTCTGTTGTAGAGCAATGAGTCCTACTCATGCTTCTTTATGGCGCAGAGGCATGGACCTTATTAAGCACTGATGAAGCAGCCTTCAGAGTATTCGAGAGAAAAGTCCTACGTAAGATCTTCGGTCCAGTACGAGATGGAGATGATTTCCGCCTCCGATCCTACAGTGAGCTGTATGAGCTCCTCAACGACATAGACGTTGTGCAGCATATTAATATCCAGCGGCAATAAGCAGAGGCGCCTGGAAGGATGCCTTGCGATAGGCCGAAATCCGTTAATCGGGTTGTTAATGGCCAATTAAGTAAGTAAGTAAGAGTTAGGGGACCTGAAACCTTTTGCTGTAATTAAAGTGATGTATTAAACACGAAGTCGCCATAGTCCAGATGGGTGTTGGCTTATTAGACGTGAGGCCACGGTTCAAACCTCAGGTCAAACATCTTAAAAAAAAACGAAATATGAAAAATATTTTTTCGGTAACTGCCTCTCTGCAGATTTCTGGCAAAAACTCTGAGAGTAAATAAAATTGACATGTAAAATTTCTTAAAAATCTGTCGTTGGGCATCGACTTTAAACTGTACGGCCTGCCACTCATGTATGATATTAACAAACACAACATAAGTGATGTGATCAGCTAGGTCGTAATCCTGACTGAAGGGTTGTGATGACCAATTGTTGTATGTTGTATGCTAAATGCGAAATAACTAATATAGGAAAATAAACTGCGTTGTAAACAAAATTTCGATTTGTTTAACAAACAAAAATTGTTTGTTTATGTTTATTACAACTGTACATGAATAAGTGCAGGAATACATTAATTTTTTTATATACATATGTATGTACGAGTATTAGCAGCCAGCGATATGTTTTTCAAATTAATATCATTTGAAATCATTCATTCTATTCATTTCTATTTATTAAATCCCTTTATTTACATTGAATATGAAAAAATAAAACCTCACTAAAGCAAATCTATAATAATCTGTAAGAAAGAAAAAAAAAATCGGAATAAAATAAAAGGAAATAGAAATGAAAACGAATAGAAAAGCAAAAAAAGGAAAAAATCTCAAAAACTTTTAATACTATGATCTCTGTATCTTATTTGTGGCATACGAGTACATGGTGGCATCCACAATGGTACATGCAAAGAGACCACTACACATGTAATCGAATACATAACTAAATACATACATACAAATAAACTAATACTAGTATACATATGTATATGCACAAGTATGTACAATAGTAATGGTATACACATGATAATACTGTGTGTGTGTGTGTGTGCGTTTGTAATCTTTACAAAAGTATTGAAGTTAAGCCCGTTTATTTATTATTAAAAGGAAAAGAAAAGAAAGAAAGAAAAAAAACACAAGGCTCACAGCACACAGTATTAAATAGAAAAACTTTAGTTTCTCGTTATAAAACTTGTTGTTGGTGATGACTTTAAGATTTAATAACAACAAATACAAGCATTACAACACTTAAAAGGAGTAACTAAAACAACAACATAAAAGTAAATCCCTTGTAAATATGTATATGCGTGTAAAAAAACTTGTCTTATTATGTTCAATACTAGGAAATGAAAATATTTGGGAAAAAATATTGAAAAAAAATTCAGATATTATGCCATGTGTTGGTTACATATTCTATATTTGTTGCTCATTTAGCATTCAAATGACAATTTAAACATCAAACCAAATTAAAACCAAACACGATAATAAATAATGAAGTTAAAGGATTTTCTTTGAAGCGTACTTCGAAGGCGCCGTAGTCTAGTAGGTAGTGTGTTGGCTTAGTAGACGCAAGTCCACTTTTTAAACTCCAGGTTAGATATCAAAACGAAATATAAAAAAATATTTCTTTGGCGACTTCCTCTGAGCAGATTTCTTTTAACGAAAAAAAATAAAAAAAATCCCAAAAAAATTCTATTTGCTAACCATATAATGCATTAGAACAACTGCTCTACAGACGTATGAGCGATATTGAATTGTTATGTTCATGTTAAGTATACGCCATATTGATTAGAAGCAAAGACAACACATTATTGATGATATGAGGTTTTTCGTTAATATCGTGTTATTCATTTAGGGGTATCAAAACCCATCAATTTTCATCTCAAGTGTAATTTATTTAGAGAAAGCTATTGCCATTTACGAATATGAATCATTTTACAAGATCAAAAGGCATGAAAATAGTTAAAAGTGAGAGTATTACAGGCAAGGAACTAAAAAGATTTTGAAAAGAATTCTTAATGGCAAAACATTACGTTACACATGTTGCCAGGACATGTGGTCAGTCATGTGCATTGTCGCAATCAATGAACTGCCTCCAATATCGCTTGTATTAGGAAAAGTGTATGTGGTATTCAGAACATGTTGATTTGATAGTGTTCTCTGCTTAACTAACGTCTGACTATGATGTATTTTGCATATGGATTTGCATATCCATCCGTATAAGATCCACCTCCTCCCCTAATTAAAAACGAATGATCATTTACAACTCCTTGAATACATTGACTAATTGCTACAGCAACTGTGGCTGTCAATGTAGATTTTTGGAGCAAAATTTTTTTCAACGATGAATTGCATATCCAACTAAGTGGTTCATTGAAGAGAAAAATTCTTATATAATGGACTAGGACAACCAGGAAGTGATTGCAGAAAAGTCATTGCATCTTGAGAAAGTGAATGCTTGATGTACAGCCGTACTTTTCGAAAATAATGCGATTTGAACGCTGAAATCGCTGTAGTCTAATAGGTAGTGTGTTGGCTTATTAGAAGTAAGGCATTGGTTCATGCGCCAGGCCAGACATCAAAACGAAAATATGAAAAAATATTTCTTCGCCAACTTCCTGTCAGCAGATTTTTTTTCCTCTCAGAAGTTTCTCAAAAATCTGTCGTTCGGAGTCGACTGTAAACGATAGGTCCCGCCACTTATGTAGAAAATTAACAACATGAGTAGTGTGAGAAGCTAGGCTGTAATCCTAACTGAAGGGTTGTAATGGCCAAAAAAAAAATTATGTGTGTGTGTACCTAGAATCGCAATATTTACTCTTGCAATAGAACTCTCATCATCACACTTATCTGTCTTTTCTTTAAATTGGAATAAAACATAATGCGTATAAGATATTGTATGAATTTTTTATTCATTTGAAAGACCTATTGATACCTTTATGTAACACCATTACATCCACCATGGCTTCCTCCCGTAAGACGAAACATATAATGGATCATGTTATCTTTCATGACTGCTGTGGTTTGCATTATTCGCATACACGTGCGAGTTAAGAAAACCCCGCCAAAAAAACTATCGAGGTCAAATCACACTATCTTGGTGGCCAGTTCACATTATATCCACCAGTAATGACCAAGCCCTCACATTGCTCGTGCAATAAGTTCCGTTCCAATTTAAACCAAAATTCACACCAAACATTGACTTTTTCCGAATGATTTGTACGCTCTTAGATCTCATGTGGTTGAATTGGACAATTTTGTTTGTTCACGTACCTACTCTTCCGGAAATCGGCCTTTTCGTGGAAACCACATGTCGTTGTAAAGCGACCTATAATGTTAGCTGCTGACATCATTCTCAAAGAATTGTGGTTCTATGACGGCGCCAGTCTAAGACTCACACCAAACTGTAGCTTTTTTGATCTCATGTGTTTTTTTATTATCCGAAATTTGACATTTTTGTTCGTTCCCATATACATTCATCCAGAAATCGGTCTCTTCAGGCAATTAACAACTGCTGCACAGCCTAGTCAGCGAACATATGTCGTTGTCCACAGTCGTCATGGCGATTTGGTAAAATAAACTGAATAAACGACAACTGACTTGCAGATCTAGCTCCAACAAGATGAGCGTTATCAACTGTCAAAATTCAGAAAGACCGGACATATACAACCAGTGGATATCTCCTATTAAGGCAGGGCATTATATTAGACTGCAAGTTGGACCACAACAAAAGTCTGCCATATTGATTTGGTGGTTATGAATTATGCTTTCTTTTATTCCTTGACTTTCAGTAACCTTTTTTAAATGTAGAAATTTGCTGGAGACATTTGTCTATTCTTACAGATCCTCTTCCCTTTTCAATTTTATTGCAAATTGGCCTTATACCTGCTCTAGGCCAGTGATCTATATTGGTTACTCTATTGAATTGAAACATTTTTAACATCCTTAGCAAACATTATCGATTTTTGTTCTGACGAGAAGCAATCACAATTTCCATGTCCTTTAAAGACTTCCAAATGACTGTTTTTAAAGCTCTGGCGAAATCTTTTTTGGACACAAATTTAAAATGATTTAAACAGGCGAAGTAAGACTTCCATGGAATTTCCTGCATAGATTTAAGAATAGGACCACAAAATTCATAAAAATCTCTTCAAAATAAGGCAATAGACGTGCTAACCGCAAATCATGTTACAAAATACATGTCAGTATTCTGTCAAAATTCACTCGAAAAACAAGAAAAACTACAACAATTGCAACAAGAAATAATAATAAATTGTGCCACAAACTAGTTATGGGGGTCTATGACAACATACCCCGAATGATAATATAACTGGTAACAGCAGCAGCAGCTTATACTCACCATAAAATTGCTGCTTGCAAGTATTTGTGTTGTGACAATAAACATCTCTTTAAAAAGCTTTTGGGTGCGGTTTTCCTCTATAAGTGGATTTTAGATGCTCTGTGGTCAAATCGCATTTAGTTGTTTGTTTGTTTATTTCGGTGCTACGATGTATGTATGATGTATGTGTGTTTATGTGGATATGTTGGTTGATATGGTCATTTGCCACAATAACAAATCGATGTTGCAAAACTGGGTGTGTGTTTGTGTATGTTTGTGTGTGCATTTCAATATCTTTTCCTTTGGCATCATACAGTCTTCGTTGGAGTTTCTTCACAATTTTAACATCTTCAAATGCTATTTTCATTCCAATCGCCCTTCCTTAGAATCTCTCTGCCACACAAATATTATTTCAAATTGTACTCGTTGCTGTTACCAACAACAATAGCACAGCAATAAAAAAAAAGAAATGCCGTTTAATCTGTTTGGTTGCATAACACAAGGGTAATTTGCAGACAAACATTAGGGGGACCCTTAATGTATAAAAAATAATTTTTTTTAAATTAAAAAAATCAAAAGACACTCATTTCAAAGCCTAGAATTACGGTTTCAACCCTGGCTTGTTATACCGCTAAATAAAGTCATGATACAGATTTAGGTCTCCCCCTAATACAAAAAAAAAGGGAAGAAACAAATTTTTCCCTTATGCTACCCTTAAAATCCATACTGCATTTAGCCGCCTTATATTAGCCGGTCATTCATTGTTGGCTTAATATTACTCGAATTTGATTTCGATTGCCGTTGTCATTATTGCTGGTCTAAGCCTTCAAATTCTGCTCTTGATTTGCCATGTACTTAAGGAAAAATCCCTCTCATCATTCTTACAGCAAAGAGAAGGGAAGAAAAGAGAAATCGTTGAAGAATAAATGTTTATCTCAAGTTTGAATTCTGGCAACGGCTGCTTCTAATGTGTCTCTTCATTTTATTTTATATGTCCACTTATAGTTTTAGTAGCCCGGCATCAGCCATGTTGATTTTTTTGAAAATCGTAATGGAATTATATAATTTAGAAAAATATTTTTCTTTTCACTTTTCTTTTAACGCAAAAAAAAATCTCAAAAAATTCTATTTGCTAACCATATAATGCATTAGAGCAACTGTTCTACATACGTATGAGCAATATTGAATTGTAATTTCATGTTAAGTATACGCCATATTGATTAGAAGCAAAGACGACACATTATTGATGACATAAGGTTTTTCGTTAATATCATGTTATTTATTTAGGGGTATTAAAACCCATCAACTAACAAATATTTTTCATCTGAAGTGCGATTTATTTAGAAAAAGGCGTATCCATTTACGAATATGAATCGTTTTACAACCTCAAAAGGAATAAAAATAGTTAAAAGTTACTACAAAAATAGTGATTCAAACGGAACTACGTTTAGAGCAATAGGGGCAAGCTATTAAAAAAAAAATTTTAAAAAATTTTAAATAACTGGACACGACGTTACGCCTTTGATCACGCGTGTGGTCAGTCATGTGCATCGTTGCAATCAATGAACTGTCGGTAATATTGCTTGTGTTAGGAAAAGTATATGGGGTATTAAGAACGTGTCGATTCGATGGCTTTCTCTGCTTAACTAACGTCCGACTAAGATATATTTTGCCTATGGATTTTAATCTCCATCCATATAGGATCCACCTCTTGCACTAAAGACGAATGATAATTTACAACACCTTGAATACATTGACTAATCGCTATAGCAAATGTGGCTGTCAATGTAGATTTTTCCACCAAAATTTTTTTAACGGTGCATTACTTCTCCAACTACGTGATGAGAAAAATTATTACATATTGGACTAGGAGACCTAAAAAGTGATTACAGAAAAGCCATTGCATCCTGAGAAAGTGACTGCTTGGTGTACATTATTGTCATTGAGCCATACTTTTCGAAAATAACCATTTTTGTGAACACTATGGCCGTATGATAAACGACTTTCTTTTTAGCTTGTATTTAAAGATTATATGGTTTCAACAACACTGTATTAGGAATAACACAAAACTACCGACTTTGACTTTAGTACATGGTCATCATTTATTCAGTCAGTTTTGCTCAAAACATTATGGACATACATATATACCATTTAACACATTGAAATAAAAAAAATTTTTTTCTACTCGGACTACGTACCGCGCACTAAACCCACTTTACAGTCACTACAATCGTTCTTTCGTGGTGATTATATTCGAGTTCCCCAAACGATCATCTACCAGCTGTACGTCAACAGAAATGAAGATCGCTTCAGAACATCGCCGATATTCTACAGAAGATTTCACGTCGTCCGCAAGAACTTGAACACAATTTGGCGTGTTTTGCATTGTGCCTTCGGCCTGCCCTCGTAACAAATTCTACTGACTTAAACAAATGTGTTTGTTGTTGAATAGGCTCGGGAGCCTGGATTAGGCAACTGACTCTTACTTTTAACGAAAAATCATCTTCAGCGCTTACGTCCATTTCTAGATGAATTGATACGTGAACAAACAAAACTTTCACAACCACATGAGATCCAAGAATGAAGAATGGATTCCGAAAAGGTGACTGTTTGATATAGATTTTCGGCAGCCAGCGTCATCAGTCAATATTTTTTTAAAACGATCTTGGCCAAAGCATCACTGTCAATGTCGATGTTGGTACGAACTCCTTTTGGCCTGACAAGTGGTTTCAGCCGGACAGCTCATGTCACATTAAACATCTCACTTGGGAGTGATGTAAACTGGCCACGGAGATCGCCGTTAGACTTTTTCTTGTGGAAATTTCTTAAGTCGCACGTTGAGCAATGCAGCCTGATTACTGAGAGAGTCATGGAAAATTTTATAATTCCAATGCTCTTTACCCCAAGGAGCCCAGACGATGTTACATGCCATACATAAGGCTATTTTTCAATAAAAAAAAATTCAATAAATTCTCACGCACCCTCTGTGTCATTTAAATTTAAATTTAGAAATGATTTAAAATTTTTTAAATTAATTTTTTTAAGCGCCAACTGTACAATCTTTACAAAACTATTTTGATATTAATGCCACCTAAATAAATTTAAATTTTTAATTGAAAATAGAAAATAAAATTTTCATTATTTTATAGGAAAAAAATATGTGGCCCTCAAAGCACCTGTATAAATATAAACAATCCATTGCAAACATTTTATTTATTTATGCTACCAATTTACTGTGCTAACCGAATAAATAAAGAAATCATTTAATAAAATCCCTTTTTTTTAAGCCACACATCTCGATTGATTTCAATTAGCAACAGTTTATTTAATTTAACTGAAGAAGAGAAAAAATTTGGTAAAGGGAAATAGAAGGAAGGAAAAAGATTAAACAACATTTTTAATTACCATATATTGTATTCATCTCCAGCTTGCTCTCTCTATCTCTCTCTCTATTCTGTATACACTAAATAATCAAGAAATAAACTTAAAAAATGGAAATAAAAAACAAGAAAATGTATCAAAAAGGAGATAAAATTGAAACGAAACCCTTTAAATCAATCTTTCAAAAAATAAAATACCTTGAAAATGTTATTTTCACACACACACACGAGTTGTATGGTTACTCATACACACAAGGTTTCGCAATGTGTAGAAAAAAAATGGAGATCGTTTTACCCAACTCAAATACTCAAATACCAGTTGTAAATCATGAGCTTGTTGTCCAATGGACAGACAAGAAAAAATCCTTTTCCACTTTTACACTCGTTTGTATCGTATTTTTTCCCCTTGTTTTCTTTTCTTCTCTTTTTCTTCTCTTTTTTTGTTTTTTGTTTATTTTTTACTGATTTTAAAGCACAAATTCGTATAAATTTTGTTCAACTACGAATATACCAAATACGGACACGTTGTTGTATGTTTGATTTTCACTTTTTGCTTTTTAGAAGAAATAAAAAAAGAGAAAAACCAGGATGCAAACAAGTGTAGAAGTTAGGAGTGGTCAGAACCGACTGCCTGATATCGTATAATATAAGACAGTTTTGTACTTTGTGACCATTAGAATACGGATAGAATACATACTTGTAAACAGAAACCACTTAAGCATGTAAATTTTCATTGTAACTTTGTAAACTTTCATCTTTCAATTGGCTATACAGAACAGGGTTGTTAATCTTATTCCGTACTGCATAGTTTTTAAAAATTTCGCAGCTTCCTGATGCAATGGCCAGTGCACTGCCACAGCCAGTTCATCATTCTTGGATTGAAACGCCATTTAGCGTCTAGAATCCTCCTATAAATGCACCACAACTCTTTTCTGCATATGCCGTCCTTATGTTTGTTTCCCTTCCAGGATATTATTGTTACGTTTTTACTTTTTAAAAACATTTAAAATATGACCTCGTAGATTGCAAATAAAATAAAAATAAATTCGTGTTTAGTTTTAATTAAAATTCTTTATTATTCGCACGAATCTGTGTGCCACTGTTTACAACTTTATGTAAACAACAACAATTGCTTTGTTTGTTATTCCTCTGTCTACACCCTATGCACAAACAATAACAACTAGTAGGCAATTATTTGACAGGTCTTTGTAACGGAGATCTTCAAAACACGGTTACTATCTTCAAACGCACCGCGTCTCACTCACTCGCCTGCTTTGCCTTGCCTTTTATATGGCAGAGTAAACAGTGTGATGAATGTTCTTGAAGGCGAATTTTCGTGGCTTCATCTTCTTGAAATCTCTATAAATGTAAACATTGTTGTTTCATTATTATTGTTTGTGTATTTTGTTTACATTTATTATTGTAGTGTTCGTTGTTGTATTTTTGTTTACTTGTTTACAACTTTTTTATGCCGGTGTTTATTGGTGTAATTGTTGACCATTTTAATGTTAGCACCAATATCTAGATTCTTTATTTTTGTAACAATATATTCACGCTTGATGTGATTGGACGTCTTGATCTCCTTGTCAAGGAAACAGAATTTTTGTAACAACTGTCGTTATTTCTCTTAAACAAATGGATTTTCGTTTTATCCACAAAAGTATTACGGCATCGTCTACATATCAGACTAACTTAAGTCCTGCATCGGTCAATACCTCTAGGAGACTGTGTATCGTGGTTTGTAGATGTACTATTATGGCTGTATGGCAAGTACAAAAAAACCAAAAGACCATAGCATCCTTTTTGAAAACAGGATAGAGAGAAGGAATGAAGAAGCAGAACTCTTCTACATATGGATATACATACACCTCTAAACCAGATTAATTATCATTATCTACCTAGAGAGGCTTTAAACTCTCTTAGAATAAATTCAACATTTGCCTACCCAATGTCAGACAGCCAAGGAAGTAACGCTGTATTGTCAGCACCACATACTCTGCAAAAATCCATCAGACTTTTATACCAGATTCATGTAAGCGACTTGCCATTACAATGTCCTGAAATAAATCAGTTGCCAGTCTAATGTCAGGCACATTGGGTCCCAGTAGTTCTACTACAATCAATAGATGGCCAGTCACCTCGATCTGTTCTCTCAGCACATCTGCCACTTGTAACCAAATAATTTCCTAATGAGTCTAAATGGGTCGTAGAAAGTAGCATTACGTATCGCTTAACCAACAAGGGATATAACTACATGGCCCTCACAGCGTTATGCCAAATGAAAAGCAATATGTCTGCCTATTCCTCGGCATATGGTCGATCCAGTCTGTTAACACACAACCTAAGTAGAACTGATCTAAGGATTGGATAGTATTATCCATACTTAGATTGTAAGAAGTATTTTTTGTCTTAAGGGATTTTTATTATAGTATGTGAACCCAAGTGACCCTTTCATCAGATATCATGAATTTCATCATGCCATTAACCACCCGCTTCATAGTCTGAAACAATATGAGGCTTTGTTTTATTGTAACTGGTTGGGTATGTGGTACATGTGTGCATGGCTTAGTTCACCTGCATCAGTATTACCCAGAATACTTCAAAATAAATTGAGGAATGCCAGCATCATGTCTACAGATTTTTCTGTCGTTTCCACTAATCCTGCCTTAGCGTAGATACATATGTATGTATGTGTGTTCTCTTTCAACTGACAACATGCTTGACAGCATTAAAGCTTTACAGCATGTTATCAACCACCCACTCTATAGTCAAAGACAGAAGTTAGGCTTTATTTCTGATGCAATAATGAAGTTGGGCTTTGCTATTTTTTTTTTTTTTTTAATTGGTTGGATATTTGGTACGAGATCAACCTGTGTTGAAAAGCCAATATAAATTGAATACTTCCATAGGATTTTTTGCCATTTGACTCTAATAGATAATGAATTCAATTTCCTCTGTTATACGTCCTGCACTGTGTGCACAGTCAGGCAGCCGTAAGAAGAAACTTGATCACTCACAGTTAAAATCTTTTAGAAGAACCTTATTTGCAATATCAGAATAAGGCCTTCAAACCTGTTCAATTTAATACTAACTAATATTGTATTGCAGATTGGGAACCGATTCCTTTTTGAATATGATTTCTGGTCAATAGAAAACATCACAAGCCATATGACAAGCATTACGTTCCGAAAATTAAGCAGTATTTACAAATACCCGATTTAAAGCTTTCAAGAAGCAAATCGGAACAATATTTCATCAAAAGGAAAATCCATTTGCTTAACAAACTTAAAATCTACATGTGACATTTGCTTATGTTTTCTTCCTATTCTCAAAAAATTGTTTTTCTGTTTCTTTCTCTTTTCTTCCTTTTTTTTTTTTGTCAAATTCATGTCCGTTTTTTCATCTTTTTTTTTTTGGCAATCTGTGCTGGGTAGTTGTAATGGAATAACTACTACAATATACAACTACAACAACAGCAATTTTATCTATATATTTTATTTTATATATCGGGGGGAATTGGGGTAAAGCTCCAAAATAAAATATTTGACGAGATGCGAGTAAATAAAAATACAGAGTATTAGATTTCAAAACAATCAATTATTTATTATGTACAAAGAACGTACCTTTAGCTTCGGGGGTGGATCGGGTAGTGATCTCTTTTCGTTTATATTTCATAATTCACAATGAACTTATACTAATACAGGGGTGGTTTATACACTTTAACAAATCTTACATCTAAGACTTAAAATTAGGGTGGCCAGCGTGAACATCCCGCCCCCTTGCAACATTGCAACAAGAGGACCGAGAAGTCACCTGGCCAGAGATCAAATTTAACAATTCAGGGTAAAATCTATAATACAATTTTCGGGTATAACGTTAAATTCATAAAAAAGTTTTGCGGGCGATGAACGTGTTCTAACAATAGCCTGGTTGTGGGTTGCGCTCCTCCTTTGCGTCCGGTGTAAGTGGGTTCCTTCTTGTTGCCAGCTTGTTCCGAGGTGTTTGGCTTTTAGGCGTTCGACAACTAGCCTACGGGTATTGGATTATCTGGAATTAAAGGACAAACACGCAACCGAGAAAAAAAGAAAACTAATTAGTTTTGCTCTTGAATAGGAGCACGAGCTTCACAATTGGCCGTATTAGAACGCCATTTGCAGCCACTCGCACTTCGAAACAGGGACGAAATAAATCCCTTGGATTCGACCGAATCTGTCATGAGGAATGACAACAAAATCGGCAACAACAATCCACGTGATTCCAAATGTCAGTGCCTACCTGGTCCACGATAAACGATACTCGATATGCCACAAAAGTTGGCCAATGGCACGGGGGTTTTTGAAACCAGGACAGAACGATAGTCGAATCTGTCCCACAATGGCTTTCGATCTGGTAAGATTCAGCTTCTTACAAAGTGAAAATACCATTTTTTGCCAACAGAGTTGCACAGCAGAGCTCTAAACGGGGTAAAGTTTACACTTTACAGGCACAACCTTTGTTTTGGCAACGAGCAAGTGGGTGACAAATTCACCAGACGGGGTTAGGACTCTACTATACAGAATGGCATCATATGCTTTCTCAGAAGCATCACAACTTGCATGAAGTAGTTCACGCTGAGGGTTAAAATTAACCCAACGGGGGATGTTAATCCTGTCGATGTACGAGTAATCATCGACAAACTCAAGCCATCTGTTAAACGTCATGGGTTCCAAACATTAGTCCCAATCTGTTCTGCCTTTACAAATTTGTCACATAATAATTCTCAGCAACTACGATTATAGGTGCCACTCACCCAACGGGGTCAAATAGCCTTGGCTATTTGATACAAGACAGAATGGTTTGTGACTATAGAGAAATAGGGCGTTGGAGCTGGCTTGAAGAAACATGTTTCAATGCTCGCATTCCAACGAGAACCCAGAGTTTTAGTGGTGCTGGCGTCTGACAATTTCAAAAATTCGGAATCCAGTGGATAGCTAAGAGAAAAGATAAGTGATGGGACTTAAAACGACTTGATGGGGTAAAGAGTAACTAGGTTAGGAGAAGAATAAAATAGAGTCATAGAACGGCGAGTGGTCTAGGGAAGGGTATTCCCCAATAACTTTCTCGTATTAGGTTTTAACCTCGAGGTTCTGTAATACTCAGATCCCAAATTTTGAGCAAACGCTCCTTTACGAGATGGACCAAGACTCAAGTCCGTAGGGAATTTGGACTTAAAGGGAAACCAATTTGGCTGACGTATTTTGCCAGTCACAACCCAACCGAAAACGGTTTGTTGGGCAATCAAAGTGTTTGTGGGGTCTTTTTGAACTCCAGAAAGCATTATCTGGGAGTATACATCTCCACCTAATAGCAAGTCCATATGGGCATACTTAAATTCTGTTAACGGAAGTTCGGGTGCATCAGCATGCTCCGCTAATGAGCATGTGGGTAACTGACCAGTGAGCTTTTCAATAACATATGCTTCCGTGGTCAATTTAAACGAGGGATCAATAGGAGATCCTAACGAAATAGTACAAACTTTTGTTGAGTTTGCTACCACTGCGCCATTAAGGCCCACAACAGTGGCAGCAGGTGCCGAATAAGTTGGGAGATCTAGCTTCCGTTGCAATTTTCGAGAGATGAAAGTAGCTTGAGACGCTGGGTCTATCAGAGCTCTCGTAGAAAACATCGCATGATCTAATTCTATATTAACCTTGGCAGTTCCTAAGAGAACTTTTGAAGACGGGGTGGACTGTAATCGGGTAGCGAAATTCTGAAAAGATCGAGCAGCAGCGGATGTAGATGCGCCATTATCCACTTCATTTCGCCATTGTGCAGGAGAAGGCCGAGGGATATCTGGAGAACTATATGGGGTAGAAGGGTTAGCGGGGTAAGTTCCAGTCCTCGGTTCCTCCCGGGGGGAAGATTCGCTACGGTGAAGTAGCGAATGATGTCTCTGTTTGCAAATATAGCAAACATTTGAGCTCTGGCATCTTTTGAATTCATGAGAGGCTGCCAAACAATTCGTGCAGCATTTATGCTCTTTAACGGTTGTCAAACGAGCACTAACCGTCATTCTCAAAAAGCCCGAACATAAACGAATGGGATGATTCCCACTGCAAACTGGACATTTTCTTTGGGGTAAGTTAGGGGCCACAGTTGTCCCAAAGGTTTTCAATTTCCGAGGGTTACCAGAACTGCCTTGATTATTAACCCGTGCAGTACCTTGGGAAAAATTGTGGCTGCCGATAATGTCCGAAACTGATTCCAGAGTTCGGTGTCTGGCGGTCAGGAATTCATCCATCTTGCTCCACTTGGGTAAGTCTGCGCAAGGCCCTTGAGACTGCTCCCAGAGACCTAGGGTGTGTTCGGGAAGTTTAGTGGAGCAAATGTACACAAAAATTTTGTCCCAATTTTTCGTTTCGATGCCCAACAACGACAAGTTCGTTATGCAGTCGTTAATTGTCCGTTGCAGACTTTTAATGGAAGGGCCAGATTCCTTGGATATGGAAGGGAGGTTGAAAAGAGTTTTCAATTGAGAATTGACCAATACTCTTTTATTCTCGTAACGATCGACGAGATTCTGCCAAGCCATGTCGAAACCATCATTCGTCATGGGGCAAGTTCGAATAATGTCCCCAGCCTCACCTTCTGTCTTTTGTAAAAGATAATACATCCTTTGGATGTTGCTAATGTGGGGGTTGGTTCCATAAATGGCCGAAAACATATCCCTAAACGTTGGCCAAGACGCATAATCACCAGTAAAGGTGGGGGTATCACAGGGGGGAAGATGGATTGGGATACTATTAGTAGGGGGGTTCGCGGCCTTGCTCTTAAGGCTATCAGTTAACCCATCAATGACCGAGATGCATTGAAAGTATAGTGTATAACCCGACATATACTTGGCCTTCAGGTCTTTAGCAGATACCTTGGTATCCTCGACATTTTCCGATAAGTCCTCGTAAGTGTCACGAAAAGCTTCCCACAAACGGGTCAACTCCTGCCGGTGGACACTCAGAGTGTGAACAGAATGTTCTTCTTTAGGGATAGCCTGAATGAAACTCTCAAAATCGACCAAGCGATTGTAGTTCCTTGTCAAGTTTCTTAACGCGGCCATTTTTATCACGAGTGGGATAAAAAAAGGGTTATAAAATTATAATAAAGGGAAACCGAAGGAATCAGAATGTGTACTAACAGGGATTCCCAATTGAAAATTCCAAAGGATAGAAACAAATGAGAAAACTTCGAATCGCGAGAAAAAAAACGACCGAAAATTTCAAAAAAGGTTCACGAAAAAAACTTCGATACAAATTAGAAAAAGGAAAATTCAAAGTCACGCCTTCGAACACGAAAGAAATTATTTCGAAAAAAAATATGTTCGCGAAAAAAACACCGCTAGAATTTTCAAAAATATTCCAAATAAAAAATAAAAAATAGAAATTGTAATAAAAACTACTCAAAAAGTAATTCAATTAAAAAAAACTATATAAAGATAAACAAAATATATATATTCCTTAATTAAACCCAATAAGAAGGTTTAAAACCAAAAATTAGTGGCAAATATAAAATAATATAATTTGGTTATTTATATTGTTGCAAGAATTTACGATATTCGACAAAAGGGAACAGCGGCCACCTCAATCAGGCAAACCTCAGCTGTTTACAAGTACACAACAACAACAACACGCAAGATCAATAGCCTCTGTGTTGTTTGTGTTTTCTTCTCTTCACTTTGTTTTTCGTAGATTCTTACACCAACACTTTCTATATGCGTATATATTATATTGTTTTTGCTTTTAACTTTTTACCACTATTTATGCACCACAAAATTATATGTATTTTTACATACCTTGTTAAAAATTATGTATTTAGAAAAAAGAAATTAAACAAATTATTACAATCCAACGGTGAAAAGAGTGTGGTTTCCAACAACAAAGGTATCCAGTATGGCGAACAATCTACAAAAAGGATCCTCGTTAAATATTTTATTTTATCTTGGGGATGATCCGGCTCGATTGGACCAAATGTTTCGGGGGGAATTGGGGTAAAGCTCCAAAATAAAATATTTGACGAGATGCGAGTAAATAAAAATACAGAGTATTAGATTTCAAAACAATCAATTATTTATTATGTACAAAGAACGTACCTTTAGCTTCGGGGGTGGATCGGGTAGTGATCTCTTTTCGTTTATATTTCATAATTCACAATGAACTTATACTAATACAGGGGTGGTTTATACACTTTAACAAATCTTACATCTAAGACTTAAAATTAGGGTGGCCAGCGTGAACAACAAACATATTTCTTCCTCTACTTCATGTTCTTTGTATAAAATGTAAATGCAACAACTAAAACAACAAATATTCAAATATACACCCATCATGTGTACATGTGTTTGTAAAAAAATCCTCTTTTTTGTTAACAAATCCTTTTTTTAAAGTGTAGGTTGTTTAAAGTGGGAGTGTTCCATGACTGATTTCAAAATGTTTTGCAGCCATTGTCCTAACCAACTTCTTCCTTACATACATACATACATACATACATACATAATTGGCCATTACAACCCTTCAGTCAGGATTACGTCCTAGCTTCTCACACCACTCATGTTGTGTGCGTTAATTTTTTTTTACATGAGTGTCGGGACCTAAAGTTTAAAGTCGACTCCGAACGACAGAGAAACTTTTCATGGCAAAGTTTACTTTCTCTCAGAGTTTTTGCCAGAAATCTGCTGAGGGGAAGTCGCCGAAGAAATAGTTTTTTTTTTTTTTTCATTTTGATGTCCGACCAGGGATTTAAACCCTGGCCTTGCGTCTCTTTAGCCAACACACTACCTACTAGACTACGACGCCTACTACTTCTTCCCTAGTTTGATGGAATTCGGTCAGTATGCGTGCTCAAGTAAGCTTTGGACCTAAGATAAGCCGACTAGATTCTTCAATTATTTTGACCGTGGTAAATAAGCCCCCAAGCCTAATAAATTAATATTCAAAGGAGCTTTTTGTTAGCAAATAAAATTACATCGTATGGCATAAAAGAAGTTGCTTCTTCGATATCAATTGGTCACTCAATAAAATCATAGTTTAAATGTAAAACTACCCCCAGCAAATTATTCTGTTTTTGAATTGTCTCTCTCTCTACCTCTTTCTCTTTATAATGTAAAGAATTTTTTTTTTTTTTTTGTTTAAATTTTTTGGTTCAAGTACTCCAGTACTTAATAGGAATAGAATGGTACCGAGTACGTGTAGTAAGAAAGAGAACGAAAAAAAACAACAACAACAAAAAGTCCAATTCAACTCATTTATGTCCCTCAGCTGGCCCGCATTGCAGGTGTTGTTAGCATTGCGTCAACGACTTTTGCCTGAAGGGTGGCTGTAAATTGTATCCGTTGCATGAAACATAAATTGTTGTCAGCTTCCGTTAGTGTATTGTTGTTGCTGTTTTTCTTTTTTTTCGAAAGGTAAAATCTACATACATATGTATGTATGTATGATTATAGATAGGATATGCAATGTAAGTAAAATGCTGGCCAACTGTATGGTTGGCTGAATTGCTGGGCAGTTTAGCAATTCGTTTAGTGTTATTCGTTACTCGTATTTGCCTGTTCTGTTGACTGTTCTGCTTGCTGCCTGTTTAATGGTATAACGTGTGCCAATGTCTCTTTGTCTCTGTCTCTGTTGCCATTTCTATTGCGTCGCAGTGTCCAGTGTTCAGCTTTGCAAATTGTGTTGTTTCTTAGCAATGATTTCCATGTTGTTGTTGCCTTTGCTATTGTTGTTCGTGTCACTACTAGTAGTGTTTCATTGTATATTTTTTTAAGTTTCTAGTTTTCTTTTCATTCCAATTTTTTTTTATTTTTTACTCTACCTGTTTCGTAAATGTTTTACCTTAAAAATGTTTCACCTGCTGTTGGATTAGGGAAAAAATTAAATTCTGTATTTTATTGTTGTGTGCTGCTATTGTCTTTTAGAAAAAGCTTTGCAGTAAGCATTTGAACTCTTAAAACCTCCTGGCAGCACTGACTTTTAAATTCATTTAATTTGCTAACAAGTCTTTACCTAGTAAACCAAAATACGACTCAATTTTGGAAAGCTTTTAGTAGCATTTCGTTGACTTCAAGAAATAGAATTGTGACTGGCTTTCCCTTTTCTTATCTCCACAAAAAAAGAAGTTTCATTGGATGAAATTAGACAGGCTTTCTGACTGCTACAGTACTTAAAATTAATTCCTAGTCTACATATGTTCATGCTATCGAATCCCTTATCGTATGTGACATCTCTATCCAGTTCAATTAATTTATCTCGAAGAAAATCGATGATAATCACGTGTTACGTTTTTACCTTTTTAAAAACGTTTAAAATATGAGCACGTAGATTGCAAATAAAATAAAAATAAATTTGCGCTTCGTTTTAATTAAAATTCTTTATTATTCGCACAATTCTGTGTGCCACTGTTTACAACTTTATGTAAACAACAACAATTGCTTTTCTTTGTTATTTCTCTGTTTACACCCTATGCATAAACAATAACAATTAGTAGGCAATTATTCGACAGATCTTTGTAACGGAGATCTTCAAGCCACGATTACTCTCTTCAAACACACCGCGTCTTCACACAAGACTGACTGACTCACTCAGTCGCCTGCTTTGCCTTGCCTCTTATATGGCAAAGTAAACAGAGTTCTTTTACATGTTTTTTATTTTCATGTTTACCACTTTTTTATGCTGGTGTTTGTTGTTGTATTAAGCAGTACGATAATTTGTAAACCGGTTTGTTTACTGCATTGTTTTGTCTTTGAAGCTTTTGTTTCTAATTTTAATGTTAGACAATGTAAAAGCAAAACACCAGTATTTATAATTTTCATTTTCGTAACAATACAAGTTTAACGGATTTTTCATTAAGCGCTTCCTATCTTTAAATTAAGATAAAACAAAGTGTGTGTGAGATTACATCGAAATTTTTATTTATTTGACAGACCTACTGATTCCATTAACTGAGGCATACACATACATACATAATCGGCGATTACAACCCGTCAGTCAGGACTACAGCCTAGCTTCTCTCTAAGGCATACAACATTGTTCAAATGTCTGCCATGACTTCTCTCTGTGAAATACATCAGAATATCAGACAGAATTTGACCGAATGCATTAGATTATGTTGGCTTTAAAAAACGCTGTTGTTTGTGACTTAATCGCATAAACCTGCGATTCTCACAAATCTCACAAACGGGGTAAATTATTACATAATTTCCTCGTGAAACCACCATGTTCTCAAATCGCTCGTGAAGAATTTCCAATGTGGCATAAGCAGTGTATCCTATTCAAACTTCATGTCGTTAGTGTCCAGATTATCTAATTCATTACAAAAGAAGTTGGTAATCATCTATCTATAGTGCTCGCCATTGGCAGTAAAGGTATGGCCAATGTCGTTCCCAATGGAATCGGAATCGATGACTTCGCAAACCTTAATCGACACCTAATAGCAACTTTTTTGGGGTTTCATAGAAGACTCTTAAATCACATGTGAATTGTCATCGTCCCAAATTTGGCACTAAACAGTGTATGCATCTTTCAGGGTTTCATGCCCTGCTCCATATGTAAAATCCTCCAGGCGGTGTTAATTTTAGCTATGATTACCAGGAGTAGCTTTGATGAGAAGATTACTAAAAGAAATTTGACAAATGCAATGAGATTTTCAATCTCACGATATCCATCTAGTAAGTTACTTTTTCCTCCATCCAATTCCAAAAGTTATACCACCTTACCGAATGTCCTTCATGTATGACAACATATTTTATCCCTTTACTTTGGCTCACAACACCTTCTCCACAAAACATACAATTTTTTTTCACTTCTTTTCTGATACTCCAAAATAAATAAAATCTACAAAAAAACACAGAAAAAGAAGGAAAAAGAAAAACAGAAAAAATATTAAAAAAAAATGGACAAGAATTTCGTGTACAATTCGGTTCCAACTTTTGTAATTGAATTTTTAATCTCGTTTATAGTCAAGTGATCTGTGGTTTGTATTACCGTAGACAACTTCGCATATTTTATTACAAAATTTGGTTCAACACACACACACAGACACACAGGCACAGAAAAAAAATGCCAGAAAAACCAGGAAAAATTCACTCCCACGTATTCATTTAAGGAGAGTAGAAGTTAAGGAGCGTTTCAAAAACAATATTTTTCTGAATAAATTGTTTAACCGCATGAACTATAAAAAATATTAGTTTAGTTGCAACCAACGCCAAAAAAAAAATCCAACGAAAGTATTGTTGAACAGGAAAATAAGTGGCACAGCACAGGTTGGTCCCCGCTTTTATGCATAATTATTAGGAATAAAATTTTCAGATGATTCTTTTTTTTTGAGCCAACAATTGTCATGTGATGGGAAATATTTTTTAAAGAGTAAAGAGGCAATTATTGAAATAAGAGCACAATATTATTAACGGAATTTAAAGTTTTAAAATATAAATAGAAAGTAAGAGAGAGAGAGAGAGAGAGAGAGAGGAAGTAAATAAATAAACAGTTATGCTTAAATGTGCAAATTGATCTGGTGAGAATTAAAGAATAGCAATCTTATCGCGGCTAGGTTATAAAACGAAGAGAAAAGGGGGGGGGGGGGTAATTTTTTTAACAGAAAGTACAAAAGTCATTGAAACTGACTTGAGCAGATCTTGGACTCAGTACTAGGATTTGATACAAATAAATGTCGCGCATTGACACGCGATATCACCAAATTCAAAGTGCGCAAGAATTCTTGACCTTGGACTCAGTACTGAGGCACATTTAGGGTGTGTACTTGCCAATTGAGACAAGTACAGTCCCCGGAGGTTCAGTTGACCCGTTGTATAACGTCCTAAAGGTGAGAGGATAATAGGGGAGATAGGGAAAAAGGAGAGGAAATAGGAAAGGGAGAATAAGGAAGCAGGGAGACATGAGGCACACTTTCTTGGGCCTGTTTTGCTTAACAAAATGTCTTTGAAACGGAAAAGTAACTGGCGACTACGCTTTCTACGCTTGAAACAAAGTTTTCGGTAAAAGGCTTCAGGCCAAACATGACTTACTGGATATACATACTCCTCAGTGGTCAGATATATAATGACTTACGATGTTTTCAGTTATGATGTCAAAATGCTACAAAGGTCTGTTAGCATTATTACTTACTTAATTGATGATTACAACCCTTTAGCTAGGACTACAACCTAGCTTTTCACATCACACATCTGTGGTTTAAGGCCAACTCCGAACAACAAGCGCTTAAAAAACTTTTCATAGCAATTCTATTTACTCCCACAGTTTTTGCCATAAGTCTGCTGAGTGAAAAATAACTTATTTTTCATATCTCGTTTTGTACGAGCTGTCTGGCCTGATGTTTGAACCGTGGCCTCACTCGCTAATATGCCCACTACTCTTCGTCGATATCAGCATTATTAAGTTAGATTGAATTAGTAGGCGTCCTTTATGGAAGTTACGATCTGATACAAATAACTATTGGATTGATGTTAAATGCTGAGTGCGCAAGAATTTTTCATCGCTGGTTACCAATAATCGAACAATTACATTGAATATATCCTGTGGTCTACTTTTCTTTCTCCTCAAGATTATGGACCATTTCATACCTTCATTACCTTGAATAGTGCCCACCAAAAAGTAATCTTCAGTCAGGTTTCGGGTCTCAAAACCTGATCCTAGGCTTCAGAATTCTTTCAAGAAAACGATAGTATACAACTGATACATATCACCTAGAGTTTAAGTCACATGCTGCATAAAAATTCAAAAATCTATCTGGAAGATTCTACTTTCCAGCAAGAGCAGCTTTTCTAATCTGGCAACTTATGGCATAAAATGAACACAAAAAACGACATTAAAGCACAATATTAATACGGTTTTCAGACAGTATTCTGTATTTATTTTTATAGGAAGTTCTATTGTGACCTTTGAAATCTAGTGCGACCAATATGGCAGGCGTTTACCTCCTCTTTTATGATCTAAAAATATCTTTCCTACCCGATTTAATTTCTGTTGACGCAAGAGGATAGTACGTCAGATGCCTAATGGTACGTCATACATATTGCCCACGCCGAGTCAGTGACTCGTAAGCCATTACGTAGCATTACGTAGGCAATTTGGCTCTTAGCTACTGAAAACAGTGCACTAAAATGCGTCAGAGATCGATCTAAAAATAAGTGTTAAAAAACGAAACTACTACGAGCTGGTACTACTAACTGCACCACAATAATATTATCCCTGAAGACATTCAAAGTTTTTGATATCTACGGTGTATTAAAAATAAAAATCAGTGTTGATGATGATAAATAGAGACCACACAGCAATGTCATCATTAAACAGTAATCAAGAGTCAAACAATCTGTCATTGCATCCAGCAATTAGCAGTTAGGGTCGCCTTAGGTGGATTTTATGAAGCCCAGTGCCTGAACCTTAAATAGTCGCAAATTTAATTTTCATTGTTCGTTTACATCAAAATGTTTTTTTTTTTTAATTTCGATGTCTAACCGAGTTAAAGTTGCCCGGAATTTGTAATAAAAACCGAATACGATGAATTACATGTAAATGCTCATACATTTAAAATTTGATGCGAAGGAGCTCTTTTCGTTTCGTTAAATTGAAAAACAAAAACTTTTCTCCACATTTTCCTGATCTGATATTATGTTAAAAAAAAAAACACACATACACACACCAAAATATGCAAAGTTTACTCTTTGTGTTATGCTTGGCAAATGTTAATGTACACTGGAGTAAAAAATTGTGTCGAATTTTCCAACCAACTATTTATTGTCCACTGATATTCATGGCTATGTTCGACAAGGATACATCCTCTAATATTTCTGATGGTGGATTGCTATTCTCAGAATAGCTGTAGAAGTATCCTATTTCAATCCCTTTAAACATGAAGCATGCCCTTCGACATACGCCTAACTCTTCCCATTCTAATCGATGTCAGTTCTTCCTCGATTTGGTCCTTCCAACGCAAACAAGGTCCTCCTCCATTCGAACGACATGGCCTGCAAACGCTACACAACATCTATGTCGTTGAGGAGCTCATGCAGCTCACTGTTGGATCGGATGCGGAAATAATCGCCAACTCGCAATGGACCGAAGATTTTACATTGAACTTTTCTCTAGAATATCGTCGATATCATATACTCGGTTGCATGTTGCTTCGGCTACACTTCTTCTTTTACTCTTTAATGGTAAGAAAGATATCATACTAGTCCAAGAACCATGAGTCTACCATGATCTGGTTTGCGGACTTATTCAAAGGGGCGCCCATTATGTACTACAAATCAACATCCTACCCGGGGATCAAACTATCTTTAAAAGAGGGAAGTCCCGCCCATCATATAAAATATTACTGCAGATAATGAGAAATTAATGACTCTTAGAAGAAGGAATCAAGCACGGATCCATGATGTGGAAGATACACAACTCCAGCAATGGTCTTTTGAGGGAAGGCTAAGTCCATCAACATGCCTGTGTATATCACAATAGTATGATGGATGACCAAGCGATTTAATAACAGAAGATAATCAATACTTTTCTTATTCTTGTCAGTCCAGAAACACTCATGTTGCCAACAAAGTTTAAACATCTTTTAAAATATCCGGATAATACCGCAGACCATTGTCCGGTAACATACCGAAGATTCTAAAACCTGTGCCATCTCTGGCCAGCTCATATAATTTTTCGACATTGTCCTTAAATCATGGAAATGATGTAAGAGTTATCGACTGAAATTTGCCTTGGAAATGGAAACATTCCAATTTAACTGAGGCTGTTAAAACCCCTATGCATAGTTACATGACGGAAAATATCATATCTTTAGCAGTCTTACTCAGTTTAAAAATTTCCTGAAACTGTTGTAAAAGTTATCGAGCGACATTTTGCTTAAAAAATTCGGTATTCATGAACAAGCAAGATCGTCGTGGTGTCCTTTAAATAAATTAGGAGATTTTCATGGAAAACATCTCTAACCCAACGAGCATTGGTTTCAATATGATCATATACAGATATTTTTAATACGCTTTTGGCCTTTTAATAGGCCTGCCCTATACGGATATTCTATGATATTTGAAGTAAAAATATTGTGAACATACTGTTACGTGTTTAAATTTTAAGAAAGTTGAAAACGTTTACCATTTTTTTTTATGCTGGTGTTTGTTGTTGTATTTTTGTTTACTTGTTTACCATTTTTTATGTTTGTGTTTGTTGTTGTATTTCTGTTTACTTGTTTAACATTTTGTTTGTTGTTATATTAAGCAGTACGAAAATTTGTAAACAGGTTTGTTTACTGCATTGTTTTATTTTTAGCTTTTGTTTATAATTTGTAATGTTAAGCGATGTAAAAGCAAAACACCAGTATCTCTTGATTTTTCATTTTTGTAACAATAAATTCAATTTTGCTTGCGATTGTATGTTAAGACGGTTGAGTTTACAGATATAAAATCCTACAAATATTCTCTCATATGTATGTATGTACATATGTTTTTATGCTGGTGTGTATGTATGTGTGTGTGTTTTAACAAAGTTAAAGCTTTTTTCGATAAAAATAAAAAATAGAAGCAGCAATGCAACACATACACACGTACATATGTGAAAGAACATTTTAAACTATTTAACATAAAAATATCAGTTACATTGTGTATGTATGTTCAAATATATTCAGGTATTCGAGTATTTTGTAACGAACGGTAAGTGATATTGTTTTCATTCTTATTCTTATCGTTTTTTTTTTTTTTCGTTAAAATAACAAAAACAAAAACTAAAAATATACACACATTTAAGTGTGTTAGTGATGTTGAGTGAGTGAGTGAGTGGTTGACTGTGTTATTATAATACCGACCCCGTTTCTTATGTGTATGTATTACAGTGTGTAGGTTTGGAATACATTTAAATATGCTTTACCATTCCCCCTATATTTATTTTATTTTATTTTTAGTTTCGTTTTTGTTTTTGTTTTTGTATTTTAATTTTTGTTTTATTTGAAAGCAAAAACTAAAAAGTTTTTAGTTTTGAAGCATACAAGCTTGGCAATGTTAAGCTTAAATATACATACATACATACAAAAAAATGTAAATTATTCGCCCTGAATTATTTGCCAGAACAACAAGAACAAAAATAGAAAAAGCAATTTTACATGAACCAATCAAATAAAACAAAAATTTTACGAAAAAATGGAGCGAAATGGGAAAAAGGGGGAAAAGAAACTAAAATTCATATTAAAAATGTTGTTAATTTAAAATGAATTTTATTCTGGAGTTTCATTCATTTTTTTGTTTTTTGTTTTTTGATTTAGAAACCAACAACAAAATATTTAACATTGATTTGGTTTTCTAATAAACTTGTAGCGTATGTTATGGACATTTTTCAATGGTTTTCAATGGCATTCCAAAGTTGAGAATATTTTCGTAATTTCATTGTAATATTTAGAAAATTAAGGGAAATTTTTAGATTTTCAATTTAAATTTACCGAATTTTTACGAAATTTAAGAATGACTATTAACTTTAAACAGAAATAAGTAAATTCAGGTTTATTCAACCTACAACTATGAGTATAATACTCATCAATATACTGTAGTCTTTAATAGAATTAACATGCCTACATACATACACATACCTTCCACCAGGATTACGACCTAGCTTCTCACATCACTTATATTGTATGTGGGAATTTTGCACATGAGTAGTGGGATCTACACTTTAAAGTCTACTCCGAACAACAGATTTTTTTAGAAAAATTTTATGGAAAATTTGTATTTGCTCTCAGAGTTTTTGCCAGAAATCTACTGAGAGGCAGTCACTGCAAAAATATTTTTTCATATCTGTGGTTGGAACCGTGGCTTCACGTCTAACAAACCAACACACTATCTACTAGACTACGGCGACCACAATAGAATTAAAGTCTAGATTATTACCGTCATACAATGCTTGACCATTAAATAGGGTCTCTCATTAAGCGCTTTCTACCTTTAAATTTAAATTAATGAGCAATGAGTATTCAAAACATGAGCAGATTCGAATCATGCTGATATTTTCTGATACTTATACTTCTACATACTTATTTTAATATCATACTCATACTCAAATTTTAAGTACTCATCATATTCATACTTAACAATACGCATGATGTTGTTGATTTCCACTCTTCTTTACTCAACATTTACAAATATTACAAAATAAATATGATTCACGTACGAACACTACTACATACTCACTAGAAGGTTGTGTGTTTGCTTTGCTTGCTGTCTTTGTTTTTTCTTTCTCCTTTTTTTGTAATTGCAACAACAACTAGAATTCCATATAAAGTATACGTATGAGTGATGTTAAATTCTCTTACAGTTGTATACAAAACAATTAAACTCAAATTGTATTGCATACTTTTCAGGGTAATTATGGCAGTAAAGGCAGTATAGCTGCGTATAAGGAATATATTTCATATCGAATTCCATATACAGTATACGTACGAGTGATTTTTATATTTTTTAGTTTTTTTTCCAAAAGATGAATCGTACTCATAATTTCTGATACTTATACGCATTCATACTTATTTATGGATCTTAATAAGTAGGTGTATGAATCAAAAATATTTGGAATGTTATGAGTTTGATGTCAACGTTTTACTCATACTCATTTCAACCTGTTGTTGTACATCAGTGTTGTAGTGAGTACGAATGAATGAGAGTAATTGAATTTAAATACTGTTGACTCACTCATATTCAAAATTTTATGATTACTTATGAGTAGCGAAAAAACGATTCATTGCTGACCTCTTGTTCTTATGTAAAAATCTTTGACGTACCGCTCTTGGCTCTATTTTTCATAATGCCTATCTGATGAAGTATAAAGTCGAAGTGAATTAGTAATCGACGACAGTCATAGTCTACTTGGGTCCCCTTACATTTGACATTAATCACGGCAATATCTTTGAAATGTTTTTTCTCTTCCGGCAAGCATAGTCCATTTGAAGTTAAGACGATTGCCAATCGTTTGAGGAGTTTATATCACTCTCACCAATTCGTAAGGATTCTAGAACAAGCCTCAATAAGAGGTTTTATTAAGCTGCTATTTTTCTGTAAAAATTTGTCACCTTCTTTTGGGGATGAGTATTCGCTTCTTCCAACTACGTGAGAATTCAAGTCGTTTGCGTTTTGTGTTTATCATTGCCGGGACTTCGAAATATAGTATCAATCCTATTCATTGTCCTTCCTGATGTCCTGTTCGACTAACAGGAACAGTTTCATCCTAAATTCGCTCATTGCTTGTGTTGTTCAGTTAAAATATTCGGCTTTTGTCGAAGAAAAATTTAAGTCTGCTTCTGTAACATTTCACGATTCCTAGCCGAATAGGGCAAACGCATATTACACAGTAATTAAAACGTCGCTTTACTTTTTGAAGACACTTTACGTTCTCGACAAAACTTTTTCAATAAACTGTCTTAAATTTGCTTTTATTTCCCCCTCCACATTGCCTTGGATTTAAGCATTTAAAGTAAACGAAAATTCTGTCATATTTTCCAAAGATAAGCTGACAATCAAAATTTTTCAATTATATATAACGGTGACTGTTATCAAAATTTTCTAGCTTTGTGTCTGTCAAAGATGTTAATAAAATAGTAAAACAAATAAACTGGAATGAAATCCCTTTACGAATTAAGTTTTTAATTTGAAAATTTGTTTTCTCTTAAGCCTGGAATTGAGTTCATAAATATTTTCTTTCTGTTTCTTTATTTTTTTATGTTTTTTTGTTGGTTTTTCTCTTTTTGTGGTTTATTACTCCATAAACAATTTTAATAACGAATCTTCTTAACGAAACTCTGATTGAAATTCATTTTCTTTTTTATTTCATTTGCCAACATCAGAGTAAATCCACTGCAGCAGCCAACGCATAAAAAATGTCAAACTTTTACCAGAAAACAAAAAAAACCAGACAAACTTTCTTGCAAGGCCACGAATTTATTTTCTCTCTCTTGTTTTTTATTATTTTTCAGCTGCTCATATAAACAAACTGTATCAATTTAATCATGAGTTTTAAAGTAACAACCAAAAAAACAAAAAAAAACATTTCTTAGCCGTATAATTAATGACTTAAGGCATCAAAACCAGAGTTTAATACTGTTTAACTGTTAAAAAAAAATAAGAAGAAGAAAAAACCCATAAACACCAGCATTAAATTGCAATTGGAATGAATGAAAAAAGATCCATAAAAACAAATCCAAAAAACACGAAATTAATGAACAAAGTTCAATGATTCAATCTTCCAAAGAGAAGGGAAAAATATTGAAAAACATAAATTGAAGGATGATATTTGCAATGCCCCAGGGAAATTTAGGGTTAGTACTGTACAAAGAAGTGCTCAATTAAAAAACAGAATCTTTTGAAAATATGAAAATAAAAAAAATTTTAAAAAATCCAATAAAAGGTGGTCGAAGCCGATAGATCTGTATAACGGAGATTTTCAAGATTTCCTGCGTAAACAATAACAAATTGTTCGATAGATCTTCAAGCCACAATTAATCACTTCACATGCAACGCGTCTTCACACAAGCCTAACTGAATTCTTACCACTGACTGCCCGCTTTGTCTTGCCTTTTATATGCCAATGTAAACAGTCTGATAAATGTTCTCGAAGGCGAATGTTCGTGGCTTCGCCTTCTATAGAACTCTTTGAATATAGTTTCATTGTTGTTTGTCTATTTCGTTTACATTGTTTGTTGTTGCCTTCTAGTTTAGTTGATTATCATGCAAACAAGTTCATTGTTTTTGTAGCTTTTGTTTATCATTTTAATGTTAAACGATGTTACACAATTTCCATTTTCGTAACAATACGTTTTGATGGCACCCTGCACGCTATAATGCGTCACTTCTCCAGATGTAAAAGCTTTCCACAATTACTTCTGGGTTCCGTGTAAGAACCTCGACGAACCTTGACGAAGAAATATTTTTTGATATTTCGTTTTGTTGGAGATGGTATCCCTGGGGTTTGAACCGTGGCTCATAAGACAAGCAACACACTACCTACTAGACTACGGCGACTTCAGCCATTGTAAGCACCCTGCTGGCTTTAATTGTTGCATGAGTTGAATTTTATATACGAATGGAAGTGGCAATCCAAATACAAAATACCCCTTAATGAGCCGTAAAACTGTAACAATTACTTAAAATGCTATGTAATCGGAGAGATATTTTCGACAGTGGGAGTATTACAACTATAATCTATTGTGATGACCATAATCATCCAGTAATGCGGCTAAAAATGACCACGTCTGAGACGCCACTGTTGTGCTATTTTTATGTCTGTCTTCGTATGATAAACGATCTGTATTCATAAATGCCAAACCTTAGACTAAGTAAGTGATTCTTCACTTGTGGTTTTGGAACAACTAATTCGATAACCTCATGCCTTACTATGGTATTACGAGCTCCAACTCAAAAGGACAACCGCTAAGTATAAGGAGGTAAATATTAGATGCAATAGAGACATGAGATTATTCCAATATTTACATACATAACATACATAATTGGTAATTACAATGCCTCAGTCCGGATTACGACCTAGCTTTCCACACCACTTACGTTGGCTGTCTGAAGGGATACACAACTTGTTCAAATAATTAATTCTGATCTCTATCATCAATAATTAATGCGACTGAAGCAAGTCCTTCAATTAAAACGATCAGAACTGATCAATGGAATTGATCCTTCATAACAAAGAAGAAATTAAGAGGGCTTGGCTGGAAAGCTTTCATACATGCTCCATATATTTTGGACCTTGCACCTACAGATTACTGTTTCTTTCGATATCTGCAAAACTCTCTTACATACATACATAATTGGCCATTATAACCCTTCAGTTAGGATTACGGCTTAGCTTCTCATGCTGTGTGCGTAAATTTTATACTTGTGTGGCGGGACCTACAGCTTAACGTCGACTCCGAACGACAGATTTTTGAGAAAATTTTTTATGGCAGATTTATTTACTCTCAGAGTCTTTGGCAGAAATCTGCTGAGAGGAAGTCGCCGAAGAAATATTTTTTTTTTCATATTCCGTTATGATGTCTGGCCTGGGACTCGAACCCTAGCTTTAAGTCTAATAAGCGAACACACTGCCTAGTAGACTACGGCGAATCACTTAATGGCAAAACTCACTTAATGACGTAAATTTGAATTCCATAGGAGCCGATATATCGCCCTTTGATTAGGGTCGGGCTCAGAAAACCGCTAATATCCTTACCCAGAAACTGCTGTAAAGTTATCGATTGTAACGGTACAGTGTTGTCCTTATTTTCATAGCATTTTAGTCATTATATTGGTGCAGAACGGAGTTTTTTCAAATTTATATTTTTATTTATTTTTTAGAGAAACGAAAATATAAAAAAAATATTTTTAATTCCAGTGCCAGAAACCATCAAAAATGATGAGATAAAATTGCATTTGTTTTTTAAAAATTTTTGCCATAGTTTAACAGACCTTTTTCTTGGCATGAGGTTCCTGTTCAAAATTACGAAAAAGCAACTCCCAGAAACAAAGTAAAACGTACCAAAGAAAAGTAACACAAATACAAAAAAAGAACAGAACTTACCAACTGTCAAATGCCAGACATTTTAATTTTACTCACATCCATACATACATGTATATGTACATACATGTACACACGTGTATTAGTGTTCATTTTATTTTCATTCAACTCAAAATTCCAAATGTGTTCTGACAGTAAATGTAATTAAGTGGCAAATGAATAGGAATAACCCAACAAACCTGTTTAAGTATTCATCGCAATTTATTGTAACTGTAACAACAAACACACGCACACACATTTTATAATGTCACAATCATTGCCAATGTTGAAAATAGAGAGAAGGTAAATAAAAATATATTCATTGTAGTGGTGATGACAACAGTGAACTCACTTTTTCTGTCTCCCTCTCTCTCTCTCTCTCCCTCACTCTCACTTATACCTTGCGACACAAACAGATTTATAAACGCAAAAAATAAAATGTGTCCGTGTGCACAATATAAAAATTTCTCTCGCACACTCACATACACACTCACACTCTCAAACACTTTTGTACTTTTTTTTGTATAGGAATACTAATAAGAAATTCATTCTTTCATTGACTTTTTGCCTCTCCATCTCTTTTTGCACAAAAAAAAAATCGTTTTTTTGGTTTCTTATCCTGCGTTATACAATATACAAGGAGTTCAACAAAAAAAAAAGTATGGAAGAAGCAGTTCAGAAACGAGAACAATATTTAACATCTGAATTTTGAATGAGCGTGCGGCAAAGGTACGATAGGATATGTTAGGAAACGACAGGATAACGTGATACAAAAAAAACCAAACTTGAAACGAAATAAATACAAACCAATTTGAAATGGTAAGAAATACTTTCTCTATGAATACATATGTATGTAACGTGATTATTTGTATGATGTTGTCTTTTATTGCATGGTATACCTGCTTCGTATTGGATATACAGTCGCTGACAAAAAAAAATGAAGTTATTCATGCAAGTGTCCTCTGGTCGGCTATGCACTGAAACCGCTGAAGAAAAACCTTTCCAGGAAGCTTCATACAGATCACAGCAAAATTTGAAAAAGGAATGTAAGCATAAGCATTCTGGTACCAGAAGATCTAGTCTAAGTAAACAATATGAATTTGCCAACTCTAGACTGAGATAGAGTATATGGAAATTTGAACCAGGAACGTAAGCATAAGTATTCTGGTACCAGAAGATCTAGTCTAAGTAAACAATGTGAATGAATGCTTATGAAATTAATGGACAGATAGAAATGTATTCGGAAATTAAATCGAGCATTGTCAACGATCAGCACTCTTGGAAGGGAAACAAGTTAACGTTTCTGACTGTGGTCAACGTGTCAACCTCTAGGACGATCCTTGTCTTACTGTATCCAAGTTGACATGCAACCTCCTCATGGCTCCTCTTGGATGGCATACTATCTCCCGCTAGATGTTAACTAATGCGTGCAGCAAAGTCCAATCCTTTGGACGTTAAATTCGGGTAGTGCGTAGGCTTTGGAACCCACCACGTAAAAAATTAAGTCCAATCAAAACCAAACATGCAAGAGGACAACCTTGTATGCATTGGAAGGACCAAATTGTGGAAACTGGCGTAGGTGCGCAAGAAGCAGAGGCGCCTGGAAGGATGTGTTGCAACAGGCCGAAAACCTTTAATCGGGTTATTAATGGCCAATTAAGTAAGGAAGTAAGTGACATTTTCAAAGGACTGCACTACCTGGACATCCCGCCTAGATTGACTTTTAAGCGGATATTTATCCCATTTTAGTATGACCGTCGAAAGTGAGAGAATACTCCAATGTCTTCCTGTGAATGAAAACCACAAAGCCTCTTTTGTCTTTTGAAAGATATTAGTCTTTTAACGAGCTTAATCACAATCACCATGACCACTATATGTTTGGGCGTATGTTCAAACTTAAATGATCCAACACCTTCTTTGCGTCTGCCTCTCTGTCTGCAGAAGGTTTAACTTATACACCTTGGAGCGTATATATTTCATAATCAGAACTCTTTTGAAGCATGGTTCTAGCAGTCTCTGTACTGATGCAAACGATGTGATTAAAACGAACTATGGTTGGAGGAGATAAAAAAAACTTCAAAAGCCCTGATTCATTCAGTTTTCAGGAAAGGGACTGGGCTGGGAAATTTGTATGTCACCTTCGAATCTGATATACATAGATTGTCAGGACCACATGAAATATTCATGATACTGGCCTAAGGAGTTAAAATTTTCAGTGCCTGTGAGTGAACTCAGAAGGTAAGTTATAATCCAACTAAACAACATGAAGAGCATATCAAATAACTTAACTTGATACCCTTTTTTTTGTCATCCACTGTATGATTAAAACATAACAACAACAAAAAAAGAGAAGTTAAAATTTATATCCATGTCTCGTTGAAATATTTTATATGAGTGTGCCATGTACACATGTATGTATGTATATGTACATGTGTTTGTGTGTTATAGATGTTGACATTATCAGCAATTGTTAACAATTATTTACATAAACAAAGTATTCCTTGTGAAAACCAACAAAAAAAAAAAAGGAAATAAAAATTAAAGCAGATACATTAAGTTCTACGCTTACACACTCACACACTATAACAGGAATACATACACACATATTCACCAACATAGAGATATTGAAAAAGGAAATCAAATGTACATTATTATTATTGTTATTATTGTTGTGAAGAAACAAACATACACATACACATGGATACATATACACAGCAACTTTCAACTTCATTGTAAGTCATTAAATATGCAATTAAATCAGTTTCCGTTTAATTAAGTTGTACCGTATAAAACAAACACACACACAGCAGCCATAGCCATAAGCACATACACATATGTACATACATTTACACTCATTGAAATTCTACTCTCTCTCTCTCTCTCTCTCTCGTACGCATTTTTCACACATACATTGAAGTGAAGTGTAGTTATATGTTAAAAATAATACACACACATACACACACAAAGATAAACCGTTAAACTTAATGTTATACTTGAACTCATTTATTGGTTGTATGTACTTGTTATTGCTGCTCTTACTGTACATGTAGCCATAGCTGTAGATGTAGCTGTAGCTGGAGCTCTCTTCTGTTCCTGTTGGAAAATTAAACTTCACTTGTAATCAAAAGTTTGTTTGTGCCTGGAAAATCTATAACGAGTTGTTGCAAACAGCAGTTGAATGAAGAAACAAGAAAATTCTCTATAAATTTTAAATCAAAGAACAATTTCAACATGTCTATTGTTGTTCAAGCAAAATAAAACAATACACACACATATAAAAACGAATTAAATTTTGAATTTTTTCTCTTTAATTACCACTTTTTTTTCTTTGTTTGCAATTTCTTCCTACAGAATTATTTAAGAAATTTTAATTTATTACTGCTCTTTTTCTTCCTTTCCTTCCATATTTTTTTTCTTTTCTCTCTTTTGTTTTATTTTTATTTACTCCGTTTGATGTATTCCTTCTTTTTCTTTTTTTTTGTTTTCCATTTAATGGCTGCAGTAAGCTGATCTGAAAGAGGGCTTTCATTAAAGGTCTTAAATTACTTGCTCTGCACAATGTTGCCATTACAGTGGTAGACATTTGCTTACATACGAAGTATTATACATAAGCCTAGAATGATCAACCCTTCAGCAGCATATGGCTTCTCTTAAATTTCTAACTTTAAAATACCAGCGACAATCTACACAAAATCATTTCAACTCTGTTCAATGGAGGAAGCAGCGCACATCTCATTTGTGATTTCTTAAAGAGATTTGCTCTTTAATTTTTCAAAGAGCCTTAATTGGAATCCTACCTTTAGAAGGTTACCAAAATGACTTTCTGGACATTCACTTCAGTTGCAGAATCCATAAACATCTATGCGTCTCTAGCATGGTCCCCAAAGACTTTGAAAGAGACAGCGACCGTTTCAATTGCAGCGCTTGACATTTCACCATGACTGAAATGGAACCTTCTTTGGAGCCTTTGGACTAAAAGTTATTGCTGAAGTAAATAAGGCGGATATTAATAGACGTTCGAGTGAATTTTTTTGGATTTCATTCTCTGTAATCTGTTCTCATCACATACTTCCAAATGATTGTTACTGATCATGTAGACTGAAAAGCCAACTGCATCAATTTCGGTCAGAAGATGGAAAATTTCTGAAAAATGGTAAACCAAGGGCGGTAATCAAAGGGTGTCTTCTCATTAAAATGTTATTAGGAAAACGGAAATGGTGTAACATCGTTTAACATTAAAATGATAAATAAAAGTTACAAAAACAAAAATAATGAACTTCTTCAGTATGAAAGAAAAGGTGATATACAAGTAAAAAAGATTGCTACAATAAACACTGAAAACAAAATACACAAACAATAACGAAACAATGATAGAGAACTCGAGAAGGCAAAGCCACGAACATTCGACTTCAAGAACATTCATCAGACTGTTTAAGTGGTCATTTAAAAGGCAAGACAAAGCAGGCAACGAGTAGTAAGAATTCAGTCAGTCTTATGTGAAAACACGTTGCGTGTGAAGAGATTAATTGTGGCTTGAAGATCTATCGAACAATTTGTTGTTGTTTAAGCAGAAGTCAAATTCAGAACAAGAAGTAAAGCAATTATTGTTGTATACATCAAGTTGTGAACAGTGGCACACAAAATTGTGCGAACAATAAAGAGTTTAATTGAAACTGAGCACAAATTTATTTTTATTTTGTATTGCAATCAACGAACTCATATTTTAAACGTTTTTAAAAAGGTAAAAACGTAACAATATGTACGAAGGAATGTCTTTATATGCTTATAACTTACACACTTAATTGGTCATTACGACTCTTTTAGTCAGGATAACAACCCGGCTTCTCACAACACCATTAGTAGCTGGGCCTACAGTTTAAAGTATAGAACCAGAAAGTTGAGAAACACTTCATGGCAATTTCATTTAATCTCAGAGTTTTTGCCAGAAAGTCGCCAAGAGGAATATGTATTTTCATATTTCGTTTTGTTCGAGATATCTGAGCTGACTCTTGCCTAATAAGCCTACTAGGCTTTGGCTAGTTCAGCGGTCTTTAAAGGCATTCCATTAAGCTATGATCACCTCAAATATCATGTATGAAAACCCAGCCTTCCCGGACTGGGTGCGAAACATTGGACACTACATTATATTTGGTTCTTAGACGTGAAAGCAATGAGCATACCGAAACGGTGATATAGCTAGCTAAACTAGGTGACACATACATACATACATACATACTTAATTGGTCATTGCAATCCCTTAGTCAGGATTACAACCTAGCTTCTAGCACGCCACTTATGTTATGTATGTTAATTGTATACATGAGTGGCGGTACCTACAATTTACAGTCAATTCCGAACGACAAATTTTTGAGAAACTTTTCACGGCAAATTTTTTTTTTTTTTTGCTTTCAAAGCTTTTGCCAGAAATCTTCTGAGAGGAAGTAGCCGAAAGAAATATTTTTTCATGCCTCATTTTGTTGGAGATGTCTGACCCCTAATTAGCCACAAGCCATTTTTACAAAAGGCCACAGCAATAAAATACTTAAGAATTGGGAGAAGAGCCAGTCTGTGGCTTAGTGGCATAATTGTGCTGGCTGTGCGTCAGGCCAAACTGTTTCTATTACCCAGCATAAGAATCTCGTATAAGCTACTTGCGATAACTTAAACAGATTTGTACCTTAACGGAGAACTTTACGGGTAATAACTGGCTAACACTTGAACAAAATTTATACTTCTAATAAACAATGTTCGACATCTTATTTGTGAAAATGACACATTATTTGTGATCATACTGCACTCACCAGACAGCATCTTCATCATTTAGGAACACAAAACAGCAAAGCAGGGATAGCGTTTGAAGTCCTGTAAAGCCTTAGCTTTGTAGCCTTCATGTAATAGATCTTGCATTGCTTTCTAGTCTCTTGTATCACAGTTAATTAACGGCTTTCATTCAATTTTTGCAAGTCTAATTCAATTAACACTCCCATTTGAATTCCTTAGCTATGGTCCAAGCATTTAATAAAATTCCCTGGAGTATAAGAGAAATTATGGCAATTTTTGTGTTTATTTTGTATTGTTTTCATTCAATCCCTATTGTTTTTCGTTTACTATTCTCTTGCAATTTTTTTCTCTTTCTTTTTTCTCTTTTTTTTCTTCCTTTTATGCTTTTAATTATCAATAAAAGAACGATTAAAACTGATGCCCACGTAGTTGATGAGCAATTCTATGCTGCATATTTACTTCTAATCTTCTCCATAGTTATGGAAGGAAGGTAGCTAGCTGCTGACTGGTTGCTATATACATACACAGCATTTAAACATAGTCCAGTTTTTGCTTTCGCCTTCATTTTTTTTTCTGCTCCTTTATTTCTATCAGGCCATTTGAAAAATTAAAGACAGAAATGAAACTCTCATTTCTTTTTTATGTTGTAATTATGAAGGCGGTATCAGCAGGCAACAAAAGCAAATAATAAAGGGTGTTTGTAATGAGCCATACGATGAGCAAAGAATGAAACTGAAAAGTAACACACAATCAAGAGGAAGGAGGGGTAAAGAAAACAATTAAAAAGAAAAAAAAAACAAAAAACATACCAATGTTTCAGTATATTTGGGTCAGAAATTTAACCAAAAATATGGCAACAGAAAATTGTCTATAAAATCATATGAACAGACAACACCCTCATGTACGTGATAGTTTCTGATTGTCTTCAAAGGAGAGTGCATTGCAAAGCCATGTAGGTATGTATACTTATAGAGCAGTTTACAGTTCAATTTATGAAATGTATTGGAAATTTTTGCATATTATGACCTGTGTTGAAAGTCTTTGAAGTGGTGAATCACACATAAGAAAGTCTTAATTTGAGTTTTACTAACAAACAGTTACAAAAATATATTATCTGAGTATACCTCTGTTTCAATATATAACTAGTATATCTATTCGTATTCAGTTCATCCCATATACGGCTGAAAACTTCTATGAAAACTTGGCAGAAAGCAATCAACCACTGTTCGCGACCCAATGCCCAGTTCATTCTTCCTAACTAAGCATAAATAAATCTTCTGCCTCGTAAACACAGCTCTTCAGCACTTGCTTGTCCAATAGCTATGGTTGTCATAAACGACCCATATTCGCAAATGACAACCCCTTCCCTAAATAAATTACACATCATCGTAGCACGCGTTTGCCGAACTTTTTTTTTGAGAAATGCTCATCCTGCAGAAATTTTTCATAGACCGTGCCTCAACTGAGGCCCTCCATAGACATGTTTTTTCATAATTTTTCTTTATGATGTCAGAGCTGAGGATAGAATTTGAATTTGAATTCGTCCATTAAACAAGCATACTATCTGCTAGATAATGGTGGCCATTAACCGGAAAGTAAATAAGAAATCTTCTCAAACGAATTTAAAGTTCTTATAAGGGTTACTCTGAAGTCGCCGCAGTCTAGTAGGTATTGTGCTCGCTTAGTAGACGTAAAGCTACGGTTCAAACCCCAGGTCAAACATTTAAACGAACATATGAAAAATAAATAATGCGTAAATAAAATTGCTATGAAAAGTTTCTCAAAAAATCTGCCGTTCGGTGTAGACTATAAATTGTAGAGCCCATCCCTTCGTGCATATAATTAACACACACAACGTAAATCGTATGAGAAACTAGGTCGTAATTCTGACTAAAGGGTTGTAATCCTGACTACATGTATGTATTAAAGGTACTCAAGACCAGAGATCAGCAATGAGTATTCAAAAAGATGAATAGATTCGAATCATCTTCATAATTTTTAATACTTATACGCATTCATACTTATTTTAACATCATACTCATATTCAGAGTTTGAAGTACTCATCATACTTATACTTAGCGATATGCATGATGTTGTTGATTTCGATTCTTCTTTACTCAACATTTACAAGAATCACTAAATAAGTATGATTCGTGTACGAACATTACATGTGTGTGTTGCTTTGCTTGCTGTCTTTGTCTTTTTCTTTCTTCTTTTTTTGTAAGAGCAACAGCAACTAAGACTGTAAATTTTGATGCATGATTCCAATCACTCGAATCATTTATGAGTATTATAAGTATTTTTCTAAATTTATGAATCCCAATGAGTAGGCGTATGAATCAAACATATTTCGAATGTTATGAGTTTAATGCCAACGTTGTACTCATACTCATTGCAACCTGTACTTATAAATCAATGTTGTAATGAGTATGAACGAATCAGAGTAGTTGAATTTCAATACTGTTTACTCATTTATACTCAAAATTTTATGAGTACTTATGAGTAGCGAAGAAACGATTCATTGCTGATCTCTGATGGTGACATTATCCATTATGTGCTGCTACAACCCAGAAAAACGAACAATTAAATTTATTGTTTAGATGAAATTAAATTACCCATATGACATGGAATTGTATTGATTATGGCATTGTCTAGAAATTTGTCTAGAACTTGGACTAGACAAAACTAACTCAACTTAAAATTATTTAGCCAAGTATTTCGACCATATTTACTTACTTAATTGTTTTAGTCCGTTTAGTCAGGATTACAACCTAGCTTATCCCACTACCCATGTTATGTACATTAGTTTTATCTATGATCGGGGGACCTATAGTTAAAGTCAATTCCGAACAACAAATTTTATGAAAAGCTTTTTTATTTACTCTCAAAAGTTTTGCCAGAAGATTGCTAAGAGCAAATGATTACAAGGATTTGTGCTTTTAATTTAGAACTTAAAAACTAAGATTTTCTAATCAGTAGATTCTAATCGTTATATTTATCGTATATTTCGTAATTTAATTGTATCCAATTAACAAGATTTATACTCATAAAGTGTAAAAATGTTGCACTAAATAACGTGAAATATGCCACTGCATTACTGCTGCTCAAAATTCTTCCCTTTAGCACAACCCCTTTAATTTATAACACACACAATAGAATACAACACAAATGCCTCTTTTGATATTTCTATTGTTTTATTACTCTCTCACTCTCACTTATACTCACATTCACTCGTTCTCTCTGTGCTAGCAATTTAACAACAATGTTCACAATTTTATTGATTTTGAAGTTGTTTTTTTTGTTGCTGCTTTTTTTAGTTCAAATACTCTGTAATTAAGAAGGCAATGCTGTCTTTAATGTCTCTACTGCAGTTTGTTAATTGAACCCATAATTATACGGAATATTGTTCGTGTGTGTGTGTGCTTAAAGGTCTGCAATATTTGAAAAAGAAATTAAAAAGCCACATAGGAACACACACATACACACACAAAGAAGAAAGCATGCCATGCCCACTTTATGAGAAATGAAGCGTTATTATAAGTGGCAATATATAATGATTGCCTGCCTGCCTTCCTGCCTGCCTGGCTGACTGTATGCCAGCCTGCCTGCCTTTCGTAATTGCATATTTAAGTCAGCGTTCATTGAAATTATGAAAATATTCACACAGAGTCAATACTTTTCCACTTCCACGAGTATTCAAGCATAAGTTGAACACCGAAACAGAATATTATTCAAGCATTATTGGCGAGCAGCAGTTTATTTATTCATGCATTCGTATATCATTATGCATTAGCACATGCATGAGTTAGATATTTTGCATGGCAAGAAACATGGCTTTTTATTGTTTCTGTTTCCAAAAGTTTCTTGAAATTTAGAACTAAGAGGACTGTTAGTTAACCTATGCCTTAATCATTGGTGATAATTAGAAATTTCACAACGTCATTAGAAGGCATACCATTTGTGAAATATGTAGGTGAACAAAAGAAACTTGAAATTATAAAGTGTATGGAAAATTTCACGCAAAGTAACAGAGGATAGCAGCCCAGCCCTGTATTTAGTTACTTACTTGCTGGCTATTAGTAGTGTTGGAAAATCATTGATTTTAATTAATTTTTATGAGGTCGCGATAGTAAATGTGGATTCAAGATTTAATTTACCATTACACCAGCACAATCAAGGTACATACATAGATACATATGTACATAATTGCTCATTACAACCCTTCAGCCAAGATTACGACCTAGCTTCTCACATATACATGACTGGTAATTTTATACATGAGTATCGGGACCTACAGTTTAAAGTCGATTCCGAAGAACAGATTTTTTGAGAAACTTTTCATGGCAATTTTTTTACTCCCAGAGTTTTTGCCAAAAATCTGCTGAGAGAAAGTCGCCGAAGAAATATTTTTTCGAATTTCGTTTTATTGGAGAGGCCTCGACCTGGGATTTGAATTGAGGCTTCATGTCTAATAAGCGAACACAATACCTACTCGGCTACGGCAACTGCATGGCGGGATTTACAATTTTATATCGAATTCTGATGGCAGATATGAAAAGCTCTTTAAAAAAGTGTTACTTTCAGAACTTTTGCCAGACGACTGCTGACAGCATTTTGCCAAAGAAATATTTGATTTTCGAGTCAGAGTTAATTTTGCCTTACTAGTGCTAACACTCTACCCACTATATTTCGACACACTCCACACTTCGAAACACTCCATGGCCACTGACAACAATGGACATCAAATCAGGCAGTATTAAGGAAATTACTACTTCAGATTACCTTCGCAACAACCTCGCCTAGTATATACTACTAGGCATATACATCCATGATTACGTATCAGGGCCGTTACATGACCTCAATAACTAAATCGAACCAAACTAAATAAATAGTTGTAATGAATCCGTAGTACCAGATTAGCTCATGTATCTAGAGGGTGCTTATTCGGAAAGCTTTCCCTGTTTATAGGCAAATCTTAATAATTATGGAGGAAGTGAATGATGATCATGTCGTCTCCAGAACTTTGTAGGAACTGACAAAAGTGGTTACAATATAAAATACCTGATCTTATAGTATGGACGCCAATGGCCAGTAATTATTCTAACCACTATACGAAGGTGCCACTTTTAAAATTTTTGATCAAAGTAAATGTACTTTTATGTCTAAAAAGTGCTCAGATATGCTTCAGTTTAGCACAGAAGTGTTCTTTGTAATGTCTAACTTTCGCAAAACTCTATTTAAAGCCAGGTTGTCAACAATTATGTGCTTGATAACGGCAATTGTGAGCTTAATGTCTGCTTTAGCTAGATTATCTGCAGCAATCCTTCTCACATAGGCAAGGATAGTATTACTAAGTACCATCATCTCATTACGTGAGAGTAATGTAGTAGTAGTCTTCTAATCAGAATGTAGTCTTCTATCAGAATGTAGTCTTCTAATCAGAATGTATGTCCTTACAAGACTTTTAGATTCGCCCCCTAATTCAGAAGAATCCGAATGTCCGACATATTTTAAACAGGATGGGTGTCTTTGTGAGGCTTTTAGAGCCGAATATCGACCGGATAGTCAGTTAACAGCAGTGAATACTTGCTTGACCTCCTTATATTTATCCAGTAGCCTAATTGTAGTAATTTTTTTGCTATGTTCTAAATGTAAGTACCGTCATCAACTCCCAACATCGATTAAGACGTAATCGGGCCTATAATTTTTACGAGGATTAGATTATCGAAAACTGTGTCATAAATGATTAACAATTAAAGGATTTCTGATTACTTAACAAAACTTACTGAACAAATATGTACACACAATTTGACATTTTCAACTGTCAAACCAAGGTTATCGATAACGATTACTCTAAACATTGCAAACCTTGGCAGAAACTTGCCACCAAGCACTATACATACAAATTCATAATCTTTATGATCTTAAAGGAACTTTCAAATGAAAGTGTATATCGATATATATCGATTTATCTATCGATTGTCAGCTCATTATGAACTTTAGAAACTTCAATTCAGATCCAATATACTTTCATTCATCTTTAACACGGCATTGAGCAGAACAGAATGAATTCTCAATTCTTGTTGTTGTGTTTTTTTTTATTTTTTGTTTGTCTGAGTCCCTATTAAAACTTTTACCCGAAGAAGTTTTAATGAAAATGTAACTGAAAATTTGTGTACAAGAAAAAAAATAAAAACTTCACGCAGGAAAAGAAATATTCTTGGCGTTGCTGCTTCTGTTGAAGTAAATAAACAAGAAACGTTTTACTCAATTGTATTCCCTAAATGGTAATAAATCAAAAATTTGTTTATACTTTTGCTACAACAACAATAAATTAAAAAAATTCTGAAATTCTATTTGTTTTCTTCTCCATTTTAAATCAAACTCTCAAGTATTCGGTAAATAAGGCAAGAACTTGAAAAAGAAATAGCAACAGCAGCAACAGCAACAGCATCAGCAGCAGCAGTAACAATCAAAAGAAACAAAAATTAAGTAAAACTGCACAACTTAAGTTGTATAAGGGGAGGAGGAGAAGCATCTAGAAAAGTAAAACTTGATTAAAAAGTTTCAATAGAATTGTCCCAAAAAAAGCAAACACAGTCAAATAGACAAATCGACCAACTAACAAATAAAGGAACTGAAACTGAAACGGAATCCGATACAGTAAGAGGAGTGCAAGATACAAATTAAAAATGTATACCCGGATATCAATACACTTGAGATACATATACAAAATAAATAACTTGCACTTTCTCTCTCTCTCTCTCGTTCTCCTTCTTTTCTCTCCATATAGAAATAGACAAATCGTTTAAGGATTTGTCAAAAAAAAATTATAAAACCAAGCCGTACCGTTCATAAATCTTTGAAAATATATTTGCCAGCAAAAATAAAATAAAAGTAACAGCATCACATTGATATTTGACAGTTGACAGTTGAATTAAGTGCTTACTTTCCCCCCCAACATAAAAAATTAGTGGCACAGTTGTCAGTTTGTATTGGAACGCAACTGTTGTTCCAAAGACAAAACATTCATCTGCGGTCTTATTTGTAACGCAGCGTAAAGAAGTTTTCCTGCTAGAGACTTATTACGTCATTGATCTTCTTATTTAACACACCAAAATGGTTTTGACGTGTGTTATACCATAAATTTGTTCTTCTAAATTTATGTTTTATTGCTTAGTATGTAAGCAAGTAATCGTTTCAATTGCTAATGAATAAATCATTTGAAAATTAAAAAGAAAAACTTTACAAATGAACACAATTTAGAAGCGGTTTCTTTGACATTTGGACTTACCTCCACACAATTAAAAATTACTTAAAAGCACAGATAGGGTAGGGGGAACAATAAGCAGAAGATGTCCTGTGACATACACAAGAATTTTCAATTTAGAAGCGGTTTCTTTGACACTTTTACAATTTACACAATTAAAAATTACTTAAAAACACAGATAGGGTAGGGGGAACAATAAGCAGAAGATGAACAGATATGGGCAAATAATCGTGACAGAGCCTATAAAGAAGAAAAACAGGAGAATAGATAGAAGATAAATCTACGAATACGAACCAAGTGATCCCAAAGTGAAACTCTCAATATCAGAAATTCTAATGGAGGCCAACTCTCAAAGATCACTAAAGAAACCCATTCCTAGTATTTTGCTAAAAGGCCTCTGCACACCAGCTCTGAGATACTACATACATACATAATTGAACAATACAACCCTTCTGTCAGGTTTACGGCCTAGCTTCTCACACTTCTCTGAGATACAAAATGTGGCTCCCACATTGTCAAAAATCCTGCACAAAGAACAGGCCTATGTCTCACAAACTGGAGCTGACCACAAAGCATAATTTACTAATATGCTCTACCCAAATTCAATACCTATTTCGCTTTAATGCAGTCATGCCTGTATATTTTCAACAGTTCACAGGCCAGTTGTACAGATAATAACTATCTGTAGACTTTCCCTGCTGGAAAATGTTAGCACAGACTTTGTAACTAACATTCGCAGACCTCCTTAGCTTGAAACCTGTTACAGTAGCAATCTTAAGCTGGCCAAAAAAAAATAACTGAGACTGTATTGTTACGTTTTTAACTTTTTAAAAACGTTTAAAATATGAGTTCATAGATTGCAAATAAAATAAAAATAAATTTGTGTTTCATTTTAATTAAAATTCTTTATTATTCGCACACATTCGCATTCACAACTTAATGTAAACAACAACAATTTGCTTTATTTGTTATTATTCTTTACACTCTTACGCATACACCACTAACAATTGTTCGTTAGATCTTAATAACGGAGTTCTTTAAACCACAATTATTCTCTGCACATGCAACGTGTCTTCGCACAAGACTGACTGAATTCATTCTGATCTCGTTGCCTACTTTGTCTTGCCTTTTATTATAGCTGGGAAAACAGTGTGATGAATGCTCTGGAAGGAAGTGACTTTGCCTTCGCGAAATTTCTATAAATGTAAACATGTTGTTTTCGTTACTGTTGTTTGTGTATTTTGTTTACGTTTGTCCTTGCAGTGTTGTTGTTGCCTGTTTGTTTACTTTGTTTATCCCCTTTTTCTATACTGATGTTGTTGCTATACATACATACATACATACATAATTGGCCATTATAACCCTTCTAGCCTAGCTTCTCACACCACTCTGGTTGTGTGCCTTAATTTTATACTTGAGTGTCGGCATCTATAGTTTAACGTCGACTCCGAACGACAGATATTGGGAAACTTTTTCAATGCAAGTTTATTTACTCTCAGAGATTTTGTCAGAAGTCTGCTGACAGGTAGTCGCCGAAGAAATATTTTTTTTTGGCATATTTCGGTTTGATGTCTGGCCTGGGGCTCGAACCCGGGCTTTACGTCTGCTATATTTTTGCTTATTCGTTGATCATGTAAACAAGTCCATTGTTTTGTTTTTGCAGCTTTTGTTTATCATTTTAATAACACCATTTCCATTCCTAGTTTATTATTTTAATAACATGTCGCAAGACGTATGGCCACATCTATATTCTAGCAGACGATTGATCATATTCCAGTAATATAGACCAACCCCCATGGAAATAATTTTTCGGTGTGTTTATGAATTGCCAAGAATCCAAGCGATGGAGAAACTCTGTAATTTAAGCCTTTGGTTGGTAGCAATCGAAACTTATTTGCAATATAATTGCATAAACAGGTCGCAGGCTATAGTACCTATGCCGACACAGGCAAGATGGACCAACATTTATGAAGCATTTCTTTTAACATATCTTACACCAACATATACATACATAATTAAGATTAAGAGTCAGTCTTGAAGTACAAATTACAATTCAGTCAATACACATACAGTAAAACAAATTTTCAAAACCATTTTGAATGGCACTTCAAACTTAAATTCATTGAGAGTTCATTGTGCTACTTAAACCGCACGAAACTAAATGAAATGAACAAATCCTTATGGGAGTTCTTATGCAGAGTACATGTCATATATAATATCATTCCTAAGCAATCTTTAGAAATTTATTACATTTATTGCATTGCACTCTAATAATTTGAGACTCAATTTGATTATGGCACCAAATGAATGACATTATTTTTTGGGAGTCTTTTCAATTGACTAGACAGCAGTAAGTTTACAAATAATATGGAATCAGACATACGAATGTAATATTTTCTTTTTAAAAGAAAATTTCTCAATTGAATTAATTCAACTAGACTAGATGTGTGCATGGAATTGAAAGAGATTCGAATGCTTAGAGAAATGGACAAGAGGACAAGACAACTGCTCTGCTCCTGTACGGGTATTATTTTGTATTATAAAAACTTTGCAAGAGCCAGACATGCATATATATTCCAGCATTTATGTATTTGAAATTCAGGCGTCTATTGTTATTTAAACATCATATGGGTTGCATTTCATAATTCAGTTGAGAATTATAATTATCAACAACAAAAACAAAAATAATTATTTTAATTACTAGGAAATGTTTCTTGCACTAATGACAACACATTGCTCCAATGTAAGTTAATAATGGGCATCTTGTTAAAGCGACATCTGTGGTTACAACATGTTGGCTCTATGTACCACAGCCCTCATGCCGCATTGTATATTCATACATATACATAATTGGCCATTACAACCCTTGAGTCAGGATTACGGCCTAGCTTCTCATACCACTCATGTTGTGTGCGTTAACTTTATACTTGAGTGGCGGGACCTACAGTTTAACGTCGACTCCGAACGACGGATTTTTGAGAAACTTTTTCATGGCAGGTTTATTTACTCTCAGAGTTTTTGCCAGAAATCTGCTGGAAGTCGCCGAAGAAATATGTAATCAGTAATACACTTTAACTACCATACCACTAAGTATACTACACATTTTAAACTCAATAGAGCCCGATACAAATTTGTTTAACTAAGAATTTTGTTTCAGTTCCTTTTACCAACAATAATTATCTTTTATTGTTAATCTATTGTTTTCCTGACTATTAAGCCTGATTATTAATTAAAGGAGATTGTAAAGCTTTTAAGATTTACTTCTTAAATTTCATCAAAAGTTAAAATCATATAAAATATTTTATCTGAGAACGTTCTAGAACCTCACAGAATTATCACTCCCAGGCTTTTCTTAATGAAAATTTAAAGAAAATTAATGAATCCTATGCAAAAAGCTTTCATTACAATCTTCGCATGAAACGTCCTGGTAAATAGCACATGCACTTGAATATTGACAGGTTTTTTATATACAAACATTAGAAATTAATGCACAGAGAAAAATTATGTTTGTTGTTTACATATGTATTTAAAAAAATTTACGCAGACTTTTCTCTATTACTGTCTGTATTCCAAAATCTGGTGGGAAGCCCGCTGAGAAGAAGTCGCCGAAAGAATTATTTTTCTTCACACTTTATGAGTTTGAACCACGGTCTCTTGTCTAATAAGCCACGACATAATCTGCTAGACTATAGAAGATCTTTTGAAAATATGGCCACTGTCTGTCTGTTTGTGTACAGGAGAATCCGAGGCAGTAGATTTCGTCCCACTCACAAGAACCCAGTTGAGCGAATTTTGCATCGTAACCTTTACAAAATTCAACTGATATAGGAACTGAAGATGACCAAGCATAGACAACAAAGCAGCTGCTCTAATTTCCATCAAAAAATCATCTTCTGCTATGAGAAGCATTTGTGGATGAATAAGTACAAATTGTGGAATTTAGGACGATACTAATCCACATAAGATCCAATACTGTCCACTGCACCTCAAAAAAGTAACAGTTTTTTGTGATGTTGCGTTTGCGGCGTTAGTCAGGTCACCACTGATAACGGCTATGATTATCAACCATTTTTCGCCTGAACTAGATTATCTGTACACCAACGACATGTAGTTTTAATTGAACAGCGATATAAGCAAATATCCCGTGAAAGTCGGTGTAGTTTTGTAGATAGTCTGCTTATTAGATGTAAGGCCACGGTTCAAACCCGGGGTCAGAAATCTAAACGAAATATGAAAATATATTTCTTCGGCGAATTCCTCTCAGCAGATTTCTGGCAAAAACTCTGACAGTTAATAAAAAATTGGGATGAAAAATTTCTTAAAACATCTGTCGTTCGGAGTCAACTTTAAACTGTAGTTTCCGTCACTCATATATAAAATTTCCACACACAGCATAAGTGGTGTGAGATCTAAATCATAATCCGGACTGAAGGGTTGTAATGCCCAATTATGTATGTATGTATGTATGTAATATCCCATGAAGGTGAAGTTAGCTTACCACCGAAACCATTTAATTTGACCCCTGATTTTATAATCCACACAATATGTCATCGACAGCTTTTCCAAACGAATGAATATTTTAAAATTTCATTTTGATTCACTGTTAAAAAATTCAGTACCTTTGTACTTTTTTCAGTACTTTTTCATTTCAAAAATACCGCAGTACCACCGCGACGCCTTCAGTACTTTTTTATTATTACATATTTTGTCTTGCGCTTTTCAACTTTAGCCCCGATTAGCCAACGTCGGCGGAATGTACTTCTGTTTTTAGAATACGAAAAGTATTGAAAACGATTGCCGAACCGTAATGTAATTTCGGTAGGCATTTACACGACATTTTACTATTTTTGTCTTGTATGTGAGGAACATGAATAAGTCGTTAGTTTTTCAGTTCCGGGCCGTATGTCAGACATCCGTGCGGCCACGGTTCAAACCCCATTTCAGACATCTGCAACGAAACGAAAAAATATTTTTCCGCCGACTTCTTTCTGGCAAAAACTCGGAGAGTAAATAAAATTGCCATGATAAAGTTTCTCAAAAATCTGTCGTTCGGAGTCAACTTTAAACAGTAGGTCCCGCCACGTGGTCGAAAATCCTCAAAATAGAATTAGAGTCAGCGGCACATATGTACATACCATAAGAGTTTTACTCCATTTTCGGTTGTCTAGAAATGGTGCAAATACTAAGGATGACACCGAAGTACTTCAGTGTTTCTTTAGGCACTTGAAAATTGAAATGACTGAAGAAGATTCAAGAAATAAATGCACAAAAAATCAACAGTTTTTCACACAGTGTATGCAAATATTTATTTTTAAGTATTTTATTTATGCTTAACTGCATACATATTCTATACTCACTAACACATTAATACATATACATACGCATGAATAGCATAGAATAAACTTATGGAGAGTCATTTAATGTTGCACATTTTATGAGAAAATTATATGTTGCAAGTATATTTAGTTACTCTAGTCAAAGTTATTGTAATTATTTGCAAACTATTTTATTAATAAAAGAAAAAAAAACTACAATAATAACAACAACTCAACATAGATACAAACACATAAGTACATTCTTATGCTTTCTTCTACAAAAAGATACAAAATGAACAGATTTAAGGTTACAGTTGTTAAATGCAATTTTAGCAACGTCCTTATTGCCACTACTAATGCAGATAGAAAACACAAAACACCACACAAATACACAAACAGGCGTTGCACAAAGTTCACAGATAACAGGATACAGAATAAGAAGAGAACAAGAGAGGGAGAGTCTATTTAACTCTAATGCAAACATTGCGGCAAAATCTCATAATTAAGATAAAGTTTATGGTTGACTGGTTAGCAAAAAGGAGAAATCAAACAAACTGCTCAAATGGTTTAGAAAACTGAAAATACGGATTTCTTTTCAAAATCTACTTTATGAGTACGAAACATAGACAGACTGACAGACAGACAAACAGAAATGTTTATGAATACTGCTGGAGACTCGACTGTATGAACATATATATGCTGTTTGATGCCACAGCATATAGTAGTAGTAGTATTAGTACTGTACTGTATACAATAATAGAAAAATCTGCTGAAAATACAATTTCTCTTAATGAGCCAGTTTATGTATTAGGGGGATGCTCCTTATTCACATGGGTGGTCGTCAACTACCAATTGAATGAAAACTGAGCTGAAAGAAACGAAATTGAAGAATGCAAATTCCTATAGGTATTATTAGTGTCTCGTATGCAAAACTAGGGCTATTTATAGCCACTACAACAGGCAATTATGCAAAGCTTAACTAGGCCTTAATAAGTCTGAATACTGTTGGAACTGTTCAACAGTATTAAGGTATAAACACTCAGTCATTCAATGCCTCTAATAATTGTTTTGATTCTTTTGATGAAGTATAAGAAGGAGTCTGGGCAGATGGTAAGCAAAATGAAAACAATTTCAATGCTTCATACCTTTAGTGTTTGCTGCAGCAACATTTGATTATAATTCTCCACAATGTGATCAGAAAAAATATAGAAATTCTATATCAATGACAAGTTGTCGTGTTACATACGTACTTAATTGGCCATTACATACATACATACATAACTAAGTCATTACAACTCTTCAGTCAGGATTACACATCACTTCTGTTGTGTGAGTTAATTTTATACTTGAGTGGCGTGACCTTCAGTTTAAAGTCGATTCCGAAAGACAAATTTTTTTGTGAAACATTTTTCATGGCAATTTTCTACTCTCAGAGTTTTTGCCAGAAATCTGCAGAGAGGCAGTCTTTTCTTTTCACATTTCTGATCTGGGCCGTTGCAATGCTTTTTTGTGTGTGTTAATTTCATTCATGAGCGGAGTGACCTAGAGTTTAACTTCAACTCCAAAGTATAAATTTTGTAAACAATTGGGGATTGAACTGTGACCTTATGTCTAATAAACCAACACATTACCTACTGGACTACGGCGACTACAAGTCATACATACGACAATAATTTGAGAAAAAAATTATCGACAAGTCTAATCCTTCAGATGGTGACAAAGATAAGGCTCACACCAAGAAACATAGTAGCAATGTGTGAGATTGATATGAGAAGGTTGTAAAACTCTCGATTAAAAAAAATTGCCATGAAAAGTTTCTCAAAAATCTATCGTTTGTTATAGACCTTAAACGTTTAGGTACCGCCACTTATAGATAAAATTTGCACACACAACATAAGTGGTGTGAGAAGATAGGTTGTAATGCTAACTGATGGGATTGACCAACTATATACATACATATGTATGTATGGCACGGAAGCTTCAAGCTTTACTCCTGCTTACTATTACTCTTTCTCAATTTGTTTTTTACGATTTCGGTAAGTTTTACAATTCAAAGGTAAAACGGTTCCTGATAAGTTTTAAGGACGTCAATAACACCAAAAAGTTTTATCTATTTTTCCTTTATTCCTACATAATCTATTTACTATTTTTTTTTTTGGTGCCTTTTTTGTTAATTAATCATGGAGTCACCCATATATTTTAATTTTAAATTATTTACTATGTTACATTTACAAAATATTTACTTTGCTTATAGCATAGGTTGGACGATGATGACCTGTACAATTTTGTTCATCTGGAGGTGCCAAGATTATGCAGATTCTCCAAATTGGAAATTTTCCATAAAAACCCATAAATGTGTTAAGTACACACACACACACGCATACACAAAATGAAATTCGAAATATTTTTCAAATTATATAAACACTGAATGATATTTTGTATGTCCTCTCTGTATGCATATCAAATGTATGTATGTATGCAAGCAGATTTACATACTAAAGTTGTATATGTATATGTACTAATTTACAAGTACATTAATTTGTGGCATAGTGTAGCAATAATCTTAATATTTAATTAAAATTTAGTCAATACATGTGGTTTTTGCATCAAAAAGTAGAAATTCGAAAGTTTTCTTCTTTTGCACAGCATACTCGTAATAATAATAATAAATTGTGCAAATATTTGTCAAGATTAAAAACAATCAAATATTTGTATTAACTATTAATGCTGTACAAATTAAATGTTTACAATGAACATTAATGCAAAGCAAATTGTCATGTTGGCCCAGCATTGGAGTCATGTTTTAGTAAAAGAAAAGGAAATTAATTAAACATAAATAGGGTTTATTATTATTAAAGTGTATTATTGATAAGAAAAGGGGCATAAATTCTTTACCTAATCGTTAGAAATGTGTTTTCAAAAGTTGCATTTGAAAAACAGTTTGAAAATTATTTTCAAAAATTTTAAATTTTATTGTCATGAGCACTGATTTCATATATGAATTGGATTTTTTTTTAATTTCACGTTCAATAAAGACAGTCAACCTTTTCAACTCGATTGACTGAGTAAAGGCTCAAAATGAAATCCTGAAATCATTGTCTATTTGCTCATATCTAGAACAGCCGTTTTTAATGTCAGCTTCAAGCTACTGATACCGTAGTCCAGTCGGTTGCGTCTTGGTTTATTAGACGTAAGACCACGATTCAAACCCCAGGTCAATCATCTCAAACAAAACGAAATATAGAAAGAATTTCTTTGGCAACTTCCTCTCAGCAGATTTCTGGCAAAAACTCGGAGAGTAAATAAAATTGTCATGAAAAGTTTCTCAAAAATCTGCCATTCGAAGTCCACTTTAAACTGAGCTTCCGCCATTCATGTAAAAAGTTCATACACACTGCATAAGTGGTGTGAGAAACTAGGTGGAATCCCAACTGAAGGGTTGTAATGATCGGCTATGTATGTATGTATCAGAGATCAGAAATAAATCGTTTTTCGCTCAACTTTGAGTATGAGTGAGTCAACAGTACTGAAATTCAACTACACTGATTCATTCGTACTCACTAGAACATTGATTTATAAGTACAGGTTGCAATGAGCATGGGTACAACGTTGACATCAAACTTATACTTATAATACTCATAAATAATTCGATACGATAATTTGTGATTCTCGTAAATGTTGAGTAAAAGAGAGTCGAAATCACCAACATCATGCGTATTTTTAAGTATGAGTATGATATTAAAATAAGTATGAATGCGTACGATACATCTTTTTGAAAAAAAAAGAAAAAAAAAACTAAGAAATTTTTAAATCACTGATACGTATACTTTATATGGAATTCGATATGAAATATATTCCTTATACGCAGCTATACTACCATTACTGCCATAATTACTGTGGAAAGTAAGCAATGCAATTCGAGTTTAATTGTTGTGTATACAACTGTAAGAGAATTTATAATCACTCATACGTATACTTAAGTATGAGTACGTATTGTTAAGTATGAGTACGATGAGTACTTCAAACTTTGAATATGAGTAGTAAGAGTATGACATTAAAATAAGTATGAATGCGTATAAGCAGCAGAAATTATGAGTTTGATTCGAATGAGACTGATTTGAATGCTCATTGCTGACCTCTGGTATGTATGTCATGCTAATGGCACATCTTTTAATGTCCTGTATTTATTGAGGTCGCGTTCTACATAGTTTCTCATTTCGCTTCATTCGATCTCACATTATAAAATTTTGACCAAGATCACAGCTGAAATCACTCTCTAAGTGTGTTTCCTTTAGCATCTAGAAAAGCTTAAGAACATATAAGTAAGTGTACTGCATCCGGTTTAAATTTTTCTTACTCATGCATTGCAGATATTTCTGAAAGTATTCGTGACCTGACAGAAAGTAGAAGTAGTAGTGGTTCAGGCAATGTATGCGTCGACACCAAGTCAAATTTGTCAGCAATTGAGCTTATCTTATGATTCATTACAAAGTTGTTTGCATGTGGACGCAGACCTCTTGATGACCCATGTTATTTTAAGCTTAAGACTGTGTGGTAGGCTGAAGCAACCCGAAGTGCTAGTGTGCGCTGTATTCCTCTCAGTACTTTCCTCTTAGTCTTAGACATTAGCGCATTTCCCCAGATTTCACTTATCGTATTTAAATAATGCTGCGTATAATAAAAAAATTTATAAATAGAATAGCATTTGCATCCCGCACTATTCGTCTTAAAAATGTCGTAAAATATTAAAAATATTTTTCTCAAGATTTCCAAATATGTGCAAGTTTCCACAAATTTTCTTACTTTAAAATTAAAACGCCATGAAAAACATGTTTTTCTATTAAAAAAAATTAAAAAGAATAGAACGCACAGCGAAAACAAGATGGAATAGAGAAGGAATAGAAAACGAATAGAAAATTTCAAACAAAAATGCTAAAGTTTTTATATAAAAACGATGTGATGCGATGTGTATATACACACACGCACTTATACACGTATACAAAAGAGCATACAGATACAGTCACATACAAACATACTTTAATTCATATTTTTCAACTTTGTTTTACTGCAGCAATAATTACGCTGCAATTAGTAAATGTTCAATTATGCATTTTGTCCGTCCACAAACATTTTTACAGTTATAGTTTTTTCTTTAGCTTCTTCTTCTTTGAACTTTTTTTTTTTTGTAGCTAATAGCACTAGGATTTTATGAAAGCATACAACAACAACTACATGTAAGAGAAGAGCCATTCTGTTTTTGAAGGAAAATCGACAGAGTGTAGCAAGACTATTGAAGATGCTACTCTAAGGGATAAGGGTTAATTAAGGGTTTCATAATTTCTGTAGTAAACCGTCCTTTGGCTTTAAGCAGTTCCGGGTTAATCCTGTCCACATCTGGTGCTTTGTGAGTACCATTATATTCCTAACCGATGGATTGAGAGTCTTAACAATAAGCCTGAATGACAAAGTTTAGTATTTATCTGGAAGTGTGGTTGTTGTGGATTCGATTCTTACAGCGACCCTGGTCTGTTACGATACATATGAAAACGAAGATACAACACAAGGCATCGATAAACAGTTCAACTTCAATTTGCCGCACAATATTTCCCTTTCAATTCTCACATAGCAAAAGAAGCTCACAAGGATTCACCTATAAAATAAAGGAGGTGTGGCCTAAGAGGCACCAAGTAACTTGAACCCAACAACTGCGTCATCAAAGGTCGGTGAGAGAATATGGAATATTCGAGAGCATAAGCTGATCCCTTCAAATATAGTCCGAAATTCATATTTTACGTGACATGTACTATGTCGTCTTAGTTTGGTAAGAGACCGTGTTTAAAACCCCTGATCAGACATTTCGAACAAAATGAAAATAAAAATATTTCCCCGGCGACTTCCTCTCAACAGATTTCTGGCAAAAAAAAAACTCCGAGAGCAAAAAGTCGCCGTGGTCTAGTAGGTAGTGTGTTGGCTTATTACACGAAAGGCCCGAGTTCGAATCCCAGGTCAGACATCAAACCGAAAATGTGAAAATATTTCTTCGGCGACTTCCTTTCAGCAGATTTCTGCCAAAAACTCTGAGAGTAAAAATTGCCATGAAAAGCTTCTCAAAAAATCTGTCGTTCGGAGTCGACTTTAAACTGTAGGTCCCGCCACTCATGTATAAAATTAACGCACACAACATGAGTGGTGTTGAGAAGCTAGGCCGTAATGCTGACTGAAGGTTTGTAATGGCCAATTATGTATGTATGTATGTATGAGAGCAAAAACAAATTGCCATGAAAAGTTTCTCAAAAAAAAAATCTGTCGTTCTGAGACGACGTTAAGCTATCACTCATGGATAAAATTAACACACACAACGTAGGTGGTGTTAGAAACTAGGTTGTTGTCCTGACTAATTCATCCTTATGCTTTAGCAACACGAACAGCCAAGAGTACTCAGATGTGTAATTGCTTCATGCAATGGCTGTAGAGTAAAAATAATGGTGGGTGAGAAAGGGAACAAAAAAAACTGAACTTAATTGCAAAAATTTTACTCTCCAAAGTTTTCTACAGCTTCCATTTTTATTTTTGTTTTTTTACCCAATCTGCTCTATATACATACTTACAATGTAATGCTGTGTTCCAAGTAGCTGTAGTAGTATTAGTTGTATGGCACAAGCACAAATACCAGCACATGCTTATAGTCACTCGTATATTATGTGAATAGTTCTAATAGCTAAAGACAAAGTTGTTACCACACACATGCACTCACTACAGCGCTTGCAATAAAAAAAAACTGCAAAAAGGTGTCTACATAATGTGCCACATATGGTGGCATACATACTATTTTCGCATGCTTTTATAGTTTAAAGCAGTAAAGATAAGCAATAAAATTGCAATTACAAACAGTTTTTTTCTTTCTTTTTTGTTCTCTCTCTCTCTGTATTAGTGTTAGTGATTTTTCTTTGTTTGTGTTGGTTGTTCTATTTTCAATTTTTCTTGCAATCTTAATCGCTTTAAATAGTTTGTGGCACATTAAGAAAATATGGTGTTGCAAGTAATAATAGAAATCATAAAATTATTGTAATAATTATTGTATTGGAAGTGAATATTAGCGAATAACTTTGCAAAGATAAACGTTAGTTTAGTGGGTTTTAAATGCTGGGACCTTGTAAAGGTCATTTATCTTACATTTGCTAGAAATTAATGTTTTGTGTTGAAATAAAAATTATTAATAATCGGCATGATGGCCATGTTTATTGGAATTTAACTAGTTTATGAAGAATCCATGTGAAACTGTAGCGCTCAGATCAGATCACCACCCTGCTTGTGCACTGAACACGTAAACAATCTACATTTTAAAGTGGGTCACTCAATGCATCAGCAATATTCGATATATCTAATGCACATTGTCTTCAGCAAGGCTTCCGACATGCTTTAACATCAGGCGACCTGCATCTAGCAAACTGTAGTTTTATACCAGAACTGGATAAGCCATACATTCATGAAGACTTGAGACCCCAAGAATGTCTGGGATACGATAGGGATATAATATCTCAACATTCCTACGATATTTGTCCACTCAGCCAAAATGTTTTCGGCATCAGCAACATTAGGGTTCTATAAGTCAAGGCTGACAATGCTTCCAATTAAACTCCGTGATATTCCGTCTTTTTGCTCTGTGAGTAGCATTATTTTCCTAACCGATGGATTGGAATTTTTGACATAAATCTTGAATGACATACATATATACATAATTAATTACAACCCTTGAGCCAGGATTATAACGGAGCTTCTCACACCACTTATGTCGTGTGTGTTGATTTTATACATGAGTGGCAAGACCTAGAGTTTAAAATCGACTTGAAACGACAGATTTTTGAAGAAATGGCAAATTTATTTACTCGCAGAGTTTTTGCCAGAAATCTGCTGATATGAAACCGCCTAAGAAATATTTTTTCATATTTCGTTTTATTGGAGATGACTGAACGGGTATTTGAACTGTAGTCTTTTGTCTAATAAACCAACCTACTAGACTCCGACGACTTCAAGGTTGAATGACACAGTTTAGTATCCATCACCAAGTGTGGTTATTGTCGATTCGATTCCTACAGCGACCCTGGCCTTGGAAGAAAATCTACATCGGAATTGCATATTCAAAGCCATCCTTGATAACCACGCGTACATACCTACGCTTTTCTGGCCCTTCTCTTCTCTGGTACCTAGAGTCGATCTTGCTCAGCCAAAATTTCTTTGTGCCAAAGATAGAGAACATAAAAAGCGAAATAAAAAGCTTCTCATCACCACCTTCAAAACTAGGTATACTTAGTATGATATCCAGCTTATAGGTATCTTAGGCTGAGTTTCAAATTGTGGTTCATTTGCAAAAAGAGAAAGGATATTCAACGAGGCTTGCCATATTATTATCTCTCCTCTGGATTATCGTAATATAAAGTCATACAGTCAGGTTTACGACCTAGCTTCTGACACCACTTATGTTGTGTGTGTTAATTTTATACACAATGGCGGGACCTACAGTTTAAAGTCGACTCCAAATGACAAACTTTTTGAGAAATTTTTTTATAGCAATTGCATTTACTCTCAGAATTTTTGCCAGAAATCTGCGTAATATACTTACAGTCGCCTAGGGATACTGATCGATAGTTTGTTATGCGGATGACGCCGTCATACTTTTAAGTACAGAGGGTCTGAGCGAAACTGCTTGTGAACATAGTATTGTACTGGGCACGACCGGATTAAATGTAGATTTGCTATTTTAAACAAAAATGAATATCGTGACATGTTATGATAACTAGAACTGGATTGGAAACTGAACTGAACTACCCCTGAAGGAAAGGGCTCTATCTATCATTGGCTCTACAAGAACAATAATTTGTTGCTTACTTGTATACATACTCTTCTGTGGTATAGTGAACGTGGATAGATAGGGACTGTAATATCAAATTACGACAAAGGATTGAAGGGATGTATTGCCTGAGAGTAGGCATAGCAATGAGATCTACGTCAGTGGCCGTCTAGCTATGCTTTTAAACATTTAACATTTAACATGTTAGACTTCGGTGACCCATTTGGTTTTTTTTAAGGAGTTATATTGTTAAATATTTGTTTTAATCAATAGCAATGGACAACAATGGACAATACCAACAATTTTTTCTTATTTCCTTTACCATTCGCATGTGCCTGTTTATAAAGTTATTAGTACATCATAAAGGTGTTGCTCTCAATAGTTGTAAGGCTCGCTACCTCTCTTAAAACTCTTTATTATTTAAGCTATTTTACGTATTTAAACAGTTATTTATCTGCCATTGAGTTTTAGGTGTTAAAATTGTTACATGAGTGCTAAAAAAAACCAAAAACATTTGAAATCTGACAATACATTTTTTTATTATTTTTTTTTTTCTAAAACAATAACAAAAACTCACACATATTGACAAGCTAAACAAAAAAAAAAACAAAAGTACAATAACTACCACTACTACTGCTAGTGCTCTATACAGGAAAAATAAACGTTTTTTTGTTTTAATTTTGTAAAAAAAAAAAACTAGAAAAATAACGAAAAACTCAAAACCCGTTGAAAGTTATTCAATAACAGTTGTGCAAACATGACCTCAATTGCCATAGGTTTCCTATTGAAAAGTGAATGAAATAAAAATCATACATGTACGACGGTTGGGTGAAAGCAAAAGCGACGAAAAAAACTACCTTTAACGCATACCATGAACAGCAATAGATAACTAAACATATATGATTATGAACGAAATCAAATATACATACATATGCACGTACATGCATATATAGCCATGCAATACTGGGCAGTATTCGAATAAAAACAAAATTTAAATAGAAAGTCATTGTAATCGATACATTTCTTAGGCGTGTAATAAGTACGGTAACGAATGGCAGATTGTCCCATGTCCGTGCTGAAGTTTTTTTGAATCAGCTAGCATAAAATGAGAAAACCGCATGCCTTCGAATCTTGATTAAGCTGTTAACATTGCCTTACTCCCGCTCTAGCATCAGCACATGCATTCGAAACTAACGTCTAAATAAAATAGACGTGTCCAGTGGTACGTGGTATTGGTACGAAAGTGGAAATGGTGTTATAAAAATGATAAACAAATGCTACAAAATCAAAACAATGTACTTGTTTACATGATCAACAAATAAACAAAATGTGAAAAACTAGGTTATAATCCTGACTAAAGGGTTGTAATGATCAATTTTGTTATGTAATCGGAATACCTATGCGTGGAACATATCGGAGATTGCAAGCCCTTGCCCTGGCTGATCAGCAATGAATTTCCAATTATATCTGTATGTCCCAGGACTCATATAAGAGTTATCTTTGAAGAGGAATTCTCGGTATTCATGTACAATGACAGGCTTTGGGACTTAAACGCGACCTGCCTATTCTATTCAAGTGCTGTTTGGAAAACTATTTTAACCGTATTCGATTTCCTTGTATATATTCGTCAATGCATCAAATATTTTCAAATCGTGTCTGTTAAATGTGTGCAAAAACAAAACTATCACCGGCTCTAGTAATATTATATAGGAAGAAAAACACTTGTTTAGTATTCTTTTTTTCTGTTTTGGTTTTTTATTTTTTGTAATTCCGTTCAAATTTTTTTATCACTCAAACAAAATTGTTTATAGTGTGAACAGGGTTCAAGAACAAAAACTGTTAAGAGTTGCTAAAATATTGCCTCTGGCATTCAATCGTATATTTAACACATCATTTTGCTTAACCTCGTTTGTATTAGAAGTCTATGAAATATTTTTTTTAGCATTTCATATGGAAGTGCATACGTAAGTATATGAACATGCATGAGTTTTTAGAGGCTTTTTTATTATAATTTTTTTTTTGTTTTTTATTTCGTTTTATTTTTATTACAATTCAATTTCGATTTTTTGTAAAAAAATCTCTTCTATAAACATGTTAAACGCTACAATGGGGACGTGAGTGCTTTCCAAACATCGAGTACGTACTACCAACAGGATTTTAAATTTAAAAAAAAAAATTTTTTTTAAATTAATGTCTGGCATAAGTATCAAAACATTTAAATAATTTGTTTGAAGTTCATTTTTAGCTTCATTATCTACCGAAACTTTAACAGTTGGCCAATTCAAAGGGCTTTGTATCGTGTATGTTGTATTGAATACACTTGGTTGTTTATGAACGCTCAATGCTATGTTTTATGTATTGTGTATTTAATATTCCAAATGTCTTCTTCTTATTCTTCTTCATAATTTTTAGCATTTAATAGCACGGAACCAACACAACTTTTTTAAAAACATATGAAAACATATACAGATTTTTTTCATTCACACAATTTGATAGCATGAAACCAATACAACTTTTAAAAAACATATACATACAAAAAAATGTGTATAAGTGTATCGGATTTTTACATGAAAATTATCAACAACAAGCATACACAGTTGTATATTCGTCCAACAATACAATGAATACAATGATACAACAGCTTGTGTGAATTGACCAAGTGAGTCAGCGTTTAGTTGGAAATGGCAGGACATTGTCATTTATTGATGTAAATAAGTTGTAAGTTTGTTTTATTGGAACAAAGTTCATTATAAAGCGTTGTTGGCTGGAGGTCCTAAAAAGGAAAGAGTCTTAAAGACAAAACAGTCATTTCGATCTCTTAATCAAAGGAATATCGTTAGCAGTGATTGCTGTAAATGCACCTCAACATAACTGGTGTATACCCACAATTTGGCATCCTTTTAGCAATAATGTAAACTCTGATGATCGACTCACAAAACTACTGGAAGCGGGCATTGACTGCCAAGGATAGCCAGATGATATATCTTGCTAGCAAGTCGCTTATAAGAAATGGAAATTTTCCCAAATGGATAATATCATAGTAAATGGAGACACTGGACACTAAATGGACATAGAAAACTTTTATAGAGAATAGCATCAAAGCAAAGGCCATTCAGAAGGCTTCTAGGGAACTCCTGGCGATGCTACACATGAATTATACATTGGTTGTATACTATGATGCATACATAGTAGTTACAATCCTTTAATCATGAGTGGCGGGACCTACAGTTTAAAACCTACTCCGAAGGACAGTTTTTTTGAAAAACTTTTCATGGCTATTTTATTTACTCTGAGATTTTTTGACAGAAATCTGCTGAGAGGATGTTGGCGAAGAAATATTTTTTATATTTCGTTTTGTTGGGGACATCTAACCTGAGGTTTGAACCATGGTCTTACGTCTAATCAGCCAACACACTACCTATTAGACTACGGCGACTTCTCGGAGTAACAATGAATACTAAATTGACATGGAAAACTCTTATAGAGTATAGCATCTCAGAAAAGGCCAGACAGAAGGCTTGTAGGGAAATCCTGGCGATCATACACAATTACCCATTGCAAGCCTTCTGTTAGGATTGCGACCTAGGTTCTCATACCACTTATGTTCTGCGTGTTAATTTTTATGCATGAGTGGTGGGACCTACAGTTTAAAGTCGACTCTAAACAACAGATTTTTGAAAAACTTTTCATGGCAACTTTATTTACTCTGACAGTTTTAGCCATAAGCGTGCTAAAAGGAAGTCGCCGAAGAACTTTCCATAGCAATTTTATTTACGTTCAGAGTTCTTGCCCTAAATCCGTTGGGAGTAAGTCCCGAAGATATCTGACATGGGATATACTCTATGATGGTCAGACCAATACTGACCCACGGGACGATTGTCTGCACAGCTCAAATGGAATTTGTAAAGATGCAGAGATTAGCATAAAAAGGGGCAATGAGAACTTGGAAGGTACCCACCAAGAATGTCTAGAGTACGATAGGGATATAATATCTCAACATTCCTACGATTTTTGTCCACTCACCCAAAGTGTTTCCACCGTTAGCTACAATATATATATATATATACCAATGGATTCGAAAATCTTGACATAAAGCCTGAATGACAATGTTTAGTTGTCATCTGGAAGTGTGATTATTGTGGATTCGATGTCCTACAGCGACCCTGGTCTGTTACAATACATATTAAGATAATGAAGATATAACACAAGGCATCAATAAAAATTTCAATTTCAATTTGCCACACAATACCTCCTTTTCAATTCTCACATAGCAAAAAAAAGGGTCACGCGGATCCACCTGTAAAATACCGGAGGTGTAGCAAGTGTTATGCAAAAGCTTCCATTCTAAGTATTCAAAACCAATTCCTTTTTTATCCTTTCAATTCCACATATAGTCACATACTATTTCCATAAAAAAAATTGTAAAACGAAAGATATATTCACTATTCACCTTTCATTTGGCCGCAATTCATTGCCTTCGAAATATGAAAAAACGTTTTTTTTATTCAGTTTTGCATCACTTTCAAACTACAAAAGATGAACAAGAAATCGGCATAGGGGAAAAACCGCATAACAGAACCTGAAACCTTTTGTAACAAAAGATGGAAGTTCAAACACAGTATGTACGTTATAGTGATTTTGTGTACATATTGTGTGTATCCTGCTTCCGTTTAGAGAAGGTATTTTTCTCTCTCTGTTTTTTCTGTATCTTTTGATACAGAAATTGTCAATTTTCACCAAGAATTATGTGTTAAACGTGTTTTATGCCACATTAATGGTTTACCCCATGTTGAATGTAAAAGTATACCTATAAACACACATATGCTCACAGATTTGAACACTTAAATAATTCAGAAAACAGTTGTATGTAATAAAATTTCACATGAGCCCATCTCTTCTTCTCTTCACAGCATCTTCTATTTCCTCACATCTTGCTTTGTAAACTTCCTTTCCATTTGGAAATTTTTTTGAATATGTTTTTACGCTGGCATTGGTAGCAAATGATTGCATGTATGTCCACTGTAGTAGGTTGCTAGGAAGTTTTTTTTGTTGCTTTTGGTAAGCAAATGTTATTGTAAAAAAATCATTGTTAGCAGAAAGCATTCGAAATGTTTCATTTTTAACGTTTTTTTATTTTATTTCCTTTTTACACTCATTTTTATTTATTATTTTTCATTTTAAATACACACACACACACACAGGGACACAGAGAATGAAAGAGAGACAGAGAGAGTGAGAAAGAGGGAACAGAATTATAAGAATGAAGGTGACATGAATCACATCTGTCGTCATGTCATGCATACTAAGTATTCCTGTAAATATTTTTAAGGGGGCGTTAGATTGTGTGCTTAGGAACCTCTCCTTTTCAACAAATATGCTTCTTTATGTGTGTTACACATATGTTTCGCACGTGTAATTGTCTAAGGACATATACTTTTTAGAAGGAAATTTCTTGTAAATATTTTAAGTTCAATGCCTTGTTTAATATTTTTTTCTCCTCCAATCAATCACTGTGAAATACCAAACTCACTGGCACAGGATCATTTAGCAAAGCAAGTGCAAATCTTACAAAGGCCTCCAAGCCTCTGTTGATAGTTTCCATCAAGTTTATATGCCGCAAATTTATTATCAGATTGGCACTCGTCAATCCATTGCTGTTGGAAGATGACCTCTACACATACAGTGCATTGTGTTGGATCTATGAAAATATTTTTTGGGGGATAGGAAAGAAACACTGACATTAATGGACATTATATGTATGAGTTGAGTCTGTATATGTATGTTGTAAGTAAACAGGAAAAACTTCTGTAGGTATAGCTTACGAGATACGATGGATAGATGTTCTCTACAAGAAAGACAAGTACTACATAAAAACCCGTGATTTGCAGGAACGAGTCTCCTTCTTTATACTGATACTCTACAAGACACTCAACCTAGCCGTTATTCTTTATAGCGCAGAGGCATGTACCATACTAAGCACCGATACAGCAGAGACTGTGGCGAAATAAAGAGACTTACCTAATCACTTAATTGGGCATTCACAACCCGATTAACGGATTTCGGCCTGCTGCAACACATCCTTCCAGGCGCCTCTGCTCCTTGCGCACCTACGCCAGTTGGTCACCCAATGACAGGGCTTCCTCGATTTGGTCCTTCCAACGCAGGCAAATTCGTCCTCTTCGCCGATTTAATTGCGACACAAACATTACGACAAAAACATGATCCCTTATGGGGCTATCGAAGGGATTTGACGTAGTGTGAATATCTGATCGATGGTGGACTTGCCAAGTCTGAAGCCGCACTGATAGTGTCCAATCAGTATTTTGAAGAATGGCTTCAGCCGTTCACACAATACTCTCGTAAGAACCTTATATATATATATATGTATTATATACATCAGGACAGGACTAAGGACACTGAAGTCATACTTTTCTCTAGCCATATTTTCTAAATAATCTCATTACATCCGGTTTTAAACAAATCAGCGAGGAGGCCATCAGCACCTGCAGATTTATTGTTTTTCAGACGCATAATCGCGAATTTGAGCTCTTCATGGCTAGGCAGCGGAATCTCCACGCCGTCATCATTGATCGGGTTCGGAACATCATCTCTAAAGGCGATATTGCTGTCGTCATCGCCTTGCAGCAGAGTAGAGAAGTGTTTCCTCCACAACCTCAGCACCCCCTGCAAATCTGTTGACAGAACACACTCATTCAGAATTGAGGTTGTCTCGAACCCAAAATGTAGACTGTGCGACGATCAGAGTGAAACATCGAAACGAACTTTTCTTTAATTAATGCATCCGAGGAAGAAACTCCTCGCAGCAGCAGCAGCATCCTATAGTATTCAGAATTCTTTTCACTAAAATTGCTGCAATGCTAAATTTTCTACTTCAACCGTTGTTAGCTTTTTTAATCAGGAAGTTTTCCAGAAATTTCTCGTCTTAAAAAGAGAAAAATTTTAATAAATTTGGTTTAAATGGTACAGTTTTTCTACATGGCTTTTGAGAAACATTTCATTGGTATTTGTTTGAAATCAACATATCTAAAACATATACATACATATATACTTACACACAACATCTCGATTTCAATATCACTTTCAATCCTTTTACCCAATACTTTCTTTCTTACTTTATTTTCTTTCGTTTTTAATGAAAAGTTTTTCCGTTTCCCTTTGACACATATTACGCTCAAATGGTTTTCGTTTATGAAAAACCAAACCAAAAAACATACAAACAATCATAAACGTAAAGTACAACAACACGCGCTGTAGCATTTTATAAACTTGTTTCGATTAATCACTCTACACCCGAGAGTTTAATAAAAATAAGAGAGAAGGAGAGGAAGAGAGAGAAAGGCATTTAGAAAATAAATTTTCTAAATATTTTATAAAACCTTTTCACTCTCTCAAGGATAATGTCGCATGTTTAATGTGCAACCCGCAATCGAACACTTTTACACGGCTATTACAAGATATGTATGTATTTGTGTGTCTGTGTCTGTGTAGCAAGTAAATAACTTACAAACAGACATAATTTCAGTGTTAGAACACACTGATACAGACAAACGCATGTATGTTTACCTTACTAACGCTCAGTAAAAACAAAATATGTATCACAAAAGTACTCTGCTTAAACATCAGCAATTTGAAGTATTATCTCTGTGTGTAGGTGAATGTGTGTGTGTTATTTTATAATGGTTTTGTATAGGTTATATCGACTGTGGGCGTGTGTTCAAGTGTAAGAGAATTAAATAAAGGATCCTTATTTAACTTGTAGCACCATAAGTTTTTGCAGTAACAGTAACAACGACAACAATAAAACAAATGGTGGCATAAAAATACACATACACTTACAAATGCTTTGACAATATGCTTGTATATGCATACATACGTAAAGGTATGCTATGTGTAACGTACACCTGTCTACAGTTTAACTAACTGCTATTTTTTCTTCTTCTTCTGGTTCTGGTTCTGGTTCTCATTTTTTTGTTTTGTTTAAGGATTATATTTATCCTTGTCGAGTAGAATACAGACATCCATCTATACGTTATAAGGTGTATGTAACAAGTTGGATAATGTTGTATAAGAGTACAGAGGGAGAGAGTGAAACAGAGACGTATATATGTATTTGTGGTTGTTGCATGATTTTTATGAGGTTGTTAAAATTAATATTTAATTTTAATGTATCACACAGGAAACATAATTTTTATTGGATTTTTTACACTTCATTTTGGCGTGTGTTTTTTTTTCTTTTTGTTTTTTTCCTTACTTTTTTTGCTTCATTGCTGATTATTAAATTTAACGAAAGTTTTACAAAATTTTATTCATTTAAACATGATTTTGATTTGTATTTAAATTTAGAGGCAAAATATTTACAGTTGCTTAATATATTTTCAAACATCAGTGAACTTTCATAAAACATATCAAAAAATTTTGTTTTTACTTAATTTACTATACCGTTATAAGGCTATTATAACCCTTTACAACCAAGTTTATCACACCACCCATGTTGTGTGTATAAATTGTATAAATATGAGTGGCAGAACCTACAGTTTAACGTCATTTCCGAACGACAGATTAGAAAAACTCTTCATTACAATTATATTCACTTTGTTTTTGGTAATCTAAATAGATATATACATACATACATATGTACATATGTAGGTTAGGTTAGGTCGAAGTGGTAGCTTTGATCACCAAAGCTCACTTCAGCACGCATAGTGGTTCGTTGTGACGCAGTCCCAGTACTGACTGAGTTAAGCCAAACTAGGGAAGAAGTTGGTCAGCGCAAGGACTGCATCACAGATCAGCAATGAATCGTTTTTTTCGCTACTCATAAGTACTTATGAAATTTTGAGTATGAGTGAGTCAACAGTGTTGAAATTCAACTACTCTGATTCATTCGTACTCACTACAACCTTGATTTATAAGTACATGTTGCAATGAGTATGGGTACAACGTGGACATCAAACTCATACCATTCGAAATATGTTTGATTCATACGCCTACTCATTCAGATTCATAAATTTAGAAAAATACTTATAATACTAATAAATGATTCGAGTGATTCAAATCTTTCATTAAAATTTACAGCCTTAGTTGTTGTTGGATTTGCAAAAAAAAAAAGAAAAAAGAAAACACAAAGACAGCAAGCAAAGCAAACCTTCTAATGAGTATTGTAGTATTCGTACTCAAATCACACTTATTTTGTGTTTCTTGTAAATGTTGAGTAAAGGAGAGTCGAAATCAACAACATTATGCGTATTGTTAAGTATGAGTACGATGAGCACTTCAAACTTTGAATATGAGTTGTATGATTATGATATTAAAATAAGTATGAATGCGTATAAGTATTAGAAATTATGAGTATGATTCGAATCTACTCATCTTTTTGAATACTCATTGCTGATCTCTGGACTGCATATTAGAAGCACGACTACCCTACGCTAGAAAACCAGCCTGAGGGCTTAATAAGCGAAGCTATATCCTTGACTTCAATGAATGATAGCACCGTTAAGCTGACAAGGATTGTAGAGCCTATACCTCGCAAGAGATGAGCATTGACAAAGAAAGTGGATAACAATTTCCTCTTCCTTAGCAGATCTAAACCCACGGCAGAAGTCGTTAGATGAAGAGCTGCAGCCTTTCCGCGTGCCTTCCCACAATGCAATGACCTGTAAGCATGGCCACTGTGATTGAGATGACATTACGATCAAGTCCGAGTAGCTGGTTGGTGCGCCTTCTATTCATCGAGGGTCAAGTGAGTCTGGCCGCAGCAGGATAAGAGTCATGTACAAATGCATTCTGGTTTATGTCTGAAATGCGTGTGTTTTTACAAATATTTTCAAACGTTCTTACTTTCTTAAATTTAAGAAAATAAATCGTATATTTTTTCAAAAAGGAAAACATTAAGAAAACAGCGTTATTATCTTTAAAAATTTATTTCAAACTTTTATACGTTCTTAATAAAGTATGTCATCTCATTAATAACGCTTTATTGAATTTAATTATAACGACCGTAATAAATTTCAGAAAATTCCAGCGTTGAGTTATGCAAACGCCTTAAGAATGACATCAATTGAATAATTATTACTTTTCTTTATTATTATTGTATTACACACCTTTTTTTAAATTAATTAATCGTATTCAATTTTCAATTATTGCGCTATAAAATATTAATTTAATCATTTTCTATACATTATGTTTACGGGTATTTTTTTTTTATTTAATTTTTTTTTAAGGACGAGTTAAAATTAACGAATAAAAAGCATGATTACATCTTAAGGTGGTCTATGGTAAGGGGTTTTTCTCTTTTTCTCTTAATAAAAGTATTTATAACCATGGCTTAAATACGCTAATAATGCACTTAAAATTTTTTTCTCGTCGGCAATAAGCTTTTAATGGAAAAGAGAGAGAATTAAGGCGCATAGTTTACCTACTATCTAGGCATTTTTCTATTCGTTTTCATTTTCAATTATTTCACCATAAAATATTTGAGCAATTCACACAAGAACTTGTATCGTTGTATTCATGGTATTGTTGGACGAATATACAACAGTGTATGCTTGTTGTTGATAAAAATCCAATACCCTTATACACAATTGGGCAATTCACACAACTTTGTATCGTGTATGTTGTATTGAATACATTTGTTTGTTTGTGAACGCTCAATGCTATGCTGTATTGTGTATTTCGTGGCATTCAAACAATTTGATAGCCCGAAACCAACACAACTTTTTAAAAACATATGAAAACATATACACATTTTTTTCATTCACACAATTTGATAGCACGAAACCAATACAACTCCAAAAAAACATATGAAAATAATGTGTATAAGTGTACCGGATTTTTATATGAAAATTATCAACAACAATCATACACTGTTGTATGTTCTTCCAACAATACAATGAATACAACGATACAACGGCTTGTGTGAACTGACCAATTATTTCAATATGTTTTTTGGAGTTGTATTGGTTTCGTGTTATCAGTTTATGTAAATGCCAGTAATCTAGAAGAAATATAAGAATACAAAATATTTTCTATGTAACTTGAGTCTACATTTAACATTTCAAAATTATAATTGTTCGCACAGATAATTAATTAATTTACTTTTTTCCATAATATTTTTCATTTTATTGCTTGAAACTCAAATTATGAATACTGTTTACTGTCGGTTTTTTGACGTTTAGAATACGAAATACACAATACAGCATAGCATTGAGCGTTCACAAACAAAAAGTGTATTTAATACAACATATACGATACAAAGTCGTGTGTACTGCTTACAGGTACTTTTTAATTTGAATTTTTACAGAAGATGATGGCCTATTTGTTCTCTTAATAAAAGTATTTATAACCATGCATTAAATACGTTAATAATACACTTAGAAATGTTTCCCTTCATCAAGATTGTAAGCCAACGTTTGTACGCAATAAGCTTTTAATGTTAGAAGGCGAACATAAAGACGCGTAGTGTGCCTATTATCTGTGCATTTTTCTATTAAAATTTGTAAGGTGGCTTATAAAAAGAAAAAATTACAGTCTAATAATAAAAAATTTCAATTATCTTAAATGATTAACTTTGTTTATTAAAGATAGATACAGAATGAACCGAATGAAAGGTAACAAAATATTGGAAATGAAATAGAAATTAAATAGAAGATCGTGTTAGGTCAGGTCACGATTGTAAGGCCTTTTGGAACAGAGAGAGAGAGAGAGAGAGAGAGAGTAAAATGTAACCTTATCTTTCTATTTGTAAAGGCACCTTAGCATCTGCCACATATCTTGTCTCCATCTAGATGAATGGTTATGTGAACAAACGAAATTGTCATGTTTGGAACGATACCAATCTACATAAGATCCAGGTGCATCCAATTGTATCCATGAACTGTGACATACTTTAACTTCGAACGACAAATTTGTAAAACTTGTTGGCCCTAAGACCGTGGAGAAGATGCCGAATAATTTTGTTTTTTCATATGTGAAATTGTAATCTGATCTGTTGCCAATGATTCATTTTTATCTTCGCGGAATCAGTATGTTTTAGTCGAGACAACAACCATTATGAATAAATGTACATTGAGTCTACAATGCCCTTTCAAAAGACTTGTTAACTAAATCAGGTTATTCTCCTCTTAATGTAACCCATTTAGTTTGAGAAGACTCGTTGCCTCTCTTGTGCCTTTCTCCTTTCGTTGAGCCTACATTTCCAAACATTCGCCCTACTCAACAGATGACTTTTACTCTACTCGATTTAGGTCAATTATTACAACTTGCCATTAACTAAAGGCAGGATTTTAACGGGCACATAAATTGTTTTACATTATTATAAATGGACTATAAGGTAGAAGAAAGCATTAAGCTAAAGGGAAGAGTTAAAGGTAGGATAACTTTTAAAGTTAAGTTTATGTTTGAACTTGACTTATTATATACTATTTTCAATATATCAACTTCAAATATAAACAAAATAAGCAAATAAAAAAAAACAAAAGCCCATCGTTGCCACTGCGCTTAAAAGAACTTGTTTAATTGAACAGTTTTATCGACATTGCTCCGACACTGCCATATTTTCGAAAAAGTTAACTTTATTTTATCATTAGGTTGTAATAATGAAAAGAAGTTAAAGATGACTTTAAAGTTCACTTTAGTTAAAGTTAACTTTAACTAAACCCAACTTTAACGGCAAGTTGTAATAATGGCATTTAATCTCATAAAGGACGAGTGCTCGAATTGTGGCCTGACTATAGTATTGTTATTGTCCTACCTTTTGATCTTGACTTCCGCGTGGATCCAAAAACTCCTGCTCCTGTTTCATTTCCTTCTTGATCCATTTGCATGCCTTAAAATGCAGCTTCCAGATTAATACATATTTTTGTTACTAAGTCTCCCTACGATGCGTTTTTCAAAATCAAAGCTTCTACTGGTTCTATCAAATTCCTTAGATCACGAAATCCTTTAATGAATTTCATGTTAGTGTTGTCTCTTATCAACCGAACTAGTCTCCAAAGTTTTAGTCTGCAGCGTACTTAAATCCAAGGCTTTCATTGTCGCTCTACCAACTCCACTTAAGCTGTTTTCAGATCTGTTCAATCTACTCAGACAATAGCCGCATAGGTCACTATTAGTGGGACCATCATACATATACAATGACCACCCAGTTTATAGTTTTTTGGGTTGCATCCTTAGGATTCCCTTGAAAAGGCAAGGCAAGTCATATGCAGGAATCGAATATTCTTTTCTTTTTGTAAATGGTACAATTGTGGTCTTGCCAGCGTTTATCATCCGGCACGATTTGAACTATTCTTTGTACATTTTCAAATGTTTCTTACTGATCCAATATTCTGATCAATTCTGATCAATTATGGACTCTCAGATAAATTGTATGGTTGCGGTTACTTAAGATTCCACTCCTTGTGGAGATAAATTTATTTCTTTCTTTTTCTACAATTTTTTTCAACGTCTACAATTTATGAAGAAGTTGCCATAGTCTAGTAGGTAGTGCGTTGGCTTATTAGATGTGAACCATGGTTCAAAACCCAGCTCAGACTTCAAAGCGAAATAGAAAAAATGTTTCTTCGGCGTCTGCCTTTCAGCAGATTTCTGGAAAGTAATCGGAGAGTAAATAAAATTGCCATGAAAAAAGATCTGTAGTTCGGAATTGATTTTAAACTGTAGGTACCGCCACTCATGTATAAAATTAACACATGCAACATAAGTGGTGTGCGAAGCTAGGTTGTAATCCTGACTAAATGACCAATTATGTATGCTATGTATGTAATTTATGTACTGATAGCAATCTAATCTGTCAATAAATATAAAATATGTCAGCTTATCATCTGTCTTCTCTATTATTCCACAGCTGACGAGCAGATCTCAGTATTGCGATCTTAAATAGCGAAATTCTTCAGTTGCATTTATCTCAAGACACGCGCATATGAACCCAAAATTCTCTGTCACACTGTTTCATTTTCTTCTTATCGTCCTTGTTTATTACTAATATTAACATTAAAGTAAACAAAAATTATTATTTAACAGTTTACGGCTTAATGGTATTTATTTATTGTCAAAAATAACTTTTTTTTCTTACCCACAAAGTGGTTTAAAAATATGAGGCCTATTCATCGGCCATTAAACGATATCCAAAATGTTTTTTTTTTTTAAATTTTTTTTGGGTGGCAGACTTCACATATTTTTTTGTGGCTACAAAGAAATTTCAATTATAATTACAAGAAAGTTATAAAATAAAAAGGAAGAACGAATAATCGAATATTATGCATAATTTTAAGTCGTTTCCATATTTTTTTGGGCTCTTCTGCTTTTAAAGACTTTTTTACTTTGTTATCATTTAAAGGACCTGAGGATGAGCAAAAGGAGCCTGGATGCCAAAGACATTAAGGGAGTGTTTTTTGTTAAACATTGTGGCAAATTGTTTCTAAATGAAGCGGAAGTAACTTTTGTTGTATTTTTTTATCTTCTCTTCTTATTTTTTCTTGTTTTTTTGTGTCTCAATATGACAACAACAACATGTTTAAAAATATAAACAGGGAATCGTTTTCCTTTGCGTGTATCATTAAGATTTTTTTTGTTGCTTAAGGAGGCTTTAATATAAAATTACAGATTTATTAATGGTTTTTTAATTTGTATTGAGTCTTTTTCTTTGTTGTAAAATTTCCTCGAGCGTATATTAAGGACAATTTTTGAAAGGATGAGGATTTAAAAATAAAAATAAAATAAATTTTAATCAACAATTTATAAAGCATTTGGTTTGATTTCTAAACGAGATTGGCATTTTAAAAAACAATCTATCGTTTCGCATTTGCCTTTTAAGCAACAAAAATTTAATTGGAAAGTCTGAATAAGAATAGAATATCAATTTCTGACATCATTATCGTGCCTTTGAATTTCGGTTGTCCTCCGAAATATGGTTTCAGTATGAAAATTATGAAACGTCTGTCTTAAATACTTTCGAATCAATCTATGGATCACTTAAAGTGAACCAATAGCCAATGCAAAGAGTAAACAATGTTTCAGTAAAAGTAAATTTAAATAAAACACACATATACATGCATACATACATACATAATTGGCCATTCCAACCCTTCAGTCAGGATTCCGGCCTAGCTTCTCACACCACTCACCACTTGTGTGCAGTTTAACGTCGACTCCGAACGACAGATTTTTGAGAAACTTTTCATGGCAGGTTTATTTACTCTCAAAGTTTTTGCCAAAAATCTGCTGAAAGGAAGTCGCCGTTTTGATATCTGGCCTGGGGCTCGAACCCGGGCTTTACGTCTAATAAGCGAACACACTACCTACTAGACTACGGCGACATACTTTATGCAATTATGTGCGAAATATTGTCACCTTCAACAGGGTGTTCAAAACTTTGACAGTTTATAAAGCTATATCTGTCAAATAAAATAAATAAAACAAAATGGTCTAATTTGGTATGATAACAATCCACATAAGATCCAAGAGGGTCCAATGCATTCCACAAATTTTGATGGTATGGTTTTTAGTCTGGCAATGTCATAGAAGTCCATATTTTTTTTTTAAGACTGAAGTTAGCCATGCCATAATTCTCAACATTCTCGATGTTACCAATTTCTTTTGGCCTATACTGGATGATCTGGACTGCAACTACATGTGGTTTGAACAGGACGGCTTTACGTGCCCACAGCTCATGCCGTATTGTGTATTCTGCAGGAGCATTGAGGCGTTTGTATATATTTGCATGACAGTTTGATTACATCGCTAACACTTCTAGGCTCTTCTTTATTCTTTGCACAGTAGGACGATTATGTTCATCATAATTAAGATGTAAAACTCCAAAAGTGGCCACGTTTTTATCATTACTTTTGTAGTTAGTTTCAACTATTTTTGCCGCATATTTCGGTTGGAAATCGCCGTAGTATAGTAGGTAGTGTGTCGGCTTATTAGACATAAGGCCTCGGTTCAAGCCCCAGGTCAAACGTCAAAACGAAGTGTGAGAAAAAAAATATTTCTTCGTCGACTTTATGTCAGCTGATTTTTTGCCAAAACTCTGACAGTAAATAAAATTTCCATGAAAAGTTTCTCAAAAGAAAATAAAAAACTGTCGTTCAGAATCGACTTCAAACTGTAGGTCCCGCCACTCATGCATAAAATTAACACTTACAACATAAATGGTGTGAGAAGCTAGGTCGTAATCCTAACTGAAGGGTTGTAATGACCAATTATGTATGTATGCATGTATGTATGTATTTTGGTTTTTAAACGATACATATTCGCAAAAGGCATATCTATCCATAAACAAATGATTTTTTAGGTAAAGGTTACAGCTAATAGCATTGCTCGATAGAACTCCAACCCGAATGGTAACACTAGTAACTACATTTTGTGTTCTGTTATAAAGGGTGGGCTATTTAGAACTTTAAATTTAAAAATACAATAAAACAAAAGCCTAATTGCTTCTGGCTTGTCGGCTTAAAACTTTTCTTTAACGGCGGTCCACAGAAAATAGTCCAACGGTGTCACATCGCAGCTTCTTGGAGGCCAATTGACATCACCATTTTGGCTACCAACGTTTGACGCAATAAATCGATTGTGGCAGGAGATGTGTGACAAGTTGCACCATCCTGTTGAAACCAAACATCGCGATGCATCGTTCAAATCAATACCATGAAGAACTGATACAAAAAGCATATTCGCCTTGTAGTCTCTGATATTTTTACTATTTATACTCTTCTACAGTAGACATATAATGCTAATCTAATGAATACTACAGATTACAATCTACCGTCATACTATTTAGTATGATAACTTAGGTGGTGCTGTGATTAAAGCCCAAGCATTTGAGGTTCGAATACATCTGAATCTTGAATTTCTTAATAAAAAAATTTGAAACCTTCATTCCCCTTCCAAATAATCCATCTATCGTTTTTCTTTCAGTTTTAAATTTCATTGATTTTACAAACGAAACTGATAAAATATTTGAATTGAAATAAAAGAAAAACAGAAAAAATAAAATTCTCTCAAACAGAAAAGCAAATTGTCATGAAACCTAGTTTTTCTGCTTTTCACACCCTAAACGAGGTCAATTAAATGCGCTAAACATGCTTTGGCAGAAAAGCGAGAACAATTGCAAATTTTGGCGCAGCTAAATTTAGGCGAATGACAAAAGAAAAATATGCAATAGAAAACAGCCACTTTATAAGTATCATTCAAGGATAATGATTACAATATTTGAACCAAAAAAAGAAAACGATTGCTTTTCTCTCCCTGTCTCTTTCTATTTTAATTTCACTATTTTTTAACTATTTCGGTCCCCTTTTGCTTCAACACCATCGTAAAGTACTGTGTGTTTTTTTGACACTTTTTCTGTGTGTGTGTTTGTGTCATAAAATATTGAAATTCCAAGTGCTTCACTTGTGAGCCACAGAGTGAAAAAAAACAGCAGCAGCAGACACATTTTGATGAGCGAACAAATGAAGATGAAGTAGAGAGCGGAAGGAAAAAAATTTAAAACAGGAGAGTAAAGAAGAGTAAAACCTTTTACAATCTACATACATACATACATACATATAATAACTCACAGTGAAAATTAAATCACATAGAAATGCTTTATTATACGAGTACGTTGTACGACAAAAGCGAATATCAAAAACAAGCGAACGAAAGATGAAATTGTCATGTTGAAAATAGTTGCCATTGCCACTACAGCTTCAAATGAAGGAAGAGAGAGAGAGCGAGAGAGAGAATGTAAAAGAGCCAACATATAAATTAAATTTTCATTTACGTTAACGCCACGTTATACCCACGAATTTATATACACTAGTACACGAGGCAATGATGGCATGGTCGAATGTATGATTAAGTGAATGAATGAACGATGGACGGATGAACTGCATGGATGTAATACCTTAAAATCAAACAGATCTGTTTATGTGTGTGTATGACTATAGAAGCACACAGTAGTATTCCTTGTTATCCTAATGCAATCACTGATATACTATGCCAGCAAGAATATTAAAAAAAAGACGCACACACACACTCACACAAAAAGGGGACAATAACACAAACTGAAAATGAATGAATGACAAGTGAGTCAAGCATAATGATGAAAACAATATAAAACAACAACAACGGGAACAACAACAGCAATAAAAACAACCATTAAAACGTAATGCCAGTGAATTAAAAAACAACAACAGCCAGAGGTTACTGAAGCAGTCTCACCAATATCCATCATAATAAAGAATTCCCTCTTGCACTGGATCTTTGAATACCCTACACCAGCCTGGTGGGAGATATTAAAACAGACAAACCACAACAAATGCAATGTTCTAAGCACTTTTACGATCATAACGTGTACGATCATGAACGTAGTAAGGAATCGAGATCAAATACCATCCATAGCATTCATTGCAAGAGGTATTTTCGGATGGCTACACTCCTTCTAAAATACATATAATAATCTCTCTTCCATCACCTCCATCTCTCTTCTTTATAAGCAAACCCTATCAAACTCCTGTTCCAGTTCCCAGAAAAGTTCTGATGCCTCCAATAGCGTGGTTATTCTGTCTGTACGCTTCCGGCAGAGGATGACAGTATTGGCCTTAATTCATTACTTACTTACTTAACTTAATGGGTCATAACAACCCGGATTTCGGATTTCGGCCTGCCGCAACACATCCTCCCAGGCGCCTCTGCTTCTTGCGCACCTACGCCAACCCCTGGATGTTAGTGCGCTGCACAACGTCTATGTCGTTGAGGAGCTCATACAGCTGACTGTGGAATCGGATACGGAAATCATCGCCAACTCGCATTGGACCGAAGATCTTACGTATGACTTTTCTCTCGAACACTCTCAAGGCTGCTGCATCAGTGCTTAATAGGGTCCATGCCTCTACGCCATAAAGAAGTACGGGTAGGATGAATGTCTTGTAGATTGTTAGTTTTGTCGTACGAGAGAGGTATCTGCAACTCAATTGCCAATTGAGACCATAGTAGCACCTGTTGGTAAGAGTGATCCTATGCTTGACCTCCAGACTGACATCATTTTTGGTGGTAACGGCGGAGCCAAGATAAATAAATTCCTTCACTGTTTCAAAAGTATCTTTATCGGCCTTAATCTGATAATCAATACGCCGCACGTCTCTACTTGCCATTATAGTCGGCAAAAAGATGATGTGTGTCGACTTGTTTTTCGTGGGTCCTTTCCAGGATTTGGCGTAGTGTGAAGATCTGGTCGATGGTGGACTTGCCAGGTCTGAAGTCGCGCTGGTAAGGTCCAATCAGTGTTTCGACGAGTGGCTTCAGTCGTTCACACAATACGGCTGTAAGAACCATATATGCGATAGGGAGAAAGCTTATACTTGTGGTTGGCGCATATCGTAGGGTCTCCCTTTTTCAGGTCCTTAATTCATGCTACCGAGAAATTTCCAAACTATTAGCTAACTCGGCAGATATTGCTTCTCTGCATTTCTCATCCAGTTGAATTGATTACATATTGCGATGATGTAAACATCCATTTTGGAAAATACCTACATTTTTTCCCATGGGTTCAGAATACTTTATTCTGGCGCAGAACTCTCCCACTCTCCTGTATCATACCGAATGATCACTCCCTTAAAGGAGTATGTGGCGCATAAATCCTTCCTTTAAATCCTATACTTAGTCTCCTTGAAAAGCAATTCGAAAATTTATAGAATTTTCGCCATCTTGTCCAAGACAATCAATGAGAGAGCTGTCAATCAATAGTTCTATCAGCTCGCAATGCTTTCTGAAAACTCTTCCGTAGCGCACTCCTAAGCCGTCTTTAACCTGCTTCGCATTTTCATTTCATAATTTCTCCATCGTTCTTTAAAAGTACACAACTAAATGTGGGGACATATTCATTGAAGTGTATAACATTTGATTAAGTTTTGCTCAACAACGAACAAACAGACGAATAAAGAGAGGTCCAAACGAAACCAAACGTATCCAGCCAACCAAGATAGAATCGAGATAACTGCCGGAGTATTATGAAAAATATCGAGTTGCTGGCAACAATACCAATAACGAACATGAACATGACGGTTATCATTCACAAAGAGAGAAGAATTTTTTTTTGTTTTTTTTGTTTTTTTTCTTTTGTTTTTTTGTACAAAAAGAGTTTATTTGCTTTATTGGTTGCACTGGCTATGAAGGTGTTCTCATTGTACTTCTCTTTAATGAAATAAAAACAAAGTGAAACACGCTAATGAACTAAAAACAAAGTAAAACGCGCAATCACCAAAATAAAACAAAATAAAAACGTAACGAAAAATATTCCGAACGCAATTTATTTTTTAATGACAGAGACCGTACGCATGTATTTGCGTTGAGGCTATGAATACAGTGGTTCTGGGTACAAAAGCAGAAATTTTGTTTTAAGTGTTGTATTGCCTGGTTCCAAAACAAGTTTTGATAGCAAGAGGCCCTTCAATCTCCTCGAAGTAATCCATCCAGGAAATCTCCTCAGATCTTTTACTTTTCGAGAATATTATAGCAGCAACGAACATCATTGAAAGGTCAGGCAACTTATAGCTTAGCAAAGATCTTCACCACAGAACCCAATACTTCTTCATAGAGTGCTTTGTTTCTAGGCCATGACAGATGAAAACCCTTTCATTTTAGACTGTACTACAGTCAAAACTGCTGAGAGGAAGTCGCCGAAGAAATATATTTTTTTCATATTTCGCTTTGATGTCTGACATGGGGTTTGACCCGGGCTTTACGTCTAATAAGCGAACGCACTACCTACAAGACCACGGCGACGAAACTGAAACTGGGAAAATGAATAAAAAAAATAGGTGGAAGCGATGCTTGTTCCTTAAAATAACGAAAAGTTATGAACGAAAATTGTCACCACGAAAAACGACTACCACCAGCATCAAATAGTATTATGAGACACCATTCTGAATGTTTATCACATCACTTAAAAAGTCGATTAGTCGTCAGATGAAGTTAAGGAAGTACCTTGAATCAATGCCCGATTTCCCAGTTATGTTGAGTAAAAACCACTGCCAGTGGGTTTAAGAAGGTAGACTGCAGAAAACCATGCGCACCAATCATAATCATTAAACTGTGGGGCATGATCCACAATCAACCTTTGTCCGGTGAGTTACCAGTCTAGATACATCCCTCTCCTGTGACCTATTAACGAAGTATAGCGCCAGATGTCGTATTCTTAACCTTCTACAGGATTCAAGAGCTATCCACCTACAGTTTGTTTTTTACAAGTAATAGTCGGGCATACATCTTTCATCGACCGCAAGGTCATGCCATAAAACAACTTGTCTGGCCGCTAAAGTCTTAAAAGCGCCCAATCGTTTGGGAAATCAAACATACATCATCCTCTTGCCACACTCCAACACTAACTAGCCGAAAGATGGTCATATGGGATCGAGCGGCAAATAACTGCCTGGCAAATGTAAACTCATTTCGTTACGAAATCATAGTGACCACGCCTCCTTAATTCCCGTCTGAGAGATGTTCCAGATATAAAGAAAACAGTAGTTATGATTCAGGTTGGTCTTGGCTGAGAAAGCATTGAGTTTTTCGTTTCTCGTTAGGGAGACTTAGATTTTACCATTCACATACATATATAAAGAGTGTTTTTTATAGAGGTATAGAACTTTAAGTTGCAATAAAACAACGATGGATTATTCGATTGAAATGAATTTTATTTATCCGAAAGATAATCTTGTGGCATTACATTTTAAATATGATTTCTGGCATATGACCGCCACGGCTGGCGCGGATGTAGTCCAATCTGGACGTCCAATTTTCGATGACTTTTTCCAATATTTGTGGCCGTATATCGGCAATAACACGGCGAATGTCGTCTTCCAAATGGTCAAGCGTTTGTGGCTTTACCGGCCTATGCGGTACATAGCCCCACAGAAAGTAGTCTAGCGGTGTAAAATCACACGATCTTGGAGGCCAATTCACAGGTTCAAAACGTGAAATTAGGCGGTCACCAAACGTGTCTTTCAATAAATCTATTGTGGCACGAGCTGTGTGACATGTTGCGCCGTCTTGTTGAAACCACATCTCTTGGACATCATGGTTATTCAATTCAAAATGAAAAAGTTAGTAATCATGGCTCTATACCGATCACCATTGACTGTAACGTTCTGGCCACCATCGTTTTTGAAAAAGTACGGACCAACATTCCACCAGCCCATAAAGCGCACCAAACAGTCAGTTTTTCTGGATGTAACGGTGTTTCCACATACACTTGAGGATTACCTTCACTCCAAATGTGGCAGTTTTGTTTGTTGACGTAGCCATTCAACCAGAAGTGCGCTTCATCGCTAAACAACATTTTTTTTCCGCCTAGAACCATTATTTTCGAAATAAAATTGCACTATTTGCAAGCATTGTTCAGGCGTGAGTCTATTCATGATGAATTGCCAAACCAAACTGAGAATAAATCACTTGACAGCTGTTAAATCGGTCGCCATCTTGAAAAGTAATGCCAACTTAGAGTTCTATACCTCTATAAAAAACACCCTTTACATACATAATTGCCCATTACAACCCTTCAGTCAGGGTTACGGTTTATCTTCGCACACCACGACAGATTTTTGAGAAACTTTTTCATGGCAATTTTATTTATTCTCAAACTTTTTGCCAGAAATCTGCTGAGAGGAAGCCGTCATATTTCGTTTTGGTGCCAGATCTGGGGTTTAAACCGCAGCCTTACGTATAATAAGCCAACACACTACCTATTCGACTACGGCGGCTTTTACCACCCACTTATTCGATAATTTGTTTCACATAAATTTCCTCTTAAGAGCCCACTGTGCTATGTTATGATACAAACAAATTATGATATTAAAATTGCTGACAACACGTGCCAATGTCACTCACTCGCTGACTGACTGATTCTCTCATTCCCGTGACTAGCCCGTTCACTTACTTGTTCACTCATTTAAAAAGCTTCAGATTTTACCCTCACTTTTTCACAATTTTTTGACTCTTTTTTTTTGTGTTTGTTTATATTCGGTTCCCACTTTTCTTGTATAATTTGTTTGCCCCTTTTACTTTCGCTGCACAAAAAAAAATATAAAATGAATGGAAAAAAAAAACATAAAATCTGCATAGTTTTGGTGCATAAAAATGAACCTCAAACCAAGAGATGTTACTGCAGTAGCAATAGCAACTTTGGATGAAAGTATCAACTGCAGGAGTTCAAATTGGAGACTCAATGCCATCATCGTTAACAACATGGCTTTCAACGATATGATGTGAAACTTTTACTGTAAAATTGTTATTATTTTCTTCATTTTTTTTTATTTTTATTTCTTTGACAGTTTTTTGTTGTTGTTGTCATTGTTGTACAGCAACATAAACAATAACACAAGCCAGTAGTGGCTGAAATGAAAGAAAATTCGCGACAAGTTCATAATTTCCAAACGAACAACATAACATTTACACACACCACCACCAATACCGTGAGTATTGGGAAAGCGAAAAAAATAAGAGAAACCATTTTAACGAAACGTTGTAAAAGGCAAAAAAGATAAAATAATAATAAAAAAAAAAGAAATTTTGTCTCGTCGTTGAAAACATTTTAAGCCATAATTTCATACGCTTCACAGGATATTATTTTCTTCTTTCTTTTTTTTTCTCATGCTCCACGTTCAATTTCTTTTGTGCTTTACAAGAGTTATGATTTATGAATTCGATTTTCAATCAGGGTAACGAGTATGACAACGACACCAGATCACATAAATACATGCAACACTCTTCTTGCATACATACTCGCATACACACGCATACATACATATATGGAAACACATGCTGATGTGTTCCAAAACGTAAAACAAACACTTTTCATCACTTTGCTGGCTCATAAGTTTGCATACATTACATACACACACACACACAAGCGGAAAACTTTTTCAACAAAGATAGAAAGAGAAACAGACGACTTTGCACGAAACAGCAATCAAATTGCTGTTACAGCAGCAGCATCATTCTCATCCTCATCACTGAAAAGCAACACAAACAGCATGAGGTGATGAAGGAGACAATGTTGACATGTACTATGGCTTTTATGAGAGAAAAAGAGAGTGAGAGAGAAAGTAGAGAAGGAAAACAACAACAAAAAACAACAAAAAGAAATAAACATAACATCATAGACATTTGCCATGTCAGCATAAGCATCAGTCGAAGAATTATGCGCGAATATACTTCATAAAATCTATAATTTTCAGTAGAAAACTTTCTGCTCCTCCAATCGCACCCCCCACTCCCTGCCATCTTAAATCCTCCAGCATGGCATGGCTGCATTATATTATATTCATAACTTGTTAAGGTAAAAAGTATGAACTTTAATGGTTGCCTTTCAAATTGTAAACGGGCTTGTCAAGGGATTATGTAAATAAATAAGGCGGCTATAAAATATATTTATAAGAGAACTTTAAAAAGTAAATTTTATGAAGAAACATTTTTAAACATGCTATAAAAGTACTTCTTTCACGCACACACACATACACAGCCATGAGAAGGAAACTGTTCTCGGTGTAACGCATAAGCGCGATTAGATAGATAAGTGGTTTCAGGTCCGTGTCTTATGAAACGGTACTGGTATTGGTGAGAACAATACCGATAGACATATCGGCGGACGAAATGAGGTGGATATACTTTCGCAGTCTCGACTACCCAAAACAATCAATGGATATAAAAGCAGAGAAACGAACTACCAGCATGCACAAATGCCAGTCACGATGAAAGAACAGTTTAAAGCGAAGATAGGCATTTCGCCTTGTCCCTAATATAACCGCTTGGATGGAAACAAACATTGCGAGCTGAACTTCAACGTGGCCCAGTTCCTATCTGGTCATGGATGCTTTAGGAAATACCTGCACAAATTTGGACATGCTACCTCACCCATATGCCCAAACTGTGTAGATGAGTAGGAAGTTGAGGAGCATATTCTACTATGCTGCCCCAGATTTAGATGGCCCGGTTAAACGAGTTTTGAATTCTGGAATTCTATGGTCCCAATCAGAAATCAGCAATGAATCCTTTTTTTCGCTACTTATAAATGCTCATGAAATTTTGAGTATGATTGAGTCAACAGTATTGAAATTCAACTACTCTGATTCATTCGTACTCACTACAGCATTGATTTATAAGTACAGGTTGCAATGAGTATGAGTACAACATTGGCATCAAACTCATAACATTCGAAATATGTCCGATTAATACGCCTACTCATTTAGATTCATAAATTTAGAAAAATACTTATAATACTCATAAATGATTCTAGTGATTCGAATCATTCATCGAAATTTACAGTCTTAATTGTTGTTGCATTAACAAAAAAAGAAGAAAGAAAAAGACAAAGACAGCAAGCAAAACAAACACACAACCTTCTAGTGAGTATTGTAGTGTTCGTACGAGAATCATACTTATTTTGTGATACTTGTAAATGTTGAGTCATGGAGAGTTGAAATCAATAACATCATGCGTATTGTTAAGTGTGAGTACGATGAGTACTTCAAACTTTGAATATGAGTAGTATGAGTATGATATTAAAATAAGTATGAATGCGTATAAGTATCAGAAATTGTGAGTTTGATTCGAATCTACTCATCTTTTTGAATACTCATTGCTGATCTCTGGTGCCAATACAGCCAGAGAATAGCTGAGGTTATGCTGGAGCTCCGAAGGTTAGAGGTATGAAGGCAACATTTAATTTAATGTTAGAAAGCTTTAAAGCTAATCAGCCCTTCGTGAAGTATTACCTTACGCGGAGGAGAGTATTTAAAGGATATAAGGGATGGGTTAAGTACATAGGCACCTACTATGATGAATGGTGCATACTTTTTCCTGGAACAAAAGTGTCTGTCGAAGATTACCACCTCTGCCTCACAGCAGATTTCTGGCAAGAACTCTGAGAGTAAATACAAATGCCAATGAAATTTTGTTCAAAGTCGGCGTTAAACTGTAGGTTTCGCCACTCATGTGTAAAAACTAACACACACAACATAAGTGATGTAAGAAGCTAGGTCGTAATAGTGACTGAAGGGTTGTAATGACCAATTATGTATGTATGTATGTACTTACTTAATGGGTTATTACAAGTATTTAGTGAGGATTACAAACTAGTTCCTTACAACACCTATGTTGTGTGTGTTAATTCTAACCATGTGCGGCGGTAGCTTCACTTTAACGTCGACTCTGAACGACAGTTTTTTATGAGAAACTTTTTATAGTAATTTTACATACTCTTATTGAGAGTATGTCAGAAGACTGTTGAGAGGAAGTTGCCGGAAGAAATATTTTGCTTATATTTTTATTTCTTCGCGATTTTTGAGCTGAGGTTTGAACCACAGACTCATGTCTTATAAGCGGCAATTTCTAATAAATTTTTAATTTTTTTATCTAATTTAACAGAACACGCAATATTTGCCAATAAAAAAGATGTACTATCAAAACTACTGTCTTCCACTATCAAAAGCTTATCGATATAAAATGAGGTTATGTTGAGCAATAAAAACAAATCCAATTTTATTGCATTTTCTATGTGATTTCCTTGAATTTTGTGACACACTGTGTTTCTTTAAATAGTAATCCATATTGATATTTATTTTCAATATTTATTTGTATATTTAAGTGGAATTTTAATTTAACCATGTTAAATATTTATTTTTACGTTTAACTTTGGTTTATAAATGGGATTTACAAAATTGTGGTATTTATTTGACATTTTGAAAAATAAATTAAATAATTCCATATTTTTGTATTTAATATGTATTTGACAATGAAAATTTAAATTAAAATTGCATATTATTTAAATATAAACATGACCTTTAAATATTTTTGTCAATAAATATTACAGGTATAAATAAATTAAAAATAATCATGTGCGCATTTTCAGTCGCCCACTAGGAACTATTGACGCCTACATGAATGCAATTACGCCTACGGTATGCAATCGTACATTACAACTACAAGCTGTGAAATAAAAAATTAAATTAAAATTCGAAGAATACAAGTTCGAGAGAAGAAAAATATGGTGTACTTATCAAGAAACACTAATTAGTGCAGTTTAAAAATGCAGGACTTTGCCGAACCAAATGCTATACAATGACACACAAGTGCAACAATATTACGTCGTCTGTAACCTTACATACATACATAATTGGCCATTACAACCCTTCAGTCAGGATTACGGCCTAGTTTCTCATACCACTCATGGTGTCTGCCTTAATTTTATACTTGAGTGGCGAGACCTACAGTTTATCGTCGACTCCGAACGACAGATTTTTTAGAAACTTTTTCATGGCAATTTTATTTACTCTCAGAGTTTTTGCCAGAAATCTGCTGAAAGGAAGTCGCCGAAGAAATATTTTTTTTCATAATTCGTTTTGATGTTTGGCCTGGGGCTTGAACCCGGGCTTTACGTCTAATAAACGAACACACTACCTACTAGACTACGGCTACTACCTGTCTGTAACTTTAAGTGGAGTTAATACGAAGGAGTAAACTGCTTGTAATGTTCTGGGCATGAGAACAGTGTCAAAATGGACCTTTAAGTGCCTTGGTTTCTTTAGACGATTCTTAAACTACTTCACTTGATCTGATCTTACTATTTATACCACTTATATCCGACCGAGAATCGAATATCACTCTCATGTATGGGCCGGTGCCGCAAACACTATTTTGAGTCTTCTCGATCGTGTATAGGAAAGAGCAAAGCTGCTCAGTACTAAACAACGGAATACGGTATATTGATACCACGGAGCCCATCACTATGCAATTTATGTTTTACTACTCCGTAGGCTGCTACAAGGAATTCGACTCTACTGAAATAAAGCGCAGGTTTCTGGAAGTTTATTTTGACTGTTCTGGTTCACATACAGGAAAAGTCAATGGCGCTCATTAATTCTGTAGAGTGAAGCAGCGCTGCAATATGACTTGTGTTTTGCTATTCTATGGCTACTGCAACGAATTCTGCTGTAGCAAAATAAAATCATTTGTTACCGGAAATCATATATTCTTACGTAGTACAGTGTTTTTCTCACTGTGCACATTACAAGGGAAAATTCATTCTAGCACCATTCACATGTGGACAGGTGTACCCTCAGAAGACTTTCCTTTTATTTTCAATATAAACAGAATCAACCCTAATGATTATAAGCACTGTTTCCACTTTCCTACCTCCCTTAATCTATTTTCCTAGGTTCAACACAATGCACTGCATGTGTTAGGAGTTATCCCCTGATTGTTGGTCGCTGACTTTTGTGGCACACTTAAAAGCCCACTTAAAAGTTATAAGTCCTGCTTCGGTGTAGTATAGTTAGTTAATCATAGTTCACATACTCAGAAAACTCACTGATGGTTTCAACAGAACAGACCAGATCGATCACACTATTTTAGCAGCACAGGAAACAAACGAAAATGAAAAATCTTGATACTGGTGTTTTGTATTTACATTTACATTAAAATTATAAATAAAAGTTACTAAAACAAAACAATGCAGCGAACAAACCTGTTTACAAATAATCGTACTGCTTAATATAGCAACAAACATCAGCAATAAAAAAATAGTAAACAAGTAAACAAAAACACAAAAACAAAGTCCAGCATAAAAAACACGGTAAACAAAAATATACCAACTACACTACAATAATAAATGTACACAACGATGTTTACATTTATAGAAATTTCGTGAAGGTTAAGTCAAGAACGTTCGCCTTCAAGAACATTCATATGACTGTTTTCCCTGCCAAATAAAAGGCAAGGCAAAGCAGGCTAGGGAGTTAGTGAAGTTCAGTTAGTCTTGTCTGAAGACGCTATGAGTTTGAAGAGAGTAATCGTAGTTTGAAGATATCCACTACAAAGGTCTGTCACATAATTGCCTAGTAATTGTTATTATTTATGCAAAGGTTATAAACTAAGGAATAACAAACAAAGCAATTGTTGTTGTTTACATCAAGTTGTGAACAGTGGCACATAGAATTGTGTGAATAATAAAGAATTAGAAAATTAATTAAAACGAAACACAAATTTATTTTTATCTTATTTGAAATCTACGAGGTCATATTTTAAACATTTTTAAAAGGTAAAAACGTAACAATATTTTCAGTATGCTAACAACATTCCAGTTGTTACCATTTGTTCTGCCTGAGACCAATATGTTGGATGACAGTGTCAACAAGTTAATTTTCTCACCTTAGTATTTATCCAACTAAAATACTATCTACTTGGCATCGATTTAAATTCAATTAACCTGATAACCCTTAATCTGTTTAACAACTGCACTTTCACAATAAAAATGTTAGAGAGTGACAGCTGTCAGTGTCACAATTAACAGATAAAATCAACGATTAAAACAAAAACTTTATAAATACACGGTTTAAAATTATTGCCAACTTATGTGAAGTTGCTCGCTGTGTAAAAACAAAAATAAAACTTTAAAATGAATTATTAAATAAAATTAAATGAAATAAAACAAAAAAACAACTGACTTTTCTTTTTAATGATTATAATTTGAATTTAACGGCATCGAGGCAGCAAATGCTTTCGACATGAATTTACGCCGCAATGACTGACGTTAGCGCTGCTATGCAACAGCTCTCTTGTCTTCTATCATTTTAAATTCATTTTCATTTTTTATTTTATTTCTTTTTGTGTTTTTTTGTTGTTAATTTTATAACAAATTATCTACGTTAATTGTGAATTGCAACAAAAGAAAAACTATTTAAAAATGAATAAAAAAAAAACACACAAACAGGCCAAAACAAAAAAAGAAATTAAAAATCAACCAGAGAGAGAGAAACTAATTTAAGTTTTAAATGATGTTGATGTTGAATTTTTCTCTTTTTTTATGTTGTGTTGCGTGTTACAACAGAAAATGTTGGTTTTCAAATTGATGGCATTTGTGTATTGCCACCATTTTGCAACTGTTTTTACATTTAAAGCCTGCTGTTGATAATGACAACGACTACCAGTGACGATGCTAAATAATGATGATGCTGTTGCCGTTGCCGTTGCCATTGCTTGACGAGCTTGATAATATTGAGGCACATGCCAATACTGACGAAGAAACAGTTGCATAGCTACTCATGCACATACATACATACAAACATACATACATACATGCTAAATGAATGTATATGATAATGATGATGATGTTAATAATGTTGCCATCTTAGTTTTACGATTGTATTGTTGTGTGATGTAGTAGTTGCTATTGCTGCTGGTGCTGTTGTTGTTGTTTTTAATGTAACATGCTAATTAAAATCATAATAAAATCACAATTATAGTTAAAGTATAAACGCCTTAAGTTACAAGCATAAAATGAAAACTACGAGTAATAAAATATTACCATGGCGCATAAACACATTTTGTTGTTTTTAACTACACTGACAAAGATGAAACTGTATGCAACATAACACACACACACACACTACACTTACACACATACACTTTTACATTTTAATCAGAGCTCAGAAATAAAACGAAAAAGTGTAATATAAAACACAAAAATTATAACCGTTTATTAAGGAAACTGTTATGCACAGTTAAAATGGAGTTTCTTGGTTGTTTTTTTTTTCTTCAATGGAAAATTGCATAAAATTGTTGGTGTTTATAAGACCATGCATGTATGTGTGTTTGTGTGTATGTATGCCTGTATTAATGCATAAAGAAAAGAAAACAGAAGAGAGGCAACTTTTGTAAAACTACAGTAAAACGCGAAATGAAAAGGAAAACTGCGTATAATTTTGACTCATACTTCCATGGAACAGATTAAAAAGTCTTAATCTTTGCCCTCATAAGATGAAGACTTTTTTCGTGATGGTGCCACAATACCATTTCTAATCTCCAAATTCCTGTAATCCTTCGATAGATTTGGTAAGAGAGACACCGATCATAACCATCACTTGATGAATTCGAACTGCTTCCATGGATACCAAGTGAATCCCTTTTGCAATATGCTATGCTTTTGATTTTTCTTAGAAACTTACTTACATACATACGTACATAATTAGCCATTACAACCCTTCAGTCAAATTACGGCCTAGCTTCTCATTATCATTTTTTATTCTGAATCCTATATAAACCTCTCCATATTGCAACACCATTTTCCATGCAAATTCACGTTTTGTTCATAAAAAAAATCAAATACGGGTCATTCATTCCGTTATTTCTCAATGACACATTTTTTTTAAATTAAAAAAAAATTAAAATTTCAATTTATTTTTCAACTCTGTCTATTTTGGGAACTATTCACCTTGTCTTACATTTGTCCAACATTCCTATCAGAGATCAGCAATGAATCGTTTTTTCGCTACTCATAAGTACTCATGAAATTTTGAGTATGAGTAGGTCAACAGTATTGAAATTCAATTACTCTAATTCATTCGTACATACTCACTACAACATTGATTTATAAGTACAGCTTGCAATGAGTATGAATACAACGTTGATATCAAACTCATAACATTCGAAATATGTTTGATTCATGTGCCTACTCGTTCAGATTCATAAATTTAGAAAAATACTTATAATACTCGAGTGATTCGAATCATTCATCAAAATTTACAATCTTAGTTGTTGTTGCATTTACAAAAAAAGAAGAAAGAAAAAGACAAAGACAGCAAGTAAAGCAAACACACAACCTTCTAGTGAGTATTGTAGTGTTCGTACGCGATTTCATACTTATTTTGTGATTCTTGTAAATGTTGAGCAAAGGAGAGTCGAAATCAACAACATCATGCGTATTGTTAAGTATGAGAACGATGAGTACGTCAAACTTTGAATATGAGTAGTATGAGTATGATATTAAAATCAGTTTGAATGCGTATAAGTATCAGAAATGATTCGAACCTACTCATCTTTTTAAATAATCATTACTGATCTCTGATTCTTATGTCATCCAAATAAGAGATTAACAGAAATGGTATTTGTTTGTGTGGCTATTTCATCGTAGTAGTCAAATCTCAATTCATTGAGCCATTTTTAGGTTCAGAAATCATTCGATGGAGTTTTGCTTTGGAAACTCTACATGTTATACATTGTCCTGATCATTGTCCTGATCATTGTCCTGATCTAAAACAACTATTTTTTACCCAAATACGAGCATTCTCTCACCAATAATCGTTTGCATTAGTTGAGTTATGTAATCCAAAAAATGTTTGGCATAACTTTATTGCCTGATAGACCCAACTAGGCTTTCTTTAGTTCCTATACGAGCCAAGGAACCTATTGTTTTGGTCAACTGTTTGATATTTAATGTGTTAAGCTGATCCATGACTACAAAATGTTACAAAAACTCTTTCATATTACCATTGAATAATGCCAAACCCTTCATGTCTCATGATTACTATGATGGTAGATGGCGAGCAAGCGTGGAGATCTGTGTTATATTCAAGCTATCATTCAAATTCAAAATTTTACGAATCATACTGACATCCAAATGATCTTTTAAGTGTGGCTTGAGTGAAACGCTCATTTCATATATAACATTCAACATTTTTGCCGTTTATGCCCTTCCAAGTATCTCTACACACTCCGAAGTAAGGTTCACGGATTCCTATATTAACTAGAATTCAGCAGAAGGTAACACTGTTATGTCTAACTGTCAAATTCAACGTCTCTAGACTTTCCCATCAAATGTTGGAGCCAATTTTATAGGAGACGAGTGATCGAATGTCATCTTGACTGTCAAATAAAATTCCTATATACCCTTTATTGCACTCTCTGTTTCAGTTGATTTGTGTACATCTTTTGCTTGCAAGATACCTATGAGTTTCGCTATCCTAACCAACTACTACTACAGGCTATACTACAGGCTGATTACTCTCTTAAAGGGTATTTTTATAACACGTGAAGTGATTTCGATTGTATAGCGCTTTCAATAAATCATCTGTCAAGACTATTACCCACTAAAATTACGACTTTTTCTTATACCAGGCATATGAGCAGCTCAAAATAAAACCCAAAAAATTTCGATACAAATTTCATTTCCCACTGTAACCGCAAATAAATACTCACGATTTTTTTAATTTACCAGCATAATTCCTTATAAACGACTAACACCATGCACACACAGCTTCATTCACATACACAGATATTAGCTCCAACATATACCAAAACAAATTACTTATACACACAGAGATACACAGAAACAATAAAGTCATGGTACGACAATAAAAAGAAAAGATCCATAAAAAGCTGGTAATTTAACACAAACAAAACGCTAGCATAACTACCGAAAAAAACGCTGTAATATGTATTGCAGGCCAATTTTTTGTTTTATAAAAATTTTAGGAAATTAAATTTTTTTCTTACTTTATGTATGGTTTTTTTTTGATATTCTGTAAGAAATTTTGTTCATAAGTTGAAAGGAATTATTAAAACTTATAATTTTGTAAAGTTTCATAAAAACTTTTGTAGTGTAAACACCATACGAGTAAACAATAACACTACCTACCAACCAGCCAACAGCAACAATAACCATGACAAAATGTAATAATGAAACGAAAATAAATGGTAGTGCAAAAACAAATGTGATGAGAGAAGTAAAAAAACTTGAATATAGTTGTTCTTGTTGTTATTCCTGTAACAGTAGTTTAATAATGTTGGTTTATTTTTACGTTCACAATATTTGTTTTTGCTTTTCGTACTTTATTTCTTTAATTAATACATATTTTTTTTTCTTACATCTCTGTCTCTTTCATTTATCTTCATCTCTGTTGTTCTCTCTTGATGTAATTTTAACTGTCTTGTTATTACTGTTGTTACTTTTGTCATATACGATGCTTTATTACAACCACAAAAGCTACTACTTTTACTGTATTTCGTACTCTTGCTTCCCTTACACCCTTAAGATATGCAATGTTATTTTTCTTATGCACACATACTCTCCCATATACACTCTCAAATGCTTGTTTATAAGAAACATCGGCATGCTTAATGATCGTATTCCACTGACATTAAGCCAAAAATAAAATCGAATGAGACAAAATGTAATGAAACTGTTAAAGAAAATGATTGTGTGCTACACTCATACATACAAGTAATAAATGAAAATTAATGAAATATATATCTTTAATAAGTAATGCAGCCAACGGCAAGAGATTTAATTGAAATGCTCGTAGTTTTTTTTAAACCAATTTTCATTTTAAAAATTTAAATATCAGGCAAGATTAGATGCATATACAGTTGCTTAATTCCTTGGCATGGCACAGCAATAAATATTTTTTTATTGAAATTAATCCATCAACATCAGCTTCATTTCATTCTAAGAGCCATGATTATCACCATACTCTCCGATAGCCATGCGGCTATCAGGGCTCTGGGCTGCAATGTGATGAACTGTCGGGTGTCGGCAACACCTGAACAGGGTAGGGAAAAGGTATAACGTGCATATCGTTTGGGTTCCGGGACACAATGATAGCCCGAGAAACTGCAGAGCGGATTTATTGGCCACACACGGCACGACCATTGACCTCCCTACGAATTCTTAAGTATTGTGGTCCCTTTGGGGACCTCTAGGCTCATGATTGATGACGAGATCACAGACTTTGTCAACCGTAGGTGAGCCGCTTCGGATATCGGCTGGGTGGCGCGCATGATCTGGCCGCGGCTGGATAGAAGACGCACTGCAAGGCTGTGCTCAGTGCGGTTGTTGGCGTCGTGACGGGTCATTGCATTATGGGTGCCCACGCGAGGCGCATTGGTCTAGGATACCTCGCGAATGATTTCTGTAGAAACTGCAGGGACGAGGAGGAAGAAGAACGGTTCCTCATCTACTGGGAACATGCCCGGCACTATGTCAAAGAAGGAAGAGACATTTTGGTGCCTACTACATCGATGATCTGAGTGATTTGTCGAACATTGATGTTGGCAGTTTGAGTCGCTTCATTGTAAGCTCTGGGTGGTTCCATGACTAGGGGATGGTAAACGCGAACTGTGGTATCGCAATGGGCTCCATGGAACCTAAGTGCGTCCATCCAATTCATTTGGAGGACAGGAAAAACCTCTGCAGAAAGGTTGTTCCACAGAGGAATAGAATGAAAAGAACTGTATGTAACGTATTGTACGATCCACTGACGTTTATCACGTAAAAATATTCGAAATTTGGGGCACAAGTTTCTTTACTTCCCTAGAGCACTTTTCGAAAAAGTTCCGGTAAAACAGCATAACACAAAACACATTGCAACGGTGCTGTAATGAATGAATGAATACATAATCGTCATTATTAAACACCTACACCGTCTTTTATACGCGGTCGAGAAGCCTTAAAATAGATTTTGAGGCACAGGTCCGTACATGAGAGTTGTATGGCATTTTCGAACCGATATAAGTGGCGAAAATAGTAAAAAAATCAGAGTGAAACTAAGGCACTTTGCAATAAATTTTCGTAGACAAAGCAATAAAACATTGTTGTTGAGCTTGTTAATACAATTCCATTCAGAGATTGCCTGTAGATAGGATGTGATTGAGAGATTCTTGCCAAGCCTTTTGACGCCTTCGATCAAAAGAATATGAATAACAATTATTACTGTAAAAGACTTTGATTTTCCCATGTAATCACTACTACGACATGCCATAATAATGACCATTTTGTACTAAAAACGTAATACAGAAATTTTAGTAAGGATTTCCTTACATTGTTGGCCACAAAATTTATATTTTTACTGCATCGGGCCATTATGAAACTAATGCCTGTACAATATTTCTTAATAAATATTAAATTCAAACAACTTTCTCCTTAAACAATAAGCCTTTTTTTAACACAGTCATAAAATATAAATTCACTTATTATGTCCAGAATATCAAAAGAATGAAAAAGAAATCCTTACTTAATGTTTGACTTTAACAAATCAGACGTTCACTATAGACGTTATTCTCTCTCTCTCTCTCTCTCTCTCTTAATAAAAGCAGCTACATACATAGAAAAAATTAATTTGTTTTTACCCTTTTTCTCCTTTACTTTTTGGTTTTTTGCTCAAACTAAATATGTTTGCATATTATTGTTGTTGTTGCTGTTATATTTGTAAATAACTTTGTTTGTTATAAATAATACGGTCTATGAAACAAGTTAAGTATATAAACACTACCAAAAATTAATAGAAACCCGCACACACACACATGCAGATATTCATTTAAGGTTAAGTAAATCTATATGCACTGGGGACGTCAGAGAGCAACAAAAGTGAGACAGAGATGGAAAGGAAAAAATGGCAAAAAAAATTTTTACTGTTATACAAAAATAGTATTAAGAAGTTAATGTGTACTTTCAACAGTTATGAAGTCAAAACAGAAAAAACACACTCATGCACACAAACACACTCCTACATTTACAACTATACATGCACTAAACAACAACTGCTCTACATTTAGTTACTTTAACATACTAAAATTTGGAGAGTATATGTACAGTGTTGGAGGAAATAGTAGCGGCTCACCAATAATTTTAACATGAGTTTTCGCCGTAGTCGAATAAGTAAAGTGTGGGCTTATGAGATGTAAGGCCTCGGTCCAAACCAGAGATAAGCAATGAGTATTCAAAAAGATACAGTGAGCGCCAAAAGTAATTAAACACCACTGAAATAATTCATTTTCTTAGGATAGCGAGCAAAGTAAATGAGAATAGTCGAATAAATTTCCATAAATAGAAACGTTTATTTATTACTCATAAAATGTTAAAACAAAAACAACAATTCATGATAAAGGAACTTTTTTTATACTTAAGAACATAATAGAAAATTTAAAATTATAGTGGGTGTTGACTCACTTATGGCGCTCACTGTAAGTAGATTCGAATCATACTCATAATTTATGATGCGTATATTCACTCATACTTATTTTAATATCATACTCATACTACTGATATTCAAAGTTTGAAGTACTCATCGTACTCATACTTAACCATACGCATGATGTTGTTGATTTCGACTCTCCTTTACTTAACATTTACAAGAATCCCAAAATAAGTATGATTCGCGGTACGAACACTACTATACTCACTAAAAGGATGTGTGATTGCTTTGCTTGCTAAATTTATCTTTTTCTTTCTTCTTTTTTTGTAAATGCACTAGCATTATTTATGAGTATTATAAGTATTTTTCTAAATTTATGAATCTGAATGAGTAGGCGTGTGAATCAATCATATGTTATGAGTTTGATGTCAACGTTGTAGTCATACTCATTACAACCTATATTTATAAATCAATGTTGTAGTGAGTACGAATGAATCAGAGTAGTTGAATTTCAGTGCTGTTGACTTACTCTTACTCAAAATCCCATGAATGCTTAAATTACAATTTTATCAGCATTTATTTTCAGATTTCTTGGCATGGCGTCAACAAATGATGAAGCACCAAAAGGCATTCAATGAGCCATCTTCAGAAGGGAGGCCTCGATCTTGCCTATAATATTTCCATTATTTATCTACTTAGTTGGCCTTTATAATTATTTAGTCAAGATTTCAACCCGTCTTGCGTGTGTTAGTTTTATTCGTGAGTAACAACAGTTAAACTGTAGTTTAACTTCGATTCCGAACGACAGTTTGTGAAACTTTTCGCGGCAATTTTCTTTACTCTCACGCTTTTAGCCAAGAGAGTGCAGAGAGAACGTCGCCGTATGAAATATTTTTTGATTTTTTGTGATGTTTATTTGAGATGTCTGACCTGGGGTATGAACCGCGGTCTCACGTCTAATAAGTCTGCTAGACTACGGCGACTTCAATTTCTAATACATGAAGGATAAACTAAAGACTTTGCATGCACATGTCCTTAAAGTCAGTGTGTGCATTGATGTCAACTTCAACATGACAAAACTAATACTCAGTACTCAGATACTTTTTAAACAACAAACACGAACAATCGGATCTGTGCTCCGGAACGACCCGACTCAACATTGGCCAAGGATTGTCAACCCAGCGAGAGCTGTATCAACAGGAATTTTTTCCCCAAGGGAGATACTTCCGGAGACAAAATCAGAACTGTTACAACAAGAACAACAACACTGTCCTGCAGTGTGTAGGGGATTGGAAACATAGATTGTGGGAGGAAGGAAAGAGGTAGTAGTGTGTATAGGCGTTGGATTAGAATTATTTTACGTTGTAAGTGGTTAGAAAAATTTCTGCAGGCAGAGCGTTCCACATACAGAGCGTGCAGCTGAAGAATGAATTTTCTCTGTAATGTATTTTGCGATCCACTGACAAATCGACCAGGAATGAATGTACTTTACGCTTTTCGAAAACAAATCCTTTTATTTCACTTGAGAACAATCCATTATAATAGAGCTAGTGCTGTGAAACACAATAGGATACCTACACCATTATTAATGAACGCCTGCTCCCTTTCCTATACGTGGTTGTGAAGTCTCAAAATCTATTTTCGGCTCTAATTTTATGTCATTCTATGAAGAAAAGTAAGAAACTGTCACTATTATTTCCACCAACACTGTATGTGTTTTAAATCTTTTTTTTTCTTCTTCGTTTTCGTTTTTGGTATAAAATGCCTGACCCACATATAAACACTCATCATATTATATAATGAACACAAAATATATTTTTGTATGTATTTAGCACAACAACAACAGCAAATAACCAACTGACACTTATGTATGTGTGTATTTATGCATGTATGCATACAATCAAATACATAGAAAGTGAAGAAAAGAGAGAGAGTAGCAGACAAAGTTGGCAGAACACAAGCTTGTGTATGAGCAAAAAAAAAAGGGATTGCTAAATTCAAGAGGAGATAGAGAAATAGAAAGGAGAGCTAAAGCAAGAGCAAAAGCTAGAGCATGAAGAAAATGTTGCATATTAAACTAAAGACCTGTATGTCAATTATGTTTCGGTGTGTGTCTATGCGTCTATGTGTATATGTAAATGTTTGTTTTTGTTTATGAGTATTTAGATGTTTAAATGCTTGCTTGCAAATGGGTGAGAATACGGGTGAGTGTGTGTCTGTGTGTGTGTATAATTTCACACGATATGTGGCGTAGTTTTACTCATCTGGCCAAAAAAAAAAGTATATACTTTTACACACATGTACACACTCTTATGAACATACATTTAAACATAAATTTCTCCTCATACATTTATGCATAAGTACACAAAAATTTCTCATGGTACACTAAACAAAAAATTATAGTTTTGTGGACTTTAATAAATTGCGGATTTTGTGGACTTTGTAACTGCAGTATGGAAGTCTCATCGTACTCACACTTAACAATACGCATTTTGTTTTTCCATATAAAGTATACGTATGAGTGATTATAAATTGTCTTACAGTTGTATACAAAACAATTAAACTCGAATTGTATTGCATACTTTTCAGAGTATTTATGGCAGTACCGGTAGTATAGCTGCGTATAAGGAATTACATATTTCATATCGAATTCCATATAAACTATACGTAAAAATTTCATAATTTCTGAAATGTATACGCATTCATACTTATTTGAATATCATACTCATTCTACTCAAATTCAAAGTTTGAAGTACTCATTGCATGATATTGTTGATTTCCATTCTCCTTAACTCAACATTTACAAGAATCACAAAATAAGTATGATTCGCGTACGAACACTACAATACTCACTAGAAGGTTGTGTGTTTGCTTTGCTTGCTGTCTTTGTCTTTTTCTTTCGCCTTTTGTAAATTAACAACAACTAAGAATGTAAATTGTAATGAATGATTCGAATCACTCGAATTATTTATTAGATAGTAAGTATTTTTCTAAATTTATGAATCTGAATGAGCAGGCGTATGAATCAAACCTATTTCGAATGTTATGAGTTTGATGTCAACGTTGTAGTCATACTCATTGCAACCTGTACTTATAAATCAATGTTGTAGTGAGTACGAATGAATCAGAGTAGTTGAATTTCAATACTGTTGACTCACTCAAAATCAAAATTTCATTAGTAGCGTAAAAACGATTCATTGCTGATCTCTGGTGTGGACCAAGCGTAAAGCCTTTGTCAACGTACTTCATCACTAACTTTTTTATTCAAATTCAGTTTGCTCTGTTGGGTATCCACCTCTGGTTGTTTTAAAAAACCTGACTCTTCTTATTATGTCGTTGGATGCCTTTGGAAAAACTGTATCAAACGGAAAGAGAATTTTGTGCAGAAATAAAGATAAATTTTCACCACTGATTTTCTGACAGTGTTCGACAAGAAAAAGTCGTAAAGAATGAATTTAATTTATAAGCAAAACGCATAAATTTGACAGTAAATAGGCAAAGAACGTAAAACAACAAAATGCAAAAGTAACAGCAGCAACAACAACAACAACATTAACAACAACAGCTACAACCGAACAATATGAATGAACGAACGAACATTAAGTCAAAAGACGAGTAGTAGTAATGTAAATATAGGAACAACAAAAACCAAAAACCAAAGAAGCATATTTGAATGTGAAAAAGAGAGAGAGAATGAAAAAATAAATTCAAGAATTCTTAACACGTTCACATCTTTAACGCCATATGTTGAATTTTTTTTTAATACATTTTCCACACCGACATATCCCAACACGCACACACCCTAAGAGATTACTGTTACTCTGTTATGCTTTTCTACACTCTCACTGCATGTTTTGAGAAGATTGAAGTATAATGCTACCGACTATAAATTGAATGTAATTTAACAATTCAAGTGGTAATTCGAATGTGTCAACTTTTCTAGCATTACGGGCGCCATAATCGACCTACTGAGTCAAGATTTAGTCAAAAAATAAAGAAAATTGAAAAGACGGGTATTGTCAGACCTGACCACAATGTAAGCACTACAGAAAATATCGCTTCTGTTAGATCAAGTGCCTCGTCCATTGTGTTCTCAGTAATTAGGAATATGTACCTTCATTCATATTGAGTTCAATTTACGCAACAATTAAAGCTAGCTTGAGCATTACCATGGTATGCAGGTATACTGATTGGATTCATCAAGACAGATTATGCAATATTGGGCTCGGAGAACCGATATTTAGGGTCCATTAAGGGATGGAGGTGCATTGAGGTTAAGGACCCTTGACAGGGTCTTCTTTGAGGGTTTAAATTCTGTGTCGAAAGCCGACATCAAGGCTCTCCACGGAGTCATTAGTAGCTTGAGCTGATTGAAAAGTGCTCGGGCTTCATTAGTGTAGTCGCGCTCTCACTTTTTTGTTTTGTTTGCTTTCCTGCGCTTCCCATTCTCCCTTTTCTACTTCCTCTCCTTTTTCCTATCCCCTCTATTATCCTTCCATTTTTAAGGACGTTCCATACAAGGGGTTAATTCGACCTCCAGGTACTGTACGTGGCTCAATTGACAAGCACAAGTCTTCTAACCTAAACCCAAGGGATGGAGGTGCAACTGTGTTGTATTCTTTTAAAAATGTCCCTGGAGGAACTGTTACTTTCAGTTCAGAGCGTAATGGCCTTATGAAAACCGACTTTCTTTGGCTTATAATTAAAGTTTATGAACTTAACTGTATGTGGTTTTAACAAGATGGTGCCAACACCACAAATTTAAATTTTTTTTTTTCGCATGAGAAGATTCCAGAAAGAAAATTTCAGATTTTGGCAACGTCAATTGATCACCAAGATTATGCGATTTGATAACGTTAAACTTTTCATGTGGGGTAATAAATAATATCCTTTACTTTGGCGGATAATCTCTATCGTTTGAAAATATTTAAGAGCATTCGTTAAGTTATTGCCGAAAAACCATTCCAAAATATTGATCGAAATCTATTTCAATAGATATAACTGCTGCATCCAAGCCTGAATCGGTCATTTAAATCATATTGTCAGGTCGGTAAATTCCATAGGCTTCTTAGAATTGTTCAAATGGCTGAGCTCCAATATCACCTTTTCATTTCCAAATCAATTTATTTTTCCCAATAAGGGGAATATAAACAGAGGCCTCTTTAAGACTCAATGTATGTGGAATAATAAAATTATTTACAAATGGGGAACTTAGGGCCATTATTATAAATTGCCGTTAACTAAAGACTGGATTTTAACTGACAGATAAATTGCTTTTCATTATTATGAGTATACAATAAAACAAAAGTGAGCGTTAAGCTAAAGGATATATTATCATACCTTTAATTTTCAAAGTTCACTTTATCTTTGAACTTGTCATATGATTTATATTATTTTTAATATGGCAACTTCAAATATAAACATGAAAAATAAACGTTAATATATTAATAGTTTTTCATATTTTTGAAACAGTTAACTTTATTTTATCTTTCGGTTATAATAACGAAAAAAAAACTTAAAGCTGACTTTAAATTTAACTTTTGCTAAAGTTACCTTTAGCCTCTTTTTGTTATTACAGTTTTAAAGTTCACTTTTGCTAAGGTTACCTTTAACCTCTTGTCGTTATTACAACCTAGAGATAAAATAAAGTTAACAACTTGCCGTTAAAGTTGGGTTTAGCAAAAGTGAACTTTAAAGTTACCTTTAACTTCTTTTCGTTATTACAATCGAGAGATAAAATGAAGTTAACTTTTTCAAAAATTTTAGCTAAAGTGAACTTTAAAGTTACCTTTAACTAAACCCAACTTTAACGGCAAGTTGTACTAATAGCCCTTAATCTAAGTTAACCTAAGAATGATAATGCAGTTCTTTGATCCACTCTGTAATCGGGAAAGCTATCAAATGAGCAACAACAACATTAGCCATGTACATTGAAGATAATGAACAAAAAATGAAATAATCAAAAAGTAATGCAAAATTACTGAACAATCCGTTCTATAATGCTTTAAGAAGATGATGTTGGTGATGATGATGAAATAAAACCAAAAAGTCCGTATCTTTTCTGTACTCCTTAACCTATTCAAATTCAAGGTTTTCAGTTGGTCCCATTCAACTCAGTGTGTGCATATACATGCAGCACGTGTAACGAGACGCTTGAATATTTGCCCATAAGAAATATTCAAATATGAAGGAACGAATGAATGAATGAATGAATTTTTACCAATATCCTACCCACTACAACATCAATACATACACTATGTATGCTTGTATGTATATGTCTATTTTTATAGACAAAAACTTAATACATCTATGTATGTGTACAGTTTTATCCTTTATCTCCACTCCTAACCTCAATACTCTTGTGTTTCAAGCAATTTCTTACTAAATTTGAAAATATTCTTCAGGATTTTTTGTTTATTTCTAATAACAACAAAAAAAATCTATTCATTTTATGTTCTCTCCCTGTCTATGCCCACCCCTCCGTTTGCGAAATGCCTTCCAAATTATATTTGGCATTAGAAAATATTGATGATTTTCTTGTAGTCTTTCGAATTTTTATTGAGCATCTATCGGTTACATTAGAGACAAGATGAAGACGAAAAAAAATGTTGCATAAAGAAAAACAATAATGTGGGCTGCACATGTTGCTAAAATGTGTCAAAAAAAAAATTTACCAAACACCGAACAAAAAAAAAGGAAAAAGGACGATTATTAACATTAAAATGCTGTGAAGGAAGAGACAACAGAAATCATGTTGGGTAGAGGAGGAAAACAATCATGTTCTCGTTCTTACTTTTATTGTGTAAAACTTGTGAGTTAAACCATTTTTAATTCAGCTTTCATAGGGTCTATGCACTATATTAGCAAAGGGATGAACGTCTAGTTATCGTTTTTAAAAGTTAAGTTTACTGAAACACATGATTTTGAGATATCTCCGCGGCGACTTCCTCTCAGTAGAATTCTGGCAAAAACTCTGTATATATGTATATGAAAAATTGCCATGAAAAGTTTCTCTAAAATCTGTCGTTCGGAGTCGACTTTAAACTATACATAGGTCCCACCACTCATGTATAAAATCAACACACACAACATTAGTGGTGTTGAGAAGCTAGGCCGTAATCCTGGCTGAAGGTTTGTAATGACCAATTATGTATGTATGTATGGGATAACTGGTCCTTTGACTCAACGTATACTTACTTAGAATGGCGGCTGTATCGAGCTCAACGTGTAGATTCTGTGACGCATTAATGCATCCCAGAAGGAAACACCCGGATGCCTACCAAACGATATGCAAAGAACGGGCATGGCTGACACCAGAGAGGAGAGGTTATAGGAAAACCCCATAAAATATGGCCGCAGTACTAATGAACAGTCCCACTACAACATTAGTACTTATAACGGTTTATATGGTTTAGGAGTGCACCTGATATTTTTTTTTATTTTAATTTATTCATCCATTTATTTCAAAGAAATTCATTAGCAAAAAGTATAAGTGCCCCTGCGTCCCTAGGAAATAAAAAGGGGAAGTTGGCAATATTATATATGTATATCAAGTACTTATGAATTAATTAACAAGAAAAAAAATAAAAATTAATATACATATATTAAAATAACTAGTATGCATACAAATGTAAGTTTTAAGTAACTATACATAAGTATACATATATTACATCTAGGTTAGCTCTTTGAGCTGAGATCAATTTATATCACAAAAATTCAATTGAAGTAAAAAATTATTACATCAGAAGCTTATCTATTTCCTGAAGTAAATATTGTTTCAGTCTTGCTTTAAATGCTGAAATTGTGGATATGTTTTTGATACTATCTGGAAGATGATTGTATTCATAACAGCCAGCGTATTCCACACGTTGCTTTGTAGTTTCTAACCGACATCTCTTAACCATTAAGTTAGTATTATTTCGAGTACTATAGTAACTCTGGTTGATAGTAAGCTCTATGGAGTGATACCCAATATTCCGTACAGCTTTATACATATATAAATTTAGTTGCAATCTTACAATCCAAAAACAGGAAGAATAGTTTTTGATACATCTCGGTATAGGGATATTGATGAGTGCGTTCTAGGAATGTTATAGACGAGTTTCAGAGCTTTGTTTTGAAGTCTCTGAAGAACTTTAAGATCAGTTGTTTTTTTATAGGCATATATCATGGGCAAGTAATTTAGATGGCTTTGAATAATTATATCTTAACGTAATTCGCACAAACCGAGTTTAATAATTTCTACCAAACAGTGACATATGGATTGATGTTCAACCAATGAACGTGTATTTTTAGGCTTAACACTGTCTGTCTATTCAGGCCGTTTGCGGTTTTGTTTGCTATTCAATATGATTACAGAATATTTGGCATTATAATCTAGAACAGAAGGCAATTCGTCAATGCTAGGGTTAGCTATTTGATCTCTTTGTGAATAGTAATCCGTCATCGTTGCACCCTGTATATTAGTAATCTCAACGCGTAGTCTAGAATTTCAGAATTTTTCCTTTAGTCTCTCTACCATCCTTCATATCCAAATTTATATATATTTCCTTTCGACCATAAAGCACAACGAAGCCTTCATATTTTTACTTTTTTTACTTCCACCTACACTGGTCAACAGGTATGTAAATAGTTAATATTTTAAAATTTCTTTCCAAAAACAAAATTCAAAATTTCCTTTTCTTCAAGGATTTAAAATTAAAGACAATAACCAACACTTTTAAGTTTCATGGATAAAAAGCCAACACAAATCATTAAAAATGTATTTAAAAGGACTTTTTGGCAAAGAAGAAGTATGGATGCATTGCTCATTAAAAATCCTTTTCAAAAAGCATACGTTTGTGTGTAAATGTTTAAGTTTTCTTCAAAGATTTTCCAAAAAAAAAACGCAGAACTTTTTAAATATGGTTAACCAAGGTAAACTTTTTCTTTCAAATCTTGTGCAAGTTTAACACCAAACCAAAGCAAAGGAAATCAAAACCACTATTTCTAACAATTTACCGTTAAAAGTGCAAAAGTAAAACAGAATGAGATAGACTGAGAGAGAGAGAAAGAGAAAGAGTGTCAACAAGTTTCAGTTGTATTTTTTTTTTTTTGTCAAAAATCAATCAAGAATCCTCAAGGAATATCCTTCTATTTGTTAGGTTAGGAAATTTCTTTTCTTTTAACTTTTGAGGTGATGTTGTTGCTGTTGTTTCTTTTGCATTCGAAATTTAAAAAAGTTTTTAAAGAGAAAGTTGTTGTTTTTTGTTTCTTGCAATTTTTGTCTTCTACACTTTGTCATTACAAGCGATCAGGTTTGTACTGACGCTTGTATGTTACACTGAAAGAAATATGTTCCATGTTTGTCAATTAAAATAAAGGACTTCGACTTGTAATTGCTTGAAGAGTGCTAAGACAGAAAGCATGCAGTATGTAATTATGCTGGATACTCACATATTAGATGGACCAATGATTCATACATACATACATACATAATCTATCATTACAACCCTTCAGTTAGGATAACGACCTAGCTACTCACACCACTTATGTTTTGTGTGTTAATTTTATTTACTCTCAGAATTTTTGCCAAAAGAGTGCTGTGACACAGCCGCCCAAGAAATATTTTTTTAAATTTCGTTCTTCTTGAAGATGTCTGTTCTGGGGTTTGAATCGTGGCCTCACATCTAATAAACCAACGCACTACCTACTTGACTACGGCGATTCAGCACTACTTTTTTCATAGTTGCTGCAGGTAGATTGTTGTTATGTCAATACATTATACATACCAGAGATCAGCAATGAGTGTTCAAAAAGATGAGTAGATTCGAATCATACTCATAATTTTTGATACTTATACGCATTCATACATAATACATAATTGGCCATTACAACCCTTCATCAGGATTACGGCCTAGCTTCTCAACACCACTCATATTGTGTGCGTTAATTTTATACATGAGTGGCGGGACCTACAGTTTAAAGTCGACTCCGAACGACAGATTTTGAGAAGCTTTTCATGGCAATTTTTACTCTCAGAGTTTTTGCCAGAAATCTACTGAGAGGAAGTCGCCGAAGAAATACTTTTTGTATTTTGCTTTTGATGTCTGACCTGGGATTCGAACTCGGGCCTTTCGTCTAATAAGCCAACACACTACCAACTAGACCACGGCGACTTCAACGCATTCATACTTATTTTAATAGCATACTCATACTACTCATATTCAAAATTTTACGTACTCATCATATTCATACTTAACATCATGTTTGATGTTGTTGATTTTTTTTTACAATTACAAAGTAAGTATGATCCGCTTACAAACACTACAATACTCACTAGAAGTTTCTGTGTTTGTCTTTCTCCTTTTTTTTAAATGCAACAACAAGTAAGATTGTAAATTTTGATTTTGATAAATGATTTCGAATCACTCGAATCATTTATGAGTATTATAAGAATTTTTCTAAATTTATGAATCTGAATGAATAGACGTATGAATCAAATATATTTCGAATGTTATGAGTTTGATGTCACCATTGTACTCATACTCATTGTACTCATACTTATAAATCAATGTTGTAGTGAGTACGAATGAATCCAAGTAGTTAAATTTCAATATTGTTAACTTACTTATATTCAAAATTTTATGAGTGCTTATGAGTAGCGAAAAAACGATTCATTGCTGATCTCTGATTACGACTTAGCTTCACACACAGCACTTATGTTGTGTGTGCTTTTTATACATGAGAGGCGGGACCTACAGTTTAAAATCTATTCCGAACGACAGATTCATGGCAATTTTATTTACTCACAGAGTTTTTGCCAAGAGTGCTGAGAGGAAGTAGTCGAAGAAATACTTTTTTAAATTTCGTTTTTGTTGAAGATGTCTAGCCTAATAAGGTAACATACTACAGTTAGACCCCGCTTAACGCGGGAGATACGTTCCAATAAGTTCCAGCGTTAAACGAAACAGCGTTAAACGAGGCAACTTAACACATACATATGTAAATACATATGTAACGTTGATGACAACTAATAAATCAATTGTCACGCAACACGCGTTCGCACTGTGATTTCGACTTCGGAAAATACATATGGAAGCTTTATTCTGGACAGACTAACGAAAGAGCGTTGAAAAAGATACATAATATACACCGTCGTTATATAGTGCACCGCTTTTGGTTGGTGCATGGCCGTTTCATTTGCACACATATACAACAAATATCAATACAGTGTGCGATTCAGAGGAATCCCAATACTACCGCGTAATACTGAAATTGCATTAAGCGGGGTCTCACTGCACCTACTACAATCTTTTTGTATTCCTACATGCCTTTCGGATCGGAAGCGTCTGTTGCGGCATAACAGTGAATACAGATTTTATTATGCAAGCAAGTACTATTTTTTCATCTTTAAATAGATAAAATACAAGCAGACTGAAAAGGTTATAACTTTGGCGAGAGCGCCGTATCATAATGTGAAACCGTTAGATGTCCTATTATAATATTTTATAACCGAACTTTTTGGAACACCAATATTATTTTTCTAAAGAATATTTTAATAAAGCATCCTCAATCAAAGAGTCTTCTTATCAATTTATGATATTCCTCTCGGTATCTCTCCTTATCTTTCTCCTTCTCTCTCTCTCTCTTAAATCTTAGCTTTATTTTGTTGGTATTGAGTTTGATTTCACTGTTTGTTTGTCTTTTCGTTTCATTCTCATTTTTGCGAACAAAGTAAAAAGCCAATAAACCGATTGCCTTAAATACAAAACTTATTGTGCTTAGAAGGAGTTGAGTTGAGTTGAGTTGATTGTATTGACTCGGTTGAAAGTCTTGTGACCAGTAACACATGGACATACTCGTACAACAAGACAAAGGATGTTTTAACAACAATAACAACCGGCTACAGCAGTAGCAGCAACAACAACAATAACAACTAAATTAGAACAATTGTATTGTTTGTTGCAAGAGCATTAATCAATAGCAGGTATACTTAGTAGCAGAGCAAAAGCAAAACAAGTTTGAGTTACAGCTGCAACAACAGCAACAACAAGAATTTATAATAAAATTTAACAACAATAAGGCAGGTTGTAGTGTATTCCTTTGTTTTTGTTTTTCAACTCTTTATTCACATCACTTGCTCTCTCTTGATTTTGGATTTTCACTTGCATTCTAAAGAATATTGTTTGAAGGGTTTTTTGTTTCACACACACACACACACACACCCACATTTTTATATTTGAGATCCATTCATTTGCTCTATAAAAGACTTTAACAAATACTCTTAAAATCAATTTAAATGATGTTAAATTGTTTCTGTTACTTTAATTCATTCTCTTTTCACTCTTTTGGTAAATTTGACGTTTTAGAGAGAAATTATTTAATTGAGAGTAAAAAGGACAATAAAACAGATTTTTAAAGAAGTTTTGTATTGATTAAAGAGGTACAGTAAGGGAACAACAAGCTTTACCTCACATTAATTTAAAGGAAGAAATTTTTCGAATTAGGTTCTATGGGGGATGGCCACAGTTCACAACCCAGATCAGACATCTCGAACAAAATAGCAGATTTCTTGCAAAAACTCTGAGAGTAAAATAAAATTGCCAAGAAAAGCTTCTCAAAAAATATGTAGTTCGGAGTCGACTTTAAACTGTAGGTCCCGCCACTTATGTATAAAATTAACAGCCACAACATAAGTGGTGTGAGAAGCTAGGTCCATAATCCGGACTGAAGGGTTGTAATGACTAATATGTACATATGTATGTATGTGTACATGTATCGTCTTCGTATTTCCATCAACGTCGACTTGTTGAAATTACATTCCAACCATTTGGGCCAATAAATTCTATCCTTATATAATACTGATGGTTTATTTGATGGTAACAGTATTTCCAGAGTCATTTTCGAAAAATTACGGCTTAATGACACCATAACTTAAACCAAACGCTTACTTTTATCTGATACAAGGGCTTCTGCAGAAGCACTTCTGGATTCTGTGAGTCACATATGTGACAATTAGGCCTTATTATGGAAACATCGAGTAAGAAGCGAGTTTCATTGCTTTAAAAAATTGTATTCGAATAATCGATATTGAAAGCCTGGTGGTCTAGCAACCAATCAGCATGGCTGCTTTGTAATAAATGCAAATTTAAACGTAAAAAACGCATTCATTCTTATTTTAATATCATACCCATACTACCCACATTCAAAGTTTGAAGTACTCATCGTACGCATACTTACCAATACGCGTGAATCACAAAATAAATATGATTCGTGTACGAACACTACAATACTCACTAGAAGGTTGTGTGTTTGCTTTGCTTGCTATCTCTGTCTTTTTCATTCTTCTTTTGTAAATTTTGATGAATGATTCGAGTCACTCGAATCATTTATGAGTATTATAAGTATTCTTCTAAATTTATGAATCTGAATGAGTAGGCGTATGAATCAAACATATTCCGCATATTATGAGTTTGATGCCAATGTTGTACTCATACTCATTGCAACCTGTACTTATAAATCAATGTTGTAGTGAGTACGAATTGAAGTCGCCGTAGTCTAGTAGGTAGTGTGTTGGCTTCTTAGGAGCGAAGCCACGATTCAAATCCCCGGTCAGATACCAAAACGAAATATGAAAAAATATTTCTTCGGCGACTTCCTCTCAGAAGATTTCTGGCAAAAACTCTGAGAGTAAATAAAATTGTCATGAAAAGTTTCTCAAAAATCTGTCGTTCAGAGTCGACTTTAAACTGTAGGTCCCGCCACTCATGTATAAAATTATCACACACAACATGAGTGGTGTTGAGAAGCTTGGCCGTAATCCTGTCTGAAGGGTTGTAATGGCCAATTATGTATTATCTTATGTAGTGAGTACGAATGAATCAGAGTAGTTGAATTTAATATTGTTAATTCACTTATATTAAAAATTTTATGAGTACTTATGAGTAGCGAAAAAACGATTCCTTGCTGATCTCGGAACCTTGCCAGTTCCTTGCATAGTATGTCAGTTATAATGGTACTAAAATGCTTGACAAGGTGCCAGTTTCGATGTATTCTTTGCCCTTTAAACGAACTATTTCACTTGACAACTGTAACACCGAATAAAAGATATTTAACAGCTGACGACCTTGCCAGATCCACTAAATGTTATTAACCGTTATTACTTTCGCAACACAAAAAGTTTCCTTTTCAATTACAAAATTGATAACAATCTTTGAATAATTATTTAAAAATTTATTTCATTTAACTCCCACATTATCTGTATGCAATAGAACAATACACGCTTAAATTACTTTCATGTTTTAAATAAATGCTCTCTGAGATTATTTCAAAAGAAATTTCGTATATTTCTTTGAATACTTAAAGGGGCTCAAATATGGTGGTTGCTCTCTCATCATTTACTTTAATTTTAATGTAACTGTAATCATTGTCTGTTACTAGTACTAGTACAGGCGACAACAACAAACTGTTGCATTGTTGCTTTGAATACCCTTTTTTGATGTACAATATACATAAAATACAATACAATACATCTTATTGCCAATGTTTATATTACAAAAACAAAAAAATAGCAAACAAAGTTCTCTTCTGTTTTTATTTCTCATCATTATGGGAGACCATTTCATTGGTATTTTATAGTCGCCTCTTAGTTCAAGAGCAAAAACTCATCATATCTTTAAGTACATTAAGTACAAAAGGCTTAATATCGTCAGCGCAAGCAATAACAACAAACAATACGAGCATTGTCGGCAATACTCAGCAGTAAAAGAGAAAGGAAAATAATAATAACAACAGCAACAACAGCAATAACAATAATAATGTGCCACATCCGCCCTCTCTCTCTCTACTCATTTAGACTACTAATTAAAAGGGTTCTTATTGTATCACACAATAATAATACAAAGGATGAGAGAGAAAGAGAGCGAGAGAGAAAGCCAGAGTTCTATAACAAAAACAAACTGCTAAAGAAGGTAAAAGGTTACATGGAAAGTGAACTGCAAACGAAAAAAAAAAAAGAATGAAAAATATTTCTACAGAAAAACTTTCATTGAATAGTACAGTTTTGATTATAAAGTATACAAGATTTTGTTGTGCATGTGTGCTATTTTTCTTACCATCAGTGTATGAACAAATTCAAAAGAAGGAAGTCAAAACAATACACTCACATTGTTTGATTTCGAACGTTTGTATATGCTACAGAAAGAAGAGGAGATTATTCCCGTTATTGGAACATAAGCAACACTACTCCTACTTCTTTCAATTGCACTGCAATTTTTACTGAAGACAGATTACAAGCACAGCGCTGTAACCATTTTTAAATGTTCTTGGAAGAACGGCGGCTGCAGTCCATGTAAAGTCACAGGAAAACTTTGGATTTTCAACTCCGCTGTTTAAGTTGGATGTCAAATTTACTTTGTGTGGGGGAGATCAATCTACCTACCGCTAGGAAACTCGATTATCACTTAGATAATAGGAATGTAGACCCCCAAAAGTTGAATGCTCGTCTACCTTCCGTGGAATCTTGTGATGAACAAGCTGCTAGTGGCAGCCGTGTACCAACTTCCACTGCACCGAAGATCTTACGTATGACTTTTCACTCGAATACTCTCAAGGCTGCTGCATTAGTGCTTAATAGGGTTCATGCCTCTGCGCCATAAAGAAGCACGGGGAGGATGAGCGTCTTGTAGAGTATTAGTTTTGTCATATGAGAAAGGTCTCTGCTACTCAATTGCCTATTGAGACCATAGTAGCACCTATTGGCAAGAGTGTTAATGTGCTTGATCTCCAGACTGGCTTCATATAAATAAATTCCTTAACTGTTTCAAAAGTATAGTTATCGGCCGTAATCTGAGAATCAAAACGCCGCACGTTTCTACTTGTCGGTAACATATACTTTACTTTGCCCTTATTTACTACCAGACCCATCTTAGTAGACTCCAGTTCAATAGCACTAAAGGCACCAGTAACATATTGCTTGGTACGCCCTATGATGTCAATGGTGTAAGCGTATGCACGCAACTGGTCGCTTTTTTGAAAGATAGTGCCATTGCGATGCACTCCCGCCTTACGCAGGACACTCTCCACGACGAAGTTGAAGAGGTCCCATGATAAGGGATCGCCTTGTCTGAAACCGCGCACGGTATCAAAAGGTTCGGAGAGGTCCATTCATCAGTCAGTGTTTTGACGAGGGGCCCTTGTAGTTGGCGCATATCGATGGGTCTCCCTTTTTCAGAACAGGACAGAGGACATTGAGGTTCCAATCGTTAGGCATACTGTCCTCTAGCCATATTTTGTAAATAAGCTGGTGCATGCGCCCTACTAACTCATTACATCCGGTCTTAAACAATTTAGCGGGGAAGCCATCAGGACCTGCACCCTTATTGTTTTTAAGATGCATAATCGCCTCTTCATGGCTAGGCGGCGGAATCTCCAGGCCGTCATCATCGATCGGGTTCGGAACATCATCTCTAAAGACGGTATGGGTGTCGTCATCGCCTTGTAGCAGAGTAGAAGAGTGTTTCCTCCACAACCTTAGCACCCCCTACGGATCTGTTACCAAGTTTCCATTCTCATCTTTGCAGGAAGACGCTCCGGGCTGATAAGCCTCAGTTAAACGTTTAACCTTTTGATAAAATTTTCGAGCAACATTCCTACATCTCAACTTCCTCACGCTCACTCCTTTCCTAGTCCGTCTTCTTGCGTCTGAAAAGGCATCTCTCATCCCTTCTCCTCTTTCCATAGTTCTCGACAATTTCTCGTCTTGGCTGCGTCTTGTATGCCTCTTAACAGCCAAACTAGCCAGCGTTTATGCATGACTTTACAATTATTAGGTCAATCCGGAAGGAATTCAGAACCTTCGGAAGTATAAATTACATGAAATCATTCTGTGACATATCGGGAAAGTTCACAACATACACCTTCGGATAGCTTCATCCAGGCCTAGAACAAATGAAAGTCTGTGATATCATAATGGCTCATTCATGGTCTCTGTATGTGTGTTAATTGGATACAATGTGTTTAAATTGAATAGGAATGGCAATGCATATAACTGCTGTTATATTATATCATAACGGTAAACTTTGCAGGGTAACAGTAAATCGTTAAAATCCTTTTAAATTTTTTTCGTTTCCTATTGAATTTCGTTTTTAACTTCCGGTGTGGTTTCTATTGTCTTATGAATGAACTACTTATACATTTACATTTATTTACCATACATACTTACGTACATACATATTGAATATGTATATGTATACATGTATATTTACTATATAAAGTTTATATAAAAACAAAACAGATACTAAAGTTGCTATCTTAAGGACACGTTTTTTTTTTCTTGTTGTTGTCTTTTGTTGCAAACACAAAAGGAGCGAGAGAGAGAGAGAGAAAAGTTTTTAACTTTACATCTTTACTTTTCCTAAACAACAGAATTAAGAAAATGGAAAATGTATTGAACAACAATAACAATAGCAACAAACAAAAAAAACAACAACAACAACATAATTTAAAACAAAAGCGTAAACTAGGAAGTTAAAATCCTTTATATAGTATATGTACATAGAAAATCATAATAAATTAAGAGAGAACGTAAAGAAGAAAAGGAAAGGAAAACAAAAGCCGAAAAAAACAACAACATTTTTAAGATTTATAATGGCTGATGGGCATGCATGTAGTGGTGTTGAGTTAAGAGCACAGGTACAAAAGATTTTATAGTGCTTATACGTACATATGTATGTATGCACTCACTTGTATTTGTGTTTGTATTTTGTACACTTGCTTAAGAGCCTTTCATTTATTTACACGTATATTTAAGAAAACTTTGATTTTGATTTGAAACAAAAGGATTCATTTGTTGTGTGTTTGTAATAATCAATCAATCAAAATAGAAAATTTAATTTATTCTTATTGTTTTTGGCTCTTAGAAAACAATAACAAATACTCAATATAAAATTATGTATTTGAAACTTTAAATGACATGAGAAAAATAAATTCAAGAAAATGAAGCCTATTTAACCAATATGATTAAGGATAATATGTGAGTGTCAAAACTAGAAAAGTAGAAGGGAAAATCGTAAAAAGGGAAAGAATCGTATGTACATGAAAATAATTTTTCTTTGAACTTCATTAAGCAAAAAATGAAACGTGTTAATCGATAACATTTTTCCATACTAGGGATGAGATTTTAAATAGAATTTGCGTATTAAAGGCCTCATCATAATTTAAATTTATACCATTAAGAGCCATTATTACAACTTGCCGTTAAAGTTGAGTTTAGTTAAAGGTAACTTTAGCTAAAGTGAACTTTAAAGTCACCTTTAACTTCTTTTCGTTATTATAACCTAATGATAAAATAAAGTTAACTTTTTCAAAAATATGGCAATGCCGGAACAATGTCGATAAAACTGCTCAATTAAACAAGTTTTTTTTAAACGCAGTGGCAACGAAGGGCCTCTTTTTTGTTGTTGTTGTTGTATTTGCTCATTTTGTTTTGCAAGTTATACTAATGGCCCTAAGAGAGTAAAACCAATAATAACCTGAAGCTTCTGGGTTCGGGCAATATGAAGGATAGATCAACAATTTCTAGCCAAACTTCTCCTTCTATCGGTTTCTGCCGTGTCAACAAAAATGTATGTTTTCTGGCATGTTATGATGAGACTCAACACTTTTCTTTATTTCTCATAATAAAAAACTTTACCCCCAATTCCATCAGACACACGGCATTTTTTCTTCTGCTTTCAAGCCTGGCTTCATTCTAATTCACCTTTTTTCACTGTTTTTTCCATGCTTTTATGTGCTGATCATTATAAACTTTTTTCTATATTTTTTTATCACATTTTTCAGCGATTGATTGTCCAGAGCGAAATGCATTTTTAATACCAAGACATTCGAAAACGATTAAACCTTTTCACTGCTCTATTTTTTACGACCTCTGTAAACTTCACTAGCTTTCGAAGAACATTCAACATGTATTGGTACATACATTTTTACAAATAATTTGAAACCTATTAAAGGCACTTCTACTGAGTTTTTAAGGCTTTTCTAATGCTCCACTTTCTAATATGAATTCTTCTGTAATTTTTCTCGTAATTCTAGCAGCTATGGGAACGATGGAATCAATATTCTGCAATAATGAGTAGTTCTTAACTGTAAGGTATGCGTAACGGAATTTACATCAGCTATTTAACAGTGCATAGTGATCCTTGAAAACGAGATTGCTAGATTGTAACTATTGGTTTTAACCATGTCTGGCGGTTTAGCTCTCGGAAGGAGAATGTTGAATATCTTATGAAACGGTTTCTTTGAAAATTTAAATTCTTTCTTGGTAGCCGATATTGAATTTCTTCTGAGGGTTTTTATGGAATTACGCGGGCTTAGGCGTGTGCATACATTTTCGCCTGGTTTTTTTGCTGTTTTTTTTTTTTTGTCATAATTAGTCATTACAACCCATCAGTCAAGATTACGAACTAGCTTCTCACACCACTTATGTAGTGTGAGTTAATTTTATTATAAGTGAAGGGACCTAACGAACGAAAAATGTTTTCGAGAAGTATTTAATGGCAATTTTATTTACTCTTGGAGCGTTTTGCTAGAAATCTGCTGAGAGGAAGTCTCCGAAGAAATATTTTTTTTTTCATAATTCGTTTTTGATGTCTGCCAATGATGTGCTTATGCATATCATGTGGTTGCATCACTGTGCGTGAGGGCGCTGGTACACGCATTGTTTTCACCCGTGCTTTGAGCACCATGGGGTATGACGTCATGGCGAAACCCTGAACTAATGATCCGTTATTGAATCAATCCTCATGGCTGTTGTGTGTCAATCACTAAATGGTGGTTGCACGAAGTTTTTTCAAGCTTTGCAACCTTTTTCAGAATGCTGTCTTAAAGTGCCGATGGTTGCCATTTGACCATATTGAAGGCTAAAAGTCAGGGGAAATGAATTTAGAAACGGTGCAAAACCGTTCTACATTACAGAAGCGTCAGATGCTCTTTTGAAAGTTTCGATTTTCAAACGTTGATCTGTAGTTTCCTGAATGATTTAGTGATGACAAACTAAAAAAACGTTGTAAAAGCGTTAAAATTACGCCGGTTGCTACCGTTAAGATATATGTGAATGAAATATCTGTCATTAATCGCATAGGCATCATACTTGATTACTAAGTCTTACCGAACGTCCGGTACAAGCTGCACCTTTTGCAACAAATCACTTTCAACTTCAACTCTCTGCCTTCTGATACAACTGTTTTAATATTACAATACTTTTTTAGATTTTTTTTAATCGAAAATTTCAAACCCTTTTATTTAAATTTATTGTTCTCAGCATTTATTTACTACTACACCCAACATCATCCATAGCCAATAATTACAAACGAAATGAATGTGAATGCATGTCTGTGACAACAATTCAATTTACAAGATTTTTGTTATTTTTTTTTTTTTAATTTCTATTGCCAATAAACATTCCATTAAAGAAAAGAAGAAGATGAAATTCAATAAACAATTGAATAAAAATCTATAAAATTATCGATGCAAATCTATAGGCATTTGACATCAAACCATAAAAGCCTAGAAGAAAAGAAATTTACATACATGCATACATACATGCTTATGTAATTGCATATGTAAGTAATATTTAAAATTTCCAAGATTGCTTGTCTCTTGCCTGGGCAATAACATGAAGCCAGAGGTGGACTCTTGTCTTATATTTCATTTCTTCTACAGACGCCCAATGATATTGACAATTACTGACCACAATTGAATTGCATTTTTTTCCTTGTTTGTTTTTTTTTTTTTGGTTTTTTCATATTTGTGGAATTCTGTGGAAAAGAAAACATATTCTAGGGGAAGACAACGTTTTTACAGACACAATATTTGTTTGTATAGCTTTGAAGAATAATTTGTCTCCCAGATTTTGTTCATCTTAAAACAAATAAGCATTCTATACTCAATTAGATTGAGTCGATTACATGATTCGCTACAACACAATAAACTTTAAAGGAACATCCGACAATTGTCCTTCACGATATAACAATGCTAGATATTGTAGAAGCCGCCGTAGTCTAGTAGGTAGTGTGTTGGCTTATTAGACAATGAGGTCACTGTTGAAACCCCAGGTCAGACATTTCAAAATATGAAACATATTTCTTCGGCAGCTTCCTCTCAGCAGATTTCTCGCAAAACTCTCTGAGAGTAAATAAAATTACCATGAAATGTTTCTCGAAAACATTTTTCATTTCTTAGGTCCCTTCAGTTGTGAATAAAATGAACACGCACAACATAAGTGGCGTGAGAAGCTAGTTCGTAGACAAAACGAAATATGAGAAATATTTCTTCGGATTTCTGGCAAATACTCTGAGAGTAAAATAAAATTGTAGGTCCCACCACTCATATATAACAATTAACACTCACAACATAAGAGGTGGTGTGAGAAGCTAGGTCGTAATCCACACTGAAGGCTTGTAATGACCAGTTAGGTATGTATGTATGTACATATTTAGAGATCAACAATGCATTGTTTTTCGCTACTCATAGTACTAGTGACTAGTCGCCGTAGTCTAGTAGGTAGTGTGTTCGCTTATTAGACGTAAAGCCCGGGTTCAAACCCCTGGCCAGACATCAAAACGAAATGTGAAAAAAATATTTCTTCGGCGACTTTCTCTCAGCAGATTTCTCGCAAAACTCTGAGAATAAAAAACCTGCCATGAAATAGCTTCTCAAAATCTATCGTTCGGAGTCGAACTCAAGTATAAATTGAGTGGTGTGAGAAGCTAGGTTATGAGTAAGTCAACAGTATTGAAATTAAACTATTCTGATTCATTCGTACTCACTACAACATTACTTTATAAATACAGGTTACAATAAGTATGAGTACAACGTTGACATCAAACTTATAACATTTGAAATATGTTTGATTCATACGCACGTCTACTCATTCAGATTCATAAATTTATAAGAATACTATAATACTCATAAATGATTCGAGTAATTCGAACCATTCATAAAAACTGACAGTCTTAGTTGTCATTGCATTTACAAAAACAAGAAAAGAGAAAAAGACAAAGACAGCAAGCAAAATAAACACACAACCTTCTAGTAAGTATTGTAGTGTTCGTACGTGAATCATATTTATTTTGTAATATTTGTAAATGTTGAGTAAAGAAGAGTTGAAATCAACAACATCATAAGTATTTTTAAGTATGAGTACGATGAGTACTACAAACTTTGAATATGAGTAACAAGAGTATGATAATGAGATAAGTATGAATGCGTATAGGTATCAGAAATTATGAGTATGATTCGAATCTACTCATCTTTTTGAATACTCATTGCTGATCTCTGGTAAGTACATATTGCCTAAGTAACTTGATCAGCATGAACTAAATTATCGTTCCGTCCTATACCCACGTTTCTTATTTGCTCATAATGCGAACAATGCTTAATAAAGTTTATTTAGAAATCAAATTTCAATTCTAAAGCCATAAGCAAACATATGTAAAATGGAAACAAGACTACCACTTCTATTGTTGTAGGGTATTATTGCAATGAAACCTGCTATTAATTTCGGTTTGAAAATAAAAGGGCACAAAAGAAAATCTTGTAATTTCTTAAGGACATTTCTTAAGAACAAACATTTAAAGCAAAAAAGGTATATTTTTACAAACACTAGTATGTATACGGGTCTGGCAACAGAGACTTTCGAACTTTGACAATTGTCAACAGCCATCTTGTTCAAGCTACATATATCTGTCAAATTAATTGTCATTTATTCAGTCTGTCTGCGCATATCATCATTGACGGATATAGCATTCAGTAACGCACACATATATGTACATATGTACATACATAATTGGCCATTACAACCCTTCAGTGAGGATTACGGCCTAGCTTCTCACACCACTCGTATTATGTGCCTTAATTTTATGCTTGAGTGGTGGACTTACAGTTTAACGTCGATTCTGAACGACAGATTTTGAGAACCTTTTTCATGGCAGGCTTATGGTTGCTCTGTCTGAACCTTTTTTCACTGAAAAAACGACTTCAGCAATGACGCCCATTTCTGGATGGATGGGTGGGTATGTGAACAAATGGCTAATAAGTCATGGAAAATTGGACATTTTGGATGCTTTGCACCCAGAAAAACCGTGACAGACATTTCAACGATGTTATCTGCCACACATAATGGCATCAATAGGTCTTACTAACTTTTTATTTAGAGATCGAAAGCACTTAATAAAAGACCCGATAAATATCTACATACATACATATGGATGAATGTATTCAATTTATGTGTAAATCTTCGTCTCTTTATTTTTACAACAAATGCTCGCTCATATAAAATGGAAAATTCTTAAACTATGTATTCATTATTGTTTTTGTGTCATGATTTCTAATATTTCAAGTAATTGTTTGCCAGGAAGAAGAGAACAAAAGATGGCCAGACAGACAATAGGCCATAATATGCAATCGTTGATGTGAATGAAATTCTGTAAATAAATAAATTTTAATCGTGTAATAAAACAAAAACAATTTGAACAATAAACAATTTTTTTTTTCTCAGAAATTAATTCAACAATTAGTAGAACTCTGTACATACTACTACTGAGTATAACACATTTAGCTCTGTCCGTTCACTCAGAGTTGTTTTCTATGTGAAACAAAGCACATACTACTACAGCCCATATTCTTAAAGGAGTCGATGATATTCATTAACAAGTTAAAGGATTTCAAAATGATTAGAGTTTTTCAAATCAAAAAGTGAATGAAAAAGTGTCAGGACTGCCAAATCTAACTTTTCTATGTTCTCTGCCTCTCCAACTTTTGTTCAGAGAATGGTCCAATTAAATAGAGTTGGCTGTCCATCCAAAGGAGTTAGCATCGAGATAACACAGTTAAATATTTTCACCTAGCCTTGAAACCATTCGATGTTTCTTTCTTATGAAGCGAATTAGACTGCTAATGCCCAATACCGACTGTTCGTTCAAATAATCTCTACATTACTAGACACCAAGTTGACTTTTTCTCTTCCGGCATAGGTGCCGGGGGATGCATCCAATAAGTGAAGGACAGTTACCAACTCTTCTTCATCTGTCAAGTGTCCAAGAGAGCTCATACTGCAACATAATTAATTGGGGAAGTCTATGATTGTGCCACAACTGGCCAATTGATCCATTCTGTAGTTACCTGAAATATCGCTGTATCAATATATGAGATCCATACCGTTTCGCCATCTCATTGCGATATGTGACAACTATACACCATCTTCCAGTTCTCTACGTCAAACAAAACCCAGTGATTTAATACCAGAGAGTATGGAAAAGTCCCTTCTGAAAACATTTCCCTCGGCAGCCTATATTGCCGACAATATCGCGTATCGCGTGAACTGAACTATTCAGCCGGGGACCATCGGTGAGAGTTTGAACGTAGTTAACGTAACGTAATTAACGAACTGCACTACCACACTTTACCACACAGATCTCTTTCCGGAATGGGCGTCCCGAAACTTTCTTAAGAAACCATATTGTGGCCTCATGTAGTTAGTTGTTAATGCTTCCGTCCCATATGCCTTCCGAATCTATGATTCGCGTCACTGACCATTCGCTCAGAGACGTCTAAATGGTCCTAGCCGTTACCGACATCAAGTCAGAAGTCCTTTTGCAAGAGTTTTCTTTAGTACTTTCCGTAAGAGCACTCATGCAAAAAAAAAAACACTTGACTTTTATCAATTACGGCCTTGTCAAGAGCTTATCAGCATACAACGAACCAGAATCACTATAATATCCACGGACCACATTTAATACCCTGTCTACAGACGCTTCAGCACACATGTCCATTTCGAGACCAGCATCAGTACTAGGCTTTACCGTCCATCTGAAAGCTAAACTTCACCAAACTAAAATATATATTCTGTTTCAAATGTAGATGGCACCTAATACCCATTTGGTTTGTGTGTCTGCACTAAATTAGCTTATAATTTTGAAAACTTGAGAATAAAAGAATAATTTAAAATATAACCTAAAGAGGTCGCCAGTGCATTCTTGTTGTAAGGCAGTAAACTTTTTAAAATTCTCCCATTTTAAAATTCTCCAAAATTTTGTTTATGATATGGTAACCAGACAAGTCGGTTAATGTATCCGCTAACTGAGGTGAAAATTTCTTATTCTAGACATACACCGTTAACTTCAGAATATACAGTACATTGGTCTATGATAATACAGTACCATTTCGGGTAACGTCAGTTTGGTGGGTTTCGATTTTATTCACCACACAGGATAAATTCAGCTCTCTGTGAAAACTCACCACACTGTAAACTCACCACTACAAAATTCACCACACTTCCAAAAAATCTATTTTTATTTGCCCTCTCTGTCCGTCGTATGGACTCAATGGACTTAAACTCCAACAACAACGAAGAGGTGGCAGCAGCAACACATCCACAATTACAAAAACTACACCTCCTTTTCTCTTTTGCTCATTTCTCTTTCCCCACACCCTCTTACTCTTACTCCCACCTAACCTAACCACACCCCCTTCCACCCAAGGACCGACGACCACACACACACACACCACACCAGCAGCAGCAACACCACCAACACACTCAACACAACAAATACATCAATAATACACACCAACGCCATAAATTCCTGTTGAACAAACAAATATGATAAACAGTTGCTTAATTTTTACTTATATAAACCGGAAACGGAAAAGAATGTGCGAATTATAGTGTTTTCACACCGAGTGGTTTTAACGCAAAAGTTGGTTTTAACGTTAAAATCAAAAATAAAACCTGCTTTTACCATACAAAATTATTGTGTTAAAATCAACTTAAAACCTTTTTTGAATTGGTTTTAAGTTGATTTTATGAAATACAACCTTGTTTTATGTACTAAATCAGAGCTACCAGCTCTGAAATGGTAAAAACAGCTGATAAAAATTAAATAAAAACAAAATAAAAACAAAACAAATGTAAAAATATAGAAAGCCGGTTGTATAAAAATGTAAAATTTCAAATAATGAATGCTACAACAATAATAAATAACAATATTTTAACAATAATATTAATAATATTAATATTATTTCTTAATTTTTCATATTTTTTGTTTTTTCTTAAACAAAAACATTTCTGTTCCGTCATGAATGTATGAAAGTTAAAACCTGATTTAAGAAAATTTGCAGTGTGAACGCAAAATCAGCTGATTATGGTTTTAATGCTAAAATCAGGTTTTAACTTTTGGTGTGAAAACACTATTAGTTAAAGAACGAACAAAAACCATCAACCAGTAGTGTTGCCAGGAATATTCTTAGAAAACTCACTGATGACCAGTGTTGCAAATCTGAAATTTTAAATTTTATAATTGAAAAAGTGCTTTTCTTCATAAAATAGTACTTGGTCATTACAACCTTCAATCAGAATTACGGCCTAGCTTCTCACACCACTCATGTTGTGTGCCTTAATTTTAAACTTGAGTGGCGGGTCATACAGTTTAACGTCGACTCCGAACGACAGATTTTTTGAGAAACTTTTCATGGCAATTTTATTTACTCTCAGAGTTTTGCCATATACTCTGCTGGGAGGAAGGAAGTCATCGAAAAAATATTTTTTTTTTCATATTTTCGTTTTGGTGTCTGATCTGGGGTTTGAACCGTGACCTTACGTTTAATTTGCCAACACTACCTACTAGTAGACTACTTACGGCGACTTCTCTTAAAATAATTTGTTTCTAAAAAAATTCTTGTTTTAGCCTGTACAAAGTGATTGCATAACCAATACAACGAACGCATTGTTAACAAATAGTATGAAAACGTAAACAATAAACACAAACGATTTTAAATAATTGGGTTTTAATGAAAACAAAAAAAAAACTATAAATTATTTATTTCGTAATACGTGTGGTGAGCCCAATTATATCGTACACAGCACTTGGGACACAACTTAACGACACGTTCTTTTAACGTATTTTTATTGCGTTTATAAAGCAGCCAAAATACCGGCCAAAACGAATGAGGCACCGAGCATTACATAACCGGTTGAATAGACTTCTTTGATCTTCAAGAAACGGCCAGTGTCCCACAACAAATGGCGGACACCGTTGGCTGTATGATACGCCAGCGGATAGGCAATCAAGAACTTTAAAAGACACAATGAACCAGAGCTCAAATGTAAACCCTCAATGACAGTGGCATAGTTGGCAATATCTTGTGGTGAACTGAGGGCGGCCAAACCAAGACCCCAAACAGCAGCACCTAACGCCATGCCAGTGGCACGGTGTGTTACCGACAACAAAGAAGTCAATTGTGGCTTGTAGATGGTCAAGTGAGGAGACATTTCACGTCCCAAACGAACATTTTTATCGAAATATGTTTCGTCTTTAATGGTACTGGCAGCTGGTACAACTTTCATGGTAACCTGTCTCTGTGCTTGGACCATCTGTAGGCCCTGGCGCAATGCAGGAGAACGTATTAAGGAACGTGTAACGGCATACCTTTAAACAAGTAGATTTATATTAATAAAATAATTAATTTAAAATCACAAATTATATAAAAAACTTACATTTTTCTTATAAACCACTAAAAATTAAGTTGATGGAAAACAACTACTACCACGAATGCTTCTTCTTATTTACAAATGTCAATGTACTATGGAGAACTTGGCAGCACTTTCTGCATATAAAACTAATGCTATTAATCTTTTACAATTATTGGGTGTGGAATGGTTTGTGTTCAGAATATAAAGATTACATGTTTAAAAAAATACCACAAGAATGAAAGGAATTGACCTTTTTTTATTAAAAAAATTATAATAAAATAAATTATAATGCATTGCGAATTATTATACAAGTTGAATGTTATACTTTGAGTTGAATAAACAAATTGGTCGTTTCCTCCACACGTTTCGATTTTTTCAGTTGACTGTTTATCCAACTTTATTTATAAATTTCAACATTCAAATTGAGTTTGAAAGTCTTTGCATTAATGGTCTAATATTTTTTTCTTTATTTACTTTTATTATAAATTCAGAAAATGTTTCATGAAATACTAAAATTTAAATTAAAACCACAATTTTAAAATATTGTAATTAGAATTTTTGGACCTCACAGTAATCTTTTCCAAGTAAGAGACTGTTTAATCCTTCGCAAAAAACAACACTGCACATCTCTTACAAGGCTACTTCGTTTGACAGCCGATACTATTTGGTATAATACATGGTTGTATACGATAGAATATATTACCGTATTTGTTCAATTTTGTCATAAAAACTAGCAAGAATTAAAAATTAATTCAAAGATATAGAATCAGTTCATTATTTTAAGTGTATTCATTGACTACCTAATTCATAACTTCATAATTTTTTCGCAAATTGTAGCCACATAATCTACTACGTTTTTAATTTTAAGACATTGGCAACACTAAATTGACGTCGCCATTAAATTTTCCACTTCGTAGTTAATTTCTTTCTTTTCGCTGTTGAATTGAGCGCGTGGCAAACGTCGTGTGTCCGGATTCCCGCAATTTGTGTCCTCTCGGTGTGTGACTGTGCAAAAATATATTTTTTAAATTTTTTACTTAAAAAAGAAAACCAAATAACCTCGACAACATGAAAATTTACAAGGATATCATTACTGGCGATGAAATGTTTGCTGATACCTACAAAATGAAATTGGTTGATGAAGTAATCTACGAGGTTTATGGCAAAGTTGTCAGCCGCAGCGAAGGTGACATTAGAATTGAGGGTTTCAACCCCTCGGCTGAAGAAGCTGACGAAGGTACCGATTCCACAGTTGAAACTGGTGTAGATGTTGTAATGAATCATCGTTTGCAAGAATGTTTCGCCTTTGGTGACAAAAAGGGCTTCACCTTGTACTTGAAAGATTACATGAAGAAGGTGTTGGCTGAATTGGAAAAGAGAGCCCCCGATCAAATCGATGTGTTCAAGAGCAACATGAACAAGGTAATGAAGGAAATCTTGGCCCGTTTTAAGGATCTTCAATTCTTCACTGGTGAATCTATGGACTGCGAAGGTATGGTTGCCATGTGTGAGTACCGCGACATTGACGGACAAAGTGTGCCTGTCCTCATGTTCTTCAAACATGGTCTAGAGGAAGAGAAGTGCTAATTTTAACCTAAAGCTCGATTTTTTTATTATATGCATTAAATATTTAGTTACAATTTTATTTTTAATATGTATTTAAGTAAATACCATCATCAACATTAAACATATGGAGTATGTTTTGAACGTAAATTTCGAGATTTTTTTTAATCAATTTCCCTAACGTAAAATTTAATGATTTATACATTTGGTTTAATTCTCTAATACCTTTTTGATTTTAATATTGTAAAAATATTTTCGAAAAACAGAAGACTCAAACATGTAAAGCATATATTTAAAATAAAACAACAACAATAGATATTATGTATTTAAAACAACAAACAAAAGAATATAAGATCTTATGCCTTAAAATGGAATTATCAATAGAGAGATGAAAAAGATTAAACTGCAACAGATGAAAACTCTCCATTCAACAGCAGCTATTAATGCAGAAAATTATTTTTCCATTGCTTTAAGAATTTATTTGTTTATTTAGTTAATAATTGTTTTTGGGCAGGCGATTTCTGTTTTAAATTATCTGCAACTGTACTCTAACCATTTAAGAAGAACAACAAAAAAGAAATATCACATAATGCGGAAGAAATAAAGAGAAATTCAAACGTAAATCCCAATATTGTCTTGTTATTTCATTTCACTATAAGTTGACTAAAGAAAATCATTAATAATGAATGACTCATTTTGGCATTATTATAGTATGCCTCAGTTTTTCTTCAATGTCACCCGATACTATTACAGTTCTTTGAACTTGTTTTTCATTTTTCCCACATACCCATACCCCATTTTTACATGCTCTACTCTATGCATTTTATTTGTTTGTTTCTTTAAATAGGTTAGGCTGGGTAAAACTGTTTTAACCTATTTTTCTTTACTTCTGCTTCACTATGCATTTTCTTTCTTGCAATTTTCTACAAAACATAACCTCAAATTTCTAACAAACACCTTGACTGGAAATGGGATTTTGTTTACATTTGGTTTAATTGTTTACATTTGTTGTTGTTGTTAATAAATTGTTGGTATACAATTCGTATGATATTCCTGTAAACAAAAAAATGGATTCCAAAGACGTACAGACTTGTTGCAAAAATTAATAGAAAAAAATTCATAAAAACAACAAACACATGGTATTAGCTTTGTTTCGTCATTGTTTTATTTGTTTATATGGGCTTGTGGGTTGGTACGAGCGTTGCCAGTAATTTTTTTTTTAAACTTTTTATTTCTGGAAAAAAACCTTGGTTTTAGCAAGAAAAACTTTTTTTTCTACTAAAATACCAAAATTTTAAAAAGAGAGTACCGGAGTGGGTTAAATCTGTTACTTCCCCTGTTGGTGTTTCTTTGATATCTTGCCCTGGAGTAAATATTTGTTTGGAGTTATTATTAAATTTATTGAAAAAAGTGGAAATTGAAATTTGATGAAAAAACTTGTGAAAACAAATTTAATGAAAACTTTATTCGATCTCAAAAAACTTGGAAAAAAGGGAAAACTTGGCACCTGGCAACGCTGGTTGGTACACAATTGTGTAAGCAACCCATAGCTAAATGCAACTCTGTTGTTTATTATACAAGTGGTGGGAATCTTACCCAGTGGTGGGAATAAGTAATTTAAGCGTTGAATTACTTTAAAAATAATTTTAAATAGAATTAATTAGCATTTAATTAAATTACACAATAAAGGAAACATCTACAGTTAGCCGATGAATTATGGGTACAATCTAGATGACATGACAGGTAGAGACTGTAAACAGTAACTATATGAAAAAAAAGCGGATGCATGAAACCTTATCCATCCGAATAATAACTTTGGTCTCCTGTACAATTTAATTTTACAACGTTCCATTAATAGAAATTTGTTCATGGTATCCGGTCCCCCACATATGGTGGAGAGCTTTCGAAGCGATGAGTTGGCAGAAGCTGCTGGTGCTTCATTGGAAATTATCCAATGTTTACTTCCAATAGTATAAGCAGTTGAGGGGCTGGCGGCGTGGAACTTTTAAGGGTCTTTGATAATTGATAACAGTGCACGATTTTAAGAGATGTTGATTAGAGCATACTGGGTACTTTGGATTCGGGTTTAACGGTTTACATTATCAACCAGTTTCTCTTTTTGCTGCTCCCGAAGAGGAGACATTGGAGATGTTTTAATAGTTTCTTAGGTGGCCATGTGATCTACTCGAAGATGGACGCTGACAACGGTGACAATCTATTCTGTGGGCAGCTGTTCAAAGCTATGCAATGGACGCCTTGGTGACTGTATTGTCTTCCAGACTGAGGTGTTTGCTATCATTAAGGCAAAGACGCTGATCTGTAAAAAGATTCCACTGGGTGATAGACTAGCTCTGAAGTCAGTGAGTAGTCATTATTTAGAAAGCTCCTCTTTAGGGCACTGTGCCCCCACCTGAACCGTTCTAGAATGGAATGATAGGGATACTATTAAGATATTATGACTAAGCACCGCAAGCAATGACTGGTTTTTGGTACAACTCCGAGTTCTGCAGATTACGCTGTAAAGTCCTAGTACAACGCAAGAACTTCACTGATGGTCTAAGGGATTTAGTATGCCAGAATACCGGGCTTGGACGGAGAGATTAATATCGTGCATCCGTCTATGCTGGGTTCCGAGTCATAGCAGAATACTGGGCAATGAGACGTCGGATGCTCTCGCTAGGTTAGGTTCACTTTCTGAGGATGATTTAATAGTTGGTCCTGACTCCCCAATCTGCTGCCTCTACGGATTCATCGATGGATGGGTCAGGGGGAAAGAGAAGAGGCGCTGGGGGAATGGATCGGGTTGTCATGTCTTTCGATGTCTATGGTCTGCTATAGACAGTGTGAGAACAAATTGGCTGCTGGCCTTGGATAAGGCCAGTTTAAGGTTGAATTTAGGGGTTATCACAGGGCACTGCGAGATTAGGTCCCTGATCTGTTCAAGATCCCAGCAGGACTACTGCATTGTATGTTGCGATGAGGAGGAGTTAGAGACTGTCGAGCACCTCCTCTGTAACTGCCCAGCCCTTGGTAGGTTAAGGTTGAGGACCCTTGGAGGGGCTTCTTTGAGGATTTGAATTCTGTGTCGAGAGCCGACATCAGGGCTCTCCAGATTCATCAGTAACTTGAGTTGGTTGAGAAGTGCTAGGGCTTCATCAGTGTATCCGCGTTCTCCCCTTTTTGTTTTGTTTGGTCTATGTGAGTCCTTAGCTTCCCATTCTCCCTTCCTACTTGCTCTCCTTTTTTCTATTCCCTCTTGTATCCGTTCTTCTTAAGGTCTCAGGTGACAGGTACACGTCCTCTAACCTAACCTAAATATACTTCACTTAGACTTTCGTAATATTGATTTTAAGTTTATTTGACAAAACCTGGTCGTTAATCTACGCTGAGCATGAAGTCTTTGGCGCTCCTGATATGAAGTGAAACATAATTAGCATTTAAAATCAAACTAGAAATTTCTAATGGCAGCCTTAAAATAGTTTCAAAAGTCAAATTCGTGAGACCGCAATAGTTTTGTGATAAGAATGTAAATTCGTTGGTAAGTTCCTATTGAAAACTTTATTTTTTTATAATTTTTTTTATTGTAGTAAAACACAAGATTATTTTACCACACCTTATTGCCTAAGCATTGTAAAAATAAACTACAACGTTATCATATTCGTTTAATACAAAAACTCATTTATTTACATGCCAAATTAGTTTGTTATTCTTTTTTTTTATAATATTTTCTACAATTTTCTTAATATTTGTTAAGAAGAAAAAGAAGAACTATTGCTGCAATTGGTGTTTTTGTTCTTTTATATTCTAAACTATTGTATTTTAAATATTTTTTTTTCTGTATGTAAAAAATGACAGTCCTTTGTATTGATATTTGTTTTTAAGATCGTTCATGTTTTGTTCTTAATTAGAATTTAATAAATTTTGCTACAATATTTTGTATGACATCTTTTTTTTTAAACATTTCAAACGTTTTTACAATAGAAAATTTGTTTGTGATGGAATGATTAGTTTAACTTTACAAAAATAATAATAATAATAAACACTGACTTAAGACTGTTCTGGTTGCACTCTGAACTGTTGCTTATTTGATTAATTATTTTGATACTATAGAAAGCATAAAACAGCTTATAAATTAAATTATAATTTTAAAATCAACATTATTTAAATCATTTAAGAACTCAGTTCTCAATTGTACACTTTTTTTTAAATAAAAAAATTAAATGTAGATAATAGTTTGTAGTAACATTTCTCATGATTTTGCACAATGTTTTCATAAATAGTAAAAACAAATTATAACTAAATAAATTAATTATGCAAAATGATTTAAAGAAAATCTTAGAAATGGGAAGGAGTTTTTTTTTTGTTTTATGAAAAACAGTAGCATAAGGTTCATTTAAATATTCTATTTTAAAATATACATTTTACAGTTAAATAAAAATATATAAATTATCACACATAATCCAATTGGATGTAGATTTGTTTAACACCTATCGATTCGAAAATCATGCGCGTATGTGAGACCACATATTGGGGATCGATATTACGCGCTACTTCTAATTTGATAGCACCCACAAAAACATCCGAACATAAGGTCCAAAAGTGAGGCTCTTGTACGGCATAGACTCCCGCCAAACCGGTAACCTTTTGATAACACTGAGGTAGTAAACGATCTAAACTGACTGGTTGTCTTTGCATTAAAACAAAAATCGATTCCTTTATAAGGCTCATTACGGAAAGAACAATTAATAGTGCAATGAATATGGAACATATGGGATCAGCTATCATCCAACCGAATAAATGCATTAAAACAGCGGATATAATAACGCCAACAGAACCCAAAGTATCGGCTAAAATGTGTAGGAAGACACCGCGCATAATTTGTGAATTGCTGCCACTAACTTCGTCGGCATGTGAATGACCATGCGAGTGGGAATGACCGTGACCTGTAAAAAAGGAATTATAAACATATTAAAATTCTATCCACTCTTCTATAAGGAATTTAAATGTTTCAAGCTATTAAGCTCGTATTGTTTTCATTGTTAGCGTTAAGAACTACTACTACTACTATTGTCCTTACTATTTTTGTACAATAATACGAAATTTGAAACGATTAAATCAATCATATCTATCAATCAATTGTATCTACCTAGGCAACTGCTTCTGCCTGAAAACTCTAGATGCTGTAACTGTGTTAAAGTCTACATATGAAGAGTTGAGTTCCACAGGAAGTTAAAACGCATATTCTCATGGGAATTATTCATATCTCTTAGCTTTTAAAACAATTAAATATGTAGGAAGAACTTATCAAAGATAACCAACAATTTTATGAGGTCCTATGTTGAGACAAGTACAGTACACGGAGATCGAGTCGACCCGTTGTACCGAAATGAGGTCCGATGTAATTATTATTTTATCATCTAACACAGTTTTCATTCAGTCCATATGATATAAAAATATCGAATCCACTTTCTTATTTAGAATTAGAAATTATAAACTTCTTAAAAGTAGATAAGAGTAGAGACCAACTGATATCATTTTGGTCGCTTGTGTATCGAATCAGTCCATAATTCTAAGAAGCCTTATGTGGCTTGATGGAAGTAGTTTACTAGACAATATTTACAGAAAAGCTTGACTTCGTGTTTTAAATTTACTTACCATCATCCAATAATATCGTCTGATGATTATTTGAGTCCAAATGGTTGTTGGAATGTGAATGGCCACCACCGCCAGCATGTGAATGACCTCCACCATGAGAATGGCCATGACCGCCGCCGCCATGTGAATGTCCATGACCACCATGATTGAAGGCATAAATGCCAACCAGGTTAACTAATAAACCCAATACTGAAACAACAAATAAACGCTCATGTTTAACTTCAGGCGGTTCTATTAAACGCTCTACACCCTCCGACAATATAAAGAAGGCCACAAATATTAAGAAGAGACTATTAACAAAACCGGCCAATACTTCTGCTCTCACAAAACCATATGAGAAGCGTTCATTGGCTTTCCATTTTGTAATTATTGATGCGGCAAGACCAGCCAAAAGACCCGTACAGTCGAAAAACATATGAAATGAGTCTGATATTAGACCTGTAAAATGAAGTTTTTTTTTTTAAATTTTATGATCGTAACATCTATCTAATCTTATCATTTATAATCTCTATTATAAACACACTTACCCAAACTGTTGGTCCATATGCCATAGAACAGTTCCACAAATGCAAAACTTAAATTTAATATTAAAAACAAGAATAAATTCCTTGAATTTTTATCGGAAAATATTAATCTTCCCCAACTGTTCAGGTTGTCCTTAATCCGGTACAGGCAATTACTACGGTCTCGATGTGTTAAAGGCAACATTTTTATTTATAAACTGTGGCTAAAACACAAAAAAAAAAGAATTAATTCAAGAATTTATTTTCATTTGCCTACGTGGTGTGTTTATTTTTTGTATAATCCGCTCACATACGTTTTGTTGTCACTGCCGTTGTTTTTTTTTTTTTTTTTTTTTTAATCACCGTAAGAGAGCTATTGACAGTTTTGTTTTTTGTGATTCCCAGGCAGTTTTTTAAAATTTTGGATAATTTTTAATCTATTGCTAGTCCGTTAGGTGCTTACTACCCTGTTGCTTGTAATTTAATTTAGAAATTCAACATTTTTAGTTTAAATCAATTGGAAAATAAGAATTTTTCGTTGCAAGATGTAAAATTTCATGCGTGAATTTCTTTTTTCTTGTGGCTCTTTTTGACGTTTCAATGTAAAGTAGAACAAGAAGAGATTATTAATGAACTACTAATGCCAGATTATCTAGGACTGCATAAGGTTGCCAGATTAGGAATTTGAACGTGCAATGATTGTAGGAATTTTGTAACGACTCTGAAATTGATGTGAAATATAATATGAAAATATATTTGCATTGAAAATAAAAACAAAACCAAATAAGTCTAATCTGAAACGGTTGTATTGTCACTATTAAAGCCTTTTATTTTAAATTGTTCTGTTGTTGTTGTTTTGCCACTATTAAAGTTTTTTGCTAAATGGGCAATTAATTTGTTGTTGTTGGTTTGTGTATGGGGATAGTTTTAGAAGTATTAATGTAACACCCTGTACGTGTTATCAATTCATTAAAGTTCGAATGTCAAAACACTATCAAAACAAAACCGAATTTAGCGAGCAAAACAAACACCATCAACACACACTAGTTTACTCATACAAATTTCTTTTAAAAATAGAAATTCTTTCGGCAAATGAAAATACTCACCTTTCAATACTCAGTGCAAGAAAAAGAGAAACACGAAAAAAACCAAGAGATTCAAAGAACTGATGACGGAAAATTACGGAAAATTCATTTTCATTTCATAATACACAATCAAATAGTCTTTACTGATCGTGAAAGATCGAGAAAATTCAGCTGAGAAACGATATCCGTACCTATAAATACAAAGTGTTCCAACACAAATTTGGTAATTTTTAAAGAAAACGTGACTCATAGACAATAAAATCTTACAAAATTATTGAAAAGATTATTATTTCTTATTAGTTTAAGTGAAGCAAAGAATTAAAGCAACGAATTTATAAAAGTACAGTGAGAATGACTACAACAAATGCAACAGATGATACGGCGACGGAGGCCCTAACCTATAAAGAAAAAGGCAATCAAACGTTTAAGGAGGGCAAATGGCAAGAGGCCATTGAATGGTATACAAAAGCCATTAAGATTGGTGAGAAACATAAGGAATTGCCAATATTTTATAAAAATAGAGCAGCAGCATATTTAAAGTTGGAGGATTTTAATGCAGCCTTAAATGATTGTAACGAGTCCTTGAAATTAGTGCCTAAGGATCCCAAGGCATTGTTTCGCAGAGCTCAGGCCTATGAGGGTTTGAAAAAGTTCGAAGAAGCCTATAAAGATGCCACCGATCTATTTAAAGAGGATCCCACCAATCAATCTGTGCAACCTATGTTGAAAAAGTTGCATTTGATTGTGCAAGAAAGAGCAGCGAAAAATGCTCAGACTTCTACGAAAGTGCAACAAATGATGGAATTGTGTTTTGATATAGCTGCACCTTTAGAGAAGAGACGTTCAGCGTCTAATAATCTTTTAGTTTTAGCTAAAGATGAAGTAGGTGCTGAACTTTTGTTCAAGGCCGGATGCATAACGAAAATAGCTTCAATAACTAAAATTGAAAAAGATGCAGACATATATGTTAACCTGGTTAGAGTTGTGGCTGAGTTATGTAATCATTCCGTGCCACGTACCAAAGCCGTACTTACGGAATTGGGTGTACCATGGTTTATGCATGTTTTGGACCACAAACATGAAGAGAGGGTTACGGCAGCTCAGTATTGCTTGCAAATAATTATTAATTCTCTATCGGGCATGGAAAATAAACCGGATAGCAAACCTAATAAGGAACTGTGCGAACAGAATAACAAGGAAATTGATACATTACTTACCTGTTTGCTATATAGTATAACAGATCGTACGATTTCGGGTGCTGCTCGAGATGCTGTCATGGAACTGTTGACCAGAAATGTCCATTACACCGCATTGGAATGGGCTGAACGTCTTGTAGAACTAAGAGGCCTTTATCGTTTGTTGGATGTTTGTTCCGAATTGGAAGAATATAAATATGAAAGTGCTATGGAAATAACATCTTCATCGCGTACCATTGCATCGGTATGTTTGGCACGCATTTATGAGAATATGTATTACGATAAGGCCAAGGAGCGTTTCCAGGAGCAAATCGATGAATACATTAAGGATAAGCTATTGTCGCCTGACATGGAATCCAAAGTAAGAGTTACGGTGGCCATAACTTCGCTGCTATTGGGTCCTTTGGATGTTGGTAATCAAATTATTGCCAGAGAAGGTAGGTTTTAGTTTTTCCGGAGAGTTTTATTGCAACAAAAGAGATTTTCAATAAGGGTGGTTTAATTTTAAAAAGGACCCATCCACCCTTTTTGCCTTATTCTCTTTTTATTTTTCAAAATTTACTTGCCATTGATTAAATTTCTTAAAACTCATGTACATCTACCCCCTGCCATCTTTCAGGTATTTTACAAATGATTTTAGCCATGGCTACCACTGACGATGTGCTACAGCAAAAAGTTGCTTGCGAATGCATTTATGCTGCTTCATCGAAAAAAGATAAAGCCAAGGCCTTGTGCTCTGGCGGTGTTGATATTCTCAAGAAACTCTATCACTCTAAAGATGATGGCATACGTGTCCGTGCTTTAGTGGGTCTATGCAAATTGGGTAGTTATGGTGGTCAAGATGCAGCGATAAGACCATTTGCTGATGGTGCCACTTTGAAATTAGCCGAAGCCTGTCGGCGTTTTTTGATCAAACCAGGCAAAGATAAAGATATACGCAAATGGGCTGCCGATGGCCTGGCTTACTTGACTTTGGATGCTGAAGTGAAAGAGAAATTAATTGATGATAAAGCAGCTATACACGCTCTAATGGATTTGGCACGTACCGGTGATCAATCATGTCTGTATGGTGTTGTAACGACTTTCGTTAATCTACTCAATGCTTATGAAAAGCAAGAGATTTTGCCTGAAATGGTGGAACTGGCTAAATTTGCTAAAGTCCATATACCCGAAGAGCATGAATTGGATGATCCTGATTTTGTAAATAAACGTATTGTGGTATTGGTTAATGAGGGCATTACCACTGCCTTGGTGTCCTTATCCAAGACAGAGAGTGATAATTCTAAAGAATTAATTGCGAGAGTATTAAATGCTGTATGCAGTCTGCAAGAAATGAGAGGCAAAGTTGTACAAGATGGCGGTGTTAAGTGTCTTCTAAAATTGGCTTTAGAGGGCACAGAAAAAGGTAAACGCCATGCCTGTCAGGCTTTGGCACGCATTGGTATCACCATTAATCCTGAGGTTGCCTTTGCTGGCCAAAGAAGTTTGGATGTTGTGCGCCCCCTACTAAATCTATTGGCACAAGAATGTACTGCCTTGGAAAACTTTGAAGCTCTTATGGCGTTGACAAATTTGGCAGCCATGAATGAAAGTGTACGCCAGCGCATTATCAAAGAGCAGGGTATTACAAAAATTGAATTCTATCTCATGGAGGATCATCAACTGTTGACAAGGGCAGCTGCTCAATGTTTGTGTAATCTGGTTATGTCCGAAGATGTAGTGAAAATGCACGAAGGCGATAATGATCGAGTGAAATTCTTGGCTTTGCTATGCGAAGAAGAAGATGAAGAAACAGCCAAAGCATGTGCTGGTGCTTTAGCCATATTGACTTCAGTGTCTAAAATATGTTGTGAGAAAATTTTCGAAGTTCAGTCGTGGCTGGAAATTTTACATGTTCTAATCGCTAATCCCAGTCCTGAAGTGCAACATCGCGGCATTGTAGTGTTATTAAATATTATAAATGCAGGCGAAGACTTGGCTAAGCGTCTATTTGAAACGGATATCATGGAATTGTTAAGTGGCCTATCGCAATTGCCCGATGAGACACGAGTCAAGGCGCGACAAGTGGCCACTGAGTGCCTTAAGGCTGCCGAAAGATATAAATTAATAACGAAATCCGATAATGCGGATGAAAATTAAATTTTATTTATTTATTTTCTAATTTTATACAAATGTTTTTGCAATTCATTTACAAACATTTTTTTTCATTATTGTATTCATCATTGTGTTTTCATATGTGACTTTTGAATTTAAAATTATTGGCAATAATTTTCGTTTTACGAAAAACTAAAAAAAAAACAATTGTTCTTAATTATTAAAGTATGTTTACGTTTTATATGTGTGTATTTTTATATTAAAAAAAAAATAAATTATTGAAAATTTAAATAATTCAAAATAAATTTCTACTATAATACAAATACAACAACATTTAATCTAAATAACCTTCTTCTAGGAGTACTGGCAATAAGTTTCGTATCTCATTTACAAAATTTGAGTCACGATACATCATGGAAATCATATCGGGACTTTCAAACACTTTTGTGGTATCGGTATCCTTTAATTGTTCGGTGGTTTTGCTTAGAAATCCTATTACCATCGGCAAGATTGTGGACACTAAGAAAAGTTCTACAAGCAAACAAAATAGTTTTTAATTTAAATACATATTGTTATGAAATGGTTAACTTACGGTAATGTCTGTATTTTAAATTGGCCATTTGGAATTGCGAAAATAATGGCATTTCTCCTTGATAGTTTATTTTCTGTAGAACCTTTGTAAATTCCATGAAATAATAGTACATAAACTCATTACGTCTCATGCGTAACTCCGGACTCAAAATCATATATTGTGAATACAACATATCTATGCTTGAGGGTGCAAAACAGGATATTTGATAGTCCACCAAAATTAAATCCTCCAATTGAGTTTTTTTGCTAAATTTAAACATTAAATTCTTCATGTGAAAATCACCATGATTCAAGACAAATATATCGCCTTGACCATTATTTAATTTGTATGCATTGTAGAGATCTTTGCAAGCCTGTTTCATTTTCGGTTTCATTAGTTTTACCTTTTCATAGTACTTGTCAAACTCATCATAGCATGACAGCATATCAATGAAATTATTTAAACCATTTTCAATCATGTCTTTAATCATGTCGGTTGACATATTAAATGCACCATCCCGATATTGGGTGACCACTTTGTGGTCTTCATTATGGCCCAACATGTAGCTGACAGCATGTAGTCTGGCAATTTTTCTATAAACAGCTTTTACTTCATCTTCGTTTAGAAAGCGATTACGTACTGTATCATAACCGAGTTCACACAGATCTTCAAGTATAATAACCTTATGGGGTTCCAAAGCATGGTAAATAATGCTAAATATGATTTATGAAAATAAAAACAAGAAATTTAAAGAAAATTAATAAATTACATCTGTTCTGCAAAAATTTCAAAGTATTTTTGGCGGAATTGGGAAGGAATTTGTGAAAGACGCAAATTAATACTAAACAAGCTCATTATCTTTGTTCATAATGCTTGTTTGGTTTAGCTGGTACTAATAGTAATACTAGTTCTGAGATCACCTTGAAGTCAGTCAAGGCAATACAATAAAAATCCCAAAAGATGCAATATCGTAACTATTGCCGTCTCTGTTCGTTAAAAGTCAGTGGGGCATATAGTGTATACTGTAAAGCGTTCTCTTCTATGCGTATAGACTTACAGCATTATTATCACAAAGCCTCTGCCTCATCCTACACGGTTTCCGTTTTCTTTGTTTCAGTGGCATTAATGATCACCGTGCGAGGTTTCAAATAAGCCAATCCCTTATCATTTAACCTCTTCAACTTTGTCGTGAGAGTGTTCCGTGAAAGGCGGACTAGGGCCTATCAAGCGAAATGTTACTGCTGCCTTTAGCGCTATTGGATTGGAATCAATCATGACGAGTTTACCAGCAAGTTCGGATGTTCCGACGAGACGGGTATTCGATGTGAGGATTAGCGGAAGTCACCCCAGATTTCTGGCAAAAACTCTGAGAGTAAATAAACCTGCCATGAAAAAGTTTCTCAAAATCTGTCGTTAGGAGTCGACGTTAAACTGTAGGTCCCGCCACTCAAGTATAAAATTAACGCACACAACATGAGTAGCGTGAGAAGCTAGGCCATAATCCTGACTGAAGGGTTGTGATGGCCAATTACGTATGTTTGCATGTTTACAGTGTTTTAAGATTTCATTGGACTCTTACTTACCCAGCCGATAATTTTGTTGGCTCACCGCAATCAGCTAAAATTTTCTCAATTTTTGGCAAAGTCTGAGTGTACATATTAATTTCTGTTTCAAAGGCTTTTGATTCCATTAACATTTGTCGTTTTTGACCATCTTCCAACGGCACCGTTTTGATAATTAAAGATTTTTCAATTGTACTGCCAGTTCTATCGAATTTATAGGATACTTTACATCTAAACATAATGCTGGCATAGTGATCACCTTTCATGCTAGCCGGACTCAGGTCAAATTTAATTATCTTTAATGTTATATATAAATAGAAATTTTAAATATTTAAAAATCTTGCGTAGAATTGATATTAAATTACCTCCACATATTCATTGTTTTCATATTGGGTTATAACTTTTTCGAGAAACTCCTGATTAATCCAATCGGGAGCCATCATTTCATCGGCATTATAAAGACTCATTGTATAATTGGATTTTTGCTGTAGGCAACCGTTTAAAATGAAATTAAAATTAGACTAAACTATTGTAGGGAAATTCAAAACGTTTTTTATTTGTTTGATAACTTAGACTGACTAGATTTAACAATTTTTATTATTATTTACTGATAAGATAAATAAGTGCTCTCGAGTGTTTTTTATTTTTATTTTTATTTTAAATCTAAAGAGTGTAGCTCAGGTATTGTGTTTAAGCATTTAAAACCAATTCCAATTTGTTATAGAAAGTAATCTTTTAACTATTTTTACTATTATTTTACTACTGTTTTACTACTATTTACTACTATTTGACTACTATAATTTTATACTGGTAATTGGACTGTAAATGAATTCCTATCCTTCTATATAGAGCACAAGCAAGTGCTTGTATTAGCAATGGTTTAGATTGAAGAGCGGTATTGTAAATGATGATAAATGCTAATGCTACTCCCATGCGGATTGGCCCACATGAAAATATAAAGAGATAGACTCAATCCGCACCAACTATACTCAATTTATACACACCGACCTGCTTTCATACCTCCTACAGCGGGAAAAGCTGGATCCATTAAACTAAAATCAAGCAAGCAAAAAACAAAAAAGAAATAATAAGAGGTGAGGAGACTTTTTTGTGACAACCCTATGGTTCTTAAAGAAGCCCAGAGAGTGTAAACTCTTTATTCATTTTTCATTATACCTCTTGTGAGCAAAGCACTTAAATTTTAGAGTTACGAACATCTCTTGGTGGTCTTTGGCCGACTTTGAGCATTAAACTTTTGCGACATCTTAGTAATATTATCCTTCTGATGTTTTGTTAGTTCAGTCACGTGTTCTGCACTTACAACCGTACAGTCAGGATTATGATCTAGCTTCTCATACAACTTATATTGTGTGTGTTAATTTTATATGTGAGAGTTTTTTTTTTCGCTGAGGAGGAGTAAATGTACCTAACCGCATCATAGAGGAAGTCGTAACTATCCCCTGTGTGTGGGGCCCTCACCCACTAAATCTCCCCCTTCTCTTTTGGACTCTTTTTGCCCACTCCGGAACTATCGTGGTATTACTTCGAAGTGGAGTCCGTCTGGCCATTTGGCCCCTTTATATCCATATCCGCGTCCTGATTGCGCATCAAAATCTGAGAAGGTGTTCAAACATTCATTCGAAGTCAAATTTCTTAGATTTTAGCAAGGCCTCAGTGTAACTGGCAATGCTATTCCAATTTTCCTCGCTGCTCAGAAGTACATAGCAGAAGTTTTCGACAGTACAGACGCCGACTTTGGCCCCAAAATTCCTTCGTTCTAAACTCCATCTCTCACAATGAAAGAAAGTGTGTTTCGGATTATCAATCTGCTCGTCATTGTAAATGCAATTTTGTCGTGTCATCTTTTAAACAGATATTTATTAGACGTCAAGCCCGGTTTCCAGGCATCAAAACGAAATATGAAAAAAAGAAATATTTCTGCGGCGACTTCCTCTCAGTAGATTTCTGGCAAAAACTCTGTCATGAAAAACTTTCTCAAAATCAGTCGTTCGGAGTCAACGTAAAACTGTAGGTCCCGCCATCAAGTATAAAATTAAGGCATACAACATGAGTGGTGTGAGAAGCTAGGCCGTAATCCAGACTGAAGGGTTGTAATAGCCAATTATGTACGAGTATATATGTATGTATGTAATTGGAAATGGTGAAATCATTGAATGTATTATAAAATCAATTAAAAACGCTTCCTCCATTATAGTTTGGCAAGGCATGGGGTTTTCTGAAGTTTAATATACTCTACTGATGCATATTCCCTGTATACAACAACTGAAACCTAATATGTATAGTGCCTTCCTCTTTAGTTGTGTAGGGTATAACATGGGTCTTTCTAAACATTAATATACTCTAATGAATCATATCCGCTTTCTCTTTAGTTGTATAGGGTATATAATTGGTACTTTATCTCTTCATGTTCCCTTTAAACATCATTCAGTACACTGGCTTCTATCTATAAACGTGTTGTTTAATTTGAATTCATTGTATGTTGTGATGAAATATTTCAACATTAAATTGAATACGTAAAATGAGCATGACTCGCGACCAAATGATATTTCAAAAAAATTTTCATTTTAAATCTTATCATACGACGTCAAGTTGTATAGATTAATAGAAAACAAGTTTATGTTGTTACTCCCCTCCCCCCCCCCCCCGATGATATTGATAACAATGTTCTCACTGTACAATACTTTTATCAATTTTATGTATAAATACTTCGTTTCACGAACAAACAAGTTTTATTTATAATTTGAACTTCATACGTATAACGTAACACGGCCTGACTACGATTCACAATGAGTATTTATAATGACGATGAGCTTGTAGCTCCCTCATGGATAAATCAAGAATTTTTACAAAAAGTTTTACGTGAATACGAAAATGATGAAGATATTGAGGTGAGCCTGAGATGCATTAGTTTATAGAAAAATTTTTCAAGCATATCTATTGACTTTATAGGTCATTGGATTTGACATGAGCCCTGCCAGTATGAAAGGTGATCACTATGCCAGTATTATGTTTCGATGCAAAGTATCCTATAAATTTACGTATGAGGAGAGTGTCTTACAGAAATCAATGATCATTAAAACATTGCCTGTGGAGGATAATATGAAACGTGAAATGTTAATGCAGTCGCGATTATTTGAAACGGAGATTGATATGTATAGCAAGACTTTGCCAAAATTTGAGAAAATATTAGCGGAATGCGGCGAACCAACACGTTTATCGGCAGAGTAAGTTAAAAAAAATTAATTAATTAATTAAAAATTAGATGTTTGCTAAATTGGGGAGTAACATTGTTAGTTTATAAACTCAGTCCTAACGACTAAATGAGCCAGACAAACTTATTATTTGACAAAACAAAAGTCAGAAGTATGCAGCACGCCAAAGAATTGCAACGAAACTGTGCTGCACGGATGTGCTCTACGTGACAGATGACATTTACATATTTGACGTCACCGTAGTCTAGTAAGCAGTGTGTCGGTGCAAACTCCAGGTCAGACATCAAAACAAAATATGAAAAAAAAAATATTTCTTCGGCGACTTCCTCTCAGCAGATTTCTGGCAAAAACTCTCACGAGTGAATAAAATTGCCATGAAAAGTTTCTCAAAAATCTGTCGTTCGGAGTCGACTTTAAACTGTAGGTTCCGCCACTCACACTTTGGTTGGAGATATCTGACCTTTGAATTGAACCGTGGCCTCACATCTAAAAAGTCAATACACTACCTACTAGACTACAGCGACTACCAAAATCTATTCCATAATCTTCCTTAGTCGCCGTAGTCTAGTAGGTAGTGTGTTCACTTATTAGACGTAAAAGCCCGGGTTCGAGCCCCAGGTCAGACGTCAAAACGAAATATGAAAAAAAAATTTTTTTTCTTCGGCTACTTCCTCTCAGCACATTTCTGGCAAAAGCTCTGAGAGGAAATAAAATTGCCATGAAAAGTTTCTCTAAAATCTGTCGTTTGGAGTCGACTTTAAACTGTAGGCCCCGCCACTCATGTATACAAATTAACGGACTGAAGGAGTGTACAGACCAATTATGTATGTATGTATGTATGTGATTTTCGGGAACGAATCCCTTTATTTCCCTCGAGCACTTTGCGTTGAAGTAGCGAAAGACCAGCCATATTGCTATGCAGCTTTAATGAATCAACAGATTTGGATACCCTACTGTCCTTAATAACTTTCTCGTCCTCTTCTGGACTTGGTCATGCCAATACACTCCCTATTAGACTACGGCGACTACCAGAATCTATTCCATAATCTTTCTTATCTACCATACAAGAGATCAATAATTTTTACTTGCTACACAGTGAAACATATTATAGTGTAGGGTACCGTATACATAGACAACTCAACTCTTTAATCAACTCTAATTTCCTTATTTGCTTTAATTGAAATGTTTTTCATTTACCAAATTTTTTTTAGGATCATCTATCACTCTTTGGAACCCCATAAGGTCATCATTCTTGAAGATCTCTGCCAGGCTGGCTATGATACTGTACGTGGTCGTTATCTCAATGAAGATGAAATTAAAGCGGTTTATCGTAAACTCGCTAAACTACATGCCGTCAGTTACATGTTGGGCCAGAGTGAAGACAACGAAGAGGTCACTAAATATCAAGATGGTATATTTAGTAGCTCCCTAGCAATGACTAGCGATGTGCTGGTCAATGGCCTCAATTTATTCATCGATACACTGTCGAAACATGAAGAATTCCAGTTGTATTATGAAAAAGTAAAACTAATGAAACCCCAATTGGCTAAGGCTTGTAAGGAACTATATACAGCCTATAAATTGAATAATGGCCGAGGCGATATATTCGTTTTAAATCATGGTGATTTTCATATGAAGAACTTAATGTTTAAATTCAGCAAAAGGAAAACCATGGAAGATTTAATAATGGTAGACTATCAGATCAGTGTGTTTGCGCCCGCAAATATTGATATCATGTACTCGCATTATATGATGTTAAGCAATGAGTTGCGTTTGAAGAGAAACCAATTGAATCAATATTATTTTGAGGAATTTCTAAGAATGTTAAAAGTCATTAAATACCAGGGTGAATTGCCAAAGTATTCAGATTTTCAAATTGCTGGCATAAAGTATAGGCATTTTGGTAAGTGTGCTGCTGATAGTTTCTTAAGAAGAAAACTTTTTTTTTAATTGGATTTTATTTTTTTATTTTATTTTTCAGCCGTTTACATGATATCAACATTTTTGCCTATGGTAGTTGGCTTTATAGGCAAGTCTATGGATGAGCTGAAAGAAACCGATACAACCAAATTTTTGGAGAACCCCGATATGATTGCTGTAATTTATCAAACTCCACAATTTTTAGATGCTATACGTCAATTTATGCCTATTTTATTACATGAGGGCTATTTAGATTAATTCTTTAATTTTTTTTATTGTATTATTTATTTTAATAAATTAATTTAATTGTTATTAATTAGACTTCAAATTGGAAAAGATGAATTTATCCTTATCCGTATCCTTTTAGACTAAAATGGTGGGTAACTAATCTAGTAGGTAGTGCGTTGGCTTATTAGACGTGAGGCCACGGTTTAAAGCCCGGATCAGACATCTCCAACAAAACGAAATGTGAGGAAATATTTCTTCGGCGCCTTCCTTTCAGCAGTCTTCTGGCAAAAACTCTGAGAGTAAATAACATTGCCGTGAAAGGTTCCTCAAAAATCCGTCGTTTAAACTGTAGCGTGTTTTATTTTCAACATGAATGGCTGACCTACAGTTTAACGTCGACTCCGAATGACAGATTTTGAGAAACTTTTTCATGGCTCTTTTATTTACTTTCAGAGTTTTGCCAGAAATCAGCTGAGAGGAAGTCGCCGAAGAAATATTTTCTCATATTTCGTTTTGATGTCTGGTCTGGGGTTTGAACCGAGGCCTTATGTCTAATAAGTCAACACACTACCTACTAGACAACGGCGAGTTCTAACTTGCGAACAATACCGTTTGGAAAAGGTATTAGATTGCTATATTAGGTGTTGTGAAGCGGATCTGTGCTTATTTAATTCTACTTTTTCTAAAGGATAATTATCTGAGAGTCTCTGGGGAGTCAGAGATCTGAGTTTAATCCAGCCTACATACATACATAATTGGCCATTACAACCCTTCAGTCAGGATTACGGCCTAGCTTCTCACACCGCTCATGTTGTGTGCCTTAATTTTATACCTGAGTGGCGCGACCTACAGTTTAACGTCGACTCCGAACGACAGCTTTTTTGGGAAATTTTTTCATGGGAGGTTTATTAGCTCTCAGAGTTTTTGCCAGAAATCTGCTGAGAGTAAGTCGCCGAAGAAATATTTGTTTTCATATTTCGTTTTGATGTCTGACGTAGGCCAAAAAACATTCTATCTACTAGATAAATGCAAAAATTTATTAGATTGCTATATTAGGTGTAGTGAAGAGGTGCTCTGTGCTCATTTAATTCAACTTTTTCTAAAAAACCATTATCTGAGAGTCACTGTGTAGTCAGAGATCTGGGTTTACTCCGGCTCTATGTTTTATTTTTTGCATTGCATTGTCACCACTTAAGATTTCAATTTCTTTAATTTCCGCGTCTATTACGCTCAACGCTAATCAAATTGTGAAATTGAATAACAGACGAAAAAACTTTACGACAACTTGCTGATTAAATGAAAGCTTTTTCTTGTTTAGAGAGCTACGACCTTTATGAGAATATTTTTTCATTGATTGTTTTATTTTCAAAGCGAACAGGTGGGTTACCCGAAAAGCAAAAAGAATGAGTATCTACAACGAAGACGAGCTAGTGCCGCCTGCTTGGATTAATCAAGAATTTTTACAAAAAGTTTTAAAAGAATACGAAAATAATGAAACTATACAAGTGGGTACATTAATGAGATACATTATTTTCAAGTGCAAGAAATAACATTATTTTTAATTTTTAAGATTGATGAGTTCATTATAATGCCAGCTAGTGTTAAAGGTGATCATTATGGCAGTATTATGTTCAGAAGTAAAGTTCAATATACGTTAGGGGATGATACTAAAGAAAGTAAAATGAAATCTTTAATAATAAAAACCCTACCGGAAGAAGAGTGTTTTAAGCGTGAGCTATTGAATGAGTCCGGGATATTTGAAACCGAAATTTTAATGTTCAGCCAAACATTGCCGCTGATACAGAAAATTTTAAATGACTGTGGTGAGCCTACTAAATTGGCAGCCGAGTAAGTAGAATCAAAATTTAACACATAGAAGATGTTTTAAACTTCAAGTTAAACTTTTTCTAGTATTATTTACTCGGCCTTGGAGCCCCATAAAATTATCATCTTCGAAGATCTGTGCCAAACGGGTTTTGATGTTGTACGCGGCCGCCAATTAACGGTGGATGAAATGAAAATGGTGTACAAGAAAATTGCCAAAATGCATGCAGTCACCTACATGCTGGGCCTGAGTGAGGAGCATGAAAAGGTCACCAAATATCAACAGGGCCTCTTTTCAAATTCCACCATTTTAACCATGGATCTTATACGCAACGGCATAGGCTATTTTATAAAATTCCTTGCGCAACATGATGAATTCGCAGTGTATTTGGAAAAGGTTAAACAAATGGAACCGATTATGCTAAATGCTTGCTGTGATCTTTACAATGCCTATAAATTAAATCAAGGCCAAGGGGATATATATGTCTTGAATCATGGTGATTTTCATATGAAAAACCTTATGTTCCGATTTAATGCCACAGAAAATGATCAAACTGATGATGTTATATTCGTAGACTATCAGATGAGCTGTTATGCTCCCTCAAGCATTGATCTGATATATACTCAATATCAAATGTTAAGTCCAGATTTACGTCTTCAACGCCATGAATTTATGCTGTATTATTTTGAAGAATTCACAAGAGTTCTTAAGAAAATTGGTTTTCAAGGAAAATTGCCGAAATATTCCGATTTTCAAATTTCTTTACTCCGACATAGGCATTTGGGTAAGTGTTATCTGTTTCTGCATATATTTTTATTAATCTTTTTTTTTTTATTAATTAAAACTCATTCTTAGCTTTATTTTTGTTGTCTACTTTCTTGCCAATGTTTGGTAATTTAATGAGCAGCAATGCGGATGATTTGAAGGATATTGATGTAAAGCAAATTATGGAAAATACCGATGTGATGGCATTAAGCTACAATCATCCAAATTATCTTAATGATATGCGTAGATTTTTACCCATATTGCTGAAAGAAGGCTATTTGGATTAGTATGGCATATTGTTTTGTATTGTAGATAAATAAAATAAATGGTGCACTATGGTTTACTTTTTTCCTTAATTGAAATGCTCATCAATCACTCTTATCAATCAACACTTTCAATCAATCAACAATTAGAGATTTTCGCATAAACTTTTTAAGATTTATTTCGTCGCCGTAGTCTATCTAGCAGGCAGTGTGTTGGCTTATTAAACGTATGAGGCCCACGGTTCAAACCCCAGGTTAGACATCAAAACGAAATAAAATAAAAATATATCTTCCCGACTTTCTTTCAGCAGATTTCTGGCAAAAAGTCTGAGAGTCAATGAAAAATTGCCACTAAAAAGTTTCTCAAAAATCTAACAATCAGACATACATACATCCAATTATGTGTGTATGGAAATCAGGATTACGGTCTAGCTTCTCACAAATCTATCTATCAGAGTCGACTTTAAACTGCATGTCCCGTCACTGACGCATAAAAATTAACGTACGCAACATAGCGGTGTGAGATGTTAGGTCGTAATTCTGACTGAAGAGTTGTAATTGGTAAATTATGCATATTGCAAGTATTTGTCATACTCGGTACATAATCATAAAACTATTTCAAAGGAATTTAAAAAAAAATTAATAAGGGAACCGATCTCTCTTTACAATTCTTATTTTCAACTGTGACAGCTTCGACAAAATTTAAACTCACTTTCGACCAGACACTATAAAACTAAGGGTCATTATGACAACTTGCCATTAACTAAAGGAAGAATTTTAACGGGCAGACGAATTGTTTTTCATTATTATGAGTTCCCAATAAGGTAGAAGTGAGCGTTAAGCTGAAGGGAGGATCATCCTGCCGCTAGCTAAAGTTACCTTTAACTAAACCCAAAACTCTTACCTGCCATGACAAAGGTTTCTCAAAAAATCTGTCGTTCAGAGTAGAATTTAAACTGTAGGTCCGCTACTCATGTATAAAATTAACACACACAACATGAGTAGTGTGACAAGCTAAGCCGTAATCATGACTGAAGGGTTGTAATGACTAATTATGTATTTATTCATAATTCTATTCCAAAACTTATTACAATTTTGGTTTAAACATAATATTGTGGTATAACTAAGGTCTACAAAGTTTATTTCTTACGTATGGTGTTTTCATATTCGTATCAATACAACATTTTGACAAATGCTTTCTATATAAAGTCGTTGACCTGAGTTTAAATTGTTTTACCAAAGCTTTACCAAATAATTTATCGGAATTACAAAACAGGTGTAAAATTATTGTTATGCCTCTCAAACATTTTTCATAACAACCATAAGACTATTTATAAACAACTAGCTGACCCAGCGAACTTCGTCCCGCCCAAAATTGATTTTTTTTTTATTACCCAAAACAGGTCGCATTATGTATTTATTGTAATACACTGCATAAAACAGTTATTAAAAAGCTAACTTACTATAAGTGTGTGTGAATGTACTTATAATCGAAAGCGTTCTAGACAATGAAAATATGCTTTATTTAGGATAAAACAAATGTCTATGAGTTTAATTTTGGTTATATTTTTTCTTATTTGGTGATTTTTTCACAAATGTTGGTTACAAAATTTTTTTCGTGGCAACACTGTTTCAGAAGAATAAATAAAAAATTAGTCAAACAACAAAAACGCACGATGAGAACAATTGAGAACATTGTTACGCTCTTGGTTTCTTTATCTTTCCCTTCTATCTTTCCTCCCGCGTCGTGAAATATTTTTGAAAAATATTCCAAAATATACCAAAATTCACATTCTTTATACTTTATTTTCTTTGGTTTTATACATCAGGAATCATAGATAGCATACTTTAGGGGTAACTGTGCGTATGAGTAATATATTTCAAATGCAATTAAATATTAAGTATGTAGTATGTAGTATACATGGGCATGGCCCCTCGCTCATTTGGAATATCAACATAAAAAGTAGCCTATAACTCCTTCCAGACATACAGGAAGATACTGTGAAAATTTCAAGAAAATCGGTTCAGCCGTTTAGTCGTCTATAAACTTCAAACATACAAACATACAATCAAACACACACTCATTTTTATATATAAGAAGAAGATTGTTAGTTCTGACATTTGTTCAAAATCTTATCAAATCACAATTTATTACGTCAGAATGCGAACGCTTAGAGCGATAAGTTCTAAGAGAAACAAATTTAAAAGAGATAAGTTTGCGAAAAAAGCATTATTAGTAAACAATTTGTTTAGTAGTATGCGATGTAAATATAAACATTTTAAATTTGAATTAATGAGTAGGAAAATAGTTCAGTCATCATGAGTATCTACAATGAAGACGAATTGATTGCGCCCGATTGGATTAATCAGCAGTTCATGGAGAAAGTTTTAAGGCAGTATGAGAAAAGTGAGGAATTAGAAGTAAGTTTAACCATCCCCTAGTACACAAAAATAAAAGAGATTTTACAGAGACTTTAGAAAATATTTTAGAAATTTAAATTAAAATACAGGAAACCAAATACTTGAAACGGTTGTAAGAAGTTCTATTTAATAAAACTTGGCATTTATTCACAGGTCCAGAGCTTCGACATCAGTCCCGGTAGTATGAAAGGTGATCATTATGGCAGCATAATGTTCAGATGTAAAGTAAACTACAATGTGGATTCATCAGCTGAAGACAAACAAAAATCCTTAATTATTACCAGATGTCGATACTAAAAGTGAGATTTTAAAGGAATCCAATGCATTCCTAACTGAGATCAAAATGTATACCGTAACTTTGTCAAAAATTGAGAAAATTTTAATGGACTGTGGTGAACCCACACGCATGGCTGCCAAGTAAGTAGAACAACTTCTGCAAGACCTCTCAATAAAACTAATGAAATTTTTCATTTGTATTAGAATCATTTACCATGCCCTAGAGCCCTGTAAATTGTTAATTTTTGAAGATCTTTGTGAATCTGGCTTTAAGCTTATAAGAGACCGTTACCTAAATGAAGAAGAATTAAAATTGGTTTATCGTAAAATTGCCAAATTCCATGCTGCCAGCTTTGTGCTGGGCCTTAGTGAGGATCATGAATTTGTGACACAATACAGTAAGGGTATATTTTGTGATTCTGCAGTACTGAACATGGATTTAATGGCCAACGGTATTTTCAATTTTATTGATATGCTGGGTAAGCATAAGGAATTCGAGGCATATTTCGAAAAAATTAAAACAATGCAGCCAGAAATCAATGAGACCTGTAAGGCTCTGTACAAAGCATATGAATTGAATGCAAGCAAAGGTCATATTTTCGTATTAAATCATGGTGATCTTCATATGAGGAATTTAATGTTCAAATTGGATGACAACAATCAACAAGCCGAAGACTTGATTATGGTGGATTATCAATTTAGTTGCTTTGGTCCTTCAAATATTGACATGATGTACTCCCAGTATATGTGTATGAGCCCTGAGTTACGTTTAAGAAAAAATGAATTCATGCAATATTATTTTGCTGAGTTTGTAAGAATGTTAAAGAAACTGAATTTTGAAGGCGTGTTACCGCGTTATTCGCAATTCCAGATAACCGGTCTTAAGTACAGGCATTTTTGTAAGTATTTCAAAGTCGAGAGATAAAGTAGTTTTAAATTTATTTCTTATATTTTTAGCTTTATTTTTGCTTTCCACATTTCTACCCATGATTACTCTTATGTTCACTACTTCTGTGGAGGGCTTAAACGAGATTGATGTCTCCCAGTATGTTCGAAATTCCGATAAGGCAGTTGAGATTTATGACAATCTCCACTATGTTAATGAAATGCATCAATTGTTGCCTAGTTTGTTAATAGAGGGCTATTTGGATTAAATTCAATACAATTTTGAAAACAAATTATTTAAATAAAATAAAAAATAAAACATATTAAATAATACGTTACGGATATTTCCTTCAGCCTGGTGCCATTGCAATAAATATTTTTTGAAATTTTTAATTAACTTTATGAGTATGCACTATTAGATAAGGCAGTAGAGACCAATTTGTATAAATAGTTGTTGTTAGAATTCAAGTAGTATTTCAATAATTAGTTGTCATCAAAACAAATAATAAAACACCAGAAAAAAATTGTAAACAAAAAATGTATATTAGTTGGTATGTTTTTCGCTATTTCTCGCTCTTCTATGCTCTCAAAAAAGCTTTCTGTATTGCCCTATCTTTTAGGGAGAATAGCAGTGATGTTAAAACGAAATGTTTGTAACGTATCATATACACGCTACTAAAGGATAACAAATCGAAGCTAATTTGTTGTTGTCCTTAAAGTAGGCGAAACCCTGCAAGCTTTATTCTCCAAAGAGTTTTTCACAATACGAACGGCATACATCTTCATTACCTTTATTGAATTGCGTTCTTTCACTCTTGATATCATACATACATACATAATTAGCCATTACAACACTTCAGTTAGGATTACGGCCTAGCTTCTCACACCACTCATGTTGCGTTCATCATTAATTTCATACGCGGGACTTACAGTTTCGCGTCGACTCCGAACGAAAGATTTTTGAGCAACTTTTTCATGGCAGCTTAGGTTACTCTCAGAGTTTTTGCCAGAAATCTGCTGAGAGGAAGTCGTCGAAGACATATTTCTTTTTTTCATATTTCGTTTTGATGTCTGACCTGGGATACGAACCCGGGCCTTACGTTTAATAGGCCAACACACTACCTACTAGACTACGGCGACTACTCTTGATATCGTTGCTCTTAATCTTTGAAACATTTTCTTTAAAATACTTACTTACTTAATGGATCATTACAAGCCTTAAGTCAGGATTACGACTTAGCTTCTCACATCGACAAGTTTGACGTCGACTCCGAACAGACATCGCAATTGTATTTACTCTCAGTGTTTTGGCCCGAAGACTGCTGAGATAAGAATTTTTTTCAAGATGTTTGAGCTGAGGTTTGAACCCATGGGCTTTCATCACAAACTAGAAAAAAAAGAAAAGAAATACTTTCTTTAAGTATTTTCCTAAAGATATTGCTTGTTATTAATCTGCAATGATAACTCCCTCGAAAAGCTTGTCCAAAGCTCTTGATTGTTTAAGTTCCTATCCTGTAGGCATTGTTTAAATATTAAAGTCTTATGCTGGATAGTGTCAGTATCGAGCATCTATATCTGTAAGCCTTACAGATGCTCATCGCACTGCCGACTTTCTCTGTTCGAGAAAGTATGACAAATAATCCGAGTTTGTCAGAAGACTGCATATGTAGAAAGTCAAACATGCCCAACAATTAAAGCTAGCTGACCATTTACAATGCCGTAGATATGCTAATTACATACTTGAGAAACAAGCTTTCAGAGCTAAGTTTTCGAATAAAATTTTGTTCTGTAAAGAAACTCTCTTCTCACTTGGTGGTTTTAATACTTTTCTCAAACTGATACAAAAAACATCCTAGAAGCTTTTTATTCCAGAACTTATTAAAAATTTTGCTTTAAAGATAATTTTCAGAACCTGTGTTATAACTAAGGTCTACAAAGTTTATTTCTTTCGAATGGTGTTCCCATATTCGCATCAAAACAATATTTTCACAAATACTTTCAGCATAATGTCGTTGAACTAAGTTTAAATTGTTTTCCTAAAGCTTTTCTAAGTTAATATTCGGCAAAACATATTTACGTACATACATATGTACAAGATTATGAGTATTATTAGAGACATAAGTTCTAAGAGAACAAGTTTGAAAGCGAGACAGTTGAAATGGAAGCTTTAGTATTAGACAATATTTCTAGTGGTATTTAGTATAAATATAAACAATTTAAATTTAAATAAAATAGTATTAAAAAAGTGAGGAAAGTGTAAACATTATGAGTATCTACAACGAAGACGAATTGATTGCTCCCGATTGGATTAATCAGGAGTTTTTGGGGAAAGTTTTAAGGCAGTATGAGAAGAGTGAAGATGTAAAAGTGAGTTAAAATGTATATAAATAAAAAAGTCTTAAAGCATCCTCAAGTAGGCCCCAAACAACATGTATTTTATGGATCAACTGTTACACATTGACATTATTAATTACGTATATATTAACAGATCCATAGTTTCGACATTAGCCCCGCCAGTATGAAAGGTGATCACTATGCCAGCATTATGTTCAGATGTAAAGTAAACTACAATGTGGGCTCATCAGCTGAAGACAAACAAAAATCCTTAATTATAAAAACATTACCAGATGTCGGTACTAAAAGTGAGACTTTTAGAGAATCGAAAGTATTTCAAACCGAGATCAAAATGTATAGCGAAACTTTGCCAAAAATTGAGAAAATTTTAAAGGACTGTGGTGAACCCACACGCATGGCAGCCGAGTAAGTAAAATATCCTTTGTAAGCTATGTCATTACAATTTACGAATATTTTTATTTGTTTTAGAATCATTTACCATTCCTTGGAACCTCGAAAATTAATCATCTTTGAGGATCTTTGTGAATCTGGCTTTGATACTATTAGAGGACGTTATCTTAACGAAGACGAATTAAAATTGGTTTATCGTAAAATAGCCAAATTCCATGCTGCCAGCTATATGCTGGGCCTTAGTGAAGATCACGAATCTGTTACCCAATATAATGCGGGTATATTTTGTGATTCTGTAATAATGTCTATGGATTTAATTGCCAAAGGTATTTTCAACTTTATTGATATGCTGGGCAAACATAAGGAATTTGATGTTTATCTGGAGAAAGTGAAAGCATTACAGCCAGAAATCACCAAAACCTGTAAAGCTCTTTACAGTGCATATAAATCGAATGCAGGCAAAGATCATATTTTTGTTTTAAATCATGGCGATTTTCATATGAGAAATTTAATGTTCAAAATGGATGGCAATCAACAAGCCGAAGACATGATTATGGTGGATTATCAAATCAGTTGCTTTGGTCCATCCAGTATTGACATGATTTATTCCCAGTATATGCTTATGAGTCCCGAATTACGTTTAAGAAGAAATGAATTCATGCAATATTATTTTGCTGAGTTTGTAAGAATGTTAAAGAAACTGAATTTTGAAGGAGTGTTACCGCGTTATTCAGAATTCCAAATAACCGGTCTTAAGTACAGGCATTTTTGTAAGTATTTCAAAGTCAAGAGCTAAAATAGTTTCATTATATGTATGGCTTCTATTTTTAGCATTATTTTTAATTTCCACATTCCTACCCATGGTGAATCTTATGTTCACAACTTCTACGGATGACTTAAAAGACGTTGATGTAGCCCACTATGTTGAAAATCCCGATAAAACAGTTGAGATTTACGATAATGTCTGTTATGTTAATGATATGCATCAATTGTTGCCCAGTTTGTTAATAGAGGGCTATTTGGATTGAAATATATTCAGTGTTTAATTTAATATTTTCAAAATGAAAAAATAAAACGTATTAATATGTTTTGGCGCCTTTGCTTTCGTCTCGAGCCATTAAAATACATACATTTTGAAATGCTACATTAATATTAGATACATGCACTATTAGATAAGGCAGTAGATACATTTTTTATAAACAATTGAACAATTTGTTGTTAGAATTTCAATAATTATATGCCATCAAAATAAAAAAAATTTTATTATACACGTGAACTTGTGGGCTTTTCTCAATCTCTCTCTCGCTCTTCTATGCTCTCTAAAAAGCTTTTTGTATTGCGCTATCGGTAAGGAGAATGACAACCCGATTAAAAGCAACTGTTTGTAACGTATTCCATACAAACTGCTTAAGAACGCTCAGAGCTGTACCCAACTCATGCTGCATGTTGTGTTGGAGCACGGATTGGTGTAACATACATAATTGGCCATTACAACCTTTCAGTCAGGATTACTGCCTAGCTTCTCATACCACTTATGTTGTGTAGTTTAATTTTATACATAAGTGTCGGGACCTACAGATTTTTTTTGAGAAACTTTTTCATGGCCAACCATAACTACTACTAATGCGTTCGCAACATGTTCAACGTAATACTAAAGTAGCTCTGGTTAGCCAAACGTGCATTAAACATACGTTCGTTTTTTTAATACGAAAAAGCAATGAGAACGCTTGCCGTACCGTAATGTAATGCTAAAAACGAACATACGTTTCGTTATGTTCCGTCGACGTTTGACTAAACTGGGCTTTCTTTTCTGTTTATGAGAAACATGTATAAGTCGTTAGTGTCTCTATTCCATTGTGTACGTGTATTAAGTATAAATAAATATTTTTTTTTACAGAAGTACCATTTAAAGCAAGAAAGTACTCTTTCCGTTATAGTTTAGTACTTTTTCAAAATTTCTGGTTTGCAACACTGAGCTAGAGTGACAGCTTCTTAAAGCAACTACAGGGATAATAATTACTATAATCGAACGATATGCATTTTAAGATATTATTACTATCGATAACAATCCAATGATATGAATTATTGAATATTTTTTTTAAATTATTTTCAATTTATTTCGAATATTACAACGTTTACATATCGTATGCGAATTATGCGAAACTATTTAATCTAGATAACCATCATTTAACAAAATGGGCAATAATTGGCGCATTTCTTCAATAAATTCAGGATTTTCAAAGGCCGGTACTGTCATTTCTGTATTTTCCACCAGCTTAGTAGTATCGACATCTTTTAAATCCTCAGCTGATGGTACTAATACCATTCGTACCAAAGCCAAGAAAGTGGTTAATAAGAATATACCTAAAAATTCAACAAAAAAAAAATACTGTTAAAGAGATAATGACTACAACAACAACGTGATGTAAGACTTACCAAAGTGCCTGTATTTCAGGGAGGCTATTTGAAAATCTGAATAACGCGGTAATTCATCATGGAAATTGATTTTCTTTAGCATATTTATGAATTGCGTGAAATAATACAGCATAAATTCATTACGTCTCAAACGCATTTCGGGACTCATTAAGAGATACTGCGAATAGGTCATGTCTATTATGGAGGGAGCATAACAACTGATTTGATAGTCTACGAGTATGATATCTGTGGCTTCTTGTTTATCATTGCATTGGAACATCATGTTTCTCAAATGAAAATCGCCATGATTTAAAACGAAAATATCTTTTGGATTTCTGCTCTTTAGATTGTAAGCATTATAGAGATCTTTACAGCTTTGCATGATATCAGGATGCATTTGTTTGATTTTCTCTAAATACACATGGAATTCAGCGTGTTTCTCCAACATATTCATAAAGTTTACAATGCCCGTATACATCATGTCCATTTCGATAATGGCGGTGCTGCTAAAGAAACCCTTTTGGTATTGCGTTACCAGCTCATGCTCCTCACTTAGGCCCAACATATAGCTGACAGCATGTAATTTCGCAATTTTCTGTAAAACCAATTTCAATTCAGCTTCTGTTGGATAACGACCACGTAAGGCTTCATAGCCTTGTTCGCAAAGATCTTCCATGATGAGTACGTTGTGCGGTTCTAAGGCACAATAAATAATTCTAAACAATTAAGAGAGCAATTAAAATTAAACATTTTTTCTGGCATGTAATTAATACCATGTTCAGACATGCACTTTCATTGAGTCGATATTCGGTTATTTGAGAACAATATTTTTAGTATTCAGACATAATAATATACGCAGTTCAGCTGCTTATTCAATACTAATTTGACAGCTGGTAAACAAAACAGCTAGTTGTTTCAACAATATTGTTTTTATTTTGTTTTTTTGTTTGTCATTTGAGTTGTCAAATCCTTATGGCAGTGCTGTGTTTTAAGTTTTACTCAATATTATAACAATTTGTGTATTTATTGCGCAATAATTAATTGAAACTTTATATGAAATATTGAGCTCAATAATGGCGTTTATTGCGATTTAGTCAATAAAGGTACATGTCTCAACATTAAAATATTATATTCATTTGACTTACTCGGGTGCTAATTTGGTAGGTTCTCCACAGTCCTTTAATATTTTTTCAATTTTTGGCAAAGTTTTTGTGTACATATTGATTTCAGTTGCAAATAAATTCGATTTCTGTAGCATATCACGTTTAACACTCTCTTCTACCGGCACTGTTTTAAGTATCAATGATTTATGCTTGACATTCTCACTGCCGTCTATCGAATATTTCAATTTGCATCTGAACATAATGCTGGCATAATGATCACCTTTTAAACTAGCAGGGCTCAGAACATATTCCAGCAACTAAGTTAAATACAAATAAATACTACATTATTAAGAACTTATTAACGATTTTGAAATATTGCCCATACCTTTACATATTCCTTATTTTCATAGCGTTTTAGAACATTTTCTAAAAATTCTTCATTAATCCACGAAGGTGCTTCCAGCTCATCTTTATTGTAGATGCTCATTTTGAGAACGTTTGTTAAATACTGAATATATTTTCGTAATTATGATGAATATTTATTTATTTAAAGCTTTTTTATAGTACTTGTCCACTTGAAAGTGTAAACTTATCGATCTCTATTGCTAATGTGAAGCGTAAGGCATAATAACTTGTACGTATGGATACTACTAAAGGAAATGAGTCAAAAATATATGGCGTTTGATAAAATTCGAACTGCTACGAGTATTCATTTTAGTGTGGGGAGAGAGAGAGAGAGGAGAGCATTAAAGCTTAGACGTCTAAAAATATTAGTGCCGGGTAAACTAATATTTTTTTCGATTGTTAATTAAGAGAACTTTCAAACGGAATCACTCTATCGCATCTAATAAGGATTTATATTTATGCTCATGTATGTAACATTTAAAAGAAAACGATCTTAGAATTTGCCTGAATTTATTTTATAAAACCGTTTTTCGCTGTAGTCTAGTAGGTAGTGTGTTCGCTTATTAGACGTAAAGCCCGGGTTAGAACCCCAGGTAAGACATCAAAACGAAATATGAAAGAAAGAAATATTTCTTCGGCGACTTCCACTCAGCAGATTTCTGGCAAGAACTCTCTCTGAGAGTAAATAAAATTGCCATGAATAAGTTTCTCAAAAATCTGTCGTTCGGAGTCGACGTTAAACCGCCACAGAAGTATGAAATTAAGGCACACAACATGAGTGGTGTGAGAAGCTATGCCGTAATCCTTACTGAAGGGTTGTAATGGTCAATTATGTATGTATGTATGTAACCGTTTTTCGTAATGATACTCACTTAGAGTTGTATTGGGACTTTATGGTGGATCATTAAGGCTGTGGGAAGTGTTTGCTCATTAGCAGCAGTATCCTTAGGATCATATCGTTGTGGGAAGTAATAATCATTACGTATTCTTTATTCTTCCGCTCTTTAGTTGAGGTTGAATACATTGTTTTAATCATTGTTTTCCTCATTATATTCCAAACTGCCAAATCACCTCGTGCCTTCTCACCTTCCCACAGCATTCTAATATCACTACCCTGTTTAACTATTTCACGGTAGTTTTTTAGATAGAGCTTTAAGCTTTCTTCAACCATACTCGAAGCACGTCAAATGGTGAAGAACCTTGTTCTTTAAGTCCTACTGAACTAATCATAATGTTTATTGTTAACGTTATTATAAATGATGCATCAGTAGATTTCTAGGTGGATTACTTGGAGGGGATGGAAGACTTTTGATATTTAAAGTTCGGAAATCAATTGCTTAGATTTGTAGTCAAGCGCTCTTACCAAACTCATTCTGAGTACGAAAAACTCATGATCGGAACACATTAATTCATCGCAGACGGAAATACATAAATGCATATTAGGTCCTACACACCGAATTGCCATTGTTGAACACTGAACAGCATCCTGAACTTTGCCAGGAAAATAGTCTTGATTGACACATTATGTGGATTCCCTATAAAGTTGAAGGGAACTACAATAAATCGTATGGTGCCTTAGTAAGACAATAATAATGGTAAGAAACACTACGCCAACTCTTCATATGCTGTAACATTGTCAAAATATTTGACAGTAGGGTGGTCTCATCTCAGATATATTAGTTCATACTTTATAAAAAATGACTCACAAAACCAATCATAACCGATCGATCACCGATTTGAAGTAGTCGTTTAAGTGTTATTTTCATGTGGCAGAATTATCAACAGAATCGAAATGTTTATTTCATTGTTAATTTTCTAATATTTTTGATAAGAGGCACGCTTCCAAATAATGAATTTATTTAAACCATTAAAATCATTAAGTTAATGTAAATAAAACATAATAAGATGAAATAATTGATACTGATGTATCATTGAGTATAGAGGCTTTGGGAGAATATCTTACAATCTCAGCCCTGTTGTTTAGCTATTTAAAAATTGCATAACAGCATATATAATTGGTCATTACAACCCTTCCGTTATTATTAAGACCTAGTTTTTCACACCTTTTACGTTGTGTGCGTTAAGTTTATCCATAAGGTGCGGGGGCTACAATTTAAAGTAGACTCCGAAAGATAGATTTTCCAGAAGATTTTCATGGCAAATTTATTTATTCTTAGAATTTTTGCCAGAAATCTGCTGAGAGGAAGTCGCCGAAGAAATATTTATTCATATTTCGTTTTCTTGAAGATGTCTGACCGGGGGTTTGAACCGTGGCCTCAAGTCTAATAAGCCAACACACTGCCTATTAGACTACGGCGACTTCAAACATAACAAGAAAGAGAGAAACTCTGTATATCTTTGACCTTAGTACTAGTAATCTTACTTCTCAATAATCCTCTTCTTCTGATAAAAGTTCTGACAGTAATCTTTTGGCCAACATATATACAAATTTGTTTGGATTAAGGACTTGTAATGGCGAATAGTGTTCGTGAGTGTATATTAAGATCTGGTATTGAGACGCCATAATCCTTTCAAATTTATTCGGAGAAACTCGCTAAACGAATATCCTTTCTATTGAAGTGTTAACTTTGCCGTATCTGTTCGAGTAAAAGTTATGGCTGGTTGACTAAGTTTTTCGGGAAAAATATACGTTTCTGATTTCTTTTGATCAGATTAATGGATTTAATATAGGATTCCAACAATAAACTTCTGATCTGCATGAGGCATATACCAATGGCTACAAAATGCTGGATAGAAGAGCTAGTGGAATACATATTGAGGTTTCTGTCATTAGACTTTTATATGTATATGTTGAATGACCACTGCGTGTTTTCCAGGCGGCGATCATGGCGGTGCATTGCTTCTTGGGTGTTGGGAATATCATGAAAATTTTTTAATTTATTATTCAAACGGCTGAGAAAAATTTCCTCATGAATATCATCAGGACATCCATTCTCGACCATGAATGGCAGCGGTTTAAAAGGTAATTCGGATCCTTTAGGTAAGTCTTATATGGGTTTTAGGTCACAAGGATATCGTCGGAAATTACATTACTGCTGGCCGGAACTCATAATATTCGGTATGTTACAGCACATACATTCAGGTCTTGATTGTCCTATTAAGGTTGGATATACTTCGGTTGTGCAGTCGCTGTAGTCTAGTAGGTAGTGTGTTCGCTTATTAAACGTAAAGCTCAGGTTCGGGCTCCAGGCCAGACATCAAAACTAAATATGAAAAAAATATATTTCTTCGGTGAGTTCCTCTCAGCAGATTTGCACCAAAAACTCTTAGATTGTAAATAAACCTGCCATGAAAAAGTTTCTCAAAAAAATATGTCGTTCGGAGTCGACGTTAAACTGTAGGTCCCGCCACTCAAGTATAAAATTAAGGCAAACAACATGAGTGGTGTGAAAAGCTACTCCGTTATCCTGACTGAAGGGTTGTAATGGCCAATTATGTATGTATGTATGTAAGGGAGAGTAATTTTATTTTTTAATTTCTTAACAGTATTTCTATATTCGTATCATTATTTTGTCAAAAGCATAATGTCGTTGACATAAGTAAATTTTCCAAACTAAGTTTTCTGGTTTATATTCTTATACATACATATGTGCACGTGCGTATGTCTTTTATATTAATTTCACAATGACAGTAAGAATATTTTTTAATAAAATTAGTTTTGGTATAGGTCTTTTGGGATTTGTATAAAATCTTATCAAATCGCAAATTATTACGTCAGAATGCAAACGCTTGGATAGATAACTTAATACAGAAGCTTTATCATGAAACTTTTTTGTTTAGTAATAAGTAGTATAAATATGAAGAATTTAAATTTAAGTTCAACAATATTAACATAGACAAGGAAGTGTAAACATCATGAGCATCTACAACGACGACGAATTAATCGCACCCGATTGGATTAATCAGGAGTTTGTGGAGAAAGTCTTAAGACAGCATGAAAAGAGTGAGGAAATAAAAGTAAGTTTTAACAAAAGAATAAAAATAAAGTGAAAATATTAAACCATTGCATTGTATTTACAGATTCATAGTTTCGACATTAGTCCCGCTAGTATGAAAGGTGATCACTATGCCAGCATTATGTTCAGATGTAAAGTAAACTACAATGTGGGCTCATCAGCTGAAGACAAACAAAAATCCTTAATTATAAAAACATTACCAGATGTCGGTACTAAAAGTGATATTTTAAAAGAATCCACAGCATTCCAAACTGAGATCAAAATGTATGCACAGACTTTGCCAAAAATTGAGAAACTTTTAAGGGAATGTGGTGAACCCACACGCATGGCTGCCGAGTAAGCAAGAATGACTTTCATAGGGCCTGTGATTTTAATTTGTGAACATTTTTATTTGTTTTAAATTTTAGAATTTTTTACCATTCCCTAGAGCCGCACAAGGTAATCATCTTTGAGGATCTTTGTGAATCTGGCTTTAATGTTATAAGAGGCCGTTATCTTAACGAAGAGGAATTAAAATTGGTTTACCGTAAAATAGCCAAATTCCATGCTGCCAGCTATATGCTGGGCCTTGGTGAAGATCGCGAGTCCGTTATCCAATGTAATAAAGGTGTCTTTTGTGATTCTTTATTAATGTCCATGGATGTAATTGCCAAAGGTATTTTCAATTTTATTGATATGCTGGGCAAATATAAGGAATTTGAGGTTTATTTGGAGAAAGTTAAAGCATTGCAGCCGGAAATAATGGAGACCTGCAAAGCTCTGTACAAAGCATATGAATTGAATGCAGACAAAGATCATATTTTTGTTTTAAATCATGGTGATTTTCATATGAAAAATTTAATGTTCAAATTGGATGACAACAATCAACAAGCCGAAGACTTGATTATGGTGGATTATCAATTTAGTTGTTTTGGTCCATCCAGTATTGACATGATTTATTCGCAGTATATGCTTATGAGCCCTGAGTTACGTTTAAGAAGAAATGAATTCATGCAATATTATTTTGCTGAATTTGTGAGAATGTTAAAGAAACTGAATTTTGGAGGAGTGTTACCACGTTATTCAGAATTCCAGATAACCGGTCTTAAGTACAGGCAGTTTTGTAAGTATTTCAAAGTCAAGAGTTAAAATAGTTTTAAATTTTAAATTATTTCGTTATCTATCTTTATTTATAGCCTTGTTTTTACTTTCCACTATGCTGCCCATGATAAATATTATGATTACAAGTTCTATGGAAGATTTAAAAGAGGTTGATATTGCCAAATTCGTCGAGACACCCGATGCATCAGTTGAGTTTTACAGCAATGCCGCTTTTGTTAAAGAAATGCATCAATTGTTGCCCAGTTTATTACAAGAAGGATATTTGGATTAAAACTTTTTTCTAAATAAAAAGAAAACGTATTAAATTCGAAATTTAATTCGAAATTAAAAAAATAAAAATTGTCAGACTAATTAAATTTTTCTATTGTTTAACTAATTATACAATTTGTTGTTAGAACTTAAGTAGTGCTAGTAGAATAATTATATGTTATATTAATAAAAGTTTTTGTTTATGAATATAATTCTCTCACTCTCTCTCTCACTATATTTTTTGTTGCCCTATGTTCCTTTGAAAGCTCTATGTGTCCTATCTTCTTTTAGGTGGTCGACGTACTTCAAAGCAAGTCTTTGCAACATTATATAGCGCATAATCGATACATAAGAGGGGCGAATTTCATAATTGATCACCTCAATGAGTTACTATTTTTTATTTACAGTACATACGCAACTTTTGAGATCTTAAAGATTCAAATAGAATTGCGATATGATTTTCTAAAGTAAAACAAGTTACAGGAATTATATTCTTAATCGATCTAGTCGTTCGATTTTGCAATAATTTTTCACTGATTGTGTGATAATAATTGTTCTGAAATAGAATGATAGCTGGGGGGTGGGGGTGGTGGTATACGAATCAGCGACCTATAGCCATTGCAATAAAAATGGAGCATATTGTATACATACCTAAACGGCTACTTATTGATATTTTTACGAAAATGGAAATGGTGTAACATCGTTTAACATTAAAATGATAAACAAAAGCTACAAAAACAAAAACCATGAGTATGAAAGACAAGTGGGGATTGACAAGTAAGCGAAAACGCAACAACCAACAACGTGAACAAAATACACTAACAACAATAAAACCACGATAGAGTTCTCGAGAAGGCGAAACTACGAACATTCGACTTCAAGAACCTTCATCAGGCTGGTTACGTGGGCATATAAAAAGGCAAAACAAAACAGGCAACGAGTAGTAAGTAGTCAGCCAGTCTTGTGTGAAGACGCGTTGCGTGTGAAAAAAACAGTCGTGGTTTGAAGATCGCCGTTGCGTTGTGTTTACGCAAGCAAGAAGTATAAAGAAAAATATCGAACTAAGCAAATTGCTGTTGTAACATTAAGTTGTGAACAGTGGCACATAAAATTGTGCGAGCAATAAAGAATTTATCTAAAACTAAACACAAATTTATGTTTATTTTGTTTGCAATCAACGAACTCATATTTTAAACGAACTCATATTTTAAAGAAATTCAATTGGACAGGGCAAATGAAGGAGTCCACGCAGATTCGTTGCTGCTTAAACTCCACTACCTCTAAGTTTTTAGGAACATAAAAATCTTTTTTATTTAAAACTTACGCATTCTTGTACAGTGATAACTGCAAAAAATTGAATGAAAATTGGTCAAAATTATTCTCAGAATAAATCAAAAAGTTCTAGAATGTAGTGATCAATTCTATCTGCTCTTCCAACAGGGACTACCGAACTTTGTAAGTTGATAACGCCCATCCTGTTGAAGCTACATTTATCAGTCTGATAAACGATAATAAATTTATCGAATTTCGGACAACACCAATACACTTCAGATTCAAATCTGTTTTATCAAACCATCATGAATGGATAAGGCATTATTCTAGAACGTGTCAGATTTTGTTTCTAGATCTCACTGAGTTATACCATAAAATAAAATATTCAAAAGCTATAGCATAAGTTAAGGTAATTCAAGCATGTTTTTATGTACAGGGAATTTTTATTTCTTGTTGTTTTAATGAAAGGACTTAATGAGTATAATGTATTTAGTCGCCGTAGTCTAGTAGGTAGTGTGTTCGCTTATTAGACGTAAAAGCCCGGGTTCCAGCCCCAGGCCAGACATCAAAAAGAAATATGAAAAAAAATATTTCTTCGGCGTCTACCTCTCAGCAGATTTCTTGCAAAAACTCTGAGAGTAAAATGAAATTGCCAAGAAAAGTTTCTCAAAAAATATGTAGTTCGGAGTCGACGTTAAACTGTAGGTTCCGCCACTCAAGTATAGAATTACGACACACAACTTGAGTGGTGTGAGAAGCAAGGCCGTAATCCTGACTGAAGGGTTGTAATGGCCAATTATGTATGTATGTATGTATTTTTATTTGTAACGGCATTTTGACAAAAGCTTTAAGCAATAAGTCATTCACATCAGATTCATTTCTCTATTTTCTATTTCTCTATTTTCCATTTCTTTCTCTATTTCTTGTTTTGTTGCTGAACGCCCACTTGAATTAAAAGTTTGTCAAACTAAGTTTTTCGCTTTACCTACATAAACACACATGTATTCACACCAAAACGTATGTCTCTCAGACAATTTTCACAATAACTTTAAGAATATTTATAAATGAAATTAGTTTTGATATCGGTTCGCTGAATTTTGTTAAAAATCTTATCAAATCGCAAATTGTTACGTCAGAATACTAACGATTAGAGTGATAGAGAGATACAAGAGAAATGAGAAATGCGAAGATAAGTTCACTAGTAGAAGCTTTATCATGAAAATTATTTGTTTAGTAGTGAGTAGTATAGATATGTAGAATTTAAATTAATATTAAACTAAACAGGGAAGTGTAAACATCATGAGTATCTACAACGAAGACGAATTGATTGCACCCGATTGGATTAATCAGGAGTTTGTGGAGAAAGTCTTAAGGCAGTATGAAAAGAGTGAAGATGTAAAGGTAAGTTTTACTATAAAAAATAATGAATTGAAAGTCTTAAATAGGCCCCAAGTATGTATATTTAAACTTGTTAGTAAGAAATCTTTTAAAAACTCCCTCAATACCATCAATATGTTGTTTGCTTACAGATTCATAGTTTCGACATTAGTCCCGCTAGTATGAAAGGTGATCACTATGCCAGCATTATGTTCAGATGTAAAGTAAACTATAATGTGGCCTCATCAGCTGAAGACAAACTGAAATCCTTAATTATAAAAACATTACCAGATGTCGGTGCTAAAAGTGATCTTTTAAAAGAATCGAAAGTATTCCAAACTGAGATCAAAATGTATAGCGAAACATTGCCAAAAATTGAGAAAATTTTAAGAGACTGTGGTGAACCCACACGCATGGCTGCCGGGTAAGTAAAATATCCTTTGTAAGGCATTTCATTACAATTTACGAAGATTTTTATTCGTTTTAGAATCATTTACCATTCCTTGGAACCTCGCAAATTAATCATCTTTGAGGATCTTTGTGAATCTGGCTTTGACACTATTAGAGGCCGTTATCTTAATGAAGAAGAATTAAAATTGGTTTACCGTAAAATAGCCAAATTCCATGCTGCTAGCTATATGTTGGGACTTAGCGAAGATCGCGAGTCTGTTACCCAATACGATGCGGGTATATTTGGTGATTCTTTAATAATGTCCATGGATTTAATGGCTAAAGGTATTTTCAACTTTATTGATATGCTGGGCAAACATAAGGAATTCGAGGTTTATATGGAGAAAGTTAAAGCATTACAGCCAGAAATCAACGAGACTTGCAAGGCTCTGTACAAGGCATATGAATTGAATAAAGGCAAAGATCATATTTTTGTTTTAAATCATGGTGATTTTCATATGAAAAATTTAATGTTCAAATTGAATGGCAACCAGCAAGCGGAAGACTTGATTATGGTGGATTATCAAATTAGTTGCTTTGGTCCTTCAAATATTGACATGATGTACTCCCAGTATATGTGTATGAGCCCTGAGCTACGTTTAAGAAGAAATGAATTCATGCAATATTATTTTGCTGAATTTGTGAGAATGTTAAAGAAACTGAATTTTGAAGGAGTGTTACCGCGTTATTCAGAATTTCAAATAACCGGTCTCAAGTATAGGCACTTTTGTAAGTACACATTTCATCTTATCTCTAATGGTTTGTAATTAATTAGATTATTTCGTTTATTTTTTTGCATATTTAGCTTTATTTTTACTTTCCACTTTTCTACCCACGATGAGTGCTATGATCACCACTTCTATGGAAGATTTAAAGGATTTTGACATTGCTCAGTATGTTGAGAATGCCGATGCAGCCGTTGAGCTATATAACAATGCCGCTTATGTTAAAGAAATGCATCAATTGTTGCCCAGTTTATTACAAGAAGGCTATTTGGATTAAAAGTATTTTGCTTTATTTTTGTAAATAAAATGAAAACGTATTAAAATGTTTAATTAACTTTAAGAACAATCAATATTAGATAAGACAGGAAACAATTTTGTCACACTAGTTGAATTGTCTCTATTGTTAAATTAATTGTATAATTTGTTATTCAATAATAAGCAGTGCTAGTATAATTATATGTTATATTGAAAAAAGATTTTGTTTGTAATTATAATTCTCTCTATTTATGGTTATCCTAAGCTCTCTGAAAAGCTTTATGTGATCTACCTTTTTGATAGGTAAGCAACATTCATACAAAGCAACTCTTTGTTACATTATATACGAGTATGTACATTATGATTTGTTTTAAAACTGGTCACCTTAATTTTATATTATTTCTTAATTTAAAATACATATCAACCTATCGAGATCGGAGTCAAGCAAATTAAATTATGATATCTTTTTGTATAGTGAAATGGATTCCAGGAGGATATTGTAAATCGAACAAGTAATTATCGCAAGGAGTACTGTTTTTCAGATATAATTTTAAAGATCTTGTGACACAAGTCCATTTAAGGAGTTTAATTAGACACACTTAGGGTCATTATTACAACTTGTCATTAAAGTTGGGTTTAGTTAAAGATAACTTTAGCTAAAGTGAACTTTAAAGTCACATTTAATTTCTTTTCGTTATTATAACCTAGAGATAATATAAAGTTAACTTTTTCAAAAATATGACAGTGCCGGAACAATGTCGACAGCACTACCGCTCAATTAAACAAAATGTAAATGGCATGTAAAATACAAAAACTTATCATCAAATTCTCCTCTTTATTAAAAATTGACAAAACCAGGGCTCCCACTTTGATGAAGATCTTGAGTGAGTTGCTGAACGCATAATTTTTATTCAATCACACCATATAATACAATATACCATGTAGCTGAGAGCGAGTTGCAAGAGTCCAACTTCACTTAACATAAACTCAGACTTATAAAATATCATATCAGAGAATAGCAGAACTGCCGGTATTTGTACGATCATTATACTACAGAAGAGCTGATTTAAATGAAACTCATTTTTGTCTCACTTTGGCTGTTGAAGCCAAATAATCTGAATAACAGGTTTTTCGAATTTGACAGAATAGCCATGAAGTCAGAGTTAGTTCAAGAACTTTAAACACACCCTGAAAGATACACAGTTTGATGCCGCTTATGGGTCGTTGTCATTGGAACGTATTTCTATAAAAACCCATTAAAATCCCAACGTAACAATCAGTGGAGTGAAGTATCGCGCGATAATTTTAAAACTTTTTTAAGATCAAATTGGAAGAATTGGTCTTGGTAGTTTTAAAAAGAATGGTGCTACATAGCAATCGAATCACGAATGATTTTAGAAGCCGATTTAATGAAGAATTAGTCTAGCGTTTGGAAACAGTTTATTGTTCCCCAAGATCATGCGTTATGAGCGCACTCAACTTTTTAGTGAAAATAATTGGAGTTTTTCAAGAAGAAGAAGTCTGCTACAATTTAAGCAGGAGTACAACATTCCAGCTGCCACCGGCGAGATTCTGGGCGAAATGCGAGAATATATGCTAACATTTGGGAGTTCACAAATGAACCAGCTACGGTGCAGTTGTCTATAAAGTTAACATGAAATAATCTCAGAGACTGTGGTCTGCTACATTTGGTATTTGGTCACTCCGCACTCGTAACAGTTAAATGTAATTTATAATTGTATTGTAATTAGTTTATTAATAAATACTTATTATTCCTGTTATAAGTATTACGAAGTGTAGAGTAACTTCGAGCATTTCAATCAATGCTCTCTTTGCACTCTTTGTTCTAAGAGATTTTAAAGATTTTCTCTTAAGCATACACATACTCAGCACTGTTGTTCAGAGAAAAATCACTTAAGTTTTTTTAGTATGGGAGATTCATAGCGTAGATGCTATATAAGCAGTCTAATAAACATTTTATATGTTCCTATAGACAATATTTTAAATAGAGCAGAATGAATTGCTTAACTTAGGGTAGACAATATGAAAAAATAATGTACAAAACCATACAGAATGGTCTTATTAAAACAAATATTCGATATTATTCGATTGAATTTGATTTAATTAAAAAGCAAATGTAATAACTTTCTAACAAAATTTCTACCTAAAAAATTTGATTTGTATCATCAAACTGGAAACAAAATCAAAAATTTTAATACGCACAACTTTATCTACACAAAAAGAGAAATAATTAATGCATTAAGAGAACATTAATAATTATTTCAAAATGAAAACTACAAAAGCTTTTGATAAAAAAGAGCTTTCAATATACGGTAACCTATATACATATATGTATGTGATATATTTAGGGCCATTATTACAAATTGCCGTTAAACTTGGGTTTAGTTAAAGGTACCTTTAGCTAAAGGGAACTATAAAGTTAACTTTAACTTTCCTTATTACAATTGACATATAAAATAAAGTTGACTCTTTTCAAAAATAGGGCAGTGCCGGAGAAATGTCGATAAAACTGCACAATTAAACAAGTTTTTTTTTTAAACGCAGTGGCAACGACGGGCTTCGTTTTTAGTTGTTGTGTTTTCTCATTTTGCAGCAATCAGGTTTTGGCGTACTGCTGACTAAACTAACTGCATGGACATGCTAGAATCACAGAACCTTAATCCTTGTTACTGTTCAGCTGCTAAGACATTGTTGCCTTAAGTAGCGATTACAGAAACACGAATCCAAATTCTGAATTCGCAGTAATCTAGCAGGCAGTGTGTTAGCTTATTAGACGAGAGGACATGAGTGAAAATCCCTAGCTTAGTCATCTCGAACAAAACGAAATATGAAAAACACTGAGAGCAAATGAAATTGTTATTAGAAAACCCGTAGGGTCCGTCAGTTATAAATTAATATATATGTATAAAAGGGGTAGTGTGAGAAGTTAGGTTGTAATCCTAACTAATTAAAGAAATAATTAAGCATTAAAGAAATAATAAAGGGTCTGCCAAATAACTTTTTTTTTGAAAATGCTTTAAAAAAAACTATTGAATATTTTCTCAAATTTCTTTTTTTATTTGAAAGTACAATCCTTCTGGTTAATAATGGAAAATAATTTCATTCAAATGACTGCCTCGGCTGGTCATGCAGTAGCCTACACGATCGGTCCAATTTTTAAGCACATTATCGATTGTGTGCAGCTGTATTTCACCAATGGCTTCACGAATATTGTCCTTTCAAGCGTCAATTGTCTCTGCCTTGTCGGCGTAACACTTATCTTTGACGGCACTCTACAAATAATAGTCCAACGGTGTCAAATCGCAGCTCCGAGGTGGCCAAACGATATCAGCTGTGCGGCTGATAATGCGATCTTCAAAAACAGGGCGCAAAACATCGAATGTAGCTTCGGCTGTGTGGCACGTAGCGCCGTCCTGTTGAAACCAAATGCTGCCAATATCCTCCTCTTCAATTTTTGTGAACAAAAATTCGTTCAACATGGCCCGATAACGATCGCCTTTGACTGTAACGGCCACTCCTTGCTCATTTTCGAAGAAAAATGGCCCAATTATGCCTCTGGACCAAAATCCGCACCAAACAGTGACTCGTTTTGGGTGCGTCGGCTTTTCAATGTATGCGTGCGGGTTTTCTGTGCGACAAATGCGACAATTTTGCTTGTTTACATACCCGCCAAGATCAAAATGAGCTTCATTTGAAAAGATGATTTTTTTCCAAAATCGGTATCTTCTGTAAGTCGATCGCAGGCCCACTTAGCGAAGCGAAAACGCATTGGACGGTCAACATATTCGTTCAGCGGAAGGATAAAACTAATTATCTGTAAAATCAGACATGAGCTAAGTGTTACCATTCACGAAATAAGCACTAGTTGAAAAAAACGTTAGATGGCGGACCCTATATATGTATATGCAATGGATGAAAGCTAAATGAGATAAGGGGTTATGGTGTAGATTTAGAGGTTGCCCCAAAGTCTCTTTCGAACGCCATATCTACTTCCAAGTTCATTGTCCATTACATACATACATAATTCGCAAACGACAAATTTTTAAGAAACTATGCATGGCAATTTTATTTACTCTCAGAGTTTTTGCCAGAAATCTGCTGAGAGGAAGTCGCCGAAGAAATAAATAAGCCAACACTCTGCCTACTAGACCACGGTGACTTCTCATTGTCCATTAATGTTGCCTATTTGACACCCTGGGCAACACACTGACCCCATGGCCACGATTGAGATTAAAATTAAGCAGAGATTTTACTACAGAAATCAGGATTCCCACTCTACCGCTAGCTTAAGCTGGCTTTCTTTTCTTAACTGGATGCTTACTACAAAATTTCGGTCCGTACGAGACATGGCCTATACCAAGGCTTGCCAGTCGGCTAGGCGTCCGGTTGCATAATTTCTGCAGAAGTTGGAATTGGAAGGAGCATAAGTAACTGCCTAGTACTTGCTTTAAGGCATCAGAGGAATGCATTCCGGCCGTGACTGTCCTGTGTATAGAATAGTATGGGTTTAGCCTGACGACTTTTTCCAATGAAGTACAATAGTGCTTTTTTCTTTTAATAGACTCTGTTAGCACAAAGCCCGTAATAAATTAGCTTTAATGGGAATCTCATGTGATTAACTTTACTTTCTATACTCTCCTTTACTTTTAGAAAAGGATGCACTATTGAAACAATATTTCTTCTGAATGACTGTCCACTCTATATTGTACTTTCCCTTTTTGGAAAAGTGGTTAAATGCTTAATATCCATTGCTTTTTAAAGCTGGTGGAAAATGTATTTTCATAATTGATACTTAAAGTAAAAGCTTGCCTTTCATTTTGAAAGCAATTAAAGTCATTAGTAACCAATTAACTTTCTTAAAAGCGAGTTTATATACCACCTAAGAAAGAAATAGTTGTCACCAAGAAATTTCGCTTTTTATGAGAATTTAAGATGACAATTATTTGTAATGAAAGAAATTGAAAACTTTAAATCAACAATTGAAAGCTTATTATTATATATTTTTTTTTTGGTTTAATAATACAATGTTCTAATTTTAAAATTCCATTAGTTTTGAATTAAATTTGAAGAAAAACAATAATTTTTTTTAAATGCTAAAATCAAGAGAAAAATAAAATTTTTGAAATGAAAAATAATAATCATGGAAAAATTTGTCTCGCTTAGTGTCTAAATGGTAAACAAGCAAGTCATGTTAAATGTCCATTTAACTTTTCATTTCATTCAACATGTCAACGTCATCATCATCAACACCCGACATCATTTATTAATCAGCCAGTCAGTCAGCTAGCTAGCCAGTAGTGACAGTTTTGCCAAACGAAATTCTAACCAAAAATGGTTAAGAAACAATGTTTTAAAGTTGACTCCAAACGATAAATTAAATGGAAACTTATTAAAATTCAATTAAAAACTGAATGCTGATCAAGTGCTAATATTAAATTTTTTTTTGGAAGTCTATTGATTTGTGCAAACAAAACAAAAACAAACAAAAAATACTTTAAAAATTTAAAAAGCCGCTTTAACTTTTCAAAAATATAATATTAAAGGAGTTAAGTATTTGGCTGCCTATTCTCAATCAGCTAAAGCTACTAATGAATCTGTGGAGTGACAGAATTCACACCCTCAACCTACTAAGGGCTGGGCAGTTACAGAGGAGGTGCTCGATAGTCTCCAACTCCTCCTCATCGCAACATACACTGAAATAGTCCGGCTGGGATCTGGAACAGACCTAATCTCGCAGTACCCTGTGATGAATCCGATAACTAAGCTTAAACTGGCCTTATCCAAGCTCAGCAGCCAACCCGTTCTTACACTATCTATAGCAGGCCATAGACATCTAGAAACATAACAACCCGATCCGTTCCCCAAACGCCTCTGCTCTTGGGATTGGGGGGTCAAGATCAACTATTAAATCGCCCCCAGAAAGCGAACCTAATGCAACACTGCCTAACTATAAACATTTACTTCATTGGCATTTACTTCATTGGTCAGTGCTAACTATCAAAATTCCGGATGATTAAGGTGGACATTCCGATACTGCACGAACTTTACCTTTCACGGCCACACCAATCACCACTGAGAGTCTTTATTGTCACATACGCCATTGACATAACAATATTCAGCTTTAATAAAAATGTTAATAACATAACACAATTGATCTCCGGTTATCTGAATATATAGACATTGGTTTTACGAACTATTGCCCAAACGTGGGGACCCTACGTTACCATACATCTGTTTAACTGGCCAGAGAAAAGCAGCAATCTGGCATCCATAAACTGGATAAGACCAAATCTATATATTTTTTTAATTCGATTTTTATTTCAGATTCAAGCAATCTTTTCGTACAATGGGTTAACTTGACCTCCGGGTACTGTCAAAAGAGACAAATACACGTCGTCTAACCTTGTTGTCCAGAAAACTAAGCATTTAATGGAATTTTTCCAATTTAATACAACAAAGTCCAAACAATGTAAATTGACCATATTTTGACATTCAATTTCAACACTTCTTTCAACAATCTGTCTATTATTTGTCTTTAGTATGTATGTACGTTTTCTTTTTCATTTTGTATTTAAATTTCAAAATTATTTCGTCAGTTTTGTTGCACAGCACACCCATCATTCTTTTGTATTGCGTGCAGACATGTCTTATGAAATTATAGTCTTTAACAAATACAATTCATACAATAAACACTGGTAGTTGTGTTGTATTGATTTGTTAAGTAACATACAATATTTTATTTAAATATTTATTTTATTCACTCATATTTGATGTGTGTTGACAATCTTTTGATTTGTTGACATCTCTTGATTAAGAGCTCAAGGCTGTATGAGACAAAAAAAATTATTGTTAAAAAAATAAAGAATAAAAAGAAGTAAATAAATTATGATATATTCTCATTTAAATTGAAAGTAAATGGTATTTTTAATTTAATTTGGAAATCATAATAATATTTACTTATCATTGTATTGAAAACTGCATGTAGCTTAAGTCTTTTGTTTTGAAAACTGAAAATACTTGTTAGAAGGTAGAGGTCAATCGTATTGACAGTCATATTTCAATTTTCCGGTTTGAGACTACGTCTTATGATCTAGAAGTATAAAAAAGAATAGATTAGCTTACATACAATCACAGATAAAAGTCTACATGCAACGGTGTATTTTTTGATTTGTTTTTTTTCTAATAATTTCTAGGTTAAATTTCTTATATTCGATTATGTCTTTAAACATTTTTAATTGTAACTGCCTTAAACAACGCTTACATGCATACATACATACATACATAATTGGTCATTACAACCCTTCAGCCAGGATTATGGTCTAGCTTCTCAATATCACTCATGTTGTGTGCCTTAATTTTTATACGTGAGCGGCGGACCTACAGTTTAAAGTCGACTCCGAACGGTAGATTTTTGAGAAACTTTTCATGGCAATTTTATTTACTCTCAGAGTTTTCGCCACAAATCTGCTGAGAGGAAGTCGCCAAAGAAATATTTTTTTTCATATTTCGTTTTGATGTTTGACCTGGGATACGAACCCGGGCTTTTTGAAATGAAGGGCGTCTAATAAGCCAACACACTACCTAGTAGACTACGGCGACTTACATCTTTTTTAATTCGGTAAAAATCACCGGGGTCTACATATAGCGGTGTCTACATTAGAGGTCAGCAATGAGTATTCAAAAAGATGAATCATATCGAATCATACTCATAATTTCTGATACTTATACGCGTTCATATTTATTTTAATATCATACTCATACTACTCGTATTCAAAGTTTGAAGTACTCATCGTAATCATACTTAACAATACGTATGATGTTATTGGTTTCGGCTCTCCTTTACTCAACATTTACAAGAATCACAAAATAAGTATGATTCGCGTACGTACACTACAATACTCACTAGAAGGGTGTGTGTTTGATTTGTTTGCTGTTTTTGTCTTTTTCTTTGTTCCTTTTTTATTCATAAGTATTATAAGTATTTTTCTAAATTTGTGAATCTGAATGAGTAGACGTATGAATCAAACATACATATTTCGAATGTTATGAGTTTGATGTCTACGTTGTACTCATACTCATTGCAACCTGTCCTTATAAATCAATGTTGTAGTGAGTACGAATGAATCAGAGTAGTTGAGCTTCATTGGCTGATGACTCACTCATACTCAAAATTTTATGAGCGCTTATGAGTAGCGAAAAAACGATGCATTACTGATCTCTGATCAGAGTGTCCCTGTGACATAGAAGCTACATGATATAGACATAATACTACCGGGAGAGTCGAGTAAGGAACAACAATAGATGCTCATCATACTTTTTATTGAAGCTTGGCTGTTACAGAATATAAAAACTGCTGGTAGTTGGAGATTTCTTACTCAGGATCAATTGTGTAATGTGACTTATCTAGGTCTGAATCACAATAGTCAGGGAGACGGAGAGATATCTTAAAATCAACGTAGTTAGTATAAATGATTGAAAAATAATCTGCCGCTTGTAAAGATGCTTTAAAATAAAAGTTTTGAAAAAATTAGAGGAAGGCACAAGTAAAGAGAAAAGATGAGTTTAGCGTGATCTGGTTTAATTATCGGGAATATTATTATTTTAAAGTTTTTATTTGCGAGGAGCTATACGTAGCAAGGAACTTTTTTATTAAAAAACATCATGATTTTAATGATTCAGTCACGATTTTTTGCTGTCTTCAAATGGCGAACATTTGGTTTTACAAAAGAGATCAAAAAATGTAGCAAGAGATACTTCTCAGAAATGGTTTAAGAATTGAAAAATATTTAATCAATTTGCATTGAAGGGATAAAAGCAATAAGTAAAGCAGAGAGAAACATCATATATAACCTTAAACTTATGCAGCGGAGATGTATACGCAGTCATAAAACTAAAATATTGACCCTCTTTCATTTGCCAACTTAAGTTCATCTCTCTCTCTTTACGAATGATAATCAAACTGAAATACTTAATAATTGGGTTAATGTGTTGTCTTTAAACCATTAAGCCCTTCTCTGTTAGTGTGCAACGAAATTAAATCATTTTAAAATATTAATTTTAAGCTATAATAACAATAACAATATACTACAATAGCAACAAAACAATAACAAACAAACAAAAAAAAAGCCATAACAACTGCAACAAAATTGAATGACTGACAAGTGCTGAAAGTTTTTGTGACAAATAAAATCACATCTCATCTCGTCAGAGCCATTCATGAACATGATTTGTTCAGGTGAATGTTGTTGGCTTGACACATTTAATAATAAAATCTTAAGAAAGTAAAAATGTGTTTTAGTTTTTATTTTTTTAAATTGAAAAGAAAATAAACAAAAAATAAAAGTTAAAGCATAAATGCAATTATAAAACTATATCGCAGATTATTTTTTAAAAACATAATCATACTTAAGAAACGAGTAAGAAAGTAACAAACGATATACAGCGACTTTATGGTGCCATACAGTATAATATACTCATACAAGTATTTTATATAACATAGGTTATCGTTTCAATTATAATTTCATTATTGTTGCATTCGATCAAACTTTTATAGACTAGTCTCTGTAGTCTAGCGGATAGACATGAGGCTCTGTTCAAAGCAAAGGTCAAACACCTCGAATTAAACCCAATATGAAAAATTTGGTTTAGTAGGTAGTGTGTTCGCTTATTAGGCGAAAAGAACGGGTTCGAGCCCCTGGCCAGACATCAAAATGATATATGAAAAAAAAACAAATATATATCTTCGACGACTTCCTTTCAGCAGATTTCTGGCAAAAATTCGGAGGGTAAAAATTTCCATGAAGAAGTTGCTCAAAAATCTGTCGTTCGGAGTCGACGTTATTCTGTAGGTCCCGCCACACAAGTATAAAATTAAGGCACACAACATGAGCGGTGTGAGAAGCTAGGCCGTAATCCTGACTGAAGGGTTGTAATGGCCAATTGTGTATGTATGTATGTATGAGTTCTAATTACGATTGTATTAAATCAAAGTGTGCTTTTATTTTATATTACATACATGAACACATATGATACAAAGTATACTCTTGTTGAGGTAGAGTATGTACTCATACATTGTATTGTTAAATTGGTAGGAAAAGCAGAAAAAAAAAATGAGAAAGAAATTGTTTGACATATTTAGGCCATATGATCGTAATTCTTAAAAGAGAAATATTAAAGAAAATTTTTAACAATTGATTGCCAACTGAGCCGTGTTAAGCAATTTAAAAGAAAAATTGTTTTTTTCTTCATACGTTCATGTCGTTTTTCCTTTTGAAGCGCAATCAAAATGGAAACCCTTTTGACAGGTTTGTTGCTCAAGTCTTTTGTTTAATTTACTTAACAACATTTTGTTCAATGTATGGTAATGAAATTGGAAAGGAAATTGTTTTTTAATTGAATAATTGATAACGTTTGTTAGATGGGAAAAGAACGGTAAAAAATATTGAAGTTTTTGCAAAAAGTTTGATTTGTTGCTTAAGATGATTTTGTGATACAGATGGAAACACTTTAGGTGAGATAATTAGCTTGCGATTAGAGGATATACCTTCAGATGTAGTTGCAAGATACTTAGAAAATTACACTTTGTTAGTAATCTTATATTCGTAATGAATATTTACCATGAAATCATTACGAATATCTGACGGCAAAAATTTCGGATGATGATGATGCCATGAAAGTAAGGATGTCGCAGAGTTCAATGTGCAAGTTCGATTCTGTTCATCAAAATTATTGCTCCCAGTACTTATATCAAATATTCTTACGAATTCAATCATTCATCTCATCGTACAAAGACCGGAAAGTTCAGAAACTTAAAGCGATAGCAATGATCAATTGCTTCGGTTTTTAATGTTTCTGAACTCACATACATACGTACATACATAATTGGGCATTACAACACTTCATTCAGGATTATGGCCTAGCTTCTCAACACCACTCATGATGTGTGTGTTAATTTTTATACGTGAGCGGCGGGACCTAAACTTTAAAGTCGATTCCGAACGACAGATTTAAGAAACTTTTCATGGCAATTAATTATTTGCTCTCAGAGCATTTGCCAGAAATCTGTTGAGTGCAAGTCACCGAAGAAATATTTTTCATATTTCGTTTTGATGTCTGACCGGGGATTTGAACCGTGGCTTCGCGTCTAATAAGCCAACACACTAGCTACTAGACTACGGCGACTTTCTGGGCAGTTTATAGACGATTAAACGGCTGAACCGATTTTCTTGAAATTTTCACAGTATCTTCCTGTATGTCTGGAAGGAGTTATAGGCTACTTTTTATGTTGATATTCCAAATGAGCGAGGGGCCATGCCCACGTATGCTACATACTACATACTTAATATTTAATTGCATTTGAAATATATTACTCATACGCATAGTAGTTACCCCTACAAGTATGCTATCTGTGATTCTTGATGTATAAAACCAAAGAAAATAAAGTGTAAAGAACGACGCGGGGGGAAAGATAGAAGGGAAAGAAAAAAATTTTGTAACCAACATTTGTGAAAAAATTCACCAAATAAGAAAAAATATAACCAAAATTAAATTCGTAGACTTTTGTTTTATTTTTTTTTTTCAAGTTTAAATTATCTATATATATAAAAATGAATGTACTTTATGGAATCGTAAACTATGCATTTAATCTTTAGCAAAGTTGTTGCGCATGAGCCGACGAAGGTTTCTAAGTTGGTATAACCAATTTCCGACAGGTGGCGCCACTGAAAATTCTTCGAAATTAATTAAATCGTAAACTGTGCATTTGATCCTGTGTTGAAAAGAAAAGAAAAGAAAAGAGCATTACTAGCCTCAGAATCAGCATTGAGACTGAAAAATCTTCGAGTACATGCCGCACAGATCCGTTCGCATGAATCACTTGAACAATGAATCACTTGATCGAATGCGTACTACTCAGGCCTGTTCGTCTGAATCATCTGGACAACGGGAAACAAAATCAATAAAATGATTCAAACTTAATTGGATATTTGTCTAATGTCTTTCCTTCAAATTTATTTTAGTTTGTAGTGCAGCAAAGCGCGCAGGGTACAGCTAGTGACTTATATTCCAAAGCCTTTCCAAGACGATTTAAATGTACGTTGTACTATTGTAGCATAATCCCATAATCTCGGTAACCAGTTCACGTAACCTCCTCCCAGAATATCCAATGTGGCAAGAGCTATGTTGTATGTAGCATAGTTCTGGTGAATCCATATGTCTGTGGTGTTCAGTTTACCAATTCAGGCCAAACCGAGCCGTTTACAGTGATGGCCTGGACAATGTTGTCCTCCAAGGAATATGAACACTAAACAGTGAATTGTCCATTTGGATGCATTGGATCCTCTTTGGTCTCAGGTGAATTGGTATCATCCCAAATTCAATAATTTTACTGCCAACTGCTCCAGAGGCCATTTACCTAACACACGGCGTTGTCTATAGTCGTTTAGCTTCAGTCGCTAGGTTAGTTGATTTTGTTAAAGAACCTTCTCATGATGCAAAATTCGCCAAGTTGTGGTCTACAAAAGGCCGATTTCTTATGAGCAAGGAAAAATCGACTGCCTCAGCTTCTTTTGCACAGGCTCAGAGTTAGAGGAGATGTTTTCGATAGTTCTTGAGTTTTACCGGTATACGGGTGTTGGTCAATGGTTTACTGACCAACAGTGGAGTCGAGTTTATCAATAACATTGTGATTCGCCCTTTTGTTAGAATGTAAGATAGACAAAGCGCATGGTACGTTGCAAGAAGAGAACAATCATTTTGATAAAACAATTTTATTATTTCTACAAGGTTTTTGATGCCATGTTCGTTTATGGTCATTTGTGAAAACTGACTCAATGCATGAGAACTAATTCGGCATATACATATAGCCACAACAAAATGGCGGTTATGAGCTGTCAAACTGTTCTTGAGTGCTTGTGCTAAGGCACTATATTTTCAATCCAAGATGCGTAATACAATGATTGAAAAAATTTTGTCTTCAATATAAGAAAATCAGCTGCTCTTCAAAGGAGATATCACTGAGGACTTTGTGGAATTTTTTCTAGAAATATAATCGTTGGACAAGCGTCATAATCAATTATTTAATAAAATAAATTTGAAAAACATTTTGATGCCAATATTTCATCATCGTTATTATTATTGTATTACTTTTACTTGCACTTTCATTATAATGGCTTGGCTTTTGTCTGCACCATTTATCTTCTTTAGAAATCTTTCTCTATCAGAGCACACCAACAGCACACCGGTCAGTGTTTGTATTTTGCAATTCTTTTTTTTTTCTTCTTCTATCTTTTCTAATACATCAGCATCATTTATATGATGTTTCAAATAAAAAAAAACAGCAGGAATAATTTGTCAATGGAAAACGTGCTTGTCACTATTTTTTCGCGTTAAATTTTTAACACAACACATACTATTACATACACACATTCATATATAAGTATATTGTGTTTGAATATTATTAGCAAGAGTAATAGCAATACTAACAGTAACGGTAACAAGTTGTTGCTCATTTCGTTTTTTGTTTTGTTTTGTTTTGTTTTTGATTTTGTAAATATTTTATTTGCATACTTGTTACCCAGACAGCTTTCGCTCTCATTTGTTTAATGTTGCATATACACAATGAACGCATATACTCGTACACAACAAGTATATTCGCACATGCACACAAAAACGATGTTGCATGCCTCAATGTTACAACTTGCATTGCTGAAGTTTCTGATGACGACAATGCAAGTAGCAACAACGCATTGATTAGCTTTCGATTTTCGTTGCACCACGTTGCATGTGTGAGTGTGTGCATGGCTGTGTGCAAGTTGTTACAAATACAATATTATTAAGGAGTTGAAAAGAAAATGAAAAACGAAAAGAAAAAAACAACAACAACACTAAACTGAACTGGTCAGTCATTATGAGACATACGCGCATAAAGATGCCAGCCAGTCCAGTCCAGTTCAGTTCAGTCCGGTCCAGTCGTGTTGTGTTGTGTCTGTGTTTAAATGGGAGGAAAGTGATGGCGACAAAGATTGCTACACATTTAATGTTTGCGTTGAAAACTGAGCTTAAAAAGTCTGTAACATCTTGCTTCACAGCTACAATAAAAAAAAAGAAAAAAATTTTAAAAATAAACACCACCATCACCACCACCACCGTCTTAATCAATGCGAATATTTATATTCGTAGTGAAGTCTCGTTTATGAAAAAGTAAAAATTACTTGTTTTTGTATTTAATTTTATTGGCCATGAATTTGTAAATTAATTAATACAATACGTATGTATGTATATGTACGTACATATGTACTACATATATTGATTAAGTTTTAAGAGAAATGTAGCAGGTATTCCTGGAAGTGAAACGATTATTATCATTAAGGGAATCGAGTTGAATAAAACGTAACATACTTACGTACATAAAGCTTTAATTTAATTTAATGCCTTTGGGTTGAATGTAGCACTGGATCTTTTCACTTTTTCACTACGACAGTATCACTTTTGATAGTGAAAGTGTGGTGAATAATTTGAATTTGCACTTATAGAACGCTACACTTAGAGCCGTTGACTATTCATAACGCTGTAGATATCTGTATTAGGTGCTAAGACAACAAGCCTTCAATTTAATTTTTTTGTACACAAATTTCTTCAGCAGTGAAGCTACTATATCCATGCCCATCTATAATTGGTCCTTACAAGCCTTCAGTCAGGATTAGGACCTCGCTTCTCACAGCTCTTATGTTGTGTGTGTAAATTTTATACATGAGTGGCGGACGACAGTCTAAAGTCGACGCCGAACGCCAGATAGCAATTTTATTTACTCTCAGTGTTCTTGCCAGAAATCTGCAGAGAGGAAGTCACCGAAGAAATATTTCGTTTTGTTTTAGATGTCTTGACATAAGGTTTGATCCATGGCCTCACGTCTAATAAGCCAACAGACTACCTGCTAGACTACGGCGACCTCAAGCTATATTGAAGATTGCGAACTAGACCGATCTTGTTGGTGTTGTATTGTGAGGTCTCCATAAAAAAGTTTTCTCGTTTTTGCGAAGTCAATTCAACACCAAGACGGCGAGAGTTCACGCCGTTAGACTTTTTTGAAGATGGTTACTTCAAAGACCATGCCTACGCGGATAAACTCCAAATGTTGAAGCATTTGAAAACCAATATTAGTCAAGTTACCGGACAGATACATACATACATACATAATTGGTCATAACAACCCTTTAGTCAGGATTAGAACCTAGTTTCTCACACCACTTATGTTGTGTGCGTTAATTTTTATACACGGGTGGCGGGACCTACAGTTTAAAGTCGACTCCGAACGACAGATTTTTTTGAGAAACTTTTCATGGCAATTTTATTTTTAGTTTTTGCCAGAAATCTGCTGAGAGGAAGTCGCCGAAGAAATATTTTTTCATATTTCGTTTAGTTGGAGATGCCTAACCTGTGGTTTGAACCAAGGCCTCACGTCTAATAAGTCAACACACTATCTACTAGATCACAGCGATGCCGGCCAGATACCCCTTGCAATATTTTAAAAAGTGGGCGAATCTTACTTTCGTACTTCAGTGATCATGAAAGCCCTTTAGCTAGGATTTCAACCTAGCTTTTTACACCACACACGACAGATTTGAGAAACTTTCCATAGCAAATTTTATTTACTTCAAAAAAAATTTTTGTTCGCATTCCCTATGTACATATTGTATGAATGCAGTCAATTATCACTGTTACCCAGACAGGATGGAGAATTGCCATACCAACAAATATTATTTACATATGTACATACATATGTTTTTATTCGTGCATCATATTTATTATAAGAGAATATTATTGCAACAATAACGTTTTATTTTATTTTATTTTTTTTTTGTTTTTGGTATCTTCATAATTTGCTTTTATTTGCTATGAAAACCAACATAAATTACCCTTAAAGACCTCACGCACCACAAGAAGGTGCAAAAGGTAAAGGGATCATTACATTGGTGGGTATGAACTTCTGATTGTGTGAACATCTCTATGGAAATAAAATGCAACAATGGTGACAATAAAAATAGCACAATATAATCTGTAATGTATTTCTATAGTTCTAACTATGGAATTAATTTTTTCAAGGTCTAGAAATTCTCCTTCTCAAAAGAGACTTTATTACTGACATTGCTTAGGCCACACTCCACGTATTGAATAGCTGTTCATACCTGTATTTTATTGAGCAAAGTTATTTCTTTTCATCCTTTTTTTTTTTGGTAGTCACTTAATGTTTTGTAATTGGAAATATTCTAAATTTCTCTTAACAAGAGCCTAGTCTACTAGATTTTGGTCATACCGGGCACTGTGCTTAATATTGGAAAATAGGTTATGTGAAGGAGGAGAGAGAACGTAGTCCTTTTATATTGTAAAAGTGGATAGAAAAACTTTTGTACTAAGTAGGCTTGTGGATAGTGTGGCTAAAGAACGAATTCCTCCTGTAGTTCAGTGTTTGTTCTTTTGGCTAATTGACAATGAACTGATGATCTTTATGTAATAGGCAGGTACTGCGTAAAATCTTTAACATCAACTAGTCACCTGTACAACGTAACGTGCCATATGGAAACCATACTGCTTGTCGCTGATTTATCGTGCGGATTTTTCATAATATGGTTTCCATTTTTTTTTCTTTTTTTTGGCAGCAACTATTTTGAGTTCCTATCAGAAATCAGCAATGAGTATTAAAAAAGATGAGGTGTATCGAAACATACTCATAATATCTAATACTTATACGCATTCATACTTATTTTAATATCATAATCATACTACTCATATTCAAAGTTTGAAGTACTCATCGTACTCATACTTAACAATACACATGATGTTATTGATTTCGACTCTCCGTTACTCAACATTTACAAGAATCACGAAATATGTATGATTTGCATTGGAACACTACAATACTCACTAGAAGGTTGTGTGATTGCTTTGCTTGCTGTCCTTGTCTTTCTTTCTGCTTTTTTTGTAAATGCAACAACAACTAAGACTGTAAATTTTGATGAATGATTCGTTCGCCACTCGAATCATTTATGAGTATTATAAGTATTTTTCAAAATTTATGAATCGGAATGAGTAGGCGTATGAATCAAACATATTTCGAATATTATGAGTTTGATGTCCACGTTGTACTCATACTCAATATTGTAGTGAGTACGAATGAATCGGAGTAGTTAAATTTCAATACTGTTGACTCATTTACATTCAAAATTTCATGAGTGCATAAGAGTAGCGAAAACACGATTCATTGCTGATCTCTGGTTACCATCTCCATCACTTTTGCACGAGTAAGCGTAAAAGGCGACAAAAGGATGACTTCCTGCAGCAAAATTTAAACCAAATTTTTGTGTATTCTGTCTGATGAGGTATTTCCTGTTGTATTTAATTAAGCACAATTGTTGGCATTTATCATTTGCTAGTGTTTTGGCGAATTGCATTAAATATTGCAATCTGTTGTTGTTGTTGTTTTTGTTTTTCTCTGTTTTTGTTTTGTTTTGTTTTTGTTTTTTTAAGTGAACAACTCAATTGGCAGCTTTAAAAATTGTTTTCTAAGAATGCTGTCCATAATATTAATTCGTTAGTTCCTTCACTAGTTGCATGGTTAGTTACATGCCTGCTTATAATATTACCATCATCACTAGCATCATCAACATCAAATGAAAAAAAAAAAAAACTGAACAACTGAAAACAAAAGCGGGCGCTTTCTTTCTTCTCCTTTTACTGGATTTCAAAATACTTGCAAGTGGAGTGTGTAAGTGAGTACATGCATGTATATGGGTGAGTGTGTGCAACACACATACTTTTATAGTAAAAATTGTAGAATGCTAATTAAGGGCTCAAAAAATGTTTTGCTGTTGTTATTGTTGCCTTATTGGCCATTTGAATGGACGATTGTAAGGCATTTTACATGCACAAATTGGTAACATCTGAGCACATACATGGCAGGCAGCATAGATAGAGCGAAGTATAGCGGCGTTCGCTTTGGTAACAAAATTATTCGCTTTGAAAACTTGGGTTGGCAAACTAATGTGCCTTAATTGCTTCTCATAATAATAAATGTTTACAATTGAAGACAGGCTGGCAGACAAACAGGCTAACGGGCTAACCGGCGGACTGCCTGGCTGGCTGGCTGGCTGGCATGTTGGCAGGTATGTTTGCGAATTTCCAACATTAAGGTTTATTTAAGGCCAATGCATTTTAACAATTTTCATTAGAATATAAACATTTAGTGGCTTACTATGCCTATATGAGTGCGTGTAAAAGATTGATTTCTTTGCTAATGCAATGTCTTGGTTTTAGGGAACTTTCTGAATTTATTGCTTCCCAGCACTGTTGTTGATAAAAAAAAAAGTGAATAACTTTGTCGTTCTGTTTGCAATTTATTTGGGAAATGTAGAAAATTCTAATGATTTCTGGCAAACCAAAAAGACTTTATTAGGCCCTTAGTGAACATAAATTATTTTGTGTAAGAAATTTAAATACATACGTATTAAACATGGCATTTGCAAATAATAAACAATTTCTTTAACAGAAATTAAAAAAGGAAAATAAAATAAGTGTTATTGCTCTCTTTTATGACCTATTTAAAGATAATGATAATATCTCTTTAACAAATGGACAGAAGAAATTTATATCCTGTTTGTGTTAATTGTTAGAGTTCAAGAGTTTGATTATCCCATACCCATGCTGGGAAAACTGGTAATGCACCCATTTTTTAATCATACTTTAAGCAGCTTTATGTATGTCGGGTTAGTATACATGACTGATGTACATGTGTTTAAAAAACACCTCAAGCAACTGTATTTCAAACTTATTTGCTTCACTTATTTGGAAAAACATTATTATGTTGAATAGTCTGTGAATTCGAAGATTTCAAATTTTTTACCAAAAAAAAATTATCATTCATCACGCTCTATCAATATTTTTACCCAATCCCTTTACTATAAAGCTTATAAAGCTAAATTCAACTCTACCAACAGCATTACCCGTCTCATTTTTTATTATTCATAAATGATTGGTCTGTCAACTTCTAGAACCTACTGCCATGTAGGCCAATTTTTAGTTTAGAGGGTTTAGGATTTATGCAACGCACTGTTTAATTCAAATCCAACAACAGCATTACCCGTCCCACTATTTATAATTCATACATGTTTGCTCTGTCAACTTCTAGAACCTACTGTCATGTAGTCCAATTTTTAGTTTAGAGGGTTTAAGATTTATGCAACGCACTGTTTAATTCAAATCCAACAACAGCATTACCCGTCCCACTATCTATAATTCATACATGTGTGCTCTGTCAACTTCTAGAACCTACTGTCATGTAGTCCAATTTTTAGTTTGGATTCGAACTGGATTCAGCATTGGAGGCATCTCTCCCCTTTGTTTACGGTAATAAAATTGTATGAGAGTATGCATGCCAGAAACGGTCAAGAAAATCAAAAAAATAGTATTGCATGATCGTCAGTTGCTGATCTAAGAGCTATACGAGTAAGTTAGTATGAAAGTTGCAAACATTAAAACTTCGGAAAATCTTGTTAAAATAGCAATAAAAGTACGTCGCGAAAACTTAGAAAATTTGACAATTTTACATCACAATAAAGAGAAGTTTTTGCAGCGTTTCGCAATTCTAGAATGACAGAGTTACCAACTGTCAAAGCTTTGGCAAAACATCATCTGTGAAAATGTGTTGGATTTGTATGACGCTGTTGACTTTCGAATGACGTTCGTTGTTGATGTTGTTCTCTTGAGGCAGTTGTGGTTCTACTGAATGGATTATTATGAGAGTTCTGTTTTATTCGAACCAATACCAAGCTATCAAATAATTTGTTCAAATACTTATTTACTAATTTAGGGTCATAGGCTAAACAAAACATAGAATTTCCTAAGAATTCCCATAGAATTTGCTAAGATCTTGTGTACAATTTCTCCAATTTCTTAAACTTAGTGTCGACAAGTAATGTTGCGTCTGATTTTTTCACTTTCTTGCAAATGCTATAATTTTCTAAAACTCCTCTTGATAGAGTATCTTTACTCATCCATATCGCATGCGCTATCCAATGCTTTACTGGTTCACACAACTCATGGTTCTTGCGATGCCAATATTCGGCGACAACAGAGATTGGTCCATAAATAGGATACTTTTCTAAAATACTTCAAAGTTATCTGCTTCTACTTCTTGAATTCACAGTAGTCTAGTAGATAGTGTGTTGGCTTATTAGACGTAAAGCCCGGGTTCGTATCCCATGTTAGACATCAAAACGAAATATGAAAAAAAATATATTTCTTCGGCGACTTCCACTGAGGAGATTTCTGGCAAAAACTCTGAGAGTAAATAAACCTGCCACGAAAAAGTTCCTCAAAAAAATCTGTCTTTCGGAATCGACTTTACACTGTAGGTCCCGCCACTTATTAACACACACAGCAGGAGTGATGTGAGAGGCTAAGTCGTAATCTTGACTGAAGGGTTGGAATCGTCAATTATGTATGTATGTATCTACTTCTGCTTGTGCAAACGCTGATGCATTCATATCTCGGGTAATACAAGCATCTAATAGTGGATAAGTTCGGGTTATCTGCGGCCAAACGAAATTCAATGATGTTGTACAAATACTTTCGTTTTCGCATCATATGAGAAGAATCCACTGAAGGGTATTTAAATCGATTTTCATTAAAATGTATGCATTTTCTGATGAACTTGTTAACCTTTACGTTACATATTTCACATGCACAACATAAATTTCACTTTCTTTCGAAAATAAATCACATAACGTTTTACTTACAATTCAACTCTCATAATCATGCATTACAAGACAGACTTGCAGAGACTCATCTTGATTTATGAAGCAAAAAAAAAAATAATACAGAAACGAAAAGAAAAGTAACACCAAACAATTCATTGAAATTGTGTATAACAATACTGTGCTGTTGTTACAAAAATAAAAACGAAAATAATTGAACACAAACAATTTTACATACTCATTTACAACACTTTAAAGCAGACGTCAAAATTGTTCATAGTGTTTGGCCAACACTTCTTTACAATTACGATTTCAATATTTTTTTTTTCAATTTTTCTTGATTTGTTTACCAAATTCCAAAAACAAAATTAAATACACACCCACATGCAAACAAAGATACAAATTTTATTTTCTTTACGGCCCAGTTATGCTAAACTTGCTGATCGGCCTGAGTTTTTTTTTCGTGATGAAAATGAAAACTTATGGCGTGAAGATATTGAATTGACATCGAAAGATCAATAAAAAATAATTGAAATACAGTCTTTGCTTTGCATGATGTTTTGATGAAAATTAAAGAAAATATGATTTTATAATAATAAATTATGAGATTATGAAATGTGAGTATGTGAGACAAAACAAAAAAAAAACTGTAGAAAAAAATTGATTAAGACATGCAACTAAATTGTTGGAAAATAAAATTTTTATGAAATTTTCTTTGCAACAAACCATTTTATTTAATTTTTAGTTTTATTTACAAAGTATGATTGATTGCAGGCCTATTTAGCAAGAAGAAGAAATTGATTTGTAAAGGTCAATGAATTCTTTACTTTCTTTACTTTAATCGTTGGTCTACTTTAGACCTCACTATTCATAGCATCTGACCTCCATGCTGCACTCATTTCAAGCTTGTCATGAGATGTACTCTCGATATCCAACTGTCTGGTGGGTTTTTGATCAGGCGATTTAATTGGGTCTTATGCTTCTGAAAATGAGACCAAACATGATAACGAAGTTTTTGTGACCTCAATTGAAAGGCAGAATAAATATTTCCAAGAAATCCTGATAACAACTTCAAGATCATGCGAATTATTGGTCGCCGTAGTCAAACCCCAATTCAGACAACTCCAATAAAACGAGATATGAAAAAATATTTCTTGGACGACTTCTTTTCAGCAAATTTCTGTGCAAAAACTCTGAAAGTAAATACAATATTGTCATGAAAAGTTTCTTAAAAATCTGTCGTTCGGAATCGACTTTTATTTTTTGGTTCCCATTACCCATGTACAAAATGAACGCACACAATGTAATTGGTGGGAGAAGCGGGGTAGTAATCTTGAATGTAGGGTTGTAATGACCAGCAATGTCATGTATGTATGATTTATTTCTTAGGGGTTCTGAAATATCTCGGACTAGTGGTTTATTGCTGAGCATAAATTCGATAACCTGCGGGTCATTGTTGAGATACCGCCATAACGCTGTGCACTCTTACTGAGACATCCTTTACAAAATTTGTAGCTCGTAAAATCACCCTCAAAATGTTCCTTTTAAAATGTATATATAATGATTAACGAGCTTGATTGAGCAAGTCCATATAAAAATCCCTTATATACATACATAATCGGCCATTACAACCCTTCAGTGAGGATTTCGACCTAGCTTCTCAACACCACTTGTTGTGTGCTTTAATTTTATGGTGGAGCTACAGTTTAACGTCAACTCTAAACGACAGATATTTGAGGAACTTTTTCATGGCAGGTTTATTTACTCTCAGAGTTTTGCAAGAAATCTGCTGAGAGGAAGTCGCTGAAGAAATAATTTTTTTTTTTTCATATTTCGTTTTGATGTCTGGCCTGGGGCTCGAACCCGGGCTTTATGTCTAATAAGCGACCACACTATCTACTATCATCGTGATCGTTACACTACCGAGAAATGGTGTTCTGTCCTTTTGATCAAATGAAGCTAATTTTAATTGTTTAATAATTAGATTAACACATGGTAATATACATATTTGATAGTAAAAATTTAAACTAAAAAATTTTCTCCATTAAAATTAGTATAAAAACGAAAACATTTCTTGAATTTTTTCTTTAAAGATTTACTACAATATTTATTACATTCCACTGCCATCACAATACCAAGAAACTAAATTACACAATCATACGTAAACGCAAAAATGCGGAAATTGCAGCTTTCTGCCAATAGGGAAGTAAGATGGAAAATTTGTTTAACCAAATTGGTAATTTGTCAAGTTCTTTAGCAATTTGATTTTGATTTCTTGGCCATATTTAAAACACAAAGCTTAGTAAACTTTAGCTAACTAAGAAAAAGGAAAAATGACAAAAAAAGGTAAATGAAAATATAATAAAAAAACAATAATAAAATCTTAAGTTTACAGCAAAAGTTTATAGCTGGCCATGACTCTCCCATATGCAATTGCATTAAATCAACATACTTGTGCTGTATACTCGTAGTCTTGTCTAATTCAAGTTGTAAATTTTTGATGGTAACCATCGTTATTGGCATAACCAATCTGGGCATCATTATAATGATGATGACGTCGTATAAGCTGCTGCTGCTGGTGCCACTGCCACTGTCACTGCTGTTATGTATGTTGAAGTTATTGCACATAACGTTGAAAATTGTTGCTTGCTGGCTGAGTTTTTTTCGCTTTTTTTTCGTTTTTTTTTGTGATTTTGATCGATGGTGCAATTGATGGTCATGTCATTTTATATTTGTTTATTTGATTGTTAGTGAGTATGTGTTTGTGTGTGATTTTGTTTAATTCGTGTTTTTTTCTGGAATTTATGAATGTGTTGTTGCTTGGCTAAATATTTCCCTCAAAGCATTTAAAACATTCTCATCTTCAACAAATATTGTGTGCTGCAAGTAAATAATTTGAATGAATATTTTTCGTAAGTCAGTGCAGCAATAAGTAATCGATTCATAATAATTGATTATTTGAAGCTGAAATATTTTGCTTCAAATAACAAAAACTATTTCAGGTTTTCACTAAAAACATGGAGGAATTTTGGTAATTTCTGTATTAAAAAGTTCGTGTCTTAAGTCTTTTATTCAAGTTCTTAGTTTTACTTAGAGGTAAGCACTGAGTATTCAAAAAGATGTGTAGATTCGAATCATAATCATAATTTCTAATACTTATACGCATTCATACTTATTTTCGTACTCATACTCATACTACTCATATTCAAAGTTTGAAGTACTCATACTTAACAATACGTATGATGTTATTGATTTCGTTTCTCCTACTTTATATTTACAAGAATCACATAATAAGTATGATCCGCGTACGAACACTACAATACTCGCTAGAAGGTTGTGTGTTTGCTTTGCTTGCTGTCTTTGTCGTCTTCTTTCTTCTGGTTTTGTAAATACAAAAACAACTAAGACTATAAATTTTGATGAATGATCCGAATCACTCAAATCATTTATGAGTATTATAAATATTTTTCTAAATTTATGAATCTGAATGAGTAGGCTTACGAATCAAAAATATTTCGAATATTATGAGTTTGATGTCCACGTTGTACTCATACTCATTGCAACCTGTTGTTATAAATCAATGTTGTAGTGAGTACGAATGAATCAGAGTAGTTTAATTTTAATACTGTTGACTCTCTTATACTCAAAATGTCATGAGTACTCATGTGTAGCGAAAAAACGATTCATTGCCGATCACTGGTTTTACTTGATTGTAATTGGCTTTGATGTGGAAACGATAGCTAATATTGTCCATAAATATTATTATTTGTTGCCATTGATGGTCTTCGATTTTAAAAATGGAAACAAAAATTTTTTTTCCAGTTTGAAAACTTTGACCACTTGGATAACATATGCTTGATGCACAATATCCCAAGTATTTTCCTTTGTCCATAAAAAGTTCTATGTATGTCAGCTTGGAAAATATTTTCCTCAAAATTTAGTTTTATCTGCAACCATAGGTTCCATGTCGTTTATTTCCTAAGCAGGCCCTTCAATCAGGATTACGATCTAGCTTCTCACACCACTTATGTCGTGTGTGTTAATTTAATACATGAGTGGCAGAAACTATAGTTTAAAGTCGACTTTGAATGACAGATTTTTGAGAAAATTTTCATGACAATTTTTATTTGCTCTCAGAATTTTTGCCAGAAATTTTCTAAGATGAAGTCTCCGAAGAAATACATATGTCTGACATGGGGTCTGAACCGAGGCCTCATGTCTAATAAGTCAACATACTACCTACTAGACTACGGCGATTTGGATCACTTAGAAGAAAATAATTTATAGTACATCGTGACAATCAACGGAAACAGTATGGGAATTAAATCGCAATAACCAATCGCAACGCAACCAATGAAAATATCCTAGAAAAAACGGAGGAGTCAGAAACGGATCTTATGGCAGAATGAAATATTTCGAGCCCTTGGCGAAACTCACGAGTAACTTCTGAACTGAAGTCTATGCCATACCAAGATGTGCTCAATTCAACTTTGATTGAAAGTACAAAGGACGAGACATAGCACACCACACCAAATCAGTATTCAATCCGGATAATAAACATTTCATATGGGAAATCGTCAAGTCTTTCTATTACAGCCAAGGGCTTCTGCAATTTTTTTTAATTCCAACAAAACTATGATATAAAATCTAATTATTAATTTATTTTCACAATATCTCCCTCTTACATACAGATCTTAAGTAGTTGTTCTACTAAAATTTAAATCATTAACTGATATTCGCCTCTTTTTTTTTTTTTTTGAAAACGAATAACTTGAAACACTATTTGTTGCACTGCGGACGCGTCAAGTGTAACTGTGGAGCATTTGAATGGTTCTACTGGATTTTACTATAAATTGTTAAAATGACATTAAATTGATTGCCTTTAAGTTAAAGACCGTAATAGTCATGATGTTGGTTTATTATTTTTTTTTTCCATTCTCTCCATTCTTTTCTGTTTTATTTCTTCACAGTTTTTGTCGTCTGGTTTTGGTTAAACTCAACGCAAAACGAAAGATGTTGATAAAAGTTATTGCAAAAAGGTATTTTATTGTCAACATTACATACAGGGAAATGTATATATATAGATATGTGTGTAGGGTCTTCCAACAGGGACTTCCACTACATCTCTCAATTGGGTTGTGATTTATTCAGTTAGTTTTGTTAAAAGATCATAGGCAACGACAAGTGTTCGTTTATTGGGTCTTGGAGCAGTTGGTAACTCACCATAATTTTCGTCAATCAGGTCTATTTCTGGATGTATGGGTATGTAGACGAACAATATCATTAAATTTGGAATGGCACAATATGAGAGCCCATATGAGAGCCCATATGAGAGCCAAGAGCGATTTCGGGTTGGCGGCGTCACAGGTTCATATTTCTTTGTGGACTATCAACTATGATGATTACCAACATTAATTGGACCTGAATTGGATAATTTGGAGATCAAAAAAATGTCGTTTCAACAGAACGACGCACATTAAATATATGTAATGAACGAGTGAATTGAGGGCATGGCCATCTCTGTTGGAGGTGATATCAACTGGCCACTGCTATCGTGCAATTTGAACCCGTTAGACTTATTCTTTAGGGATGTTCTTAAGTAGCAGGTATGTGCATGTGTAAAGTACAAACCACAGTGATCCTCAAAGCCAACATAACCTATGTATACCATCAGTCAATATCAGTTCGACTTATACGCCAGTGCCATGAAACATTCCATATTCCAGATGCGCTTCACGCAGAGAAGTCGTAACGAACATTAAAATTACATTATATTCCACACATATTGGCATCAATTGAAAGGTAGGAAACGCTTGACGAAAGACCCAATGCATAGCTTATACAGATATAAGATACGTTTGCGACATTTGTTTAGTCTGATGATGTGAAAATTCAAGTGACAAATTGTTAAATCAAATAGATTTTCTTCACTTCAATCGGTAACGCTATTTTACGAAATAAACACAGTAAAAGCATTAGCTACGGCAGTCGTAAAACATTTATAGCCTGCCAATGCAATGAAGAACCTTTTGCTGAGCACTTGTGTGTGGCAAAAATTTTCGTCTTTTTTTTCGTTTGTTTGTTTTTTACTTCGACCGCCTTGGATATCGATTTGTGCGATGACAGCATTTAAGAGAATACAAACATTGATTTCGTAAAAATTTGCGATTAACATGAAGGTGGCGTTTGACATATGCTTTCCGTCATTTGGTTTGGCTATATGTGAATTTAAATTGAAAAAGGACAGTTTTCTAAGGTTTTATGTGAGAAATTTTCTTTGTTTTTTACAGATTGTCTAACTGTTTGACGTTTTGTATTTTGTTTTTGTGATTTTATTGTATTTTGTTTCTTTCAATGTAAGACAAGAGATTACAGGTTAAATAAATCACACGTTTTATTTGTTTATTTGCTTTACGTTAACAGAGACATTTTGTCTTTTTTTTGGCTGATGTGTACACAATTCTAAGAAAATGACAACAATTTCCATAAAATGTTCAAATTATTTAAATTTATAAAGAAAATTTACGGTTATAAATTGTATTCATTCCATATTCCAGATGTTAAAATGAAGTACAAAAATTCGCATTGGATTCTAGATAGGGTGGGTAGATGATAATTTATTGGCCTCAAAATGTAGTTAAGGAACCTGAGCAAAAAATAAAAATAAAAAATAGTGTGATTATTGAAATCTAATTGAAGGCCTATCTAGAAGTTTTTAACAATTATATGTCTTCAAAAAGCATAATCTTTGCATGCATTACATGAGAAACGCAATTTATTTTGGATGAAAATATTGGAAAATTCACTTTGCGAAATTCGTGTAATTCTTTTTAAAAGATTGAACCAAGTGTGCAGAGCAGTCACTGTAGTCGAGCCGCGGTTCAAACCCCAGGTCAAACATCAAAATGAAAATAAAAAAAAATGTTTCTTCGGCAACATCCTCGCATCAGATTTCTGGTAAAGATTCTGAGAGCAAATAAAATTACCATGAAAAGTTTTTCAAAAAAATCTGCCGTTGGGAGTCGACTTTAAACTGTAGGTCCCGCCACTCATCTATAAATTTAATACACACAACATGAGTGGTGTGAGAAACTAGGTCGTAATCATGACTGAAGGGTTGTAATGACCATTTATGTATGTACATATGTACAGATTATTAATACTTTAGAATTCACTGAAGAACATCACAGGAATTGACTGCAATTCAGTGACTGTATTGTCTAGTTGCAGTTCTTTCTGCCTGTTATCCAGAAACCTTTAACCACTGCGTTATAAGCTTAATGAGTGTCATAATCCTCCTGAATGTACTCTAACTCAACAAGGTTTAGGTCGGAGTGGTAGCTCTGATATCACAAAGCTCACTTGAGCACGCATAGCGGCCCGTTGTGATGCCACGGGTGAATGCAGTCCCTGTACTAACCAAGTTCCACCAAAATCAGGGAAAAGGAAGAAGTTGGTCAGCGCAAGGGCTGCACTAACTCAATAAAATAAGTATTCAAATATTTATGTTAGTACTGTACACTCGCATTATTATTAGTATTGTAGTCGTTCTAGCCTAGTAGGTAGTCAGATATCTCCAATAAAACAAAATAAGAATAAATATTTCGGCGGTGACTGCCTCTCAGCAGATTGCTGGCAAAAACTCTGCAAGTAAATAAAATTACCATGAAAAGATTCTTAAAAAACTGGCGTTCGTTATCTGTAATTTGTATAGAATGGATTGATATTTGTTACGCTGATATAGGCGTACTAAAACTGTTATTAATTCGTCTTTCAATATCTGTAATATGTTTGCAGCAGGTTCTAGAATGATAGGGTTACCAACTAACATTAGAAATAAAGTACTTTTTTAATTGCTAATATTGAGGGTAGTAGTTAGAAACACCTTTGTACTTATCATGTTTGTTGTTGACGTTCTATTCTCTGGTGATTAGTGGTCAGCGCTTTATTTTTTTTATTTTATGATAGTTTTTCAAGAAAAATTATGGTGATTCAGGGAAAATCCACTGCCCAGTACACAGTATTACTGCTTTAGCTTTATTTTTCCTTGATTGTTTCATAAGGCTTTTGTATTTCTGATTGTTGAACTAAGGCCAAGTGGAAGTTGTCACATAATTTTTGCTTAATCCGACGTATTTAAAACGGATCTATAAGGATGTCTGAATATCTCTGGTACGTATGTGAAAATTTTGCTTGTTTACGTAACTTGCGAGTGTGAGGTTCATCGTTACTTTAGCATTTAATCAGTCGGCTTTAATTTTTATGTGTATAAGACTTTGAATAGATGAAGAAGAAATCGTCATAATGAGTTGAGCCTTACTTTATACAACAGAAGCCATGTTTTTGTTTCGCGTAATCACATCTGTTACGCTTCCACTTTAAAGTTCTTTATAACAATCATGTTATAACATCCATAATCACACTTCTAAGCTCGAAAATTTATCGCATTTGTGGCACCATTTTGGTTTCATGTTTGAACTATTTCTACTCGTTGTTCGTATCTTAAACACAACATATTCGCAAATAGTAAATCTTACATTGAATAGATGTTACATCACGATACCTTGCCACACCCAGGGTTTTGAAGCTACTCACCAATGGATATTGCGTTATAAAGAATCAGACAATCTGGACTATATGCCCATGTCCTGGGCTTTTGTGGCATTTAGTTTTAGGTGAACTCTGATCAATTCTATAGAAACTGGTCTAATTTGTCTCTCACAATACAAAGCTTGTGATATAATTCGCTTATGCATTGCAAAATGTGAAGTATAAATAACGCCAATAAATGACATGTATAGATGTTCAGTAACTAGTCATTGCTTTATCACCTTTTGTAGACATCTTTTCTAAGGTCAAAATGTGGCAAAGTGATGCAAAAAACCTAAACATCGAAAACACAAAAACGCGCGATTAACTTTCATCACTTTCTTTTTGCCTTAATTATAAGCAGAAATAAACAAAAACAACAAATTATCGCTTCAATTAATAGCAATAAAAAAAAAGAAGAAGAAGACCAAAAAAATAGTAATTTTCTGTATGTTATTGTTGTTGGTATTATAATAATACTTTAGCACATACAACCTGTTACTTCCGTTCGGTAAGCGAATATCAGTTTGCATAGTCATATACGGTTTGGACTGCTCATCATCACCATTACCATCGCCATCACCACCACCATGGTATGAATAGACAACAGAGCTCTTAAGAGAAGTGCCACATAACAAATGGTGGCAAAAAAAATATCTTTGGTTTGGGATGTTTTTAAGTGAAGGTTATTAAATTTTAATTTTAAGAAAAATACCACAAAAACAAAACAAAAAACAAAAAAATGTTTAGTTTACGCATGTGTAGCATTAAATTAATCATAGGTTTATGGTTTTCTGTTGTTTTTTTTCCTCTACTGAAAGCACTCAAATATTTTTAATGGTATTTCGTACTTAAAATAAAATAAAAAAAAATTTTAAAAATTATGAATAATTTTGCGTATAACAAGTGTTTGCATTTGTCTGCCCATCAACATTGTTATGTTTAAGAAAATCACAACAAAACAACTTTCTATAAACAAATAATACAAAGTAAATTACATATTATAATTGATTTCATTTTTGGCCGAAAACAAAAAACCCTCGTTACACACCCAAACCAAAGCTATGGCTTTTAAAACATCTTCATAGCAAGCATCTGTAGAATGCCATACAGACCAACTTTTTTTTTGCTTTGTCTATTTGTTTAGTGTGTGCGTAAGTTTATTGAAAGAAAATAATTTTTTTTTGTTTTTGTTTTTCAATTATAATATCAGATAATTATGTTTTCTTTATAATTTAATATGCATTCATTATTGAATTTGTTTAACAAAAGCAGTTAAATTAGTTGAAGTACCACACTAAACGTGTAATTAAATGTTTCATTGTCCATACTTGTCAGAGGATTGTGTTTGATGTTTGAAGTTGTTAATCATGTCAAGGATTTACGACATGTGGATTCTATTGAAATATTTTGATTTTGAATTTTTAATAGTTATATTATAAATATTAGCGTATAAAATTAATTTCTTAAATACATACCTTCAAATAAGACTGCAACACCTATTTTAGAAGATCTCTGTCTGAAGTTTAGTCAGAAAACTGCTGAAACAAATATGCCGAAAGAAATATTTTCTTGTATTTCGTTTTGTTTGAGATGCCTGAGGTGAGTTTTAGCCACATAATAAACCAACACATCAGCTACTAGACTGCGGCAATGCATATTTGGAGACATTAAATTTCGTTAGATGACTTAGTTACTTAACTGGTGTGCCTTCATCAATCGCTGACAGGGCCTTATCGATTTGGTTCTTTCAACGCAAACAAGGTTGCCCTCTTCAGCGACTTCCGAAAATTCCCGCATCAAATATCCGTCTTGCCGTCCATGTCGTTGAGCAGCTTCAACAGCTCATTGTTGGATCGGCTGCGGAAATCATCGCCAACTCGCAATGCACCAAATATCTTACATACATACATACATAATTGGCCATTACAACCCTTCAGTCAGGATTACGGCCTAGCATCTCAACACCACTCATGTTGTGTGTGTTAATTTTATACATGAGTGGCGGGATCTACAGTTTAAAGCCGACTCCGAATGACAGATTTTTGAGAAACTTTTTCATGACAGGTTTTATTTACTCTCAGAGTTTTTGCCAGAAATCTTCTGAGAGGAAGTCGCCGAAGAAATATTTCGTTTCGATATCTGACCTGGGATACGAACCCTGGCTTTACGTCTAATAAGCGAACACATAACCTACTAGGCTACGGCGACCGAAGATCTTACGTAGGACTATTCTCTGGAATACTCTCAAGTGCTTAATAGTATACATACCAAAGATCAGCAATGAATATTTAAAAAGATGAGTAGATTCGAATCATACTCATAATATCTGATACCTATGCGCATTCATACTTATTTTAATATCATACTTATACTGCTCATATTCAAAGTTTTAAGTACGCATCGTACTCATACCTAACAATACGCATGATATTGTTGATTTCGATTCTCCTTTACTCAACATTTAAAAGAATCACAAAATAAGTATGAAATCGCGTACGAACACTACAATACTCACTAGAAGGTTGTGTGTTTGCTTTACTTGCTGTCTTTGTTTTTTTCTTTCTTCTTCTTTGTAAATGCAATAACAACTAAGACTGTAAATTTTAATGAATGATTCGAATCACTCGAAACATTTATGAGTATTATAAGTATTTTTCTAAATTTATGATTCTGAATGAGTAGGCGTGCGTATGAAACAAACATATTTCGAATGTTATGAGTTTGATGTCAACGTTGTATTCATACTCATTGCAACCTGTACTTATAAATCAACGTTGTAATGAGTACGAATGAATCAGAGTAGTTGAAATTCAATACTGTTGACTTAATCATACTCAAAATTTCATGAGGTATTATCAGTAGTGAAAAAACGATTCATTGCTGATCTCTGCTTCATACCATTGACATTGAGGTTAACAAGATATCTGACGAACTTTTAAAGGCTGGTACAACGGAATATTCAAATGAATTCATATGTAAGATTGGTTTGCCTTTGCAGAGGGACAAACAAATGGTCGTGCAAAAGCTTCACTTATTTGCAAAGAAAAGATGGTATAACGAACCCTCCACAGTTCTGCTCTGATGTGCATATAGGTAGAATGAAATTTGTATAAAACCTGACCAAAGTTCAGCTTACGAACTTCAAATCAGTTAGAACAAGATGCCCAACTCTGTTTGCTGTAAAGGTGAGCACCTTCCTTAATCTAATCTAATCTCTGTCCTGCACTTGGAAATTTTTTCACAAGGCATTCGTGAGCACCTAAAAAATTATTCTTCCGATCTCTGCTCTATTAAGTTACTCCACAGGACTAAAGCATTTGCCTTTTGGTTGGCATCATTCAGACATTTTGAGAGTTCTATGAAGAAGTGAATTTTATTCAAACCAACTTGGACTAGACATGTTCTATCAATAAATTATGGGAGCTAAAGAATTCTGCTTTTTAGGTTACCAGAGAAGATCGTCTGCACTACGACAGATCAAATGTTCTGTGCTTTCCTTTTCTTACAGCTTGTGCAGAAGTTGTAATGAAGTATTGAAGTGGCCGTGGTCTAGTCGGTAGTGTCTGGGCTTATTAGACTTGAGGTATCGGTTCAACAAACAGATCAGGCATCTAACGCACACAACATAAGTGGTATGAGAAACTAGGTCATAATCCTGACTAAGGGGTTGAAATGACCAATAATGTATGTATGTAATGAAGCATTTCCAGTTTCTGGCCGTTATAACCGTACATTTTTTGACCATTATCGGGCGCAATTACTCTTTACTCTTTGGGTTCTGTAAGCTGCTTACAATATTCAAATATTGAATACTCTCATGCAGCCTTGCATTAAACAATCCCTTGCAGCTGTTATATGTATATCGTGAAACAAGTCTTAAATGAATGACTTAGTCGGATTCAAAAAAGAAAATTACTTGATTTAAAATCTTCTAACAAATAATGACATTAAACGCATTCTTCTTTCGCATACAAACTGAATTTCTGAATTCAGTTGAAAGTACATTCTTTGCAAACACTTTGCCATCACATGAAATGAGTTTAAGATTAAGATGAGATTTTTTTTTTACATCTTATAAAAATAATGTTTAATTTATTTTTAATCATAAAACAAATACTTCTCCGCAATGTGTGTATACGAGTATGTTTAGAATTCTACAATAGAAAAATCCTTTGGCCAACATCATCATGCAATAATGAAGAAATTTTTCATTATTTTCCTTGCCATTTGCGGCGTCTTCAAGCAATGAAAATGAACAAAAATTATGTTTTAAAGCAGCAATTATAAATGCATTAGATGTACAACAATAATAACTACAATAACAACAATAGTAATAATACAATATAATAGCAATCATAATAATATACTTTTAAACATAAATTTCTTTAATCTTAAGATGGGAATACAAATTTTTTTGAAATCATTTTCTTTTCTTTTTTTTTGTGTTTTACCACAGTGCAGTGCATTATAATTGCATAAGAAATGTGTGTGCATTTAACTGCAACAATTCTCTTCCATGAAATGTTTGAATAAACTTCTAGTAAAGTTTACTCTATTCTAGTAAAATTATTATCTTTTATTCATTGAACTTATTTTAGAAATTCGAAAAAAATCAAATCAACTTAGAAACTCACTACTATTACATACATACATAATTTCTCATTACAATTCTTTAATCAGGAGATCATCCTAGCTTTTCACACCACTTATGTTGTGTGGCAGAATCTACAGTATAAAGACGACTCTGAACAATCGATTTTTAAAACATTTAAATTGGATACACATACATACATACATAATTATTCATTATTATCCTTCAATCAGGATTACGATCTAGCTTCTCGCACCACTTATGTTATGTGTTTTAATTTTATAAATGAGAGGCGAGACCTACAGTCTAAAGTCAACTCCGAATGGTAGATTTGTTTGAGAAACTTTTCATGGCAATTTTTTATTTACATTCAGAGTTTTTGCCAGAAATCTGCTTGAGAGAAAGTCGCCGAAGAATTTTTTCTATATTCGCGTTTTGTTGGAGATTTCTGACCTGGGGACTTCACTTCTAATAAGCCAACACATAACTACTAGACTACGGTGACTTCAGCCTTACCATTAATAGTTGAGAATATTCCTCAAACTTATGCCAAATAATGCTTTGAAAATTCTTAGAACATTCTGGAGTCGCCGTAGTCTAGTAGGTAGTGTGTTGGCTTATTAGACGCGAGGCCACGGTACCATATCCCCAGTCAGACATCAAAACGAAATAAGAAAAAATATTTCTTCGGCGACTCCTCTCAGCAGATTTCTGGCAAAAATTCTGAGAGTAAATAAAATTGCCATGAAAAGTTTCTCAAAAATCTATCGACTATAAACTGTAGGTCCCGCTACTCTTGTATAAAATTAACACACATAACATGAGTGGTGTTGAGAAGTTAGGACGTAATTCTGACTGAAGGGTTGTAATGGCCAATTATGTATGTATGTAATATTCTGGCCATAAAACATATTCATTGTTCACTGAGTTTAGAATATTAATCGTTTGGCCCCTATTTACAACAATTGATGAGCAAAGAACTGTAATAGTTTCTCAAAGAGAAAAAAATCGTAGGTATTCTGTTTTATTTACTAAATTTAGGGCCATTATTACAACTTGCCGTTAAAGTTGAGTTTAATTAAAGGTAACTTTAGCTAAAGTGAACTTTAAAATCAACTTTAACTTCTTTTCGTTATTACAAGCTAAAGATAAAATAAAGTTAACTTTTTCAAAAATATGGCAGTGCCGGAGCAATGTCGATAACATAGCTCAATTAAATAAGTTTTTTCTTTAAACGCAGTGGCAACCAAGGGCTTGTTTTTTGTTATTGTATTTGCTTATTTTATTTATATTTGAAGTTGCCATATTGAAAATAATATAAATAATATGGCAAGTTCAAAGATAAAGTGAACTTTAAAAGTTAAAGGTAGGGAGCATCACCCTTTAGCTTAATGCTCACTTCTACTTTATTGTTCACTCATAATAATGAAATGTATTTATCTCTGCATTTATAAGGGAAGGAGGGTGTTATTTAAATAAAAAGTGAAATCAAATAAAAATTCATACAAAATTTTGACTAAACCAAGCCTTAAAGCCTTTCATCACAAACCCATCAAATTTAATTTGAAAAAAAAAATCATAAAAAATAGACAAATGAGTGTATGATGAATGCTTATAATTTACATTCATACGATTTTACATATCGTATGCACTGTACATATAATTGTTTTCAATACAAAAAATTTGAATAAAATTTCTTATAGGGGAAAACAATATTTTCCTAAGGAAACTTTAAAAAGTTTTCTGTTTTATTCCAATAGCTTACAGTGTTCTATTATGGAAATACGAGTATATTCTGTTGATAATTGTAGAAAGCTTCTTCATTTCTTCATGTCTAATAAAAACAATGTAATGAAAATTCTTAATGCAACATTGTTAACAATTAAATGTGGCAAGATGTTGGGCTTGCTGCATAGAAAGATTCTTTACTTTGATGGTGAGTCTGATATTTGTTACCTTTGTTACCTTTGTTATCCCATACGACAATTTGAAAATAAATGTTTTTCTTCTTATTTTCTTTATCACAATTGTATCACACTGATACAGACAAAAGCTACTTGGAAGTGTCGGTTTTTCTTTTTTTTCGCTGCCTGTGATGACGAATCCCAGATAATATTTATTTGTTGAAGATGTTTGCTTCTGCTTCAGTCATTGTTCTCTGTGAAAGCTTAGGTTGCAATTAGTTTGCAACATTAATTTTTCTTTTATGAGAAAGTTGGAAATTTACTTTTATTTTGATTTACTCAAGACAATAAAGATAAAATAGAAATTAAATGTAATGCTTGTATATCTCTATGAGTAGTTAAGAGCTCTGACACGGACGGTTGACAAGTTGGTAGAGATCCAACGCAAAAAAAAAACTTCTTTGATGATTTGTTTTAACTCTTATATGCAAGATATCTCCCCTATTCTATAATTAATTTATTTGAAAGTGAAAAATAGCGAAGGTTTTGCTAATCGGTAATTCAGATGAAGTGTAATTGAAAGAATTTAAAAGCAGTTTTAATTCTACCTATGGCAACGCTAAGGGCGAAGATGTTAGGTTGGATTGAATTAGCAGTAGCCTCAATGGCCAGAGCTTTGCTTGAGTCCAATAAGGGGACTAATATATAGACTGGGCCATTAGGTGAGGTTTGGTTGAATTGGAAGATGTCTCAATTGGATTGGTTAATAGGGTCCTATAAGGTCATATAATTACCACTCCTGGTTGGGCTTTCAGTCATTTCAAAAGTTGTGGTGGCGAACATGTAACAAAGGGAACTGGCCGGTTTCATCTGGAGATTGGGGTGCTTCAAACCCACTATTGACGGATCATGACAGGGGGACTCACTCTGGTTTACACAAGGGTCCACATGGCCACCGAGTGAACTTGGCTGTGAACGGGAAGTTATCCGCTAACCTAACCTAATGTGATGTACTTGGAATCAAGGCTAATCGGTAAATATTCGTACATCATAACATCATATATTCAAACAACTGCTGCTTTAGTAGCCATTATTTTAGCCTGAATAGTAGTACAGTAGTCGCCGTAGTCTAGTAGGTAGTGTGTTCGCTTATTAGACGTAAAGGCCGGGTCCGAGCCCTAGGTCAGACATCAAAACGAAATATGAAAAAAAATATTTCTTCCGCGACTTTCTCTCAGCAGTTTTCTGGCAAAAACTCTGAGAGTAAATGAACTTGCCATGAAAAAGTTTCTCAAAAATCTGTCGTTCGGAGTCGGCGTTAAACTGTAGGCCCCGCTACTCAAGTATAAATTTAAGGCACACAACATGAGTGGTGTCAGAAGTTAGGCTATAATCTTGACTGAAGGGCTGTAATAGCCAATTATGTATGTATATATGTATGTATGTATGAATAGTAGTACTGCAGTAATCGAATAGAGCAAGTTACAATTTTATTTCCTATTGGGATACATGGGTAGACTAGCAAACACATGTACAAAATCCTTTAGTGTCCGTGTGTAGTTAAGGTTAGTTCTGCAGCATTTGCAGAGACCATCCCTTTTGGTGTTCGCTGGTCATTTCCTTGTAGATGAAATTGTAATGGAATGGAAGAGAATGAAACCATGTTTATCCTGTAAAATGGAGTAACACGAAAAGGTTTCTCTGCCAAAAGATTTCTCGATAATTTAGCTGTTATGTAGGCGTTATAGGCATGTGCTTACCAAAACCTCAAATTGATTTAAAAAAAGTTTTCTCTGCTAATGAGTTCTTCTTCTTCTAAACGTAATTGTTGTTTGATTGAACTTGTTTGAGGCCTAAGTAGAGTACAGAGTACAGGTTTCAGCTAAACCCTGGGTGGGGTTGTTAAATGCTGAAGTATTTGTTTTGTATGGCATTATTGCTCTACGCAGCTTACGGGCAACATTCGATTACACTGCAGTGGTTAAGCAAAGCGTATGTTGGACTTTTTGCCCAAAAATGTTGCTGATTAAATTATTTTAAAATTAAAACTTTCAAGTAAATCTGTATTTAATTTAATATGCTTTTTCTTTTTATGGTCTTCATGTGCATTATTTTATCGTTTTAATAAATCTCTGTAGATTTCTCTATTAAAAGTCAACACAAAAGAAATGACATTTCTAGCAGAACAGCAAAAAAAATATACAGAGAAAAAATTAAAGAAAACAACCAAGTGTAAAAAAAGTACGAATGGAATAGCAGAAAAAAAAAACAAATTAAAATCATCTTAAAATGCATCAAATCAAGTAGAAAACATTTGTAACTATTGTTGTCTTGTTGTACTTGTGTCAGTTGTTGTATTGTATTCATGCTGTATTATATTGTATTGTTTGGTTAAAACATGCCACAGAGCTAGGCTACAAAAATAAATACAATTATTAAATATCAGGCAACAGGTGGTGGTGGCCGAGAGAGAGAGAGAGAGGTGTGAGATGTGAGTGAAATGAGTGTGTACTTGCACTTGTTGAAATTGTTGCAACATTCGCAACAATACAATATTAAAACAAATACGAAAAATAAATACCGACATTTCCCTAATTGCGTTTGCTGACTCGTTGTCAGCCAGTAGCTGTTGTATTGCAGCCACAAATAGCGGCCGCAGTAATATGAAAAAAAAATCCAAAAAAAAAATATCAACAAACACACAGTGAGAAATAATAACAGTAGAAGCGTCACAAAAAAGAAAATGTGGAAAAGTCAGCGCATTGAATTAAACTTTCTTTTTTCGTCTACAACAACAAACAACAACATGCATATTTTCCTGCGAAAAATTTTGTTTTTATTTTATTTCTCTTACATGTTTATGTGCATGTGTGTATGTGTGTATGTATATATGAATTTTTAATATTTTTTTTTTTGTAGTGCAACATTAGCATTTAAACAACAACATTAACAACAGTGGCATTGGTAGACAAGTTGTATTTCATGGATATTTTATTTACTTTCATGACCTCCACCACCATAGCTTAACGGCGTATAAATTTCAATTAACCATCCATTTAAGATCCTTTTTCTAGAAATCGAAATCAAAAAGGGATTTTTAAGATAATGTATTGATATTCGTTTAAAATTTTATACAAGAACGATGTTTTGTTAACCTTGATAGAGAATATGTATTGCCACTACTCAGATGTAACTAGACTTCAGTTCTGGATCTAAAAACATTGACAGAATATTTGGGAAAACATAGAACTTCAATATGTTGTCGAGTTTCACAAAAAAAAACTATCCAAAAAGCCTTCTACCCCTACCCTTAGGAGAGGAGATAACATGAGCACTGAATACCATGAAAAGGTGAAGCAACGCGTTATCTCTAGAAGAAAAAAGAAGCAGAACCAAATCAGCAAATCAACCAAAAAGGCTCACTGAGAATGTTTCTTCTAGGTTAGTGGCCGTCAGCTGATATCATTCACGGATATGCTACAGTGCAGCAATTACCTGCTTAGCGGGGTTATGTTAGCTTAGGTTAGCGGTTAGCTTGCCGTTCACAGGCAAGTTCACCCGGCGGCCTATATGGCACATTATGCTACTTGGTCTGAGGTATTCCCTTTTGTCCTGATCCAGTAGTAGTGGGTTTGAAGCACTCCGAGTTCCGAATGAAACCGGCCACCAGTTCAATTAATGGCGCGTTCATCACCATGTTTAGATCTTCAAATGTTTTGTCACTCAAAAGCCGGTGATGTCTGTCACGAAGTGTAGGTCACTCGCATGAAAGGTGTTGTATCGATTCCGTTTCTTCCACATCAAGGCAGTAATCTTGGTGGGGCAGACAAAGCTTGTCAACGCAACAGTCGCAGTGTCGCATTAGAATTCTTGTTAGAATGCGAACCGTTATGTGGGAGAACTCAAGTAGTTCCCCGGTTCCCGGGATTAACTTGATTAATGAAATTGAAATTGAAGATGCAATTAATGTCGGCGTAGTCTAGTAGGTAGTGTGCTGGCTTATGAGACGTGAGGCCAGGGTTCAAAACGAAATGTGAAAAAATATTTCTTCGACAATTTCCTCTCAAGCAGATTTCTGGCAAAAACTCTGTGAGTAAATAAAATTGACATAAAAAAGTTTCTCAAAAAACTGTCGTTCTACTCAGTCCCACTATTGGCGTACAAAAATAAACGTACACAACGTAAGTGATGTGAGAAACTAGGTCGTAATCTGGACTAAAGGGTTGTAGTGACGAATTATGTATTGGTGGTGTGAGAAACTAGGTCGTAATCTTGACTAAAGGATTATAATGACCAATTATGTATGTTAGAAATTTCGTTGTCATCAAGTAATATTTATTAGGTTCACCCAGTCCTTGATTTATATGAGACCATTAAAATTTCATTAGAGGTGGCAAGGTATAGTGGTTATAGTGCTTGACTGCAAATGTAAGACTTCTAGGACCAAAAATAGTTGAAGACAAACAAATTTCGCCAGGATTTTTTCCGGAAGCTTATCCATATAGGAGGAGTCGCCGTGGTCTAGTAGGTAGAGCTTATTTGATTAAAATGTAAAAATATTTCTTCGGCGACTTCCTCTCAGCAGATTTCTGGCAAAAAGTTTGAGAGTAAAAAATTGCCATGAAAATCTTCTCATAAATCTGTCGTTCGGAGTCGACTTTAAACTGAAGGTCCCGCTATGTATAAAATTAACGCACATAACACGAATGGTGTGAGAAGCTAGGTCGATTCGACCTCTGGATACTGTACTTGTCACAGTTGACAAGTACACGTCCTCTAACCTAACCTAACCTTATCCATATAGGATGTTCCAACCTGTAAATATTATAATATCAACAAAGAATATCAATTGAATCAATTGGCAGCTAGCTTAACGGTTGCCATGTTTGTGTTTGTGTAGAGTATTGTTGCAAGCGACTTTAACTTTTCCAATTTGATGTGTGTTTTTTATTGTTTTTCTTATTTTTATTTGTGTCCATAATCTATTGTATGCAATTTGGAAAATTTAACAGAAAATAATTGAAAAAATAAACTCTATCATCGTCAAATAAGGTGCGAGGGAAAATGGTTTATTTTTTTTTCTACACTGCAAATGCAAACAAAAAGTGGCAATAACAGTGTGTGGAATTGCTGGTGCAGTGGTGGTGGTGGTGTTAGTGTCTGGCAAATAAGAAAATTAAATAATTTCAAATATTTATTGTTACAATTCATTCAAACACTAGTTTAAACATACAGGCACACACACACACACAGGCTTAAATAGTGAAAAGAAAAATTTCAAAAACTTTATATGGTTATAGCAACAACAATATATGTAGTAGATATGTGTGTATGTCAGCACATTCAACTTCTTGCAGCATGGTGGTGGCTTGGTTTGTTTTATTTGGGTTTTTATTTCTTTTATGTTAAGTAAATTAATACAAAAGACTTAGACAGCAAAACCTTTCGGTTAAACGTACCGCAAGAAATAAATAAAACTTAACTGACAAACAAAAGACTTAAGACACAAACCTGATATCCTGCCTTTCCAATACTTTCTTTTCTTTTCGTTTTTTTTCCTTTTCCTCGAACAGAGAAATTTTTCTTACGCAATAAATTTACGATGACTTATTTTTTTTCTTCTCTTCTCATTTTTTTTTTGTATTTTTATAGAATAAAATTAAATTCCCATAACATTTCTTTTTTTGTTTAATTCTGTTTTTTTTTACATTAAGAAACTTGTCGTCTTTTACTGCCTTATCATCACACATAATTATTTTAAAGCTTTGCTTACCCGCTAATGCCATCTTGACTGTGCAAAAAAAAAAAAAAGCAAAAGAAAAGCAAAAAAAACAAAAACAAAACAAAACAAAAATATTTTTATCTTACCCGGTCCAACAACTTACCGCTTTATATCTCTGTATCGCTGTCTGTATTGTATTTAGTGTGTTTAAAAATATTTTTAAATACAATCCTGTATCATATAATGGCATATTTGTTAAGGCTTTAAGCCATTTTTATTTTTTCTTAACAGGATTTATTATTATGGTGTATACCTACTACCTACTTAGACGGTTTTAATATGTTAATGAAAAATTCAAGGAAAAATAAAACATTTATTTTTTCTTATGGCAACTATTGCTGAAGCTGGTTTTTCGTAAATATATTTGACTTTGAGGAAATAAAAAATTAAATGATTTTAAAATGCCAGCTTTTTCACTTCACTTCAATACAAGATCTGTAAGAAATCTTTCTGTTGCACATACTAAACAGGTAATGTCCATAGTAAGGCATACCAAAATGTATGCGGCATATGTGGAAGTGCGTATAAATTTTTATTTTATTTTATTGATAAACATTTCCTGATTGTTTTATAACAACACATGCGTACATCCTTAAAATTGTTAAATAAAACGTATAATTAATAATACAATGTAACGAATTACAAGTTTTTCTGTTAACTGAAAGCCATTGTATCCTTACAATTCATTGTGAAGTTTATTAAAATTTTTGCAATCAATTAAAACAACTTTATATACAATACACAGAATTTTTTAAAATCATTTAAATCCTGTACATGACCTAGCAGTGCTAACTGTGTTAGTTGACTACATATTGTCTTTATTCACTATATTTCAAAAACATCTCATGACTATAATTAGAGTCCATATCTTGTCTTTATGGTTTAATTGACTTTTATTGAGTTTGAACTACTTTATCACCATACCGGAACTGCTAAGTCATCGTAAGGAACTACTCAATTTCATTGCAATAATAAAGGCCGAAGTATTTAATAGGATGTCGAATAATCGCTACCAATTGCATCACACTGATACCAAATCGACTTTCTTGATCAAACAGATTCATGGCACATTATATCTATATAAGAGAGGTACGAACGATCAGGGAGTGTATGATCTAGACTAGTTATAATTTGGTAAACTTCACTCATAGGACTTTAAATATATTCTCTGATAGCCAAATATTACAGGAATAATGTATCAAGTCGCCGTAGTCTAGTTGGTAGTGTGCTTGCTTATTAGACCTAAAGCCCGGGTTCGTATCCCAGATCAGGCATCAAAACGAAATATGTCAAAGAAAAAAAATATTTCTTCGGCTACTTCCTCTCAGCAGATTTCTGGCAAAAGCTCTGAGCGTAAAATAAACCTGCCATAAAAAACGTTTCTCAAAAAAAACCTGTCGTTCGGAGTCGACGTTAAACTGTAGGTGCCGCCACTCAAGTATAAAATTAACACACACAACATTAGTGGTGTGAGAAGCTAGGCCGTAATCCTGAATGAAGTGTTGTAATGCCCAATTATGTATGTACGTATGTATGTGAGTAATAATGTATCAAGGACTATTCTGGAATGTAAAAAAACGATAAACAAATGCTTCAGTTACTAGGTTAACAAGGAGTGATCGGAAATAAGGAAGAAAATGATATAAAATAAACTTGGATAGCCACAAATGCCTCACCAGGCGTTGAAAACCAGAGTAATAAAGTGAACGGAATCTTCTACCAACAGCAGCAAATGACACAACAGGCAGGACCGAAAAAGTTCTCTAAAGTGATCCTGAATATAGCGTCCTCACGGGCAGAGATCAACAATGAATCGTTTTTTCGCTACTCATAAGTACTCATGACATTTTGAGTATGAATGAGTATGAAATTCAACTACTCTGATTCATTCGTACTCACTACAACATTGATTTATAAGTACAGGTTGCAATGAGTATGAGTACAACGTTGACATCAAACTCATAACATTCGAAATATGTTTGTTTCATACGCACGCCTACTCATTCAGATTCATAAATTTAGAAAAAATACTTATAATACTCATAAATTATTCGAGTGACTTGAATCATTCATCAAAATTTACAGTATTAGTTGTTGTTGTTGCATTTACAAAAAAAGAAGAAAGACAAAGACATCAAGCAATGCAAATACATAACCTTCTAGTGAGTATTGTAGTAACCGTACGCGAATAATATTTTCCTTGTGTATGTTTAGCAAAGGAGAGTCGAAATCAACAACATCATGCGTTTGCCATGTATGAGTACGATGAGTACTTCAAACTTAGGATATAAATAGTATGAGTATGATATTAAAATAAGTATGAATGCGTATAAATATCAGAAATTATGAATATGATTCGAATCTACTCATCTTTTTGAATACCTGAACCGCATAGTCGGGGTAAATACATACTGCTGAATGCAGTAAGTGTAGTAAAGACATCGAATCAATGAAACAGTTTTTTTTTTAAGTTTAAGATCGAAATTCTGTAGTGACACTCATCTCAGAGACATGGACTCGAACAAGTTAAGTTTGTTCAAGACACAGGCTTCCCATAGATGTAGTATGTCGATACGCATGATGCATTAAACCATATCGGTTTTTACCTCTTCAATCTACCTACCAATCTATTATAAATGAAGGAATGCTAGTCAGCTGATATTCATGTTATAATCCTTTTGACTGGACTGACTCTTTTTGAACGAAAATATAGAATTGAACTTCATTGGCATACGGTTTCAACAAGACAATGCGACATAGAACATGTCAAGCAAACAACATGAATCTGTTGGTGAGCAATTAATCTCGCATTTCAAAGCAGTTCATTGACTGCCAAGATCAAATCATTTGATCCCACTAGACAATGCTTTGTGAGGTAAGTAAAGTCTCTTGTGTACAGGAGCCAGCAAGAATTTCAGCCCTGGGAATTAATATGACAGTCTACTAGGGGTGACATACAGAGGAAGATGCTGAAAAATTTATGTAAAAATTAGAGCTCTCGGATAGACTACGGAAGATGAAGCTGAGAATTACATTCACTCTGGAAATATTTCTTTGTGTTTCATTTTTTAAGCTTAAAAAAAACGGCGAAAAACTCAAAATAGGCTGAAATGGCAAAGGATGGCGAAATGCCTTTGTATTGCTCTTAAAAGCTCTGTACGCATTTATAGGGTACCATGGTACAAAGGGTTGTTAAGAGGTAAAGCTCCCATAAGGTGAGCTTTTATTTGCATAGAACGGAAGTAATAAATTGATTACGACTAATAAAAGATTGCAAACAGGAACAATGGGGTTACTATAACAGAAGTATAATGAAATTGTCTTCAAAAAGACAAGATTTCCTTAAATATCCCCTACAGTAGCCGTGAAAACTGTGATGAATTTAAGCAAATGTTTACTATTGTTTTACAACAACAACAAAAAAAAACTACAAATAAAATATAAAGCAATCAAAACAAAAAAAAAGCAGAGAAATCAAATAAACTGAACAAGGAGAAGAGAAATAAAACTTAAAACTTAAGACGCGTGCCGTCATAAACATCAGAATGTATAAAGACCGACATTAAGACCAACTTGAATACTATGAACATACAAACTTACTTACAGACTGACTTATAGATTTTATAACAAATACTTTTATTAATGCTTTATTGGATGTTATTGTTGTTGCTATTGTTGCTGTTGTCGTTGTTATTTTAGTTACAACTACGGCTATTACTATGGTAGCAATTTAACAAGTTTATAGCTATGACAGATAAAACAAATACACACACACATACACATGCGCACACATACAAATCAATTGTGAACGACTGATAAATAGAAGTGCAATGCTAAAATGCCGCTTTTGCCAGCGGCTACTGTTAACACTAATGCCATGAATTGTATAACATCATCATCTTAATAATGAATCAATGCAATATCGTTCGCTTTAACAATCCAGAATAACGTGTGTCTCTAGTCTTCTTATAATTTTAAGATTTTTTTTTCTTCTTCTACTCTACTACTTCACTGTGTATCTTCATTGGCTGTCTCAACAGCATTTGAGCAAGCAATGAATGAAAAACACCACAATTTTTGCTTAAGAAATAGTCAAAGAAAAAAAGCTTAAGAAGTAGAAGTTGTTCTCGAGCAAAAAAAAAGAGAAGAGAAGAAGAGGAACAGAAAAAACGTGAATGCTTCAGACTACGCATCAACTGTAAAACATTACACCACTAAGTAGGAGTATAAAAATAAGATCACTGATTCTATAAAATGCTCGTATATATTTATATGAGAACACTTTAAAAGATTATGGAAAAAACGGAAAGAAAAACAAAATCTGAAATGAAACTATTTACTCATGTTAATAACGAACACTGAAACACTTTATATGTGATGATAACATCCATCGAAAACCAAAGATTTTGGAAGACAAACTTGAATTATCAAGAAACATAACTTTTATGGAAAAGAAAGTATCTTACTTACGAATTTATAACACTTCAGTCAGGATAACTACCTAGTTTCTCATACCACTTATGTCGTGTGTTAATTTTATAAATAAGTTGCGGAACCTACAGACTACAAGCGACAGATTTGCGAGAAACTTTTCATAGCAATTTTTATTTACTCTCAGAGTTTTTGCCAGATATCTGCTGAGAGGAGGTCGCCGAAGAAATATTTCTTTATATTTAATTTTGTTGGGGGGTCCTTAACCTGGGATTTGAATCGTGGCCTCACGTCTAATAAGCCAACACACTACCTACTAGACTATGACGACTTTGACATTGTATTGTGTGATCTAATCAATAACTCTTGCATACTATTACTGTTGTAAACAGAGTTTAAAGTTGTCATAACGACTACGGAAACTAAATGATGTCGCCTGATGTCGTATCACTTGTTTATCTATTGTGTTTAACTTTGTATCTTTGATAATTAATTTTCAGCTTTTATTGCCGAAACAATACTTATCATTCTAATTTAAACTGCTTCATAAAAAAAGCTACTTTTCAAACTAATCAACAACAATAAAAATCAAAAGATAATGTGATAAAATTGTCAAAAAAAATCCCCTTCTAATGACATGATGATATTACAAGATAAACGACTTCGATTGCTATTGAGCCCATTAACTCCATACTGATGTATTTTACGTAATAGTCTTTAATTTATTATGCAATGAAAATCCCCATTCAAAGACTATAAATTTTTTTTTTAATGAATTTAAAAATTTCCTGACTCTACAGAAAGTCAAGTTAATACACGTGGATATTTTTCACTTGGAGATGAGAGCTTCAGATTACAACCCTTCAATCAGCTTTGCACATCGATTATGTTGTGTGTGTTAATTTTATACATGAGCAGCGGAACTTACAGTGTAAAGTCGACTCCGAATGACAAATTTTTTTTCAGAAACTTTTCATAGCAATTTTATTTATTCTCACAGTTTTTGCCAGAAATCTGCTGAGAGGCAACTTCCTCTTTTCCTCTTATTTTTTCATATTTCGTTATGTCGAAGATGTCTGAGCTGGGGTTTAAACCGTGGGCTCACGTGCCCAACGTAGACAGTAGCTAGTAGACTACGGCCACTTCACAACATTCTCACATCAGAATCTTACTTTTTAATGCCTGTGTTAAGGAACACAATCAGGCATTCAAATTTTCCCTACGAAGATGAGAACTACATACGTGAATGACATACATTTGTTAGTTGCTGCGCAATTGCAATGATGTACTGTGAAAGCTGCGGCAGCTTCCACTTACTACCGTTTTTCTAATTGACGTAGTATACGTACTTAATGGGGCATAGGTTAGAGGACGTGTACTTGTCAATTAAGACAAGTACAGTACCCGGAGGTCGAATTGACCCATTGTACTAATGGGTCATTACAACCCTTCAATCAGGATTATGACCTATCTACTCACACAACTCATGTTGTGTGCATTAATTTTATACATGAGTGGGGGGACCTACAGTTTAACGTCGTTTCTGAACGACAATTTTTTTGGAAACTTTTCATGGCGATTTTATTTACTCTCAGAATTTTTTTGCCAGAAATCTGCTGAGAGAAAGTCGCTGATTAAATTTCGTTTTGATGTCTGACCTGGGGTTTGAACCGTGGCCTTACGTCTAATAAGTCAACACACTACCTACTAGACTACGACGACAAATGCGTAGTATAATTAAAAAAATTCAAGATCTTACTGCTGTACAGATTTTTGTCTGCTAGTGGCGGTGGCCAATCATTTTGGGCACAAACGAAATTGGTGATTAACGAAACTGTAGTGCTTGGCGTTGGCAGAGGATGACGTGCCTAATATCCTTTTAAAAAAAATATGGACTAGTGATGCCGCCAGTTCAAAATCAACAGCAAATAACAAATTTTTCGGTATGCATTGGATGCTCTTAGTTCTCGTATCAAATTTGACAATTGAACGTGATGTTTTGATGAAAATTATGGCCAGTTGGCAATTTGACAACTGTTATGAGAGATATAGGTTCAACAAGAGGACCGTTTTCAAGTGTTAATGTTTGGAGTACCCTATACATCAGAGATCAGCAATGACTATCCAAAAAGATGAGTAGATTCGAATCATACTCATAATTTTTGATACTTATACGCATTCTTACTTATTTTAATATCATATTCATACTACTCATATTTAAAGTTTGAAGTACTCATCATACTCATACTTAAGAATACACATGATCTTGTTGATTTCGAATCTCCTTTACTCAACATTTACAAGAATCACAAAATAAGTATACACAATACTCACTAGAAGGTTGTGTGTTTGCTTTGCTTGCTGACTTTGTCTTTTTTTCCATTTTTTTTTTTGTAAATGCAACAACAACTAAGACTGTAAATTTTGATTAATGATTCGAATCACTCGAATCATTTATGAGTATTACAAGTATTTTTCTAAATTTATGAATCTGTATGAGTAGGCGTATGAATCAAACATATTTCGAATGTTATGAGCTTGATGTCAATGTTGTACTCATACTCATTGCAACCTATACTTTTAAAGCAATCAATGTTGTAGTGAGTACGAATGAATCAGAGTAGTTGAATTTCAATACTGTTGACTTGCCCATACTCAAAATTTCATGAGTAGTTATGGGTAGCGAAAAACGATTCATTGCTGATCTCTGCTATGCATATATCTTTATATTTGTAGGTACGTATTGATAAACTAACTATCTAATGTAGCTTCATGAACGGTCATAATCAATAAGTATCTGAATAATCGCATCAAATAAAAATTAGTCCCTTAGCCAGTTAACATTACTGTAAATGGCAGGCATTATTGTATTCGTTAATTTGTTACAAATTTAATACAAAAGACTTAGGAAAGGAACTTTTTTGCAAGTGTTAATAATGCAAAATGTGCGGAAATTATATTTTTTGTTTTTTTTTTTTAATTTTTCCAAAAATTGCATTCAATAAATGAATTCATTCCTCACTTTTAAATTTAATTTTTATTTTTCGGTTTATTTTTTGAAAATTTCGAGAAACTTTTGTAAATCGTAACTAACTGCCTCACAATTGACAAATACACTGGACTGTATGTAGCGTATGTTTGCTTTTATCGGTTCCTAACATTGCTAATGTCGTTTTTCAAAAAAATAAATGATGTCTTTTAATAGTTGTGAACATATTTTAACGTCTTCTCTTGACGGCTTTTTTCTTGTGCTGGAGTTTTTTTTTGTCTTAGGCTTACTCTCTAGCAATTTGAAACCTGGTGGTCTAGACAATTTACAGTGATGAAAGCAGTATAAACAAACAGATACAGGTTAGAGAGAGAGAGAGAGAGAGAGAGAAAGAAAATAAAAAACGTTGCAGCAAGTAAAGGACAAGAATACAATTCTTTCTCTTTTTCATTTTTTGTTGTTGTTATTGTTGTAGTTGTTGATGTCGTTGCTATGGTATTAATATGAGGTAATTATAACAGTTTTAATATCAAATCGTGGTGGATGATTGTAAACCTGTGATATAAATGTAAAGTTATATGGTGGGAGGTAACAAGCATGTGTGTGTGTCTTCAATTACGTTACATTACGTTACGTTTTTTTTTCTATTCATCATTATCATTATCAGCATAGCGTAATAATAAAAACTATTTTCAATTTTTTTTTTGTATTTTTTTTTTGTTGGTAATAATTGTTGATACACTTAATGCAGTTACTTTTTAAACTGTTTTTATTTAATTAATGGTTTGGTTCGTACGTAAGAAGAGTAGTTTTTTGTTGTTTTTATAACTGATATAACTGTTAGGAGTTTTTTGTTGTTGTTCTTCTTTTAATTTTGCGTAGGTATTATGTGTTACAAAAAAACACAAAACGAGGCAATAAAAAGGTAATTCAAGAGTTTTTGATTTTGATGTTTTATTTGAAGTTGGTAATAATCTTTCGATGTAAATCGCTGAACCGTGTCAACGTTTATACAAAAGTTGTAATTAAATTTAAAAATTTTGTTTGGGTTTTCTCTAGTATTTTTTTTTTAACTAAAACGAACAGAATTAAAATCCCCTTTTTAAAAAGCTATAAACAAAACGGTATTAAAAGTCTTTAAAGAGATTTTAATAATTGTTTAATTATTTTCTTTCAGGTAATGCTCGATTATTTCAACGTTTTTTTTCTTGTGTCTTTTACAAAGTATTAGCCGTGCTAAAATAAAGTCTTTTATGGTTTGTTTTGTTTTTTATAAGAGTTCTTTTTTTAAGCAAATGTTTTAAACAAAATTATTTAAAAGCTTTTTTTTTGCCTTTATCGTTTACCTTTTATATTAGCCGGCATACATATAACATTTGACATGTGCCTGTGTTGTTATTGTAGTTGGCAGTTAGTTTTCCGTTATTCCAAAAATCAAGACAATTCGAAATGGGTACCAAAAGTTTATTCTTCATGGTAATAATCAAGATTTACAAAAAAAAAAAGCCGCCAAAAACTGTGATGAATGTGTCCAAAAAACAAAAATTAACAAGTTTTTGTAATGCTTTCAAAAAAAATTAACTTTTTAGTAAGTAGTTAAAAAGAATTGAAAATAAATTTCATAATCTTTGTAAATAGGCTTACAATCAAAAAAAGTATCACTTACACTAACCGATAGTATCATAAAACTAAACTAAAAATTTGAATGCGGTAATTGATCTATAATGCAGTACAAAAGCATAAGGCCTAAAGGGGAAAAATTCTATCAATAGCCTCTGACAGGAAACATCTGCGGTGTATTTACTGACGCTTCAAGTTCACACGGCAAAGTCGCTTTTGAAACCCCAATTTTTATAACATAATTCACGCCGAAGTAAGAGCTATAAAGACAGATATGGAACGCATTCAATATAATAATGTATTGAATAAAGATGTAAACATATTTAGTGAACTCAAAATGATCATTCGAAAACTGGAGAGTGTGTACGCCAGAGATCAGCAATGAATTGTTTTTTCGCTACTCAAAAGTACTCATGAAATTTTGATTATGAGTAAGTCAACAGTACTGAAATTCAACTACTTTGATTCATTCGTACCAGAGATCAGCAATGAATCGTTTTTTCGCTACTCATAAGTACTCATGAAATTTTGAGTACGAGTAAGTCAACAGTACTCAAATTCAACTACTCTGATTCTTTCGTACTCACTACCACATTGATTTTTAAGTACAGGTTGCAATGAGTATGTGTACAATGTTGACATCAAACTCATAACATTCGAAATATGTTTGATTCATACGCCTACTCATTCAGATTCATAACTTTAAAAGAATACTTATAATACTCATAAATGATTCGAATGACGAGTGAATCATTCATCAAAATTTACAGTCTTAGTTGTTGTTGCAGTTACAAAAATAAGAAGAAAGAAAAAGACAGCAAGCAAAGCAAACATACAACCTTCTAGTGAGTATTGCAGTGTTCGTACGCGAATCATACTTATTTTGTAATTCTTGTAAATGTTGAGTCATGGAGAATCGAAATCAACAATATCATGCGTATTGTTAAGTATGAGTACCATGAGTACTGCAAACTTTGAATAAGAGTAGTATGATTATGATATTAAAATATGTATGAATGCGTATAAGTATCAGAAATTATAAGTATGATTCGAATCTACTCATCTTTGTGAATACTCATTGCTGATCTTTGGTGTACGCCCTACAGAAATTGTTGAAGATTGTTGGAAATATTTCTTCAGCGACTACCGCTCAGCAGATTTCTGTCAAAAACCAGAGAAAGTAAATAAAAATTGCCATGAAAAGTTTCTCGAAAATAATTCTCGTTCTGAGTCAACTTTAAACTCTAGATTCTGCCATTTCTGTATAAAATTAACGCACACACAACATAAGTGGTGTGAGAAATTAGGTCGTAATCCTGGAGGAAGGATTATAACAACCAATTATGTATGTATGTACATATATATATATAGCGTGGACTCAAAGCACACTTGTTAAGAAGGGAGATCGTCTCGAACCCAACATCCAGATTCTGTGATGATGTGACTGAAACATCAGAGCACATTCTTGGAAGCTGTGACCTATTAATGCATATCATAAGTAAGCTCAGGCTGCTAGAGATTGCAGAACGAGAAATTGCTATTGTTAACACCAAACAACATTTTTACGTTTTTCAAAGCAATTGGCATGCAGGAGATATCTTGCAGATACCCTATGTGGATTGTGAGAAGTACAATAGATGGTAAGGTCGTTGTAATTTGACGTCTCTTCACGACTATTATAATAAAGATAACCACTTAACGAACACAAAGAATCATTTTAAAGTCAATGGACGTTATATCATATGAAATGTTGGATCCACACAATGCAATGTCTTTCGCAGCAGATGTTTGACTCCACGCTTAGCGAAGCAAATGAGACATCATACCTTTTAATGTTAGCGGGCTTATTTGGATCGGATGGAAACTTTCCTATTTAATAAAATCGAAAACTATGATGAAAACTTTTTCGCCTTTTCCTAATTTCCCAATTTCTAAGGCCATGGGATAAAATCTTTTAATTTAAATAAAAGCTTTTCCTTCTATAACTTTACTTATTCACTTATTCACGACTTCGAAAAGTCAAATGAAACATTACAAACAATTTTTTATTAAATTTTCATTGTTTTCCCAAAAAAAAGAAAAGAAAATAAAAGAAAAGGAAACAAAAAAAGGAACGACCATGTTTCATTTGTTGCAGGACAACATTGCCGCACATGACCGTTGGGAGTGTGTTAAAGAAATTTCTCATCAAAAACTTTTTATCTTATTAATGTTGTTGTTGTTGTTTTTCTTATTATTGGCCATTGATAAGCAGGCACTTTTTCTTTTCAATATTGGTTTTTTCTTCTTCTTTTTCTGTATTTTTTTTTTTTGTTAACGATAACCAGCAAAATGAAGAGTTTATAACAAATTCACATGGTAACTACAAGAAAACACTCACTTTACCGAAAACAGAAATGAAATGAAAAACGCCTCAGACAATTTACCCGGAAATCAATCACACTATATAAAAAGGGCAATACAAACAGACGGACATAGATACAAAACACATACATATGCACATGCACATAAAAACAATTGCTGTTTTTTTTTTATTTATTTTTCTCATTTCTTTTTAATATTAAAACAATAGCAATAACAACAGCTTTGCAGTTTTCTTTTCTATACAGCAAAAAATAACAGCAGCAACATACCAAATGCCGCAAAATATAACCATAAGTAGCAACATTACAAACACCACTACCACTACTACTACTATACAAACAATAACAACAACAATAGCAAAGAAAAGAAATATCGGCAACAGACATAGCGCAGCATCATCATCATTATCATCATAATCACATCACAGTGAGCATTATTAAAGCGCCACTCGCTGTTACAAGTGGAGAGTAAGAAAACAGTCCACAATATTCATACAAAAGAAAGTTAAAGTCGGTAGTGCATGAATTTGTAATACCTTGCTAGGGAGTCAGTTTTTTTCAAGCCTACTGCTTTGACAAACTGCAGGATGCTACTCAGTGTCAACGAGAGCATCTGTTCTGCACTGAAGTATGTATATCATTCTGGGATGCATTAATGCTTCATACATTCAGTGGAATGGCCAAACCTAAAAGTAAAGAGATGCCATAATACTGCGTCCATACGATCTATGTAGGGTATATGCCTCCTCAAAGCCTATTGCCCCTTGAAAATCTTCAGGATGCTACTCGGTATCAACGTAGACAATCCCTTACTTCTGTAGCTGTTCTACACTCAAGCGTGTGTATTGTTCTGGAACGCATTAATGCCTCATAGATTCCAAGAATTTGTTCTGATGACTTACTGCATAAACTAAATATTGGGTTCGAAAGGATCGGCGTTATGAACAAGTGTTCTTTAATTCTACAGTACCCTTTTCTAAAGAGCAGTAACTAAACTCTGGTTATTCCCGGATTAATATAGACATACCAGAGATTAGCAATGAGTATTAAAAAAAAAAGAATCATATCGAATCAAACTCATAATTTCTGATACTTATACGAATTCATACTTATTTTAATATCATACTTATACTACTCATATTTAAACTTTGAAGTACTCATCGTACTCATACTTAACAATACGCATGATGTTGTTGATTTCAACTCTCCTTTACTCAACATTTACAAGAATCACAAAATAAGTATGATTCGCGTACCAACACTACAATACTCACTAGAAGGTTGTGTGTTTGCTTTGCTTGCTGTCTTTGTCTTTTTCTTTCTTCTTTTTTTTGTAAATGCAACAACAACTAAGACTGTAAATTTTAATGAATGATTGGAATCACTAGAATCATTTATGAGTATTATAAATATTTTTCTAAATTTATGAATATGAATGAGTAGGTTTATGAATCAAATATATTTCGAATGTTATGAGTTTGATGTGAACCTTGTACTCATACTTATTGCAACCTGTACTTATAAATCAATGTTGTAGTGAGTACAAATGAATCAGAGTAGTTGAATTTCAATACTGTTGACTCACTCATACTCAAAATTTCATGAGTACTCATGAGTAACGAAAAAACGATTCATTGCTGATCCCTGATACATACATAATTGATCATTACAACCATTCAATCAGGATAACGGCTTAGCTGCAACTCATAGAAACCGAGACCTCATGTCTAATAAGCCAACAGATTACCTACTAGACTACGACGACTTACTTCCGGGTAGTTTTATATAATTTTCCAATGAAAATATGGATTCCCCAAAACCCATTTGGTTTGAGAAAAATTTTTGAGCGTGCGTTTTCGCTAAGTATACCTTCCCAAACATATCTGTTTCCACTTCACAGAAAGGTTCCGGACCTAGTAGCGGTTCTGAAACCCAACGAAGGATTAACCTTCCTAACTGTAGTTTGTAGCTTCTCTTCGAGTTGAATTATATTCTTCTGCTTGAAAAATACCTGCGAGTTTCTTTATGCATTCCAAATATTTCACACTCCTGTTTAAGGATGTTTTGTTTACTTAATGAATTTATAACAAAAGTAGTCTAAATCATCGTCGTTATAAAGAGCTGTGTGGTATAACACTCTCTCAATAGCAATATTTTTTGGGGTATAACAACAACAATACTAACAACACAAAATTTATGTGCATAAAAAAGTTACATACAAAACAGCCAGTTCCGCTGCACTTGTAAAAGCAGAAGAAATTGAAAAGAAAAAATCACAACAAAATAAACACAGAGACTGCTGCTAAATTTATACACATATTAAGTCAAACAGATATACACACGTATAAGTAGTACTCACCACAACCTAAAGCAACCTAAACAACGAACCACTCTCTCTTCCCATAATCATCATGATCGTATTGGTATAGATATGTACATATGTAAGTGTGTGTCTTTTCTTTCCTTATTTTTTGTTTTTACTTTACCATCAGCTCCGTTATAATATATTTTTTCTTACTTCATTATTACCACAATCATCGTCATCATAATCGCCATCAACGCCGTCATCTTTGTTTAATTTTTGCCGTATCTTGTAAAGATACAGACACACACATACATACATATGCACTCCACAAGAGTATGTTGTAATGTGCGACTATAACTACAACGACGAAGACTTTGAATGTAGCTGTGACTGTGGCTGTGACTGGGGAAAAATCAATGAAAGTATCCCCAAAAGCCAACAACAAAAACTACAATAATAAGCACAGCAAATGCCGCATTTAAAATAAAAAGAATTGAAAAAAAAGAAAGAAAAGAAGAAAGAAAAGTAAAGAAGAAGAAAAAAACAAAAATAAGAGGCAACAACATGGTACGTTATCCACAATAACATTATCATGAGTAAAACGTTTCTTCTGTTTTGCAGTTATACTCACAGCTTTACAAAAACAGGTGTCTTGGAGCACTAAAAAAAAGAAGCAAAACAAACGGCAACAACGAGAAATTTCAAAACAATAATCCAACTAAACACGTTCATTGATAAAAACCACAAACAGAGAGATAGAAACTAGAGTTAAGCTCTCACATAATCGAGATACTTCGAGAGCAAGTGAGCGATGTATTCATGTTAAGTTACCACATACTGCTGTTGTTAACATTTTATAGTTCCTTATGTAGTGCTCTACACTGCGAAAAAATGTGATTCAATTCATATTCTTACGAAAATGAAAACATCGTTTAACATTAACGCTAAAAATTAAAGCCACACAAATACATACAACGAACTTGGTTGCATATACCAACAACATTCATATATACATACATAATTGGCCATTACAGCCAGGATTACGGCCTAGCTTCTCACACCACTAATGTTGTGTGCGTTAATTTTATACGTGAGTGGCGGGACCTACAGTTTAACGTCGACACCGAACGACAGATTTTTAAAAAACTTTTTCACGGCAGGTTTATTTACTCTCAGAGCTTTTGCCAGAAATCTGCTGAGCGGAAGGAACAAAATACACAAACATCAATGCATTTTGGATAGAACTCTCGAGAAGGCGAAGACAAAAACATTCTACTTCCAGCATCTTCATCGGACTAATACGCGAGCATATAAAAAGGCAAGACAAAGCAGACTACAAAGACGCGTTGTGTGCGAAGTAAACAGTCGTGGTTTGAATCTTGCTGTTGTGAAGATCTCCGCTATACAGATCTGACGTACAAGTGTTGAGGGTGTGAGCAGAAAAAACCACGAACAAGCAAGTGGTTGTTGTATCGTGAAGTTGTATACGGTGGCACACAAAAGTAATTTAATTGGAACGAAACAAATATTTGTTTTTATTTTTGTTTGCAATCAACGAACTCATATTCTAAACGTTTTTAAAAAGGTAAAAACGTAACAGTATGTACATACATAAACCCAATCTGACCATATGAAATATGACGTTCTACCTTCGGAAGTGTCAGTATTTGCCTATTTGCCAGTATTTGAACAGGTAGGATTTCGACTAAATACATACATACATAATTAGCCATTACAATAGATTATGCTGTTAGGTTTGAGATAAAGATCGATAAAACGGAAACTCATAAGAATTAACAATGTTAGCATAGGTAACTGGTGCCATAAGACCAACCAGTGAAATACGTAAATTGCATCTGCAAAGCAGCGTGGTGGTAATGAATGGTAGAGGATAGAGGGATGCAATCAACAGGCTTATTTAGGCAAGTGGAGAAATAGGACGATTAAAATCAGAAAAGGTTACAAAAAAATCTACAAGTGTTCATCACAACGTGCCCCTGAGTCAAATGCAGAACATTTTGAACAAATACCATCATCTATGTATTTAACTTCCTTAAAAAATTTTTTTCAATGTATTTCTACATACATACATACGTTATCGTATTAACATGACTGTAATGCTCTGCACAACAGAAATTTCTCAATTCAACTTACTTTAAACTCACTTTCAATTCGCTCTTGAATCAGGTGCAATAGTAAATAAAATAAAATGAAATAAAAAAAAATTAAAAAAAAGAAAGAGAAGAATAAAAATAAACACAACAAAGAGAAATGAAACAATAACAACAAACAATACATGTGCACGTTATTGGAGTGGAAGTGTTTGCAAAATAAAAGTTAGTACCAAACAAGAAGGTACTTATGCCGAAGTAGTATTAAAGAGTGATGGGTTGAATACTTGTATAAATAGGGAAATCAATTGCATTTTAAATTTGAAGCAGTAAAGTGAGGTAAAGTAAGAACTTCTCGTTCACTACTTCAACAAAAGCGGCCTTTATGTGGTATTATTGTTAAGGTACCAAAAAATGCTTGAATACTTTAATTTCAAATAAATTATTTATTATGCTGGGTATTCGAAAAAGACTTAAATAATAAAAGTAATAGAAAATCAATTAATCTTGTGTTTGTTTATGGTTTTTGTTTTGTTTTTAACTATACGTTTAGTACTACTATTAATTTTACCCGTAATGTGCTATAAGCTTATCAATGACTGATGAAACAAGTGTCAGTTAGCTGGACCGCAAACCCACTAAACGTAGTAAAAAGCAGATGAAGAAGCACACATAAAAGTTATTTTTTCTTTTTTTTTTGTGGTTGTTGTTGTTTTCTTTTTTGAGTTTAAGCCGAAAGAAAGAAAATGTTTCAGTTTAAAAACGACTTTCGTGAGCTAAAGACGTAAGCAACGGAATACTTCAGTAACAAGTAACAGCATAAAATTACATACACACACATGCTTAGGCAAACAGAAATATAAAAATTCGTTAATAATACAGATAAACAATAGAAATCAAAAAAAATAAAATTAATTGTATTAATTTTTATGACTGATATTTGTTTGCTTTTTTTTTCTTATTCACTATTTTAACAATGAAAGTTTTAAAACATAAAATGAAAAATGATAACGAGTGACTGGTGATGATCGAAATAAAAAAAATTAATTGAATTGAATTAAATTTAAAAAAAATATTTAAAAAATAAAATAAAAAAATAAAAATTAAAGCAATAAATAGCATCATAGTATAAAAAGAGAAATATTGTGAAAAGTTGAATTTTCAAAACGAAAAAAGAAAACAAAAAAATAAAAAATAAAAAAATAAAAATAAAATAAAAAAATCTTTCGAAACAAAAAGACTTCATTCAATTGCAGTGAAAAGTATTTTGTAAAATCATACGAAAAAGTAAAAGAAGAAAATTAATAATAAAACTGCCGGTTTTACGCCTTTTTAATAATTTATAATAAGAAGTTGAAAAGATTACAAAAGAAGAAAAAATTTAAAAAAAAAATACAAAAAATAGTTAAAGTGTTAGTTTCTTTAGTTTGAATAAAACCAGCCAAGTGTTAAGTTTTATTGCAAAAAAAAAAAAAATTAAAAAAAAAAATAAGAAAATTAACGCAGTTCAAGAAATAAAAATAAAAACCGTAACTTGAGCTTAAAACGAATCATACAATCAAATAAAAATTATACAGAAACATATAACATATAACAAATATGTCAGCACAACTGCACCAACTGCAGCAGCAACAACACCAACAACAACGTCATGTCGATGTAATCATGACGTCCATGCAACAGCAGCAGCAACAATACCACCAGCATCAGCATCAGCACCAGCACCAGAACCAACACCATTTGCATCAGTATCATCAGCAACACCAGCAAACAAAACTGGAACAACATTCGAAACCCATATTGAGCCCCACACGATCCCTTGATGAAGGTTTTGAAAGTGATCCGGATCGTGTTTCAACCGATTCAGAGCATCCAACAAGTGGAACGAATCAAAACAATCAGAATGTAAATGCCGCAGCAGCAACAACAACAACAGCAACAACAACTACATATAATAGCAATAATAGTAGCAATAGTTGTAATAGCAGTAATAGTTGTAGTAACATTAGTAATAAACAACAACAACAACATGTTGGTTCTACTTTGGCACAATTGTCATCAGCAGCTAGCGGTGGCTTGTCAGCCAATGCTGATTTGTCATCATCGTCTAATACATCTTCATCATCATTATTGACGGCCGGACATGTGCCAAGTAAGACAATGGACTTATCGAAAACCAGGTTGTCCGCATTAGGAGCACCACAAATCATACGACGTCCTCCACCCAATGCACAACATTCAACGCAACAACAATTGTTGCAACAGCAATTATTGTTGGATAAATTTTATATAAAAGATCGAAGAGGCTCTAGCGACAATAACAGCAACAGTAACAGCAATAACAACAAGTTTATACAACAAATGAATATGCAAAATGCCTCACGTAATTCCTCATCATCTACGGCATCATCGTCAGCAGCTGTTGCATCGTCATCCTCATCATCGTCTTCATCATTATCATCGGTGTCGGCGGCTTGTGCAACAGCCTTAAATGCTGGAGGCTTAACGGCTGCCAGCACTCAAGCCATGGGCTCACCACAAACTGTGCAACGTTTGCAATATCAAAAGCAACGACAACCTGTAGTAGCATCAGCAGCCGCTCATCAGGCCATACACAATCATCGTTACGCGCCAGGCGGAAGTAATACGGCCAATAACAATGTTGGCGGCTTTAGACGAGCCAAAACTAGAGCCATGTCTCCATCTGTTTTAAAAACGAACAGCCATAATAACAGCAATGCCAACAACAACAATGTCAATAGCACCCGCAATGTTCTACTAATGCCGCGCGGCTTAGCCATACGTTCGCACTCGGTCGATGCCATTTCACGTTATAGACACCAACAGCAACAACACCAACAACAACAGCAACAGCAACAACAACAACATCATCATATGATCTTAAACCACAATTATGATCCTTCGAATGCTTTAATTTTAAAACATGAGGGTTCCGGTGCCACCTCAACCGCCCCCTCGACGGCATGTGGCTCGGTGGCACCCACACGCATGCAACATTATAAGTTTCCCACAGCCACAGTGAACGGTGGTTGTCCATCGCTTAATCCCGGTACAACAGCGCAGGCGCTACTCGTGCAGCCCATATCGAGTGCTACATTGTCAGCTAGTGCCGTAGCCTTACCGCCCGCTACAACCGTTCTAAATTCAACAAATGCTGGTGATGCCGCTGCTGCTTTAGTGGCAGCAGCCGGTGGATCACCCGTAATTGCTTCATCCACAAATAGTCTCTATACATTTTATCCAGCTGAGGGTAATCTACAAGTATGGCAATCTGAATGTGGCGATTTGACATATAAGTCATCGCGTAATTTACAAACGCATAAGGCACCAGTTTGTTGGACCCAGTCTATACCAAGGCAAACAAGACGGTAAGTTTATAAAACTCATTCCCAGAGCATGAAAATAAATTCAAGCAAGAAGCAAAAACAAAAACAAGCAACACAAAAAACAAACAAACAAAATATGTGTTTGGTCTAATTGAGGTCTATTGCAATCGTTTATAAAACACACACACACATGCAGCCAGACAGACAGACGTGCATACATATGGCAATTTTGTGTATATTTAAACCATGGCAAATTAATTAAAAACCATTTATTTGTCGCTGTGAGTCTGCGGTTTGTTTTTTTATAGGTTTTTTGCCTTTTCAAAATTGTAGAATGAATTTTTGAATGAACGAGCAAAATAAAAAAACTGGGTTTGCAACTAAGTTTTGTTTTAGAATCATTCAAATTGAATAATACTTGAACGTTGATTAAACGTTTTTAATATTTGAAAATGCATTTCGGTACACGTACCTACATAGTTCATCAAATGTGGCAGCAAGTGATGGACATAGATTATACGAAGCCAATAAACAAAAAGTTTGTGTCTTAAGTCTTTTGTTTAAAAGCGGGTATTCAGGAATTTGTTGCCAATAAATTTAAGTTTGTTTCTTAAGTCTTTTGTTTAAGAGCGGGCATTCAGGAATTTGTTGAATTTTCTATCGATTGATGAAGACATGAAGACTATGTTTGCCAATAAATTCAAGTTTGTTTCTTAAGTCTTTTGTTTAAGCCCACTTAAAATATTTGTTACGAGTATTTTAATTAAATATTTGCGAAAAATTGTTGTTTACCATTCCTGCCAAAATTATAAAAATTACAAAATAATTCAGTTGATTTATGCTACACAAACTATGGCTTAAAAATTGTATTGTCATGAGCCCAAATGTACAAAAAGAAATGTTCAAAATATCTCCCCTGTTTAAAACTTTATGGAAGCCTACTTGGTATATTTATTTCTCAAATGCTCTGTAATAGTTCAAATCAAATATTTAAAATTTGATTAAAAGTCTGCAAAAACTATTGTTGTAATACAATGAAGGAGTGTTATACTACTTTGGTGGCGCTTTGGTGGCGCTTAGGCGTTAAAAAAGACGGAACTAAGATGGGTTGATATCACCTCTAGTGGTACCTCCAGAATTCTATGGCCTTTTCTGTGAATGAAAAGAACGAGACTCTCTTGTCCATTGGGAAGGAGGGGATTAGGCTTCTAATATACATAATTATTGTTCATTGCATGTTTGTTCATACGTCAGAATGCATGGGCTGTACAGATAGAAGTTGTTACGATGTAGATGAGAAAAAAATCGTTAAAACGCTCTTTTACATCTTATATAGCTCAGACATGCACCATATGTCTGTTTCACCACCAGGACTGGTTCAAGGATGTGTCTCCGATAAATCAGATAAATTTGGTGATTTATGTGTTTGTTAAGTTGTTATATTTCCTAGTTTATCTTTCATTAATTTTGATAGCAAACCACTACATTTAATTTTCATGTTAAAACCTGTGTATAAGGCAACGATATGTTTCCTCTTACTTACTTAACACGTTGACTGCAGCGGCAATTTTCAGAAAACTGGCCACGCAAGCCAACATTGACTTTTTGTTCTTTTCCCAGAGGCCATTTATCAATACTAACACTGATATAATACGATTTTATTCGTAGCTACACAAAAATGGCAGGTTTAGATTAAGATTAAAACCTTACTTCTTACATCGCCCATGTTCTGTGTGTTAATTTTATTTATGAGTGGCAAGAGGTCCTATAGTTTAATGTCGACTCCCAACTACAGATTTCGTAAAGTTTTCATATCAATTTTATTTATTCTTACTCTTGCCGAAAGAAATATTTTTTTTTTCTCTTCATTTTGTTCGAGATGTCTAAGCTGGGTTTTGAACCATGGTTATCTTATCAAATAAGCGTTTCATTTGGGAGATTGCATTAAACTTATTCAGTTACATTCAGCTTTGAGATCTCTAGATCTTGCGCTTGTGCTCCCTCTAGAATTCCAATCAAATTTGTTGATTTACATGTTTTCAAAGTTCATATCCTTCCATTTTCTTGAGACAGACTCCAGTAGCATTTCTTTCAAAGTTGGAGCCAGAATGCAGTGCTGCATTTTTTATGTTTTGTAGCCAAAAAGTTTCAGTTAACAAAGCAAAGTCTTTGTTTATGAACGTTTTTCTTTGGTTTTCTTATAATGTTTTCCATCACCTACCATGTTTTGCAGCCGAGATCACGCTTGAGCGAAATATACTTAATTTTTGTTAATTTTATATAAGACGGGCTAAACCTCCAACCACAGTGAATTTTGTTACTTTAGCAATCTGTTCTGCATACCTTTGCCACTTGATTTAATTTTCTTGAAAGGAAATATTCCATCTTATAAGGTTTAAATGTGGAAAATCTGAAATTCCTGAACTCTCTCTATAGGTTGTGGTATTCAGAGAAAGGACAACAACATGCCAAAATTTTTCATACTTTTTCACAGTTCAACTTAATATTATCAGTTTAGAAATTCAATTATGAAAATGGCTACCATTTGATATTTTTCTGTTTGTTGATGATATTTTAAACAAAATATCGTCTTTTTTTTTTTTTGTAAATATTCGTTCCAGTTTTTGTGTTTTAAATGCTCAATTAAATTTTAACAGTTTTCTAGTCAGCCATTGAAAATTGTGTCTCGTTTACTAAATTAAGAAAACGAATTGAAACGAAACGTAAAACTTAAGCAATAAAGTTTTTTTCTCCCTCTCTTTTCGGTTCATATATGAAGAATATTTAAAATAGAGAGAAAAAAAAACTTAACTATGCAGAAAAGCAAGTTTTTCGTTTAAATTGCATTTGAAACAAAACAATACTACCAGTGCAACTAATTAACAACATCCTTAAAACGATTACATAATTAACGTTTAAAATCGATGAGAGAAAAAAAGAAATAAATTTGGCATGCAAAAAAAGTCAGTTGACAAAATTAATTAACCACATAATTACGAAGAACTAAAAAAGCAAATAAATGCAAAAAAACAACAAAAATTCTTTGTATGTAAAAAAAAGAGAGCCATTAAGTAATTGCAAATTTTAACTTGAAATCTCAAACTGAAACTGTTTTAAATTGTTTTAAAAGGTTACAATTACAGTTGCCGTTGTTGTTGTTATTGTAATAGTTAAAGAATTTCTTAATAATCTCCAAAAAAAAACAAAAAAAAAGCAAAAGGAGAGCAAACACAACAAAATATTTCAATTATTTTTTTTAGTTTGGCTTGAATTAAACAATTCCTTAAATAAACAGTTCAAAAACATAGACGCTTGTTTTGCTTAAAAAAACAACTCAAACTAAATGAAACAACTTTTCCAAAAATTAAACAACAACAAAAAATAAAATAAAATAAATTTCCAAAATAATTTTAACCCCATTATTCCAATTTGCCGTTAACTAAAGGCAGATAAATTTTTTTTCATTATTATAAGTGGACAATAAGGACAAGCGTTAAACTAACTTTTAAAGTTCACTTTATGTTTGAACTTGCCATATTATATATTATTTTCAATATGGCAACTTCAAATATAAACAAAATAAGCAAATACATACAACAAAAAAAAAAACTCACTTCGTTGCCACTGCGCTTAAAAAACTTGTTTAATTGAGCTATGTTATCGACATTGCTCCGGCACTGCCATATTTTTGAAAAAGTTAACTTTATTTTATCTTTAGCTTGTAATAACGAAAAGAAGTTAAAGTTGGCTTTAAAGTTAACTTTAGCTAAAGTTACTTTGAACTAACATACATACATAAGCGGCCATTACAACCCTTCAGTCAGGATTACGGCCTAGCTTCTTACACGACTCATGTTGTGTGCGTTAATTTTATACGTGAGTGGAGCGACCTACAGCTTAACGTCGACTGCGAACGACAAATTTTTGAGAAACTTTTTTATGGCAGGTTTGTTTACTCTCGAAGTTCTGCCAGAAATCTGCTGAGAGGAAGTCGCCGAAGAAATATTTTTTTTCCTTATTTCGTTTTGATGCCTAACCTGGAATACGAACCCAGGCTTTACGTCTAATAAGCCAACATACTACCTATTAGACTACGGCGACTTCAAACTTTAATGGCAAGTTGTAATAATGGCCCTAAGTCTGTTATTATATCTACAACGCATAGACCGTTTAGTAAGCTGTTAAACAAATCAACACTTTTAATTAAAAGGTATTTACACTCTGTTACACTCTCTGGTTTTGTTGGCCTGTGGGCTTAGTTTTTATAACAAAAATATAAAAAAACGATTTCTATGAAAACCAACTGTAGCTACTCAAAAATAGTTTGTATCTATTAAAACCATTTTAACAGCAGCACCGTAATATACTTACAACCACATAGTTTTCAACATTTTTTTGTTGCACATTTTTTAAAGAAATTTAATTCTAACAGGTGACGGAAAATGTACACACTAAATACACAGCATGACTGTCACAAACAAAACACATTCCTTATATCAAGTGAGGTAAAACGAAATTTTTTTTATTTATATGCTGGTTTGAGGATTATATTACAAATATTGTGAATGATTTAAAAATATTTAAAAAAAAAAACTATTTCTGCTTTACTACTTAACAGATATATAATATCCCATTAGACTTTTAAATAGTTTGAAGCATTTCATAGAGAATTAACCAATTGTCTACTGATTAACTGGTGAATTTGATTGGCAGCATGCAATCGCCGTGTAGTCTAGTACGTAGTGTGTTAGCCTCAGTTCAAACCCCCAGGTCAGACATCTCCAACAAAACGAAATCTGAAAAATATTTCTTCGGCAACTTCCTCTCAGTAGTTTTCTGACAAAAATTCTAAGAGCAAATGAAAAATTGCCATGAAAAGTTTCTCAAAAATCTGTCGTTCAGTGCCCATTTTAAACTGTAGGTCTCGCCACTCCCATATAAAATTAACACACACAACATGAGTGGTGTTGAGAAGCTAGGCCGTAATCCTGACTGAAGGGTTGTAATGGCCAATTATGTGCGTATGTATGTATTCTCAAAAAAAAAAGTTGACGAGGGGTTTACACTGGTCATTGGAAAAAAGAGAGCAATGCTTCTCTCCTTTCTAATATTCCAACACAATGCACAGCATGAATAGGAATCATCTCCTGAGTGTTGATTCCAAAATAAACAAAAAAGTTTGTTTCTTAAGTCTTTTGATCATGAGGCCGTAAACGACAAGTGCTTTGATTATTCAGTTTTAAAAACTATTTATATATCAAGCTGAATATTGCTTATTAGTAAGTTAGGATTGATATTTCGCAAATTTATTTTCCAAACAAATAGAATTTATTCAATGCTAATGAAATTAAATATGTTTTTAAAAAATATTTGCAAAAATATATCACAGTATAATTTTCTATTTAAAGTTTATTTATTTTAATGAAAATTATTTATGTATACCATATGACTACCATAAGTGATGGACTGATAAAAGGGTCTTCTGTAATAAGTTTGTAATTAAGTTTGAAAAAAATTGCAAAGCAAAATTAAAAAAAAATTTTTAAACCTTTCATTACAATACAAAACACCAAGAGATTCCTAAGTAAAGTTCAAGGACATCAAGCTTTATTATGCCTTGTTCTTTTTTTTACAGATAAAGATTTATCAATAAATCACTGTGGAATTATTATTTTCCATGCATATGGGCTAATGTGTATTTTTCGGAAATTATAAACTGGATTCTGAACAGATCTAGAACACCGCTATTCAACCATAAACCTTTACAAAAACATACATTATGTGCCAGTAAGCCCCATCAAAATTTCTGCCAGAACATATGTTATCCAGCTTATCTTTGTCAATTAGTGGGCAACAGCTTTACAGTTTAACATAAATTCCGATTTAATGATATTTTTCTGACGATTTTTTATTGAAAGAAATAATTTTTCCCACATAACTGGTATGAGTTTTGAACTCAAATTTCCTATCTAGTAAGCCTATACACTACCTAAACTATATTGGATATTTAGGCACCTTTTATGTTTCTTCAAGCATCTTGCCCATTTTTTTATTATTGCTTTGATTTGATTGTCTTGTATTAATCAGATTATTAGACTCGTGTAGCAAGTCACTAGATAGGAACTATTGGGGAACTTTGCTCATTGTGTCCTAGTCTTTCAAAAAAATGTTAACGCAGCCTAAAATTCTTGTGATGTTTCGTTGCTTGTGTTATGGATTCCTTGTATTTGCAGCCCAGTTACTACTACACCCCAAACAAATTAAAGTTTCCTAATACTTTCGTTGTAACACAGTTAAGTGAATATCTGAAGATTTTCTATTAGAAATTGCAAACTGGATTATAACCCTCAGAAGTTGCTGGAAGAAGACTATGGTTTTATATAAAATTTCCAATGAGCAACAAAAATAGTTTCTTAGTTGAGTGGTTAGTGGCTAGTTGTAAGCAAAGAAAGATTTCCACTGAGGCACAAAGATCCCATCTCTACCAGAAGGGCCATTTTATTCCTCCAAATTAACAGTCTTGTGTGTTATACAATGTAGTGAAGAAGGGGTTTGAAATCACCTACTGAACTACCAGAGGAATGTTATTCGTTGTTGTTGTGCTTCTTTTCATAAAACGTTGTAAGATAAAACGAGCAATCATGATACGTTCCAGAGATCAGCATGAGTAGATTCGAATCATATACTCATAATTTCTGATACTTATACGCATTCATACTTATTTTAATATCATAGTCATACTACTCATATTCAAAGTTTGAAGTACTCATTGTACTCATCGTACTTAACAATATGTATGATGTTTTTGATTTCTACTCTCCTTTACTCAACATTTACAAAAATCACAAAATAAGCATGACTCGCGTACGAACACTGCAATACTCACTAAAAGGTTGTGTGTTTGCTTTGCTTGCTTTCTTCGTCTTTTTCTTTTTTTTTTTTTTTTTTGTAAATGCGACAACAACTAATACTGAATTAATGAATGATTCGAATCACTCGAATCATTTATGGGTATTAAAAGTATTTTTCTAAACTCATGAATCTGAATGAGTAGGCCAATGAATCAAACATATTTCGAATGTTATGAGTTTGATGTCAACGTTGTACTCATACTCATTGCAACCTGTACTTTATAAATCAATGTTGTAGTGAGTACGAATGAATCAGAGTAGCTGAATTTCAATACTTTTGACTCACTCATACTCAAAATTTCATGAGTACTTATGAGTGGCAAAAAAACAATTCATTGCTGATCTCTGGTAGTTTCCTGTAAGTCAGAGTAATGGTTCACAAAGCGATTTTGCATATCCTTTTATCGATTTAAACTGAATATTCCTTTGTAACTTAAATTTAAATTTTTTTCACTGAAGTTGTCTGAAAGCAATTGTTTAAATGGAAGTATCAGCTGCTGTAACCTAAATAAAACGAATACAAATCTACATTCCCTGGTCAATTGATGCTTATATTGTAATTTTATTTTTATTTATTGTAAATTTATATTTTAATTTAAATCTAATTATAATTACAAGCTGAGTAACTTAGACCATGTGCTCGGCGTAGTGTAACAGACCAGAGCCCATGGTGGGAATCGAAGCCACGACCCTCACGCTAACAGTCTAGCACACTACCCACTAGACTACCCGGGAGCAATATATTACAATTCATTTTTCATTCATTTGTAAGCAAACAAAGCAAAGCCCATTGCAATTCTAACACACACTATTTTGATGGCACCCTATAAATGAATTTTATTTTTTTATTATAAAGTGTTAAAATATATTTTTATTTTCAGCAATGATTTGATGAATTAACGCCTTTATTTTTAGAAAAGAAAAAAGAAAACAAAAAAAAAATAAAGAAAAATTAAGAAAAGAGAATATCATGCACTCATGATGCTGTGTGAAAACATATGTGTTACTCTGTTAGCATTAATCGGTAAATGAATTAATGATTGATTAGCTATTAAGCACTCGTTAGCCAGTCAATAATGATTTGCTATTTTAAAGTAAATATTTAACAAAATATTAGAAACCTCCTTTCAATTTTTAAATCAAAAGAAAGAAAAACAAAAAATCGTAAAAAAAACCTTAAAAAAGAATCTTTGAAAAACATTTTGAATTTATTTACCAACAACATGTTATTATTTTTTTTTTTTTATTTTCTTTCGATTTGTCCTTAATTCATATTGTGATAACAACTTAAAGGTATGCCTATGGAATTGTCGTTTTTAGGTCATTATAGGCCATTTTTGTTTAACCGAACAATTAATGTCAAAATGAAATTGCATAAAATTTAATATGTTTTGTAAGTGTATGTGTTTGTGTATGTATGGGCATATATATGTATATGTGTGAATAAATATAATATTTGTGTTAAAAGTTTTAAAAACTCTTTTGTAGTTATGATTGCATGTATGTATGTACATACATACAGCCATGGACATTAGATTAGCACAAAATCCATATATACTTTGATTGTGATTTTTTTCTCATTTGTATCGTAATTAGGCCAACTGTTTTGGTCTGCAATGTTGCACGATGAACGCTAGCTGTTGTTAACCAAAAAATATTACCATTATCGTATATATTTTTTGTTTTGACCGCTAATTTGTATCGGTACCTAAATTCGAGCTGGACAGTAAATTAGCACAACGTGCCTAAAAGTGTTTTAGGTACAAGTTTTGTTCGAGTATTTTTATTTTTATGGTATATTCTTTCAATTTTGTGGCATTTAAAGTAATTTTTTAAAAAAATGGTACGTGGAAAAGATTGCTCTCCAGAGTAGAAGCGCATTATCGTCAACTTGTGGCATGATGGGAAAAAGCTGGCTGAAATTGCCGAAATTTCGAATTGCTAGCGAAAAATGATTTATAACGTCATCATTTCCTTTAAACCAAACAGAATACTGTCGCAGAAAACAAAAATTGAAGGCCACGTGTCAAGAAAACAAACCGAAATCGTTGGTCGTGCTATTGTCCGGAAGTCAAAGAAGGAGCTTCTCATGTCGTCACGCGATATTTTGAACGAAATTAACTCCCAATTCAGATTAAATTTATAGGACAGGCTCCTATAAAGACGTTTTAATCACAAAAAGCTCTTTGGACACTCTTGCCGAAAGAAGCCACTTCTACCAAAAGAAAAATATACTCAAGCGTTTAACGTTTGCTCGCACCCACAATGCTAAAGACCTCCCATTCTGGAAAAAATATTTTGGAGTGGTGAAACAAAGGTATATCGTATGGGACCGGATGGTAGAGTGGTTGTTCATTGACCAAAATGTCAGACATTCAATCCACGCTATGCTCAAAGGACCATAACGCATGTTCGAGGAAACGCAATGGTGCGGGGAGTGTTTACAAGGCACGGTGTAAGTCCCATTGTAAAAATTAATGAAAAAATGGACTGTTATCAGTATTTGGACAATATAAAGAACAAAATAGAACTATAGGCTTTTAAATACATGCCAGTTTTATTCATATTTATGCAAGATAGTGGCCCCAAACACACATCTAAGCAGGCAAAGGATTGATTTTATGAAGATCACATTCCCGTTTTAGACTGGCCATCGCAAAGTTTTGACTTAATCTCGATTGAAAACCCCCTAGAACGATGTGAAATGTACAATTGCTCAACAAAAGTACAAAAATTTGGACGATTTGAGCATTGGAATACGGAACGCTTGGTACTCGATTCCCAAAGAACTTTCCCGAAGAACATTGTCCCGTAGATGCCACGCGGCGCTTGAAAATAGGGGCTACTCTACTAAATATTAATCAAATAAGCTGAAAACATTAATATTTTTACTATTTATTACAGCACATAATTTTTATTCCAGAAATTTTAATTTGTGCTATTTTACTGTCCAGCTCAAATCTGGCGTTTGGTACGTTTCAGGTCTTAATGAGCAGACGACTGGCACTATCGTCAAAATGTTTGTTTCTTTTTAAAGAAGAATATGTATTTTAAGTTCCTATGTTTAAATTTTTTTATGAGTAGACCTAAAATACTATAAAAAATATGATTATTTTTATGACGAAGTTTTGTGCTAATTTAATGTCCATAGCTGTATATGAATGGTATTTCTGTTTCATAAGTTAATGACATTTGCAAACAAAATGTTATTTTCTGTTAATGATGTTCAATAAAATATTTGTTTAAATAAAATAAGAAGAAGAAAAAAAATTCAAAACTTTTACTTTTGTGTGGTTTATCTATATACATATGTATTTATATTATTATTGTTGTTAACTTCAATTCATGTGCCACAGACTATTTTTGTACAGTGTGGTCGCTTTTTTCAATTCGCCGTAGTCTAGTAGGTAGTGTGTTGGCTTATTAGACGCGAAGCTACGCTTCAAATCCCCAGTCAGACATCAAAATGAAATAAAGAAAAAATATTTCTTCGGTAACTTCCCCTCAGCAGATTCCTGGCAAAAACTCTGAGAGCAAATTAAAAATTGTCATGGAAAGTTAGCTAGGTCGTAATCCTCAGTGAAAGGCTGTAATGATCAATTATATATGTATGTATGTATCAGAGATCAGCAATGATGAGTAGATTCGAATCATACTCAGAATTTCTAATACTTATATGCATTCATACTTATTTTAATATCATACTCATACTACTTATCGTACTCATACTTAACAATACGCATGATGTTGTTGACTGTAAATTTTGATGAATGATTCGAATCACTCGATTCATTTATGAGTATTATAAGTATTTTTCTAAATTTATGAATCCGAATGAGTAGACGTATGAATCAAACATATTTCGAATGTTATAAGTTTGATGACAACGTTGTACTCATACTCATTGCAACCTGTACTTATAAATTAATGTTGTTGTGAGTAGGAATGAATCAGAGTAGTTGAATTTCTCAAAATTTCATGAGTACTTATGAGTAGCGAAAAAACGATTCATTGCTGATCTCTGGTCAGGTATATGGGCAATCGAAAGACTTAAGGCACAAACATTTTTTTTGTTGATCTTGTATTTGTTCAAATGAGGTTATAACAGTAAAAGATTTTGTGGAAAAAACAAAAACCCCTAAGGACAAATGATTTTTTAAATGTCATTAGAATTATTATTTTGCTTGGCTCCAAAACATTATACGTATTAGATTGCATTGGTTTGGCTTGCCGTGGATTCTCTTCTCTAAGTTCATTAAACCCTTGATATGTATTTTTATATAATTTCATTTTTAATAATTAAATGGCATACAAAACTTTCATTTTTCTTTCATATAGAAAACCATAAAACTTAATTAATTTTACAAATATCACATAGAAAAGCTAAAAAACAAAAACAACAGCATGTTTCGGAGATTTTAAAGATTTCTTTACTTCTCAGCGATTAGAGCAGAAAATTATGGTAAAAGTTTCATTTGAAAATGTAAATTAATTTACAGAATAGAAACAAAAAAAAACACACACATGCTCTAAACATTTCTTAATTTATAATTATTATAAGTTTCAGTGTCACTTCTTCCTTTTCTTTAGGAACAAAATAGAATCTGAAAAAGTAAATAAAAACAAATAAAAGAAGAAAATGAAAAATACGAAAAAATAAAAACGTGTTTAGCAAATTATTTTCAAAACTATAAACACATGCATAAATACATACATACATACATATTAAATAAAATTTCTTTATTATTAAATGATTTTCATACAAAAAAAATAAAAAAAAAGCCAGTCACACGAACTGATAAAGCCGTAGACGCATAAAAACGTGGGTAGAGTTTTATGATTACAAGAAAAAAAATTCACATCTCTATTCAAAGTTTTTTTTTTTTTTTTTGGGGTTTGAATCATCTTTATTAGTTTAAAGTTTATAACATAAAAAATAAAAAAATAATTGATTTCTAAGGTCTTGTCATTTATTTTTAAAAACACATTCACAATTTTTTTTTTATTTGTTTACTTTATTTCGATAACATTATTTTGTTTATCGTTGTTGATTTTATTTAATTTTTTGTCTAATACACCCATCACTCGCATCACATCTGTAGATTATAAGTAGTTCCCATTGCTGTTTTGTTTTTGGTTGCCTGTAGTACTTGCACTTTCTCTTTGATTTCATGATACGATGGTGTTTCATTTATTTGTACTTTTGCCGGGAATTCATTTTTTTAAGAAAACTACCATAATCATTACATAAAGTAATTAAAAATATTTCTTTACTTAGTACTTGCAAAAATATGTTTTAGATTTTAAGGGAATTAGACAATGCTTTATTTAATTAGAAGTCACCGTGGTCTTGACGTGGTAGACGTGAGGCCTCGGTTCAAACCCTAGGCCAGGCATCAAAACGAAATATGGAAACAAATAATTCTTCGGCGACTTCCTCTCAGCAGATTTCTGGGAAAAACTCTGAGAGTAAATAAAATTGCCATGAAAAGTTTCTCAAAAATCTGTCGTTCGAAGTCGCCTTTAAACTGTAGAACCCGCCACTCATGCATAATATTAACACACACAACGTCAGTGATGTGAGAAGCGAGGTAGTAATCCTAACTAACCTAAGGGTTATAATGACCAATTATGTATGTATGTATGTTTATTTATTAGTATTAAATTTTATTAATAAACACTCTCCCCCTTTTAGAAAAAAGCTTAGTTTCGGTTAGCGGATAACTTGCCGTCCACAGGAAAGTTCACTCGGTGGCTCATATGGCCCATTGTGTTTAAAAACAAAAGTCTCAACAATGACAACTCTTCTGCTTCAAATAGAATTCTATCACTGGTCAGTAAACAGTATTTTTCAATGCTTGCTCGTACATTAAGATAAATTTTCAACGTCTTTTATTGTGACAATGTTTACTTAAAGTCTGCTCATACAACGCCTATGACCAAAAATAATAAAGAAGTCGCCGTAGTCTAGTAGATAGTAGTGTGTTGGCTTGTAACAGGACAGCCAGTGGTACAGACATCTCAAGCAAAATGTCAACTTCTAGATTAGTACTAGGTACTTCTATGTAGTTTTGTTATTGTAATTTGGTACATAAAAGTCGCCATAGTCTAGTGGTCTAGTGGAAGTCGCTGTAGGCTAGTAGGTAGTGTGTTGGCTTATTAAACACGAAGCCACGGTTCAAATCCCCGGTCAGACATCAAAGCGAAATGTGAAGAAAATATTTCTTTGACGGCAAATTTCTGGCAAAAACTCTGATAGTAAATGAAATTGCCATGAAAAATTTATCAAAATCTGTCGTTCAGAGTCGACGTTAAACTGTAGGTCCCGCCACTCAAGTGTAAAAATAACACACACAACATGAGTGGTGTTGAGAAGCTAGGCCGTAACCCTGCCTGAAGGGTTATAATGGGCAATTATGTGTGGATGTTATGTATAGTCTAGTGGGTAGTGTGTTGGATTATTGTTGTATTAGATTGTTGTTGTAGTATATAAAAAAATTCCTTTTGTCGACTTTCTCTCAGCAGTCTTCTGACAAAAACTGTGAGAATAAATAAAATTGCCATGAAAAGTTTCTCTAATCTGTCGTTCAGATTCGAAGTTAAACTGTAGATCCATCCCTCTACTTATGAATAAAAATAACAAATACAACATGGGCGGTGGGACATGTAGCTAATCGCAGGTAATAAGAGCATTTAAAACAATGAGGAGACGAATGAGGTGACCTTCTGTTTAGCAAATGACGCCAAAATCTTTGTATGGCGATGGAAAAGGATTTTGGTTAGGTATACTCGAATGAATGAAAATAAAGATGGAGACAAGCAAAAACTCTTATCAAACCAGAAGTTTTTAATATAATCTCTACTTTTGCTATGCACTTTAGGTAGGAAAAGATTTGGGTTTTTCATCCTACCATCCAGGAGTAGCCAAAGCACTAGTTAAGAATCACTTCAACCCTAAAATTTTGATTCTGTGATGACGAAAACTAATCATCACAACACATACGAGTATTTGGAACTTGCGCATCGTTAATGTATTTCAGAAGGAAACGTATTGTTGATTATTATGTTCTAGACGTTTTAGGAAGTTTTATTTTCAGACAACTAACAACATTCTGAGGTCCTTAAAGAGCAACAGGGCTGTCGGAGACATTTTAAGGAAACTCAATACAGATTGAGGGCAATGCAATAGACCCAGCGCAGTACGTTAATAACGTATGACGGTTGTAAGGAATGATCTTTTCCTAGATATCCAAGTGCACTATAAAATAAGAAATTTTAAGAACAGATTTTGATACGTATGTAATATTTGTAACATTTTAAATCTATCAAACATATTAAATATTAAATTGTAGTCTTAGGCCCTCTTCCACTTTCATGGTACTTACTACATACACACATGTTAAGAGTAAGTATCTTCATTTAAATCATAGCAGTTAAATAATAATAAGTAAAAAACACGCCTTTCATTTATGCAACGTATTATGAAACATTAAAAAACATTTACCAACTCTGCATAAAATTTAAGTAAAAATGTTAAATAAGGGAGGTACTTAAAAAGCATTTCAAATTGCACAGCAAAACAATATTAAATGTGGAATTATTTATTGCAAAAACAACAAAAAACAAAATAAAACATAAAAATACTATAAAAATAGATGAATTAAAAAAACAAGTTAAATACTTATAAAAAATGCTCAACAAATATGCCGTAAACAACATTTGCAAAAAAGTCAAAATAATTTTTTTTAATATTTTAATGGCTTATTAAGGTTCAAAGGGCAAGGTAAATTATACATACATTTTACATTTATTACATTATATAATTAATAATGTAAATAATGAACGTTCGCAACGATTAATATGTAATAAAATTACACGAAAAATTATGTGATTTTAATTACAATATAAACAAATATTTGTTGCTTTCCGTGGATGGCATTAGTGAATATTTATTATGTATTCATATACATACATATGTACATATGTAATAATTATTACGAATTCATTCATTTAATTATTATAATCATTCAAATTTTATAATATTTTATAATTATAATTTATTAATTTATTTTATTCTCATTTATTAATAATAATAAATAACAACAATTAACATTTAAAGATTGTTAAAAAAATTTTTCTATCGTTAGAAAGTTTCCAGGGTTTGACTTCTCTAGAGCTAGATAGGCGACAAGAAATCTTGTAAAAATTTATTTCGTGAATTTTGAGTCGAGTTTCAAAGTGTACATGATCTGTTAATATTGTTACGTTTTAATATTTTGGAAAGCATTTATACTCCTTGATTTATTTATGTCCGGTAGCTTTAAGATTTTTCTACTCAATTTATGTTGTTAGATTTTTGATCTTTGTTTTGTTCCCATGTATTTGTTTGTGTAATTCTGTTTACCGTTCGATGTGTGTATTTTGTTGTTGTCTCTCTGTCTTGTTTGCTTTAATTTACGTTAAGTTTTATGGTTGTATACGTATGAATATACCTATACACCTATGTTTTCTTTAGCGACATCTCAGAAATAAAGGTACATACCAGAGATTAGCAATGAATCGTTTTTTCGCTACTCATAAGCACTCATAAAATTTTGAGTATAGGTGAGTCAACAGTATTGAAATTTAACTACTCTGATTCATTCGTACTAACTTCAAACTTTGATTTATAAGTACAGGTTGCAATGAGTATGAGTACAATGTTGACATCAAACTCATAACATTCAAAATAGGTTTGATTCGTACACCTACTCATTCAGATTCATACATTTAAAAAAATACTTATGATACTAATAAATGATTCGAATCATTGATCAAAATTTACAGTCTTAGTTGTTATTGAACTTACAAAAAAAAAGAAGAAAGAAAAAAACAAAGACAGCAAGCAAAGCAAACACATAACCTTCTAGTGAATATTGTAGTGTTCGTACGAGAATCATAATTATTTTGTGATTCTTCTAAATGTTGAGTAAAAGAGAGTCGAAATCAACAACATCATGCGTATTGTTAAATATGAGTACGATGAGTACTTCAAACTTTGAATATGAATAGTATGAGTATGGTATTAAAATAAGTATGAATGCGTATAAGTATCAGAAATTATGAGTATGATTCGAATCTACACATCTTTTTTAACACTCATTGCTGAGCTCTGGAACGTACCATGATTGCTCGTTTTATCTTACAATGTTTTGTGAAAAGAAGCACAATAACAACCAATAATATTCCTCTGGTAGTTCAGCCTAACCAAGGCAAGGAGCCTCTCAGTACATTTAGACAATCTCAGACTGGGCATTGTTCGGAGAGTGAAAATTAGTTTGTTACATATAACAATAAAATTTTGCTTCCTTAAATCTTTTCATTCTAACATTTTTACAGCATAGTAGTGTCCAATAGAATTCAGTGCCTCAGAACAAAATACGAAAAAGTAATTCTTTCCGCGACTTCCTCTTAGTAGGCTTCTGAGAGAAACTTATGTCACGCAAAGCTCTTCAAATTTGCTTTTCGAGTTATAATGCTGACTATAGGGAAGTAGTGCACCTTGAGCAACCTCAAATGTTCATTGTAGATGTTAACCTCGCTGTAGGGTATTATAACTTCATAATTTAATCTTGTTTGGCTTTTATAACCGTTTATCTTGATCTGTGCCATAAACAAAGGGACATAGTTTTCGGAAGGAGATTTAATTGTTTTTCACATCATGGAAATTTCTTTCTTGGGCATTAAAATGTAATGGAATTTTTTGTAAATTATTTAACAAAATATTTGACAAAAAAATGTAAATGAAAGTTGCTTCAAATGCTTTTGCATTCCATTCATTGCCTATCACTTTAAAGGCAATTAAACTACTTAAGTAATTAATTTTATTGCAAAACGAAATTTTATTTGAAAAGGCAGAGTTTTCTTCCCATTTTGTTTCATTTGAAATTCTTTATTTTTCTTTTTGATTAAATTTTTTTCCTATTGCTTTCCAAAGGAATTTTCGTTAGTTGCAGTTACAATGCTTTTATGATGATACTGATGATGTTAAAAATCCCTTTTTAAACTAAATTAAAAATTTTATGGTCCACCTTAAGACAATGGTACATGTCGATGAGATGATTTATTACTTCATGAAATAGAAAATTGGTAAAAGGAAGAAAAATCATGTTGCCAATTATTAAACATAAACAAATGATAAAATCATGAAAATAATTGCAACATTACAGCACAAAAAAAAACTTTAATAGTGTGAATGTTTGTTTTAGTATGGTTTGATATTTCCAACCGACGGCTCAAGTGTCGTGTTATGTCGTGTCATGTCATCCGTAGACAATCATTATTAATTAGACAATATTTGTTAAGCCACAACAAATATTGCCTGACTGTTATCAATAAATATACATCGTTGGCCAACTGTAAACTGTATTCTTTACTCGGGGTTTTTTTACTACATTTCATACAACATTTCATACTTGAATCTGTATGAAGCTTTTTAAAGCAGAATACGGTGTTGAAAATTATTTATAACAGTTTTATTTTATTTTTTTAGAAATGTTCTTTATTTTTTTGTATTTTCTCTATTTTTTGCATCGTTTTTTTTTCTTTTTTGTTGGTTTTCTAGAGAGATTAAATATTATTTTAGTCATGCAACTGCATACATTTCTTAACCTTGTTAAAAAGTAAACAGTTAAGCACACAGCCAAGAGGAGACCTGAAAAAAAAACAAATATGTATCTGCACATTCTGTTTTGAAGAGTGTTAACAACTACAGCCATTGAATCTTAAACATTTTTTAGACAAAACGTATATTGATATACCCATAGCAAAAACAAATAAAAAAGAAGGAAAAATATTAGAAAAAAAAATTATTTCTAATTTGTAGAAAATAGGTGTTAGAAACACTATAAAAACAAAAAGAGAAAAATTGTAGCAAAAAAAAAAAAAAAAAGGAACAATATGGAAGGAAAACGAAAATAATTTGTTTGTTCAAGATAACGATATTCTAGTGTAGCGCTTTAGTTTTGCTTCGATTTAGCAAAGTGAAAGGTTTTAAATAAGGAACAAAACCAAAACCAAAACAACAACAACAAAAATTTAATAAATAAAAAAATAATAATAATTTTTAATCTCTCTCACACACACACACACATTGGTATATCTTTATATACGATAGATAATGATAATACGGTCATAGAGTTATGGCTGTTCCATTATTGTATTGATCGTATTGCATTAATTTAAGGTTTAGAAAGCATAAAGTTTATGTGTTTGTTTATTCCACCCCCTCCGTATTTCCTTTTTTTTTCTCTTCTCATAAGAAAAGTTTTCATTTTAATAAGCGAAATTTATTTAAAATCGTACAAAGTGTTGAAATTTATTTCATTAATACATATGTCATGTATTAATCTGTAATTGATAAGGTATGGTGATGGAACTGTTTTTGGCTTATAACATAGTGCAGATATTAAGAATTATGAATTAAATTAAATCGAATTAAAAGAATTTTGCATGCTATCGAAAAGGTTGTTTAATATGGCAGCATCAGCTATGGGTCAACCCCATTCATGTTGTTTATAATGTACAAAATTCAAGGAAATAAAAGAGAATGAACGATTGGCACAATCAATTTATTGGATTTGTATTCGAAAAGACTCAATTAAAAATTTTCTCAAAACTGAAATATGTACTTGTACTTCAAATAGAAATAAGTTTTCTTAAATCAATAAAATGCTATTTGGTTTGCTAACATGTTGCCAATTAAGGACAGAAGTCGTTTTCTTGTCCATACGTGTCTAGCAGAGTCGATCAATGTTTCACTTACCCACCAGAGACCAGCAATGAATCGTTTTTTCGGTACTCATAAGTGCTCATAAAGTTTTGATTATGAGTGAGTCAACAGTATTGAAATTCAATTACTCTGATTCATTCGTACTCACTACAACATTGATTTATAAGTACAGGTTGCAATGAGTATGAGTACAACGATGACATCAAACTCATAATATTCGAAATATGTATGTTTGATTCATAAGCCTACTCATTCAGATTCATAAATTTAGAAAAATGCTTATAATACTCATAAATGATTCGAGTGATTCGAATCATTCATTAAAATTTACAGTCTTAGTTGTTGTTGTATTTACAAAAAAAGAAGAACGAAAAAGACAAGGCCAGTATGCAAAGTAAACAACCAACCTTTTAGTGAGTATTTTAGTGTTCGTAAGCGAATCATATTTATTTTGTGATTCTTGTAAATTTGAGTAAAGGAGAGTCGAAATCAACAATATCATGTGTATTGTTAAGTATAAGTACGATGAGTACTTCAAACTTTGAATATGAGTAGTATGAGTATGATATTAAAATAAATATTAATGCGTATAAGTATCAGAAATTATGAGTATGATTCGAATCTATCTATTTTTGAATACTCATTGCTGATGCCTTTTACCCTATCCTTCTGCCATCGAGATAGAACCTCCTAGAAAAACTAGTGTACAATGTTCAAATTAACCGAGACAATGGGATTATCAAATGCCGTGTAATATAAAGAAGAGTACCAGCTCCGTACCAGCCCTGGCTAGCTCATTAGCAACGATTTCGAACGATATCCCTTTGTACCGGAACTCATATTGTTTAACGTTGTCTGTAAAAGATATATTTGATAAAATATTCCTGAAAATTTTCATTTAATCTCTATGGTTTTGCTAGAAGACTGCTAAGTGGAAGTCTCTGAAAGAAATTTGTTTAAATATTAATTTTTTTTTTTGAGAAGTCTGAGCTGGAGTTTGAACCATGGACTCCTCATAATAAGTCAGGACACTACCTTCTAGGCTAGAATAAACTCAACTACTGGGAAAAAATCTTATTTTAATAATGTTTTCTAAAAAATTGAAGCCTAAAGTGTCACCTTTCAAACAAGCTAGAGTATTGTCTGATCTCATTTTAGCGCCATCTGCGAACATGTTCAAACACCTAATATATTACTCAGCAGATTTCCAATGAATACAATTAAATTGTTTGTAAATTTAAAATCATAAAATAAATATTGTATACATACATATATGTATACGTAACAAAAAAAGAAACAAGATCGTCAGTTCCCAAAATAATTTATTAAAATAATTATGAGTGAATTTTTAAAATAAATATTTACAAACATTGAAAATGTTTAAAATTAAAATGACCATCATGCTGTTTTTAAGAAACTAAAATGAAATTATTCACACAAACAGTACATACACTCTCAATACCATTTTCGGTAAACGAAACAAAACAATAATTTAAATTTAAATTCAAATTCATTAAAAATACCCAAAATTATAAAAAAAAAAATTGCCTGAGAAACACCTACAAATAATTTAAAGTTTTTGGACAAACAAAATAAAAGAAAGATTTAAAAAAAAAATATTTTTTTTTAAGGAAACATTCAAAATTTTTGAATGCCCAAAAAAAAATTCTTTGTTCATAAAACCAAAAAAAAACAAAACGGAATTTTCTTCATTTATTAAATAACTTTTGAATATATTCCACGTCATTAAGTTAACAATTTAACAAATGTGTGTGTGTGTGTGTGTGTGTGAGAACATAATTAACACTTTTCTAAACCCTATTATTTATTTTGTTCTTATATTCGTCATCTATTCTTAAGGGCCTTATAAATCACACTTAATTTTTAGTTAAAGATTCTTTAAACCGCTGCTTTAATTCTCTTTAGTTTAGTTCTTGTCTTTAATTAAAAATTATTGTTTTAATACAGGCTTGTTTAAGATTTCCGGTTTAATATTTAAATTTTTTTTTTTTGGTATTTATTGTTGTATGGCTAGTTCAAATGCTGTTGTCCAAAGGTACCCTACAGTAGAACACAAGATTAAAAAACTAAAAAACCTGAGAGTACAAAAAAGAAAAACAATGAAAAACTGTCGTTCATCACTTAAGAATATGATAACTCTTGGCAAGTCCCTATTGGGGCCTATGACTTTTTGTTGCAGAATAAGGCCATAACAAAATTCTTTATCTGTCTCGCATACATACGTACATAATTGATCATTACAACCCTTCAGTTAAGATTACAACCTCGCTTCTCACACCACTTATGTTGTGTGTATCAATTTTATACATGAGTGCTGGGTCTCGGTACAGCTTAAAATCGATTCTGAACCACAAATTCTTTAAAAGCTTCTTCATAGCAATTTTAATTTAACTCTCAGAGTTTCTGCCAAAAATCTGCTGAGAGGTAGTTGCCGAAGAAATACTTTTTCATACTTTGTTGGAGATGTTTGATCCGTGGCCACACATCCAACACACTTCCTACTAGTTTACGGCGACTACTGTCAGATCAAATTGTTCCAATTTCATTCGTTTCAAAATCCAGTGATCATGTGCAAAGTAAAGTAAGATTTACTGCTTCTTCAGTTGTTTCTTACTCGTAAAACTTAGGTAATCCAGCTCCAATTACTTTTTACAACTTTACTGGAAATTGATGTTACTCCTACCCTCTGCCAACGATCTCTATTGGATATAACTTTCGGCTAAATTTTGTTCAATTCTTCCAGAAACATCAAACAATAACAGCCTGCAGAAAGCGTAAATCGTTTGCAATATAATTCTACTGAAACCTCCATCTCTCAGCAACTTAACACTTAAGCTACGTACCAGAGGTCATACTCATAATTTCTGATACTTATACGTATTCATACTTATTTTAATATCATACTCATACTACTCATATTCAAAGTTTGAAGTACTCATCGTCCTCATACTTAACAATACGCATGATGTTATTGATTTCGACCTTCCTTTACTCAACATTTACAAGAATCACAAAATAAGTATGATTCGCGTACGAACACTACAATACTCACTAGAAGATTGTGTGTTTACTTTGCTTGCTGTTTTTGTCTTTTTCTTTGTTCTTTTTCTTTTGTAAATATGTACACAACAACTAAGACTAAATTTTAATGAATGATTCAAATCACTCGAATCATTTATGAGTATTATAAGTATTTTTCTAAATTAATGAATCTGAATGAGTAGGCGTATGAATGAAACATATTTCGAATGTTATGAGTTTGATGTCAACATTGTACTCATACTCATTGCAACCTATACTTATGAACCAATCAATGTTGTAGTGAGTACGAATGAATCAGAGTAGTTAAATGTCAATACTGTTGACTTATACATACTCAAAATTTCATGAGTACTCATAAGTAGCGAAAAAACGAGTCATTGCTGATGTCTGCTACGTACTTGATTTAATGGAAATTTTATCGTCAACATATTTTAATAAAAGTTTTAATTTAAAAAACTTTAAAAACTTAATTTTATAAACAATTCCAAAAAAAATAATTCAGAAGCATTTTCAATGGTTATTTTAAAGCTGCTAAGAATATTGAAATCGTAAATAAAACATAGAAAGTAATTTCATAATCACCTTTAGAATAAATAATTAAACATTCCATAGAGTATTCAGGAAACGTATTTGATCTAAAAAAGAAACACGATTTCTAATACTTTTCGTCTACAACTGCTCGTCTTTGTTGTACTTCAAGCGTAACGAATATAATTGCAAATCAATTCTCACCAGCAACCTTTTGAAACTTTGTTCTGCATTCTAAAAAGCTGTATATAAGCTGTACTCTAAGCTTCTTTAATAAAAAATATTCTTTTGAAATTTTAGTTGTTTGAATCTCTAAATTGTGGTGAATTGTTTTTTGTTTTTTATTCAGTTGTTTTAAATTTATTTTCAAAAGCATATGCAAACCATAAAATTCTTTTTGATGTATGCGTGTGTGGTTTGTTTGGTTTGATGGCATTGCAATAATTTTTTTTTTAATATTTTTTACACTTTTTTAAATAGATCTTAAAAGCATATCAAAGTGATGGCAACCTTGAGTATCTATTTTAGTTTAATTTGTTACAAATATACAAGAGTAGATTTTTATTAGTTTTACCAAGAATGGAATACCTTATGAATTATTATGATTTTATTTAAGTGAAGGTGTTTATTGTTCAAGTGACACATTTATTTTAGATTTGAATAAAAAAATTAAAAACAATTCATGTTTGATTTCTTTACACAATTTTAGTGTTATAATAAATGGTACTTTTTTTTATTGGCATTGTTTGGTTTGTCTTAACAACCATTAAACAAAACTTGAAGTCGGTCAAGTTTATCTCAAAAAAAGAAAAAAAAAATATGGCACATCAAAGCTTACTACACGGGGGACAAAATTAAAAAAAAGAAAAAGAAAACAAATAAAATTATGTCAAATACTTAATAGCTTATGTTTAATTATTGAATTAAATAATTTTTCCATTACTTATAATTCACAAGTCTTACGTTTGCTTTTTTATACTTACAATACACAACGTATTGTCTTTGGGTGTTGTATGTCTAGTAGCCTAATTTAAGCTTAAGAAAAATATTTAAAAATTCTAAAAATATTAAGGATGCACTACATTTATAGTTATAAGATAACCAAAGACATTTTATATTGGTATGAAGCGAGCTTTATTAAGTCGCCATAGTCTAGTAGCTAGTATGTTGGCTTATTAAACGTAAGGCCTCAGTTCAAACCCTTCTTTGGCGACTGCCTCTCATCGGATTTCTGGTAAAAATTCTGAGAGTAAATAACAAAAAGTTTCTGAAAAATAAGTCGTAGTGTAGGTCCCGCCTCTCACGTATAAAATTAACGCACACAACATGAGTGGTGTGAGAAGCTAGGCCGTAATCCTGACTGAAGGGTTGCAATGGCCAATTATGTATGTATGTATGTATCTATTTCCATACGTGATAAACACTTCACCGAAGTAAATTTTGGTAGTAGTATTCAGAATCAATCGTTATACTAGGTTGTAGTAGCTTATAATGAATAATTTTCTTCTAATCTCACCAAAAACCCAGCATTAACTCTCTGGGCATGTTAAACCTGGCTTTGACAATTTCGCCTGGCTTTCTTCAACATCTTTTAGGCACATCACAGTTGTCCATAATCATTTGCTTGCCACTTAAGCCATGATTTCGTTAATGGAAATTTGCCCAAAGCAATTTTTAACTTCAATTTCATGTGGCACGTAACACCATCCAGGGTTTTTAAAGTTCATTATATTGTATGGAAAGTATAGAAGTCTCCACAGTCTAGTAGGTAGTGTGTTAGCTTATTAGATATAAGGTCTCGGTTTAAAGCCCAGATCAGACATCAAAACAAATGATTTCCTCTCATCAGATTTCTGGCAAAAACTCTGAGAGTAAATAAACGTGCCATGAAAAAGTTTCTCAAACATCTGTCGTTCAGAGTCGACTTTAAACTGTAGGTCCCGCCGCTCATGTATAAAATTAACGCACACAACATAAGTGGTGTGAGAAACTGGGTCGTAATCCTGACTGAAGGGTTGTAATGACCAATTATGTATGTATGTATGTATATTATGTATATTGTATGGACATACAGTACAAAAGGTGGTAGTGGGCGACAAGTTGAATTATTGCATTTTGTTTTTCTGATATGAATTTGATGCATCCAGATTTCTTCAGTATTCTCTTCCACTGCTTATTATATACCGATCTTTCACAATTTCTTTTAGTGATACCACCAAAATTATATTTTTAAAACCAAAAACTATTGAATTATTGATTGAAAATGGGGCAAACATATACGTTACTGTTTTTCTACATTATTTTACAAATTTTTTCACCAAGTTGCGAAGCTTTCCTATCTTTTCCAAAGGAGAATATAGGCAAGATAGGACGTCAATGTTTAGATTTTTCACTAATTTTCAAACGTAGATATGACATCAATTCCGTCTTTTAACTATGTAAAGCCTAGAAAGGTCAAAACAAATTTCAATGTTATGTTATGCAATTAATACTGACAGAGAAATTACATCCTTTTGCAAAACAAAAAAAAAAAAATTAATAATTTTAGCCATAAAATGACTATAAAAGCCAGAATCTGTATATAATTTGTAATAACTCATTATTTCTTTTATTACTGATAATTAAAAACAAATTTTGGTAGCCGATAACTGTTTTGAGGCAAAAATTATTTGTTTTAATTAATGGTCACTTCAATGGCTCTAATTATTGTATACATATGTATGTACATGTATAATGTTCATGCCTTCAGTGTTTAGTTTTATTAACCGTTTATTTGATAATAAATTTTCATACGGTATATACATAAATGTTTTCATACGGTATATACATACATACATCAGTATAAGAAAATTATGTTTTGATAAGCATTAAACTGTGAAAGTTTTTTAATTGAATTATGTGTCTAAAGTCTTTTGTTTTATTACTTTCATTCTTACCGCAAAATATTAAAATGCTAGTATGTGCACAGTACTGTACAGTACATTAATGGCCATTGAAATCCATTAGAAAGGACTACATTCTAGCTTTGTTCATTTCATGCATGAGTAGTAATACATATCTGTAGCTATTAAAGGCAACTTTACATGCCAGATTTTAGAAATATTTTCTTGATAATTTAAAGACGTCGTTGCCTAGTAGGTAGGGTGTTGGCTTATTAGGTGCGAGGCCATAGTTCAAACCTCAAGTCAAATATCTCCAACACAACGAAATGTAAATAAATATTGTTTTGGTTACTGCCTCTCAGCATATCTCCGCCAAAAACTCTGAGAATAAATAAAAATTGTCATGTAAAGTGAAGGGTTTTAATGACCAATTATGTGTGTATGTATGTATGTATGTATGTATATATATATGTATGTATGTATCAGAGATCAGCAATGAGTATTCATAAAGATAAGTAGATTTGAATCATACTCATAATTTCTGATATTTATACGCACTCATACTTATTTTAATATCATACTCATACTACTTATATTCCAAAATTTGAAGTACTCATCGTACTCATACTTAACAATACGCATGATGTTGTTGATTTCGACTCTCTTTTACTCAACATTTACAAGAATCACAAATAAGTATGATTCGCGTACGAACACTAAAATACTCACTACAATACTCACTGGGTTTGCCTTGCTTGCTGTCTTTGTTTTTTTCTCCTTCTTTTTTTGTAAATATGTACAACAACAACAAAGATTGTAAATTTTGATGAATGATTCGAATCACTCGAATCATTTATGAGTATTATAAGTATTTTTCTAAATTTATGAATCTGAATGAGTAGGTTTATGAATCAAATATATTTCGAATGTTATGAGTTTGATGTCAACGTTGTACTCATACTCATTGCAACCTGTACTTATAAATCAATGTTGTAGTGAATTTACGAATGAATCAGAGTAGTTGAATTTCAATACTGTTGACTTACTCATACATACTCAAAATTTCATGAGTACTTATGAGTAGCGAAAAAACTATTCATTGCTGATCTCTGGTATTTCATATCTTTTAAATACTTTCTTTTATACCTTTTTGGGGTACGAGATAATCCCCATTTTTTGATACTATTTTTATAATTGAAAATTCGTAATTTTTAATGACTAATTTTATCATTTAAATAAACATTTTAGTTCCCACTAAAAACTCTTAGCAAGCAAACATTAAATTTCATTTTATTTTTAACCCTTGTTTGACTTTATTATGCATGCATATTAAAAAAAACACACTGCAACTTAAAACAGACTGCAAAAATAAAATTTAATTAAAGAAAATTTTAAACAAATGACTCATGAGACAATATGTTATAATATTTCCTGTCTATGCTTTCAAATTACTGAAAAAAAACAAAATATGCACCAACCGACAGTGAAACCTCATAAGGGAATTTAAATTAGTAGCTCAACCAACAGACCTTCACCCTTTTTGTTTAATTTTTAAATAAAAAAGCTGTCACTGTAAGCCAAGCAAAACAATTTACAACCATGTATTCATGTAAAATGTGTCAAACGAAGCTCAAAGGTGACTCTACTTGCTGTCACACTATACCCTCTGGATGCGTGTCTCTCAGTATGTATATATGGATGTGTGATATGTATAAAAGCCTTGTCTCTTGAATGAGGGTGTTACATATTTAGTCATGTGAAAAGTTAAAAAAAGAACAACACTTTTGTTGCCATATGCAAAATGAAAATGTGTGCATATTGTTAAGAATCCGCACAAAATAATGCAACAAAATAAAGCAACAAAAAAAAAAACAACAAAAAACAGAAAACTGGGTAAATAAAAATATATATGATACTCTGTTGTTTCGTTTAATTTTTTTTTTAACAACCATACGCTGACGATACAGTCTACTTAACAAAAAATACAGATGACGCAAACTGTTCATATGACATTAACATTAAGGCACACAAGCTAACAAAAATAAAAGCCAGTTTATATACTATGTAAAAATGTTTTTGTTTTTTATTTAAAATTTAAATTTAAATAAGAATTTTATGTTTTATATTTGATATTCGCTCGTTAGCATTATATGGAAGGCAGCACAAAAAATTTTGGCTCCATAAAAATTTTATTTATTTATTTTATAAACAAAATAAGAATATAAATACGCATATTAAATGAATTGATTTATAATAAATAAATTTTGATATTTTTGTAAAAAATTTAATAAAGATTTTCTGTAAAGCATATGCTTAATAAACATTTTTATTACGATCAATTAAAAGACTTAAGACAAAAACTTGGATAAATTTTTACAGCTGAGCTGGAAAATAAAGAAAGATTTGGAAAATAAATCTTTAATAACCTTTGAAGATTTATTAAGAATTTGTATTGGATTTTTTTAGGTGAAATCAACAGGAGATAGAGGGGTCATCTCCAATGCATTATAGTAGAATGACTGAATTCTACGACGACTAGTGCTACACTTACGCCATCATTTCAACATATTTCAGAAAGTGTAATTCAAACAGTCGCTGTGGTCTAGTAGGAAGTGTGTTCGCTTATTAAATGTAAAGCCCGGGTTCAAACCCCAGGTCAGACATCAAAACGAAATATGAAAAAAATATTTCCTCGGCAACTTCCTCTCAGCAGATTTCTGGCAAAAACTCTGAGAGTGTGAATAAACGTGCCATGAAAACGTTTCTCAAAAATCTGTCATTCGAAGTCGACGTTAAACTGTAGGTCCCTCCACTCACGTATAAAATTAACGCACACAACCTGAGTGGCGTGAGAAGCTAGGTCGTAATCCTGACTGAAGAGTTGTAATGGCTAATTATGTATGTATGTAACCTATAGGAAATTTCTTTCTGAATTTTAATTAAAAACAAAAGACTTAAGAGACAAACTTTAATAATTAAAGCCAATGTTCAGTCAGTCAGCTTCACTTTATATGATTCCTATAATTTATATTTATTATTACAAATTCCGAAAGCAAAGTATAAAATTTAAACAAAAAAGGTTGACATTTTAACAATTACGAAATTTTCCCAGCCTTTGTGACTAACAGCGTACGACTTAATTAATTTGATTAATTTTTAGTTTTTGAGTTTTTACAATATTTTTCTTTTCCATTTCAATGTAAAAATTTATGCGTCGTAATAAAAGTTGATAATTAACACTCTCATAAATTTGAGAAAAGAAAAATAAAGAAATTTATATTTTTTGTTGTATGTTAGGTGTTTGAACTTTGGTTTGTAAGTATATAACAAAACAATAAACAACAAAAAAAAAAACAATTCATTTGTAAAACAGAAAAAATATTGAAAAAAAATTACAACTTTCAGGTCTTAAAGCTTTTAAACCATAATTGTTTTGCTATTAACGCACAAAGAACTTCTTTATGAATTAAATGCCAAACAAAAGCATTCAAAGAAATTAAATAATGATGCGATTTGATGGAAGCACTTTGGCAAGTCAAAAGTTTTTTTTATTATGATTTATTTGATGCGTACAATTTGTTTCTTTCTTTTGCTTTCTTATTTGCAAAACAATTTTTTTTTTTGTAAATTTCTTCTCATTTTCTACGATTGTTGTTTATTACGCAATTTGTTAATAAACAAAAATTATGTACAGTATTATTAAATATTTTACTGTGCATCACAAACAAGCAAAACGTACATACCCATACAGCTAAATAAATATGTTACGCCTTTTAAATATAAATCATGAAATGAACATTTATTACCCTTAACTTGTGTTGAAAATTTTGTTTTGGGAAAATTAAAGAAAGAAAAATTTTTTCTTAGATTTTATTGCCTTTACAATATCTTTTAGCATTTTCCAGTAACAAAATTAAATAGGTTTTCTTCTTAAAATTTTTACACAAACTTCAAATTTCAACAGATTATTTAGACAAGATATTCCATTGAATGAATATTTCAATATTTTGCATTTTTTTTCATTTTAATAATTTATTATTAATCTATGCATATTGAAAATAGCATGTAGTTTTTAAGTTGTAGTTTACTGGTTCTTGTGGTTTTTTTTATGTTCTTTTTTTTTCTTCTATAAAATACAAGCAAATAAATTTTAGCAAATATTAAAAGTCATATGAATCTAGTCTAACCGGTATATTTAAATTTAATTTAATTTTATTTTTATTTTTATTTTTTCTTCTCAGCTTAATTATAATATTATTAAAGAAATAAATTAAAGATGGTCTTGCTAAAAATATACATGACCAATCATCATCTGCTTAAGCAAATTTATTAAGATTGTATGATAAATATTAGAAGGCATAAAACAAACAACAACAAAAAAACATCATACCGCATCATAGATACCCTATACGGCATAAAATTTTAATTATTAAAAAGCAATAAACAGTGTGTTAAATTATTAGATGTGAGACCACAGTTCAAACCTCAGGTCGTCATACAACAAGAAAAACATCATGCCGCATCATATGATACCCTATACGGCATCTTCTTGATTATTTGCAAATCAGTTATTCGGATATAAAGCGATCATACAATAGTAAATCTTTTGAAACTCATATTTTTTCCATTATATTTTATAATAACTGTGACAGTTCTCGATATTTGGCAGCAAGTAGTATGTTTGTTTCATCCCTGTATCCTATCCAATCCTGGATGTTTCTAAGCCACTATATCTCTCTCCTGCCACTGCTTCGGCGTCCTTCAATTGTACTTTTTATTATGGATTGTATAAATTTGTATTTTTCATTCCTCATCAGATGTGCCAAATATACGATTTTCCTTCTTTTGACCGTTTTCAGTCAATGTCTGTCGATATTCAGTCGTCTCAGAACTTCCTGGTTTCTAATGTGGGAAGTATAGGGTATCTTCAAAATTCGTCGATATATCCACATTACAAAATGCCATAAGTAGTGTGTTAAATTGTTAGACATGAGACCACAGGTCAGACATCTCTAATTTTAGTTGTATTTAATAATTAAGTATAACTTAAAAAGTTCTCCAAATAATATGGATTTCGAAAAACACATGAGAAAAACTCTTTAAAGATTTCTTATTCATATTTTACTTGTGTGTAAATTTTTATTTATGTTTTTACTTTCCCCCGATTGCAATATTTAGAGTTGGTCTTTGGCAAAACTATAAATAAATTCATAATTTAGCAGAAACCAGAATTAACCACCATATTACATGATAGTATTTGCCATTCATTTACATGTAAAGCATAACTTAACTGTTTTAACATTAGCATTAACATCCTCTATTTAACAGATTGGTTAGGCTACTTATTTTTCATCTTCTTCTGCTTCTTCGTCTTCTTCTTTAATTACAATTTGTAAAAGTAATATTTTCTTTAACCATGATATGGCATGCATCATTAGCTATTTGGAAACTTTTACTTGATTATCATAATAATAATAATATTGTCTGTATGTATGATAATTATTATCATCAACAGCTTTAGTTGTTTTTCCTCAACTGCTTTGGCAGTACAGTAAACTGCTGTTGGGTCTTTTGTTTTCACTTGAAAATTTTTAGTTTCTTAGGTCTACTTGTCACGCATTACTACACTATTTCATGACAAAACAGAATGTCAATAATTTTACTTAATTAAACACGGAAATATTTTCATCTCTCTTTCATTTCTTTACATTCTTTCTTTCTCTTTTGAAAGCCTTAGGAAATTGAAAATAAAAACCAAACCAAACCAAAAATATACATATATCGGCCACCACAAATGGCTATGTAATGTATGATCTAAAGCTGAACAAATAGCCCAAAATGCTTTAAAATGCTTAAAGTATGTTTGTAAACAGAAAGTAAGGAAAAGAAATGTTTAGATTTTCAATGGAATATAAATGACTAATGAAATATTTACACTTTCATTTTCAATTAACACACACAAAATACAAACGGTGTCATGCTGCATTAAATCTGGCCTAAAACAGATGGTCAAATAAATATAAATACCATAATAACCTAACCACAGCAGTAACCACAGTACTAGCATTAGCACTGGCACAGCAGACGAAAAAGTGACAGTGATTGCTTTGGAACAACAAGAAGAACTACAGTTTAAAATGATTTTTTTTTTTGTAGAGAGAAAAAAATTTCTATAAGAAACAAAAGACTTAAGCAACAAACTTGAAATATTGAAATGCAATATTAATTATCGATTTTTCATTTCATTAATATTGTTAAGCTGTTAATAACCTTAAATTTTTCATTACAATTGTTTTTTTATTGCTTTTTTCCATTGCCTATCGTTTGCCGCAAAACTTAACAATTTTTCATAATGGAAAATTAGTTGTTATTGTTATTGCCAAAAGTGCATAAAATAAAAACTATCGCATAAAATTAGAAATAAAACCAAACAAAAAAAAAAAATATACGAATTAAATTGAATGAAAGACACAAAAACAAAACAAAACAACGTTATTTCGCTTGACTGCACTTGTCTTTGGCAGCTAGGCAGCCATACAGCCTGTTAAAAAAAAAAAAAAACAAACAAAGAAACAAACAGTCAGCCAGCCAATCTCATGCAAATGTTACCAAAGTCTTGTGTATTTAACCACCATCAAAAAAATAAATATTTTTTTGTTGTTGTTGTTGTTGCTGTTTGCAACACTAATAAAGGAAGTTGCATTTTGGCTTATGGCTGTAAATATGAATGAGCAAAATTTCAGAGGAAGAAACACGAAAAAATACCTACAAATTGAACAATGAACAATAAACAAGGTTTCAATTTTTCAGTTTTTTATATTTTTTATTTTAATTTAACAAAAAAACAAAAAACAAATATTTATCTGTTTTATTTCTGTTTTTCCTACTTAATGTTAAGGTTTTAACATTGAAAACAAAATATATAATTTTTTTTAAGACTGTGATTGCCAACATATGGCTATGTCAAGGAATATTATTGCCACTGTTTATTAACTATATTTATAAAAGAATTGGTACATTGAATTGCTTTGTAATTCTTTGTTTTTTTGTCTTGTTCTTTTTTTTGTAAGAATTTTAAATTAATTTGAGAAGACTTCACTAGTCAGCAATCTAAACGATATTTCGAACAATTTTACTATTTTTATATCATGGATCATAAGAAATATAGGAAAAAATTTCAACATATATTCAGTTGGCCAATACAGGAGTTCTCGTAGTCTAGTACGCTACCTACTAGACTTATTAGAAGTAAGACCACAGTTTAAACCCCCAGGGCAGACAAAACTAGGAGAGTAAACAAAATTGTTTCTGTCATTCAGAGTCGCTTTTAAACTGTAGGTTTCGTCACTTATGTATAGAATTAACATACACAACATAAGTTAGGTCGTAAGCCTGAAGAGTATTACATATTATAACCAAATAAGTCAGTAGTCGCCGTAGTCTAGTATGTAGTAGTTCATTAGAGTTTAAAAGGGTTCGAGCCCCAGGCCAGACATCCGAACGAAATAAGAAAAAAAAAAGATTTCTTCGGCGACTTCCTCTCAGCAGATTTCTGGCAAAAACTCTGAGAGTAAATAAACCTGCCATGAAAAAGTTTCTCAAAATCTGTCAAAATCACGTATAAAATTAAGGAACACAACATGAGTGGTGTGAGAAGCTAGGCCGTAATCCTGACTGAAGGGTTGTAATGGCCAATTATGTATGTATGTAAGTAAGTAAGTAAGTAGTTATGACTGCATTAAATACTGGTTATTGTTTGCAATCTTGTCACCACAGTTCTCACAACAACTATTGTGTTTAATTATCTAGTCAAGAATGTGACGCCCACCTCACGTTGTCTCAAGGTCATATTATTTTTTTACTCCTGCTGCACTGTACTGTTTTCCCATCACCAACGTTAGGCAATTAGTTAAAGAGATTTTAAAGCCAAACAAAGGTTGACTATTGTAAGGGACATACTTTCCGAACCTTGTGTTTTCATTTCACGATAGCCATATTCGATCTATCGTAATGCGTATTCCCAATGTGGTGCACAAATTCAAGTTATTTGGTATAGTAGGAGGAGAACTAACTCATACACCTCGACGAAACCTAAAATCTGCTGAAAACATCGACGATGTCTGTAGGAGTGTGCAGAATAATCCAAGGCAGTGCGAATTCCACTGTCGCTCACAAGAACTCGGCGTTTCGCAGATCAGAACTTAGTAAACTTTGTATTGCTATTTGGGTCTGCACCCACACAATATTCAACTGACTTAGGATCTGAAGATAAGTGACTATAGACAACAACGTGGACTCTGAAGCAGTTTCATTGAAAACTCATCTTTAATGTACAGGTCCATTTCTGTATAAATGGCTAAGTAAACAATAAAAATCATACAATTTTTGGCAAAAACTCTGCATGAAAATAAAATTGTCATGAAAAGCTTCTTATATATACATCGTTCGAAGTTGACTTTAAACTGTAGGTTCGTGTATAAAATTAAAACAAATAACATAGGTATTATAAGAAGCTATATCGTAATCCGGACTGAAATGCTGTAAAAATCAATTCTGTACATATGTATGCGAACATACAAAATATTCAATGAGATCCATTAGATCCAAGAGTATTTAATGCATTCCGCAATAGTCACTGTATCGTATGTAATGTAGACGATAACGCCGATCCAAATTCTTCTGAGAACGGCGTTGTCCATGCAATCACTGTCAACGGATAATGACCTAAATTGGATAAACTGGGCACCAACTGAACGCAATATCAACAGGATGCCACACTAAATAAAAGGCACGATATTTTTTTCATAAAACAGAATCATGGCAATGTCGAAATGCCCAAACGGTGTTTGTCCATTGATTAAGTTCATCGAAATTGATGGTCAATACAGAAAAGGCGCTGCACTAAATTCTTAATCTCAATTCGAATTTATATTTTCAACTATTGCTACGACTGAGACTTATTTTAAAAGTGTTTAAATGTCCAGCTTACAATCCTCACCTGTCGAACCAGGGCGATTTATTTGCTGAATAATTGGCTTTAATGCAAGCATATAAAGTCATCTTCTTCAAGTGGGATTATCTTTTCTTCTTGAGAGACATAATGGAATTGTCTTTAAAATCGCAATAGAACAGTATATATGTGACCTTAATGGGACCTTGCTAACTGTGGTCCCATTTTAATCGATTTCTTTCTACGCGAATAGGTTTTTTATTGTTCACTAAAATCCTTTAGCCAGCATCATCACCATTATGCCATTCAGTATTCTATCTCTGAGAAAACCTTTTCAAAAAGTGGGCATAAATTAGAAAGCCTGGCACTACAGTTATCACTTAAGAAATAGATTTTCTTTTTAAAGCATAACTAATTTACATGTAATGTATGTACATATGTATATACTGTAACTGTAATATTTTACTTGATTAGCGTTTTTGTATAATTTTTTTTTTCATTTTAAAATTCCAATAATATTCAGTAGGTGTATGTATGTAAAAAGTAAATTCAATTAAATAACTGCCTTAAATGATAAATGAATTTCAGCAAATATTTGAAAAAAAATTTCAATTCAAGAACCATTCAATTAATTGAACTTTGCAATGCATTTAAAAAAATAAATTATACGTTCTTAACGGCCAACGAATACAAACATTTACTTTCTTTTGACGGCTCTATAATTTAATCCGTATTCTTTAGAAAATATTTATAAAATATTGCTTTGGCAACAGAAACTAAATACAGAACTAAATCATATTAGAACGTAATACTTTGCACATAAAATATATATTTTTTCTTCAAGATAAAAAAGCTTCGTTAGTTGGTTACTTTTACTACAGGGAAGTTAACAAAAGTATACAAAGTACTGTACACAGTTGCTTACGGTTGATGATTGGTTGGTGGTCTATGAGAAATTGCGTGTTTATGCCATTAGTATCATTGATTGCTCATCTCCAGCTACAGTCGTAGTGTTGGTCAATTTATCTTTGTTAAGCCATTTTTATTATTTTTTTTTTTTTGTTTTCTTATTTTCTTCATTTTTATATTCATTTCATTTATTTATTTTTTTTTCTTTGTTATTGATGTGCCACAAACCGATTGTTAAATTGGCACTTTAATATTGAAAGCATATGATTTAAATACATGTTCTTCGTTTTGTTGCAAATAACTGGCAGCAACTATGTTGCATTTAATTTGATTAATAATTCACAGAAGACTTTAACGTTTAAGACTTTACAGTACCTTGAGTACCTTGTGGCCGTAGTACAACAGTACAACTATTTGATGAATAGATTTAACATTTAATTTGATAAGCAAAAACGATAATTGCTAAACTTGCGTTCAAATATGAAAATTAATGGGTGAAAGGCCCATTTAGGTAGTGGTAGCAGTATGGAGGTTGTGATTTTATTTGTCTTCAGTCACAATTGGAATATGGTCGGTAATGTATTGTAATTTGAAAACAATTTAAGAAAGAAATAAAATATTTAAAAGTTTATGTCTTAAGTCTTTTGTTTTCTTATAAAACAAATTCACTTTATGAGTCCTAGGAGAACATATGTATGTCTTAAGTAATACCTTTTCATTATATTTAAGTGATTAATTGTTACTGATTGTACACAAAGTGGAGGATAGCTTAGATCTATTTTAACAAAACTTGTTTTTCGTTACAAATGTGTCTTTTGTCTCCTTTATATCGGATTTTATCAGTGGTCACAGCGTATGGATTGTTATTGATTTTATTCCGTCAGTTGGATTAAGGGAACTGTAAAGTTCGGCTCTAATTCCGGTTCATTTTTTCTAGATGCCTGTAGTACTCATAGGACTTTGACCATAGATCTAGTCCTTTTTAAATAAAGAGAAAATGGTATAATATGTATTACTCAAATGTAGCCAACAGTCGCTACCGTCGACTGAAGTTGTGCGAATAGGTTCAATGGTAGGTAGGTAGGTAGAAGTGGCTGTCAACTCGATGGAGTCATGAGCGGACACACTTAGACCGCACACAGGGCCCATTGTGATACCACAGTTTTACATTCTCCCCTATTCCAGGAACTACTTGGAGCTTCCGATGAAGCGACTCAGACTGCCAATATCCAAACATGACAGTTGATCTAGATCCTCCATGTAGGCACCCAGATGCCTCTTTCTCCTCCGACCAAGTGCCGGGCATGTGCACAGTAGATGTAGAAAGAACAGTCTCATCCACCTCCTCATCTACACAGCTTCTGCAGAAATCATTCGCAAGGTGTCCAATACGCCTCACATGCGTTCCTACGATACAGTGCCCCGTAATAACCCCGATAACAGTGCTAAGCCGAGCTTCTTTTTTCTCGGAATGTTCTCGAGAGAAATGAAGGGACAAACTCTGGAAAATTTTATATTTTTACGAATTACCCGTTTGCTTATGTTCTGTTAGCAAATTTATCGCACAATGCATTACAATGACTATACGGACTAACCGTATGTGGCACTAACTTCCTGCAGAAGTTATTCCTTTAAATTTAAATATCTCTTTCTCCCTATTTTCATAAGTCTTATATATTGGCACCGCTTGTGAAAAGGCTATCCTCTGATTGTGGGTCGTAAAATAATGAAAACGAAAGGTCAAATAGGTGGCTATTGGGGGGAGGTCACCGAAAGAAGTATTTTCTCTTGATTTTATTTTAGTCTAACAAGCTCTCGTCTAGTAGGTTACTAAATTTATTAATTAAGAATTTAAAAAATGTGTTAAGGATATGATATATAGTCGCCGTAGTCTAGTAGGTAGTGTTCAAAGCCCAGGTCAGGCACCGTCAACAAAACGAAATATTAAAAAAAATTCTTCGGCGACTTCATCTCAGCAGCTCTTTTCTGGCAAAAACTATCTGAGAGTAAATAAAATTATCATGATAGGTTTCTCAAAAATTTTGCCGTCTGGACTTGACTCTAAATTGTAGGTCCCACTACTCATGAATAAAATAAACACACTTAACATAAATGGTGTGGGAAGTTAGGTCGTAATACTGACTGAAAGGTTGTAATGACCAATTATGTATGTATGTATGTGTATATATAAATAGCTTACATACATAATTGGCCATTATAACCCTTCAGTCAGGATTACAGCTTAGCTTCTCACACCACTCATGTTGTGTGCGTTAATTTTTTATACGTGAGTGGCGGGAGCTACAGTTTAACGTCGACTCCGAACGACAGATTTTTAAGAAACTTTTTCATGGAGGGTTTATTTACTCTCAGAAAGTTTTTGCCAGAAATCTGCTGGTAGGAAGTCGGCGAAGAAATATTTTTTTTTTTTTTCATATTTCGTTTTGATGTCTGACCTGGGATACGACCCCGGGCTTTTCCGTCTAATAAGCCAACACACTACCTACTCGACTGCGGCGACTTCACATTTATTTTTAAATAAATTAGACTTTTGCTCCACAACTCAAAAGTTTTGAAACACAAACTTTTGTACTGAAAAAGTTACAAAAAAGTCTGGTATGTGGGTTAAGTGAACATAATAAAAAATCAATATCTTATAATATACATTTCAAAAAGAATCTGTAACTGCTAGTAAATAACAAACATTTAAATTATAATGCCTTTTGAATATGCATAAAAAATATACGTAAAAAAGTAAAATAAAAGACTTTTTAACATTTCCTTTTATTATTTCATTAATTTTTTCTTTAATTTAAAAAAAAAAAATTTATTAACATCCTAAACTTGTGCAAAGCAAAAACTTGCTCTTTCTCTTGTGGCCAACACTTCAGAAAATAAAAATTGAAATTTTTCACAATCATTTTCATTTTCAATAGCAAAAATGTAATTTCAACCATGGAATGGTTACATGAACTTAACAAATTAACGGTTACAATGGGTGAATTACATACTAAGAAAAACAATAATAAATACGAGATAAAAAAATAAAACCAAAAACAACAATAACAACAACACATCAATATATGAACAATGTTTTCCTGTATCATTTTCCAACCAAAAGTAGAAAAACTTGCATATGAAAGGAGAAAAAAGCACACAAAAAATTATGATGGAAATATGTTTGAATGTTAACGAGTAGACATAAAAATGGAAGTGAATGAATGAAAGATGCCAGCATTAGGAGAAGCAGAAGAAGAAGAGAAAAAAAGTTCATTAACATTGCGGCACTGGTTTCGGTGGCGATGAGAAAATTTATAACATCAATGGCAGCCAGTTGTAAACGGCAGTAAAACATTGCGAATGTTTGAAATTTCATAATTTCGCAAAAATACTAGCTGCACTATTATGTGTAAGAGAAATTTAAACTTTCGCTATATTTTGTTGTTGTTCGCAGGCATTAAGGCAATCTTTCTTTCTTTGCTTATACAATTTGTAAAGGAGTAATGTACACAAAGAAATTCAACAACAGAAAAAAACACACATAATATGAGGAAGATAAAGAAAACAATGGAAATAGAAATAGAAAAACAGCAATCACTAGTAATTTTGTACATGTATTAAGTTAATTATGTAATCTATTAGAAAATATTTACTTAAAAATTTTCAAATGAATGCGGTTTGAGTACAAAAACAACACATACACACTCTAATCACTCAAGGAAATGTGTTAGCAAACCACACACGAGCTAAAATAAATATTTTCCTATTTGTCTGACTTATTAAATCAAACAATCAATATACGAGTATTGAATTATTATTTAAAATAACATTATTAAGGGGATATTTCTGAATGCTTTAAAAGAAAAAATTATTAAAAAAAATGTAAAGATTTTATTATTGTAGACAGTGGTTGTTAATGCCTTTTAAGTCAGTGTATTGAGAACTAAGTAACAGTTTAATGTAATTAAATTTAATTTTTTTGTTATTTTATTTATTTAAAAATCACTCGTGACCTTATTTCACATTGCAGATTTGTATTCTTATTTAATATATACCAACAGATATTTTTAAATAAGAAAGAAAATTAAAATTAAAATAAAAATAAAAATCAAATTTAAAAACTTATTAACATATGATAACAAAAGGTCATCAAAAGGTAGTGTCCAGATATTGTTGTGTAAATATTCATAAAACTTAAGTGATTTTTAAACTAATTTATTAGAAACATTCTAATATTTGTATATGAATTTGTATACAATTCTAATCTGATTTAGAACTTAAACGGTTTTTAGAATCTTATTAAATTTAAATTATTTTCATGATTTTTTTTAAATAACAAAAAACACTCAGGCGGTCATTGAACCACTATTGTTAGGCTACATGCAGAATATTCATGTGATAACAAACAAAAATACGGCTTCAGATCTAGCAGCACTAAAATTCAATGCCAAATTTAATTTTTATTTTTTAACACTTAACTCAATATGCTTTAAATAGGTATCCGCCAAAAAATTTTGATGAACACTGATGAATACGTTTTGGAGACTTTGTTTAAAACACTTTGCTTAAAACACTTTGCTTGAAGTTAACGTAGTTTAGTAGTCAGTTCGGCTTATTAGACTAGACCCAGATATTTTGAATAAAATGAAATTCAAAAAAATTTATTTCTTTTGGCAACTGCTTCTCAACGATCTTCTGTTAAAATCTCTGAGAGTAAACAAAAATGGCAATGAAAGGTTTCTGAAATATTTTTTACGAAATCAAGTCAAAGGCGAATGAAGTTACGTTGTAATCCTGTACACTTAAGGACATTTTTCATAGGATCCAGAGATGATGATTTAACAAAAATACATGTGCCACGACAGACCTAGCCTGTTCATTCAGACCTAGATTTGATCATTTAGAGAAATCTCATGCTGTTCAACTTTGAAGGCCTATATAACTTAGCTTATCTTTGACCTGAATCTCTTGGTTAGTATACAATTTTCTTCTGTTTAAAGCTAAATTTATTGTAAGTGAGATTGTTGGACACTGTACATGTGACAATACAGACCAAAGATCAGCAATGAGTATTCAAAAAGATGAGTAGATTCGAATCATACTCATAATTTCTGGTACTTATACGCTTTCGTAGTTATTTTAATATCATACTCAAACTACTCATATTCAAAGTTTGAAGTACTCATCGTACTCATACTTAACAGTACGCAAGATATTGTTGATTTCGACTTTCCTTTACTCAACATTTACAAGAATCACAAAATAAGTATGAAATCGCGTACGAACACTACAATACTCACTAGAAGGTTGCTTTGCTTGCTGTCTTTATCTTTTTCTTTTTCCTTTTTCTTTTTTTTTTGGAAATATAACGACATCTAAGACTGTAAATTTTGATGAATCATTCGAATCACTCGAATCATTTATGAGTATTATAAGTATTTTTGTAAATTTATCAATCTGAATGAGTAGGAGTGCGTATGAATGAAACATATTTCGAATGTTTTGAATTTGATATCAACGTTGTACTCATACTCATTGCAACCTGTACTTATAAATTAATGTTGTAGTGAGTCAGAATGAATCAGAGTAGTTGAATTTCAATACTGTTGACTCACTCATACTCAAAATTTTATGAGTACTTATAAGTAGCGAAAAAAAAACGATTCATTGCTGAACTCTGATCCAGTCACGGGAAATAAAATATTTTGATCCAAACAAAATTGAATACTTTTATACGATATACAGTAATTTTGAAATTTCTAAAAAATTATTGAAATGGTGCCCGGTAACCAGGATATCTGTTGTATCAATCAAATAAGTATACAGGAAATAATCATTGGGCAGTCTGACGAAATTGCATTCGCTTTCATATGCGCTGTTTGTGGACTATGAGTAGTCGTTTGACTCACTAAATAGAGTGTTTATCTGACCCGAATAGCGCAACTATATAGTACCTGCTAAAACAACTTAGCACGATACGAAGTAGGCACGACACTTACTCAGCTACATGGTGGCGAATCCTCACAAGCAAATTAAACCAAACGTCTCACACCACCCATGTGGTGTATGTTAATTTTATTCATGAGTGGCGGGACCTACCTACCATATGAGTGGTGTTGAGAAGCTAGGCCGTAAACCTGACTGAATGGTTGTAATGGCCCAGACAAAAAACATAAATTCCTTTTAGAGAGAGCCTATGCCCATCACAGTTTTCACTATTTACCCACAAAATTTTTTATTATTATCGAATGTAAAACAGATTATCTTTATATGATTTATAAAAAACTCATCTAGAAAATAAAAGAAATTCCTTTTGTCTTGTGTCTGCTTGAGAATTCAATTTTACTTTGTGAAGTACTATGAATTTTCGAAATCATTAATCAAAAATCATAGAACCATTAGACTGCTTAAACACATTTATTTAGGTTCGTTTATATACATATAAACAACTACATATAACCAGGAAAAACAAACAATAAATCATTGAAATCTCAATGTCATCCAATAGCAAGAAATTTAATATGTACTCTAATCAAAAACTATTTTTAGTTAAACATCCGCAAAATTTTATTTAAATTTTCATATAAAAAAACATGATTTCTTTATTAAAACCTGTAAAGACGGAGAGAATACTCATTTTGTATTTTATTTTATTATTTAAAGACATACAAAAATTTGTCTTAAAGCATAATAAAAAATGTTAAATACATTAATAAATTAAGGTTTTTAAAACTTTACTTCAAATTTCATTCAATAAAATGAAATCTTTGAATCACTATTAAACAGTTTTTTATGTTGCCTTCAAAAGCAAAGATTTAAGACGAACTGATTAATTTCAAGTTTTTTTTTGTGTTTGTTTAACATTTCATTCAATAAAATTGTGGTAAATCCTTATCGAAAAAGTTTTATTCAAAAAAATTACACACTTATTTCAAGATTTATGTGTATAGGCAGCATTGAAAACGAAAGACTTAAGACACAAACCTTAATATTTATTGTAATAATATTAATACCCTACGTCTGTAAGACGCGTGGTTTTACATGAACTTTTTAAAAACGAAAACGAAATGTTTTCTATACGTTCGTCTGAAACAGGTCCTAAAATTTTACGAGCATTATTTCAAACAAAAGACTTAAATCGCCATAGCCTAGTACGTAATGTGTTGACTTATTAGACGTAGGGTCAAGGTGCATACCACAGATCAGACATCAAAAAAAACAAAAATACGAAAATATTTTTTAGGTGACTATCTCTCTGCAGATTTCCACAAAAAAACTCTGAGATTGTAAATAAACTTGCCATGAAAAAGTTTCTCAAAAATTCTGTCGTTCGGAGTCGACTTTAAACTGTAGGTCCCGCCACTCATGTATAAAATTAACGCACACAACATGAGTGGTATTGAGAAGCTAGGTCGTAATCTTGACTGTCGAACGAAATTGAATTGAATTGGATTACAAAATTCACAAACTTGGAGCTTAGAAGCGCTCTATTCAAGATTACCAAAATGAACTTGTTTTATTCTTACTCCTCCATATCGATCGTATTCTCCTAAATCATTGTTTACTAACGCTAATTGGATACTACCAGACATTATCCAATCAAGCGGCAGAAAATGCAATAATGGGACAGAATGCCACATGTGCTGGAATAATAGAAGCAATGATCACATGAATATATTGGGTGTAGTTGACAGAAGTCACCATAGTTTAGTAGATAGAGTGTTGACTTATCAGCTTTCGAACACGAGAGTCCTTGTTTCAAACCCCAGCTGAGATATTTCCAACAAAATGCCATATGAAAACAATATTCCTTCGTGCACTTCTTCTCACAGTTTTCTGGCAAAAAACCTGAAAGCAAATAAAACTGCCATGAAAACTTTCTCAAAAAAATCTGTCATTCGGAGTCAACTTAAAAACTATATGTCCTGCTACTCATGCATGAAGTTATCACAGACAACATGAGTGGTGAGAGAAGCTAGGTTATAATCCTGACTGAAGCGCTGTAATAAAGTAAGCAAGTAGTTGATTTGGATGATATGAACCTATTGTCGTATTGGTTTTATAACGAAAAAACAGAAGAAATATCTCAGACAAGTATTCACTTACAAGTGGAAACTGAAATCCTTGGAAAAAGTTTAAAATAAAATTGTTTCTAATACCACCCGATTACTGTAGTATCTACTATTCAGGCGAAAATAAGGGCTATAAAAAAATTACTGAAGGTATACGCATATTTATTAAGAGTTAAATGTTCACTGGATAGAGGGGGTATACTCCACATCTGAGATTTTCCAAGAATGTTCAGTGTTTTTGGAAGAGAAAGCGATACATTCCACGGCTACCATCAAGTTTGTTCCCGAACACAAGGACCTACTACGCAGTATCTTTTGAAAACAGAAGACTTAAGACACAAACGTGAAATAATATTTTAAAAACTTTTCTTTAAAACTCTTATTGAATTCTTAAAAAAAAATTTAACTCCTTAGGCAATTACATCACTGTTTCATACTTTCATTTACATTATTTACATTTACTGTGGCCACAACAGCGTAAACCAAGTGTTAATTGATTTAAGCTGGCCATTTATTTATACACAAATACATATGAAAAGCAAAAAAAAAAATAAACTGAAAAATGATACAAATTAGCATCGTAATTAACACTATGTGAGATAAGAAAAATCAAAATTTACACAAAACATTTGCTTTTTGTATCTTTCAATCTTTAAATATACATACACGTGCGTTAAAATAAAAGGAAATTCATAGTTAAGCGTTATAAATACCAACAACAAGCATAATTAAACCATTGCTCATCATCATCATTATCATCATTAGGATGTTTAGCAAAGCTGATACTGTTTACTACATACATACATATGTATAGTTAAAGTAGTGTTTGTCTACTTTCAAGTTGTAAATATTGCAGTAGTTGCTGTTGTTTTAGTATTGTTATCAAGTTGATATAGAAAACAACATCAACAACAACAATTGCAATAACATTGCCAATAACAACAATTAAAAACCACTTTAACAGCGATTATATGACAGCTTCACCGTCATGATGTCTATGACTAACATTCCAAGTTTACTACTTAATTTAAACAAGATGAAAACGTAGACTGATAGACAAACTATAGTCGTCTATACGGTTTTATAGTTTCAATTTGAACAGATAGAGAGAGATAGAGAGAGAGAGAGACATTTAGACGTCTAGCTGAATATTCGCGTACTATTAAACATAATATCTTAATTATTATTACTGTTAGTAGCTCTTTAGAATTATTATACAAGTATTTCATTAAATGGCTACTAATTTTCTTTCTTTCAAATATTCTGTTTGTTGTCTTTTTTATTATGATTAGAAATTTTTCGATTATTTTATGCCGTATCGTAAAAGTTCTATTCTACTGAGAAATTGGGTAAAAGTTTTGACCATAACTTATATGATGAAAGTTGTTATTATCAATCACTGGATATACTCAAATTTTATGCTCATTAAACGATTTATTCGCAGTAACCGTTGTTTTTGATCATATCAATCGCTAGAAAATCGCTTAATAGGCTTGTAAAGTATATTGCCACAAAAACTACTTCATTGCTGAAGATTCGTGTACCCTCAAATTACTTACTCTTTACTTATTTCGACTGGTATAGAATAGAAATGCTTTCTTTGAAGTTTTCACATTTCTGCAGACATTTTTATTGCCTAAAAAAAGAATGTAATAAAGTGCTCAGTAACAAATAAAATTTAAATAATTTTAATTTTTATTATGCCATTTATTTAGCTCTTTATATGGCTATTTTTAACAGGCTCTACTGCCTTATAATTTTATACATGATATTCAAACCGAAGCCTAAGTTGTAATTATTTTCATGGTATTTAGTTGCATATGGTAGCCAAATTCTAATTGTAGTTTATTCTATTGATTATTTTTAAGTGGACTCTGCTCATAAAATTGCAGGCATTTATCGTTCATATTCATTCGACCATAGGCTTCGTAATATGAATTATTCATTGAAATCTAAATTGATATTATGTAGACATTAGTATATAATAATATGCTGCCCTCCACAGCAATTAATTAAGCAAAGTGTAAGCAATGTTTCAAATACTATTCATTTTGTGTTCATTTTTTCTAGATCTACATGAACGAAAAAGAAATGCTGCAAGGGTTACTAGACCAAATTTATACAATACTGGTTATATTGTTACGTTCTTATCATTTAAAGACTACTGGCTTTCAAGTTTAAAACCTAAAATTTCAATATTTGCAATTCTGTTCGACAACTTCGAGAATTCTACTGTTGATTTGTTATTGTTATTGCTTTACTTTCTATATTTCATATGTAGTTTTTAGTATTTCAATTTGTTCTTTGTGAGTCCTTTCTCCACTATTGTTATTGTTATTGTTTACTTTTCATAATCTTTTTCTAGAATAAACATTCATTCTGTGCTCTCAATAATACCTAACAAATTGAGGGTCCTAAAGAATGTGTATCATTCTTGCTTATCTGCTTTCTTATTTTATAACCGTCGACGTCGTCCTTTCTAGGACTTCCCAGATTCATGTGAAAAAATAACTGAAAAGTTTCATCTAAACTTTACATTGAATAAATAAGTTCGAACAGTTGCTAAGCGGTGCCAGGCTATTGGAGGAAACTCTATTTCTATCACCATTTGAAATTAAAAAATACTAGGAGTCGCTCTGGTATATACAGTGAGAGTCAAAAGAAATTTATCTTCTTGCATGTATTGTTAACTTCAGCAGTTTTATGTCTAGTCGCTGGCGCTCTTTCCTACGGTTGCCTTGGGAAGTCCTGGCGACTATTTATTATTGCAGCCAGACAAGTTTACATATACTCGGTTATTTGCATGTCAATTCATCGACCGTTCGAAGTGTTGAAAATGTTGAGTATACTTTAATGTCTGCATAATATCGTTGGTTATTACAACACTTTCATCAGGAATACAACCTAGCTTCTCACAACACTTGTGATGTGTGCCTTAATTTTATACATGAGTGGCGGGCACTTATTTACTCTCAGAAAACTCCTAGGATGCCGAAGGAATATATTTTCATATTTCGTTTTGTTGAATATGTCTGAACCAAAGATCAGCAATGAGTATTCAAAAAGATGAGTAGTTTCGAATAATACTCATAATTTCTGATACTTATACGCTTTCATACTTATTTTAATATCATACTCATATTACTCATATTCAAAGTTTAAAGTACTCAACGTACTGATACTTAAAAATACGCATGATGTTGTTGATTTCGACTTTACTTTACTCAAAATTTACAAGAATCACAAATTAAGTTCAATTCGCGTACGAACACTACAATACTCACTAGAAGGTTGTGTGTTTGTTTTGCTTGCTTGTCTTTTTCTTTCTTCTTTTTTGCAAATGCAACAACAACTAAGACTGTAAATTTATGAATTTGAATGAGTAGGCGTATGAATCAAATATATTTCGAATGTTATGAGTTTGATGTTAACGTTGTACTCATACTCACTGCAATCTGTACTTATAAATCAACCAATGTTTTAGTAAGTACTAATGAATCACAGTAGTTGAATTTGAATGTTGTTAACTCATTCATACCAAAAATTTGATGAGTGCTTATGAGTAGCGAAAAAACGATACATTGCTGGTCTCTGGTCTGAACCTTAGCCTCATGTCTAATAAGTCAACTATACCTAATACCTACGACTACTAGATGCTACAACGACTGAAATTATTTGCAGTTGGTTGAATGACACCTACTCATTAATTTCGTCAAGGGGAAATTAGATTATGGGAGGGAGGGAAGAGGAAGTAGAGTTTCTAGTGAATTTTTATATAAAGGAGGATTTCTACATTTGTTCCAATGGTCCATTAGCTTGTCTTGGTTTGTTTACGCACTATGTACCCTCTCAAGCTTCAATCTGTAGTAATCGTTCGTGAGAAGGCTCTGTATAGCGATCTTTTTCTGAAGGTACCGTTGACATATACGGATTGTGTTTTATAATTTAATCTATGACGATTTATTTTACAACGTTTGTTGCTTAAGTCTTTTGTTTTTAGTTAAAAAAGAGAATGACAGAAAATTTACTTGAAAAACAATAAATTACAGAAACAAATTTGAATTGTTTCATAAAAATTTTCCATATCACCTAGAGCTTAATGAAAAAAAGAGTTAATATTGGACCAATATTTATATAATCCATCTTAATATTTCATTATAGTCCTTTCATGCACAGTGAACAACATAATGTTTCAATAGGCAATACAAAAAGCAAATAGTCTCTGTAATTAATGTTCATATTCAGCCGATAGCTACTTTAAAAGAAAACGTAGAAATAGCAAAAGTAAAATAATTCAGTATCCTTCTTTCTTTCTTTCTGTCTTCTTTTTCTTGTGTTTTACTATTCATCTTCAACATCTTTCATCGTGATCATAAACTGCAAGCAAGTTATAGCGCAAAGGTGAATGAAAATTTAGTGGTGACAGCGGAACTATTTTATAATTGATTAGATACGCTTACTATTGCTGTTTCTGTCTTTGCTATTGCTTTGAAATCTATTTGAAATCTATTTTTATATATACTCACAGTTTCATTTAAACCTGAGCATCAATAGTAAAGTTTTTTTCTAAAGTACATATCTAAATGCATACATAGATATTGTATGTGTATTATTATATGTACAATATGTGTATGTATGTACGTATGATGCTGATGCTGTTGTTACCGATTTCTATTGTTTTGTATTGTGATGGCCTTTAAAGTTAGAAAATGAAATTTTATTTCATTTTTAAACGTACAATGTGATACATTGAACTTGTCGACAAAGATGGAAGATAAACTCATTTATGGAATTTCACTTAAACACACGTCTCTTTTTATTATTTTTTCTTTTTCATCTCTTTCTTTATGATACATTTTTATTTATTTATTTTATGAATGACCATTTTGTTATCAATGAAAATGGTTTATAAAATGATTGAAGGTGTTAATACATTTGTTGCTTTGAAGTTTTTATTGAAGCATGAATAAATTAAAAAAAAAAAATAATTCAAATTCAACATTAAAAACCCATTAAATGGTTTGATGCTATTTTGCAATGGAAATTTTCAATTTTAATAGGCATTCTTATAATTTAGGTGATAAAATCTAATGTTTATTGCGAAAAAAAATAATTAATTTCAAAGTTCAATTTAATTGCTGAAAAGTAGATAACAAAAGACTTAAACAACAAGCGTCTTGGATTATCAGATCATAAGATATGTGCGATGATTGTTTTGTTATGCTTCAATGAGAGATTTAATGCTTTATTTGAGATTTAAAGATTTCAAATAAATTCGAAACATTTTTAAAGCGTTTAATTTAATAATTCAGAAATGGTTTGATGTATTGACTTACAGGAAAAAGGTTACTAAAGCTTTTGACCCGGTGTGTCTAAGACCCGGTGTTCAGTTCATTGTATTTTACCAAGGCTCACTAACCCATGGCACTGTCCCGTGGCTACTGCAACACTTTTTTCTTTAGTGAATTGTAACGAGAATTATTTCCGAAAATCACATATTTCACCGCAGTACTCTTGTTTCTGGTAGAGGTCATCCACTTGTTCATGGTGAGAATTTGTTGTTCAGCCGTACTGTCCGCATATATGATGGTCACCAGAAAAAATATTTTCTGCCATATGCCACATGGAAATATCGCTGCAGAAATTAAATGAGAACAGACCCTCTTCACTACACCTAATATGCGTAAAATTGCTAATCTAATAAATTTTTGCAAACGGTGTTGTTCGAAAGTTAGAAGTCGCCGTAGTTTAGTAGGTAGTGTGTTTGCTTATTAGAGGTAAGGCCCGGGTTCGAGCCCCAGGCCAGGAATCAAAACAAATATGAAAATAAAAATATTTCGTCGGCGACTTCCTCTCAGCAGATTTCTAGCAAAAACTCTGAGAGTGAAATCTGCAATGAAAAAGTTTCTAAAAAATCTGTCGTTCGCAGTCGGCGTTAAACTGTAGGTCCTGTCGCTCAAGTATAAAATTAAGGTACACAACATGAGTGGTGTGAGAAGCTAGGCCGTAAACCTGACTGAAGGGTTGTAATGGCCAATTATCTTTGACATGAATTGCTTAATTTATATACAATTTTCTTTTCTTTAACGATAGGACTACGCAAGTAAGATGATTACATAAACGTAAATCGATTACATTGTAAATTTACATCTAAAATTTTAAAACTTTTTAATACATTCGCTAACTTTTCATTATTATTTCTTTCATACTCTTATCTTTTGATATTTTAATTGCACACAAAAAAAACAAACAACAAATAGGGAATATGATCAACATTCACTTTTTTTCAGTCAGTTTTTACTCCAATTTTCCATCACTTCAATTAAATTGAATTGAACTTGTTTGCCGTTGTTGTTGTTTTCTTCCTTTAACATATAAGAAACAAAACAAAATAAAAATGTTGTTGTAAAACATCAGACTTTAAAAGAAAAATGAAACAAAACAAAACAAAAAACAAATTTCAACTTTGAAAGTTCAAATTATATCAACTGACGGAGAAAGTAAATCATATGCCGCTGTTTACATCTTTTTTTTTATATTTTTGCCAGTTTAGTTACTTGACTTGGCTAAAAAAAGATTTTCTCGTTACTCACTTACTTTTTTGGTTTGGTTTACAGCTTTGCCTTTGGTAAAGACGTTCAGTTTTGTTTATTGTTTTTGGATATTGTTGTTGTTGTTTGGTTAATATTGGTTGGCGCTGCAAAACAGCATCACACCACAAAAATTTTCTGCAAAAAAATTTTTTAACCACAATGAAAAAGAAATTTCAATGACCGTTCGTTCGTTTATTCACTTCAAAAGTTTATGTCTTGTCTTTAGTAAATAAATAAAAATGAAAAACTTTTTATATCTTTTAAAGATTTTATATAAACAATATATAATAGTTATTTATTATTGCACCCTACATCATGCATAACACATGAGATCAAAATACATTACATTATGAAAAGGATTGGAATACATTGCATTGTACGCTTCGGAATAAATTGGCATACTTTATAGAAACGATCCCCCAAGGAGAAAACATCTGTGAATTGGCTGGCTTGTTTTTAATATGATAATTTTAATGTGAAGCCACGGTTCAAATCACGGTCAGACATCAAAACGAAATATAAAAATATTTCTTCGGCGATTTCCTCTCAGCAGATTTCTGGCAAAAAATCTAAAAGTAAATAAACTTTGCCATGAGAATTTTCTCAAAAATCTGTCGTTCGGAGTCGACTTTAAACGGTAGGTCCCGCCACTCATGTATAAAATTAACACACACAACATGAGTGGTGTTGAGAAGCTCAGCCGTAGTCGTTTGTATGTATTTTGATGCTTAAAATGTATCGTTTAATTACTAAAAAGTCCATGAAGTCGATACATAAGCATAGCTAGTGACCAAGACATTCATCATCAAATAGTTACCAATTATTTGAAGAAAGGTGGATACATAAAGAAGTTCGATGTTTGGATGAATTTTTATTTACCAGTCATTGCTAAAAAAAACGAAATCAATCAAGCATTGAAGCGAAGTGAAGCATTGAAGATGGTAACAAAGACAGAATTGTCACCAAGAAAAGTAATGAGTCTAGGAGGCCGCCGTTACCACTCAATTAAAAAGCCCTGAATTAATAAACAGATAAAGTGTTATTTACTACAACCAGAAACTGAAAGTGCCGCTCTCTTTCAGTAAGAAAGTAAGTTTTGTTGCATTCACCATATGGCTTGGACATTGCTACTTTTGGGTTAACATTTGCTTCGATCTCTACTGAGCTTTTTTTAATGTAATTAAGTTCATATACATAGAAGACTGCAAAACGCTATTAGATCTGTGTTTCCTCGGTATTCGCAAATTTTCTACACTACTGAAGTAAGAGCTTTACCCTTAAAAAAAATAAAGAAAATGTTATCGAGCTAAGCTCTGCATAAGATCAGTGTAAGTAAGATTGTTGGACACTGTACATGCACCAAAACAGACCAGAGATCCTGTCAGCTTGACGGAGCTATCATCTATTGATGTCAATTATATAGCTTCGTTTATCAAACTTTCTGGCTGGTTTTGCTGTGCAGCCCTTGCGCTCGCCAATTTCTTACTCTTCCCTGGTTGTGGTAGATCAGTACTGAGACTGCGTTCACTTGTGGCGTCACAGCGGGCCGCTATGCGTACTCAAGTGAGCTTTTTGATATCAGACCAACCACTTCAATTTAATTATCGACCTAAGCAGCATGTATTTGGATATAAAGCTGATTTGAAATATGGTTGATGTATAATAAACTTTTTCGATAACCCAGTACAATGAAATTGGATCACGGTATCTCAAATTTTGACCAAAATGGATACACAATTTTCGGTAGCTTGCTAATTGCCAGACCTAAGACCATAACATAAATTCCATTACAGTTTTCCTTTGACATTTATGCTCAACCGAACAACATACATACATAATTAACCATTACAGCCCTTCAATCAAGTTGTAAACCTGACTCTTTACATCACTGAATTATTTCATACATGAGTGGCGAAATCTACAGTTTACTCCCCAAAGAGCAGATTTTTAGAATATTTTTCTTGGTAATTTCCATTTACTCTTACAATTTTTGCTAGAAATCTGCTGAGAGGTAGTCCCCAAAGAAATAGTTTTTTCATTTTTCGTTTTGTTCGAGATGTTTGACCTTGTATTTGAACCGTGGTGTCACGTCTTCCTACTAAACTACAGCTACTACAATCATGCTGACAAACAAAGAAACAAATGCTGTTTGATCAAACTAAAATTTATTATAAATACAAAGCTGGGGTCCTACATTGTAATGTTCCATGTTCCACATTTACATTACATTTTAATGGTGGATCTAAAATTGAAGGAATCTTACCATTGTTTTTCGCTGTATGTCATCAAACAGTCGACTTTAACCTATTGTAACTTCTTAATACTTTATATAGTATGTATATAAATCTGCAGAGTATGTGCATTACCAAAAAAAAAATTTTTTTTTTTTTATTTATGTTAACTGACCAATAAATCGTATGCGTGTTGCTTGGCGGTAGGTGGTATTTCTGCAATCACGTTTAGCTGGTTGTATCATTCAACTTCTCATATTTGTTTTTTGGTCACTTCTTTTAAACGTAAATTTATTTTATATAAATATGTTGCTTTCGGCTTATATTCTCGGTTTTTTTTTTTTTGTACAATTTAACAGTTGACACATTGCCTCCCATTTCCGTAAATGAGATATATTGATGGCTTGCCTTTGCGTTTAAAGAAAATGTATAAATTTATTTACTATCTGGTTAAATGATTAAGGATTTGATTTTTAAAGACTATAAAAAATAATTAAAAACTAAAAAAAAAAATTCGTTTAAAAAAAGGGGAAGTGACGTACATACAACACAAACTTCTTTCAGTCTTTCGATAATGCCCAATTATTTAAACGTTTTTAATAACAGCTTCAAATTCATTGCTCACTTATTAATTCATTTAATAATTACAACAAAATTTCTATATTTAAACATTAAATTTCTTGTATGAGATTTACCTTAATAAATAACTCATTAGTTATTTTAAAATAAATTATTAATATGTGGGTGGGTGTGAGTGTTTTTTTCTTTTCTTTTTTTTTATTTTCTGCTGTCATTATACAATTTGTTAACACACAATAAGTAATTTGTTTAAAACTAAAAGATATATCACTGTATATTTAATGCTAATTGTTTTTGGCCACTTCTCCCGCTGTTTCAATAGAAACGATTTTGCTTTAAGACAGAAAACATGTCACGAGTCTTACTGTTTTTTTTTTGTTTTTTGTTTGTAAACATTATTGTTAATATAACTTGACTAATTTAACAACAATACGACAATAAGACAAATAACAACACATAAATGTTATTAACAAATTGTGTTTACTAAACAATTTCATGGCAGTTTAACTACCACAAAAAACAAAAAACAAAAAAAAAACTCATAAGAAAAATACCATTTAAATACAAGTACTCGTACATGCTTAAAAAATGTATTTCATTTGAAATAACATACATACATAACAATACGGTTTTAAGCAAACATATAAACAAATGACGCAAGGTCATTTCCGCCTAACTAATGGCTCATAATATAAGCAATTGAGGTGTCATATTAAATTCCACCTTGTGGGTGGCTGATTGACATTATAACACATAAATAATATTTGTAGGCTTTTAATGCTCTTATTTTAGTTGGACGGTTTTCTTTATCTACTCTTTTAGATGCCTGTAATAGATTGTGATCTTTTAATGATGCATACGATTTCACACATACATATACTTCAAAAATTACTGTGTGATTATTATTTGACTTTACCTTGATACCATTTTCATTTTGAAAATTATTGTATACAGCTCAAGTAAATCTTTGGCATGTGCTAAATAATTTTTAAACAAAAAAAAAAGCCAACAAATATTTTAATGATTTAAATAATAATTTTCTTTTTTTCCTGTATCTTCTCTTTACAGGTATGTATAGCAATGAATATGTTTACGTTTTTCATTCTTTTCCCCTAAAATTACATCAAATTATTGTTGCCTAAAGCTGAAGGTAACTGTTGTATTGTTGTGTTTTAAATAAATATATTGTGGATTACACATGATATTTTATTTTCTAAATTATTAGCCTTGATTTGTTAGAATATGAAAAGGAAAATAAAATTAAAAAAAAAACTTTCATTAACTTCTGTCCTGTTATGAATAAAAATGTCTTGCTTTACTAGAAGATAAATAAACCTTCCAACTACATAGTCCCTTAAAAGTTCATCTTCATAAAATTCAAGTTATTCGAAACCTAATAACAAACTGAAGTCGACGGAGCCCAGTTGGTAGTGCGTTGGCTTATTAGACGAGAAGCCTCGGTTCAAATCCCCGGTCTGACATCAAAACGAAATATGAAAAAATATTTCTTCGGCGACTTCCTCTCAGCAGATTTTTAGCAAAAACTCTGAGAGTAAATAAAACTACCATGAAAAGTTTCTCAAAAATCTGTCGTTCGGAGTCGACTTTAAACTGTAGCTCCCTCCACTCATGTATAAAAATTAACACACACAAGTGGTGAGTGGTGTTGAGAAGCTAGGCCGTAATCCTGACTGAAGGGTTGCAGTGGCCAATTATATAATAATAATAATAATATAATCTTCAATTCCCCGACACTCATTTGTATTTTAATTCAAAATGAGGCGCGTAACTTTAATAAGACTCCAATGTTCATCTAATTAAATTATTCAAGCTAAATTAAAACAAAACATAGATTTTAAGCTCTTCCAACCCTTTTTGTCAAGATTAATATCTAGCTTCTCACACCACCCATTTTGCCTGTGTTAATTTTTTCCCTAAGAGGCGATACCTAAAGTTAGCAGGGCAGAATTTTTGGCAGAAGACTGCTGGGAGAAGTCCCAAAAAAAAATTGTTTTTCTTATTTGTTTGCCATTAGAGATGCCTCAGCTAGAGTTTGAACCATCGGGTATTATTTAATAAGCCAACACACTACCTATTAGATTATAGGAACTTCATTTATTATCTTGTTTTTTATTTCCTATTCCATTTGGGAATACAGCTTTTCAACAAACTTTCAACTATAGGCTACGTACGGTTTTTGACCATCTTAAATAGAGCGCTTCTAAGTTCCAAGTTTGTGCATTGTGTAATCCAATTCAATTCAATTTCGTTCTGCATACATAACACAATTGACCATTACAACCCTTCAGTCAGGATTACGGCTTAGCTTCTCAACACCACTCATGTTGTGTGTGTTAATTTTTATACATGAGTGGCGGGACCTACAGTTTAAAGTCGACTCTGAATGACAGATTTTTTGAGAAACTTTTCATGGCAATTTTATTTACTCGCAGAGTTTTTGCCAGAAATCTGCTGAGAGGAAGTCGCCGAAGAAATATTTTTTTTTTCATATTTCGTTTTGATATCTGACCGGGGATATGAACCCCATTAGACGCGAACAAGTCAACACACTACCTACTAGACTACGAGGACTACGTTCATTCTACGAACTTGATATTCTTAAAAGGTTTTTCCTTTCGTTTGGTTTTTATGTAATTTTTATGTAATGTTGGCATTAGTTATTTAGAAGTGTTTTTTTTACCCGTGCAACGGAATGATAATTTTTTCTTTGTCATTATAGGCTGATCTTTGTATCATCTGTTATTGACATCATTTTCAGTTCCACCCCTTAATATAACTACTCTATAGGGGTAACGTGAGAGGGCCATGAGGCCGATGAATCTATTGTTTGATCATATTTTCTGATAATCACCTTAAACCCGTTTTTGTTGCCAAATGGCAAAAGCAAGCAGGTTTGTTCAAATATAATTCAGTCTCCAACCGTTTTATGTATAAATTTTCCATCTGGCAACTTCTAGATCTAGCTCGGTCTTTCTATAGAGCTTTGTTGTTGTAATTTGATTTTTCTCATTCTTACGCTTGTATTCCTTTAATTTAATTTTCTTGACGCTCTTGCAATTGTTTGCTTATATTGATTTAGAGTTTATAATGTATTCTCAACAATATGCACTTTATTCAATATCAGTTAACATTTTTTCAAGAGCTTATAACTCAATTGATAGATCAATTATATTTATTAGAAAATTTGTTATAATAGTGGTATTAAAACAAATATTGAAAAAAATTTTTTTTTTCTTTCACATTAATCGTAATTCCTCTTTCACTCAAATAATTGAATTCATTTTTTCCCATACTATTGCCACAATGACTATTACTTTTGTTTAATAAAATTTATTACTTAAAAAATTTCTTCTTCTTTTTGTTTTTTTTTTTTTTTATTGATTAAATCTACCACATAAAAACTCTTACCAAATTGATTTTTGCTACAGCAACTCATTCATTACAATATTTCAATCAAAGTAAATGATGTAAAAAAACAAAAAAAGAAACACACAAACTCTTATATCACACATCTCCCACCAATATTCCAGTATGAGTATTGCTATTGTAATTGATGTCTAGTTTCTTTTTTTATGAAAAATAACAAATTGTTAACAACATTAAAGCAACAATAATAACATGAGACAAGAGACAAGGAGAAGCAGAAGAAAAAATAGTAAAATACACTTTACAACAAGAGCTTTTCAATCAACTTCAAATACACTTCTGAAAGCACTTATCAAAAAATTCAGACAAACTAAAATTATGCCAGCCATCCATCCATACTCCTTTAAGTGAAAACAAAACGGCAAACAAATTTTATTACAGACTCTAGATTGAGTTGGCGTTTAATGTTGTTGTTGAATTTATTTTTTTTTTATAATGATTTTGCTATGATTACGGGCAATGTTTATGTTTTCTTTTCTTTTTTACCTTACCGTACCTTAAAGTTTATGATTATAACAAACAAAAGCAAAAGGAAAAGAAAATTAAAAATAATAATATAATACTGGCATCATGATGATTATAAACAAAAGCACTCTTAAAATAATGTCAATATTCCCAAAATACTTGTAAATTTCGTTTTTGTTTCGTTTCTCGACCATAAAACACCACAAAATCTATGAGGCACTTACTACTACTACTACTACTACTACTACTCCTCTTAAAATAATACAAAAAAAAACCAAGAAGAAGAAGAAATAAAATAAATTTCACTTTCATTTTTTACCCTCAAGTAGAGTTAATACCTAAAATAAAAACAACACCAACAACAACAATACAATCAATTTCAAATGTTAACACAATTGAAATTATTTTGATGGTTTGCCTGTTTGTCGTTGAGAAAAAAGTAAAATAAATTTGAAAGGGGTTACAAAAATCAATGCTTAACAAGAAATGCCGGCAATAATATGCTTTAAGCCATAATGAGACATCTCCACATCCCAGCATATGGAATACACAAGCATATGAAGCAATCTGTGTTGATCAAAATAAAATTTATGCCTCAAAAGTTATATAAACTTTAGGATTTTATGTAAATCAGAAAATATTTCGTATACGCTTTAATTAAAATAAAACAGTTAAGCTAGAATTAAATACTCACGACTATATGCACAGTAAATGTATGTATGTCCAGCATTTACTACATAAATACATACATAATTGGCCATTACAATCCTTCAGTCAGGATTACGGCCTAGCTTTCACACACCACTCATGTTGTGTGCGTTAATTTTATACATACGTGAGTGGCGGGATCTACAGTTTAACGTCGACTCTGAACGACAGATTTTTGAGAAACTTTTCATGGCAATTTTATTTACTCTCAGAGTTTTTGCCAGAAATCTGCTGTGATAATATTTCGTTTTGATGTCTGACCTGGGATACGAACCCGGGCTTTACGTAATGTGGAACAAATTCGACAGTATTGTACAAAATATCACGAATTTTGATAATAAAATTCAATAATTTGCAAACACTGTTCGATCATCCAAAAAATTGACAAAAGTCATACAAAGCCTCTCGTGGATTTCTGGATCTCACCAAAAATTTATTTTAAAAGGTCGCTGTAGTCCGCTGTTAACTTATTAGACGACACCCCAAATTTATCATTTTCGGCGACATGCGCACTCAGAGCAGATTTCTGGCAAAAATCCTGAAAGTAAATACAATTGTCATGAAAAAGTTTCTCAAAAATCTGTCGTTCGGAGTCGAGGTTAAACTGTACGTCCCACACGTCATGATGAAAATTAACACACAGCTAGGTTGTTGTCCTGACTAAAGGGCTGTATTGATCAAGAAAATAATGTATTAAATTTCCGAATTGTATTGCCGATTGTTCTTCATAATGTAATAATTAAACTACTTCCTAATATTATTGTCTTCAGTTTGGAGCAGCTGTGTAGTGCATTCTTGGTTCCAAATCAATTATTTTTTTACTTGGAAAATATAAGTGTTCGATAATACTGATATATTGTATGGCACCCATTTTTGCTTTAAGTTACTTTAGTAGTCATTGGTCCCAATGAAAACAATTTCAAATCAATAATAATTCACGTCGACCATATTTTTGATCATTTAACAGCGACATCTTTTCTACTTCGATCATATGTCGTTCGTCCGATGCAATTCGTAACGAGTACATGGTCTAATAAATCAAAACTTGAACAAATTCTATGTAACACATACATATGTACATATACATACATTCATACATGCATACATACATACATACATATATAATTGGTCATTACAACCCTTCAGTCAGGATTACGACCTAGCTTCTCGCAGCACTTATGTATAATTTTTAACGGGAGTAGTGGGAATTACAGTTTAAAGTCGATTACTAATGACGGTCACCAATGAAATATTTTGTTTATATTTAGTTTCGTTGGAGATGTCTGATCTGGGGTTTGAGTCGAAGCTAAACGTCTAATAAGCTAACATACCACCTACTAGACTACGGCAACTTCATACATGGGATACAAACTCACTTCAATTAATTTGGTTTAGATTTTTAACTATCACTGTTATTACTTTCACAGCTTCAGTTAAGACTCTCATCCGTTTTTTTTACTCAAATTCATACATTGCTAAATTGATTTGAATACATACTTTCGATAATTATAGGTTTCTTTAACTATTAGTACAAATGTTTACCAAAAAAATCTTTTAAAATCACTACGTCTTAACCTATGGTAATATAAAGTATATGAAACAAAAGACTTAAGCAACAAACTTTAAATTTTTTTATTTATTTTTAGGAAGGAATTTTTTTTCTTTCATAATACTGTACTATTTCGTACATATTCAAAATATTTAATTTTGAAAATATAACGGTAATTATTTATTGTATGTTTATCTAAAAATTATTTTAAATTATTTGACAAATAACTGACTAATGCCTTCATGGAAAATGTTATCTACATATGGTTAAAGTATAAATATTTTCAATAATTTAACTGGTAAAGCAATGTAAATATTGAACGCAATCTATTAAAACCTTAATAAACATACACAGAATCATATATTTTACTATCATTGCTGGAGTTTGAACTTTCAATGCAACATTTCAATTAATTATATGAAAACCATAAAACTATTTTTCATTTGAACTACTATTTTTCAAATAATAATATTTCCAACGAAATGCTTACATATAATTAACAAAAACAGAAAAAAAATACTTTTACTTTCTTTAACTCAAAACAAAAATCATTGTTCGTATAATTCATTTTCATTTAAAATACGAAATAATTCAAGAAAATAAAAAAGTAAAAGATGCTACACAAAGAGGTAATTAAACTCTTTATACACACACACACACACACAAAGGCAGAGAGCGGAGAAAGATAAAAATAAAAGTTCAAACTGAATATGTACAACAAAGCATTTATGAAAACAATAACAGTAACAAAAACAATAACAAATAAAATATTATATACGATTGTATACAAATAAACAAAAAAAAAAAAAGAAGAAGTAATTAAGAAAACCAAACTCAAAGAAAAACAAAATGCAAACCGAACATTGAACATTAAAACAAAAAAGCAAAAGTAATTAAGCCGCTATAATATTATGTGCGAAAAAAGTTAACAAAATGTAATAAACCTGGCTCAAAGAAATACCCTGGCGCTTCAAAAATACATATTCATAACAGAATTGGGAAATTGAGGCAAAGTTATTAAAAAAAAATTCTTTGTTTTATTACTTTACATATGCATATGTATTGTATTCTACAATGTTTAATGCTTTTTAACAAAATACCACAAACAATTTGTTAAAAAAAAACTAATTTTTTTCACCGCAAATTGTGTTGAAAAACATATTTCAACGCCTTGTTTTCATTCAAAAGTTATTTTCATTTTATCTACTGATTAAAACTAATGCTACGTTTTTTTTAACATTTTTAAACCGCCAAACAATCATTTATAGCTTTAAAATATTTATTATCAATTATTGATGAGCGTGTGTTTATTGAGGCAGCGATGGTGAATGGCCGTTGAAATAAATGCATACTCGTACACTTTTCTATGCACATTTTATAGTTAATATCTTTTGAAGCACCAAATAATTACCGCCAAAAAGGAGGTTTACCGTCAAAATAACAACAGCAATTAAACGAAACAATTACACTGTGTAACAAACAATGAAATAACAATGAATTAAAAAACAATTTTTTTTTATTTCTTTACTGCTTTCGTTGTTTGTATACAATATTTAAATCACTCTGCCCCACAGAGCTAAAGACAATCATTAATGACAATGTAAATTTATTTCAATTGATTCCATTCGTTTTGTTTTTCAAACCTTATCTGCTGGCTGTAATGTTCAAAGTAGCAGTAGTAGTAGTAGTAGTTGTAGTAGTAGAGATCAGAGGTTCTGTATATTTAATATAAATTGTATTTGGTTGCTAATTGTCAACGGGTTTTCATTTAAAATATTACATTTCTTTACCATATGTGTAGATCACATTTGACTTGAAGACATTAGCCAGGTATTTGCCAAATATTTTAAGATAATTTTTAGATAAACATACAATAAATAATTACCGTTATAATTTCCAATCTAATCATTATAAATATGTACAATATTATGAAATAAAAAAGTCCCAAAAATAAATAAAAAGTTTGTTGCTTAAGTCTTTTGTTTCGTATAGGATCAGAATCTGAACTTTAGACATAGTCATTTTAACAGAGTTTTTAGTAAACATTTGTACGAATTATTAGAGAAACCTATAATTATCGAAAGTATTCAAATCAAAGTTAGCACTGTTTGCGTTTGAGTAAAAAAAAACGGATGAGAGTCTTAACTGAAGCTGCGAAAGTAATACTAGTGGTAGTTAAAAATCCAAGCCGAATTAATTGAAGTAAGTTTGTAACCCTTATTAGACGTAAAGCCTCGGCTCAAACCCGAGATCAGACATCTTCCACAAAACGAAATATAAAACAATATTTCTTCGGTGACTGCCTGTCAGAAGATTTCTAGCACATACTCTGAGAGTAAAATAAAATTGCCATGAAAAGTTTCTCAAGAAATCTGTCGTTCAGAGTTGATTTTAAACTGTAGGTCCCTCTACTCATGTATAAAATTAACACACACAACATAAGTGGTGTGAGAAGCTAGGTCGTAATCCTGACTAATGTAATGTTGTAATGGCCAATTATGTATGTATGTATGTTTGAATTTGTATCACAAAAGATACTAATTATATGTATTGAAGAATAAATTGATCTTTTTTTGGTTCGTTACCAATAGTACATGCCAGACATTTCATCGCATATTGGATATTCTGTACGAGTGTTTTAATGGGCAACGAGATATTGACATCGTTGGAGTTTTATTAGTATTGTTTCGTTTAAATTGCAGATGTAGGTCTAAAAGTCATAAACTACCGTGGTCCCTTAAGCCAACATAACCCCGGCCATTGTGCAAATATAGACCGATTTTTATCTGCTGGATCGTGGAAAATTAGACATTTCGAATGCACTCCATCCAGAGAAGCCATTGCATACATTTGAACGCTGTTCTATTCCTCACATTATGGCATCAATAGGTATTTTAAATATACAAAAAATGTCTGTGATATCTCACATATACATAATCGATCATAACAACCCTTCTGTCAGGATTACAGTCTATCTTGTCACACCGCTTATGTTGTGTGTGTTAATTTTATACATGACTAGTGAAACCTACAGTTTAAAGTCGACTTCGAACGACAGATTTTTAATAAACTTCTCATGATAATTTCTCTCAGAAATCTGCTAAGATTTCCATTTTGTTGGAGATGTCTGACCTGGGGTATCTCATACATACTTAGTTTTATTTAAATTTAAAGATATGAAGCGCTTAAACTCGGCATAAAAAATATCACTTTAAGAACTTGGATAGCGGGCTATACCGTATATTATGACAGCACAACATTTGAACAATGGCCATTATTTTATCCAGAATACCATTACTTTCAAGACATTTCCATATGACCATTCATTCAATAGCATTGAATGCCCAACCAAGGGAATATCCATCTGATAGATTTTTCCACAGTTATTGTTAATTAATTTATGTGAACAGTACTGCCTCTTCCGTATCATTTCTAATATTTTTTTAAACTTTTTCGCATCGTCTTGTAATCTAGACGTGCAAGAGCTAATGCAACATGACAATTACATACATATTACATAATTGGCCATTACAACCCTGCATGCATGTTGTGTGCCTTAATTTCATACTTAAGTGATGGGACTTAGAGTTTAACCTCGACTCCGAACGACAATTTTTTGATAAAGCATGACAATTAGCATTCGGAAAACTTATGCTTCTAAGAATTTTTCGCCTTCGCTTGGTCTCGTTTGCATTTAGCAAACCAACTCTTCAAAACTATCTTGTTGTAAGAGTCACATTAAGGTTGACTTGTATTAAAATGTTTGGGAACGACTGATTTAAAGGTTGGTTTATTTATTTCAAATCCTATTGTTTTCTTCGTTGTATTATTTCTCTCTTTGTACTTTAAATGAAAGTAAAAGTTATTTTTATTTCTATACATTTTGTTTTTATTAACATTTATTACGATTTCTTTATTATTTTGCCTGATCTTTTAATTAAGATAGGAGGTCATGTTAGTGCTACCGTAACGCTGCTGGATTGTTATATACATACTGGTACATATATTATATTAAATATTAATTAAAAAGTTTTCAACATATAAATTTATGATTTTTTTAAATAAAATTTCACCAAAACATTAAATGGCAATTTTTCATACTAGAAATTTATCACAAAATTTCACATCACAGTATTGTATTACTAAATAATTGAAGGCTTTTAATGATATTGTAAGTGGTTTAAAAGGTTGTTATTATATAACATTACATTTATTCAGTTATCCATGCAGCAGACTTGACAGACAGACAGACGGACAAACCCACCGATATCATGACATGTACACAATTAAACCAAAAGTAATATTAATGCCAATTTATTACTACGCTTTCATATTAGCAAAGACGTAGCGCAATGGCCGTCATCATCTTTTGATTATATGTATGCACAATGACCAGTAATACAGCTTCCTACTTGATTATACAATATAACTGTTTATGAACATCTTCGCTTATAGACATACTCGTATGCGATAACCACTCAAATTATTTTATATACAGACATTTGTACATATATATGTATGAAGTACTCGTATAAAAATCTTGAAAGTAATTTCGCCTCTTTGCTTGGATTATTTAAACCAATATTGCAATATTACAAACAAAAAACAAAAAATACGTAGAAAAAACAGCAACAAAAGAAATGTAAAATAAATGTATTGAAATTTGTTCGATGACTGTATAAGCGGCTTAATTTATTGATGATGCTTTAAATGCAAAACACTTGTACTTGTAAGATGCTGTTGTATGTGCGTTTAAATCGTTTTTTTTCGATTTAATTTTTCGTTTTATTCGCTTTGGAATGTGGGTTAAATGAAGGAATTTAACAAGTTTGTATCTTAAGTCTTTCGATTTAATAAATTGATTGCGCAGTCATTTTCTCTCATGCAAATGAATGAAGAGGAAATCATTTGTATTGTTATCAATGGCGCACAAATGGCTGTAATAAATTTATTTCAAATAATAATGCATACTTTAAAAAAGATAGAAAATAATGAAGTTTGTGTCCGTCTATACGCTGTGATTTAATAAGATTTTCACAAAAAAAAAATAAATTTTTAAATTTTAATTTAAATTGTTAGCTTACAATCATGGGTCTTAAAAGATATCGAATCTGATATTTTTCTGTAATCGAAAAAAATTCTTTTTTCGCAAACTAAAGTCTTTTGTGTAAAAAGCATCGTTCGTAATTGCTGCATCTTGAAAAATAGCTTCTAAAACTTTTTCATTAAATAACTTTCATATGTATTGTTGTTGTTGTTATTGTTTACTCAAAGTGTTTATTTCCCGATTCTTCGGGATTGTTTTCGACATCAGTTTAAGAAAATTCTCTACTCATTTCTTCATAAGCGCCCATTTAAAATGCAGGTTCGAAATATGTATTCTGGTGATTCATTCTACATGCCAAGCTTAATGAGTGACTTCTATTCTGAAACAAACCTCAGGTCAGACCTCAAAATGAAAATATGAAAATATTTCTTCGGCGACTATCTTCTTAGCAGATTTCTGGCAAAAGCTCTGAGAGCAAATAAAATTGCCATGAAGAGTTTCTCAAAAAAATCTATCCTTCGGAGTCGACTGTAAACTGTAGGTCTCGTTACTCATGGAAAACTTAACACACTCAACATGGATGGTGTGAGAAGCTAGGCCGTAATCTGGACTGAAGGGTTGTAATGGCCAATTATGTATGTATGTATATTCACTTGAGAAGGACTCATTTATTCTACTTGCATGCCCTTCTAAGCCTATTTGAAATAAATATAAAATTAAAGTTTGCTGCTTAAGTCTTTTGTTCTTCTTTATTTGATATGTAATATACAAAATAATTTCCTTTTCTGTATAATCGTATATACATACATACATATGTTTGGAGAATTAAGTGTTTATATTTTAAAAACATCTTAAGTTTTTTTTATTTTAATTTAAATGTTTTAACTTGTTAAGCACTTTGGTTAGACAATGTTAACCAATGTTAGTTATCATGGCCATGGTCACATAATTTCTTGGTTTCATTCTATTCTATTGTGTTCATTTTCTATTTGTTGTTGTATTATTTATTTGCCTAAATAAGCAGTTGCCTGCCTGCCTGACTGCCTGCCTGTCCGTCCATCTATCAGCACATTTTAAAACAAATTTTTGTTTAAGCAAATTGCCGACAATTTGCATAGAACTGCTGTTACTGTCTACAGCAATCGTATGCAAACGGCTTCCCTATGTTACCTACCATTATTGTTTATAGACTTCCTTTTTCCATGAAAACGTCGCTTGTGTCTACATTCTGTATATGAAAACTATGATGGTGGTTTTTTTTGTATTTATCTCCCACAATTGCTTGGGTGAATTATAATTTGTAACAATTTTGTTGCCACAAACACTTGATAAGTAAGTGTGTTCGTGTTTGGTTTTTTGTTGTTATTGTACTTTATATAGAAATATAATGTAAGTCTTATTGTTGTTGGTACAGGCAAGCGAACTTTATTTTATTTCTAAACTCTGGTTCCCTGAATGTTAAGTTTAAATGGATTTATTTTAATTTTTTTCCTTTTTGTTTTTAACATTTAGTTTCGTTTGTTTGAGATGTTGGTGTTGTTGTTGTTGTTTTAGTTGTCGTTTTTTATTATTGTTTTTGCTAAAGTTTCTAGTTTAGTACGTGCCTGCCCTAGTGACCAAATGAACCACATTTGTATGCCAAAGCATTTTGACTGCCTACAAAACGTACAAACGAATAAAAACGTCTCAACCAACAACAGACTTGACTTAAAATGTAAAAATTTTCATTCGGTCTGTCTTAAACATGTGAGTCTTTTTTAAGTTTGTACAGCCGCAGAGTAGACAATATATAATAAAAACGTCAGTAAAACAAGTGTTAACAGTTTTTTTTGGGTCTATAATTTGATTTTAGCCATTCTAAGCATGAGATAAAATTTGTTTTATTTTTCTTTATTGTTGTTGTTGTTATTGCTTTTTTATTTATTCATTCTTTTTGCAGGGAAAAATAATGTTTTTTCAGTTACTTTGTATTTGCAAAATTTTTATTTGTAAGATTTTTATATGCAAACCAAGCTTTAATAAGCCATAAATTATTATGACTTTAAGGTTGGCTTTGTTTGGTTTTCACTTGAACTTTAGAAATTTCAATTTCTTTTCTATTTACTGATAGCGAATGAATAATTTTAGTTTAGTTTTGTAAGAAAGATGTTAATGAAAAAGAAAGTATTTTTATTTTTCAATTTTTGATGGAATAATTGTGGAATAATTGTGTTTAGAAAATAAAATATTTTAAATGCATTAGGCTTGTGACTTAGTGGAAATTTTTAAAAATGTATTTATTTATTTAGAAATCAGAGTAATATTTAGAAATCAAGTCCATAAAATATAACGTTAGTAAGGCTAGATATTTTTTAGCTTATGTTTACACATGCCAACATGTTAACACTTGATTAAGTTATGGAAATGTAATGTGATTCTGTTTAAATACATTATTGGCTTTTACGCACCTTTATTTATTAACATAATGGATAGACATTCTATATGACGTTTATAATTTGATGCTTCTTTAATCTTGATATTTTAGTTGTTAGTAAATAGCATTCTAGTTTGTTAATGGGACTACCATTTTAAACAACAACCTGACGTTGGTAAATTTAAGCGCTTAATGTAAGTACATACATGCACTTTTGGAAGCATCGACTAGGAAACTAAACACAGCAATGTTTGATTGAATTTTCATTTCAGGGATAACAAGTTGAAAGATGTTAGCATTGCCAATAAGGCAAAACATTCACTGATTATCTGTAGCTGCTTATTATTCCAGAATAAACGCAATGTGTCATTCTTTGCAAATTATTAGTGTCGAAAACCATTCAAAAACTAAAATTTTTTATGTGGATTATGAAATACTAGGGTTGGCATTAACATACATACATACATACATAATTGGCCATTACAATCCTTCAGTCAGGATTACGGCATAGCTTCTCAAACCACTCATGTTGTGTGCCTTAATTTTATACTTGAGTGGCTCCGAACGACAGATTTTTTGAGAAACTCTTCACGGCAATTTTATTTACTCTCAGGGTTTTTGCAGAAATCTGTTGAGAGGAAGTCGCCGATGAAATATTTTTTTTCATATTTCGTTTTGATGTCTGACCGGGGGCTCGAACCCGGGCTTAACGTCTAATAAGCGAACACACTACCCACTAGACAACGGCGACTATTAATCCTGTATAAAAATGTCATACCATACTTAAATTCAAAACACAATTTCTTTTTAATGCTCATATATGATGAAAAGTAACAACGTAATAGTAAAATTGAATCCCAATGCATCATTTCGTAGCTTTTACGCATCTAAAAAACCATGTGACCTGAATAGTTTTCTTGATTGATCAGTCTATATTTGGTGGGATCCTTATACTCATCTTTTATATACATACTAGGTAGTGCAGGAATAAGCAGAGGAGGTGAAGAAAATTCCAACCACTAACTTTCCAGATGTTCCCAATAACGGTTTTCAACCTCTAATGTAGTTCAATAGTTTCAATACCTATCTTAAGCAGAAGATTAATTCCACTAAATGGTAATCATTTATTGCAAACACAATTTTCAATGACTGCTGAGCGTAGTAGTAGTAAACCTTATAAAGTTTATACTAAGCATTTTTATCATCTCCTCATAATACGAATATCTTTTTATACTGTAAACAGCTTTGAAAAACCGAACAAATAGAAATCAGTTCTTCAAAAAAAGACATTATAATCGTATATTAATTACATATATTTACTCCACTGGAATAGTTGATGAGGAAGGGGCATCATCTGCCATAAAAAAGGAATTGTACTCCTAACAAAAGAAGCTGTATACCACATGATGATCCTTAAAATGTGCAACTTTAGTAAAACCCTAGAATCTGAAAATACTGCATTAGTTTATGTCACACCAAAGTCATTGTATTCAATTCAACTATTTAATACAAATATTTTCATATTTTTTATTTCTGCTAGAGTTTGATAAGAAAAATACAAATAAAAGACTTAAGCTACAAACTTTATATGTATACCTTACTTTGTTTTGAGCAGACAGAAATACAAATTTGATTGATTTGTTTGTATTTCAGCAAAAGTTTGGTCAAAAAAAAAAGGAAAAGAAACAAAAAAACGTTAGTCAAAGCAAACACAAGCTTTGAAAAATGCAAATCAAACTGTCACAGTTTGTGGCCAAAGAAATCTAAAAACTTAAAAACTTTATGTTAATATCGTAAATTAAAATACGTGTGAAATTTTTAATTTAAAAAAAAAATTCATTCAAAATAATTAATACAATAGAAGATTTTTTTCCGCCAACCTTGCTCTAACATCGAGTCAGTTACGGCTTGTCATCTTATTTTCTTTCATTAATTTTTTAATTCATTTATTTATTTATTTTTTTTTTGCTGTTGGGGAAGATGCAAATTGTAATTTTATTTTGTGTATATGTATGTGTGTTTGCCTAAATCTTAAGCTGACATTTGTTAAACAATTTTTTAATTTCATTTTAATTTCAAAATGTATGGCTATTTATGGTTCAAAACCAGTTTAAAACGAATTTAATTCAAGTTAATCATTATCTGTACACAAAATGATAACAAAAACGTGTTCGTTTCTTATTAAAATTTTTGAAATATTATCATATATTGTATGTGTCCAAATAACAATTTGGACAATAAATTTTTTTACTACTATTTACTTTTTAATATTGAATTTTAAACTATATCTTAAATTGCTATAAATGAATTTCAAACCTTTTGAATTATCTAACTGAATTTAATGTATATGCGTTTACCAACACTAGTTTATAAGTTCTAAAAGAATCTCTATTATCTGTATAGATGAAATCTGAATTTTCCTTAAAGGTAAAATCAATTTGTAAAGTCACTTCTTTTTTGCATTTGAAACCAACATCATTAATACTTCTCTGTGAAATAACCAATACAAATTTTTAATTTAACATTTGAAATCTATTTAATTAAAAACTAAACTAAAATTATACATTGTACGATAAACACATACATAATACATTGAAATCAACATTGAAACCAAAAGACATATTATCTCTCCTAATTGGGTCCACACATCACAGAGTACATCGTGTATCATATATACAAAAGGTAAGATTCCCCATATTTTACTTTATAAAAAAGAATATCACTAATTCTTTTTGTTTTCTCTCCCCTCTAACCCTAATTATAATTACAACTCGTAATTATAATTGCAACTCTCGTTGGAAGTTTGGTACACTTACTTTCAACCCCTAATTAACAAACTTCCACAAGAGAGTTTGCCTAAAATAACACTCGTTATTTCAGTATGTATGTATGTATGTATATAACCACCAATTAATTTTAATAATTTTACTTTTGTCAAATTTATTTTTAAACCGTTTAGTTTGAGATAGTAAGGGGACCCCAACCCAATATCTGCATGTGTTCATACTTTTATTATACTTTTTTATTGTAAAGTTGTATGTATAAAGTTAATAATAATCAGTTTAATTATGTAATAACCTTGAACTATTTTTGAAAATATTAAAATTAAACAATAAAATTAAAATGATTACAATAAAATAATTTAAAATGCAAATGTTGTTGCATTATAACATTGTAAACTTAAAGAAACAATGAATTATTTTAATAATATTTTGTGTAACTTTTTATAATTATTGGATTAATACTGTATTACATTTCATATTACAACAGATCCCTTTGTTAACAGAATTATAATTTGATTAATTTTTTAATAGGTTGCAGCTTATTAAATAAGCCTCTAAAGATAAAGATATAAACTATTTATTAGAATTTTATTAGAATTGTAGCAGTAGGCAGTAGCTCTGTATAGCACCGAAGTTCCTAAGAGTCGAAAAATTGAAAAGTAGATTTTCCTCTTCACCCGCTGAATTATGGACCTCTCCGAACCTTTTGATACCGTGGGAGGTTTCAGACAAGCCGATCCCTTATCATGCGTCCTCTTCAACTTCGTCATGGAGAGTGTTCTGCAAAAGGCGGGAGTGCATCGCAATGGCACTATATTCAAAAAGGCGTCTATTTACTTGCGTAAGCTGACGACATTGACATCATAGGGCGTATCAAGCGAGCTGTTACTGCTGCCTTTAGTGCTATTGAACGGGAGTCTACTAAGATTGGTCTGGCAGTAAATTAGGGCAAAACGAAATATATGTTATCGACAAGTAGAGACGTGCGACGTATTGGATCTCACATTACGGCCAATAACTATACTTTCGATATAGTCAAAGAATTTATTTATCTTGGTTCCGCCAAAAATGATGTCAGTCTGGAGATCAAACGCAGGATCACTTTTGCCAATAGGTGCTACTATCGTCTCAATAGGCAATTGAGTAGCAGAGACCTTTCTCGTACGACAAAACTAATACTCTACAAGACACCCATCCTCCCTGTGCTTCTTTATGGCGCAGAGTCATGGACCCCATTAAGCAATGAATTTCGCATCCGATCCAACAGTGAGATCCAGAATGAGCTGCATTAGCTCTTCAATGACATAGACGTTGTGCAGCGTATTCGAATTTAGGAGGATGCTCCGGCGAGACGGGTATTTGATGTGGGGATCTGCGGAAGTCGGCGAAGAGTACGACCTTGTATCCGTTGGAAGGACCAAATCGAGGAAGCCCTGTAATCGATTGGTGTGACCAACTAACGTTGGCGCACAGGAAGTAGAGCAAAAACTTAATTAATGATTAACGGAATAATAAGAAGATGGGTGGATACTTTATAACAATCCTAGGTTTGCAGGGCACAAAAAGAAAACTAGGAATACTGTCGAGAAAACTGATTCAAATCAAATTGTCCGGTGATGACTCAAAAGTATCGTAATAAATTCTAAAATTTTATTGGCATCTTCTTTTCCAATGATTTTTTTGATTTTTTATTTTCAAAATTAATCGGATAATTGATTTTTATACCGCTTTATTAATACAAAAAATTCCGGCGTATTTGTTACAAACTTGTTTTTAATATTTTTTATATTGTTTTATATTTTTGTTGTATTTTTTTATCTGTGGTTAAATTATACAATATTATTATTATGGTGATATTGATTGTTATGCAAATTGAGTTTTAATGAAGAATAAAAAAAGAATTGTTAAACAAAAATCTTTTTTTTTTAATTTTTAAAATGAAAACAATGACTGTGAGGAACTTTTAAAATATTTTTTATAACAAAAAAAATTTAAGAAAATTAAACAAAATCATTCAAAAACACACATACATTAACCTTGACAAAATACATAACAATTGAAAATATCTTTTTCAGCTTTTTTTGTTTTTTAAATAACAAAAAACAAGAACATTAAATATGATTGATTTTAAAATATGGTGTCGGATAGAGTCTTCAATTAAATATTCTCACCAAAAATGTTTTACAACAAAAAAAGAATTTTTTTAAAAACCGTGAACACAACAAGTGTAGACGTTTTAATCTTTAAGATAAACAAAAGACTTAACACACAAACTTGCTAATTAAATTTTTATTTTTTACTTTTTTTTTTAAATTGATGAATGACCAAACATAAAGCCGAAAAAGCCGTCTTCATTTTATTGAAAACCCTTTTACATTTTTTTAATCAATTATAACAAATAAAACAAAAAAAAACTTTTAATAGAGATGTTGTAAAGTGTATACAAAAAAATAAAACCTTGAGGTTATCTTTTTTATGTTTAGAACAGTTATAATTATAGACAATTCAAGAGATGTAGAATACAGGCATGTATGTTTGTAAGATATATAATTATCGATGGATGTATAAAATCAATTTTCTTTCTACGCCATGTTCTTTATTATTAAAAAGTAAATTAATTTTGTTTTTTTCGAAAGTCTTTGATATAAAACACTTCTTCAACGAAATATGTTTCTAATGGCTTAGTAATCAATTAAATATGTTTTTTGGTTTGGATTGTAATTTGTCTAAAAGTTTTAAAATTTGTCTAAAAGTTTTATAAAAAATTAATAGATAGAGAAAATTTAGTCTTTTTTTGATAGGAAATTGTTCAAAGCTTAGCAACAAACTCATTCAAAGTTTTGTACACCTTTGTACACAACTAACACTCAAATGACAGTCCCTACTACAGTTTACATTGGACTGTAAAAAAGGTAATAAGTAGGCTAAGATATGTACAGTTAATGTGTATTAAATTTAATCCAATTTATCTACATACATACACACATAATTGGCCATTACAACCCTTCAGTCATGATTACGGCCTAGCTTCTCACACCACTCATGGGACCTACAGTTTAACGTCAACCCCGAACGGCAGATTTTGAAAAGCTTTTTAATGTCAGGATTATTTACTCTCAGAGTTTTTGCCAGATATCTGCTGAGAGGAAGTCGCCGAAGATATATTTTTTTCATATTTCGTTTTTGATGTCTCGCCTGGGGCTATAACCCGGGCTTTACGTCTAATAAGCAAACATATTGCCACTAGACTACGGCGACTACAATTTATATTATAGTGGAAAATACTTATAATTACGGATAAAATGTTTATAACTTTGAATCTCGATGATACTGTTTTCTAGCCAAAAGATTAGCAGTGTTTAGTCTACAAAATTCCTCAGCTCTTGGCCGTTAGCATTATATACGATGCTGTAGTTTAACCATTTGAGGTAGTGTTCATTATTTTTAAATGATAGATTATGAAGGTATTAGCTGAATAAAAACTGCTTTTGGCGTAGTCCAAAAAAGGCTAACGCTCTCAAATGGAAGTCGCCTTAGTCTAGTAGATAGTGTATTACTTATTACAAAAACGATCAGGGGTCAAACCCCTGGTCAGACCTCTCCAAGAAAAGAAAAAAAAAGGAATATGAACAAATGTTTCTTCGGCGAAATCCTCTCAGCAGATTTCTGGCAAAAACTCTGTGAGTAAATAAAATTACCATGTCGATTTTAAACTGTAAGTCCTGCCACTCATGTACATGACACCAGAGATCAGCAATGAATCGTTTTTTCGCTACTCATAAGTACTCATGACATTTTGAGTATAAGTGTCAATGAGTACAACGTTGACATCAAATTCGAAATATCATCATCACAAGTTGCAGTCTTAGTTATTGTTGCATTTACAAAAAAAGAAGAAAGGAGAAGGCAATGACAGCAAGCAAAGCAAACACACAACCTTCTAATAAGTATTGTAGTGTTCGTACGCGAATCATACTTATTTTGTGATTCTTTTAAATGTTGAGTAAAGGAGTGTCGAAATTAACAACATCATGCGTATTGTTAAGTATGAGTACGATAAGTACTTCAAACTTTGAATATGAGTAGTATGAGTATTAAAATAAATATAAATGCGTATTATTAGTATTAAATTATGAATATGATTCAAATCTACTCATCTTTTTGAATACTCATTGCTGATCTCTGGAACCTACGCTTTAAAGTCGATTCGGAATGATAGATTTTTGAGTAACTTTTATTTACTCTCAGAGTTTATGCCAGAAATTTCATTATATATTTGTCATATTCTTTCATATTTTCGTTTTGATGTCTGACCGGGGATTTGAACTGAGGCTTCGTGTCTAATAAGCCAACACACTATCTTCTAAACTACGGCGACTTCATGGGAAGAGTTATGAACTTTTTTTGACTCCTTCAGTGTATTTCATTCATGTTTTCGCAATGCAAAAATATGTATTGATTTTATTTTTGTATTCCAGTTTTTTCAAATGTTTAAAAACTAATGGTTGAATGCCATATGCCTTAGCATTTGTTTATTCACTTCTTGGTGATTAATTGAGCAGACCGAAATGCATCTTTAACTTCAAAATTATTTGATTGGAAAAAAGCTAACTATTTCACGCCTCCTTTTTTTATAGTAAACTGCAGTATATTTTAACTTTTGCGATAATAGCAAATCAATATAAAGTGGTAGTGATTTGATTTTTCACTAAGAGAATAAAATTCTATTGTAAATAACATACAAGATAAACTTTTATACATTTTTATTTTCGTGTATTCATAATTGCTTTTAAGTATGTGTAACCAAAATTTATCCACCGTTTTCTTTATTATTTATTTAGTAATTATTTTTATTTAATAAAAATGTATAAAAATATTAAAAATTAATTTTAAATAAATAAAGAAATAGTCATTATTTGTTAGGCGTTAATTTCTAATATACATATATTCCTATGCATTTATCTATCAGCTGCTTAAGATGTTTAAAACTTTTAAACATTTCCTGGACATTCATTTCATTTTAGTTTTTTCTTTCTCTTTCTTCTCTATCTTTTTATTGCAATTAGTTGTAACAACGAAAATTTAACCTGCAAATATCTTTGCAGCCAACAATAATTTATAGTACATGTCGATATATTATTTAAAAACAAAATAAAACTCATGTTAATATCGGGTATTTCATTAAGCACTTTCTATCTTTGAATTTCAATAAAACAAGTGTGCGTAAGAGATCATAGACAATTTGTTATTCGTTTGAAAGATCTATTGTTGGCACTGTGTGTAATATTAGCATCGTTAAAATGTTCGTCATGACTTCTCTGGGTGGTCAAATTTTTCATGATTACGGTGTATAACTCAGTCTAAATTTAACTTAACTTGGCAAATTTTGCAAGTCTTTATTGAAAGACCCGCTATAAAAAGAAATGTAATCAAAGACAAATTTTATAAAGTTTCCTCATCATTTGGGTTTATCAGTCTTACACAAGACGTCGTTTACTAATTAGCAATGAAAGAAAAAAACAGCCTACAGAAAATCTTGCTTCAAAGCGTATACCACACACACACACTGTATACATTCGCCTAGCAGCGGTTGTACATTCGTAACAGCAACAGTTATAGCTTGTAAGCGTAGCTCAAAGGCTTAAAACAAGTAGGCATAATGTAACGGTTTTTAGTGATTTGGCAAATACTTTCACATACAATTTAAACTATTCTTAAGAATAATTAAAAGAATTTCGGAATTTTAATAGTAAATTTAAATGCTTCGTTGTTGTCGTACAACATTACAACAATCTAATGAAGAAAAAAAAAACAGAAGGAAACTATTTTTAGTAACTACAATGCATTCACTTTGGATAGATTACGTATGTGAAAATTTCATCATTTCGTAAAAAGAAATTCGAAGACTTTTTCTCCTCTTTTGTCCACATTGAAGAAATGTGGACAAAAATCCTAAACAGGCTAAAGCCAGACATCATTCTTAATTCGTAGATTTGGTTAGTAATTTACAGCCAAACAAGCTAATATTAAGTATATGATGCCACTTTGCTAAGTGTAGACATTATAAAGACATTTGATTTTGTCTCTTTCAGGCAATCGTGATAAATACAGCAGCTGTTGTTGCCAATTAGATCTTAGAAAATATTAATATTTTTCCTAGGATCATATATTTAGTGAAGAGCTTGCCATTGTACTCATACTTAACTATACCCATGATGTCGTTGATTTCGACTCTCGATTTCGAATCACAAAATAAGTATGATTCGCGTACGAACATTACAATACTCACTAGGAGGTTGTGTTTTTGCTTTGCTTGCTATCTTTGCCTTTGTCTTTTTTTGTAAATCCAACAACAACTAAGACTATAAATTTTGATAAATGATTCGAATCACTCTAATCATAATCGAATGTTATGAGTTTGATGTCAACGTTGAACTCATACTCATTGCAACCTGTACTTATAGATCAATGTTGTAGTGAGTACGAATGAATCAGAGTAGTTGAATTTCAATACTGTTGACTTACTCATACTCAAAATTTCATGAGTACTTATGAGTAGAGAAAAACGAGTCATTTCTGATCTCTGGTAAGTCCCGCTGTTAATGTATTAAATGCACATTAGTGTTGTGAGAAGCTAGATTGTAATCCCGCCTAAAGGACTGTAATGACCATTTATGTATGTCTCATGAGATTCAACTGTAACTATACCGAAGCTATACCCACTCGTAACTATATCCATAAGAAATGTGACTACAAACGTACAAAGATTCGGAAAATTAATTAATACTGCTGACTAGTTGTCTTTTACAGCCATAGAGGCTCTATGGAAGTTTGCTAGACCGATAAATGTTCTCTATTTCATAAACTGATATCCTGTTGGCTCTAAGCCCACAAGAACAATTTTTAGTCGCAGAATTTTTGTTCTTTTCAAATCACACGGGATGAATATTTGTTTGGCATTAAATGCATACGTATACACACCTTTGTATGTATTAGTGTTTTTGCATTCATTTGATTTTTAAAAATGTGTATGTATTAGTTTTGTGCTGGTAATCCGGGGATGTAGCTGGTTGAAAATTTATGTCACCGAAAACCCATTCTCTTCACCTCTCTTACCTATAAACTATCATTTTACGCCAGTATGCACAATTGTCTCGTGTGATTAGAGCCATTGAGTAGAAGGTCTCTAGAGTTTAAGCCTTAAAATTTAAACAAGGCAAAGAGTGTATGTCGCCGTAGTTTAGTAGCTAGTATGTTGGCTTATTAAACGTGAGACCACGGTTCAAACCCCATTATATATTAAATATACTTCCCTGAAAAAATTCCTTAATACAAAAGACTTAAGAGACAAACGTGAATATATATTTTTTATAGCAAATACTTCCCTAATAATAATAATATCTTATTGTTTATTTATTTATTATTATATTGTCTATGAATGAATGCATACCTATCTAATCATTTCCTTTTTTTTGTTCATTAAAACATCCCACTGTATAACAGTACAATACTTAAATGCTGACATAAGTTCCATGACGATTTCTGTTAATTTCATTTTACCTTCAAACGTTTTCCAAACATTTTCATTCGCTGTGAAAGAAAAAACAAACATACATATTTTCCCATCAAATAATTTCATCAATTTCCTATTAGTTTTTTTTTTCTTCTTCTTCGTTCGCCGTTTTCAACTTATTTAGTAATACCAATAATGGTATTTTACACCTAAACACAATGTTTACTTTTTCCCCAATGCAATGAATGGCCTTATGTTCCTTTCTTCTTTAAAAAGATAATCAAATATTTGACCTGTTCAGTAAATAAATTTCAGTTTAAGCAGCACCATCAAATATATATTTTTTCTTAAACAGAAACAACAACAAAAATCGAAAAAAAATGGAAATACTAACAGCAACAGAAGCACGTTAAACAAGCAAAACCTAAAAACAATTGCTATTGCACTGGTTTCAAAAGAACATTGAAAATTACAAAAACAAACAAGAAAAATATAAAGTTTTTAGTACTTGGGAAAGCGTTAATAAAATACCCTATAAAGTATGTACGAACGACAGATTTTTGAGAAACTTTTCATGGCAATTTTATTTTGTCTCAGAGTTTTTGTCAGAAATCTGCGGAGAGGAAGTCGCCGAAGAAAAATTTTTTTATATTTTGTTTTGTTCGAGATGTCTGACCTGTGGTTTGAACTGTGGCCTTACGTCTAATAAGCCAACAAACTAGCTACTGGACTGTGCGGGGACTTGGAAATATTTAACAGCTCTTAGAAAAGTGGTGACTAAAACCTGGCCTCTTTTCGTGCATTATTTGGAAATCATGGACCTCGTATAAAATATTGGCATGTTTATACATACATACATAATTGGCCATTACAACCCTTCAGTTAGGATTACGGCCTAGCTTCTCAACACCACTCATGTTGTGTGTGTTAATTTGTATACATGAGTGGCGGGACCTACAGTTTAAAGTCGACTCTGAATGACAGATTTTTTGAGAAACTTTTCATAGCAATTTTATTTTGTCTCAGAGTTTTTATCAGAAATCTGCGGAGAGGAAGTCGCCGAAGAAATATTTTTTCACATTTCGTTTTGATGTCTGACCGGGGATTTGAACACACTACCTACTAGACTACAGCGACTTCTATATATGGCTTGTTTATAAAGCATTTAAAGATACTGGAAGCATTACAGATGTAGACAGGCTTGTACATGATCGCAATGTATGTTCTGGGGAAAATATTTAATAATTCCAAGAGCGTTTTTAATTTACATTTACACGTTAATCCATACAAAAGCTAAGGCTTACGCAATAACCGTGCTGATATGCTTTGGAACTCGTTTCTCACTTGCTGGTTAAGTCAAGAAGTAAAATTGTCTCATCAAGTGCTAGGAGAACCCTTAAGTGATTGCGAAAATTACTTTGCATCTGGACAATAAGAAGTATTATGGTATGTATGTGTCATAGGGTTGTATTTGTTCGAAAGTGACCATGAAAAAACAAATTTCCATCAGTTCAGAGTGCAAAACCGCCAATTTTGGTCGACAAACGACAATTACATTACATGATAATCGTGCGATTTCATACCATTCGACTTTTTTGTGTTGTTATGTCCAATATAAAGGCGACCATTTAAATAACATTTTATTTCACACATAATTTCAAGGCCCAAGCATTAAAATGCAACAGAAATCTTTACAAAATTACAACATTTTGTAGACAATCCTTAGTACATTAATACTCATAATGGCATCCGGTTAAAAGTAATCTATCGACCAGTCTCTTAACACTTTACACGTGTATATTAAATTTTTAATTATTTAAAAGCATACATAATTAAACTTTAAATACATCACAAAGTTAAAAACATTAATAAATGTTTATAGCCTTAGTGTAGGGTAAGCAAAAATAAATGTTTCTGTTATGCGATAAACTCAACAGAAAAGAATCTTTTTGGTGGCATCATCATAACGCTTCTGTACAACTAAAAACAAAAACAACAGCAAAAAAACAAGAAGAAAACATACTCAAATAAAAATTTCTTCACTTTTCTGTGGCTGACAACTACTACTGGCTAAATGTTCTTTCTTTGAGACACCGTTTGTACTCTTTTCTTTACACTTCTGCCCAACATCAATGTTTTAATGAAGAGGATGCTAATAATGATCATCAGCATTATTATCATCGTCATCATAGCAGTGATGACTGTGAAGCCTACGTTAGAATTGCTTAGCAAAAGTTTATGTACTTCTCAACAATTCTTTCATGGATTCTCTGATTTAGAAGAAAATAATAGAAAAAATAAAAGCAAAGTAACCATAGAAAACAACCATAAGTTTATAGGCAGGCTCATAGTCAAACAGTATGAAGAAGTTTTTAAAGTTGCATGTTAATCTCAATTCAAAAGTCTGTAATTACAATTTCTTTTAACAGCAAATAACAACAAACAAACAACAGCAAAACAACAACGACAACAACAATAATAATAACTGCAGCCACACTAAGAAGTGAGAAAAAAGTGTGATAGTGACTGACACTCACGGTTGCTTCCGCAACCTCCGCTTTACAAAAGAAAAAAAAACAAAAAATTTTTTCAAAAGAAAAAGAAAAATAGAAAAAAAAAAGACTTTTCGTTTTGAGGTTTATTTTTTACTTTTTTTCTTTTTTCTTCGCTGAGTTTCATCTCTTAAAGCATCCCATATCTTGAGTGAAATGGCTAATGTATGCTACTTGCTAACAACAACAAAAGCAACTAAAACAGCAAAATAATGTATTCGCTTGTATGTATGACTATAGCATGTCTGATTCTGTCCGCCTGCTTACCTCACTTTACTTATGTGCCATTCATGTAACCAAAACGTATAGAACGAATGGCAAAATACGATAAAAAAAAAAAAGAAAAGAAAAATAGAATGAAATGCAGCACAAAACTCAAACACTCCAAAACACATTCTAATTCTGATGATGATGATGATTTCTCGCATATTTTCCCGCCACAATTACGACAATAACAACAACAACAACAAAAACGGATACAAAAAAAAATTGCAACAAATGTTGCGCCAATTCGAAGAACGATAACTAAACCTAGGAGTTCTTATTTAATATGAAAGAAATCAAGTTTGTTTCTTAAGTCTTTAGTTTTAAATTTCCTACAAATCTATTGCAGAGCTACTGATTACAAAAGAGACCTACAATGCATAGACATTTCTAGGATATTTGATAATCAGACTTTTTGAGATTAATCAGGATAATGAGGGAGTATAAAGCAAAGGTATTGCCTTGTTTTTGAGAGAGTCCAAGTCTATAATGAGCTAACAAATCGTAAAAGTTTTAGAGGAAAACTTTAATCGGCTTTCGTGGCTGTATTGTGTTGGTCGCATATGGGTTAATATACATATATACATAATTGGCCATTATAACCCTTCAGTCAGGATTACCACTCTTGTTGTGCGCCCTAATTTTATACGTGAGTGGCGGGATCTACAGTTTAACGTCGACTCCGAACGTCAGATTTTGAGAAACTTTTTCGTGGCAGGTTTATTTACACTTAGAGTTTTTGCCAGAAATCTGCTAAGAGGAAGTACTTTTTTTTTCATATTTCATTTTGATGTCTGGTCTGGGGCTCGAACCCGGGCTTAAAGTCTAATAAGCGAACACACTACTTCCTACACTACGGCAACTACTAGTAATGAGTACATCTTAGGTAATTGCGCAACAGAGTTTCTTGAGCGAGCATACTCCTACCGAATAATAATCCACATTTGGATGTAGAAATATTGCTTACCTCCGTTAAGCTGTCCACTGTCCTAATGAAAAATCAGGGGCTGAAGATAAATCTGTATATACTCGTCTAGCGTGAAATGGACAGGCAGGCATTCTGAAAACTTTCGCTCGCCTGCTAATAACTGCAAGGATAGTTAATCAGCTAAAGAGAAAGAGAAGAGTGTTGCCCGCTTTATATCCTAAAACGTGCTCGACGCAGCCTTCTTTCATTTCCCATTCATTTCCATTTCACCCTTCACTCGAGCTATCTTTACTTGGCATCACTAGATTTATTAAACTCTTGGTCGAATTTTTGATTTGATTCTAAACGAGTCACGATTATATGCGAAGCCTTAATTCAATTAGGATGTGCTAGTTAGCTTTGACTCGCCGCTATATGTGGCATCACTTGTACGTATATTTTTCTCCTATCATATCTTATTAACAAAATTTTACGTTGTTTCTACGTTGTGGTATTCTATAGTATATTATAAAATCAGCTTAGTTTGTAAATTCTTTTATTATTCTTTATAAATTTAGAAAATAAAATAAAATTCTATTTGTTTAATTTATTAACATTCTTTATTTTGCTCTCTTTCTAGGTAAGAAGCATTTTTCCCTTTAGAACATAGGATTATTTGTTCTTTGATTAATACTTTCTAGAGGTATGTTAAGCAAAATTATTTAAATACTTAGATTTGCAGAGTAAAACACGATTAGGAACAGTGTGACAGTGCCAAATATACTCAGTAAAGTTAAAAGCTATCCAATCATTGAAACATTTCTTTTTATCAAAACTGATGCTGTGTAACAGATGTGTTCCATTAAACAAAAAAATTTTCAGCAACGAACCTTATTTGTGAACTTAGCGTGAAAGACAGCCATAAAAAGTGCTACTAATGCACGTTAACAGGTGTTCTGTTTGTGAGCCGGCAGCATCATTAGTCCTTTAAATGCGGTTGACATGTGAATTCACTAAGAGCATGTATCATGCCACACGTCACGCGAAACCACGTAAAGCCCGGGTTCGAGCCCCAAGCCAGACATCAAAACGAAATATGAAAAAAAAATATTTCTTCGGCGACTTCCTCTCAGAAGAGGAGTATGAGTATTGTAAGTATTTTTCTAAATTTATGAATCTGAATGAGTAGACGTATGAATCAAACATATTTCGAATGTTATGAGTTTGATGTCAACCTTATACTCATACTCATTGCAACATGTTCTTATAAATCAATGTTGTAACGAGTACAAATGAATCAGATTAGTTGAATTTCAATACTGTTGTCTCACTTATTCTCAAAATTTCATGAGTACTTATGAGTAGCGAGAAAACAACTCATTGCTAATTTCTGGCTCACATTCACAATTTTAGTCGTCTTAAAGCTAGCATTGACGAATTGTTTCAAATAACGGATAGATGTATGATACCAGTCTGATGCAGTAAATGTTGAGAACGCAGTCGACATTACTGGCAGTGCCAACCAACATTACTACCATATGTCAAAGCAGAAATCAGATCGAATACTGTATTAAAGAAAATCAAACTGACACAATATTTGTAATTTCTAGCCACATATTATTCATCTGCAATGAACATACGAGTGGAAATTACTACTAACGAGTGAAAATTACTTCCAAACAACGAACATCTGCATTAAGGGCTCTCAGCAAAATTTTGTTGTATCATTGGCCAGTATAGAAGCTTATACTAATCTTGACATTACAACCCTTCAGTCAGGATTACCACCTAGCTTCTCACACCACTCATGTTGTGTGCTTTAATTTTATACGTGAGTGGATGGACCTACAGATTAACGTCGACTCCGAATTTTGATTTTTGAGAAAGTTTTTCATGGCAATTTTATTTACTCTCAGAGTTTTTGCCAGAAATCTGCTGAAAGAAAGTCGCCTAAAAAATATTTGTTTCATATTTCATTTTGATGTCTGACCTAGGGTTTGAACCCGTGTTTTACGTCTAATAAGCGAACACACTACCTACTAGACTACGGCGACTTCTTGTTATACTCCAGGCGTAATTAAATTAAATTAAAGCGTCTGTTTGTTGGTTATACTTCTCTTTTTTTAAAAAATTAAAATAATACTGATTTTAAAGAGTACTTGTTGCAGCGTGTAGTGGTGACTGAGTGCACACAATTCTATTTTTTTTTCTTCTTTTTCTTTTCACATTATTTTACAGCATGTGAATTTTCCAGTCAAAGTTTAACTGTTTTTTTTTATTTTTCTATTTCGTTTATTTTAACTTTTCTCGCAGCATTTCTTTTGCGCATTTTTTTTCAAACATCTTTTAGTGCTGCTGCTGATGCTATGACTCGGTGCCTTTATGTTGTTGTTATTATTGTTGTTGTTGTTCTAACTTTATACACTTTACTACACACATGTCTTCTTAAGTGTTTGAGATATGAGTACGCTTTAGATTTAGATTCTATTCATTTTTATTATATTCCTTTCAATTTATTCTTTTTTTTCAGAGTATTTCAGTTTCTTTACATTCATACGTTGCATACTACATGCATTTCACGCTATAGTTTTTCCTCTGTTTTCCTCTTTTTTTTTTTTGTTGGTTTCTGCTATGTGTGTTTAACAATTGTTATAAATTTAAAGGAAAATTTACAAGTTTGTTAAACACATTAGAAGTGTAAGTTTATGTTATTTAATGGAAAATCTAAGCATTCATACATGTATGTATGTATGCATGTACCATATGTACGTGTTAGCATCTACCGTGTATAGCAGTATAAATTCATTACAGTAAAGAACAAAAGTTATATATTTGAAATATTTTATAAATAAAATCCTCTAATTGTTCAATTCGTTTGCGATGCCACTGTACATACCAATCTGCATTGATATGTAATGATTAAAATAAGCGATTTCATATTACAAACTATTAGCAGGTGTAGTATGTATGTATCCTCATATTATTTTGTTTTCGTTTAGCCAAATCCAAAACTATAAGTAACGTATGCGTTAACATGCTTATGCAATCTATTAATATTTGTTTTTGTTGTTGTTTTTTTATTATATAAAAAGTAGAAAATTCTTTAAAAAAAACATATTGAAACACCTGAAGATTTATTTGCAAAAGAGTCTACATTCTTATGCAATTTTTTTGCAGACAGTTAAAGAAAGTTTTACATGAAATTCTTACATAAAACGGCATTAAGATCAATCGAACAGTTCAATGGAACTAATTTGTAATACCGAAATGGTTGAAAAGAAGTATTTTCTCACACATATAAAATTTTGTTTAAGAGGGTGTAGAAAGAAGAAGAAAGTTGTAATCTTTTAATGAAGCCCTACTTCCTGTAATTCCTACAGTTTACAGTTGATATTATTTAGTGTTGTTAGTCCGTCCTTAATAGTTCAAATATTTTAATTCCCATTAAATTTAATACCCAAAGTCTTTTGCAATAAGCAGAAAACTTTTAACTTTGGCTCCTAACATTGTGCCCAAGTGCTTTTGAAAATTAAAAAAAAACACACACACTGAAAATTTAACAAAGTGCAGGAAATATTTCCTTTGAGGGCAATAAATGAATGCCTATCAATTAAGTTTAATTTACATTGCAAGAGTGGCGTATCACTGTATTTACAGTTATACGCCTTCACCCAGAGGCCTATTCGTCCATTGTGACTCTTCAAATTAAATAGAAAAATAGGCGTGAGGAAAAGGAAGTAGAAAAGAGAAAGTAGAAGAAGGGGGGAAAAAATAAGAAAAGAGAAAGAAAAGAAAAGGAAAGAAAAGAAAGAAAGAAAGAAAGGCGAAAAAAACTACTTACCATAAGGGCATCGGTCGATAAATTGTCCTCGTTAAAATTAACTCCCTATCCAGTTAATCCCGTTTCAAAACAATATTAGATCCTCAAATCTGTAGTCTTTCAGCTCATCAACAAATCGACTACCTAGCTGTCTCTGCCTACGCTCTTGCAGGCAGTGGCATAGAAAATTATGCACAGCTTCCTCTGCTTCTACGCATAGTCTACAGATATCTAAGATATCCCAATTCCATCCTAAATGGGCTGTACTTCCCTTACTACTCCTATAATCGTTGCCATCTCTCATCTTCTCATGCTTAGAATAAGTTCCGTTCCCATATGATTGATCGCTGGCCATAAAGACCATTCAATCCTACAGTCCTTTCTAGATCCCCACTCATGGTTCACGGGTAAATCAAACTTTGCTTCAATAGCCTCAAAAAACAAAAACTATTGGTTGCCTAACCAACTACTCATCCATTGTTGCCTCCAAAGCTCACCCTAACCCAACATAACTCAATCTGTAAATCTGACATCAGCCCACTTAGCAATCGTTTACACTCCCAGTCTTTAGTGTTGCATGATTATACACATCTTCTTATATATAAAAATGAATGTGTGTTTGATTGTATGTTTGTATGTTTGTATGTTTGAAGTTTATAGACGATTAAACGGCTGAACCGATTTTCTTGAAATTTTCACAGTATCTTCCTGTATGTCTGGAAGGAGTTATAGGCTACTTTTTATGTTGATATTCCAAATGAGCGAGGGGCCATGCCCACGTATGCTACATACTACATACTTAATATTTAATTGCATTTGAAATATATTACTCATACGCATAGTAGTTACCCCTACAAGTATGCTATCTGTGATTCTTGATGTATAAAACCAAAGAAAATAAAGTGTAAAGAACGAGGCGGGGGGAAAGATAGAAGGGAAAGAAAAAAATTTTGTAACCAACATTTGTGAAAAAATTCACCAAATAAGAAAAAATATAACCAAAATTAAATTCGTAGACTTTTGTTTTATTTATTTTTTTTCAAGTTTAAATTATCTATACATATATATAAAAATGAATGTACTTTATGGAATCGTAAACTATGCATTTAATCTTTAGCAAAGTTGTTGCGCATGAGCCGACGAAGGTTTCTAAGTTGGTATAACCAATTTCCGACAGGTGGCGCCACTGAAAATTCTTCGAAATTAATTAAATCGTAAACTGTGCATTTGATCCTGTGTTGAAAAGAAAAGAAAAGAGCATTACTAGCCTCAGAATCAGCATTGAGACTGAAAAATCTTCGAGTACATGCCGCACAGATCCGTTCGCATGAATCACTTGAACAATGAATCACTTGATCGAATGCGTACTACTCAGGCCCGTTCGTCTGAATCATCTGGACAACGGGAAACAAAATCAATGAAATGATTCAAACTTAAGTGGATATTTGTCTAATGTCTTTCCTTTAAATTTATTTTAGTTTGTAGTGCAGCAAAGCGCGCAGGGTACAGCTAGTTATTATAACTGTCAATTATTTTTTTAAGATTATTTCATGCGAATATTATTCTCAGCTAAGGTGTAAGTGGTCCATCCGTGAGCTTCAATTTTGACATAATTTGTCCATCATTTCGGCCTTTAGTGTTGGGACACTACTGTGGTAGCTGTAATCTTACCTCTCATGGCTATATTTTTGGCTATTTTGACCCCTCTATGTGAGGGGCTTTAAGTATCCTCACCAAAAATAGTGCAATCAAATAGCGTAGTGACATAGCATTGAATTTCATTTTAAGTTTCTTTAAGTACAAACTGTATCGAATGTTAAAGGATAAGTATGTACAATTTGAACGAAATTTTTAAATAAATTGCTGGAGTTGTAGCTTGTTCCCATAGGCTACCTGCTAGTCTAACCCAAAAATAGGTTTCTAAGCTCGCCTTACTTGTGTGTTTTCCCACCTATTTCTCAAATTACGTTTCAAGGATTTTTTCTGCCTTGTTTTTCTACCGGTGGTCCAGTTTTACGTCTTCCTGCGGAATCATTATCGAATGATGTTCTCGACGTAACATTTTCGTCCTTGCGCATTACATGACCAGTTCAAACAAAAATATTTCCTTTGATTCCTTTAACTTGTTGAAAAAAAAATTAATTTATTTAAAATTCTTTTACTGGCCTAGTTCCCACATATTAACAAAAACCGTATGCCTTCCTTAATATTTCAATACAAACACAAGAAAAAAAAATTCGCCAAATAAGCCTATAATTTCTGAAAGATTTGTCTTTCTATCACCTCAAGTTGACTGCAATATATTTTGTTTGCCTTCAAATGAAGGAAAATAGGAAGAAAAAAAACAACCACTAACTTAACAGCCCAACATAACAATTGTTCCTTCTGCTGTAACTCCTAAACAGTTATAGCGTTTAATTCATAGCTGAAAACAGCCCACACACATAAAAAGAATTTATTCAACACACGCGTCACTAGGCAAAAACGAAAAAAAAATAAACAAAATCGAGCATAAAGCAAAAAAAAAAAAAATAAATGTGTATGAAAACTTTAAATGAATAGCTATAAAAAATTTCTCAGGTGTAGAGTACATATGTACGTATACCAATACATATATATTGTATCTTTCTGCAAAGAGGTAAACTGCAATCAAGTTCAAGCTACAAGTATAAGGTCTTCACTGTTTGCAACAAAATAAGCATATGTTGGTAAAAATAACAATTTTTTTTTAGGATTTTTTTTATTAATTTTTTGCTTTTTTTATTATAAACAAGTGTTTGATATGCAAAAAATAACAACAACAGTAACAACAACTTTAGAAAATATGCCTTACGAAATAATTTTTCTTTTTATTTTCTCTTTTTCTTTTTTTGATAATAGTGGCTGGCATTAATGCAAAACCGTACACGCCTTTCATAAATAAACCCAGGAAAATACTTTGGTTGTTGTTTTTTTTTATTTTCTTAATATTTTTGTATGATATTTCGGTTAATCTTCGTTTTATTTGCATTTTATATGAACTCGTAACAGGCAGTCAAGCATTTGGGCGATTTGGCCTCCCCCTTTAATCATGTCTCTTTCAAAAAAGAAAAAAGTTTTGTTGTTGTTGCCCGTTTGAATGGGTTTAAATGATATGTTTAGATTTGTAAAGGATTTATGTGATTTTGCATGTAGTATTGAAATACACAGAGAAGATATTTTCTTTTAAAAATAAATCAAAATTTTAAAATTACGTACGTCGTACGTCTTAAAATTGGTACGTCGTTTTTATCGCTCAAAACATTATTAAAATTGTGAACAGTAAAATAGAAGCCTCTGAAGTCACCGTAGTCTAGCAGGTAACACACTTGCTTATTAGACGCAAATACACGGTTCAAATCCGCGGTAAGACAACAAAACGAAATATGAAAAATATTTCTTCGAGGATTCCTCTCAGCAGATTTTTGGCAAAAACTCTGAGAGTAAATAAAATTGCCATAAAATTTTTTTCAAAAATCGAGTCGATTTTAAACTGTAGGTCCCGCCACTTATGTATAAAATTAACACACACAACATGAGTGGTGTTGAGAAGCTAGACCGTAATCCTGACTGAAGGGTTGTAATGGCCAATTATGTTTGTATGTATATATGTATGTGTTGCACTAAGTGTTCATTCCCATTACCTGCCTCTTTTGTACCTTAATTCTGTGCCCTGACTTTCTTTTCTACCATTTTTAGGTTTTCCACCATATCGAACTGGCTATATGATAAAAACATAAATATGTCACCTGCATAATCGATAATAAACACTCAGGCGGTCACATAGTCCCCGTGATATGCCTACATTGATAGTCGTTGACGATATCATGACGGTATTCAAGAATAAAGAATAGCATCGTTAAAGAATACTAAGTAAGCAAGAATGTAGACTGTTTGCAATCAAATTTCTTACCGAGAGAATCAGAAAGTCTTCTACTATTGATATTTGTAATCAATTGGTTTATCAAGCTCAAGAATGTAATTCTCCTTCATTTTCTGCACTCAGTGAGGTTACCATTCTTCGGTAGGTTGATGCCTAATTTACCTTTTAGTTCATCAGAGACTGAATGTTATTTCCAAATATCCCAATGCATCGGCATATAGTGATCTAGATCAACTGGGACAAGATTTATGTATGTCACTTACAAAATCTACATATTTAAGTGTCCTCAAATGATGCTGTCTTAAGTGAATCGAGAAGTCATGGAAACAAGTGATGTTTTAGTCCTTCTACGCCCAGTTTATAGTTCCATGTTCAAATGTTTTTATTGCTCAATTCATTTAACATGACATTTAAGGTGTTAAGCATTCCGGTGTTAGTTTCTTAAAGTGTAATTTGTGTTTTTGGAAAATGGAATGCCAACTTCGAATAGATTTTTTGTTTTGTTTTATTTCTTTAACTGATCAAATGGGCGTATGAGTAATTTTTGTGATATCTATGATTTCCGCTAGAAAAGTTGAAAAGACTTTAATTTAAGCAAAGGAAACTGTTTTGTTTTTTTGCCAAAAAAAAATAATTTCTAACTGACATATGGAGGTGTGTCCTTAAAATAAAAAGATAAAAGAATATTGCATGCAAAATTCCGAAATCTAAAGAAAAGCACTTTAAAAGAATTTTTCATTTCAATTAAAAAAAAAAAAAGAAAAAAGAATTTCCCTCCGTAATATAATCACACAATTTTTCTTTTTCCGTATTACATTAGAATTGTATGCTAAAGTACGTGCCTTTTTGCGTTCGAATATATTTTTCTCAATGAATTATTATTTTCTTTCATTCATTCTGGTATACATATATTAGAAAGGTTTGTTTTCATATGATACTTTATGGATGCTTTTATTTTTTCATTCAATTCTCGCCTTATTGCCAACTATTCTATCACGTTTGAACTTAATAGTTTTTCTTCTTTTCATTCTTCTTCTTTGCATCTAGCCTTAGCTTTCAGTTTATTAACAATTTAACACTTCTTTGTTAGCGCAAGTTGTTGGTGTTCTTTTTTCCCCTGTAGAATGTTTAAATGTTCTATTCGATGGTGGCTGTGTGAAGGTTTTTCTTTTTTTTTTTTTTTTTGTCTTACAATCTTTAAAGCAATTTATTGTTATAGATTTTTACATTTATTGATGTATTTCAGCTGCTTGCACGTTTTCTTCCTTTAACAACAAAATTATATTTTATTCTTTATGGGAATTTATTTCATCTTCGTCTTCTTCTACACTTTCTGGATACTTAAATTTATAATTTATAAACAATAACTTTGTAACTGTAAATAAATTTTAATTCTATTGATTTATAATCACACAATAAAGTTTGTGAAATATTTTTGTTTTGTAGAGGATTTTTTTGCGACTAACTAGAAAAAATTTACTACGATCCTTTCACAGTGGTTTTCGGGCAAAAGTTTCGAAAGTAACTAATTACCATGAAAAAGTTGCTAAAATTGTCGTTAAGGATTAAAGTTAAACTGTAGTTCCCACACAAACTATGGTTGATTTGAAAAGCTAAGATGTAATCTTGGATAAGGGTTTTAAAGGGTAATAATGTACGTGAATATGTAAGCCTTAAAAGAGTTTGTTTCTTAAGTCTTTTGTTTTATACATACATAATTGGCCGTTACAACCCTTCAGTCAGGATTACGGCCTAGCTTATACTTGAGTGCCTTAATTGTATACTTGAGTGGCAGGACCTACAGTTTAACGTCGACTGCCATGAAAAGTTTCTCAAAATTTCTCAAAAATCTGTTGTTCAGAGTCGACTTAAAACTGTTGGTCCCGCCACTCATGTATAAAATTAAGGATAGGCCGAAATCCTGACTGAAGGGTTGTAATGTCCAATTATGTATGTATGTACATATGTAAATCTTTTACAAATTTAGTTAAAAATTAAACATCAATTCCATTTAAACTTCTTACTACACAAATTTAAATTCCATTAGCCATTGATTGGGAATTGATAATTAAATTTTAGATTTAAAAATCTGAATCAAAAATGGCCTGCAAAAGAAAAAAAAACTTCAAAAATCCCAAGTTAGATCATAGAAATCTTATTTAAAATTTAAACTGTTTGTGGCTATTAAAAAAGCATTAAAAATCAAAATTAAGCTTCAAGTACAATAAGCATGATTAATTTTTTTATATTTTTTTTTTTTTCTTTTAATGAAATTTAAATAAGTAAATGTAACATATCCAATCTGAGAAAAGAAAAAGAAAAACGACATACACAAATACTACTTTTTATTTCCTTTTGTTAATACGTTTTTAAACGATTCCTTGTATCTTCAGAAGAATGCTATTTTTGCTGATATTGTTTTTGTTGTTTTTTTTTTGTTTTCTATTTTCTTACCGTGATTACCGTTATTATTAAAGCATATAATTGAACACACCCAATAAAGTAAAATCATCACAATCACTAGCCAGCATCAGTTGGATTTCAATTTTTTTTTTGTCTTTTTGCCTTCTGAATAAAAAAAGGAAAAGATCTTAACTTAAAAATGTTTATCCATGGTCATGCTTTTACTTCTACAAAAAAAAAAGCCACACAAAAACTACAGCAGCAGCAACAACAACAACAACAAAACGATGAAAAGCATTTTGACTACTTTTTTTCTTTTTTACATAATAATAAATGAAAAGAATGAATGAATGAATGAATGAAAAACATGCACCAATTTCTATTGTATATAACATTTTACCAACAAAATACATACTTTCATAGATAAAGACAATCAACGAGACATACATACATACATACAAACGCTTACACACAACATCTTCGAAGACAGTAAGTAAAAGATTTAACATGTTATTGTTGTCCAATGACCAAAAAGATTATTTTCTTTCTGTTTTTCTTCTGTTTTTTCTTTCATTGTTTTTTTTTTTTTGTTTTGTTTCTAAGGCTATTAAAACTAAAACGTGGTGTACTTGCTATGATGTGAACATTTGCAGTTTGAAACTATTAAAATCAAAAGAAGGAAAAAAAAACGTCAAAAGAAAAGCAGCAGCCACACACTCTCTTTTGTTCTTGAACCAATTGAATGTATCGAAATGAAAAATCGAATACAGAAAAATTATCTCAACACACAGCAGGTTCCCTTTTTTGGTTTGAATGAAGTTCTTCATACTTATATATAAACATTGAAAACCAAGTTAAAACATTCAGAAAAGAAAGCAAAATAAACTTATAAGTTTGGGTTTAATTTTTTTTATATTCAATGATTATTTGTCCAGAAATACAAGTAAATGTTGATTATTATCAAAATTAATTAGAGATAACCATCAGCTCGTCGTGCCAAGTCGATTTTCGTAGTGAATATTCCTATGCATATTATATAATCTCCTTGCGCATAATTATTGAAAAATGCGTATCGTAATCTAATCAGTATCTTTAGTGAGGGCAAGTTATAACGAGTCTAGATGTCTTTCCCCATTTGTAGTTAATCTTGAGGTTATGAAATTAATTATCTGGCGTGTGCATATATTTGTTACCTTAAACAGGCTACATTAGTTTTCCAGGAAAACTGCTGTGGGTTCACAGAAAAACTATTTATAACATCACATAACATAATTTGCCATTACAACCCTTCAGTCGGGATTACGGCCTAGCTTCTCAACACTCTCACTCATGTCGTGTCTGTTAATTTTATACATGAGTAGCGGACCTACAGAACGCAAGATTTTTGAGAAACTTTTCATGGCAATTTTATTTTACTCTCGGAGTTTTTGCCAGAAATCTGCTGAGGGGAAGTCATCGAAGAAATATTTTTTCATATTTCGTGTTGATGTCGGGGATTTGAACCGTCGCTTTGCGTCTAATAAGCCAACACACTACCTACTAGACTACGGCGACTTATAAATTGAAACAAGGCAAAAATACTTTGTAATACTAAAATACACCATTGAGAAGACCAATCATATGAATATGTTACCAACTTCTGTTACCTAAAATATACATAATATAGTAAAGTAACCCAGTAAACCTGTTTGAACAATTTAATAAATCACTATTACCGTAATCTGGCAGATGGCTCGTAATAATACTCCAAATATTTCGGTTTCGTAATAGCTCTAACAATGACCTGCTGACGCAAGTCGGCCAAATATTGTTTGCAACTGAACTATATTTTGCCGGACGGTATGTACTATAACATGAGAGATTTTAAGAGACTCATAAACCATATTTATACACTTCGAAGAGAACGAAAAGCCTCAAATATTCTCTCAAAGTGTTTATACACTTTTGGAGAGTATCTCTCACTCTGTAATGTTTCCATTCCTACTATATTTTTTTATATTATATAACAAGTTGAGGTTACGGCACACAATTAAGGGATGTGAAGACCAACCTTTTCATTGATCATAGACATTGGGACCACCAAATATGATCATCCTTCTGCAATTGTCAGTGCTACCTTTACCACGGCTGGTGCGTTATAATCACCATCCTACGCAATTGTAGAAAGGCACGGAATACTCGATCATTTATGAGTATTATAAGTATTTTTCTAAATTTGTGAATCTAAATAAGTAGACGTATGAATCAAACATATTTCGAATGTTATGAGCTTGATGTCAATGTTGTACTTATACTCATTGCAATCTGTACTTATAAATCAATCAATGTTGTAGTGAGTACGAATGAATCAGAGTAATTGAATTTCAATGCTGTTAGCTCACTCATACTCAAAATTTCATGAATGCTTATGAGTAGTGAAAATTCGATTCTCTGCTGATCTCTGGAACACATTCGAAATTTCTAATTTTCCCTGACCCTGGCTCATAAAACAAGTTAGACTTAAACGATGGCTTGGGTTATGCTGGGTTTGAGGACCTTGGTGGTTTATGACAGACTCTTGCAACATAGGAAAACCCATGCACTTAAATCGCTTAAATCCCTCGTGCAGAATCTCCAATGTGTCATGAGCTGTGCGGCACATAGCACCGTCCTATCCTTGGTGTTCAGATCACCCAATTCAAGCCAAAAGAACTTGGTAATCAGTGACCTATTGTGCTTGCAATTAATAGTAATGCCCTGTCATTCGTTGTCTCCAAGAAATATTGACTAATGAAAGAATGCATTGGGCGCTCTTAGTTCTCATAGGTTTTCATATCGTCCCATGCTTCTGTCTTAGAGTTTCAGCCTTAGTAGTTAAGAATATGCAGTTAAATATGCAAATATGAACACGTGACTTAAAAATAATTGACATTGAAAATTTGTGTTATTTTTAAATTATTCAATGAATGTGTTTTAGTTTAGGTCATTGAAACGTATTTAAGATTTAAGACTTTTACTATCTAACGATAACATAGGTTTAACAATTCCAATAATAAATGCCTATTTTATTAAAAAAAAAGGGTTTGTTGCTTAAGTCTTTTGTTTTCACAAATGTTTTTGTTTACTATCTTTACATCAATATGAATAGACATATTAAATGATATATTAAATTATAATAAATTTACACAATAAACCAAAATTTCAAAATGCACTCTCATGTTCAATAAAAGAAAAAAAATTATAAAAAATAACAAACAAAAAAGATTTTGATGAATTTTAAATTGGGCTGCAATCAGTCTTTATTAGTTTTTATGTTATTTATTTATAATTTATTATTCGATTTTTTATTTATAATAACGTGTGTATATTGTAAAGTATTTGATTCATTCATTTGACTGGCGGCTATTAGTCTTGCGTGCCAATAAAACATTTTGTTTTGTACGAAAACATGCATAAACAATACATTAATTATACACGTACCACTTGCCATTATAACTACTTACAGGTATTGATTGTTTTAGTACTTTTTTCTTTATTTTTCTTTTTTTGGTATTAAAAAATTTTAATAAATTGTTTATTTTACCGTTAGCTATTGTTTAGCACTCATATCGTAAACACATACATACATAAATAAATGAAGACAGTCAAGTCTTATTATGTTGGCTTATAATTGAGAAATATGTTTATATTTATTTCGATCTTCCAAAGTCATATGATAGCACTGTTTTTTTACTTCAGGGTGTGTATGTAAAAATTAATGTGTTGCAATTGGTTTTATTGGTTTTGTATGGAAACCTTGTTAAAATCTCTACATAATTGGTAATTTGCATAACATTGTTGCCAAAAAAAAACACACAAGATTTTTATTGCAACTTTAAATGTTTCTCATTAAATTATTGATTGCGTATTAAAGCGTTTGAAAATATAAATTAAATATTGAGGAGGCTAAGCATGATAGGTGATTGTAAGCTCATGGTAATAATTGTTGAGTGATTATTGTTACATAAATCATGTACTTGACTACATTCGACTCAAGCTTTGAATAGAGCTAGAAATATTACTAACAGTAAAAGAAGTTAATAACTTTTCACAAATACTTTTCTCAGATATTTATGGAATTCTATATATCTAGCTAGATCTATGAGATTAGAACCAAGTTCATTTACATATACATACATAATTGGTCATTACAACCCATTAGTCAGGATTACGGCCTAGCTTCTCATACCACTCATGTTGTGTGTGTTAATTTTATACATGAGTGGCGGGACCTACAATTTAACGTCGACTTAGAACGACAGATTTTTGAGAAACTTTTTCATGGCAGGTTTATTTATTCCCAGACTTTTTGCCAGAAATCTGCTGAGAGGAAGTCACCGCACAAACATTTTTCTTCGAACGTCAGGTTTAAGAAACTTTACACAGCAATTTCATTTGAGCTCAGAATTTTTGTCGGAAGAATGCTGAGAGCAAGTGATGTTTTAAAATTCGTTGATTTTTATGAATTCCAGGCATATATTTATATGCAGAGACAGTGTAAGGGCTAGTCAAGACTTACATTTATAAGGGTCATTATTACAACGTACCGTTAACTAAAGGGAGGATTTTAACGGACATTTTTCATTATTATAAGTGGACAATAAGGTAGTAGTGAACATTAAGCTAAAGGGAGGATCATCCTACCTTTAACTTTTAAAGTTTACTTTATGTTAGGTTAGAGGACGTGTACTTGTCAGTTAAGACAAGGTCGAATTGACCCATTGTACAATCATTTTATGTTAGAACTTGCTATATTATATATTGTTTTCAATATGGCAACTTCAAATAAAGGGTACGCCAAAAAACTTTTTTTTCTTGAAAATGCTTTAAAAAAAACGACTGAATATATTCTCAAATTTCTTTTTTTATTTGAAAGTACAATCCTTCCGGTTAATAATGGAAAATAATTTCAATAAAATGGCTGCCTCGGCTGGCCATGCAGTAGCCTACACGATCGGTCCAATTTTTAAGCACATTATCGATTGTGTGCAGCTGTATTTCACCAATGGGTTCACGAATATTGTCCTTTAAAGCGCCAATTGTCTCTGGCTTGTCGGCGTAACACTTATTTTTGACGGCACCCCACAAATAATAGTACAACGGTGACAAATCGCAGTTCCGAGGTGGCGAAACGACATCAGCTCTGCGGCTGATAATACGATCTTCAAAAACAGGGCGCAAAATATCGAGTGTAGCTTCGGCTGTGTGGCACGTAGCGCCGTCCTGTTGAAACCAAATGTTGCCAATATTCTCCTCTTCAATTATTGTGAACAAAAATTCGTTCAACATGGCCCGATAACGATCGCCATTTACTGTAACGGCCACTCCTTGCTCATGGCCCAATTATGCCTCTGGACCAAAATCCGCACCAAACAGTGACTCGTTTTAGGTGCGTCGGCTTTTCAATGTATACGTGCGGGTTTTCTGTGCCCCAAATGCGACAATTTTGCTTGTTTACATTGTTGAGAACGACGGTGAATTGATGTTGATGGCGCAATATTCTCGGGTGTACGCACTGTTTTTGGCTTTTCACGCTTTGGTTTATCGATGAGGATGCCAGTTTCTTTCACTTTTTTCACAAGATAACGAACATATGGAGCGGACGGTGCTTCTCTTCTTCCAAAATCCGTACGCAATTTTCGCACACATTTTGCAACATTACCATGATTTTCAAAGTAATGTCGCAATATTTCCCAGCGTTGTTCAAGCGTATACACAACCATATTCCTTCAGCGGAAGGATAAAACTAATTATCTGTCAAATCAGACATGAGCTAAGTGTTACCATTCACGAAATAAGCACTAGTTGAAAAAAAACTTTAGATGGCGGACCCTTTATAAACGAAATGAGGACACACAACAACAACAAAAGAGACCCTTCGTTGCCACTGAGTTTAAAAAAGCTATCGATATTGCTCTGGCGCTGCCATATTTTTGAAAAAGTTAACTTTATTTTGTCTGTAGGTTACAATAACGAAAAGAAGTTAAAGTTCACTTTAAAGTTCACTTTAGCTAAAGGTATCTTTAACTAAACCCAACTTTAACGGAAAGTTGTAATAATGACCCTAATTGAAGTAATTTTAATTTAATATGGTTTGTTGTATGGTACACTATTCGATTCACTTCGTACTTGTACTTAATGTTCAGTTCATTTAGAGTTTTTTGCTTTATTTTTTGTTTCTAATAGGAAATGATGACTATTAAGTTTAATAAGTTTGATAATCTGTCTTTTTCGTATTTCTTTTTTTTTTTTTTTTTGCTCAATGAACGTGTGTATACAAGTTTAAAATCTCATGCACGTACTAAAGCTAAAAGCTTTGATAAAAATAAATTTCTATGAGTTGGTTAATTATAATGAGCTATTCTTTCTTATTACTCTTTTGTTGTTATAAATATTTTGAAGCAAATCCTAATTTAGGTCATATACATACATATGTAGAGGCTTGAAACTAATCTCAGATAATTTTTAAAGATCTTTATTTTTTAATTTTTTTTAAGCTAAAGATTATCAGGTTAAATGTTCTATGCTAGATAGTTTTAATTTTTCTTAAAATAATGATAATAGATATAGCTGAACTATTATAATTATTTTAACTCACGTCTTTGCATTCATTATGCAGCAAATAAAATATTTTTTTTATAAAACTATCCTTCCGCACTATGCAATGCAATCAAATAACTTCTGTTTATCCATCATATGTTATAAAGCAAAATATAAATTATTTTATTTGTTGAATTGAACATGAATTCAATTGCAAAGCCATACAACGTACATACATAAGGAAGTTTAATTTTTTTTTATTTCAAAAAAAATACTTGAAATATTAAAAGAAATATTTTATATGGCATTTGTGTTTAAGTAAACATTTTTAATGCATAAATTTAACAAACCATGACATTTTTAAATTAAATTATTTAATTACACAAATAACATACTCTGTGAAGTCATATGGTTTTAAAAATTTGTGCTTTATTACGAGGTAGCATTATTTGAGTGAAGCACAATACACTTTGTTCAACGCATCTCCTCTCTATGGGTTCATTAAAATAAATTTGTTTGTAAAATGATTTCGTTAAGCCTCTTTCCTACAGGAATGTTCTTAGCTATGTCACTTAGTACTTGCGTTTAAACAGCCTCTGTTCAACCAATATTAAAAACTAGTTAGATTTTTCTATAACGCAATATGTTAGAAGTCACCGTGGTCTAGTAGGTAGCGTGTTGGCTTATTAGACAAGAGGCCACGGTCCGAACCCCAGGTCAGACATCAAAACGAAATACGAAAAAATATTTCTTCGGCGACTTCCTCTTAGCAGGGTTCAGAGGAAATAAAATTCCTATGAAAATTTTCTCAAAAAATCTGTTGTTCAGAGCTGACTTTAAACTGTAGGTCCTGCCACTCATGTATAAAATTAACACACACAACATAAGTGGTGTGAGAAACTAGGTATATAATCCTGACTGAAGGGTTGTAATGACCAATTATGTATGTATCTATGTAAACTGTTACTCCATTTATGATTATAAAATATTGAGTGTAGTATCCACGCCAGAAACTTTACATAATGTTAACTAAAAGTACATAAATGCATACATAATTGGCCATTACAACCCTTCAGTCGGGATTACGGCATAGCTTCTCACACCACTCATGTTGTGTGCCTTAATGTTATACTTGAGTGGCGGGGCCTACAGTTTAACGACAGTCGACTGCGAATGACAGATTTTGAGAACATTTTTCATGGCAGGTTTATTTACTCTCAGAGTTTTAGACAGAAATCTGCTGAGAGGAAATCGCCGAAGAGATATTTTTTTCATATTTTGTTTTGATATCTGGCCTGGGGCTCGAACCCGGGCTTTACGTCTAATAAGCGAACACACTACCTACTAGACTATGTGCTTACAAACTTAAAAATCAATCAAACGCGATGCTAACAGTAAAAGTTCTTACGATAAACAAGTTATCGAAACTGTTAAATTTCACTGATAATAGTGTATCAAGCTAAAAGCCGATTACTATTTTTCAAATTTATTTTCTTCCCCTTTAGGATCTGCTAGTCTGCTATCTTACGATTAATTCACGTTCATTAATTGTACATCACTGCACCACTGATGCTCTAATTGTCAACAATCCAATTTGACACCATTTGCATAAATTAAAGCACATTTACAACTTAAAATTTATTTTTTCATCATAAGGCCTGTAAATATCGTTAATAATTAATTAATAAAGGCCCCTCTTCGTGCAGAATAATTGAATTTTCTTTAATAGTTAGTAATCTGTAATACATAAACATTTGCTCAATGGTTCTGTGATAAATTTTCCAATGCTTAAATAATGCATGTCATTTACATACATATTACTTTTGCAGTTTGATATCAAGGCCTGCAAATCCAAACGTAATTAAAAGTTCATTACTCCAAAGAAGTTATGTTAACTTTCTTAAATACTTATAACTCGGTAAATAGGCCTTCAACACGCAAAAAAATGTGCATATTTTTCTCATTACTTAAGTCTTTGTATCTAAGATCTCATGTAATTTTCTTACATTTTTTTATGTTTTTTTAATGTAAACATTTCCCCTTTTTTTGGTTTTCTGTGGCTTTATAACATGTGTATGCAAATAAACAGTTTCCTACTGCAAGAATCATTAAGTTTTTTTTTTGCCATTATTCTTCTTCTCCGTTTCGTTTTTTTTTCTGCCATTGATGATGGTATTTTAAACGAATAATAACCTATTGACCCAGTTATTGTTGGGCTTAAGACAGACCATCAGTTGAAAGCACAAAACAAAACAAACAAACGAAATGCAAACAAATCGTTATGAAAATCGAAAGCTATTTCATCTTCATAAAAAAACGGAAAGCCTGTAAATGTTAAAAATGAATGTGAAATGTTGGAAAATGTGGAAAAATTAAGTGTTCAAGCTCATCTTTGTCTGAACATACATATTTGCACAATGCAATGTGTATTAAGCATTTAAATATTTGTTTAACATTTAAACAAATTTATTATAATTTTTCTAGTTTTTAAATACGAAGTAAAATATCTCATAAAATGAATAGTAAATTATAAAAAATTTAAATTTATGAAGCCATCATCACACTTGTTTATCTGCCGATTATTATTTAAAAACAAAATCTTTTGCAATCATAGTAAACAATATACGTATTTATGCGTGTAAATATTAAATTAGTTATATTGAAAAGACTTTAAACAAACTAGGCAATTTAAACATGATAACTCATAGTCAATAGTCTTGGCTAATATTTGTTAAAGTATTGAGTAAAATTTGTGTTAACAATTGGCTATCAACTGTGGTGTCTGTTTGTTGGGACGTGATTGCTAAATAACTCACACCAAGTATGTTGCCAAAGTCTTTTATTTGTTTATTACTGGCTCTTACAACTGGCACTTAACTTGATAAATACCTGCATATTTAGGTTGTTCTACATTTTATTTTCTATTTTACTATTTGACTTATTTTTTAAGTGCAAATAAGTGCATTTAGAGAAATATTTTTGCAAGTAAAGACCTATTCATAAAATTTAAACGTTTGAGAAAAGTATGTTAATGTCTATTAACTAGTATAAAAATATTGCATTATATCATATAGCACAGGTTGCTGAAAATGTTAGAGCAATATTCACTTAATTTACAATTATTTTTCGAATTATAATAATTATAGCAACAGAATGGACCAATGGGTCCAGTTTGATAAGCGACTGGACAATAACAGGAAACAAACATTGCTCACTTGAATTCAAAATATCCATTCAGTATAGAGGTGCATGAAAAAATTGTGTAACTCAGCATGCAAACAACTCCGTAGAGATCTTCACGTATGTTTCGAAATTCGATGGAGCTGAGGGTAAAGGCATCGCGCTAATAATTACTATGTATAGATAGACTTACTGATAGCCAGGCGGCACTGGACTCTTATTGGACGTTAGGCCACGGTTCAAACACCAGGTTAGACATCTCCAACAAAGCGAAATATGAAAAAAAAATTTCTTAGGCAACTTCCCCTCAAGCAGATTTCTGGCAAAACTCTGAGAAAGAATGAAATTGCCATGAAAAGTTTCTCAAAAAAAATCTGCCGTTCGGAGTCTTGCTACTCATGTATAAAAAATAACACACACAACATAAGTGGTGTGCGATGCTAGGTTGCAATCCTGACTGAAGGGTTGTAATGACCAATTATGTACGTATACTCAGCTCAACTCGGCGATAATTATTATGTAAAGATATTTACATAGTTTCTGAGAGCTAGACGGCACTGGACTTTAACATAATAAACTCCAAGATGGTTTTGGACTGCCGTGCTCCTCTAAACGAGATGGCAGTGCGGTATAATATTCATATTATATACTCATCTATACGTAGTGGTGTTCCGGGAAAAAGCAGATAGTATGAATTGACTATAGGTGTCAGAGCTTTCGAATTTTCGGCTTATTCCTGTAAACTAAGAATTCCTGTAAGCTCAAAATTAATAATGCAGTAATAGAGCCTACAAACGCCCCTTGTGAAAATTCAAATACAAGCAAGATAGCGTAGTAAATCGAAAAGTCTTCTCAGGTGCATGCTTATCATAGCGATTACGGATACTTACGAGAGACACATTGATCTTTGTCATATGGCCATAAGCATTATGGAAGAAGGAGTCACTAATCTGTCGAAAATAGACATGAAAATAAGTATCTTCACTAGAAGCTCCCTATGGGTTCATGGCTAAAGCAAATGAATGACTGTGGTATTAGAAAGGGCTATTTTTGACTTAAGCCTATCTATCCTTTTGGCTTGAAGGGCAGTTATTTAAGTGAATATTTAAAGAGGTAGCGCTCCTTCTCCTACCTTATTTTAAATTTTTTTCAGTTTTTTGAAAATATGTAATGCGTATAATGAAGTTTGTTCCTTAAGTCTTTCGTTTGTTATACCATTAATATTATCTTTCGTGACTGAAATATCTTTCTGAGCCTATATTTATTATTATATACCTCACATGTTTCTTTTGAAACATCTAAAATTCTAGGAATTATAAAAAAAAATTAATTTTTTTAATGAAATAAGATATCAAATTGGAATTTATTTCTTTTGTTAAAACCGGTATAGAAAAATAATACATTTTATTGAACAGGAAAAAAACAATACCAAACATTTTAATAAAGACATTTAAACAGTTGCTTAAAGAATTCTAAAAATATTTCAAATACCAAATGTAACTGAAAAAAGTCATATTTTCTTCTACTCACTTACTTAGCAACCAACCAACATCAGCATTTGTTACAGGAAATTCTTTTCAAAGAAACCAAAAAAAAAAACAAAAAAAAAAGAAGAACAATTCTAATCTCTAAGATTTATTTGCAACAAAACTATAAAAATTATTTCATTCTTAAATGCAACAACAACAATAGTAACAATAACTACAACAGCAAAAAAAAGTAGAAAAAAACATTGGAAATAAACAACAAGATTCTTGCTTTTCAAATCTAATTCTTGTTGTTGTAGAATGTATAGTATTTCGAATGGCTCGACTGTTGTTTGCAACATTATTTGATAATTTTTCTTTCAATATGTTTTCATGTTCGCTGATTTTTGTTCTTTGTATTGTTTTTTGTTGTCTTCAACTATTTGGTCGTAATGCTCAATGACCGTTAAAATGGTTGGTAAGTGAGCGCATTTCCACAGCTTGATACATTTTTAACAAATTTATTGGCATCTTAGGCAGCTCTCACATACATATACAAAAATCCAAACACAACAGCAGCCACAACTGTATAACGTTTTCAAAACTTTAGAATACCAAGCAAAAAAAATTAAAAAGAAGGAACGACAAACACTACATAAATACTTACAAGACGACAGAACAAAAATTTATAGAATTTTTTTTTTTGTTTTGTTTTTGTGTATATTACCGGCTAGCAATTGGCCAGTGATGGAAAAAATGAACAGCAAAAGTAGTAACACACACAGAGAGAGAGAGAGAGAGAAAAAAAATTGAATGAAAATTTTTGTTGTTGAACTTTTTTAACCTTTATCTAACGATTCGTTGGTGGTGGTAAACATTTTCTATCAACATAAACATTTATCATTACGACCGAACGAACGTTAGAATTTCTTTCGATATAAAAAGAAGCAAAACAAAGAAAGAAAGAGAACGAACGCCTGTCTAGTTAAATGCTTAGTTTCATTTTATTAACTCGATATTAAGTAGTATTTTTCCTCTTTCTCTCTTTCATTATTTCCTAACAACCTAACTTTTTGTAGAGGATGATGCTAGAATGAGGTTTTTTCAAACGACTTTTTATCCAATTCGAGCTGATAGTTATGATGTGCAATTGGCGTGGTTAACTATCAACAAAGTCATTATCATTATTTAACTTAAAAAATATTTATTTGAACTATATTTTATAAGAATGAAACACACAAGAAAAAATGTATTCTTAACATTCTTTTTTTTTCTTTTTCTCTTCAAATTGATGTGATAAGTACGTGGTAAGCAGACATTTAAAAGAAGGAAATTGCAATAATAATGGTAAAGGGAAAAAGGAGACTAATAACGAGGCTATATGATCTATAAAATATTAGAACGGAAACTTTAAGGCTATTAAGTGCTGAACAAAAAACTTTTCGCAAAATTTTTGGTTGCCCATTTTATTACTTAAAAAAAGTGGATACCATTTATTGAAAATGTGTAACGCAAACCATTCTTTTTATACATTCACGGTATCACATAATTGCCCATTGCAACCCTTCAGTCAGGATTACGGACTAGCTTCTTACACCACTCATGTTGTGTGCGTTAATTTCATACATGAGTGGAGGGACCCACAGTTTAACGTCGACTCCGAACGATAGATTTTTGAGAAAACATTCATTGTATCACGTGCAGTTTAACACGCGTACCAAGTCTAATTCTACCATTTTCGAGAAACAATGAAGATTATAATTAAACCATATCAGCACGATGCACCAAATACTGCATAGTGCAGTGTGCATTGTCACCACTTGAATTAGCTCTTTACACCAGAGAAAGGTATCCTTCCAGGATAAATTAATGCCGCATAGGTTTCAAGAATGCATTTCAATTCATTCTCATTTAAATCATATCACCACGGTGCAACAAATAATGCATATTTCAGAATGCATTGTCACCTCTTGAATTGTCTCTTTACACCAGAGAAAGGTATCCTTCCAGGATAAATTAATGCCGCATAGGTTTCAAGAATGCGTTTCAATTCATTCTCATCGTTACAGATTTTCGACACAAACTTCATTCGGAATGGGCGGTATTGCATCATACATACATACATACATACATACATACATACATACATACATAATTAGCCATTACATACCTGACAGTAGGGGTGTATTATATATATAAGTTAAAAGTAACTTTAGCAAAAGTTAACTTTAAAGTCAACTTTAACTTATTTTCGTTATTACAAGCTAATGATAAAATAAAGTTAACTTTTTCAAAAATATGGCAGTGTCGGAGCAATGTCGATATGTGTATGTATGTATGTATACAGTCTTAAGATTGCTCCACTCATTTCATGTATTATTACTTATTCTCGCTGTGAAGCATTTCCCGAAATCATAAATTTTACTGATTAAGGAGGGCGTTGTCATCCAATCTATTACGTAGGACACGAAAATAAATTTCATGTTAGACTTGTCTCCCATCCAACTGACCATAGTTTCCAAAGCTTTTATCTTAATTACCATATGAAGAGGACATAAATGCAACAGATCGTCCACCGCCGCTATTACACATGCTAGTTTTTGCGTCTTGTCTAATTTTATTTGTGCAGTTTTCAGATTTGTTCTATCTGCCTAAAGAATTGCCCCTTAGGTGACCATTGGCCTGGCCATCATGGTATTTGATTTTATCTCTAAAAATATTTGCTTTACAATTAATTGTTTACAAATTTCAACATATTTGGTAGAAATTATGAAAATCGTGTAATTTTCCAGCAAATTAACCAGGAAACCAAATGCTTGCAATAATACTGTATTAAAGATCCAGCTTAGCAATTAGCTGGAGTTTATAATATAACCCTCCCATATATAATTACATCAAGAAAATCCTGCTTAGGAAAACATGATACTTATGCTTTTCGTAGCTCTTTTAAGCTTGGCTAATTCAATGGGTAATTGCTATTAAACATTCAAACATTTTCTTCCAAAATATTTTTACTTTTTTCCTCCTCCGTGAAACAGCTTATATTGGCGGCTAAAAATCTCAAAATGTTGTTTCGTTTTAAAACTGGGTGTTGGCGTAATTTTGTAATAGTTTTTTAATAATGAGTAATTTCCATTGTAATTGGAATGAGTGAAATAGAAAACAAAAATTAAAAACGAAAAATAAACACGATATGTGTGGTAAAGTATTATTTTTTGGCAATTTAATGAATTTTTTCCATGCAATTGGTTTTGAACGCTTGAAATTCCAAAGTACATGCAAAAGAGAACCGAATATGATTTTATTGAAATAGAAAAGTTGTGCCTTGTCTTTCTTTTTTATGCCAAATTTTTGATTTATAATTACACAAAGTATGTGTCTTAAGTCTTTTATTTACAATGTTAACTAAAGATTCCAAAAAAAAAAAACAAAATTAATAACCAAATTTGAATCCACTGGGGTTTTTTGTTTATTATTATTATTTTTTTTTTAATTTTTAAATGTCAAACCAAATCTTTTATCAAACTAATTAATTCTCTAATTTCAAATATTTTTAGTTTTAACATACTTTAAAAGCCATTTGTTTAGCAAATACATACTTATTAAATTATTCATGTACTCGTACTTTAATCATCATACCCCATACATACCATATACAGTATTTAAATCATAAAATAATTAATTTGTTTATAAATAACGTTGACATTTAAAAAAAAACATGTTCACATGCCACAACGTGCCACTTGAATGCTTCAATGACATTGGAAAATGTTCTCAAATATCTGTAATAAAGATTTCATTAAGATAATGTGATTCAATTAAGATAAGTATGTACTGTTAATGGTTTTAATAAGTTAAACACAATTTGTTTTGTAAAGATTATTAGTTTAACAATTAAATTTATTTTATTAACAGCATTAATAACCAATATTCTATTTTTATTTACGAGCATCATAATTTCATAGAATTTTTCTAATCAAATACATACAAAGACGGGCACTTCGGATAAGAAGAGTATGGGCTTGCCATATAAAAGTAAAATCTTAAAAACGTAATAACATCTCTTCATAAAATATAATTACATAAATTTTTTTATAAAAAATTTGAATTAAAAGAGAACATACGAACATAGCATGAACGTAAAAATTTTTTAAAATTTCGATCAAAACCATACTGTCGGTCATATTTTTTCTCAAATAATTTTTCCAAAATCATAACCACGGATTTTCCAAAAATCGATAAATAAATGCGCACAAACTAAGTAAGTACACTAGGCAATCATTTTCCTCTAGTTCAACTAGAGAATCAAAACAGCAAGTGCAATGAACAAGGCAGCCTTATAATGGTAATTACTACAGAAGTCGCTTAAAACAGATTTTTTTTAGTTATTCTGTATTTAGCTAACCTTGTTCAGTAAGCTCCAAAATGAGAACCATGCCCTATTATTTTAACATTTCTAGTATAACACCAGCATATCATTACATCTCATATTAATCAATCATGGTATAGATTTATGAGATTGCGGTACTTTAGTACGTAGTTTTATTAGGCGTGAGACTGTGGTTTAAACCACAGGCCAGACATCTCCAACAAAACAAAATAAAAAAAAAAAATATTTCTTCAGCGACTTCCTCTCAACACATTTGTGGCAAGAACCCTAAGAGTAAATAAAATAACCAAAAGTTTGTCGTTCGGAGTCGACTTTAAACTGTAGGTTCCGCCCCTAATGGTTAAAATTAACACACACAACATGGGTGGTGTAGTGCAATGTTAAGTTAACTTCATGACATTTAACTGCGATAGACCAGTCAGCATTTAATATAAAAATAATTCCAAAAATGCAATTTTTCATGCCTCTATAGTTTTCAATATTAAAATCTCTTTGAAAGCCTACAGGCTTATAGTTAGTTCCAAAATTGCTTTGTACTTTATTACCTTATTATCAGAACCCTAACAATCAGCAACGACTTTTCACTTTTCTGATTGTTACCGATGCATCTATTCCTTTTACGTATTCCAGATTGCAACTAGTATATCTCTTACAGGTGTCTTTGCAACACTCTGTCTGATACTTTAATGCAAATATCTTCTTCCAAGAGAGTATAGCTTATATGAGTAGAGTTTTTCTGTTTTTCCATCATCTGGAAAAAGCCTGTTCGACAATCTTAAACTGATTTCATACAAACAGAACCAAGTCAGGATAGATTTGAGACACATTTTATTGTAATTATCCAAGAGACCAAGTTAGAAGACATAACCTTTAGTCAAATAATTATTTTTAAAGCTGTCGGACAAGATTAGGCTCTAAGTCTAGCATTACCCAGCGTTTAGAATTTTTTTCTGAATTTGTTGCATGCATACATAGTTGGCCATTGCAACCCTTCAGTCAGGATAACGGCCTAGCTTCTTACAGGACTCATGTTATGTGCCTTAATTTTATACTTGAGTGGTGGGACCTACAGTTTAACGTCGACTCCGAACGACAGATTTCGAGAAACTTTTTCATGGCAGGTTTATCTACTCTCAGAGTTTTTGCCAGAAATCTGCTGAGAGGAAGTCGCCGAAGAAATATATTTTTTTTTCATATTTTCGTTGTGATGTCTGGCCTGAGGCTCGAATACGTCTAATAAGCGAACACACTATCTACTAGACTACGGCGACTACATGACGTAGTATTAGGCGGTCTAATTTATTTTGCAGCTTCTCTGGCTAATTTGATGAACAAAAAAGAAAATTAAAACCCACTCATAGCGTTTATTTCGTATATCCTTCAGTCTAGTGATATTAAATACGATGCACACCCTCATTTACTTTATTTAAGGAAGTAAAACTGAATGTCATCATAACGTTTTTTTTTATAAAATTTTAAATAAATCAATTTGATTACTTCCTTATAAAAGTTGTATGTTAATAACCTCTATCACAATACTTACATACATACGTACGTACATATGTATATTGTTATTAAAACATTTTCTTTTTTTTATTTTTTATTATATTATGTATGATATATTACATTCACCTTAACTATATTTCAACTAGCCAGTTTACAATAAAACTTTTGTGGAAAATGAAAAGCAGTTTTACTTCAATTAAAATAAAGAAACGAAAAAAAATTAAATTTTAACAGCGGTATGCAACAAGTCCCACCACCACCACCACTGGAAAAAACTGTCTACTGTTGAAAATAAATTCACAATCTTTTTTTTTTTTTTTTGTTTTTAACATTATAACTGAAATGAAGTTTAAGGTCAACTACTCAACAGCGTATTATTTAAATGGTGTAGGTTATTGGCTTCTTGCGATTGTTGTATTAATGTTGCATGCAATTTTAGGTTTTTTGTTTTTTTTGTTCTCTCATTTTAAGAAGTTTAAAAACTAGAATTTAATTCAATGGCAATTAAAATAAAAGGCCTCTCGCTATAAGTAGGCTTGATTTTCTTAGTTAAATATTAACATAAATATTTACTAAACACGGATTTAACAAGTTGTTCTTATGGTGATAAGTTTTTGATAGAACATATCATTGTAATTATATTTTAAAACTGGCTTCTTTAGCTACAGATTAAAAACATTTTCAATTTAATTGCCAGCCGATAATGAACAATTTGTTAAATACATAAAAATATTCCCTTACAGCCCGTTGTTTTATGAAAAAAAAATATATTTGCGGCATGGCAACCTTTTACATTCAATTTAAATAAAAGTATGTGTCTTAAGTCTTTTGAATAGTAATGGGAGACTATTTTTTTTAATCGTTGCACTTATGAAAATTACAAAAAAACGACGAAAATTTGAAAAAAAAGAAATGATATATTTATTTGCGATGATAAATGAATCCCATTCGTATACTCTTTCAAGATTATTTCAGGTAAAAAATTACCCAAGAACTACAATTTTTGCATACTTTTCTCTGCTTTTCGGTCTGTATCCCATCTCAGATGTTATCTTCCAGAGCTGATATTTCGTGGCAGGCTTGCCTCTGTACATGTGGGTATTTTCGTAATCATAGCTATGTCATTAAGAATTCCAAACAGGTTTCCTTGCGATGTAGCGTTACTTTAGACCGGAGATATAAACGACGAAGGTATTGGCAAACAAAAAGTGCTTTATATAAATCGGGCAAAATCATAGTCTCAAAGATTCCAAAACAGGTTTCCTTACAAGAGAAAAACTTCTCTATATAAATCGGGCAAAAATTTGGGCGATAACTTGCATTTTTTGACAAATACTTGAATTTTTTTTTAATGACTTGCAAAAAATCTATTCTTAAGGATTCCAAAACAGGATTCATTACGTTCGGCCGATACCTGGGGCCGTGGAAAAGCTTGTCTATATAAATCGAGCATAAATTGGGGCGATGACTTGCATTTTTGACCAAATACTTGCATTTTTTGGTCGATGACTTGCATTTTCTGGCGGATGACTTGCATTTTTTGGTCGATGACATTTTTTTGTCTATGACTTGCATTTTCTTGGCCACGGCTTGCATTTTTTTGTCGATGATTTGCATTTCTTTGGTAGATGGCATACATACATAAATGGGCAATGACATTTTTTAGTCGATGACTTGCATTTTTTTGGCCATGACTTGTATTTCTTGGTCAATGACTTGCATTTTTTGGTGGATGACTTGCATTTCTTGGTCAATGACTTGCATTTTTGGGTCGATGATTTGCATTTCTTTGGTAGATGGCATACATACATAAATGGGCAATGACATTTTTTAGTCGATGACTTGCATTTTTTTGGCCATGACTTGTATTTCTTGGTCAATGACTTGTATTTTTTGGTCGATGACATGCATTTTCTGGCGGATGACTTACATTCCTTTAGTCGATGACCTGCATTTTTTGTAAAAAGAAACACCCGCTTGGTTATTAAGTACTAGGCAGGGAACTGCATAATTATGTTTGTCAAGTATTTTACGTTTACGCTAAAATTAATAAGCAAGGCTACTATAAATTTGTTTATAATTCTATTCTTTATTATTTTACTGTTTTTTATTTATTATTTTCAAAGTACATAATAAAATAATTATTTACCACTTGCTGTGCATAAATATTATGATAAAATCAAATATTGTAAATCAATATATGAGATTCCAACTAAAATATAAAAATACCCGATTAATACATGCTAAAATGTAGCAAAAATTAAAATTTTAACACCTCTAGGAAATTAACACATTAAATATTAAAATTAAAAAAAAAAAAAAATAAACATAAAAATATTTCTGGAAAAACAATGACTAATAAACGAACAAATATTCAAAACAGAGCAGCATGTGATTTAAAGTAAATATTTTGCAAAATATTAAATAAATATAATGTTGTTTGTTGTACAATATTTTTGTATGTTAATGTTGTTGTATTTTTGTATTTTCTAATATTAATTTTGTTTTTTATTGCTTTTCTTTTTTATTTTCAGTTATACAAATGCTCCACAGTCCACAGCAAACAATGCTAGTCTTCTTTATCCCTCCACCAATGGACAAGTCTATCGTATACATCCATCGGGAACGATAAATGCCGTAACCAATATTCAAGGTGATGTGGTTGATGGAGTAGTCGTGCATTCCAATACGGATTCAACAGCATCGTCATCTTCTCATGGTTTTTCACAGCGTCTTAAGGAGTTAGCCGCCTCAGCTGGTTTGCTTTCGCTAAAGCCACGAGCGCCTTTGAAACCGGTTATTAAGACTCGTGGCTCACCGGGTCCAGAATTTCCCAAAAAAGTGACATTCAGTGCCTTTGCAACGGTGCAAGTGGTGTGATTTTTCATATTTATTGTTGTCGGTTATTTCATTATAACAACAACAGTAAACAAATAACACTGTATTGTAAGCAGAAAAAATGTGGCTTTAAAAGGTTTTTAACATTTTTACGTATATTTTTTTTTAATTTCTTTTTCTCATACATATGAATACAAAGTTATTATTTATTTAATTAATTAACATTCTATTAATTATTCTATTGGTTTTGTTTGTTTTTCGCTAACTTTTCATAGGTTGCCGCTGTGTTCAGACGTTTTGTGGATGGATGGATGGTGTTGATGGAGTTGAGTTTAAACGGAATCAGCTGCTTCTATTTGTTGCTATGTTTGTAGTATTTAGATCAAATAATTTGTTGATTTATTTTTTAATATGATTATTAATATTTATATTTTATTGTTATACAAAATAAATACATTTTTATTATTGCTAAAAATATATTGTTAACATAATGCACAATACAGGCTTGTGGTTACAAAATCATTGAAAAAAAAATAAGTTAAATAAAGCTAGCCAGCACAGTTATAAATAATACTTTAAAATCATTAAAAATATTAAAAATAAATTTTTTTAAATTTTTCTATAAATTATTGGCTAAAATTAGCACAAAGCTTTTCCTAACAAAACATAGAATCCCTATTTTCAATATTTTGTTTATTTTCCAAACTCTGAAATTTTAATATTTCTTGATATAATTTATATTGTTTACTTACATACATACATAATTGGCCAAGGACACTTTAGTCAGGATTATGACGTAGTTTCTCACACCACTTATGTTATGTGTGTTAATTTTATACATGAGTAAAGGGACCTACAGTTTAACGTCGACTCTGAATGAAAAGATTTGTTTGAGAAACTTTTCATAACAGTTTTATTCACTCTCAGAGTTTTGTCAGAAATCTGCTTTCGATGTCTGACCTGGGGTTTGAACCTTGGCCTTACGTCTACTAAACCAACACACTACCAACGGCGACTTCACATTGTTTACTTACATACCGAAAATATATTTTAAAGCTACGAATAATTTTTGTTAAACCCAAGTCTTGAGTGCATTATCTTTTATATACGATGTAATAAATATAATTAACAAAATAAAGTTTTCTAAATATGTGATTTTAAATTTTATAAACAAATATAAAAACGGTATTGTGCCATGATTTAATGTGGCTTAATAATTTAACAGAAAAAAAGAAAATAACAAACAAAAAATTATAACATTGTATATTAAAACAATAATTAAATTATTATAAAAAATAAATGTATTAGAAAAAAACTTGAGCAATTCACACAAGCCCTTGTATCGTTGTATTGAGTGTATTGTTGGACAAATATACAACAGTGTATGCTTGTTGTTAATAATTTTCATATACAAATCCAATACACTTATACACATTTTTTTCATATATTTTTAAAAGTTGTATTGGTTTCTAGCTATCAGAAGAATAATGAAAATACAAAATATTTTCTATGTAACTTGAGTCAACAATTAACATTTCAAGGTTGTAATTGTTCGCACAGATAATTAATTAATTTCCTTTTTTTTTTGGTAATAATTTTTATTTTGTTGTATGAAAATCAAATTATGAATATTGGTCTTCTTCTTCTTACCGTTTTCTGTCGTTTGGAATACGAAATACACAATACAACATATCATTGAGCGCTCACAAACAATAAGTGTATTAAATACAACATACACTATACAAAGTCGTGTGAATTGGCCAACTAATTTAAAAATAAATACAATTTTTTTAATAATTATGTATTTCTAAAATAACCAAAATAAGGTGGTTAAAATGTTTTATTTTTTGTAAATATTTAAAACAAATCATAAACATTGTAAAATAATAAAAAAAAATAACTACTTTTACTGCAAGTCTAAATAAAAATCTATGTCAATTTATTTTATAATTTTAATAGTTATCATTGTAATTATTGTATGTACTCGTATGTATGTATGTCTGTATTATATTGCATAAATTTAAACGAAATTAATTACACTTTGTTTTCTAAATAAAAACCTGTATATTTGTATAGATATTCACAGTTTACGAAAAAAATTGTTTAATCTGTGAATATCCCTAATTAATTAAGTTTTCTTATATATTAAGACTGTATACACATGTAATTTTTATTATTATTTATAAGCAATGTTATGTACACAAATTAATAACAGAGAAATTAATTGTAAATTAATTTTCATGTAAAAAAAAAACTTAATCAATAATAAAATCAAATTAAACAACTAAATATTTGCAAAATAAGAAAATTTTATTTAAAAAAAAAAAGGAAAGTATTAAAAACGACGAATTAAAAGACAATTCTAAAAATTTAAAAAAAAAAATTTTTTATTGTTGAATATGCTCATTTTGTTTATATTTGAAGTTGCCATATTGAAAATAATATATAATATGGCAAGTTCTTACATAAACTTAACTTTAAAAGTTAAAGGTAGGATGAACCTCCCTTTAGCTTAATGCTCACTTCTACCTTATTGTCCACTTATAATAATGAAAAACAATTTATCTGCCCGTTGAAATCCTCCCTTTAGTTAACGGCAAGTTGTAATAATGGCCCTTAGAGTTTTTGCCAGTAACATGGTGAAATGTAGTCGCGTAAAAATTATTTTTCATATTTCGAATTCTTTGAACCACGGACTCGTGACTAACAAGCCAGTACACTCCTAGACTACTGCAACTCCCCAAAGACTATTTGTGGTAAATGTTACTATAGACTGACCAACCGTACGCGCGCTTATCCCAGCTGAAATGTTATTGTCCAGATCTTTACACGAAAGACAAAACCCATCACCACAAAAAATAGTCTAATGGGATCAAATAATATAGTAGGGTCCAAGTAGCAGTTCCAAAAATTTTAAATTATCAAACTCAACACTCAATAGGTTGCTGGTATCACGCTTTTAAACGTTTCTTATTGTATGTAGAATTTGCCTTTTTAATTAAAAACGATTGATACAAAAGGCGAAATATTTGAATTTTAACAAGGATCTGATAAGTGCTCATTATAATGATAAGCTTTTGTTATTGTTATTATTAATTTAACTATCAGCCTTGTTAAGCAGAAGAAATTTCCTTTAAAACCAAATTATATTGCAACATGGTAACCATTTACATTCCATTTAAATAAAAGTATGTGTCTTAAGTCTTTTGAATAATAACGGGTCGCCGAATAATAACGGGCGTTTGCAAAAGTGAATGAAATGTTTACTTGATACTTTTTTTAGATTATTTCGGGTAAATGCAAATAGTTCACCCAGTGGCGCCAATTTTGACCTAATTTTTCCGACATTTCGGCCTACACCTCAATGTATATGCATGTATATGGCTTATAAGAGACTTCACATATCCAAACTAAAAATAAACAGTGGCATCAAAACATATGCTCTTGAAGTGCTGTTCTAAAACTTATTCTACATAATTTAGCATACTAGGCTCGTCTTGAAATTTTAATGAAGCATGTTAACTCGGTATAGGAATACATTGTAGGTCTGAGGAGAGTATATTACATCTTGACCTGTCAAATCAAAAAACTAACAAAGTTCTCCTGTTTTTGCAACTGTATAAGCTAGTCAAAGGAAATAGGGTTAGGTTCGGTTAGGTTAGAGGATGTGTACCTATCACCTGACACAAGTACAGTACCCGGAGGTCGATTTGACCCATTTTACATAACATCCTTAATAAGAAAGAATACAAGAGGGGATAGGAAAAAGGAGAGGAAGTAGGAAGGGAGAATGGGAAGCGAAGAACTTACATAGATGAAACAAAGCAAAAAGGGGAGAACGTGGCTACACTGTTGAAGCCCTATCACTTCCCAACCAGCTCAAGTTACTAATGAATCTGTGGAGAGCCCCATGTCGGCTCTAGACACAGAATTCAAACCATCAAAGAAGCCACTGCCAAGGGTTCTCAACCTACCAAGGGCTGGCAGTTGCAGAGGAGGTGCTCGACAGTCTCTAACTCCTACTCGTCGCAACATACCCTGCAGTATTCCGCCTGGGATCTGTTCCAGATCCCCGTCAGGTGCCTAATCTCGCAGTGCCCTGTGATAAACCCTATAATCAACCTTTAGCTGGCCTTATCCAAGCCCAGCAGCCGATCTGTTCTCACACTGTCTATAACAGACCATAGACATCGAGAGATAAGACAACCCGATCCATTCCCCCTGACCCATCCATCGATAAGTCCGTAGAGGTGGCAGATTGGGGGGTCAGGACCAAGTATTAAATCGCAGCATAGACGGATACGGTTTGGTCCAAAAGTCCTCAACGACTCCTTGCATTAGCGAACTAGCCGTGATTTGCACCATATCGACGCAAGGAAATAGGGTTACTCTCTGCTAAATCCTAATTCCTTCTACGCCACTGACAGAACCATTGCATTTCTGTGAAGGAGAAAACAAATTTGAAAATATATGCTCGGCGAAAGGGAGGAGGCAATCCAAATCGATCTTCTTCTTACTTTTAAATAGTCACTCTCAGGGAATCGCCTTAAAAATCAGATTTTTCAAATAAATAAAATAAAACGGTTTCTTTCTAAAGTATTGCCAACACAGTATTAAAAATATGAGATTTCAAACTTAACAGTTTGGCAAGCCCCTCTATACAAAATACGGCAACACCCTCCTTTTTTAAACAGCTGAGCGTAACAGCTGAACGTAAACAAAAAGAATATTATGGAAAATTGAAAGTTTTTGTTTTGCCTTTAGCAGTTATTGTTTTTTAAATAGATCTGATTGTGATTAAGACCATAACTAAAGAAATGGCTGCTGATTGGTAAAAAATCATAAAATATTTGAAAAACTTTAATAAAAGAATTTCACTTATAGGGTGTGTGTTCCACGCTTATATGATATGACTAAAAATCAATTACAAGGCTATCAGACGTATGAGCATCCACTTAAATTGTCGACTGTTACAATGGTAGAGAGTAAGGGTACACGCCCCTCCAGTATGGGCAGTAATACAAGTAGCAGATCATCGAGTATGTCAATATTGGCTGAGCCCATATTACAAAGTCTAGATGGCATTGATCCTTTGACGCAATTTGCCAAACAAGAAGAAGAACTATTGGACCCATTATCACAAATAGCTTCCGAGTATGTAAGTATTTATTTATTACTTACCATACAATTACAAATTATATTCTAATTATATACGAGCGGAGTAACTTGACCATATGCTCGGTGTAGTGTCACAGACCATAGTCTCTGGTGGGAATCGACCCCTCGACTCTCACGCTAATAGTCTAGCGCACTACCCACTAGACTACCAAAGCACCCCATAAGTACAGAATATGTTGTAGCGTTCATTTTAGCTGAAAACGTTATACATGGCTTTTAGTTCCACCCTGAGACCATAAGAATCAATGTATTTGGCTTACGGAAAAGTTCGGTTACTGATTTGACTGACAATGAAACTTACTTAATTAGCCATTAACAACCCGATTAACGGATTTCGGCCTGCCGCAACACATCTTTCCAGGCGCCTCTGATTCTTGCGCGCCTACGCCAGTTGGTAACACCAATCGATGACGGGGCTTCCTCGATTTGGTCCTTCCAACGCAGGCAAGGTCTTCCTCTTCGTCGATTTCCGCAGATCCCCGCATCAAATACCCTTCTCGCTGGACATGGCCGAGCTAGCGCAGCCGCTGGATGTTAATACGCTGCAAAACGTCTAAGTCGTACAGCTCACTGTTGGATCGGATGTGGAAGTCATCGCCAACTCGTACTGGATCGAAGATCTTAGGTTAGGTTAGGTTAGAGGACGTGTACTTGTCAACTGTGACAAGTACAGTACCCGGAGGTCGAATTGACCCATTGTACAACGTCCTAGCTTCTCACACCACTCGTGTTGTGTGCGTTAATTTTATACATGAGTAGCGGGACCTACAGTTTAAAGTCTAGTCCGAACAACAAATTTTTGAGTAGCTTTTCATGGCAATTTTTACTCTCAGAGTTTTTGCCAGAAAACTGCTGAGAGGAAGTCGCCGAAGAAATATTTTCGTTTTGATGTCTGACCTGGGATTTAAACTCGGGCCTTTCGTCTAAAAAGCCGACACACTGCCTGCTAGACAACGGCGACTTCGACCGAAGATCTTACATAGGACTTTTCTCTCGAAACAATGAAACACTCTTTTTATATATGAAACGAGCTTTATTATGTCAAATATGTGCCGTTTTAATCGATAAAATTTTACCATTTTAACCCCCAAAAAAAGCCATTGTTCCATCAGTCTATGGCTTCTGCCTTTTCGAACGGAAATATTATTCAATTTTATTATACATACCTCTATTTAATTAAAATTTATGACACTAAGGGAGATGAATGATTTAAATTAATTATTAAGAATATCTTTTTTGTTTTCTGATTATCAACATAGGAGTCCTTTAAAAAAACGAAGGCACAAAAGCGTGAGAAAGAAATTATGCTGGATGAAGCACTAAACTGGAACTCAAGACGTTTGACTATATTAAATAAGTTTACAACATCCGAAAAACTCTCAATAACCACTAGTTTTTTAACAACATCAGCACAAACTCAACCTGGCTCGGATGCAAGTAAGTATATCTCCCTAGAAACATTTACGTACTTACCAACTTCTGTTATTTATTCAATTTCTAGTTAAGGTTCAAACTGTTGTTTCTGATAAAGTACGATATCGTTTAGAGCAATTAGATGATTTCGAAGATGGTTCAATGCGTCATATGATGGATTTAACACAACAGGAATATATACAACGTATTGAACAGTTAAATCATGAATTGGTACTATCCTGGCACAATGATCAGCGTGTAAAAGCCTTAAAAATTGCCATACAATGCTCAAAAATTTTAGCTGATACCTCAGTTTTACCCTTCTATCCCAGTCAGTTTGTTTTAATCACTGATATACTTGATATATTTGGTAAATTAGTCTATGAAAGATTAAAACAGAAAACATTATCAGGATCAGAGTAAGTAATGATTAGTAAATGATATTTTGAATTTAATTACATTAATTTTATTTTTAATTTCAGATCAATGCGTGCTGCAAATGCTGCCAGCGCTCGTGATACTTGTTTGAATTGGTTTTTCAAAATAGCTTCTATACGAGAATTGATTCCTAGGCTATATGTAGAAATAGCCATTCTGAAATGTTATGAATTTCTGAATGAAAGGTAAAATACATTGTATACAAAATAATAAAAATTAATAATAAAACCTGTATACATATTTTTATTATAGTTATGATGATGCTTTACAACGCTTAACACAAATGATACGCGGTATTGGTGATCCTTTAGTGGCAACGTATGCCCGTTGCTATTTAGTGCGTGTTGGTGTTTTAGTAACAACCAATAAATCTTTTATACTTAATAATTTTAAAGATTTTCTATCGATTTATCAAATGGTAATTAATAATTCGTTCACTTTTAATATTCTTTAACAACTAAAAAGTTTTATTTTTGAAGGCTTTTAGCGGTTCAATACGATCCGAATTAAATCGCCAAAGGGTAGACATGACCGTTTATTTGTCTCTATATAGCCCAGCTCTTAATTTTATTTTGCAAGCATTGGTGCATAAAAATAATCTTTATACCGAGGATATTTTAAAAGATGTTCAAAATGTGAAAAATAAGTAAGTTTTCTCAAAGTTATTAGATATTGACGAGATGTTTATAAATTTATGTTATTTAGTGGCACAATATTAATGGCTATACTCCAAGCATTCCAACCAGAATTCATAGCCTCTAATGCCTTTGATTTCGTTAACGTTTTGACATCCTCAAACACTGAGGGCATTTCAAAATCTCAGCTATTTAAAGCCTTGGGTTCCAGCATGAGCAGCTGCAATCCTTTGTTCGAACAACGAAATGCCTTTCTACATGAAGCATTTAAAACCATTAACACCTTTACCGATCCCAGTGAATACATAACCTGTGTTGAATCTTGGACACAATTTATTGCATCGAATTTCCCGGTAAATAAAATTTTCAATAATGAAATATCAACTTTTTGTTTCTCATTTCATTGATTTTCAGGTGCCTGAAGTGAATCGTTTTTTGGGTGAAATCCATAATCGCATTTCAATTGCGAAAATATCAGAAAAACATCATCAACAATTGCGCAACATATTGGATAAAGTATTGCAACATCAGAAAAATATAGAACTTCTTTTGGTGCAGGCAAGATAGCATATTTTAGAACTAAAGACACATGAAGGAGTTTTATTAATAATTATCATAATGTTTTAGGAAAACTTTCTGCCATTTCTGGACTTATTTCAAAAGGAATCAACAAAAGTAGAAGCATGTAAATATATTTTAGATATTTATAAACGGAATGGTAAAGAATTTACCTACGATGCTGTTGTTATTAATGCCTTAATGTACGTTAGTAAAATACTCAATGATTCGGTCAAGTAAGTATTGATTTCATTTTCGATTATCAACAAACTTTAAGTATTTGACCTCCTTCTTAAGTGCATTAACAGTAGAAGATGAAAGACGTCAAATCTCCCAATTGATATGCAACTTTATACGTAAAGTTGATTACGGCAGAGATTTTGAAAAACAACTCAGCTTCTATGTGGAAGCTCGTGGCTCTTTTTCGAATCTTGATGCTGTTTTTAGCACCCTAGTTCAAAATGTCAACAAATTAGGCATGGATACGAGTCGAATCGTACAAAATAAACATTCGCGTAAAACACAGGGTTTCGTTAAAGCTTGCATAGCCTTTTGTTTTATAACCATACCCAGCATAACGTCGGTACAACAACAAATGGATTTGTATCTGTTAACCGGTCAAGTGGCCTTAGTAAATCAGTGTTTAGGGCAAGCAGATGCTTGCTTTGAAGAAGCCTTAAATTTAGTAGCTCAATTACCAAATTCTATTGAAATAGATGGCAAATCTAAGAGCATGGACACATATTTAACGTCATATCTCAGCAATATGTTGGCTACATTAGTCTTAGTGCCTGATAGTCCTGAAAGAGGTGTCTTATATCTGTTAAATTTATTATTAGATGTTGTTCAAAAGTATCCATTTGCATTGCATACAGCAGAACCAACAAAGATTTATTTAAACGCCTTGGATATGCTGTATGTACAAAGTTTAGAAGAATTTCCTTATCATGTGCCACAAGGTATGGAGTATATATTTTAAATCCCCTATACATACATCCAAAGTTAATTAATTTCTTTTATTTTCTAGTTGTTTCCAATGATGAATTATATGGCCATGACCCAAAATTTTTAGCAGAAGTAAATAATATTTGTAGATTTGTTGTGGAGGAGATTTTGAGACAGTTAAGTATATTGGGTTCCTCGCAGCAATTTAAACTGCAAGCAACTTTAGCCCTGGAATTGTTAATGCGACTTGTACGATATGCTGACCTCTCAAAAGAGCACACATTTCAATTGGCCTTAAACCTTTGGTTTTTGGCCATGAAACATGAATCGCACCTAGAACCGAAATATATGGTGAGTACAACAAAACAATCTTTTTTTTTTATTCAAAAATTAAAAAATAACTGTTTATTTATGTAGCCTCGTATATTGAAATCGCTGGAAGATTTATACAAATTAATGAAAGATACTAAATCGAAACATGCCAGTAATTTAAAGGAATTTCTTCTACGTATCCATAGTAAATAGATTGATTGTAGTTTCGTTAGGAGTTGATATAATATACACGCATATAAATTATAAATATTTACAATATTGTCATAATAGTATTGAAATTAATTTTGCATTTCTTGTATCCGATAATTATCGATTCAAATAAGTTATCAATTTAATTCTTTTCCTTATAACATACGTTTTAAAGTATTCATTTGATAAGCTTCACATATGAACATAACGATTTTGTATAATCCCTTAGTGTGTTCATTTATTTAAATTAGTTTTAATCCAATTTATTAATTCTCAATAAATACAAATAAAATTATTTACAAACTTAATCAAACTTTTATGAAATATTCCGAAAACATGCCTTTTTTAATTTGTTTACAGAGTGGGAGATATAATCAGAAGGAGATCGAACGATCTTTGCAATCTTTTTCTCTACATTTCTATAAAATAAACAGCCTGTTTGGAAAATGGTCTATTTAAGGTAATCTGGTATTGACCCGAAAGTTTTAGTTGTTCTCATACATATGCTAGGGCATAGACAGTCATCGGCCAGTCAGTGAACGGTAGGCAATCTTTCACTTATAATCAGTACTTATTTCCACAAGAACGATTATGTAGGTACACAAGAGTCTTACATGAATTCCTCCAACAATGGACGATGTAGAGCTAAAATCTTTGGTGTCGTAATACATGCGGAGTCAGCCGACTGAAATATATTGGGAACCATGTTGTGGATAATTGTCTCTTTCCTAGTCGTCAATAACCACATAGCCCATGCCAGCTGTAACTACGTTACGGAACGACCAAAGTATCACACGATCAATTATTGCCAAATCAGCTTCAGCTGTTCTTCCAAGAGGGTTTGGATAGATTGTTCTAGAGATCCCCTATATTTCAGAAAGAACATCGTGTAGATACCCTCTTAAAGATCTATTCGAATATACACAACCTATATTCGATTATATTTTTACCAGTTTACAACCTGCAGAGTTTAATGACCAAAAGACAACACAATTGACTGGTATAATATAAAAACCACTAACATATCCCACATTTATATCCATGCTGAATTCAGACGATGAAACTGTTCTTGCTCTAAGTGCGAGGTTCTATGTATGTAGCCCATCCTGCATGCATAGATAACACTGGATGCTCAAATTTCATGTCAACTGCGAACTATGAAGCTCCTCTATATCATTGTTCCTAGAAACATACATAATTGGCCATTACAACCTTTCAGTCAGGATTACGGACTAGCTTCTCAACACCACTCATGTTGCGTGTCTTAATTTTATACTTGAGTGGCGGGACCTACAACTTAAAGTCGACTCCGAACGATAGATTTTGGAGAAACTTTACATGGCAGGTTTATTTACTCTTAGAGTTTTTGCCAGAAATCTGCTGATAGGAAGTCACCGAAGAAATATTTTTTTTTTTCATATTTCGTTTTGATGTCTGGCCTGGGTCTCGAACCCGGACTTTACGTCTAATAAGCCAACACACTAACTACTAGTACGCTTTCTTAGAAAGCTGGAAACTATTATCACACGTTCAAAATGAGAGAAAGCACACGCTAAAAGACAAACATACTTCGTCCACCTCGATTTAGACCTTAACCATTAATACTTCTGGCATTTTAAAATGCCCCCTAAAGCCATATTGAATCAAGCAACCATAAAAGTTTTAATACAAAATCATACATGACTACTTGTAGCCTCACTTCGAGATGACTTGCTGGGCTATTTCGCTTATAATTTAACCAATTTGACAACAATAAGACTAAAGCAAGTTGTTTTTTTTTTTTTGTAAGTTTTTTTTATTGGAAAAGAATTTTTTTTTTGTTGTATTTAAATATATTTTCTTATGATCAAAGTGATACGCTTCTGTATTATATTCTCATAATTCGTTTTAATGTTGGTTTTACTTAAAATTTTTCTTAATAAGAAAAGGAGAAGAGTATGTATGGTATGTATGATGTGAATAGTAAGTGTAAATTGTGTTGCTGTTATTGTTGTTGCTTATTATTCTTCAATAATCAATTTATGGGAATTTAATGATTTAAAAAAGTAACAAAAGTAAACAACAAAATAGAAAGTGGGATAGAGGGGCAGGGGCAGAGTTTAGGTGAGGGTGAGTTTTTTTTAACTATTTTTTGTAATTTAAATATACACTACCATTTTATTTTATATTTTCTTCTTTTCTTTTTCTTTTTGTTTTTGTTTTCTTGTAACTAGTTATTTATTTATACGTATAAACTCTTCACTACACAAAAGCTTTTTTGAATTCTAAACACTTAAAGATGATTGATATACGAAATAAAATTGTACAAAAGTGTAGAGAACAGAAAAATATATATGTATGTATATACTATAGTATGTATTATTGTTTATCCCCCAAAAAGTAGTTCAAATCGATGGATGATATTTTAAGCGACTTATATACGAACATTAATGAAATGACGTTGTTAGTAATTATAGTCACTACTACGTAAACAAGTAAATAAAATAAAAATCAAACAAACTAATTGCAAAACCCAAACTGTTAAATCTTATTCAATCTATGTATGGTATGTATGCATGTATGTATATGGATGTGTAAAACAAAATTGCTTACAAATGAGTCAGACGAAAAACACAGAAGGCATTGCTTAAATTGCTTATGAATCATTGTATTTTTTGTTCTTCTTTTCATATAGATATTGTGGAATGGTTAAACTTTTTCTTAAGCATACTTATTAGTAGGCTATATGCCCACCAACCTACCTCCCCCCCCACCCTTATGTAATGGAATTTTATTTTTCGTATGACTCTTTTTTTAGTTATAAATACAAAAGAAAGGAAACAACGAAAATCAATAGCAACTTAGGCTTCTTTCTTTCCTTTTCATGACATAAAGTTTTGCTGTGACTTGTATATGTTTTACCCTGCTTATGCCTTATACAATATGAGATTAATGATTTAATTTTTCCACTGAATTTGTATACATTTTAATGAGAATGGTAATTTAAGTTTAATTGTACGACTATGTGTTTGACGAAAGACGACTCACCACGACTTTGCGTGTGCTCTAGGGGTTTCTTATTCGTTTTTCTTAATTAGCTTTTGTGTTTTTTAACTATTTTCGGTTGTTTGAATTAAGAACTCCATTTTGTGTTCTAGTTGCTTTCTTCCTTATATATATATACATATATATAACTATTATGTATGTTTAATTTGTTTATATATATACGCATGTATGTATATACTATACATATATAAATATATATGTATATACTACCGAAATTTTGACCTCTTCATTATTTCTCTAATCAAATAAATAACTTTCTTTTATTCAATAAAGATTCTCCTCCTTCTTGCTTACACACTTTTTAAAAGTAAGAGTTTAAATTGTTTTATTTCTTTGTTGTTTTTTTATTAATTTTCTTTTTATTGTAATTTTATTGTGTGTTTTGTTTCGTAGCATTTATTACTTAATCGAAAGGACAAAAAAAATAAAAAGAATTTCGTTTAGTTCTTTAAATTTATATGACTGATTTTGTTGTTTGAGAGTGTTTTCTTTTTTTTATTTATTTAATTTTTGTTTTTTTTTCTTTTGTATTTTCTGTGTAAAAATTATATTGACTTCTTAATTAAGAGCGAAATAATAGTAATAATAATGATATTTTTTTCCTTTTTTTTTAATTTTAATTTTATTTTTTTGTTGTTTATTATTTTTTTGATGTATTTTTTGTTGTTGTTGTTTTGCTTTAATATATATATTTATTTTATAATATTTATTATGTATTAATGCAAAAAAAAATTCACACATTTAAATGTTTATGGAGAAGGGGGGCTGAGAGAGGAGGTATACGAAAAAAAATTGTTTTATTAAGAGAGAACGAGACACACGAGAGCGAGCGAAAGGACAACAACGAGCTGTTTTTGTTTTGTTTATTGTATATTATTGTTTCACCAGGTGAAGGAGAAACAGGTGAAAGTTTAGAAAACGTGTTCAAAGTCTGGCTTTTGTTTTTTTTTCTCAAAATCTAAAACAAAAAGATGGCCTCTATAAGAAGTGAGTGAGAAGTTATAAATTAATTACATTTTATTGTAATAATTGCTACCATGAAATATAAATATAAAAAAAAAAATAAACAAATCAAAAAAAAACAAGAAAAAGATGCTGCTGTTTGTGATTTTCTTTTTTCGTTTAATGAATAGCAGATATAAAGAACGAACCGCGTGTAGCTGGGTGAAACAAAACTTATAAGTAAGTATTGTAAAAAGAATATCTTGTATGGTAGGCTGTGGATTGGTTTTCTGTGGTGTAGTAATATAACTGGAGAAACAGTTTGTTGTTTTGTTTTGTTTTTTGTTTTTTTTTTAGAAATAAGAAATGCAAATAGTAATTTTATAGGGGATTTTTTGTTTTGTTTTTTTTTGTTTTGTTTTAATGGGGTTGTTACTTAAATTACGACACATCCTGATCTTCAACATCTTGGATTTGCTCTTTTTGTTCACCATCACCTGGAAAAGATTTATAAATAAAAATTGAATTAATAAAGTGTGTAAATTTTTTTTACGAAATTTTAAAAACTAACCATCGGCTTGCATGTCAGACGTCCATAATGTAAGGTTATCCCTCAGCAGTTGCATAATAAGTGTGGAGTCTTTGTAGCTTTCTTCACTCAATGTATCCAATTCGGCAATGGCATCGTCGAAAGCTGCTTTCGCCAAGCGGCAAGCACGATCGGGTGAATTCAAAATTTCATAATAGAATACCTAAAATGGCAACAACAAAAAAAAGCATTTTAATCATTTTCAAATATTTAATTGTATTTAAAACTTAAAAATATCTACCAATATGCCAAACTAAACTATAAGAAATTAGAATAATTCAATGAACCATTTCTTTAGATGGCTCCTAATACTAAACTCCTCAATTTTCAGACGAATTCTGGTGATTTGAGACGAATAGTTAAGTTCAAAAGAAGTTAGAGTAATGCTAAGCAACTCGATAGTCTCTGTCGAACATTGCGAATAATTCCAGGATCGTCAAGGAAAGTCGCCGTTGACTTAACCTTCTTTCTGTGCGCTTCAGTGTCACACTTGTCTAGGCCCTAGGACACTGTGACATACCGGGAAACTGCAGAGCCGACGAGCTGGCCAGAGCTGGCGCACTACTCCCGGAATCCTGTTCAATCGACTTAGGAATGCCACTTGCCTCTATCAAACTGGCCATCGCGCGGAAATTTTTCTGAGACGACAACCTATCCTGGATCAACGAGGAGTCCTGCTCTACCGCTAGACTCACCTGGCCCCGGATGGATAGAAGGCGTACCAACCAGTTACTTGGACTTGGTCGCGGCATCAACTCAATCACAGTGGCCATGCTTACTGGTCACTGTGTTATGGGTAGACCATGTAACGAATTCTGCCGTGGGTACAGATCCGCGGAGAAGGACGAGACTGTTGTCCACTTCCTTTATCAATGCCCATCTCTTGCGAGGTGCAGATATAGTTTATTTGGCTCTCCGACTCGGCTCTTGTCAGCTTGACGGAGCTATCGTCCATTGACGTCAAGGATATAGCCTCGTTTATCAAACTTTCTGGCTGGTTTTCCAGAGCGGGGTAGTCGTGTTTTGGATTTGCAGATCTTGCGCTGACCGACCTCTCCCTCCTAGGTTCGGGGGAACTTGGTCAGTACAGGAACTGAGTTCACCTGTGGCGTCACAACGGCCCGCTATGCGTGCTCAAGTGAGCTTTTGGTATGAAGCTACCACACAAACCTAACCTAACCTAATGCTAAGCATTGGTATCGAAACAGTACTCTTACATGACAAGCGAACTCCAGGTTTTTCATTACGTTGATCAACATTTGCAGCCATAATGGCTTTTCAAATTGAATTAAAATTAAAGAAATGTAATCAACGGTTAGTCTAAAAAACTATGGCATTTGAGGTTATTACCTCTTAATTTGTTTCTTATTTTTTAACGTGTGATCAAAACAGTAACTAAATAGTTGTTACTGGGTTGTTCACTTTACTGGAAGTTCACATTATCAAAAGTTGCATTTAATAAACCGGCCCTTAGAATTTATTGTATTCGAAAAGCTTTCTTTTACTTATTCCCTCTACTGTATCGCTGCACTTGATGTCTTATTAATTTAATAATATAGAGTACTTACATATAATAAATAAAACACTTATTTTATAAATACCTTTAAAGAAAAAATAAATATATAAACTTACCGAAAAGTTGAGCGCCAAACCTAAACGAATTGGATGTGTTGGTGGCAGATCGTTCATGGCAATATCACTGGCTGCCTTATAGGCAATCAATGAGTTTTCAGCAGCATCTTTACGATCTGAACCGGTAGCAAATTCGGCCAAATAACGATGATAATCACCCTTCATCTTATAATAAAATACTTTACTTTCGCCTGTGGTGGCACATGGAATGAGATGTTTCTCAAGAACATTTAAAATGTCCGAACAAATATCGCGCAATTCTTTTTCAACTTGACCACGATAAGTTTTTATCATTTCCAACTTCTCTTCGGCACCCTTATTCTCCTCTTTCTGTTCAATCGAGGTAATAATACGCCATGAGGCGCGACGTGCGCCAATAACATTTTTATATGCTACCGATAAAAGGTTACGTTCTTCAACGGTTAATTCAACATCCATAGAGGCAACTTTTTTCATGGCCTCAACCATTTCTAAAAAAAAAAAAAAAAATTTGAAATGAAAATGAAAAAATAATAAAAATTGCAATTAGTTACATGTGTAAAGAAATACATAAATAATGAAAAAATACTTATAACAACAACAATACAAAAAAATAAATACAAATCCCAGTATAGTAACTGGTAATTGTAGAAGTTGACATGGCTGCCAACCAATCATCTATTAAACATTAGTTGGTTGGGTCTTGGAAATTACCTTGTAAGGAATAAAACAACATAGTCAGTCGTCTTGCAATATGCCACATGCACAAGAGGAGATAAAATGATTTGAAGTGATGACATTCATCTTTTTGTTTTTCTTGACTTTAAAAAATGTTACAAGATTTTCTTTTTTTTTCTACTCCGCTTTTAATATATACTCTATAAAGAACGCATTATTTTTATTTTGCAGCTATTTTGTATTTCTGCTTCTTTTTGCAATTATTGTTTTTTTTTATATATATATTTCAATCAGACTGAATGGACTGACTGATAACAAAAAAAAATAATAATACGAGTCTCATGTTGTTATTGAGTGATTTTATTATATTGTATACTTATTTCTTTTGAAACTGAATGGATTTAGTCATTTAACAAGGTGAACACAGTACGAACACCTTTCTATGACTCATATACATATATACATACATACATACATATGAATATAAGACACATTTGCTATGATTGAACACATAAAATGAAATAACAGTTTCTTTAAAATAAAAGTTTATTATGCATAAAAGTAAAAAAACGTTACTTCAACGTTACTTTTATGTATGCATGTATGTATGTATGTATGTATGTATATATAACAACGAAATATAGTCCATATTAAAATCAAAAGAAATTAGTTTCTTCTTATAATTTTTATTTTTTCTATTTTTAGAAGCAACACTTTCCCTTACGATCATTAACATTTTGAAGATATTAACAAAATCTGAAATGTTTGTGTAAACAGTTAAAAATTTTCTTAATACTGAAAGTACTTTTATAAAGTTGGTCGACATAAAAAGAAGAACCTTACACATTTTAACATTAAACACATTGCGAACCGAAATTCTATTTACGAATCGTTGCCCAATTGCAATAAAATCTATCATTTTAGAATTCTCTGAGCCGCATATGCGACAATTTTGTTTGTGCACATAACCGCTTATACTATACTATGATACAATCAGCTGCTTTCCTATAACCAACTGCTAATCCCTGCTTGTACTGTCAGTTTTTAAATAGCAATTGTCCATAAGACCCCAGCAATTCGATTTTGACTCACTTGAATATCCTAGAGCTTACATGCTTACATAATTAGCCATTACAACCCTTCAGTCAGGATTACGGCCTAGCTCCTCATACCACTCATGTTGTGTGCCTTAATTTTATACGTGAGTGGCGGGACCTACAGTTTAACGTCGACTCCGATCGACAGATTTTTTGAGAAACTTTTCATGGCAGGTTTATTTACTCTCAGAGTTTTTACCAGGAATCTGCTGATAGGAAGTCACCGAAGAAATATTTTTTTTTTCATATTTCGTTTTGATGTCTGACCTGGGATACGAACCCGGGCTATACGTCTAATAAACGAACACACTACCTACTATACTACGGGGACGACTATATCCTAGAGCTTGATTAGCCTATAATACGAAACTTTGGCCGAAAATGTCTTCTAAGTAGAAACTAGTTGAACTCGTTTCACTATGTAGAAACTTAATCCATCAAAGCGTTAATTCAATAGGCGTCTTACTTATTTTGCAACGAGTATAGAAGAAGTCCCTGTCCCTTCAATTTAAAAAACCCAACTGATTTTTTGGCCACACATTGAAAAATTCATCAAAGAAATTTTTGTGACTTCCGAGGAATCATGGTTTAGCAATTTAATAAAATTGCATTAAAATTTCCACGAAATATGGAAATATGTATATGAATACGTTTCTAAGGCTGCTAAACTCAAACCAAAGGAATATTTATTAATGCGTGTTGTGTGTGTGGTTAAGCATGGCTGATAAGAACGTTAAATTGCAAATGATTAGATATAAAAAGCTTACCCTCCCTAGGGATGTCATATATTTACTTAAACACAGATTATGGGAGCGGTATTATAATAAAGAAAAATATATTAAAATTAAAAAATTATAAATTTGTACATAAAAAAGGGGGTGCAAATTCTATTTATTTTTTCCAAATTCTGAAATTTTTTGTAAAAGCAAATTTTATCGCCAGAGTTAGCGTTACGTTAAATAATTTCGAACATTGAAAACAATCACCATTGAAATTTTACCAATTTTCTCCTGAGGGAACAACAATTATCACAACATAATAACTGGGCCAAAAAGACGAAATCTATATTCTATAAATATATATATTTTTTTTTTAATATCAATTTACGTTTGGAATAAAAATGTATGCAACAAATTAAACTGTACTCTCTACTCGCGATTTAGAGCTAATGAGTTAAATTTAGGGTTATATTTCTAGGTTTCCAGTCCACACACTGACAAATTGGCTAGACTACATGACTTTGACGAGACAAATTTTACCGTTGGAGACAATTAATGGCAGGCAAAACAATTTTATGATCGTTTTAGTTGCAGAGCACCCGAAAAAGGAGACAAAGTTCCAAGTCTTTGTATCACCGAAATTTCCCAGAAGCCATTTATCGATACTAGCACTGATATAATACAATTTTATTCGTTGCTACACAAAAATGGCCGGTTTAGTGAGTACGAGATAACTCGTAGTTGGCACCCTAGAAGGGAACACAATCTACGAGTTATCTCGTAGTCGGCAGTCAACGTGTTAATTAGCGAGAAGATAAATATACAAATAAAAAGAAAATAAATTTAAATAAAAAGAAAGAGGAATATAAATTAACTAAAATTATTTACATATTTCTACTTCTATAGTAAAAATAAAAAACGCAATTCAGGAAAATTAGTTTTTCTGATAAACAAAGTAATAAATGCATCATCATAAAAGTCAATAATTGGTATTGAAAATTTTTAACGGTTAACAAGGTTAAATAAATTATGCCCACCAACCCGTCAATCAAATCTCTAGTGTATTACGTTAAAAAGAAAGGAAAAAAAGAAAACATGCGCAAACAAAATACGTCAAAACTACTGTAAGAATCTATATATACCAGCAGAGAAATAAGAAAAAAAGAACAAATAAATGGAGAAAAAAATTAATATGCTGGCTAATCAATGGAAATATTGTTTTGTTAATATTGATGTAGATACGAAACAATTTTATTTAAAATTATTAAGCGTCATATTAATTTGAAATATCGCATAATTAATGAATTCAAAACAGACGACCTTAAAGAAAGTCAATGCACAGCTAGCTGTATATGTAGCTCTTAACATTATCAATTCCAGTAAAATGAAAAAGTGTAAAGAACACGTTAAAATATGCAAAATACATCCTATGGAATGGATAGAGAGTAGGGAACTGAAACAAAAGCGGGTGAAGAGAGCACATAGAAGGAAAAAGTGATATAAGCGTGTACTTATTATTAGCACAATTGTCAGACAAACAATCATACAATCTTACTAGCAAGGCAAGCAAGCAGGCAGTCAACAAACTAGTCAGACACTCAGGCCAGATAACCAGACGACATCGTTCGTTCGTACATACGTAAAGTGTATACGAAGAAGAACAATAACAATAGCAACTACTTCTATTATAATTGCTACAGCTACAGCAGCAGCTAAAACAGGGGTTAAGAGAATGGTAAAGAAGTTGATTTTGTTACCGGCTCCAAAAACCAATGAAGAACAAATTAAGCCAAAAGCAAACTATACAACAAACAACACAATACAATAATCATATACAACTCAACAACAACAGCCAGACAGCGAAAAACTTTTACTGCCACTGTAAGATATATTTAGCCATGCGTGCGAGCAAGACAAATCCACCACCAATATCGCTACACACCACTATTTGGAATGGTATACTATAGTGTGTTGTCGGCCGGTTGGCCCTCTTCTGCTATATTCTATGTGTGTACAAATATTAAAAAAATGAAAAAGAATTTTTCATTATCGACACACAACAACCTCATATTTGCTCGTATAATATACACACTGCAAAAGTGGAGTAGTGTTTTTGTTTTTTCTATGTTTCGTTCCAGCTTCAGCTCAAATTATAGTTCAAAGTTGTGCTCAGACAGTAGAATATTGCCAAAATTTTGCAAGTTATTGAACTTTAAATGAGCAATGACTTATTTTTGGCTTTTTTTTAACTATTTGGAACTGTTAATATGAATGAAAAAGAGTCTATTTGAATATTTCGATATTGTATATGAATATCGAATACACTAAGCAACAAAAGATATTTTTGGCCTGAAAATTTACTCTACGATTTCTAAAAAACATTATTTTATTAATTTCGTAAACACAAAAACCGCCTCCATTCATACAAAAATTTTTTCGCTAACAAAGCTGCTTATCTGTCAATGATAATACAAAAATATTAAGTTCTATTTTATTTTTGAGATTACCACACATTAAAAAGCGCCCACGTTTAAAAATAGAGACTCTATACAATTCCTTATAAATTTTTACTCATACAATACAATCTTTGCACAACCAAATTTCACATTTGTATTTTTTAAGGTATCGATACGTTTTTTAAAAGCATTGCATAGATTGGAAACGTCTGTTGACACAATAGATTTTCTTTTTAATAATAGCAAGGATCTTAAAGGAATTTCTTGATATTTCTGAATACTAAAAAATTATTTTAATGAAATTTTATAAGGTTTTATAAAAAGAAAAAAAATACTCTATAACTGCAGTAGATGTACAACATAAAAATGTATTGCGATGCAAGACAATTACATTTCAAATAGTTTAATATCCACTTAATATTTAGAAAATTTAGATTCAAAAAGAATACGAGGAAAGTATGCAAATATACTCTCTGAAGACAAGTATTAATTAGCTGTTGTTAGCAATAAAAGTCTTTATTCTTAAAAGGTAAAAGGTGAATAAAAGTAAAATTAACTCAGAAAAATAAAAATGTAATGATAAAAGTTTAATTAAAAGCTGGTACTATTTAATTATTATGTATAAGTAAAATATTGTCCTTCTGCAAGCTCAATAAAGGATAATAGGCGAGTAGTAAGATGAATATTAAACTGTGCGACTTTGAACTTTTACCGAAAGTATTTATACGAACTTAGTCAAATTCAATATACATATTAAACTACAGATAAACAACAATTTTGATCGAATATTTGACCAAACATTTAGCTATTAGACAAATAGATTTATTTTTTTCAGTCAGGATTACGGCCTAGCTTCTCATACCACTCATGTTGTGTGCGTTAATTTCATACGTGAGTGGCGGGACCTACAGCTTAACGTCGACTCCGAACGACAGATTTTTGAGAAACTATTCATAGCAATTTTATTTACCCTCAGAGTTTTTGGCAGAAATCTGCTGAGAGGAAGTCGTCGAAGAAAAATTTCTGACCTGGGGTTAGAACTCGGGCCTTACGTCTAATAAGCCAACACACTACCTACTAGACTACGGCGACTTTTTAAATTCACACAATAAATAACTTGTACGATTATGGTAACCTTGCCTAAAAAATTTCCATCTACTTTAAGAAAAAACCTTTTTCTGTACGACTAAAGAGGTTCAAATAACCATCATCTTAATTTTTTTTTCTTCTTAATTATATCGTAAACTTTTATGTAAATCCTTCAAAACCGGTAAATATTGAAAACAATCTGATCACTGACAAGCTAACCAGTTAGGTTAGGTGACGAAATCACATCCAGATAGAGACCACAAACGGTCCACTATGATTATTCGCAGAAATAAAGGTCAAACCAAAAGAGAGAAAAGAAAAAAGATAAGTTATAGAAAAGGCCGAGGAAAGACATAAAAAATATACAAAGGATAAGCGATTGAATGAAGTAGAGAGGAAAATGTAAAGAAAAAGAGGAAGAAATGGAGTCATCCAACAAGCCAGCTAAAGATAGAGATAAAACCCTCACTGTCAGAAATCATAGAGCTTGCCCCATTTACATGTCTTTGCTTTAAGAAACCTATCAAGATAATAATAAATACCCTCCATATTTTTAAGACTATGACTGTCGAACAAACAAAAAAATTTTATTTAAGTATTTTAAAGTGTCAAATAACATACTAAGATTGAGTTTTGCTGCTTCTACATTAACGCTGTGTAACACTAGAACTGCTATGAGATTTCTTGCATTTAATATAATTGTATTTCATCAATATTTTCCCATTATGAATTCATTTGTTGTGATTCATTTATACTGAATAATCTTTGGTATACAAATGCTAAATGAAATTAATTTCCAGAAGAGAAACGAAAATAAGTGTTTGATATTTAACAAAAAAAAAATACGTCATGGCAACTCTAATAATGTCCACAAAACACACACACATATATATATCTGTATACACAGATATGAAGGTTGTGGTTGTCAACGCGCAGAGCAGCAACGATCGATTCATTCATCGATTTTTCGCGCTTTTGCCCAAAAGAGAACAAAGAGAAAAAGAACTCCAAAATAAATTAAGTGAACAAAAAAGAAATAAAGCATATAAAATATTAGAAGAAAAATAAGAGGAAACATATAACGAAAAATAGAGTTACAACACAAACAAGTAGAAGAAACAGAAAATAGGTAATACATGCGAATATAAAATGATACACATATCTAGTTGAACTATTCACGCCAACAGGATATAAAGGCATAGGTAGCCGAAAACAAGTGAAATAGAAATATAGCACAAAACATGATGATTATGATGACGAAGATAATAATGGCAATGATGATGTTAAAATAGAAGTAAAAACCACATTTTTTGGAAAATATTTATTCTTTCTGGAATTCCAAGAAAATTTAAGAATTTTACCCGCAAACTACTTTCTCAACTACAAGAAAAATATTAATGATAACTTTTTTTTTAAACCTTAAGAAATTTAATGACACCACCCTCAAATAAACATTTATTTTTTCTGGATTTTTTAACCCCCACCCCCATATATAGATTTATTCAATAGTCGCCAGCTCTTAGTGGAAAAATTATGTATAACACTTGATTTTTTTGAGAACGTTTTCAATGCGTTCAAAAATTTTAGAAAATTATTTTCAAGAATCTTCAGAATTTCGGAAAATTTCGAGAACAATAAAAACACGCCAAATCAAGCCGGTAAAAAACAGGTTTTTTGTTTTTATATTGCGATTTCTGCGAAAAATTTACTCATCGTCTTTTTAAAGCAAAAAAAAGTCAAAATGTCTCGAGTCTTGGCAACCAGTGTTGCTGACGCATTAAGACTTTTTGGAAAGACACGACAGACAGAACAGTTCCTCTTAATTGAGCAGCACATGTACATATAAACTTATTTCTAAAAAAAAGTTATTAAAAATGTTATTCGTAATTCTTGCTCTCCAACAACTAATCCAAAATGCGTTCCGGAGATGTTAAGAGATTACAGAAGTACATTTTTAATAACTTTTCATCACTTTTCCAATTTTAACATAATTACTCACCATCATAGCGTTCTGCTTGTTCGGCTAATTTAGCCTTGTAAACATTATTTTCGCGTTCAGACATTGTGCAAAATACTTATTTTGTGTAGAGTTGTAGTAGTAGAATAAACTTTTTATAAAAAATCCTTTTTTCTTATAATTTTTTTAATTAAAAAAATTTTTTTCGTTTAATCCCGGCGTCGTTGTGCTTTTTTGTGTGTAATTTCAAACAACAAAAATTTGTTCGTCGCCTTCGTTCCGAATACTTTTTTCTTTCTGCTCTGTTTTCAAGCTTTTTTGTTTGCTCGACTTTTTTCTCTACTACGTTTTTCTTCTTCTTTTTGTAATTCTCTGACAAGCGCCGCTTCTATGTGTTTTTAGTGTTGTTGTATTTTTTTCAATGTCGTTGGGTGTACGCAGGCTGTGGTCGTCGCTGACTAAATCCTGGTCAGAGAAGATAAAAAGAGGGAGAGAAAGAAATTGTTGGTATTCTTTAATATTTTTCTTTTTATAACTTTTAAACACTGTTTCAAAGTTTTATTTCTCTATTAATATTATTTTTTCTTTTGTTTTTTCTTATTTTTGCTAATTATTTTTTAATAAATATACACACTTTTAGATGGTTTGATGATCGCCGTCGTCTTTACGCCGCCGCTGCTTTTTTCGATTTGTATAGAATCGTTGTCACACTAGTTTTTCGTTCTTTGTCGCTTACCACAATCAATATGGCCGCACCTAAAATGCTGAATGTATAACTATCTCTTTTTATCTTAAGGGAAATTAAACGACATTTTTAAATTTGACAGTTATATATTGGTAGCATTCTTTATTGTAGTTTTGTAGTCCGTAACAGAAAAATTCAAATAGTTGGTAATACATTTCTATAAATGCCGTGAAATTTAGAGTTGTGTTTAAAGAGTGTACACCAATCCATGTTGCCAGGAAATTAAAAATGTTGTAACCAGTTTCTGAAGAAGATAAAAAAATATATAAATATTTATAATTGATTTAATCATTTTTCCTGATGTTGAATTTAGATTCGAAACACTTTTCGAACTAGTCCCAAAAATATTCATTTTAAATTTTCAGGTTCGTAATAAATAGAATTTACTGAAACAATGGCAACACTACGTTTGTGAAGTGTATGTGTTTCTTTTATTCAATGTTTGTGACTGATACAAACCATACAGTTGGTAATGCTGTAAAAATGGCAGTACCTACATATCGGTAACACTGTACCCTTTTTGGAAGAGATATAGTGGTGAAATTCATTTTTATTCACCACGTCTGGAATTCAATAGAAAAAACACCAAAATTAATTATTTTCTCTTTTTTCAAATTTAAATTGTTTATTCAGGCTACTAAATAATGAAATTTTACATTTTTGGACAAAAAACAAATCCAATTTATTTTTGTAAAAACAGTTGTGTGTGTACCGTTAATTTACTTAAATGATGAGAGATGTCAGTTTAATGTGAGTGAATAACGTTGACTAAAGAAGAAGCATTATTTATTATTTGTTTTACTAATTGGAATTAATAAAAAGAAAAAAGTAAATTAGTGTTTATTATCAAAGTAATATTAAGACGAAAATTTTACAACTTTTTAATTAATTTACAGATGTCAAATATTAATATGAAATATAATCCAAAAACAACGTAGTAACATTATTTTGCAATATGGCACCGGATTTGGGCGGCTGGATTCACAATTTCACTGTCACGGATACTCAAACCCATAAGGGAGGCTATACACTGTATAAAATAACGTCAATTGTAAGTAAGAATTTACCAAAAAGGGCGACAACAATAAGTTCAGTGCAGATCCGCCTCACTTTCTGGTTCATACGACTTTTAATCTGCTTCCATTTTGTAAAAGTGCATTTGTGTTTTTGTAAATTTCATAAGCATGTAGCATACAAAGTGTTAATGTTACTATTTTGCCTCATTCCTTAAATGAAAGTACAGCTTTATTCCTCTTTCATAGGTTTTTCCTCGATCTGTGCCACAGGCACTGACACAAATTGTGGTATGGCGCCGTTTTCATGATGTCAAGCGCCTACATCGCGATCTTAAAAGGCGCCATAAGAGTCTTCAACTAAATGGTTATTTACCCGAACCCATAGATTGTTCTTTTTTCAAACGTTTCGACAAAGATGTCATACAAAAGCGTAAGGAATACATATTGCAGCTATTAGACTATACAGCCCAACATCCAGCTTTGTATAAATGTCATGCATTTGCACAATTTTTTAACGAAACTACGCCCCCTAATAAAATACAAGCACTAGTTCATAAGGCCGTAAGAGGTTTAAACAGAAACTTTGATCTTTTACATGATCAAGTAGATTTTGCCAAAAAAGAATCTGATGATAAGAGAAAAATTGCAATCAGTGAAGATGAGCATTTAATAAACGAAAAAATTCGACAGATCTCTTCTATTGAAGAAGATGCCGTTAATAATGATAATAAGGAAAATGAGAAAGTGGAAGAAGAAGAAGAAAAAGAGGCAGAGGATGAGGAAGACGAAAGTCTTAAAGTTGAATACACCACAAACGTTAATAATCATGCCAAACATTTTTTGACCCCTATGGCCTCCATAGAAAGTGATGATAGCGATTACATATATGAAGCAGCTTTAGAATTTTCTCAAGCAGTACAAGCTGAAGCAAATTTAGAATACGCCGAAGCTCATACACGCTACAAAAAAGGCGTTGACATACTTCTGTATGGATCCAAAGACGATAACAGTGAGGAAAGGAAATTTATAGCAAAAGCGAAAATATCCAAATACTTGGCAAGGGCCGATGATATATATGAACGTTTTCTAAAAAATTCCCACAGAAACTTAGCATCTTCACCGAGGAATAATTTTCAGTTGGCTCTAGATGTGTCGGGTAATACAGCTTCTGATTCGTCTGGTCTCTATTTGGAGAGACCTTGGAATCATATGGTGAAATACAAAGTAAATGGACTCTTAGGCGACAAAGTTTTACATGTAACGTGTATAACAGAACCATTAAAACCATCCTATGTTATGAAGGGCATAGAAAAACCCTCCAGTAATTCGCCTACACAAACTGTTTTTCTTCCACAACATGTTCCCTATATGGTAGACTTGTTGGCATTCTTTCAATCAGAACAAAAAATTTTTTTGCTACTTAAATTGGCCTTAGGTGGTAAACTTATTGATTATGTACATTCCATATATAATGGCCCGAAGAAAAATGATTCAACTGAGCTAAAGACAAAGTCCTTCGAAAATAGTACTAATGATATAGTAAATAATTCAAAACAGCTTTTAGAATCCGTAAATAATACCTTACAAGTAATAAAAGACCTGGAGACGTCTGATAAATCGCCGCATAGGAGTCCACGTAAGATATCAACTCCACAAAGAAAGCTTTCAGAGGCACAAGTTAAAGTTTGGGCACAACAATTATTAATAAGCATACACGCATTACATGAGAAAAGTATTATTTTAAGGTAATATCATTATTTTATTATCTGGATGTATGTATATGATTTCAAGTATAATGTTATTTTTTATCCCTTCAGTGATCTACACATGGATAATTTATTACTAAATGAAAGCAGTCAATTACTTTTAACATATTTTTATCAGAACGAAGGAGTTTCATCTGATAATTGCATACACAAGGCTTTAAATCCTAAAGCTTTAGATGACCACTTTGTTGCACCAGAACGTCCTTTAACATTACGTTCAGATTGGTGGAGTTATGGTGTCATATTATATGAGTTATTTGTGGGACTGGTAAGTTTTAAATTTTTTGTTTATAATTTTTATATATGTATATATTATGCATGCTCACCAAAGTCCATATATTTTATTCTTTGCTTTATTTTGCTTGAATATATTTTATTAATATATATACTTTATTAATATATTTTTATGAAGATCACACATTTTTTATATTAATTTGTCTGCCTTGATTAACACAAACATTATTTTGAAGAAAAAAAGAAATACAAAGTGGTGGTCAGCTATTTAGAACTAAAAGACCTATTGAATATTTCCTTTATATTACCGTTTTTTGTGTTTTATTCATATCATTTTTCTAATTAATTAATATTTTATGATTTATGTGTTATGGTTTATTATATGCTTTCTGATTTTGTTGAATATTTTTTATAGTTTTTAAAGCTGTAATGTCTGATCAGCTTTAAAAAGAAGCATTTTTACATTAATTTTTAATTTCGTTATAAAGTTATTTTTGCTTACAATATAATTTTGTTGTTCACCTTATCCAATGCCATTTAAAACCCACATTTTAACTTTCATAAACTCCATATGTACTAAACAAATTTATTTTTTTGTGTCTTGTGTTATGGTGTTAATATAAAAAAAATATATAAATGAAAAACAATTTTAATTCAGTCATTCAAAGCCGGTCATCCAGGACAAATAGATTTATACGGTTTTGTACAATATCCCGAAAATGTCGAACTATCTGATGCTGCTAAAGATCTTTTGGAAAGACTTTTACAACAATCGCCAGCAGAACGTTTAGATTATGAACAACTAAAACAACATCGTTTCTTTGAGGGTACAAATTGGGAGGAGGTTAAACAAAATGGTTACAATAATTCTAACCAAAAGTGAAAATTATTTGCGTATTATAAAGTAGTGATAAATGTTTTCTATTTTTAAACAGTCAGTGAAAATGGTAAAAAGTGAAAAGAATACAACTCGTGGACAAAAACAAAAAAAAAAATATTACATTCTTAAATGTTAATTTAGAAAACACCTAACTCGAATATTTTTTAACAATAAAAAGGTTAACAGTATGACAAACAAATTGTAGTGTTATTAATATTTAATAGTTTCGATAATAAATTGTTTGAAAAAGTGAATGTGAAAAATTTTTAACTTCTGATGTTGTAGAAACCTAGAAAAAGTATTAAGACGCCTGTTTTATTTGTAAAGTGGCCGATAAAAGTTTATAATCTTTAATTTTTAATTTATTGGTATTCGAAATATAAAATACAAAAGACTACTACAATTCTAACAACTATAGCAATGAAACTAGGTTCGTAACATATTTTTCCACTTTCTAGTTTCTGAAGCTTTCCACTCAATCGCTAATTAAGCTGTTTGCCAAAAATGTAAACCTTCATTCAGTTGCAAATTCCAATGGAAAAACTTGTATTTGTTTTTGTGTCCATTTTCCTGCCTTGGACTTTGATAACGAAAAATTTTTGGAGTTTTGAACAAATCACATGAAAGCTAGGTGCGTTTCTGTCCTTGAAGTTAATTCATACTCGAAATCTATTTTACCATTGAGTTAAACAAGACAAATAAATAAATGTTTGTATGGCTAATTCAATGAGTTAGGACTATAACTCCTTTAACTTTGAGAATAGAGAATTGATATACATAAACCATGAACTTGCTTTAATAAACAGAAGTGACGTTACCTTTAACGGTGAATTTATAATTTCATACCACCTTTTTCATTTCGTCGTTGCTGTGATCAGTTGTTAAATTGATAGGGCTTACAGAGACAATTTAGGCTGTCAACTTTTAAGCATTTTTGAGGAATTTTTTTATAAGAAATACAGTAAAAACTGCGATCTTATGACTAGACACAGTAAAAAATATATTCCTTAATATAGTAGCATATTATCTAATTTTGTTACAGATTTATAAAACTTATTCTCACAAAAAATAGGACAATACTGATCATAATTTGCTTTCGTAATGAAATGAGAAATTTTAGAAATTTTTAAATTTGGTTTGATATATAGACTTTTATCTGCCACTGTATTTAATTACTGTCTAGACAAGTGTTTTCTACAGCTTTATATTTCGATTATGTATGTAATTTATAATTTATTTTGTAAAAAAAAATTTTAACAATTATTATTCGTTACAAAAAATTATTTATTTTAATCTTAAAACAAACAATTTAATTTACAATATTATTCGCTATTTATATTTATATATATTTTTAATTATTAATTTAAGTGTATATTTTAAAATAACTTAATAAATATTTCCATTAATGTATAGGGACTACTATTATTGAGTGTCTAATTTTTACAAAATCTCTTATAAATAAATGAATTATTGTCACATAAAAACACAACAGTTTTAATATGTTATTTTACAAACTTAGCTTTTATAGATTATTAAAAAAAAAGTTATATAGAAGGCACATTTAGAATGCTTTACGTCAAATTTACAAAAGCCCATATTTCTGGACCTTTAAGCAGAACTTACAATTAAAACTGGAACTTAGGAAATTCAAAATGTAAGGTATACACATATGTATATACAATACAAATTGTATACTTCTTTAATAAATAATTTTTAATTCAGAAGTTATGGACTCAAGATACATACATTTAAAATCGCTTTTTCACTAATAATTAAAAAAAAATCCTTTTTTTCTTATAAAATTTTAATCTGAAATATATACATTTAGAAAGCCTTTGTTTGCTTGAGGTTTCTTTATGATATAAAAAAGAACACTGAAGTATATCTTTTGAGTATTAAAACTAATTTAAGGCACATTTGGAATGCTATAGATTTGGTAAAATTTACATTTTTATATAAAAATTAAATCTATTTTTGGACAAGACTTTGGATTTTGTTGTTTTAAGTCTAAGATATATTTTTTATATTATAAGCTATTACTTTTTTATAAGAAAAATTAAAACAAAAAAAAAAAAATATTTAACAAGAGAAATGCTTTGCACATGCATAAACCAAGAAATTGTTTTTTTTTTTACATTCAAATGAAAACGAACTTAGGAATGATGTCATTCATATTCTTTTCTCATTCATTCATTTTATTTCTTAAAATGGCCGTCGAAAATGTTTAAATTTAAAATCCATTTCCTGTTGTTTACGCTGTTGCCATCGCTTACGTATTTCCGTTAAATTATTATTGTGTACTATTAACGGATTTTTATGATGTGCAAGCATTTCTTTTAATGCAAAAAAGGGGGCAACACATAACTGTGTGATACTCCACCGTTTTGTTGCTGTTGCTGTTGTTGCGTCTGATGATGTGTTCCTGATGATTCTTCGCTTTTTATTTGCAAAACTGATTCATCATCCACATTGGCCGTCGGTGTACCGACATTACTGTAATTGTGTTGTTTCAAAACCGTTACATTATTGTCATGCTGTTGTTGCTGCTGCTGCTGGGCTGTTTGCTGTTGAGCATCATGATTTAAATGACAGACACTCGCTGTATTGGCATCTAAAGGATTAATAGACTGTTGAACACCGCCTGTACCTACACTTATGTATTTTGCTTCTGCTCCATTTTGTTGGTGTACCAACTGCACTGTATTGGCATCTTGCAAATGATTCGGTGTACCATTATCCTCTCCCATTATGCTCGATTGTCCTATATAGGCTGAACCATCGTGATTGTGTATTTTCTGTGGATCTTCTGATGCTGTAGCCGTTGCCATTTCTACTCGAGGCGGTGAACCGTATTCAAAGTGACGCATTGGAAATATTTGCGATTCGTGTACGTATGTACCGTATTGGCTAGTGTATGTACCATAAGGGCTAGCTGCCGGTGATAGTAAACTAAATTGTGGACTTAGCTCATAGGGTGGCTGATAGCTAGTCCAGCTATCCATACTGCCAGGCGGCGTAACAGTCGTTGTTTGTGGGAATGTAGCAAAAGGTGCTGCTAAGGTTGTATTCATAGTCGAAGTGGGCGGTGTACTTGTTTTGATATAACCAGTTTTACGTGGCGGTTCATGTTTACGCCACTTGGCTCTACGATTTTGAAACCAGACTTGTACTCTTGATTCACTCAAATTCAATTTAATCGCTAACTCTTCGCGAGCAAACACATCGGGGTAGGGAGCTCTCTCAAATGCACGTTCCAGTTCTTCTAGCTGGTAAGCAGTGAAAGTGGTTCTAAAAAGATAAAAAATATCGATAAGAAAACCTTTCATTTTTATTTATTAATTAATTAGAATATAATTACAAATGATGTATATTATAATTATTAAGAGCTGATCAACTTAAGACATTATGCTCGGTGTAGTTTAACAGACCCGAGTTTATGGTGGGAATCGAACCCATGACGCTGTCTAGATCATAAAATAATTGTCACACAAATGAGTCAAGCGAATCAGTTTACTACGCATGAAAACAACTGTGAGATTTGTGAAACTAGACCTCTAAAGAATAGCATCGACAGATTAGTAACGTCGGAAAGTAGGTCAACTGGCTGTGTGGATGGAGCAGTACATAAAAATGTTGTGTTGATCTATCTCAACGCTAAGCGTGGTCCAGTTACGAACTGAATGATGCAATATTAATAAAGATTCCATAAGAACTTCACTGAGTGCAAAAACCAGAGAGAAGTTACTCTCCTTAGCATGGTGGACAAGATGATCACAAATGTGCTCAATGACTTTCGCATATTCACGCAACAAAGACGTTCGACATCCTAAGCCCGTCTCCCATAATGGAGTGCATAGTACAGAACGGCAAGAGGCTCCATTGGTATGTATGTTTGTTATATTCATCAAAGGCAATGGCTACAACGACTGTGTGAACTACATATGTCTACCGTCGCAAAACTTAAATAACATCCAGCCAAAAATAAGATAACTGGAGCCGCACTTTATAGAATAAGAATATCTGAAACTAAGGCCTTGAAATTTAACACGGGAAATACAAAAATGTTTGCATTGCAAAAATGTCCGTCCATTTTTCTACCTAAGAAGCATTACTACAACAGACTATGGTTCCAGAGAGGACGTTATGAAAATCATTAACGGAAACCGTTAAGCCTATGACTAAACTGAACATTTTTAAAGACTGTGTGAAGTCAGTGATGAAGTTTATTTGGTGCTCAACAAGTCCATGAACAAACAGATGTACGGAAAGTGGTGTTAAAGCTAGCCAGAGTTAGTTGAAAAACGGCCAGTGTATTCTAGTGCGATTTGGATGCCGGCGGCATAATTGGTCTGCACTTCTACAAGAACCATGATCTCCGAAATGTTGCAGCCAGTGGATCGAGGTACCTTGAGGTATTTACAATTTTTTCCTTGGCCAGAATGAAAGATTTAAACTTTTTGACATATACATAGTTTCAACAAGAGGATGCCATATGCCCAACGCAAGCGTGAGCAATTATTCACAAGCTTTGAAGCAGACCATTGCCCGTAATATGATCCCACAATACTATTTTTGTGGGGATTCTAGAAGTCTTTTGAGTGCCCTGAAATGCCAGACATAATTTCATAGGATTACAGTTGCGATCGGTGCGATACCGACTAAAATGCTGGAAAAAATATGCCAGAATTGAAGCTCACAGATGGACCACTGACAGCGTAGCCGTGGAAATAATCTTCAAAATAAATATTTTATTTAATTCATTTGGAAACTTGCGTTTAAAAACTTATTTAAACAAATTAAGTATATAGTCGATAAGGATATACTCAAAGGATATACTGAAAGTAAACCGGACATTAGATCCCTATAGAGTGTGTGCACTATATCTACATAGCATTCCTCTCGTGAGGCCCAAACAGTGAAGATTGCAATCATGCAAGGAAAAATGGCAAATGAAACCATTTCTATGAAGGCTAAAGACAGAGTGGACGGCTGGAAAAAGTATGACAAATGGTATAGCCATGGATAACATTTGAATGAAATAACATGAGACGTGAAATTGCTACAAAATCATCCATCACATTAGCGCTGCATCCGGAAAACCGTTCCAATAAATATTTTATACAGAAATTAATTTTTATTTGAAGTTGAAAAACTTTATGAAAACCGCTATTTTTGGTTTATTTTTTAAATCAATTCATTTAATTTCCACATTTTTTAAAATACTAAGCAATTTTAATAAAAAAAAAAATATTGAAAGATATTGAATATGATTTGCAAAAAGTTTAATTTGCTTTGGAACTACAACATACACAATTATTTGCTTTAAAATTCACTTTAATTCACTCCGAAAACATCAAAAAAATTCTTTTTAAAATTACGTTTATATTGCTTTACAAACTGCCTGCCGATCACGTTTCCTTAAAAAACTAAACTTTTTTTTTGTTTGTTAAACTTACCGTGTTTTTTTCTTTTTAATGCCATTTGGATCGCCCTTTTTCTTGTCGTTTTTCTTAACAGCTGGTGGTGTATTATTGTTATTATTGTTGTTATTATTATTAACCGTCATAGAAGAAGAACTACTACTGCCAACGTTGTTTGGCCCATTTGTAGTGACATTATCATTATGGGGTGGCGAACACATGCCATCATGTTTACCTTTATTATTAAGTTTCATACCATTCGATAGGCCAGCAGTGGGTGAAGGGTTAAGATTATTGGCTGAAGATGATGACGATAATGTATTATTATTTGAATTGGCCGTAGAGACTGCTCCCAAGGAGGGCTGTAAGAGAACCCCGTCGGTATTGGTATTGGCTGCAAGAGCCGAGGTGCTAATTAAGCCATTCGAGGAGGTTAAAGACATATTATGATGCTGTTCATTAGAGCCAGCACCGTTGTTGGCATTAATAAGTTCATGACTGTGTTGGGGATTGTGATGCGGACTGCCATATATATGGGCAATATGTTGCTGGTGTTGTTGTTGTTGCTGCTGCTGATGATGATGGTGATGATGATGATGCTGATGATGGTTCTCGTATTCCAATTTGCCATTGCTATGCTGCTGGATGCTATGATGATGATATTCACTTAACATGGCACTGGGTGAAGAATGATGATGATTTTGCTGTTGATGCTGTTGCTGTTGCTGATGCTGAGCATGATGTGCTGCTATTTGTTGTTTGTGATGATGATGCTGCAAACCATTTGTAGGATTCTGGTGATTAGCCGTTAGCGGTGGTGACGGCGAATATTGCTGTTGATGTTCCAGCTTTTGTACATTGCCATTAGGAGCAGTGGTTGTTAGGTATTCATACTTTTGGCTGGGCGAATAGCAGCCCATTTTTGTAACATATTCCATTTTAGATTCATAATCGGGTGTTGTTGCTTTATAAGGATCCATTTTCGGTGAACCGGCGGTCAATAAAGTTTGACAATCGGGCAAACGTTGTGTACACAAATCTCCACTGCCAGTCTGATGCATAACAGTGGCTCCTGGTGGCAAACTTAACATTACCGAATGCATGCCATGCGCAACAGTTGTCATAGTGGCTGATGTAGGCGTTAACGGTTTACCATCCAAAGGACTTAAAGGTCCTGCAAAATCACTAAATATACCATCTTCAAAAGCTGAATGTTCCATGATGTTCAACAGCATACACAATACACAACAACTATTTACTTTTCTTCAATTAAATTAGGAACTATTTGTAAACGATTTAATTTTGTTTTATATTTTGTTTATGTACGTTTATTTAATTATTTAAAGTAAAAATTTCACACGTTTATTTTGTATTTAAAATTAAATGCTCTTTTTTTTAATTTAAATGCCTCTCTCCATAAGTAACTTAATCCATCCATTCATGCATGCAGTCGTCATTCCGTTTTAATCAATGAATACGCGTTTCAAAAATTAAATCAAATACAATTAATCAAATTGATGTTGATGATATTGGCGCACAAGTCGTGTTTATTAATTAATTGCATTAAATTTTTAAACGCAAATAAATTTTTCACAATTATTTGTACAACACAAAAAAATCCTCAATTATATTCAGTTTGTTTTTAATTTTGTGTGTAACAGTACATACTTTTCAAATTCCTGTAAAAATGTTTGGATTTCTTTATTTTTTTTCTTTTCTGTCTGTAGCAAAAACACTTGTTTTTTTTTATTTTTCTCTTGATTTATTAATTTTATTTGAAAACTTATTATTAAACAAACAATACGTGCACGACGTTGTTCTACGTTGAACACGAGGCCCTTAATTGAATCCGCAAACGGTGATGATTGTGTTTTTATACCCAATTTAGCTCGTTTAAGTTTTCGATTTTATTTCCACCAATCAAAATACAGTAATGGCCGCCTACCCGCTGTGTTCTATACAATAACTGTATTGTTTGTCATAAGTGTGTATTCGTTTCTTCTTTTTTGTAACAACAACCACGAATCATATTCGTACTGTATACTGCTTTGATATTGTTTGTGCAAGAGAGATGGCCGATGAAATATGTATGTATGCTGTTCTGTAAATCGCTATGTGAGTGTGGCATATATGATGCTGGCTCGTGAGATTCTTACGTTTGCCGCAAACGAAATCCTAGAATTCTTTCTTTTTTAAATACTTCCTGCATTCTCTCAAATGTTGCTTGTATGCCATATATAAGCCGCATGTCTACTATAATAACATACCAGCATATAAGAAATAAGTATCCTGGAGAAATGTTGAAATATCCTTCAAAATAAGATCAGCTTTTAAGCAATACATACACAGAGGGAAAAACCCGGTAGAAAAGTACCGAAATTGATACAGTCCGTTGTCAAAAGTGAGCTTACCACGTTTGTTAACATTTCGACAACGGATGCGTATAAAATTTTAATAACACCCAGCTATTATTTTGACAACTACCGTGGTAATTTTGACAACGCCTCATTGTCATTGAAACAATTGTTGTTATTTCGACAACGCTTCGTTGTCAATTCGTTGAAATTTCGACAACGAATAAACGACAACGTTTATGATTTGACAACGTCGTGTATTATTTACTTTTTTTTGTTGATTTGATAACGTCGTGTATCAAATCAACAACAGTTGTTGTTGAAAAATTATTAACAGTTTTGTGTCAATTTGGTACCAAACGCGTATAATTTTAAAACGTCTTTTTTCTCTCTGTGTAGTGTCTTGAAGGGCTAATGTTTAAAGGGCTAATGCAAAGGATTAGTTTGGAATTTAAAGAAAAAATGTTGAAAATAATGTCTTAAAATAATTATTTAAAATAAGTTAACATAAATAAGAACCAAAGGAAAATTAAACAATTTGGGTTCTAAATAAAATATATATATTAAACCGTCAAACCAACTTCGAAGGTTGGAAACTGTTCAGTTACAAATTGTCGGTGGATGGTAGTGATCGCAAAGCAGCGTTGATGTTATATCGATTCATCACAAAAAACCACGATGTTTGCTGTGCATCGATTAATTTCTGTAACAAATAATGTTTCAAAAATAAAATGTACTTGTTATTGCGTGGAAGTAGTGGTGTACCGTGACTACATTTTTGATTGTTCCGCCCTCAACCCATGTAGGTTATTTTCTACGATTCTATTGCCTTGTCAAACAATAAGGTCTTTGCATAGATCGTTTACACAATAAACACCCCCACGGTGTCCTTCCTTGTCTTTGACCAGAGAAGAGCGTCCTTCATTGGGTGTACTCTCCTAAACCACTTTTCTTACTCCTTAGAAATATTCTGTCCTTATAATCGGCATGGAAGCTAAACTCTTATAGGAGCTACATAACTTTTCTGATGGCGGCTTGACTGTAAGACAGTATTGTTATGTCCCTTTCTCTCTACTTCCCGTTAAAATTTTTTTAAGCACATATCTCAGAGAAACAATGCACGAGTGAATATTTAGCTCCGAATATACTCGCTTCCATTCCACTATATGTTCTTGACCCATTTATATACCACAGAATGGTTCCTCTCGAAAAAAAGTATATAGCAACTCGTACTCATAATTATTCTCTTTGTAGCATTTAACACGTTGACTGCCGCGGCAATTTTCAGAAAACTGGCCACGCACGCCAACATTGACTTTTTGTTCTTTCCTCAGAAGCCATTTATCGATATAACATGATTTTATTCGTAGCTACACAAAAATGGCAGGTTTAGTGAGTACGAGATAGCTCGTAGTTGGTACCCTAGAAGCGAACCTAACCTGACTATAGTCACCGTGACTCTGATCCTCACTACCGTAAACAACGGTAACGGAATAGGTTGTTATTCCCGGGGTTATAACAATTACTTACTTAATTGGTCATTACAACCGTTTAGTCAGGATTACAGCCTAGCTTCTCACACCACTCATGTTGTGTGTGTTAACTTTATACATGAGTGGCAGGAACTACTGTCTAATGTCGACTCTGAACGATAGATTTGAGAAACTTTTCACGACGATTTGAATTATTTTTGCCAGAAGACTGCTGTGAGGAAGTTGCTGAAAGAAATAATTTTTTTGTCATTTCGTTTTATTCGAGATGCTTGAGCCAGGGATTTCAGGTAGAAAAAAACACATAAAAATAAATACCAATTTGGAATATCACTGAAAATGAATGCTTTAAGGGAACACCTCAGTTAGACCAGGTATTTATTGCCTGCTTTACAGGGAGAACTAACTTCGTTGGTAGCAAGAAGGCACATGCCATATTGCTGTACTGTGCTGAACTTTTCCTCAAAGAACTCCTACAGACGCTGTGAGTCCGAGGAGGAGGAAGAGACTATCCTTCACCTCATGTGCTAGTGACTTGTTCTTGCCATGAATACCTGGAGATGTTTAACTTCTCAGTTTTTGTCATTTTTAATTCAACTCTTCAATCTTGAGTTAGGTTGGCTTCCTTTAGGGAATATTTGAGTCTTGGGTTGGATATTAATTGTGGTATTACAGTAGGCCTAAACTGGATCGTAGCTATTCTACTGTAATTTTTCACAATTTTTCACAAATAAAATTTATTCAAATAAACGTGAACAATTAAAGATAACCTACGGTTTAAAATCTCATCAGTTGCCCGATTTCAATAATATGTACATATGTCTGGAATTATGTATGGAAAAAATTACACTTTTTATACATGTATTATATTATACATGTATACAATTCATATACAAAAACTTTCCCATTATCCTCTTAAATTTAGTGACTTACCTCTATAATATAAAATTTCAACAAAAGTTAAAATATTTGAACACACAATGCACTCACTCACTACTGGCATTTGCTATCATGTGGGACACGTGTTGTACTTCATTCTCATACAATCGAAACTTTCACATTTCAATACGTTTAGTGGGACTATTGCTATTTTTCAACCACCCTACCCATATTCATATTTTGACCTCAAGTCCTAAGGAAACAATTCAAGTAAAAATACTTGCATTTACAAGGATTTCATATTCTTTAAAAGAGGGTGTTTTTTTGTTTTTGTTTTGCATTTTTGATCACTTTTTTTTTTATTAGCGCGTGTCACGCTACTATTCACTGTCGCATTGATCGCGAGTTTTGTTTCTGGTATTTTATGCTGGTATTTTAGTGGTGTTTCCTTTTATCGCTGGACGGGATATAAGGATATTATTTAAATAAATTTCCTTGTTTTATTGTAGGGGGACTTTTATCCCACTTTTGTCATGCGCGTGTGAATTATGGGCTTGTGAAATATATTTCGAACGGTGGGATTTTTTTTCAATACGGGTTGGAAAATAATAATCGATCGTATTTTTATTCAAACTAAAGGCCTAAAAAATGGCATGAATTTAATTACAAATCGATTTAATATGCCTTTTTTAATATTTATTCAAAGGAAAAAATCTAAAATTCAAAACATTTTCAACTTTAGTAGTTGTAAAGTACAGACTTTTTCAAGTTCGAGTTTCTTTGCAATAAAAACTTTATTTTGTTTTGACAAATCATTTCTTTTATATGGAAATACTGTCATACAACTTGTGTCAAATCTGTAAGGGAAAGAAACAGAGCGCTGTTACCACCATCACAGCTTTGGATAAGGATTTGACTCCCAGGTCTTCAATATTCGGTAGGCAGAGAGAGATATACACTTAAATCGACCATTACTAATATCGTCAGCGGATTTATATTGCTAGAAAAATAATTGTTTCAGATGAAGCTAATTTTCATGGTAATGGGTTCGTAAATAACCAAAATACCAATACTGGGGTACTCCAATATATGTATATTTATCTTATGCTCTTGTACTTGGACAATTTTTCTTTTCGTCTAGGAAGCCACCTTAGTCTTGCTTCTCACAGGGTAAATAACATCATACACGTTGACTGCCCCGGCAATTTTCAGAAAACTGGCCACGTAAGCCAGCAGTGATTTTTTTTCTTTTCCCAGAAGCCATTTATCGATACTACCACTGATATAATACGATTTTATATGTAGCTACACAGAAATGGCAGGTTTTGTGAGTACGAGATAACTCGTAGTTGGCACCCTAGAAGGGAACGCAATCTACGAGTTATCTCGTAGTCGGTGTTAACAACGAAAACGCGGTAGGAGAGCGACAGACAGCGCCACCTCTTAAGAAGGCTGTCCTATTCCTAATAATAAAATTTTTAATCACTACACTTAACACATATGTTTGCTGAAGGCATTGTTTCTAGGCAATGACAAATGCTTCTGCCATTGTCACGGAACGTGCTACTGTAAAAAACTAATCTGTTTTACTGTTTTCAATCTATACAGATAATCCCTATTATCTCCCTCCCTATTATCACTCCCAATTCTATTGCTCTGACAGCCTTTAAGATGTTGTTCTGTGTTAGTAAGCATAGCTCACTGTCTAGAACTTGATGTGTTTCTCTCTGTGACGCCGTGATGCATTCCGGTAACCCAGTACGTGTTTTTGCAGATTCATTGTTTACGTTACAGAAACTACTTCTGGATAATCTATTACATGACATAAATCTCTTGCCATCGTAATGAACCAACAAAAGTTTAGTTTATCTCTAGCTTGAGAAGAATCTTCGCCTTTCTTCATCTCCATTTCATTGAGTGTATGCTCCCAAACTCGTCTTACCACTACACAAACAGATTCAGACGCTATTTGCGGTATGGCAGCTCATTGTCGCCGTAGTCTAGTAGGTAGTGTGTTCGCTTATTAGACGTAAAGCCCGGGTTCGGGCCTCAGGCCAGACATCAAAGAATGAAAAAAAAAAAATATTTCTTCGGCGACTTCCTCTCAGCAGATTTCTGCGAAAAACTCTGAGAGAAAATAAACCTGCCATGAAAAAGTTTCTCAAAATCTGTCGTTTGGAGTCGTCGTTAAACTGTAGGTCCCGCCACTCAAGTATAAAATTAAGGCACACAACATGAGTGGTGTGAGAAGCTAGGCCGTAATTCTGACTGAAGGGTTGTAATTGCCAATTATGTATGTAGGTATGTAACTCATTGTCGTAAATATTTATATAAAATTACTAACCCAAAGCGATTTTTAAAAACTTTGAAAGCTGCTGTTGTCCTACCTACATATACATACATGTACAGTAAAACAATTCAACATAACTCTCCACTGAACAACTAACAACAAGCCTCTGAGGCCACAGAACGTTTTTGGTATATTTTTGAAAATGTCAAGAAAAACTGTTATGAGCTGTGAGTACATTAAGATCAAATATTGTAGTTGAGTAGAGCGACTTGTTTTTTTGTTTTCCTTTACATTTGGACAATAAATGATCTGTAATAACAACAGATTTTCACACGAAACCGTTCAGTCGTATATAAAACGTAAAAAAATGTCTTTTAAAGAACAAATTATGTAGACAACGTTGGCCGAAAATTTGAAATGATGAATCGATTATACGGCGTATTGTGTAACTCCAGTCAAAAGCACTTGATTATATAAAATTCTAACAATACCTCTAACAGCATACATACATATATACACATATGTATGTATATATGTATAAGAATTGTATGATTTTTTGTTGTTTTTTTTTTTATTGTATTTTCAAATGATCTTTGGACAAACTATTTCAGTTTTTTTCCTCTATTTTTCACTTGTTTTTCGTATTTTTTTTGTTTTTCGTTTTTTTTTGTTCTTGTGTATACACAATCAACGATTGAACTCGGTGACAGTAAAAGTACTGAATAATTTTTAAATAAATATCGTATATTTTTATGTAGAAACGAGCTGAGTTTGGTTTTCATATGATTTTTGTTTTTTTTTATACAAACAAGAAAAAATTCAAATATGGCGTATTTAATGGCTGCTTTTAAGTATCACTTGCAAAGTTTTATGCCAGCTATTCATGCCATACAACAAGATCTTGCTCACATACCCAGGCTAGCTTGTATTTTTTTGGTGTACGTATGTGTCTCTGTGTGTGTGTGTGTGTATAGAATGCCCTATACAGATATTTACCCACACGCAGACAATCAATTAAGCTTCGTTAAGATCAATTTAAAATCCCGCATAAAATAACAAATAGTTTTGTTGTCTTCTTCAAAACATAAAAAAAAATTAAAATAAAAATGAAATTTTTTGTTTTCGTAATAACCATACAATGTTTTGTTGTTTATTTGAGTGTCTGTCTCTCTCTCTCTTTCTCTCTCTGTCAGTGTCTTCAGTGCCCCCTTATTTTAGCGGGCAACTGTCCGTTAGGTACGAGTACATGTGTAGTTGTTTCCAACTTGAAAACATTTCAAAACCAAAATAAAAATATTCACAAAAACAACCCACAAAATAGTTCAACTGTCAAGTCTTTCAGTCTAAACGTCAGTTGTTGTTTTTTGCGTTTGTCATCATTTTTCCCCTCATACCATCATCTGTAGTGTAGCTCCCGCTTGAAGACTTATAGCGACCCCTAATGACGTTCAGAAAATTATGGACTGAAAACTGAAAATTCTTTTTCTTTCTCCACTGATTATAGTCAATAGTCATAATGTCAATGATGATGATGGTGATGATGATGATTTTGGTGATAATATAAGAGTGAACAGTGGGATCACAGCTTACAATATACATATATGTACATACATACAGTGGTGGTCATATAATTAAAACATTCGTAACATAGTAAATTATTCGTTTTATTTTGGAAATTAAAAAATATAACAAAATTATTTTTCCACATCTTAAATCTAAAACTTAAACAGTTTTCAGCACAGTTATTAAATATATAATTGTAAATTCTGTAAAGAAAAAATATCAAAAAATGTTTTATTGGATTGGTCATATAATTAAACCATTTACTATTTTAATTTTAATTACAATATTTGTTTTTTTGTACTTGCAATCAATATTTCGTGGGTTAACCTTTGTTTTTAATAACATTAGCACATCTGTTTGCAAACTCTAACTAAATGCCTACAGAAAGATTGAGGAATAGCCTTCCAACAGATTTCAATGTTTTGCCAGAATTCATCAGCATTTTTGGGATTTTTGCCTTCCATCCTCTTTTTAACTTCACTCCACAAGTTCTCAATTGGATTGAGATCAGGGGATTTATATTTTGTTCCTCTAAGCAGCTCTTCACAAAATCAGATCAAAAAATGTTTAATTATATGACCACCACTGTATGAAAGAGATGCATATATGATGAGAAACTTTTATTATCATATTTAATTTTAAGAAGACAGTTGAAAATAAAGGTTTTGATTCTCTAGTCAGGGGTTAAAGTAGGTGGTATGGTGTAAAGTGCTTAACAATAAACTGGAACATCATCTTAATTTTCGATTTATACAAGTAATCCATGCAGGAAGACCCCTGCCCTTGTACCACAGATAGGGTAATATCAACAATGAACATTTAAATCAAGTCAGGCAGTGCTAGCTCTTGAGAAAGAGTAGGACACCATACTCACTACTGTTTCACAGAGGAAGAGGAAAAAAAATAATAATATAGTGGAGTTGCTTCTAATTACAACAAGTTTTGCACTTTTTTGCCAATACATATGTACATACATACATAAGTGGCCATTACAACCCTTTAGTCAGGATTACGGCCTAGCTTCTCACACCACTTATGTTGTGTGCCTTCATTTTATACTTCAGTGGATGGACCTACAGTTTAAAGTCGACTCCGAACGACAGATTTTGCCAACAAAGGCAGAAATGCTTGTCAGGCTAAAGCATTCTGAAAAGTTATTGATGCAATATATTTGGAAAAAAATTACAATCGTCGTAACTGACCATCAGATAAGCACTGTTTTAATTCCATTTCACGTCTTAAAGGAGCGTATGACTGTTATAAAGCATCTACCTGCCTTCTCATTACTTGTTTTTGATTTATTTCATTAATCAAAGCCTTGCAAATAATCAGCTTTAGCTCTATAATAGCAGATCCATCTGTCATTGTCTAAAATCAAGGCTTCCTAGATAGATTACGTGAAGGCGAATTAAAACTTCTTAATTTTAAAAATTATAAAATTGTTCCCCTTTTGCTAATATTAAGCTTGGATTACTCTGGTTTGTCGTTTTAGATACTAGATGAGACCACCTTCTTTTAATTCTGTTTTAATATCCTATAAACTAAAAATTGTCTGTAGTCTAGTAGGTAGTGTGTTGGACGCGAAGCCACGATTCAAATCCCCGGTCAGACATCAAAACGAGATAGGAAGAAAAATATTACTTCGGCGACTTCCTCTCAGCAGATTTCTGGCAAAAACTCTGAAAGTAAATAAAATTGCCATGAAAAGTTTCTTAAAAAAAATTTGTCGTTCGGAATCGACTTTAAACTGTAGGTCCCGCCACTCATATATAAAATTAACACACACAACATGAATGGTGTTGAGAAGCTAGTCCGAAATCCTGACTGAAGGGTTGTAATGGCCAATTATGTTATACATGTAACTATTAGAATCGACCGAAAACAAACGATAATAATTGTCTATGAACGGTAATCAATCCAGAATGGGCGGTCGGGATGTTTTGCTGTATGCTAAGTGATATTGATAGGGAATTATCTACTAGGAGTTGTTTTACTACAGTCAAAATCTTTATCCGTACCTGTAGCATGAAAAATTTGCTAGGCAGAGGTTAGTAATTGCCTAAGTGTGGCTAACTTTGACCAACAAAAGAAGAATTATTATTTATTATATTGATTACGTAGTTCGTAGGCAATCAACTTATAGTTCGAACTTGTTATTTCCTGTGGTGAATAATTTTGTGAATAAAAAAGTATAAGAATAGAATTGAATAGAAGCTTAGGATGCCCCCAGACGTCTAGTGAGTAGCCAGCTAATCTGCGAATGTAGATAGGAATTGTGTTTTTCTATTTCTATCAGATACTTATACACTTCTTTTTAAAACATAAAAAAGTATATTAAAAAAATAACGATCAGCCCCACTGTACATAACAAACATTTGATGTGAGGCAACACACACTCACTTGTCTTGTTTTATTTCTCTAAAAGAAGTTTAAATAAAAGTAGAGACAAATGTGCGTTATAAATTGAAATGAATCTATGCACGATTCTTTGAAATTATTTCACTGAAAATGGTTGTTGTTGGTATTTACTATTTTCGTTCAGATTCACTGGCGGTGTATAAAAATAAGGCGATAATAAATTTTTGAATTCTAATACATATTTCCAAAATTTATTATAAAATCCGACTAAATTTGTCAACGATTTATAAATTAATTTGATTTTTTGGTGTAAAGTTTTTCAATATAAAAAAGGAATACGTGGCATGTGGCAATGTCTAAAATAGTCAGTAAGGTAAGACAAGCATACATACAACATACATATATAATTGGCCATTACAACCCCTACGTCAGGATTACGGCCTAGCTTCTCACACCACTCATGTTGTGTGCCTTAATTGTATACATGAGTGGCGGGACCTAGAGTTTAACGTCGACTCCGAATGACAGATTTTGAGAAACTTTTTCATGGCACGTTTATTTTACTCTCAGAATTTTTACCAGAAATCTGCTATATATTTGACTTTTTAATTTTCAAAATATTACAGATTTATTGAAATTGAGAATTGAAATGATGCGATGTTCGCAAATCGAATATAAAAAAGTGAAATACTTTGAATTTTTCACTTTCAGACTCATAGCTCAGAATAGATACTAATATTTAATAATTTTACACGTAAGTGAAAGCTACCCTAATAAGCGATTTCGAAACTTGGAATCCATTTTTGTTTTAATTTTGATATCATGACGCTTAAGCCGGGATACGGGTTTCTTATTACTTTTTGTTTACAATCTGGACTGATTTAAATTTAATCAATTCAGAGAAAATATAAACTCAAGAAAATTGCAATTCTATGGAAAATTACTTCCTAAAAAAGAAAAGTTTTAGTATGCACTTTTACTACATACATACATAGTATGTATGTATCTACATACTCGTACATAAGTATGTATTTTAATATTGTCAATTGTACATTTATTTACATATATGTTTACAATCTTATAGAAAAGAGTCTGTTGAAATATAAAATGAATCATTTACAATGCATTTTTATATCCTAAATCCTCGTAAATATGCGATCTTTCATGGGTCTTATCAGTTTAAATAGCAAGAAAACGCCACAGTAAATCAAATACCGCTATTATTGTAGTTAAGTCTTAATGGTTATAATGTTTTTGGCAAAAAGAAAAGTCAATTATGGGACCTTTTATGTACATATTGCTTGTTTTGATCAAACTGGACGTTTCAATTTTTGATAGTAAAGGTATGAATTGAATTGAATTGTAGTCGCCGTAGTCTAGTAGGTAGTGTGTTCGCTTATTAGACGTAAAGCTCGTGTTCGCGCCCTAGGCCAGACATCAAAACGAAATATGATAAAAAATATTTCTTCGGCGACTTCCTCTCACGAGATTTCTGGCAAAAACTCTGAGAGTAAATAATCCTGCCATGAAAAAGTTTCTCAAAAATCTGTCGTTCGGAGTCGACGTTAAAATGTAGGTCCCACCACTCAAGTATAAAAGTTAAGGCACACAACATGAGTAGTGTGAGAAGCCAGGCCGTAATCCTGACTGAAGGGTTGTAATGGCAAATTAAAAAAAAAACAGAAACAAAGTAAAAGGAATAACAAAGAGTTTGGAAGATACTTTTGCGATAGCTCTATCTTTCTTAGCGAAAACTGTAACTGTAACAGTAACCGGCTTGCCACGATATATGGTTACTATGATCATCTACTAGATATCATTCCATTTCCATGCATTTTGTATATTGAGAAAAGATTTGCTCTTAATTAACCCCTCTTCATCCTTGTAATTGAAAAAATAACCTCAAAAAAATAAAAAAAACTTGTGACACACAGGACCCTTTGAACTTTACCATCATCTTCATTACATCCCCTTTAAATAGAGTGTTCTTTTTTATATTCCTTAAGATGTTAAAAAGTCAAAATTATTATCCTTACCCAACAAAATATATAAGCACAGTATTTTAACAATATATGTATGTATAGGGGCCAATTAAATGCAAAATATGGATGATGATCATCGATGAGTATACACGAAAACTATTTACTTTAGGAAAGAAATAACACCCCACATTGTAACGACCACCACCACTACTGCTGCCACCAAGTCAATACTAAATGCAATTCTCTCATGATTATCCCATTAAAGATCAAGGCTTGCTTGCGTGTGAGCTAAAATTTCTTTTTGACCCGCATTACAAAACCTGTGACTTTTAAAGAAAAAACTAAACGTAATTGTTTAAAGGTTCATTCTCTATTTTTTGTTTCTTTTTTTTTTAATTTATTTTACAATGTTTTCGACAACAAACAGCGCAAAATAATATCAAATGTTGCTATAAAGGTTTTTGGGAAAAATTCATTGATTACTGTAGCATTTGGTGGGAAAATGAAATGATTTCCTATTCAGACGACCAGTTAGAATTTATTTCTGTGGAATAGTTTTGCATTTCATTCTAGTAAATGGGAATATGCGGGATGTATAGGATTAAGATGCAACAACAACAAAAAGTTACATAGACAACATAAAATATAGAAGAACCCTATTAAAGGGACTCTATTAAAGATATAAGAGTTAAGAGTTTATACATGAAATAAAATACTCTCTCTGTCTGGCCCGGTAGTCTAGTAGGTAGTGTGCTAGACTATTAGCGTGATGTTCGTGGGTTCGATTCCCACTAGAGACTCTGGTCTGTGACACTACACCGAGCAATATGGTCAAGTTACTCCGCTCGTATATAATTAAAATATAATTTGTAATTGTATTGTAATTAATAAGTAAATAAAATACTCTGACTGAAGTTATGCGTATTATTTATTATATTTTTAGTCGCTCTTCCTGCTACATTCTTCCAATCATTTCTTCTTGATCTGGGCTTTTAATTCGTTGTTACTAAGGATGGCTTTTAAAAGCTTTTATCGATGGATTTTAAATAAGATACAGCGTATTGGCTCTTTGAGTAATTTAATAGTAAGAAGAAGCTATTTTTGATTCTGTCTGACTTCACTTCATTTATACGTCATTATCTGTTGAATTGACCTCGGGCGGGAGATTAAGTTCTTACTCGGTCGTTGATATTCCCATGTACTCATCGGTGGCCTCGGATGGATTTCTTAGCTAAGATCATTTATCCATCGACGGTGGTAGAACTTCCTCGCTGCTGAGCCTCAATAAGCCCAAGGAGAGACTAGTAACTGGGTTTCTTGCGATATCAGGTCACTGATGGCGTTCTGGGAAAGATCTCAATCGGATTTCTGCAGAGTTGTGGAGATAAGGATTTGGAGACGATAAAGTAACTTCTCTATGAATGTTCGGCTCTTCGCAGATTAGATTGATTACTCTGGCAAGTGGCTTTACTAAGATTTATAAATATCGATGCTTTCTTCGGTGCAATGCATGGCACAAATACATCGATGTTATATCCATTTAAAACAAAATGATTTGCATCTTTTGATTTAAGAAAATGGAAGTAAAGAAAACATAATGTAACAGAATTGTTGTTGTGTAGAGCTTATTTATACTTTGAGTGGTGGGACCTACAGTTTAACGTCGACTCCGAGAACGACAGATTTTGAGAAACTTTTTCATGGCAGGCTTATTTACTCTCAGAAAGTCGCCGAAGAAATATTTTTTTTTTCATATTTCGTTTTGATGTCTGGCCTGGGGCTCGAAACCGGGCTTTACGTCTAATAAGCGAACACACTAACTTTGTAATTACGCAAACAAAATCGTTTGACGCAAACTATACTGATTCTTGCAAGCAGAAGCAAACTTTTTATTAGAAGATCTTCTCGTTCTAGCGCCACCTAGATTACTTCAATCACATATACATACATATAAAAACAAAGAGGATTACAGATTGCTAAAATCGTCTATTGCAAAAATAATGAGTATTCTGGGCCGGTATTTCGCTATATATTACTCAACTATCCTAAACAAATTTTACTTGGCATCTATTTTATGATTTCGGGGAAAAGAATAAATAAAACTTGCTATACGTTACACACGTTTTAATGTATTTGCATACACTGTAAATAAAATGTTGACACATTCAGAAATATTTTTGTTTTTCAGATTTAACGTATCGAATTTGACAATTACTATTTTGAATAGTGCATTAAGCACTTACACATGTGGAGAATTATTTCGTCTCCGTATATATATGCATATATACGTATAGGACACATACAGTTACAAGCAATTAAGATTCATTAAAATCAATTTAAAATGTCCCGCATCACATAATGTTTGACGAAGTCTACTACATGTTTTGGAATTTATTTTTCTCTTTTGATATTTTTCTGTTTTTTTTTTTTAATGTTTTTTTTTCATTTATTTCTTTTTTTTTTTTTTTGTTATATAGAACAAAATATTGTATGAAATTCTTTTTTATTATTTTTTTCTAAAAAGTGTATTTTGTATTCTATACATACATATATTTGTTATTAAAACACTGTCGCACAAAGTTTCAAAGATATTGCCGATGTTATTCAGTATTAACTAACATACAAACGAAAAAATGTCATCAAACAAATATACATACATACATATATCAATACAATTATAGTATTTCTTTTTATTTTTAATAAGGTATTTGTATCGAGAAATTACTTTAGATTTAAAAAATTCTTAATTTTCCATAATCGTTGAAGTTATTTAAGGAGTTGGACTACAAAAGTCTCTAGCTGTAGAACCCTATAAATACTATTTATTTATTAGAAATGTGAACAGCCAGCCTCCTTACTTATCCAATAGATGTGTTTAGTATTCTATATCTAGTGTTGTTCTGCGATAGCTACTGGTAGGACCATCCGAGCTGGTACTGTACAGGAAGAGCTCTGCAAATAAAAATAACACAGCCCTGCAAATTTGGACTTTTTTGTGCAAATCAGATGGCTCCAGGTGTTTCCGAAGCCATTTTGCGCGCTGAACACGAATCTGGGTTCAAAAACTTTCCATCATGGCGGTCGAGGTTTATAAAAATTAATCAGATTTACTTGAAAATTGTTACCGCCATATTGGATCCGCCATTTTGAATTTTTTAAATCTGAATGAAGATCTGTAACATGTTGCATGTTTTCGGTTGATGACTTGCATTTTTGGGTCGATTACTTGTATTTTTTGCCAGATGACTTGAATTTTTTGATCGGTGAGTTGCAGCTTGCTTTTTTTGGTTGATGACTTGCATTTTTTGGTTGGATGAGTTTTTTTGGGACATTTAAAGAAAACTATTATCTTCGTGGGCTATATCTCCGGTTTCTAAGGTTATCCAACCGTAACTAAAACTGTTTTGGAATCCTTGATCCAATAGCTACCGAGCCCACTAAGTTGGAAAACTATACCTTTTTAAATTTTATAGAATTTTGTCTGTTTATGGATGGTATATTTGGTAAATTGTTGTTTTCATACAGTTTGTTTTTTTTTTTTTTAAATCAAAGGTTTAGCTTCTTCCTTTCATTTTCTTCAATTTATCAATATTTTTGAAATTTTTAATCGCAAAACTAATGTTCTTTTCTAAAAGGGCATTCTAAAAAGGCCGGAACGGAATCTGTAACAGTATCAGAATTCAGATATTCACATTTTCATCCTCTTGTCTTTTGTTTTTGTTCTCAAACAGTACTAAATCAAGACAACATAAATCTTTTAATTCTACCGTAATCCAATACTTAAATATTCTTTAAGAAAAATTATGGTTTTCTTTTTACTACGCTATATAGCAACGAACTTACCTTTGCTATGTATTTTAAATTCGATAAGTTTAAACTAGAAACTGAATTCGTATTTTTTTTTTTATTAATAACAACAATTTAAAAAGAAAAATCACAGTGAAATTTATAATTCAAATTAATTGCTGATAATTGCAAAATGAATTTTTTTTTTTTTGTTTTTGTAAAGAAAGACACACATAAAATATCCCAGACAAAAAAAAGCCACACTTAATTCATTCCATGCAATGAATAATTGTTGTCACTTGTATCGCTATGGTCACTTGTTTCGATTTAGTCATTTGGGGATATACCATCGTTTTAACTAACCATTCCATCCAACTACAATCATTCATTGATTGTTGTGTCGTATATTTGTCTGCGACAGTAATTGATATCAATACTCCTACAAAAGTTGAACAAAAAAAAAAAAACAAAAGAATGCATGAGAAATCTGCTTAATTAATTGCTAAGATTTTCATTGATCATCCATCCAATCGCTCTCTTTTTAAGCCTCCCTCCTCCTCCTACTGCTTACTGCTATTAGTTTTATTAGTCTTATTTATATTTTACATAAGCAGCATTTTAAATTAAGTTAAAAATGAAAAAGAAAATAATTTATATCACAACACTTATGCAGTCAATGAAATAATTATAAGGTCACTCAACAGTTTCTGATACTAGGCTAACCTATTAAAAATTATAAAAAAAATATCAAACTAAAAGAATATTGGGCACAAAAGTCATATGTTTGTTGTTGTTGTTCTCCTGTTCCTTTCTTATTATGTTTCATTTAAACTTTGAATTATTTAACAGACTATATGCATAATGATGTTAATGAAGCGTTCTCTGTTAATTAAGCTCTAATAGTATTTCTGGTCAATCAAAGTTACTCCAATAATTTATTAATTCGTTCAAACAAATTTATAAAAATCAACTATTAATTAATAAATTCGTTTGCTGTTAACGATGCTGGAGATTCTGTTTTTTTTTTCATTTTTTAATTGCTTGTAATTAAATGAAATTGTGCAAGGTCGTTTGATATGGTACGCAAGGCTATTTACTTAAAAAAGGCTTTGGTCAATACAATATATATATATATATAATATGTATACGAATATATTTATATCTCGATTAATATTGTCAGAACAACAGTAGTTAGTTAGGATGCAAATAAATTCTTGATAAACATTGATTATGATATTGAGTACATGATCACATATGAATGTGAATAAACATATATAAGAGTATACATAGTTCAATTTGATAGCCATACTAAATAGTTATATAGTTAACAAGAAACATTTAAAAACAATTAAAATTTAATTGCATTCATACAGCCGGTCGGCGTTTTAATATTTTTATTTAAAATTGATTTATAAACGTTCGTTAAATTCGATTAAAAAGAACATTTCTTTGAATTGTAAACATTTAAAAATACATCAACAATAGAAAAAAATCAATTCATCTACGATTGGTTAGTTGATTTATAGAGCATCAGGCGCTTAAAAATAATAAAGTTAAAAAATTTTCGAATTTTTTATCAAAAACTAAAAATATTTAAAAAAGTTTTTCTATTAACAAAGCGTTTCTATGAATATTTTTTTATTTATTTCACATTGAGAACTCATTAAATATGTATTATGAGAGAATTTGTATGCCATTGTCTTAGGATATGTTGAAAGTTATATTTGCCTTTGTTTTAAAATTTCGAAATTAAGTTCGAATTTTCAAACATATTACAAACATAAAAATTTTATTATTCAAATTGTATTAAATTCTTACTACGAATAAAGTTTTGCTTTATTATTGTATTGTTATTTAACGTTCTGTCTGTATTTAATTAAATTTGGCATCTACTTATTTTCTACAAAATTGTAAATGAATATAAACGAAATATAAAAATTTTCATATTAATATGAAATTATAATAAAACTCGATAAAATTTTTAAGTAAACTCCACCCAAATTGTTCTTTTTATTTCGTTTTTATAATAATAACATATATATATATATATTGTATATAATATCTTTGGAAAAGTTGTAAAATTATCTCAATACAATTATGTAAGTGGTAGTGTTGTTAAATACATGTGGGAATTCAATATTTCGATAATTGATTTCCCCAATTATTTTCCTTTTGCTACAACTACAACTGTATGACGATGGAATTTGATCATAAATAATAATATATCTAGAGAAAGTTGTTGAAAGAATTACTTAGCATTGACGAAATCAATACCCTTTTGGATGTTCTTTTTAAGTTCTGGAATGGCGGCTGCCAACAATTTCTTTTCATAATCGTTCAATTTGGGCAAGCCCAAATTTTCTTTCAAACCATTTTTGCCCAAAACCAAAGGAGTGGAAAAGAAGGTGGCCTCGGTTACGTTGGATTGTACATATGAGCATTCCACAACATCGCATTCACCGTTCAATCCCTTGAGGAGAGAGCCAGCAAAACGAGCACCGGCATAAGCCATTGACAAAGTGGCGGAACCAGCACCAGCCTTAGCCTTAACAACTTCAGTACCGGCTTCTTGAATACGTTTAGTCAGTTTTTCAATAGTAGCTTGATCAGCCTTATAAGCAGGTTTACATTGAGACAAAACTGGTATAATTGTTACACCGGAGTGTCCACCAATAACGGGGATGTCAACCTCTTGAGGATCAACGCACAAAGCTGCACCAATGAAAGCACGTGCACGTACAACATCCAAAGTGGAGACACCGAAAAGACGTTTGGGATCGTAAACGCCTTCCTATTAGAAAAAATTCGGTAAAAATAAATTTAAAGAAAATATTAAGTTATATTTCAGCAACAAACCTTCTTTAAAATTTCAGCTGCAATTGGTACGCAAGTATTGACTGGATTGGTAATAATGGCAACCATTGCTTTGGGGCAGTTTTGGGCAATTGAGCACGCGATGTCTTTAATAATACCAGCATTGACATTGAAGAGATCATCACGTGTCATACCAGGTTTTCGGGGAACGCCAGCAGGTATAACAACGACATCGGCATCTAAAATTTAACATAACAAATAAAAACAAAACAAATTAATTATTTAAACACTTAGAAAAAGAAAAAATTTAAATAATTATTACAGAACTAATAGTTGCATTAAATATGGAACTTTATAATAGGAAAACTATTTCGTACGTCATTTATTGCTTAACTGTTACGTACATATGTATGTATTTATCTTATCTTAATTACTATGTTATATGTATAGCATTCAAATTTCATTCTCAGTAGCATGTCATACAAATACTTTGATTTTATTTTTTATGTATATTATCGATTGCTTTATACCAGTTCAATGAAATTTTACTTTATAAAAAACAGCTAAATTTTGGATTGATAATTTTCAATTTTTCTTTCCTTTAGTTTAAATGTCATACAAAAGCTATAAACATTCAAAAATAATTTGATAACAAAATTGTAATTTATAAGAAGAGTTCATGTTTAAGAAATTATTTGCTTTTTTATTTCAGAATATTTATTAACATTTTGAGAAGATAGACCATAATCCTGTCAGAAAGGTTGTAATTGCCAATAATTTATTTTGCTTAATCAGAATATAAACGTAGCCGAGATCGGTTATGAAAATAACATTTTTGAAATAAACGTTTATTATAAGCGTGTTTGTAGTCACTGTAGTCTAGTAGGTAGTGTTCGCTTATTAGGCCGGGTTCGAGCCCCAGGCCAAACACCAAAAACGAAATATGAAAAAAAAATATTTCTTCGGCGACTTTTTCTCAGCAGATTTCTGGCAAAAACTCTGTGAGTAAATAAACCTGGCATGAAAAAGTTTCTCAAAATCTATCGTTCGGAGTCGACGTTAAACTGTAGGTCCCGCCACTCAAGTATAAAACAAAATTAAGGCACACAACATGAGTGGTGTGAGAAGCTAGGCCGTAATCCTGACTGAAAGGTTATAATGGCCAATTATGTATGTAATTCCTACCGAAGTTGGAATATTTTTAAACAACTTTTTAACTTAACTCAAGTAAAACGGTTTTAATAAAAAGATTCAGGTAATTTATTGAGTATTTGTAACAATGGGGATGAAAAATTATAGAGTAAAACCCATTAAATTAGTTTAACATGTACTTCCAAATCTTTTGGGAAACTTAAGAACATTATATTCTACGTATAACCTGTCAAAATTTTTCCAATGTTGCTTGGGTATAGATTCTATAATTTTCAAAATTATATATACAGTCAAATCTAAAGTCAGTATAATATTCTTTAAAATTTTAAGTGTGGAGGAATAGCATATAAACCTTATTCACTAACTGCTCTCATAACAAATTCTATGTTATTGTTATTTATAAATCAGTGCCATATGCCACTTAATATTTGTGGCCATGCATATGCACGAGTTGTTAATTTAATAAATTATAGTTAAATTATATGCAAATAATAATTTCTTCTATGTTAATATTTTTATTAAATATTTTGTTAAAAGATAACATTTAACAACTTAATAATCTCCTGATTAGATAGACATAACCTAAGAAAAGCACACTCTTCCATATATAAATATAAAAAATATTCTTTACATACATGTATGTATGAATGTGATCTACAAAACAAGTTTAGTATAGAATAGCTTACTAAATTACATGCCTACATATGTACATACCACTGTATTAAATGATAAGGCTTACCTTTCAAAGCTTCAGACAACTGATCAGGTCCCATATGGCCACAAGTTGTGCTCTTGGTATCGATGTGAGATAAATCGGCAGCAACGCCAGGTGTATGTACAATATCGTATAAAGCCAAGTCGCTGACCAAAGGATTTTGTTTCAACAATAACGACAATGGCTGGCCAATACCACCAGAGGCACCACAGACAGCAACTTTGTAGTTGTTCTATACCATATATTAAAAATAATAATAATCAATTAGCCATTGTTATTGCAATGCATTGCATTTTGAAAAACAAAAAGAAATCTCTAATGCATTATAAAAATTACGTAAACATCAATTCAATGTATGTACTACTATGTATAGGCGATGAGCCTCTTTCTACAATGTCATCTTAATATCAAATTTTAACCCTTCTGTAACAGTTGACAACGTGGAATTTTTAATGAGTTCTTTTACAATTTTTGATTATTTATTACCTGTCTGCTGGTGGAGAAATTCCTCATGGAGAGGATGGCCAATTGCTTGCTGACTTGCTTCAACATTTTAATTGTTTTCCTTAAATTTCTTTCAAATAAGAACTATGTCCGTCCGAATTAGCCCACAAGCGGTAACACTCTGATAGAAAATTTTGCACTCGTATATACGGAAAATTTTTTCTCTGTCTTCGCAAAAAAGAACAAAAAATTTCGACCTGAATGTGTATTAAAAACAAAATGTCAAAACATGGCGTTATGAATTGTCATAGTCAATGTCAGCACCATTTGGTCTGAAAGTACAGTTCTATACATATAGATAGCGCCGCTTTGTGTTTTTCTTTCCTTTCAAATTGGTAGTGTTGCCACATTTTTAGTTTGTTTAAAGCACCAAGCCCGTACAACAAAATTGGGGAGTGCGCTCAATTTCAAAAACTTATAAATGATGAAAGGGTTAAAAAGCCTTTCTTCTCAAAAAAAAAAAAGAAAACATTGAATATATATATCTCTCCTTTAAGGTTATTTATGGAGAATACTAATACATTATTTTAGAATTACAGTTTGTTTTAATCATATTTATATATTGGGAAATAAGTTATAACACTAGTAATGAACAAAATACAAACAGAACGAAATGATTAGTATAATAAGGAATAAATACATGTCATGATTAATACTTTTTCTAAAAAAAGAAAATGTTTAAGAGTATTTTAGAGCTAAATTTAAATAAGTATGCAAAAAGTCATTAAATTTTGTTCTTCGATGCAAGTATACTTAAAATTTTTGCATTGCTAATTCTACTTGATAAGAAATACACTGTTTATTTTCTTCAAATATTTCTTTAGACAGCATTTGTTTTTTATGTTCTAAGAGAGCATTTTCTCGTATCAAGTGTTCTACTATACGTTCATAATCTCCTTCTGGGGTCTGTGATTCTACTGCAGTTGCTTGAGTACTATTAGCTGTTGCCTTTTGTTGTGCTATTTTATTCGTCATTTGTTGATACAACTGTTTTAAACGCAAAAATTCAGCACGTTCTGCGTTTATACGTGCTTGTAATAGTGTTTTCCAGTTTAACAATTCTTGATTTTCTAACTGCAAACGCAAAAGTGTTGAATAATCGGGATGACTCTTAGCTACCATTAGTAAACCAGTTTCTTCGTCTAAATACAATCCGTCCGAGTCCTTAAAATTAGCTGGAAATGGAGGTGACGTTTTAATAGTTGACATAGAATCATCGTCTTTTGCTTCATCTTTAACACCGTGTTGACTCTGTTTTACATCATTATCCACAGCTTGTCCAGCTGGATTATTTTCATTTGTTAATGCAATAGCTGCTGATTTAGATTCATTTTCATTTAATGTTTTTATAGGTTTAACAGTTGAATCTGTAACATCATTGCCAAGGTTAATGGAGCTAGCTTCATGCTCTTCTTGAGACTTTTCTTGTTTCTTTTCAAATGCTTTCAATTTACGCTTAAGCTGAGTTATAATCCTTTGTACCTCCCATAATTGTTCTTCTCTTTTTTTCGTCACAAAACCAGCATTCATTTCAGAATGTATTTGATTGAGTAGACTTTCCTGCTTATTTAATTCCTTTTGTATTTCCTCTATGGTATCTGGAAGTTTAGGGCTAGAAGATGTTATAGGTGGTACATATCTGTAATGAGAAATAATTTCAAACAATCTTTTTCCAATAATATAGTGCGATTCGATTTACTTAATAATAAAATTAACGATTCCGGCAAAACGATGTTTTTTATTAACTGATCTTGACATTTTCATATTCAAATAATAACTAAATGCTGTTATTTTTATTTCTATTCTAGGCATCTTGTTATCTCAACTTGTGGTTTATCTTATATTTAAATTAATATCTTGATAATGTAAACATTAGGTAGTAAATAAATATAAAAAAAAAACTTCATAAATTGCTTGTAAGCTTTCTAATAAAATCGTATGACCAATGGATTTAATATTATATTAAAAAAAAAAAGTTTGGTGTTTTTAAAATATATATGAAATATCACTTACTTAAACAGTTCAACATCAGCAAAAAGTGTTGAGCAGTGACACAAGAGAGTTACCAATAAACGATGTGACATTTGTAGTGGTGGACTCAACAACATAGCTAATGATTGAGCATTCATTTTGTTGCTCTTTTCCTGTTGTATGACTGCATCAAAATGTCTTAACAGCCACGATAAAAGCACATTATTGCAACTAGGCAACTGTGTTAAAAGCTGTTCCAGTTCCTCCTGCTGTTTGGTTACTTGCGGATGGGAGGCGACTTCTTCAAATCTGGCCATTAATTCTGTAGTCAATATGGGTTCAGGTAATTCTCTGCAATTGATTAAAACAATCGTTAAAGTCACTTATACTAGAATTCTACACTATATAATTACTTAAGGAATAACTTTAATAGGCTACAAGATGTTGGTATATCTAAAACATCTGTTTCCGGTTGACGTTCTCGATTATTGTATAACCTTTTGAAATGCATAAGTCTCGTTTTCATGGGCTCTACACGATAGATTTGTTCACTTTTAAGACCATGCTCTTGCAAATAGTCTATACAATCCCGTACTACTAAAGGCAATTCTATGCCATCGTGACAACGACTGCGTTCGGTGGCCAAACTGACAGCAACTCCGAATACAGGAGAACACAATTCTAAAACTTCTTCCGAGTTAATGCCGGATTGTTGTTTGGTCTTGTCCTTTTTATCTTTACGATCCTTATCTTTTTCTTTATCCTTGGATTTGTCCTTTTTATCTTTCCTTTCTTTATCTCTCTTTTTGTGATCTTTTTCTTTGTCTTTCTCCTTTTCGCCATATTTATCCTTATCGTTTTTATCCTTTTCCTTTATTTTCTCTTCATCTTTTATATCTTTATCAAACTTTTCTTTATCTCTCGATTTTTCACGTTTATCTTTTGATTTGGAAGATGTAAATTTAAAAGCTTTTGATTTCTTCGATTTAGAAGGGCTTCTAAAATTCGAAGAAAAAATGTTAAGAACAAGTATTTAGGAATTATTATTTCTTTCACATAGTATATGTACATATGTACATCCGTACAAAATATTTTAAATATAAAAAACTATGCCTCATTACATTAATAAATATTCCAGCTGAAATTGTGATTTTCTTTAAAAAGGAGGCGTCAAAGTGATTTAATATGAAAATTTTTCTTCAACTTACTTGGCATCCAGTTCATCTTCTTGAGAACTTTCGCCCTCCAATGCTGCATAACCTCTATCTTTGCTTTTGTCTTTTTTATCCTTACGCCTGCCAATTAGCATATCTTTTTTGCTGATCTTATCATGTTCGCCTTCACTATCTGTTTATTTTGATTTTTATGTTGTTATTTAATAATATATCGTATTAACATTCTCATGTACAGAACATTTCTGACCCAAATACTTACAATCACTGTCATCTTTGTTTTTCTTCGATTTTCCACCTTCGGTACCCTCGGATGCATATAAACCAGGGAATTCTTTTTCTACATCTGGACTATCCAAATCCATATTGTTTAAATTTATTTTATTTGTTGTTGCTTTTGATTTACTATTATTTTATCACAAACTGTAGAGAATGTAAATAACAAATAAATTCTTGTTTATTTGCTCTTTGCGAAAGGTAGCCAGACTTATAAAAAATCTACAAGCGGTAAATTATTTTGTTAAGCAATTATATATTAATACATCCTTCTACAAGTCAAATTATCCGTATCCAAAATATAGTTGACATTTTATATATTAATATTTCATTTATTAACAAATATAATAATATTTTCTGTCAGATTTTCCCAAATTTTTGATAAAATGGATTTCTATATTACCTAATAAAACGTCCTCCCTAATCTCTATAAATTTTATTATATTTTAAACCTGGCAACTTTCTGGCATGTCATTGTTTTAAAACAATTGCTAAACCCTAAAAAACAACAACATAAATATTAAAAATGACTTTTGTTATAAAAAATTTGCAAAAATCTCATTTAACTCCTTTGACAAAGTGTGAAACTCAAGATGTGATTACATTGTGTAAAATAGCTTTCGACTACCTAGCCAATGGACCAGAGCAACAACAACCGGTATACCAAGCAATTGCTCAAAAGTATGGTACACAATTCAAGTCGGAAGAGGTTCAGCTGGCTGTGGAAGCATTAATATCTTTACTTATAGATGCTACCAAGGCTAAGGTCGATGATAAAGATGTTAGAAAGCCCCTGGCAGTAGCTGGTTTTAAAGACGAAACTGTTGATATTCTAAGCCAATTTGTCACCAGCAAAAGGAACTTCATTGAAGGCTCTATTAAGACTGCCAACATTCGAGCATATCGTTTGGTGAATATGGAGTGGCGTTTAGAAGTTAAGCTAGCATCAAGAGCTGTTATGAAACAAACTCAAGTAGTAGTCACTATGAAATTGTATTTGCACACAGAACCGAAAAATGAAAACAGGGATTTATTAGAATACGACAATGCTTCGCAAAGTGTTTCGCCAAAAATACATGAAGATGAGAAAAGAAATCGTAGGGACTTATTAGTTCAAACAGATTTGAATAGCTTAACGTATATGATACACACTTTAGAAGATGCCTTAATGGAATCACGCTCACGTCGCATACGAAATATTGTGGATGCCATACATTAAAATAAGCTATTTAATCTATTGGTAATAATAATAATAAGGTCATGTTTAAATTATTTAAAATTATTATTTTAAGTAAAATCTGTATTTTTATTTATAATCTAATCTATATAAAAAACATCTTGTACACAGAATATTATTATTAAATATTTGTTAAAACTACCTACTCATTATTTGTTATCATTTCTTTAGCAGCAGCCTTTAACATTTCCTTTTTCTTTTGACGATCCGCTTTCTTCTCTTCTGTTGTCTTCTTTAAACCCTTAACACGTCTGGTCTGAATCTTACCAATATTTTGTTTGCCCACATGTATACGGCCATGGGTATTGCCCAGATTATCGTGGGTAATGTTCTTCTTTTTGCTAACTTTGAGTTCTTTCGGTTGTTTACACGCCTGTTTATACAAGTCTTCAGATGCTATTTTAGTACGTCTAATTGAGAAGTCAGCTGATGGTCCAATCTCCACTAATTCAATGCGTGGTGTTTTTTGTCCAGATTTCTTCAATTGGATCTTATAAGATCTCATTAGAATGTTCATGTCTTCGGTGCAAGTAAAACTCATAACGTGTTCGATACCTTGTAAACGTATAGCATCTACCTTATCTTTTTGGAAAGTATCGATGAGCAAATTTCTTAAACGTCTTAGTTCCTCTGTTTGAGACCATTTAGGACCGTTAAAAACCAAACACGGTTTAACACAAGTACCTATCTTCTCAGTTTTGAATTCAGACATGGCTTGGTAATGTTTTATGCCCAACTCCACTATGTCAAGGATTTCGTTTTCAAATATACGCCCCAATATTAAATTATTAGGTCGCTTTTTGGAAGTTGAACCAAAAGCAAACATGGCGCAATCATTCTTTTGTGTTAAGCTACAAGGAATTTGAATAAATTTTAGGGACATTACTATTTAAATTAAATTCTACTTACAATTCCAAGGATGAAGGATCATCGAAAGGGGTAATATCATTATTTCTATTCAGAACCTTTATTAAAGGTTTTTTTAGTTGTTGTATATCTTTCATACAAGACTTTACATCCCCTCCACATTTACGACCATCCAAAAACAGCATAGACCGTGGTCCCTCTACCAATTGAGGCTCTCTGGCCAATAACACTTTCTTTCCCTTACGGGTTTTTGGTTTCCTTAAAAAGTTGTTAAATTACAGGAATATCTAAATTTTTATTTTTTAAGAACTTACCTGATTCTTAATAAAGACATTTTTATTCGAAAAATTAAATTCAAAATGTAAAACAAAATCTCTTCAACTTTAACGCACGTGTTATTTCTTTCAGGTGTAATGTTTTTAAAGAGAAATGTCACGTATTGTTTACAATTATTGCATTGCCAAGTTTCATTTTTTTATCTTAAATTTGGGAATCTTTAGTGTTGACAACTAGGAAAAACTAATGTGTAATGTTGGTGAAAAATTCGATGCTCTTTTTATATAAAAATAAAACTTGTTCATACTCCTTAGGGATAGGAGGAAAAATATAATTATAGAGATACTCTAATTGGTTTTGCCGCTTATAAATTAAAAACTTATTTTATAGAATAGTAAAGTGAAAATTAAAAAAATTATTAGCTTAAAGCTTGGCAACACTATTATTTGTTTTGACATATCGCGGTCAGAAAACAACACAAAATACATATGTATTTGCAAATACTCGGTGGAAAACAATAACGTGCATTAAAAATAAAAGAAATTTATCTCTTTATAAACAATTTTGAATAATGGGTAAAACATCAAAAGATAAACGCGATATATATTATCGTTTAGCTAAGGAGGAAGGATGGCGAGCTCGTAGTGCTTTTAAACTGTTACAAATCGACGAAAAATTCAATATATTAAAAGGTACATTCGCCTTAAAACATTGATTTTTATCCAACCCACTGACCTATATTATAACGCAGGTGTTACTCGCGCCGTTGACTTGTGTGCAGCTCCAGGTAGTTGGTCCCAGGTATTATCAAAACGTTTGTATGAAAACCGTGGTGATAATGAAGAGGTTAAAATTATTGCTGTCGATCTGCAAGCTATGGCCCCTTTAAATGGCGTGATTCAAATTCAAGGCGATATCACTAAATTAAGTACGGCACAATCGATTATAGACCATTTTGGAGGCGAAGATCAAAAAGCTCAATTGGTTATTTGTGATGGAGCACCCGATGTTACAGGTCTTCATGATATTGATGAATATATACAAAGTCAGTTGTTATTGGCTGCTCTTAGTATAACAACGCATGTTTTGATGACAGGTGGAAACTTTGTTGCTAAAATTTTTAGAGGAAAAGATACAAGCCTCTTGTATTCTCAGTTAAGAATCTTTTTCGAGAAAGTATCTATTGCTAAACCGGCCAGTTCTCGTAATTCCAGTATAGAGGCCTTTGTAGTGTGTCAAAACTATAAATGTCCTGAAGGCTATATACCACAAATGATTAATCCTATGGTTGATAATGTTCAAGTTATACAAAATGCTACAGATTCCAAAGTTAATAAACAACTCATACCGTTCGTAGTGTGTGGTGATTTGAGAGGATTTGACTCTGATATGTCGTATAGTTTAAACGTAAGTGAATCATTATTAATATATTTTAGAGTACTTGATTCGATTACAAAATCGTCATGGAAAAGATGGTTCGCATCATTATAGAATGGTTTCAAAATTTAACACTTCGGAACTTAACGTCAAAATATTTTTTCGAGTAAGGCAAGTTGCAAGCCAGGAGATTAAATAGTATAAAAATGAATTAAGAACAAGGCAATTGTGAACCCAGTTAAACATCAAACGTTACCATCAATATATGCCAGTTTTTGTATAAATTGTCACACCGTATTTATCAAAGTTATTAACTAATAAATTTATTACTATTTCTAAATTCATTATTTATTGTATTTACATTCACAACACTTACTAATTTTAAGGAATCTAAATTTTATAAAATTTCAGATAAATGAAGATTCTGAATACACTTACCGAGAGGTAGTGCAAAAGCCTATTTCGCCAGCCTATAAGGAAATATTAGAGAAGTTAAAAAACTGTTCCATCAAGCATTCAGCAATAACAATTCAACATCATGGTAATGATGAAGAGAAAAATATGAACCCACCCACAGTATATTATTGAAAAAATATTTGAATCATAAAATTTTGCTTTTAATTCAAATAAACTAAAAAACTACAACAATTTATTTACAATAATTCAATCAATGATTTACGACATATTCTTTAACTGAACTTTCGCTTGTGATTGTTGTTCCTGCTGGTTTAATACCATACTTATATATTTTATTTATGCTTTCTGGAAAGTCGGGCAATAAGTTATTAAAATTTTCCACATGCTGCGTATGTTGTTCGGTCCAAATACCATCACCGGTAAAATGAAATTCACTTTCTATTAAATATAATACCAAAGTAAGTATTTCAGTTTTAGTGAGTTTTTCAACGCTTGTTTTTATATGTAGTTCTTCAGAAAAATCGGGTGAATGCAGCTGTTGCAGTTTTTCATCGATGCGTTTGCTGAAATGAGTACAAGAATACTATATCATTTAGGCGCTTAAAACAAGAAGAAAAAGACTCACGTGGGGTATAACAACAGATGTATGTTGTTGTACACATCGTCTGCTTTAAATTTTTTACTCAATAAGAACTCATAACATTGTTTAACATGTAAGACAGGTATATGACACCAATTTGGGTGCCTGGACAATAAATTACGTATATCATGTTCGTTCTTTTTAAGAATATTTGCCAAATAAACAACAATATCACGACCTTTAGTGCGATCAGAACCATCTCGAGCAAATCTAAGAGTGGAAAAACAAAATATTATTTACTATTTTTAATTATTTTGTAAATATAGTTTTCAACTAACTTGGCAAAGGCTTGTGAACCACATGACAATATGTGCAAGGATGCGCAACGTACTTTTAATTGGTTCAAATAATCTAATCTCAACCTGGCTTTATTCTGATAATGAACCAGTCTTAAAACTCTTGGATTTGTACTCAAGACCTGAAATTCTTCTATTTCATTTAAATCTTTCAAACGCTCCAGCACTGTATCTGGACCTAAGGTTAAGACTTCTAAGCATCTCAGAATTGCACCTTCACCAATGCCAAAGGATTTTACATGCTGTAAAGTACTTAGAAGAGAATCGCACGATGACATCATAATTTTTGGTCTTCTAAACAGAAGTTCCCTAATATCTTGTCCATCTATAGTGGGTATCTCTTTTATTATTCTCATCACATTATCAGCATCTCCGTAAAGTATGAAAGCATTTTTACTTATACGATCTTTTGGAAATTTGAGTTCATCAATTAGGACTTTAACCATTTTTTGTACTGAATGAAAACTTTTATGTTTTAAGCGACCATAAACTTTCCAAAGCCTTGCAATTTCCTCAGCAGACATTTCCAAACGCTGCTGTATGTAATAATTTAAAATGTGCTGTCGTAAGATTTTCAATTCTAGACTTTCATTGCAAACATAATCCGAATAAATCTGGACATCTATATCTGTAAATGTGCTTCTCAAACGTTCAACTACATTCAGATCATAAGGAATATGCCCCAATGATTTTATACGTGCCACACTTCTATTCATGGCCGTCACATATTTGGAAAGCACTGAAATGGTCACCTTTTCAAAGCCGCATTCTTTTAAAACATTGTAACGATTCTCCAATGTTAATTCGTTGGTGTACAAAATCATAGGCTTTGTTAGTATATCATTTATGCTAAAATTAAACTTCTTCAAAGTGTTAGCTGTATTAAGAATATCTTTACTTTTAACAGTCTTCAGCTCTGGATGCTTATCTAAAATGGTGTGCCACTTCCAATAGTTTGAACCTTAAATATCATAAAAAATAATATTCTATTGAAAAATCTGTTTCGGAATATTTTAGTATTCAGTTTACCTATGTTTTTCGCAAAGAAACTGGCACCCAATTCTTGTGGGAATACTACCTCATCGTCATTAGAGTTGTTTGATGCTGAAGTTGCTTTTAATTCCTGCCTAGCAAAATGCCTTCTTGGCAGTGCTGCAAATAATTGACGCACAAAGCTTTGCATTTGATTGGGATATGGACGAAACATCGCTCTGCATTTAGTGTTAAATCATCTTAAAAAATGAATGTATGAAAATATTTTACTACTAAAATTCGAATTAAATAATACGGAATTAGTAATTTTTTTGTAAACATACGGGCATGCGACTTGTTTTTGTAATAACAGCTGCGATTAGAGTTGCCAAGTAAATACATTATATTTAACAACGGAGAATAAATATTAGGAATGACGGTATAAGTTTAGGGTTTAAAAACTATTTGTACGTTTTTCAACAACCAAACAATAATTTTCATTATAAATAATGTCTATCTTTTAATATTTCTGAACAATCTTAAAGAATGTACCAATCGAGATAACTTACTTACGTAAGTGGCTACTAACAACCCGATTAACGGATTTCGGTCTGCCCTAACACATCCTCTGCTTCTTCCGCGCCTTCGCCAGTTGGTCACACCAATCGATGACAAGGATTCCGCAAATCACCGCATCAGATATCCGTCTCGCAGGAGCATCCTCCTCTATTCGAACGACATGACTGAGCCAGCACAGCCGTGGATGCTAATATGCCGCACAATGTCCGTTTCGTTGAGGATCGAATGAGGAATTCATCGTCAACTTGGACTGGATCGAAGATTTTACGTAAGACTTTCATTTCCCAGTTGGGATGTTTCTGCTTTTCATATGAGGCTCTTAGGCTAAAATATTAATATCTGGTTCATGTTTATAAATCATTTCTTTATTTGTGATACGATTAATTTTATTCACATTCAAATTAGAAGTATGACCCAGATTGAGAAATGTTTTTTTTATTATCAGTACTCTTATTGCTTTTAAACCATGTTAGAGCCGCATTTGAATTCATTTTCCAATATTTAAAAACATCCTTAATCTTGTGACCAAGGGTTTATATGTACATATGTCCATTACGATTGCAAAATAAAAACAATATTTAAAACCGTATTCCAAAATATATTTATAGTTTAGTTGCAGTATAACTAGTTCATATTTTATAAAATTAACAAGTTTTGCTTAAGACTAAAACTTCTTTTCGAAATCTCATCTGTAGATTGTATAAGTTATTTTATATTTAATTGTTATCAAAGTGTGGGAATGTTATAGTCGTTTAAGAATTTTAAAATAAAAACAATAGTTAAAATAGCTACGATGAGTATTTACAGGTGCCAATTTAATTCTCTGTAGATGAGTAAGGTGGTACCCAACCTCCAAAGCCACGTTCCAACTCTTCAGCAACAGCCAAACACAGGCGATCGTTCATATGGTTTGCCACAACCTGTATTCCCAAAGGCATACCCTTAGCATCTAAACCTAAAGGTATTTGCGTAACAGGCACTTGCAAAACATTGAATATCGAAAAGTAACTGAAATCCACGAATTTAACAAGAGGATAATAATGGAATGGTGCTGTACGAGGAGAGCTATGGAAAAATAAAACACCATCTTCGCCTAACAGTTCCTGTAAAGCTTTTTTACATTTAACTGTAGCATCTTGTATCAAACGTTCTTTTTCTTTCGGCAACAAAGAATCGACCAAAGAGTAAATTGCCGCCATGGTAAATTCACTCTTACCGATCAACTTCTTAAAGAGTTCTACGTATGGATTAAGATCGAGGCCATTGCCTAAAAGTTTATTAAAATCAGCAGGCTCCTGTGTCATCCAATAACGCCACATTTTGCTGGTCATATCTAATTTGGGTAATTTCGCCAATTTCACCTCTTGACCAGTCAGATTTTTGAAATATCTGCGTACTTGATACATAAGCGCTTGAGTTTCACGATTAACAGGATTGCATTGTTTCATGTTATTGGAGGGTATATAGAAATAACGTAATTTTTTCAAGTCTACACTCTGGGAAAGTTTTAATGTATCAGCCATTTGTGTACCAGTTAAAACCTTGAGGATAGGTGTTAAATCGGTGGCATAACGACACATAGGCCCGGCAACAACCATTGTTTTCTCTTCCTTTCCTGTACGGAATGTGCAACCACGCATGCTTACCACGTTCGAGGATGGTTTATGACCAAAAATGCCACAGTTAAATGCTGGTACACGTATGGATCCACCTATATCGGTACCCAAACCAAAACCTGTACAGCATGAGCTTACAAGTGCAGCTTCACCGCCAGAGGAACCACCCGCCGAACGCCTTAAATCGTAAGGATTATTCGTTTGGCCTACTAATATATTACGAGCTTCTATCCATTTGTTGACTTCAGGCACATTACTGGTGGCTATAATAATGGCTCCACTCTCTTTCATCAAACGTACACATTCAGCATCTTCCGAAGCTTTGACATCTTTACGCGCAATTAAGCCTAAAGTATGCAACTTACCGGCTACAGCAGTACTATCCTTCGTGGTAAATGGTACACCCAAAAATAGTTTCTTTTGCAACTCCTCTTCCGTTATTTCGTTGCTATCAAGTTTACGATCTATTTCCTGAGCTTCATCTAAAGCTTCTAAAAATGGACCATCCACAACAGCATTTATCTGTGGATTCACGGACTTGATACGATCGCAATAAGCTTTAACTACCTCATAAGCGGTCAATTCACGTTTCCTAATTAGCAAAGCCAGTTCCACTGCACTCTTGGCAACAATTGATTGCTGTTTTTTCTCTGGTGGATTACATCTCTGATGAGGTCCCAGATACCAACCCAAAACAAATTCCAGTAACTGATCTAAGGCAACATGAAACAACACCAAAATGGCTTCTACGAACTTCTTCCAACAATTTGCCATTTTGTATATTTCCCAATAGAAACTGCTACGTCACTTTAAAACTGGTTGCAAATTTTGCGCAAGTGGTATTTCTTTATATTTGTTGTTTATCTTCTCTTGTGTGACGGTTAATCACACGGAACTTTGTACTTCTGCCAATGCTTAAGTTGGTATAAACAATAAAAAATTATTAATAAATAAAATAAATAGAAACGAAATTGAATTTCGCAAAATAAACTTTTCTCTTTTTGTTAAGTTTAAAATAATCGACCATTAATTTGAAAAATGGCAACCCGCAAATCGAAAGAGATTGAAAATTAAGAGAAATGTGAAAATAGTTTCTCTTTGTACCAATGAAGATGGTACTAAACTAAAAGTACTTGTTTGCATCTTTTCCTACTTTCCGTTCATCTGCTTTTGTTTTGAAAATAAAAAATCATGTTGCCAGATATGCCATTTAGCTTCTGTTTTGATTTTTAAGTACTAGACCAAAGCGAATTCATAACAAGCGACCCCGAGGCAACAGCTGACTTCTTCTCGGCTGTCAAAATTTTGTTGTTTTTGTGTGTGTTTGTTGTGCGTGTTGTTGTTCACTTTTTTCCTTTTCCATTTTTTTTCTTCCTATTTTGACATCCAAATTGAGGTTTAACAAAAACAAAATGCGTGTTGTTTTTGCATTGTTGTACTTGTTGTAGAGTTACGGTTACCTTATTGAATTTGCCTTGTACTAGACTTACCCAACTTTGTTGTATAATCGAATTTAAATAATTTTTAACATCGCGGCATGCTTCATTCAAGGTTTTATCTTTTTTGCTTGGTGTATCGTCACTAGGCAGTGATGACAACTCAATATTTTAAATTGTTTATTTTGACGTTAAAACATTAAGACGACTTTTGCACATACAAAGTAGTTTGAAAAGTCTTGAATTTGTTGGAGAGAAGGGAAAAACGGGCGGGGGTGCGTTCCCACTTTGCTATACTCGCAAAGTTGCTCTATTTTTCGTTCATCGTCTATCGATAGCTGTATACACAACAACAAAATATCATGAGTTTGGCAAAATTCTTTGTAAAGTACTTTGAACGTGCAAAACGTGTCTAATTGCTTTCTTGTAAACAATAATACTGTCGAAATGGTAGACAACACTTAAAACTCACCAATTTGAATACATGCTCTCTCCCAATTTCTTGTTTATCATGTGCAGTTATGGTAGTTTTGTGTGCTAGTACCGCGGCTGTTATTTTAGTAAAAAATAATTTAGCAAAACAATAAAAAAAAAACTCGTAAGAATATAATAAAACTAATAAACTATAAAACATTCTTTTAATGTTTACAAATTAATTGCCATATTTAATATTGCTCCCTAGTTTAACTAAAAGTAACTGAAAATAAAATTTGTGTAACTGTAACCGGTGAGAAAAATCAATTTACGAAATACCAAAAAGAAAGTCTACATTTTGAATAGTTTTTTTTTCCTCTCAAAAGAATAAAAAACAATGCCACAAACGAATGATTTGCTATAAAAATAAAAGGCTAATGCATTTGTTAAATTATACATGAAAATTTTAACCTCTTAAAAGCTACGTATTATAAAATTATGGAAAATACTTTCTGCTGATTACTGCTGAAGTTTTGAAAACATGGCCGTTATGAAGTTATTACTTAAAATAGTAAAAAAATTCCATTTGTTTTGTTTGTATGGTTGTGTTTGTTATTATACCCTACATGGCAGTGCATATTATTCTGTTGAACGAAAGTAAACAAATAGCCCGTGTTTTTGGTACCCTACACCAAAAACAAATTTAATACAATAGTCAATCAAATATACTGCTTTTAATCAATCGCTTTGAAGTTTACTCTTTTCCTAAGAAAGTGCTTTTTGTAATACTACTCTACTCTTAATTACAACCTCTACATAAAGTTTATAAATTATTATGCATTCCAACGGAGAATTTAACTCTTTAGTATTTCGATTTGAAAATATATTTTTTAAAGCAAATAATAATTACGCTATTCTATTCGTTCATTAGATGGAAAATATCTAGTATAGTGGGATATAACACTTGTCGGACTAGATTTGCTGCTTTAAGTTTTATCAACAAATATCTTTATTCGTTTACTAAACAACAACAACACACTTAATTTGTTTATTTTTTTTTGTACATAATTCACAATACGAATAGATGACATGGTGTGATTCGTTTTGTCTTTAATTGTATTCAATTCTGAGCAAATATTTTTTGAACATATTGTTTACTTTTATTTATTCAACAATTTACACATTATTTTAAGGAAATAATTAGATTTTTGAACAAGTTCAATATCCAGACATTATCAGTGAAACGAATTGGAATTACAATCACCTAATAATATGATTTAGATCTTTACAAGTATGTACACATAAATAAAATTAAAGAATCCGTAATTTCTTTAAATGCAAAATGTTTAAGCTCGGATTAAACATACTCGCAAACCTCTACTTAGATGGTACTAGTTTAAAAACACATTAAATTAATGTCTTGTAACTGACAAACGGTACTTAGGATCAAAGGAGTTGCATTCTTTTGTTAAATGTAAATAAATATAAAATACTTTTATTTTGAAATTATGTTGATAAGTTTGTTATCACTTTTGGTCATAAATATTTGAATTAGTCATGATTAACTTTCTAACTTATTTGTATCACGCTATGATTAAAACATAATTAGTCAAACCCACTAGGTGGCCTGATAAGGAATTATAGTTACCTTATCAATAATACTCAAAAAAAGTTTTTTTTTTATTTTTATTTATGGCACAGAGGTCGTCATATTATAATAATTGTTTAATTGTTTTTTCGTTACAGCCACGAATTTTCACATAAAAAATTATATAAAAATGGCCAAAGTCAATAAAAAATATATGAATGATTTTGAAAATATTTTGGCTCCAGGTAATGAGCCAAATATGACTAAAGAATACAATCCGCTGGTGGCACATAAGCTAGAAAAGTATTTGAATCCTTCCCAACTTAAGAAGCATGTTTACAAAAGTGAAAAAATTCAACAGCTTATTAATTATTACGCTCAAACGCAAAACGTTTCACGAAAACAAATTGAACAGCAGGTCCAAGATATTTTAGATGAAATTGGTTTAGATCGTAATATGGCCATAATACGTTGGTGTGGAATCGCTATAACAGCTATTGGCAAACGTATTTGTAAAGGTATTTACGTTAATAAAGCCAGTATGGATAGAGTTAAACAAGATTTGGGTAAAAATCCAGTCTTGTATTTGCCAAGCCATCGCAGTTATATGGATTTTATATTGATGTCTTACATATGTTTCCATTATGACATCGAAATACCTGGTATTGCAGCTGGTATGGGTATGTTATAATTTCCTATGTTAAGTTGAAGAAAAACTGTATAACAACATACATATTTTCTAAATTATAGATTTTCATGCCATGTTTGCTATGGGTACAATGCTACGAAAAACTGGAGCATTTTTTATGAGGCGCTCCTTTTCCAACGACGAGTTATATTGGGATGTATTTCGAGAATATATGTATGCCCTAGTGGCAGCATATCACATAGGTGTGGAATTTTTCATTGAAGGAACTCGAAGTCGCAATTTTAAGGCTTTAGTTCCTAAAATTGGTTTACTTTCTATGGCACTATTACCATATTTTACTGGAGAGATAGCTGACATAACAATAGTACCTGTAAGTGTATCCTATGAACGTGTTTTAGAAGAGCAGCTATTCGTTTATGAATTACTGGGTGTTCCTAAGCCCAAAGAGTCTACTAAGGGTTTCTTTAAGGCCTTAAAAATAATTGATGAACGTTTTGGTAAAATGTATTTAGACTTTGGAGAACCAATATCCATTAAAGAATTCATGGGGGAATCCTGTGCATCTGATCGCATGAAACGTGCAGTTATTGGTCCCCATTTACAAAAACTAAATAAAAATGAAATTGATTTAGTAAAAAAACTGGCCACAGAGGTATGTAATTATATATTGCTGAATCTTAACGTTGCCATAACATATATATTTTTTAATATTAAAGATCATTTATCAGCAACAGCGGCGAATTGTAATAACCACATTTAATTTAGTGTGTTTATATTTTTCAAGTCAATATTATAATCAAATATCAGTGAATTTAGATGAACTTTCTCATGGTGTGCTTATGCTAAAAGAAATGTTTGAGGAATTGGGCGCTCATGTGGCTACCGATCAGAATTGTATTAAACATGAAATAATGGAAACTGTGGAAATTCACTCAAATATTTTACACTTTAAACAAGGACGTTTAGAAGTGACACAGGTACCCGCAAAGCAACTAGCTCAAGAAATCGATGTAAAACGATTAAAAGCTCATTGTTTATCACCCCGTACAATGGCAATAGCTGTACCAAGTATGACATTACAACTATATATTAATCCATGTTTATTTTGGTTAGCTCGACCTGGATATTTAATAATGGCTGCTTTACAATTAGAAAAAGAACAAGAAAGTAATCCGTCACATACTTACAATGAATTAATTTCTAAACTTTATCATATAGCAAACGATTTGGATAATATTTTTAAACATGAGTTTATCATAGAATCCAATCGGGAAAAAGAGGTATGTTGTCTTTTATTATCTGAAATATTTTCATACTATTTGTATATGTTTTTGTTAGGAATTCAAAAGGAATTTAAAGATCTTGGAAGACTATGACGTTTTGAATATTTCTTTACAAAACAACAAAATAAAAGTTAATTTTAATAAATTTAGTCATGCCATTTTATCAGCGATAGCACCATTTATCTGCGTTTACTACCAACTTGCAACAACATTAAATAAAACCGTTAGTATTTTTGTGTATAGTCATATTAAAATTCATTTTTTTATGTGAGCAAACTTTTCTAAACATACAGTTACCCGCCGACAGTTTGGAAGAAGTGCCGTTAAAAGCATTTCTAAAGATAATGCAACAGCGCATCGAATCAATACTGAATGTAACCAACACTAGTCAATTACTCCATGTACATCCCTATTGCTTAGCATTGGATAATTTGAATATAGCAATACATGCATTAGTGCAAGGCTCCTATTTAGAGCGTAATCGTGAAACAGGTAATTTAATTTTAAATTCCTCAAAAACTGCTGCGCTGATCGGTTTAGAGAATCTTTTGCTGCGATATTGTAATTTAATGCCGTTTATAAAATATTATCATCATAATAATATCGCATCTAAGTTATAACTACATTCATTGGATGCTACCGAAGTGTATCCAAGCGCCGCTAAACAAAATATTAAAAATAATATTAATATGTTGCTCACGTACACACGAATCCTAGGAACATTCATAGTCATTGTTGTGGTTATGCCCATAATCCACTTATTTTTAAGATATTTAAATTTATAATTAGGTTATGCAAGGGTATTCAATTGTTCGTTTTTCGTTTGAATTTATTTTAAGGTTTTTTAGCATAATTTTTTAAACAATAGTTTTTAAATATAGGGTGTGTAAATTGGTGGCTAAATAAATAACATTCCATAATTATATATAAATATAAGTCAAGAATAAAACGCATTTTGAAAGGCCATACTTATTTATACAAAGCATATTGTTTTTGGCAAATACAAATGTTGTGTAATTTATTTAATCGATTTAACACATGAATTGTGAACTGCCTAAATTTGGAATGCTAAACATCTATAAGATATGAAATGATTGAGTTGTGATTATAATCACTATGGTAAAACGATTAATTTTTATTCATGAAAAAGCAACAGGGGCAATTATTTTCGCTTTGTTAATTACTGTTAAAAGTTCTTGAAAATTCTGCCATGCTGCTTATATCGTAACGAGGTTAATTGTAACTACGTACAAACGATAAAACATTAATTTTTATTTCGAGTTATTTACAACATAACATCTGAATATAATTTTAAGAGAAAACTTAGGTTTTTTTAAAGCGACGAAAGTAGTTGACTTATAAGAAAAGAAATTGCTACAGATAGTACATATATTCGAATAATAACATTTTATTCTACGGAAAAAAAGAACAAATGATATATTGATATTCGTCTGCTATATTTTTGTTGAATACCACTGCCTCAAATATCTTTATAACCTTATGCCGATTTTCTGTCCTCGAACTTAGCTAGCCCAAACTTCATGGGTTTGTTTAACACACGTGAAAACCAAGTGCGTTTTTGGCTAACCTGATGCTTTAGAATTCTAGCCAATAAGTTAGCTAACGCCGCCTTAACTTCGAGAATAGAAAATTTCTATTAGTCCGAATAGTTTTTACCCTTGTTAATTCTGAACAATTTTAATAGAAACAGACGCCATTTAAATAAATAACAAACTAACAACTTATTACAATTTGCAATAACTAAAAAATAATTAATTAATTATAATTAATTAGCACAAAACAGCAAGTAATCACACAAGGAAAATTAAATTAGCAAAGATATCTTTTTTATAATAGGTCATTTTTTATTCATGTTTCCTATAAAAGGAAAAATATACGTATAATGTAGCGTAAATATTAAAAAGAATTGTTGGGTTAAAGCAATACCAATGAAGATAAAATGTTTATCAGTTTATAATGAACTATTGCTATAAAATAATAAATATATATAAAATATATTAATCGTTCGGAAATACACTAATAGTGCGTTAAAGTTAACAAATGTTGTTAGAGAGCATCTCATTTAGTTTAAACTAAGTTTATCTTGCAATATAAAAATTAAAAAAAAAAATAATTATATTAGCCAGCATTTTTGCCTTTTGTTCTACAAAATCTGTAAATTATTTACTAATTGTAAACTTTTATGTAATTTATTGAATATGATTTTAATTTTAATCAATTGTAAAAATATAGAGCTACTAATATTCCGTTAATCAATAGTTTATTGACAAAATTGTTTTTTAAACTGCTGCAAGACGCTTTCCTTTATGACAATATCCATTAGCAAATTTTGTGAATCTTTATCATCAGCTTTCATATTTACAACGGCGGCATTTTTGTAAAGCCACGACATTTCTATGCCACCATTTGGCACGCGTATGGTAAGCTTTTTTCTATTTGTTGTTTTAAGTATGTGTTCTTCAATTTCGACTAATAATTCGGTTAAACCTTGATTTTTCTTAGCCGATACTACTAAACCTGAAAAATCTTTGTAGTCTTTTGTATCTACTAAATCTATTTTATTACCCACGCTAATAATGGGAGGTAACTGCGCTTTACCATTTTCCTCCAGATATATGTTTTGTGTTAAAGTTTTTAAAGTTATTTCAACATGTTGTTTTTGTGCTTCATAGCAGCTATGTGAAAGGTCTTGTACATGTAAAATAACGTCGGCTAACATAGCATCTTCTAAGGTGGCTACAAAACACTCGATGAGACCTGTGGGAAGGTCAGACATAAAGCCAACAGTGTCCATGTAAATTATTTCAAGATTGCACGGCAGTCTACCAGCATGAGCCGTAACATCAAGAGTAGCAAATAATTGATCTTTAGGTTGTATTGCTTCCTCTTGTGTTAAAGCTTTAATTATAGAAGTTTTGCCAGCATTTGTATAACCAACAACAGCTATAATGGGATAATTGTGTTGTTTACGTTTATTACGTAGAAGTTTCCTACAGAAATATAGATAACAAAGTAGCAAGAAATGTAATGAAATCTAAGTTTATTTTACCTACCTATGACTTCTAATGCGCTCCAATTCCAGTTTTAATTTTTTCTCTCTAGATTTTAAAATTTCTCTTTGAGTATCCGTCAAGGAATAACCCAACTTCGTTGATTTTGATGTGTTGGCTTCTTTGGCTTGGGACCAAATATATGGAATTTCTGCCATGGCAACCTGTAATCGGGCCTCTGCACTGGTAGCATGTAAGCGTAGAATTTGTATAACTACAGAATAACGATCCATTACCGGCAAATTGAAAGTTGATTCTAATAAAACCTTTTGGGCAAAACTTAACGAGCCTTTACTGACAAATATACATGTGAGTGGCTGTTGATTATGACATTTTGCCTGTCTTAGTTCTTGGACTAAATTTTTTAACTCTTCCAATTTGCCTTTGCCGAAAAGCGCCTTGCGATCTAAGCTTTCAAGAGGCACTTTTATCGCTAAGGCGACATTCCAATTTGTTATAGAGTGTATCAGAGCTTTTGCTTCCTCAAGTTGATCATCAGGTGAAATAGTTGAGGAGCGTTTTACAGCCCATTTAATGTATGGCTGAATAACAAGAACATTTTGTGGTTGTGGTGATTTTCGTGTTACATTCATAGCACCAGTTGCCACCAAGTCATACTCACTAGAAAGATAATTTTTTATGTATATAAAAAAATTAATATGGTTCCTTATGCATCACAGAAAATATGTGTGTGAAGATAAATTCAAATTTAACTAGCAAAGACAAAAACAAGAAATTTTAACAGAGCTAATGTTGGACTTAACAGAGCAATGTTAGTGGAAAATACGAAAAATAGTCAAGGAAGAAATCACCCAAATATACGATATCAGCGACTTGCTGCAGATATTGAGCTTAAAATATTCCCTATGTTAACAGTGTCATCGACTGAAAAAGTGCAATTCATCTACCAAGAAAATGCAAGTCATCAACCAAAAAAATGCAAGTCATCAACAAAAAAAATGCAAGTCAGCCAAAAAAATGCAAGTCATCAACCAAAAAAAATGCAAGCAATTTACCAGAAAATGCAAATCATCAACCAAACAAATGCAAGTCATCGACTCGAAAAGTGCAAGTCATCTACTAAAAAAATGCAAGTCATCAACCAAAAAAAATACAAGTCATCCACTCAAAAAGTGCATGTCATCTACCTACAAATACAAGTCATCTACCAAAGAAATGCAACTTGCGAAAAATACATTTTCTTGGATATACATATATATATATAAGTGCATATTAACTCAATGAGAATTATTAAAATTTTTCAGTTCATTTCCCCACAATTTCATTTTTTATCCTATTTAAACCAATTTATATATAGTTTTGTTGCTTATATCTTCGGTCCCAACTAAAGATCAACCCTAAGGAAAACTGTTTTGGAATCCTTGATACTATGTCTATCTAGACCACTAGGTCCACTTGACCCACAAGTCCGTTTTTTGTCCGATTTATGCAGAGCACTTTTTTTGTCTAATTTGACAAAATGTCGCTTATATCTCCGGTCTCAATTAACGCCCGACCATAAGGAAACCTGTTTTGGAATCCTTGATACCATGGCTATCCAGCCCACTACTTTCGAGACTAGATCTATTAGCTTCGTGGCCTATATCTCCGGTCCTGAGATATTTTGGAACTGATGATATTGGGCTTCAAATATACCCTATGTTAACAGTGTCTGGGTAGGATGGCGGATGATAGATATTGTGGAAAAATGGGACTTGCTAAACATATACCACTATATACAAATGGTAGCCTAAGGTGTCCCTAATAAAACCCAATAAGTGGTATATCCCAAATAATTTTGGAACTTGAGATATCGGGCTTCAAATATTCACTCTGGTAACAGAGTCTGGGTAGGATGGCAGATGATGGATATTGTGGAAAAATGGAACTTGCTGAACATATCCCACTATATACAAATTGTAGCCTAAGGTGTTTCTAATAAAACCCAAATAATTTTGGAACATGAGATATTGGGCTTCAAATATACCCTATGTTAAAAGTGTCTTGGTAGGATGACGGATGATGGATATTGTGGAAAAATGGGATTTGCTGCGCATATCCCACTATACACAAATTATAGCCTAAGGTGTCCCTAATAAAACCCAATACGTGGTATATCCCAAATAATTTTAAAACTTGAGATATTGGGCTTCAAATATACGAATTTTTCCGCAATACCCATCATCCGTCATCTTACTTAGGCACTGTGAACATAGGGAATTTTTGGTTTTTGTCTTTGCTAGTTAAATTTGAATTTATCTTCACACGCATACAGAAAATGCATGCTAAATAAGTCATAAAGAAACTATAGTAAAAAAAAAAATGTGTCCATTATTATATAGAATCAGAATAGGGAAAAATTCCAAAGGAAATTCAAATATAATGGTTAGCGCCTACCTGTCGTCTAAATTTACCGCCTGCTCAAAGTCTTCTTTCCCATCGGTATCTGCATTTTCTAATTTATCTTTGGCTTCATATTGATGTTTACGATTTCTTACACCTTTAACACCTTTATTTGGGGTATATTTCAATCTTGTTTGTTGAAAGAAAGAAAAACATGATGCGGGAATATGTCTTGCATAGTGCTTATTAAAAATGCTTTCAAGGCAAAGTAACCTGACCGCTGATGGTGTCGCTCTTCTCGTAAGTATATTGATTAACATTTTCTGTGGATTACTATATTTTTATACAATGTATGTATATTAAAATTCCGCTTCTTTAAGTATTGTGTGTTTATCTTCTGCTGCCATCCATGCAGCCTGACACGATTTTGTCCGCGTACTTGTCACCTGGTACGCTATTATTGTGGCAGCTAATGTAGACGTTAGAATATTATATTGTAAAGGATACCGTATTTTGGTTTGTACAACTTTTTGCGTAAAATAAAAACCAGAAAAACCTTAAATGTTGGAAAAATTATGCAATTTTACGATTATTTATAAAACAATTGACAAGGTAATGCACACATGTACCTAAACAAAATGATGCCAAACCGGTAAATAACGCTCTGGTCATGCAATTCATATAACCATCAAATCCTGGATGTTTTTCCCTTTGCTGATCCTTTAAACGTTTAATATCATTCATAATAATTAATATTTAGTATAATAACTATACTAAAATAAAAAAATATTGTAACAAATATTTGATATACTCGTCAGCTGTGCTAGAAATCATAAATATTTACATTTTACATAAGTGCTGTCATTTCTCCTGGTTTCTGACGTTTATAAGCGCCATCTATATGTAGTATTTAAAAGCAATTTTAACCCTTAAACGACTGTAATGGATATCGTCAGTTTCAATCATGGCGCATTTAGTAATTTAGATTTCAGCTATTCATAATTTACACAGCATCTTTTAAAATTTAGCAAAATTCTGATTTAAACGAAAATAATATTATTTGTCTTAAAAAACAAATAATTTTTTAAATTCAATGAAAACGTTGTCTGTCCTTCAAGTGTAAAAATTACGAAGTAAAACATTTGGCAGCACTCGGCAGTTATTGATCTTATACAAACTCTGGCAACATCGTTATATACAGTTTTCCTTTATTTGCAAAGTTAACTTTATTTGTAAGAAATAGTTTTGGTGAAAAATTATAAAAGTTAAAGTTATTAAAAGTTATTAACTTAAAAAGATATTAAAAATGACAGAATCTTCACATATGGAACCACCACCTTCGATACGGTTGACTAATGACGACTTTCGAAAGTTGTTGGCGACACCTAGGGCACCACCATCAGGTTCGTCGGGCTCTTTGGCAACGGCTACTTTTGCTACGCCAGGAACTCCAGCATCTTCAGAAAAAAAGAAGACTCCTAGTGCTGCGGTTGGTAATAGCAGCGAACGTGGTGATTTGAGGCGGAAAAAGAAAAATTTTTATGCTGCTTTAAAGAAACAGGAAGACAATAAATTACAGGAGTTGTCAGAAAAGTACAGGGATCGAGCCCGGGAAAGAAGAGATGGTGCAAATCCAGATTATCAAAATGTTAGTACGCCTGGACACGGCAGTACAAATGCTTATCGAGCTGTTGCCCCTGATATGAAATCAGGCATAGATGCAGCAGAGAGAAGGAGACGTATTATTCAAGAATCTAAATTTTTGGGTGGTGATATGGAACACACGCATTTGGTAAAGGGTTTGGATTACGCTCTATTGCAAAAAGTTCGATCAGAGTTAACGGTTAAGGAGCAGGAAGAACGTGAACTGGCAGCAGCGGCCGCAGCGTCAGAAAAAATGGCAGAAGCTCAGGCAGCTGCCGAGAGATTGGAGCAGGAACGCAGAGAAGCTGAAGATAATATGGCGATAAAAGGTCCAATGGCTCGTAATATCTTTAATCTAATACAGGCAAGACGATCTAAAGAAATACAGCGTATTGAATTATTTGCCCCTGGAAGAATGGCGTACGTTATCGATTTGGAAGATGAGTCAGGGGAAACAGATATTCCAACTACCCTAATACGTTCGAAATATGAAGTTCCTTTGAACAGAGAAGATGCAGCAACGTTGACTACAAATGATATTGTAATAAACAAATTATCCCAAATATTGTCGTACCTCAGAGCAGGTGGACGTAATAAAAAGAATAAAAAACGTGATAAGGACAAACCTTTATTCCACGAAAAAGACATAGATCAGTTGCATTCTTTGTCATCGTCAGGAAAATCTCTACCGAAGCAAATAGTTGGCGATTCTATATATGATGACGTAGGTGACTATCAGCCTACGAATAAAAATGAAAGCAAATCAAAATCTGATAAATATGGCCATTCAACGTCCTCTAAATCTGGAAATTCCTATTTTGGCGAATCTAATAAGCAATCGGATGAAACGGAACCCATCATCACTACTATACCCCCTCCGCCGAAAATTAATAAATCTATAGTATCGCGTTTTGCAAATGAACCAGAAGGCTATGCGGAATGTTATCCTGGACTAGAAGAAATGAATGATGCAATTGATGATTCTGATGATGAAGTTGATTATACAAAAATGGATTTGGGCAATAAGAAAGGTCCTATAGGTCGTTGGGATTTTGATACGCAGGAAGAATATTCAGATTATATGAGCACTAAAGAAGCCTTACCAAAAGCTGCTTTCCAATATGGTGTGAAAATGCAAGATGGTCGTAAAACCAGAAAAAATAAAACTGAAAAAAGTGAAAAAGCTGAACTGGATAGAGAATGGCAAAAAATTCAGGTACTTAATTCAGTAATTAATTTAGAAATGCCGTATTTATTTTTTTATTCAATATTTCCAGGGCATTATACAAAAACGCAAATCTAAAACCTCATCTGATGAACCTGATTACAAACAAGCAAAATATTAAATTACTAACCGTTAAAATAAAGTTAATTACAGTTCTCATCATCAATTGAAAATAAACAAATTTGTCATTCTTCCCATAGATAAGTGAGAAATTTTATCTTAATTATAAAAAACTGGATAAAATCAAAAAACATTTGGTACAGTATTGTAACTTTATGGAATTTGTAATAAGAAACGCTCTGGTAAGCTGTTTTAAGATATTAAAAACCTGAGATAAGTGGTAAGTAGCTGGGATGTTTTAAAATTGCTTTTTTACTTTTATTAACAATAGGATTCAAAATTTGTAATAACTGTGTGGTTTCGTTATCGATTCAATTTGAAATAGCTGTTTTATTGATTATATCCTTCCATAAAAACTAGCTGTTCACTTTTATTAGCAAGAGGTGGTCTATTGAATGTTGCTCGCATGGTATTTGATCTTTATTTAAAAATAATTTTTTCAAATGTTAATTTTAATAGCTTCGGTTTCTTATTGTTTCGTATTACTCAACTTAGGAATTAAAAGTTCTTGAACAAACAAACAAGTTAGAATTTTTTTTTGTCTATTCAATCACACAATATATTTCACTTTATTTTTCATCTTATATTTATGTTTTTATTCTTCAAATAATTATGTATATATTTAAATTAATACACTTAATTATATTTGAATATCTTATTCGTTAATATATGTTACAATTGCGTTGCAAGATGATTCAAAATTTATAAAATTTTAAATATGACACTAAAGATGTGCGGATATACATATATTCTAATTTGCTGTATAACTTAATTAAAAGTAAACAATATATTTTGCGAAAAATGTAGTTTTGCATAATATCGTTAACATTTTTCCATAGTTGGAATTTGTTTTCCATTATTGTGAGTGTTTAAAAGTGTCTAAACTGAGCTTAAGAATTTAAGCCTATATATTTTAAAAGATCATAAAGGGGAATGCATTTTCGGGAAGAAAAATGTTTGATTTCTATTGGGTTAAATAGCTTACTGTTACTATGCTCTGCCTGTAAACTTATAAAAAAATGAAATAAAAAGAACATTTAAAAAATACGTTTGTATGTATATAGATTTAAATATGTATATATTTTTAATCTTTGGCTACTATTTATATTGAACGTGGTGCACTAATTTTCATGCTTAATCGTGTTATATTAATTGTCATTATAGAAGTCGGTATGAGATTTTAATCATTCCAATTATTTGCTGAACCAGTGGCTGATGAAATGGGTGTGGTTGACGCGGAGAAGTTACTACTAGCGCCACCTGAAGAATGTGGCGTTTGAGGTATTTTACGCTTTTCAACCAATTTTATATCTTTCACACACAAGTCATGCTTAGATTTGGCAGCAAATTTTATAACAGCTTGAGTCGACACTTGCGGTACGTGTCTTAAGTCCAACCAGACTAATTGATCACATTTGGCTAAATGATCTAAGGATAACTCGGATACCAAACGGCAACCACTTAAATTTAATTCAACCAAATTTGCTATTGCTGTTGGTGAAGTGCCTATTTGAGCTACGCCAGCATCAGTTATACGTTGACAAGACGATACGTCTAGATGGATTAAATGTGGCAATGATTGTGTTATATAACGCAGAGCAACATCGGAAATGTCTGTACCAGCAATTCGAAGTGTTTTTAAATCTCTTAATCTAGTCTTAGAATCGGTTAAACCGGGTCGGGAGTCTTTTGGAGGTGAAAGAATATCGCGTATGGCTGCATCGTTGAGCCCACGAACAAAACTTAAGTCTAAAATTTGTAATGGAGGACAAAGGCAGGTATGTAAAGCTAAAACAGCTTGTATAGGACAATTTTGTAATGAGAGATTCTTGAGTGCCGGTAGACGGGCAATAACCCATGCAAGTTGTCTTTTAGCAATTTGAGTCCAATCTAAAATTAAATGTTCCGGCTGCCGTCTTACAATTGCGGTTAACAGAGAAGCGGATAATTTCATTTCTGCACAGTTCATTGTCTTCCATAGGTCAGGATCGACAGCAACATTCGACCAAACTTTGCATACCGAGCAACACGTTACCAACGTTTCTTGTGGTAAATAGCGGAAGATAATTTTTAAAAGTGTAGCATCAAGAGCTAAGTTTGGAAAAGAATGATTACTACTATTACCGCTGCCGTAGCCCGCACTTCCTCCAGGCCTGACCGCATATGAAGGTTTTTTCAAGACCCTTGAGGAAGAATTCAGCATTTGCTGCGCTAATTGAGATCGTATTGAGTTCTTTTTGCGTCCACTTTGTCCTCCTGTTCCACCACTATTACCACCGCCTGTTGCGGTCAGGTTACAGTCAATGGAAGCGTTTGCATCTATACTATCCTGCATACTACTGCACATACTTAAACCATCATCACTTTTACGTCGTTTCACCTTATCCACAGCTGTTGGTGATATGACTGGAGATGGTGTATCATAATTTCTATCTGTTTTCACGTCCAAAGGTAAATGCCGTTTAATACCATGCTTCCAATTGTTGACATTAGCTGTGCCTGTTTCCATCTCAGATTCACTAGTAAATACGAAGTCATTATATTGTGATATATTTCCTGATATATGACCATCTATGTGATCGCCAGTGCTGGTGATATTGACACCTCCTACTGAGACTCTGCGCACTTCGGACGATTTTTGACGTGCTCGAAAATGACGTGGCTGGAAGAAATTAAAATTTTTTAATAATTTTCAACGTTTTTAATTGTAATCGATGGTTGGAAAAATTAACTATAAAATACAAATCTTACCTTATAATCATTATTCTTCCCAGACTTGCAACAACTTGGACATTCCCAACTATTGGGTAGATCCTCATTGACAATACCTTTAGCATCCGCTGCATATTCAGTACCATCTAGTGAGGAGAGAGCACAATCGGGATGTGCAATCTCATAGCAAACGGAGCATTCCATTAATGATGACGGTCCATCAATTGAGGCTAATTGTTTTGTTTGCGGCGAAACGGGTGTCTGACGCCAACCATCTAAATGGCAAAAGACACATTGGGCTGTTACTGGCAACATAGGTGACAGACACTGACGCATCATACACGTCTGTTTAGCCCGACCGGGACCACCAAACTTCACCATATCTAAACAAAAACTACATTCACCACAATCGGACCTCTGGCAAGCAGCACAATTTTTGCAACGAGTCCGTCGTCTTCGTGGCTGGCCCAGACCTGTAACATTTGGTGATATCTTAGATGATTCGCCGGGAGAATGACAGTTGTCGGTGGAACTACTTGGTATATGAGATGTTTGTATTGGTGGGAGAATTTGCGAATGTTGATTTGCTGAATTGTAACTAGAGCAGGATGCTATAACACTGACAGTATTATTACTATTGTTGTTGTTATTAGCTGCAGCCGCTACAGCATTTGCCAAATGCATTTTCTTTGGAGGTCTATACTTAATATTATCTGTTGGAGAAACAAATGTAGGTTGTTGCTGTTGCTGCTGCTGTTGTTGTTGTTGTTGTGGTGGTGGTGGTGTTGTTTCGACATTACCATTTTCCACAGGTTCTTTTTTTATTGCAATACCATTATCCGTGGTCACTGTAGTAGTACCACTAAACGTCAAATTTGTAGTGGGTGTTATATTCATAGAGTCTGCAGCTCCTTGGTGTTGCTGCTGCTCTCTGTTCAGCTGCTGTTGTTCTCTTATAATTTCTGCATTTTTTCTAGCAATTTCCTGTTTGATTTCTTGCTTAACACGTGTTCGATCATACTCTTGAAAAATTGGATGCATTAAACCAGGTGGTTTTAGTACGGATTCGCCAGTTATTGCCATATCAGGTTTATCTTTACAATGTCTTTCCACCAAGGTACGTACATCTTTAATTAAAGCCACCGGATCCCGTACTAACTCGGGCACATTTTTCTTATTCGGTGGTAAATCATACAAATACATGACAATTTCTTTAAGACCAAATAATTCGTAATATGTAAGATGTATGTGAGGTCTTGAAGCCATTTCGCTCTCATCAATAGAAGGTTCTCCTTCCAAATGTGAATGTCCTAAAAGTACATAAACATAACGGACCAGTACGTACCACAACATTTCGGTGAAAAACGGATAACGAAATTTTTGTGGCACTTTTGTGGCGTCTTCAGCTTGTGCTGTTTTCAACTGTTTGACTATTCCAAAGGAATGCAAGAAATTTCCACCAAATACTAAAGAATCTGTGGGTGTATAAACAGCGTGTATCCAGCCAGTGGGTATAAAGAATGTATTACCAGCTGTAAGATAAACTCGAGCACATTTTTCTACAGTATCACCAAAAAAGATATCGGCTTGTTTGCCTGATAACACCCAGTTTTGATAAAGTTGTAAATTCTTTTCCGTCGGTGGTATTAGCCAAAACACTTTACTGCCCTTTAATATGTGATACCATACTGAAGTGCCACCGAAATCTATGTGGAAGTCTGTGTAACAATTCTTAACTGACATAAGGCAATACTTTTGTACCTTTGGGTACATCATGTTACCCAATAGATTTGTACCTTCCTTTTGAGCATCCTTGAGACTTTTTGGCCAAACTACATCCACCCAATCTATCTGCCTGACAATATCGGGACTTTGTATGTAGCTGTCCAAGCGAGTATGTGAAAACTCTAAAGATATAACATTAAGTAAACGATCCTTTTGAGGATTATCATAATACTGTTGCCATTCTTTCATCGTCATTTGCAAATTCTTCTGTGTATTCACATCCATAACATCAAGAATGCGTCGAGAACCCACACATAAACGCACGTCATTCACTGTAAACTCATTAGGATCTGGCATTCGTATGCCCAAACCAGTTTTGTCCCGAAATAATAGCGGAATATTAAATCCATACTGTTGCAAAAAACTGAAAGTTAAAATAAAATAAACAAAAAATTAATACAAATAAAAAATATAAACTTTCAAATTGTTGTCGTTTGAAATACTTACGCGACATTTAAGTCACTGCCACGCATTTCGCGCACCATTCCAGTTTGGGCAAATTTAGCTGATTCTAATTTTTCAGCAACACTAAAACCTCGTGTACCTTCTAAGTCCTCATCCCCCACGGCCCATTCTTCCAAGTATTGTTTACGTTCCTTGCGTTCACGCTAAAATAAAAAATAAAAAAATAAGAAATACTTAAAAAAAAAACTAAACCGGAAATAAATTATTTCCGGATATAATGAATAAGGAATGGAATATAAAAATTTCAATTTGAATTAGCACAACAATGAAACAAATGAGTTCGAAACACTTTGCAATAAAAACAGAGTTGCCGCTTTTTTAATTATTAATCAAAATCGATTATTTTCTTAATGTAAATATTGGCTCGATTTAAATATTATTTTATATATACATACATATATAATATATACCTAATATAATAATAATAATAAAATAATACATATATACATACATATGTAAACCGGACTAGAGTAAGCACATGTTGAAACAAATGCCGTATTGCCTAACCTAATATTAGTTTTAAAATGGCCACATTGAATGAGAAATCCCCAGGTTTAACAACATCCTTAAAAACATAATGCAAATCCTTTGAGGTTATAGAAGAAAAAAAAAAAGTTTGGCATTATACCGAAACAGTTTGGTAAAGAAATGAAACGTTTCGGAATTCAACATTGAAACAATTCGATGTGTGTTTTGGCTTATTTGCTTGGCACTTGTTCGTCGAATATCTTACGGTAAAGGCTGTGATGGTGCTTTTACATTTCTTAATTTTCAGCTCAAATTTATGTCAATCATACGAAAAACAGTTTAGAACGTGCTTATAAAACAAGATATTGATGCAAACCTCAAATAATGTACATATGTAATGCTCAACTCTCTAGTTACGAGGCATATGGTTAGTTACGTACGTCGTTTTATTCAATAGCTGTTGCTATATTGTATGAAGTATAGTAAAGTTCCCACTCCTAGGGATATAAGTATTCTCATACACATGCATGCATATGTATATGTATAAAATTTACAAAATAAAACAATGGCGTAAAGCTATCGCTTCACATACATACAAATAAATTTACCTTTTAGTTTAAATGTGTTATATTATCTGGTAGATAGGAAGGACATAAATTATAATTTTGTTTCTGAATATTGTAAGTATATTTATTTATATAAACACATATATGTGTGTAGGTATATAAGCATATAAATATATCTATTTACATAAGTATTTCAATAAAAATCTATCTTTAATAAATAAAAAAAAATATAGATGAATATGCATATGAAAGGAAATATCTGGTCGTTGGTTTGTTTGCAATATGTTTACATCAGAGCACCATGATTGAAATTTTCTGTGAAGGAACAGTGGGTTACAATTACTTTATTGTATTTTAAATACTCGTGGCACCTCCTATAGATAGTGAATGTTAATTATCGCTAAAATCTTTAAATAGTTATCTGAATGTTTAGAAACAAAGTGGAACTAGCAGCACATGCAAGAGTTTCATCTGATCAACTTTATTACTTAGCAGAATTAAAACCAAATCACATGGAATACATTATAAGAAACGATTTAATTGACTGCACCTTCTAGTGGACTACTCAGGGCAAGCGGTTCAATATCAGACTCCTGGACGGAGTCAGAAGGTCCGCAGCTATTCGTATCATTGGTGCTCTACGCACCACCCCCAAAAGGCCTTGTTCGCAATGCTTAACTGACTTCCTACTGAGCTCCTCGCTAAGCAAGTGGCTAAGTTCACTGCGACAAGACTCAATGCCCTGCTTCGTTGGCGCGTCGTTCCCTCTGGTCACTACTCTATTCTGCAGATCGACCCTGTGGCCCCAGTGGAAATCGATTATCTTCCTGTGGAATACTATTTTGACAGGGGTTTCAACTTTTTGATTCCGAGCAGAAGCGATTGGACCCCTGACATAACCGTCGCCCCAGAACTCCTGGATGTATATACCGACGGCTCCAAACTCGATGGCGGGGTGGGTAGCAGAGTCTACCCCGGGAAATTGGATTTGAACATTCCACTCCGGCTGCCGGACTATTGCAGCGTGTTCCAGGCCATCTACCGGGCCGCATAATGGATCCTCGTATACGGTGTTCCTTTAACCCGCATCTCGATCTTTTCGGCTGCCATAAAGTCTCTGTCGAACATTGCGAATAATTCCAGGATCGTCAGGGAATGTCGCGTTGCCTCGACCTTCTTTCTGGGCGCTTCAGTGTCACACTTGTCTGGATCCCCGGACACTGTGACATACCGAGCAACTGCAGAGCCGACGAGCTGGCCAGAGCTGGCGCACTACTCCCGGAACCATTCTTACTGGTCACTGTGTTATGGGTAGACACTCGGGAAGAATGCGGCTCCCATTTAACGACTGCTGCCGTGGGTGCAGATCCGCTGAGGAGGACGAGACTGTTGTCCACTTTCTTTGTCAATGTCCATCTCTTGCGAGGTGCAGATATAGGTTATTAGACTCTCCGACCCTTGTTAGCTTAACGGATCTATCGTCTATTGATGTCAAGGATATAGCCTCGTTTATCAAACTTTCTGGCTGGTTTTCCAGCGCGGGGTAGTCGTGCCTTGGATTTGCAGATCTTGTGCTGACCGACCTCTCCCTCCTAGGTTCGGGGGAACTTGATCAGTACAGGAACTGCGTTCACCTGTGGCGTCACAACGGGCCGCTATGCGAGCTTTTGGTATAAAGCTACCACACTAACCTAACCTAACCTTACCAGTCCCTAATGAAATTTCAATAGGCCTCAATCAGATTTATTGTGACATTGAAAAAAAATGCACTGCGTCAAGAGGGTAAGAGGTGGCAGACTGATCATTGATTTAAATAGCTACGTTAACAGAAGAGAGTACAACACCATCCAGCTATTACAGTGCTAAATATTCTTTCTTAGAGTAAGCCGAAATCTCTCATTTCTTGCAATCTTTAGGTATGTTCAGTCGAAATCCTATTGCATATATGTATGTACTTATGTACATATAGCCATTCATCATACCTAAGACCTCCGGTTGAGGCCAGCGTTTTTGAACACCTACAACGCTCTGTAATAGTCAGAATTATCTCCCCGCCGGCATTGTGTTAACGCCGCATTGGGCTGTCCGACTTCTAGCATCTCGATCACATGTTTTTGTGGTGAATAATTTTGTTAGTACATATTTTCATATCGGGGAGGAGGTGACTTATTTTAATGCTTAACATAATTTGTAAATTCAATATAATTTGATTTCACAACCTGTATCTAAATGCAATGGACTTTATAATAGTTTGAATAAACTACAAAGTGGGTAGCGAAGCACAGCGAGTTTTCGCTTTGTGTAAATGTAATCATTGAATAACTTACTGAATGAAGTTCTCGATCTCTTCTGGCAGCAGTCATTAAATTGTTCAAGTATGTAATATTTTTGCGTTTTTCTGTAAAATTAGAATTTATCTCCTACAAGGAATTCAATTTATAAATTCTTTATTTGTTTGGATATTCTACTATGAACTGTTTTTGTTTTAAAAATAGAATTAGCCTGTGTGCATTTGTAACGGCAACTTAATATGTATCTCCATAAAATTATTAATATTTTTAGTAATTGTGGTGTCATACTCTCGTATTTTTTTTAATATAAAAATCTTAAAGATTGTAAATACCATAAATAAACGTTTTGCAGAGTAAATTGCAAGCAGATTTAATTTGTTTATCGATACTATCAATAGGGGATAATGGATTGTATTTTTTGACGAACCAATATTTCGTGCTTTTAGAAAACTGTCTGCTTTTTTACAAAATAAAATCGCAATTTATTTTATAAACATTTGACCATAAATAACTCACTCTAAACTTATTTATTAAATAAAATTAAATTATAATTTCCTTTACAATAAAAACTATCCCTTTTGCCATAAATTAGGCATAAATTAGGTGTAGGTGCCCTGGTAGTCTAGTGGGTAGTTAACGCTCCTTCCATTTATTACATTACACCGAGCATATGCTCTTAAGGTCTTAATTACTCGATTTGTTTAATTAGAGGACAAATTATAGTTGTGTTGTAACAAATAAGTAATAAAATATACTCGTATATTTGACAAAACTTGACGAAAACATCGTTAATCTTGTTATAGATTTAAACATTTGATTGTAAGCACTCACAGAGTTGGCTAAGCCGATATAAACTAATTATATGTAGATGGGCGTTAAGCGCAACAATTGCTTCAATTTAGAAATAAATGTACATACAATAACAGCCATGATATTGAGCACATTTCTGTATAATAAACTACAGCACAAAAAAAATATATATATTTATATTGAAGTAAATGAGCGTTATAACCACCAATATTATTTATATAATTGAAAGAAGTATTGTTTTAGTTCAAATTCGAAATATATTTACAACACACGTCATAAACTTCCCCTAAGTCTGTAAAATGCACGACTGATTTTTTTCTATAATAATTGGGAATATTTCACAACTGACAAAAATAATACATATAATCCTTCAATAATAATCACATTTTCACTTTATAATTTTTTCTATTTACGTTTACAATATTTTTATTTATGTTTACAATAATGTTGAAGATACATGCGTTTATTGGAAACTTGCTAAATAAGTTTCTTTTCATATAATGTACACAAAATCAATTGGACAAAAATAAAATTGCCAGGATATACGAATAGATTACATTCAAAAGCCATTTAGGAAAGTTAAACATACAATATTTATGGCAAAATTGAATATATCATGCATAACAATTGGCATGACTGATAATGGCAAGAGGCTTGTCTGACCACGTTAATAGGAAACACATGATACAATAATATAGAGCAATATTAAATTAATATATTGATTTCTATGGTTCTTATTCTATCTGCATCTACCTAGTAGTACCATTTTTATTTTGCTAAAACCAACTTTTTTTGGCCTGTATTTGAATATTATAAATTGAACGATATTTCCTTTCAACAAGACGGTGTCATGAATCACACAGCGTGACCGCTTTTGATTTTATTGTGCGAGAAGTTTCCCGAAAGAGTAATTTCACGTTCTAGTGACGAAAAATTCTTCGCGAAAAATAGCCTAAGCTGAAAGCACTTGCGACAAGTTATCGTCGTGATGTTACCAGAAATGTATGAAAAAGTATTCGAGAATAACCTCAAAAGGATCGATTACTCCAACCAATAGGCGGCTTTCTCTCATGGAAGTAAAATAGAATTATTAACAAAAGTTTCTCAAATTTGTCGTTCATATCCGCCAGTCATGCATAAAATTAACACACACAACATAAGTAGTGTGATAAACTAGGTTGTTATCCCGGCTAAAGAGTTGTAAATATCAATTAAATAAGTAAGTATTTCGTCTTGCCAATGTTGGTATTCAGTTTTCCTTTCTGATAACTGCTGTCGTATTGCTATATCCTTGAAAGTGCTCCATACAAGTCAATTCTTATATTTCATACATCTTGCATTTCTCTGGTTATAATAGAGGTCAAGCCCAATGTCATCTCGACAGATTACTTGATAGCATAAGTCTTCTTCAATCAAACAGATTAGTTTCTCCGAAGTACCTTCGCCTACCAAATCGTTGAGTATGTGTGTTACTGTTTTATTTTGTCCGATTATGCGATTGAATTATTTACGTTTTCCTTTTTAAATTTGTATTCGCCATAACAGGAATTTTATTTGTTTACTTTTCATTACTATAAATGCAAGTAGATAATATATAAATAATCCTAAAAAAAATATACAGACGCTCAAACGTATGTATGTATAATTGGACACTAGGTATTAGATTATTCAAATGCCGATTTTTCCACTTCAATGGAAATATATATATCAAAAACAATTTTTATTTTAAACAATATTAACGAATTTTATGTCAAACGCATAAAACAAGATATTGATGCAACCGTCAAATAATATATAGTATGTACGTTACGTACGTATGTACATCGTTTTATTCAATAACTGTTGCTATATTATATGAAGTGTAGTAAAGTTCCTAGGAGTATATATCACATATTCTCACACATATGCATGCATGAGTATATAAAATTTATAGTAAAACAATAATAAAACAATGGCTATCGCTTCACATTCATATAAATAGATTTACCTTTTAGTCTAAGGGCCATTATTACAACTTGCCGTTAAAGTTAGGTTTAGTTAAAGGTAACTTTAGCTAATGTGAACTTTAAAGTCAACTTCGTTATTACAACCTAATGATAAAATAAAGTTAACTGTTTTCAAAAATATGGCAGTGCCGGAGCAATGTCGATAACACTGCTCAATTAAACAAGTTTTTTTTAACGCAGTGGCAACGACGGGCTTCTTTTTTGTTGTTGTATTTGCTCATTTTGTTTATATTCGAAGTTGCCTTATTGAAAAAAATATATAGTATGGCAAGTTCAAATATAAACTTAACTTTAAAAGTTAAAGATAGGATGATCCTCCCTTTAGCTTCAAGCACACTTCTACCTTATTGTCCACTTATAATAATAAAAAACAATTTATTCTCCCTTTAGTTAACAGCAAGTTGTAATAATGGCCCTAAATGTGTTATACGAGTATTATCTGGTAAGTAGGAAGGACGTAAATTATAATTTTGTTCCTTAATATTGTAGGTATATTTATATATATAAACACATACATACATATACGTGTGTATGTATATAAGCATATAAATATATTTATTTACATAAGCATTTCAATAAAAATCTATCTTTAATTTGCCATAAAAAGATATATAGATAAATGATGCATATGAAAGGAAATGTCTGGTCGTTGGTTTGTTTGCAATATGTTTACATCAGATCACTACGATTGAAATTTTCTATGAAGAAATAATGGATTACAATTAGTTTTTGATATTTCGAGTATAGTATAGTGCTTATATAGCACCTACATAGGGACTCTTTACTTATGATAGTAAATTTAACCTACATGGAACACACGCAAAGCAGTATGTTCGGCGTAAGCAAAAATACTGAATTTTTGCTTAACAGTACTCAGGCTATTTTCAAGCATGGGGAAGTGTCGGTACTGGTCGAGAGATGTGATTCTAGTGCAGGAGTAGCGTATATTCATTATATAGACAGTAAAATAAATCCATTTTAATATTTGGACATTTTAAAACAAAATATGAAGCGAAGCTAAAAAAACTATAAGCTAAATATATTGGACACATTTGTTTCTACCAGAACAACGATCCAAAGAAAGTTGCGAAACTATAGCTTATACGTAATTGTTTAAAACTACTTCAAAAACCGGCATAGGCCCCTGATCTCAACATTATTGAGCATGTTTGGGAAAAACTTGCCCGTAAGCTTTATAATCTAGTATTTATTTATGAATTTTACTTCCATTTCGTGCAGTCGATGCCTCCACGTTTGGAAACAGTAAAAAAAAGCAAAAAGTTTTGGTTCCAAGTGTTAAAACAGTGCCTTTCATTTGACTGTCCAATTATACGTTTGAGCCACTGTACATACATACATATATATTAAGCACTTTATCCTTAAGCTCAAAGCGTGTTGAACTCTTGAATGATGTCATGAAGTCATTGTTATATGATCTGTGTTTATCAATAACACTTAATGCGATTAATTGAATCAATTGCTGCGTTAGTTTCTTGTTGATATCGAAAATTATTTTCTTAGTTTTATTCTCAGACAAAACAATTTTCAAATTTCTTATAATTCACAACAAAATTATTAACAAAGGACATCTTTAAATCAAATATTTTCGATTTCTATTTGTTTTTATATAATATATGTATGTATATACAATATATACATAAAATAATGTAAACAATTCGCAACTAGGCGAATTATTTTACTTAAAATAGTTATTGTATTGTTACCTTTAAAACATATTGCACTACATATCTGATCAAATCTTATCTGTATTTGTGAGAAATCTGCATTATTGCAGAGAGAAAGGGAGATTGTGAGAGAAGACTATAATAATACTTACGAGAAAAACCGCACACAATTTTAAAAATATACACATATATACAAAACAATTTAGTTATTATTGCAAACAAACAACGCACACGTATTTTTCAAAATATATTTTACTCATTTTCCATCTGCGTGGAGAGTTTGTACAATCAGTGATGTTAATGGTGTTCCCGTGAACGTTTTTATGTACAGGTATTTAAAAATACACCAGTGCACAATGAGGGAATTAGTACAAAAAATGTGTACAGTTTACAAAAGGAAATTATATCGATTTTAAATTACAAAATGAAAGGCAGATTTTCTTTAGTTTCTTATAACGGGTGATTTTTTAGCTATTATCTTTTTGGCAACACTGGTTTAAACAGCTCACGCACGTTTCGTGTTTTGTTTCACTGTCAAACATCTTCAGTTTGGTCTATAATTTAACCATGAATCGTCTTACAAACGAACAACGCTTGCAAATCATTGAATTTTATTATCAAAATGCGTGCTCTGTTAAGAAAGTTCATCTCGCGCTTCTTTCATTTTATGGTCAGTTTAATCGACCCACTGAAGCGGCTATTCGGGATACGTAAGTAAGCAGAATTGTCGATTTTGGAGTGAGATCAGCCAGAAGCATTGCAAAAGCTATCAATGCATCCAGAAAAAGTCACAGTTTGGTGCGGTTTATGGGCTGGTGGCATCATTGGACCGTAACGTAACTGTGAATGGTGAGCGCTACCGTGAGCTGATATCCAACTTTTTTTTGCCCAAAATGCAAGAGTTTGACTTGCATGACATGTGGTTTCAACAATTTAATTACATTATTACAATTTAAGAATTAATTTTCATATTTACAAGGTTTGACATTTTATTAAAATATTGCAACAATTTATTGTATATCTAGTATTTTTAAGAAGAATTTCTTCAACCTTGGAAATTGTGATACAAAATACCTGACGGGAATTACAATTTACGATGATGTTATAACCTAAGTTTAGTTATTGACTTTCATTATCCTTTTGGGTTTTTACAGTGCAGACTTACAAAGAAATTTGCACTAATAAACCGATGTATTCTTCCCATTCCCATATTTTACCGTAAGTTACTGTTGAGAATACATACACTGCTGTTCAAAAAAAAATAGATTCACCTGCTCTCCGAAAGGTTAACCAGACACCTCTTATGCAAAGGAGTATATGTAAAAAAGTAACTGCACTTTGTTTACTGGCCTCTTATGAATATAATTCCGATACATTTCAAAAATTTTAATTAATTGCAAGATGTTGATCATGGTGAATCTATTTTATTGAACAGCAGTGTATTAACTATTTTTTTGATTATAACGAATTTGACCCCTCAAAATATGTACTTAAATAACGATTTAACAAATTAAAAAAAAAACCATTTTTCTAAGCTTAAGTCTCTAACGAAAAAGCATTTAGTAAATCAGTCCCGAACTAATATTTTATTTTTTATAAAAATTTTGGTTAGTTTTCATATTTTCCATATATGTGAGGTATGTATAATATACATATTATACATTATGTAATAAAATATAAAAAAATACGACTTTTAATTTAGCGATTGTCAAAAATAATTTAGCGATTTTTTACACAGAAATCTAAAGTTTTTCACGATTTAACTCCTTAAAGTTCTAGCATACTATTGTTATTTATATTGAAAGAGAAATTATAAAGTACTTATGAGTATTTTATTCAAAAAGTCTCATTTAATGGTACTTTCTTTTATATCTCAGCAATGACATTTGTTTGAGCATAAAAACCTTTAGTCAAACGAAAGCGAATATTTGATAAAGAAGAAAACAACAACGTTGAATCGAAATGGAATGAAAAAAGCAACACACAACTACAATAAAAGCGAAAAGAATTCGTCATGCGGCGTTAGTTTAGATTGGCTGGTTTTGTTTCAATGCGCTACTAGACGCGTTTATGCCAACACATGGTGCTCGCATGCGGTATAACCGGATAATAATCATAATTTTCTACTTTAAAAACGAAAGAAAATAATTGTAACGCTGCACACACAGTTATCAAGTGCGCGTACGCATTACATACATATAAAACTTATTTTCTTCCACTATTTAACGAATATTTAATTATTTACTTTCAATTAACATACAAATCATAACAAGTAATACTCTTTCTGATGGTGAATTACAAACCGAAAAAATAAATGAAATTAATTTGAACAAAATGTTTTCACACTGCCTAAGATGAAGTTAAAAATAAAAATAAAAAAAATTTAATAAAATTGAAAACTTACCAACTGGCGTCGTTGCGTTGCCTTTTGTTGTTTTCCTGGCGATTCCGTTGACTCGGACATCGCCACTGCTTAAATTTTATTTTGTTTTTCCTTGTGTTTCTGTTATGTTTTAAGTACTTGTGTTGTTATAATAGAGAAGTTTAACTTGTTTCTTTACTTTTTTATGTCTCTATATACAATATGTATATATGTATATATTTATATATATGTTTCCTTTTATTCCAATCACAATGCTTTTTTTCAATTCATAAAATGTGTTGGTGTTCCTGCTGTTATCTACCGTCGTATTTTCGATTATATGGCTATTGTTGTAATGAATTATAAATAAAGAATTTCTTTTAGTATTATTGGTTTACATATTTTATTTTTTTTATAAATTTAAAGATATTTTTCTAATTTCAATATGATTTATTATTTAACATTTTTAAAACTTTTAATACACATACAAATTATAACAGCCCACAAATATTACACATCAAAAACCCGAATTACTGACTGTTTTTCATTTTTATTATTTTTTCGTACAATTTGTTATATTCATTTGTGAAATAATGACGTTAAAACTATTATCGCGTTTATCATTACCGCAGGTCGGTTTATTCTTTTTTTTTCAACTTTACAAATATAGTTACGGCCCGAATACAAAGAAGAATAAAATATCGTAAGCGTAGATATTATCAAGCAATCCAACGTTCTCAATACCACCTCTTCAATACCACGTACATCTCCAACGAAGCGTCTGAATTAACTGAATTGGATTGCCGTTTGTACAAAATTTACTAAATTATCGCTCTAGTACTCTGTTCCTCTTCTCAAACTGTTCCTCTTTAAAAAAAATATATATGCACACTCAACCAGCGCACTAGTAAACGCAAACACACACATGCACACACACTATAATGTTTAGCAACAAGGAAGAAGGACTGGGAACATTTTCTCTATATCCATTATTCCCTACATACTTTAGTATACACTAGTAAAAACACATGAATATATACGAATACTTGATTTACCAGCAAAGTTGCCAATTTTATGTTCTTAAAAAGCTATTATTTGCTATAAAAAAAAAAAAAAAAAACGTATTTTGAATAGAACAAGCACTCGAATTTCAAATTTTCTGCAATTGTATGTAAAAACGTTTACTAATATTAAATTAAGTAATATGACGTGATATGTTATTAATAAAATATAGACTAATTCTTAATTTTAAAAAAGGAGAGATCTCATTTAAAAACATTTAACTTACATACATATATTTATATACAAACATTTTTTTTCTACGAAGCATTTTTTTGTTTGAAATTCTAAAACTTGATGCTCTTTTAACTTCAGATGGTTCAATTTATTTAACTATGTACTTATATGTATATGTATTTAACAAAAAGAAATTCAACCAGAATTTATATCTATTAAACATGAAATATAATTATTATTTCAAATCGCTTATAATAAAAACAACTTAGTTGGCAACGCTGCTGCAAATAACTGACATTGCAACTTTTGTATACCTTTAGCATTCCAAGAATTTCATTATTTTTCCGATTTATACCCGCAAATTGATAGCAACGGGCAGAAATACTTTCGGAATAGAGCTCAATAATAACCTGTGCGCTACATAACATATTGAGCAAAACATTTCATACCATTCATTCCTTGCACATAATCGTAAGCTTATGTGGTTCATATAACAAAATTTAACGCAAAACTTGGATCTTGAGCAGATTTTTGTCATAATATTGTTGCCAGAGTTTAAGAATTGATACAAAAATTATTTTATTTAAATTAATCCTTTCTATTTAATTAAACAAAATGAAATTTTCCATATACACACATACTTTGAAAAAGAAAATATAAAATTGTGGCTATAAAATAATTAAAAATATGTAATTTTATAACGGATATCTTCAACTTCTGGAACAGGATAGATGTATGTATTTTAAAGGAAAAATATATGAATTTCAAATAAACTTTCTAATTTCAGAAAAACTACCCTTTTATTATTATTCTTTGAATAGTGTGCTTTCGTATGAAATCAAATTAGCATTTTCGTTGAAAATAAGTAAAATTTAAGCACTGCTTTTATAAATACGTCCAATTAAGTAAGTTAAGTTTTATAAATGCATTTTTATTTAAAATCAATATCGTCTAATGGATATTCTAATAGATATATGAAATTTTTCTGGAATAGACGTTTCCATGTTTTTAAGAAATTGTCTATGGTCTAAGAATATTTCAAGTGTATACGCAAGTATAAATACCGATGTAAAGATTCGAGTCAAAGTATCAATTTCAATACCGGTTTAATATGCTATTGTTGATTTTTTCCCCCATAAAGTACGCTTACATATGAATAATACATTTTACTAAATGATTAACAACAATTTTTAATCAAGAGATGATTTCAGTTTCATTTCCCGAAATGTTCCACCCAATAATTTAACAACACTGTTATTTTTTGTTTATTATCGTCGTCTAGTTGGCTACATATATATATTCTATATTTGATATTATTTCACAGGTCAACGAGAATACGTTAGCTTCAGTTCAGTCTGTTCGTAGCAGTAGTGCAATGTGTAACTATCTGCTAATGGGAGAGGGAGAGAACGATGGGGACTCGTTCATATATGCATGTGTGTGTATGCTTGATAAATTAAACTGAAAACGAAATTTATTAAAACGGCTATTATGACGATATTTTTATTTGCATTTTTTGTTTGACACATTGGTGTTTAATGATTTGTTTTAAGATTAAGAACACGCTGCATATTATAATTATAGTTGTTTAAATATTTTCGTTCAGTAAGATTTATGTTCGCAACAAAAGCACAAACTTTAATAAAAAATTATTAATAAAAATTTTTTTTTTGTGAATATAAGTTAGTCACATGCATACACACTTTCACACATTAAGTTTTATATGTTTAATATACAATTTATAGATAGTTATGAACTTAAGATCTTTTAAAAATGTTTAAAACAATATCAGTTATAAAAATAGAGATCAAAATATTTCATATTTCTTAATTAATTTGTTGTTCTTTTTTATTTTGCTACACTTGCCCGTATGTGTACAATATATACATTTTTTATTGTTTTTGTTGTAAAAAACAAACATACATCCGCACTCAGTTACTCACTCTCTCACTAGTATTAACTCACTCACAGCGATGATGACGACGATGACGAGATTTTCATTTTTCTTTTCTTAAGCCTCCTCATGTACATGTATGCATGTAAATATGTGTATGATTACACTATATGTTAATTCACTTTGTTGTTTTTTTTAGTTAACTTTTTATAGAGAAAAAAAATTAAATTTTTTACCCCTTCTCATAAAGTGGAGTAGTATGGTTGATTGTAAAGTATGTACTAAAATTTAATTTATATGAAAAACTCGAAAAAAAAGAATAAAAGCCATCAAATTTAAACACTTGGCTTGTAAAAAAATTTTATTTACCAAAAAAAATTCACTTAAGTTCCATTAGGTATATATATATAATAAAAGTTTTCCGCTAATCAATCACAAGTACAAGTGGAAATTGTATTACAATTTCTTGATTGACGACGTTGAAAACCTTTTCCTTAAATGCGTGACTTCTTTTTGCACAAAGTATGAAAAATTTATTATTTACTCGTTATTATAATGATACGACAATTTGAGAAAAAGAAAACTAAAATTATACACTTTTTACACGAACCGTCCGTACATCCACACCTTTCAATGGCAATGCCATGAATGAAAATGAAATGATTCTGAGCGTTTTTCGAAAAGACAAGAAAAATTCGAGTGATGTTTTATAAATGAAACATTTTTAATGAGGAACAATGTGGCATGAAATTCTGACATTTATAATCAGTAGTAATGCCACAAGTTCAAAATTTATAATTAAAAGAAACCGCAAGAAAAAGGAATCTTCAAAAGAAAAGAATTACAATTTTTAGAGTTGCATTAGTTATTTTCAACTGAAATGCAATAAACACAAGAAGCTCCAAATATTGCGCGCCAATCTAGCAAAACTGGATTACATGCGTGTAAATGGAAACGATTATTTTAAAGGTTGCTGCTGTGCATTTAGGCTAATTTCCGTTTTTCGGAAATCAACTGTGACGCAGGAAAGATGCGTTCGTACTGCGATTGCGACTACGGAAAAAACAGTTGGAATCTTTATTCTGGGAAGACTAACAAAAGAACGTTGAAAAAGATACATAGTATACACCATCGCTATATAGTGCACCGCTTTTGTACTACCGCGTAATATTAAAGCAGCGTTAAGCGGAGCAGCGTTAGGCGGGGTCTTACTGTATGTATATATCTTATTGAAAGGATACTTAGGGACTCCCAACTCCATTTTGGTGCATACTTAACCATATTCAGTTGCCATAAAGATTCTATAATAGCAAAATGAACATCGAACTAAATAAAACATTAAGGAAGGGAATTATTAAAATTGGTTATAGCTTCCAGCCAGCGGTGGACATCTCGAACAAAACGAAATAAAAAAAATTATTTCTTTCGCGACTTCGGCTCAGCAGAAACTGAGTGAGTAAATAAAATTGTCATAAAAATCTTTTCAAATCTGTCATGGATAAAATTAGCACATACTCCATGGGTGGCATGAGAAGCTAAGTCGTAATGCTGACTAAAGGGTTGTAATGGCCAATTAAGTATCATTGAAGTAGATCGAGAGTTAAGAATGAAATAAATTTTCATATAAAAACTTTAACGTTTCCCAAAAATGTTGTGGAAAAAGAATGAACTTCGCGATACTGTAAACTTTTTCATTATCTTCTCTTATCTCGTCTAAAAAATCAAGACTTGACGAGCCAGACTTGATGTTTATGTTTTGCAGTTGACTTTTTTTCAAATCTATTCATTGATCGTAAACTATCAAATATTAAACTTTACGTAATGTAAGTGAATTTTGTTCAGTATGCAACCCGATTATTATATAATAAATTCATTAATACTACATTATAAGAAGTTCAAAGTTTTATTCAAAATTTTATAAGTCTTAGAGTTTATAGGTTTTGAAAGAAAACCATTTATTGTTATGACAACTACGTTTGCCTTCAAGTAAGAATTATAATTTTAATCACTTTTAGCTGTTATACAAGCATCTTAAAAATTAACATGGCCTTATTAAAATAATTATTCGTATTATGTTTCTTTACTGAATTAGTAGCATCACAACATTTTTTAATAATAGAATGTGTGTGTAAAACAATATAAAAAGTAGTGATATAAATTATTATTTAATATAAAGTTCACTTGAAACTCAATATTTTTAGGCGTACATATATAAAATTAGCAGTCATTACACATAAAAAATCATTAACATATTTCCTTTTGAGACGTCTAACAAGAACTTAAAAATAACGTATATGTAAAGAAGTGTTTTGTAATAATATAGTGAAAATGAATATTAACGTAAAGACACTACAAGTCTTCATCCATGCTATCTGGTTTAACGCTGTTAAAATCCAAATTACATGAGTTATTGTTATCGATAAAATCATCTATATCATCCGGTTGCTCTGGTGGTAAATCAACATCTGGTATAGTATAATCCTCAATGCTTTCGCAAATATCATCATTCGATTTATCCTTGTTCTCATTCATATTAGTTTGTGAGAACATATTTAAAATGGGCGGTGGTGGTTGCCACAATACCAACGCTGTACATGGTTTCTGTATATGATTTAATAAAGCCTCTGGCAAATAAGATGCTTTCTTTTTTTGTTCGTCACAAAATTTGGTCAATTCATCACATATTGTTATACGATTAGCATTACGAAGTTTTTCCTCTAGTTCCTTGGCAGTTACTTGATAATCTTCATAAGTTAAGTTAGAAAAGCATTTGCCACTTGTCGAGGGAAGCTCATCGCCGTCACTGCCTGTGTTATGCTGTATGTAATCGCTAGATATGTGTAAACCGTTGAAATGTGCAGTAATTTTTTCTTCCGATATAAATTGCTTAACAGGTCTGCAAAGAGAATTAATGAAGAAAATTATGTACACAAAATTCTTTTTTTTTTATTTCGAAATTTTTCTCGATAAATTAATATTTTTATATACTATCGCTTTTGTTAATTAACAACGCGACTTTTTTCGGTGGAAAATTTGTTCTCCTCTAACGCTTTTTGAATTATTTAGCGACTTTTATTAATTTTGATTCCGGAAAGTATGAAAAATGATATATTGAACTTCAGCGATCACCCGATTTTAACATTATAGTTACAAAGACGAACAAGTATTAACCACGAATCCGTGCTAAAGATTTCCAGCATACCAATGTCATTCAAGTAACATTACCCACACCATGGAACAAATGGAGAATCCTGCCACCCGATCTGCCTATGATCCCCTGCATTGAAGGTATTAGGTATTGGAATTCCTACTGCTTCCTTTCTGAAATAGTACTTCTCATTTGTTTCGCAACAACATTGTTTTAGGGAAGCACATATCACAACTACGGCTTCGAGTAAGGTGGCAGAGTACATAGCTGATGGCCTAATAAAGCAGCGCCCGTGTCTGCGTGCAATTGTTGCTGCTTTGGACAGCATTTTACACGGCTGATTACTCTACGCTGTGTAGAGATATTTTGAACTTCTCCCTGGTAAAAGTCATCAACTTCCAACAATCTAGAAAGACTCTAGGTAGACTTTTGTTAAATTCAGGAAAGTAAAGATGGGCGTACCACGGGTCTATTTTCACCTATTATCTTCAATGTATATCTGCCCGTTCTTCGGGATCCACAAGAGAACGTTTCAATGTCTCCTCCAGTTCTCCTCACACGCCTCATAGAATAGGATAGGAATAGGATCCAATAAAAAGTCTTGTGAGATCATCTTGAAGCATGGACAAGAATGCATAACATTATACACGTTTGTATTATATGTATCTGTATCTGCAATACCCTAAATTCTCGAACAGGTTTCTATTGAGCAGTGATCGCGACCTCTAAGCTTATTTGACTTCTTTAAATACTAGTTAGCCGAGATCTCTAATGATCAGAACTTCTTCCACTACCTCACAACCTGTCTTCAGATTTTGTCCCTAATGTTTCCGCTTAAAGTAGTATGAAAACACCGATTTAAAAGGGACAACTTTAACCTCCGATATAAATCGACTCGTAGCCCACTATCTGATATGTTTTTTTTTTATTATGAGATATGCTTAGTAGTATGAAAAATATTGTCATACTTAGCCAAGATTATAACTAACCTTTACTTTTTCTACCTCACAATATAATATTTGAGGCAATAGGATTTAAATGATTTGTTAAATACTGTTACAGCTACTTTCTGTTACAGCTAACTTATGTATCGAATTTTGTTTATTTATATTTTTTGTATGTAAATTTTTAAAATTATTTTTAATACTTACGACGTGCCTGGTGGATTAAGTTCTGATTTTCTTTTTTGGTGCAATAGTGCTTTCCGCATTGCATTGTTTTTGTGTGGAGCATGAGCTGTAAATTCCATTACATTTCCAGTGTGATCTGACTTAGTTATTTTCCAAGGCATTGATTCCATACTCCAATTGGCTGTTGGTGTTGGCATAATGTGGGCTGTAGGTGTTGTCTGTTGTAGCAAAGGATTATTCAATGATGGTAAATACATTTGCTGTTGCTCTTGGAGCGGTATTTGCTCGGCCGCCGCATTTAGTTGTCTAGAACACCAAATCTTACAATTAATGTAACGCTAGAGAAATAAGTTTGTAAAACTTACTGAATGTTCATTGTTGAAAAGGCTATAATTTATTTTAAAAGACTTGTAAGAATTTTTTTATAAATTAAAAAAATATCGTAAACCAATTTCAGTTGTTTTCCTTCTTTTCTTAAAAGTTTATTTTTGACAGTTCGGTATTTACCTTTTTCATCTGCTGGAAAGTGCTAGAAAAATAAGCATGTCATTGCCACATGAGAGTAATTGAAGTGTTGATAAGACAGGTTTGATTTTTATAACACCGCACCATAATACAGCTTTTAATTTCGTGTATGGCTTAGAGCTTAATACAAATCTCTTACAAAAATGTTAATGAATATATTTGGCTTGAAATTTGATTTTCAGAAATAGAGAAATTCTATTGTTTCCCATTTGTTATAAATAAATATACTCTAAAATCCACTCTTTATATTCCAATTTGTGATGTGATCCCAGACTTGTTAATCGTGGTAAAATCTACTTATTACAGGCATAAACCACTCACTTTACAATTGGTAGAACAGTGCCAATACTATAGCGTCGGCAATGTCGTGAATTGTACTAACGCTATTAATGGTGAATTTCGAATTTATTCACCACAAAAATAATTCCTAGCCCAAGTAGATTTGGGTGGTTGATGGTTGCTGAGAAAGGCATTCGATGAAGATTGAATAGCTAGAGTGGATCCACACCACCAGTAAACGCTCTAGATATTCTAGACGTAAACCAAATATCACAAAAGCACGCTAAACTTTTCTTAAACACAATGGGTCTTAATATATTTTTCTTAAACACAATGGGTCTTAATATATATATGGTCCCGATACGGAGAACGAATTTATGCATGTATTGTTTATTTATTGCAAACATTTGTTTTTTTATAACGAACGAAGTGCTTTCAACCCACCAGAATGTCAGAATAGAAATAAGAACAAAAAAAAAACAACAAGAAAATATACACACATTTTAAATGTATTTTAAATTAAATTCTTTAGTAATAATATTAACAGCTTAATTAGCTTAAGTCAACCTAAATGATATTTACGCTTTTCTTATGATCTGGTTTAAATCAGTATCTAAAATTTATTTTTGTTTAAAATATAACAAACACGATTAACATTTTGTTTTGTTTCATGTACCATCGATCTTTGTTATCAAATCTAAACGATTGAAAATAATAAAAAAAGTGCACATTACAAAAACATCTCTGTCATTTGAAAGTTCAATACGCTGAATATAAAAGCAACGGTATTTTTAAATTCAGATTTAAAACGTTTTTAAAGTGCAAACAGAAAAGTTATAAAATATCTATTCGAAATAAATATATTATTTATTTTTAAATAATAAAAAAAGTGATAATATTAATATATATTTAAAAAAAAAAATTTAATTATACAAAATTTATTTAAATACAATATTTTTTTATATAACACATACAAGTACAAAAGTTAAAATAAAAACATCAAAATGCGTTTCATCACAAAGTAAGTCTTACTGAAATTAAAAATTATGTATTATCTTATCATGTATTTTGTAAAAAATATGTTTTTGTAAAGTGTATAAAACAATTCGTAAATGTTATTGAGCATTAAAGAAGATGTTATTATTTATTATAAAAATCAATCTCTGTAGTATGTAAATATAAAAAACAGACGTCAATACAATTTACGTTATCTGACTGTTTGTTTGTTGTTTCCAAGAGGCCTGTGTATTTAGACCCCCTTGATGGTTAATATTTCTTATCAGGTTTTACATTTTACGCGAAATAAGTAATGTGTGAATGTATTTTTTTTTTGTGCACGTTTTTGCAAATTGATGTAAATATTTCATCACCTTATTTGTTTTGAATTTAACATGTGGAAAAATTTGTAAATTATTTAACAATAATATTTGATAATGATTTTCAATCCAGACTTTTTTGTGTAAAACAATTAAATGCAAAAATTGGGATGTACATACTTCGTTTTTATTTACAATTACAATACGAGACCCCATTTATTTATAAATAAAACAAATATTAATAATTGAAAAGAAAATTTAAAACTTCTGTGTAAATAAACGAAATGAAGATAAATAAACATCGTTTATTATGTTTATGTATGTATGTACATTTTTTATAACCACACATGCTTATAAAAAAAAAAACTCTAGCTTTACGGAAATAAGAATATTTAAATACTGGATGAAGTTTTTTATTTTTAATGAGATATGTATATATAAATTAACTTTTTATTTATGAACAAAAAAATAAATGAAAAGAAAATTTAAGACTGAGTTTGCAGTAAAACTACAGGTTTAGTTAATCGAAAAGAAACATTTCTGTTTTCATCCCCTATTAATCCCTAAACTCTGCCTGTGAATAAGTTTAGAAGAGTAAAAATATTATTCAAAAATATAATTACAAAATAATTAAAATTTTATTTTTTAGAATTTGAAATAGAATTTACTAACACAATGGCATGAGTAGTGTACTTCATTTACTAAAGTGTATTTTCAATGTTTTACTTTCACCTTTATTCAATGCTTAACAATCAGGATTAATTATCCTTAATCCAAACACAAACCACACCGTTGGTAGTACAGAAAAATGGTAGTGCCAACAGGTCAGAAAGCCAATGGTGTCGCTAATCGAGGTGAAAATTATTTATCCTATACACACACTGGTTACTTCATCACTGTTAGTATAGTGATGTATGGTAATGCCGTACATATTTCGAATAACTGCACTTTGGTGAATTTCAATTATATTCACCGTATCGGATAAATTCACCACCCTGTAAAACTCAAAACATCGACAAATTTTCCATACTTCCAAAAAATTCACCACACTTAAAAAGTGATTTATTTTTTTGTGTGGTCAAAACCGTCAAAACCGACCAAATTCCAACAAATATAGCACATAACGACACATATATACATGTAACCAAACCAACCCACCACACACGACAACAACAAACCAAGACCAACTTTGAGGATACTAAGAAACCTGCGCAGGGATCAACAGCAACAATCCTTTGAACAGTCCACGGTAGCTTACACCATCTCCAATGCCAAACCATCAAAAGCCTTGGGACCCGACGGACTGTCCATGCTTATGCTCAAGAAACTAGGCGTAAAGGCTTTAAGGTTCCTTTCCAGACTAATAAACCTGTCAATGCACAGCCTGGTGATACCGGACATCTGGAAGGTCGCGAGGATCATCCCGATCCTAAAACCCAACAAACCAGCGACCAAAGGGGAGTCATATCGCCCGATCTCCCTACTATCACCAGTGGTAAAGATCCTGGAAACCCTTCTGCTCCCTGCCTTCAAAAGACACTTCCCATTGGCAGACCACCAGCATGGCTTCAGGGAAGGTCGTAGTACCACCACGACCCTCACCGAAATAACATCAAGTATAGCGAACGGACTCAACCAACAACGACCTTGTCAACGTACTGTTGTGGCGGCCCTTGACCTTTCAAAGGCCTTTGACACGGTCGACCACTCCATACTCCTGGGAGACATTATGAACTCAATCTTGCCCAACGATCTGAAACGCTGGACTTCCAACTACCTTGGAGGTAGGCAGGCCTTCGTTGAGTTCAGAGGGCAGAAAGCTCCTCACAGGAGAAAAAAGATGGCAGTACCACAGGGAAGAGTTCTGTCGTCAATACTTTTTAACATCTATCTCACTCCACTCCCGGAACCACCTTCAAACATCTCCTTGGTCTCTTACGCGGATGATTGCACAGTCTTTTCTTCGGGCGTGAACATTGAGGGAATCTGTACCGGAATAACGAATTACCTTTCGTCTGTTGTGGAATTCTTCCGAAGCAGGAGGCTGCGCATATCTGCGCCCAAGTCATCGGTTTCTCTCTTCACTACTTGGACGAAGGAAGTAAGAAGAACGCTAAACGTCGAAGTGGAAGGCAATAACATTCCCACGGTTCGGTACCCAAAGATTCTCGGGGTAACCTTCGACAACTTACTACACTTCGCGGCACACGCAACCAACATCAACGCAAAAGGGAAGAAGAGAAACAACGTCCTAAAGGCTCTGACAGGCACCACGTGGGGCATGGACAAGGAAACCATCATCACGACTTACAAGGCTATAGGACGGTCACTCCTCAATTATGCTGCTCCAATTTGGACATCATTCTTGAGTGAGAATCTCTTGACTCAATGGCGGGCACTACAGACGACACAGAATAACGCCCTGCGTATAGCCACCGGATGTGTAAATATGTCCAGTACGATCACCTCCACGATGAGTCCAAAATGCTGACTGTTAGGACACACAATGTGCTACTAACTAAACAGTATTTAATAGCCTGCTACCTTCCTACCCATCCAAATCACCACCTAGTTATGGACGATCCCCCTCCTCGCCGCATAAGACAAGACTTCACCGTTTACAAACCCGACATTACACACCTTATACCCTCAATAGCGGACCCACTATCTGTGAGAGAGGCGCAAAGCGCCTTACATCAAACGGCTGTCATGACGGCCAGGAACGAGTTCAGCCTTAACAAGGTCATTAATCAACACCCACCACCTATATCGGATTCTGAAAGGCAGCTACCAAGGTCTACGAGAACCATTCTGGCACAACTGACATCAGGATGGTCAAACATCCTGAACAGCTACAGGGCCAGAATCATCCCGGGAACTCAGGATACCTGCCCCTTATGCAACCTGGCACCACACGATACGGTGCACATCTTTGGCTGCCCAGCCAAACCGACACAACTCTGCGACCCATAGACCTATGGCTGAACCCAAGGACAACTGCAGACTTCCTAGGACTGCGGACTACATGACGTTGACAACACACCTACATAACCAACTACTCAACCCCAGCTCTTACCTATCCCATCCTCACCGAATCACATGGCATACAACCAACTAAAGGCATGAATAACACTAACCTTTTATATCTTAAATATAGGGAGAAGCTTCCGGAAGCAACAGCCGAACTGTTACAACAACAACAACAAGAAACCAACCACACACCAACAACCGTTCTCAAACCCCGACGTACTCACCATCGGAAAGAAACCACCACACCTACACCAGCCACCTCTCACCCATGCACGAACAACACACACATGTACGCAACACATTCTTGTTAAGACAAAGGATTTCTTTTCTTCGTTTACATATCGACGACTCCATTCTATAACGTTCTAAGTGTACTTAGAACGTTTTTAATATTCTTGCATTTTCAAATTCTACGTTCTCTAACTTAAATACTGTCAAAATTTGGTTAAGATGCGCCGATCCGTTCCGAAGTTATATACTTAGAATACATATATGGTCGTATGCCGCGTGAAAGCTTTGAGAGATCATAACTCGAAACACACTTTTTCGACTTAGAATGTTATAGAACGGAGGCAAATCGGATACGTAAAAAGAATGTACGAATTAATACAATGTTTATATTTTTGAACAAATAAATGAATTTTTCCAATCACTGGTGTTGCCATAAAGCACAAAATTCTGAAAAAATATCACTAAAATAGGAAAAAATAATATAAATTCATACTTTTTTCTATTTTTTCAAAATTAAATTATGGTTTTATTTAGTAAGTTTTAGTTTACAATAATAATTAATTAAATTATATTTTTTCACAACAGAAAGAATATCAAAATTCTTTCTCTCTGTGTATTTTGGAGCATATGATCGTCCATGTATTTTTTTCTCTTTTCACACACATATTTACAAACATGCGTTAAACTATATATACATATATGTACGTACGTATATAATAAATATGGATAAATTGTTCCACTCACAACACTCGTTCAATGAAATCGTGAAATAAATTTATTTTAAAGTTGTAACAGCGAGCACGTTGTTTTTCTCTGGTGTGATAGAAAGATAAAAATTAAAAAATAAGATAAAAGTTTTTAAATATTATTCCCGCTAAAATTTAAATTTACCAAGGTAATAAATATCTAATTTTATAAATAATTATTTTAATTAAAGGAATAAGTGAATAAACCCTAAACATTTTCATTGCGATTAATATTTTAATTTGATATTTATTATTTGCCTGTAAAATTTTGTTATTTGCAATCAATAACAAAAACCAACTCTTGTTTACTTACATGAGTATGTACATATGTATGTACGTACGACACATTCACGTTCTCTAGTTTCAAAGTTGCATTCTCATTTACTTCTTAAAAGGGGGTTGGTTTATCTTTTAGTATTAAATAGAAAATAATAGTGTGTGTATCAATTTGTTAGAATATAAAAAATATATACGACTATTTTTAGTTGTTTTAAACATGTTTTCCACGCGTTGGATGTATCGTTTAAAACTTCAAAATGTTTCCAATTTACTTGAAGTAAAGCAACAAGTTCTTTTTAGACGAAACAAGTACAGGTTTGTAAAATAATGGATATCTGAACTTGGTTCTAATTTATCAAAGAAAAAAAAAGCATGAGGCTTTTCCTCTCCATCCATGAATCTCTCCGAGTTCTTTTTTTTCTCTACAGTGATGTCAACTGAATAGTAATATTTCATTTTAACGTAAAAAAATGTTAAGTGTTAAAACTATCATAGCTCCGTTTTTATTTCATAAGCATATAAAATTAATTATATGTATATATAAATTTTCTTGCATTATTGCTTTTTATAATTTTATCTTCCTAAAAAGCATATTGTTTAGTCTTTTAATTAAAAGGTACTTTTTCCTGTACAGAGACTCCTTTTGCACGTTAAAAGTACTTGGAAATTAATTTGACAAACTCTAGATATTTTGTTGTTGTGTTTAGAATCATCGGTAGGCGACGAACGAACAACAAAGCAAATTTGCGAGGACACCAAACTGAGAACCCATCCCGCTCGTTTTTCCCCTCTCTTCAATAAACTCAAGAGTTTTCAAACTAATTTGAACGTGCAAAAAAAACCGTCTAATAAATGACTAGATTTCATTCAAATCTAGTGACAACTATATTTTCTTTAATAGCCCATGTTGCGATGGCATTTTTACAGGCCGGTCAGAAAAATTAAAAATTCCTAGTGTTTTGCGTAGGGAGTGACCGATCAGTGTTCACCTTCATTGTCAAACTTCTATAAGATATACAATTCGGCCAGAATTTTTCACACGTCTTTCTTAGAAATATTTGCCAAGTGTAAACGCACATTACACATATTGAAACTACTGGTGAAACCCAAAAGTTATATTGAAAATGGATTTATTAAAAACGATATAATCAAACAACTGCTTTTCAATAAAGAAATTGATTAAACCTAACATTTTTGAAGTTAGCAACCCTGTTAATTGATTTAATTTCAAGTTAGTATAGTTGTTCTTTTCTAACAAACGTTGAGTATATCATTTTATAAAAAAGCTTTAACATTTTTGCGATCAATCTACTTTTAGAACTTGTTTGTGTTGAAATCACAAAATAAAAACAGTGACGTAACAAAATTAAAAAGCTCTGAATTGTTGGGTTTTTTGTAACACAATAAAAGGCTTGGAAATATTTTTGCTATGGAAAAAATTTTCATTGCTATTTTATCTCTAAGTCGGTGTGGTTTGTCTGTGCATTTAATACTAAATTTATTAACTGTGGAAATATAATGTGTATACATGTAATGTAGAAATATGTATATAATATAGTAAAAATAAGCAAAGTAAACAAAAGAATATCATAATTTTTGTCCGTTGACTCATTTGCAAAACGTTGCTCTGTCCCTGTTTACACTGCACGTTGCAGCAAAAGTGTATGTATACGTAAACTTCGGGGAAGAACCACATTTCGACGAATTGAACAAAAAAAAAATTCAAGACGACGACGCCAGCTATAATTTTTTACTTGTGCGCACGAAATTCAACAAGAGAATCTGTTTCAGAAATTTTCATTGAACTATTAAACATTGAGCAGTAAAGTTAATTACGCAGTTATCAAGAACTATAATTATAAAGAAAGAAATTATTTCGACGTTTTTCACTGCAGTTAGATAAACTATTAAGTAGAAAACAACCCTGTAAAAGAGAAAAGGATAGAAAAAAATGGAAAATATGATGCCATACTTAAATAATGTACACAATACAAATGACAAGGATTTTTTCGATATGGATACACTAGAACATATACGCAGTGTCAGTGAGTGTTCGATAGGCGGTACGAGCGGCTATAATAGTACAACATCTCCTGGACCAGGTAATTCGCCAAATTCTTTAGGATATTCTCCTGTACAATCACCAGATTCCGCGTTGCAGACAGAGTTTTCCAATTTGGCTATTCCAAAATTATCACCATATCAACAAAATTCTCCACAATATATACAACTACAAAATGTGCCAAGTGTAAACAGTCAGCAACCATTGTATCAACAAACAAATATGATGAATTTTTCGGCAAATTTAAATTTTGGAAATCCCTTGAATTTTCATCAGTTTGCTCAACAATTGGAATCGAGTAAAAGTGTAAAATATGAATATGAAGCCACTTTGCGTATTGCTGAGCAACCAGTGGAAAAATTTCGTTTTCGTTACAAATCGGAAATGCATGGCACACATGGATCCTTGAATGGTACCAGTTCGCAACGTAATACAAAAACTTTTCCAGAAGTCGAGCTTTGTGGTTATAAAGGTCCTGCTATTATACGTTGCAGTCTGTTTCAAACGAATTTGGAAAGTCCGCACTCTCACCAATTGGTGATACGCAAAGATGACCACGACATTTGCGATCCACATGAGTTGAAAGTTAGCCAGGAAGCTGGCTATTTCGCAGAGTTTAAGAATATGGGTATTATTCATACGGCCAAAAAATTTATTGTTGAAGAATTATTGAAAAAAAAGCGTAAACGGTTACTCTTTGAAATGGGACGGGACGAATTGCCGTTGAAAGAAGAACAAGAGTTATCTAAGCAAACAGAAAAGGAAGCAAAAGATATGAACTTAAATCAGGTAAAGATAGTATATACATATATAAAATGGCTAAAAAATTGTTGTCAACACTCCACGTCTATATATTCTTGTAGTCATTTATAAAATCACTGGCAATGGCTAGCGAATTTTGGTTAAATTGCTAGTTGTCGAAAAAGTTATTTCATATATCAACTGACTGTCAAGTCTTTGAAATTTCCTCGTAAAAAATTACTTAAGTAGCCTCCCTAGTTAGATGTTCCCTAGCTTATATCGATAATGTGTCTACTAGTATGTATTCAAGATGTCCAAGTATTATAATAAATTAAAAGGACATCAGATATAATAAAGTTTCTTTGCTAGACGAAAAAAAATTCTTTGGTATAGATAATATCAAAACAAAGAGTAATTTAGATTTTGGTTCACGACAAGAAATTTTTAAGCCATTTTGAAATATTAAATGTTTGAAACTTTATAACACGCATTAAAATTCATAGGTACGCTTATGCTTTGAAGCTTTTCGGCTTGAGGAGAACAACACTTATACACCAATAGCGGCTCCAGTGTTTTCTAATCCAATAAACAATCGTAAATCGGCACAAACTGGTGAGCTACGTATTACGCGTCTTAGCATAGCAACTGGCAGTGTTGGTGGCGGTGATGACCTCATACTATTAGTGGAAAAGGTTAGCAAAAAAAATATCAAAGTACGTTTTTATGAAATGGTCGACGATGAGCAAGTTTGGGAAGATTTTGCCTCTTTTCGAGAATCAGATGTGCATCATCAGTATGCTATTGTGTGCAGAACTCCAGCATATAAAGATAAAAATATTGACAAATCTGTGGAAGTATTTATAGAACTTTTCCGACCTTCGGATGACGAACGTAGCTTTCCGCCAGTATCTTTTCGCTATAAGCCGAGCACTGCGGTAATTAATCGGAAACGTAGACGTACATGCTCATCACTAACAGCTAGTTCGTGCAGTAATTCGGGTTCGCTAAGTTCGGGTGAAATACCCAAAACTGTTCAAGACCAAGTATTTATGGACATTGGTTCAGCTGAACTAAGTAAATTACTAAATGTGGACTTACTTAATAAGTCGAGTAACTTTTCCGGTGAATTGTCAGGCATATTAAAGAATTTGCCAGATGAAAATATAAACTTGTCTCATCTCAGTGGAGGTGATGGCCGCACTGAAACAGACGGTGCCTCTAATAGAAGTGATGCAAAAAAATTGTATCATTATAAGAAGTCAATGATAAGTAAAAAACAAATGGATCTAGAAGCACAACAGCAACCAATCAACTCTTACTTACAACGTATTTTGAAAATATTTAATGATACCGTTAAGTCCTCGACGCCTCTAAATAAGATCAAATCGGACAGTGCTGCAGAACAAATAAAGAAAATATTTCATGAACATTCGGAGAAGCATAGAGAATCGCTTATTCATGAAATTGTCGCAACAGAAAACGAACTTGTTAGACCTATTTTTAGAATTATTGAATATTTTAAATTGAATGACCTTTTGAATAGCCTTGTGAACAAATGCTCACAAACAGCATTGCATTATTGTTGCCTATACAACCAACCAATCTATATAAGACCACTTCTTAAGTTAGGATGTAACCCAGACATACAGGATAACGAAGGCAATACCGCCCTACATATTGCAGTACGAGAAAATCATTTGAAATGTTTAGAAAGTTTCATCAATTCAGAAACTACTTTTGATTTAAAAATTAAGAACGATGATGGATTTGCACCTTTACATTTGGCAATACGAGAAAGCAATTTAGACATAGTTGCTAAGTTGCTGAAATATGATGGTAGTATAGTGTCTGAACCATATAGTAAAGATGGCAATAGTGCTTTACATATGGCCATCCAGCAGCAAAATCTAAACTTAGTTAGTTTAGTGTTAACTAATAATTCCTTAATACCGTCTATATTATATGCCCAAAACACAGCAGGGCAGACACCATTAGACTTGGCTAAGTTATTGGTAACAAGCGATGATCAGTCCCAAAAAATTTTGAATTCACTTTTGACGTACTACAATAAACACCCACGTGAAAATCAAATGAGTATGGAGGTCATAACGAGTGGTCACATCCATCGAGGCGAGATTATAATAAAAGAAGAAAATTCCTGTTCGTCTACAGAGGATGACGATGAAGATAACGCCAGCAATTTAAGCAGTAACGAGTTCAATAACGACGCTAAAGATTTAACTACAACAGACCTAAAAAAAGAAATTGAGATTAAAGAAGAATTTCTGGATGATACATCATTGAATATTAACGAACTAGAAAAAGCTCTTAATGACACTAACATTTACACACAATTATGCAACCACCTTAATCAAGATGACAAATGGAAACAATTGGCTACTGAAATGAAAATGTTGCCTTTTTATTTGGCTAATGCTGAAGGTTTTCTTAATTCATTGAAACGGAATTTAAAAACTATAGATTGCAATCAGTTTGCTGTTGCATTGGGAGATATCGATAAAAATTTAATTAATTTGATAAGGAATCAGTAAAACATCAAATACCACACATATACTTTAAGTTAAAATGTTAATCTAAAATAATTTCCAAACTGAATATTTTATTGCACTTTACTTGATCATGTGTCCCCTACCAAATAGAATTTTAAATACATGTATGTATGTATACTTTTAAATCCAGTTTGACTAAATTTTTGCATATTATCTGACGAATATCACATTTATTTAAAAAAAAAAGTTTAGTTTTTAAATATATCTTCATTTAATAAACTTATTACACATCTAATATACGGTTTTATTTTTCTATGAAATGGGGGATTTTTTTTTAATTAATAAACCTTATCAGTTTGTTTTTAATTTCTTGACCCTACTGTATCGCATCGTGTCTATAGATATTGTTTTTAAAAAATATACGTACATACTTACATATAAACACAATTCAGAGCTTTTTTCTTTATTGATGCATTCATTGTATGGTAGATGGATGTAGACATTTCTGCCATTATACAATATTGTATTTATTTTTATTTTAGCACACTTTATACATACAAATTCCAGAAATTGGGGGATTTACCGAGGTTTTTCCCCTTCATCTCTCTATTATGTGTCACTTCAACAGTTTTATACATCTCGTCGCCTTGTCTATTAAAGAAAAAAAAAAGGTTTTTTTGCAACTGTAATAGTATGTTTTTCTTTGTGTACAAGAACAAAAAGTACATATGTACATGTGATTGAATCTTTCTGTAAATTACCCTGCATTTTGAAGAACTTAGTTTGGGCCTGTTCGTAAATGCATTACTGCGCTGCATATTATGCGCATCATGTTCATAAATGCAAATCTTGGCAGCGCTGCAGCTGTCAAATGTTCGTAAATGCAACATTAAATCATATTATGCGCAAATAAAACCAAAACGCTAATCATAAAAATGGCTGATGCATTGAATGAGTGAGAGAGAGAAAATGAGAGTTTTAACAATAAGTTTCTTTTTTTCTTCCTTAAATGTCTTCTTTTTTGCACAAAGTACATTTTTTTGTGTATTTTACAAAATTTTGTCACTTGCTTTATCGTCCAGTTCAAAAATCAAACTTATTAATAATTTTTTCATTTCTGCAGTGTTTGTTCGTTCGTAAATGCAAACAAATAAATCAGCAAAAAGAAGCATCAGCAACATGTGATTAGCAGTGTGAGCGCAAAATAATCATATTATGCAGCGCAGTGATTAATTTACGAACAGGCCCTTTATTTACCTTCATTTGCTACCGGATGATATACTCACATACATGTATACATATTTTTTTTTTGCTTATAATTTCAATCAGAAATACGGAAATTATTGTGGTTTGCTTCTGGGAATCACACTAAAGCTACATGTATAAGTAGTAGGCGTGTTTTCGCATAATCTTTCCAAAACAGCATCACATCTATTGTAAAACAACGTTTAGCAAATATTGCATATGTTTGATTTGCTCCATTTTTCAGTTTGAAATGTATTTATAACGTTAATTGAAAGTTTTTAAAGTTTTAGTCAATTCAAATTGACTGCCTTATTTCTCGCAGGTCAATCAATTAGTTTGTTATTTGGTTTAAGTTATTTTTATATGGTACTCAAATGATAGAGGGATAAAGTACCCACAATACCATCCATCCATACAAACTCTTCAGTTAGTATAAACTCATAATAACTATCAGGAACCTTGAGGTTGAAGACCCTTGGCAGGGCCTTCTTTGAGAGTTTGAATTGTGTGTCGAGAGCCGACATCAAGGCTTTCCCCAGAGTCATTAGTGGCTTGGGCTGGTTGAGAGGATTCATCAGTGTGGTCGCGCTCTCCCATTTTGTTGTGTCTGGTCTGCGCAATTCCTCCGCTTTTCATTCTCCCCTTTCCTACATCCTCTCCTTTTTATCCTTCTCTCTTAGAGGACGTTGTACAATGGGTCAATTCGACCTCCGTGTACTGTACTTGTCTTAATTGACAAGTACACGTCCTCTAACCAAACCTACCCTATCAGGAACCTGCGGATTAAATCCTGTAAGAAACCTCACAGGGTATTCAATTTTCTAACATCCGACGAAAGAAAAAGCTAAGAAGTTATATTAAAGGAAACTATTGGGAAAGAAGCACTGAATTACAGTGGTTTTAATAAAAAAATTTGAATGAAGTTATGTATTTTTCCGTGGAAGACCCACGGAAAAATCATGATGAAAAATTTAAAGATAGAGACTTGGTCCTTTTTAATCGCAGGTCATTAGTTGAGTTATTCGCCATATAAAAAATATAATTATGTTCTTTTATAAGAAAATATCTTCTGCTACACTTTTGTATGTATGGTTGGTTAATTATGTAAATAATTTGTGGTTTAGTCAATATTATTAATTTTGGATATTTTGTTTTCTAAATAGTATGGCTCAAATTATTGATGGTAAAGCTATCGCTGCTCAAATACGTGATGAACTCCGCAAAGAAGTTCAAATGTTTACAGCGCAAGGCAATCCGATTCCACATTTAACTGCTATAATCGTGGGCGAAAATAAAGCTAGCGAAATTTATGTAAAAATGAAAATGAATGCTGCACAAGATATTGGAATATCTAGTGAAACAAAGCGATTACCTGCAGAAGCTACCGAGCAAGAGCTTTTGGATTTAATAGAACAACTAAATCAGGATGAGAGAGTGCATGGCATATTGGTGCAGTTACCAGTGCCAGATCACATGAATGAGCGTAAAATTTGCAATGCAGTTGTATGCGAAAAAGATGTTGATGGATTTAATGTCTTCAATGTTGGTCGCATGTGTCTCGATATGAAATCAATGATACCAGCAACTCCCCTAGGCGTTATTGAGTTATTAAGGCGCACTGGTATCGAGACATTTGGTAAGAATGCGGTAGTCGTGGGTCGCTCAAAAAATGTTAGCATGCCAATTGCCATGTTAATGCATGCCGACGGTCGCAACGAAACAAATGCTATGGATGCGACAGTAACTATATGTCATCGCTTTACACCGCCCAAGGAATTGGCTAAGTATTGTTCTATGGCCGATATTATTATTACTGCTACGGGCGTTCCTGGACTTATAACAAAAGAAATGGTCAAACCTGGTGCTTGCGTTATTGATGTCGGCATTACACGCATAACTGATAGTAATGGAAAAACAAAACTAGTCGGTGATGTTGATTATGATGGTAAGATTTGTTATGAAAATAATCTTAGAAAAAAATCTTAATTAAAAAATTTTACAATTTTTAGAAGTCCGTCAAGTAGCTGGCTACATAACACCTGTTCCCGGCGGCGTTGGTCCTATGACTGTAGCAATGTTGATGCACAACACTTTGACTGCTGCTAAAAATTTGTCAGCTACTCCTGTCAATAGAAGTTAGTTTACTATCGTATACTATCCCATAATACTAGCAAATTAGATGGCAAAAGTATTTTTTATCTTTTAAATCTCAATTTTTAATTTTATAGTATGTAATACCATAATGACAATTTTCTCTGAATACTTTATTTTTATTGTATTTGCGCTTTTAACATTGATTTGTTAAATAATAAAAGCACTGTTTGAAACAATTTATTATTAATAAAGTGTATTTATACTCCCGTATTTTCACGTAGTCTTTTGGCGGCTTTTAATAAAAGACACGTTATTTATTTCCGAAAGGAAAGGTAGTATTTGCATCGATTGTTAGGGCATTAAAATATAAAGGGTCAGAAAACTTATGCTAACAAGTTTTATATAATTTTTGACCAAGAGAGAAAACTTAATAAAACATATTTTTATAAAATTATAGAGACCATTCGAAAATATATTATAGATAGTTAAATATTTGATTGTATTAAGAATTATTTGGCAATGTAATATGCATTTAAGTAAACTTTTTTATCCTGTTTCAAATTTAAAATCTAAATTTATTCATTTAAATTTATTAAATCTATTTCAAATTGTTTATTTTGTTAATGTTTAATATTAAAAGACTTAAATGTGTAATCAGCTAATGGTTTCATTTCGCTAAACACAGCTTTTTCGATACTTGAGCTAGGACTACCTTTATTCTGTAGCCAGTGTTTCCTAAGACAATAAATCATTTTATTACAATATATAGAAAAGTTAAGATCATTTACATACATTTCATTTAACTCATTTTGAGTACCCTCTAGTTGTCCTTTAACAGTTCCTTCCGATGTATTCATACACCAGCCTCTTAAACCCAAATTCAACGCTTGCTTTTCTGTATACTTTCTAAAAAATACACCTAGATCAAGAATACATATTACTTTAAAAGCGATCAAGATAAAATATAACTTTCCAATAAAGACCGGTCGGTGTAGGCAATTAATGACTATTTATGTGAGTATTTAGGCATTGACGAAAAATGAGAACAATATCCTCAAATGTTTCAAATTAGAACATTAGCAAAATGTACATACATACATATGTTCACATGTGTGTAACTTTCGATTCTTATTTACTCTATAGATCAAAAAAAATTTAGCAAGGCTTTAGACACTTATTAATCAACTCAAAGTTAATACACATTTTTACAATTGCTCTCCCACTGGATACTTTTTGCATAACTTTTCTAAATAAGATTACACCAATTAATGCAATTCACACATTTTTCCTGGGTCCCTTTGATATCTTGTTGGACGATTGAACATTGTGTATATTCCATTCCTACTGTCATAGTTTCAAACACCGATCGGTCCATTTTATTATTTTCTTATAATAAATACCTTGCACTTTTCCAAAAACTTCAAAATCTATTGCAAATATTTTTTTGGCAGACATAATTCCAATTTCAATACAAAATACTTTATAAATAAAACCAAATCATAACAATAATAAATATTGTCATGGTATTATAAAACGTTTGAAATTAAAAGCAGTGTTGCATAATGTTAAAATGTTTTTGCTACTATATGATACAACACTCTTTCCTTTCTCGCTGCTGGACAAAAGTATTCGTTAGTTTTTAATGTTGTACTAGTACGCGCAGTACAGTCGTATTTTTCCTTCGGCCAAGGCGCAGAAAATAATAATTTAGTAAAAAATATTGTTAACAATAAGTTATTTAGCCGCCATTTATACAAAAAAAATCTTTTAATAAATAATTTGAATTATACGTGAAATAACATTTAAATAAATTGAAAACTGTGAAGTGAGTGAATGCATCAAGAAAAAGTAATTTGGGAAAAAAATTATTCACGTTGGAAAACGTTTTTCGCCCATTTTTTTCTATAATCGTGCATACTCGTTCTTTATAATCGTCTACTGCATGAAGAAGAAAAGAAACAGAAAAAAGGCAGCCATACCTAAAAAAAATTCAAATATAAAATTACGTGTGTTAAGAAAATAATCTAGGCAAATGTGAAATGTACGCTTGTTTTAAGAATATATAGGTAACAAACGAAAATTATTCAAAAAATAAAATTAAAATTAAATAATTCGAAAGTTCAAAACAATAAATAAGTATTTTTGAATTTATTGACTAAAGACATGGCAATTACTTAAGAGTAAGAGGAAGCACACAATATTTCAGAATTGTGAAAAAGAGTAGTAATCGTTCGTTGTTATACGTACGTTTTACATACACATCATATCTACTTATTGTCCATATGAATATAAATGTGCTTGTGAATGTGGATGGATAGCTGAAGGGCGCGCGCGAGCCTTTTTTAAAGTAATACTTAAAACAGAAAAACAATTTTCGAAAAAATTATATAAAAAATAGAAACTAGAAGAAAATACCATTTAATACTGACAAATTAGTATATATTTGTTCGTATGGTGAAATTAATAGTCCTTTATATAATTGACACAATACCAAAAATATACTCAGGAGCCTAAAAGAAAGTGATAATCAAGCTTAATATCCATTTTTCTAATTTTCAAACAAAAAAATATAATACAGTGTATGCAATAGTGATGTTTTACATACATAGATTTGTGTATATGTAAAATAGTTACTTGCTGATAATCCCTTTTTAAACAACATTGTATGGTAAATAATTCTATCAATTTTGTTATTTCAATTTGACTTAATCAAAGTTCCTTGAACAACTCTTAAATAAATTTATATGTTATGTTTATAAAGTATTTAAATGCATTTAATTTGCTTTGAAGTTATCGTGTAAAATTATTACTAAAGTACTTTATTCGTTGAATAATACGTTTGTTATTGCTTCCCATCGTTGTATTTTTATCGGACTACTAGATTTTATTTTTTTGTTTTGATTCAGATATTTACTATATATTTTTCCCAACCAACTAGTTGAGTTTAAAAAAACAATATTTAAAAATTATCTACACATACATTTCGATAATTTTTTAAGTCGTGCGTAATATTTCTTCAGTGAGCTTGTTTAAAGAATACAAAACTGCAAATAAAAAATTGTTTTGATACCACCGTGAATTCCAATAAGTGATTGCGTAGTCAGAAAATTACTTGCATTATGCCTTGACATGTGGACAGTTCAATTGTATATATCACTTTTATCTAAAATGTTTTAGAGTCTCAAATATTAATTTAATAACTGATTTGATGGCATACAAACACTGCCTCTGCACTGCTTGACACCTCTTTAAAAATTTTCTAATTAATCAAAGCTAGTTTTGTTTAGTTTGCCGGCACAATTGTTGTCAGGTTCTTGGTACTGCACGTGATTCTTTATGTTCGATGGAACATGAAAATATTAAATATTATGAACAAATCGGATAACATTATGTTCCGATAAAAAAAATACAAATTATTATGTGAATTATTTAAAAAATTCAATATTTCATACAGAAAATTTTATTTCATGCAGTGGACTTTAAATTTCATCATTTTTGTCTGTAGTACATATATTTTTTTCTTATAAGTAGACGAAGTGAATACATATGCATGTTTCTGATTTTCGATTTCAGAATATTTAACGTAGGAATCATGTAAAAAAATAGTTTGCAACAGCAGAACATGGTCGCATTTCTCCTCAAAAAGCGCTAAAGTTTAGTTGTAATAATCAAACCGTAGGATATACGATCAATATTTTGATCAGATTTTCAATAAAATCTGCTTTGTTTACATGTTTCATCAAATGGGTAATTTTTAGAGACCGACGGAACGTTCGGGTACGGGTTCGGTGTACGGTAAAAAGTGACGTTCGGCCAAAGTTCGGCGTATTTTGCCATTATAATATAAAAACAATGAATTTTGAGTACTAGAGTACAAACTACATATACTTAATCTGGGTTTTAGAGTTCTTCCTAAGTGAACTATAAAACCCGATCTTTATATTTTTCTCAAAAAAAAAAAAAGAAGCACGAAGCATTTCTTTTCTAAATAACTAAAAAGTACAAATTTTTTCTTTATTTTTTAATACTACTTTTTAAAAGTACATATATTTTTCGTAAATGTTATGAATTCGTTATTTTTTGTTTTTATCAATAAATTCCAAAAATGTATTTCTGATTTAATATTTAATAACAAAAAGTTCTAAGTTCTAAGAACTAAGTACGGGTTCGGCCGAACTTCAAAATTTTCCGAAGTTCGGGTTCGGAGTACGGTACCGAACGAAATTTAGAGTTCGGTCGGACTCTAGTAATTTTAATCTACAGTTGTAACTATTATTGTTACTTATTACCTTAAAATGTCTTTTATTTATTAAATAAATAACCAAAAAAATGTTAATATTAAGTATGAAAACACAATATTCTATGCCTACATATTTGTTTTAAAATACATTAATGCATTTAAATATTTTTCTTTATTTTAGCTTGCGAATTATTATTAACTTCACGTTTGGTATTATTATTCGTTTTATGATTGTACTAAGAAGAATTTGTTAATGTAGGAGAAGAAAGTATTTAAAAAATCTTAATTAAGATGGAACTCTTGATCTAAATGCAGCAGTTTTCGACAATATGGCGCCAGCTCTTACTGAGCCATTAAGTCCAACGGAAAATCTCACTAATACAGCGGTAAATACAGTAACCTCTACGCCAACGACACGATCCAGTAGAAAACTTGAAACTGTAACCAATAAAACCGGAATCTTAAATAATAATAATAACGGTCTGAAAACTACCCAAGCAGCACGTGAAAAACGTAATCGTAGTGGCAGCCTTACAATTAATCAAACTCCAACATCGTCAAAGCGTATTACTCGCTCCAGAGATAATCAATTTCGTAACTCGCCAGCGTTAAAAGAAGAAATCACTAAGAATTTGCCAAAAACATCATCAACAAAAAGTATATCGAAAACGATTTGTGGTCCACAAACTGAGGTTATTACAGTTAAGAATTCCATTAAAAACAATTCCTCGTTGACAAATAATGAGCAAATGGGCTTAAGTACAGCCCTTTTAGATAATAAAAATAACCGCATTAATACTAATTTGGATCAAATTGTCGAGAACACAAAAGATACGTCGACAGCGCAGTTGTTAGCGGATTTAACAAACGAAGCAATAACAGCTGAAATTTGCTTACGCAATCAATTGAAGGACGTAGATTTAGTAAAAACATCTGGGGACTCATCATCGCCTATCATACAACAGGATACATTTGTCGATACAGATATTGTCGTTTTAAAAGAGGAATCTCCTGCATTAGTCGCTGCGTTTGACATTACTAAACAAAATACTGCGCACATGGAGGCGCAGTTTATTGAATCATCAAAGCCATCAACAGTTCAATCCAAAACAACGAACGAAGAAGACATATCGAGAAGTTCAGCGTTAGGAGATTCGCCTTCTATTAATAATGAAGTGATTATTGAAGAAGAACAACTTTTAGAAGAAGACACAGATGATAAAGTTCAGTATGATGATCAAAAAGAGCACAAAGAAAATCAACATGCAGAATGTAATACAAAAGAAGCAGGAAATCAGATACACGAAAGTCCAGTTAGTTCGCCAAAATCTGTTGAGGACGAGATTGACACAAAGAAAGAAAGTTCCACATCTTCAAAGCTTGAAATTTTGTCCGTTCAGGAACTACCTCCCGTTAGCACGGATTCAACGATGACAGCTTCAGAAGTAGAAGACAATTTAGAAGGTAAATATTATATTCCTTATAAAATATTATAATTTTTTGTGCATTTTGATGTTAAGCTCTCCTATCTGATACAAATCAATTACAAATTCAAATTTCGAATTCAAATTTACAATAGTTGTGACGTGTTTTTAACAATTATTTAATGTTTAAAATATGTATATTATTTATAAAGTAGTTTTTGAATTCCCTTTGAAGTATTTTATAGTTTATTTCTTTCCTGGCATAATTTTTCTAAATTAATATCTAACAAATTTTATAAGTTGCAGGTTAGTTTAGGCTGTTTTTCATCCTACCTTTTCCAATTTCAAAAACCAATATGACCAATATACGAACTTTTCAAATCGATGGTTTAACTTTAAAATTAAATTCAACAACAATTTACGTAATATAAATTTAAAAATATATAACTGATTACCTTCTTACAGAACGTTTAAGTCAATTGGATGGCACCGCAATTGACTCACCACCGCCTAATCATGATGTAGATCCTAATGAAAAAAATAGTCAAAATGCTACTGCTACACCACCTCACACTCCTACTCACCAAACGTTAACTCAAGATATTCAAGAGTTACAACAACAACTGCAACATACTCCACCTACACCTGTTGGTCAACAATCTAACCACCAATTTCAGCAAAATCAGCAACAACAACACCAGGCAAATTGCTTTACTACGTCTCAGAGCACATCATCATCGATTAGTACTTTGGGAACGGCAAGCAATATGACGCAGTCATATATAAAAGATTCTGACGGGGGTGGGGCTGCGGAATTAGAAGATCAAGATATTGAAGAAGTCTTTAAAGTTTTAAAGGGCTTTGAGGGTGGCACTACGTCAGATCTTAATGTTTGTGATTTAAATGTTTTATTCAATGAAGTCTATATGAAAATAAATGAAACAGAACTAGGAGGTAGTGCAGGAAACGCAGCAGGTATAGCTGCTAGTAGCTCCTCCACAAATACTCCGAATCACATTAATGTAACAAATCCCTCCATACAACTGGTGAAACCAACTGAAACGGAAGAAGGGCAAATGGAAATTGAAAAACGGCAGGTTCAAATGCAAAGGAAAATCGATTTTTTAATGAGACGTTTAAGAAAGTTACAAGCCCGCTATATGTGCAAACATACCAGCGAGGAAATAGCTGGTTTATTTGAATGGAGTGCGCGACAGACAAGCAAAGGACCCACTGATGCAACGACGCTACATAACAGTGGAAATGTGAGTGCTGAAACAGTAGTACAGGATTCAAGCAAATGTTTTCTAAAAGTTATTGCCGCGAGGCCACCGGCATCAGAATGGAAAGATGTTCATGAATCTTTAGTACCAGCAAATCAGTTGTCTACATTGTTGCGTAAAATCGAATCTGTGGCGAACGCGCAGCAATTGTGCACTACCACTTCCAACAGTTTAGTGAATATTACACATAAGAAAACTAAAAAAGCTTTAATGGAAGCTCAAGCGGCAGCAGCATCGTCGTCTGCTCCTAATTCATCGCTATACAGCGATGGCAAAGCTGAAGAAATTGTTGTTGGAACTTTGGAAGAAAACGTAACAGATGAATTGTCTCAAGTGGCGGGTTTGTTGCAAAGCGAAATGTCTGAGGTACAAAAAGCTGTTGACTCGGATGCAACAGAGTCAAGCTCAGGTGGCGAATCAGCTGACGAAATGGTTACCTACAACAATACACAACAACAAACTCTTCCCATGTGTGTAGCTAAAAAATAAAAATGTATTATGTAGCATTTATTAATTTTATAAATATTCTATATTTTAGAACAAAGCGTGCAGCATGGCGCTACTCCCGTGATCGTGCAGCTATTGCATCACGCTGGTCTTGGCTGCTTTCTCAAATATCTGACTTGGAAATTAAAATTCGTCAACATAGTGAATTACATCAAGAAATTGTCCGATCTAAAGGTTTAGTGACATGTGTTGTTAATCAATCTGAAAATGAATATAGGGTTAACAGAAGTAATTCATTAGGAGAACAAGAAAACGACAATGACGCAGGTTCATGTAGAACTCGGGGTTATGTTCCATCCTTATTTCGCAAAAGAAAACTTATACAGACTACCAATATACACACAATATCAAAAAAGGCGGCCAGAGCAAGGTAAAACATAATGATTTACTATATAATTTATTATTATGTCTTCAAAAAAATGTATTATGTTTTTATATAGCACGATAAAATGTGGATGCCAATGGCCAATGCATCCGTGTGCGTTGTGTACTGGCCGTTTAGATCCTACAGCACCTCGAGATTTACCTGATACCATGATGATGTCTGACCGTATAGCACTGTTAGATTCTGGCTACCATCCCGTTTTAAGTTTCAGAGAAAGTATGCTTATATGCGCCTATTGTCTGGTGTTCATTTTGTTATTTAATTTTATTTTTATTGTTTTTCAGATGTAAATAATGCCTTACATTTTGAAGCTATTGCAAAACAGCCCGAATGGCAACAACGTGTTATGCGTTGTCAAGCTAAAAATATTGCCAAAAATGTTTGGAGGGCCGAACGTGAAGCAGTCGCAGCTGCAGGCGGTGGGCATCATTCAAGTTCATCGAAAAAATATGGTGAAGGTCCTCCAACAAAGAGGCGTTACATCAAAAAGAAGGATAGATTTCATTCTGAAGATAAAAATGCTGGAGGAAAAAGGACGCACTCATCGACGGGAAATCAACAAGTAAATACGGCAGCAACTACATCATCAGGTTTAACATCCGTTGCCAACCAGTTTACAAGTACGTCATCTATATCTACGGCATCATTAAATGATGTAGGAAATGGTACAGCAACTTTGTCTACTACTACGTCCACAACGCCCCTTGTGGCCAACAGTAAATTATTGTAAACATGAAAAATTCGATAATTGATATTAACATAAAACAAAAACAATTTTTGCATCTTTTTTTTTTTTTTTCTTTTCATTTTTCTTCTCTCTCCCCCTCTATATTCGTTCGACTGTTGTATTGATTCATCCAAATTGGTTTCTTCATATTTTACGTTTGATTATAATTTGGCTTCCAACGTGCAATTCTGTGGTTATATTACTATCCAAAATATAATTACCTGGAAATACACCACCCCTTATCGTATTAATACATATTTATTTAAATGGATTCAAAATACCAACACTTGCTTTAAAATTCACTTGAAATTTTTTGGTCGTGTTACACTTGCAAATAAACAGAGGGAATGGCCAAGAATGCAAAAAAATCATACTGCCTAGTAGCGGGGGATGGGATCATAAAGGAACCTGTGAATTCTCTGCAACCGAACAACATGAGCTTAACGTCGCTATCAACAACGACAATATCGACCAACAACAATATATTCATACACCAAACGAGCGATTGTCTCCAGACAAAGTTCGATCCATTCAATCCCAACCAAACACCTTCATCATTGATCTCCAACACCAACAACAGTCACTACAACAACAGCAAAAGTAATAAGCACCGCAAACTTTCATCTTCAACTACAGCAAGTTCTCACCTTTATAGCCACCATTTTAACAATAGTAGCAGTACTCTATACAACGGGGATTCAAATTACATGCTCGGTCATGAAAATTGGGGAGGTGCCGGCAGCGGCGAACATTTAAATATCCGTAGTCGTACATCATCACCAACACACGGCAACAGCGGCAGTGTGTACCCAAAATATGAAAGGTGACTAAAAATTGAATATTTTTGTAACAATATTAGCATATTAAATAAACGCTAAATAATAATTTTTTCTTTCATAAGAAATGTTAATTTTGATAAATTTTTTGAAGTACGCTTATCTGAAATAATGATTAATTGAACTTTTTATTTTCATTTATTTACTTTGTCATATCCTAGAACCTTGGATCGAAAAAATCGTTCTTCATATGATATAGATAATATTGTGATACCATATAGTGTTGCTGCTGCAACTCGGGTTGAAATTTTACCTTATAAGGAAATTCCAACACCAAAGTAAATATTACAATAAAAAATAATTAATTTATCTATAATGTCACAAATTTTAATTTGAACGCATTTAGGTGGCGAGTGGTTGAAAATGATGATGAAAAGAACAAATTAAAAATCTCGTCTAATTCGGATCCGCATAATGAAATTGACGAAACATCGGAATCAGAGCCCGTGACGAATGGTCACATTTGTGACAATAATGGAAATGCAGATTCGATCGAAAGTGATATGGCGGAAAATGAAGACAAAACTGAAATAAAATATATCGAAAATTTAGAGTCTAAAGAAATTGAACCTATTAATTCCAAAGATAACGTTGAAGAAAAGGCTTCACAAAACTCAAAAACCTCTACCATTTTGAATAATAAGCATATGGTTAGCGTAGCCAATAAAGATATAAAGCACAAGGACGATAGCATTGAGCATGATGTTAAAGAAGTTAATGAGGAAAACTTAGAAGAAGGAAAATCAATGAAGCTTAAATATGAATTCGATGTTATAAAAAAAATTAAGGAATCCGATGAGTTTCAAAATGAATTGAAAGATGATGAATTAGCTCCACAAAGTAGTTCAAAAGAAAATATCGAAGATGATGAAGATATATCGGACGATGCTATGTTTTTAAGGCATGAAAGAGCTTTAACTGAGGAACGCCGCAAATTTCAAACATATTTGAAATTTCCATGGAGTACACGTTCTCGAGCAAATCGGCGTATTGACAGTCGGGCCGAATCAAGTGGCGCAAATACACCAGACCCAAGCTCGCCAGCACCGCAAACACCAAGTGTATGCGGAGGTGATCAAGAGGTAAAGTTAAAAAATATAATAGCGGTTTTCACTCTTTGTTGTATATTTACTACTCTATTATATTTACTCATACTTTTGACAACAAAGCGCGAGCACCTTTTTTCATCTAAATAGCTGATTATTGTTCATTTCTCATTTGTTTTTTAATATTTTGCGCACAATTTATAAAAAAAAATCAAAACTAAATTATTTTGGCCGACAGACGATCAGCTGTTTAGTTTTATATTTACCAAGCTCATATACTAGACCTTTTTCCATGGTAAATTTAATAGAGCGTTGTATATTTCAAATAAATGTATTTTGTTGTTGCGTTGATGTAAATGTAGTATTTATACTATACCTACCATACTTACCAAACCTACAAGGGTACTTTACTACCAAGAGTGAAAACCGCTAATGTCGTTTTTAATTGTAAACTTAATTTATAAACATTGTGAACAAAATCAAAAATATATACAAAATTTTAAAATATTTGATATTGAGGTTATTAATGAAATTTATTTATATTTATAGAGTATTCCATCACCTTTAAATCCAGCTACTCCTTTAAATCCTTTGGACATAATTTCAGAAGCAGGAGATAATTCAAGTGAGGCTTTCAACAAGTTCTTTAAATGATATTTGTTTAATTCGAAATGTATTTTTGTTCTCAGCATCATTTTTAGGTGTTGGTCCTTTACCTAGCCTTAGCAGTAAACGTTATGAACGCAGACGCACAACTTCGACAAAAAAAGATCGAGAGACTGAAAGGCGAAGCTCTACTCCAGACGCTAAAGAGGTGAGTGGAGTTTATCCATAAATACATTAGCTACTACATATATTATTTTCCCACATAAATAATCTGTTCCTTTAAGCGTTCTCTATGCAATCATTAAGATAAAAATAACGTAAATAAATATCTTAGTATTAAAATTAAAAGAAATTATAAGAAAGACCTTCGTCTATTAGTAGATCTTCATATAAAAACCAAGCATTTTTAAATGTTATTCGACGTTAAAACAAAAATTTAAAGCCATTACTCTTAGTACTTATTGGCCGTCAAAACTGCAATATAGAAAATATATTACTGTAGGTGCCATGTTTTGTATGTTTAAAATTGCGATAGTACTAGTATTCATACTTAACTATTGACTATAACTTAAAACATTCATGCGTGGACTAGCATCACTCAAAAAAGTCTATGGTCTAAATTTGATTTTTAAGCAATATCTGAACTTTAACCTCAATACAATAACAATAAATTTAAGAAAACATAATTATTTATTTCTCATTTTTTATATGACATTTGTTTTTCCCTTTTTTGTAAAATGTAAACATTTCGGTTTTTATTCAAAACTTATTTATTTATTTGTTTAGATATATATTAATAGGTGTATGCATTTTCAGTTAATTCCTCCGTATGAACCGCTAACATTCCCCTTGACCGACGATCAGTTTGAAGAGCTATTACGTTCTATGCCCAGTGACCACAGCGAGGATAGCAAAAGATTTGATGAATGCTACCTTCCTGTCTGTGTTAATGTTGGCAGCGTAGGAATGGGTGGAAAATATCCACGAACGACAAGCGGCAGCAATTCAAAACGTACCTCAAGATCCTCAACATTATGTGCCGAATCAATTGGTGGTAATCGAAGAATAAAAAGTTCAAATAAAAACCTTAGACCAATCTCTGCGGATGATAGCAATCTCGTGACGTCGCATGTAAATGGCGATATACTATTATATGATGATGAATATGATGACGATTATCCAAAACATCATTTAGCGCCAAATGATGACCATCTTACAGCCGATAATATCGGTGATGGAAATGAAGATGATATTTATGGGGATCAATATGACGCCTATGTTGGCAGACAGCAACGTAAACATCGCGACAGCGAAGTTTTATCGTCCGAAGAGGAGCCATTTCAAGATGATGATCCAAATGACCCCGAATGGCGAGGAGAAACAGAAGATCGTTTACGTAAGAAAGTGTAAATAATGTTATAAAAAGAATCGATTTGACAGTTTTTGTTCACTCATTTAAAATCATTTAATATTTAATTAAGGCTTATGTGTTTAAAAGATTATATTTTGTTTTAATTAGAAAAAAAAACAAAGGTTCTTCGTTACATATAAACCATTTCATATATATGTATCTACAATAATAGTATATATATATTTAAACATTGTTGTGTTATTTTACCATCTAAATTTTAATATAATGCCTATTAATATTTCACATCAATAGCACTTCTTTAAAATATTACATGAAGTAAATAAGGCAAAATCAAATTATATTAATGGAAAATACAAAATAAATTATTTAAAAATTTGGATTTATTTACAGTATAATAAACAATTTTTTAACTTTATAATATCAATATTTAAGGCATTTTTTGTTAAACGAATATAAAATCAATTGAATTTCATAAAGAAATGTGTGTAAAAATTTAATTACTAAGCTTTATTGCTGTAAATTTTTTAGAGCCTAAACTTAAAACAAATAGTCAGTTTTTAGGCTTATAAAAACGAATAACAAATGTAAATATTTTTTTTATTAAGTAGTATAAACAACTGATTAAACATTTAACGTTAAACTTTTAATTTTAATTTCGCCTAAACCATTGAAATAATTCGTTTTCTTTGTTTTATTCATAATTAATGTAAGGTTAAGTTTAATAAAAATTAAAGATTAAGGTTAAACGCATTTCAGAATACGATGGATGCGCTTTAAATACTTCATCACTTGATGCTTTAAGCGGAGAAATGAAGTAATAACAAAATGTCGTTACAATAATAACACTTATTTCAAAAGCTCAATTTATAATTGAATAAAATTATGCTAAGTTTGTCTAACATTAATAGTTCAACTTTCCTACTTTCAGTTTAATATTTGATACAACAAAAACGTTTAGATTTTATACAAAGCTATATAATTTTCTTTTTTAATTATCATCATTACAAATTTCTAATCTGTTTTGTTTTTCTATATTATTTTCTATAGTAATGTTGTAACATAAATGTTATCTAAAGCAAACAAGAATAACCCCGAAAACAATTTTTAATCTATAGTGATTTATATATTGTCTATTATTAATTATATAAATTTGGTTTATTACACAAAAGTAAATGCAATTTATAATTGCATTATAAATAGAACATAAATATGAAAAAATATATATATTTATGAAAAAAAAAAAAAATAATAAAAACTATAAATATATATAAAATTAAAATTAAAAAAAAATGTTCTTTTTAATTCAATTTATTAAACGATTTCGAACTTTTTTGTTTCCTTAAGATTTAGCACTTAAAAAAACAAATTATTTGTAATTGCAAGTTTTTTAACATTTATTTAAATATTTGTTCATAACTTCTAGGTAAAAATTTATATATAGTTTTTAACATACGTATAATGATATATATAATGGTATAGTCCGATTAAAAAGACCTTTTTAAGTATTTACGGATCCTCAGTGTATTCATTATAATCCTGAGAGCGCGTAATAGTCAAATGTTCATTAAAGTTACGAGGACGTATCATCATGCGAGTTTTTTTGAGTGAATAATCACCGCGCCATAATTCCCACATTATTCCAATGTAGTTATGACCGAAAGGAGTGTAATGATAGATACCATTTAAATTGGCCTCAGAACAGCTACAAATGTAAGAATGGAAACAAAATTATTTCAAATACAATATAAATAAATTTAAATTAAAAACGCACTTATCAAACCACCAACCGCTTGCGTAACCCATGGCACAAGAGCAACAAGCATCAACAGTTTTATCATTTCGTCTGTCGTAAGTACTAAAATCGTTATCATTGTGATATTTCATGGCATCTTTTGCATTTCCATGATATTCGCCAATTAGCAAATTATAATTGTATTTTTCAGAATCCAAACGAAAAACTGAATACTGAGCCCACTTCAAGGTGCCATTAAAATCTTCTAATTCAATGCGTAACTCATAATCATCATGGTAAACTAGACGATGGATAAACTCATTGCCGAACCAAAAATCACGTGAGAAATGGCCGAAACCATTGCGGTATTCGGACCAAGAACGATTGAAATTTTCCTGTTGTTCGTACGGTCCGCGTCTCTGGATTACTGTCCACGGTAATCCCGTGTCATTGGGAGAGGTTGGAAAAACACAGTAACGTTCAAAAAAATCTCGTTCAGCCTCGTTAATGTCGGGAGTTGAAAATTTATAAATACCATCAATACGTGTATCGTCTCTTGGATCCCCCATTAATTCATCGACTAATTCATGGCATCCATTTAAATTTGGTCGCACAAGTTCTGTAATTGTGTTTTGCAACAGTCATTTTAATTATAATCGCATTATGTATGTACATCATGTTAATGTAATATTTTTCTTATTAGAATTTATTACTTTAATATAACTGAGGTGCAGTTGATTTTTTTTCTATCTTGCAATTAAAGAAATTGAAGCACAATTTTTTAATAGGTATTGGTATGAAATTTTTGTATATGCATGAATTAAATAAGAGCAATCTTTACTCCTCTTCACAAATCCCTCACTCTGCTATAGTGTTTTTAATATATGTACATATTTTTACTTACCGACATCTGGACTATTATCATAGTCATATAAAGTTGTTGTAGGAGAAATGTCACTACTATTAGTTGATGTTTCGTCCACACTGGTATCGGGTACATCTAAATCTTCGTTAGTATAATCGTTATCCAGTTCATTTTCACTCGTATCATGATTTGCTGAAACCTGAATATCATTTAATTTCTCACTAACATTACGCATCAGTTTTTCTATACGTTTTAACAATATATCCGAACTTTCAGTAAATGTAGTCAATTCACTTGACAGGGAAAAGCAACATTCATTGGATTTTTGTAAACGTGTAGTGATTTCGTCCTGTTTATCCAAATGTTCAGAAAGAATTTGATTGACATTTTCTAAATTTTTGGAATTTCTTCTTTCTAAAGCATTTAATTGTTTAATATCCTTTTGTTGAGCCATTTGATGTAAAATTGTGTTTAAACGCTGATCACATAAATCATTAGCGGAAGCGGCAACACCTATTGGAGCTATAATGTTAGCAATTTTATGAGATTTTTTGTCATTGCCCAATGCTGTGGGTCTTTCAAGATGTCTTATAACGTTATTGATTTTAAATAGTATTTCATTAGTAACTTTACGTTCCAAATTAAAAAATTGTTTGACTTCATCTCTTAAGAAATCGAAAGGATCATTAACGTTTGAATTTCTACCAGTAATAATAAGTTCTAACTTTTGCAATTGTTGTTGCTGCTCTTCGTGTGTACGCTTTAAAATGTCTAATTTATTTTCTAAAATTCTAATGCCTTCATTCCAGGAATTTATATGATGGTGGAAAATAGCCCAAGTGTGAGATTTTTCTTGTAAATCCTGTATAGAAGTGTCCATTTTATTGATCACAGTATTCAAAGCTTCAAACTTGTAAACAAAGTTATTTAGAAATTCCTTTTCTGTCATAAATGTTACATTACTATCATCTAATGCGGAAGGATTTTGAAATGCTTTGGCATTAGGTAGTCCAGCACAATTAACTCCAGATATTGTATTATTATACAATAGCATGATCGTTGTTAATATAAGTATCGTTGAAGACTAGCATATAAAACAAATATATATTAATTTTTATACATATATGTATGTATATGTTGTATAAATATTAATATTTACCATCATATTTTCAGGATAATAGAGCTTAAACTTGCTCGTTTCGTTGTTCAAGAGTTACTGATCGTTGTTGAGGTTGAAACTTTTAAATTTTATCTTACAAGAGGGACAGCGCATTCTACCAAAAGCATAATTTAAAAATAAATCTTAACTATTTCCAGATGTTCACAATATTGAAATTTTCATTGTCAATACATAACAACCAATTTAAGCGTGCAAATTATAACACTTAAATACACATGGAACGCTATAGCTTTTCTAGTGGTTCTATATATAAAAACTATTTTTATTATTATAATAAAACTAAAACATATGTCGTCATTCCATGAAGTAGTCAATTGTACTCAAAACAAATTTCAACGGTTTTTAAATTTTAATCAAAATTTTATAATATGGTTATATTATAAGCTAGTGGATAAGGTGGCCAGTTCATTTTGAAAAACTCTTTTTTTTATACTTTAGGCTTACATTTGAATAGCAATAAGTTTATATAACCACTAAAAAATAATTTAAACTGTTATCTGGATTTTTTTTTCTAAAAATATATACACATATAAACGATTTTCCCATTCAATTTTCTCTTTTATTTATTATAAAAAATCTTTATAACTGTAAATTAATAAATAAGTAGTATATTTCCTATTGTATCAGAATACTGACAGCTTTATAATCAATGTGACCTGACTTCTTGTCTAAAGGTCAAGTAAAAAAACAAAGTTTATATTGAATACTATACTGAAATATAGATGGCTCCAAAAACTTTTCAAATGTAAATAACACTGGTAGCACTGGACATCTAAAGTTGCTAAATGCAACACTTCTTTATTATTATGGCAGTAATGCCAATTTAATGCTGGCAAAATCTCTAATAGCTTTTTACTTTCATAATATTCTTTTAGTAATTATTCTAAGTTTAAAATCTATTTTGAATGTATTTGAGTTATTTATTTTTATTATCTAATTTAATTAGAATATATTACGAAGTAAAATAACATTATAATGTTTAAAAAAATTATATATATACAAGATGAACACGACGAATAAAAATAGTGTTGAAACCAACTTTGCAACTTTCTATTCTATTATGCTAAATAAGCAACATATTCTGACTAATATGTAGATGTTGAAAGTATATTTAAAATTTTTAAATTACGTACATAACATTCTGTTAATTTTCTAGTTTCTTTATGTTCAGCTGTTTTTCGTCTTCAAAAAACGCAAACTTCATAGAAAACATATTAAGTTATCACCACTTGAAATTTTATAGGCAACCATTATTGAGAAATAGTTGACTTTTGTGTGAGTGCTAAAGTTTAAATTGATTAAATTAGTTCTAATCTGAATAAATAATGTAAAAGCCAAATTTCTTTAAGTAAAAAAATTAAATATGAATTAAATACTAAATCAAGTATTAATAATATTATTAAAAAGAGAAGTTAACGATATCGAAAATAAATTGGCAAGTGCCACTCCTTTTGTGTATGTGTGAGTGTAGTAAAAAGAAAAGGAAACATAAAGAAATAATATAAAGGAACGTAAATTCCAGAGAAAATTATATTCAATGAGAAGTTGTAAGAAGAGCAGGTAGAGAGAGAGACAAAATAAAGAAAAAAAAATGTAAAATAATGTATAATTGTAGTGAAAAGTGCATTTAAATAAACGAAAAAAAATATTAACATAAGCCAAGAAAGAATATAAAGCAAATGTTAATATTTTTACATGTTGGCAATTTAACACAAGAAAATATGATTAACTCTCTCTATAAATATAGATTTTTATAAGTGTGATAACAAAAGCGCAGTTCGAAAAAAAATTCAGAGGGGAGTTCAGAAGTCGTGTCCGTCGGTAGTAGACGTAGTAGTCGCAGTCTTTGTCGTGTGGTATTAATACACTAATTGTAGTGTGTTGGTGTTATCGTTGCTACGTTTTGCTGTTTTTTTATTACGAAGTGGAAGGAGAAAAAACGTCAGAAAAATATAAAGTTGTGTGAATTGTGTTGTTGCTGCTGTTGTTTATTAGCGGCATACGAAACTTGCATGACTCACGCGACTCATGCATCAGAGACAGCAAGAGGGTACAACGAAATTCCAAGAGCATTCATTTGCATGGACTAGATATTGTTGTGATAAAAACCAGCAACAACTTTTGTATTGGTTTTAAATTACAACAACGAAAAGAGTGTAAAAAAAGCACAACGAAAAAAGGAAAGCTTGTCCGTTAGACATCCATTTTCATTTTTAAACTAGGAATAAATAGTTACCAAAAATGACTAGTTTCAATAGTTTAAAGGGATGGTTTCGCAAAAAGGAACCGATTTCAGAAATTGGTAATCCCACGAATTTCCAACGACACTATCACGTGTCTCGCAATGAGGAGACTGGAGTACTTGAAGGTCTTCCGGCGCCATGGCTGCGTTTAATGAATGGCCAAATATCCAAAGATGAACAAAATAAAAATCCAGATGCTGCCTATCAAGCTGTTAAGTTTTACAATTATTCCATTAAGAAAAAGGAGAATGAAGCCATTTTTAAACCCTTCATAACTGAAGAAGCCATTCATGAAGAATCTAAAGAAATTGACAATTATGTCAACTATAAGAACAAGCACAAGTCGCAGGATTTAGACAGCGCAGAGGATGAACGTTCCAGTGAGGGCAGCGGTACCACTAGTGGCAGCAGTACTTGTGGTAGTAGCAGTAATAACAGTTTTAATGACCAACAACATACTTCAGTGGGACTGCAGGGACTTAATGATGTTATAAAAGAACTGCAGTCTACTTTGGAAAATCATCGAGAAACGTTAAAGCCCCAGCTCAACGATACAACAGGTGAACTGCCTCCACCATTGCCTGCCAAAAAATCATTAACACTACCACCTAAACCTCAAATTAAAGCAAAGCCGAAAGTTCTTCATCATAATTTATCTAAGGGACGCAATGATTTAACTACTTTATCCACTAATGAGGGTCATCACACTATTAATACAGATACCATAATAATTAAGCCAGCTCCAGATGCCGTTGGCGAAGGTGAAGGTGATGAAACTATTTTAAGACGCTCCAAAGATAAACGTGTCCAAAAGACAGATGCTGAAATTTATGAGGAATTAAGGGCCATCTGTAATTTAGATGACCCAAGAGAGCGTTACAAAACCACCATGGAGGTTGGAAAAGGAGCATCGGGTATAGTTTTTATAGCTGCAGATAAACAAAATGAAACACAGGTAGCTGTGAAAACCATCGATTTGAAAAATCAGTCTTCCAAAGATCTTATATTAACAGAAATAAGAGTTCTTAAAGATTTCAATCACAAAAATTTGGTGAACTTTTTGGACGCCTATCTATTGGAACCAGAAGACCATTTATGGGTTATTATGGAATACATGGATGGTGGTCCATTGACTGATGTTGTCACCGAAACAGTAATGAAAGAACGGCAAATAGCTTGTGTATGTCGCGAAGTTCTGTATGCCATATCATTTCTACACTCAAAGGGCATTATTCATCGTGACATCAAGTCGGATAACGTTCTGTTGGGAATGGATGGTTCTGTTAAAGTTACAGACTTTGGTTTTTGTGCTAATATTGAAGGTGATGAAAAACGACAAACGATGGTTGGTACGCCTTATTGGATGGCCCCAGAGGTTGTTACACGTAAAAAATATGGCAAAAAGGTAGATATTTGGTCCATTGGTATTATGGCGATTGAAATGATAGAAGGCCAACCCCCATATCTTTATGAAACTCCATTAAGAGCTCTATATCTAATAGCGGCGAATGGTAGACCTGATGTTAAGAGCTGGGACAAATTAAGTCCCAATCTGCAAGATTTTCTTGATTGCTGTCTTCAAGTTGAAGTAGATAAACGTGCCACGGCCGATGAGTTATTAAAACACCCGTTCCTAGATGACTGCAGTGAATTAAAAGCTTTAGTGCCAAATATTAAGGCTGCTAAGAAAGTGCTTAGAAAGGGAACATAGAACAGGGTTTGTGTGGGTATCTATGTACGAGCATAGTATTCCAAAACACAAAACAAAATACAACAAATTATATAAACATCTAAACAATTAAAGCGCCAGTTCACTCAGCCACATGTGTGATTCCATTGTAAATAATAGTAATACATTAGTCGTATACATATTTAGTATTCTTCAAACAAAGTACGAACGTTGTACGTACGCACATATTCTTTACGTACGTTTAATAGATCATAGAAACAATTTGACGCAAAATAAAACGATAATAATAAACAGTCATGTAAATGTAAAACACGTTTTTTTTAACATGGAATTACATAAAACAAATTATTTAACTGTTATTCGAGTCTAAGGGAGCAGTAGCTACACACTTATATACAAAAAACAACGATATCATAATCTACATATTGCTGTGAAGTCGCTGGGCGATTAAAAACCTACTAAATACCATTTTAAAGAGAATTGGTAAGTTTCGTTATTTTTATGTTTGGCATAGTCAGTAGTATATCAATAGAAATGAAATATTTTCATTTTTGCACTTAACACTACATTATCTTTTCTGTTTATCAATCTTTGACTGACTTAAAACAAAACAAAAAGTATTAATTTTATCAAATATGTATGTATGTACATACCTACTTCTTTTAATGAATGATAAGCGAAAGTATTTCTTTTTTGTTCACAACAAAATAAATTATTGTTGGCAATATAAGTATATTATTACCGTACACAAGCACATAGCAAGAAGTTTAATAGTTGCAACTGTGATGCACAACAAGTATACTATGTTCTTAAATATATATACAGCCATGGACATTAAATTAGCACAAAATCCATATATACTCTGATTGTTATTTTTTTCTCATTTGAATCGCAATTAGGCCAATTGTTTTGGTCTGCAATGTTGCACGATGACATCTAACTGTTGTTTAACAAAAAATATTACCATTATCGTATATATTTTTTGTTTTGACTGCTAATTTATGTCGGTACCTAAATTCGAGCTGGACAGTAAATTAGCACAACCTGCCTAAAAGTGTTTTAGGTACAAGTTTTGTTCGAGTATTTTTATTCTTACGGTATATTCTTTTAATTTTGTGGCTTTTGAAGTAATTTCTGAAAAAAATGGTACGTGGAAAATATTGCTCACCAGAGGAGAAGCGCATTATCTTTAACTTGTGGCATGATGGGAAAAAGCTGGCTGAAATTCCCGAAATTTCGAATTGCTAGCGAAAAATGATTTATAACGTCATTATTTCCTTCAAACCAAACATAATAATGTCGCTAAAAACAAAAATTGAAGGCCACGTGTCAAGAAAACAAACAGAAATCGTTGACCGTGCTATTGTCCGGAAGTCAAAGGAGGAGCCTTTCATGTCGTCAGTCGATATTTTGAACGAAATTAACTGCCAATTCACGTTAAATTTATCGGACAGGCTCCTATAACGACTTCTTAATCACAAAAAGCTCCTTGGACGCTCTTGCCGAAAGAAGCCACTTCTACGAAAAGAAAAATATACTCAAGCGTTTAACGTTTGCTCGCATCCACAACGCTAAAGACCTCCCATTCTGGAAAAAAAAATTTTGGAGTGATGAAACAAAGGTAAATCGTATGGGACCGGATGGTAGAGTGGTTGTTCATTGGCCAAAATGTCAGACATTCAATCCACGCTATGCTCAAAGGACCATAACGCATGTTCGAGGAAACACAATGGTGCGGGGAGAGTTTTCAAGGCACGGTGTAAGTCCCATTGTAAAAATTAATGAAAAAATGGACTGTTATCTGTATTTGGACAATATAAAGAACAAAATCTAACCATAAGCTTTTAAATACATGCCAGTTTTATTCATATTTATGCAGATAGTGACCCAAACACACATCTAAGCAGGCAAAGGATTGATTTTATGAAGAGCACATTCCCATTTTAGACTGGCCGGCTCAAAGTTCTGAATTAAACTCGATTGAAAACCCCCTAGAACGATGTGAAATGTGCAATTGCTCAACTAAAGTACAAAAATTTGGACGATTTGTGCATTGGAATACGGGACGCTTGGTACTCGATTCTCAAAGAACATTCCCGAAGAACATTGTCCCATAGATGCCACGCGGCGCTTGAAAATAGGAGCTACTCTACTAAATATTAATCAAATAAGCTGAAAACATTAATATTTTTACTATTTATTAAAGCACATCATTTTTATTCCAGAAATTTTAATTTGTGCTATTTTACTGTCCAGCTAAAATCTGGCGTTTGATATGTTGAAGGTCTTAATGAGCAGACGACTGGCAATATCGTCAAAATTTTTGTTTCTTTTTAAAGAATAATATGTATTTTAAGTTCCTATGTTTACATTTTTTTATGAGTAGACCTAAAATACTATAAAAAATATGATTGTTTTTATGACGAAGTTTTGTGCTAATTTAATGTCCATGGCTGTACATATTTACACAGTACGTACAACAATTTTTGTGAATATGAATAATAATTTAAAGATATTTTTGACTGTATAAATTTAAAACATTGGAAAATCACTTACAAAAGCCTACTGTTAGGTACGATGAACAGGAAGAGGTAAACCTTTTTGGTTCCTAACAAATTGTCCACTACAATATCGGAAATGTGATATTAAACATCAATAATTCAAGTTACTGGATCTCGTTGAACAATAATTAAAACAGTGTTTTACACCCCAAACATTATTATTTGATAAAATCGTTAAAATCTTTTCGTTTCTCATTCAATTTTCAAGCTAAATTTATATTAAAAACTTTTGATTACTCATATGATATACATATGTACATATATATATTTTTTTTAATAAAAAAAAATCAAAATACATATGTATGCATGTATAAGTTTTATGTATGTACATATATCGTTGGTCTCATGTAGAAAGGCCCTAACTCACATTTTTTTCGAAATAGATTTTTTTTTTGTGATTCCAATGCATTTAACACAAATACACATTGGAATCACAAAAAAATCAATTTCAAAAAAAATGTGAGTTAGGGCCTTTTTACATGAGACCAACGATATAGTACACTTTCCTAACATTTTTCAACCTGATTAAATTTTTGTCCTACACGGCAAGTATACTTATTAACATTGCGGGTATTTACCCAAAAAATATTAACCAAGAAGCCAGTAAAAAATAAACATTATTTATAAGCAAATTTATTTAAGTAATTAGTTCATGTCAAACCCACAGATACTGTGAGTCATATGTGGTGGTATATTTACATACATTTTATAATTAAGCTACGAATATATGTAACTATAACTAAAGAAATTATGTTGAGTAAAAACAATTAAAAAATTGTATTTTAATACTGATTTAAGGGATATTTTTTGTTTCCCCCTAATCTATACAAATGTTTTGTATGTACATATATACATAAACGTAGCAAACGAAATGTCAATATTATTAAAAAAACTGGCAATCTGTCTGCTCAAGTAGAAAAATTAAGAAAACAAAACCCTTTATTTTCCTTATAAAAAACTTTATTAATCTGTAATATTTCGCTTGGTAAGATGGCAATGTAAAAAAGTAACATCTGCCAAGAGAAAATACTTCATATATTACAGTTTTTCTCTGATTAATGGAAAAATGTTGTCTACATACATTCTAGGTCTTACGCAAGTTAACGTACAAAGACCACTTAGACCAAATTTCCATCTGCCAATATATGAAGGATATTATCCCTTATAAGTAGCACATATCTAAATAAATTCGCCTGAAGCCCTGAAAACCTGCTTGAAGATTTACGTTCTGTGAGACAACAGTCAAATGAAGTTACTTTTATTACGGCAAAAAGTTATCGAACAAAACAGAGCATGCTTGATCCCAGTGGAAACGTTTAAACTTTGTTAAATAAAGTCTAAAGTTTTATGCAAAAATATTGGGTTTTCTTTTACTACACCTCGACGTGTATTATAATGCCTATTTTGTAGGACAGATAAAAAACTTATAACGAAAATATTAAAAACAGTTGTTATATTTTCTGTACGTATGTACGTACATATGTACTTTAATCTAAAATACGGGATTATAAGTTTTAATTTTTCAACTTAAATTTAAAGAATAAATAAACACAAATGTTTTTATTTTTTTTTTATCAAAACTCTTGTTTAATCTGCGACCTACACAGTGCTGGGAAAATAGTTTGTTTAAATATAAAGAGGTTTTGAAATGTGTTGTTTTTATAGAATATTTAGATTATGGTAGGTAGGTAGGTAGAGGTGGCTGCCCATCCAAGAACGTTCCTTGGATGGACTCACTTAGGCCGCATTGGGCCCATTGTGCTACCACAGTTAACTATTATTCCCTAATCTCGAAACCATTCGGAGCTCCTGATGAAGCGATTCAGGCTGCCAATGTCAATCCTTGACAGTTCCTCCAGATCATCCATATAGTAAGTGCCCAAGTACTTCCTTCTTCTTTGGCAAAGAGCCGGGCATGTACCCAGCAGGTGAGGGACAGTCTCCTCTTCCTCCTCATCCCTGCAGCTTCTGCAGAAGTCGTTAGCAAGGTGTCCAAGACCAATGCGCCTCGCGTGTGTACCCATAATGCAATGCCCCGTAATGACGCCGACAACCACACTGAGCGCGCCTCTTTGGAGTTTAAGTAGACTCATTGTGCGCTCCTCATCCAGCCTTGGCCAGATTTTACGAGCCGTTCTACCCGTGTCCGAGGCCGCCCACCTGTCGTTGACGGAATCGACGATCGCATTATCAATTATGAGCTTGCAGGTCCTCATAGGTATGCCCAGATTCGAGAACTCATCGGAGAGTTCGATGGTTGTGCCCCGCCTGGCAAGTTCATCTGCTCTGCAGTTACCCGGAATTCCACTGTGCCCGGGTACCCATATGATATGGATATCATATCGTTCCGCTATCTCGTCGAGATATCTGCGACAGCCGTACACCGTCTTGGAGTTAATCACGTTAGAACTTAGAGCCCTGATAGCCGCCTGGCTATCAGAAAGTATGGTGACGTTCCGCTCGGAGACCCTTGCGTCTCCAATGATACTCGCCGCAGCCTGTATTGCCACCACCTCCGCCTGAAAGACACTACAGTGGTCTGGCAGTCTTATAGACTGAGCTATTCCAACCGATTCCGAAAAAATTCCACTGCCAACAGCTCCATTCAGCTTAGAACCGTCGGTGTAGATTTGTATGGAGTCCCTTATCAGGTGGTTCCAATCACCCTTCCAGGCCCCGTTGTCCGGAACCGATGTCCTGAATCTCCTCGTGAAGTCGTACCTCGGTGTCATGTAGTCACATCTCCCGACAGCTCCAACTTCCCTCAGGATCCTTGCGTGGCCAATATCCGAGTCCTGCCACTGTCCAGTCGCCCAGAGACGTTTACTTATTTTAGCAGCCACTCCCCTACAGAAAAGGTCGAGCGGAAAGAGGCCCAAAATTATCTCCAGTGCCGACGTAGGTGTAGTGCGCAAGGCACCACTAATGATAATACAGGCAGATCTCTGCAGTCGCTGTATTAGTTTCGAATTCGTCGCCTTTTCAAGGGATTCCCACCAAACTAGGCATCCATAGGTCAAGATAGGTCTGACCACCGCTGTGTAGATCCAGTGAGTCATCCTAGGTCCTAGGCCCCATTTTCTCCCCAACACTCTGTTACAAGCATATAGGGCAATGGAAGCCTTTTTAATCCTGTTAATGATGTTCGATTTCCAGGACAGCTTCCTATCCAGAATGAGTCCTAGAAAGTGTGCCTCCTGTTTGAGTTTCAGTTCCGTCCCGTTCAGTTTCAGTGGACGAAAAGTCGGTGGCTTGTACCTTCTCGTGAAGAGTACTACCTCCGTTTTCACCGGGTTAACACCCAATCCACGATCAGATGCCCATACGCAGACACTTTTCAGAGCCAGTTGCATCCTATCCCTGATAGTATCGACAAACCTTCCGGAGATCACAAGAACAATGTCGTCCGCATAGGCAATTGCCTCACATCCATTTTGTTCCAGTATCACTAGTAGCTCATTCATCACCAGATTCCACAAAAGAGGAGAGAGTACTCCACCTTGTGGAGTTCCCCTCCCTATAGCCCTGGTTGTTTTTGAGCTCCCAAGTGCGGGGTAGATTGTTCTCCCACAAAGTAGCTTAGATATCCAGTTCACCACGGTGGTCTGTACACCCAGCCTTATCAGCGCCCCGGATATAGCGCAAAGTTCCACATTATTGAAGGCTCCTTCGATATCCAGGAAAGTAGCCAGAGTGTATTCCTTCTGTGACAGCGATTTCTCTACTCTGCACACCAGGCTATGTAGAGCAGTCTCAACAGACCTTCCCCTATTGTATGCGTGTTGTCCCCTGGAAAGGAGATTTCCATCTAGGTTTTGTCGCAGATTCACGTCCACGAGTCTCTCCATGGTCTTCAATAAGAAGGAGGACAGACTTATGGGTCTGAAGTCCTTGGGTGTAGTATGAGAGTTTCTTCCAGCCTTCGGTATGAAGACTACCCCCACTTTACACCATTCCGACGGTATATGACTCATCCGAAAACTGGCGACAAACATCGCCCCAAGCGTTCCGATGTGTTCCATTTTCAGACGTTGCAAGAGGGCCGGATATATTCCGTCCGGTCCCGGAGATTTAAACGGCTTAAATCCGTCTATTGCCCATTTTATTGCGTCCGCAGACATGATCGAACAGTAGTCCCACTGTGATTCACTCCCCGAAACAGTTGTCCGCGTATCCGAACCCTGTCCCGGTGGAAAGTGGGTGTCCACAAGAAGATCTAAAGTCTCCTTCTCAGAGTTGGTCCATGTGCCATCCTCTCTTTGCAGCACACTAGGTATAAAGGATGTTGTCGAGAGAATTCTCCTTAGCCTAGAAGTTTCGTTGATAGTTTCCATGTTACCACAGAAATTTCTCCACGAGTCCCTCTTAGCTCGTCTTAGAACTCTCTTGTAATTTCCAAGAGACACTTTATAGTCTCTCCACTGATCCGCGTTACCAGATTTCCTCGCCATATTGAAAAGTCGCCGTGACTCCTTTCTGAGCATGTCTAGATCCCGGTCCCACCAGGGTGGTTTTCTTCCACCCCTGTTGACCCTTTCCGGACATGCTTTGTTAAAAGCCTCTACTATGACCTTTGTGAATTTAGCCACTGTAGCCTCAAGTTCCGAAATACTATCTATTCTACAGCGCGTGAGTGGCTCCAAGTCCAGGTTGACAAGGCGATCATAAAGTTCCCAATTCGTGTTCCTAGGATTCCTAATCGCCCTTACAGTATTGTTCCCCCTACCAAGGGAAAGTTCAATAAACCTATGATCAGAAAAGGAGTGCTCCTCCGAGACCCTCCAATCTCTGACGTTGTCATAAATATTGCCGGAGGTAAGGGTTATGTCCAAAACCTCTCTTCTGTTCTTTGTTATAAATGTGGGCTTATTGCCCGTGTTACAAACCATTAAGTTATTAGAGATAATAAAATCAAAAAGTGACTCACCCCGTTCATTGACGTCCGTGCTGCCCCATATAGTGTGATGAGAGTTGGCATCACAGCCGATAAGCAGGCCAACATTTGCGCATTTAGCTTCCATAACCAGTCTCTTCACTGGATCTGGTGGTGGGTGACTGCTTAGGTCATGCGGCATGTAACTGGAGGAGATCCAATGTTGTTTGCCATTGATCTCCGCCGTTACTGTGGTTAGGTCTTCATTGCTGAAATTAGGAAGCAAATATGCCATTAAGTTGTTCTTAATAAGTATACAGGATCTGGGCCTACCTACGCATTTGGCATGGACCAGCCTATAATTTTTGTGCCCTAATCCACAAACCTTGTTGGCTATCGACCATGGTTCTTGGATTAGGGCTATGTCTTCTCCTCTGTTCGCCAGTCGGAGAAGTAGTGCGGCAGACGCCGCTTTAGAGTGGTGGAGATTTATCTGGATTACTCGGACCATGGTCTTTTTCATCCATATTTCCCTCCACCATCGTCTTGTCTAGACCTTGGTCGTCTAGCTCTTCTTTTTCCTCTTCTAGGAGCTCGGATTCCCTAAGCAACATCCCAAAAACCGATGCCATATCCGATCCAGTGGAAGAAAAAGAACTGGCTCTGGATCGGGTATGGATCTGTGTCGAGGTTGTCGATAGGTCCTCCTTATCCTTTTCCTCATCCGTGACGTCCATATGTTCGTCCTGCGATATTTCCCCCTGGGGGGCACTATCACCGGACTCTATGGGACGGTTGTCTTTCTTGTAGACTTTTAGGATGATATGCCCAAATCCGAAGGCCAAAACACCATTGGATTTCGCCAGGTGCTCCAGGGATTCTTGATTGACTATAATAGTCGCACAACGAGATCCATGGCGCTCCTCCAATTTGGCAATTTTCCAATTGTGAGTTGGTACCTTCGGATTACACATTTTGATCATCCTTAAGATTTTTTCCGGCTCCTTTGGATTCAGTGGTATCCAAGAGCGCGTTCGCGGTCGGCTTGGGATGGCGTCTTTCGATACCACCTCTAATTTGGCGCCCGGCCAGATTTCTCCCATCCTTGATATAGCGATGGAGAAAAGATCCAGAGCTCGCTGGTCGGCACACGTTACCAGCTTAACGTGTCCTTGGTGCCAGCCACACATTTGGTAGACTGGTACTGGCCCGGGATGTTCCTCCATCACATCTAGGAAGATATCTGCCAGGGCGTCTTCCACTAGCCTCCAATTTGACGGTGTGATGCTACCATCTGGGTCTGAGCGATCGACCACCGCCATCTCCATGCTATCTTTTAATACATCGCTGTATGTTATGTTGGTGCGGTGAGAGCTTCTTTGCTTCTTCGCACCGGGTGTGTCACTTTCTGCAGACCGCTGTCTTTTCACAGCAGTCTCGTTTGTCAACTTATCCAAGTCGGCCAGTTTCTCCTTAGCCCAGGCTAGCGATTGCGTATCACGCGGCGTTCGGCTGCCCTCTGGGATCTTTGAAATCCGTTCGAGGACCCGCTTAGCACTTAATCGCTCCCTGTATTTTTGTTTGGAGTCTTTTACATGTTTTGATGCCGCGTCAACCTTTACATTTCCAAGGCCGCTTTTGCTGGATGTGGATCCGGCTTTTGCAGCAACCTCAGTTTTGGTAAGGCCAACGCTTTTGGCTAGTAGTAATCTTGCATTTTTCGAGGTTTCAGGTTTTTGGCCTGCCATTGCATTAACCACTTCCTTTACCTCTTTTGTTGAGACGGACGTCGGTTTAACACCCGTACGCGGATTTTTACGAGTTCCGTTCTCGGCCTCCTGAGAGGACTTTCTGTTATTTTCCTTATTTATATTTTGTTCATTTTCCTTCATATTTTGGTCCCACGAGTTGCGGATAAGGGGATGGTCCACCTGAGCAGGGATCCGCTGTGCTCAGGTAAGGCTGGTTAATCCTGGAGGTCGCCAGGTATCCAGGATACTCCGTTAGCGACTGGGATATTTTTGATGGGCCCCCAGCCAGGCTGACTCTCGGCACGGGTCGTGTAACACCTTAGTCCAGCCCATACCTCTATCCTATGGTGAGAGCCACAATCCATCCGATCCTAGGATCAAATAAGTGTGGACTCCCCCCTTAGCTGGTGGACGCCCTATCGGGCAACCACCATTACCAGCCGACACCCACGTGGAGGGTTCGGTAGAGGATTTTCGTCGGCCATATTTAGATTATATTCTTGTCTAAATTTTTATTTCTTACTTTACTTATTTTAATTTGTACATTTAGAACAATAAGTTTAGAACCCAAAAAAATTCGGATTTATTACTTAAATATGTATCTTAAATTATACTTAAAAAGTCAGAAGAACAAAATGAAACGATGTCATTGACCTGATAGTATTTAATTATTGTCCATGCTATTTCAAATTTTGTATTCTTTAGCAGATTGGTATGAACTACTACTACTCATATGTTTTCAATCAAATATGCCATTTCAAATTTTCTTAATATGCCATCAATATTATCTAAACGAAAATATTTTCCAGTTGTTTTTCTTATTCATTTCAACAAAATATATTAAGAGCTAAAACGGAAGTTTAGACACACTATTTACACACAAACATATATACATACATATATAAACATATTTTAGTTTCCCTATGAAAATTGAGAGATTTAACAAACATTTGTTAAATGAAAACAAATAACTGATTTCGGGTGAAACGAACGAATGCTATTGAATTTTAAAATAAAGTCGCACGTAACATGAAAAAAATTATTTCATAACGATATGATAAATACTAAAACTGTAAAAACAAAAACAGAAAAATAAAATAAATTAAAAATTTTTGAAAGCCAATAATTTCTCCACAACTCACAAACACAACACAAAGTTTGGATACAGTTTTTAAATTATTGCTTATTTCTTTGGTTTTGTTTTTCAAATTTTGCTCTCATGCTTGTTTTTTTTTTGTTTATATGTAGTTTTTGTTTTATTTTACACTGCACAATTTGTTATTGTTTTTTTTATTTTATTTTATTATTTTTTCTTCATTTCAAAGTTTTTCATTCCGTTGTTACTTGGAATTAAAGATGATTCACATATAAATTATATGAATATTAAGCTCTGTACTAAAAAGTTGTGTTTCATTGTGTTTATGTCTGTATGTATGTATTTCTCTTTCCCTGTTTATATCTATTTATATACATGTACGTATGTACATATGTATACATATATATATTTCAGTTCGTTATTGTTATTTTAATCAATTTCATTTTGTATCGACCAACAACAACTCAGGTATTGACACTGTATTTAATTCAATGAAATATAATTTGTCGTATAATTTTTTCAATTGTTAAACTTCAATGTACTGTCGCTCTTTGAATAAATATATGTAAATATGTCTATATACCATTTACATTAAAGATCTATCTTATACGAGTTATCGGAACTGAGTACTACTGCCCTGGACTCTAAAATACACTTTTGGAGAGTATCTCTCACTCTGTAATGTTTCCATTCCTACTATAATTTTATATTTACTGCAGTTTTAAAATCTGATTGTCGACAGAAGTTTTTTCCCACTTGTAGATTTTATTCTCTAACAAGTTCAGGTTACGGCACACAATTAAGGGATGTGAAGACCAACCTTTTCGTTGATCATAGACATTTGGACCACCATATGTGCAAAGCTATGTATTATAAATTTACAAAATTTACAAAATTTACTCCAAACTAAAACGTTTGAAACAAGTAAATACTAACAAATAGTTTTCTTTTATTAACTGCAACTAATATTGAGATAAACAGTAGAATAAAGAAGAAACAATTAAAGACCTTATATGTTTAAATAGCACAAGCACTTCCCTGCCCATTGCGTAAAAAAAGAAAACGTAAAACTAGATTTCGATTCTAGGTGAAAATTTCGTGAGATTTGTTTTATATCCTAAGAATTTCTCCAATTCCTTACAGCTTTCTTTAAAGTTTAAAGAATGAATAAGACCATTAAAGCCATAAAAACAAAAGTACATATAAGATTCAGTACACAGAAACACTACCAAATATACACTACTAAATATTAGAAATTTAGTAACAAAGCTGTGAGTTCTATGAAACATTTACCCTTATTTACGGAATACGGTAAATAACGTCTCCGGATTGGTTGCAACAGTCTACTATTTAAAAGTATTTTCACACATTTCGGGCAGTATACCGGCAATAATTTGGAGAATGTTTGATTTCAAATACTTCAGTGTATGTGTACATATTATCCGCTTAGGCCAATGTGAAAAAACTCTTTCTTAAAACTGAGCATGCAATAAAGCCAAAACAATGTTGTGTGGCTCGCAGCACCCTCTTGCATACATAACCGTTAGATTCATATTCTTCATTCCTAAAAATTAAGTACAGTTTTATCTATAAGTTGACTCATAACAGCCTTAATTTAGCCTGTTGCCATAGCTAAAGAGTGAGAAATGATCCGCCGCTCAAGAAAAGTTTGTTTTAAAAATTAATTAAATTAAAGCTTGTTACTACAGCACCCAATCGGTGTGTCACCGACATTGTGAATGATCAACCGACTTTAATTGTTGTTTATGCGAATGGGAATGCAAATTCTAATTCAAAATATGCCATACGATAGAATCTATTGCTGAGAAAGCCGTGGAATATTCATTAAATAAAAGCAAAAACGTAAACCAGTCTGATGCACTTCTGCTTGCAGTGTCATTTTTGCTCAAAAAGAAAACTAAATATACATATATATATACTTATGTATACATATTATAAATATAATATTATTACGCATAAATAATTTTATTTATTATGGAATGTATGTACATTGCAATGGCCATATATTACCCTTTCGATTATTTTCATTTCGATGATTTCTATCTCATTTTGGATATATTTTGTTTATTCCAAACGCGTGTACAAAAAATCGGTTTCGTTTTTATTTCAGATATTTTTAAGGTTGTTATGTTTACTTGTTGTTGTTGTAATTATTGTTTTATTACTTTTCTTTTCAATCAGCTGCGTAATCGCTGTCTACGCACGCCTTGTAGGTTTTTATATTTCTTTAAGTTAATTTTAATCAAAAGAATAATATCGAATGAAATAAAATAAAGTAAGTAATGAATTCATACAAATAAATAATCAATTATCCTGTTCCTTGCTATTGGTTTCCGCTTTTAAAGTATGTATGTATCGAATATAATTTATTTTTATAAGCTTTAAACACAAACAAAATGAGAATAATGCTAAAAATAACGAAACCGAGTTTTTCCGATGATTCTAAAATTAATATTTTTTATTTTATATTATTGTACCTACATACATTGTAACTATTGAATGGTCTTTCTTAACAAAGAAACTTCTGTTATTTTGTTCTACAGTATATGCAATAATAATGACGCGTTCAAAGTTACAACAATAAAGCGAAGTAAAATAGAAGTATTTATTAACTATACGCATTAGGCGCCAACTCGTGACGTTTTCGTTTTAGCTTTTATTTTTGCTTTAAATGGATATAAATGCTCAAGAATATAATCCTACATTCAACACAAATATATTATTTTATTCCTCTTTTTATTTTCTCTGCAATATCTTTTTCATTTCTTTTTCTTAAATCTAATTTTAGTTTATAAGTCTAGCAAACCTTAAGAGTTTCTGTTGATATATTTTAATGTCGTTCTTTAAAGTATATGAAGTGTAGTATATGTAGAGTATGTGATGTATACCCTATGTTTGTTCTTTCTTATCTCTATACTTTAACTTTAAAACATGTTCGTCGTTGCACATTGCGTTATTTTTTCTTTTTTTCTTTGTTGTTAATTTTCATTTTGTAATTCTAAATACAGTGTTACTCAAATTAAGAGTAAAATAAAGAAACATACAAAATATGAAACGTATTCATAGTGGTATAAGGTTTTTGGTTCAAAACTTTTAAACATTACTTCAGATTTATGAAGTGTACATTATGTAAAGGGACTGTGACAGAGAGTCCAAATGTCGAAAATATCTACAAAATAATAGACTTCAACTGTAATGGAAACAGAAACCCTTTTAAACAACATTAACCTTATTCTTATCACTCTACTGCAGCCAAATAATTACAACCATCATCTGAATCAGTGACGAAAACTAGTTCACTTGCCTGAACGTCAAGGTCGTAACGTAAGGCCAGTTTTGTAACTTTCTCCTTATACATTCATTGCCTTATTAAATTCTTTACATAAAAAGGTTATTTAAGAAAACAGTCAATTATTTTTTTTTTATCCCTTAAAGCAAACAAATTACTGTGACGCTGAATGTCTTAACAATGCGACGATCACAGTATACTATGGAGGAGTTTTTCATTTTGTAGTGCCATAAAAGGCGTAGAATTACAGTTCAATACTCTTAACGCATGTATTGTGGCTGTTTCGAACTGCACTGTGTTTTATAAATATACAAATGTATGTATTTAAATATTTTTATTGGTGTTAAGTGTGATGACTCTGATGATCATTTTTTCACATTACATTTCACTCCACACTATTTTGCTGTTTCTTGTTCTATATCCCATAACAAAGAGACCAATAATTATTGTAAGCTATACATAAATGTTGGAAGCTTGTATTTATATACACTTTAATAAATAGTTTTTAATAAAAGAATCGAATCAATATAGACGTGTATATATATGTATGTATGTATGTATTTTTTTTCAAGTAATGCACATGTAATTTTTAATCTTTGAAACTGAAAAATGTTTGTAATAAAATTTCAATGTTTAGAAGAGGAAAAATGAGAATTTACTCAGAATTAAATAAAATTATATGGTGATTTTATCAAAGCAATATTATATTCATAATGAAACAGAAAATGTAAAATATAACTGAGGACTGCTTTTTCTTTCTCTTCTCTTAAATGCCAAGTATACTCGTTTTCGCATAATGACGAGTGTATTCGACATAAAGATAAAAAAATAACATTCATGCCATTATTCAAGAAATCGAGTCTAATTTTGTTCCTGAAGAGATCTTTTAAAAAACTTATTTTTTATGAATTAATTATTATTAATAACGAATAAATTCATATACATAGTACATATTTTCTAAAAATAGTATATTTTTCGTCGTCATTGCTGAAAAACAATTAACCAATTCGAAAAGTTCTTTGAAACAAAACTGAACAGTTAAAATGTTTAATTAATTATTTAAAAATCTTTCGTAGTAGATAAATACAGTGTCCCATTACTTAGGGTAAGAGATCTCATAGAAGATATTCTTTAGTAGCACTGTGGTAAGGCCTTAACTAGTACATTTAATAAGAAAGGTCTTTTTATAAAAGGTCTTTTTCAGAAGGGCTTTAAAGTACTCATATATTCAAGTACTACAATCAACTGCAAGATCAGTTCCCACGACAGGAATTCGAAAATATATCAAGATCGTTAGCGAAAATTGAAACTAAATTCAAATTTTTTTCTCTTAATCGGAATTAGTAAATCTATTATTTTTAAAGATTGTGTTAAATTCAAATAACTCTATATACGGAGTTACATATAATTGAACAAATGGTTTCCAATGAAAGTTATCTTATCTTAAAAAAAACAGAGTTCTTAATTTTTTTTTTTTAAGATAAGTGAAGCTAAAAATTATTGTTTGATAAAGTCTACAAAAGCGCACATACTCGTACATACATATCTAAAAGTCGAACACCATAACAATAGTAAAAACAATAAATTGCAACGTTTCGAAATCATTGTAAACAATAATGGGAATAGAAACAAAAAAAAAATCGAATCAAAAGTAGTAGTAATGACATTGTAATTATTTGTTTAGTTGTTAAACTCTCGTACATGATGAATAGTGTTGATGTATGAATAAGTTTTCTACAAACTAAAAAACCAATGCTATAAAGTTCTACTAGTTCATCGTTAATATATGTATATTTATATATACATATATATATATATATATATTTTTTTTTTTCTAAAATATCAGATGTAGTGATAAAATCACTAAATCATTCCATTTAGATTAAAATTCAAAGGTTTCTACTACAAGTTTTGTAATAATTTTTAAGTTAATTCCATCATTTGAGTTATTATTATTAAACAGGACTATAAACAATAAACGAGACAATAGCTATCCATCCCACTAGGTACGAAAGCCGCACGTTTTTAAATTTTATCAAATTTTGTCAAATTTATTAGAACACTTTTTGGTCTTATAAAAAAGTTAGCTTCGTTGGCTATATCTCCAGTCAACCTTGGGGAACCAACCGTAACGAAAACTATTTTGGAATCCTTCATCCAATAGCTATCTAGCACGCTAGGTTCGAAAGTGTACCTTTTTAAATTTTATTGTATTTTACCCCATTTATGGAAGGCATATTTGGTAAGAATACTTACATATGATTTACAACTCATTGTTTGTTATTTTCATACTTTCATACATGAAGCTAGGCCGTAATCCTTACTGAAGGGTTGTAATGGACAATTATGTATGTATGTATACATGTTTCCGTAAAATTCAAACGTTTAACTTCGTCTTCCTTTCACTTTTTCTCTAATTTATCCCTATTTTTTGTGATTATTTAAGAATATAACTTTTGTAGCTAACTTTAGATAATATTCATTTATAATACAAATACAGCTAATTCTTTAATTAATAAACAATTCTATGTTTCAGATTGAACCAAGATGAAAACGCCATAAAGAAAACTACTGGAAAAAGTTGCAGACTTTTAATGAATTGACTAAATTATCATACGAATACAATTGAATCCGCTCCTCAACAACAGCACTAATAGTAATTGTTTTCAATGACCAACCTACTGCATACCAAACTAGCAACAACCAACCAACCAACCCCTACGCATCGTATACAATTAAATTACAACAAATTAACCATATTTTAAAATGCAATAATAATATCGTAACAAAAATAAATAAAAGCAAATAATAAAGTTAAATTTTAAACGAATTAGTGTTACTGCAATAAAATGTTTGAACTTAAATTTCATACGAGTATAACAGTAGATGTTTCCCTTTAACTATTCTTTTTTTTTGTATTTTTTATATTAGAATAAGAAAATTAAACGTACATTATTATACGTACCATATTAATATAATATTAAAAATACAATACGATAGTGCTATTTTATATAACGAAATAAGCAAATATTAAATAAAAACGTTTTACAATAATTTATATTTTTAATATGATTGCGACGAGAAATAAATGTATTGCCAAAATTTCTTTAAACTTATATTAATAGTTGTATATTAAAACTTATATTTAATAAAAATCTTACACATAATATGGTCATTACTTTGAGCAAAATATGTAGTCTAAAGTAAGATATCTAAAAAAAAATTAAATTCAATTTTTAATAATATTAAAATAAACATGTGATTTAAGCGAGTTTAAAATTAGTTTGCATTGTTTTTTCTTTTACAAAATAAACAATTTTTACAATTCGTCTTTGTTTTGATGCACTCAATCCAATTTTACAAAAATTGTCCTAATAATATAAATTATTGTATATTAACATTATTATGATATAAAGGTGCCATTAGATTTTCAGAATATTTCTAATATAACACACACAATTAAATAGTTTCTTAATTACATCACTTAAAGCGTTTGCAAATTAATGTGGTTTGTTTTTCTTTTTAAATTATTTAAATGTACTATATTTGTAAAATAATTGAAATTCATAGTAGTGGCTGTTTCTCAATTTAATATTGAAAATATTTAAAAAAATTAAACAGTATTAATCAGTACATAGAATATATACATAAAGGAAAAAATTTGAATTCTTAATTCCATTATAAAAAAAACTAAATAAAGTTCCTGAAACATTCAGAAAACTGATGATTAATTCTTATAGCAATAAAATATCAGTCTTCTATGGAATAACCACATTCAAAGTAACATGAATCGAAATTATTCATTGATTTTCTATATACATACACACCGCTTATTGTCAAACGTTTACGTAAATAAATATTTTATTTACAGAAATTTTAGTTAGTTAAAGCATTTAATATTTGTGTGTTACTCTATGGCATTTTAATTTATACAAGAAAAAAACAAAAAACACTAAATTGAACAATTTTATTTGGTATTATTAAAACCACAAGAATGCAATTAATCATAATACAATATAAAGTTAAAAAATGTTGTTTATTTAACTTGCACCATATTCAAATATTACAACTGAAATATTGATAAAACAAAACAAAAAATAATTTACTAACCTAAAACAAAAAAAAAACAAATTGTTGCAACTATTTGCGCACAAACCTATAAAAAAAATGCCAATCTTTTTTTACTAATCGTAGGTAAAATATTTAAAATGAAGTTTTTTAAACACTTCAACATAATTTTTAGATTTTAAAAGAATTTTTTAAGTGCCCTGTAAAAATTAATTTATAGAAAAAAGAATACAAAACGAAAATCTTAGTGTATTTGGCTTTGTTCAAATTAAAGTAGTTATTCAAAAAACAGTTTACATTTAAATAAATTTTTAAACAAATATATGTAATATATAGAAAATTTAGTATACATTTTTTTACATAAAAACTAAGTCTTTATAGAAAAAAAAACAATAAGTTTTCCAAATGTATTAGCAACGAAATAAATCTAAAAACAAAAATATACACAGTATTGCTACTGATATTCATAATAAAAGCAAAATCAAACACAACTAAATTATATACCATCAAATTAATTAAATATATCAATTAACTAGAAATGCGTATAAATAACAAGAAAAAAAATAAAAATATTTTAAATAACCACCTGTATTAAAACATTTTTATACATAAATTTAAAATTTAATTGTCATATCTTTGAAGGGTAGAAATAAAACAAACTTGAAAGCCTGTTACATGAAAACTGTCTGTATTACATAATATATTCCGTTTTATTTTACTTATGTATAGTATAATAATCATAAAAGTGTTTAAAATAAAATTTATAAAAAAAAAACTACACGATGTTTTTATTTTATTTTTTAACATTTTTGAGAAAGTTTAAATTTATTATTTTTATTTCTATTTCATAAATGCTTTAAATTTTTCTATCTTTTATTTATAATTTCCTTTAATATAAACCTCTTTTTAGTATAAATTTATTCTGTTAATATCACAGTATGAAGAAATTTTATCCGATTTTTTAGCTGTTTGTATTGTTATGTCCATATATCTTCTCTATATTTTTTTGTAGCTCTCAACTCCTTAATCATTTCTATTGTTTCTTCTTGATTTATAGATAATTCTTTAGATAAAACGCCTTGCAATGTCTTTTCTAAAGATTTCGATATTTCACCACCATCAGCGCACACATATAAAACTGTTTCTGGTTTCATTAAAAGCTCAACTACCTCCTGGCTGAGATCTTCCAAGGAATCCTGCACATAATGATAACGAGCATTTGCTATACGAGAATTTGCCTCAACGAATTTGACAATGACATTTTGAGACTGCCATTGCATTAACTGTTGACGATGTATAACGGCTTGTTCGCTAGCGGCACCTACAAAAAGCCATGTAATACCCGATTTCTTTGTATTTTCTTCAGTCATCATCATATATTCCTTCTGCTGAAGGAAACCTAAAAACGGTGCTATACCACTCCCAATAGCAATTAAGATTTGATTTTTTTCATAGTCTTCTGCTGCATAACGGAAATAATTTGGTTCTCTTAAATACATTAAAACGGTATCAGATCCTTTACGACATTTTTCTGTCAACATATGTGTGACAACTCCTGGCTTCTTGTTTAGTACGGTAAATATAAATGTTATTTCATTGTTAGATTTTAACATACTGTTTGCTATAGAATATGGCCTGGGTAAAAGTCTTGTTAAATTTTCTACAATAAGACTAAAAGGTGGTTTACATGATGAGCACAATGTGAGTATGTCTAACAGCGAAAGGCCTTTTACCATAATTAAATCATTATAAAGCACAGAGCCTTCTTTAGAAGATATACTTTTCAGGAAGTCTTTTTCATCATTATCTGCACAATGTTCAGCTAAAGCTCTTAAGAACTGTTTCTTTAAAACTGTTTTAAGATTTACACAATCACGCAAAATTTCCCTTGGTGTTGTAGTGCTAGGTATATATGCTGGAACCTTAGCCGTTTTCTTTTTGCAAGTTTTCAATATTTCTATAGAGCATCTTGTGTCTGCTATGTCCTCTAAATTTAATAGCTGCAGTAATTCAACTACCGTTTGATCTTTATTATGAGGTAATATACCAATTGTATCTCCAGGCAGACATTCGTAGTCTTTTAACTTCTACAATTGATAAGTAAAATGTAATATATGTATTTAATATGAACCTAATTATTAATAACAAATATAGTAAGTCATACCTTTGCGCTTAATGTTATTTCCCAAATATCCTTCGTATGTATAGGATAATCATTTGAATCTAATAATATTTTGGAATCTGTAATCTCAACTTTGAACAGTGGTGTGCGTGAAAATGGATATATAAGATCTTTACACTTTTGCTGGCCATGTTCATTTCCTAGGACCTTGAATAGAAGAGTAAAAAATAATAAATTTAATACTAGAACGATTAATTTTTATTTGTTGATTAAGAGCGTTTGAGATTTTAATTAAAAAAATTATATTTTCGTTTATCAAATGTATAACTGAAAGCAAAATATTGTTGCATAACTGTCTGAGACGTAACTAGTACTTTATAATACGTGAAAGGCTGTGCATTATTTTGAAATTATACAGTTTATACTGTGTTCTCTAATCTGTACTGTATAATTCACTAATGGATCGAATATGGATGGCAACCGAACTCACGTTGAGTTCCAAGCTTAAAAAATCACTTGTATAGAAATTTTTTTCGGCAACAACAAGCTTTTGGTTGCCATCTCGCAACACAACTGAAGTTTAGTTGCTGTGGATCCGTAAATACATATATACATACATTATTAAACTTTAGAATTGGAAAAAATCTTCCTTACTTATTTTGTATGTAGTTTATTTTATATGCAATATATGTACTTATAATATAGAAATGTGAATTTTTAAAGTAATAATTAATTTCTACTATAAGAGCCGTTAAATTCATTCTAACTAAAAAAATACTGGAAAATATTACAAACCCAATACAAAAATCTACCTGTATTTCGTTTTCAAACACAACATCAAGTGTTTTTTCAGGAACTTTAATTTCAGTATACTCCTTCAATATGAAATCCTTAATATTTATTAAATCCTCCATTTACACGTATAATTCTTTTAACAAAACTGTTGTTATTTCTCTTTGCAAAAAAACGTGTCCGTCTCTCTTAAATGACTCAATAAATTTTAAGATAAGTGATGACAATTATTACAAAGAAAAAAACGCTTGAATTATGCAAAAATCATCTACTTTAAAATTATTTGTATTAAGCATTATAAACATTTCAGAACTATTTTCTTTTAATATCTCATTAACATCGTATATATTTATTATGCCTATTTTTGTTATATTATTTCAATTCGTAAAATTTATTATATCATATTTTTGTTTATATAAAAATTCGTTATAAATCATTAAAATGGCAACACCTATTGCCAGCTGTTTAGTGATGCTTCCTATTGTTTTTGATATCTTCTCAAAAACATCATTCCCTTAAGTGTCATCTCTAAAACGTCAGAGTACTTTGTGTTTTTTAGTGATTTAAGCGTCTAATTATTTAAAAAGTTTATTAATTTTTTGCACAAATAGTTAACAGTTTATTAGAAAAGAAATAAAAACCATCAAAATAAAATGCCTCAAATTAGTGAAATAGTAGAGAGCGATGACGAGTACCAAGATGCGGTAAATGATGAATCAGCAACAAATCCTAAAGTGGAGACAAAATCTTCCAATGCTGATGTTGTTGAAGAGATCATTAGACAGCAAACAAAATTAAATCTGAATAGTGAGCCTGAGAATGATAATAACAATGTAGCGAGTACAAGTGCAGGCGTTGGTGATGTACATATTGAAGAGGATTCCACACCCGAGTATATAACCGAAGAAATCAATGAAGAGGAATTGGCAGAAAAAGAGAAATCTATGACGGCCGATGAATTAGAAGCGAACAAGGAAAAGGCTAATCAAATGAAATTAGAAGCAAATGAATTATTTAAAAATAATCAAGCGGGAGAAGCTATAGACATTTATACGGAGGCTTTGAAGATATGCCCTCTGAAGGATAGTAAAGACCGGGCTGTGTTGTACGGTAATAGGGCGGCGGCAAAAATTAAACTGGACTCAAAGAAATCAGCTCTTGAAGATTGTAGTAAAGCTTTGGAGCTGTGGCCAGATTATGTGCGTGTGTTGCTAAGGTAAATGTGAAATAAATGAAACATTATAAGAAAGAACGTTTTTTGTTAAAACATTGTGTATGAGGTTTATGGTGGCGCCGGATACACCCAGAAATCGGTTAAGAAATATGCTTTCCTTAAGCTGCATTACTTTCTTAGTTTTTATGATGACTTGCTATAATTACACAATTCCCTTAGGGATTGCTTAAAAGAAAAGAGAGAGGTAAAACTATGCAATATATTTAAATACAGTTACTTTATACATAACATAATTTCTTGTAATCGTACTTAGTGCAATATTTTCTTTTTTGATTCTGACTTTTCTAAAATTTTATTATTCTTTCTGTTTAGGCGTGCCAAACTTTACGAGCATGAAGAAAAATTAGATGAAGCGTTAGCTGACTATAAACGTGTCTATGAGTTGGATCCTGCACAGAGCGAAGCACGTGAAGCCATGGTTCGTTTACCTCCAATTATTGAAGAACGTAATGAACGTTTAAAGGAAGAAATGTTGGATAAATTAAAAGATTTGGGCAATATGATATTAAAGCCGTTTGGTTTATCAACTTCAAATTTTCAAATGGAAAAAGATCCAAATACAGGGTCCTACTCAATTAATTTTAAAAATAGCTAGATATTTTTTAATAAATATATATCGTTAGTATAATTCGCAAAGACGCTAAGTCCACTTTTTTCCAAACTTGAGATTTTAATGCAAAACGGTAGCACTATACAAAATACATATTTTACGACAACAAAAATGTCAGTATGTAGTTTAAAATTGTTGTAATTTTGTGGTTAGCAAAAACGCTAAGTCCACAAAATACGAAAAATATTAAAATCACGTGCTAATTTCACGAATATTAATTATTAATTATTATTAATTTTTGATCTAAACCATTTAAAGAGAGCTATTTTGTAAAAATAATTGCGTTTAAAAAGTTTAAAAATTTTAAAAACTGAAAAAGCTACAATGTTTTTTGTGTCTCCTGTACAATTTGAAAAAAGGGACTTAACACATTTGCGAATTATACTAACGATATGATCTATGTTAACGTAATAAGTAATTTCAATAAAAAAAAAATTTAGTTTATTTCATAAAAAAAAGTTAATATGTAGTATGATCAAATATAAAATAATTTGTATAATTGCTGCTGCTATTGAATGTACATATGTATGCACGTAAACAATTTAATATAAATGTTAGTATATCGTAAATAAATATTCAGTTACAGAACATCTTTGGAGGTCTTAAGAAATCAATAATAGATAATTTTAAACAATTATGGCGTAATTACTTATGGCTCAATTATGAATGTTATCTGAACTATAGCAACTGATATCCAAAGCGTAATTACTTATGGCTCAATTATGAATGTTATCTGAACTATAGCAACTGATATCCAAAGCACAAACATTTCACTTCCAAAAATATTTTTCGGTAACTAGCAGCATAATCCTAGTTCGGTTGCTGTTCATAATAGACATATTACTATTGAATAACGAATTACTAATCTGTCTCTATTACTTATATTGCAGACTTGATACCCCTGGGCCACAACCATATTCTAGGCTTTGTTATTTATATCCAAACTGAGCAATAGGTTTTTCTCAGCAAACTTCAATTTCCTCTGCTAACATACTACTAGACTAAATGAGGGCAGCGCCTAGACTACCTTGCTATCAGATCTGCAGTGATACTTCATGTTAGCATTTTCATTTTAAAAACGAATTCAGACTTCCAAATACATCTGATACCTATGTTTGGAACGTAAAACTTTCTACTTCAATTTTGCATTAAAACCAATTATTGAGGCCAAAGTTGTATGAAAATAATTAGAACAATTTAATTTTTACAATATTTATTACAAATCTATCAATCTATAGTCCTAAATCTTACAATTTGTTTTAGTAAGTCTATCACAGCAGTTTTTAAACTAAAATAATAAGAAATTAAATACCTATGTATTTATTTTTAGTTTCTATCTTTATTTTTACCACACAAATATCATATGGAAAATAAAAAAAATCTTTTTAATACATAATTATATGTAGCATTGTTAGAAAACAATTTAAGCGCTGGTGGTGGCGGCTTGTTCTTCCTTGATACGATCCTTCTTGAGGGGACCCATGAATGCCAATTTGTCGGCTGGGGTTTGGAAACGACCATGACCCATCTTGGAGGAGGTATCGATGAACTTGAGTTTGATTTGTTCCAAAGCAGCACGCTTGGTGTGTTTCAACAAAGTCTTACGCAAAGTAAGGATACGTTTCTTGGAACCGATGCAGCAACCCTTAATCATAACGAAGTCGTTGGTAACTTCACCATAATGGGGGAAACCACCCATGGGGGTAATAGATTTATCGGTCAAATCGTATTCAGTGGAAGCATTGTTCTTGATAACCTATAAAAAAAAACAAGTTAAAATATAATAAAAAGAACTTAATTAAGGGCAATTTAAAAAATTATTCTTTTCAGTCCTATCATTTTATATATCATGTGGTTAATCAAAATAAGTGTTGTATATTTGATGTCGGTACTTAAAATGTTTATCATCAGTGCATATACATATACGATATGAAAAAGCTTATATAATCGATGATAATTACCTTGCCATCCTTGGTGTGGATACCGGCACCAATACGGTAGATCTTCTTGTTGATTTCGGTACGGTGATGATAACCCTTTTGACCGGCACGTGCTACAGTAGTAGACACGCGAGAAGGATGCCAAGCACCAATACAGGCAACCTTACGCAAACCCTTGTGTGTCTTGCGGGGCAATTTCTTGGTGTGCCAACGAGAAGTGACACCCTTGAAACCTTTACCCTTGGTAACACCAATGCAATCGATCATTTCATCCTGAGCGAAGACATTGTTGACGGGAATAGGCTTTTCCAAATGTTCCTTAACCCATTTAACTTTGTCTTCAATGGAACCACCGTTCAATTGGATTTCCATAACATGGGCTTTCTTTTGGCGTTGCTTGATCAAACGGATCTAGAAAACGAAACACAAAAACTTAAAAATCGTACACCCAAAAAAACAAAACAAAAGTAATTTTTTTAATGGGACTGTTTGTGATATGGTTTAACTGCATGATCTCAGCCTGAGCGACTACATACAGTTAGTGGAATATATCAAAAATCGCCACCCGAAGGGCAATTTAATCTGCGACGTTGCGGTATGTAACCGAGCATTGAGCATCTCAGCAAGACCGCCTTTTAGGAACCCTTACACTTTGTACCTCTTTTAAACCCGAGAGTTTAAGAGAAGCACGCGGCGCCAGAGACCAAGGACATCGCGCATTCAAATAATACAAATCAAATATTTTTATTTCATAATTACCTGGGTGTGAGCAATAACGCGGATAACTTTGCAGTAACGAAGCATCTTGCGGAAGTCGTTTTCAATGCTCTTCTTGCCCAAATCATCACTCCATTTCTTGCTGGCTTTGGTGAAAGCTTTTCTTTCAGATTTGTACCTGATCATAACAATAAAACCTTTCTTTTAGACGATTATACATTAACAATTACAACAGTTTTGTTGCAATTTAATTTTTTTTCAGAGGCTTTGTTGTGAGTGCGTGTATTGTTGTCACATTAGAGAAATTTCGTTGCCACTAAAGAGATTTAGCTCCATTGGTTTGTTAAGGTCATAAACACAATTTCATAGCTGTTATAAAATAAACAAAAGGGAAGTGAACCTCATCACATTCAGTGAGCGGAGATTACTACTTCCAGATGTGCTCACTAGGCATCCAATTTCATTATCCATCAAACTCTCTTTTAAAGAAAGTTGTTTGGGAAAATTGGGAGCTCACACAACTATAGATTTTAAAAGCTCTCTCAGCATGCTGATCCAAGAACTTTATATAGATTTTGAAATATTAAGTACATGATATATAAAATCTCAATACAATATGACACCACTTATATTTTTCTCAAAAGAAATGCTGCTGTTAGAATTTTTCGATCAGAAGGAAGGCAGGCAGAGATGGTTAAAATATTAAGTATTCATCAAAAGAACTCAGAAACCACCTATCATCATTTGAAAAAATTCCAACAGCCATTTCTTCTTATAGAGAAAAATTTACACCACGTGGTCCTTTATATGTTGATAACTAATATTCTTAATAGACTTACCAGTTCTTGTAGAAACGACGACGACATTCTTCAGACAAATGTTGAGCCCATACGTTAACCAAGGCACGGAGACCGAAGGGAGTTTCGATGTAACCGACAGCACCAACAACAATCATGGGTGGAGTTTCCAAAACGGTAACAGCTTCAACGACCTCCTTCTTGTTTACCTCTGTAGAACAAAAAAAAAAAAAAAATTATTAACAAAATAAATACGAATATCTAAATTCCCTTTATATAAACTAAATGTATAAAATATGAATCAGATCGCCCTAGTTCTAGGATTATAATCATGGAAATCATTTTTTTAACCATAAACAAATAAAAATAAATCATCATGAAAAATTTTATACATTTAAGCCATAGATTTTTGGGTAATAAAAGTATTGTTTTATAACACTTACTTGAACCAGGACGGTCGGCCTCACGAACGATGTGAGTCATACCAGCTTTGTAGCCCAAGAAACAAGTCAAATGGACTGGTTTGCTGGCATCATCCTTGGGGAAAGCCTTAACCTTACCACGATGGCGAGCTGAGCGCTTCTTGGGGTAGAAGGCCATGGAACCATGGCGAGGAGCCGAGAATTTACGGTGAGACTAAAATAAAATAGGAAAAATCAGATTTAAGCATTCCGAAAAAAATTTTAGGTTAAAAACAATATGGCTGACATTTTCACACACGTGTCTTTCTACTACTTTTATATTTCAATTAACGTTAAAACCAAGGCAAATTCACTTTGATTAAAACCAATATTTTTTTTTTAGTTCTTGAATATACTTTTTTAAAAATTTTTTTCTTTTAAAATTAATTATTTTTTCAATTGCTGTACTTGACAACTTTGAAACTCACCATATCTCAATTTCTTATAGTACGTCCGTATTCGCCAGACGACAAAGACAAAAAGAAAGTACGACAACGGGATTTTCCTGAAGTGGGCTGTAGTTGAATTTCAAAGTTGTATACAACGGATAAAAACTCAACATGGTTGTATTTTATTATATATCCGCGGATAAAAATTAAGCATGGTTGTATTTTTTATTATTATAAAATAACAAAAGAATAGTTTTCTCAAAGAAAAAATAGTAGTAGTTTTTATAAACCTAAAAATAGCTCTCTATAATTAAGATAAATAAACAAGACCAAGCTTATATAGCACAGTTTTAGTTATACAACTTTTTTAATGGTCTTTTGAAGATGATCATTTTCTTAATAGATGCTTATGGATATTGTGATATTACATTTATTCCTTCTTCGTTTCTTTCAGAAGGTCAGCGTGGTTACAAGGCGTCTTCCTCGTCTTTTGTTTCATTAATAAAGTTTTTATAATTAGGTCTATTCTAGTAAGTCCAGAATGACATAAACCAATATTCGTTGCTTAAAAACAAGGCCATTCATTAATATTGAATTGTAGTGTAATCTTAACGATAAGGGGTCGTACGCGAAGTGGGGATTCCACTCATATAGAAGTTCAAAGTTATCATACGAAATTATACATTATTAAACAAAATTAAACTTAACCAAAAAATAATACACAAAATATCTTCGCTGGTTTCGTCTTGTTTCTTTTTCACTCAATGCTTTACCATCTGTCATAACATAGATGTTACGGCACATCAAAAGTTTTGTTATTCTGTTTTATCCTGTGGTTTTTTTCTTTCAAATAGTTTGTTAAATAAATATTTTAAAATTACATATTTCAAAATATGGACTGGTCTAGAACTGAAATAAGTGAGTTAATTAATTTATATAGACAATACGAATGTCTGTGGAATCCTTTCAATGAGGATTACAATAACAGCGATTCTAAACAAACTGCATGGATGGAGATTGCCTGCGTTTGTGGTAAAGACACAAATGATGTTCGACGTAAAATTAAACATTTACGTTCCGCGTATGTAGCCGAAAAGAAAAAATGTGAAACATCTAAAGAACATGGAGTGGCGTATATGCCGAATTTGTTTTATTACAAAGATTTTGATTTTCTTGATGCAGTTGTTGTTCTAAGAAAGAGTACTTTACCGCCATCTACCTCACAGTCATTTCTGTCCGGTAAAAGTAATAGGCGTAGGGAGCGTAAACAAAAAATCACCAAAATTGATAGGAAAACCTTGCGAGATACAAAATTCAATAATGCTATAGATGCCATTGTTGCCTCCGTGCAAGCATCACCTGCAAAAAATGGTGGTGGTGAGGAAAACAATGAGAGTAATAACGTTTTTAGTTCTTTCGGCAAGACAACAGCACTGCAATTGCAGCAACTACCAATGGATAAAGCAACAGAAGCGATGGCTGCCATTTATCAATTGATTGCGAAAAGAACGTTGGATTCACTAAAGAAAGCAACATCTAATCAACGACGAAACGGTGTGATATCTTTTGAAACTATGAGTCCTTAAATAGACATACTTTTAAATAATAACTACAAAAGCAAGCCAATGAAGACCTACGCATATACAGTGAGCGCCAAAAGTGAGTAAACACCACTGAAATAATTCATTTTCTTAGGATAGCGAGAAACGTAAATAAGAACAGTCGAATAAATTTCCATAAATAAAAACGTTTATTTATTACTTATAAAATGTTAAAACAAAAATAACAATTCATGATAAAGGAACTTTTTTTATACTTAAGAACATAATAGAAAATTTAAAATTATAGTGAGTGTTGACTCACTTATGACGCTCACTGTGCGTACGTAAAAAGAATAGATTGGAATTTGACAACATATTATGTACAGACAGAATGTTGATTTAATTCTTTCCAATTTGGTATTAGCAGAACATGCGGGACATACCATTTCGCTTTAGTATACTTAAGATTATACCCAAATTTACTAGATTATGCCGTTAATCAGCAAATTTTGGTGGATTACGAAAAGAATTTTAATCCATGCGATTAATTTTTAGATTCAAAGCTGTATGAGCACTTTTCTAAATCTTTTTTATAGTAATGTTCTATAGTCCAGTTCTGAAAGCCTTCAAGCCATGGTGAAATTTAAAAAAACGTATAATCAACGTTCTTAAATCTAATTCAAGGCCATCAAACCAGCAAATTGTTAACTTATGTTAAAATAAATACACATCAACAACTTAGCACAGTCAGAGATATAGCGAGAATCTAACACATGGATGTCAGAATTGATATAATTGGTTTAAACACAAGAACTAAAAAATGAAAACATTTATTTTTCCTTCACTGTATGTATCATTCATCATTTGTAAATAAATTGTATCTAGAAAATTGTTAAATGTTTAAATTAAAATAAGAAGGTTCACTAAAACGAGCAATGGTAACAATACGAACTTTTTCACAGTTTTTCACACAAATATTTGAAATTTATAACCCTTTTCCAATTAGCCTAGTTTTCTTATGTATTACAATTTTTTTTTTGCCAATAAATATAGGATAATATTAAAATATGTTCAGTTCTCATGAACATTTAAAAAGAAAAACACCAGAGCAAGGAATTAATCGTCAAGAATTTATTGAACATTTAGTAGAGGAATATTACACCACAACGAACGTGGGTAAGTGCTAATAATTCGATTCTCTAACTTCTAAAGTTTTCAATTTATATATTTCTAGAAGCTCAAGAACAAGTAACTGCAAATTTAGCAAATTTTGCCTATGATCCCATTAACTGGGAATACCTTAAAACCGCAGAAGTTTTAAATCTGTTTATGGAATTACTGGAGAATCCCAATGAAAATTTACAATTACATGCATCTGCGGGTTTGTGCAATATCTGTCTTGGTAAGGCTAATTCACGATTTGATAGCATTGAACAAATAATTAATTGCATTTTATAAATTTTTAGATCAAGAGTCAATAAGTTACATAGTAAAAGATCAAAATCTTAAAAGCATCAAAAAACGCCTTCTTTTGACTAAAAATCCGAATATAATCTTAAATCTTTTAACATTATTTTATCAACTAATAGCCAACCAATCAGCAACCAAAGCGCATATTTTATGTGCTTCAGTTTTAAAACAAATTAAGGAATTTAATTTGCATTATGAAAACGACAAGCGTATTGTAAATATAACATCATTATTAATAGAGGAGTTTGGCAAACGTTATGAACTTGTTGAGATTAACACCAATACGCCATCAACAAATAGTACGATGGCTAAGTAATCAGCAAAGACCTGCTACGTTTGAGAAAAAAGAATTGAAATTTAAGAAAATATTTAAACAAAGTGATTTGGATAAATTTTCTCAAATCACTGGTGACTTTAACTATATACATTCTACTGCAATACCTCAAGAACAAAGAAAAGTTCATGGTGCCTTATTAAATGCTGTCGTTGCCGGTGTTATAGGCACTAAATTTCCTGGGGCGGGCACTATTGTTTTGGAGCAAACATTTTCATTTCCGAAACCTTGCCGCATAGAAGTCGATTGTGAGTTCTCTTTAAAACTGTTGCAGGAACGTAAAATTTCAATTATTTCATATGAATGCAGACAGAATAATGAAATTGTATTTCAAGGAAAAGCGAAATTATTAATAACTGGTCAAAAATAAAAGTTATTTACTTGATAAATGAAATACTAAGATTGATGATGTTGTTTTTCTTTCGCGATCTTGAGTTTAACAATATCGGATTTGGTAGAAGAGACAACTTTCAACAAGGTGAACCTTTAAACTATTCTACATTCAGGCATTTTCAGGATAATGAATTTTCAAACAACTAAACAGTTTACAGAAACATACGATTTTTCACGTCTTTTTAAAGTTTTAAGATACTATTATCAATACTAACCACAAACACCTAAGGATTACAGAAGTATCGGAATCCAAGTTGAATGAATATGCATAATGACATTTTAAATTTGTCTAGTTTAGTTTCGTTAGTTTATTTTTTCGAACGTTTGCCTTCACCCTTCTTAGGTGGTGCTTTGCCTCTCAATTTACGCATACGTTTCATTTCCTCCTTGAAATCCTGATGTTCGTCACGGAAGAGACCATATTGACGTAGATTCATCATTAGGACATGCGTTTCAACATGACGAGGATACCAGTTGACCACATAGTCACGTTTGTGCACCGGCTCTTCACTGAACATGCGAACCACCTTTATGAAAACAAGAAAGCTTTCGTTTAATAATTAATACATAATTATTAATAATTAAAACATTTCATATATTTACGAATATCTGTATGTAGTAACTTTATTGTTATTACCTTCATGGATTTGTCGTTTGTGGTGCGGGCAACTTCACCGAAAATTCGATTTGACAAATAATTCATACGTCTGGCATATTGTGTACCCAATTTTACCAAATCCGAATACTTGTACCCAGACATTTTTTTATTTATTCTTTTCAATTAAATAAATGTAATTTATAAGATTAATTTCCTACTTGTTTTTGGGGGTTATGTCACTCAATAATATTAAACAGCCCCGTTTTAAAAACAACGAACAGCTGTTTCTTGAATACAGAGTTGTCATATTATAAGTGGTGAATAACTCTTTGAAAGTAATTACCGTTAATATATAAGAGTTTCATATTGAAAATATGTTTTCATTTATCATGTATAATTTTTATAATAAAAGTGGGTAATTGCATTGTGGGAGTAGCATAGTAACTGCAGTAACAAGCCTTTATCCTGAGACGAAATGCCTCTTGTGAACCTTCCTAAAAAATGAAAAAGAATGGAGAAAATAGCAAAGAAAAATAGAAAGAAAATGAAAGATGGGAACAAACTGAAGAAAACAAAGGAAGGAAAGAAAGAAAAGGGAACTTTCTCCTAACCAGAGTGACATAATGTCCTATAGATAATTATCCCTTTCTTCACCCAATCTAGTTTGTGAATCCTTTTAGAACCTCATGTATGCTATAGCCATCTCTGTGCCATAAAGTATGATTCACTGTTAATTCTAAATCTTCATAAGGCCTGCTAAAATCAGAGATGTCTCCATTCCATATGCTGATTCTATGTGTAAAGAGGTAGGACTAGTTTTATACCTATAGAATTAAGCTTTGGCCATGTAACCCCACAGTCCAGTCTACATCACATGCACGATTGGTAAGTGAATCAAACTTTCCTCAATATTTCTAAAGAAGAAGCCTATTGGTGCTTTCATCCAACTCTCGTTTGTCGTTTCTTTCAAAGTTAAGCCTGAATTTTCTACTTCATTGCCCGTTATGTAACAATAACCAGGCACCTGTTCCTGTTTTCATTTTGTCTCCATGCGCAAAAATAGCCCAGCCATCGAAGAACTTTGTTGAGTAAGGTTTGATCAAATGCAATTTTTATAACATGTTCTTATTAGTAACAGTTTAAAATTCTTTATTGATATTCTTAACATTTATTATTATTTTGGATTTTGTTGGGTATTTACAATATTAATACAACAAAATTATTTCACAGTGAAAATTTGAAAAATAAAATGTTTCGATTTAAGAATATACTAAACATGGATTTCTACACATGTTTAATTAACTAAAAAACTTAAGAAAATAAAATACACAAAATATATATTTTCATTGTTGAGAGTGCATGTGAGGGCAACACTTCTGTATTCACTAAATTTAATGCTATTTGTCCTAAATATGTTTAAAAACCATAAAATACTGCTGAGAAAGGAAATTTTTTTAAATCAAATTACGTTCTAGTCGAATATGGTCATGGATTTCTTTGCTTTTTAAATTTAAATAACTATATACGCATATGTTAGTTGTCGAAAAACTGTTTCAACAAATTTTGATTCCAAACAGTTTGGCTTTTGAAGAGATGACGAAAAAGAAAAAACTGTTTACATAATAATATCATTTAAATTTTGTCCAATGTCCTGTATATTCCTAATAAAAATAATTAAAATTCATTGTAAATTTTTTTTGATTCACATTTTTTGTCTAAATTTAAACTGTAAAACAAAATTTTAATTCTTCCATTCGATACGTTAAAGTTAAGGTTAAGGACGCTAAAGTTTAATTCATGTTATGATCTAGTTAAAAATATTAATTTTGTTTTCATATAAACCAAACCTATTAAATAAATCTTATACATTTCACCTAACTAACATAAAAGTGTAAATGTTCAAAAAATTAAGGGAATCAAACTGTTTCTATAGCTCCCTTACGTCTAGTACTCATTTGACCAGAGGAAGATGATGTTGAGACCGCATCTTCATTAGCTATAAAAGAAGTTTCTTCTGAAGAGTTTTGTTGTTGTAAAACACCTTCCTTGGCCATAGCAACACCGTTTGTTTGCGGCAACAGCGAACTGTCTCGTGGAGAAGCATTATGTATAGAAATTTGTTCAAAATTAAGAGCTCTCGAAGGTGTATGACAGCGTGAGCCTGCATTGGAGTTGGAAGAAGTTGGCCGAACGCCACCACCTGCATGCGGGCTATTATTGCGAGAATGTTGAAAATCTTCTAAAGGAATTTCTTCAGATCTGGTATAAAGTTTAATAGAAATGCTGATATTAAATCTCTTTAAAAAGGAAGGAAGGACAAATTACCTCGGTCTTGGCATTCTGGGACTACTGTCGCGGGATGATCTTTGTTGTGAGTTTTCTCTTGAATGTGTAGAACTTTTTTTACCACCACTGCTGGGAGAATGCGAGTGTTCACGTTGTGGCGATGCATTATTAGACTCACATTGAGTTGGAGTATAAGAATTAGACGTGCGTCGACGAGAACGGCTGGAGCTTTCGTTACGTATACTTGAAAATAAAAAGAGCGTATTTAATTTAGTGCTTTTTATTTAACAATACAAGTTTATTTCAATAACTACCCCTCAATTGAACGATTTTGAGCCATTTGTATACGACTTACACCGCCAGCCACAAGATTATCACGTCTTAAAGCTGCCGCAAAACCAGGTACTCTGTTTGTAGCTGTAAAAATTGGTCTATGCTCACGTGATGACCTAGAACTGGAACTACCACTAGCCCCACTAGCAGATCTCATACCAGCTACTGCATACACTGGAGAATCTATAACTTGTCCGGGCATTTCAATCATTTGAGCAATTTGATACATTTTCTTTTGTCTTGCTTTACTGCGACCTTTAGTTAAACGTTGTTTGGCAGCCATACAACGTATATGGTCATCGAATAGAAATTTAGCAGATATTAGAGGTGTACGATTGTGAGTAGCACCACCACGGTGTACAGTTATGTGTAAACAACGACTGTCATCCTTGTCGCCTATGACTTCAACATCTTGTAAAAATCCCACAAACTTGGCAACACCCCAACCCAAGAGTTTTGCATCCGGTTCAACTAATATCAATTGTAAAGAGTCTATCACCAAGAAGCGTCTTTGTTTCACATTATCCTTTGCAATTACTGTACAGGCTATTAAATCACTGTTGTCTGTAATATTCAGAGATTAGTTGGCCGTTCTGTTTTTTATGTTTTAAGCTGAATACTTACTTAAATCTAAAACATTATCGACTTGCACAAGATTTAATGAATTCGTTAGCGGCAGCATAGTTTCCTTTTCATTTAGAAATTGTTGGCACGTTCTTCGTAAAAGGAAAAATACCCGTATAGCTCGACGAGCTTTTTCTACTTCTCCGCAGGGTAAACGCCTTGTAAAGGGTATACCCGTCAAAGGTGTTCCGGTGGGTGGTAATAGTATGGTTGAATCCATGCACAGGAATTCAACATTCAATTGTGTTTTACGCATCTCATTGTATTCATCCTCAAATAAGTCCAAGAATATATCCTCAGATTTGTAAAAATTTCTCAAAACAGACATTGATTGATTACGCGCAGCAAATAACAGATCTTGCTGCGCCTCTGTTATACATGTAGCAGCTGGTATATCTTCACTTTGACTGCTCGGTTTGGTAAAGGTAAGCAACAATTTCAAAGCAATTTCAATTGTAATAAGACGTATACGACAAGCTAAAAGAAGGAAAATAATAATAAGTGTAACATTATGGAGCAGATTTAAGTTTAAATGTTATTCTAATTAAAAATACTTACAAGGTTGATTCGATAAAGTAATTATATTTAATAAACGTTCTATTAATTCGGTTTTATAACTTAAGGATCCACTACTAGATTTCGATAATACTTGATGAAACCAATCATTTTTGATACCTGCAATATGTGTATTATTAATAAACAGTCATAGAATCAGTTTCACAATATTTAATGAATTCTTTAATTAATACATGAATTTAGTTAGGATAAGTTAAAGCCATTCATTTACATACCATCTATTTAGAAGATACAATAGATTAATTATGAAATACAAGCAGCATTAATAAATAGTAAGAGATGAAAAAGGAAAATATGATATTGTTGTAAATAAATGAAATCATTGATGATGTTTAAAATTACTATTTTACTACAATGAAGAAAAAAATATACAACCTCTATTAAAACTCATGGCGTAGATTAAGCACAGTGCCAATAAAGCCAAATAATCGTTTTCTGTACAATCTAAAGCTGACATAACGGTCTCCAAAAATGGTCTTTGTAGAGTTAATGACATATTAGCTGCATTTGGTGGCGTTGTTAGTTGTTGTAGTTTTTCTTTTTCCTCATCGGTTATATTTGCCAATTTGCTATTGCTTATCAGAGTAGGGACATCTGTATTTTCTAAGGCCTCTGTGGAACTGTGCACATCAGTTTCTTCTAGAGGCGGTGTTCTAGTTACTGTCGTAATTGGTTCAGCAATAAATGCTGAAGACGGTGTGGCTACCATAGTTTCTTCTGTAGTTTCCTCACCATACGAATAGCCTGAAGAATTGGCAACAGTATCCAAAGCTTGTTCTAAACTTTCGCGAGGTTCTGTAAAACTTGGCACAACAATTTCACGCTGCTCCACATAAGCACTTAATACCGCTGTGGCACCTTCTTTAAATACATTATTGTCACCATTCAAGATTACCCAAGCCAAAGCATGTACTAAGGGTGAGTGTGTTACTACTAGAAATACTAGAGAGAGTAAATAGAGCGCAACTATAGAAGACACTCGAGGATTTTGCATTTCCTGTATATCAATATCAACATTGCGATTTAATACGGCCGCAAGATTTTGCGTTACCAAAGCTAACGAAGGTGGTGGGGGAGCTGGTGTCAGGGAGAAAATATATAAAGGCACAAAGAGCTTGTGCAATAAATGTTCGGTTAGAACTGCATTTAAGTCATTGATTTCCAACAATAAGATATCATTTAGATAATGCAAATGATCTAAATGTTCCGCAACCAAGTTGGAGAGTTTTTGATTTGATTGGTGGCTATAAAAGAGAATATAAAAGTAATTGTGTAATTACAAACATACTATGATATCATTCTATTATCAATGGCTTCTTTCTGATGAAGTCAGAAATTATAGAAGCCAGAAAAGATGTAAAGTAATTTTAGAAATAATTTTAAACTTAATAATTTTTTCCATTCATAGAAAAGATCTTATTTGAATGGTTACTCATATTTCGTTAAATCCAGCTGTTTTATAATTTACAAACTTTGTCAAAAGAATTGTTTTTAAGAAGAACGTTTTTACTTACTCAATATCTGTGCGCACACATGTATCCAATTCCAATATGTGTTTTCCAATAAACCACACTAGATTACTAAAATAAGGAGCAGCAGTTCTAAAAAAACGAAAATAATGATAGAAAAACCTTTATAAAAGCAATACAGCATATATATTTAAAGAATCTTACTTGTCTCTTATGAAACGTAACATGCTGGCATTTTGTACTTTATAAACATTTAATGATATGGTACGTACTGCTATGCGCACCATACTCTCTGGATGATTAAAAAATTTTATTGCTTCTGTGTAAAGGGGAAAGTCGTTTGTATGCTAAAAAAAATAATGAAAAGAGAAATATTAAGCGTGAAAGTAATCGATATGGTTTAAAAACGAATTTTAAGATGAATAATATTTCAGACATCGTGCAAAGATTTCTTTTGAAATTAAAACTGTCAAGGAAATAAACGACTATGGTTCAGGACATTGGAAAAATTCGCTTCAGAATTTATATAAGCTTGGACACCAAGGTAGTTTATCATAATTTGTGAATAATTAACCAGTAATGGTAAATTGTGTTTAACCCAGTGTTTTCGCAGAAAGTTTGAAAGGCTTGATTAGGAAAGTTCTACTTAGGAGTATGCCCCTCTAAGTTATACACTTAATAAGGGGCCGTACCAGTCGAGATTTGACCATTTGAAGAAAGCAGTCGCTCATAAGCTGCACAACGCCAAACATTGTTAAAGCGGGCCACTCTGGACATAGTTTGGATTAAAATTTCAATAATAGGCTGTTTAAGTTTTCTTTACAATAAGAGCAAGGTTTTTAATTAGCCAAACGTAATAGAATTACCGCAGAAATCGCTGCATAACAGTTTTTGTTGACTATAGCTCCTATATAACAGAAATCTGTTAGTATCTTTCTTTCCTAACTTATTCAGGATTAAATATTTTATAGATTGGGGTCATCTATGCGTCCTATTAAATATAAATATATATATATATACAAGTATATAAACTATTTACCTCATTATAAAAGAAGTGTATGGTGTGGGTGTTCAGCTTTAAACTTAATGTTTTCAGAAATAATATATAATAACCCATAACATCTTCGTCGGAGAAATCAAACTTGTGCACAATAATCGAGTTGACATGATTGTTACTTAGAAGATAATCTAAAACAAAGAAACATTTATATAGAAAAATGTAAATGATGATTATTAATGTGTAAATTCTTATAGATGCTATGATGGTATGCGTAAATATTCTAGATCTTGTGGCACGCTGCGTGTTCTACTTACACAATGAAGTCTCGTTACGTATATTCTCAAATAAAATATTCAGTGTTTGTAGAAGTTGGACACACACAAAGCTAGAGCCGCCACTTTTTTGTCGCATTATATGCAAGAAATAGGACAGCATATTTTTCTCAAGAAAAAAGCTATAGAAGAGACAGGCAGGCAATGATATTAGTTTCCGGGAAAATAATTATTAATTCTATTATTATACTTACTCAAAGACGGAGGAATCATGTTGATCGCCCCATATTAAAATTTCTGCTATACAACGCAATGACTCCACTAACAAGCCTCTATTGTTTTCGGAAACTGTGGTATTCTTTTCTAGAATACTGTATAAATATTTAAGATGCTCCAATGAAAGACGATTCTTGGGTTTATTCCAACCGCCTCCGAACCAACTACGGCTGCGAAACATTTCTGTTTTTTTCTTCTCGTTTGGCTACTGTAATAATGCGTTGTTTTCTTTTGTTGGTGGGTAAAAAAAACAAAAAAAAAATAATGTTAGCTGTTGTATTTTCCCTTCTTTTCGTCGTTGCCTTCCCTAATATTTGTACAATTCACTTGGAAGGCTTTGATTTTTTACTTAAATAAACAAATGTTAACGTAATTTTGTTTTAAATTTTACTATTATTTACTTTATAAATTATAAAACAATTTTAATTATTTTTTTTACTATAGGGGATACTTTTTTTCTGAAGTGAAATTTATTTTTTTGAAACGTCAAGAGTAGAGGGAAAAACAGAACAGCTGATTGTCAAAATGGCATTAACATTAGGGTGGGATCGCTACTTTAATTGAAATGCTACTTATGATTGGTAAGGCGATGTGTTTTAGTAAAATTAACATGATTACACAAAATACCGAATTCTATAAATTTTAGTTGCTACGGTCTCCCTTCTGTGTGGTGATTACCCCCTATCCATGTACATAGGTCTTCGGAAACGTACTTAGTTAATTAGAGAATAAGGTTTGACACAACCAGAGGATGCCAGCAAAGTCGAGTCCTTTCACCACTAATGTGAAACTTGTGGTGAATGAACTCATGACTATGTGTGGCTGGCATCAATTGCTAAGTGTATGTACATAGGTCCCGCCACTCAAGTATAAAATTAAGGCACACAACATGAGTGGTGTGAGAAGCTAAGTCGTAATCCTGACTGAAGGGTTGTAATGGCCAATTATGTATATATGTATGTATGTAGATGCTGGCTTAATTAGTTTGGGAATATGGCCACGCTCATAAAGAGAGAATTTCAGAAAAGGTCAGATATGCCCTAATTATACGCAGATAAGTGCGATCCTGATGGTCAGACCAACAGTGGTCTATGACGCTATTGTCTGGACATGAAAGCAAACCTGAAAACAGCTCAAATGGAGTTGGAAAGAAACAGAGACTAGCGTGTGCCGATATAATAGGCTAGAAGCTCTGATGGATTTAAGTCCTTGGCACTTGGTAGTGAAAACCAAGGCGTTAGATAACAGGAGGTAAATTTAACACAAAACTCATTAAGGGACTTAAGTGTCCTTAACTGACCTCTGGCCAGAACTAGTAGACTCTATGATTTTGGGTCATACTTAGCAACGGGACTTAGGAAGAATAAAGAATAGCGTAGTCTGAATCGAAAGATTTTTTTCAAAAGTAGTCCCCCGTTGAGTATTGAACTTTGGAGCTCTCGTTACGTAAGTCAACATGACAATTTTAAACTAATATGGACCGAAGAAATGTCTAATGTCCAATTTCTTTGAATTCAGCTTAATTCTGATTTTCTTTTATTAAGGATATTTTTTTTTGATATTTTCATAAAGAAAATGTTGATATTGTAAATCTCGATCCTATGCGGATTGGTTCGATTTTCAACGACCTGGACATTTTTAAGTGCATTAACATTCGGCTGCAATACTGGCTTGGCCATGTCAAAAAAGAAAGTGGAGAATATCTGTTATTGCCAAATATTACTTCCGTCGCTTGATTTCAATTGGAAGAAATAATATCTTATCCTCGGAAATTATTTAAGTAACACTAATTTAGTTAAAACAAGTTAGTTTATATTTTTTTTGGTTACCATAATAATTTCATGGTAAAATATATTTTATTTGTGTAAGATTTCTTTTTATATAAATAATTAAAATAAATATGCATTATCGTTTATACAATTCACATTTTTACAACTAAAGCATACATCATATTATTTATTTGCATATTCATTATATTAAATATTATTAGTTATATAGCCAGGTTCATAAGTTCATTATCACAGGCAATATGATCAATCATGAGTAACGTATGTATCTATATTGAGGACATCATTTGTAAAGTGTATGATGAGTTATATTAGCGCCGGTCCTATTGTTGTGATTTCCGGTTGACATTTCTTGTTAATGACAGACATATATGGTATTTATGCTTTATATTAAAAAATTGTTTGATCGTACAAAAGAGAGATACTTTTTTATAATTTTTTTTTAGTTTTAGTTTTATAATCTAAATTGTAATTGCCTCTCGTTAATGTATAACAATTTTATCATGAACTTAGGACACAACAACATTAACAAATTTTAATTTGATAATTTGTTACTGAAAATAAAAATTGAGTGGGAAAAACAAAAAAATTAACATGTAGTATAAAAAATAAAACAAAATAAAAAAAAGGTGAGCAAAATATAATGTGAAATAAAATAAAATCTTATTTTATATACATATGTATATACATTTAAATTGTACTAAAATTCATTTAATAAATAAATAATTCTATTTATATTCATAATAAGAAATGGGAAGGAACATTACTCGTCTTTTGTTTTTTTGTTGAAGTATTGATTGTACATGCCATAGGCCAAGCCTAATGTCAGACAACCAACTACGGCTCCTTGAGCGGCTACACGCAATTGCATCAGGAATACACTTGTGCTCATATTACCACGATGTTTGTATTTGTAGGCACCAATGCCAGCAGCAGCCACAAAACCAGCCAAACCTTTTAATAAATAAAAGAAGCGAAAATAATTACAAATTTATGGCATATATGTATATACGTTTATTTCTTTTATTAATAACATTAGCTAATAAATTAATTATAATTTTATCCTTTAAGACAATAAGGATTGTTGTATAAATCGGCATCAAATAAGGCGTTAAAAATTATCACCAGTAAGGAGAAAATTTCAAAGAGAACTGGAGTCAATTAGATGCAGAAGAAATCGTTTCGTTTTCAAAAGCAGATAACTTGAACATTTGATCACAGTTTTCGACCTGCCTCTTTTAATTGGAAATTAATCGTATCCTTCATCATTCGTGATCAAAGTACGACACAAGAGATCTTTTATGCGAAATTTTCTGAATTTAATTAAAGATTGCATAATTGACAATTGCAGGAAACATTGGAACGCTCAAAGGAGTATTCGGCACGTAAAGGCGACAATATCTACACAGTTTAGGAGACGCAAGTCGTGTGCTGTCAAGTATAGCTGGTCGAGCTTGAAACTCCTAATGGATTTTCTTCCGGATTATTTTGTATTGAGAGTGCATCTACAAACGAATTATAGGTTGTGCCTATAAGAGCATCAGAAACTGCGTAGCATACATACATACATCGTGAATGTGGAGTTCTTAATAGATTTAGATGGAAGTGTATAGGGAAACACAGTGTCTCAATGGATTACATTTCTATTATTAAAGTTTCAGATCAGCTAGAGGTCATTACGAAAGCGTTAGATTTGTTATTCAACAATTACTGAAGTTCTTTTGAAGGAAACGAAACAAGCAATTAAGTTTGCTATTTCTAAAACATACATACATATTTCTGTTAAAAATTTACTTTAAAAAATGTAACAACTTCAATTGAAATCAATAACAGCTCCAAATTAAAATGCACAAATATGGAAGAGTTAATTAGACAAACATTTTTAAGCAAAACGAAAAAAAAAAAAATGAAATTGTTTGTTTGCGGAAATGATTCATTAGTTTTTGTTTGACAATAATTATTTTTGGCTTTCTATTTCAAAAACAAAAACAATCACTGATTGTTTTTTAATTTTCAAATATGTTTTGTTTAAACACTAGCAGAGAGCAAATTAAAAAAAAAAAAAAAAAAAAAAAAAAAAACAGCTGATATTATTTCAATTATAAATATTTGATAGCTTTGAAAAAGAATATAGATTAAAGGTAAACATAGTGAGTATTGAGTGTAATAATTAATACGAAATAATTTTTGCCATCCAGATTGATAAAATCTATCCACAGTAGCTTGTCAAACTGATTTAGCGATACACCAAGAGAGATGGATGTATGATTTCAGAATTTATAAACAATTTTTGTTTTATTTTTGTTTTTTCATTCACACATTGTTTGCCAATCTACTACACACGTGTCTGGGACAGACTTTTAATAGCTGTATAATTAATTTTGGTATGGAAAGTTTTAAAATGATAAATATAAAGTGATAGAGAAGAAGATACAATATAAATAACGATTACGCATCGCATACATATATACACTTCTTTAATATCGCAATCGCATATTTTGTATATTAATTGATTGGTAATTGAAATATTGAATCATTATGTGAAACAAATACTTTTGTTATTTTATAAATTATTTTGTTGAATAATTGCGATCTACATACATATGTATTCTCTTTAATTCTGAAATAATTTTAATTGAAAATTCGTGTTAATCTTTTAATGCATATACATAAATATTAAGTGTGCTTAATAATAAAATTTCACAATTTTATTATATAATAGCTTTTATTATAATAATAATAAATTTTAATATAACAAAATTATCTTTTTTCAACACAAAAAATAATTTAACGCTGCCATTATATTATGTTCAATTTATAATGGTTATATTAGATATTTGATTGCTTTATTAAAAAGTTAAGAATCTGTCTTCTTTGAAATGTAGAAATACATTTTAAATATATGTATGTATTCGACTGGTATTAAATTAAGTTTAATACAAAAATTTATCATTCCAAAGGTATCCATTTTTATTTTCTTATTAAATACCATTCCATATATAAATTATAAGTTTTGTTTACTTTGGGAATACTGTCTTAAGCAAATAATTGTTTATTGCTGTGTAAAAAAAGGAGGAGTTTTAAAAGTATTTACATAATTCTGTAAAAATTTCAACTATGACTTAATATTTTCGTATTTATTAACAGCACAAAAGTAAATACGTAAACATTGGAAAGAAGACCTGAGCTACTAATTGACTTCAGTGAAATAAATAAATAACCTTTTTTAATTTATTAGCCTGCTTATGAATTACAACTAGATTACAATCCATGGCTTTTGGGAATTGTGACATTGGAAACCATAGGCTATTTATGTTTGTTTTTTTGTCTCCACATTAATTTAAAAAGAAATATCATAAAACCGGCTGATGCAATAGTTAATAAGCATTTTGACATAATTTGAATTAAAAGCGTATACTGTAATTGGCTTATTTGTGCGTTTATTAAAGTGTGTTTCTTTTTTTAACATTTTAGCTTAGAATCCTTTAAACAGGCGAGGGAATATTAAATAGAATGATATGTCAAGAAATTGGGGGCCTTATAATAGATAAGGTCAGGCCTGTGTATTATTGGAATACACAATGAAGCGCTTCCCTTAGAGAAAGTATGGCGAATAATCTGAATTTGTCGATTCCAAGGCATGCTTAGCAATTGAGACTACTTTTTACTTCTCATTATTGTGTATTTTGCATTTAGGTTGTAACTCCGGTCATATAAAATTCAACTTACTCAGCAATTAAAACCGGCTGAAAGAAGCAACACCTTAGATAAGCTAGATCAACAGGCTTTCAATACTTGTTTTGAAGTAAATTTTCTTTAGCGACTAAACTCACATATGTATCTCATACAATGGTAACATCTACAAACAAAATTTTCGATAATGGGGCTTGAACAAGATAGAAGTGATTCTAGAAAAGCCATTGTATTCGTTTTGGTGTGATATAATGATTCAAAAATTATGACGGAAGCTCTATGGCCGTACAATAAAATACTCTCTCGAAAGTCGCCGTAGTCTAGTAGGTAGTGTGTTGGCTTATTAGACGTAAAGCCCGGGTTCGTATCCCAGGTCAGACATCAAACCGAAATATGAAAAAAAAATATTTCTTCGGCGAATTCCTCTCAGCAGATTTCTGACAAAAACTCTGAGAGTAAATAAACATGCCATTAAAAAGTTTCTCAAAAATCTGTCGTTCGGAGTCGACGTTAAACTGTAGGTCCGCCACTCATGTATAAAATTAAACGACACAACATGAGTGGTATGAGAAGCTAGGCCTTAATCCTGACTGAAGGGTTGTAATGGCCAATTATGTATGTATGTATGTATGTATTTTTATTATGCATAATCGGATATATATTTTTTAAGGGAAATGTAGTTTTTACTTTTGCAGCTGACATTATAAAAAATTGTAATTCAATTGTCAACCAAAATTGCAGCAATTATAAGAAACTATATAAACAGATGTTTTCTCATAATTTTTATTATAAAATATATATCATTCATATCAATAACTATGCCTTAAAGCTTGCTCATAGAGTCGTTCGTACGCACAAAGAAAAATTGTAATTTTATCCATAAATAAATATAAAGATAGCAGGAGGAATTGTCCATCTGGTCTACGCTAGAATATTTCTACCATCTTTACCTATCCATTACTTAAGTATCATTTATATTTTTTGTTTCTATTATTTTATGTTATTTTTATTAAACTATAAAAACAAACAAACATATGTATGTAAAAGTAATAAAAAGTTCACCTTAACAAGTTTTTACAATAGAATTGAATATGTATTGATAAAAGTTTCAATGAAAATTACAAGCGTTATTTCAATCACGTAAGGGGATTTTTATAATATAAACTTGAACAAGTTGTATGAAATAATGACGAAGCATTTTTAAACAAAATTATTTAATTATACAGAAGAGACCACAATAGACACGCTGTTCTCATTTCTTAATTTTGCACGAAAAACAAATGAAAGATTATTAACGACAAAGTTAGGGGCAGATTTTCATTGTGATCCTCTACTTTTTCTAAATACGCAATAATAAAAAATATTGAACAATTTGTCTTCATTATTAAAGGCCGGCTATCTCTCTCTGAATGTTCATACAATTTTGTGCAAACAGTAGTAGAATATTAGACGCGGTGAACAACAAAATGAATACAAAATTTATAACTAATTTAATTCTTGTTTTACTTTATGTAACCGATGAATAACTAAAAATAATAAATATGTTTAGAAAACCGCTCTACGCTATTTAAACTAACTAATCAGGTTTTTGGCAAAAACAGCTGTTAAAGTCGTAGTTCATTTGTATTATTTGCTTTATCCACTAAACATTAAAAATTTGTAAAGTCTGAATCATTTCTGTCTGCACGTATGCATGTTTTGAGAATTTTTTTCGAAAATCATTCAAACAAATAACAGATTGGTGAGTGAGCTCATAAAGGTTAGAAGATATTGATGTATGGCTGGCGATTGTATGCTCCGGTTATTTGTTTGTGATATAGTTTGGGTCAAAAGAGTCAGAATTATACACATTTAAGTAGTTATGTCAGCGTATCCAACGCTAGTTGATGCAGTGCTAAAGCTAGAAACAATTTAAATCGGGAAAACAAGCTACATTCGATTAAATGTGAAGTTTTTGCTTATTAGCGTTCGCGATTACTGAGGCATAGTGTATTGGAAATTGTATTCATTATCTCGTACGGCCACTAGCAAGCATTAACTTCAATAATTTTAAGTTAATAGTTTTTTATTTATTTTTTGGCGAAAAGCAATACCAAGATTTATAGAAGTTTTATTTCCTTTTTACTCTGACGTTAATGCACTGGCTCACTTCACTCCCTTGAAATAGAGATGTTTGACTTAAAACTCATTTCATTTAACCTAATAACCCAATTTCGGCTAAAGAATTATATAACGAAACTATATAAAGTGCCTATATCATGTAGATCGAACTTCGTCTGCAAACACTACCTGATGGCGACCACACAGCTCGTCTAACATAGCATAACTCGTGTTTGATAACTTGTCCTGATGAATATTAAAAATAAAAAAGTGTAATAGCAAAACACGCTCTCATCAGGTAGTGTTTGCAGGCAAAGTACGATCGTGTAATAGTGGCCTAACAAATGTGTTTTCAGGATTAGAAAAGACAGCAAATATAGTGGTTTTCTTAAAACAGAGGCTTATGCATCGTTGGTAATACATTTGTTTGGAGAGTGAGAAGCTAGGCCGCAATCCTGACTGAAGGGTTGTAATGGCCAAGTATGTATGTATGTATGTAAAACAATAATACAATCCTGCATCACGCATCTCATTAAGTGGACTTGATCCTAAAAACTATAAAAATAAGCGCTTATCAGCAGAAGTTCGATGATTAGAAAAAGGGATATTACCACAGAAAGTGAACTCCTGTGACGTTTTTGTGTCCTAAAGCTGAAGACATCCATTCTGCACGATCAACAACATTTGTTTCTAAAACATGTATGTATTTGCGTTTTTTAACTCATCTTTTCAATGGAAAATTTTTGTATGAAGGTCGGTGGCCAACAATAAAACAAATAATAATTCTTCTAGCTCGTGGCAAAAAATATTAAAAAAAACAAATGATGACGTATGTAGTTGTGAAAACAATGCTAATTTCTGGTTTAATTATTAATTCATGTGATAGTTTTTAGATATTTGTTTGTTCATTTCTGGGAAAACAAGTTCAAACTAATTAAGCAATCCGGCAATGATTCCTTTGGCGCAAAAATAAGGATTTAATGTCCATCGTTATACATACAAGCCCTCCATTCGTATGCTGCTTATAGGGTACAATTTAATAATATTAAACGCAATAGCAACAAAGGTTACATCATACTACTCTTGTGTGCAATTTTGTTAATTTTCTCTCGCCTTTCATAAACTTAAATTTTAACCAAGTAACGAAACATCAATCAAATTTTTAAACAAAAATAAAACCATGAAGAATGAGTATAAGAGACGACGTGCAAAAACAAAAATTGTGTAGCAACGTTAGGTAACACTTTTCTATTTTAACAAATATAAAATCCTTTCATATTTATTTCAATAAAAATTAATTTGTATTTAATGAAATTTTCGTCACTGGGTTTTACAAAAAAAAAATGTCGTCTCTGATTTAGGAACACTCTGTGAAGGTCGTGGTCATGAAAAGTTGTTCAACCTCTGTTTTTGGCAAATTTTTGCTTTCGTTATACACCAGCAATATGTTCTTTAATAGAATGTCATGAGTTTGATGGTGATGATGAGTAAAACACATGTAGAAATAGAACTAATCAGACGTCACTAGCATTTTTTTTCTCTCCGCAAATGTTTGTTTGTATTTATTTGTTTTAATCGTTTTTCTATTGCACAGCAATACTGATAGCGTATGTATGCGTGTCACAGACGATACAATTATAATCTTTGGAACATTATGCCTTAACCTAGTAACAACTTAAAAACACACTTACCCACTACCATAAAGGGTGAATCCTTGGCTTTTTGGGCTAATTTGCCACCACTCTCTCCAGGTTCTTCAAATAATGATTTGCTGCCGGTCATTTTGTTGTATTTTATTTAATATATTGTGATTTAATTGAAGTTTTTCTCTTTTTTTCCTGAGGAATTTTTCCTTCCGTTTTATTTCGTCACTTGCTCTCTTGTTTCACTTTAATCCACTGGTCGTTTAGCAACTCGCTTTTATAACTGAATTTGCAAAAAGAGAAATTAATTTTACAAACCAAGTGTAAATTATTTTAAGCATAGTTGTATTGAAAAGTATTAATACTTTCATAATACAACTGTGTTTGCAAAAAGAACTAAATTATAATAACAGCTGATTTGTATTTTTAATAAAATAGCTTTTTATTGGTACTTTACCACTTATACACTTGAAAAAATAAAGAAATCACAATAAAATTAAAAACAAAACGAAATGATGTTGTTTTTGGAGGCTGTTTTTGTGGTGAGGTTCTTTCTGAGTGTCTGGTGGCGTTGTGTGCATCGGGTGAGAGAGAACGGGGTTTTGTTTGTGGTTGGTTGTTAATGCGTGCGATCGTTTGTTTGTGTGTTGTTGGAATTTGGTAGGATTTGACGGATGGAACCCCAAAATTAATTACTTTTTAGTGTGGTGTGTTTCTAACGTGGTGAATTTTCACGATGTTGAGTCATGTTGTTCCGGAGCGAAGATCCGATTGTCGCGTCCGAAGAGTTTTTGTAAAGTGTGTTGAATTTTTCAGGTATGGTGAATAAAATTGAAATTCATCAAACTGTACTTATTCGAAATTATCATAGATTAGTTTGCTATTAATAGTGAATTAACCGGTGTGTGTCTAGAATAAGTAATTTCACCTCCATTAGCAGAGCCATTGGCTTACCGACATGTCGGTACTACCATTTTCCCCTGTATGTGGTTTGTGCTTCGAATGAGGAAATTTCATCTCGTTTAGCGGAGTCTTATTTGGGATAAAAGAAAGGGTTTGACATTTAATTTAAAATGTTTAATTTTAGTCAAGGCACACACACACTATCAACGTTTGCGAAAAAGTGTTAATAGAGGGCAATGCAAACACATATGTTAGGTCTGTTCGATGTTATTTCCGGTAAAGTTGACAAAATGGGAGTGGAAAATACATACATACATATGTATATATATTATAATAGGCTTGGAGGAGACATTATAAGGATATACATTTATAGATTGAGGGTAGCACAATAGATTGTATGCTAGCAGTACTAGGGCACCTCTTCTCGGTGATAATGACAATAATTACAATAACTGCATGTTAAAAAAAATACAAAGTCTGTATGATCATGTAAATTAAGTCTATACTGCCATCCTGGAAACCGCAGAACAATGTCAGAACTCTCAAGAGCTCAAATACTTGCAAGAAATGAATTTCTTTTTTTAATAATTACTTTCAATTTTCAATTTGCGACCATCAGCATATTATAAAACACCTCCAAAGAAAAAAAAAAAACAACGTTCCACTCTCATCATAATTTATTCAATTAAAAACGAAATCAAATACCATTTTCATGAAAAATAAATAAAAATCGTGCCAAAACTTAACTTTTCAGGCAGAAGAAATATATAAAGTGGATCCATTATACAATATACGAATATTTCTATATATGTGTGTACCAGTATGTGTGTATGTATAAACAGTAATAAATAAATATTACGCCTCCTTTACAAAGAAAGTGGAAATGAAATGCAATGAAAACAGGAAACAACTTTTAACACCATGATTTTATGAATTGTTTTCATTTTTTCCATAAGTCAGGTGGAAATAATATAAAAGAGGAGGAGGTATGCCATGAATTCTTATACAAGTGTACTCTACCTTAGTCGCCGTAGTCTAGTAGGTAGTGTGTTGGCTTATTAGACGTAAATCCCGGGTTCGCGCCCTAGGCCAGACATCAAAACGAAATATGAAAAAAAAAATTATTTCTTCGGCGACTTCCTCTTAGTAGATTTCTGGCAAAAACTCAGAGAGTAAATAAACCTGCCATGAAAAAGTTTCTCAAAATCAGTCGTCCAGAGTCAACGTTAAACTGTAGGTTCCTCCACTCACGTATAAAATTAAGGCACACAGCATGAGTGGTGTGAGAAGCTGGGCAGTAATTCTGGCTGAAGGGTTTTAATGGCCAATTATGTATGTATGTATGTATGTATGTATGCATGTATGTATGTATGTATGTATGTATGCATGTATGTATGTATGTATGTATGAATGTATGTATGTATGCATGTATGTATGTATATACATACACGATTGTGAATGGTCCGTAGACTTTAATTGTGGTGTCCTATCTCTCGTCCTATTGCCATGTTTAGAGCCATCCGGGAAGGTAATGAACAAGTCGCCACGGGCATTCTTGAACAAGAATGCCGATCTAGAGTAATGCAACTGGTTGGCTAGTGATATGTTAAGCATCATATTGGTCAAGATCGAATCCGTTCAGTGCCCAAACATATTCTGGTAATACGATTTGTGGCTCTGATTGTTGCCTTAAGTGGATTGTGGTGTAAGTCGAAATGCAAAATAAGAGGTGATGAGCCGTAATATACTTCAAACTGCTGAGAATGCCGTGGAATTAATATATTCGGATTTTTCGCCACACTTTCCATAACACAAGCGATATTCTGGGCAGTTGCGATGACACATTGGACTGATCATATCTGTGTTGCATTCTGTTCATGAAATTTCTAAAAACAACATTTACATGACAGGCGAGATTTGCTGCAGCAAATTATAACTCGAATGCAATATAACCTGTGAACACTTCATAGTGTAAAGCATCTACAATACATACATACGTATGTATATACAGCAACACTATAATGATTAATGCTCAAGAAGTTGTTTTTTAATACATAATTTTTATTCCAAAAAAAATGAAACGAAAAGAGTATGTTTTACAAACAACAGGAAAGTGGAAACTTAAAATATATGATGAGCATACAAATATTCAACATCAGCCACGAGGCCAGTACAGCATACTTTACACACTGTAATGTATGTTCATTGCATGTGTATACATTAAGTTTTACTTTTAGTCTTTTCATTAAAATCGTTTCATTTTCATCGCATATCTCTTCAGACAAAGCGAAGCAAAGAATTCAAGAGAGTGCTTTTATAGAGGAGTCTGAAGGAAAAATAATTTTAATTTTAAATAATTCGCTTCACATAAATAATGCAATGAGTGTTTTATATTTACACTGGCATGTCTGTGAATGTGCCACCTCAAGTGTAAGCATTGGCTGTAAACATCAGAGAGGACTAGAGAGAGAGAGAGAGTACAGTGAAATGTATGTATACATACATACATAATTGGCCATTACAACTCTTCAGTCAGGATTACGGCCTAGCTTCTCACACCACTCAGGTTGTGTGCCTTAATTTTATACTTGAGTGGCGGGACCTATAGTTTAAAGTCCACTCCAAACGATAGATTTTTGAGAAACTTTTTCATGGCAGGTGTATTTACTCTTAGAGTTTTTGCCAGAAATTTGCTGAGAGGAATTCGCCGAAGAAATATTTTTTTTTATATTTCGTTTTGTTAGAGATGTCTGACCGGGGGTTTGAACCGAGGCCTCACGACTAATAAGCCAACACACTAACTACTAGGACTACGACTACTTCTATTTCTTCCATAGATTAATTTTGATATCTATTCAGGCTAGAGGGCTTAGGGCAGGTGTTTCAACATTCCTCCATTTGACCTTCTTCGATTGAGGTCTTGAAAATATTGGATTTAACTGCATGCAAGATACATAAGCGCTTATAAGCATTACATTAAAAGCGTATCACCTATAATTAGGATTTGCATCAACTTTTTTAGGGAGCCTGTAGCTTTGGATATTCTGGGTATGAAAATCCAATATGATGTTTACTAAAATCAGCATCACTTTCAAGTGGGAAAGTAGCATTCAAGGGCATTCGACTCTTATTGATGGACTGCTGTCTCCAAATGGACTCGGAAGAGAGAGAGAGAGAGAGACAGAGATAGGGTGACAGAGGGAGGGAGACAGTGAGAGAGAGTGAGAGAGGGAGACAGAGAGAGGGAGACAGTGAGAGAGAGAGCAGGGACAGGGAGACAGTGAGAGAGAAAGAGAGAGAGAATGTAAGTACTTATTGAAGACAGTAGAATAAAGGGATATGTTGTCTAAGATCTTTATCCTGTACTCATATACAGACGTCGACACAAAGAGAACATGATTAAAATGTGACTGTATTTGTAAGAAACATGTGTATAACCCGGAGGAAAATTATTAGTAATATTTTTAAGTGTACTTACTAGCCTAATAATATGTCTATGTAGTGGAAAATGTAGATAAATTGTACAGAGCTAAATCCCTAAAATACGCTATTATTTAACTTGACTAATATTCTTCCGAAAATAGAGATCATTTCTCATTGAATATTAGTGAATCCAACTGTAAAATTTTTTTGGGTGTATAATTGAAGATTGAAAAAAAACGACATGAACCTTATTCTTTAGAAACTGACAAGCAACTGAATATATTTTTATGCTCTTTTTAACGAACATCGTTGATGTTCGTGTCCTATGGATGTAAAAAGCCGAAGATGTTCTGCCCTCGGGGGTTATTGGTGACGATGTCTGCTCATATATCACGTGGGGCTGATGCGTATTATCGAAATTATTTTCAGAAGAACAGTTATATTTACCAATTTGGTACACATTGCCTATGAATAGCATCGAAAACTTTTTCGTATTATACAAGTAGTCCATTTGAGTACTAAATAATGTACCTTCACCCTTAACCTTCGTACCACTTTAATAAAATTCTTGCTCACCTCCAATTGAATACTTTTTTTAAATTTATGAAAATGAAAAGAAATCTTTTTCTTTCTTTCTTCATTTTTATTAATTTACGATGTTGTTTACGCTACACTATATAAAAATGCATACAAATGTACAGAAAACGAAGAAGGAAAAGAAATAATGTTTCAAGTGGCTCTAATCACACGAGAACAATTTTTAGTTGCATAATTTTTGTTCTTTTCAAATCACACGAGATGAATATTAGTTTCTCATGAAATGTATCCGTATATACAGTTCTGTATGTATTAGTGTTTTTGCATTCATTTGATGATGTTTGGCTGATTTTTAAAAATGTGCATGTATTAGTTTTGTGCTGGTTGCAACTGGTTGAAACTTTACGCTACCAAAAAAAACCATTCTCTTCACTTCTCTATCATTTTACGCTAGCACAATTGTTCTCGTGTGATTAGAGCCATTGATGGTAAAACTTCTTGAGATTCATTTGCCATAACGTAGGTTGTTTTCTCCTTCTGTATTCTATTAATTTTTTTTTAGTTTGTATGCACAGATGCAGGTGGTGGTTTTTTATGGGAATGGAAGTGTCATAAGTGTTGTGAAAGATTTTTTAAGTAAATGTGCTTCAGGTTAATTTAACAGACAACGCTTGTATTTATCTTAAAAGGCATATAAGTACGTATGTGTGCGTATGGGTTTATTACTGTTCTTCTTTAATTTAAATCCTGGAAATTAACCAGAAATTCTTGTTTTTTCCCTATCCTGCATGAAGTGGCTTTTGCTTTTACAAAGGCTGGGTAACACAAGTTTTTTCCCCTTTACATTATGGCTCTTTCTTTTTCTGTTGCTTTTGTTTTAATTAAAACCAAATTATGAAACTCTTGAACATTATTTTCTTGCGCTTTTTGCTTTTCGGTTAAAAAGATTTCAGTTTTTTTTTTTGTTTTTTTCTTCGAAAAATAATTTTTTTTCTGTCTACCTTTTATTTGCTTTTTTTTCAATTTCTTCAAATGTTTGTGTTCATTTTCCTTTAAGCCTTTATAACTTTTTAACTTTGGTTTTAAAAAATATGAAAGAAAAAAAAAATATTTTTTTCTGACTGCTTAAGCCACTATTTAAACAAAAATGCAACAACAAGACCAGCAAGTGTGGCAACGGGGAGCAAAAAAAAAATCGTCATGAACTCAGAGAAGGGAAAAAAATGAAAAAAGTTTTTGTTTTTTAAGCCAAAGCGTAAGCCATATACTAAGATGAACAAGTAGTGCTGGAGTCATAAAGAAAAAGAGAAGAGAACAAAAGAATTTCAAGTGCATTTTATTGCTCTTAAGAACTGGCATACTTTGAAATCTTTAAGAAATACAAAACTTTTTTAATGCCATACGAAGAAGAAGGCATGGCTAAATACATATATCCTTTTTAAACAGTCTCTGTACTTTATTGTGTCTGATACGAGGAATGTTCAATAATTAATGTAAACTTTCTTATCTATTGGGTTCTCTTGAAAGTTTTATTATAAATTGTAAACGATAACAAAATATTGTTACGTTTTTACCTTTTTAAAAACGTTTAGAATATGAGTTCGTTGATTGCAACCAAAATTTAAAAAAACAAATATGTGTCACACTACTTTTGTATACCACCGCATACAACTTGATGGATTCAACAATTGGTCAATTCACACAAGTCGTTGTATCGTTGGACGAATATACAACAGTGTATGATTGTTGTTGATAATTTTCATATAAAAATCCGATACACTTATACACATTTTTTCCATTGGTCAATTCACACAAGCCTTTGTATCGTTGTATTCATTGTATTGTTGGAAGAACATACAACAGTGTATGATTGTTGTTGATAATTTTCATATAAAAATCCGATACACTCATACACATTTTTTTCCTATGTTTTTGGAAGTTGTATTGGTTTCGTGCTATCAAATTGTATGAATGAAAAAAATGTGTATATGTTTTCATATGCGGTGTTGGTTTCGGACTATCAAATTGCTTGAATGCCACGAAATACACAATACAGCATAGCATTGAGCGTTCACAAACAAACAAATGTATTCAATACAACATACACGATACAAAGTTGTGTGAATTGCCCAAATAATTGCTTGTTCGTCATTCTTCTCTTGCGTAAGCAACAACACTTGTACGTTTTAGACAGTGAGCGCCAAAAGTGAGTAAACACCACGGAAATATTTCATTTTCTTAGGATAGCGAGAAAAGTAAATGAGAACAGTCGAATAAATTTCCAAAATAAAAACAGTGAGCGCCAAAAGTGAGTAAACACCACTGAAATAATTCATTTTCTTAGGATAGCGAGAAAAGTAAATGAGAATAGTCGAACAAATTTCCAAAAATAAAAACGTTTATTTATTACTTATAAAATGTTAAAACAAAAACAACAATTCATGATAAAGGAACTTTTTTTTATATAATAGAAAATTTAAAATTATAGTGGGTGTTAACTCACTTATGGCGCTCACAATATTTAGTAGGTCAAGTTTTTAAGCGAACTCTTTAATGAACCCAATATTTACTCATCAATGATCATGATAGCAACACAAGGAAAGCAACACTCTCTCTCTCTCTCTCTCTATCAGTTTTGTATTTTTATATTAAGAAATCTCTGTTAAGATTTGTGATTTGTACGGATTGTTTTCCTTTTTCCTTTTTTCCTTTTCATTCTCCTAGATTTATATCTACGTATACGTATGATGTGTACATATGTATGTATGAGCTTAGTCTAACTGTTATATTGATGTTATGCTCGTATATTCTTGTTTACATTTTTGTTTTTTTTACAGTTCCTTCTCTCTTTTATAAAATATTGCAATAATGTGTATGTATTTTGTGTTATTTTTATTGTTGTTGTTCTTGTTGTTATAACTTCATTTAATTTAACTCTTATTTTTATTTCTTTTTTATTTTTTATTTTGCAACAATTTCTTGTATCTGTATGTGTTTGTATTTCAAGTGATTTCTTCAGTTTGAATATGATTATTGCTCGTTGACTGTTTGTTTATATGTAAATAAAAATTACTTTTTTTAAAAGGAATATTTAATTTAATTTTATCATCTAAGCATATGAATAATATTTAATTAAATAAAAATCTCAGATTTATATATTTTTTTAAATGTTTATAAAGTGCTTACAGCATAACTGACACACAGAAATTTATATACGAACATATGTACATATGTATGTTATGTGCTTATTTAATTGAATCAAAAATTAGTTTCACTTTAAATGGATGATATATGTATATTGTGCAGACCATAAAATGTGTTCTTACTATTTTACACACTGTTTTGTAGAATTTTACGACAAATGCATACAAGTAGGAGTTGTCATATTGAAAGCTGTGGTGTGGGTTCCATATTTTTAGTCATTTTTTCAAGAGAATGCGTTTAATGACAAAGTCATGGAGAAAACTGTAATATTACTTAAGGCTTCTGGTGCCTTTAGATTGGCTGAAAACTTCATAATTTCTTCTGTGACTTCACTCCGTTTATTACGGACTTTGCCTATAACGAACTATTTTTCTGGTCCCACGGAGTTCGTTATAACCGAGTTTGACTGTAATTTAATTTCCAAAATTCTTTTGATAATACGTGTTACTGTAATGTGAAACACCACAAGAACTGGATGCTGTATTGAGTGCAGACTAGAGATCAGCAATGAATGGTTTTTTCGCTACTCATAAGTACTCATGAAATTTTGAGTATGAGTGAGTCAACAGTATTGAAATTCAACTACTCTGACTCATTCGTACTCACTATAACATTGATTTATAAGTACTGGTTGCAATGAGTATAAGTACAACGTTGACATCAAACTCATAACATTCGAAATATGTTTGATTCATACGCATACTCATTCAGATTCATAAATTTAGAAAAATACTTATAATACTCATAAATGATTAGAGTGCTTGGAATCACTCATCAAAATTTACAGGCTTAGTTGTTGTTGCATTTACAGAAAAAGAAGAAGGAAAAGGACAAGCAAAGCAAACACACTACCTTCTAGTGAGTATTGTAGTGTTCGTATGCGAATCATACTTATTTTCTGATTCTTGTAAATGTTGAGTAAACGAAAGTCGAAATCAACAACATCACGCGTAACAATACGTATGTATGATGAGTATTTCAAACTTTGAATATGAGTAGTATGAGTATGATATTAAAATGAGTATGAATGCGTATAAGTCTCAGATATTATGAGTATGATTCGAATCTACTCATCTTTTGAAATCACATGATGAGTACTTCAAACTTTGAATATGAGTAGTATGAGTATGATATTAAAATAAGTATGAATGCGTATAAGTATTATGAGTATGGTTCGAATCTACTCATCTTTTTGAAGCATATGATGAGTTCATCAAACTTTGAATATGAGTAGAATGAGTATGATATTAAAATAAGTATGAATGCGTATAAGTATCAGATATTATGAGTGTGATTCGAATCTACTCATCTTTTGGAATCAGATCATTGCTGATCTCTGGTGCAGTCGTATTGTTTTAGGTTGTGCAAATTATAATAAGGCCGTCGCTGTTCTAACGGGGAGAAAGATATTATTTTAGGAAATATGCCTTACCGGGCCACCTTTTTAAGTTATAAAACCACAATCCAAATGCATAATGGTTGGTAGAAATCACGAAATAAAATTGGTAACAAATTCAATGGAGTAGTGGATCGATACGAACGAATCTATGGAACCACCCCTGGATACTAGATATCTTAAAAGATATTCTCGACTTGAATACAAACATACATATGTAGACAATGAAGGTGATCTTGTTGGTGACAGCATTATGACTGTTTCGGACATTGAAACCATGATAAGTAACTCATTTACATCATAGTCGCTGTAGTCTAGTAGATAGTACTGTGTTGAGTTATTAGAACACAGTCCGTAGTTCAAAACTCAGCTCAAACATTTCGAAAAAACGAAAAATGAAAAAATTTCTCTTTCTCTAAGCAATCTTCTGGCAAAAGCTCTGATATTAAAATAAAAAATTCCATGAAAAATTTCTTAAAAAAATCAAGAAGCAACTTATGAATAAAATTAACACCCACAACATGTGTGGTGTCAGAAGGTAGGATGGCAATCCTTTCTTAAAATAAATGACACTTCAGATGGAACGTTTTTAACAGCTGGGTAGCCTTGCTTTATTTTAAATAAATTCACCAAAAATTCTTAAGAATTTGCCAACTTATTTACAGGATCTACAATTATTATGAATTTCTTTAGTGGTTAACGCATAAAATTCCTTAAGCCGTTTGCATTGTTTAACTATTTGCACAATTGCATACATATGTGGTAGTGGTAGTGTAAGCATGTGTGAGTGTATGATTTAATTGTAACACTTATGGCTGTAATTTGTCATTCATTTATGGCCAATGTTTGAGTACATAATTACAAAACATTGCTTAAATTCTTACACTCTCCCTCTCTTTGTCTCTCTCTCTCTCTGTCCCTCTCTCTCTTTCTTCCAGGGAAATAAATGAAATACTCATATTCTACATATGCAATTGCAATACAATTACAACAACAAATTTATACAATTTAATAACCTGTTGTAGCCTCCTTCATAATCCTGTACACTTGTAGTAGCTCATACAACTACTATTACACACGTATGTATACGCTCTTGCACTTACTTGTTATTACGGTTGTTGTTGGCTTGAGAAATACGAGAATACAGTAAACAAATTCACACACACACACACATACATGCATGTATTCACACATACAAGCAATTATTTATTTATATGGACCACAATATTCTTATTGTGACAAGAGAAATGCTTAACCTACCATGCTTAACTGTATCTGTATATATATGTACATACATGTATGTGTCTGTGTGTGTAAAAGCGTATAAGTGTATAATTTAAGTAATTAACACTCACTTATATAAGAGTCACACAATTAAATTTTAAACTTCTTTTCGCTGCTTTTTCATTTTTATTTCTTTTTGTGCTGTTCCTTTTGCTGTTTTTGTCGCTGTAAGCTGATGCTGTTGTAATTGTAAACCGCTATAGTTGTAGTATTTTTTTTTGTATATGCCATGTCCGTACTGCCGCTACCACTACCACTAGAGTGTATATTATGTCGTTATGCTGCAAAACGGAAACGGAAGTGTGCAATATAAAAATAAAGTCAGCGCAGAAAAAATTTAAATTTTCTTCACTTTACTCTCTCTCTCTCTCTCGCTCTCTAGCTTCCTCTCATTGTTTGTTTCCCAGTGTATTAACAATGTAGTCAGTTAAAATTGCTGCAAAGCCCAGTGTAAATTGTTGAGCAGCTCAGAGTTACTGAGATGTAAATGATGTTATTAATCCACCATGATGGCTTAAAGTCTGTGTGAGTGCATGGCATGTATACATGTGAGAATGTGTAAAAAGTAACGGGTATTAAGGAAAAGGATAACAAATGAATGACTTCGGTTTGGTGGAAGAAATTTCATACTTTTACCACAATAATTAATTTAATGTGCAATTAATATTTGATTATTAAGAATTGAAAATGTTTTCGTTAAAGAAAATAAAATGTAATGTAAACGCGATCAGCACATACTCTAGCTATTATCATTGCCATTTCATTATTTTAATTATAAGAAAGGCAAAAGTCTCAAGTAAAAAAAAAAATTCAAGGCTTTCCCCAGGCCATCCGGAGATAATGATATAAACAATGGAAAATCAGGCAGCTCTACCTAAATAATGGAATACTTACAATTACACCCAATGCTTATGTATACACATACATACATAATTGGGCATTACAACCCTTCAGTCAGGGTTGCGACCTAGTTTCTCTCACCACTTACATATGTTGTGTGTGTTAATTTTATACATGAGTGGTGGGACCTACTGTTTAACGTCGACTCCGAACGACAGATTTTTGAGAAACTTTTCATGGCAATTTTATTTACTATCAGAGTTTTTTACCAGAAATCTGCTGAGAGGAAGTCGCCCTAAGAAATATTTTTTTCATATTTCGTTTTGATGTCTTACCGGGGATTTGAACCATGGCAATTTTATTTACTCTCGGAGTTTTTGATGTCTGGCCTGGGGCTCGAACCCGGCCAACACACTACCTACTAGACTACGGCGAAAACTTTTTGTTAAATTGCTTGTAAAACATATCAGGGTAAAAACAAATTGTTTCTCATTCATGATAGAAATTTATTTTAAAATTTTTTTATATTTTTATACGAGGGCCCCGCCATACTACTCAGCTGACAAACGTATGAAATGTCATATCCCACGGTATGTAACAATTTGTGAAAATAGGAAAACAAAATATAAAAATAAAAATAAAAACAAAAATACAGAAAAAAAGGAATAGGAAATCTTTTATTTTTGTTGTTTCGTTTCGTTTACTTATTATGTGACACTGATTATTTTTCTCAGCGGTAGGTATATGGTATGTTTTGACATGCGAGGTCCTTTTAAATCCACAATATCATGACAATGTCCTTCTATAAGTCATTCATTCATTCATTTGCTTTGCATGCATTCATTCATTCATGCCTTTCTATTCATTCATTTCCATTTTCAGGTCATTTAAATGAAAGAGAAAAATTAATTTTCTTCTTTAAAGCAAACTAACATACATATGTATGTGTATATGTATCTCTGTCTACACTTTCCTTTAGTGTAATAGAGAAAGTGAAAGAGAAGAAAGAGGGAAAGAGCAAAAACATTCAAACAAACAAATGAACGAATTAAGGAAAACATAAGGAACATAACGGAAGTGAGTATGTAAATTAAATAGGAAATGAATATTAAAGTGTAATTTCCGTTGCAAATGACGAGACAACAACTCTGCCTGCATCACAAATTAACAAAAAAAAACAAACAAAAGGTGAGGGTGTTTAAAAGGAATCACAACTGATTAAGTGATAAAACTATTCTCCATTTTCTTTGCTATTTCTCATTAGTTGCAAAAGAAAATGCCACATGAAGGCTCATAAATACTGAAAATAAATCGAAATTTATTCGTCTTAATTTTTCTTATGCACACTTGTTTTCTCTTTCATTCTTCTGTTTTAAAGCTTTAAGATTTAATTGATTTTTTTCGTTGATTCATTTATTTACTGAATCTTGAATTCTACACAGTCAGATGGAAATGGTCATGCAGAGCACCGGATAAAAATAAGGAATATCGATTGTGAGAGAGGGGCAAGACGCAGCAGTATCTAGGGACAATTTAAATTTATTTATATTGTGACTGGGGAAAGGTCTGAAGAAAAAAACATTACACATGCGTTCCTTGTGACTGTATTCTTTCTACGTACAAATAAATTATATACGATAACAACACCCTTTACTTCATTAGCGATAAAACAGTGTGACGTAAACGACATTGCGACGTTGTTCCTATGAATTAATGAATGAATACTCTGTCATCATTAATGACCACCTTCGCTTGTTTATGTATGCTGTATAGAAATCTCAGAATAGTATTCAAGACGTCGGTTCCACGTTCAGTCGGACATAAGTGGTGCAAATATTTACTTAATTGGTCATAACAACACTTTAGTAAGGACTACAACCTATCTTCTCATAGTGCCTATGTTGTGTGTGTCTAATGTCGATTTCAAAGGACAGATTTTTGAGAAACTTTTCATGGTTATTTTGCTTTTCTCTCAGAGTTTTTGTCAGAAGACCGCTGAGAGAAAGTCGCCTTAAGAAATATATTTTCCTGTTTTATTTTTGTTCGAGATGTCTGAGCAGGTTTTTGAAACATGAGCTACATCTAGATAACCCAGAATTATATTTTCGAAATAAAGCCGTGATCTAATTAGTTAGGTTAAGAATACCGGCTAGTTTTACGCGAAACGTAGATCAAGACCTAGAAACAAGGAGTTATTTAATGGTACATTATTAGTTCTAAGGGTGTCAGAATACGGTTGAACACCAGAGGTCAGCAATGAGTATTTAAACTCATCATTTCTGATACTTATACGCATTCATACTTATTTTAATATCATACTCATACTACTCATATTCAAAGTTTAAAGTACTTATCGTACTCATACTTAACAATACACATGATTTTGTTGATTTCGACTCTCCTTTACTCAACATTTACAAGTATCACAAAATAAGTATGATTCGAGTACGAACACTACAATACTCACTAGAAGGTTGTGTGTTTGCTTTGCTGCTGTCTTTGTCTGTTTTGCTTATGTGGCGTTTTTTTGTAAATGCAACAACAACAACTAAGACTGTAAATTTTGATGAATAATTCGAATCACTCGAATCATTTATGAGTATTATTTTTCCAATTTTATGAATCTGAATGAGTAGGCGTATGAGTCAAACATATTTCGAATGTTATGAGTTTGATGTCAACGTTGTACTCATACTCATTGCAACCTGTACTTATAAATTAATATTGTAGTGAGTACAAATGAATCAGAGTAGTTGAATTTCAATACTGTTGACTCATTCATACTCAAAATTTCATGATTACTTATGAGTAGCGAAAAACGATTCATTTCTGATCTCTGTTGAACACCCACCTAACCTATTCTTCTCTTAACCACTATCTTTCTCTCGCTCTCTCTTTATGCCGACTCTGTTATAACTTTAATTTAATATCTCACTTAAACAAAATATGTATGTATGTTAGTGTGCTCACATGCATATTATATTACAAAAAGAGTTCACATTTGTAAGTGTAGATAGATTTCATTGCTCATCGTTGTAATTACATTTCATTTAATTTCTTTCTCTCTCTCTCTTTCTTCTGCTTACATAAGCTGAAGGCAAATAAATTAAAAATAAAAAAGAGAGATTATTTGAATTGCATATCCCTGTATATGTATGCATTGCATGAATGTGTTTTTGTGCGTGTACACGCAGAGAGAGAGAGAGAGAGAGAGAGAGAGAGAAAGAGATAGCAAGAAGAAGATAAAAACAAACAGGATAATCTGTTAAAATGTGCAATTCATTTAATTAATGGCACTCATACGCCACATAAGACAACAAAATGTCTGAATGGTCAGAAGACAATGAAATATAATCCAATAAAAAAAGAAAGAAGGAATGAATATGAATATATCCTGCACCGTCACTATGGAATATTATAAGTGCTGTTAAGAGCATAATTTCTATAAAGAAACTTGATAGTAAAAAACCTTATTATGTTATTAACTTTTAGTGGTACTTATTGTTTAAAAAATTATTAAAAAACGTTGCTCTTTGTTAAGTTAACTGAACACTTTGTTATGCAAGCAGTCGTTGTTAAAAACTGAAAAGGGCTAATGGCATTGAAAACATGTATTCAATAACAATTATTTCTGCTCACATGTACATACATTATTGCTGATTACAAAACTTTAGTTAGGATTGTGGCTTCTCATACCCCTTATTCTGTGTGCTTTAATTTTACTTTTAAATAGCGAAACCTACAGTTTAACGTTGAAATCGAATGACATATTTGAGAATGTTTTTCTTGAAAATCAATTTACTTTCAGATCAGATTGTCAGAAACTTATGAGAAGGGGCCACTGTAAGTTCTAATTTTTTTGTGCGCATTCCTTAAGTGGATGCTAAAATCAAATCTCACTTGAACGTACACAGTTGCGCGTTGGAATACTACAAGAAGTTATGCCTCGGAGCTAATTGACAAGTCCTTATTAACCGGTATTTACAATTTGCATTGCAGATTTCACATTAAATAGGACTCTTTCTCTCCCTCTATTCAACCAATCTATAAACTCTGCAGAAGTCTTCAACAGGTATGCGAAGTTTCTTCGTATGTCTTCTCAGGACAAATTTCCAGCTAAACCAGTGTTTGAAAAATTCAGAACTTTGCACTTTTTTCAGTACTTTTCCATTTCAAAAATACCGCAGTACACCCCCCCCCCCCCCCCCCCCCCCCCGACGCCTTCGGTACTTTTTTATTATTATTTATTTTATGTCTTCCAATTTTCAACTAATATTTTCAATTAGAATTTCAATTTTGCAACACTGAGCTGAACAGAACAACATTATTGTCATGTTTTCGTGTTTATTTACTTAAGGAAATTTATCTCCAAAAACGATAGCTTAAATTGGCTTTCACGCGGTATTAATTTAATCCCTGAAGAGTTTTTTTCTTATGGGCTTAGTTTAGGTTAGGTTGGCGGGTAGCTTGCTGTTCACAGGCAAGTTCACTCGGTGGCCCGTATTTTATGGTGAAGGATGTTATTTTCAAATTATGTATGTAAATACGATAGGTATTGTTGTGGTAAAAGTCTTGTTTACTTACTTAGGAAGCATTTAAGAAGTATACATTTACATAGGAGAGATGCTTAATGGCCATGCTAACCACGTATCCTTAAGCGACAACATCCTTTATTGACGAGAATTTAAAATTCTGAATGCCCCATAAGATTGTAATTTTTCCATTTTAAAGACTGATATTTATTTAAAAAACAATTAATTACACTCGGACATATGCTTGAAATAATGCGGAAACGATTATTTTCGTTAATTTTGTTTTTTCTCACTTCAATATTGTTTTTGTTGTAAATTTTTTTTCTATTCAGACACCCCATTGACAAGGTTTTTTCTGGTTTTGTTTAAAAAGCTGGAAATAAAAAACAAAAAAATAAATCTCATACAAGTATGGGTGTCCTGTAAATCAATGGGGCTTCCAATTAATCAAAAAAAAAAAGAAAAAAAAAAAACAAAAAATAAACATCAAACGTTGAATATTGTGTAGAGCCAGTCTTTTATTTTGATTTTCATCGTACGATGTAACACGTCAACAACAATAATAACAACAGACGTGAGAGTGAAAGAGAAAGAGAGTGAGAGTGGATATAAAGTATTCTAATCTTTAACAAGCACAATGTGAAAAGGCACATGTCAAATAAAAACAATATTTCATAATAACGAATCAAATATACGAGTACACAAACAAACAAACAAACCAACAAACAAAATGCTGTCATATGTATGCGTATGTATGGGGATTTTATAAATACATAAACATGTACGTATGTGTATGTGTATTTGTGGCTGCATATATTCTTATAATGATTTACTAACATCACTAATATACGCAAGTGTTGCCATGTTTATAAATCCAAAAATGTTGGGAGTAAATATAACACAATAAAAGTATATGAAGAGGTTCTCATAGGCCTGCAGATGCTCCATACATGGTTTCACAGTCTGTAGTTGGAAGTGTCTATCCATCATGATAGATCCTTAAGGCAGCAACTGAAGAAGAATTCCTTTGCTTAACAGGATATAAAAAAATACTTGAAGTTGTAACACAGGGAAGACATTAAAGAAAATAGAAAAAAAAACTGTGCATTGAACTAGCAAATTTCAAATTCAACAGAATCTGCCTAAATCCGGATCACTATTCAACAGACAGTCTAGTCTAATGGCTTAGATGGCAGCACCCTTATTAGACGAAGTTTCAATTTGATCTATAAAACCCTAGCGGCTCTATGATTTTTATAGGAACGATGGAAATTATAATATCAATGGTACATATCTAGAATTATAGTGTTCTGTTTTTTACCTTTTAAAAACGCTCATAGATTGCAAATAAAATAAAAATAAATTTGTGTTTAGTTTTAATTAATATTCTTTATTATTCACACACAATTCTGTGTGTCACTGTTCACAACTTGATGTAAACAACAACAATTGCTTTGCATGTCATATTTTTTTAAATATAAATTGAACAGCTTTGTGTTTTAACATACCACTACGGCAACAAAAAAATTTAACATTTCATGTGTTTTCACTAAAGAAGTTACTTTAGTATACCTACATAGCGTATACTTGATTTGAATTAAATCAATATTACTCATACGCACCGTTTGGGAAAATAATGTGAGTTTTAAAGATATTTATTGGGTGGTTCGGATTAGGATGGATAGGTTATTATTTAGCGGTGGACAATTCAAGCTTCACTTTGTGGAAAAGTGTTATTAAAATCGATTTACGCTGACAAAACTGTGTGAATAAGTGATAAAGCATAAGTGATAAACATCGTTGTTTACATTTATTCTTGTAGTGTTGTTGTTGTATTTTTGTTTACTTGTTTACCATTTTTCTTATGCCGGTGTATGTTGTTGTATTTTTGTTTACTTGTTTACCATTTTTTTTATGCTGGTGTTTGTCGTTATATTAAGCAGTACGATACGAGTTATAAACAGGTTTGTTTACTACATTGTTTTGTTGTTGTAGCTTTTGTTATAATTTTCATGTTAAGCGATGTAAAAGCTAAAAACCAGTACCCTGATTTTTCACTTCCGTATCAATAGGGTTGCCGCTGTATTGCTTAAAAATATATATGTTCATTTATTGTATTGGATGGATGCGGTGAGGATTGATCTCTAATGTGTCTTAAAAACTTATTCTACACCATATCATCCGCCTCCCAACTAGATGTGTTCACTGAAATTTTGATTAAATTTTTCTCTACTAATGGCAACACAAAAACGTACTCATCGACCATTAAATCATACGTCAAACTTTTTACGTGCTTATAAACTCTATTTTCCATGGTTGTATCGCACACTACTATACTCACACATACGTATACACCCAAACAAACACAAACATTTCAAAGCCATAAATTTGATTTTGTTAAAAATTTTTAATTCTCTGTTGAGTGCGTATATGTGTGTGTGTGAATATTTATAACCACGACAGTAGAGGAGTGTATGTTTATGGTAAATGGTTGACTTTCGTGGTTTCATTTGTTGTATTTTCCAGTCTTGTTATTTTGTTTTTCATTTAATTTTATACTCGTTAACACACATACATACATACATAGACTCTCGTATTTGCAAATACATACTTGGCAAAGTGAATATTTATTAGGATTTTATGTGTAATTGTTGATGTTTGTTGTTGTCGTTGTTATTGTTATATAGCTAAACTCACGTACCGTTCATAGTGACAATAGTTGGCCACAAAAGTTATCGGCATTCAAACAAACCACTCGTTAAACCATAAATGTATTAAAAAGTCTACTCTTTAGCTACCAATTTTATCAAACCAATATACGTGTGTATGTTTGTGTTTGCGCTTATGTTTGTGGATGAGAGTTTTTAAATATATGATTTGTTTAGGTATGAAACACAAGAGAGAGAGATAGAGGGACAGGGAGAGAGTTAAAGCTAAAGCCAAAGTGATTGAGCTTAGTTGTTGTTGTTGCTGTTCTTTTTTGTTGTTGTTGTATATTTAATATGCACAAGATGTGATTTGCGTATAAAGTTAAATTTGAATGTATGGTCGGTCTATAGCTGCGTGCGAATCTAACCGTACAAGTGAGTGAGTGTAGGTTTATGTTTCCATATACGTTGTATTGTGGTTAGTTTGTTTGTTTGTTAGTTTGCTTATCTTCTCTCTACTATATGTATGTATATGAGTAATATTTTTAACAAGCATCACGTATGCGAACTTGTTTATATGGACACCATGCAAAGCGTATGAGTGATTGAAATTGTGGAGGCAATGGAAGAAGGGTGTAAGATAGCGAGAGATCATGCGGTGGTTGTGTTTATATTTACAGTGTTAGTCCTTTAGTGACTTATTGTTTGCTTTTGTTTTTGTTGTTGTTGCTATTCGTATTTTTATTGGCTTTTGTGTTGATTTTTACTTATACAGAGTTTTCCAGGGACAAGATTTTTCTTTCTTTCTCAGCAGATTTCTGACAAAAACTCTGAGAGTAAATAAACCCGCCATGAAAAAGTTTCTCAAAATTCCCCACTCAAGTATAAAAAATTTAGGCACACAACATGAGTGGTGTGAGAAACTAGGTTGTAATCCTGTAATGCCAATGATGTATTATATGTACGAGCACCCATTTGATAGCTATGAGTATAGCCATGAATTTCACTTAGAGGATGTTGCAGTGATTCGGCTGTTTGCATTACTGTAGGATATTTATATATCCCATATTCCGATTTTCCACCCAACTTGGAGTTGTCGGTTTATTTATTTATTTATTAATTACAATACAATTACAAATTATATTTTAATCATATACGAGCTGAATAACTTTGACCATATGCTCGGTGTAGTGTCACAGACCAGAGTCTGTGGTGGGAATCGAACCCATAACCCTCACGCTAATAGTCTAGCATACTACCTACTAAACTATCAGGGCGCCGTTGTCGGTTTATATTTCCACAGAATTTGGCTCCTCAATTCAGGATAACGATGTCTAGGCATCAGCCTACATAGTTGTAGGGAATCATACAATCAACCGGTACCGAGGAATCGGTATCTCTAGCATGTTCGTGGAGCAGTGTGGTTCAGGAGTTTATCGAGTGCAGCCTGCCTGATGTTCCAGGAAGCCAATTCAGCAATGCACTTGTGATGTGAAGAGTTTTTGCTATCTCCTTACTGCTTATACGCACATACATATACAATTGGTCATTATAGCCCTTCAGTCTGGATTACGACATAGCTCCTTACACCACTTATGTTGTATGTGTGACTCCGAAAGACAGATTTTTGAGAAACTTTTTTATTACGCAATAAAACGCAATAAAGGTGCATATCTGTACACCGTATTACGTCTAATAAGCTAACACACTACCTGCTGCGCTACAGCGACAGCTTTTATAGTTGTTTCAAGAAATAATAGTTCACGACAACAGTTGTAGTTTTCAAATCGAAGTATAAGGTGTGGAGTTGTATTGTCCGATGTACTCTTGCTGCAATCTCATCGTATATTCTACAAAATTTTTTTTTCCATTTTCTTCAAAAATTTTCTTTAAAAAAAATTATTTTTTATTTTCTTTCTTCAGATATTTCAATAATTTTCAAATAATTAAATACACTTTTTGTATGTTTCAATATAAATTTATAGGATAGCATCATGTGCCAGATTACATATATCATTGAGAGCTTTTATTCCCTTTAGTTGAACAATAAATTCCCATACAAAATGTGTGTTAGATTTGCATTTGAAAAAATAAAAAAAAATAATTGTGAACTTGTAAGACACTACCTTTATTGCCACGATTGTTGGTTTTATGCTTGTGTTAGTGTATTCTACATTCTCTCACACTTTTATTTACTGTGTTGTTGGTTGATTAGTAGTGGTGAGTGGTTAAAGCTTTATTTGTATCAGTGGTTTATTTTGCAAATTTACTATTGTTTTCTTTATTGCTCTCTCTCTCTCTCTCTCTCTCTTGTATTATAACAGTCTTGTGTGTGTATGAAAATGTTTATGTTTAACATTTAACTGTTATTGTGGATTAGCTGTGTAAGGTGTACGTACATATGAGTGTCTGTCTGTTAAAGAATTTACATTTATTTGTGGGTTTTGGGTTATTGTAACGATTTTATTCTTTTTTCTTGTTGATTTTTCAAGATGATAAGCACGTAATATATTTTAGTGGTTTCATGTCAATATACACCTGTAATGATTGAGTTCACATACACATGTAAATAATTTTTTTTTTTACTTTTTTTCGGCTGTGCGACATGTGTTGAGTGAATTTTAATCTTTTTTTCTTCGCTTTCAGTAAATTGTACGCATCATTTTAATTAAAATTAATGGTTGACGGGAGTTTTTAAGCTGTTTTTCTTTCTTTAATTTTCATTTTAAATTAAAATGATGAGTTTAAAAAGTTTTTAATTAAATAAATTGAAACTTTATTAAAGATTATTTGAAGAAAAAGAAAAGTAATACATTAGCATTAGCAATATAATTGAAAACAAAAGTGAGATTTTAAATAATTTAAACTCAATGAATTTGAAAATAAAAGGCAGGCTTGAGTTAAAACAAGATGTAAATGCCCAAAAAGGTATTAAAAAAACTACACATATAAAGAAATGATTTCATTTATAATTTTATTTCCTTATAATGTTCAAATTTTGCCATTATGTACATGAGTATGGTGATGTCATTTAATTGACAACCTCTAGATTAGTTGCAACAGTCGATTCTTTTATTTTATATTCAAATATTTATTTATTTATTTATATTCAAATATTTTTGTATACATTTCGAACACGGTCTTTGGACATGGTAGGTAGGTAAAAGTGGCTGCCTATCCAAGAGAATTGCCCATAGTGCTACCACAGTTCTCCGTTATCCCCTAGTCTCGAAACCACTCGGAGCTCCCGATGGTGCGATTTAATCTGTCAATATAAATCCTTGACAGTTCCTCTAGATCATCTAAGTAGTAAGCACCCAAGTACTTCTTTCGTCCCTGGCAAAGAGCCGGGCATGTACCCAGCAGATGTAGGACAGTCACCTTCTCTACCTCATCTCTGCAACTTCTGCAGATATCGTTAGCAAGGTGCCCCATAATGACCCCGATGACCACACTGAGCGCACCCCTTTGGAGTTTGAGCAGACACATTGTGCGCCTCTCATCCAGCCTTGGCAACATTCTATGAGCCATTCTACCCGTGCCCGAGGCCGCCCATCTGTCGTTGACGGAATCGACAATGGCATTCTCAATTATGAGCCTACAGGTTCTCATAGGGATTCCCAAATTCGAGAATTTATCGGAGAGTTCTATGGTAGTGCCCCGCCTGGAAAGTTCATCAGCTCTGCAGTTACACGGAAACCCATTGTGCCTCGGTACCCATATGATATGGATGTCATATCTGCGACAGCCGTACACCTTCTTGGAGTTCATCTCATTGGAACTCAGAACCCTAATAGCCGCCTGGATATCAGAAAGTATGGTGATGTTCCGCTTGGAGACGTTTCCGTCCTTAATAATTCTCGCCGCCGCAGCCTGTATTGCCACGATCTCCGCGTGAAAGACGCTGCAATGGTCTGGTAGTCTTATAGACTGGGCTATTCCAACCGATTCCGAAAAAATTCCACTGCCAATAGCTCCGTTCTGTTTCGAACCGTCGGTGTAGATTTGCACGGAGCCTCTTACTTTTCCAGGCCTTTGGACATAGCTCCACAAGAAAGAAACTCAAGGGCATTGGATTCTTAGTGTGAAGCCACTGTTCATAAATCCCCGTTTAGATATCAGGAACAAAATGAAATATGAAATATATCTTTGGCGTCTGCCTCACAGCAGATTAAGTCCTGACTGAAGGGTTGTAATGAAGGAAGATTGTATGCCTATAGTAAACTTGAATCTCCATAATCTACTTAAAGCTCTCTAAACAAAATGTAAAGTAGTCAGTACTTGATTAACTGCTGCAGCTGTTTGTGGTTGTAATTTAAAAATTTCCCATTCTGCCTACCTTTAAAGCTTGATTAAATCCATTCCACCTACAGGTTTTACCAATAAGAAATTACTTAAAATTTGTTGTTTTGTTAATTGATGTGGCCAAAAGACAATTTCCAATTATTAGAACTTGTTTTGCTATTTTGCTATTGAATTTTGAACACACATCAGCCTTCAAGTGCTTTCAAATCACACAGTTCGGGGTGTTTGTATTTGTAATCCTCTACACATGTCCATTGTGCGGTAGTTTCTTGACCAAAAAGATGAAAAAAAGCCCATTAGGTATTTGGTTTATTTTTTTTTTACTTTTTTTACTTTCATTTGAATTTTTTTTTTAAATTTTTGGGCACACATATTTTAGAAATTTTTATTTTGAAAATTTCGGCATTTGTTATTGCACAAATTTTTGGGTCATCAAGAGAGACAGAGAGAAAGAGTGGTAGGAAAAAATAGCATAATAATGTCGCATAACGTTTATCATTGTTAACAACATCAGGAAATTTACAGTAGCACAGGCAACAACAACATTTTTTTTATTTACTTCAATACCTTCTTCTTTAGCATAATTAAACACATTTTTATTTTTAATTAGAGGCCTATTTATTGCCTTATTCTGAACACTATTATTATTGTGATGAAGAGGTGCCTACGTACATTAGTGCTTCCCTCATATTTTTAGGGTAACCCTATAATGTCTCCTCCAAATCTGCCTTGACAAACCTCATCATGCTTCTCGATGTAAACAATGCCAATGCTAAGCATTGGTATGCACTCAGGCGTTTCCATTTGGATTGGAAGCACAGGTTCCAAGAATGTACGACTGTGATTCATTCTCATCGTCACAGAATCTATAAGTTGCCCTGGAGCCAACTGCCATTCTGAATAAGTGCACCTTGAGCCTATAGTGCCCTGTCAAAAGACTGGTTATCAACCTCAGATTATTTCTTGATAGTCTAACGCTTGACTAAAACCTCCTCTTATTGTAGTATTCCACCAAAAATTTTGATTGCCTTACCCCTTTTTAGTCTGATAAGAGTCTTTGTTTCTATTTATATTACCTTTCGTAGAGCACCCTTTCCACACATTTGGTTCTGGTCCCATCAGCTGAGTGGAAGTTCACCTCCTGGCAAGGATGTATGCTTGCTGGTGCCGAGAATTCCCTAATGACCTGCCACTGAGCAGAATGTTACTTTATTCTGTCTTCTTAGCTGATTATGCTTCTTCAGACAGCGCAATAGTTGAAGTTCAGTTAAGTTAAGTTTTTACCCTTTTAAAAACGTTTAAAATATGAGTTCATAGATTGTAAATAAAAATAAAAAATAATTTGTGTTTAGTTTTAAATCAATTCTTTATTTTTCGCACAATTCTGTGTGCCACTGTTTACAACTTGATGTAAACAACATATTTGCTTTATTTGTTATTCTTCTTTACACTCTTCCGCGTATACACTAACAATTGTTCGTTAGATTTTTACGACGGAGTTCTACAAACCACAATTATTCCCTTCACACACAATGCGTCTTCACACAAGACTGACGGAATTCTTTCTCATCCCGTTGCCAGCTTTGGCTTGCCTTTTATATCGCAGGGTAAATAGTCTGATGAATGCTCTTGCAGGAGAATGAGTTTGTCTCCGCGAAATCTCTATAAATGTAAACATTTTGTTTACGTTATTGTTGTTTGTGTATTTTGTTTACATTTGTCCTTGCAGTGTTGTTGTTGCTTGTTTGTTTACTTGTTTATCCTTTTTTTCATACTGATGTTGTTGCTATACTTTTGTTTATTCGTTGATCATGTAAACAAGTCCATTGTTTTTGTTTTTGTAGCTTTTGTTGTTGTCATTTTAATGTTAAACGATGTAACACCATTTTCGTAACAATATTTTCGATCTTCTGCCAGATAGTTAAATTGTCTTGCTATGTCCTATTCCTTCTACACTTTCAATTGTGCCCATCTTTCAATGTCATAGTTTTTGGCATGAAATATATTCGCAAGCTTCTCCATGGATTCGAAATATTTCATTCTGGGGTTAAAACCCTATGTTCCGAAATCCTCTAGTGAACGCCATGTTAGTGACCTAATCATAGACTCCAAAACTTTGGTCTTTACTAGCATGTGTAGAGCGGACTGTAGCCAGTGTTATGCCAACACATGCTGATCCCTGTATCTTCTACAACTTCGTTTGTGTTGTTTTAAAATTTGTTTTATCAGCTTAGACAGTTGCGTCACTATAGGTCACTATTGGTCTAACCATGCTGTATTCCCAGAAAATCCTAGCAAGTCCTCTGCATATCATTATGGCATACCTGGCCCCACCAAAAACATCAATCATTTTGTGTTGCTCACGGTTACGTTTTGTGAAACAGTAACTGTTCAGTTACCCTTCCGATAAAGGACAGCTGAAAGCATTGCATGACCAACCGCTATATGGATAACACGATACTACGTTGCATATTTCTTTCGAAACAAGGACAATTTTACTTTATTTACTTGAAAAAATGTATACAAAAAACGTTTTTATTTTGGTTACCCACTGTAGCCTATTTGAAGACAACAAATGTTACATCCTTTGGTCATAAATTTCTATACAAATGAAATCTACTGTCTTTGCATGTGAATTTGCATGTCTTTTTAGGACAGTCATCCAACAAAACACCACATTTTTCTTTTTCTTTTTCGTTTTCTTTCTTGTTTGCCAAACTCTTTAACTTACACTCTTACACTCTATACGTGTTGTTTGTTTTGTTGTCATTATTGTTGTTGTTTTGCTTGTTGAAAGCACACCTACAATTAACAAATATTAAGGATCATAAAGTTAAATGTATTTTTGTATTCTCTCTCACTCTTTCTCTTTCTCTATCTACTTCGCCCTCTTTTTTGTTCTATTTTTGTTGATTTGTTTTGTTTATTTGTGTACTTGTATCTGTGGTTGTGTTGTCTACTTTTGCTAAAAGTGTGGGTGTGTGCATAACAGTATTTCAACTAAGCTTAACACTTGTACGTGTCTTGCTCTCAATTTTTATTTTTTTTTTGAATTCTTCTCTTTTTTTTGTAGTAGTTTATGAGTATTTGTGTCGTTTTTTTCCTTTGGTAACACCTGTCATATGTCTTTTTATGAAATTGGGCAAAATTTTGTTGTTGTGTGGGTGCAAGTGTGTGTATTTGTGTATGTTACTGGTATTTTCTAAGGCTTCATAAATTGTTGTTTAATTTTACTATTTTTCCTGTCCCCTTTCGGTAAGAGGACAACACTACCTGCCTTTTTTGTTGGTTTTTTTGATTCAATTAATGTTAGTATTTGTTAGTAAAGGGTTACCCATTTTTCGATTTTAAAAGCAAACTTAAACCCTCAATTTAATTAGAGAAGCCTCCTAATTTCTCTTGGAAATATTAATCATGCTACTCTGACAGACTTAAAAGGTTTTGTTCGATATTAGTTACTTACTTAATTGGTCTTAGAACCTAGCTTCTCACATCACCCAGGTTGTATGTGTTGGCTTCAAACCCCAGCTCGAACAAAACGTAGAGTAGGTAGTGTGTTGGCTTATTAGACATGAAACTCCAGGTCAGACATAAGGAACAAAATGAAAAATAAAAAAGTATTTCTTCGAAAACTTCCTTTCAGCAGTTTTCAAGCAAAAAAACTCTGAGAGTAAATGAAATTGCCATGCAAAAGTTTATTAAAACTCTGTCGTTCAGAGATAACTTTAAACTGAGAGTCGCGCTGCGAATGTATAAAATTAACACACGCAACATAAGTGTTGTGAGAAGCTGGATCGTAAGTCTGCCCGAAAGGTTGTAATGTATTTTATGTGTGAACGTAATGAAATAATTAGTATTGTCAATATGATAACATGCATGAAATAGAGGTTTTAAAAACGCACAAACACATTTTAGTGGCAACACTGATAAGGAATTACTGAACTGTTTAAGTTTTATTTGTTTTACATATGCTTATCTGCTTATGAAGTCTAGTAGATAGTGTGTTGGCTTATTAGACGTGAGCCCACGGTTCAAACGCCAGGTCAGACATCAAAACGAAATATGAAAACAAAAAAAAATTTTTTCGGCGACTTCCTCTCAGCAGATTTCTGGCAAAAACTTGCCATGAAAAGTTTCTCAAAAATTTGTCGATCGGAATAGACTTTGAACTGTAGGTCCCGCCACTCATGTATAAAACTAACGCACACAACATAAGCGGTGTGAGATGTTAGGTCGTAATCCTGACTGAAGGGTTGTAATGACTAATTATGTGTGTAGGCTTACCTGAGGCGGCAACTTGGTGCGTCAAATGTGTTCATAGCATAATGCGTGTCAAAGTGGACATATTTAAAATTACTACTGCGATTGTTAAACCATCTATATTCGCTACGCCCCTCATGGTATTTCTAATGAAACCATTAAATGGTTTCCCCCGTTATTTCTCTATTCAGTACACAGCCTAAGATGTACAGTGTTTTTCCTGCCTTTTAGAAAATTTCAGAACTATTTTAAAACAATATGAGTAATTTTTATTTGCATTTGTTGTTATTATTTTGCCTTTTTAAAACACTACATTTCCATATAAGTGTTCGCCATCGTTTTTATTCTATTATTTATTATTATTTAGTTTTAAAAAAAATTGTTTCCATTAAAGGAAAAAAAGGAAAAAATATATGTTTTATTATTATTTTTATTATCCTCTTTATTTCATTTGTTTCATAATTTTTGTTTTTTTTTTGTTTGTTTGCTATTTTTTCCGGGCTCCATATATGTATTGCATTTTTGTTGCATATTTAGCCACGTTTATACACCTCAGTGATCGGTGTGTCTATGATTTATAAAAAAAAGCATTTCCACGTAATCATTTAGCGAATATAATAATAAGATATATGGTGAAATATGGTTTTTAATTCGGAAACCATTTATTTTAAATGATTGGCGACAAATGTACAATAAAATGGCAACAACAAAAAAAATGCATAAAAAATATTTAAAATATACGTTACATACACACACACATATTTGGCTTATTTATTTTGCTGAACATGGAGGGAAATTTATTGAAATATTTATTTATTTAAGAGTTTTTATTTCATTAACATTTTCAATGAAATTTTATGCTGATAAGTTAATGGTTTTTTATTATTGCAAAAAAAAATATTTTCAAATTAACAAAAACCCGTCATGCTTCACTAACACTTTTTTCATATCCTTTCACATTCTTAAAGAACATAAAACTGTCACAAAGCCGGTCTTGCCTGTTCTTAATGGTTTTTTTTGCTTTGTTTCAGTTAAATCCTGTTTTTCTAGTTAAACAAGTGCTCAGTAAACTGTAGCAAGTTCTGGAATGGTATGCTGCAGAGATCAGCATTGAGTATTCAAAAAGTTGAGTAGATTCGAATCATACTCATAATTTCTAATATTTATATGCTTTCACACTTATTTTAATATCATACTCATACTAGTCATATTCAAAGTTTGAAGTACTCATCGTACTCATAGTTAACAATACGCATGATGATGTTGTTGATTAGATTCGAATCATACTCATAATTTCTGATACTTATACGCATTCATATTTATTTTAATATCATACTCATACTACTCATATTCAACGTTTGAATTACTCATCGTACTCATAGTTAACAATACGCATGATGATGTTGTTGATTAGATTCGAATCATACTCATAATTTCTGATACTTACACGCATTCATATTTTTTTTAATATCATACTCATACTACTCATATTCAAAGTTTCAAGAACTTATCGTACTTATACTTAACAATACGCGTGATGATGTTGTTGATTTCGACTCTCGCATACGAACACTACAATACTCACTAGAGAGTTGTATATTTGCTTTACTTGCTGTCTTTGTATTTTTCTTTCTTCTTTTTTTTTTTTTTGTAAATGCAACAACAACAAAGACTGTAAATTTTGATGAATGATTCGAATCACTCGAATCATTTATGAGTATTATAAGTATTTTTCTCAAAATTTATGAATCTAAATGAGTAGGCGTATGAATCAAACATATTTCGAACGTTATGAGTTTGATGTCAACATTGTACTCATACTCATTGCAACCTGTACTTATAAATCAATGTTGTAGTGAGTACGAATGAATTAGAGTAATTGAATTTCAATATTGTTGACTCATTCATACTCAACATTTCATGAGTACTTGTGATTAGCGAAAAAACGATTCATTGCTGATCTCTGGTATGGTGACCAGATGTAGTACAAAGACACTTTTCCTGATTATTCGCTTGGACTGTCGTTGTGAACTGAAGTCTAAATCATAAAGACAATTGTTAGCTGAATTTTGAACAAAGTTTCTCTGCTATATTAACAATATGAGGGCTATAGAGACTACTCGTTGGTGGGAGCTAGTTGTTGTGACGTTTGATAAGTAGCTTCCTTATCATTTTTCGTTGGTGAGGCCGATATTGTTCTTATACCGGGTGATTTACAGTTCCGCTGATGTGTCCGTTCTTTCCGCAGTAAAGCATTTTATTTCGACATTTTGTTATTTTTCGTCTTACATTTGCCATTCTGCCTCTTTTATTTTATGACCGGATCTTGTCTATTCGCGACAATATCTATATGCCGCACTTTGAATGCCTGCAGCTTGGATAATACTCGATTGATTAATTTCTGATAATTTCAGTACACGCCGCCAACTTGATAGCAGGATCGCGAATGTCTTCGATGAATGTCTCTGAGTTAACATGAACGATAAACATGGTTAAACCAGCTACATACATATATCTCTCTATTTGCTTTGGTAAAATCCTTTGCATAGTGTTCGATAAACTCGAAAGAAGGAGCTGTCTAACCTACTTATAATATTTGTTATAGATATTATCCTCTCTAGGATATAACATCCTATCTAGATAGGAGTTAGGAGCCTTCCTACATAAAAATTAATATTTTTGTTGCTTGCTCCTGGACTCGCATCTAGATTACTTGGATTTCTTATCAAGTACTTGGTCCACTATATTACATCACCTCCAAGAGAATACTGTTATTGTGCAATCTCATTAAAGAATATCTGGTATTTGAATGTAAATCGCGAAGGATTTTAAGGGTTTCTGTGTGAACTGAAGGATAGTGCTATCCACATGCTCTACACAGCTCTACAGCGTTCTTAAAAATAAACTTTTTAGCTTATTCTATAAAGCTATGGATTTTACACAAAGCATGACTAGCAAAGAAAATTCTGTCTCTGGTTTCAATGTGCTGCACAATATTAGAACGGCTGTTCAATGGTTTTTCGGTATTCTAGAAGTTGCCGTAAAATATGTTTGAACGTTACTGAAAGCGTATAGCCAACGGCGCTGGTATAATGTTGGAATTGAACTTTATACTTGCCTGGCTTTCTGAGTATGTAAGTATATTTTCAGGTAATAGTTTGCTAACAATGAGCTTTCCACGTATAATACCATGCAATAGTCAGAAAGCCTGTGTGATTGTTAGATATACAACTCCTTTGTATTTATATTTGATTTGATTTAAACTCATTGTATTTTATTTTAAATTTTATTTCTCCCCATATACTAATTTCTTAAAATATGTCTTTAAATTAAAGAAATTGAATTAAGCCCCCCCCCCCCATTTATTTTCAATTTCAAAGCTTTGGTTCTCTTTCGCCATTTCCATATTCTTTTGTTACAGTAACATACATAAATCCTGTACACCTATGGTTACGAGTGTATATGTGTGTGTATTTATTTCTTTTTAAATGCATTTCTTTGATTTATTAATTTCATGAAAAATAATGATTTAAAATACCCCACCATACATACATATATTTCATTTCCTTAATTGCAGGCATTTTCCATTTTATCTTTATTTAATTTCAAAGAATAAAACAAAAACAAAAACAAACACGAAAACAAAATAAAGTGAAATGAAATGAAATAAAATAAAAACGATATAAAAAAGCAATTGTTTTAAATGATTACTGATGTTTTATGTGCAGACAGCCTCACAGATACATACATATGTATGTATGTAAGTGCGAGTGTAAAAGGCAGTGTTCTCTTTATCCCACAACATTCCCGTTTTATATTTTTCTTTTTTGCTTTTACTTTTCTGCGATATTTTGTACGCTTTTAAACATTATTTATGTATTATTTTACTCCACATATAGTATAACAAACGAAAAATAAATAAATTATACTGTTATACAGTCACATACATAGATCAAGAGTTAAATACATTGACAGAGAGAGAGAGAGAGAGAGAGAGAGAGAAAGCGTAAGTGAGTGCTCATACTCAACACTTAGTGTGTATCACAGTAAAAACTTATGTGCCATCTACACCAGTTTTTATGTGTGTGTGTTTTGTTTTTATTTCAGCGAGAGAAAAGTACAAGGCTCGTACATTATTGTTATTGTATTGAATATGCGTGTTTTTTTTTTTTTGGAGGCAAACAAACGAAATGTACAAATAATTGCCATTAAATACCCACGCATACACGCTTAGTTGGTATTATGAACACAGTGGTATGCATCAGAGATCAGCAATGAATCGTTTTTTCGCTACTCATAAGTACTCATGAAATTTTGAGCATGAGTGAGTCAACAGTATTGAAATTCAACTACTCTGATTCATTTGTACTCACTACAACATTGATTTATAAGTACAGGTTGCAATGAGTATGAGTACAACGTTGACATCAAACTCATAACATTCGAAATATGTTTGAGTCATACGCCCACTCATTCAGATTCATAAATTTTGAGGAAAATGCTGATAATACTCATAAATGATTCGAGTGATTCGAATCATTCATCAGAATTTATAGTCATAGTTGTTGTTGTTGCATTTACAAAAAAAGAAGAAAGAAATAGACAAGGATAACAAGCAAAGCAAACACACAACCTTCTAGTGAGTATTTTAGAGTTCGTACGCCTTTGATACTTATTTTGTAATTCTTGTAAATGTTGAGTAAAGGAGAGTCGAAATCAACAACATCATACGTATTGTTAAGTATGAGTACGATGAGTACTTCAAACTTTGAATATGAGTAGTAGGAGTATGATATTATAATAAGTATGAATGCGTATATAATCATAAATTATGAGTATGATTCGAATCTACTCATCTTTTTGTATACTCATGATCTCTGGTATGCATATCTTTTTAAAATGCTCTTTGTAAATAAGCCTGTAGGTAAGAACATAACATATTTATTTATCACAAAGACCAAACTCTGACTCAATAAAGCATTTAAGTTTAAATACGAGATTCCTACTACAACTCTCTGACTTTAGACATCAGCAGTATCTAATTATCTCGTTTTCATTTGGACATTGAGGTTATGTTGGTCAGATATTGGGCGTTTTCAGCAATTGTTTCTATCTTACGGCTCTTTATGGCATATTTTGCACTCTGATTTGCAACACTATCCAAATTAAGTAAATAAAATATTCATGAAAAGTTTCTCAAAAATCTATCGTTCGGAGTCGACTTTAAACTGTAGGTCCCGCCACTCATGTCTAAAATTAGCACACACACCATGAATGGTATTGAGAAGCTAGGCCGTAATCCTGACTGAAGGGTTGTAATGGCCAATTATGTATTATGTATGTATGTATTATACCACAATTAAAGCTTGCTGACCATTTATGACGATGATGAGAGGTCATTTCCATTCGATGGTTACGCCAATAAGCCAATAATAGGAAATGTTTGTTAAAAATTTACAATTTGGTGAGCATTATAGGTTGCAGATGTAATTTTTTCGAAAAAGGTTCTCAGCTAACCATTAAAATAAATGACAACCGACTGTTTTGGGACGAGCCATTAACGATTATGAACAGGACTGTTTGTGCTTTCAACAAGATGGTGCCACGAGCCATACATAGAATATGCCCAAGTTAGGCTCTTATTTATCAGCAAGATTATGTGATTTAGTGCCTTTAGTAGCTTATTAGCTGCTTCTTGAAGGCCTCTACGTCCCAAACACTTGTACTATTGAAAACCAGCATTCGCTGATGTGTTATCGCTGAGACAATCTTAAGGTTTGGACTGTAAGTTTAAGAATTTTATTAAATAAAAAAGGAACCTTTTACTTTATAAGAAAATACATAGGCCTCTACTTAAGAAATTAAGCAACATTTTATTGATGGCCTTTATTTTGAAGTCCTCTAATGTTAACACTCACTATTGCTATCCAATTTAAACCAATTACAGGCATCTCCATCAATACAAACAAACGCTCAGATATATTTGTAGTCATTTATTCACATGGAAACACACAGACAATTTTGTCCACCATATTTAACTGCATGTATATATGTGTGTGAGTGTGTATTCTCTACTGTTGCATGTGAGTATTTATTTTGTATACATTTTGCAATTTAAATCAATCGCAATTGTGTTGAGTATCACCAATAACAATCTGTCTATCTCACTCTGTCTCTCCTTCACTCTCTTTCCATCTCTGTATTTTGTATTGCAATTATTTTATCTCATAAGAGGGGCAATAGTGCAAGAGTGTAAGGGGAAAAACGTGTGAGTGTATGTTTAATAAATGACTTGTTTTAAGTCATTGATAAAATGACAACGGAATAATAAAATATAATAATAATAACAACAACAGAAGTAAACAGCAGAGATATAACGAAAAAAAATGTTTCCGTTTTTATTGTGGAGAAATACATTTTTATTATTGCGTGCATTTAGGCTGTGCTGCGTTTATGCATTGGAAGAGGAGTTTAATGCCAAGATTTATTAGCTGATTCGTAACGAGAGTTTTGTTTTATTATTTTTATTACAATATTTAAATGATAAATTCAATTTATAAAACAATCTAAATAAATTGACTACATTTGCAGAAAGTTTTTTCTCTAAAAAATTTATTGCATAAAAAATGTTTAGCCACAGAAAGATTTACAAGTTATCGATAATTTATGGTAAAGTTTATTTGGAAACTAAAAGAAAAAGGCACGATTTTAAAATTTAAAAAAATGTATTTTTTTTACAATATTTACAGGGGAATAAAGAAAATCCTTTGGAAATTGTAACTTCAATTAAGAAGTGCTCATAGAAAATTTACTCATAAACTAAGAAGTTACGAGATCAAATGACAATAATAGATCTGGGACACAAACTGTCTGCCAAAGTTGGCTCAGTTGTTTAGAGAGAAAAGATTGCCCTCTGCTGGATTTCAGGTCATGTAGGAATTCTTGGCAATGCAATAAGCAGACGAGATTACGAGGAAGAGAGCTACCACGACCATGGATCGAAGCAGATGCTTGGAAAGGGGTGCTCAATGAAAGGGAAGACTTTTCTGAAATCAAGTGAGTTTAAGACAGTTAAAAATTTTGTTGGAAAAATACAATAATAATACAATATATCAAGAATGAACCTTAAGTTGGTAATCGGGCTTTTGATAGGGTACTGCAGACTCGGGGTACATTTATTCAGAATGGAGGTTGTTTCAAATACAACATACAGTTTCTGTGACGATGAAAATGAATCATTGGACAAGATTTTTGAAATCTGTGGTGTATTAATGCATCCTAGCAAGAAAGATCGGGACGCATATCAAGAGCTTGGCAGGAAATTGTCATTGTTGACTCCAGGTAGTATCCTTAAATTCTTTTGGGCAATAGGCTTGGAGGAAACATTATAGTGATATCTTATAATGTTTGGAGGGAGTACACTAGATCGTATGTTTGATCGCAATACTAAGATACGTTTTCACTACAAATATGAATAATACACTAATAAAACGACATAGAAAGAACTACGCAAAGATAGAAGAAAAATTATAACAATCACAATAGCAATTACAATTCAATAACAATTCAATATTCCAGAAGTTGCCAGACCAAACTGAATAAAGTATAAATTGAACATAAAGTGACGTTACCACGTAAATACTGTTGTAACGGGTGATTTTTTTAGCTATTATCTTTTTGGCAACACTGGTTTAAACAGCTCACGCACGTTTCGTGTTCAAACATCTTCAGTTTGGTCTATAATTTAACCATGAATCGTCTTACAATGCGTGCTGGAAAGTTGGCCGAAGATCCACTTCTTTATCGAAAAATTGTGTTCAGCAACGAAGCTCATTTTTGGTTCAATGGATACGTAAATAAGCAGAATTGTCGATTTTGGAGTGAAGATCAGCCAGAAGCATTGCAAAAGCTACCAATGCATCCGGAAAAAGTCACAGTTTGGTGCGGTTGATGGGCTGGTGGCATCATTGGACCGTACTTCTTCAAAGATGCTGCGAATCGTAACGTAACTGTGGATGGTGAGCGCTAGCGTGGGATGATATCCAACTTTTTCTTGCCCAAAATGCAAGAGCTTAACTTGCATGACATGTGGTTTCAACAAGACGGTGCCACATGCCACACAGAACGCGTAACAATGGACTTATTGAGAGGCGAGTTCGGTGAACATTTTATTTCACGTTCGGGACCGGTCAATTGGCCGACTAAATCGTGCGATTTAACGCCTTTAGACTATTTTTTGTGGGGCTATGTTAAAGCTCATGTCTATACAGACAAGCCCGCTTCAATTGACGCATTGGAAGACAACATTGAAGCATTTATTCATGAGATACCAGCCGAAATATTGGAAAGAGTAAGCCAAAATTGGACTAAGCGGATGGACCATTTGAGGCGCAGTCGCGGTCAACATTTGCATGAAATAATCTTCAAACATTAAATTATATGGACCGTAATATCGATTCAAATAAAGATTTCATGCATTTTTCTGAATTTTATGTGTTTTTTTTAATTTTCCAATAGCTCTTAAAAAATCACCCTATATTATGGAGGCATTCCAGAAGTTGCCACACCAAACTAAATAAAGTATAAACAAAGCTTATAGTAACGTTACCACGTAAACAGTATTGTATTACACAGTGCGGAGGCATAGTAAAAAAATCGCGTCATGAGTTAGGATTACAACTGAGCGTTTTACAACAGCCATTTATTTTATTTACAATTTAATATCGCTTTTAAACGACAGATTTGAGAAACTTTTCATGGCATTTTTGGTTATACTCCGAGTTGTTACAAGAAGGCTGCTGAGAGGAAGTTGTTGAAAGAAATGTTTTTTATATTTTGTTTTATTCCAGATGTCTAAGCTGGGGTTTGTACTACGAACTATCGTCTTTTTCTAGTTTTCTAGTCGTACAGATATTTTTAAATTATAAAGCCAATCAAGAGCGTAATAAATCGTGGATGTTTATTAAAATTTTGGTATTAATCCTACACAATAAATTGAAATTAAATTTCTTTCTCTGAGCATATCCCATACATACCTTTGGAAGAAAATTAAATATTTTGAGAAACTAGCATGCAATATTAAATTTGTATAATAATCTCAAGTAAAGAAAAAAATTTTAAAAAACTTTACCAGCATTCCGTAGTTTTTACTGGCTTCGGGAAAAGTCATGCAAAGTTTTTTTTTGTCAAATAGAAAAGAACTTCCGGTCTCTTAACTACCAAAGATAACAATTTACATGCTATAAGCAATGGACTCTATAATACACTCACACTTACATATGCATTCTCTCTGTTGAATATAAATTTACAATTTCTTTTTGTAATAAAATTCCTTGTAATCTAGCAATTTATTTAAAAGAGTATAAGATTTTCAAAAAGTTTAAATATGCATGTGTTTGTATGTGTAGGTGGGTACTTGTGGATGTATATGTATGTAACGGGTGATTGTTTTAAGCATTTAAGTTTAGAAAAATGAAAGAAAATACACAGAACACTTTGCAAAAGTGGTTATATTTCCAAATGCCTCACGTTTACTTTCTAAATATATAAATTTCATAAAAATTTAGACGTTGGCGCTTCATGCGTGACCTCTAATCGCTTGCCACATTCGTCTGCGTCATGTGAAACTGTCTGATGTTATCATTTCTGTGCCCTTTTTGATTGGAATGTTTCGTCTCATGTCGGAATTTTTTCGAATTACTTTTTATAACAGCTTTAAAAAACAAGTTCTATTGTGTTATGGTGTAATTTTTGAGAAGACCGTCAAATGTCTCGTTATCTCCTTAAGGCACTCGTTATTCAATGATAATCTTGGCTTTCGTGTACACATTATATAAGATTCTATACGCCACTTTACAATCGTCGTTGTTGCCATCATTTCGGCTACTAATTGGGAACGTTAAGTGTTAATCAAAAATTCATTGTGGTTAAATTTTGATCCGTAAAAAACAATGTGAAGTCGCCATAGTCTAGTAGGTAGTGTGTTGGCTTATTAGACGTAACGCCTCGGTTCAAATCCCAGGTCAGACATCAAAACGAAAATATGCAAAAAATATTTATTCGGCGACTTCCTCTCCGCAGATTTTTGGCAAAAACTCTGAGCGTTAAATAAACCTGTCATGAAAAGGTTTCTCAAAATCGTTCGTTCGGAGTCGAAGTTAAGCTGTAGGTCCCGCCACTCAACTATAAAATTAAGGCACACAACATGAGTAGGCCGTAATCCTGACTGAAGGGTTGTAATGGCCAATTATGTATGTACATATGTAATAATCGCACGGTATATAGCACGATTGATAGCAACATTGAGCTTCTCATTATTGTTGAAGACATACGGTCTAGCAATGCCGTCCACTAAACTACCCGTACAGTGAATATTTCAGGATACATTTGCAGTGTTTAAAGTGACCAGTCTACTCTTCACAATAAATACGGCAATCCTGGGAGCTTTATTCTTTATTCACGATGAAACGTAAACCTTTTTAAGCATTTTTAAGCATTGCCACATGCCACGATCATTTGTTTATGCCGAAAATATTTACACTAGAAAACCAAAGAGCAAAATAATCACCCGTTATATGTGTATGTATATGGTGTTTGTCTATATATGAATGCAAGGAGAGTGTATTGTTATGTATGTATTTGTGTGCTATTATTTTGTATATATGAAAATATTTCACATTTCATGGACAATAATAGAAGACAAAAGAAAAAAATAATATTTTTTAAACAATTTGTCTTTAATTTGTTAGAATGTTATCAGTTAAGGAGTGTATTGTTAAGAGAAATTATTCTTCTTATATTTTTTGTATTCATGAACAGGAGAAAAAGTAAAGAAAATAAAATAGAACAATAGTACAATATTATAATTACGAAGTGCTGTATTTTATGGAGAATTCTAAATGGCAGAGAAATTATTTTTAAATGTTATAATACGAGTATGTTTTAAGTTTTTCTATGTTGAAACATTGTTTGCGGATGAACAATGTTTCCCTAACCTCATCTCATATTTTTTAAAATAAAAATTGAACAGCTTTGTGTTTTAACATACCACTACAGCAACAAAAAACATTAACAATATATGTGTTTTCCCTAAAAAAGCTATTTTAGTATACCTACACAGCGTATACTTGATATGAATTAAATCAATATTACTCATACGCATCGTTTTTAGAGAAATAATATGAGTTATTAAATATTTATTGGATGGTTCGATTAGGATGGGTTATTACTTAGCGGTGGATTAATTTAAAAATGAATATCACGCTTAAGCCTGTTTTTAAGGAGACACTTTAAGCTTCACTTTGTGGAAAAGTGGTATTGAAATCACATTATGCTAAGAAAACTTTTCAACAAATGAGTGAAAATTCTCAGTATTACTGTCATGTTTTGCTTTTCTATTATCCAGAATTTTTTGCAGATTACTTAATACTGTTACGTTTTTACCTTTTAAAAACGTTTAAAATATGAGTTTGTAGATTGCAAATAAAATAAAAAATTTGTTATTCCTCTGTTTACATCCTTTGTATAAACGATAACAATTACTATAGAATTGTTCGACAGATCTTTGTAATGGAGATTTTCAAACCATGATTACTCTCTTCAAACACACAAGACTTACTGAACATTACTGACTCACTCGCCTGCTTTGCCTCGCCTTTTATATGGCAGGGTTAACAGTCTGATGAATTTTCTTGAAGGTGAATGTGCGTGTCTTCGCCTTCTCGAAATCTCTATAAATGTAAACGTCGTTATTTCATTATTGTTGTTTGTGAATTTTGTTTGCATTTATTCTTGTAGTGCTTATTGTTGTATTTTTGTTTATTTGTTTACCGTGTTTATGCAGGTGTTTGTTGTTGTGTTTTTGTTCACTTGTTTACTATTTTAATGTGAAGTGATGTGAAGGCAAAACACCAGTATCTATATTCTTCGTAAGAATACCATAAAAACATCAGTGAAATGGATTATATCTATTCGGCCAAATCACTAAAAAAAGGGAACTAAACCATGAAAAAAATTGTTAAAGTTATGCTCTTGTGTGGAGGATTACTGCAATTAGAAATTAATAGCCAAACATTTGAAGAACAATTGATAAGTAAAGAAGCTTAAGGTTTGGGGGTCACATGACTATTTAAATTTCCATTTGCGATATGAAAGTGAATGATTATGGGCAGTGAAATGTAGATTAGTGGTGCGTAGGTCATAGTAGAGCTTTAAGATCTTTCTGTGATATAATAGGGCGGTTTCAACATTAATCTGTGACTTGTAGACAGCGGTAATAGCAGATACACAAAAAAGATAGTGGAAATTACTTCAATATGATTCATGTCTTAAGGCGACATTGGCACACAGATTTCAGTGTATTAATGTTGAACTGGGCTCTCCTCTAGCAGATTCTTCTCCTTCATAGATAGACAGAAATTGGAATGTCAATCAAGTTCTATTCTTCCAGTTTGATCAAAAATATCTGGAATCATTACATGGTACATTGCGTGATAGACTGTAACATCTGCGATTTAAATGACTCTTGAAGAAGTAAAGCGGCAGTCAAAACATTTGACTCGTGGTGTCATCATCATGGTGTTTACATTTGAATATGCAATCGATTTTTAAAGGACTCGTGTTGACTTGGATCTCCGAAAATAAACTTGACTGTCTGTATCTATTATTTACATACATACATACTTAATTGGTCATTACAATCCCCCAGTCAGGATTACGACTTAGTTTCTCGCACCACTTATGTTATGTGTGTTTTATTTTTATACATGAGTGGCGGGATTTACAGTTCAAAGTCGATAATGGCAATTTATTGCAATCTCAGAGTTTTTGCCAGAAATCAGAAATCTGCTGTTGTTCATATTTCGTTTTGTTGGAGATGTCTGTGCTGGGGTTTGAACAGTGGCCTTACATCAAATAAGCCAATACACTACCTACTAGACTGCGCGGATTTCCTATTATTTATGTGTACCTAATTGTTATATTTTAAATCTCCTTCTAGTTTCATTGATTTGACGTTTGCAATTCTTGAAAGTTGTTCACCTCAGAGTCGATGAGTAATGTTTTCTTCCGGTTGAAATTGTCATCTCTCTGTCTGGTACAGAGAATTTCTCAGCCACTGCAAAAGTTTTTATTCAGCTAGAAGCACCAATTATATGTGCAGTATTCAGAACGTTTTTGTAAATTTCAAAAGTAAGACGATACTTTGTCCTTTATGAATACAATACTTTTTTGAATAACATTTTTTATTTTTGAGTTGCATATTAGTTTAGCAATTGTTCATACTAAAAGTCATTACATATTTTTTTTCTTCCTTCTGTTGTATACTTTCACAATTGTAATGCATTCATACATTGACTTGTGTGTTTTTAATATATTCTCTTATACTTTTACTCTTACAATTACTGTTGTTGTTGCTGTTGTAACTTTTGTCATTTTAAATGCATATTTTTGCTTTAAATTACAAGTACATATTTACATAAAAAAATATATTTTTTTTGCATATTTTTCTCTCCTTTTTTTTTGCATTGCAAGAATAGAAGCAATTTAATAGATCCATGGCTACCGAATTACTGCAGAGTTTTCCAGGAGGAGGTGTTGACAATACAGGCTTCGGTTAAGATTATTTGGGATGCTAATGTCCCCAATGGAATCATCACCGTACTCACCGATAGCCAGGCGGCCCTCAGGGCTCTGGGTTCCAATGTGATAAACTTCAGGACTGTCTACGTCTGCCGAAAACACCTAAATATAGTGGCGGAGAGGTATAATGTACACATCATTTGGGTTCCGGGACACAAGGATATCTCGGGCAACTGCAGAGCAGATGAACTGGGCAGACAGACGAATTCCAAGATATTGCGGAACCTTTGGAAACCTGCAAGCTCATGATTGACAACGAGATCATGGAATCTGTCGACCGCAGGTGGCCAGCTTCGGATAAGGACAGAATGGCGCGCATGATCTGGCTGAAGCTGGATAGAGGGCACACACAAAGTACGGTCATTGGAGTCGTGACGGGGCATTGGTCTGCAACACCTCGCAAATGATTTCTGCAGAAGCTGGAGGAACGAGGAGGAGGAAGAGACTGTTCTTCAACTACTGCGAACATGCTCGGCACTATGTCTTGGTGTCTACTACATCGATGATCTGAGTGATTTGTCGAACATTGACGTTTAAATCGCTTCATTGGAAGCTCTAAGTGGTTCCAGGACTAGGGAACAATTGACATGAACTGTGGTATCACAAAGGGTTCCATGGGGCGACCACATATACCTACCTACCTACCTAATATCTTCATCTGAAATGTAACCTGCAAAGTAGGCTATCAAACTCGCGGCCGTTTGTTAAATAAAATTAGTACCTGATATAAGGATAATGATATGAGGATACTTTCTCTTAAGCACCCACACGCTCATTCTTTAATACACTCTCATATAAGTTGGCTTTTCAAATTCTCTATAGAAATAGCAGTTGTTGTTATTGCTGTTGCTGTCTTTATATTGACTTTTAAACATAAATATGCAATAAAAACTAAAATGTATATGAATAGAAAACATAAAACGATTACATACATAACATATATACATACATAAATAATGCATAATTCATTAGGCAAAAAGGATTTCTTTCCTTTTCCGTATTTAAATTTCTCTTTTTCAACATTAAAACTGCAACAGTAATAATCATGAATTTAAAATGTTGACGAAAATAAATGAAAAAAACTTTCTGTTTTCATGAAAATTTTAAATAAAAAAATTAAGAAATTTTATTAAATTAAAAGCATTTATTAAAAGGATTTGTTGCTTTAAATGAAAAACATTATACAGTACGCGCTAAAAGTAGTCTTAGTAAACCTAATGCTTGTGTGAAAACATTTCTTCTTGCAGTTGTGTTTCAGCTTGCAAGTAATAGTCAGAGGCCGATATGTTGCGCTACAAAAATGAACCTGCATCTATGTCTGTTATCCCTATCTGAATAGTAGTACGACAATTCTATTGATCCGAAAAATTTTAAATACAATTTTGGTGTGTGGCTTTCGTCAGACTATATATGCATAGAAATCACCGTAGGCTAGTAGAGCTTATTACACCACAGAAGGTGGTTCAGAATTCAGCTCAGACGTCTGGAACAAAACGAAAATGAAAGAATAATTCTTCAGCAACTTCCTCTCAGTCGTCGTGGTTTAGTAGGTAGTGCATTGCGTTATTAGAGTGTAGTCTCGGTTTAAACACCAAATCAGTCATCTCCAACTAAACGAAATATGAAAAAATATTTTTTCGGCCACATCCTCTAAGCAGTCTTCTGGCAAAAACTCTGAAATTAAACAAAACTGCCATGAAAAGTTTCTCAAAAATCTGCCGTTCGGAGTCGACTTTAAACTGCAGGTCCCGCCACTCACGTATAAAATTAACTCACACAACATGTTGGTGTGAGAAGCCAGGTCGTAATCCTGACTTAATGTTTATGAAAATGGAAATGGTGTTACATCGTTTAACATTAAAATAATAAACAAAAGCTACAAAAACAAAAACTATAAACTTGTTTACATGATCAAAAAATAAACAAAAATATAGCAGCAACATCAGTTTAAAAAAAGCGATAAACAAGTAAACAAACAGGCAACAACAACACTGCAAGGATAAACGTAAACAAAATACACAAACAACAATAATGTGAACAACATGTTTACATTTATAGATATTTCGCGAAGGCGAAATCATTCTCCTTCTAGAGCATTCATCAGACAGTTTATCCTGCGATAGAAAACGCAAGACAAAGCAGGCAATGAAGTCAAAAAGAATTCAGTCAGTCTTGTGTGAAGATGCGTTGTGTGTGAAGAGAATAATCGTGGTTTGAAGATCTCCGTTATAAAGATCTATTGAACCATTGTTGTTGTTTATGCAAAAGAGTTAAAAGAAGAATAACCAATAAAGCAATTGTTGTTGTTTACATCAAGTTGTGAACAGTGACACACAGAATTGTGTGCGATCAATAAAGTAATTGAATTAAAACCGAACACAAATTTCTTTTTATTTTTATTTGCAATCTACGAGCTCATATTTTAAATGTTTTTAATAATATCGTCAGAAACTTCCGTATTCTTCTTTATGTTGGAAATTATAACAAAAACGAAAGCGGGTTCATATATCATGGGTTTGTTTTGCTTTTTCCTGTCTCTGCAAGTAGCATAGTATCATTGGGAGTAGCTTAAAGCTTCTATGGATTCACTACGATATTGTTTTCGTATTGTTTTTAAATTCTTTGCTAAACGCTTCACCTTAAACTATTCTTACAATTTTATTATGAATGTATTTAAAGGATGTATAAATATTTACAAAATATTGAATGTTAAATGTCAAGCACGAGTCCGCTAAGTTCAGTGTCAATCAGATAACCTAGTAAAACATTTTATAACCTATATGATATTGTGTTTTAATTTGAGTATTTGTTCTCTTTATTCTACATGTAGAAATGTGCTATAAATATACGATATATGCCACTTGTAATAAGCATTAGCAATTCAATGGAATTTTATTTGATAAAAACACACAATATGTATCATACCTCCTGCTTACAGTTGTTTGTTTTCTAGAGAAATTTACGAAAAACTATATTTTGTTGCCGCTGCAGCCTGTTGGCATATTTTTGATTTTAAGCCTCTTAAAACTAGACACTATGGCATATGGTCTGAAACTGTGAAAACAGTTTTTCAACAGGAAGTTCTATTTTTTACAAAAATTAAGAAATTTCGTAACGAATCTGTGTTAGCTTAATAATACACTTAGTTTTCTTAGGGCTTTTCACTCATTAAGGGATTTCCCAAAAGATTTCTCGAAACCAATTACTATAACAAATCAATAGTTAAGTTCTGGAAGTTGCCAGATGTGATAAAGAAGTGAATACAATCGTGTTTATAGATTGTATTATGTACTGTGAAGTAATAAACGGGTTTTTAAAACTTACAACAGTCGGTAAATTTATCAAAAATGAAAATAAATCATAGACCATAGTGCACATTAATTGTACTAAAAGCCTACAAGTGTGGAAATAAATAAAAGACATCAATGCTGATATTATATGTATGTAAATATTTGTATATGGGTGACATGACATTTGTAATATGTATGTATGTATGTACGCTTGTATGCGTTATTCAAAACTATTGTATTACAATAAAATTCGAAAACAACAACAACAACAACAAAAAAGCTTATTTCATTTGATATACACTTCAATACTATGCTCGAACTTAATGACCATTTTAGTACAGGGTGTACATATGTACATATATACAGTACGGAAGGGAGATATATATTTAGAGGTGGCTGTCAACCTCAAAGTATAAAAAAACTGCTTCACATTTACACACATAATTGGTCATTACAACCATTTAGTCAAGATTACGTCCTAGTTTCTCACACCACCTATGTTATGAGTGGTGGGTCCTGCAGTTTAAAATCGACTCCGAACAACAGAGTTTTGAGAAACTTCTCATGGCAATTTTATTTACTTTCAGAGTTTTTGCCAGAAATCTGCTGAGAGGAAGTCGTTGAAGAAATATTGTTTCATATTTCGTTAAAATGGAGATGCCTGTCGTGGGGTTTGAACCGAGGCCTCACACTATCTACTGAACTACGGCGACTACATCTATAGCTACTAATAAAGCTATCTACACTTCCAGTATCTAGCATGGACAAATTAATGAGATAATCTGAATGGAAGAAATTCAGTTGGTTCCTTCTTCTATAGCATAATGCTCCTCTACAACATAGTGTTTCTCCTCCTCAACCCTGCAGCAATAGCAGAAATCATCGGCCATATGGTTAAGACCACAACGTCTTGCATGAGCACCCAGAATGCAATGTCTAGTAATGATCCCGACCTCTAATCGTACTCCTTTGGTACTTGAGTAAACTTTGCATGCTCTCGAGAAGCCGACTATAATTTTTTGTAGCCATTGTATGAATGGTAAGAAGAACAGAAAGCCTGCTAAATTTTTTTAAGTGACAAGTACGTATTGGACTTCCTTTTTTCATCTCTTGATGCTACGCCCTCTATATCGCGGTATTCCTTTGCAGGCATAGACACCGACACCCATCAAAATTCATTCGGCGCAAGAAAGTTTCTACAATAATAGTTTATTAACCTAAATTCGGAAGCAAAACAAATATAGAAATACAATACATGTACATGTACAAAGAAAGCTTCTTATGAAAGGGAAAAAGTATTCACCACGGTATTTAACCACACTTGAATTGTACCATTAACCGACAATAAAGTGCATAACTTGTGGAAGGGCGAATGTTGAGATAGAATAAACGAAAGTGACAACTTTGTAGTAGTCTAGTAGGTAGTGTGTTCTCTTATTAGACTTAAAGTCACCGAAGAAATATTTTTTTCATATTCCGTTTTGATGTCTAACCTGGGATACGAACCCGGGCTTTATGTCTAATAAGCCAACACACTACCTACTAGACTACGCCGACTTCAAGGGGATAATCTATAAATTATTCGGTAGGAGGGCACAGAATTAGTGAAGCTTCATCTCCTCCACTGCTATTTCAAGGGCTCCCTAGTCTCTGTAGGACAAGAGCAGAATACTGAATTTTGCATTGATTAAAATGCACTGAATGTGTTCGCATGCACAGTTTGCTACACTTCCATCTCAATGTCATATTAATTGTTTTATTTTTAACCCGTAATTATATTTACCTTGATGATTATTTGCAAATAAATAAGAAATTAAAAATAGAAAAAAAGGAAATCAACAACCAATAAACTCTTAATATTTTACTTGTAGCAGTCAAAGGTCAAGTGAGAGAAAAAATATCTAAAAATCTACATGAGAATGAGGAATTTTTAATACAGAATGCAGAGGCTTGAAGGTAAAATACCTAGGGTGACCTTTCAGATTAAGGAGGCACGTGAGTGTATGTGTAATTGTCAGAGAGATAAAAGGAGAGCGCAAGAAAAAATTTTAGGTTAGTTGTTTATCTCGAAAAGTAAAGTGAAATATAATCTCTTTCTACAGAAAGAAGCTCTTTCATATGATTGTAATACAAATTTCCTGTTCCCATATAAGGTGATCCCCTTCCGACGGACTTACTCCACAATGGGTTGCAACTTTGTGCACTGATCTAAATATATTTCGGAAATTTTTAACAGACTTCTATATCAAATGAATTGGCAATAAGAATAACTGTTGGCTAACGGATGCATACAGTGTTATTCAAGTACAATTTTCTGCAATTTATAAAGCTGCCGACTAGTCATGGGTCTTACGTGCAATGAGAGAAACCTACTCACTGATGGCTAGTCCGTATTTATGCAGTAGAACCTAAACAATATTTTCTTCTCTTTAAAGTTAGGTTAGGTTAGGTTAGAGGAAGTGTACTTGCTATTGGGACAAGTACAATACTCGGAGGTCAAATTCATTCATCGTAAAACATCCTAAAGGAAAGAGAGAGAGAGAGAGAGAGCGGATAATAAAGGAGATACAGGAAAGGAGAGGAGATAGGAAAGGGAGGATAAGGATATGGAGGAATAACACAGACCGCAAACATAAAAGAGAGTGCGATTACACCATTGAAGGCCTAGCACTTCTCAATCAGCACAAACTATTAATGAATCTATGGAAAGCCTTAATATCGGCACTCTACAAAGAGTTCGATGTAGTCGCCATAGTCTAGTAGAAAGTGTGTTCGCTTCTTAGACGTAAAGAACAGGTTCGAGCCCCTGGCCAGACATCAAAACGAAATATGAAAAAAAAAATATTTCTTCGGCGACTTCTTCTCAGCAGATTTCTGGTAAAAACTCTGGGAGTAAATAAAACCTGATATGAAAAAGTTTCTCAAAATCTGTCGTTCGGAGTCGACGTTAAACTGTAGGTTCTGCCATTCAAGTATAAAATTATAAAATTAATTATCAAGTTATAAAATTAATGAGAAACTAGGCCGTAATCCTGACTGAAGGACTGTAATGGCCAATTATGTATGTATGTATGTACAAAGAGTTCAAACACTCGAAGAAGCCCCTGCCTAGGGTCCTTTGTTTAAGGAGTTTTAAAATAATTTTTCTGTAAAGTTTAGTTTTTACAAAGAAACATTTTTTGAACAAATTTTTTCGTGTGTACTCCTTATGAAAAATAATTACAAATGGTCAGTACTCACATACATATATGTATGTACACTTAATATTTTTTCCTTTTTATTCTTTACGTAATGAAAAATGCGTTAAAAAAATGAGATAAAAATTAAATTAATTAAATAACAATGACAGTGATGAATAAAAAACAAAAGATTTAAACAAAGTTTATGTATGTATGTATGTATGCATAAATGTAAGGGAGTGCAAGAGTGTATGTGAACATTTTTATGGTTGTGAATTATATGAATTAATGTATTATTATAATTCATTCATAAAACGTACATGAATATGTAAGTTTAATTGTATATGTGTGAATGTAATAAAGGAATTATTTAAAAAAGTAATCATAGAGAAACAGAGACAAAGCGATAGTATGCGAGGGAGAAAGAGATAAACAGTGAGAGAGCGAGAGAAAGAGAGAGAGAGAATGTAATTATTAACATTTTAACAATTTAAATTAATTGTTTAATAGTATATCAGTATACATTCGCACCTACAATTGCACTCTTTCACAGCTATTTACGTAATGACAAAGAGTAAATTTTTAAAATGCATACAATACAATAAAAACAATAACAATAATTACATAAAATTTATATTTAAATGAGTTTAAAAACTTTTATCGTTTATTATTTCAGGTGTTTGTTATTGGATTTTGCCAAGAATATTATTTTTTCTCCATCAATTTTAACACGAATAATGGGTTCGTTTAATGGCATGAGCAATACAAACATTTTTGTTTTAATAATTTTTTAAATAGGCCTTCAATCGATAAGCCACGCACACACACACTATATTGTATATTTTGATTGCCATTAACTGTTTATATGAAACATGATGAACATTTTTATTTAAAATCCATGTTGAAAAATTCATTTAAATGTTTTGCGTTTACACAAATGCATTTAAACTTATGGCCCCTTAAATAGCCCTTAAAATACCAAAATAAGAGTTTTCATAAGGTTACAAAATGTTACTAATCTCGAGACTAGCTGTTGATAGTTAATATGCAGCAGATTTGGTTTAAGCTGCCTTAGGGCCCTTATTACAACTTGCCATTAAAGTTAGGTTTAGTTAAAGGTAACTTTAGATAAAGTGAGCTTTAAAGTCGCCTTTAAATTCTTTTCGTTATTACAACCTAATGATAAAATAAAGTTTACTGTTTGCAAAAATATGGCAATGCCGGAGTAATGTCGATAACACTGCTCAATTAAACAAGTTTATTTTGAACGCAATGGCAACGACGGGTTTCTTTTTCATTGTTGTATTTGTTCATTTTGCTTATATTTGAAGTAGCCATATTGAAGAAAATATAAATAATATGGCAAGTTCATACATAAACTTAACTTTAAAAGATAAGGATAGGGTTGATAGGTCTTGAGAGCTGTGGTGAGCAACTTTATTCTCTTAAGATGTGGCTTTACGTGACCGTGTTATGATTATCGTTGCAAGTAACTTATCTAGTTAGTCTATGCCGCATGCGTTGTAGTTGTCCAGCTGATTTAGAGAGAAGGATCTGGAATGATAGGGTTGTCATCTTGTTATCTTGAGAGCTGTGGTGAGCAATTTTAATCTCATATTGTTGTACGTAACTTATCTATGTATGTCGTATGCATTGTAGATTTTAAATTTTTTTATTGTTTTCGAAGATACGAACCTCAGATATTCTTGTGAAGACGATGGCAAATATAAGATTGACAGGAAAGAAGGTAATGCGATGAGTCTGGTAGGATTGGAAGGAATTTGTTAATTATAAGCTTTTCTGACTTGGTCAAACTGATTTTTCCTGATCACTACGATCAATAATTTATGAAATTAAAGACAGGAATTCAATTAAAATGTACAAAATTGAACGACAGGAAAATGTGTTGAATTCCATCATCTGTTGCCAAATTTGCAACACAACTTCTTCGAGAACCCAATATAATTTAAAATGATTGCCAAAAATGTTGTGCGTAGACATACAAACCTTTTTTAACTTTTAGGACTCGTTTCTGTAAAACAAACGATTTCAGACGAATATTTGTTTATGTTGTGTTCACCGTTTTTGTTTGTGTTTCCCATGCAAATACACGAACTTGTGAAATCGTTTGTGTTACAAAAACAATGTGTTACTTTCACATATCATTGGGGCCTATTAAATTACAAAACCATAGTAACTCAACTAATTTTTATTTATTTATATATTAAATGAAATAGTTTTGCCTCCCCTAAGCTGTGCTTTGTGAGAAAAAGTTTTTTCGTTTGCAGGCAATCTCTCTGTTTATTATAAAACTACTTGACACCATGATGTGACATTTGACATTTAAGCTAATGGCGTAGTATAGTTTTTTCAACTTTCAAAACTGTCTGTGACAATAAAATGAAATGAGAAAATGAGAATGAAATGAAAATAAAAAAGAATTATTATTTTTGCCGCATTTTCAAAGCCCCTGACATTAAAATAATCCCTACGCAATCAAATTTCATATACAAACTCACAGATCCTTAAAATAATTTTAATTATTAAACCCTTGAAGTATGCAATTTGAAATATATTTCTCTCACTTACACTCTCTCATGCCTTTTAATCAATTTGTTCATAATTTCGTTGCTCATTAGCTGTAATTTAAGGAGGAGAGAAAAAAAAACGAAAGAGAGAGAGAGGGAAAAAACAGAGAGGGAGAGTGAAAAAAACCATGGCGTTATTTAAAACTAAAAGAATATATTTATTGTATAAACAATAATGGTATTAATAAAACTAATATAAAGAGGGGGAGAGGAAAAACTTTAATAGCAGAGAAAAGAAACGAACAAAAAAGAATTACAGAGAAAGCAAGAGAATGGAAGGTTAAAAATGCAAATGCCAACAATAAAATGCCTTCAATCTTGTGGAAAACAAATCAGAGGAAAACTTTTCTTCTCTCTATTTTCATTATTTTCCTTCCGTTTTTTTTTGTGAACTCGGCAAATGATCAAAAGTTTTTATTTCCTGCTCTTAAGATTTTGTAATTTTTAATTGTTCTTTTTCTTTGCTTCTTTTCTTCTTTCTTTCCTTTTTATTTCCTTTTTCTCTTGTGCATCTTTTTAAGCAAAAGTTAATATTACAAAAAATAAGCAGATAAGGGTAAGGAAAAGGAAAATTATTATAATTAAAAAATAAAAGTTCAATAAAACTGTGGCTTCCGTAAAGGATAATGCTTTGCAACAACAACAACACAAAAAAAATCACCATGCAAATGATAAAACATTTTGCGGAAAGAGCAGCAAAACCGGCAAACAAATTAAAAAAGTTTTCAAAAATTGCAAATTAAGTTACATTATATTGTTGTTGTCCAATAATAAAGTCATTAACGGATTGGCAACTTTGGCAACTATTTTAATAGTTTAACGATAGAAGAGCTATTTAGCATAATATGGCCAGCAGGCAGTTACTTTAAAAAGAGCGTATTTCATAACGAAACAATGCATACTTTTTTTTTAGCTGCATAAGTATTTTTGATTTCAATAGTAATAGTTTGACAGCTGAGAATACCAAACAGTGTTGACATTTCTGTTCAGTAAGATTTTTTTGTTGCTTCCAAATTGAGGAAGTTTATTTTGTAAAAATCAAGCCGTTTGCGAAGTTCACAGGGCACTTTGTATATTTATTACAGCGAACATAGCCGACTAAGTGAGAGCGTAATTGGAATAGTTATCAATCATTTTCGCTTTGCTTTACTTCTTTCGACTGAAAACCAGCAACTTCAAGACAAAGCAATGTGGATACCGAAGAAAATACTACTTCTGTAGAGCGAAGTCTTGAAGAAGATCTTGAAATTGTTATTTTTCTTAACCTATTGGCTCTTGATCTTAGATTACAGTAAACGTGTATTGTATGGCCGAAACAGAACGATCATCGTCTGCTTCATTTTGCAAAAAAGAAAATTTCCGACTATCGGCCAATCCGAAATCAGAGAGTAAACCTATTCGACCAAAACACCTTCCATCTAAACTTACACATGCTCCACTTGAGTGTAAGCTGACTCCATAAGTGCTGAGAATTCAGTCTTAAGCACTCATGGTGAAATTACATGTGTGCTTACATAATTGGTCATTACAACCCTTCATTCAGGATTACGACCTAGCTTCTCACGCCACTTATATTTATTACATCAGTGGCAGGACCTACAGTTTAAAGTCGACCCCGAACGACAGACTCTTTGAGAAACATTCCATGGCAATTTTTTTAGTATACTCAGATTTTTGCCAGAAATCTGCTGAGAGGAAGTCGCCGAAGAAATATTTTTTCCTATTTTCGTTTGATGTCTAATCTGCGGTTTGAACCGCGTCCTTACCTCCAATAAGCCAACTCACTTCCTACCAGACTGCGGCGATACATTGTGGAATTACGATACTAAATATGGATGGTGTGACAGGCTTGCAGGGTATCATGTGGTCTTCTAGTGAATTCGTTAAACTTCTGCAACGATTTAAATTTGTTTCAGCTTCATGCTATTCAAAATCTGTTGCTGACACATCTTTTAATAGCAGTTATTCTCCAAATATTAGGCCTAATGCTACTTTTGTAATGATATTGGCTGGTCTAAAACATAAAGATCACATTTCTTTGTGTGTAATACTTGTGCATCTTTATAGGTCATTGTTAGATATAGCATTTGGTTAAAATATACGGTCGTCCAACATGGTCCTCCAACATGGCCTTCCAACATTGCCTTCCAATATTGTCTTCCAACATTGTCTTCCAACATGGTTTTACAACATGGTCTTCTAACTTTCACATTTGTTAACGGTCGCCTTTTTAAAGCTACTTCAACTACTGTCAACTTAGTTGCCATTTATTAAGTAAGTTTTTCCAAATCACCATGGATGACTATAGATAACGATGTGTGTTCTTTAAATAAGTTCGCGAACAGTTGACAATTGTCACAATTTTCCTCTAAAAATTATCTTCAGCATTGAGATTTATTAGTGGATGAATGGATACGTAAACAATAACATCTAAAAGTGTTCCATACATTATGCAAAAATTCCCGTATGGATTTTGGACTGGCGAAGTCATTGATTGAGAACTACGTTGGCCAGGCAAGCTCTGTAAATAACGATCACTTTTGCTTAACGATTACCAACTTTTTTACCTAAACTGGATGATCTTAATGTTAACGATATGTGGGTCCAATAGAATGGTACTATGTGTCATGCAGTTCATGCCACATTGAATATTCTGCACGAGGATATCTCACTTGAAGGTAAAGTGGACTGGCTACCGAGATCATGTGACCCCGTTAGACTTTTTCTTATGGGGTCTACTTAAAACGCAGGCTTATGCTATTAAGAAACAAACCATAGCAGCTAACATAACCCATGTCATCGGTCAATTTTAGTCTGATTTATGAGCCAGAACTATGGAAAATTTCACATTTTTTTTGCGTTCCACTCAGAGAAGCTGTGGCTGATATTTTAACGATCTTGTATTTCACACATAATGGTCCTGGTGTGTGCCTTAATTTTCTACTTGAGTGGCGGGACCTACAGTTTAACGTCGACAATTATTTTATTTTACTCACAGAGTTTTTGCCAGAAATCTGCTGAGAGAAAGTCGTCGAAGAAATATTTTTTTTTCATATTTCGTTTTGATGTCTGGCCTGGGGCTCGAACTCGGGCTTTACGTCTAATAAGCGAACAAACTACCTACTAGACTACGCCGACTACGAAGTGTCACACACCTGTTGTTTTCTTTAAATTTTAAAATAACAAGCGCTTAGTGAAATACCCTATAGTTGTGCTATTCAATACTTTATTCGGTTGTAATTCAGAACTAATTGCTTTGATTTAAAACATTGATACTATGCCGTGTATTTTCAACAGTGCACCCTTGCCTGGTACTACTCTTAAAAGAAGAGAGCTGCAGTAATAATAATACTACTTTTCGTACAATTCTAGAGCTTAAGCAATTCAATTTAAATTAAAAGAAAATGTTTAATTTTTTTTCTATTCTTTTTGACTCGTTCCCCTTAGAATTCAAATTTAAATTTGTATACGAACATACATACACGTTTTATATCCATAGTTTAGTTTTTACTCTCAACATTGTTATTTTTTATTTTATAAAGTAACACGGAAGTATGTGCAACATTTTTTATTTTCTTTTGCAACATCCCTTTCTTTTCATTCATAAACAATTTAAAAAAATTCCTTTTTTATTTTCTTTTCTTCTCCACATTTTTTTTTGCATTTTTATACCCTAAACCAGCTTAGATGGTGATGGTATAAGATGCTGATGTTTTGTTTGGAGCTAAAAGAGAACAGGAGCAGATATAATCTCCATTATCCGTAAAAGATATGATACTCTCGTGTGAGTAGTTTGTCATGACATAGCATCAGAACTAGAGGTACGACAGCTGTGCTCTGCTTAATAGTAGTTGATGCTGCATCGGTCCGCACTTGGAGTTATAAGACCCCAAAACTAGGTGATGCATCACAGAAAATATTCGTTATGCAAACAAAGAGACATAATTTCATTCATGGAGAGGAAAAGGTTGGTTTACTCGTTAACAAAAATAAAACACCCATACTAAACATACACATACATAACATAATTGGCCATGACAACCATTCAGTCAGGATTACGGCCTAGCTTCTCACAGCACTCATGTTGTGTGCGTTAATTTCATAAGTGAGTGGCGGGACCTATAGTTTAACGTCGACTCCGAACGACAGATTTTTTTGAGAAACTTTTCATGACAATTTTATTTCCGCCAAGCTGACAAGGATTGGAGAGCCAAATAACCTTTATCTACACCTAACAAGAGATGGGCATTATCAAAGAAAGTGGATAACAGTCTCCTCTTCCTCAGTGGATCTGCACTCAGGGCAGAAGTCATTAGATGGAGGCTGCAGTCTTTCCACATGTCTTCCCATAACACAATAGCCTGTAGGCATGGCTGCTGTGATCGAGATGACGTTACAACCGAGTCTAAGTAACTGCTTAGTGCGCCTTCTATTCATCCAGGGTTAAGATGTGGAGCAGGACATCTTATTGGCCCAGGATGGGTAGAAGGCCCAAATAACTGCTTGGTGCGCCTTCTATCCATCGGGGGTCAAGCGTTAGAGCAGGACTCCTTATTGACCCAGGATAGGTTGGCGTCTCGAAAGAATTACCGCGCGAAAGCCAGCCTGGTCGAGGTAATTGGCAGCCCCCAGTCGATTAAAAAGGATTCCGAAAGTAGTACAGTAGTGCTGGCGAGCTCGTCGGCTCTGCAGATTGCCCAGTGACCCTAATTTCCATTTAAAAATATTCTTCAGCAAAGAGATTCACTCCTACATACGAAACATGGTCCATCGGCATTATCGATTCATATTCCTTTGAGAACGACGTTCGTCAATCAATCACTGTCAACGGCGAGCATTATATATCGACGATAAACAACTTTTTTAAACTGAATTAGTTTATCTGGACACAAACGACGTGTGATTTCAATAGGATGACTAAACACAGCTCATGCCATGTTAGTAATGTGAACTGCCACCAAGATCTTCCAACTTGACTACATTAGACTTTTTCTGATCGGGTCTCTTAAGTCGCATGTGTATGCGATGAAGCCGGAAATAGGCTTTAACTTTAATAGCTCCAATTGGCAACCATTCTAAAACGCATCTTTTACTTGAATCCTATAACATGCTATTGGTACATGGCATAGGGCTTTGCACAATTCAACTTGACCGGCAACTGTTTCTCTTCCTTTATTTTTTTTTTTCTTGTGCATCATTTTCCGTATTTTTCATTTTAAAGATTCACTTGCTTTCACTGGTAAACTCGAATTTGTTTAACCTTTAACTGTTGCAAATTCTGACAATTTTTTTTCACATTTCTTTCTAAATTTTATTTGTACGTGTGGATGTATATATTTCACTTTCAGTTTGCTTTTGTTCTCATTTTGAATATATTTTTTTGCGAAATTTTTCCTTTAATAAAAATACAAAAGAAATGCAAAATTGTGTAGATGTGGAGAGAGACAGAAAGAGAGAGGAACAAAAAATAATGGAAAATAAAATATGAAAATGAACGCATTTGTATAGAAATTGTGGCACGTAAACTTGACGAATATTTTACACATGAAGTACGAATATTTGAACAGGCATGTAGAATATATGTAAGAATAAAACTTTTTTTTTTTCTCGTGGTAAGAAAATATTAAGGGCATCTAAAGAATAGAGATTAAAATATGAATTCTAAATGATCGTTTATTAGACATCAAAAAATTTCCATTAAATTTAGAAAAGTTTGAAAATTTCAAATTTGAAACCTTAGACTCGAATGTTTGCTAGAAATGGGAAATACAAGCTTAAGTTTTGAGAGAAGAGAAATTGTTTTTAAATTTAAAAACTTTAGGAAACTAAATATCATTCGCCCATACAAATGCCTCTTGTGAAATTAAGAAAATTTACCATATTTTGAAAGGATATTGGAAGTATTTGGAAGGGTATTAGGGGTTATTAAAAACATATCCTTCAACCTTTCACTCAGGATTACGACCTAGCTGCTCACACCACTTATGTTGTGTGAGTTAATTTTATACATGAGTGCTGGGACCTACAGTTTAAAGTCGACTGCGAATATATACTACCATGTAATACTGAAACAGCGTTAAGCGGTATCTTACTGTATGTATGGTATGCATGCATATATCTTATTTGTAGAATAGAAAACATAAATAAAACTAAAATTCCACGAAATACTTACAACGTAAATTGAAAAAAATGTTATGAAAATAAAATATTTTTGACTTTTATTAAGATGCCACAAAAATAGTTACGAACTTAGAAATCATAAAAACAGAATGCAAAAAATATTTACACACGTCTTTAAAAATTAAAAAAAAAATTCCTGGAAAATTCTATTTAAATAAATTCAATTCCATTACTCGTATACAAATTTGTTAAATACTTTAATTCTGCCAAAGCAATCAATTTACTGTCCAGCAATTAGGGCCTGATTTGAATTTTCAGAAAATTCTTTAAAAAATTCCTGAAGTTTTTCCATGTTTCCTTTTCTTTTTATCTTTAATTAAAAACTTAATCTTTTTTCATTTAAATAAACAACAAGACTATAAATTTATTTATATTTTTATCATATTAATGTTAAAAAAAAAGAAAGGATTCATAAAGTCTACTCTTTTAGTACAAAATTAATAAATACACTCAAAAATTGTGTTCGTAAAAAAATTTTAATTTTCCTTTTATTTTATTGGAGGCCACAGAGTCTAACCCTTTGTTTTTTTTTAACAGATAGACCTCTTCGGTACTTGTATTCTGATGCCTATCTGTATTAGAATAAATTGCCTTCAATGTCAGCTTGTTCATAACCTCGGTAAGGAGTGGCCAGCCGTTGCATTATAGGCATGCATTGCATTTCTCATGATACATTTTTTATAATAGCAAGCGTCCCCATGTCACAGGAGTTAATCTCGTAACACTTTAGCTAGTTTACTTACTTACTTACTTAATTGGCCATAACAACCCGTTTAACGGATTTTGGCCTGCCGCAACACATCCTTCCAGGCGCCTCTGCTTCTTGCGTGCCTACGCCAGTTGGTCACACCAATCGATGACAGGGCTTCCTCGATTTGGTCCTTCCAACGGATACAAGGTCGTCCTCTTTGCCGAGTTCCGCAGATACCCGCATCAAATACTCGTCTCGCCGGAGCATCCTCATCCATTCGAACGACATGGCCGAGCCAGCGCAGCCGCTGGATGTTAATACGCTGTACAACGTCAATGTCGTTGAGGAGCTCATACAGCTCACTGTTGAATCGGATACGGAAATCATCGCCAACACGCACTGGACCGAAGATCTTACGTAGGACTTTTCTCTCGAACACTCTCAAGGCCGCTGCATCAGTACTTAATAGGGTCCATGCCTCAGCGCCATAAAGAAGCACGGGTAGGATGAGTGTCTTGCAGAGTGTTAGTTTTATCGCACGAGAGAGGTCTCTGCTACTCAATTGCCTATTGACTTTAGCTAGTTTATCGTCCTTAAATATTTCTTCTCAGAGGACACTGCAGGCACTTTTCGAAATGAATTCAACGCAATGAACTGAAGCCAACATCTTAAGAATATATAACGACCTAATCACCAACTGCATCACCCTGGTATCGGGTTCACTTTTATGTAGGTTCGAACGCAAACACAACACAAATGCTCGTGGAGAATTGTTGCTATGCGGTTGGTTTTGAAAATAGAGATAGGGTGGGACTGGATCTCTTTATAGAACAATCAAAAGCCGAACTATATCTCCAGCTACCGGGCTTAAATACCTTCATTGATTAACAATTCCATTAGGCATAGCACAGTAGGCATTTTATATGTATATAGTGAACATTCAATGGATGGCCTTTACTCTTGCAGTGTATTATGTTGAAATTTGGAAAGTAGTTGCAGGAGTGGGGGAGGAGAAGATAGTGTTTAGCGAACTAGGCTTGGATGACCGTCGTCAGTATTTTTTTTTTTTTTGATAATTCACAAATTTGCACCAGGCAGATCCAGATAAAATGTTTTCCAAATTTGGCACTTTCCATTCAATTATGCAGGCCAATGTCTGTTTCGATCGATTAAGAAGAGCCCTAACGCCTGGGAAAATCCATGAAATGGTAAGATTTACTGCAGGCAATAAAAGATGAACCATAAATTGACAAAGAGTTAAAGTTGTCGAAGGACAATATAGGAATTAATTACAATACAATTACAAATTATATTTTAATCATATACGAGCTGAGTAACTTTGAACATAAGCTCGGTGTAGTGTCACAGGCCAGAGTCTCTGGCGGGAATCGAACCCCTTCGAACCTCAACTTTTTTTAAATCTTAACCAACATCTTGATCTCAATCATCAGCAAATTCTCAGTGTATAAATATTTTCTATGTTTTGTTATAACAATTTGTGTGTATTTTTCTTATCCTTCTATATTTTGCATATGATATGCAAATTCCAAAATAATACTTGACTTGCATATGATAATACAAAGCTGAACGTATTTTTTTTACTATAAAAATATGAATTAAGGAGACTCTTTTCTGTGTTTTTCTTTTTATAGATTTTTAAGTAAAAATTTTGAAAACAGAATGGAAGTCATTAAAAATATATGAAAGAATATATTACTCTGCCAGCCATATTTAAAAGTATACATACTCGTACATATGTACATATAATCTATTTTTAAAACTATCTTTTATTTTTTTTTATTTATTTATTTAATAGCAGAATAATACGAAGAAACATATGAAAATATATATTGAAGAGAGAGAGAGAACAAAATTTCAGTAAAATGAGTAACATACTCGTAAATGAAATGACTTCTCGTTAGGATTATGATTATGTTTATTCTCTTCAAACAGCGCGCTGGAGTCGAACTTTATTTATGTTTTGATGACCAATGTTTAGTAATTCACAAAGTCTTGTTTGATTGAAAATTGTATCCACAACAGAGATCAGCAATGAATCGTTTTTTCGCTACTCATAAGCACTCATGAAATTTTGAATATACATAAGTGAGTCAATAATGTTGAAATTCAACAACTCTGATTCATTCGTACTCACTACAATGTTGATTTATAAGTACAGGTTGCAATGAGTATGAGTACAAGGTTGACATCAAACTCATAATATTCAAAATATGTTTGATTCATACGCCTACTCATTCAGATTCATAAATTTTGAAAAATACTTATAATACTCATAAATGATTCGAGTCACTCAAGTTGATTTATAAGTAGAGATTGCAATGAGTATGAGTACAATGTTGACATCATTCAGATTCATAAATTTAGAAAAATATTTATTATGAGTATTATAAAGTCGCCGTGGTCTAGTAGGTAGTGTGTTGGCTTATTAGACGAAAGGCCCGAGTTCGAATCCCAGGTCAGACATCAAAAAGAAAATATGAAAATATTTCTTCGGCGACTTCCTCTCAGCAGATTTCTGGCAAAAACTCTGAGAGTAAAAATTGCCATTAAAAGTTTCTCAAAAAATCTGTCGTTCGGAGTCGACTTTAAACTGTAGGTCCCGCCACTCATGTATAAAATTAACGCACACAACATGAGTTGCGTTGAGAAGCTAGGCCGTAATCCTGACTGAAGGGTTGTAATGGCCAATTATGTATGTATGTATTATAAATATTGATTCGAGTAACTCGCAAAAAAGTCAAAGACAGCAAGCAAAGCAAACACACAACATTCTAGTGAGTATTGTAGTGTTTGTAAGCGAATCATACTTATTTTGTGATTCTTGTAAATGTTAAGTAAAGGAGAGTTGAAATCAATAACATCATGCGTATTGTTAAGTATGAATACGATGAGTACTTTAAACTTTGAATATGAGTAGTATGAGTATGATATTAAAATAAGTATGAATGCGTATAAGTATCAGAAATTATGAGTATGATTCAAATCTACTCATCTTTTTGAATGCTCATTGTTGATCTGTGATACACAACTCCCATACTTGCAGATTATTGCAATCAATCATCCAAAGTGTTTCTAAAAATTTTTGGGCATTTTTAAAATTTTAATCTTTCAAAGGATTTTAAATCCTTCTAAATCCATGCTTATAATGCAAGCAATGGCCTTCTTAGTGTTAAAGATAAGGAAAAAGTGTGTTTTAAATTTAATAAAAGAACTGAAACAATTTAATATCCCTTCTGGCTATAATTCTTCAAACACATACTCTTTCCATTCCTTTAGCCGTGAAAATAAAACAAAAAAAAAAGAACATTTCAAATCTTTTTGCAAAAACAATAACAAAACAAAAAAAGAAAAAAGCAAAATATTTTTCCATTTGCATTTATGAATGTGTGTAATCAAGGATTCTAAAGTAAAAAAAATTTTGAATAATTAATGAAAATAAATGGAAACGAAACAACTTTAAATAAAGACACTTGAAGGCTTATGAACGCAGTAATACTCATGCATTTATTTCACTTCTACGCATAAAATAAAAATTTCAAAACCTTTTAAATTAATTATAATTTTAAATTAATTTTTGTGGCAAAAAAATTATGAAATATTGGGTTGTAGCAAAAGTATTTTCGGGAAAATGTTTAAATCGAATTTTTTAGAATGAAACGCAACATGGAAAAGTAAATTCTAGCCTGGTCCTTAACTGTATAGACCAATGGATCTACACCTGACAGTTCTTTGGCGGTCCACATTGCGTTTATCTTAAACGTTCCACTATGGACTGGTGTTTACAACTCCAACAAAGTTTTTGTGCAGCCTATAACCGTTTAATGTCCATATTTTATGCAGAATGCCGTGGTAGATGCAAAGTTTATATATATGGACAATATCATCTGATGACAGCATATTAGTATGACGCAAAAAAAAACCAGGGCCGCACGATGCTCTTAGAAGATGTTTGATGATGCTTTGCATGGGACCGTATCAGCCTCCAACTGGAACGATAGTGATTCGTTTTAGAGGAAGCGAGAGGTGACATGCCACACCATTTTCGTTCGATTAGTTGTGTTGCCCAAAGTATGAACAACAACTCCACCTAAGAGCAATCAATTCGAATACATTTCCAATGTATGTACTAAAAATACAACAAAACTATTGCACTGAAAGGAAGAAATTGAAGAATTTTCCAAATTAAATCAAAAGAAAAAAGATTAAACTCATGTATACACTCAGTCACACTCATTCAATCAGTCATATCCACTTAGGCAAACACATGCGAAGAAAGCAGTGAGTTAACAAAGACGTAAAGGAATATCAGCTTACAAGCTTAACCAAATGCAATGTTTTTAATAAAATTTACAACAAAAAAAATCTAAAAAGAATTCATTTAAAACAGTATGACAAAAAAAAAAAGGAAAAATTACATTCCATGCATAAGTTTTTTTCCTATTTTTTTACTGCAACACTGTTAATTTCCTTTTTTGTTGTTGTTGGATTTTTCATCAAGGATTACATATGTTGGTTTGGTTTTAATTCAATTCAGTTTTCTTTTTTTGCATGCACGAAGAAAATAAAATAATTTTTAGGTTTCATTTTGAACAACTAATTATGAGCTACATTAGGTCGAATAAATTTATTTTATTTTATTTTAAATTGTTTAAATATCTCATCGTATTAACAATGCATTGTGAGCTGATGCCTAATAATTCTAGCAAGGCCAACAACTCGTTATGTATGTATCAGAGATCAGCAATGAATCAATTTTTCGCTACTTATAACTACTCATGAAATTTTGAGTATGAGTGAGTAAACAGTATTGAAATTCAACTACTCTGATTCATTCGTACTCACTACGATTTTGATTTATAAGTACTGGTTGCAATGAGTATAAGTACAACGTTGACATCAAACTCATAACATTCGAAATATTTTTGATTCATATGCCTACTCATTCAGATTCATAAATTTACTTACAACAACATTGATTTATAACTACAGGTTGCAATGAGTATGAGTACAACGTTGACATCAAACTCATAACATTCGAAATATGTTCGATTTATATGTCTACTCATTCAGATTCATAAATTTTTAGAAAAATACTTATAATACTCATAAATGATTCATCTGATTCTAATCATTCATCAAAATTTACAGTCTTAGTTGTTGTTGCATTTACAAAAAAAAAGTAGAAAGAAAAAGATAAAGACAACAAGCAAAGCAAACAAACAACCTTCTAGTGAGTATTGTAGTGTTCGTACTCGAATCATACTTATTTTGTGATTCTTTTAAATGTTGAGTAAAGGAGAGTCGAAATCAACAACATCATGCGTATTGTTAAGTATGATTGCGATGAGTACTTCAAACTTTGAATATGAGTAGTATGAGTATGATATTAAAATAAGTATGGGTGGGTATAAGTATCAGAAATTATGAGTATGATTCGATTCTACTCATCTTTTTGAATACTCATTGCTGATCTCTGATGTATACACATTAAAGCAGAATATTTGTTGGTTAACTGATGGTATATAGAGGCTATCGTTTAGGGCGCTTTCTAGGTTTTAACTGCTCAACAGTGAATTTTTAGCAGCTTAGCAATAATTTTAAACAGGATTAAAATAAAAAATATTACAAAAACAGCGACAGAGAGAGAGAGAGAGAGAGAGAGAGAGAGAGCTAGGGGGAGTTTTATAATGAACCAAAATTTTAAGATTATTGTGGCATTTATTCCAGTTACATGGAGAACATATAGAATACACCACATATACGCAGGTAATTATATGTTATGAGTACACCTTGTACTCGTTTAACAAATAAGGGAAACAATAGCTTGAAAAAATAATTCTTGTCAACAAGTGTTATTTTGACTTCAATAGTAGGTGAGTAGAGATTATTCTAATGCGATGAAACTAGCGCACCACTTCATCTTTCAAAAAATATTCCTTCGGTGTCCACCTCTTATTAGATTTCTCGCAAAAACTGTAGGCCCCGCCACTCATGTATAAAATTAGCACGCACAACATAAATGGTGTGAGAAGTCAAGTCATAATCTTGACTGTATAGTTGTAATGAGAAATTCTGTATTATGTATCTGTAGGTATATAAAAAAAAATCGTGACATGTGTCAATGCCAAAAACGCTCAGTTATCATTGAAATCATAAAAAATGATTGAATATTTTTTTTTATCAAAACTTATGCTGTGTTTCGTAAATGACGTGGTTTGTCGCAATCAATCTGTCGAACAGACTATTTAAGTTGTGACAACAAATTTAGTTGGAGTTTCACTTTATTGGAAATTAATGTTCCCATCCTCTTGTAAATAATGTTGCTGTATAGACCACTGTCTATGATAATAGCGATATACTAACTCATTGTCGTTGTCAGCATTTGGGCTTGTGAAATTCGAACATCTGAAAGACTTTACGAAAGGCTGCCCTAGAAAAATTTGATGCAAGGTGGCGTATATCAAAACAATTCACAAAACACATACATACATACATCATTGGTCACTACAACCCTTTAGTCAGGATAAGGACTTAGTTTTTCACATCACTTATGTTGAGTGTGTTCACTTTCTGAGGGCGATGTGATAGTTGGTCCTGATCCCCAATTTGCCATTTCTACGGGCTCATCAATGGATGGGTTGTTTTATTTCTAGGTGTATATGGGCTGCTAAGGACAATGTAAGAACAGGTTGGCTGCTGGGATCGGATAAGACCAGCTTAAGCTTAGTGATTGGGTTTATTACGGAGCACTGCGAGATTAGATCTCTGACAAAGATCTAGAACAGATACCAGCCGTACTATTGCAGGCTATGTTGCGATGAGGAGGAGTTGGAGGCTATCTAACACCTCCTCTGTAACTGTCCAGCCCTTAGTGGGTTGAGATTAAAGAAATTTGGCAGGGAGTTCTTTGAGGGTTTGAATTCTATGTTGAGAGCCGACATGAAGGCTCTCCATAGATTCATTATTAGTTTGAGGTCGTTGAGAAGGCTTCAATAGCGTAGTTGCGCTCTCTTGTGTGTTTTGTTAGTCTGTGCAATTCCTCTGCTTCCTTATTCTTCCTTTATTTTTCCCTATCTCCCCTATTCTCTATTCCCCTTTAGGACGTTGTACAATGGGCCAACTGGACCTCCGGGTACTGTACTTGTCATAATTGACAAGTACACGTCCTCTAACCTAAATCTAAACCTATGTTGTGTGTGTGTGTTAATTTTGATTTAAACGGCAGATTTTTACGAAATTTTTCGTGGCAATTTTTTTACTCCCTGAGTTTTTGCCGGAAATCTGCTGAGAGGAAGTCGCCGAAGAAATATTTTCTTCATATTTCGTTTTGTTGGAAATATTTGAACTGAGGCCTCATGACTAATAATCCAACACATTACCTATTAGACTGCGGCGACTGTCAGCATTTGAGCTTGTGTAATTCGATAACTGCTCAATGCCCTCATGGCGGGTTATCGAATCAAACCCTATTTAAAACGGTAAATGCAGGAAGAAAATTTTGTTTGTTGTGAAATATTTTCACACAATACCTTGTACAACAAGGATTAAATGTCGTAGTAACAGCATATACATATGTATGTGAATGTATGTGAATATATTTTCATGTGCATGTGTTTGTAAAGTTTTTATTAAAGCTTATGACAGCTGCTGATGACAGTTACATTTGCTAATTCTTATTTTATACCTTTCGCTTTTGCATAAGTATAGGTGAGTAGTATTTCTATATCTAAAAGCAAAAAAGAAATTATTTTTTATATTTAAGTCTCTCACAAACATGTGTTCGAAATTAAAAATAGAAAATGAAAAAACCTTCTTTTATTTTAATGTATATGTGCACACGTACACTAATATTCACATATTAAATATTCAAATAAGTATATGCATATGTATACACGAGCGAATACATATGTATGTAGTCTTAACGCTTTTAAATATAAAAATAGCAGATTATGTACGCTTTGAAGTTGAGACTTTTAACTGATGATATTGTGCTAATGCTTTGGAGTGTATGTATGTATGTATGAGCGTGTGCGTATGCATATGTGTGGAAAGAGAAGAGGCATACCATTTGAGACTAGACGGGAAGTTGCTCTTATAACAACATTATAATGATGCTCTTATATTTCCTTAAAACGCCATCATAATTATTCAACAATTTCTACATGAACTTTGTTTCGAAGCATATTAAAGAATATCAAAACCTGTTAACACGCTCGCGTCTATGTTGGAGATAGGAAAACGCAATAAAAAATTAAAAAAAAAAAAAATATATAAAGTATGCTTGAGTAAGAGAATCTGCTATTTTCACTTGACAGCTTTAATTTTCAAGAGTATAATTCGTTTAACTGAAGAGCAGGTTTTTTAAGTGAGCCAAGAAGTGTGGTTTCAAGGCCTATTTTGAGTGCTCAAATAAAAGCGAATTTATTTGAAAGGTGATGATAATTTGAATTAATTTTTGGAAAGCACTGTGTAACTTAAAAATGTGGTATTTTTTGTGGATGATTTCTGTTGGGAACATTTGTTGTGAAACATTGATACAAGATATTGGACGCCAATAGCTAAGATTTGTTTCCTTGGAGATTATTATACTCAAACGCTGCTGTTTGTTAAAGATTTGTTGCCTTTACATACATACATACATAATTGGCCATTACAACCCTTGAGTTAGGTTTACAGCCTACCTTCTCACACCATTCATGTTGTGTGCCTTAATTTTATACTTGAGTGGCGGGAACTATTGTTTAACGTCGAGTCCGAACTACAGTTTTTTGAGAAACTTTTTCATGGCAGGTTTATTTACTCTCAGAGTTTTTGTCAGAAATCTGCTGAGAGAAAGTCGTCAAAGAATTATTTTTCTTTCGTTTTGATATTTGACTTGGGATACGAACACGGGTCTACGTCTAGTAAGCCAACACACTACCTCCTGGACTACGGCGACTTAATACTGCGCTGTAGTGCTGAAATGGTTCCTAAATGGTTCCTACTCGTACCCGAGTCCTTTCCCAATGGAAATCGAGTATTTAAAAGAGTTCCAAAGACTGTCATATCCAAGTGATAAAATAAATTGGAACAACTTTGCTGTGTGAGATAGGATTAGTTCCTTGCACTTTAAATTTCCAATCGTGCAACATCAAATTTTTCTCATACTCTTCTTGAATCACTTGGTGGCTTGCCAACAATTGCTGTCGAACAGAAACTAATTGACTCAGACTGTTGAAAGGAGACAACTACAACAGATGTCTTGTTGCCTTTACGGTTAAGGAGTGGAAATTTCTGAAAGCCACAGATTTTCTGATTTGCCCACGTAATTGAAACAATTTTATATTGAGTGAGTACAGTATACGTGTCATTGAAAAACAATAACTTGTCCCAATAATTTCCTCCAATACTGTACGTATATTATTAATAATATTAATAAATGATACATACATACAATTTTGAATATATCACTCACAAGCCCACACATACATGCATTCTTCTGTGTGTAAGTAAATTGTATTAAAATTCTTTGTAAGTATGGATGATTTACATCATCTTCAGTTTTTATTTGTATTTCAGTCACTTTCACCACAACTTGACGCAACATTAATCGTTTTTAATGTATCTCACCATCATCGCCCATCCACTTTCCCCAATAGATACGGACGGGTATTGTTTATTTTATTAACTTCTCTGGTGAAGTTCAATATAAAAAAAGAAGAAGAAAACAATTTCATTTGAATATTATTTTTAGAAAAATGCCCTTGGCTGCGGGGAGCTTGGTAGTGTTTGTGGCAGTGGTAAGTCAACATTTTATGGCAATGACACAACATAAGTGAAGTCACGTAATTTTTATGGTTGGAAGACATTTTTAAATCATTTATTATTTTTATTTTTGTATTTTACTCCGTTTTTCATTTGTTTTTTTTTTTTTGTTTCAGAAATATTCATTTATTAGGCATTTAGATAGATATACAGTGTGGGTTAAAAGTGGTTACAGAAATAATATTATTTTATAAGTAATTAAAAGAATAAATATTAGGTACACATACATACATACATATGTATGTAATTGGTCATTACAACCCTTTAGCTAGTATTAAAATCTAGCTTCTTCTACAGAAAGGTCGAACAACAACAAATCGGAATTGATCCACTGCTAGAGAAATTGCTCTTTATGGAAACTTCTAATGTTCATAGCACTGTTTGTTGCAGTTACATGCAGGCACAAAAAGTCGCTTATAATAGCGCTTTAAATTGCGGGTAGCGGCGCCTTCAGGGGTCTTTTCGGACAAGCACAAACCAATGGCATTCTCAGCTCATAATCCGAATCAAATAGTCAATTCACAATCACTTCTGGGTTCTTCCAGTACATATATGACATTATGAACCATTGGATCAGAACTGAGCTCATTATACTGGCAAGAGCTCTGATTTGACTCTAAAATATAGTCCAATGACACTCCAAGCCTATAAACCCGTATCAAAGAGTTATGTTTATCGGATGTAATGACTCTTCCACATGCACTTTTGCACTATTCAACCCCGTATGTGATAATATTTAACAACAGAGTGAGAAATGAGCCCATTTTACGGTCACAGCGCTCAGATTTAATTATAAAATGCGGCTCAATTGCATATCAAACAATCACTTTTCTCGAATGCATTGGCTTTTCTACAATCACTTGTGGGTTCTCCTAATCCATATGTGACCCTGGAATACAGTCCTATAATACTCTAAGCCTATAAACTTGTACTAAACAGTTATGTTTATCGGATGTAATGGCTTTTCCACAATCAATTCTGGAGTCTTCGACAACGTACATATGTGATAATATTTAACCACTGAGTGTCATAGCGCTCTACCACTACTGGGTCCTCCGAGACCATATGCGACTAGTTTGCCTGTTCACACCGGCTAAGAAAAGGACTGCTTTGCTAGAATGATTCAGTGGTGGCCTCGTACTAAGCATCCGTGGCTCTATAACTTAATCAGAATATCTGCGGCATTATGAATAACCAGTCGGCTTCAACTATTACAGGATTTTATGGGAGGGCAGGTCGACAAAGGACCGATTCAAATTATAAGCCACATATTCTTTAACAGAAGCGATAATTTCGGAAGAGTATACATTGTGGGGATGAATACGCCTTTAGTCATTTAAAAATTCTTTATAATCATTCTAATTAGTTGCAGACTATGTCGACTATGAGGACATCCTATAATGATCACCCCACTTGTTGTGCGTTTTAACTATTTATATGCGTCCAACGGTTGTTCAACGATCTGTATTTGTAGATGGACAACCATTCAATAAATAAATGACCCTTCAGATGAAAGATATTTAACAGTCGACCGGAATAGTTCGGATTGAAGGTTGAAGTCCTATATATTGTTACGCGTGGTTACATAGTGAAAGAAGGTATATAACATATTCCCAAATAGCTAAATTCGTAGTCTCCATAGTGGGTAGTGTGTTGGCTTATTAGACGCCAGACCACGGTTTAAATTCCAGATCAGACATCTCCAATGAAACATGAAAAATACTTCTTCGGTGACTTTCTCTCAGCAGATTTCTGACAAAAACTCTGCGAGTAAATAAAATTGCAATGAAAAGTTTCTCAAAAACTTTTGTCGTCGTTCGGAGTCGACTTTAAACTGTAGGTCCGGTCACTCAAGTATAAAATTAACGCACACAACATAAATGGTGTGAGAAGCTTGGTCATAATCCTTTCTGAAGGGTTGTAATGACTTATTATGTGTGTATGTATGTTATGTATCCAAATTACCCTTCCTCGTGTGATACAAGCAAACATTTGGTTATATTTCAAAATTAAAGTCCTACAATCCACAGGAAATATTTGTTTTAAAAAAAAGTAAAATCGCAACATTAGATTTTTATTTTTGTTCAGTTACTTTTGGCTTACACTGTATATATGTATGTATGTATGTACATATGCATGCAGATGTTTAGATTTGTTTGTTTTTTACCACTTAAGCATTTAAAGGAATCTGCCCATCTAAACGTATGATTAACATTAATTCCATTCTTACATTTCAGCGTATATGGTAAGTAAATGTAAATAGTAGTGTTTGTGTGTGCGTGTATCTGTGTGTAACCATCAATCATATCAATCAATTCCATTTGGATTTCTATTGTAAATGGTAAATTAATGTTAATTACGTGCCATTAACCAATATTTCAAATTTCCTAACGAACCGAAATAACCACAACCAAACTAAAATCCTTATTATGGAACACAATCACACATATTGTGTAGTATACATGGATGATGTGTATTAATCTCTATGCTTGTTTGTGTGGGTGTGTGTGTATATCTCTTTATAAGATTTGATTATAAGTTGTTCGTTATTAATCCTGCCACCATCACTGCCGCCACCTCTGTGATGATGATGTATGTGGTAAAACAATTTGAATCATTTTCAATGTGTGGCACATTTAAATGATTTAATTTGTTGCCCTCGAAATACAATCATTTGCACTTAACAAATGACCAATTGACGCACGATGCCGATGATAACGTACATAGATGACGAAGACTATGTTGTTGGCATTAACGATGACCACCAGAATTGTATTATAAATGGAATGACAGCTTCTGTTGAAATCGTTTCAATTTTGCCTTTGGCAGTGAAGTATTTTAATTGATTTTAAAAACATTCTGTCAAGATATACAAAGTAATTAAAGGGAAAAAGAGAAAAAAAAGAAATTAATTTAAGACACAGAATCTGCAACTTATCGATTCAAGAAAGGCTTCTTACATCACACTGGCCATATTCGATTGAAAAGGAAGGATACTCTTGCGCTCGGCCGAAGATGAGAAATCAATATTTTATTTTATTTTATTTTATTTTATATATTTTATTTATTATTTATTTATTTATATTTTTGTATTATTATTTTTGAACTTTTTATTTTATTTGGCAATGGCTAAATAAATATATACATTTTCCTTTTTAGTTTTAAGACTTTCTTTTTAGTTTTAAGATTTGAATAATTATTGTTAGTCCATTATTAATGGAGATTCAATAAATAATAATAATAAATGAGAAAAAAAAAAAAAAAAGAAAGGTTTCAATGCTATCTTGTGGGCTGCTATAGGGAAAGTATTGTAATGAAAAGTCACCTGAGCTGTATACATATACTTGGTAATTTAAAAAGGTCACTCGGTTTACCATTTACGAATACAGACTGTTAAAAAACTGAAAAAATTATAAAAATAGTTAAAATATTACAACAAAAGTAGCGATTCAAACGTGGTCACTGTTCGAGAATTATGGGGTGATTAGGGTCCTCATAAACGGCCTACTGATTTCATTTCCTTAGGTCTGTGCATCAATGCAATGTACACACTGTCGAATCTACAATGTCTGTTGATGAAAGTGTTGTGTATGTATGTATGTATGTATGTAATAATTACTGGAAAAACAATAGTGAAATCCGAATAAAGGACTTAAAAAAATATTTTTGAAGTCATCCCTTGAACATCCGAGATATTTTACGCACTTGCACTCAAATTTAAATATTTTTACAGTTAAATAAAGATGCGTGTATGAATTGTTTGTGTTGTTATTGTTGTATTTTTTAATTTTAATTTTTTGCTAAAATGCTAATGACATTAAAAATGCTTAAAATGCACACACAGGAGAAAAACTCGCTTGTAACAAATAATGGAATACACGATAAAAAATATTAAAACAAATATAAAATTTAAATTTTATAACGGTGAGGTGGAGGAATAAGCATAAAATAAAATCATACTTTATAAAGTTTCTTCAAAGAGCAGGAGAAACATGTGTGAGACACTAAAAAGCTTTCACAGTGGAATAAAATAAATATGTTAAGAGGTGTCTTCAACACACCCAGCCGAAAGGAAGTTGATTTTGTTGTGCATTTTCATTTCGTCGTAGTCTAAAAGATAGTGTGTTGGCTTATTAGACGTAAGACCTCAGTTCAAAAAAAATATTTCTACGTTGATTTCCTCTTAGCAGATTTCTGGTAAAAACTCTGAGCGTTAAATAAAATTGCCATGATAAGTTTCTCAAAAAAATCTGTTGCCCGGACTCGACTTTGCTGTAGGTCGTGCCACTCATATCTAGATCTAACACACACAACATAAGTGGTGTTAGAAGCGAAGTTGTAATCCTGACTAAAAGGTTGTAATGACCAATTACGTATGTATCATATTCCATGACAAAATAGAATTTGAATCCTTTCCAAGCCTATGTTAGCAGGGATCTAACTATATTCGTGCAGTACCAGCATTTAATTTTGGCATTGACACCGCATTTAGAATCTATTTCTCTCCTATATCTAAGCCAATATCTTTGCATTTTCATAGGCTTTTCCCTCAAGTGGTGTTTTCATCTTAGTTTTTTATCCAGGATAACACTTAAGTGTTATAACTGATCCGGGATGTTTTCTTGAAAACAACAAGATCTCCATACTGGATAATATGAAATCCTGCATACGCTGTCTATAACATAACCAGGAATTATATCAGAGTTACACAAAACCTATCTCTTGACAATGCCGTTTAAATTTTTAAATTTTCAGCCCTTATTGTGCAACACCAGATGTTCTCCTGAGTTCATTTCAATAAAAGCCCTAAGTGAACAATAACAATAATAACAAGTAAAAGAAAAAATAAAACACAAGAACAAATGTTAACGTATTATTACAGTGTGTGAGAGTATGTGTAAGAGAGACAGATAAAGGAAAAGATGGCCTGAGTGAAAGAGAAAACATCAAAATCATGTTTAAACATTATAAAACCTGAGGCTACAATTCAACTGATCAAATAACAACAGAAACAAATAACACAACACAAAACAACACAAGCAAACAAACACAAGCAATCACAATAACAATAACAATCATATTTATATTTAATGTAAAATACGAGATCCATAACCACACAAACACACACACATAACACATAACTTTACTCACACTATCACGTGTACACATATACGCATTTTTATTCATATTCATCCGTTTTTAAAATTTTTTCTGATTCATTTATGCAGCCTGACAGATGAACCATAAAAATACGGAGTTTTTTTTGCTCAAATGAAAAAGAGAGCGAGAGAGGGTGAGTGGAATTCTTCTGCAACTCACCCACATGTCAGTCCAATAATTCTTTTTTACATTCATAACTGGCATAGTGGTATGACATATTTGTGTGTACGTGACGTTGGCATAAAAATTTATGATTTTCTCCACAATTTTACGTATACATATATTACTTTACATACACTATTGTTATTGTATTATTATATTGAATATCATAATATATGACGATGAAATTCAAAATTTAAAGAATGCAGACATATAGTATATGTGCCGAAATACCGAGTATTTTTTTTTGAGATGCATGAGTGACAATCGTTATCGTTAATTAGAATGCGACAGCTGAAATGTTTTGACATTTCTAATCATTAGGATTTGATCTCGCTTCCTGAAAATTTGTTCTTGGAATTCATAGAGCATTTTATTCATTATGGGGTCAACATAATAAGAATAGTGAGCAAATAATTCGCACTGATATTGAAGGTTTCTGCATTAATTTTACTCTTCTTGGCTCAAAACCATCAACAGAACAGAAAAAAAAATTGCGTTTAACGCAGAAAATATTGTTGCTGTAGCACAAAGTCTGGAAATGCCGAAATACCAAATTTTTGTTGTTCTCAATTTAGTGCTGCTTCAAACCGTCTCCACCGAGAACTCGACTTGGACTGGAATACATTTCGGAAAGACTTAAAAGACTTCGTAGAACATTTTTTTGGACCTGTTTACAAATTATAGCATTGCTTAATATAACAACAAACACCAGCATAAAGAATAAACCAGTAAACAAAAATACACAAACAACAATAATGAATGTAAACAACGGTGTTTACATTTATAGAGATTTCGAGAAGGCGTAGTCAAGAATTTTCGTTTTCAGACTGTTTATGTTGCCATATAAAAGTTAAGGCAAAGCAAGCGACGGAGCTACTGAAGTTCAGTCAGTCTTATGTGAAGACACGGTGCGTTTGAAGAGAGTAATCGTGGTTTGAAGATTTGTCTCGTAATAATACAAAGGATATAAACAGAGGAATAACAAAGAAAAGCAATTGTTGTTGTTTACAGCAAGTTGTAAACTGCGACACACAGAATTGTGCGAATAACAAAGAATTTTAATTAAAACTAAACATGGATTTATTTTAATTTTATTTGCAATCTACGAACTCCTATTTTAAACGTTTTTAAAAAGGTAAAAAACGTAACAATATCAATGTGAGATCGTAATTTGTTGAAATCCCTTATCTTTTACATGTCCATACAGTGCAATATTAATTAAAAATTGCTTTTATTTTTCCATATCATACATTTCTCATTTCTCAGATATCTCAGATTTCCTTCCCTGTTTTTAATCTGCAACAGAAATTCTGTTTAAATTTCTAACCACATTCGTACGCATATTTTGTGGATTATTTTCCTTAATAAACCAAATAATTCTGACATGTTTTCTTACGAAATTATTCCCCCTGGTGAGTTTATCTTTAATTCTCTTGATTATTTTCTTGTTGTTTTTGTTTTTTTTTGTAGATAAACATCTTTGTTATTCAAAAAAAACAAACATTTTTTTTTTAAAAAATTCATTCATTATCCAGGAAAATATTTACAATCGACAGAAAAAAGAAACAAAATAACACAGAGGGGGGTTTATTCACATTTGTTTACTTCTGTTTTTCAAATCAAAAAAAACATTAAGTTTTTCTCATAGTTTTCGGTTTTTAATAGGGAAATCAAATGAGTCTAAGTATAGTAGTGTTGCTATGAAAATATTGTTCCTACAATTTTTAACTTCTTATCGAAGATGAATGTGCTAAAAATTATATGCAAAATAAAATAACATTTCAAATAAACATACTAAATATGTATATGTATGGACTTATATTTCGTACAATTTAGTATATATACGAGGGATGTTATATTATTCAATAATGGAGAAATGGAAGTAGTCTATGTATAGCAAAAGATATTGCATGAATTTAGGCGTAGATTGGCAAAATCCAAGTCGTTTAACTACTTTTCTAGAAGGTGATGAAACAACACGAGATGGCGTCCAATCTGGGCGCCCTCGAGAGCAGCTGAGATTATTACGGGTGTGGTTAAAAATGACACAAACGACTCTTTTACAGAGTCTCTGTATTATCGATCAAACGATGTGCTATAGTATTGGGCTTCAACCAGTTACTGAAGATGTTACAGACGATCCTGTATTAACGATCAGAAGATTATTGGACCACAATCGAAAGCTGAAAGGAGCAGCAGCTAGTCGTTGACATTAAGAGCGTATAATCTACGCTCAGCTCATTCTGTATCTTAATAACGAGGTACACAATCAATAAAAGGCGTGTGAGCGACAAGGTCTCGTATCCACTAGTAAGACGAATTAGATCTTCAAGAGCATAGAAAATTCGCGTATAACACAGAAAGCATCACTGCACCCGCTTGAACTTAGGCGCTGATGTTCTTTATAATCGCGCAAATACTTCGAGCCAAAAGACTGCTGTGACGATGAGCAGATTGCATTCTACATTACCAAGTCCAATCTCGTTTTTTTGGAGCTTAAAAACATTTTTAATGTTCTGATTTTTATATTGTTATCTTTTTACCTTTTTAAAAACGTTTAGAATATGAGTTCATTGACAGTATACAAAAATAAAAGCAAATATGTGTTTAGTTTCAATTAAACTCTTTATTAATCACACTACTTTCGTGTGCCACCGTATACATTGTTACGATACAACAACAACAACTTGCTTGTTCGTTATTCTTCACTGCTCACAACCTTTGCGTAAGCAACAACACTTGTACGTTGGATCTGTATAGCGGAGATGTTCAAACCATGGCTGTTTACACATGACTGACTGAATTATTACTGCTCGTTGCCTGCTTTGACTTGCCTTTTTATATGGTCGCGTAATCAGTCTGATGAACGTCCTTGAAGTAGAATGTTCGTGTCTTCGCCTTCTTGAGAACTCTATCGCTACTTCTTTGTTGTTTGTGTATTTTGCTTACGTTTTTTGTTGTTGCTTTCTCTCATACCGATGCTATTGGTTTACTTGGAATAAGTTCGTTGTATTTGTGTGTGTAGCTTTTGTTAATCATGTTAATGTTAAACGATGTTTTCGACGCTCCATAAAGGACAAGATCGCACTTGGCAAGAGGGTATTCAAATTTTTCAAATTGACTACAGATTGTAAGCTCCTCAGCGGTTAGGAGCACCGGTTTGCATCAGCAAAGCAATTTTTGACAGTTACTTTTGAATGGTACCGAATTAACCTGAGAAATCCTTGACATTTATGGGCGGGAACAGATATCTAAGGCACGTTCGTTAATGACTTAATTGCAGACTGGCTCTCCAAAAAAAAAAAAATCAGGGGCTTTTCAGGGAAAGTCATGGCATTCCGTAGCCTTAAAAATAACCATACGCCTTAAGGTAACAATGGCACAATCGTTTTCGATCTTACGTTTACCCTCGAGCACACGAAAGGTCTTTTAAGCCAAACTTCTTCTCATGGTTAATTAAGTTTTTTTTTTAAATTTTTTTCAAAAAGTTTACTGCTCTCTTAGAATGTTTAGTTATTGTACACACACTGCCGCACTTAGGAAATAGACCACCGATCAAGAACAGCCATGTAACTCACCTCGTTGTTGCTTGGTTTTAATGTTTTCCTATGTGAGCAATAATAATAATGAAAACAAATATCATACAAGCATAGAAAATCTATATAAAAATGTGTCTGTGTATGTGTCATGTGTATGGACACGTAAGAGTAAGTGTGAATCTCTGTTAAAGTGTATGTATTTGTGTAAGTGAGAGTTTTTTTTTTATAAGCTGGCTGCATAGTATAGGAGATATGGTACACAGCAATGGCAGAAGAGAAAATAAAAAAATACGAAAGAAGTAAGAAAAAGAGGAAAACAACAGTAACTACAATATTAGAGCAATAACAGCATAAGAATATGGTTGTTGTTGTTGCTGGTGTTGTTGCAAAATGAATATGTGAAGGAAACGGTGAGGTAAACAATATTTTTCAGTTCATTGAACGGAATAAGCTTATTCCGATAAGGAAAATAACCAACTACCGTTTTAAAAAGAAATAAAATTCATACACACACAGAGACACATATATGTACGTTATACATTTGCACATACGCTCCATGATATTATGTCTGTATTTTTGCACATTACAAATACATGCATATACACACATACACATTCCTTCTCTCTCTCTCTCTCTCTCTTACTCTGTATTAAAAAATGTATCTTTATGTAACAGAAAATGTTTTATGCTCCCTCTCTCTCTCTCTCTCCCTCTCTCTTTCTGCTGTTATCTTCTAAAAATAAATGTATGCCAAATCAGTTTACATAAACACATACAAATTTAAAAATATAAATAAAAATATGAATGTATGTATGTATGCATGTCTGTATGTGTACATTTCTTGTCCTATACATGTATAGTGTCCCTTTTTTCCTTCTTCTCTGTGTGTTGTTATGCACTTGATGTCTTCCTAAGATTTTTCTCTCTCGTATTGTGTTTATAAACTTTATTTTGCCATTTCTCATGTCAATGAATATGCTAGCGTGTGTGTATGTGTATATGAATTTGTAAATTTATATACAAATACAACCAATACATGTTCTTGTTTGTTTTTTTTCACGTATTAGTGTTCAACCGTTTTTATGGCTGCATTAAAGCTTCACTGATTGTGGTAATTTAGGGTAAAATTTAAAACATTTTTATTGCTTCAGATGGAAAATTTAAGATGAAATTTTATAGTCTTGTAAATATTCAAATACAAAAGGGCGACTAGTTAAAGTTAGTTAATCAGGATACTACCGTAGTCAGGTTACGAACCTATATGTATAATTTCAAAAGCATTTTCAAGGCAGGCAATTGATAAGTGGTGAGTATAAGATGTTTAAAGAAACATTTTTTCAAGCTTTCAGTAAAAATTCTATTCTACATGGAAACCACTGGGCACCGTAGCCAACGTTGCTGTTTTTATTTCAGGTCGTTGCTAGATTTTCGTTAAAAGTTAGAAGGTGCTAAAGGCAATTTGATCGCTTTGTTGTAACCAATTATTGTTGTGAAGAAGTATCTTAGTACTAAGGCCATACGATCTACTGTACTTCTCTCAAATTGATTTATTTTTTATTTATTTATTTATTATAATTGAAATTTTATAGGGTACCCCTATAATGTTTCCCATCTTGCGAATAGTACTCATCACCAAAACCACCTTTTTAACATTGAAACCACAGTCATGGGTAAAGGTTTTGCCTTCTAGAATCTGCCGCAGTTTCAATCTCCAGAACATCCAGATAGTTTAAAATTTTTCCTGCTGATATGGAGGTCACAACGCAATTCAATTGAGTTTTTGACACTAAAATTGATGGTGAAGGGTACTCACCAGAGATCAGCAATGAGTACTCAAAAGATGAGTAGATACAAATCATACTCATAATTTCTGATACTTATACGTATTCAAACTTATTTTAATATTATACTCTTACTACTCATATTCAAAGTTTAAAGTACTCATCGCACTCATACTTAACCATACGCGTGATGTTGTTGATTTCAACTCTCCTTTACTCAACATTTACAAGAATGACAAAATAAGTATGATTCGCGAACGAAGTCTACAATACTCACTAGAAGGTTGTGTGTTAGCTTTGCTTGCTCTCTTTGCCTTTTTTTCTCCTTTTTTGTAAATGCAACAACAACTAAGACTGTAAATTTTGATGAATGATTCGAATTACTCGAATCATTTATGAGTATTATAAAAAATTTTCTAAATTTATAAATCAGAATAAGTAGGCGTATGAATCAAACATATTTCTAATCTTACGAGCTTGATGTCAACGTTGTACTCATGCTCATTGCATCCTGTACTTATAAATCAATGCTTTAGTGAGTACCAATGAGTCAAAGAAGTTGAATTTCAATACTGTTAACTCACTCATACTCAAAATTTTATAAGTGCTTATGAGTAGCTAAAAAAACGATTCATTGTTTTATTATTATTAAGTATGAGTACGATGAGTACTTTAAACTTTAAATATGAGTAGTATGAGTATGATATTAAAATAAGTATGAATGCGTATAAGTATCAGTAATTATGAGTATTATTCGAATCTACTCATCCTTTTGAATAGTCATGGCTGATGTCTGGTTTGTCTCCCTTATGTCCGTCATAATAAAGATGGTGAATAATTGTAGAGCTTATTGTATCGTATCGAATAGATGATTATAGCCTATAAAGTAGTTGGTTAAGATGGATTATCTTATTTCCCAGTTTGCTTATGTAAACAGTTCTCCTTTGCTTTGTAAGCTCTTGATTTTTACTGCATCTGCATTACAGTTCTTCAACGGAAAAAAGCATTCAAAGTGGAGTATTAAAGTCACAAAACAATTTAATGTATGACTTTAATGGAAATGAAATTACGATACGTGTACCATACATGTAAGCAAACACACACACAAACGCATTTATATTATTCTATACATCATGACTAACTGGCGTATGCGTAATATTTGTTTCCAAAATATTCGACTTTTAAAAACAACATATCGAAGCAGTAAAAAACATTGCACTTGTATACATATGTATGTTTTTAATACACATGCATTTTGTACATACATACATATATGTATGTACTTTTGTGTGTATGGTTTTATTTTGGCTAAAATGTTGTATTTTTCCTGCAAAAAAATTTGTTTCTTTTTTCAAACTTCTGCTACCGTGTGGCTTTGGTGGAAATCTTTTTGCCTTCATTTCGTAATTTATTTGTTTCTGTACCAGTAAACATTGTGAAATTTTCTTTTTAATACGGATTCCTTTCATTTCTCTTCTGTTCTTTCGTTTTTTACCCGCTAATACTCAATGTGTTTATTTGGTTGCCAAAAACTTTTTCAAACATGTTTTTCTTTTCTTGTCCAGTTGGTATACAATTCTACTTTTTTTCTCTTCTTCTTCTAATTGTTGGTTATTTTTGGCGTATGTTTTATATTCAGCATGAAATGTAAACAATATGCTTAGAAGATTCAGAATTAAAGAAAAATTAAGCGTTTAAAAGAATTTTTCTTTGAATAGTATTTGCTTATGAAGGTACATAATTCCATATTGTTTGTACTGACATCAGCAAGAAAATTTGTATGATTTAGCATGAGGGGATACTATGACATATAGAACGTTCAGACATGGATGCTGAAGACTGCCTTTGAGGATGCAACTAGAGTCTCTGCTGTGTAGCACATACACAGCTCTGACATGGAAATGAGTTCCTAAATCGGGTGTTTATTATCTGCATGAGAACTATCGATAACTGAGAATGTCAAATTGGATTGAAATATCTATTCAGTAGTGATTGTCATGTCATCATGAATCGTTTAATGGCAGAACAATTCGTTAGAATTGTGGCAATTTTTTCTGAAAAAAAAATCTGTCCCTGCAGTTCATAGAGTACTTCGTATATTTTGCGGTGAAAATAATCAGCCTTTTGTGTAAACAATTCTCTTGGATTTTTGAACGTTTTCACATAAATTTTACACTTACTTTGCTTTAAGATAATGTACATACCGGACTCGTATTGCAGCTGCAATGCGATTCCTTGAAGAATATAACTAAAGGTCCTTGACTAAGTGTGAAAATTCTACGTAAGTTTCTTGCCTATAAAATACAGAGTACTGTTATATAAATGAAAAATCTAGATACTAATGTTTTGCTTTTAGATCGCCTAACACTATTATTATTAACAAAAGCAAAAAAAAAAAACAAAACAATGCAGTAAACAAACCTGTTTACAAATTATCGTACTGATTAATATAACAACAAACACCAGCATAAAAAATGATAAACAAATAAACAAAATTACACAAACAACACTACAATAATAAATGTAAACAACAATGTTTAGATTTATAGAGATTTTGTAAAGGCGAAGGCGAAGTCATGAACATTTGCCTTCAAGAACATTCATCAGACTGTTCACTCTGCTGTATTAACGGCAAGGCAAAGCAGGCGGCTGAGTTAGTAAAATTCAGTCAGTCTTGTGTGAAGAAGCGTTGTGTTTGAAGGGAGTAATCGTGGTTTGAAGATCTCCGTTACAAAGATCTGTCGAATAATTGTCCAGTAATTGTTAGTGTTTATGCAAAGGATATAAACAGAGGAATAACAAAGAAAAGCAACATCAAATAGTGAACAGAATTGTGCGAATTAAAAAGAATTTTAATGATACTGTTGGTAAACTGATGCTCTCGTTGTATTGAAATGAGATTAAACTATTGCCATAAACTATTGCCATAAAATTTAACGTTCAGAGTCGACATTATATTGTAGGTATCGCTATTGATGGATAAAATCAACACATACAACATGAGTAATGTGACAAGCTAGGTTGTAATCTTGACTATAATCATGTAAAGATCAATTAAGTAAGTAACAGAATATCAGATGAGAATGTGATAAAATTGAAAGGAAATTATCCAATACTGCTTTCAACACGTATGAAATTATAGCAGAACAGCTATACTGCTATTACAACGGAGATTATAATCCAAGTGAGCTATGCTTAAGGCGGCTGGAAATTTAAACTCATAAAACCTTTCCTATCTCATTAAAATTGTCTTTATATACTAACAATTTTTTTAAAATAACCACCCATACTTTTCATATGACCCAATATTTAATTTAAACAAATGTTTCTATTACTTTACCAAACCTTAGTGTGACCTTTACTCATCTATCTTATTATTGTTTATTCACCTTATTTCCTTCAATTTCTTGCCACTTATTGATCTTTATCGCTTTTATTGTGTTTCATTCTCATAACATTTGTCATTGGGCTTGTTTTCCATTCCAATTACTCATAATAAATGGATGAAGGAATGAATGAATGAACGAACGAATGGATTTGAATGTGTCTGGTACACTGTCATTTGATAGAATTTTATTCCCCAATGAATTCAACTTCAAAGAACACAAGTTGTCACATCATTATATTTAATATTTACTTCTTCCATTCACCTCGACTCTTTTCATCTGAGTTCATCACTTTGCACTACATTTCACCTTTCAACTCATTTTAATACTTTTTTTGAGCCACTCACTCACACATCTGGTCAGAACTTGAAGCTCTTTTTGAGTGGAAATGGTCAGGCGTGTGTTGTGTCTGTTGTTGGCCTGTTAACTCGTCAGCCTATACATACGTATTTGTGCATGTTTGTTTGCAACGCATACTTAAATATTAACGAGGACAACAGCAACAACAACACAATGAAATAAAAGAGAAATTGTAACGACAACAACCTTGTCAATGATAACTACACGTGTTAGTGTCGGTGTTGGTGTTGATGTTATAGATTTATGGTATAACAGTTTAGTAAAGTATACTTAAAACAGTTATTTCTTCTCTTTTTTATTTTGCAAAACTATGTATGTGCCTGTGTATAAGAGAGTATGTGTGTGCGTATTTTTGTCCCTTTTGACGCATACAAGTAATCTTGTTTAAGCCATAAATAACTCATGAAATGAAGTCCTTGTAATGGTTGGCAATATTTTGTTTTGTTGTTGTTTTATATAGCTAGTTGTTGTTGTTTCTATTTTTATTATGTGTAAACAGTGTGTTGATGTGAATGTGGGTGTTTTTGCAAATAGCAACACAACCATAAGCACACGCTAAGAAAACATATTTTATTTAAACATCTAACGAAATATAAATGAAAGATAAAAGCTCAATATCAATGACCAGTATTAAAAATAGTTCTCATATTTACGTTTCGTTCTCTTTTTTTTTCTTTTTATTTTTTGCTCTCTGTTTAGATAAGAGGAGTTCCACATCTATACAAAACCGATACGATGCTGTACAATATCGATACATCTTAGCAAATACGATGCCACATACGATACCAGATACGATACCAGACTTCAAGCCAGGATCTTTTTTAAGCGCCTTATGTCTTTAAACTTAAATAAAACAGAGTGAGTGTGAGTTATTAGTGCCATTTTTATTCATTTGAAAGACCTTATGATGCCATCATGTCTGTTATGGCGGTTCTTAACAACCTATCCAGAGCCATCTCTCGTTGTAATAAAGTATACATATTTGGTCAATTCACACAAGGCTTTGTATCGTTGTATTCATTATATTGTTGGAAGAACATACAACAGTGTATGATTGTTGTTGATAATTTTAATATAAAAATCCGATACACCCATACACATTTTTTCCATATGTTTTTAAAGGTTGTATTGGTTTCGTGCTATCAAATTGTGTGAATGAAAAAAATGTGTATATGTTTTCATATGTTGTGTTGGTTTCAGGCTATCAAATTGTTTGAATGCCACGAAATACACAATACAGCATAGCATTGAGCGTTCACAAACAAACAAATGTATTCAATACAACAAACACGATACAAAGTTGTGTGAATTGCCCAATTGAAATATTCGTATTAAATCTCACCACATTGATTTTGGGTTATGAAACTTGAGACCCTATAGTAACGCTTCAGCCTCCGAAATGCTTACTGTCGACTGTATATCATATTTGTATGATACTAGACACATGTTGGCTAGAATGCTGTCAAATACCATATTAAAGAGTAAATGCGATATTGGCTATGCTTAACGCACTACGATAGTGATAGGGCCGCTTGTCATATTGCGCTATATGTCAGTCACTCTAGTATTCCTTTACAGAGAAGTGCTTATTATATGACAGGATAGTTTAGACTCTATATTATAGTGTCGAACGCCTTCTCAAGATCGACGATTACCAAGCATAAAAAAAATTTGTCTCTCCATCGTTTGTTCTGTGATTGTGTATGGTGTAAACGAAACCCTAGGACGAAAACCATTCTGTTCATATTAGAATTCCTGAGCGAGTATGTTTACCAGTTGCTTGTGAAGCATATTCGCAATCGCAATGTTTACCATGCATTGACTTTCCGTTGTTTACCAGGTTCAGTTATGCCTCCCAAAGAGTAAGAAATGTATAAATGATAAGTAGATAATATGTAAATAATGCTTAAAGAATGTGTAAATAGTATGTAATTAATGTGTAAATTATGAATAAAAAGTGTGTAAATCATATGTAAATAATGTGTAAACAAAGTATAAATGTAATGCGTAATGTGTAAACAATAAGTTAATAATGTGTAAATATTTTATAAATTTTGTGAAAGTAATGGGTAAATAATGTGTACATAATATGTAAATGATGTGTAAATATTGAGTAATTAATACACAAAAAATTTGTTAGTAATGTGTAAACAATTAGTAACTATTAATTAAACAACATGTAGATAAAACATAAATAAAGGCTAAATATTGTGAGAATAATGTGCATATAATATGTAACTGAGGTGTAAAGATTGTATAAGTAATACGGAAATGATTTGTAAATAATATGTAAATAATATGTAAATAAAATATAAATAATATATAAATAATATGTAAATAATATGTAAATAAAATTTAAATAATATGTAAATAATATGTAAATAATATGTTAATAATATTTAAATAATATGTAAATAATATGTAAATAATATGTAAATAATATGTAAATAATATGTAAATATAATGTGAATAATATGTAAATAATATGTAAATAACATGTAAATAATATGTAAATAATATGTAAATAATATGTAAATAATATGTAAATAATATGTAAATAATATGTAAATAATATGTAAATAAAATGTGAATAATATGTAAATAATATGTAAACAACATGTAAATAATATGTAAATAATATGTAAATAATATGTAAATAATATGTAAATAATATGTAAATAATATGTAAATAATATGTAAATAATATGTAAATAATATGTAAGTAATGTGTAAATTATGTATATATAATGTAAAAATTAACGTCTAAATAATGCATAAATATTCTGATTTACGGTTTGCAAATCACTTATTTTACACAAGTCTCTGCCGCAAGTTAGGTGTAGAAGTACATGATTTTAAATGTAAATAATAAAACCGACTGTAAATAAATAATTATCTTTAATTTGAATTTTTAAATTGTATTCCACAGATATGACCTCCAGTGAACTTCCCAGTCAAATTATGTTTTATTAGGCGTAAATAATGCGATAAATAAGGTAAAATTAATTTTAATTGTATAAAACATAACGGATATGAATAATTAATTTAAATTAATGAATGTTTTCCTTTGAGTATGTAAATAATTCCAAATTCCTTCTAAGCATTGTGTTACTCAGATCCTGCGTTATTTGGTAATAAGTTTCAATATGAAACTGCCCCTCTATTTTCTAAGAGAAAATAAAAAAAAACAAAAACCGAAATAGAAATAAACTGTTAAATAACTGTATCTAAATAGCTAAAATATATCTTTTTAATACAAGTGTTAGCATAAGAGATGGCGGTTGTTTTAACATCTGAAGTGAAAAAAAAACGAAAAACGACAGAAAGATACGTTGAGGTCGAGTTTATGAAAAGAAATAGAAAAAAGACAGAAGAAAAGCCAGAATAAAAAAAAGATGCTTTCATAAGCAGAATATTATAAAAAGTATTTATTTATGCTGGTTTTATGTTAAACACAACATTTACAAGGACTTTGAAAGGAAAATAAAAAAAAAAAAATAGAAAAAATAGAAAATAGAAAAAAAGAACTTGAATTCCTTAACACTAATGTTGACAGTTTTGCTAAACTTTTTCTACATATTTTAGATTGCCTTTATATGTAGGTGTAGGCCTTTAAGAAATGCTTCAAGAAACACCTCTTAAAGTTTTAAGTCAGTTAATAACGCTAACAAGAGTTTAAATTTCTATACAAACACTTAATTTTTGTTGTTGTTGTTGTGTTAAGGATTTAATAACGCTTTTATTTCTTCACGTTATAAGATTAGTAATGCTTGTATGTCATTGTCTCGTTTTGTTTTTCAATATTTTTGACAAAGTGACAAGGGCTTCTTTGAATGTCTTTTAAACTCATTCCCCCCCTTTATAGTATTTTATTGTATTCGTAGAAAAACTAATGCCTTGGGCCATGTCATAGACATAATGCTTTTGTAAAAAGTATACAACAATACCTTTTTAAATGTTCATTTCTCTGTTTGTTTGTTTGTGTAACAAGCTGTCAGGTAAATTTAATTTTTTCTATGTCAGGTAACAAAATAAAGGTAAAGAAATAAGGGTCAGTTAAAAGCAGTCATTGAAGAGATTAAGGGTGCTAAAAGAATGCGTTTTGAGCACTTAACAGGATGAGTTATTAGAAACGAAACTATTTTACTACAAAACGATGTGAACTATTATTGAAATACCAGATGACTGCCAACTGCCAATCATGTGTGTAAAAGAGGTATAGAAATGATACAATTTTAAACAAGCATTTTTGGATGTCGGAAAGAAGCTGACGGAATCTACAGAGTTGGACAGCAGCTCGCATTAAACATTAAGCCAAGCTACTTTATTGCCTCTTGTAATGTGTAAACCTGGCACCAAAATATATTTTCATTAACTGCCGCTCTTATCAGTACCGTGTCATTTGCTTTGTCACTAGCTTTAGGTATTTTTCAAGCATCTGAGTATATCTGCTACAATATTTCAAGTATAATCCACAATCCTCAATTTTTCATTGTACATCGCATTTTACAACATGGGTCCCAGTACGAAACTCTGTGGAATGTCGTCAGCAGTTTTTTCATACTGAAATAACTACCTACTAACTGTCGTGATTATTTAGGAAGGCTAAAACCTTCCACAGACGCCAATACGTTGTTCTTGTTAATTGAATTAAAGGCGTTTTTGACATCCAGTATGATTAACATGTAGAATTTTATATTCATATGAACACCGCTGTATACGAGTACTTCCCGCATTATATGTCTCGTTCTAATGAGTGACTTACGGTATCCGAATTGCTGAGCATATCAGACATAAAAATATCAAGATGTTCGTATCATGGCTTTAAATTATATTTTAGACAACCTGAGGGCATCGTTGTCGTGTCTGCCGATTAGAATGTGTAAAACCCTCCACTCTTCTCGACTGTGCATTTCTCCTGCGTTTGAAAGATCTGACTGATATGTGGAATATAACGTCGTTCAAAAGTCTACCACGGCTCCTCCAAATACCATGCCATACATACATACATAATTGATTATTACAATCCTTCAGTCAGGGTTGTGGACCTAGTTTCTCACACCACTCATGTTGTGTGTGTTAATTTTATACATGAGTGGCGGGACCTACAGTTTAAAGGCGACTGCGAACGACGGATTTTTGAGAAACTTTTCATGGCAATTTTATTTACTCTCAGAGTTTATGACAGAAATCTGCTGAGAGGAAGTTGTCTAATGGGATTTAAGTCACACGATCTCGATGACCAGTTCATAACAATCCACATGAGTTCATTATGCCCCCATGAGCTGTATAGCACACAGCGCCGTCCTGTCGCTACCACTTGTTGTTGGGCTACAGATCATGCAATTGTATCCAAGAGAACTTGTTAACTATCTACCGAGAGTACATGTCGTTGACAGAGATGGTCTTGGGAATGTAATTTTTAAAGAAATTGGGACCGCTGAAGTTGCCAGTTTAAAATTCACACCAAATATTGACTTTTACGGAATGCATTGGACGCTTATGAATCTCATGTGGATTAGTATCGTGCCAAATTTGACAAATTCTTTTATGCATGTACTTATCAGTTATTAACTGCTCCAGAGCCCGTTTAGGCAAAAACCCATCGTTGCCTGCGGTTTTCCATGCTGATTTCACAAAACAGACTGAATATGCATACGTATACATAATTGGTCATTGCAACCCTTCAGTCAGGATTAAAACCTAGCTTCTCATACCACTTATGTTGCGCGCGTTAATTTTATACATGAGTGGCGGGACGTACAGTTTAAAGTCGACTCTGAACGACAGGTTTTTGAGAAATTTTTCATGGCAATTGTATTTATTCCCAGAGTTTTTTGCCGGAAATATGTTGAGAGGAAGTCACCGTAGATATATTTTCTCATAATTCATTTTGGTGGGGAAGTCTGACCTGCGGTTTGCAACGAGGCCTCATGTCTAATAAGCCAACACACTACATATTAGATTACGGCGTCTTTTACAGGCTGAATATATGACAACTAATATGACAGATGTGGCTACAATAAGAAAACCGTTGTCATCTGTCAAAGTTCGAACTGCTTCGTAGTGGTGCTTTACTTGTGCCACAGGTATACTTTCGTTCATCGTGCAAGTAATGTTGGCACCATACGCATTTTTCCTGTACTGTGTAAGATTGCTGGGATTTTTGTATCGTGTGCTTATGGTGAAGTATTTCACTTTCAATATGCAAATTGTAATTTGTATCTGAGAGTCAGTGTCTTACAGTTAAACAAAAAAGTATGCATTCACCGCTGCATGTAGACTTTTTTCCCGGTGATTTTTTTAAAATAAATAAAGCTAATATAGCGTTCTTTAAGACAGTTACAATTAAGAATGTTTGAAGATAAAATCGAATATAAAAAAATATAACCTAAAAATTATTAGAAAAAACAATTAACTTTTTTCTGTGACTGTAGCCGTTTGATTCCTTTAAAATGTGTTGGTTTTTTTTTTTTTATTAAATTTATATAATTTTTTTATTAAAAATCAATTAATCAAGCAAAGAACCGTGTTTATGAACTACTTGAGCGAGGGTTAGACCACCACCCCAGTGACACGTCTACTGAGGTGTGTCAGTTTCATAAGAAATACAAAATTTATTCAAATAATCCCTCTGCAAAAAAAGAAGGCAATTTACAAGCAATTTAGTAGCAAATCAGGCGTTAATGTTTTGTGTCAACATTTACAAAAAAAAAAAGAGAGGAAAAAATCCTCAGGAAATAATTAAATTGTACTCAAATGTATTTTTTTTGGCTTAAATACAGTAAATAACTGGAAACTATTTTATTTTGCAAAATAATTTCAACAAATTGCTAATTTCCGGTTTCCTTAAGGCTTTATAAGCCTTAATGACAAGTAATTTAAATTATGTTGCTTTTAATGTGTGTAAATACTTATGTTCCTCTTTCTCCCTCTCTCTCTGTCTTTCTCTGGCTTTGTTGCAAAAAACTTCATTTCCGTTCTCGATTTTTTTTAAAGATTTCTTTTTTGTATTTTATTTTATTTTGCTGTGTTCTCAACTACTGCTGTCAATATGTTATTATAATTTAATTTCCTTTAAAAATAAAAAAATAATACCAGGAAAAAAATTATTATTTTCATCGAGAAATTTAATTAGAATTCAAGACGAAAAATGAAAAAAACTTATCCCCCATTGAGTAACCATAATATGAGACACACCATGAATCATATGCTTTTAACCTGCATTTGACTTTTTGATATGGAAACGTTAACTTAACGTCTACATGACGTGACGTGGTATGTACGCTGCGTTGAGCTACTGTTTCAACGTTCCGCTTTTGCCACACAATGACAAATTGGTTTCGAATTCCAATCACGTTTAAGTCGATAGAAAAAAAAAACAGAAACTAAAGAAAAAAATAAAAAAAAAAGAAAAAGAGAGAAAGCGTGATATAAAAGGCAACTGAAAGGAATTCTATAATTTTCTTTTGCTGGCATCTTATTGAAATACACTTATACGCCCCTACGAATGCTTAAAAGTGTATTTGTGCTTACACATTCATATGGAAAATTTTTTTCCCATTGTATATGTATAACTGCCTTTAACGTTTACCAATCTACAGAAGCTTTTTTTGACTTTTTTTTTAAATTTATTAAGCTGGTAATGATTTCTTATGCTTCAGTTTTTAATTCTCTTCTCTGAAGTTAACCGTACTCCATAGAGAGCCGAACAGATGGTAGACAAAAGGCTTATGGTCAGAGCTTTCCAATTAGCTTTTGACCGGCGCTACAATATATGGCTAAATGTTCCCATGATGGAAAATTACAGCCGCATATTTGGTTGCATATTCACGGCATATTTCGCTGAAATGCCAGTCTTTAAATGCATATATTTTTGTCTGTACAGTGCAGGTCACTTGTAATAGTCCAGACTGATTTTACATACACACATACATACATAATTTGTCATTACAACCCTTCAGTCAGGATTGCAACCTAACTTCTAACTTCCACTTAGGTTGTGTGTGTCAATTTCCTACATGTATGGCCGGACCTACAGCTTAAAGTCGATTCCGAACGATAGATTTTTGAGAAACTTTTTATGGCAATTTTTATTTACTCTCAGAGAGTTTTTGCCAAGAAATGTATTCTTTATATTTCGCTTTGTTTCGCTTTGCTTCGCCAACAAACTGCTTACTAGACTACGGCGAATTTGGCCCGATTTAAGTGACTCATAATGGATCGTAACCTTCTGATCCTGCCATTCAAATACCATTTTCTTGGCTCAATGCATATTCTGTGTTGCCGTAGACTTTGATCTCGCTTGGCGGTTGCTGTAATGAGTCTAATTTTCGTCGCCCGCGATAATTGGAAGGAAAAATAATTTATTTTGTAAGAAATCAAGCTGCATTTCAGATATGCAAATTCATTTTTCAACGCCTCTCAGTTCATGTGGCACCCAATTTTCGCGCTTTTCAATTTATTCTGCTTTTAAATGATTTCAAATGGTTGAAATTATTACATGAATGAATACCTATTCCAAGGACTTTGAATAGTTTAACAAAGTTGAACGGAAGCTACAGACATCAAAATAGAATATGTTGTAAAAAAAACAGAAATTGATCCTCCATCAACTGAAGGAGTTGCAGTTTAGCCCGGTCCATCAAATATTAGTCAAACAATTTAGTTTATCGTTTGATCAGTTCTCTTCCAATTCCATCAGACACACAGCATTACTTTCTTTTGGTGACCGTCCTAGCTTTGTGACCTTCTACGTTATTTGCCCGCCCATGATCTTTTGCCACTTTTATTCGCCTGTAACTAATCTCCTCAAAAATAGTTCGATTCCCGTACCTTTTAATAGAAAATCGAAAATGGAAACTGATTCTTTGGTGTGACCAGAAGAGTTGAGTTACTATTATGCCACATGACGTATAATTTCAAGGTACCACATGACGTATAATTAATACATATATATATATATAAATATTGCTCATACGTCACATTACAACATGTTTGAAAGCATGAATTCAGCTTTCAGCAGCCCTTCATTTTTATTACGCCGTAGTATTTGCAACACAAAAACAAAAAAAAAAAGAATTTTTCCCTACAATACGTTGCCATCTAATGTCGTATTTACTTTTCATTTCAATGGAATTTCTGTGTGAATAAATGCTGCTTACACACACCAATATATTACACATTGATATTGAGTCTACAATAAAAACAATAAAAAACAAAAATTTGAAAAAGTGAAAAAATAAATCCCCACCACCATGTGTTTTAACTTTGCGAGAACAGGGAGTAGCAAAAACAGAAGAAAATGTGAAGAAACACTTAAAGGATCCTAAGCACGCACTTAACGAACAGCGACAAGTGCGTAACGTTAAGATGTATTGGCGGCAATATATGTGATTATATAAGTATGTGTGTGAGTGTGTGTGTGTGTGGGTGTGTATGTAACGGGTGTTCTTTTTGTTGTTATTATTTGGTAAATATTAAATTCCATTATTAAGCTCTTGGCAGAGCTCAAGCTTATTTTTGCCTCAATGGGTTATATAACAGAATTGCCGAGTTTGGTGTGAAAAGCAGTTCCAAAGCTACCATTATACCATTGTAGAATTGTAGGTTTTATTTACCATAACAGATCCGTCTTACACGGTTTCCTGCTGTTATATTTTCATTATAGAAATCGCTTTAGGCTAATTGATCTTGAGTTTGGTTATTAGAAAAACTCTCTGAAAGCCGACTTCGGCTTCAAACCGCTATTTATAGATAAAATTAACACATGCAACATGGGTGGTGTGAGAAGCTGTCTCTATCTCTCAGAGTATCGTTCATCTCTGGGTGTATTTTAGTCTACCATGACTTTGTAAGCCTTGAACTATACCACTCTAGCGGTGTTATACTATTAGGATTTCTCCGTTATACCATCTGAATTTCTCTTTTATACACCAATACCGTGAATCTGTTTAGAGGTGAGCAATAATTCTCTTGATTTAGCACAGTTCTTTGGCTATCGAGACCATGTTATGGCGAATAATGCTTGCATTTAATGGAGGACATGGTTTTATAGTCCCAAATAAATCCAAACGTTAAAACAAAATCACCCGTTATATGTGAGTGTAAGTGAAAATGTATGTATATGAGCATATATGTATGTGTGTGTGTCTTTAAAAAAAAGTATGTTGCCAGTCTGAATTATTATACTTTCATGGGGGGTTTTGAAAAGTTTTAATGTCTTCTTAAATTTTTAAACACTTTAAAATGTTATAGAGGAGGCTTATTTTTTCTTTTTGAAAACGAGTACATGAATCAGACGTACGTACGTTCATACATATATGAGAAAGAATTTTAGAACACACACAAGTACCAAGCACATGGCTGAACTTTCACAAAACTTGAGAGAAGTTCTTCAAGGCATTGAAACAAATTTCTTTTTTAAGGACACGTACATGAAATTATATGGAAAACTTTCCTAAGAAATAGAAGAATAGGCTGTTAAAGATTGAAAAATAAAACCATGAAAAATATTTTCAAAATGATTTAAAATCAACAGGTATCATGGAAAATATTTTGTTTTTGAAGTTTAAAAGGAAATTTTTTACGAAACTTCAACAATTTAAAGAGGAAAATCAATTTGAAAGTTTTAAGAAACTTTAAAAGTTATAAGTTAAGGCCTATTTATAGAGTTACAGGTATTTAAACAACCAGAGATGCTTTATATTTTGGAAGACTGTACGCTACTCAGGTATAATAAGGTCAGCTGAACTCATATGACCACTACAATCTTTAGTTAGTATTACAACCGGTCTTCACTAGCCACCCATGTTAGTTAGGAAAATTTGGTTTTGACCAGCGTCGAAAAAGATTTGAGATACTTTTCAGGGCAATTTTTTTACCCTCAGAGTTTTTCCCACAAGTGTGCTGAGAAGATTTCATATTTCACTTTGTTCGACATATCTAAGCTGGGCATTGAACCACAGACTCTCATCTAATATACCAGCAGGATGACCTCAACTAGTATTTAAAGGAAAAATAGGCCTTTCATTACAAAAAATGGTAAAAAAATAAAGTTTTTTCACAGTCTATACTTTTGCTAATGCCCCTCGTATGCTGTTATTTTATTTTTGTTTTTATTTCTATATGTTATAAAATTAAGGAAATGAAACCGATTTACAACGTATTTTATTTCGCATATTTACGAGCATCGAAACAAATAATGACTTGAGTAAATGGTAACGCTAGCAAATCAACATCAAAACGTAATACTATACATACGTTATAATGTAATGTAATGTAATCGCTAGCAACACGTAAAATGCCAATCAATCTAAGCCATACTATATTTCCTACAGCTCTTATCCAAACCACCTAACTCCCGTATACACCCTCCGCTCCCCACTCCAGTAAAGTCAAGTCTAGTCGTTGGAAACAAAGGAAAATTTTTCGTTGAAAAAATATTTCAAAAACGTTCGTTTACAAAATGAGAAAAAGCAAACAAATAAATAAAAATAGAATCATGCTTCAAAGAAGATTTTCAAAAAGAAAAAGAAAAAAAAAGAAAAACGATATTGAGTTGAAAACTCAACGGAAACGCACAAAACGTAACTGGTACTCACATAGTTGATTGAATGCGTGTGTTTTTATTTAAACACACACTTACACACACAGTACTTTTAAGAAAATTTCAAAATCAAGCATAAATACATAAGCAAATACAAATACTAATACAAATATTGCCGCATATAAATATCAAAAAATGTTGATTTAATAAAATTGCTGGAGAATATTTTATTGAAGAATATTTCTACGAACATGTATAAAATTATGTTTAACATTAGGGTTACTCCTATAAGAAAAACGATAGAAAGATTTATCCAAATCCATATGTCATGGATCGATGAAAGGAAAACGTTATTTTTTCTAACACACACATACACACATAATTGGTCATTACAACCCTTTAGTCAGGATTACAACATAGCTCTCACACCACTTATGTTGTGTGTGTTAATTTTATACATGAGTGGTCGGATGTACTGTAAAGTCGATTCCGAACGACAGATTTTTGAGAATCTTTTTCTTGTCATTTTTATTTATTCTCAGAGAGTTTTTGCCAGAAATCTGCTGAGAGGAAGTCATAAAATGAAATATGAGGGTTGTACTGTGGCCTCACGTCTCATAAGCCAACACACTGCCTACTAGACTACGTCGACTTCACCAAGCTCCATAGTTTTATAAATTTGTGCTGCCCTAATAAATCTTTGCTTGTGTGCCATAAATAACACCGCTAAAGATAAAGTTCTCAGCTACAGTAATGGCACACTAAAAAGGTACACAAGCACCTGTTCCAGACTTATCCGTAAAGTATGCTATGAATTTTGTTTCATAAACCTCAACACACCCATACACACACACACTCATAGTGTCAAAGAGTGGATACATATGTATGTATGGTTATGTGCTGATACAATTTGAAAGATTAAATGTATTGCTAAATTTCCGTTATTTGTAATTGTTGTTGTTGTTGTTGTTGCTGTTATTGCTAAATTTTTTTTATTTTATTTCAGCTGCTATTGTTGATATCATGTTAACCACTATTTATACATGTATTAGTCAGTGTAAGTATACACACGCACACACTTATGTATATTTACATTCTTTTGGAAATATTTTGTTAGTATTTGCACTTCTGTTTTATTATTTATATTTTAGATATGTTTATATGTTGTTGCTGTTGTTATTGTTAAAGTGTTAAATTGTCCAACGCATCATTTGCAAATAAATGTATGAAAAATAACAAAAACAACAACAAAAACAACAACAAATAACACTTTCCTTTATTACGAAAGCAAACAAAAATCATGTTATTCATGGCGATTTTTTTGTTTTCATATCATAAATGTTTATATGTATGTATTAGTGTGTATGAGTGCATTGTATGTATGTATGTACATATGTGAGTGTTGATTTTAAAATATTTATACAAGTGTTTGTATATTTCCTAATACTAAAATATGAGCACAATTTAATATGTTGCAACATCCATTTATAAATTCATTTCATACATCCATCTATGGCAACATCCAAAAACTACATTTCATATGCCAAAAATTTATTCTCTTTCTCTTTTTTTTTTGTTTGTTTTCAAATGAAAATCCATTTGAAAATGTGAAAATATTTCGTGTTAATGTTCATATTTTATTGTGTAGTTTATAAGTGGCTTTTATATAAAAGTTTTTGAGATCATGTTTTATTAGATCTGCTTGTACTTTTATTTGAGTATTTCTCATACTTTTTTCAAAAAAATTTATTTCGTTGGTTTTATCACCTGATATGGAAATATGACAGATTTTGGTTTGATTTGTTACTGCTTTGAATAGCTGCTAGCAAATGTGTTCCTGCTTTAATAAAAATTCTCACATTTTTCGTTGGCTTTGAGTTGAAGTTATGGAATACATTTATTTTTATTTAAACGGTCAAAATGTTTTCTTGAAGGGGGTTTTAATTTCAAAGATCTTTAAAGAAGTTTTTTTTAAAAATTTAATTTTTAAATTTTGTACTTTTAATACCATGGTCCAGTACGTCGGCTTTAAACTGTAGGTTCCGCCATAACATAAGTGGCGTGAGAAGCTAGGTCGTAATCCTGACAAAGGGGTTGTAATGAGTAATTAAACAAGTAATAAACAAGATTTCGGTTTAAATACGGTGTTCTTATAATGGTTTCCCCTGAGCTCCATATGATACAATATTGCTTGTTGACGTAGCCTACATGTGAGACATGAGCCGCATCGTTGAAAGTGAAATTTATTTCAAAACTCTGTACCAAGAGCCTATTATTTCAGCAACCAATCAGTACATCTAAGGAGTTGTAAATAGTTAGTCGACTTTATCTGTCGCATAAGCTGAACTTTAGGTAGACAAATTCATATTATCCACCATACATACATAATTGGTCATTACAACACTTAGGTCGAGATTACAACCAAGCTTCATTTATCTTGGCTCCGTCGTTACCACCAAGAATGATGTTAGTCTGAAGATCAAGCTCAGGATCTTGCCAACAAGTGCTAGTATGGTCTCAATAGGCAATTGAGTAGCAGTGACCTCTCTCGTGCTACAAAGCTAATACTTTACAAGACGCTCATCCTCCCCGTGCTTCTTTATGGCGCAGAAGCATATTAAACACTAATGCAGCAGCCTTGTGAGTACTCGAGAGAAAAGTCCTACGTAAGATCTTTGGTACAGTGTGAGTTGTCGATGATTTCCGCATCCAATCCAACAGTGAGCTGCATGAGCTTCTCAACGACATAGACGTTATGCAGCGTATTAACATATAGCGGCTGTGCTGGCTCGGCCATGTCGTTCGAATGGAGTCGGATGCTCTGGCGAGACGGCTATTTGATACGAGGATCTGCGGAAGCCGGCGAAGATGACGACCTTGTTTGCGTTGGAGGGACCAACGAGGCAGCCCCGTCATCGAATGGTGTGACCAACTGGCGTTGGCGCGCAAAAAGCAGAGGCGCCTGGAAGGATGTGTTACGGCTGGCCGGAATCAGTTATGAGGGTTGGTAATGGTCAATTAAGTAAGTAAAAAGTGATGGAAAAAATTATAATCAGTTGTGAACTGACTTAAACCACAATAAACTTAATCATTTGGCTCCTTGTTTTAACTTTTTACTGAAGTATTTACACGCTTTCAGCATCGTATACGAGCAAACTTTGTCGCAGTTGATTTACTACCCCACTTTATTAACTTTCTTTTGCTTTACAAGAAAATGAGAACCTACAGTTTAAATTAAGCCACTTCTAGCATTGATGTATTCTTGTATGTGTGCCACTTTTCATAACTCAACAACAACAACAACGACAAGCAGCAGCAGTAGCCAACAACAAAGAAATATTGTCCAAAACCTGTGAGATTTTTTAATCTCTCAAACCGAGTTTTTATGGCATTTTATCTGAGACCATCAGATATGTGTGATGAATCGATTTTGATGCTGCCATAGTAGTAGTACTGTGAAGATTCTCTCTTTTCTTAACCAGCCCATCGTCACGTTTACTTAACACAGCTACCAATAACAAACATGTAAAGGAATTAACTTTCTCTTAAGCATGGCTACAATTACAACAAGAAAAGAAAACAAACCCTAGCTGTCACTCAATGACTATCAAACAACAGAAAGCGGAAGAAAAGGTGAAAAGAAATTTAAAAGGGCACATGTATTGTTTGTTGCTGGTTCTGAGAATAGACTTGTTCTTCTTTATAGTCATTTTTGACTGTTTGGTTATATTTTGGAGGAGTTTGTTTTTTTTCTCTTCTTTACAACAAAACTTCATTGAACATGTTCAGTTCGTTAAAGAAGCCAGGGAAGTGGAAGTGGTTGGAAGGACTTGTTGTTGAGTAGAGAGATGCAGTCCATCAATCTTTATATACATAAAGATTCAAATCATTTACACACAAACTCATGCAGATAAATACTTGCAAACAAACCCTTTACATACTCTACATGCATGTACATGCATACCATATATACATACATACATACATGCAGGCATAAATACGTTTATAAAAAGATATCGAGATATCGAGTGCGTGCGTTAAATCGAAGAGAGAAGCAAAAAAGATACAAAATATAAGAGTTATAGTCATGCATCAGTCTTTGTTTAGAAATGAAAATAGGGTTTTTGTTAAACAATCATTCTTTTCTATTGTACAGTGGGAAAGAAGAGAGAAAAAAGTAAACAAAGAAAAAAAATGGGAGAAGCAAAGGCTACAACGTGTTTGATTCTTAGTTTAGTTTACGATATCAAAGATGTGCGGTAATGCAAGTAATCCATACAGGAACTTTTTGATTTCCCTCCCATAACATCAACATCGAACTTCATAGAAAAGTTGTTGTTGGTTGGTATGAAGCTAACATTCATCTCGATGGCAAGAGTTCCGCCATGTTGGGTTATGTTTGAGACTGTGGTTGTGAGATTGGCTCACGACATTAGGGTCACTAAATTCTAATCCAATATGTATATGTATTCTGCCATCAGAGAACATGTTAACAAGCAAACTATCTTCAGCATTTTAATAAACTATACTTGTAAGACACCAACGAAAGTTGCAACTAAATTGACACGATCAAAGAGGTCCTCAGGACACGAGGATTGTTCGAACACTGAAATTGTTGTTGCTGAATATTTGAATGTTTATAACATCTCTTCGTTTCGCTATGCAAGCAATGCAACTGTGGAAGAACAATATGTTGAGTTATCTGAGTCAACTTGTATATCGTGTGTTGCAGCGTACCACAAATTCATTCTCGAACTATTCCAAATACTCGAACTATACTACCAATGTTGTGCGTGTAAATTTTATTGTTGGGTGGCGGGACCTATAGCTTGACTTCAACTCTGAACGACAAATTTTTTTACTCTCAGAGTTTCCTTTAAAAGTTTAAATGATTCCCCACCCACTGTAGGAAATTTTGAATTTCTGTTCAATTTCTTGCCAATTCAAGTCGATTTATATCTCAAGAAAATATTCCATAAAATCATAGATTTCAACATAAACTTTCTTTGCCTTAAGCCCCCTGTATTATCTATCGACTTGTTTATTTTTGATGGTCTTTCTGGAGAATCAAGGAAAAAAAATTTCCTTCTTTTTGTCACTCTTGCCCATAAATAACATTGAATGGCACTATGGATGAATGCTTTCACTAGTTATGGATGCATACGCATACTATCAACACTCATACACATGCATACACACATAAGGACAGGCATAAAATTTTACACTCTACTCCATATGGACCAACTGGATAGAATACGATAGGCAGGCAGGCAGTCAGACAACAGCAGCAGCAGCATTAGTTATCGTGTAAAAACTATTGAATGCCTATGTATACAAGTGTTGCTTATGTTTTTCGTGTCTCTTCTATGCCACCAATGCTGTTCTGTTCATATGATATTTGAATTTTAGTTTTCCTTTGGTCAAGCATTTCTTATTGTTTGGTCGTGTCATATTTTGTGTTGCCCCCAATAGACGCATTTTATTGAAAGGGGGAGTGGGGTAAGGTTAAAGAAATGAAACATATTTTTGTGTTACGTTTCGTACATAGGCGTGCAATTTTTAGTTTTTGGAATTTGAAATCAAAATTAAAGCAATATGCATGCCGTATTGGAATTTCAGTTTTCATATGATTTCTTATATTGTGATTAGATTTTCATCCCAGCATGGCAACAAAGTACACATACTCTACTCTACTCTATCAAAAAATGTTTTTTTGTTGCTGTGATGTCCTTCTGTTTGTTAAGGAAACATTTCAATACTTTACATAGAGTGTGTGTTGTTGCCTAATGTACCTGGAAAATATTTCTCTACAAATTTATATACGAGAAAATGTTTTAAATTTCTTAATGATTGATTAAGCTATTGATTGCAGGCAATCAAAAATGATTTTCGGTAAAATCAGTTAAAATGTTATGTATCATTGAAACTGCTCTTTCAATGCATATTAATTATCAAATCACATTCTATGTATCTATTATATTTCAACAATCTTTTAATTTGCCATTTGGAAGCCAGTAATTTGTAGCTGAAAAATTTTGTGTTGATTTTTGATTTAAAAATATTTCAACGAAACAAAAAAATATTCTCAATAATTATGAACTAAAAATATATTTGCTCTAGTACGAGGTGCGTTTCAAAAGTGAAATAAATTTTTTGATTTCCTGTATTAATCCATGAGTACATGTCACTTATACAATATACTTTACTATTCTGAAGTTAGAGTTCGTTAGGAGTCTCCTGCGCATTCAGTATATATTTTTGCATTGCATCATTTCCCTTTTCTTTACCTCTTTTGTACCTTTATGTATGTATTGGGCTCGGAGAAGTCGCCGTAGTCTAGTAGGTAGTGTGTTGGCTTATTAGACCTAAGGCCCGAGTTCAACGCCCAGGTCAGACATCAAAACGAAATATGAAAAAAAATATTTCTTCGGCGACTTCCTCTCATCAGATTTCTGGCAAAAACTCTGAGAGCAAGTAAAATTTCCGTGAATAGTTTCTCAAAAAAAAACAAATCTGTAAACTGTAAGTCCCGCCACTCACGTATAAAATTAACGCATGAGTGGTGTTGAGAAGCTAGGCCGTAATCCTGACTGAAGGGTTGTAATGACCAATTATGTATGTATGTCTTGCCATGAAAAAGCTTCTCAAAAATCTGTCATTCGGAGTCGATTTTAAACTGTAGGTCCTGCCATAAATTTATAAAATTAACACACACACAACATAAGTAGTGTGAGAAGTTTGGTTGTAATCCTGACAGAAGGGTTGTAATTACCAATTATGTATGTAAATATGTAATTTATTGATAGAGAACAAACATTCATTGCTTGCACTCAAAATATGTATCAGTAAGTACAGACCTCAACATAAATAAATCTAGTCCTGGAGAAGTACTCTCCAATGCTTGTTAGGCTATTAGCAAAGCGTTTTTACTGCATACTACAACAACTTCTGAATAAGCTGAAATGATGAGGAGGCAGAGAAGAGTATTGAACATTTTCTCTGTCCTTGATAACGGAGAACGTAGAATTTAGAGAACGTATCATTATTTCAAGAAATTTTCAGGCTGGCAGAGAAATGCTAGTCAAGAGTTGTAGGCGATCTGATGACAATCATGTGGGCGAATCGTCCATCACTAAATAGAAATTAGATGGCATCTGCAAATGCTACCGAATACTGAATCTGAAAAGTTTTTGAACAACCAACCTCATCCTGAGAAATATAGGCTCTACATATTGGGGGAAATAATAAGGTGGTAACCCGATATCTTTCTAATACTCGCCGTCTCTAGTCTTCCTACAATGCTGTGCACAAATATCTGAGTTCCAGTACAACCACTGAGTTGTAAAACTTCTCCAACATTCTTATGCGTAATCATTTCTTGTTCCTTTCGATAATATTTTCGAAAATATTTAAAAAATTAATGGAATTTTAAGGATTTTGGAAATTCTTAAATTTCCCAAAGACGATTTTTAACATTTTCTTTTCTGATAATTTTTTTTTTTTGTTTAAATTCCCAACGAACACTGACATCCGTTCTCATTTGTTTAATGCAGTTTCGAAAAACTTTTCTTACGCAATAATATTTTTTTATGCAAATAATATGAAGAATAAAAAAAGGGAAGAAAGAAAGACAATTTGTTTTATTCATTTTTATTGTTGATCAGTAGAGCAGTGCCACAATTGGTATCAGCAAGACAATAGACAATTGTTATCTGCAAACAATAATTTAATAAAAGTTCGTTGCATACTGTTTGGCTGGCATTAAAATGATTTTTTTACTGCATATTTTATGGCTATTATACGGCATGCTTTAATGTTAACGCCCTCCACTAGGCCCGACTTATATAGGCTTTAATAATGCGGAAATAAAAAAAAAATTCGAAAAAAATTTATGAAAATGTTTGAGGCAAAATATTGAAAATATACCAGAGACTAGCTGGGTTTTAAGTAACATTGAAATAATAGTCATTTGAGACACAGAGAACCAGATTATTGTTGGTAAAAAAAACAAAGAAAACAACATGCAGAAATGGACAATTATGCTTACAAAGATACCAATGATGTGACTCTAAAAACAAAATGTTGGCCAAATAAAAAATACAATTTTGACACACATTCAAACCAGCAATACGGCAACACAAGAATGTTTTCAAAACCAAATGAAGGCTGCAGAACAACGTTGACAAAAAAAAAAAAAAAAATACAGAAGAAATTTTTCGCTTAGAAACAAGCTAAGGATAGCCTTTGAGAATACTTTTAATAACGCGTTAGCATGAAAACTAAAATTTAGTAACAGCTATCCATGAAAGCACAAGGACACATTCATATACACAGCCATCACCCTCACTTGCCAGTACTACTTGAGCACTACACTGGCTGCCTTGACTAAAGACAAATAATGGCATTGCTTATGCTGCTGCTACTGACATTACCAGTGGCATGATATCTCATAATGCTTTGATATGAAATCATGCGCTATGGCATATGTTGCTGTAGCTGTTCTCTTTAAGTTTATGTATGTTAAATTGCATAATTTTAACGTTTATCTAAGTACTCAAAGGACATTGTATTTTTTCTGTTCTTCTTCTTTCCCTCGCTTTGCTGCTGCCTTGGTTTTTGTTGTTGTATATCTGTTGCTGCTGCTGTAATGCTCTGTTACTTAAGTTCTGGTCTAAGTACTCAACTTAAAAGCATAAAATGGGCTTAATTTTCTCACATATTCTCGTGCTCATAAAATGATGCGATACATATAAATTTGTTGTTGCCTACTTATAAGCGTCACGTATGTACAATGTACATATGTATGTGTGTTCCTATCTATGTATTTATGTATTCCACCGGCTACGACAGTATGTGTGTGTACATAAAAGCAATAACACCATAAAAACAAAATATGGCACAAGAAAAACAAAAAAAAAAAATTAAAAAAACAAGAAGAAGTGAAATCTGCATACTCGTATATTCTCATACTTAAACAAACTTTTGCTTATCAGACACATGTTCGTATTATTTTGCTGGTACGAGACTACTTAAAATGTATTAGGGTGGTTCAAAACATTAAAGAATCAAATTAAATGAATAAAATTCAATTTAAAATCGTTTATTGTAGCAAAATTAATAATTATTGCTAGCCGAGTGACTTGTACTAACCAACGCACTAATCTTAGTTTAATTCGATCGGTTTAGATTAGATTACGAAGCATAGCGTAGGGATATCACTCATAAAAGAGAGAAACCAGATAGAAACCATAGACAAATGTAACGATTATGGATAGTTAAGTGCCAGAAATAAAAAAAGGAAACGGGGAATATGGATCTTGTTACCAGAAAACTGATTCCTGGCAGAAAGAAATTCTAACAGCTGTAATACTTTTCACCGTCACTGTAGTAAAATCAGTAAAGACTCTTAAACACCAGGCCAGAGCTACAGAAAATGCTCGTTAGTTTTAGGTTCCACCAAATTACCGCCCTAGCCCTAAAGAAAGAAAGAGTACATATGTTCCATAACCTGGTCTCTGCCGTCAAAGCAGAATCGTATCAGGGTTCTAATAGATTCCTTACTCAGATTTAAATCCCCTTTCCATGCAAGAATAGTCAACTTAGATCCACAATAACCTGGAGATTTTTACAATCTCCCCGAACTCCCTATGAAGTATCTATTCCTCGCCTGATTTCCTAAAAGGTCAGCCTAATCAAATATCTCAATGGAAGACTTAATGGACCGCAACAGATCCGCGCACCATCCTTTGGCTGCTCATTAGCAATCTTGTTGCCTCATACATTAGAATGACCCGTAATCCAACGCAAGAACAGCATCTGCCTAACCAAGAGACTTTTGAAGACATTCCCGCAAACATAAAACAAACTCGAGCTGACATTAACCCAGATTCGCTATTTACACAGATAGCAGCCATATTGTAGGGCACAATCAGCTCCACTATCTTTTAAAATTTGCAATCACCAGAGATCCTGTAGTAAAACTTTATATCACCTCGAAAGTAGACTCACGCACATCACTATGTCTGGAAATTACTTCAAGGGCAACATATCGAAATTACATACCACAATCGTATAATCTTTAAAATATGAACATAGGATTGCCGTGGTCTAGTAGGTGGTATGTTGGCTGATTAGGCATAAGGCCATGGTTCAAACACCCAGGTCAGACATCTCCAACAAAGTCAAATACAATAAGAAATTATTGACAAAAATTCTGAGAATAAATAAAAATTCACACAAAAAGTTCCCAAAAAAATCTTTCGTTCGAAATCGAGTTTAAACTGTAGTTCCTGCCACGCATGTATAAAATTAACGCACACAACATAAGTAATGTGAGAAGCTAGGTTGTAATCCTGACTGAAGGGTTGTAATGCCTGATTATGTATGTGTGCACAGGGTTCGGCTCTCAGACTCCTCAGAATAATCTCATCATCCCAAAGGAAGTAGCCACAAAATCACCTCCAACGAATACTGAGAAATACTCTTAAGAGCTTTACAAAAAGAGACATCTTTGCATCTTTAACCGACATCTGCTGCATGCTCGCCATCTCAAGATCTACCACCACAGAGTTATAGAACCTCATTTCTATAGGCTTGTCGTAATAACTCTTGTGAATAACTCCAGTGAAATAAACTCGAATTTAGAACAACTTTTACTTCATATTGTAACTTCTTTGGTAGAAAATTTTCACATTTCATTCATGTATCGCCTTAATACTTTTGTGTTTAACTCATGGAGTATTGCTTAAACTGCCTGTACTGCTTCGAAATTTTCCCAATTTCTTCTCTGCATTGTATTCTTTCTGCATTTTTGTTCGTTTATAAATTTCTTTTGTATAAAAGATTACAGAAATTATTACATGCTTGGGAGCCTAATGAAAAATCATAATTAGTTTAACAAAACGTTTTTGGACTAATAAGATTAAGATACAGCAATCCCATTGGGTTGTGGTCTATTTTGGTTTGTGGACTTTATTACAATTTAAGGGCTTCTCTCTGTGACAAATGAGCTTCCTTTAGTGGAAATGTATACAAATTAACACACAAAATTAGGTCAAATATGAGATATTGTGAAGACTTTTGAAGGCTTTTGATGTGTAATTTGTGTTAAAGTCATTAAATTATGTTTCCTTCCGTTATTCTGTATTTTTAAAAGCAACATTTTTACTTGGACTTGGTTGGATTAGTAAAAATTTTTGCAAAATAAATTGTATTACGTGTTCACACATTGTCTGTCTCCTGATGAATTTTCCTTTTAAACTCGTGTATTCCAGCTTTTTTTCATAGTCATACTTTTGTATTTAACCAGCATCACACAGTGTGAGTCATCATCATTGTTTGAGAACATATTTTTGTTGTTCCTGTTTTTTTCCCTGTATTGTTATGACAGCAGCGCTCTTATTTTTCCACTTCTAGTCTTATTGTACGATGCTCTGCAACCATGTCATTGTGTTCTACCAAAGTGACATACTAATTCCACCTCAAATGCTTTACAATGACTAAGAAGTGGATCATGATAATCATCGTTAATAATATGAAAATGATAATAAGGTTGCCATAGTTCGTATAGTTTACACTGTCATCAATGTTATACTATGTTCAGACATGCAATTTTATTGAGCAAATATTCAGTTATTTAAGTACAATATTTTCACTGTTCAGATATAATATAAGCAATATTCATTTGACAGTTGGTAAACAAAACAGCTGGTTGTTTCAACAACATGTTTTTTTTAATATGCTTACTAAACACACTTATGACAGTGCTGCATTTAATGGTTTACTCAATATTATAACAATTTGCGTATTTATTGCGCAATAATTAACTGAAATTTTATATGAAATATTGAGCTCAATAATGGCATTTTTTGCGATTTACACAATAAAAGTGCATGTGTGCATATAGTATTACATATATTTTGCAGTTGTGCTAATATCTGAGAATCCTAGCTCCTCTCGATCCCAGCTCCTCTTTTTTAAAGAATTTCTGAGTTTGAAGGCAAGTATCGCAAACCTTTAATTACCTCAGGAAAATGGCTTATGTTACCAAAAGTAAACCTTGTTTCATCGTAGAATCGACAATAGGCAGTAGATTGTAATCCCAAAGTCCCTTTGTGGTTGTGCTAATATTTGAGAATCCTAGCACTTCTTGAAACATTTTTTTAAAAGAATTCCTAAGTTTCCAGGCAAGTATCGCAAACTTTAAGTACCTCAGGCAAATGGCTTATGTTACCAAAAGTAAACATCATATACAACATTGTTTCACGACTTCAATGGAATAGATAATGAGCAATCGATTGGAGTAATATGTGATTTCTAATCTCAGAGCCCCATAGAGTCCCTTCTGTTTATAAATGTTCTCGAAATCAATTCTCCTGTACAAACTAGGGAACTGGAAGAAGGATAATATTTAGGTCATTTGCAATGAATGCTATACGTCTGCCAAAAAAAAAAAAATATTCTCAACATACTGAATTGTTGAATAAAGACACATTCACTCGAATACCTATTGGTTAGCATAGGTAAGATATTTAAGTATATTGAAGAATATTAAGAATGATATTAAGAATGAAGTTTACTTCTTTACTTTAGATAAGAGGAATTAGCCAAAAAAAAAATTTTTTGCCAAGGGTTTTGAGCAGGGGTTTGAAATACAGGCTTTCGTCTAATAAACCAGCATATTACCTACGAGACTACATATATAACATAATTGGCCATTACAAGCATTCAGTCAGGATTACGGCCTAGCTTCTTACACCATTTATGTTGTGTGTCGGGCGGGACCTATATTTTAACATTGACTCCTAACGACAGATTTTTGAGAAACTTTTTCATGGCAATTTTTATTTGTTCTCTGTTGAGAAGAAGTTACCAACGAAATATTTCTTTTCTATTTCGTTTTGTTCGCTATGTCAGACCTGGGATTTGAAGTGTGGCCATACGTCTAATAAGCCTATACACTATCCACTAGACTAGTGCAGTAACAAGTTTACTTAAATTTATTTCAAATGGAGTTTCAGGGCTGGAGTTAAAAACTACAATAATTGTATGCGAAATTAATGAAAACTTAATAGAGTAACATAAGTGCTACTCATACAGACTTTTTACTTGAATGTCTTCCATTTTTTGTTTGTTCTCATTCCATTTCCTACACAGTTTCTTTTTTTAAGGTTTTAACAAAAAACAAAAATAAAATAAAAACGGCAAAGAAATTCATGCAATACCAGGCCATCCATGACATTCATTGCTCCATATTTCTAATACAATATTACGGTTTGTCATATTTCTGTAAGCTGCCAGCCAGCCAACAGTAACATGCAGGGGAAACTCCATGATGCCATAATAATACAGTAGCATCAGCGTCATTGCTAACTTTGCTTTACCTTTTCATATGTGAAATTTTACTCTCACGGTATGTAAAATTGAGCTAAGGATGAGGTAGTTGAATGAAAATGAATGAAGGCAAAAAAAAAAAGAGAAAATATTGTCACTATTGCTACTACTACTACTACTGTTACTGCTACTACTGCAGTTACCTGTCGTATTTAATATTTGCTTGTCTTGAGTTCATATGACTATGGAGAGAGGCAAAAAAATAGAAAAAAACAGAGTATCTGAAAGATCTCAATCTATGTAAAATGTATGTCAAATCGAGTTTTTTTTATGTTTTCTCTGTTGAGCTCTGTAATATCCTTGTCACATATTTTCCACTAATTCGTATATTTGCACACTTCATCTTACTGCATCAAAAGCATTAAACACGTGATTTGATTATTTAACGAAGTAAAGTAGACTTTGCAACATTGCCACATTGCCACAATGCCACTACTACCAATACTAGAACCGCTCACTCTACTTATACTATCGTATGCGATAATATTGTACTTAAAATGTATTGGGTTTTATAAAAAGTATCCGCGTTTCCTTTTAAAATTCCATTTTAATCTCATATCACATAAGATCTCAAAAAAAGGCAGCCAGCAGTAGGAAAAAAAATTGTGAAAAAGTAGAAATCAGTCAGTATTGTAATCCTAGCTTCTCACACCACTCATGTTGTGTGTGTTAATTTTTACATGAATGGCGAAAGCTATAGTTTGAAGTCGATTCCGAATGACAGGTTTTTGGAGAAACTTTTCATGGTAATTTTATTTATTCTGAGAGTTATTGCCTGAAAACTGTTGAGAGGAAGTCGCCCAAGAAATTTTTTTTCTATATTTTCATTTTGATATCTGATCTTGGGTTTGAAACGAGGCCTTACGTCTAATAAGCCAACACACTACCTACTAGTCGAGGGCAACTATTACTTCGTCAGTATTACTACAATGATATTCCACAGCAAGGCAATTCTTTCTATATGAGCGCCTCTATTCAAAAGTTTCTCTACAAACTTCACTACACATCCACTAACACTGGAAGTACTGAGAGCTCTGCGAGTAGCCCCAGACATTGTTGAAAGGGCCCTAAACGTAATATAGACTTCTAAAGCGTTTTAAATACTTCTTCAATGTCCAGTCATTGTAAACTGACCACTAGAGTAGGCACATTGTGTTTTATTAACATGAGTAAGAAAGTAGTCAAACCGCATTTCGTTATCCAGAAGCCTTTACAATGTTCTGAGAAGTAAAAATTTAGACTAATAGGATTCAGATGTTTGGCAGATTAAATTGATGGTGTTCCATGCTTAGCAGACGCATACGAATTCTTGAGGCAGCAATAATTGATTACATGTATTCAAGGAATTATTTTATCAGGTAAATCTTGTAGGTCAGCAAGTATTAAGTCGTCAGTGTCATATGACTACGGCGGCTTCAATATCAGTCTGCCTAATTGGACACATTCTTTTTCAATGCAAAAGGATCTCCAAAAGTTCCATTTTACCCGTCATGTTACGTTTCTTAATATCATATAATTTCTGTCCTCTTATATTTGCAACGATTTCAGAACTAGAATTGGCTCGGCACTATTCCTTAGAATTTCCCTTTCAGACATTTGTCAGTTTAGTGGCTGTAGCATGCATATTCGGTAGAATAACTGACCTGAAGAACCCCCAATGAGTATCCCATCTAATCTGATAAGTTCGACGTTCCATACTAAGGTTTAGACAAGGCGGGAATCATTGTTCAAGCAAAGGGCTTGTAGACAAATTTCCCCAAATTTAATACATATCTACGAAGGTCTCACTACTGGTGTTGTAGAGGTAAGAATACAGTCGCCCCCTACTCTCGTTTCTAGCGGCTTTACTGCTTGTAAATATGATTTTTATTGCTGCAGTTCCCTTATAGAGATTAAAATTCTTACTTACTTAATGAGTCATTACATTAGACAGGATTACGACTTAGCTTTTCACACCAACCGTGTTCTGTGTGTTAATTTTATAAACGAGTGGGAGTACCCTGTGTGTCGACTCTGAATCAGAGATCAGCAATGATTATTGAAAAAGATGAGTAGATTCGAAGTCGCCGTGGTCTAGTAGGTAGTGTGTTGGCTTATTAGACGAAAGGCCCGAGTTCGAATCCCAGGCCAGACATCAAAAACAAAATACAAAAAGTATTTCTTCGGCGACTTCCTCTCAGCAGATTTCTGGCAAAAACTCTGAGAGAAAAATTGCCATGAAAAGCTTCTCAAAAAAAATCTGTCGTTCGGAGTCGACTTTAAAACTGTAGGTCCCGCCCCTCATGTATAAAATTAACGCACACAACTTGAGTGGTGTGAGAAGCTAGGTCTATAATCCTGACTGAAGGGTTGTAATGGCCAATTATGTATGTATGAGTAGATTCGAATCATACTCATAATTTTTGAAGCTTATACGCATTCATACTTATTTTAATATCATACTCATACTACTCATATTCAAAGTTTGAAGCACTCATCGTACTCATACTTAACAATGCTCATGATGTTGTTGATATCGATTCTCATTTACTCAACATTTACACGAATCACAAAATAAGTATGATTCGTATACGAACACTACAATACTCACTAGAAGGTTGAGTGTTTACTATGCTTGCTGTCTTTGTATTTTTCTTTCTTCTTTTTTTCTTTTTTCGTAAATGCAACAACAACTAAGACTGTAAATTTTGATGAATAATTCGAAACACTCGAACCATTTATGAGTATTATAAGTATTTTTCTAAATTTATGAATCTCTGAATGAGTATGCGTATGAATCAAACATATTTCGAATGTTATGAGTTTGATGTCAACGCTGTACTCGTACTCATTGCAACTCGTACTTATAAGTCAATGTTGTAATGAGTTCGAATGCATCAGAATAGTTGAATTTCAATACTGTTGACTCAATCATACTCAAAATTGCATGAGTACTTATGAGTAGCAAAAAAACGATTAATTGCTGATCTCTGCTCTGAAGGGCAGATTTCTGAAATTTAATTTTCATGAATTTTTGCGAGAAGACAGCTGAGGGGAAGTCGTCGTACCGTAGCCTCACGACTAAAAAGCCAACCAACAAGAGAATAATAACAACACTTTTTACCTCACCTAATTTGTATGTCTAAAAACTACTCTGTAATGTAGCAGGACGAACCATCACTATCAATGAATACGAATACAAATATGAAATAAAAAAAATGTATGAAAAACATATCCTGCCACGTCCTGTCCTCTTATATATACGCGGGTAACAGTATGTGTGGGGTTCTGTTGTTTTGCATGCGAGGATTACTTTATGAAGGTGTCCTTCTTCTAATTTTATCATTGTTTTTGCTGTTGCTATTGTGAACCAGTTTGTATATCATCATTAACATTTATAATCTCAACGTCATTGTTTGAAAAAAAAAGAAAAAGTTAGTTTACAGAGCACCAGTACATATGTTGAGAAACCATCAACTCATCTGCTAAGATGGTGTGATAAAATATTTTGATAAGCTGTGTCGAGTTCATTTGTTTCACTCGAACGAAAGTAGAATAGAAAAGCCGAAAAACGAAGAGGATAAAACTTTGTTTATTAAAGGATTTTAACTTAAGAACACTTTATTTCTATTTCGGAAGGTATTTAAAGAATTTTAATTTAATGGGTTCTGTTTGTTAGTATTAGTTAGTGTGTTGGCTTATTACAATGCAGGGCGTGCAGTGTAATATTCTCTCTGATAGAACACCTTTTTGCCATTGCCCAGTCTTTTTAGCTCGTGATCCCAATATTTTGGGCGGAATACTGTACCACACATGAAGTTCCCGTAGTCTAGTAAGTAGTGTGTTGGCTTATTAGATGTAAGGTCACGGTTCAAACCCTAGGTCAAACAACACGATCAGAACGAAATATGAAAAAACTATTTCTTAGTCGACTTACTCTCAGCAGATTTCTGGCAAAAACTCTAAGAGGAAAAAGAAAATTACCATGAAAAGTTTCTCAAAAATCTGTAGTTCGGAATCGACTTTAAAACTATAGGTCCCACTACTCATATATAAAAATTATCACACATAACATAAGTGTTCTGAGAAACTAGGTTGTAATCCTGACTAAAGGATTGTAATGACCAGTTATGGATACATACGTATGTATTGACTGGATACATGCCGTACAGACCATAACCTTTAATTTCAGATTAAAAAAAAAAAGTTCGGTTATCATATAGATATAGCACTCTCTGAATTGATGGAAAGTGTTCTTTTTCGGAAAGTCACCGTTGTCTAAAAGATAGAGTGTAGGCTTCTTAGATGAGTGTCCATGGTTCAAAACCCACTTACTGATAAAATTAACACACACACAACATAGATAAAGTGAGAACCGAGATTGTAATCCTAACTGAAGGGTTGTAATGACCACCTACCGGCTAAGTACTGTACCAGACATAGCTCATATTTGAGCATTGGGCTGAAAGAAGAAAGATAAGAAAGTTTCTAAGGGATAGAGATGATGTATTGAAAATATGGTTGCCGCTCCTTAATGGTGAGGTTTATAGCTATGCCCATAGGTATGAGTCCTAGAACCCGGTTATTGCTCTCCTACCTCTCAAGCTACATATTTATAGACTTCCTGCTATTATAAAAAATTATGATTACAACCTCAGTAATATAAAATATTTCTTGCTTTTCTAATGGTGCTGCGTACGTAGAATTGTATGTCACTGCATTCGTGTACCTGTTTAAAGACATGCAAAAAAATATCTTCAACACACGAGTGCAATTCTCGTTCATGCTGAATAACTTCATTTAAACGGCATTGACAAGAACGCTTTCAACATAATTTCACTATTTTTTCATTTTATTTTTGATTTATTTTATTTTATTTCACATTATAAACACGTTGATTTCGTTTTCTTCTCCATCTTCCTCTTCTTCGTCCTTTTTTTTCGCCCTAAAATATTGAATTTAAAAATAATAAATTGAATTGAATACCCAAGTCTGTATACGAAATTGCTTTAAAATGATGGAAGAATAAAACCATGGAATTTCATTTCTTTAGTGAAATGCATGTATACACGAGAGTACTTGTATTTGTGTAGAAAAAAGAAAATTTACAAAACAACTCTTGTTATAATATTGTATTCGGAAAAGAGAGAAAAAAGAGTGTAAAACGAGGTATGACACAGGTCTTTAACGGATGTTGTGCTCGCTTTCATTTCCATGTCCGTGAGTTGTTTCTTTCATGATTATTTTTTCCACTTGTAGTCGCACACGACATGCTATACAGAGTTTTTTCTTTCTTTCTTTTCTGGCATTGAGTTGGCTATTCTCCATAGCGAGTTTTTCTATATTTGCAGCGTAGAAATGTTTAATGAATTCTTTTTTTTTTTAGGTTAGAGCGTCAATAGTAGCATGAGTATAAATTTCTTGCAATAAAAATATGACGATTTGTTTGACAAATTTTTCAATCGTTTTCTACGTTTATGTTTCGGGGGGGATATTTTTTGCAGCTTTGAAGTCATTGCACCTATTTTCGGTTTTGCATCAAAAATACTTTTTTAAAAATAATAATTTTTTTCACTGGTTGATGTTGGTTGTACAGCGCAAAAGAATTCACATGTTCACGATTCCTTTTCAACATTTTAGTCGTTGTTGGTACAACTAAATTCACAATATTTTTAAGTACACTGTGCGTTGCTTACATATATACATATATATATACTTGCTTATTTTGCCAAGATTACAACTGAGCTTTTCACACCACTTACAGTGGCTCACAGTGAAAATGGCCCACCATGATCATGATAATCAGTATTTGGTAATTATTTATTAAAAAGGAAGAAAATAAAATAAATATTTTTGTTTAAAATAAAGTTTATTTGGTATTAAATATAAGGATCTAAAAATTCTTTTAATTACAGTATTAATTCATTGATTTTTTATATCAGAAACAAAAACAGTATTAGGTCACAATGACAATGGCCCAGTATATTATTATTAAAGAAATAAAGTTTTTTAATTTTTAATATTTTGTTTTTTGACTTATTACCGATTTTAAACTATTAGGAATGTATTCTACTCACGTTTTTTTTAAATTGGCCATTTTCATGGTGACCTAAATTTGAACTGCTTTTGTTTCTGATGTAAAAAATCAATGAATTAATAATGTAATTAAAAGAATTTTTAGTTCCTTATATTCAATACCAAATAAACTTTATTTTAAACAAAAATATTTATTTTATTTTCTTCCTTTTTAATAAATATTAACCAAATACTGGTTAATTTCGTAGTGGGCCATTTTCACGGTGAGCCACTGTATGTTGTGTGGGTGTTTATTTTTCATACGTGAGTGTTGGGACCTACAATTTAAAATCGATTCCGAGGACAGATTTTTGAGAAACTTTTCAAAGAAATTTTTTATTTAAACTCAGAGTTTTTGCTAGAAATCTGCAGAGAGGAAGTCGCCGAAGAAATATTTTTTCATATTTCCTTTTGTAGGAGATGTCTGGCCTGGCATTTGAACCGAGGCGCTACGTCTAATAAGCCAACACAATACGGTTGTAAGAGTACAGCACTTACTTTCCACATTTAATTGCCATGAATTGTTACTTCAACCTGCTGTTTACTCTTCCATGGTAATGGTTACCAAATGTCTGGCATTTCAACAGTTACAGAGACTGCGTTCACCTCGTGGCATCACAACGATATCAGAGCTACCACTCCGACCTAGCCTAACTTAACCTAGTATTTCAACACAACACATTTCCTACTTTCTACTAGACTACAACGCCAAATATCTATTCAGAAAGCAAATGTGTTTCTGATAATTTGAAACAGGATGCTTCGTATGGAGGCTTATGCGTGCAAGGGAAAATAGTATAAAGACTGCGGAACCTACAGTTTAAAATTATCTCTGAGATTTGAGAAAACGTTCATGGCAATTTTATTTTATTCTCAGAATTGTTGCAAGAAGGCTGTCTATCGTTTTGGTCGCTCTGTCTGGAGTTGAACCGGGCTTGAACCACAGCCTGACGTTTAATATGCCAAGACATTACCTACTAGACTCTTGTTCCTTATTTTATAGCATACTGCATACATTGTAAATATCAGTAACAAAATAAATATTTTAAAATCCAGACTTCTTCTTATTTTATTACGTTGAGGTTATTGACTAAAAATAATAAAAATATCGTGTGCCCTGGTAGTCTAGCGGGTAGTGTGCTAGACTATTAGCGTGAGGGTCGTGGGCTCGATTCCCACCAGAGACTCTGGTCTGTGACACTACACCGAACGTATGGTCGTGTTACTCCGCTCGTATAAAATTAGAATATAATTTGTAATTGTATTGTAATTGTATTGTCATTAATAAATAAATAAATAAAAATATACATAAGAAAAAATGTATGTCAATATAATTTGTATATTTATATTTCATATCGATAGGAGTAGCGAAGCACACCGGGTTTTAGCTAGTTTTTTATATATATAGACGTAATTCAATTACTGTCGCATATAATGCTATGTTCGCACGGCAGTAATTTTTCGTAATTCGCTCTCTCATTCGTAATTCAACAGCCAATTATGTACTGAGTTACGTAATTCGCCATAAGAAATTTTGTGAGCGAATTACCCAAATTGTATGTAATTCAATTTCTATTACCCTGTGAATTACTTAAAAATCTATGTAATCTTTCAATTTTATCAAATTTTTGCCGTCACTAGCAGTCAAAGACCAAAAATATAAACAAATAAATATTGTAAAGAACAAACAATAATGGAATCCTAAAATAACATTAAAAAAAAGTATTATTTAGAAGAAAGTTATTGGCGAAATTAGCGGAGGAAGCCACTATATGTGTAGAAAACCTGTTGAATCTATAGGAAAAGTATTTGAAGCTTTTGAAGAAGCTGTATGAACTTTATAATTTAGCAATAAAAAGAAGGTGAAAAAAAGAACTGTCAAAAAGAATTCCAAAGTTGCCGTGTGAACATGATAATTCAAATAAGTAATTCAAAACAGAGAGAGATGTAATTCGAAGGCTCGTGCGAACATAGCATAAAATATTACATAGCGCTGACGGGTGACGTATACGTAATATTTTGTCAGACAATAACACTCATACTTTTTTTATATTTATTTTATTTTATTTTATTTGCCTACTTCAACGCAAAAAGTAGCCTATAACTCCTTCCAGGTATACAGGAATATAATGTGAAAATTTCAAGAAAATCGATTCAGCCGTGCTGCCGTTTAGCCGTCTATAGACTTCAAACAAACCCACAAACATATAAACATAAATTCATTTTTATATATAAGAAGATGAAGAAGAAGATTGAGGAAGTAGTTAGTATTAAAAGTCATTGTAGCAAACGTTTGCTTCTCTCTGAATTAAACAAATTCACTTGCAAATCAATTTGATCTTCTCAACACTTCTTTTTTTTTTTTGCTAAATTCATACCCTATTCAAGTCTTCGAAAGTGTTTCTAAGCATCCTATCACCCACTATGAGAGACTTAGAATGTGTGAGTGAGTGAGTCAGTGCGTGTGTGTGCTTTGAGTCGTATTCTCTTTCATTTTTGGTTTTTAAACAAATTTTCTATTTAAAATTTTTGCATGTGTGGGCGTGAGTGTGTTTATGAAATCTTGTACGTGTACGTTGAGGTTTTTTCTGTTTGCTAGTGGTTGTTGTTGTTATAATTTTCCCATATATGAGCTGGTTGTGCATGCATGCATGTGTATTTATGCAAACAATGGCACGAAAAAGTGTTGTTTTTTTTTTCTAAAAATTTTTGTCAGCAACAATAGCGTTAACAGCAACAACAACTCGGAATACTTTGAGTATTTCTTGTTGTTCTGTTAACTGCAACTGCTGCTGCTCAATCCGCATGCATTTGGCTTTCACTGGCTGTGTTTTTTTTAATTTTTTTTGGAGGGGAGTATAGAAACAAGACTGCCGTGTGAACAAGCATTTTAATAAAGAAAAACCCAAAGAGAGAGAGAGAGTGTAAAAAAGGGAGTATAAGAGAATTTTACACACGCTCACACATACACATGAAATTCTTGTGAATTTTTATTTGCATATGCACTCGAACATGTTGTTTTTATTGTGTTTATTTCTATTTCGAAACATTTTCACGCTTGACAAAACAAACTCCACACATAGTGAAGTACACATTCCTTCAAACTTAAGTTTACTCCCCCCACACACAAGTTAAGCCAAAATGGCTTTCAAAAAAAACCCCATGTTTTTAAAGGAATAGAAAATTTCGCTTTCCTGTTTGTTTACTTCTTTTTTGTGTTTTGCGAGTAAAAAAAATTTAAAAATTGGGATGAAAGGTTCTCTGTTGCTTTGCAATGCCCCCTTCCGTTTGATGCAAATATTTTTCAAAAAGCTCTTTCATTTGTTGGGAATTATTTTGCAATTGTTGCTTTGTTAAAGGTGATAAATTTAAATGCGAATGGATTTATTTTCATATGTATACTTTTTTTCCTGCTTATTTTCAGTTTCATGTAGTCCCCCCTTTAGCTTATTTCGTTGGTTGTATTTCGATTCCCTACAATTTTGTTAAAGGGATTAGAAAGAAAAAAACTTTCAGTTTTGCAGGTTAAATGCAGGAGCTGTAGCATGTTTCGTGCCACAGCATATGACTGTACTGTTCGATTTTAAATCATAGTTTAGTTGCGGGAGAGAAAGAGAGAGTGAGAATATGGTACACTAGCAAGTCTTGTAACCATAGTTACATACATACATACTTTGCTATATTTGTTTTGTAAAAATGAATGTCATCTCAACACCGACAATATCATCGTTATTGTCACTTAGGGATGTTGTCATGTTGAAGAAGGTATGACAGGATTTTGATAATTTTTGTTATTCACAAGATGACTCTTTCACTCAACTGATAAGTCGTTGTGTTTTGAAAATATTGCATTAATTTTTATAGAAAAAAAGAAGAAAAAAACTGGACTCATTTGGAGATTAAGTATCTCTTCATTAATGTGTGCGAAAAAACATGGAAATTTTAAATCGAAATTCGAAAAAACGTAACTACTTGCTTTACGTAACTACTGGTGTTACGTAACAACTTGCGTTACATAACTATTGGCATAACGTAACAACTTGCGTTACATAATTACTGGCGTTACGTAAGTACTGGCATAACGTAACTACTGGTGTTACGTAACCGCTGGCGTAACGTAACTACTGGAATTACGTAACGAATGGCGTTAAGTAGCTAATGAAGTTACGTAACTACTGGCATTACGTAACTAATGGCGTTACGTAACTAATGGCGTTACGTAACTACTGGCGTTACATAACTATTGGCATTACGTAACAACTTGCGTTATATAACTACTGGCGTTATGTAACAATTTGCGCTACATAACTACTGGCGTTACGTAAGTACTAGTGTAACGTAACTACTGGTGTTACGTAGCTAATGAAGATACATGACTACTGGCATTACGTAACTAATGGCGTTACGTAGCTAATGAAGTTACGTAACTACTGGCATTATTTAAATCATAGCGCTATGTAGCTAATGAAGTTGCGTAACTAATGGCGTTACTTAACTACTGGTGTTACGTAACTAATGGCGTTACATAAACTAATGGCGTTACATAACTACAAACGTTGCGTAACTAATGGCGGTTAATGAAAAGAGTCTATTGGCAGTAAAACATTTCTAGCAAATCGCCTTACCGATAATAACCCAGATCTTTTGGAGAAGGCAAATTAATGTTCAAATAGAGTAAAGATACAGAGTCCAGTGTATGTTGACTTAACTGGGGCGGTGAGAACCTATTCTACAGCCGCGCTGGAAGCTCTATTTAGTCGTGATAGTGATGGCCAAACCTTTGGAGACTATTAGGTTGGTGAGGCACTAGACTAACATGAAATTTATTAAACGATTTAGTGACTTAAGAGATTAATTGGCTGACAGTTCCCTCCTTAACTGTTCCCTGAACAGAACCAATAGTCTCTAAGATTTAAGGAAGTGCTTCGCTATGGGTCTTAATAAAAAAATTTTAATGGTGTAATCTGGATTGGCTTGACAATTAGCATCAAACCGCTTAATTGCTGCAGTTACAAGTGTAAAAGTTTGGCAAGAAAATATGAATGCTTTATGGCTAAGAAAAATTGGTAACAGTCTCTTTCAACATACTGCATGCGCTGACCTGGGCATGTCGTTAGAATGGAGGAAGATGCGATTATAATTTAAACGTTGTTCCATTTTCTCACCCACAGAATTTCATCAAGTTTCTAATGTCTAAAATAATGTAAGAAAGTAATAAACATTTAATTATTTGTATATAATTTTTTAGAATTACATATTATCAACAATTATTATCTTTATTTTCTAATTAATTTATTTTGCTTTCATTACAGAAAAATATCTTCCAATTAAAATTAATAAGAAAACATCAGTATTATGACAGGCAACACACATACGCTTGTGCGTGTGTGTAAATGTCAGCATTTTTATATTTTTAAACTGAAAATTGTAACATTATTAGCAACAGGATAATTAGAAGGACTAACTGTAACTGTTATTTCTATTTCTAGTTCTCTTTTCCAAGTAAACCGGCCGTGTATCAAACAAAACGACAGACATGTGTAAAATATGTCACTCACTCATATATAAAAAAAGTTATTTGAACATGTTTGATAGACTTGTATCATTGTGCACTATGGGCGAGAATCAATAGATTTCTAGCAAAAACTCTGAGAGTAAATAAACCTGCCATGAAAAAGTTTTTTAAAAATCTGTCGTTCGGAGTCGAGTTGAAACTGTATGTCCAACCACTCATGTATAAAATTGACATACACAACATAAGTGGTGTGAGAAGCTAGGTCGTAATCCTAACCAAAGGGTTAGGTTATACAATTATGTGTGTATATATGTAATCAGTGATGAATATTGGATTGATTTAATGAGAATTTAAAAAGAAAATAAAAAATACACGTAATATGGTATTCGAAGAAGTTCTTGTGTGGCACGACAAGGGGAACAAGTAAACAGTTAGAGAGGCTTCATTTTTGAGTCCTGATTTCAAACTTGAATGTCCATCGTGCATAGTGCATTTAAAATATCATTTATTTGTGTATGTTTGTATGTGATTTGTGTACGGTAAATATGTGAAGCAGGTAAATATGTATGTGCAGGTATAATATTTCTCTTTTTTATCCCACTTGATTTTTATCTTTGTAAAACCGTTTACATTTCTAGAGAAATTTACTCAAAAGTATACATGTTTTGTATTTTATTTGTTCACTTGTTAGCATTTTGATTTCCGTTAAAAAAGTTTTTTCATTTGAAACATTTTAATGAGCTTCTAGTCGGGTGAAAACAGAACGGAACGAAGTCGTATAGAGGGCATCTCTTGAAAATGTGTTCACTTTTTTTTCTTTGCAACATAATTTTCCACTAAACTTAATTAATTGTTCTTAATATGTATACATTTTGCTTTAATTACGAATGAAACGGGGATTTTCAAATAAGTCGAAAGTGTTAAGATAAGAGTATAACGAAATGAGTATGTTCGTAATTAATTTAAAGTGAATTAACAAAAACCTCATATACTATATGGCAAGCAGGAAGGAAATGTGATCATATTATAATGGACGTATGACACGAAACCAGTTGTCAGTAAAATTAATTATTAAATCGAGTAATGATCCTGTTAAGGATACAGGCACACATACATACCAGAGATCAGCAATGAGAATTGAAAAAGATGAGTAGAATCGAATTATACTCATAATTTCTGATACTTATACGCATTCATACTTATTTTAATATCATACTCATACTATTCATATTCAAAGTTTGAAGTACTCATACTTAACAATACACGTGATGTTGTTGATTTCGACTCTCCATGACTCAACATTTACAAGAATCACAAAATAAGTAGGATTCGCGTACGAAAACTACACTACTCACTAGAAGGTTATGTGTTTGCTTTGCTTGCTGTCTTTGTCTTTTTCTTTTTTTTTAAATGCAACAACAACTAAGACTGTAAATTTTGATGAATAATTCGAATCACTCAATCACAATCATTTATGAGTATTATAAGTATTTTTCTAAATTTATGAATATCTGAATGAGTATGCGTATGAATCAAATATATTTCGAATGTTATGAGCTTGATGTCAACGTAGTACTCATACTCAGTGCAACCTGTACTTATAAATCAATGTTGTAGTGAGTACGAATGAATCAGAGTAGTTGAATTTCAATGCTGTTGACTCAATCATACTCAAAATTGCATGAGTACTTATGAGTAGCAAAAAAACGATTCATTACTGATCTCTGACACGTACATAATTGGTCATTACAACCCTTTAGTCAGGATTACGGCCTAGCTTCTCAACACCACTCATGTTGTGTGTGTTAATTTTGAACCTTGGCCTCACGTCTAATAAGCCAACATAGAGCTTGTTGCTCAGTTTATTGGATCTAAACGATGCATGTGACCCACAGGAAGAAAGAGGCGGTTTTGATGACAAGACCATTGGCTAAGAGCTCTAGTTCTTCGAGCTTTCATTGTAATAATAAGGGATAAGCTGGTTCAGATGCTGATAGAATATTTCACAAGCTTGTCAGAGATACTCTGAATGTCGCCAAATGTCAGTGTATTACTCCCTATTATAAATGCATTCTGGGCTAGATGGACACTATTTTTGTATATTCTAACTGTAATGGCCTAGACAGTGTGGCAAGTACAGTCCATTGGAACTATATATGGCATGGTATCTGGGCGTACCAATACTTACTGATGCTTTTTCTTTTGTTTCGAAAATTAAATATGAATTACAAGTATTTCGGGCAAGTATCACTTTTATTTTGGGCAAAACCAAAACCAACCAAATACAAACAACCAAACATTATTCACACACACTATTCGGTAAGCCGGAGAACAACTTCACTATTTGGTTGCATGACGTTCAAATGTTTGACAAGTTCCACTTGCTGACTCATTAAGTGTTTGATGTGCTTGACACGACGAACAGTTTTACGCAACAGTTTATTCATTTTGTTCAGCTTATGGTTCATACTTTTACGCTGTTGACGTCTTTGTAAGCGTCGCTTATGGCGCAGTGATAGGCGATGGCTACGATGGCCATGATTTGAATGGAAATTAAAAGAAAGATTCCGTCTGTCGCTAGGCACTGAAATGATCGCTTGACTTAATTCCTGCCATTGATTTTCAGAGAAATTCGATTGTATTTCAGTTATTTCACCAAAACTAGTGCCATTTGTTACGCTCTCAAGTTGACTCTCCTCATTGTTGTCGTTGCGTTCCAATGTCTCTAGGCGATTGTGATAATCTGTGAGCGCTGTTCGAATTTCTAACACATTTGCCTCTTGATGTTCGAATTGTGGACCAATCATTTCCTCTGTGTTAATATTTAACACATTTTCGCTTTTGTTGCGTTCATTAGAATTTGGATGGCACATTTTTTGAATTTTCTTTATAAAATTGGAAGTATTGGAAGGAATACGAGTATATATATAAAAAAAAAGCTGTGCAATTTTAAAAAGAAACAAAATAAAGTTTTGAAAATAATCGAAATAAATTTTGATGTATTCGATAGACTTTAAATTGAAAAACTACTTTTTTTCTTTAATTTTTTAATTTTCTTTGAATTTAAACATATCGTAGCATGAAATATTTTTTGTTTGTTTGTAATTTTTTATGTTAATGTTCTAGCCTCTAAGGAGTTGATTTAATTCAGCGCATATTTGCATTTGCAATTAAGATACTCCGCTCACTAGCTGTCGTGGCTTATAAATACTGCACATGTTTCATTTGGTTTTGGCGATCATGGCCAAGGCATTCGAAAAACTCATGCAAAAATAGTATCCATCCGTACTACTACCCACTAACGACACGACTTGTTGTAAATGAACCGGCTATTATAGGCAAAGAAAACAATTTTACAGTTCCTACTTTAGCTTGACAATCAGCGTTCTATTCCTCCACCATAGTGATGCAGAAATCTTGTCCTTATTTCAGTTGCCATAATTTTCGTTTTCTTTGCTTAACAAGCACCCTTTTGGGGATTATTCATGACACGAAAAGAAAAAAAAAGGAAAAAATGGGGGAAAATTCGTTTCTTGCTTATCTTCAGCTTAAATTACTCTCGAAAATTTGTGCACCGTGGTGCAGGCGTATCAGAATATAGGAACAGCAAGCATTCTCATAATTTGGTGACATATGAGCTGATATAGGTTTTCAAAAAACATGCATACATACATACATAATTGGCCAATACAACCCTTCAGTGAGGATTACGGCCTAGCTTCTCACAACACTCATGTTGTGTGCGTTAATTTTATACATGAGTGGTGGGATCTATACTTTAAAGTCGACTTCAAATGACAGATTTTTGAGAAACTTTTCATGACAATTTTATATACTCTGAGACTTTATGCCACAAAATCTACTGAGAGAAAGTCGCCGAGGATATACTTTTAGATATTTCGTTTTGTTGGAGTTGTCTAATCTGGGGTTTGAACCGTGGCACGTCTAATAAGCCAACACACTACTTACTAGACTACGGTGACAAAAAAACTCTTTGGGTAAATGGCTTTTCAGGCAGGTTTTAAGTAATGACCGGATTGAGGGTAAGTCACTGAAGGTATTGTGATAGAATATATTTGAATTTGCATTTCAGGGAAAGCGTAAAGTATTCCATCCTTCATGTAAATGAATTCAAGTACGAGAGAGGAGTTTAAAGAATTCTACGATCTCCAAATGGATTCAACAATGTAATTCAACTGTATTAGCCAGAAAACTGGAATTGTACAAAAGCGCTGTCCAATCCTATGGGATGATATACATTATCACGCCCAGTGATATCGTTGACAAGGAAACGCAAACATTCGCAATAAATTTGTTTTGAGGCAGCTCACATATTTCGTCTGGAAAATCATATCACAGTGCTTTGGATGAAAGCTTCAGAGCTGCAGATTCAAATTAGCAAACAGGACCACACAGGGATCTTACTTTGTTAACAGACTTCCGTGGACAGTAACAGAAGAAGTATGAAATGACTAAAAACTTCTTTCACGTCATTGTAGTCGTTAAAGTCGGTCGTCTCTTAACTTCTTTCCTACCTCTTCATCTTTTTGAATTTCCTTGTCCTTCTTACTACCCTCTCTCTCTTCTCTAGGACGTATTTAGCTCATGGCTCATTTTGATCCCGGGATATTCTACTTGTCCCACTGACAACTATACGTCCTTAAACTTAATATAACCGAAAGTAGTTGAGTTGCGCAGTTGTTAGTTTTCTTGCAGCAGCATTGATGTGTTAGTGACCACCTCAATTGTGTTTAAACCCAACTGCAATGAATGATAAAGAACGTCTGAAGACAACGTCATCATAGTTCTTTAGGATAAAGACTGTAATTGTCCAAATTCACTTACAGCTGGGAATTATCAAGCGATGTGTGTAGCAACCACAACAGATTTTTCACTTCAAAGGACAAGAAAGTATCGGTCACCTTGTAGAAAAATAAAGTCTCTAGTTATTGACCAATATGTAGAAAAAAATGGATTGGCAGTTGGCTCTCTGTACAGGCTGGTTTTCCTATGCCTATGGAGAAGAAATTTATTCGATATTGTACTGGAAGCGGTTGTGTAGCAAGCAACACTCATCAGATGAGTGTATGTACGTTCGACTGATTATGCCGATCACATGCCGATGATATTTGTCTTCTCTCTCAAAAGTGTTCCTATATATCCACTAAATTTTTTCTAAACATCAGATAGATCTCAGTCTGAATCAGAGATCACCAATGAGTATTCAAAAAGATGAGTAGATTCGAATCATACTCATAATTTCTGATACTTATACGCCTGCATACTTATTTTAATATCATACTCCTACAACTCATATTAAAAGTTTGAAGTACTCATCGCACTCATATTTAACAATACGACTGATGTTGTTGTTTTCGTTTCTCCTTTACTCAACATTTACAAGTATCACAAAATAAGTATGACTCGCTTACGAACACTACAATACTCATTTTTACTTTTTTGCTTTGCTTGCTGCCTTCGTCTTTTTCTTTTTTTTTTTTTTTTTTTTGCAAATGCAACAACAACTAATACTGTAAATTTTGATGAATGATTCGAATCACTCGAATCATTTATGAGTGTTATAAGTATTTTTCTCAAAATTTATGAATCTGAATGGGTAGGCGCATGAATCAAACATATTTTGAATGTAATGAGTTCGATGTCAACGTTGTACTCATACTCATTGCAATCTGTACTTATAAAGCAATGTTGTAGTGAGTATGAATGAATCAGAGTACATAGTTGAATTTCAATACTGTTGACTGACACATACTTAAAATTTCATGAGTACTTATGAGTAGCGAAAAACGATTCATTGCTGATCTCTGGTCTGAATACATCTGCATATCAATGCTGATATACTTTCCAAGTTCATAAGCATCTAGTCACTAGAGGATAGTGCTCTCTAGACCTATCGAGAGGACAAATCAGGCAAACTACCAGTATGCAATGAATTTCCAAAGAGGACATGATACATCCAAAATTACAATGGATTGGAATAGTTAAGGTAGCATAGGCCTCAGAAAACATATCTTCATAGGCCTCATGAAAATGTCTGTTAGAATATGGAATTGACTTGATCCGTATTACTCGATCATTCCATGCCATGTTTTTACATTTCAATTTATTTCAATCATGTCCACTGTGCCTCGTTCGTTACAGTAATAGCAGTTAAAATTATGCTAATTTTCTTTAACAGTTATGCATACACATGCACTATGACTGTTATAACGACTGACATTGCAACTGCCATACTACCACTGCAACAACAATAACAAAAAAGGACAATAACAACACCAACGCTTGGCAGCAGCAGTACTAACAATCACTGCAACAATATCGTTCGTTTTTATCATTTTGCTCTTCTCCTCTCTGTGCCCCTCATTATCCTTTTGTTTTTCATTTATTATGCGTTTCTTTCCTTTCTGAGGGAGAGAGCATTACAGCTATGCATACCTATATTCGCTGTGAAGCTGTATGTACCGTATCGTGGTTGTGCGGGAATAGCTGAGTGTAGTAGATGTGTTTGCTTTTGGCCAGCATTATTGCTGGGGTCAGTTATTGTTTATTTTTTTCTTTCTCCCCGAATATAATTTCACCCTCTACTCAAGTATCATGTTTCTACACAGTTTTTCTTTCACTTTTTTCTCTGTTTTCGTAGCACTTTCTGTCGAGTGTGTACATTTTTCGTGAGTTTATTTTGCTTTCATTGAGTTTAATCTTTTTGTTGTCGTTGTTGTTGTTGTTGTTTTTTCTTCAGCTTTTTTATATTCGTTATGCTGTTGCATAAAATTTATAAGTATTTATGCCATAAATGGTATAAAATGGTCGTCGTTATATCACTGCCATAAGTGCACTTTGCGGCCTTAACATCATCCCCCAACAAACACACGTAATCACTTTTGAATAAAACAACAAATACAATGTAATCAGTAAGGGGGGCTCAAACTCATTTTAATAATATTTTTATTGTTAAAAATTTCCTTCAGAATATAATTTTCTTGTGTTGAAATAAAGCCACCTTCGGCTTGATAGCTGTATACTCGTGGTTGAAATTCCATTGCTGGCTGTTATAATTTCTGATTCCTTGTATACAGTGGCTTACGTTTTTTCTTCTACAGGGCTTCACAGGCACGGTTTTCACTGTTTGATTTGATTGCCAAAATATTCTTAATTGTCCTTTTTGTGGCTTGTGGCTTATTCGCAAAGATCGCTGCAACTTAAGAAAACTCCAGAAGAACAAGTTTAACGCGGTCAAATCGCATGATCATCACCTTCATATGAGATGACCATGCTTTCAAATCGCTTGTGTAGCACATTCAATGTGGGATGAGCTGTGTGACATGTAGCGCCGTCATATTGAAACCTAGTGTCGTTAGTGTCCAGACCGTCCAAGTTAATCCAAAAAGAATCTATAAAGCCGCCAGCCTTAAATCTACACGAAACAGTGAATTTTTCGGTATTCACTGGACGCCCCATGAATCTCATATGGGTTGGTGTCGTTCCAGATTCGAAACTTTTGTTTGTTTACGTATACATTCAATCAGAAATGGACCTCATCGCCCATTTAATTTTTTTTTTTGATGAAAATTAGGATCACAAGACAAGTGCTCCAGAGTCTATTCAGTGAGTCCACGTTGTTGTCTGTGAGTGTGCGTGGTGATTTGTCCAAACATACGTACATATGTGCATACATAATTGATGATTACAACCCTTCAGTCAGGGTTACGACCTAGCTTCTCATATCATTTATGCTGTGTGTGTTAATTTTATACATGAGTGGCGAGCCCCACAGTTTAAAGTCCATTCCGAACAACATAATTTTATTTACTCTCAGAGTTTTTGAGACTACCTCACCAGAGATCAACAATGAATCGTTTTTTCGCTACTCATAAGTACTCATGAAATTTTGAGTAAGAATGAGTCAACAGAATTGATATTCAACTACTCTGATTCATTCGGACTCACTACAACATTGATTTATAAGTACACATGGTAATGAGTATGAGTACAACGTAGACATCAAACTCATACCATTCGAGATATGTTTGATTCATAAACCTACTCATTTAGCTTCATAAATTTAGAATACTCATGAACGATTCGAATCATTCATCAAAATATACAGTCTTAGTTGTTGTTGTTGCATTTATAAAAAAAGAAGAAAGAGAAAGACAAAGACAGCTAGCAAAGCAAACACACAACCTTGTAGTGAGTATTGTAGTGTTCGTACGCGAATCGTACTTGAAAATGTTGAGTCATGGAGAGTCGAAATTAACAACATCATGCGTATTGTTAAGTATGAGTACGATGAGTACTTCAAACTTTGAATATGAGTAGTATGAGTATGATATTAAAATAAGTAAGAATGCGTATAAGTATCAGAAATTATGAGTATGATTCGAATCTCCTCATCTTTTTGAATACTTATTGCTGACCTCTGTTAGTCACCGAAGAAATACTGTTTCGTATTTCGTTTTGTTGGAGATGTCTGACCTGGTGTTTGAACCGAGGCCTCAAGTCTAATGAGCCAACACATTGCGGCGACTTTGTTATAACAGATTGAATATATGATATGATATTATAAGATAAACATCAAAAAATGTATTATTTTCTGAAAACATTATGTATGGATTGCCATTCTTTTATTTTTTTTAGTTGTGAACCACCCTAATGCCTATAATAGCGTACCAAGTATAGTATTCTCGTATAATTTTAATTTTTTCCATTACAATTCCATGGATGCTGGGTTGACTTGCAACAACAACAGTTAAAGGCAAAATAAAAGAATCCAACAACATCAGAAATAATAATAACAAGTGCCGTAAAAATTGCTGATAACACCAGGACCTGAACCCTAAAAGTAAATGGCGAACTGTCACTTCCAAATTTTAGCAGAAAATTATTAAAGAATCACTTGAAATACAAGAAAAAAATATAAAATCTACAACAACTACAATTATACAAAATTAAGGAGAAAAATGTTAAACAGGAATTGTTATTACCCTACTATGCACTAACATTTTGAAGAGAATAAAAAAAATGAAACACTTTGTCTCTGTAGCACAAGAAGAGAAGGAGTACATCCATATCGCTGGTAACCGTGCTGTTACTCATAACTGTCTGTGCTTTTAACGTTGGTGTCTGTCTGGCTACCTTTACCAGTAAGTTGCAGCGTTTTTCGTGTTTTTTGCTTTTCAAACGTTTTAAATATTTTGAACTTCTTGGTTCAAAAGGTGTTGCTGCTGGAAACGAAGCAGCGCTTAAAAACAAACAAAAACACGATAATAAATGTGAAAGTATTTAACCTGCTGACTATGGAGCATGATGATGGGATGTAGATGTGTTATGTGCTTCAACTGAAATTTAATTTTTCAATAAACAATAAAGAAAAAAATGGAAAATTGCATCAATTTTGATTGCAATTTGTGGAGAAATTGTTTCAAGGAAAATTATTTAAAGAATCCTTAATACAACCAAAAGGTTTTTAAGTTTTTAAAATGAAAAAAATTCTTGGAAAAAGTAATGCTTTGTTAAATGGATTGTGACTTCTATTCTGATGATATACTTACGCCTTCAATATTTACATTCCTATACAGCATGAGTGGAAAACATTTCCAGTAAAAAAAAACAGTCGTGTTTAAGGAAAGGAGGATCAAATTATTCGTTTCGATTTGCCATTAAACCAGTGGCCATAACCAAATAAAGTGGCCATGGTCTAGTAGATAGTGTTAGACGTGAGCTCGTGGTACACACTTTCGCCGACTTCCACTCAGAAGGCTTCTGGCAAAAATTCTGAGCGCAAATAAAATTTCCAAAAATTTTTTCTTAAATCTGTCATTCTTAAACTGTAAGTGCCTCCACCCATGTATAAAATAAAAACATACAACAAGGGTAGCGTGAGAAGCTATGCTGATATCCTCACTAAAGGATTGCAATGACCAATTAAGTAATTAAGTAAGAGACAGGACAACGAGAACCTAATCAAGTTCGTAACAAGACATGGTGATATTGACGGAAGTTCGAAGTCAAAACAGTTGAGAGGAAAGGATCTACGATAGACCTACAAAGGCACAGAGGTGTTTGCATAACTTAAACTCAGTTTTAACAGAAGCAGTCGCCATAGTTTAGTATGTAGTAGGTAATGTGTTGAATTATTAGATTTGAGGCCTCGGTTCAAACTCCAAGTCAGACATCTCCAACAAAACGAAATATGGAAAAATATTTCTTTAACGACTTCCTCTCAGCAGATTTCTGGCAAAAACAATGAGATTGAATTAAATTGTCATGAAAAAGATTCTCAAAAATCTGTCGTTCGGAATCGACTTTAAACTGTGGGGCTTGATCTTAATGTATAAAATTAACACACAACATAAGTGGTGTGAGAAGCTAGGTGGTAATCCTGACTGATGTGTTGTAATGACCAACTATGTTATGTATGTATGTGTGTATGCAGCCCTTAACAGAAATTGCTGGTTACCGAAAGTCCTAAGAGATATCAGTTGAGGAAAGTATATTTCGATAAATGGTCCTTCGAACTAATCTCGTAGACTGAAAGTTGGGTTAAATTTGGGTTCTGTAAGGGTCAACTGCAGCCTAACCTGGGACGTGGTCATTACTTGTGCCAAGCACGTTATCTTACCAAGATGTTCTTATTACCCAAATGAAAAGGAAGATGAGGAATATGTTGTGTTGAAATGCCCAAAATTTTGCAGTCATTTAATGGATATGGAGTTCGTAATTTGCGTGACTCTAATGATAGCTAATGTAATGCTTATGATACTACTATTTGCTTACATCTGGGCAGCAATGGAGTAGGTAGCGCGCAGTAGAGGAAACCACAATTAATGGAAGACCTAACAGTAGGTTGAAGTAACACTTCATGGCAGTTAAACGTGTAAGGTAAGTGCTGTAAGAGTCGCCGTAGTGTGTTGCCTTTTTAGACGTGAGTTCACGGTTTAAATATTTCTTCGTCGACTGCCTCTCAGCAGATTTCTGACAAAAACTCTGAGGGTAAATAAAATTGTTATGAAAAGTTTCTCAAAAATCAGCTTTAAAACTGTAGCCACTCATGTATAAAATTAACATGTATGTATGTAGGTGTGTAGGTATGTTAGTTATGGAAGCGCATATATGTAGCCAGCAACTGCATTTGGCTTAGGCAACTGACACACCAAATGAGAATAGTGGTGCAAATATTTTTCCAGCATGTACGTATGGTGGTGTAGGCTATTATGCCCATGGTTTCGGATTCCACACACTCCAACATTATTTATTTCTAATGATTTGCTTTTGTTTAGCATTTTAATGAGAATATCCTTAAGGGAATATCAATTATAATAATTTTTTTATTGAAATCAAATAAACAATAATTTATGCTGAGGTTTAATTTTCATTTGTGCAGTTATTAAATCTCCAGTGAATTTAAAATAAAAATTCATTAAAAAACAAGTTTTTAAATTTTAAATTATTTAAATTCCTATTTAATTGCTTTTGCCGACAAACTTTTGTCTATTAGAACACCTTTGTCTATTAGAGTTTAATCTCTTAGAATACATCAGAGCTGCAAATTTAACCTCCTGCCCTTTAATAAAGTCTCTTAGAAAACAACCAGTTTAAGTTTATCTATTAAAACAATCTCTAGTAATTTCAAAAGACAAATAAGAAAAGAAAAAAACAATTGCATTGGTAAGAGTGTCTGGCTGATATACTTATGTATGTACCCAGTCATTGACCGTCTCAAGCACTATACAACTGTAGATTGTGACATTATCTCTGCCCTGTGAATAACTGTTGCTTGAATGTAACAAATAAATTTCGAATATGAGTACAGGGCAACAGACAAATGCACTTTTGAATAGACAGACAGTGAGATAAGTTATCGTTGTTGTTAAATACGTATACATTTTATAAGTTTAAACAAATAAATTTAAACTGGAGAATATGGAGTATATACTGCAGTTACATTAGCAACCGTTGTATTTTTTTTTAATTTAAAAATGGTGACCTCTAAGAAATGCTATTCGTAAAACCCTATTTTTTTAATCTTCCTTATTTAGACCAACGAACTTTGGCTTCTTTAGAAATAACACAATTAGGTGCCTTATTTATTTTGACTTAATTGGTCATTACAACTCTTTAGTCAAAGACCTACGACCTAGCTTTTCATCAGAGATCAGCAATGAGTATTCAAAAAGATGAGTAGATTCGGATTATACTCATAATTTCTGATACGTATACGCATTCATACTTATTTTAATATCATACTAATACTACTCATATTCAATGTTTGAAGTACTCATCGTACTCATACTTAACAATACGTATGATATTGTTGATTTCGACTCTCCTTTACTCAACATATACACGAATCACGAAATAAGTATGATTCGCTCACGAACACTACAATACTCACTAGAAAGCTGTGTCTTTGCTTTGCTTGCTGTCTTTGTCTTTTTCTTTCTTCTTTTTTTTTGTAAATGCAACAACAACTAAGACTGTAAATTTTGATGAATGATTCGAATCACTCGAATCATTAATGAGTATTATAAGAATTTTTCTAAATTTATGAATCTCAACAAAAAGGCGTATGAATCAAACATATTTCGAATGTTATGAGTTTGATGTCAATTTTTTACTCATTCTCTTGTACTCATACTCATTACAACATTATAAATCAATTTTGTAGTGAGAACGAATGCATCAGAATAGTTGAATTTCAATACTGTTGACTAACTCGTACTCAAAATTTCATGGGTATTTATGAGTAGCGAAAAAACGATTCATTGCCGACCTCTGGTGACTACTTCTTAGCGGATTTTTGGCAAAAACTCTAAGAGTAAATAAAATTATGTTCTTCCGAATCAACTTTAAACTGTAGGACTCATGTATAAAATTAACACACACCGCATAAATGATCTGATACTCAAAATTTCATAAGTACTTTGAGTTGCGAAAAAACGATTCATTGCTGATTCATTTGCTTTTCACAACACTCATGTCGAGTGTCCTAATTTTATCCATGAAAAGTGGATCTACAGTTTAAAGTCGTCTTCGAAGTACAGAGTATAGAGTAACTTTGAATGGAAATTTTATTTACTCCCAGTCTTGGTGAAGAAATATTTTTCATATTTCGTTTTGTTCGAGATGTCTAAGCTAGGGTTTGAACCATAAGTTCGCGTCTACTAAACCAACAATTTAACACTACTAGAATATGGTGAATTCTTCCGCATTAAGAAAGAGTTTAGTAGCGTGCACTCAGTACTCGTGAGGTAAATTTGCTAGCTACTCATGACTAAGCTAGCGTGACTTTCGAGCCATGCAGTACAATTAGGTGAATGTGATTTATTATTTGTTGTGAGAGACCTCTATGCTCTACAATATAATCTAGAGTTGATATATTTACCTAGCATTTCGAATGTTTTTTGGAAACATTTTATTCGGAATCGTGCATTACAATGTAGGCTATCATTGAATCGAACTTGCCTATCTATTACTACTGACCATTTCTTGTTCATTTCCATTTTCTAACCCGTCTTTAAGGGCGACAAGATAAATGTAAGCATTACTTAAAGTTCTTATGTCAAGCAATAGATTTTCTTTCGTTTGTTTATTCATACCATTTTGCTTGTTCTTTTCTTCTTCTGTAAATCCTTGTGTAATAAATTCTTGGAATACTTGTTGTTTTCGTATAGTGTGTTGTTGTTGTTATTTTCTTTTGTCATAAAAACTTCCAATCAGTTGATGTACATTTCGTTTTGGTTCATTTCATCAACTGGTTGTAGTTTCTTTCATTATCCCATCTCATCTGTACAAACTGTGCTTACAGTTCCGTACTTTTTTTTCTGTTTTTCTTTCTTGAATTTTTGTGTGAATTATGTTTCCTTTCGTTTTTGCCTTAAGCTGTGTTACATATTTTATTTTATTTATTTTCATATTATTTTTGCTTCATATTTATATTTGTTTGGCTGTCCGTCCGTCTCTCAGTCTGTCTGTCTGTACGAATGGTTTTTTTTATGTTTTTAAAATCTATAAATATTTCCATCGTTTTTGCCTTATTTTCGTTTACTTATTTGCAGTCTCGCTTCGTTGCTGTATGTGCTTTTCCAGTTTCCTTTTCAATCGTAACCCATGTATGTACATATGCATGCAACACTGTCCTTTTCTTGTGAAGCTTGTTTTGCTTTAAGAAATTTTTAATGTTGCTTGTATTTGGTTTGTGTTTCTTATCCTTTTTGTTTTTGTTTATTTATTGCCTTTATTATCTTTTCTTTGCTCCTTTTTTCCGTTTGGCTCATTGCAAGTGCTGCTCCATTTACTTTTAATGGCATTCTGGAAAACGATGCTTTTTTTGTCTTGTAGTAAAAACAACTATTTTGTGGTTAATTTAGGGACCCTGAGCTAGTGTGGGTTATTTTTTTTCAATCACCTAAGGTGTCCTTTTGTTGAGTTTCCTGCAAAAGATGAAGGGAAAAATCACCTCCAAAAAAAGATTACCACTGTCAAGACTTTGATTTTGGCCTTATTTCATCGTCCATGATGATTTGAAGTCGCCGCGGTCTAGTAGGCGACTTCCTCTCAGCAGATTTCTAGCAAAAGCTCTAAGAGTAAATAAAAATTGCAATGAAAAGTTTCATTTCCGTCACTCACGCATAAAGTTTACGCACACAACATGAGTGGTGTGGGAAGCTAGGCCGTAATCCTGACTGAAGGGTTGTAATGGCCAATTATGATTATAAAGTTGAATACCTACGCCCTGCAACATGTCGCAGGGCCCCGGCTAGCTCACGAGCATTGCAATTTCCAATGATATTTCCAATATGCCTATGTCCCAGAACCCATATAAGAATTAACGAAATTTCTTTCAAAAATCCTCAGCAAGGACGAACGTTAAACTACGTTCATTAGGAACTTAATTGAAGCTTGACTGTCCGAGTAAATCAAAAGATTTTCAAGAAAAATCGGGGTACACTTTGGAAAATAGTGCCATTGCGATGCCCTTCCGCCAATAAATCTCCACGAAGGAGTTTAAGAGTTCGCATGATAAGGAATCGCCTCGCACGGTATCAAAAGTTTCGGAGAGGTTCCTTCCTACCTTGACGGAGCTGCAGGAATTGCCTAACATCATTTTGCATAGCTTTATCAGCTTCACAAGTATACCGAACTCAGAGATTGCAGCAGAAATACGATTCCTTATGGGGCGATCGAAGGCTGCCTTATAGTCGACAAAACAGATAATGTGTGTAGACTTGCTTTTCGTGGGTCAGTCAGCCTATAAGAAAGTTTAATATCAGAAGCTTTAATAAAGTTTCCACAGACCACACTGTCACTAATCCTTGAGCCATTAAAGCAAACTTCAATTAAAGCGTCTTAATGGAAGGAAGAGCCTTCAGTTAAAGAAAATTTCATTTTAATGTCCCGATATAAATCATACTTTCTGTACTTCCCCAAGTTTTTTCCCACTTTGGTGAAATTCTTTTCACAATTTTTTCTTTATTTTTTTTCTATGTGTGTATGTGTATGTTCATGTATGTGTGTGTGAATGTGTTTTAAATTGTAAATCTTTCATAATACTTTTATAATTCATTTAAAACGAATTCGATGATAAAAGCTATGTGCATATGTATATGATGACTATAAATACTTTAACACGCTTATGAGTAAAGCTGATTGCATATATAAAATAACTGGTATTTTTTAAAAGGAAATACTACATAGCGTATATCGATTTGTAGTTGTATTATCGTGTTATTTTTAAATTATTTACTACGTAATAAATTTCAATGTTATTATTTATTAGAGGTGACCATCATTGTAAGCAGCAATACACATCACATACTAAATCAAAGTGTCAAAGCATTAAACCGATAAAAAATTTATACGATAAGCTTGGAATAGAAAGCTTATCAGAGATAAACTTTATGATTAAATAGCCTCAGATAGTTTTAAAAGATAAGATTGTTGGGAACGGCCTCCTGTGTGTTATCTAATACGAATAATCTTATTCGCCAATTTTGTACTTGTAAAGCTTTTGATAATAAAATTAAGAATGATTAAGATTTTGAGCTAAGAAGTTAGTTTACATTAGTTCCATAGCGCATATGATAAAGCAGTATTATTCTCAGACACTTAGTTCCTTGTATCCTCAATGAAAGTACATATAATATAAATAATTGGTCATTACAACATTTCAGTCAAAATTTCGATTCAGCTTCTCGAACCACTTATTTTGTGTGTGTTAATTTTATACATGAGTCGCGGAACCTACAGTTTAAACGCGACTCCGAACGACAGATTTTTGAGAAACTTTTCATAGCAATTTTTATTCCTTCTCACAGTTTTTTCCAGAAATCTGCTGAAGAAATATTTTTCATATTCCTTATGTTTGAGATGTCTGACCTGGGGTTTGAACCATGGTCTCACGTCTAATAAGTCAACACACTACCTACTAGACTACGACGATTAGATGGGCACATATGGGTGGAACCATAATGATCTGCTGTTCTTAAATACTTTGCTATTCAAATGCATAAAGTAGGCCATCAAGCAGTCATGTTTATCGATTATAATTTTATTACCTGCTTTTGAATTTATTTATTTTTTTTTTATTTTAAATTAACATAATGACGTATAAACAAATAGAAAACAAGTGTATCTTGAATTGTGTGAAACATTTTTTTAAACACAAATACTAAAACAAAGATAAAAATTAAAGAAATGTGTGAAGGTGACGTTTTTTATCGGAACGATGGAAAATACGAAAAAAAACTAATCAACTTAACATTGTAAAATAAGTTAAAAACTTGAATTCAAAATCAAGATAAGAGAGAATAAAACGTATTTAAGATAACAAAAAAAAAAAGTACGATATATGTATGCTAGTACTGGCTTGCATTGAAATCAGAATGCATTTGTAATTTTTTAAAAAATCTTTTGTAAGGAAGGCATATGAGTTTAAAACCATGGCAAAAAATTGTTTACAAACATTTTTGGATGGTTAAACTACAACATACATATAACATACATACATAATTGGCCATTACAACATTGGCTTCTATAAAAAATAGTTACACATTTCCTTTAACATTGAATTATCTGATATCTGATATTTGTAAACTTTTTGCCGAGAAACTGCCGAAAGAGTAAAAAAAAGTATTTGAAAACGATTTCAAAAGTATCAACTGTTCCAATCAATACAGAATCTTTTAAATAACATTCAAGCATTATAATGAAATCCTTGACTTTTGAAACCGTATAATGGATAACCCAAATACTAGATGCCTAATCTTATCATATTGTTACGTTTTTACCTTTTAAAAAGGTTTAAAATATGGGCTCGTAGATTGCAAATATAATAAATATAAATTTGTGTTTAGTTTTAATTAAAATTTTTTATTATTCGCACAATTCTGTGTGGCACTGTTCACAACTTGATCTAAACAACAACAATTGCTTTTCTTTGTTATTTCTCTGTTTACACCCCTTTCATAAACAATAACAGTTACTAGACAATTATGCGACAGATCCTTGTAACAGAGATCTTCAAAGCACAATTGCTCCCTTCAAACATAACGCGTCTCACACAAGACAGACTGAACTTTATTAATTCAGTCGCTTAATCTGTCTTGCCTTTTATGGCAAAGACTGATTAATATTCTTGAAGGCGAGTGTTCATGACTTCGCCTTCTTGAAATCTCTATAAAGGTAAACATTGTTGTTTACGTTTATTATTGTAGTGTTGTTGGTATATTTTGTTTACCATTTTTTTATGCTGATGTTTGTTGTTATATTAAGCAGTACGATAATTTGTAAACAGGTTTGTTTACTGCATTGTTTTGTTCTTGTAGCTTTTGTTTATAATTTTAATGTTAAACGATGTAAAAGCAAAATACCAGTACCTAGATTTTTCATTTTCGTAATGGTGTAGGGTGTCTTGGAACTTGCTAGTTTGCAATCAAATTTGTTTTGTTTTATTGTTTTGATTTTAATACAGTTTATATCACCTCTAATTACTATACATAGCTCTAATTAAGTTAACATCAAGCATTGGCTGTATGAAAATTAAAACAAACAAATCTTATTGATTGATTGGAAAGTTTTCATGATTTTCGGCAAACGAAATGATTCATCGACTCTGTGTCTGTGAACTGGAGGCGATACATGAAATCATAAGTTTCATTTCATTTCATGTCGTTTTTTTTATCTTCTTACCAAACAATCACAATGTTTTTTAAAACGTTAATTGTCTGACGGCGATGGACTGTTTGGTAGAGGTAAACAACTTGGCTGTGGAGTCTATTTTTTTTTTGTTTATGGCAATTGAGAAATTGATAAGAAATTCTATTGAATTATCGAAAAACGATTGTTCTTTTTTCATATGAATTCTTTGCTTAGTTACAGGATCATAATTGTTTTCAATTACAGTGAAATTAACTGTAATTTAATAGATTTTGTAATGAATTGCGATTAGATAGCTTTGCCAATGTACCCAGGGTGGTAGAAGCACATTTTTATTTCCTTCCTTTTTATCAAAGAATGAAGCGTGCTTTCTCTTAAAACCTTTTGAAATCAGATTAGTTAAGCTGTTATCGCCAAGTTGTTTTTAATCGACTGATATTGGCAGTTGATTTGTCTTATCATCATCAGCGCAATGTTTGACTTTTAAAGATTTGATACTGACGATATTTCTCTTTCAACGTTCAGAAGAAGTTTAGACCGTAACGCATACGGTACGGTGGAAAAAATAGTTGCTGTGTTTGAAATTTTAAAATTTTAACTGCCATTAAAATAAGAGAAACGAATCGAATCAAATTTTAATTATATCGTAGCAGTGATAATTATTAAAAAAATAAAAAATATTACAAAAATAGTGTTGAAATCAAATAAAAAGGACTTTTTTGTGTCTAACAAAGAAAAGGTGAATTTAAATACAAAAATATTTGAAAAATATTAAAATTAAAAAAAGCAAATAAAAATTAAAATACTGAAAGCAAATCTAAATAAAAAACGAACGAAATAAGGATTACAAAATATTTTCTATAAATTTATTAAAAAAATAAAAGTATACAACGGTCTGCCATGTCCTTTTGGAAGGATTTTTAAACAAAAAATTTTGTAAAAAAAAAATATAAATAAATTTTAAATACCATTTTACAATACATTTGTTATAATTTAAGAAGGACATACCTACTGTATAAAAATATCCTTTTTCTTGATCAAAAAACAAAAAAAAAAAAAACAGCAAACTTAAGCCATAAAGTGTATATCCTTACAATCTTCAACACAAATTTTAAAAAAAGTTGCATTATTATTATTATTATTTTAAAAAATTTAAATATTTTAATCAAATTTAAATAAAATATTAAATTTATTGTGCCTTAAGGCGTTTTCTGTTAACATCTAAGTAGAAAAGCAACGGTTTTCAAGGTGCTTGTCTTTGCTAATATGGTGTTGAAAACGTTTCGTTATTTCTTAAACGGTATTTGATTTGATCGAGATTGTTCTGTGCTGCGTTTTAAGTTTAAGTTTCATGATTATATTGCTACAGATGTCTTGAGTTTTCATTTAATCTGTAATAAATTTTATAACACTCTACGCAACAATTCAAAATGTATGGCGTAGGCATTATCAATAGATTTCATTACCCCGGCAATAAATTGATTAGCAGTTGGCAATAGTAATATGTTAGTACTCTACACACACAGGAGAATATATATACCTATCGATCTTACCTTACACTGTCGAACACAATGAGCCATATGCATGTGTTCCAGGATAAAAGGATATCGTCAGAAATTATGTTGCTGAGAGAGTCAAAGATCGAGTATAGTGATTGCTATTTTCAGCATTTAAACAGCCACAGGCCTTTCTAGGATTTCAGGGAAACTAAATTTCCTTCAGTTGTTGAATAAGAAGTCTTAACTTTGTAGGCAGCTTAAGGACACATGCAATATTGCTATACTCAGCTGGACTGATCTCGATTAAAATTGTCTAGATAATAATTCTTCCACCGTGCTATTGGATGGTATATACATATGTTGTGTTGCTGGTGAAACATCCAGAGCGAGTATGTAGGTTACTCAACAGTCGGGCTTAACAGCCACAAATGTGTTGAGTTATTTTTTTGTTTGTTTGTTTGTATTTTGTGTTTTGAATTGATAAAACAGTTGCCAAGTAAATATTTGAACATTTTATTGAGGTAAACATACACTTTACAGGACTGATAATGTCGTTTTGATAAGCGTTTTATAATGTTTTTAAACGTCTAATAACCTTTTGTTAAAATGCCGTCTGACCTTAATTCTTGGCTAATAAATTTATATCTGTATAATATTTCTAAAATTTATATTTGTTTTGTTGTATACTGAGTATAAAAAAATACGAGAAATAGATGAACAAAACGTCGAAATTGTTAAAGAAAAAAATATCAGTGTATATACTAAATAATACTGATAATGATATAAAGTTATCTCTATCAATAATTGAAGGCTTCTAGTATATTGTTTCTGTTCTTATCATTTTCACAATCAATTACTTTTTCACAAAGTATCACTTTTTAAATTAATCAGAAATTTGCAGAAATGAAGTCCCAAAAATATAATTCAATTTCTATTGAATATTTGTCAATAAATAAATAAAGAAAAGGAATATTCAGATTTAGTTTTTAAAAACAAATTTCTTCATCCAATCCTACCGAATAAAAATTACTGAATATGTTTCGGTTGAAAAACCTGAACCTATTAACGCAATCTAGTTTTGGATTATTCTTTATAATTTTATGACAAATTGAAATTAACGGTTTAAAACTCAGATCAGACACCAAAACGAAAATATGAAAAAAAAACAATATTTTTAAGAAGACAAAAAATCTAGATACTGGTCTTTTACTTTAATGTTAAAATTATAAACGAAAGCTACGAAAATAAGGTAATTAACTTGTTTACAAATTATCTCACTGCGTAATATAACAACCGACACCAGCATAAAAAAATAGGATAAGCAAGTAAACAAAAATACACAAACAACACTACAAGAATCAATGTAAATAAAATACACAAACAATCATAATGCAACAACGATGTTTACATTTACAGAAATCTCATCAGACTATTTACCTTGCCATATAAAAAGCAAGGCAAAGCAGGCGAGTGGGTTATTAAAGTTCACTCAGTCTTGTGTGAAGGCGAAGTGCATTTGAAAATCCCGTTACAAAGATCTGTCGAACAATTGTTTAGTGATTGTTATTATTTATGCAAAGGGTGTGAATAAAAGAATAACAAATAAAAGCAATTGTAGTAGTAAACATCAAGTTGTGAACAGTGGCACACAGAATTGTGCGAATAGTAAAGAATTTTAATTAAAACTAAACACAAATTTATTTTTATTTTATTTGCAATCTAGGAGCTCATATTTTAAACGTTTTTAAAAGATAAAAACGTAACAATATTTCTAAGGCTAGTTCGCCTCAGCAGATTTCTGGCAAAAACTCTGAGAGTAAATAAATTTGCCATGAAAAGTTTCTAAAAAATCTGTTGTTCGGAGTCGACTTTAAACTGTAGGTCCCGCTACTCGTAGATAAAAATTAACACACACACAATAAGTGGTGTGTGAAGCAGAAATAAGCGATGAATCGTTTTTGGCGCTACTCATAAGTACTCATGAAATTTTGAGTATGAGTGAGTCAGCAACAACATTGATTTATAAATATAGGTTGTAATGAGTATGAGTACAACGTTGACATCAAACTCATAACATTTGAAATATGTTTGACTCATACGCCTACTCATTCAGATTCATAAATTTAAAAAAAATACTTATAATACTCATAAATGATTCGAGTGATTCGAATCATTAATTAAAATTTATAGTCTTAGTTGTTGTTGTTGTATTTACAAACAAAAAAAAAGAAGAAAGAAAAATACAAAGACAAGGACAGCAAGCAAACACACAACCTTCTAGTGAGTATTGTACTGTTCGTACGCGAATCATACTTATTTTATGATTCTTGTAAATGTTGAGTCATGGAGAGTCGAAATCAACAATATTATGCGTATTGTTAAGTATGAGCACGATGAGTACTTCAAACTTTGTATATGAGTAGTATGAGTATTATATTAAAATAAGTATGAATGCGTATAAGTATCAGAAATTATGATATCATCTTTTTGAATACTCATTGCTGATCTCTGGTGTGAAGCTAGGTCATAATTCTGATTGAAGGGTTGTAATGATCAATTATTTACGTTGCATGTACATATGTATGTACATGAGACTTGAATAATACAAACAAAAATCTTTAAGATTTTATTGAATTTTTTTCAAAGAAATATGACTTCAAATGATTCTCTTTTTTTTCTAAGAAATTATAGAATTGTTGTTGTAAAAAAAGTTATTAATTACTTATTCATTAAGTGTACACAACATTCGTTTAGTTTGAACACAATAAATCTGTAATAAACCAGTTTTTTTTATTGCCTGATGCAATCCATTTCATTGATTTAATTCTTAATGTTTGTATTAATTATAATTATTATTAACCAATTTATTTATAAATCTTCTACCTTTCATAAAAAATTCCAATCATAAATTATTATTTCTTTTTTTTAGTTAATCTGAAAATATAATATAAATCGTGTGACTCGTTTTACAGCTCAATAGACGTTTAACATTTGTTTGATTTGGTTTTCTTTAGAAATAGAATTGAATTAATTAAAGCCACTAATTTTTAAATAATTCTCTAAATTAGTAAATAAATAAATACAAAAATAAAAACAAACAAAATTCAAATAAACAACAATTATTAACGTTTAACATTTCGATAAAGTTTGTGAATAACAAGAAATAATTTTAGAAATAATCTTTATGATGGCAAATGTCGTCAAGAAATTTATGGTCTAGAGGGAGTAGAAGAAAACAAAAAAAAAACAAGTTTATTTGCGTTTTAGATTCTACTTTGCCATTTAGAAACCTAAAAAAAACATAAAATATAAAAGCAACCAACATTCATTTTGTGACATTTTAAAACAATTTTTTCTACTTCTTGATTTAATTTCGATTTGGTCGGGTGGCCTTTCTCATATTTTATTTACATTTAAAATTTTCTGTTTTAGAGCAACCGTTGAAATCTTTAATTGTTGATTAAATTGCATGACTTTTGATGCATAATATGTATTTATGATTAGTGCATATAAAAATTTAATTGACATTTTGATTCGTATTCCAATAAAAGTTTTATTTTTAACAATTTATTATATCATTAAAATGAAGCGATACACGCGGTAAATTTCTGTTATTTAATTTTGGCACACGTATCGTTTATAACTTGTGAAATCGTAATCATAAATAATACTTGATTATCATAAGATTAGATGACTCTGAAACTTTTTCTATTTTATATACCCTTCACTGCAATCCATACGAATAAAATGCTTCTACAAAAGCTTTTTCAAATCAACAAAGAATTTTTTATAAGTGTTTATAGAATAAAGTCTTGAAAAATATATATATATATGCTTAACTGTTATCGGATAACTCCAATATGTACCCATAGTACTGTGATCATATGATCCCTTTAATATCTCCTAAACTACAGGCTGTCAACAAAGTACATTCCCTACACACAATCTAATATGTATTCTACATGTTTCCTTTAGGAATGCATAAATGCATTAAGTATGCATTCTTATGTCCTGTAAAATGCAAGTTAGTAATCTTAGGTTATTTCTGGATAGTCTGAATACATACATAATTTGTTATTACAGCCCTTCAGTCAGGATTACGACTTGGCTTCTCAACACCACTCATGTTGTGTGTGTTAATTTTATACATGACTGTATACAGTTTAATGTCGAATTCGAACGACAAATTTTCTTAGAGTTTTTGCCAGAAATCTGCTGAGAGGAAGTCGCCGAAGAAATATTTTTTCATATATCGTTTTGTTGGAGATGTCTGACCTGCGGTTCGAACCGTACATAGGCCAACATACTACCTGCTAGACTACAGCGAATAGACTGTATGCATGGCTCAAATCTCTCTTCATTACAATTATCCAACAAAAGTTTGTCTCAAACCCATGTAGTTAAGGTAAAATCCTCTGAGAGTTGCGGATCATACATCTAGTCTCACACCCAATGAGCGCTGTGGTCCCATCAGGAGTGAACTGGAATAATCTACCAACTCACTGCCTTGAATTCCCCTACAAACTGGCAACCAGCTAATGCGGCATTCGCAGGCAGTCCCATAATATTTTCAAGTTAATCTCTTAAAATATCTGATTCTCAGACAGTGTTGCTAACAACGTCATAAGGGAGTGCAAGCAAGATGAACGATGAACTCAATTTGCTACTCAATAATAACACCCGCGGGTAACACTGATTCTGAGTCTAATTTCCAAACTGTTTTCATTTTCGCTATCAATCGCGGAGTCACTATGAAATCGAATGTGTAGTTGTGGTTCGTGACCAGAGATCAGCAATGAATCGTTTTTTCGCTACTCATAAGTACTCATGAAATTTTGAGTATGAGTGATTCAACAGTATGAGTGAGTCAACTACTCTGATTCTTTCGTACTCACTACAACATTGATTTAAAAGTACATGTTGCAATTAGTATGAGTACAACGTTGACATCAAACTAATAACATTCGATATATGTTTGATTTATACGCCTACTCATTCAGATTCATAAATTTAGATTCATAAAATTAGATCATTCATCAAAATTTACAGTCTTAGTTGTTGTTGCATTTACAAAAAAAGGTTGAAAGTAAAAGACAAAGACAGCAAGCGAAGTAAACACACAATCTTCTAGTGAGTATTGTAGTGTTCGTGTGCCAATCATACTTATTTTGTGATTCGTGTATATGTTGAGTAAAGGAGAATCGGAATCAACAACATCATGCGTATTGTTCATTATGAGTACGATGAGTACTTCAAACTTTGAAGATGATTAATATGAGTATGATTTTGAAATAAGTGTGAATGCATATAAGTATCAGAAATTATGAGTATAATTCGAATCTACTCATCTTATTGAATACTCATTACTGGCCTCTGGTCGTGACCTGGATCCAATACAAGTCTTATAGTTCCTCGTTCCTCGTTTAGATCTATTTTACTGTCAGGGCTATCTTGGCAGTCGAAGGATGTATAACATTCGAACACTCTCTATGAGGAAGATGCACAAGTTGTATGATAAGAGATTGCCTTGTATACAACCTCGCACGATATTAGACTATGGGACATACATGTAATCATGTCTTGGATTATTGAATGCTGCCTTGATAAATAGGATTTCTTCAGGATTTTGCGTATTGTGCGTATTTGAATAGTGGACTTAGCAGGATCCAAACAATGTAAATGACGAGTAGCTTCAGAGGGAAACATAATACGGACGCAAAAATCTTGTATCCAATCTTATACTCCTTTAGTTGGATTGAGTTTTTTGTTTCCAGGGCAGGACAGAGAACACTGTGATTCCTATCGTTGGGTATACTTTATGTAATCATACTCTCCAACAAAGCCATCAGCTCGTAACCTGTGACCTTGTTGTTTAAAATCGCTGAATCACGAGGTTGACCTCGTCTTAGCTGTGCACCGGAATATCTACGTTGCCATCAATGATTGAGGATAGCAAAATATTTTCCTTAATGGCGTAGAGGAGTGCTGCCTTCATAATTTCGCTCAATAATCTCTTGAGAATCTTTAAACAGATCCTGAGATCTATGTATATGTCTTAACGTTTCGTTGGTAATGTAGAAAATTATGAGAATTCTTTTTAAACTGTCAGATGGTCTACTCCTAAGTAGATATCGTCTATGTCTCCTGCTTTTGATGTTTAATAGAAGACCTGAATCGTTAGTTTTAAAACAACTTAAACGATCTCAGAAATCTGTCTGAGCTAATGCATAGTCTTTGTACGGGAAGCAAAGTGGCTCTAGAACTTAAAGATTGTAATTCCGAAATACATATAGTTATAGCGCCATCTATTGTATACATACATATAGAAATTAATACAAACGTCCAATACTTACTTAAAACAAATTCTTCTTTCATTTTTTTTAGGCAAACAAAAATTCTTAAATAAATTGACGCATAACGATGATGAACTTGTGGAATGCATTGACACGCCGCAAAACCGAAGATGTCGTTGAGTGTGAATCAAAATTGGCACGTGTTTTAAATGTATTCGATTTAACCGCTTTGGGTGTTGGCAGTACATTGGGACTCGGTGTCTATGTCTTAGCCGGTTCAGTTGCATACAACATAGCAGGTCCAGCAGTGACCATATCTTTTCTGATAGCAGCAGTAGCCTCAGCCTTTGCTGGTATCTGTTATGCAGAGTTTGCAGCACGTGTACCCAAGGCGGGTAGTGCTTATGTTTACAGTTATGTAACCATAGGCGAGTTTGTAGCCTTCACCATTGGCTGGAATATGATACTGGAATATGTTATAGGTAAGCTTGTGGAGAATTTTTTTTAATTAAGAGTATGAAATGAGTTTTTGTTAATTTTTGTTAAATTTTTAGGCACTGCTTCGGTGGCCAGAGGTTTTAGCGGCTATTTTGATTCTTTAATTGATCAAAATATGTCCAAAACTTTATCGGAAGCTGTACCCATTAATGTTGAATTTTTGGGTGATTATCCTGACTTTTTGGCTTTCGGCTTGATTTTCGTTTTAACCGGTTTACTGGCGTTTGGTGTTAAAGAATCCAGTTTCTTGAATAATATATTCACTACGATCAATATACTGACTATTTTGATTGTTATTATAGCGGGCAGTTTTTATGGTAAATTTTACTTTAATACACAGCAACAACAACAAATGGAAAATAATTATTTTTTTTTTCAATAACTTTTAGCTGATTCTGCCAACTGGTCTATACCAGAAGAAGAAGTGCCTACAGGTTTTGGCACAGGCGGTTTTATGCCTTTCGGTGTAGCGGGTGTTATGGCTGGTGCTGCAAAATGCTTTTTTGGTTTTGTAGGATTTGATGGCATTGCCACTACCGGAGAAGAGGCCATTAATCCCAAACGCAACATACCTTTGGCCATTATTGTCTCCCTTATAATTGTTTTCTTGGCTTATTTCGGTGTTTCCACAGTTTTGACTTTAATGGTGCCTTATTATCTACAAGATCGTAATGCACCCTTTCCGGCGGCCTTTGAAGCAGTAGGTCTACCGTCTGTCAAGTGGATTGTTACTGGCGGTGCCATATTTGCTTTGTGCACTTGCCTGTTGGGCGCCATGTTTCCTTTGCCACGTGTTTTGTATGCCATGGGCACAGACGGCATACTATTCAAGAAGCTATCCAAGGTCAATGACTATACCCATACACCTTTATTGGCTACCATAATATCGGGTGTATTTGCTGCTACCATGGCTTTGATATTCGATTTGGATCAACTCATTGACATGATGTCTATAGGCACTCTGTTGGCTTATAGCATAGTGGCCATTTGTGTTTTGGTCTTACGTTACGAAGAAGAGGGCATGGAGAAAGAGATCACAGTCAATTTACCCATAGTATTCAAACAGTTGTTCAATGGCAATTCGCAGCGTGAGCCCAATGTCTTGACGTCGGCCATAACAAAATTCGGCATTGTTCTCTTCGGCTTTGTATGTATCTTATGGTGCATTATGGATAAGGTTTACGTTTTCGGTTCCACCAACAGCTTAATAGGCCTTACTATACTTGGCGCAATACTTATTATAATTTTAATTATCATTGGCTTACAGCCTGCCTCCAAAGCGGAATTGTCATTCAAAGTGCCATTTGTGCCCTTGGTACCTTGCTTAAGTGTATTTGCCAATCTGTATCTGATGTTTCAGTTAGATGTTAACACCTGGATCAGATTTCTGATCTGGCTAGCCATTGGCTATATCATTTACTTTATTTATGGCATACGCCATAGTACACAAATTACACGCAATAAAAATCATGCTGAGGCTGCCAAAAGGTTACTCTTTACCAACTTTGCCTTTGAGCCCGATTGGAAAGTGGAAAATGCAAAATTGGAAAACATTTGAGAAGAAAATTTTGAAAGAATTTTTTTTAGGAAACTTAAACAATACCTTTGCCTGAAATGGCAGCGAACAGGGCTAAATCTCTAAATAAATTCTCATTTGTGTTTCGTTTATGCTCGTTAGTCTGATGCTCTAAAGATTTAAGTTATTATTTAAGTTTTATACGAAGGAAATTATTAGAAATTATTAATTTTAAATTAGTTGTTAAACAATTTTGGGGAAAGGATTACACAGATTCGATATAAGTATTCCCTTACATGTATACGCTGTGTAGCATTGTTTGTATGTCAAAGCTCGTGTTATTGAAAGTTTTTTTTTTTGAATTTCATTTTATTTTTTGGTTCGTTATTTTCTTTGTTATCAAAAAAGAAAATCCTTTTCTGCAGAGAAAATTTCTATTCATTGAGTGTTTTTTATCGTTGAAATGTTTTACGTAAGAGTTATTCTTTAAAAGCTTTTCAAATCCCATATTCTTGAAAACCTTTTAGTTTTTAAACGTGAAACTTGTTAAATATTGAATAGAAAATATTGTCAATATTTTACAGAATATTTCTCTAAAACAATTGCTTATAGAATACGAGTCCTTGAGGTTGTCAAACCTTATGTCCTAGAAATTTTCTAACAATCCAAAGTTTTAGAAAAAATACATTGTTTTTAAGGCTCTTTTTCACTAAAATATTTCAGATTCATTGTTTTTGTTAACAAACGAAAAAAAAAATACAGTTTCTAAGGAGAAGAAACTTCGCAGGATTTGTTGACTCTCTACAGAGCATAGGGTATCAATCATATTCCTGTAAAATTGTTCATTTGAAGTCTTAGTTTGCAGTGCCGTATTAAACAATTTTCTCCATGCTGTATGAGGTCCATTAATACACAGAACTCCACCTTGAGGATTCCAACGAAATGCTTGTCAAGCATAGGATTCCCTGACATACCTTGTCATGAATATGACTTCGGTTTAACGCATTCAACAGATCAACGTTTCCATTGACCGCCATCTGCTAGTGGTATTCATTAGAAAATATCGTGTTGAGTGCACTTGTGTGTTTCTAGGTTTTGCAATCATTAAACAGAATAGGCTTGATGTTTGCATATGGCATATGCATAGCCTAATAGTTCTTGTTGATGTTTTCTGAGGTCTACAAATAGATCGTAGCATACCGATATGTACTTTTATTGAGTCAATATGCGGTTAATTGAGTACAATATTTTAAGTGTTCAGGCATAAGAATATATGCAGTTCCGCTGTTTATTCAATATTCATTTGACAGCTGGTAATCAAAACAGCTGGTTGATTCAATAACATTGTTTTTATTTTGTTTTTTTGTTTGTCGTTGTTGACATTTGAGTTGTCAAATATCAACAGAAAGCGTTCGGTTAACTGTAATATGCTCATGCATTTTAAGATCTACTCAATATTATAAAAATAATAGCGTTTATTGCGATTTACGCAATAAAAGTGCTGAACATAGTATTACACTAGTTGTAACCTCAAATTAATCTGACAATTTAACATTGTGTTGAATTTGGAATTTGAAATCCGCATAAATAATAAAAGTTGAGTTCGGTGATGGCTAGAATTTTATCCTTAGTGTACAGTTTCTTTTGACGCTCTCTGTACCTATGGTGATTTCTCTTAAAGAGATTTCGGTTTAGCTCTTAAAAATATTTTTAAAGAGATCATTTAGGATTCTTAGAAGATTTTCGACGTTATTTTCGAAATAACCAACGCTTTCTTTTACAGAAACTCTCTCCAAAGAGAAAAAAGAAATTTTCATATAGGAATTGAAAGGTTTGGAATTATTGAAAACGAAAAAAAAAAAATTTTTTTAAATGTGATAATTTGACGAAAAAACTTTTAACAATTTGAGCTTAACATAAATTTGTTGTTGTGTGATATTTGTCAAGTACTTAGAAGTACTCTCAAGAAGAGAGTTTATAATGAATTGTATTATAATCGCCATAATATTGTCCCATATTTGGATTTTTTATCCTTTCCTTTAAAATTATACTTTTAAAATATTATTTCTAAATCTTTAAGTATTACAAAATAATAAAAAAAAATATGTTTATTTTATTGTACATATACAAATTTAATAAAGAAATATTTTTAATAAATAAAAGAATTTTAAATTTATTTTCATATTTTGAGAAATTTTCTTGCAATTATGCATTAGCGTGACTTCTTGAAATGTTCGACTCTTAACTGAAAAGACAACATTGCTCTTGTCCAACGGGATCTGTTAGTATAATATACTCCTGTCATAATTTCAATAAGTTGCGTCACATAGTTTGTGTTTAATTACCCCAAGATATGAGTATAAAATGGAGATAAATTAACTCGCTGTGTTCATTAAGCGTGAAATAAAAAACCAACATCAATCAAATCATGGTCATTTGATGTGTTTTTTAAGAGCTTGAGATCATCAACTGATGATACGATACTGATATGTGTTTAAAAATAATTTTTTTTAATTAACCTGCGTTATGCAATTGCATGGCATTTAGTCGTATGGAGTCATTGAGGACTCAAATATTGACCTCCAAAGCTTCAAAAGTCCCATAGAAAGGAATTCAGAGGAGTTCAGTCGCACGAACGCGGATGCCAGAGGACAGGATAATAACTGGAATGGAAGTCAAACAGATACATAATTGGTCATTGCAACTTTTCAGTCAGGATTACGGCCTAGCTTCTCATACCACTTATGTTGTTTGCGTTAATTTTATACATGAGTGGCGGGACCTACAGTTTGAAATCGACTTCGAACGATAGATTTTTGAGAAACACAGGGATGAGATCAATTTTTGGATGAATGGGCATGTAGTAAACAAACGAAATTGTCAAATTTTGTACAAAGCCGATCTAAATGAGCTTCAGAAGCGAGAAACTGATGTCAAACCAACACCTCGATCATGCCATCACTGTAAACGGCAAGTTTTATAGGGTGATGAATACCAAGTTCTTTTGAACTGTGATTTCAAATGAACTGTGCTACGTGATACGTAGGTTATACCACATTGAAGCATATGTGACCTTATGCTGAGATCGCGTGATTTGACCCTGTTAGACTTTTTCTAGTGGCATTTTCTTAAATTGCTGGTTTGTGCAAATAAGTCACAAAACAAAGTGTTCCTTAAAGCCATTATAATGCATGTCATCGGTTAAATTCAATCTGATAGGAAAATAGAAAAGTAACATCATTTATGTGCAAAAAAGAAAAACGAAAAGAAAGGTGGAAATCATTTATTACAATTTCTTTTTTTTACTTTATCCCCCTTGTTTTAAATTACATCTATTTGTGGTGTTTGTAAATTAACTAAAACTGACTGGCTTTATTTAAATGTTAAATGGTTTTACATAAGTAGTCTCTTTCAGTTTTTCCATTTTCTTTTTAAATAAATTGACATTTTTCCGTTGATCTTGGGTCTTATTTTATTAGCATTTTCCTGTCTTTATTTTAAATTTTTTTATATTTTAATTCCACTTTTTTGTTTAAACCAGCATGTCAATTTAATTTGCATAACATTTGGTTTTTGGTTTCTTTTCTTATATGTGTTAGTAGTGTGGCCCCCCCCCTTTAGTTCAACGGAAACTCCATTCTAAACATACATATATTCCAGTGGTATTCAACACTGTTTTCTGTTCTTTTTTTTGTGGCATTTGAGAACAGAACACATAATTTCTATTGACTTTAACTCGCATTTTCTGTTAGACTCGTACTCATTTTAATAGAGTCTTACACATTTCCATAACAATTTATAACCATTATTATCAGGGTAATGCTTAGTACTACGGTTCCTTAGTGTATCTCTAGCTGTTTTAAATTACAATGTTTCCAATGGTGTTCTCTTAATGGAAGTATTTCTTGTAAATAGGCCCCTAATTGTTAAAAATTTAAATATTTTGGAAATTTGTTTCCTTGTTATAACATCGTGATGGAAATCCGGAGCATAAATTTCACGCAATTTTCCATGACTGTGGTGTATGAATCAGGCTGAATTTCACCGATGGTTATGTTGGCTTTGAGGATCGCTCTGTTTTGTAGCTCATTCGCACACACCAGTAACTTAAGAAAACATCACCAAAAAAAGTCTAACGCTGTCAAATCGCGAAATCTCGGGGAAAATTCATATCGCACAGGTCATTTTGAAATCACATTTCGCTGGTGTCCACATCAAGCAAATCAGGTCATAAGAAGTTGGTTATCATCTACGTATAATGCGCTTGAGATTGACAGTGATGACAGGGTCAAGGTCGTTCTCAAACCACGAATTTTTCGCTCCTCAATCTCATGTGGATAAGCAAGGTGGCATGAGCTGTGTAGCATATGGAGCCATGCGGATTGGTATCGTTCCATATGCGAAAATTTTGTTCCTTCAAGTCCTCATTCAACCAGAAATGGACCTCATTACTGCATATGGTTTTTCAAAGAAAATTAAGGTCAGTGTCTACTACACGTTTTGATAATTAAGTGACCATATGTCGTTATGTATGGTCGTCCATGATGATGGTAAAATAGGCTGAATAAATGGTAATTGATTTGCCAACAACATGGTCGTTATCAACTATCGAAGTTCAGAAGTCCCTGTTGGACTATGCATGTATGTTGGTCGCAGTATTCTAATAGTCTTACTAGACGAGAGCTCATGTTTTTCGAACCCAGCTCTGTAATCTCCTATAGTGAGTAAAATTGTCATGAAAAGCTTTTTAAATTAAGATAACACGCTCACCGTGGGCAGTCAGTAGACTAGAACTTGTCCTGTGATGAATTACTTAATGGTGGTACCATAGGTCGAATAGGTTAGGATCGCAGAGGAGGTTTTTTAGTGGGTGAAAGCCCCGAAGAAGAAGAAGTCACCGTAGTCTAGTAGGTAGTGTGTTTGCTTATTAGACGTAAAGCCTGAGTTCAAACCTCAGGTCAGTTATTAAAACGAACTACAAAAAAGTACATATTTCTTCGGCGAGTTCCTCTCAACAGATTTCTGGCAAAAACTCTGAGAGTAAATAAGAAATTGTAATGAAAAGTTTCTCAAAAATCTGTCATTCGGAGTTGACTTTAATATGTAGGTCCCGCCACTCATGTATAAAATTGACACGCACAACATAAGTGATGTGAGAAGTTAGGTCGTAATCCTGACCAACTATGTATGTATGTATGTATGTAAAGCCATAAACTATTTTTGCAAGGGCAACAAGGTGGCGTGAGCAGCTAGACCGCAGTCTTGACTGAAGGATTATAATGGAAATTAAAGTAAAGCATTACCTTCTTTTTGATATTATTAATATCATAAAACTTTTAAGTTTCATACCTTTGTATTCATATCTTTGAAGCTAAAGAAACTTGAACATTACAAAACACTTTCAGTGGTTAATTTATTTCATTTAAAGCGTATTTCATTCGCTTATTTTATCACAAACCATCTTAACGAATATCCATGCCTTAGCAATAAATCTCTTAGTACCATACTCTTTAACAAAAAAACCCAAGTGAATCAATTGAATTTTCAACAACAACACTCACACTCTTCATGTAAGTAATGTTTAATTTAAATTTTCCGGAAATGGTGTAATTATGTGTGGACTAAACTTTTCTATACAGCCACAGAGATAGAGCGAGATAGAGAGAGAGATAAAGTGTGCATGTATATAAGTACTTCTATTACTGTATGTATGTATGTGTGTGGTGGTATGGTGCATAGTGTAGTTTACTAATTAAAATGCTTATTTTGCTAATTTAAATGCTGGCATTTCTACTTGACTTAAGCAGCAATTACTGCATGTCGTTACAAACTAAATAGTTTTTCTTTCGACTTCTATTTCTACTTCCACTTCCATTATCATTTCCTTGTTTCTATTATTCGCCTTGTCTTTTTAAATAAATTGTAGTTATGGAAAAGTGTGTGTCTGTGGGTGTTAGGTACTGGGGGTACTTCTTTGCATAAGGGTATACCGTGGGTATTCTTTTGGCCCACATGTTTACTTACATACACAGTACATACACTCATTTACAATTGTGTATAAGTGGCTAGAGGAATTGTTTAAATACATACCAACTTCTTGTTGTTGTTGTAGTTTCTTTTGCTTCGTGTGTTACTTTTTCTATTTCTACTCATGTTTTTCATGATTTGTTTTTTTCTAGTCATTATGTGCATGACTTTTAACTTTTTTCCTTTTATATACACTCCTGTTGCCCTTTTCTTTTCGTTTTTTTTGTTCTTTCTTTTTTTACTTTTGCAAGTCAAGTAAGTTGGAAAAATTTTATTGTAGTTGTTGTCATTTTCAAGTTTTTTCTAATTTTATTCATCAGTTGGTGTTGGCCAGTATTTTCTATGTCATGTCTATATTACTTTACGTGTGTATACAATGTATCAGGTTATGTGTTCAAGGATATCAGGTCTGTCAGAATATCAGAATATATTTTATCTAAAATATCATTTATTTGTTGAAAATTTTGCCATTTTACGAATATGAATCGTTTTACAATCGAATAATGATTCAGAATACTTAAAACTTATGCCAAAAGGGGCCCCTATTCTTATGTTAAGGGATGATTATGGTCTTTATATTCGACCTACTATGCAATCAGTATTGATAGGGTCAGGCCCCTTGGTTAAGTTCTGCTTTTGTTGTAGCAAACAATCCGAAAATCTCGATTCCAGCGATCTGAAGAATTGAGCCAATCTATATGACTCAATTTGCATTTGGACATGCGCCTTTATGAATATAAAGTCCAATTCACGCCACAATTGAAGTCGGCTGACTATTCAGAAGTTCGTAGATATGCTCGTTGAGTGTGAAAACAACAGGTTTTCATTGTTAAGATTTCTGATAAAATTTTTTTTGAGGAATGAAGCCCATTTCTAACTCGGTAGTTACGATAACAAACTTCTACTTCATATGGTGTTCGAAGCAGACAGAGGTGATTGTAGAACAGAGTAATGTTTGGTGCTTGTAGTGCAGTGTAGCATTACGAAAAATATCTTGCAACTTAAGTTTACCAACTGGGCATGAGCCAAAAACACGACCTATTTACGAATATTGTCCTGAAATAGTAAATTCACATTTCTGGTGAACCCTCTCGAGGGAAGTGGTCCCACTTAGGCCAGCATTTAGGCTCACTGGTCATTACATACATACATACTAAAAATACAATAGTTTGTAAAAGTATTTGCTGTTCAACAGAAACAACATCGATTGATGTGATCAACTGGCGTAGGCGCGCAAGAAGCAGAGGCGCCTGAATGGATGTGTTCCGGCAGGCCGAAATCCGTTAATCGGCTTGTTAATGGCTAATTAAGTAAGTTTTTGCACTGTTTCCTTACCTACATACATACATAATTGGTCATTACAACTCTTCAGTCAGGATTACGATCTAGCTTCTCACACCACTTATGTTGAGTGCGTTAATTTTATACTAGCGCCACTTAACCTACTATTTAAAGTCGATTCCAAACGACAGATATTTGAGAAACGTTTTCATTGTAATTCTATTTACTCTCAGAATTTTTGCAGAAGACTACTGAGGGAAGTCGCCGAAGAAATATTTTTTTAAAATTTATGTTGTTGGGGATGTCCTACCTGGGGCTTGAACCGTGGCATCTCATCCAATAAGCCAACACACTACCTACTACTTGATTACGGCTGCCTATTGGCCATTACTGTTATTGTAATCATTGTCGTGAAGAGGTGACTTAGTATTGCGACCACACAATCATGACTACTCCAAGAATATTGCCTTGCCAACAATGTCAGTTACTTTCCCAGATTCTAATATTCACCGAGATGTTTCTTCCTGGAATGTTTTAATGGTCCACAAATTCCAAAAAAATTTTGGAATCCAGACAAGCTTCATCATGATAAGTTTCCACAGAGTCTACGATGTCAAGTCTGAAGACTGGTTAACAATCTCAAGTTATATATTTTAATCTCATAATAGCTGAGTGCTCGATTGCTAGCCTGACTGTCAGATAGTTATTACTGTGTTCTGTCTTTTGTATTTCACCCATCCAAGTTAAATTGAACTTATCTGTCGAAGGCATAGACTACTTTCCGTTGGAAATATTGGGAATGTAAACCAGTGTTGGCATAATAGGGGTAATGGGGAACTGTCCTACAGTGGTCTGAACCAAAGCTTTAAAGGCTATGCTAAGTTTGATGGGAGTCAAGTCTCACATGAAATCCATTAAGCGATTGCCTGACACCTCCTTACTTTAAGGTCCCCTGAATACAACCGCTAGACTATAGATGTGTCAAGAACGGATATTGGAGCAGGAGCAGAAGTTTTAGGTTGCAAAATAAAATATACCGAGTTCATGGGAAAACTTGCTTCTCCTATGAAGTTAAATCGGTTAACAAGGCACCTCTTTACGACAATAACCCAAGGAGAACAAAGTAACTCGAATTTTTCACTCGACTGAGTATTTACTACATGCTCTCTGTGCTTACAGGACATTGCTTAGTAGGATGGAGTGCCTGTGAGCCGGCAATCGCGCCAATACATAGAGGAGTACTGGGTATCATTTTGTTGAGATTGACGGGTAGGCAGACGATATTTTTTATTCTGTTATTCTTATATTCAGTATTTGTCCCTTCGTGTGTCCCTTATAAACAAATAGTAAATACAACAACCCATTACATAACAGCATCATCATCGTCATCAAATATTTAACAACTTGTACTTGTAAAATCTGTAATATTTTTTAGTTTCAACAATTTTAAACAAATTTACAGGATGTGTTTGCCTGGGTATTATAAGATTTACGAAATTCTTATAAAACCTTTTTGCATTGTGCCATGTTGTAGGTTGCATGTGTCAGGTATTAAAGAATGTCTTAAAATGTCTCAAGAGACAAGATGTATGTGTGAGTAACCATATGTTACTTCATCTTCCTGAAAATTTTGGTTCCTTGAAACTTCAACGTACGACTTAGTAATTCAAGAATTCAGAAACTAAAAGAAAAGTTCGTCGTAGACAAGTTGTTCTAACATGCAACTGATACGAAGATATTTAAGCCAGGTTGCAACCACTACTACTAATGCTAGTGCAAATGTATTTATTGTTATTGTCGATGTTGTTGCTTAGAAATTTAGTTTAATTCTAAGTGCCAATAAAGGGTTCTTCCTCTTGGGGTTTCAAAGGAAAAACACTCGTAAAGCAATGATTTCGATTATATGGCTTGGATCGTGTCCTAATGCACGCAAGGCAATGCCAATTTCGAGGGGTTTTTTGGTTAAATCTTAAGGAATGTTGGCCTCAACGTTAAGGGATTATCCGCCTAAACCCAAAATCTTGCTGACGAAAGTTACAGTTCAGTTCATAGCCTTCTGTTGTAGGCCAAAAACGTCGATAATCATAGAGGCCATAGAGGATTTATTTTTCGAACGATATGTAAGGACTCCGACAAACATGTGAGGCAATTTTGTAGATGATGCTTCTCCAGATGGCTTTAATTGTTGCATGAGTTGGTCTTTATATGTATAAGCGCCAGAACTTGAAACCTCTTAACTGATAACCCGCTTTAAAAGTCAAAGTATTCCTTTAAACATATACAAGCATAAAATATACGGCACATTCACCAGCATACATATCTATTTTCCCTTTATTACTAACACATGCTGCCATAGTACAGGTTGTAAGAAAATTTATTTCAAATATTTTTTGCCATCTTGTTAGATAATAAAATTTGGTCAATTTGTTTATACACAATATATGTATGTGTGTGTTGCTTGTAAACTTTATCTTGAAATTATAAATCCTGCACTCTAATATGCATTATTATTATCAATAAACTGACTGACTGACAATGTAAAATGTTGTACAAATTATTTTCGAAATACATTGTAAAGCTTTTGAATTTAAAAAGGATTTTGTTGTTGTTGTTTTTTGTTCAGATTTGTAAGTCGTAATGAAAGTAATGTTTAAAGGATTGAAATAATATTGAAAGATTGAAGATTGTTAATTAAATTACATGCTTGACCTGCATTTCAATTGTTAATTAATAGCCATTGTTTTCGAAGAAATATTAAGAAATATTTGCCGTATTAACACGTTGACTGCCAACTACGAGATAACTCGTAGATTGCGTTCCCTTCTAAGGTGCTAACTAAGAGTTATCTCGTACTCACTAAACTTGCCATTTTTGTGTAGCTACGAATAAAACTGTATTATATCAGTACTAGTATCGATAAATGGTTTCTGGGAAAAGAACAAAAAATCAATGTTGGCTTGCTTGGTCAGTTTTCTGAAAATTGCCGTGGCAGTTAACGTGTTAACTGGCTCCATCTTTTTATATTTACTTGTATAAGTTTTTATTTTTATCAATCTTATCCTAAATGTGGTATTACTATCAGCTCTATGTGTGGTCTAAGTGTGTCCGCTCATAACTCCTTGAGGGGAGAGCCACTTCTAACTACCTACCTATTCATCTTACTTTGAATCCAAATCTATTGCCAATTAAGTGCTCTTTAAGTTTACGACAACAGGTACAATTTTGGTTACCATCACTTAGACTACTTTTTGATAGCCTGATGCATAATTCAAATAATTTCTCATTGTAATTACCGAACAAAAGTTTAGATCGTATTGAATCCGCATGACTTATGAAAAGTTTCCGCTTTTTCTCATCTTTTCTTTCGATGTATGTATATACCCTTCCACCACAAAAAATTGTCAGTCTAAACCTTTGCAACTGGTATATTGTGTTTTTCTTGGACCAGGGTAAGGAAACAGTACAAAAACGCATCCATATTGCTGTTGTCTAGGAAATAGTATTTTTAGTTTGATGTGAACTAATTTTACGAAGGCATATGGCGTATATTCTCCTAAATTTGAAACCACCAAGCCACATGATATCAGAATGGTTTTTTATAACCTTTAATCATACAAACATACATATGTAATTGGTCATTACATCACAGTTTCACATACCACTTATGCTGTGTGCATTAATGTTATACATGAGTGGCGGCACATACAATTAAAAGTCGATTCCGAACGACAGATATTTAAGAATCATTTTCTTGGCAATTTTATTTACTCTCAGAGTTTTTGCCAGAAATCTGCTGAGAGGCAGTCGAGAGGAAATATTTTTCAGATTTCGTTTTTTTAGAGATGTCTGACCTGGGGCTTGAAATGTGGCCTCATGTCTAATAAGCCAACACTTTACCTACTAGACTACGGCGACTTCAACCTTTAATCAACCGACACTAAGTATATCATGAATTTCATCAATTATTCCTGGTGTAGAGTCATAAACTAGCAATCTAAAATGTTTGAAATTCACTAAAATTTAGCCACAGTTGCCATAGAATTTACCAAAGTTAGCCTTGATTTGGGTAATAGTTTTTCACTTCCTTATAAAATTTGTATTACGCGACTTATTTGCACTTTGATAGGAGTATATTAAGGGGCATAGAGTTGTATTTTCAGATAAAATGACACACAATTCAAGAGAGCATGGATTTACTAGTTTTTGTTCGACAGAGTGAGGTCTCTTTAATTCAGATAATGTCGGACCTCTCCACATTGTGCTATGAATTCCGAGCTATAGCAGCACATTGATGGATAATAAATGGAACCAATATTTGTAGTTGATCATAAGTACACATACATAATTAAAACCTTTCAGTTAGGATAACGACCTAACATCTCACATCATTTATGATGTGTGTGTTAATTATTTATTTTATTTTATTTATTTATTTATTATAATGAATGTTTTCTGATGCAACAAGATCAATTATCTTATAAATTACAGCACCAGAATCAAATAAGTTACATAATACATTGAAATTAAATTAATCAAAATATAAACAAAGAAAAAATAAGATATAATATAACAGTCAATGAAAATTGAAACGATAAATGTAATTATATACTTGAGTGGCGGGACCTATGGTTCGACTCCGGCTTTACTGTCAGAGCTTTTGCCAACAATTTGCTACTGACTCTTGCATTCAATTAAATAATCGACCATTTTGTGTCCCTAATCTCTTCATTTTATAGTTTTTGTACCATAAATCACCATAAATTTTATTTAAATTATGGTTCCTCAATTCATGATTATTAACCTGCGGCTTTGATGCTTTGATTTTAATTCCAGCATTTATTATTCCAATAAAAATGTATGCACCTTTCAAATAACGTTTACCTTTAAATCCTCTGGATTTTTTTGTTTGTTTTTGTTTTGCATTTGCTTTTATTCATTAGTATTAGAAATAAGGTAACTTGCTTGTAAGTCGCATGGCTTTAACCAACTATTTGCATAAGAATATTTTAAAGACTGCATTCCCTCCCCTTCCCCCAAGCGAATAATGGCAACAACGGAGATGACAGCAATGGGCTTACAAGAGCTTTAGTCAAATGTCCTTCTGTGTAGATTTTATTTCATGAAGCGGCGGTTATAACCAAAGTGACAATAGATGCCACCAACAAATCACAAATGCATAACAACAACAATGTAAATACTTTCGTCTTGGAAAAAAAAATGCAGCACGTGCACAATAATGCTATGCTGCTGTATTATGCTATGCAAGCAAACAAACAAACAAATAATGCAGCAGCCGTAACAATAGCAGCAAAGATGATGATGATGACAAGGACATTGACAAAGACTAGAATAACGTAAAAGAAGGCATAAAAGCATAAGAAATAACTTGTATATCTTTCTCTCTTTATAATCTTAAGTTGCCTAGTTGCAATAGGTGGGTGAGTCGTCCGTCGTACGTATATACGTGTGTGTGTTAAAATAAAACGGAAATGTATACATTAACACATCTATTATACACACACGCACCCAACTAAAGTGAACCGTTATATATGAATGAAATGAATGCATATTATTGGCAAACAAAAGGATGATGTATGTATTTGCCGAGAATGAAAAGATTGTCGGAAAACCCAAAGGACAGCAATTTAAAGGGAATGCATGAACGAAAAGAAAATTAAACATCATTGCTGTACGTTACGTTGACATCGTATAATAAGATAGAAGCATACTATTTAGTATGGGTATTTTATGTTAAATTTTCCAAAAATGTTTCAAAAATCTTTAATAAGATTTATATGGCACGATGGAGAACTACGGTTAAACTTTACTGCATATTTCCGTAGTGATTATTAGCAAAGGTGAAACTGTATTTTAAGATGCTGATACGCAGAACACTGAAACTGAGTTTAACATGGTGGTTGCGGTGTTAGCCTTGGTTGAATGGTATGTAAGTATAAACAATCATAAGGCGATGCAACTACACAGGCGGTACAGAAGCTAAAATTATGCCTAACAAGTGCCATTGCTTTAACGTCATTGGAGCATAAGGTGAATATAATTGACGACGCATATGTATTCTCTCTGCTGTGATAGCCAATTGTCTGGGCAGATAGAAGAACATATAAATTGCCTCGATAAAGTTGGACATGATGCAGAGATTAGCGTGATATAAGGTCATACAGCGCTTGAGGCTCTGTTGGTCCCCCGCGTATGGTTGTGATGAGTAAAACATTGGTAGATGGTAGACAAGTCTAATATGAAGTTCATTAACGGACTCCGGGGTCTAAGGCATCGATACTGACAGCTCCCTCCTTAACTGTTGTCTGAACAGAACCAGTAGACTCCATGATTTTGGGAAATACTTTGTCCTGGAACTGGATATTTTATTTTATTACACACACAAACATACACACATTTATATCTTGTACAACTAATTATAGAATATTTGCCATGGCAAAAATTTATTTTTCATCATTAACTTTTATTATATGAAATATAAATGGAATTACAAATAATGAAATGAATTTTTAATATAGATTTTATGATTAATTTTGACACAATTTACATTAACCAGCAAAAGAAAACACTTGTTTTTAATTATAAATTTCTTTTGAACGATAAACATTTTACTTGATGACACATATTCATTTTAATTATAAACGACGTTACAACGAGATTTTGTAAAAAAGTTTTTAACGAGCATTACCATTTTATGGTATACATATGGATTAGAAATGCATCTTGTAACAAAAGCAAGTGCAAGCAAGTTTTATGAGTGCATACGTCAAATCGCCAATACCTTGTAGTGATGGAAAATTTTCTACCTGCATAAGAAAATCATTCGTAGATAATACATGATTTGTAATAGAACGAGTAAGGCTAGATCAACCGTCAGTAATACTGGCTTTAATAAGAAAGGCAAATAATATGTATCCTTCTATACATGGAAAGTCACCTGGAGCATCGTCTAGCGAATGTCTTCTAATATTTTTTTCAGTACCCCTCTTGGAAGCATATGGCTTTCCGTTTATTTAATCCTATTTTTGTTCTTCCAGCTAAGCAGGTGATTGCTCTGCTGTAGCAAGTCCAAGGATAATGGGGCTGCCATCCATCGCTGCCTAGAAACAACACCCTCCGAGTATTCGATGCATTGGAGGGAAATCTTGCTGATTGTTGATTCGTCCCTCTTCTCTTTTTTCCTCTACATGGTGACACTGCCTGACCTTCCTGGTAATGTTATCCTTTTTCCATTTCCAAGCGGTAAGGGGCTTCTTAAATTTGAAGACTATGATGAACGTTTTTTTTTTCAGCCCGGATTTGAAGCCGTAAGTATTGCCCATAAAAAGAAATAAAAGTTTATTAAATATCATTGCAGGAACACTCCGCTTTCTATATCAATAACTTCCAATTTCTTCATTTATTACCACACAACAAATATTGACAACTCGTTTGTTTTTATCTCATCTTTAATCTTTTTAAGTAATTTACTTAAAACGTTAACAGAAATCAATCCATAAAACAAATATTCTACGATTTTTCTTCCCCTTTTCTATACAAACGACATATCATATGTTAAGCAAACACAAAACGTTAAAAGGCCTCCAAAAACAAAAAAAAAGAAATTGTAATCACAGACGATGAACAACTTGAACGATAGACGACAAAAGCTTCTTATTCATTTCGTTTCATTTCATATGTGTAAAGAAAACCCAACACAAAAAAAACAGAAAAATTTCAACGTAAAAACAATAAAGAATCCTTAAGATATCAGATATTAATGTCTGAAAAATGTCAAAATATCTGACACACACATTTTCCAATTCTTTTTTTTTTGTGGGTTTTTTTCTCTTCTTTCGCTGACAACCAAATCAAATGCAATACGGTGAGGGCATATGATGCAGAGATGGTAAAGCAGATTTCGCTTTTGATTTTTTTGTATTTTCTTTCATTATTAAATTCTTTTCGTCAATTTTATTATTTTTACATTCCACCACACACAAATGCTTACACTCACATGCACATATGTACACTCGCATACACTCTACGAAACAGAGTAAATAACAGAGAAGAACTAGGAGCGAATAAGACAGAAAACGGAATTAATTGTAGCATTTGAATTGGATAATTGGGTGTTGGAAACAGGGAGATAGGAATGTTACACTATATAACCGGTTACATATTAACGGCATTTCAGAAACCTAAATTTTAAATCAGTTCTGGGCAAAGTTAAGTTATAGCTTCAGGGTTGATGGCTCTCCTTTTTTGGCTTGTGTAGTAGGCTTGACAGTTATCGTCATCAACTACATGGTATAGTGCTTCCACTAAAACAATTCTTTCTTTTATTCTGGGTAGACAATCAGCAGGAATTACTTTGAAAGATACACTCCTTCTTCTCCACACGCTTTAGTACGCTACGCTAGGTCTATTTTTCTTTTTCGGAGTACACATTCAACCTACTGTCTGACAGCAGTAAATGCAATCGGAGATGCTTACTTGACGTGTGTTCGCAGAATATATTTTGGAGCCCTAATTTTCATTGAAAATCATGTTCAGGCATGAGGCCAATTTGAACGTGAACGAACAAAATTGTCGACTTTAAGATGATACCAATCGACATGAGATCCAAGACCGTCCAATATATCCCGTAAACATTAGTGTTTGATATAGATCTTGAGCTGGAGCATCATTGGCCCATAGTTATATAAGAACGACGATGATGACTATCTATTTTGTCCTAAATTTGATGGTCTGATCTGGACAGCGACCTGTGGCTTCAACAGGGCATCGCTACATGACACATTGCTTACTCAGACTGGGCGATTTGAGGGCATGGTCATCTAACGTGGCTCTGATGTCAACTGGCCACCGAGACCGTGTGATTTGACCTCGTTAGACCTTTTTTTTGGGGATTTTCTTAAGTAGTCGGTGCATGACAATAAGCCTCAAATAACAGCGATCGATAAAATATCTCAATCCACATAACTTTAAGGATGCAGCAAAAACTGGTTGAGCTTGGATGACAAATTTTGATGTATTCATCATGTTCCAGAACTTAATGGTTGTAAATTTAAGTTGGTAAGAGTCCTGTAGAACGCAATAGGTTGAGTTTTAAGTTTTGAAAGCTCAGAAGATCTACACTGATGGAAAAATGGCTTCACCCCATAAATGTACAGTTTGATCGATCAAAACGACACACATATTTGTTTTAATAAGACTCGTTTCAAATATAAGCATACAGGTTGCTCATTTTTTAAAGTTGTAATCAATATTTGTCGAGAACCGATATTTTTTCGTCCAGTATTTGGAATTATTACTATTTAAATAGTGGTTGTCCATCAGAATAGTCTGTACATATCGATTGGCTGTATATGAATTTTATATGATTTGTAATCGAAAATATTGTAATCGAGGAAAAACAATCATGATACACAATAAATACTTACAAACAATTTAATGTAAATGTATTTAAATAAGGCTTTGTTTGCACAGTGGGCGAAGATGTGAACAAAATCTAGTCTTAGCCAATATCTCAAATCTGATGAAATTTCGTAGATATATTTTTCTAGTCGATGTCAGAGATCAGCAATGAATCGTTTTTATGCTCGAGTGATTCGAGTCATTCGAATCATTCATAAAAATTTGCAGTCTTAGTTGTTGTTGCATTTAGAAGAAAATAAGAAAGAAAAAGACAAAGACTGCACACCTTCTAATAAGTATTGTAGTGTTCGTACGCGAATCATATTTATTTTGTAATTCTTGTAAATGTTGAGTAAAGGAGAGTCGAAATCAACAACATCATGCGTACGATGAGTACTTCAAACTTTGAATATGAGTAGTATGAGTATGATATTAAAATAAGTATGAATGCGTATGAGTATCAGAAATTATGAGTATGATTCGAATCTACTCATCTTTTTGAATATTCACTGCTGGACTTTGGTCACCGTGGTCTAGTAGGTAGTGTGTTGGCTTGGCTGAAAGTAAATAAAATTACCATGAAAAGTTTCTCAGAAATATGTAGTTCGGTATCGGCTTTAAACTGTAAGTCACGCCACTCATATATAAAATTAACACACACTACATCAATGGTGTGAGAAGCTAGGTCATAATCCTTACTGAAGGGTTGTAATGTAAGTAAATTTGGAGAATTCAAAATAATTAGGGGCACTAAAAACGGGATGAGACACTACGAGACAAAGAGGTAGCTAAGAAATTAATATGGCGAAGACCAAGAGTTAGATGAGTCTAATGAAGAGTGATTTGGGTAGAAATACTGGTACTCGACTTTACTGGCACTCGACTTTACTCCTGCATCAAAAAACTGAGAATGTAGGGCATATGGAAAAAACATCGAAATAGTGAAACATTTCTATATAATTACCCAACTTTTGGATAAACATGAGAACCTAATATAGAATGGATGACCTTTCCCAGACCTTGCTTAGCTAAGGAGAGTTAAATGGAAAAAAAATCATGAAAATAATGTTGATGTTATCTCAGTAAAGCACAAAAAATTATATTGTTCAGGTTATAGTAGACGGAAGACATTGTTTCAGCGTGTTCCTTTCGATTCGAATTAATTGTTGCAAGAAATATACGAATTACTGCACATAATATGTTATAGGTCGCTTATGTAAGTTAGCAATGAATTACCACCACTAAAACCACTCAAATTGAATGAAATGCTAGAAGAGAATACCCTTACGGGTGGATGATGCCTGGTAAGAGCATTACATAGGTTTCACAACCCTTATGATACGGTCAAGGATTTTGCAAGGACATTGCAGAACATTGCAACGCGAAATGCTCTTGAGACATATGAGGAGAACTAAATGAATTGAAATGTATTTGCCAATGAAAGAAAGAAGCTCAACAAACACGAGTATAAGAAATTGATTACATATCCTTTTGTTCAACTCTTGACCCACTGTTTTATTTTCAATGTGGAGCGGGCATCGATAGCAAGTTTAACGAAATAAATAAACAATTGCATACATTAGGGCAAATAAAAGAAGAGAAAAACAATTTTCCAATACATAATGTTATAATAATAGAATTTTATATTGTTTACCACACACACACACACATTTACAAATATCCATACACAAATACTATTACAAAAACATAAATACTCATGTACATACACACATACATAGCCTCACCCACACTTATGGAAACAAGTATAATTTATACAATGTAAACCTACACTCTCATACATTATTTTTTTCTCTCTCGGAGAGATATTCATTTAATAGCTACGTATTCGAATATACGATGTTGGCATTGGTAATGCTGTTGAAATGTTATGGAGAGATTAAATTTATTTCTGTTTTAGAATATTTGGAAATTTTATTTTAAATAGTTAGAGTGAGAGATACAAAAAAGAGAGAGAAAGAGGAGAAGAATTACTATTTCAATTTTGGGGCTGGGAAAATAGAAGTACGAGTAGAAAATAGGAAGTATATTTTATAAGCCTACTTAAAGCCATCATTTAAAGTTATTTCATTAACATATACGAGAGTAGAACCAATAAAAGATGAAGGAGAACTTGTTTAAAAGGAAATAAAAAATTTTAATTTTTATGTACAAATCAATCTTCAATGCATGGATCCAATACTTTGGACACATCGCAAAAAATTGTTTTCTCCAAAGCTGTTTGTTCAAGATCCTTGCAGGGTATTCCCTTCACATTACTGCTATTTTGAATTTTTTTAAATTTAGGTCTTAACTCTTGCTCGCTTTTATTTTTGAGTATCCCTCCTGACAGCACTGTCCAGATCCTTCGCCCTTTAGATTTCGGTCCTTCGGAGCGGCGTGATGTAATTTTCGAAAAAACATGAACTGTGAAATTAATTTTTGGATGAACGAGTACGAGAACAACCAAAATTTTCGAATTTCAAATGATACTAATACTAGTGAGATCCAAGAGCGTCTAATACATCTCGAAAAAGTCACTGTTTGGTGTTGATTTTGTAATGACGTCTTCAGCTTATATTTCTTTGAGAGTGATTTTAGCCAGGGCAAGGATGAGCACTATAGGTCGATGATTACGATCTGAATTGAATGATTTGGGCATCAACGACATCAACGATTTCAAAAGGATGGCTCAAAATGCTACAAAGCTCATGCTGTGTCATGAACTGCTCATCGAAATCGTTCGATTTGATTCTATTGAACTTTTTCCTAAAGGTTTTCTTACGACACGAATAAGCCACCATTCGCAGAGGTCCGCAAAACAAACTGAACCAACGGCGTCGGTAAAACTCTGTCTGGCTTGGATCATAGAAGATTGGGAATTGCTTATGCCTGCCTTCCATAGAAGGCATGCAGGACTGCATGAACGATGTTGTACTACAAACATAGGGCATCAATATGTTTTTCAAACGAATAAAACTTTTTGATAATACATCATGCACTCATCATTTTATTTATTTATATTTTATTTATATTTAAAGATAGAAAGCCCTTGAAGCCGCCGTTGTCTAGTAGGTAGTGTGTTGGATTATTAGACGTGAGGCTACAAACCCTAGGTCAGACATCAAAACGAAATATAGAAAAAATATTTCTTCGATGACTTTCTCCCCGTAGATTTCTGGCAAAAACCATTTGCCATGAAAAGTTTCTCAAAAATATGTCGTTCGTAGGTCCCGCCATTCATGTATAAAGTTAAACACACACAACATAGGTGGTGTAAGAAGCTAGGTCGTAATCCTGACTAAAGGCTTGAAATAACCAATTAAAAAATCTTAAAAAAAGCTTATTTAAGGATCAGCATACAGTTCTACTTTGTCTTTTTCATTAATCAATTGCCCTTTTGGTTAACTTGCCCTTTGGTGTGCTTTCAACTGTCATTACCGATTGGATAGATTATATTTGGAATCATCATTGACTGGATTCGCAGCTTTTTAACGCGTGTCGCATAGCATGCAGCCAATGGAATAATTCATAGTTAGGGCGCCCTAATAGTCTAGTGGGTAGTGTGCTAGATTGTGTGCGTGAGGGTCGTGGGTTCGATTCCCTTTAGAGGCTCTGGTTTGTTACACTACACAGAGCATGTAATTGTATTATAATTAATAAATGAATAAAATAAATAAATAAATTCCAAGTTATTGCTGTTCAACCCCCTTTTTGACGTGGGCACTACACGTTGACCTGGCAGTGTAGTGCTTGCAGTATAAGTCTTCATATCGAACAATCATACAAAGCGATTATCTCTTCGAGGAGGTTGAAATGTATACATTATGAAGTCATAATGAAAATATTGTAATATTTACTGAATTCGACATGTATTGCTTCTGTTTGTAATTTGACTACAACATTAATTATTCTCTCAGATACTGCGCTGTACCCTGCCAATTTTTGTGTCTTACAAAGTCATTCCCTTTTTGGAATTGCAACCATGTTAACTATCTTTTAAGATGGTATGGAAACGTACTTCCTGATTCAATTTATTGATTGAAAAGTTTACTCATCCAAAATTTTGTTTACACAGTAACCACCCTCGCATTCTCTACTATTAAAGTGTTAATATTAAGAATATTATTAGCACATATAATACATGTATATTAGACATACATACATATATATGTACGTATTGTAAGTTTATGGCTTGATGTTGTTATTCCTCTGTGATTCCATTTTCCTTAAATTTTGACAAAATTTTAAATGCATGAAATTGTTTTAACATGCATGTATGAATAGTAGATGTATTTACATACATATGTATGTATGTTTATATGGAATGTATGTGTGTGTAAGTAAGTGACTATTTTAATATTGCAAATGTAAATGTCTATTACATTGAAATTGTGTTACATTTCATGCTGTTTTTTTTTTGTTACTTGTATTAATTTTATTGGCTTTTTGTTGTTATTTTTATATTTTGACTATTTTGTTGTTGTTGTATTTTTGTATTTATTTTAACACTTAAGCATCACTGCATTAACAAATAAAATGTCATTTTCTATTTGTTTTGTTACACATACAGCCAAGCACACATAGACACACACTTATATACATATATGTACTTATATGGTTTTATAAACTTATGTGGCAAATAAATACAGTTACAAATGCACATGGAAGAAATAATATAAAATTTACATTACAAACACCAATATACATTTGCATACTTACACTTATACACACACACTGGTTTTTTGCTTCTTCTACACTATGAAAATACAATATAAAGTTCAAATTAAATACAGATTTTTCTCTTTTTTCCACTCCCTTTTGTATTTTTTTTTGGGTGTGTTTGTGGGTCTATCAATATTGTCTTTTGAAATGTTGATTATTTTAGTTCGTTTTCAAAAAGGGAAAAAAACAAGAAAGAAAATTAAACATAAATTTTCAATTTGTTATAAAATTTTACATATACACACACATGTACATATGTATGTGTGTACGTAATTATTATCAATGTTATTACTATTGAAAGTTACAACATTTAACAGATCAAATCATTTTAAAAATTTTGTCTTTTTTTTTTGACTACATTTGTTATGTTTTGTAAAGTGCATAAGACATACTAAAAAAAAGAACAACTAAAGAAAATTCAATTATACTCATAGATACATACATGCTGTTCATTTTTGATATATGATTTGTTAAAATAAATACAATATTTCGATTTGCATAGCGAAGACATCTGTCTTTAATGCCAATTCTATACTAGTTTGTCTTAATATTTTAGTGTATTTGGCCAAACATTAAAGTTTAATGGAAGTATTTTAAATAAAAATGTCATATATTTGTAGAAAAGAAAGGCTGAGAAAACGGTAAATGTAAATTTTTTCTAGTTTACATACATTTTTTTACAGATACTTTAAGGAGCCTAGGGGGATTAATTAATCGAAATAAGTGAAATGATTAATCCACTACATTGTAGTCTAATAATGTTCTTAGCCACATAGCGATCGGTTTAATCTAACTACAGAATACCACTACCAACCGCTTTGCCTAGAAGAAAAGACGATGCATTAACCTCTCATAACTCGCGAAATTTTGCCGTGTGTCAAAAACTTTTCCTAGAGACCATCACTTTGCCTAGAGGCCATCACATCTGTAAGTTGACTTGAAGCGTGTTAGAATAGTATCAACCTGGTTCATCAAGTTCAACTAGGTATTATTATCATCGTGAAGAGGTACATTAGTACCGCAACCAATCGATCTACACTAGTTCCTTTAAATTTTGCAGATTATCCCTATAATGTCTTCTCTAAGCCTATTACATAATTTGTCATTACAACCCTTCATTCAGGATTACGAGCTAGCTTCTCAAACCACATATGTTGTGTGTGTTAATTTTTTATATGAGTTGCTGGACCTACAGTTTTCTAAAGTCGATTCCGAACGTCAGATTTTTGAGAAACTTTTCATGGCAATCTTTATTTACTCTAAGAGTTTTTGACTGAAATCTGATGGGAGGAAGTCGCTGAAGAAATATTTCTTCATATTTCGTTTTGATGTCTGACCTGGGGTTTGAAATGTGGCCACATATCTAATATGCCAACACACTAACTAAAGTGTCCGCCAAATAATTTTTTTTTTGAAAATGTTATAAAAAAAACACTACTGAATATTTTCTCAAATTTCTTTTTTCATTTGAAAGTACAATCCTTCCGGTTAATAATGGAAAATAATTTCATTCAAATGGCTGCCTCGGCTGGCCATGCAGTAGCCTACACGAATAGCCTACAGAAGATGCCGATTTTGGCAAAAAAAAATCATCTTTTCAGATGAAGCTCATTTTGCTCTTGGCGGGTATGTAAAAAGCAAAATTGTCGCATTTGGGGCACAGAAAACCCGCACGCATACATTGAAAAGTTTTTTTTTATAACATTTTCAATAAAAAAAAATTATTTGGCGGACCCTTTACTAGACTACGTGGACTTCTGTGTGTGTTAATTTAATATATGTGTGGCGTGTCCTACAGTTTTAAGTCGACTCTGAATGACAGATTTTTGAGAAACTTTTCATGGCAATTTTTATTTACTCGTAGAGTTTTTGCCTGAAATTTGCTGAGAGTAAGAAATATTTTTTTCATATTTTATTTGCTTGGAGATCTCTGAACCGTGGCCTCACGTGTAATATGCCAACACGCTACCTACTAGACTACGACGACCCCCAAACTTATTGCCCCGGAATATCTCAAGATGCTGATCGGTATGAACGATGGCAATTCTCTGCTTATCATTTGATATGCGGTCAGGTGTTTCTTTCTGGGAAGTATTAATGCTTTTTAGGTGCAAAAACGTGTTGTAATGATTCATTCTCATCGTTGCACAATCTATATGTTGAGCTCGAAGCAAGCCCCATTATGGATAAGTATACTACAAAGCCTTTTTAAAGGATCGATTATCAATCTGAGATTATTTTTGGTGAAGGTATTTTGGAGAGGTAGAGGGTCGCTATAGTCTAGTAGGTAGTATGTTCGATTATTAGGCCTAGCCTCAGTTCAAGCCCTAGGTCAGACATCTCCAAAAAAATTAAATATAAAAAATTATTTCTTCGGCTACTTTCTCTCAACAGATTTCTGGCAAGAACTAGTTCTTCTCCTCAGAAAATAGACCCTCTTTTAAGACAACAAGACGAAAAAAATATGATGATACGGTAGATGCTTTGTGTTCCTTAAAAGGAATGAATTCCAATTGGAATATTTCTTTTCTCAATAAGTACATACCCTTGCAGACTACATATAAAATATTGCAATTATTTTAATTCGAATTTCAATTTATTTTCTTTTTAATTTAATTTTTTTACAATTACTTCCTATATGTTCCTATAAAGCATACATACTTACATACAAGCAAATATACTCAGGGTATGTAAATCGAAAGAAAATTATTTGAAAAGTTCATTTAAAGTTTGACTTTCTTTGGCTTTTATTTGAAGATTATTTTTTTTAATTTTATTTTTTATTTGTTTCTCTTCCTTTCCATTTTTTGTGCTGTATTTGCATATTTACAATATATTGTGTGTATGTATGTATGTATGTATGTATGTCATAATGTATTTAATTTGCAAATCAATTGACATGTGTTATCTGCACAATGAAAATGAAAATAAAAGAAAACTTATCAGGCATTCAATTGCATTAAGTAGTTGGAATTTCAATTTCTTTCTTCAGATTTCACATACAAGTCAATGCAATGTGATCTGGAAAAGTCTCCGTAATGGTGATTTTATTTTACATTAGAAGAAGAAGACTTTTATTGCGGTATAAAGAGAGTTTTGTTGTAATAAATAATAATGGGCGTTAGAGACACAATACTCCAAGATTAAGGACAACGCGATATGATACAGAAAATAGCAGCAGCAAACCGTTGAAAATGCCAATATTTTTTGGAAACCGTAGGCCTTTAAAGTGAGGTAGTGGGCAAGAATTTTTTTTTTCATTGTAGTCTAGTAGTAGTATTAGACCTGAGGCCGCAGTTCAAACCACAGGTCAAACATCTCCAACAAAACAAAATATTAAGAAATATTTCTTCGGCTACAGCCTCTCATGACAGAGGCAGAGATTCACAAAAAGAAATCTGTATTTGGGACGCGTTTTAATACTGTAGGTTCCGCCACGAGTGGAAAAAATAAATATACACGCAACATAAGTGGTGTAATAAGCCAGGTTGTAATCCTGACTTAAGGGTTGTAATTACCAATTATGTATGTATCAGAGATCAGCAGGAATCGCTTTTTCGCTACTCAAAAGCACTCATGAAATTTTGAGTATGAGTAAGTCAACAGTATTGAAATTCAATTACTCTGAATCATTCGTATTCACTACATCATTGATTTATAAGTACAGATTGCAATGAGTATGAGCACAATGTTGACATCAAACTCGTAACGTTCGAAATATGTTTGATTCGTGCGCCTGCTCATTCAGATTCACAAATTTAGAAAAATATTTATAATACTCATAAATGATTCGAGTGATTCGAATCATTCATCAAAATTTACATTCTTAATTGTTGTTGCATTTATAAAAATAGAAGGAAGAAAATGACAAAGGCAGTAAGCAAAGCAAACAACCTTTTAATGATTATTGTAGTGTTCGTACGCGAATCATACCTATTTTTTGATTCTTGTAAATTTTGAGTAAAGGGAAGTGAAAATCAACAACATCATGCGTATTGTTAAGTATGAGTACGATGAGTACTTCAAACTTTGAATATGAGTAGTATGAGTATGATATTAAAATAACTATGAATGCGTATAAGTATCAGAAATTATGAGTATGATTCGAATCTACTTATCTTTTTGAATACTCATTGCTGATCTCTGGTATGTTTGTATTTTTCTTTAAATTATTGATTTCGGTTATGAATAATGAGTGAGCATCGAACTATTTTGTACAAAAATATTGTGTGTATAGGGTATACCTCCTATACTAATGCACTTGACTTTTGCAAACTTTTTTTTTACTTTTTTTATTATCTCATTTAACATTTGAAACTGAAAGGGAATGAAATAATATGGAAATGCAAGTAAAATAAAATATATATTGTGTGTGTGTATATATAGGCGCATACATACATAGGCTTGTGTATGTGCTACGCATGTGTATATGTAAATGATTATTTGTTATCTGGTTTTAAAGAACCTACAAGTCTTTTAGATCAACTTGATGAAAAATTGCTCAACAATAGTTTGTCAATTATTGGTTACATGAGTAGTGTTTCTATTCTTTTTTCCTTGCACACATAACTAGAGTTTTTCTTTGCTCTTCTGCATTCTTGGTTTTTTTTTTGCTCGAATACTTGTAATACAAATGGCACATCAACATGCCACAATAACTGGATATGTAGGTATGTATGTACATATACATGCAATACTGTAAGTGTATGTAAAATGAGCATCTGACTCTTTCTATCGTACAGTATGCATTTGTTAGGCCTATTATTTGCCAGATATTTGCAAAAAAAAAATGGAAATACGAGTATCACCACCACCATCACACAAATATTTTTTTTTTAAACAAAAGCCTTCACATACTCATCTAAAATGGATTCGTATGAGCGTGTGTAAGTATTTGTCTTAAATTCTAGACAATTTATTGTGGTGTTGCATGTAGTTTTGTGGTTAAATTTCTGAATTAAATTTGTTTGCAAGTTTTTCTTTGCATTCTTTCTTTTTGTGGTTTTATCCATCGTATTCAATAATTTTTCTTTCTTTTTTGCTTTTATCTTTCATATTTCCTTTCTTTTTGTGGTTTATAAAGTTTTTAACAAAAAAAAAACTTCTGAAAGATTCATATCTTTTTTCTGTCTTTTTTTTTTGAGAAAATTATCTGGACATTCTTTAACTCATGCTTTTTTTTTAATTTTTATATTTCTTTAAATTATTATTCATGTAATCTTTAGAACAATTATGGTTTTATAAAGAGAGTGCAAGTGGTAAAGCATTATTACTTTAAGGTGCATTCCATCAGAACAAATTTCATATATGAAAAATTGCTCAACATTGTTCTTCAATGTTTTTTATTTCTTGGGAATTAATTTTATTTTTATTTGTTGTTTCTTATGCCTGTTTATCAGAAATTATTTCCTAAACTTTCCTCTTTGGAACACCACAAGTAAATGCTTCAATTACGAGTTTAACTTTAAATGCTCACAATTCATATTCCAAGCTTTAAAATAAATTTTGCCAACTTCGTGGACAATTCTCAGAAAAATGAAAATTCTTTCTCTTTTAATGGCAATTCCATATTTTGTTTCGTATAGATTTGTCTCTTTCCCGCGCTCACAGCGCGCGTTCTCTGTCGCCCAATGCAAACCCAAGCATTCCGAATGTCACAGTCATTGTTGCAATGTTTCCTGAATTTTAAAAAAATATTTTTTTTTTGCTGTCAGATCAACGGTCTTACGTTTTTATATGAAAGCCACAATAACACACAGGCATTTTTTAATGCCCTACAGCATTGCAGATAGTACAGCGGTATGGTTTGCTTAAGCTAATACATGCAACGTTGCACAGTTGTTTTGTTGCAGTAGGGTCATGTGTTTAAAAAGCGGAATTCCAATGTAAGACAAATGGAGCACGAGGTGCACGCTTTAAGCCGCGTAAGGTATTTAAATGGAATAGACAGTTTTTATCTTTCATTTTTATTTCATTTGATGGTTTTCAGTACAAAAAATGTTTTCGTAATCTGTGATAATGCCATCAATGCTCAGAAAAGTTTGTTGTTTCACCATAAATTCACCAGCGAAACGAACAACGTCTATATACCTTTGAATTTTAATGTTAAAATTCGAAATGCTTTTCAAACGAAATGTCATTTTAAAAGCTTATCTCTGGCAGTGTTAATGCATTTTTTGTGAATTGGCTTTGGTTGATATGTACTTTCAATAAAACAAGGCCACATGTTATACGGCTCGCTATTCTATGAATCTAATGACACGCTAGTTTGGTATGTCACAATTGAGCTCTTGTGTTCGTTTCCTGCTCTAGAAGATGACCATGCAGCTGTCTTTGGTGAGATAGCGATCGTAACACCCTTAAAAATATCCCAAAGTTATATTCCTCGCATATAAATTTAGTCTTTAGAAAGTACATGGCAAATGGTCGTCATTGTGAGAACATCATTTCGTCATATAGCTAGCTGCCTGTGTGTGTGACAAAGGCATTTTGTACTTGTGCCACACTATATGATGTGGTCTACTCTGGCTATTCATAGTAACTCAAAATTTGATAAGAAGCCCGCCATTCTTGGGTTTTACTGGTTAATTGTTATTGTGACAGCTTTATATACGTGTGGCTAGTAACCGTGCTGCGTAGGCAGGTTAAAGGAGAGCGTTGCGCATTTAATCTCCTTCGAAAGTTTTGTGCATTATCACATACATACATAAATGTAAAGTTGGTAAATTTTTATATATACGTGGCTTAGTCGAGGCTCCCGAAGCTTGCCATCGACTATTCTCAAGATTCAAGTTCAATGTGACTGTAAAAAAGGAGGTCAGGCAATAATGGCATTCACTAGAGTTACGGGAGGGTAGTTAGTATTGCCATACCAAGCATAATTTTCTGATATTTTTGCTGAGACCCCCCAGATGAAGTACTCCCAAGTGGGTCCCGACATACATACATAATTGGTCAGTACAAGCCTTCAGGCAGGATTACAACAAAGATTCTCACACCACTTATGTTGTGTGTGTGGAAATTTAATGTATGATTGGCGGGACCTACAGTTTAAAGCCGTTTCCGAACGACAGATTTTTGAGAAAATTTTCATGGCAACTTTTTATTTACTCTCAGGGAGTTTTTGCCAGAATTCTGCTGAGCGGTAGTCGATGGAGAAATATTTTTCGTATTTTGTTTTGTTTGGGATTTCTGATCTACAGTTTGAACCGTGGCCTCACGTCTAATAAGCCAATAGACTATACACTAGACAACGACTTCCTACTATTTGTATCGGTGTCTATAAAACACACACACTTGGTGGTAAGAATCTTCACGGTCGGACGTAATTGTCGTTAAAAGATCGTAAAAGTTCTACAGCCATTGAAATTCGTAAATCGGTTTATTCAATTATTGAATTTTGTACTAATAAACCGGGTCAGCGACTGTAGCATGTCATTTAGTCAATTTTGATCGCCTGTTACTATTTTACTTGTCCACTCTCTTCTCTCTCTTTCTCTCTCTCTCTCTCTCTCTCGCGTTGTACTCTTATATATTCTCATGCGTTTTATTTCTTTAATTTTGTCTCTACAAAGCATTTGAACATGACCATACTCATACATACCACTACTCATACAATATAAATGAGTATGTGTATGTGTATGCTGTAAATGGATTTATATGAACTCATACATACAGAGTTCTGCATGTATTGGTGTATGCATACATACAAACATACATACTTGCATATGTTTATGGAATTTTTGTTGTGTGTGTGTATTATTGTTTTACTACCAACTGTTGATTTATGAGCATTACTGAAGCCTTTTTATACTGAATAAATATACAGATATTCTGAAATTTATATGAATAGTTGTAGAATGAACATTGAAATGTACATCCCTACATACGAATATATGATATACACTAGTCTATATTTATTAAAATATTTGGGGATCAGTTTACTTTAAAGTGTAAAATTTAAAAAAATTTTTTTTTTAATTTTCAGTGCACGAGTACAACTGGTGTAGAATTTGATTTTGATATGGGAAAACTACACAATAGAAGTGTGTTTTATTTTCGAAAGCCTTTAACCTTCCCCGAAAGGAAAGCATTATGAATGAACAAAATAGTACAGTCAACCGCTGCCCCTGCTTCCTGATCTTTATACAAAATGCAACATTTCAATACATACCTACAGAATGCTTTTACACAGTTTCCGTGTAATTATAGAATCTGGTAATTCAGACTGAAAAAACTTGATTAATGAAAAAACAGAAAATAAATAATATGGCAACACTGTCATTATAGAACCTGGTACTTCAGCTTGAAAAAAACTAGATTAACGAAAAAACAGAAAAAAAAATAATATGCAGAGAATAAAAATGTTTATTAGTGACATAACTACATACATATTTGCTCAATATAACCCTTCAATTAGGATTATGACCTAGCTTCTCATACCACTTATGTTGTGTGTGTTAATTTTAAACATGAGTGACCTACAGTTTATATTTAACATGTGACAGAGTATTGAGAAACTTTTCATGGTAATTTGTTTTACTCTCAGAGAGTTTTTGCCAGAAATCAGCTGAGAGGAAGGGAATTCAAACCGATGAGTTCAATGCTTTATTGAGAACTTGTGACATCTCCAGTACGTGTGCAAAAGATCGGCTTGTTAAGGCATCTTTCTCTACAATGGACTTTGTTCTGTTAAATACATGTGCTTATATAGCTTCGTCTGTATTACTGCGAGCACTATATATAATTCTCAGGAGGAATATTGTTCCATTTTATCATGAAATGACCGATCCATGTATATATATATGTACGTATGTGCCTCTGTATAAAAGTTCGTTTGTTAAAATATTTGTCCTTGTGTTTATATATTTATAACACACATACATACCTATATATGTATGTATGTACGTGTATTTATGTGTGTGAGTATAGATATGTGTATGAGAAAATATATTTTATTTCACATTTAAAGTTGTTGTGTGTACCAAAAGGATTTTTATAGAATTGAATACATTGAGCAATGTGAAATATACTGGAAAAGAAACAAGAAAACCGAAGCACCGAGAACAGAAAATAAAAATGAAATTAAACGAAATGTAAGGTTAAGTTATAACTAAACGGAAATGAAAAAGAATCTGATTGTGAATTATTGGTATTTTTTAATAAACACAAAATAACAAAGAAATGAAATATAAAAAAATAAAGAAGAAAAAAATAAAATATTCGTTGCTGCATACATATATGGTCCACACATATACTTCTCTGGTGTGCAATAGGCTGGTAACGAAAAATATAACATATTAGTGAATATAGTTTATAACTAAGCATTTAAAATTAATATTTTTATGAAACTTAAATAACTTTTACTTCCCAGTGTCAATTCAAAGTCTTCTCTTTTGGAACCACCCTACTGATTATGGTTGCGTTTTGCTATTGTATCTGCCTCTACACCATATAAAATTGTGCATATTTAAAGTCCAAAATCATACTGGTTCACTTAAAAGATTATAACAAATAAAGCCAAAGTTTCCTCTTAATTGTTGTGTGTTTTCAGCACAAACGTTAAAAGCATTAAATTTATGTTTTTAAAAACAACATTTTTTTTACGAAAAAATGTTCCTCTTTTTTTGTCCATTATTTGGATAAAGTACTCCAGGCGTATAAGTGATTTGAAATTTTTGTATAAAAAATAATAAAAAATTGTTGAAGGTATTAAATTATTTCCAAAACATTATCTCAAATTGAAGAGTACAAGCCATTTCGAAAAGGCCTTCATTAAATTAAAATTTTTATTTCGTTGCCTGCAAAAGCGTTTTTGTTTATGTTTTAGCTTACAGAGTACCAACATACTTAACATTTTAAAAAATTACAGGGTACGACCAGGTTGGTCCCTGATCCCTGAGGTCACACAAGAGAGGTTAATATCAACGAGGGAGGCCGGAACACAAACTAGGTGTTTATATTGTTCATAGCGTTCATGCAAGCGATTAAATTGGTTCGAATGGTAAGGATCATACGCTCTTCTTCCTCAACTGAATTATAACATCTGTAGACGTTCCTTTGCAGGTAAGCGAAGTCTGTTCACATGCTGGTCATTACAGGAACTAATTCGTGAGACTACATATTATGACAGTGATGTCGCTACTATCCAGTTTAAATTATTGATGTGTACCAGAGATCAGCAATGATTTGTTTTTTCGCTACTCATAAGTACTCATAAAATTTTGAGTATGAGTGAGTCAACAGTATAGAAATTCAACTACTCAGAATCATTTGTACTCACTAAAACATTGATTTATAAGTACAGTATGCAATGGGTATGAGTACAACGTTGACTTCAAACTCATAACATTCGAAATATGTTTGATTCATACGCCTACTCATTCAGAGATTCATAAATTTAGAAAAATACTTATAATACTCATAATGAAATGAAGGAAAAAACAAAGTTAGCAAGCAACGCAAACACATAAACTTCTAGTGAGTACTGTAGTTTTCGTACGCGAATCATACTTATTTTGACATTCTTGTAAACGTTGAGTAAACAGCATGCGTTCGTTAATTATGAGTACGATGAGTACTTTGAATATGAGTAGTGTGAGTATGATATTAACATAAATATGAATGCGTATACGTATCAAAAATTATGAGTATGATTGGAATCTACTCATCTTTTTGAATACTCATTGCTGATCTCTGGTATGAACTCAGTTTCAACTGTTGTTAGTTTCGTTATTTCGTTTTTTCTTAACAAAAATTTGTATTTTGTATTTTACAAGCCAAATTTGTACAGGAAATAAATAAAATAAAAATAAAGAAAAAGGAAATAAAACGAGACTGAGAGAGAGAGAGAGAGAGAGAAAATTCAAATAAAAATTTAACATACTGACTACAAAACAAACCTCCAATATGTGAGTTCGTTTTTGGATTTGATTGTGTTTCCATTTTTTCCATATCAAGTGTGTGTGTTTCAACAATAGTTTTTATGAACATTTCCTAAACGTCTGCAAGTTGATAGAAAAAAAAGAGAACAAAAAAAAATCACAAACATTTGCCATTGGATTGACATGACAATAAAATTCAAACCGGCTATGCATCTAAACGAGCAACAAAAAATATTTCTTTATTTTTATTTTTAAATATCCATATGAAACAAGCTACAAATATGCCACATGAAACATTTCTAGTAAGGCCTGGGAAAGGGGAGAAAAACATTTACATTTCAACGAAAATGAAAAAAAAGAAAATAAAATAAATAGAGAGAGACTCTCATATATTCTACAATCTCATGCTGTGTGTGTTGTGGCATGATATTTAAGAAAGAGTTGTAGAGGAAAATCCCGTATGAAATTTAAACATACTGAAGTAAGTGAACCAAAAACAAAATATGAAAAGCATTCGAAACTAAATAATCACGGAGATATGGAAAGAAAACAGGAAAAAGGGGAAAAATTTTTGTTTAAAAATTTTTATTTATTTTTTAATAAATTTTAAAACAATCTCAACTAAAATAGAATTTAAATAAAATTTATTTACTTTGCCTTTAAATTTAGTTTCGAAATATTAAATTCCATATGTATTGTATTTAAGGAAACATACTATACTTGACACATTTTTTTTAACGTTTGAAAATATTTGGCAAAAGCTAAGAATTATTTCGTTTTAGTTTTTTATTCTTTTTTTTTTTTTGTTTTTTTTTGTTTTGTTTTGTTTCTTTTTTTATTGAGTTTATTTGTTAGTTTTTCTCAAAATTTTTTTCTTTCATAAAAAATAAACGAAGAAATAAACGAAAATTTAAACGGTTACGTTTGGTTCTTCTTCTCATACGCTTCAGTAACTTTGCGCTTGACTAGATAGAGGCCTTCACTGAACACACATGCTGTTCCATGCGTGTGTGTGCCTGTGTGCATGTATGAATATCCGGAAATCTGCTTAAAAATGATACATGTTTGCCTATGTGTATGGGGGGTTTTCTATATCATTTAACTGTTTCTATCGGTTTTGTTGTTGTTGTTGTTGTTGTTATTGTTTATTTTCATGTTTATTTCTTATAATTTATGACTTCAATTTATTAGCCATGGAAATAAATTTTCTTATAATGGTTTTTTAGGTTATATTTTGGTGGTTATTAAACGAGCCGTTAAAGGTCTTTAATAAATTTTGAAAATTATTTAATCAAAAAACTACTTAAAAAAGTTGCTTAAGATCTTGACTGCAAATCCAAATGATCTAGGCTTGTGTTCTGAAGAAGAAATGATAGAAGGAAATTTTTGCATGAGAAACTGTAGAGACTTTAAGTCTACTTCTAATAGTCTATTCAAGAAGCCTCTATCTTATGGCATCTGACCCTTAACATAATGCCAACAACGGACATCACATCGAAACATCAGGCAGTAGTACCTCTTGACAAAGAGTAGCAATAGCATTTCATCAGGCTAGATGGAAGAAAGGCTTCTTCAAACATGGAAAAATTTCATCATCGTTAAGTTATCGATAAATAGTAAAGAGGAATAATTCTGATTAACATCACATAGCACGTATTAGCAGTTATACTACGGGGAAAACGCCAAGTGTAAATAGAGGAAAGTTTAAAAGGTCAACAGATACAGCAGATCAAGCTAACATCTGTATATATATATATATATATATATAGGGAGGAAAATTTAGAAGTTTAAATTTAAAAACGCATTAAAAAAAAATGGGTTTGAAATCTTGCGAAATTTATTCTTTTGTTGTGAAGTACAATTGTTCCGGTTTGAAATGGAATTTTATTTCATTCATATGGCTATCGCGGCTGACCACACAGTACCTCATTTAATCGAAACAATTTTCGTGCACTTTTTTGAGTGTATGGAGTCATATCTCGGCAATGGCATCATTTACGTTGGCCTTCAAATGCTTAATTGTCTCTAGTTTAGCGGCTTTTCTTTAACGACGCCCCACAGTAAATAGTCCAACGGTCTCAAATCGCCGGTTCTTGGCGGCCAGTTGACATTACCATTTGGGCTAATCCCATCAAACATTTGACGCAATAAATCGATTGTGGCATGAGAAGTGTGGCAAGTTGCACCATCCTTATGAAACCAAACATCATACACACATACATAATTGGCCATTACAACCCTTCAGTCAGGATTGCGGCCTAGATTCTCACACCACTCATGTTGTGTGCGTTAATTTTATACGTGAGTGGTGGGGCCTACAGAATAACATCGACTCCGAACGACAGAGTTTTGAGAAAATTTTTCATGGCAGATTTATTTACTCTCAGAGTTTTTGCCAGAAATCTGCTCAGAGGAAGTTGCCGAAGTAATGTATTTTTTTCATATTTCGTTTTGATGTCCGACTTGGGATACGAACCAGGGCTTTACGTCTTATAAGCCAACACACTACCAACTAGACTATGGCGACTTCAACCAAACCAAACATCGTTCACATCAATACGGGTATAAAAAAATTGGTTATCATGGTCCATTGACCATAATAGTAGCGCCGCCCTCATTTTCAAAGATTCATTACGTTCAGTGGAGATAATATACTGAATTTTGTGACAGAATGGAATGATATAAGCATTGCGAGATTCAAAATATCCGATGGTTTAAATTTAAAGCGATAGATGGTTCACCCTATATATATATGTATGTCATAAATGGTGTATACTCCTGTACTTACTGCTTGTAGATTGCAAGAAAACTTTGTATACCATTAGGTCACTGTAATCCAAATCATCAGAACTAGATATGTCCCCAAGTGCAGGACTATGACAGAAAAAATGTTCAGTAGCCTCCTCTTCTCTCTTCTCATTATGACTTCTGCAAAATACATTTGAAAGTATATTCAGAACATTAAGGCACTCACTGAGAAAGGAAGTATTGTATGATGCTTCCCTGCAGTATTTTTCATTTAGAAGAATATTTTATTTAATTTGTTTCTATTTAAAAAAACACTAACAAAAATAATTAATTTATGGTCATTATTTGTTTGCATAAAAAAGAAATAAAAAAAAATAAAATTAATTCTGTTTGTATTAATTTGCATAAACGGATATTAATGTAATCGTTTTAAGGTTTTTTTTTTTAATTAATTCTTTTTTTTGATTTGTTTTTTAATAAGTGCACATATAAATAATTAACTTGTTTAAACAAAGTTATTGAAAACTATTGAATGAATTTTATTAACAGAATCCATTAAAAAAATGATAAATTGTAGGAAAATTAAAAAAAAAATCATTAAGTAGTTTAGATGACATGCACATTAAATTTCACTACAATGTGTTGAAGTAAGCTGAGGTTATTTCAGTTGACGATGACCGTAAACGAGACAGTCGCACGGAATGGATACTCACCTTAAACGGAATAATTACATCAAACGCATCACTCTGACGCCAGATTAACTTGGTCCATGAGAACTAGTTGCTACACGAATATATCTAAACAAAGCGGTAGGAAGGGACCTTTACATAAATAGAATAACCAGAAATTAAATTACGATACCGGCTCCCGGAGGCGGAGGTTTGAGCGATCAGAGACCGTACGATTTGTTTCAGTGATTTACGGAAAAGTCAAATAAGAAGTTGGAACTAACACAGAGACTGTTGTGGAACAGTGGTGACACAGCAGATAAAATTGCAAAGATAATCTGTTTCGATTCTGGATAGCAAACTCATGAAGACTAAATGGAGTCGGCGTAATTTAGTGGATAGTGAGTTTATGATATGAAAAGTTTCATAAATTTGTCATTGGTAGTCGACGTAAAACTGTAGCTTCCGCCACACATGGATAAAATTAACGCACATAGCACGGGTGGCATGAAAAGCTAAGTTGTAATCCTGGGTAAATGGTTGTAAGTAAAGGCGACTGAAGTACACTTAAAAGTGTATTCCCGACACACACCGCTTTGCATGTACATCTGAACCAGAGATCAGCAATGAGTACTTAAAAAAATGAGTAGATTCGAATCATACTAATAATTTCTGATACTTATCTGCATTCATACTTATTTTAATATCATACTCATATCACTCATTTGAAGTACTCATCGTACTCATACTTAACAATACGCATGATGATGTTGATTTCGAGTCTCCTTTACTTAACATTGCAAGAATCTCAAAATAAGTATGATTCGCGTACGAACATTACAATACTCACTAGAAGGTTGTGTGTGTTTGCTTTGCTTGTTGTCTTTGTCTTTTTCTTTCTTCTTTTTTTGTAAATGCAACAATAACTAAGACTGTAAATTTTGATGAAAGATTCGAATCACTCGAATCATTTATGAGTATTATAAGTATTTTTCTAAATTTAGAAATCTGAATGTGTAGGCGTATGAATCGAACATATCGCGAATGTTATGAGTTTGATGTGAACGTTGTATTCATACTCATTGCAACCTATACTTATAAATCAATGTTGTAGTGTGTACAAATGAGTCAGAGTAGTTGAATTTCAATACTGTTGACTCACGCATACTCAAAAGTTCATGAGTACTTATGAGTACCGAAAAAACGATTCATTGCTTATCTCTGATCTGAACCCCATAGGCGTGGTAGATAATAGCGAACACAAGGCATGCGAAGACTACATCGAATAGTTTTTGGTCATTACCCAGCCTTAGTAAGCTCGATGTTACGGAATTTTAGTGAGTCGAATTTTTAGAGGAATCGATCAAAGTCACCGTAGTATTGTTGATTGTATGTTGGTTCATTCCAAAGCCAGACATTTCTAACAAAACGAAATGTGAACAAATATTTCTTTGCGATCTCTTCTCAGCAAATTTCTGGTAAAAACTCTGAGAGTAAAATAAAACTGTCATGAAATGTTTCTTAAAAATCTGTCCTTCGCAGTCGACTTTAAACTGTAGTTGCCGCCACTCACATAAAAAAATTAACTCACACAATACAAGTGGTGTGAGAAGCTAGGTTGTAATCTTGGCTGAAAGGTTTAATGATCAATTATATAAGCATGTATGTGAGTGGACCGGAAGAAGCTAAGGAACTATTGGAAATATGTTTGGTGCCTATTAGTGATGAGTATACAAGAAGTCGACATGATTTCTTAGTTGTGTACCGACGGGTTGAAGTAGCCGTGGACTAGTAGGTAGTGTGTTGGCTTATTAGACGAAAGGCCCGAGTTCGAATCACAGGTCAGACATCAAAACGAAAATATGAAAATATTTCTTCGGCGACTTCCTCTCAGCAGATTTCTGGTAAAAACTCTGAGAGTAAAAATTGCCATGAAAAGCTTCTGAAAAATCTGTTCTTCGGAGTCGACTTTAAACTGTAGGTCCCGCCACTCATGTATAAAATTAACTCACACAACATGAGTGGTGTTGAGAAGTTAGGCCGTAATCCTGACTGAAGGATTGTAATGGCCAATTATGTATGTTATGTATGTGTATACCGATGGGTAAGCGACGTTGAAACCCTCTGTTTGGGTTCCTGTACCCTATTTATCTGAATGCAATAGACGCTGCTGTTAAACATTTCACAGTGATGAAGGCCTTTTGACAAATTACCTATAATAACTGGGACGACGTGGTCTAATAGGTATTGAGTTCGCTTATTAGACGTAAAGTCCGGGTTCGAGTCCCAGGCCAGACATCAAAACGAAATCTGAAAAAAAAGAAAAAAAAATATTTCTTCGGCAACTTTCTCTCAGCAGATTTCTGGCAAAAACTCTGAAATTAAATAAACCTGCACAGAAAATATTTCTCCAAAAATCTGTCATTCGGAATCAACGTTAAACTGTAAGTCCCGCCACTCAAGTATAAAATTAAGGCACACAACATGAGTGGTATGAGAAGCTAGGCCGAAATCCTGACTGAAGGTTTATAATGACCAATTATGTACGTATGTATGTATGTAACTGGGAGATCGCCCCGTATTATATATAATTGATAACTTGCCACTTGGTGACGTAAGTGATTTAGCCTGGTGGTACATTTAGTTTAAAGCCGGCATTTATACTTCAGTGACAGGGTATGTACTTGGATTACAAGGCTTACTGGAAGAGCGCATGGGCATTGTGTTATATATCTGAACCGATTGGTTTTATAAAGGCTTACAAATAACAAAAAAAAACTTTGTCATAACCTAACAAACGTTTCTAAAATTATTTGACCTGCAAAGATTATTATTTTTTTATGTTTTAACTGTTTTATTAAATTTATTTATTTCCTTAGCGATAAATTATTTTATTTGCTGACATTATTATCGTATTTTTTTTTTGTACGGAAATCGATTAATAATGTTAAATATTCAGCAAAAATATGAAAATTATTTATTTGTAATTTTTTTTTTTATCATTTTTGTAATTTTTATATTAAAGTTTTTAGCACAGTTTCATTAATTTTGTTTTTACCGATAATTTTATTATGATTTTATTATTAAAGAGTTCATGTGCATATTTGCAAAATGGATACAATTACAATATTTGCTTAAATAATTTGCATATTTATTAAAAATACATATGTATACATATGTATGCAATATGCAGTCACTACTAAATTATACAGTGATTGGCAAATGTGCTCTTGAATATCTAGAAGTAAGGAAAACATTTATTTTTTTTATTGTAATTTGTACATTTACTTTTGCTTGTGACTGTGCACATAAAACCGTTTTGATAGTCAGTTTTCTATCAACGTTTTTTTAATTTAGTTTTTGTTATTGTTTTTGTTATTTTATTAATAAAAAATTTCCATATTTAATATCATGTAATTAATAGCTACCGTTATCCGTTGCTGTGTAATATTCCTGGTATAGTTTCAGTTTTAATTTTTTTTTATTATAATTTATAATAAAACTGAAAAAAAAAAATTATTAATTCATGCTCGTTTTACAAACATGAAGCTGTTGCCTATGACTTCATATGTAATTTGTAACATGATCCTCTTCTATTTATTTTTAGAATTTCGTTTTTCTAATAATGACTTCATGTCAAATGGAATTCCTAAACAGTTGTCAAGTAGAAATGTTTTTTTTTTTGTTTTTCAGTAGTAATCGATATTAAATTACAGAAATTTATTTTCATGAAAAATTTTTTTTGATGAAAAACAGAAATTTTGTTCGTAAATAATTTCAAATAAAAGTGTATATACGAAACAAAATATTTAATTTAAAATACGTATACCTTCTTAGTAGTCGCCGTAGTCTATTAGGTAGTGTGTTCGCTTATTATACGTAAAGCTCGGGTTCGAGCCACAGGCCAGACTTCAAAGCGAAATCTGAAAAAAAAAATATAAAATAAAAATATTTCTTCGGCGACTTTCTCTCAAAAGATTTCTGGCAAAAACTCTGAGAGAGGAGTCGAAGTTAAACTGTAGGTCCCGCCACTCAAGTATATAATTAAGGCCCACAACTTAAGTGGTGTGAGAAGCTAGGTAATGTGATTGTAATGGCCAATTATGTATGTACATATGTATGTATACCTACTTAGTTAATCCAAATTAAACGTAGAAGATCGTCATCATAATCTACTATAAGTATTCTCATGGGTTATATATGACCTCGTAAGTCCCGTATGTTTCCAAATCGAAAAAATATTCAAGTAGATTCATAGGCAATCTTACTGAAGTAATAATTTCCTCATACTCTTAAAAAAAATTAGTTTACTATTTCGTTCTCGTTTCAATAGGGTCCTTCATTAAGCGTTTCCCATCTTTTAATTTAAATAAATCAAAGTCTGTGTGTGGTATAATGGAATTTTTATATTTGTTTAAAAGACTTTTTAATGCAATTTTGATCCTCCATGGCTTCCAAGCATGGCCACACATACATACATAATAGGCATAGATGGGCACTTTGCAGTACCAGTAAAATTTCAGTAAAAATTGATTTTTACTGATTACTGAAAAAAATTTCAGTATTTAGTAAAATTTTACTGTTAATGCAATCTAAATTTAAATGAAATTTAAATGAAAAAAAGTAAAATTTTACTGTTAATGCAATCTAAATTTAAATGAAATTTAAATGAAATTTAAATGAAATTTAAATGAAATTTAAATGAAATTTAGATTGCATTACCAGTAAAATTTTACTGAATACTGAAATTTTTTTCAGTAATCAGTAAAAATCAATTTTTACTGAAATTTTACTGGTACTGCAAAGTGCCCATCTATGATAATAGGTCATTACAATCCTTCAGTCAGAATTACGTCCTACCTACTCATGACACTTATCTTTTGTGTATTAATTTTGTCCATAATTGGTGGGACCTACAGTTTAAAGTTGACTCCGAACGACGGTTTTTTAATTTTTGTGAGAAATTTTTCCAGACAATTTTTGGCAGAAATCTGCCGAGAGAAAATCGCCGAAGAAATATTTTCTCATATTTCGTTTTGTTGGAGATGTTTGACCTGGAAACACATTAGAAAAATTCAATTTTCCAAAATTCTGCCGCATAACTCCGACTGTATTTGACCGATGACATGTGTTATGTTGGCTCAGAGGAATGCTGCGTTTCCGACTTATTCACATACATTTGGGATTAAGCAAGACCATGTCCACAAATCGATCGAGCTTAATATACGAAGGGGCGTGAGCTGTGTGGCACGTAGTGACGTCCTGTTGAATTTCAATTCAAGCAAAAAGAAATCGATAATCATTGCTTGGCCTACGTTGAACTGAGAGAATTATGATCCGATGAAGCCATCAGCCTAAAATCCACAACAGAGAATGAATTTTTCGGAATGCATTGGACGTTCTTGGATTTTACGTCCCAAAATTGGACAATTTTGTTTGTTTACATATTTATTCAACCAGAAATTATTATAATCGGTGGAGATGATTTCTCGATGAAAACTAGTGTCTATTTTAGCGGACACTAATAGTTGTCTACGGTAGTATACCTTCAGTTCCTGGCTCAGTTGCATTTTCTACGGGTGCAGCTACAAGATACGATGCAAAACTTGTCAAGTTGTAGTCAGCGCAAGGCAACTTTTTGCAAGCAATGCGAAATCGACTGCCACGGTTTTTCTTGAATATTCTCACAGACTGCGGAAATTGTTTTTAGCAGTTCTTGCATTTCATCGACGCACATCTATTGGTCGATCGTTTACTGTACCAGTAGACTCGAATTTATCCATTATACGATAGATGGACATGTAGTCGAATACGAAATTAGATTTTTATATTTAGACTGTGATTTACGACCTAGCCTCTCACACCACTTATGTTTATAAAATTTAATTTTATAAATAAGTCGAGAATTTTGAGAAACTTTTCATGGCAATCTTATTTATTTTCCGAGCTTGTGCCAGACATCTGCAGAAAAGAAGTCGCCGAAGAATATTTTTCCATATTGCGTTTTCTTGGAGATGTCTGACCTGTGGTCAACACACTACCTACTAGACTACGGCGACTTAAGCAGAGCGAAAAGCAGGACTTGTGACATCTTCAATACGTATGCAAAGGTCAACTTGTTGAGGAACCTACACTAGCGCGACTTCAGAGCCATGTACAGTATGTTTTAAGCCAAAACCATTATCAATAACGATGTCTGGAACTTAAGCCACGAGGAAAAGATATTGAATTCAGATGAAAGTAGGAATAATATGTGCATGGACCGTACTATTAAGATGAAGACTAATAGGCAGAACATTCACATTTCCAAGCACTGGGACATTGACAATATATGTGGCATGACGCAAGGATGGTAACGCAAACTGTGGATAATAAAGATGTTTTGTGAAAAGTCCTAAGGGGGAAAATATCGGTTAATATCGTATTCCACAGCATGCTACACTAGGGTGTCTTACCAACCTATATGGCTGCTAGTAATTGTTTAATCAGTTTTGTTTACTCTACTCTTGTTTTAATTTTTTTCTGTTTTTTTTTTGTTAATTTTTTTTTTTTTTTTGGATAAATAATTGAATACGTTTACCATGGCATTTGGCTTTCGTTGCTGGGTTCTATTAAAAGTTGGTTATAACACTTTGGTTAAAGTGTCAATTACTGTGATACACAATAACAAATTAAATAAAAATTATTTATGAACTATGCAAATGCAATAAAAAATTACACAAAAAAATGCCTCCTGAAATATTTATAAAATATTACACAGAAAATTATGCTGGTGTTGAAGTATTTTTGTGTTGCAATACATATTTACATTCTCTGTTTAAAATATTAATTTTTCTCTATTGCGATGTAATTTTTTGTTGTCTGTTTTGTTTATTTTTATTTTGTTCTCCGATAGTTTTATTAAATGTCAATTTAAAAGAGAAAATAGAACAGAACGGAGGAAAAAAGAGAAATAAAAATTGTAAAAATACTGAATGGAATGGAACGCGCTTCAAACGGAAACTGATGCAAAACTTTAAACAAGTTATTAAAGTTTATTGGTGTTAAGTCAAGTGTGCGGCGTATTTGTTGCTGTTTTTTATTTTCTATTCTCAGTTACTGCATATTTTCTTTTAAAAGCGATTTTTATTCAATAATGCGTTGTTGACTGGTGGCGAAAAAAATTCTTACATTTAGTACAGTCGGCGATTACATTGTTAAGTTGCTCGGCCACGCTTCAAATAATGGATCAAACTAGCCTTTTTTGTTATTATGTTGGTAGAAAATACTCACTCATCAAAAATACTTTTGATTTTTACTACCTCCGTTGCATAAATCGTATGTTCTTTTCATTTTCACAAAAACAATGCAATGAAGTTTGAAGGTTCAATTTTAATATGTTGCTGTGCTAAGTAAAACAAATATTACAAACATATATGCAAATTTTCATACATACATACATAATTGGCCATTACAACCATTAAGCCAGGATTGCGGCCTAGCTTCTTACACCACTCATGTTAAGTGCCTTAATCTTATACTTGAGTGGCGAGACCTACAGTTTTGATTAGTTAAATTTGATTCGTCGCCATTAAACGTACATTTCGGAGATTCCCACTTGATACTCCAATAGATTGATTACTGTTTGATGTAGAATATATGTATTTCGTCGTCATTTCTCCTTCAACTTGAACTTGTTAGAATGCTGACAGGAAGAAAATTGGAAATGTGACCAAATTTAGAGTGACCAAAAATTTGTATTGTTTTCTGATCTGATTTCAACCATTTTCATGGTCTCAAACCCATATTATTTTGTAGCATCCTCTTAAAATACTGGGAAGAGTAAAATTAGGATCAGTTTTCAATCATTCTCACGGCATCAATCCCGTAGCTTTTATAGCATCCTTTTAAAATACTAGGAAGAGTAAAATTACAATTGATTTCCATGGCATACAAAATATAGGGCTGAGAACTCCTCTTGACATGTATTCTCTTAGTTCCGACTGCAATAAAGCACTTAATTAGGCAAGCAATCATGCGATTCTTATACAGGCGCAGAATGGATATGCTAAAGCTGCCAGCAGAAGCGGAAAGAATGCTTATTCAGTCTGGTCATCATGTACAACACGTGCAAATAATAAAATTGTTTTATCAAAATGGCAAAATACCTCGAGTTTCATCCATTTAACTATCTTTAATAATTGTCCTACCAAGAGGACTCTTCGCAGTGTGGCTAACACCCGTTCATCTATGAAGGTCCCGATATTGTGTAAGAAAATCTGATGCAATCGTGCGTTGCTTACAAGAACTCGGTATTTAGCGGACTACAACTTGACGAATTTGTGTCTCGTTAAGAATTCAATTGACTCTGAGACTGTGAAAGCTAAATGGTAACAGACATGACCTGTGTACGCTGAGCAGGCTCTGAATAAATTGGAAACTGACCCTAATTTTCATCAAAATTCGAGATTGAGTCCTATTTCAACTGATACTGAAGCGAATTTGGTGTCATGGCTTGAGTCTGCTCCCATAAAAAATTCTGCTGACTCAGAAACTTGTAACTGGTACCCTGTGCATGCTCTAAAACAGTTTGCAATTGATTTTTGTTTTCATCAAAAAATCATATTCAGGATTGAGGCCTATTTCAATTGACCTTCAAACTGTAGGTAAATGGCCAAAGACAACGATGTCGCTGTGTATGCTCTAAAGCAGTTAGCAACTGATTCTCATTTTCGTCGACACATCATATTTGGTAATGAGGCCCTAACAAAATTGTCAAATATGAGACGCTAACAGTACACATGCGATTCAAGATCGGCCAATGCATCCGGAAAAGTCATATTTGGTGTGGACTGTTGGACTGTTGGCTTTATCGATTCATATTTCTTAGAGTACTATGTTGGCCAAGCCAATAAATTGGTTTATCGGCACACCAATTACGTATGGCTTCAGTTGAACAGGAACTACGTGCCACACAGCTCATGCCACTTTGGATATTAAGCCCGAGCGATATGTGGGCATGGTCATTTCATGTGCTCGCAATGGTAGACCTAACGATTTGATCTGGTTAAAAATATTGTGGTGGGCTTTCCTTAAGTCCCAGGTGAATAAGTCTCGATTTGATCCGGCAAACACAGCATTCCTCTATGACAACATAACTCCTGCCATCGATCAAATACAGACTCCATATATCTATAAGAGCAGCGTTGAATAGCTCATATAGGCAGATAGTTACCAGCTTCTGAATTTGACTTGAATTGAAGGATCTGGTCACCAACGAGAGTGTGGTTTCACACAAACTTTGTTTTATTTTTGTTTAAAGATATGGAGCGGTTAATAAAAGACTCGGTATATTTGAACACTGTATCTGAGAAAAATTAAATGACGGTTTTTTTGTTATAATTTGGGCATTTTAAAACAAGTGTACAATTATCCATTTGAGCTTATGTAAGTATGCTTTAACAGCCTTTCAAAAGTAGCTGTGAATTTGCCAAGCGTAGATTAAAGATGAAATCTATTAACTTCGCCAGTGTAAACGCTTTCTGAGTACACAACTCTTAACATTCAAATCATCTGTAAAAGACAAATACCATATACTGTCGTTACTTAAGACTCCGGTCAAGTATCCTTGTGACACCTCCCCTCATTGTTTTAATTTTTTCCACTTTCTTTTACATTTCGTCCCTTAGTTTAAGAAGCTGGCCATTAGACTGTGTTTAAGACAAGTTCCACTTCAAAGTTATTGGCAAATTCATTTCGTTGCTTAAGACAAAAGTTCTCCTTTATTTTGTTTTTGTTCTTTCAGTTTTCTTATGAAAAGAAAAAGTTAAGAAAAAGAAAAAAAAAAAACCGAAGAGAGAGAGAGAGAGGAAAATGTATAAACAAAATGCATTAAGAAATAAAATTTATAGAGTTTATATGTGAAGAGATCGTAAAAGTTTTATAGTTTGCAGCTCCAGCAATTTTAAAATTTCGAAATGAAAAAAAAAATTTCGTCTTTTATTCAAGAGCAAAAACACTGTACTGTACACCCCATAAATTCTTGCTTAATGGTAAGAGAAAGCAAAAAAAAGAAGAAAAAAATTCAAGAAAATACAAGAAAATCTGGCATAAAGATTTTTGAATTATAAAAATTATTCTCTTTTCCTTTGGCTTTTTCTTTCTGTTTATGGATTAATATGTTGATCATCAAATCAAGTAAATTAAATAAATAATAAGCAAAAGATAATTTAAAAAGGGGGTAGTGAAAATAGCAATTTAGAGGAGAATATAATATTGAAACTACCATTTATTGAAGAATTATTGACATGTATTTTAGGTATACATCAGAGACAGGAATGAGTATTCAAAAATATGAATAGATTCGAATCAGAGTCATAATTTTTGATACTTATACGCATTCATATTGGTTTTAATATCTAATACTACTCATATTCAAAGTTTAAAATACTCATCGTACGCATATTTAACAATATGCATGATGTTGTTGATTCCGACACTCTTTACTTTCCTTGCTGCCCTTGTCGTTTTTTTTTTTTTTTTTTTTTTTTTATAAATGCAACAACAACTAAGACTGTAAATTTTAATGAATGATTCGAATCTCTTGAATCATTTATGAGTATTATAAGTATTTTTCTAAATTTATGAACCTGAATGAGAAGGCGTATGACTCAAACAATGTTATGAGCTTGATGCCACACTCATTGCAACCTCTACTTATAAATCAATTGAAAACACAAAATGGAATCGAAGAGAGCCGTAAAGTATTTCTTATTATACATGAGAGACTAGAACTAGGTCGATCGAAGTTGTAGCTTTGACTTGAGCACGCTTAGCGGCCAGTTCCTATTTCCACCAAACTAGGGGAGAAGTTGGTCAGCGCAAGGGCTAGAAAGACAATGAAATTGAAAAGTGAAAAGAAGTTATCGTAGTCTAATAGGTTCTGTGTTGGTTTATTAGACGTGATGCCACGTTTCAAACCCCAGGTGAGACAACTCTAACAAAATGAAATATGAAGAAATATTTCTATGGCGACTTCCTTTCAGCAGATTTGTGGCAAGAACTCTGCGCGTTAATAAAAGTTACCATAAGAAGCTTCTCAAAAATCTTTGAGAAACTTTTTCATGTCAGGTTTATTACTCTCAGAGTTTTTACCAGAAATCTGCTGAGAGCAAGCCGCCGAAGAAATATTTTTTCCATATTTCGTTTTGATGTCCACCCTTAATTGTACTATACTCTCACAAATAAAAGAAATTTTGATTAATTTTTTAAGTTCTACAAACACTAATTACCAACGACTATTTTCGACTCCTTTGTGACGAATTTTCCCTCTATTTTTCTTTCTCTCACTCTCTCAATCGCTCTCTCTTTCTCAAAAGGAATCATTTGTTTAATTGTGTAATGTTTTCTTTGGCAATTGTGTGGCTATTGTGTGCGGTTAACAAAGAAAGCGTTTTATTTGCGGATATGTGTGGGTATATGTGTATGTATTAAAGTTTTAACCCACATTCCTAATTGTGATGGTTGTAGCAAGTGATGATAGTGTTTGAAATCCAATTAATCATTAAATGAAATTGTCGTCAACATTAGGCGGTACATTAATCATTAAACGGATCAAATAGACATACAATGTTCCGTTATATTACTAAATACACTAAACAACACAATACAATACAATACAATCTAATGGTAAAAACAAAGAATTAAAAGAACACAAAATAGAAAAAAAGCAGACAAAAAAAATCAAAAGAAAATATAGTCGGAGACGGAAGTAAACAAATGATTTACTCTGTTACTTTTACGATAAACAAATGGCTCTTGTTTAGAAAGGAGGAAGGGTAATCTAATAGTTATTAGGGAAGTAAATACTTCTTATAGAGTACCGTGTTCATAATTTATTTGTTATTTCTTGTGAGAATTATGGCAATTTGTTTAGATTTGTGTTACAAACAAGCATGTTCTTTTAGACAATTACGAAATTAATCACATATTGAATTTTGATTTCTATTTAATCAGTCTTTTACGAAGAAAAACACTTTAAAAACATAGTTTAATTAAAAATAAATAATAGTTTTTGGTAATGTCATGGTACATATATACATTAGAGCGACTCACAAAAAAAGTACTCGATGTACCCCCCTCAAAATGAACCTTGGACTTTTTTAAGATGACATCTAAAATATTTCGGCTCTAGCTTTGACCTCTCGTGAGCTGGACCATTTTGAAAAAGGGTCTATTTTTGTATGTTTTATTAATTTGAGAATCTGTTTCCTTACCAACATATACAATATGGGTATCATAAGGAAGGGTTTTTAAGGCGCGTCTAACTGTATATACAATTTGTCCAAGGACGATCATCCATGTCTTTTTTTAAGGATATTCTGTAAAAAAGAACGGTTTTTGAATTTTTTCATCGGGGTTGTTTGTAATAAAATAACCAAATTAACATATTTTAATCTTTAGTCGATTTGATTAAATACGGGTCTCAGCTTTTTTGGAAATTCGCCCTAGTTCGCGTTTTTTGAGGACAGTTTTATAAATATAAACAATAAAATTTAATAACTTTTTTTAATTGATGAAATACAATATGCTGCGAAAAAGTCATGGATTATTTCTTTTTTTCTTTTATAGTCCTATTTTCATTCATACATGATCTAGAAACTAAATCCGCTATCATATTAGAGTTACCACAAAATTGCTTTTATATATATTCCAGAGCACCATGAAAAACGCATCTAATTTGCAAAAATCTAAACTATTTACATACAAAGTCGATGTACTTGGCGAAAGTAAAAATTGGATACCCATTTGCCCTACTTAAAACGAAGGGTTACCAACCCATTGCATTTTTGTCAAAACGCGAACTCGGGCGAATTTCAAAAAAAGCTGAAACCCGTATTTAATCAAATCGACTAAAGATTAAAATATCTTAATTTGGCATTAACAACCCCGAACAAAAAATTCAAAAACCATTTTTTTTACAGAATATTCATTTTGAGGGGGGTACATCGAGGACGAATTTTGCTTCCATACAACTTGAGTCGCTCTAATATACATACATTATTGGATCATTACTGACTGAAGGGCCAGGATTAAGACTTAACTTCTTACATCACTTATTTTGTTTGTGCTAAGGTGGCAGGTCCTACAGTTTAAATTCGATTCCGAACGACATATTCTTGAGAATCTATTCATGGTAATTTTTTATTTACTGTCAGAGCTTTTGCTAGAAATCTGCAGAAATATTTCGTTTTGTTGGACATGTCTGAGCAGGAGTTTGAACCCTGGTTTACACGGTACAAAAGGTGTCTATACCTTATTGTGTACCTCCATATTCGAACTGTCCGATATCATTTGTACTTTCTCTTGGATCCCAAATTTCATCACCCTGATTGTTTTCTCCATCACACACACAGTAATGTGTAATCTGTAATGACGACACTTACTTAATTTGTCTTTACAACCCTTTAGTCAGGACTAAAATCTAGTTTATCACACTGCCATGTGGTGGTTGTTGAAGTCGCCGTGGTCTATTAGGTAGTGTGTTGGCTTATTAGACGAAAGGCCCGAATTCGAATCCCAGGTCAGACATCAAAACGAAAAATATGAAAATATTTCTTCGGCGACTTCCTCTCAGCAGATTTCTGGCAAAAACTCTGAGAGTAAAAATTGCCATGAAAAGCTTCTCAAAAAATCTGTCGTTCGGAGTCGACTTTAAAACTGTAGGTCCCGCCACTTATGTATAAAATTAACGCACACAACATGACTGGTGTTGAGAAGCTAGACCGTAATCCTGACTGAAGGGTTGTAATGGCCAATTATTTATGTATGTATGTATGTGGTGGTTGTTAATTTTATTCATGAGTGGCATGGTGTAACATCGATACCTAACGACACAGATGTGAAAAACTTTTCGTGGCAATTTTATTTACTTTCAGCATTTTTGACAAAAGTTTGATGAAAGGAAGTTGCCGACAGAATTTTTTATTTCATATTTTTTGTTTCGTTCGCCACATATATGAGTTGGGGTTTGAACCACCGGCTCTTGTCTAATAAGCTAACACTCTACTACTAGACCACGTTGACTTCAGAAAAAACCACACTGTTTTACGGTATATCATGCCAAAAGTTTCCTTTAAAATCTGCGAAAAGGATATAGAGGAGGGTGTTATATTCCGGTCATTGCTCATTGCTTTATCGTATGGTCCGATCAGTCTCTGTGGATACGTGGTTCATTGCTAGAGTAATGGGGTAATATTTTTTATTTGTCAATTTTTAAAATTTTTAACAACTACAGCATCTTTCTACTCTGTAGACGCTACATTGCCGATATTTATATTCCATTTAAAATAGAGACTGTAGGTGCTCAAAAAAGTAGGACGTTAATTAGCTTCCCTAACGTTAAGGTGTTTACTACGTTGAAAAGTGTGAAGATTTCTGGACATCTATTGGGAAAAGGTTGTTGGTCAACACATATACATACCTTAATTGTGTGTCAACAAAACGCGGATGCTATCTCGGTTACAAATGACTCGACTGAACTGACTGGTTGGATTTTTCAAGTTTTCAAAAAAAGCAGAATGAAATTTATGTACGCAGACTATATCAGTAATTTTGTAAAACAGAAAAAAAGTTAGGTCAGCGGGTAACATGTCGTTCACGGGCAAGTTCACACGGTGGCCGTTAGTCCAACTAATATTTGAGCCGATCCATAGTTTATTGTTGCAAGTCGTCATAGTCTAGTAGGTAGTGTGTTGGCTTAGGCATCAAAACAAAGTATGAAAAAAAAAATTATTTCTTCGGCGCCTTCCACTCAGCAGATTTCTGACAAAACCTCTGAGATTAAATACAAAATTGCCATGAAAAGTTTCTCAAAAATCTATTGTTCGGACTCGACGTTAAACTGTAGGTCCCGCTACTCACGTATAAAAATTACCGCAAACAACATGAGTGGTATGAGAAGCGAGACCGTAATCCTGACTGAAGAGTTGTAATGGCCAATTATGCATGTATGTGTATTATTGTGAAGAGCTGCCTCAATACTACAACCATAAGAACTATTGTACTCCCCTCATATTTTGTAAGATTAGGGGCATACGGTACTTATTCCTCCAAGTCTATTGCCCTTACAAATTTTAGATTGCTGCTCGATGTCGACGATATACGTTATTATAATATTTTCTGGAAGAAATGATACATTCTGGAAACTATTACAAATAGATTTGATTGGAGCTATTTATTACGCCATTGCTGTTATGCAATGTCAATTTGCTAAAGATAATTTCCTTCTTAACATCACAACGGGGTAATACAGTTTGTCATTCTTCATATTGCTCTTCTGCCTGCCATAGGAACTACCTTAATGCTAAACACAAACACTCATCAACAAAGTGCACTCAACATAAAATCATAACAAACAACAATGAAATGCTATAGAACGTCATGAGCTTAAAACAATAGACCACCTATGAGAGCGAAACAAAAACGCTGGAAAAACAGACCCACTTCCACTAGCAAACGATATAATGAGTAAAACAAACAATGACAACAAAACAAAAAAAGGCCAACCTTTCATTGGAAATAAAAATTCCCACATGAATGGAGGAAAGAAAATAATTTTCTACCAACACAAGCATAGTTATGCTTACGCATACATAAACATGATTGTTGGCATCACAGCTTTTACACAAACACAAGTACAAATGAAAAATCATTATAAACAACAATCAAAAAGTAAACAAACAATGTCACACACACACAGATAAAGACTCGCACGTAGACATACGTATACAGGATCATACATCTTTTAAGCAAATCAGTGCATGATGCGTATGCATCCGTTTCCGTTATACTTATGAGCACAGTTACTCACATGATATTGTTAGTGCTGTTGTTATTGTTTTAATCATCATTTACTGCGAATTATTACCGCCTTTGCTTTCCATCAATGCGTCAATCTCTTTTTTCGTTTTTTTTGTCTCATTTAATGCTCTTACAGTTGTTTTGCAAAGTGTTAATAGGCTCCATGGATGCTACATCAATGAAATGAGCTGAAAACGTTTGCTTTGTTTAGTTTCTTTGGCTAAATGCTAGAAAATGCAATTGTTTTTAACCCCATCATCATCACCGTCATCTTGTTGTTAATGACAGAGACCATATTACCATTGGCCATTGATGCTGATGCTGCTTCTGATGTCTGATGTTGATTAGGAGTAGCATTTTTATTGCATTAGCATAAGATACCCTTTAAAAGAGTAGTAAATACAGTCTGCACAGCTGTCAGTTGATATACAGAAGAGCAAAAGACAAGGTTTGGATATGTTCGATGCCATAAGCTTTTAATGAAGTATTCTAGATTGATTGCGGCAATGTGATGATTGATATTTAAACTTCTAGAGGAAGGCTATAGGATAGGATATGGGAGAATTTACATTAAATTTCATTTGATTTTTTCTAAGAGCAACATTTCACTCATGTCAAACGTTAAAATTATATTGTTACGTTTTTAAAAACGTTTAGAATATGAGTTCGTTGATTGCAAACAAAATAAAAATAAATATGTATATGTCTTCTTTGCTCACACTTTTTGCATAAGCAACAACACTTTAGATCTGTATAACGGAGATCTGCAAACCACGACTATTCTCTTCACACGCAAAGCGTCTTCACACAAGACTGACTGAATTATTATTACTCGTTGCCTGCTTTGTCTTGCCCTTTTATATGCTCACTCAAACAGTCATACGAAGGCTCTCGAAGTAGAATGTTCGTGGTTTGGCCTTCTCGTTGTTGTTTGTGTGTATTTTATTTATATTGCTTGTTGTTGCTTTCTCGTTTACATGTCTATCCCCTTTTCTTTCATGCCGATGTTGTTGGTTTACTTATAACAAGTTAGTTGTATTTGTTAGTCTGGCTTTGTTTTGTTTTTGTATCATGTTGGTTTTGTTTATAATGGTGTTTCCATTTTCATAACAATATTTAAAATTTATAAAAATATTGGTGGATAATATACGACGAATGTCAAATTGTAGGTTCCACGCTCATGTATAAAATTAATACACATGAAAGGTATAGTGTGTGATATTATCCTAAGTATATGGAAGTTAAAATCGAGTTTTAGTTTGCTCATAGAGAAATATTTGTTTACCAGAAGCATCAAAGTATACTTTAGAGAGAAAATAATGAGGAATTGTTTCATGTTTCATGATGAAAAATTGTTTGTCTTCCCTTGCTTTCAGCAATATAAAGGGCCTTCCAAAAGGGTCTCCCAAATTTTAACAATTAATATCGACCATCTTATTGAAGCCACATTCGTCAAATTAGTTGTAGTGTATTCAGTCTCTTTTGCCAAAAAACACTACGGGCAACAATAAACAACGAAATGCATTCGTTGAATGGGTTCTGGAGCAGTTGGCAAGTGAATCTAATTTTCATTGATAAATTATTTTTAGCACTGAGGTCCATTTCTGTACGAGAACAAAAGAAAAAATTTGGAAAGTGTAATGAATTCCGAAAATTCTCACTGTTTGTTGTGAGTTGTTGTTTCAGTGGCGTTATCGGTCCATATTTCTTGGAGAAATTTGGCCAGATCCTCACTGTCAGTTGTAGGCGCTAAAGATCAATGTTTAACAAACTCCTTTGGACTGATGATTTGAATAACAACGATTTACGATTTCAACAGATTGTCACAAATGGCTCATTGGATACCCTGTAAGAGTGATTTGAAGGCATTGTCTTCTCATGTGGTGGCGATGTAAACTGGCAACCGAGATCGTGTGATTTGGCTTCGTTAGACTTTTTCTTGTTGGCTTTTCTTAAGTTGTACGTCATTAGGTGCAGAAGTCGTGCTTTCGATCAAAGTCTGTCTGATTTATGTATGAGTGCTAAGGAAAATTGGACGTTTGAGATGCTCTCCTAGAGAAGCTGTGACAAACATTTGAACGATTTTATATTCCACTCATAATGGCATCACTTGATCATTCCAAGGAATTGAAAACTTCGATGATATCTCACAAGACGCACATCTTTCAGAGTAGAGCAGCAGCTGTCAGAGTATTCGAGAGAAAAGTCCTACATAAGATCTTCGACCCAATGCAAGTTGGCATCCTATGCAATAATGTGCTGTATAAGCCCCTTAGCGGCATGGACGTTGTGCAGCGTTTTCTTTACTTTTCCAGTGTTTAGAATTCGTTCGTGTTGAGTTTGGATCACTATGCTAATGACATTTTATGCCTGGTGGCTAAAACAAGTGACATAAATCAATTGAAAAACGGGTCAAACTTGGGAGGGAGACAACAATGCAACTTTAAGTAGCAAAATTGGAAACGCTTTTATGAAATGTAAGTTTAAAAACTAAAAAATTTAATTTTAAAATTCTTTTTTTAATCTGAATTTCTTAAACGTTTCTAAAGTCTTTGGAAATTAATTTAATTTTCAATCTCTCCCCCTATCGTTTACAACTCACTCAAGTTGACACAACAAATTATTTATTTATGCTGAGAGAGAGAGAGTGATAGTGTCATTAAGGTTTTCAGTAATCCTTGCACTGTTGATGCTTAATGTTTGCTCTTTAATCTTAAGTGTTCAATCAGCAGGGTAATGTTAAGAAATTTTCTAAGAATAGAGCGCATACTTCTTAAAACAATTGTTTCTGAAACAAAAGCCATCAGCATACTGTTTTCATTGTTCATGAATGAAGTTAGCAATTCAACGATGGTATGATAGACTGACTGACTGAATGTTAATGAAGATATTACTGACACTTAATGACAACTAAAATTGTCAGTGTCATTGACATTATTGTCATCGTGTCGGTGTCATCATCATTATCATTAATGTTAAACGTAACAACAAAACAAAATAAAAACAACAAAAATCACCATTCATCAGTTAAATAAAATTAACAATAACAACAATGTCATTAGTAAAGACAATAACAACAATAACAAAAGCAAAACAATTTAAGGAAAACAAACATTACTAAGTAACAATACTTGACACAAACGCTTAAAATACTCGCATTTTAGCAAATTCTCTGTGAAACTGAAATAATGAATGGCTGGCTGGCTGGCTGTCTGATGGACAAAAATAATATTTAACAATCTGTAGCGTTTGAAAGGTTCTCTGCTTGTTTCTACATTCCCTTTTTTGTATGACATTTTATTTTCGTTTGTCAATTTATTCAGTTTTTTGTCAATCATTAATTCTTTTTTGGTTTTTGTTTGCACTGTGTCTCTATTTGGCTTTGAAGCAAATGGCCCAAAAACGAAAAAAAAACAAGAATTCATTACCGAAAATTTCAAAGAAAATCTAAACATTTTACAGCAGGATATAGGGGGAGAGAGAGTGGGTGTGTGTATATGTTAGTTGCACTCCATTACAGAGAGTTCATTAATGTTTTCGTTAAACAAAAGCCAGCCAACAGCAACAACAACAAAAACAATCACAATCACCGCGCTATAAGCATTGGTTAAAGAACAATGCCAAACAAAATATTATGGCCATTTCTAATACACAATTCGTGTTCGTGACTGTTGACCATTTAATGAGGTTGTCCATGGACAATAACAAATAAACAATTGACAGAGTCATCGTTGAATTTTTGTTTCAAATATTGTTCGTTTTTTTCTCTTTTTTTTTTGATTTGGTCACCAATAATCACATTTCTTGTCATCATTTTTGTTCGTGGTTAAAGACGCATAGCAGCAGCATAGGATGTTTATCTTTCCACGTAAAGTAGACAATAAATAAAAAAAATAGTTTTTTGTGCTGCACAACAAACGGAAAAATTAATTGTACGACTAACAATGCAAAGTTGTAATCGGATCTGAAGAAATTATCATCATAAACATGCGCATGCACGCATACGTACATGCATAGTGTACGTACATGCTTACAATAAAAAACTTCGTAGACTTAAAAGACTTCTCTGTACTAGCTTTTCTCGGAACTTACGGAAACGGTCTCAAAACTAGTCGACCTGACACATAAGATAGGCTGAGATAACTTGAAGTTGACGTAGTCTAGTAGGTAGTGTGTTGGCTTATTGTACATAAGGTCTCGATTCTAATATGAAAAATGTTTCTTCGACGTCTTCCTCTCATCAGATTTCTGGCAAAAGCTCTCTGAGAGTAAATAAAACTTCCATGAAAAAGTTTCTCAAAAATCTATCTTTCGGAGTCGAATCCGAAGCTCAATCTAATAGGAACGAAAGTTATTCTAAGCATGAGTAGGCGGGAGATGAAGACTATCATGCAAGTACTAATTGGGCTTAGACTCACTATCCCTGTCTGTAGGCGCATAGATAGAGATGAATAGGTAGTCGGTGTATAGAAGAACTCGTAGATCTGAAAAACTGCGACTTTGGGGATCTAATAGTGTATTCATAAACGGGATTTTCATATGTTATGGTAGCAAAAAGATCACCCTTTTATATCCTTGAACTACGAAAAGGTGTTTAACAGCCTACATCATTATTAATACTGTTACGAAAATGAAAAAATCTAGACACTGGTTTTGCTTTTACATCGTTTAACATTAATATTATAAACAAAAGCTACAAAAACAAAACAATGCAGTAAACAAACCTGTTTACAAATTATCGTACTGCTTAATACAACAACAAACACCAGCATAAAAAATGGTAAACAAGTAAACAAAAATACAACAACAACCGCTACAAGAATAAACGTAAACAACGATATTTACATTTATAGAGATTTCGAGAAGACGAAGCCATGAACATTCGCCTTCAAGAACATTCATCAGATTGTTTACATTGTCCATAAAGGCCAAGGCAAAGTAGGGGATGGAGTTAGTGAAGTTCAGTCAGTCAGAACTGTATGAAGGCGCGGTGTGTTTGAAGAGAGTACATAATTGTGGCTTGAAGATCTCATTATAAAGATCGGTCGAACAATTGTTTAGTGAATGATATTGTTTATGCAAAGGATGTGAACAAAGGAATAACAAATAAAATGAATTGTTGTTGTTTACATTAAGTTGTGAACAGTGACACACAGAATTGTGCGAATAATAAATAATTTTTTTAGACACCGATTTATGTTTATTTTATTTGCAATCTATGAGCTCATATTTTAAACGTTTTTAAAAGATAAAAATGGAACAATACGCGACAGATCCATTACTTAGAAGGTATCCAGACGCTCCGTACAAGAAGTTATTTTGTCATTCTTTTAAATACAAAGGAATTCTTACTATCTTACTGTCATTTATTGCTTTAAAAAATTTAAATTACAGCCAAGAAATTTTAACATGACCAAGTTAAGTTCTTTAGATTGGCAGTAGAACGCATTTGGCCTTTAAAAGACATGATTTTTTTATTTAAACTTCTGACAGCGCTTTTCTTTTTTATTACACCACCATTCTTTCCTTTAACAACGCTACACTCATGCATTCTCATTGCAAAAGACACAATGACTTACAAATTTCGTTTGTTCATCGAACAAACAACTTTATTTCCCAAATGGCTTTCAATGAATTGATCCACACTAAACGGCACATTGATGAACAGAAATGCAATCAAAAAAAGAAAGAATGAAGGAAGAAAGAATTGAAGAAAATAATGACTTGCCGTTGGTTGTACGTTTATTGGCAACCAGTATGACATTCGAAAATGTTGCTGCCACTCGGTGAAATTTGCAGTTATTGCTGACACGAGAGTATCAAATTTAAAACAATCAAACAAATAAACTTTCAACGGGAGAATAAACCAAAGAAAAAAAAAACTGAAAAACAACTACAAATTGAAGCAATGGTAGTACGATATAACCTTGTAGTATGTGAGGTTGTATGCAATTTTCTGTTCTTTTTTTTACCAATAAATGGTCACTATAACAGGGTACAACGTAGCGGTAGAGGTAGTGGAGCAGAACATAGGAAACATGTAGAGAGATAGTTTGTAGCAGGAAATTAAATAACTCACACAGGAAACTTTGTTTATAAATTAAATATGTAGCCGTATGGGATTAATCCTTTATGAGATGAAAACATTTTCTGAAGAATGGTAAAACACAATCAAATTCAATTTTTATAAGAGGTATTGTTCGAAGGAAATTGAAAATGTTTATTGTTTTTATTTTATTGTTATATTGGTAGTTCGAAACAATAAAATCTTAAAGATTTAAAAGTGCAATTTTATTGAATAACACTTGAAAAAGAAATTCAACTTACTTGTCTCTATGCCCGGGACATTCGCTGTCTGCTCATCTATTTTGTTGTGTTCCAAGACACTTGGAAATCTCCAGATGAATTAGTAGGTGCCGCTATTATTCGGGTCTGAATTTTTAATGTTACTGTGTGAACATATAATGGTATTGTCCCCAATGCAATATCCAAGTGTTTCCTCCTTTGATGTAAAAATACTTCTGCTTCCACTTGGTTCAGCATTTTAGTGCCATCCATTTACCAACTGTTCAAGTCATTGCATAAGAATTTTAAGGCTTACATCTCGTTCTTCTCTGATCTTAAAACTGGATCTCTAGTTGTTAATAGAACTGAGCGCAGGGTCTATCTAAACATTCTTCTGTGACTTTTATAGTGTTGCAGCTTAGACCTACCAAAGGAGTGCCATCTAAAGATCTTTTCACTATCACTTAACCTATATAGGGGTTCACTGTAATAATTTTCACAATCCTGTTGCCTGAAAGAATCTCTGAAAGCTTTAGAGTATCAATAGGAAAAGCTATTCGCCTTGAACCTGAGAAGCTCTACGTGTTTCCTTCTGAAATACCTTAAAGTCTTCGACTCTCACTGAATCTACAGATTGGATTCGATACGAATCCCATTCCGAATAAATGTATTTGGAGTATACAGTGTCCTGTCAAAAGTTCTGCTACAAATATCAGTTTATTCCTAATTCCCTTTTAGTGTAACTACCGAACATAAGTTTTACCGAACATAAGATTACGACCGTGGTGGGACCTATAGTTTAAAGTCGACTCCGCACGACAGATTTTTGAGAAAACTTTCAAGGCAATTTTATTTACTCTCAGAGAGTTTTTGCCAGAAGTATTTCTTCATATTTAATTTTGTTGGAGATGTCTGATCTGGGGCTTGAACCATGGTCCGACGTCTAATAAGGCAATACACTGCCTACTAGACTACGGCGACTACACATAACATAAGCATAGTTTGCCTTAGTTTGAGAAGCAGTTTTTCCTTCTGTATGTCTTCGTTTTCATTGAGTTTATCCTTCCAAACATCTTGTTCCACCCCATAGAACGGTTATGTGGTTCCATCTCTACTTCATCTATTAGTTCATTTCCGTGAATTGCCACATGCGCTGGAACCCAACAGAGGGTAGCATTTTTTCCCTTACCTTACTGATCCAGTTTCCTCACACAGTCTCAAACTATTTTCGAGTTAGCCTCATAAGAGCTGAGTGCCTGGATGTTCGTCTGACTGTCAGATACTATTGCTGTGTTCCGTTCTTTGTACTTGAATTGTGTACACTCTTCGTTCGCATAGACTTACGCTTGGAAGATACCAGCGTATATCACCATGGGCTCGTAATATTTCACTCTGTAATCAAACCCTACCGCTTCTTCCCTTCATTATTAAGCAGAAAACAATTGCATCAACCAATCAGTCTGCTTCTGCAATAAATTTTTATTAACAAAAGACATTATGATGCGGAAGACCAAACCTACATGAACGAACCAATTTAATGGGTCTTCAGCAGAACGGCTTGAACAGTTAAAAATTTCTCAACGACTCATAGCTACATCTACATTCAAAAAACATAAAAACTATCAGACAAATGGTTAAAGCGATAATCGTTCAATATAAAATTTATGATTTCCCCTTCCATATGATAAACTACTGGACGTATAATTAATAATAATTGTTACTCATACGTATGGATGTACACACCGTATTAATGCATGTACAATAAATAACACATGGAAGTTTATTAAAATATTCGCCATAATTAAACGGAAACTAATGACATGTAATTAAGATAAATTTTCTGTTTTGTTCGGAACGGAAACATATAATTGATAATTAAATAAAATTGAATTGACTAAAAAATATTAGTTTTTACCACAAACGAATCTAATTTAAACAACTAATTATGGCCATGTATTTAACAAACAAAAAAAGAAATTATTTTTAAATTTATTGATTAAAGAGTAGGAAAGTCACAATAGGCTAGGCTTGGCCTACATATATCGCTACAAATGATCAGTTTTGGAAATAACTTTAAGGCATAACTGTTAGCTTTAATTAATTGAAATAAATTGGCGATAAAAATTGGAAATGTATGATTAGGATTACAACCTAGCTTCTCACATCATTCTTGTAGTGTGTGTCAATCTTATCCATTAGTGAAGGGATGTCATGGCAACACTCATCTCTCCTTACTTCTGAGAGGAAGTTGCTGAAAGAAATATTTCTTTTTTATATTTCGTTTTAAGCGAGACGTCAGAGCCAAGGTTAGAATCACGGGCTTGCGTCTAATATGCAAACACACTACCTACTAGACTTTTATTTCATTACAATCTGTGTTACTTGATATAGAAAGACACCTAAATGCCGGACTCTAAATTCATTGCAGCAGTCAATTATTTGAAGTAGTTTTAGGCCCCTTCCTTTTCACTTGCGTCCAACACTTAGCGTATGACAGCTACTCCTGTAGTGCATTGTGTTGAAACTAGGAAAACTGGTTCTGAAAAAAGGGAAAGAGGCAGTGGTGTTTAAGACCATACCATTGATATTGTTACGTTTTTAGCTTTTAAAAACATTTAAAATATGAGCTCTTTGAATGCAAATAAAATAAAAACAAATTTATGTTTAGTTTTAATTAAAATTCTTTATTATTCGCACAATTCTGAGTGCCACTGTTCACAACTTGATGTAAACTTGGTGTATTTTTTGTTTCCTTGTTTACCATTTTTTTATGCGGGTGTTTTTTGTTATATTAAGCAGTACGATAATTTGTAAACAGATATGTTTACTTGCATTGTTTTGTTTTTTATAGCTTTTGTTTATAATTTTAATGTTAAGCGATTCCTTTTCATGAGGTCTCAATAGTTTAGTAGGGTGTGTTTTGGCTTATTAGACGAGAAGCCGCGGTTCAAATTCCCGGTCAGACGTCAAAACCAAATATGAAAAAATATTTCTTCGGCGACTTTCTCGCAGCAGTTTTCTGGCAAAAACTTTGAGACTAAATGAAATTGCCATGAAAAGTTTTCCAAAAAAAACTATATGTTCATTAAAAACATATTTGGTGTTCATAGGTGTTCTTAAAGGGTTAAACGTATTGTATATAAACTTCACACTTTACCCAAAAAAAATAAAAATAAAATATAAAAACCACGTAATTCTTAATTAATTTGCAAAACACGAGTTAGACTAGTTAAACTGAATTAAAAAACTCAAGGCAAAGCATTTAAATTTTAATTTGGAAACTTTTTACTTTTTACCGGAATTAAAAGCATTCGTATAATTTTATTTAAGTTTTCTAAAAAGGCAGAAATAAAAAAAAACACAAAGAATTGAAACAAATTAAAGCAACAAAATTTCTTACATTTACACGTTCTATGAAAATCATATCACCCAAATGTGTTGACCGCAGCAGCGTTAGCAAATTTGTATATCAAATTTTAATTTTTTAAAACAACAAAAACACAAATTGAACTTCAATTATCCATTCGCCAACTAAGTTTTCAATTTAAAACTGCCGTTTTTTTTTTTTTTTTTTAAATATTAATTCCTATGCGCTTTTAGCCATTCGAAAAACTACTAATGCTAGGTTCTGGGGAAATTGGTTTGTTTTTTTTTCTCAGAATTTAAAATTTTTAACAATTCGATCGACTGCTTTGGCTTTTGAGTCTGATTTTAATGGAGAAATTCGTAGGGGCAGAAACATTTACTTGCAATCATTCAATATGCAACAAACATCGGGTAAAGGCTGTAAACAACAAAACACCTTTTACTATTTTTTTTTTTTTAAACACACATTAACCTGCTACTGTGTTAACAATACCAATACCAAACAGTCCTACAGAAGAATGGCAACAAAACTTTTCAAACAAAACGCCATGAAAAGCCAGCCATGTGTTTACGGGTGTTGGGGTGTCGGTGTGTGTGTGCAAATGACTCCTGCCTTAATACGTTTACAACAGAAAATAGAGAAAGAGAGCCATATGCACACTACCATATACACAACATGCAGTGCACACTACCAAACATTAGCAGACAACCACAGTTGCTCAATGAGTGAAAGACTATCGAATAATAGAAGGAAATCAAATCAAAATACTCTACAAAACGGTTAAATTTAATTCGTATTTTTGAAACGCTTGCAACCTAACAAAACGGTTAACTTTGTTTCATATCTTTGAAACGCTTGCGACTTAACAAAACATATGTTCGTCTGTTTGATATTTTTTGAGAGAGAGGTAAAGGAGTTGCAGTGTAAATTTCAGGCCATCACATACATACATAATTGGTCATTACGACCCTTCAGCTATGATTACAACCTAGCTTCTCACACCACTCATGTTGTATGTGTTATGAGTGTTATGAGTGGCGGGACCTACAGTTTAAAGTCGGCTTCGAATGACAGAATAGCTCTTATCATCACAGAATCTAAATATTAGGCTCGCGAAAACCACCTTTTAGAATAATTGTACTCTGAGTGAAGAAGGCCCAGTCAAAAGATCGGTTACCCACCTTAGGTTATTCCTGGTAAGTCTAATGCATGACTTAGATGTCTTCCGATTGCCAGAAACAAAGTTGGCTTGAGAAGAGTCTTTGCCTATATTAATCTTCCTTTCGTTGAGCATAACTTAACAAGCGTCCAGAGCCGTTCCACAGAAGGAATCAGATCAGTTTGTTTCAGCTCGTCTGCTTGCTTAGGTTAGGTTAGTTTAGGTTGCATTTGGAACCCACGAATGTAGGGTAGAGAAAGGTCGACTAGGTCATAACCCCTGTTAGCCTGGCAAAGCCTATAAATATTCACCAAGGTGGCCAGGTATCGGTGAAGCTCTTTTCGTTACTAGAATGTTTTTGAAGGAGGCTTCTAGCCAGACTGATCCAGCCGCCTACATCGTTGCTTACTAAGGTCTTGGGCAAGTTCAGGTCTTGAGAACGGGTCATATTTTCCACATTGGATAAATGCAGTTGTGGGATGATGTGAGTGATTCTAAGGAACCATACTCTCGGACGTTACCGGTAGCCTCCAGTCGGATTCAGTAAGTCTTCTTATGCGCTTTTCTATAAGGATCGCCTATAACTTTGCCTTATGTTTCCAGACCTCACTGCCAGAGGGTAACTTTAATTTCCTTATCTGCTCTAGGCAGTCGCATAATATTATCAATTTAACCTCATAAGATCCGAGTACTCGATTGGCAATCTAAGAAAATCTCTGCCGCTGCATGTATTGATTCAAGTATGAATTAATGTGCATATGTAGTGTACAAATGGTACCTTTTGCTCAACAATTTTGTATTAATAGAAGAACAAAGAAAAAAAGCCATGAGCTTGCATTAGTAAAGAGTTTCCCAAAGTAGTTTTTGGTTTATTTTGGGTTTCCCTTTTAATAGTAGTTCTTCTTTTTTTTTTTTGTTTTTCGTACATATCCATGGATATTTCCCAATTTTAAGACCGTAAAATCAAAGCTCTACATCCGTTTCCCTTTACAAACAACAATTGCAATTGCATTCAAATAACGGCAAAAAAACAAAAATGCACAAAGAATTACTCTTCTTTCGAACAAAACAAAACAAAACCAAACAAAGCAAGCCGAAAAGGACAAAAAATAGAGAGAATACGAGGAAACTGTTATTGGCTGAAACATTTAAAAATGCCTCTTCTATTCATTCATTTATTCATTGAAATGCTACAGTACAAAACAACAACAATACAGAAACATTAACGTTGCAAATGCTATTGCACTGCATATATGTACTAAGCAACGTTAGCCGTAGTTCGGCAACTTTTACAAACTGTAACTAAACATTACAGTTAGAGTTTAAGGCCTCTAACAAAACTTTCCCAAAAAAAAAAAAGAGCAAAATTACAGAAATGGAAAAAACACATACCGGCACACAAACACATATATACAAATACATATATATGTATGTAGTGAGAGAACAAAAATTGTACAAATTTGTTTACATTTTCCCCAATTGAAAATAACAAAAGGGAAAGAGTTTTAGTTTTTTGTTTTTGTCCTTACCATTGTTGTACATTAAAATTTTTCTATATATGTGTGAGAGTGTTTATGTGAATTCACACACTCACACACTCATATATTCGTACTAACACTGAGAAATCACTTTACATACATACATCTATATGGAGAAAAATGTACTCCACATAAAAGCCTCAAATTAATACTTAAAAATTTGTTTTCAAGTGTGTGTTTGTGTGTGTATTTAAGTGTTTACATATGTATGCAGTAGAATGAATGAAAATGTCCATGGGTTTGTGTGTATGCGCTAATATGGCATGTATAATTATTGTTGTTTCTGTATGTGTAGTGTTTGCTGTTGTATTGTTTCTCTTTCTCTTTCACTCTCTCTCTCTCTATCCTGCTCTCTATTAAAGTTTTATGGTTTGTTTGTTTTTTTTCATTCTTTTTTTTGGAAAAGTTGTCCACTTTAATATTGTTGTTCTAACCGTCATCGACTTTGTTGCCCATTTTTGTTGTTTTTTGTTGCTGCTGTTGTCGTTATAGTAGTTTGGTAATTGTGCTCATATTGTGGTTTGTTGCAGAAAATTTGCTCTCCTTTTTTTTTTCTCTTGCACTACTCTTTGATGCTTTTGTTGTAGTTGTTACAAACGGTTGTTTAGTTTGTCTGTATGTATAGGTATGTATTATAGTGTGTGTGTATGTTTAAATGCTCAAAGACCAGCAGTTGTATTTGGCTACAGTGTGTTTTAGTGTGCTCTCTTCACTCAAAAAAAAAACTCTTCCAAAATGGCCAATACAATACAAAAATGGCAAAAACAGCAGTAGAGAGAAGAGGCATTTGAAATTGTTAATGTGAAGAAAAACGTTTGAAAATTGTTCAGTTTACTTAAGATTACAAAGTGATTTAAGAAACAGTGTCCGTCCATGCCACACAGTAGTTGACCTCTCTTGTACAATATTAAAGCCAAAATAGTTTTAACCCTATAAAGAATTTTAATTTGTGTTGTTTTCCGTTTCTTTTTTTTTGTTGTTTGTTTTCCCCCCATTTTATAGGAATTTTGTTTGTTTGTTTGTTTTCAGTGGAGGCAATAAAAAGTTTTTGTTGTTAATTTGATATTCTGTTGTTGGCTAATGAAATTGGCAAAACAGTTTGTGTATATTAAAATCACTCATACTATAAAACTAAGTTTTAAACGAGACAATTGAATACGAAATGAGATTTTAATTTAAAATAATTGAACATGTTGCAAAGTAATGTGGTAACTTACCAAAGTAATGTGGTAACTTACCAAGAAAAAAAAAGGCCTAGACATTGTTGACATTCTTCAAGAGACTTTAAACATACGTGAAGCTTTTGTAACATAAATCTCGCCTGTTGAATTGATTTGAGCTGTTAAAACCTTAGTAGTCGCCGTAGTCTGATAGTGTGTTGGCTTATTAGACATGAGGCCTCGGTTCAAACCCCAGATCAGACATCTCGAAATATTTCTTGAGCTACTTCGTCTCGGCAGATTTATGGCAAAAGCTCTTTGAGAGAAAAATAAAATTTGGCAATGAAAGTTTCTCAAAAATTTGTAGTCCGGAGTCAAATTTAAATTGACTTGGATGTATCTGTATTATATTTGAAACCTCTTTCGATGCTAGTTTCATAATTGAAAACCCGGAAAATGCAATTACGTGTTTTGCATACATATCTTAGGTTATGTTAGCAAGCAGACCGTCTAGTTTAAGAACCCATTTAGATTATAGGTGAGACTCATTGTTTTATCTCAAATCAATATTCAACATGCGGATCAAACAGATACTATAAGATACCATGCCGATTAAAAAATAAATCGCGCTGTTGCACTATTTATTTATTTATTTATTACAATAAAATTACAAATTATATTCTAATTATATACGATCGGAGGCACCCCGCTCTTGCACTAATTCTTATAATCATGGAAAGTTAAAAGCATTTGCCTTTTCATGACATAAGTCAGGCACTGACATAAGAGGTGGAAGACAATTTCTTTCTACTAATAAGCTGCACAGCTCCTACAAAAGTCATTCGAGGATATATTTCAATATGGGAATGGCATGTGAGAACCTTTGAATGTGAGTTTAATGTCCTTGTAATTTAAAGAAGGAAGATAATCAATCTTGTTCTTCTGAGATGGATCAGTCCAGCAAAGTCTAGTAGTATTTTACGTATACATCCAGTGCAACAGGTAGTTTAATTGAATCTCTTGGAATCCCCCTCTTGAAGAATATTGTTTCCAATGATATTCCTATGTTCTGGAACCCTTATAAGAATAAGTATAGAATGAGATATTGAAATGGCATTCACTAGGAACTTTATTGGTATGTAGCTCAAGTTTGCCGCCTGATAACCCCAGATAGTCAGAGCAGATGTCCCTCCTATAGAAAAATTTTAAGCAACCATGTAGTCGGCCCATATATGCATATGACCCAGTGTTGCAATGTGTTAATAGTCCAAGATGGGTCAGTTATTAACTGAAACAGATTTGAGACCTAATTGCACTTCAAAGAAATCAAACGCCAACACCACCAAGGCCAGATCCTCCCCATAATCAAAGACCTGAAACCGAATCATTGGAAATCCTCCAACAATTCCTTGAAAACTATATTCTGCAAGAGCGAGAGCCCATCTTGCGATGCATCGCTTTTGATTTTCTTTGCTGTGGATTTGGCTTATTTCCGAATGAGAATGGGTAAGTAAAAAAAAAAACTTTTCAATGATATCAACACACATAAAATCTAAGAGCGACATTCTGCAAGAGCGAGAAATTATCTTGCAATACGTCTCTATTCACTTTCCTTGATGAGGATGTGGCCTATTGCTGAAAGACTGGCTACGTAAACAAAAATCTGGAACGATACCAATCTACATGAGATCCATGAGGGTTCAATGCATTCTGAAAAAGTCAGTGTTTGGTGTATATTTTTGTCTGGCGGTGTAATTGAGAACTAAGCTGGCAAAGCTGTTGATGTCAGTAGCCAGCACTAAAGATCGATGAAAACCATCATCTCTTGGCGTAATTGAGAGATTGTCGCTACGTTCTACAGAATGGCGCTGTGTACCGCACAGCTATGCACGAGCGATTTGAAGGCCTGATCACCTCACGTTGAGATGATTTGATCCTAATGGTGATTTCGGGATAAAGCCTTAAAGTATTTAAATTAAAAAGGAAAGAAAATGCTTGTCACACAATCTGAAAGACACAGACAGCTGATTCACAGCAGTTTCTTTTTATCTTTTCTTAATTAAAAAGGTCACGTATGCGGCTGTTATGAAATTGACCTGATTGATCTACAATTAAATTTCGTTGCTCGTATCAGCATATATTTTTCACATATTGAACATTGAATATTGGCCACTACATTACGGTGTATACATATGGCAACTTTTTAAATAATTTCTTGGAAATTTATTTTCACAATACTTAAGGCCTGTAAAACTGTGTCACAAAAGTATATGTACTGGAACATACTTTTGTGCAGCCACAAGTGCAAGAAATTTTATGAAAAATCGTAAACTTCAATGTGTTGCAAGGTTTTCTATCAATTAAGCCGTTTTTACGGTGTGTTGCTTTCTTTTTTTGAATTCTTTATTTAATTTTCAGAAATTTTAAACGTCCATCTACGGACAATCTGGTTTTACTTTCGTATGCGCATTTAATTATTGTTGCAAAGGCAACAACTCTTTTGTTTCTTATAATTAAAATTGTTTTCATTGTAATCATTCAACTGATTTTTTTTCTGTGTGTGTAGGTGTATGTGTATGAGTATATATTTTTTCTTTTGTTGCATTATTAAGCTGTAGAATTTCAACGCATTTTTCCTGCCACAGCAACTGCTGCTGCTCTTTGTACTACTGCGTATGATATTGTTTGATAATACAGCAGCAATAGTAATGGCAGTAGCAATGGCAGTAGCATCGGCATATATTTTGTGTTGCACGAATAAATTTTTATGCCAATTTAAAGGCACCATCAACCATCAAACTAAAACAGAGAAAAGAAATGAAAATCATCAGAGAGAATATTGCACAACGTAGGTGTGCATTTCTATCTTCAGGCTTTTGTAGAATCCCGTTTTGTTGTTCTTTTATTTTATTTAACTACAGCATTCAAGCTTACAAACGCGTATAACGTTACCATTAAGAATTTCACGGTTGCCACTAACAACTACTATATGAATACAACACACACATACAATTGATAATGCCACTCCAACTCGTTCACCTTTACGTTTATTTATCAGCAACACAAGACACCAGGTTGTATTGTTTCGGTTGTAAGCGAATTAAAAATGAGCTGTACTTCAGCTGAGTTTGATTTTCAGCTTACTACAGTGAACACCAATAGTTTTTTGTCATTGCGATTTAGGTTTTAAGGTGTAAATAATGCCATGCAGATCAACGCTTCAATATTCGAAATCAATTGGTGACCGCCACATCACCTTCTAGTCCCTTACATTTATCAACAAACATGCTGAAAATGTTTATACTTGAGTTGAGCACAGGGTAGAGGCCTTGCAATTGTGTTGCAATGTATCCTCTACTTTTACAATTTCTTGTTGTTGTTGTTGTTTTTTTACTTTTGCGACTCAGATGGCTGTCGACATCACCGAAAATGAAAATAGCGGTTTCTGGCTTTTTTCCCGTTATTGTGTTGTGTTGTGTTATTTTTTCCGGTTTTAACGTTTCTGTCGTGTTCACTGTTTAACTCCTTGATTCATGTTGAATGTTCTTTTATTACGTTTTTCTTTTTGTTCGTTTTGTTTTTTATTCTGCATCTTAACGTTGTTGACGCTTTGCACGCATTTTCCATGTATCCACGACTGAACATGAAAACACTATGAGAGATGGTATTTTTGAAATTGAAATGGATTTCTGTTGAATTGCTGTCACTGGGGTACTTGTACCTCATGACTAACGATTACCTTTAATAGTAATTTGACGTTTTCCTTTTTAACATATCGCACACATACATACGAGTACATACAGTATGGTATTCGTGCATGTGAAGAAAATGGATTTTAAAAGGAAATTCTTATAAATCTCTCGTATGTGTTACAATATAATACATGCAACATAAGACAATCAGTTTTAACAAGATACGCTTATTAGTCTTGTTGTACGTCTTCCCCGCAATATGCCAAAGTATTTGAATTTTTTTATTTTTTTTTTATTTAAGCATGTGAACTATTTTGCCACTTGACTTTGACTATTGAAATTCCTTAACTTAAGGAATCTCGTTTACGTTGAAAAGAATTCTTTAACGAAGATTCTTTAAAGTGTAGTGCCTATACAAAATTAAATTTCAAAACGTTGGCATGCCTTTACAAAATTGTTAAGGCGGTGTTTTCAAAATGCTACACAATCAAAACAATTTCTCTCTAAACTTAACGACCTTGAAGACTTTGTTGCTTTAACAAACAATTTTTTAACTTTTTTTTTTTTAGTACATAAGGATTGTGTTTGTTAACCCATACAAAGGCAATTTTTTCTTAAGCCAATAGAAAAAATCCTTTTTCGTTCATATATGTAAGTATTTAAAAACTTATCAGACTTCCACAACCCGAAGCCTTCCAAGTTAGTCAAGTTGTGCTCTACGTTCCCTATGTCTACTTGTCTTCGCATCAAACACCCATCTCACCAGAACATCTGCTTCCATAATAGCCAGGCCAGCATTGTTGGTGAATGTTAATGCTCTGAACAATGTCTGTGATATTGAGCAGCTCGTTCGCCTCAATTCGCTTTGGAGCAAGGATCTTGCGTAGTATTTTTCTCACGAATACAAGAAAGTTGCTACATAAATGTCAATCTCCTCTGTCCATGCCTCCGCGCCACAGGCAGTATGAGCAGCTCGAAGAACGTTAGTTTTAATAATGATGAGTTAATCCAAGAATGATAGAAAATGGGAATTTAAGAATCTGCATTACTTCTTCATAGTAAGAGCACAGTACTGACGTGATAGCTTTTTCCTCCACCTCAGATCAACAGTTACTGAATGTCTCTTATTCAATGGGATATCAAGTCTATTGGCATACCTTTCAATAACACAATCTCTGTGCTATAACTTGGTGAATTCTCTCCCCTCCGCCTAATGTCAAATTAACCACAATTTATAGAAATGTTTGATCCAATCTCTTAGCATTCAAACAAGTTGTGGCTACTCTAGGGATTGGGTCATTGTATCGGTGCATAAGTGGTATAAAGCGGCTTCAATGTTAGGGTCATTGTATTGGTGCATAAGTGGTTTAAAGCGGCTTCAATGTTAGGGTCCTTGTAAGTGCAATTTCCACTAATCGGCCTTCCATAGGGCATCCTGTCGATCTCTCACAGTATCAACAATCAGCTCCATAGGCCCAAGTATAAAAAACTTCGGTGACCGAACTTTTTGTAAAACCTGTCAGGGTGGCAATAGAAAAATACCTTTCAATAAAACAATGGCTCGCGAGTTTCACAATTGTGCACTGGGTGGAATTGTGATTGAGCGATAGAAGTGAGTTATTCTTCTTCTTATGCATACAAATCCAGGAGAGCCTAACAATATCGTGTATATCTACCCAGCGCCAACGAATTCTACGCTTCCTACAAAACGAGCAGAGAACATCTAGTCTAACCAAGGCAATTGGAAAACCGGTGCCCTGCAAAATGCCAGAGACCAGTTTATTAGGAATGCAATACCAATACATATTCTCTATTTCTTGGAACCTATGTATATATGAGTTCTCGTTGAATAAAAAAATAGTTTTCCCTGGGAAATCCTAGGTATTCACAGACGAAGAAGATGGGGCTTTAATCGCGGCCTGAGTCTAGCAATATTGCTATAAAATTGCCTACAAAAAGAACGTAGAATATCTAGTCTAACGCAGGCAATTGGAAAACCGGTGCCCTGTAAAATGCCAGAAATTGTGGGCACCGTTCTGGCCCTGACTTGTTTATTAGCAATATAGTGCCTGCAAGTTTTACTGGAACCCACAAAAGAGTTCTCGTTGAATGACCCGAATTTTCAATGAGAAATCCTAGGCAATCACAGATGAAGATGGAAGACGATGAGGTTTTAATCGCGGCCTGGCTATCCAAGTTAATCAAGAGAATTTTGAAGCTTTGCATTACTTTTAATATGGCCATGGCCTCCGCCTAAAAATGTCCATACAATGTGTGCATATGTCTGCTTTTGTCCAGCATTTCGGAGCCATCGATATAAACCTTATTTCAAGAATTCATAAAATACTACGAGTTTATTTATTTCGTATACAAAATTTCCTGATTAATGTCTTATTAATATGAACCAAAAAAGCAGAGGCCAAAGCTTTCTTATGTTATGCGGTTTCTTCTTTATTTCTTATGGTCATTAATAAATTCAAGGCGATATAAATATTTCTGAGACCCATTATTACAGTCAAAAAACAATTTTTATAGCTTTTTATAGTCTATTATATACTGCTGCTGATGGTGGTGATTGGAAATATACGCACGTTAAAGCGACACACGAAAGGACAATTACAAAGAAGGAACAGAAAAATTATAATAAAGGAATCGAACAATGCGAAGGACATTGGGCAATAAAACGAAAATGTCTACATGGAATTCCTAGAATAACATTGGAATCGATGGTAGTAACTGCAAAGGAAAGAAAATAAATCATTTTCTTTGTATATATAGACGCCAAAATAGTGTTGTAAGATTCTAACGCAGAAGAAATAATCACAAGCAAAAAAGCTTACGAAATAGAGTCCAATGTAAGCGCATACACAATACCAATACCATCATAACGTAGACAAAATTAAGGGGATATGCTGTAATAAAGTCATGTTTTCTTGCTTTTTCCCTTGAATGTGTGTTATTGTTGCTGCTGGTTTCTGGATATCATTTGTTACTCCTTCTTTTGTATTCAGGCAGGACTAAGAAAAGGACAATGAATTTCAATTGTCTCAATTTGTGCCATAAACTGAAGGTCATTGTAATTTTATGAGTACACATACATATATGTGTATACAAGCATTGTTTGTGTAAACATAAATATGTATTGTTATGTGTACATACATATGTATTATTGTTACAACAATTGTATTTTTTCTTTTGCTTTTACGCTGTGTAAGTATGGTTATCGGAGTGTATAAATAAAGAAGATAACCCAACATTTATTAACGTTGAATACCAAACCAAAACCAAAAAAAAAGCCGATAAAGCGTTCTTGGCCAAAGTTAATAAAATTCTCCTTTGTCTGTGGCAAAAATTATCAGAAAACCGAAAATATCAATAAATACGACAAAATGGAATGAAAAGAAATGAAAAAGCAAAACAAAACATGCTTAAATTGTGTGTAAATGAAATACTTTGGTTAGCGCTTTAAATTCAGGCACGTTAACTATACGAAATTTAATGGAAAAAAATCTTTTCAAAAATCTTTTTTGTGTTCAGCCGATTGCTTGAAAGATATATTATCGCCCTCGTGTAAGACTAGATTGCTCATTGTCAAGAATCTGATCAGAAATACAGAATATTCGTTGGGGGCAATTTTCCTATTGCCACCCTGACAGATTTCTCCAAATGTTTGGATAACGAAATTTGTTTACATTAGGGTCTCTGGGGCTGACTGTTTATACTAGAGAGGTGGACAGTAGAGCCATATAAGAGCCTGATTAGTGGAAATGCACTTACAAGGACCCTAACATTGAAGCCGCTTTAGACCACTTAGGTTAGGTTAGGTCCAAGTGGTAGCTCTGATATCAAAGAGCTCGCTTGAGCACGCATGACGGCCCGTTGTGATGCCACGAGTGAATGCAGTTCCTGTACTGACCAAGTTCCACCAAAATCAGGGAAGAGAAGGAAGTTGGTCACTTACGGACCGATAAAATTACCGAATCTCTAGAGTAGCCACAACTTGCTTGGATGCTAAGGGATTGAATCAAACATTTCTATAAATTGAGTTTAATTTGAAATTAGACGGAGGGGAGAGAATTCACCAAGTTATGGCACAGGGATAGTCTTATTGAAAGGTATACCGATAGACTTCATATTCAATTGCATGTCTCCTACAGGAACTGTTGGTTTTGGGGTGGAGGAAAAAACTATCACGTCAGTACCCTGCTTTTACTATATAGAAGAAATGCAGGCTCTTAACTTTGCATTTTCTATCATTCTTAATCGAACTAATCAATGTGAAGATTATTAATGGTTTTTTCTGTAATAGAATTGAATTTGCATTAGGTCAATTGTAGGTAAGTGTTTCGGCCACTACCAGTAGAATCACACATCTCGTAGGGGTCTAGACAGAGCACATGAAAGCCAAATCGATACTGCCTATCATATTCGATAGATCTGCAGCTCTGTGAAGTCAGAAACTTTTTAATAGCGTGCAAGGTGTCATATAAGCCGAGAGAGCGAGAGAGTACTTACACACATAATTGGTCATTATAACCCTTTAGTGTGGATTACAACCTAGTTCCTCACACTACTTAATTTGTGTGTTAATTTTATACATGAGTGGTGGTACCTACAGTATAAAATCGATGCCGAACGCCAGAATTGAGAAACTTTTCATGACAATTTCATTTTACTCCCAGCGTTGCTGGTGTTTGAACTACAATCTCTTGTCTAACAAGTCAAGACACTACTCATTAGACTTTTGCTGTGCAATATTTCTTTTCCTTGAAATCCGATTGGTTACACCACTAGACTTCATTGGAAATTTTTTTTTCATTTGTATGTAAATTCATGTAAATAGTACATCGTCTTCTAATCACTTCTTCATTACACTGTATATAGCCTAACAATATACGTTTTTAAGTCGTGCATTTTTTAAACTTTCTTTCTTTTAAACTAAAGTCTGTGAACAAACAAGTTACGACTCAATTTGGTAGTCATGACAGTTAATATCTTCGGAGTTTAATATAACAAAAGCTACAAAATAACATCAATACACCCATAAATAAAATAAAAAAGGAAAACTAAAGGAAAAAACTAAAACTAATAAAACAAAAATTTTCAAATAAAATTTGTTGAAAAAGGAAAACCAAAAACAACTACAAACTCTCTCTATGTTTCATACAAAGTGTTCTATTCTTTTTACAATTTTTTTTTGACAAATTACTCTCACTCTAGTTGTTAAAATAAATGTTTCTAACAAATCATAAAAAAGACCTTTTGGTTACGAGCATTAAAAAAAACAAACAAAAAAACAGAAAAAAAAACGAAAGGATTTCAGTTTTTCATTTCGTTTAGCTTTGGATTTTTTCCTTTTTTTTAGTTTTGGACACACACTTTTCACACTCATACATATACACGCGCTTTCGTCTTCTGTATAAACGTATTAATGTTAGTGGTGAGCAGGAAAGAATAAAAAAAACAGAAAAAACTTGTAACGTTTTTATTGTGTTCGTATATTAAACTTGTAACTGTATTTTATAATATCCTATTGCCACACACATCCTATTGCCGTCCATGCTTTCATTTTATTTCGTATGCTGCTGTTGGTGTTAATACATGTCTGTTGTTCTGTTCTATTGTAGTTCGTGTAACTATTGCCGCTGCTGCTGTCGCTGCTGCTTCCGCTGCATGGGTATTTCGCAGCAATATCGCAACCAATATAGCCAGCACATCAATAAATTGTAGTTTTGGGCTAAAAGGGAAATAAATACACGTTTTGTTTGATTTTTTTGGAGAGTTTTTTTTCAATTTTCTTAAACGTCGAAATTGCAATAGACTCCTCAAATTGACAATTAAAGGGTGTGTCCTCCAGCACAAGGAATTCATTACATTGTATTTGTTTTATCAACATTTACGTATCGAGAGTTGGTTTGATGAAAGTTATATACATTCATAATTCGTTACAGCAGCACTAATCATACTACCTCGGTAGCTGGCTCACATTACGTCATTGACTGAAAATTTGCGGCATACATACATACATAATTGGCCTTTACAACCCTTCAGGTAGGATTACGGCCTAGATTCTCACACCACTCATGTTGTTTGCCTTAATTTTATACTTGAGTAGCGGAACCTACAGCTTAACGTCGACTCCGGACGACAGATTTTGAGAAACTTTTCATGGCAGGCTTATTTACTGTCAGAGTTTTTGCCAGAAATCTGCTGAGAGGAAGTCACCGAAGAAATATTTGTTCACATTTCGTTTTGTTGCAGTTTGTTGGGGTTTGAACCGTGGACTCACGTCCAAATAAGCCAACACCCTACCTACTAGACTACGACGACTTCCTTAAATAGGAGCATATAATCGATACCTGTTTCATGTATGTGTCCTGATTAAGCTTGATTTGTATTCATACTCCTGACTGAAAGGTTGTAATGACGCATTATGTGTATATGCAAGGAGCTATCCCCACTGAATAGCATTCTGAGTTTCAGCAGAGCTTCAGATAGAATGAAGGGTCTTGGATCATTACACAGAAACCGTATATTGATCGTTTAGTGGCATTACCAACTCTATTGTTTCCAGCTAGCTTTTATTTTCAGATTTTTTTAGTTCCCTTGAATGAATACCCTTTAATGTTGAAGATACTAAACTATGCACATCGCCGAATAAGGGCGACAAAAGAAAGAGAAAAACAAAAAACAGCTTATTTGTGTCGTGTTCAAATATTCACAGGCCACGACCATTCATGATCTTTATTTCGTTTGAATACCAGTAGTTTGTTTCCTTTCATTTCATTTTTTTTTTGTAATGAAAGTAAAGACAGTATTTGCTACCGCGTAATATCAAAAAAACTATCAACAACGATGTTCTGAGAACAATATGGCTTAGTTTATGGAATTGGTAAGAATGCTACTGTATTACTCTGCTCTACTACCCACTGTTTGCTTTACCTAGTTCTAGTAACTATGTTTTCTACAGAAAGACGGTTTTTAAAATTTTTCAGTTGTAAACCATTAAAGGCTTAACAACGTTGTTTCCATTGCAAGTCCATAGGATTTTGCCACTGATTGTGATGAATTTTTTTCTTGTTCAATTTATTCGATCAAATAATATTTCTTGTTTTCTTGCAATTTGAAATATACGATGGATTGATTGGATTTTTTTTTAAATTTAATTTTTCTACGCCATAATTCCATATATATTTCCAGGTAAATAAATGGATAACGAAAGCAAATAAATTTTACATGGAATATACAATTTAAGTTTAGTGGCAACTCTATAAATTGACAGATGTCATACATAATTATTTCGATTATTAAAAATGTTGCGTTTTACGAAAGAACAATGCGACCAACTTGTAAAAATTTATTACAAATATTTGATAAGTTATGATGACATCGCTCGCAGAAATTTGAAGAAGTTACAGTCGCGAAAGTGCGCCTAATGTGTCAAGCATTTTAAATAGTCCCTAAAAATTCCAGTAACTGATTTGGTTATGAACAGAAGACGTCTGTACCAGAGATCAGCAATGAATCGTATTTTCGCTACTCATAACTACTCATGAAATTTTGAATATAAGTGAGTCAACAGTATTGTTGAATGTCTAGGTCATAGTAACTCTAAATCCATATTAAAGCTTGGAGAAACGGCCAACTACATACAGATATTTTTCTCAATTTGTGTATTCAATAACACATTCAGATTGAATTGCGTTTCATCGTAAAAGACGACCTTTTTTAGAAAAATGTCCACTGCCTTCACTTTACCCCCCTCACTAGTAAGAGCCGTTGAGTAAGCTTAATCCTGTACGCTTGAGTTTGAAGGTCTTTTGACAAAATTCGATGTACACTACTGCGTGATGATGTCGTTTTCTGAAACGTTCTCTTTTATAGGCTAATATATTGACCAGAGATCAGCAATGAGTATTCAAAAAGATGACTAGATTTAAATCATATTCATAATTTCCGATACTTATACGCATTCGTACTTATTTTAATATCATACTCATACTACTCATATTCAAAGTTTGAAGTACTCATCGTACTCATACTTAACAATAAGCATGATGTTATTGATTTCGACTCTCCTTTACTCAACATTTACAAGAATCACAAAATAAGTATGATTCGCGTACGAACTCTGCAATACTCACTAGAGGATTATGTGTTTGCTTTGCTTGTTGTCTTTATCTTTTTATTTCTTCTTTTTTTGTAAATGCAACAACAACTAAGACTGTAAATTTTGATAAATGACACGAATCACTCGAATCATTTATGGGTATTGAAAGTATTTTTCTAATTTTATGAATTTGAATGTGTAGGCGTGTGAATCAAATTATATTTCGAATGTTAAGAGTTTGATGCCAACGTTGTACTCATACTCATTGCAACCTGTAGTTAGAAATCAATGTTGTAGTGAGTACCAATGAATCAGAGTAGTTGAATTTCAATATTGTTGACTTACTCATGCTCAAAATTTCATGAGTACTTATGAGTAGCGAAAAAACGGTTCTCTGGAATTGATCAATAGGGATAAACATCTTTGTTGGCTCTGCGGAAAATAAGATGGGGGTGGCAATGCAATTTTAATGCAACCACTTTGATCAAATTTGTAAACAAACTTTCCCGTTTCTTCAGTTTGTCGTTCACAGGCGACTTTAAACTGTAGGTCGCGCCACTCATATCTAAAATTAACACACACAATATAAGTGGTGTGATCTGCTAGGTTGTAACACTGACTGAAGTGTTGTAATGACGAATTATGTATGTAAATACAAAAAATTTGTTTAATTAGAGTTTTTTTTTTAATCTTTTTTTAAACTCAATCTATCAAACTAGGCGCGCATCAATGCTTGTCAGTTCATTTCTCATGAAATTAAATTTAAAATTTATTGGCTTTTTTTGATTTTTTTCTTTAAAATTGTTTGGTTTTTCCGTTAAACAATCATTCTAAATAATTTAGTTGGACTTATAATTTTAATAATAATCAGTAGTTTTTTATGCGCTTTAATTTTTATCCCGGTTTTTTCTGTTGAAATCTAAAAATTTATGATTTTCATTTGCATAAAACAAATATTATTTATGCAAACATTTCGTACTCTACTAATTAACAATTCAAACATCATCAAATATTTAAAATTCTATAAATCTACACGATTTTATTATGCCAATTGTATATACAATGTAGGAAAGTACATACATGCAAACTCAAACATACCCATACTCTCTTTCACTTTCCCACTTACATACACTCGTATTTCAATATGGGACAGTCAAATATTAAATGAAACTGCAAATGGTTGTATTAAATGTATATGCTCACTTGCATAAAGGCTCCATTAAAACAAAAAGGCAGGTTCGCTAGTTTCCTTTTTTTCTTCTCATTTTTGGGTTCATTTTTGCAGCATAAATTTGCTTGTAAACATTACCAAAAGCAGAGTGGGATTATTAAGCAGTAGTTGGTTTTGATTATTTTTAATTGAAACGAATTAAATTCGTTTTCACAATAATAGTAACCCACGAGATTTGCAAAAATGAATTTCATTTTCTTTCATTTAATATTACATCAGTTTTTTTATGTCCTTGTAACTCGAATACCTTGTTTTTTTCTGAGGAAATTATGTAAATAATTCCACAGTGAAGGTGAAGGTTACAAATATCTGGCATCACAGTTTTAGCCATTATTACAACTTGCCGTTAAGTTAAGGTAGGATTTTAAGGGGCAGACAAATTGTTTCTCATTATTATAAGTGGACAATAAGGTAGAAGTAGGCGTTTAGCTAAAGAGAGGATCATCCTAACGGTAACTTTTAAAGTTAAGTTTATGTTTGAACTTGCCATATTATTTTCAATATGGTAACTTCAAATATAAACAAAATGAGCAAATGCAACAACAAAAATAGATGTCCTTCATTGCCACTGCATTTAAAAAACTTGTTTAATTGAGCAATATTAACGACATTTCTCCAGCACTGCAATATTTTTGAAAAAGTTAACTTTAGTTTATCATTAGCTTATAATAACAAAAAGAAATTAAAGGTGACTTTAAAGCTCATTTTGCTAATGTTAACTTTAAATAAATCTATGGGCTCGCGAACATACAAAATTATCGAATTTGCTGCGATACCAGTCCACATCTGAAGTCGCCATAGTCTAGTGGATAGTGTGTTGAATTATTAGACATGAGTCTACGATTTAAACTCCAGATCAGACATCTCCAATAAAATGAAATAATAAATAAAAATATTTTTACGGCTACTTCCTCTCAGCGGATTTCTGGCAAAAATTCTTTGCGAGTAAATAAAATTTGCCATGAAAAGTTTCTCAAAAACATATCGTTCGGGGTCGATTTTAAACTGTAGGTCCCTCCACTCATGTATACAAATTAACGCACACAACATAAGTGCTGTGAGAAGCTAGGTTGTAATCCTGAGATAAGCAATGAATCGTTTTTTCGCTACTCTATAAGTACTTATGAAATTTTGAGTATGAGTGGGTCAACACTATTGAAATTCAACTACTCTGATTTATTCGTACTCACTACTACATTGATTTATAAGTATAGGTTGCAATGAGTATGAATATACCGTTGACTTCAAACTCATAACATTCGATATATGTTTGATTCATACCCCTACTCATTCAGATTTATAAATTTAGAAAAATACTTATAATACTCATAAATGATACGAGTGATTCCAATCATTCATCAAAATTTACAGTCTTAGTTGTTGTTGCATTTAGAAAAAAGAAAAAAAGAAAAAGACAAAGACAGCAAGCAAAGCAAACAATCAACCTTCTAGTGAGTATTGTAGTATTCGTACGCGAATCATACTTATTTTGTGATTCTTGTAAATGTTGAGTAAAGAAGAGTCGAAATCAACAACCTCATGCGTATTGTTAAGTATGAGTACGATAAGTACTTCAAACTTTGAATACGAATAGTATGAGTATGATATAAAAATAAGTATGAATGCGTATAAGTATCAGATATTATGAGTATGATTCGAATTTACTCATCTTTTTGAATACTCATTGCCGATCTCTGGTTGTAATGACCAATTATGTATGATGTGAGAAGCTAGGCCGTAATTCTGACTGAAGGGTTGTAATTGCCAATTATGTATGTATGTATGTATGTGAGCTAGCTACCGATATAGTGTGCTGTGTTTATGCCTTGCATAAATAAATAATGAAGTCTCGGTAAATATGCCGATCCATTCCTAAGACATTAACATAAAAAATATGATTTCAAACTAAAAAAATTTTTCTTTCCATCAATCGTGTTCTATTCGAACCCAGGTCCTTTGAAAGTTAATTCTCAAACATTGTTCAACAAGCGTGTTTATTTGTTTCATTCGAAATCAAATTCTTCAGCAGAAAGTTTTCCATTTTTAGCAACTTTTAAATTATACTTCCTTAGATATATACTATACATCCTGTATGCCTGTATGTGTGTATATATGTATGTACCCTTTTAATCATTTAATAGTAATATTTGCAAAAATTTTATATGCACTTGTGTGTGGGTGTGTGTGTGTGGGGATGTGTATAATGCATTGGTTTGTACAAAAATATTGTGTAAATTGACCCTTTATGACAATGTGGTTTTCAGTTTTGGTACTGTTTTAAAAGCAATAACTACAACAACAACGATAACAACAACGATAACAACAACAACAAAATTCTTGTTAACTACATTTGAATAAAATATAATAAAATATAGTGTTGGTAACAACCATAAATAAAGGTACTCATTTGTAACAACTAAACATGCTGGTGTTTCCTACTTCTATGTATGTATGTGTGTGTGTATATGTGTCTGTTTATGGTTTTTATAAAATAAAATATACCCAGTGGTAAATGGAAGGAGTAAAGAGGCCTTCTAAGAGGCCTTATTTAGCAGACACAAGAACTACGCCTCCAATTCCATACTTAGGAACTTTTTACACGCGATGTCATTGCGGGCAAGGCCTTGCGCGCTCGCTTCTACCTAAAGGGCTTCTAAAAGGTCTTTAATTATAGCCCTATTTAAAGGCTTTCTGATAAAGGTCTTCTAAATGGTTTTCAATTATAGTCCTATTAAAAGGCCTTCTGAAAGGTTTTTAATTATAGCCCTATTAAAAGGCTTTTTGGTAAAGGCCTTCTAAACGGCAAATTAAAGCAGGGATGATAAAAGGAAGCCTAAAGTAGGAATGATAAAAGACATTCCGAAGTATGGATGTTTGAAGGTAGCCTATAGAAGATCTATTGGAAGCCGTTATGTAGAACATCTGTAAATATGCCTTCTAAAAATGAATAAAAATATAAATAAATATTACATTTTTGTATGTCATTTATTAAATAATAAAAATTATTTAATATTTAAATTAAATAAAATAAAAAATAAGGAAAAATAAATATTCAGCATTAAAAAATAACATTACTTTTATATAAAGGAACTTAAGACATAATTATTAAAATAATTTACATATCGGTTTTTTAAGAAGTAATATATGTATTTTATATTTTTTTTACATACATACATTAATAACATTAAATACGAAATAATACTTAAATGAGATAAATTCATTATTATTAATAATAAGTAACATATATATATCATATGAAAATCTCTTATTATTTCATCTCCAAGTAAATTGTGGAGATTTTTGATTAGTCCTCCGGTTCGTACTTTTTTGTTTATAATATTAATTAACTGTTCTTCACCAATTGTTGACACTTTTTCATCCAAGTTTTTTAGATCGTTAATTGTTATTCACTTTTTATTATTTCTTACCACTGAAAAAAAAACAACCGACACTTTAGAAGTTTAAAAACAACTGATGAACACTTGTTTTTGTTTTTTCGTTTTTTGCTTTTTTGTTTCTTTTTTTTGGCATTTTTTTCAAAGTAGACCTTGTTTTTGTAACAGTTTTGTTACTCAGAATGTAAAAAAATACATGTTGTTGCTCCCCTTCTCAAAGAAGGGAATTTGGAATGAGTATTGGATCGTTTAGAAAGGAGCACATAGGCCTACTAGAAGGTCTTTTATGAATGGCAGTCTGGCATGAGAAAAACAAATTGCCAAAAATTTCATGTTTTTGCTTCCCTTCTAAAAGAAGGTAATTTGCAATGGATTTTGGATCTTTTAGAAAGGAAAGCATAGGTCAGCTAGAAGGTCTCATAAGTATGGCTGCTTAGCATGAGTAAATCAAAATGTAAAAAAGTACATGTTGTTGCTTCCCTTCTCAATGAAGGGAATTTGTAATGTATATCGGATCATTTAGAAGGGAGCACAGAGGTCTACTGGAAGGTCATTTCAGTAAGGCTGCCTAGCATGAGAAACAAAATCCAAAAGAAGGGCTAAAGAGACCTTATAAAAGGCCTGCGAAGCGAAGGCCTCAAGAATTTTACCACTGGGATATTTTCTACTTTAATGTTAATACATATGCATATCAAATGTACGTATGCCGGTATGTGTGTGTGTGTGTAAAAATATTTATTTATGTATTTGAAATTTTTCAAATAAATAGAAAAGTCATGAATATTGTAAATGGAAAACCAACCAACTTTAATTTGTATTTTTTTCTATTGAAATGCTTTTATCCCTCAGAGGCATTCTACTTTAAATTGGAATTCTCATTGAAGTTTTCAAGGACAGTCATATTAGAAGAGCAGCAAAAAAAGGTTTTTTTTTTTGTGAACAGAATTAATTTTATTGGGTATTACTACAGGGGCATGCGAATTTTGATAGTCGTTAAGGGTAATTTTGTTGGCTAGGTTAGGTATGGTTGGAGTGGTAGCTTTGATACCAAAAGCTCACTTGAGCACGCATAGCCAAGTTCTACCAAACTAGGGAAGAAGAAGAAGTTGGCCAGCGCAAGGGGTGCACATTAAAAGCACGACTACCATACGCTGGAAAAGCAGCCCGAAAGTTTGATAAATGAAGTTGTAACTTTGAGATAAATGGATGAGAGCTCCGTCAGTCTGACAAGGATTGGAGAGCCAAATAACCTATATCTGCTCCTCGAAAGAGACAGTCTCCTCTTCCTCAGCGGATTTGCACTCACGGCAGAAGTCGTTAAATGGGAGCTGCATCCGCATGTCTTTCCATAGCACAATGACCTGTAAGCATGGCCACAGTGATTGAGATGATGCTACGATCAAGTGCGAGTAACTGGTTGGTGCACCTTTTATCCATCAAGGCCCAAGTGAGTCTAGCGGTGGAGTTGGACTACTCATTGACTCAGGATAGGTTGGCGTCCCGAAAGAATTTCCGCGCAATGGGCAACTTGACCGAGGTAAGTGACATACCCAAGACGATTGAAAAGGATTCCGGAAGGAGTGCGTCAGCCGTGGTCAGCTCGTCTGCGCTGTAGTTTGTTGGCACTACATCTGTGAAATTAGGTGTTATTTATTTAATCTGTTTTATCAAGTCACCATGAACAAGCATAGGCAATGCCGCTTGTTCCTTGAATGGACTCTGAAGCAATTAGCAACTGGCGACCTAATTTTTATCGAGCGGCCTAACTAAAGTTTAACAGCGATTCATTTTTTCTGCATGTTGCCTATTCCTTAAATAATGGATATGTAAACCAATAAAATTTTCGAATTTGGAGCAGAACCAAGCGACATGAGATCCAAGAGCGTAAAATGCGTACCGAAGAACTCACTATTTAATATGGACTTTAGGTCAACGTTGAGCGTTGTAGGTTGATAATGAACAGACTTGCATAAACAGTGCACCAACGACATACGACTTCCATAAGACAGTACAAAGTTGATCGTGCTCCACAACTCATGCCATATATCTCATGTCATCATGCCACATTAGATATCCTGCATGAGCGATTTGAGAGTGGAATCGTTTCACTTAGAGCTGATGTAAACTGCTCATATTCATTGAGTCATCAGTATTGAAATTCAACTACTCTTATTCATTCGTACTCATTACAACATTGATTTACAAGAACAGGTTGCAATGAATATGAGTACAACGTTGACATCAAACTCATAACATTGGAAATATGTTTGATTCATACGCCTACTCATTCAGATTCATACCTTTAGAAAAATGCTTACATACATAATTGTCCATTATTACCCTTTAGTCAGGATTACGACCTAGCTTCTCAGAGTTTTTGCCAGAAATCTGCTGAGAGGAAATCGCCGAAGAAATATTTTTTTTTTTTCATATTTCGTTTTGATGTCTGGCCTGGGGCTCGAACCCGGGCTTTACGTCTATTAAGCGAACACACTACCTACTAAACTACGGCGACTCCTTAGAAAAATACTTATAATGCTTATAAATGATACGGATGACTCGAATCATTAATCAAAATTTACAGTCTTAGTTGTTGTTGTACAACAAAATTTGAATATGAGTATGATATAAAAATAAGTATTAATGCATATAAGTATGAGAAATTATGAGTATATTCGAATCTATTCTTCTTTTTGAATGCTCATTGCTGATCTCTAGTTTGAACCCATAAAATGTTTGACTCAGGTTTGAATATGTTTGAAGACGACCTTTTTTTTCATCCTGGTAATGAACTCATTAAAAAATTCCTTGATCCACCAACAAGAATAATACGAACAGTAAACATTACGATAAAGACAGTCTGGGTCACTTGTTCGAGAAATTTTGCAACATGCCTGCGCATTTCCACACAGTGTGTTGTCTAGAGACAATCCCAGTTATGTTGTAACCTGTTGCCCATCAGAATGTACTGGAAAACCCTCTGATTAATTTTGAGATGAAGATGAGAAAATAAAAAAGAGATCTGTTCTCTTTAAAGTAACTGAAGAAAAAATAAAAAGATGTGGAAGTAAACTTTGCATCTGAGGTCGTGGTTGAATTCAGTATTATTACTCCATTTGGCAATCTTCCAAAATCTTTCTTTTAAAGTAAAATCTGCCTCAAGCCCTTCAATTTGATGTATAAATTTGTATGTCATTTATATTTGATATTAATTTTCCCTCATGTAAAAACTTTTTGCATTGTGTGTGTTTTATTTTGGATTTCCTGTCCTGTTTCGTTTTAATTTTTTTTGAATTTTTTTTTTCAACCTTTTTAAAACAGTTGCTCTACAGCATTAAAACAAAGTGTTTTTTTGTTACCAAAATAAACTGCACACACAATAACATTACATTGTGCCTGTCATTGGCCGAGTGTATAGGTGTTTATGTGTAAGTGTGTGTGAAAATTTAATGTTGCACCAACTCCTTTTAGAAAAATAAACATAAAATTATTACAACAAACATTGAAAATGACAACAACAATAAAATAATGTCACTGTATTTGTATTTGTATACACGGACGTATGTATAACGTATAAATATAGCAGGTCGTAGTGAATAAATGATGACAAAATACTCGTAATACTGGCTGGTTGGGTGTTATTCGTTGAAATTTTTTCTGTTTTTTGTTTTTTTTGTTGTTAAAACCTTTAAATAATTCATGAATGCAATTTACATGTTTCTTCCAAAATGTAACACACAAATAACAACAAAAAACAGATAACAGCAACAAATTTATTGTGTTTATTTTTATTGGTTTTCCGGGGGTTTTAAATTTTACACGTAAAATACAAAGCATTTCGTTTGCTTTAATAAAACAATTGCTGTTTAGCCGTTTGCCATAAAAAGCAACATGAAAAATGCAAGGAAAATAAAATCAAAACTTATTTTCGGTTTTTCGCGTTTTATGAAATCAACAACAAAAACAAAAAAAAAAATTATTAAAATTTAATAACAACCATCGTATATCTGGCTGGCGATTTCTGAACAAATAAATTTGCCTGTAACCCTATCCAGGTTGCGAAGGTACGAAACATGTTTAAAGTTGCTTAAAAAATATGTGGGGCATTCAATAGGGGTGCTAACAATAATGCAGGTTAGGTTTTAAAAGTTTTAATTTAGACTGGCTTTAGTAATAAGGGAAGCCAAGTTTCCTCCCAAAATAAATTTAGCTTTTGCAGCATACCCTACATAAGAGAGTTCAGTCAAGTATGACAAAAATAAGGCAATAAGAACATCCGTCTATTCAGGGTAAAAGCAGCACAATGCCACATGATGTCTAAGTAAGTCTCTTCTCTTTCCTCAGCCCCACAGCTATTACAGAAGTCAGTTAATGGAATCCCAAGTCTATCAACATGCATTCTAATTGATGGCCATTTGTGGTAACAAAAAATGTTAATCAATCCTCTCGATGTCCATATAGGACCAGCTATCCAGAATACCTATGCTTTGTAAAATGTCGAGGATTGTGAACTTCGTGCTGGCCTTGGAAAGTTCGTCAGCAATTGCTCACTACAACCCCCTAGTCAGGATTACAACACAATTTCTCACACTATGGGTTAATTTTATTCGTTCGAGAAAATCTTCATATCATTTTTATGTACTCTCAGAGTTTTCGCCAGTAGCCTGCTAAGACGAAGTCTTCCTTTGACAACTTCTACTTCATTTCATATTTCATTTTGTTTGAAATGTCTGAGCCAGAGGTTGAACTATGGTCTCTTGTCTACTAAGCCAACATACTACCAACTAGGCTACGACGACTGCAGAGGTTATCTCTTAGTGATTCGAAATTTCCCTGAGAATTTTTTAATATATCATAGAGAAGAGTGGACGTAAAAGAGATATTTGTTAGGGACTTAATCGCAGTCTGGCTGCATGAGTGAATCATCATTCACTTCCACGCAACATAAATGTCTACGCTTTCAAAAAGGAACACGAAACTTTAATATCAGAGTGGTAAAATTCGCCCAGCAATAGGAAGCCATCAGTATATACTTACGTACACGCTCCTGTTGGGTACCTTCAAATTTTCAAATCCAAAGTTTGTAATTGGAATTCTAAAATCGTTAGTCGCCGTAATCTACTAGGTAGTGTTTTGCTTATTAGACGTAAAGCCTCTGTTCAAACCCCAGGTCAGACATCGAAACGAAGATAAAAAAAAATATTTCTTCGGCGACTACCTCTCAGCAGATGTCTGGCAAAAACTCTGAGAAGAAATAAAACTGCCATGAAAATTTTTTCTCAAAAATCCGACGTTCGGGGTCGACTTTAAACTGCAGGTCCCACCATTCATGTATAAAATTAACACACACAACATAAGTTTTGTTTGGGAAACTAGGTCCATAATCCAGACTGAAGGACCAATTATGTATGTATGTATGTATTCTAAAATCAAACTTCCTCTTCAGAAAGTTATAACGAATCAGACTTGAAGCATGTCCACAGTCCAAGTTGGACCAAGGTGGACTTGCCACCATATGAGCCTTTTTTTCCAAATATTTTTACGAACTTTTTATTTTCAACCATTCTGAGCCTCTCTATTAGAATCTTTCATACTTCCTTGCAACCTCACTACTCGAATTTCAAACACACAAATATTCTTACCTTCCACTCGTTTAGCTTAATGATATGCAGGCAGCTCTAAAGCATTATACTCGAAAGCCATTGCCAAAAGCATAGACACGATGTACGGCATGAAAAATTACAGCTATGAGTAAGTACTACTCCATGCAACCAGTAGTATACAGCTACAGCTCAACAATATTTTACGGGCGAAACTTTTCCCCATAGAGGCCAGGGAAAACGAGAGCATGAATGCACAGCGACAAAAATTAAAACAAATTTGTAAAATTTTAAACGCAGATAACTGTGAACAAATCAAGGCATTAACAATGCAAAATACCTGCCAACCAAACAACCAGGAAAAAAAAGTTGCAAATAAATTGAAAAGTAGCAACAAATATGGTTTAATGATGAAATATGCTAAAAATTAGAGAAAGTTTTTTTAAATTTTTTTTTTACTTTAATTTTCGAATAATTTTAGTGACAACAAAACTGTGTCAAAAAAAAAAAACATATGAAAAGTTTTAAGTGAATCTATTTATCAGGCATTATGATAAATATTTAAATGACAAGAAAAGTTAAAAATTTTTTCCACGAATATTATGTAACGAGGAAATTGAATTTAAAACTCATTTTATTTTTTTTTTTTCTTGATAAATTAACAGCCAACGCCCACTGTACGTCGCTTCCGTAATAAAGTGGAAAAATGTACTTTCAAAAAATTCATTTCTTTTAGCAGGAATTCAAACACGTTTTTCGCCAGCCGCCGTTAGAATGTTGATGGAAAAGTTTTTGATTTATTCGCAGAAACCTGAGATTTCATAAAACTTTAAAGAAAAGAATTGCAAGGAGTTAAATTGCATATTCCTGGTGGCCAGTCATCTGAATTTCTAGACACAATTTGTCTTGGAAATCATTGCTGCAATATATCGACTGCTGCATGAATGCTGTGGCAGATGGCGCTTACGATCCATGTTGCCTGATGAAACTCCTTACCACACTCGTTATGAGTACATTTGTTTCTCATGGATTGTATGGCGCTTCGGCCCGGTTCAATGATTTTTCTAGCTAGATCATTATCATTCATGCCCATTATATAGGGCCTATCTTATTAACTGCTATAGCAACCCTAATGTGTTCATCATATTAAGGAAATTGCTTGCTTAGTAAGGACTCGAACCTCTTAATATTCCGATTTTCTTACTATTTTTTGACGACGAGCGTTACTTTCACAATCACAGCAATTTCGGCCTCATCTTCAACAAAGTAAGGCACCATAAAGCCGCCTGATGAAAATCCTTACCACATTCGCTATGAGTACATTTGTTTCTCACGGATTGTATGGCGATTCGGCCCGGTTCTTCCATGGAACCATTGTTCAATAATTTTCTCGCTAGATCCTTATCATTCATGCCAAGCCAAGTTGGCACAAAACTTCTAGCTCCACACAAGTTGTAAGCCGGAGGAGAAGAAAGAGACCGGTTTTCAATGTATGTATGTCTGAGGATACTGGTGGTATACTTACTTACTTACTTAATTGGTCATTACAACCATTCAGTTAGGATTACGACCTAGTTCCTCATACTACTTATATTGTGTGTGTGTTAATTATATACATTAAAGGTGGGATCTACAGTTTTAAATCGGCTCCGAATGACAGATTTTTGCAAAAACTTTTCATGACAATTTTATTTTACTCTCAGAGAGAGTTTTGCCAGAAATCTGCCAAAGAAATATTTTTCGAGATTTCGTTTTGTTCTAGATGTCTGTCGAGACTGGGGCTTGCACGTTGGCCTCATGTCAAATAAGGCAACGAACTACCTATTCGACTACAGCGACTGCTAGGAACTACACACTGAATATTCCTAATGGAAACGTTACATAGGGAAAGTTTTGAAACAAATGCATCTTCCTTTGGTGTGAAATAGTGTTTTGTTACATAAAATTAACTTTCGTAACTTATAGTCTTAGTTGACTATGTAAGGTATATGTTATTGACAAGTAAAGACGTGCAGCGTATTAAATCTCAGCTTACAGCCGATAAATATACTTTCGATATAGTCAAGGAATTTATTTATCTGGGCTGTGTTGTTATCACCAAAAACAGTGTCAGTTTGGAGATCAAGATGTGAGATGTGAGGGTGTGAGGGTGCGAGGGTGTGAGGGTTTGAGGGTGTGATGGTGCGAGGGTGTGAGGGTGCGAGGGTGTGAGGGTTTGAGGGTTTGAGGGTGTGAGGGTGTGAGGGTTTGAGGGTGTGAGGGTTTGAGGGTGTGAGGGTGCGAGGGTGCGAGGGTTTGAGGGTGTGAGGGTGTGAGGGTGTGAGGGTTTGAGGGTGTGAGGGTGTGAGGGTGTGAGGGTGTGAGGGTGCGAGGGTTTGAGGGTTTGAGGGTTTGAGGGTGTGAGGGTTTGAGGGTGTGAGGGTGCGAGGGTTTGAGGGTGTGAGGGTTTGAGGGTGTGAGGGTTTGAGGGTGCGAGGGTGTGAGGGTGCGGGGGTTTGAGGGTGTGAGGGTTTGAGGGTGTGAGGGTTTGAGGGTGTGAGGGTTTGAGGGTTTGAGGGTGTGAGGATGCGAGGGTTTGAGGGTGTGAGGGCTTGAGGGTGTGATGGTGCGAGGGTGCGAGGGTTTGAGGGTGTGAGGGTTTGAGGGTTTGAGGGTGTGAGGGTGCGAGGGTTTGAGGGTGTGAGGGTTTGAGGGTGTGAGGGTTTGAGGGTGCGAGGGTGTGAGGGTGCGAGGGTGTGAGGGTTTGAGGGTGTGAGGGTTTGAGGGTGTGAGGGTTTGAGGGTTTGAGGGTGTGAGGGTTTGAGGGTTTGAGGGTGTGAGGGTGCGAGGGTTTGACGGTGTGAGGGTTTGAGGGTGTGAGGGTTTGAGGGTTTGAGGGTGTGAGGGTTTGAGGGTGTGAGGGTGCGAGGGTGCGAGGGTTTGACGGTGTGAGGGTTTGAGGGTGCGAGGGTTTGAGGGTGTGAGGGTTTGACGGTGTGCGGGTGTGAGGGTGCGAGAGTGTGAGTGTGCGAAGGTGTGAGGGAGTGAGGATGCGTGGGTGCGAGGGTGTGAGGGTGCAATTTTGCGAGGTTGCGAGGGTGTGAGGATTACATCCTAACACATTAATCATATATGTGGGAATATGCTGAGACAGCATTTTACACGGTGTCCCAGCATTTCTGCAGTGTGGACAATATCAACAAGAATGTGTTGATATTGAGTTGCATACATAGGGTATGGCAACTTCAACTAGTCAAACACACTACACCTTCCCTCTTAACGAAGAACGATCAACATGAGTTGATTGTTCTTTTACAAAGTTAATAAAAAATAAAATAAAATAAAATAAAATATAGAAAAATAAATGCTTATTACCAATTAACTTTTTTTTTTATTATTAAATAAAATATAAATTCTGTTATAAAAAAATATTAAAATGCATAGTCATTCACTTTCCCTTCGGAAAAGAAAAAGAAATAAATTTTCTTTTTCTTCAGAATTTTATGAAAATGAAGACCCCTTAAAAACGAAATAAATTCTAATTATATAAGACTGAATATATTTATTTTAAAGTTCATTTAGGTAACAATGCTACTAGTTGTTTATATTCTAAGTTTAAGTAGTTCTTACACTTTTGTTTTAGTTGCTTGTTCTTCTAAAAGTAGTCATTCATGAGTTTATTTAATAATCCTATGATCCCTGGGTGGCCACCGAGCAATGGACCATCACGATTTTTCTTTATTATTTCTAATCTTTCCTTTTCATCCCTAATAATTTTTATTTTAGGGGTTTGCGCAATTTCTAGTTTTTTTCAATTTATTGTTCGCAACTGGTTTAATTAAAACAATTAAAATTTCTTTATTATATCATTAAGTGACATTATCTATAGAATGTCACAAGGTTGTCAGACCCATGTTACCAGCTATTTTTTCAAGCTTTGGAAAAAGTAGACCTAGGTCAACTATTCCATTAATAACATAGTCATACAACATATATCGGGAAAGTTTTATTTCTTTCCTTTTAGTATAATTAATTTATCCTTCAATAAATGCAACCATGGTAAGCATTGATCTAAATCAATCTTTCCATTATTAATAAAATCGGTTGCAACTTTAGAATGATTACATCATTAGCCTTATTTGCTAGCTTTGGTAAGGATTGATCTAAATTAATCTTTCCATTAATAATAAAATCATTAATCGCGGTTTTTATTAAAATTCGTTTCCCTTTTTTTAGTGAACACCTAAGTGTATCGACTATGTGGGTAAACTTTAAGCGAACTAGTTTTCTTTTTTTTACATATTTTACGTTAATATTTTCATATGCGCGTGGTTTTATATACAAAAGGAAATTCGTCGATAACTCATAGAAGACCGTGGTATATTTTCTAAAGAGGGGGATAAGCTTTCTGCTTATATATGCATTTTAATATTTTTTTTTTTTTTACATCACTGGAGGGACTCGTAAGTATCGCAGCAGTTTCACAATAAGATTTATTATTATTTTTTTTTTAAGTGTTTTCAAAAATATGTCTTACTAAATATATTTTACTAAATATATTCTTATTTTTTAATCTTGTGATTTATTTACAGCAACTGTGACTGGACGGACTCCGGAGGCCTCAGAACCAGAATCATCTTGTGCGTAGGCCGTTTGATTGACGTTCTGACAACCTCCTCCGGGGAAATTGACTGACCGGACGAACAAAGGGAGATCTTGGAGCCACAATCATCCTGTGCGTAGGCCGTTTGATTGTTGCTCTGACATCTTCCTTTGATTGACTTGACTGACTGTGCCGGGGTAACAGAAAGGACCACTAGAAACTACAGTCATCCTGGGCGCATGCCGTTTGACTGCTGTTCTGTCTCAACCCCCCTTGACGCCTTCGGTACTGTGACGTGACGGACCGTTGTTTGGCCGGCCTAGGGCTTATTAGATAATATTAGATTTATTTTTTTCTTTCATGTAGCCCTAACTTAGTGTAGTATGTAAGCTATTTACTTAATTGTCAATAAATAGTGTTAAAACTTCAACGAAGTGTTTTTTTCTTTATGTAACCACTGGACGCCGCTGACCTACCACAGCACCCGAGCGGAAACGTGTCGTTACATAATTCAATGAAATTGTAAGCCTTCCTGCAGATATAGTTATTCATGTTGAAAAGTCAAATTTAAGTTTTTATCATTAAAACTATAAAGGCTTTAAGGTTGTGGTCAAATTAGCAGTATTTATTCAATTGGATTTAGCATTACACAATACTTGGAAATAAAAAATTTCTTTTTATTCAAATTTCTGATAACGCGAGATTCTCATGTCATGTCAACGCATCTTGACGCATACTGATGTATCAAAACACATATTCGAATTCTTAAAAATGTGGGTTTTGTACACAGTTATTTGTGCTGCAGTTTTTATAAAATGCTTAAATGGAATAACAACCCACGAGAGATCCTAATGTCATGTCAAAGCATATTAAAGCATATAAAAGTGGTGTGAGAAGCTTTTATAAAACGCTTAAATGGAATTTTTATTGACGCCATATTTTCAGAGTTTCTACCGGGTCGGCAACAAGAGACTTCTGAACTTTTCAGTAATGAAGCCCATTTCTGAATGAATGAATGGGTACGTGAATAACCAAAAATTTCTAATTTGAGACGATATTAATCCACATAATACCGAAGAGAGTGCAATGTATGCAGGAAAGTCATTGCTTGGTGAAGATTTCGAAATGGTGGCATCATTGATCCATCTTTCTGTGAGAATGACGTTGGCCATGCTATCATTTTCAAAGGCCAGCATTACAGGCCGATGATGTTACGTGTCGTACAACTCAAGCCACATTGGATATTCTGCACAAGCGATTGGTGATGTACCCAATCTGCTAGAAATAGGCCTCATCGTCGAGGGTATTTTAGGTAGCAAGACACTTATTATGTATAAACAATAGTTATCATAATTAATATTAAAAAAAAGGAAAAATATTATTAATATTTCTGGCTATGAAGAAAGATAATTATTTCTTATTTAAATGAAATACGTCTGAAAAATATCTCGTTTTTGGAAATATTTCTCCAAAAATTTAAATAAAATAATTGCTTTGATACGTTTATTTATTTATTTACAATGAAAATATAACAACAACAACAACAAAAAAAAAACAAGTTTATTACCCTTTCCTTATACTGACACAATAACAGTGTAGCAGAATAACAAAATAAAATTGTCCTGCAATTATTTATGTCCTGTCAACGTTATTCGACAAACATCTCTCACATCAACATTTTTCCAACATTTTCAGTTTTTTCCCCTCTTTATTGTTGTTGTTGTTCTCTCTACGTTACACTCGAATGGAGGACTGTTATTGTGCCTGAATGAAAGAAATGTGGGTTAAAAGGCATGTTTTTCTGTTAAATTCTGAATTGATATGATGTGTTGGTGTGTTTGTCTGTGTGTGTGCGTAGGAATGTACGAGTGTAGGTTCTTTTGCCACTGCTAGTGCTGCAATGTAAATTCATTGGAATTTATTATTGTATAGGTCGTGTATTCTCTGTTGAAAATATTAAGTTAAAAAAAACAACAGAAAAGTAAGAAAACTATTGGAAGGTAATTTTGTAAACTGGAAGAGAACAGAGTAAGAAAAATGTTATCTCAGAGCGACAGAGAGAATACCAAGGAGAACGAGAGAGTAAGCGGCAAATACATTATTAAGAAGAGAGCTTGGAAGGGTGATAAACAAGCGCCATTTTTTACTTAAACGGTGAGTTGTGTTACTAATTTCTTCAGAGTATTGGAAACAGGACATGCGCTTTTACGATTTCAAGGAATATTTTCAAAGGATATTATTTTGTCTTTCATTTTATTTGTGTCATTTGGTTTCCTGTATGCCCAGAAATATTGTGTTTGAGTTTTGTTGCAATTCAAGTTCAATATTGAATTCGTTTGTTTACCATTCAATTGCTTTTAAAGATATAGGAAAGGATTTTAAAGCTATTTTCTTTTAAAGAATTAAAAAAACGTTCAAATATCCCTTTTTTCTCCAAATAAACGCTCACGTTGTTACAATTCTTTAAAATTCTTCGTAAAAAATTTACGATACCAGCGTTTTATATGCATATGTAGCCATAAAATGGAAAAATTAATTACCGGAAGACTGAAATTGTTAGACGTGTCCATTGGTATTCATGTTATTGAACTTCATAATCAAAGATTCATATTTTCATTAAAGCATTCGCTAACAATTGGATTTGGTTTCCTAAAATGCGATACAATTTAAAATGACAGATTTCACATCGTGGGCATACATATCCTTACATTCATATGAAATTCTTCTAAACAAAAGGGGCATACATATCCTTACATTCATGTGAATTCCTTTTATACAAAATGGGGATCCCAAAAATAGTTTTTTTTTCAATAAAGAAAACAAAAACGCATATTTAAATAAAAATGTAGACTTTGGACGCAGTTATTAGTGTTGCTGTTGTTATAATATGCTTAAATGGAATCACAACCCACGAGAGATCCTTATGGCATGCATCGCATGTTAAGGCATGCTAACGTATCAAAACGTATATTCGAATTCTTAAGAATTTTGAATTTTGGGCACAGCTATGTATTTGTGTCGCAGTTTTTATAAAATGCTTAAATGGAACTTTTATTGTGTCCATATTTTCAGAGTTTCTACGGTTTTCTCCAACAGAGACTTCCGAACTTTTCTGTAATGAAAAAAAAAAAAAATAGCCATGAGAGATTAGTTTACGTTAATAAATTTTAAAATAAAGTTTTTAATGCCCTACATAGCTGTTATTACGTTTCAGGAGAATTTCAATCTTCCAAGCATTAATGAAATTAACTACCAAAACGGACCATACCGTATATCCTCGAAGACCATGACATAACGGACAAGCCAGCATTTATCCACTGTTTCAGGTTCCAAAGTGCAAAGTTCGTTGTAAGGTGTTCCTAGCTAGTGGACGCATACAGCGAGTTATTGTCCAATTGCCATGGTTATGAAGTTTAAAGTGGATTCTAGAAAATTTTAATACAAATTTTGTTCTGCTAATATTTCCAACCATAGTCTATTAGGTATTGTGTTTGCTTATGAAAAGTGAGGCCACAGTTCAAACCCCATATGAAGGAATATTTCTACGGCGACATCCTCTTAGCAGATTTCCGGCATAAACTCTGAGAGTAAGTAAAATTGGCAGGAAAAGTTTCTCGCGCGCTTTCTATTTTTAAATTTAAATAAAACAAGGTGTGTGTGAGATATCGTCGCCATTTTTTATTCGTTTAAGGGACCTATTGATGCCATTATGCATGGAATATAACATTATTCACATGTTTTCCATAGCTTCTCTGGAATTTTCCCTGATCTGGTGCATATATTAATTAGCATTTGACCGATGGCATGAATTACGTTGGCTTTGGGGGTCGCTGTGGTTTGAGGCTTATTCGCACATATCTGAGAGCAAAGAAAAGTACAAAAAAAGTGTAATTGGTTCAAATCGAACGATCTTGGTGAATGGTTGTAATGATCACTTATGTATGTTTTGTTACGAAAATGAAAAACTAATATACTGGTGTTTTGCTTTTAAATCGTTTAACATTAAAGTTATAAACAAAAGCTACAAAAACAAAACAATGCAGTAAACAAACCTGTTTACAAATTATCGTACTGCTTAGGGTAACAACAAATACCAGCATAAAAAAATTGTAAACAAGTAAACATACAAAAATACACAAACAACACGGTTATAATGAATGTAAACAACGATGTTTACATTTATAGATATTTCGAGAAGGCCTAGTCATGAACATTCGGCTTCTAGAATATTCATCAGAAGGCAAAGCAGGCGAGTGAGTCAATGAAAATCAGTCAGTCTTGTGTGAAGACGCAGTGGGTTTGAAGAGAGTAATTGTGGTTTGAAGATCTTCGTTACAAAGATCTGTCGAATAATTGTCTAGTAATATGTTTACGCAAAGGGTATAAACAGAGGAATAACAAAAAAAGGCAATTGTTGTTGTTTACATAAAGTTGTGAACAGTGGCACACAAAATTGGAAGAATAATAAATAATTGTAATTAAAACTGAATACAAAAAATCATTTTTATTTTATATGCAATCTACGAGCTCATATTTTAAACGTTTTTGAAAGGTAAAAACGCAACAGTATATATGTATGATAGAAAGCACTTAATGAGTGAACCTATGTATGTTTTTTGGTAGCCTGTATGATATAAGCAGCCAGCTTCATTAACTTAACAATTTGAAAAGAAAACCAATAATTCAATTGTGATTCATTTCTTTGCAGCCAAAACGATATTAACCGTAGTTTATTGTGTTATTTACGAATATCGATAGCATAATAAAAATTTCCCACTAACGGCAACTGTTCCCATTGCATTGTATAATTTCCCTTTTGAAAAAGTTCTTCCCATTTTTTCTCTGTTTTCATGTTGCATGCTCTCTCTCTCTCTTAAAATTTCTTAAATTTCTCTTTTAAAAATTAAAAAGAAAGAGAGAATATCCTGCTCTATTATACAATAAATTTCCTTTTGTATTTGGAAGGCAAAAAAAAAAGGAAAAGAAACATCCTTTTTGAATGTGTGTGAGGCAATGTAACATCTCGTAAAGAGTTCATGACAAAATTGCCAATTGCCACAAACACTTGAAAGGCTTTAATGACCGCACACCTGTTCTGTCTTAAATTTTTACTTTGAATCCTTTAAACTGTTACAGATGTATGCGTATTATTTGGTGTGGTTATGTTTATTGGCAATGCAAGAGTCACACTTTGGTTATTTGAAGTACAATTGAAATAAAATTATGGGTAAATATTTAAAATTTATTTTTATTTTTATAATAAATGTAACTTGCTGCCAGAACTACTTACATATGTACAGCTTAAAGGCATGACGATAAAGCTTGATTTTGTATTGAATATTGCTTTTCTTGGTATGAATTTATGTTCAATTCACTCAGATTCAATTGGTAAACAGAATAATGCCGTTAATGGTATTATAATGATATGTTCATATATGTTTAAGGCACAGACTTTAGACTTTGTTGATTGTCTTTCAATTTTTTCCACTTACCATGCTCAATAGCCCGAAAGCTATTCCATTGTCCATTGATAATTTTGTTTTCATTATAAAGATTCTGCTTTACGACAATCTTGAGCATTCCATTGAACAACTGAGCATGAGGGCCCATCGCTAATTTTTTCAAATCAAACATCCGTTTAGTTATATGCATATATGCTTATTACACGTGAGGCCACGGTTCAAACCCCAGGTCAAACATCTCCAACAAAACGAAAGACAAAAAAAAAATTACGACTTCCTCTCAGCAGATTTCTGACAAAAACACTGAACAGTTTCTCACAAATCTCTCTTTCAGAGTAGACTATAAACTAAAGGTACCGCTACTCATGTGTAAAATTAACACACACAACATAAGTGGTGTGAGAAACTAGGTTGCCGTTCAGACTGAATGGTTGTAGTGACCAATTATGTATGTACGTGAATCCACGTTATAATTCAGCACATGCAATAAAGTTACATTCGGGTAGAAGGAGTGTGTATATATATGGAAATGTAGAGAACAACAATCCACTCTTCAGCCAGTCTAATGCCTTTCTAAATTTTAGTAGAGTTCGTCTGTCTAGTCGCGACGTAGAGCTTAAAAAGGGTAATCAACTTTCTGATACTAAGGTGTGTATAGTCTTCAAGGACTTTTACTGTCATGGTACAACATACTCTGCATTGCTGGAAGCTATACCAGGCTCTTGTTCACGACCTAAACTCGCAATGCACTGCAATAAAGTCTTACGCTGAATTTATTCATCCCCGTGAACACTCCATATTTACTAGACGGCTAAAGGCCTGTGAACTATCTAGTTTATCTTTCCAGCGTTTCTCCCTCATTTCCCTAACCCATCCACCGAACAAACCATTAGAATGGTAACTTGCTCTAGCAAGAGTATCCGCCATTTCATTAAATGATACACCATTATGTATGCCTCGGAACCCAAGAGGGTTAGTTTAGATTTGGTCCAAAGGCTTTTATGGAGTCCTCGAAATCATGAGCCAGTGTGAATAAAGATCATGTAAGAATTCGCATTTAAAGAGGAAAATATATCGCCATGAAAAACGTTACATTTATCACTGAATCTAAAGTGGATTTCTAGTTCAAACTTCTTGCAAAAGACCAGGGTAGGCGGCCATCATTTATTGGATACTGAAAATGAGAGAAAAATTCTAAAGACAATAAATAAATTCGCCATACACATATCCGTCACAGCGTCTGAATCCCTATATGTTTTATATGTAACAGTCCATACATGTGTCCTTATATGTACCCACAAAACTTACAACTTTTTTATGGCAAAAAGTTTTAAAATAAAGGCTTTAAAACTGTAAAACAAAATTCTTTATCGTTGTTCTTATTTAATTTTATTAGTATTTTTCTTTTTCTTTAAAGTTACCAAACAAGTGCATCATCAACCAGCGTGTTAATAAAAACAACAACAGCAACTTCAGCAGCCATAGTAACATTTTTTGTCTTCTTCCCTTTTTTTCTTTGTGAAGTAAAAGCTCGGTTGTATAGCCTTCATCAGCATTAACTTGATAAAAAAAGGGGAAAAAAAAATAAAAGTGAAGTGCTCGTCACATCTTTTTGTGTAACTTTTTTACGTTTGTTGTTGTTTTACATTTACTTTCATTTAGTTTACCGTGTAATAGAATTCAGGTCGTGGATAAACAAAATGGGATACACCAATAGCAAGAGAGAGAGATAGGGAGAGAGAGAGAGAGACAGAGAAAAAGAAAGAAAGCAAGACAAAGAGACAGTAAACTTAAAGTTACAAAAAAGTGGTGGTGGCCACAAAAGTTTTTGGTTCATTCTTAAACATGAACTGCATGAAAGTAGGTATTCACACATACTATGGCAGCAGGAAGAGAAGCATGCTGAAGTATGTTTCGGTTTTCAATGGGTAATTCACTATCAACGTCCATTTAAAGAATGGGGCATATAAAGCCGCTAATGATTAATGGACACACGATATGAGCGAATTCTAATTTTAATGCGAATAATGTTAAAAACTTTTTTCTTTTTAGGATATCAGCAGATTGGCTACTAAGATTTACTGTGTCCTTAAAAAAAAGGTGAAATTCCAATTCTTAATAAATTAATTAATTAGTCTGTCTTTTTCTCTGTGAAGTAAACACTTCCGGTGAGGAATTCGGTGACATGTTGCGTTTGAAGTTTACATCAAACAAGCACTTTACATCACTGATGAACAACTCGTTTGCATAATGTGGACAACAGTATCTGGTTACAACAGGACGGCATGGGTACTATATGTCATGTAGTAATTTGAGACCTCGATCATCTGACGTGGAAGTGTTGTAAACTGGCCACCAAGATCGTGCAATTTGATCTCCTTAGATTTTTATTCTTGTGCAGTTTTCTTAATTTGATACTAAATGGGAATAAGCCGCAGAATAAAGCGGCCCTCAAAGACGGCATAATCCATACCATCGGTCAAATGTAGGCTGCTGTAGCGCACTCATGTCATATTCCACACACAATGACATCAAGAAAGCATACAAATTTTTTTATGACATCTTACACACCCTTTCTTTTATTTAAATTTAAAGAAAGGAAGCGCTAAATGAAGACCCAAAAATAAATTGCAGAATATCATCAATGGGCATTACAGTGGAAAATTGTAGAAGTCTAGTAATCTATTCTTTTTTTAGGTGGCTTCCAAGTTAATCGCATCTAACGCATGTATTTAACTCTCTCTCTCTCTCTCTCTCTCTCTGTCTGTCTTCCTCACTTCTAGGCATACGAATTTCCAATTTCTTTCAAAAATTATATTTCTGTGTTTCTGTAAGATGAGAATACTTCAAGGAAAGTTGTATAACTACTAAGAAGGATAGCAACGTCTTCAAAATTTAATTACATATATAATTGCTCATTACAACCCTTCAGTCTGGATTACAACCAATCTTCACACACCACTTATGATATGTATATAAACTCTGGATAAACAAACTTGTTCACAGGCCATTAGCCTTCTAGTAAATATGAGTTACATATTTCCGGTGATGAATATTTTCAGTGTGAGACTTTATTGCATGTCATAGCGAGTTTAGGTCATAAACAAGGGCCTGATATAGATTCCAGCAATGCAGAGTATGTTGCAGCATGACAGTAAAATCCCATGGCGACTATTCAGACCTTTGTATCAGGAAGTGGATTACACTTGTTAAGCTTTGCGTCACGACTCAACAGACGAGCTCTACTAAAATTTAGAAAGGTATTAGACTGACTGAAGAGTGGATTGTTCTTCCTTTCATTTTGATATGTATCTACTCTCCTTTTACCCGAACTTAACTTTATCCCATGTGCTGAATTATGACATGGATTCACGTACATAGATAACTGGTTATTACAACCCTTCAGTCAGGATTACAACCTAGTTTCTCACACCACTTATGTTGTGTCTGTTAATTGCATATATGAGCGGCGGAAGCTACAGTTTCGAGTAGACAGACAGACAGATTTTTGAGAAACTTTTCATGGCAATTTTTATTTAACGTTCAGAGTTTTTGCTAGAAATCTGCGGAGAGAAACTCGCTAAATAAATATTTTTTTTATATTTTCGTTTTGATGCCTGACCTGGGGTTTGAACCGTTGTTCAAGACTCTGCTAGACCACGAAGGCTTCATTTCAATTCAGCTTTAGCTAAAGAACGTGTACAGCTTTTATTTGCTTTTTATTTTTCTTCGAGTCTAGAAATATAATTATAGCCGATTGCCTTATGATAGCACTGGCACTATGCTGAACTTATAGAGCGTAATGGCAGCTATTGAATCTTATCAAAAAGCCAGTCAAACTGAGTTATGCTTCGGGAGACAATATAGGTTGACATTTTTTTAAAAGGATGCTGATAGTATAGTTATGTTAGTAGATCAGGCCTCTATTATAAATAATTTCTTACGAATATTTTTTTAACTTTTTTTTACGAGTGTCGGTGCCTTTAACCATTATTTTGAATTGAAAGAAATTAAAAAAAAAATGTTTTCATTTAATTTTGACTTCTGTTCACATTTAATTTTTTCTTCTTTCTTTTTGTAACTGTAGTGTGTATAAAATTAAATATTTTTGTTTCCTTTTTTCCTGCATTTGTATGTGTCTTTTTTCGTTTTGTTTGAGGTGGCAATGGCATGAATGCGACTCAATTATGTTGAATTGACATTTTCAAAAAGGTTTTCTGCGTTATTTTCCTCCTCTTGTTTTTGCCTCTCCCATCAACTGTATTTTCATCAATCAACTGTTTTCATATACATTTTTAAGAATTTTTCATACATTTTTCAGTGTGGAATATTTTTCGTCATTTCTGGTCGCCCGACCGCCCTCTTTCTCAAACTGCCAATATTTGCTAGAAAGTTTAACGAGGTGCTGTTGTTTGCTTTTGCAAAAAAGGTGCACAAGAAAAAAACGAGAACAACTCAAGGAAATATTTGCTTAAATAATAAAAAAAAAAAAAAAAAGAAATAAGAAAAATGTTTCAACATGGCAAACAATTTCTTTTTTTTTCTTCTCGGCTATAGAAAATAGAATAAAATGAATCTTTTTTTTTTCCTCGTATATATCTTACTTTTTAGCACTTGTTGGCAGCTCAGCAGGTGTTTCGAGGGGAAATTTTTTTTTAAACGTTGGCTTAGAGAGACTTTATCCATGTGTTCAATGAATATTATGAATTTATGAAATATTGCCATTTATAGGTACAAAATAATTTGTTAAGAAATGTATTTAACTTTAGCAGCCCTTATAGACATTAATTTGGCTTAAAAAAGAGATTTATCACATGATTGATGAATGTTACAATGTATTCTCTCCTTTATTCTTCCTTTCATTACTTTTAACGATACCTTGCGTTGAGTCGTATTTATTAGATAATTGAGCATTGAACTCAATTATTGAGAAAAAAAAAAAATCGGCGAAATGATTTTCGCCCGCGAGTTTGAAATTATGAGAGGTAATTAATTTGAATTTTCCTAAAAACTTTTCAACACAATGAATGATGGCAATTGTAATTGTTTAACATTTGTCAAGGCTTAAAAACATAATCGTTTAAATCATAATTTTAATTTAAGCCTTTGATGTATGTCATGTTGTAAATTTGTAAGGGGGTTGATTGAACAAATTTTTCCTTCAATCATATTTTGCCGGATTTGTCATTATTTATAAGGTTTAAAATATTAATTACTCGTTTACGTCATTAAAACAAAGATTATTTTTATTTAAAAGAATAATTTTTTGTTTAATAAAAAATATTTAAGTGTTTTCGGTTTGATGGATGGGTTTGAACAGCGGCCCTACGTCTAATATTAGACTCGCACTACCTACTAGACTTCTGTTATTGGACAAGAATTCCGAAATCTCTATCCTGGATAAGCAGCCTTTGTGCGAACCAGCTTTAGTACACAGCTTTTTGTAAGCACCTCAATGCCTGCAACCCAAAAGAATAGACACATTTTGGCTTTGTGCTATCACAGTCCTTTAATTAGGATCTTCCGATGTATACATTTAGACTTTCAATATCTGTTCTCTTCAAATCAGAATGATTATCTGAATAGTAGAAGCCCAGCTACTTCCTCCTCTTTAGACATAAAGCTAGACATGGCACGCTTACTTCTTCATCTTTGCAGCTTTAGCAAAAGATCCAATGCTTCCTACATGACTTCTCAGAGTGAAAGGCTTTGGGATGACCCCAGCAACTTTGCTAGTTGTGTTGGAATATAAGCAGTGGCGCGATCTACACTCTAAAGTCGACTCCGAATGATAGATTTTTTGAGAAACTTTTTCATGGCAAATTTTATTTACTCTCAGGACGCCGAAGAAATAGTAAAATTTTGTTTCGTTAGAAATATCTGACTTGACTTCCTACTGTGACCACGGCGACTTCATTAAATCCATATAAGGTTTGTTAAGGCTAAACGTCAAAAGACCGCACTCACGTTGATGCTAGTGGCTCTGTTTGGTTAAATTCCATTACAACTGGTAGTGCAATGGAATCTAGGGTTAAAATATGGAGATGCAGGTCGAAAACGGATTGCATTAGAAGATATCGCCATGTTATACTTATGATATTATGCGGAGACGTTTCTGTTAAGTACTTTGCATCGAAGCTAAGCTAAGGCTAAGGCTAAGGCAAATCGAACAGTTCAAATACTACATGTTCTTTTAAGAAGAGCATCATCACGGGGTATAGAAATGGATGAAGGACGGTGACAATTGACCCCAGAATGGAATACGCTTAGGAAGCGGCAACTTAGATTGAAGATATATAGGAGGGATTAGGGAAGTACTATTTGACTGGTAGGCCGTCAGCCAAACGATTACCTCCTAAAAAAAGTTGATTAACTCTTTCTGGACCGCTTGCTGGTCATGTGGAAGATCAAGTCATTGTCTTAAGCATGCTTACCATTATATTCCTGTTAAATTGGAAGAAAAGTTTGGAGAGGCATGTCATAACGCCTTCTATTATAATATATTGCCTTGTAGTGGGTACATCGCTGAATAATTGAATTCATTTAACTTTCTATGACGTTCGTTGTTAAAGTTATTCTCACTGGAGCGTGGGGAGGCTTCTGGCTGAAGCCTCTTAATGTTACTTCACTACGCCATACTATCAGATCAAGTATGATTCTAAAACGATGACAGCAAACAAAGCCATATTGGGCATAGCCTCATATAAAGATTACAAGGATTTTGAAATTAGTTGCAGCTTTATGACAACCATTTTTGTATTCATGATGGTTGTAACCAATTCTAACTATTCCTAGAGTGAACTAAAATTAGCACACTACTACCTTACGCAACGTAACTCTGTAGCTTTTTCCATTACACTAAACTCTGGAAGATCTCGTTACTAATCCTATTCAAATTGTAATAAAAACTTCTGAGTGTTATAAGTGATTCAATATAAAATTATTTGTTGTTGTATCCTTAACTAAAATCAACAATACTTTATGAATTATTTTCTTACTGTCAACTAAACTTTTAATAAATACAACACAACACAACTTGTCACCTATTAGGACATATTCTTTTACAATCACAACAAACCTTTATTACGTACGTATTATAAAATACTCCACAATGAAAGGATACCCAAGCAAGGATTGTTTTTCTACTGTTCTACTCTGTTCTGTCTGTTTTACAATTTTACTGCCTGGCAATAAAGCATGTCATCTGTCAGGACTGTAAACATCATCATGGTCGTCAGGGTAACTTCTGTTAAATCCAGGCATCTAAACTATTCGTTGCAATTACAATAATAACGCAATTGTTATACAATAATAAATAAAAATGCAGGTATTGTTATTGTTACCGTAGACTGGCATTTATGTTTACGTTATCACTTAAATACGCACTGAACAGTGAACAGTTAGGCGAGGTGAATGTACTTTTGCAACGATTATAAAACGGCTTTAAATAAAATTAAATTTTTTTTTCATAAATTAATTAAAAAAAAATTATTTCCCTTAATACACTTGTTTGAATGTTTCTAAGGATCCTGATAGTAGTGTCATACAATGCAGGAATATATCGTGTCTGCAGGATGAGTGCAATACCTGAATCAATGCTCTAAAAGCATATTTATGGAAATTCCAAAGATTATAAATAGACTGGAAACACATACTTCTAACATAGAAGACTGTTTTTTGGAATGCGATGGTGATTACGACAAAGTCTTCTCTAAGATTTCTTAGGTATGATGGTTTATCTGATTTAAGAACACTGGTAACACCGTAGATTTTTCTATATGAAGGCATAGTCTATGCAATACACCAGAGATCAGCAATGAATCGTTTTTTCACTACTCATAAGTACTCATGAAATTTTGAGTGAGTCAACAGTATTGAAATTCAACTACTCGGACTCATTCGTACTCACTACAACATTAATTTAAAAGCACAGGTTGCTATGAATATGAGTACAGGTTGCTATGAATATGAGTACATCAAACTCATAACATTCGAAATATTTTTGATTCATACGCCTACTCATTTAGATTCATAAATTTAGAAAAATACTTAGAATACTCATAAATGATTCGAATCATTCATCAAAATTTACAGTCTTAGTTGTTGTTGCATTTACAAAAAAGAACAAAGACGGAGACGGCAAGCAAAGCAAATACACAGCATTATAGTGAGTATTGTAGTGTCCGTATGCGAATCATACTTATTTGGTGATTCTTGTAAATGTTAAGTAAAGGAGAGTCGAAATCAACAACAACATGCGTATTGTTAAGTATGAGTACGATGAATACTTCAAACTTTGAATATGAGTAGTATGAGTATGATATTAAAATAAGTATGAATGCGTATAAGTATCAGAAATTATGAGTATGATTCGAATCTTCTTATTCATCTTTTTGAATACTCATTGCTGACCTCTGCTGTACAGGAAGCTTTCCCAATTTCGAACTGCTGTTAGGTAGATTGTCCTCCAAACGATTTTATACGTCATCAACAAAGACAAAAATTGTGCTTATAAGCTGAAAGCAAAGAAGACATACGTACCATAAAGATTCGAATTCTAGAAACGATATAGCTTCTACAAATTCTAGTAGGTAGTATGATGGCTCACTAGATGTGAGGCCAAACTGCAAGTCAGAAATCTCCAACAAAAATATTACTTCATCGACTTCCTCTCAGCAGATTTCTGGCAAATCCTTTGAGATTAAATAAAATTACCAAAATTCTGTCGTACTGAATTAACTTTAAACTGTAGATGCCGCCATTCATGTTAACACACACAACATAAGTGTTGCGAAAAGCTAGTTTGTATTCCTGACTGAAGTGTTGTAATGAGCAATTACGTATGTGTGTTTATGGATTTGTGTGTCAGCCTACGAACTTTTCCATACAACGCTTAGATTTCTAGTCAGAAAAAACTTGCATTTATGAACTGTTTTCAGTTTTTTTTTATAACAACACGATTGCCACAATTTTACGAGACTTAAGAATTGTTTTTCAAATATTTTCCGTCATATCTTCCTTAAAATTTCTTACGACATTAAAGAAATGAAAAAATGGCGCGATAAAAACCTAAAGTATTACATGGAAAATCAATACCCGTATAAGTGTCAGAGATCGTTAAAGAAATTGTTTATTGAAGGCAAAGTGTCTCAAGTGGTTCTTAAAGTTTCCACTCCCTTCCTTTCACGTTCATCTATTTCCTTTTCCAGACTTTTACTTGCGGAAACAATTTTTCTTTTAGCTGCTTCTCTAGGTTTTAAATTTTAATACCACTTCAGTAGAAACTAACGTACGTACGTCCAATGACTGAATGTATCGCAAGTAAGTTTCCCTATTTCCTTAGAAGATCTTAATTTTAGTTCATTGCATAGTATAAACGCAAATAGCATTTGTTGCCCTCGATGGGGAAAGAAAAAGAAGAAAAATATGAAACTTTTTATTTTTTTTTGTTGTTATTGCGAATTTGCATTGTATTATATTTTCGTAATAAATGCTAAATTTAGTTTCCTGTGAGAGATGAGAATGAGAAAATACAGAAAATGCAAATAAAAATTGCGCGAAAAAAATAAATGTTAAAAAAATGGAACAAATTTGGCGAATGGCAAAAAGTAACAAAAAAATAAATGAACATATTAGAGTGAAATTTTTGTAATTTTCATAAAGTTGTTGCAGCATATACATAAATGGGGAAATAAGAAAATGGTTGAAAGTAAAATTTTTTGCTAAATAATCTTCAGAGGCAGACAAAAAAGGAAAAGTAAAATATAACGCTGCTCTTTAAATGATTGCCCTCTTAAGATATTATGATACCCTACAGCTTCAAGCGGCGTAATTGTTTAGAAACAATGCTTAGAAACAATGTTTACAAACAAAACAAAAAAACCTATCAATCATGTAAAAGGTATTTCAGTAAGAGTGCATTTTTCAAATTAAAATCAGAACACGTCTAGTTTCTGAGATGTAATGATACACTACAGCTTCCCTGATTTTGGTGGAACTTGGTTAGTACAGGGCCTGCGTTCACCCGTGGCATCACAACGGGCCGCTATGCGTGCTCAAGTGAGCTTTGTGATATCAGAGCTACCACTCCGACCTAACCTAACCTAACAGTTTCATGTGGCGTAAGTGTTTGGAAACAATGTTTAGAAACACTCAATCCAAAAACCTATCAATGTCTAAGACGTAATGATTGGGTAATGATACCCAGATACCCAACAGCTCCATGCGACCGATTTGTTTAGAAACAATGTTTAGAAACAATCAAATCAAAAAACCTATCAAACATGTGAATGATGCTTTACTAAGAGATGATGTTTTCAGTTTAAAATTAAAACACGTATAGTTTCTGAGCTGTAATGATACTGTACAAATTCATGTGGCGTAATTGTTTATAAATAATGCTTAAAAACAATGTTTAGAATCAATCAACCCAAACAACCTATCAATCATGTAAAAATTTCAGTAATATCGCATTTTTTCAGTTTAAAATCACAAACACGTATAGTTTCTGGCTAGTTTCAGCTCTGACGACATGCCATTTTCTGTGAATTGTTTTCACAGAGATGTAGCTGAATCTCAGCAATGACACATTGGATTTTGGAATTGAATTCAAGAATTGTTTCTAGCTTATTCGCATAAACCCGAGATTTCAAGAAAAAATTGCCATAACGCCATATTGCACGATCATGGTTGCCATCTCGTTGAGGCCTCGTCGAGAACTCCGTTACCATGTTTCAGTAACAAATGCTGTTCACTTACTAAACTCGTCATTGCAACCCTTTAACCAGGATTACGACTGAACTGTTCGCAACACCCGTCTTGTGTGTATTAATTTTATCCATTTAAAGTCGACTGTGAAGGACAGATTTTTGAGAAACATTTCATGGAAATTTTATTTACTTTTATAGTTTTTGCCAGAAATCGGCCTAAAGAAAGTTGTAGAAGAAATATTTTTTGGCTCAACCACGGGCTTATGGTAGTTGAGGAACGACAACAACTTAGCTTATCGGTAGTGACATTGCACAAATTAGAGTTAAAAATTAGTCCCAGACCATCAACTCATCCAAATACCAATTTAGTTTCATAAGGTATCTTTTAAGATTTTTGTTTGATTTTACAAGGGAGAGAGCTCGGATGGGAGTCGAGTAGCGGACACTTACTGCACTTTGAGTGTGTTCAAATTCGAGACTTGGTTTTGACTCAACATCGCATCTATCAAATCCTTTATTGTAGCCAGACTGATGAGGTACCTAAAGAGACTTTTTTAACGTTTAGACTGGAGGATTGACATCAGCATCTATCAAATGTTTACTGTTGTACTCCTGTGTATGGCGTAAGAGTGGCTGATTGTATTGCATCTGTTTTGCAGGAATGCTGATATTATGTTTGGAAAATAAGATTTCACATCAATAATGTCACTCGCTGTAACCTAATAATTGATTTACCACACATATTTAATAATAATATTCCAGGAATTCAATTCAATATTTTTCTATTCATTTAATTTTGATTTCATAATAATCGAAATATATTTTTAAATTAATATTCGTGGCATTTTATGAATTTTCGTTGTCAGGGTTATGGTGCTCAATTAGCATTTGAAATATTTCTTAAAATCGATTTTATTTCAATTAAATTCCTAATAAGTTAAAAATATAATTACAATTTTAATTCATACATACATATACACATACATACATATGTACATATGTACGTCAAAATAAATCTGAGAATGTATAAGGATAACACGCACTCATGTATAAGGATAACACACAATATAAGTGGTGTAAGAAGCTAGGTTGTAATCCTAACTAAAGGCTTGTAATCACGAAATAACGTTAGCAATCTTGGAGAGAGAGTACTTTCTAAGTGATAGGTTATTCCATCTTAATATAATTTAATTTTTAATTTTAATTTATAGAAATGTTTCCTATAATTTAACGTTTATGATTACGCCCATAAGCCTATGATAACTTTTCAATTATCGTATGAGGTAATTTGAAATGCTTTCCAAATACATGCACATAACTAAACCCATAAACTTACTCTTGAATGCATAACATATACGGTGAACCGCAATGAAAATATTTCATTTGTCTTATAGTGTAAATGCATTGTATTACCGCAAACTTACAAAGGCATGTTTTAATTAATGTCTTTACGTAATGTATTGTAAAAGGAGGGAGGAGAGCAAACGGGAAAATAAAGAAACCTTAAATGTTTTCTCTGGGAACAAGCTATTTCACTAAATGTGAGTAGGGAATTTAAAATGAGCAAAAGGAACATAAGTAGGGCGGTTAGCTTGCGATAGGCCTGTTGAGACTTAGCAGTGAAACCTCTACAAAAAATGAATCGCCCAATTGCTTAACGCAGAATTATCTATTAGAACTCGGATGACTCTAACCATGGTGGTATAACATATCTGTGTAGGAGAACGGAAAACCAAACTATGCCTCTGTCTACCAGATCTTATACCGTTTTCCAAGCGGAGAATATATGAAGCGAATAACCAGCTGCAGCAGCTATGGAATTATAGCGCAAGAAATTGAATAACCCGATGCCTTTTACTTTCTTGCTTAATTTATCATTACAACCTAGCTTTTTACACCACTTATGTTGTGTGTTTTATACATGAGTGGCAGGACCTAAAATTTAAAGTCTCCGAACGTCAGTTGCGATCAGTTTCTAATCTCACTTGTCGTTGTTCAAGTGATTTATGCGAACGGGTTTCAGCTGCTTGTAATCGAAGATTTTCCAGTCTCAATGCTTCTTGAGGTGTAGGTCGACCAATTGCTAGTCACTTTGGAGGCATGATTGCACGGGGACGACGTGAAAAATGCGTTTAATCCAATTGAACTCAACAGAATTTTTAATAATTTTCCAAAATTAAAATATTTCAAACTTGTGATTGACATTTTGCGGGAATGAGTTATACTAAATGTTATTAAAATCATAATTGATGAATCCTAAAATGTCTGGTATTTGTCCGATCAACACATAATCAAATGCATAGTTTACGATTCAATTCATTTTGAATAATTCTAAGTAGCGCTATCTATCGGAAGTTAATCGCACTTTGAAACCGACTTAGTCGTCTTATGCGCAACAACCAACTTATAAGCTTTCACCAACTTATAAGCTTTCACCGTCTCATGCACAACAACTTTACTAAAGATCATAACATGATCAGATGAACGGTATAGGATTTAATTAATTTTTAGTAATTTTCGGATATTGACCATACCAACTTAGAAACCTTCCCGGGCTCATAAGCAACAACTTTGCTGAATATCATAACATGATCATAGACTTCAAACAAACCCACAAACAAATAAACACACATTCATTTTTATATATGTATGTATATAATATAAAATATAATAATAGTAGTAGATTACATAGAGCTGACGGGTGACGTATACGTAATATTTTGTTAGACAATAACACTCATACTTTTTTATTTATTTTATTTCATTTTATTTGCTTATTCATACAACATAAAAAGTAGCCTATAACTCCTTCTAGACATACAGGAAGATACTGTGAAAATTTCAAGAAAATCGGTTCAGCCGCTTAGCGGTCTATAGACTTCAAACAAAGAAGAAAAAGATTTTGTAGGGAGTATGAATGAATCCGAGTAGTTGAAGTTCTACACTGTTGACTCACTCATACTCAAAAGTTCATGAGTACTTATGAGTAGCGAAAAAACGATTCACTGCTGATCTCTGGTGTACAGCATAATGAATGGAGGGCAAGTGGCACAAGCATCGAAACGATATAAGAATTTTTTCTCGAGATCCTAATATGTAATTTGGAGAAGACAATACGCTAGAAATGACTAATGTTGGAGGAGTGAACTGGAGGAAAGTGTTAACGAACTTCCTATAAAAAATATGCTTTTAGTAGACTTTAATGGTGAGAGCACAATAAGCAGATATGATGGCTTAGGTGAATGCTCTTCAACTACTTACTTTGAATAATTGTTTGGAAATTTTAATCTAAAATTATTTACCATGTACCTAGGATTTCCTGGTTTAATAGTAAGTTATCGGTGTTATTTAACATTGAAAGTAAACATATAATTATACATCCTCATTGGCAATGATATTTTAAGGATTTAAGAATAATTTATTATCTTCCATTCCTTAATAAACAATACAATACAAAATATTGAAATTAAAATCGTATACAAAAAATAGAGGAAAAGAAATGAAATGGAATAAAATGAAATGAAAGCAATGGAAAGGAAAGGAAGACGTAATAAAGAATAAAAAAATAAATTAAAATATTTCATTTCTTTTTATTTGTTGTTTTACACAATTAAGAATCATAATTGTCAGCGATATAAAAACAATAGTCCAAGCATTTTATTTTTATTTCATGTATGAAGCAACCGGACAACCCAGGGCAGGGCAACTGTAAATGGTCAACCGTTAAAGAAATGAATGGCCAACAGGAGACAGCAAGTCGAAAAAACGAAACATTTTTTGTTTTGTGTTAAATAAATTGAAATGCACTGAAATCGTAATAATAAAAAGAATGTATATTTTATGTTTAATTTTATCGTTAATAAATAATATTTTAACTGGACAATAAGGAAATGGTTGACTTTAAAGTCAATATAATATGCAGCAAAAAAAAAATTAAATGAATCAATTTTTATTTAAGTTTACAACGACTCTTTGGTATGTTACAGCGACATATAAATGGTAGTTGGTGGAAAGAAAGCTGTTTAAAGAAAAGAAATTTGAAACAACATCGAAAAACATCAGTTTTATCACCACAACCTCGCTTATAAGTCAACAGATCGATACTTGCTTACTTAATTGGCCATTTCAACCCTGCAATGGTTACAACCTTGCTTCTCATACCACTTATATCACATACATAACATACATACATAATTGGCCATTACAACCTACTTATATCACGTGTGTTAATTTTATCCATGAGTGGCGGGACAGCTAGGATTTGAACAACTGGATCGCGTCTTATAATCCAATACACTACTTACTAGACTATGGCGACTTCAGAACTGTTTACAGAAACTTATTTGGAGGCTGCTCCTAGATAGATAGACAGACTAAATTAAGCGATTCATCATCATAATGGACTATCTCATATCTCATCGACTTCGCTTCTGCTTGTTACATACTCTCTAATGAGAACCATCAACAACATCAATTACGAAGGAAGATCGTGTCGTATATAGTTTTCCTAAATTTTTGCAATCAACTGCGCTTAAGCAGTCTCCGTAGTCTATTAAGTAGTGTGTTGGGTTATAAGACGTGAGGCCACGGTTCAGACATATCCAGCAAAACGAACTATGAAATATTTCCCTCGGCAACTGCTTCTCAACAGAATTCTGGCAAAAGACTCTGAGACTGAATAAAATTGCCATGAAAAGTTTCTCCAAAAATCTGTCTTTCGGAGGCGACTTAAAGCTGTAGGTCACGCCACTGAAGTATAAAATTAAAAGATATTAGGTCGTAATCTCGACTGGAGTTGTGTATATACTTCGCTCAGATGCATACTGTTTGCTTAGGTGAGATCCATAAGATGTTTGCTTCTTATGCTTTTTAAAGCAGGCCAATAATATAGAAAATATTGATTCGTTTTGAAATCCTGTAATCCCGTGCCTGTCTTTGCTGTTATTTAGCGAAACAGTTCAGATATATCCTCATAGCCCCATAGGAAACCTATCATAACACTCAGTTTACTTTTATCCCCAGACTTAATATACTTTAGTGAGACATATACTGTGCTAGTAATTTCGCTGCAGTTTAATAGCGTTCCATGGGACATTTCAGTCGTCATCATGTTACACGCTAGGTTACCTAAAACTCTCGTTCCATTTGATTTAGATTTTACCAGGAAATCTTCAGTTTTACTCGTACCGTCCGGTTATACTTCCTTAAGTAATTTACGTCACTTCAATATTTCTCCTTGTATATGAATGTCGATCTTCTCTCACTGAAATTTTGACCATGTCCTGGCCCTTCTTACTTAAAAATTGAGATACCACCGTTATCACAATAACCGTTATCAGCGGCAGTGCAGAACTTGCATATTTCAAACTGTATGCGGTCGTCGTAGTATAGTAGGTTCAAACCCCAGATCATTCATATCTAAGCGAAATTTGAAGAAATATTTCTTCGGCTACTTCTTCTCAGCTCTGTTCTGGCAAAAACTCCGAGTATAAAAAACAATTTTCATGAAAAAGTTTCTCAGAAAAATCTCTCGTTCGGAGACGACTTTCAGCTGTAGGTCCCGCCATTCATGTATGAAATTAAGACATGCAACATAAATGCTGTGAGAAGCTAGGTCGTAATCCAGACTGAAGGGTTGTAATGAATGTACGTATGTATGTAAGCTATCATAGCTGCTCCAAATACAGTCGTTATGTCAACAGGTCCAACTTCTACGGTGGTAGCATGAGAACACATGCAGTATTTCTAGATTAGCTACACTGATCCATGAAACAAGAAGAAACCCTATTTTCTTTCCTTGAATCTCATGGCCATCGATCGCACTATTGCGGATTTCAAATGACCTTTCTTCTTATGAGATAGTGCCCTGTTCTTTCTTTGAAAAGACGGGGATTCCTGGCTTTTCTTTTGCTATCGTCTTTGACTGAACTCTCCAAAGTAGAGGCTGCTGCATTAGTGAGTTTTCCTATAGACTCAAGATAGTTTTCTGAATCCCAACGAATCTACCAGAAGTGGCACCTTATGCTTTGAGTAAGAAGTCAGCATTGGACTGAAAGAAAATTTATTATTCCTTTCTTCCATCCATATCGATAATAATGGAACGATTTAAAAAAAAATTAATTGTAAAATTAATATCGTACGGCATCAATAAAATCTACAGTTCCAGCACAAGTTGATACAATAATAGCAGAAGCCGAAGCAGAATAATAAATAAAAAGAAGGAAAGAAAAAAAGAAAAAACGAAAAAGGAAAAGAGCCTGAATTTATCAATAAGCGAACAAATTAAACAGTCATATATATTCAGCTCCACATGCGCCCAGATATACGCCATTAATTGCCATTAATGCGAAAACAATAGCATGCTACACTGAAAGAAAATGATTGTTGGTGAATTTTTTTCAATACAATTTGCAAAAAGAAAAATATTTTTTTCTTCTCTTCAAAACAAATGGAAATAAATGTAGATTTTATATTTTTCTGTTTATCTTCCTCCTCTTCGCTTTTTTTTACAGTGTACCAGTGAGTTAAAAATCATTCGCTTAAGTTTAATGAAAATAAAATGGAATGATTGAAATCAAAAATGTGTCTGCATATGTGTGAATATGTGTATGTGTGTGTGTATTTGTGAGCTTAAAAAAACAATCGTTTTAATTGATTTCATTTTATATTTTTGTTTAAAGCTTACAAATAATGCCGTTTAAATAAAAGGAAAGGAAAGGAAAGGAAAAAAAGAACAAACAAAACAAAAGTAAAGCAGAATAAAATATCATTAACGTTTCTGAATACAGAAGTGTTCTGCAATAATGTGAACGAAATTTATTTGTTTAAATCCATTTAACTGCTTAACAACTTTAGCAATTTTCTAAGAAAAACTATGTTTAAATAACAACGGAAGTAATGATTGAAATCAAATTCACACTTATATTTGCTTTTGTTGTTGTTTTTGCTTACTCCAAATGGCTCTGAACAGGTTGGGAGGAACATTGCTGGAAGTGAATATTTTTCATTCAATACGTTTAGGCTCCTAAATCAGATAACAATTCAATGATAAAATAAACCTAAGAAAGTTAAGTTAAATTTATTCCTCTTTGCAATTAAGCCCAGCATAAAATCTTGATCGGTAGCAACATTATTCAAACATGTTGTCAAATTTCATATCTAGGGCCTGCAAACTTGAGTGAAAATAGTGCAAACTATGCTTTGTAATATGAATACTGCTTCATTTTAAAAATCTGCATCAATTAGGGTTCATGTCAAGGCTAATAATTAAATGCTAGTTATTCTTTATTACAGATGTTGTCTTATCCGTGTTAAATGGAGTTTAATATCAGCCTCTAGTTACCACTTTATCATTTCTTTTATTGTGACTTTCTATAGTTTTTTTTCTACCAATTAAATAAAGAATCAATTGATTCAATATGAATGCATTCTAGAACAACAACAGCATTGTGATGAACTCATTTCATTGGTTCATATTCGTTATTAATGACACAATAAATACTCGCTTACAAACAGAAATTTTCTTTCTTTTCATCTTAGTTCAAACTTTTAGTTTTCCTACGGCTCTAAAGGATAAAACAATACTATAAGGGAAGGCAAAATAAAAAAAATAAAAATAAAAAATTGAAAAATCATGAAAAATCAACAGACAAAACAGAAAAAAACGTAGGAAAAGGAAAGCTCAACGGAAATAAACAGAAGAAGTAACAATTGCCGTTCTAAAGGCCAACGAAAACGGAGAACAACAACACAAATAATAAACTGGTACGCTGGTATAACTGGTACACTGGATACACTGACACACTCATCGGCTAACGTTATGGTAGCAGCATAATAGCAGCAACAATGACATCAGCAGTAACAACAACAACAACAATAAAATTGTTAATGTTACTGTACATATATAGACTTCCAATAAACTGTGCGATAAATATGAAGACAAATGAATAAAATAAAGGCCACTGAGAACAAAACAAAAACGAAGAAGAAGTAAAGAAAATAAAAAAAATATTAAATAATAGAAAGAGAGAAAGTATAAGGCAACGAGCGTAAAAGACATGAAAACAATAATAAAATTGTAAGGCCATTGAATTCTCTTTTTTCGTATTATTTTAACGGAAACGGATACGCCAGCCTCCAGCCATTCGGGAGCAGCAAAAAGAGGGGAAAAAAGAACGGAAAAAATGTAAAAGAAAATGTAAAAAAAAAGGAAAAATCATAAAGGTATTTCCATTATGAAATGGCAACAAATTTGTTAGTAAATTATACTCTCAACACACACAAAAATACACACACATACGCTTTCACGCTTTTCACTTCATTTACCCCTCTTATACTCATTGATTTCAAATTTAATTTTTTTGTTCTTTTTTTTCTTTTCTGTTGCTTTTGTAAAATAATTGCAGGAAGTCTGTAGTAAGGCAGCGTTAGCAAGAGAGTCAGCTAAAGCTGTAGCTATAGATTGTCTCAAAACAAGGAAAACAAAAAGGAGAATAAGAATAGAGGAGAAAAGTATCACACAAATTAAGTATTTTATTTGCATCCGTTTTATAATAATGACTCCTGTTTTAAATAGAATTCTAAGCGTGTTAGGTATTTCATTTGTAAACAAAAACAACAAAAGAATACAAAAAAAAAATTAAAGCAAAAAATTCAAGACAGAGGAAATATTATTAAAGAAAATAGTAATAACAGGCAAATCAATTTATTAAAGTTTTTTATTTCATATTCTTCATCATTCTCTTTTTTATACACACATAACACAATTGATCCATACAACCCTTCAGTCAGTTCTGCACCATCTTCTGTTCTGTTCTCCAAAGTTAAGCAAAAGTTCGACCTACATATTTGGGTTGTGGTTTTTAATTTGCCGAAACACTACCTTGATCTCGTCATGGCTGAGAGAGGATTTAAAATTTTCTGCAAATTGCTTGACTCTTTTATAAAATTTTTTGACATCATTCTTAAAGCTTCACGGCTCGATTTTCTTCCCTTCGATTTTCTACCACTTCTTACGTTTGAAAATTGATCTCTTACTTAATTGATCAGTACAATCCTTTAGTCTGGATATCGACTTAGCTTCTCACAACACCTTTGTTAATTAATATATATAGAGTTTTGAGAAACTTTAGATGGCAATTTTATTTTACTATCACGAGTTTTTGCCAAAAATCTGCAGAGAGGAAGTCGCCGTAAAAAGTATTTGTTTCATATTTCATTTTGTTGCAGATGCCTGTCGTGGGATTGGATGAGTGGCTTCAAGGCTAATAATAATAAGGCGATGATGTGTGAAATAATAACGTTTAAGTGTTCGCCACGGCCTTTCTGGGTGGAGGTGACGTAACCTAACTACCACGGTTTGGCTTCATTTTTGGGTAAGTTATCTTAAGTCGTATGCGTATACGAATAAGCCTTAAAACACAGCGGTTGTTAGACCGTTCAAATTCAGCATAATGAGGCCTGCAGAAACAATGCTTCTTCTGAGACTTGTAAAACCTACGCCATTAGTTAAAAAGCTTGAAAATTTAAAAGTTTGAAAGTTGCTAATGAGATAGTCCTTCAACACTTTCCCAAGAAGTCTCTCAAACTGGCTTTGTCGTAATGTTTACTGTTTGTATTATTATTTTTGAGGGATGAGAGAATATTTTAATGAAGTAATTGAAACCCCTATTTTTCGCTTTTTAATTCAAACTACCAGGATGGAAAATAGGTTGCCTTCAAACATATTCACACCCGAGTCAAACATTCTGAACACGCAACACATTACTTAGGAAATACCAAATTTTCTACAAATACAGCTTAAGAAAATTTTATAAGACACATAATTCAATTAATCGGGTCTTTCAATAAGCGCTTTCAATGTATAAATTTAAATAAAACTACATGGATGTGAGAAGTCGCCTTAATGTATTAGGTAGTGTGTTGGCTTATTAGACTGGAGGCCACGGTTCAAAACGAAAATATGAAAAATATTTCTTCGGCGACTGCCTCTCAGCAAAAACTCTGAGAGCAAATAAAATTGCCATGAAGAGTCTCTCAAAAATCTGTATAAAAATTAACGCACACAACATAAGTGGTTTGAACAACTAGGTCGCAATCCTGACTGAAGGGTTGTAATACCTAATTATGTATGTGTAAACTGTGAGACACACTTTTCTCTGTGGAATCAGTAGGAAGGCCTAATTTTTCTTTCGATTTATTTTCTAGCTTTTCATTTTCATTGAATTTTTTTGTTTTTAAACATTATTTAACCTTCCAGATAAAACAAACAAAGAAAAGAAAAATATTTTAAAATGACCCACTTTCAACTGCCACAACAACTGCGAACATGTTTTAATATAAAGGATAGCCAAGGACGGATAATACGGAATGTCAAGTAAAATAATCTACAAAACAATACATATACAGGGGTATATGGAATGCCTTAGTGTAAGTCTGGATTCATAAATAGATTCCTTCCTGTGTGTTGGTTTATGCCACGATGTCGTCGATACCATTTATTATTGCTTCAGCAGAGGATTCTTCTCTGTGCCATAGCTTTGCTAACACAGTGGCATTTGGTGAATGATTTTAAATCCAATGGATAGAGATTCACCCCTCTTTTCCTTTTTTCGCATTTCCCTTTTATGGTTGTGTGTGTGATGTTTGTGAATCCGTTTTAAGAATGTCCGCGCCATTACAACTCCTACTGCTGTACTCTATATTACTTTGCTGCACTTTAGTAGCTGAAGCTGTAGCCGTACTATATAACTGTTGCAATTGTTGTTATTGTTTCATATTTTATTTCAGTGACGTTTAAAGGTCCGTGTGCACAACAATGACATAAAATAACCAATTTGCATAGTTTAGCTAGTTGAACGCTTCTTGCATTACTTAAAGGCATAATGGATTGCCACCACCACCACATAGAACAACAGGCAGCAAAACACCAAAAGGCGAAAAGTAAAAAAAATATTAAAAGCGTTATAATAAAATAAAAGCGGAGTGAGAGAGAGCAGAGCAAAAATAGAGAAAGAATAGTCAAACAATTGAAATCACAGATACACGACCAAAGGATAATGGCTACAGACATGGTTGCAATTCATTGTCTATATTTACATAGTCTTAGAGAAACAGAAATAACTTTTATTGTGTAAGTAATTGCTGGTAATGGATGAAGAACATAGAATAAATGTTTGTTAAAGTAGGAGAAAATTTTAATGAAAAACAGAGCCATGTATTGTTAATTAAATTTATGTTAGCCTTATCCACTCTGCTTTAATTCTATGGCATTCTGTTAAAGAATTCACGCCTTTCAGAATTTTGCAAGGATTTTGTACTAAGGCATCTCTTGCCTTTTTCTCTATCTCCCCTATTATTCTCTCCTTTAGGACGCCTCTGGGCTTGAATAGGGCCAGCTTAAGGTTAGTTATTGGGTCTATTACGGGGCACTGCGAGATTAGATCGCTGACAAAGATCTGAAACAGATCCCAGCCGCACTATTGCAGGGTATGTTGCGATGAGGAGGAGTTGAAGACTATGGAACGCCTCCTCTGTAGATGTCCAGCCTTTAGTAGGTTGAGATTGAAGATAGCAGCTTGAGGCAAGAGCTTCTTTGAATTCTATGCCGAGAGCCGACATAAAAGCTTTCGATAGATTCATTATTGGTTTCAGCTGGTTGAGGAGTGCTAGGGCTTCAATAGTGTAGTCCCGCTCTCTTTTGTGTTTTTTTAGTCTGTGTAATTCGTCTGCTTCCTTATTCTCCTCTTTCCTACTTCCTCTACTTTTTTTTTATCTCCCCTATTATTCTTTCCCCTTTAACACATTGTGCAATGGGTCAACTGAATCTCCGGGTACAGTACTTAATTGGCAAGTACACGTCCTCTTATCTAAATCTACACCAAACCTACTAAGTAATCTACTTTTTATCTTCTCACTATTCTAAGTAATACGTTTTGATTTTGACTACACCATACTACAAATCAAAGTAAAAATTATCGGACGATCAACAGGGTCTTTTCAACTTTAATAGTGGACAACGGATATCTTGCCGAGGCTACATGTGTCAAATTACTTGTTATTTATTCAGTCTATTTCAACAAATCACCATGCACGAATACTGACAACGAGGTGTGTTCGCTGAATGGGCATAGTAGCACCGAAGTACTATTTTTAGTAGAAATCAGGGCCATTTCTGGACATGGGTAGGTGAACAAACAAAATTATCGAACTTGTGATACCAATCCATTGTTTGGTGAGGATTATTGCTTCTCGGCGTAATCAATACATATATTTTTTGAGATCGCCCTTGGACAGGCCATCACTGCCAACAGAAAGTGCTATATATACTGAATTCGATGATTTGGACATCAACGACATATGGAAGCAGGAAGGTGCTACATCCTACACAGCTCATGACACGTTGGATATTCTGCACGAGCAATTTGGGGGAATCTCACGCTAAGATTAAGGTTATACCGTTTATGGTCTGTGGTCAGAGCCTCATCAGCATGATAAGGTACACCAAGCCCTTGAAGAACAATGGGTGAGGTTGACTTTTGGAAAGGATTGGTTGTGTAAAAAAGTACGTGTCTCTTGAACGCTTCGCTTTTCCATTAGTCGTCCTATGGACGTTTATACATACATACATACGTACATACATACGTACATATCTACGCACATACATAATTGGTCATTACAACCCTTCAGTCAGGATTATGACCAGCCTTCTCACACCACCTATGCCTTGTGCATTAATTTTATACATAAGTGGCGGGACCTATGGTTTAAAGTCGACTCCGAACGACAGAGTTTTGAGAAACCCTTCATGGCAATTTTTATTTACTCTCATAGTTTTTGCCAGAAATCTGCTGAGAGGCAGTCGCCGAAGAAATATATTTTTCATAATTTCGTTTTGATGTCTGAACCGCGGTCTTACGTCTAATAAGCCGACGAATAAACCTTTATACTTTTCTTTTTCTGTCAAGTCGCAGATGTATGCGTTCAATACACAAACCACATTGATACCCAAAGCCATTATAATCCAAACCATCGATAGAATTCAAACTGATTTATGCACCAGGGCTATGGAAAATTTGACATTTTGCTTGCATTGCACCCAGAAAAGCGGTGGCGGAAATTTGAAATGTTACACGGTTTTCACAAAACAAATTCAAAATGAACCGTTCCCAAGAGAGCCTAATGCAACCATGTGCTTCCAACCTCGAGAATACACGCAAAATATTGCAAACACTTAGACAAACACATCATATTCTAACTGGGTTGTAGGGCACACATTATTTATTCAATTACGATTTGCATTCTCTTGTTTTTGTTTTTTTTTTTTTGTTCCAAAGGGTTTAAAAGTTTAGTCAATCCGTTGCTATTATAGTTCATAGCAAGGAAGCACTGTTAACAGTTCATATTTCAGTTTTCTAATGCAAATGCCATTTAAATAATCACCACCACAGTGTTGACATTGTCAAACAAGAACAATCAATGAATAGAAGTGTTTATCTAAGTGAGTGAAAGTTTTTAATGATTTTCACCATTTCGAAGAAGTGAAATCAACACTATGTACAGAGAACTGTTGACAATTATGAAAGTATCGATGCTGGATAATATTCAGTTAAAAATATTTTTCAAATATTTAAACTAAAATAAGGCTTTTAAAGATACTTTCTTAATCACACAAACGAAATGAACAAACTAAACATTTTGCGTTTGAATCAACAGACGTGAGATGTTAAAGATATTTATATCATGATGATAAAGCTGTTCATTAGCATCTTTGAGTAGCGAGTCAAGTTCTATTGCTGCATTGTCACAATCTGACAATCATATAATTTTACAAAGAATTCGTCTTTCTAGTAGAGAGCAGCTGTTCGTAATCAATTGGTTAGTTCATCCCTTAATCCATTACAGTGAATAGTCCGTACTCAGCAACCACACTATCCATCTGTAAATCCTGTTACAACCTGTTACTTTCAGTTATACAGTAATGCTGTAAAGAATAGATTCAATTATAATATCCATAAAATACTATTTTTTTGCCTCCTATCCATAACCCATTTTCCCCCCAAGATCAAATAAAAATCACGGCATAAGCATGAGCTATCCCCTGAGTGCTGATTGTTTATAAAAAAGAAAATGCTTGTGAAACACAAAGGAACTAATACATACACCCTACTTAGGTTAGGTTAGAGGACGTGTACTTGTCAACTGTGACAAGTACAGTACTCGGAGGTCGAATTGACCCATTGTACAAATACACCCTACTTAGTCCAGTTAGAAAACCAACGAAACCAGAAGAGGTCTTATTGTCGATCTGAGGCAGGGGATTCATGTTAATATCTAATTTCATCAACCCCATCTTATGTAAAGTTTAGAAAAAGAATCTTTCAAAATCCTTAGAATTTAATGCTGAATGAAACAGCATAACGACACAACGCTCATGTCATACGGGTACCGGAACATGATGGTATTCTAGGTAACTGTAGCGTGAAATAACTGGTCAGGCGTGTCACAACAAGCGAACAATTCGGTGAGTTTTTTATAGGAAGTCTTGATCTGCGAGTTTCAAATTGACAATGCCGATTATATATGCTGTGTGGACAGCTTCTAATAGGACAGAATAGCTTAATAAATCTGGCAAAAGTGGGATAAAGGGCTCACGAAAAGTTCACTGTAACTGTAAAGAGCACACTCAGTGTGGATGTTTAAGTTATTGCTGGAAATGCATTGGTCTTGGGCATATGACAACTGACTTCTGCAAGAGCTGCATAGACAAGAAAGAAGGGAAAACTGTTCATCACAAACTGAGATCAAGGCAAGCAATATCAGCTAGGTATCTACTGTGTAGACAATCTGAACGACTTGCGTGTAATAAACATTAGAAGTTGCTTAATCAGAACCTTGGAATTGTTGCAGGACTAGGGGTAATAAATAGCTGTTGTATTACATGTTACTGTAGTCTAGTAGGTAGTGTGTTAGCGGATTAGACGTAAAGTTTCGGTTCAAATCCCAGGTCCAGACATCTCCAACTAACTGAAAGTAAATAAAAAATTGGCATGAAAAAGTTTCTTAAAAATCTGTTGTTCGTGGCCAACATTGTCTCGAAACTTATGGAAAAAAATTAACACACACAACATAAGTGTTGTGAGAAACTACGTCGTAATCCTGGTTAAAGGTTTGTAATAAGCAGATATGTATGTATGTATACACGACGAATTTTGTTGGAGCTTTAGACATGAGAAAGAAGTTGAAACTGTTCGTCACAAATATGAGTATATGCCATGAGATATATCAGAGAAATAGAAATCATATTGATGTTTGCTATATAGACGATGTAATTGATCTGTTGCTAATAGACATTAAGACTCATTTCATCAAAAAGAGTTGCGGTTTGGTTGATAATTATGATGTCACCCTAGGACCTATTTCGCTTAAGTATACCTCCTTTTAAACTCTTGGGTTGATAGCTTATCTGCCTACTGCTAAACAGTGCTCGAATGAGTTCCTTCGAATGTTCTACATTTTGATAAAATTTGTAGGCCCGATCACCACTCGGCAGTATTTTTATGTTCCCACAACTTTCTTCTTATGTTAGCGAAGACACTTGCTCCACAAATTTGTCAATTAAAACAACATGCGCCGTAAAAAATCCTGGCGACTATCTCGGTAAACAGTTTCAATATTTTTCTAACAATTCTTATTATTTTTTTTTTCAAATTTAATTCTTAATTAAAAAGTTCCAGTTTTTTTGATTACTTTGTATGACTTTAAACTCACTTGAATAAAATGGTGCACGTCTAATAGAATAGAAAATGTAAATTGTTTGCTTCCTTCGTTCCTTTTTTTCAAAATCCTTATCGCTTATCCCCATAATAATAATAGTTTTACTCATCAAGCACAACTCAACTGGGGCTTTTTTTCTTAATTAATTCAATAAAAATTTATTCATTGCAGCTGTATTAAAAGCTTTTAAATTACAATTAAATTTCCCATCATTATTATTTATTTAGTTCATCCTGTCTACCAGCAATTTCCACGTTCATAACCCTTCAAGTAGGACACAAAAAAAAAACGCAATTGGGTAGAATAGAAAAAAACGAAAAAGAGAGCAAGAAGTGAATACATAAAAATGGAAGAAAAAAAGGAAGAGAGGAAAAGAGAGAATGGAAACTAATCTAATTGCTTTCGCTCTAAAAAGGATTTATTCAATCAAGCAAGTAAAATACTTTGTCTAAAAATAAACACAATTTTCAATCAATTCCCAACCAATACTTGCTATAATTTCATGTTGTTATTGTTTTTCTTCTTGCTCTTGTTGTTGTTGTTGTTTTTTTTATTCTGCAATTGATTCCAGCAGCAGCATCTTTTAATGCTCTGCGGAAAATTCAGGGCAACAAAGGGAAGAGCAGAGGCGTTGTTATGTTTCTAGGAGTCTATGGCCTGCTATAGACAGTGTAAGAACAGGTTGGCTGCTGGGCTTGCATAAGGCCAGCTTAAGCTTGGTTATTGGGTTTATTACGGGGCACTGCGAGATTAGAATACTGATAATGATCTGAAACAGATCCCAGCCGTACTATTGCAGGGTATGTTCTTTGAGGGTTTGAATTCTGGAAACCTCTATGTTGTCCTAACACTGAATCATAATAGGCTACTAAATTCTCTGAGCTGGAAGTCTATAAGCAGTCTTTGAAATATTTCGAGTAATTGGGATCGCTAAGATCATGAATGATTCCGTGATTGAAACTTATAAGCGTAGCCTCAGACCTGGTTAGTCCGCCATTGATTACATATTCAAGTTACGAAAAATCTTAGAGATGATCCATGAAAACAAGTAAAAAGCATGTCGCAATACCTGGGTTCAGTATGCTTGCGAAGCAGAGTAGGCTGTACAGTACAACGTTGAGTAACTCTTGCAATTCTGTTGAGATAGCAAGGGATCTATACAAACCTTTTGATAGCTTACAAGGTTTCAGGCAAGAGGATCCCTTATCATATATCCTCTGCAATTTACTAGTTGTTTTGAGAGCCGACATAAAGGCTTTCTATAGATTCATTATTAGTTTCAGCTGGTTGAGAAGTGCTAAGGCTTCAAGAGTGTAGTCGCGCTCCCTTGTGTGTTTTGTTAGTCTGTGTAATTCCTCTGCTTCCTCATTTTCTCTTTCCTACTTCCTGTACTTCTTGCCTATCGCCCCTATTATTCTCAGCCCTTTAGGACGTTGTACAATGGGTCAACTGCACCTCCGGGTACTGTACTTGTATCTATTTACCAGAACACGTCCTCTAGCCTAAACCTTGGCTTAAGAGACAAAAAAAAAGTGAAGCAAACTCAATTTATTAAAGGAGGTTATTTACGAATATCACTTGTAGAGGAAGTTGAATTTCTCTCAGTGTAATTTTTCATCCTTAACATTACTCTGTGTGTTATATTTTGCACCACTTTACCCACAGTAAGTGCATATGGTTGCAAAGCAAGCAAACGACCAAATGATCGACCTTCGGACCGTTCATTTAAGTAATTTATTGCAAATGCTGCTAAAGTGTACAAGACATGACAAAAAAAAACAGAAAATAAACAGAAAAAAAGTGGAATTAAAAGTTCAAATAGTTATAAAATAATGGTGGCTGTATAAAATAGCAAAAGAAAAGCAAAAAAAAAACACAACTAAAATAACTTCTACCAACACTTACTTTAACTTTATTTATTACAAAACGGAAATACAGTCTGCCAAAGCCACACTGAGTCCAACTCATTAGAAAATTACGCAAAAAAAAAATCTTTTTTTTTTTGTTTGTTTTGGAATTGGCAAATCACACCACATCCATAGTTCTATAGACGTTAATTACAAACAAACAAACAAACAGAACAGAATAGAAAGAAAAGAAAAAAAATCATTCAAATGACAAACCAATACAATTAAAAGATAAAGGGATAAACCAAGAGTAATGATAATATTACTGCTCCTGCCATTATCAGGCACAAGCCGGATAAGCTAAAAACATTTGATGGCTGGCAACAAATAATATTTGTTTTACTTGATTGTGCCATTAAATCTGTTGGAAGTAATACGACAGTGTAGTGTAGTGTAGTGAAACAAAAAAATAATCGTTAGTTCGAACGATTGTCAGACAAATTGTCACAAGCCCATTAGAATCTAGCTACAATTGATGGGAGTTAACATAGTTTATTGTTCGGCGAGCTTCTCTTTGAGGTTTAAATCCGTTGAAAGAAGTGTTTGTTTGACATATTGTTCGAATTTGCAACTGAATAGGCTTTAATTCATGCAAGACATGGTGACATCTCCTCCCCTCTAAAATAATATACATACATAATTGGCCATTCTAACCCTTCCGTTAGAATTACGGCCTTGCTGCTCAACATCACACATGCTGTATGACACTGAAATAAATCCAGGGAAATAATAAAAAGTTAAACCAAATTCTTTGAGGCAAAGGCTGCTTTTCAATGTGGCTTTACGCCTTATATCGATGACGTTATGAAGTTACTATTCCAATGGTGCAATGACTGTGATGGGCATCCGAAATTCCCGAAATTTTAGATGACTCTGGTGCATAAATCAGGCTGAATTTAACCGATGTCTATGGTTGGGTTGTTGGCTTTGAGGATTGCTGCGGCATGTGGCCTACTCGCTTAAAACTGCGTCATAAGAAAACCCCACAAGAAAAAGTCATACGGGGTCAAATCATATGATCTTGGTGGTCAGTCAACATTACCTCAATGTTAGATGACCAAATTGCTCGCTTTGAATATCCAATGTGGCATGAACTGTATCTCATGTTGACCCGTCCTGTTGAAACCCCTTGTGTTTAATGTTCAGACCACCTAATTCAAGCCAAACCAAGTTTTTTTTCATCGACCTATAGTGCTCTCCGTTGATATGGGCTGGCCAATGTTGTTCTCAAACAAATTTGGTCCTCTGAAATTCACACGAAACAGTGGACGCTCTTGAACCTCATATGGATCGGTATCATCCTGGATTTGACAATTTCGTTTGTTTATGTATCCATTCATTTTGAAAGAAACCTCATCGTTGAAGATAATTTTTCGATGAAAATTGAGGTCATTTGTCAACAGCAGCAGCGTCCATTCAATGCACACATAACGTTGTGTATGGTTTTCTAACTAGCGTTCCTATGCCAGTTAAATTTTGCGTGGATGCAAGGCCAAGTCGCAACGCAAAATTCGTGAAGTTGTAGTCTTCGAAAATTTGAGTTCTTGTGAGTAATGGGAAATCGACTGCTTTGGATACAATGCTGATGTTTTCGATAGATCTTGCGTTTTTCCGACGTAGTGGTGTTGTTCAATTGTTTACTCAACCATTGAACTCGAATTTATACACCACATTGTGAATAGTCTTTTCGGTAGGATGATGGTGATTGTAAAATGAGCGAAGCAAGCGGTACGTTGTTCGAACAGAAGACCCATGTGTCCATATATCAATGTGTAGTGATGTTGCTAAATAGCCTGATTAAATGACAACTAAGTTAATAGGTATAGCTTTAACAAGATGGCCGATTTCAATTGTCAAAGTGCGGAAATTCCAATACAATGGTTAACATAAAACTTGTTTAGCTACATAATGCCGATGGTAGGTAGATAGGGTACAAGAGCCTCTTCCCGCAAGGTGTTACGAGCGGACATACTTAGGCCACACACAGGGCCACAGTTTAAAATTTCGCCCTAATCCAGGCACCATTTGGAGTTTCCGATGGAGCGACTCAGACTGTCAATACCAAAGCATGACAGTTCATACATTAACACGATAAGAGTGTGGCTAAACTGTAGTAAAGACCACTTAAGTAAGTAACTGCATGGTATTGGGCTTCAATTAGACCATTCAGAGAGCCACACAACATGACTTGATTGTAGTAGTGCCGGGCATGTACACAGTAGGTGAAGAGCAGTCTCATCCATGGCAATGTAATGCCATATATAAGTTTGAAACAAGCTTGCTTATAACTTCAATAGTCAGACATCCATTTGTTTCTCTGTGTGCAAAAGTTTTCTGGTGGTAAAATAGTCACTAGTCAGGACAGCAGTGGTTCTAGTTTGATGTCTATGAAATTTCACTGGCCATTTGCTTAAAACAAATGAGTTCTTAAAAGATAAATTAAAAAACAGTAAGGATTTCGCTTTTAAAACGCAGCATATAAAAACATTGACTGCCATTTCTTGAGTATTACGATAAGGCAGTCCATGTTGGCTTTACGACTGCACTTTATTTCACTATTTACGACAACAAATAAAGCAAATAGGTCACTAAATAAAATTGAGTATAATATTTGAAAATATGTTTGTCTTCTTCATCGTCATCATCTTCACCACGGAAGATGAATGGAGCAAAAGAGAGACAGAGAGAGAGAGAGAGAGAATTTCACTGTAAACAAATTAAAATTCAATTAAAAAGATGAAATGGCATTTCAAGACTTAAATCGTAACTGAATAGACAATATGGCAGACAAGTCAAAAGCAGCGAAAGCAACAAAAACAGAAAAAATTACGACAAATGCCCAAGCAAAAGTAAGGCAACTATTCCAACAGTTAAACAGCAAAAGATTTCTCTTTCTGAGCAAGAGTTTTGCCACGAACCAAACCATTTCAAATCAGAAACGAGTCAGCCAAACTCGTTATAACAGACACCGACATACAGACAGTTTGTTAAGCAAGCAAAATGACTAAAAGAAAAGCTGGCAAAAAAAAAAAAAAAAATTGCAAAAAATATAATCGAAATGCGGAAAAATTCGAAAGAAAACTAAAACTTACCCAAAGACACACAATGAATGAATGAAGGAATGAATGAATGAACGGAGAATTGTGAATGCAACGACATTAAAAAGTATGGCAACTGAAGTTGTACAACGAAACGAAGAGTATGAATATGAAATCAAACTTTTCGTATCCTTCAGTTTAACAACTTGACATCCTTGGTAATGACCACCGCAATGAATACGAACGTCGAGTTAAAAACAGCAACTGCTAGCATTTTGGGAGTGAGGTTCATTGAGGTGACAGCTTACTTCTTAGCAAATCAAACTTTTTTATTTTCGTGAATTTCGACCATTTAGATGCCTAGTTTTCGTATAACGAGGGGTATCCTATACACTTAAGTAATGAATGATTGAATTGAGGATTTGGGTAACATCAAAATGTGGGACAAACTTATTTACGTAGTTGGTCTTAACTAGCCGTTTGTTCTTATCACTTTTTTCTATGTGTCCCTGCTTCGCCATGTGTTACCAATTGATAGCAGATCTCCCTATACTTGCTCCTTCCAGCGTTAACATGGTCGTCGTCTACGCCAATATCCGCCAGCAACATTGAACCATCATGCTGCTCAATTGCCTACCTGGTATCAAGAGTAATTCTTCGCTTGTCCACACTGTCATCATCTTCTCTAATAAATAATCGAATAAATAATGATCATCTCTAAAGATAAATAAATTCGTTTACAATATCGAATTATTATCTCCATAATATGGAATCGTCGGCGTCACTTTTGTTGAAAATACACTCAACTCTCTACTCTCTCTTCATAATGAATTTGAAGAGCTCCCAAGATAAGAAAGAGGTTGGCTTGTCTTCGAATCTTGAAAGAGCATCAGCAATTACTCAAAGAATTTCTGCACAGTCTTATCAGCTTCACTGGTCTAATACAATAGTTGCGTTAGTGAGATAACATACACAGCTGTAGTTGGTGAATCTCTCCTTTTTGCAATTGTCTAACAGACTTTCCTTCTGCAGCCTTTGGACTTAAGCGAACGTCGGACCCATCTGCCTTGTAGATTTTAAGTTGGCGAATCACAACGTTCTCTCATCATAGCAGAGTTTCCTCTAGCCATGTTCTCCGACATGTTCGGTTACCTCCGAAGTTAAGCAAACGTTCGACCTATTTGCCCTGAGGTTCTTAATTTCCGAAACACAACCTTGATCTCGTCATGGCTGAGAGACGAAATTTTAATGTCATACAAATTGATTTTTCTCCAACGCGTAGAGGAGTGTGACCCCCTGCGAATCATTAACCTAGTATTTGTTTTCATTCTAACGCCAACATGCTGCGGATTTAAAATTTTCTGTGAAATGCTTGACTCTTTTATAAAATTTTTGGCATAATTCTTGAAGCTGCACGGTTCGATTTTCTCCCATTGCCTGCTACCACTTCTTGCGTTTAGAAACTGGTCTCTTACTTAATTGATCAATACAACCCTTTAGTCTAGTTATCGACTTACCTGCGCGCGCCACCTTTGTCGTGTGTGTTAATTTTATACATGACCGGCAGGACATATGGTTTAAAGACGATTCCGAACGAAAGATTTTTGTGAAACTTTTCATGGCAATTTTATTTACTCTCAGGTTCAGGCTCAGTTTTTACCAGAAATCTGCTAAGAGAAAGCCGACGATAAAACAGTGATTTTGTACGGAGAGAGGTGCACACATAAATGATATCTTCTTATTGATAGCTTGGCAGGGTACTTATTAAATAAAAAGTCGCATATTCAAGGCGTCCAAGTATTCTTTGGATTCAGTGACTTCAAAAGTTTAAGCTGTTCAATGTGCAGTATTCTGCAGAAAGCGGGCCACCTTAATAGTGATTGTAAAATGAAAGGAGTATGCGATGAAACATTTTTCTCAAAACTTTACCCAGTAAGTCAAAACAAAGTCGTCATTTACTTGAACTTTTTTCTTTTTTAATTTTAAATTTTACTGCTTCCTGCTCCTGCAAAATAAAAAAAGGATTTAACGAATGAGTTTATAGATCATCTCTGTAAGGATTATAATTTATAGATTAAGCAACGAGATTGATGTGGGGTGCACTAAAGTCAAAGTGCAAACAAAACAACTTAAGGTATTTATAAAGGTACTTTAAATTAAGGATAAGGAAAATAAATCCTTGTTGGTATGTATGGAGTATGAAAATGTGAGCTGGTTTTAGAAAAATGGTTATTCGTTAACAAATGCACCTAGAATCTATTGAATTGATAATTAAGTTTGTGTAATTTTTTTTAAATAGGGCATATATTAACGATGTCTAATGTTACATTCATTTTTCAGTTTCTTTTCAGATGAGAGTCTGGGCATCAGATAGAAATAAGATGACAGTATAACGAAACATTTTCTAGCAATAAGTAAGGTTTATTATATGCCACGAAGCCTCAATGGAGGCCCATTAACTATTATAAAACGGTCGTATGACAATCAATCTTTTTTGGTCTGCAATTAAAGGCTATGAACTGGACGGCATGGGTTTTTACTAAAATTGTTCCTCGAGCCACACACATTTACCAATTTTGGCTTAATTGTTTAAGAAATTTCGAAACATGAATTTGCCAATAAATGTTATGATATTTGACACCGCTGGACTTTTTGATAGAGTTAAAGTTCGTGAAAACTCCGATAGTATTGTTACGAAAATGAAAAATCAAGATACTGGTGTTTTGCTTTTACATAGCTTAACATTAAAATTATAATAAAAAACAGAAGCTACAAAAACAAAACAATGCAGTAAACAAAAATGTATACAAATTATCGTATAGCTTAATATAACAAGGAACACCAGCATAAAAAAATGGTAAACAAGTAAAAAAAAATACACAAACAACACTATAACAATAATAAATATAAACAAAATACATAAACAACAATAATGTAAACAACATGAACATTTGGCTTCAAGAGCATTCATCAAAGATGTTTACCCTACCATATAAAAGGCAAAACAAAGCATGCAAGTGAGTCAGTGAAAGTAAAGTCAGTCTTGTGTGAAGACGCAGTGTGCTTGAAGAGAGTAATCGTGGTTTGAAGATTTCCGTTACAAATATTGGTCGCATAATTGTTTAGTAATTGTTATTCTTTATGCAAAGGGTGTAAACAGAGGTGTAATAAAAAAAAAGAAAACCAATTGCTGTTGTTTATATTTATTTATAATTTTATTTATAATCTACGAGCTTGTATTTCAAACGTTTTTAAAAAGTAAAAACGTAACAATATGCTCAAAATATCGTTAAGAATCGCTCAAATTTGTGCGTAATAGAGGTCGAAATAACATTGTATTTTGTATATAATGGCTTTATGTGTCATTTATTTAATTTTATTTTATTAAATTGTAAAATGTGCAAACCCTTTTCACTTATTATACAAATAAAAATTAAAGGAAAGAATCCGAAAATAAAAGTAAATCTCTTCCTAATGACTTTTATGATTGGCTATAACTTAGAAGAAACACAACAGCATTCAATTCAGTTCTAGTGATTTATGGTGGCCTCTCTGCTTAAAATAAATATCATAAAAACAAGTCTTCATTAAATTTTTAATACATCATAAAAATAAAAAAGAAAACTTTGTTTTATTTTTCGGTATCTTTTGCATTTTCTTTTTTGCCTTTCAAGACATTATAAAACAACAGCCGTTTTTTTCATTTGCCCAATGCCTCTTGATATTTATTGACTTTTTTTTTACCAAAGTACTGTAAATACTTGTGTTAAACATTTTAAACTTCCTTTCTATTATCGTTAAAAAAGCCTGGAGATTTAATTTTCTTCGCTTGTTTCTGCGTCACAAAAAACAAAAAGACAGGAGAAGGGGCACAAAAATTAAACGAAATATTTAACCAGAGAACCATTCCATCAGAATGTTAATGGAGTTGACAACATTTTTATTTAACGACTATAACAACATTAAATGCTGTTGACCAAGTTTAACAATGAAAAAGTTGAGAATGTCAGTGTTCAGTGTTTAATCTCCTTTCACAGGCCATCATCAACATTAACACTAAAACAACAGCAACAGCAGTAGCAATAGGGGCAGAGTGGCAGCATCCTTGTCTGATAAAATTCTGCAATAAACACTGTATTTTCAACATTAACAATTTGTTGTGATGCATAGAAACAGTGTTATTGATTAAAAGGGAGACCAAAAAAAAAAAACAGAAAAAAAAACAAAAAGGGGAAAAACACTAAAAGGAAATGACGCCAAGAAAATAAATAAATGTTAAACAGAAGCAGTAAATTTATTATGCACGATCACAAGTTGATGTTATTGAATAATAATTTTTTTATTTTTCTTTTTAATATTTTCAGTGTTTATCCGACATGCTAAAGAGAGGAATTTAAATAAAATGAAATATAAAAAAACGGAGTTTTAAAGCGCTTAAATGGCTGTTATTGCCTTAAATTAATTTACCTTATTAGACAAGAATCCATGGTTCAGCCAACGACATGAAAAAAAAAAAATACATTTCTTTTGGCATCTCCTTCTAAGCAGTCTTATGGTAAAATACTTTGAAAGTAAAATAAAATTGCCATGTAAAGTTTCTCAAAAATATGTTTTTCGGTGTCGACATTAAACAGTAGGTCCCGAAATTCAAGCATAAAATTAATGCAATTAACATGACTGGTGTGAGAAGTTAGGTTCTAATTCTGGCTGAAATATTCGCTGGCTTAAACAGAAATCAGCAATAAGTATTCAAAAAGATGAGTAGAATCGAATCATACTCATAATTTCTGATACTTATACGCATTCATACTTATTTTAATATCATGGAACCTCTACTCATAATTAAAGTTTGAAGTACTCATCATATTCCTACTTAACAAAACGTATGATGTTGTTGATTTCGACTCTGCAGGACTCAACATTTACAAGAATCACAAAATAAGTATGATACGCGTACGAACACTTAAATACTCACTAGAAGCTTGTGTGTTTGCTCAATTTGCAGCTCCTTTTTTTCTTTCTTTGTAAATGCAACAACAACTAAGACTGTAAATTTTGATGAATAATTCGAATCACTCGAATCATTTATGAGTATTATAAGTATTTTTCTAAATTTATTAATCTGAATGAGTAGACGTATGCAACAAACATATTTCAAATGGTATGAGTTTGATGTCAACGTTGTACTAATACTCATTGCAATCTGTACTTATATATCAATGTTGTAGTGAGTACGAATGAATCTGAATAGTTAAGTTTCAATATTGTTGACTCACTTATGTTCGAAATTTCATGACTGCTTATGAGTAGAGAAAAAACGATTCATTGCTGATCTCTGATCTTTACGGAACATTGCCTTTACTGCTCGCGAGAGCCTATGAGGGGGGGGGGGGGGGGGGGGGTTCCTCTGATGTCTTCGATTTAAAGGGCTATAGCTTTCCATTAGTTTAATTTACTGTGCCAAACTGTGCAATTTGTTGTCATGGTATTGCAATGGACCTACGAGCTCAACATAACTGATAGAAAAACATATTCTTTGGTAGCCTTTAGAAAGATAGGAATTTATTGCAACTAATCTTCTACATATTCAAAGTAATAAGGGTCGCACTTTCTTCAGCCAAAATCTTAACACATGCATTAATCTGAATAAAGGAACTTCAGTGTGTAATAGCTTAAGGAGATGGCTTAGATAGATATCGAAAATTCATGAAAAGGAAGTTATTTGGGTGATGGGTACTCCCCTTTAAAACTAACTATGAATCTGCCTAATATTCGTAAATCTAAACAACCATGAGGGAAAATATGTTGTATACATGGGTTTGCATGGCCTTAAATTCAAATCATCTCTGCACCAGCATTATTAAATTGATACTCAGCCAAATGAACTCTTTCCCATACTCTACTGTATTATATCATGGTGTTAAGCTGTTCATTGCTTCAGCTTACCAATATTTTTTTGCTGCTGTTTTTGTCCACTATTATTTCATAATTCTTGTTATTGTGCTGCTTCCAAAAGTTATCACAGCTGAAGCATCTTTCAACCATTTCCACCATCACACTTCATTTGTTTTGCTTTAACGCGCTTAAACACTCACTTTAATGCCAATAATTTAGGGCAACTTTTACAAAAAAAAAACGAGTCGTTTTTCATTTCTATTTTTCATATTTCCTTTCGTTTCGATTCGAACAATTTCTTCTGTATGTTATTTTCTCTTCTTTTTTTCTTAAGAAAATGACAACGTGACTTGCTTACTTGAAAACGAAATTGCTGGATGATGGCTGTATGGAAGGAATGGTAGATAGGGAGGAAGGAAACAGAAGTAAAAAATAAATATAAAAATAAAATTTAATCATTTAATAAAAATACAAAAAAACAACAACAACACGACAACAACAAATATTGTCTCACATTTCATTTTATCGAATATATTTTAAACAACAAAACAAAACCGAGGCCTACTGTGCTCTGGCAAGTATGTGACAGACAATTGGTTTCACTTGCATTGGCAATTGGCATGGTGGTTGTGTAGTGTTTCGCTCTTCTACGGTCCCAGTTGAAGATCAATGAGTTGTGATAATAAGATGGCGACATAATATTGTATTATTCCATGAGAATCTTTTGTATCTTCCTCCTCTATTTTTGATATCATCACTACACCCCCCTCCCCCCTATGCCCTGGTAGAAGGGAAAATAATATTTTGTTTTTATTATTTATCTCGTAAAAGAAGTCGAAAATCAACGAAAAAAAAAAAACAAAACGAAAAATACGTAGAACTTGAACGTTTAGACGTGTTTTGAATTTGTAAGTGAATCAAAAAAGGGAAATTCTGAAAATGAAATGGAAAACGTAATGGATATTTAAAATTGAAACAAATCTAAGCGACAATGTTTATTAAAATCGCTTTGTAATGCAAATCCCAAATGAAATTATAATGAGATGAGCTGAGCTGAACTGAACTGAGCGGAATTGAACTGTACTGAGCAGGGGCGAAATAAAATATTTGCAAAAAAAAATTTAAAATTCAAAACGTAAAAGCTATAGAGACTATAAGTGGTACATGTCTTAATATCTCATTATAAGTTCGTTCAAATTTAGATTTTGTAATTTATTTCGATGTTATTATCTCGACTGTAGTAAAAGTATTCTTTAATTTAAAACTTTTTCCTTTTTGCCAAAAAAAACTTAAAGGGATAACACCACGTTGTCAATTTCACTAAGTATGTGTTTTACTACAACAGTCAATACAACATATATAGAATGTGTTTACATCACACTTTTTACTACTACTGGTCGGCAACATTACACTTTACCTCACACACAATTTGTATTTGTCAGTCAACTTCTAGATTTGTCGTGGTCCTTCCATGTAGTTTTGTTATTATAATTTTGTGATTGTGATGGTGTATGTGACGTGAGGCGAAATATGACTAAAATATTTCTTCGATGACTGCCTATCAGTAGATTTCTGGCGAACACTCTGCGAGTAAATAAAAATTGCCTTGAAAACATTTCTCAAGAAACTGTCGTTTGGAGTCGACTGTAAACTGTATGTGCTGCCACTCATGTATAAAATTAACACAAATAATGTAAGTGATGCGAGAAGCTAGGTCGTAATCCTCACTAAAGGGTTGTAATGAGCAATTATGTATGTAGGTATGTATGTAATTTGATCTTTAAACTTAGCAGTAGTCTTGTAGCTAATGTGTTGGCTTGTCAAACCAGAGCCCATTTCTCACACCCCAGCTCAGACATTTCGAACATAAAGAAATATGAAAAATGTATTTCTTTTGGGGACTTCCTTTCCTTAGTAAATAAAATTACCGTGAAAAATTTCTCAAATCTCTCTCCTTGCAAAATCAACACACACAACATGGGTAATGTGAAAAGCTGGATTGAAATCTTGGCTTAAGTATTCATTCGCTTTTTCGCTACTCTTAAGTAGTTATGAAATTTAGAGTATGATTGAGTCAACAGTGTTGGAATTCAACTGATCTGATTCATTCGTACTCACTACAACATTGATTTATAAGTACAGGTTGCAATGAGTATGCGTACTATGTTGACATCAAACTCTAATCATTCAATATATGTTTGATTCATACGCCTACTTACTCAGATTCATAAATTTAGAAAAATACTTATAATACTCATAAATGATTCGAGTGATTCGAATCATTCATCAAAATTTAGTCTTAGTTGTTGTTGCATTTACAAAAAAAAAAAAAAAGAAGAAATAAAAAGACAAAGACAGCAAGCAAAGCAAATACATGGAACCTTCTAGTGAGCATCGTAGTGTTCGTACGAGAATCATACTTATTATGTGATTCTTGTAAATATTGAGCAAAGAATTAAGTATGAGTATGATGAGTACTTCAAACTTTGGAAATGAGTAGCATGAGTATGATATTAAAATAAGTATGAATGCGTATAAGTATCAGAAATTATGAGTATGATTCGAATCTACTCATCTTTTTGAATACTCATTGCTGATCTTTGGTATGGACACTATTAAGTATGTAAATAAGATAACGCTGTGTACCCAAATTGCAACGGTGAACTTTAAATAAAGTAAAATGTAACTTTCGTTTGTGACGAATTCATCAAAAAATCACCTGCATTCGAAAAAATTTTAGAGCCGACATCTGAAAACGTAATTACCGAAGTCCGCCTATAGTACGATGAGTAGAGAGGCAGTCAACTGGCTGCCTACTCGATAGGGAGTACAGATGCGCTGCAGGCTTCAGCAAGTTAAGCTACACAGCTGGTTGGACGCTTGTTTCAGAAGGAGTGCAATCATACAGAAACAATTGATTTGTAATGAAGTTTCTCTATTGATCATAATTCATTCATTCTATGTAGTACATAAAATTTTGTTCTGCGAGCAGTTTTACACGAAGCTGGTCATCAGGGTGATGTTAACTGAATATTTGAAGTGTTTACATAGCCTCATCCCATGTCGGTAGGTATAGCATGCCTGTAGCAATATCGAATCCATATAATCGAAGAAAGAGCTCTCAATCCAACTGCTTATTTCAAGAAACATATTTTTATTGTTTTTTTAATGGTTGAACGATGAAATATTTTCCTTTAGTTTCCATGCAATATCTTGCCTGCTCAATTTCAAGTACGGCTTTCTTTGGCTTTACTTGCTAACTGAATATAAAAACTTATGCTTTAAGTTTTCCACTCTTTTTCATTCTTACTTTTGGGTCTTCCTGTGTTGAAATTTTCTTAACCTCCACCTCTAGATAGATAAATAAATAACAATAAAAGGAAAAACTAACTTTTAAAGAAGTCATAGAAGCAGCATAAGAAACCTATACATCATAAATTGCTCTAACCAAACTAAATTCAACAAAAAAAACACTGCTGGTGACTCTTAATTTGGCCATTTGATACCAAGAAAGAAATCCTATTCACAAGACTAAAGTTTTTTTTCTGTTCTCTTTGCAATTTTATTGGCTTTAAGCCAATTAAGCCATAATTTAATATCGTATCTTAAAAATAAAATTAAAATTAAAAAAAATGTAATTTTTTTTGTGTTTGCCTGGCTAGAAAACCTCAAGACGATGATTATATTCTCAAGTGAGAGATTTTTCAAACAACTTAACAAACCAATACAGACCAACACAAAAACACAGATACACAGTATATGAAGAATGAAGAAAAAACAGAAGAAAAGGAAAAAGAGTGCAAATAATTCCAATTTCACACCCAAAATTAATAGAAAAACTCATAGAAATACGAGTGTGGAATAGAATAGAATAGGAATAGAAAATGGAGAAAGGACTGAACTGAAATAAAATGAAAACTAGCCATGGCATTAAAGCAGCAGTAAAAATTTTATTTTATTTTCATGTCATAAAACAAAATTTAAACAGAAAAACAACAAAAAAAAGTTGAAAAAATTGTGGGAAAGACAGACAGACAGACAGACAAAATAAAAAATTTGTTTAAAACATTCTGCTGCTGCCGTTTTATTTTTCTATTTTATTTAAGCTTTTAGTGTCGACCACAAAACAAACTATCCAAGTGCATGTAAATGTACACATTTACTTAACAGTATATGTACAATACATACACACCCATGCATAACAGACATAGTTTTTATAGTTGGCATTGCTCTGTTGCTGTAGTTGTATGCATATAGAATAAAAGTTACGAGACCTCAAAAACCACAACACAACAGAACATCATTTATTATACCACTACACCACCAGTCTTAAGATGTACAAACCCACCCGTCTCTACAAATACTTGTACAGAAAATACATACAATATATAATTATATACACATATATTTGTATGATTACTAATACATTCTCACCTCTCACCCGATACCATTAGAAATAGAGAGAGACAGCGAGCTAGAGACACATGCATACATAGCATATGTCTTAATATTCTGTACCGAAGAACAAACACTAACACTAACACTAACCTACACTACAAATACATTCAAAAATTGTTTATTTTATAGTGATGATAGGGTGATTTAGTTTGAAAATGAACCATTTGAAGTCAAAGATTTCTTAAGTTTTTCAATTTCTAATGAAAATGAATTAGAAAATCATAAGATAGAGCTGTAAGTAGCGTAAATCTTATACTACAGTGTCTTTCAAGTAGGAGTTTCATGTTTTAAATGTAATTTAATTATACAAGAAATATTCTTTATTACAAGGCGATATATTGTGGAAGCTGATAGCAGATGAGAGACGGCACATGGTTCTTGTCTTTAATAATCCCCATGATAATTAAAGGCAAGTGTAGAACTCTGACACTACGAATCAAACGATCGTGTATTTTGTAGAGAGATGGTCAAGATTATGTTCATTAGTGACAGGGAATAGGATATTCAAATGAGTGTGTTGTTGATCTGGGAAAAGTTAAAATGGAAATGGAAATGCAGGGAAAAGTTAAAATGGAGATCAAACACTGATGTAGGGCTTTGGACTTAATAACAGAATATATGTAGAGGCAAAGTATCAAGTGGCTTTAAAGCTGAGACTCATATATACATACATAATTGGTCATTACAATACTTTTGCCAGGATTACGACCTAGTTTCTCATACCACTTATGTTGCGTGTGTTAATTTTATACATGAGTGTAGGGACTTACAGTCGATTCCGAGTTACAGATTTTTGAGAAGCTTTTGACAATTTTTATTTACTTTGCCAGAAATCTGCTGAGAGGAACTCACAGAAGAATTATTTGTTTTCATATTTCGTTTTGTTGGAGATGTGTGACCTGGGGTTTGAACCTTGGCTTCACGTCTAATACCTACTAGACTACGCCACTGAGGCTCATGCAGTACATATGGAAATCTGCAAAGGGCAATCAAAGGTGAACATACACTTATATTATCAGAATGTTAAGCCACACACTGAGAGAACTGATTTTTTATTCTGTGGAATCACGGTTAGTCGAGCAGGCCTTTAACTATTATCAATAACTGAATGCGGCAAAGGATGAGCTTTATTAGTCCAGAGGCCTATTGTGAGATTATGGAGGCAGAAGTCCAGTCTGCAAAGGACGTCCAAACCGAACGATTACATACATTTATAATCGGTCATTACAACCCTTAAGTCATAAATACGACCTAGCTTCTCGTTTACTTATGTTGTGTGTGTTAATTTCGTACATGAGTGGCGGGAGCTACAGTTTAAAGTCGACTCCAAACTACAGATTTTTTAAGAAACAAAAATGGCAATTTTTATTTACTCTCAGATGTTTTATCAGAAATCTGCTGAGAGGAAGTCGCCGAAGAAATATCTGTTCAAATTTTGTTTTGATGCCTGAGCTGGGTTTTGAACCGCAATCTCGCGTCTAATAAGCCAACACACTACCAACTAGACTAGGACGAATTCAACCAAACGATTTCTAGGGATTTTCTTCATTGAAAATGGTTACAAAAATTAAACACTTGCAGGATTTAGTTTTGTTATCGGGATACTACTACTTGAGATATCTTCCCAATGTTTTCGTAAGGCAAAGAAGTTTAATTTGATGATGTGCTGATAATTTTGCTGAGCCCTCCATGTTAATCATCATTAGTGACTAATTTAGAGCACAAAAGATCTGTAAAGTCAGATTATCTGCCTACTGTTTACTTACTTAATAGGTCTTTACAATCCTTTAGTCAGGATTACAACCTACCATCTCACATCACACACACAACATGGGTGTTAATTTTATGTTAATGGCGGCACTTACAGTGTAACTTTGAGGCCGAGCAAAAGATTTGAGGAACTTTTCATGGCATTATTATTTTATTTTCAGAGTTTTTTGCCAAAAGATGAGGACTCTCAGCAGTAGGAAGTCGCTGAAAAGTATATTTTTTCATATTTCGTTATGGCCGGGATGTCTGAGCCAGGAACTGAACTAGGAACTTTCATCTGTTAAGCCAACATACTACCTACTAGACTAAGGGGATTGCAGCTCTATATATTTACATACATTTCCATTTAGCTCTGATATTAATTGGCTTCTTAATCTAGCTTTCACAGTCATTAACCATTCGATTCAAAAATTACTTCCTTTTGTTGTGTGTATTGTGTTTCTGTGTAGCAGATCGAGGACTTATTGAAAAATACCAAAGCTAATGAATTCGTTGGAAGATTTGGCGTTGAAATCGTTGAAAGTGAAATAAAATTTGGTTTTGTGGTTCAAATACTTCTGTCAGTTTTTCGCTTAGGTATGGCAATTCCCTAGTACCGTGAAATATTTTCAGTTACAGTATCAGATCAATCTACCTTAGAACAGTAACTGTCCATTACATTTAAGTTCTAAGTTTCCTATGAAACTCCCCCTATTTTATTTAGTATTTAACTAACAGCAGATACAATGGAGTATGTAGCATTGAAATTCTACATTTAAAGTTTTGCAAGAAACATACATCGACACGAACAACACTAGAAAGGATAGAAATAAAAAGGAAACCGAAGAATTTTTAACATTTAAAATAAAAGACAAGTTGAGTATTGCACTCTTGTTTGCTTTAAGACATCCTGTGATGTTTCCTTTTATGCTACTGCAGACCAACGGAGTGTTCAAAGTGTGCTCACCAGAGTATGTGCTTATGAGTGGGTCTTAAATTTATAAATTATTCATTCATTTGGCCAAGTATCATCATCAACATCATCATTATCATCATCATCAACATTATTATTGTGGAATATACTTTGTGTCTCGTCCTGTATAATGTTTTCCTTCATGTCGGAATAATAATTTTTTACTTCATATTTTTTTTTGCGTCCATTTGTTAGAAAAGAAGAGAAGAATTTTTGTGGTATAATTTATATTTTTCTAAATGAAGACAAATTTAATTTTTTTACCTTTTGTAACAAAAAAAAAAATTTAAGAAAAAAATGCACAAATTAATGTAGAAAAATATTTTTCTGAACAAAATTTGTTTAATTTTTAAAAAATTTTTATAAAAATATTATTTCAAATAAATTTGGTTTTCGAAAATAAATTTAATTTTACATGTTGAAGTTTAAAATACAATTTTTGTTTAAAATAAAAAACAAATTATTGTGCTTCAGCTTATGTATGTATTGCATACATTTTCTTCTTACCAATGACATGAGTTAGATATATACATAGAGGCATCTGTCTACCCAAACGGTCGCAAGGGACACACTTAGACCACAAAAGGCCCATTGTGATACCACATTGAAGCTGCTGATAAAACGATTTAGACTATTAATGTCTACATATATACATAACTAGCTGTACTCAGCGCGTGTTGCTGCGCCACCAACTAAAATAAATTTGCAGGAAAATCATTACACATGTATCCAATTAACTTTGAATCATTTTTATTGATTTTGTTTCCGTTGTCCAGATGATTCAGACGAACACAGGCCTGAGTAGTATGCATTCGATCAGTTTCTAATCTCACTTCTCATTGTTGAAGTGATTCATGCCAACGGGTCTCAGCGGCATGTACTCTAAGATTTTCTAGTCTCAATGCTCGTTGCCCATCTGATTCTGAGTGTCGTAATGCTTTTTTTCTTCCGTGCTTGAGGTGTAGGTCGACCAATTGTTTGCCGCTTTGGAGAGATGATTGCACGGGAACGATGTGAAAAATGCGTTTAAATTTATTACAATCTCACAATGTCCGCAATCTAATTTAACCCAACAGCATTTTTAAAAATTTTCCAAAATTAAAATGTTTCAAATTTGTGATTGACATTTTACGGGAATGAGTTATACTAAATGTTATTAAAATCATAAATAATGAATCCTAAAATGTCTGGTATTTGTCCGATCAACACATGATCAAATGCATAGTTTAATAATCAATTAATTTTAAATAATTCCCAGTGGCGCCATCTATCGGAAATTAAACGCACCAACTTAGAAACCACGGTCGACTTGTGCGCAACAACTTTGCTAAAGATTATATCATGATTAAATGTATAGTTTACGATTTAATAAATTTTTAGTAATTTTCAGTGGCGCCACCTGTCGGAAATGGGTTAGAAACCTTCTATGGCCCATGCACAACAACTTTGCTGAAGATCATAACATGATTAAATGCATAGTTTACGATTGTATAACTTACACACAAACAAACATTCATTTTATATACACTCATACATATATAGATTAAATAGAGCTGACTGGTGACGTATAAGTAATATTTTTGTTAGATTATAACACTCATACTTTTTTTATTTATTTTATTTTCTTTTATTTTATTTGCCTATTCCAACGTAAAAAGTAGCCTATAACTCCTTCCAGACATACAGGAAGATACTGTGAAAATTTCAAAAAAATCGGTTCAGCCGTTTAGGTGTCTATAGACTTCAAACAAACCCACAAACAAATACACATTCAAAACACACTTTCATTTTTATATATAAGAAGAAGAAGAAGAAGAAGATTGATCATTACAACCCTTTAGTCAGGATTACCACCTGGTTTCGCACATCATTTATGTTAAGTGTGTTAATTTTATACATGAGTGGCGGGACCTACAGTTTAAAGTCGATTCCGACCGACAAATTCTTGAGAAACTTTTCATGACAGTTTTTTATTTACCCTCAGACTTCTTGCCAGAAATCTGCTGAGTGAAGTTTACCGAGGAAATATTTTTTCATATTTCGCTTTGATATCTGGCCATGGGTTTGAACCGTGGCCTTACGTCTAATAAGCCAATACATTACCAACTAGACTAGGGCGAGTTCAATGTCTTTTAGTGTCTACAGTTTGTTATATTGATGGTAGTTCTGTAAGTAGAGGTGGCTGCGAATTAAGGAAGTACGATAAACATACGTAGGCTACATGGGGCCTATTGTGATTATTCCCTAGTCCGGCCAAGATCATCAACAAGTTTCACCTTTGACACCGGGCCAGGCAATTTTCTAGTAGTTGAAGAACAGTCTCATCTTCTTCCTCATATCTGCAACCTCTATCGAAATCATTTGCATGTTGCCCTAGACCAATGCTATTCGCATAAGTGCCCATTGCGCAATGATCTGTTATGATTTCAACAACCAAAAGGGGTTCCAAAAAAATGTCTCAAAACCATCGCATATGCTTTTCATATCATCCAATAATTGTTTCTTTAAATAAAATAGTTTAAATAGTGGTTGCCAACATGTATAAATATTGCCGCAAGCAATTACCAAACATTGTAAGTTTCAAACGAACAACGAATTCAAATATACAAAATTAAAATGTAATACAAGCTCCAAAACGTCTAACCCCTTCTTTGTACATATAATGATACCATTTGCCAATGAAATAATATTGCTTAAGGCCATCTTATATAACATAACTTGTAATACTCGTATTAATATTCACTACACTACTTTGGAATCATAGGCTGGTAACTATTCATACTGTTGCGAAGTCAAAATAAATATTGAACATGAATGACAACGATATATTCAAGGTATGTTTATGTCCTTTCTAAGGACTATCACATCCATAATTTTCTTTTAGACCACAAATATTTGATTATTGTCCACTGTTGCACCCTATTAAAATATGTATGAACTTCATACACAGAAAGGGTTGTTCCTTTTATGTTACAACATTATGATAAAGATGGGGGAAAAAAGGAAACTAATTTACTTCTCTTTTGACGATGATATTAATTGGATATCTTTACTCCTTTTACAATTAAAATCGAATGAAAACTCGAAAATAAGGACATCTTGTGAGTGCAAAATTTTTCTTAATTTTCAGTAGACGCCATAGTCTAGTAGGTAGGCCTCGGTTCAAACCCCCAGCTCAGACATCACGTACAGAACGGAACATGAATAGAATATTGTTACGAAAATGAAAAATCTAGATACTGGTGTTTAGCTTGTAAATCGTTTAACATTAAAATTATAACCAAAACTACAACAACAAACACCAGCATAAAATATGGTAAACAAGCAAACAAAAATACAACAATGAACACTACAAGAATAATGTAAACAAAATACATAAACAACAATAATGAAACAACGATGTTTACATTTATAGCCACGATCATTACTTTGCCATATAAAAGGCAAGGCAAAGCAGGCGACTGAGTTAGTGAAGTTCAGTCAGTCTTGTGAAAAGAGAGTAATAGTAGATTGAAGACTTCCGTTACAAACGTCACTCCAACAATTGTCTTGTAATTGTTATTGTTTATGCAAAGAGTGTAAACAGAGGAATAACAAACAAAGCAATTGTTGTTGTTTACATAAAGTTGTGAACAGTAGCATACAGAATTGTGCGAATAATAAATATATAATTCAAACTAAACAGAAATTTATTTTTATTTGCAATCTACGAGATCATATTTCGTTTTTAAAAGATAAAAACGTAACAATATTTCTTCTGGCAAAATTTTTGGCAGTAAATTAAATTGTAATGAAAAGCTGTAGATTAATATGAGAACCTGAGTTGTAATCTTGACTAAATAACTAATTAAGTAAGGTAAATAAATAAGCAACACTCAAGAACACCTTGTTCATGAAATGTATTTTTTGGAAATTAAGAAAGTGTGTTGTTTATGCGAGTCTCATTGGTCTAGGGCAACTCGGCAAATGATCTCGGTAAAGATTGCAGATATGAGGAAGAAGATGAGACTGTTCTTCACCTACTGTAAACATGCCTGGCTCGGTGTCAAAGGAGAATCTTGATGATGAATGATCTTGACGAAGTGTCAAACATTGATCTTGGCCGGACTAATGAATAAGCACAATATGCCCCATGTGGTCTACGTGTGTCCATCGACCTTCCTCGAATAGACAGCCATCTCTACATATGTAACTATCACCAATTTAACAAACTATAGGCGCTAATTGAAATTGAAGTCGCCGTAGACTAGTAGGTAGTGCGTTGGCTTATTAGACATGAGGCCTCAGCTCAAACACCAGATCAGACATCTCGAACAAAACAAAACGTGAATAAAATATTTCTTTCGGCTGCTTCCTATCAAAAGTCTTCTGGCAAAATTTTTGGCAGTAAATAAAATTACAATGAAAAGCTGCAGGTTAATATGAGGACCTAGGTTCAAATGCTGACTAAATAACTAATTGAGTAATTAATTAATTAGTAGCACTCAAGAGGCAATCCTTGTTCATGCAATGTAATGTTTGGGAATTAGGAAAGTGTGTGTTGATTAAGTCTAGTATGTACGACCATGACTGTAATCTTAGGGAATGAATGGATGATATCGACAAGTAAGAGATCTATTGGAACTCACAGCGTAGCTGAAATAGGTGGATCCTGTCACACATCAAGGGACATGAGGATCAAAGGGCTTTTAAATTGAGCTTGAACTAGGTTTTTTGAAGACAACTTCAACCATTAAACATTGAAGTTTATATGGGAAAGCATTTAATGGCAAGAAAGATGAAAAAAATGATTTCAAAATTGATTTTGGATGAGATCAATAAAAAAAAACTCGAAAGTTTTGTATAAGAAAATAATGAAAATTAATGCATATACCCAATAGAATTTCAGTTATTCATATAATGTACTCGTAGTACTAGTGCTAGACACCACAGCACAATTTCTGCGAATTAAATTTGGCCTCATTTCTTATTTCTATTATTTGTGCCAACGCATGACTCTTTAGGAAACGACAAAAACATGTCTTCATTGTATGAAAAAAAACCAATTTCTGCTCCCCAACAAAGGCAATATAACCACAATAGACTCCGAATGAAAATATTTTTCTTTTAACGAAATTCTATTCTAAAAAAAAACCGAAATCCCATTCTATGCAAAACTGTATTGAAACTAATTTTCCGCTGATTTTATTTTGGTTATTGCATGCACTCCTTATTTTTTTATTTCTTTTTTTCTTTCTATTGGCTGCGTATGTATACTAGGGTCCCTAACATTTTTTGCCACAAACATATTTAAGACTGAAATTGTATGTTTTTTCTTTATGCTTTGCCTCGATTTACAACCATTGACCCAACCATGCAGCAGCAACAACTGAGAAATACTCCCCCACCTTCCCTCCCACTTGTATAAAATGCAAGTATTTGTGGCAATATATAGTGTATCACTGGCACACTTAGTGTCATACAGTACTTCTTAACAGTTTCTAAGTGCCATCTGAAATCAGTTTTTTTTTATTTAATTTTTCTCTTTTATTAACCTTCCTCTCTATGCCCCTAGTTACAGTGCTCTCTCTCTCTCTCTCTCGTTCTTCATTTTAGGATTCTTTACAATTTTTTTTGCTTCTTGTTGTTGTTTCCTTTTTGCTGCAAGGTAATATTTTTATTTGTTATTGTTGGTTTTTATTGGTATTTTCCAGTTTACCAGCCCCTCAGAGTGTATAGCATCATAGAAATTCATACTTAAGTATCTGCTTAGATTCGATGGACACTCTCACGATTTTAATGCAATTTAAATGGCTTTTTAGTTACAGCTGCATACATATACTCATACACATACAAATACATACACACATTTATACCTAAGTACATACACTATCAAAGGTTGTCAAAAAATATGAGAGTAAAAATGTATACAAACTCATATACTAGAGTGTAGAGTATATGCGATATTAACGAACAGGGCGGAAACTTTCTATTCGTAGTGAAATTCTCTCCAGCACAACAACAGGACAATTGAACATTTCATTATGAGTACCAACAAAAATGAACAGTTGTCCCCAGGAAATTGGCATAAATAGCTCTGTAGAATTTTAAGTAGGAAATGCTAGTCTGAAGATTCGGTCTTGTTGGACAAAATATTTTAATCGTTGACCACTGCAATATTTACCTAGCGAAGATTGTGAATACTTTGAAAGAGGCGCAATGCTTTTTGCTAGGGATAGAAATTTCCCTAAATATCTCTTCAAGTTTTAGTTAAGTCAACGTCACGTGACATCTGTCCTAATCATGGGTTCCAAGACTTTCTACGTCTTTCCTGAAATTACTAATGAACTAGACATGGCCAGTACTGAGAACACAATTTCCACCATGTTTTAGGGCATATGGTTCTGATAGCTCTAGTTAAACTAGGTATTAACCACTCGTTCTACAAGAAGGTTCAAGTCCCTTGGAAGAGCGTAGGTACGTGTAATATTACTAGACTCTGCTGAACTTGTATGAATTGGAAGTCGCCCGTTTTTAGATCGGTTGGCCATGTATTTGTCATATAACTTGCTTAACTAAGTAAATTGATCATTATAAGCCTTTAGTCAGGATTACCAACTAGTTTCTTACAGCACCCATGGTGTGTATATTAATTTTATCCATGAGTGGAGGGGCCTACAGTTTAAAATCAGATTCTTGAGAAACTTTTTCATGGCAATTTTTATTTACTGACAGAGTCGCACTCACGTCCAATGAGCCAACACACTACCTACTAGACTAGGGCGGCTATCCAATTACAATAACAAAGCTACAGAAGATACAAGAAAAAAGTGTAGCAAGTCTAGAAGTTGACAGACAGATATAAATAGTTTGAATGGTAAAGGGTAAAGTTGTGTGGAAGGACTGACAGTTCAAAGTCAAGTGAAATTTATTTACTCTGCTGAGAGGAAGACGCTAAAGAAATATTTGTTCATATTTCATTTTGTTCCGAATGCTAGGAACTTGGGTTTGAATCGCAGCTGTCACTTCTAATAAGCAAATACATTACATAATAGACTATGGAAACTCGGAGGTTCGTAATTTCTCCTTTTCTATCATGTTTAAAGTTGGTTTGCTACTTGGAATCTTAGATCGCCTAATTGCATATTTATTGTTGAGTCACAATGAGTCTTAACTCTAGAACATAAAGTTGCAAGGATATGATCGAATTATTTGTTGAGATTTCCTTTATTTTACGGCACACTCTTCCCTTTGGTTGTGAATTTTTGGTAAAAGTTTTTCGTTAATTCCCACTGATGCAATAAATCAATAGAATGGAATTACCTACCACGTAGATTTCATTAGCAAACAGATGCCCATCATGAGCTCATCGTTTTCATCAAAAAGTGGTTGTCCAGCAGTTGTCCTTACTACGGTAGTGTATACTGTGGCTTTAAAAAAAAAATAAATTTTTAGTCATTAAAATATGCTCCTGTCGTAGTAATAAAAATTTTTTTTATTTACCTGCTACTGGTATTGTTGTTTGCTATTGCTGTTGCTATTGCCATTTGCAGTTTGCTATTCCTGCTGCATTTGAATTTCTGAAATATTTGATTATAAAAGCGTGACAAGTTTAATATTATTTTTTAACGGGTTCTGCTTTTATTATGGTATTAAAATTTAATTATATTCTCTGATATTCTACTATATATAAACTGCATACTATACACCATACCTACTTACCTACGTATGTAAATTATTTTAATGAACATAAAACAACGTATACGACGACAACAGAAACTATATTTGTTTGATGTTTGAGTTTTTAGTATCGTATGAATTTGTGAAAATTATTCGAGAATTTATGGAAATTTTTTTTAGGTGAAATAATAAACATCATCACACCCGTAATAGTCTGTAAAAACATTAATGGGCGCCAAAGTACATATTGTTTTCGATTATAGTTCAACTAAAAATAAATGGTGTTACAAGCATTTCTAATGACATTTTTTATTTTTTACAATAAATTTCATTCATTTTACTTTAGTTATTTAAAAGTTTATTAATAACTGAGTGATGTAGTTATGCAGGTATGAAGTGTTTAAAGGATGCATTTTTCTGGTAAAAACTTAAAGAAAGAAAATAATTCAAGTAGACTAAGGAGAGCAAGAAATTGAAAGTCTATTGAATTGCTACACTTCTAGGGGGGATTTTGGACAGCCCCTGCGCTGACCTACTTCCTTCTCTTCCCGAATTTTGGTGAACCTTGGTCAGTGTAGAGACAGCGTTCACTCGTGGCATCACAACGGGCCGCTATGCGTGCTCAAGTGAGCTCTTTGATATCAGAGCTACCACTTCGACCTAACCTAACCTAGGGGTGATTATATAATATTAATTTACACCTCCAGCTCTCGCAGCAAAATCCAATTTTGAATATTTTCAGTGCAAAGGAATCTTTGAATATCCTTTGGATTTCCTCAATTCAGACTGAAATAATAGATGTGTGTACCACGGATCAGCAATGAGGATTTAAAAATATGAGTAAATACGAATCATACTCATAATTTCTGATACTTCTACGCATTCATATTTATTTTAATATCATAAACTCATACTATTCGTATTCAAAGTTTGAAGTACTCATCGTACTCATACTTAACAATAGGTATGATGTTGTTGATTTCGACTCTCCTTTACTGAATATTTACAAGAACGAGAAAATAAGTATGATTCGCCTACGAACACTACAATACCCATTAGAAGGTGTGTGTTTGCTTTGCTTGCTATCTTCGTCTTTTTCTTTCTTCTTTTTTTGTGAATGCAACAACAACTAAGACTGTAAATTTTGATGAATGATTCGAATCACTTGAATCATTTATGAGTATTATAAGTATTTTTCTAAATTTATGAATCTGAATGAGTAGGCGTATCAATTAAACATATTTCGAATGTTATGAGTTTGATGTCAACGTTGTACTCATACTCATTGCAACCCGTACTTGTAAATCAATACTGTAGTGAGTACGAATAAATCAGAGCAGTTGAATCGACGAAAGACATGTTTGTTACAACAAAATAATACACGATTCATTATCACATGTGCCTACGTACTAAGCCCACCCCCTACGTTATTCAACCCCCCACCCCCCTCGGGATTCCCGTAAGGTATTACTTCGCGGAGGGCTGGTTAGCTCTAAAGCTTTATCACGTCAAATCAAATTTCGTCTTCGTTTCTCTGACCTTCGGCCAGCATAACTTCAGCCATTTTCTAGTTATATTGGCTCCATAGAATCCTAGAATTCAACACCTCTTCCATAAGCAGGTTTGGTCCTAAACTTGTTGCCCTGGGCCATCTAAATCTGGGGTAGCATGTTAGAATATGCCCCGCATCTTCTTACTCATCTACACAGTTTGGGTATATATGGGAAGTATCATATCCAAATCTGTGCAGGTACTTCCTGAAGCATCCATGACCAGTTAAGGACTGGGTCACGTAGTATTTCAGCTTGAAATGTTTGTTCTCTATCCAAGGGTTTATATCAAGGACAAGGTGAAATGTCCTTTTTCCCTTTAAACTGTTATCCTAGCGTAACTGCCACTTGTGCATGGAATTCCTTCGTTCCTCCGCTTTTACAGCTGCAGCCTGTCCTGGATACTCGAGACGGCGAAAGTATAACCTCCTCATCTCATCCGCCAATACGTCTATCGGTATTGTCTTTGCCAATACCAATACCGCTTCATCAGATACTGTCCTGAACCCACTTATCCGTCTAATCGCGCTTAGACGATACACCGAGGACAATATTCTATTTGTCGTTCCCACGGAGAGGGCCTCCGACCATATTGGGCATGCATATAGCATTATCGACGTTACAACCGCCGAAATTATCCTCCTTTTGAATGGACCTGGTCCTCCAAAATTTGGCATCATCCTCTCCAGTGCTCCCTGTGTTACAGATGCCTTGTGTGTATGTATGTATTTATGTAGGTATGTATATATTAATACTTCACAGGTTTTAAGAATGTGTTCCGAAAATTCATTCTCATCGTCACAGAATCTAAATGTAGGGCTCGATACAAGCCCCATTCTAAGTAAGTGTACTTTAAATCCATAGTGATCTATGAAAAGACTGTTTGCTTAGCTTAGAATGACGAAAAATAGGAGGAGACCTTGTCATTGTTTCTTGGCATTGTTGGGAGATGTTGTCAACCAGCTGTTGGCTGTTACATTAAGATCTTAAAGGACCCAAGTTAGCTGTGCTCATTGTGAAGCCTTCTTGGTGGAGAACGAAATAAAATTGCTTAAGGTGTTATTTTAAGGAATTATTTTTCAATAATTATGTAACGAAAAAATTCTTTTTTTCAATTCTTAAGGCAACTGTTTCTTCCACTAAATGTGTTTAGTCAAGGTGCCTTCTTTTGTTTCGGTTGCGCTAAATAATATATTCTTCAACGATTAGAAAAAATGGAAAAACAATTCTGCGAAAATGATTTTCTTTGTTCATGAGAATTTCTTTACACGTTTGCTCTGCCAATGGGGGAATTGTAATTCGTGTACAATGAATGCTATTGTGTGAACGTGAGTGACAATCACAATTGTTGTTATTCTACGTACAAAATCATTTGGAGTTATTCATGATGTTTTTCATTTTAACTATTTTCTGCTTGTTCTTCTTTTCTAATTTATTTGTTTGTTTTTTTTTTGTTTGTTTGTTATTATTGTAAATTTACAATAGATCTACAATTTTAAGCTAAAATGTTTTATCCTTGTTTCAAAACATATACATACATACGTACGTTTGTTGTCTTCGTCTTATTATTGCACAGTGAAAGGCTGCTTTAGAAATACTCGTTACATTACAAAAAACAGCAACAACAAAAAAGAACATTGGAATCCTAGTCTGTTCTATACACAATACGTACGTACATATACAAATATAATATATGTATGTATGTATGTTGTACCTCGTCGTTATTATTTTATTAAAAAAGAAAGAAAAAAAAAAAGACGTAAATGTTACAAATGTAATCCTGGCATTTCCTACTTTTTATTTCTCTTTTAAAATAAAAAGAAAAACAATAAAAAAAACTATGAAAACAAGAAAATTTACGCTCCTCTCTCTGTATTACAATTACACATTGTGTGTCATAATTTGAGCAATTACATGTCACTGTGACATGTTTCTTGCCATAAACAATATTGTTGTATTGTGTCTGCTTTCGTTGTTGCCTTTTTTCCTCTTCTTATTCTCCTTGTTTTTTTTTTATTATTGTTGTGCTGCCTTTGCTGCATGTCTTTCAGTTATATTGCTTGTGTTGTTGCAATGTTTTCAGTTTGTTACTCTCTTTTAAATTTCATTGTTTTGACACAATAACAACAACATGTTTTTTGTAAAAGTTAAAAAAGAAAAAAAAGCTGAAAAGGAACCCAAAACTAGAAAAGGATGATTTCGTTTTAACAAAAGGCATACAAAACAACAATTGTGAGTGTGAAAAAAGGGACGACAAAAACAAATTGTCATATAATACGAGGGTGGTATCATTAAATCGAAACAATGGTAAAACGTAAGAAATTGTTGTGGTTGTTTTCCAATTCCAATTCTACTTGCTTATATGGAAATTTACAAACTAACAGTTCAGTGTTATTGTCGTTGTGAAGAGGTGCCATAGTACCGTAGCCATGCGATCTACTACAGTGCCATCAATCTCCTTCAACCCAAATATCTGATAAAAGTTAGCATTCTAGCCTGTGTCAAAAATAACAAATTCCTGCCCAGCACGTGATATTCATTCCGGGTGTTTACTTCTGGGACGCATTAAAGCCTCACAGTTTCCAGTAATTTCTTCAGATCATTCATTCCTACCATCACAGTATCTACGTGGGTTAGAGACTATCACCATCCTAAATGTATGTACTTTGAGTTTACAGTACCCTGTCAAAAGACTGGTTACCAATATCAGTTTATTTCTCGATAGCATGGTGCATGATACACATCTTCTTCTATTGAAGTTTCCCAACAGAAGTTTCGAGAAAAGCATTTACTTCTCTCAATCTTCAGTTTTACTCTTCCAACTTCAAACATTTCTTCTCACTCTACAGAAAGGATCTAATACCACCAGTAGCATGCAATGTCACCTCCTTACAAACTCTTTTGCCTATTGATTGCCGCGAATCCCCATATATATAGTCTGAGATCCAACAGAGAGTAATCTCATTTTCCCAACCCTGATTAGTCACCTTCTTTAGACAGTACGATTCTAATTTGAAGTTAACCTTATAAGGACTTGGAGTGCTAGGATGGCAGATGCAAGATTGTACTAACATGTGCCGAAGTTTGTACTTGCTGTGCCAATTAAATTGAGCAAATCTTCCGAGAGATTTTTATTTGGAAATTAATCGGGTTGTTTCCCTATATTTTCTGGTGCTCCTGTCCCATTATCTGATCACGAGCCAGTGGTATCGAATAAAATGGACTTTCTTTTAAAAGAGTTTTCAGCCTCTTAGTTACTCCATTCACTTCTGTTACAAAGTGTCTTTTCCAAAATCATTGAATCGGTTGATTCTGCCTTTGGTACAGTTCAGGTTTGAGTTGTCAGTCACCCAATTCATTAGATCATGAAGTACATTGATGAATCGCGTCTTAGACATGCCCTTCATTAGCACAACCATCTGGTCTTCATTGTCTTAACTGACTTACATCCAAAAGAGCTTTTAAACGCTAACGGTAGATCGCTCCTGCTGTACGTTAGTTTCTCAGTGCCCCTGGTTAAGTAACATACGCTAGTCTTTGTATGGTTTTCAACTCTATTAGACAGATCTGGAGATGACCTGGTATACAGATTAAAATATTTGAATGCTAACGAGAGCAACGCAGACTTTCAATATTTAAAAATAAACAGGATTCAAACCCTCCAAGTAATCCGCTCCGGGAGCCTCGTGATCAATGACTTTCTAGGGGGACGGTTAGGTAGCGCTAAAAATTTCATGGAGAACCAAACTGACTCGATTTTGACACGAATACAGCCAATGCAACAACTCAATACGTTTTCAAAGAGAATGTTATTTCAAACTATAGCTGACATCTTAACCCACGAATCCGTGCCACAATAGACCAATCAACTGAAACTGTAACTGAATATGGCAGGTAATGCCTAAGTTGAGATTACAGCAGGCTGCGTAGAATAACTGCATGTTTGTATTCTTTAGAGCTCTCTGTGCTCCCGGAGTAGCTAAGTGATCAAAAATAAATATGTTCATACATACATACATAATTGGTCATTACAAACGTTCAATCAGAATGAAGACCTAGTTTCTCACACCACTTATGTTGCGTGCGTTAATTTTTATACATGAGTGGTGGGCTTTACAGATTGAAGTCGACTCCGAACGACAGGTTTTTGAGAAGAGTTTAATGACAATTTTGTTTATTCTCAGAGTTTTTGTCCGAAATCTGCTAAGAGGAAGTAGCCGAAGAAATATTTTTTCATATTTCACTTTGATGTCTGACCTGGCATTTGAACCGTGGCTTCACGTCTAATAAGCCAACACATTGCCTACTAGACTGCTATATAAATACGTATTCATAACGAGACTCAAGACTTATTAGCTGCAGTGGAAAGTAAGTCAAAGTAAACGATACCTCCGCTTAGCACACATGACTCTTCTAAGTTGTATTCGAAAGTCAATTCGTTGCTCCTCGTACTGTAATTGCTGCATAAGAAATATTATGTTACAGAAAATAATAAAAATATCAAACTAACAACATAAAGCAACAACAATTGTTGTTGAGTTTTTTATTGCAAACATTTACTACCATCAACACCAGTGCCTCATCACTAGCAACATCAGTTTGTTACCTCTACAGCTGGCAATAGACCACCATTGTAATGCCATCGCTACGACCAACAGTTACATTTTAAATACAACAAAAATAACAAAGAAGAAGAATAAAAAAACAACAAAAAAACATTTTAATCATCGCCATTCTCTATTGTTGTTTCATATATGTATTGTTTGTATTGTTTGCTGATAAAAGTGCAAAGCTTCAGATTACTGTTCTACATGGTTAGATATTGTTTAACAAAATACATAGTTTTTGTTGTTGCAGAAAAAAAGAAAAATTCAATTCTTTTTTTAAAACATTTTCAAGAAGAATAACCAACAACAACAGTGCAAAAAAATCGCATTCAGTTAGAAGCATTAGAGAGAGAGAGAAAAAAAAGAAGAACAAAAATGAACATTAAAATCCCTGGTAATCTGTTAAAAAAGTGTTTACAACAATAATTTTTACAAACAATTTGTTACTGTAATAAATTTTTTAAAAATCTTTTGATTTCTTTATGAAGAATTATGAAAAATATTTTATTCGGGTAGAATTAAAAAAACAAAAACAAAACAAGTAACCAACAACATCACTCACAATACAATGCCACTGGACACAGAGAAAGAATTATTTACGGAATTAAATTTCACAACAGCAACAAACAAACGTTATTTATTTTCATGTATATGTGTTGTGTTGCTTATAAAGGATTAAAAATTAACATACAAAACAAAGCTTAGAAATGACTTTAAGAGCTTGTAATTTGCTTCCATCTCACACTCATTTATAACGTATTTGAAACAATTACTGAGCACTTAAACTTCATGACAGAATCTTCATGTATTATTTCTACACAAAGGTTCAAGCAATTGCTAAGCCCCTGTTAGATTGCATTAGAAGAATCTGCTTAGGAGAGAAATTTTTACAAAATTTGAGAAATTTGAGACTCTGCGTTGCTTACATTAATAAGACTTTTGTAATGGTGTAGTCATCGTAGTCTTGTAGTTACTGTGTTGGCTTATTAGTCGTGTGCCCACAGTTCAAATCCTACGTCAGACATATCCAACAAAACGAAAATATGAAAAAATATCGACTTGACCTCAGTAGACTTCTGGCAAAGACTTTGAGAGAAAATAAAATTTCTCAAAAATCTCTCGTCAAAAAATCAAAACGAAATATGAAAAAAAAAATATTTCTTCGTTGACGAGGTCAGCAGATTTTTGTCAAAAACTCTGAAAGTGAATAAACCTGCCATGAAAAAGTTTCTCAAAATCTGTCGTTCGGAGTCGACGTTAAACTGTAGGTCCCGGCACTCAAGTATAAAATAAAAATTAAGAATTAAGGTATGAGAAGCTAGTCCTTAATCCTGACCGAAGTGTTGTAATGGCGAATAATGTATGTATGAATCATCACTAGTGAGATAGTGATTGTTTAATTTTTCAATTTCGACAATTATAACAAAAATTTAATTCTCTTTCCACCAAATTTAAAACTAAATTTCTTTATCACTACATCACAGCAGTGTCATAGGCATGTAAGATGTAAATTGACCTCCTCGTTAGTAAGCTTTGCAAAATTTTAGACACATTTATGCAATCTAAAGGAATCTTAACAGAATAAAAATTTAGAAATATTTTTTCCTCTTTAAGTTCACATCACATCACATTTTTCCCGACTTGATACGAATTTTCTTTTAAATTATGTGTTTTAAAACTTTAGTTCCTTTGCATACATATATGTATTTCTAGAAAGAGTTGTTTTCAGTTTCCTGAAAATTTAATCGAATTAAAAAACTGTCATCCATTGTTGCAGTCTTAAACGACTAAAACCTGAACTAAAATATTATAAATGATTGAACTTGTAATACTATTTCAGCAATTTTATATATGAAAACTACAAAAAAGAAGAATACATTACTAAGCAACACGTAGGTGCGAATGAAAAAAAAATCCATGAAATTCACGTGTGGAATACTTCATGCTACAACACAGCAAACACACATACTTTTTGGCAACATAATTAAGACTGGTTGAGGCTTAAATGCCAGTGTGAAACCAGGCAATATTTTTCTTGTTGTTGAATTTATAAATGTTGATGTTGTTGTTATAGTTGCTTGCTGTTTGGTGGTTTTCTAAAGAACTTGAAAAAAAAACAAGAAAAAATTATAAAAAAAAAATTAAAACCTCTATTGCAACACATTTGCAGTATGTACTCCTAGATATGTATGGTATGTATGTATGTACATGTTTCCAACTGTGGCTCAACATCATTAAAAACAATAACAGCAACAGCCTGATAAGCTTCACTTGAGCATATATAGAGCATACGCTCATTAACAATACACGTACACAAGTATATGTATGCTGTATGTATGTATGTATGTGTGTATACAGAATCGCAAAGCATTAGGTAGCAATGCATATATGGAACAGTCAGTTGTTGTTGTTGTCGAAGTAAAAGTGAAATAATAATAATGATGCCGCTACTTATTTCTACCAATTTGCCTGCAACATTTTAATACTTCAACATAATTTTGTGCGCCTACCTCCATTATTCTAACTGTGTTGGCAAGGTGATGTTGGTATACAAATGAATTTATGCTTTTCTAAGAATTTAAATGTAATTTAATAAACACTGAATGACAGTAAGCATTGTGTGAATTCAAAGTAGTTTAATCACAGGTACTGATGAAGTTAAATATTATAAGGTAAGCTGGTCGTCTTAGAAAAGAGTTCCTATGAAAGACATGCGTAGTATGATTTGTAAGTAAACGAACTTTTATTGACAGTAAATTCTATTTTCCGAAATTTCTCTGAAATTTAAAAGCAATAAGACTGAATAGGCTGAGTGCTTTGGTTTGTCTACAAGAGAAATGTGAACACTTCACTTTTAAAAACCTTGATTTTATAATACAAAAGTAGGATTTGGTGTAGAAATCTCAATCCCAAAAACAGTTGATTTTAATCTTAGAAACACTCAGTTTCGTTATTAATTTTGTCCTGAGTAGGTATTAGAGTACTGCAACCGTACAATCTATTGCAATGTTTTCAATCTGTATAGCAGTTTTCTATGATGCATTCGCATTCCTATTGAGCTGATAAACTGCAGGATGTTGTTCAATGCCAGGAAGTTTAGCTCTCTGCCCTTTATTTCATAAGCATCCAAGTGAGAGAGAAACAGATTTCAGTACTGTTCTGATGATTCATATTCAGCAACCACAGAATCCACGTATTCGATTGAGATGATCCCTATTCTGGGAAAGTGTTATATAAGTGTGAGATCCCAGTAGAGTCGACCTAGTATAGTCGGAAGTGTCTTGACCTTACTAGTTGTGAGGTGACGGTTCAAACCCCAGGTCAGTCATGGCGATGAAAACGAAATCTGAAAAAATATTTCTTCGATGACTTCCTGACTTTCTAGCAGAAATTCTCTGGGAATAAATAAAATAGGCATGAAAATGTTCGCAAAAATTAGTCATTGAACTCGACTTTAGACTGTAGTTGCCGCTACTCATGTATAAAATTAATACCCACAACTAAAGTGGCGTGCCGTAATCCTGACTGCAGAATTGTAATGACCAATTATGGATGTATGTATGTATTTATGTTCCTGGGCAAACGGCTGGTAATTAGACGTCTGGGTAACCTGATGCATATATAAAATCTCTTTGCATTGTATTTTCCTTATAAAAACGTGGATGGTCTCAAACCCGTTTGTCTTGAGAAGAGTCTCTGCCTCTATTTACCTTCGTTTTCGCCTTCAATATAAGATTTTCTTCCCAATAATTCACAGAAAGGTGCTGACAACATCGGTTAATCCTGGATAATCAGATGCATGACTCGCATTTCTTCTTATTGCCTCAAAACCCAATTTGTTTGAGAAAAGCTTTTGTTTCTCTAAGATTCTGGCAAGCTGATCTGTTTCCACATTGCACGAAATACTAGCACTGAGAGTGAACCTACATTCGTTCCTTAGCTGTTGCAACTTGCAAAGACGGTTACAGACCATTTCCGAATTAATCTCATGTAAGTGAAATGCTACGATGGTGGGCTTGACCACGGTTTGTCTTCGACCCTTTAATCGTAAATACAATTTTGGGAAAACTTCGCTCTGTGAAAGGTAATTGCCCAGGTACATAAATTCCTATTATTATATATTATAGAGAGGCCTAGATTATTTGAGCAATTATGTACCACCTATTTGGCAATTAGCTTTTCCGTATTCGGTACGGGTATGTCACTATTTGAACTTGGTCATGAGATAACGGTTTACGTTACCGTTCTTCAAAACACGTAGCACAACCTATCTCGTTGTATTTATACTTAAATCGTCATACTCCATATACGGCACTTGTCCTTATTTGAATTCTTAACATTGAAATCGCATTATATTTGGCTACAATCCTTGTATCATATGTCATTACTTCAAAGCTTCTTAATTTCGCTGCTATTTTTAAAGCATTACAGTTAATAACACAATGGCAGCGTGACACTTTAAGTGATCAACTTAATTGATAATAATTTTATTTTTATTCTCGCTAATCATGCCCCACTGTTCTCTTTTAACACTTTACACAGCACTTTCAATTGTAGTTTTCAATCATTTGCTCAACACATATGTGTCTGTTTGTGAGAGATGAGACTGGTTAGTTGAAGAAGCGAGTTATTGTTTAAGTAACTACGAGAGTCAGTTCATTTAAACTCAGCCACATGTTATACTCCAGCATACACACATACATACATACATACATACATACATACATTCACAAAACAAAAAACTACTCTCCCTTATACTACACAGGAGCAGACAAAGACTTACGCACTCACAACTAACAGGTACCATGGCATACTTTAACCTATAAAATGAAAAGCAAAAGCAACAGAACATACTATACTCATGAAGAACATCAGGTTGTTGAAAAGTTTACTTGTTTATTGTATTGTTGTTGTTGTTTTATCAGAGTGTATTGTTATTGCTGTTCTAGCCTTTGTTGTTGTTTTCATTGTTTTTGTTTACTTTTTATTATTTTATAATTTTTTTTCACATTTCTTTCTCTCTATCTCACTCTCTCTCTCTCTTTCCCTATCCCACTTTCTATCTCGTTCTGTTTGTTGGTACTTGTTAATGAAAGTGTGCCAATGCACTGAAACATATCAATGAGTTTCAGTTGAGTAGTGAGTGAGTGAGTGTGTGAGTGAATGAATGAGTAAATTTGTATATTTTCTATACAAAAAGTGTGTTCGTATGTATGTGTTTGTATGGTTAAGTATAGATGAATCTCTTCAGCTCTTTACCAATTTTTAAAAGTACATGTGTGTACGATACATGTGTATTGATTTTTATATTCTGTACTCTCTCTACCATAATGAATACATATATGAAAATGTTAAATAGAATCGAACATAAAAAAATAAAAAATAATTTGCAAAATATATTGTATTGGTGGTTGATGGGAAAATAAAATATTTTCACATGCATGTGGCTTAAAAAGTTATTTTGGATTTAATCGGTTAATCAATAAGTATTCGAATTAAATAAATAAATAAATTATAAAAACGAAAATGTTTTCTTTTGAGAAAAGGTTTGCAAATCAAAACAGAAAATTAGAACCATTAGCCCATGCTTTATGGAGTTGAAAGTAGAACCTCTAGATATTTCTAAGGAATATGGAAGACTATAGCCGTAACACTTGCATGTAAAGGTTTTATTTTTGGGGCGGTAACTATTCCCTTTTTATAACTTGAAGATGTCCGGGTTATTATAAATAGAGTTATTATAAAGAGGTTGTTATAAATAGGGTGCCATTCAACGAGTTCTTTTAAAATTCCTACACAATTCTAGGTTATGTATCCAACCTTCATTTAATGATCTTCTCTCTTTAATTCTTTTATTCTCTGTAGCTTGTTATATCTCCATAATGAAAGTGTTGGTGAAAGATCAAATATATACAATGACTAATCACGAGATTTTCATCTGGATTGCGGATGAGAAATTTCCGTAGGATTCAATTGTTTATGTGGGATTCTTGCCCATTAAAAACACATCCTTTGTCAGTATTCCAGTCAAGGGAATTGCCATAGGTTATTATTTCGCCACATGATCTGCTCGTCCTCTAGTCGTTATTTCTTATGTATTCACTATACAACAGTAAACAGCATTTTCTAACAACTTATGCTCTTATGTAAATTTACCAGATTTCTTGTTATACTGGGCGAGCATTACTTAGTTTTCCACGGCAGTAGTCTACCACTCTGCTGAAATTCCCCTTCATTTAGCACGATTTGAGAAAATGTATTTTAAACATGCGATATGTTTCTATGAAGTCGCTGTAGTCTAGCAGGCAGTTTGTTGGGTTATTAGACATGTAGCCGCAGTTCTATGACCTAGTCAGACATTTCCAGCAAAACGAAATATGAAAATACATATTTCTGCGGCCACTTCATCGCAGTAGATTTCTAACAAAAACTCTCTGAGAGTAAATAAAGAATTGCCATGAAAAAATTCACAAAAATCTGTCGTTCGAAGGCATTTTTAAACTGTAAGTCCCGCCAGATATGCATAAAATATTCACACACACACAACATAAGTGGTGTGAGAAGCTAGGTTGTAATCCTAACTGAATGGTTGTAAAGACCAATTATGTATGTATATGTTCCTCAAAGCATAATTTCCTCGATTCTTAAATTTGAAAAAAGATCGCCATTGCGCCCGGATATTGAACTGCTCAAAGGGGATTATACCACTCGATCAGCGTTTTCCTTTTTGGCAGTTTTATTCTCTGACAAATTTAGCAAGAATTTAATTTCTTTATGCAATGGTTTCAATACGGTTGTACATCTGCCAAGAGGCATCGGCGTATCACACAGCGGCTGCCTTCTCCGGGACTGCTTTACACATATCTTTGCATAATAGTGGCACTATAATAGAATATATATTGTTACGAAAATGAAAAATCTAAATGCTGGTGTTTTGCTTCTACATCGCAAAATCAAAACAATGTAAGTAAACAAACCTGTTTACAAAATATCGTACTCCTTAATATAACAAAAAACACCAGTATAAAAAATTGTAAACAAGTAAACAAAAATACAACAACAAACACCCGCATAAAAAATGGTAAACAAGTAAACAAAAGTATACTAACAACACTACAATAATAAACGTAAACTACGATGTTTACATTTATATAGATTTAGAGAAGGCGAAGACATGAACATTCGCCTTTAAGAACATTCATCAGATTGTTTACACTGCCATATAAAAGGCAAGGCAAAGCAGGCAACGGAGTTAGTGAAGTTCAGAAGTTCAGTCTTGTGTAAAGAGAGTAATCGTGGTTTGAAGATCTGTCAAATAATTGTCTAATAATTGTTATTGTTTATGCAAAGGGTATAAACAGAGGAATAACAAAGAAAAGCAATTGTTGCTGTTTACATAAAGTTTTGAACAGTAGCACATAGAATTGTGGGGTTAATAAAGAATTTAATTAAAATTAAACACAAATTTATTTTTATTTGCAATATACGATCTCATATTTTAAACGTTTTTTAAAGTAAAAAGGTAACAATATTAAACAACTGCTGCTGTAATGGCACTGACTATTCGCATGCTAAACCCATAGCGTAGTCAAGTTAAATTGAACCAACCCTGTGGTACATTTATTTTCTTCCCTTCCTTGTGATTTTTCTATGTTGAACAATTTTTCTTCTTTCTTCAGAAGTTATTATCGTTACTTTCAATCCGAATAACTGTTTACCTAATTCACTGCATTGAATCTGCACATTTTTTTTAATAATTGCAAGAGTAAAACCATAACAAAATCGAACGCAGAGACAGTGAAAAGATAAGATCGATAAAACTTTTAATTAATCAAGTTATAACGTTTTTAATTAATCTCGAATATAGATGCACACCTAAAAGTACCAACAGGAGTATGCTGTTATTATGGTATTTGTCTGTAAATAAAAAAAATATATTTGTTGGCGCGTTCTATTTTAATTGTTTGTTGTTTATTTAGATTCTCAGAACAAGTGAAGTTTCTAAACCGTGATTTTTTTAATTGAAGGTTAACAAGTTAAAATTGAAAAATATGAGAACAAAATATGTAAACAAATAGTTTTCGATGTATACATAGTAAATCTAATAATGAGTGCGTATGAGTAATATTATTATTATATTGTGAAATAAATAAATATCACTCATACGCTTTGGGTAGATTTGTTCAGCAATTCCTTTTTTTCGTTTAATTATTTAAATTTATAAATTAACATTTTGAAATACAATATTTACTAATCACTAACCGGTATTAACTTTTTCCCTATGCAATAACAAATCAAAAATATAAATAATATGCCTTCACATTACGATAGATTTATTTGAATTTTATAACCCCGTTTTATGTGTGTTTTTCTAACTTAACTCAAAAAATTAGCCATTAAATCATCATTTGCATGTGAAAATTTTAGTTTCAATTTCATTTCATTTGCTGTGCGGCAATTTCTATGCAATTATACCAACGTAAATAATATTTCACATGTCAGCGATTAGACTGTGACAGAATAATTGAAAAATTGCCAAGTGTTTCCTGTTAAATGTGCCATAAAGCCGGTCATTAAGTAATAACTTCAAAGCACCACCATCAGTTATGCATATATGGCTTCGTATGGAATGTGAAAAATATTTGGAATTTTATTAGAAAAATTATTTTTAAGTAGAAGCCAAAACAATTTGTTTTTTTTAAAAGAATCATAAACATTTCATTTCATTAAGCGCTCTATTTGGTGGTATTATATACAGCTAGATAGAGGACTGTCTTTGTGTTTGATATACAATGTTTGTTATTCCTCTGTTTACACCCTTCGTATAAACAATTCAATTACTGACTGATCTTTATAACAGAGATCTTCAAACCACGATTACTCTCTTCAAACATACCGCACCGCGTCTACACACAAGACTGATTGAACTTTTACTTACTACGTCGCCTACTTTGCCTTGCCTTTTATATGACAAAGTAAACAGTCCGATGAATGTTCTTCAAGCCGAATGTTCGTGGCTTCGCCTTTTCGGGATCTCTATAAATGTAAACGTCGTTGTGTATTTTGTTTACATTTATTCTTGTAGTGTTTGTTGTTGCAGTTTGGTTTACGTTTTACCATTTTTTATGCAGGTGTTTGTTGTTGTATTTTTGTTAACTTGTTTAGCATTTTTTATGCAAGTGTTTGTTGTTATATTAAGCAGTGCGATAATTTGTAAACAGGTTTGTTTACTGTAATGTTTTGTTTTTGAAGCTTGTATTTATAATTTTAATGTTAAACGATGTAAAGCAAAACACCAGTATCTTGACTTTTCATTTTCGTAACAATATTATCGCTTAAATGCCCATTATGCTTCTCAAGATGGTTTAGGTTTAGGTTTAGGTCGGAGTGGTAGCTCTGATATCACAAAGCTCACTTGAGCACGCATAGCGGCCCGTTGTGATGCCACGGGTGAACGCAGTCCCTGTACTAACCAATATCCACCAAAATCAGGGAAAAGGAGGAAGTTGGTCAGCGCAAGGTCTGCACAACAGAAGCACGACTACCCCGCACTGGAAAACCAGCCAGAAAGTTTGATGAACGAAGCTATATCCTTGATGTCAATAGATGATAGCTCCGTTAAGCTATCAAGGAATGGGGAGCCAAATAACCTATATCTACACCTAGCAAGAGACGGGCACTGGCAGAGAAAGTGAACAACAGTCTCCTCTTCCTCAGTGGACCTGCATCCACGGCAAAAGTCGTTGAAAGGAAGCCTCATTCTTTCCTCGTGCCTACCCATGACGCAATGGCCTGTAAGCACGGCTACTGTAGTCGAGATGACATCACGACCAAGACCAAGTAATCGGTTGGTACGCCTTCTATCCATCTTGGGCCAGGTGAGTCTAGCGGTGGAGCAGGACTCCTCATTGACCCAGGATAGGTTGGCGTCCCGAAAGAACCTCCGCGCAATGGTCAACGGGGGGACGACCGTATTAGGATCCCAGTCATCCCTACTTGGAATTAGAGAGTGGAAACATCTGTCAAGACAATACTCAGCAGGGAAATAGTCTATGTTCTCAGGGGCCACTGGATCAGCCTCCAGAATAGTGGAGTGACCAGAGGGTACGATGTGCCAACGAGAGAGAGCATTAAGTCTAGTCGCAGCAAACTTGGCTACCTGCTTAGCGAGAAGCACAGTAGGAAGCCAGTTTAGCATTGCGAACAAGGCTTTTGTGGGGGTGGTGCGAAGAGCGCCAGTTATATAAATGGCAGCAGACCTTCTGACCTTGTCAAGAAGTCTGACGTTGTATTTCTTGTCCAGGGCAGTCCACCAGAAAGCAACACCGTATAAGAGGTTGGGTTCGATGACCGTGGAATATATCCAACGCATAATCCTTGGGCGAAGACCCCATCTGGTTCCGACCGCTCTACTGCAGCAGTAAGCAGCACATGCCGCCTTGCGTGCCCTAGCAGTCAGATTCGCCCTCCAGTTGAGTTTGGGATCTAGGATCAGGCCCAGATATTTAACCTCGCGACTCAACGTGAGTCTGGTCCCACCTATGCTGGGAAGGGAGAAGGTCGGAATTTTATATTTCCTCGTAAAAAGAATCGTATCGGTCTTAGAGGGGTTAATAGACAGTCCAAAATCCCTACACCAGTCCAGCACGATTGACAGCGCCAAGTTCAACTTATCCGACAGTGTCTGCGGACAAATTCCAGACGCAGCAATGGCAATGTCGTCACCGTAAGCTATGGCCCCATTGCCAGAGTGTTCCAGCCCCCTCAAGAGTGAGTTGACTGCAAGATTCCAGAGAAGTGGTGATAGAACACCGCCTTGCGGTGTGCCTCTACGAACCATTCTCTGACAATTCGTGGCCCCCACTGTGGAGGTTACTATCCTCGATTTGAGGAGAAGGTCAATGAACCTGACCAGATTCTGTCCCAGGTTCAGAGAACCAAGAGCCCTAACTATGGCGTCCGGGTCGACGTTGTTAAATGCACCTTCAATGTCCAGAAATCCAAATGTACCGCCTCGCGGTAATCACCCCACTGGTCAGCAACTTTAGCCACTCTCCAGTTATGAGTGGGCAGGTCGGTGTTGCTGGCCTTGAGGATCCTCAGCATGGTTTCCGGGTCTGATGGTCCGGTCGGAATTCTCGCCTTAGAACGTGGGCGGTTGGGAATCCGGTCTGGAGGGACGGCGGCAAGCCTAGCTCCTGGCCAGACTTCACCAATCCTACTGATAGCCTCCTTATAGAGCTCCATAGAACGGAGGTCAGAGCAAGCCACCAGCTTGATATGCCCCTGATACCACCCCGCATCAGTACAGCCGGGTGAGGGGCCAGGATTGGAGTCCATTACACCTAGGAAGACGTCCAAGAGCGCATGTTCCACCAACTTCCACTTACTGGGAGCAATGGAACCATCAGGGTGGCTCTGGTCAACGACCGCCCAGGTCAGACCTTCCTTTAATACCTCACTGAGAGGCTTAGAAAGTTTGCTGGGGTCAGGACGTCTAGGTTGTGTCGACGAACGGGGCCTTGTAGGCCTTGTAGGGTTGGTCACCTTAGAGCGTTTGGGAGGCTGGAGCGGAGCGTTTAGCTCGATCGATCTTTGCCTCTTTGGGGCCGTCTCTGCCGTGATGGGAGAAGCGGGGGGGGCGATCATTACGATGGGCCTTAGCCCAGGCAAGGCGACCCTTCTCGTCCTCTGAGAGGAGAGCCGGGTCGGCCGATCCAAATTTCGCAATGATACGCATGGCTGATCTGCGAGTTCTATACGCCCTCACGCTAGCACTCACGGTATTCTTGACACCCGAAGATGGACTGGTGCCGGGGGCTTGCGCGCCAGACTTGTCTGCCAATGCCTTGGCGGCAGCCGAAGAGTGCGAGGGCATATTCGTAGCAGCCTTAGAGGTAGACGGAGCCTCGGTACAAGGTGCCAGGGCAGGAGGTGTGGCGACACTAGGGACCGCCTTCGCAGCCGAAGCCTTGTGTGCCAAGCGGGGTTTTACCGAAGTAGAAACTTGGGCCTTAGCTTTCGAAGTAGGGGCAGCTGCATTCTTGACAGGTGCCTGCCTATAAAGGGTTGTGCGTCCACCGGTTGCGGTAGATGCTTTGCGCTCGCCAACTGGAGTTGGCCCTGGTTTGTGTCCTAGGTTGGATCGGTTGATCGAAGTAATTGCGGGAGGGTCCCCCCTCAAAGCCGCTATCCTTGCCCGCAAAGTGTAGTTACCCATAAGTGGTCCCGTGGTTATCTATGCAAGCAGGGAGGCCACGCGAGGGTTGGCACCAGCCCTTATGGGGTCAGGTGCTCAGAGCCAGACCGGGTACTAATCGGGAGTCTTCTCAACCGAACCTACACCACCAACTTAACGGCGTCGGACAAGGAACGTACTTTGAGGCCTGCCAGGGTTTTAACGGGACGGGGGCAGCCGTAGCCCTAGCCTGGAGCCGTTCACACAGCGGTTTTCACCCCGGTGCTACCGTGCATACGCAACTAGGTCCAGAAAGCTACAGCCACCAGCTCAGGGCAATCAAATCAGAAACAGGGGTGGAAAGAGTGGTCAGAAGAAAGAAAAGGGTCGTGCCAAAAAAAGGGGGGGGGGGTCAGCCATAGTCACCCCGGCTGAGAGGGAGGTGTTTATTGACTCCCCAGTCTAGATCCGTAGTGTTCTGTTGAAGAGCAGGGCCACCTCTAGCAGGATCTGACGATGTCACGCACTAACGGTCTTGATAGGGTAGAGGCTGGAGGCTCCGAGGGAGCTATAATCGCATATCCCTATCCTGCGGAACCGCTTGACCCCAAGATGGTGCTCACCCGAAATGTTCAAGTTTCCATGACTTTGGTGCAGTAAATCAGGGTGAGTTTAACCAAAGGCACGGGTCTTGTTGGCTTGGAGCACCGCTGTTGTTTATGGCTTGTTCACATTCGCTTAGAGACTTAAGAAAACCCCACAAGATTAAGTCTTTCGGTAGCCAGTATACACAACCTTCACTGGAGATGAACATTACCTCAAAATGCCGTGCGGCATGTTGTGATGGTGCGCGGGTAATAAAATTCAGGTTAAAAGAAGTTAAAATTCAGCGACCTATAGTGCTCAGCGTTGACATGGCCAGTGTCGTCTTCAAAGAACATACACAGCTATGACCCCATAAAACCATAAACCCTCACCAAACACTGACTTTTCGATATGCCTTGTAAGGACTGGTAGCGTGTCAAATTCGACAATTTTATTTGTTCATGTAGCAATTCATTTAGAAGTGGTTTGTGTCGCAGAAGATAATTTTTTCGATGACAACTAGATTCAGCACCCAACTACTACACAGCCCATTAAGCAACCATACGTCTTTGGCTACGGTCGTTTACCTTCCCGGATCAATTGAATATTATATGGGTGGAGAAAGAAGTCAGAACGTTATGGTGCGCACAGTCCCGATAGTCTAGTACATATTTGAGGTGAGGCCACTGTTCAAACCCCAGGTCAAGCATCAAAACGAAAATATTAAAAAAATATTTCTTTGGCGACTTCCTCTCAGCAGATTTCTGGCAAACACTCTCTGAGAGTAAAATAAAATTTCCATGAAAAAGTTTCTCAAAAATCTGTCGTTCGGAATCGAATTTAAACTGTAGGTCCCGCGCCACTCATGTATAAAATTAACACATACAACATAAGTGGTGTGAAAAACTAGGTCGTAATTCTGACAAAAGGGTTGTAATGACCAAATCTGCTATGTGTGTATGTTGTGCGAAAGATCGAGTTCTTGTGAACGACGTAAAATCGATAGTATTGGATAATCTTGCATACTTTTACGGACAGTGGTAATGTCTTCAGCAGATATTGCGTTTCATCTTGCGTTTACTGTGAATCAGTGGACTTGGATTAATCTGCCACATTGCAAATACTCTTCTCAGTGAAGTGACGAAGTTTTCATTACGCGTGCGGCACGGTTGCGGTGATGGGATAAAGATTTGGCTTTTGAACACCGTAGGTTTGACAATTCAAAGCTAAAAGTATGGAATTTATATGTCTGTTATTATAAGCCAAAATATCTTATTCGCTCTCATTTCTTTCATTGGTAGGTATTAAAATTTTATTAAAATTTCCATTCCAATAGACATTGTGAAGGACTTCTATTTTTAAATATAATGTGAGGTGATATGATATGATTTAATTCCTGTTTAAGGATTGTATTAAGTGTCATATTAAATATCCAGTTTATGATTCCTTATATCCGGTTTATTGTTTTATTTGTTTCCTGCTTTTCACACTCACCATTTAAAAGTTCATTTATAAGAGACAATGAGAAAAATTGTTGTTTTTATTGCCTTTAAACGATTATGCCTTTGATAGATAAACGTTGCCCGCCATAAATGCTTATGGAATGCAACAAAATTCACTGTAATTGTGTAATTATAACAACAATACTCGTAATGGGAATAGTGACAATTGACAATAATTTTATGTCAATTGGCTTGCATATGAAACAATTTCTGGCCTACAGGTCTTTGAAACTGACGCCACTAAACGAATACTATCAGCCGTATATGTTTTGTTCGTACTATGTACTGTGTGTGTGTGTGTATATTAAATGTTGTAATTGTATGGTATGTGTGTTTATAGTTGTGATAATGATAATAATAATGTCATTATAAGTGAAGGTCTTTATATATAATGTTGCAAAGTTGCTGCAACAGCAATAGGGATATACAAACAATTTTAAAGTAAAGCACCAACAATAATCGTACTGCGTAGAGAGCGACACGGATTTTTTCATCGACGACAACTATAACGACAACAAAGAGAACGCCCTAGTAATGAAAATATAATAAAGAAAATAATAATAAAATAATAGACAAAGTAAACATTAAACACAGTGGCTTAGTGTCAGCAACAACAGCAGCAACAACAGCAACATGCATTTAAGCGGATCTAAAGTAATTGCAATATTGTGCATCAGCATTATAATCTCTTTCCAGGAAGTACTAAACACTAGCACTTGCCATGGCGAAAACAAAACTAATGAAAATGTTAAGAAAAACAAACAGAAAAACAATAACAATAACACGTCTTGTGAATTGAACATTTTAAATAAATTTCTTGATTATCAACGTCTACGACACGCCATCATCATATACTCTCCAGCACAACGACTTGGAAGACAACAAGACTGCCAATATCGTAACAATGGCACTGGCATTGGTGATAACTTTTTACAATTGTCGTTAATACGCAAATTAACAGCGAATTATCACTTGAAGTTTATAAATGCTATGCTGTCCGTAACTCAAGCGTCTTTATTTCAAACGTGTACACATCGAGTACTTGTTTTTATGAAATATTATCCGCAAGCCAAAGGCAAACAAAAGATTTTACAATTGGCTTCGCAAAAGGAAAAGTTTACATTGCAATTTGTCTGGTTGATTGTAATGGATGAGATGCAAGAATCTCGTTTGGATATTGAAGATACTTTTGGACAACTGAATCTCATGATTAATACGGATTTAACGGTGGCCATTAAAAGTAAGGATAACGTGTAAGTATTATCGTTTTCTTGAGAATGTTTTTATACTTTGTAGGCTATTGTTTTACATACAAATTAAAGACAAGCTTCTCCCAAAGTGGACAACTGTTTGTTGTTCCTAATGTCCAAAACCTACGGACATTAAATTTCATATAAAATTACTTTCAATAAATTTAAATATATTATTAGGTTTTAATCTTTTAAAAAGCTAAGCTCATAGAGTGCAAATAAAATAAAAATAAATTTATGTTTAGTCTTTATTATAATTCTTTATTATTCGCAAAATTCTGTGTGCCACTGGTCACAACTTGATGTAAACAACAACAATTGCTTTTCTTTGTTATTCCTCTGTTTACACCCTTTGCATAAACAACTACAATTACTAGACAATTATTCGACAGATCTTTGTCACAGAGATCTTCAAACCACGATTATTCTCTTCAAACTTACCGCGTCTTCACACAAAACTGACTGGACTTTACCAGCTCACACGCCTGCTTTGCCTAGCCATATATATGGCATGATAAACAGTCTGATGAATGTTCTCCCATCTTCGCTTTCTCGAAATCTCAATAAATGTAAAGATCTTTGTTTACTCCCTGTATAAAATTAACACACACAACATGAGTAGTGTTGAGTAGCCAGGCTGTAATCCTGACTGAAGTGTTGTAATGGCCAATTATGTATGTATATGTGTATGAACTCACACAACAATTAAGCCGGCTGATCATATAACTCACCGCAGATACGTAGATATATAGAGTATGTTGGTAGTTTAGAATACAATAATTTGCCTCAACTTCTAAATAATAAATTAAAAAAAAATTGTAAAAACAAATTTAATACGGTTTGTCTAGCTGAAATATCAAATTTTCCATGACTCTGAAGCATAAATCAGACTGATATTAACCAATGACACTGTTTAAGTGGTTGCTTTGTGGACCGCCGTAGCTTGTGATTTTTTTTGCATACACATGCGACTTAAGAAATCACAAAAAATTCTAACAAATCGGGGGCCAGTGAGGAGAACATGCCCTCAAAAAACACATGCAGAATATCCAATGTGCAATGAGGTCTGTGGCACGTAGCGGCGTTCTGTTGAAACTACATGTCATTGATTTCCATATCCTCCAATTCATACCTAAAAGACACGCTAATCATCTATGGATAGTGGTACTGTTTTCAAAGAAGTATGGACCGAAGATACCGTCATATCCACATCCACACCAAACAGTGGCTAATCGCTGAAGTTGAGTTTTCAATGAAAAGTAGGATCATGGATCCATTCAGCGAACACGCGTCATTGTTTATGGTCATTTACTGTCTCTGGGTCTCTGCGTTCAGTTAGATTTTGTACGTTTTCAGGCCCAAGTCACGAAGAAAAATTCATCAAATTGTGATTGTGAAAGACTGAGTACTTGTTAGAGAGATGAAATTGACTGGGTCGCTTTGTGGAAAAAAAGTGAAATAAGCATAAAGCAAAACTACAAAGTCATATACATATTTCTAAATGCACCTGAGCGATTTTTAAAGAAATTACAATTTATATTAAATATTCATTCATTCATTTATTCATTATATTCATTTAATATGTAGAATTCATTGTGACAAACATGTGGCGTATGAATGATATCCAATTCCATTAATTTCATACTCGACAAAATCAAATCTTTTTTATTGCCTACTTTTCAGAGTAATTATTTCAATACATGTAGTATATGCTGTGATGCGTATACGTAATATATTTTAAATTCAATTAAATATAATGTATACCGTTAATTTCAGAGGACTTTTAAAATTTAACATTTTTAAATTTAGGGCCATTATTACAACTTGCCTTTAACTAAAGGCATGATTTTAACGGGCAAATAAATAGTTTTTTATTTTCCAAAATCCGTTAACATAACGTTAGACTGATAATACTATGGGGCTAGGGCATATTCGTCGAGAGAAACCGTAAAATTTATTGTAAACTTCTTCAAAAGTATGTACAATGGGTCAACTTGATCTCCGTATTTTCCCCTATTGATTGACAATTAGGAGCGTGGGAAGAACGATTTTTAATCACTGAGAATTTTTTAACAGAACTTGTTTAGCCAAAAATTATTTGAATAAATACCACATCGTCGTTAAAGCATTACGGAAGTTGGAAAATACTAGCCAGAAGTTATGACTAAATGTCAGACTAAGTCGGTATTACAAGAACACTTTATAGAACCCAAATAACCTACGCTTTAGCCTGCCAATTTTACCTGACTTGCCCTTTCTTGGACAATTACGTTCCCACCTCCAGACTATGACAACTCATGCAACAAACACCAATTGATCTCGAAGTATGGACACCGCAAAGGAAAGAGGTACTTAAAGGAAAAGGCATTGTTGGCATAGCCGGTACTCAAGATAAGTGAAGCAGAAATCCGGTTTTGAAGAAGAGCTGTAAAGTTGTAAGAGCAAAAACATTTCGAAGGTAGAGAAAACCCACAGCTTTTGAGAGATTAGCATGAAATTTCATGTACTAAGAAATTCTAGTGTATTCGAAACTCTTTATTTTCCTGAGACATTTTCATTTCATGTTACTGTTTTAAGATTTTACTTTCATTACAGCCAACACTACACTTTGTACGATGTTTATAAAATATGCCACTTATGCGGTGCTCCTTTAGAGATCATATACAAGGGCAACTGGACTATTGAAAAAGGTTTACAAATATTGAAAGAGTTTCGTAACGGCATTGCTGTAAGGAGAAATAATTTTAAAAAATATGCCATTAAAGCAACAACAGCGGTAAAGACTTACTTAATTACCAATAAATTCTTAAAGAATATTTGAAATATACAAAATTATACGTCTTTTTCTTATTAGATACTCAACAAGTCGCCGGATTTAAATATAACTGACTTGGATTATCTTAACAATGACAAAGAACACTTGGAGGAAGATGCCATGCAACGTAAAACATTTCAGCTGTTGAATCATATGCTGTATCTTTACAATGCCATGTAATTTGTGTATTTCAAAATGTTATTGTAAAGTTTTCTTAGATAGTTTTTTCTTAGTTTTGATGTAAAAATAGCATCTACTTGGGGCACTGAAATTAATGGCAGTTGGTCGGGTGTTATTGGCCTCTTACACAGAGGTGAAGTTGAACTTTCTTTATGCCCTTTAAGATATCAGGCGAAGAGAGCAAAATATATTGTGTACACCAGTAACATACATTATGAAAAGTAAGTTTTCTTATTTTCAATTATTCTTAATTCTTCTTATATTTGCATGTGAATTGCATTCATGGGAAATGAATCTCAACAGGATACATTTCATCTTTCGTCACCCCAAACATGCAAGCATACGGAATATATTCTTTGAACCCTTAGCCGATTTAGTATGGTGGTGTGTTTTGGCCTTAATTGTTGTAACGATACTCCAGTTGGCCATACATGTGCACATAGAATACAAAGTGTTTATGGCATTACAGCAAAAGCAACAGCAACAGCAGCTACTTAACAGCGACTGTTATGATGCTGATGCTGTTGCAGCCAATCCAAATGCTGCTGGCCAGCCTTTACTAATTCACCAGCAACCGTTGATTGTGGAAAACCATTTCGATTTCATTTGTTTATGCATTATGGAAGCCATACTCATGCAGGGTCCAGCGCCTGAAATATTTCGCTGTAACTCTACACGTTTACTAATACTAAGCGTATCGGTGTTTTCAATTTTACTAATGCAATTCTATGGGGCATTCATTGTGAGCTCATTACTGTCGGAGCCACCACGTACCATAACCAATTTACAGGCATTATACAATAGCAGCATGGAGTTGGGCATGGAGAATGTATCGTATAATTATGATGTTTTTATCAACAATACAAATCCGTTGATAGGCAATGTTTACAAACATCGTATTTGCAATAAACACACACAATGTCACAATATCGTATCGCTGGAGGAGGGTGTTAGGCGCATAACAGCTGGTAATTTTGCCTTTCATGTGGCCATCGATCGGGCATATCGTCTATTGAAATGTAAGAGTGCCAGCGAGCATTCACCATAATTAGCCAAAATCATTTCAATTCTTTTCATATGTTTTTGTTCCAATTTAAATTTTTTTTAACAAAATTAATTGCATTCAAATAGTTTAATTACCTGTTCATTGTTATGCCATATACATATGTACAATGTACATGTTAATAGCCAGATGCGTTAATTGTTAATATCACAGAATTCAATTTATTTTTGTTTTTGTTTTCATTTAAATAATATTATTTCATTATGATTATTTAATTTCCATTCAATTCGTGGATTTATAGTGCTTTTGTTAATGCATTCTTATGATTTATTTCCTTTAATTCCACAATATTTTAAATCATTTTATTTCATTAATTTAAGTATGAATTTTCATTGTTTATTGGTCATTGACTTTTAAAATTTATAATGAGGATTTCAATAAAACTCCTCTATAATACTCTCTCACTTTAAACGTATCAGTGTAAATGCTTGCATGTTGGCCCACAGTACTACCGCATATTGTTTAAAGAGACGATATCTGGTGCACACCAACATTAAGTGTTGTAAGCCATTTAGATCCTTTACATATCAGGTTATATTATCGCGATATCATCTGCATCACAGTTTCTGCATAAAACACTTAGAAGGAGTCTAGTCCATGAGCACACCTCCCAGTGTACGCAATATCTCTGTAATTAAATCAAATTGTAAATGTCCAGCCTTGGATGAAGATTTTATCAGCTTAACACGTTAACTGTCACCGCCATTTTCAGAAAACTCTCCACGTACGCCAACATTGACTTTTTGTTCTCTTCGCAGAGGCCATTTATCGATACTAGCACTGATATAATACGATTTTATTCGTAGCTACAGAAAAATGACAGGTTTAGTGAGTACGAGATAACTCGTAGTTGGCACCCTAGAAGGGAACGCAATCAACGAGTTATCTCGTAGTTGGCAGTCAACGTGTTAATCTAATAGTTGAGGAAATCCTCTTTTCTTTCCAGAAATCATTATAAATAAAGTGGAATTTGTCAAAAATTTCCGACCTATTCGTAAGCAAGGGCATGTCCATATGCCAACGGAAACAAATAATGGAGACTTTGAAATATTTCCTCATTGTCCGAACAAATAGACAACGATAAGACATAAGTTTAGATGCCGATCTGTTCGAAAGTGAATATGTGGCTGCCTGGCTGTCCGAGTATTGTCTGGGAATACTAGAACATGCCATCGCCAAGAGCATAACTTTGCAAGGCATTATGAGCGTGTGTCATATTCAAGTCCTCCATATATTCACCACAACCCATTTTTCCATCCTACTTTGAGGCATTGCTGTTTATTTTTAAAAGATTTGTAGGATGATTTACTTGGGATGAAAGTTAGATTAGGATAAGTGGGTAGCTTGCCGATCATTGGCAAATTCGCTCGGTGGCCTATATGGCCTATTGTGTTATCCACTGTTGAAGTAGCCGTAGTCTAGTCGGTAGTGTGTCGGCTTATTTGACGTCAGGTCACGGTTCAAACCACAGGTCAGACATCAAAATGAAAATATGAAAAAATATTTCTTCGGCGACTTCCTCTCAGCAGATTTCTGGCAATAAGTGTGAGAATAAATAAAAAATTGCCATGAAAAGTTTCCCAAAGAATCTGTCGTTCGGAGTTGATTTTAAACAGTAGGTCCCGCCACTCATGTTTCAAATTAATACACACAACATAAGTGGATTCGAAAGCTAGGTCGTAATCCTGTCTGAAGCGTTGTAATGAGCAATTGTGAATGTATGTATGTATGCATGCATGTATGTATGTATGTTATCCAGAGTAAGGGAAGCCCCTAGTCATGATACTTGAGTAGTGGGTTAGAGTTACCCCGAGCTCTGGGCGAAACCGGTCAGTAGCCTTGGGTAAAAGGACTAAAGTCTAAGGACTTGTTAACATCGTTATGGGTGACTACATACCAATCGGGATCTATGATCCTAGCATACTAAAGGCTATTTAACTTCTAGGATAAGCTCAATAATAACCACTTCAGCGTTGTTGTATTGTATTTTGGTGCGTGGCCGCTGGATTGACTACTGACGCTGATTGCTTTGGTCACCTATTTAGATTCGATAACAGCCTACACAAACTGTTGTAAACTTGGGTCTATGGTAGGCTGCGGAATTTATTATATTCTGCGACTGCTACCATTAGTTCCTTTCCGACTCAACCTGTAATCATAAAGTGGTTGGCATACCAGTAAGTTCCTAAACCGACTCTGGCCAAGAATTTCCTACCGGGTCACAAAGGAAATCAAGGCAACTGTGTTGCTGTGGTACCTAGTTGAATGAACACACACCTACCGAATCATACTTTAACATGCAAATTAGATCTTAATTGTCGAGAATGGATATCAAAGTTGAGAATGTAATTCGTTTAACGATTTATTTCTTTCTTTACTATTATATAGGGTCTATATCTTATATGGAGTGAATGGCAATTGAAATATGGGCTGAGCGACTTGCAGAGATAGCTATTGTTATACGGAATTCCAAACCTCATGTTTATTTTGAATGATTTCCAATAACAATTTGAATTCAAGTAGCGTCCCATCTACACTGGTATTAATTTTAATTTCATTTTATGTTTGTTTTATTATTTTTTTATTTGTTTTCTTGTTTTGTTTTGTTTCTGCTTTATTAAAATATTAAAACCTGTATCCAGGCATAAATTAATAAAAACATGATTAATTATTTGCATTGGCATTCGCTGCTCATAAATTCAAAGATATTTTACGTCTGATTGTGAAGTGAACAAAGGAATAATACAGCGTGTGAGCAAATAAAAGTCAACAAATAAGTTTGAAATTGACTTCTGCAGAATTAAAATTTCATTTAAATAAAATTGAAAACAATTTTTTTGGTTTTAATTAATAAATAAATCAAACAACATTCATCTACCAGACATGAGCAAATAAAACCAAACAGAGGTTGTATTAAAAAATGAATTGAAAAAAAAAACAAAGACGGAACGTATGTACAGCAATACATGTGGTGTACAAACGTATTGCTACGTTTTTAACTTAAAAAACGTTTAAAATATGAGCTTGCAAATAAAATAAAAATAAATTGAAGTTTAGTTTTAATTAAAATTCTATATTATTTGCACAATTCTGTGCCACTGTTCACAACTTGATGTAAACAACAACAATTGCTCTTCCTTGTTATTTCCCTGTTTATACCCTTTGCATAAACAATAACAATTACTAGACAATTGTTCGACTGATCTTTGGAATGGAGATCTTCAAACCACGATTATTCTCTTCAAATGCACCGCGTCCGCACACAAGACTGACTGAACTTCACTTCGTCTTCTCGAAATCTTTATAGATGTAAACATCGTTGTTTACACAGAACATTTTTAAAAATGGAAGATGTTGGTATTGAAACTCTTTGGCAATATAAAGACCATTATGGCACCACAGTCATCCATTTAACACTAATTCCCGAACCATTCCCATAGATCCTTTGAATAGTGTATATTATAGTAGACATCACCTCGGTATCTTTTTTTCTTTCAACATTGTATTGGAGATGTTCTCAATAGGTGAAAAATAGTTAACTCATCTCTACAGCTCCTGCAGAAGTCATGGCCATGTGCCCAAAACCAATGCGTCTTGCATGCCATGGCGTTTTTGTTTCTTTCACCATTGTATTGGAGATGTACTCAATAGGTGAAGAATAGTTAACTCATCTCTACAGCTCCTGCAGAAGTCATTGACCATGTGTCTTGCAAGCCACGGTGTCTTTGTTTCTTCCAATATTGTGCTGGGCATGTAATGTAAAAATCGTTGTTTACATTTATAGATACTTGTAGCGTTTGTTGTTGTATTTGTTTGTTTACTTGTTTACCATTTTTTTATGCTGGTGTTTGTTGTTTGTAATTTGTAAACAACTTTGTTTACTGCATTGTTTTGTTTTTGCAGCTTTTGTTTACAATTTTAATGTTAAGCGATATGAAAGCAAAACACCAGTATCTTGATTTTTCATTTTCGCAACACTGTAAAAAAGTAAATAAATTTAACTTTAAAACACAATAATATTTGAACAAATTAATGTTTTATTTTTCAATAATTTATATTCATTTCATTTCATATTTATACTCAACAGCCTCCTTGACGGAATCACAATTCTGTGAACTGCAAGAAATCATGTTTAATCCTCCCTACACATTTTATTCTGGCCTGGGTATGCGCAAACAGTCGCCCTATCATGAGTTTATAAGCCGAGCTATCATTGTTTTCCAAGAAGCAGCATTGGTGCCCTATAATGACAAGAAGTGGGAGGTGGATAAAATCGATTGTACGACTATACACGGCGATCAGGTTGAAGTGGATTTGGAACATTTTGCACCGGCATTGGCCTTTCTATTATTGGCCTATGTATTCAGTGTATTGGCCTTGTTTGTGGAAATCACTTACAAAAAACTATTACAAAAGAAAAATTTGATTTTTAATACAAAACACTAGAAATAGTAAATAAATGCAAGGATTTTTAAAAGTTTATGCACTTAATCAGGAAGTTTTTGTACTGACAAGTAGTGATTTGGATCGAATTAGTCTCTGAATTAAATTTCACCATTTCGTTGTATTTAAAGGCTGATTTTATTCCGCGCCATTTTCCAGCGTCCTTTCGTTAATTGTGGCATACATTACATCTCGTATTAATTATTTTTCTTATTGCTGCTTTCCCATTGGTTTCCATTTGAATGCTTCAATTATAATGCCAACCTTTTGTTGTTCATTACTTTGCCTTGGGTGTGTTTGTATTTACTTAAGATTTTTCCAGGATTTTTTCCAAACATTTTTTTTTATTATTTTAATTTATTCGAGTTTTTCTTTTAAAACCATTCCTTTAAACGGAATATTATTGTCGTCAGACTTTTTCAACTGAATTTGGGTTTGACTCTTCAAGAGCACCGCCTTTTTTGTTCGTTTTCATTATTATTTTTTTATTATTCTTTTGAAAATAAATAACATAAATTGAGTTTAAGCATATATTTGTTAATATAATTGCTTGAACCTGTATATTTGAGGTTAAAATTGATCAACCTTATGAAGTTCAATACTTTTATTTACAAGATTACAGACTTGGCAGATACTAAAGTCCTTCTTTCGTTTGTCACTAGATAATAAGATTAATACGATCGTCACAGTGGCTAGTAGGCAGTGTGTTGGCTTATTAGACGTGAAGCCTCGGTTCAAACCCCAGGTCAGATATCAAAACAAAAATATGAACAAATATTTCTTCAGCGAATTCCTCTCAGCAGATTTACTGGCAAAAACACTGAGAGTAAAATAAAATTGCCATGAGAAAGTTTCTCAAAAAATTATCTGTTGTGTGGAGTCGGCTTTAAACAGTAGGTTCCACCACTCATGTCTGGAACTAACACACAGGACATAAGTGATATGAGAAGTTAGGTTGTAATCCTGACTGAAAGGTCACAGTATCTCAACAAAAGCGACGTATTTTTAAAACTCAACTTCAAGTTATTGTACTTCAGACGGCATATCGTATTTTAAACTGTCTAAGCACGGCGATCATTTGATCTATGGTACTCCCCTTAAACTTTATAGGATATCCTTATAATGTTACCTGTAAACCTAAAAATCTGATCAATTTCAAGATTCTGCTCGGGGTCAACAATGACACTACCCTGCCTAAAACTTGATATGCATGCAGGATTTTCTTCTTTCGTCGGCAAAGAATCTACATGTTGACCTAGAGACTATTCACACACATTCTGAATAAATGCACCCTAAGTCTACACAACTTTGTCAAAAGTTTACTTATCAACATGAGCATATTTCTTGAGAGTCTTACAAATGACTTTGATTGCCAGTTTTGTTTGTCTTAAACCTTCTTGGTTTGATAAAAGTCTTTGCCTCCTCCTACTCTTTCCTTTCCCTTCTCGCCTTAAGTTGAGCATCTCTTTCCAAACATTCGCTCCTACTTCACAGAGCAGCATGGAAGCTTCCCTTGTAGCAAGCTTGTACTTTTGCTCAGTATGGAGTATTACGCACGTCACCTGGATCAGGTAGCCTTATTTAGTCTGCTTAACTGATTCAGCCTCTTCATACAGTCATATAAAAATTTCTATTTAATCTCTTAAGAGCTAAGTAGTCGAATTACGGTTGAATTGCTCACATGTTGCGATGTCATAGAAATCTTATTCAGGTAAACTTATTCAGTGTACAAAGCAGATTTAGCTTCTTCATACAGTACCATACAATTTTCGATTTAATCTATTAATAGCTGAGTACTCGAATGGCCGCTTGTTTTTTGTACTTCATATTCAAGTAGAATTGCTTGCATGTTGCGGAAGTCTACTTTGACGATATCCGAGAGTATCCCCGTAAGCTCGAAATATTTCATTCTGGAATATTTCTTTTGTGACAACAACATTTGTGGCTTGAGTATCCTGTGCTCGCTTTACTACTTCTAAAAATTTATCATAAACAATGCGTTCGTTAAAGTTGTAATCAATTATTTGTATAATTTCCATTGCTGTCCCATTTAATCTTCCATCTATTTTCCTCTTGCAAATATTTGTTGCCATTTTGTTTAGAGCAGTTAATTACAAAAAATTACAAATTGAATAAGCACTGGTTACATTACGATACTACACGACTTAATGATACGGTAAGTCACATAACATACTTACATAATTGATCATTACAAGCTTTCAGTTAGGATTTCGACCTATCTGCTCAAACAACTTATGTTGTGTGTATTAATTTTATACATGAGTGACAGGACCTGCAGTTTAAAGACGTCTCCGAATGACAGATTTTTTTTTAAAAAGTTTTTTATGGCGATTTTGTTTACAAAATCAACACAACACACTACCTACTAGACTACGGCGAATACTGTAGATCGAGTCTAAGAAATACTGTTCAGATAACCAACAAGAAATCTTATCAATATTGGAATATTGATTGGGAATGAACCGTATAACAAATCAGTGGAAAAGATCTCTAAGTTGCATGGCTTCTGCATCAACCGTCTTCTACAGATGAGAATAATATTTCCCTTGATATCGGGCGCTGAATAAAACAGAACTTTTATTGTCTTTAGATATGCTCACTCAACATATTCTATCCCTGAAACTAAAAGCACGACGTGTCTTTCGAAGGTTAGGCTCAACTAAATGTCTTGTAAACCATAGATCAGCAATGAGTATTCAAAAGGGTGAGTAGTATCGAATCATACTCATAATTTCTGATACTTATACGCATTCATACTTATTTTAATATCATGGCACCTCTACTCATAATCAAAGTTTGAAGTACTCATCATATTCATACCTAACAACACGTATGATGTTGTTGATTTCGACTCTGCATGACTCAACATTTACAAGAATCACAAAATAAGTATGATACGCGTACGAACCCTAAAACACTCACTAGAAGGTTGTGTGTTTGCTTTGCTAGCTGCTCTGTCTTTTTTTCTTTTTTTCTGAATGAACAACTTGTATTATTTATGAGTATTATAAGTTATAAATCTAAATGAGTAGACTTATGAATCAAACATATTTCGAATGGTATGAGTTTGATGTCAAAGTTGTACTTATACACATTGCAGCCTGTACTTATAAATCAATGTTGTAGTGAGAGCGAATGAATCAGAGTAGTTGAATTACATACTCAAAATTTCATGAGTACTGATGAGTAGCGAAAAAACGATTCATTGCTGATCTCTGATGTGAACTTAAATCTAGTATCCTACCAACTATTCAGTACAACAGTTAAATACAACAAACGGAGGCTCATTGCATTACAAGTATGTATACCCATTTTATCGGCTGTTACTAAAGCCAACACTGACTCAATACATCCATAGTATACGGTGCTCAGTAAAATATAAATTTTATTTCAAATAAACCAAATCAATGTTTAAATAAAATTCTAAAAATTACCAGCGTACAACTAAATGATAATTGCACTACCACTGCACAGAGAGAGAGGGGGAGAGTCGCATATAAATAAAATTAAAGAGACTTTCAAATTAAAAAATTTATTTTGTAAACCAACTTTAAATAAAAAAAAAACAAGACAAAAAAGTGAGTAAATGTGAATGGCGAAAACGGTACCTTAACCCACCCCACAATGGCTTTTTGTAGGTGTATAATGGCAATTCGAGTATTGTACGGCGGATGAGTGTAAATGTGTGCGTTTTATTTATGAATATTTAAAATATTTTTACATTTAAATTGATAATATAAATTTTAATTAATAAAACAGCAATAAACAATGATATTGTTAATATTTATAAACAACTGAACGAATGAATGAATGAATGAAATAAACAAGAACACACTTACAGCAACAGTATTTTTGTATATAATTTCATACATTTCTGTTGAAGTAATTAGTAAGAACACAATTGTTACGAAAATAGAAAAATGTAAATACTGGTGTTTTGTTTTTATATCGTTTAACATGAAAATTATAAACAAAAACAAATAAACAAAAATATTCCAACAAAACACCAGCAGGCAGCTGAGTCAGTAAAAGTTCAGTCAGTCTTGTGTGGAGACGCGGTGTGTTTGAAGAGAGTAAACGTGGTTTGAAGATCTCCGATACAAAGATCTGTCTAACAATAGACTAGGAATTGTTATTGTTTATGCAAGGAGTGTAAACAGAGGAATAAAAAAATGGCAATTGTTGTTGTTGGTACACAGAATCAAATCCAATTTCCTATATCTCTACTCTCATCTCTCTATTATACATATTGGACTACAATGTTATATGCAGGGCTCTTGTACAAAGGTAACGCGATTAAATTTGTTTCCATTATTTATCGTGCATACCATCGGAAAACCTGTCCAATCTAGCATGGTTAGACCAAAGCAGGTCCGCAGATTGCGAACCTTATCGTGTTTAAAGTCGAACGATAGTTTTTTGAGAAAGTTTTCATGGCGATTTCTGTGTACTCTGAGAGGTAATCGCCGATGAAATATTTTTTTTATATTCCGTTTTGTTGGAGATGTCTGACCTGGGGTTTGAACCGTACCCTCACGCCTAAGACGCCAACACACTACTTAGTAGACAACGCCGACTTCCACTGACATTCACTGCTAACATAAAATCAATCGTACTGTACAGCTCTGAAACAGGGAATAGTGTTTCCAGAGATATTTTGAAATTGAAAGTGTTTGCTAAAACCAAAGTTTTCATTAATCTTTTCTTAAAATTTTGTTACAAATCATCTTAAAGGTGAAGCAACTGTAGACTGTAACTTTCATTAGGAGAATTAGTTGGAATTGAATTGGCCCTAGTCCACTAGATTGCATCATCAACGAGGTTATCGACTGAAGCTTACAAGGTAACCTTGGAAGGGGTAGACTAGGGTACATATAAATGTGCCAAAATGATATTGAAATTGTAGCCATGAACATATTAGTGGACTCTTTCTGAAAATGTTCGTCCTGTAAAAAGTTAGTGTATGTTCAGGCGGTTGGAACCTTGTGCGTGCAGTTAGATAAAGATGATTAGATGAAGAAAATCACTGATTCCATATTCTGTGAAGAAGTTATATTTGAAATGAATAGAAGTCTAAATATGTGACAAAAGCTGTACAGTGTATAGCATTTATTCATGCATATACACGCATCTACGTAAATAAAATTTAACGAGTTAAATTTCATTAATATATGCGTGAGTTTGTTTACGTGATACTTCATATACAAGGGTGTGTAGGTGTGTGTCTGTGTGTGGCGTTTGTATTCAAAAACAGAAATAAACTCACACACATACACACACACACACGAACAAATAATTCAGCATTATTGTCACACATTTGCGAATATAAATTAAATACGTTACACGCCGCAACAGTTCACTTCCGTATATATTGTATACGGCTATTTGTTCTCCGGTGCGTATAAGTGTGTTTGTTGTATACATACATACTACCTACTGTGTGTGTGTGTAAGTATGCATATAGATTTGAATGTATTTAAATTTCATATTCATTGTATACAAACGCGCATCCGTTTCTGCTGCCATCATTGTGAACTGTGAACCGGTGTTCGCAATGGGCCTATATAAGAAGCAGGTTTTCAGGTTTATTGTACAGAGAGTTATACAATACAATACCGCCAAAGTGCACAGCATGACAGAAAGGGAGAAATAGCAAGAATTGCTTAATTGTATATAATTTAATACATGAATTCGTGTATAGAGTTGTTTGTAATAAGCAAGTAAGCGACTCAACAATACAGAATTATTTTTGTAGCTATTTTATGGTTTTTTAAATATAATTTCTATATTGGCTTAAAGCACATGTTATTTCTCACATGAGATCTAAGAGCATACCAATGCATACCGAAAAAGTCACTGTTTAGTGTGGAGTTTGGGCTGAGGGCGTCATTGATCCAAAATTTTTTGAGAATGGCCAGACTATCACTTTCAACGGTCGATAATTAGCAGTTTCTCTTGGCCTGAATTGGTTGATCTGGCCACCAAGGACATGTGGTTTCAACAGGACAACTCTACATGCTACATACCTAATGCCATATTGTATATAATGCACGAACAAATTGAGGGCATGGTCATTTACTCTGTATTACTATGCATTAACTGGCCATAAGACTTTTTCTTATTTTATCAGTCGCTGATGAATGCGAATAAGTCGCAGGCCTTCGTAGCCAACCTAGCTCATACCATTGACCAAATTCAGCCTGAGTCATGGGAGTTTTACCCCAAAAAATGGTGGCAGATATTTGAAGGATGTTGTATTCCAAAATAATGTCACCAATGGGTTATCCTTGCCTGGGTTAAGAAACATTTTGCAATTGATTATGATTTTACCAGAAGTTTTCTTCGCATTGAGCATGGCATTAGTATTCTGGATCTCATGAAACTCAAAATATAAACGTTTTGGGGAGTACAGGAACAATAGCTGGCAAATATATCATTTCGTGGCCTCAAATGCGATGTGAAGATGGTTCAGATTCCATCTAACCTCTTAATTATCTTATTTCTGCCAACTACGAGTAGCTTTTCGTAACACATCGCGTCTTCACGTAAGACTGACTGAAATTCATTAACTCAGTCGCCTGTTTTGCCTCGACTTTTATATGGCAGAGTAAAGAGTTTGATGAACGTTCTTGAAGGCGAATGTTCATGACTTCGTCTTCTCGAAATCTCTATAAATATAAATATCGTTGTTTACATTCATTATTGTAGGATTGTTTGTGTATTTTATTTACATTTGTTCTTGTACTGTTGTTTGTGTATTTTTGTTTAATTGTTTAAAATTGTTTATGCTTGTATTTGTTGTTACGCTAAGCAGTACGATAATTTGTAAACAGGTTTGTTTACTGCATTGTATTGTTGTTGTAGATTTTGTTTATAATATTAATGTTAAGCGATGTAAAAGCAAAACACGAGTATCTAGATTCATTCATTTCATTTTCGTAACAATATTTTTCTTTCAGATGCTTACTATCATGTCGGTGTTAATAGAGCGGACAGTAATAGAACAAGTATGTCATTAAACGCATGATTACTTTGCTTGTCATACTAAAATTTCTATTTTCCTTTCAACATATCAACTAGAAATCGAATCATAGAAGACTTTTATTAAGTTAAGATCCGTATGAAGCCCTTTAACTAAATGATATCCAAGGAATATACGAGGAATGGTTATTAATTGGTTAGGCTTCGTGAGTAATTTTTCCAGCTCTTTATACTGTTAAGTGCTGTGAATACTTTACAATTTTAAATTTAAAAAATTAACGCACGAAGTGTCATAAAAAAGATGACAATAAAGTCTCTCTGTACTTAAATGGTTTACGAATCTATTTTTGAAAATTTCTTTCATTTAAAATGAATGTTATTTACCAAATGAACTTTTTCCTTAAACTAATAAAAATTTTAATGCATCGCCATTATTATTGTACTGCAAAACATTTATGCATCCGCTTAAACAAACGCACGTGCACGCAATGGCTGGCACAACAATTATTAAAAAAAAATTATATAAACAACTAACGTAGGCGATGCAAAAAAAATATAAGAATTTGCAGTTATATGGAGACATTGAAAGCAGAAAAAAAGAACAAAAATATTAAATGATGAACAAAAGTACGTTTTTTCAACCACATTTCTGTTTCCGTTTCCTTACGTGCTGCTGCTCCTTTTTTTGCGAACTGGCTCTCGGCTGTTGCTGTGGTTAGAACTCATTTATTGTATTTAGACTCTCTGTCATACATTTCTCCTCTCAGGCTGACTATGTTTGCTGCCAGAAAAAAATTATTTAACAGGAGGCAGTAAAAACAACTCAACCACTACCACAAGTAACAAGTACTCAATGAAACTTGAATTTTTCTGTGGTTTTTCTACGCAAAACGCACCCCCCCCTGTTATGGTTTGTCAAACAAAAAACCGTACAAGATGAGTACTAAGCGAGAAAAAATTAAAAGAGAGACTAGTTAACGTACATTTTCTTCATTTACAATTGTACTGTACTGTATAAGCTAAAAACAATAACACACAGTTTATTAGGATTCCATTACTACTCGTATGGATATATTGGACTATTACCGCACGTTGTCGACGACTGTAGGTGCTGCTCTTACCACATATGATGGTGTTTTGTTTTGCGACAAAAGGTGTCTGGTATGTTTTCACATCCTTATCCTCCATCACTAATTGCCAGGCATTAAATTGTTTTGCACATCAGCATCAGCATCAACATCAACATCATTTTGTTCCAGTTGTGCTGTTATTTTTTAGTTCTTTTTTTATTATTTGGGACACTTCTTGTTGTCAGTCAATTCCACCATCAGTTGAAATGTTGTAAAAATAGTTTTAAGTTCATTATTCAAAATGGAAGTGTAGAGAAGTTGTTGCACGCTACATAAGCAAAAATATTCTTAAATCTGATCAAAATATTTTATGATAGATGCCCCAATGGTGCGCAATGGCCAAGGCCGTGGGTTCGATTACCGCCAGAGACTCTGGATGGTTGTTTTTCTAACATTATGTGTGATTACTCTGATTATTACTAAAAAGCAATTCAAACATACACACATAATTGGCCATTATAACCCTTCAGTCAGGATTACGGCCTAGTTTCTCACACCACTCATGCTGTGCGCCTTAATTTTATATATGAGTGGCGGGACCTACAGTTGAACATCGACTCCGAATGACAGATTTTTGAGAAACTTTTTCATGGCAGGTTTATTTACTCTCAGAGTTTTTGCCAAAAATCTGCTGAGAGGCAGTCGCCGAAGAAATATTTTTTCATATTTTCGTTTTGATGTCTGATCTGGGGTTTAAAGCGTGGTCTTTATGGCTAATAAGCCAACACACTACCTACTAGACTACGCCGTCTTTTTGCATTTAACATTTTGTCTTATAATGTAGGGGACATCATATAAACGCATTCTACCCAATATTGCTGTCTTAGTTGCTGGCTTTCTTTCGTTGTGAATTTCATTGTTTCCTTTTTTTCTCCAGCATTATTTTATTTTTCCTCTCTACGATTTGTTTCCATATTCGTTGCTGGAATCCTTCTTTCTATTGCTTTTGTATTAACCTTTTTTTTACCATTTAAAATGTTTATGCTGTCCTTAGGTACGTGTTCATTGTCACAACAAAATGTTACCTTTAGATTGCAGGTCTATAAGTGGAAAAAGAAAAAATAAACTCTGGAAGCTGTAATGTCATAGAATGAAAATGAAGCCAATATTAACGTGAGAGAATAAAAACTGATTTCATTAAAAATGTATTTAGATTAGACACTATACTACGAGTCTATGCAAACCTAGACTATTGCCACCAATTTTTTTTTTTTTTTTGGCGTCTTGTAATTTAAAAATGAAAACAAAACAAAACAAATGTATATTTAAACAGCTGAAATTTACAGAAATTGAAATGAGAACGAATGGAAAATAATGTGATTTTGTCAACTAATGTGTACTTATATGTCCTTGCTTAAGTATTTATTTTTGCTTAAGTGCAATATAACGATTACTTAGTGGCTATATTTATAACTCTGAAATTAAAATTTGTAATGGTTTTATGGATCTCGATAATAAAAACATATTTAATGATGCAAATCAAATAATGGGTTATGTTGGCTTTGAGGACGGCTGTAATTTGTAGCTTATTTGCATACACCTGCGACAGAAGAAAACCCCGCAATATAAAGTTAAATGGGGTCAAATCGCAGAATATTGGTGGTCAGTTCAAATCGCCTCCAAGTGAGGTACATATATCCGCAAATCCATCGTTGCAAAATGAGCTGCAGCATGAGCTGTGTGGCACATAGCATCGTCCTGTTGAAACTACATGTCATTGATGTCAATACCATCCAATTCAGGCTTAAGAAGGTTAGTAATCATCGCTCTATAGTGCTTGGCATTGAAAGTGAGGGCCTGATCAACTTCTTTCTCAAAGTAAATGGAGCACTGACGGTGTCAAGCCAAAATCCACACTTGATAGTGACTTTTTCGGAATGCATTGAGTGCTATTGGGCATCTTTCCAAATTCGTTAATTTTATTCACTCATGTACCCGCTCGTCCAAAAAGGGGTCTCATCGTTGAAGATGAATCAGAATCAGTTTCCCATTGCACATTCAGCAAATACATTTCCTTGTCTATGATCGTCTATGATTATTTGGTGAAACCGATCGATTAAGTGGCATTCATTTGATAATGGTAGGTTCAACGAGAGATACTCACTTATTTCTTAACTGTCTTAGTGCCGAAGTTTCTGTTAGCAGTCTCTTAGCAAAATATTGTATTGCACTGTTCTTTACCGCAACTGATAGTGTATTACCAACATAAATGGATTTGTCAAGACCATTTGCCTTTCTCGAAGAACACATCTCTTCTTGGTCCATTTGACGGTAGAAATCGTAGTTCCACGCATAAAAAATTCGTTTCCCACTGTTCATATATGAAATGCTCTTCCAACAAGAATTTTTCGTACTTCCTCTTACGACTATTCAATAATTATTTTCCCAGATCCAATACAATACACCGCATGAGTAGTAATCCGAGTGAAAATAACTGTAAATGGCAAGAAACCCGCTAACCTAACCTAACCTAAGATCTAGATGTTTATGATGACTTTGCTGTTTTGAGCTTGTAGCCCATTTTTTAAACAGATCTCATAAAGGCACACTTTTGCAGAGCAAAGTGCCTTTCCCTTATAAAGAGAAATAATATTGTTACGCTTTTTGTTTTTATAAACGTTTAAAATATGAGCTCGTAGATTGCAAATAAAATAAAAATAAATTTGTGTTTAGTTTTAATTTAAATTCTTTATTATATGCACAATTCTATGTGTCACTGTTCATAATTTGATGTAACAACAACAATTGCTTTGTTTATACCCTTTACAATAGCAATTGTTCTACAGATCTTTGTAAAGGAGATCTTCAAACCACAATTATTCTCTTCAAAAACACCGCATCTTCCTACAAAATTGACTGACTTTTACTCACTAGTTGCTTGCTTTGTCTTGCCTTTTATATCGCAATGTAAACAGCCTGAATGTTCTTCGCGGTGAATGGTTGTGAGTTCTCGCCTTCTTGAGATCTTTATAAATGTAAATATCGTTGTGTTTGTATATTTTGCTTAGATTGATTTTTGTTGTGTTTGTTGTTGCATTTTTGTTTACTTGTTTGGCATTTTTTGGTACAGCTATCTGTTCGTATATTTTTGTTTACTTGTTTATCATATAAACAAGTTCATTGTTTTTGATGTTGTAGTTTTTGCTTATAATGTTAACGTTGTAAAAGGATAAAGCCAGTATTGAAATTTTGTCCATTTTCGTAACAATATTTATTTGCTTTTGCTATACATATAGTAAAGAGTTGCCGGCATTCTATCGAATATGAAGCCATTGATAGCAACAAGATTAAAAGGCTAAAACTATGGGGATGGTTTATTCTGACGCTGTTCATATTGTGACTGGAGTAATCAGTCTGAATTCTGTAGAAATCTTGTTCTTTTTGTAAGAGAAGAGTAGAATTACTATGCGGCAGTGCGGTAATTACTAGATACGCTAAATATATCCTCTAATATTGTGTACAGATCTCTTCTTTAACTTAGGCTTAAGTTCTAAACTTGCTAGCATTTCAGTATTACTTATGAAATTAAAAAAAATCCTTTGATTGTTTAAGCAATTTTCTTTAAGAACAACAGACTTTCATACATTCCATGTAAGATATTCATAAAAACAAGGTATTATTTATTGCCACCTTAAGTATTGCGATCTTAAGTAAATGAAGTACAAATATTTCCGAAATAATAAGTGAAGTAAATTTGTTATAACAGAAAAAAAAGAAAGAGAAGAGAAACATCATTAATAACTGCCAATAATTGTTTAACAAATTTCGTACTTCAGCTTCAATAATTTTTCAAATGTTTCCGTCTTAATTTTCTACCTGCAATAAAATATTGTAGTAGTTGTTACTGTTGTTGTTGCCTTTAGACAAATATTAAGGGAAAAAGCAAACATCTCAAGCAATTCTTTGGTTGCGACCCTTTACTTGTTCTTGTTGCACAAAATTCTTTCCCCCAATTTTTTGTTTGTTTGTTTCTGCTGCTGGTAAACGCAACACCTTGTCTATGAAATCATTTGTTATCTTCAAAATCTTAAAAAGTAAGTTTATCAAGGGATAATATTGATTTTGACACCCCCACACATAGCAACAGAAAATGAATGAAAAAGTAATAAGGAAAACATTTACGGTAAAAAAAACAAAAGAAAATTCTTCAAAAGCCAAAGAAAACTTGCACTCCCTTCCCCTACTTAATTTTTATTTTGAAAAGACGTTCGTAATCTGAAATGAAATGAAACGTGCTGCAATAAATTTCGGTGAAACAATAAAATGTGAAAATCCACTCAAAACACAAGAGAAGAATTATAAGATTTTCCAGGGGACACTATTGAAATAAAATAGTTTTGAATCGAAATAGGCAACGTTACAAGGTGGAAGTTAACTTCAATAAATATTTTTAGTTTCCATGCAACACTGTTAAGAATACTTAGAACATCAGTTGCAGTGCATCTGCCTTCATGAAAGTACTCTGTTTCCAAATGCCGTGAATGCCAATTGCTAAATAATAAAGATATTACTCATTTAAGACTCATCGAAATCCATCCCACAGGACCTCGCCGCATCTGATCCTAACCCGGAACCTCTTGACTCGAACCCTACCGCCGAGGACATCGAATGCAGAAGCGTGTACAGTCGCTCTTCTCGATGCTCCTCAGCCAACAAGAAGTGCAATTCTGAACTCGTTGGGGAATCCTTCGACGGCATAGACATTAACGCGGGCGTAACCTCTCCGTTATCGGACGAAGAGGATGCTGATGTGACAATGGTTGATTCTCTGGCTGATGCTGAGAGTCATACAAATTAACGTACAGCATTCCAAAACTAGCTAATCGGCAAAGTTATAGATAATCGGGGAGATGAAGCAACCTTCCTTACTTCGAATAGAAGGAAAATGATGGGCATTACACTCAGCTCCGATTTCTGTGGTAACTTCAGGGACTGGTTTGTATCACATGAATGCTCGTTTGCGAGCTATAGATACATTACCTTCATTATCGACATGAAAGGGTCTCCTCCTGTAACCCTTCCGGTCAATAGGAGGAACACTAATTGGACCATCTTTAGAGAGAGACTGCGTAGCAGCCTTCCCTCGACGCCCCCGACTATTATGACCCGTTTTGATGTGAATAGGGCTACGGATACATTGTCAGCTGCGCTCAGGGCGGCCATAGGGGCAAGCCCTGGTGAAACCAAGAGATCGATGATCTAAACCAATCTAGTGGCAGGCTCTTTAACAGGGCGAAGGCGAATGGTCAATCTACAAGGCCAAAAAGAGGGGACATAAATACGCTGTAAGGCGGGCAAAACAGGGCTTCGTGGAGGAAGTACTGCGCGAGTGACATTCAACATAGGGGCATCCGATCTTTGACTGTTAATAACGGCCATATTGTCAAAGCTACATCTGCCACATTGGTTATCATTTATTCAGTCTCCTTTGCCAAATCATCATCTCCTTAGACAACTATGTGTTTTCATTAGCTCTATAGCAGTTTGGAAACTGACTCTAACTTTCATCAAAAAGCCATATTCAGAGATGTGACCCATTTCTGAATGAATAGTTACGTGCCAATACCAATACATATGAGATCCAATTGTTTCGAATGCATCCCGAAAAAGTCAGTATTTGGTGCGGATTTTGTATTGCAGATCGATCACGATCACAATCGTTGGTCAACGTTGACCATCATCTTCTTTTTGCATGTTGCTGATTTTTTTTCCTGATGTGGCCTGATTTGCCTTGTCATAGAGCAACTAAAGGGTCCGCCAAATAACTTTTTTTTTGAAAGTGCTGTAAAAAAAACTACTGAATATTTTCTCAAATTTATTTTTTTATTTGAAAGTACAATCCTTCCGGTTAATAATGAAAAATAATTTCATGGCTGCCTCGGCTGGCCATGCAGTAGCAGTAGGAGTATGAATGAATCAGAGTAGTTGAATTTCAATATTGTTGACTCACTTATACTCAAAATTTCATGAGTACTTATGAGTAGCGAAGAAACGATTCATTGCTGATTTCTGATGTGTATACGTATTAGACTCGACTCGAGGCAGTTCCCTAGCCAGTACAAATGGTCTTTGAGTCCATAATGAGTGTACAAACAGAATTCCAATTGCAATTCCCGGAATAATTTGAGCCATTAAATCCGGATTATATTCCCAAATCTCAGCTGCATTAATTGCTTGACGTCCTGTCAGTAATTGCTTGACAACTAATAGCCGTCCCTATATTACCTTCACTTCAAATTGCTTTCAGATGTAAAAAAAAGAAGTTTTTAAATTCCCAAACTTCTGTAGAGTGCAGCAAAGGTCACTTGCCAATTACTAAGAGAGGGTGTTAGAGGCTGATTTTAAATTCCCTCAGCTAAAAATGAAAAGAGCGACAGAGAGTGAGGAAAGAAGAGAAAAAAAACAAAAAAAAAAAAACTTTTTCTTTGCTAAACTGTTAACCAGCTAAGTGACCTCATTGCATTTGATTACAGGTTCTATGTTGTTGGGCTTCTTCTTCTGTTTTCCTTTTTCTTCGTATTTATTTTAAAGAATTCTTGAGAAAAAAAAATTTTTTTTTTTCGAAAAAAAGCGAAATAAACGAAAAATAAAAGAAGAAAAAATAAAAAGAAAAATATCCTTGTAAAGCAATAAGAAAGTTTTGTTGCTTGTTCTAATATTTCTTATATTTAACATTTCTCAGGTGAATTTTAAAATATTTTTTGGTTTTTCTACGCTGTAAAGAAAATGAAAAGAAAAAGAAAACTTTTTTACTTTTCTTTACCAATTTTTGTTTCCTCTTGATTTTGTTCTGAAGAAAAGTTTGCCGTTTTAACTGCTTTCACTATGTGCTCTGTTGTGTGTGTGTGCGTGAGGCTCCCGATTGGACCTGCATAAGCCATCGCCACCGTTTACCGTTTCATTTTTGGGAAAATTTTTGCTAAATTGCATGTGGTATGAGCAATGAAATGTAATCGTTAACTTTCAAGGCGCCAATGCAGTGGAAATAACTTTTCTTTTTGTAGTTGAATCCCACTTTCTTTTCGTTTCTTTTCGCTTCTTGGTTCTTTCCATTGTACATTCAAATGTTACTATCAACAATTTCTTAAATATAACGATTTCGGTTTACGTTTCTCCTTCTCCTTCTCCTTCTCCTTCTTTTTGTTTTTGTTTTTTTGTATTTCTTTTTAATATTTTTTTCTTCCTTATTTGTTATCGTAACTATTGGTTTCCAGTCGTTTTCGCTTTGAAGTGTAGCCTTTTAATGTGACCAGCATAAGGTCAAGAATTTTGAAAATAAAATTTTCCTTAGGATTACTGATATGACTTCAAGTGGCAATGCATTATATCCTACGGACTATGCATTACTCAAAATGTGGCGTACCCAGCAGGAAGAGTTTTGAGATATTTAAGACAAGAATGTGTTGCAGGTCTTCAAAACCACTCCCATAGCTGAATAGTTGCTTCAGTTTCTATGCTACAGATTGTTGAAGTCGTCGTAGTCTAATGGATATTGTATTGTCTTATTAGGATAACGGCCATTGTAGGCATTATATGGCGGAATTAATATTGTATCTTTTATTAAGCGCTTTCTATCTTTAAATTTAAAGGAAACAACAAACTGTGTGTGTATGTCATTAAAATTTTTTTTTCCTTTGAAAGACCTATTGAGGCCTTTTGTATGTGGAATATAAAAGGCGGCCTCTGCTTCCCTGGGTGAAGCACATAGGAAATGTCTAATCTTCCATAATTCTGCCTCATAAACCAGCAGAATTTGACCTATGACATGGGCTATGATGGCTTTAAGGAACGGTGTTGTTTGTGGCTTATTTGCATACACAATATCGGAGACCAGTTCAGATTACCTCCACACTATACCTGCTGTGCTATAGCTGATCGTGCCCTCAAAATCGACTTAGCAAAATACATAGATTAATGATGCTGACGGCCCACACATCACACAGAACATGGCTGGTGTGAGAAACTAGATCGTAATCTTGACTTAATAGGGGCCAAGTAGACTATCCTCCTATTGGAATGTAACAATCCGTGGGTGGTCCAACAGCGGAAGGATCAGGTAACTACTTGAGTTTGACAAGAAAACGCTTCGTATTCTAACTGGAATTATAATGGGCCACTGCGTTATTTGCAGTTTCACTGACAATCTCAGTTAGCTTCACAAGGATTACTGCAGAGGCTGTCATGATATGGAGGGAAAGGAATCGGATCAACACTTTTTATGCGAATGCCCTGTAATTCAGAACAGACGTCATCGTTTTTTGGGTAACAGAACGTTTGAAGATTTTGGCATGGAGAAGGACGTGCCATCCGAAGCTCGGTGGGGTTCAAACCCACCACTCACAGATAATGGCAAGAGGGCTTACCTCACAATGGTTGACATAAAGGGCCAGTGAGTGAAGTTGCCTGTGGTCTGTAAGCTACACGCTAGCCTAACCTAACCTAAACTATGCTCATTGAGACGGTTGGCACTGACTACCTTGTCATGCCGTCTCAACGGGCAACTATGTATGCTCAAGTGACCTTTTGGTATCAAAACTACCGCTCCAACCTGCCATGTAGGCATTGTTACTCTCTTGTTGTTTAGAGGCCTTGCCTTGGTGTCTCTAATGAGAACTCACTGCTTTATAAGCATGCCTTATGTATGATAAAAAGGTCAAAAATATCACCACACATGCTAAACGTATGTAGTTGGTTTCATTGGATATCGCAGCATTGTTTTTCTTTTCTGATTTCTAAAGAAAACATACATATCGTATGGTTTGGCGGGGGTGTACAAGTATATGCATATCGTTTAGACACGATAACTGATTGAATTGTTGCAACATGTTACGTGTGTTGAATTATAAAATTTTATTTTTATTTTTGTTTTTCGCTCTTCTTTCTCTTTTTCTATTATTTTTTATTTCTTTTTATATCTGTGTTTAGGAGATTTTTACACAAAATAATGTTCAAATAAAATGAAGGAAATTTTTTTTTGTTTTTGCAGTAAAATGAGCAGCGTTTGCAGTTAAAGTTCGTATTATTTTTTCTAGTTATTGAAACATGTTCGAACAGTAGCATGAGAAAAATAAACGAATTGTTAAAAAATATATTTTTTTAATATTAAAATCAAGGTAATAGCAGCAGCGTATTTCAAAAAGAAAAAAAATTTTTATTTTTATTTTTTATGAAAGTGGGTGGTGTCATGAGTTTAATGGATAACAATTTGAAAAGTTTTCGATAAATTTCTTGTTACATTACACATTGAATGTGTAATTTGTTGGAAACTTTAGTACATGTGTTATTTATTAATTTGTATTTGAAAGTGATTTATTGCCAACCAAAAACAAAGAAAAAAAAAATTGAAAAAAAAATCGAAAAATACAAATTATTTGTATAATGAGTATAAAAAATATTTCTGAATTTCATGGCATGCATTTGAAATTGAAAACAATTCTGATTTTTTTAAAATCTGTTTGAATTCAAAATTTATGTCAAGAGATAGTAATCAGAGATCAGCCATGAGTACTCAAAAAGATGAGTAGAATCGAAGCATACTCATAATTTCTGATAGTTATACCCATTCATACTTATTTTAATATCATACTTATACTACTCATATGCAAAGTTTGAAATACTCATCGTACTCATACTTAACAATACGCATGATGTTGTTGATTTCGACTCTCCTTTACTCAACATTTACAAGAATCATAAAATAAGTATGATTCGCGTACGAACACTACAATACTCACTAGATGGTTGTGTGTTTGCTTTGCTCTTTGTCTTTTTTTCACCTTTTTTTTTTTTTTGTAAATGTAACAACAACTAAGATAGTAAATTTTGTTGCATAATACGAATCACTCGTAACATTTATGAGTATTATAAGAATTTTTCTAAATTTTTTAATATAAATGAGCAGGCTTATGAAGCAAACATATTTCGAATGTTATGAGTTTGATGTCAACATTGTACGCGTACTCATTGCAATCAGTTGTTGTAAATCAACGTTGTAGTGAGTATGAATGTTTCAGAGTAGTAGAATTTCAATATTGTTGACTCATTTATATTAAAAATTTCATGAGTGCTTGAAGTCGCCGTGGTCTAGTAGGTAGTGTGTTGGCTTATTAGACGAAAGACCCGAGTTCAAATCCCAGGTCAGACATTAAAACGAAAATATGAAAAAATTTTTTCGGCGACTTCCTCTCAGCAGATTTCTGGCAAAAACTCTGAGAGTAAAAATTTCCATGAAAAGCTTCTCAAAAATCTGTCGTTCGGAGTCGACTTCAAACTGTAGGTCCCGCTACTCATGTATAAAATTAACGCACAAAACACGAGTGGTGTGAGAAACTAGGACATTGTACAATGGGTCAATTCGACCTTCGGGTACTGTACTTGTCACAGTTAACAAGTACACGTCCCCTAACCTAACCTAACCTATGAGTAACAAAAAGCGATTCATTGCTGACCTCTGAGAGTAATGCAAATGTTGATGTATATGGCGTATAAATTATATACAACACTATATTACTCATACGTATGGATGGCTAAATAAACCGCATTAAGTCGGTTAAAGAAAACCTCTAACTCTTTCTCCTTCAGGTTTGGAAACTAAAAATAATTAAAAAAAGGAAAATTATCAGTTTGATTCTCTAATTGTTTAAAACAACAGACAAGACATTTAAAAAGAAAAATAACAAAAAAAAAAAAATACAAAAAATTCCAACAAAAATTTTTACTTTTCTGTCATGTAATCATAAACACCGCACAGTAACAGAGAGCAGAAACAGCAGCAGCATCATCATCATCATCAGTTCCAACACATTTCATCAGGAACATTTCATCTGCTAATCTACACTATTTGGCAAGCATAAGTGTTTTTGACTGTAGCTTTTGTAGCTTATAACGAGCGTGTGTACATATGATTGACTAGTTTTACTACCATGAGTGTGCAGTTTTATTTGTGTTTTTAGTAAGTTTGCTGGCCCATATTACACGCATGAATCATCGAAATTATCAATCATGATAATAAATAAATTTGCCTTACCATTACTGTGTATACAAATAATGAACTTAACATAAGATAAACATGGTCTTTAAGAGGATGATTTGACGGTTTTATGATAATCAATATTACACGCAAAGAAATACAATTTCAAATACAATTGATCATAGAAAACAATCATTTGTGTATACAGTACAGTAGAAAAAAGTAAAATAGAGGAGAGGATTGTAGCGTTTTGCCTGAAGAAATAAAGCCAGGTGGAGTTTTATGATAAAATTGGAAATTCAAAATGTGTAGACGATGATGATGTTACTAAGCTCCAGTATGAACCAGTGAATTTTAATTAGGCCTGGCAAATGCCAATAGCTGACAAAGGACAGTAAAATTAAGATGGCATTGAACTTCTTTAAATGTCTAAAATTTAATCAATCGCATACGCTTTACAGATTTACTAATGTGGCCAGGAATCTTAAAAAATATAGTCAAAGTGAGCTGGTATAGCTCTATAAAGAAGCGTCTTAAAGGTATGTGTCTAGGACTTTACTACATACATACATACATAATAGGTCATTATAAACATTAAATTAGGATTACGACATAGCATCTTATACCACTTATGTTGTGTGTGTTAATTTTATACATGAGTGGCGGGATCTGTAGTTTAAAGTCAACTCTGAAGCACAGATTTTTGAGAAACTTTTCAAACTCTCAGAGTGTTTGTCAGAAATCTGATGAGATAAAGTCATACTTCGTTATGTTCGAGATATCTGGCCTGGGGTTTGAACCGTGGCCTCACATCTAGTAAGCCAATACATTAACAACTAAACTACAGCGACTTCTTTACTTTACTTTACTACTGCAGCCTTAAATTAAGAAAATGTATTTCCAATGCTATGGCAATAAAAAAAAACATGCATTGTAGTGGAACAAAAAAGACAATTCAGAAATAGCACAGAGGGTGATAGATTTCATTGCGTCCTGAGGACATCTCATGTTCTTCGGCAAGCTCAACAGAACTTCCTTAATCCACTTCATGCTTTCATTCTGATCCCATAAAAGCAAGACTGATATGAAGGAGAAAAATTTAAAACACAAAAACAAAGCCACACTCAGGGTATGACTCCTTTTATGTGTTGCAACTACGAAAATATGTTGTGGATAAGGAAACACGCAGTGTTGTTTGGGGACAAGCCCTATTAAATTTACTTCTGACATGGATAAGTACTTAAGTCGTAGCTTTTCGAAAGCTCAAAGAGACTTTAAAGACCTTCAAACCATGCATTCAATTAAATTTTCTCTTTCGTTCAGATACAAATGATGTCTAAGTAAAGCAATCAGATGAATTTATAAAGTGAATGATTTCTTATATTTATCACTTTCAGGTACTGATGCTCGTGTATATGTACTTCTTTTGATACTTGGTTCCAGCAATTGAATTGGATTTAATAAAGAAATTGGGATACTCCTGTAATATGTCTGAATTCATCTGATGGAATCCAAATGCAATAAGTTCCGATAATAATTAACAGTAACACAATCATCTGATGCAATCCAAATGCAATAAGTTCCGATAATAATTAACAGTAAGACAACCTGTCAAGTAACTTAAAGTAAGTCACACAATTGCTTTTTTCAAGTTGTTGGATGGACTGGCAAAAGACTGAAAAGCAAGTGGACAAGCAAACATCAAATGCTACTGGACCAGTGCCATAACACCATTCGGCTCAGAAGTCTTGTTTATACGTATGTACATCCGTAACAAATTCTTTAACAGCTCGAAATAATATACCAATTGTAGTATCGGGTTAAGGCAGCAATTGATTGTTTCTTGACTGATTGTAAATTTTTGGAAATATCTCAGTTCAATCAATAGGGCTAGTGCATGCTTAGTTTTTAATTATTACAGTAGATACCAAACTAACACTATTGTTCGTTCATTTAATGAGTGACCAGATCCTAGTATTTAACAATGAAACTGAAAAAACTTTAGTCTGAAAGTGGTGATCGTAAAGCCTTACTACTTTTCGCCACTCTCGGGAGAATCGTCACAACACGAATAACAGTCCATAATGACTTTTGGATTTCATAAAATATCACTGAAGTTAGCCTCGTCATTGCCCGGCACTTGGTCGGAGGAGAAAGAGGCACCTGGGTACCTACTACATGGAGAATCTGGATGAACTATCATGTATGGTTATTGGCAGTCTGAGTCGCTTTATCGGAGGCTCCGAGTGGTTCCTGGGCAAGGGAAGAATGTGAAACTGTGGTATCACAATGGGCCCAGTCTGAGGCCTAAGTGTGTTCGCTCATGACTCTATCGAGGGGACAGCCACTTACTACCTACCTAGCCTCCTCATGTTTCTTTATGTTAGTTACGAGATCCGCGTTTCTCAGTAGTTAGACAACTTTCAGTCGAATACTCCAAGTCCAGTTTGAATGAAAAAAAGGTAAGAACATGATTTCCAAATTTCACAAGGCCTATGAAACTGATAAATTTTAATACTTTAGTATCACATGGTAAAGTAGGTAGGTTGGTTGAAGATCTCAAGCCATCCAGTGGGCTTGTTGTGCAGTCACCATTTGGAATATCACCTTATTTTCTACACGAAGGCTATATCTTGTACAAACTTCCATAACTTCTTTCAGTCCAAGCGTCTAAGATGTAGTTATATGTGGTGTAGTTTCATTTCCGAAATTTTCGGATTTTGAGCTTGCAAAAGCTAGGTATGTACTATATAGACAGATATTATAGAAAAACAGGAATCTAAAGAGAGTAACTACCTGCAAGTAGGATTTTCAACATTTTTTCTCTCAGTGTTTTAGTAGTTCTTTGGCTTTTACACATGAAATGTACTCTCTCTCTCTCTCTCTATCTATCTGCCCTCAGTCCTAAGCATACAACGTTTGTGTGGTATGTTAAAACAAATATAATCTAACAAAGTGGTTTTGTACTCTCACTCTCACAAACAAACAAACATCAGTGTATTCATAAGCGGTTTGATGAAATCTCTTATAATTTTATTTCTCTTCTTTTGCTCGTCTCTGTGAAAGACAAAAAGAAACACACCGAAAAAATTATATTTACAAATGCCTGACTAACTGCCTGCCGCACTGACATTGTGTTAGTACGTTACAATGATTTAAACAAATTTATCTTTTGTCATCTTGTTGTTGTTGGCCAAGATGAGCAAATGATAAAATGTGACAGAATTCCACTTTTCAGCACACTAACAATCAATGATAAAAAAAAAATGGAAATGTAAATGAAAAATGATTTCGGTTAACCGTAAAGAAAGGAAAACTACAACTAAAAATGAATTTTTGTGATAATAAAGACTAAAAACAACAACAACAACAAGAAAAAAAATCGTTCTTTTATTTTTGATAAACATAATTAAGAAATCCCTATCTAAAATAGATTGTAATTGAACAAAAAGAAAGGAATTTGAAGAAACTTTTATCAAGAAATTTCAATCTTCAAGAAAACTAAAATATTTGTTCAGCAATTTTCTTCAAAATTTTGAAATAATTTTTTTGGAAATTGAAAATTGTTGTTGCAGAGTAAATTCTTTGGTCTGTTATTTGCCAATCTTGTGAATAATTATCTACAAATATACAAATTTTTTGTATCTTTTTCTTTTTTTTTTTGGGGTGGATAACTACTCACAAGTTCTAGTGTTACTTAGACGATTAGATTGCATTCATTAGTTAAGTAAACTTTGCCTTCTTTGCTTCCAAAGCCAACAATGGATAGTTAAAGATTGTAGAGAAACTCTCACTCTCCATGTGGATTTTTTCAACTTAAATGCTTTGGTTGTTCTTTTCTGCCATGATATCTACAAAGATTGGGCACTTAATTGCTATTATTTGCAGTAAGTGTGTGCGTAATTACTCATATGATAAGATACTCCACATATACATATAAATTGCATAAAAGTCAACAAAATGAAATTGTTATTAAAAAACAAAACGAAACGAGATTGATATTTTAATTAAGAGATAAAAATTAATAAAAAAAAAACACACAGGAGAAAAAGTTTCAATGGCAGTGTGCACTGTAATAAGTAAGTTGGACTTACTTCCCGGCTCGCATCTTTTACTGAGAGTAAATGAAATAAACGGGTCATTTTATAAGCGCTTCCTACCTTTAAATTTAAATAAAACAACGTGTATGCGAGTTACCATTGAAATTTTTATTCGTTTGGAGGACCTATCGATACCATTATGTGTGTCAAATACCAAAACTATGTACCTTACGTTTGAATAAATGGCGCTTCCATTACAAATGGGAAATAAATCGCTACTAGCAATTAATCTACTTAGAATTACTTCAAGTCAAATTCCCCCAAAGGAATCGGATGCACGCATTTAGGCCCAATGGGGTCCATTGTGATACCACAGTTCATTTCAACTATCCCCTAGTCCTGGAACCACATAGAGCTTACAATGAAGCGACTCTGACATTATGGCCGACGTAAATGGCCGACAAATCATTCAGATCATCGATGTGGTAGGCACCAAGATGTCTCTTTCTCCTTTGACATAGTTCCGGGCATGTTCCCAGTAGATGAAGAACAGTCTCATCCTCCTCCTCGTTTCTGCAGCTTCTACAGAAATCATTGGTGAGGTGTCCCAGACCAATGCGCCTCGCTTGGACACCCATAATGCAATGACTCGTCACGACTCCAATGACTGCACTAAGCACGCTTTTCTGAGTTTTAGCAGCCTTTGCAGTGTGCCCACCATCCAACCTTGGCCAGATCCAGCCTCGGCCAGACCCTTATCCGAAGCTGCCTAACTGCGGTTGACAGAGTCCGTGACTTCGATGTCAATCATGCACTTACAGGTCCCCAAAGGAACCTCAATACTCAAGAATTCGTCGGAGAGTCCAATGGTTGTGCCGTGTCTGGCCAATTCAATCGCTCTGCAATTGTCCGGAATAATATTACTCGAATGACTGCACTGAGTACGCTGCTTTGAAGTTTTAGCAGCCTTTGCAGTGCGCCCACCATCCAGCCTCGGCCAAATAATGAGCGCCACTTTGCCCATATTCGAAGCAACCAACCTGCGGTGGATAGAGAGCCCTTGACTTCGGTGCCAATCCTGCACTTGCAGGTCCCCAAAGGAACCTCAATACTCAAGAATTCGTCGGAGAGTTCAATGGTTGTACCGTGTCTGGCCAATTCAATCGCTCTGCAATTGCCCGGAATATTATTACTCCAATGACTGCACTGAGTACGCTTCTTTGAAGTTTAAGCTTCGGCCAGATCATGCACGCCATTCTGCCTTTATCCGAAGCTGCCCCACTGCGGTTGACAGAGTCCGTGAATTCGTTGCGCTTGCAGGTCCCCAAAGGGACCCCCATACTCAAGAATGTCCGATTGTCGTGCCGTGTCTGGCCAGTTCAACCGCTCTGCAATTGCCCAGGATATCATTATGTCCCGGAACGCAAATGATGTGTACATTACACCTTTTCGCCAACCTGTTCAGGTGTTTCCGACAGCCGTAGACCGTCCTAGGTGCCATCACATTGGAGCACAGAGCCCTGACAGCCGCCTGGCTATCGGAGAATATGGCCATGTTTCCATTGGGGACATTTGAATCCCAAACAATATTAAGCGCAGCCTGTATTGCCAACACCTCCGTCTGGAAGACGCTGCAGTAATCCGTTAGCCTTATAGATTCGGTTATACCCATTGACTCCGAGTAAATTCCACCACCAACGGTTCCTCCCAGCTAGGATCCATCAGTGAAGATTTGGATGGAGTCCTTGACGGGAATAATTACAGCAGCTAGTAATTTCAAAGAAAGTATTTGGCACGCGTAAGTGATATTACTGCCTTATCTCATCATCTATTACAGTCCCCATCTCACTCATTCTAAAATAAGTCATTTGGCGTAGAGGAGACGATATGTAACAAACGAATGCTAAGATTTTTAATTGTAGAGCTTGGTATCATAATGACTTCCTCAACATCAGTTCAGGCTTTTAAAATTTTTCCATCATTTTTCAATGTATTTTAGCTGCATTATCCTTAATTTAATGCCGATTTAATAACTTCGATTAACAATTCTTTACATTTTAATACCAAGAATTTAAATTGGAAATTGCCAGTGATTTTGCACATGTGAGTTCGATTATATAAATTCGCTATTTGTTGCGACTTATTCGATGATTTTGTTCTGATTAGTCTTTTCTATGAGTACAAAGGAAAAGCTTATTACTTTGAGGAGTATATCCCCCCTCCACACACTCACCAACTGATTACGTTGTATGCAACTTGATTTTAATTTCAAACGTCTTTCTAAGTAAGCGTTTTAAATTTCATTACGTTGTATGTATGTATATACATGCAAATAACACCATATAACAGGTGTTACGATTTTATATTTTCTCTGGCTTGGTGTGTGCAACAAGAAATCGACATCAAAATCGTTTAAGCGCATGTAATATCCTTTCTTTAATAATCATTAATGTTGCACAGTGTAATAAGGAAAATAAGATATCGTGGTAATAATAATATTGCACTCAACATACACATCTACTTATGTATGTATATATCTTTGTATGTATGTATCTTAAGGCAATTACGTATATGTATGTGTGTGTGTGTGTGCGTATATTGTTGCAGCAAACATTTACACAGGAACAAGCAGCAAGAACGATGATGACTGTATAACAATTTCTTAAAGTTTAATGCTAATGTATCCACTTGCAAGCACAGTATAATATTACGGTTACACCCACAAATAATGCAATTGCTTAAAATGATTGAATAGTTGTGTTACCAATATTAGCACTAGAAACGTAATAGAATTTATAGTTCCTTTTCTATGGCAGCAATCTTTATATATATTCGAGAGCTCGATGATGTCAGAAACTGAGAGATCAAAAACCTTCGCCTCTTTAAGCTAAGAGCAGGACACTGACACATGAGTTGACAGATACTCTCTTCTTCGTCCTCAAACGTACAGCCCTTGCAGAAGTCATTAGCCAGAATGCCGAGTCTTTCGGTAAGTCTACCAAAAGAACTATGGCCCGTAAGAATTAATATTGTGCGATGGATGGCCATGCCATTTAAAGATAGAAGGATGTCAGCCCTCCAACAAAGGACTGCTGTCAACGAGATTTGGTTCCGATTCCATGAAAAAAAACTATGAGAGTAAACAGAAATTGGCATGAATAGTTTCTCAAAAAATCTGTGGCCGACTTTAAGCTGTAGGTTCCGCCACTCGTGAATAAAATTAACACACACAACAGAAGTGGTGTGAGAAGCTAGGTCGTAATTCTGACTGAAGGGTTGTAAGGAGCAATTATGTATGTGTGTGACATCTAAATTAAGTGAGGCAATCGAAATACCTACATCCTGTAACATGCCAGAGATTGCTAGCTCCGTACCGGCTCTGGTCAGCTTGTCAGCAATGAAATTTCCAACGATATGCCTATGTCTCGAGATCCATATAAAAATAACCAAAATTTCTCTGTAAAATTCTCGGTATCTGTGGACAGGAAAGGACGTTAAAACTTCGTTCATTAAGCATTTAAGCACAGCCTGGTTGTCAGAGTAAATCAATAGCTTTTCAGAGAAGATCCCAGCGCTCAACAATCATTGCGTTGCCTCCAAAATTGCCATGATATCTGCTTTGAAAACACTGCAGTGGTCAGGCAGTCTATAAGAGAGTTTAAAATCAGAACCCCTAAAAAGAAACGAGAACCCATCCTGTCACTTACCTTTAAGCCATTAGTGTAAACTTCAAAGGTCCCACTGGGAAACTGCGGGAACTAGTTCAGACCAAAAGACCTAATTCTAAAATCGAATGCTCTATTCAGAAAGTCTTAAGCAATCATGTAATTGCCGCTAATGTAGAAAAAATAGCAGGATGTCCATAATCCAAATTGGGCCAGTATTTGACCGCATTGAGCCTTGCTGCCACCAACTTATCCCCGTGCCTTAATAGGTGATCAGCAGGATAGCCAATTAAGTATAACAAATAATGCCTTGATTGTAGTGCATTAAAAGCTACTTCAATAGCTTTTTATTGTTCTTCCACGACTTGTGACAACAGTGCTGAATCAAACCTGGCCACTTTACATGCATTACGGGGTCACTATGGTTATCATACTCCACATATTGCCAATAATATTGTTACGGTTTTACCTTTTAAAAACGTTTAAAATATGAGCTCGTAGATTGCATATGCCTTCCCTTTTATATGGCAACGTAAACAGTATGATGAATGTTCTTGAAGGCGAATTTTCATGACTTCGCATTCTCGAAATCTCTACAAATGTAAACATCGTTGTTTACATTTCTTATTGTAGTATTGTTTGTGTATTTTTGTTTACTTGTTTACCATTTTTTTATGCTGGTGTTTGTTGTCATATTAAGCAGTACGATAATTTGTAAACAAGTTTGTTTACTACATAGTTTTGTTTTTGCAGCTTTTGTTTATAATTTTTACATCAGTATCTTGATTTTTTTCATTTTTGTAACAATATAAAGGCGTTTGAAATTTGAAGATTGGAAGTGTTACGAATGTGAACAGACCTGTCCCTCATTGTAATATACCCCGTTAAAACGTTATTGCGTAAGAAGTATCTAAAGAGATGATCATATCTGGTAGCTGATGAGCATATCTGGTAGCCAAACTTATTCGATTTGATTCCTCTATTTTGTTGGGCTACATCAAATATCATGAGTACTCAGATATGTCCCTAATGTTGGAGTATGTGAAGCACAACATGTTTCAGGTAATTGCCAAGTTATCGACAAACAGGTGTTTTATTAGAGTCAGAGCTTTAATTATATTTTATTTAACCAGTCTCCCCTTCTCTAAGAAAACAATTTTCTTTCCACTTTTTCCATTTTTTTTAATTTTTTTGTCTCTGAAGTAATTTTCTATTTCTTTAATCCCAACTGCATGTATGTAGGTACATACTCAGTATTTTGGCTTATCATCTTATAAATGCGTACATAAAAATAAACGAGTGATAAAGAAAAATATAATAAAGAAAATAAAAGAAAATATTCAAATAAAAAACGGATACGGAAAGAATTGTAAAGCAAGTTTTTTTATGTTTAAGCTTTACGTAGTACCCGTAGTACTCTGCTACAGATTAAAAAAAGAGCATAAAGCATGGCAAATAATATTTGAATCTACCTTAATGGCAGCTCACTCATAATCTTATGAATACAAGAAAATGCATGTTCTGAACGAAACGAATTAAAAAATGAAAAATAAATCCATTTTAACTATACTTTCTGGAATATATTTTCTTTAAAGAATATTTTGTTCATTTTAATTTTTTCCCCATATTATACGTTTTGCTTTCCATATTTTATATTAATTTTAACTTTTAGTTAAAGAAAAAAAAAATTAAAAAGAACTACATGACAAGGTAGAACGACTTATCCAATTGCGTTGAAAATAATGGATTTGCCATGTGGTAAAAAAAAAAATTGGAATACTTATTAAAAAAAAATCTTTGCATCTCTACTTGAAACATATATTAAGTAGATTACGTTATGCATTCATTAGTTTCGATCGTGAAATTAAATAAAACACTCTTCTTCTAAGACTTATACGGTGTTCAGATATGCACTTTTATTGCGTAAACCATTATTGAGCTCAATATTTCATATAAAGTTTCAATTAATAATTGCACAATAAACAACCAGCTGTCATATGAATATTGAATAAAGATCTGAACTTCGTATATTATTATGTCTGAACACTTAAAATATTGTACTCAATTAACCGAATATTTACTCAATAAAAGTGCATATCTGAACACAGTATTAGAAACATGAGATACAATTTAATTAAAATTATAACTGCTGTAGTGACTGCAACTGTTAAGCCTTGTGAAATAGTTTTCGAACATTTTGCGCTTATTTTGGTAAGTATCTCGGCAATACCTACTAACTAAATTATTGATTATGTCCATTTAGTCAGTATTACAACCTAGCTTATATACACTCCTGAGTGTCAGGACCTACAGTTCGACGCTGACTCCGAACAACAGATTTAATAAACTTTTCATAGGAATTTTATTTACTTTCAGATTTGTTTTCACAGAAGACTGATGAGTGGAATTCGATGAAAGAAATATTTTCCCAAATTTCCTTTAGTTCGAAGTGCCTCAGCTACGATGTGAACCACAGGCTCTTGTATCTTCTTACTAGACTATGATGACAGCATATCTCGCCAATTATTTAACGAATATTGATTTTCAAATGATCCAACACTAGGATGTTGATGTGGTCTTTGACATTGCTCCACAAAAACTCTGACGAGGGCAAATTGCTTCTGGAAACTTCTTCTCCAATAAAGCCAAAGAATTTCAATCATAACGCAATTCATTATGTTCTTTTACCTTGCATATATGTATGTTCATACGACCGGATTTCATAGGGCTGTAGCGCTCTGAAATGAGGACGCTGTAGTGTAGTAGGTAGTGTGTTGGCTTATTAGACGTAAGGCCAAGGTTCAAACCCCAGGCCAGACGTCTCCAGCAAAACGAAAAGTTACTCAAAAATCTGTCGTTCGGAATCGACTTTCAACTGTAGGTACCGTCAGTCGTGTATAAAACTAACACACACAACATGAGTGGTGTGAGAAGCTAGGCCGTAATCCTGACTGAAGGGCTGTAATGGCCAATTATGTATGTATGTGTGTATGTATGTACGTATGTATTTTAATTAAAATTTGTTATAATTTGCACAATTCTGTATGCTACTGTTCACAACTTGGTCTTCAAACCGAGATTACTCTCTTCGAACGCACAGCGTCCTCACACAAGGCTGACTGAACTTCACTAACTCACTCGCCTGCTTTGTATTGCCTTTTATATGGCAGTGTAAACAGTCCAATAAATGTTCTTGAAGGCGAATGTTCATGACTTCACCTTCTTGAAATCTCTATAAATGCAAACATCGTTGTAAGTATCGTTGTTTACATTTATTATTGTAGTGCTGTTTGTGTATTTCGTTTACATTTATTCTTGTAGTGTTGTTTGCGTATTTTTGTTTACTTGTTTACCATATTTTATGCTGGTATTCGTTGTCATACTAACTAAACAGTTTTGTTTACTGTATTGTTTTGTTTTTGTAGCTTTTGATTATAATTTTAATATTAAGCGATGTAAAAGGAAAACACCAGAATCTAGATTTTCCATTTTCATAACAATATTTTATATGACGCTCAAATCAAATTAATCCTGTACCGAATGTCAATCAAATGGCAATCTATGCTCTACTAAAAATTTATAATTCATTTAAGTTACAAATAATTTTCAGGTTCCCAAGTTTTTCGATTATTTTCTGTTGTAATGAAATAAATTTCCAATTGCTTTCAATTGCAATTGCTTTCCATTTTTTCCATTAACTTTGCCTTAAACTTCTTAATTTCCAACAGCCAACAACAACACCTCTACTGAAACTAATCGTTGGTGATGATTCTTGGCAAAATAAATTATACTGCGGTAGACAATTTTATTGCATTTGTTAACGATTGCAATCAAACAATCTTTTGATCCATTTGATTATGTAAATTCCACCAGCACCAATCTAAACACTTACGCTGCTGCTTTAGAGTTGATGGAATCCAATAACAACAACAACGCAGCAACCAAGCAAACAAAGGACTACAAGTGAATGCCGACAATCATCATTTGTGTCACAACAAATTTTAAACCTGAAGCAATGAAGACAAGAAAAATTGTTAAACATTTTTCTTTTCTCCTCCTCTTTCTTTATGTTTCTATTTGATTTTCTGTTGCTTTTTTTTTTTCTTACTTTTCTCCCGGTTTTTCATTTTAAGTTTCTTTAGCTGAAAGTTTTTTTCTTTTTTTTTTCTGTGAAGAGAATAAAAGTTTTTCCTTGTATAGGAAATAAATGTTTTTATTTAAGAAACGAAATTCAAAAAAGAGAAAAAAACATCCAATTGAGGTGGGTAGATTATAAAGCACAGAAAAACAGTCTCTCAACAGTATTGGCCATATCGAATAAAAACAGTTTCATTAAGCTAAGCAAAGCAAACACGTTTAGATAATATTCTGATTTGGCTCTCCATTTCTTGTCAGTTTGACGGAGCTATCATCCATTGATGTCAAGGATATGGCTTCGTTTATCAAACTTTCGGGTTGGTTTTCCATTATAGGGTAGTCATTCTTTCAGTGCTTGGACTGACAACTTCTTCATCTTCCCTGATTTTTGGTGGAACTTGGTCAGTACAGGGACTGCGTTCACCTCGTGGCATCGCAACGGGCCGCTATGCGTGGTCAAGTGAGCCTTTTGATATCAGAGCTGCCACTACGACCTACACTATACCCTGATTAGAGCATTGAAAATTAAAATGAAAAATATTGAAGGAAAATATTCATTTACGAAATCGGCCTATGGGAAACCATCCCTTCAATAGCCTTTAATACCTTCCTTGAGTTAAAATAGCTGATGACGAATATAATTTTGTATTGCTGAGTTACCTGATGATCAAACAGAAAAAAAAACAAAAATTCGAAAGCCTTGATTTTAATTTGTGGGGACCTCAAACCATTACATTATTCTTTCTTTCCTACCTCCTCTCCTTTGTACATTGGGTCAACTTGACCTGCGGGTACTGTACTTGTCCCATTTGACAAGTACACGTCCTCTAACATAAGCCTAAACCTAAAGCATTCCAATTAATTTTTGGCGAAACACTTCAATAACGTTCACATCACAGACGGTATGAGACGGCGAAATGACCATGCCCTCAATTGCCTTCTGCAGAATTTCCAATATGACATGAGTTGCGTAGCGCAGTTATGTTGAAACAACATGTCGTTGGTGTACACGGCATCCAATTCAGAATAAAAGAATTTGCTAATCATCGACCTAGAGTGCTCGCTGTTTGTTCTCAAATAAATATGAATCAATGATGCACAAAATCCACCGCAAACAGTTACTTTTTCGGCATACATTGCCTCATCATGGATTCTGGATTGGTATCATTTCAATTTTATTTATTCACACACTCATTCATTCAGAAATGTGGCTCTTCAGTGAAGTAGATTTTTCAGTGAAAATTAGAGTCATTTGGCAACTGTCCCGGAGCCCATTCAGCGAACTCACATCGTTGCCTATAGTCAATCATGGTGGTCGTACAAAACAGACCACAAGTGCCATGTCAACCAACAAAGTTTGGAGTTCCCTGTTGGAAATTTGTTCATGCCTTCAATACTCCTGCGATCAATTTGTGATCCTTGGGGTGAAAGTTGCACTATTCAGATGTTACGCAGTTCTTGTTCAAGTAATGAGTCACAGACGCTGCCTTGTATCTCTATTACTTACCTACTTACTTAATTAGTCATTACAGCCCTTTAATCAGGATTACGACCTACTTATGTTGTGTGTGTCAATTTTATCCATAAGTGGCGGGACCTTCAGTTTAAAGTCGACTCCGAGAGACAGTTTTTTTTGAGAATCTTTTCGTGGTAGTTTTTTTTTACTCTCAGAGTTATTGCTTGAAACATGCTGAGACGAAGTCGCCGAAGAAATATTTTTTCATACTTCGTTTTGTTGGAGATGTTAGACCTGGAGTTTGAACAGTGGCCTCACGTCTAACAAGCCTACATACTGCCTACCAGACTACGGCGATCATTTTATATTAAAAATACAGGGTTGTTAATACCTAAACATAAATCATTGATGTACAAATTCATAAACGTACTACCTCACTTTCATATCCACGTTTCGGAAGAGAATTGGGTAGAAATCTGTAACTCGTTAAGCGGCTCATATTCCTAGATTCCACAATAAATTTTATTTTCCAATCAATCTACTTATCTAGTCCTGAAGGCGTGCTGCTAATAAAATATTGCGAATATGTTTTACAGCCGATAGTATTGAAAGAAAGTGTTGAAGGAGAGTGCCACCAACACAGTTACTGAAATGTAAACATAACTTCAAAGAACCAAATTAAGCGCAGTGGCATTGGTACGATTATTATGATAGCCAATCCAAATTTTATGAATATTTTTAATCCCATGTACTTAAAAGCTGTCTGTGGCTGCACTCCTTTAAATAATAGCAGTGTAAAGATCTGCAAAATTTAATTTTCAGTCTTAACTTGAACCACGTCAAGGTCTTTCTTAAGGCACAATTCAGTGTATTAAACATACGTTTTTAATTGAGCTGAACCAGTAAATAAATTTCATTTTCTTATGAGTTTGCCAAGCCTTAATAACCCTTTTCAGTCCATCACTGTATCACTGTATACAAAATAATAATGACAACCAACTAATGGAAATTGCTAACAATTTTCTTGGCTCACAGAGAGAAAAAAGAAGACAACAAAAAATTAAAGAAAGAAACAAAGTTTCCTATCCTATACTTTTGCAATAGTTTCCTATAAAAAAAATTTTTTTCCCCATTCATATCCGCTCATAGCCTCAGAATAAACATTCGTACAGACATACATACGTATGTACGTACGTATGTATTCATATGAATGCAATAGAATGATGCCTTTTTGCAAAAGGTGTTACTATACTGTTCAAGTAAAAGTTTTGTTGCCAGCAACAATGGTTTGTTGTCCAACAATACGAGCCGGCAACTTTTCAACTCACTTAACAAATGGCTTCATTTATTTATGTCTACAAGAAAAGCTTTACACTACAACGCTACCAAGCTACAATGACTGCAATGACTATTTCCACAACTTTCCACTTAACAACATACAACCAACAATTTATGAACGTTCCCCGCCATGTTGCTGAATGCAGCAGTTGCATGGCCAAAGAATTATGGGGGAAAAAAGCGTCAAGTATAGTTGAAAGGCACACAGGAAAATACTTTTTAAGGCAGAATAGTCGGTCATTGGGGGTAATGAAAAAGAAAATGGAAAAAAGACACGATTTTTATTAAATGAAATTTTTATTGTTGCATCAGCGTAACAAAATCAAAATTGTCTATTATAGGCCTTAAGGAAGGGGGGGATTTCAGAAGGCTTTGTAAAAAGTTTCATAAAGAACCCCATTTAAGTTGCAAGCAACTAAGTTCCTAAACAACATGAACAACAAAAACAAAAACTATTTTCCTTCTTTTTTTTGCTTTTATTTTCAACAAGAAATGGTATAAAAAGCAATAACAAGAAATAGCTGCATACAAATTAATTAAATTAACATGGCAAATGGAAAAAAAAACAGGGAAACGGACAGCCAAACAATACATAGCGAAGAGAAGCAAGAAAAACTTGGACAACACCTTCTTGAATTATGTAAATTATAAAACACTACATTTTTAATATCTTTTCACTTGTTTACCTGTTTCCATTTTTCTTTTCTCCTTCTGTTACACTTTTTCATGTTATGCTCCAAGTTTTAATTTTTTTTTGCTGCCTGCCACCAGTTCCCATTTGCATAATTTATCAATGAATGCAACGAGGTGCTCTTGCTTCATTCTTGCTTAAGCTAATCAAGTGTTTTTAATGGATTTTAAGTGTGCGACTAATGCAATTTCCTTCAGCTCTACTCTACTCTATCTTAGCAGCAGCTATACAACTTAGCTGGCTGCCTTCCTAGCTGCCATCATTGCTACTGGCTGCAACTAGCGGGCAATACTTCATGTCCACATTCACAGAAATCCATGCAAAAAAAAAATGTGAAAAAAAGAAAAATAAAATAAAAAGATATGTAACAGAACAGTAATTAGTCATAAAAGATACAATATATCGTATTATACTACACTTACAATCCAACAACAAACATTCGCTGTACTTCCGCTTTGCAGTTCTTTTTTCTTGGCTGTAATTCAAACGAATTATTAGAAGAGTGAGCAAAAAAAATTTAGCACAGTCTTCTTCGAGCTGTATACATTTTGTCTAAGGCTTCTCAAAATTCTTTCATACATGCACATATAATTTGATAATTACGAACATGCAGTCAGGATTATGACCTAGCATCACATACATACATGAGTGGATGGACCTACAGCTTAAAGTCATTCCGAACAATAGATTTTTGAAAAAGTTTTATTTTTGCCATAGTTTTTGCCATAAATCTGCTGAGAGGCAGTCGCCGATTTCATTTTGTTGGAAATGTCTGACATGCGTTTGAACCGTAACCTCACATCTAATAAGCCAACACACTACCTACTAGACATTCCTATCAAATATAAGAGCTGTCGAGGACCTCAAAGTTTGGTATATGTTTTTGAATGAAATCAATTTTCCCTTTACCAATGTCGCCTGGTTTTGATACACAGTATACGGATACACTGACCTTCTGACCAATAAATGACCTTCTTTACGGTTTCCTGTTTTTTAAATTAAATAAAACAAAGTATGTGTGTGATATATCATTTAAATTTAAATGCAAGCACACCATTGTACTCATATCACATGAATCGGTAATTGGTATTTACTCAGACCACTCATGTTGTGTGTGTTAATTTTGTACATGATTAGCGGGACGTACAGTTTAAAGCCGACCCCGAATGTCAGATATTTGAGAAACTTTTTTTGGCAGTTTTATTTACTCTTCAAAGTTTTTGCTGAGAAGACCTGGAGTTTGAATCGTGGCCGCACGTCTAATAAGCCGACACATTGCCTACTACACTAAGGCGGCAACATATGTATGCATATCCTCATAACGCTCGCGCACAACATCTATTATGGCAGGAGCAGTGTGACACAATGTCTAGATAATGCAATTCAGGCCAAAAGAAGTGGATGATTACCAACCACCAATCCACATCAAATAGTATCTTTTTTGAGATGCATTAAGCGATGGTTCCTATGTGGATTACTATCGTATCAAAATTCAACAATTTTGTTTGTTCACCTACTCCATTCATCTAGAAATAGGTCTCATTACTGATCAGGTCAGACCACAAAACGAAATATGAAAAAATATTCCTTCGGCGTCTTCTCAGCAGATTTCTGTGAAAATCTCTGGGAGCAAATAACATTGCCATGAAAATTGTCTTTAAACGGTACATCCCGCCATGTATAAAATTAACGCACACAACATGAGTGGTGTGAGAAGCTAGGCGGTAATCCTGACCGAAAGGTTGTAATGGCGAATTTTGTATGCAAACCCATTTTGATAAAACAATTTTATTACCTGCAAGTGTTGTTGTAAGCTATCCATCCATGTACACAAATGTAACATACTTGGCTTCAACAAAACAGCTGTTGTGAACTGTCATGGTTCGGAAGTCTCTGTTTGAAGACCCTCGCTATTGATGCGTTTGGTATATATCTGATTTATTCATCTACAAAGCTGACCTGCTAGTTTGTCACATAGTTTTCTTTCAATTCACTGTAATAACTATGATCGGTTTTCTGTAAATCGTATTCAATATCGTCATGCCCCGCCAGTTATCTCATTATGTTTCCTTCTTCGGAATTTTTATTATCTCGTTAGTTACGATCGATTATTTTTGCTAAAGCAGTTGTGATCAGGAGGCTTACAATTTATTTTTAATTGTGTTGATATTCGCTACACGCTATGACAATGTTATATAGTGTGTAGCTTTTCTTAATTTTCACTTTCGGCGCCTGTATAGCTTTTCTGTTGGAAGTGTTTTCTCCTGAAAGTAAATACAAATTGGCATGAAAAGTTTTTCAAATCTGTTGTTCTGGGTGGACGTTTAAGTATAGGTACCGCCACTTATGGATCAAATTAACAGACACTACGTGGGTGGTGTGATAAATTAGGTCATCCATAGCATTAAATAAATTTGTTTTTGAATTTTTTTTATTTTTTTTTCTAAACCGGGAACGAAATCCAATATATTCTACACGATTTCTAATTCCTTTCTTTGTTTAATATACCTTTTACAATATAAACTTAAAAATGGTTAAAGACTTGTATTTATTTCTTTTGAATTCTCTTGTACTTCTTTGACTATTCAGCACACCGTTTTCATGTTCTGATGCATTTACTTCAGCCATGCGGCATTTTAATTCAATCCTTCTTTGGCAAACATTTTCTTTTGCAGGAGTTTTTCTCTCGTTTTCTCGCCTCTACTAATGCTATTATTACTGTATTGTATTGTTGTTGCTCCCACTATTAGATTGCTGTTGTTGTTGTTGTTGTATTTATTATACCCTTTTAGGAATTCTTTTTTTAGTAGCACACAGGAGCTGTAGTTTTACTTTGAAATTTATGAACATAAATTTCACAAACAGCTCGAGTTTGCGTTGAGCTTAAACTCTGCAGTGTACTCATTTTTTATTCTGTTGCAGTTAGAAAAGTAAAACGAGGAAATAATGCATTATAATGCATGGATGCGTAAATACTAGAGAGAGTGGGTGTAAGCATACACCTATACACCTTTGTGTATTGAATGTGTGTGAACATATAAACGCACTATATTATACGCAACGCACACACACACTAAGGAAACATGCTTTATAATGTTTAACGGCAACAGGATGTGTATACGGAAGCATAACATTGAGCTTAACTTAAGCTGAAGTGCAATTGAGGTATTAGAGGAGAGGGAGCAAGCAAAAGGTTATGTTCCATAGAGTAAAAGCTTTCGTTAGTCAAAAGATCTATTGCTTGGTAAATGTTGTTGTTAAAGATGTTTTATTTTGCCCCTGTTTCCTTTCTTGTATTTCTTAAAGCATTTACTTAAACTTAAGTATGTTACTTAAGATGTACGTTTAATGCATATTGCAATGCGTATACATATATGTACTTAGAGATATTCGTGTGCATGCATGTCTAAGGGGTGTATAAAAGAGAAAAAATATCAAAATTATTACATTATAAAGCCATTGAAATGGAACTGTGGCAAGAACCTGCTTTGAAAACTTTATTAGTGGAGTTTCGTTCTTTTTTTCTGTACTTTTGTTTCCCTGAAATTGATTTAAAGAAATTTATTAAAGTGGAGGTAAGAGCGAGTGAGAGCATTTTGAAAATTATAATTTAAAATTGTTTACATGGTAACTATATTCAATTGCTGTTCAAACTGTTAATTAATGTAGTGGGTGATTGATTTGCTATTTGGTTTTTCACTTTAAATGTCTTCAGTGGTTTCTTATGGCAATGTCAAAAATGTTTACTAAGGATTAGTATATTACCATGAATAGACTAACGTATGCAAATCATTGAATTTTATTATGAAAATCCATATTTTCCATTGCGGATATATGTATGTATCTTCAGAGAGGAAGCTATTTTCTAGGCTCAATACGTACATTAACAAACCGAGTTCCTGATTTACGTGTAAAGTGATACATAATTGATTATTTCAACCCTTTAGTCAGGATTGCAACCTAATTTCTCAACACCACTCATATTGTGTGCGTTAATTTTTATACATAAGTGGTGGGACCTACAGTTTAAAGTCGACTCCGAACGACAGACTTTGGGAAGCTTTTCATGGCAATTTTTTTACTCTCAGAATTTTTGCCTGAAATCTCCTGAGAGGCAGACGCCGAAGAAATTTTTTCAGATTTCATTTTGTTGGTGATATCTGACCTGGGATAAAGTGCTGTCAGTGCGATCAAAACATATGTTGCAATTGTTGAGCTTTATAGGCTGACGCAAGTATTGGATCATACATCTTTAAGAAGAATAAAAATGTCAGTATTACAGTAACATACTTGGTTTTGCTCAAAATAAAAGAGTTGGACTTAGTTGACATGTGGCTTCAATAAGACGGTGCCAAATGTACACGATGCGCAACACAATTAGTCTTTTGGTAGCCATTAATTCAAATTTTTGAACACATAATCTCATGGAGCAATCAATAGACTGCCAAGATCGTACGATATAAGCCGACTGCACTATTTTGTGTAATAGACGTGAAGTCTTTTGTGTGTAGGTAACAAGCCAACTATAACTCCAGCTTTCGGAGACAATGTTACAGCTGCCAATTGTAAGAAAGCGGCTGAAGTGGTGACATAAAATGCCAGAATTCTTATTTGAGATTTTCGATCTTTACTGATCCACGCTGGATAGTTTTGCAATACACTGTGTGCGTGCCTAAGGGAAATAACGCAAGAGCTTTTACAGAGAGGCTCACCAACCAACCCATATTCACTTCTTATGCCGATGTTCTGTCTTCTTTAGGCAAAGAGGTGATCGGATATCGTGATAAAGTACTCAACTACGAATTCCATTTATAAAGTAAATGTATTTTAAATCCAGAAAAGTAATAAATATTTTCAATGGTTTTCGATTTACTAACGTTCTTCATTTAATCTATGTAGAAAGCTAATTGATCCCTACAATCACTCTAAGTGATAAACAGTGAACATTTAAGGAAGAGTAAAACTCTCTCAGCCAGAATTATAACACCAAAAAGTCTACAAAGTCCAAGCGCAAAATGTTCAGGAATTGCTGATTAATGATCATTGTGTGTGTGTTAATTTTATATGTGAGTGGAGGGACCTCAGTTTAAAGTCGACTCCGAATGACAGATTTTTTGAGAAACATTTAATGGTAATTTTATTCACTCTTAGAGTTTTTTCCAGAAATCTACTGAAAGGAAGTCGCCGAAGAGACGTCTGAGCTGGGCTTCGAACAGTGGCCTCGCGTCTAATAATCCAGAACACTACGAGGATTTTAAAAAATTGTTGAGTATTATTTTCTTGAAGACGCCTAAGTAAACAATTGTTTTTAACTGATAAACGTTGTAAGAGATTTTTTCTTCTTGGGTAAGTTACTACATGGGGTATAAAGTATAGCCGGTTTCAGTTGCGTAGAGGAATCGCTTATAAAGCTCTAAAATCGATGGAGACTTTGAGTCAATGAATTGCTGGAAAATAGATTTCGTGACCAAGCGTATTTAAGTCACATTCCTTGCTACTCTTTAAAGCTAAGATTGAAAACGGAAACGACACTTAGAAGCCAGAATTTAAACAGAAACAATTTGAAATGAATAAGCTTTGCAGAGGGAAGATTGTCTCAATTTTATAGGCTCATGAAAACATTTAATTTGTATTTCTATTTTTGAACACTCAACATTTGCCTTCCATAACTCCAGCTTATTAATCTGCATTAATCTTGTTGATTTGCTACCTCTGAAGTCATAATTTGCAACCTGATTTATTCGAAATCTCGTTCGAAATTCCACTTCAGCAGTAAAACCAACAATTATTTTACTGACATATATAGGGTGTTTTTTATAGAGGTATAGAACTTTAAGTTGCAATAAAACAACGATGGATTATTCGATTGACATGAATTTTATTTATCCGAAAGATAATCTTGTGGCATTACATTTTAAATATGATTTCTGGCATATGACCGCCACGGCTTGCGTGGATGTAGTCCAATCTGGACGTCCAATTTTCGATGACTTTTTCCAACATTTGTGGCCGTATATCGGCAATAACACGGCGAATGTTGTCTTCCAAATGGTCAAGCGTTTGTGGCTTTACCGCATAGACCAATGACTTTACATAGCCCCACAGAAAGTAGTCTAGCGGTGTTAAATCACAAGATCTTGGAGGCCATTTCACAGGTCCAAAACGTGAAATTAGGCGGTCACCAAACGTGTCTTTCAATAAATCGAAATAAAATTGCACTATTTGCAAGCGTTGTTCAGGCGTGAGTCTATTCATGATGAATTGCCAAACCAAACTGAAAATAAATCACTTGACAGCTATTAAATCGGTCGCCATCTTGAAAAGTAATGCCAACTTAAAGTTCTATACCTCTATAAAAAACACCCTTTATTACTTGGCTTATGTACAGTATGTTTGTCAAAAAGTGAGTTTTTTTTTATTTGTTTAGAAAATTGAAACCTGATTAAATTTTTTTGTTTTTAATTTCTAAATCATACCTATGTGTTCACATTCTTTCAAGGAAATTTTATTATAAAAACAAATATTTGTCAAACAACAATCAACATAAGTATGCTGTATGTACGTATGTAAATGTTTACCAAAACAATTTCACTTTTAAGGCAAATGCCATACTCTTCTACTCTTTTAAAGTCTAAGATTGATTGTTTGTTGTGCTTTAAATTGAATAAAAAGTATATGCAACACACATATGTATATACAGGAGCCTGTATTGGAGTGTTCCTTTTTTTTAAGCTTTAAATTATTCAAAAAGTATTGCAAACATACATACATACATATATCGCAGGCTTATATTTTGACACAATCAAACAAAAATACAGAAGGCAAAATATATCCACACCAATAATAGGTAGGCATTTAAAGGTTTCCTGTTCGCGCAACAACTTAACCATCTTGGTTCTCTATGGTCTGCTACATTACAGAGTCAATAATACGCTAATAACTTTCAATACAAATAAATTGAAAGAGTTAATGAAATATTTATTTGGTGTAATAAAGTATATTGATTACGTACATACATACATACATACATAACTGGTCATTACAGCCCTTTAGTCAAGATTACGACCTAGCTTTTCACAGCACTGATGTTGTGTGTGTTAATTTTTATTTATGAGTGGCGCGACCTACGTTTAAAGACCATTTCGAACGAAAGATGTTTAAAAAACTTTTCATGACAATTTTGTTTAATTCTTGGAGTTTTTGCCAGAAATCTGCTGAGAGGCAGTCGCCGAAGAAATATTTTTTCATATATTGTTTTGATGTCTAACTTGGGGTTTGAACCAAGGTCTCACGTCTAATCAGCTAACACACTGCCTACTAGACTACTGCAGCTATGTATTTCTGTTTCAACCTGGTTTAAGTTATGTAGACGCCTCTGGGACTATTGGTTAGTAGGTTTAAGTCGTATGACCTTAGTTCGCTCAATGCTATGCTGTATGTGTATTTCGTATTCCAAATGTCTTCTTCTTATTCTGCTTCATAATTTTTGGCATTCAAACAATTTGATAGCACGAAACCAACGCAACTTTTTAAAAACATATGAAAAATATGAGTATAAGTGTATCGAATTTTTAAATGAAAATTATCAACAACAACCATAGACTGTAGTATATTTGTCCAACAATACACTCAATACAACGATACAACGGTATGTGTGAATTGACTAACTATTCCCAATCATAGTCACTATATGTCTGCAATTACCAACTTCTTTTGGCCGCTCGGTTTAGGGCTGGTCAGACTGGTTTGGAATTTTATTTATAATAAGGAATGACTAGCTTATTACCCTCTACAAAATCTACATAATGCTTCATAATTACAATGGTTTTAATTGTCACATTCAGAGAATTATGAAAAACTTGAAAGCGCAATTTTAGCGTTGTATCTGTTACAAGAGCCAAAAGCGCAAAACAATGCTTGTAAACCCCACTTCACTACAAGTTGAAAGATATCTAAATATGTTCAGTCTTTTGTTTATTATAGTGAGTGATTCAATCTAACCTGAGGAAAATGTCAAAAAATCCATATTTACCATTAAAATACAAATTTGTTTACGTTAATGTTCCCTAACTATCCTAACTATAGAGCATCCCAACGTTTTATCTCAACATACCATACATAATTCACGCTTCTGCCACGGATTCCTCATCTAGCGTACGCTTAGTTGTTCATTCATTTTAATTTAAAACGTGTTTTATAATTTTCATGTTCTCCTTTTGCTGTCATAAATTGCAGTTAACACCTGCCAAATTATATTACAAATCTGTTTAAGTTTCTAATGCAGTAGTCACCACTTGATATTCTCACCCACTACCGCTCTTTCTCTCTCCTGCTTGCATATCCTTTTTAGCGAAGCTCTTAATAAATTGTGTCACATTTAATTCATGCCAATTTCAGGTATCGTTATTAATTTTGTTAATTGCTTTAACTGTGTAATTTAATAATTTTAATAATTTTTTAATTACTGCCATAAATTTGGTCCTTTATTTTTTTTTGCAAATTCTTTACCCCACGTTAAATTTACAAGCATGATTCTGTGAGGTTAGAGAAAAAATACTTTCGTGACTTAATAAAATGAGCATAGATGCGCCGCTGTACGGGAGAGTGTACAGGAGAATATGTCGATGTCGATTTCGCATCGCTCGTAAAAATTCGGTCTTTTGCAGGCCACAGCTTGGTGTATTTTGCATCGTAACTTGGGTCTGCACACTTACAAACTGCAACCGTTCAAGGGACTGAAGTTAAATGATCATACAGTTGGCAAATGGTCATAATTCTCATCGAAAAGTCATATACAGCGATGTGGCCGATTTCTGAATGAACGGATACGTGAACAAACAAAAATATCAAATTTAACACAATAGCAAACCACATGACACCCATGGGCATCTAATGCATATCGAAAAAGTCACTGTAAGGTGTGGATTTAGGACTCGCAACGTCTTCAGTCCATATTTCATTGCTAACGACTTTGGCCAGGCCATCACAGTCCGTGAAGAGCCTCATGATTTGAAAATTCATGGCCTGAATTAAATCATCTGAACAGCACTAACAACTGCTTGTAACACGACAGTGGTACATGCCGTACAGCTGAAGCCGCATTAAATATGTTGCACGAGCAATTCGATGACATGGTCGTTTAACGTGAAAATGGTGTAAACTATCTATTGAGATCATGGGGTTTAACGCCTATAAATCCTTTCTTGTGAGGTTTTTTAAGACAAAGGTCTATGAAAATAAGCAACAAATCACAGCACTCCTCAAAGCCAAAATAACTCATGTCAACGAACAAATTTAGAGTGATTTATGCGTCATGGAAAATTGCCGATTTCGAATGCGCTGTACCCAGAGAAGCTGTGGCGGACATTTGAACGATCTAGTATTCCACACATGGTGCTATTGATAGGTTTTTCAAAGGAGTAAAAAATGTCGATGGTAACATACATACATAATTAGCCATTACAATCCTTCATTCAAGATGGCGACCTAGCTTCTTACATCACTTAAGTTGTTCGTGTTAAATTTTGTGTATATATGAGGGGAGGGACGGACATACGGTTTAAAGACGGCTCCGAACGACAGATTTTTGAGAAATTTTTCATTTCAGTTCTATTAACTCCCAGAGAGTTTTTATCAGAAGTCTGATGAGAGCAAGTCACCAAAGATATATTCGTTAATATTTTTCGTTTTGTTGGAGATCCTATTGGTTTGATCCTACGCCTCGTGTCAAATAAGCCAACACACCAGCTATTAGACTACGTCTTTGATGGTAAACTCACACATATTGTGTTTTGTTTAAATTTAAACTTTAAATTTAAAGACAAGAAAAGCTTAATGAAATACCCGCTACAAAGCAAATTGACCAGGTTTAACTAAAACTTGAGACTTGCAGAGCAAATTATCGTGACTTTATAAAAAAGACGATGACATGTATCAAATGTTCCTTAACCGTCTTGAGCTGTATTATTGTCGTATTCCAGTGGTTAGTATTGTCACTTACTTGACAAGAACTTCTAATTCGATGCCTCTTTCAGCAGACTTCTGGCAAAAGTTCTGAAGCTAACTATTTGCCTTGAAGTCAATCTATTGTTTGGAGTCGACGTTAAAATTACTGTACATCAATTTACGGATGTTTGCAAACCTTATCTCTTGAGATCGTATCACCTGAATCATTATCTTACTGACTTAATTGGCCTTAATACATCCTTCCAGTCGCCTCTGATTCTTGTGCGTCTTCTCCAGTTGGTCACAGCAATCGATGATAGGGCCTCCTCGATTTGGTACTTCTTTGCAGACTTCCGCAAATTCCCGCATCAAATATCCGTCTCGCAGGAGTATCCTCCTCCAATCGATCGACATTGCCGAACCAGCACAGCTGCTGGATGTTAATACGCTGCACAATTTCCATGCCGTTGAGGAGCTCATAAGCTCACTGTTGGATTAGATGCAGAAACATCGCCAACTCACACTGGACCGAAGACCTTATGTAGGACCTTTTTCTCGAATACTTTCAAGGCTACTTCATCAGTGCTTAATAGTGTCCATACCTCTGCATCATAAAGAAGCACGGAGCATTAAAAAAAATAAAAAATTTTATTCTTTAGAAAACTGCTTCTTCTCTTACCACCTAATAACGTAAATATGTTTTGTAATTTTCGTTCTTCTTCTTTTTTTTTCGCAAGCAGCGGAAGATATTTTCCATTTGAATTATTATAAATGCACGCTATGGATGTGTGTGTGTGCATGAATGTGTATGAGTGTATGTGTCTGTAGCTATTTTAAGTTTAGCAATTTTTTTCCCACGAATAATACATTTTTTTTTCTCTCTTTCCCTTTATTTCGCACACACATTAAACACATTTTACCAACATGCCATAAATTTTAAACCACTTGAACACAAGAAGATGTAGAATAAATTGAGAAAAAAAAAAGAATCGTTATAAATATATGCATATACGAGGGTTAGTAAATTTGCACACACACACACACTACTATACAAATAAAAAAAAACTGAAAAAACCAAAGCAGCTGCCATGCCAAGAGCAATCATATTCTCAACGTAGCCAACCACTACAAATACACTTGTACACTATTAAGTAAGTATGTGTGTATATATGTATGCATGCATGTGTTATTGTGTGCATGCACAGAGGCTAAGAGTGTAGGTGTAACTCTAGGGTATCTATAGAGTTATCTTCTCCACTACGATTAAACTGCACACATACATACATACACACTTACCATATAACCTGGAGAAGTTTTGCACAGTAAAAACGGTATTTTAAAGGAGTGGAAAAGAGAGAGAGAGAGAGAGGGAAAGAGATCGTGGAAACGAGGTAAGTAAAAAACACCGTAAGTAAGAAACGCCAATGGGACCATTCTATGACCATTTGCTAGAGGAAGGAAACTGTAGTACTTTGCACACTGTCGCAATTAATCATATCGACAACAACCACCAACACATACATACAATATCGTATCGTATTTAACGTATAAATACATCCATACATCCATAAGTTTATAATACAATCACTTGTGGGTATGTGTGCATATGTGCATGTGTATACCAAAATGTATTTCTATTAAGAAATAAAAAAAATGCACAAAAAACGGAAGAGAAAAATGGCAACAAAATAAAAAATATCGCTCATAAAGGGTTCACATGATAGTATCGATTTCGTTAACATATTGTCGGTATTTCTCTGCAAAACATATGAATTGCTTGGGTTTGTATGATTCTCGTACAGGCAATATGTGTAAATGACCAGAAAAAAATAGAAGGAAATGTTTAGAACAACAAAAAATATGGCATATTATTTAATCTTAATATTTTAGAAACGGGCTTGAGTGGATAATTTATATCCCGTTAAGGCCACTTTACATATATCGTATTTTATTTGCCAAAAAAAAGCAACAAACCCAGAAATGCTAAGCGTTTCGATAACCGTTTTTATGAAAATTAATTGTTTCCTATGAAATGGCTTACACAAGGAAAAACAAAATATGAGCATGATGCCGCCTGTTTCAATTATTGGTTGAGTTAAGATCATAAAAGGCTTAAAAAAATTAAACAAGGAAGGTTTTCAATTCGGAGATCTTTGCTGTATGCAATGCAGTTGTTGCTGTAGCCAACCTCGCTGCTTCTAACAGGGATCCTTATGCCATTATCGACCGTACGGGCCTAATAGCAACACGATCCACAAGGAAGTTGGGGTATTTTGGACTGAATTAAAATGAGTTTCTGTTGGGTTTCCAAATTCAGTAGTACTATTAAACTCTTGGGAATGAGTATACTGATGCCTTTGCAAGATTAAGTCCTCATTTAAATTATAATTATATTGTACCGAAAATGCAGTCTGCCAAATCTGAGCTCATAAGGGAATGGCAGCAAAAATCCTCTAGGAAATGCACCAATTGAAGAAGCCAGAGTTCTACAAGATAGAACTTTCGTTAGAAGATTCGTTATTGGGTTTCTTGGCGATTAGTGCGTTGTCAGGTTTCTAATGGAAATCTGGTATAGACTTCTGTTGAATTTTTGCACTTTCCGTAGTTGCCGTAGTCTATGACATATTAGGCCTACGCCTACGGTTCTAACGCCAGGTTTAACAGTTCCAACGACGGAATATGAGAGAAATACTTTTTCGGTGACTGTCTCGTAGCAGATTTCTATTAAAAACTTTGGGAGTTAATAAAATTGCCATGAAAAGTTTCTCAAAAATCTGTCTTTCGGAGTCGACTTAAAAGTGTAGGTCCCGCCGCCCATATATAAAGTTAAACAATGTAAATGATCACCCCACACTTACGGTCGTAATCCTGACTAAAGGGTGGTAATGAGCAATTATATATGTATGTATTATCCGCCTGCTATAGAGCGAATCTAATTCTTGAGGGAAATCGCAGTTCCTTGAAAGAGCATAGGATTCGAAGTAAAGGGTGTTTTTTATAGAGGTATAGAACTTTAAGTTGGCATTACTTTTCAAGATGGCGACCGATTTAACAGCTGTCAAGTGATTTATTTTCAGTTTGGTTTGGCAATTCATCATTAATAGACTCACGCCTGAACAACGCTTGCAAATAGTGCAATTTTATTTCGAAAATAATGGTTCTGTGTAGAAAACGTATCGCGCACTACGTCCATTTTATCGTTTAAAAAATCGTCCATCAGAGCAGTTAATTCGATTAACCATGGAACGTTTTCGCACCACGTTTACTCTTATTGATAACTCGCATCCCCAGAGACGCTGTACGGTGCGTACAGAAGAAGCTATTGCTGCTGTAGAGCGTAGCATTGAGGAAGACCCGAATGAGTCCATCCGCGGTATAGAGCCATGATTTCTAACTTTTTCATTCCTGAATTGAATAACCCTGATGTCCAGGAGATGTGGTTTCAACAAGGCGGCGCAACATGTCACACAGCTCGTGCCACAATAGATTTATTGAAAGACACTTTTGGTGACCGCCTAATTTCACGTTTTGGACCTGTGAAATGGCCTCCAAGATCTTGTAATTTAACACCGCTAGACTACTTTCTGTGGGGCTATGTAAAGTCATTGGTCTATGCGGTAAAGCCACAAACGCTTGACCATTTGGAAGACAACATTCGCCCTGTTATTGCCGATATACGGCCACAAATGTTGGAAAAAGTCATTGAAAATTGGACGTCCAGATTGGACTACATCCGCGCCAGCCGTGGCGGTCATATGCCAGAAATCATATTTAAAATGAAATGCCACAAGATTATCTTGCGGATAAATAAAGATTGTTGAGGCTGGTTAAAGACAGATGGCAAATCAATTATATTTGGAATCTGTTACAGGCAACCAATTGCCAGATGCCTTTGCTTCTCCTTATCTTGCCCTTTCTTTGAGTATATCTTTCTAAAGGGTCTGGTCCCATCAGTGATGTGTAACCTCACCTCCTCTCACATATCTACCTCAGGCACAGCAGAGAGATACAATTGCATGTCAATAACACAAAACAATATTTTTCGATGTTGTTTTAAATGAGTGAAGAAGGAATAAATAATGTTGCTAGTTGCCAAGGGCAAATTTTTATGAGCCTGTAAGCCATACTAGAACATTCCTATTTGGTTAACTGCAATACTGACATTGTTGATGGATCATAGCAGAAGGTGTACCTTATATGATGATTAGGAATATGTGTAATTGCCCCATATCACCATACCTTCGCAAATCTAAAGAAATAATTCCATAAAATCTACAATAAAAATCAATAATTTCTACATTAAAATAACGTAGGGCCACGTTATTGTTTTTATATAAAGACAGAAAAATTCTACAAAATTTTCATTCATTTGTGAAAAGAAAAACTATTTTTGTTGTGCAAGAATTCACAACAATACGGAACAATTGCAATTTAATGGACTCAAAACTTATTTTTACAAATATTTATACATTAACTATGTAACAACAATAATAACAACAACAACAACAACAAAATAAAATGTGGAAAAATAACGAAAATTTATTTTCACATGACATGCAACATGCAAAACAAAATAAAAGTTTTTCCATATGAAAAAAAAACAAAAACAACAACAACAACAAAAAATAACAAAAATAGAATGTTATAAAAGTATTTGCTTTTTAAATGTGAAAGAAGAATAAAAAAGAAAAGAAAACAAAAATAAAGGAAACGAAAGAAATATCAGGGGTTTTGCGAATTATCCGCGAACAAATATTAAATTAAACGTGCAGCATAAACAAGAAACAACAACAACAACAAAAAAAAATAAAATAAAAATGAAAGACATTCGTACTAGAAAATGTGATGCAAATTTATGAAATAATTGTGAAAAATACTGAACACCTACAAAGCCACATGCATATGGACGTGAAAACACAAACGGATATACGTTTACTTATACACACATACACACAACGGATATACCACACACACACAAATACTTACTTAAACACAAAGCAGTTGTTAAATAAACAATGTGTACAAAAACTTTGTTTCACAAACAACAACAACAACAACTACAAAAAACATATTCAAATCATAAATATGAACCAAATGTCGCTCACTCTCTCTTGCTCTCTACCACTTTTTGTATGTGTAGGAGGAGCGTACCTACATTTGTTGCATGCTTGATGATGAAGTCACAAAAATGTACTCTAAAGCAGGCTTTTGTGTTGGTATTATGGATTCCTTGTATGACTTGTTATGGTCTAACAAAAGACAAGACTTTCTTTGGCTATTTGTATGTTTGCCTTTAAACCAATAAGAACATTATTTGTTAAGATGCTCTGCTGCACGTGTAAGCAAAATGTGTTCACAGTGTAATATTGTAAAAGCCTAGTAATTTAATATGCCTGCCTATACTATATATTAATCACGACTATAATGCAGTTCTTCGAATGTAGCCATGTAGCTTAAGCAATAACGTTTGGTAACATAAATATCGAAAATATATGTGTGTGTGTTTGAGTATGAGTACTTACGTGATCAAGTTTTTGTCCACAAAATAATGTGGCTACTGATGTGCTGCAAAGATGTTTGTAACGATTCTATCAAAAAAAAATTCGTATTTATACGAATAAAGAGCGAGGGGTGTTAATGATTAGGTCAACCCATAGTATGGGCCTTGGAGGGTTTCTAAATGACAGATGTCTTGCTTTGTGTACTAGAAAGCATTTTGAAATTTTGTTAATTGGGCAACAGTTTGAATGTAAATTATTTTGAAAAGTCCAAGACGCACATCACATATGTCTTGTGACAGGCGTGAGTGAGAAACTAGGTCACTCATGTTGTGTGCGTTAATTTTATGCATGAGTGGCAGGACCTACAGTTTAAGTTCCTAACGACAGATTCTTGAGAAACTTCTCATGGCAATTTTTTATTTACTCTCAGAGTTCTTGCCCGAAATCTGCTGAGTGGAAGTCGCCAAAGAAATTTTTTTTATCGTATTTCGTTTTGATATTTGACCAAGGGTTTGAACCAAAGACTTACTAGCCATCATACTACCTTCATCCATCACTCTATCTACTAGACTACGGCAACTTCTGTGATAGGCGTATTTCTTATGCGAAAATAGATCAATAAAACAGAAGATTCCAACACAATATGGTAGAAACTATGATTACAGAAATCAAGATTATCAGAAAGCCTGGAAAATGAGCAGAAATTTTAATTAACAAACGCGCAAGTGCTTCAAATGGGTGTAGATTGTCAAATTATTTCCAGAAAGCTACAGCAAGGCAAAGAATTAAAGCCATAGGGGCGGGGCGCAAACAGAATTTTGAGCCATATTAACTTGTTTTTTTACAATGAACTTCATTGGCATTGGTATAATATTTCATTGAGTCTAACAACGGCAGATGGCAACCCTGTTATCCTAGAACCTGTTATTGTATAGCTAACCCCTGATTAATATAAAACATGTGGGTGTTAAAACTTCAAAGTGTTCTTATCTAAAAACCAAAGGACATGATTCGAGTAGCAACAAGTTTGCTTTCATGTATGCCAAAAAAAATTTCATTTATATTAAAAGACAGCTCAGAGGTCTCCCACAAAATGAAATATGAAAAATATTTCTTGGGCGATTTTCGCTCAGCAAAAACTCTGAGACTAAATCAAAATTGCAATGAAAAGTTTCTCGTTCGGAGTCGACTTTAAACTGTAGGTCCCGCCACTCATGTATAAAATTAACACACACAACATAGTGGTGTGAGAAGCTAGGTTATGATCCTGACTGAAGGGTTGTAATGACCAATTATGTTATGTTATGTTATCTTAAAAGGCTTTCGCTTTCGCTTTCGCTAACTCAATTTTTCAATAGTTTGGGCATATCGCCTACGGATAAATCCCATGCAAGATGATGATTTTTTTGATATTTCTTTGACTTTTTGGTGATTACAGTAGTAATGTTACCAGAGACAAAGAGTTAGTTCAGCTTAGTTATCAGACTTATAGGAAATCCAATGCTTTTTATTATGTTCTTATCTTCCATCTATCAACGGCATTTAGGCGATAAAAATGTACGTCATTGAGGAATCTAAATAAGTGTAAGACTGTGTATAGTCGCTATGGGCTAGTGGGTAGTGTATTGGCTTATTAGACGTGAGACCACGGTTCAAACCGCAGGTCAGACATCTTCAACAAAACGAAATTTGGAAAACTATTTCTGCGGTGACTTCCTCTCAGAAGATTTCTGGCAAGAACGCAAGGAGTAGAACAAAATTGTCATGAAAAGTTTTTTAAAAAATCTGTCGTTCGGAGTCGAATTTTGCATTAACATATTCGACTTGAAAACTTACCGACAACGTTTCTTGGGATCTCTTTACTTGGTATCATATAGTTCTTACAAAATAAATGTTGGAAGTCTTTTAAAACCAGGCAGTAAAAGCGATAACATCTGCATCTACTAAGTAGGATTCACGCCTGTATTAAATGGGACAACATTTCTCTCTCATCTATACTCTATCATGTCTTCACATACCAATTGAATTTCATTTTCAGAATTATTTATTTGAAAATGGTATACAATGCAATGTATTGCCAGTGCCTATGAACTGATGTAACCACAGTACCTTATAGTACCTTAAAGTACCTTACAATTCAAATTCGTTGTGCAGTGCTTTCAATTCGTACATCACCTAAGTTAATGTCAAGTTTCCTCTTTTTTTTTTTGTATTTCTGGCATGTGAGCATATTTAAAAAATAATTTCCTGTATTTACCGAAAATATTAAAAAATTACAAACAACCAAAACGACTAAAATAAATATGAAAATAAAAACTAAAAAAAAAAAACACAAATACAAACGAAAACTATTATGAAAAGCACAAAATCTGACAAAAGGAAGAAAGAAAGAAAAAAAAAATAATTTAAAGGAAATAAAAACTTTTGTAGCGCATTTCAACGACTAACAGTATTTCGCTGAAGTAGTATGGTAAACATATGTTTTCAAAAAGGGGGAGAAAAGTTTTTGCCAAATAATAAAACCTAAAAATGTTGAAATAAAGGGCAAATAAAGAAATAAGGAAAACAGGAAAATAAATAAAAAATGTATAAATCAGTATATAGAAGGTATTCGTATATAAGTTAAGGAATATTTTTAAAAATTCTTTCCTTAAAAATATTGATCGACGTTATTTAAGGCCAAAGAGTATCTCAGACAGAATTGTTTTCCGTGCAAGTGGCAACTCTGAAATTTGACAGCCATCACTCACAGGCTTTGTTTATTCCGATTTTCGAAACTGTGGCGCCTTAACTCAACGCTTTATAATACGAAAACTTATTACAAAAATTTAGAAACGTAAGCTGAGATCGGTTTTTCAAAATTTGAGAAAGTATATCTAAAGTGTTAACCATACGATGGGAGGTCAAAAAAAATTTAAGAAATTGGGATCGAATACATTTTAAACATTACTGCTGCCAAAAACATCAATTCGTTATCGTTTTCTACAACTTCAAATTGCACAAAGCACTACACAGCGAAGACATCCATCCTCATGCGCCCGAAATCCCGTTTAGTCGCGCTCTGAAATGAGCAGACTGTAGAAAGAGCTGGAAATTCGTTTAATGGAAATGAAGAAAATACGAATTCAGCGCCAATTTTCCGAAAAAAAAGTCTTCTTCTCCGCTGAAATGCATTTTTATCTGATCGGTTTAGTAATTACAGGAAATTGTAAAATTTTGGGCTCAGAAATTCCATGGGAAACTAATGTATAGACAACGAACAACTATCGAATGCATGTTTTGGTCCAGCTGTGTGATTAACACGTTGACTGCCAACTACGAGATAACTCGTAGATTGCGTTTCCCACTAGGGTGTCAACTACGAGTTATCTCGTACTCACTAAACTTGACATTTTTGTGTAGCTACGAATAAAATCGTATTATATCAGTGCTAGTATCGATAAATGGCTTCTGGGAAAAAGAACAAAAAGTCAATGATGGCATGCGTGGCCAGTTTTCTGAAAATTGTTGCGGCAGTCAACGTGTTAAGCTTAAATTTTATGAAGATTTGGTCGAAATTGCAGCGACTATGAACGATCTTCGTTGTAGAAACGTGTTGACGGAGTTCTTGTGGCTTCAACTAGACGGCATGGATCTGATCGACATGTAGTTTCAGTACTATGTCGAAAACGGACACACCGCATTTGCTGCAAAACAATTTATTGTAGCAACGATTCTCAGAGCATAGTATCACAAAAAGTCGCCGTAGTCTAGTAGGTAGTGCGTGATTATTAGACGTGAGGGCTCCGCTCAAACCCCAGATTAGACATCAAAACGAAATACGAAAAAAAAATATCTTCGGCGACTTCCTCTCAGCAGATTTCTGGCAAAAACTCTGTACCTTACCAGAAAATAACACTGCCTTGAGAAGTTTCTCAAAAATCTGTCCTTCCAAGTGGACTTTAAACTGTAGCTACCGTCACTCATGTAGAAAATTAACACACACAACTTAGGTAGTGTGAGAAACTAGGTCGTAATCCTGACTGAAGGGTCGTAAATTTATGTGAAAGGCATTAGTTATAGGAACGTAACAACATACTTCGTGTAGCCTCAACTGAATGGAATGGACCTGGATGAGATATGGTTTAAGCACGTTACAATTAAGCACGTGTTACAATCTGCTGAGAGGAAGTCGCCGAAGAAATATTTTTTCCTGATTTCGTTTTGTTCGCAGTGTCTGGCCTGGGGTTTGAACAGTAACTTTTCGTCTAATTAGCCAACACAGATTACGGCGACATCAAATAAACCGGAAATAATTTCTGAGTACAGGTTTCAAAATCCAGTGTGTTATTGTTGAGATTTAGCCACATCTGTGGCAAAAAGGCGTCGGAAATTTTCATAATGATAGTAATGGCCTGTCATTAGATGAATGGAAGCCATACTTAAACCGAACATAACTTCTTTACAATCTGATAAAAAGAAATCAAAACTGCCTGATAAAAAAAAAAAAAATAACATTAAAAAAATTACTTCTTACTGAGGCAGCAAACAGTGGGAGTGTGTGTGACCCCATAGAGCTACGTAGACTTCATTTAAGAAACTATTATATAAACTGAGTAAATATTGTAATCAAAAACGTTTATGAAATTAAATTCATCCATCATTTATAATTACTTTTCAGTTCTGGTTTCTTAATATGCCACATTATTAATGAAAATCAATAAATCGTATATCACAAATGCCATACGAAATATAATCATATAATTAATTTATATTCTATGTAAATATAATATTCTTAATAACAAATACAATAAAAATTCACATACATACATTCTAAATATTTAAACAAAAACTAGTTTATTTAAATTCCTTTCTCTTGATTCTATTCTATCTTGTACTGGCACTAAAGTATTATAACTGTATGCAAGCATACATCAGATGCTCGTAAAGACAAAACTAGTGTTAATAAATAGTTATTTAAGTAGATAATAATTTTATAAACAAATATATACTCTGGCAATTCTATATATGTATGTATGTATACTGAAATCATAATAATCGTTTTGAAATATTTATTAAATAGATATTCAAAATATGCCTATAAAATTAAGTTTCTAAAGCCATATATAAATAGAATGTAATCTTATATATAAAAATGAATGTGTGTTTGATTGTATGTTTGTATGTTTGAAGTTTATAGACGATTAAACGGCTGAACCGATTTTCTTGAAATTTTCACAGTAACTTCCTGTATGTCTGGAAGGAGTTATAGGCTACTTTTTATGTTGATATTCCAAATGAGCGAGGGGCCATGCCCACGTATGCTACATACTACATACTTAATATTTAATTGCATTTGAAATATATTACTCATACTTTAGCAAAGTTGTTGCGCATGAGCCGACGAAGGTTTCTAAGTTGGTATCACCAATTTCCGACAGGTGGCGCCACTGAAAATTCTTCGAAATTAATTAAAACGTAAACTGTGCATTTGATCCTGTGTTGAAAAGAAAAGAAAAGAAAAGAGCATTACTAGCCTCAGAATCAGCATTGAGACTGAAACATCTTCGAGTACATGCCGCACAGATCCGTTCGCATGAATCACTTGAACAATGAATCACTTGATCGAATGCGTACTACTCAGGCCCGTTCGTCTGAATCATCTGGACAACGGGAAACAAAATCAATAAAATGATTCAAACTTAATTGGATATTTGTCTAATGTCTTTCCTTCAAATTTATTTTAGTTTGTAGTGCAGCAAAGCGCGCAGGGTACAGCAAGTTATTAATAATTACATTAGAAATTCAATAAAGTGTGGGACTTTATCATTTCATAAATCATTTAAAAATGGTAAATGGCATCCATGCCTACATATGTATATCCGGTGTCTTCTTTTTCTGCATGCGTACCAGAGATCAGCAATGAGTATTCAAAAAGATGAGTAGACTCGAATCATACTCATAATTTCTGATACTTATACGCATTCATACTTATTTTAATATCTTACTCATACCACTCATATTCAAAGTTTGAAGTACTCATGGTACTCATATTTAACAATACGCACGATGTTGTTGATTTCGACTCAACACAAAATAAGTATGATTCGCGTACGAACAATACAATATTCACTAGAAGGTTGTATGTTTGCTTTGCTTGCTGTGTTTGTCTTTTTCTTTCTTCTTCTTTTTTTGTAAATGCGACGACAACTAAGACTGTAAATTTTGTTGAATGATTCGAATCACTCGAATCATTTATGAGTATTATAAGTATTGTTGTAAATTTATGAAGCTGAATGAGTAGGCGTATGAATCAAACATATGTATGTTATGAGTTTCATGTCAATGTTGTACTCATACTCATTGCAACGTGTACTTATTAATCAATGTTGTAGTGAGTACGAATGGATCAGAGTGGTTAAGTTTCAATACTGTTGGCTCACTTATATTCAAAATCTCATGAGTACTATTGAGTAGCGAAAAAACGAAATTCTTTGCTGATCTCTGGTCTAGGGTCCATCACGATACCATCATTATTTGATTCATAACTATATTTACCCTTTAAGTCCCGGGTATTGTAGCCACTTAGGGCAATAGACTTATACTGTTTACCCAGAGTCCACTGCCCAGTGTATTGTGCTAACGCTTGGGATATATTTTATGAATGATTTGAATAACTCGAAACATTTATGAGTATTATAAGTATTTTTCTAAATTTATGAATCTGAATGAGTAGGCTTGTGAATCAAACATATTTCGAATGTAATGTAATACTCATACTCATTGCAAGCTGTACTTATAAATCAATGTTGTAGTGAGTACGAATGAATCAGAGTAGTTGAGTTTCAATACTGTTGACTCACTTATATTCAAAATCTCATGAGTGCTTATGGTTCATTGCTGATCTCTGATACATATGTACATACAAAATTCGTGATTACAATCCTTCTATCAGGTTTGAGACCTAACTTTTCACACCACTTATGTTGCGTGTGCTAATCTTAGACATGAGTTGTTGGGAATACAGTTTAAAGTCGATTCCGAACGACAGATTTTTGAGAAACTTTTCATGCCAATTTTTTATTTACGCTCACAGTTTTTATCAGAAATCTGCTGAGAGTTAGTTAATGAAGAAATATTTCTTCATATTTCGTTTTGATGTCTGACCTGGGATTTGAACTGAGGCCTTATGTCTAATAAGCCAACACACTTCCTGCTAGACTATGGCGACAACATGTGTTACATTGAACCAGATTATTGAAACCGAATAATTAATAACCCTTTATTAAATTATTAGTACAGTTTAATGGATACCAGTTCCAAAAGGAGATGTAAGCATGACATGACAGTATTCTATCTGCTGTCATACATTTAATTGATTGCTTGAAGATCTTTCTTCTCTATTTCATTAATTTCTGTGTTTGATTCTTCTCTTCATGGGTTAATTATTCTATTATTATATATGATGTTTACTTTTATTGTAAATACTTCAATACTGTCATTTGCATTGGCTTTAGATTAGAACCAATACTCACTCATACAGTATGTATTTGAAAGGATTTAAAAATAATGTCAGTTTTGAATGTTTGTGGCACACGTGATTACTGGCAATATAATCTACTACTGATGCCATTTGATGAGGAGGCATTAGGTGTAAAAAATCAATTAGTTTAGGTAACTTAATGCGTAACTCAATAGTTAAGTAATGCTGTAAGAACCTGACAGCAGGTATGTACATAAGTATGTACTACGCACACATATTGTATGTATACAGATGTATAAAATCAATGTTTAGATAGACATAAAGAAGCCAAAAGATAAATATTGAAACTTAAACTGTCAATAATATCTAATGAGACAAGTGATATTGATTTTAATCAATAAATTGTTAATGACTATGATGCTGATGATAGTAAGATACTGTAAATGAATAGGCCTGATGGTAAATAATTTGTATTTTTTTTTTTGTTTGATTTTATTTTATTTTTCCTTTAGTATACATATATTAAAAATAAATTAAGTCTTATAAAAGTGTTTACATTAGATAGATGATATACACGTGCATGTGGTTTATCTGCCTAAACGATGAGGGAAGGGTGTTATTGTTGGTAGACCGTTTTTAAATGGCCGTGGTGTTGTCGAACCAAAGTACAAATCGTAATTATAGTTCTGTTGCTTATTGTTTGTTACACGTCTTTCTTGTGCAGCCGTAGTTTGCTTAGCAAGATGTTGCCTTGTTACTGTCTCAATGTTGCTTGGTAAGGCGGTTACCTGTTTGGTTTGTATCTTTGCTTCAGCAACATGCTTATCGTTTGTTTTAAGCCCTGATTTAAGTGTATGGAAATTTTTATGATCTTTTTTATTATCAATGGGTAAGTGCTTAAGTTGTTGCTGTTGTTGTTGTTGGTAATAAGATTTTTTGGTAGTTTTGACCAAAGGCTTTTGGGTTGTTGTTGTTGCTACTTCATCTTTAGTAACAATTTCATTGTCAACAAGCGGTGGCAATAGAGGTTCCAATAATAAATCAGGCACTTGTATTTTAGTGGCCTTAGTGGGTTTTAAAGTGGTGATGGTTGTCGTAATAGGTCTACGTGTTGTTGTTGTTGTTGGCGTTCTCTTAGTTGTTGGCCTTCTTGTTGTTGTAGTAGTTGGTCTCCTTGTTGTAGTAGTAGCTCTGGTTGTAGTTGTTCTCTTCGTTGTTGTTGTAACTGCCTCTTCAGTTTTAGCCTCAAATAAAGGTGGCAATAAAGCCTCAATCGATGGTGCAGCTAAATTATTATTCACATCATTTATTATGGGTTTTTTCGTAGTTGTTGTCGTCGTTGTTGTTGTTTTTGCTGTCTTTGCAGTTGTTTTCGATTTTGTTGTTTTTAAAACAGGCGTTACCTTGGCTTTAACATTAATTTCTGCCTTTCCTACTGCTGCTGTTGCTGCCTCACCACTATTGTCTGCCTTATCTTGGAATGGTGGCAACAGCATATCAATATACGGCACTGTCAATGCTTCGCTGGATGTTTCAGCATTTATTGCAGTCACGAGACAATTTACAGTCACAGCTGCGATTAATACCTAGGAAGAGATGAATACAAAAACAACAACAAAAATAATAAGAAATATTGTACGATACAGTTTAAACGGGAAAGAAGAACAAGTAGAAGAGAAGACGAAAACAAAAATTATTGCTTAAAGTTTAAATACACGACATCATCAGCCATATACAGCTGTAGTATTATTCACATAGAGTTGCACAGGACGTAAAAGTAGTTGAAAGAAACTCGAAAAAAAGTACTTGCAACCAGATTAAATTTGTACCTTTTTAAGAATTTATAGGCTCAGAGGAGTCATAAAGATTCAATACATTTAACGGCCTTGTACTGTGCAAAGAAAACAATTTCTTAAATGCACAAATTGTGGTAATGATGGGTGGGAGGTTGGAGAATAAATTAAATGATAACCAAACATATGATACCCTGTATAATAGTGGAGTTTTAAAAAGTATTTTTTTTATAGTTATGGGCCAGCTACAACAGCTGCAGTAATAAAAAGTGTGGACCGAATTGCAGCTTAATTGTATTGGGTTTTCAAAAAAGTTTTATTTTATTTTAATCAAGCTCAAGGTAAGCATTTGTTTGACAGCTGATGGCAGTTAATGCCAAATAACTTCAGTCAAAATATTTCAAATGCTAAGATACGGCACTCTAGCTATGAGGGATCTACGTAAGACACAAATGGCTTAATATATTTAAGACTTTCTAGTTTAAACTACTACTTATGGAAATTGCAACAACAGGCATATGATTGAAATTATAAATCTTACTAGGAGAGACATTTGTTGTATCCGTTTCAATGAGCACGGAGGGAAGAGTACTTATAATATTGTGTGAGGCTCTTCCGCCTTGTATGATAGTGAAATCGGAAATCCATTATAACTTGGATATGATATACAGCTGTCCCAGAACTCCTGCCAGACAAACTAATGGTCTCGCAAAAACTCCATTCGTTCGCAAAGTTAAGTTGGGACAATGAACCCACTTGTACATCTGACATATCCAGTGCAACATGGATACATATAGAACAGACATAGCAATGAACCTATCAAGATTCCATCTGAGGAACTTCATAGAATTGATATCGGCCTACTGGTCTCTGGATATTCACGCCAAGATACTAAGAATACTCATACTGACTTCTGCAGAAGCTACTACAACGAGAAAGATGAGAAAATCATAGAATATCTCCAAGTCATTGTCAGGCGCTTGGACATCTGAGATGAAGAATATAGAAAATATTTCGATATCGATAGTTTTCTATACAAAATATTGCGATAACAACAATTTTCTATACAAAATATTTCAATAACAATTTCTCTTGAAATTTATTCGATATGTAAGGGGATACATAATCGGTCATTATGACGTTAAAACAAACAATCAGTGGCTAATTAGCTTCGAAATTGCTTTAGATAATATGATCTGAAAGTCATTGCTGCAAGAAATCGATTAAGCAACGTGGGGTGTTGCATCATCGTGCTTAATCCACGTGACGTCCACATCCATGGCATCTAGTTGAGGCTACACGAACTTTGTCAACACGTTCCTAAACGAATGCCATTCACAAACATTACAACTCTTCAGTCCGGATTACGACCTCGCTTTTCACACCACTTATGTTGTGTGTGTTAATTGTAAACATTAGTAGCGGGACTTACAGTTTAAAGCCGACTATGAATGACAGATTTTTGAGAAACTTTCCAAGGCAATTCTTTTGCAATCGCAGAGTTTTTGCAAGAAACCTGCTGAGAGGAAGTCGCCAAAGAAATATTTTTTCATATGTCGTGGTGATCGAGATATCTGACATGAGGTTTGAACCGTAGTCTCACGCCTAATAAGCCAACGCACTACCTACTAGACTACTACAACTTAACTGGGCTTAAATCCAACTTTGAAGTCGCCGTAGTGTAGTAGGTAGTGAGTTGGTTTATTAGACGCGAAGCCACGGTTCAAATCCCCAGGTCAGACGTCAAAACGAATAATGAAAAAAATATTTCTTTGGCGACTTCCTCTCAGCAGAAGCTAGGCCGTAATCCTAATTGAAGGATTGTAATGGCCAATTATGTATGTGTGTATGTAAATCCAATTTCAATGGACTTAAACCCAACAGAAACAGTAGCATTATTGAAGGATGGATTCTCATTACCACGATTATACTACTGTGGCTATTTTAAGAAGATATTTATTTACTTCGATGCATCGATTAAAAAACATCGATGTTTTTTCGATGTCGATTAATAAATGATGGATGTATCGTGATTTTATTGCAAAAACAAGATAAATACGTCAATTTTTGTGCAATTTCCGATCTACATATCTAAAGCAAAAACCTTGATAAACGGGGTCGATTTGTTTTATACATCAATCGATATCGCATTATGCATTCACAATACCCCTACGCCTTAGGAATTTAATTTGCATGACGTTTATTCAAATGAAAATCTTTACGACAGGTTTAATATTCAAATTAAAAGCGCTAATGTATGTTTAATGTATGGCTTAAAAAGATATATTCAAAAAACATGATTTAAAATCTTTGTGGTGTTAAGGAATTAATTTTGGCAATATTTTTAGAAAAAAAAAATATCAAATGATTTATGAGACAAATTAAATTCAAATAATAAATGATGAAACCACCCATACATATTTAGAGAACAACATATTGATTGATATTTGAAACTTCTTTTTGAATAATGATTTTTAAAACAAAGTATTTCCCTCTTGCTATAGTTTATTGAACTTTAGCTGATAATTTGTTAAATGAATTAAAAAAACCAAGAAGAAAAGTTTTTAGTTATTAAATAATAATGTTGAAACGGCTGTTTTTTTAAAGAAATAATTTTTAATGAAATATTTTTTTTTTAAGTTTTGAAAGCCTTACAATCGTTGAAAAACTGTTGCTGAAATAACGATTGATTATAATTTTTTTTATTTGCTTTTTCTTTATGAAATTAATTTTATTTAAATTAATTGTTTTGCATAAACAAATAAAAGAAAGACAAATAAAGATTGTGTTTATCATTAATTTCTTATCGTATCGTATCGATAGTTGCCATTTACGTTCATTCACCTTTTTTGGTGGGGAGGTCGTTGTTATAGTCACCAAAGCCATTAGCAACTGGCTTTTGCATAAAAACAAAAACAAGCTGGTCTTGTTGTTGTTGATGTTAATGTTTTTCCATTTGATCTCAATTTGAAGTTCTGGGTTTAAAATTAAAAAATAAAAAAATTAATTGAATTTTTTTTTTCTTTGTTGAAGGTCTGTTGTGGTTCTACTCTTACGTAAAATTTATTGCTGAATATTATAAATTCAACATTCTAAAATGTTTCTTCTCTTTTTTTTATATTTATTTTAAAGATTTGTTTTTCTATTGACAAGCCATAAATTCTTAAGATAAATGACTAACTAAGTGATTAGTGATTCGAAATTAATTCGTTTTTCAAATGCCATTCGAATGAAATAAAGTGGCAAAATTTAAATTAAATTTTACAATTTTTAATACAATATACAAAGAACCATTAAATAGAATTTTAAATTAAAAATAAAATTTTAATTTAAAAATTTTTTTTAATTTTATTTTTTGTCTTACATAGTTACCCAGTAAGATCAGTTGTATTACACCGGAAATGTTCAACAAGCTTAAAAGTTTAATGCAAACGTGCTTCATCGCAATGAACAGCATAAAACTGCTTACCATAAAGCATTTTAATTGAGAAAACAAAGAAAATAGAAAATAATATTGAAGTAGTAGTGAATGAGGCCATCAAATGTAATTTTAAAAATAATATTTCCCCTTGACATGGATTTCAAACAAAACCCACTAAAGCTAATGATTATGGGATATTTTAAAAGCTTTAAAAAATATAAAATTCAATTTACAAGAATCATGTCAGTCATAAATTATAGCCAGTAAATGACTCTTACAAGTAATTACTCTGGTAATTGCATCAGACAACTTGACCTCTGCAGACATTATTAAAATCACACTGCTTCGCTAAAGTTATGTACATTCAAAACAGATTGAAAATTGTGATACACACATACACATACATAATAGATCATTACAAGCCTTTAGTCAGGATTACAACCTAGCTTCTCACACCAATTATCTTGCGTGTAATAATTTTAATTAAGAGTGGCGGAATTTAAGGTTTAAAGTCGTCTCCGAACTATAAAATTTTTCTGAGAAACTTTTCATGTCAATTTTGATTTACTCTCAGCAGATTTCTAGCAAAAACTCTGAGAGCAAGTCACCGAAGAAATATTGTTTTATATTTCGTTTGAGATATCTCACCTGGGGTTGAACCCAGGACGTGGCCTCACGTCTAATAAGCTAGCACACTACCTACTACACTACGTTAACATCTTCGTTAGCTCTGTTGGTAGAGTGCAGGACTGTAGAGTGATAATAATTCGATACATTACTGTTGTATTTGGCTTTATATTGGACAAAAGCTAAGAATGCATAGCAGACGGCTGGAAAAAATCTTTTAAAATTATGGATACGATGCTGTAGAAGCCCGTTTATACAATTCAACATACATAATTGGCCATTACAAGCCTTCAGTGAGGATTACTACCTAGCTTCTCACACCATTTATGTAGCGCATGTTAATTTTATACTTTACTTTAAAGTCGATCCTGAACGACAGATTTTTTTGAGAAACTTTTCATTGCAAATTTTAATTTTCTCTCAAAGTTTTGCCAGAAATCTTCTGAACGGAAGTCGCCGAAGAAATATTTTTTCATATTTCGTTTAGATGTCTGACCGAGGATTTGAACCGCCTACCAGACTACGGCGACTTCGATTACTTAAATTTTGTAGTTAAAAAAGCATCCCGCTAGCCTCAACTAATAACTAAAACAGTTGATAAAGTCCTGGAAAATATTAAAAAAAACGCCACATAAGCAGCATGTATATTTCTAACGAACTAGGCATTCATCAGTTAAGAGTTATAATTCACCGCCAAAACAGTTCGAACCATTTTTAATCGAATGTGGATCAGCTACGCCATAAAGCGTGCAAAAAGGAGCATGGAGGTAGTAGCTGGGATTGACATAAGAAAGTGATGTTGGGTGTCAGTTTGGTATTGAAAGGAAAACAAAACTTCTACGTTTAATGCACTCACAATTAACGCCATTGAAGCAGACATTTAAAATGTCCAAAATTGATCATTTAATCGCAGAAAGGTGTTCCAAGAAGATTATTGAGTCGACAATAACTAAGAAAATTTGGCTGGAAACGTTTAATTTATCCAACTTCTAGCATTAGTTTGGCACCTACTGGTTGACCTATCTGACCTAATATCTTTAATGAGCACCTTCGTAGTCTTCTACATAGACTCGGGCCCGTTCATAGAACTTTTCAGATTGAAAAAGATAGTGGCACCAGAGAATGTTGCCGTAGCCACGCTTGTGAGTTATTAAATTTCATTGGATCCTATGCATATTAAAATCATTCTTACTTGAGCGAATAGTGAATAGTGTACTAGGCTGGCAATGTGATGATTGTCGCATGGATCCACTCGAGAATATGAACTATTACACTCTATAGAAATTAGTGTATAATTAAAAATAATTACGCTGCTTTAACATTGGTCATTAAGAAATATTCCTACATTAATTTGTTAGTTTGTCCGTTAAACAAAATCCTCTTTTTCTCCTGTTCCTCTTCTCTACTGCTTACTTAATTCGTCATCGCAACCCTTTAGCCACCGTTACGACCTAGCTTCTAACACCCCCCATGTAAGGTGTTTTAGTTTTATCCATGAGTGACGGCCCTTACAGTTTAAAGTCGGAAAGCCAAATTTTTGATCTTTCCATGCCAAAAGGTTGTTGGGAGGAAGTTGCTAAAGAAATATTTTTCGTTTTGTTGATGTGTGGGCTGTAGTTTAGATTACTGCTAAGTATTATAATCTTCTATATATCAGAAAACAATAGCCTTATGAACTAAGAAATCAACAGCTCTTTGGAAAACATATCAACATGGTACCGTACCAATTTTCAAGCAATCAATTATCTCTTCAATCTATTCAATTATCTATCTTATCAATTATTTGAGAAATTGGTTGATTTATGTTGCGTGAATTAATTTATACTTGAATGGCGGGACCTCCAGTTTAAATTTGACTCCAAACGACAGATTTTTGAGAAACTTTTCATAGCAAACTTTATCTGCTCTCAGAGTTTTTGCCACAAACCTTCAGAAGAAATATTTTCTTATATTTCGGTTTTAATGTCGGACCTGGAGTTTAAACCGTTGCCCTGTGTCTAATAACCCAATTCAGTACCAGCTAGACTATGGCTAAGTATTATAATGATGAACTTAGAAATCAACAAATCTTTGAAAAACATACCAACACCCTACCGTGCCAATGTTCAAGCAATCAATAATCTCTTCAATCTATTCAATCATGTCTTATCAATCATTTCGGAAATTAGTTGATTAGTTAGTGGATACATATTTAGTGGATGCCGTTACTAAACCAAACTTGAGACATTAAAAAGTAATTGATAACTGGTAGAATCTTGAACTTAAAATAAGAAAAATTAATTGGAAAGTAATTTGTCTTGGCAATTTGAGAACTACGACATTACGAAAAGCGTTTAATATAATCCTTATTTTTTTATTTCTTTTAAACGATTGGTTTCGAATTTAACACGTATTTTTTGATAAAGGATGCCCTTGTCAAGAAATAAAGCGAAATTAAGCGTGACGCATAATGCAAAGTAACATAATAAATCATTTCTTCCTTTTATGCACACGTCATGCTTTAAGGTCATGCAGTATGCTGTTGCAGTACATTGAACTTGTTTTGAGAATTACATTTCCTTGTTGTCTCAAGGCCTCAAGGTAAGGTCAGATCCTGTCGTATTTCAACTTTATCACGTTTTATTAACATATTTTATTTCCTTGTTTTTAAATTTCTAATTTTTAAAATTCTGTTGTGATTTAGAACTTTAATTAAATTAATTTCGTTTAGTTTTATTCTTATTCATAATAAATTTCAATTTATAAACTTATTGACAGGTTTTTTTGTTTTTATTTTAATTAATAAATCTGGTTTATTTTCCTTTTTGGATTCTTTTATTGATTTAATATATGCATGATCCATATTTTATGTTAATAAATGTTATTAATTTAGTATCTATCCAGCTGTAACTGTTTTTATAATTAACACATGGTTTTAGTTTCTTGACTTAGCTTTGTCTCAAGCTTAGTTTCTTTTCTTTTTTTTTGAAATTTTGTTTCACACTCTTGAAGAAACTTACAAGTAAATATGTTTTCATGGTTTCTTAATTTGAAATTCGTTACTTCCACCGCTTTTGTATTTCTTTTTTTTTTCTTTTTTTCAATCAAACAAAACGTGTGACTTAAACCCTATCAAACGAATGTGAAAATAGACTGAAAATATCTTTATGACCGCAGCATGATTTTATAAGAAAAACCAAAAGACGTTCGTATATTATGAGAGATGAAATGCAAGAAAATAAAAAAATCAAGCAGGTATTGCCAACACAAACAGACAATGATCAGTAAGCTTGAAGTGAATTAAAAACACGCTACAGTCGAGAAAAATTATCGTCGATTATCTTTAGTTCTTCACTATACAGCAGTTACAGCTTCTTCAATGCGAACTGTTCAGCATCTCATGAGATGCACAGAGATCAGTCTGAAGACAATGCCCGGTCTAAAGATAATGCATAGTTATTTAAGACGATTATGTGTGACACACTAATGGTTTGAACAATATACAGCCGGAACTTCTATAATGTAGCTAAACCGTCATATATGCTAACGCCAGTTCTTTGAAGAGCTGTGATTGACAACGGAAATTTTTTACATTTGAAAAAAGGGATTCAAATTTACAATAAGACAAGTTTAATGGAATCCATATCCGAGGTATTGGTTAATCTATTACATACATAATTACATACATAATTTGTCATTACAACCCTTCAGTTAGAATTACAACCCAGCTTCTCACATCGGATATGCCTTGTGAGTTAACTTTATACATGAGAGGCGCAACCCTCAATTTGAAGTCAAGTCCGAACGACAGATTTTTGAGAAACTTTTTCATGACAATTTTATTTACTCACACAGTTTTTGCCAGAAATCTGCTGAGACGAAGTCGCCGAAGAAAAATTTTTTTATATTTCGTATTGTTGGATATGTCTGACCAAGGGTTTGAACCGTGGACTACGGTGACTTTAGTGTTAAATGCAGTAACACTTAAAACAGTAACAGGCAGACTATGTCTAAATGTTTGATGCCATCGGCTATGCATAGGTTTTATTGAAAACACAGTATTGATATACCTATCTTTGCCGGTAGTTAGGTAATCCTGAAGGCCTTCGATATAAATTTTTATTATGAAACTCCAGGCATATTTAAATGAAGACATATTTTATTTTAGTAGTTGATAGGAAGCAAGGACAAGCTAATCATTGAAGGAGTGGATAAGTAGGTGATCTTCAAGATAAGGAACAATATTAGCGAGTATAAGGCAGAGATATGAAAAGCTAGGCCGTAAACCTGACTGAAGGGTTGCAATTGCCAATTATGTATGTATGTAAGGCAGAGGTAAATTGATCTTTACATAGAACTTTTAGCGTATTAAACATAAACTCCAGTCATCTTAAAAAGATATGATAAAACATTTCTGTTTGAATATATGAATAAGAAGGCATGCACGTAATCTAACTGCTGATGGCTTAGCAAAGACACAAACTTGATTGTGTGTTATGGATATTGATTATATCAACGATTTTAAACTTTTCTCATATAAAATTAATGAGTAAATCAGATGATCTATTGAAGCTTCTGGCATTACGACTCTTCAAACTTTATTCCAATAGGACTGTCTGCTACTTTTGGTTCTTAGGTTCCTATATCTGGTTTACTAAATAGGTAACTATCTACACAGGGCAAGGAATATTTTCTGTTTCTATTGAAATTTTTTAGAATAATTAAGGTAAAAACTAATCAGTAATAAGTAAACAAGCCTACACAAATCGTGAATAGAATTGCCGGTTTTTATAGACACCTATAGACACTCATATCCGTTATAAATAACCTCACCTATCGAATATTTGTGCTGTAGAGCAATTAGTTATAGTGCTTAATATTACGTATCAAATTCAATTCTTCAGTTGGCACACCATGATGTAGGTATACTCCAAGATTTTATTTCCACCAATTTTGCTTTTTTTTTTCTTCTTCTCAGTTAATAACCGGATCAAATGGCCAGTCACTAAGTAAGAATAACATATGGTCCATACGCTTCAACTGCCAACAGCAACAGAAATAAATGTGGTAGCAACCTGTATTATACACATGTTGCTCTGTTGGTTGTATCATACCAGCGGGTATGCTAGCTAAAGAGCTGATATGAGCATGCGTGTAACCTAAAATGTTAAAGTATATCAGCTTGTATGTCCGCACACACAAAGTGAAGATGATACTTTGGCTCATCATTAAGACTGTTTTCTTGTTTTCGGGTGGTTACCGATCGATTTAAGTAAAACGAGTTTTTATGTTTCTTTTCAAAAATATCAAATTTTATTTGTATTCCATTAAACAAAAAATCTTATTAGGAAAATAAAATTCAAAAAGCATAAGAATTTTTAAAGATTCAATCGTAAACTAAGTAACACCTTCACTTTTTTAAAATTCATTTTAAGCGTAGATGGATAGCTGATGACGATATGAATCTTGTTAATGATGCAGTCTATTGGCTATTGTTGTTGAAGTTCAATTAAAATTGATTATTTTTAAGGTTTTGGTTTCTTATTTTTTTTTTTTTTTTGATTTTTTCTTTTTTAAGTTCATGGTGAAGTACATCTTATGCGGTTTCAAAAAATACGTATGTATGTACATATAAATGTACGATCAATATCTTGTCAATATTGTTTCATGTTTTTTCTGTTTATTTTTATTTATGCTTAATTATTTTATTATTTTGTTTATGACTGAAGTCAATACATTTTGTGATTAATGTATGGCTATTGCTTTAAATTAATTTGAATGATAAACCATAGATACCGTGGTTAACGTATGACTAAACTTAACTACAAACTTAAAAAAAAGAGTTTTAAAGGTTAAAATAATTGTTAAAATAATAATGAAGTTATCATCATATGGTCAACGAATTTAGAGTAAATGAAACAAAATGTTAAAACTTTTTTCTGATAAAAAAATGTCCATACAAGTATTGCTTCAATAACGAATGCCATCATTATGCCTGCACTTAATGGCACCCAACAATGCAATTCCAAATAATATCTAAAAAGAATGCCTATAAAGTCATACTTAACTTGAAATAATATTTTAAAGAAGGTTAGATAAATATCTGATTTCTTATTAAGGTTAACATATAACTGATTATGGGCAATTCAGTAAAATATTTAAAGCTTAACATTTGGCCAAAATCTCATTTTCATTCTTTTCAATTATTTAATTTATCATTTAATGCTTACTAAACTAACAAAAACTTTATCGATAACATAAAATTTGTAAGAAACATTTATCGATTAAAAATTTCTGTCAAAAAATTATCGATAACAAATATTTTCCCCAGAAAAGTTATTAATAAGATAAAGTTCCTACATAACATTTATTGATAGTATAAAGCACCTGGAAAAAAATTTTGAAAAAACATTAAAAAATGTAGCGATAACATCAAGCCTTAACGAGAAAATTATCGACAACCCTAAGTACTTATGCATACTGTATACATAAACAAAGTTTCTATAAAAAAATTTATTGATCGAATATTTTATAGTAAATTTATCGATAATAGTAAGTTTTTGTTGATAACTTATTGATTATATAAGGTTTATATAGAAAATTCAGCGACCACATAAAGAAAATATAGTAATTTTTTTGATTAATCGAAATTAATAAAAAAATATTAATCGATAACGTAGCTTGTATTGAAAATTTATCGATCACATAAAGTTTTTATAGAAAATTTATCGATCACATAAAGTGTTTATAGAAAATATATCGATCACATAAAGTTTTTATAGAAAATTCATCGATCACATTAAGTGTTTATAGAAAATATATCAATCACATAAAGTTTTTATAGAAATTTAATAGACTACAAAAAGTTCTAATAGAAAATATATGGATTACATAAAATTCTTATGGAGAATTCATCGATTATATAAAGTTTTTATAGAGAAATCACCGATCACTTAAATATTTTACATACATTACATACATTAATTCTATAACGTTTCTATAGAAAATTTATTAAAAAAATTATTAATCGATAACGAAGTTTCTATAGAAAATTTATCGATCATCTAAAGTTTTTTATCGAAAATTCATCGATTAAACGAAGTTTCTATTAATCGATAACATTAGGTTTTTGTCACACAAAATCTCTATAGAATATTAATCGATCACATAAAGTTCCAATAGAAATTTTGTCGTTCGCCTAAAGTTTATTTAAACAATATTTCACTCAAATAAAGTTACAAAAGATGACTTATTGATCACATAATGTTTCTCAAGTACAGATTTAATAGAAAATTTAGGGATTTTATGCAGCTTATGTCATAGATTGATCGATAACATGAACGCTATATAAAAAACATATCGATAACATAAATATTGTATAAAAAATATATCATATACAAATATAAACGTAACATAAAAAATATATATATGTTATACAATATAAGAAATATATCGATAACATTCAATTTCTATAGAAAATTTATCGAAATTATTAAGATTTTATGGAAAATCAATATTTTTAAATATCTAATATATAAAATTCTCGTGTCACGGTCTTAGTGGTTAAACTCCTCCGAAATGGACCGGCCGATTTCATGAAATTTTGTGTGCATATTGGGTAGGTCTGAGAATCGGAAAACATCTGTTTTTCATACCCCTAAATGTTAAGAGGGCTTGGCAAATCGTTAAAATTGAATATTTATTGATCGTACACGAATAAAATTTGGTGGGTAAGTTCGTGGAGTCGATATCGACAATCCCACCAAAAATAGGCGTGACAACCCTCCCCCTTAAAGTGATACCTATAACTCTTAAACTACGGAACCGATTTTAACCATTCTTTTTTTTGTTCGAAAGCTTATCAGGTTTAGATGGTTAAAAAAATTCGACATAGCAAAAAGTAGGCGTGGAAAACTTTTAAAATTGAATATTTAGGGACATAGTAATCGTAGACGAATGCAATTTAATGGGTAAGTTTGTAGAGTCGATATCGACAAACTCACCAAAAAATGAGCATGGCAACCCTCCCCTTTAACAGATACTTATAAGTCGGCTAATTCGATTGTTTATAACTACATATGTACATATATAACTTCGTCAGCGGTATTACAATAAATTATTACAATAAATATACATATAATATGACCTGTTTTGGGCAATAAAAAAAAATCAATTTTGGGCGGGACGAAGCTCGCTGAGTCAGCTGTTTTTCTATAAAATAATGTTTCTGGAAAAAATTTATCGATAAAAGAATAATTTTCGATTACATTTAATTTCTATAACAAAATTATCGATAACATAAATCTCAACAATTACGGAGATTAAAGCAAGCGATTCTATTAAATGGGCCATTCGTGTCCTGTCATCAAAGCCAAACCACATTTATTTTTAATGTGCCGACAGAAACTTCGAGATTTTTTGCTGAAAAAAGTTTTGAGTCCTCCAAACAGCCTAAATTTTGTACAATCAGATTATAATTTGTTTTTATCTCGCTTTTAAAATCATTTCCAAAGGCCCTGATAGTATCTAACTTTTTAACGCTTATAACTTTTCAATCAAGTTTCCACTGTAACACTAATGTTGTGGATAGTTTTTCAAATTCATTTCGTATAATTTAAATAGGCATACAGTGTTCAGCAGATTAATTTATTTCTATCTGCTATAATTATTATAATTTATGGATTTCTTTTGTTTTAGCAAACAATCTTGTATTGTTTTTATGTTTCGTCAATAAATTTGTCTGAAATCTGTTAATCAAATGTTTTTAAATTGTTTTATGTTATGCTCTTTGGCAAAGATTTAAAATCCATGAACTGTAGAGGGCTATAAAATGTGGTGTGTTTATTACAGTTTGAATAAGTATTTAAATTAAATGCCTAGTTTTGTGTTGAAACACATTCTAATTTATTAATGAAATGTGTAATTTACAAATGTTTTTAAATGAATATTTAAATTAAAACTTCAAATCAAATAAAAATTTTTTTTGTTTGTCTGTCTGCCTTTTTGCCTTTTCTACTCAAACACGGTAGTAGCAAAATAACATACAAATATTTAACAAAACTTACGTCATAATTAAAAAAAAAGAACAAAAACAAATTATAATTAATTTTTGTATTATTAAATATTAATAATGCTGCTCTATACTGCTTTCGAAATTCCATAATCAACTTAATAGTTCTGGTCTGGCCATTGTTGTTGGTTTGATGAGGAGTGGATGGGAATTTTTTATGCAAATTTTTTAAAAATTTTTTTCAAATTTTTTTCTTTATACTCGTATTTAATAATTTAAAATTAGAATTTAAGAAAAAAAAATCTATTTACGTTTATCTATGTCAAGGGAAAGGAAGTGAATTGAAATGGTAATTAAATATGGGATTAAAAGAAGAACAAGCCAAATGACTGTAACTCACACTACAACACAAATTAAATGTATGGTTAGGTTAGGAGTTACGCCTTAACTCACAAATCGATATGTAGTTCCATGGAAATTTGACATAACCCAGTTGTTAATCTAATAATAAGCGGAATGGCATGGTAAATTATAAACTCTATACTGTACGCTACAATTTTATTATTCGAAATACATTAACTCTAGCAATAGGTAAGAAGGTGGCGTGCAATCGTGAGATTTTAATATGAAAAAAGTCAAAAAAAATTATAAAACTAAAACGGGCCTTAAACTCACTCCAGATAATCCATTGCTGCCCTTCCAGAGAGGATAACATCGACATTATTATCCCGAAGAGCTGCCTTAGTATGATTTATTATAATCCCCTTCAACTTTACTAATTATGATTAAAATGTCATTCTCTGAGGCTATTGGCCTGGTGTCAACAACGCGAATTACCGGCCAAGCACTTGATATGTATACCGCTGTTTCTTTCTTGGATGCATTAATGCCCCACAGTTTCCAAGAATATGTATGGAGGATTTATTTTCATCGTTACACATGTTAAGTTCCAGACAATCTCCATTGTGAGTACGTATACTTGAGTTTAAAATGCCCTTTCAAGAGACCACTTACGTACATCATGTTAGGTTAGGTTAGAGGACGTGTACTTGTCAACTGTGACAAGTACAGTACCCGGAGGTCGAATTGACCCTTTGTACAAACGTCCTAGCTTCTCACACCACTCGTGTTGTGTGCGTTAAATTTATACATGAGTAGCGGGACCTACAGTTTAAAGTCGACTCCGAACAACAGATTTTTGAGAAGCTTTTAGTGGCAATTTTTACTCTCAAAGTTTTTGCCAGAAATCTGCTGAGAGGAAGTCGCCGAAGAAATATTTTTATATTTTCGTTTTGATGTCTGACCTGGGATTCGAACTCGGGCCTTTAGTCTAATAAGCCGACACACTACCTACTAGACCACGGCGACTTCAAATGCGAAATCAACGTATTACAGTGCCTCATGTTATTCCTGGATACTTTGATGCACAAATCAAATCTCTCACTTCTCAACAACAGTTTTGATTTTCTCAAATGCGTTTAGTCTAAGAAGAGTCTTTATCTGTCTTCATTCTTTCCCTTTCGTTGAGTATACCGTTTCAAATATGTGTTTCAATTCCACCGAAAGGTTCTGGCCCCAATAGTGTGGCGGAAGGTCGCTTTCCCACAAGCTTATCAGCCTACTCATACATACATATATATATAGCCTTCAGTCAGGATTACGACCTAGCTCCACACAACATATGATTTTGATTGCTAATTTAATATATGGGCGGCGAAACCTACAGTTTAAAGTCGAATCCAAATGAGAGGTTTTTGAGAAACTTTTCATGGCAATTTTTTTTACTCCCAGAGTTTTTGCCAGAAATCTGCTGAGAGTAAGTCGCCGAAGAAACATTTTTCACAGTTTGTTGGAAATGCCTGACCTGGGATTTGAACCGTGGCCTCACGCCTGCTAAGCCAACACACTACCTACTAGACTATGACGACTTAATTGACGTGAATTCTCACATTACCCTTAATTGATTCACCTTCACCACACAGTCCCATATCATTTTCCATTTAACCTCATGGGAGCCTAGAGTTCGGACTGATTGTCAAATAGTATTCCAATATCCCAGCTGAATTTAGAACATCTTTTGATGGCAAAGAATTCCCACAAGTTTTCCCATGGGCTTCCAATATGATAGTGATTAGAGGTAATCTGTATAATGGGAGTGATGTTCCATCATGACAAAGCATAATCACTTGTTACAATACCATTAAAAACTATTTAAAAACAGTGAGGTTTTGCCTCAACAGTCTTACTGAAATGGGCTGCCCTTAAAAACAGAGTAGGCTTTGTCCAAACAATGAGTATGAGTACAACGTTGACATCAAACTCATACCATTCGAAATATGTTTAATTCATAAGCCCATTCATTCAAATTGATAACTTTAGAAAAATACTTATGATACTCATAAATGATTGAAGGGAATCGAATCATTCATCAAAATTTACAGTCTCAGTTGTTGTTACATTTACAAAAAAAAAAAAGAAGAAAGAAAAAGACAAAGATAGCACGCAAAGCAAATACACAACCTTCTAGTGAGTATTATAGTGTTCGTACGCGAATCGTACTTATTTTGTGATTCTTGTAAATGTTGAGTCATGGAGAGTTGACATCAACGACATCATACGTGTTGTTAAGTATGAATATGATGAGTACTTCAAACTTTGAATATAAGTAGTATGAGTATGATATTAAGATAATTATGAATGCGTAAAAGTATCAGAAATTATGAGTATGATTTGATTTTACTCATCTTTTTGAATACTCATTGCCGATCTATGGTTCAAACATACAAAAGTTGTATGTATACCACTGTAGTAAATGTACACTATTAACAATAAAGATGGGGAGATTCGAAGTCTAATTATCAGACTGTTCAGGAACTTCATTCTCAAACTGTTACAAACATCAGCATTAATCCTAAGCACCACCTCTTTTAAGCGTACCGATTAAAATCTATTAATTTCTGTCTGATTAAGTCTTATTTAAGAATAAACATGTTTATTTAATAAGACATTCTTTAATAAATTATTAACAGCAAATCCTAAACCTAGAAAAGTAATCAATAAACTAAGATTTTTTTGTTCTTTTCATTAATGAAAATGAATGTTTTTTTCTGTTTGTTTTCCTATTTCGTTAATAAGCTGATTAAAAATTATGTATTGGAGAATAAAAAATATATTTTAATTATTATTATGTTTTAATGCAAATTTTGTTTCTTTTTTTTTGTATTTTTTTTCTCAGACTATTGTCTAATAATGTTGCATAAACAGAAAAATTTAATTTTTAAATATAAGCATGATATATAATATATGTATGTGCACTACGGAACAGAATTAGAACCACAATCAGGAGGTCAAAAAGCGCTTTCACTATAGAGGGAGGATAATACTCAAACAGAAAAAGTCCTCACCACTCAATCTAATACATTTTACATGTTTCTACGCAGCTGGTAAACATCTTATTCTATTGGGTCCGCCATCTAACGTTTTTTTTCAACTAGTGTTTATTTCGTGAATGGTAACACTTAGCTCATGTCTGATTTGACAGATAATTAGTTTTATCCTTCCGCTTAACGAATATGGTTCTGTATACGCTTGAACAACGTTTGGCTAAGTGGGCCTGCGATCGACTTACAGAAGATGCCGATTTTGGCAAAAAAATCATCCTTTCAGATGAAGCTCATTTTGATCTTGGCGTGTATGTACACAAGCAAAATTGTCGCATTTGGGGCACAGAAAACCCGCACGCATACATTGAAAAGCCGACGCACCTAAAACAAGTCACTGTTTGGTGCGGATTTTGGTCCAGAGGCATAATTGGCCCATTTTTCTTCGAAAATGAGCAAGGAGTGGCCGTTACAGTTAATGGCGATCGTTATCGGGCCATGCTGAACGAATTTTTGTTCACAAAAATTCAAGAGGAGGATATTGGCAACATTTGGTTTCAACAGGACGGCGCTACGTGCCACACAGCCGAAGCTTCACTCGATGTTTTGCGCCCTGTTTTTGAAGATCGCATTATCAGCCGCAGAGATGATGTCGTTTGGGCACCTCGGAGCTGCGATTTGACATCGTTGGACTACTATTTGTGGGGTGCCGTCAAAGATAAGTGTTACGCCGACAAGCCAGAGACAATTGACGCTTTAAAGGACAATATTCGTGAAGCCATTGGTGAAATACAGCTGCACACAATCGATAATGTCCTTAAAAATTGGACCGATCGTGTAGGCTACTGCATGGCCAGCCGAGGGAGCCATTTGAATGAAATTATTTTCCATTATTAACCGGAAGGATTGTACTTTTAAATAAAAAAAGAAATTTGAGAAAATATTCAGTAGTTTTTTTTAAATCATTTTCAAAAAAAAAAAAAGATATTTGGCGGACCCTGTAGAACCTGCTAGAGTACACGAATCAGCTGCTTAGCAGCATAGCTGCAAAAACTTGTTTCGTTAAGCCCTATGTACCCTTAAAGAATGAAAAGTAGTGTAGAAAACGAAATTGGCGCTTCACATTCTGTGAATTTTTGAAATCAATTCTTGACTGTTCTTCTGCTCACACATTCCTAAATGTATTGGAATGTAATTTGAAAATACAAAAAGTATGAATTGCAAACATGGTTACCTCGTAGTCGCCGTAGTCTAGTAGGTAGTGTGTTGATTTATTAAACGTAAGTCCTTGAGGTCAGACAGCTCGAACAAAACAAAATATAAAAAAATATTTCTTCGGCGACCTCCTCTCAACAGATTTCTGTCAAAAACTCTAGAATTGCCATGAAATGTTTCTCAAAAACCTCTCATTTTGAGTCGAGTTTGTACTATAGGTCCCGCCATAATTGGTGAGAAAATCTAGTTTGTAATCCGGACTGAAGGGTTGTAATGGCCAATTTATGTACTTATGTATGTAATATATGTAGTTACCTTGACCTCTTTTCATTTTTCTGTCAGGCCAAATGTTAGGTTAAGTTAAATTAAATTAATGACCTCTCAATTCATATAAGGCTCGTAGGCCTTTTTTCTTATTAAAAATTAAGGCATATTCACGTTGTGGGCGACAGATCGATCTGATGTAAGTCGCGAGTAGTTTTTGACTGCAGGGATACTGTAAGGACCGTTGGTGGATAACGAGTAGGTTGCAGAACTTGACGACGTTCCAGAGAATGAAATAATTGTTGCGTATACTACTTTGGAGTCTCACAAGATTGATGAAACAGTCATACAACCTGCTGCTTTTATGGCACTCATCGAAAGATACGATTTGACGAGATAGCAGAGGAGCTATGCGAAGAGACCTGAATGGCTAGAGGCCACTGACCATCAGTTGACGAACGTTGCTCGGTTGGAATAAAGGCAACCAGAATCGAATAATTGTGTCCTTTATGGGACATTGTGATGTCAGGTCGTTGATGAGAATCGGGCATATATATCTGATGGATTTAGGCAGGGTAAGTATAAAGATGACACAGTGACTGTCCGGAACTTAACAGAAAAAGGTTGAATACGACTGGGAAAACATTTCTTTGAGAATATAAGTTCTTTTTTTGGTGGTCCTTATGGGATTACATTGGCTGAAGGCTGTGTGTTCATTCTCGGGTAACTGATATTTCTGGACGTTTCTCTTTCTTCACATACATTCATACATGATTGGTCATTACAAGCCTTTAGCCAGGATTAGGACCTAGTTTCTCACATCACTTATGTTGTGTGTATTAATTGTATACATGAGTGGCGCAAATTACAGTTTTAAATCGACTCCAAACAAGAGATTTTTGAGAAACTTTTCATGGCAAATTTATTTACTTTCAGAGCTTTTGCCAGAAATCTGCTGAAAGGAAGTTGCCGAAGAAATATTTTTTCATATTTCGTTTTACTGGAAATTGTCTGAATTGAACCGTGGCCTCACGTCTAATAAGGCAACAGAAATTCTTTATATTCTGCTCCAATTCTTTTATTTCCTCTCTAGGATGAATATAATGAACTTTGAGTCCTTTTGTATTTGCCACCTGTATAGCCAGGTTCTCATATATTAAACTGACTGGTTGTTGCAAAAATGCGCACAAGCATAATAAATTCTCAAACGAAAGTAGCATAAGAACACTACCACAATAATCAATAAAATATGAAAAGAAATGTTTATTCATTGCTTTCCTTGTAAGTAATCAAAAGTTATTACAAATGCCGGCCAATAATAATCATTCATATTGCAAGCCTATTATTAAATCGATCAGTTTTTAAATGTAATATTGGCAACATTGAAATGAAAGGAAGTAAATTTGTGGAAATGAAACCAGAAATTACTTAAAATGTACTTTAAATTGCTTTCTTGCTTTTTTTTTTTTTTTGTTTGCAAATCTTTTTGATTTTTGGCCAAAAGTAATATGGAAAAGCAGACCGACCACGTTTTTATTTTGTTGTGGGCCGGATACGCTCAATATTATTTGCTGCAAACAGGAAATGTTAAAACCGCTAAAATTCTCACTTAAGCCATTTAAAATTATTTAATTTTTAAACGCTTGCAAAAGCCTTCTTACTTTTTAGTTTTATTTTCCTTTCTTTTTTGGTTTTTTTTTGATCGTTTTTATCACAACGAAAATATGAAAAACAAATACGGAAACCCACAAACAAAAAGTGTCCTGATGCATAAGGGAAACACACATACACACACGCACTCAAATGCTGTATTCAAATAAATATATTGTTATAAATATATATGGTATATAATATGCATGTACATAAAATATTTGTTGTTGTTTTTTGTTTTTTTTTTAATAAATATGGCCAACAACATTTTCGCAGTGGCTTAAGCTTAAAAGCTTTTGTGGTTTTGTGGTCAAACAATAAGCCATGATGCCAAACAAGCAGCAAACAACTGATACAGACAGCACTAACTCGCACACATACACATACGCGTAACATTATTAAACCAATCGAATATGTGTATGTATGTAATAGTGTGTATGTATGTAAGAAAATGTCAGAATTTCTATGTGTACAGCATTAAACATGAACATTATTTACTTAAAGTGCCACGAAGTAAAGCAACAGTTAAAAATGATGATCAATTTAAAGAATCACAGTTGTGTGAATAAAAATGGCATTCTAACTTGTAAAAAAGGATTTCGAATTTCGATAAATAAATCATCATGTACCTTCCCTAGCTCAGTGATAACTTCACCGCTTCCTACAACTTTTGATTCTCGAAAATCTTCTTCTACAAAACCTCATAATAGCTGCGAGTGTAAACCGGGTAAAGATGTTCCAGGAATACCTGTCTTTCGTCCAACTGTGTAAAGCATCGCGAAGCCCATCAATAACCTGAATTCCAATAAATCACCTAATCTTAATGGAAACGCGGAGAATAATCAGCAGAACAATATAAATGAATTCTATTTTATTCATCTGAAGTCATTCTTCTACAAAATTGTTATGCGTTCATAACATCAAGTAAACCTGTAATCATCACATGGATTCTTACATCATTGAGTGTAAAGTTGCGATTTTCATCAATCTCGAACAAGTACGTCTAAATGATATCATAATCCACATATTTCAGAGTACATTGACAGCTTTTGAAATGCCTCCATCTGCTATGGGCAACAGGTTTGACTAGCTACTCACACATTTCTTATCTCGGTTATCGTATTTCTTTATTATTGTATGAAATTTCCCACTTCACTGAGGCAGGCCTTGTAGCTTTCGATGCCTAATCTACTATATTACAATTTGCTCAACGGATCAGGGAAGTGTACAGTCCGTCGTGAACGCACTTCCCACGTTCGTTTTCGAGGTGTAAAACTGTTTTTATTATTTATCATGCATCTTGTTAATTTTATCACATTTCGATTAGTTTTTTGTACCATTTTTTCAGAAAACTTCAGGAGAACACGTGTTTCTTAAAAAATTGCGATGGAATAATTTCAATGTCCGTAATCGCTAACAAACTATCATGTCCCCTCAGAGAGGACAGCCAAGTGCAAAGTGCAAAAATATTATGCTCATATTACTCATATTCAAAGTTTGAAGTACTCATACCTAACCATACGCATGATGTTGTTGATTTCAACGCTCCTTTACTCAGCATTTACAAGAATCACAAAATAAGTATGATTCGCATACGAACACTATAATACTCACTAGAGGGTGTGTTTGCCTTGCTTGCTGTAATTGTCTTTTTCTTTCTTCTTTTTTTTGTAAATGCAATAACAACTAAGACTGTAAATTTTGATGAATGATTCGAATCACTCGAAAAATTTATGAGTATTATAAGTATATTTCTAAATTTATGAATCTGAATGAGTAGGCGTATGAATAAAACGTACTTCGACTGTTTTGAGTTTAATGTAAACATTGCACTCATACTCATTGCAACCTGTATTTATAAATCAATGTTGTAGCGAGTACGAATGAATCAGAGTAGTAGAATTTCAATACTGTTGACTTACTCATACTTAAAATTTCATGAGTGCTTATGAGTAGCGAAAAAACGGTTCATTGCTGATCTCTGATTACAACCCCTCAATCCCACGACCTAGTTTCTCATATCATTTATGATGTGTGTGTTAATTGTATACATGAGTGGCGGGAGCTACAGTTTAAAGTCGAACTCAAACGATAGGTTTAAAAAATTTTTTTTGCTCTCAAAATTTTTTTAAGAAATCTGCTGAGTGACAGGCCCCGAAGAACTAGTTTTTCATATTTCGTTTTGTTCCAGATATCTGACATGGAGTTTGAACAGTGGCCTCATGTCTAATAAGCCAACACACTACCTTGTAGACTACGGCGACTATCACTATCACATCATTTGCAAATACGAAGCTCGTGCAGAAGTTTCTTTAGCATGGCTTTTAGAAGGTAATTTTAATTGCGTTTTTTTTTCTTTTTTTGGTTTAGGTAAGGAAATATTGTCGATGACAATTCTAATAACTTTCAAATGTCGATAACCGGCTGCCATAACCTCATATCGAACCTTATGTTAATGATGACAATGACTTTGAAATTTTAATATTGAAAAGACAAGACTAACATTAAAAATTTGCCATTGAAACCAAATCCGATAATTTAATTCAAACACTAGCGGACAAATATTTATACGTAAATAGTCAGACTTTATTTGCGAAAAGAAAAATTCTAACCCATTGTCCAATGTCTAGACATGAAAAAATTATTTAGAAAAACTAAATGAAATCGTGTCTGAATAATTGTGTGTCGTATAGAAAATAAAAATAAGAATTCCTCATTGAAATTATTATTTTTTTTTGTAGTTTTATTTTTATCGCATATGAACTTCGACGTTTTTATATGGAATTTATGTTCATTGAAAAACTAAAAAAAAAAGAATACAATTTTTCCATTTAGTTGACCACATAAAATATTTTATTTTCATTTTTATTTTTTTTTATTAAATTTCCACAGAAAAACAAACGTTTCGTTTTCAATTTCATCACAGTCGTTGTTATAGACATGAAAAATCATTTCATAAAATTGCTGACAGTATTTGTGCAACAATAACAACAATAACACAATATTGAAAAAAAAAACAACAATTTTTTATGCATAAATGTTGCTTTTTTTTTTGCATATTTTTCGTTTTTTTTCTCCACATTTATGCATTCAAATGGAAAGATTTCCCATAAAAAAAATAACTGTTTTAATTCGATTTTGGCTTTGTGAGTCAGTCTTTAATAGGAAAATTGGGTTTTCCATTTTTTCCTCCTTCTTTAATAAGTAATTTGTCAATAGAGATGGAAAAGGAGTTGTCTAATCGTTTGGTAAGACTTACTATCTCCTTTCAGTTATTTGTAGACTTTATCGATCGTTTCTATAATTTTGAAATCTCCTTCCAAAAAGTAAAATTTTGTCGAGTTCATCAAGGTTCAGGTTTGTTTTGTAAGACTTGTAAATGAAAAGTAACTATTTCAAGTGTAATTGCAGAAAATACTATGGATGAGGAGGCACTGTCATACGTTGATTTCGCATTTGAAGTCGTCGTGGTCTAGCAGATAGTGTGTTGGCTCATTAGACGTAAATGTCACGGTTCAAACATCAGGCCAGACATCAAAACGAAAATTTGAAAAAATATTTCTTCAGCGACTTCCTCTCAGCAGACTTCTGGCAAAAACTCTGAGAGTAAATAAAATTGCTTTTAAAATTTTTCAAAATTTTTGTCGTTCGGGGTCGATTTTAAGCTGTAGATCCCACCACTCATGTATAAAAATTAACGCACACAACATAAGTGGTTTGAGAAACTAGGTCGAAATCCTGACTAAAGGGTTGTAATGACCAATTCTGTATGTAATTCATTTCGCCAATTAAAACCTTTTATAGTCCCAATTAAAAAAAAATTTGGTCTCTGGTGTCTGTTCAAATTCTTATTAAATCGGTCCAATAAGTTGATTCCAATAACGATTGAAATCATTCAATGTATATCATATTTGATTGACATTGGCCTTCTTAGATGTCAAGAAAATCTCTATTTTGATGCCGGTTATAAAAACGCAGAAAAAGTCTTCCATTTTGTAGTCGATCACTCCTACAATTGTGTTCGATAATGAGCGAGAAGTGGCACGTACTTGTGGGAAAACTGTTTATACCATACTTAAAAGATCATTCAAAATTTATACAACAAAGCCAATTTAATACTGGAATTGCCACGCACAGAATAGTGTTGAATGCTTTAACGAATCTAGGTTGTTATTCTATAGATTGCTTCATCTGGATAAGCAGCTCTATTTATAGGCTAAAGATAGATAGGATGGAATGAGAGGAGGACTGGCAGCTTTACTGATATTAAAATTAATTTGAGCACATTAATTGTTTCCTCAGAGCTTACTGATGAGTCGTGATTAACCTTTCCTAACAACCAGAATCGTGTATTTGCAAGATTACGCGCTAGTTTCTCACATTACCTGTGCTGTAGGCGTAATTTTATTAATGTGTGGCTAGACATACAGTTTAAAGCCGACTTCGAATGATAGAATTTTGCACTCAGAGTTTTTGCCAAAAATCTGCTGAGCGGAAGGGGCCAAAGATATCTTTTTTATGTTTCATTTTGTTGGACATGTCTGACCTTGGGTTTGAACTATGGAGTCATTTCTAATAAGCCAAAACACTACCTACTAGACTCCGGTGACTTCAAGTCCCTAGTTTAATATGTCATCTTTAAGGTAAGCTGTAGTTTGGCTGATAATATTTCATTATAGAGCCATCTACCATTGATATTTAGTGTGTAATTCAACGAAGAAAAAGCGCCCATTGTTGCGGCAACTGGTGATAGCAATTGAAAAGCCTATATACGTACAAACATACATAATTGGTCATTACAACCCCGTAGTCAGGATTACGACCAAGTTTCTCAAATCACTTATGTTGTGTGTGTTCATTTTATACATGAGTGGCGAGACCTACAGTTTAATCTCGACTCCGAATGATAGATTTGTGAGAAAATTGTCATGGCAAGGAATCGGATGAGAGGAAGTAGCCGTTGAAATATTTTTTTTTTCGAGTTTTGTTTAGTTGGAGATGTCTGACATGGCCAACGAAACTACCGCGTCTGCAATTGAAAATCTTTTAATCAACAAAACTTTAAAGGATTTTGTTTAATCAAGTTTTGTAATGCTGCATTAGTTTTCTAAATTTTTGTTTAAACGACAGCATATTTTTGTTTAATTAAATGATGTCGACATCAGTCAAATTGCCAGGAGAATTAAATTTCAAAAATTTGCTTGTCACCTACTGTGTATTGAAATCAGTTTAATAAAATTTCATTTTAAAATCTGTGTTTCTTTTTTTCTTTTTTACGATAATTATATGCAATTTTAAAACAAAATATTGAAAAAAAAAATTTAATCACAACCAATATTAGGCCACTAAACAGAAGAGTATACATGTGAGCACGCTTAAACAAAAACATATTGGTGCACACATACAGTAATTGACTGTAAGCAAAAGGGTAGTTGAACTAAAAGCGTTTAAATATTTTATTTAGAAAACAGTTTTGAAATCTAATAAATTGTCAGCATTTATGTGGACACCCTGTTTTAACAGCGAAATAAAACCACAAATATTACTAACACTGTAGTAGTAGTTGTAGTAGTAGTTGTAGTAGTACATGCCGTATAACAGATTTTTTTAGAGTATTTGATTGAAATTGAACATGAAATTTTGTACACATATTTGTGGGTGTGACTACCATCGACGCATAAAATACCGTTCGTTTATATGTTTAGCTCCATGGATGACATCGAACTAAAAAAAATAAAATAGAAAAACGAATGGAATTTAGATAGAATTTAACAACAAAATTGTAAAAAATCAATGTCTATGTATTCATCCCATCCATGTTGTCAATATTTAATATTGATTGTGTTTGTGCTGAAGCTGACAGTGTTAAAATGACCAAAAACGAAAAAATGAAAACCTAGATAAGTCGCCTTTTTTTTAATTAAAAACTTTCATAAATTTCTCGCCTGCATTCCATGCAAGTGCGATCGTGTATTTAAATGTGTGTTTGAGAGTCATTCTCCCTTTGTAGCATATTTGGTAAAATAAGTAGAAGAGATAATTCTTTTTAAATGGGTCAAATGGGTCTGAGACAATTTAAAATTTTGTGGTTTGAAATTTGCATAAAACTAAAAAATTAAAGGCCACACTACCTTTAAGTTTAGATATAAGTTTTATTTATTAAATATTTTATTTTATTATTTCGCCGCTCACCTCCCACAGGCGATATAGTGCCAAAGTCATATTGGAAATCGCAAGCAGCCCGATGCATGACCAGACCACTTGCCAGTTTGCAACTGCTTACACAGGTTTTATTGCTACTAAGGCTTTAGGCTTCCGTCAGGAGTCTCTCCTGCATTCAGTAACATGTCACATTTAGCTGAAAATCATAAAAATCTATAAAAAATTAATTGTTTACATTCTGGTAGCATCTAGAAGTGAAGTGAATTTAAATGCAACATGAAACGTGGAAGGTCGTAGTCGCCGTAGACAGTGTACTCGCTTATTAGACGTAAAGGCCACGGTTCAAATCCCAGGTCAGACATCAAATCGAAAATATGAAAAATATTTCTTCGACGACTTCCTCTCAGCAGATTTCTGGCAAAAACTCTGAGAATAAATAAAATCGCCATGAATAAGTTTCTCAAAAAAGTGTGGTTCGGAGTCAACGTTAAACTGTAGGTCCCACAATTCATGTATAATATTAACACACACAACATGAGTGGTGTGAGAAGCTAGGCCGTAACCCTGACTAAAGGGTTGTAATGGCCAATTATGTATGTTTATGAATGACCTTTACTTTCATAAGTGGGTAATTTTGCCCACTTAAGAACTCCAACCAGCAGATCATGGAAAGCCCCGGAAATTCGTTCAGTGGATAATGGAGTAAAGTGACGTCAATGATAAATGACTTCAAAAAAATTCATTTTCTCAGACAAGGCACATTTTAATCTGAAGGGCTTATTGAATACAAACAACCGTCGAATACTTTTCTTTTGACAAGTCCCTCTGAGCATGACACATATTTAGCCATATTTTTACAAAGATGGAATGTTTCGAGTTCGCAAATCCTTTCTTTCCAGGTTTTCTTGCAGTACTGTAAAGCTTTTCTATTTTTTCTATAGCCAGTGAAACAGGTTTTAGTAAGAAGTCGATTTTATTTAAATATCCAAGTTCTCTCTTGCGTTTCTTGTTAAATGGAATTAAAAAAAAGAAAATCCTATTCATCGAATTTAAAAGTTCCACGAATTCAAAGTAACGCTAATTATGAATCAGGAGTATATCCAAATTTTTTTTCGTAAGCACTCTCCGTTTTCACAAAATAACATGTGGTCAGGTGTAGAATATAATATTTTAAGAGCTTAAAAAATAAAAGCATAATTATCTGCATAATTATACATACACATGTTCACACATAAACATTTATTGCGAGAGAAAGAAACATTTTAACACATATTTGTTAGACAACAAATAAAAAATTAAAAAAAAAACACCTGACTAAAACTTATTTGTGTAGGTAGAGTACAACCATAAGTATTATTCTGTATCTGTATATTTATCATATTTTAATAATTGTATGTCTCGTTATAAATGCGAGTGTGTGTGTGCTTAGGCGAAAGAAAAACATTTTTTTTTTAACAGAAACATGTCAGCAACAATGCTCTTTACATATTGTATTAACGTATTCACAAATGCATACACATACATACATACATACATACATACATAGACATGTAGTATTTGTATTCGTATTTGTTTTTGTTTTCGTACTCATACATAAACAATTTCCATCTATTTGTCTGTCTCTTGCATCCCAATGTGTGTATTACGTGCTGTCTATGCACGTATTTGTCCATAAGGTTTTTATATGTCTCGTACAGCATATCCTTCTGGTTTTGTTTTTGTTTTTTTGCCTTTTCTGCTACTCATGTGTCCGTTAATCCTACTGTCTGTTGATCTGTCTGTCTATCTATCTATCTTTCCATATCTCTCGGTTTCTGCTTCTCTTTATACATTTTGTAAGCCGTTGTGCTGTCCCTCCTGGCCCTGTGTTGTCATCGTTAGTACACAATGTTACTTTTGTTTCCCTACTACTATGTGCATGAAAGTTTCTCTACATATGTATTGGTATAATGTGTGTGTGCGTGTTTCTGTACATATAGAAGAGAAACTATCGCACGCTTACATATATATCGCACAATTAAAATGTTTGTTTACGCACACTGGCCCCTTTTCTACATGCTGTGTGTACATATGTACATACTTATATGCATATGTGAGTCTCATTTGCTTAAAACGTATACAGGAGTTATTGTATTAGTGCGTATGCATGTGTGTATTTTGCTTTACGTATTTGCTTTTGTGTGTATGAAAAATCTCATTGTATTTTTGCATACCATTGAAATGTTTGCATATTTTTAGGGGCACGCAATACACATTAATATTCTTTATGAGTATCGAGTGCAGAGTTTTCGTGTGTATGTTTTTCATCCTTTTTTTACGTTGTTTTTTCTTTTAACATAATGGAAATGGAAATTAAATTTATATCATTACATAAAATCAGTTAAAGTTGTCAAACTAATTTAAAATGAGATGGAAATGTTTCGATAAGAATTTCTGGAAGAAATTTTTCAGTGAAAGATGGAATTAAAATAAAAACGAAAAACTTAACGGATGCACGTAAAAGGTGCTGAAATATTGAAATTCTAAAAATTGTTTGCCTAAATCTTATAATTGCGAAAACGATTGTAATTTTTTTTTTAATAATTTTATGGCAACGAATCTACTTATAGGATCTAGAGACTAAATATTTTAGGCTGTCAGACATAGTCAGACTAAGTCATACAAATAACAACCAAAGATTATTGTAATGTTGACTACTAGGACTGGAATTATGGCTTGAGTGCCTGTACTGTACACAAGAGACTTTACTTATCCCCACAAAAGAAGCCGTGTGTGGTCAAATCGCAATATTACAGCGGCAAATATCGTATTTCAATATGTTTATGGCCCACGCCATAACCTAAATGCGATTCTTCAATAGTTGACAAAAAATGTGTAATTCTATGTCGGTACATTGCTCCTGTGACTGTCTGTAATATTGAATTTTCATCGTGCTTGATAAAATTCGGCCTATTGATGCCATGAACTGGCATATGATCTCGAACTGTCTCTGTCTACTTGGCACCCCCATTGGTGTACCCCCATTGGTGTACCCCCATTGAACCAAACGTTAGCATTGTTGCTGAAGATTATTTTTGGATTTCTTGGACTTATGATACACGTTTCTCATACTCTTCTATCACAAGTTTCTCCGAGTAATTCAAATGTAACGCTTGTCATATGTCAGCAAGATTAATGTCAGCTAATTGATGTACGAAAATATTTCTAATAATTTAAAGTAACATTCTGACTGTCATTGTTTAAAAAGACACAGGGATTAATGACTCCGCCAGCCCATAAACAGTACCTACCAATATTTTTCTGTGGATGTTATTGTGTTTGTACAAAATTCTTACGGATTATACTCACTTCAAATGACAGTTCTGCTTACTTACATACCCATCCAAGAATGGAGTTCATTACGAGTAAAATTGTGTATGGAAATTCAGTATTAGTTTTCGTTAAAGCCCTTATCGATTGGCTTTAATTCCTGCACAAGTTAAATCGTGAAAGCTTTTAAAGCTAAGGTCCTTTCGTAAAATCTTGCATAAAGTGTAAGTGAGATTAATCGAAATTGCAAAGTTTCTAAAATCTGTAGTTTGAAATCGAAATTTAACTGCATGTCCCGCCACCTCATGGAGATAAAATTAACACACGCAACATGCGAGATGTGAGAATTTAGGTTGTAATCCTGACCAAAAATTTCTAGTGATCAATTAATAGCCTTGCTATTACATACATACCGGAGGTCAGCAATGAATCGTTTTTCGCTACTCATAAGTACTCATGAAATTTTGAATATGAGTAGACAATATTGAAATTCAACTACTCTGATTCATTCGTACTCACTGCAGCATTGATTTATAAGCACAGGTTGCAATAAGTATATGTACAACGTTGACACCAAACCTATAACATACGATATACAGTTTGATTCATACGCCTATTCATTCAGAGATTCATAAATTTAGAAAATTACTTATAATACTCATAAATGATACGAGTGATTTGAATCCTTCATTAAAATTTACAGTATTAGTTGTTGTTGCATTTACAAAAAAAAGAAGAAAGAAAAAGACAAAGACAGCAAGCAAAGTAAACACACAATACCTTCTAGTGAGTATTGTAGTGTTCGTACACGAATCATACTCATTTTGTGATTCGTGTAAATGTCGAGTCATGGAGAGCCGAAATGAAAAACATCATGCGGGTTATTAAGTATGAGTACTACTTCAAACTTTGAATATGAGTAGTATCAGTATGATATTAAAATAAGTAAGAATGCGTATAAGTATCAGAAATTATGAGTATGATTCGAATCTACTAGCTTTTTGAATACTCATTGCTGATCTCTGATACATACATACATACGTAATTGGTCATTACAACCCTTCAGTGAGGATTACAATCTAGCTTCTTATAGCAATTACGTTGTGTGTGTTAATTTTATTTATCGGCGGCGGGACCTACAGTTTAAAATCGACCGCTAACGATATATTTCTGAGGAACTTTTCATGGCAATTTTATTTTACTCTTAAAGTTTTTGCCAGAAATCTGCTGAGAGGAATCCGCAAAAAAAATATTTCTTAATATTTCGTTTTGTTGGAGATGTTTGACCTGGGGTTTGAACCGAGGTCTCACGTCTAGTAAGCCAACATACTACCTATTAGACTACGGCGACTTCAGTAGTAGTCTTATAGTTGCTAAAGTAAGAAAATGAATGGAAAGTTTGATTACACAACGATTATATCGATAAAAGTCATCAAAAGGTTTGTAATTATACAGTGCCACTACAGAATCAACACATCGCCTTCACGAGAAGACATAGTTGATGTATTTGGACGACTTGCCAGCAAGTAAAAATGCTATGGTTTGTCAGAGATGTCTGAACCGGGGTTTAAACCGTGGCCTCACGTTTAATAAGCCATCACCCTATCTACTAGACTACGGCGATGACATAACTTTACTAATGCACTTTACACACTGTTATATACGGTGCTTTTTAATTTAATTTTTAATCACGTTTATCGCACAATAATAACATCTTCTTTATAACGACATTAGCACTTTGTTAACTTGTTTATAATGTTAAAATACCACTGTTGTATTGTGTTTTCATATCAAGAATCTTAATTAATTAATTAACATCCAGCTTTTATTGGGCGTTAATAAAAAGAAACACAAGTTTTTTGCCGCATGCAAATGTTATGTTAAGCATAAAATCTTTTTTGATGTGACTTTAAATCTTTGCTATTTATCGCGCTAGTAATTTAAACAAATTGCTTTTTTTATTATTATTTAAAATGTTTCTTTTCTTTTAATTATAAATTTTACAAAAACAAATTAAAATTTTAAATTGAACCCTATATGAATAGTGGTTTCCCAAACCCATAGTGAACTCTATGTTTTGATTTCTTTAACCGTATACCCTAATTTCATATGTATTCGAATATAATCATTCTTACCTGTTCCCATGTATGTGTTCATGTATCAAGTCTTGGAAAATTTTTGTTTGTTTCAAAATTTTCAAATTGTTTCAACATGAAAAATATACAATTATCTGCCAATATTGATGTCACCTTTAGGTATTTTTGTTATTGGAAAGACAAAAAAAAAAAAGTTTACAATAGAATACCTTGTAATGCAAACATTTTCTCGGAGGCAGACAACAGAAGGCAACAACAGCAGCATCTTTAATATGATGCATTTACTAGCAAAAATATTTTTTTCTTGTGAACAATTTTTGGTGTACATCACCATAATTGAGTGTGTGTTATGCATTTATGTCTGCACATACTATTTTGGGTAAATTTACTAATGAATTCAATTACACTTGTATGTACAAAGAATAAAAATGCATCGTAATTGATAAATTGAAGACATGACAGAATGACTGAAACAAGTTTTTGTCTTGTCTTTTTGTAAATGAAACTTTCTCAGGATGGTAAGACAAAATTTTAAAATGCCAATTCATTTGGCCCTGCAAAATAGTTATTTCATTAAACCAAAAAAGGTCAAGAATTTACATTTGTACCATGACAAAATTTTAATTAAAAACAAAGTTACAGTGGTAGAAGCTTGTCTCTTATCCCTGGTTAACAGCAGTATCTTTAATATTCTTGAATGAAACATTACTTTTAAAATAAAGTTTTACTACTATGGTCTCATTAGGCAATTGAGTAGCAGACACCTCTCTCGTATGACAAAACTAATACTTTACAAGACGCTCATCCTACCCGTTCTTCTTTATGGCGCAGAGGCATGAACTCCATTAAGCACTGATGAAGCAGCCTTGAGAGTATTCAAGAGAAAAGTCCTACGTAAGATCTTCGGTCCAGTGCAAATTAGCGATGATTTCCGCATCCGATCCAATAATGAGCTGTAAGAGCTCCTCAACGATATAGACGTTGTGCAGAGTATTAATATCCAACGGCTGAGCTGGCTCTGCCATGTCGGTCGAATGGAGTAGAATGCTCCAGCGAGACGGGTATTTAATGCGGGTATCTGCGGAAGTCGGTGAAGAGGACGACCTTGTATCTGTTGGAAGGCCCAAATCTAGGAAGCCCTGTCATCGATTGGTGTGACCAATAATAAGCCAAGACACTACCTACTAGACTGCGGCGATATTATTCTTACATTAGCCTAATTAAATATATGATAATACTTCCCTATTCTTCTTTTAAAGGTTCTGTAACGAATTAAGCATTTGGCATATAAGTTTTTCACATTTAAAGTTATCGATAAGCGTCAAGTTATCGATAAGCATATTTTTTATTTTTTATTTTTTTGTTTTGTTTCCATAACCCCTCTAGGGAGCATATGGCTTCCACAAAGCATCTCTATCTGAAACGATTCTCCGCTGATGTTTTTGAAGGACCGTGTTGGGCCAGAATATTCTACATATGATTCTCAGGCATTTATTGATGAATACCTGAATAAACATCAGATCGATAAGCATATAATCACATTCTAATATTTGTATGTTTGTAAACCTTTAGTTTTCATTTTATTATCTTAATGTTTAAAGGTACATTTGCATATACGATGACTAGGAAGGCTATAATCTTTAGTGAAAATTTCCAAAAAAAAAAAAAATTAAAAAAAAACATTTTTTGAGTCAAATAGTGACTGAAATACGCTTTTTTTACTTCAATCGAAATAAAAATCCAAACTAAACATACGCACTTAAATATCATTTTAATAGTGAAAAGAATGCCAACCACTTTGCTTTCACTTTAAATAAACATACGCCCACGATTACATTCATTACATGAAATTCATGCAATATGTATGTATGTACACACTATGCATATATGCATGTGTGTATGTATTGTACGTCAACAGATTTTCAATTTGTTTAATGGCTGTGTAAAATTCTCGCCGTGTCAATAACTGTTATTAGTGTAAAACATTTATGTTCTGTTCTTTTCTGCTTCAGTCTGTTCTGTTCTGTTCTTTTCTGTATGTGTTTTATATCATTGACAATTTACTTAAAGTATTATGATGTACAATAAGTTAGATTTTAACAAAAACCCCCATATAAATAGACATGTTTAAGAGAATATGTATGCATATATACATATATATGCATAAACAAAAAGTCATATGCATATTTAAAGATAAAATAGATTGAGAGAGAGAGAGAGAGAGGTAGAGAGAGATGTAGAGAGAGGTACGTATATTAGCTCAACATTGCTTACATGTTGTAAGTGAACATTGATTCTCTACTTGTATTGAGTATTACCATGCATCACTAAACGATTGATTGTACAGTGGGTCACATATTATTTATATTGTTACGAAAATTAAAAAAAATTAGATACTGATATTTTGCTTTTACACTAAAATCATAAACAAAAGCTACAAAAACAAAACAATGAACTTGTTTACAAATTATCGCGCTGCGTAATATAGCAACAAACATCAGCAAAAATGGTAAACAAGTAAACAAAAATATACCAACAGCACTACAGAATAAACGTAAACAACGATATTTACATTTATAGAGATTTCGAGAGGGCGAAGTCATGAACGTTTGCCTTCAAGAAACTTCATCAGACTGTTTACTTTGTCATATAAAAGGCAAGGCAAAGCAGACGACTGAGTTAGTGAGGTTCAGTCAGTCCTGTCTGAAGACGCGGTGTGTTTGAAGAGAGTAACCGTAGTTTGACGATATCCGTTACAAAGACCTGTCGAATAATTGTCTAGTAATTGTTATTGTTTTTGCATATGGTGGAATAACAAACACAGCAATTGTTGTTTACATCAAGTTGTAAACAGTGGCACACAGAATTGTGCGAATAATAAAGAATGTTTATTTTATTTGCAACCTACGAGCTTATATTTTAAACGTTTTTAAAAGGTAAAAATGTAACAATAATATATAGGATCCTCCAATAAGCGCTTTCCATTCTTTAAATTAAAATAAACCGAAGTGTGTTTGAAATACCACCGACATTCTTTAATCGTTTGAAAGACCTATTGGTGCCATTATGTGTGGCACATAAAATCGTTGAAATGTCCACTACAGTTGCTCTGGGTGGAGGGCAACTGAAATGTTCAATTTTCCATGTCTCTGAACCATAATTTAAATTGAATATATCTGCTGTGAAAGATAACAGGACGTCGGTGTTCAGTTCACACCACATATGAGATGCCTTCAAATCGCTCTGTTCGATTTCAATATAAAATTGCGGAAGTATAACAAATGCACGGAAACTAACCCACTGTGCAATGGAATCATTGATAAATGTTGACAATATATTCAATTGTAAGGTAATAGATTTAACATGTTTTCAAATGAAATGACATGTTAAAGCAAGATCGGCGACAAAATTTATACCTTTTTCCAATTGCAAATGTATTTACACAGTTATACACATGCATACTCATGTGTACAGTGTGTATGTATATAAGGGCAAATTCAAGCATTCATGTAAAATGTATATTGAATGTGTAAAATAAGGCAATTGATTTGAAAATTTGTATGTACAATACAACTACAAATACAGCGTATGAATATGAATTGATTTAAAATTTTTTTTTCGTTTTCATTTTCCTCTCTTTTGTGAATGTCAAGGTGTTGAAAGTCTTTAAGTAGCTTATTAAAGGGTGATATATGGTAGAATTATTATTCTTCCAATGTATGAAATGAAAATCAATACAGTTTTAAATGATTTTAAAGACTACAACAATTTAGTTTAGCATGTAAAAAATATATAAGTTTTACAAACGAATTAAATTTTAAAGAAATTTAAGAATATTAACCATTTAGTCTGGATTGTACCCTAGCTTCACACATCACATAAGTTGTGTGTGTTAATTCTTTAAAGTTAGCTCCGAACGATTGTTAAGAAACTTTTCATAGCAATTTTGATTGCTGAGGGATTGTGGCTGAAGAAACATTTCCTAATTTTTCGTTTTGTACTAGATCTCTGAGCTGGGATTTGAAGCACGGCCTCTACTTACTTCAAACAATAAATAATTCCTGCCGTAGGTGATAGATATGTTAGAGGAAGTATTCGCAGATAAGTTCCTGTTGAAACCTCTCTCCGACTCTATTTCGCATTGCTTACTCTCTTTAGTGTCCTATCTTATGTCCAAACTTATGTGACCTCACGTCTAGTCATATTTCAATCTCTAGCTTGACATGTTCAACAAACTGAAAAATAAAAAATAAATTATTCGGTGACTTCCTTTCAGCAGATTTCAGTCAAATTAAAATTGTCATGAAAAGCTTCTCCAAAAATTTGTCGTATGTCCTGTCACTCATGTACAAAATTAACACACACAAAAAAGTGCTGAGAGAAGCTAGGGTGTAATCCTAACTGAAGGTTTGTAATGACCAATTGTGTGTGTGTTGTGTTTGTAGATAAATCCCTTTGGAAATTGAGATGACGTGGCTTAAAACAGATGAATCACTGTCTTATTTCCTATGTACTCCCAATTTCTGAAATGGTTCGTGCAAAGAGAGTCGATTTTAATGAGCTAAACACCCCATATTGTTTACACAAATAAGCAAATAATGATATGTCTTCTGTAACTATGGTTGATGTAAGCATCGAAGAGCCAGAAGCTCTTGATTTTCTAGGCGAGACAATATAATGCAGAAGTATCCAAGTGCCTAGGTTCCTTAAGAGTCTTTAAGAAATAATTCACTTCAGCTGGTCTGCTTACTATTTAAGCCACTTATATCCTACAGAAAATGAAATACGAATTTCGCATATATTCACCAGCGCTTTGAAGTCTACTTGCAGGCTCTTCAACTGCCTGCAGGAGAATGTAAGGGGTTAGGTTTGATTGATTGTAGCACTATCTCAATGTGGCTTGTGTTTCCATGTTCTACAACCACTATAACGGACTGTGCTTTAGTGAAATAAAGGGAAGATGTCAATTCTAATGCAGTGCTCGTATATCAATGTAGACCTTATCCGTTTGTGATCGTGTATTAGAAATAATATCGGCTTCAATTGTATCGAATCATAATAAATATGTATTTTTCTTGTTCAGTTTTTAATTGTACATACATATGTATGTATGTATACCCGTATCTTGTGTTCTATTTGTTGTTTGCTTTATTAAAAGATTTATTTTATATTTTTTTAATTAAATTTTTTGCACGAACATTGTTCAAATAAAAACAATTTTGTTTTTTGTTTATAATTCAGTTCTTGTAAAACAAACTGGCGGCTTTTATTTAACAATAATTTTTTTTGTTTTTACCGTTACAGATAAAATATTTAAAAACAAATCCCCATTCTATTGAACAGAAAAAATACTGGAATCATTGATTCCATTTTGTTTCGACATTATTGTCCTGCATCGATTTAAACTAACAAAGTGGTGGGGAAAAATTGGAGAAAAATTGTATAAAAAATAGAAACAAAATCTAAAACTATAGATTTAACATACAAAATGGAATTTTTTGTTTTTGTTTAGTAAACATAATTGATTTTAATTTACAATGTGGGCAAGTATTTCAACAGAAAAAAATAAATAAAAAAACACAAGAAAAAATTGAATTTAAAACTGAGTGAAGACGATTTGTTAAAGCTTTAAATTTGTGTCTGTTGAACAAGTCTGGAAAAAAAAACAGATGAAGTTAGAAAATAATGCCGACGATCCGGGAGAAAAAAAAACAGATGAAGTTAGAAAACAATGTCGATATAATTGGCGGGTATATGGTTAAACAAATTCATGCTATTAAAATGCATTAAATTGGCCTAACCAATTATCAATAATAAGGGGCGCCCTGGTGGTCTAGTTGGTAGTGTGCTAGACTGTTAGCGTGAGGGTCGTGGGTTCGATTCCCACCAGAGGCTCTGGTCTGTTACACTACACCGAGCATATGGTCAAGTTACTCCGCTCGTATAATTAGAATATAATTTGTAATTGTATTGTAATTAATAATAAATAAATAAAATAATTATCAATAACTACACGAAATTCGCCCATTGCATGCTTTTAAGCTATCTCAGGAGAATCAAGGTTTGATATGTTTTTTTGGTAAGCCATGTATTTCCAAATTGTACACAATTTATACTCCAGTGGGCTTAAATCATGTCCGTCAGAAAGCCATTATTGAAAGAAGAGGAGCTCTGAGGAATTTTTTCGAAACCTTGTGTAGGTAGTTTTAGTTTTTTGAGCAGAATCTTGCTATAGAGTCACTGGATAGCTGGCGATTAAACCTAACCCAATGTTGTGATCCCTTGTTAGCCACCCTAAGCGACACTCCACTAAACTAACACTGAAAATTGAATCAGTTTAGATGCAGCCTTAGATGAACAAGGTTTAGCTACCATTGTGGCAAGCCATGTAATTAAAAATTATCCACAATTTGTACTGCAGTGGACTTAAATCATGTCAGATGAACTCTAGGAAATTATTTCGAAGCCATGTTTGACTAGTTTTAGCTTTATGAGCAGAATCTTGCTGAAAGGTCACTGGCTGGCTCTAGGACATTATATGATTAAACCTAACCCGATATTATGATTCCTTGTTAGCCACTCTATGCGACACCCCACTAAACTATGGTTGAAGCTGGAATCAGTTTAGATGCATTCTTAGATGATGGTTCTTTACAGAAATATGTTTGCATGCATCCAACCTATTTTTATAAAGCTGCAGACAAAAAATGTGTGATACGGTTTTCAAAAGCTCCAACTCCCATGGCTTCTTGGAATAATTCATTTCATAACTTTTACGTGACATTTATTTTCCGGGCATTAATTTTGTATTTACCAAACGGAATTCGTTGAATTCTTGATTTGTGAACTTTCATGACTTCTGGTATTCGCAGCGTGTGTGGACGGCCTGTATCTCCGCTCTCCTTAAATGATTGTATGATCCGGAGCGAACGAAAGAATTTATAAAAATTTGACCATCAGTTCAAGCTGAAAACTGAAATAATTTAGAATTTCCTGTGAAGAATGTTGTTTTACAGATAAGATTTCGTAAACCAGGAATATTTACGTTTTCTATTATATTGAGTCTTTCATTAAGTGCTATGTATTTTAAATTTAAATAAAACAAAGTCTGTTTGATATCAGCGAACTTTTTTTGTTCGTTTGAAAGACTTATTGATACCATTATGTGTGGAACATAACATCGTTGCTAGGTCCGCTACGGCTTTTTGGGGTAGAACGCATTCGAAATGTCTAATTCTCCACGAATCACCGATGAAATGCCGCAGATTGATTTTTCTGTAAATTTGTTGGTTACACGAGTCGTTCAATGCTATATCCTTCCAGGGTGATTTGGCAAAACAGACTGAATAAAAGATTACAAATTTGAAGTCGGCGTAATCTAGGTAGTGTGTTGGCTTGTTAGACATAAGGTCACGGTTCAAAAACCTAGTCAGACATTTCCAACAAATCGAAATATCCAAAAAAAAATATTTCTCGCCGGACTTCCTCGAGTAAATCAAATTAAATTGAAAAGATTTTCAAAAATCTGACGTTTGAAGTCGACTTAATGCATGCAGACTAATGACTAAGTAGGTAAGTAATTTGACTGATGTAGCGATAACAGTATGGCCACTAATCGAAAGTGTTGGCAGACCCAAATCCGTGGTTTTTAATATTGCAACAATATTATTCTCTGGCTTACTATTAAACCATATGTCCCTACTGTAGCTCTCTCTTAACCAATAGTAAACAATAGCCAACAAATTTAATCGAATATTTTCATAACGTTTAAAATTTTTCATTTATTAAATATTAAAAAAAATATTTATTAAATATATGCACGTATGTATATATTGTTTTGTTCTAAATTTTATAAATTTAATTATATTGTAATATTTTCTATAAAAATATATTCTTTATTATTTGGTTTTTTGTTACGTTAAAACTATTGAAGTAATTTAACTTTGATTAGTTATTTGTTAGCAATTTTGGGGGAAAAAATATTTTCTAAAATAGAGTAAAACCTGAATACAAAATAAATATGTTTTTTTTCTCGAATTCATAAAGCTGCTTTAGGTTAAAAAAAAGAACGAAATGAAAAATATTTAAAATTGTATTCAATAAAGTGTAATAATTGACTACTAATTACAAATGCAACGTAAGGCATGACACAAGTGCCATTTCAAATTAAAGCGATTTTGAAATTATTAAAAATAAAATTAATTACAATAAAAACAAAAAATTGTGATTAAATGTAAAAATTTTTAATTTCAATTTGTGGCTTAATTGTATTTGATTTAGATGTGATGGTCGACTACATTGCATTTAACATATGTTCATATATTTATCTGGCCAGTCTGGCGCACTAAAACGTAACCTTTTTCTGGAAGTAGTACTTTTACATACATCAGGATTGTGATCTATCTTCTCACACCACTTAAACGATCTCGTGTCAGGAAGAGTCCAAGCACTGTTAAGATTCATAGAATATCTCCCAATCCTCTCTTAAGTATACATAAGGCTACTACCGTACCTACAATTCCATCTGCATATATTTATTGAATCGAAACTTCTCTCGTTTAGTTCAAAGAGGAAGCCTATTGGTTGTTTTATCAACCTGATCTGGATCGCACTAGTTTACCGGTAACTTAGCTGCAATGATAATCCGCATTCGAGAATCTGATATAAGATCACTCTTTGCTCTTCGATATCAGGTCTGATCTAATAATTAGTACCTTCAAAGCCTTCAATGCTGCTTGCTTATATACATAAATTGTCACTCTCGAATAAGTTTTCTGAATAGTTTCGTGGACTCAATAACACTTAGAACTTCAGCCTGAAAAACCCTCAATCTCGCTAGGAGATCATTCCTTTCGTTTACATTGATTTCTACAGATGAAATCTCCTGCTTCAAGGGCCATCTATATTCTGGAGCCATGCCTGAGGGTATCCCTGCCATTGAAAAGTTTATCTGAAGCAAAGTTTCTTGTCAGATCAACTATTTTGCAATCCCTAAATAGATAACCTGAAAATAAAGGTAACGATAGGTAAGTTAGTACGAAATAAAGTGTGCTACCAAGCCGAAAAGAGTTGTTTGTCAAACCCCTGGTCAGACAACTCCAACAAAACGAAATATTAAAGAATATTTTTTCCGCAGATTTCAAAAACTCTGAAAATAAAAAATTGCCATGAAAAAGTTTCTTAAAAAGGTCCCGCCACTCATGTGTAAAATTAACAACAAACAACATAAGTGGTGTGCGAAGCTAGGTCGTAGTCCTGACTGAAGGGTTATATTGACTAACTGTTTATGTATGTAACTTACAATCAGGTGCCGAAAAGTCCAACCAGCTTTTAGCAGGCAAATGGAAAAGATATCAAACCATTTACATACATATATGGCATATCGCTAATCCATGTAGAGAGAGGGTAAACTTCTATTAAGGACTCCATGATTTTAAAGAACTTTTTTAAAAATTGGTCAAACTGTGCATTTTAAAGACAATAGCTTCGACCTTAGGCATGTGAGCAATGATAATTGTAATCGATTACACAATATTCCTGCAGTGGCATGTTCCTTAAATCAGTCATTAAAGTACAACTTACACTAAAGACATATAATCCTAACAAGCTACATACAGGGGGCTATAAAAACTTTATGTTGAAACTACTTAGTTTCTGGATGACCTAACAAGGGGAGCCAAAATCCAGGCACCTTGTATGACGTTGTCATAAGATTAGGGTGTACGATTCCGAAAATCAGAACTTCAGTGGAATATCTGGCCTAAAAAGGTATTCGCAGTCTCAATACGATTAAATTATATAGAATATCAGGTTGCATGTTTTTTATCAGAATGATTATCGATAAAACAGAACAATGATATCGATATCTTAATTGTAGTAGGAAATGGCAACATGACAAATGATTTGTATCTCATCCTGGGCAACAACCCTAAGATTATACCAACGGATACAACAAAAAGAATGAAAGGTAAATATTGGAGGATAAAGCTACACAATGTGGTCAGGAGGTACAAGTGCTCTGTAAGTGGTAATGCATTGAGTAAATCGTTGGTCATTAGTAGACTCTCCTCTACAGATAGCAGTGACTTTTTGCAAAATGGACTGGATGCTGCCTCTACGCCAAATCGTAAGCACAACAAGCCAAATACGCTTCAATAAAAGTTGCAATTCAGCAGCAATAGGTTATTAAATCAAGGCCTTTAGTAGTGTGATGGATCTGCCATCGTTGGTAGTGCTGAAAATTCACAGCTCTGAGATAAATGTTTGGGAAGATGTCTTATTGATATGCATATTTATTAAGGGCTTCTTTACAACTGGACGGAGTAGTAAAACTTCTATAAACCGCTGATCTATACAGGACTGATTATATGTGCTCACACCTAATCTTTACATCCAAAGGTCATCCACTGTTTGTAAACACAAGCAGAATTAGAAATAAAACATCGTGTATTTAATGTTTCTTATTATTGTCGTCTGCAATACAAAAAAAATCCAATCCAATTACAGTTCATGTGTAGAGGGAGAGGGTTAACAAAGCAGCATATATGTATTTGCAAAAAAAAGAACAAACAATAAACACCTGTATAAACAATAATAAACCATTAAAAATTTAAAAGTTAAAATAATATAATCATCATCATCAGCATTATCATCATCTTTTACATGCACGTGCTCAGACACATTGTCGCATACTCACGTATACTTTTCTTTAGAAAAACTCACACACAGTTTTTCCTTTTTTGTGTAGGTGTGCTGCAGGCATGTACAACATGTTTATGTGTGTGTGAATATACCTTTGTTTTTCATGTAATTGTTTAGATTTTCATGTAATTGTATGGTTTCGGATTAAAACAAAAATTTTCAAATTTCAACAACTTTTCCAAGTATTTACTCCAATCCACCTACACATATACATAGTGTCTCTCACGTATACTTGTTAATATTCGTCTTTAAATTTAAGCTTCAAAGTAAACAAGAATGCATTAAACAAAGCAGCATTTATGCTTCTCCTTTAATAACAGGTGCTGTTTTGCATATTTTTTAAACTCATACTCGTATACATATAAGCCACACCAAATTGTTTTGCTGTTTTTACATTATCAAGATGAATTTAAATTCGAGATTATTTCAAGGGATTCATGCCATGTAATAAAGGATAAAAAAGGCTGCTTTGAAATGGAGAAGAAGTTAATTTTTGTTACAAGTGATATGGAATATTTATACGGGTTTCAACAAATGATGATGTATCTATTACAGAAGCTGGGAAATATGGTTACAAATATTGTTGGGGTTCCAGTATTTCTTGGATTTTATTAGAAAAGGTATATTTTAAGCCCTTTGTTTGGTGACATTTCAACACAAAAAATTTTTTGGAAATAATTTTAATTTGTAAACATCATGATACCATAAGCTTATTGATTTCCAATTCTCTTTTAACATACATACACTTAGTCAGGACTACGACTTAGCTTCTCACACCACTTATGTTGTGTGTGTGTGTTAATTTTATCCTTAAGTGGCGGGACTTGCAGTTTAAAATTGACCCTAAACGACGGATTTTTTTTGTGATAAACTCTTCATGGCAGTTTTTGGCAGAAATCTGCTGAGAGGAAGTAGCTGAAGATATATTTTTTCAAATTTCGTTTTGTTCGAGATGTCTGATCTGGGGTTTGAACTGTTACCTCACGCTTAATACGCCAAAACACTGCCTACTAGATTACGGCAACTTCAGGATTCAGCTTTTGGCTTCAGTTGTATTTCAAAAGAATTATTTTTGGTATTGCAGCACTCTTCATTTCGTATTAACTTGCCTATTGTCAGCTTTAAATCCAGCTTATATATTTAAGGGTTTCAAAATAGTCGATCTGACAAGAAACTATGGTTCAGATATACATTTCAATGACTAACTAACTAACTTCAGGCATTGCTTCAAAATACAGACGACCATTGAAGCAGAAGTTTTCATCTGTAGAAATCAATGTAAAGTAAACGAATGATCTCCTAGCGAGATTGAGGGGTTTTCAGGCTGAAGTTCTAAGGGTTATAAAGGCTACGAAACTAATCAGAAAACTTATGCCGAAGAGTTCAATAGTGACAATTTATGTATATAGTCAGGCTTTGAAGGTACTAATTATTACATCAGACCAAAGGGGTAATGTCAGTTAGTGTTCTTAATTTATTTTTCTCTTGTTTTACACTAGCATGAGCTCTGCGCTCTACCCAAGATACCTCTGTTTCTGTTTAAAAATATTATTTCTTCGGCGACTTCCTCTCAGCAGAAACTCTGGGAGTAACTAAACCTGTTATGAAAAAGTTTCTCAAAAAAAATCTGTCGTTCAGAGTCGACGTTAAACTGTAGATCCCGCCACTTACGTATACAATTAACGCACACAACATAAGTGGTATGAAAAGCTAGGCCGTAATCCTGACTGAAGGGTTGTAATGGTCAATTATGTATGTATGTAGCTTAGGTCGAGTAGTGTCCGTTTATGTCGGTGAACCTATGTCTGTACAAATTCTCAAAAACTTGAAATTGTGCTTGACGTGATAGATTGTAGTCTCAGGGACCAACAACTTTGTTTAGTGACATTATGCATTGCCTTTAAGTGAGTCAATTTCATATTGCGTTAGGTTTAGAACCTAACGTGTCACGTAAGTCATTAATTTTGTTGTTATTATGATGCATAAATTAAGTATGATTGTTGTTCTAAATTTCATAATTCTTATGAAAATTACAAATGATTTCCAATCTGTTTTTTTTTTTGTTAATCTTTTGTTTTAAGCAACTTAAAATGCTTTCTAATCTATTAGTACAAAATATAATTAATTTTCTTCGAAAATAATCATATTTAAATTAAAACAAATCGATAAATTTCAAGAAATATTCAGGCATACATACATATGTATGTATGTAATCAAATGCAAACAATATTATCAATAATGAAAGGCTCAAAGCATTTTCCTTACAGTGATTGGCTAAAAATTTGATTGCTAAGTAAAGTGATTTTAAAATTAAATCAAATGTTTAATCATATGCAAAGTAATTAAAACAAGGAATTAATGTTCTTAACAAATATTCGGAATTATGCCTATAAACAGAGGTTTACTGATAAGGGCTATTGTCACACATTGGAATTTCTCCAAAACAAACTTTGTCCTTCAATAATCCTCAAATAATTATTGAAAAGTGTATGTCTGTGTGTGTGTCTGTGTGTGTGTCTGTGTGTGTGTGTGAAAAAATTATGAAAACATACTTACACCTCACACCACATTGACATTTTATTTTATTTATTGAAATCCTAATATACAAGGGTAGGTGAGATAATGGTTAATATCCGAAAGAAGAAGAATATAATTTAACCCAGTATTTACCTCCCTTCATTATTATTGTCATTCATTTGATTATGGCCTCATATGTTATTGTAATGGAAATTTGGATTTTCTTAAGGTTTCTTAGGTGCAAATAAGCGATAACAATTGTTAGGCATTTAATGCATATCCCTTTAACAAATAACAACATTTGCTACAACAAACATGACTGAGAACAAGTGGCACATCAACATGCAAATGCAAAATAAATACCAATATGTAGACAATGTGCTTTAGAAACAAAGTTGCCAGACTTAAGAATATTCCCAGAGCAGGAGAAAAAAGAAAACTTGGGGCTCTATTTCTTATTGAACGAAAGACTATAAACGTGCACTTCACGAGGAAAGTCACATTCACGAGGATATCCGCAAAAGGAAATGACAATGTTTATTAGGTTACGTATGTAATTAACTGAAATCCCCTGATGTAGCAAAGGAAGACAGGGTATCCCAACTGTTCTTTTCGCAGACAGATAGACGTAAAGGATTCGAGCACACAATCTAGAATTACAAATAATTGTTTAGAGAAATTTCGCTGTGCTCCTTACAGAAGGATACTCTGGGAAACCGGACCTGAACATTTCCCTCTGACTGCTTATTTTAGGCGTGGCCATCTACCAGTTTGTGCAATGGATCCTCATCAACGGTGGTCTTTTCAACCGTATATTAATCTTCTCTGATAGTCAGGCAAACATAAAATCTCTGTCGAGCATTCTGAATTACTCTTGGATCGTTAGGGAATGTCACCGCTGTCTTGACCTTCTTTCTGAGCGCTTTAGTGTCTCACTTGTCTGGGTCCCTGGGCCCAGTATCATTCCGCGAAACTGCAGGGTGCACTCCTTCCGGAATCCTCATCAATCGACTTGGGTATGCCACTTACCTCGGTCAAGTTGATCATTGCACGGAAATTCTTTCGGGACGCCAACCAACGTCAATGAGGAGTCCTGCTCCACCGATAGACGGCCTTGGCCCTAGATGGATAGAAGGCGATCCAACCGTCATGTCAATCACAGTGGCCATGCTTACAGGTCATTGTGTTATGGGAAGACACGCGGAAAGAATGCAGCTACCATCTAACGACTTCTGCCGTGGGTGCAGAACCGCTGAGGAAGAGGAGGTTGTTATCCATTTTCTTTGTCAATTCCCATCTCTTGTGAGATATTTGGTTATGGATAGGTTATTTGGCTCTCCAATCCTTGTCAACTTGACTGAGCTATCATCCGTTGATGTCAAGGATATAGCTTCGTTTATCAAACTTTCGAGCTGGTTTTCCAGTGTAGGGTAGAAGTGCTTTTAGTGTGCAGCCTATTCGGTGACCAATTTCTTCTTCTTCTACCCTAGTTTGGTGGAACTTGGTCAGTACAGAGACTACGTTAACCTGTAGCATCACAACGGGCCTCTAGGCGCACTCAAGTGAGCTTTTAGTATCAAAGTTACCACTCCAATCTACCTACCTGCCTTACAGAAGGAAAATGCATTTTATCGGATAAAGATAACATACGCATCCAATTGAAGTAAGGTAGAAAACAAAAATTATCTGGCATCTCTGCACTGAAGAGGCACTCCTTATTAAAATATGCAGATGCATATGCAAAGCCAACTCACATATGCATACACTGTGTCGATGTGTTATGCAAGCACATAACAAATAATTGTATGTAAATATGTCTGTGTAGGTGTAAATATGAATATTTCTATGAAATAATAACAGTTACACACAGAGGAGAAGCATCACGTCAAAAAGGCTTACCAAACACGGGTTAACGGGTTATAGAATTTTAATGTTTCTGCACGGGCGTAAGAGGAATGTTGTATTTTCTCTTTTTGTTGTATTTGGTTAAGCGCAACCGGAATGCACAGATATTTCATAAGAAATTTAAAACTTTATTTTTAAAATATAAAACTTTTATTGAACACCCTTTATTTATGATTGCAATAATCAATAGGAAATGTTGTGTTATTAAAAGTAATTTATTTTAATACACATCATAGATTACAATGATACGATATACCAGCTTATATTGTATTGTGCTATTTAATGTTTGTTTTAAATCAGTTTAGTAAGAAAATAAAAAATATAAGAACCCTAATTAAGAAGATATTTATGCAAATTAATAACAAATATTTCATACATCATCACAATAATAAAGTAAATAAAGTCGGTATTTTCATACAGAAGACTTTAATTAATGGGGATGAGTAAATTTTAATAACAATTAATTACAATTGATGTGTAATTGAAACAGTAAAGCGGTTATTTCATTGATTAAAACTTTAATCAACTTAAAAGAATGCAATAAAAATAATGTGATTTTAATTAAATTTTTGAATTTATCAACCTTAAGCATTCCTTTACAATTTCAAATCAATTACAGAATTTTCATTTAAAGACTTTCAATATTTTCAGTATAATAATGAAGAAAAGGAAAAGTGAGTTGTAGTTTAAGCTATTCCACTACTCTCTTTCATTTATATCTGTTTTTTTATTTTTAGTTGCCGGTTGATAACACACAGTTTTTGAAGATTTTCTTCAATACAGCCATTTTATTTCCTAGTTCTAAGCAGACTTTTTCATCAAGAGCACCATTGCGATCAGGAATAGAAACTTACATCCCTTGTCCTCAGTGACCTACAGCTAAAACTCCACTCTGAACGACAGATTTTTGAGAAACTTTTCATGACTATTTTCATTTACTATCAACGTTTTTGCTAGAAATCTGCTGAGAAGGGTTCACCGCAGAAATATTGCGGTATTCATATTTCCTTTTGTTGAAGATGCTTGACCTGATGTTTGATCCGCTACCACACGTTTGAGCCGTTACCTCACTTCTAATATGACTAAGATAACTTTTGTTTAAACTTTTGAACGCTGCGTTTTACCCTTTTATTCTAAGTATTGTACATGTTTTGGAGTATGTCTCTTGAACATTTTTTGTCTCTTTCTTAAATTGGATTCCATGCTGAAGCACAGATAGGTTTATCACACGCAACTACAAATTTCTTTCCATTGTGGACTGAGATAACATTTTAAGCGCCAATGGGTTCAGAAATACAGACTGGAATCAACGCATATCGGACTATATTTACAAGCCTTTAGTCAGCATTACGACGTAGTTTATCACGTCACTTCTGTTATGTGTAATTGTATGCATAAGTGTTGTGACCTACAGTTTAAAGTCTGTTCCGAACTACAGATTTTTGAGAAACTTTTTAAAGCAATTTTTTACTTAATCGCAGAGTTTTTGAATGAAATCTGCTGAGACGCAGCCACAGAAGAAGTATTTTCTTTTGAATTTTGTTTAGTTGGAGATGCCTGACATGTGGTTTGAACCCTGGCCTCACGTCTAATAAGCAAACACTCTACCTACTATACTATAGCGACTTCCATCCTTCTCATTAGGAGCACATGATTCTCTAGTTCAACATTTACTTCTGCGATCTGTTATTATTCATGCTCGCCACATGCTCTGCTTATCATAACCATATATATGGAATACAGATTAGCCTTCATTGCGAACGGACGTGTTTTTTGAATGCTCGTGAGAAAAGTGTGTTTTTTTATAATTATATCATTAAAAAATTAAAAAAAAAATAAAAATTAAAGCTTAAAAAACAAAAAGCTACAAATTGATGCCAAATTCGTGCTAAACTAATTACTCTTTGATAGTGAAATTACTAAATATTCATAATTAAACAAATCTCAAAAACAAACAAAAAAAAAAAAAAGAAAAAAAATGAGTACCACTCTCTGTTATACATGTAACAAAGCAATTACAACAACTGCTTTTGTGAAATGTTATAGTTGTAATTCAAATTACCACTTCTCCCCCTGCTGTCCTTTATCCGAGGCGACATATTCGAGCATGTATGGAGAGAGGAAAACAAATTGGAAGTGTCAAGTATGTAAACCAAGATCCAAATCTACCAACACCTTATATCAAACTGTCGTATTTGACGAGAAAAACCAACAACGCAAATTAAGAGATGATGATAATGAAAATTATGAAGAAAACAGAGCAAAAATATTCAAAGATTCACTTTCTCTTAACACTGTAAACTCGACCTTGTGCTCGGTTCAATCTGATGTCAATGACCTTAAAACAGACATAAGAGATATCAAAACAAACATAGAGCAATTAACAATAAGTGTTAAGAACTCCTACATACAAATGGGAGATGAATTAAAAACTGCACTCTCAACAATAACAAATACCCTTTCAAAAATAGCGGATCAAGTAAAAGAACTCAGTGAAAAAGATAAGCAAAGAGAGAAACAAATTGATATGTTGGAAACACGCATAAACAAAATTGAACAGCAAAATATTGTAAGAAATATTGAAATAAAAAACGTTACAAATGAAGAGATGACTCCAAACGAAATAATAACAAAAATTGCTTCCTCACTAGACGTGCAAATGAGAGAAACCGATATAAGCAATGCATATAGGCCGAAAAAGAAAAGTGATAAGATTGTAATTGAATTTACATCTCTCGGCAAAAAAAGAGAGTTGATGAGTAAGATTTCACGAGACCGATTAGATGCTAACATTGTAAACAACACTGAAAACCAAAACTCTAGCAATGATAACAAATACATATACATTAACGACCAACTCACTTTTAATAATCGTAGTTTGCTTTGGATAACAAAAACCAAGGCAAGAGAAGCAAACTGGAAATATGTTTGGGTCAGAGATGGCCAAATATTTGCCCGCAAAAACGAAAATTCATCACCTATAATTATAAACAATGCTACTGATATTGAACTAATTATTCCTACATCAAATTAAATTTATCATCTCTTCTTATACTTAAATCAAATAATTAAAAAATAAAAAAATAAAAAATAATAAAAAAAATCCGTACAACAGTACACATATGTACATATATAATTTAAATTCAAATTACAAAAAATGAATAATAAAATTCAAACTTTAGATAATTTCAACAAAATCGATAAACAATACTTAAGTTATCCCACATCAATTATTTATACTAACATTCGTTCACTCAGACTTAATTTCTCTTCATTTATAGTGAGTATAAATCAAATAATAAACAATGTAAAATTTATAGTACTTGTGGAAACTAATATAAGCGACAGTGAAAACTCTCTTTATAACATAAAAGGCTTTAGTTCGATATTCTTTAATAGAGAAGGAAGGGGAGGAGGAATCGCTATTTATGTAAGAGAAAACATTACATTTACACAAATCTCTTCGAACACAAAAACATTTGAACTCTTACGCCTCGATGTTAAAACGAACAACAAAACAATTACCCTTCTTGCGTTGTATCGTCCACCAAACCAAAAAATCACTGACTTTATGCACGAGCTAGAAATAGAAATAAGCAAAATAAACAAAAAACAAGAATGTATATTGGTTGGAGATATCAATATTGATATCTTAAAACAAAATAAACCAACAACAACATATCTCGATATGATGCTTGCGAATGGTATGCAAAGCATGGTAAATGAAAGCACACGTGAAGACATAAACAAAAACACATTCTCATGCATTGATCACGTGTTTATAAAAAATAAACAAACAAACACGCATCCGTATGCAGTAATAATAACAACAACTATAAGTGATCATTACACTCTGTTTTTTGCTACACATAACGAAGAAAACAACCAGAGTAGGGCAAATACAGGTACGCGTGAGCATATTAAAATATTGAGTAATATAAAAGTAAATAATAAAATTAAAGAAACAGACTGGAATGGAATGATGTATCGAGCAGAAAACGCTAGTGATTTATATCTTAAGATATACTCACAATTTTGTGAAATTTATAATAAATCTACGAAATTATTAAAAATTAGTAAAAAAAGATCACAAAACCCATGGATAAATGAAGAATTAATTAAATACTGTGATTATCGGGATAAACTTTATAAACGATGGCGAAACAATAAAAATAATAATAATTATGAACTCGAATATAAAAAATTTAGAAATTTAGTAAATAAAAAAATATACTATGAAAAAAACAATTATTTTCGAAAAAAATTCATCGAAAATAGAAATAATATGCGTGTAACATGGCAAATTATAAATGAAATAATAGGAAAGAAAACAAACAATGTCGATGAAATCATTACAAGAAATTTTAAAACCAAAACTATAAATGAACTATTAAACAATTTTGCAACAAATTTTAAAAATAACGTAAAGAAAATAATACATACTTGTAACATAAAAACAATAAATAGTGTTGAAACAGTGCTTCAAAACTCTTTCTATTTAGAATATGCAAATGAGGAGGAAATTTTCAATATTTTAAGGACTTTAAAATCCAGGAAAGGCCCAGGAATGGACGGTATTAGACCATCCGATTTGAAAAATAATGCGAGCTACCTTACACCAATCCTAACAAAGTTTATCAACTTAAGCTTAGAAAATGGCATTATACCAAGCATATTGAAGACATCGTTAATACGACCCATTTATAAAAGCGGATGTAAGTCAGACTACAACAACTACAGACCTGTTGCTATTTTACCAGCTGTTGAGAAAGTCTTAGAAGAAGTCGTTGTTAGAAGATTAACTGCGTTCCTAAGGAAATATAAAATTATTAATAAAAATCAATTCGGCTTCCAAAAAGGGTTAAATATAAATAAACTATTGGGAAACTTCTCAAACCTCATCAATAGTTGCCTGAGCAAACATATGCATTGTCTAGTGCTATTCGTCGACTTCAGCAAAGCCTTCGACACACTCACACATAGCAAACTACTGCAAATGCTAGAGAGAATTGGAGTTAGAGGAAGCACATTAAACTGGTTTAAGAACTATCTAGATTGCAGAACCTACCGCGTGAGAATATGTGACAACAACAGCGAAGAAGTGGCAATAGATTGTGGTGTACCACAAGGCTCCAAACTTGGACCCATACTGTATTTAATATACGCCAGTGAAATGATAAATGCACTTCAAGGAAACACAACATTTGCTTACGCAGATGATACCGCAATAGTGGTCTCAGATAAAAACATAGAATATGCCACAGAAATAATGCAGACACAACTAAATATAGCAGCGAAATGGTGTCACGACAACGGCCTAATCATAAACGCGACAAAAACGAAAATTATGCATATAAAACCTCCGCATCTTACACAGTCAAATATATATTTGAAATTTCACAATTACGAATGTATTCACAGAATGGCCAAAAACCCTAATACAACAGACGATAGGTGTGACACAAATATAGAACTAGTGGAAACGTACAAATACTTAGGAGTATATGTTGATAATAAGTTTAAGTGGAAGACCCATATCACAAATCTACAAAAGAAACTGCGCAAATCTGCATATATGCTTTATCATTTAAGTTACTGCTGTACAAGCGATGTTTTAAGACAAGCGTATCACTCATTGGCCGAATCTTACATACGACACGGTATCACTGCATGGGGAGGTTCAACACATTGTAGAATACTACAAAATACACAAAATCAAATACTAAAAATTCTTGAAAAAAATAACCATTTCTTACATAACACATATAACAACAATCACCCACTAAATGATAGCAGCAACAACATTCAAAGCAACACAACACTTTACTTCAATACTACACTTAATATATCCAACAACATACGCCCAGATACAATACAACGAAATATTTCCGTCAATACAGTCAACAACTCGTCCTCTAATAACATCGCATCAGTAACCTGGAATTTGCAAACAAACAGCACATCGTTAACAACCAACAACACAAGAACAGATACAGCAACCAACATAGCAACAAACACAACAGTAGGCACAACAGAAAACACTACAGCAACAAACACAACAACAAACATAACAACAAACACAACATCAAACATAACAACAAACACAACTACAAATACAACTGCAAACACAGCAACAAACAATTCAAACAATCTAGCCTCTAAACTCAACCTTTTAAACATTAAAAGTATTTACTATTTCACATTAATAAATGAATTTCACAAGGACAATAGGTTTCTTGATGTCATCGATCACCGATATAGTACAAGACGTCGAGCTCAAGGAAGGTATAAAGTAAAGCAATTTTTTAATGAATATGGCAGAAATGAGCTAAGCGTCATGTTACCAACAATTTGTAATAAGATACCAACACATATTAATTATGAAAATAATGAAGTTAAAAGAAAGAAACTTTTGAAAAAATATTTTTTAAGTTCGCAATGAATTCATACATTTATATAATATATTTAGAAAATTTTAATTCTCTTTTCCTGCTGACAAGCCAATGGCTTAGCGGGTTATATTAAATTTTTTTCATGTATGTATTATATTAATGATAAATAAATAAATAAATAAAAAACATGAAAAAAAAAAAAAAAAAAAAAAAAAATATTGTTTCATGAATTTTATATTCTTTTTATTACACAGACAGACCAGCTTTTATGAATTCGATGTCCTCTACCTCGCCCAATTAGAGTAGTTCATTGATGCCCGCTCCCTTAGGACGTACTCACCATTCGAATCCTTTAATTAAGGAAACATTTTATGAAGGATCTTTCGCTCAAATATTCTCAGACTGATATTCTCAGTTATTGCTCATGTGTTGCATTCATATTTGGCGCAGGGTATAGCAATACTTTTGTATGCACTATGTTCTGGGACTAAATATGATGTGAAGATTTTCTTCTGCCCTGTTGTCATTCCTTACATGAACATCCAACTAAATAAAGCTCAATACACCTCAAGCTCAATAATCGCCGTTATGTGAAGAATGCACTGTATGTAAACATTCTTATAAATTTCTTTCATCGTAAGTCCCACACTCATTTTAGCGCCTTTAGTATTTATAAATCAAGTAAGCAACAGTTCTTGCCAAAGTTGCAATGACATCAGCATAGGCGTTATGTAAATCTAGGTGAAATATCACAATGGAAAAGGTGTATCGAATTAATTTTATCTGATCAATATCGATCAGTCGATATGAAGTCTCTCTCTCTCTCTTTCCATGTGCTGTGTATAGGAATGCATATGTATGATTGTTCGTTATGGACTCAGCATTCCTCTTTAATATCCTTTCTATGCCTTCTATTTACTCTGATTTGTTTATTGTTGTTGATTTTGAAAGTTTAACAAGTAGAAAAGATTTTCTAAATCAACAGTTTAACAATTTTACACAAGTCTCGGATCCGGTAAGTCTCTTTTTATTACTTTTTGCCCAGCAATGTTTGAACTTTAGAATGCAGCATTTCATCTTTTTATTCTAAGGAATATATATGTTTTGGAGTATGTTTCTCGAACATTTTTTGTCTGCGTTTCTTTTTAAAATGTGGTTTCACGCCCCATCACAGCTAGGCTTATCACACGTAACTACAAGCGTTTTTCCGTTGTGGGCTTAGACTACATTTTGTCAAGCCTACAGAAAGCACTATTGATTTCAGAAATACGACTGGAAAAAACGGATATTGGACTATTCTTATTGGTCATTACATCCCTTCAGTTATACGCCTTTTGCACGTATAAAGTACTTTAAAAAGTCTTGAGTTTGTAGGACAGAAGGGAAAAACGTGTGGGGGTAAGTTCACACTTTATGTACTCGCAGAGTTGCTTTGTTCTTCGTTCGTCATCTACCGATGTTTGTATGCATAATAACAAAATAACAAGAGTTTGTCCAAACTTTTTCGCAAAGTACTTTGAACGTGCAAAACCGAAACAAAGTTCTTTGCAAAATAATTTGAACGTGCAACCTAAAGCTTCAAGTCGACTCCGAACGACAGATTTTTTTTTGAGAAATTCTTTATAGCAATTTTTGTTTAAGGCTCAGAGTTTTCGCCAGATATCTACTGAGAGGAAGTCACCGTAGTAACATGTTTTCATACTTCATTTTGCTGGAGATGTCTGACCTGGCCTCACGTCTAATAAGCCAACACACTACCTACTACAGCGACTTAATCCTTATTTCACTGAACCATATTATGTGTGGCACATGTAAATATTTTTTGTTTAATTTTGTTATAGATGAGGATGATATTTTAAATTCAAAAGCTTGAAAGGGAAACTACTAGTAGCTGTTTTAACCCCTTTTACCTTTTGACGATAGACTTCAAACCAGTTTGAATACCTGGTAGAATAAATTAAAAGAGAAAAAACAATGTTTTTTAATTATTTTATCATTCATTTATTACGTTACAATTTTAATTACTTTCCTTGCATAGTTACAGAAGAAAATTAACCTGATTCTCATTTAAATATGTTTTAATCGTATCAAAGTACTCGCAGTGCAACAAAGAAGTTTCAATATTACGACGTACAAAAAAAAAACCTTTTAAACAACCCTAATGAACTTTACTTTGAAGTATATGGTTGGGATTTTTTTCCCTTTTTTGTGTTTAATGTAAAGCAACTTTAAAATTCAATTTAAATATTTAAACAACAACTTTAAATAACCTTGTAGTGGGAAGTACATAAACTAAAAATCTCTGGGGCAACATAAAAAGGTGGACGCTGCATAACACTGCGCCAATACTGCCAGCTGTGCTTTACTGTGCAATGAGCTGCTGCTGCTGCTTACGTTATAATTTATGTTTTTTAATGGCATTCAAACTTAAGGACAATACATCTCCTGCTCTTCATGCTGTCGCAGTTATATATTCATTCTCTCGTCAACATTTTTGGGAATGGCAAGTGGCAGTGCCTTGCTTATGCACGATGGCAACGTCAACCTGTATGCCGTCTGTCTTGAGTGTGATGCTGTGACTGAAATCTCTGTCACCAAAAATATAAACGACTTGTTAGTGAATACAACTAATTTAACATGAAATTGTTTGTAATAATAAACAAGTACCCAAAGACAACAATTACAACTACAACAACAACTATCAGGTATATTTTCACCAAAGTTTGTAACAATTTTATGATCAAAGAAACGAAAAAACAATTTGTTTGAAAATTTCCTCAGATTGTATATCACATCACTTGCACGCAGCAGTATCCTGTGCTAGTATTTGTGTAGAAATTACTCATTGTCACGTTTTTCCTTTCGAAAGGTAATATTGCCCAGGAATTTGTTACATTCTACTTGTAAATATTACGTACTGTTTTTTATTGTGTCAGGTTTTAGTGTTTCCTCATTTAAGTTTCTCCTTTTACTTTAATAGCATATTGAATATAATAAGTTTAGGAAAATGGAAATGGATGCAGAAATTTTATACCCATTTGTGGTAGAATTTTATAGCAATACAAAGTTTTTTTTCTGATTTAATGGCAAAATATATTAAAGATTTCTGTTTCTAACACTGTAAAAAAATCTCAGCAGATTTCTGGCAAAAACTCTCTGAGAGTAAATAAAAAATTGCCAAGAAAAGTTTCTCAAAAATCTGTAGTTCGGAGTCGACTTTAAACTGTAGGTCTCAACACTCATGTATAAAAATTAATGCACACAACATAAGCGATGTGAACAACTAGGTCGTAATCCTAACTAAAGGGTTGCAATGAGTAATAAAGTAAGTAAATATAATCCAATGTGCATTGATTCCAGTCTGTATTTCTGAACTCAATGGTACTTTCTGTAGGCTTGACAAAATGTTGTCTCAATCCACAATGGAAAAACAATCGTAGTTGCGTGTGCTAAGCGTAGCTGTGCTAGGGTGTGGAATCTAATTTAAGAAAGAAACAGAGGCAAAAAATGTTAAAGAAAGATATGCCAAATCAAGTATAAACCTTGCAATAGAAAGGTAAAATGCATCGTTTAAAATTTTAAACATTGCTGGACAAAAACTGATACAATGAGACTTACCGGATCCGAGACTTGTGTAAAATTGTAAAACTGTTGACTTAGAAAATCCTCTCCACTAGTTAAACTTTCAAAATCAATAACAATAAATCAATCAGAAAAAACAGAAGGTATAGAAAGGATATTAAAAAGGAGTGCTGAGCCCATAACGAACAAACATACATATGTATTCCTATACACAGCACATGGAAAGAGAGAGAGAGAGTCTGCATACCGACTGATCGATATTGATCAGCTAAAATTAATTCGATACACTTTCTCCTCACCTAATCCTGACTAAAGGGTTGTAATGACCAATTATGTATGTATGTATTTATGTAACGAACCTAATTGTTGTCCGGCCTGTTCGTTAAAGTGAATTGTTCGTTATATCAAGCACCAAGTAAAAAATTAAAAGCCTCCTCCATTTTATTCGAAACTCAGAGTATATGTAGTATTTTTAATATTTTACATTGAATGTTAAGTTAACAGAGACTGTTAAGAGAGAATGAAAAACAGAGAATGTTATGTTAGCAGACACGTTAAGTTAACATAATTGAATAGTTTGGAAGATTGAAGAAAGAAATTCGATTAAAAATCACAGGAATAGAAAAAGTTGAAGCAAAAATTTGAAACATTTGTTTCCTCATCATATATAATCAAGTTAACAGATCAAAATTTATTCACTAAATAACCCCTTATAAGTCGGGAAGAAATAAAGACTTAAAATAGAGTGTTGAGGAAATCAGCTGCAGTAGACTGGATAGTCATAGTATCAAGGCTTCCAAAACAGTTTTCATCACAATCTGATAACTTCTGGGACCCAAGATATAGTCGACAATATGAGCTAAAATAGTCTTCTATAAAAATCGAGGATTGATGATGATTGATATTTCGCTGTAATTTGAATTTAAATATCACTCATACGCCAGCAGAGACAGATTTTTTATTTCTTTTTGTGGATTGACAATAAATATCAGCTTTGTTTATCATAATTTTTGTTTTATAAATTTTATTGTATTGTATTATATTATTTCCGCTCATTTTCTGAAAAGGTGGACCTAGTAGGCTAGTTAGCTATTAGCCCAAGGCCAAGTAACCTTTGGGAGCAGATGAAATAGGCGACGAAGCTAACTTTTGTTTTCAAATTAGCAAAAATAAAAACGTACTCCATATTAATCGGCCTAAATCGGATAAAAATGGACCTATAGTGCTAAGCTAATGTAAGCTAATATAGGCGCTAAATCCAATATCTTTCTCATCGACCAAGAAAATCCATGTCTTCGACAAAATATGAAAATAATCGATCAAAAGATTGCGAATGATGGATAAAAAAATGGCAAAACATTGACCAAGAAAATGCGATGTTCATTGAATCGAATGTTTGTTAAATCGAAAGACTGCTATACTAACTTTAACATCTACGTTGTGACCATATCCCTTACGGACGTTACCTCGAAGAGAAGAGGGATTACAAAGGGAAATTTTGAATTTCATGGGAATATCATCGGAAACTGCATTTCTTATGAATTGGTCAAGTATGGTACAGAGCTGACATTCTCCAACATGTGGCATGGACATAAGTGTTACGATTTTCTCCGTTAGGCTGGATACTTTGCGGTCTTTATAGAGGAAGTATAATATTGTTGTGCTCAGCTGGCTGACTGATATTGATAAGAGAAGGGTGTACTATTACTGTTCTCACGGACCGTTGTCCTATAGAAAGGCATGTCGATAGACTTGCCATTCTCTCGAAAAACCTTTGGTTGATCTGAGAAGGTATTGTCGCAATGGACTGCATTTAACAGTTATTTTCTGAATACTATAAAATCCAAAGATTAAAATTTCGTTTCTCTAATAAATTTCTCTTCGTTTGTTTTATCAAAAATATTGTTCTTAATCCTCTCACCAAAATGTTGATAAATATCTGTACACTACCTATACAACTAAATTACACACCTTTTGCGTATTTGCGCGTTTGTACAACTGTCGTTAACCACTCAAAATAGCGGTTATAATGGTCTATAGAAAAGCGATTATTGATATTTTGTTTAAACAGCATAAAAAAGTACAATAACAACCTTGTTAAAGGCGACAAACACAAAAAAAAAAAGAACAAAAAATATCCTTATTTGTAGCATTAAATACCGTGGATAGTAAGTAGTACCCTTCGCTTTGCCTCTCATAGGTGTCGTTAATGTCACTGGCAGCAGGTGTTGGCTGTTTACGCATAACCGCAGTCAAGCCATTAAAATGGTACATAATGGCCAGGACAATCACAAATACATGTTGTCTATAGAAAAACAATAACAAAAACAGAAATGAAGAAGAATGAAAACAAAAAAAAAATAAAGCACAGGCAGCAATAGCGCTGATGATAATGCGGATACTGTTGTAGCTGATGATGGCGAGAATAATAATGGCAGGCCGTTGACGTTGATGATGGTGGTAGTGGTGATAATGGTATGGTAACAAATACTTTTTAAAACACAGTAAATACATAAAAAGATACAATACGCAGCTTATCTACTTACATAAGTACGTACTTGCTACATACTCATACACGCATAGCGTAGTGTGTCCTACGTTTATAAAATGTCATTAATATCGATTTATGGTCATTATGGGGGAGCGAATTAAAACCAAAAAATATATTTTAAACATGGGCTACAAACACAGAAAAACTTGGCATCTTTTTTTTTTTTGTTGCTGTTTATAAACCAAAGTATCCTTTTTATCCTTTGTGAGCTGTTATGAAATTTTAACTTTATATAAAGGTGACGTTAATGGGCCACTGAGTAAAGAGACGTACATTAGAGGTAGAAATATATTAAATGCAGGCAGCTACGTCACTTATTATCTTATCTCTCCAGGTCTTAACCAAGATGGTATACTTCTCGGTGCTTGCCAGAATAACCCACATCATCGGCGTATGACACAATCTTAAAGCCTCTACTTTCCAGACGTTTCAAACCAACATTAGCCACCAGGAGCCCCCTGCGGAGTACCCCAGGCTGCACGCTTAACGATAGAACATCCACCCAGATTCGAACGGATTAGTCTATTAACTAAACCGCACCAGAAAATCTGGGGCGTGTGTATCCCTAAGTGAATTCTAAATAGAAGAAGTGGTAACATTATTGAAGTCCCCCCTCAATATCCAAGAAAGCCGACAGTGTGAACTCACACAGTGTGAAAACGAATTGGCCAGAAGTGGCACAACCGTCGAACATTTGAAATCTCTACATTGGGAAACAGATTCGAAACCTGCAAACTTAGAAGTGATAATTCTGACGCCAGACAAGCACCTTCGTTAGAAAGTGCTGCAAATCTGTTCAAGTTTAAACAGCGCCTGGAGGTTAGGCATTCCAACTTCCCCTTCGGCAAGTAAGTCTATTCAGACAGAGAATAGAGAAGCGGGAGAATGAGAGTAGTTAGAGAAAGGCAGAGATTCTCTTCAATTCGTAGGAAGGTAGAGATAGTTTGGTTCAAAGCAGCTTTTAATACTTCAATAGAGAGTTTAGCGTGAGTTTAACGTGTGTAGGTTTGAAATGTAGAATTTTTTATTTTTGAATACGTACATCAGTCTACCCTAGTGTGCCTGCACACAATGGGTTAAATGGTTAGAAAAGTTTGCTTATAAAGTTGTTGCTGTTACCATAAATCTTATAGTCATATTTAACAAACATTAAAATAACAACAATAATAACAAAAACAATGGCAAAATAATATTTTATGATAAAAGAATTTATGCGTTGTTTTTTATGGTTGAAGTTTTTTGTTTAAAAAAAAAATTTGTTTTTTATTGTATTTTACGTTTTTAAATAACCCTCCCACCATATTATTATTTAATGAGTTTTCTGCCTTATTGGTCTGTCTGTACGAGTACACACTACACTTGTAGGCTTTAAGGACTTTCACCGGAAATCATAATAAAATTATAGAATTTTTATTAATAAATACAAACGCAGAAGGCCATTATGAATATACATATATATGCAATAATGTCTAGAGGTTATGAAAAGTATACAAAATTTCCTAAATATGAACTAATAAAACAACAAAATCTGTTGTTTAAATGGAATTTGATACAGAGGGAAAAAATAAAAATTGAATTATCATACGAAATAAAAGCAAAAAAAAAAACAAGAAAATAAATATTATTAAGAATTAAAGAGAGAAAAAATTGTGGCTAGCCAGCCATTGCCTAAGCCTTAAGGTATAGAAGATGTAGGAGTCAAGAAAACTAGAAGAATATACGATGGCGGTGCCAAAAATTAGACAACCTTCAACACGAAAGACAGTACATTTGAAAATAAAATTTTTTATATGGAACATCACCTTGTTTTAGCTCGATACACTTACAGCTGTTCCAATCAATAGCTTCGATATTTGATTTATGGTAGCAACGGTTTTTGGTAGCAGCAGTATGATGTTTATAAACAGAAAATAAGGTGAACATACTAAATCTAGTAGAAAAAAAAACTTGAGTTGAATTATTTGTTAATCGATACAATGGTTGTCTGCATTGGTGGTTTGTTATTCATATGGCTGTCGGTGATGGTGCCACAGCACCTCATTCGATCGGAACAATTCTCGTGCAATGGCATTACGGATGTTGGCCTTCAAATGCTCAATTGTCTCTGGTTTGTCGGCATAACATTTTCCTTTAACGGGGTCCACACAGAAAATAATCCAACGATGTCAAACTGCAGCTTCTTGGCGGCCAATTGAAATCACCATTTAGGCTAATTAAGACGCCATCAAAAGTTTGACGTAATAAATCGATTCAGGCATGAGATGTGTGGCAAGTTGAATTATCCTGTTGAAACCGAACATCGTTCACATTAATACCATAAAGAGCTTGGTGGGATAGATGTCTTCATTGAACGTAATCGTTGCGCAGTTCGCATTTTTTTCGAATGATTGGAGTGATTCGAATAACTCTTCAACATTTTCAGTGTTAGTTGTTGTTGCATTTACACAAAAACAAGAAAGAAAAAGACAAAGACAGCAAGCAAAGCAAACGTACAACCTTCTAGTAAATATTGTAATGTTCGTACTCATATCATACTTATTTTGTGATTCTTGTAAATGTTGAGTAAGAGAGAGTCGAAATCAACAACATCATTCGTATTGTTAAGTATGAGTACGATGAGTACTTCAAATTTTTAATATGAGTTGTATGAGTATGATATTAAAATAAGTATGTATCAGAAATTATGAGTATGATTCGAATCTACTCATCTTTTTGAATACTCATTGCTGATCTCTGATCATTACAGGAAACTGACTGACACCCAGAGGTGATAAGTATAAATGCGTATAAGTATCAGAAATTATGAGTATGTTTCGAATCTACTCATCTTTTTGAATACTCATTGTTGATCTCTAGACTGAAATTATTGGGCGCGCCCTTTTTTTGTGCTTATATCTTATATTATATATATAGCAAGTCACCAAGGAAATATTTTTTCATTTTGTTGGAGATTTCTGATCTGTACTTTGAACCGTGGCCTCACGTGTATTAACTCTACACACGACCTATTAGACTACGGCGACTTCGATAGTTTCGAAATCCTTTAACATGATATTCACAGCCTCAGTTCTAATAGCTGTTGGTTTTATATCCTCAAATGAGACGTAAAAGCTTCAAAGGCATGCTTGTTAAATTTACCACTTTTCTTGCAAATATTTTCCTTTTTTAATATTTTTTCTCTCGCCATTTCTACATCAAATCGACTAACTGTTGGTAGTGCCCTCGTGCTTATATTAAGGTATGAAATAAGAATACTCATCAAACACAAATACACTTGAAATCTGTTTCCTTATAAATAAGAAATAAATATTTTGGAACAAAAAACAAAAAGAAACCTTTTGAGTTTTTCTTTTTTTCTTTTTTCCCCACTTGCATAAATACAATGAGAAAAAAAATACTCATCAAGGATATAATGAAATTATATAAAATAGACAGTGTCACATGTTTAATATCGTTGCCATTTCTACTGTCAGCAATAGCAACACCCCTACACTTTTCTTTATAAAAACTTTCTACCATAAGCAGCACGTTGTCCTTTTTCTAACATTATTCTAATGGCTATCCTATATGTATGTATGTATGACAGCAGTGTTACTTAGTTTCCTTTCATAATAATGTTGTCATATATTTGTGTTAAGGATAAAAAAAAAGGGACGCTTAATAAATTATTTACATGTCTATGTTTACGTCTTGCTTTTCTCTAAATTAACTTACAAGAATATTTTATGTTTTTTTGATGCAGAGATAAAAACATAAAGAAAAAGATAGGGATACAGTAATCTAAGCTAAGAACATAGAGATTGTCTCTGTAGATTAATATTGTTAAAAGCAAATGATATCTTCCTTTCAACACAATACAAGTTTATAGAAAAAAAGTGTTTTAAAAGATATCTTTGGAAGTGGATGTTGTCGTTGTTGTACTTCAACTTTAAACAGAATTAATAAATTTTACATAAAAACTGTAAAATAAATTTAAAAATTTGTTTCCTTTTTTATTTCAATGACATCCTTACTGACTTTCTAAAGACTAACAGCACCAGCTTGACCGTAAGATCTTAGTTAGATATTGAATACGGCAACCATTTCCTTCCAATGAAAGGAAGTAAATTATATTAAAAATGGAGATGTTTTTAAATGAAGAGGTTAACAAAGTCCAATAAGCTCACCTATGTTCAGATATGCAGTTTTATTGAGTCAATATTCAGTTTATTGAGTACAATAAGTGTTCAGACATAACAATATACGCAATTCAGCTGCCTTTTCAATATTCATTTGACAGCTGGTAAACAAAATAGCTGGTTGTTTCAACAACATTGTTTTTTTTTTTCTGTTTTGTTTTTTTTTCCTTGTTTGTCGTTGTTGACATTTCACTTGTCAAATATCAACAGAAAGTGTTCGGATAATTGTAAAATGCGTACCGAACATACTTATGACAGCACTGCACTTTAAGTTTTACTCAATATTATTACAATTTGCGTATTTATTGCGCAATAATTAATTGAAACTTTATATGAAATATTGAGCTCAATAATGGCGTTTATTGCGATTTACAAAATAAAGGTTCATATCTGAACACTGTATTATGTGGAGGAATGAAATCGCAGTAGTCTAGTGGGTGCTGTGTTGGCTTATTAAGCGTGAGGCCTCGGCTAAAACCCCAGGTCAGACAGCCATCTTCAACAGATTTCTTACAAAAACTCTGAGAGGAAATAAAATTGACGCGAAAAGTTTGTTCGAAATCTGACTTTAAACTGCAAACCCCAGGTCAGACATCAAAACGAAAATTCAAAACAAAAATATTTCTTTGGCGACTTCCCCTCAGCAAATGTCTGGCAAAAACTCTGAGAGTTAAAAAATTTGCCATGAAAAAGTTTCCCAAAAATCTGTCGTTCGGAATTGGCTTTAAGCTGTAGGTCTCGCCACTCATGTATAAAATTACCACACATAGAGCATAAGTGATGTGAGAAGCTAGGTCGTAAACCTGACTAAAGGGTTGTAATGACCAATTATGTACTCGTATGTAATACATTGAAAATTTTAAGTATGCTGTATGCAGTTGTTATCCATAGTAGAGAAAAACCTTGGACTTGGGAGTCCCAGGAAGCAGTATAAATACAATCTTTAACAGCATTGACGGTGCTATACGTAAAGATTTGCACTATGGCGGCTACTTGATTCTTACTTTAGTGATAGGCAGAGGTACCTACCTTTACTTACTTAATTGCTCATTATATACCTTTAGTCAGGATTACGACCTAGTTTTTCTCACCATGCAAGTTGTGCGTGCGTTAATTTCTTTCATGAGAAGATTTTCATGACAATTTTCTATTTACTTAGAGAGTTTTTCTCAGAAGAGTGCTGAAAAGAAGTTGTTTCTTTCAAATTTCATATTGGTCGAGATGTCTGACCTAGGAGACAAGCCAACACACTATCTACTGGGCTACAGAGTTTTAATCTCTATAAATATCCGTTCTTCCTAGAGTTCTGAAAATGTTTGCTGTATGTCAATATGAACCAAATGCTGCAGTTGTGTGGTCAGTTGCTCCTCATCATTAATAAAATCTTTACGAATGCACTGTTGAATTCCTTGTAGACTTTTGTTAGTTTCGACGTTCACCCTCAACCTAACCGGTAAGGGTGGCACTGCCTATCGCTAGTATCGTTTTGTTTAGCTTCAGGCTTACTGGAGAACAGTGAAGAATTTTTGTGATTGAAGAGACTTCTCAGTACTGCAAGAAATAAACAAAGTCTTGGTAGGATTAGAAGTTTTCATTTTATTGCATGGCTGGTAATATTCGAACATCGAAGAGAAAAAAAAAGTACAAAAAAGAAGAAAAAACTTGAATACAATTTGTCTGATTTTTTTTGACTATTCTGAGCCATTTTATTCTTTTTTTTTTATAACTTTTAAAAGTAAAAGTTTTTAGTTGAAAACTTATTGATTTTATAGAACGTTTTCGCAGATTACGTACACATTATATGGCCAAGAGTAATCAACATTAGATTACTTTGTTTTCTAAAGTAATAAAAATGCAATTTTCAAAATGCAAAAAAGTTTACTTACATTCTCGTTTTCTACAGAAATTGTTTTCAATAAAATATATTCAAATTGTTCCCAAGAAAAAAGAATAATGCGAACGAACAATAAATGCATGGCAAATGCCGATTTTTTATGCAAATTTTCTTTCCTTCTTCCAAATGGCATGTGTTCAATTCCATTTCATATGCAAACAGTACATATACACATGCACAATTGCTGGATCTTTTAAACATTTTTTTAATGATTTGAAAAGAATTTTTTAATTTAAATTTTTAAAAACATTTTCTCCATTTTATACAACTGAAGTAAACATCAGAGCGAGAGAGAGAGAGAGAGGAAACTAAGCTTCAGCAAGGACAGTAAAATCAATAAAAATTCCTTTCAGAACAGAAATTGCAAGTGTTGTGTTGTGTTTTTTAATAAAATTGTTGTTTGTTTTTCTATTTTTCTAATGTTTTTCACTTAAAAAGAAAACAGAAATATTTTAAATACAATACATACGCGTTGTATGCATGTTGAGAAAAAAAAAAAAAATATTGGCGTTTAAAAATTTGTTTTAAAAATATTTTTTTATTAGGTATTCGAAAAAGTTTGATTACAACTTGTCGACAAATTGCTTTAAAATACAATATCCCAGGTAGTATTGCAACAGGCAACGTAGTTACATTTATTCGTTTCGAAGACCTATTGATCCCATTATGTGCGGCATCTAACATCGTTCCCTTTCTGAGTAGAGCTCATTCAAAATGTCCGATTTTACATCACTCTGACGCATAAGTCAGACTGAATTTTATCCATGATATACATAAGTAATGTTGGTTTCGAGAGCCGCTGAGAAAACTGCACAAGCAAAAGTATAACCAGCTCAAATCGCAAGGAGCACAGTGACCTATTTACATCACCTCTTCGTGATGTGAACATGCTCTCAAATGACTTGTGTAGTATATAGCATGCATTCTGTGCCACATAACACCGTCCTGTTGTCTTTGACGTTCAGCTTATCCAATTCAGTTTATCAGCCTGTAGTGCTCGCCGTTGACAATAATGGCATGAATATATCAAACAGCATGTTTTTCGGGATGCATTAGACATTCATAGGCCTGATGTGAATTAATACCCTCACAAATTCGACAATGTTGTTTATTCATGTACCTTTTTCAACCAGAAATGAGCTTTATCGCAGAAAATAAATTTTCATTGAAAATTAGGCTCATTTGCCAACTGCTCCAGAGCTTATTTAGCGAACCCATGTTGTTGTCTTTAGTCGTTTATTTTTAGTTATTTACATGCATACATAATCGGATATTTACATAACATAATTGGCCATTACAACCCTTCAGTCAGGATTACGGCCTAGCTTCTCAACACCATTCATGTTGTGTGCGTTAATTTTATACATGAGTGGCGGGACCTACAGTTTAAAGTCGACTCCGAACGACAGATTTTTTGAGAAGTTTTTCTTGGCAATTTTTGCTCTCAGAGTTTTTGCCAGAAATCTGCTGAGAGGAAGTCGCCGAAGAAATACTTTTTGTATTTTGTTTTTGATGTCTGGCCTGGGATTCGAACTCGGGCCTTTCGTCCAATAAGCCAACACACTACTACTAGACCGCGGCGACTTCTACATAATCGGTTATTACAACTCTTTAATCATGATTACGATCTAGTTTCTCACTCCACTTATGTTGTGTGTGTTAATTTTTATGCATGAGTGTTAGGACCTACATTTTAAAGTCGACTTAGTTTAGTTAAAGGTAACTTTAGCTAAAGTGAACTTTAAAGTCACCTTTAACTTACTTTCGTTATTACAATCTAATAATAAAATAAAGTTAAATTATACAAAAATATGGCAGTGCCGGAGCAATGTCGATAACAATGCTCAATTAAACAAGTTTATTTTTAAACGCAGTGGCAACGACAGGCTTAGTTTTTTGTCGTCTATATTCATTTTGTTTATATTTGAAGTTGCCTTATTGAAAATAATACAAAATATGGCAATTTCCAACTTAAACTTAACTTTGAATGTTACCGGTAGGATGGTCCTCCATTTAACTTAAAGCTCACTTCTTCCTTATTGAAAAACAATTTATCTGTTCCTTAAAACCCTCCCTTTAGTTAATGGCAAGTTTTAATAATGGCCCTTAGAGTTTTTGCCAGAAATCTGCTGAGAGGCAGTCGCCGAAGTAAATTTTTTTCATATTTCTTTTTATTGGAGATGTCTGGCCTGGGGTTTGAACCGTAGTCTCGCGTCTAATAAGCCAACATACTACCTATTATACTGCGGCGATATTTATCGTCTGTTTATTGGTCAGTTGAATTTTGTACGGTTGTAGGGCCTAGTTACTACACAAAATTCCCTAAGATGTGGTCTGTGAACGGCTGTGAGAGTCTTAAAAAATTGGATTCACACGCCTCATCTCACAGACACTGGCAATGTGTTCGTTGCCGTATGGATATTGGTCTATCGTTTACTGAACTTGTGGATTGGAATTTAGCCATCAAATTGCAATTATTCCTTTTGGTTGAAAAAGAAACCAAGCTCATTATACATTGCTCGACCAGAACACCCATTTTCATAAAAAAAATATTGTTATTTGCATTTGTTGTTAAATGCTCTAACCGTCCATGATATGTTGGCAAAACAGAGTGAATAAATGCCAACCAATTTGGTAGATATAAGTTTCCCAAAATGGTGTTATTAATTGTCAAAGTTCGGAAGCCCCTATTGAAAGACCCGACCATACAGAAAAGCGAAGAATGTGTCACTAGCAGCTGAAAAACTATATAAAGCTATCAAAGGCAATGTTAAAACGAGAGGAAATAGTAGCGAAATGAAAAAAATTATTCAACTCGCTCTGGTCTATCAAACACATTTTTGCTTGGAAAACCTACGGTTTCACAACGATGTTAATGTTAACAAAACCAGATATTTCGTTTGTAAAATCTTATTTCAAATTTAAGAAACCGACGTTTAGTTTTGTTTAAAATTCCAAACGATCTTTGTCGACCACCCAATATTTCAATATGAAATCAAAAATAATACAAACACTGCCTGCTGCTCCTTTGCATTTAAATAAATCCCTAAACACAGTGAAATTGAATTAAATTTGTTTATTGTTTTTTTTTTGCTCTTCTATGTTGCAAATATTCCTGTCTGTCTGTCTCTGTCTTTTTTTATGCTGATGCTGGTGCATTTTATGCCAAACTGAACATATGAAATTGGTGGCACAAAAAATGTGTTTTTCTTATTTCAGCATGAAAAAAAAGAAGAAAAAAAAACAACACAGACTGTAATTAATTTTAATACATAATTTGTTTTTCATACTCTCTGCAGTTGTTTGTTTGCATGTGTTTTTTTTTTTCTTTTTTTTTGAAACTGTTTCCCAAATATTTTTATTGCACAAAACAAAAACAAGAAAAAATCATCATTTTGTAGTTGTAGCTGTCGCCAATGTCGTTGCTGTTTGTTATTGTCCTGCTGCTGAGCGAGCAGTTTTAATTGGCACTTTGGCAGTATACGTGTGTGTATACGAGTATTTCTTTAACCAACAAAACTAACAAACATATCATGTCCACCACACATGCACGTACATATATGGTATATGGATATTGCTACGAGATGATAAAAAAAATCACTCTCCCGGTTTAACATTGTGTTGCATTATAAAAAAAGGCGAGATAAATAACGAAATTGTAGTCGGTAATAACCGACTAATAACCGACATAATAAGCTAGTCATGAAACCAAATGCAGGTAAAATAACCCTGCTATCCTTCCAACAAGTGCATCTAAACAAGTGCATCGCAATTAGATTTGTTACAAAATTCTATCAGACCCACAAGCTTATTTCTATCAAAGCTCAGGATTTATGCAACTTAACTGTCTACATCTTCAGAATTAAAATAAACTGTTTAAGTTGCGTTTCTAAGGCACACAACCTAAGCATGCATCATAGACCAGCAATAAGTCTTTAAAAAGATTAATTTCTGATACTTATACGCATTCATACTTATTTTAATATCATACTCATACTACTCATATTCAAAGTTTGAAGTACTCATCGTACTCATACTTAACAATACGCATGATGTTATAGATTTCGACGCTCCTTTACTCAACATTTTCAAGAATCACAAAATAAGTATGATTCGCGTACGATCACTACAATACTCATAGAAGGTTGTGTGTTTACTTTGCTTGCTGTCTTTGTCTTTTTCTTTCTTCGTTTTTTGTAAATGAAACAACAACTAAGGCTGTAAATTTTGATGAATCACTCGGATCACTTGAATCATTTATGAGCATTATAAGTATTTTTCAAAATTTATATGAATCTGAATGAGTATGCGTATGTATCAAACATATTTCGAATGTTATGAGCTTAATGTCAACATTGTACTCATACTCAATGCAACCTGTACTTATAAATCAATGTTGTAGCGAGTACGAATGACTCAGAGTAGTTGAATTTCAATACTGTTGACTCAATCATGCTCAAAATTTACTGGGTACTAATGAGTAGCGAAAAAACGATTCTTTGCATCTAGTCCCTCGTGTGGATTCCTTGACATGGCAACTTTGAAAGCAACAACATAACAGTCGCACTTACAAAGGTTTCTACATCAGAAAATTCCAACGAATTTATACGTGAGCGTGGCATTTTTCTGTAGACGAGAAAACAGAATTTTCATTCATTCGTAAGCGAAAGATTTCCATATTCGTACGAGGACCCAAAAATTTGTGTACGTCTGGGGTATAAGCAGAATAAAATTATCTTTAAATCGGACCAGATTTCGTCTTAGTATAACTGGATACAGTCACTCAAACGCTGGGAATACCCCGCCACGACTGCCAGCAGTAGTAATAACAACGAAGAAAATTTGTCATTGTCGCGCACTTGAGAACTTGAAAGCATATAGAAAGAGGAATACGTACAATTCGTATTACAGGAAGATCTTGTTAGATAAATAGTAGGTATGTATGTTATAGTGGTAGCTTTGATTACTATACATAGCTCATTTGTTCGTTGTAATGCCACAGAAGTTCTTGTAGGACCCAAAGTGATTCTGCTTGGTTTGCTTATTTCTTCGTAGCGGCATTCATTGGAAGGACATTTCTTGTCTCTGTTTCATATATTAATATGGACCGAGTGTTGCTGATGAAGGAAGATTTCCCAGTTTTTCCACGATGTTAAAGCTGATTATTGAACTATAGGGCTTTCGTCTCTAGTAAGCCAACATGCTATTCACAATACAGCTATTGTTTTATTCTCAATCTCTTTATTCCAAATCTGTATACTTAACCTATACCAGTTGGACTGTATCCGAGTAACAAATGGCATCCGTTTAATCTTGAATTTCCAAGCGTTCATGAAGATCCTAATCATGCGATTACTAGGCTAATCCACTTTTCCCAGTACTTACGGTATCTTTTAATACAAAAGTTAAGTTGGTAGTTTCCAGTCCTAAAAGAATATTTGAGTTCTAGAATTCAATATGGACGGACAATGTTTCTACATACGACACGATTTGATCAAACACTTCAGTGTGCCAAAACATCCACCAACACATGTGTAGGTTTAAATGAATTCAAAAAGAACGTATTTCAAACATACAAAAGGACAACTCGTTTCTATTGAATTTTCCCAGTTTTTTTTTCGTGGGTTTGGTTGCCCCTGATTACAACTGCTTTAAAAAAATATATATACAGGAAAATCGTTTGCATACTCGTAGACCACCGTTAAAAATTCAATCACACACATGTATATAGACTTGTATGAAAATATTTTAAAGGTATACTTGTATTCAATACAATTGATTTCAATTGTTGGCCGTTTTTAGCAAAAATAATACCAAAAAAAAAAAAAAAAATGCAAATAAATATGTCATGGCCTAGTGTGGCACGTAGAACAGGATATAATGGTTTTAATGGAATAAAAAAGAACACACACACACAGACACAAATAAATAAATAAATGCAAACTCTATGAATGAGTTTGTAAGCATATATCGTTAAAAGTACTGTTATTTATATGTATGTATGTGTGTATATGCATGTGAAATAATAACCCTGTTTGTGGAATGGAGTTTCGTTTTTTTTTAATTTTTTTCCTTAAATTCCGTTGTCATCAACAGGGTACAGTGCAGTCACTGTAATTTACTTCAATTATAGGGGCATTGTTCAGTTAAAAATCAAACAAAATTTTATTCTATTTAGTCTGTATTTTATACTTTAGATATCTTACTAAACTTAATCGACCAAGAAGGGTCAGCATAACATTATGACCATGAAGGAAAATTTCTTTCATAATAAATCATAGTTGAACCAATTATGAGAAGGAGGAAACTTCCCAAATGGAACATCATTTGACCTCTGAGTAAAGAATATTAGAGAATATGGGAACATATGTACATGCCACAAGGATATACAGGAGTCTAGCACAATAATCCAGAATGTGCAGCCCAAGAACTATGCATTGGATGTAAGGACAATTGCAACTTAAAGCACCATTCATTTATTGAAGCCCTGTCTGAGAATAGATCTAGCAACTCCGTTGGATTTAAGACCAAGGCTACCTCGAGAATAGTATAAATCTATCTAAGAAAGCTAAATGAGCTAGGAAAGACACTAGGATCCTGGATTCCAGATCAATCTTACAAAAAGCGAAGCATTAAAATTTCTCATAGGAGGATAACATTTCTTTGGAATTAAAATGGAAATTAAAATGGGTATAATAGTAGCTTCTAGACTCCTCCATTCGCTTTTATTACTAAGTCCTGTTGTGAAGCGTTTGCAAAAATCATATAGTCAACTACAGGGCCTGCTAAGGGGGAACTGTCAGCCATTCGATTAATTTAATAATGAAATCCCCGAAATATTTTGTGTTAGAATTGTGCCCCATTATCCATAATCTTCAAATGTGAAGCGAACTTAAATCAAACAAAGTTCTCAGAGCTGCTGTAGCACTGGTTATCATTGCTCCTGACCTTTTAACAACCTCTAGTCTCTGTATTTGACTAACTCCTTTTGCGGTGCTTTTAGATCTGTTCTCTCTGCCCAGACAATGGCTCCTTATATCAGTACAAGTCTGACCATGTTTTGTGGTCTCTGTATAAAGCGTTTATATCAATTTAATCGCCAGCTTTATTCCCAGATATTTTACATCAATTTTCTGTAATATTATCTCACCTAGTAGGCGAGTATTCTTTCATTTAGGAAGGTTTTTTCTTCTTATAAATATTAGTATTGGGGTTTAACGTGACGCTTACTATCATGCAAACAGTTCCTTATAAATGCCTGAAGCAATTCTTGTGAAGCATAAGTGAGAACCAAGGTTGCAATCCCGACTAACAGGTTATAATGACATGCATGTAAGCATGATTCTTATGAGGACGAGATTAAAAACGAAACAAATTTTGGAAACAAAATGAATCTTTTAACTTCAATAGACAGAATAGGGATATCCTTGATTTCTGTATTTGATGCCACAGTCCTTGCCTGCAGGTTCATAGGCAGTAATGGCTAAGTATTCGATTTGTTGAGGAACTAGTGATGACTCTGCCAGAAACTATACCTAACCAAACTTTTACATGTGATTACTGAGATGGAAGGTTTTGCAAAGGAAACCAAAAGTATTACGTTTTTCAATCATAGTAAAGTATACTTGCACAAATTTTTTCGTGAGCTCTCCTCCTTGTAAGAGTGCCTTTTTTTTTCTTTCAAAATGTTCCACCATATCATATGCCTTTTCAATATATTATTGTTCCTGTAACACCGCATACGTAACGCTGCCAGATTTATATTTTCGTTAAAAATATACAGAATAAAACAACAAAAAAAAACACATTTTATTAATATTTCTTTTACTGCTTTAAACCATTTATTTTCGCTCGTTCTGTGAATAGTATTCAATTGAATATAACTTTATATTGGTTACAGCATATGGGTCATTTCACTTTAAAATGCTATCCACATGAAAATATGAAAATATTGAAAGAGTTTATGAATAGATCATACGGAGTTTCATGTGAATTGTTTCCAAGCATTAGAAAATCTTTGTTATTCGGATGTGAAATAACTCATTTTTAAATGATTATGCATGCATGTGTGTGTGCGGGTGTATGAGTTTGTATTCATGTGTTCCTGAGACTGCATGTAACAAACGATGCTTTGGGTGTCATTATTCATCTTTTTTTTTCTCTCTCTCGCTCTCTCTCTCTTTCTCAATACTAACCAATACAACAAAATATGAAATACTGTAATAAAAAACCGATGTACAGCAACAACAATATCATATTGAACAGAAAAAAAAGAAGAGAAAAGAAATAAAAATATGAAAGAAAGAAAGAAATTATAGTTGATTGTATGTGTGTGTTTAACAGTTTTCTTTTTTTTCTGTTATGTTTCCTTTACATGTTTCTAGTAACGGAAAATCTATTTTATTGAATAAATGAGTGTGTATGAGTGTATCTGTGTGTATGTTTCAATTGTTTTCTGCCATTGCTCTTTCTCTCTCTCTCTCTCTCTCTGTGGATATTTTGCAATGTAAATTATATTTCGTTTACAGACTTGCATGCGGTTTTATAACCGTATGGAGCTAACAAGGGGCATCACAAAAACAATATTTATTGAAAATAAAAACAATAAAAAAACAAAATAAAATAAAAATAAATAAACAAGCAAAGCTTTATTTCTCTCTATTTGTTCATAAAATTCAATAGTTTTTCTTGATTTCTTTGAGCAACAATATTTCAGTTTTTATTTGATGTTGAAGAAAAGAGAGAAAGAAAAAAATGTTTAATTTTCGTTTATTTATCGGAAAACTATTCTTTTAACAAAATGTCTTTGTTAAGAATTATTTAAAATGTATAATATTTTCTTACTTTTATTTATTTATTTATTTTTTTTTGCGTTCATATATTTGCAAAGAATTTATAAAAGTGCTCTCAGATGTGTTGTCTACAATAGTTTAAAGATTTTTTTTTGAAAATATTGTTATGCTTTGTTAGCAAAGGTAACATAAAGCAGCATAAAAGTTTTGAATTTTTTTTGGAAAAAAAAATGAATTTTGTAAAAGTAAATGAACAATTTATTTCAATTTTTAAAGATTATTTCATGCTATCTGTGACTATGCCGCAGTTGGTCCTGCTATGATCTCCGATATCGTCATACTTCCCCAGCATTTTAGCCGGTATCTCACCAGTGGCAGCTGTAACTCTATCGGGACTGCATGTTTATTTTGATAGGTTTGACTTGTTCACAAAAACTTCAGTCAAGTGGGTTCATATGAAATCATTTTAATTTCAAATCGCCTCTCAATAAGTTCGTGATATCGCCTGGCGTGCAGGTTTTTAGAAACCACAGCTCAACCAGGGCCATCACCATCGATTGACTGCAAAATTGGTGCTGTCAGCTAACAATCCAATCCAATACAATAGCTAAGGCATAAATCCGGGAATTATTAGATGTTCTCTACGACAGAAACGAGAATACTCGAATCCTCTGGTAATAATGTCATAGCTTACGCTACGACATTGCGATTGCTACGTCGGGAATATGTCCACAGATGCTGTCTGACAAGCTGATCTTAGCGCTGTCGATTGTACTGGACTGGTGCGGTTATTTTGGACTGTCTGTTAATCTCTCCAAGATCAATACAATTCTTTTCAGTAGGAGATACAAGGTTCCGACCGTCACACTGCCTAGTATTAGCGGGATCAGACTCAAGTTGAATCCCAAGGTTAAATATCTCGGCTTGATCCTCGATCCCAAACTCAACTGAGGGGTGAATCTGGCACTTGGGGGGAGGGGGCGAAAAGTGGCCTGTGCCAGATCCAGATGGTGTCTCCGCTTGATATATTTTGCAGTCATCGAACCCAACTTCCTATACGGTGGTGCTTTCTGGTGGACTGCCCAATTTCAGACTTCTTGACAAGGTCAGAAGGTCTGCAGTTATTCGTATCAAAGGTGCTCTACGCACCACCCCCACAAAGGCCTTGTTCGCAATGCTTGACTGGCTTGCTACTGTGCTTCTCGCTAAGCAGGTAGCTATGTTCACTGCGACTAGACTAAATACGCTGCGACGTTGACGCGTCGTCCTCTCTGGTCACTACTCTATTTTGGAGATTGATTCTGTGGTCCCACTGAACATCGATTATCTCCCTGTGCAGTTTTCACTTCCTGATCCTGATCAAGGACGACTGGGTCCCTGACATGATCGTCCTCCCTTAACTCCTAGAAGTATACACTGGTGGCTCTAAAATCGATAGAGCGGTAAGTAGCGGAGTCAGTCGCTCGGACTCGGTTATTAAACTTTAGGTCCGTCACACTTAATATAACTTAACATAACTGGTATGAGAAGCTCTTCGTAATCTTAATAAATGTGTGTAATGATTAAGCAGTTCATAGGTATCTCAAGAAATTAAAAAAAAAATTATCAGCTTGTGGGTCGGAAAGAGTTGCCATTCTCTTATTTTTTTTTTTTTTTTGCTATCATACTACCTATGGTAACTCAATATTTGTGTTCTTGATTACCTTGATGAGTACCAGAGGTCAGCAATGAGTATTCAAAAAGATGTGTAGATTCGATTCATACTCATAATTTCTGATACTTATACGCATTCATACTTATTTTAATATCATACTCATACTACTCATATTCAAAGTTTGAAGTAGTCATCATATTCATACTTAAAAATATGGATGATGTTGTTGATTTCGACTCTCCTCTACTCAACATTTACAAAAATCACAAAATAAGTATGATTCGCATACGAAGACTACAATACTCAGTAGAAGCTTGTGTGTTTGCTCTGCTTGCTGTCTTTGTCTTTTTCTTTCTTCTTTTTTGGAAATATGACAGCAACTAAGACTGTAAATTTTGATGAATGATTCGAATCCCTCGAAACATTTATGAGTACATATTATAAATATTTTTCTAAATTTATGAATCAAACATATTTCGAATGTTATGAGTCTGATCTCAACGTTGTACTTATACTCATTGCAACCTGTACTTATAAACCAATGTTGTAGTGAGTTCGAATGAATCAGAGTAGTTAAATTTCAATACTTTTGAATCACTCATACTCAAAATTTCATGAGTGCTTATGAGTAGCGAAAAAATGATTCATTGCTAATCTTTGATGAGTACCTCAAAATTTCTTATTATTGTGGAAAAAAATTTTAACAGTTTTCTTATGATGACCTATTGGATTTGGCCACTTGCAATTTCTTTTTATTTCTAAAACTACAGAAACGTTTGAAAACATAATCTCTTTATGAATGAAAGAGCCAAAGGCTAAAACAATTTTTTTTCAATAAATTTTAATTAAAGTTTTTTTTTATTTTTTTTCTTATTTTTTTTTTTAATAATTCAGATATAAATATTCTATTATCTCCAGCTAGCAAAAAGGAAATGTATTTCGTATTTATTATGTCTTCTTAATAGAAGTCAATAAAATAAAAAAAATACTTTGCAGTAGAGAGATATTAGGAAGTCTTATCATTAAAATTTTATTACTTTATTGTGCATTTAACAATTTTATTTAAATTACACAGAAGGCCTTTATATCAGCAGAGAGAATAACAAAAAAAAAAACGGAAACATTAACAAAGATAAACATAAGACTCCTGTCTTCGTATTGTATTATGTCGGCTAATGACCATTTTATATGATACCATTAACCCATGAATAGGCATAAATTTTGCAAAGACTAAGAAATAATAAACCATGAACAAGTGTAATAAAGCTACGAATTAAGACAAAAATCTTGAAATAACAACAACAACAACAACTTAAAAAATAGGAAAACAATCATTAAGAAAAAATTACTTGAACAGTTTGACTTCATAATGCTGAAATGAAAACATTTTCTTAATATTTTTGTATACAGCAACTCCATAATGATAATCAAAATGATGATTTTTTCTTTTCTTTTTCTACAGTTTTTTCTTTGTATTTTGTTGCCTTAATTTACAACTTTATTTATAGATTTCGTTTTACTTCCATACTCTGATTATTGTTGTTGATATTAAAACTGTTATTATTTTTCCATTTCTACATAGTATACAAACATACATAGATACATATATCCTTTGCTCTGTCTTGCTTTCTTCTAGTGCTGCTTTCTCAGGAAAACCACACGCAATATTTGTGCTGTCGAAGAAAGAAAAAAGAAAATATAAGGAAAGCAAATATTCACTTTTCGTTTTCGTTTCTTTTTCTATAAATTTATGAGTTTTTGTGCCCTTATATATATACATACATATACATATATATGTACGTATACAAACTTTGACTATGTATTTAACTTTGCTCAGACAAATAGCAAATCATAGACGAAGACAACAAATGGCGTATGGCGTTTGGCGTATGGCGTATGGCGTTTGGCGTATGTCGTATGGTATTTACGTGCGTCTGAGCATTGAAACATTTGCTACAGGATATTGTTTTAACATTTGGCAAATGTTTATCGTAAAGCACTTTTTACTACAGCATTTAGCAGTGATTTGCGAATTTTGTTTCCCAGCATACCCTACAAATTTCCATTAGAAGTTAACAAATACTTACTTTACATAATTAGCCCTTAACCACACGATTAACGGATTTCGGCCTGCCGTAACACCAATTGGTCACACCAATCGATGACAGGGCTTCCTCGATTTAGTACTCCTCTTTGTCGTCTTCGCTGACTTCCGCAGATCTCCGCATTAAATACCCGTCTCGACACAGCATCATTCTCCATTCGAATGACATGCCCGAGCCAGCACAGCTGTTGGATGTTAATACTCTGCACAACATCTATTTCGTTGAGAAGCTCATACAGCTCACTGTTGGATTGGATGCGAAAATCATCGCCAACTCACACTGGACCGAAAATGTTACGTAGGACTTTCCGAATACTCTCAGTGCTTAATACGGAGAGCATTCTGCGGAAGGCTGCTGCGTCAGTGCTTAATACGGAGAGCGTTCTGTGGAAGGCAGGGGCACTATTTTTCAAAAAAGCGTCTCGTTGCTTGTGTACGTTAATGACATTGACATCATAGGGTGGTTCAAGCGAGATATTATGGTTGCCTTTAGTGCTACAGTCTACTAAAATAGATCTGGTAATAAATGAGGGCAAAACGAACTATATGCTATCGGTAATTAGAGTCGTGTGGTGTATTGGATTTCAGATCACGGCCGATAGCTATACTACTTTCTTTGCCGTTTTCACCAAAAATATTGTCAGTCCAGAGATCATTTTAACTATTGGTCTCAATAGTTAATCGATTAGCAGAGACCTCTCTCGTACGACAAAACTAATACACTACAAGATGCTCATTTTCTCCGTGCTTTTTTACGATCCAAACTTTTTCAACAAAAAGTAGCCCGTCGTTACCACTGTGGTAGAAAAAAACTTTTTAATTGAGCAGTGTTATCGACATTGCTCCGACACTGCCACATTTATGAAAAAGTCAACTTTATTTTATCTGTAGGTTGTAATAACGAAAAGAAGTTAAAGGTGACTTTAAAGTTAACTTTAGCTAAAGTTACCTTTAACTAAATCCAACTTTAACGGTAAGTTGTAATAATGACCCTTAATCGAGTAACAGAAAGCTAATTAATCAACGAAGCTTTCACGTGAAACATTATTATTAATGTTCGCTAGAGTCTTCCCATCCCATGCTGTGAAAAACGTATCAGTGGTGATCTCCTTCTCCTTATACCAAACACTTTTTGTCCCTGTATTAACACAAAAATAACAATTCAAATAATGCATATTATATCCCTACACAGAGGGTCCATGATATTCTCTGTTAAAAAGGATTTTTATGTCAGAAAACATAAATTGAATGGGACATTGATGCAAAAAATATCAGAAACCCTAGAAAACCATATCATCTATCAAATTGTATAGTGTGCACCATTGAATTATATGTATGTCACTATCAAATATAATACTGTGTAGCATTTTTCGATGTACACATGAATTACACTCGATTGCAAACTGCTGTTTATTTCATGTGAAAAAGTTTTTTCGTTTTCTTAAAAAAAAAGTTTTTTCTCTACTGAATGTAGGATCTTATAATGCTTTGTTGGCTGGTGGCTAGAAACTCAATAATGCAAGCGACACCGAGAACACAGAAGAAAAACTTTATAAATTAACGATTTCAAATAATATAGTAAAAGTTTGTGTTCAGTTTCCTTTTCTCCTTTGCTAATGCTTAACAATTCAGGATAAGTAAGAAAGAAAACGAGTAAAATATTATTAATTGGCATATATTAGGATTAAATTTAGATGCATACAGTGATTAATATATTTAATTTTTGTGGCTTTCCGAATGATACACATTCCAATTTCAACTTTTTTCCCTTCCACGATCTTTCGGTGTAATCAATATAGGTATCAACTTGAAAGACTTCCTTTCTGTGAAAAAAATGCTGCGCTTTTCTTATTGATGTCGAATGATATTGTTAAACTGTCATTCAAGTAAAAGTATTTCTTGGTTTGGAATTCCTTTAGTTAATTTTCAGTCATGACCGAAATTATATAGAAAGCATATCGAAAATTTTGTAAAATGAATCACACAATCTCTGTCACTATGTACATATATATATACATATATTTACATACATATATTCCCCGGGGTCATTACATATCAGCTAAGCATGAGGAAAGACTTGGCTTCCTTGCTTATGACTTCTAGAGCTTTTAAGAAGCCGTTGAGGTGGTAACGGCATAATGTTCATGTTTGATGGCTTAACGGTGCAGTCACTGCTTGACAACATATCGTTCACTGGACTTACTAAAATACATAATTGGTCATTACAACCCTACAGTCAGGATGACGAGTATTGAAAAAGATGAGTAGATTCGAATTATACTCATAATTTCTGATACTTATAGGCATTCATACTTATTTTAATATCATACTTATACTACTCATATTCGAAATTTGAATTACTCATCGTACTCATACTTAAAAATACGTATGATGTTATTGATTTCGACTCTCCTTTACTCAACATTTACAACAATTTACAAAATAATTATGATTCGCGTCTGAACACTAGAATGCTCACTAGAAGGTTGTGTGTTTGCTTTGCTTGCTGTCTTTGTCTTTTTCATTCTTTTTTTTTGTAAATGCAACAACAACTAAGACTGTAAATTTTGATGAATAATTCGAATCACTCGAATCATTTATGAGTATTATAAGTATTCTTATAAATTTATAAATCTAAATGAGTAGGCTTATGAATCAAACATATTTCGAATGTTATGAGTTTGATGCCAACGTTGTACTCATACTCATTGCATCCGGTACTTATAAGTAAATGTTGTAGTGAGTACGAATGAATCAGAGTAGTTGAATTTCAATACTGTTGACTCACTCATACTCGAAATTTCATGAGTACTTATGAGTAATTAAAAAACGATTTATTGACGATCTCTGAATACATCTTTGCTTCTCACACCCCGTATGTTGTGTTTGATAATTTTATACATGAGTGGCAAAACCTGCAGTTTAAAATCGACTCTGAATGACTTGATTTGTGAGAAACTTTTTTCTTGGCAATTTTATTTTCTCTCAGAGTTTTTGCCAGAAATCTGCCGAGAGGAAAAATTTTTCAATATTTCGTTTTATTTGAGATGTTTGACCTGGGATTTGAACCGTGCTCTCACGTCTAATAAGTCAACACACTACCTAGTACATTACGGCGACTTATTAACATGTTGTTAATGTGACTTTAAAAGAATCATGTTTTAAGGTGAAACGCTGATACTGATTCCGAGATGAGTTAGTCAGGACTCATCAGTTGGATCTAGGGAATCACTCAATGTAGTACCAGTGCTAGCCCATATACATATGTGCTCTAGAAAACTTTGATTTCGATGAACCGGCAATTGCCTTCTATCCTACCTTATGGCGTAACATATTAGAGCATAAGCTCACATGTACAAAAATATGTGATTAAAAAGAATATCTTGCAAACGTCTCATTACGGAAAGGTACCGTTAAAGTTGACAGAATGCTTATAATATGGAGAAGCAGCTGTGACAACACAATTAATCTTCCATTGACGTTCAGTGATCCTCTAAATTAAGTTTAAGTTATCAGTTAAAACACCGTTTATAAAGACGATTGAACTGAGAACCAGTGTTCTGGTAACACCTCTGGCTCTTTAGTTTTTCTTTTCATCTGTCATTTATAGCATTTCGCTTTTATTATGACATTATTGTCATTAATTTTCTGTTAAGGAAAAGAATTTCATTTTTTTGCCATTCGCTGATTTTGTAATTTTTGTTGCGTTAAACAGAAAATATTGTTTTCCTTACATTGTCAACCTATCCATGGGTTGTCACAAATACACTGGGCTACAATAAAAATTTGTAAAACATTTTATACGAGTGATTAGTTTAATTTGTGTCCTTTTGAAGTTTATTTGTTAAGGTGACTTCAAACTTTTGTTTACGTTGTTAAGTTTAAGGGGAATAAATCCTACATTGAACTTTCTTTAACAACCCTCGCATTTGATTTTTATGTAAAAAATGATATTTTGGATGTTAATCTACGTAAAAAGCAGTGATTTTGTTATTTGTAATGATGCTGATGATGATGATGATGATGATGATGGGGATGTTGTTGTCGATGCCAGTCATAAGATTACATTTTTACTGGGGTTTCTTCCATTTCAAATGAAATCTTTTATTTCACCGAAAGACATATTGGAGTCAATATTTTTTGTGTAAGTTGTGATGGTTTTCAACATTTTTGTGACAGCATTGAAGTTAAATTTCGAATACGTTTAATGTGCGACATTTTTTTGTGCTTTTTAGGGAGAATTTTACTTTGATTTGTGCATTAAGATTACAAAATTTATTTTCTAGCAACGATTTAACTACAAAGCATATGTCTTTTAAGTTCAGCTTATAACGATCAAGAAAATTGTGAATTAACTTTTATGAAGACTTGACGGAAATATATTTTGCATTGATTTAATGAACATGAACATGAGAAACTGTAGTTAATTTATTTCCATTGGATTACTTTGACAGATACGTCTGTTATCACTTATCATGACAGACAAGGTGGACTAGAAGACAACTTAGATATTAATTCGCTCTTGTAAAAGGTACCAACTGTAATGGGTATTCGTTATGCGAGTAATTCTTGAAAGAATTTAGAAGCTAACTCGCTCTAGTAAAAGCCACCAAAGTGGGTATACGTTATGCGAGTAATTCTTGGCAACTACATGTGGTAAACTTCTCTGAATACAAGCATAAAAAATATGAATAAGAAATCCTAGAGAAATTATTAATGTTTTATGGAGAATACCCGATATTTGAATAAATTTGTCAAAATGTACATGAGTGATCAAATGTCCTCTTGTCATAGCTGCTAATTTCGAATGATCTTCTGAACATTTTCCCCCATAGTCACAGGCTTCGCATCGGCATCTGTGTTTAGGCCCATATCGTTTGGCTACTTCCAAACGATGAACCATTTGCCTTCGGAAGCCCAATCATGAAATGGCAGGGAGTTTTACACCAAAAATTATCAAAGATAACCCATAGAGAGTGGTTTTATTTCCCTTTTATTGGCTTATGGTTATAAATTTCATTTGAAAATTAATATTGCAGTACGCTCCGATGTTATGGTGTTTCTCACGTAGGGTATGATTGCGTACATTTTGTGTCACATTAAGGACTGAGTCTCTGCTTAGATATTAATCCTTCCAATACCGAGTTAACAGATGCCAGATACCGGACTTGAGGCTCAGTAAAATTCATGGAGAAGCAATACATCTTGGTGACCATGAAAAAAAACCAATGCTAAACTGGACGTTGTTGCTGTAGTCTAGTAGGTAGTGTTCGAGTATTGGCTTGAAAGACATCAGATCCCAGGTCAGACATCTCCAACAAAAAAATATTTCAACTGCAACTTCCTCTCAACAATCTTCTGTCAAAAACTCTCCGATACTAAATAAACTTGAATTGAAGAAGTTTCCAAAAAATTTGTCATTGAGAGTCGACTTTAAATGTATAAAATTGTATTGTATAAATGGTATTAGAAGCTAGGTCGTAATCCCAACTGATGGGTTTCAATGGCCGATTATATATGAATGTATGTACGTAAACTGGAAGCTTACTAAACATGGAGATCAGAAAATCACGCAATAATTGCCACATGTCTGCGGCCTTAAACTAGAAATCGTTGTTTGGATGCACACAACGATAGTGAGACCACTACGCACAACCGGAGCGATGGTATCGCTATTGGTAACGAAAAAGACAATGAAGACGTACAGTCAAGGAAAAAAGTCTACATACACCACTTTATGTATTGTAAAAGATGTTATAGCGTTGTTAAAGGTGCTTACAATTAAAAGAATCTTTGAAGAAGAATGTATGTATGTATTTAAAAAGATGTTATAGCGTCGTTAAAAGCGTTTACAATTAAGAATGTTTAAAGAAGAAAATTTGAAAAAATATAATATATATAGGAATTATATAGGAATTATTGAAAAAAAAAAAATATAAAAAAGACAATACACAGTGGTGAATGTAGAAAAAAGTCGACATATAGTAGTGTATGTAGACTTTTGACCTTAACTGTATGTCCCTCTGTAGCGTTTACAACCAATCATTATTTTTTTCCATACTAAAACTAATTATGGCATAGTGAGACTGAACATTTGAGGGTTATTAATAACTAGAGCATATGTTCAAGCACGTAAGCTTGCGGTACACCCGACAGAATTTCACATACTCTTCGATTACTTGGCCCTTCACTAGACTTTGAAAATTTTATTCAAGGTCAGGATCTCTTCTGATACACTTGAATGAATTTGAGATACTTTTCTATAACTTGACTCTTCACTAGACTTCGAAAATTGATTCAAGTTCAGGATCTCTTCTGGATTGAACTCCTACACGGGTTCATTATTAAGGTTTATACGAATGTATTCAAGACTAACGTGATACTGGATCTGGTGTTTTCTCTGTTGAAATATATTTGTGGTGCCACTACAATTTTCTTTCTACGTTCGTTGGTATCATTTTATGGCGCCCGAGATAATTGTCGTGATAGTATCTCACGCCCCTAATTATGGCCTTATGGCCTCAAAGGATTTTTTTTCGTTTTCTCAGACAACAGGCCTTCGCGGTTTGATTTCGATTTCTATATTCCTAGAATGTAAGCATTTTACTAAAAATGACGAACTTTTTGATATGGAAACTTCTAAATGGTCCTCAACATGCTCGAGTAGTTGTAAACATGTCTCTTAATTACAACGTTCCGAATAGCAATTACACATAGAGTTTGATTTTTCAAGCCCACCTCCATACAATGTTAGCAACTGCAATTTTATATACCAAAAAAGTGTTGAGCCTTTTATTTTATCTGCACTCCACAATACATTGGGTCACTATATTGAATTTGTATATTATTTAAATACATATATTCATTGATTTTGTATCCGCGTGAAAAAGTGTTTTATTTTTTTTTTGTTTTTCGATATCAAAATAATATCGAATATTCTAGATTCAATTGAACGGCACTTGAATAAATTTTTTGTTTTCCTTTCGCAATTAATAATTTACGTTGAAGTCAATAAAAAATGTTTACATTTAAAAGTATTGTTCAGTAACAAGAGTCCAATAAAAATTGTTATTTTTTGGTATATGAAAAGGGTGATTATTTTATGGCTCAGAAACTTTCATGGTATAATTGATTTACATTTTTCCACTTGTTAATGGTGGTCGAATGTAAGCGATTATTTAATTACAATAAAACAAGTGTAAATATAAACTGCTTAGAGTTTAAGAAAATAACTCCCGGTTTCAAGCTGAGCCTAAAGCACCTATTACACTAGTGGATATCGTCTCCAAACATGACCTGATGACGAACCATCAACCTCCTGTAGTAAAGTAAAATTCGTGCTTGCAATTTTAGCTTGTTCGCTTATTAGACGTAAAGCCCGGGTTTGAACCCCAGGCCAGACATCAAAACGGAATATGAAAAAAAAAAAATATTTCTTCGGCGACTTTCTCTCAGCAGATTTCTGGCAAAAACTCTGGGAGTAAATAAACCTGTCATGAAAAAGTTAAACTGTAGGTCCCTCCACTCAAGTATAAAATTAAGGCACACAACATGAGTGGTTTGAGAAGCTAGGCCGTAAAGGGCAATTATGTATGTATGTATGTAAACCTGGCCCGATAAGTATCAAATTTTTTTCATATTTGGCTGATGGGTGTAATAGTAAAACACTCCCTCTCATCAGGTTGTATTTGCAGGCAAAGTTCGCTAGTGTAATAGGCTCTTTAGAGTCTCAGAGAAGAGTTCTATTGAAAAGTTCTATTGCGTAAGACGTTTAAATATACTTTTGAGAAGGATTTATGGTTAAGACATGTCATTCTTCAGTTACGGTCCCTGATTGGTAATATTCTTCTTTGGAAAACATATGATCGATGCTTTGAGCATTTGAGCCCATTTTTTTCCATTACGCCTCTTGGGAGCATATGGCTTCCACAAAGCATCAACCATCTTATCCGGTTGGCTGTAAGATTGCACTGTCCTCGATCTTGGAGTATCGAACGTTTCAAGTAACATTCTTGTTATATTATCAGTATTCTTCCTGATAGCATCCATCTCTATTTCTCTGGTAAGGTTCCAGAGATCCATGTTGCTCATGTTATTAGGCCAGAATATTTTGCATATGACACTGAGCCACTTGTTGATGAATAGCGTTCGCTTGGTAGTGAGCTTCGTTCGTCAGGATATTGATCCCATATTGGCTTTAGTTGTCCGAATGCCGCTCTTGCTTTATTGAGCCTGTTAATTACGTTGTTGTCACTATACTGCCTAGATAGTAGAAGCTATCTATGTATTCCGAAAGATGCTAGCCTGTCTTAAAAAATAACACTGAGACATCTTACGAATATTTTTAGATGTTCGTGGTAGTTAGTATAAGTAACACTTGACTACCATGTACTGTACTTTTTTCGATTTTAAATATCAACAACTAGAGTAGAGTTTTCCAAAATATCTAAATTAAACACCCTTTACTTACGAATGCATGTTAATAGGTTAATAAGAAAAAAATAACACTCTATAGGCACATCAATTAAATTTTTTTTTAAAAGGGTGCACTTTTTTCAAGTGAAGTAACAATTAAGGAGTATTCAATATTTGTTATATACGACCAATAACAAATGAATTGAATAAAGGAAATAAACCGGAAAAATTATTAAAGTTTCCAAAAAAAAAATGCTGCGGAAATAGTGGCTAAAATTGGACTTTTGAGGACAGAATAAAAACAGCAGTTTTTTATAAGCAAAAAACTGAAATCAGAAATATTTCAAAAGAAGCATAATAATTGCGACAAATCGCCAACATATAATTCGGCATTCGTTGTAGCTCAATTGGCAATGAAGTTGAAAATTATGTTTTCATACGTGCATTTCTTTCATTCGGTACTTCTCCGTCAGTGCAACGCATAAAGATGTGAAGCTTTTAATTGGAAGTATAATCTGGTTTTTTGCGCTTTATTTTCTTATAAATATTATATTCCAATATACGTTGAATTAATTCTTGTGCAAATCTAATACGTTGCTACTTTGCTGTCAGTTTACAGTACACCGTATTACGTTGAAGGTATTATGTATTCTACGAGACTTGCCCTAAACAGTACCAACATTTCAGCGAAAGGCTGGTTGAAATACAAGATTATGCTTCGAAGCCAGCCTCAGTGACAATATAATGCAGAATTACAAGGTCTTAAGTAGAAAATCTTAAGTAAAAAATGAAAAATTGTGGCCATCAAACGTCCTCTACAGTCCAGCTGGCCTGTGACCATTTAGTACACAAAGAAAGAAACAATGGAGAAACATTTTTTTAAAAAAGCCATATAAATATGGGTACAACTTGAAGCGATAAGACTGAACAGATTAGTAAGCAAAGTGCTTGAAATGTTTAAAAGGAAAACCAGTTGAGTGAAATGGGAAACACGTACTTCTACAAGCGAATATGGTATTATCCTTTAGTCTTATCAAACAAATTAAAGACACAAGATTTGGATGTCAACGAAAATCACACAATTATATTTAGTTGGAACCACCAGAAATTTCTAAAATACTTGAAGTCATAAACTGTTTGAAAAATAATAACCCAGAACTGGATAACATATGCCACGAATTGCTATGTCCATCTCTGGTAATATCTCCGGTAATAAATGTTAATTTCTGAAATATTTCTGGTAATCATTTCTCTATGTAGTCTTGTAAATCATACATACATACATACATAATTGGTAGTTGCAACCCTTTAGTGAGAATTATGACCTAGCTTCTCACACCACTTTTGTTGTGTGTGACTATTTTACATATAAGCTGTGGGACCTACAGTTTAAGTCGACTCCGAACGACTGATTTTTGAGGAGCTCTTCATGGCAATTTTATTTACTCTCAGAGTTTTTGCCAAAAATCTCCTAATGACACCTCCCGACTATATCTCATCCAAATTTTTTATTCCTTTGAAAGACCGATTGATAACATTAATGTATGGAATAAAACATCTTTCAGATATTTGCCGCGGTTTCTCTTAGTGTATCGCATCCGTAATATCCAATTTTCAACAAATTTGGTGGTTGTGTTGGCTTTTGGTATGTCTATTGCCTATTTGCTTACACCTACAACTTAAGAAAAACAAATAAGAAAAAGTTTTACAGCTGCAAATCCAAAGCTATCGTTGGCTAATTAACATCACCTCCATCTGAGATAAAATTGCCCTCAATTCGTTCATGACAAGAGCTTCGTGACACGTAGTACCGTCCAGCTGAAACGACATTTCATTGGTGTCCAAATCCATCAATTGAGGGTAAATGGAATTGGTAAAAATGGACCTATACAGGTCGATATATCGAATTCGGGACTATACTACCAATGCACATAAGATCCAAGAGCTCGCAATTCGTCGTTTTTAGTGTAAATTTTGGGTTGGCGTAGGCATCGATACAGATACTTTTGAAGACAAGCCATGAAGGGCAAGCCATTACTATCAAAGGCGTGCACTATCGGCCCATGTGGCCTGATTCGATGATGTGGATTAAAAGCAAAAATACTTTCGATTTTAAAGGCAATTTTTGATTAATTCTCAAACAAAACAAACAAATATTGGCGTATAAAATCAAAGAAACAATTTTTTGTTCAGTATTTATCAAGTTTGCTTTTAATATTCTGAAATGCATCAAAAGGTAAATAGCAGAATAACAACAACAAAAAGCAAAAGGACCAAGAAACATAAAAATGTCTTTAATTGTTCACTTTGTTAATGGGCATGTTGTGTTTTTTTTGTTGCTTTTCTACTGCTTCTTTGACATTTTTATGCATTTTCTTTAACAACATTTTAAGCCATTTTATTATTGTTAACTTGTTCGTTCTTCTTTTCCCTTTACTGGCTGCTGTTGTTTAAGTTTAAAAACTTGTAGTCATAATATAAAACAAAAACAAAAACAAAACACACTTTGTTTCTCTATTCCTTTTATGTCCTCCGTCAGTGCCAAAAGGCCGCCAGAAGTTTGAAAAGAGAAAGAAATACAAGTGCGATGGTTTCCATTGCAAACAAAATTTTACAAAAAAAGTTCTGGGAAAATAAAAGAAACAAAGAAAATTGCTGTTGTTTTTATTTCATATTGCTGCATTTGTTGTTATTATAGTTTGCTTTGCATTGACTTTATTAAACAAGGTGGGTTGTTATGCTAGTTCATGTTTACGTTGTCTCTGTCAACTGTCGTGCCGTGACCGCCTTCTTTTGCTATTACAGTTAACAAGGAAATTAAAAATTAAAATCTTGTTTATTTTCTAGTTTTTGTTTTTTCGTCCTCTTTTTTATTGTTTTTTTTTAAAAGGTTTACTTTAGAAAAATTTCCATAAAAAATTAAAAAAAGCTTACAAGTAAATATGATGGATTTTATTTTGTATTGCAACGGGTGATTTTCTAAAGGTTTAGATTTTAAAAATTATACTTGGCATACCCAAGTAGATTGAAGAGGATTCTGGAAGGAGTGCACCAGCCCTGGCAAGCTCGTCAGCCCTGCAGTTTCCCAGAACGCTACTGTGTCCAGGGACCCAGACAACTCAGACACTGAAGCGTCCAGACAGAAGGTCAAGACTGCGGCGACATTCCATAACAATCCTGGAGTTATTCACAAAGCTGGACAGAGATCTTATGGCAGCCTGCCTATTAGAAAAGACCAAGACGCAGGTGTGATACCAACCAGCATGATATCCAAGAGCATCCAATATGTCACCGTTCAATGTAGCTTTTGGTCTGAGGGCCATATTTTTTCGAGAACGATGTTGTTCAGGCCACAGTCAAATACAGCTGTATAGTTCAATTATTATCAATTTCATTTGGCCTGAACTTATTAATTTGGCCACTAACTATGTGTGGTTTCAACTGAACGCAGATACGTACCACAAAGCTCGAACCACGAGCCATTTGAGGGCGTGGTCATCTCAGCTGAGGGTAATGTGAATTAGTCACCGGTGTCGTTGGATTTGAACTCGTAAGACTTTTTCTTGTGCGTGTTGCTTAAGTTGTAGGTGTAAGCGAATAGGCCACATACCACAGCGGCCCACAAACTAAACACTACCAACAAATTCATTGAAAATTGGACATTTCGTATGCGAGAGAAACCGCGGCGGATATTTGAACAATGTTTTATTCCATACATTAATGTTATTAATTGGTCTTTCAAAGAAATAAAATATTTGGATGAGATATAGTCGGGAGGTGTCATTAGGCGATATTTTTTGAAAACGATCATAGAAGAACACTTACTCTTAACCCAGAGCACTTCAGCAGCATGATAACTGACTTTTTAGCCTTAAAAAAGTTTAAAAATTGTAAACTGAACGTTATGTGGGTGGTTTCAATACGATCATGCCATAAGCTATAAAAAGCTACTGATTTTGGCTTTATTGAGAAGCTTATATGAGAAGTTTCCAGACAGATGACCTCAATTGCATATCAAAATCATGATATTTGTTGTTGTTATGCCCTTTTATGTCGTCGTAGACTAGTAGGTAGTGTGCTGACTTATTAGAGGTGAGGCCACGATTCAAACTCCGGGTCAGACATCCCCAACTAAACGAAATGAGAAAAAAAATTTATTTGGCGAATTCCTCTCATCATATTTCTGGTAAAAACTCTGCGAGTAAATAAAAATTGGCATGAAAAGTTTCTCAAAAAATCTGTCGTTCGGAGTCGACTTTTAAACTGTAGGTCCAGTTGCTCATGTATAAAATAAACACACACTATGTAAGTGGTATGAGAAGCTAGGTTGTAGTCCTGACTGAAAGGTTCTAATGACCAATTATGTATGTATCTATGCTGTTAAGCAGATAATGCAATCATTTTTGTGTTTTTATTTAAAAAATTGTCTTTTAATTTAAAATTTTTTTTATTAAAATCCTTAAAAAAAACTCTTCTTTGTTTATTTTAAACATTTCAGAACCTGCCCTTGTATTCATTATCTAAGTGTTGTTGACTTTTCTTTTGATGACTTTCCGTTAAACAATTTTTTAACTTCCGTTTCTTTTATTGGACGACTTCATTTACAACCAAAATGAGAACTTCAAACAAAAGTAAGGAGTATAATGACATTTATATGCGCTATTTATGAAGAAACGATTTATTTTCAATTGAGATTTCATAAACGAAATTCTAATCGTTTATATTTCCTAGAATTTAGTCTGCCATTTAGGCAACTGCACGTGCTTCATAAATTACCAAACAAGTGTATTGAATGTTAATTCGAGGCTCAACAATAATTGCTTCCGAGCACCATACCACCACCCACACAATCTATCCGCAAAGGCATATTATGCCCAAACAAATCCAAGTCCAGGCAAAATTGATTTATAATCAGCCGTTGCTTATAAGATGCTTATGTAAATAAATTAATTAAGCTCACGGCGAGGAAGACAAAGAAAATCTAACAAACACCTTAACAAAGGTATAATGCCTATGAAATTAACGTGTAGTTTATTGGACATGAAGGCTAACGTAACGTAAATGGATTTTTATACTTTAATGCAGACACAATAATACAAATACACACACACACCACCAAACATTAACGTGTACAAACTGACCGCACCATTAAATGAAATTCTACAAGACAGTTTCAATGCTATGTACATATATATATGGGACATTTCACTTTGAAATAGTTCGGAAAAAAATTGTAATTTGGAAATTGATGTTAGCATATTTCTGGAAAATATTGTTACTTAAACGATAAACAAAAAAGCTACACAAACAAGTACAACGAACTTGTTTCAAGTAAACCAACAACATCAGTGTGAAAGCGAACGCAGCAACAAGCTACCTAGGTCCCGCTAGTAGTGTATAACAATAAAGTACACTATTTTGTGCACCACTTATGTTAGTGGTGTCAGAAGCTAGGTTATAACCCTAACTGAAGGACTGTGATGACCAATTATATCTGTATGTATAAGTAAGCTGAATTAATTTTTTTATTCACATGCTACTATGCTTTGATTGTGGCAAGTTTCGTACCAGAGAAGCAGCAAAAACGTACACTGTTACTTCCCCAAATTTTTTTTTTTTGGTACTTTGTTAGGCTCTTTTCCTCGCTTTTTTCATGCATTTTATTAAATTAAAACCAAAGATTAAAATAATTTCACCACTTACTATGGATTTTATAACGAAAAGTGTATGCGAAAATTTTTCAGTGGACACTCCTAAGATGTTTAATGATATGCTAATCAGAGATCAGCAATGGATATTCAAAAAGATGAGTATCATCGAATCATACTCATAATTTCTGATACTTATACGCATTCATACTTATTTTAATATCATACTCATACTACTCATATTCAAAGTTTGAAGTACTCATCGCACTCATATTTAACAATACGCATGATGTTGTTGATTTCGACTCTACTTTACTCAACATTTACAAGAACCAGAGAATAACTTTGTTTCGTGTACGAATACTTAAATACTCACTAGAAGGTTGTGAGGGAAATGCCAGAACAACTAAGACTGTAAATTTTGATGAATGATTTGAATCACTCGAATCATTTATGAGTATTATAAGTATTTTTCTAAATTTATGAATATGAATGAGTAGGCGTATGAATCAAACATATTTCGAATGTAATGAATTTGATGTCAACGTTGTACTCGTACTCATTTCAATCTGTACTTATAAATCAATGTTGTAGTGAGTACGAATAGGTCAGAGTAGTTAAATTTCAACATTGTTGACTCAGTTATATTCAAAATCTCATGCGTACTTATGAGTAGCGAAAACACGATACATTGCTAATCTCTGATGCGATTGTTAGTTTACTTATTTATATAAGGCTTTAATAATAATATAATTAAAAGGAAAATCAAGAGGTATTATTTCACTTATAAATGAAAGAAACTCACCAGGGGGGGTTAATTTCCAAAACAACGAAAAATTACCCGCATATTTGAATATACAACAAGTGCTGACAGTTTTTAAATTTCCTGTTTTAAACATTTTATGCAATAATTTCGTTTCCAAAGAAAGAAAAAAGTTTTGCTGGACAACACTAGACAAGTGGTAACAGACGATAAATGTATAGGTAAAAGAGAAAATAAAATAAAATCCATACGCTTACATACTCGCTCACTAACTTCAGGACATATGGTGGACTTAGTCGGTAAGTCAAATAAATTTTTTTTTTTCTTTTTATTTCGATTACACTTACAAGTGGCAACGACCTAAACAACACCAAATTGGTCATTTCCGTTTTCATTTCAAATCGACTTTATTATTGCATTTCCCCTTTCGCCAAACCATTACGTTACACCAACAATTTTTGTACAGTTTTGGTATTTTCCTTGAACGTTTTTTCTTTCTTCGTTTTCGAAAATATTTTTAAATATTAAATGATTGAAAATAAAAAAAAAGAAATAACCAAAGTATACACATAAAATTTTACAACATGTAATAAATTTTTGTCTTTAGTATTCATTTTTTTGTTTTGTATTTTGGGAAATATTTTGTGGCATAGAACACACAAAAATTGTGTCTACCAAAAAAATCAAAAGAGAAAAACATAGAAAAAAAAACAAAAATTAAATGGGGGAACAAATATCACAATGAAACAGAAAAAACTGAATGAAAAACGAAGAAAAAAATATTTGTTTAAATAAAATGTATGGCTCCATAATTTACCACATACATCAACATTTCTTTAGGCCATTATGTGTACGTAGTATGTACATCCATACTTTTTGATTTGTTGCTCTTGTTGTTTTATTTTCGGCAATTTGGTAACACCAGACATAAAAAGACACACACACACAAACAGTTAAAGAGTTTCAATTTTAAATGAAAAAGTCAGAGACACTTAGGAATGCAATCAGAAAATTTAAATTTTTTGCATTGAAATTAGAAACTCATAACGCAGGATACTCTCCTTCACTTTCATAGTTTCTTAATGCAACACAGTTAATTTTGTTAAGACGATTCACATGTCGTTTTATTCGAGACTTCATAGCCTGGTTTTGAACTACATCTATTAAGCCATCTATTAAGCCAATACACACATGTGCGTCAGCCTACACAAAGCTTTATTTTTAAGCTATGGATAGCAGAGTACAAAATCTTATGAACAAAACTAAAGTATTTAGGCTTTCGAAGTCTACGATAAAAATACAGACACGAGAGCATAAACAACAACAACAAATAACGAGAATTGAGAAAAACAACAAACAAAACTCTTTCAAAAGATCAAGTAAAATCGAGAAGACAGAAAATTACAAAAACAAATCAACAAACTGTTTCTGGAAGTTACCAGACACAGCATATAACGAGAATAAAGAACAACAACAACAAAACTGTTTCGAAAGATCACATAAAATCGAGAAGACACAATTAAACAAAAACAAATCAACAAACACTTTCTGGAAGTTACCGGACCTTAAATTTGTTGTTGTTTCAAATGAAGAAAGATAGACCAAAAGGTTTGATTGCCAGTCACTTGTGGTAAAATGCTCTCTGTATAAGCTGTATTGCAAAAAGATAGTGTAATAAAATTTATAGAATGAGATTAACAATTAAATGGTGTTCCCAAATTGAAATACCAGAAACTACTACGCTGTACTCTTTTACGCAATTTTTTGAATTTGAAATTATAAATCTCTAGCCCAAGTTATCTTAATGATTTGCAGGATAAGATGTTAAAACAGCGTTATACTATGTCGTAAACTGGAGGTAAGTGGTCTCAATTCTTAATTTTACTGCATTTGCATACGTACATCGATAATTTTCTTTTAGATATTGGCCTCCATGTTCCTTTAGAAAACAATGCACAGCTACAAAGCATTTATCCAGGTTATGGGTCTACTAGAACAGATCTTACGATGATAAGATTGCCACCTATCGTTTATGTTCTTATTGTACTGTATTTAGTTGTAAGAAATTCTTCTTATTGAATACTACTTTTCAAAAGGTTGCCACACCGTATGCGGTCTATGAAGTTCGTTTCGATGTTACCCGTTCTGGAAGGTCATTGGCCGGCTTCGATATACAAATGAAAATTGTTTGCGTTCTTAACAAACTTATTTACTTAATTTGTCACTACAACCCTTCTTTCAGGGATTACGTACTAGCTTTTCACACCACCCATGTTGTGTGTCTTAATTCTATCCATGAGTGGCGGTACTTAAAATTTAAAGTGGACTCCGACAGCAAGATATATTGCTTACTTTATCACAATTACTTCTCAAACATACATACTCGTACATAATTGGTCAGGATTACGGTCTAGCTGCTCACACGCCTTATGTTGCGTGTGTTAATTTTATATATGAGTGGCGGAACCTGCAGTTTAAAGTCGAATCCGAACGATAGATCTTTGAGAAACCTTTTATGACAATTTTATTTACTCACAGAGTTTTTGCTAGAAGCCTGCTGAGAGGAAGTCGCCGAATGGAATATTTTTTCCATATTTCGTTAAGTTCGAGTTGTCTGAGCCAGGCGATGAACCAAGGGCTCTCGTCTAATAAGCCAACATACTACTTGCTAGTCTAGCCTAGTCCATTTGATCAATATTTTCATTGAGCACTGCCTCAGATATTGAAACTGAAATGGTGACACTGTATCTGTCAATAAACATTTCCCAGTCGATTCTGTAAAAATGTAAAGAGCAGTTCATCATGCAAAAAAAATTATGAATGATGCCCTCATTTGTAATTTTCTTCTGAGCCGATAACTACTGTTGTCAAACCTGAGAAGGAAGCTCGGCAATGAATTAACTCAACTCATGCCGGAACTAATTTTAATGAACGTTTGGTAAACATTTGAGAGAGGGAGTGTATAGTAACTTCTTATTTAAACAGGCAGGCCTCATTCACACTCTTTCATTTTAAAAGAATTCACCATTAATTATGTCTGCATGTGCAAGTGTACCAATCGAAATGGAACCAAACAATTTATTTTCGTTCAGGAAATTTTTCATTTTTAGAATTTTTTTTCGTATTTTTACAATATTTTCGTTCACATTTTTCCTTTTTTTCTGTTTCATTTTCCTCTGTTTATTTTATTTCAATTCTATGCCATTTTATTGTGTTGATTTTTCAGTCTACGTCATGTTTTGTTTGTTAGAAATACAAGGAAGGACAGAAAAAAAATGGAAAACATTTTCAAAAACTGTCTGCCTGTTTTTGTACATGTATTAAGCATATGACTTGTACATACATGTACACACAGTGATGCAGTGATGCACGTGTAAGTGCATAACAACTATTATTTACTGATTTTAATTCCAGTTTAACTTCAATTTTATTTAAATAAGATGGGTGGGCGTCGGAGTAGCATAGCTTTTTTGGGTTTTTCAAAAATGATTTTCTATGAACGAAGCCTCTAAGCTTTGATACAATGTTTTGATATTTTTAAAATTCATAAACAGAGTTTTAGATGTGTGTGTACGAGTACTGTGTATTGGGGTCTGCTTGTTTGGTTTGTTGGATTTGATTTTAGTTTCAAATATTTACTTTGTCTTCCTGGCCTATTGGGAGTATAGTGTGTCGTAACAGTGTTATGTTTTGTCTCATGAATTTCGATTTACATATACAAGGTTTTCTTCTAAAAAAAAACCAGATCCTATATGTCTTGAGCCTGCACTCGAATTTAGAAAGATCATCTCTAAACTACACTCTAAGTTTTATTATCCTTTACCGCCTAAGCCACAGTTTTCTCTTTTAACTTTTTGTAAACGTCACATCACAAAGTGCTCTGTACATGCATGTGTATTCTGGGAAAACTTGTACTTTCCTATTTTAACTTATAAAGTCGTATTAGTGACATAATAAGTCAATTTCGAACGTATCGAAGCATAGGACAACGGCCTTCTAATCGGCGAATAGGTGAAACGTATCGATTTGTTTCTCGTGAGTGCATTCCAGCAATTGTCGTAGTGTAGATATCTAGTTGGTGGTAGATTTGCTCGATCAAATCTATACCATGTTCGCTTTAATTTTTATTCTTTCACACAAAATTGTTGGATAAAATATTGTAAGTAATGGAGAGGAGGGTCATAAATCCATAAATAACGTATGCAGGCCTTTCTTTTTTGGTACAGGCTATCCAGTCTTGAGTTTAGTAATCTATCGAGTCTTATCGCCTCAAGTTTTATACCACTTTTTTAGGTTTTTTCTTCTTTATTTTGTTTATCGCTTTCCAGTCGTCGTATTCTAGTAAGTAGTATGTTTGCTTATTAGACGTGAGGCCATGGTTCAAATCAAAGGTTAGACATCTCCACCAAAGGAAGTATAAAATAATGTTCTTCGGTTAATTCCTCTTAGCAGATTTCGAGAAAAAAATGCAAAAGTAAATAAATCATTAAAAGTTTCTCAAAAATCTGTCGTTTGGAATCGACTTTTAACTGTAGATCTTATATACAAAATTAGCTGTACACTGCGCGTGTTGCTGCGCCACCAACTAATATAAATTTGCAGGAAAGACTTTACACAAATATCCAATTAATTATGAATCATTTTATTGATTTTGTTTCCCGTTGTCCAGATGATTCCGACGAACAGGCCTGAGTAGTACGCATTCGATCAGTTTCTAATCTCACTTCTCGTTGTTAAAGTGATTCATGCCAACGGGTCTCAGTGGCATGTGCTCTAAGATTTTCCAGTCTAAATGCTCGTTGCCCATCTGATTCTGAGGTTCGTAATGCTCTTTTCTTCCGTGCTTGATGTGTAGGTCGACCAATTGTTTGCCGCTTTGGAGGGATGATTGCACGGGAACGACGTGAAAAATGAATCTCACAATGTACCCAATTTAATTTATTCCAACAGCATTTTTAAAAATTTTCCAATATTAAAATGTTTAAAATTTGTGATTGACATTTTACGGGAATGAGTTATTAAAATTATAAATAATTAATCATAAAATGTGTGGTATTTGTCCGATCAACACATGATCAAATGCATAGTTTACGATTCAATTAATTTTGTATAATTCCCAGTGACGCCATCTATCGGAAATTAAATGCACCAACTTAGAAACCACCGTCGACTTATGCGCAACAACTTTGGTAGAGATCATATCATGATTAAATGCACAGTTTACGATTTAATTAATTTTTAGTAATTTCCAGTGGCGCCACCTGTCGGAAATAGTTCATACCAACTTAGAAACCTTCCCCCATACGCAACAACTTTGCTGAAGATCATAACATGATTAAATGCATAGTTTACGATTCTATAATTTACATAATTTTTATATACATATACACATATATACATAGATTACATAGAGTTGACGGGTGACGTATACGTAATACTTTGTTAGACAATAACACTCATACTTTTTTTATTTATTTTATTTTATTTTATTTGCCTATATTTAGCCGTCTATAGACTTCAAAGAAACCCACAAACAAACAAATACACATTCATTTTTATATATAAGAAGATTAACACACACAGCATAAGTGATGTGAGAAACTAGTACGTAATTCTGACTGAAGGATTGTAATGACCAGTTGAATTACAGACTATCCGGCTAAATGTTGCAAGTAATTTGATGCACGATTTAATGCACCTTGAACTCGCCGTAGTCTAGCAGGCGGTGTATTTGTTAAATAAATTCTTCGAATTCTCGAACAGAACAAACTGTGAAAAAAATATTCGTTTCTGCGATTTTCTCTCCCTGATTGCTTGCAAGGCCAACAGGCTGACTTTTTGAATAAAATTTTCTTCAACGATGGAGCTTATTTCTCACTAGTTGGGTATGTGATCCAGAGAACTCAGAACTCAGTGATTGTGAGCAACTAGTTTTTTGCCTTTAATCGTAGATTTTGAACTGGATAATCCCAAAGAGGGTCATTTAAGGACATTGTATTGGGGACATGATAGCAAGATCCAAATAGTGGTTTCTGATTTAATTCAAATCTGAAAATTTTTATTCAGTTTCTGTATGAATTTCACACACTGTGTGCTGTAATGACTTTTGAATTGTTTATTAAACACGACTCCATACAATTGCTGGTAAAATTAGGTGCTCATTCACACATTCAATTTCATATTCTTTTTGAGAATTCTTTATTATTTTTTTGAATGTTTTTATGATTGTTGGGCTATTCCAATTGATTACGAAAATTAAAACCAAAAAATGTATCCAACATTGTTCGTTTGTTCGAAGGGCGATTGAATTTGTTTTTGGAGTTATTTTTCTTGTTATCTTTAAATCGCTTACATCATATTTCGATGTGTATGAATAGTAATCCTTCCACAAAAAAAGGGGTTTTAATGTTTAAAAATTTATATTTAGTTAAAGATATTTTATTTAATGAATATCGTCACTATACTGTCAATATATAGTGGAGGATACAATCGTCAGGATCATGTAAAAACGTTCGACATTCTTCACAGAATTGCATAAATACAAATTAAAAAATCTGAAACTTTATGAAACAATCAGCGACGCTGCGAAGTTTATAAAATTTTCCTTTTCTCACAGGTTTCTCTAGACATTGTGTTGTTGAAAACAATGTTGAAGAGTACGCTTGATAGAACAGATCCTTGCCCCGTATGCTAACTATAAAACGCTTCAGGTTAGATTATCGTAGACAGCTTGTATCGAGAATATTATCTCTCTAAATATCTCTATACTAGAGGCTGTCAAATGCTTTCCCAAACTCTACGAAGAATAGACATAAAGTGGATCTGTACCAACCCGATTGTTCTGTTATGATCTGTAGAAGGTTCACTAAATTTATGTACGACTTAGATGCATACACAATTGGCCATTTCAACCATTCAGTCAGGATTACGGCCTAGCTTCTCAACACCACTCATGTTGTGTGTGTTAATTTTATACTTGAGTGGCGGGACCTACAGTTTAAAGTCGACTCCGAACGACAGATTTTTTGAGAAACTTTTCATGGAAAAGTGATTGTGATAAAGTAAGCAATATATCATGAGGTCTTGCGTATAATCTCTTGGTGAGCAAGACATTTCAATGTTTTGACTCATCACCGGACTCGGTGTCGTAGTATGCTAGTAGACGGATTGTTCGATCTTGCTTTGGATCAACAAGGTTATCATTGGCTGATACTTAGCCTGAAGCTTTGACTTGTTTGCAGCAACCACATTGTAATCTGTATCTGGCATCATACGACAAAAATGGATTTTAAAAGGCCATAAAAAAGTCTTCTACAAATTCCATCCTTTTTCATATTTTCTAATTACAAATAAAAAAAAAATTTGTGTAACAGGATTAAGCTTAAAACAAAACCCATTATCTTAACAAATTTAATATTCACCTAAGCTCCGGTGAAATTAGAAAATATAAAATTGAAATAAAACTTCAAACTTTTTAATAAATTCTACCAAAAATGTGAAAAAAGGAGCAGCAAAAGATGAAGAAAATAATTGACCCAACAGCTTCAGCTCATTCCCTGGCGCTGTAAATTTGTTTTAATCTGTCTCAGACTTCATGTTGTTATTGAAAAAAAACAAGCGACAGCTCAACCCTATTTGCCGTCAGAAGAATAATGAGCTTTTAAATAATTTCAGTTCAAATTGCAACAACACAACAGCAACAAAATACGGGCTTAAATGTGTATATGTGTGCTTTGTGGTAAGATTTTTGGATATTTTGTTGGGCCTTAACAAAATTTGCAAAATATTCCTCAAACCTTAAAGATTCTATAAACCAGCTTATGGTTAAGTTTTAAGCGTTAACTTGGTTGTTATTTTTATTGTTGCTTTCATTCTATTTAAGCTAGACTATGAAGAAGAAGCACCGAAGTGGAAGTTAAATTACAAAATGCTCATTCATTAATTAAAACAAGAAATCAATTAAAAAAAACTTTTCATTTTAATTTTAATTTTCCTTTTTTTCATTTATTTTACACCGTACAATAGAAAAGTGTAAAAGAAAACCACAGACAATTTTCATTTTGTTCGCTTGGGTTTTAGTTTTTGGCAGAAAAAAAAAATTATCAGAACTGTGGTGCTGCTGCTCATGCATTTCAGTTGATAATTGAAGAATGAGATGAAATTGAATGAGAGAAACTTTAAATGGAAATTTTTATAGTCAGTAATTGGGTATGATGATTAATTGCTAACTTATTCATGATCTTTGCTTTATTGTTGTTTGAAAAACAAAATTTTTGGAAATTATGTACTAAACGTACAATGAGCTTTTCTTTACAGATTTTGTAATCCAATTACAGCAGGTTATTTCTTCTAATAATAAATTAAAGATTCTTCTTCTCCTTCTTTTCAGACCCATAGCTCCTGCAAAAGCCATTTGCCGAAATACCAAGTCGTTCAGCATACACACCAGAGATCAGCAATGAATCGTTTTTTCGCTACTCATAAGTACTCATCAAATTTTGAGTATGAGTGAGTCAACAGTATTGTAATTCAACTACTCTGATTCATTCGTACTCACTACAACATTGATTTATAAGTACAGGTTGCAGTGAGTATGACTACAATGTTGACATCACACGCATAACATTCGAAATATGTTTGATTCATACGCCTACTTATTCGGATTCATATAAATTTAGAAAACTACATATAATACTCATAAATGATTCGACTGATTCAAATTATTCATCAAAATTTCCTGTCTTAGTTGTCAGACAGAAAGCAAAAGAGAAAGACAGCAAGTAAGGCAAACACACAAACTTCTATTGAGTATTGTAGTGTTCGTATGCGAATCATACTTATTTTGATATTCTTGTAAATGTTGAGTAAAGGAGTGTCGAAATCAACAACATTATGCGTATTGTTAAGTATGAGTATGATGAGTACTTCAAACTTTGAATATGAGTAGTATAAGTGTGATATTAAAATAAGTATGAATGCGTATAAATATCAGAAATTATGAGTATGATTTGAATCTATTCATCTTTTTGAATACTCATTGGTGATCTCTGATACACATGGTAAAGTTATTTTACTCACAGAGTTTCTGCCAAAAGACTGCTAAGAGAAAGTCGCCAAAGAAATAATTTTTCATATTTTTATTTGCTGGAGTTGTCAGATCTGGAGTTTGAACAGTGGCCTCAAGTTTAATAAGCCAACACACTACCTACTAGACTACGATGATTTCGTTCAGCATGATTACCACGACTAAATTCTTATGCAATGGATGGCCTTACGATTTAATTACGGAAGTAAGTCAGTCCTCTTCTTATCCATACGTATCCAACAGAGTCGTGCAGAATTGCACGTACCTCAAAGATATTGAGCTTCAGCTTCCCTTTAAAACGAGTGCATAGAACGCAAGTTAACTGCAGCAATTGCCCTGCAACCTATGCCCTGTAGCATGTCATAAGATCGCTATCTCCGTACCGGTTTTTGGCTAACTCATCAGCTGAGGAATTTCTATGTTCCAGAACCCATATAAGAGTTACCCTTAAATGATGCAAAATTTCTCTGAGAAATATTCGACATTCATTAAACAAGGACGAATGTTGAAACTACGTTTGTTAAAGGCTTAATCGCAGTCTGGCTGTCCGCGTAAATTAAGAGATTTCAGGGAAAATATCGCCACTCAAAAAGCATTGCGCCGCTATCAAACTTTCATTGACCTCTGCTTTAAAAACACTGCAGTGGCCGTTCAGCATTTAAACAATTTTAATATCAGAACTACATGGATTGTATTAAGCACTGATGCAGCAGCCTTAAGATCTTCGGTCCAGTGCGAGTTGGCGATGATTTCCGCATCTGGTCCAACAATAAACTGTATAAGCTCCTCAACGACATAGTCGTTGTGCAGTATATTAACATACAGCGGCTGTGTTGGCTAGGGCATATCTTTCGAATGCAGGAGGATGCTCCGTTAAGACGGGTATTTGATGTGGGGCTTTAAGGAAGTCGGCGAAGAGAACGACCTTGTTTGCATTCGATGAACCAAATTGAGGAAATCTTGTCATCGATTGGTGTGATTAACAGGTAAAGACCCACGGGAAGCAGAGGCGCCTGGAGAGATGTGTTTAGGCAATCCAAAATCCGCTAATCGGGTTGTTAATGGCCAGAAGGACAGAACCACCTCAGCCCAAAAGTCTCTTACACACTGTGTTTTATTTAAATTGAGAGATATGAGGCTCTTAAAAAACACCCTATATTATGATTGTGAGATGTTGTTAATGAGAACGAGACACATGCTACAAACTCTAAACGTTTATTTAAAAGAAATTTGAAAATAATTTTTAAAATATGGTGTTCAAATACAACATTTAATGAGAAATTATGTATGAAATCTAAGCAAACTGCAGCAACGATTTGCAAATAGGAATTTCAGTGGAATACAGACAGAATACAGAATACCCGAAACGTACATTAAATATCTTTCCAAGAGGTTAAAACAGTGCATTTGATCCAAAGAACAGTAGAGACAGTTAATCATCATGATGAGAAATGGTCCCTTAAGTAACAGTTGGCGGTGCCTTTAAAATAATTCCATACAAATCCGATTTTATTTTCATACACAGGTCTACAGAATTTTGTATTTTCTCCCATTCAGCTTATTTCATATGAATTTAAATCCAAGGCTACTACCATCTCTCGTGAGTAGAGCCCAGGCATTATTAACTAACTGAGTGCTTTATAAAATGCATATTTTTGCTTACAAAGTAATCCAAACAATAATATTTTGTTACTGCACACACACACATACCCTTTCCCCTTCTTCTAAATGCCAGTACCTAAGCTCTTCAGAGAATGCATTCCGTTCAATTTTTATTGCCTACAAGTGGAAATCAGAAAATCAGAATACTGACTGACAAAGGAATTAAGCAGCGTAAAGAAGTAGAATTATTTTGCATGTAAATTGCGTACAATATGTTGAAATTAGTAGCAGTAGTTGTTGTTGTTATTGCTATAGTTACATTAATAATTACAAATGTTGCAACAATACAATGCAACTATAATAAAAATAATAATAAAAATGATGATAATGATGAGTGATGATGATGATGATGATGATGATGTTCATATTGACAACGATACCAGAGAATAATTGTTGTATTCGTCGTGCATCGTTGGAAATTATGATTTTAATTTGTATGATTTTTTTGTAGAACTGAATCGCTTGCTACTACTCATTATACGAGTGGAGGTTAATGATAATGTGAATGCACAGTGGCATGCCATCAAGTGGAAATCTTTTCTGACATTTTTTAAGATTTGAAGGAATTGCTTTATTTCAAAAACCATTTAAAAATCATGGTTCGGAAAGGCAAAAACGAAAGAAAGTCGTATTTTAATTAGAATGTCAAAAGCATTTGAAAAAAATTGCCAATAAATTTCATAATCTGAGAAACATATGAAAACAAGAAGGTTGTTCCCAAAGTTATCACATTAATATATGGAAAAACCTAGTAAATGGGAAAATTATCTGTAAATCGATGTGCAACTTTATCTGCGTTTTTATTAACAAGCTCTTCAATTTCAACTAAAACACTTTTGATCACCGCTTAGGAACTGTTAAGTATCAGAACAATAGCGAATCTAATTTGCACAAAAGATGCGTAATTTCGTGCAAATAATTGATCAAAACAAAAACGCGTTAATTTGCAACTCGACAAACTGGAATTATTATTACCTTATGATGAAGCTCATTGCTATGGATTGCACGTGAAAATCACAAGTTCAGCTATGACTTAATGCTGGGTAAGTGTCTCACTCCTCTCTGCAGTTTCTATGAAAAGCAGCGGCATTACAGCATACAATGTCCACTAATGAAAATAAAGCTGAGAGCGCTGCTTAGGACTGTAGGAAGACTTATTTTTCGTCTAAAATTTGCTACATTATCTTGTGCATTGCCAAAGTTTATCACAACAATAAGTTGAATTGTACCACGTCTGCACTGTTTAGCCACCCTGACAGTAGCCTAGCTATGGCCTAGCTAGGATAATGTCTGTCATTAAATACATTAAAATTTTAAACAAATTATCTCAACTTGCCATCAATCAAAGCAGAAATTGAAAAATATGCTAAAATCTCTACTCTATCCAAATCCCGTGGCCGAAAACAAACAGGCGGATCAACTCACCACTCATCTCCAAACAAGATATCTCTGATCTTTCGTTAAGCGCTGCCTATATTGCAATTTAAGTTAAACAAGGTGTGTGTGGGATATCATCGAAATGTTTTACTCGTCTGAGAGGCTTATTAATGCGACTATGTGTAGAATATAACATCATATAAGTGTATGCCACGCCTTCTCTAGGTGGCACAACTTCTCTGGCTCATAAATCAAGCTGAATTCGATCAATAGCATGAATTATGTTGCCATTGCAAACCTCTGTGATTTGTGGCTCATTCGCGTACACCCGCGACTTAAGAAAACCGCACAAGAACAAATACACACAAGACCGTGACTGATCCTGCAATGGACACACTTGGATCTCGTGTGGATTGGAATCGTATAAAATTTGACAATTTTGTTTGTTTACGTACCCATTCATCACTCGAATCATTTGAATCATTCATGAGTATTATAAGTATTTCTCATGAATGATTAGAATCACTAAATGAGTTTGATGTCAACGTTGCACTCACACTCGAATCACTCAAATCATTCATCAAAATTTACAGTCTTAGTTGTTGTTGCATTTACAAAAAAAGAAGAAAGACAAAGACAGCAAACACACAACACAGAGTTGAAATCAACAACATCATGTGTGTTGTTAAGAATGAATACGATGAGTACTTCAAACTTTGAATATGTATGAGTAGTATGAGTATGATATTAAAATAAGTATGACTGCGTATAAGTATCAGAAATTATGATTCGAATCTACTCATCTTTTAATACTTCTTGCTCATCTATGATGTTGACCGAGAGTAGATTATTTCATTTTAGAAAATATATTTGTCCCAGGGGTGAAAGATGCTGCAAAGAAGCAGTTTCTCTGTTAAGTGAGTTATTTATACCACTACGAAAAGATGCATCCACACAAAGCTGCCAAGAAACCTCTTGTTAAGGTCAATGTTTACGAGCTTCATCACGTCTTTTTACAATAGCTCTCTATCCAAAAGAAATGTGTTGAACTTTCTCGAGACGTCCTTGTATGGTTCCCCGCTAACATTAACCTAAGCTGTGAAGTGAATTTATGATCATATCAGGCTAACAGACTTTAAACCGTAAGTTAAAAACTTTTTTACTTTACCAATACCATCAAGTATCGGCCAGTATTAGAAGCAAATACTGTTTTGTCAGTGAAGCGAAAAATTTGTTCATTTATTCACCCAGAGAAAGTGGCTCATATTGCAATGGATATACAAATATAATCGCTTGTAATGATGCAAATGCCAGTCGTTTTGATTTCTAAATATTCCCCATTTGGATTTGATAGGAAACTATCGGATTTTTATAAACGATTTTCATTTTTCTCATAAATTGTAACAATTGCTGGGGATCTATATTTTCTCTGTTCCTCCTTACTTTTTAAATATCCTAATCATTGTAGATTTTCATTTCATTTTTTTTCTCTTTTTTTTTGTCTTTCAACAATAACATTTATTCTATTGCAATTTTAAATTGCACTGAAATTGCCACTAAAGGCAGTTGAAAGAGCAACTATGGTGGCAGTTACCATCATATGATTTTCTTTTTTTTTTGTATCGCTTTTTTCACAGTGCTTCCAATATAATAAATTTTTATTGTAAAATGTTAGAATATTATTAAGGAGACACGTATCAAATGTCAATTTGTTATAGTCAAAGACAGCGTGAGAGAGGGAGAGAACGAAACAAGAAAAAAATCATTCAAATCATCAGCAGTCGTTTTGGATTTGTGTCTCCGACTTATGCTACTTTCCAACAAAGCATGAGTATTTAATTGAAGATGTGGTAACCATGTTCATAGATAATATGGCCTTTAAAACTAACCCCTAATACTACAACTAATATAACTACTACTACTGCTACCCCTAGTACTACTACTTTAACTATTTGTATATTCAATATAGCATGACAATTGATATCCTCATGTTTATTTCTATAACAGTGTGTGTTTGTGTATATATCATAGTTGTGTATAAGTATTTATGTATGATTGAGTGGCTTGTGATGATTTTTAAACATTTGCATTCGGGTCAATTGTCTTCAATAACATGCCATAAGTTTTAAGCATTTCAATTCCTAAAGGAATAAAATGATACAGGGATTGTGGAAAAAAAAACTTTCACAGACGACATATTGACAGACAAACACATTGCCAACCAAGGGACTTCACTCATACACATGTATTACAAATATATGGGTAATAGTTGCCAGTAGGGTAGCGCAGTTTAATTCACTAGGAACTGTTGACATGTCAATTGAACCGGCCTTTGGTTTTGTTTTCATGGCAAAAACATCTGTTCATATTTAGTATAGGTTTAGGATAACACCACAAGGTTGCATTGCCCCCTTACCTATTTGACTCCTTTAACTACACGATCAGAGAGCAGCAATGAGTATTAAAAAAGATTGGGTAAAATAATATCATACTTATAATTTCTGATACTTATACGCATTCATACTTATTTTAATATCACACTCATGCTACTCATATACAAAGTTTGAAGTACTCATCGGACTCATACTTAACAATACTCATGATGTTGATGTCGAAATCTCCTTTATTCAACACTAGCTAAATCCCGGTCCGCTTCGCTGCTCCTATCGATATGAAATATGAATATTCAAATTATATTGATATAAATTTTTTCTTATGTATATTTTTATTATATTTAGTCAATAACCTCAACGTAATAAAATAAGAAGTCTGAATTTTAAAATATTTATTTTGTTACTGATATTTACAATGTTTCATAATAATTATTTCTTATTATATTCTCTCCTTCTACACGTGCATCACGTTGATCTGGTGTTTTCACGGGTCTAGATGTTGATGCTCGTAGTCTCTCTCCCTCTAGACTTACATCGCGTTGATCCGGCGTCTCATTAATTCTTGATTTTGATGATTGGGATCGTTTTCGTTTAAGACGTGCATCACGTTGATAAGGTGTCTCAGCAGCTCTAGATGTTGATGTTCGTAGTCTCTCTTTGTACACCTACATCTCGTTGATATGGTGTTTCTGCAGCTGCTGCTCTTTGCGATCGTATTCTTTCCCTTTCTAAACGTTGATCATGTTGAACTGCAGTCTCGGCAGCTCTAGATGTGGAGGCTCTAGACCTTTCAACACTCAGACGAACATCACGTTCGTTACACATGTCCCTATATGCGTATTTTTACAAACATATAATAAAACAGGTATTGGAATGAACAGGCAATACACATGACTTTAGCTGCAATAATTTATCAGATATATGATGTTTAGTATTTACTTTCTGTCTAAGAATTCATATAAAAATAGAGTCCATTTATTTCCCTTACCAGGAATGTTCATATGTGTGTCAAAGTGGTTCATGCTAGATACTAGCTCTAATAGTTATCCATGTACACGAAATTTTGTATCATATTTATATGGCAAGGACTCGCTCTTATTGCTAGTCCGGCAACCGCCAATTTTTTCACAAATTTTCATATGGATTTCAGTGTTGCCCGTGTACAACTTGATGATTTTTTCTGCAAGAAGTATTCAATTTAATTCATATGATAAGTACCATGCCCCCTTTTCCTAGTCAGCCCATTTTTGTCTAAAATATTCATATTGATACTAAAGTGGATTCGACAAAATTTGAGGAGTCTAACTGTTATATTTTCTTAGATATAATAATTTATTATTTTATGGTAGGTGACACGCCCACTATAGCCAATCCCAAAGCCCATTTTGTTTATATATACGTCAAAATCGTCTATACAAAATTTTAGGACTCTAGCTATTGCAGTTGATGAGATATGCGACATTAAATACATATTGCATATGTGGGCGTGTCACCTCGCCTACTTGAAATTTTAAAATAAAAAGTAGCCCATAGTTCCATCCAGACATACAGGAAGGTACTCTTAAAATTTCAAGAAAATCGATCCAGCCGTTTAGCCGTCTATAGACCTCAAACAAACAACCCCACAAACAAATAAACACACATTCATTTTTATATATAGCGATGTAAAATTCATAAAAAACATTTACATATGTGACGTATGAGTGATATCTAATTCCATCAGGTTTCATACGTCATATAATTATAGATTTTTTATTGCATACTTGTCTAGTAGAGATATTATGATGCGTATGAGTAATATATTTCAAATGCAATTAAATATTAAGTATGTAGTATATGTGGACGTGGCACCTCGCTTATTTGAAATTTCAACATAAAAAGTAGCCTATAACTCCTTCCAAACATACAGGAAGATACTGCGAAAATTTCAAGAAAATCGGTTCAGCAGTTTAATCGTCTATAAAGTTCAAACATACAAACAAACACACATTAATTTTTATATATTCAGATTTACACGAATCACAAAATAAGTATGATTCGCGTACGAACTCTACACTAGAAGGTTGTGTGTTTGCTTTGCTTGCTGTCTTTGTCTCTGTCTTTTTCTTTTTCTTTTTTTTTTTTTGTAAATGCAACAACAACTAAGACAGTAAATTTTGATGAATGAATCGAATCACTCGAATCATTTATGAGCATTATAAGTATTTTTCTAAATTTATGAATCTGAATGAGTGGACGTATGAATCAAACATATTTCGCATGTGATGAGTTTGATGTCAACGTTGTACTCATACTTATTGCAACCTGTACTCATAAATCAATGTTGTAGTGAGTAGGAATGAATCAGAATAGTTGAATTTCAATACTGTTGATTCACTCATACTCAAAATTTAATGAGTACTTTGAGTAGCGAAAAAACGATTCATTGCTGATCTCTATACACGACCAATTTAACTATTCGATTATAATTGGGATTAATTTTGTTGAGGAAACAAACTCGATAAAGCAGTTCAGTAGTTTATATTTCTTTGACAGCAATGTTGGTATAAGATTACCAACTTCTTTTGACGTGATGATTCGATGATCTTGACCTTAACGTAGCTGAACTAGCGCATTGGCCACCACGATCGTGAGATTTGAACGCACAGACCACAGAGATTCTCAAAGCCAACATAAGCCAGGCTATCGATCAAATTCAGCCTGTGATATGAGTCAGAGCCATTTCGGAAGTGTTTCACCTTGAGACGTTTTTAAGTCGTTATATAGGCGCTACGTCTAGGGCCACGGTTCAAACTTCAGATCGGATATCAGCAATAAAACGAAATTTGAAAGAATATTTCTTCAGCGTCTTCCTCTCAGCACATTTCTGGAAAAAACTCAGAGTGTAAATACAAGATAAACGTTTTTTAAAAATCTGCCGTTCGGAGTCAACTTTAAAATATAGGTCCGGCCTAGGTCGTAATCCTAATGAATTTTTGTAATAATCAATTATGTAGATATGAATGTATTTCATTATTAATTACAAGGCAAGTCTCATAAATTCTAAGCCCATAAGTATGTTGCAATATGCCCCTCGTATTTTCGAAATTGAATTCATTGGATAAATTAATTAACTGAAAGACATGTTAATGACTGAGAACCACACTATTGACTAGCCAAATAAGCCAAATTACTCTGTATATCTTTGCACTGCCCTAATATTTAGGCAACAAATAGTTGTCCTCGTATAATTCAATATCTTTCTTTCTCTCAATGTGTATGTGTGAATAAGCTAAAAGTATTAGCAGTGGTAGTAGTAGTGGCAGCAGTAACCTCTCATTTGCTCATTTCTCGAAATGACATTGATTGATGTTTTATCTCCCACATATTATTTTTCTCAACATTTCTTTTATTTTTCCTCTTCATCTTTGTTTTTTTTCGTTTGCCTCTCTCTTTGGCCTTGTTCTACTGATTGGTTTCCTTCATTATTCTGCATAAATGATCAGGCAAATAAATTCTATTTATTTTACATTCAAACTGATTTTTATTTTATATATGTATGTATGTATTCTAATGCTTAAAATTGCCAATGAAGTGACAATGTATCAAAAAGGACTCCCAGCATTTGATAATAAAGTTAAGACAGCAACAAGAATAACAAAAACAAAATGTTTTATAAGAAAAGAAATTTTGAAAAATAAAAAGAAAAATTAATTACCAACCAAATAAAGTCATAAAAATGTGAAATATTTGTCATAAATCAACGAAAATGTTGTTGGCTGACATGAGACGCTAACAATGGTGTCGCTTCCAAAAAGGTCACAATGATGACAAATAAGTAATAAATGCGCACAGCATATCACTGATAATAAACCATTGTTAACGCATTTCCAATGGCATTTAATGTAATATAATAAAATGCTGTATTTCGCAACTTTTATTTTTATTTAATGCAAAATTAATGTCTTGCAATTAAAATCAAAGAAAGGAGGTTGAGTGCAGTTATAATCGATAGCTGTGCACAGTTTAACGCTTTATATTTCGGTTGTTATATTTTGCTGACCTTTTTTTGCGTCTCACGATCTATCAATCATGATCTATCAATCACAATCTATCAATTATTATCTATTAATCATAATCTATCAACCATGATCTATCAATTATGATCTATCAATCATGATCTATCCAACATGATCTTTCATGGGCTATCAATCGTGCTCTATCAATGACGAACTATTAAACATCATCTAAATTCAATAACGATATATCAATCATGAGCTATCAATCATGATATATCTATCATGATCTTTCAGTCATGACCAATCAATCATAACCTATCAATCACGGCCTATCAAAGTTCATGGTCATGAACTCCTCAATCTACTGTTTACTGTTCTGCGGTAACTTTCAGCAGAAAAAAAACTATCGCGTGTGTTATCCTTTTTATGTATGTGTCGCCAAAAGGGTTCGATGGAATACAACAGATCAGAGCATTCAAATATGAAAAAGTGAAATTAAAATTTCTAAAATATAGTTGCTGCATAACTTTTATGTCATTGGCACAAAACCATTCTTTAGTTTTTCGATTTTGTAGTTGTCTGCATGTAGATCACACGCAATAGTTGCACCTCAATCCTTACTAAAGGTTTTCTTCGTATTCACGCTCATATTCGGGCTCATCACGCCTCCATTGGATAGTAAACATACCAATCAACAACATGTGCAGACCTTGCGCTGGCCGACTTCTCACTCCTATGTTCAGGGGAACTTGGTCAGTACAGGGACTGTGTTCACATGTGGCATCACGACGGGCCGCTATGCGTGCTCAAGTAAGCTTTTGGTATAAAGGCAACCACACTAACCTAACCTAATCTAATCAACAACATGAAAGAAAATTAGGAAAAACAATACGCGAAAATACTACTTAAAATCGAAAAGACTTGAAGCTGAAGGCTGAAGATAGGGTTTTAGTCAGTTAGTATCAAAAATCTGAGACCTACTGAAGATTTCCACCAGATTTTTATTGAAAACCTTTGAAATTATGTGACGAACATAAAGTTACCTGCATCCAAATATTAGAGAAAGATAAATTGTTAATTTCTTAAAACTTAACTTAACTTAAGCTGTTAGGTTAGGTTAGCGGGTAGCATGCCGTTCACAGGCAAGTTCACAATGGTGAGCCATATGGCTCATTGTGTTATCCAGTGTAAACTTAAGCTGTTAGTGTAGTTATAATTTTTATTTCAAGCATTTTGAATTATTTTCCGCATATTTTTATTGCAATTGACAATTTAATTTTCAATTTCATTTCTTTGCACACCAATTTCCAATTCGGATTGAGTTTAATTCAGAATAACAATTCTTATAAGAAAAAACAAAAAAGAAAAAAAAAAGGACAACAAAAAAACTACATTTAAAGTTATAAAATGGTTTATAAAAAAATTATATGTATGTATAGTGTATCTATCTTAAATAACAATCAAACAACAACAAAAGCTCTAAATGCCAAAACCGTTTTAAAAATAGAATATTGACATGTCTGTCGCTGTTTCATTGCTCTCCAGCTAAATCCCATCAACAATACAACCAACGTTTGACATCAATGATGAACTTTCATTTCACTTTAACTGACAGTTAAAATGAAATAACAACAACAACAACAGAACTACTACTACCACTACTAGTACTACTCGTATTAGAGAAATCCAACAAAAATATCAACAAGAGAAAAAGAATTACAAAAAATGTCAAATACTTTTGTAGTTGTGTATGAGTGTATGGGTGTGTACATGTGTGTGTAAATAAGAGCACATTTCTATATTCTTGTCCATGCGAATATCTGTATTGAGCAATGATGATGCATCTCTGAGTCAATTGCCGCCAGTCAGTTTTAAATCAAAATCAAATCAACGAAAAAAAATTTGTTTTCAAAGAATTTATTTTTAGTTTTCATACAGTTATGTTATAAGAAATGTTTGTTGTTTTGTTCATGTCAATTTAGATCAAATGGAACAAAAGCTTTTATAAATTATTTTTCAAAACTGTATCTAATTAGAGTGCCAGATAAGTTCATAAAGATAAAGACAGATTTTTTTGTGTACGTTTTGAAAATAAATTCAAAAATTTCCATTGAAATACATAATGCTGATCTTAAAAGACTGAATTTTTCCACTTTTAGCGTTCAGAACTAGGTTAAAGAAATAGGCAATAAGCTACAACTACAAAAACAAAAACAGCATTAGCAAATTGCCCAATTTGATACAACAACTGCTAAAGCACCCTAAAAACTGGGTTATTAAGTAAGGTTCATGGTCTTACTTCTACTAGAATAATAACTGGCACAACAGCTAGCCTATGGATCATCGAATCCAGAGCCATAAATTTATAAAAAAATGTTAAATTTAAAACATATTCGTATCTGTTCGTATACGTGTATGTGTAAGTCCACGAGCAAGTATACAAGTTCGTGACTTTTTAATGGATCCATCTTGTTCCACGATTCATGTATCTCCTCACTTACTTAATTGATCATTGCAAGCCTTTAGTCAGGATTACAACCTAATTTCTCAAACTATTCATGTTGAGGGTATTTCAATTTTATCCATGAGTGGCGGCATCAACAATTTAAAGACAGATTTTTGAGAAACTCTTTTATGCTAACTTTATTTATACACAGACTTTTTGCCAGAAGACTGTTGCGATTATGTTCACGATGCCTTAAATTAGTCAACATTCTTTCGGGTCTGCCATCTAACGTTTTTTTTCAACTAGTGCTTATTTCGTGAATGGTAACACTTAGCTCATGTCTGATTTGACAGATAATTAGTTTTATCCTTCCGCTGAACGAATATGCGTAGACACAACGCTTCGCTAAGTGGGCCTGCGATCGACTTACAGAAGATGCCGATTTTGGGAAAAAATCATCTTTTCAGATGAAGCTCATTTTGATCATGGCGGGTATGTAAACAAGCAAAATTGTCGCATTTGGGGCACAGAAAACCCGCACGCATACATTGAAAAGCCGACGCACCCAAAACGAGTGACTGTTTTTTGCGGATTTTGTTCCAGAGTCATAATTGGGCCATTTTTCTTCGAAAATGAGCAAGGAGTGGCCGTTATAGTCAATGGCGATCGTTATCCGGTCATATTGAATGAATTTTTGTTCACAAAAATTGAAGAGGAGGATATTAGCAACATTTGGTTTCAACAGGACGGCGCTGCGTGCCACACAGCCGAAGCTACACTCAATGTTTTGCACCCTGTTATTGAAGATCACATTATCAGCCGCAGAGCTGATGTCGTTTGGCCACCTCGGAGCTGCGATTTGACACCGTTGGACTATAATTTGTGGGGTGCCTTCAAAGATAGGTGTTATGCCGACAAGCCAGAGACAATTGACGCTTTAAAGGACACTATTCGTGAAGCCATTGGTGAAATACATCTGCACACAATCGATAATGTGCTTAAAAATTGGACCGATCGTGTAGGCTACTGCATGGCCAGCCGAGGCAGCCATTTGAATGAAATTATTTTCTATTATTAACCAGAAGGATTATACTTTCAAATAAAAAAAGAAATTTGAGAAAATATTCAGTTTTTTTTAAAGCATTTTCAAAAAAAAAAATGTTATTTGGCGGACCCTTTACCTACTAGACTACGCCGAATTCTGTTCATCTTCACTGCCTGTAAAATTCCAGCTATCTATCAAATGTGACTTGGACACACTTTTTGAGGAAAATTCTAGCAAGACGTCCCCGACGCATCTCCAATAAAGTCTAAGAATTTCGATATCAACTTGTATCTCCCTGGTTTGTAACCAAAGTCGAGCATTGTTGATAACAATCTGCCTCTTAAAATTCATATAAAGAGATATACTCGTGATATGAGTTACTCTAGTGTTCCTTTGCAGTAAAGTATATGCTATATAGCAGAATGATTTATGAGTGCCGAAAGCCTTCTCAAAGTTGAGGAATATTGAGGAATAATAAAGGTCTCTCAGTAGTTTGTTCTGAACTTATTTATCAACTTTTTTGACTAAAGAGTTATCATGAGCAATAATGTATGCATGTATGTATGTCATAGATGGGCACTTTGCAGTACCAGTAAAATTTCAGTAAAAATTGATTTTTACTGATTACTGAAAAAAATTTCAGTATTCAGTAAAATTTTACTGTTAATGCAATCTAGATTTAAATGAAATTTAAATGAAATTTAAATGAAAAAAAGTAAAATTTTGCTGTTAATGCAATCTAAATTTAAATGAAATTTAAATGAAATTTAAATGAAATTTAGATTGCATTACCAGTAAAATTTTACTGAATACTGAAATTTTTTTCAGTAATCAGTAAAAATCAATTTTTACTGAAATTTTACTGGTACTGCAAAGTGCCCATCTATGATGTATGTATATCAAAGTGTTAAGGAACTGATTTCTGAAATGATTGCATTCGTTTCTCATCAAAAAGGTCTCTGCTTTTTCAAAATACAATATAAATTCATAAAGTTTTTATAATAACTTCAGCAAATGATCTCTTAAAGTATAATTTCATGTGATATTTTAATACTTTTTTTGCTGTTTTTGTTATTGTTGTTGCGAATTCTAATATAAAAATATCTTTAAGTATAGCCATTAATCTTCAGGTTAATGGAAATATTTCTTTTGCTAAAGCAAAAAATGTATTAAAAAGAAGAAGAATTTCTATAGAAATTATTTTGAGTGTAAATCTTCTACCGAAAATCTAATGGTCACTGGCATAAACGCACATACATACATACATATAATGTACGTATACATAATGCAAAAGCATAAATCATAAAATTCATATAAAAATTTTTTAAGTAGCAATCGTTATTTGTTAGTTCACTATGAGTCATTGAACTGTGCTTACTTTCTTCTTTCTTCCCGAAAAAAAACATAAGAAATAAAGAAAGAAAGAAACTCATGAAATATACAAGAAGATTTCGCATTTCGATGGCATTTTTATGCTGTACGAGTCCAAACACAAGCGGTGTCAAGCATTGGGAATTACATTATTTCTTTGTATTTTTCGATGCCATGACACATACACACACAAAATAAGAAGAATAAGGACACAAGAAATACATATACTCGCAAGCATACATATATAGATTTGAAATCCTATTAATACACTGACACTACATTATAAGATTACAACACTTGACTATATTAGACATTTTCCTTGTTTTTCTCTCTCCTACTATCTCTCTTTCTCTATTTTTCTTTGTCTTTTTTCGTGTTATTTTTTCCCACAAACCATATGTAACAGTCTTTAGCCATTTGAAGTGGTTTTGTAACGTAAGCAACACAATCAGCAGAAAGAAAAAATACGAATAAAAACATAAGAATCAGAGAAAGATACAGACTGAGAGAGAGAAAATTATTTTGCTAACATGCCAGCCACTACCAAACTGCCAGTGAGTGAGTGAGCCTGTGTGAGTGTTGGTACTACTGTTGTACTGCTGCAGCTTAAGTCCTGTCTCTTGTCTTAAAGAATATTTGTAACATGCATTTAAACTAGATTTCAAATGACATTTGATGGTTTTTAAATGGATTTTAGCCAGCGGTATAAAAGATGACTGCTTTAGCCAGCACAGCGATAGAGATTTAAAATGAAATGAACAAAAAAAAACGCAACTTATCACCTGAGACATATTAAAAGGGTATGAATTTGTTAGAAGAAATTGCAGGTAAAATTTAAAACTCAACGTAATTTAAAAGACTTGTTTTGATTATTTATTTACAAAATTGGATTTAAAAATGACTTTTCATATCTTAATACCTGCAGGATATAAAATAATCATGAGTGTAAAATTTCTTTATAAAAAATATTCACTCATCTTGAGATATATTCATTATGAGTTTAAGGTTATTAATTAGTCCACAGGTTAAAAGCGAAATTTGGTCTTATTTAATCAAAAATATTCACACAGTAATAGCAGATACACAAACCTAAAGGACCAAGATTGAATTTTAGAATTCATCACAAAAATGTGAGACAGCGCCACGGTCTGATGTTTCGGATTATTTATTATTCTTTATCTATTTATTATTCTTTACATCGCAACTTGATGTAAACAACAATTGATTTTCTTTATTATTCCTCTGTATATATCCTTTGCATAAACAATAACAATTGCTAGACAATTATTCGACACATTCTTGTAACGACGATGTTGAAACCACGATTACTCTCTTCCAATGTACCGCGTCTTCACACAAAACTGATTGAACTTCATTAACTCCGTCACCTGCTTTGCCTTGCCTTTTATATGGCAGGGTAAACAGTCTCATGAATGTTCTTGAAGGCGAATGTTCGTGGTTTCGCTTTCTCGAAATCTCTATAAATGTAAACATCGTTGCTTGCATTCATTATTGTTGTTTGTGTATTTTGTTTACATTTTTCTTTGTAGTGTTGTTGGTATATTTTTGTTTACCTGTTTACCATTCTTTTTTATGCTGGTATTTGTTGTTGTATTAAGCAGTACTATGATTTGTAAACAGGTTTGTTTACTGCATTGTTTAGTTTTTGTAGCTTTGTTTATAATTTTAATATTTAGCGATGTATAAAAAGCATAATACATAGCTGTATCTTGTTTTTAATTTTCGTAACAATATTAACGAACAACAGACATAAAAATTGTTTAAACTCATTGATCGGTTTCTGTACGCTACGGAAGGCCACAATATGATCCAAATAAGAACGTTGTAACCGAAATACTTGTCCCCATAGCAATAGAATAGACTTACAATGTGTCTGAGATATAAAATAACAGATAACAGGGTTTCTAATGCAAATTTAATTCACAAAAAATGTGGCCAATAGGTTGCTATAGCCTTTCCTTTAAACGTGTTTCTGTTTTTGAAAAAATATTGTAGACCTTCCACCTATTTGCCACACTCCATAACTAAATGCTGCCAAACAATTTGACCTTTCCTCTGCTTCTAATTGTTTGTATTCTTTCAAACAATCGTGTAATTTTATTAAGTTTTCACGAATAATGTTTTAATCTAGAAAACCAATTATAATTTCGCTCCCAAAAAAAATTTCGTTTTATAAGAAAGGACTCCAGATGAAAATAAAATGAAAACCGAACAAAAAAATTGCAAAAAAAAAATAAATAAGAAAACCTCAACAATATAATTTCAGTACTCATAACACACAATATTGTACAAACTGTTCTAATCTTTTTACGAGTACAGCCAGTACAATACGGGTATTAACGGAAAACAATAAAAACCATTTTTGAGCTCTCACTCTCTCGCTCTCTCCGTAAATGAAAACAAAACCAATAAGAACAAGAAAATTGAAATGGAAAAAAAAATTAAAACTTGAAAAAAAAGAAAACTTGAAAATAAAAACGGAAAAATGCAATTAGCGTTGTGAAAAACATCAGACACTTTCATGGAGTCATCGTCATCGTCATTCGCAACAACAGCTTAAGAATTCATTTCATTTATGGAGCCAGTTATAATGCCAGCAAGTGTGCTGTTATCGTTTGGAGGGGAGAAGAAAAAAAGTAAAACTACTGGCAGGGAGAATAAAGTCATTATTTAAGGTTAAGGATGTCTGTGAAGGGATAGTAAAGACACATACTACCTATACAAAAATAAAAGCTAACAAGTTGAATTGTTAGCTTTGCAGGGATCTAAGCGAATTTTAGATACGTTATGCCGCAAAGTTTTATTGTTGGCAAAGGCTATAGAAAACCAAGAAACTTTAAAATTAAAATCATAGTTAAACATGTTTCTGGATTATAAATGAAGGAGCCGTCATTCCGTCAAACCAATATTGCTGATTGCAATACCTTATCAGGGAAGGCTGGCAATTTTTGCATCTTACATACATACATAATTGGTCTTTACAACCCTTCAATCAGGTAGTAATCCTATTTCTCATACCACATATGTTGTGTTATAATTTAATTTTATACATCAGGAGATGTCTGACCTGAGGTTCGAATCATGGCCTCAACACACTACGGCGACATGATTTTAGGATATTAACTTAATTTGGTTATTATCAATCTTTAGTCTGGACTAGGATCTAGCTTCTCACCCCAACCATGTTGTGTATGTTAATTTTATCCGGGAGTGGCGAGACCAACAGTTTAAAGTTGACTTCGAATAACAGATTTTGGAGAAACATTTCATGGCAATTTTATTTTACCTCAGAGTTTTTGCCAGAAATCTGCTGAGAGAAGTCGTCGAAGAAATATTTTTTTATATTTCGTCTCGACATGTCTGAGCTTGATCACGACCAATACATTACCTACCAAACTATGTCAAATTCTATGTTTTACTTTAACTTATCTTGAAAACTCTAAAAACGTCTGTCAAGCAAATCTACTGAAGGGTACTATGCCACACATTAGATTAGATTTGATTAAAATAGATAACTTGGGCTTTTAACCCATGACATGGTTACTTCTTTTTTTTTATTCGCGCATACTCAAAAGGCCTCATGTCTGGTATAGTCCAACAATCCTTTACTTTACTTCTTTCAACAAAACTTCAAATGGTTTCAACTGAAACTAATAAGAAAGCCAATATAAAATCGATTCAACATCGGCATCTACGCCTTTGACGTTCACTAATAGGATAGGATAGGAGCATCGTGCTCACTTGTGCACACACAGCTGTGATAGCAAACAGAGATCAGCAATGAATCGATTTTTCGCTACTCATAAGTACTCATGAAATTTTAAGTAGGAGTGAGTCAACAATATTAAAATTCAACTACTCTGATTCATTCGTACTCACTACAACATTGATTTATAACTACAGGTTCCAATGAGTATAAATACAACGTTGGCATCAAACTCATACCATTCGAAATATGTTTGATTCCTACGCCAACTCATTCAGGTTCATACATTTAGAAAAATACTTATAATACTCATAAATGATTCGAGTGATTCGAATCATTCACCAAAATTTACACTCTTAGTTGTTGTTGCATTTACAAAAAAAGACAGCTATTAAAGCAAACACACAACCTTCTAGTGAGTATTGTAGTGTTCATACGAGAATCATACTTATTTTGTGATGCTTATAAATGTTGAGTAAAGGAGAGTCGAAATCTACAACATCATGCGTATTGTTAAGTATAAGTACGATGAGTACTTCAAACTTTGAATATGAGTAGTATGAGTATGATATTAAAATAAGTATGAAGGCATATAAGTATCAGAAATTATGAGTACGATTCCAATCTACTGATCTTTTTGAGTATTGTTTGCTGATCTTTGATAGCCAAGGCTTGACAATCTGCATCAGCGCAATGCATTTAAGTAGGACTCTGTTAAAATTTTGCAGACAATCAGAAAATTAATAAATAGTCAAGGATTCAAGCTAGCCTATCGAGAATTCACCGTAGTCTAGAGGGTAGTGTTTTGGCTTATTTGATTTTAGGCCACGGTTCAAACCCCAGTTCAGACATCAGACCGAAATATGAGAAAATATTTCTTCGGCGACTTCCTCTCAGCAGATTTCTGACACAAATTTGGCGAGTAAATAAAAAACTGTCATGAAAAGTTTCTCAAAAACAAATCTGAAAAACAAAGCTTGGCCGTAATCCGGGCTGAAGGGTTGTAAGAAATAATTATGTTATGTATGAATACACTGACAGATATTTATGAGTAGCAAATTATGTCATAGCAAATAAATATCTCAGAGTAAGTGGGGTCATATATGTTTATCGAAGAGGGTTCTTTAAATGTCATTTGTTGGCTGCTGACACTTCATCATCGAGTAAGAACTGCTAGAACTAGGAGATGATCAAATACTCGCCTGCCCTATGTCAATTATCCTGTTCTCTCCATTAATATGGAGAGACTTGACAACGATGATAAGTTGTCGTGGCATTATTTGTCACAAACCTTTTAACAATTCCTCATTATCGTTAAACTTTAGTTAACTTCTACAGTTCAATCGCAAGAGAAAAAACAATAACAATGAGAAACTATAAAAATTTTTGCACGTAATAGTTGATAACAAATACTGGCACCAGTAAGGACGCAGCAACGATTACTGCTAATGCAACTGCTCTAACAATTGCTAACAACTATTACTGAATAAACGTATATGTATGTACATACGTATATGCTCTTATTATAGTTGTTGTTGTTATTATTACATTTTACTCTACAAATGCTAGAACAAGTTAGTACACATATTAACTTTTAAAGTTTATTAATTGCCATCATTTGAACTTTTATTTAATTTACGAGCCACGTTATAACATACACACACACATAAAGATTCAAGTAAATCTAGTTAAATGTGGCACTGCAACTATAACGAAGTATACATATGTATATCCCTACATACAAAATTAACTAACACAAACCCATGCATACACGTATTTACTGGTACAATAAAATTGTTTTAGTGCAGCAAGCATTTAGTAATACGTGCTACAAGTGTAATTGCAAGAAAGGCATGTTGTATGTTGAATTTTTTCATATACAACATGGCTCAAAAGATGTGTTTACACACACATAAGCGTTTATATTGTTTTGTAGGAAATTAACAAAAAAAAAATTAAAAAAAAAGAAAATAAAAACTTGAAAAAGATGTTCAAATAAGTAAAACGACTTAATATAGTAGAAAAGGGAAATCTGTTTAGTTTTTATTCCTCTCCTTTCCTCTCCTTTTTTTTTGTTTCGTTGAGTTTTTAAGTTTTTCCATTTGCCAAGGTTAGCAGGGTTTGCGAGTGATAATTTACGGTTCATTCGTAAGCATTTGTGCGCTACCATAGGTTTCTACGGTGATTTTTTATGTCATTTTCTTATTCAGTGTAAATTGTTGGAGCGTAAAAAAGTGTGCTGGTCTGGTAGTGCTCAGTAAGGTTTGCCATTATATTTTGCCTGGGTCGGCAGAAATGCAGAAACATACATACACAAATAATTGGTCATTACAACCCTTTCATAAGGCTTACATCCTAGCTTCTTACACCACTTATGTTGTGTATTTTAATATTATACATGAGTGGCAGGATTTAAAGTTTAAAGTCGACTCTGCATGACAGATTTTTTGAGAAACTTTTCATGGCAATTTTGTTTACTCTCAGAGTTTTTGCTGAGAGGAAGTCGCCGAAGAAATAAATTTTGTTTTTTTCATATTTCGTTTTGATGTCTGGCCTGGGGCTCAAACCTGGGATTTGCGTCTAATAAGCGAACACAACACCTACTAGACCACGGCAACTTTCCCTTTTGCTGATCATAATTTTTCTTTTCGCTTGATAGTACCTATCTTTGATTTGAAGTCCTGTACTAGTGGACACACTTTGAAGATAATGCCTTCAAATATATTGAGTATGTAGTCAAATTAAGTTCCAAATTTTCTTTTTACGACATCCCACATAAAAACTGGATCTCTAAACGTTTTAATATCTGCATCAATCCAAGCACTAATCTAAGCATCAATTTAAGCATCAATCGAATCATCAATCTAAGCATCAATCTAAGTATCAATATAAGCATCATTCTAAGCATCGGCCGAAGCGTCAATCGAAGCATTAATCTAAGCATCAATCGAAGCATCAATTTAATCATCAATATAAGCATCAATCGAAGCATCAATCCAAGCATCAGTCTGAGCATAAATCTATGCATCAATCTATGCATCAATCTAAGCATCAGTCTGAGCATCAATCTGTGCATCAATCTAAGCATCAATATAAGGATCAACCTAAGCATCAATCTAAGCAGAAAATTGTATACCCTGCTTTCTATAGAAATTCATACTCATAATCTTTCAAAGTCGAATCATAAAGGAATTAAATTTGAGCTTAACTTGAGCGATTTGGAACTATACATACATATTTACAGTCCACATTGTGGAAATTTAAAATGGTGTCTTCTCTGGCTGGCAATGCAGCTTCTGGATGGATTCTTTAAAAATTCTTGAATTTGCAATCAAGCATTTTAACCACTGTTTCAAGCCACTGCTCTTACTAACCCTTGGCGAAATATTCACTTCATAAATAAAGCCTAATAATTTCCATATAAAGTAGGATATCCCATGGTCGGTTACGCATCTCGTCTTTACTGTTATTAGCTCTTCTTGAAAATTAATTTTTTTTTTTTTCATTTTAATTTTTGCTAAGATTCTTAGACGACCTTTATAATGAATGTCAAATGTGTTAAACACAAGCCAAAGCATGATACATATAAAAAAATAGCAACAATAATACTCTCTAAGTAGTCGAATATGAATGTGCTTGAAAGAGCAGAGACTTGTGTACAAAAAGGACAATGTGACAGGTAATATTTGTTACAAGACAATGTACAGTTCTTATGAAGAATGTAAACAATGTGAATGTTACAAGAGGACATGCAGATGAGCATTTCAATTGGAAGCAATTTTAATTCAGTTGTTCTTGGATAGTCGTAGTCGCCGTAGTCTAGTAGTTAGTTTGTTGGATTAATAAGCGAAAGGCTACGGTTCAAACACCGCGTCAAGCATGAAAACGATATATGAAAAAATATATTTTTGGCAACTTCCTCTCAGCAGATTTCTGATAAAAACTCTGACAGTAAGAAAACATTGCCATGAACAGCTTCTCAAAAATCTGTCGTTCGAAATCGACTTTAAACTGTAGGTCTCGCCATTCATATATAAGTTTAACACACGCAACATAAGTTGTGTAAGAAGTGGGGTCGTATTCCTGACGGAAGGATTGTAATGACCAGTTTTGTATGTATGTGTGTATTCCTGGATATTTTTTTTAATTTTCTGTAGGTTTCATTAATTCTGTGTCACACTGTTATTCACTGCCATATACAGCAAATTGGCGGATTAACTTCTTGTGTTTTCAACAACAATTCTCATCACATGTATGAACGAGTATTTTAACATGTAATGTTATAAATTATATGCCATACCCAGTCGAATAAAGTATTTTTGTGCTTTTTCGAACGATAAGGGTGCCTCCCTTAAGGGAATAACAAAGTTTGTGTAAGTGTTCTTCTATACAACTAACAGAGGAATTATAATTTTCTTAAAAGACATACAAAAAAAAAGAAACCAAGGGGTTAAGATTTACTTGCTATTTCTTAAGAATCTTCCCATATGAGTGGAGTGTATAGATTGTCCCAAAGTGAGTTATAATTTCTACAGAAAGACATGTTGACAAAAACACACAAACAAGTTCATCTTTTAAGGGTTCTTTACCCATAGATATGCTACAATTTAAAATTAAAATAAAAACAAAAAAAACATATCATGGAATGGTTGAGAAACGAAATTAGCTGTAATAAATTTGATGGTCCTTGTTTGGTATTCCATTTTAAGCAGCATTTATTGCCACTGCTAAAGAGAACATATTTATTTGCGTTGCCAGCAAAGGTTAGTTTTATCAGCAATTAATTTTGTGTAAGCAAAACGTTGAAGGAAATTGGTTTTTTTTTTCTTTTGGTGGATATAAAACAAAACAAATACGCGATTTGAAAATTAAATTCATTTCCAAAAGGTTAGAACATAACTTTTCTTATAACAATAAAGTAATGAAATGAGACAAAAACTATAGAAACACTATTCTGTTCCCTAAAAACGTTTTAATACTTCTACAGTTAAAACATGAAAAACACTACGGCAACCCCACTCTTACAGGGTTGTAACAAAATTAGTTGGTTGGGGACTATCAATTATGGTCTTATGAGTATTGAATGTCAAAGATAATAACATGAAATGAGGGGTTGCGAACCTCAAGCGAAGACCAATAGATCAGTGGGATATGTGCAGTGCTCACAGTAGTGCAGTAGATGATCACACGATGTAAGGAAATCAGAGATCAGCAATGAGTATTCAGCACCATGAGTATATTCGAATCATATTCATAATTTCTGATACTTATACGCATTCATACTTACTCATATTCAAATTTTGAAGTACTCATCATATTCATACTCAAAAATACGCATGATGTTGTTGATTTTGACTCTCCTTTACACAACATTTACAAGAATCACAAAATAAGTATGATTCGCCTACGAACACTACAATACCCACTAGAAGGTTGTGTGTTTGCTTTGCTCGCGGTCTTTGTCTTTTTCTTTCTTCTTTTTTTTTTTTGTAAATGGAACAACAACTAAGATTGTAAATTTTGATGAATGATTGTATCACTCGAATCATTTATGAGTATTATAAGTAATTTTCTAAATTTATGAATCTCTGAATGAGTAGGCGTATGAATCAAACATTGCTCGAATGTTAGGAGTTTAATGTCAACGTTGTACTCATACTCATTGCAACCTGCACTTATAAATCAATATTGTAGTGAGTACGAATGAATCAGAATAGTTGAATTTCAATACTGTTGATTCACTCATAGTTAAAATTTGATGAGTACTTATGAGTAGCGAAAAAACGATTGTGTTATGCTGTCAACTGTGGTTTCTGTTATATTATATTAGATTTAAGAGGTGCCATCGGAGTACTTATGCTGTGTAACATATTTTAACATAGTAAGTTCATAAGTAACGATATGTCTGTATCCTGATGCCCATATTAGTGTCACCCATGAATGAACAGCGATTTCTCTGAGATTTCTCTCATTCAATCATGGCGGTGGGAGTCGCTAAAAACAAAATCGGCATAATTTATTAAAGGTATTAAAAATTAAGCAACTGATGTATTGATTAGATCTTATCGGACTCGGAAGGTTTACCCTCGACCATTACTCCAAATTTTAGAAGAGACCCATGAAAACGGCGCTGACTTACATCATTCGATAGCCCAGTATGGAATCATATTTTTGACGCCGTAACTGGGTTTAAGTGTTGGCTTATTAAACACAAGGCCTCGGTTCAATCAGACCAATTCAGACATCTTCAACAAAAACGAAATATGAAAAATATTTCTTCGTCGACTTCCCCTCCAGAGATTTCTGCCAAAAACTCGCTGAGAGTAAAAAAAAAATGTCAAGAAAAGTTTCTCAAAAAATCTGTCGTTCGGAATCTACTTTAAGCTGTAGGTTCCGCTTTTCATGTATAAAATTGACACACACACAACATTAGTGGTGCGAGAAACTAGGTCCATAATCCTTCATTCCCATTACGTTCAAATAAATCCATGACTTTAAACTAATTTGATTGAAAATAAATTTGAAATATTTTTGTTGTCTTAAAATTTAATAAAATACGACACTATTGTTATAATTAATTTTTATGTCGATAGCAATGTATATATGTATGTATGTATGGAATTGTGTGAATATTCATATTTATTTCATATTAATATTATTTACTTTGGCTCTAGAAGATTTCAGAGTATATTCAATAATAATAATAATTTATTTATTATTGTTTTAAAGTAAATTTTTGAATAACAATTAAAATATTCTCGTTATTTACACAAAGTTCACTAGCCTTAGGTCCTGTAAATAATGGTATTGTTGAACCGATTATATCGCATAATATGCCTTGTAATTTAATTTAAAGAAGCCTAATTACTTCTAATGATATTCAAATTACACGTATATGTGCAACAAAAAAAGGAATCGTTAATGTTCGAAAATCCTCTTAACAAAAATACAGGATATTAATATTGGGTGTTTAAAAAAGTTCAGTTACAAAATAAGGGCATTTATTTATTATTTTATTAGAATTTTTTTAACGAAAACCTATATTGAATTGAATGCGTACCCGTTGTTCAAATTTTAGCCCAGGCATCTCAAACAACACGAAACATGAGAAAATATTTTTCTCAGCATTTTCCTCTCAATAACTTGCCGTCAAAAACTCTGAAAGTACAAATAATTGCCATAAAAAGTTTCTTGTACCTGTTGACGTTAAACTGTAGTTCTCGCCACTCATTGATAGAATGAACTCACACGACATGGGTGGTGTTTTAAGATGGGTTGTAATCCTGACTAAAGTGTATTAGTGACCAATTATCATACATACATACGAGTATACATAATTGGGCATTACAACCCTTCAGTCAGAATTACGACTTAGCTTCTCACACCACTTACATATGTTGTGTGTGTTAATTTTATACTTGAGTGGCGCGACCTACAGTTTAAAGTCGACTCCGAACGACAGATTTTTTGAGAAACTTATCATGGCATAATTATTTACCGTCAGAGTTTTTGCCAGAAATCTGCTGAGAGCAAGTCGCCGAAGAAATATTTTTTCATATTTCATTTTAATGTCTGACCGGGGATATGAACCCCGGCTTTGCGTCTAATATGTCAACACACTACCTACTAGACTACGGTGACTCCGACCAATTATCAAATGCCTGGAACACACTTCTGTGTTTTCATTAGATAGTAAAATGTGTGACCCCACATTTATGTATGTACATTGAAGGTTCGTTGGATATGCACCATATTCAGTTCGAATTATTATCAGAATGACATTTTAACAGTATATCAAGAGTATGGTTTTGACCACCTTTAATGTTTCTTATTGTTTATAATTTTTAATATCAATTCATTTAAAACAAATAATGATTACTGCGGTCATATTGTAAAAATATTATTACGTTTTTACCTTTTAAAAACGTTTAAAATATGAGCTCGTAGGTTGCCAATAAAATAAAAATAAATTTATGTTTAGGGTTAATTAAAACTCTTTATTATTCGCACAATTCTGTGTGCCGCTGTTTACAACTTGATGTAAACAACAACAATTACTTTTCTTTGTTATTCCTCTTTTTATACTTTTTGCATAAACAATAACAATCACTACACAATTATTCGACAGATCTTTACACCACGATAGTTCTTTTCAAATGCACCGCGTCTTCACATAAGACTGACTGAACTCCACTAACTCACTCGCTTGCTTTGTCTTGCCTTTTATATGGCAGGGCAAACAGTCTGATGAATGTTCTTGTAAATCATTGTTTAGGTTTATTCTTGTAGTGCATGTTGTTGTATTTTTGTTTATTTGTTTATCATTCTTTTTATGCTGGTGTTGTTGTTGTATTCTTGTTTACCATTTTTTTATGCTGGTGTTTGTTGTTATATTAAGCAGTACGATAGAATGTAAACAGGTTTGTTTACCGCATTGTTTTGTTTTTGTAGCTTTTGTTTATAACTTTTAATGTTAACCGATGTAAAAGTAAAACACCAGTATCTAGTTTTTTTTTTATTTTCGTAACAGTATTATTTTAATTTGAAATAATATTTGTTCTTAAATTGTTTATGAATCCTTACAAGTCACAGATTTAAATTTAAATTTAAAAAAAAAAAATATTAAATGCAATAAATTTTAATTACAATTTAAATTACAAAGACAATTTGAGGCTTTAAATGATAAACAATTGGAAAAAGATACAATGTCATATGTATGTACGTTGCTTCAAAATTATTTATTTATTGTTTCTATTGTCTTCATATGTGTATGTGGTTGTTAATTTAAAAGAGGAATTTAAAATTTGAAATACCTTACCCTATCGTAAATATTTACAAAATTGAAGATTTATATGCAGAAATGAATACATATTCCAATAAATATGTATTCAATGTAGCTCACTTTCACTTCACCTACAGCCTTTACACTTTATTTGTTGCATTCCGTTTCGTTTCTTTTCTTCCTTTTGACTTCTTTATTGTTTCATTTACTTGCTCATATTATTGTTTGTTATTTGAAATACAAATAAGAAAATCGAGTTGAACAAAAGAGAGCCAAAAGCGAAAGTTTAACTTGTACTGAAAACTTATACGTATAAGTATATCGGTTTCACAGATATTACCCGGAGAAATTAAAAAGAAAAACTGCACACACACACAGACAAATAAAGAGCCATGGGGTATATGTATATGTATGTATTGTATTCACAAGAAATGAATTGTATTCAAAAGTTTTCTCATTACAAGATTGTTAAAAACTTTTCGGACATGAAACCATATATAAACACACTTTGATAAAGAGGGGGGGTTACGCTGCATTTACGAAGAGTGTGAAAAACAAAGAAATTTATAACCATGAAAGTGTGTATTCAACAAATAAGAATTTTATTTTTTTTTGTTATATAAAAGAAAACAAAACAAAATTAGTCATTACAAGTATGAGTAGTAAAGGATGGAAAGAAGAAAAAAAAATTATTGAAAAATTTTACACGAAAACTTGCAATTGTTTTTCAGCTTTTCGCAAGCAAAACAAGATAATGAAAGCTAATGCCAAGGAACTTAATTGTACTTAGTAACAGGTCTTATACACTAACAGGTGATAGTCACTTTGAGTCAGATACGGTCCAGAGATCAGCAATTAATCGTTTTTTCTCTATTAATAATCACTCAAGAAATTTTGAATATAAATGAGTGGTTAATATTCGTATTATGGACTATAAGAAGACTAGTCTCTTTCAATAAGCTTTATGGTCCTGATAAACAGTTGTTTTCTTTACCCGAGAAAAGCGAAAAAAAATAAATGATTACCTGACAAACCCATCGAAACCACGAGCAAACAACATTTCTGTGAAAAAATCATGAACATTTTCATGAGAAGAAAAGCGGATGGCTTTTCCGATGGCCACTTTATTTCGTAATTATTTTGATACACCCTTTTAGTGTTTTCACACCAAAAGTTAAAACCTGATTTTAGCATTAAAACCATAATCAGCTGATTTTGCGTTCACACTGCAAATTTTCTTAAATCAGGTTTTAACTTTCATACATTCATGACGGAACAGAAATGTTTTTGTTTAAGAAAAAACAAAAAATATGAAAAATTAAGAAATAATATTAATATTATTAATATTATTGTTAAAATATTGTTATTTATTATTGTTATAGCATTCATTATTTGAAATTTTACATTTTTATACAACCGGCTTTCTATATTTTTACATTTGTTTTGTTTTTATTTTGTTTTTATTTAATTTTTATCAGCTGTTTTTACCATTTCAGAGCTGTTAGCTCTGATTTAGAACATAAAACAAGGTTGTATTTCATAAAATCAACTTAAAACCAATTCAAAAAAGGTTTTAAGTTGATTTTAACACAATAATTTTGTATGGTAAAAGCAGGTTTTATTTTTGATTTTAACGTTAAAACCAACTTTTGCGTTAAAACCACTCGGTGTGAAAACACTATTTGTAAGAGTAACTAATTGCCATGAGAATATTTTCATATCACAGTAATTCAGAGTAGATCGGAAGTTCCTGTTGAAAGGCCCTATAAAAATCGAAGTTTTCAGGCTGCGTTAGAGCCGTCAGGTTCCGCTTCACTTGCCATCTAACTGTGGCATCTAATTTCATTTGAGGTAGCCCTCTGAGCACTTATCCCGACTCCTATATATTTATCAATTTTTAGTTTAAATTTAATTAAATTTACTAGAGAGAGAGGGAGAGAGAGAGTTAACACATGGTATGTTTATGGTTTTTGTAATTTTTTACTACAACCAGCTCTTAATTGCTGTAATTGTGCGCAATCATATAAAGTTTGTCTCAAAAACTATTAAACACATCATCACTTATTAAATTCTGACACAGGATATTAATACCAAACAAACTTGCTCTGCTCTATTCTGCTGTATTCATTATAATTTCTTTCTTTTTTTTCTGCTTATTCGACTCAATTGTTGTTGTTCGTTTGCTTTTGACTTTTAATTTTAATTTAGTTTTGAAATGCAATATTTATTTCTCAATTGCAAATATGTTTGTATGCATCACAGGCAGGCAACAGTTTTGAAAAAGCGGGCGCACAACATGCTACACACGCGGTTTTCAAACTGCAAATTCATATGGCTCAACATATTTTCTGCATTTTGCAAGTTATTCTTTTTATGCAAAAATAGTTTTCTCACACAGTAATTTTTCTCTTCGTTCACCAGTTAGGCAGAGGCAGACTGGCAGTACGTACATACTGTACATACATACGTACATATTGGCCCATCGTTTAAGCTTTTCTAATATATGTGGTCTTCACTTCACAATTGTGTGCTCAACGATTTCAAGTAAATGTGTTGTATATGTATATGCAAGCGTATATACAAAGTTTTAGCAGGCTACCACACCACCACCATCACCACCACTAATTTATCTGTGTAGCATTGTCAGCTGTTTCGAACTTTAACAAATGGCTGCAAAATAGAAAATTACTTTTCCTAAATGACTTATGATGGTGATGGTGTTGGCATTGATGTTAGTGCAGTAAGTGTGTGTGGGTGTGTGCGTAGGTTTTCGATTGAGACCACTAAAATGTGCAACTAAAATAAATGTGCTTTAATGTAATGTGCATGCATGGTTGTGTGTGTAAGGATGTTTGAAATAAATGTTTTACAATAAATTTTCAAATCAATAAGGAAAATGAAAATGAATGCAAATACATACTTATTAATAGCAGGGATATTTAAAAGAAATTAAGACTTGGCCTTTAGATTTGCTATGTAATATGCCAAATGGTGTAAATTTCTTGGTTCTGTAATGAATTAACAATTAATTCATTTGAATTTCTAGAATACACATACGTACATACATAATTGGTCATTACTTCAATTATGATCACGAAGCAATCCTAGTAAAATTATCCTCATATAACAGCTCTTAATATCTTTCGATTATACACACTACTGTGAGATTGAAACCCCAACTTCAGAAAAATAATTCGGAAAAAGATGAACAAAAATACTTACCCGGTTACCGCCTTTAAGGACGATGAACCCATTTCAGTCCCTCGTATATACAATGCCAATCGAGAGTCAAAAAACGCTTAGGAAGAATTCTGTTTTATCCGGGTCATTAAAATTCCAATTAACCCAGCGAAATAAGGATATATTCCAGCATCCTGAGTAGGTTAAATGTTAGTAAGGAACTGATTTGAATTGCCAGAACCTATGTTTGGGGTTTTTAAACAAGAACTTTATAACTTTGAATTCTGATGAAAGCAGTCCTGTTGAAGTTAAATATCTCAACCTAGTGGTCATTTTTAGGCGCCGTAGTCTAGTATGTAGTGTTGTTAGCTTATTAGACGTGAGGCCCCGGTGCAAACCTCAGGTCATCAGCAACGAAACGAAACGTGTAACAAATATTTCTTTCTGGCAAATAATTTTCTGAGAGAAAATAAAATTGCTATAAAAATCTTTTCAAAAATTTTTCGTTTGGAGTCGACGTTAAACTGTAGGTCCCGCCACTCATACATATGTAAAATTAACGCACACAACATAAGTGGTAGGAGTTAAATTTAATGAAATCACCATGGGCAATCATAGGCAACGAAGTGTGTTTATGGAATATGCTCTGGAACAGTTACCAACTGACCTTGATTTTTATCCAATCGTCTATCATTATCGTCTGCAAAGAAGCCCCTTCCTAGATAAATAGGTACGTGAGCACACAAAATTTTAAAATTTGGGAGATCCATGGATGCCCAATGCATTATGAAAAAGTCACTTTTGTGAATGTTCGGTGGACGGCGTCATCGGTCCATATTCCTTTGACAACGACGTTGGCCAGACCACCATTGCCAACGACGAACATTATAGGTCGATGATTACCGACTTCTTTTGTCCTGAATTGGATAATCTTGACACAAACGGTATATTGTTTCGACAGCATGACGCTAAGTGCCACACAGTGCATATCTCTTTGGATATTCTGCATGAGCGATTTGAGGGCATGGTCATCTCACGTTAAGGTGACGTAAAGTAGCCACTGAGATTGTGCAATTTGGCCACGTAAGACTTATACTTTTTAAATCGCAGGTGTAAGCGAATAAGCCACAAATTCCAGCAGTTGTTATAGGTAATTATGTTACCCAGCCAATCCAGCAAATTTTCTATAAATCCCAAATGTTGGAAGGTATTGGGCACTAAGAAAAACCCCTTTTAAAAAATATAAGTGAAGTGAAGCAGAAGTACCAGGAAACTGTTAAATAAATACAGTACCTTAGTGGAAGAAATTGCAACCAAAAATAATTTTTTTTTTTAAATAAATTTGTGTTTAATTTTAATTAAAATTCTTTATTATTCGCACAATTCTGTGCGCTACTGTACGCAACTTGATGTAAACAACTACAATTGCTTTCCTTTGTTATTCCTCTATTTATACCATTTGCATAAACAATAAGAATTATTAGACAATTATTCGACAGGTCTTTGCAACGGAGATCGTCAAATCACGATTATTCTCTTCAAACGCACAGCGTTTTCACACAAGACTAACTGAACTTCACTAACTGAGTCGCCTGCATAGCCTTGCCTTTTATACGGCAAAGTAAACAGTCTGGTGAATGTTCTTGAAGACGAACGTTCATGACTTCACCTTCTCGAAATTTCTATAAATGTAAACATCGTTAAAAAACATGGTTGTTTACATTTATTCATGCTGGTGTTTGTTGTTGTATTTATGTTTACTTGTTTACCATTTTTTCTTATGCTGGTGTTTGTTGTTATATTAAGCAGTACGATAATTTGTAAACAGCTTTATTTAATGCATTGTTTTGTTTTTGTAGCTTTTGTTTATAATTTTAATATTAAGCGATGTAAATGCGAAACACCAATATCGAAATTTTTCATTTTCGTAACAATATATTAAAAGCTCAATAGTTTCTTATGTTTGCATTTTTATAAAGTAAAGTGCATGCCAATGCATTTATATTTTTATACGCACTCCTTATTACTGAACCTGTGTGACTTTAACCTACAGTTGTTAGTAGTACAGGTCGTCTGTACTAGCTATAGAATAAAATAAATGTATGTGTATTGTATGGCCTACATAGTTTACTTACGAGCATTAGACTTTCAATTATAATTTCAATTTAATATGAAGATTATATAGAGAAAGATTTTCTTGAAAATACTCTTCTGTATTAGTCTTATACACGTGTGTTTGCATTCAATTCAAAGAACATGATACGGTTTTCTTAAAAATCTAACAAATCACTTAAATGTGTACATGTAAACTGAGCGTATACATATGTACACATATATGTGTGCACTCTCTTGCTCTTTACCTCTTTGTTTTTCTATGTTAAACATTATTTTTTATTTTTTTTCCATGTACATATACGCTTGACCTACTACTTTCTAAGAGAATTTAATTTTTTGTTCAAATCTCTGTGTGCGAGCAAAAAAAATGGCAGTCTATACATGTTGTACACACATACATGTATGTATGTAGTCTAACAGAAAGGCTTAATAGCAAAGCTTATATTTGTATGAGTTTGAGAGCTCAAATGTTTTTTTCTCGTTTTCGTTTGTGTTGCGTTGCATTGTATTATTACATGCTCAGCCTTGTTAGTTTGTTAAAATTGTTGTTGTTGTGTTGTTCGTTAATGTTAATCTTGATGTTGTCGTTGATGTTGTTTTCGTTGTTGCTCTTTATTGCTAGTTTGTTTATGTGACTGTATGTGAGTATGGGTGTGTGTGTGTGTCTCCGTTATTTATAAATATATTATTATAAACATGAACTCTTCTCTTTAAAATACGTTCATGTATAACCATGATTTCCACATAAACAAAGTATGTCGCGCAATTATTTGCAAGTGTTCCAAGTAGAGCAATAAACACATAAACTGCTTTTTCCTTTTTAATTTTCTCTCTCTCTCTTTCGTTCTTAACTCTTTTCAGTTCATAAGTGTGCAATGAATGATGTGTTCGTGTGTGTTTTGTGAACATTTGTTTGCATGTGTTTATTATTTTTACTACTACTTGTAATATGCAACTGCCACTACTAAAGCAAAATGAAAATTATATGAAAATTATATATTGTTCAATAGTATTAGTGTGTGAGAGAGAGAGAGAGAGAGAGCGAGAGAGGTGGTTAAGGGATAACAGGGGTTTGTTAAATGTAAGGTCTCTTGAAATATTATACTTCCACTCAACTTGTAAAATAATTTTTCACTATTATGCCCTCTAGAATATAATGTTTTATGTATTGCTACAGTGTACACTGTACAGTAATCAAAGAACAGCAAACTACAATAATTAAACATTTGTTAGGCATTAGCAAATAAAAATGATATCCTTTTTTGCCCAAAATGGTCTGTAGGAATAGAATTTTGTGGTATTTTCCCCAATATATTAGGACGCAGTAGTCTAATGGGTAGTGTGCAGGCTCAGTCGAAAGTAGCCAATGGTTCAATCACCGGTTCAGACATCTCGAACAAAACAAAATATGAAAAAAATATTTCTTTTGGCGACCTACTCTCAGCAGATTTCTGGCAAAAATTTTGTAAAGTTTCTTAAAAATCCGTTGTTCGGAGTCGACATTAGTTTGTTAATACCGCTGCTCATATATAAAATTATTTTACACAACATAAGTACTAGGTAAAGCTAGATTGTAGTTTTAACTACAAGGGTGATAATAACCAATTGAGTTCAATAAGCAAGTAATTATGACGTAGCCGTAGTTTAGTAGATAGTTTGTTAGCTTATTAGACATGAGGCTACGGTTCTAACACCAGGTCAGATCAAATCGAAATCTTAAAAATATTTCTTCGGCGAATTCCTCTCAACAGATTTCTGGCAAAAATTCTGAAAGTAAATAAAAATTTCCATGAAAGGTTTCTTAAAAATCTGTTGTTCGAAATCGACTTTAAATTGTAGATCCCTCCACTCAATTGTCACACACAACATTTGTGGTGTGAGAAGTTAGGGTTTAATCCTGACTGAAAGGCTGTCATTCTGTATGTATGTCATATTTCCTGCGGTATTCTTCAGCCACAATTTACTCAGAGATGTTCAGCAGTATGTACTTCATAATTGAGTTACGTTAGGGTAGGTTAACGTGTAGAAAGCCGTTCGCGGGCAAGTTCACTTGGTGGCCCTTTTGGCCCATTGTGTCTTGATCCTTTAGTGATGGGTTTGAGTCACCTCGAGCTGCGGATGCAACCTGCCAGTTCTCGCAGTGGCACACTTGCCACCATGCCCAGATCTTCAAATGTTCTGTATAAACATATAAAAAGTGTTCCACGGATTGCATTTCTTCCACATCATGGCGCTTCTGTCGTAATCCTGATAGGACAGACCGAGCTTGGTAGCGAAATTGCCAGTATCCCATTAGAAATCCTGTTAGACTGCGAACTGTTCTCTTGTCAAACTAAAGTATTTCCTTGGTTTTCCTGCTGTCCACTGCTAAACGTAGCAGTTTGTTGGATCATCTACGATTGTTTGAATTTCTTGCAGCGTTTTTTTATTTATTTTATTTATATATTATTCAATTCAATTTGGAAAAGTATTATTTTAGGGGTGTATATGTCCACTCTGTCGCCTTCTCTGTACTTAACTCAGACATCGCTGATCGCTTCCGTGCCAGCCCGTATGGCTTTTCGCGTCCCTCTATGCTTTAGTGGCTTGGAATCCAGTAGACGGTGTAGAAAGTCCAGGCAACTGCCGACGAGGTGTTGATTCCAACGCACTGATTGCTGCTTGACTTTGCAATGCGACTCCCACTCAGCAGATTTCTTGCAAAAACTCTGAGAGTAAATAAAATTGCCATAATAAGTTTCTCAAAAATCTGTCGTTCGGGGTCGACTTTAAACTGTAGGTCCCATCACTCAAGTATAACATTAAGGCACACAACATGAGTGGTGTTGAGAAGCTAGGCCGTAATCCTGATTGAAAGATTGCAATGGCCAATTGTGTATGTATGTATATAATGCTAATCATAATCAGTTCTTATTAAAATGCCATAATTTTGCCTGCCACAGTAGTTTTTCTGTGGGAGTGTGTGTGTGTGTAAAATAATTTTTGTTGATTTTTTCATGGTTTTCTCTTCTTTCAGAAAAAAAAAAAAAAATACAAAACATTGAGTGTTTTATGTTGGCAATTTTTGACTTTATGCATTTACAAACATTTATAAATTCGTTTCCTTTTTTGCTATTCCATCCTCCCTTCCTACCTCCTTCTTAGTCTACAAGCACTTCTCGAAAACTTCTCGACTATTTTCAACTAAACATGCCATTGATGTTTGTTAGCCATTTTCTTACTTATGGTCGCTTTCATACGGCTGCTATTTACTCCTACTTTTCATTCGACTGTGCCTCATATATTTTTAAAGGCAAAAACGGAACCTGAACAAAACAAAATGAAATGAAAGAAAAAACAAGGCGAAAAGAGCGAATGAACGTAAATTTTTACGTTTGTTTTCTGTTTTTCTTTTCTTTTTTTTTTTGTGGACTTTACATGTTCATGTTGTTTCTCTGTGATTACGCTCTCCTCCAATAAATGTTCCTTGAAGTAGCCAAGAGTTATGCACTTGTAGTTTGCCAGCGTTATTGCCGTATAAGTTGTTGCAGTTGCTGTTGTTGTTGTTGCATTGTTTACTTTTTACTTTTTATTTAAGTTTCTTGTTGAGTGCATAATTTCTTATGCCCATACAACAATAATAAGAACAACAACAACAGCAACAGAATTTTTATGTGCCAATCTCCCAGCCAGTTTGTTTGCTTGTTCGCCTACTTTTTTATGATCCTTTTTACACACATGCACTCAACAAAGTGCACAAGTTTTTCACCAAAAAAACAAAAAAAAAAACAAATTTTTTTCGTTTTCTTTTTTTGGGGCATAAAAATTATATGGCCTGAGCAAATAAATGTTGCAAGAGTTTGAAAACAGTGGCAGCAAAAGAAATATCGTTAACACAACAACGCTGCCAATAGGCAAAATATGGCTTTTTATCGGTAAAATATTGTCTTTCATTTACAAATTTCCGCAGCAACAGAAAGACATCTTCATGACAGCCAAAGGATTCATTGTAGGTGTAATTAAATTAATTTTCTTCTGTGATTCAAGGAGAATACAACTGGTCGATATATAAGCATTGAAACGTTTCAAATCTATAGGAAAGTTTGCATTAACCACAAAAGCAAATTTCGAGTCTTAGCCAAATGCCCATGAGAATGTGTACAGCACGCAAATGTGGCATCATCATTTAATGGTTTTACAGCATGATATGGACTGTGGTCGGTACCAGAGATCAGCAATAAGTTTTAAAAATATGAGTAGATTCAAATCATACTAATAATTTCTGATACTTATACGCATTCATACTTATTTTAATATCATACTCATACTACTCATTTTCAAAGTTTAAAATACTCATCGTACTCATACTTAACAATACGCATGATGTTGTTGATTTCGACTCTCCTTTAATCAACATTTACAGGAATCACAAAATAAGTATGATTCGCATAAAAACACTACAATACTCACTAGAAGATTGTGTGTTTGCTTTGCTTGCTGTCTTTGTCTTTGTCTTCTTATTTCGTATCTTTTTTTGTAAATTCAATAACAAAAAAGACTGTAAAATTTGTTGAATGATTCGAATCACTCAAATCGTATTACAAGTATTTTTCTAAATTTATGAATCTGAATTAGTAGCCGTATGAATTAAAAAATGTTATAAGTTTGATCTCAACGTTGTACTCATACTCATTGCAACCTGTACTTATAAATCAATGTTGTAGTTGAATTTCAATACTGTTGACTCACTCATACTCGAAATTTCATGAATACTTATGAGTAGCGAAAAAATGATTCATTGCTGATCTCTGACCTGTACATAGCCAATTCAACTTCTTCAGGCAGTCCCATATAATTTTAGATTTCATTTTATAAAAGCTGAGTGCTTTAATGGTGACCTCACTATCAATAGTATTTTTCTGTCTTGCTTTTTCTATCTCCTATCCAAGTTGAATTGAGTACATCTCACGATGACATAGAGCCCATCTTGAAAAATATCCAAGTTAAAAACCCTAAATCTCAACATTCGTTCAGGATACATGTATGCCGACAAATATTATCCCAGACGAAGAACAGTTGCATTCGATAAAAAAAGATCACGCACAAGAAACTAAAGAAGATCGTTGCTGGAAACACAATACCTATACAAAGAAGACCAAGTAGAAGTGTGCAGAAATCTGTTTCTGATATGATTTCAACTACAACGTGAGCCTACATACGTGCATATATAATTGGTCATTACAATCCTGCTGTCAGGACTATGCCCTAGCTTTTCACATATTCATGTTGTGTGTGTTAATTTTATACATGTTTAAAGTCGACTTCGAACAAAGGATTTTTGAGTAACTTTTCATGGCAAATTTATTTACTCTCAGAGTTTTTACTAGAAACCTGCTGAGAAGTAGCCGCTGAAGGAATATTTAAATTTCATTTGATTAGAGATGTTTGATCTATCTACTAGAATACGGCGACTTCCATGTAAAGCCTATTCAACGTTATTACGAAACAGAAACAGGTTTTAAGTCTTTAACGAACCCTAATTAAACTGGTGTTGACATTTCGTCATCGAAGATGTACAAGTTAGCATCTAATGTACACAAACATTCATTCAGAGCTGAACAGTTACATTGGTTGTTTTGTATTGTTTTATATCCTTCCAAATATGCATGAGGATCTGTATTAAACTGCAAATGAATATGACATGATTTGTTTGCTATGAATTTTGAGGTTCAGCTGATGGTGCCCGTTTTTCAATAATTTTCAATAGACTACCGTCGTAGTCTAGTAGTTCGCTTATTAGCCGGGTTCGAGCCCCAGGCTAGACATCAAAATGAAATATGAAAAAAAATATTTCTTCGGCGACTTTCTCTCACCAGATTTCTGGCAAAAACTCTGAGAGTAAATAAAATTGCCATGAAAAAGTTTCTCAAAATCTGTCTTTCGGAGTCGACATTAAACTGTAGGTCCCACCACTCATGTATAAAATTAACACACACAACATGAGTGGTGTGAGAAGCTAGGCCGTAATCCTGACTGAAGGTTTATAATGGCCAATTATGTGTGTATGTATGTAATATTAAACGAAAACTAACCCTATAATTAAATTATACATTTCTTAAATTAATTGATAGACTGAAAAGCTTAACAAACAGACTTACAAGTAAGTGTTGCAAGTTTACCATGCAAGATTCTTATGATTACAGCCACTTGTTTTATGCCATCACATAGAGGGCAGTGATCAACTAAAATTTTCATACTCGAAAGCCTTTTTAACTCTTTGGTAAGTAACTTAATTAAATTCGATAACCTTAAACGATAACAACAAAAATTGCTGCCGTAATAAAACTTATCTCCTTTAATCTTTCGTGAATAAATTTTCAATTTTAAAATATTTCGTACACTGAACTCAATTCAATTTATCAAAATAAACTGGATTTGTATGGATGACTTAACTTTGTATCTGTAAAATCTAAACACTCACATTCGCACATACACTCACTGGAAAATGGCAAATATTTCGCTTTTAAAATTACTCTACAACTACACAGCAAAGGCTTGTGTACTTGGGTGTGTGTATGTGTGTGTATGTATGTAAAAAGTTCAGGATTAACACTAATTTTGTTTCGCGTAATTGAGATTAACAAGTGCTCAAGTGTTAAAAGTTGTTTCTTTTTGGGTTGTTTTTCTTGTTTTCTGTTATTCCGAGTAAAACAAAAACTTGAGCCAAAACGAAAAGAAAAGAAAAATCTTTTGCACTTCATTGAATGCAAACATATACATCTACATGAGTGAAAAATCACAACATGTGTGGGTGTAAGGAAAGGGTGATTTTTTTTAATACGAAAGTTTTCCAGTACATGGAGCACGTATGCAAAGCATGGCAAAATCCTTAGTAGTAATAATTTTGCGATGTACCGAGCGCTGATTTCAATCCTTTTTTACTTAGAATGGAGAATTCAACTCAGTTGACATAGGATACCCCAGGTCAGACATCAAAACGAAAATATGAAAAAATATTTCTTAGGCGACTTCCTCTCAGCCAGATTTCTGCCAAAAAATCTACGAGAGTAAATAAATTTGCCATGAAAAGTTTCTCAAAATATCTGTCCTTCGGAATCGACTTTAAATTGTAGGTCCCGCCACTCATTAATAAAATTAGCACACACAACATGAGTGGTGTTGAGAATGTAGGCCGTAATCCTGACTGAAGGGTTGTAATGGCCAATTATGTCTGTATGTATGTAATCTTCGAAAAGCAAAAGTCATACATACATATGGTGACAGATCAAAAAGTCACCCTTTATCACATGCATGTTCATTGTCTTACAGATTATTTCTCTTTTAGCACAATATATCCTTACAAATACAGCAATAAACGACGATTACATTTACAAAGTAAAAGTTTTTCTTCCAAAATAATTTTTTTACCAAATAAAATACAAGAAAACAAAAATGGGAGAGAAAACTTTTGTTGTTAAAATTATACAAGAAAACATTTACTACAGATATACTTACACATATGCATTCCCAAGCACACATACACACCCAAATATACCAACAAATGAAAACATGAAATAAAAATTTTAATTAAAGATTTTCACTCTTTCGGCAATATTTGTTTTCATTTTCTCTTATTGCATGTGTGTATGTAACTGTGTATATGTTAAGGATTTATATTGCAGTTGCCATAATTGGAAAGTTTGTAACTTAACACCTGAGTTGCATTATTTCGAAAACAAGAAAACAAAACAGAGAAAAAAACTTTAATTTTTCCTTTTTATCTGTTTAATTATTAATTCACAGGATATTTGCTGAAAAATCATTCAGACGTTTATAATTTTTGTAAAATTTTATTATTTATTGTTGCTGGTTATTTATTTATTTATTTAACAATTTATTTTGTTATTGCAAAAACTGAATACAATAAAAAAGCATAAAAATAATATGTATGTACTGTTATTCAATCTAATAAGTTGATATTGAGTATCGGGTACAGGGAACCCTAGTTAAAACAGCTAAAGTTACATAAACTCTAAAAAGTTAATAAAAATAATATTTTGAAAAAAAAAAAACAAAAGTTATTTATGTCTGATCCACATGGGCCATTTAAAAGTTTAAACTTAAAAATACAATAAAACAAACACGTTGTGAAATAATATGGCTTTGAGGACCTCTATGCAATGTGGCTTATTCGCATACATCAGCCATTTAAGAAAATCTTAGAAGAAAAAATTTCACACAGACAATTTGCACGGTCTCGATGACCAGTTCTCTGAAATGACATGACAATGTGTGAAAAATAGCATTGTCTTGTGGAAACTACAAATCCGCATAAGGTTAAAATTATTTGATAATCAAGGACATATAATGCTCGCCACTCTCAAGAGAATGTAGAACACAGTCAACACTGACTTTTTGATATATATATATATGTATATAGGGTGGGGAAAATAATAGTTTAAATGTTAATACGCAGTAAAACAGAAACGATTTGAATTTTTGCAATATTTATTTATTTTTTGTTGTGAAGTACAATTGTTTCGATTAGAAATGAAATATTATTTCAATTATATGGCTGCCGTGGCAGGCCTGCCAGTACCTCATTCGATCAAACAAATTTTCGTGCACTTTTTCGAGTGTATGGGGTCCGTATCTCGAATGTTGACCCCCAAATGCTAAATTATCTCCGGTTTGTCGGCATAACACTGTTCTTTAACCACGTCCCGCAGAAAATAGCATTACGGTATCAAATCGCAGCTTCTTGACAATCAATTGACATCACCATTTCGGCTAATTAAACGGCCATTAAACGTTGGACGTGAGGAATCGATTGTGCAATGAGATGTGTGGCAAGTTGCACCACTCTGTTGAAACCAAACATCGTTTACATCAATACCACGAAGAGCGGGTACAAGAAAAATCGGTTATCATGGTGCGACTGGTGTCTCCATTAACCGTAATAGTTACGCCATTTGCATTTTCAAAGAAATATGAGCCAATGATGCCTCCGCTCTACAAGCTGCACTAAACAGTTACTCGCAATGGGTGCTCTGGCTTCTGTAAGACCACGTGTGGGTTTTTCAGAGCCCCAAATACTGCAATTTTGCTTCTTAACATAGCCATCAATCTGAAAATGAGCTTCATTCGAAAAGATGATTTTTTTTTGCCAAAATCTACAACATCGCGCAGTTTCCTCTTGGCCCAAAATTTCAGTGTTCATAATATACTGAGTGGAGATAATATACTGAGTATTGTTACAGAATAGAATTATATAAGTATTGCTAGATTCGAAATAATCGATGGTACAAATTTAAACCGATAGATGGTCTACGCGATACTTACACACAATTGATCAGTATATCACTTTATTGGTAATTACGATCTAGTTTCTTACAGCACTTATGTTTTGTGTGTTTTAATTTTATATATGAGTGACGGGACCTACAGTTTGAACTCGACTTCGAACAACAAATTTTTTTGGGCATTTTTATTTACTCTCAGAGTTTTTACCAGAAATCTGCTGAAAGGAAGTCACCAAAGAAATATTTTCTTCAAATTTTCGTTTTATTCAAGATGTCTGACCTGGGTTTTGAACCATGACCTCACTTTTAATAAACCAACACACTACCTACTAGACTACGCGCGACTGAAGATACCTTCTCTGTAAAATGATAAGAATTAATTCACCAACCTAATATGAAACACATCGTGTTCTCTCGTAGGCAGAATAAAATACAATACTTTTTAGATTTAATTTAACCAATCGTAAGCATGACTGTATCTATATTTGTAATCATTAAGTCGTGGTAATTAAATTAATTAACCTGTCAGTTACATAAACACAAAATCATTAAATGCTTTTAAGTGAATTGTAACAAAAAAAGAAAAAAAAACTAAAATTAATTGTTTAGTTAAACAAAGAAAAAAAAATCGTGGCTTTTTAAAAAAAAAAAATAGCTTAAACTGCTTACATTTAAGAGTTACGCCATGATATTTTTTTTATTGAATACAAATTTAATTTTTTTTAAATAAATTTATCTATCAATTCAACTAACTGCACAAATACAATTTCTGTTGGATACAAAGAAAGAAAAATAAGGCGATAAAAAACAATTTTAAAAAATAATTTAAAAAAAAGTATTGGATTTAAATTTAAATGATTAGTTTTTAATGGCTTATGCAACATTGAAATTGTGGTTTATTACCCACTTATTTCATTAACATTATTATAAAAAGAATTTTTTTTTCACATATTTTTTAATGATTATTAACGAACAGAGAAATCAGGAAAAAACGATTTTAAAATAAACCTGCACGCATTTGTAAAGTAGCTTATGAGCTTCGTATGTACGTTTGCGGTATTATGTCAACGCATTTAATTGTTATTAATATGGCTTATAAATAAATGCTCTGACCATTAAGCAAGAAATAAATAAAAATAAATGCTAACCAAAGCTGCAAAACAACACAAAGTAATCAACAACAACAAATTCAAATGAAATATTGAAAATACAATACAATATATTAATTAAATACAAATTGTTTAAATAATACAATAAAGAAAAAAAAAACTATCAGATCTTTTGTTATTAAACCATCATCATCGGCCAATGAATGCATCCGGGTTCAATGTTGCGTATGAGCATTTATTTTTACTGCTTCGATATCAGTGCGTATGATTAATAATAAATTGAAAATAATTTCATGTAAAATGCATTCAAAAACAGTTACGTTAACATTGTTTGCAAATGTATTATTTTTTTTGTATATTGTTTCCATTGTTTTTTTATTTCAAAAACTCAAACATTTTCATATAAAGAAATATATGTATTGTAGCCAGCAGGTGAATACAAATAAATGTTTGAAAACAATTTTAAATACATCTTAAAAACATGCATTTTAAAAATAAAATTCTTTAAAGAAATTTTAACTTTAGCCAGTTTGGTGAGTTTGGAACAAATTCTAATAATTTTTTTTTCGTAGGCGTACTGCCTTTCCACTCATACATACATAATTCCTTATTATAAGCCTGCAGTTAGGATTGCGACCAGAGATCAGCAATGAATCGCTTTTTCGCTACTCATAAGTACTCATGAAATTTCGAGTATGAGTGAGTTAACAGTATTGTAATTCAACTATTCTGATTCATTCGTACTCACTACAACATTGATGTATAATTACAGGTTGCAATGAGTATGAGTACAACGTTGACATCAAACTTGTACTATTCGACATGTGTTTGATTTATAAGCCTACTCATTTAGATTCATAACTTTAGAAAAAATACTTATAATGTTGTTGTTGCATTTACAAAAAAGAAAAAAGATACATAAGTAACAAAGACAGAGCAGCAAGCAAAGCAAACACACAACCTTCTAGTGAGTATTCGAGTGTTCGTACCCGAATCATACTTATTTGGGATTCTTATAAATGTTGAGTAAAGTAGAGTCGAAATCAACAACATCAAGCGTATTGTTACGTATGAGTACGATGTGTATTTCAAACTTTGAATATGATTAGTATGAGTATGATATTAAAATAAGTATGAATATATTATAAGTATTACAAATTATGAGTACGATTCAATTCTATTTATCTTTTTGAATATTCATTGCTGATCTCTGATATATACATAATTTGTTATTGCAAGCCTCCAGTCGGGATTATTACCTAGATTCTCACACCACTTATGTTGTGTTTGGTAATCTCATACATGAGTAGAGTTTTAGCAAATCACCATGGACGGATGTAGCATAGGACAACACGTGCAAATAATAAATTCATCATTTTACCATTGACATACTAACTCACAAACGATCGACAAAGTCGCATACGTGACAGTGTGCGAGAGAATCCAACGATTCCGATTTTATGTCGCTTACAAGAACTCGACTAGAACTTGGCGACTTTTGCTTTGGGGCTGGGGCTTCCAATCGTACAAATCCAATTGACTGATGTTAATCGCTCATTGACCACAACGTGAATTCACCGAATGTGCTCTGAATCAGTTGGAAATTAACGCTAAACTTCACTGGAAAAATGATCATCAGCATCAAGCACATGACTGTGTGCTTGACACAAACAGAACTCCCTAGTTTTGTATATTGAAAGAGCGTCCAATGTATCGGTTTGGCCATCTATCGAAGCAAATTGGAACCATCGGTTATTTCGAATCTGGCAATGCTTATGTTATACTATTCTGTCACAAAATTCAGGATATTATCTCCACTGAACATAATGAACCGATTTACGCTTGAGCAATGTTGCGATTTGTTAGGCCAACGAAAAACTGCACGATGATGTCGATTTTGCCGAAACAAATCATCTTTTCGAATGAAGCTCATTTTCATATTGAACAAATAAGCAAAATTGCCGTCCTTGGATCACAGAAAGCCTACACGTTGTCTTACAGAAGCCAATGCACCCATTACGAGTGAATGTTTAGTGCGATTTGTTTTGGCTCATATTTCTTACGTTCAATGGAGACACCTATCGCACCACGATATCCGATTTTCTTGTACCCGCTCTTCGTGGTATTGATGTGAACGATGTTTGGTTTCAACAGAGTGGTGCAACTTGCCACACATCTCATTGCAGAATCGATTTCTCCCGTCAAACGTTTAATAGCCGTTTTATTAGCCGAAATGGTGATGTCAATTGGTTGTCAAGAAGCTGCAATTTGACTCCGTTGAGCTATTTTCTGCAGGGTGCCGTTGAAGAAAAGTGTTATGCCGACAAACCAGAGACAATTGAGCAATTGAGCATTCGTAATGCCATTGACGAGCCACATCCCTGTACACTCTCGAAAAAGTGAACGAAAATTGGTTCGATCGAATGTGGTACTTTGAGGCCAGGCGCGTTATTTTATTTATTTATTTATTTATTTATTTATTTCATATCACATACAACAAGAAATTAATCTTTTAAATTACAGTATGTGATTGTATGATCATTACAAAAAAATAGAAAAGTATTATACAATAAACTAAAACAAATTAAAAAAAAAAAAACAATATCAGAATATATACAAACAAGAATAAAAACAAACAAACAAGAATAAAAATATGTGCATATATATATGTAATAATTTAAAATTAAAATTTTGAAAATAGCATTTTTTTAAATTGCAAAGCGTTGCCATTGATTTGTAGTTGGTTTGGTAACGAGTTCCACAGCCGTATTGTATTCGTAAAGAACTGCCACTCAGATATTAAAGTCTGATATCTTAACTGAATAATCTGCTTTCCTCTGTTCGATCTTGCAAATTGAATTCGATTAAACAAATAAGATGGTTCTTGAGTGTAGATAACTTTGTGAAGCAAAATTAATGCTTTGATTTTAAGTAAATCCATTAATCCAACACCATATAATGATTTAGAATACTGAGAAGTACCATCATATCTTCTTATGCCATAGACATATCTAAGAATTGCATTATACGCAACAGTTAACCTAGTTTTACTTATTGAATCACAATAAGCAAAAATTTCGCAGCCATATAACAACTTGGGCATTAAGTACGTTTTGGCAAGAAGCACTCGAATATTAAGAGGTGTAACGTGTTGAAGGGGATATAGCGTTCGAAGCATAGAAAAAATTGTTCCAGAGACAGCATTTATGTGGGTATTCCATTGAAGGGATTTGTTAAAAATTATACCAAGGTTTTTTGCTGATTCTACTATTGAAATATTTTGATTTCCTAAAATGATCGGAATATCAACAACAACATTCTGATTTCGTTGGCCTATGATTAGGCCCTTTGACTTTATAGGATTCAGATATAAGCCATTTGACGTTGCCCAGTAATGTATTCTGGTAAGGTCCTCATTAAGTCTTGCACAGCAGTCATCAATTGAGTCCTTTTTACAATTTATATATATTTGTACATCATCTGCGTAAATGTGGATATTACTATACAAGAGACAATTAGGTAAATCATTAATGTACAAAGTAAACAGTAGTGGACCAAGAATAGAGCCCTGCGGTACTCCTTTAGACACGGGCATGGGAGTAGATACAGTTTCGCCAGCAGAAACAGACTGGTATCTATCAGTGAGATAGGTTTTTATTAGCGATGATGCACTCGAAGAAAAATAAAAATTGTCATATATCTTTTTATAAAGTATATTATGGTTTACAGAGTCGAATGCTTTTGAATGGTCTAGGCGCGTTAGCCCTATGAATGAAAAAATATTCCATTTCTAATCTAATCTAATAATTGTAAGCGAATAAGCCACACTGCAAAGAAGTGCTCCCCAAAGCCATCACAATTCATGGCATCGATCAAATTCATTTTGAGTTATGTGTCAGAATCATGGACTATTTCACGTTTCGGATGTGCTCCTCTCAGAGCAACCGTTATCTTTCATGACATCAATGGCGTAGTAAAGCATTTCGTTTGAATTGTTTTTTATTTCCGAAAATAGCCAAATCTTAGTAGAGCCTCTAATTGTCTTTAATTTTTGGTACATAATGAATTTCATTATTTTTTTTTCATTACTTTTTCATTTCTTTTCTTCTTAATTTGTTTAAATAATTTCACTTTATTTGTCCAGTCTATGCTTGGTGACAGCCAGCAAAGCGTTAAACAAAAATAAACTGCAAATTTGTTGCTTTTTGCCGTTTTTTGTTTTCAATCTTTTTTTCGTTTTCTCTGCCTCATAGCCAGTGTTGTTGATAACAAATGTAATGAAACTTCTTAAGAACCGTATAGTGATAGTATTCGCTAAAATTAACAAGAAAAGAAAGAAAGAAAGAATGAAAGAAAGAAAATGCATTTCAACTGAAATGAGCAAAATAGTGCCTGGCACTTTTAGGTTAATTAAACTTAAATTGTAGAGAATAAAAATTGAAAAAGAAACCAAAACAAAAAATTTTCCTTCAAAATAAAATTTCTAAAAACAAGAGAAAAACAAATTTTTAAGAGGAAAAATACTTTTGGGTTTTTTACACTACAGTTGGTGTTAAAGGCATATTTCAAATCAAGATACTGATGTCTTGCATTTACGACACTTAACATTAAAATTATAGACAAAAGCTACAAAAACGAAACAATACAGTAAACAAACCTGTTTACAAGTTAACGTACTGCTTAATAACGGGTGATTTTTTAGCTATTATCTTTTTGGCAACACTGGTTTAAACAGCTCACGCACGTTTCATGTTTTGTTTTACTGTCAAACATCTTCAGTTTGGTCTATAATTTAACCATGAATCGTCTTACAGACGAACAACGCTTGCAAATCATTGAATTTTATTATCAAAATGCGTGCTCTATTAAGAAAGTTCCTCGCGCGCTTCTTCCAATTTATGGTCAGCTCATTTTTGGCTCAATGGATACGTAAATAAGCAGAATTGTCGATTTTGGAGTAAAGATCAGCCAGAAGCATTGCAAAAGCTACCAATGCATCCGGAAAAAGTCACAGTTTGGTGCGGTTTATGGGGTGGTGGCATCATTGGACCGTACTTCTTCAAAGATGCTGCGAATCGTAACGCTACCGTGAGATGATATCCAACTTTTTTTGCCCAAAATGCAAGAGCTTGACTTGCATGACATATGGTTTCAACAAGACGGTGCCACATACCACACAGCACGCGTAACAATAGACTTATTGAGAGGCGAGTTCGGTGAACATTTTATTTCACGTTCGGGACCGGTCAATTGCCCGCCTAGATCGTGCGATTTAACGCCTTGAGACTATTTTTTGTGGGGCTATGTTAAAGCTCATGTCTATACAGACAAGCCCGCTTCAATTAACGCATTGGAAGACAACATTGAAGCATTTATTCGTGAGATACCGGCCGAAATGTTGAAAAGAGTACGCATAAATTGGACTAAGCGGATGGACCATTTGAGGCGCAGTCGCGGTCAACATTTGGATGAAATAATCTTCAAACCATGTTTACATATATAGAGATTTCGAGAAGGCGAAATCAAGAACGTTTGCAGAAGCATTAAGGACTTTCTCTCGGCAGATTTCTAACAAGAACTCTGAGAATAAATAAAATTGCCATGAAAAGTTTCTCAAAAAAATCTGTCGCTTGGAGTCGACTTTAAACTGCCTGTCCCGCCATTCATATATATAATTAACACACACAACATAACTGGTGCGAGAAGCTAGGTCGTTATCCTGACTCAAGGATTGTAATGAGCAATTATGTACGTATGTGTGGAATACAATATGGTTTAAATGATCGCTACTACTTTTGTGGATGGTTGGCATCCAAAATCATGAGTCTGGAGCATAAATTATACTGTATTAACCAATGGTATGAGTTCTATTAAATGCCACAATTTCGGTACCCAGTTTACATTGCTTTCATCTGTGATTAGCCTTCTCTCCAGTCGCTTGTGCAAAGTACGTGCAGCTCTACATGTCGTGTTGGAGTTACTTATATCGTCTCCATATAAATGCACACTAGAAGGGAACGCAATCTACGAGTTATCTCGTAGTCGGCAGTCAACGTGTTAAACAAAATAAGTAATAAACGTTGTTTTTATGCTGAGTGTAGCGTACAAATAAAACATATAAAATCTAAGCAACAACGTAAGGCAACAATATAAAAGCATTAAAGGAAATGAAAGCTTAAAAAAGAGCAGAGAGAATTTGTTTTATCTTTCTGCATTTTCGTTTGTTCATTCGTTTGTATTTTTTTTTTTGGTATATTTTTTGTTGTTAAGATAATTGTCTTTTTTTTTTTTGGGAAGAGCATGTCTAAGAAGTGTAAGTATGTATTCACAGCACTTAAGACAAGAAACAGTAATACGATGTTTACTGCTACTCCAACTGCTATTTTTACAACAGTTTTAACAACAATTAGACTGCTTGCATACAAAGTAGGGAAGTGCATAAACGGAAATAAAAATATCAAACTTGTAATGTAAACGATACTGCTGCTAAAACATTAAAAGCTTAAAGCAAGGAACAACAGGGAAAGGATGAGAGAGAAAAAAACAAAAATTTTGTTAAATTTTTGCTTTAAAAATTGCATGCATACATGCATACATACATATGTACATGTAAACAACAATAATAAAGAACTTTTGTATGTATTTGTAAACTAAATGAGATACACAAATCCTTCGTTTTTATCATTTATTTGTTGGTGTGCGTGGAAGTTTATAAGCTTAGTTGTTTTTAGGCGAGCTTCTCTCTCTCTCTCTCTTCAAATTAATATGTATGCCAGCAATTATGCTAGAGTTTCTTTCTACCGTTTGTTTTCATTTCTCTTCTCTAAAGAAATTTGTTTTTATACTCCTACTCTTTTTGGTTTTTTTTTGCAATTTGTTGTTTTTGTAATTGGTTACATTTGTTTGAAGTGTAATGAAATTTGTTGTTTGTTTTTCACTTCTTTGATATAAAGTCCTTGTGTATGTATATGTATGTGTTTGTAGTTGTAAGTCACTCAGTCAGTAGGTCTTTTCTATGAAAAAGAAAATATTTTCTTTTGTAACAATTTTCAGGAATATTTTCTTTCTTATGTTTCTTTTCTTTCTTTCTTTTTTGTATAAGGGATTACAGTGTTAGCAGTAATAATAAGGACAATTCAAAATTTCAGCATTTCCTTAAATATTACATTAAATATCTTATCTTAGATGAGATTAATAGAGTTTGATAAGTTTTCTTTAAATTGTAAGTGGTAAGAAAACAGACCAACATAACGAAGAACAACATCTCAAGCCAATGTCTCGAAGTGTTTTTTAAGGATTATTAATTTTGTGGATAAGACGGCGAAGGTGCTCTTTAATGACGCTGGGATGTACAACTCTATTGATTCATTGGAATTCAAAACAATGCACTGTTTTAGTACGAAGTATCCCTAGAGTGTTGATTATTCGAAAAAAAAAGGATGAAGTATTTTAAAAGGTTTCTGAATGGTATTAGATTTAGGTTAGAGGACATGTACTCGCCTATTGAGACAAGTACAGTACTGTACAACCCTTCGGTCAGTATTACGACCTAGCTTCTCACACCACTCATGTTGTGTGTTCATTTTATACATATTTTTCATGACAATTTTATTTACTCTCAGAGTTTTTGCCAGAAATCTGCTGAGAGGAAATCGCCGAAGAAATATTTTTTAAATTTCGTTTTGGTGTCTGACGTGGGATTTGAACCTTGGCCTTACGTCTAATAAGCCAACACACTACCTACTAGACTATGACAACTTCAACTAACTGACTTCTTTATTACTTACTATTTACCAAATTAAATTGTATCTATTATTTATCCCACGACTGTATGCTTGTATACATACATATACACATTTACATATATGTATTGGAATGTGTGCAAACATGTTTATTTAAACAAAGAGTTCTTATTGTTACATGTGTTTTGATAATTGCTAACAAGCCACTGTATAAAGTGTTAGTCTGTCTGTAAGGGTATGGAGAGTGTGAAAGAAAATGAATTCTTTTTACAAATTTTTCTTGACTCTGGATTTGTGAGTCTAATTGCAATAATGCATGCTTAAAAGCTGAATATGGTTTTTGACTTCAGTTAATTTTCAATAAAGAAGTAAGTGTATGTCATTCGTTTGTGTAGATTAAAATAATGGATTTAAGCATTCGAAGGAACTAGCCCCACTTACTAAATGAGCTGGAAAATTTACTTGTGAAAGAATGGTAGAAAGGGATGGTAGACCTATACTTTAGTCTAAAGTCAACTCCAAACGAAAGATTTTTAAGAGACCTATCATGCCATTTTTATTTACTCCCAGAATTTTTGCCAGAAATCTGCTGGAAGGCAGATGCCGAAGGAAATTTTTTCATATTTCGTTTTGCAGAAGATGTCTGACCTGGAGTTTGAAACGTGGCCTTACGTCTGCTCTACTATGAAGACTACAATTGTCGATTGTTATATGTGGTAGAGTACTTAAGACGGAGCTAGTTTAGTCTGTAAGAATTCTTCATCCATCCTTCCACATTAAATTTGTGCGTAACTTTTTCTGAAAATTCGGTATCTGTCTGACGTGAATAGCACTTGTTTACGAAGTAGTCTTAATCCACAATGAAGTTTTGTTGTATTATGTCCAGAGATCAGCGATAAGTATTCAAAAAGATGAGTAGATTCGAATCATACTCATAATTTCTGATACTTATAAGTATTCATACTTATTTTAATATCTTACTCATGCTACTCATATTCAAAGTTTGAAGTACTCATCGTACTCATACTTAACAATACGCCTGATATTGTTGATTTCGACTCTCCTTTACTCAGCATTTACAAGAATCACAAAATAAGTATGATTCGCTTACGAATACTCATAGAAGGGTGGGTCTCATACTCACTAGAAGGTTGTGTGTTTCCTTTGCTTGGTGGCTTTGTCTTTTTCTTTATTCTTTTGTTTTGTAAATTCAACAACAACTATGACTGTAAATTTTGATGAATGATTCGAGTCCCGAGTCATTCGAATCATTTATAAGTATTATGAGTATTTTTATAAATTTATGAATCTGAATGAGTAGGCTTATGAATCAAACATATTTCGAATGTTATGAGTTTAATATCAACGTTGTACTCATACTCATTGCAACCTGTACTTATAAATCAATGTTGTAGTGAGTACAAATGAATCAGAGTAGTTAAATTTCAATACTGTTGGCTCACTCATACTCAAAATTTCATGAGTATTTATGAGTAGCGAAAAAACGATTCATTGCTGATCTTTGATTCTGTCTAAAAATCATTATCTTACGATCTAAGGCTGTTGGCTGAATAAATCTTTTTGAAGACTAAATAAAGGAAAAATGATTTTAAAAATGTTTTAGTTTGTATTTCTGCGTTCATTGTTGTTAATTGAATAAAAATTCTATCACTTCAAAAGCAGTGCTTAAAAAGCACAAATATAAGGTGTGATCAAATCCTTATCAAAATTAAATTGACATTAAAAGCATATTTTCATCATTTTAATGAATAAAGAAGTCAGTTTAAATGAATAATCAACCTAGAAATGGCAGAAACTTTTTAACAATTTTACAAATTATTTTGAATATTAAACTACAGCATGGAAGGATAAATGCTTTACACACTTATACCGGTTGCTTAATATTTACGCAATAAAGGTGCATATCTGAACACCGTATTATTCAACTTTTATGTTTAACTACTCCAGCTTCTTTCTTTTCTTCTACACGGTGTTTAGATATGCACCTTTATTGCGTAAATCGCAATAAATGCCATTATTGAGCTCAATATTTCATATACATTTTCAATTAATAATTACGCAATAAATACGACTATTATAAGTATAATCAGTGAGAACGTTACAACTGTTATGCGAACAAAACTGTGGTTTTATAACACAAAATATGCAAATCAAGATACAGAACCTGTGTTCAGGGCAAATAACTTCCCGTAGTAACTAGTTAGGGTTAGTTATTCCATGTATTTTTTAATAGAAATCGTAAAGGCAAATAGCGGTGTTATAATGTTATATTCAAGAAATTCTGATCAAAAAAATTTTAAGTGTGTAATTTTTCCCGTTAGGGTAGGTTATAAAAAACATGAAAAAATGTTGTTGTTTTCTATTTAACAGCTGGATTATTGAATAAGCTGATTTGCGTATGCCTTATTAAATAATTTTGTCAATTAAACGAATATTGACTCAATTAAAATTCATGCCTGAACATAGTAGAAGAGTCATCATAATGAAATTGGGTTTTGTTGGAAGGAAGATTTTTTTTAACAATATTTTGTTATAAATACATGTGCATGTTATTGCTATGGCAAGAGAATATAGTTTTATTCCTAATTTTCCACTTCGCTAAATAATTTTATTTATTTTCGGTTTCATTTTGCTTTTGAAGTAAAAAAGATTCCATTCGAGATAGTATTTCACCATGGGAATAATTGTTAATCCTTGCTTTTAAACAATTTCTGTTTTTTTTTTATCGTTCTCTTTGTTCCCTTTTTTTAATATTTTTTGTTTGTATTCCCCTCTATTCATTTATTAAGACATTTCATAAGTATATTTTTTAGTGGCAGTACAATTTCTGTTTTTTTTTTCGTTACAAGTATACTTGAAATCGTTCAACTATCTCTCCGGGGAGTCATAAGTTGGTTGGTTTCATCATTACAATTTTCTTATCATTTTAGTTTCGAAACCCATAACTAACCGCAGAAGTATATAAAATTTATAAGAAAATGAAAAGAAATTTTCAATTTTCTTCTTCTGTTTTTTTTTTCTTGCCTTCTTATAATTTTTCCATTTATTTTGCTTCTTTTTAAACGAAAAAAGAAACCCGAAAACGACAAAACCAAGAAATGCTTCTACACACACAGACACATATGTACACAGTTTAGTTTGAGAACATCGTGCAACCATTCAGGCAGAATGATTATTTAACTCTCTTAACTCAAGTGTGTACAGTTGGGGAATGTTGTTGAGCAGGCATCTAGGGACGTACATGAAAGGAAATTTAAATTTTTCGTCTTTTCTTCTTCTTTGTATACCTTTTTTTTTTGCAGGGACTAGCTCATTATGCCAGGCTGCAAAAGCAAAAAAAAAAAATATGTTTGAAATGATAGAAATAATATAAACTATAATAGTTTTCTAAATGATTAATAACAACAAATTATGGCATTAAAGGCAAAAAATCTTTTGAAATCCACTGAACTGAAAATTATTACAAAACATCTTTCAGAGCAATCATAAAGCAGAAGAAGAAGAAAAGAAAATTCATCGTTTTACTCCTTGTGAGACCGAGACCTGGGAAATTATTGTATAATTAACCACAGGCAATTTGTTTGATAGTGTTATGCTATCATTTTGGTTTAAAGAAATAAATTTTTGTGTATAAAGTTACACAAAAACTTATTTAATACCGCTTCAGCTTCTCTTCCAATTCTATTCCAGAAAGTTGCACAATGCTCAAACAATATTTTGCTTGAAGCAAACAAAAATTAAAATAAGAAATAAAAATTCTTCTACAATACCCATATAAACTACAACCCTTCAGTTAGGATTACAACCTAGCTTCTCACATCACTTATGTGGTGTGTGTTATTTTTATACTTGAGTGGCGGATCCTACAGTTTAAAGTCGACTCCAAACGACAGATTTTTGAGAAGCTGTTCATGGCAGGTTTATTTACTCGGATGCCGCCGAAGAAATATTTTTTCATCTTGCTGTGGCCTCACGTCTAATGAGCCAACATACTACCTGCTAGTCTACGACGATTTCCTCTATTATACCCATTATATTAACTCTAAGCGAAAGTAATTACTATGTTCCTCAAAGGTCTTTCATTAAGAACTTTCCATTTTTATCATCGAAAATTTTATTTTGTTTGAAAGACCCACTTATAGCATAACCTTGGAATATTTATACCACAGAACATCGTTGATAGAGCGTTGCCGAAATATCCAATTCTCTGGTGCATAAATCAAGCTGAATTCAGCCGATGACGTGGCTTGTGATAGTTTTTAGAGACCCTATTGTTTCTGGCTTATTCGTATACGCCTGCAGCTTTACCCCAGAAGAAAAACTCTAAAATGTTTACATTCTAACATCTCGGTGGCCAGTCCACACCGACTCCAAGTGAGATGACAATGCCCTCAAATCGTTGGAGCAGAGTATCCCATGTAGTATGAGCTGTGCGAGACGTACAGTCGTGCTGTTGAGACCATATATTGTTCGTAGCCAAATCATACAATTTAGACTGAAACAAGTACACCTAAAGTGGTCATTCTCAAAGAAATGTGAACCGATGACGACGCCAACCTTAAATTGCGACTGGATCTCCTGGTTTGTAAGCAAATTGTGCACAGTTTATGCCCGAAATTCTGTCATTCACTTTTAGTTACACATGTACATATGTGATCATTACAGCCATTCGGTCAGGATTACAACCTAGTTGCTCATATCACTTATGTTGTATGTGTTAATTTTATACATGAGGAGTGGTGGGTCGTACAGTTTAGAGTCGACGCCGGACGACATATTTTTAAGAACTTTTTCATTTCAATTTTATTTACTCTCAGAGCTTTAGCCAGGAATCATCTGAGAGGATGACGTCGGAGAAATATTTTCTCGTATTTCGTTTTGTTGGAGATGTCTGATCAGGGGTTTGAAACATAGCCTCACGTATAATAAGCCAATGCACTAGCTACTAGACTATGTAGATTAAATATCATCAATAAATAATAACTTTATTTATCTTCATATATTCCCCTAAATTCTTTCACAAATTTGCTCACCTTAAATGCTGTTGTAATCATCACAAACATTTAATTATACGAGCATATTCGTTTTACAGCAAAAACAAAAATATGTTTTTCTAAGTCACCAAACAACACACACAAGTCCACATGGACAGACAAAGTGTTGGCTAAAATCATGCTGTGAAAAGTATCACGTCCTTTTCATATTTTCTTTTCCTTTTTTTTTGTATTTTTTGTGTGTAATGCCCCTTTTGTATTTGGCTTTTAACATATTTCATGCCAACTAATGATTTGTAGCCATACTTATTGCCGCGGTCAGGAATTCTTTTGCACCCTCTCATTATGTACCTTTTTTGGATTTTTTTTTTTACAATTTTGACTGCATTTTTTTCTTTCTTTCTTTCTTTTCTACTTTCATATAAAATTTGTGCCTTTTTGTTGGCTTTTCCAAACTTTTTTTTGAAATTTTTTTATTTGCTTTATTTTTTGTAGTTTTTATACGGACTGGAGGTAAAATAACACTCAATGCCAGAATTTGCTGACACCCGCTCTTGGCGGAAAGACTACTTGTAAAGAAGTGAAGATTTTTAGACCATTTGGTGTTATTGGGATTTGCAGTTGCGGTGGCATTAAGTATGTAAATTGTGGCAAAGTGAAAAAGGAATACAATGTGCATTTTGCTTGCGTATTAAATGATGGTGGCAAGGAAACAAATTTAAATTTTAGGCTTATAGGTTACACCTTAGTAATGCTCATCGGCTATTACCCTTGGCCAGATGTAATGAAAAATTTCAGAAAGTCAATCATTCGATAAGCGATCTAAAAATTTAATAAAACTGTGTTGGTTATGGACTGTAAGACTTCTGTCCGGCATAGTACTGATCAAGCTTTTGAAAACATTGCTACTGCAACAGAGAGTGTCTTCGAAAATATCTTTTCGGCATCCTTATCAACCACATAAATTCTCACAAAGCATTACCCGGTGAATTTTAATAACAGATATCCACCTTAATCTACACAAAATTCAACGTACTCCAGCCCTTGAACTAGCAGGCTGTGGAAAGGACAGGCGATTCGTTCAATGAGCAATTGACTTAAGGGAAATCAATGCCTATTCAATCTGCACGGCTTACTGAAGACACGAAAAAGTCAAATTGGTGTCTCGGAAAATCCTTAGGCAATGCTTTGCATGTTTCTGTAACAAATGCAGTGTTCAGTCATAGAGCTATTGACTTCAATTAAAAAAATAAGGCCCAATCAAGCCGACTAACTAAAATCCGAATCAAACAGTTGCTCATTGTGGTCGAATTGTTTCTCAAGCATTACATACATACATACATAATTGGCCATTACAACCCTTCAGTCAGGATTACGGCCGAGCTTCTCACACCTTTCATGTTGTGTGTGTTAATTTCATGCATGAGTGGATTGACCTACAGATTAAAGTGGACTCCAAATCAAAGATTTTTGAGAAACTTTTCATGGCAATTATATTTACGCTCAGAGTTTTTGCCAGAAATCTGCTGAGAGGAAGTCGTCGAAGAAATATTTTTCATATTTCGTTTTGATGTCTGAACTGGGGCTTGAACCGTGGCCTTGCGTCTAATAAGCTAACACACTACCTACTAGACTACGGCGACTCCAAGGTTATGCGTTTCAATACGGTGCGATTTTTTTTTTTAGAAAAAATCTCAAACATTACAAAGCGTAGCTTATTTTATATTCTCTGACTATTGCATTTAAGTATGTATGTATTCTTGTATGTAAACTTATATAATTATTTTTTGCTTTTGTTTTCTAAACAAGGAGTGTTTCATGAAATTATCGCCTTTTTCCTTTTCTTTTTTTTTGTGTCAACTGTTTTTCTAGAATTTTTCGCTTCTGCCTTTAAATAAATGAAAAAAATAAAAAAAAGAATTAAAACGCAATAATTTATCTGAAATTGAATTGAATTGAAGTATAAATATGACCTCCTCATATAAAAATGGTTTGATATGCTTGTTAATAGCAGTTAGAAAAAAATCATTCATATTAAATAGAAGAAGAACATGGTCTGAATTTATGGAGTCATTGTCTCTATTTTTCGTTTAAATAAAATAGAAAAAATTGGGAAGAACCTACTCCAGCAAAGCCTTATTCATTTGAATACATTAAAGAAGTGTTCAAGAGATGTTTAAATTAAAATTTTTTTATTATATCGAAACGTTCATTAAGTGCTTTCTATTTTTAAATTTAAATGCATAAAGAGTGTGTGACCTATCGATACCATGATGTGTGGTATATAAAATCGTTCAAATATCTATTACAGCTTCCCTAACATGCGCTTCCCATGCTTACCGTAACATGGGCACATAAATCAGAATGAATTTCACAGAATACAAGGGTTAGCTTTGAGGAACGCTTTGAATCGCACACTCCTGCAACTCTACATGAAAAAGTCTAAAGGGTTCAAATCGCACTAACTTACTGGCCACGAGATAACGATTTGCTCAAATCGCCCATGCAAAATACCCAATGTAGCATAAGATATGTGGCACGTAGCGCCGTCCTGTCGGAAGCACATATCGTTAGCGCCCAGATAATCCAATCCAATCCACAAGAACTTGATAATCATCGACCTCTAGTGCTCGCCGTAAACAGTGATGACCTGACCAATGTCACAGAAATATTAATGATGACGCTATACTTCTTTGGATGAAGCTGTTGGATCTCATATAGATTGATATCGTACTAAACATGACAATTTTTCTTGTGTCACATACACATTCGTACAGAAATAGGCCTTATCGCTGAAGATAATTTTTCAACCAAAATTAGGTTCAGATCAGAGCTCAGCAATGAATCGGTTTTTCGCTATGTATGAATGAGTATGAATGAGTCAACAGAATTGAAATTAAAATACTGTGATTCCTTCGTAAGTACAGGTTCCAATAAGTATGAGTACAACGTTGACATCAAACTCATAACATTCGCAATATGTATATTTGATTCATACGCCTTAGCATTCAGATTCATAAATTTAGAAAAATACTTATAATACTCATAAATGATTCGAGTTATTTGAATCATTCATCAAAATTTACAGTCTATCTTCTCATCTTTTTGAATATTCATTGCTGATCTCTGGTGCTGTTCATTCATTAAGTGTTGCATGCTGTCACCTTATTTTTTGGAATATTTGATATATCCTTGCCATAATAATTTATTTTTAAGCCATAAAACTGTTTTACTGACAACAACAACAAATATCAAAATTGATTGCAAAATGAGTTCTAAATAATGCTTGTTGTTGTTAGACGCTAAGCCTGCCCCAAATAAAAAAAGTTAATCAATATAAATATTTGCGGTTTAACAAACACTAATAGAATGAAGGTTTTAGTGGTTGTAAATTGAAAAGTCTACTACGTATGTATGGGTGTATGGTCGCGTATACACATTACATAGACTTACAAATACAGATGAACATTTAAAAATCCTTTTTAAAGCATTTAAAACATTTCACTAACCGTAGAACAAATGGCCTGTTTTTTTATATAAAAATAAAGTGTTTAAGCCAAGTAAATTATTTTATTTTGTTTTATTTACAATAAAATTTATTTGTTTATTAATATTAACATGTTGTTTTGTGGTTTGCCTGTTACATTATTGCTTTGTGTTATTCGTTTAAATATTAATTTTTTAATTTTTTTTATTATTATTTTCAATTAATTATTAAATAGTGTTGGCACGTTAATTAATTATTTTTTATTTTTATATTCATTTTTATTTATTTGTTGCTCTCTTTTCTTTTTTTTGTGCATTGCGTTTGTATTTCTTCTCTAAATTAATTATGCAGCATGTTTAAATACACAAGTGTATATGGGTGCATGTGTTATGTAAATAAATATTTATGCAATATGCGGTTTTGTTGTTTTATACTTTAAATATAAATTTGAATCAATTTTTTTATCTTTAATATCATCAGGCGTTGGTGACTGAGGGCTAGGAATTACAATCAGGCGATCAACAAAAAGCAAAAGATTTCAAAACAAATTTCCTATGAATTTATGAGTCATTATTAGACATAAGGCAATGGTGCAAACTCCCGCTCAGACATTAAAACGAAAATATTTTTTCGGCGTCTTCCTCTCTGCAGATTTCTGGCAAAAACTCTGGGAGCAAATAAAATTGCCATGAAAAGTATCTCAAAATTCTGTCATTTGGAGTCGACTTTCAACTGTAAGTCCCGCCACTCATGTATAAAATTAACACACACAACGTGAAAGGTGTGAAAAGCTAGGCTGTAATCGTGAATGAAGGCCATCAATTAAATTAAGCATGTAATTGAGTTCGAAATGAGAAAGAAATTGCATCGCACAGAAGCTCATAATCTTGGTGAGCACTTGACTATGCAATTTCTTAAGTATTGGCAACAATTGCTGCAACAAATTCATATTTGCATTCGCCATACGGCAGGTCGCAATGTCTTGCTGGATGTACATGTTGTTTACATTCAAGGCGTCCAATTGAAGCCTCAAGACCTCTATTATCATGTCCCTGTAATGAATAACATTCATTGTTACTGCAATTTTAGCCTCGTCTTCAAAAAAATGTGAGGCCAAATTACACATGCCTGACCAAAATCCGCACCAGAAAGCTGCCCACTGTGGATTACATGGAGATTTTCTGATACTCAAATTCAGCATTTGCATTCAAATAGAATTAAGTTTCATCTGAGAAGATAATTCTTCTTCAAAAAACTTTACTCCATTAGACATTGAACGAATTGCCGTTGCCTGTCATTATGTGCTGATTTGAGCTCCTGATTAAGCTAAGGTTTGTATACATGAAGGTGGAGGTCTTTCATCAAAATTGGGTGCATAGTGCTTAGCAAAATATGAAATTGTTAAGAACGATACTAAATTGATATGTTCTAATTTTTAACGTCACTCTTGTTGCAATGTTGGACAAAAAACTGGACTCTTCACTTGCTTCGAATTTATCTTTTTCGAATGATTGACTTATTACGTGCACTTTCTTGCCTGAAAATTCGATCAATAAATCAATACCGTCCCAAACACGATAATTTTGCTTGTGTCACATACACATTCGTACAGAAATAGCTCTTATCGCTGAAGATAATTTTTCAACCAAAATTAGGTTCAGATCAGAGGTCAGCAATGAATCGTTTTTTCGCTACTCATAAGTACTCATTGATTTTTAAGGAGATTGGATTTCTTAAATAATTTCTAGCACTTTTACTCTTTTAATTTCCAACAGCAACAGCTTGGGCAGTGCTGTTCCAATTTCAAAATTTCATCTACTTTGTTGGGTAGGCTTCAAAGGCCAGGGTGAGGTCTAGCTTTGACTTTCGAATTTTGAATTGATTGCCACATCGTCATAGGCAATTCATATTGTCAATATAGCAACGCCTTCTATGAAAACATAAGAAACTTTAGGCGTTAGGCATTGTTTTTTTTTTCAAAAATTCACATCTTTAATGAAAATCAAAGCGTTTGAAACCCCTTAATGGCCGGTTGTAAACAGGACACCTCCTTTATAATTATTTTTTTTTTTTGCTATTTTTTTTTCTATTTCAAATATTTGTTTTCGAATTAAAATTTTTAGTTTATTAGAACTGATTTGTTTAATTATTTAATAACTTGTTTGTGCTCAAAAACCAATAAAAAATAATTTTTATTGCAGACGACAAGTCAATAAAAACAAAAAGGTTGTCACAAATCTTTATGGCCTAAGGCAATAAGGTTATAAGCATTTTAGCTAAATTTAAAATAAATTGTACTTTATTAACCATAAATTCATAAAATAAAATGAAAATTTAACAAAGCAAAATTCGATAAAGTACTGTCGATCCAATTACACACAGTTTATCGTAAGACTTGGTTTCCTTCTGGTAGTGGTGGTAGTGGTCTGTCTTGTTTTAATTGCAATGAATGTCGTGTTAGTGCCATTTTAGAGCTGGTGGCCAAAAACATCCACTATATACTTGGTAATACGAATAATTAATTATATCAGTACATTTCAAACACTTACATACGTCTCTGGAGAGCATTGTGTTGTTTCTCTAGTCTGAAAATAATCTTCATTGGCTGAGAGAAGAAATATTTTTTCATATTTTTCTTTTGATGATTGACTAGAGTTTTTCCTTACGTTTAATAAGCCAACCCACTACCTATTTTTTTTCTTAAATAACGTATTACCAGCGTATTATTTCACTAGGTACCACATTGCAACAATGACGATGCCTCTTCCAAGCGAACGTGTAGCATGTGCCTAACTGGAATTTGACACAGTACACAGTACTATCAGGCAGTCAGGCCGCCAAATATCTATAGGCATATAGGTAGAGAATAAGAAGAGAATTTAGGGGCACTTTCTGTTGAATTTCAGATCTTATAGGAATACGAGAACGAACTAGGAAAGGGGAGCTTCTACATAACTGAGGCCAAAACCTTTCTATGATAGGGGAAGTGGTGTTTGGAAGAGAATAGTTGCTGAAAGGGGAGTTACAGAGATGTGGGGCATCTTATCAATCCCAATGGATATGAGAGAGAGTAGCAGGATATTTCTGACTTGCATCGGATGATCCTGGAACTCTTCTCAAGACGTTTAAGGAATGAGATTTGAGTATTGCATCGGATTTCTGGATAATCCGCTTGATTGAGAAAAGCAATTGCTTATTTGAATCGCTTCAAGCCCACAGTTTACATCCTTTGAGAAGAGCATCCTCAAATTTGTCATGACAACTTAGATGGAAACCTGAAATAGGCTGTTTATCTTTCTACACAATAATAGTTCTACAACATTCGTGTAGCCATAGGATAAGGTTATGGTTCGAAAAGATGATATATGACATCATCCATTGTTGAGTAGGCTTAAAATATATGTGAACTTTCCTTGAACCCTGGATTCTAATGAAAATCTCCGTTGACAGTTTGAACATACTGATTGTAAGGCAATACAATTATCATTACTCACTTAATTGGCATTTATAAATTTTAAGCCAGGACTACAACCTAGCTTCTCACATCACTCTTGAGTGTCGGGACTTACAGTTTAATGTCGTCTTTGATCAAGAGCTATGATAAACTTTTCATGGTAATTTTTTTTATTTACAACTATAAACTGCCGAAAGAAATAAAAATTTTTTTCATTGGTCATTTCGTTTGAGAAGTCCTAGCTTTGCTGGTTTGAACTCAGCGACTTTGTAGCAAATTTATAAACCACCATTAGACATTGAATAGAGTGACAAATTTATATAAGTTTAGTAGCCAAGAGACTCTTAAATGTTTTTTTTAGGTCAACCTGTGTTTAGCCACAATAAAATTTGGACATAGTGAGAACTGAAGAAGGTTTTTCATTAAACATTTTGGAAAATTTTTTGTTTCTTTTTAACTGTGGCTTTAACCTTTTCATTTTAAAAAAATAAAAATAAAATGGCATACCAAACCAAAGAAGAACAGGGCTTTTAATGGGTGATTTTTTAAGAGCTATAGGAAAATTTAAAAAAAAAACACATAACATAAACACATACGGTCCAATGATGCCACCAACCTATAAACCGCTCCAAACTGTGACTTTTTCTAGATGCATTGGTAGCTTTTGCAATGCTTCTGGCTGATCTTCACTCCAAAATCGACAATTCTGGTTATTTACGTATCCATTGAGCCAAAAATGAGCTTCGTCGCTGAACACAATTTTTCGATAAAGAAGTGGATCTTCGGCCAACTTTCCAAGAGCCCATTTTGATAACTCAAAATTCAATGATTTGCGGGCGTTGTTTGTTTGTAAGACGATGGTTAAATTATAGACCAAACCGAAGATGTTTGACAGTGAACCAAAACACGAAACGTGCGTGAGCTGTTTAAACCAGTGTTGCCAAAAGATAATAGCTAAAAAATCACCCGATATAAAAGTTTTCAAAGATTATTGACTGGGGTGTTGTTATTTTGGTTTTTGGTCAGTCAGTTGGTTTTATGTTTTCATATTCATATTCATATTTATATTCACATTCATATGAATTTTTTATTTCTTAGTTTTATAATTTCTTTTTTTTTGCTTTTTTCCAATTTTATGTACAGTCCATATGTTAAATGCTATAAGTTGACCGAAATCTGTTTTACATTTTAACCACAATATAAAACATTAAATTGTTTTCACTTTATTTCAAATACAAAGTGCTTTATAAAATGTGACGTAGAAAAAAACAAGAAAAATACGAGTAAATTTACAACAAAATAAAGTTATTCCTTTAGGCTTGTATAGTACATAAACATGACCTACCCCATTGCCATTGCCTGCACACATAGGGTCTATGGTCCTCAAAGCAAACTCATCAACGCAGCGTTGCAGGGATTCTCTGCTATTTTTTATGACATTTTTACTGCTGCTGGTGCCGCTGCTGTTATTTGTTAAATTTGTTGTCCACAAACTGTTTATGGATAAAGTAACTGGTCCTGTAGTCTTTTCGAATTTTTATAATGGTTTGTTACAAGTTAATGTTTCTGACAGATTAAATGCCCCCTCTACCCACCCTTTTGAGAATGGAGAACAAGAGACAGGGGAACTATTATTGTCAGAATTTAAAAAAAATTACGGAAAATATTTTTATAAAATAATTTAAATATTAAAGAATAAAACTGTACATGAATTTAATTTGATTTAATTTTGGGCAAGTTGCACCATCCTGTTGAAATCAAACATCGTTCACATCAATACCATGAAGAGCGTGTACAAAGAAATCTGTTATTGTGGTGTGATAGGCGTCCCCATTGATCGTAATGGTTGCGCCGTCCTCATTTTCCAAGAAATATGGGTACGCTAAAGTCCTGGCGCAATGAAACCAATTTCATGAACTTTAGCAATAAACTTGCGTATACCGGGCGCTGTTGGTCCTTCTATGTGTCCAAATTTTGTATGACATTTTCGTCCAATTTCCAACCAATTGTCTTTGCTATGAAAATAAATTTCCAATAATTCCCAACGTTGCTCAAGCGTAAATCGATTCATTACGTTCAGTGGAGATAATATACAGAATTTTGTGGCATAAGTGTTGTGAGATTCGAAATAACTATTGGTTAAAATTTAAACCAATAGATGGACCACCCGATAGAAAAAAAAGACAATTAAAATGTACCATCTGAATAATGTTGTCATATGTCATATGACATTTTCAAGTTAATCTATATAATTATAATATCAGCTGTTTTTGTAAATGTACTCACATACATACTTAATTGATCATTAATAACCCCTGAGTCAGGATAACGACCTTGCTTCTCACATCACGTATGTTGTATGTGTTAATTTTATTAACGAGTGCCGGGACCTACAGTTTAAAGTCGATTCCGAACGACATATTTTTGAGAAACTTTTCAAGGCAATTTTCCATTTACTCTCAGAGTTTTTGACAGAAATCTGCTGAGAGGAAGTAGGCGACGAAATATTTGTTCATATTTCGTTTAGTTGACGATGTCTGACCTGGGGTTTGAACCGAGGTTTCACGTCGAATAAGCCAACACACTACCTACTAGACTACGGCTACTGTATAAATATAAAACATACGAAAATAGAAAAAAAATCTTACATATGTGTATGCATGTATGTGGACATTTTTTACTCCTTTGGTCCTTCCTTGCACTTGTTTATTAACTACGAAGTGATTTTTATTAAGTCCCATAATCCAGTTTCTGTGAAAAACAATGTTTATTAAAAATATTATGGTTGAAAAACAAGCTCTGGGCCCCTATCTGACCTTTTATTGTTTTTTTAGACGTTGATCCTTTGGGAAAAACAAACAACAACAACAGCAACGAAAAACTTGATGAACATAAACACGGTAGTAAATCTCTTTCATTTTTTCCTCTTTTTTTTCTTCTTTTTTTGATGTCCGTGCTTAATGTCACTACTATTCGTTGCAATTTGCACGTGAGCATGTAATCCCTTTTAATGTTATTCGTATACATACGTGTTTGTATAGGACGTACATATATACATTTAAGCTGTTGTTTTTGTAAGTTTTTTTTTGCCACTATGGCCCCTAAAAAATCCATTAACATTTCGTTGGTTCAGTTTTAGTTTTTTTTTCGCCCCCATTTTTAAATTTGTTTTCTTTCCAATGATGGATTTGGACAACAGTAACACTGGAAAAAAACGGTTTAGAAGAGAATTCTAATACCACTTGTCGTTGTTAACCAAAATCTGAAAATGAAAATTATTTTGCAGTTGTTTATGGTCCCTTAGGGATAAACGGTAACTCTACAGCGGTTATATTGATGACGACTTACCCATACGATGTGGCTTAGCAAAAAAGGAATTTTTTTTTATTTATTTTTTATGAAAAAAATGGTGAGAACTTGTTAAATTAAATTTATTTTTTCTCAATATTCATGAGAGAAAATATTAAAAGCAAAAAAAGAAAAAAAAATTTAAACTCTATTGCAGAATGAAAAACAGGTTTAAGATTTTTCTGATTTAATTTAGTTGTTAGTTTTTTACAGACTATTTTAAAATTAAGTTTAAATTACACTATGTCGCATAAAATAATAAAAAAAATAAATACACCCAGCTAATGACATAGTGTATGTTGTGAGTTTTGTTAGGTAGAATTCAAAAAAATTTTTTTTGTTATGTTATGAACCCTCCTTTATTGACTACACAAACATTCCTGAACCAATGTCCAAAATTTAAATCTTACTAGAAAGGAGAGGGATTGGCCTTTAAAACGATATACATATATATATGTGTATATTATCTGACTTAATATTCTATGACGTTTGATGAGGTAAACTTGACAAATGCGAATTTTTTTAATCTTTTTTTTTCAAGTTTGTCCGTTCATAGTAGCAAACTTTAAATAAAAAATATAAAATAACTGATGAAGAAATCCGACATGGACCAGCATAAAGGCGCATTGTGATACCACACAATGGGGATAATGAACCGAATCCAAAATAAAATCTTTCTATGCAGCAGTCTTTATATTAGAGGGTTCACAAGAGGTGTTAGAAAATGGCAGGCCAAAAACATTCATATCTTCATGTCAAGATCACATAAGGTGAAAAACAGTTTTCTTCTCTTCTTAGGAAACACAGTTCCAGCAGAAGTTATTTGCCGGAATGTCGAATCTTTTTGCATGCCTGCCAAAAAGACAGTTACACGTTAGAAGCACTACAATTCGATTTATGGTGATGCGATTTAGAGATAGAAGTGAATCAATCCTTTTCTTATACCTGCGCGTCCAGCAATATTGCACGTACCCTCCAGCTGCCCATGACACAGCACTGCCCTGTAATTAGTGTAGTGCCCAAGTTCAAATTAACTGAGTCATTTGGAATACTTATACCCTGTAACATTTCGGAGATTGCCATTTTCATACTGCCCCTAGCCAGCTCATCAGCAATGCCATTTCCAAACATATTTGCATTACAGGATTTCAATTTTAAAGGAATAGAAAATATTTACTTTAATCTACTGCGAATTATTATTTAATTTTATTTAATTTAATCCATAACAACGGACACTTAATGGCTGGCAATCAGAGATCAGCAATGAATCGTTTTTTCGCTACTCATAAGTACTCATGAAATTTTGAGTATGAGTGAGTCAACAGTATTGAAATTCAACTACTCTGCTTAATTCGTACTCACTACAACATTGATTTATAAATACAGGTTCCAAATTTACCGTCTAAGTTGTTGTTGCATTTACAAAAAAAGAAGAAAGAAAAAGGCAAAGACAGCAAGCAAAGCAAACACACAGCCTTCTAGTGAGTATTGTAGTGTTCGTATGCGAATCGTACGTATTTTGTGATTCTAGTAAATATTGAATAAAGGATCAAGCGTATTGTTAAATATGAGTACGATGAGTACTTCAAACTTTGAATATGTGTATAATATTAAAATAAGTATGAATGCGTATAAGTATCAGAAATTATGACTATGATTAGAATCCACCTATCTTTTTTAATACGCATTACTGATCTCTGCTGGCAATGCTATGAGTCATAATGTTTCAATGTCATTTATTTTTTGTCTGGTAACTTTAATTTTGTAAGGTTGCCTTGTTATTGTTTTATATTTCTTGGTGTCTTTATGTAGTTTTGTTTATGTAATTTGAAGTTCATTGTTGTCTCTGTTCTCGTAACATTTTATGATGTTTTGTTATGGTTTGCTTTGCTTGTCTCTTTTCCTGTTGCCTAAATAGGTAGTTAGTATTTGAGATATCTTAGCGAAAATATGTATGTCTGTTTTAGTAGGCACTTGTTGCATCTCCAATACCTGGTGCTTAATTTACCACCTAGTGGAGAATGTAAAAACATGCAGGTACTGTGCATGAAACTAACTAGCTCTATGGTCTTGTAGTCTTCCTTTTAAAAAAAGTTTGTTTGTTACTGTATAGAAATTTACAACATTATCTTGTATTTTATAATTTTTATATTTGAAACCCTCTTTATCTTATAATAATTAAACTTTATATATAAACTTTAATTTTAATTGTTAAAAATATCTTTAAAAAATCACAAAAGTGCTCATTATTTATATATTTAAACAACTTAAAGAATACATACATACATATATTAATTCTAACCATAAACGTATTTCGCTGTAACCTTATGAGTATGAAATAAACTTAAAAAAAACTGGGCAATTAATTAAATAGCAATGCGCTGCATTACTAAATTTTTAACACCCCTCCTTTTCACTCTTCCTTTATGTACATGAGGTAGCCGGCTCCTTTACACTTTTTTACATTCGCTTTACAATTTGCCTTTGGAGTAGAAAGTATTCCAAACATCTTCGATTTTTTTCAATTCAGGCAAATCAATATATTCCAATCTATTGGAAATATTTAAACATTTTATAGGTTTATCTTTTGCAACAGGTTCATATTTAACATCCTGTAGAGCAGAGCAATTGGGATCACCGTTAGCGGCAAAACTGCTCCATATATCCACCATTGCTCGAGTAGTACGATATTCCGGGGAATCTATTGCCAAGCGATGAGAGAAAATGAAACGAAATAGATAACACAAGTCATCGCCATGACAAACACCACCCACTTCACGATTACACAATATATTCCGTATGGCATTGGCATCAGGCGAATCAAAATCGAAACGGTAGACATATGTCGGAGCAGAGGCATAATTGAGACGATATAGCACAGTACGATAGATGGGATGCCAAAACTCTCTATAACTTTCAATCTGAAATCGGTTGATATAATGTTTGTTTTTAATAAATTTTCTTTAAATTTCTTAAATTATTTACCGCACTAACCTCTAAAAATTTCATCATTGTCTCTGGTCTACATTCCTCATCACCAAAGTAAGCTTTTTTAATTTTTAAGCCCATTTCTTTGGCATCCATACTATGCCGTTCCACTTTAACATCAGTTGGCAAGAGATTTTCACAATCACCCACTTCATTGAGCGTTGCCTTGCGTCTTGTCACTTCCGGATAGAATAATAAACCCTCAAAACTTGTGCCCCCTATCATCAATGGTATATCATTGCTCCATGAAGTTTTCAAAACCTCCAACGGATCGTCAGTCAATATACTGTCCTTGGACTTATAGGGTTCTATCACTGGTCCAAAAGCAAACAATATTCTGTTGTGTTTCTCCTCTTTGGTTAATATTGAAGACACTGCCTTTTGTATATCAGCTCCTGATGCATTTTGTAAGAATTTATATACATCAGCGGATTTTTCCTCTCCCTTATAGCCCAAGGCTTTAGCCAATCTAAAGGCCCATTGGTTAGGCGGTGGCAAAACCCATGGACATAATATACTACCCGACATTACAATACCTTTATGTATAAGGCCTTTCGCAGACTCACTTAACATACATAGATGTGTTGAAGCTCCTCCGGCACTTTCACCAAACAATGTAACATTATTGGGATCACCACCAAATGCTGATATGTTTTCTTGTACCCACCGTAAAGCCATTATTTGATCTTTAATACCAGCATTACCGGGTACATTGATGGTAGGGTCGTCAAGACTTAGGAAGCCAAAGGGTCCCAGACGATAGGCTATAGTGACAAGAACAACATCCTTAGACATGAGATAATCTGGACTGTACATGTCACGTGTGGCTTCGCCGATTTGAAAACCACCGCCATAAATCCAAACCATTACAGGGCGGGGTGCGGACGAGGGAATCTGGAAAGGAAGAAAAATAAAATTTTTAGAAATATAAACGTTTTGTAAAGACTCTCAAGATGTGAATGGACCTCACAATGATATATTAGGAGCTAAAATTCAAGATGTAATCCTAGGTTTTTAGATACTTAAGAGCTTGGTAGTAATTGCAGAACAATTTGTGAACAATTAGGAGACTTGGGGAAATGTCTCGAAACAGGGAAGTATGTTACATGAAATGTCTTATACTATGGAATGGGTACTAACGGAAGTAGAGAGACTTGCCACAAACTTTTGCACTCATCTTACGCCTATAAAAGAGCCATGGGATCTCATCATACACTACGAAGAGAAGGCATTTCACATATGTGAAATACTCCTCCAGAGGCAGTGTTTTTTAGTAGTTGTTAAAATAGAGCGGAAATCACACGGTGAATAGTGTGTTGGCTTACTGGCCAATAGCTTCGATTTCAAACCTCAACTCTGATGTCCTGAGGATATTAAATAGCTCAAAAGCTCTGATTTCCATTAGAACGCTTTCTACATCTTTCCTTCGGAATCGACGTTAAACTGTAGGTCCTATAACTCACTCATAATATTAATACCAGAGATCAGCAATGAATCGTTTTTTTCGTTACTCATAAGTACTCATGAAATTTTGAGGATGGTTGAGTCAACAGTATTTAAATTCAACTACTCTGATTCATTCGTACACACTACAACATTGATTTATAAGTACAGGTTGCAATGAGTATGAGTACAACATTGACATCAAACGCATACTATTCGAAATATGTTTGATTCATACGCCAACTCATTCAGATTCATAAATTTAGAAAATTACTTATAATACTCAGAAATGATTCGAGTGATTCGAATCATTCATCAAAATTTAGTCTTAGTTGTTGCTGCATTTATAACCTTCTAGTGAGTATTGTAGTGTTCGTACGTGAATCATACTTATTTTGTGATTCTTGTAAATGTTGAATAAAGGAGTCGAAATCAATAACACTATGTGTATTGTTAAGTATGAGTACGATGAGTACTTCAAACTTTGAATATGAGGAGAGTTCCCATAACATTAAAATAAATATGAAAGTATGAAGAAAAAATACTTCTTCGGAGACTTCCTCTCTGCAGATTTCTGACAAAAACTCTACGAGAGTAAATACATTTGCCATGAAAAGTTCCTTAAAACTCCGTCGTTTGGACGACTTTAAACTGTAGGCCCTCATTACTCAGACACAACATAAGTGGTGTGTGAAGCTAGGTTGTAATTCTGACTGAAGGTTTGTAATGACCAATTAAGTTATGTATGGATGGACTTGTTATATAAAAACCTTAAAAACTTACCTCATTTGTAAATACATTCAAATACAAGCAATCCTCTGAACCCTTGTATTTCTTAAAAATATAATTCGATTGGAATGGAATTTGTGCCGGTCCCGTACAATCCAAAACATTTTGCCATGGCTCTGCGGGTACAGGTGCCTTAAAACGCAATTCATTTAAAGGGGGCTTGGCATATGGTATGCCCTCAAAACTATAATATGAATTGCCCCAAACCGACAAACGTTTGGCCCCTTTAACTTGACCTTTAGCTGTGTTCACCACAATTGTAGCGCCCGTATTCAAACGATACTGTTCGAATTTATAATCCACAGCCCTGAAATGAACACAAAAAAAGAAAAAAATTAAACGAAATGTAGGTGAGTAAAGGTAAATAAATTAAATTAAATTGAATTGAATTAAATGGAATATTATCAATTTATTGTTTGTTATTATTGTATTACAAAACGTGATGACCATTATGACGACGGTATTTCGTACTGTTTTTGCCTTATTATGGCTCAACAAAAAAAAAAAAAAAGCAAAATTATTGTGTAATATTTAACTGCCCAATAGCCGGCTTTTGTTTTTATTTTTATTGTATTACGAATATAAATACATTTTAATGCCGCTTATTTTGTTGTGTATAAAAGCGTAAATGCATGCCATATGAATAGAGAGTCCAACCATAGCCAGCCATAAACTATCAGCCGTGTATTGTACATACAACAATTAAATGTGCTGCCAACAATATGATGAGTGCAATACAATATTTTTAGTGATAATTTTGTCATGAGTAATTGTTTAGTTTTTATGCTCTATTGTTTCATGTTTTATTTATTTTTCTTTTGCATTCTCAATCTTTTTTTCTTATTTTTATTTTCATATGACACTCTATTAATTTTACGACACTTGAAACCATTTCCCAGAGTTTTTGTTATAATTTTCGTTGATTTATTTTCTGTATTTTTATTTGAACAATTTTTAAGGTGTTTATTTGTATTCATAACGTGTTGTTTATTTTAAATTTTTTATTTTTTTATTTACAATTTACTTTACAAATAAGGGGTTTCATCTATTTATTCATTTATTTATTCATTTATTGTGGGTAGAATTAATCATAGAAGTGCTGCCATACATATACTATTGTGGGGTCTGGTAGAACATAAAGTTACAGTATAGTAGTGGGAGCAGATGTATCAGTTGTTTATTTTTTAATTTTACATACATACACACATAATTGGTCAATACAAGCCTTCAGTCAGAATAACGACCTACCTTCTCACACCACTTATGTTGTGTGTGTCAATTTTATACATGAGCGGCAAGACCTACTGTTCAAAGTAGATACCGAACGCTAGATTTTTGAGAAACTTTTTTTTGGCGTACTCTCAGAGTTTTTGCCAGAAGTCTGCTGAGAGCAAGTCGGGGTTCTAAGGGTGGCCTTACGTCTACTAAGGCAACATACTATCTTCTAGACTACGACGAATTCTCGGGTTTATCACAAATTTTTCATTATTATTTACGCTCAGAATTTTTAGCAGAAATCTACTGGGATGTAGCGTCCGGAATAATATTTTTTCATATTGTGGCGTTTTGTTCGAGACACAAGTTCAGCCATGGCCTCACGTCTAATAAGCCAACACACTAATTGCTACACTACAGCGACTTTTTTTTAATTTTAAATTCCCTTTTTTTTCTTCCCCATCTTCTTATTATTTTTTCGCATCTTTTTAATTTTTGTAATTCAAGTCCATTGAACTGAAGCTAGCGACCGGTAATTGCACTCTACCAAGTTGTTGTTGCATACAGATATTGTGTTACAGTATTATGTGCACTGGTAAGTACCATAGATCAGCTACGCGCTAACCTAACCTAACCATTTTACTGATTAACTTCTCACATGCACCAGGCTGTGTGTTAATCAGAGATCACCTATGAGTATTCAAAAAGGCGAGTAGATTCGAATACTACTCATAATTTCTGATACTTATACGTATTAATACTTATTTTAATATCATACTCATATTCAAAGTTTGATGTACTCATCATATTCACATGATGATGTTGTTGATTTCGACTCTCCTTTACTCAACGTTTACAAGAGTCACAAAATATGTATGATTCGCTTACGAACACTAAAATACTCACTAGAAGGTTATGTGTTTGCTTTGCTTGCTCTTCTTTCTCCTCTTTTTTAGTAAATGCAACAACAACTAAGACTGCAACAACAACTAAAATGGTGTGTGTTTACACTGCTTGCTGTCTTTGTCATTTTCTTTTTTCTCTTTTTGTAAATGTAACAACAACTAAGACTGTAAATGTTGATGAATGATTCGAATCACTTAGGAGTATTATAAGTATTTTTCTAAATTTATGAATCTCTGAATGTGTAGTGTATGTATGTATGAGTAAGTGTATGAATCGAACATATCTCATTGCAACCTGTACTTATAAATCAATGTTGTAGTAAGTACGAATGAATCAGAATCAGAGTAGTTGAATTTCAATACTGTTGACTCACTCATACTCAAAATTTCATTAGTACTTATGAGTAGCGAAAAAATGATTCGTTGCTGATCTCTGGTCCATACATAAAATATTCAACGAAGTCGCAGAACAAGGGCCAGTAAATTGAGAACAATGGAGTATTGGCATTTCCCTGTCTCCAGAATTTTGTGCTGCAGTAGCAATACTCTTCTCATTACGCACATTACTTTGTCTTGTCGATGATTTTCAATCGAGAAGAGTAAAATTAGTTTGAAAAGATTTAACAACTACAGGTGATATTAGCTCACTAGACTGATTATGTTGAACCCAAAATGGATGAAGTACTCTATGAATTTCGTAAGAAAGGCAGCTCCATTTTGGTATTAAAGAATTCAACACGAGTTTGCAAATCTTAAACAAAAAAAGCACAAAATGTTAAAAAAAAACTTTGGCATTCCCAGGTATCAAAATATAGCTATCGATTTACTGTCGTTTTACTGGGTTGGTCTACATATGATATTTTTTTTGTCAGTTTAATGCTTAAAATATATTTTTTGGAAACGAAATCATATCTTTCTAATGTGAACAAGCGTATCCAATTGCTTTTAAAAAGATAACGTGCTAATTTTGTTTTTGAAATTCATTATGAAAGCCAACAGTCAACAGAACATTTACAAGCCATTCAAAATTTTATCACAATTTTATTAGTATGATTCGAATCTGCTCATCTTTTTGAATACTCATTGCTAAGCTCTGGTGAGGACATCGGCATGAGAAATGTAATCATTGAAGATTTAAAGACAAACAAAAAAAATTTTTTTTGCTGCACGTCAGTGACCCATCCTTTTTAGGGATATACAACTTCAGAGCTAATACCCAAAGAGGGGCCCTTAAAGAAAGAATCAATACTGTGTGTGTCACTGCTGGATAGCTGGTAGCTGTGTGGAAATTGCTTTTATTTCACAGAGTGAAAGCATTGTTGAGGTCATTCTTTTCAATATACATAGCTCCTTCTGCAAATGGCCCTGCCTCTTCTACCAAAAAATAAAGCGAAAAAGTTGATATAGGACTCGAGTAACTGATTTTCGATTCGCAAAAAGACTGGAGTCCATATTATCAGCATATTTTCCACTAACGTCGATAATTGAGGAACCCTTGAAAGGTTTAAAAAAATGTTTAAATGTACAATCCCAATAACGCAAACTTAATGAAATCAATGGAAATTATACGAATTTAACTGATAAGACGTTTACCTGCACAAGTTATAAATCGATCAACAGCACTGGAATGATAATCCAAAAACTTGTTGCTATTCGAAAAACAAAATCTAATCAGCTGATAAATTTTCTTAGAAATATAAGCCAAGTTATATTCATATTAAAATGCACTAAAAAGATGGGAGAGTACAGTTGCCAGTTGCGTTTCACATTTCACTCACCTCTAATAATTCACATGTCATTTGTCAAAAACAAAAGATTGCCTGACATTTCTTTACATCAGTACGTTTTTCTATTCGTGCACATATTTTTTTTAAAATTAATTCAACGATTTCTATTCCACACACACACCTAAGCCTTATGTGACATTCAAATTGAAGCTGATTTGTAATAAATTTTAAACAAAGACTGGGTCAACAAGTCAAGAAGATTAATGCATTTTTATAAAGAATTGCCAAGTTTGTGAAACAAAAAAAAAAATTTTTTTTCTAATTTAATTATCTATAAGCTATTATCAATTATTATTACCTATCTAAACAAGCGATATTCAATATTTAATTTTTAAATTCCTAGTGACGTGTTAACATTTCATCGATTAAGGCAAGTCACGATGAGCAAAAAGTTTTAAAATTTTTATCGTATGTTTCTAAATGCAAAACAGGTATCAAAGAACACTTTTGTTTTAATAACAATTGATTAAAAATATTTCCAATTATAATGACTAATAACTTGTATTAGTTTTAATCTAATCATTTCAACTAAGTCATGATGTATAACTCATGATGATAGGGTTGTTTAATTGTTAGTATAACTTAACTTCCTCAAATTGTACACGTAAGTATATTAAATTCTAACGGTTTCAAAGCTCTAAAACTATTATAAGTTACAAAGTACAAGACGCAATGAGAATTACAGAAAATATAAAAGAAAAGAAAGGGGAGGTATTGTGAATTCACTCAGCTGAAGCAAGAAGTCTTGGTTACATATATAACTGATCATTACAACCCTTCAGTCAGGATTACGACCTGGTTTCTCACAGGACTTATGTTGTGTGGATTAATTTTATACATGAGTGGCAGAAAGTCGCCAAAGAAATAATTTTTCATATTTTCGTTTTGATGAAGATTTCTGACCTGGAGTTTGATCGATGGCCTCACGTCTAATAAGCCCACGCATTATCTGCTAAACTACAATGACTTTTCGAGAATTATTTTGTTATACTTATACGTCTCATTCTCAAAGATGTTAAAATTCCTCATTCCAAGTCTACGATAAACTGTAAGATGCGTCACTTATGGATAAAATTACCGTACACACACCTATCGTGTCGTGGTTACTCATTTTTAGATACAAAAATCTTATGGATTTTGTATGAACTTGCCAAAGTCGGTTTCAATTTCTTTGCAATTTTTCAGTTACTAGCCAGCAACGCCTCAATTAAAACTTCATTGAATTTTATTGCCTAAAGCTGTAATCTACGTACGTAGATAATCTACACAAAGTGTTAATAAATCATTGATACATATGATCACGTGTTGATATGAATTAATTATAAACAATTAAAATCTATAAAAAAACTGGACAATCCACTATTAAAACAAGGCAATAAATTTTTTAAAACTATTATAAGTCAATTGGCTCGAAGGAAAATATTTAAAACAAGTAACATATGTACGTAACACATATGTACATATATTGCATTTTGAAATATTGTTTTAACATTCTAGTAAAGTGTTAGACAACCGGTTCACCAAGATTTCCGTAAGTGATTGAAAAGAATGAAAAAATATGGAAAATATGCAATTTTTCACTTCCATTAAAGTCTATAAAATATGATATGACCGTTTATAATATTTTAGCTTAAGAAACTACATTTGATAATTAATTCGTGACATGCTTTTGAGACATGTGGTGAACTTTATTATTTAAAAAGAAAGAGTTGTTTGGAGGAATATAAGGCTATCATGCAGCATTTTTCTATCTTCCTATAGGGTGGGAAATTTAAAGGTTTATATTTAAAAATACAATATAACAAAGTAGTCGCCGTAGTGTAGTGGGTAGTGTGTTCGCTTATTAGATGTAAAGCCCGGATTCAAACCCCAGATCAGACATCAAAACGAAATATGAAAACGAAATATGGGCGACTTACTCTCAGCAGATTTCTGGCAAAAACTCTGAGAGTTAATAAACCTGCAATGAAAAAGTAGGTCTAGCCACTCAAGTATAAACTTAACGCACACAACATAAGTAGTGTGAGAAGCTAGGCCGTACTCCTGGCTGAAGGGTTGTAATGGCCAATTATGTATGGATGTATGTAATAAAACAAAGACGGTTTGAAATATTGCCAAATTTATTACCTTGTTGTGAAGTACAATCATTCAGGTTAGAAATGAAAAATTATTTCTGTCATGTGTCTGCCGCGGCTGACCTCATAATACCTCATTCGATCAGATCAATTTTCCTGCACTTTTTCGAGTATATAGGTTCGAATCTCGGTAATGGCATCACGAATGCTGGCCCTCAAATGGGCAATTGTCTTTGGTTGGTTGGTATAAAACTTTTCTGTAAAGGCGCCCCACCGAAAATAATCCAATGCTGCCAAATCGGAGCTCCTCGGCAACCAATTGACATCACCTATTTAGGCCATGTGGAAAGTTGCACTGTTCTGTTCAAATCAAACATCGTTCACATCAATACCATGAAGAGTGGGTACAAAAAATCGTTTATCATGGTGTGATAATTGACCGTAATGGTTGCGCCATTCTCATTTTCAAAGAAATATGAGCCAATGATACCTCGGTACCATAGGCCGCACCAAACAATAACTTGTAATGTTTGCATTGGCTTCTGGAAGACCACGTGTGGGTTTTCTGAGCTCCTAATAAGGCAATTTTGCTTGTTTACGTACCCACCAAGATGAAAATGAGCTTCATCCGAAAAGACAATTTTTTTTTTGGCAAAGTCGACATCATTGTGCAGTTTCTCGTTGACTTACTGAATCCCAACGCTGCTCAAGCGTAAATCATTCCATTACGTACAGTGGAGATAATATACTGAATTTTGTGACAGAATAGAATGACATATGAATGGCCAGATTCGAAATAATCGATGGTTAAAATTTAAATCGATGGATGACCCACCCGTTATTATTTCTTTGCTTTGAATTGATTATATATAAGTTTTTGCAGTTAAGCACGTATTTTGACTACGGCAACTGGTTCTAGAATGATAGGGTTGCCCTCTATCGTTTCCCTGGTAAAATAATTTGAGTCTAAACCGATCCTCACTTGAGTGTCCTGTGCTCAGAATAATGAATTGGGTTGTTGTATACGATGTCGTCGTGAGTACATTGTAGTAGTAGGAAACGGTTTGATAGAATGTCCCCCATAATCTGTTCGCCTACTCTTCATAAGCCTTTCCATTACAATATTATGATCACAAATTGTGTAATAAAAAAATTTTAATTAACAAAAATCCCTATTTATCCCATATAAAAATATTTGCATGGCTTTTCGTTGTTTATTCCATTAAATTTTTAATCACATTGTTTTTAGCAAACGGATTTAAATAATTTTTATAATTAAACTTTAATTTTAGGGTTCAAAGGTGCAAGAAATGTTAATTTAAAGGTTAAATGATTAATAAAATTACAGAGAGTTTAGTCATTATAATGGTAGTGTCAAATTCTATTTATTTTTATACACAGTGACTGTGTCACAGTCATTCAAAATAATTCAAAATTAGGTTAGCGTGTTGCAGTTACTAGGCCCCTTGGCTCTACATTAATAATTTAACTTCAGTCGCATAGTGGAATAGTGACTCAGCTATGTATATTGCCACAAATCAGTCTTAATTGACAGCCCCATAAATTTTTCCCATATACACAAACATATTATTTTGATATGATGAAACACTAGCCATTATCTCCAGTTTCAAATTGTTTTTGAAAGTTTTTCAACACACACATTCCCATACGAAGAAATAATTCCAATTCCAATCGCAATTTAATGCAAAAAATAAAAAAAATTTCCCAGATTTGTTGTCTGGTTTATTGGCAATTGTAAAGCCAATATTTATACATATTTCTTCTTTCTCTCTCTCTTTCCAATGGGTTTTAAGATTTTGTAATCAATCCAGTCTCCCCAATTGAAAAACAAGTTTAAAATTAAAAACAAGAAAAAAAACAAACGAAATAACGAAAAAAGAAAATTGAGTCTTAAAATCTGGTCACAATTTTTTGCAACATCCCAACAATTTTTTTATTTCATCCACTATTTGCTTACAAAATCACGCTTGGTGTTTGCGTTCACATATGCTGACTCTATCGTTTTGTTTTGTATTCAAAAAATTTTAAAATAAATAAAAATAAAATAATACAATAACAAAAACTACAAACGCTTTAGTTCGACTACATGATACCCTAAATAGCGCATTATTTCATACATCACAGATGATATCGGCATCAATAGGTCTAGCATACCCAAAGGAATATTTGCAATTATTTCTCAACGCGATACACTTATCACAGAGATATTCAATTGCTTTGATATTCGATTTATACTAAAGACTGTCTGCTTCTTATATAGGCAATCGTTGTTTGCTCTGCCTCTTCAAAACATTACCCAGCAAACCATTTTTACATTTTGAAAATAGAAAATATTCGGAGTGAACTAAAACTGACAAATTAGGTGCGTGATTTAGCACAACAAACTTTAATTAATAATTTTGCTGACGAAGGCTATGCTTGGCCCTTTGTTTCTGTAAGAAAATCAGTCACAGATGATGAAAAATTTATATGAACAACAAAAGCTGGCTTCATTTTACCATCTAAAGGTCGCAATTGAAGTCGCCGTAGCCTGTGTTGGCTTATTAGGCGAGACATCTCCAACAGAACGAAAATATTTCTTCACCCATTTCCTCTCAGCACATTTCTGGCAAAAACTTTGAGAGTAAATAAACCTCCCATGAAAAAGTTTCTTAAAAAATCTGTGGTTCGGAGACGATTTTAAACTGTAGGTCCCGCCACTCATGTATAAATTAATACACAACATAAGTGGTGTGCGAAACTAGGTCCGTAATAATGACTGAATGGTTGTAATGACCAATTATGTATTTATGTATATATGTATGTATGTAAAGTTTGCAATACTTGCCTTCATTTTTTGTCTTATTTTTGGATTAAATGCATTTTTGGATATGTTCTTCCAATTAATTTCCTCCCTTTGATCGTGAGTGTGTAAAGTTTTGAACTCATGCCATTATTATGAATTAAAAAAAAAAACTTGCGTAGAAACATTGTCATTTTTTTCTATTTATTCCTTCTGCAGAAGACAACTCTTACTTTTTTTACAAGTCTTTGAAATGTTACAGATCTGGTTCGAACTCACAATTCTTTCACTTGCAAGATAACATAGTAGTAACCAACAGGCTAAAGGTACACACCATGTTAGGTTAAGAGAGCGTAGCTATTGATGCAATTCGATACATATATTTAGGTCCACAAGTTCAGTTACCATAAGACCTTATTAGACAAAGTTTTCAGCCGTAAAACCATTTGGTGTCCTTTGCAATGATATTTTCTAATTTCAAATTGGGGACTTAAGTTAGATCATCGAACATCGAACATAATATTGCAGAAAGAGTACGGAAACAAATTGTAAGACTTCTATATATTGGCTACAGGAGTATACAAGAGATATATATACAGGAGTTTTATATTGCCACTGCATTCCAATCTGCTGAGCTGTGGTAGTAGCTGTAATACCCTGTGTCTAAGCTGTGTATGTTTCTGAATGACACAATGCGCGGTAATCACAGACGCTAATAATAAGTTCGTAAAGATTCATTTTCATGAAGAAAATCGTCAAGATAGAGCAATAAGAACGTGAATAACCGGCAGATACTCTCAGATGTCAATCCACTTTCATAGTTTTAATGCTATCACGATGATGATTAAATTCACTGGAGAAAACAGAGGCAAACACATGTCTTCCATATTCAGTTAACACATTCCAAAATATTGAAATATTTTCGCGATTCTGATTTTGTTCAACGCGGACCTATTTAGGATACACTATTTCAATCGTCAAATGTCAGATCAATCCACATAAATGTGTAGGAAAGTTTTTATATGTAACTATGCATGAGGATATCTTTCAATTGCTGTATAAATTGATTCTGAATTGTAATTTTAATTGTAAGAAGCCAAAAAAATATATGTATATACAGAGAGACCTAAACTTTATCCTCCAATAAAAACATGTCCTATAATATAATAAAATAGTCAACTAATCAAAAATGTTATAAAATTGCTTTAATTATTAATTTTAATAAAAAAATATTAATAAATCACATGTCTGCAACTGTGGGTACAAAATTCACAGTGTATAGCTTCTCTGATTCATAATGATTTTATGTACGAGATAAGGGAATAAATGAAAGCGTGACTAGGCAAAATAATAAAATAACAAACAAATAAAAAACTTTTCGTCATATTTGTTATATTATAACGAATTTATTTATTTTAATATAGGGTGGGCCATCTATCGGTTTAAATTTGAACCATCGGTTGTTTCGAACCTGGCAATACTTTCTATATCATTCTATTCTCTCACGAAATTCTGTATATTATCTCCACTGTACATAATAAATCGATTTAGGCTTGAGCAAGGCTGGGATTTATTGGAAATTTATTTCCAAAACAAAGACAATCGGTCGGAAGTTCGACGAAAATGTCGCACAAAATTTGATCGCAGAGAAGGATCAACAGTTCCCGGTTTTTTGCTAAAGTTCGTGAAACTGGTTTCATTATTGATGCGTCAAACCGTGAGCATGCTCGTACAGTGCATACACCTGAAAATATCGAAGATGTGACTGTGCCAAGTAATCGTAATCCATTGAACGTAATCAATTGGTTTACGCTTGCTTAGCTTTGGGATTTATTGGGTCAACAAGGAACAGCAGGATGATATCGATTTTGCCAAAAAAAAAGCCCATCTTTTCGGATGATGCTCATTTTCATCTTGGTGGGTACGTTAACAAGCAAAATTATCATATTTGCGGCTCACAAAACCCACATATTTACAGAAGAGAATGCACCCATTACGAGTGACTGTTTGGTGCGATTTGTGGAGTGGAGGCATCATTGGCTATCGCAACAAGATAATCAATTTTCTTGTATCCACTCTTCATCGTATTGATGTGAACGATGTTTGGTTTTAATATAATAATGTAACTTGCCGCACATCTCATGCCACAATCGATTTATTGCGTCAAACATTTGATGACCGTCTCAGGTATAAAATTAAAGCATACAACATGAGTGGCGTGAAAAGCTAGGCAGTAATCCTGACTGAAGGGTTGTAATGGCCAATTATGTATGTATGTATATTTGATGGCCGTTTAATTAGCCGAAATGTTGATGTCAATTGGCCGCCAAGAAGCTGCGGTTTGACATCGTTGGACTATTTTCTGTGGGGCGCCGTAAAAGAAGAGCGTTTTGCCGACAAACCAGAATCAATTGAGCATTTGAAGGCCAATATTCATGATGCCATTGCAGAGATAAGACCCCATACACTCGAAATGGCAATATTTATTTACTCTCAGACTTTTTGCCAGAAATCTGCTGAAAAGAAGTCTCCGAAGAACTATTTTTTTATATTTCGTTTTGATATCCGACCTGGGGTTTGAACCATGGCCTCACATCTAATAAGCCAACACGACTACCTACTAGATTTCAGCGACTCCCATATAGTACGGTGTTATCCGAAGAAACTGAATCAGCTTGGCAGGAAAAATAGTTTTACCCACTATAGCGTTCCAGCTTAAGTGGGATATCCTAGTAATGAGCAGGCAGAAAAACTATCATCAATTTTAAAATAATCATATAGTAACCTATTTTTCTTTAACAAGTTGAGGTTACGGCACACAATTAAGGGATGAGAAGATCAACCTTTTCATTGATCATAGATAACAACCTATTTTTCTGTGCAGCCCTTGCGCTGATCAATTTCTTCGTCTTCCTTGATTTTGCTGGAACTTGATCAATACAGAGACTGCGTTCACCCGTATCATCAAAACCAGCCGCTATGCGTGCTTAAGTGAGTTTTTTGATATCAGAGCTACCACTTCGATATAACCTAGCCAAAACTATTATTCTGAACAGATCTGTAAAAAAACTAGTTGATTGACACCAAGCAGGGAATATTGATTAAGTAACCCAATAAATTGCCTAGGACTACACAGTATTGAGAGGTATTGGGTAGTAGTAACAGCAGTCTTTGAAAAATATCAAAAAAGAGTGAAAATTTGACAGAAATTGGATGAAATACTAGAAACGGCTGCATATGATTTACGCATTACGGCTTTAACAAAAATTTCTCTATTCTTTCGTGTGCCATTTTACAAAACTATGATGCTTTTAAAAGTTTAATTTAAAATTTTTTAAATTAAAATTTTTTAAATTTAAAAAAAATTCATGTTTTTTTTTACTTACTTAATGCTAAATTTTAGCATATCCCAGACACGTATGTTACTCATGTTGAAAGTCGCTGGTAAATGGTGATGCTGCTATTTTTGTATATTTTTTCGTGGCTTTCTTTTTTAACGAAAAACGAAGAGTTTAAAGAAAGTCTTTGGACTTTGTTTAAAAATTTTTTTGTTTTCTTTTTTTTTTTGTTTTTGTTTCAAATTTATTATTTTATGGTCTTCTTTATTTATTTATCACAAAAAATTCCATCCGATCTGTTATCTAAAACAAAACAAAAACAAAATAAATACACACTCTTTAAATGGAAAGATTACAACACTCAAATATCGTGAATGAAAAATGTATCCACTGATATACACAAACGCACATGGGCTATTGCCCAAAATACAAATGATAGATACAAATGTATCTAAAAACCATACAAAACGAATGTTTATAATACAAAATGATCTCTCCCTCTCTCTCACTCACTCTCTGACACTCTGACACACATTCTTTAAATTATTGAAAACATAACACACATACACACACACGCATTTATATACACTAATACCAAAACTATTATTGTGTGTTACAACAGGTAGTTGCAATGAGTTACTAACATACAAACGTTGTGCAAACGTTTAAAATGTATGAAATATTTCATTTCTTTTGTTGTTGTTGTCTTTATTGTTGTGGTTTCTTAAAAACGCACTAATTTTTACGTTTTATTTTTAATTTTTTTCAATTAATTTCTCCGGTGCCCCTATAATTCTTATTTTACAAAGCAAATGACCGCGTTTTCGTTTTGTGCACATCAAAATAAAACAACAAAATTTTTGTTGTACTATGTAATTTTTGTTTAATCACCTTTACTCAGCTACATACGTTTGTTAACCACCAACTACTACTAACTAATCTAATCAAATAATTTAAACAGAAAAAAAATTGTTGTTTTGTTTTAAATTTTATTAAAAAATTCTTTTAATCGACGTCCGCTCGTATATGTTTGCACTTTGAATGTCAATCGTAAACTAATGTGCTGAAGAGAAAGTCGAGGGTTTTTTTTAAAGAGCAACAAAACAGATCGTCTTGTTTTGTTTGCATTAAATTAGGTGAGCCGGTTTTCATTTATAGCTAATGAGCACGTTATTTTAACATTTCCTATTAACAGTACACTTGAACAGCTGTTGCTGTTAAAAAAAATGTTAACAGCTCTCAATAGGCAAAGAATAAAATGTTGTGTTGCTATAGTATGGATGTGTTGAAATGTAAATATTCAATTAAAAAACAATACATACATATATTTGTTTATGAAGCAAATTTTAATAAAATGCATGAATTTAAAGGCGCCTGGAGACGATCAAAAAATTTAAAAAACAAATGCATATTATTAGTGTCGTGTGATTGACGTTTAAAAGGCGACATACAAATAAATTCGTCAATCATCATTTGCATTTTGATTTCGTAGTGTTCGTTTCGCAAAATGTCTTCATCGGATGACGGTTTGTTGCTTCTGAAATCCAACAATATCCAACCAGATGCGACAATTCTTATCAGCCCCAAAAGGAGACGATCAAATACAATGTCATTAAATGAAAAAATCACAACGAAAAAGAACGACAACACGTTAACATGTAAGGCGTTGATTTTTTATTTGATCGTCTCCAGAGTCTTTAAAACCATGTTCGTGTCTACAGAAGGCGGATACATGTATATACAGAATACCTCCTGTACACACATATATGTACGAGTTTAATTAGAAGTGTCCGTTGCCAACCTATCCTTTTTTGAAGAGTATAGCTTATCAAGTTCCAACTCGTTTTAAAAACCAGTAACATTAGGATATCATCGTTTAGGATGGTTAGAAACAGGAATAATTGATGTATTCTTCCAAGGCATCTGCTGACAATAGTTTAAACAGAAGAGGTAATGACTGTGGTGAGTTTCCAGATTGAATATACTGACAGAAGCACAGATTTGTATATAAAAATAAAGTGGCAGATCCCTTTAAAGGAATCTGTGCCACTTGGATTAGCAGTAAGGGACCATTGTGATACCACAATCAATTGAACACGTTGATTAAACATTCTCTAGAAAGAACAAACCCGAGTCAAAAAAAATTCTTCCTATTACAACAATCCTTATATTGAAGAGTTTTTTCAAGAATGTCAGAAAGTGAGAGATGAAAATTTCAGATCTCTGTATGAAAAGAACAGGGCTCTGGATTAGATGAAGGAAAGTATTTTCATCCTCCTCAGATTAACAGCTCTTGCAGAAGTCATTTGCCGGAATGCCAAATCTTTCTGCATGCCTTGCAAAACTACAGTGGCCTATAAGTAAACGCTATTGTGAGATTGAGGGCCATACGATTTAAGGACAGAAGTGAGTCGTTTCCCTTCTTGGATGGTGATGTTTGAATTCTTCACACTTCTCAATGATTGTATTGGGTAGGGTATTAAAATATGGACTGCAAAGTAATACCCACTACACAAATTGCCTCAATATGTTTCAGTGTTATTCTCTCCCAGTAAAGTCAAAAACTTAGATCTTGTCGGAAGACATTAAAAAATGTACGAGAAAATTACTCTTGGAAAATGTTTTGCAAAATGATGATTTTCTTCACAATTTCCTTTAATCTACAAATTTCGACGTAAAGAAAAGTCTTAAGCAAAGAAAATCGTTTTGCAATACCTCATATATTTGATTCAGATAAAGCTTGGATTTATTGGTATTTTTTTCGAACTGTATAGTTGAATTTGCATTTAGCAGAGATTTTTTTAACAAACCAGAGAATAAATATATTTTGCAAAGATCGAAATGTTAAAAATAAAAGCTTTATGTTATTAACAGAATAACATTTGCCAAAGTTTTCATATTAAGTACCAGTTTCACTATGCCTAGTTTCAATAAAAACTTATAAATTATAAAATCAAGTCATTCTCAGGCGAGTGTGAAAGTGTAGCTCTTAAGTGGTATCGATACTTAAACATATCGAGGAATTCGAAATAATTTTTAGATTTCAAAATTAATCTAGATCGTTGGAAATTAGTAGCAACATTTTTTTAAAGTTTTTCGACAATTTATTTACTTATGACAACGTGTCATACTTTACAATGGTTTATGTAATCATATAAAGTGACGGTGGTCTAGTAGGTACATGAAAAATTTCCTTTGGCGACTTTCTGGCAAAACCGCTGAGAGGAACTAAGAATCACCATGAAAGGTTTCTTTTAGTTTTAAGACGGGCAATTTAAAAATAATTGATTTATTGAGCCACCCTAGTATGTATACTAATAATAATAATAACTATTCTTAGTAAATGTGGTTTAGTTTTAGTCAAAGCATTCAGAAAAAAAGCTAATCTACAATTTACAAAAAAATTAAACTCTAATCTCTTTCATATAACTGCCATGGACAGTGTTATTCAAATAAACATAGAACTCTTGATTGAAAGTTAAAAATATAAGTAATTTAATCTGTCATGTTCAAGGTAAAACATATTTGTAATAATGCGATAGTAAAACTACTTAGTGAAAAAACCTCAACTTATTTTTGTCATAAATGTTGGTAGTTGTAGATAAAGTAAATAATTTATCAGATTTTTTGTAATAAAATAAATTTTACTACATATCGACGCCTCCGTTCTATAACATTCTAAGTCGAAAAAGTGTGTTTTGAGTAATGAGCTCTCAAAGTTTTCACGCTACATATGACTATATGTGTATTCAAGTAGATTTTTCCTTATAACGTCGGAACGGATCGGCGCATCTTAACCAAATTTTGACAGTATTTAAGTTAGAGAACTTAGAATTTAAAAATGCAAGAAAATTAAAAACGTTCTAAGTACACTTAGAACGTTATAGAATAGAGGCGTCTATATGTACATAGATACATAATAGGTCATTACAGTCCTTTAGTCAGAATTTTGACGAATTTTTACACACCACCCATGTTTTGTGTGTTAATTTTAGCCACGAGTGATGGGATCTACATTTTTAAAGACGTAGGCCTCCAAACGACAGATTTTTAGACAAACTTTTCATTGGAATTTTATTTACTCTCAGAGTTTTTACCAGAAATTTGCTGAGCAGAAGAAGCCATTTTGATAGAGATATCTAATCTGGGGTTTGAACCACGACGTTACATCCAATAAACCAACGCACTATCTACTAGACTACGGCTACTTGAAAATTTCGATCACAGTTGTTTAATTGCAAGAACCTGATCATTTTGTTGATTTCCGGGTAGTAGTGGAGTTTTCCGTCGTGAAGTCGCCATAGTCTAGTAAGTAGTATGTCGGCTTATTAGACCGTAAGTCCACGGTTTAAACCCCAGGTCAAAAATCTCCAACAAGACAAAATATGTAAAAATATTTCTTAGCCGAATTTCTCTCAGTAGGATTTCAGGGAAAAACTGTGAGATTATTGCAATGAAAAGCTTCTCAAAAATTTGTCGTTCGGTGTCAACTTTAAACTCTAGGTCCCGCCACACATGTATAAAATTAAGGTACACAACACGGGTGATGTGCGAAGCTATGTCATAATCCTGACTGAAGGGTTGTAATCGCCAATTATGTATGTATGTTGTGTAATGAAGTTTTTCTTTAAAGGTTTTAATTTCAATTTCTTTGAAATTTGTTGTTAAATCTAAAAAGGAAATACAAACACAAGAATTAAGAAATTTTCTTCTTTTAAGTTTTGTTTATTTTTTTATTGATTCAATATTTCCAATTCATCAATTTTTATATTTAAAATTTTTTTTTTCATCTTAAAACCTGCTAAGATTGAAAAATTCTTTTAAATTTTTTAATTATAATTTTATATTTTATAACATTTGATATATTTCCTTATGTTTCTCTATTGGCTTTGTTTTAATATTTTTCTTTACAAAAATACATTTAAAAAAAATTTGTGCACAATTATTTGAATATTTTTTTTTTTGTTTGTTTTTTGTTTTAGATTTCTAAGTGTGTATTACAAATATTAGGTCTCTTCAAAATAGTATCATTTAAACGGAGTTCTTGGTTTGCAAAATCTTTTGGCGTTTTATTTTTTAAATTTATTTCTTAAATTTCTGTTTTATTTTTTAAATTTATTTCTAATGGTTAAATACTTTAGTTTTACGGAGGGTCTTGAGTTTGTTTTTTTTTTGGTATTCAAATTTCAATATTTTATATTAATTTTATTTAATTATTCTTTTTTATAAATTTAATAGCGATATTGTTTTGTTTTCGTATCTAAAATTAAAGCTTAAATCATAAAATATATTTTATTTTTTATATTTTAAACATGACCTTGGGCCAGTTGCTTAAATTAGCGTAATTAAATTATAAAAATTTTTAAATTCTATTTAGCAAAAGAAGTTTTTGAATAACTTTAAGATTTATTTGGATTTATTTGTATTAGGGCCACTATTACAACTTGCCGTTAACTAAAGGGAGGATTTTAAAGGGCAGATAACTTGATATTCATTATTATGAGTACACAATAAGATAAAAGTGAGCGTTAGGCTAAAGGTTTAAAGTTAACTTTATTTTTGAACTTGCCATATTATTTATATTATTTTTAACATGGCAAATTCAAATATAAACATGAAAAATATACGTTAATATATTAATAGTTGTTCAAATCAAAATGGATATTGGCGTATTCATTATGTTTTTCAACACGCAAATTTTATAAACAAATTAAGAGGCACGTCGTTGCCACTGCATTTTTAAAACACTTGTTTAATTGAGCAGTGCTATCGACATTACTCTGGCACTGCCATATTCTTAAAAAAGTTAACTTTATTTTATCTCTAGGTTGTAATAACGAAAAGAAATTAAAGGTGACTTTAAAGTTCACTTTAGCAGAAGCTACCTTTAACTAAACTCAACTTTAACTTCAAGTTGTTATAATGACCCTTAGACTTTCAATCGAACTTAATTGTAAAAGCTTAGTTGCTTGTTTTATAAAACAGTTCCAAGGTACTTAAGTTGCGTCTTTAATATTTTATTTTAATCTTCTTATATTACACTTATGTATAAACAGTAGTTATTTTATTTTTTTACAAAGCTTTAGTATCAGAAAAAGTCTGTATAATAAGTTTAGATTCGAACTGATTTTAGACAATTGAAAATTCGCAAATAATCTAGAGTTATTTTCATGCGAATTGACAACAAACTAAAATCGTTCGTTCTACAGAAATACGAGGTTAATTTAAACAAATTTTTCTTAAATTCATCAAGAAAATTTTGAAAGCTTTTCGACAAAACTAAACAAATAAACATATTACATCTATACAGTAGCACAATAGAAAATAAATTTTTTGAAAGCTGAAAACCTTGTTTAGAAACTAAGATTTTGTAAAAAGCATTTTTTAAGCCTCTCGAGAAAACAAATAGAGGCTTTAGAAGCTTTTAAAACAATGAAAATATATTTTACAAAATAATGTTGGCGAGCTTTAAGCTTCAGAGATAATTTTATTAAGCTTTTCCTCTTGGAAATAACAAATAACAGATTTAGAAGCTTTTAAACCAACAAAACAAAGTTATAGAAGATATTATCAAGATTTAAGCTTCAGAGAGGAGTTTATAAAGTCTAAAAACGATTAAAAAAAAATTCGATTTAAGCGAAAATTTAAAAAGTTTTTATAGTTTCGAAAAAGCTTTGCTGGAGACTTTTAACCCATATGTGCCTATCGCCCCATTTTTAAAAGGGTAAGATATTAATCAGCTGTGTGGTATACCATATAGATTCCGATAAATACCAAAAAGCCATGTTTTTACGAGAAAAAAAAGTTGGGCACATACGAGTTAATATAAGATCAGGATTTTCCAAAAATCTGGTCTTAGTATGCAAACATGCGCATTAACACAAACAGGCTTAGCTAATATGCAAAATATTGGCTTCACTCTCAAAAAGCTTTGATCTTGGAAAAGTTTGTTGGAGCCTTTTATACGACGTATTTTCGTCTTAGGAAGTTTGTACTTTTTTAAAGTAAACGTTTTGATAAATATAGCTTCACTTAATTTAATTTTTTCTAACCATGTGCTAGTCATAATCATGTTTGGATTGTAAGATATCCTAAGTTTAAAGGCTCGTGAAAGTTTTAGATAAAAATTGGTCAAAATAATAAGCTTATCTAAAAGGTTTTTTGGGATTAAAACTTAAACATGTTTTGTAACCTAAATAGACAAATGAAAAATTTTGAACAAAAAAAAAACAATCCTTAGAGCTTTTTTGTACGTGGTTTAAAGAGCTTTCCCTTAAAGCCATAACCTAAGTTTTAATGGCATTAACAAGCTTTTTATATTTTCTTTTTACAAATAATTAAAGAAAAAGATAAAAAGTAAAAACTAAAGCTAACCGAAAAGCTTTCTCTAAAATTTTTGAAAACTTAAACTTAAACTACTAAGACTTTTGAAGTCCGTATAAAAACAAAATTTTAATATAAATCAATAATATACATATAATGGCAAGACATTTTGTCATGTACCTACAATAAAGCTTTTAAATCAAGCTTTTTTTCTTTTGTGATAAACGGAAAGTATAAAAAATATCATCTATTTTATCAATTTCTAACACTCTTCTAACAAGTTTACTTAACTGTAATAACTAAATTAGTTCGATCATAGTAATTCGTTGCGTGTGAAAAAGCTTTCCCATACCAATAACTTTTTCATATCGGGCACATCAATCACCTTCAATTCATCCGTTATATTAAGGCACTTTAGTTGACGTTTTTCCAAAGCTGCCATTGAAACTGGCTGCCATAAATCACTGTGTTCTGGATCATAATTGGGATGACCATGTGTGGCGAAATAGGTCCACATGCCTACCAATCGCTCAATGCATTTGTATTCTTTGGTATGTCTTTTAAGTTTGCGTGCCACCGAGTTGTAGAATAAATAGGAAAGATCATCACCGTGGCAAGTGCCACGCACTTTTTTGCCACAGCTTAAAATGCGTAAATGATTGAAATGCTTTGAATCAAAGTCAAAGCGATATACATAGGTAGGAGCATCGCCGGCATATTCCATGCGTGACAAAATGGTGCGATAAATAGGAAACCAAAAATATTCATGGGAGACCATCTGGAATATATCAGAACAATATTTAATATTTTGAAATTTTTTTAAGGCTTTCCAGCTAATCAAACTTACCAATAAATATTCATTTAAAGTTTCCAAACTAGGCTCTTTATCGCCATAGTAGGTTGTTTTCAATTGCTGGCCATATTCTTTGCATAGCTCACTATTACGATCCATTTTTAATTCCAAGGGCACCACATAACGGCAGTCGCCCAATTCATTTATTATTTTAGGATTATTTTTAGATTCTAAATGTTATCGATAACAAAAATCAGTTTGAAATTTTGCAAGTGAATTCTCCTTTCACTTACCTGTATACAAAAGCAAGCCTTCATTGGATACACCACCAATAATCATGGGTATTTTATTGCTCCAACAAGTTCTCATCATTTCAATAGGCTTTGTAGGCACCACACAATGTTCCGTTATATAGGGCTCTATAACCGGACCAAACGAAAAGCCTATACGTTCACGTTTCTCCTCATCTGTACACAAATCATCGTTGGCCTTAACAATATCAGCTCCTTTGGCATTTCTTAAGAACTCAAAGACTTCCTTTTCATTATTATCACCTGTATAGCCGGCAGCCACAGCTAAACGATATGGCCAATTATGTTGTGGTGTAACAGCCCAAGGCGACAAAGCCGAACCAGACATACAGATGGCCTTGTGGAAGAGATCACGACATTGTTCGGTCAACATCATGTAGTGGACCGAAGCAGCACCAGCACTATCACCAAATAGGGTTATACTGTTTGGATCACCACCAAATCTAGCACAGTTGGCTTTAACCCATCTTAAGGCCATTACCTGATCCTTAAGACCCGCATTGCCGGGCACATCAAAATTGGGATCTTGCAAGCATAAGAAACCAAATGGTCCTACTCTATAGGTAATGGAAATGATGACAACATCTTCTCTTAGCAAATAATCCGGACTATAGAGATCACGTGAGGCTTCACCAAATTGAAAACCACCGCCATAGATCCAGACCATAACAGGCAAGGGTCGAATAGGTTCAATCTAAAAAAACAAAAGCAAACAAGAAATTTAAAATGTTTTTCCCCAAATTTCTTTAAAAATTTTTGTTACACTTACATCCTTTGTGTACACATTTAAATACAGACAATCCTCAGAGCCATCTGTCATTTGAAAAACAAAATGCTTTTGTAAAGGTTTCGGTCCAGCCGATGTACAACTACGCACTTCTGTCCAGGGCTCTGGTTCTTGTGGTGCCTTAAATCTTAAGTCACCTACCGGTGGCTTCGCAAATGGTATCTTCTCGAAAGAGAAAAATACATCACCGTATATGGACTTACGTTTAACGCCTTTAACAGGTCCATATGATGTTGAGACTATCATTTTCTCTTTGCTGCGATAACGTCTCTGTTGGACTTTAAAGTCGACCATTCTGTAAGTGTAAAAAAAAAAAGAAATTGAATAAGAAACTTATGACTCAAAGGCATGGATGTAATATATTTCAAGTACTATCGAATGACTTCAAATAAACACTCAACAGTTTAAGTACTGATTTCCATGTGAAGTAGTGGACACTTTAATTGCGTCATGTGTTAAATAATAAATAAATTATTAAAAATATATCTGAGTGCTTCTCATATTAATAGACGTTTTAATTATAAACTGATAAGTGAAGCTTTTAAGAGCAATCATAATAACAGTTGCTTTCAGAACTGTATCATGTAAGGCATTATTTACTATCTTTAAATGTATAACAACAGACAAATTGGCATGCAAGTGACTGTGAACCAGACATCAGCAATGAGTATTCAAAAAGATGAATAGATTCGAATCATACTCATATTTTATGATACTTGTACGCATTCTTGATATTCATGATACTCATACTACTCATATTCAAAGTTTAAAGTACTCCTCATACTCATACTTAACAATACACATGATGTTGTTGATTTCAACTCTCCTTTACTCAACATTTACAAGAATCACAAAATAAGTATGATTCGCGTACGAACACTACAATACTCATTAGAAGGTTGTGTGTTTGCTTTGGTTGCTGTCTTTGTCTTTTTCGTTCTTCTTTTTTTTGTAAATGCAACTAAGCAACTAAGACTCTAAATTTTGACTAATGATTCGAGTCACTTGAATCATTTATGAGTATTATAAATATTTTTCTAAATTTATTTATCTTTGAATGAGTAGGCGTATGAATCAAACATATTTCGAATGTTATGAGTTTGATGTCAACATTGTAGTCATCCTCATTGCAACCTGTACTTATAAATCAATGTTGTAGTGAGCACGAATGAAGCAGAGTAGTTGAATTTCAATACTGTTTACTAACTCATAGTCAAAATTTCATGAGTACTTATCTATAATTTATGATCATGCCACATTGACTATACGGTACGTGAATCCACTTTCAGATCTAGCTTTTCAATGAAAAAACCACATGAGTTATATTATGATAACGGTATATACCTCCTAGAGAACACAACAGCTGAGTTTTAAATTAACTCTTGCAACACTAGATTACACATACATATATAATTGGCCATTACAACCCTTCAGTCAGGATTACGGCGTAGCTTCTCACACCACTCATGTTGTGTGTGTTAATTTTATACGTGAGTGGCGGGACCTACAGTTTAACATCGACTCCGAACGACAGATTTTTGAGGTTGTTCTGATTGCAGAGAGTAAATAATCTCAGAGTTTTTGCCAGAAATCTCAGAGTCTTTGCCAGAAATCGCCGAGGATATATACTTTTTTCATATTTCGTTTTGATGTCTGACCAACACTTGATTCTGCAGAACTATTCAAGCTCAAATAATGAATATAAATGCTGCCGCTGTACAAACAAATATACTTACTTACCTAATTGGTCATACAATACTCTAGTCAGGATAACGACCAATACTTTGGATGCTTTAATTTTATTAATGAGTGTGGGTCCTAGTTAAAAGTTGAGTCGGAACGACAGATTTTTGAAACACTTTTCATGGCAATTTTATTGAGGCCATTAAACCCCTCAAGAGTGCGTACACCACAGCTAAGATCGTCCAGGAATACCTGATGGGTCTGGGCAATACAAATACTGTCTCAAATTTCACTTATTTGCAAAGGGAAACCGGCATATTTACAAAATTTTTTATAAACCTAACCAGAGTCCTTCTCAGGGACCTCATGGCTGTTTTAAAAGGACACCGGCATCTACACGCCTGCAGGCTGGTAACTTTGGCGATTAAGCAGAATAGAATACGGAACATTTGCGCTTTCATTGTCTGGCTTTTAGGAATCTGAGACAAAGGATTCTTGGGCACCTAGAATTTGTCGTCAGAACTTGTCCTGATAAGGACGAAGGACTACAAAACATTTTCGCTGTCAGAGACAGAACGCGTCTTGCCAAAGATGATTTGGAGAGAATCTATGCCTACGGAATGACTGAGAGATGGCGGTCTATTGTATAACAACAGGTCCTTATAGCACCGAAGTAAACTATGCTGTTCGAAGTTGCGGCTAATTTAGCCGAATCTAACTTGATACGTTTTTGAAATATTATTGATTATGTCCTTCAAAAATACAGGTATATGTAGTGATTGATTAATGAGTCATTAGTACACATTTTGTTGGCGAAACTTTCGTATATTTTATCAGCCTTATTAGGAAATGATTTGATGGATTACAAAAATAAAATTTAAATAAAAAGAATCTCGCACACCGTGAATTCTCTCTACTGCTTCTTCTCTGGCTGCTTTTGTTTTATGTTAACCACCACAATCCAGTAAAAATCAGTGAAAACTTGTAAAAGCTTCTGGGAAACAAAGAACGCAACTTAAAAGCAAACATAAGCAAAAATGTGCGAATGAAAATAGTTTTGTTAGCTGTAGATGGGAAATGAAATCACAGACGTTATAGTCCATTTGAAACCAGACGGCATTATTTGCAAATTAAGCAGTATTTTCCATGGCAATAATTTAAATATTTTTCATATTTTTGTTTCGTTGTTTCTTTTGTTTTTTTCTTTTCTAATTGATAAGCGAAAAACGCACTGTAATTAAGATGATTGTGCTATGAGCTGTCCCATAAAATTGACCCTGAACCGATTCCATAACAATTTAAACAAATACCACACAATATAAGAAAAATAGAAAATAATCTCTAAATAAGCTAAACATCAGATCATATTTTTAAAATGGAAATACGAGTGCGGCAGCAAAATTAGACAACCTAACAACCTTTGGAAATCCGTAAAATTTGTTTCTCAAAATAAACTCATTTTTGTTTGATAACCTTCTATAGGAGACAAACAATGTATTCAGTATCGGCTATAACTCTTTAACATAATAATCAAGCACAAGAACTTGGCCACATTTTTGCGAAGTTTCGTAGCCGTGGGCAAAGCAAAGTATCATCTTAGCTCAACAGAGACTAAGCAGTAGTCAGAATAGTGGATATCTCGAGGAGAAGCAACCAGAGAAATCCAAAATTGATATGTCAGCACATAAAGTCAGAGTAGCCATTTTTTGTAATACAAGTCGTATTATTTATACAAAGATTGCCGACTGAATGTGGCCAAGAAAATAATTCTTTTGCACCAGAAAAATGCAAGTGAGGTTTTGATGTCGCAAGTCTAAGAACTAAGCTATCTTCCGCTCTGAGGTCTGAGTAATTATTTCTTGAATTGAAGGATGAAATCACATCACAGTTAAAAATATTTTGATGACACCAGGAATTCTTTTTTTCTCAGGCTGATTAGACAAAGTGCAAGTACATAGAGCTCAGAACAAAAGAGCTAACGGAACTTTTTAACAAAAAACTTGTGTTTCATTAAACAAGTTAGGGTTTTATTGATCTGCTCTCGTATGTTTAGTCGTTGATGAATGTTGACCGGCACTGCTGTCGCCACAGACGCTTTGATGTTGTCTGTAGACAGAATTATATATGTCTTCTTTAGACACGGTTCTTCCAATACAGTTGTCCACTGGCATTCTTTGAGAGTTTGGTGTACTTTTTGCAGCATTTCGCCAATATATGCACTAGCAACAACTGTACTATAGTCAACAAAGCTGGAATTGTGGCTGCCTTGATCCTGGGGACGGAAGACAGCACAATTGCTTACACAAAATTAGACCAAATCGCATGATATTGGCAGTTAGTGGATGATTCCAAAATCCACGTTTATTTGCTCACTAAATTCGCCTAATAAGAGGTTCATATGCCGTAGTGCGGCACTTCACCATCTGATCTTAAGAAGACAGTCGACCAAAGTTCAGCATTCATGCTATATACCATCGACCCACAAGCCACAGCAAGCAGAGCATCTTTCAAGTCATATTGGAAGCTAATGAATTGGCTGTTCTGGCTACTCTTTATAACAAATTCGCCAATAAGTGTTTGTTGACGTACCCGTTACAGAAAATTTCCCATGCAGCACGAAATTTGATAATAAAATTCAATCGTTTGCAAACTTTTGTCCCTTTGCTAGTCTGTTCATGGTGAAATTGCAAACCTTAATAAGTACATACCTACATACCAGAGATTAGCAATGAATCGTTTTTTTGCTACTCATAAGTATTCATGAAACCAAATGTTGGTCCACACTCGATTTCCAACGACAGATTCTTTTAACAGAAATCTGCAGAGAGGAAGTTGCCGAAGGAATATTTTTGTCATATTTCGTTTCGTTCGCTACACATCTAATAAGTCAATATGCTACCTACTAGACTAGGGGAACTTTGATCTTACTAAGTAGTTTTAGCATTTTCACATGTCATGACACTTTATTTTATACTGAAAAAATTGCATATGCTTCTGAAGGCGGCCTATCTATACATTAGATCTGTCAATTTTAGAAATGCCCTCGTAGAAATATGACAAGTTTAGAATAATTTCCAAGAAATGCATGAAGGGTAGGCATGTTTGTTATAAAATTTTCAAATTTTTTTCTTCTAATGAAAACAATCCAAATATTTAAATTTAATAGTTTAAACGAAAATCATTAAAAACATTTTATGATTTGGTTATAAAACTATTATTTAAAAATTTATTTATTATGCCTGAATAAATTCATAATCAATATTTATACGAAATTTCATATGCGAGAGCATTTAATTTAAATTTAATTTCTGCATGCATGCATACAACATATTATCAAATATACGTGATTTTATTCAAATTATATTTATTATCTGTCATTAAGTATGTGTTAAAACCATTAAAAATATGTCATATAATGATTTCTGTTCTATTTTACTCTCGAACTTATTTTAATAACAAATGAAATGTATTTTATTTTTTATTTTTTTAATTTTATTTTTCAACATTATCTTGATAAAACTTTAATTTCATTTAATTGACAGTTTTTGTTCTGTTTCAGGCGAATGTATCATATTTGTTTAATCACATGCGTGTTTATAATCGCGATAAACATATTATTATGAAAAGTTTAATTAAATAAGCAGCATTTTAATGTGTTATTAAAACAAAACAAAATTTTAACATTTATTTCAAATCAAAATTAAAGCAAAATTAATAAAAGTTTGTATTATTTTAATTTTTAAATTTCATGACGAATTTCCTCCAACTATTTGTATGACTTCTTGAGAAGATAAGTTATCATAAACCGTAACTGGTTTTCATGGTAAAATTTTTAAAAATAATCTTAAAAAGATAATAAAAGTAATTTTTTTATGAAACAATCTGAAGATACTTATTCATTTATTTCAGATTGGTATAATTTTTTTGGTTTATGATTTCATATCTTTTAATAAATTATCATCAGATGTTAGCCTACGTAGTATGTACTTTGATAAAATAATAACAATTATGTTTAGTAAAAACTACTCAAAACTATTCAATACTACTACTTATGCTACCGAAAAATTTAATGATAAAGATTTTGGGTGCCCTGGTTGCGATAATACGGTGTTCCGATATGCACCTTAATTGCGTAAATCACCATAAACGATATTATTGAGCTCTATATTTCATATAAAGTTTCATTTAATTATTACGCAATAAATTGTTATAATATTGAGTTAAACTTAAAATGCAGCACTGTCATAAGTATGTTTAGTAAGCATATTACAATTAACTGAACACTTTTTGTTGATACTTGAGAACTCAAATGTCAAAAAAAAAAAAAGAAAAAAAAACAATGTTGTTGAAACAACCAGCTGTCAAATGAATATTGAATAGGCAACTGAACTGCGTATATTATTATGTCTGAATAGTTAAAATATTGTACTCAATAAACCAAATATTAAGTCAATAAAAGTGCATATCTGAACATAGTATGAGCGTGAGGGTCGTGGGTTTGATTCCCAAAAGAGGCTCTAGTCTGCTGCACTATACCCAGCATGAGATCTAAATTACTCAGCTCGTTAATAATTAAATATAATTTGTAATTATATTGTAATTAATAAATAATTCAAGGCCTTAAGTTTTGGTATAGTGGTTTAGAGGTTCAGTACTTTTTAAAACTCTAGTTGCTCCAATGTCATATCAAATGCTTGTCCCATGCATTCAACTAAGTTCTAAAGTAATAGTTACTGAAATTGAGATTTCGAAGCACTTCTGCAAGTAGTGAAATGATTTATTAAAATACATGCCGTATTATATATACATAGATTGCCGACTTCATGTGACCAAGTATAGAATATCGATATTGAAAATCTAAGGACTAAGTTATCTTTAGGTCTCTAGGTCTGAGTGATTATTTTTTGAATTCAAGAATGAAATCCCATCACAGCTAAAAATATTTTGATGACACCAAGAATTCTTTTTTCTTCAGAGTGATTGGACAAATTCTAAGTGTATAGAATTCACAGCAAAAGAACTAAAGCAACTTTTTATCCAAAAACTTGTGGTTAATTAAACAAATTAGGGGATTATTGAACTGCTCTAATATGTTGAGGCCTTAATGAAAGTTGACCGATACGCATAGAGAAAGACTGACGCTGTGATGTTGTCTGTAGACGGAATTATTTTTGAATTTTTCAGACACGGTTCTTCCCATACAGTCGTCCACTGGTATTCTTTGAGATTTGCCAGTATATGTACAATCGACAACTGCAATATACACTTCTGGGCTGCAATTGTTGCTACCTTGATCCTTGAGTCATGATATAGCACATTTGACTAATTATACGTGATGACACGATTCAAACCACAGGTCAAATATCTCCCACAAAACAAAATGTGATAAATTATTTCTTCTGGTACTTCTTCTCAGCAGATTTCTGGTAAAGATTCTGAGCGCAAATATGAATTTTCCACGAAAATGCTTCTTAAAAAACTGTCGTTCAAAGGCGAAGGTGCCGTCACTCATGTATAAAATTAACACACATAACATAAGTGATAGGTTGTACAATGGGTCAATTCGACCTCCGGGTACTGTACTTGTCTTAATTGACAAGTACACGTCCTCTAACCTAACATAAGTGGTATGAAAAGCTAAGTCATAATCCTACATATACATATATGTATATGGACTTAATTTGCTAGTATCGATTACACGAAAATATAAGGACAGGATATTTATGGAACCATTCCGTTTGGTTAAGGAGCTGCTGCTGCTACAAAGTAGGCCTACAAACATCCAGCAATTTCTTTGCTTTCTTTCAGTTCGCGATAACTGTTTATACACGTTCTAGGATAATAGGGTTGCCAAATGTTCTTGAGTACATAATTTCTGTTCTGAATTTTTGTAGTAATTGCAGTTCGTAAGATAATTTCCTCAATGAGTTTTATTGTTTATTAAGCTTTGAAATTACCTCACCTTGCTGCAATGTTCAACGAGCTTCTTGAAGAAATTATTAAAAAGCTAAAAGCAATATCTTCCATTTTTTTAAACATTTGGAAACCATATTAACATTTTTTTCGTCTTTTGCCACATACAATGCTGTATTGATTGATTTTGTTTAAACATAAAAATTTTTTATTATCATGTGGTTATAAGTTATCGGGGGAGTATTTAATCAGGTATTTGGAAAATGGATTTCCATTTAATTTCAATAATAAAAAAAATTCTTTAAATATACATTATCAATAAATTTGTCTTATTAAGGCATTTAATTTAATGCAAACATAATCGCATATTTATTTTATTAATCACTATACAAAAACGTAGGCATATACATACAGTGAGCATCAAAAGAAACTACACTAAGGATAAAATTGCAACAATCAACTTTTACCACTTAAGGGAAGTGCCAGAAAAAATTTGACAATATTTCGAGATTTTTTTATTTTATTTTTGTTTCAATTTTAAAAACTGGCAATGAAACAATTTTAAAATGAAAATAACGTTACATTTTTTAATGTACAGTTTCTTTTGCCACTCACTGTATATGTATACAGTATATAAAAACGTAATTTTTAAATATAAAATATCTGCACACATCTGTAAAAAGAAAAATTGAATTGAAGCCAAAATTATGACGACAAAATCAACAACCGGTACATCAACGAATAATAAACGGATAACAATAATAACCGTAACAATAATAATAACAATAATAATGAGACTGACTATAAATATAAAAATCTACATCAGCAGCCGGCCTCATCATCAATACCACACAACAACGTCTATAATATATTTTATATACTGTACAACATCAAAGCCAGCAAAAGCCTATACGACAATTGTGCCATGTGTAGTAGATACATATCTGGTCCAAAAACCAATTTACGCCAATGAATTTCGAATAAATAAAAATAAATTCTCTATAAATATTCGTCAATCTGTTAGTTCTCTTTTCTTTTTTTTTTTGTTTTCTTTTCAGTGTTTATTGAGTATTTTATTTTCACTAGTTGGGGTAAATAAAAAATCATTTGAATTAATTTTGAACACGTGAATAAAATGCATAAAACACATGCAAATAAAAGCTTTTATATTCTTCTTCTCCTGCCCATCATGAGATATTTTTGTGTGAAAAACAATTCCAATTAAAAAAAAAATTTTCCTTCAGCCTTAAAAGAAAATAATTCTTAAATAAACATTTAAAAAAAAAAAAACGAATCGAATTCAATTGAATTTGATTTACCGAAAGAATTATTTGTTTATTTGATTAGTCAGTGCAAATGATTGAAAACATTTCATTGCTAAATTTCTCAGTGAATAATTTGGAAAAGTTTTACAATAAAAAAAGTTCAATTGCACCATTCATTAGCAAGAAAATAAAACTCAGATAACAATTCTTAAGAAAAAATTTTCTTATTCAATTGATGTAGAGAATCGCAGCTAACTAAGGGCCTTTTTCGGTTTTATATCGTATCAATTACAATGAAAAAAAAGCTGTGTCAGAAGGTTTAAAAATATTTCAAGTGCAAGCCATGTAAAGAATTCAAGGGGATTTATTTTGGGATGTTTTCAAAATGTTTACAAGAAAACGTACAAAAAAACAAAATTGAGTCACAAAAAAATGTTGTTGGGCTGACAGCATTAAGCGCAAACATTGCTGGTACTTATTCACTTAATTGGTCATTGCAACTCTATGGTCATACCAGCAGATGTTGTGTGTTTATTTTATCCATCGACTCCGAACAGCAGATTTTTGAGAAACTCTTCATAGCAATTTTATTCGAACAGACTAGACTAGAAGACTGCTAAGCGGGAGTAACCGCAGAAATATTTGTTTCTATTTCGTTTTGTACGAGATATCTGTAATGGGTTCAAAGCTCGGCCTCACATCTAATAAGCCCACGTCACTACCTAATAGACTTTAGAGACTCCATACTTATTAGTTTGATTTTCTTCGCACGTTTATTTAAACAGCCGATAATCGAAGTTGTTGATATTTGCTGTTATCTAGGCAGGCATATCTAGGTACTCTTAGAAATGACGATGTTTCTTATGTGGATATTACGGACCAGAGAACCAGAATTCAAAGTGATTTTCCTTTTTTACAATGAATATATCGTGGAAACAACATCTCGATTTTCTTTTTCAAACGACAATTAATACGATCTTCCATGAAGCGCCTCCTATTTTGAATTCAAATAAAACAAGGAGTGCGGGATAACAACGTACGATATCAATTAATGCACACAACATGAGTGGTGTGAGAATCTTGGTCGTTATCCTGACTCTTTAGGGTTCTAATGACAAATTATGTACGTATGTATGCATGTGTGAGATATCATCGAAATTTTTTATTCGTTTGAAAAACTGATGATATTACGTGTGCCGGATGACTTCGTTTAAATATCCGCCACGACTTTTCTGAATGTAGGGTATCCGAAATGTTTAATTTTCTACAACTCTAGTGGATAAATCAGGCTAAATTTCATCAATGTTGGCTTTGAGAATCGCTGTGGTTTGTGGTTTATTTGCACAAATCTGTAACTAAAGAAAATCTTACATAGAAAAGTTTAACAGAGTCAACTCGCATAATTTCATCACATCAGTTCACATCATTTTCACGTGAGACAGTCATGGTCTTACGTCGCTCGTGTAGAATATCCATCCTGCCGTGAGCTGTGTGGCAGATAGCGTCGTTCTGTTAAAAGCATATGTCGTTGATATCCAGACTATCCAATTCAAGCCAAAAGAAGTTGGTAATCGTTGTTGCCACTTATGACCTGATAAACATTGTTTTCTAATAAATATTTTTACCGAACACGTCGCCTGCCCAAAATCCTTACCAGAGATCAGCAATGAGTATTCAAAAAGATGAGTAGATTCGAATCATACTCATAATTTCAGACTTAGTTTAATATCATACTCATACTACTCATATTCAAAGTTTAAAGTACTCATCGCACTCATACTTAACCATACGCATGATGTTGTTAATTTCGGCTCTCCCTTACTCAACATTTACAATAATCACCAAATAAGTATGATTCGCGTACGAACACTACTATACTCATTAGAAGATTGTCTGCCTGCTGTCTTTGTCTTTTTTTTTTTTTTTTTTTTTTTTTTGTAAATGCAACAACGACTAAGACTGTAAATTTTGATGAATAATTCGAATCACTCAATTCATTTATGAGTATTATAAGTATTTTTCTAAATTTATGAATCTAAATGAGTAGGCGTATGAATAAAACATATTTCGAGTTATGTTAAGACTTTGATGTCAACGTTGTACTCATACTCATTGCAACCTGTACTTATAAATCAATGTTGTAGTGAGTACGAATAAATCAGAGTAGTAGAATTTCAATACTGTTGAATCATTTATATTCAAAACTTCACGAGTGCTTATGAGGGGTGGAAAAACGAGTCAATGTTGCTCCCTGATCCTTACCAAGCAGCGACTTGTTTGCGATGCAATGTCCCCTTGTGTGAGAAGCTAGGCCGTAATCCTGACTGAAGGGTTGTAATCACCAATTATGTATGTATGTATGTAATGTATCCTTTTGGTTTTCATGTGGTTTGGTATCCCTCGGATTCGACAAGTTTGTGTATTCACCTACTCATTCATCTATAATTGGGCATCACCGCTGAAGTTAATTTTTCATTGCAAAATTATGGTCAATCTGAATAAATAACAACCAATTGACGCACGTGGTTTCAAAAATATGGTCGAAAGCCCTTGTTGGATGAATTGATTCTTGGATTTTGGTCGCTATTCTACCCTATGTATTCGAAACATTTAGCCTCTCCAGTCTTAATATGGCATGTAAAAGTTTTTTTTTGGAATTCACATTAAAAAAGTGGATATGGAAATAAATTGAGAAATAGTTGTTGTGGTCCTGGAATTTAATCTCCATTTCTTTAATTTTCTTAATTGAGTTATTCATTTTGCGATTAATTTATGACACGTTTTATTATTATCATTTTTTTTCCTACTTAAACCATAAAAGCCTGTAGGGGATAATGACCTGAAACTTAATGAAGCAATCATCCCATAAAAGTACCACGAAAAATTCAAATAACAAAGAAAAGCTTTATGATAACGGCACCACAAAGTCTGGTACCTTTTTGTCGATGATGCCTGCTAATTTAAATAAAATTTTTCGCAAGAAAAAAATTTTTTTTTTCCTTGTTAAACTTTTTCTGCACGAGTTGAAGTATGTTTGCAGAATATAAACGAAAGCTTTTGTATTCGCATACAGACGCATTTAATTGAAAATTATGAATGAAAAAAGCTTACCGTGCTGTTTTTTTATATTGGAAAAAAACCTTGAAAATTGTTTTTAAAGGATATGTAAAGTGTGTATAACAGTGTTTACATGATGCAATTTTATTGACTTTCCTTGGAGCCAGATTTTTTTGTATAAAATTTAAAAATTTTAAAGAATTTTTAACTTTGTTCTAAGCAAACTTAAGTATTTTGTGGAACCTTGAATAAATTAAATTAATGTTGTTTATCTTTTTAAAAATATCTTAAGTATTGGCATGCCAGCTGTCTTAATTAAATTGGAAAACAAAAATTCAAATCAATTGTAATAAAATTCTAAACAAATCATAATAATTTCAAGTGTCACTTTTATTTGCGTTTTTATTATGCCAAACAATCATTAATTTATTGTTTTAGTGTGATTTAGATGGTGTGCATAGTGGGATAAAAGCAAAGGAGGTACACGAAGAAAAATGTACGTAATTAAACTATAAAACATTCTTACGAAATTTATATTTCTTTCATCGTCCACTTTGGGGTTTGAAGGAGCAGATGGCAGCTGAGCTTAATTTTCATAGAAAAATTATCTTCGGCGAGAAGAACCATTTCTGAGTGAATGTGTACGTAAACAAACAACAATGTTGAGTTTGTGATGAATTTCAACCTTTACTAGATCCAAAAAAGTACAATGTATTACGTAAAAGTCCTAGTTTGATGTGAATTTTGAGCTGAAGGCTTCATTGGTGCATATTTTTATGAGAACGATGTTAGCCAGGTTATTACTGTCAACGATAAGCACTATAGATCGTCGTTTACCATATTATATTGGCCTGTTTCTGAATGAACGCCTACTTGAATAAACAAAATGAGTAAATTCGAGGCGGTACCAATCTACATAAGAACCAGAGATCAGCAATGAATCGTTTTTTTGCTACTCATAAGTACTCCCAAATTTTTTAGTATGAGTGAGTCAACAGTATTAAAATTCAACTACTCTGATTCATTCGTACTCACTACAACATTAATTTATAAGTACAGGTTGCAATGAATATGAGTACAACGTTGACATCAAACTCATAACATTCAAAATTTGTTTGATTCATGTACTTACTCATTTAGATTCATAAATTTAAAAAAAAACCATAACACTCATAAATGATTCGAGTGATTCGAAAATTTTTGATGATATCTCACACACACTTTGCCTTATTTGAATTCAAATATTGGAGGAATTTAATGTACGACTTCATTAAAAGATCTGTGTTGATATATCCTAACAACATAGGATCATTGGATCATGGGGCCATTGTTGGCCCTGATTTTTAGTATTTTTGGTCAAAAGTGAAAAGCCTCGGAATAGCCTTATCCTAATGAAAATCTCAAGATCAAATTACACAAAATTTTTCATATGTTTCGTTGATTAACTACCATTATATTCCTGTCTTCTTCAAGTGTTGAAGGCTCAAAAGTTAGGTTATACATACATATACATATATATACATACATTGGCAGCTTCTACAGTTTCTCACCTTTTTGTCTCAAGGGTTTGGGCAATGATATCCGAATTGTTCGCAAAGCGCGAAGCAAATTCTTCGATCTCTGTTTTAAAAGTTCTTTTGAAAATACATTCCACATTTGAAAAATTCCTGCTTGTGTAGCCTTTTATCAAATCCACTTTAATAAACAGATTACATACAAAGCAATCAGCGATCATTATGTCATGTATTCAGTAACGTGTTAATTCTTTTTTTTTTTTCAATAAAATTGATGTCACTTGTATTTTCTACTGTCTGTCGAATTATCAGTCGATGTGTTCTTTGCCTGTCGTCTAGTCATTCTTTATTTTGCGCTGTTAATATGTACATCCCACACTCTATTATTGTGTGTGCGCACCATATACATCATATGGAATTTAATAAAATTAATTTAATTTGTTTTATTTTTTTATTTTTAAAATTATTTTTATTTTCCATAAGCAAACATTTATTATAATCTAATGCCACATTACTTTTGAGATTATTTTCAACAGTAAAAGAAAAATATTCAAAAATTTTTACTCAGATTAAATACTTATTTTGCATGAGGAGATAAAGAAACTTTAATGGCAAAAGGTTAATTGATTTGATTTCAACAATTTCTAGACCATTGTTTTCATATGTACATATATCACTATCAGACAAGTTGTTAATAACAATAAAGGTACAGTTGGAATAGACTTCAGGGTAAACGTTCACACTAGTTTTTACTCAAGAATTTTAGTGGACTGATCGACTGATTCATCATCTCACACGAGTCCTGTGAATCCTTGTTTTGCTTGCTCTATGTATGTTTAGTTTTGGTTGCTTTATCTTCGTCTATGGTTATATTACATACATACATAATTGGCCATAACAACCCTTATTATTATGAGTACGATTCGAATCTACTCATCTTTTTGAATACTCATTGCTGATCTCTGCACAGCGCCCATCTTGGAAAAAGTCTTCCTATAGAAATGCTGCAAGAAATGCTTCACATCATTGATCGTCTTACCATTTGCAATACTTATGTGGTCATTGCAACTCTTCGGTCAGGATTACGACCTAGCTTCTCACACCACTTATGTTGTGTGTGTTAATTTCATATATGAGTGTTAGAACCTATGGTTTAAATTCGGCTCCGAAAGGCAGATTTCTTTGAGAAAGTTTTTATGGCAATTTTATTTTACTCTTAGACAGAAATCTGATCCTTAACATAAATCTGCTGAGAGGAAGTAGCCGCAGAAATAATATTATATTTAATTTTCTTCGATATGTCTGACCTGGGGTTTGAACCGTAGCCCCAAATCCGACCACTACCTGCTTGACTGCAGCAACTTATGTAATACTCATATCCGATCTAAATTGGAATACTGCTCTCATGTAAGGGTCGGTGCCTTGAAGTTTATTTCGAGGCTTCTCGACCGCATGCTGCAGATGGTGAAAGTGCTCATTAACAACTGTAATGTACACAACTCTGTTATTCTTTGGCACATCATCGCTATTTGGCTTGAGTTTCATCAGATTATACTCCAGTGAAATATACGGTCTTATTGCCATCCGCCCTTGATCAATTGGTCAGTTAATTACACAGAGCACTATACAAAGTTTTTGTTTTTTAAGAATAAAAAGCAGCTTTTTTAATAAAATTTTGAGTACTATTTTCTTCAATTAGTATTTATTTGCAAGAATTTATTTTACTTTGAGTCATCACGGTTATGCAATATCTGATGTCATTTCCTAATCATTAAATTCCCACTGAGCCAATATTTCAGGCTGTATGTTATTAAGTTTTAATTAATTTTTATAGTTTTTGTTTCAATATTTTAAAAATAAGCATTTTGCAGTCGATAAGTTTGGACCATATTGTACACTAAAATACAAGGTTAAGTAAGATTATGAGCTCGCTTCTTCCACTTCGATACAAGAAAAGCATAATAGCGAATACCATCAGTAACGTTGGTAAAACCAAACTGAATCAAGGCACGAAAGTAATGAAAGTATAAATAAATAAAATTAAAATGTAAAAAGTAAGAGTGATAGTTGACAGGGTGGACAAAAATTCACAGAATAGAGAGAGCTCGTTGTCAGTCAGCTAATGTCAGATATGTATGCCTTCAGGTCAGAAATTGTGATAGACTTGAATTTATTTTATCTGACTTAGGGCCATTATTACAACTTACTGTTAATCTTGGGTTTAGTTAAAGTTAACTTTAGCTAAAGTTAACTTTAAAGTCAGCTTTAACTTCTTTTCGTTTTTATAACCTAATGATAAAATAAAGTTAACTTTTTCCAAAATATGGCAGTGCAGAAGCAATGTCGATAGAACTTGTCAGTTAAACAAGTTTTTTTTTAGCGCAGTGGCAACGAAAGGCCTCTTTTTTTGATGTTGTGTTTCCTCATTTTGTTTATATTTGAAGTGGCCATATTGAAAATAATATATATGTAATATGGCAAGTTTAAAGATAAAGTGAACTTTAAAAGTTAAAGGAGGATGATCCTCCATTTAACTTAACGCTCACTTCACTTGTACACTTATAATAATAAAAAACAAGTTATCTGCCCTTTAACATCCTCCCTTTAGTTAACGGCAAGTTGTAATAAAGGCCCTTAGCAAGGAAATTAAGGCTGACTTATGAGATATTTTCTTATTATATATTTTGTTGGCTTATTAGACGTGAGGCTTGAACAGTGGCCTCAGATCAGAATTCTCTAGGAAACTAAAAAAAGGAATGAATACTCCTTTGGCGACTTTCTCTCAGCAGAGAATAAATAAAATAAGCCACGAAGAGTTTCTCAAACAAAGCAAATTATAGGTCCTAACAGTCATGGATAAAATTAACACACTCATGATAAGTGTATGTGAGTAGCTAGGTCGTAATCCTGATTGAAAACTTGTAATGATCAAGTATGTATGTACGTATTTCTAACATGGTCCCCTACAGTAGTCCAACTAAAAATAGCTTTAAAAGAATTATTTAATTAAGCAAAAAACCCCCTGCTTAGCTAGTAAACCAAATCAATTTAATTTGATTTGACGTACATATTCTCCTCCTATACATAAAAGTCTACAAATGAAAAAAAAATTACCTGTTGTTCTAATCAAATATTTCCTCTTCAAAATTCGAAATAAAGAAGGAAAAAGAAAAAACCAATAAAATATTATCAACCCTGTTGGCGAGCACCTGACTGACTGCAAATAAAGTGGTTAATAAATGACAGTTTTTTTTATGGGCTTCAATTGCAAACACGCTGCTCTTGTAGCTTATCAATCACTAACATTAACGTTATTATTATTTCCCAGAAAGTACAAATGAAAACAAAACTGTCTAATCATTTAGGGAATTTAAGAAACAAATAAATGTACTCATAACATATGCTTGGTATTCCTTAACCTATTAGTTGATAACATTTAATGTCTTAATTGCGTGCATGTTATTTGGCAGTTTTTCCAATAAAATATTGTGTGTATAAAATTTTGTCTATTAACCTAATTTGGTTATTTATTTAGGCTCTGTTTTGTGTAATTTTTGCCCAAAAAAATTTCTATTTTTTTATTTATTTTATTATGGAATATGTTCACTTTCCTATAATAAAATATGTTTGTTTGTCTTAATTACAATTTTTTTGTTGTTGTTGGAAAACTCATTAAAAACATTGTTCAAGAATTTTAATATTCTCACATGTGTCTTTAAATGTTTATAAACAAATTACGAAAACAAAACAGCTGTTGTTAGATTATCACAACAACATCTCATTTTAGCCAAACAATGGCTGTATGTATAGTAATGGATAAAAATATAGCAAAAAAAGAAAAAAAAACCTTTTTCTAATACTTGTCCACTGTGATCTTTGATGAACCACAAGATCAGAGACCGGTCCGTTGAGACACAGCCCGAACCATGCAATTCATCAAAGCTGTGTCAAATCAAGGATTCAACGAATTCCGCCCTGTAAACAAAATATTATGGCCCAAGAGATAAATATCTCGCACAAGGACTTGTATTGAATTATTAAAGCTAAATTGTAGCCTGGTGCTTTCAAACGCCATACTGGGCATTTTTAGAATGCAGCTTTGAAAAAGAAATTCGAGGGAGAATTGTAAACCCCGTTAGGTAAAGAAGGCTGAAAATTTAAACAGCTGTGGAGGTCGTAATCCTGACTGAAGGGTTGGAATGACCAATTAGGTATGTATGAAACAAATTTTAACGTAGCAAAGCCTGAAAGTTCTGAATGAAGACGAACTTATTCCTCGGTTCAGAAATGATTATCTTCTAGCTCCATTCATGGGTTAGGTGTCTATTACGAGGTGGTCACTGAGTTGTGTTTCTGCGAAACAAGGGGCCAAAACGTCAAGCAAAGTTTATTCTGAAATATTTTATTATTATTTATTTATGTCATTTATTCTGAGCTACCGTAATCTACTAACAAGTGTGTTGACTTATTAGGCGAGAGCCCAGCTTAGATATTTCGAAGAAAACGAAAAATGAAAAAATATTTCTTGCGGCGTCTTCCTCTCAGCCTTCTTCCGGCAAAAACACTGATAATAAATGGCATTGCCGTGGCATAAATAGCATGTTTGAAGTCTGTCATTCAGAATAGACTATTGGTCTCGCAACTCATTGATCAAACTAATGCATACACCATGGGTGTCGTGAAAAGCTAGATTGCAGCCCTGACTAAATGGCTGTAATGACCAATCATAAACGAGCCAAACCTAGTGCCGGCTCATCTCTTATCAAGAGTGGGCGTCTGGCAGTCTTAATTTTATCTCGCAGGACTACAACTGTGTGTTCAAAATGAAAAAAAAAATAAAAAAAACTCAACATTGATACTCTTAAGAAATTCTTGATTCCTGCGGTGACCAATTTTATAATTGACGATACGTACGGCATTTGATGATTGGTCTGTCTTCAGCAGCAAGTAAAGGCCAAGGTGGTCATTTGGAATAAATACATCTGATCCATTTGCAATTATTTCAAACACATGTTTTATATTTCATTTAAAAGCCAAAAATTTATGTCACAGTATATATGTATCAGATATCAGAAATAAATCGTTTGTAAGATACTCATAAGCACTCATGAAATTTTGAATATAAATGAGTCAACAGTATTCAAATTTAATTACTCTGATCCATTCGCCACACTACAACGTTGATTTATAAGCACAGGTTTTAATGAGTATGAGTACAACGTTGACGTCAAACTCATAACATTCGAAATATGTTTGATTCATAAGCCTACTCATTTAGATTCATAAATTTAGAAAAATACTTATAGTACTCATAAATGATTCGAGTCTTAGTTCTTGTTGCATTTAAAAAAAAATAGAAAAAGAACAGCAAACACACAACTTTCTAGTGAGTATTGCAGTGTTCGTAAGCGAATAATACTTATTTTGTTATTATTGTGAATGTTGAGTAAAGGAGAGCCCAAATCAACAACATCATAGGTGTTGTTAAGTATGAATATGATGAGTACTTCAAACTTTGAATATGAGTATAGGTTCCATGATATTAAAGTAAGTATGAATGCGTATACGTGTCAGAAATTATGAGTATGATGTGATTCTACTCATCTTCTTTTTGAATACTCATTGCTGATCTCAGATACTTCAAACTTTGCATATGAGTAGAGGTTCCATGATATTAAAACAAGTATGAATGCATATAAGTATCAGAAATTATGAGTATGATTCGATTCTACTCATCTTTTTGAATATTCATTGCTGATCTCTGATATGTAGTTACTTTACTAACATGATTTGTATTCAACAACAAAATCAAAGATATGATTGACTATATAGTGACGCCAGTAGACATAGCTTTAAAAATATTCCATGTAATTCATGGACAGATAAAGTGTTGCTTAGTGTAAGTAAAATACGTCACATGAGTCACATTATATGATAAGAAAAAAAATTCCCCCTTTAATATTTTAAATGCTTTTAATTTGCGCTACACTGTAGACATGAGTGGCTAGAAATTACAAAATTATATATTTTTTGTTGGATTTTCTTGCCATTATTTTTCTAATTTTTTTCGTTTTTTTTTTTTTTTTGTTTTATAAACTTGAATGACAATATGTAGTATTTTAGATAAAAATAAACCGATTTTTGACAAAAATGTTCATTTCTTTTTTTTATTGCTTGAACGTTAAAGACAATAAATTATTTTCTATAATATATTGCATATATGTACGTATTTGAGAAATAAAATAGAAAATTAAAATTTGTTTAACGGAAATGATGTGACAAAAAAAAAAAAAAAAATAAAAAAATTGAGAAAATAAAAGTAAAATCAGTAATTCTGTATAATATGTATAAAATAATAAAAAAAAATAGAAAATTTTTATGGGAATTGTTGTTTAATTAACTAAGTGAATAATTGTTTTAATTTTAATTTTAGTTGCCTGTATAAAGTAAAGAATTTAATTTAAAAAAATCACTTACTTTAGACCCAATTTGATTTGTTCCAATGTCGGCATAGTGCCCATATTTTAGTAGAATTTAAGTAAAAAAAAAATATTGAATTGTTTTATTATTAAGAAATATTTTTATAAAAAATATATTTGACACACTTCTTTATTATAATAAAAATAAATTCCTTGATAACTTAATTTCTTTTCTTTTTTTTTCAATTAAACTTGCACTTGACGATTTTCAGTTTCAGATTTCATAAATCTTATCACGTTTAGTATTCCGTATTAAATGAAATGAAGAGCTTTGTTTATTTTCTGTAGCCTATAAATCCTTCCAAAGAAGCTTTCAACATCCTTAATGTCCAAACATACACAAACACAGCACTTTTGTATACAATTTTCACAGAATCATATAATCAAAATGAAAGCTCTATCTGCTCTTAATCAAATATAGTCCTGCATAGGTTTTTTAGTAAAGCTTTTTTCTTATTTTATTTTCTTAATTTTCTTTTTAATTTAAAATTTCCATAAAAAATTTAACACAATTCTTTTCTTTAAATTATGATTTGTTTCTCTCTTATTTTTCTTTGGTTTAAAAAAGCTTATTTTGCATCAAAACTTTTCTTAAATTGTTTTTCTCTTATTTTTCGTCTGTATTATGTGTGCCTTTAGCGAAGGCAACTCGTCAACTGTTTGTCTGTTTTTGCCTTCATTAAACAATTGCTCACCAATTCGAAAATGATTTCTTCTGTGTTTTCCGTGTGAAATTCTTAATGTGCGAATGTAAGTGTGCTTATTCCCTTGTATGTATGGGTATGTATTGTATGCATGTATCTGATAGTTTGCTACTGTTTGCCGTTTTCAATTGAAATAAAAACAAATTTCAAAAGCATAACAGCAACCATTAAAAGTATTGCTAATTAAGCGAGTCCTATTTGCAGTATAACATCAAAATCGCTATTTTACATTAGAATACCTCACTTGCATAGACGTTGCTTTATATCCAGGATGTACAAGTCATCATACACAGTCGCCGTAGTCGAGTAGGTAGTGTGTTGATTTATTAGACGTAAGGACACGGTTCAAACCCCAGGTCAGACATCGAAACAAAATATGAAAAAATATTTTTTCGGCGACTTTCTCACAGCAGATTTCTGGCAAAACTCTCTGAGAGTAAATTAAATAGCCATGTTTGCATTGTTCCTCAAAAATCTGGCATTCGGAGTCGAATATATACTGTCGGTCCCACCCCTCATGTATAAAATTAACACACACAACATGAGTGATGTGAGAAGCTAGGCCATAATCCTGACTGAAGGGTTGTAATGGCCGATTATGTATATATGTGAAGGTCTTAAGCTGTGGAACTGTTAGTCCACATTGTTTGGTTTAGCTGTGTGCATCACAATTTATTTTCTCGATGGAAAATCTTTCAAACTGCCGAGAAAACAGCATTTGGGGGGCCACATTGTCAAGTCATTTTTTTGCAAATAAAACTGCATGTGTGTGAAACATCGTTTACGTGTAGAATTATACGGTGAGTACGCTCAAAACACTGTGTAACGAGGGGTCATCAAAGATAAGAAGCTGCCGGGACAACAAAAAAAGTTTGAAATTCAAAATATTACTCGATTCGTCGTCAGTTGTAACAAACAGTCATCGTTTAAGTCAGCGTTTAAGTGCTGCAGAATTCATTAAAAATTATCTGCCACATAAACTGATGCCGAGAGACTTTGAAAGAAGATCTTGTATGTTTGAAACGTAGTTTGACCGCTCTAAATATGTATCCATATTGTTTTGTGATCCATTATCAGCTACTGAAAACTAGGTCAGATCATCACGGGAGACCGGAAAAGACATCAATTTATGCGTTTGAAGCGAGCAAGGGCCAAAAATCTCCTTAAATATGCAACCAGAACTGATTTGTTAATATTCCAACGAGACAACGCTCGGCCTCATATTACGTCGCCAGTCAGAGATCAGCAGTGAATATTCAAAAAGACTAGTAGATTCGAATCATACTCATAATTTCTGACACTTATACGCATTCATACAATATTTTAATATCATACTCATACTACTCATATTCAAAGTTTGAAGTACTCATCACACGCATACTTGACAATACGCATGATGTTGTTGATTTCGACTCAACTCAACTCGACCTTTACTCAACATTTTCAAGAATCGCAAAATAAATATGATTCGCTTACGAACACTACAATACTCACAAGAAGGTTGCGTGTTTGCTTTGTCTTTTTCTTTCTTCTTTTTTTGTAAATGCAACAACAACTAAGATTAAATTTTCATGAATGATTCAAATCACTCGAATCATTTATGAGTATTATAAGTATTTTTCTAAATTTATGAATCTGAATGAGTAGGCGTATGAATCAAACATATTTCGAATGTTATTAGTTTATATTATGGCACTCGCTAGGCATATCTCGATAATTTTATTTTCAACGTTTGGTGCATCTGCTGCACTTGAAATTTGCATTTCTCGTGGTTTCGAGTTTATTTTTTGATACGAAGTCTACCACTAACTGAAAGCCTTGAAAGTATTGCCAAAAGCTTTGAAAGAGCCACTGTTCTCTCTACTTCATCTGAATGCTGCCTGCGGGATAGGATAGAATGATGCTAAGAAAGATAAGGCCCAGAAATACGACCTTATGGTTCCCTCCGAATTGAACTTAAAGATATGAATTCTCATTTTTTTGCTAACACAAGTTCGGTATACAATTGACAACGGAATGCAAAATCGTTTGTCTTACAAATAAACTGATTTTGTTTGTTCTAACAGTTGTTATTACTTCAAGATACATTCGTTGAAATTTTTAAAAGCTTTTTTGCTTATACTCGTATGTGTGTATCTTTTAGGTACTAGCTGTTGGCGGTAAAATTTCAAAGTCAAGTTTGTTTGTATTTCTGTTTTGTTTTGTTTTTTCCTAAAGCTTTTGCTTTACTTTCAGTCTTGTTTTGTTTTTATTTGTGTTTTTATTTGAAGCGGTATTCTTAAGTTGGCGTTTTAAAATTTCTGGTTTTATTTACTTTGGAATTAAAGATTTTGAGTTTTTTTATGAAAACATATTAGGTAAGCAATTCTATGCCGTCTTTGGTTATATAAGTTATAAAATAAAGCAATAAAAACATTAAAAAATAAACTGTGGTTTAGTCATATTCACATACCAGACGTATTGGGTGCGGAAGCAAACCTATTTTGTGCGTATATTTTTGGTTCGTTTTGATTTCAAATGTTTTTATTTTTTTATTTTGAATGACATGCAAATACTGTCAATAATGCCAATGTTTGGTTTAAATCATTACTTTGTCATTTGTTTGGCCTTGTGTGTGTAATTTAAGACCCAATAAAAGTGATGTGTTATTAGTTGATACATATTAGTTTTGGGATAAACAAATACATTACTTTTATAAAACATACACACATAGCACAAATAGTCAGTATTTTAAGCAACCCTTTAGTCCGGGTTATAACTTAGTTTCTCACACCAACCCTATAGTGTGTTTTAATTTTATATATAGCTCGCAGGACCAACAATTTAAAGTCAACTCCAAACGTCAGTTCTGAAAAATTTTCTTGGCAATTCCGTTTATTCTTTTGACCGAAAACTGTTGAGAGGAAGTCGTCGAACAAATTTTTTTTCATATTCCGGTTTGAGCTATGGGCTCGCGTCTAATAAGCCAATACACTACCTACTAGATTACGAAGACCTATTGGATAAGTACATACATACATACATAATTGGCCATTACAACCCTTCAGTCAGGATTACGACCTAGCTTCTCAACACCACTCATATTGTGTGTGTTAATTTTATACGTGAGTGTCGGAACCTACAGTCGACTCCGAACGACAGATTTTTGAGAAACTTTTCATGGCAACGTTATTTACTCCCAGAGTTTTTGCCAGAAATCTGCTGAGAGGAAGTCGCCGAAGAAATATTTTTTTTTTCCTATTTCGTTTTGATGTCTGACCTGGGATACGAACCCGGGCTTTATCTACTAGACTACGGCAACTTCTGCTGGATAAGTTATGTTGGTAAATTCTAGATGCCCAAAAGTATTACCATTTAGGTCTCCAAAATGGGACAATAACAGAAAGGAAGTTCATTGATCTCCTCGTTATCCCTGTCCTTTCAGCTTCCACAGAAGTCCTTTTTTGATATGTTTAGGTGTAGAGGTGTGTGTCTAGGGTCAATGCAGTATCCTTAAAACTGCTATAGTGTTAGTAACAAGGGTTTTGAATTAATCTGAATCAAATCGTAAGTTTTGTAATGCGTGTTTGTGATGCTTTCCTATCTACACAAACGGGCTAGAAATAGCCCAAATGTTGATGAGCTCTTGTAGAGTATCGCACATGAAAAGCGGAGTTTAAGAAAACTATTTTGTAGAGGTAAGCTCATGAGATGGCGTTGATGTTGCTTCCTAAAACAGTTCACTATACTTTTGAAACAGGGTTTATCAGCATACTTTGCACTATAGAATGAATATCTTCGAGCGTACAAGCAGTTGCTACCTAGTAGAAGAAGTTTTTTTTAGGCGATTAAATATCAATAAATTTCTGACAATAACTCTGAGAGCAAATAAAATGCCATGAAATGTTTCTCAAAAATCTGTCGTTCGGAGTCGAATTTAAACTGTAGGTTCGCCACTCGTGTGAGAAATTAACACAAACAACATGGGTGGTGTGCGAAGCTAGATCATGTTTCTGACTGACAGGTTGTAATGACCAATGATGTATATGTATATGTATGTAACCCAAAAAAAAAAATCAGGATAAACCGATGACGATAGCTAGAATGTATTTGTGTTTAATGAAAATGTTGAAGAATCTTCAAATATGATAGTAACTGCCAACCTTAATTAGTAGAAATGTATAATATTTATCAAAAAATGTACGTCTGATCAACTTTTCAACTAACTTTTAAGTTATGGACGAACACATATGCCCGACAACCCCAATAAACCTACCACCCACTCTCACACAAATCAATTTCATCTACAACATAAACATGACGATTACCATTGTACGTACACATGTTGTAACAACAAAAACAATTATTAACTTCAAATATCATTATCGATAATTCAATACAGAATTTGATTATTAAGTCTCTTGAGTACAGTGCGGTCATTCGCTAATGTAATACGAAAAGTTTTTCAGTTACTTTAACTATTAAACGTGTGTAATTCATCATATTAAATATGAGTTTATGATTACGTGCCTGGACTAGGAAATAATCAAATCAAATTCTGGTAAGTTTTTGTAATCGTCAGAAGAAGTTTTTGTGGTAGATTTATTCTATTAAAGACACTTGACACTTGAAGTGTGTAATGAGTTTTATAAGAAAACATAGATATTTTTGAAGGATTTTTTCATTGAAGTAGAAATATTACGCATCCAGAAGAACACGCCTCTGAAGAGATTGCTACATCAACAACGAACATTATAGGAAGGCTGCGTTACCTCTTTGGAAAGAGTTTTACGAAGGCAGTTTCACCTAATCAACAGAAAATGGACCGACTCCAGTAGGCCAATCAGCTGCTATGGTGGAAAAACTTTATATAACTGAAATAAAGCAGGGAAATCATAAGAAAATGGGGGAGAAACTTCGTGTTCAATATACATACATAACATGCATAATTGGTCATTACATTGGTCAGTCTGGGTTACGACCTAGTTTCTCACATTGCATATGTTGTGTGTGTTAATTTTATACATGACTGGCGGAACCTACAGTTTAAAGTCGATCCCGAACTACCGATTTCATTTTAAGAAACTCTTCACGGCAAGAAGTCGCCAAAGAAAATTTTTTTTTAAATTTCGTTTTGATTGAGATATTTGATCTGGGGTTTGAACCGTGGGTTTACGTCTAATACACTACACTACCTAATAAATAATGACGAGTCATTGTTCTATAATTTAATTTGATTTTAATTTCAAAATTTCAATATTATCGTCGATTGGAAGTGTCAAATATTGTAAAGGCTTTCGAGAGAAGTCATTTCATTTGGGATAACTCAGAAAATATAAAAATTCTCATCTGGTCTATGAGAAACAAATACACCCACAAGAAGCAACTGTCTGATGCAAACCTGATCAAGCATGTATGTATGTGAACGGCATTGACGGCAAGAACAATTGCGGGGAATGAATCTATACGTTATGTTATATCAGTAAGTCAGTGCCACCTATCAAGCCAAGCGTAGATGAATTGATTTACTGGAACAACGTGTTCCAGAACAAATTATCAGAAGAAATTTAAATGCTAATTGGCCACCAAGATATTGCAATTTAACGGCAGACTTTTCTTTAGGGTATTGAAAAATAAATAAACCTCAAATTCGGTATTCATCTCTGCTACAAAATTATGGAAAATTTCAAAGATAAAGGCCTATCATCAGAGCTTTGAAAGCCATTATACGGATATGTATTCTTTGCAGTCCTATAAAAAATCACAACTAATTTAAAACAAAAATACATGTTTTTTTTTTAAATATGAATGACATAAGAATTTACCTTCCTACCGAGATCCCTTTCACTTTCGAATATTAGCCACTCTCTTTCTGGTAATGAGTGTCATTTATATACAGAGTTTTGACAAAGATGTCTAAGAATTGTGATAATTTTAAAAGCGTTTCTATACTGTTAGCCAAGCAATTTTATTGCAAGACAAACGTCATTTGAAACGTTTTTTTTTATAATTCGTTGTGAGCTAATTTGCCTGATATTTCTGTCTTAAATTGCATATTCTAGCCCAAATTATTGTATTTTCTTTTAGATTCTATACAAGATAAGATTCGTGGAACTAAAAGTAATACACAGACATTTATATAAAATTCACACGCAATCAGATGGTGTTGAGTCACGAATTGAAGTTTTTTTTATGTTTTATACAGCAACACGAATGCGTCTATAAAATTAATTCTATTTATCGAAAGGGTAGACTTTTCTAGGCTATTGCATTAGAAAACAATAATTTTTCAGGTTAAGAACAGTAAGAACGAATTGCAGTTACTCTACCATTACATAAAATTATAATGAAAGAAGAATACTTATTTAAGTTAAAAAGCTTCTTATGGCACTAGCTTGGAACAAGGTATACTTGGTTTGGCTTAATATGCTGCATACTTACTTGCTTAATTGGTCATTACAACCCCTTAGTCGGGATAACAACCTAGCTTCTCACACCGCTTATGTTGTGTGTATTAATTTTATCCATGAGTGATGGGAACTACAGTTTCAAAGTCGACTCCGAATTATTGATTTTTGAATAACTTTTCATAAATGCATTTGAAATGCATTTCCATAGGCGTGTTAACAATATTTACTTTGTGTACTTCATCATCTCTGTAATAAAATTAAAGTTTGATACAGAATCAAACAACTCCTAACATTTGAGTGTGTTTATTAGGTCAAACACGAACATGAAAGTAGATCCCCTCAAGTAATAATTATTTACTCATTTTAACTCGCGTGCATGTGCGTGTGAAAAAACCTATAAAAAGAAATATTGAAGTCAAACCTAGGTCTCAATAAATGAGGCATAATGCACATACCAACATATATGTATACATAGATTGTATAAGCGTGCCTCATACAATTTACCCATTGGTAGTGTGCGGTTAACCTGTTTAATTGTTTGTTTTATTTTGATTCTCTTATTTTGTTTTGCTAGTTGATTTTCCCCCAACTTTGTTTCTTTTTATTGAGTTTACGAATGAAAAACTAAAAAGAATCACAAGAAAAACAGAAAATTCAGTTCAAAAGCTTTGAACATATGGTTCAGTTGTTATAGTTACTAAAAGAGAAAGCTCGTTAAGATGTTTGCAGGTTCAACTGCAAATGCCTTGAAGCTTTTGCAGCATGAAAGTTGTAATCTCTATCTATAGAAAAAAAAAACTAGTATTTTAGGTTTTTTTTCCAGGAAGAATTTTGGATACAGTTTTTAATGTAATAACTCGATAAATACATAAATAAGTCTAAATAAACTCTATGTCTCCCCCAATCCAGTTTCTCTAATGAATCTCAACTGCTGTTCGATCTGGTGAAAGTAACAAAACTCCCTGACTAAAACATTATAAGACCCCAGGTATTGAGGTTTAAAATACTTTAATGCAGTACAGATTACAATGAGCGTGTTCTAGTGATTCGTTTGACTCATCACAACTTCTGCATTTTAGGCTTGAAGCAATTTCTATTCTAAATAAATGTTTTTTGAGTATACAATGCTAGGTTAGAAAACCAGTTGGGCTGTTGGGCTACTTAAATGATTCGAATCACAATTTTCCACGTCATAGAAAGGCATAATCAGAGGTAAGGAAAGTGCCCTCTTGATAACCTCCTCCCTAGCTGTATAAGTTGAATTGAGGTCACTGTTATACAATGCAAACCTTCGCTGCGAAGGCAACAACGAATTTGCAACGAACTCCACGAATGCTGAATATATCACTTTATGATCGAGCACTCTACACCAGTCCCACAATCTGTCAGTGATTTGTACATGTACTACAGTACGCTCCCTCTCTTAAAAGAGTTTGTAGCTTCCTAATTGCTTTATCGACTACATTCTTTAAAGTGCAATGCCCCCGGATGAACCTTGTGTTTAACCCTTACCAAGGTCTCTGTGCCACTGGATTTCGCTAACATATGGAATGTGCTTAAATCTAACAGAGCCTTTACTGACTTACTTGTTTAGCTCATGTAATTGGTCATTGCAACATTTCAATTAGGGTTACAACCTAGCTTCTCACACTACTTATGGTGTGTGTGTAGTTTTAAAGTCTTCTCCGAACGACAGATTCTTGAGAAACTTTTCATGGCACTTTTATTTTACTCCAAGAGTTTTTTTCATAAAAGTGTTCAGAGAATGTCGTCGAAGAAATATTTCGTTTTGTTGTAGATATCAGGGCTGAGGTTCGAACCAACATCTCACATCTAATAAGGAAACACACTAACTTTATCCAACTACGCCTGAGTTGTTTTTAAATAGGCTTTTGGATTACTTGACCATTTTTTAGGCATATCTGCTGATCAGAATTTTCCACTTTTATACTCCTAATTATCCGTTTACTTGAGTATTCCAAAAAGTGCTCGGAAACACCTTAATAGTGCAAAGTTCAAAATTTTATCTTCAAGTGTATGGGTTTTGCAGTCAGTTACTAAATCAGTTCTTTTATATATTGTTTGTATGTATTAGATTGGAAAAGAACTACAAGATACTTTTATTTTTTTTTCAACTTCCATTAATTATTAACAAATATCGATAAGAATGTATTTTCACTAAAACCAGTTAAGACAAGACATGACAACGCAAGATGACGCATTGAAAGAATAAAAAAGTGTCTTTTAAATTTTTTTTTTATTATTTATTCCCTAAATATTTTGCTTTCTAATAAAAAAAAAAAAGAAAAAAAAACATGTTTATCGAAAATAAATAATTAAAATACGTCACATAATTATCACGTTTAAAATGTTAAAAGAATATAGATTGGAATTTTAAAGGCAACGCGAATAAATAAATCGACAGTCAATATAACACATGCCATACGTATGAGTTTGAAAAATTATAATTAAAACGAACTGATCGTTTCTCACCCTTTACTGTATAAATTGCAGCATTTAAAAAGAATTATCGTTGGAATGCTTTTTTTTATTCAATTTTAATCTGAAAAATCTAGTAAAAAAAGACAATGGCACCACTATAGAACTTTTCCCAAGATGTTTCAATTGTGAAACATTTACTATGGCGATAAATGAATACCGTAACATTATTCATTATATAAATATTGCTTGCGACCGTGCCGTATATAGTTCATACGTGAACTCATAATTTGTTATACTTGCTCCAGGAAGCGGCTAGTGTCAGCTAGTATCTCGTCGTAGTGACTTCCAGTGTTAAAATTGAATCAAACTTGTCTCTGAATATGAGAAAGGTTACGCACACGCACAAACAATAGTCTAGTAAAGTTAAATCCATTGATTTCGATGTCCACTGGAGCACTATAATGCATAAGATTAATTGTTTATCAAACTTGCTTCTCGATAGGTTCATAAGCTGGAATGCAATACCATCGTGTCAATCGTATCAAACATGTAATGGATATTATGGTGATTCGTTAAAGGCTTAAGGATAGCCTTCTCTGTAATTATCGCAAATTTTCGTATTTGCATAGCCACTTAAGCATAAATGAGCCTCATCACTGAACACAATTCCTTGACAAAAGCGACTGTCTACTTTTAGCTTTGATAATTTAAAATGTGACACAAATCATGATTGTTTGACTTCAATTCTAATAGAACCAGTGTTTAATAGGCACCAGAGATCAGCAATGAGTATTCAAAAAGATGAGTAGATTCGAATCATACTCATAATTTCTGATACTTATACGCATTCATATTTATTTTAATATCATACTCATACTACTCATATTCAAAGTTGGAAGTACTCATCGTACTCATACTTAACAATACGCATGACTGTCCTTTACTCAACATTTACAAGAATCACAAAAAAAGTATGATACGCATACCAAAACTGCAATACTCACTAGAATGTTGTGTATTGGCTTTGATTGATGTCTTTGTCTTTTTCTTTCTTCCTTTTTTTTTTGTAAATACAACAACAACTAAGACTGTAAATTTTGATGAATGATTCGAATCACTCGAATCATTTATGAGTATTATAAGTATTTTTCTAAATTTATGAATCTCTAAATGAGTAGGCGTATGAATCCAATATATTTCGAATGTTATGAGTTTGATGTCAATGTTGTACTCATACTAATTGCAACCTGTAGTTATAAATCAATGTTGTAGTGAGTACGAATAAATCAGAGTAGTTGAATTTCAATATTGTTGACTCACTCATACTCAAAATTTTTGGAGTACTTATGAGTAGCGAAAAAACGATTCATTGCTGATCTTTGATAGGCACATAAGCCAAGAAGTCGGCGTAGTCTAGTAAGTAGTGTGTTGGCTTATTTAGATGTGAGGCCTTGATTCAAACCCCAGGCTAGACATATTAAACTAAATGACTATTAAATATAAAGACTGCCGCAACTACTAGTTGAGGCACAGAATTGACGAGACATACAGTTGAGGATGGCAATAAATGATCCTTTCGGCTTTGGTATGCATATTTCATAGTATTGTTGAAATCAGTATGAAAATGTTCTATGCCTGCCAGAATTGCATGCTTACTAATCTAATTAGGTTGAGTGTAAAACAGATTTATTTACTTTAAAATATATTTAGAAGCATTACTTTGCTGTCAAATGAAATATAATTACTTATCAAACTCTACTGAGTAGAAATGTCAACACAGTTTGACATCTCAGCGGTCAAGCCATTCTCATCAATATTAATAGTATTCACGCGAAAGAAAGAACCCGATATATTAAATTGAATAATAATTATGTTTACATGTAAATTGAAATAGTCCCTCAGGTATATGTTCACCTAAGGACCTTCTAAGGACATTCTACATATCATTTAAAACACATATATACACACATATATATAAATCTTATGGATATTTATTTAAACAAAAAATTAGGCATTTGACTAGCCTTTAGCTGTACAACTCCTTTTTCACAATGGGACATTGAGTTTACTTTGGCAAATAATTGTTAAAAGTTTGCTAATATTTAATTAGAAAATGTTAATATAATAGCAAGGGAAAGAGAAACAAAACTTTTATAACTATTACCATATTCATCACCTTCTTGGCCGTTTTTATTTTCAACTTCTATTAGAGAACATGTTGTACACCAATATTGAGTAGTAAGCTGTTAGTTACCAACATTTGCTATTTAAATAGTCAGTCATACCTTAACCGTAGCCCTTATTAGTTATTTTGTCTTTAAGTTTATAATTTTATGTTTCCCCCTTCTTTTTGCTCTCTCTTTCACATTTTAATTTCAACATTTATTTGCTGGTATTGCCTTGCCAGCAGCTTTATCAAAATTTTCAATGTATATGACACCATTTTTGTGGTCCACTTTTATGCACGTAAGTGTATGGTAGCATGTATGAAATTGAAATACAAGAGGGTTCTGTAGTGCGTAGTATATATGCATATGTGTATATGCATTTGTATGAGTGTAAATAATAATTTGTTATTGGTGTTAGTGGTATTGTTATACTAATGTAATGTTAATAATTACACACTAAGGCCTTGATATTCGCATACCACTCTATAGATGGTGTTGTATTCCCGAAAGTGAGAAAGTCAATACTATGTTGACTACACTCACGTTCATAGCTATTAGTAAGGAAATCACTGTCTTACATTAAGAAATAGTTTTCATAGGAAAGTCTCCGTAGTCTAGTAGGTAATGTGTTCGCCGATTAGACGCGAAGCTAGACATCAAAACGAAATATGAAAAAATATTTCTTCGGCGACTTCCTCTCAACAGATGTCTGGCAAAAACTCTGAGAGTAAATAAAATTGCCATAAAAAGTTTCTCAAAAAAACTTTAAACTGTAGGTCCCACCACTCATGTATAAAATTAACGCACACAACATGAGTGGTGTTGAGAAGCTAGGATGTAATCCTGACTGAACTGTTTTAATGGCCAATTATGTATGTATGCCTGTTTCATAGGATAAGAGAGGACTTTTGAAAGGACTCTAACAACAGGCCCAACATAATGTAAGCGACATTCGAAAAATGCTATGGGAACATAGAAACAATGGAAAACTTTTAATGTCACAGCCTAGCCTGTCTACCTCTCTACACCGAAGATTTGAAGATAATATTATTTAGAGATTGCTTTATTATTTAGAGTTGGTGCTGATTTTGTAAATTCATAAAGTTTTGCTCATAATTAAAAGGAAGAGTATAAATATACAGTCAAAGCAAAAATTCTACATACACTACTGTATGACGACATTCTTCCTGCTGATTTTTATCGAATTTTTGGGAAAAAACATGCAAATTAGCTCGAAAAAAGTCGTCATGCAACGGCGTACAATGGTGTATGTTGACTTTTTTCTTTGACTGTATGTGTAATAGAGAAGTTGTCGAAGTCCTAGACTACAAATGTAAGTAATTTAGATCCGAAAGATTGGAATTAAAAAAAAAAAATGTTAAGCTTATGTCGCCGTAGTTTAGACGAAAGTTTTTTGGATTATAAGACTAGAACCAGTGATTAAAACCCCAGCTCAGACATTTCGAATAAAACGATATATGTATGTATAAAAAACATTTTAGCGACTGTGATTCTTTTGGAAAAAAACTCTGAAAGTAAATAAACTTTGGCAATAAAAGTCTGAAAAAATCCCTCGCCTATAATGTATAAAGTTAACATATTGTAAATATGGGTGGTGTGAGAAACTAGGTTGTAACACTGACTAAAGGATTGTAATGATCAATATTTTTATTTCTTTATTTATTTATTAATTGCAATAAAATTACAAATTATATTTAATTATATACGAGCTGAGTAACTTTGAACATATGCTCGGTGTACTGTCATAGACCAGAGTCCCTGGTGGCAATCGAACCCATGACCGTCACCCTAATAGTCTAGCACATTACCCACTAGAGTACCAGGACTCTCAATTAAACAAGTATGTAAGTAAGTCTGAGATTTCCTTGCAGAAATTCTGAATTTGCAAGCCGTACATTAAGCGTCAGGTGTATTGCTATGAGCACATTTATTATTTTTAGTTTGCCTAACAGCAAGCAAATATAAATAAGAGTCGAAAAAAAAACATCAACAACAGTCCCATAGTTTTAAAATGTATTTGAATAGTATAACTTAAGGCTGTTTAATTGAAATGAAAATACTTATACACTCACACACAAAATTATTCTCCAAAAAAAAAAACAAATTTTTTGCATTTCATTTGTAGTTGTATTGTTTCATTTTTGGTTTGTATACGTAGACACAATTATAGGGGAACTAAATAAGGGCAATTTACATGATTCTAATTATTATGATGTTTAATTAGAGGCAATCATAAAATATTTTACTAGAGGCTTGAAAGTGTTGAAACAACACAACAACAATAACAACAACAACATAGTGAAATATTATTAAGACATTTTTCAATTATTATTTATTACAAATTATTTGTTTAGGCCGAAACAGTTTTATAATGACAATATTTGTTCAAAAATTTTCAATTTTCTACTTTAAATATACACAAGTTGGGGAGTGAGTGGTAAATAGATTTTTAATTGAGAAATTAAGCAAATAAATGAGAGTATATGCCTAAATGTTACTCTATAAACCAATTTTTATCATTATTAAAAAATGTTTTTTAATGAAAACGCTTTAATCGGTCTTAGTTCTACCCAGAAAGGCATTTGACTGTTGTTTCCCTAGAGGGATACGAAAAGCACAGGAAGAACCATCACGGAAAGGACAGTATTATAGCAAATAGCAAATATACAGGCACTGCAGGACCTTGTTTTTGGGCAACGTCTGACTGCAGACTAATCGACCGTAGGAGTGAAACTTGGTTAACTACTTTCCTTAACGACTATGAATATAATGTTGGACGTTAGCAAGAATAATGCTTTCGACAATCATAGAGGTTGTACGATTTCTCGCTAGTTGACTCAAATAGCAGGCCATCAAATGTACGACCGATTTCAGCATTGTTACGTATCAAACCTGAGCGTCTCATTAGTAATACAAGGAAGCCACAATATTTTCCATATCTAAGCCTACTACAACCCATAAAAGATGGAATGTTCTTACTTTCATATAGAACTATGGAATTATCTGTATTACTATCCTCATGAATAGATGCCACATTACTGTGACCACACAATCTATTTTACTCCCTTCAAACTTTAGGGTGCTGCTCGCTGTCAACAGGGATAATATCCCCCACCAGCACCTGATATGTATTCAAGTATTTCCCTCTGGGACGCATTAATGCCTCACAGGTTCGTTCCCATTGCCACAGAATCTAATTGTTGGGTTCGATACGATTCCCATTCTAAGCAAGTGTACAGTTACAGTGCCCTGTCACATCAGTCATTACTACTCTTAGGTTATTCCTGGATAGTTTAATGCTAACCTGACTGGATTGCCTTAAATCTGTTTTCATATCCAAATATCCGCCCCCACTTCACAGATTGATTCTGACCTCATGAGTAGCGTGGATGCTGAAAGCTCTACAGCCTGTCCACTGTCACGTATTTACACAAGACCTGGGGAGCAGCAAAGGTAATCATATTTTTCCAAATACACTGACTCCGCTACACAGACAGTTCCATACTATCTACGACTTAAACTAACAGGAGAAGAGTGTTTGTTTAGTGGCCTGACTGTCAGATAGCATGTCCTTAGCCCTTCGTTAGGCTGTTTGCATATACCCAAGAGACATACATAAATCAAAGCCCATTTTTTGTCCTCTCCAGTACAGTCTTACATTTCGATGAATGATTCGAATCACTTGAGTAGGCGCACGAATCAGACATATTTCGAATGTTATAAGTTTGATGTCAACGTTCTGCTCATACTCATTGCAACCTGTACTTATCAATCAATGTTGTAATGAGTACGAATGAATCAGAGTACTTGAATTTCAATACTGTTGACTCACTCATACTCAAAATTTCATGACTACTTATGATTAGCGAAATAAACGATTCATTGCTGATCTCTGTACCCGATAGAAGAAGAGTACTGAAGTAGAGTTTTCATAAATAAATTGTGCACATTCCGTTTTTTTTTTATTAAAAAATAATTTATTTTTTGGATTAAAAAATATGTATGGCTAAAACTACTTTAAAAACAAAAATTCTTAAAAAGTTTATTTTCTAGATTTCATATATAAAAATAGTGTTCTTTTAAAGAACAACCATCATTGATAAATTTTGTAACACGAAAATAATATCAAAAAACAAAGTGTTTCTCTTAAAATCTATAATAATATCGACAATTGTTTTGGTATGTATTTGCATTAAAGTTTTGGTGCCATACATTATTACTCTGATGATACATTTTGGTTTTTTGTGATAAAATATTGGTACTCTTTAAAAATATTTGGTTTTTCTTGTTGTTGTTGTTGTTGATATAAATTTATGCTACGATATAATATGTATGTATGTAAACTAATATAACAAGGATTTATCTTCGTACATTCTATCCCAGAGTTTTAGTTTTTCAGCTTCTGGCAAATCAATCACTTCCAATTCATCTGAAATGTTTAAGCATTTGAATGCGTTGCCATCATCACTGCATGTAATCGGTGGCCAATATTGTTGTAGTAGTAGTTGTTGCTGCTTATGTTGCTCATCCTGTTGCAACAACAAATTTGTATTTCCATCATTATTGACACAATCACTAGCACTAGCATCCTGCTCATCATCATCATCATTCTCATGTTCACCATTGCCACTGCCACTGCCATTGACAGTGGCATCATTGTCTATCTTTTCATTGTTCTCTTGTTCTTGCTCTTGTTGTTGTTGTTTCTCATTTAGTATTTGTTGTTTGTCATGGCCATTGCTGCAACAGCCATTTAACGTAGGCCAACAAACCGCATCCGTTAGCGGTATATTGGGATCACCGCATTCAGCGAATTTCACTAATATTGCCACCATACGTCGTATGGTTGTATATTCGGCGGTGCGATATTTGAGCTTTTTTGCGCCTGCATTATAGAAGAGATATGATAGATCATCAGCATGACAGGTACCACGTTGTTTGCGACCGCACGTGATGATGCGCATCAAATTAAAATGCTTCGAATCAAAATCGAAACGATACAAATAGGTGGGTGCTGTTGCATATTTACGTCTTGCCAGCAATGTGCGATGTATGCCATGCCAGAAATATTTATATGAGGTTACCTACAAAACAAACAAACACATAAAAATTAAATACTTTCCCTACATCTTCAACTGAAGTATCATCACTTACATCACTATACTGTAATATGGTATCCCAGGAGGGTTGTTTATCACCAAAATATTCTTTCATAAGCATACGTCCATATTCCAAACGTTTTTCTTTCGTTAAATTGGCATCGGATGGCGGCAAACATTCACCTTCACCAAGATTATTTACCAAATCAGGATATTTGCGTACCTCGGAGAATGATAAGAGACCCTCAAATGAATTGCCACCTATCAGTAGTGGTATATTATTGCCCCAATTATTTCTAAGCATTTCCAAGGGCTCTCTGTCGATAACACAATGCTCTGTTTTGTAGGGTTCCACACAAGGACCAAAACTAAAATTCAATCTGCTATGCAGCCTTTCGTCCATGGTCAATAGATCATCGCAAACTTTAAACATACCACCGGGTTTTAATTGTTTTAGAAATGCATAAACCTCCTTGTCATTATTCTCTCCTTTGTAGCCTGTTGCTTTGGCTAACCTGTAAGCCCAATCTAGATGAGGTATATTGGCCCAAGAGACCATAGCACAGCCAGACATGACAACTGCTTTGTGAAATATATTTCTCGTTTGTTCCGTCATTGTGAGGTAATGTGTTGAGGCAGCGCCAGCACTTTCACCGAACACTGTGATATTTTCGGAATCGCCACCAAAAAAGTGACAATTATTTTTCACCCATTTCAAGGCCAATACTTGATCTTTCAAGCCCGCATTGCCAGGCACATCACAGTCTTTGTCGCTAAGGCTGAGAAAACCTAGAATAAAAAAGTAGAAAAACAAATACAAATTAACGGATTTAAGCTTAAACAATAAAACCTTAAGCCTTACTTAATCTGATTAAGTTCACTTTTGTATTGGCTACGAGAACCTAGTCCATTCACTTAATTGGCCATTACTACCCATTAGTCAGGATTACAAACTAGCCTCTCAAAATACTCATGTTGTGTATGTTAATCGGCTCCGAAATACAGATTTTTGAGAAACTTTTCATGAAAATTTTATTCTCTCAGAGTTTTTTCTCAGAAGAATGCTGTGGGGAAGTCGCCAAAGAAATATTTTTGAGATGGGGTCTGAACCACGGCCTCATGTCTAATAAACGTGCACACTAGCTACTAGACTACGGCGACTTTCACATAATAATACGGTTGATAGGTTTGAGTAACAAACAGCTCCCCAGAGGAGAATATTTAAACTTGCCTCAGTTTTTTTTTTTTTTGGGATTCAGATTCATGGACCTCTATGTGTCAGTATTGGTGCTGGCCATTTGGATCCTGAACAATATCCAGCCTAGGACACTTAACTCAGTGGCTTATAAGAGCAACGAAAATAGGACATCTGGTTCTCTATTGACAGCAAATCTTTAGATCGCTTTATGGAAGCTGAGAATTAGATCAATTTAGGATTGAGAAATGCCAGGTTTAGGAGCGCTAAAACTTATACAAATCAGCTGCAGATAAATCCGAGTAGAAGTGAAGTAGCCTCTACCGAACTATTTTTACTATATAGCAAGAGCAAGGTAGTCATGATGATGCATGAATGGACCCAGACATACTAAACATTTTCTTGCGGTCTTAAAGCGGTCAGACTATTGTGAGCTTTAGAGGTGGCCGGGCTCACTTTATTCAACCGGTATGGTTTAGAAAAAAATGTCGATAGTTTAGACCAATTTGTTTAGTCAAAAATATATCCAGCACGGCGATTGAGAATATATGTATGTAGGTAGGGCCAGTTAATATTGTGCTACTATTGCCTTGAATTTAAAAAATGCACTGAACTCTGAGGAATGAAGGTACACTATTAATTACCGAGGAAATGAACAGCATTTGAGTACTTGATTCCAACAGTTAGCAACTATTCCTCGATCATAACCTTTCAGAAGACCTTCGAACATTTATTTTATAGCCAATATTGTGTGAATGGTAAGTATAGTCGATTATATCTTGTATGATATACAAGAGAAGAGAAGAAGAGAGCATGCGGAGAGCAATTATAAGAAGCGTTATAAACTTCTTCATTCATTCATCAAATATAGGCGATGGTCAACAAACTTTCCTAATTTCAAAAACCACATGGACTATGCTTGCAGGAAGGTAAGGAATGATGTTTAATTTAAAAGGACTATCTAGGATAAGAAGTCAGAATTACTGTATGCTTTAGCAGTAATTGAAGAAATTGTGAAATTGAGAGCATGTGCTCAATTTCTGGAACGAACTGGTTGAGGGTGTGCACCAGAGATCAGCAATGAGTATTCAAAAAGATGAGTAGATTCGAATCATACTCATAATTTCTGATACTTATACGCATTCATACTTCTTTTAATATTACACTCATACTAATCATATTCAAAGTTTGAAGTACTCATCGTACTCTTACTTAACAATACGTATGATATTGTTGATTTCGACTCTCCTTTACTCAACATTTACAAGAATCACAAAATAAGTATGATTCGCGTACGAACACTACAATACTCACTAGAAGGTTGGATGTTTGCTTTGCTTGCTGTTTTTGTCTTTTTCATTCTTCCATTTTTTGTAAATGCAACAACAACTAAGAATCACTCGAATCAATTATGAATATTATAAGTATTTTTCTAAATTTGTGAATATTATGAGTTTGATGTCAACGCTGTACTATACACTCATTGCAACCTGTACTTATAATTCAATGTTGTAGTGAGTACGATTTAATCGCAGTAGTTGAATTTAAATTCTGTTGACTCACTCATGCTCAAAATTTCATAACCACTTATGAGTAGCGAAAAACACGATTCATTGCTAATCTCTGGTGTGTTCACCCCACCTATGGAATTGCATAGTATTGTAGCAGAAATTATATGTTGTCGAATGCCGGCAAAGGAAATGGCTGAGTTACCATATACTATGTGATGTAGCAAAATCTAAACGTCATAAGAAAGAATATCACTGGGAAGATGGTACCACAGATGTTGGAAGAATTCCAAAAATCAGTAGACCCGTAACATAGTCCCAGATATTGAAAGATAGAACAAAGAACAAAAGTTATGAAGAGCTTAGCTGAAACCTTACCCTATTCCTGATAGGACATTAGGGTTACAGAAGCCGCTTTGTGTACGACAGATCACTAAAATGTTTTCAATGCCGAAATGACGCATATGTTGTGTTACTGAACAGCAAATGGAAAGAGAATCCCTGATCCATCAAATCTTGACGGTATGCTACGGACGATGCTATTGTCACAAAAGCACTGAGATCTGGTTGAAAACTGCAATGATGCACTACGAATAAGAAATAAAATTGTAAAACCATTACTGCATCATAATCCATGTGACTAAGGAGGAATTATGAAAGAACTGACATAGTTTGACTAGCGCACAAAGTGATATCGAATGACCGTTCTGTGACCGTTTCTGTGAATAACTTTAATTCTTAATATGTATGTAAATATTGTAATGCAATCGACAAAGAAATTTATCACTCTTAGATTTGTATATATAAACCTATTAAGGATCTCTTCAGTTAGATATTTAGTCCAATAATCTCTTTTTACAAATATTTCCGCACTTAATCTATGGCTATACTTAGTGGACATAGCCTAGTAGGTAGTATGTTGGCTCATTAGAGGTAAGGTCATTGTTCAAACCACAGTTCAGACATCAAAACGAAAATATTTCTTGGGCGACGTTCTCTCAGCAGATATTTCTGGCAAAACTCTATGATTTAATAAAATTGCTTTGAAAAGATTCTCAACAAATTTGTGTATCGCAGTTGACTTTAAATTATAGGTCCTGCCACTCGTATATAAATTTTATAAAATTAAGACATACAACATAAGTGGCATGTGAAGCTAGGTCTCGTTAGCCTCACTGAAGGCTTATACTGATCAATTATGTAAAAAAAGAAAAAACTTGAATTACTTACCCAATGGTCCCAATCTGTAGGCAATTGTTACAAGAACAACATTTTCCATCATTATATAGTCCGGGCTATATAAATCCCTTGAGGCTTCACCCATTTGAAAACCACCACCATATATCCATACCAATACTGGCATTGGTCTTGATGGTTTTAACTGAAAATAAAAAAAAAGTTATCATGAATAATTTTCTTTTGTTTCCCTTTTTTAATTTAATTTTACTTACATTTCTCGTGTAGACATTTAAATACAAACAGTCCTCACGTCCTTGAACTTGTTTCATAATAATATTATACTGGCAGGGTTTCGAGCGAACGCGAGTACAACGTTTTACACCCGTCCAAGGTTCTGGTTCAACGGGTGCCTTAAAACGTAACTCACCCACTGGTGGCTTAGCGAATGGTATGCCTTCGAAGCTGTAATATGTTGTGAGGCCATATATCGAACGCCATTTAACACCTTTAATTTTACCGTATGTGGTATCGACAATGACCTTTTCATCGGAACGTAAACGTTTCTGTCTGGTTTTGAATTTTACGTAACTGCAATTGAATTAAAAACAAAAACAAAAAGGCATTTAAAGGATGAACATTTTGTTTGAAAGTTTGTGGATTAAATGTTGATTAGAATTTAATGACCTTTTAATGTTTGTCTGTCTACCATATTTGATTATCATTTTAATTTCTTATTGAACTATTTAACCTTTTTGGAAGCAATAAATGTGAAATTCTTCATAGTGTTGTTTAAAATTCTAGCCCAGCCTTATCTCTTTAAGTACATGCAGGGTCAAAGCATTACAAAACATTCTTAACAAATGAAATTTGGACTGCACTTCAATTTATTAAAATTGACTCAGCATGTTATGTGTTAATTTTGTGTGATGGGCTCGTCATTGCCTAATCACTAATCGTTGTTTAGGTCCGCTTTCAACAAATAAGACGCACGTTGCTGATAAGAATTGTTGGCATAAGACTTGAATAATATTTTTGTATAATTCGTACTGCTACACTAAACTCTATGTTGTCTTATCAAATGTATCAATACGTTGTCTTAGTTAATTTGCTTAATTGCTAGAATTCTGGCCCCCATTAACTTTTGCTTGCTCTTACACTGCGTATATGCTTTACGTATGCAGCAGATGTGTTTTCTCATTTGAATTTATATGCGATAAAACAAAAATATATGTATATATCAATAGGAATCGTTAAAATAAGCATAATGCGTATAGAAAATCATATCAAATGAGAGAAAAAAAAGAGAAGAGAAGAAAAATTAAAAGAAAATAGAAAAATGGTCGTTTATAATTCATTTACTGTTGATTTTATGGATCATTTGCATACAAATGAAATTCTATGACATACGGATATAATCTTATTTAATAATATTTTCAATGAAGACTTTATATATGTATGTGAGGAGTCACTTACATTCTATTTAAGACTAACAAACTGTCAAAGGCAGAGCCATAAAAGAATGCTATCATTAAGGCGAAGGAAAACCTCAACATAGACTTCTTTATTTTCAAAAGCCCAATATATTAAGACGCCGCTTAACGCGGGTGGTACATTCCAATAAGTTCCAGCGCTAAACGAAACAGTGTTATATGAGGCAACTAATCAATTAACTGTGACGCAGGGAAGATGCGTTCGTATTGTGATTGCGACTTCGGAAAATACAGTTGGAGTCTTTATACTGGACAGACTAACTAATTAAGCGTTGAAAAAGCTGCACATTATACACCATCACCATATAGTGCACCGCTTTTCGTTGGTGCATGATCGTTTCATTTGCACACATATACAATAAGTATTAATACAGTGTCCGAATGGCTCTAATCACACGAGAACAATTGTGCTGGGGTAAAATGATAGTTTGTTTATAAGCAAGAGAGGTGAAGAGAATGGTTTTTTTGGTGGTGTAAAGTTTCAACCAGCTACAACCCAGTATTACCAGCACAAAACTAATACATACATGCACATTTTTAAAAATCAGCCAAACATCAAATGAACACAATAACACTAATGCATACAAAGCTGTGTATACGTATACATTTCATGCCAAAGTAATATTCATTTCGTGTGATTTGAAAAGAACAAAAATTATGCGACTAAAAATTATTCTCGTGTGATTAGAGCCATTTAGTGGAGTCCCAATAGTTAGTTAGGTATAGTTTTGAATAACAAGCCGTCATGGCTCTGATGACAATTTTTCCATGACTTTATCACACAGATATGGCACGAATTATTTGTGGTTTAATCGCTTAAGCATTGGATTACACAAACTCCTAAAGAAAAAATTATAAAACGAAGTAGCCAAGTAGGTAGTGTGTTATTTTATTAGTTCAAACCCCAGCCCAGACATCTCCAAAAGAAGGAAATATGAAAAAATTTTCGGTCAAAAACTCTGAAAGTAAATAAAAATTGCCATAAAAGCTTTCATTAAAATCTGTCCTTCGGAGTCAACTTTAAACTGTAAACTTATATGTAAATAAAATTAACGCACACAACATAAGTGGTGTGAGAAACTACATCATAATCCTGACTGACTGATTGTTGTAACCAAAAAATCGCAAGGCATTGCACTGTATGATATTGAGATTACAACTTCTTGAGCGAATATATTCTGAAAATCATTGTTGCAATAAATCTATTGTTGCACAGGCGATGTGGCATGTCATCTTCTTAAAACGTATGTTGCTTAAATCCATGCTTTTCGGTTGAGGACACAAGAACTTCGTTATCATGTTTCTGTAATGAATGCCGTACACATTCGTCGCAATTTTGCCAACATCTTCAAAAATGCAAGGCCCTATCACACCGCTTGATCAAAATTCTCATAAGACAGTTGCTTATTGAGTAAGCATTTTGAGGATTATCTGAGCACCAAATTCGATAATTTAATGCATCCAATCAAATGGAAATTCGATCAATTAACATTGACTTCTCTGTGCTCCATTACCAATTGAAAGAATTACCCGGGCTTTGCATGGACTGCCGGTTTGAGCTCTTTCGTATGCATAAGTTGAAAGTATTTTGTTAAAATTCACTGTGTAGCACTTCGTGAAACTGTTGTTGTTTTTCGTGTTCAACTGCAATCTTTTCAAGGGACTTGCCTTATTAGACAAAGGCTTATGCTTCAACTTCTGGCTCAGAAAGTTAGAAAGTTGAAAAGTTCTACAAATCTGTCGTTCGGAGTCGACATTAAACTGTAGTTTCCCACGATCAAAGTAAAAATTAATACGCGCAACTAGTATATTGTTATACTGGCCTCCGGTATCGTATTCATAAATGTGAGTGAAAATTATGAGTCTAAACGAGAGAATTCTTGCATTTTTTGTTTAAAAACTAGGCTGACTTAGGCCGTATAACAAAAAAAAAAGTAGCTAATATTCAGGAGGCCGATTTTTATAGTTTTTTTCAGTATTTTTTTAGTAAAGCACTGCGGATAGTTGCTCTTCATGGAGCAGTTCATGCAGTAATTTGTTGGTTCGTATATGTAAATTTTCATTATCTTAGAACCGATAATCTAACATGTGACTTTTCTCACGAATACTCCAAAGGCAGCTGCTATTACACGTTCACGTTTTCTTGCCGTAAAGAGGCACGGCTAGGTTGTAGGCATGACTAAATCATTATAATGACCACTTAAGTACGTAAGAACTTTGGACGTTTAGGAAACTAAAGAAATAAGCAGTAGATAACAAAGTTCAAATATTTTATGTTTATGTACTCTTGTTTACTGTTATTTACATTTATATGTTTAGGTTAGTTCAACATTTTATCAAAGCTAAACTTAAGTTTACTTCAATTGCAATGGAGCTAATTGATCATAGTTTCCTCTGCTCGAGACTGTAGCCCAACCACTTGGAGTCTAATTTAACTACTTAAGCAACCAATAAAAAGAGAACTTTCTTTGTATACTTTGTATGCCATGTATTCATGTATTGTTATAGATTATCGTCTCTTATTTACATTAAGTAATAAAAGAAAATACGATTCTTTACACCTCTGTCTCTATTATCCCATTACAATATGTTTATATTGAGTTCAATTACATACAATACAATACAATATAATAGAATTGAATGGAATGTAGTGGAATATAATTGAATAGAAGACAGATATCATAAAACTACATAAATGTCGTTTGATCTGTTCTTAGGGTTTTCTTATTGTTTTCTTTCGTTTCGTATTGTATTTTAATTTGATTCGCATTAAATAAATGATTCTTTAGAAGAATCATTTGCTTATCACAGCATATTGGAATACAAATAATTTTTTTTTTCTCTTTTTCATTTTTTTTCTTTTTTTTGCTTTTTATAAAAATAGAATAGAATTGAAATATAAAATCCGGTTGATGATTATGATTATTAATATAAAACATGACTTATGCATACAGACATACACACAGTCATACATGTTGTCATTCAAAATGACAAGTAAAGAAAAAAATAACAAAAATTTCTTCCAAAAGCAAACCAAAAACGTCAGCCAGCCAATCAGCCATATAGATACTTATATACTAAGCTCAACAAAAAACAACAACAAGAACTCATTCAGACAAGACTAAGTATGCTTTTATGAAATGCATTTAAAAATTAATGAATCGTTGTTATTTTGTCTGATTTCGATTGGAATGTACAGGGTGTGCCAAAAGAAAGTTTATATTCAGGGGAATTTTTAAAAGGTCTTTTAACGGAGACATTTTTTCTCTTTATTCCGTAATGAAAATTACAGCTTCAAAGTATCTCCACAGTTTTATTTTCATTTCTTTTCTTTCAGTTGCTTTAGCTGAGCTGGTGACTGATCTACGAATACAGATTCTAGAACGATAATAGCAGTTTCATACTACAGAGATGAGAGACATGCAGAGATACGGAGCCCTGTCTGATTGTAATGGATTGTAACAGTGGGTGTAGTGGGTGAAGACTTTACTCAGCGAACTTTTGCTCATGAAGTGTTTGGTCTTGTTATCATGTTCGTTGATATTTTCGTTGGATCAATTCCTATACTTTCGTTAAGTCAATGGAGAGCTTTCCTAGATAGATTTTAAATTGGATAACTATAGGCTTAGGTTTGGTGAGATGACGTATACTTGCCAATTGAGGCAAGTACAGTACCCGGAGGTCCAGTTGACCCATTGTACAACGTCCTAAAGAGGAGAGGATAATAGGGGAGAAAGGGAAAAAGGAGAGGAATTAGAAAGGGAAGCAGAAGAATTACACGGACTAACAAAACACACAAGAGAGCGTTACTACACTATTGAAGCCCTAGCACTTCTCAACCAGCTCAAACTAATTATTAATCTTAATGTCGGCACTCAACAAAGAGACCAAACCCTCAAAGAAGCCCCTGCCAAGGGTCATCAACCTCAACTTACTAAGGACTGGACAGTTACTGAGAAGGTGTTCGATAGTCTCCAACTCCTCTTCATCGCAACATACTCTGTAATAGTCCCGCTGAGATCTGTTCCACATCCTTGTTAACAACCTAATCTCTCAGTGCCCCGTAATAAACCAAATAACTAATCTTATGCTGGCCTTATCTGTCTATAGCAGGCCACCTAGAAACATAACAACCCGATCCATTCCCCCAACGCCTCTGATCTTACCCCATGACCCATCCATTGATGAGGCCGTAGAGGGTTAAGATTGGGGGATCAGGAACAACTATCACATCGCCCTCAGAAAGTGAACTTATCTAGCGAGAGCATCCGTCGTCTCATTAGCAAGTATTCCGCTCTGACCAAGAACCCAGCATAGACGGATTCGGTCTGGGCTAAAAGTCCCTAACGATTTCTTGCTCTCGTGTACGAACCGTGATTTACACCAGATCGACGCAATGGCCCTTAAAGTAACCTGACTGTCAACGAAGATCATATAAAGTTCCGAATCCGAAGTAGGCCTACCAGCTATGTAGATAACAATAACAAAAGTTTAGTCGTCTTCTCCAATCCTGGATTACTGGGATTGGTTATAAAAACATTTCAACCAACACACCACTCTAGTTCACGACGTAAATCAAACAAACAATTGTAAACTTTCTTTTGACACACACCGTATACTTCAAAGATGAGTTTATTGTGAGTGCATCATAATACGACCCACACTCATTAAACTATTTACGATTAAGTATACACATCCCTGAGATTATTAACTTTATTGTGTGTGTTTGTTCATACGTTTGCTTATAACACTCCATTATCAGAGTTCTTGTTGTAGTAGAAAGAAAAAAATAAAAATTAAATGAAAAATAAATGACGTTGAAGTGTTATTCGTAGACAGACAGACAGACAGTTTAAATGCACAGACACCGTAATAGGATGTTTCCCGTATCAATTGATTGATAGAATTCGTATTTATCAGCATTAGGCATGAAATTAAAATGAGCCATTTCAAGTATTTAATTGAGTTAAAGGTTTAGGGCAATCGATTAGAAATATTTAAACACACACAACACATGGGTACAGATGCCTAGGTTAGTGAAATTAAGTGTAAGTTTTATCAAATTAATTTACTCATTTGAATGTACATATTAAGGGTAAAGGTTTATCGTATTATTAAAGCAAAGCAGAAAATTATACAATTTAAATAAAGTCAACAATAAAAAGAATTTTTTTATTACGTATAATTGTCATAAATTTATTTAAAATATATTTTTCTCTCAATTACAGTTACAAAGATGTACTTGTATGTATTTCGATATTCTATGGTGTCAGAAGAACCGTTTCTAAGACATTGCCCTTCCGGGGGCTTCTTATACTACACGTTGTTGCTCTATAAGACGTGCAGGAATCTGACGAATTTTTTGGAAAATTAATGAGTTCGAAAAATTTAAACTTTGTCCACTTTCAATGATATTTGAACCATTACTCAGGTTTTTAATCAACTATATTTGACTACAACGCTTCCTTTGTTTCTACATAAATACATATATTTCAGCAAATATAAAATATTATATGTAAAAGGATTTTATATAGCGTAGTAATCGATTTATTTCTATTAAACAGAAATAAAGCCTTCAATTACGTTCCAAACAATTCATACACGAAACCTCTGCTTACTGCATCCAGGGAGTACAACTACAGTGACAATGTTCTTAGGCTGGTGGGAAAGTGTCTTGAGAAAATGTTGTTTTGTATTACTTTTTCAAAACCATAGAAATATTTTTATAAAAACATATTCTGTAGAAAAATTGTATTGGAAATTTTCTATCGAAGTAGAAAATATTTTTTATCGATAAAATTTATACAAAAGATTATTGTTATTGAAAAATTTCCTATACAAAAAATTTTGATATCGATCAAATTTCTATAAAAAATTTTTGTTATCGACAAAATTCTATAGATTATTTTTGTTATCGATAACATTTTTTTATCGATACAATTTATATAAAAATTTTTATTATCGACAAAATTTATATATAAAATTCTTTATCGACTAAATTTTTACTGAAAAGTTTTGTTATCAACAAATTTGCTACTGAAAATTTTGTTATCGGTAAAATTCTAGAGAAAATTTTTTATATTGATAAAATTTCCGTAGATATTTGTTATCGATAAAATTTTTACAGAAAATTTCTGTGAACGACAACATTTATACAGAAAATTTCTGTTATCGACAACATTTCTATAGGAAATTTCTGTTATCGGCAGCATTTCTATAGAAAATGTTTGTAATAGAAAATTTTTCTTACAGAGACATTTGCATACAAAATTTTTGTTACTGACATTATATCTACAGAAAATTTTTTATCGGCAAAATTTTAATAGAATTTTTAGCTACAAAATATTTGTAGAAAATTTTTGTTATCGATTAAATTTATATACAAAATTTTTGTTATCGTCAACATTATTATAGAAAATTTTTGTTATCGACAACGTTATTATAGAAAATTTTTGTTATTGACAACATTTCTATAAAAAATTTTCTTATTGACAATAGAAAATTTTTGTTATCGACTACATTTCGAAAGGAAATTTTTGTTATCGATAAAATCTCTATAGAAAATTTGTGTTATCGATAAAATTTCTATAGAAAAATTTTGTTATCGATAATATCTCTATAGAAAAATTTTGATTCTCTATAGAAAGTTATTTTTAAATATAAAATTTTTATCTGTAGAAATTTTTTCTTATATAAAAGTAGAGGTATATAAATTATTCGAAACATTATTCTTAGAAACTGTTACTTATCGAAATATTCTCTGTCTAAAATGGAGTTAAGTGAAGTTAAAACAAACGTAAAGAAGTATAAGTTGAAATTTATTGGATAGTGTCTTAAAATTTTATGTGTTAGACTTGTGGATTTGATCGGCATTAGAAAATCTAATAATCTATTACTGCACCACTAGCCTATGGTCTTTAGTTAGTCGTAGATGTAGTGCATTTCAAAAATAAATACATTTTAAGAGTTGTTTCATCTTTTCAACAGAGTCTAAGTTAAAATTGAAAATATATAAATTTATATACAAAATTTATATTATTTATATATTTATATATATATATGTATACATATATATATACAATAAACTATACTACTTATTATCGTGTATAATAAATAGTTAACGCCTTCAACATGAAGGTCTTTTGTTGTATATCAATAAATTAAACTTAAATTCTATTGAAAACTTTTGAAGTTGTTGTTATTAATTATTAAACATATTTATTGTATAGTTTAATGATTAATTCTACTTATTCATACTTTTAGTTATTGACATGCTTAAATAATACAATTTAAACTTGATTTCATATTAAATTAGCACAACGATAAATGCAAACATCAACAACAAACATCTCATTTGACTACTGCTTTACATAAATAAATACATACAGAGATTTAATAATAAAATAAATGATTATCGAATACATAATTATATTTTTTTTTAAATAAATATTCTATAACCTTAGAAAATTAATAAACAAATAAATGCTTAGAAAGTCTAAAATTAAATAAAATATTCACTAGAATGTATGGCAATAGCAATACATGTAATTACACACAAAGTTTCCTGACAGTCATAAATTATTGTTAAAGAATTGAAAAATAAAAAATAAAAGAAATGCCAATAAATGATAAAACATTTGTGGATTTGGATTTATGAGCCATAAAACGCTTGCCGCTGCTGATAATCAAAAATGGGAAATTTTTATTTTAAAAGCTTATGTAAACTCATGTACTTAAGTTTTATAGTGCATGTGTGCTTTAGATAAACATGCAAAATACAAAATCAAAAAACAAAGAAAATACTTTTAATTTATCAATCTAAAGCCAACAAATCATTCTTATTTGTAGTGCAGAATAAAAAAAAAACGCAATCCATTGCTTTTAATTTTTAACATTCTATAGAGTGTTTCTATCGTGATTTCTATTTTAATTATTATTAATTTAAAAATGTTAATTTATACTAAAAATAAACTGAAGGAAATAATAATGAATTTACTTTCAGTTATCGATAAATACCCATTTCATAATTTTTTTTTTTTTTTGTTCATGATAAGATTATAAGCCAGTAGTGGTCAATAAAAAAAATTCAAATTTTTTGAAATTTGTGAAAACTAAACATATGACTTATTGTCTGAAATCAAATAACTCGTGTCTATACCTAATATGTGCCAATAAATTAATCACAATAAATGAACTATAAACACAATTTTATTAATTAACAACGTCTTAATATGCCTTACGTCATTGGTATTTTTTTTTTCTACCTTTGAACTAGAACTTCTAATTCGGTAAACTAATGCCAAGAAAATTCTAAAAATTCTAAATAGATTTAAATAATTGAAGAGTTAGTGGTTGCTAAACTGCTGATCCATAAAGGTTGTCTGGAGTGTCATACACAGAACGATGAATGCATATGAATACACCGAACGACAGTTTTCTGAGATAATTTTCATGGTAATTTTTGGTAATCTGGCTTTTGCCAGAAAACTGCTGGAAGTAAGTGGCCAAAGAACAATTTGTTCATATTTTAATTTGTTTGAGATGCCTGAGCTGGGGCTCTCGTTTAATAAGTCAATACACTATCGACTACAGTAAGGGGACTAAATTTTAATTACATTAATCAGGTGATTGGTTTATTGTAGGAGATTATATTTTAGATTGCCTCGATTATTGCCAAACAACACTCAGTGAAAACGTATTGAGGTTTTTTATTTGGTGTAGTAATGGTGGCCTTGCTTACAAGTGAGCACCTGATGTTTGATGTAACATCTGATGTTTGATGTTAACTCTCTGTGACGAGATCAGTTTTCTTTCTGTATTGATTAGTTGGAGGGAAATAGAAGCACATACATTTTAAAAATTATGAATTACGAAAGCCATGTTGAACATTTTAGGTTTGTGGTTAAGGACTTCATCCCTTGTACCACAACACCATTATAGACGTGATAGAATATAAGACTCACGAGGTAGGTTAATTTTGCATTGAAGATTGAAGATATTTCCCTGCTCAAATCTTTTGTTATTGAGCAGTAGAGAATTATAAAATATTGTGTTTGACATGAAACATAACCATGAAACTCTAACCAAGCAAGGATTCGGATGAGACGAATTTTCTTCGTTATTGGAAGATATCTTTCATATATCAATTTACCCGCTTCAATTGACGCATTGGAAGACAACATTGAAACATTTATTCGTTAGATACCGGCCGAAATGTTGGAAAGAGTATGTCAAAATTGGACTAAGCGGAGACGCAGTCGCGGTCAACATTTGCATGAAATAATCTTCAAACATTAAATTATATGGACCGTACTATCGACTCAAATAAAGATTTCATGCATTTTTCTGAATTTTATGTGTTTTTTTTTAATTTTCCTATAGCTCTTAAAAAATCACCCCTTATAACCTCAAATCAATGGATCTGATATATTTGACAAAGATATCAAGGTTTTAACAGCCCTAATTAAGTAATGATAGATAGGCATCTCTACATCCTCTACTGTAAAATTCAGGGAATGAAAACTCAATGAGATACTGGTTTTAAATGTGTGAATACGATGGTTCAAGTGTCTTGGCTTCTGGAAACATTTTTTATATCATCGCTTATGGGATACAACTCTAGTGAATGAATCGACTCAACTACATAGCATAGCAAACGTTATCCTGCTATGGTGATTCATTAGATTACTACCACCACAATCGTTTATCGCTTATTACAATGGCATAAACTTTAATGAATTAAAGGAACTTGCTCTCGGAAATCAAATATTTTTACGTACAACTTACTTAATTGGTCATTACAACCCTTTAATTAAGAATACGACCTAGCTTCTCACAACACTTACGTTAGGTGTGTTAATTTCATTCACAAGTTAATTGGTTCCCACAGTTTAAAGTTAAGAAACTTTTCCATGGCAATGTTATTTACTCCCAGAGTTTTTGCCAGAAGATTGCAGAGAGGAGTTGCCGAAAAAATATTTCCTGATATATATTTCGTTTAGTTTTAGACAGTTTTGCAAAATTAAAATTTTGAAATGGTACTCAACTATAACTGAGGGAGTACTTTTTTCCATCAAATGGTACTTTTATAAAAAAAATATTTATACATAATACACGTTCAGAATGGAATAGAAAAACTAACGACTTAAACATGTTTCTCATCTGCATAACAAAAACAGTTGATTCGAAACGTAAAAGCCCCGTTTACCCAATTGTCGACGGAACGAACGCTGTATGAGTGTTGGGCTAACGGGGGCTAAAGACTAATTCTACCTTTAGCATTATGTTGAACATATTGCTAATCCATTAATAGTTGAAAAGCGCGAACCATAAAATATGTAATAATAAAAAAGTACTGAAAGTGTTGCGGGGGTACTACGGTATTTTTAAAATGGAAAAGTACTGAAAAAAGTACTAAAGTGCTGAATTTTTTAACACTGATTTGAGATGTCTGAAATGGAGTTTGAACACAACACACTACCTACTAGACTAGGGTGCGACTTCAACTTTCTAATTACTTTGAGTGGAAAATATAATTGTGGTCGATTGCTTACCATTTTATTGCTGCACTATCCGTAAGCCTTTATTTTTGTGGCAATGTACTACAACTAACTCCCTCTTTCTTTCGTCTAACAATTTATTTTAATAGTTCCAAGTGCAATCAACTGCTTGAATAAGAAATTACCACCAGGGAACCAAATCTAATAAAAATGGTAATTATTCTAAGCGAGAAAATCCAAAGCGAGAAAATCCAAAATCCATAGTAAGACTGTCTTTCTATCATAATGGAATACTTGATTCAATAATCAATAAAATGGAAAAGCTTTCCATCGGACCAGTACTATAATCAATTGCGTATATGCATGGGAAAAATTAAACTCCTCGTCCTGTCATATACCCCACTTTGTTTTAAAGACAAAAAAAAAGAAAAAAAAAATCCAAACTAAACTTTATCCATGAATTTCTAATTTTTTAATTGTTTTGTAAAAAAGAAAACCTTGTAAGAATTCAAATAAAAAAAAATTAAATTCAATACAATTTTTTTAAATAATTTAAATGGTGTTGTTTGCCATCACATGCATTTACACCTTCGTTTATTATTATTGGTTTTCCCAGAATAATCAATTATTTAACACTCTTTCGAAAGAGCTCAGCAGGGGCAATTGTTCATTCACTCAATTATTTTACAATTGATTGACTTCGGTTATAAACTCAAATAAAAACAACATTTTTTTTCTTCTAAAAACTTGAAACTGTAAACAGCAATTAAGGTGAGTTTGTGAAATTAAATTCAATACTCCACAAAATATTTCTTCTTAGCAGAGCAGCTTTGATCAGTTTTCAAAGTGTTTAACTGTATTGACGACATCTGTTTGAAGGACTTGTCCTTGTAAGACTTTCACTCCTATTGCAAGAGAAAATGGGTGTAAAATGTCAATTAAACATTTCGCTGTTTAAGTAGAAAGTTTTAAATTACAAGAATTCCCTTGAAATTCATGTTACAAAGTTTGTGACAATGGTGGGCGTCCATATAACAAAATAAACTTGAAGTTGTTGCTTTTGAAACCCATGGTTTGCTGTATTAGATACATAGTAAAAGTAGAAGTAATTAAATCTTTAATTATGTTGCCGATGTATGTGGATGATGAAAGAAAGTTAAAACCCCATAATTATGTAACACAGTTTTTGCCCTAAGATTGGTAAGAAGAAGTCAGCGAAAGGAATATTTTTTTTCATATTTCGTTTTGTTCCAGATGCCACAGCTGGGGTTTAAGCCATGGCCATAGTCTACTACACGACAAATTCCTTAATTGCAAATAAGACAGTTCATTACGGTAATATCGAAGACGTTTACCCTTCTATATGGATAATAAGCAACTACACTAGTATAGTTAGCAAAATAATGATCCCAAACACTACTTCACTGTACTTAGCTAGTACAGTCACCAGCATACAGATCATAGTTGTGGTTATGGTTCACATAGTTTAAAGGTGTAACGGCCAGAGATTAGCAATGAATCATTCGTTTGCTACTCATAAGTACTCATGAAATTTTGAGTATGAGTGTGTCAACAGGATTGAAATTCAACTACTCTGATTCCTTCGTACTCACTACAACATTGATTTGTAAGTACAGGTTACAATGAGTATGAGTACAACGTTGACATCAAACTCATAACTTTCGAAATATGTTTGAATCATACGTCTACTCATTCTGAGATTTATAAATTTAGAAAAATACTTATAATACTCATAAATGATTCGAGTTATTCGAATCATTCATCAAAATTTACCGTCTTAGTTGTTGTTGCATTTACAAAAAAAAAAAAAGAAAGAAAAAGACGAAGACAGCAAGCAAAGCAAATACACAACCTTCTAGTGAGTATTGTAGTGTTCGTACTCGAATCATATTTATTTTGTGATTCTTGTAAATGTTGAATCATGGAGAGTCGAAATCAACAACATCATGCGTATTGTTAAGTATGAGTACGATGAGTACTTCAAATTTTGAATATGAGCAATATGAGTATGATATTAAAATAAGTATGAATGCGTATAAGTGTCAGAAATTATGAGTATGATTCGAATCTACTCATCTTTATGAATACTCATTGCTGATCGTTGGTAACGACGTCACACACTGTCGCGAGCGTGGCCAAAAATGGTTAAAGTCAATGTGGGAAATTCAATATTTTTTTACCTTTATCTTATAGAAAACACTTCTATTAGTTGATATGTAAAATTTTTTTATAAACTTTTTAGTAGTTGTTTAGTTATTGTATCTCAAAGTTAAGAATTCCCATGCAATATAGAAAATTTGTGCGAAAACTTGAAATTTGACATATTTTTGTCATAGTTAAAATTCAAAAATTCTTTTGGTAATGACTAAATTATTTGTAATAGAATTGTAAGCCAGGTATGTAATTGTAATTACAACGCTATAATTGTTTACAAATATTAATCATATGCGAAATATCCTTAGCCAAAGTACAGGTCTTCAAAAAATTAAGATTTTCATACATTTATTAACTTCAGTAGTGAATTAAAAAAAAACACCCAATATCACTTTCGAAATTTTTTGATATTTTATTGCCACAAGTATGTACTTTAACATATATAAATTTCAGCTGCTTCTGACTGCTTTTGTGAGCGTTATAAATGTTTTTAGTGTCAGCATCATTGCAGATTCGTGATATTTTTGAGCAATGGGTGCAGCTTAAGAAAAATAATACAACAAATGTGTTGCATCATATTGTACAATTTGTGGAAAATCGTATTCAAAGATTTCTAGCAGATATAGAGAAGTACTAACTAAAATTCATTCTTTTAAAAATTAGTAATAATTGGACAAAATATAGACGTGGAAAAAGTAGGTTTGAAACTGAGTTGAGGAAGTGATGTAAATTTTTCTAGATCATCGATTTTTTATATTTAAACATAAATAAATTCAATTAGGAACCAAGTACAAGTGTCTTTTCACTTATATGTATAAATTTAAATATTTTAATATATATAAACAAATTTTAAATTGTTTAATAAAATATTGTTTAATTAGTATTTTAGCTATGGTAAAAATTTATCCCTAAAATGTTCTAAGAATATACGGAATGTAAGAAAATTAAATTTTAATGACTTTTAAAACATTTAAATCATAATTTCCGATTCGAAAAAAGTATATATTCAACTTTTTTATGTCTTTTTGATACTTTTTTAAAAAGGACATTTTTAAGGTGGGCGTATCCTTGCTCCAAATTGAACGAAATTATGATTAAGTATTAAGCATGTTAAAACTAATAAGTGTACGAAATTTTATTAACATATCTTTTATTTCCTCCAAGTTATAGCAATGTTTAATTTCAGGATATATGGGAAGGACACGAATCCTTTGAGTTTAAATGACCAAATTTTAAGAATGATTATGTTTTACCAATTAATATAGGTGTGCCAAATTTCATTACTCTACTATTACTCCTTCTATTTTTGGCCCCTCGTTATATGAAATCGCGACAGTGTGCGTCAGTATGTTCGCTCATGAAGAAGCTTTTACTTATAATGAGTTTTTGCCAGAAAACTGCTGAGTGGAAGTTGCCGAAAAAATATTTTTTTCATATTTCGCTTAGTTCGAGATGTCTGCACTGTGGTTTGAACCACGGCTTCACATCCAGTAAGTCCACACTCTCATTTATTCAATTTCAAGGCTTCACTATAAATTCTTTTTAGCATGAATTCAATATTTTAAAACGATTATTCAACAAAATCTAAAACTTTGGGAACACTAGACTTGCTTCAAGAGAAGATAGAAAGTGAAGCAATTTGCGAATACCATGGGTTATCCCTTCAGGAAGAGTACACCGATAATACGATACATTTTTCCAGAGGATAGCACATGGCCGATTGGCCATAATTATGGTCTGGTTATCTTTGTTGTTGTTGTTGTTGTTGTTGTAACAGTTCTGCTGTTGTCACCGGAAGTATCTCCCTTGGGAAAAAAACTTCCGGTTGATACAGCTTTCGCTGAGTTGACAATCCTTGGCCGATGATTGATCGGGACGTTCCGGAACGTAGATCCGATTGTCGTGGGAACGTGGCCATCTTTGCAGGAGTTGTTACTGTAAACCGTTGATTAATTAAATTGAAGATACTTCATGACAAGCTATTGTTATCAAATTAATAGCAACAAATTAAATTAAGAGATGTTGGGAACTTGAAGTTGACGTAGTTTAATAGGTAGTGAGTTGGCTCATTAGACATGAGGGCTCCGTTCAAACCGCAAGTCAGACATCTTCAACAAAAAATGAAATCTGAAAAAATTTTTCTTTCGGTTATTTCCTCTAGATAGATTTCTGTCCAAAACTCAGAGAGCAAATACAATTGCTATGAAAAGTTTCTCAAAAATCTATTATTCGGAATCGACTTTAAACTGTACGTACCACCACTCTTGCAAAAAATTAATACATACAACATAGGTGGTGTGAGAAGCCAACTTGTAATCCTGACTGAAGAGTTGTAATGTATGTTGGGAACTTAGACAAAGACCAAGTATGTAAGTGGTAGATCTTTATGTGATTACATTTTATTATTGGCAAATTCGAAATATGTGCTGAGAAAATATCTGTTTTAAATAATGCTTTACAGTTTGAGAACATTTCAGTCATTGTTTGATTTGAATGCAGTGATTCATTTATTTTTAACTGTATTTTTATATTGAAATTATAATTTTGTGGTTATTTCTTATAAAAAAACCTTATGTTTGTCAACTTGGATAAACCCAGTTAATTCTCTATAACACGCAAATTTCAAATTGCCAATACTCTCGCTTATATGCCGTGCATGTCAGTGTAACAAATGACATGTCACAACTTACTGTGACCCCTAAGAACATGTACAACGTTCATTTGTTAATTAAGGGCCACAGAAAAAATAAATAAAAATACAACAGAAAACAAAAAAAAAACAAAAATTGGCGGGCAAAACAAACACGCACTTAAACAATAAATTTCTTCTACCCTCTTTGGCAATTGACATTAATTCCATATATAATTATGGGGTATTATAACGCACTTACCTTAATGCTAAACGCATTTGTTCGGCAATTGGTATATTAAATGACATGTTGCTTGTAAAGAAAGGAATGTATGAAAATAACAAACGGAATTCACAAAAAAAAAAAAAAACACACGCTTTAATTTTTACTTCAAATCACTTTAAGAACTGCTTCTTCAGGCACACACACTCCCACACATTCACAATGTTAATATTGGTTTGGCTGGCAAATATCGTGTATGCATTGAGAGGACTTGGTTGCGTATGTGTAGCCGAACAGGAGCAACAAAAATACTTATACGCCTAGGGGGCAACTAACCACCAACCACAAAATAAAATCAATAAAGCGATTTTTCTATCCTTTTTTTTTGTATTTTTTGTACTTTTTTTCTATTTGTAGACGACGGCAGTAGCAGCAGCTCTGGCAAGAATAGCTACACTTGACACTTTTCTTTTGTTTTGCTTTTCGTAACGTTACGTTTCGTTTCGCTTGTCCTTCCTAGGGTCTCGTTGCTTGACTGACTGAATTTTCAATATTTTCCCACAATTGTTTAGAAAATTTGTGTGTTATTAAAGCACTCACTTGTTGCCACTTAAAAAATTTATTCTCTTCTTTTTCTTTTTTTTTTTTTGTTTCACAAAGAATATTGTTTTTGGGAATTATTATTTTTTTTTCTTGACTTTTAAATTTTCCAAAACTATAAACAATGAAGCACATACACACAAACCGAAAATAGAAAAAAACAATTATAACTTAAAACAAAAACAAATCATATAAAGAAAAACACAAAAAAAAAAATAGAAAAACAAAAAAAATCAAAACCAATAAGTCTTTTGCTCTCTGTTCTATAGAATTTGCTGATGTGCTTTTATTTTTCCAAAAATTGCTTGTATTTGTTTTTTGCTGTGCTTCTTAAAATTTCTTTTTTTTTCTTTCGATTTTTTGTGTTCTTGATTCTCTTAAAATTGTTTTTCTTTATTTTTATTTATTGTAAACGTACGTTTTTGCACAAGGGTTGTTTAACAACTGACAGTAGTCGAAAGCGTTTGCAATATGAAACACACTACTGACCAAAAATTCTCTACAAGTACGAGTACTACATATATAGACACATCAACTACAACAACAGCACGGCAAGTGGCAAGCATGCAACAACGACCAAACGACCGACCAGCCCACGAAACGAACGAATACAATACTAAAAAGGCAGCAACAATAAGAGCATCATTGTTGAGTTTGTGTTTAAAGTATTTCAAATACAATACCAAATACAAATACAAATACACACGTTCACTTTGAAATGTTTATATGGGTGATTCCACAGTAAATTAATGAGAAAAAAATGTGTCTCAATGTAACCAGTATGAATGATAGACGTAGTCATATCCCTTTAGCAAAAATGAAAGATATGACGATTGTCAAAGGATGTAACCGTATTGCTTTGTATTTCAATTCACATTATTATTCACACATATTGTTGATAACTTGGCAAATGTTGATTATCAAATGCCCTATCGTTAGTCGATTATTCGCGTAGAAATTTTCTTTAAGGCATTGATTATTGCATTTAAAGTCGCTGTGATCTAGTAGGTAGTGTGTTGGCTCATTAGACGTGAGGCCAACTAAACGAAATATGGGTCAATATTCCTTCAGCGACTTCTTCTCAGCAGATTTCTGGCAAAAACTCTGAAAGTAAATAAAATTGCCATGAAAAGTTTCTCAAAAATCTGTCGTTCGGTGTCGATTTTAAACTGTAGGTCCCGCAGCCCGTGTGTATAAAAAAAACACAACATAACTGGTCTGAGAAATTAGATCGTATTTCTGACTAGAGGGTTGTAATTTCCAATTATGTATGTATATATGTATGTATTATCATGGTGATCAATTGTTGGCATAACCTTAAATCACATATTCAGGGAACTTGTCATACAATTAAGACAAAATTGACACGTTTCCAATGCAGTGATCTCGCCACAATTATGTCTTGGCTTTACAAGTCCCACATGCATCTATTTTGCTTATTGACGTAACCACCAACTGAGCAATGAACTTAGTTGCTGAAGGAATCATTGCATGCCTATTGTTCTAGTATCAATCAGTAAATCTACGTCTTTATGAATACCATCAAATGTTGAGCAAGACGGAATTTATGTTGATGAAGGTACCCCATCTCTGTGAGCATCATTAAATTATCACGCGCCACAGAAGCGAATTTTTCAACAGTGCGATGTAGTACACGCCTAATCAAAAGCTTTACATTTTTACATACATTTTTTTATAATCTTTCTAACTCGTTTTACACTAGGTCGACAACGCAATGATCACGTCTAAGTCACTACTATTTTACACATACATAATTGGCCATTACAACCCTTCAGTCAGGATTACGGCCTAGCTTCTCAACACCACTCATGTTGTGTGCGTTAATTTTATACATGAGTGGCGGGACCTACAGTTTAAAGTCGACTCCGAACGACAGATTTTTTTAGAAGCTTTTAATGGCAATTTTTACTCTCAGAGTTTTTGCCAGAAATCTGCTGAGAGGAAGTCGCCGAAGAAATATTTTTTTTCATATTTCGTTTTTGATGTCTGACCTGGGATTCGAACTCGGGCCTTTCGTCTAATAAGTCAGCACACTACCTACTAGACCACGGCGACTATTTTAGTACGGTTAAACTATCTTTAGGCGTTTTTCGATTGTTAAGCGATTCATCTTCGTAAATGGCTAACGTTTGACAAAATAATTGGCTCTTCAGATGGCAAATACTTAACAGCTGGTAACTTTGCTTGATTTTAGTATCCCTAGAATCGAGAATTTCTTATTTTTCTGAACGACTCTCACTATTTCTCGCTCCTTTAGATCAATAGATTAAGCTCTACCCACAATTTTAGTGAATACTTGACTCAATATTTGAAATAATAATGTAAACGAGGCCAGTTTTAAAGCATATTGAGCTCAACATTATTTCTTGGGTCGCTAGCATGTTTAAGTATCAAGGCAATAAAAGTTTTCAATATTTTGAACATATTTTCTTTATATTTAAGGTTCATATGATTCTGTCAGACTTACCCTTCTCGAAGATTTTTTTAAAGCTTATTACAACCTTGCTTCTCACATCAACAATGTTATGTTTGTTAGTTTTATCCTTGAGTGGATCAAGTGGATCATTTCTATATAACTGATTTGATAAGCTTTTCATGGCAATTTTATTTACAGAGTATTTGCCAGAAAACTGTTGAGAGGAAGTCGCCAAAATTAGTAACTTTTTATGTTTCGTCTTGATCACGATATCTGAATTGGGGTTTTAAGCCTGGGTTTTCATATAGTAAGCCAACACACCACGTGCTAGACTACATACATAATTGGTCATTACAACCCTTCAGTCAGGATTATGGACCTAGTCTCCCATACCCTTTTATTGTGTGTGTTAATTTTATACATGCGTGTCGGGACCTACAGTTTAAAGCCGACTCCGAACGACTGATTTTTGAGAAACTTTTCACGGCAATTTTATTTACTCTCAGAGTTTTCTCCAGATATCTGCTGATCCCAAATTTTTGGTGATAATCATACTTGCAAACAATCATTTTTCGCATATGCATTCAAACAGTTTTCAGTGTGAAATCACTCACATACACAAAATACATATTCTGCCCACATAAAAACAAAATAGCTTTTAATACATTCTTTGTACACATTAAATATAGAGCAAAATAAATTTACGTAAAAAAAAAGAAGAGCATGAGTACAAACAACAATAATAATGTTATGTTCGCTCTCACACAACCCTCCCTATAGCTGTGTTGTGATTTTTTAAGCAGCATAAACTCTTATGCCACTTTAAGCTATTTTTTCTATTAGCACAACTAGCACGCTCTTCTCCCTGAGACATCTATACAAACACAAATTAGAAGAAGAAAAGAAAAAAAATAGAAGAGACTTGCTCAAACACCTCTAGGTCATGTAACCATACAGATATACAGACATACATATGTATGTGAATATTGTGTTTGGAACATGGAGTGTTATAAAGTGGTTTATTATTGTTTATTGGAAATCAAAATATTATTGTTTGCAATTCCTTTTTTGTGAGTGTGTTTTTTTCATTACATTTCATTCTCTGGCTTCTTAAACTTGTCATTATCAATTATTCTTGTGGTTTATTTGTGTGAGAGAGTGTTTGGTATGTATATACATATGTACCTGAGAGTGTTATTATTTCACTTTGCAATTTCAAATATCAAGAACAGTTACAACAACAGGTGTTTAACAATACATGCACAACGTTTTAATTTTCTTTTTAATAAAATATTTATTAACAATGTGGGTGGTAATTGGGGTGTGGTTGTGTAATATCTCATTGTGATAATTTCTCATACCAAAAATAAAGTATGCATGTATATATTTATAGCAGGAAAAGGATGTGCTGTTAGATTTTTAATTAGCTTGTAATTTTTGCAACGAGATTTTTATTACCACAATACATGATAAAACACGAATTACGTGGTGTACACCAGAGATCAGCAATGAATCGTTTTTTCGCTACTCATAAGTACTCAGGAACTTTCAGGTATGAGTAAGTCAACAGTATTGAAATTGAACTACTCTGATTCATTCGTACTCACTACAACATTGATTCATTAGTACAGGTTTCAATGGGTATGAGTACAACGTTGACATCAAACTCATAACTTTCGAAATATGTTTGATTCATACGTCTACTCATTCTACGATGAGTACTTCAAACTTTGAATATGAGAAGTAGGAGTATGATATTAAAATAAGTATGAATGCGTATAAGTATCAGAAATTATGAGTATAATTCGAATCTACTCATTTTTTTGAAAACTCACTGCTGATCTCTGGTGTACACAAGGTATGTGAAATTATAAAAATTTTAATTTTGATTAGAAATAATTATTTAATTAGAATTCATTCTGTCGTTCTAACAATTAATAGGTGTGTGTGTTTATTTACATTAAAACGACTAAAACAAAAATTGTAATTAGAATTTTCATTTATAAATTTAATTAAAATTTGTTGTCGTATTGTTTTAGCTGCCACTGTCGTTAATGTCCTCACCCAATTCATGTTTATCTTAAGTTTTTTTTTTCTTCTATATTTTTAATAGGCCTCTACCTGATATTGTTGACGTATGCATAACGTAGATATAAATTATCATAATAAAATATTTTCCTTTTATATTTATCGATTCTATGTTAAATTACTTTATTGTTGTTGGCAGCAATTTTCAAGCAGAATATAAAAAATTAACGAAAAATGACTTTGCAAAATGTGGTTGTTAATAGGCGTATATTCCATATAATTCCATATAATCATCATAATTTAATATATTGAATGTATTTTAAACGAAATTATTGATTATTTATGTTAAATTTTAAATCTTAGACTTTATATCTGATCAGTATTCAAGATATTTTTCTTTTGGTTTTTGAAAAGAAATACTAAATTTTAGTATTTTCTAACCTCGCAACAATAACGTATTATTACTGACTATGCTCTCACGGATTAAATTTAAATCTGCCAAAAACCAACGTCTTTGAATCAGATATTATGCCATACAGATAACACAGACGTTGTATTCAGACTCTCGTACAGCATACGGAGTACTGTCTACAGAGACAATCGTGATATGCATACATAATTGGTCATTACAACCCTTCAGTTAGGATTACGACCTAAGTTCTCACACCACTTATGTTGTGTGCGTTTATTTTATACATGAGTGCACGGACCTACAGTCTAAAGTCGAAATATTTATTCATATTTTCACTTTGATGTCTGACCGGGGGTTTGAACTGTGGCCTTACGTTTAATAAGCTACGCATCTACACTCAACCATGTATCCTGATTCAATTTTTGACACTAACGGCTGTCCCATTACATTTCCATCATCTTCTTTTGATTTTATTTTAAAAGTCAAAAGATAGCCTTGATATTTGGCTTATTCTAGGACACACTTAATTCCTTAATTCCAAATATTTTTTTTACGCTATATAAAGCGATTGAGGTCCTGATTTACCGTGACACATCCAACTATTAACATCACCCCGTTGACCGAGTGAGATCGTCCTGGGACAACGGATTAAGTTTTGGGTCGGGAGATCTTCCAGCAGCACAAACGTCATGCTCGTTACAGTTACATTTTCTGTGTGAAATCATCCTGAATCATCTTTATAAAATGCCCGCCACATGAATTGCAAATGTCGTTGTAGTACCTGGTACTGGAACGTCCTGTCTTCTCTACAGATTATGACGAGTTTGATCAAAACTTTTCTGACCAACAATTAGCAGACATTTCACTTGGAACTCAATAAAAACATAAGTGGTGAGAGAAAGTAGGTAATAATCCTGACTGAATGTTGGATTATATATGTAATGACCAATTATGTGTGAAAATTTGATTGCTCTCTTCGGAACTATCTTAATGTAAATTGAAATTTGATACAGATCTGCAAAACGTTATGGAACAGTTTTTCGCTCACAAAGCCTAGAAACTCAACATTGATGGAATAACGGCTTAATTACAAAATCAGAAAAGATCATCGACCAAACGGCATATAGTTTAAAAAAGCTGGTTCTTTTCAATACAATAAAGGTATGCTATTTTGCTCTACTTTTGACTATTTAGTCTATGCTCACATGTGCATGTGATTCTGATGCTCACGATAATCTTAAACAAAAACAAAATTTTTTTCATTTATTTTTATTTTAATTTTTTTTTTGCCGGCTTTACAATGTCATTGACAATGATCTTGTAATTGAATAAAAAAATATTTTTTAATTGGCTTCAATTACTGATCCATTCAAGCTGGTTTTGTAGAAGCAATATATAAAACACTGAAATGGCTTACATGTTTGTCGCTAAATTACTAAAGAAACATAGAAATGCTGACAAGAAAAATTTACGACTTGGAATACATTTTAATTGCATTGAAACCAGTTATAAGAAGATTTTTTAACACTCGACTTTAAAGCAAAGGTATAGTAATTTTTAATTAGAAACTACACGGTAATTATTGCAATTTCTGGCGGAAAAAAATGTGTTAAAAATGTATTAAAATTAAGCGTTGGATTAAAAATTTATGACCAGAGAAGTAATGTTAATTGAAATTCGCTGGAAGTGCTGCTAGTTCCAGTTAAGATTGTAGCAAATAAATCTTAATGCCGCTTTTAAATAAACAAATTTATAAATCACATGGCTTAATAAAAAAAAAATTAATTAGATGAACTCATTAAAATGTGTCTTAATTTACTGTTTAGAATGTTCATCTCACTCTACTAAATTGCTACTTTAATTAACTTACCATATAAGTCTTGCACTCAAAGTGCAAGTTCCAATTATTATTTCTTTTTTTTACATTGTAAAGGGTCCGCCAAATAAATTTTTTTTTTGAAAATGCTTTAAAAAAAAACTACTGAATATTTTCTCAAAATTCTTTTTTTATTTGAAAGTACAATCCTTCCGGTTATTGAAGGGAAATAATTTCATTCAAATGGCTGCCTCGGCTGACCATGCAGAAGCCTACACGATCGGTCCAATTTTTAAGCACATTATCGATTGTGTACAGCTGTATTTCACCAATGGCTTCACGAATAGTGTCCTTTAAAGCGTCAATTGTCACTGGCTTGTCGACGTAATACTTATCTTTGATGGCACCCCACAAATAATAGTCCAACGGTGTCAAATCGCAGCTCCGAGGTGGCCAAACGACATCAGCCCTGCGGCTGATAATGTGATCTTCAAAAACAGGGCGCAAAACATCGAGTGTAGCTTCGGCTGTGTGGCACGTAGCGCCGTCCTGTTGAAACCAAATGTTGCCAATATCCTCCTTTTGAATTTTTGTGAACAAAATTCATTCAACATGGCCAGATAACGATCGCCTTGACTGCAACGGCCACTCCTTGCTCATTTTCGAAGAAAAATTGCCCAATTATGCCTCTGGACCAAAATCCGCACTAAACAGGAACTCGTTTTGGGTGCGTCGGCTTTTCAATGTATGCGTGCGGGTTTTCTGTGCCCCAAATGTGACAATTTTGCTTGTTTACATACCCGCCAAGATCAAAATGAGCTTCATCTAAAAAGATGAATTTTTTTGCCAAAATCGGCATCTTCTGTAAGTCTATCGCAGGCCCAAGCGTTCAAGCGTATACACAACCATATTCATTGAGCGGAAGGAAAGAACTAATTATCTGTCAAATCAGACATGAGCTAAGTGTTACCTTTCACGAAATAAGCACTAGTTGTAAAAAAACGTTAGATGGCGGACCCTTTATTTAATTATCTTTTAATATAATTGATAATGGCAAACAAAATATAATTCAATCAATTAATCATGTCACGTTTTCTAAAGCGTTGGTGTTGGCTTGACAGAAGTCGCCGTAGTCTAGTAGGTAGTGTGTTTGTTTATTAGACGTGAGGCCTCGGTTGAAGCCCCCAGGTCAGACATCTTCAACTAAACGAAATATGAAAAAATATTTCTTCGGCGACTTCCACTCAGCAGATTTCTGGCAAAAACTCTGAGAGTAAATAAAATTGCCATGAAATATGTCTCAAAATTCTGTCATGTGTAAAATTAACACTCGCAACGTAAGTGGTGTACTAAGCTAGGTCGTAATCTTGACAGAGGGGTTGTATGTATATATGTTCCTTTATCTCATCGATGACGAATTGGATCTTGGATTAGGGCTCATGTGTTGTTTCTGCTTTAACAGCAAAAAAGCCGAGATTGCCAAAAACGCTAAAGCAAAAAATAGAACGGCTTTAGGTCCCATGATCTCTGTGGCCATAATTTTTTCTAGAGGTCGTTGCTGCAATAAACCAATATTGCTCACATATTGTGGCAAGTAGGGTTCAGTCTAAAAGAGACCGCAACAACTTGATTATCTTGCTTCTGAACCAAATGCCTTTCACAGTCATTGCAATTTAGGCCCCATCTTCAAAATAATATGGCTCAATCACACCGCTGAACTAAAACCCGCATCAGGTAGTTCGTCATTGTGGGTGCATTTTTTTTTCATTAAAACATGAGAAGAAATTCAATAATTTTGTGTACTTACGAAGTCATCCACATGGAAATTCGCTTTATCGGAGAAGATGAGTTTTCACGAAAAATTGGGTATTAATTCCGCATTTTACAAATTGCAGGCGCTTTCCTTGGTCTGCTAGTTTAAGCTTCAGAACTGTGACAGTCATGTAGTACATTCTACATTTCTTTCAAGTCGTCGTAGTGTGGTAGGTAGTGTATTGGCTTATTAGACAATTGTCCGTGGTTTAAAACCCGGCTTAATTAAGAAATATATCTGCTTCACTGACTTTCTATCCGCTGTCTTCTGGCAATAACTCTGAAAGTAAATAAAATTACCATGCAAGGATTCTAAAACCATCTTGCGTTCAGAGTCAACTTTAAACTGTAGGGTTTCGGCATTCATGTATGATCAAAATGTAAGCGAAATATCGCTTCTGTTAGAGAAAATATAGCTGCCGTGAGGCCTCGGTTCAAACCCCTCGTCAGACATTCCGAACAAAACGAAGTATTTCTTCGGCGACTGCCCTTCAACAGATTTCTGACTAAAATTCTGAGGGTAAATAAAATTGCCATGAAAAATATTCTCAAAAATCTGTCTGAATGGCGTGAGAAGGTAGGTCATAATCCTGACTAAAGGATTGTAATGCATATGTTAGATAACATATACTCCCCCATATATTCCGCTATCTTAGCCTTTATATAACTGAAGTAGAAAAATTAATTTAAAACGTTTTTATCTTTTGAAGTCTAAGAAATCTTGCTTTCCGCAATCCAACTAACAGGGTTTCTCTTTTTAAATAGCAGTCGTGTTTTTGTAAAACGTGTTTATATTTTCCAGTTAGAATTGTGATTAACTGCCATCACATTATTTTAACTCAATTATTGTTAAATCTTTTAAAAATAAAATATAAATTGAATGAAATATTGCATATGCAAGCAATTTAATATGACATTGTTAACATACATACATATTAGATATGTATATGTATAGACAAAATAAATATGGATTTTTTTTCATGTGCCTTATAAAATATTTAACAACTAGAAAAACTATATTCGAATTGCAGTTATTGTTACTGTTTCTATCACCGCTAGAAATGAAAGAGTCATTCATTATAATGATGAGTACAGGTTGCCATCGTTATACACAGTTAATATGAAGAATATTTCAAACAAATCTGGATGTGTTTCATTTATTTGCACTTTGAAGCAATTCTTTGAAATGGACTTTGTCCTACAAAGCTTTAATTGATAGAATATTTATACGCCAGAAAAAAAATGTATTTACTTTGAGTTAATTAGGGAAGACGAAATGAAATATCAAAACAATTTAAATTACGCCTAGACATGTTTTTTTCATATTGTACTAGACATACGAGACGATAACAAAAATATGACTTTTTTCGTTTTTTTTTTTATTAGAATAATTTTATTTCATTCGTAATGAGCAATCAAACAGCGGAATGAAATATACAGGTGCTACTTTTATGACCGTAGATTATCGATTTATTATTATCAAACATTAGGGTTGTACATAATCATTTCGTTTTATTTACAATTCAATATTTTGATTTATTGGAAGTTGTTTATATCTACTCAGAGTTTCTAATAAAGAAAAAAAGAATTAAATAATTTTAGAAGGCACAACCTTTGAACCGTCCTGATCACATATGCACTCTTTTTCCATTTCAATCCAATTCATGTCCATTGCTTTTTGCAAATTTGCATTTACATAGGTGACTGATTTAACAACATCCAAATGACCTCGTTCTGAATAATGGCTGACCAGTATATTATATACATACATAATTGGTCATTACAACCCTTCAGTCAATACTACGACCTAGCTTCTCATACCACTTATGTTATGTTTGTTAATTTTTTTTAAACATGAGCGGCGGGACGTACAGTTTAAAGTCGACTCCGAACGACAAATTTTTGAGAAACTTTTCATGGCAATTTTATTTACTCTCAGAGTTCTTGCGAAAAATCTGCTGAGAGGAAGTCGGCGAAGAAATATTTGTTCATATTTTCGTTTTAATGTCTGATTTGGCGCTTGAACCGCGGCCTCACGTCTAATAAACCAAAGCACTATCGACTAGAGTACAGCGACTTCTAGCAGTCATAGCAATTCTGGAGATTTGTTTTTTCGATACACATAAGTACTCATGAAATTTTGAGTATGAGTGAGTCAACAGTATTGAAATTGAACTACTCTGATTCATTCGTACTCACTACAACATTGATTCATTAGTACAGGTTTCAATGGGTATGAGTACAACGTTGACATCAAACTCAACATTCGAAATATGTTTGATTCATACGCCTACTCATTCAGAGATTTATAAATTTAGAAAAATACTTATAATACTCATAAATGATTCGAGTGATTCGAATCATTCATAAAAATTTAGTTGTTGTTGTATTTACAAAACACGAAAAAGACAAAGACAGCAAGCAAAGCAAAAACACACCTTCTAGTGAGTATTTTAGTGTCCGTACGCGAATCACACTTATTTTGTGCTTCGTGTATATGTTGAGTAAAGGAGAGTCGAAATCTATAACATCATGAGTATTGTTAAGTATGAGTACGATGAGTACTTCAAACTTTGAATATGAGTAGTATGAGTATGATATTAAAATAAGTATGAATGCGTATAAGTATCAGAAATTATGAGTATGATTCGTATTTACTCATCTTTTTGAATACTCGTTGCTGTACTCTGATGGTGTATGGATATGGTCGCTTAAGCTTTAAAGGACAGACATACATAACATAATACATAATGGGCCCTTACAACACTTCAGACTGGATTACAATCTAGCTCCTCACACTACTCATATTGTGTGGGTTAATTTTATATATGAGTGGCGGGACCTACAGTTTAAAGTCGACACCGAACGGCAGATTTTTTGGGATGGCAATTTTATGTACTTTCAAAGTTTTTTCCAGAAATCTGCTTAGAGGAAGTCGCCGAAGAAATATTTTTTTTCGTTTTTTTTTTTTTTTGCATATTTTCTTTTGATGGCTGACCGCGGATTTAAACCCTGGCCTTGCGTCTTATAAGCCAACACACTACCCACTAGACTACGGCGACCTTTAGAATATATATTTCATGTAAACTTTGTTATTACTTACTAATAACGTTACAGTATTTTGAGAAACGCCTCCTTTTAAGCCGTTTTCAAGGCACTGTAATTTGATAATTAACCGTCTGTTTATAAATATTGTTTTGGAATAATTATTTGTGTAAAACTATCATGCAAATCTAGACAAGACATGCAATTTTGATTAATATTTATTTGAAACAAAAACAACCTGAAATAATTCGTTTCTATAATCAAATTATTCACACAATGCAAACAAGACATTAATAATAATTTCATACATTTATTTTGAAATAAAAAAAAAAACAAAAATGATTTATTTAAATAATAATAACTTTATAACATCTATTATATTTACTTTAATATTTACTTTCATTTAATTTTTTTTTTTTTGTTTTTGTTTATTTAAATACAATAATATTTTATACATATATATGTGAGATTAAATATACAATTCCTTTATAATTTCTTTATTTCTTCAACTTCTTTGGTTTTGAAATTTCTTGTCTTTTTGCTGTCTTATAACAACTCCTTCTTTTTGTCGAACATCGATTCCCACAATTTAATTTTCTCCATTTCCGGCAAATCGATAAATTTCAATTCATCGCTTATATTCAAACATTTATAGACGACGTCGGATTTTTTAACTGGATCCCAGGATATATTTTCCATGCCATTAATATCACTGCTATAAGGATTGCCGGTAGTGGCAAATTGTGTCCAGATGCCAATCATACGTTCAATCGTTTTGTATTCGCGTGTTTCCTTTGATAAGCGTTTTGCTAATAGATTCCAGAATAGATATGTCAACTCATCGGCATGACTGACACCTTTAACACCACGTCCCCAGCGCATAATGCGATAGGGATTAATAATTTCTTCAGAATCAAAATCAAAACGATATAAATAGACGGGTGTGCCAGCGGTTTGATTGAAACGCAACTGAAGAAGACGATGCATCGGGAACCAGAAATAGAAATGTGAACAAATCTGTAAGTAAAGGAAAGCATTTTTTTATGTTAACTGAAACTCTTCTTATAAATTATTTGTAACTTAGAATATAAGCCGGCCTATAAATGCAAAAACTATGATGAAGTGGCCCTACTCTAGAAGGAAGTATGCCTTCAAACCAGAGATCAGCAATGAGTAGTCAAAAACATGAGTAGATTCGAATCATACTGATAATTTCTGATACTTATACACATTCATTCTTATTTTATATCATACTCATACTACTGATATTCAAAGTTTGAAGTACCCATTGTAATCATACTTAACAATGCGCATGATGTTGTTGATTTCGACTCTCCTTTACTCAACATTTACAAGAATTACAAAATGAGTATGATTCGAGTACGAACACTACAATACTCACTGGAAGGTTGTGTGTTTGCTTTGTAGTAGTGTAGAAGGTTGTTTGTTTGTAGTGAGTACGAATGCATCCGAGTAGTTGAATTTCAATACTGTTGACTCGCTCATACTCAAAATTTCATGAGTACATATGAGTAGTAAAAAAACGATTCATTGCTGATGTCTGCATTAAACCCAGGCGCAAACATCTCAAACAAAACGAAAAATAATAAAATTTTTCTTTCTACGGCTCAACAGACTTCTGAATAAAACTCTGTGGTAAATAAAATTCTCTTGCAAAGTTTCTTAAAAATCCAGAGTAGGCTCTAAACGGTACGATCCTCCACTAATTGTTAAAATTAACACACACATTATAAGTGGTGCGAGAAGCTAGGTCGTAATCCTAGCGTAATCTTCGACTTAACCTCATAAGAGCCGAGTGCTAGAATGGCGGTCTGACTGCTAGGCAGTATAGCTATACCCTTTCGCTGCTTTCATAAAAATGCTACTTATCGATAACTACCATTCAGTAAATAAGTAAGTGTCGGTGTATTTTATACAATAAATACTTACATCCATATAGTTGTCCGGTGTTGGAGTTTCTCCTGTAACATGAGCCTTTTTAATATTTGAAGCCAATTCCACAGTTTCAGGGGCAGTACGTTCACCTTCAACCAATTCTGGGGGTACAAAATTTACACAAGTCTCTAGTTCTTTAAGGATTTCAGGATGTTGTTTAATAACTACAAAAAAAACAAACATTTTAAAATCATCTCCGGAATGCAAACGCATCCATCAAAACTACTTACATGAAGTAAAGACGAGACCCTCATACGAATTATTGCCCATCATTGTGGGTATAGAATTACCCCAGGCGGTCTTAACCATTTCTCTGGGATGTTTGGGTATAACACAATCGGCCGTCTGATAAGTTTCAACAGTGGGACCAAAAGCAAACATAACTTTGTTTTCCACCTCTTCGGGTGTTAAAACCTTTTCTTCGATTTTAATTAAATCATGGGCTTTTGCTTTCATCAGGAATTCTAAAACATCTTTATCGTTGTTTTCCCCTTTGTAACCCACCAATTTGGCTAAAGTATAGGCTCGCTGTTGGCACTGCGTATTGGCCCAATTGCACATGGCATTGCCTGACATTAGGACACCTTTATGGAAGAGGCCAGTTGTCTGTTCGGTTAACATCATATAATGGGTGGAGGCGCCACCAGCACTTTCACCAAAAACGGTTATATTATCGGGATTACCACCAAAGTTGGCACAGTTGTTCTTAATCCATCTCAAGGCCATTACCTGATCCTTAAGGCCGGCATTGCCGGGCACATTAAGGCCTTCAGAGTTAAGGCTTAAGAAACCTTAAACAAGAAATGTTTACCACGCGTTAATTGAAGATTAAGTAAATCAGGTTTTAAGAAGAACTTACCCAAGGCACCCAAACGATATTGTATGGAAATTAAAACGACATCCTTTTTAATGAAATAATCTGGTCCGTACCAATCACGGCAATTCTCACCAAATATAAAGCCACCACCATGTATGAACACTAAGACAGGACGTTTGGTTTCTGGAGTTAACTGGAATTTAAAAATTTATTTTGATTTTAAATTGCCTGATATTTGCTTTTCTATTTCCCCTTCTTTACTACCCCAAATTTAATTATTTTATGCTCCATCAAATCTGTTATACTCATTAAAGATTTACTCACATTGTTCGTATAGACATTTAGATATAAGCAATCCTCTGAACCGCACACTTTGCCCGTAATTAAATCATGTTGCACTGACTTATCTTTGTTATTGCAACAATCACGTACACCATCCCAAGGTGTTGGTCGTTGGGGTGCTTTAAATCTCAGCTCACCCACGGGAGGTTGTGCATATGGTATGCCCTCGAAACTATAATACGAATCACTGTAGACGTTTAAACGTTTAATACCTTTTACTTTGCCATATTCGGTTTCAGCCACAACGGTTTCATTGGTAGTCAGGCGATAGTTTAGAAATTTATTTTCAATGCATCTAAAAATAGAGATGGAGAAAATTAAATCCATTAAAAGCCATCATCCATAGAAAAAGTTAGAAACAGAGAGTAAAAGAGAATTACAAAATGAAAGAACTAAACGATGAAATTATCTGCCAGAGGAAATTAATTTAATTTGTAAAAGTTTTCATGGCATACATTAAGGGGTAATGTTATAATAAATGACACACACACACATACACACTAATTTATTTAAATAATTGTTTTAAACATTTAATGGTCCGCTAATAATTGACATATTTCCACGTCCTACGATGGGGTTTGTTTTATACCCCCAAATCTAATACAGAAAATTATTATTCAATTGCCGATTTATTGCTTAAGTTTTTCAAATGATTTCCTTTTTTTTTAAGAGAGGTAGGAGAATTACAATGAATCAATAATTTTTAATATTTACCTCTCGTCAATTAACTTATCTGTAATCGATTATTCAGCAAAAAATATATATGTTTACTTTTCATTCATTAAATATTCTTATGATGAGTGATGAGTTATAAAATTTCCCATACAGATACTTTTAAAAATTTATGCACCTGCCTAAGTAGCCTTAATGGGACATTACAAAACAGAGACAATTTCCATATTTTCCTTATTACAATTCATTAAATTTTCAATTGCTTAAGGAAAATGTTATCACATAATAACATCCGAATTTAGTAGTTATAGTTCCAACCTATTTACTTTGAGTTGTTAAGCTTAAAGTAAATATTTTACAAATAACTTAATAAACCTATCAATTAGAAAGAAATAATTTTGCCAATAAAGAAAAATCGCCTAGTGGTGATGGTAAACTAACCACAATTCAGGATAAGCTAAACATTTTCTAATCATTTTTCACAATAGCCGGCCACACACTTCAATACGCAACATTAATAAAAGAAAGAATTGCTTGCGAAAAGAAGAATATATATCGATAACAAGAAATTTCTAATTTCAGATATCTCTTCTCTAACACACAGAAAAACTTTTTGGCAACTAAAAGTAGTAAAATATCTATCAAACATTTTCAAATATTAGTAAATACGCATAGAAAATTTTTCGATAACACAAAAATTTCTATAGAAAATTTTCTATAGCAATTTTTTCGATGACATACGACTTGTATAGAAAATTTTTCGATAACAAAAGATTTCTATAGAAAATTTTAGATAAAAAATAATTTCTATAGAACATTTCTCTATAACACATAATTTCTATAGAACATTTTTCGATAACAGAAGATTTCTATAGAAAATGTTCGATAACAAAAGGTCCTATAGAAAATGTTCGATAACAAAATATTTCTATAGAAAATGTTCGATAACAAAAGATTTCTTTAGAATATATTTCGATAACAAAAGATTTCTATAGAACATATTTCGATAACAAAAATTTCTATAGAACATTTTTCGATAAAAAAATTTATATAGAACATTTATCGATAACAAACGATTTCTAAAGAAATTTCACCTTACCTTTTAAGTTGAAATAAACGTCTTATATAGAAGTGACTGGATCCAGCGAAATGGCGTAAGCAGTCACTGTATGGTACGTAAATAAACATAACTATTCGTACAGTCTAGTGGATACTAGTGGACATTGAAACTTCAATTAAGTCTTTAATTCTTTCTGGGATTCCATTGCTGCATATAAGTGACAAAAGCTGCGGCAGCAACTATTTCCTAAATACGACGTTCGGATTGGAATTTTAATGACCCCGCACTCCTGTAAAAAATTCGCCCTGTCACTTGAGACGTAATCCCGATCAGTGGGCAATGTTGTATACAGATAAGGGACTCACTCAAGTAATTAAATTGAATTAAATGCCTAACCTCGTATATTTCTACAAATCTGTAATACATGTATTTAAACAGTTGCAGGTTATTAAACACTCATCCCAAGGTAATTTTAAAGCAGAAAGTTCGCGATTAAATTTGATTTGATATCTATTCAAATGAATATTTTATTTCTAACATACCGCATAACCCCGTCCATACAATGCAATTAATTTATGTGCATATATGCAGCAGCAACAACAACAAACAATACAAAAAAAATTAATTATAATTTAGAATGCATATCATTAAATTAAAAATAAGCTTAACTGATGACAATACAAATTTCATTTAAAATAATTGCATTGCCTTGTATTTGAATTGTCTGTCATTTAATTTTAATGTTTTATCAGCAAAAAAAACGGATTTTTTTTTAATGAAAATTCACACAATAAAACCTATTTTTCTAAATTCTAAAGTGAGTTAATTTTGTTATCGAAAAAGAAAAAAAAATTATTTATTTAAATTAAAGATAAACAAATAAAAATAGTAAAAGACACTAATACTGGTTTCTCCTTAAAAAATCAAAAAAAATTTGAAGCAAACAAATAAATGAAGGCAAATAACAAATTAGTCATTAATAATATACATAGTACATACATATGTACGTTACGATGAATGAGTAAATGCGTTCTTTTTTGTCAAACTTTTTATTGTTTTTTTTATCTATTTACGCATGGGTGTGGTTGAATATATTTAAGCAAGTGTACACTTGTAATACATGTTGATTTTCTTATTATTTTTATTTATTTTTTTAATCATTTTGTTTTAATATCTTGTGTCTATAATACAACATACAAACATACAATTGTTGATAATATTTTTATTGTGTATTGTTATTCTTATTGTTGTTGTAATAAGCTTAAATAAAAAGCAAACACAATAAGTCATTATACATGCATATTAATAATCAAGTGCATTGTAAATATCAATTCAATTCATTTACTACTAGAAATACTATTTTTTCTTTAATTAATTGATAAAAAGAATGAGAAAAAAATTTAAAATTATCAACTCAGCCTTTAGACTTTACAACTCGTACTCTTTATAATGGAATGAAAAACAAGCTCTTCCATTCATAGACTGCTTGGATTTGTAAAAAATGACGGTGATGTTATATATAAAAATATTAAATATTGATGTCAAACATTTTCTAAAGCTGTTCGCCTTAGATTCCATAGTTTAGTTTTACAAATTTTACTACCAAAAAATTCAATATAACTTATAGTAAACAGAGAATGCGTTTCTACAGAAACTCCTAGTTATCGGAAAATATTTTATTGTAAAATCTTCAACGGATTTTTTTATTAAACTCTTCTCCATAGAAATTTTGGATCCAAAAATTTTTTAAGATACATTTTTAATACAGATTTTTCATATCAAAAGAATTTGTAATCGAAAAATTTTCTATAGAAACTTTTTTAATCGGAAAAATTTTCTATAGCAATTTTTTTAATCAGAAAAACTTTCTATAGGTTTATCCTTTTTTAATCGAAAAATTTTCTGTAGAAACTTTTTTAATCGAAAAATTTTCTTCAGAATCTTCTTTAATCGTCAAATTTTCTATAGCGACTTTTGTAATCGAAATATTTTCTTTTGCTATCGATAAATGTTCTACAGAATTATTATGTTATCGAAAATTTTCCATAGAAAATTTATGTTATCGAAGAATTTTATACAGAAATCTTACGTTTTCGATAAATTTCAGTAAAGAACTTTTGTTATCGGATATTTTCTATACATATATTTTGTTATCGAAAAACTTTCTGTAGAAATGTTTTGTTATCTATAAATTTTCTACAGAAATCTTCTCTTATCGAAAATTTGCTCTACAAATCCTTTTTTATCGCAAATTTCCCATCTATCGAAACATTTTCTTTAGCAAATATTGTTGCTGAAAATTTTGGTATTGAAATCTCATGCTCTCGAAATCTTTTGTTATCGAAAAGTGTTCTTTAGAAAAGTTTTATTGTCAAATAATTTTCTTTTGAATCTTTTATTATCGGTAAATTGTCTATAAACATTTTTGTTATCGAAAATTTCCTATACAAATCTTTTGTTATCGAAAAATTTCCTATAGAAATCTTTTGTTATTGAAAATTTTTCTTTAGAAAAGTTTTATTATCAAATAATTTTCTTTTGAATCTTTTGTTATCGATAAATTGTCTATATACATTTTTTGTTATCGAAAAGTGTTCTTTAGAAAAGTTTTATTATCAAATAATTTTCTTTTGTATCTTTTGTTATCGATAAATTGTCTATATACATTTTTTGTTATCGAAAAATTTGCTATAGAAATCTTTTGTTATCGATAAATTTGCCATAGAAATCTTTTGTTATCGAAAAATTTGCTATAGAAATCGTTTTTTATCGAAAAATTTTTTTAGAAAAATTTTGTTATCGAACAATTTGCTATAAAAATCGTTTATCAAAAAATTGTCTACAAAATATAGCCATATACGTTAGATTTTCGAGAAAAAGGGGGTTGAAAACCTTAAAAATACCATTTTTGGCCATCTTTGAAAAATTTTAGAGCTAAACACTAACGTACTAGAACCATCGGTATTGTGAGAAATTGACAATTGATCTTTATTCTTTAAAATGAGCCCAAAATGCCAAATTAATTGCATGCACCCTTAGAGTAGGGGGTGGGTTTATGTCAAGGGGTGTAAGAGAAAAAGAAACACATTACGGAGGTCCTTAAATATTAATCAGATTTACTTGAAAATTTCTGACCATAGCGATGGTTCCAGCACGTCAGTGTTTAGCTCTACAATTTTTCAAAAATGGCCAAAAACGCTATTTTTAGGGGTTTCAACCCAGTTTTTCTTGAATGATGAAAAGTTTTTGAACTCAGATTCGTGTTCAGCGCGCAAAATGCCTTCGGATACACCTGGAGCAATCTTATTTGCACAAAAAAGTCCAAATTCGCAGGGCTGTGAAATTATCGTACATTTCCATTGAAAGTAGATGTTTTACTTGTTATAAAAGAAAGCAAACGTTAACTGGAAAGACACTGTGCAAACATATCACGAAAAAAAAAATTTAAACATACATTCGTTTTCATCTATATATGTAGAATATATGCACGTATATAAATTATAACTGCTAGGAATTTAAATTTAATTTTTATATGACTTTGTCTCTGTTCTCATTATTTTAATTAAAATTCTGGAATATTTTTCAAAAACCCACATGCATTTTGTGTTTTATTCAGATTATTCTTCTTTCGCTTCTATAGAAAAACAAAAAGGCGTAAATATTTGTCTTTCATTTAATGTATATTTTATTTAAATGAGCATTTAAACAAAGCTGTTCTATTAAATTTAATATTTTTAATTTAAATTTTTTAAAAAATGTTTTCGAAAATATTTTCTCAGACTAAATATCGTGGCTTAACATAGATGCTTGCCGTGTAGACTAAAGGAAGCAGATGTGCGTGTAGAGTCTCAACATGGGAAATTTCCGAACTATCGAAAGGAGAATTATGCCGTGACCTGTATAGTTCTCAATACATCAGTGTGAGAAAAATATATTCCTCCAACTAAAGCAATAAACGTAACCATTCACTCATCAACAAGTGCCCCAGAGGCATACGCACATGCTAACGCGTGGTTCAGTATGGCTTTGGGTTGTGAAAATTTAAAAAACAAAAATTTGCGAAATTGAATGAAATACTGTTGAATGTGGGGTGTCATTGACTTTTTAAGGATTATATCATGTAAATATTGTTTGCGGTTAGACTGTAATTGGTTTTATTTCAGTATGTTCCAATGGCAGCTTTAATGTTATTTTCCAAGGCAAGAATTGTGGTTGGCATCAGAGATCAGAAATTAATCGTTTTGTCGCTACTCGTAAGTACTCATGAAATTTTGAGTATGAGTGTGTCAACAGTATTAAAATTCAACTACTCTGATTCATGCGTACTCGCTACAACATTGATTTATAAGTACAGCTTGCAATGAGTATCAGTACAACGTTGACATCAAACTTATAAAATTCGAAATATGTTTGATTCATATGCCTACTCATTCAGATTCATAAATTTAGATAAATAATTATAATACTCATAAATGATTCGAGAGATTCGATTCTATTTGGCATGTCCCTGTACAAGAGAGCGTTGAAGTACAGACAGAAGACGTAATAGCAGTGTATGATGGATATGGTTTGGGGAAATCATATGCTCCCAAAAAATATAATGTCTGTGTGAAATTTTCTCCCTTACAATCGCATCTGTACTTTATTAAGGAAATTTAAAACTTCAAATTTTATATATGCTTCGAGGTTTCAGGATTTGAGCTGGTGGTATAATGTAATGATTACTAAGCCTATAAGTCAGTAGAACTTTACCACCAAATGTTGTGGTATTGAAATTAATATGCAATTAAAATATTTCTCTTACAATCTTCTGTATATGAAAGTGCTTCCCCTCTTCTAATTTTTCTTCTAATTTTAGTTCAATTCATTCACCAACCACATTTTGCTTTACCACAACCATGAGCTTATGTTTCGCTAAATTAATCATCCATTTATCAATCAAATTATTTAAGCATTATTGACACATTGTATATCAATATATACTTATTCGCGTATATTACTTCAATACACAAGTCATACAGACATGTGTCTGGCATTTGTTCGCATTTAGACGTGATTATGATTTATAAAAAAAATTATTTTCTTTATAGGCCTAATAATTAAGTTATTATTAGCGGTCGTGGTATAAGTGGTGTTAAAAAAATGTCTGCTAAATATTAAAAGTACATATATGAATTAAAGAAATCTAAATGTCTTACTCATTAGGTCTATATTTGTTCTCTTTCTTTTGTTTTTTTTTTTTTTTATTTAAAATTATAACTTTCCCTGCGTGTGGTTTTATTGCACTTGTTTTTGTCTCGTTACAATGTGCCACATTACTTATATAGAAAAATTGCGGGTATTTTTTTCTCAATCGAAATGTAGTTTATTGTGTCATGAATTGTATGAAAAAGAATGTTCGTTTAAAACCTTACAGCAAAGCTGCTGAAACAAGTGCGCCTATATATCTGAAATCTTCAGATGATCTATGTAAAGCACACTAAACAATACCTTTTGTTTATCACACATACATACATAATTGGCCATTACAACCCTTCATTCAGGATTGCAGCCTAGCTTCTCCAATCACTCATATTGTGTGCCTTAATTATACATTTGATTGACGGGACCTACAGTTTAACGTCGACTTCGAACGACAGATTTACTCTCAGAGTTTTTGACAGAAATCTGCTGAGAGGAAGTCGCCTAAGAAATATTTTTTTTCATATTTCGTTTTGATGTCTGGCCTAGGGCTCGAACCCGGGCTTTTCGTCTAATAACCGTCTCAAGGAAGTACAAAATCCAGGATAACATTATTGTTAAGACAATGCGAGAGTGTAGGTTAGGATAGGTTGGAGTAATAGCTTTGATACCAAAAGCTCACTTGAGCACTCATAGCAGCCCATTGTGACACCATAGGCGAACGCAGTAAGTGTGCTGACCAAGTTGTATCAAACTAGGAAAGAAGAAGAAGTTGATCAGCGCGAGGGCAGTATATTAAAAGCAGAACTATATCCTTGATATCAATAGATGATAGCTCCGTCAAGCTGGCAAGCATTGGAGACCCAAATAACCTATATCTGCATCTCGCAAGAGATGGGCATTGACAAAGAAAGTGGATAACAGTCAATGCTTCCTCAGCTGATCAGTACCCATGTCAGAATTCGTTAAATGGGAGCTGTATCCTTTCTGCTTGTCTACCCAATGACCTATACGGACGACCAAGTCCGCGTAAGTGGTTGATGCGCATTCTATCCATCATGGGCGGTGGAACTGGACTCCTCATTGACTTAAGACAGGTTGACGCCTCGAAAGAATTTCCGCCAACTTGACCGAGGTAAGTGGCATACCCAAGTCGATAAAAGAGTATTCTGGTGCACCAGCCCTGGCGAGCTTGTCGCCCCTACAGTTTCCCGGAATGCTACGGTTCCCAGGGACCCAGACCAGTGAGACACTGAAGCGCCCAGAAAGAAAGTTGAGACAGCGGCGACATTCCCTAACTATTCTGGAGTTATACACAGATGCGAGAGAATACACTCATATGCTATATATGAAGTAGCACACACGGTGTTTTTATTTTTCAATCATAATTAATTACCACAAACTACTTTACCGAAGAGCTGCAAATAAGAGGGATTTTAAACTGTATATACTCTATATATACTGATTACTCACCAAATGATTAATAAGGTTTGATTAGTAAAGTATACGAGATCAAATCCTATGGTTTTATTCATAAAGCCTTACTTTTATTGTGCATATGAAATCTGTTAGACTATTTTCTCTTATGATTTATGTTATATTTCATGTTAATGTCAAGGCTGTTTTTATTTTTAAATTCATATCATCTTTGTCCGTTCCAGTGTAGCAGCTGGTGTGCATTAAACAGTTCTTATCTGTTTGAACTCTTGTTTAATCGTACGGTTTATACGGGTAGTAAGGGTAAACGGAATCCAAAGATAATATAAATGTCTTATCAATTATTATGTTTTCTTTTTTTTTTTCTCTTCAATAAAGTAAAAGTATGTTTTCTATGTAGTGTTAATGGTACTTGCAAGTGATAAGTGTTGACAAATAATCTCTGCCACCATGTCTAGTATAGAATATGAAAAGTTATTAAAGAAAAATTATGTCATTTCAGATAAAGTGGGCATAAAATAAAAACACAATAAAACATTACATTTAATTGGAGTACTTAAGTATTAAAATGGATTCGATAAGACTTGTAAAGCATGACATTTTTACAAAAAAAAATTTTTTTTCAACATAGAGAAGACTTTCTGACTCCTTAACAGCCCGACGGGTACTGTAACTTTAAAAGAATCCAAAAGAAATGAAAACAATTCCAAACAAATTTAACAATTTTAACATATTCAAACCTTTACTTAATATTTTATTTGATGCTTTAGCTTTTGAATGAATCATTTATCAAATATATTCGTTTAGAAATTTCTTGAAGTTAAATAACACCTTAGTTCGGATAACATAGCTAGCATCTCTCACGACCTAAGTGTTTTATGTTTCAGTTTAACGTCGTTCCCAAGCAACAGATTTATTTCCACATTTACAGATTTAGTTCTCAGAGCCTTTGACGTGCTCATTATAAATTATCCCACAGAAAATTGTCGCTAATGTATTGGGTCTTATAATAGGGTTTTCCTTATTCAGTCATTTTTTTTTGTTAATCATCGGTCCATATTTCATTGAGAACGAGTTGTATAGACCTTCCATCCTTGTAACAGCGAAGACAATCAATATCTTTTAGCGTGAACGGAATGATCCGGACACCAACGATATGTGGTTTCAAGACAGAGCTAGGTGCGAGCGATTTGTGGGCATGGTCATGGCAATGTAAACTGTCTATCTAGGTAGTACGATTTGATACCATTTGACTTATTCTTGTAGGGTTTTCTTACACAAAAAACAGCGCACGTCAAAGCCAACATAAACCAACTATAGATATAGAACACAGCCTGCTTTATGCGCCAGATCAATGGTTGTTGTTTCCGCAAATCTCTAGATTTTCACGGGCAGCTAGGCTGCTATTAAGTCCCTATTGAACGAATGAGTCATCAATGTCTGTCATTATCCATGAATTTTGGTGTCTTTTCGGAGAATTTCAAATAATTCAAATGTAACTCTCAAATGGTCTCCAGGAGATAGGAATATAATTAGAAGAGGTCACGATAGGTATGCAGCCTACTACCTACTACAAGTTACAGTGAATAGATGTTCCGATTACCTTCTATTTTGTTTTACAGGGAGGCCCATTTCCGTCGGCAGCAGGATGGTATACGCAGTATTGCTAGACTCTGCTGGATTTGAATACTGGATCTAAGGAGGATTGGTTGTTTTCTATCCTTAAATCTATCCCAAAATAGCGATTCTCATGGACTACTGTCCATAGCAAAGCATGGTGATAGACTTGGCTTTCGCTCGAATGATTTCGACTGGGGCTGGGGATCAATGGAGCTGTGAGGCAGTCTTACACTTCAGACGTCAGTAATATGCTTTTAATGTGAAAGGCGGATGTTTTTCAATCTCCCATTGGCTCTCATCTTTGACCGAGGCTTTTTAAAGAAAAGGGAGATAATCATTATAAAGTAGTCGCCTTAGTTTAAAAGGAATTGTTTTTGCTTCTAAGACGTGAAGACATTGTTCAAATCCTAGGTCAGACATCTTCAACTTCTCTTCATCTTCAATAGATTTATAACAAAGCTCTGAGAGTAAATAAAATTGCCATGAAAAAGTTGCTCAAAAATTTGTTGTTCGGAGTCGACTTTAAACTGTAGGTCCCGCCGCTCATATGGTGTGGTCACAATCCTAACTGAAGGATTGTAATGACCAATTATGTATGTGTGTGTATGTAAGGAAGATAAAGAGAAAGCTTCACGAATTGCAAAAATCCATGGCGCCCTGACGAATGTATCTAAAATTTAATATTATTGGTGATTGATTTAAACGATCATATTTTAAAAAAATCTAACGAGTTTACCTTTTCGTTAATTAGATACACTAATTTTTTTTTTGTTTTTTAAATAATTTTTGAAATTCAACGAAATAAATTTGCGTGACATTGTTAATTATGATGCAATAAAGAATGCCTTTTGAAATAATTTTTTTGTGCCACTCATCCTCAAAGCTTAAACAAGTGCATCATCATTCATTACAAACTTTATTAATTTATTAAACAAACATATGTAATATATGTACATACATATATAATATTCCATGTAGAACTAGGTTAAGATATCTTTCGCCAACTATTATAGAATTGGAGACAAAATATTTCCATTTTTTAAAAAATTTCATTTTCTAGAACATTGTTGGCAGTCAACCCCTAGTCATCATTTAAGCAATTTATATGATAATATGTATGATTCATTTAATGAAAGAATTTATTTATTTTAATTAATTTTAAGCTATTGCAAATAAAAACTGAATAGAATTCTAAACACACACAAAAATACAAAAACGAAACGAAAACCACAAGATCATATATGGGCATAGCATTTGCTAATCATGAGATTCTTCAAGTGGAATAACGATTTAATTTCGTTGGTGGTCATTTTTATTGTTAAAATTAATGCGAAAAAAATTAATTATTAATGAATTATAATTATTGCAAATGATTAAGCACTATGGGTTTATTTGGACTTGAAAAACTTATGAAATTTTTCAGGGAGTTTCCTTATTTTATTAATTTTATTGATCTCACAAACAATAATTTAAAAGCAGTAAAAAATAATATTTTTTTTGTAAGTTATTTTATTAGAATGCATAGCATGTCTTTTTATTAACCCCTAAGAGGTTCTCGTCTATGCTAAACCCAAGAAAGCTTAGCATAAAAAATAGAATGAGATATAGTCCAATTTTTTAATTTTTTTTTACTTAATCAGTGCTGGTGTAAACCGACCAGGTTCGTTTATGGAAGACCTAACGACCTTTGTAATTTTAAAAATTTTCTTCGTCAGTCATTGCACTTGATTACGTAGATTTACGATAAGTTTAGTGGAAATCGATCAGTACAGGGACTAGGCTTACTTGTGGCCTCATAACGGCTCGCTATGCTTGCTCAAGTGAGCTTTGGTAATCAAAGCTACCATTCCATTTGAAATTTAACCATTTAACCTGTTTAGAGTTCATCTTAGGACATCACAGTAATTGAAATGTTACACTATCTTCTATGTATACCCGCTGTATACATGTCCTGTATGGTCCTGTTGGGCTGAGAAGGAGGAAGAAACCTCATGTTTCAGGTCGCAGCTCTTGACAATGAACAGGCCTAAGTTCTTGACTTCTCACCTTTATTTATATTTATAAAGCATTGATTTCCTACAGGAAATGGTTGCATATTAATTAAGGGCGACACAAAACCTATCCTAATGCCTATCTTAATACCGTAATACCATGTTCACATATAAGCAGGTTAGCTAGGTTATCGTGGTTATCGAGGTTATCTCGTAACCAAGCCACAAATGTATGAGGTTAGCCATACAATTTGTATGAAAAGATAACCAAGTTCAGCTGTAGGTTACCTCATAACCTAGTAAAATACGCATTGTTGCATTGAAAAGTATTCAATAAAATACTCAAAAATGCAACGCTTTATATCTATTGTGAATAGTATATTGACTAAAATTTGACAGCAATAGAAAAAAAAACATTTGCTATGGAGAAGATACATACAAAGATACATACATACAATACATTACAAATGCATACAGCTGTCAATTTCTGTCATTCTCGCATATGTTTAGGTTATATTTGTCATATGTGAACGCCACAAGGTTATCTCCAAGGTTAATTTTAGATAACCATAACCTTCTTATATGTGAACGTGCTATAAGACAGTTCCAAGGGAGTTTCTACAGCCAATACAAGGAAATTGGGTCGTCGTTTTAGAAATTGGGTGAAGCTTAAAATGTCCTTGCGAAATATGTAATAAGAAAAAAAAGAACATCTTCTCTGAGACGACGGATTTCTGAACATCTAGAGCCAAAGGAAATTTCGTCAAAATCCACAGAATCCTACAGGAAACCATCGGAATAGCTGATAGTTTCCATGGACATTATAGGATCTAATTTACAGACATATATAATTGGCTACCAAATCACTGCTGTGAAAATTTTGTCCATATAGATCCTTGCTTACTTATTTAATGAGTCATTACAACACTCTTTAGTCAGGATTACAACCTAGCTTCTCCTCACACCACTTATGTTTTGTGTGTTAATTAGGTACATGAATGGCGTGGGGCCTACAGTTTAAAGTCGAATCTGAATGACAGATTTTTGAGAAATTCACTGGGTTTTTGTCAGAAATCTGCCGAGAGGAAGGCGGTTAAGAAATATTTTCTCATATTAAGTTTTGATGTCGGACCTGGTGGATCAGTAACATACCCGCGCTAAATTTAATCACAATTCTGATCTTTATGTGGAAACATAGAATAGACATACGTAGACTAACGTTATTCATATCACAGTCGTCGCATTATTTTAACACGTTGACTGCGGACAACGAGATAATTCGTAGTTTGCGTTCCTTTCTAGGATGCCAACTACGAGTTATCTCGTACCCACTAAACCTTCCATTTTTGTGTATCTACAAATAAAATCCTATTATATCAGTACTAGTATCGATTAATGGCTTCTGGGAAAAGAACAAAAAGTCAATGTTGGCTTGCCTGGCCAGTTTTCTGAAAATTCCCGCTGAAGTCAACGTGTTAATATTATATCCTCTAGAAGCTCATCATAAAGCTGTGAGTGAGATCAACTGTATGAAAGATGCACAGATATTTCCCTCTTTCGTATACTAAACTTAGAGAATGCTTCTTCCTTGTCTCTGCAGATTCTTAAGAAGACCTGTGGTTTTTTTAAAAAAACTTTTTCATGATCATTTTTTATTTACTCTCAGAGCTTTTGCCAGAAATCTGCTGAGAGGAATTCTCCAGAGAAATATTCTTTCATATTTCGTTATGTTGCAGATATCTGACTTGGGGTTTGAAACGAGGCCTTATGTCCAGTAAGCCAACACACTACCTACTGCAGGACATAATATAAAAATATATTTACTCGACGACTTGCTCTCAGCAGTCGTACGAGAAAAAATCTGAGAGTAATCAAAAAATTGGCATGAAAAATTTAAACTCTAGATCCTGCCACTCATGTATAAAAATTAACGCACGCTAGATATGTGGTGTAAGTTGCTAGGTTGCAATCTTGGCTAAAGGGTTGTTATGACTCATTATGAAAGTAACAAATCACAAACCTCGTAGTAAAGTATTATTAGATCACAAGATCTATTTCAAAAATTGTAACACAAAAGAACTTTTTTCTTTCTTCTCAAAGTCTTCTTCAGGAAATCCATGGCCTCATATTAAAATATAAAAAAAAATTATTGAGCCTTTAAAAGCTTCAACAGCTGATTGGAATTCATGGTAATTTCATAAAAAATTGCAATAAAATTCAGGTATAAAACGTGTATATTTGCTTTTATATGGTATCCTTTGTACCATACACCACCACCACCACCATCACCACTTCAATATTTACTTTTAATTTAAATTTCCATTTCAAACTTACTTGACTCTCCACTTCAGTTTCTCCATAAAGCTTACGTTGAAATTCATGTTTATAAACTCTGCTTCGGTATGTACTCTTCAACAGGTAAAAAATTCCAAAAAGAAATAAAACAGTTTTTTTAATCTTCTTTAGCCGTTTTTGGTTTCAAAGAAATAATATCGGTTGTGAATTCAATTTCTAGCACTCCGTTTCAACTTTCTTGCTGAATGTTTAATGTTTCCACAAGCAAAACGATGTCGTTGATGGTGACTACAAATGTTTTTATGTGGTTTTAGAATTTTTTTTTCTTTCTTTCTTGTTAAAGTTTATTTTTTTATTTTGAAGCTTTAATAAAAAAATTAAAAATAGAAACACAAGCTAGCGCTAGCAAAGCTTAAGGAGAGAAGACAGAGATATTGTAGTAACAACTGTGTTGTATGAATTAAAAATTGAAACTGAAATTAAAACAAATTTCATAATAAAAAATGAGCGTAAAAAAGCGGCATTAAATGTGGTTGTTGATGATTTTGTTTTCTTTCTTTGTTTTTTTTTCTTTTATTGTTTTTATTTTTGTTAAACGAATAAAAAAAAATAAAAACAAAAACAAATAATTTATATGTATAGACACACATACATATATATATGTGTGTATATATGCGTATCGGTATCTATAGAGCTATAGAGTTGAAGCTAAAGTAACGTAACGCAAACATCATTGGCGTGTGGCATTGTACGAGTGAATAGTCATAAGCACCCCAAATGCTATTCAATATACTGTAGGCTTTATTATCAAGCATTGAATATTTTTCTTCAGTTATTGATAATATTGCATGCCAGCAGTGTTTATGACAGCATTTAATCGGTTAATGTTTTTGGTTTCTGAGATTGTATTCTCTATATATACCTACAAATTCAACAAATGCTGGTCTAATCAAAACTGTTACAAATAGAAAAAAGCATTTCCAAGATAATACATACAATCTTATTAGAAATGTTTGTTCAGCTAGGCTCATAAGTCAAGCAATTCGTGTTTTATGCAATTATTATGCAAGTCAATGGGTCCTTAAATATTAAGAATATAAACAAATGCAATATGGGATTTAAAAATCAATGAAAACTCATTTCGATTTACAATTTTAGGCACATTGTAAGCCATTGAAGTCGCCGTAGTCTAGTAGGTAGTGTGTTCGCTTATTAGACGTACAGCCCGGGTTTAAGCCCCAGGCCAGACATCAAAACGAAATATGAAAAAAAAAAATATTTCTTCGCCGACTTCCTCTCGGCAGATATCTGGCAAAAACTCTAATAGTAAATAAACCTAGCATGAAAAGTTTTTCAAAAATCCGTCGTTCGGAGTCGACGTTAAACTGTAGGTCCCGCCACATAAGTATAAAATTAAGGCACACAACATGAGTGGTGTGAGAAGCTAGGCCGTAATTCTGACTGAAGGGTTGTAATGGCCAATTATGTATGTATGTATGTAAACCATTGAAGTGCGATTAGTAATATACGCACAAGAGGTCAGCAATGAGTATTTAAAAGGATGAGTAGATTGGAATCATACTCATTGTGATACTTGTACGCATTCATACTTATTTTAATATCATACTCATACTACTCATATTCAAAGTTTGTAGTACTCATCGTACTCATACTTAACAATACTCAGGATGTTGTTGATTTCGACTCTCCTTTACTCAACATTTGCAAGAATCACAAAATAAGTATGAAGGTTGTGTGTTTGCTTTGATTGTTGTCTTTGGCTTTTTCCTTTTTCCTTTTTTTTTGTAAATAAAACAACAACTAAGACTGTAAATTTTGATGAATGATTCGAATCACTCGAATTATTTATGAGTATTATAAGTATTTTTCTTAATTTATGAATCTAAATGAGTAGACGTATGAATCAAACATATTTCGAATGTTATGAGTTTGATGTCAGCGACATTGTACTCATACTCATTGCAACCTGTTCCTATAAATCAATGTTGTAGTGAGTATGAATGAATCAGAGTAGTTGAATTTTAATACTGTTGACTAACTTATACTAAAAATTTCATGAGTACTTATGAGTAGCGAAAAACACGATTCATTATTGCTGGTCTCTGATTTTAAACTCGATTAAATCGATTCGATTCGATCGACCATTTCACCACTTTGCAAATATCAATATCACAACACTATTGTTTTAAGAGGCTTTAAGATACATGTTTGCCTGTTTGCTTGTGTATGCTTGATAGTGTCTTTAAAAAAGCATCTGTTTTCATACCGAATTCAATACGATAAGGCAAGAAAGAAAAAATAAAATTATTTACAACTGAAACTGAAATACTGACCGATACAAACGGAATACATAATGAATTAAGCGTATCATATAAGGAATATTTTTGTTGTTAATTCATTTTTCTTTTTTGTATTGTTGTTGTAGATTTAGATTTTAGTTTTTCAAAGATTTGCCAAGAATTTCAAATCGTAATATTTGTTAATAATTTGTCGTCTTTTTTTTAATTTTTTTAGCAATTATTGGCACTTGGAATATATTTGGAATTAAGAAAAAAACTCATATATGTACATACATACATACCTACTTACCTGTATTCACGAAGAATATTAAAAAATAAGAATGTTTTTAAAAAAATATTAAAAAAATTTTTTGCGAATGTCTTTTGTTATTAAACACTCATACTGATACTGTTTGATAAAAATATTTACAATTTAATTTATTATTGTTGTTGTCATGAGTAAACAAAACAGCCGGTTATTTTTGTTTATTTTTATTTAATATTTTTATTTTTTTGTTTATATTACTTTGTGTCTGTTTGTTTTTATAAAAAAAACCACAGCTGATCTCATTTTATTTTATTTTTAGCGAGAGAGAAATAGAGAGCAAATTATCAAAATTAAACAGCAGCGTCGCCAAGTTTTGAAAACATAATAAAGAGATACAATTAATATAGAACAACGATTAAAGAGAATACTTATATAACTTCAAGAGAAAATAATTGCAGAGATCAGCAATGAATCGTTTTTTCGCTACTCCAAAATACTCATGACATTTTGAGTATGAGTGAGTCAACAGTATTGAAATTCAACTGCTCTGATTCATACAGGTTGCAATGAGTGTTAATCCAACGTTGACACCAAACTCATACCATTCGAAATATGTTTGATTCATACGTCTACTCATTCAGATTCATAAATTTAAAAAAATACTTATAATACTCATAAATGATTCGAGTGATTAGAATTATTCATCAAATTGTAGTTGTTGCATTTACAAAAAATAAGAAAGACAAAGACAAAGATAACAAGCAAAGCAAACACACAACCTTCTAGTGAGTATTGTAGTGGTCGTACGCGAATCATACTTATTTTGTGATTTTGTGTTCGCTTATAAGATGTAAAGCCCGGGTTTGAATCCCATGTCAGACATCAAAACGAATTTGCCAACACCATTACTGCTCGTACAAGTCCAATAAAAAATATAATTTCTTTTCAAAATTCACATCCATCTGCTCAAACGATAATTCATTCGAAATTCTCAACCACTGATAGGAACCAGTCTCCTCAACAGGCTTCCAAGGCGAATGCTTAGTATATTCACAATTGGGATTAGAAGTCTTAGCAAAGGCAGTCCACATTTTAATCATGCGCTGTATGGTTAGATATTCCTTCGAATACTTTTCTAATTTCCAAGAGTAGTTTGCATAAAACAAATACGACAAGTCATCAGCATGTGACACACCTCGCTTGATATCCTTGCCACAGAATATGGCACGATGATGGTTAAAGGTAGGCGAGTCAAAATCAAAAAGGTATTGATAAGTACTTCGTGAATTGTTAGCTTGTCTGGCTTTAATTGCAAGGTGTATGCCCAACCAAAAGGATAGAAAGGAATCGTACTGAAAGAAGGAAATTCCAAGAGAAATAATTTAAAAGTTTCGCAAACATTTCTAAGGCACTTGGAACTTACTTCCATAAATCCCATTATTTCTGAGGTATTTTGAAAGTATAAATCCTTAATTTGTTGCAATAGAGTCTCCATTCTCTCCGGTGTTAAGTTTGCTCGTATATCAGACGGGAAATATAATTTTGGATTGTTATGATAAATTTTCAATAAATTTTGAAGTTTAAGTTGAAAATATCTTACTAAACCCTCAAAGGAAGTACCACCTATTATCATGGGTATGTGATTGCCCCAAGCATTGGCAGTTAATTCCTCCAGAGGTTTGCTAATAACAGCATCCTTACTGTCATAAGGCTCTAGACAGGGTTTAAAGGCAAAATAGTCCCCCTGAAGTTTAGCTTCTAAATTTAGTTTCTCCACCAATACTAATTCCTTAGCTTCAATGTTTCTTAGAAACTCCAAGACCAATTTATCCTCATTAGGTCCAGTGTAGCCTTTCAGAGTGGACAAACGATAAGGCCAGTGGGTTGAATTTTCATTATATGACCAGGGATTGAGGGCTACACCTGACATGGAAATGGCCTTATGGAAGAGGCCTTTTGTTTGTTCACAAAGAGTCATATAATGCACGGAAACACCACCAGAACTTTGACCAAAAATCGTGATATTCTCATTGTCTCCACCAAAATATGAGATGTTTTCTTTGACCCATTTTAAAGCCAACACCTGATCCTTTAAGCCTGCATTACCGGATACTTCACAAGCTGGATCTGCTAGACTTAAAAATCCCAGTGAGGATAAGCGATAGTTAAAGGTGACTAAAATAATATTTTCCTGCATAAAATAGTCGGGACTATATAAAGCTCTTATTGCAGAGCCCATATTGAAAGCACCACCATAAAACCATACCATAACTGGCAATTTCTCTTCTGCTTGCAGCTAAAGCTTGATGAAAAGCAGAATTTTTTTAAACACAAAATTTTGTAGAAAATCTTTGTGATTGATTCAGTCACCGTTTTGGCAAATACATTTACATACAAGCAGTTTTCTGTGCCTTTTACTGGTCCTCTGCGTTTTTTTTGCAGAGGCTTTTTATTGAACTCACGACAGTCTCTTACATCTGACCAACCGCTTGCTGCTACTGGAGCCTTAAAACGTAATTCTCCTAAAGGAGGTTCAGCATAAGGTATACCCTCGAAACTATAATAGTCATAATTGTAAATGGTTTTCCTTTTTAGACCTTTAATAAGCCCTTGCGGTAATTTCAGAATGGGTTCTCTGTGTAATGAATTGAAAATTTAATTGAAAATAGACATGAAATTTGTTAAACTCACTGTGTATTGGTTGGCGTACTTCTCTTTTGAGTATTGACAGAATAGTTGCTCTTTATGAATTTAGTTTTTAAGGGAACGCTTGTTATAGACTTCAGTTTAAGAGCGCATTGTCTAAAGCTATTCAGCAACATTTATGTATGTGTGGCAACAGTAAAAGCCCCCCAAAATATTGGAATTTTGAAAATAATTTTGAATTATTCTTACAAATATTTTTATTTTTAAATTTAATTTTGATGGAAAATATTATGAACGTTTGTAACACGGCATACTTGTATTGGTTCATGAACAAGGATGAATAAAAGTGAAATGGAAAGTAAGGCAGCTCAATAGTAAAGAAATTAACGAAATACCTTCATATCGTTGGAACTCGATATAATCAATCGTTTTCATATTGTATTTGGCATCAACTACATACAGTATCATGTTGTGGATCATAAATATTATTAGGAATCCAATCAGAAATTTTAGGATTTCTAAAAGATCTCTCATTAAATGTTTCCTGGTCTTTAAATTTAAATCAAACAATGCCTGTGTGAGCTACACACACATACATAACCGATCACTACAACCTTTCAGTCAGGATTACGGCTTAGCTTCCCACACCACTTATGTTGTGTGTGTTAATTTTATAAATGCTGTGTGTGAGATATCGAAATTTTCGAAACGAAATTCGTTTTAGAGAACTATTGGTACCATTGAAGTCGCCATTGTCTAGGAGGTAGAGTGTTGGCTTATTAGGCGTGAAGCCAACTTTCAAAACCCAGGTCTGACATCTCCAACAGAACAAAATATGAAAAAAATATTTCTTAGGCGACTTCCTCTTAGCAGATTTCTGACAAAAAATCCGACAGTAAATAAAATTGCCATGAAAACTGTAGGTCCCGTCACTCATGTATAAAATTACAAATCACAACATAAGTTTTGTAATGACACCAATATGTGTGGAATATAATAGCATTCAAACGACTGCCACGACTACTCTTATTAGATCGCATTTTAGCTGTACAACTTCGAGGCTTAAATGAGATTGAATTTGACCCATGGCATGACTTATTTTGGTCTTGTAAATGGCTGTGATGTCTTTGTATACACCTGCGATTATAGAAAACCCAACCCAAAAAAATTTCTAACGGGTCAAATTACATGATTTTAGTTGTCAGTTCACGTCACTTCCACTTAAGATCATCCAATCGCTCGTGCAGAAAATTCAATGTGGCAAGTGCTGTGTGGCACATAACGTCATCTTGCTGAAATCACATGTCGTTGATTTCCTGATCATCCAATTCAGTCCAAACGAAGTTATAAACTATTGAACTATAGTGCTCGCCGTTGTCATTGATGGCCTGATCAAAATGAAATACGAAATAACTGCCAAAAACCAACACCAAACAAACAGTGACTTTTACGAGATGCATTGGACGATCTTGGATTCGATGTATCATGGCATCAAATTCCACAATTTTGTTTGTGCATATACTCATTAATCTAGAAATGGGCTGGGGATGCTTTTTCGATTACAATCAGTTCCCACCTGCTCCGGAGCATGTTCAACGAACACACGTTTTAGTCAGTGGCCGTCACCAGTGATTTAACTAAACGGACTAAAGAAATGCAAACTAGTTTGACAGCAGTAGCTTCTATTACAACCTTTTAGATGTAATTACGACCTAGCTTGTCTCACCACCCATGTTGTATGTGTTAAATTTGTCAGTGACTGGTGAGACTTATAAATTAACATTGACTTTGAACAACAGATTTAAGGAGTTTTTAATGGTAGTTTTATTTACTCTCAAAGCTTATGTTAGAAGATTGTTGGGAGAGATCGGTAAAAAAAAAATATTCTTCAATATTTTTTACGTACGTGGCATCCAAATTTCTTTCTATTGAATGAATCCAAGTAGTCTTAAGCTACCAGTGATTCTTTAAGCATTTATTTGGCTAAACAAGAACTCTACAAATTTTTATTTCTAAGTCCTTTGATTAGTCAAAATGAGCCTTTCAAATTTCTAATCATCTCAATGAGATAATGTCTGGATATTGTGGCTAAAATATGATGAATTTTGGCAGTGGTTACTGTATACTATTGTGGTATACTGCCTTTTAGTATACAACACTTCATTAAGAAGCTGTGTTGTATCTGGATGACTAAATCCAGTACGCTCAGACCCATGTGATTGAGAAACCTAAAGAACTGCTGGTAGACAGTGCATACTAAATACTAGTTTTTCTTCCTGTAAGTATGCCTTTAAATTTATTTGTATAGAGACTTGTAAGTTGACTTTAACATTTTAAAAAATAAATTCATTTCTCATATAAATCCATCCAGAAATTCAATTTGTTTCTAAATTTCTCATCCATTTGCTCAAATGACAATTCATTCGAAATTCTTAACCAGTTATAAGCATCACTCTCCTGTACAGGCTTCCAAGGCGAGTCTTTAGTATATTCACAATTGGGATTAGAGGTCTTAGCAAATGCAGTCCACATTTTAATCATACGCTGTATGGTTAGATACTCCTCTGAATTCTTATCCAATTTCCAAGAGTAATAGGCATAAAATATATACGACAAGTCATCAGCATGAGCAACACCTTCCTTAATATCATCACCACAGAATATAGTACGATGGTGGTTGAAGGTAGGCGAGTCAAAATCAAAAAGATATTGGTAAGTAGGCGTGGCATTTAAAGAATGTCTGGTTTTGATTATATGATGTATGCCTAACCAGAATGAGATAAAGGAGTCGTACTGAAATTGTAAGACAAATAATATCGGAAATTATTTGTGAATTTGAATTTCTTAAATATTTAAACTTACATCCATGAAACCCATGACATCGGTAGTATTTTTGAAATGTAGTTCCTTGAGATGTTGCACAAGTTTCTTTAACTTCTCCTCTGTTAAGGTTTTTCGTAATTCAACGGGGAAATATAGCTCTGGATTATTATTGTATAATTCGATAACATTTTTCTTCTTAATCTGAGAATATCGAACTAAACCCTCAAAGGAAGTGCCACCTATTATCATGGGTATGTGATTGCCCCAAGCATTGGTAGTTAATTCCTCCAGAGGTTTGCTAATAACAGCATCCTCACTGTCATAAGGCTCTAAACAGGGTATGAAAGCATAAAAACCACCTTGGCCAACAGCTTCTAGATTTAGTTTATCCACTAATACTAGCTCCTCGGCTGGTACTTTTCTTAGATAATCCAAAACCAATTTATCCTCATTAGGGCCTTTGTAGCCTTTTTCGCAAGCCAAACGATATGGCCAATGTGTTGAAGGGCCACTAAAAGCCCATGGGTTCTTAACAACACCAGACATGCAAATAGCTTTGTGGAAAAGGCCTTTTGTTTGTTCACAAATGGTCATATAATGCACTGAGGCACCACCAGCACTCTCACCAAACACAGTGATGTTATCGTTGTCTCCACCAAAATATGAGATGTTTTCTTTGACCCATTTTAAAGCCAATAACTGATCCTTTAAGCCTGCATTACCGGGTACTTCACAAGCTGGATCTGCTACACTCAAAAAACCCAGTGATGATAAGCGATAGTTAAAGGTGACTAAAATAATATTTTCCTGCATAAAATAGTCGGGACTGTATTTAGTTCGTATGCCAGAACCGGTATTAAAAGCCCCACCATAGATCCAAACCATAACGGGTAGTTTCTCGTTACTCTTTAACTACAGTTAAGTAAGATTAGAAAATTATTTCAAATTTAAAGAGAAGCTTTTTTTCTGTTTTTCTTAAATTACTTACCGTTTTGGCAAACACATTTAAATACAAACAGTCTTCGCTACCGATTGCCTCACCCTCGTGATTCTTCTGTAAAGGCTTCTTATCAAATTCACGACAGTCTCTTACATCTGACCACCCACTGGCTGCTACTGGAGCCTTAAAACGTAATTCGCCTAAAGGAGGTTCGGCATACGGTATACCCTCGAAACTATAGAAGTCATGATCGTAAACGGTTTTCCTTTTCAGGCCTTTAATCAAACCTTGAGAAATTTTCACCACTGGTTCTCTAAAAGGTTTCAAAAATTAATATTTATTTACAGGCAAATAAGTTTATAAAATCAAACACTTGCTGTGTATCCATTATGTTGGGGTGGTGAGACCAGCTTCTCTTTTGTATTGTAGTAAAAAATCTGACTTTTACGATAATGCCAACGAAATGAACGCTTTTTATAGACGTGAGTTTAAGTGAGTGTTGTGTGAAACAGTTTAGCAACATTTATTTGCGGCAGCAATAAAAGCTAGAATTACGGAGACGGTTTAAGAAAATTTAAAGGAATTTTGATGAGAATTTGTTTATGTTAGGGCGTCTAGTACTCCCATAAGTCCCATTGCTAGGGAACAAATTTCAAAACGAATCAAGTGGATTTGAATAAGATACAGAAACGTGGTTGAGTTGGTCGTAGCCTAGTAGGTAGTGTGTTGGCTTAATAGAAGTGAGGCCTCGGTTCCAACCCCAGATCAGACATCAAAACGAAAATATGAACAAATATTTCTTCGACGACTTTCTTTCTTCAGATTTCAGGCAAAAACTCTTAGAGCAAACGAAACTGCCATGAAAAGTTTTTCCAGAATCGACTTTAAACTGTAGGTCCCTCCACTCATGTATTAAATTGACACACACAATATAAGTGGTGTAGGAAGCTAGGTCGCAATCCTGGCCGAAAGGTTGTAATAACCAATTATGTATGTATGTATGTGGCATTTAAAACCTATCTAATAAAGAACTCAGCAGGGTCTATTGAATTTATGGTAGTAAAAATCAGAACCCTGAGGATTATGGTTAGGTTAATGGGAAACACGTCTAACAATAGGTTCAACAGTGGATCGTGATTAGACAAACCGAATGGCTGATATTTCTGTCTTTAAGTGTTCCCTAGACAGTATCAGAAAAATCTACCATTTTTGGAAACGCTTCGCTACGAGAATGAGTACGTAATAAGACTACCTAAAGAAACTCGACAACTATGTACAGTTGTAGAAGAGAAACCATACAAATGCGTCGAGAGTATATAATGGGACAGTACCGAAAATGTCCAAGTTCAGGGTGATGTTTTCAGAACCTCTCTTTCTAACGAACTTAAACAGGAATTAAAGATGACGAGACATAGCATACTAACTGACACTCATGCTCTAATGAAATTGATTCAAGATTAGAATGGAATGTTAAATAATTAGGCATGTCATATAGAAAATCGAGGTAATAAACAAGCAGATACGATTGCAGGTAGGTTCGGTTCCACGCCGCTGATGAGGCCAGACCCTTTCTGTGGAGTACGAAGGGGAAGGTACATTCGGGAGGGTACATTCGTTGACAGGAAAGAAAAAAGAGGCGAACATTTTTCTGAGTTCCAACGCGTTTGAGACAGTCTAAACTTTTATTGGGCAATTACAATGAATAGTGATTTTAGTTATGCATCAGACTATTGAGAGGCAGCCTGAGGGTAGTAACCGTCATTATACCAGGCATAGAAGATTAAAAGAATACTTGTTATAGAATATAGATCGATTTATGCCCAGTATTTAGACTCCATTATAAGGTGAACAAATTACCAGGACACATACTTGGAACTTCTGCAACGCTAATGCATATCAGAAGGGAGTACTTGGCTGTCGAGCAATTAATAGGCAGGCAGATATCCTTGCTAAAGCCGAACATCATCCTAAACTTTGCAGGAGCAACAGGATTGCAGTAGACATTACGGGGATGGACTATATAGTTTGGCGACTTTTCAATAAATTGTTTGACGACACAGAAAACTTCCTTGTCACCAAACATCAAAACATCGATGTTTTGTTTTTAATGTTCATCACTAATACATCTAAAGCTATTAGTAGGAAATTTCTTTTTGCAACATCTTATAATCTTTTTAATAACCGTCAAGGCAACTGAAGTTCAACTCTTCTCCGTATGTAGAATAGTACATACACTGTGATTAGTACACACCAGAGATCAGCAATGAGTATTCCAAAAGATGAGTAGATACGAATCATGCTCATAATTTATGATAAATATAAGCATTCATACTTATGTTAATATCATACACATACTACTCATATTCAAAGTTTGAAGTACTCATCGTACTCATACTTAAAAATACTCTTCTCTACTCAACATTTACAAGAATCACAACGTAAGTATGATTGGCGTACGAACACTACAATACTCAGTAAAAGGTATTGTGTGTTTGCTTTGCTTGCTGTCTTTGCTTTTTTTTTGTAAATGCAACAACAATTAATACTGTAAATTCTGAAGGAATCACTCGCATCACTTATGTGTATTAAAAGTATTTTCTTAAACTTATGAATTTCTGAATTAGAAGGCGTATGAATCAAACATATTTCGAATGTTATGAGATTGATGTCAACGTTGTACTCATACTCATTGCAACCTGTACTTATAAATCAATGTTGTAGTGAATATGAATGAATCAGAGTAGTTAAATTTCAATACTGTTGACTCATTCATACTCAAAATTTCATGAGTACTTATGAGTAGCGAAAAAACGATTCATTGCTGATCTTTGGTACATACATCTTTACAACCCTTGAATGAGGATTACGGCCTCGCTTCTTACACCACTTATGTTGCGTGTGTTAATTTTATACATGAGTGGCGGGACCTATCGATTTCGAACGACAGATTTTTGAGAAACTTTTCATGGCAATTTTATTTACTCTCGCAGAGTTTTTGCCAGAAATCTGTTGAGAGAAAGTCGCCGAAGAAATATTTTCTTCATGTTTCGTTTTGTTGGAGATGTCTGACCTGCGGTTTGAACCGTGACCTTACGTCTAAATACACTGTGATTGGTAATGATTTTTAACAGTTATTCGCCTTGATTATATATAGTCTAGTAGCTACACAAGCCTCCATTACTAATTTCAATCGATTGTTGTAAGCTCAAGACATAACAACAAAGCCTTTGTACCTCAAAAATCTACTTTAGTTTCATTACAACAATTAAGTTTACAGTGAAACTAAATGCAAATGCAACAGTTTTTATTTTCTAATTTTTGCCCCATATTTTTATTAGCACATAAGATAAGATATGCCTACCATATGACTGGCAATATTTAATTTTTACTCTTAAATAAATCACCATATTTCTTAAGCTCTTAAATAATTCTCTTAAATTTAACTCACCTGAAAATGAAATCTCCCCCAGGCGCCAACGATATTTTATTCAGACAACCGCTTTGCTTTACGGAAGCCCAACAACTAACAGCGGAATGTTAAAACTTGCACAGTGTGTGAGCAAAAGCAAAAGCTTTTTCCCATCGACAACAACAGTTTGTTGGGTACTCAAGCACGCTTTTCTTTTTTTCTTTCTTTCTCAACACAATATTTATCAGCTGTTTGTCAGAAATTTTTACAAACACACACACACATATACAAACTTTTATACACTATTTAAATAATCAAAGTTTTTATTGTTTTTATTTATTTAATATGTGCTTAAGTGGATACAATGGTTGTTAGTTTTAATACAATTCATTCGGTTTATATAGGGAGTCCCATACGATGAATTTCTCTTTTTCGGGTATGATATCGAATTTCAAATCATCGGCTATTTGAAGAGCCAAATTGGCTTCATTGTGAGCCAAGGGCAACCATGAAATGCCTTCAATTGCTTTACAATTTGGATTAGAGGTTCTAGCAAAGCTAGTTATCAAGCCAATCATTGTCTCAATAGTTGTATACTCCTTGCTGGACTTGTCCAGTTTCCAAGCATAGCTGCCATACCAGACATAAGACATATCATCGGCATGAGCTACACCAGTTTTTAAGTCTTCGCCACAGAAACGTTTACGATGATGATTAAATGTAGGCGAATCGAAAGCAAAGCGATAAAAGAAAGTGGGTGCCTTACCATAGGCAAGACGTGACAGTAATGAACGATGGAAACCATGCCAGAAGGTTTTAAAGCCATAAAACTATAACAAGAAAAACAAACTTAATTAAGACCCTTAATGTATTTCAATTCATCTACTCACATCTAAAAATTCTTCTAGACACTCATCACTGGGTGTCTTGTTACCAAAGTGAGCCCTTACTAAACGTTTAACCTTTTCCAAGGACTTCTCTTTATCTTGATCTCTCACCTCAAACGGCAACATTCTCTCGAGATCATTATTAATCGCATTCATGGCCTGAGGAAACATTTTCAATTTGGGATACATTAAGTAGCCCTCATTAGCAACACCACCCACTATAATGGGTATATCATTACCCCAAGCAGTCTTCAACATTTCTCTGGGCTCTTCAGGTATCACGCAATCGTCACCCTTGTACGCTTCAACACAGGGACCAAATGTAAACATAATGCCATTACGCCTTTCTTCGTCCGTTAGAATATCATGTTTAACTAATTTTTCAGGTTCCAAAGATTGCAGGTATGCAACCACATCACGATCATTATTAGCACCTTCATAGCCATGATACTTAGCTAAACGATAGGCATGATCTTTTTGCGGTGTATTTGCCCATGTATTAAGCATTGAACCGGACATACAAATGGCCTTATGAAATAGGCCTTTGGTCAAAGGCGTAGACGTCATATAATGAGTTGAAGCACCTCCTGCACTTACGCCAAAAACGGTTATATTATCGCTATCACCATTGAAATGTTTTATGTATTGCTTCACCCATTTTAAAGCCAAAATTTGATCTTTTAAGGCAGCATTACCGGGTATTTCCAAAGAAGGATCTGAAACGCTAAGAAAACCTACAAAATTTTGGAATTAGAATCCTTAAAATAAGGGGAACACATTTTCATTTAGTTTGTACTTACCTAAGGAACACAGTCGGTAGTTGAAGGTAACCAACACTATATCCTCTTTCATAAAATAATCGGGACTGTAAAGATCTTTTGTGGCCTCGCCAGTTGAAAAGCCACCGCCATAAATCCAAACCATAACAGGCAAAGGTTTCGCAGAGTTCAACTAAAAGAAACATAATGGTAATGAACGTAAAAAAGTACAAAAGAGAATTGTACTTCTTAATATTAATCATTACATAAGGGTAAGTTATAGTAGTATAGGCCATAAGGGTGATGCGGTCAAAACAATCTCTTATTTAAATGAAGATTTGAGTCTATCTCACTGTTATTCGTAGATGGTCATAAGGTTAACGTAGTGGGATCTTATCTTTGAATGCAATTGGGTATTGCATGTCCTATTCATATACATCTCCTATGCGTCGAATCTAACCTAACATTACTGCAACATATTTCCATATAAATTTGTTCACAGTTGGCTTGTGATTCACACCGCGAATAGGTTAAAATTTATATGTTCTTTTTAAAATATTAAACCAAAATTGTACAAAAAAAAGTAGTTTGACTATCTTAAAATAATTAAAGTTGATTAGAGAAATGAATTATGCGGGCATATCTATATGGGAAAATTAATGCTTTCAGCTGACATTAAAAATTTTATAAAAAAAAAAGTCCGTTTCGATTCCTAGATGACTTACATAGATGCCACCTAAGAGACTCTTTTTCAAAAAGAATTTTTTCATGTGCTGGTCTCACAATTAATTTTATCTCATCTTAATTTCTAAATGACTTTCAATTTTTTTTATCTCTCTTAACATTAGCTTACCTTTTTGGCATATACATTCAAATACAAACAATCCTCCGAGCCCATTATTTTGCCCACATGAGGATTATTCTGTACCGGCTTAATGTTAAACTCCAAACAATCTCTTACGCCCGTCCATGGCTTTGCGGGTAAAGGAGCTTTAAATCTTAAATTACCAACTGGTGGCTGGCCATAGGGTATACCCTCAAAATTATAATATTCCTCATCGTATATGGTTTTCCTTACACAGCCTCTAAGTTGGCCAACGGGTAAGGAAATCTCTTGATATTTTAAACTGAAATTATGAGTTAATTTTTTTATTAATTAAATGGAATTTTTTAATCAAACTTACTCTTCTGTCATGCCGATTGCGAAAGCTGTTAACACTATTGAGTTTATTAACGAACTAAATTTACAAAATTTTTTTTATGCTTTCTATGCAGAGTCATGTTATTTTTTCATTTTTTTTTTTTTTTGTTTATTTTACTCTTCTTGGTCTAGGCTCTCTTTTAGTTTTAAAAGAGATAATTAAGTAAAAAAGAAGCTTTTAATTATTTGTTTATATTTATTTAAAAAAAAAATAATCTTATCATTTGTGACATAAAAAACTTCTGATCTAATTCGTAATGAAAACGTTCGACATCATAGCGTCGATAATTACCAAATCAATGAATGGTAAAAACGAATATCGGAATACCTAAGGACGTACTAGACTGCCAGGGCACCCAACATCAAGATTGTCATAATTTCAAGGTTTTAATTCAACGAGATCTGTAATTATCACAACGAAGTCCGTCAGTTTCTCTGCCTACAATTGAATTTTAACTTCAGATGTGCTTAGCTTTCTAAAAACCAAAAACCATTTAAAATTTTTATGGAAAATATCTCCATTTTTTAAAACGATTATGTACGTTCGAAGAGATGGCGATATGCATCTGGTTTTTCATATTAAAACTGAGAGCCTAACTTCAACAACAAAAATCGTATGAATAATGCTCAATGAACAAAGTTTCTCACCATTATATACATCCAAGACAACAACCTGTAGAGTAAACGAGAGATGGCAACTCTATCATTCTAGGAATTCGTACAATAGACCAATCACCTGCTTATCTATAAAACTAAATGAATCTAACCGAACTATACTAACTTCGTCCAGGTGGAGTAGACATAATTTTTTTTCAAACAAATTTTCTCTTCTAATTACTTAAGGTATACAATGGATTTCCTTGCTGCGTTTTACAAACGAATGTATGAAATTAATATACCCTGAACATAGAGTAGCTGACAATATCAAAGTATTCTCATGATAATGATCTTTGCATATGAAAGCAATGACAAGCAGTTTCTAAATTAATTTGCAATTGAGATAATAAGTTTGGCAAAAATAAAAAGATTGTCGGCTCAAAATTTCCTTCGAATACAACAATATAATGTGAGGAATAATCTAAAATGACTTCAAAATAAACAATTATTCTACAACAATAATTTTGGTGAGTGTAATTTTCCTCCAGATTTTTTTTACGGATAAGTCTGTGTCATTTTAAAAGCGTGAGGTAATCAGGAATCTGCATAATATTTTAACTAGGGAACCATTATATGGTAAACAGATGGATCAAGAACGAATCTGGAAACAGCAGCATGAGTTTTTGGTTTCAGTATAAAGTATTTCAAGCCAAAAGGAAAACTTGTGAGTATCTTTCAAGACGAAGTCTATGCTATTGAAAGATGTTCAACTTGTATACGAGTATTGAACTTGGATATGAGGTTCAAATGAAAGGACATGTCAATACTATCTGATAATCGGACAGACATTCGAGTAGTCGGCTCTTATGAGTTTAAATCGAAGACAGAATGCAACGGTCTGGAATGCCTGAATCGGTTAGGTAGAGAAGAGAGATCAGCAATGAATCATTTTTTTCGCTACTCCTAAGTACTCATGAAATCAGGAATCTGCATAATATTTTAACTAGGGAACCATTATATGGTAAACAGATGGATCAAGAACGATTCTGGAAACAGCAGCATGAGTTTTTGGTTTCAGTATATAGTATTTCAAGCCAAAAGGAAAACTTGTGAGTATCTTTCAAGACGAAGTCAATGCTATTGAAAGATGTTCAACTTGGATAGGAGTATTGAACTTGGATATGAGGTTCAAATGACAGGACATGTCAATACTATCTAATAATCGGACAGACATTAGAGCAGTCGGCTCTTATGAGTTTAAATCGAAGACAGAATGCAACGGTCTGGAATGCCTGAATCGGTTAGTTAGAGAAGAGAGATCAGCAATGAATCATTTTTTTCGTTACTCCTAAGTACTCATGAAATTTTGTGTATAAGTGAGTAAACAGTATTGAAATTCAACTACTCTGATTCATTCGTACTCACTACAACATTGATTTATAAGCACAGGTTTCGAGGAGTATGAGTACAACGTTGACATCAAACTCATAACATTCGAAATAGGTTTGTTGCATAGGCCTATTCATTCAGAGATTCATAAATTTAGAAAAATACTTATAATACTCATAAATGATTCGAGTGATTCGAATCATTCATCAAAATTTACAGTCTTAGTTGTTGTTGCATTTACAAAAAAAAAAAAAAGAAGAAAGAAAAGACAAGGACAGCAAGCAAAGCAAACACACAACCTTTTAGTGAGTATTGTAGTGTTCGTACGCGAATCATACTTATTTTGTAATTCTTGGAAATGTTGAGTAAAATAGAGTCGAAATCAACAACATCATGCGTATTGTTAAGTATGAGTACTATGAGTATTTCAAACTTTGAATATGAGTAGTATAAGTTCCAGCGATAATGCAGAAATTCTAGGTAATTAACAAACAAATAAAGGGGAGGGTGATTTTACGCCTTTGATGATACCAGAATTCTGTGAAACATGGTAACATAGTCTCAGAAACTGTGATGCATAATGCATTCTAGGTAGAAACACATGGGTAAGGATAGCATACTGAAATTTTCCTGGACAATAGGCTTGGTGAAGGTAGGTAGGTAGATCGAAGTGATATCTCTGATTATCAAAGCTCACTTGAGTACGTATAGAGTGACTCGTTGTAATGCCGCAGTTAAGAGCATTACAGTAATATCCTATTAAGATTGAAGGGAATACAATAGACCATATGGTTGCACTACTAAGGCACATCTTCACGACAATAAGAAGATAAGAATAATAAAACCCTCATTCTTTTCTCTATCGTCCTAGAGTTGCTATATAATTTACTCTAAGAAAATGGATTAGTCGCCGTAGTCTATGTAGTAGGTAGTGTGTTCGCTTATTAGACGTAAAGCCCGGGCCCCAGGAAAAAAAATATTTCTTCGGCAACTTCCTCTCAGCAGATTTCTGGCAAAAACTCTGAGCAGTTTCTAGCTATCGCAAGTCCCTCAATGATATAGCGAAACTGTACAATATTTGTTTTATATGGGTATCGCAATACAGCACTAACTTTGAAGCAAATGGACTGGTACGCAATGGCACAATCTTCGAGTTTTAATATTATGCAGCTATGTCACTTTCGGTTTCGATGCGAACAAAATAGTGCAGTAAATCTGGTTAAAGTTGGATACATAGTTTACGAAAGAATACTCAAACTCCAAAGGAGTACGCTCAGTATGGTTGTTATTATTAATTAACATTGGATTATGGACACTCATGCAAGATATATTGATCTTCAACACAGGGCAAACGACTTCTGCAGGGGCTGTAGAGACGGAAAAGTCAGTCTAATATGTAGAGGACTTGAATGGTCTATCGACAATGGACATTAGCAGCCTCTAGCAGTGGACAATGAGCAGTGGGAAACCGTGGTACATATATGGGTCTTATATGACCTAACTGTTCCTATTCCAATTTCTTGTGTAGATAGCCACGTCTGACATGAAAAAGTTTCTCCAAATCTGTCGTTCGGAGTCGATGTTAAACTCTAGGTCCCGCCGCTCATTTATGAAATTAAGGCACACAACATGAGTAGTGTGAGAAGCTAGGCCGTAATTCTGACTGAAGGGTTGTAATGGTTGTAATGACCAATTATGTATGATGATTTGATGTGGATTTTGTCAGAACTTGGTGCCTTCTTTCGCTATAGAAAAAGTTTAGTTTCCATTATTTCTGCTGTTGTTGCAAACGTTTCTCTGTAACTTGATCGATAACATAAAAATCGAAGCTATGGGTGTGTAATATCAAAACTAATCGATTCTATCTCGGTTTGCAAAGTAACAAAGTTTGAGAATCTCTGTGTAACGTTTATTATGAAACTTTCGATTTCAGTTGCTATTTTTTTTTTCATTCTCTTGTATGATAAGAAATTAACGTCTGATATTTATATACAAATTTTATAATTTTTATTTAAAATAATCGTAATGATTGCCTAGAAATTAGATTAGTTTCCCTTCTTATATAAATAGATGCCAATTGTTGTACAACTTTATGAAGGCCTGGAAACCTCATTAAATTTTAATTAAAAAAATTATCATAAAGCACTATCACATCTAATACGGTAATATGCCACCCTCAGTGTACATCTCATCCCTGGCACAGCATTTGTGATATTCCGGTTGACTAATGACTGCTGTTGAGTCGTAGCTTATGTTTAAAACCTTTGGTATACCAGTTCTCGCAACCGGCTCCCAGTAGGCCGGTTGTATTATAGCATTAGTGGGATTGGACGATTTGGCAAAGCAATAAAAACACTCAATCATCTGTTCTATGCACTTGTATTCCGGAGTATTTTTATCCAACGCGTATGAGCCGGGCATAAAGAAAATATACGATAACTCATCAACATGTCCAGCACCGCGTACATTGGGGCCACAATGTTTCAGACGATAGAGATTAAAGAAAGGGGAATCAAAATCAAATCGGTAGATATAAGTGGGTGCTGGAGAATTCCTTAATCTAGACTGAAGTACACGGTGTTGCTGATGATACCAAGCATACGATTCATTCTATAATTAAAGATTTTATTTGGAAATCAAAATGAAATTTACAGGTTAATTCAAGCATTCTACAATACCTCCATGGCACATTCGTACTTTTCCAATTTTATTTCTTTGTTACCAAAATGCATGTCAAGTATTTTCTGAATAAATTTCTGCTTTAACTTGTTATCATTCAGATCCTGTAGTTCTCGTGGCAATAAATTTTCTGGATATTTACGATATTTCTCATATAATGATTCATCTGTGGTAAAATATTTATATTTTATAAGGCACTCATTGGAAGTGCAACCCATCATGATTGGTATGGCATTGGACCAAGTATTCCTCTGTAATAGCACTGTATCATCAGCAACTATTGTATTTTCATTGATATAAGCCTCCAAAGTAGGCATAAATGGATAGGGGCCATATTTTTGCCTTTCCTCATCAGTCCATATATCAAAGCCTACCAGTTTATGAGCATCCACAGTGCAAAGAAATTTATAAATGGCCTGTTCATCAGTGGCTGCCCCTTTATAGCCTAAATGCTTGGCTAATCTAAATTGTAAGTCCGGTAATTTAGGCATTTCCATAGAAAAGCCAGCCATTAAGATGGCCTTGTGAAATAGTCCTTTAGCCGCAGGTGATAACGTTAATAGATGAGTAGCAAAACTTCCCGAACTATGACCGAATAGTGTAATATTCTCCTTATCACCATTGAAATTTTCACAATTATTTTGTAACCACTTAAGGGCCAAAATAACATCTTTAAGGCCAGCATTGCCAGGTATTTCTAAAGATTTATCCTTAAAACGGGCCAAGCCTTAAACCAAATAAATTAAAATTTGTTTGTATTACAAAACAAACATAAAAAAAATTTAAGAAAGCTGCATACCCATTAAACCCAATCGATAGCCTATGGTCACAAAAACCACATCTTTCATCATGAAATAGTCGGGACCCCAAGATAAGCGTGTAGCATCGCCAGTATTTTGGCCACCACCATGCAAATACACCATAACTGGCAGGCGTGGGCGGGTATTAAATTTCTTAACATACACATTCAAATACAAACAGTCTTCAGAACCTTGAACCTGCTGCTCATAACGATTCCACTGTACAGATTTGTTCGGTATTTTGGTGCAGTCCCTTATGCCCTGCCAGCTTTCAACGGGTTGGGCATCATTAAACCGTAAACTACCTAACGGTGGCTTTGCGTACGGTATACCATCAAAGCAATAAAATTTATCACCATAAACTGTTTCTCTTTGCAGGCCTTTTACCTTGCCAGAGGTGGTTTGCACTATGGATTGATCTCTATAAAATTGGAATATCTTTTTTAAATTTTTTTTTTAATTAAAAATCTTTTTTACTTACTCCACCATTATTTAAAAGAAATTGAAAATTAAATTCGTTCGATGTTGTCCCCTAAAACACTCACAGTGTATTGAGTTTGTAAAAATTCCATTCGTTTTCCGATACCTCAAGAACTTGTTTGTGTACGTGTAATCTGAAATTTCTTCAAGATAAGATGGCTATTTTAAATAAAAACATTCCAACCAATATATTATAAATAAAAAAAAACATGAAAAACACAAGAAAAAATTTTTATTACCAATATTTGGCATACTTTTAATAACCAGATTACTAGAAAAGTAAATTTCAAGATGCAGAAAATGATTTATAGAAGTGTAGTTGCAACCGCACTTATCTAAACAAATTGCATTTGTTGAGACTCACAATAATTCTTAGAAATTTCTAATGATTCTAATTGTTGTTGTGAAATATTTTTCTTCTTGTAATTAATGCAATTCTGTTTTCGAGCAGCAGATGTTTATGAAAAGATTTAATGCTCGTTGCAAAAAGCTGCCTTTAGTTTAAGTTCATTATTTCACTTTTAACATTTCAAAGAAGTACCATACTATCAAAAGAAAAGTACCAAATTCAAAAAGAACATTTTTTTTTTTAATTTTAAATTAAATTTAAAAATTTTTTCAAAAGTCTAAAAGGAAATGAAACAAGATTCTGTTAGAATAGATTAAAATAGTACTAAAAATAACAATAATAACCAACAAAAATAATAAAGACTATTATGTATAATCCCTACCCATACTCAATATCCAGCATTAGCGTTCATTTCAAAGTTTGGTGAAGTGTATGTACCACAGATCAGAAGTCGCCGTAGTCTAGTAGGTAGTGTGTTTTCTTATTAGACGTAAGGCCACGGTTCAAACCCAAAGTTAGACATCAAAACGAAATTTGAAAAAATATTTCTTTGGCGACTTCCTCTCAGCAGATTTCTGGCAAAAATTCTGAGAGTAAATAAAATTGCCATGAAAAGTTTCTCAAACAAAGTTTCGCCACTCATGTACGAAATTAACGCACACAACATGAGTGGTGTGAGAAACTAGGTCTTAATCCTGACGGAAGGATTGTAATGACCAATTATGTTATACCTATATACATACATATGTACCAGAGATCAGCAATGGGTATTCAAAAAGATAAGTAGAATCGAATCATACTCATAATTTCTGATACTTTTACGCACACATACTTATTTTAATATTGCACTCATACGTCTCATATTCAAAGATTGAACTTCTTATCGTACTCATACTTAACAATACGCATGATGTTGTTGATTTCGACTCTCTTTTACTCAACATTTACAAGAATCACAAAATAAGTATGATTCGCGTACGAACACTACGATACCCACTAGAAGGTTGTGTGTTTGCTTTGCTTGCTGTCTTAGTCTTTTTATGTCCCATTTTTTTGTAAATGCAACAACAACTAAGACTGTAAATTTTGATGAATATTTCGAATCACTCGAATCATTTATGAGTATTAAAATTATTTTTCTAAATTTATGAATCACTGAATGGGTAGGCGTATGAATCAAACATATTTCGAATGTTATGAGTTTAATGTCCGCGTTGTACTCATACTCATTGCAAACTGTACTTATAAATCAATGTTTAGTGAATACAAATGAATTTCAATACTGTTGACTCACTCATACTTAAAATTTCATGAGTACTTATAAGTAACGAAAACACGATTAATTTCTGATCTCTGATATACAGCACCTGTGTATGGAGCTGCGAAGATGTAACTGCATGCCAGCTCCCACTGGTATTCCTCACCCCGTTATACTTTCTCTATGTGATGCCTCAGTTTTGAAACTGGAAACGCCTCTCACGATTTTCAGAAAGGACAGTTTACTTTTACAGCTACTGGGGACTCATAATGAGCATTTCGCATTCAATTCAACGAGACACACTGCTTTAAATCTCTCCAAATCAATCTTGGCTTTGCCACTGTTTGTGAAGCTTGCTTCACTGTGCTTTATCTGTTTCGCACTTTGCTTTCGTATGTGATCTCCTATTTATCGCCCGTAATTATTCACTTCGAAAGTGAGTCTCAAATTAAAAATCGGTCTTTGACAGCCTAGTAGCTATTAACGTATACAGGGTCCTTCTCTTTTCTATGATTTGATCAACTTAAAAACTAAATCCCTGCATGTGGCGTAAATGTATGGGAATTAAAAAAAAAAAACAGCTTTGCATATGTTTTAAAAGCACTCAGCATTTTTGCATATTAGGTAAATAATAGTTTAAATTTATTTATTTATTAATAATAATACATTAAAATACTTAAATATCTCATAGAAATTATATATTTTGTTCAAAATTATAATACAAACATATTTGTGCATTTCCTTTTTACACACACTTCATCAACATCGTTTTGCTGTAATCGTTATTAGGATTCAACCTTGTAGATGTGCTCCCACACATGCAATTTTTCCATTTCAGGTAAATCAATCAATAATAATTCTCTGCCAATATTCAAGCATTTTATATTGTCTACACTTGTTACAGGCAACCATAAATTGCCTTCTAATACCTCAGCGGTTTGATTGCAATTGGGATTAGAGTTGAAGGCAAACGACGACCAAATATCAATCATACGTTTAATGGTTTTATATTCTTCTGTCTCTGGGGATAATTTCCATGAGAAATTGCCATAAAATAAATATGAATGATCATCAACGTGTGCCACACCGCGCACTTGTTTACCACAATATTTGATGCGTTGATGATTAAAGTCAGGTGAATCGAAATCAAAATGATACAAATACGTTGGTGCCTTACCACTGAGAATACGTGATTTTAATACACGTAATATGGGATGCCAAAAACATTTATAAGAGGCAAACTAAAAGTGCAAATAAAATCGAAATTAATTGTTAATTAATAGAAAATGGTGTTCATACATACATCACAATAATTTAAAACATTTTCCATGGTGGCTTTTTTATCTTTGAAATGGGCTTCCTTAAGTTTTCTACCCAATTCCATTTGTTTTTCCACACTGTTTTGTTGCTTTACTGTTAAGGGTAAAAAGTGTTGCGGTTTCTCTTCCAACTCCGTTAGAATGTAAGGAGTAAAATGGGCACGTGGAAACATTAAAAGACCCTCGAATGAAGTGCCACCCATTAATACTGGTATCTCATTACCCCAAGCGTTTTCCAATAACTTTTCAGGATTCTCTTTTATAATGCACGTATCATTGGGATAAGTTTCTATGCGTGGACCAAAATTAAAGAAACAATCATCTAAATTCTCATCTTTGCTTAATAAATAGGGTTTCACCAATTCTAAAGCTGGCAGTTTTTGTAAATATTCAAATATTTGCTTTTCATCCTCCAAGGGGCCTTCATAGCCACATGCCTTAGCCAGGCGTTGATTAAGATTTTCTAAGGGATTGTAGGCCCAAGGACATATACAATTGCCCGACATTAAGATGGCCTTGTGAAAGAGACCCTTTGCCAGAGGACAACACATTAAATAATGCACCGATGCCGCACCTGCACTTTCACCGTAGAGCGTAATATTTTCGATATCGCCATTAAAGAGTGAAATGTTTTCGTTCAGCCATTTCAAGCCCATCAATTGATCTTTAAGGCCAAGATTACCAGGGGATTCCAAGTGTGGATCGTTGAAGGATATGAAACCTATGGAAATGGATTTAAAAGCACAAGAATAATTGGATACAGATAGCTTTTGAGATCGAAACAAATGATATGCAAATAAAAGTTCAAGTTTAGCGGTTGAGGCCTCTATCAGATGTCAGAAATGAATCGTTTTTTCGCTACTCATAAGTACTCATGAAATTTTGAACACAAGTGAGTTAACAGTATTGAAATTCAACTACTCTGATTCATTCGTACTCACTACAACATTGATTTATAAGTATAGGTTGCAATCAAACTCATAACATTCAAAATATGTTTAATTCATACGTCTACTCATTCAGATTCAAAAATTTAGAAAAATACTTATAATACTCATAAATGATTCGAGTGATTCAGGTGATTCAAATCATTTATCAAAATTTACAGTCTTAGTTGTTGTTGCATTTACAAAAGAAGAAGAAAGAAAAAGACAGACAGCAAACACACAACCTTCTAGTGAGTATTGAAGTGTTCGTAAGCGAATCATACTTATTTGTTGATTCTTGTAAATGTTAAGTAAGGTAGAGTCGGAATCATTAACATCATGCGTATTGTTAAGTATGAGTACGTACTCATCGTTCAAACTTTGAATATAAGTGGTATGAGTATGATATTAAAATAAGTATGAATGCGTATAAGTATCAGAAATTATGAGTATGATTCGAATCTACTCATCTTTTTGAATACTCATTGCTAACCTCTGGCCTCTATGTGAATCCGGCCAATACATGTATCTTTTTTTATTACAATCTTGAGCTATTTACGAGACATACGCTGTACATTACATAATTCTAACTTCTAGCATTACGTTTGTGTGTGTTCACATTAGTGAGTATATACCACAGGCCTTTTCTATATAAGAACTCGATAATATTGTAATCGATACGGCTACAATTTCTATGAATCATTACGACTTACCCAATGCTCCCAAGCGATAGCCAATTGTTATGAAAATCATATCTTTCATCATAAAATAATCTGGACCATGGAGGTTTCGTGTAGGATCACCTCTTTCAAAAGCACCACCAAAAATGAATATTACAACCGGCAAAGGTTTTGAAGAGTTCAACTAAATTAAGAGAACAGAGAGAAAAGAGTACAATTAAGTGTATATACTTAAGAGCAAGCAACCCACACTCTTGCAGAATAATTTTACCGACCTGTTTGGCATAAATATTCACATACAAACAATCTTCACTGCCTTCAATTTGATTAGTTAAAGGATTTTTTTGTATTGGCTTTGCCACAGCCTTTGTACAATCACGCACTTCAGTCCAAGGTTTCTTGGGTTGGGGTAGACGAAAACGTAATTCGCCCACTGGCACTTCAGCAAAGGGTATGCCTTCGAATGCATAGTAATCGTCATCATATATGCCTGTGCATTTGTGGCCTTGGACAGGGCCCAAGGTGGTCTCTACAATCAATTCACTTCAAAAAAATGTTTTTTTTTTCCTCTTTATTATGGTTTTACAAGCTCATTTCAATACCACTCACTTGCTAGACATATTGGCGTTCCGTTATCGCTAAACTTTAAATTATTTTCTTGATTTTATTGCGTTTCTCATGTATACATATAGTATTTCCGCCGTACAACGTAACTTTTTTCTTTTTTTCTTTCCTCACAAATGTATTCTGCTCTGACAATTGCCTCCGTATGACTGAAATTATTTCGATTGCTTTGCTTATTTCAAATTAACCAGAGTTCCTACTCAATGTCATCTACATTATTTGCAAGAAAAAAAAAAGATATTTTACTCTCGTATATATATTAAAACTGACTCATTGTGAGTATTGTTGTTGGTTGTGTTGCGGTTGAATTTAATATGACTCTCTGCAGTTAAAGCTCTTTTATCTAAAAGAAACACTTGCATATCTTTTAGATAATTTTGTTTTGTTTTGTGCTTTCTTTTGAATTATAATAAGTAAATATCACACATTTCTTGACCAGAAAACAGATAATTACAATGCCAGACAATTTTGTGGTTATGCAGAATATGTAATTAAAGTCAAAAATACCACACAATATTCTTTCTGTTCTCTCTGTCTTCTTTGTTTTCAAACATGGCAAGTGGTATTATAAAGCAGCTTATATGCTAGTCAATATACTAAAGTATTATATCAATTTGATTTAAAACTCCTCAGACAAGCTTCTCCATGCCTAACATGATAACAGATTCATCTTTCAATGCCTAGCAGAGATCAGCAAAGAATCGTTTTTTTGTTAATCATATAATTCTGAGTATGATTAAGTCAACAGTATTGAAATGAAACTATGTACTCTGATACGTTCGTACTCACTACAACATTGATTTATAAGTATAGGTTGCAATGAATATGAGTACAACGTTTACATCAAACTCATACTATTCGAAATATGTTTGATTCGTACTTTGAATATGAGTAGTATGAGTATGATATACAAATAAGTATGAATGAGTATAAGTATCAGAAATTATGACTATGATTCGAATCTACTCATCTTTTTGAATACTCATTGCAGATCTCTGGTGTCTGTATACATATGTATTTTTATTGCTCTGAGAACACGATTTCATGTTTAATTACAAAAAAAAACAATGTCTTCAATATTAGTGAGGGCTTTAGTGATTAGTGGAATATTTTTTTAAAATACATTATTAGTTAAAGGTAACTTTAGCTAAAGTGAACTTTAAAGTCACCTTTAATTTATTTTCCTTATTAAAACCTATAGATAAAATAAAGTTCGTTTTCTAATCTCTTGAATGTTCTCTTACTAAATGCATTTTATATATACTGCATTTGTATATAGCAAAAACTAATAAAAATAAGTTAAAACTAGTGAGCATATGCTTTTATACTCTTTTATTATTGTTTCTCTTGTTATACTAATTATTTCTTTGTTCTGCTTTAAGACTATCTTTTTTGTTTACATCGTATTCGTAAACATTCGACAGTTGTTTATGTATATGAAATATACAAAATATTATCTATCAGATATTTTTTTTTAGATACTCAATTTTTAATTGCATTGTTCTGAGACTCTTATATATTTTTTATAAGATTTATTTTTTTTATTGTTTAAATGTTTATATATATTTTTTATGGCATTAAATTAATTACGCAAAACAAAACAACAATAAGTCGTTGACAGCCAGAAAGACAATTAATAATAATAAAAAAAATCTTAAACAAACATTTATAAAGAAAACTTTAGTTAAATATGGCAGACCAAGTAACCTAGAAGAATACAAAAAAATCTGATAAATATTGCTACTGTAGTTTTAAAATAATAATGATAATTAAAATTGGATTATATACATATATTATATGTCTTGCTTAACTATACATACTTAAAGGGTCCGCCAAATGACTTTTTTCTTTTTGAAAATGCTTAAAAAAAATTACTGAATATTTTCTCAAATTCCTCTTTTTATTTGAAAGTACAATCCTTCCGGTTAATAATGGAAATTAATTACATTCAAATGGCTGCCTCGGCTGGCCATGCAGTGGCCTACACGATCGGTCCAATTTTTAAGCACATTATCGATTGTGTGCAGCTGTATTTCACCAATGGTTTCACGAATATTGTCCTTTAAAGCGTCAATTGTCTCTGGCTTGTCGGCGTAACACTTATCTTTGACGGCACCCCACAAATAATAGTCCAAGGGTGTCAAATCACAGCTCCGAGGTGGCCAAATGACATCAGCTCTGCGGCTGATAATGCGATCTTCAAAAACAGGGCGCAAAACTTAGAGTGTAGCTTCGGCTGTGTGTCTTCAATTTTTGTGAACAAAAATTCGTTCAGCATGGCCCGATACCGATCGCCATTGACTGTAACGGCCACTCCTTGCTCATTTTCGAAGAAAAATGGCCCAATTATGCCTCTGGACCAAAATCCGCACTAAACAGTTACTCGTTTTGGGTGCGTCGGCTTTTCAATGTATGCATGCGGGCATGCGACAATTTTGCTTGTTTACATACCCGCCAATATCAAAATGAGCTTCATCTGAAAAGATGATTTTTTTTTTCCAAAATCGGCATCTTCTGTGAGTCGATCGCAGGCCCACTTAGCGAAGCGAAAACACATTGGATGGTCAATTGGCTTCAACTCTTGAACCAATTGGACTTTGTATGGCGTCATACCAAAGTCTTTATGCAAAATTCGTCTCAATGATGTCACCAAAATGTTCAATTGTTGATAACGACGGTAAATTGATGTTGATGGCGCTTCACGCACACTTTTTGCCATAGCAGCAATATTCTCGGGTGTACGCACTGTTTTTGGCTTTTCACGCTTTGTTTTATCAATGAGAATGCCGGGTTCTTTCACTTTTTTCACAAGATAACGAACATATGGAGCTGGCGGTGCTTCTCTTCTTCCAAAATCCGTACGCAATTTACAACGCACACATTCTGCAACATTACCATGATTTTCAAAGTAATGTCGCAATATTTCCCAGCGTTGTTCAATCGTATACACAACCATATTCGTTCAGCGGAAGGATAAAACTAATTATCTGTCAAATCAGACATGAGCTAAGTGTTACTAAAACTCTAACAAAACTCATTCAAAGGAATACCAAGTTTATCGACATGCTGTCCAAATAGTCAGAGAGGCATGTGATTTATCCCCAAGAAGCCAAATACATCACGTAAATTTCTGCTGCCAATGAAATTGAGTTACCCTGCAAAACGAGCTGATAATACCTACTACTTCAGCTGAGTTAACTATGCCCCGATGGTAAACCCCGCACCGCTAGTGATCAGTTCATCAGCAATGCAATTTTCGACGATATCTCTATGTCCAGGAACATGTGTAAGAGTTCTCTTTAAGTGAGAAATGTTCGACGTTTGTGATTTAATCGCAGGCTGTTTGCAAAGTAAATCAAGGGATATTCAGAGAAACCCCCGCTACCTGAAAAACATCGCACCACTTTCAAAATGGCCCTGATCTCCACCTGCAAAATATTTTATTTACTCTTAGCAGTTTTCTACCCCCACATGGGTAACAATCTTGGCGCGATGTGGGGGCTTAAGTGTACTCCGACTCACTCTGGGACCCAGAGTGGGCTGGAGTGCATGACTAAAGGTTACCCGAATATCGTGGGAAGACTCTGTTTCGGATTGATGTCATGCTTGATCCTTTCGAATCGCCGAACCACGTATATTGCTCATACCCCTTTGGCACGGACCTATTTCTGTTTACAACGGACCATCCACATACTCCCTTTTCTGAACTGAGTGCTCCAAGCTGGTGGTTGTAGCTTTCTGGACCAAGTTGAATATGCACCGTAGCACCGGGGTGAAACCCGCAGTGTGAACGTCTCCAGGCTAGTGCTGCAACCGCCCCCGTCGCGTTAAACCCCTGGCAGGCCTAAAAGTACGTTCTTTTTCCGTCGCCGTTAAGTTGGTGGTGTAGGTTCGATTGAGAGGACTCCCGATTAACACCCGGTCTGGCTCTGAGCACCTGTCCCCATAAGGGCTAGTGCCAACCGTCGCGTGGCGAACGAGATCACTTGAAAATTACCAGCACTTCTATCACTCGTGCAGCATATTCAATGTGGCCCAAAGCGCTGTCCTATTCTTTTTCATGGCAGATTGATTTACTTTCAGAGTTTCTGCCAGAAATCTGCTGAGAAGTAGTCGCCGAGGAAGTATTTTTTTCATATTCCGTTTTGATGTTTGGCCTGGGGCTCCAACCCGGGATTTACGCCTTATAAGCGAACATACTACCTACTAGACTGTGGCGATTACCGCCGAAGAAATATGTATCGTTATATTTCGTTTTGTGCAAGATATCCGGGATGGAGTTTGAACCAGGGCCTTACGTCTAACCAGCCAATACGGTACCTACTAGATTACGGTGACTGAATCTGATAAATTTTCTTATTCGATAACAGACCCCGTCATAATGGATAATCTTTTAACCTTCACATATTTTGCAAGATATAGCCCAGCTACCGTCAGCCACTAAACCAGAGACGGTTATTTAAATGACATCGTATTTCGGTTATAATGCGAAGGTTCTGGAACATAAGGAAATAAAGGTCTCATCGAAATCACAGCTAAATGTTTGAGACTGAAATATATAAAAACCTTTTCAGATTCGCTGTTAATGTTCTGCAAAACCACTGAGAGGCAGTCGTCGAAGAAATATTTTTCCATATTTCCTTTTGTTGGCAATGTTTGGGATGGTGTTTGAATCATGGCCTTACGTCTAAATAGCTAACATGGTTCGCAATCGGCTGTGGTGACTTTAGTAATATCAGAACTGTTAAAAATTCTATACAGCCTACTCTGTGTAGTATTTGGAACCATTGGTATCAAATTCAATGGCCTAGATTCCAGTTGGCTGTCTTACTTATTTTTAATTCTTAATAAACAATTAATCTGAATGGTATACCCAACCATATACCTCCTTAATTGTTTATTGTTTAGCAATAAAATAATACATTCACTGCAGGTTGCTTTGTTCATTTAAATTACAAAAAAAAACTCATTAAGATTATCAATCAATGTTAATAATCAATATTGTTCTGCAATTGAAATGTTGGCAAACAGGTATTAACAATTATATACATATTCAAACTATTGTAATTGATTTTGACATGTTGTTTTTACAATTTCAAATATTTTATGGAAAAATTATTGTGTGGTTTAATTGCTAATAGGCCACATCAAACCTTACTTAGGGACTTACTACGAATCAAATAAAAAAGCAATTTTGTTTATTGTTAAAAAATAAATATTATTTAAGTACAGTGAGCTTCAAAAGAAACTGCACACTAAGGGTAACATTTTAACAATAGGCAAGCTCAACTTTTACCACTTAAGGAGAGTAACCGAAAAATATTGGATTCATGCGAACGGGTCTGAGCGTCATGTATTCGTAGATTTTCCAATCTCAATGCTCGTTGCTCGTCTAATTCTGAGGCTCGTAATGCTCTTTTTTGTTCCGTGCTTGAAGTGTAGGTCGACCAATTGCTTGTTGTTCATTTTGAATAATTGTCAGTGGCGCCATCTATCGGAAATTAATCGCACCAACTTAGAAACCTCAGCCGACTTATGCGCAACAACTTTGCTAAAGAGCTTAACATGCACAGTTTACGATTTAATTCATTTTGAGTGATTTTCAGTGGTGCCATCTATCGGAACCTCGTCGGCTCATGCGCAACAACTTTGCTAAAGATCATAACGTGATCGTTTACGATCCTATAAAGTACATACAAACAAACATTCACTTTTTATTCATATATAGATATATTTTTTTTTAATGTACAGTTTCTTTTGACGCCCACTGTATTTAAAATTAATGTTTCACCTTTAAGAACTAATGACTTAAATTCTAGTTTTATTCCTTTTTTTGTTTTCTTTTGAAACGTAAATATCACAACCATGGCAAGTATTTTTTGTTTGTTTTTCATTCAACTGGTTTAAAGCTGTTGTTTCCTTCCCCTTTTTCTTTTAGTACAATGATTCCTTTGTGTAGAACTTATTCCAGATTTGTAGTTTATTGTGGAAGGACAAGTTTTTAAATTCCATTTCATCGCTAATATTTAAAGCTTTAATAGGCACTTGTTGGTCAATGGCATTTGTAACTGGCTGCCAGCAAACCGGATGTATCTCTTTGCAATTCGGATCGGAGTTCAAGGCAAAACTATACCACATGCCGATCATGTGTTGTATGCACTTGTATTCGGGCATGGTAGGTAGAAGCTTCTCAGCAATGGCATTATAGAACATATAAGACACATCATCACCATGACATACGCCTCTCATAGAGCGGCCACAATTTAAGATGCGAAAATGATTAAACGTAGGCGAATCAAAATCGAAAACATAACAATAGGTAGGCATTTGGCTAGCATATGCTGATCTGGCTAAAATGATTCTATAGATGCCATGCCAAAATGTTCTGTAGCTCATGAGATCCATATACTCAAGTAAGGTTTCCTTAATGCTAGGGGCCTTTGGGCCAAAGAAGGCTTGCTTGAGGCTATTCGCCATTTGCTTAAGTTCCTGTTCTGTGTGCTTAGATTTGACGTCATCCGGCAAGAGATTAACACAATCGGTCAAATCATTAACCAAATAATTGCTTTTCATTATGGTATTATAATGGAATAGACCTTCATACGAATTGGCGCCTATAATCAATGGTATATCATTGCTCCAGGCATTGGCCAGTAGATCCTTAAAAGATCTATTCGAAATGCATTCCTTTGTTAGGTAAGGCTCTACAACTGGGCAAAAACCAAATAACAAATTATCAAATCTTTCCTGTTTCGTCAACAGCGTTGTGTCTCTCACAATCAGTTTGCTGGCATTTTGTTTGGCCAAATAACGGTAAACCTCACGATCATTATTATTGCCCTTGTAACCAATCAAACAGGCCAATCGAAAGCCCCAATCTTTTGGTGGCTGACAGGCCCAAGGACATAACACTGTGCCCGACATTAAAATCGCCTTATGAAAGAGACCCTTGGCTTGAGGCGTTAACATTAGATAGTGCGTAGACGCTGCACCAGCACTTTCACCAAAAAGTGTCACATTATTGGGATCACCATTGAAGTATGCAATGTTTTGTTGTATCCATTTTAAGGCCATTATTTGATCCTTTAGACCAGCATTACCGGGCACTTGCAAATCGGGATCATTTAAGCTTAGAAAACCTGTAATGTTTGCAAATTATTAGTTCAGTTCTTTGCTTTTAAAAAACTTTCATCCAAATTGTTTAATCACCTAAAGCTGCCAAACGATATGCAATCGTTACCAGCACTACATCCTTTTGCATGAAATAATCGGGTGAATATAATTCACGTGTAGCTTCGCCTGCTTGAAACCCACCGCCATAGATATAAACCATTACCGGTAAAGGCTTTTCAGTGATCAACTGAAATATAAGAATGATATTAAACAGTAAAAAACAAAATTTATTTAAAGACTAACCTTTTTCGCATACACGTTCAAATACAAGCAATCTTCTGAGCCCAATGTTATTCTGCGTAGAAAATCAATTTGTAACGGTTTCGATTTGTAATGCAGACAATCGAGTACATCATTCCAAGGTTCTGGTGGTTGTGGTGCACGAAATCGTAAGTCTCCTAGAGGTGGCTTAGCATACGGTATGCCCTCAAAGGCATAATATTTACAAAACTCTTCATAAGCATTTTTACGTTTCATGCCTCTGATCTTGCCATAGCTGGTGTAGACGATTTCATATTCATTGGTTGCCAAGCGATTTTGCTCAATCTTATGGCCTATAAACCTGAAATAATAAGAAATAAAAATTTTTTTTATTGTAGTCTTGTGTTTTCGGTATCAAAATCTAGTGGATATAACTCAAGTTTCCGCTGGTCTTACCATACGCGAACTATTCCTGACAAGCTACATACATACATAATTAGTCATTACAACCCTTCAGTCAGGATTGCGGTCTAGCTTCTCACACCACTCATGTTGTGTGCGTTAATTTTATGCGTTCATTTTAGGCGGGACCTACAGTTTAAAGTCAACTCCGAACGACAGGTTTTTGGGGAAACTTTTTCATGGCAGGTTTATTTCCTCTCAGAGTTTTTGCCAGAAATCTGCTGAGAGGAAGTCTCTGAAGAAATATTTTTTTTTTTCATATTTCGTTTTGATGTCTGGCCTGGGGCTCGAACCGGGCTTTACGTCTAATAAGCGAACACACTACACACACTACTACTACACTACGGCGACTGCTTTTTTCTTTAACTTTAAGGAACATTCTCTTAAAAGCAAACTTTTTTTTATTTAATTTTAACTGCTCACTTAATAAGAAGTACTCTGAAGATAACTGGTACACAATCTGCACCCTACACCCTACACCCTACACCCTATAAAAACATTAATTGTAATTAAAAACGAATTAATATCAAAATGATTTATGAATTGCAATACAACAAGTATATTTCCATGTTATTGGAGAACTTTCAATATGATAAGTACAATGGCAGATTAATTAATTGTTATTACACTCATTTTTAAATTAATAATTAAATATAAACGTGTTTTAATGCTCAAAACATTTATTATCTATATAACGGCTTATTAAAAACATTATCAAATTACTTAGAAAGTACAAGTGCAATGCTTGATTACTGTTACTATTATTATGTTGCAATTGAAAACTTTACATCAAAGTGAAGATCTAGTAGTGTTTCCGTATTGAGTATGTAATAAATACATTAAGTGGATGTCATATAAACAATATACATGTGTATGTGTATGAGCGATTAATGAAGGGGAACTAATTATTGACATGTTCAAACGATATTGTTTTAAACGTACAAAACTCTCCTCAATCTAGCTTCTCACATCACCCATTTTGTGTGTATTAATTTTATCAATAAATTGCCTCAGTTATATTTTCTCTCAGAGTTCTTGCCACGAAACTGTCAAGAAAGTCACCAAAATAAAAACTTTTTGTTTTAAATTTCGTTTTTATTCGTGATGTTTGAGCTTGGACTTGAAGCTCATGTTTTCAGCAAACCCTTGGTGACATTTTTTTCTACCCAAAACGGAAAAATTGGACTTGGTTGATATGTGGCCTCAAAACTCATGCTATACAATACGCAATATTTTAAGCTATTACAGGCGAGTTTGGTAAGCACATCAGGCGATCATTTTAAGTGTATATAGAATCGCAATTTTACCTTGGAAGTTTAAGTCAAAATATTATAGGAATTGTATGACTGCCTAACCGGCTTTCTGACCGGACATTACCAACTTGAAGAATTTTCGTATCGAATAGAATATGTCAAATCTTCGATAAGCATGGCAATCGTTTTTTCGCTACTCATAAGTACTCATGAAATTTTGAGTATGAGTGAGTCAATTATTGTATTGAAATTCAACTACTCTGATTTATTCGTACTCACTACAACATTGATTTAGTGAGTACAATGTTGACATCAAACTAATAACATTCGAAATATGTTTGATTCATATGCCTACTCATTCAGATTAATAAATTTACAAAAAAAGAAGAAAGAAAAAGACAAAGGCAGCAAGGAAAGAAAACACACAACCTTCTCGTAGTGAGAATTGTAGTGTGAGTAAGCGAATCAGACTTATTTTGTGATTCTTGTAAATGTTGAGTGCAGGAGGGTCGAAATCAATAACATCATGCGTACTGTTAAGTATGATTACGATGAGTACTTCAAACTTTGAATATGAGTAGTATGAGTATGATATTACAATAAGTTTGATTGCCTAATTAGAAATTATGAGTATGATTTGAATCTACTCATCTTCTTGAATGCTCATTGCTAACCTCTGGTCCCGAACCTATGTATTCTGCGTTTCATAGTGAAATGTAAGTAAAGGGGTCGTATCAGTTATTAGGTGGGGAATAATTCTTTTTGATGTTGGTGATGATCCTGAAGTGGGTCAGTGCAACTGGGTTAAGGAAGATATTATAGGGAAACCGGCTATATGGTGGGATCAATAGCAATACAAGCAAGCGTTTAGTCGTAGTACTTCCATTCCAATACACAACAATACGAACGTTTGACAGAAAGTCAAACAGCGTGAAACTGGGGGAGAAAGTGAGCCAATTACCTCACCCCCACACTTTTTCAAAGAAAGGTTAATGTGACTGTGAATATTTAGTCAAAGGAATGAAAATGTTCTTCTGAGGAATATAAAACCGCCTTGTATTTTCTGAGAGTAATCGATGCAGGCATTCAGGTTTATTTCATATCTAAGTATAGACCTCAGTAGGATAAGAGTCATATCTTAGTTGAAGGCTTTCAAAGTTGACAAAGTTATAAGACAGTAAAATAGTTCAGTGCAAAAGCAGTTACAACAAGTTGTTAGATATCTAATGTAAGGATTTAGTGCCTGTTCCTTTCGATTATTAAATATACCCAGTATTGCTACTGTGGGTATACATTGCGAGAGACTGTTATGTCAACATTTTGTTAAGCGAAGCGATACAGTTAGTTTGATATAGCAGAAGAAGTGAGGTGATTAAATCCCTATGGCATGTCGCATTAAGGTTGAAGCACACTGTATTCTACAGTCGTCCATGGTGACAAATAATTTGATCAAATAAGTCACCGTAGCCTTGTAATTAGTATTTTGGCTTATTAGACGTACGGCTACGGTTCAAGTCCAAAGTCAGACAAACCGAAAGATGAAAAAAATATTTTTTTCTGCGACTTCCCCTCAGCAGATGTCCGAAGCTAGGTCTTGTAATCCTGACTGAAGGCTTGTTATGACCAATTATGTATGTATAATTGTTATATACACATATGTACTGGCTTCTTGACTTCTATATTAAGCAAATAGAATCCAGCAACGGAATCTTGAACAAAACGAAGTATTAAAAAATAATAATTCATTTGGGCGTCTTCCTGTCTGCAGACTTATGGCAAAAACTTAGAGCGCAAATAAAATAACCAATGAAAAGTTTCTCAACTCTTTCATTCGGAGTATACTTTAAACTATAGGTACCGCCACTCATGAATAAAATTAATACACACGACATAAGTGATGTTGAGGAGCTAGGTTGTAGTCCTGACTAAATGGTTTTAATGAGTAATTAAGTGATTAAGGGGCATTATTACAAATTGCCGTTAACTAAAGGGAGGATTTTAACGGGCAAATAAATTGTTTTTTAAGTTCACTTTAGCTAAAGTTACCTTTAACTAAATCCAACTTTAACGGCAAGTGGTCCTAAGTAAAATACAGGAACTTCAGCCTGATATTACAGAGACTTGTACTTTGTTTATGTAAATATATAGCAAATTTAATTCGCATGTTTATTATGATTATAATTATAATTAAACTTGAATGTTAGATGTTGTATGTCTAAACTCTACTTTTTTTAAAATTAATTTAATTACAAAAACTTCCTCATCTCAATACATGTCAAATCTTTGCTTGTTTTTATGTGTTTCGTAATAAATTTGTTTAAGTAGCTGAGTAATGTTCCATAAAATTCAAAGGCAAAGTGCAATGATTTACATATGAAATGTTTATAATGCTAATTAAATACGTTAAAATATAAAATAGTCCACTTTTATGATTTAATTTAAAATTTTTTTTCTAAAAAATTCTTTTGTTTTGTATATTTTTTTTCTGGGGGAGAACCACTCCGTTCTTATGGTCATTAATTAAAAGAAATTTTAAATTATAATGGAAGTAAATAGAAAGTGAAATTTGAGTGCCTTATATGTACAACATAGAAAAACATTTGTTTGTTTTTAGTATTTTTTGAACACATATCAAATGCAATTTAATTAAGTTTTTAAAGCATTTTGTGGTTTTCGTCTGTCTCGCTAATGCTTGACATAATCAGAAATATTTCTGTCAATGGTTAGGCTAATCTTATCAGTAGTTGGGCACGATTAAAAGTATCAGAGTCAGCATAAACATAAAACAAAATTATTTACTGAGCTTAGGTGGGGTCGAAGAGGTAACCAAAATTTTTATAAAAAGTTTTCTAAACATTTATAATTTTAATTATATGTAATATTTTCAATATTTGAAGTTAATTTTTATGCAGAATAGAAACAAATTTAAAAAAACTTGGGTGCAATGTATACATCAGATATCAGCAATGAATATTCAAACAGATGAGTAGATTCGAATCATTCTCATAATTTCTGATACTTAGACGCATTCGTAATTATTTTCATATCCTACTCATACTACTCATATTCAAAGTTTGAAGTACTCATCGTACTCATACTTAACAATCGGCCTGATGTTTTTTTTATTGTCAGATTTTTTTTTTAGCAGAAACCTGCTGAGAGGAAGTTGCCGAAGGAATATTTTTTCATATTTCATTTCGTTCGAGACACATATAATAAGTTCTATCTACTAGACAACGGCGAATTTGATCTCACTAAGCAGTTTTAGAGTTTTCACATGTCTTCTTTATTTTATACTGAAAAAGTTACATATGCTTCTAAAGGCGGCCTGCGATATACCAGAGATCAGCAATGAGCATTCAAAACGATGAGTAGATTCGAATCGTACTCATAATTTCTGATACTTATACGCATTCATACTTATTTTAATATCATAATCATACTACTCATATTCAAAGTTTGAAGTACTCATTGTACTCATACTTAACAATACTCGTGATGTTGTTGAATAAGTATAATTCGCTTACGAGCATTACAATACTCACTAGAAAGTTGTGTGTTTGCTTTACTTGCTGTCTTTGTCTGTTTCTTTCTTCTTTTTTTTGTAAATGCAACAACAACTAAGACAGTAAGTTTTGATGAATAATTCGAATCCCTAGTATCATTTATGAGTATTACAAGTATTTTTTTCAAAATTTATGAATCTGAATGAGTAGGCGTATGAATCAAACATATTTCAAAGTTGTACTGATACTCATTGCAACCTGTACTTATAAATGAATGTTGTAGTGAGTATGAATGAATCAGAGTAGTTGAATTTCAATGCTATTGGCTCACTCATACTCAAAATTTCATGAGTACATATGAGTAGCAAAAAAAAAAAACGATTCATTGCTGATCTCTGGTGCAAACCGTACCCTCGGCTTCGACATTTTAAACTTAGCACACTACCAACTAGGCGATTGGGGTACCCAAATGTGAAAAACGCAGAATATGGCGGTAACATTTGAAAATTTTGCTAGAGGTATTAGATGGCTTTGTACTGACAAATTTTTAGAAAATATGTTTAGATTTAAAAAATATTGTTTTTTTCTTTGGTTTTGTTTTGATTTGAAAATCGTTTTATTATTCATTTTTTATGTTTCACATAACTTACTTGCCAAGTAGTTTTAACAATTCTAAGACACCAACACTTAATTCCATATTTTTATTATATTTTTTTTTATTATTTTTAAGATTATTGTCATTAATTTGTTGATTCTAATTTTTTTTTATTCTTATTTATTTATTTTTTTGGAAAAATTTTTTCCGCCACTCACACGAATAAATTGTATCGAAACGAATATATTTTTTTCACATTTATTATATTTTGTATTTATTTTGTTTTTATCAAAAAACTGTTTTTCGCCAGAAAAATAAAATAAAACCGAGCACAACGTAGTGTCTGGAGACAACTGTTTATGGGTGATTAATTTTTAAATTGTAACATATTCTGTTTTTTCCTATTTTTTTTAGATTTTTTTTATAAATAATCCATATGATTAACAATGCTTAAAATAAAAGCAATTTATTTTTAATTAATATTTCCTTTCATTTACTGTTTTGTTATTATTATTTTTTTTTATTTTTTTATTTTTTTTTTTTAATATTTCTTTACACTAATCAGTTGACGATGTTCTAGTTTTGAGTTGCTTTTAAAAACCGTTTCAATAAATAACATGTTTTATTATTTCATACTCGATTTTATTTTATTTTTCTTCATTTTCCGACCTTTGATTTGGCACTTGTGGCATTTGTGTTGAGGATCATTTGCACAGCCCTTTATATTATTTGTTATTGTTCTATGAAATACAATTTTATTTTTGCTGTGTTGCGCTGTCTTGCTATTTCATATGAATGAATTAAAAAGTATTATTGAACCGTCACTAAATGCTTAAGTTCTACTAGATAATAGCGTCAGTATTCGTTTGGTCACTCTTACTAGCAGTATTTAATGATAATGCCTCGTACACCTAGAGAATAAATTGTGTTGAATTTATTTAATTTTATTTTATTTTTAATTTCCATTGGATTTATACAGTCAGTTTTCTTTTGTTTTTTCTTTTTTGTTTACAGTATTTAAATGAAAATGTTTACAAAATGTTTGTATACAAAACATTAAGCGAAATTATAAACATTTCTGAAACAAAAACAATAACAATAACAATAATAACAGAAAAACAAAAACTTAATAAAATTTCTTACTCTATAAACATACATATGTATGTATATATTTACTGTATAAACAGACATGTCATCTATCTACCATGCGGTGTAGAAAATAAATTCTCAATTTTTAAAACGAAATTTTATATTCAAAACAGAAATATTTGAAAACTTATAATTTGTGAATTACTTTCCACCTGTGCGAAATTAACAGAATACAGGTGTATTTTTTGTTTGTCTGTTTGTTACATTTATTTATGAATTTTGAATTTATTTCATAGCATAAACCATAGCACATAGTTTTCATCACTCTTTACAATTACTCACCTACTTTTCAGTCCTTTTGAAATAAAAAGATATTTTTTCGATGAGTTACATGGCAAAGAAACATCGATGTTATATCGTTTTATTGCAAAGAAACATCGACGTTTTCTGATCATCCATAGATATTTGTTACAAAATGGATGATACATATTTGAGAATAATTCGTTCATTACATTGCCCTCAACCTTAATGTCTCCTCATTTTCTACTGTCTGGAAATTCCTTGCTCATGATGTGATAGAAATTAAAGTCACACAGTTTCCCGGTATGTGTTCTGATGATTAATTCTCAGTATTCTAAAAAAAAAGTTGTTCTTTGTCCATTGTCCACATAAGCCCACAATAGAAAGTCAGTGTGCTTGTAGATAGTCTGATGCATAACTCTAATCACTGGTATATACCCAGTAAAAGTTTAGATTGCCTTAAAATTGTTTGACTTGATAAAAGTGTCCTTTATATTTCCTTTCTCTGAAAGGAAAGGTCTCTATAATGCTGATTGACCCATTCGGCTATTCATTCAATCATCCAAAGACCCTAGTGATCGGATTTCGACATGTCTGGTAGTTATATCCAAACATAATTGGCTCCTATAACCTTTCAGTCAGCATTACAACCTAGCTTCTCACAACACTTATCTTGTGTTCTATAGTTCATATTCCATTCGATTCCGAACGACAGATTTTTTGAGAAAATTCTCAGAGCATTCGTCTGCTGAGAGACAATTGCTGAATAAATATTTTTACATACATATTTCGTTTTGTTGGAGAAGTCTGATCTGGGATTTGAAGCAAAGCTACATGTCTGAGAAGCCAAGACGCTAACTACCGTACCGTAACTACCGTACTTTATACTTCCTGTCCGAGTTAAATTGGTCTTTCAAATCGGCGTCAACTTTGTTTTGAAGGAAATTTCTGTGTTTCTCCATGGCCAAAGAATATTTCACTTTGAGGCCGAAATCGTTCGTTTGTGTCCTGTCATACGCTCGTGACCTATCTATCATATCTGATACCTTTTTAAAAGAGTATATAGTAACTTCATGGTTCTTTTCACTCTTACTATTCACTTTTACCTAATAATTGATCATGATATGAGAATAAGTATACATTTGGGGAAAGGCTTTTGTTGGAGGTATACATATTCTGTATCCGGGTGTTGAAAACTAAACTACTAAGCGTTTTTTAAAATGAAAGAAGAACTTGTTGTCGTTAAGACGGAAATGCCGTAGTACAGTAGTTGCTCTCAGGAACAGCTATTATAAGATTAAAACGTAAATTATAGAACTTATAGATATAAAAGATGTGTAAAGAAGGGAATCTAGAAAGCTGAGTTCCGAAGCCCTAACACCATACAGAAATTTGGCGGATATTGAAGATGCCGTAGTAGTTGTTTTGCATGAAACCGGTTTGCCCCCGGGACATAATTGAAATATTCTATCCTAGTCTCCAAAGAAAATGTTTAGTCCAATTAGAATATACGCATGAGTAGAGTTGATGGTTCATAATCTTTGCTGGTTTTGAAAATTTGGTCCTTCCAACGCAAAGAAGGTCGTTCTCTTCGCCGACTTCCGTAGATCCCTGTATCAAATACGCGTCTCGCCAGAGCAACCTCCTCCATTCGAACGACATTGCCGAGCCAGCGCATCTGCTGGATCTTAATATGCTGCATAACGTCTATGTCGTTGAAGAACTCATACAGCTCACTGTTAGATTGGATGCGGATCCACGTACGATATGTAAGTGGAATGTTTTTCTTTAAACGATTTTCTTAACACTTACTGCATATATAAGGAATTTAAAATATTATGTTCATAAAACTAACTCTCTTTGCTTGCACATACAACCGATTTTTCTAGTTTTAATAGATTCCCCACGTGAGTAAGAGTTATTCCCTGATAGTTAATCATATACAAAGAGAAATAAAATATTTAATTGTGTTTTTCAAATTATCTCATAAAAGTTTTTTGTTTTAATTATAGGCCTCAATTTTACTCTGTCATTAGTTTAGTGTTTAATAAATATTTATTTTAAAAATTAGTATTTAAGTTTTAATTACTTTATAGATATTTTATTTTGCTTAAAGAAAATACTTTACACAGTTTTAGAATATAAAACAATGTATACCCTTAACTAACGGTACTACTTATACAATAAGAATTAACACATGGTTTATTAGCACAGGTTATGAACTAAAATACTCACTGTTTTATTTTTTTATTTTTGTAAACACAAGGCGCCTAAACAAATTATAAAATTTTTTTTTAAGAAAACATATTTATCTTAGAAATATTTAATGTTTACGGCTTGTAAATATTAAAATACTTTGTAGAAATTATTCTCAAGAGTTTTTGTTCTCCTTTGTTATGTAGAAAGTAAACAAATTGTTTGAAACAATATCACAATTATGTAGGTCATGATCAACTTTAAAATTCAGAGAAGCAAACACAAAAATTATGGCAAATATTTTTAAAGATTGTAAATTTATTATCGATAGAACAGTGCATTTACATGGAACAGTACATTTTTTATTTGCTGCACTTTGTTCAGCCGTTGCATGCTCATCTAAATTCTCTCTATATAAGAATAAGTCTGAGCCAAGCTGAAGTAATCGGAAATTTAAGAACCGTACATGTGCAATTGTCAATTTCCTAATTACTGGCGGGTGAATGGTAACCTACAATATCAAGAAACAATTATACACCATTAAAAGATCGAAAAGAGCTGCGTCTAGGAATATTCTGCGATGATATCGAATCTTTTGCTGAAGCGAGTTGATACTTTAGAGTAGATACTCTTGCAGATGTATATACGGACTACCACAATCTGGACATTCACTCGCCTGGTTGTAATTCGTTTGCAGCATTATCTTTTAAGAAACTCTTGCATATTGGAAAATATAAGGCCTAGAGCCATTTAATTCTCCAGGACTGAATAGCAGTTTTTTTGTGAACTCATTTCTACATATCTCTGATTTGAAAGAGTGTCAGTTAGGCGTTGTTCTTTTCTTATATGAAAACATACTCCCATTTTCTCTGCATCGATTTATTTTTGTTACAAAATGGATCTAGATAAAAAACAGAGCATATTTATTAGAGAGTATTGCTATCAAAAGATTCATTCATTGCATTGCTCTAAACCTTAATGTCTCCTCATTTCCTACTGTCATGGCGTACTTTATAATTATGTTCGACATCAGTAGGCAATACTCCTTGCTTATGATGTGATAAAAACCCAAGTATTTCCTTTTGAGTTGTATTAATGTCACATAGTTTCCACGTATGTGTTCTGATGATTAATTATTCTCTTCACAGATACTTGAATAGATCTGTATTCTAAGAAAAGTTGTGCTTTGACCACATAAATAAACAATGCTTATGGATAGTCCGTGTGCTTGTAGATAGTCTGATGCATAACTCAAATCACTTGATTTGAAAGAGTATAAATAAGGCGTTGAGAAATACAGAAAAGAGTTATTCAGCTTCTTATTGGGAACACGATCAATTTCACTTACACTGGGGGCAAATCAGTGAACGCAGCACTTTACTCAGTCAGAAATATATTTGAACTTTAATGCCATTTAGGGTGTTTTCAACAACCCCAGTCCTAAGGTAATTGTTGCCCTTTAACTTAATTTTTATGTAAATTCATCTTCTTCTTCATTCTTAACTGGTAACATAGAGTACATACATGGTAACATTTACTATAAAAAATTTCTCAAAAATCTATCGTTCGGAATCGACTTGAAACTGTAGGTCCCGCCACTAACACTCACAACATAAATGGTGTGGGAAGCTAGGTTGTAAACCTAACTGAAGTATTGTAACGACCAATTATGTCTGTACGTAAATGGCGTAACAAAGGATGTCGAGAAGATTCAATTTTCTGTCAGTTGCTATCTTTCCATAACATATTGGACTGCACGTGTATTCACAATCAATTTAAATGAACCAAAAAGCAAGTGCTTATAGACAAACTTCGTTGGATTAGTCACATCATACCACGAACTATTTTTAATCTTTTCAAGTTCAAAATAAAGGAAATACGATTGAAATGCTAAAGTTGGTTTCAAATCAGATTAAAAGCGGGTTAACACGTGCTTTTAATAACATTTTAATTGCCGTTTGGAGAATAATTATATATTTTATTTACTAAGCTGTAAGCAGTTTGTATATTGTAATTACAATACACTAGCTGTCATATAAACCACTAAGGGCCATTATTACAACTTGCATTTAACTAAAGGGAGGATTTTAACGGGCAGATAAATTGTTTTTCATTATTATGAGTACCTAATAAGATAGAAGTGATCGTTAAGCTAAAGGGAGGATCATCCTACCTTTAACACTTAAAGGTCACTTTATGTTTGAAGGCTGCCATATTATATATTATTTTCATTTTGGCAACTTCAAATTTTAACAAAATGAGCATATACAACAAAAAACCAAAGCAAGCGGTTGCCACTGCGTTAAAAAAAACTTGTACAATTGAGCAGTTTAATCGACATTGCTCCCGCACTGCCATATTTTTGCAAACATTTTATCTGTAAGTTGTAATAACGAAAATAAGTTAAAGGTAACTTTCCAGTTCCCTTTAGCTAAAGGTACCTTTAACTAACCCCAACTTTAACGACAAGTTGTAATAATGGCCCTAACTCTAGTTAAATTATAATCTGAGTTAATGTATTAAAATCATGGACATTTTTAATGTGAATAATTTATTCTAACAATTCTATTTGCAACTGAATAGTTTCATTATTATTATTAAAATTTATTCCTGGCACAAGTCATTAAAGTTAATAATATCATCGGGTTAAAATTAAAAACTATTAAATATTTCTACAGCTAAGAGCGAAAAAATAGCACCATATTTGAAACTTAAAGAAAATTCTCTGATGAATTGCGTAATCGTAACAGTTTATTAAACTCTATTACAAGTTAAGTTTGTTAAAATGGAAACTATTTTCATTGATGCTATTGTTGCCGACATTGTACTTGACTGTTAATTATAAATTTTTGCTTAGCAATTAAATTATAATTATAACAACACGCGTATATGTTGCTTTTTTAAAATACAACATTTCCATGCAATATGACGTCGATTTCCTAATGTTTTATTTAATTTTTAACTTAGAAATGTTGCATGATCAACTTTTTAGCTGGTAAAATGATAACCCCTGTGTAATTATATTTTAAGTAAAAACCGTTAATATATATATTTATAGGGAATATTTATATACTTTTAACATTATTGCATAAAAAATGTTCTTGTTAAGACATCCATACATACAGATTCTATGAACAGGCATATGCACTGGTTTTAGAAGATGAAGACATGCAATCCAGAGATGGTAATGTTTACTTAGTTTTATTTAAAGAACAGAGGAACAAAGTAAACTAATATAATCGGGATTTAGAAAGTAATTTTCTTTTTGAATTAGGATCAAGGTGATTCTCTTTCCATGGTAATTTTATTCTGATTCCATAGTTTTTGACAGAAATCTTCTGCTGCCTTGACAAAGCTCAAGACGATTTACAGAATCAGTAGACGTTCCCACCAGAGATCAGCAATGAATCGTTTTTTCGATACTAATAAGTACTCATGAAAATTCGAGTATGAGTATTGAAATGCAACTACTCTGATTCATTCGTACTCACTACAATATTGATTTATAAGTACATGTTGTAATGAGTATGTTTGATTCATACGCCTACTCATTTAGATTCATAAATTTAGAAAAATACTTATAATACTCATATATGATTCGAGTTTCTCGAAAACAAAGCAAAGCAAACGCATAACCTTCTAATGAGTATTGTAGTGTTCGTACGCAAATCATACTTATTTTGTGATTCTTGTAAATGTTGAGTAAAGGAGAGTTGAAATCAACAACATCATGCATATAGTTAAGTATGAGTACGATGAGTACTTCAAACTTTGAATATGATTAGTATGAGTATGATATTAAAATATTAATGAAAGCGTATAAGTATCAGAAATTATGAGTATGATTCGAATCTACTCATCTTTTTGAATACTCATTGCTCCACCTAGTGCCTGATAACCCTCAGGTATTTCTAGTTGGAATACATTAACGCTACATAGATTCAAAACATGTTATTTTTTAATTCGTTCACCACATTATAGTATATACGTATTATTGGGATTGAAATGATTTCTATTTGGAAAATAAAACCAGTTACTGGATAATCTGATGAAATACTTAAATCTGCTTTCAATATAATAGCATATCAAAAGTATTCTTCCTGTTTGGATTAAAAAAAACTCAGCTTCTTTCTATCACTAACATTCTATGACTGCAATACTATTCTTTGAATTCTCCTGAATGCATCAATAACGAGATAACAGTCAGTCTGAAGAAGATGAATTTAACGCATAATAAAGTCTTATATGGTGTTCAGATATGCACCATTATTGAGGTCAATATTTCATATAAAGTTTCAATCCATTATAGTGTAATAAATACGCAAATTGTTTAAATATTGAGTAAAACTTAAAATGCATCGCTTTTGTTCAGTATGTATGTTCTGTGCGCATATGACAATTATCGGCACACCTTCTGACTCAAATGCCAACAACGACAAAAAAAAACAATGTCGTGGTTGTTTTAACATTTTGTGTCAAATAAATATTGAATAAGCAGCTGAACTGCGTATAGTGTTATGTCTGAACACTTAAAATATTGTACTCAATAAACCGAATATTGACTCAATAAAAGTACATATCTGGACATAGTATTTTTGAAAGTAGAAAAAAAATGGAGACATGTTGCATAGAAATATTTGTAAGCGTTTAAAGTAATTTTAAAAATATTCTTAAATAAAATTTTAAAATAAATTAGAAAGAGAATCACCATTCGAATGCAAAAAGTTTATTTTAATGATTTCGTTTAATTTACACTACATCCCCAGCAACGATAATATAAATTGCAGCCCTTATTTATGGATATTCCCCGACCTGAATTTATGTTTCGCTGTTTATACATACAATGAAATTGCAATTTCACCGTGTTGTCTTTGTTAGATGCTGCTGCTGCCCGTTTTTTTTTAGAATATTTACATCAACGAGGTAATTTCTTTATTAAATTTTATGCCATTACAACTCATTTTATATCGTTTAGTAAAGAATTTTACCTGAAAAGAGAGAGAGAGAGAGCAAAACAAAATGATTTTCTGTTCGTATGAGGGGGTGCGTTTACGTTCTTTTTATGCTGCCATTGGCAATGAAGACACTTTACATCATTATGCGCGTAATAGTAAATTGTTTATACAATACACTGAGATGTATAGAATATATGTATGTATGTAAGGTAAGGTAAGGTTGTATTTTTTGTTTTTAAATCATAAAACTTTTCCAATTTCACTTATTTAACTTTAATTTGTGCGTTTCAAATTATTTTGTCTCTCTCTCTCGTATTGCCATTTACTTCGACACCTGTACCATGAGCTTTAGTTTAGTTTATCAGATGCCATGGCATGATGGTGAATGATATGATTCCATCTTGAGTTTCAGTTTTATAGAAAATTTTCCGTACGACAAAAAATCATTTTCTTCATTTTTTTTCTTGATATTCATTTGCAATTTTTCCTGAAATTTTCTTTTCTCGAGCAAGTTATAATAAAAATTCAATTATACAACTTTGTTTTTCTTCTTCGAAAAACAAAAAAAAAAAATAATAATTTTCCTTTATATTTTCCTGTTGTTATTTCTGTATTAAATATAATGAAATTACATTAACAATAACAATGACAAAAACAAAACAAAACAAAACAAATAAAAACCATTTTCATTATAATGTATTATGATGATAACAGCCAGGCATAAAGTGGGAATTATAAACACCCTGGCCAACTGAAGCACTTTCAAAATTATAATTTTTTATTTCTCTTCTGGCTTGGCCAAACCCATTCACATGATACTCTACAATGCAATAGATTTTGGGAAGCAAACATTTGTGTTAGCTTCATACATAATTGAACGAAAGATAGATTTTTTTTAACAAATTTTTCATGGCAATTTTATTTCACTCTCAGAGTTTTTGCCAGCAGGCAGCTGAAAAGAAGCCACTGAAGATATATTTCCTCATTTTTTATGATGTTTGCGCTGGCATTTGAAGCACGGGCCTGCATCCAATAATCCAATACACTACCTACGAGATTACGTCGACTTATAAGATATAAAAAAGTATGTGTGAATATTTTCTACTTAATATAACATAATTGGTCATTGCAACCCTTCAGTTAAGATTAAAACCTAGCTTCTCACACCTCTTATGTTTTGTCAGATAAATTTATACATGAGTGGCGGGACCTACAGTTTAAAGTCGAGATACGTTTTCATGACAATTTTTATTTACTCGCAGAGTTTTTGCCAGAAATCTTGTGAGAGGCAGTTGCATATTTCGTTTTGTTGGAGATGTCTGATACCTGGGGTTTGAACTGTAGACTTACGTCTAACAAGCCAAAACACTGCCTACCATACTATAACGACTTCTACCACAATAAATCGGATGTGCTTCTTTTTTTCTTTTTTTTGGGACCCCTATTCATGCCATGCATTGCGTTGGAATTAGAGATCAGCAATGAGTATTCAAAAAGATGGGTATATTCGAATCATACTCATAATTTCTGATACTTATACGCATTCATACTTATTTTAATATCATACTCATACTACTCACATTCAAAGATTGAACTACTCATCGTACTCATACTTAACAATACTCATGATGTTGTTGATTTCGACTCTCCTTTACTCAATATTTACAAGAATCACAAAATAAGTATGATTCGCAGACGAACACTACAATACTCACTAGAAGCTTGTGTGTTTGCTTTGCTTGCTGTCTTTGTCTTTTTCTTTCTTCTTTTTTTGTAAATTCAACAATAACTAATACTGTTAACTTTGATGAATGATTCGAATCACTCATACTCATTGCAACCTGTACTTATAAATCAATGTTGTAGTGAGTACGACTGAATCAGTGTAGTTGAATTTCAATACTGTTGACTCACTCATACTCAAAATTTCATGAGTACTTATGAGTAGCGAAAAAACGATTCATTGCTGATCTCTGCTATATACACTGTAACCTTGCCGCCTATACTAGTGTAGGGCACATGAAAAAGGTGTATAGAGAAGAAGTAGTAATTATTTGGTTATACACGCAAAATAAACAAATATTTTCTTATTGTTTATTTAAAAGTTAAATTATTATACTCTTAATATAATTAAATTCTGTTGTTCCTCCTTTTTGTTTTACTTCTAAGAAATCTTTTGTAATTTCTATTCGATTACAAAGAGTTTACAATTCTTGAAATCATATTTTAATAGATTAAGTTGTAGCGTTGAAGACAACATTTTTAAAACAAATTATTATTGTTGTTTGTAATAAAATTGTTAAAAATGTCATTCATTCTCAAATATAATTTTAAATGGATTTTATATTTAGTTTAAAACAAATTCAAGTAAGATATGCTTTTGTGAAAACTTCAATTGTTCTCTCGAAATAGTGAATTTATCTCAGTTTCATAGTTTATGCGAATAAACCGAATTACTTGGAGGTCCCGAAACGTCACAGCCACAGTGATCTATTGCGTAATTGTCTGGGCAAGTAGAATAAATATGAAAACCTCTTAAGTGTAGATGAACAGAAGCAAAGTAAAATTTTTCAGGGCAATATGGGCTTGGAGGACACATTATGGGGATAACATATAAAGTGTGAGGAGAGTGTATACTTGCCCTTAACTAAAGGCAGGATTTTAAAGGGCAGATAACTTGATTTTCTTTATTATAAGTACACAACAATATAAAAATAAGCGTTAAGCTAAAGGGAAGATCATCCTACCTTGCAATTTTAAAGCTCACTTTATATTTCAACTTGCCATATTATTTATATTATTTTGAATATGGCAACTTCAAACATTAAACTTCAAACGTTAATATATTAATACTTTTTGAAATCAAAACGGATATTGGCGTATTCATTATGTTTATTTTAAAACAAAAAAAAAACACAAAAATAAAAAATCTAAAACCTAAACACACAAATTTTATAAACAAATAAAAAGGCACGTCGTTGCCACTGCGTTTAAAAAAACTTGTTTAATTGAGCAGTTTTATCGACATTGCTCCGGGAATGCTATATTTTTGAAAAAGATAACTTAATTTTATCTGCAGATTGTAATAATGAAACGAAGTTAAAGGTGACTTTAAAGTTCACTTTAGCTAAAGTTACCTTTAACTAAACCCAATTTTAACGGCATGTTGTAATAATTTTAGACACTCGATGTAATTAAACACAGTGTTGTTTCTTTTCTAAAAACCCTGTAGTATAGGAAATATGTATAATTTACCTCATTATGCAATAAGGGAAAAACAATTTTCTAATCGATTAAACTACAAAATCCAATTCATATCCATAAGGTTTTATTTTTTTTTTTTGTTTAATTCCCCTGAAACAAATTCATATTAAAAATGTTTCGTACAACAAAAAGTTTAATGGCATCTTAATTGCCGTCTCCTAAATCACAGCTTACCCAGTAAGGATATTAGAAAGAAAAAATGTACGTATGAATGAAAGAAGGAAGGAAGGAAGGCAAGAGAAAAAGAAAAGAAAAAACTATTTTAATTAAAGATATAAACAGAGTGAAATTTATTTCCTTTTCATTCTTAGTATATCTTGTACGCTTTTTGTTGTTGTTGTTGTTGTTGAGTCCCATTCGTTCGTTCATTTTCTGCTGCTGATTTTATTTGTTTCCCTCACATCTGCTCGTATTCATATGACATGAAAATATGCTAAAAAGCAATGAAAATCCATTGAAAACAGATTTATTATGCAAATGTGTATCAGTTAATGTTTCTTATTCATCTTCTTTCCACTCAACGAATGGAGTAGAAAAAAATGGAACAAAAAAAAAAGGGGAAGAAAAACTATTGATAGATACACATAAAACTGATGCCAATACAAACGTTCGCTTTTATATTTACAGTACTTTTTTTTCTTTTCTTTTGATTTGGCAACATGCTTAACATTTTCATTTCATTTTTCAAATTCAAAAGAATGAATCAGAGAACGCAATCAAATTTTTATTTCTTTGCAGCATAAACTTGTTTCAATACTCTAAAGTTGTAGTTGAAAATTAAAAATTTGTTCGCTTTCATGTTTAATTAGTGGCGTATATCATGCCTCTGGTGTAAATACAAAAAAAAAGAAAACTCATATTAAGAGATATTTTTCTTTCATACACATGCTCCCTATGTGTGGATCAATTTGCATAAAAAGCACACAGCGAGATAAGAAAATTTGTAAGATAATACCCACTCCCTCTCTCAATGGTGGAACAAAATATTCACTTAAGATTGACGATTTTTTCTTCGTACGTTTATCTTTAAAGGCAGTCACTAAAAGTTTTCAAATCGTTTAGGTTAAAGACGACATGTTAGCATCGAACAGAGATCAGCAATGAATCGTTTTTTCGCTACTCATAAGTACTCGCGAAATTTTGAGTATGAGAATTGAAATTCAACTACCCTGATTCATTCGTATTTACTACAACGTTGATTTATAAGTACAAGTTGCAATGAGTATGAGTACAACATTGACATCAAACTCATAAAATTCGAAACATGTTTGATTCATAAGCCTTCTCATTCAGGTTCATAAATTTAGAAAAATACTTACAATACTCATAAATAATTCGAGTGCTTCGAATCATTCATCAAAATGTTGTTGTTGCATTTAAAAAAAGAAGAAGAAAGAAAAGGACAAAGACAGCAAGCAAAGCAAACATACAACCTTCTAGTGAGTATTGTAGTATTCGTACGCGAATCATACTTATTTTGTGATTCTTGTAAATGTTGAGTCATGGAGAGCGAAATCAACAATATCATGCGTATTGTTAAGTATAAGTACTTCCAACTTTGAATATGAGTATGATATTAAAATAAGTATGAATGCATATAAGTATCAGAAAATGTGAGTATGATTCGAATCTAGTCATCTTTTTGAATACTCATTGCTGATCTCTGGCATTGCCATAATCCTTAACTGCATTGTATGTCTTCAAAGAGACTTACAATGTAGAAAACTCAATGCCAAGTTCGATGTTTGCGTCAAGCCTGGCCTGCTCTACAGTTACCTAGAATAGCACAGTGTAGGGGTACTCATATAATAGGAAAGTTGTACTTCTCCGATATCTTTTTTCCGAAGTACAAAAACATTCTTCATTTCGTTACGTTGGAACTTAGTGCCTTTTTGGAGATATTTTTATTCTTAATAGCCTTTATTGCATCTGTATGGAAGTCGTCATAGTCTAGAGAGTAGGGTGCTGGCTTATTAGACGTGTGGCCACGGTCCAAACCCCAGGTTAGACACCTTCAACAAAACGAAATATAAAAAATCCTCAGCAGATTTCTGGTAAAAACTCTGAAAATTTGCCGTGAAAAGTTTTTAAAAATCTGTTGTTCGAAGTTGATTTTAAACTGTAGATCCCGCTACTTATAGATAAAATTAACACATACAACATAAGTGAGGTGAGAAGCTAGGTCGTAATCCTGACTGAAGGGTTGCAATGACCAATTATGCTATGTATGTAGGGAAGCCCCTTTCGCATTATTCGGTTGCCTTATGGAGTGGGATATGCCATAGACTGCACCATCCACAGTTGTATGCGAGCATGGATACAAAATTAAGATAACAAACGTTTGCAATGAATAACTTTTGCTCATTATTCTTCCAGTACCGCCTAGCATTTTAGAGAGAAATTAATATCAAAAAAAAAAAGGAAGAGTGATTAATAAAAACACAGAATCCATACAATTTCCATCAGCCAACCAAACATTGATCAACTTTAATCACATTGCTTGGAGTTGTGGTGGCAAAGGAAAAAAAAAGAATGAAAGGAAAACGTTGCAAAATAATGAATTTAATTTAAAAAATAAGAAAAAAAAATAAAAAAAAATAAAAAAAATAATAAATAATACCTCAGCATATATTCTCTATAAAAGAATATTCTGAAATTTTTATTCCATTTCATTATACAAAATTATAAAAACCATTCCAACTAGGATAAGAGGAATAAAAGTTTTTAACTCAGAGTTTATTTTTTCGATTTTTTGTAATCTCCACTATTTTTTTTCCTCCCTTTATGGTTAATTTCTAATTTGATTGTACGAGTATTTCTGCAAATGTTTGGTTGCTGGCTTCTAATTGCATTAATGTGCAGTGGCGAGAAGGAAAAAAAATTAATTTTGTAAAGAGAGATGAAACTATTAAACTGAAATGCTAAAACCAATAAAGTTTTCAACTGTCATATGCAGAGCCACAAGATAAAACATAGAAGAGCAAACAAAAAAATATATCGAGAATAGCTTGGCAATTAGAAAGTAATTTTAGATAAAAAAATAGATGGAAAAAAGAACTTTTGAAAACCATATTCCACTGTGCATATTGTTAGCAAATAAAATTGTAATCCATTTGAGGATGAAATTGGTTAAAGTAAGTGAATTTGAATTGCAGTTTTTACAGGACCCAGAACTGGTACTTTTCACATGAGAATCAAGAATGCATTGACCAGTTTTAACTTCAACAACGACGATAAGCATAATCCTTTGGAGTTTGTGTAGATTTTTCTTCAGCAGGATTTGTTGCAATATCGATAGAAGTCGTCATAGTCTAGTAGGTAGAGTGTTGGCTTATTAGGCCACGTGAGGCCACTTCCTCTGAGCAGATTTGTGGCAAAATCTCGAGGGAAAATAAAATTGCCGTGAAAACTTTCTCAAAAAATCTGTTGTACGGAATCGCCACTCATGTATACAAATTAACGCACACAACAATAGTGGTGAGAGAAGCTAGGTTGTCATGCTGACTGAAGGGTTGTAATGACTAATTTAGTGAGGAAACCAATATACTTACATTATAAAGGGTCCGCCAAATAACTTTTTTTTCAAAATGCTTTAAAAAAAACTACTGAATATTTTCTCAAATTTCTTTTTTTATTTGAAAGTACAATTCTTCCGGTTAATAATGGAAAATAATTTCATTCAAATGGCTGCCTCGGCTGGCCATGCAGTAGCCTACACGATCGGTCCAATTTGTAAGCACATTATCGATTGTGTGCAGCTGTATATCACCAATGGCTTCACGAATATTGTCCTTTAAAGCGTCAATTGTCTCTGGCTTGTCGGCGTAACACTTATCTTTGACGGCAACCCGCAAATAATAGTCCAACGGTGTCAAATCGCAGCTCCGAGGTGGCCAAACGACATCAGCTCTGCGGCTGATAATGCGATCTTCAAAAACAGGGCGCAAAACATTGAGTGTAGCTTCGGCTGTGTGGCACGCAGCGCCGTCCTGTTGAAACCAAATGTTGCCAATATCCTCTTCTTAAATTTTTGTGAACAAAAATTCGTTCAACATGGCCCGATACGCCATTGTCTGTAACGGCCACTCCTTGCTCATTTTCGAAGAAAAATGGCGCCATTGTGCCTCTAGACCAAAATCCGCACCAAACAGTGACTCGTTTTGGGTGCGTCGGCTTTTCAATGTATGCTTGCGGGTTTCTGTGCCTCAAATGCAACAATTTTGCTTGTTTACATAGCCGCCAAAATCAAAATGAAATCCATCTGAAAAGATGATTTTTTTTTTTGCCAAAATCGGCATCTTTTGTAAGTCGATCACAGGCCCACTTAGCGAAGCGAAAACGCATTGGATGTCAATTCGCTTCAACTCCTGAACCAATTGGACTTTGTATGGCGTCATACCAAGGTCTTTATGTAAAATTCGTCTCAATGATGTCTCCGAAATGTTCAATTGTTGAGAACGACAATGAATTGATGTTGATGGCGCTTCACGCACACTTTCTGCCACAGCAGGAATATTCTCGGGTGTACGCACTGTTTTTGGCTTTTCACGCTTTGTTTTATCGATGAGGATGCCCTTTTCTTTCACTTTTTTCACAAGATAACGAACATATGGAGCTTCTCTTCTTCCAAAATCCGTACGCAATTTGCAACGCACACATTCTGCAATATTACCATGATTTTCAAAGTAATGTCGCAATATTTCCCAGCGTTGTTCAAGCGTATACACAACCATATTCAGCGGAAGGATAAAACTAATTATCTGTCAAATCAGACATGAGCTAAGTGTTACCATTCACGAAATAAGCACTAGTTGAAAAAAAAACGTTAGATGGCGGACCCTGTATTTTACAGTGGTAGGTAGATATAAATGACCGTCCCCCCAAAAGGAATGGGATGACGCACTTAGGCCCAATGGGGCCCATTGTGATACCACAGTTCATGTTCCTATCCCCTAGTCCTGGAACCACTTTGAGCTTACAATGAAGCAACTCAAAGTGACGACATCAATGTTCGACAAATCATCCAGATCATCGATGTAGTAGGCACAAAGATGTCTCTTAATCCTTTGATATTTTACATTTAGCCAAAGGCCAATAGTTTGAGAATGACGACGAATCAGTGTATCGTTTTTGTTATTCAAAACTGCACTCTACAGCAGTAATATACGATTCAAAACGTACATTTCATTGTCGTATTGAATCGTAAAATTCGTGCAAAAACGTTCAATAACTATTGCAATTGCTTTCTCACAGTATGAAGGCTTTGTTGTGGCTTTAAAGGATTCATGATGGCTTGTCCAAACTTAAAGAACACGTAGGGCAACATAGTTTTGTCTGTTTGAGCTGTCAAACCATAGTTTTTGATATCGTAAGTTACTTTTAAAAAAGTCTTTTTTTTGTTGTTTTTTAAGAAAAGCTTTTATTTGTTCTTGCAAATGTATTTCCTTCAAACATTACCGTATGCCGGTATTGACAGGATTATGGATTTTATGGTACACTTAAATCATGTCCAGGAAAAAAGTGCTGCATTTTCAAACATTCACTTTTTAAGCTAAAAAGCTTATTTAACATTTTATTTGTTTCTCTGGTTAAAGTGAGGAGAGAGAGGGAGAGTCTTCTCTTTATTTTTATTTGCTTTAATGCCAAAGTAATATGAAAAGTTTTCAAATAAAATAAGAAAATAAAAAAGAAAAAAAAGGAAAACCAACTAAAACCTGTAAACGGATTTCATATAAAAATTGGTTCATATGACAAATACGAAAGCAAACAAAGCTTAGACAACAACTGCATGTAGATTGGTGTAATAAAACTTGCAAAAATAAAAGTGAGTGTGTGTGTGTGTGTGTGTATTTCAAAATACATTTCAATGCTGTTCCGTTTAGTTTCCCTTCTTAAAAAAAAAATTACGACTATGCCATCAATAGCTATGACTAGCAGCTGAGTTGAAGGACGCTCATGGGGAGGGGGATGTAGAAAAATTTAATTTAAAATGCGTTTCTTACCGGATTTTTACTGTTACAAACAAATTTGAAACAAAGTAAGCAACTGCCATGAAAAAAGTTTCTTTTTTTTGGGTAAAGTTTTCCCATAAAAATATTGTCCGTTTTTGGGTTGTTGTTTTTTTATTTGTAGGTATTACGGAAATCAGTAAAATGGATTTCATTTTATTTTTTATTTTTTTGCTTAGGAATACAAAAACCAAAACATTTTTCTAAACAATTTTTAAGTGTAGAAAACATGTAAGCTAAGAATAGAAATTCAAAAACCTCAATGCAACCTCATTGATGTTTTTCCTTTCTTTACCCCCATATTATGTTACTTTTCTTACTTCTCCTATTCAGTTCTGGCATTAAGTTGTGTCCTTTGTTGCTTGTTGTTGTTGTTGTTCTTTGTTCATCACAAAATCCAAAGTTGTTTGTTTGTTGTGGATATTTCCTTTGGTTTTTTTTTTTGTTTTAACATAGAGTTGTTACTCAACTTCAGTATATTTTTATTTAAAAAACAAAAACAAACTTGTTTCTTTGGTCAAAAGTAACATGACCATGTTTTGCTTGCATACACTGAAAACTTCACAGCACCACCCAAAAACAAATTTTCTTGTCAATCTCTTCTCTTATTTTTTTTAAAACTTTTTATTCAAAACACAAAAATTTTTCCAAATTTTAAATAAAAAAAGTAGAAAACATTTTATCCCAATGTCTTGTGTCAAAATCCACCACTTTGTTTGCTCACTTTTTTGATTTCGTGTACAACTACTGGCATTCCAAAACTTAGAAACTGTTGTTGCCATCAAAATACTAATTTCTTATGGCTTTCCTTAGTCAATATGTTTTTCATTTTATTTTCTTGCATTTGTCAAATTCTCTCTCTCTTTTCATTCAATCTTTACTTATAATCAGAATATCAAAAATTGTGGCACGTAATGCAAATATGAAGTGGTAGTAAAACTATAAATTTGTTAAATAAACTAAGAAAACTTTTCAAATTGCACTTGAACTTTCTCTTTTTAAGTATATTTACATATGAAACAATATGAGAAAAGGAAATCAGAAAAAAATTTAAGAGAAAAAAATATTTGTATGGTCGGTCATACAGTTATCACTTGATTTGCAAGGAGAATTGCAAGGCAGTCCTCAAAGAGCATAAAAAAGGTTGAATAGACTACTAGGTAGTATGTTGGCTTATTAGACGTGAGTCCACTCTTCAAACTCCACGTCATACAAGCCCCAGGTCATACACCTCCAACGAAATATGGAAAAATTTTTCTTCGGCGACTAGATTCGAATCATACTCATAATTTCTAATACTCATACTACTCATATTCAAAATTTGAAGTACTCATCAACTTCATACTTAACTACGCGAATGATATTGCTGATTTCGACTCTCCATAAATACTCACTAGAAGGTTGTGTGTTTGCTTTGCTTGCTGTCTTTGTCTTTTTCTTTCTTCTTTTTTTGTAAATGCAGCAACAACGAAGACTGTAAATTTTGATGAATGATTGGAATCACTCGAATCATTTATGAGTGTTATAAGCATTTTTCTAAATTTACGAATCTGAATGAGTAGGCGTATGAATCAAACATATTTCGAATGTTATGAGTTTGATGTCAATGTTGTACTCATACTCATTGCAACCTGTACTTATAAATCAATGTTGTAGTGAGTACGAATGAATCAGAGTAGTAGAATTTCAATACTGTTTGCTCACTCATACTCAAAATTTCATTAGTACTTATGAGTGGCGAAAAAACGATCCATTGCTGATCTCTGGTATGTATATATGGGGATGTAGGCATGTATTTACCGATACCAAAGCAGCAATTAGATACCTAGATGTGTATATCAGTATCCCCGGAGTATATAGTAAGACATTTGATGGTTCCCCCTATTAAGGGTTCCTGGACGTGAGGACAGTGAAGGTAACGACAAAGAAAAAATCAAGTGCTTTTCATGGGCTGATGCAATAGAGTATTCATATGAATTCATACATGGAATTGGCATTCCTCAGTAGAGAGGCCAGAAATTTATTTCATACAAGCTTTACTAACTTGCAAAGTAAAGATGGAAAAATTAATCCATTTCTTTAAAGGTCTGCCAGATCTAAGACGTTATGGATATCAGTAGAATTAAAATTCGCCTTAAGCCTAAAAGATTCCACGTTAGAAATCTCATTGCAATTAGAAATTTATACTTGCGGCGACTTATGCAGAGACTGCAATAACGATAAAGGAGAGTGGATCCTTAAACATCTCCTCTGTCATTGTATGATGCTTTGAAAAACCTAAAAAGAAGGACTCTTATGTAGCCGAAGGTATTGACAGAACGTGTTTAACCAAAATGGATTTGAAACCTTCATAAAACTAACGGAATGGCTGAGAGATGCATGCCAAGGAAATAAGTAACATTGATACTACAACTAAATCTTATAGGGCCATGTAAGTTATGCCCATTGAGGTGGCTCAACCTAACCTAACACAATGAATGACACTTAGAGGCTCCTTGTGCGGGAAATTGCAGAAGTCTAAAGGGGATAGTAAATTTCAAAAAATTTTGCAAAGGTCAGCAATTATGTAAAGTCAGTCCGTAACACCATGATAATGATTCCTGTATTAACGCAAATGAAGTAACCTTCAAAGTACTTTTTGATGTTTGGTTTTTTGGGTTCCTGCGAGTAGAGTACCTAAAGTACGTTAATCTTAACTCGAACAAGAGCACAAGAGAATTCCGTCTTTTTATAGCCTTGTAAATAAAGTCTTAAGTGTACAATAACAAAACTGCTTGCATTAGCGGTTAATATTTTTTGTAAAAAGAAAACTTCTATCGACATCTAACTTAGACTTTTAGTCACTCTAACCAATTTGTTAAAAAAAGTTACGGGTGCTAAAGTATATGGGACATTTTAATTTGGATACGAAATGATGATACCAAAGGACGTATATACTTCATGCATCATGACGTCTGACGTCATTTATTTGCTACTTGCATAGCATCATGATGATAACGATTGTTTTGACTTCAAATTAAATGAATATCTTCCACAAGCTTTCACTGTTTTATACTGGATTATAATAAAACTTTTCCTTTAGATATTATTTTCTAAATATTTGAATTGTTTTACTGACCATTCCTTACAAATTAAAGCTCATTTGAAATAATTTCTTATGTTTCTATATCTAACAGCTGGGATTTTACACTTAAATTTCATATGCAAATGCGAGGATTGTTTGCAAAATTACATGCAAATCTCTTGTAAAGAAGTTACATAGTTGATCAGGATCGGTGTGAAACTCACAATCTACAATATGTTACAGGCAGTAGATGTTCCAATTCTCCACTCATTTTACAGAAAGGCTTGGCTTCGTTGGCAGCTGGAAATACGTGCAATACACTCCGTTTGTATGGACTTGTATGGTTTAGAATTGGTCGATAGTCTTCTGTACTAAATCCGTATTCCAATTTTCGCAGGCCACAATCTTGGTATTCTTTCCTGGATCTGTTCTTGCCACGAAGAGGCTGAGGTTCTTAGGTTTTTATTTTCTTTCGTCCTTGAATGAACTCTTCAATATAAAGATTGCTGCAGTAGAAAGATTAATTGCAGCATTAGCAAGATCTATTATGAATTTGGGTTGGTTTCCTGTACCAAATGTTTGATAACAGGGTTGGATATTAATTGTGATATTGCAATGGATCTAAACTCTGGCCTAAGTCCTCTACAGAAAGGGTTCGCCTCCTAACCTAAGCCAGCCTATTATCGTTGCTCTGCCTCATAAGCCATGAAAAGTCAAGTCTGTAGATAATTTCTCAAAATGTATACAAATATTTTTGCATTACTGCATGATCTCAAGATTTCTCAGACAACCATCGTACCTGAACAATACATAATTTTCCTTACTAAAATTAAAAATGTCATACATCTCTGTCCTTTTGCTTTATAGCTCCTCATCCAACATACTTTGTTTGTTTAAAAATGAAACTTTCCTTTGGAACCCAGCACTTTTATTTTTGCACTTGTGTAATAGTGTGTTAGTTACACATACAAGTATGTATATACAGTATGTGCAACGGAATATTCTACATGAAAAAGGACTTAAAATGAAAACCTTGAAAGAAAGTCCTGTTTGTACACACAACTAAGCATTAAACTGCTGCAACTACTACTACTACTACTTCTTGTATTTCTATTAAATTTAATGCAAACCAAAGAAGAAACACACAAAAAATTAAAAAAAACGAATACAAATAAAAAGGATACACAAAAAATAAAGTTTATCGAGCAGCTGCAACATGTAAAAGCTGGGGGTAAGCACAAGTATTAAAAACAAGATTGACACATACAACTATCATTACAACATACACACACGGCTACTCTTAAACTTATACGAGTGAACGTAATAAGATTTACACACGAAAAAACTTCTGCCAACTCATGCGTGTTTTCAGATTTTTTAAAACAAAAAAATTAACTTAAAAAAAAGCTTGTGTGTGTGTGTAAATCGAATAAAAAAATAAAATTAAAAAGTTTAAATTAAGTGTTGACTGTTGACTGTTGCAAACAGGTCCTAACGTCAATATATTTAAACTATAAAGTTTGTTCAATTAATTGAAGTTATACGGAGGAATCTAAATGGAAAATATAGGAGGAAGCGAAATAATTTTTGTAATTAAATGAATGAATTTTAATTGAGTCTGGAGATCATATTTTAAATACTCAAAAACTACGCTAATAATAATCACTTGGCCAAGAAAATATGTATATTATTACGTCTTTACCTTTTAAAAGCTAGTTTTTCCTTTCGATTAGAGAATTGCAATTAAAAAAAAAATTGTTTATTTTATTTGGTGTTATTTCTTTATTTAAATAAATTATTTGTTTTATAATACAGCAGCGTATGCTCCTAACAACTCACTTTCAACATTACATTTCAATCTACTCATATTCCGTTTCGCATTCATGTATAAACATTAACACACACAACATAAGTGGTGTGAGAAACTAGGTCATAATCCTGGCTGAAGGGTTGTAATGATCAATTATGTATGTATTGTAATATGATTTTTATTTATATGGTTTTGTTATTGTTGTTTTTTCTTTTCACAGAGAATACTTAGAGTTTGTCCTATCTTTGCAACAAAATGTTTTAAGTCTCATGGAGCCACTCTCACTTTATTGAATGGAAAAATATTAGATGCTAATTGATCTGAGAAACCTAAGAGCAGAGAAAGTTGTCAACTTACTGATCATAAAACCGAACATCGTAGTCTCGGGACCAAAGAGAAACGGGTGTAGACGCATACATAATTGGTCATTACAATAGTTTTGTGCGGTTTAGGACCTAGCTTCTTACACCACTTATTTTGCGTGTGTTAATTTTATACATGAGTGGCGCGACCTGCACTATAAAGTCGTCCACGAACGACAGCTTTTTTGAGAAACTTTTCATGGCAATTTCATTTACTCTCGAAACGTTATTGCCAGAATACTGCTGAGAGAAAGATGCAGTTTTCTTTTATATTTCGTTTTATTTGAAATGTCTGATCTGGAATTAGAACCGTGGCCTCACGTCTAATAAATCAACACACTACCTGCTGCACTACTGCGACTTTAAAGTTTACCATAATATCACACATTAATACAGTATTGAGGTAAGATATGTGAAATATGAGAGCCTTAAGGACTAACGGATATAAGAGAGCATAAAATCCTCTTACGATAAACGAAATACCACTGAAGGCAGGGCATGGTAGCATACAAATGGCGATTTGGAAAGAATAGAACTGCCGTTGAGAACGCACTTCTCAGAAAGTGGCAGAAGTTAACAAGGAAGGAAGGGCAGTTAACTTTGGCAATGAAAATAAGCCGGTCGCTGCATACATATATGTACATATATTGGGAAGAGGATTAAATTCATTGTATTTTAGTAGCATTAACTTATGTAGCAATTCCTTATTATAACTTCTTGAAATCTGTTGCACTAATAAAGCTCATGACGCTGTTTGCTGTCAATAGCTATACCTCCAAGTAATTTTTTCCAATGGAAGCATAATTTCTTCGCTTACCTTTATAAGAAGTCATAGTCATTCATTTTATCATAGACATTCTAACTTTTAATGACAGTTAAATCAATAAATAATTGAATTGTTTTCAAAAATTTTTTTCTCTTGTAACGCAGTCCAGTCATTTTCTTTACAAGCCGAGAAGTTAGTAAACAACGACTTCATGGTATCCTTCACCAGAATGTATATTTTGGAAAATTCATTGAAGATAGCATAACTATTTATTGTTGCAGGGCTATTCATTATAAATTTTGTTTACCTTAAAACACTTGTGACTCAAAAGCTTATACACAAACAATATCGAATATTTTTCCAAACGAACTGAAATTCGTCTGAAACAATTTGTGTTAAAGAAACCGTCCCTCAATTTAATTTATTTATTAAGAAATATTTTACATACAACATTGGTAATACTGGTGCAGGGTATACATAGTAAAAGTGTAATAATTGGTCTTCAATTTCATGCCATACAACAAAGGCCATTCATGTTTGTTTTTATTGTTTATTTTTAATGTTTTTTTGGCTGGATGTACAATGTATACATTTTTTTTCGATTAAATTACCTCTCGAACATGGTACGAAAGTAGAAAATTTGTTTAATTAATATTTGCATAATTCAAAAATTGTAGCCGTTATTGTTCACACATGCTCCACACCATATGGGGCACTATTCAGTCTCATACATCCGTGCATAAAAGTGTTTGTGTTTATGCTTGTGTGATGACAGAAGTACCCAAATATATGTATATGCATTTGCATTATATTGAAGTAAGTCTGTTAGAAAAGTCATTTATTCAGTCTGTTTTGCCAAATCACCAAGGACGGTAATAGAAAATGAAGGATGTTCGCCGAGTGGGCCCTGGAGCAGGTGGTAATTGATCCCAATTGTCATAAAAAATTTACTGGGTGAATTTAAACGATTGGTAATCTATATGAAATCGTCGTAGTCTATTATGTGGTATGATGTCTTATTAGACGTGATGCCACGGCTCAAATCGCGGGTCAGACATCCCCAAAGAAATGAATTAAGAAAAGTCATTTCCTCGAAAAGAATATTTATCGTATATTTAAATGGCACATACATACATACAGACACATTGGTCATTACAGCCTTTTAGTCAGGATAAAAACCTTGTTTGTCACACCACTTATGTTGGGTTCGATAATTTTTTATACGTGTGTGGCGGGAGCTACAGTTTAAAGTCGACTCCGAACCAGAGATCAGCAATGAATCGTTTTTTCGCTACTCATACGTAGTCATGAAATTTTGAGGCTGAGTGAGTCAACAGTATTGGAATTTAGCTACTCTGATTCATTCGTACTCATTAGAACATTGATTTATAAGTACAGGTTACAATGAGTATGAGTACAACATCAAACTCATAACACTCGGAATATGTTTGATTCATATGGCTACTCATTCAGATTCATAAATTTAGAAAAATACTCATAAATTAGTCGTGAAGTGATTCGAATCATTCATCAAAATTTACTATCTTAGTTGTTTTTACAAAAAAAAGGAAGAAAGAAGAAGACAAAGACAACACAATACCTTCTAGTGAGTATTGTAGTGTTCGTACGCGAATCATACTTATTTTGTGATTCTTGTAAATGTTGAGTAAAGGAGAGTCGAAATCAACAAAATCATGCGTATTGTTAGGTATGAGTACGATGAGTACTTCAAACTTTGAATATGAGTAGTATGAGTATGATATTAAAATAAAAATGAATGCGTATAAGTATCAGAAATTATGAGTATGATTCGAATCTACTCAACTTTTTTAATACTTATTTATATTTAAGAAATACATTTCTGTCCTTTTCGCGGTATGAAGTACGAAAAGAGTGTCTGTCATACTCCTTGATTGTATGCTCCTAGTGTACCTTGGAATATTCTTTCGAATTTTAATTTCTTTCGTTTGTATATTATTGTGAATTGTATTTACGGAAAAAAGTTTGCGAAGCACTGATTTTTTTTAAATTTTTTTCTTTTGTAAATTATAATAATAATGCGTGCGAACTTTGTATAAATATTTATGAGTTGAGTGTATTAAATAAGTTGCGCTTTGGGAAAACCAAGAATCGCTTTATTTTTATTCTATACGCGAAATTAAAAATAATAAAACAAAAACACAAAAAACAAAAAATATTAAATAAAAATAATGGCAATAAAAATAAATTTATTTCATTTGTGTTTTACATTTTAAAATGAGCAATTTATGTTCATAAATAAACGGATATTAAAAAGCGGAAATTGAATAACACACAAAAACCCATTTCAAACAGAATAATAATATTAAAAATAAAATTGAAACAAAACTGATATAATTAACACAAATATAATATGATTTCAAAGTGTATTACATACATACATATGCATACCAGAGTTCAGCAATGAGTATTCAAAAGGATGAGTACTTGCGAATCATTCTGATACTTAAACGCATTCATACTTATTTTAATATCGTACTCATACTATTCATATTCAAAGTTTAAAGTACTCATCGTACTCATACTTAACAATACGCAAGATGTTGTTGATTTTGACTCTCCTTTACTCAACATTTATAAGAATTACAAAATAAGTATGATTCGCTTATGAACACTACAATACTCACTACGAGAAGGTTGTGTGTTTGCTTTGCTTGGTGTTTTCGTCTTTTTCTTTCTTCTTTTTTTTGCAATTGCAACAACAACTAAGACTGTAAATTTTGATGAATGATTCGAATCACTCTAATCCTTTATGAGTATTATAAGTATTTTTCTAAATTTATGAATCTCTGAATGAGTAGGCCTATGCAACAAACATATTTCGAATATTATGAGTTTTATGTCAACGTTGTACTCATACTCATTGCAATCTGTACCTATAAATCAATGTTGTTGTGAGTACGGATGAATCAGAGCAGTTAAAAATCAATACTGTTGACGCACTCATACTCAAAATTTTATGAGTACTTATGAGTAGTGAAAAAACGATTCATTGCTGATCTCTGATACCTGCATATGTCTCTATGTATGCCCCATGTTTGGTATCGTACAAGTGTGCATAGCATGTGGTGGCATAAATATTATTTTTAAAGAGATTATTACAAATTTATTTAAGCGATCATAAATATAACACTAGTTGAGTGGAAAAAAGGAGCGTTATATGCCCACAGCAAAAGTAAAGCTATTTAGAAGAGTTAATAAATTTTGCATTATCTTTCAGAAAATAATTTATTTTGATTTGTTAACTTCATTGTAATTTTTCTTTTCAATCATTTCCTATTTATTTGCTCTTCATTTCGTATTTCATTCAAATCAATAAAACATTCTCAACGTTTTTCTTTCCACAAACGTGAACAAACGGAACATTTCACTGTTATTATGACCCCATTTTTAACTATTGAACGGCCATAATCATAATATTTGTTTGTGGGTAATTAAACTCTATGGAAAGCAGAATTTAATTGTTCATTTCACTTATTTTCAGTTTGTGAATTTTCCACAAAAAAAAAATGTTATTTTATAGCCGCAAAATATAGAATATTTGCGTATTTTCAAATGAAATTATTACAAATAAAATTTCCAATAAATTGCGCCTACAAAACGGCTTTGGTTAACCAAAAGAAACTTTAAATATTGAACGTGGAATACAGTACAGTTTACAAACTAAAATTATGGATTGAAATCATCTGATGGCATACGATCTATACCAACTTTTACAATATGATCAGAGGAAAAGCTTGATATAAAACACTAAAGTCAATAAGTTTTTGAACTGTGCAAGCTCGATATGAATCAACAAATGATGAAAGTCTCTTACTTTTCCTAGGAAAAAGAAAAGGTTTGCTTACAGTCCCTAAAGCATTAGTTTATTAAAGTTCCCGGCTTTGCTCTTACTACAAGTTTGCTCGCCCTGTTAATTCAAGGTTTGTGTCCAGGCTAAATTAAAATTTCCTTCCAATCTTTCTTTTTAATAATTTTTCTCAGTTTTCTGCTGAAATAATGAGAATAATTCGAATACTCATTGCTGATCCCGGTTACATACCTACATAAGCGTTCATTACAACCCTTCAGTCAGGATTTTTCGCCGTAGATTAATAGATAATGTGTTGGCTTATTAGACGTGAGGCCACAATTCAATCCGTGGCTCAGAAATTTCGAACAAAATGAAATATGAAAAGCAAAGTTTCTTCTCAGCAGATTTCTGATACAAGCTCTGTGAGTAAATAAAATTGAAATGAAAATTTTTCCAAAAACTTGTCATCAAGGGTCGACTTCAACCTGTAGGTCCCACCACTTATGGATAAAATTAAAACACGCGACGTGGGTGGTCTGAGAAGCTAGGTCGTAATCCTGACTGAAGGATTGTAATGAAGTAATCAAGCTATTCAGCCTGCCTGACAATGGCAGAGCTTTGAGGGCGGAGGTCATGATCATTTTGAGAGCCTGTTTTCTCCAACTATATTTTGTGGATACAAAAATAAGATCAGAGCGATGTTTATAGCTTCAAAAGACTTGTGCATCATTTAATTACATTACCCACTTAGGGCCATTATTACAACCTGCCGTTAACTAAAGGAAGGATTTTAACGAGCAGATAAATGGTTTTTCGTTATTATGAGTACCCAATAAGATAGAAGTGATCGTTAATCTAAAGGGAGGATCATCCTACCTTTAACATTTAAAGGTCACTTATGTTTGAACTTGCCATATTATATATTATTTTCATTATGGCAACTTCAAATTTAAAGAAAATGAGCATATACAACAAAAAAAGGAAGCCCGCGGTTGCCGCTGCGTTAAAAAATAACTTGTATAATTGAGCAGTTTTATCGACATTGCTCCGGTACTGCCATATTTTTGAAAGCAGTTAACTTTGTTTTATCTGTAAGCTGTAATAACGAAAATAAATTAAAGGTAACTTTAAAGTTCACTTTAGCTAAAGGTACCTTTAACTAAACCCAACTTTAACGGCAAGTTGTAATAATGGCCCTTAGAATGTTTAATGCTATTTGGTCGGCTTAAATATAAATAAGAAAAGCAGCAAAGAGGCTAACTGTCTTCCTTGTCGCACATCAAATAAAACATCAAATGATTTCAGACGATCTCCCTTAAAATATATAGATTGCCCTCAATATGATAGGTATTGCCTTCATTACAAGTAAGATGTTTCCATTAGCATTAACCCAAAATTTATTTCCAATTCATAAAAGACTTCCTCAATTTTAGACACTCATACATACATAAATTTCTATCCCATACACCAGAAATAGAATAAATTATAGATTATGTCAGGCAGGACACATTATAATTATATCGCCATTACATACAGCCATTGTCTTCGATGCAGGGGCTAAAAATAGTTCGTTTTTGGCCACATAAAAAAAATATTCATTGTTATTGATTAAATTGTTATTTTCCCAAACATATATGTGTATAAACCCACACATTTCTATTTATGGTAGAGGAATATAAAAACATTAAATGACCATGTATTAATAGGCTTTTGGCATTATGAATTTCCTTTATTTTTCCTATATTTTGTTATTGTTGTTGTTGGTTTTTTTGTTTAACAATTTCAATAACTAATTGTGTAGAAATACTGTTAAGGAAAGTAATATGAGGTAGCCGGATCATAAAAATAAATGATTTTATTTTTATAACAGGCCAATAGGCCCGATATGGGGAAGGAAATGTAATCAATAAAGGAAAAAATAAGGATGACTTAATTTTTGAGCCAACTTTGCCATGTGAATAGAAAAACAATCTCTGGGTGCTGTTCTGTTTGTTTTGTATGTATTTGAAATAGAAAATATACAAAATTAAAGCAAATTAATTTGGTAATTTGGAAGCGACAAACGAGGTATGTTTGATGTTTAGAAAAGTTATTTAAAAAGACCGATATCCTCGAAGTAGTTAAGAAAGCGATAATACAGGCGTCTCTGAATTTCGGCTGATGTCTCTAAAATTGTTCGATGTTAAACGGTATAAAGCATGGTTAGGAGAAGTAAACAACACCGTCTGATATCTGAGTATCTGCTATCTGACTTTATAAAGCTTGCTTTACACAAGGCTTCAAAGTCTAGGCGACATATCAGGGAGGTGATTTGGTTTGTGTACCAATACATACGCAATTGACTATTACATCACTTCAGTCAGGATTACGGCCTAATTTCTCAACACCACTGATGTTGTGTTTGTTCATTTTATACATGAGTGGCGGGCCCTACAGTCGACTCCGAACGACAGATTTTTGAGAAACTTTTCATGCCGATTTCTTATTCATTCCCAGGATTTTTGCCAGAAATCTGTTGAGAAAAAGTCGCCGAAGAAATTTTTTTCGCATTCCGTTTTGATGTCTGACCGGGGATTTAAACCATGGCTTCGCGTCTAATAAGCCAACACACTACCTACTAGACTACGGCGACTGCCCGTCTACTAATATTCTGTATAAAGCTGGCTATGAGAAAAGAAAAGTGATGAGAGAGATTTCGCTGATAGCTGTCTATAATTTTACGAGAATATACGATACAATAAAAGTTAGGCCTCTCCAGTTTAGTCAAGTTCATTAAGGTCACCCTTATTAGGCAATGTGATTATCATGCCTTCTATCTTACTCATTTAATTGCTCATTTTAAACCTTTGTTAGGATAACAATCAAGCTTCTCACACCACCCACATTGTGTATGTTAATTTTATCAATGAGTGGCCGGAACTACAGTTCAACTGACTCCGGATGGCAGATTTTAAATACTTTTCATCACAATTTTTCAGCGTTTATGACAGAAGGCTGCTTAGAGGAAGACTTGAGAAGAATTATATTCTTTTCATATTTCTAAGCTAGAATTTGAACCAGGTAATGCACACTACCAACTATATTCATAACTTCTCGCCATTCGAATTAGAGGCAAAGCTTTGTGACGAGGGGTCAGATATAAATAGCTAAAGCTGAAAGAGTTTAAAAATGTCTGGTAAAATTACGTCGGTTCGTGCTGTGCTTTATTATTTGGGAGAGAGGAAAAGCATAAGTATCACGGCTACAACTGCCTCTGTCGTAATGTAATTAGCGATCAGATTGAAATTTATTTCTTAATTTGCCACTAAGGATTCTTGAAGTATTGTTATGTTTTTACTTTTAAAATATGAGTTCGTAGATTGCAAATAAAATAAAAATAAATTTGTGTTTGGTTTTAATTCAATCCTTTATAGTTCACACCATTCTGTGTGTGAGTGTCCACAACTTGATATAAACAACAACGATTGCTTTGTTTGTTATTCTTCTTCGTTTTCTATGCGTATACAAAAACAATTGTTCATCAGATCTTTATGACGGAGATCTTCAAACCACGATTATTCTCTTCAAACCCCTCGAGTCTTCACACAAGGCTGACTGAATTTTTACTGACTCCTTTGCCTGCTTTGCCTTGCATTGTATATGGTAACATAAACAGTCTGATGAATGATCTTGAAGTTGAATGTTAGTGGCTTTTGCTTTCTCGCGATCTCTATAAACGTAAACATCGTTGTTTCATTGTTGTTGTTTGTGTATTTTCGTTTACATTTATTCTTGCAGTCTTTGTTGTTGCATCTCTGTTAACTTGTCTATTACTTATTGTTATACTGGTGATTTGTTGTTATATTTTTGTTTACTTGTTTATCATGTAAACAAGTTCAGTGTTTTTTTACAATTTAAACGATGTGAAAGCAAAACATAATTTCCCATTTCGTAACAGTATTCTGCAATTTCCCACAGAACGGTAAAGAATCTGCTCTAGGTTGCCTTCGTTCTTGGATTTTTACTCACGATATTGTTATACTATCTCGCAACCGATGCTTATGTGTTAAGGGTGTAGCAATTTTTTATTAACATCATACCTTGTATGTATCGGAGATCAGTAATGAATCGTTTTTTCGCTACTCATAAGTACTCTTGAAATTTTGAGTATGAGTGAGTCAACAATATTGAAATTCAACTACTCGGATCCACTAGTACTCCCTACAACGATGATTTATAAGTACAGGTTGCAGTGAGTATGAATACAACGTTGCCATCAAACTCATAACATTCGAAATATGTTTGATTCATACGTCTACTCATTTAGAGATTCAAAAAATTTGGAAAAATGCTTATAATACTCATAAATGATTCGAGTGATACGAATCATTCATTAAAATTTACAGTCTTAGTTGTTGTTGCATTGACTAGAAAAGAGAAGAAAGAACAGCAAGCAAAGCAAACACATAACCTTCTAGTGAGTATTGTAGTGTTCGTATGCGAATCAGACTTATTTTGTGATTCTTGTAAATGTTGAGTCATGGAGAGTCGAAATCAATAACATCATGCGTATTATTAAGTATGAGTACGACGAGTACTTTAAACTTTGAATATGAGTAGTATGAGTATGATATTAAAATAAGTATGAATGCGTATAAGTATCACAAATTGTGAGTACGATTCGAATCTACTCATCATTTTGAATACTCATTGCTGATCTCTGGTATGTATATGTATGTATATATGTATGTAGATAAATCGATAAGTATGAATGCGTATAAGTATCAGAAATTATGAGTATCATTCGAATTTACTCATCTTTTTGAATACTGCTGATCTCTGGTATGTATAATACATATTTTAAATTCGAAATTATTAACATGTTTTGTAAGACAAATTTTTCTCTTGCTTACATTTAAAGAAATATATTTTTTTTGGATTTTTGTTTCCTTAAATTAAACATTCTTAACACAAATTCTCTGCAACAAAAAAAAATATAATTTTTGCAGAAAAAATGCGACAACATTTTCAAATGTTATTTACAAATAAAGAAAAAAACACAAAAAATTAAACAACAAAACATATTTAAAAAAAGAAAGAAAAATTATGAAATTATTCTTGAATATTATACAGAATAAAAGAAGTTAGTGGAGGGAAAATAAGAATGCATATTTATTGTATATATTTTTTTAAATTCTTTTTATTTTTTTTTCTTTTGTGCATTTCCCTATGCATTTCATTTAACTTTCTCTTTCTCTTATTTAAGTAATGGCAATAGTGCAGTTATTGTTGACTGTTGTTGTTACTTCTTTCTCTATATTACAGCGTGTTTTTAGCTTTTTTTTTGTTTTGTTCAGTGCTCTTCATTTAATTTATGAGTTCATTTAATGTTTTTGTTTGTTGCCATATTTTATTTGTATTACTGTTGCTTTCTTGTATTTTTTTTTTTGTTTCTCTTGTTGTTGTATTCCAAGCATTCATATGGCATTACTTCTAAGGATTTTTGTTGAATGTTGAAAAAGAGACAAACTTAAGGGCGAAAGTAAAATGTACTCATTATTCATGAATGTTGTTGCTCTTGCTTGTGTTACTCTGTATACAATTTCAGTACAATTTTATTTGTTTCCCTTTCCGCATATTTTGTTTCTGCTGTTTTTGCAATTTTTTATTTATATCTGCATGTACATTTGTTTCACAGAGGGGTTATTCTAGTGACAACAATGATGACAGCTGTCATCATGTGAAAGTCTCAATTGTTGTAACAGTATTCTGGTGATTTAACATTTAAAGGTTGTGTTTCATTTTCCTCTGTTTCACCATAACAGAATACAAAACTACAAAATGCATGTCAAGTTATTAATAATAATTTCAAATTCAAATTAAATCTCTACAATGCGAAAGACAACCACTTTTGGGAGAAGAACTTGATGTTGCTTTTAATTAAAAAGCTGCCTTCAATAGCTGACAATATATTGATGTGATGCTCCATGCTCAAAATATGTTTATTGCAGGTGAAGAATGCTTTCAATATCAGAACAAAGCTTTTGAAGGGAAATCGGAATCTGTTAATGAAAAATTCTTCAAATGAAATTTTCTATTGTAACAGTTGAGCTATGCCATCTCAAAAAGAAGGGAAAATTTTATAAAAAATTTTATCGGATTTGGAGAATATGATTGAAGCCGAATTTATGCAATTTAGTTCTGATTAGGTTAATCTGACGCATGAGTTCATTAAGCTGTTGGGACTACATAAAACATTAGAAAAGTGTTACTGAATAACAGCCGTTGTCAAATGCTAAAGTTTTAATGTCATTATTCATGGATCTTGTTTACAATGGGTACTGTCAGGAGTCGCCGTAGTCTAGTAGCTAGTGTGTTGGCTTATTAGACGCGAAGCCACGGTTCGTATCTCAGGTCAGACATCAAAACGAAATATGAAAAACATTTCTTCGGCGACATCCTCTCAGCAGATTTCTGGCAAAAACTCTGAGAGTAAATATAATTGCCATGAAAAGTTTCTTAAAAATCTTTGATTTGGAGTCGACTTTAAACTGTAGGTCAATCCACTCATGCATAAAATTAACACACATGATATGAGTGGTGTTGAGAAGCTAGGCCGTAATCCTGACTGAAGGGTTGTAATGGCCAACTATGTATGTATGTATGTGTTGTCAATAGTGAGCTTATTCTGTCCTAGGCAGACTTATACTAAGATATTGAAAAGCCTCGTTTGGATCATACCATTTTGAGGTTCGCAATGAATTCATAAAACCTAAAAAATTGCTTAGATGTCTGGTGAGTTAATGTAACCAGCGGGTGTTTATACTACAACCTTATTCACTTTACTAGCAACGCTGGATATTGACAGAGTAGGTGGATGGTAGTTTTATCTTCCTTCACGTTATTGCATTCTCTGCGTAATACTAGGTTATTAAGTCAATATTCGGCTTATTGAGTACAATATTTTAAGTGTTCAGACATAATAATGTATGCAGTTCAGCTGCTTATTCAATAATCATTTGACAGCTGGTAAACAAAACAGCTGGTTGTTTCAACAACATTGTTTTCATTTTGTTTTTATTGTTGTTTACATTTGAGTTGTTAAATATCATTAGTAATTATTCGGACAATCGTAATATGCACACTGAACTTACTTATGACAGTGCTGTAGTTTAAGTTTTACTCAAAATTATAATAATTTGCGTATTTATTGCGCAATAATTAATTGAAACTTTATATGAAATATTGATATAATGGCGTTTATTGCGATTTACGCATAAAAGTGCATGTCTGAACATAGTATAAGTCGTGGCAAGGAAATTCTTGTGTTTCTCGGCATAAGAACTAATGAGGAACGACACAATAATACCGTCAAGTAATTTAATACTTTCGAAACCATTTTCCTAGGCAACGGTAATATCTTGCCATTTCTTGTTCTAATCGAAATGAATACCGTTTGAAAACTATATAAGATTGTTTGTTGTCCATTGACGAACTTAAATTTTATTCTATTGATTTGGAAACGCCTTGTCGGAGTGTAATCAATACAGATCTGCACGGAAAATTCTGCATTGGACCATTTAAGAACAGACCAGAAGACAGTTGCCAATATAACTATAATATGCACTACAGTGTGGAAGATTGTTCAAACAGAACAATTCTACATTACTGGTATAAATTAGGTTTTTCTACAGAAATCTCTGAGCTTTAACAGTTGATAAGGGCCATCTTGTTGAACATCAGAATGCGTTGCAAAAAAAAAGTATGGAAGAATGTTGCATTCAAAAAACACGTGCAAATAACAATTTTTTTAAGAAAAAATTATTCTGTTTGGGCGACGTACCACGGGCGAAATCTAGATGATCCACCTGAGATTCAAGAGCAGGAGAGAATGCATTCCGGTATGGATTTTGGGTCGGCCGTGTTATATTGCTTTAAGAACTCAGGCCATCACTGTCAATGGCGAGCGCTATATGATTACTTAATCCTTTTAGATTAAAATTCGATGGATCTGGATGCTGATCTTGGATCAGTGCTATGCGCCATATAGTCCATGCCAGATTGGAAATGCCTCACGATCGATTTTTAATTTTTTTTTAAATTTTTATATTAAAATAGAATGCGTTCAAATGAATGCCCATTAATATGCAATTTTTTTTAGTTGTTTAAAACCACTTTCAAGAATGTTCTTAAATTTTATTTAATCTTTTAAAGCAAAAATTATAATTAAAGAAGACAAGAACTACTGCGGTCAAATGAATGTTGCTGCATAGTTGACTCTATTTCTTATTGTTTTTTTATGTTTTCTGTCATGTGGATGAGATTAAATTTTAATATAAATTTAAATTAAAGAAGACGAGACTACTGCGGTCAAACGAATATGACTGTAGCTGCATAGTAGATTCTATTTCTCATTGTTTTTTTTTAAGTTTGTCTGTCATATACATGGGTTTCAGTTTTAATTTAAATTAATGAAGATAAGAACTACTGCGGTCAAACGAATGTCTATGACTGTAGCTGCATAGTAGATTCTATTTCTCATTTTTTTTTTATGTTTGTCTGTTATATACATGAGTTTCAGTTTTAATTTAAATTAAAGAAGATAAGAACTACTGCGGTTAAACGAATGTCTATGACTATAGCTGCATAGTAGACTCTATTTCTTATTGTTTTTTATGTTTGTCTGTCATATACATGAGTTTTAGTTTTAATTTAAATTAAAGAAGACAAGAATTACTGCGGTCAAACGAATGTCTATGACTCTAACTGCATTGTCCTTTTCATGTGTGTAATGAATTTAAACTTAAATTTAATATTTCTGATAATCCCATTCATTTAAAAAAAAATATCAAACAAAAAGTTTAAATATCTTGGCTTAGACGCTTACTTTAATAAAAAAAATGTTTTAAATTCCATAAAACAAAACTTCTAATGGTAGACATATTTTAAGTTATTATTTGCCTTTAATCAAAGAACAACAACAAAAAAATGTACATAAAAATCAAAAAATTTTTCAACATGTCCGCAAATATATTCATTCCACGGCCCACAAATATGCTGCCTGCTGATTGTAGAAAACATGACCCCATTTTTTTCGTGTACAATTCAGAACGTTGGCGTATTTTTTTTCGTTTGTATTCAGCGGTATTTTTTGTATTTTTCACTGCCTTCATAATTTTGTAAACCGAAAAAAAGTAGTGTCTGTCTGTAGCAGTATGAAGGCAAAAGAAAGAAAGAAGAAAAACATAACATAACAGAATAGAAAATACATACTGCTACAGCAACTGCTAATTTAAATTTATTGATGCAACATACTTTACGAACTATGTCATCGTCTGCTACACATTTCTTATACCACTGCTGCTTAGTGTACTGCCACAAATATTTCTAATATTTATACAGGCTTTCTTTCTTTTGGTGGCGAGAGGATTCTCTTCCTTTTTTATTTTCTAGACTGATTTTGTTGTTGCGTTTGTATTTAACTAGCGAACTGTAAGGGGCCGATACAATACAATCTTTTTTCTTGTTCTGTGCATGAGTGTTTCATTATAGTTTTGTTTTTTCTCTGTAAGTGCCACTGCTGCTCTACTGCCACTGATGTTGCACTGTATGTGTATGTGTGTTAGTCAAACAAATTTATGGCAACTAACTGCAATGACATTGTTAAAAACTCCCAAAAGTCATGTTGGAAAAAAGGAAAAACAGAGAAAAGAAAAGAAGACATATATGTAAAAACGTAGAACGTAAAACGAGAATTCATGCAAAGACCCAACCAAAATATAAGTTTGAATTACACAAAACAGCAGCTTCTATGCCAACACGCTTTTCTTTTGAGTTGAGTTAAAGCAACGTGGGTGGTATGAAAAGTATTCGGAAGGTTGCTACATCATATGAACCAATTATTTATTTGCTTATTCGTATACGCCACTCTAGAAATGGAGTTTCTAGCTTCAATGCTTTTCGTCCTAGCTTTCGCATTTCAAGAAGATTATCCTGTTGGCTCTATACTGTCACATGTAGCACGCTGGAACGTCATCTGAATCCCTAATCTCCATACATAATTGGTCATTACAACACTTTAATCAGGATTTTATTTACTCTCAGAGGTTTTTTTATATTTCGTTTAGTTGGAGATGCCTGACCTGAGGTTTGAACCGAGGCCTAACGTATAATAAGCCAGCATACAACCTACTTGACCACATCGACTGCATAAAAGCTGTATGTAGTATGAGTAACAAAATATCAAGCAAGCTCCTATATAGTATGAGTAACAATATGCCAAGCAAATGGTCTTGCATATCTGGTGGCATCCTTTTGTTGAAATTTCTGCAATTTTTTGGTATATCCTAACTGTTGAGTCTACTTATCATACACATAGAATTTTTCTCTTCAATATCCAGACTTTGCTAAGTGAAGTATAAACATAAGGCGTCTTGTTGGCTTAATTTGTTTCATTCACATTTGCTCTACGGATTGGTCCCTTAACGCCTGGCTCTTTGTATCCATTCATGTATCCTATGAAGGATATTTTGTAGATTTTCAGGCGAGTATGACATCTGAGTGCAGTCGTCGTAGTCTAGTGGGTAGTGTGTTCGCTTTTAGACGCAAAGCCCGTTCGCTCACTAGATTTCTGGCAAAAACTCTGAGAGTAAATAAACCTGCCATGAAAAAGTTTCTCCAAAATCTGTCGTTCGGAGTCGACGTTAAACTGTAGGTCCCGCCACTCAAGTATAAAATTAAGGCACACAACATGATTTGTGTCAGAAGCAAGTTCGTAATCCTGAGTCAAGGGTTGTAATGGCCATTTATGTATGTATGTATGTATGTATGTATGTTAATTTTATTTCTTACGAACTTTTTTTTAATTCTTTTTATTAGACAACCTTCCTACATTAAAAGACCTATAAAAAGCCAACTATTTGTTTTTGTATGATTAAATTTTCAGTAAACGAGTGTAAGAATGATAGAAAAAAGCCATGCCTATAATGCATATACCATTCAGATTCATATGCTCATGCAAGTAAGTGCTGCATAAGTAAGTACGAGTATCTGTGGCATCATATTCATACACCCTGTATTCATATATATTTTCATTTCTATATAAATTTCATCTTGTGCTTTTGTAGCGATTTGTAAATCTCTGTATTAGAAGTACGTAAATGATAAAGAGGGTTAGGAAAAGCTGATGAAAAAAAAGCAAAAAAAAAGAGAGAGGAAACAAACTGGAGATATGCCAATAATATGTGCTGAGATTTAATTGTTTGGAAATTATGTTTAAGACTCAAAAGAAAAACCAGAGAGAAAATGTACAAAAAAAAAATGAAGAAAGGAAAGAGAATAGTCATATATAATGTACACTTTTTAAATGTTAATGATTTACTATTTCAACGTACATATGCCAAGATTTCTATCTGATGAAGAACAGTGGGCAGGTTGGTAAACATTTATTTACAAAATTTATTTTTTTTTTTCATAATTTTAATTTTTAATTGCAACCCATATGTAAACTAAACAACATAATTTTATGCATAATTTTTAATTTCCTTTCATTGAGAGAGTGATGTTTTCATAGTAATGTTCTACAGCTGACACATCATACAAATTTATGCTATTTAGGTGAGACAACTCTAGTAACACTTACTCAATGTTGTATGCATTTGCAACAACTTCTGTTTTTAAAATTATTCTTCTTCTGTTAGACAGTGGCCGGTAGTCAGTATGAAGAGTGAACACCAAAAAAATTGTTAAAAGACTTCAAGTATGGATTACCGAACTTTGGCAGTCGATAACGGTCATCTTGTTGAAGCTACAGCTGTCAAAATTTTTTTCCAGTATCCCTCTTGGCGGCATATGGCATCCACAAAACATTTCTGTCTTATTTTCGTTTCTTTAATCTATTTTTGTTGTTCCAGTTAAACAAATCATTGGTCTTCTGTAGCAAGTCCTGGTATAATAGGTTATCTATCGTTGCCTAGAAACAACGCCCTCCTAGCCTTTGGAGTAGTGTTGGGGAATCTTGAAGATTGGTGATTGCTACATATTTTCTCTGCCAAATCTCGCCATAATCGTACTAACGAGAAGACTATTTGCAATGTGGTGGACAAATTGGACTCCATAGGTTCAATATACGATTGACCAATGCTTCTACGTTCAAGAGGTGTCGCAAACATTATCGTTGTCCATGAAAGTGTACATACTACTCCGAAGTATCCGATTTTGCCTAGGCTTACCGCAACTATGATCACAACGGGCCGCAATGTGTGCACAAGTGAGCTTTTGGTATCAAACCTACCTACACCAACTAGGCCTTTCGCAAATCACAAATTGGCGAATTTTGTATCGTTACTAGGGTCTGCACTTGTAAAAAATTTAATTGATTCAGAAACTGAAGATAAGCGATCTTGGACAACGACGTGTTTTTGCTGAATTCTTGTCCAAAGTAGTTGGCTCCTGACTCTAATTTTCAACAAATAAAAAAAAATCATTATGAATATGTCAACGAACAAATTTATCGAATTTGGTACAAAACCAGCCGACAAGAGATCCAAGTGCGTCCAGTGATTACTGAAAAAGTCCGTGTTCGGTGTGGATTTTATGCTAAAGGCGTGATCGGTTGCAGATCGCTACTGGCCAGGCCACCATTGTCAACAGCAAGCTTCATAGGTCCATGATTACATAATTCTTTTGACCTGAATTGTATGATCTGGACACTAAAAACTTGTGGTTTCAACTGGACGGTGGTACATGCCACCCAGCTCATGTCACATTGAATATTCTGAACGAGCAACTGCAGGGCATGGTCACATCTGGTGGAGGTGATGTGAAAACCAAAATTGTACGACTTGACCTTGTTAGACTCTTTCTCGTTTGGTTTTCTTAAGGTGCATCAGCCAGATATCAGTGCACGCGACAGACATGATTGTCCGCACTAGCATTTTGCGTAAGAAGGACGGCTAATTTAAGTGGAGGTGATGTGAACAATCTACCGAAATCATGCATTTTGAAGCCGTAAAACGTTTTCTCGTAAAGTTTACTTAAGTCGCATGCGTATGCAAATAAGTCACAAACCACAGCGGTCTTCAATGTCAACATAACCCATGCCTTCGGTCAAATTTAGCCTGATTTATGCACCATAATCATGGAAAGTAATAAAGTATGGCGGAGATTTGAACGATGTATTTAACATATTGTTACGAAAATGAAAAATTTAATCTAAAAAAATGCAATAAACAAACATGTTTACAAATTATCGTACTGCATGATATAACAACAAACACCAGCATATGAAAATGGTACACAAGTAAACAAAAATCCACAAACAACACTACGAGCATAAATGTAAACAAAATACACAAACTACGATAATAAATATAAACAACGATGCTTGCATTTATAGCGATTTCGAGAAGACGAAATCATGAACATTCGCCTTCAAGAACATTCATTAGACTGTTTACTTTGCCATATAAAAGGCAAGGCAAAGCAGGCGACGAAGTTAGTGAAGTACAGTTAGTTTTGTGTGAAGACGCGATGCGTTGGAAGAGAGTAATCGTATGGTTTGTAGATCTCCATTACACGGATGTGTCAAATAATTGTCTAGTAATTGTTATTGTTTATGAGAAGGGTATAAACAGAGGAATAACAAAGAAAAGCAATTGTTGTTGGTTACATCAAGTTGTGAACAGTGGCACACACAATTGTGCCAATAATTATGAATCTTAACTGAAACTAAACACAAATCTATCTATGAGCTCATATTTTAAAGATTTTTAAAAGGTAAAAACGTAACAATGTAATGGCATCAGTATGCCGTTGAAGCGAATAAAAAACTTTGAGAATATTTCTTACACTTTTTGTTTTATTTAAATTTAAAAATAGAAAGCCCTGAAACAAAGACCTGGTATGTTTCGTGTTACGTAAAAAAAAGAAATATTAATATGGTAGTTTTGGCTGCACTACATTCCCTAGGAAATTAATTTCTGATCGCTAGTGTGTGTTACTTTTTTCGCCCACAGTGCTATGGTAGATATACTGTATATTCCTGCATATTATTTGCAGCGATTCGATTTTCTCAATATTTCTTTAACCTTGTAGTTTTAAATCAAATTCTATAAATTTTTTTTTCTGTTATAATTTGCTTTCTATACAAAGTTCTAGTTAAACGACATCAACTTTGTACGTACTTTTCTCTGGCAGCTACAACAACTAATTAATCTTTGTGCCAGAGTTTGAAGATTATTCAACTTAGTTTTCTGTTTTATATCATGTGTTTTAAAAAGCGCGAAAATTACGTGATGCTGGTACTGATGATGCAGTAAAACCATGAAATGAAAAGAGAATTTTACAATGGTGGCAATAGCAATAGAGCAGCTAGATGCAGTCAGTTGAAATGCAAGGAAACGAAAAACAGAAAAACCATTTGAAAAATGTGCAAGTTTAGCAATTTTTATCTCATGTTTCTATTACTTGCTACAGCTATTGCATCTATTTTTATTTTCATACTTATGCTACGTTGTTGCAACAACAGTTGCAACAGCAACAATCATCAATAAAATATTGCACTTGTGTACACATATTTTGTATTCTTAGTACTGCTAAACATTTTATCAGATATTTATTATTTGCGTGATGTGGCTGTGATGGCTGGCACGAAGAGGGGGTTCTGCTACATCATGTGCTGATGTCACAGCCACACAAATATACACTCCTTTTCAGGCACGCATTTGCAAGCATATATGTACATACATATGTATGTATGCTTGCCTGCACTTCTATAACCAAAAAATGACTAACAACGTTGGGTTTGTGCCACAAATAAACGCATACCACTACTGGTGCTGTTACTGTTTGTTACTGCCGTAAACGTATAATCCACAAAGCATACGAGGTTCACTGTTGAAAATTTCCAAAAAAAAAAACTTATAGAATTTCGTTCTTTACTGAGTGCAACAAACCTCTAACGTACGCATATGCGCCTTCATATTAACATACACTTACTTATGCATGCGTGTTGCCTGTCTGTAACTTCGTGTGCCAATATTTACGTATGTGCATGTATATGTGGTTGTTGTAGTTGTTTGTACATTTAACGTACTTTACTCAGCTCATCTCCCTTGAAATGTAAGAATGTTTCGTTTGCTGGTTTAGAAAATTTTTGACATTTTATGGTTGTTATTTTTACTTTAAATATTTTCGTTTTTCCTTTTTCTTTTACATTTCATTTTCTCATTTTCTTTGTTTTTCGATTTTCGTTCTTTTCATTATTTTTTAGCTGACTTTCCTATTTTTTTTGTTTTCTTTTTCTTCTTTTGTATTTTACTGCTGCTGGATTTATTAAAGTTTGACACATCGCATGTATTTTCTAAATCACGTCTTTTGTGTAACGTAATGATTTTCCTTAAGTAAACACAAAACTTTTGCATCTTTAGGTGTGTGTATGTGTACTTGCTTAGTGGTTTAAGATGTTTAACATTGTTGCAGAAGTTATTACTTCATCATCAGCGTATGAGTATTACTTAATACAAATTTCATATCACTCATACGCTACAGGGGATATTTGGAATTTCCTAAGTGTGTAATGGCTGGTGTTTTAACAGTTTGAGTTTGGAAAATTAAAACAAAAATTATATTAATTTTAACAGTAAATTAAATACGTATTTATTTAGTGCGAAAGATTGTTGCCTGCCTTTTTTAGAGTCTTTTAGATGGTACTTCTGAAATACAATAGTTGATGATGGTCATTTTGTTGAAGCCCCATCTATCAAATTACATACATACATACCCAACTGGTCATTATAACCCTTCAGTCAGGCTTCTGATCTAGCTTCTCACACCACTTATGCTATGTGTGTAAATTTGATACATGACTGGTGGGACCTACAGTTTAAAGTCGACTCCGAATGACAAAGTTGTTGAGACATTTTTCATGGCAATTTTATTCACTCTCAGGCTTTTTGCCAGAAACCCGTTGAGAGGAAGTCATCGCAGAAATATTTTTAAAGTTTCAATTTGTTGGAGATGTCAGATCTGGGGTTTGAACCGTTGCCTCGAATCTAATGGGTAAACACACTACCTACTAGACTACGAGTTCTACAGCAATTGACAACTGATATCAATTTCCATCAAGCACTTATCACCAGCGATGATGATAAATTGCTGAGGAATAAGGACGTGACTAATAAAATTGTTTGCGATGATGCACGATTTACATGACACCCAAGAGCATCCAAAGCATCATAAAAATGTTGTTGCTCCTCTGTGTTAAAATTTACGTAATAAATTAGCGGTATCTCAATAATCTTTTTCAGGGCGGAATTTTAGCCGACTTGCCTCTGTGCATGTGAGTCTATAAATTCCCCACATTACATACTATAGAGTTGGCAAATCGTATGATCCGAGCGGCGATTATCTGAACTGGCAACCGAAATCGTATGACTTGACTCGGATACACGTTTTCTTGTGGCGTGTTCTTAAGTCGCATAAGCTGTAAATCACTGCTTGCGCCACCCGGGATTATCTACACTGGCATTTTGAGGGCGTGGTTATTTCACTTGTAGATGATGACTTGACCCTGTAAACGACAGACTATACTAGTCCCCAGTGATCCGAGCGGCCAATGGAAAATCCAAAACTGTGAGGTTAGTTAACTTACCGAACTCACCTCTCAATAGGTACAGATTGTACAGTTTTTTATTTTAATTTTAAAAGAAAGAAATCAGTTAGCGGAACTCGCAACCTATATTGAGGAAAGCACTCACCCAAACCTCATTTGGGAGAATTAGGAAGTGGTAGGCGATCATAGTAACAAAAGCTCCTTAACTGGCTACCACCAGATGTGTTGGCGAGACAAGTAGCTGCGAACTCAGCAGTTAGGCTGCGCGCCATAAGAGCATGGAAGTGTTGAATGGTTACGCTACCAAGCAAAACAGACGTGAAACGTGCTCGTGGAAACTAGGCGTGATTGTGAAAAAGCCATTGTGTCCAGAAATAGTAATTGTTTGATGTTCATTCTGATAGGGAGATGTTGTTGAACGGTTTTCCTTTTTCTGGAATGATCTAAAGGAACCCCTATCTGCTCTTCAGTATGCTATGGTTGTACGATAACGCATTTTTTTGCCTTTCTATTGAAGGTTATAAAATGGATGATATGCGGTTGCCACTAAACGGTTCCAAAAGACATACAACACTACCGATTTAAGTGTTAGACCTCTTCAGCACGCTATGGTCGTATGATGACCGGTTTTTTTGATTGTCTACTGGAGCTTATAAACGGGATGAGGTGTAGTTCTCACTAATCATTTCCAATATCCATGCAACTCAATCCATTAAGGCTCTTTTATATTACATATTTTGTAGAAGAGTTGTTCCATGTTTTGGCAATGCAATTTACCATTAAAATCATAAGATTTGACACAGTCAGACTTTCTTTGTGTGGCCACGTCTAAGATCGCGTTTTCGCGAAAATTGCATTTGATAGAAGGCAATGATTGCTGCAAGCAATCTAGACGCATTTTTTTACATGATATTGTATTTGTATTTGAAATAAAGGTTTCATCGATATGAAGGCCTTGTGTGGACTTTATTTAACTTAACTTTTAAAATAGAAAATTGGCTAGATTTTCATGTTTTGTCCGAAAGTTTGACTTGGGGGCACACTTCATATGTCCACTAGCGAAATGCATATCTTCTAGTTTATTTGCTTAGTAAGGAAACTACTGCTAATATCAAATACCGTTACTGATACAGCTCTGACTAGCTCAATTTGTTTTGCTGGCTTTGTTCGTATGGTGCTGCCACATGTTACGAAAAACTTAACACAGAAAATTTAATTCATTTTTGATATGAAAATCTATAGAATTGTAGGGTATTATGGAGTTAAACTTGACCGTAGGAAACTAATATCTTTACTGTTGAAAATTCTTATATTTTTGCTGCTAATAAAGTCATAAAGATGACACTTTATGTATTTGCTTTTCAAAAATATCTCGAATTTTTAACAGCTGAAAGCATAATGCTGCTTTCTCCAAAACTAAGAAAAGAAAAATAAGATTTTGAAATAATTTCGAAGGAAATTTTACACCTTAAGTTGTAATCAACATAAAGGAAGAGTACATAGGAAATTTATAAAATCATACATAAACTAAAAACATATCAGAGTGTGTAAACATACTCACAAATATTGGAACTTAAGAAAACAACACAAAGCACACAGAGCACAGAGCAAAGAGGCAAGACATATGGCCAACAATTCAAAGTGGCAGCAATAGTGGCTCTTAGAAAGGACACAATATTTGCTTTGCCATTGCAAACTTTAGTTTTAACAACTAAAGCAACTGAAATAAAAAAGGAAAAGATGAGAGGGAGAGAGGGAGAGAGAGTGAACGAGAGAGAGAAATATGGCATTTATTAAAACAGTAGCAGTTACCTTAAACAATTTATTTTATGAGCAAATATAAAATTTCATTTCCTAAAATAAACACACTCACACACATACAAAATCTCTCTTGTAGATGGTAACTAATATTGCTTGCCACTTAGAACTTCTACTTCTGTTTGATACTCTAAGGATTTTAATACAACACCAACAACAACAACATTTTTTCATATTTATGTTGCATGTTTAGTTTATAGAAATACAAACAACAGCAACTCAACAACAATAGCAACAATAAACAAGGAAAAGATTTCCAAGTAGTATGAAATAAGCGGTCATAGGAATCTATGTTCTTCAGTATCATATTTTCTAAGGTTTAAAACCAAATACCCTTAAGGCATGTTACATGGCTAAGGAGAGAAATACAAAATTATAACCATCAGGTAAATAGGATTTAAGCCTAAAACAAATTCTAATTATTATTTACAAGAAAATTCTCGTTTCTATTCTCTCTCTCTCTCTTACGCAGCAACGAACATCTTTTTCTGTGTTTTGTATGCTGTATGCTAATACCAGATAACAAGGCACATCAATAGATATTTTTCAGAATTTTTGAAAGTAATTTCATAGCATAAGTTTGGATTAATTTGAGAATAATTTTGTTTTAAATAATAATTATATTGAGTTTTAAAATATAATGAAGTTTGTGAAAGGAAGAACGGAAAGAATACGTGTCAGTCTTCAGACAAGATAAGAAATCCAAAAATAAACAACACTAAACTATGATACTAAAGCCTAATTAATTACAAAATGAAGGTAAAAGGAAATTTTAATTTTGTATGTATCGGGTCTTTCATTAAATGCTTCCTATTTTACAATTTAAACAAAACAAAGTGGGTGTGAGTAGTTGCCGTAGTCTAGTACGGTTCAAACCCGTAGGTCATACATCTCCAACGAAATGAAATATTTCTTCGGTGACCTCCTCTCAGCAGATTTCTGGCAAAAACTATGCGAGAATAAATTAAATTGTTATGAAAAGTTTCACAAAAATGTTTCATTCGGAGACGACTTTTAGTTACTACAGCCACTCATGCATAAAATTAACACACACAACTTAAGTGGTGTTGAGAAGCTAATTTGTAATCCTGGCTGATAGTTTGTAATGACCAATTATGTATGTATGGGCGTAAGATACAACAGACGTTTTTTATTCCTTTGAACGACGTATTGATGCCGTTATATGTGGACTAAAAAATTGATCTTATGTACGTTACGCCTTCATTAGAGGGAGAGCATTTGAGATGTTCAATTTTCTGTGACTCTAGCGCATAAATCCAGCTGAATTTAATCGATTGTATATGTAATGTTGGCTTAAACGACCACTGTGGATTCTTTAAGAAACCACATAAAAAAGACAAACGAGTTCAAATCGCATTATTTCGGTAAGCATTTCACATCACCATGACTTCAAATCTCTTGAGCAGAATATTAAATGTACCACAAGCTGTGTATCCCATAAAACCGTGCTGTTGGTTTCCAGATCAAAAATTCTAGCCTATAGAAGTTTGTAATCATTGACCTATACTGCTGGCCGTTGAAAATAATAGCCTGTTCATTGTTGTTTCCAATAAAATATGGACCTATCTCGACGCCAACTGAAAACCCACACCAAACTGTGATTTTTTAGAGTGACAATTTGATCAATCAGCAAACACACACTGTTGCTTATGTTCACTTACCTTCAGTTTCATTTTGGAAGGTGTTGAGGCCCAAGTAAAGTCGCCGTAATTTAGTGGGTATTGTGTTGGCTAATTAGACATGAGGCCTCGCATCACACACCAGGTTAAGACATGTTCAAAAACACAAAGTACAAAAAAGTATTTCTTCAGCTACTTCGTCTCAGCAGATTTCTGGCAAAAACTCTGGGAGTAAATTAAAAATTGCCATGAAAAGTTTCTCGCCACGTAATCCTGATTCAAAGGTTGTAATCATCAATTATGTATGTGTGCTTGAGGCCGAAGGGACGCCAAGCTGTGATCTGCCAAAGTTCTGCCGAGTTTTTTTAAGAGTCATGAAATTGATTGCTTAGGATTTTCCGGCACATTCTCACGGACAGTGGAGATTTTTGTGACAGATATTATGTTTCATCAATGATCAGAAATCGGCCGATAGTTTACCGATTCATTTGACTCGAATTTATCCACCAAAATGGATTGGACGAATATGGCAAACCTAAAAGAGGCGAAGTGTGCAGCAATTTGTCCGAACAGAACATCCATTTTAATAAAACAATTTTATTCCTTGCGGGCGACATTAAATACTAAATCCGTTCGAATTGATTTGGTAAAACAGACAGAATAAAGGACAGTTAATTGAACAAATGAAGTCGCGTAGACTAGTAGGTAGGGTGCTGGCTTATTAGATGTAAGGACACGGTTCAAACCCCAGGTCAGACAACTCCGACAAAATAAAATATGAACAAATATTTCTACGGTGGAAGCCTCTCAGCAGATTTCTGGCAAAAGTTTTCCGAGAGTAAATAAAATTGCCATGAAAAGTTACTTAAAAACCTGTCCTTTGGAGCCGAATTTAAACTGTGAGGCCCAAGTGGCGATGCCAAAGTTGTGGTCTGCCAAAGGCCGAGTTCGTGTAAGGGTCGTAATATCGACTGCTTAAAATTTTCTTGCAAATTCTCATGGACCGTGGATATGTTTCAGACAATCGGCCGATAGTTTACCGAATCATTGGACACGAATTTATCCACTGCAATGCGAAAAGTTCTCCCACTGTCTCTCATTTGACAGATGTCCGTGTTCAACTGTTAAATTTCAGAAGTCTATGTTGGAACTTTTTCCAAACAAGAGACAATTTTATCGATTCCTTAAGCTAAGCTTAGTTGCGGCAAGAATATCAATATTATGTGAATCATTTAGTTACTCTTTTGAGTGGCCAATCATGGTAATTATGAGCTTAAAATGGATCTTGTGGAGTTAATGTCCCCATAAAAGAGTTCAGAAAAGCCAAAATTGTGATTAGTTAATTACAATAGTAAAACGCATTTGGCCTTCTTGTCACAAGTTCACAAAGTTCCCTCAACACTGATTATTAAATTGGGGTGTATGGGAGCACGGAAAAACGTAAAATCAAAAAATTGGAAAAATCGGCGATACTTCATACAAAATCTCAAATCCAATACAAGGATTGTCAATTGCTTGTCCTGAAAATTGTTATTAGAGAACTTATCCATTTGTGGAACTAATATTTGATCACAGAATAAGCTCCACCCTAAAGTTTTACTCTTAACAGAAACCGTTTAGCGACTGTTATCTTTCTCGTTATTATAATGCAAGCTTTGCCTTTCTAGTGCTTAGTTTTCAAAGCGTTTCGGCTGTTATATTATTTAATTCACTTTTATAATAATTATTTAATTCACGTCTTTAATTGGAAATAAAAAAAAAGAAAAAATTAAACAAACTAATATCAGTAGTGGTTCAGCCTTCTTTTACCGTAAACTTTTGCTAATAAATTCGAATAAATTTTATCTACAGTTTAAAACCACCCTTGTACAACTTTTTTTGGGTTTATTTGTTCAGGTATATTGGTCCTGGTATATTACTATGTTGCTATGCTATTGCGGTTCGTCGTTGTATAAATTGTATTATTTTCCTACGCAAATATTTGACTTGCCAAACATTGATAGGAATTTGAAAATGTTTATTAAAGAATGAAATTAATTGTTCATGTTAAGGAGTGTAAAACGTTCAGTGACAAAATAATTAAAAATTTAAATGATTAAGTTCTGCTCAAACAAAGCGTTGAAAATTGAATGTATTACTATGAATGATTCGGATCAAACTCATTTTCTTCTTGGTGGGTACGTTAATAAGCAAAATGCCATATTTGAGGCTCAGACAACCCATACGTGTTTTAACAGAAGCCAATATGGCTCATATATCTTTGAAAATGAATACGGCTCAGCCATTACGGTCACTGGAGACACCTATCGCACCACGATAACTGATTTTCTTGTATCCGCCTTTCATGATATTGATCAGAGATCAGCAATGAATCGTTTTTTTTCGCGACTCTTAAGTACTCATGAAATTTTGAATATAAGTGAGTCAACAATATTCAAACTTAACTACTCTGATTCCTTCGTACTCACTACAACAATGATTTATAAGTAGAGGTTGCAATGAGTATGAGTACAACGTTGACATCAAACTCATAACATTCGAAATATGTTTGATTCATATGCCCACTCATTCAGAGATTCATAAATTTAGAAAAATACCTATAATACTCATAAATGATTCGAATCACTCGAAAATTTACAATCTTAGTTGTTGTTGCATTTACAAAAAAAAAAGAAGAACGAAAAAGACAAAGACAGCAAGCAGAGCAAGCACACAACCTTTTAGTTCGTACAGGAATCATACTTATTTTGTTATTCTTGTAAATGTTGAGTTAATTAGTCGAAATCAATAACATCCTGCATGTTTTTATGTATGAGTATGATGAGAACTTCAAACTTTGAATATGAGTAGTATGAGTATGATATTAAAATAAGTTTGAATGCGTATAAGTATCAGAAATTATGAGTATTATTCGAATCTACTCATCTTTTTGAATACGCATTGCTGATCTCTGGTATTGGTAACAACGATATTTGGTTTACACATAATGGTTTAACTTACACACACATCTCATGCCATAATCGGCCGTTTAATTAGCCGAAATGGTGATGTCAATTGGTTACCAAGAAGCTAGGATTTGACACCGTTGGACTATTTTCTCTGGGATGCCGTTAAAGAAGAGTGTTATGCCGACAAACCAGAGACAATTGAGCATGTGAATATTCCTGATGCCATTGCCGAGATACGACTCCATACTCTCGAAAAAGTGCACGAAAACTAATCCGATCGAATGAGATACTGAGAGGCCAGCCACATTAGCTATATGAATGAAATGATATTTCATTTCTAATCGGAAAAATTGGAGTTCACAACAAAATAATGAATTTGGCAAAATTTTAAATCGTTTTTGTTTTCTTGTATTTTTAAATTGAAACTTTTTAATGGCCTACCCTATATTTCAATGCATAATGGAAGTAAATTAAAATATGGTTTATTTAGCCCCGAAATTATAAATTATTCAGTAGATCCTCATTAATATGTTTAAAGACAGACTTAAGCCAGATCAATAGATTTAATTGTTTTGAACTACAAATATTTCTATTTACTTAATACATAGGAATTTTGTAGTTAACTAACTAACAAGCAATTTTATACGAAGAATTATCATAAAACAGGCCCTAATCTTGGCTGTACGATGCTGGTTTTAAGCTTACCTAGTAATACAATTAAGCAGCAAAAACTATGTTAGCGTATGTTACATCACTTTTACTAGGAGTTGTTAAATTATTTTTCGAAAAAACCACCGCCACCTTAGCATACCTTGTTTTATAGGCTTTTGCATTAATTTCCTGTCCTGTAACCACTTTAGGCCACTGTATTTAATCCTTTCCTTAAAAAAAAAGACTAAATCTCTTCCCTCCTTTTTAGTTTTTTGTTATGCTACTGAAATAACAAAAAACTCTCTTCTGAAAATAATTGAATCAAATATTTTTTAATCTTAAATATAATTCAATATTCATCTTCCTTCGACCTTTACAAACTTCTTTGGTATTCCTCTGCTGCTTTCCTTGCTATTGTTTCAGGGGTTGGGAAAATTTCTTCTTCGTATAGCATTAACTTTTTCATTAGAATGAAACTTTTAATTTTTCTGCGAAAATTAAAAACTTTCGTTCCTGTAAAGTGGTAGGCTGTTGTTACGTTTTATTATATGCATGATGAAATTGTTAAATTAATATCATAATAGAAAAACCATTGAAAGTATATTTTATGTCCAGCCTTTTTCAGTTGCTACCGCTAGATACCATGGTTATATCTGCGTGCGTATAATTTTTCCAGGCTTTCATCAAACTGTGCTAATTTATGCCATTTTAATGACACACTTTCTAGAAAACCATCTCCACAAACGCCTTCAAACTGCTTAATGCTTATTTACGTGTATTTGATAACGGTTTCAAAAGTTTTTTTTTCTGTAAGAATTTTAACACTAGCGAAACCTTTTCTAAAATCTGAAAATATTTCATTGAAAATATATACTTATCTTGGTAAACGCTTACATAATGGAAAGAATTTCAAATTAGTAAATGTTTTTCACTTGTTATCAAACTAGTCGAATTGGCAATACCCGGACGTAGTATAGCTCATTTGCTTTGATAATTTCGGTTATGACCCATTTCCATCTTCCACCACATCGCTAAATCTACTCATAAGTTAAACGACGCATTAAACAATGTCATGGAAAAGTCATACAAAATTTCAATCTATCGCTTGCTGTGTTTGTAACACTTCAAGGGGCAAAAAAAAAACAGTTCAATGATTTTGCCAATAAACTAAAATAAAAATAGCAACCCGAAATGTAAATTCTTGAGAAATTTCCATTGCACTGCAGGAAAATGTTTTAATGCTACCAGACGTAACGGAATTCTTGCATCAATATTACCTGATGTTCCAAATGTGTCACTTAATTGGTCATTATAATACTTTAGTCAGGATTATGATCTAATTTAGCTTCTCACACCACCCATGTTGCGTGTGTTTATTTTATTTATGAGTGGAGGGACCTACAGTTTTAACCATCATCTCCAAACGACAGATTAGCTATGCTAGAGTATGAACCAAGGGCTCTCGTTTAATAAGCCAACACACTATTAGACGACAGTGCCAAAGCAAAATATTTATGACATATTTTAGAATAGTAAATAATATGTATAGCATAGCATATCAAGTATTGAGTAACATAGTACAGAATAGCATAGCACAGCATAGCATGGAATAGCATGGCATAGGATAGTATAGCATAGCATAACATAGCATAGCATAAGATAGCACAACATAGCATAACATAGCATATCATAGAATAGTATTAGCATAGTATAGCATCCCATAGCATAGCATAGCATTTAATAACATAATATAGTATTGGCATAGAATGGTATAACATAGCATATTACAGAATAAGATAGCATAGCATAACATAACACAGCATAGCATAGCATAGTATAGTATTAGCATAGCACAGCATTGCATAGCATAATGTAGCATGAAATAGTATAGTATTAACATAGAATAATATAGCATAACATAGTACAGTGTTAGCACAGCACAGCATTGCATAGAATACCATAGTATATTATTATCATAGTATAGCATAGTATGAAATAATATAGCACAGCTTAGTATAGTATTAGCATGGTGTAGCATAGCATAGCATAGCATACCATAGCATAGCATAGCACAGCATAGCATAGTACAGAATAGTATTGTATAGTATATTGGTGAAAATAGTGTTAAAGCTGGACATATCGACTGTTTTCATTCATTTTTCTGGCATTTATGATGACGTTGTTGGTTTTATGCTAAACGAGTATTTGTCATTGTTATTGTTGTTGTTTCTGGTTGTATTTGTTTCTCTTCTACACAGGTACTTAATTTAATTAAAAACCAGAGGATTTTGTTAATATACAAGTAACTACCAGGTAGAAATATAGTATTTTTTCCAACGTTGTAAGTTCCACTGCCATTGTTTTATTGTATTTCACGGTAGCAAAGTAGTAGTGTTGTAGGACAATTGTTAATATTGTTATTGTTTTCGTTTCATATTCTTTTTCTGTGTTATAGTTGTTGGAGTTTTTATTAATAGAATTCGCTGGTATTCATAATTTGAACACTTTGCTAACACACCGTCATGTTTTTATTTTGTTTTATTTTTTTGCTTTTTAATTGTACTTTTCTCCGTTTATCTATGTTTCGTTTTTTGTTAAATGTTTATGGTTGATGATTTTATAAAGTGGCAAAAAATGTGTCCTCTTCTTTTTTTTTTGTTGTTCACTTGTTTGACAATGTTCCATTTAGTTGGGTGTGGTTAAATTAAAGATAACAAAGCAACCACATGTCAAACAAAATTTCCATTTTTTCTTCTCTTCTTTTGGTAGGGAAAAGTAATGAAATTTTCCGAAAACTAACTACGATACAAAGGCTGCAATAAAGAAGGAACGTGTTTAATTATGGCTTTGATGTTGTACACCTTTACGTATGAGTGATATTCATATTAAATTAATTCATATCAATCATACGTTGGAGGTACGTTAAAGCAACATTGGATGGTACAATGTTATTAAGTATATGCAGGCATGGTTATGGAATTTTATTAAAATGATAAGTTTTAGTGAAAGTAAAAAGGATTATCGTCTCCTAGTAGTATGTAAACAACATGAAAGTAAAATTTATTATAGGAAAATAGGTGACACATTTATGTAATGTAGGCTGTGGAAAATTTTCATGCTGTTGGTATACAAAATATTTGTTTTTTTTTTTATTTGAAATATAGCAGTGCATGGGTTCTGTAGCATTAGGTAGTAGGAGAGAAAAACAAATTTACTTTACAGTATAAATTTATTTAGAGAAACATGCCCAATTTATTTGAAATGAAGTTTATAATGACGGCACTATAATATGCATACATACAGACACAAATAATTGATTACTACAACCCTTCAGCCAGGATTATGATCTAGTTTCTCACGCCACTTATGTTGTGTGTGTTAATTTTATACATTAGTGGCGGGACCTTCAGTTTAAAGTCGACTCCGAATGACAGATTTTGTGAGAAACTTTTCATGGCAATTTTATTAACCCTCAAAGTTTTTGTCAGAAGTCCGCTGAGAATAAGTTTCCGAAGAAATATTTTCATACTTTCGTTTTGATGTCTGCCCTAGCGTTTGAACCGTGGCCTAATAAGCCAACACACTACCTACTAGATTACGGCGACTTCAATACGACTACAATTCGTAGTGATAAAACAACCGCAATGGTGATCTTATCCAGTTATATTAGTGATGCCTTTCCAACACTATTCGCTGTCGAATAAGGATCCCTATTTTCAACCCTTCTCTACGTGGCATAGGATTGTAGCTTGAATTTCATTTTACTTACTCCATTGGTCATTACAACCCTTGAGATACGATCACAACCTAGCTTTTCACAACACAGATGTTGTGTTTGTTAATTCTATTTCAGAGTGACGCGACCTACAATTTAAAGTCTACTCCGAACCACAGATCAGCAACGAGTATTCAAAAAGGTGAGTAGATTCGAATCATACTCATAATTTCTGATACTTATACGCATTCATACTTATTTTAATATCATACATATACTAATCATATTCAAAATTTAAAGTACTCATCGCACTCATACTTAACAATACGCATGATGTTGTTGATTTCGACTCTCCTTTACTCAACCTTTACAAGAATCACAAAATAAGTATGAATCGCGCACAAACACTACAAAACTCACCAGAAAGTTGTGTGTTTGCTTTGCTTGCTGTCTATGTCTTTTTCTTTCTTCATTTTTTTGTAAATGCAACAACAACTAAGACTGTAGATTTTGATGAATGATTCGAATCACTCGAATCACTTATGAGTATTACAAGTATTTCTCCAAATTTATCAATATTAATGAGTAAGCGTATGAATCAAACATATTTTGAATGTTATGAGTTTGATGTCAACGTTGCACTCATACTCATTGCAACCTGTACTTATAAATCAATGTTGTTGTGAGTACGAATGAATCAGAGTAGTTGAATTTCAATACTGTTGACTCACTCATACTCAAAATTTCATGAGTACTTATGAGTAGCGAGAAAACGACTCAATGCGGATCTCTGATCCGAACGTCAGATAAACTGACAGTTTTTGCTAGAAGTCTGCTAAGAGAAATTCACCTAAGAAATAAGTTTCCTTCTACCGTTTTGTACGAGATATTTAAGGATTGAACACGGGTTCTCGCCTAATAAGTCAAAACAATACGTTCTAGATTGTGATGACTTCAGTCATTAAAAATAGGAAAGGAATGAAGTAGAGGATCAATCAATGATGGTCACCGTAGTCTAGTAGGGAGAGTGTTTTCTCTTATTAGACCTAAAGCCCGGGTTCGAGCCCCAGGCCAGACATCAAAACGAAATATTAAAAAAAATTTCTTCAGCGACTTCCTCTCAGCAGATTTCTAGCAAAAACTGTGAGATTAAATAAACCTGCCATGATAAAGTTTCTCAAAATATCTATCGTTCGGAGTCGACGTTAAGCTGTAGTTCCCGCCACTCAAGTATAAAATTAGCAGACACAACTTAAGTGGTGTGAGAAACTAGGTGGTAATCCTGACTGAAGGGTTGTAAGGGCCAATTATGTTCAATGTATCAATCAATGCCAAGACGATGTCTATTATGGGGACGATTCAGGCAGAGGTAAAATGTGAGTCACTGTTGGAGCATCTGGCCAACAAATCAACGCCTCATGTACTATCTCTTCATATGAACGAAATTAGTGATGAGTTTAGCTCGAATAAAGATCCATCTCCTTTTACATGCATCTCGATTTGGTCGACCAATTACTAGAACAGTGGCTTAAATCACGGCAAAAAATTTAAAAAGTAGCGCCGACATGGCAAGGGAACTAGGCATTCATTATCAAACATTGGAAAAAAGCTGAGTACGTGCAGCAAATCAATATCTCTTATCATTCGTGATTCTTTACGATATTTACTGAATCATATAATTAAGAACAATGATAGATGGATCAGGTATAGTAGCAATATGTGCAAGAGATTATGGAAGAAACAAGCAGAAGTTTTAAGGAACTTGGCAAAGCCTGGATTAACTTGGTTAAGCCTGGATTAACTTTGCTAAACCTGCAAATGCAAGCCTGTGTATCCGATGTGATGTGAGCATGTTCTTAAAGACCTTTTTGAAATGATTTTGTGTCAAATTTATTTTCTTTTTTAAGCTATTATTTCACTATCTTTTTTATAATTAAAAAAAAACTCAAACAAAATCCCTTCACTTTTAACAAAAAATTCTTTCTTCCTTAAAAATAAAAGAATTAAAAAAAAAAATAAATGTAAGCCTAACACTTGTAGCAATATCAACTTGTTCTTTTCAGTTGCAATCAAGGCTCTATTGTGGCCCATTGTGGTAATTTTGTGGCGTTGTTAAAAACATAAATTAAACGTTACATACTCGTGTCAATTGTTACATTTCGCTAAAATTTTATATGATTTCCGCTTTGTTATTTTTTAATTTATTTTACGCTTTTTTGTTGTTGCTTTTTTTGTTTTCTTTTTTTTCATATTTTATTTAAATTTTATTTTAGAGATTTGTCTTCCTTGCAACGCAACCATATGTGATCTCAATTTGCATGCAACTCATTAGGGTGCTTGCAAACCGTAGGGAATAGTTACAAAAAGATGGAATAAAAATTGTATTTTTTGTATATCTTTAAAGGGATCACAATTTATGAAGGCTATGTCCTTATGTCCTTAGACTGAGACCTAATGGGGAAAGTTAATTTTTTAGCACCTTCTATTAATTTTAATTTTTTTTATTTTATCTTCAGGCGACCTAGTACATGAACTAATAAATTTCTTAAGCCAATGAGTGGGAAAGGCACCTAAACGCTCCATAGAGGAAGTAGCTTTCGCTTGTATGTTGGGCATTCCCCCACTAAACTCCCTCCTCTTATACAGTGACTCTAAGTGCACAATCTGGACTTCAGGTATTTTCTCCGTGGTAGAAGTCTGAGTAGCCCTTTAATATTTATCCTACTTACTTAATTGGATATTTACAACCCGATTAAAGGATTTCGGCCTGACTTAACACATCCTTTCAGGCACCGCTGTTATTTGCGCGCCTACACCGGTCGGTCACATCAATCGATGACAGGGAACCGATCTGGTCCTTCTAACGCAAACAAGGATGTCCTATTCGTCGACTTCCGCAAATCTCCGCATCAAATACTCGTCTCGATGGAGCATCCTCCTCCATTTGAATGACAGGGCCGAGACAGCGCAGCCGCTGGATTTTAATACGCTACACAACATCTATGACGTTGAGGAGCTCATACAGCTCACTGTTTTGCCAGAAGACTGCTGAGAGGTAGTCGTCAAAGAAATAGTTTTTTCATATTTTGTTCGAGATGTCTGAGCTGGGGTTTGAAACTCGGGTTTGCATGTAAAGCTCCAGCACACTACCCACTACTAGACTCCACACAACTGCATTGTGAGCAGCAACATATGATTTAAATCTATGTATGCCACCCTACTACGAGTAGTTTTTTCAGCAGCTCTCTGTTGGTAAGTTATAATAACAATTGCCGCAAATAAAAATAGAAAACAACACGTGGAAAACTGAAAAAAACTTAAACAAGTAGTAGAAGCTTTACAATTGTTACAACAAAATTTAATTCTTTTTATCAGATTTTCTACACATTTGTTTGTTGTTTTCTTCTCTCTGTTTTAAATCCACCAGACAAAGTTTTTTCTACATTTCATTATACATGCACCTAAATACGTTTTTATATTTAAAATTTTTTTTATAAAAAAAAAGACAAAAAAAAACGAAAGTTTTTCCAAGGATACCTATATAACTGGCTTATGTATTAGATTTAATTTATTTTACCAAAAAAAAAAAACGAAAAAAAACATCATGAGGTTTGAATGTCAGGTAAGACCGCACAAAACAAAAAGATGACAAAAACCGAAAGCCAATTAGTGGTTTCATTTAGGAAAACGTACCTTAAAAAGTAACAAATGTGTGCAATAAAATTATATGCTGGCCATAGATACTTACACACACTTATGCTACATATGTATGTATGTGTGTATATCCATAGTATCATATTAAAATAGATAATTAAGTTGGACATTTAACATGTGTTTATTTAAAATAGTATATGCACCACGTTAGCCGAAGTTAATATAGGATTTGCTACGATATATAATTGGGTAAAAATGAATGAATAGTAATAAAGCGGATTATAAACTTAAAAAAGCAACAAATTTAGTGCGTCTTAAAATGGTTAAAGTCAAGTCATTTAAATTAATAGAACTTAAGAACCAAGGAAATAGCAACAGTTCAAGTCTTTGATTTACTAATAATTTTAAACAAATTTCATGTAAACAATTTTGAAATCTTTAAAGTTGCTTAAGAGCAGCTTTAGAAATTTCTTGTAATAAATCAAAAAATCCATGGAATTTCTGAATACCTATTTCGACTTCCATCTCCATCTTACATTGTATTGCTGCAGCTTTTTTCGATTCTTCTCCTATAAGATTGCACTATCTTAGTCCCCGGATTATCATATGTCTTCAGGCACTTTTTAGCCGGCCATGTCTACTTAAATTTGAGGGTTCCACTCTGAAGGCATCTCACTAAATGAGGGTCCCGATTAGAGATCGGCAATGAGTATTCAAAAAGATAAATAGATTCGAATCATACTCATAATTTCTGATACTTATACGCATTCATACTTATTTTAATATCATACTCATGCTACTCATATTCAAAGTTTGAAGTACTCATCGTATTCATAGTTAAAAATACGAATGATGTTGTAGAAGTCGCCTTAGTCTAGTAGGTAGTGTGTTGGCTTATTAGACAAAAAGCCTTGGTTCAAATCCCCTGACAGATATCAAAACGAAATATGAAAAAAAAAATATTTCTTCGCCGATTTCCTCTCAGCAGATTTCTGTTAAAAACTCTCGGAGAGTAAATGAAATTGCCATGAAAAGTTTCTCAAAAATCTGTCGTTCGAAGTCGACTTTAAACTGTAGGTCACGCCACTCATGTATAAAATCAATACACATAACATTAGTGGTGTTGAGAAGCTAGGCCGTAATCCTGACTGAAGGGTTGTAATGGCCAATTATGTATGTATGTATGTAAGATGTTATTGATATCGACTCTCCATAACTCAAAATTACAAGAATCACAAAATAAGTATGATTCGCGTACAAACACTACAATACTCACTAGAAGGTTATGTGTTTGCTTTGCTTGCTGTCTTTGTCCTTTTCTTTCTTCTTTTCTTAGTAAATGCAACAACAACTAAGACTGTAAATTTTGATGAATGATTCGAATAATTCGAAACATTTATGAGTATTTATTAGTATTTTTCTAAATTTATGAATTTGAATGAGTAGGCCTATGAATCAAACATATGTATTTCGTATAGCATGAGTTTGATGTAAACGTTTTCTCTCTCTTTTTTTTTTTTTTGTAAATACAACAACAAGTAAGACTGTACATATTGACGAATGATTCGAATCACTCGAAACATTTATGAGTATAATAAGTATTTTTAAAGATTCATGAATCTGAATGAGTAGACGTATGAATCAAACATATTTCAAATGTTATGAGTTTGATGTTAACGTTGTACTCATACTCATTGCAATCTGTACTTATAATCAATGTTGTAGTGAGTACGGATGAATCAGAGTAATTTAATTTCAATGTTGTTGACTCCGACCGAAGAAGAAAAATTTTTCATATTTCATTTTAGTTGGAGATAGATATTTGACCTGGTGTCTGAAGCGATGCCTCACGTCTAATAACCTAAAACACTAACTGCTAGACTATGATTATTTTTTGGTATAATAGAATCTTATTTAATGCTCATAATTGGTTCTAGCGTTTTGGTACCCGTTTTCGTATAGGATATGACAGTTGCTATTTTCACTTTCTATTCTGTAGTGTTGTATTCGAATGAAATTTTCTTTTTCTATATTGTAAGTTTAGTTTTTTTTTATTTATTTTAAATAATTTTTAACGTGTAAAAAAGTAAAAAAAAAACCAAATTGTCAGTAAAAATTCTTTATAATCCTGTATTTATTTATTTTAATTCGTATAAAATCCATTATAAAATAAAAATTTATCAAAAAAGCATTGGCATCAAGAGGCATAAATTATTGTAAAAGTAGAATTAAAATATTATTTAAAATACGCAGAGTTAAATGACGAAATTTAACATGCGTTGGATTGTCGTTTACCAACGTTACATTTAAAGGATTTAATGACGATGGCAGATGAATGGTGGCTGTTAAAAGGAATTAATATTGACATTGAGCTTTATTTCTCGCCTATTTTACATTTTCTTTTTTATATTTCCTGTATATTTTTTCCTCTTCTTTCTGTTTCATTAAAAACCTTTTCGGATTTTCTTTCATTTTGGACGACTGTCTTGGCTTTGTGAAAATTAATAAGCTCTCTAGAGTATTGCGTTATAAAATATCCCTTTAGAACACCATTACCACCAAACGAAAGAGTACAAAGAAATTGTTAACATTTTTAACTCAAAGTAAATACACTTGAGCTGTTTGCTTACTTTAAAGTTTTATGATGTTTGAAATAGCAGAACTGCCGAGGTAGTATTATAAAAAGGGGGTGAAACGTTTAAAAGCAAATACAAGCAAAGTCTTTAACTTAATATTTACTGTTTAAAGGGCTTGATTTAACAATTTGAGTAGCTATGAAGCCTTGAGCCATACTAACCCCTTAATTTTCCTCTCTTAAATCTCTTTTGTTACTGTTTTTATTATTCATTGCTTTTATATTAACCATGAAAATCAAAAAAAAAAAAACAACAACACAGTTTTGTTTATTTGTCACAAGTGGTATTAAATTTTCTTGTCAGTTAAAAGCTTCTCTTTAAACGATTTGTGCCTGAAGGGCTTCCATAGAAATACTGGGGGTTAATTAGGAACCTCTTTACCATAACAAGAAAAAAAAATCTCATGAGCTAAGCATTAATGCCGCATAAGTTTCTATGAATTGTTTTTGTAAAATGCCAAAATGCTTGGAAAAATCTGCTCTAATTAAATACATAAGACCACTAAAGCCTTCACCCTATATCCATAAAAACAGGCAGGGAAAATAAAAAAAATTAGCGTACACACACGTACACATCGTTTTATAAATCCATATGCATCACAAATATGTTACAGTTAAAGTAACTGTGACGGAAATCAAGGAGCTGTTACATACCATCTCAGCAGATTTCTGGCAAAAACTCTGAGAGTAAAAATTGCCATGAAAAGCTTCTCAAAAATCTGTCGTTCGGAGTCGACTTTAAACTGTAGATCCCGCCACTCATGTATAAAATTAACGCACACAACATGAGTGGTGTTGAGAAGCTAGGCCGTAATCCTGACGAAGGGTTGTAATGGCCAATTATGTATATGTATGTTACATACCATGGCTATTTTAACTGTAATATAATTTAGTTTCATTTTCCAAGAAGTTTTTTTTTTTTTTTTTTTAATAAAAAGAGTGTAAATTTTACTAAATTGAAGAATTTATAGAAATTTATTTCATTTCAGAGAAAGACTCCAGAAAAAATTGATTAAATTCTATGCCAACTCAGCCTCACGATGATATAGAGAGACAAGATGTAATATTTTCTACATTTCATGCTTCAATGTCGAAACAGATTGCCACGAATAGATTTACAAACGAACAAAGCTTGCAATTCTTTGCATCCTAAAGGGTCTTTTTTAAAATCGCCTCTTATCTTCAAATTTAAATAAAACAAAGTGCAGGTGAGATATCATTTTAAGGACCTATCGAAGCCATTACATTTGGAACATAACAACATTCAAGTGACTGCAGTCGGTTCTCTGGCCAAATTTCCATCACTCAAACGTATAAATCAAACTGAATTTAATCGATGGCATGGGTTATGTTGGCTTTGAGCACCACTGTGGTTTCTCGGTCACTCGAATACATACATATGTACATAATTGCTCATTACAAAGCTTTAGTCAGGATTACGACCTATCTTCTGAAACCACCTACATATGTTGTGTGTGTTAATTTTATACATGAGTGGTTAGGTTTTAGCATTAGTTCGAAGCGGTAGCTCTGATATCAAAGAGCTCACTTGAGCATGCATAGCAGCCCGTTGTGATGCAACGAGTGCATGCAGTCTCTGTATTGACCAAGTTCCGAAAAAATCGGGGAAGAGAAGGAAGTTGGTCAGCGCAGGGGCTGCTGAGTGGTAGAACCTACAGATTAAAGTCGGCTTTGAAAGATAGAGTTTATGAGAAACTTTTCATGGCAATTTAATTTATTCTCACAGTTTTTACCAGAAGGCCGACATCGTGTCTACGGCCAACACCTACTACACTACGGAGACTAACATCATACAAATGCCCACAAATCGCTTCTTTGTCCAAATTTCCATACATCAAGCTCAATTTAGCCGATATCCTTGGTTATGTTAGCTTTGATTACTACTTTGGTTTGTCGCTTAATCGCATAGCCCTGTAGTTTAAGAAACCCCCACAAGAGAAATTCTAACGGGGTCAAGTCGTACGGACTCATTGGCCAGTTCACACCATTTCCACATAAGATAGCTATGACTTCAAATCAATCATGCAGAATATTTAATGTTGACTAAGCTTTGTGTCTAAACCACATCTCGTCGGTATCCAGATCATCTCAAAACAACAAAGTTTTGGGGTTCAAAGAGTTCTAAGAGTAACACGTAGTCTGAAGTCGCGAGTAGTCTAGTAGGTAGTATGTTGGCTTATTAGAAGCGAGTCCACGGTTTAAACCACGAGTCGAACATTACCAGCAACACAAAATATAAAAAATATTTCATCGGCGACTATCCCTCAGCAGATTTTTGGCAAAAAATCGGAGAGTAAATAAAATTGCCATGAAAAGTTCGTCAAACATCTGGGTGTTCGGAATCGACTTTAAACTATAGGTCCGGCCACTCAGGTATAAAATTAACACACGCAACATAGTTGGTGTGAGAAAATAGGTTGTAATCCTGACTGACCTAGTTCGAATGACCAATTATGTATGTAACACCGAATATGAATTCGCTGTGATATAACGTTGTTTGAAGTCGCACTTACTTACTTGCTGTGAAAGCCGTTACATGAATATTGTACGTTTTACACTTTGTGATACTTATACCGCATAAAATGTTAATTATACACACATTAAATATTGTTAATATTCAAATTATAATTATTAAATATTCTTTTATTTTTTTGCTTTCTCTCTTTTCGAATTTCCTTTCAAAAGCTGTCTCATTTTTATTGGTATTCCTCATGTCAATGATTTTCATTAAAACGTATTATATTTCATTTAATTTTCTCCATTATTATGTATGCAAATTTGTTTTAAATATTAAACAAAATTTTATTTACAATTATTATTAATTATTCAATAAAGTAAACGAAAAATTGACAATAAATTTTATGTAAAATAAACAAAAATTCTATAACGAAGGACATGAGTAGTCGTAGCATTTGCATACGGCATGAAAATGACAATAGAAATGTATGTGAGGCGAAGAGAAGAAAATAAAAAGCAGACATTTAAACAAATTAAAAAAATGGCAATTTAAGTAAAATATTCAAATATTTATTAAACGTACAAAAAAGTTTGTAATTGTTATTGTTATTGCAAAGGAATTGTAACAAATGTTTTTTGTATGTCATGGCTGGCAATACATATGGCTAACGAAATGGTAAAGGTAGGGACGAAAAAGCAAGAGAAAAACTTTTAATTACACGGCACAAAAAAAAACGTAAAAAGAACAAAAAGTCAAACAGAAAATGACCGGAAACTTTTAATAGGCTTTTAAAAAAATTTAAATTATTTTTTCTGTCTCTTTTTTTGTAAACAATTTTTAAATTTTCCACGTACAACAGTTTGTCAAATATTGTTCCGCTTGAAGCTGCTCATTTCTATTCTTATCTGTTTTTAAGTCTTATAAACAATTTAAATATAAAGTTTCAAGACAAGAAAAACTGATTGTTTCCTATGTAACTGACAGTTATTCTTCTGTGTTCTTTTTTTTTTTCTTTCAGGCCTAAAACTAATTTAAATACGACTTCAGGCACTTTAAAAGATTTTCTATTAAAAATTTTTATAAGTACGTTCGGAGCTTAGGAACTTAATTGAGAAAAGAAAATTACCAAGAACTGTAAAAATATAGAAATTTAAGATTTTTTTTTCATTAGAAATTCAAGAAAACCAGCCTATTTTACCAATATCATGTGATTCTCCAGTATAAATGAGGTCGGCTAACATGGAATACTAATAGAAATTCTATTTACATCTGAACTTCTACCATACATCAGTCTAATGGGCTAATAAAGTCTGCCAACAACTTTGAAGAATTGTATCATCGTTAGATTATTGAAAAGAGAAGACTTAAACGATTGCAACAACTGCTTAACACCCGATAAGAGATATTACAAGCCTAAATACAGGCTGGACTTCAGAGTATAATTGTCGGAGAGAGTTGCTTTAGTACTCTGCTTGTTGTACACTTATCAAATTTTATGGGATTCTCTACTCCAAAAATAACAGGGTTTCCTTCTGGAATGCGTTAATGCCCAACAGGTTCCAAATATGTGTCCCCATTGTAACATACAGGTTGAGCTCGAGACACCCCCCCATTCCAAATACCCTTAGTGTAATCTAATTTCACAGTAACCTGTCAATCGAAAATGAAGAATTCTCAGTTCTTCACAACGAAAATATTATTCAACCACATCACACAAAAGGTGAAGTAAAATATACATGCCCCCGATCACCTCAGCTCTACATGCCAACTGAAGAATGCGAATGATATCTGCCTACTCTCACACGTGTTCGTCAATATGAAAGTAAAGTTAGAAGACTTCGCCAAAGATTAATTATTGGATTCAATGATTGCAAATTAAATTGTTCAGCATTTTTTGGTACTTTCCTTTTCTTCTTTTTTTTATTTATTTTCGATAACACTGATAATATCATGATACAGGGCCAATCAATCGATAATCGATAACTTATACTATCTTCTACAATCTCAATACTGAGAAAGCGATATTTGGCCAACTTTAGACAGTATGGTGAAACTCCAAAATATTTAGACAAATCAAGCTTCGTACATTCAAAACTTATGTAAAATCAACTGTGTTATACAAAAAAAACCTGATTAGTTTCGAAGACCATTGGGCATAAACTACAGGTATATGAATCAGCAACATCGATATCGCACAACTTACCAAAAAGCAAACCATATTGACACAAACCATGTGGAGAAAGTGGAGAGATCAGCAATGAATCGTTTTTCGCTACTCATAAGTACTCATGAAATTTTGAGTATGACTGAGGCAACAGTATTGAAATTCAACTACTCTGATTCATTCGTACTTACTACAAACATTGAGCTATAAGTACAGGTTGCAATGAGTGTGAGCGCGACGTCGACATAAAACTCATAACATCCGAAATATGTTGGATTCAAACGCCTACTGCTTCAAAATCATAAATTTAGAAAAATATTTATAATACTCATAAATGACTCAAGTGATTCGAATCATTCATCAAAATTTACAGTCTTAGTTGTTGTTGCATTTACAAAAAAAGGAGAAAGAAGACGACAAAGACATCAAGCAAAGCAAACACACAACATTCTAGTGAGTATTGTAGTGTTTGTATGCGAATCATTCTTATTTTATGATTCTTGTAAATGTTGAGTAATGGAGAGTCGAAATCACGCGTATTGTTAACCATGAGTAAAATGAGTTCTTCAAACTTTGAGTCTGAGTGGTATGAGTATGATATTAAAATAAGTATGAATGCGTATAAGTATCGGAAATTATGAGTACGATTCGAATATACTAATCTTTTTCAATACTATTTGATGATACCTGTTACATACATAAACAATTGATCATTACAAGCCTACAGTCATACTTACGACCTAGCTTCTCACACCACTTGCATTTTTGAGACACTTTTCATAGCAATTTTCTTTACTCTCCTAGTTTTTGCCTGAAATCTGCTGAGAGGCAATTGCCAAAATAATATTTATTCATACATCATTTTTGTTGTAAATATCTGACCTGAGGTTATGGACCATGGACTCACGTCTAATAAGCTAATGCATTACCTCACCTACTTATAAAAGTTCAGAGTACCCTTTTCATTTGAAAAAAAAATTAAAAGCTTTATTAAATCTCACCACATTCTATTTCATGCATTTTTAATGCATCTTTCGAATTCATTTAAAAAATTTTTTTTTCTAAAAATCTCTTTTAAATGCCAAGGCATGAAAATTTTATAAAGTTTTTATGGAAACTTTAGTGAGTTCGGTATTATAACAATAAAATAAAAAAATTATTATTCACAATAAGAGAAAAAAAATTTGTATAAAATCAGCTTAAAAGAGGACGCGAAAAATGAGAAAGAAAAGAAAACACTATCAAAAGCTAGTGAAACTTTAACAATATTCTCAAGGCCATTTAATAAATGAAAAAACGACCAACTGCTGTTGCTGGTTTCCTTGCTTTTGTGTTGTGTTATTCAATGCTGGCTGTATTCGTTTTGATTCTTTGAATTCAAGAGCTCGCTATTCTGTTTTGGCCGTATCAAATTGAAAAGCAACAAAAAGCAACAAGAAAACCTTTAAACTTAAATGAGAACTAAATTACCTCTTCTTCTGCTATTTCTGCTGTGCTGTTTGTATTGTCGTTTTCAAACAGAATTAAAAAAAAAGTACAGTCAACAACAAATAAATATTAAAAGCCAAAATGTCTGTCTTTTTACAAAAACAAAAAAAAAAAAATAAACACTATTTTCAGCTATTTCATTGCAAGCTCAAGCGTATATTTTGTAGTTGTTGTTTTTTTTTTATTTATTTAGATTATGTTTTGCTAGATTTTTGCTGTTTTTTTATTGCTTTTTCTTTATGCTGTTGTATGTATGTCTCTCAGCATAGAGTGACAGCGCGACAGGATATAAAACAATCAGAGCAAGTTAACGGAAACGGATATTATGGTTAGCGAAAGAGAGATGCTTACAAAAGGCCATTGCTACCAGAGCTACACGAAACATGTTTAAAAATATCAAACGTTAGTAAAAGAGTGTTCTCTTAGGGGTTGTAAAATTGTAAGCAAGTGAACTCCTATTAAGAAATAATGGCTTCAATAATAGGGGATTCTAAAACCTCGATTCATACAATTTAAATGCAAAGCTTTGTGCAAGAAGACGAAAATATGTTCGATATCATTATAAGAGAATACCAATGTTGCTGTGGTAGACCCTAAAATCACATTCAACAAATCATACATACCAGAAATGTGTTCAAGTTCACAGCCAATTAAGTAGTATTTTAAAGTAGATTGTTTGAAGTAGTTGTAGTCTAGTAGGTAGTGTGTTGGTTGGACGTGAGGCGACGGTTTAAACCAGATTTTTAACATCACGATCAATATTAAATAGGAAAAAATATTTCTTTGGCGACTTCAACTCAACAGATTTCTGGCAAAAACTCTGCGAGAATACATAAAATTGGCATGAAATGGTTCCTCCTAAGGTCTGTCTGGTGAGATCCTGTTATGACCCATTATGTATCAGAGATCAGCAATGAATCGGTTTTTAGCTACTCATATGTACTCATGAAATCTTGAGTATGAGTGAGTCCACAGTATGGAAATTCAACTACTCTGATTCATTCGTACTCAGTACAACATTGATTTATAAGTACAGGTTGCAATGAGTATGAGTACAACATTGACATCAAACTCATAACATTCGAAATATGTTTGATTCATACGTTTTCTACTCATTCAGATTCATAAATTTTAAAAAATACTTATCATACTCATAAATGATTCGAATCACTCGAAATCATTCAAAATTTACAGTCTTAATTGTTGTTGGATTTACAAAAAATAAGAAGAAAGAAAAAGACAAAGACAGCAAACAAAGCAAACACACACCCTTTAGTGAGTATTATAGTGTTCGTACGAAAATCATATTTATTTTGTGATTCTTGTAAATGTCGAGTCATGGAGAGTCCAAATCAACAACATCATACGTATAATTAAGTATGAATACGATGAGTACTCAAACTTTGAATATGAGTAGTATGAGTATGATATTCAAATAAGTATGAATGCATACTTATCACAAATTATGAGTATGATTCGAATCTACTCATTTTTTTGAATACTCATTGCTGACCACTGGTTCACATTCAACAAATTTGTTCATGTTTATAGGCAATTAAGTAGAACTTGAGATCGCCTTAGTCTAGTAGGTAGTGGGTTGGAGATGGGGTCACGGTTCAAAACCCAGTCTAGACATCTAAGACAAATCGCAACATTAAAAAATATTTCCTCTACGACTTCCTTTCAGCAGATTTTTGGCAAGAACTGCGGGAATAAAATAAAATTACCATGAAAAATTTGTCAGAAGTCTGTGGTGAGAGAAGCTAGGTCGTAATCCTGTAATCCGGTAATAAGCAATTATGTATGCATATATGTGTAGGTAGTTTAGTAGTTCTAAGCTATGGAAGTAGTATGTAAATAGTGCATAAGACCAATAGATTGCTACCGCTGCCACAGAATCTGCATGATACTGTGATGCATACAATATGGGTCCATATCCCAAATACATACATATGTACATCAAAAATTGGTCATTACAACCCTTCAGTTAGGATTACTGTCTGGGTTTTCATACCACTTCTGTTGTGTGTGTTAATTTCATATATGAGTGCCAGGACCAATAGTTTAAAACTGACTCTAAACGACAGATTTCACAAAAATTTTTCATGGCAATTTTATTGGAATCTCAGAGTTTTTGCCTGAAATCTGCTGAGAGGAAGTCATCGAAGAAATATTTTTTTGTATTTCGGTTTCTTTGAGATATGAAGCCTGGTGTTTGAACCGAGGCCTTACGTCTAATAAGATAACACACTACCTACTAGACTTAACACTTTTCCTGCACCACCCTATCTGTTGAATCAAATTATTTTATTCTATCGCTGTTTCTGATGTTGTTTTGTCGTGTAATGTATGTTTGTTTGTTTATTTAAAATTGTTCACCGTTTTTTTTGCATTTTTTTTCATTCGTTTTAATTTTCTCTACTTGTATTTACACAGTCGTATTCTAACGCCCAGTTTATACGGTCGTATTTTATTTAAATTTATTTTCCATTTTTTTCTCTTTTTTTGGTTTCTATTCTAAGTTCTGTAAACGGCATTCCAAAAACTAAATCACTGATACAGACACAGAAATTTCTATACATAGAGGAGTAGGTTGCTAAAGGTTGCAGTAGGGCACAGTTGAAAAATTAACAGAAATCTACGAAAAACTACAGGAAACAACAACAACAGACAAACGTAACACAAATGATGATAACAAATCAACCCCAAAAATAAATATTATTATGATCATCATTCCAAATTTCTTGTGTTGTTCCGTGCAATTGACATTTCAGTGTCAGTGGTGGTAGTAGTGGGTGGATGAATAGTGGATGCTTTGGTATGTTTTATAATGAAGAACATTTTTTTTGTTCTTGTTTTTTGATTTTGAGTGACACAATTACAAAATTCTTGTTTAACTGCATAGCCATAGCCATAGAAATTATTATTCAAGTGAAATTACTGTTGTTTACTGAACAACAACTGAACTGGGTGTATAGTATTGTATGGTCATGGAGACTATAAATTGTGCAAGAACATTTCAAAATTCTGAAGAATTCTTTCGGAAAATCCAATGGACCAAGTAAAGACATAGCAATTCTGTTTGTTGATTTAAATACTTCATGATAATAATGTATTTCACAATTAGTGTGATCCGGTAGTGTAGTGGGCAGTGTGCTACACTATTACTGTGAAGGTCGTAAGCTGGATTCCAACCAGATACTGTGGTCTCTTATATATAACACAAACCACATGATCTAAGCTTCTCAGAATGTAATAATTTAAATATAATTTGTAGTTGCATTTGCCTCTGCAATGCAATTTTCTTACTGTTCTAAGAAGACAGTGCTCAAATGGTTCTTTGGGTTTCATAAGAAAAAAAGTGGACGTTGTAAAGAAAGTATTTTGACAAAGGCTGATAATGTTAATAAATAAGGAAATAGAAGTGGATAAACAAGACCATATTGTTGTATATTTGTAAACAAATGTCAACAAGATAGTTGAAGGTACATCTGCTAAAATACATGCATTACAACCCTTCAGTCCAGGCTACGACCTAGCTTCTGACACCACTTATGTTGGGTGTGTTAATTTAGTACATGAGTGACGGCACCTACAATTTAAAGTTGACTCCAAATCATAAATTTTTGAGGAACTTTTCATGGCAATTTTATTTACTCTCAGAGTTTTTGCCAGAAAACTGTTGAGAGGACATCAGACATCTCTCAAAATAGTTGTCAATTATTCAGTCTATTTTAAGCAATCACCATAGATAACCATAAACAGCGAGGTGTTTTTGCTAACTGGGCTGAAGGGACGATTAATTCAATTTTTGGACGTTGTGATCCCCAAAAACGTGCAATGTATCTCGAAAAAGCCACTGTTGGGTGTGGATTTAGGACTGGAAATGTCATCGCTCCATATTTCTTTACGAACGATGTTGGCCAGACTTTCACAGTGAGTGGTGAGTATTATGGGCCAATGATAACCAACCTATTTTTGGCAGAATTGGAAACCAACGTATGGTTTCAACATGATGGCTCTACGTCCCGCACAGTTCATTCTACAATGCACAGACTATTTATGACATCTCAAGTGGCAGGGGATGTCAACTTAAATGTTAATTTTCCCTGTTAGACTTTTTCTTGTAAAGGTTTCTTCAGTAGCAGATGTATGCGAATAAACCACAGGGATCCCTAAAGCCAACAAAACCTACGGTATTGCTCAAATTTAGTCTGATTTATGAGCCAGATTTATGAAAAATTGGACATTCGTCCGACCGTACCCCTTAGAGAAGTGTTGGCGGAAATTTGAGCGACATTATATTCCACACATAATGCCTTGAGTAAATCTTTCAAACATACGTACATACATCCCTATATAAATGGTCATTACAAACCTTCGACCTAAGTTCTCACACTGTTGTGAGTGTTAATTTCATATTACTGGTGGTGGGACCTACAGTTTAAACTCCACTTCGAATGACAGATTTTTGAGAAACTTTTCAAGACAATTTTATTTATTCTAATAGTTTTTTTCTGCTGAGTGAATGTTGGCAAAGAAATATTTTTTTTTAATATTTCGTTTTATTGGAGATATCTGACCTGGAGTTTGAACCGTGACCTCATGTCTAATAAGCGAACACATTACCTACTAGACTATAGCGACTTATGCTCTTTTAAGGTATCTTGCTAGCAAGGAATGTGCGAAAGAGTGTTTGAAAACTATTTTAAAAGGATCAACTGCTGCAACTAATCCAGAGGCAGTCATTAAAATATCATTGTATACATGTACAATGCCACTATCAGATCGAAATATAAAAACAATATTACTTTCAGCCATTTGACCTCAGTCTTCTAGCAAGACCTCCGAAAGTAAATAAAATTGCCATAAAAATTTTCTCAAATCTATCCTTCGGAGTCCTTTTGTGCGAAATGTTTGACCAGGGGTTTGAACCCTGACCTGATGTGTAATAAGCCAACACACTGCTTACTTGACTATTTTTTTTTTTTTTTTTTTTTTTTTTTTTTTTTTTTTTTGGCGTGTGAGGTAGGGTTCAAAATGCTTTCGCACTTACAGTGACCGTCGTCATCTGCGTCGAGTGGTGCTTCCACTAAAACAATCCCTCCTCCTCTTCTGGGGATACTCCCTTCCCGGGACGGCTATCTGCATTACTTCGGGAAGGGCCCAGAACGACGTCCCGTAAAGGACCGTTATCTACTCTCCCACGTCTGGGTACGCCATATTTGAAGCCAGCATCAAGCTATTGGCTCGTCTTCTCGTGTATCATTTCGTCGCGCTATGTCAAGGTCGATCTTCTTTCTGCGGAGTATACGCTCAACGTATTTCCTCACAGCGTTCCATTTCACCTCGCTCTCGAGCATTGCATCCACAATGTTTTCGGGTGTGAATTCACCAATCTGCACCATCAGCATATTCTTCTCGTCTTGCCACTTGTAGCAATGGAAGAAAGTATGTTCAGCGTCGTCATTTATTTCCTCGCAGTAAATGCAGCCAGGGTCAATCACCTTGCCCATGCGGTGTAGATATTGCCGGAAATAACCGTGGCCCGAAAGAAACTGTGTCAGGAAGTAGTTAGTTTCCCCAAAATTTCTTTGTATCCACGCTTCTATAGATGGAATAAGTCTACCCGTCCATCTTCCACTTCTTTCGTCGCACCATCTGCTTTGCCATCGTCGTATTGTTTGCGACCTGGCATCTGTCGCACTAATGGCATGGTTTTCCCTCTTCGCTTTCCATAATCGTCTTCGCTCGAATGCCAGCAAGTCGATAGGTATCTCACCGGTGATAACGAGGACTGCAGCGCCTGAGACCGTGCGATAAGCCGATGCAACTCTTAGTGCCGCTGTTCGTTGCACCGCTGCTACTACTTTCCGCTTAGATTTAAACTCCAGCGCATCTCCCCATATCTCGCTGCCATAGAGAAGTATCGAGTTTGTCATCGCCATAATCAATTTCCTTTTCGACTGCGTTGGTCCGCCGATATTTGCCATCAGTCTGCTCAACATGCCTGTTAGTTTTGCTGCCTTGGTAGCCACATGCTGTATTTGGGCCCAGTAATTAAGTCTAGAGTCGAGTCTGAGACCCAAATATGTCACCGCTTTTTTCGTTGTCAGGGACACATCACCTATCTGCATACTTATCTCGAGTGGAATGTGAGCCAATGTCATCAGTATGACTTCGGTCTTGTTTCCCGCGAGCTCTAGACCGTGGTCCTCGAGCCATATCCGCGTCCTTATCACGACTTGATTTAGTTTTCTCCTGGCATCCTCCATATCGCGAGCTGAGATGACCGACACTATGTCGTCCGCGTATCCCACGAGGTATGTGTCTTCTGGCATTTCTATGCCCAAGATATCGTCATAGCTCAGGTTCCAAAGGTCAGGTCCAAGAATAGACCCCTGAGCTGCACCAGACGTGATTTCTACGGTTCTTTGGCCATCGGGTGTGTCATAGAGAAGCCTGCGATCCTTCAAATAGCTGCGTATTATTCTCAGAAGGTACATAGGAATTCGAAATCTTTCCCGTAGTGCTCTAATGATATCTTCCCAACGTAGACTGTTAAAAGCATTACGCACATCGAGCGTGGCTAGAACAACAATGCGCTTCGGGTAGTAACGTCTAAGTCTAGTCCGTTCAACGCATTCCACTACGTCCGCTATGGCCCCAAGCGTAGACCTACCTGGCCGGAAACCATACTGTCTCTCCGATAGTCCACCAGCTGCGTCAATCGCCGCCGCCAGTCTGCGTTGGATCAGTTTCTCAAATAGTTTACCGGCACTATCCAACATACAAAGAGGACGGTATGATGATGGATGCGTCGGGTCTCCTTTTCCTTTGCTAATCAGCGTTAATTTCTGTATCTTCCACTGGTTAGGGAAGACACCTTGGGAAATACAGGCATTGTACACTTCCAGAAGTGCATTTGGTCGGTTTTCAGCAATCAATTTGAGTACTTCGGCTGGTACTCCGTCTGGTCCGGGAGCCTTGTTTCCCTTGAGACTTTTTGCTGCTGTTCTTAGTTCTTCCTCTGTGAAGGGTATTGACGTGTAATTGGCCGTAGGTTCGCGTTCCTCACGCAATGGTGGGTGCACGGGGAACAAGGTCGTCACTACATTGCCTATAGCTTCGCCGTCTAGAAGTGGCACGGCGGAGTTAGCGCCCAACTTCCTGGTCACAATTTTATAACCGAGTCCCCAGGGGTTCGTGTTTAATTCATTACGAAGCTCTTCCCATTTCGCCTTTTTGGCGGCTATGATTGCCTGTTTCAGTGCCCTTCGGGCCCGTTTAAAATCCTCAGCCTCATGCACTGCATTACCGTATCTTCTAGCCCTAGTGTATCTTCTCCTACGCTGGAGACAGGTTCGTCTGAGTTCAGCGATTTCCGGAGTCCACCAATATACAGATCGCCTTCTGGGATGTTGCGATACGCGAGACATCGAAGCGTTGCAACTACGAATTATGCGATGCATAGTTTCGTCAGCCAGATTGTTAGCATCGCTACTGGTTCGAGTGAGTGAGTTCTCATCGAATCTCTCAAAGAAAGCTGCGCTATCAAGATTCGCGACGTTCCATTTTCGCGTTCCCTTGATCCAGGCTGTCGGAGTAGGGGCCACTCCATCAGCGATTCGGAAGCTAATGTAGTGGTGGTCACTTCCGTTATAGTCCTCAAGAACTCTCCATTCCGCTATTCTCCTTGCGAGATTTTCAGTTGCCAAAGTGATATCTGGCGTGGTATATTCGCATCCCGGCCGTCTAAAGGTCGGAGTGCTGCCAGTATTCATCACTATAAGGCCCAACCTTGCCGCCATATCCAGAATGCACCTTCCTCGAGTGTTCGTTGTTCGATCACCCCATTCAATAGCCTTGGCGTTGAAATCCCCGGCCACTATAAACGGTCCGCCAATTGCGAGTACTCTGTCCTCAATAAAGCTGAGCTTCGTTCTAAATTGCTCTATATCATCGCTAGGGGTGAGGTAGCAGCTCATTATAGTCAGGAGTCCGGTTCGAAAATATGTATATCCAGAGCCGGATCCGTGTTCCGTAACTGCAAACCTACCGCTGCCAGGTATCCGAAGTGCGGCCGTGCCTGTGTCGTCTTCGAACCAGGAACCTCTTGCGATCCGACTATATTGCTCGCTAATGATGACTGCATCTATTCCCTTTTCGACAGCCATCTGCCCGAGTAAAGCATCCGCTGTCCGACTTCTATGCATGTTGGCTTGTAGCAATCTCATGATCGTCTGGTCTGCTGGCATTTCCGCGATCCTGGTAAGTGATCCGTTCGGTCTCGTCTAGCATCCGTACAAAGGGCGCACTTTGAGGCCGATCTGCATTCTTTCATTTTGTGTCCTGTCTCCCCGCATCTAATGCACCTGTCCCTTCTGTCAGGGCCAGAGCAGTTCGCCTGAGAGTGACCTGTTTCGAGGCATCGATAACACCTTCTTATATCCTCGCAAACTCGCATCTTTGCTCGGATCCATCCGACTTTGACATGTCCGATCTTAATGAGTCTCGCCGCACTTTCAGCCGATAGCGTGACGAAAGCTCGGACTTGCTCCCGCACATTTGGCGCAGTGATTCTCGTTTGTAATTGCTCGTTGGGGTCTGCAATCAGCTTCCGAATTGCCGTTTCTACTTCCTCTCTGACTGTGAAGGAATCCAGGTCACGTATCTCGATTGTAGCCTTCTGCTTCAATTCCGCGACCGAGGCTGTTTCCTGTACTGTACATCTCAGTTGTTGAACAAAGTCCGGTTTGACTTTTTCTCCTCTGCTGAACTCCAAGAGTATGGCACCAGTCAGCGTTCTCCGAACAGCTTTTATCCTGTCAGAGTCTTCGGTCGTTATCTTGCTGCGTAAGCTCTTCAAAACGTCCGAATAGGTGTGACCTTCTGCAGGCTTAATTACCAGCGCATCTGGTTTAGTACGTCCTACTCGAGGTTTATCCAATTTGTCGGGTTTAGTAGAACTTGACCGTGGTTTTTTCCGAGCGCGCTTTTTAGTTACTGTTACCCAGTTTTCTTCCTTCTTTTTGGGGGTCTGCTTGTTTTCCTCGTTGGGCTCCTTTGCCCTGGCTTTCTTACTGCTTCCTGCAGCAACAGGACTGGTAGCAGCTCGTTTTGAGTTCGCTGTCGTAGGTGTTGGGGCATCTGCTAACTGCTGGGTAGCGATCTTTTTCCGGAGGTTTGAAATGGTCCTCTCCTCTTCAACCGCCTTCCAGGTACGTCTGTAATTCAACATAACATCCAAGAGTTCAGCCATCCTAGATATTCCGTTCTTTACTTCAATGCTTGTGGTCCTCTGTCGATGCATAACTCGCTGCATCATATCCAAGGTCTCCCTACACTGGGACATAGCATCCTCCTCCATTTTCCTCATTTTGCCGATCAGCTCCAATCTAGGAGAGCTTTCTGCTGCACCCGATGTATTCGCCACTGATGTACAGGCCGTGCCTATTTGTCCTAGCCCAGCGTTTCCAGCATCCGGCGTTCCGCTAACATGTGGCGTGTTATTATGATCACCTTTTCCACTTAAATTGCCCTCTTCCCGTAGGACGGTAGCAACTGGCTGTGGAACTCGCGATTTCGAAGTGTCCGATTCTCTCGGTGTATTATCACCCCTTTGTGGATCGATCGTCTGTGTCTTTCTCACAGGTGATCGCCTTATTCGTGGACTCATAAAAGCAATCTCTGCTTGCATCATTTCCTCTACTTCCATAATTTTCTTATTTGTATTCATTCTTCTTTGGGTTCCATCTTCAAGCCGCTATCTCATATCGACTATGCAGTTGTCCTTTAAGGACCCCGAGGGTGCCTGTGGTAATCAGTGAGGTCCTCGCGAGGGTTGACGCAAATCCTCATGGGAGTTTGCGTTCAGAGCCAGGTCGGACACTAATTAGGAGTCGTCTCAACTAAACCTGCATCACCAACTAAATGGCGACGATAATCGAACGTACTTGAAGCCCTGCCAAGGGTTTAACAGAACGGAGGCGTCTACAACATTAGCCTGAAAGCCATTTCGACCGGTTTTCACCCGGTGTACTCAGGTAACAGAATGCTGCAGAACGTCAGCCCACTTGCATCATATTCAAATCGAAGTCCAAATCGTAGTCAAGGTCATGCCGAATCATCAATCTTGCCTTCTCACATTAGCAAGTACCCAGCGTATGCTGAATACCAGTACCCGGGGAGCGCCTGATCTAAGATACGGAGGCTGTGAGCTGCTTGGCATGCACCTACAAGGATAGCACCGGGCCCCGCCAAGTTGGAACCAATCAGTAGCGTTGCCTTGTAGTTACATACCCGCTCCCCTTACTTGACTATGGAGACTTCTGTAGTACCTATGTGTATTTTTTTAGCTTCTTTAAGAAACGGAGGGGTGTGGTAAAATACATATTCTACACATTCTTATTATGTTTCTGCTCGTTTTGAGTCTTTTTAAACAAGTTTTGCCCGCCGAGAAGATAATGAGTCTAGTGTTGAAGATCCTAGCATGTTAAAATTGCCATCGTCATTGTCTTGAGAGACTTCCCTCAGTAATAACGTACTGAACTGTTGCATTAAATATTGTGGTGAGGAACTTCGCTCATTGAGTCCTCTGTTTATCAAACAGTGGCTCTGCCTGATTAAATGTCCTCTGTTGAGGGTAATGAATTCTTTTTTAATTTTTTAATTCAATACAACCATGACATAAAATTCCTTATATTTTAATATAATTGAACCGGCGATGCTTGTACGGTAGTCAGGATCTGTAGCCACTGTACCATGCCACTCCTGGAAGAGGACTAATTTTGTTCAAAATCAAAGTGTAAATTATAATTTCTTAAAGGTAGAACTACTTATTAATTCCTACTTAGCCTAACCCTTTAGTCAGGTCTACAATCTAGCTTCTCAATCCATTATTAGATAATCCGTTATTTTGCATTCTTCCCAAGCTCTCCAAGAAAAACTCATCATTATTAACAAACAAAATAATCAATTTTCTGCTTAACTCTTGCCATTTGCATCAAAATTCATGGAATAATTAACGAAATACACAGCCATTAACTTTAAAACGTATACATACATACTACGTACAATATAACCTTTGATTTTCACCGCTACATGAAGAAACCGTTCTTATGGTGGCTGTGAGTATCTCTGCTGTGTATCTGTACGTGTACACGTTTTAATCAATTAAAAAATTTTGTTTATATCGACACAGCAACTAAAGTGTAGAATGAATTTCATCAATTGGTAAACAACACACAATTGCGTTTTATTTGAATTACACACACACACATGCACACAAATACCAATTATTATGAACTTTGATGAGTCTGCACACCGTAAGCAGCATGATGGTATGGTGGTATGGTAATCCACAACTAAGAAGAAAATTATAATGTCTCGACGGTAGTAGTAGTAGTGGCAAGGAAAAATCATGAATAGCAACAAAATTAATTAAAATTTGAAAAGAAAATGACAAGTGTGCTGAGATTTAATGGCACAACGGCAACTTGCAACACGAATTTATAAAGAAATTCTAAAGAAACTGATAAGAATGAGATTGAAGTGGCAAAATAGACGCAATACAGGTCGACAGATACAGCAGAGAAAATAAATTTTTAAGTGAATTAAATGTGCCGGTAAAGAAATTTTCCCAGATAGGCTATACATAATTCGACTTTGTAATCAGTATAGAATATCGATCAAGGCCTTTTGCAAAAGAATTTTTGTCGAAAGAAAAAAACTCTTTTATCGTTATCGATAGCAGAGATCAGCAATGAGTATTCAAAAAGATAAGTAGATTCGAATCATACTCATAACTTCTGACACTTATACGCATACATACTTCTTTTAATATCATACTCATACTACTCATATTCAAAGTTTGAAGTACTCATCGTAATCATACTTAACAATACGCATGATGTCGATGATTTCGACTCTCCTGTACTCAACATTTACAAGAATCAGAAAATAAGTATGATTCGCGTACGAACACTACAATACTCACTAGAAGGTTGTGTGTTTGCTTTGCTTGCTGTCTTTGTCTTTTTCTTTTTCTTTCTTGTTGTTTTGTAAATGCAACAACAATTAAAGCTGTACATTTTGATAAATGATTCGTATCACTCAAATCATTTATGAGCATTATAAATATTTTTCTAAATTTATAAATCTGAATGAGTAGGCGTATGAATCAAACCTATTACGAATGTTATGAGTTTGATGTCAACGTCGTATTCATACTCATTGCAATCTGTACTTATAAATCAATGTTGTAGTGAGTACGAATGAATCAGAGTAGTTGAATTTCAATACTGTTGATTCACTCAAACTCAAAATTTCATCAATTACTGCATATTATAATCATAGATGGGCACTTTGCAGTACCAGTAAAATTTCAGTAAAAATTGATTTTTACTGATTACTGAAAAAAATTTCAGTATTCAGTAAAATTTTACTGGTAATGCAATCTAAATTTCATTTAAATTTCATTTAAATGTCATTTAAATTTAGATTGCATTAACAGTAAAATTTTACTTTTTTTCATTTAAATTTTATTTAAATTTCATTCAAATTTAGATTGCATTAACAGTCAAATTTTACTGAATACTGAAATTTTTTTCAGTAATCAGTAAAAATTGATTTTTAAATTTTACTGGTACTGCAAAGTGCCCATCTATGATTATAATCATATCCATCTACATAACATACATAATTGGCCATTACAACCCTTCAGGCAGAAATCTGCTGAGAGGAAGTCGCCGAAGAAATTTTTTTTTCATATTTCGTTTTGATGTCTGACCTGGGGTTTGAACTTGGGCCTTACGTCTAATAAGCCAACACACTACCTACTAGACTACGGCGACTGCAATATCCATCTAATATCTCTTAAATGGATATTAACACTATGTCTGACTGCCAGGAGGCTGTCAGAGCACTGGATTCTAAGGTAACCAACTTTCAAATGGCTTATGACTGTCACGAATCTCTCAATGAGCTAGCAAAGCAGTATGACATTCATATCATTTGGTTATCAGGATATAATGGTGACTGTAGGGCAGATGAAATTGCCGTAGCCTAGTAAGTAGTGTGTTTGCGTATTAGATTGATTACATAAGGCCACAGTTGAAACCCTAGGTCAGACATCAAAAATATTTCTTCCTCGACTATTTCTCACCAGATTTCTGGCAAAAAAATCTGTCGACTTTAAACTGTAGGTGCCGCGCTACTTATGTATAAAATTAACTCTCACAACATAGGTGGTGTTTGAGGCTAGATCGTAGTCCTGACTGAAGAGTTTTAATGACAAATTCTGTATATATGTAGAGTAGACGAACAGGACAAGCGTGGCATAACCCTCGACTTTTTGATGAGTTCTCTGCATTGGAAACATTTTTGTAGAGCTGTAAGCTTATAATTAACATGTAGTAAATGTAGTCCAACAACACTGCGTTAGCGACTAGAATAGAGCAGCAACTCTGGCCAAAGCTAGAAAATCTGATCAAACTTCAAAGGAAAACATTCAAAGGAGGCATTACAAGAAATTATGCGTTATGGCCACTTATGCTAGACACTTTAGTTTTAGACACCGTTTTTAAGCAGTTGTCAGTATATACCCAACGTCAGGGCGGGTGATATAGATGTTTACGTTCTTAAAAATCTTGCGGTAGTTGTCATGAAGTGTTGGAGGAAAGGGAATTGGCTTAAAGGCATCTCAATGCACCTTATGTGTCTATCTTAACTTCTGGGGTTGAAATATTTTTGAAATATTATGGAAATATCTGTGTCTGATATATGCAAAGTATTGACAAATGAGTTTAGATTTCAGAACCATTATAAAAAATTTTTTAAAAAAATTATTACAAAATAAACAGTTGTCAAGTGCTGCTTAGACATGAGAAAAGAAAGAAGAAGAAAAGGCTAAAAAGCTCAACAACATTAAAATTTTTTTATCAAGTTTGTGTTTTGTCATAAAAATTTCTTCCAAGCCGTCTTTATATGACCTTTGGAATCATAAAACTGTCTTTATTTTACGATAAGTTTTGTTAACCGTAACAAATCCTAAATCCCAAATCTCTGAGGTCTACTGTTGTACCCATTTAAAGTGTGTTAGAAAATCTATGTTACTCTGTTTTAAATAAGAAATTTTCATTAGTTATGATTCCAAAAACCAATATTGGCTGCCTGTAGTGTTACAAGCCATTCGTAAGAAATAAATTTATTGCCCTTGCTCGTAGAATAGTCCATAAAATAGAGACATGAAAAGGAACGAAAGAAAGAAAACCAAAAATCAAAAATCTACAACTTAGAGCAGTACGAACAGCTTTGCTTGCTCTCAGCACGTAAAGAAAAACCAAAGAAAAAGGGAGAAAAAAATATTAGAAACTCAAAAAGGATACAAAAGAAATAATGCAACAATCTTATATTACCCCAAAGGATACAAAAAAAAAACATTCAACAGAAAAATTGCAAAAAAGGATATTCTATGGAAGTATAGAAACATGTATTCGTGCAGAGGAAAAATAGAAAAGAGAGAAAAAATTGCTGTGTGTTTAAATATGGGTCAACAGCATAGAAAATCATATACGTCGACGGGTCGAAAATTAGACAAACTGACGTATGGATGACACTAGTGGATTATAAAAATAAAGTCACATGGGGACCTACAGTTTAAAATCGATTGCGAACGACAGATTTTAGATACATTTTTTTGGCAATTTTATTTACTCCCAGAGTTTTTGAAAGAGATATTTTTTTAAATTAATTTCTACTTTAAAAACTAAAGAAAAAGTATGTCCGGTGGTCTATCAAGATGTAAGCAGAGCAGAGACTTTTAGTTTTGCCCTCGTATATGAATACTAATGGAGAACGTATAGACAAAGTGCTGTTCTCCCAAATACATACATACCAACTTAAAAAAGGTAACAACATTTATTATTAATAATCAAGGTGGTGAGAAGCAGACCAATGCTAAGATATCAATTTTACAAAATATAACAAACTTACACGTTATACACTGCCCTTCCCTCTCTGACTGCTTTCTTCTTATTCGAATACGGAGTATCATTATAAATATAAACAAATTCACACTCCAACCCTCTGTAATAACAAAACACAGGTATAACTTAATAGAGAATGGAGAATGTGATAAATTATTAAAATTCATCATCACAAATAAAATACTGTCACTACTATTACTACTACTACTGCTACTACTCCTACATTACTACTACAACAACTACTACAACCAGTATAGTTTGGCATACAAAGGGATACCATAAAAGGTTATGAAGTACTTGACAAGAATCTTTGATTTAAACAAACTACCCCAGTTGTTGGTAATAATACAATTACAACAACATCATTAACAGTGGCAATCATAATAAAGCAACAACAACAACAACTATCACAACAACTATTTACAAATGAATAGTTAATGAGAACGATAACCAATTTAAAAAGTCTTATTTGTTGAACAATCTCTTTAAATTTTTAATTTCGTACAGCTACCCCTGTAATTAGAGTGTCTGCTTATGCATAAGAGCAGAGAAAAGAATGAGGTTTTTCAGGAGTTTTTTAAAGCCTAAACAATTTGGGTTTAAAAACTACAAATGAAATTTCAAATCACAGTACACAGTACAAATCACATACACAGTATCAACTGGAGTATGCAATGTGTGGCAAAATAAACATCGTATTTGCAACATGGCTAGGTTTAGTTATTATGAAAGGTTTCTCAAAGAAATTTCAAACATTCGAGAGCTTCATACAATTGTCTATCAAAACACTGGCCATCATACAGAGAGATTGTATAGGCCACCAGGCAATATAGTAGTCTCTCCGACACCAACAGAGATCAGCAATGAATCGCTTTTTCGCTACTCAAAAGTACTCATGAAATTTTGAGTATGAGTGAGTCAACAATATTGAAATTTAACTACTCTTCGTACTCACTACAACATTGATTTATAAGTACAGGTTGCAATGAGTATGAGTACAACGTTGACATCAAACTCATAACATTCGAAATATATTTGATTCAAACGCCTACTCATTCAGATTCATAAATTTAGAAATATACTTATAATACTCATAAATGAATCGAGTGTTTCGAATTATTCTTCAAAATTTACAGTCTTAGTTGTTGTTGCATTTACAAAAATAGAAGAAAGACAAAGACAGCAAACAAACCAAGCAAACACACAACCTTTTAGTGAGTATTATAGTGTTCGTACGCGAATCATACTTACTTTGTGATTCTTGCAAATGTTAAGTAAAGGAGAGTCGAAATCAACAACATCATGTGTATTGTTAAGTATGAGTACGATGAGTACTTCAAACTTTGAATATGAGTGGTATGAGTATGATATTAAAATAAGTATGAATTTATTAGAAATTATCAGAAATTATGAGTATGATTCGATTTCACTCATCTTTTTGAGTACTCATTGAGTAGTATGAGTATGATATTAAAATAAGTATGAATGCGTATAAGTATCAGAAATTATGAGTATAATTTACTTATCTTTTTGAACACTCATTGCTGATCTCTGAACAGCAATTAATAACTAAGGTGTGTAACTTCACTATTCTATTTAGCAGGGGCAACGGATGTCTTTTAAGTCCTTGTATTCGGCAAATATGACTCTTAAAAATTGTTTGTGTTTTTTTTTAATCTTTAAATCACTCGTTACATTGGCCATTATAATCTCATTGTTAGTATTAGGACTTACTTTCTAACATCACCTATATTCTGCTAATTTTTTTATATGAGTGTTGGGATCTCTTACTACCTCTAGATGTTAGAAAGATTTTTATGACAACTAATTAGATTAGGTTTGAGGATGTGTACTTTTCATTGGGACAAGTATAATACTCTTGACCTCCGTGAACAACATACGTATTATAGGAGAGAGAGGATAATAAACTAGACAGGGAAAAGGAGAAGAAAGGATAAGGAGACGCAAATTAAAATACAGATCACAAACACACACAAATAGCCTTAGCACTTCTCAACTTCTCAATCTATTAATGAATCTATGGAGAGCCTTAATGTTGGCACCTGACAAGAGTCCCTATCCAGGTTCTCAACGTCAACCTACTAAGGGCTGGATAGTTACAGAGTATGTGCTCTGCAATAGTCCGCTGGGATCTGTTCCAGATCCTTTTCAGCGCTCTAATAGGACAGTGTCCTGTAATAAACGCTATAAGTAACCTCCGACGGGTATTATCAAAGTCCAGCAGCAAACCTGTTCCATTACTGTCTATAGCAGGCCATAGGCACCTAGACACATAATAAGCCGATCAAAGATCCATCCAGTGAAGAGGCCTTAGAGGTGGCAGAATGTGGAATCGCGCTCAGAAATTGAACATAATCTAGCGTGAGCCTTCGTTGTCTCATTGGAAACTAGCAACAAGTTACTCTCCGAGCTTTTGCCAGAAGACTGCTTTCTTTTACTACTGTTTTTTAAGATATCAGAGTTAAGATTCTAACTTGATGCTCTCTTTTAGTAAGTCATGCTACTACATGTTGTGTTAAGCGGAGACCACAACCTTAACGTCGTTATGATTAATCAACAAAGAAGCCTATGCAGCATATGATTACAGATTTTCTTGTTGACTTTTTTAATGGCTACACAATTGTGACTGTATGGGTATACTTCCCTGTTATGAATTTACAAGTTATTTTAATATAAAGCATTTCATATATATGTACAGTGGTTGGTTGTAGTAGTTCTTGTAAATATTTGAAATGGTCAAGGATATATTTTAAGTAAATCTAGCAGAAACATTGAATATTCTCATACAACATTATGCCATAATGTTTACTTAGGACAAAATGGGACAAGAGTACTCATACAAAACGAATGACGACAAGCAAACAACACTAACACTGGTATTCACCAAAGTTAAATGCCCCAAAATTATAATAATAATGTCGACAATGACGTTACTTTAACGAAAGCAGTAACAGTTACAGCTATTGCAGCCGCTACTGCTAATGCTGCTAGTACTGCTGCTACCGCTGCTTTTACTGATAATGATGGGCACAATGGCAATGAAGCACATCAGAAATCTTAATAAATGACAATGAGTTTATATGTGTATTTATGGGTAAAGAAATAATTATTGTGATTAAAACATGAACTATTGTAATGACAACTGTTAATTTTGTAACCGTAGAGAGGCAGGGACACAGAAAAACGGAGGAAAAGAGAGTGAATGAGTTTGGCAGGTGAAAAGCAATTGAATATTTTAAATGGACATAGTGTCTGCAAGAATTACGACAATTTCAAATATATGAATGCCATCATTACATAGGCTGGACTGGTTGTTAAAGTTATTTATTTAAATGGGTACATTAGTTATGCAGGTACAATGAGCGTCAAAAGTAACTGTACATTAAAAAAAATATACATTAATAAATTAGCGTTATTTTTATTTTAACATTGAAATTACACAGAATTTTGAAATATTGTCAAACTTTATCGCGCACTCTCCTTAAGCGATAAAAATTGAGTTTGGTAATTATTAGAATTTTATCCTCCGTAGTGTACAGCTTCTTTTGTTCCTCGCTGTATGTATACATTTGTATAGATAAGAGCCTTGTTGTATAAGTATGGGTAAATGCTGACCAATAATTCTATAAATTGTCATCAGAAATAAATTCGAAATTTTGTTAATCAAGCAGAAACAGCCTCTTTAGCATGAACATAAATTCAGAGATTCTAAATTCATTTAAATTGTATGGAATAATGAATGAGAACTTATAATTAGTTTTCCTTTGCAACTATACATACTTATTCTACGCACGTATTGATTTAATTTTGAATTTTTAAATGTAAAATTATTTCTATAAAGACTATCTACTAAAGCAAATGAAAGATAAGCTGGTAAATTTTTGTTTAAATAAATAAGGAGTAAGCATGAAAAAATTTTTGTGTAGACTTACAATCTTATATCTTTTACTACGATTGCAAAAACTAATTCTGGTTACTATAGTTAATTGAATAACTAACCTCTCTCACACACATATAAAGTCTTATTTTCATTGCAAATTTAATTTAACAGTGAAAAATTTGAAGGAATTTGAAGAAATTCCAAATGGGAAACGCAAAAAGACCCACCACCACGAAGGGAAAGATTACCAAGAATGAATCGAGATAATGCGAAAAGGAATCATCAAAAATCGGTATGAGCGCATTATAAGTATTGTGACGATCATTATAACAGATGCTCTCAGAACTGCATTGTCACTGTTGTTACTGGTTACATACATACATATTCGGTCCGCCATCTAACGTTTTTTTTTCAACTAGTGCTTATTTCGTGAATGGTAACACTTAGCTCATGTCTAATTTGACAAATAATTAATTTTATCCTTCCGCTGAACGAATATGGTTGTGTATACGCTTGAACAACGCTGGGAAATCGACTTACGATCGACTTACAGAAGATGCCGATTTTGGCAAAAAATCATCTATTCAGATGAAGCTCATTTTGGTCTTGCCGGGTATGTAAACAAGCAAAATTGTCGCATTTGGGGCACAGAAAACCCGCACGCATATATTGAAAAGCCGACGCACCCAAAACGAGTCACTGTTTGGTGCGGACTTTGGTCCAGAGTCGTAATTGGGCCATTTTTCTTCGAAAATGAGCAAGGAGTGGCCTTAACAGTCAATGGCGATCGTTATCGGGCCATGTGGAACGATTTTTTGTTCACAAAAATTGAAGAGGAGGATATTGGCAACATTTGGTTTCAACAGGACGGCGCTACGTGCCACACAGCCGAAGCTACACTCGATGTTTTGCGCCCTGTTTTTGAAGATCACGTTATCAGCCGCAGAGCTGATCTCGTTTGGCCACCTCGGAGCTGCGATTTGACAGCGTTGGACTATTATTTGTGGGGTGCCGTCAAAGATAAGTGTTACGCCGACAAGCCAAAGACAATTGACGCTTTAAAGGACAATATTCGTGAAGCCATTGGTGAAATACAGCTGCACACAATCGATAATGTGCTTAAAAATTGGACCGATCGTGTAGGCTACTGCATGGCCAGCCGAGGCAGCCATTTGAATGAAATTATTTTCCATTATTAACCGGAAGGATTGTACTTTCAAATAAAAAAAGAAATTTGAGAAAATATTCAGTAGTTTTTTTACAGCATTTTTAAAAAAAAAAAGTTATTTGGCGGACCCTGTATAACGTACATAATTGGCCATTACAACCCTTCGGTCAGGATTACGGCCAAGCTTCTCAACACCACTCATGGTGGTGAGTTAATTTTATACATGAGTGGCGGGACCTATAGTTTGAATAACGATGGGTACAATGGCAACCTACTAGATTATTGCTACTTCATTAAAGATTGCAAAGAGAATAAGCGCCTCAAAAGCATAGACGAATTGACGGTATAAACCCCAATCTCACCCTTTTCATTGCACGCCAGCTCAGCATGGTTTCGATCTGGATTTCAGAAAGAAAATACCATGTGGAGTCCACTATTAGAAGAGAACGTAATTCGAGTATCCACTATATCACGCAGCAAAGTCGAAAGTGAAAATCAGAATAGATAGGTGCAATTTTAAATTGTTCTTTATTCCACCCGATTTCTGCGGTACTATTCATGCTAGGGTAAGTGTTAAAAACACAGCCGTTAAACAAATCAAGTATGTGATCTAATACAGGAAGAGAAACGGAGATTGTGCAAGAATGTCAACTGTGGGTACTTGGACATGTCGTTATTGAAGTTAACAACATAAGTAGCTACCAGACAGGGGGATCTTTCTCTCCGCAAATTTTTGGCAAAAACTCTGGGAGTAAATAAAGTTTCTCAAAAGTCTGGCGTTCAGACTTGACTTTTAGTTGTAGGTCCCTCCACTCATATATTAAATTAACACACACAACATGTGTGGTTTGAGAAGCTACGTCCTAATTCTGACTGATGTGTTGTAATGATCAATTATGTGACAACTTCTCTGTCTTTGACGACATTTCTTAACCAGAGGAGTAGGAGTTTTTGGCATAAAACAATAATTCTGAATGAGGAATAAAATTGAAATTAGATATATTAGATGAGACAACTTCTCTGTCTTTGTGGAGGCGATTGGCAACCTGAGGCGAAGGAATTATGAGCATTTAATCAAAGGTCTGAGTGAGGATTAAAGTTGAAATTTGACACCCACTGCTTGTACAGCAGTGGTGTCAACTTCTTTGGCAAAGGAGTTTTAAGCATAAAACTAAAAGTATTACAATGTAACCTCAAAGGACCCAAGCTAACTATGCTTTCAAGCTAACCTAACCGAGATCGATAAAAACATTTCTTCACGTAACCCATGACTTTTACGCTCCGTTGTTTGTTCAAAAAATATCATCTTCCCTCAAAAGTGAAGCCTGACAGATACTTACCCTTTGAAAACGAAACTTTTAGAAAAACTTTGAAAATTTTTATTATTTTTTAAATATTTTTTTTTTCATTTTTATTTTTCGTATATAGTTTTTGGTTGTTTCTTTTTTATAGTTTTTTTCCATTTTTTTTCTTTTCATTTTTTGTGTACCACAATTGATTTTTTTTATTTTCTTTTATATTTATAATATTAAGTTTGTTTTTAATTTTATTTTGTTTTTTTCTTTTTTTTAATTGTAATTAAATTAGTTTTCTTTTTGCTGTAGTATTTTTTTACACATGATTTTAAATTTATTTATAATTATGGTTTGTTAATTATTTTTTTTTTTATTATTTACTATTGTTTTAAGTAACATTTTTTTTTAGTATTTCTTTTTTTAAATATATTTTTTTAATTATTTTGTTTTTTTTTATTAACTTTTATGGTACTGCCTAGTATAGTTTTTTTAGAATTAATTTTTTGTTTTTAACTTTTTATTTTTCAATTGTTTATATAAGAAGGTCTAGTGTTTAATAGTTATAGATTTGTTTTTTTTTATTTTTTAAATATGATTTTTTGGATTTAACTGAAACAGTTTTAAATAAAATTTAATGTTAATAAATTTATTCTAATATTTTTTGCTTTTATGATTTAGGGTTTATGTTTTTAGTTTTTTTCTTTTAACTTATTTTAAATATAACTAGTTTATACAAAATGTATTTTTTATATATATATGTATATATATTTTAATAGCCAAGAATTTTTGTTTACAAACAATTTTTTTTGTATATTTTTAAATACTTTTTATTATATTAAATTTATTTGGATTTCTTTTTTTTTTTCTTTTTATTTATGAAACATTTTAATTCCGTTTATAAATAATTTTAAATGTAATTCATTTTTTAATTAAATCTTTACATTCTTTTTTTAAACTGATTTTAAAATATTTTCTGTGAATTAATTTTTAAATTTAGTTTTATAGTTTAATGCTTAAATTTCTAACTTAATTAACAATTTTTGGTTTTATTTATTACAATTTAATCGGATTCAATTATTATGATTATTTTTTTATTCTCTTTGTTTTCTTCCCATATTATCTAATGCTCCATTTTAAAATACTTATGTTATGTTTGTAAACTACAATACAATATACATACATTCCTGTTATTGTTTATAATAATTTATACACAAATTCATTTATCATTTAATTTTATTTATTATTTATTATATCATATACATATTTATGTATGTATGTGTGTTTATAAGTGTGCGTTTTTCAAAAAAAAAAGGATTTAAAATAAAAATTAACTTCAACAAAATATTTCATTTATTTATGCATGTCTTTTGTTTTTTTTGTTGTTGTTGTTTTTGTTATTTATTTATTTATTCTACCATATACACAAATATTTTTAATACTAATCTTATTATTTAGCTAATATTTTGGTTTTTTTTTTTGCTTTCTAATTTACATACAGTGTTTATCATACGTTTAAAAGCATCAAAACTTTGCTCTGATTTTTCCTTCTTTTGTAGTGAAATTGTTGTGAAAAATAACTCAATAACAACAAAATCCTTTGAATATCTTTTTTAGGTTTCTTAACAACCAAGCAGAAGTTGTGATGCCTTTAAACCTATGCTTACCATAATAATTCAGTCTTTGGAAGAACAACATGTAATAAATACTTTAAATTAAATTAAATTTCTATAACGAAAACATGTAAATAAAACCCTATTTTAATATGAAAAAATAAAGAGACAAGGATAAGTAGAAAACTATTCAAAGGTTGCACTAATATCATGCCTAATGATACACAATAAATATCAGATGTGTGCACGAATTTAAATCATAATACCACAATGAAACGGGTTAGGTTGGTGGGTATCTTGTCGTGCACGGTGGCCCGTGTAGCTCATTGTGTTACCAAGTGTGATCTGTTAGTGATGATGAGTTTGAACCAGAGATCAGCAATGAATCGTTTTTTCGCTACTAATAAGCACTCATGAAATTTTGAAATATAAGTGAGTCAACAGTATTGAAATTAAACTACTCTCAGTCATACAACATTGATTTATAAGTATAGATTACAATGAGTATGAGTAAAACGTTTACATCAAACTCATACTATACGAAATACATATGTTTGATTCATAGGCCTACTCAATCAGATTCATAAATTTAGAAAAATACTAATAAATACTCATAAATGATTCGAATCATTCGAATCATTCATCAAAATTTACAGTCTTAGTTGTTGTTGCATTTACTAAGAAAAGAAGAAAGAAAAGGACAAAGACAGCAAGCAAAGTAAACACACAAACTTCTAGTGAGTATTGTAGTATCCGTACGCGAATCATACTTATTTTATGATTCTTGTAGATGTTGAGTCATAGAGAGTCGAAATCAACATCAATCATACACGTTGTTAAGTATGAATATGATGAGTACTTCAAGCCTTGAATATGAGCAGCGGTTCCATGATATTAAAATGATATCGGCCATGTGGAGTTTGAAGAGAAATAACCCTAACCATTTGAAATCTTTAGCATGACTGTACCGTTTTTTGTAGAGAAATTCTTCCGGGTATGAGTACAATTTCATAATCTAGATGAAAATATAAATATAGCTACAATTGGTGAAATAACACCCGAAATGCTGGAAAAAGTATGGCATTAGTTTACTTACAAGATGGTTAAAGAATTTGATTCACAATAGTATTTAACTGTCAGTTGCCAGAGATTGACTGACATATTCTCGAACCGTGTATTACAATACAGATATCGACTTATACCTATGCCATGAGCCTTGCCCCAATCATAATAGAGTCATGGGCTTATAAGCACAACTCCAATGATGGCTAACTTTGCCTCCTTAACTTATTTTAGTCAGGATTACAACCTAGCTTCTTACAGCATTTATGTTGCGTGTGTTAATTTTATTCATAAGTAATTGGACCTACACTTTTTTTCTTGAGCAACTTTTCATGGCAATTTTTATTTACTTTCAGAGTTTTTGCCATAAATCTGCTGAGAGAAAGTCGCCGAAGAAATATTTTTTTTTTATATTTCGTTTTAATCGAGACATCTAACCTGGGTTTTGAACTGTGACCTTACGTCTAATAAGCCAACACATTACCTACTAGTCTAGTACAGGGATACAATTAGTGATAATGCTCGCTCTAGTGTTGGCTTGAAGAAAATTAAAGTCCACATGGGTGAATGGCCTTTTCAAAGCCGATAAACATCAGGTATCAGTGTTGAAAAATTCAGTATTTTATTACTTTTTTCAGCACATTTTCATTTCAAAAATACCGCAGAACGCCCGCGACGCTTTCAATATTTTTTTATTATGACATATTTTATGTCTTGCGTTTTTCATTTTTATTTTTCGTAATGCATTATCAACATGTTCAACGTAATGCTAAAGGTAGAATTTGGCTTTAGCCCCGATTAGCCAAACGTTCACGAAACGTACGTTCGTTTTTAGAATACGCAAAGCGATGAAAACGCTTGCCGAACTGTTATGTAATTTTGGTAAGCATTTGCATTGCTCTTCATAATGAACGTACGATGGATAACGTTTCAGCGACGTTTGTGTAAACATGGCTTTTACGTTGTTACGTTCCGAATCAGTTGTTTTTGTCTTGTATGTGAGGAACAAGAAAAAGTCGACAGTTTTCCTATTCCGCGCCATATGTGTATTAAAGATAAATAAAATAAAATATAGTGTGCTGTTTTACTAAACGTGAACTCACGGTTCAAACCCCATGTCAGACATCTCCATCAAAATCCGGCGACTTTCTTCTGGCAAAAACTCTGAGAGTTAAAAAAAATTGCCATGAAGAATTTGTCAAAAAAAATCTGTTGTTCAAGGTCGACTTTAAATAGTAGCTCATGTATAAGAATAACACAACATAAGAGGTGTGGGAAGTTAGGTCATTATCCTGATTGAAGGGTTATAATGACCAATTACGTATGTCTGCATGTATTTTTTTACAAAAGTACCATTTACATAGTACTCTTTCCGTTATAGTTCAGTACCATTTTACAATTTTAGAAGATCGCCTTTCCAGCAGATACTCTGCTGCCAGTAATTTGTTTACTACATTAGCAATCATCGTGTTTACCATGATAATGATATTTATACCTCCACAGCTTCTGCACTCAGTTAAGTCGTCTTTGTTTGAAGACAACTCTTTTCTAGGTTATCTGAGGAGTAAAATAAGTGTTTAATCGAATATATGAGTAGGAAAATTATGGCTCAAGTGTTATAGTAACGATTCAATAGACTGTTGGAACTATTGAACTCAGTTTCATATTCACATAAAGGGGAGTTTTTCTGTGAGTACGTGCTGCTTATCTGTGTTTTGGGAACACTGCTATCTGGTGGTGCTTTGTTGTAAGACTAGATGACATTATATTTTCGTTTAGAACACCATCCACAGGTCCAGTTTCTATAGCAGAGAATGATAAATTTTTCTTTTTTTTTCTGGAACCATCATTGTATTTGGGGTAAATTAATAAGAAGTCCCAAAGGACTTCTTTTCAAAATAGAATTAAAAAAAACATAAACAAATTTATAAAAAACAGATTTTTTTTATCAAATATTTCTTAAAAATTAAAGACTTTAGTTATGTACACCGAAAAAAAGATTTAAGAAATATTTTTTTCGTTTTTTTGGTCCTAATGGTAAAAAGAATTAATTTTTTACACTTTTTTTCATACCACTTGTCTTCGGAGAGTGGTAATTAACTATACTTACTTGCTTACTTAGTTAATTTCATTTAATTATTTATTTATATTTATTACTAAATATATACGTATGTACAGAGATTCTTTAAGAAGAGGAATGAAATTCAAAAATAACAATAGTAGGGGGGACTAAATGGAAAATGGAAAATGTTTTCTTAAATACACTGTTTTTTTTAAATAAAAACTTAACACTTATATAATCTTCTATTTGTTCATATTACCAAGTACATTTAATTTATCAATTAATTAATTTATTCATTCATTTATTTATAAATTTCTCTATTTTCTTTGTTCTTAATTTTTTAGCTAAAAACTGTTGAAAGTAAAGTGTAGAACACAGAACGCACGCTATTTGTAATCTCTAAGAAGAAGAAGAAGAAGAAATTAAAGAAATGAAAACATTGTTATCATTATCGTTATCGTTTTGATTTACGGATTGTTGTTTGTTTTTCTTATTTTTGTTTTCGTTTGTTTTTCTGGAAGAGTATTTAGAGATCACATTTAAAACGTACGGTCAATTAATGTCACACTCTTAGTTCATCCATTAAGGGATGTTGTTGCTGCTGTTGTTGTTGTTGTTGCTGTAGTTGATGCTGTTGATGCTGTTGCATACTTTGAGCTGTACTTACTTGTACGGTGGGTGGTGGCGGCGGTGCAACCGCCCCAGTTAATGATGTTGTCATCGTTTGATTATGGGCATTTTGCATTTGATGCTGATGTGTTACAATCATTTGCTGCTGTTGTTGTTGCTGCTGTTGGCTTAGTTGTGGCTGTTGTTGTTGCTGTTGCTGTTGCAAAGAACTTTGTTTCATACAACTCTTCTTGGTAAGAGTGCCACATTGATTGCCCATAACTTGTAAAGCATGTGGCGGTGGCATTAAACCCATAATGGTAGCTGTTGCAGCAGAGCCATTGCCGCCTACACCACCCCCACCCCCACCAGGATCCTGTAGAGATTTCATGTGTTTGGGTGGCGGTGGTGCACGATGAGGTATATCTGCAAATTCAGGTGGCGGCAATTGATGATGCTGTAAAGCATGATGATGTGACAATATAGTGGCCGGATCACTTTTACTGTGTATCGTTAAGGTCTCCAGATCCCCGCAGATATTATTCGGCATTTGACCACTTTCTTGCCGTTTCAGTTTGGTCTGCGAGCGTGGCTCATTTAGACGCGTTTTGTCACGCTGATAATAGACGCCAGCAAATATAAGCACATTTAGTATTAAAAGACTACAACCAATGGCAATGGTTACACTTAAAGCAGTAGAGTAGGCAGCAAAACCATCATTATCTTGAGATGATTGTGAAGCACCATGACCATCACCATCCATCATATCATCGGGATACATTTTACTGCCCGTATAGCGTGTACCATTACGTTGCAACGACGATGATGGTGAACTGAGATTTAGCAGAGAAAACACTTGATTCGTAAAGATGCTAAAATTCCCTAAAGCAGCATTACCAATGCCTGGCGAATAGGGTGGATTGAGTGGTTTTATGGAAGCATCACTGGCAATATTGTTGTCCATTTCATCGTCATCGCTTAGCTGATGGTGGGCAGCCGGCACATTATCACCGCCAGGCTTATGTAAATCAGGTATTAAATTCAGCCAAAATGACAAACGATGGGCACGATAATGATTCTTCAGTTTGGGTTTCGTGTCTAAATGCAAGGAATGTTAAAAGGGAAGAATAGTACAGGGGCAAAAAAAGAAAAACAAAAGAAACATTTTAACATGTGTGTTACAGAAAACACAATTTTGTCCTCGAAATACAATATACATGAAAAGAAAATCATTTTTTTTTTTGTTTGTTTTCAAATAGAAAACTTACCAAAATTTAAATACTTTTTATGAACACTTTCATAGGCGGTCCATTCGATGATTTTATAACGACTTCTCTCCTGCCGACTATTATGATCACTTTCCAATTGCTCGTTGGGATTCCTTTAGTTAAAGAAATTGAAAATTATTTTGTAAATTTATAATTTTAGGTCTTCAAGCCAACTTACAACACTATGCGACAAAGTAGAACTAGAGTCGAGTAGAACTCAAAAATATTTTTTTTATATTTCTTGAACTCACTAAACTTATTTTATTTGACAAAAACTGTTTTTTTTTAACTTTATGCACAAATTTATAGCTTACACAAACATTTCGGAACCGATGTACAAATTGTAAACCCTATTAGAAAGGAGAGGAATGGGCCTTTACAAAAACGATATACGTACATATATATATATATATATATTATTGGACGTAATATGCCATGTGGTTTGATGAGTTAAACTTGACAAATGCGAATTTTTTTTCAAATATTTTCAAATTTGTCTAGTCAAAATAGTAGCAATCTTTAATTAAAAAACATGACATTAGTGATGAAATTCTGAAAGTGCATTATCTTGTGAAGAGATTGATACTTTGTTTGATAAAATCGAACGAAAATTACCGCAGTTATTGTTTAATGAGTCTAACAGTTGAGTTATATTTTCCTTACAGTCGTATATATTTTTTCAAATGAACTTTTAGTTCAAAAATCTTCAGAATTTTTTATGAATCTTGATTGTTTATTGTAAAATGTGTCAATTTCACGTTCGATCGACCACCAGAAGTTGGCCACTGTTTATGCAAAGAGAAGTAATAATATTTGTAAAAAACACAAATAGTCGATACTCATAAGTAGTCATGAAATTTCGAGTATGAGGGAGTCAACAGTACTGAAATTCAGCTACTCCGATTCATTCGTACTCACACAAAATATTGATTTATAAGTACAGATTACAATGAGTATGAGTACAACATTCACATCAAACTCATAACATTCGAATACGCCTACTCATTCAGAGATTTATAAATTTAGAAAAATACTTATAATACTCATAAAAGATTCGAGTGATTCGAATCATTAATTAAAATTTACTGTCTTAGTTGTTGTTGTTGCATTTACAAAAAAGGAGGAAAGAAAAAGTCAAAGACAGCAAGCAAAGCGAACACACAACCTTCTAGGGAGTATTGTAGTGTTCGTATGCGAATCATACTTATTTTGTGATTCTTGTAAATGTTGAGTAAAGGAGAGTCGAAATCAACAACATCATACATATTGTTAAGTATGAGTACGTCAAACTTTGAATGTGAGTAGTATGAGTATGATATTAAAAGAAGTATGCATGCGTATAAGTATCAGAAGTTATGAGTATGATTCGAATCTACTTATCTTTTTGAATACTCATTGCTGATCTCTGGTTTAAACCATATGTTTATGTATACCATTTTAAAGGTATATCTGTCTTCTTTTAAAAAATATTTGTGTAATCAATCATGTTGTGTGAAAAGATCAAAAAAAATCAATTTTTTTCAAATAAAACATGTTTGATGGGTTCGAAAATATTTAAAAAAAAATATATTTTTAAGTTCTACTCAACAAAACTTCTAACTTACACTATTAGACTGTCGCACCGTGTAATTAAACGATGAATCAGTAATACTTACCCCGTTCTTACAAAATTCGACCAGTAAAGCATAACTATTTCGGACAGACTTATCTCTGTTTTTGTATAATTACGCGTAAAATGATTAAAACCTCCCACCAGAGGGGCACCAAAGATATACGGCAAGTCCTCACCATGTATACAGCCCTGACGCTGAAATAACACACATAAGCAGTAAATCACAATAAATTAAAATCCAATGAAAAGCAGGAAAAAAAGTCAACGATAAATAAGTTTTGGCAAGAAAAAATTAAAATGAAATGTCAAATATTAATTTAAATAAAATAGATGCCATCGTATAATTTTTGGTATTCTTTCCCCTGTATTTTTTTTTGGCCGAAAATTACATGATTGATATTAAATTTATATTTTCAGTGTGTTTGTTTTAATGGCTTTTTGGTCGATGTCATGGTGGCTGTTGGCTGTCTGTTTTATTTTAATTTTTCTCTCTTTTCGTCGTTTTTTTTCGTATAATTTTCCATAAAAACTCTTAATAATTGATTGATATTTCATAGTTGTTGTTATTGTTGCTGTTGCTTTTTTTTTTCTTTCTATGTCGTTTGATTGTATTTTGCATTTTATTGTTGACGTATGATTGATATTTCGCTGTAATTTGAATTTCAATATCACGCATACGCCAGTAGAGGCTGATTTTTTGTTTCGTTTTGTGGATGGACAATAAATATCAGCTTTGTTTACCATAATTTGGGAAAAAATTATTGTTTTTGTTTTATAAATTGTATTGTATTGTATTATTTGCATAGATAAATATTAGTTGAATACACAATTAAAAAAAAAAAAGAAATAATGTAAACGAAAATGTTATACAAATTGATTTTCTTCGATGAATACTAGGAGGACTAAATTCATTACAAATATTTTTAGAAATTTGTATATCAGACATGAAGGCATAAAAAGTGGTTGTGATGCTCTGGTTATAGGCCCTTCGTGGCCCATACAGACCATTGTGTTACCCTGTATAAGGTAAGTCCCCTTATCATAATCCATTAGTGGTGGATTTGAATACCCTAATCTCCGAATGAAACCGGTCAGATCTTTAAACATTCTGTCACCCCAAAAACTGTCTGCTCTAAAGTGCCGCGGTCTCACATATAAGGCGTTGCACGGATTCCGTTCTTTCCCTAACATGACAGCTTCTGCAGTAATGTTACTGGAGCAGACCGAGCTTGTTATCAAAATTTCCAATAGCCCGGTGTCCCATCATAATTCCTGTTAGAGTACAAACTCAAGCAGTTCATTGATTTTCCTGGTATGCACTGTTGGATACAGCAGTTTTGAAATTCAGCAACAAAGAATGTTGAACCACATACATACATATATAATTAGTCATTACAACCCATCACTCAGGATTACTATATCGCTTCTCACACCACTTATGTATGTTGTGTGTGTTAATTTTATCCACAAGTGGCTACAAATAGTTGACAAACTTTTCATTTTATTTACTCTCAGAGTTTTGCTCAGAAATCAGTTGAGAGTAAGACGCCGACTTTCTCACACTACCGACTTGACTACTGCGAATTTTTTCACTCCTACTTACTTAGTGTTAAACGATACTTTAAAGGCAATATCAACAGCTGTAGCCTGCCGAGACGATGACTCCGAACGACAATTTGAAAGAGTATTCTTTTCGGGGCGCATTATCCCCTCTATCGTCTCCTCCTAAGACATTTTCGATTCCTTTCGTGCCAGTTCGTCCACCTTTTCATTTCCTTCTATGCCACTGTGGCCCAAAACCCGGTAGAAACGAGTGTTTCGCCAAAGTTACGGTGTAGAGAATCCACGCAACTCCTGACGCCCTTTGATTTGACAAGAATGCCGCTTAACTGTCCACACATATGGTCACGTTCAAAGGAGATAGGTCCCCGGTTTTAAGCATTCGTGTAGCATGTTCAGCAGCAAATATCTCCTCCTGAAAAGCTCCTCATCTAGGTTAGGTATGACCCGTTCAATACCAGTTTGTCGGAATGAAACCAAGTCCAGCTCCACATTTCATTCTTGAAGATCATTATATCACCGTCCTAGATGACCATTCTTTCTGTGTGAGAGTGTAAATTTTGTCTCCGGTACCATGTAGTCACATCTAAAATCCAGATGATTCGGTTCTACTTTCTGCAACTTTGAAGTGTGGCCCACTGTACATGGACTACAAAAAATCTGAGGACTTAAGCTTGAGCGCAGTTCTAGCAGCCGTAGTTTAGAAGCAGATGTCCAATGGTTGCAGAGACAAGATGACCTCGTTTCTAACCTGCAGCGTAGATTTCAGAGCACGCGTGATATCCAAGCATATCTCTGTATCTTGTTAAGCGTAGCGAGATAGTTCCGCATTCATAGCAGTATACAGAGTACTGGCTGCTATGTGAATATGCTCAGAGGCTGGGAACACCAGAAACAGAAGCTATAATAACGACATTGGCTGACACTTGAGAAGCATTCATGGAAATTTGATTTGGAAAACTATGAAAACTGCGGCCAATTGTTTAAATTCGATCGCGTTCTATTTGCGTTACAATGGAAGCTTAAAAGACCGACTCTGAAATTTCTAAGCTGGAAACCAACTCCATCTAAGCTGCCTTTAAACCTATTAGCTAACAAGCCTTAGAGGATTTCATGGAAATTCTGATAAGACCAGGGAAACAAGACAACATGCCCCGCAAAACGATTCCTTTTTATACTATTCAGACAAGGAATCAGTGGGAAATGTGTCTTGGCTTCGAAACGTACAAATCGTTTAAAGTACTAATATTACGACAACGAAATAAATGGAGTATCAATTATTGTGCAAGCAAATAACGGAATTAATTTCTTTTTTATTTTTAAGAAGTGTTTTATTTACCTGTGGATAGTCCCCATATCTAGTTTGATAATCGAAAACATAAAGATAGGAATTGCGATGATCGGCTGAATGCAAGTCCACTGTTTGAGCTGCTGGTGCCACTACCTGGGCATCACTTAAAGCTTCTAAAGTTTCATCTCTGCAAAGAAAAAAAAACCGGTATTCATTATTTTTATTCACAATTTTATTAAATAAACCTGCAACAGATAGATATTGAGTATAAGTTCCACCACTCATGTATAAAAATTATCGCACACAACATAAGTGGTGTGAGAAACTAGGTCGTAATGACCAATTATGTATGTATGCATGCATTTCAAACATAAAGGGAAGTTGCTTGTATTCCCATATAATTATTGCATCACTACTTAGGATTTATAGGTGACTTATAACAAAGGGTTCATAAGGGTTCCTTATTGTATTGAAAACTAATATTTCAATTGCCACTATTTGTGATTGTTTAGTGCATAAAAATTGTACAAAGAAAATAATTGAAAATATATTGAAAATTTAAAGAGGTTTTTAATATATTTTTGGAAAAATTTTAATTCATTTAAATTAAATGAAAATAAAACATTTTCGATTTAAGCAGTTTTCTAAATTAAATAGATTTAAATTTAATTTTAGAACAGTTCAACTATGAAATGTTTTTTTTTTGCTTTTAGCAATTAAATGTTAAAGAATAACTCACGTTTTTAATTTAAAACTTTTTGTTTGTTTTTTTAATGGATTTCATGATTTCAATTCTTTTTTTCAATTTTATCACATTGCAACAAACACAAACACTTAAATTGTGTTTCTATTGAATTATTTCTAAAAATTTAACAATAATTTTTAGTATTCATGACAAAACTTAAATAAAAAAAAAAAATAAAAAAAATTATAACGAAATTTTCCGGCAACAAAATACAAAAAAATTGCATAAAAATACCATAAAAATGTTTTTATTCTTTTTTTCAATGAAAAACATTTTTTTTTGAAAAAAAAAAATAGGAATTTCAACAATGTAGAGCCAGGGACAGAAATGACATGATAATAAAAACCACAAAATACAATATATTTTTAATAAAAATTTAAGTATAAACCAACAAAAAAAATATAGGCGGGAAAAATGTATACGGAAAACATCCGTGACAACGAAAATAAAAATAAAAATAAAAAAATAAAAATAAACCGTGAAAAATATTATTAAATTGTGTTTTAAATGTGTATGATTTTTTTGGGTGCCCCCAACATGTGTAAGCAACTGAGGTAGAAAAAGTTATTGTGAATTAAAATACCACTCTGGGATCTCTTTTCAGGGCTTTAGTTGTCATTAAAATTGGAATTTTTTTTTTTTGGTGAATTGAAAAATGATAACAAACTCAGCAATTGAAATAATTGAGGCTTTATTGCCGCAATATTGGCGAAAAAGAAAAATAATTTACGAAAAATTATGGAAATTCTATAGATTTTCATAATTCCAGCTTACACACACTCAGGATACATTCGTTAAAAATTTAAAACAGTATTCATGAATATCGGATCTTCCAAACGAAACATTTTCGAAATTTGAAAGTTCATAACGCTTGAGGCTACATCTCTAAGGGTTATTATTACAAATTGCCGTTAAAGTTGGGTTTAGTTAAAGGTAACTTTAGCTAAAGTGAACTTTAAAGTCACTTTTAGCTTATTTTCGTTATAACAACTTACAGATAAAATAAAGTTAACTTTTTCCGAAAATATGGCAGAGTCAGAGCAATGTCGATAACACTGCTCAATTAAACAAGTTTTTTTAAATGCACTGGCAACGAAGGGCTTCTTTTTTGTTGTTGTTCTGTTTCCTTATTTTGTTTATATTTGAAGTTGCCATATTGAAAATAATATATAATATGGCAAGTTCAAAGATAAAGTGAACTTTAAAAGTTAAAGTTAGGATGACCTTCCCTTTAGCTTAACGCTCACTTCTACCTTATTGTCCACTTATAATAATGAAAAACAATTTATCTGCCTGTTAAAGTCCTGTTTTTAGTTAACAGCAAGTTGTAATAATGGCCCTAAGGTTATTTGTAAGTTATTGAGTCTATTATGCTAAATTGTGGACTATGTTGGGATATAGCAGTCAATAGCAGCGTTTTGGCTATTTTGAGATTGTCATAACAGCCCCATGGAGAGCACTACTCCTAAATAGGTAGACAAATTTTCGTGCACTGGCTAAGTATACCATCGATCAACAGCCTTACGTTGACGTAAGGAGTGCCGAAAACATTACCGCTGTCCGTGTCCAAAACAGTAGATTTATTATCGCTCATACGAACTCGGAGACTACAAGTTGACGAATTTTGTGTAGCTACTTGATCCTGAAGACTTTCGAACACTTATCAACTGAAACATCAAACTATAATAACTCTACGTTTAGTGGCCAGAAATAGCTGCGCAAGAAGGAATGCAAGAACTGATATTTCGTTTACGGTTTAGTTTATTTACCAGCAAGCAATTTTAAGTTAATGCCTTAGTAGGTGTCTACTTCCGAAAATGGTATAACGCCGTAGAATTCTAAATTACTATGGTAGTGGAATTAATTCTATAAAGTAGTATAGGCAGAGGGAGGTGTTTGGTTTAGATGTGTTTTTTTTTCTGCCTAAAAAATATTTTATAAACCCATAAGCCTGATGGAAGAGTACAGAGAAATAATTCACCATTTTTTTTTGTTTCATTTTTTCTTGTTCACTCTGTCAATAACTAAAACATGCCGTTAGATATTCTATCATTTCCTGTTGTATTTAGTTTCATGATTTCATTTTTCCACTAAACAGACAATGAAAAAAAAATGTTTTTGAATTGAAAAAAAAGGAAAAAAAATGAGAAAAAATGAGAAATAAAATTGAAAAAATGTTCCAAATATAAGACCAGCCATACATAAAGCTCGTAAAATATTTATGCGTTTTTATCTAACTTCCGTTTAAATATAAATAAATCAGACATTTATTGAATACGAATGAAATTGGAGAAGTCTAGCAATCAGTAAAAACTAAAAAAAAAAAATAAAATATTTTTTGGGTTCATTTCAAAGGTGTTTGGCCCCGGCAATATTGGAAGCAGGATAAAAAAATAAAAACCGCATACAGACACTAACGTGTAATAAAAAAATAAAACTGCGACACCAACGTAATAAAATAACGAAACAAGTTTAAATTGTATACTTAAGGGTGTGTTATTTGCTAAACACCTTTCAAACTGCAAACGTATTTCAAAATTTTCCCCCACATGCAGGGTATTGAAAGTCACTCTTATGATGGGTGGTGGATGTAAAGGAGGGTTTTATTTTTTTTTTTAACTGATGCTGATTTTGGTTACTTGGGTAGGACCGACAAAAAAATTTGTTTTTTTTTTTCTGATACAATTGGTGTTTTATATAATCTGGTTGCGGCATTTGAAAAGTTTTATGCGTGTGTGTAAAATTTGTAATTTGTGGGAAATTGTTAAAACTTTTTCCCTTCCCACTGCCAATTCAATTCAATTCAATTCAATTTTTTTTTGTAATACCGTATGTATATAAAATATTAAATTGATTGGTTTTATAGAGAAATTCGTTTTCACACTTGCTTTTTTTGGTTTTTTTCGGAAAATTGGTTGGTTGTTGCTTATGTTTAGGAAACAACAACAATTTTTTTTTGGCATTTAATTTCATTTTTATAAAATTAAACATTGTAGTCATTAAAAAATTAAAACAGAAAATTACGTTTAGGATACGGATATAAAACGTGTAAGTATTGTATTATAAATTGTAAAACAATTTTAAAATGCTTTATACGGTGTTCAGATATGCACGTTTATTGCACAAATCGCAATAAACGCCATTATTAAACTCAATGTTTCATATAAAGTTTCAATTAATTATTACGCAATAAATACGCAAATTGTTATATATTGAGTAAAACTTAAATTGCAGCACTCCCACAAGTATGTTCAGTGCGCATATTACAATTATCTGAACACTTTCTGCTGATATTTGACAACGACGATATATGGCAACGGCAAAAAAAAAAATAAATAAAAACAATGTTGTTGAAGCTGTTGTGTTTACCAGCTATTTTGTTTACCAGCTGTCAAATAAATATTGAATAAGCAGCTGAACTGCGTATATTGTTATGTCTGAATACTTAAAATATTGTACTCAATAAACCGAATATTGACTCAATAAAAGTATATATCTGAACATATGTAGTATTATACAGAAAGATAAGATATATTTAAACGCTATGATGACTTTTATAACAAATATTTTAATAAAATTACGCAGAATGAAATTTAATTTAATTTTATTTAGTTTTCTAATATCAGAAGATAGCTAAAAACTAATGTCGTATTGAAATACATGTCTATACATTTTGTCATTTTTGATACATAAGACAGATAGGAAGGCCAGCTATAAATAACATGGCGAAGCATGAGTATTACATAGAGCTTTTGTAAGCATGCGATCACATTATGCCTAAAGTCTGTACGTGCCAATAGCGTGCATAAAATACATCCTGAATCCAATAATATTCTCCTAGAGTTTCTAACAGAAAATTTGTTTGTGCACGACTGGGAATGAATCAGAGATCAGCAATGAGTATTCAAAAAGATGAGTAGATTCGAATCATACTCATAATTTCTGATACTTATACGCATTCATACTTATTTAATATCGTACTCAGTCTACTCATGTTCGAAGTTTGAAGTACTCATCGTACTCATACTAAACGATGATATTATTGATTTTCACTCTCCAAGACACAACATATACACGAAGCACAAAATAAGTATGATTCGCGTACGAACACTACAATACTCACTAGAAGATTGTGTGTTTGCTTTGCTTGCTGTCTTTATCTTTTTCTGTCTTCTTTTTCTGTAAATGCAACAATGATGCGAATCATTAATGAGTATTATAAGTATTTTTCTAAATTTATGAATTTGAATGAGTAAGCGTATGAATCAAACATATTTCGAATATTATGAGTTTGATGTCAACGTTGTACTCATACTCATTGCAACCTGTACTTATAAATCAATGTTGTAGTGAGTACGAGTGAATCAGAGTACATAGTTCAATTTCAAAACTGTTGACTCATTCATACTCGAAATTTCATGAGTACTTATGAGTAGCGAAAAAGCGATTCATTGCTGATCTCTGGATATGCCCAGTGTTAGAGATGAACAAGTCAAATTTTAATCAAAGAGATCGTGTTTTTATGGAGGACAGACTCATGGAGGCATGCAGAGTACTAGTGTTTCATAGACTTCGAGGGAGCCTTTTAGGCTTTTCAACTCGACATAGAATTTAAGCCACTGTAGTGCTTAAGTCTGCTCTGTCTACCAGTCGAGCATACGGCCTCAGCAATACTTTCATACGAAATTATATTGAACTCTTGTCTTATTAATACGCTTCCACTTTTAAAACCACTTTTTGTAGTTGCCATATTTATCGGTAATGATCAGAGCATCTTTATTAGACACTCGGTAATACCTTAACCGATTGACAGATCCACAAATTTTAGCGAATTTCGTTATCAATCCGATTCCTAGAGGGGGTAAGTTCGTTTGAAAAATAATTCTTATAAATCTCCACGAAAAAGTTGCTCTAAAAAGATGAGAATGGAATGCTATTACTTTGTAATGTTTTAATAAACTTTTGATGGAGACTGCATACATTTTTTAAGGTTCAAAATAAAACCTACTTTTGCTATAGCTTGTAAATAATTGTTTTCAATTTATCGTTAATACCTCATTGCCTCTTAGTTTGTATTGCACAAATTAATTATAAAATCAATTGAATTTTCGTCTTCCTTTTTGATTTTTTGTTTTTTTTTTCTTAACTCATCAACTCAAGGGCATTTTCAATTACAGTTAACTGCCGCAATACAATATTGCCTGTCTGTTCAGATTTTAATTAATTCGCCTGCAGTTCATCAGCCGTTGCATTATTTTAATTATTCTCTTCTTCTACCACGAGCAATCGATATTTTTAAATAGTTTTTAATACGCTTATGGATTCACGAAAGCACTTAATGAAATAATTGACGTTATGAATATGACCTTTGGCTGAAAAACTGAAATCATAGATTTAATGGATTAAAAACTTCAGACAAAAGGTTAAATTACCTTTTTCATTCGGATTTTCTTTTGCATAAGTTTGTATTTTTAATGTATATAATAAAATTTAATTGATTGATTTAAATCACGATATTAAATTAAAAGTTCTTATTGGCATTCTATGCTTCTCTAGCATTCTCTACAGGCCACGGCTGTCCGCATTTTATTCACAATATCGTTTAACACCAAGTAAATAGGAGTGCGAGTAGTCTAGTAGATAGAGTGTGGAAGTCGACCACTTCCTCTCAGCAGTTTTTTGGCAAAAATTCTGAGAGTAGAACAAAATGGCCATGAAAAGTTTCTCAAACATGTAAATTGTATGTCACAATTTTCGTGGATAATATTAATACCAGAGATCAGCAATGAATCGTTTTTTTTTCTACTCATAAGTACTCATTAAATTTTGAGTATGAGTGAGTCAACAGTATTGAAATTCAATTACTCTGATTACTTCGTACTCACTACAACATTGATTTATAAGTACAGATTGCAATGAATATGAGTACATATGACATCAAACTCATAACATTCGAAATATGTTTGATTCTTACGTCTACTCATTCAGAGATTTATAAATTTTGAAAAATACTTGTAATACTCATAAATGATTCGAGTGATTCGAAACATTCATCAAAATTTACAACCTTAGTTGTTGTTGCATTTACAAAAAAAGAAGAAAGAAAAAAACAAAGACAGCAAGCAAACATACAACCTTCTAGTGAGTATTGTAATGTTCGTATGCGAATCATACTTATTTTGTGATTCTTGTAAATGTTGTGTAAAGGAAAGTCAAAATCAACAACATCATGTGTATTGTTAAATATGAGTACGATGAGTACTTCAAATTTTTTATATGAGTAGAATGAGTATGATATTAAAGTAAGTATGAATGCGTATAAGTATCAGAAATTATGAGTATGATTCGAATCTACTCATTTTTTTGAATACTCATTGCTGATCTCTGATTAACGCTCACAACATCAGTTCTGTGAGGAGATGGGTTGTGATACTGACTAAAGGATTGTATTGAGAAATTCAGTAATATGAGCGCAAAATTAGTGGTTTTCAACAGAAAACATTGGCTAGACAAGTACTTGTTCTCCTGTTCACATCGCATACGATATGAATTTCTCTCTGGCTTTAAAAGCGTTCAGCTAAAATAGCTTACGATCTTCTTCGTTACATCAAATACCGAGCGCACAAATTTCTGTACCATGGAAATTTCCGCTGGAGATTAGTATGACAAAACTGACACATAACAGCTCCGTCAGAGCTTGGAATAGTTTTTCTTTTGATTATTTCCATAAATGCGGCCTTGCTATTTGGACGGAATGATGAGTTCTTAGAGAATAATGTTGGCCATATGCGTAATTAAAGCTTTCTAACATTGATATGAGCTCAGCTGTTGTCTGAGAGTAATTGCATTTTAGCCTTTATAGTCCCCCTAAGACTCTAAGAAAACTTGTTACAAATTGAGGTTATAGAGTGAAAGGTTAGATACAAGTACAGTACCCGGATGTCAAGCTGGCCCATTGTAAAAATGTTCAAATTGTATAGAAGGAAAAAATTAAACATATTTTTGCAAAATATGAGTTCCTCAAACTACATTTATCGTATTAATTGAAAATTGTTTTCTGACGTTTTCAAATTGCAACAATTTTAAAAAATAAATTCGCATCTTTCTGTGTCTGTGTCGTGTATTCCATTATAAATTTTAATTAAATTCAATTAAATGAGATGTATTTGGTAAGAATAATTATAATTCAATATTCCAAATGAGTGTCATAATTATTGAAGTTAAAAGAAAACTTAAGGCAGAGAAAAGGAAAATGTTTAAAAAAAATTTCCATCTTTTATGCTAGAAATTTTTGCATAAAATAATACAAACAACAAACAACGATGAAAGTGGAAATGGAAATTAATAATAAAAATAATTTCATTTACCTGATGTTAATTGGATGCTGTACTGGCCTCTCCCAATCGGTATACTCATTAACGATGGTGGCAAATATTTCATTTAAATGATACGTGTACGTATTACGCACGTAGGCCTTTAAGATTTTGGAACGTCTATCAGCCTCAATGCCATATTGAACATCACCGGAATTGAAAGAGAAAAACGCTTCAGCACGTGTTACGCCAGCCATTAAATCGTATCTGTAAAAAAGAATAATGAAAAAAAAACGTCAAAAATATCGCCAGAGAATGAGAAAAATTAAAATGAAAATGCAAAGAAATGAAATGAAATTATTAATACAGTCAGTTGTAATAATGAAATGTAAAATTCCAAAGAAATTCAATATAAAATGAAGGCTTTCTCTGCAATAACTTCTCTCTACCTCTCTCTCTCTCTCTCTTTCTCTGTCTTTATATTTGCTTACACACAAAGGAAGTGTAATACAATCATAATATGCCGTTGTACTCATCACTGCTGATGATTATGGTTCAAGTGACGCTGAATTCAATTCCCTTTAGGTTAAAAGCGAACGGTTAATAACTGTTATTGTGGGGAAATTTTTATAAATATTACCGCATATAAAAGAAGTGCAAAAAAAAAAAAAGAAGAGGAAACAATCGAAGAAGTAATAATACAAGCAAAATCTTACGATAATTGCGAGAAAATTATTAAGAAATATACGCATAAAATTTATGTTAATTTTCATTTTCTTATATTAACTCATACATTACATGCTGCCATAAGAAAAATATCGTATCGTCTTCTTTAAATTACTTCCAGGAAGCAGCAATCCCCCTCCCAAAAAAAGGCCTGCTTTTCTTACGATTCTTTCGAAATAATTTATAAAATAATGACATCCAATCAAAATTTTATAAGGAAATCAATAGCTTTTGCAAGTGATTATAATTTCAAATTAATATTCTGTATGTAATATAAGATAGTCAATAATAGCGGAATAATTAAACATTATGGATAATGATACCTTTGGAAAAATATAGAAATTCCTTGAAGGAACATAATTTTTTTCTTTTGTCACCTTACTAAGTTTGAAATAATTGAATAATAATGTGCCATTGCGTGATTTGTCATTGTTTGGATACAATTTGAATTAATCAATAGGGAATGATATTGATTACATGAGTAATTGAGTAATTTAAGGAAGAAAAAAATTAATTGACACTGTTTTAGCCCAAAGCAATAATTTAAAGTGCTTAAAAGTTATTCAGACACTAAGGCATTCGAACATGGAGACGTCATTGCCTAGTAGTTGTTCAGACCCCTAGAACAAAACGAAATACTAAAAAATAGAAATCCTTCTTCTGCGACTTCCCCTCAGTAGTCTTCTATGCGTGTTAATTTTATCCATGAGTATCACGACCTACAGATTTGAGAAACTTTTCATGGTAAATTCACAAAATATTTTTTTATATACTTGGCGTCTGAGCTGGGGTTTGAACCGAGGCCTTATGTCTAATAGAACAACACAGTACCTACTAGACTACGGCGACTAATATAAATTATCTCAAAATAATCTGATGCCACGTTGCCACTACGACCATGTGATTTAAATCCAGCCACTATCTTAATTTTTGAAGTCGCTGTGGTCTAGTAAGTAGTGTGTTGGCTTATTAGACGTGAGGCCTCGGTTCAAACTCCACGTCAAGCATCTCCAACTAAACGAAATATGAAAAAATATATCTTTGGCGACTTCCTCTCAGCAGATTTCTGGCAAAAACTCTAAGTGTAAAATAAAATTGAATGAAAATGTTCTAAAAAATATGTCGTTCGAATCCGACTTTAAACTGTAGGTCTAGCCAATCATGTATAAAAATTAACGCACACAACATAAGTGGTGTCAGAAGCTAGGCCCTAATCCAGACTAAAGGGTTGTAATGACCAATTATGTATGTATGTATGTGTTTATTTTCTTTAGGGTTTCGTAAAGTTCGGTTATATAATTTTTCTTCGGTGTGATACAGCCACGTTTTCGGTGAGAAAGTCACGGAAAATTTCATGAAAGAAATAATGGCCCGTCGTTGGAGCCGTATTTTCATTTTAGAACGAGAAAGTGCATTCTAACTGAGGTAGGTACCAGAGATCAGCAATGAGTATTCAAAACAGATGAGTAGATTCGAATCATACTCATAATTTCTGATACTTATACGCATTCATACTTATTTTAACATCATACTCATACTAATCATATTAAAAGTTTGAAGTACTCATCGTACTCATACTTAGCAATATGCATGATATTGTTGATTACGACACTCCTTTACTCAACATTTACAAGCATCACAAATTAAGTATGATTCACGTACGAACACTACAATACTGACTAGAAGGTTATTTGCTTTGCTTGCTGTCTTTTTCTTTCTTCTTTTTTTTTTTTGACGGCAACACCAACTAAGACTGTAAATTTTGATGAATGATTCAAATTACTCGAATCATTTATGAGTATTATAAGTATTTTTCTAAATCTATGAAGTTGAATGAGTAGGCATATGAATCAAACATATTTCGAATGGTATGAGCTGGATGTCAGCGTTGTACTCATACTCATTGCAAGCTGTACTTTATAAATCAATGTTGTAATGAGTACGAGTGAATCCGAATAGTTGAATTTCAGTATTGTTGGCTCATTCCTACTCTAAATTTCATGAGTACTTATGAGCAGCGAAAAAACGATTCGTTGCTGATCTCTGCTAGGTACTCTTTTAATTGTTAATAAAAACTGTTCCATTAGTTACAGATTATCTACAGATAATATTTGGTTGAATTTTATTGCTTTTATTTATTATTTTTCATTGAAGGTTTTTAAAGCTTTAAAAAAATATGCAAATAAACCCAATGGCTTACAAATAATGGCTTTTAAATAAAATCTCTTCCTGTTCCCTTTGTCCAACACATAATTTTTTTCTTTCCCGTCGCCCTGTGGTTGAAAGCTTTTGAAAATCGAAAACAAATTTTAATGAAGCTACCATGCTGGCTGTAAATAAATTGTTTGTAGGCTATCGAATGAATGAATAAGTCAGAGAGTGAGTGAGATACGAATGATTGAACATATAAATACACACTTAAACTGTCGTATGTAAATCCAAAAAAAAAAAGAAAAGAGAAGAAGAACCAGAAAACAACAATAATTTTGAAATAGTAATGGTGATGGTAGTAAAAATAAATTGCCCATACAGAAAAGCTATTATTTGTGACAAAGAAAATTTAACTATGCTTACCATCATACACTCACTATACAACTGTGGTAACCCTTTTATTTTTTTTTTTCTGAGTTAAGCAAGGCAATACATTGGTTTTTGCTTGGCCTTTTTTAGGATCGAAAAAAAAGTGGCCACAAATGTTCATTCATTTATTTGGTACGAAAAACAAAATTGCTCTTTAACAAAGAGTTGAAAGGAACAAGTATTCGAACAACAACTACATAAAAGAGCAAAACTCAAATTATGAGTTATTTTTAACAATAAAAAGAAAGTAAAAAAAATTTTAACTGACAACCAAAATATGCCCAAAATAGGCTTGGCAAAAATTTGTGTTATGTTTGAAGCAAATAATAAGTGCTGCCTTACAAAAACCAAAGGTCACCCAAGAAAAAAAGGCCAGCGGACCCAATTGTAAATGACACTTCCTTTATTTGAAATAAAAAATAAAATATCTGAGAAAGGGGTAACAATTTTTTCCTCAACTGAAAAACGAAATTATCTTTTTAAACATTGGCAGTGGACATCTTCATCATCATAAATGGGGTTCATTTATATTGTGTATGGATATGAAAGTAATCAAAGATATTTTCAATGCTTCCCTTACTTCCTTTACTTCCTTTTCCTTTTTTATTATTTCTTTTAGTAATTTTTTTATATTTATTTTCTACCATTTTTCTATTGAATGGTTTACTTGCTACAAAACAAATACAAATTGTTGGGGCCACTTAGAAGTGTGAGAAATGATCTTTTAAATAATTTTTTTTTTGGATTTTTGGCTTCCCTTACAAATTTCTTCTCTCTGGGGATCCAATTATAAATGGCAAATTTTCTTTCAATTTTTTTTATGTAATTTGTATGTTTAAATTTACTTTTTACAGAATTTGATTGAAAATGTAATCGCCAGTAAGTGGGGAATACTAACGAAATGTGAAGAAGAAAATTATATATTGTTTAAACAAAGAGTTCATTATCGTTTGGTAGCTCATTTGGATTTTTGGCTTCTGCTTGTCAAAGTTTGATCATCTGGGGCCAAATCACCGCATTCGATATCGAATGCACAATCGAGTAAACACTATTTTCGGCCACAATTTCTTGGATCACGGTACTCGATCGTAATTTATTACGATTATTCCGATTATTAACTCGATGACCAGTTACAAATCGAGTGTAACTTCGAGTAGATACGTTACGATAACGATTGCCGGGATCCACGTTAACCACATTTCGATAATAAAGTACTCGATGTCGAATGCGGTGATTTGGCCCCTGATTGTTGCAGTAAAAACTTATTAAAAATAACTTTCGAGATTAATACAGTGATTCCTTCTAAAATAACTATAATTTTCACAAAGAAAAGTTGCCATAATAATGCGACCACACGACCAATTGTAGTGCTTGAATATATAAAGTCTAGTAGGTAGTGTGTTAGCTTATTAGACGTGCCATCAGGATTCAAAAGAAATATAAAAAAATATTTCCTCGACGTCTTCCTCTCATCAAATTTTTGGCAAAAACTATGGCAGTAAATAAAATTCCCCTGAAAAGTTTCTCAAAAATCTGTCTTTTCGAATCGACTTTCAACAGTGCGTACTGCCACTCATGTATAAAAATAACACACATACATAACGACCAATTATGTATGTATCCCTAAAGCGAATTGCCCCAAAAGATTTCAGCAAGCAACTCGGTGTCAACAATGACCATTCCCTACCCATCACACGATATGTACATAACTGTTTCATTCTGACATGTATCAGAGATCAATGAGTATTCCAAAAAAGATGAGTAGATTCGAATCATACTCACAATTTCTGATACTTATACGCATTCATACTCATACTATTCACATTCAAAGTACAAAGTACTCATCGTACTCATACCAAATGATGTTGTTAATTTCTACTCTCCATGACACTAAAAGGTTGTGTGTTTGCTTTGCTTATCGTAGGGGTATCCTTTATAAATTCAAGCAGTACACAAGGTCGTGTGGTCGCAGCAACAACTCTTTACAAAAATTATAGTTATTTTGCGCAAATCTGTGTACCAGAGATCAGCAATGAATCGCTTTTTTCGCTACTCATAAGTACCCATGAAATTTTGTGTATGATTGAGTCAACAGTATTGAGATTCAACTACTCTGATTCATTCGTACTCACTACAACATTGATTTATAAGTACAGGTTGCAATGGGTATGAGTACAACATTGACATCAAACTCATAACATTCGAAATATGTTTGATTGATACGCCTACTCATTCAGATTCGTAAATTTAGAAAAATGCTTATAACACTCATAAATGATTCGAGTGATTCCAATCATTCATCAAAATTTACAGTCTTCGTTGTTGCTGCATTTACAAAAAAAGAAGAAAGAAAAAGACAAAGACAGCAAGCAAACACACAACCTTCTAGTGAGTATTGTAGTGTTCGTATGCGAATCATACTTATTTTGGGATTCTTGTGAATGTTGAGTAAAGGAGAGTTGAAATCAACAAAATCATGCATACTGTTAAGTATGAGTACGATGAGTACTTTAAACTTTGAATATGAGTAGTATGAGAATCATATTAAAATAAGTATGAATGCGTATAAGTATCAGAAATTATGAGTATGATTCGAATCTACTCATCATCTCTGCTTCACACACATAAAATTTGAACAACTAATTTTTGTTTTGTTGAGCCGATTTAATGCAAATTTCGAAATGCTTAATGACAGCTTCATGTATTATTTAAGGCTGCTGAATTTCAGTTACATTCAAGTTCTTCATCTTCGTTTTTATCATTTAAATTTTGAATTTTTTTTTATTATACAGAGTACAAAATTCATTTCTTTTTCGTCATATGAGAATCACTGAACCTAATGTTCTTTGAAACGGAAAACTACTGTACTTAACTTTTTTGCTAACACTGTGCCTTCTATATGAAATAGATGTGCTTATATTCATGCCTTTAAAACTAATCTAAAGTTGTAAATTTATTCTTTGAAGAGCTATTTATTAAACACAATTCCTTTTGCATTTAAAGTCAAGTTAGTGCATTTAATATATACATACATATGCCATACATACATCTATGACATGGAACATTATACATGTTTTATCATTATTAATCTAAATCAGCATGTGTGTTTAACATGCCAATGAACATAAACTACGCCCATTACCAAATATTCAAATGCATATAGACATGGGGAAAAAAATTACCTGGCGGTTGTAAGGAAAATTAACATCCTTACAAATAGTACACCAAACAACAGGATGACTAAGGCAACAGTAAGTATGATGACATGCTGAAACATTTCTAAAGATACTTTACTTCACTTTACTTTACTTAAACTTATGCTTGCCTTATTCATTTAATGCAGAATGTTATGAAACTTAGTGGTACTACCTTTAATGAATTGTGTTGCATTTACAACATTTGTTACTTTTCTTAGTTGCATTGTGTATAGATATGTGTGTATGTATGTGTGTATGTTCGCGTTAAAGTAGTGGTAAATATTTGCTATTGAAGTTTGTCAACATGCATGCTTCTCTTTTATACATAGTCATGTAGGCTTTGCATTTACCAACACACATACTAATTACAGTTGTAGTGGTTTCAGTTTTAGTTTATGTATGCAATTGTATGTAATTAGTGTTGCTATAATTAATACAAGTGTAACGCGACAATTATATTTGATTTAATAAAATTTGCATGGCAACCAGAAACGTATCGATTAAAATACTGACATAATTTACTCACTTTATGTGAATTGCACGTGATGCTAATAAAAAAAAAACACTTAATTTACGGATGCCGTAAATGCAATTGGTTTTGTATTTAAAAATTCTAATTTTGTAAACGAAGCGAATAAAAACATGTTGAACATGTTGAAACTAGAACATGTGTCCATTTTCTTACATTTAAAAACGTAAACATTACATGTCAACTAGTTTTAATTTCGGTTTGTTTAACTAAATCACCATAGAAAGCGGCATGAGTTCACTGAATGGACTCTAGAGCCAAGGACAACTGACCATAGATTCTATCAAAAAAGTAATTTTTAGCTATGAGGACTGTTTCTGGTTGAACAGGTCGATCATTGTCGAATATGAGACGATACCAATCCACATGAGATCAAATAACGTTCGAAATGCATCCCCAAAAAGTCACTGTTTGATATTGATTTCGGATTGGCTTCACCATCGGTCCATACTTCTTTGAGGACTACATTGGCTAAGTCATCAATGGTATTGGTGATATTCTTTAGATATTCTGCAAGATAGATTTGCTGTCATGATCATCATCTCATATGGAAGTGATGTGAACTAGAAGCCAAGATCGTGAGATTTTTCCCCGCTAGCCATTTTCTTGTAAGGTTTTCGTAAGTCACGGGTGTATGCGAAAAACCCACAAAACATAACATTTCCCAAAGTCAACATTACCCATACCATCGGCCAAACTTAGGCTGATTTATGTGTCAGCGCCAGAAAAGTCAGAGCATTTCTTATAGCAGTTCTGCATGCCCTAATGATTTTAACAGCAATACACATCCATGTGATAAGGTAGCTATGACTTCGAAGAAGGTATATCCCGATACATCTATAGTACGGAGTTGAACATCTGACACAGGGTGGTCGGTAAATCAAAATTTGTCCTTCATCTCGTTGTCTTGTCATTGGAACTGCTCTTTGTAATGGATACTCAGATTTGAATTGTCTGACTGAGAATGTTAGCTTGTTCGGGACATAAATGACATATAAAATGGACAATAATGTTGATGATGATTGCCAAGTTTCCAATCGATCTTAGAGTGTCTTTCAAGTTGATATAATACGCATTACCGTGTGTGCTCGTATCTATAGGGTGATCTGACATGTGGAAGGTCATTAGTACTTCTTCAGACTCTCATGTCGTGACGTCAAATCTTCTTAAACAAAAAATGTTGAAGAAACTAGCATATGATAATGAGTATATCTTTAGTAATGAGCAATAAAGTTGCGTGTACAATGAGCGCATTACATTCTAAGGTGCTGGACAGCACCGTTTAATACTACTCTCAATCAAAGTGGGGATTGCATTATGGGATCATCGTAGTCTAAAAAGTAGCGTGTTGGCATACTAAACGAATCGAAACAAACGAAATATAAAGAAATAATTGCCATGAAATAGCTGTTCAAGCCTGACGTTCTAAGTGCTTATTATATTGCATACCACGGCACCCGCGTATAAAACTAACACTCGGAATATGGTAGTGTGTGAAGCTAGGCCCGTATTTGTAAAATTAGGAGTGTTAATTGCAAATAATATGGGCATGCATTTAAGCGAAATTAATGGAATTAGCATGCAGAGTCAACGAACAGTAGCCAGTTCGCATGTTTTCAAATAAAATAGTCCGCAAATCAAACTTCTAATGAACTTTCTCATTCTACATCTCATTGAGGATTATACACAGGATGGCAGTCAGAGATACATATGTTTGCAGAGAGAGAGAGAGAGAGAGAGAGAAGTCGCCGTAGTTCAGTAGGTAATGTTTTGGCTTACTAGACACAGACTTGTGATTTCAAACCAAAGTTTTGTTAGCATCCTATCAGTAGCCTTCCGGCTAAAGTTCTGAAAATAATTGAACTTGCCATGAAACGCTTCTTAAATGAGTCGCTCGGAGTCATTGTTAGGTCAAGAAAGTCATGAAAATAATTAACACACACAACATGGGTGTTGTGTGAAGATCGGTTGTAATCCAGACTAAAGGGTTGTAATCGTAAATTAATGCCAAACTCGTCTGTATTTTGTTGAATTATACAACTTCGGTACGTAATTTATTAAAATGTAAGATGATGCCATCGTATTATACCATCTTATTGGTTTTGCTAATTAACAAAAATCTTTCTTTCTTTTTCATAAATTCTGTCTTATTGTTTTTGTTGTTGTTGTTGTTATCGTTGTTATTCTTAATGCTGTAATAGGCCATGTATGAAGCCCAGATATTAAAATCAAATAAAATATTAAATAAACATACACAAGCATACAATGCTCATAATTTATTCAACCATTCATATACAATATTTATGTAAACATACATACTTATGTACATTTAAACCATTTGTGTGTATAAACGGTATACTCAGCATGTTTTCCAACAACATGCCAACATCAATAAGGAACAACATACACCAGCAACATATAACAACAACAACAATGTCAACAATAAAGAAATATTTGCTTATGATAACATACAACAAAAAGGACGTGATTGTAATTAAAAAAAATTATACGCAATGCTACTCAATTACTTTCTTTTTTTTTAACTGATTTTCTAACGTTTCACAATGTGTTCGATATGAATAAAATAATTCAATTAAATTATAAAATAAACATATGTATGGTATTGTATTAAGCACATGTATAGGGTTATATAAAAAGTATCTGCGATATTTCCAAGTAATTTTTAATAAAATTTTCATCAGCGTTTTCCAAGTGACTCTAATGAAAGTATGGTTTGACAATCATTACATGCCATTCATGTTTAAAATTAACACACACACAACATAGGTTGTAATCCTGACAGAAGAGTTGGAATGACTAATTATGTATGTATCAGAGATCAGCAATGAGTATTCAAAAAGATGAGTAGATTCGAGTCCTACTCATAATTTCTGATACTTATGCGTATTCATACTTATTTTAATGTCATGTTCATACATACATAAAACATAATTGGCCATTACAACCCTTCAGTCAGGGTTACGGCCTAGCTTCTCAACACCACTCATGTTGTGTGCATTAATTTTATACATGAGTGGCGGGACCTACAGTTTAAAGTCGACTCCGAACGACAGATTTTTTGAGAAGCTTTTCATGGCAATTTGTACTCTCAGAGTTTTTGCCAGAAATCAGCTGAGAGGAAGTCGCCGAAGAAATATTTTCATATTTTCGTTTTGATGTCTGACCTGGGATTCGAACTCGGGCCTTTCGTCTAATAAGCCAACACACTATCTACTAGACCACGGCGACTTCCACGACTCTTCTCTTGAAGAGACTTATAATTCTTAAATTACCATGAAATTTATGGTTTGTGTCTCCACTATACAGTGATAATAATTACGACATTGCACTGACTAGCTGACAAAAGCTTAGTGCAAGTTTGGCAATGGAATTGCTAAAACAAAATCGAGCAAATCACTCCTGTGTTTTCACGTTCGGCATTTATTTTAAACTAATATGAGTTTAAAAGCCAACAAAAATGTTTTCCTTTGAATTATTCGATTGCTGCTGGTGTTCTCCTGGTGCAATACCATCACTTGTGGCTTTTTATATGACCCAATATACAGACCTTTACAAAAAAAAATATACATGCGTATGTTTGCATGAATGCATGATGAATCAATGAAAGATTTATATATTGTATGTATGTAAGTATGAAATCAATGTATAGATTACATTAAATATAATCAGGCATGTATAGACATATGAATGCTGCGTGTGCGTGTATGTTAGTTTTCTATATTGAATTACGAATATAATCGAATTCAAATGAATATGATGGAAATCAATTGAATCGAAACGAAACGAAATGAAATGAAAGAAAATGAATGTATAATAACATAATACAAATTCAAAATTCAAAATTCAAAATTCAAAATTTTAAATGATGCGTGTAAATTATTAAATGTATGCATGCATGTATGTATGTATCCTAAGCAGATAGCAGCGAATTAGTAATAAAAAAGCAGAATTGCTTAACGTAATATGTTACAATTGAAAGTGAAATAAAATTATTATCAGGACTAGAGCATGTAATCAATGCCATTTTTAATAATAAGGCGCCAGCTAAGCACATGATTGATCTACTATGATATTAAAATTTAAAATTGTTATTCCTATTCTTAAAATTTCAAACACACTGTTACGTCTTTACCTTTTAGAAACGTTTAAAATATGAGCTCTTAGATTGGAAATAAAATAAAAATAAATCTGTGTTTAGCTTCAATTAAAATTCTTTATTATTCGCACAATTCTGTGTGGGATTATTCACAACTTTGTGTAAACACCAACAAATGCTTTGTTTGTTTCTCCTCTGTTTATACCCTTTTGTATAAAAAAAATAACGATTATTATATTATTACATTCGACTGATCTTTGTAACGGTGATCTTCAAACGCACCGTGTCTTCACACAAGGCTAATTGAACTTCACTAACTCACTCGCTTGCTCTGCCTTGCATTTTATATGCAATGAGTTAAATCAACTGGGGTCACCAATTGACAAAAACCCAAGATCTGCTGAAAATATAGTCGCTGTCCACAAGAGTGTGCAGGATATTCCGTAAGAGCCGATTTCACATCGTTCACAACGAATAATATATAATCTAACCAAAATGTTTCCTGTTTTCATAGAATTGTTTCTTCAGGATTAAGGGCCATTATTACAATTTGCCGTTAACTAAAGGAAGAATTTTAATGGGCAGATAAATTGTTTTTCATTATTATAAGTGGACAATAAGGTAGAAGTGAGCATTAAGTAAAGGGAGGATCATCCTACCTTTAACTTTTAAAATTAAATTTATGTTAGAACTTGCCATATTATATATTATTTTCAATATGGCAACTTCAAATATAAACAAAATGAGCATATACAACAAAAAGGAAAGAAGCCCGCCGTTGCCACTGCGTTTAAAGCGCTTGTTTAATTCAGCAGTGTTATCGACATTGCTCCGGCACTGCCATATTTTTGAAAAAGTTAACTTTATTTTATCATTAGGTTATAGTAACGAAAAGAAGTTAAAAGTGACTTTAATGTTCACTTTAGCTAAAGTTACCTTTAACTAAACCCAAGTTTAACGGCAAGTTGTAATAATGACTTAAGACTATTTACCTAATACCAGCTGTATGCAAAAATATGTATGTATGTACCCCGGAAAATGTATAAAATTTTTATGAACATTTAAATTAGTAAATATTTCGCAGAACTGTTACAGCCTATGTATTATTAAATAAATACGAGAAAATTTTTTAAATTAACAGCCAATCAAACAAAATTTTCTGGATCACAAAACGCTAATTTTGTTAATTCATAAACATTTATTTGAGAAATCAAACAGAATTTCTACAGGAAGGCATCAGGTTATTACTTCCATTACCTTGCATGTGATTCTCCATATGAAATTTACACTTTAAGCCTGATTATTAAGTTATCAATAGCTTAGTGTGCCTTTAACAATTATTCGCTTCATGAATATTTCATTTGATATTGATTTTCCCTTTAGTAAATACAATACAATATACGTTTTGAACAGACAAACAGTGAGTGTCAAAAGAAACTGTACATGAAAAAAAAATAATACAAAAAATTTCGAAATATTGTGAAATTTTTTCGTGCACTCTCCTTAAGTAGTAAAAGTTGAGTTTGGCGATTGTTAGAATTTTTTTCCTAGTGTACAGTTTCTTTTGATGTTCACTGTATATCCATTAGCATATAATGTATGTATGTATTGAAGATACATTTAATTTCCAGCTAAAGACAATCATTAAAGGTCTTATATGTTACCCTATGAACAAGAGAGAGAGTGACTTAAAAGCTAAACTCTTAAATATATACATACATACCTGGATAATTTGTTAATGGCTGTTTTCCTCATTAGCACTGCAGCATTAATTATAATTAGTGGTTAAGATTATAAGCATTAAATTTGTTTTAAATACATATTATTTTTATTATGATTATTTGAGAGAATTTTATAATAAAACACACACTCACCTATATTCTCTAATTGTCCTGGCGTGCCCCAGCCACCGTGTGCTGCATTGCCTGCCTCACCGCCCAAGCCGCCCCCAGCCAATGTTGATGCCTGAGCATTGAGAGAGCCAGCCGGTGGTGGTACATAGTCACCGCCATCTATAACAACACCATCAATGCTGGGGCCAAAGGCAAAACCGAATTCTGGCTGCCGTATGGGCACACTCAACAATTGTTCCAATGGTTTCTCTCTTAAACACTTCATAAAATGTGCATGTGGCAAATCGGGCGCACAATTGACATGATGTGCTACAATAGCAGCATATTTGGCCGGATTACTAACCAACGACCAGGGTGTCAAACCTGAGCCAGACATTAATATGGCACGATTGAATAGTAAACCTTTTTTAAAAATGCATATGTACATAGACAAAGAGAGAGAGAGAGTGAAAGAGAGGGGAATAAATAGAAGCAAAATGTGTGGTTTTATGTGGTTAGAAATGTTTTAAATTTTAAAACGTATTGCATTTGAATTTTTATTTATATTTCTGCGGTCTATGCTGGCAATCGTATTAGTTTGTTTTTGTTTGTTTTCTATGTTGCATAGTATTGTGTAAAGCTTACCTTCTGGTACTGCCATTGATGAGATTAGAAAATGAACACATGCTGCTCCTGTGCCATGACCAGCCAATGTTATACTTTGTGGGTCACCACCAAAGGCTGCAATGTTTTCTTTGAGCCAATGTAAAGCAGCTATAATGTCCATCAAACCATAGTTCGCTGGCAGTTTAGAATAACGATCTGTGTTGGCATTTAAGAAACCTACAATCACATATACAAACATTAAATAATTAAATGCCGTAATTATCAACGGTTTTATTGCAAAAACGTATTAAGATTTTCAGAATCAGAAATAAATTTTAAAGCGAGAAATAAAAAGCAAAAAGAGCAAAAGGATTTAATTAAGAAACCAAGTTGTTAACTTGTGATCTCTTTAACTTAAAAATCTTTACATTTCCTTTTATACGATTCAAAGTCAGTATAAACTCTTATTACATGCCAATAACACTTGAAAAGTGTTCCCACACGCCACAGTTAAATGCTCAGTTAGTTTAATTACACACAGATTTCTTCAATAATATGAAAACCAGCACGCCAACCAGTAACTGAGTTTGCCGCTTATTAAGCCAAAATAATGTTACGTTTTTACCTTTTTAAAATCGTTTCAAATATTAATTCGTTGATTGCAAACAAAATAAAAACAAATATGTGCTTAGATTCAATTAAACTCTTTATTGTTCGCACTATTTTTGTGTGCCACCGTATACAACTTGACGAATAGAACAGTAATTGTTTGTTCACTATTCTTCTTTGCTTACAACGCAGATATTTTCAAAGGCGATCTTCAAACTACGACTATCCTCTTCACACGCAACGCGTCTTCAAACAAGACTGACTGAATTCTTACTGCTCGTTGCCTGCTTGGTCTTACATTTTTATATGCCCACGTAATCAGTCTGATGAAGGTTCTTGAAGTAGAACGTTCGTGGTTTCGCCTTCTTGAGAACTCTATCGCCATTTCATTGTTTTTTGTATATGTTCTTCACATTGCTGGTTATTGCGTTCTCGCTTACTTATCTATTTCCTTTTCTTTCATACTGATGTTGTTGGTTTACTTGTAACAAGTTCGTTATATTTGTTAGTGTAGCTTCTGTTGATCATGTTAGTGTTAAACGATGTTTCCATTTTCGTAACAATATGGTTAGTTATGGGCCAAAATTTGGTATATTTGTATTCAACAGAGTTAGGTTTTGTCTAAATATTCTGACGGCTCATTTATCAGTTCATGCTACGACAGTTTTTTCCACTGCAGTTCGCACATTTCTTCGTTATAATACATATATCATGTTACTAACGTCGTAATGACCTTATGATTCACTAAATTGCCGTGTTTACTTCAGTAGGTAGGACATTATACAAGTTACTCGGCATCAATGTTAGATCTGCTATTGTTTCAATCATGCTTGTAATCAATAAGTGTGGTTCCAAACCTTCAGTCTGTCAGAACCGTCAGCTATTAAATATTTTTTGATCTGAAATATCAATTTTTTTAGGTAAAACGTATAGCCATTTACGAATATGAATCGTTTAACAAGTGTGTTGGGTTATTAGACGTAAAGCTACGGTTCAAACCCTAGGTCAGACAGAAAAATGAAATTTTGAAAAATATTTCTTCGGCGACTGAAAAATTTGTCGTTCGTAATCGATTTTGAAATATAAATCCCGCTACTCACGTATGAAATTAACGCACACAACATAAGTGGTATGAGAAGCGATGTCAGAAAATATACCTGAAAACAATCGAATTCAAGGTCCTCGATCGTAAATCACAGTTTAAAGTTTGAGACTGAAATATATACAAGCCTTTACGGATTAGCTGCATATCAGTGCCAGCTCAACATCTTTTTTTGTCTTTTCTATTTTAATATGAAATCGATTTGATAGGTATATGTTTGGCACTTATCACATACATATACATAATTGGCCATTACAACGCTTCAGTCAGGATTACGGCCTAGCGTGAGTGGCGGTACATACAGTTTAACGTCGACTCCAAACGACAGATGTTTGAGAAACTTTTTTATGGCAAGTTTATTTACTCTTAGAGAGTTTTTGTTTTTTTAACCCTTTCGTTGTTTAACCCATACTCGCCTTTAACAGCGTATCCCGCACTGCCGAGGCGAGTATACTCGTCCTACACCTAATAACACTCAAAATATAAATGGCAATGGGAATGACTTCATAGAATTTAGGCTTGGCAGCGAATGGGTTAACTGCTTTTGGAAATTTCATAAATTCCATTCAGATGCAATTTAAGTTCTCTTCTTCTTGATAAATAGATTTTAAAATATTATCCGCTGAGCTATGAAATATTCAGTTTCTTAATGAAATTTTCCTCTCCTAGAATTTTTCACTTTATTATGAATCATTATAAATAACACTTTTTCTCATAAAACATAAAAGCAATTTAAAATTGTTTACAACAACAACAACAACAAAAATACACTTTTATAACAAAATATAATTTAAATTTCATTATCCTTTAGTTTTATCAATGAAACAATAACCATTCATTGTATACACAGAAAAATTCAAAAGCATTCCTAGGCTTCATTGAATGGTTTCCATGCGAAAAGTGTAGTTTTTAGTGCAGAAAATATTTTTCAAAAGTTTATCAGAGACAAGTCATGTGGAAATTCATTGATAAAAAGTGCACAGGAAATTTTTTTTTTAACAATAAAAGTGAATGTTTATTACTTAAATAGGGTCAATATTTTACTTGTTTTTATATTCTTTGCTTTGTTTAAATGCATAACTTTGTAGATTAAAACAAGAATTTGTTTTGTTTTGATTGAGACAAATTATTTTTGAATAAATATCAAAGGAGATATTTTAGGAAAATATTGTTTTTAAAATGTTAAGGAAGTATTAGGCCACAAGACAATGGTTTGTCAATAAATTATGAAATGAATGACCATGATCAGTCATGTAAATATATTTTCAAAATTTCAGAAGTCGCCATAGTCAACCAGGTAGTGCTGGCTTATTAGACAAGAGCCAAGCACTACCACAGACATTTCGAACAAAACGAAGTATGAAGAAAAGATTTCATTTGGAGAATTCCCCTCAGCAGTCTTCTGGCAAAAGTTCTGAGAGTAAATAAAAAATTGCGATGAAAAGTTTCCCGAATCCATCGTTCAAAGTCAACATCAAACGTTACGTCCCGCCAATTATTGATAAAATTAACACACACAACATGAGTGCTGTGGGAAGGCGGGGTTGTAATCCTGACTAAAGGGTTCAAATTTTTTCTAATCGTTCACAAGCGCTTAGGTTTCACTACATAGTGTTGAACATAATGATAACGCAGGCCCAAACGCGATCTTTAAAAGCGAAGCAAGACCATACTTTTCTAAAGGATTTTTGCTGCGCTGAATACGAATCCCAATTCAGAATTCCTCTATCAATTTAGGTTTTCGATATATCTTAAATTAAAAGTAGAAAAAATCAAGAAATTTTCCTATAATCGAGTGGATCAAACAACGACAGCATTTTTAACTCAGAAACCAAACTAGACTTTTCGCTCAGGCAGTATATCCAATGTGCTATGAATGTGCTAAGAAGTAGAGCCTGTAAAGCCGTTCTGTTATATCACATGTAGTAGATATCCAGATTGTCCAATTCAGATAAAGAAAAGTTCCTAATCGTTAACCTATAGTGTTAGCTGCTAAGGGTGATGGCCTGGGCAACGTCGTTCTCAAGTAAATATGGACCAACCCAGTCAGCCTAAAATCCATACCAAACAGTCACATTTTTGAATTCATTGCTGTTTCGGGGGGTATTGGGGTAAGAATCCAAAATAAAATATTTGGCGAGATATCGGGGAAGTAAAAAATACAAAAGTATTAGTTTAAATATCAATATTTATTAGTACATAGAACGTACCTTCGGGTTCGGGGGTGGATCGAGTATTGATCTCTTTTCGTTTATATTTCATAATTCACAATGAACTTATACTAATACAGGGGTGGTTTATACACTTTAACAAATCTTACATCTAAGACTTAAAATTAGGGTGGCCAGCGTGAACATCCCGCCCCCCTTGCAACATTGCAACAAGAGGACCGAGACGTCACCTGGCCAGAGATCAAATTTAACAATTCAGGGTAAAATCTATAATACAATTTTCGGGTATAACGTTAAATTCATAAAAAAGTTTTGCGGGCGATGAACGTGTTCTAACAATAGCCTGGTTGTGGGTTGCGCTCCTCCTTTGCGTCCGGTGTAAGTGGGTTCCTTCTTGTTGCCAGCTTGTTCCGAGGTGTTTGTCTCTTACGCGTTCGACAACTAGCCTACGGGTATTGGATTATCTGGAATTAAAGGACAAACACGCAACCGAGAAAAAAAGAAAACTAATTAGTTTTGCTCTTGAATAGGAGCGGCACGAGCTTCACAATTGGCCGTATTAGAACGCCATTTGCAGCCACTCGCACTTCGAAACAGGGACGAAATAAATCCCTTGGATTCGACCGAATCTGTCATGAGGAATGACAACAAAATCGGCAACAACAATCCACGTGATTCCAAATGTCAGTGCCTACCTGGTCCACGATAAACGATACTCGATATGCCACAAAAGTTGGCCAATGGCACGGGGGTTTTTGAAACCAGGACAGAACGATAGTCGAATCTGTCCCACAATGGCTTTCGATCTGGTAAGATTCAGCTTCTTACAAAGTGAAAATACCATTTTTTGCCAACAGAGTTGCACAGCAGAGCTCTAAACGGGGTAAAGTTTACACTTTACAGGCACAACCTTTGTTTTGGCAACGAGCAAGTGGGTGACAAATTCACCAGACGGGGTTAGGACTCTACTATACAGAATGGCATCATATGCTTTCTCAGAAGCATCACAACTTGCATGAAGTAGTTCACGCTGAGGGTTAAAATTAACCCAACGGGGGATGTTAATCCTGTCGATGTACGAGTAATCATCGACAAACTCAAGCCATCTGTTAAACGTCATGGGTTCCAAACATTAGTCCCAATCTGTTCTGCCTTTACAAATTTGTCACATAATAATTCTCAGCAACTACGATTATAGGTGCCACTCACCCAACGGGGTCAAATAGCCTTGGCTATTTGATACAAGACAGAATGGTTTGTGACTATAGAGAAATAGGGCGTTGGAGCTGGCTTGAAGAGAAGTGTTTCAATGCTCGCATTCCAACGGAAACCCAGAGTTTTAGCGGTGTTGGCGTCTGACAATTTCAAAAATTAGGAATCCAGTGGATATTCGGATAGCTCAAAGGAAAAGATGAATGATGCGATTTAATAACGATTTGATGGGGTAAAGAGTAACTGGGTTAGGAGGAGAATAAAATAGAGGCATAGATCGGCGAATGGTCTAGGGAAGGGTATTCCCCAATAACCTTTTCGTGTTAGGTTTTAATCTCGGGGCTCGGTAGCAATCGGATCTCAAATTTTGAGCAAATTCACCTTTACGAGATGGTCTATTACTCAAGTCCGTAGGGGATTTGGACTTAGAGGGAAACGAATTTGACTGACGTATTTTGCCAGTCACAATCCAACCGAAAACGGTTCGTTGGGCGATCAAAGGGTTTGTGGGGTCTTTTTGAACTCCAGAAAGCATTATCTGGGAGTATACATCTCCACCTAATAGCAAGTCCATATGGGCATACTTAAATTCTGTTAACGGAAGTTCGGGTGCATCAGCATGCTCCGCTAATGAGCATGTGGGTAACTGACCAGTGAGCTTTTCAATAACATATGCTTCCGTGGTCAATTTAAACGAGGGATCAATAGGAGATCCTAACGAAATAGTACAAACTTTTGTTGAGTTTGCTACCACTGCGCCATTAAGGCCCACAACAGTGGCAGCAGGTGCCGAATAAGTTGGGAGATCTAGCTTCCGTTGCAATTTTCGAGAGATGAAAGTAGCTTGAGACGCTGGGTCTATCAGAGCTCTCGTAGAAAACATCGCATGATCTAATTCTATATTAACCTTGGCAGTTCCTAAGAGAACTTTTGAAGACGGGGTGGACTGTAATCGGGTAGCGAAATTCTGAAAAGATCGAGCAGCAGCGGATGTAGATGCGCCATTATCCACTTCATTTCGCCATTGTGCAGGAGAAGGCCGAGGGATATCTGGAGAACTATATGGGGTAGAAGGGTTAGCGGGGTAAGTTCCAGTCCTCGGTTCCTCCCGGGGGGAAGATTCGCTACGGTGAAGTAGCGAATGATGTCTCTGTTTGCAAATATAGCAAACATTTGAGCTCTGGCATCTTTTGAATTCATGAGAGGCTGCCAAACAATTCGTGCAGCATTTATGCTCTTTAACGGTTGTCAAACGAGCACTAACCGTCATTCTCAAAAAGTCCGAACATAAACGAATGGGATGATTCCCACTGCAAACTGGACATTTTCTTTGGGGTAAGTTAGGGGCCACAGTTGTCCCAAAGGTTTTCAATTTCCGAGGGGTACCAGAACTGCCTTGATTATTAACCCGTGCAGTACCTTGGGAAAAATTGTGGCTGCCGATAATGTCCGAAACTGATTCCAGAGTTCGGTATCTGGCGGTCAGGAATTCATCCATCTTGCTCCACTTGGGTAAGTCTGCGCAAGGCCCTTGAGACTGCTCCCAGAGACCTAGGGTGTGTTCGGGAAGTTTAGTGGAGCAAATGTACACAAAAATTATGTCCCAATTTTTCGTTTCGATGCCCAACAACGACAAGTTCGTTATGCAGTCGTTAATTGTCCGTTGCAGACTTTTAATGGAAGGGCCAGATTCCTTGGATATGGAAGGGAGGTTGAAAAGAGTTTTCAATTGAGAATTGACCAATACTCTTTTATTCTCGTAACGATCGACGAGATTCTGCCAAGCCATGTCGAAACCATCATTCGTCATGGGGCAAGTTCGAATAATGTCCCCAGCCTCACCTTCTGTCTTTTGTAAAAGATAATACATCCTTTGGATGTTGCTAATGTGGGGGTTGGTTCCATAAATGGCCGAAAACATATCCCTAAACGTTGGCCAAGACGCATAATCACCAGTAAAGGTGGGGGTATCACAGGGGGGAAGATGGATTGGGATACTATTAGTAGGGGGGTTCGCGGCCTTGCTCTTAAGGCTATCAGTTAACCCATCAATGACCGAGATGCATTGAAAGTATAGTGTATAACCCGACATATACTTGGCCTTCAGGTCTTTAGCAGATACCTTGGTATCCTCGACATTTTCCGATAAGTCCTCGTAAGTGTCACGAAAAGCTTCCCACAAACGGGTCAACTCCTGCCGGTGGACACTCAGAGTGTGAACAGAATGTTCTTCTTTAGGGATAGCCTGAATGAAACTCTCAAAATCGACCAAGCGATTGTAGTTCCTTGTCAAGTTTCTTAACGCGGCCATTTTTATCACGAGTGGGATGAAAAAAGGGTTATAAAATTATAATAAAGGGAAACCGAAGGAATCAGAATGTGTACTAACAGGGATTCCCAATTGAAAATTCCAAAGGATAGAAACAAATGAGAAAACTTCGAATCGCGAGAAAAAAAAACGACCGAAAATTTCAAAAAAGGTTCACGAAAAAAACTTCGATACAAATTAGAAAAAGGAAAATTCAAAGTCACGCCTTCGAACACGAAAGAAATTATTTCGAAAAAAAAATATGTTCGCAAAAAAACAAAAATATTCCAAATAAAAAATAAAAAATAGAAATTGTAATAAAAACTACTCAAAAAGTAATCCATAGGTCACTGGTTCATATCCGGTTCGAAGGACCAAATGTTTCGGGGGGTATTGGGGTAAGAATCCAAAATAAAATATTTGGCGAGATATCGGGGAAGTAAAAAATACAAAAGTATTAGTTTAAATATCAATATTTATTAGTACATAGAACGTACCTTCGGGTTCGGGGGTGGATCGAGTATTGATCTCTTTTCGTTTATATTTCATAATTCACAATGAACTTATACTAATACAGGGGTGGTTTATACACTTTAACAAATCTTACATCTAAGACTTAAAATTAGGGTGGCCAGCGTGAACAATTGCAAAGAAACCATTTTGGCTTGTTATCACCTAAAATTTGATTCTTTAGTGTGCTCGCATACTCATTCATTTTTAAGATAATAAAAATTAGGGTCAGTTGCCAATGTCCCCGATACCCATTTACCAAACACTAGTCATTGTCTATAATCGTTTACCTTCAGTTTACGGGTGAGTTGAATTGTATACGGGTGGAGGCATCAGTTTCGATGCAAAACTGGCCAAGTTGTAGTATTCGAAAGACCCGGTTCTTCGGTAGAATTTTTACTTTTCAGAGATGTACGCTTTTTCGATTCAATGGACACATATTTACTCATGACATTTCAATAAGCATGTTGGTAGGACAGCTACAATTTTTCTAATTTTTAAAGTAGACTACATAAATAACAACTAATTTAATAGATATGACGCCATTTGTCACAGTTTGGAAGACCGGCATATGATTTTCCAATGACATATCAGAGATCTTGAGGATCTCTCATTACATGTCAGTACATGTATGGAAAAGGCAACGTAAACACTAAACGGTAGAGTGTATGAAAATAATGAATTCGTTTAAATAAACAGCACCCACAACACTCTCAATTTTATAATTTGTAAAATAGACTGTATATGTATATAACAACTAATTTAATAGATATGACGTCATTTGTCACAGTTTGGAAGACCTGCATATGATTTTCCAATGACATATCAGAGATCTTGAGGACCTCTTGCCACTATTAGCGGTTGTGTGCGAAAGGCAACGTAAACGCTAAGCGGTAGAGTGTATGAAAACAATCCGTATGTATGAATAAGCCATCGTGTTGGCTAATTAAGCCAAGCATAATACAGAGGAGAATTTTTAACCTCGTATTATGCACGCCACTGGTCAAGAGCGATTACAACGTATGCCTCAATCGTTTTAAGCAATTAATAATGCAAAGAAAATTAATTAACTTTTTTCATATCGGCTGATAATATTTAAGACTCCAGTTTAATCGCTTTCGACTAAGCATTCTTAACAAAAAATACTCGCTTGCCTTGCAAAGGACACACGGAACAAATTAAAAAAAAAGTAAATAAAATAAAAACCAATTATCCTAGCAAAACTATTATTATTCCTTTAAATAATTAAAACAAATTAAAAACTTCAACGCTGTACTTACCTAATAAGCCCAAACGATAGTTAATGGTTACAACTAACATTTGGCCAAAGCTGGCCAATACAGAGCCATCATAAGGATTGCCGCTATTCCATTCATAAGATTCGCCATGAACAAAGACCATGACTGGCAGTTTGGCTTGTGAAGACGTTGAAGATGATGAACTACTACTACTGCTGCCACCGCTACCACCACCACTTGAAGAGGAGCTTGAACTGCCACTACTGCTACTCGATGAAGAATCTCTTGAGGCAACTGTAATGGCAAAGAATTGAAATGAAGTAAGCATTAAAAGAAAAGAAAATACAAAAATGAAAGCAAATACTAGATGAACAGAAACAGAAGAATATTTTTTTGTCGAATTTTTTTCGAATTTCTGTTTTCTTTATCATGGTTTTTCACTTCGCTTTTAATTTGTTTAGTTTATCGCCAAAGTATATCTAAGACAGTTTAAGAGCGCATTAATTAATGAATTTTATTTTATTTCTTTTCTCTCTTTTCTGTTTGTTCTTAATTTTTTTCGTTTTTTCCTAGTGTCTGTTGCCTTATGCTTCCACCCTTTCGCCTTTTCCCTTACAGATTCATTTGCGTTTGATTAAAAATTGCCAGCTGTCAATTATCAGCAGCATTTATATGTCAGAAGTCTTATTTTTTCACCATTTTTTTCTTTCAGTTTTGCGTGTGTTTGGGTGTGTGTGTATGTGAATGTATTATTTCATCTATCAAAGTGGCAGTTATACTATACAGGCGTTGTATTTAAATGTTATTTCTCTTATTGTCCATATAAAATGTAAATTCATTTGTCAATGTTCATCCAAATATATTTCGTATTTATTCAAAAAGTACAACAAAAAAGTGTAACGAACTTTACACCAAAAAGTAAAAAAAATTGGCATGTGCATGTAGAAAAAAAAGGTTCTTTAATTCAAACGAATCCACAAAAAAAAACTCTAGAGAGAGAGTGGGAGGGAGAAGCATAATAATACATACTAGAGCCACATTTTTTAATGGCTTTTCTATAGGGGCTTATAATCATTAGCAAAGGAAAAATTCTGTTCAATAAATGCGATATTTAAATATAAAATACGTTACTTTAATTCGTATTTAAAAAAAAAAAGAAAAAACAGGGACAATGATTAATGGCCCATAGGCTATAGGATATGTGTCGAAATGGAACAGTGATTTTAACAGAAACCCTTAGATTTCCTTTGATTGTCTATTTTTAAAGTAAACCTCATCATTTTTTTTTTAATTATTTTGTTTTAAAATCAATTAAAACTTAAAAGCACAAGGTTTTCTTTTTCAACACTTGCGTTTCAAAGGCAATTGACGTTTGATTGACGCATATGTCAACCATACTTCTCTGAAAGTACTAGATAACAAATTCCCAAAACATACCAGATAAATGACGTTAATTGTGAGTACCTCGATTCTGATATACACATATACATATACATAATTGGTCATTACAACCCTTCAGGTAAGATTACGGCCTAGCGTCTCACACTACTTATGATACATGAGTGCTGGGCCTGACAGTTTAAAGTCGACTCCGGACGACAAAGAAACCCTGTCATGATAATTTTATTTACTCTCAGAGTTTTTGCCAGAAGAATGTTGGGAGAAAGTTGTTGTAGATGTCTGACCTGGTCACCTTTATAAACCGTGGCCTCACGTCTAACAAGCCAACACACTACCTACTAGAAAACGGCGACTTTTGAACACAAAAAACTGACCAATACTGAGTCCATTTTAAGTCAAAGGCTGTCAACATTTTACCACCAACATTAGTTTTTGTATCCAGTCACAACAAAAGGCTTCGTTCTGCCATATATTTCTCAATACGGAGTGAAGAATTTGTCTACTGATTGCTGAATCAGCAATGAACACTTCCGGCATCTTAGTTTTCTTTATTGGGAAGCTATTTTCGAAAGCCTACAGTATGTTCAGTAAAATGAAACACATTTACCCAATTCACAAAATGTTATATTGTTGTAGATTATAGTTAAATGGCATTTCATTTTGTGAGCACCTTGTCGTAAATATTGTTGTAGATGTTATGCAGTGTTATCAAATTTTTGAATAAAAAATTTATAAATTGATACGACGTTTCGGAAACATAGGAAAAATTGTCGTACATGTTGTAGTAGTGTTTGACATGGAAATTACCAACAACATTATGTACAATAGTTGTAGTTTGTCATAGTTTCTACCGATCTACGACAACTATAACATTTTGTGAATTGGGTAATTGTTTTAATATGCAAATACCGTTAGAATAACTAACTAGGTTAGGAAATGGACATGATTATGTAAGGAATTTGCAGAGACTGACAGTGGTAAATATGTTACACTGCCAAAAATTTCGCAATTGTTAGTGAAACTGTTGCAGGTAATACGAATTTATCATCTTATTATTGACCATAATCTCATACGATTCAGTATGAAAGAGTGTTCCAAAACTACTTCAAAATGATCGGCTCTAGCAGCGAATCCAAATGACGTTGTATTTTGTACTCCATGGTAAGATCCAAGCATTATAAAAACATGAAAATTACATCTAGATCACTGTCTTATATACGTGGAAATAGTATCTTTTGATAACTCATGACAACGCGTGTTAACGTATGCCGACGTATCAAAACGCATATTCTAAATTTTTGGTTTGCCGTATTTATAAAACGCCTGTATGAAATTTTTATTGAGTTTTTATCGGGTCTTCCAAACGAACTCTTTAATGATGAACCTTATTTTTAAATTAATGAAAGGAATGGGTACGTGAACAAACAAAATTGTCACATTTGAGAGGATACCAATTCACATTCAATCCAAATGCGTCCAATGCATCAAGAAAATGTCACTGTAACTGTTTGATGACAAGATTTTCCGCTTGAGTTGTTATCCGTAAGAACGACGTTGGCCTGGCCATTACTGTCAATGGTGAGCGCTATTTGTGATGTAATCGGTTGGATGGTCTGGACTACTACGATATGTACTTTCAAAAGAACAGCGCTACGTGCAACATAGCTTATGCCACATTGAGGTTCTAAATGATCCCTTTGAAAGCATGTTTATCTCCCGTGAAGGTAATCTGAAATGGCCACTGACAACGTGAAGTGCTTGTGAGGTTTCTCAATTTTGATTAGAATTAAAATTAAATCAAAATAAAAAAGTTACGCATGTTGACGGATATTGACGGATGTTGACGGATAATGACGCATACTCGAATTCTTAAAAATATTAATATTTTGGATTTGTTTTTTTTATCAACGCTTATCTTAAATTGTTGTTAAGCTAAGTTTTTAAGCATTTCGGGCTTTTGATATTTGAGCTACTGATACAGTGAAATTAAAATGAATTTTCAACAAAAATAAAGTAAAAAAAGAACATACTATGTCAATGCTGTACAATGTTGCTGTCATAAACATTCACAAATTACATAAAATTCATTGCCCTCACGAATGCTGGACAAAATGAAGCCACAAACAACATTTCGCTCCTGAAGGCTATAAAAACGCCCCTTCATTAAAACGCAATACATCAAACGCTTTAATTTCATTACATGTCTGGGCAAATTATGTTTTTATAAGCATTTCTTTAGATTTTCTGTAATAAAGACAAAGCTATACATATATCTTCATAGATACATATGTAGGCATGTGCGTGTTAGGTAGAATACAATATTCACCAAAATTACTTAAAACCATAAATAAAAACGCTTTGCATACAAATCTCTTCTTCTATCATCGTCATTTCAAGTATAGGGCCTCTCTCAAACACGAACAGAGTCAAGATTTGTTGGCAGGTGTAAATTTATGTTTATGACTTTTGCGTGTATATGCAATCTAAATGAAAAGAAAGCTTGATTGCTTTAATGCTTAAAATACTATGTGTGAGAGCCTATTTCAGTACTACACAAATGTAATGTAAATGAAAAGACTGATTGCCTGGCTGGCTGCTTGGGCTGCCCTATGGGTTGGGGTTGTTATTTGATGTTGATTTGATTTGGTGAACAAATGTCGACTGCAAAAATTTACAATCACGTTTGTGATTTCATAAAATCGTAATATTTATAAAGGCAATGAAATGTTTATTATTTATCGTTAATTTTTAGAAAGAAAAAAGAAGAAAATAACATGAACTCTACTGAAGGTTAAAGACATAAAAAAAAACAAATGAAAAGGAAACATTGTGACGATTGTTAAAGAAATTTTTTTGTTTTTTTCTGCGTATTTTTGTAAATGAAAATGAATTGTATCACGAATTATATTTGTATATAATTTGAATAAAAATAGCTTAAATTAATAGCGTTAAAATTTGCAAAATTGTTAAACTTAATTATTAAATAAATTTTATGGTGGCTCTTATATTTTTTATTGAGGTCACGAGTACTATATTGCTTGTTTTCAGTAAAGAAGCCATTTAAATTTCGTTTGTTGTAAATCTGCCATTAACAAATAAAATCGTTAAGTTCTTACAGGCTAGAAAGTCATGAAATTGTTAGAATTGCCTGCTAAAATGAAATATAAACTTTTGTTTACAGAAACGAAATAGAAATGGAAATTTTTCAATAAAAATTTGAATGCAGAAAATGCTTCAGTTTAATTAGAATAATTCAACAAAACGGCAACGTTCACTTAGAATGTTGCAAATGGGACATTACTTATGTAATAAATCTAAGAAACAGGCAAGTAGGTTCTTGCCTTTGCTAATCACGACTAATCTCAATATCCTTAAGCCTGTTTTTGTTTCTATACAGATATCTTGCTCTTTTGTAGAAGTAGTAGTAACTTAAACTGCTCTAAGATGACAACATAATACGTTCTTGCATATGCGAATAGTAGTTGTCTTGTATCTTCTTACACTTGCTCTACATAGTGCGGTTAGAAGAAGAAGACTACAGACTACTTGTAAATGTTCTGACAAAATCGAAATTATGTTTCTAATGCAAAAATGGGAAATCATATAGAATTATAGACTAAACTCAAGTACGGTGGGAAAAGTGTATTTGTGTCCTATACTGCAGTCAGCGAATAACACATTAGCCTTTCAGCATGGTAGTTTTGACTTCAATCTCCAACATAGAACATAAAGTCTAAGTCATTCCGTTCTCAATTCATTACTAAAATGGAGAAAAGTTTTTAAAATTTCTGAAGGAAGTGATTACATTCCATCGAATGTTTGAATCGAGCGACTTGAAGAGAATTGGTTCTGATATCTACTATCTCTACTATCAAAGAAGTTAAGACCAGAGATCAGCCATGAGTATTCAAAAAGATGAGTAGATTCGAATCATACTTATAATTTGTGATACTTATAAGCATTCATACTTATTTAATATCGTACTCAGTCTACTCATGTTCAAAGTTTGAAGTACTCATCGTACTCATACAAAACGATACGCCTGATATTGTTGATTTTGACTCTCCAAGACACAACATATACACGAAGCACAAAATAAGTATGATTCGCGTACGAACACTACAATACTCACTAGAAGATTGTGTGTTTGCTTTGCTTGCTGTCTTTGTCTTTTTCTGTCTTCTTTTTCTGTAAATGCAACAATGATTCGAATCTTTAATGAGTATTATAAGTATTTTTCTAAATTTATGAATCTGAATGAGTAGGCGTATGAATCAAATATATTTCGAATATTATGAGTTTGACCTGTACTTATAAATCAATGCTGCAGTGAGTACGAATGAGTAAGAGTATTTGAATTTCAATACTGTTCATTCATACTTAAAATTCCATGAATACTTATTAGTAGCGAAAAAACGATTCATTTCTGACCTCTGGTTAAGACAAGCAATTCAATTAAAACTGAAGTGTATTGTGTTGCATCAAAACAACGCCAGACCACACACATCTTTGATGATCCGGCAAAAATTATGCAAGTTTAGCTTGAAAATTTTGATTCATCCCTGTAGAACTTTAATTGAAATTGGATCAGGTGATGATATTTGTGAACTAAAAAAATGAATTTTTTTAATGAAAGCAAAGACTGATTTCAATTATTTAGACCAGATTTCAAAATACTTTTTCCATGTACTACACATCGTGATTGAGTGGTATTTTTTTTTCCGAAGCATAACAAGCAACAGAGTTTGCTTTTTTTTCATTTTCTAATTGTATTTCTCTACATTCTACCCGGCACATAGCAACTCTAAGTAGTTGAAAATCAATAAATTCCATTTGTTATTAGCATTGGCAAAAGGGAAGTGGAAAAAACTTCTAACATTTCTGCCAAAAAGTTCATTTTCGTTGTTAAAACCATTGCATACTTATGTACATAGAGGAATACACTATGGGTCTAAGAAAAAAACACACACAAACGCCAACCATGATTGCATTGTCAATAAAACCCATACACTTATTTCCTTACACTAATACATTGAAAATGAAATGAAAAAACTTTACACTTTAATAGCAAAAAAAAACCGTGGCAAAAGGGAAACTGCCGGGCAAAAAGTTTTATTGGGATTTTCACAAAAGAAATGGAAAATGTTGCACGTTCTTCGCAGTGCAAGTGAGGCATTAGAGAATTGATCACGAAAAAGAAAAAGAAATTATTTTTCTTATTCGGCTTGTTGTTTTTGTAATTCCTTTATAAACTTTCATTCGATAAAAAGCAAATTTGACAATGAAATGGTTCTTCGTCTGCCACTTCTTCACATCTGCCGTAAATGTTAGTGTGTTTTATGTATTGGGCAAATGCATTTTATGGCAAAAAAAAAACTGCGAGATATTGAATTTAAAGAAGAAATTGAATTTACAAAAGTCATGTACAATATAAAGCAATTTTCTTTGCGATAAAAATTTATTTGAAATATAAAATCAATTGCAAGAGAAAAAATTATGAATACACAAACTATGAATCGTATTGATGCGATTGTCAAAAGTATGCTACAAAATATGTATATGTGGGTCATGTTATTGTAACATGAAAAGAAATAAACTAAGCCATGCACACGTAAATAGTAAATCAGCGCTGCTGGCAGTAATGTGATGATTATCCTACATATTCTGTTAATATCCCACAACGTGGTACGACTGTTTTGTTGTTATCTCAGATCAGTTTAAGTCACTACGTCATACGTACATAATTGATCATTAAAACCAGAGATCAGCACTGAATCGTTTTTTCGCTAGTCATAAGTACTCATATAATTCTGAGTATGATTGAGTCAACAGTATAGGAATTCAACTACTCTGATTCATTCGTACTCACTACAACTTTGATTTATAAGTAAGTAAATGAGTACGAGTACAAAGTTGTAGCTTTGTTGACACTGATAAACATCCTGTGATTTATCAGGGCAATAGGCTTGGCTTGGAGAAGGTATTATAGAGAAAACCCCTGTTCTACTACAGCACTTTTATGAAATGAGTGACAACCCTTTAACATTTCCTAATTAGATTATTAAATTCTTTGCATTATTTTTTCAAATCTAAACATAAAATCCTTTTGATTTTTGAATAAAAGAAACTTGAATATTTGATTCCAAATCAAAAGGATGTTTTTGAATCTTTTAAAAGGAAAAATAAAAGTGTTCTTCTCATTCGCTTTATGACACTGACGTATTGTTTGTTTCCATTACATCACGCACAAACTAAGAATCTTGAATGTATGGTACGCAAAACAACACCCAGCCACTTAAGCTGTACATATGCCACAATTGAACAAAAATTCGTTTTCCTTTTCGAATACGGGAACATAACACACAAACTGAAAATCCAACAAAAGAAATATTGAAAGAGCGCAGAGAGAGAGAGAGAGAAAAACCATGAAGAGAAATCGCTTATCAAAGCGTTAAAATTGTTTGTATTGTGTGAGTGAGTAGAAGTCACTAACTTTCTGTAAATAGCTGTCTTGTGTCTATGTATGTATGTGTTTAGTAAATATATTCATACAGACTTCCTTTTCATTTTTTGTATTTGTGTATGCAGAAAAGCGTTAAAAATTGCTTGGTGGTAGATGAAAAGAAGAGGACAGGAAGAGTATTTCAAAGTACATTCATATGTAATGCCTCTTAAGCATACTCAGTTTAAGGCACAGTGAGTTAGGAGATGTAAGTTTTTCATGCATACTTTTTTTTACAAAAATTTTTTAAACTGAAATGGCAGTTTAATGTTGATTTTTTTATTTCTTCAAATAATTTTCCAACATTATTGCCTCTACTGTCCATACACTTGTCTAACCCACTGTGCCTTAAATGCACTAACATTCAAACAATGTATCAGTGCCAATTCATCCTTTAGTTTTACAATATTGTGCCAGCAAATCTTCTCTTTTATATTTACTTGCACTCTCTTTCACAGCTAACGAAGCCAACCAACCATTTTGCCATCCATTTCTCATTGACTAATGGCTCAACATTGGTGGCTCAGTGGAGCTATTCACACCTATCGCTAATTTATTGAATTAATATTGAATATGTCAAGCTTTGTAAATACTTTATATTTACCGTTATAGCGTCTGTGTATATGTATAAGTGAGTGTGTATGAACTCCCTTTAAGCTTCAATGATTTTAAACGATACTAACAATGCAACAAAATACCTGGTGATAAATGTCTAAAATCATTGAAATGGCTTAAAATATAGGAAAATAAATAATGAAGGTAAAGTATTCAAGTTGACAAAACAATGAATAAAGCTATGAAAATATTTAAAAGCAAACAAATGTTGTGCATTTAATTGGTGAATTGGTAAAATTGTTGTAGGAGGTTAAAAGTTCTGGAGGAAATCTTTGAAATGTTTGAATCAAAGTTCTCTACAAATATCATGAGATAGAGAATCGTGTGGTTCTTATCAAAATTTGCTTGTGAAATGTATGTATTCCAGACACATATCGGCATATCGTTAACATTCCTACGACGATTGCAAAACAATTGAAGTCTCCAAATTTCATGTTATTCTGTATGTACTTAGAAGGTTTGCCAGTGTTATAACGTACGACTTGTGTATACAAGACGCTGTTTTTCAACTAAATTGATCAACACATGGAAGAAGATAGAGTTAAGTAGAGTCGCGGCAGTGTGTTGGCTTATTAGACGCGAAGCCTCGGTTCAAATTCCAGGCCAAGCATCTCTAACTAAGCAAAATATAAAAAAAAATACTTCTTTGGCGACTACCTCTCAGCAGATTTCTGGTAAAATCTCTGTGAGTAACTACAATTGACATGAAAAGTTTCTCGAAAAATTTGTAGCTCGAATTCAACTTTAAACTTTAGGTCTCGCCACTCATGTACAAAATTAATACAAGCTTCATAAGTGGTGTGAGAAGGTAGGTTTCATATTCTCAGCTAGTACAGGAACCACTCGGAGCTTTCAGACTGCCAATATCCATGCATGACTGTTCATCCAGATGCTCCATATAGTCGGCACATACGTGCCTCTTTCTTCTCCGTAAACACAGTCTCATCCTAGTTCTCATCTCCACAGCATCTGCAGAAATCACTTGCAAGGTGTCCAAGGCCGATACGCCACGCATGCGTTCTTATAATACAATGCCCCGTAATAAAACCGATAAATGTGCTGAGCTTACTTCTTTGGAGATTAAGCAGAGCCGCCGCATGTCTTTTATACAGCCTTAGCCAGATGTTTTGCGCCATTCTGCCCGTACCCGAAGCTGCCTATCTACTGTTGACAAGGTCCACGGTTGCATTGTCAATTGTCAGTACTTGGCTTGTTGAATTTTTAAGTTCTCAAATTAAAAAATTCGCCGCATTTAATTTGCACTCCACACATGACACAGCATGTCAAATGTGTTGGCGAAGTTAATTCAGTGATCATCGAAGATGGCTTCTTTGCAGCAGCGGTAAGGTCTAAAGCTAGCTTCTGTATTCATTTAGAAGGTCTCCGATTAGTAAGCATGACTGTAGCGTGCCAATTTAAGTTCAGACATTTTTAAACGTAGTTATCATTGTAATGCCTCTCCTGTTTCGGTATACATTGCCATCTTATTCCTTCAGCATTTTCTTTTCATTTATTTCAGATACTTTACATACATAAAGGATTACGACCCAGTTTTTCACACAACTTTATGTTGTGTGTATGTGTTAATTGTATACATGCGTGACGGAACCAGTTTAAAGTCGACTCCGAATGATAGATTTTTGAGAATTTTATTTTACCTTCAGAGTTTTTGCCGGAAATCTGCTGAGAGGAAGACGCCGAAGATTATTTTTTCATGTTTCTTTTTGTTCAAGATGTCTGCTGCTAGGTTTACCTACTAGACTACGGTGACTGCATAAGTTGAACATTGCTATGAGTTATTTTCCACAAAATTGAGGAAGACTAAAGACTTCCAATAACAGCTTCTGAATGTTTTTTATTCTTTATATGACAACGAGTAACGCATGGAGCCACCCAATATTTTTTTTGTTTGAATATGTATCCCAAAATTTACAATACACTTAAGGGGTATATTTTCTTATTCTGCTATTTTAATTTCTTTTTTAAAAACCCTGAAACAACGAACCACAAAAATTCAAAGGAATTTTTTTACAAGAGAATTAACAAAAAATTTCCACAAAAATAAATATTTTCTGTAACATTATTAAACCAGCAAAAATTATTTGAACAAATCTTTAGAAATCTCAGTTTCATGAAACCCTCCTTCTAACTACAAAAAAAAAGAAGAAAATTAGAGCAGAAATCCTTAAACAAAACTAGGAAAAAATCAAATATTAGAGAAAAAGGGTTACGAAAATTCCTTTTCTTTTTTCTGTTTTGTACAACAAAGCCAACGACAAACAACAATTCAAAGTATATGAACAGGAATATTAAGAAAATTTTACCACAGAATGTAACATGTAAACACCATTTAAAAAACTTTCAACTTTTTTTTGTCATTTTTGTTTCATTTTGTATAACAAAATTTGCTCTGATGTCATGTCTTGTTGGTGTTGCTGATAATAATAATGATGATGATGATGACGATGATGAGTGTCATACACATGTGAATACTTTTAAATGTATTGGATTTAAAAGAGTGTAACGATAGTTTAGCAATCCAAAGTTGTGAATGTGTGTGCTCTCTTCTTAGTTCCCTCAATCTTCACCGTAGTACATATTTGGAAAGCAAACAAAAGAAAATGTTTTCTTTTTCTACTATTTTAGTTTTCATTATTTGAAAAGTAACACTGTTTCCATTGGAATTTTAAATATGTTTTCTTATATTTATGAGGATTTGTTACGAAAATGAAAAATCTAGATACTGGTGTTTTGCTTTTACATCGCTTAACATTAAAATTATAAACAAAAGCTACAAAAACCAAACAATGCAGTAAACAACACTGTTTACAAAATTACCGTACTGCTTGATATAACAACAAACAGCAGCATAAAAAAATGGTAAACAAGTAAACAAAAGTCCACGAACAACACTACAAGATTAAATGTAAACAAAATAAACAAATAACAATAATAAATGTAAACAACGATGCGATATTCGACCAATATGAATAGTGCGATATTTAACATTAGAAAAAGACTTATCAGGTCAGAAAAGATCACATCGAAAAGGAAAAACCCCTACTTAGACCAATGTAATACTACAGAAAATATCCACAGGAAATTAATGTAGGAATCCAACATAAATCTTGTCGTTGCAGCAACCTTTATATTGGAGAGTTCAGTCAAGGATGGCAGAAAATAAGAAGTTAAGAACTTCCAACTCTGTATGACCACAAGAGCACAGCACTGATACAGGAGATGAAATGCAGTTCCTTCAAAGTCACAGCTCCTGCAGAAGTCATTCGATCGAATGTCAAGTCTATAGTCAAGTTTTCCAATAAGACAGTGGTTGGTGAGTATCGAATGAGATGAGAAGGACAAAAGAAATTCATTCCTCTTCTTGAGCTACAAGTACAGCGGAGTCTGGCAATATTTCACATATCATCCCGCTGCCAACGAAGTAGTGGTATAGAAGACAGTGTCTAACTACATACAAACATAACATAATTGGTCATTACAACCCTTCAATCAGGATTAAAACCTAGTTTCAAACACCACTTATGCTATGTGTGCTAATTTTATATATGCGTGGCGGGACCTTCAATTTAATTTCGACTCCGAACGACAGATTTTTGAGTAACTTTTCATGGTAATTTTTTTTTAACTCTCAGGAGTTTTTGCCGAAAATCTTCAGAGAGGAAGTCGCCAAAGAATAATTTTTTCGTATTTCATTTTGTTGGAGAAGTCTGGCCGTGTCTACCTCAGGCAATTGATATGCTTTAGCCTGTAAAATTTCTAATGTTCTGAACTGACCAGTTCATTAGCGACGTCTTGGAATTCATATAAGAGTTATGTTTGAGCTACGTTTGTTTGCAATCGCGTGGAAATTTTTCCGAGACGCTAACCTATCCTGGATCAACGAGGAGTCCTGCTCCACCGCTAGACTCACCTGGCCCCGGATGGATAGAAGGCGTACCAAATAGTTACTTGGACTTGGTCGCGGCATCATCTCAATCGCAATGGCCATGCTTACAGGTCACTGTGTTATGGATAGACACGCGGAAAGAATGCGGCTCCCATTTAACGACTTCTGCCGTGGGTGCAGGTCCGCTGAAGAGGACGAGACTTTCTTTATCAATGCCCATCTCTTGCGAGGTGCAGATATAGGTTATTTGCTTCTCCGACCCTTGTCAGCTTGACGGAGCTATCGTATATCGTTTATCAAACTTTCTGGCTGGTTTTTGAGCGACGGATAGTCATGCTTTGGATTTGCAGATCTTGCGCTGACCGACCTCTCCCTCCTAGGTTCGGGGGACCTTAGTCAGTACAGGAACTGCGTTCACCTGTGGCGTCACAACGGGACGCTATGCTTGCTCAAGTAAGCTTTTGGTATGAAGCTACCACACTGACCTAACCTGAGCTATGTTTGAAAAATTCGAAGTTTTCCTTGGAAATCCTAGACATTCTTGGACATGGACGAATGTCAAGAAGATGTTCGATTGGAACTTAATTGCAACCTGGCTATACGAGTAAGCATATGTAACTTTTAACAGAAGAATTTAACATAAATTTGTGTCTTCTAACAAAGTGAAGCCTAAAATGCCCGGTGCAACTGATATTACCAGAGACATTATATCTGGAGAACTATCTGCCGACAATTTGAAAATCGAAAATCCATGTTTTAATGTACTTAATGTGTCATTACAACCATTTAGTAAGGATTACAAGCATTTAGTCAGGATTACAAGCTAGCTTCTCACACCTCCCATGTTGTGCGTCTTTATTTCACACACAAATAGCCTAGCCGAAAAAAGATTTGAGTAACTTTTCATTGCAATTTTAGTTATTCCCGGAGTTTCTGACCAAAAACTACTGTTCAAGTTTAAGCTAGAGTTTGCAGCAGAGGCTTTCGTCTAATAAGCCAACACACTACCTACGAGACTATGGTGGCTGCCACTACAAAGCCAATATTTTGCAAAATTAGTGTTGTATTGTAAAATTTCATAAAATTAAAAAAAAAAAAAAAACTTTCCAATTTCATTTTTTCTTTCGTTCTTCCTCATAATTGTCAAAACAAAACAACAAGAAAAATAAAAACAATAACGCCATTTATAAACTCGATAATAACGATTTTTTTTTATATATTATTTATTTAATGTGATTATGATACTTGTCTTATCGTCAACAACTTTCTTGTCTTGTCTAATACGCGCAGAACTTCAATCTGCTTTAATGAAATGATGTCAACATTATAAAACTCGTTAATAGTTGACAACTTCTTTTACAACTCGCTGCGTCTTATATAAGCATTGTTATGTATTTCAAGTGAAATTCCATTTTATTTGCAGCGAATGAAAATCTGATCTTATATTGTGTAAAGAGTATAGCATTTTAGAAAGTTTTCAAGTACATATTTTGTGTGTGTATGTGTAAATCATATTCATTTTAAAACAGTTGTTCGGAGAATGAGTATGCGTAGAAAAAGGGAATAAGCAAGAGAATATAAGAGAAATTAAATTTATTTTCTTTTATTTCTTTAGATTAAACGTATAAAATAAGTGCGGCATATAGGAAATGCGATGAAAAAAAGGTATATTTTTTGAAAGAAGAAACGAGTATGAAAAAAGGAATTAGCTGCCATAAAATGAAAACTATGGTTGCCATAGTTTCTGCAGTTATACTAAATTTTAGCAATTTTAAATATACAGTCATCCCTCCTATAACGCGTTACTCTCAGAACGCGGTGTCCATACAACGCGGCACTGAAATTGCGACAGCCCTCCTATAACGCGCTACTCTCAGAACTCCGAGTTGAAATTGCGACAGCCGGTAATCGTACAGAGCGGTTTACGTTGAACAACATGCCATAAGTTCCTTCGGCACAGCATCAGAATGAATCTAGTAACTAGATATTGTAAGAGGGTTTAATCTCAGTTTTATTTTCGACGCAAAAGCACAGCCTAGATATACAAGCACATGTTTATATAAAAAGGACAGCTTATCTCATAGCCGTCTACGATATTCTACAAATTTTTCTGGAACTCATATCTTACAATGAGGATGAATGTTGAAAAATTACGTAATTTTACAAGTCTTTCTTATTTTTGTTGGAAAACAGTATTTTAGTTTAGGTTTTGATTAATTTTTTTTTTATTAATTCTTATATGAACTCTTTAAGTCAATAAAAATAATTTATAATTTATTTTGTCTTGGTCTCCATATAATGCGGTACGAATGATGTGATTTGTACTAATTCCCAGTTTCTTATATCGCGGTTTCCATACAACGCGGTAGACGGTTTCCATAAAACGCGCTACGAATTTGCCTGGCTTGTACGGTTAAATCCGAGTTTCTTATAGGGCGGTTTCTATACAACGCGGTACGCACTCACCGCGTTATAGGAGGCTTGACTGTACATCTATCAGCTGTGGCTCGGAGTAACCACAAAGAGAGTATGGTACTACCAATAAAAATATTATTTGATGACCGTTAGTTTGGTGGATAGCCGGGTTATCACCAAGCATTCTAATGTATTTGAATTCATTCAAAAGCTCTATTAAAAGTGGTTGCCTCTCGAGTTTACAAAAGACCACAAACAAGAATGACATGGTTCGAACTAGAGTTCGCTCGTTCGTTCGTTTTTTTGCTACTCATAAACACTCATGAAATTTTTAAATATAAGTGAGCCAACAATATTGAAATTTAACTACTCTGATTTATTCGTACTCACTACAATATTGATTTATAAGTACAGATTGCAATGAGTATGAGTACAACGTTGACATCAAACTCATAACATGCGAAATATGTTTGATTCATCCGCCTACTCATTCAGATTCATTAATTTAGAAAAATACTCGAATCATTCATCAAAATTTACAGTCTTAGTTGTTGTTGCATTTACAAATAAAGAAGAAAGAAAAAGAAGAAAGAAAAAGACAAAGACCGCAAGCAAAGCAAACACACAACCTTCCTCTTCATGCTTGTTTTGTGATTCTTGTAAATGTTGAGTAAAGGAGAGTCGAAATCAATAATAACATGCGTATTGTTAAGTATGAGTACGATGAGTACTTCAAACTTTGAATATGAGTAGTATGAGTATGATATTAAAATAAGTACGAATGCGTATAAGTATCAGAAATTATGAGTATGATTCCAATACTCATTGCTGATCTCTGTTGCTTACCTAATATTATGAACCTCTAAACAAAACATCCTTTATTGTACAAAACTTAAAGTTGTTGGCCTAAAAATTTTACAATATTTGTCATATTTGTTCCTTAATTTCACGAAACTTGTTATTTTTTGAAAACATATTTTTACTGTTTTAGATTTCCTTATTATTTTTGATTTGTTAGCATTTGTAGTTTTCTTTCTTTTATTCTGCCTTTGTTTCTTTTATTCTCAAAATTTTTATTTTTGGCAAACAGATTTTTTTTATTTTTTGGCATCATAAACTTAATTTTATTGTCTATCTAGGAAGCAATCATAGCAGGTGTTAGACATTTCCAATTTAGCCAACTTACCATTACCTGAGGAAATTGTTATTTTGTTTTTGTTTGTTACAAACTGTTGTTGTGTGCATGTGTACATGGTAGAATATTTTAATATATTATTTGGCTCCATAATTTTGGGTAATTTTTTTCTCTATTTTTATGTACAATCAACAAAAAAGTTATGAAAATTTTAACGAACCGTTTTTGTTATTTGTTTTTCAGTTTTAATGGGCTCCATCGCAAAAAAAATAAAAATGTCAAATCAACGTGCTTTTGGGCAAATAAAGTTAGTTTGGATGTTAAAGGTTATTTACCATCAAAAATAATACGAAATAATTTTCGTACATTTTTATATGGCTATTCAAATTGCGGGATGTCTTTTATGTCTTCCGTACAAGGTTTTCTAAATTAAGATCATACTTGAGCAGCGGTTAGGGTCAATTGGATAAAAAAATGTGTTTATTTATCGTCATAGCCTTCTTCGAATTTTAGACAATTTGCCTAACCTTTCTCCAATGGTATCTACACCTTCGTAGTAAACGAAGTGCATTAAGCTAAAGGGAAGATCATCCTACCTTTAATTTTTAAAGTTCACTTTATTTTTCAACTTATTATTTATATTATTTTCAATATGGCAACTTCACACAAATTTTATAAACAAATAAAAAGCCACGTCGTTGCCACTGCATTTGTTTTATCAACATTGCTCCAGTACTGCCATATTTTTGAAAACAGTTAAATTTATTTTATCTGTAAGTTGTAATAACGAAAATAAGTTAAAGGTGACTTTAAAGTTCACTTTAGCTAAAGTTACCTTTAAATTGACCCAACTTTGACGGCAAGTTGTTATAATGGTAGTCGCCGTAGGTGTTTGTTCGCTTATTAAACGTAAAGCCCGGGTTCGAGCCCCAGGCCAAACATCAAAAAGAAATATGAAAAAAAAATATTTCTTCGGCGACTTCCTCTCAGCAGATTTCTGGCAAAAACTCTGACAGTAAATAAACCTGCCATGAAAAAGGTTCTCAAAATTTGTCGTTCGGAGTCGACGTTAAACTGTAGGTGCCGCCGCTCAAGTGTAAAATTAAGGCACACAACATGAGTGGTGTGAGAACCTAGGCCATAATCCTGACTGACTGGTTGTAATGGCCAATTATGTATGTATGTATGTTATAATGGCCCTAACTCGAATAGCAAATTATGGTTTTCAGATAGTCTTACTCCTAATAATAATGCGCATTCCTTGAGATAACGAACATATAACTCGAACATTGACAAAAAAAAACCAAAGCAATCGATTCGTCGGCTTTCTGAGTAACTGATGTTGTGCCTTTTTAAGAATTTACTTATGTATGTAACCAAGTAAACACATAGGCAGGCAAACCGGCACGATTACTCTCTTCAAACACACCACGTCTTTACACAAGACTAACTTCATTAACTAAGACAACTGCTTGCCTTGCCTTTAATATGGCCAAGTAAACAGTTTGATGAATGTTCTTGACGGCGAACGTTCATGACTTTGCCTTCTCGCAATCTCTATAAACATAAAAATCGTTGTTCACGTTTATTATTGTAGTATTGTTGGTATATTTTTGTTTACTTATTTACTATTTCTTATGCTGGTGTTTGTTGGTATATTTTTGTTTACTTGTTTAACATTTTCTATACTGGTGTTAGCTGTTATATTACGCAGTGCAATAATTCGTAAACAAGTTCATTATTTTATTTTTGTAGCTTTTTTTTACAATTTTAATGTTAAACGATGTAAAAGCAAAACACTAGTATCTAGACTTTTTTTTCATTTTCTTATAAATATATATGAGTGTCTGGACCTACAGTTTAAAGACGATTTCGAACGACATAGTTTTGACAAGTTGTTCATAACAAATTTATTTACTCTCGGAGTTCTCGCCAGAGAACTGCAGAGTATTTTTCATATTTCCTTTTGTACGCGTTGTCTGAGCTAGGTTTTTACTCACAATATCTGTCCTACGTACTAGAGATTATGGTGACAGAAACGATCACAAATTACATTTACAAAAATACTACTTTTTCTGGGGCGTTATGGGCTGATGGAGCCATTGGTCCACATGTCTTCAAAAACATTGATGGTTAGAATGTCACTGCCAGTGGTTAAGTGTATAAGGACACAATTAGACATTTTTTCGAAGCTTACCTGGTATTAATCTTATTGGCATGTGATACCAACATCGCAAGATACTAGAATTGATTCCACTTAAAGAAATTTTTAATGAAAAGAGTAATTTACACGTAATGGTTTAAGATCGCACGATTTAAATTCATTGCGAATATTTGCTTCTAGGTTATGTAAGGTCGCTTACCAACATCGATAAACCAGAGACCGTAAAACACTTGGAAACAAATATTCTATGAGTTATTGGCGAAATATGCTCGTATATGCTGGAAAAAGTTTTAGAAAATCGGTGCTCTTTATAGATGGCAATTTTAGGCGCCTGTCATAACATTTTCTATCCAACAAAGCCCATTTCATTGATACAAAAAAAAAAAATATTTTGCTTTGTTTTATTATGATTTAAACTTAAATGGTTTAGCTTGTCTAGGTTAATTAATTAAAATCCGTTGGCATTTTGTTAAGAATAGAATAATTTCGTAATTCTTGTTTATCTAGCTGCGTTCTAGTCAATTTACTTTACCATTTTAATCAGTTTCATGTGGCGATCAAATTTTATATGACGATTGTTAAAAAGAAGCAAAACAATCTTATTTCCTTTTAAACTCTCATATATTTCAGGTACTTAAATCGTCTGTTTTTTTTCTTACTTTTACTTTGTTTTATCGCCATGCTTTTTAACTTTTCCGGTTGGCATTTAAGGGCCACAAAAGATTACCGCCGTATAATAAATAATTGATGAGACGGCAATTGCAGCATTATGTGTCACGCACCAGGCGTATTTAACGTATTTACACACACTTCTTCTTCTTCTTATTCTGCTTATGAAAGCTGTGAAAGACTCCATAACAAAGTGACCTTTGATTTAATGGTGGGTGTTGGTTGGATTTTGGTTTTTTATGTAAATCTTGGTGTTCTGTGTAGGGCAGGGCAGGGAAAAATATATTCAAAAAGCTAAGGATTTGAAATGGTTTTGTTATGCTCTTCTGGTTTCCTTGATGTGAAAAATACTTAAAATCTCTATGGTCTATAAACATTTTTGTTGTTGTTTAAAATATTTATCGCCCATATATACACATATATCGTTAGGGATACGTTGGTTGGTTTTTGCCTTTGCCTTTCGACGTGACTGTGATATGAGCCAAGTAAAGTTCAGCAGCAGTTTTGCTGTTTACTGTTCCTAATTTATGGCTGTCAGTTTGTTTATTATTTTTATTTTTTTATATTTTATTCCTTATTAAACTCTAGAAAATTTTTGAAAGCAAACCATATGGGTTTTGCTTAGGTATCATCATTCTATGGCAGAAGGATATGAAATAAAGTCATAAATTTCGATATGACAAAACAACCGAAAAGTTATTTTCCCTGTTACAGCTGAGCAGGTTTTCACTGAAATGTTTGGCAAAATTATTAATTTTTAAGTAGGGGATCTCGTTTTATATAATAACAACACCCAAAAACCACTCAAATCTAAAGGCAAAACGTAATTGAAATTATTTTGTTGTAATACCTGGCATATATGCAAATTAGTAGGAAATAGGAAAATTTAGCAGGGTTCTCCATTGCAAGCTTAATAAGTGTTTGAAGCAATGCTGCATACTCCGCGTTTATCTCTTTAAGTAAACCTATAGGCATCCTGAAGTCGCCGTATTCTAGTATGTAGTGTGTTGGCTTATAAGACGCGAAGCCACGGTTCAAGTCGCCGGTCAGTCATCAAAACGAAAATTGAGAAAATATTTCTTCGGCGACTTTCTCTCTGAGAGTAAATAAAATTGCCAAGAAGAGTTTCTCAGAACTCTGTCGTTCGCAGTCGACTTTAAACTGTAGGTCCCGTCACTCATGTATAAAATTAACACATGCAATATGAGTGATGTTGAGAAGCTAGGCCGTAATCCTGACTGAAGGGTTGTAATGGCCAATTATGTATGTATAGGCATCCCTCCTCTCTATTCCTTCTTCATTAACGCTACCCCTTGGTATGATGATACTATGATGATACACTTTTTACGCAGGCAATTGCAAATTGCAAGTGATCTGTTCATCCTCATCTATAAGTCGTTATCTTTATGTAACTATATGCGTGAGGGTACAGATGTTATAGATTTTAATGGTACCAAGTACTCAATTTGCTGTTGTAGCATTCATTCTGTGTATTATGTATTAATTGTAGCAGCATTCCATATAATGTAGCGTCTGTCTTTGTACAGAAACAATGGTACAGTGGTTTGGAACTTTGCTTCAACTTTTAGTGCAGAGATACCAGTGGCAGAGATTGATTGATTGTTACAGTGTAGGTAGCAGAGATCAGCAATGAGTATTCAAAAAGATGAGCAGATACGAATCATAGTCATAATTACTGATACTAATACGCATTCATACTTATTTTAATAATATGCTCATACTACTCATACTCAAAATTTGAAGTACTCATCGTACTCATACTTAACAATACGCATGATGTTGTTAATCTCGACTTTCCTTTGCTCAACATTTACAAGAATCACAAAATAAATATGATTCACGTACGAACACTACAATACTCACTAGCCAGTGTTTGCTTTGCCTGCTGTCTTTGTCTTTCTTCTTTTTTTGTAAATACAACAACAACTAAGACTGTAAATTTTGATTACTAATTTGAGTCACATTTATGAGTACTTTCCTAAATTTACGAATCTGAATGAGTAGGTGTATGAATCAAACATATTTCGAATGTTATGAGCTTGATGTCAACGTTATACTCATACTTATTGCAACCTGTACTTATAAATCAGTTTTGTAGTGAGTACGAATGAATCAGAGTAGTTAAATTTCAATACTGTTGACTCACTCATACTCAAAATTTCATGAGTACTTATGAGTAGCGAAAAAACGATTCATTGCAAATCTCTGGTAGGTAGTCAAGTAATTTACTAAAAAGTCTCTTAATTATGAAAATTTAATATCCAAGTTGGGAATTTGTTCATCTGCTCCCGTAATCTAACTTTGACTTCTCTGATTTTGTAGTCAAATACTTTATTCCCAATACCATTCTGAAGGATATTTCTATACTTTTTTCACAACAATATCGCCTGGTAATTGTCCTTTTTTTCCTCGCGGTAAGGAATTTCGTCCTCCTTAGAATTTCTCTTCATTCACTCATCCATTACCTCAAATAGAGACTGAGTACAAAGGGGGTTGCTAAGTCTTACTGTGCATATAAGTTTTCCTCGTCCTCTGGACATAAGCTACGAATTTGTGGTGTCTAATAGAAATTAGTAGTCGCCGTAGTCAAGTAGGTACTGTGTTTGCTTATTAGATGAGAGGCCATGGTTCATATCCCAGGTCAGACATCTCCAATAAAACGATATATGAAGAAATATTTCTTCGATCACTTCCTATTAGCAGATTTTGTGACAAAAATTGAATAAAATTGCTATGAAAAGTTTCTCAAAAATCTGTCCTTCGGAGTCGACTTTAAACTGTAGGTTCTACCACTCATGTATAAAATTAACACGCACAATATAAGTAGTGTGAAAAGCTTGGTCGTAATCCTGTCTGAAGGGTTGCCATTAAAGGATTGGCGTTGATTAATATAAAGTCTCAAAAAGACAGTGCCATCCAACAGTCGGTAACAGAATAGTCATCTTTCTGATAACGTATAAAATGTTGATGAAATACTGCCTTCATTAGACTTCAACGATGGACTACCTACATCTTAGCCGAGAACTGCTCATATAATATTTCAAAGATAAATGATAGGCACTCAATTATCGTCTATAAAAAATATTTCATTCACCGTCGAACATTTTTTTTTTAAATTTTAAAACCCAATCGCTTAAAATCTTCTTAATGCTATTTTAAAGCGCAAATACGATTTGTTTTCTGTTTGCATTTAATTTGTACATATATTTGCAACAAATTTACCAAAGAAATCTACAATTTGTGCTCTCAAGTTGTACTTTCAGCTTAGTTTTTAGTACAATAACTCTGCTATTGAAACGATATTAAATAAAATTTCGAATGCTGTTGCCATGATCGCCTTGAAATTTCTTTGAAATAAATAAATTTAACTTATCAATCATTGCAGAAAGTGTTTGACAAACACTTTTTATTTGATTGTGGTACTTTTATGGTAATTCCTATATTTTTTTGTCTGTCAATAAAAGATAAGAATTACATTTGCTTTGTAAGAAATGTTGAAATGAAATTCTTCAAAAAAATATGAAGATTTCTTCAAACTTTTGAAATCCTTTAAAGGAATATATGCTGCCACAGCACACAGCACACAGCTTTCAATCAATTGTCATTACCATGTGTTATTTTTCAATTTATCAAACTTTTTGTTGGAACACACACACATACGCTTTAGAAATGCGTTATTAAAATAGCAACGTACATATGTTGCCATACTTTAAATATTAGTTCTTAATATAATTTTTTTATATTTCCTGGTATGTTTCTTTCTTTTTTCCTCAATTCTATATTTTTTTTACCTCCTTTTTGAGCAATTTCTGCAGCATGAAATATTAAAAGAATTTCTTTCTTTTGCTTTATTCTCAACTACAATATTATATCATAAACGTTTTCGAAGAAGAAAAAAACTTTCGTTGAGTTCTTAAAATGTTTCTTCCTTCTTACGGACATGTTGCTACAGTCGGGAAATTTTCTCTCGTTTTATTTTTTTGTGATTTACTTCCACTAAATTTGTTGCATTAATATGTTCCGGTAAGTTTACAAGTCTAAAAAGTAGTTTCTTTACCCAACAACTACATTTGCTAACGTCAAATTTATTTTCTCTTTCTTTTCATATATATTTCCTATGTCTACTTATCCTCAAGATTTTTTTCTATTTTTTATATTTTGTATATTTTTCTTCAATTTAAACACTAGTAATGTAAGGTTGAAAACCTATACTTATGCATACGTTTATAAGGGTTATGTACATATAAATTAGATGTGTATATACATACGTTCGTATATAGATATACAGAGAGAGATACATGACTTTGCAAGTACTTTGGCAAAAGACACTCACACTTTATAGTGGCACTTTTAACCAAATATTTTCTACATTATAGTTCTTTAACATTATTTCCGAGCAATTTCTAAGATTATATATGTATGTATGTGCTGTAGATAGCAACGAAGTTGTACAGTGGCGTATAGAAAGGTTTAATTCCTTCTCGAAATTTTGAAGATAAAAGATATATTTTTATTTGGTCCTGTCGAAAATCATTCAGCTACTAATCGTATATCCTTGAAATTGAAAACTGAAAAGACTTCAATCAGTTTTAAATAGCCTATTCAAGAAACTGCTAGACCTCTAACTCCTTAATGAAGATAACATTGAGAATGAAGCTCACAAGAGAAGAAGTCAGTAGGCAAAGTTTTTCTCCTATAATCGTGGATGCATTATCATAGAAGGCCTTTTTTGTAGGCAACTACAGATTTCTGTCTACACAGAAAAATCTTCAATGTAACTAAATTTATTACACCGTATATATTTGCCCAGAAAACACGCTTTTTGAATGTGTATGGATTGCAGTGGTGAGGAACATTTTGCTATTCTTTGGAACTGACTACCTGGCCTTCCCAATGTCTTTTTTTGTGTTTTTTTTTGTCCTTACGAGTATATTGTCTGACTAGCAGCAGTCCATTCTTTGCTTATTTCATCCTCAAAATTTAAAGACCGCGATTTAAATCTTTTCTACTTTATCAGGAGATTGATTTAACCTCTATGGTGATAGGATATAACAATTAATTTTGCTATCACTTTGGTATCGCTTCTTCTGCTTGCAAAAGAAAACTCCTTTTGGATATGTTGCTATGAAAGTCGCTGTAGTCTAGTAGATGGTGTGTTCGCCCATTACACATGAGACCGCTGTTCAAACCCCAGGTCAGACGAAATAAGAAAAAATTTTCCTGAGACTACCGCTCAGTAGATTTGTGGCAAAAAAATCTGAGAGAAAAATAAAATTGTGCTGAAAAGTTTCTCAAAAAATCTGTCGTTCGGAGTCGACTTTAAACTGTTGGTGCTGCCACTCTTGTATAAAATTAATTCAAAGGACATAAGTGGTGTGAGAAGCTAGGTCGTAATGGTGACTGAAGTCTTGTTACGGCTAATTATGTATGTATGTAATATGAAAGCGGAATTTGTTTATCTATCTGCTATTGAAAAATACTCATAATTATACGCTAAGCGCAGCATCTAGCGTACCAAATAAAACTCTTCTTAATTATCTTCTAATCTTAAAAGGCCTTATTTATAACGGTAAACATGTGCTGAGAAATGAGTTCAGGTTAAAGTTCATTTTTCTTGTTGAGGTGTTTATTCAGTTCCATTACAATTTCAAAAACATAGGGGCTATCAACAAGAACCAACTGGAATTTACAAACTGTGACGGTTGAGAGTAGCCATCCTGTTAAAGCTACTTTTGTCAAAATAATAGTAATTTGGTCAGTTTGCTTTGTCAAATCGGCATAAACCACCATAGACAATGTTGTGTGTTAACTGAATGCCAGAATGGGAGAATTATTTTCAGATATGAGAACCATTTCGGAATTAATGGTTATGTGAACACACAAAATGTTTGGCAAGGATTTTAGGCTGGCGCTGTCCTCAGTCCATATTGTTTTGATCACTATAAAATATAGTTCAATGATTATCAACTTTTTTTGGGAATGAAACGGATGATCAGAACACCAACGATATGTGCTTTCAACAGGGCAGGTCTACATGTCATACACATACAGCATGTTCTGCACATGGCATGAGGGCATATGACTTCACATGCGCATGATGTGAACTAACCACCAAAATTGTGCGATTTGACTCCGTTATCCTTTTACTTGTAAGGTTATCATAACTCGCAGGTATGTGGAAGTAAGCTACGAACTACAGCAGTCCTTAAAGCTCTATTTGTATATATGCCAGTGTCACAGAAAATTGGATATTTTGAACACGTTCTACACAGAGAAGTCTTGAATAGGCTTATATACATACGTGTGTATATAATTGGTCATTACAACCCTTAAGTCAGTTTCTTACAACACTTATATTGTGTGTTAGTGACGGGTTCTCGAAGGACACAGTTTTGAGAAACTTTTCTTGGCAAATTTATTTTATTCGCAGAGATTTTGCGGGAAAGCTGCTATGTTTTATATATTCCCTTTTCTTCGGGATATCTGATGTGGGGCATCATGTTTCGTAAGCCAACACACTACCTACTAGACTACTACGTTTTCTATGATAAACCTCATGCACTTTTTTAATTCAAAGCCAGGAAGAGCTGAAAGAAAACATCTTGTCAAACATCTACATACATACATACATAATTGATCGTTACAACAGTTCAGTCAGGATTACGGCCTAGATTCTCAACACCACTCATGTTGTGTGTGTTAATTTTATACATGGGTGGCGACTCCGCAATTTCATAGCAATTTTATTTACTCTCAGAGTTTTTGCCTAGTTAAGAACACTTTGAAATTTCATTCAACTAGGTTTTAAAATTGAAATGTTCACTGTCTTTTACCTGACACTGTAGTTACATACACTGATCAAATTTTTTTATTGTAAGCGTATTAACTTTTTCATCATCTTCCGGTTTAACTTACGTCTCCACTTCACTGCCTCTTACAATAAGAGAGTAATGGAAGGATATGAAACAAAAAAAAGGTTATTTTTTCTTTAAGAATTTTTCGTTTAGTTTCTCAAACTGAAAATTGAATACGTTTAGAGGTTATTTCTTTACATTTTTCGTTTTCATTTTGTTCTTCTTCTCTCTCGTCTCATCTGGCAGTATTTTATTTCTATATTTAAGCCACAAAATTGAAATACACGACAAAGAGAAAAAAATGAAAAAAAGAAGAGAAGCTGAGAAGAAGAGTTTAAAGTCGTTAGAACTTCTTACTTTTTTTGCACTTTGCTTGTCATGCATGTATCTTTATGTGTAATATAACATACATTAAGTGGAAAATAAGGTGATACACAGGTTTCGTATATCATACATACGATATTTTACACAAACGCTTATAGGGTGAGAGAGAGAGAGGTAACTGCTGGTATCCCTTCCTTATAACTTCTTTCACGATTTGCTAGTGACTCTTCTCTTCTCTTCTTTCCTTCCACTCCTTTCCTGCAGTACTCTTAATAGAATTTTTTTTTTATGTTTTTTTTCAATTTATTTAAGCAGTTTTACGCTTGAACGCCATATTATATTGTTAAATGTTAATGCGTGGAGCAGCAGCAACATGTAATAGAAGCTCATGTACACCACCACCACCACCACCTAAACGTATGAGTAACAGAAATATTGCTTATACGTACGTATGGGAGTAACGAAGAGTTTTATATTGAAGTTTTGTGTCTCAAAAAAAAAAAAAAAGAAGAAGGTAAGGAAACGAAGAGATAGATGGAGATATTGAGATACGGGTAACATTAAAACCACAAAATCCTTACGACAAATTGTATAAATTTCAACACTAATGTTATTTCAAGATATCCCATTAAAACTTGAATTTCAGGCTATTAAGCAGAAAGTTGACAACAAAAACAACAAAAAAGTGTATTCATTGAAATTGATGTGTAACATTAGAAGACAAGAGTTGGGTGGCTAAGTGGATTCGTTTTTAAATATTAAAATTGTCGTTTCATTTATTACTTTGACAAACGGTTTTGGTAAAATTAAATCTCGTTAAAATTCATTAAAAATGCAGTGCTACAACATTAACGAACATTAAATAAAAAAGTACAGAAAATTTTGTAAATTTTCTGGTTCCAAATCCCCAGGTCAGACATCTTAATTAAAACGAAATATGAAAAAAATATTTCTTCGTTAGCTTCATGCAGCAGATTTCTGGCAGAAACCTGAGACTAAATTAAGTGTTTCTCAAAAATCTGTCGTTCGGAGTCGACCTTAAAACTGTAGATTCAGCCACTCATGTGTAAAAGTTATACACACTACATAAGTGGTGTGAGAAACTAGGTCTTAATCCTTACTAAAAGGTTGTACTGATCAGGTATGTATTAGAGATCACCAATGAATCGTTTTTTTCGCTACTCATAAGCATTCATGAAATTTTGAGTATGAGTGAGTCAACAGTATTGAAATTCAACTACTCTGATTCATTCGTACTCAATACAACATTAATTTATAATTACAGCTTGCAATGAGCATAAATACAACGTTGACATCGTACTCATACTATTCGAAATATGTGTGATTCATAAGCCTACTCATTCAGATTCAGATAAATTTAGAAAAATAATTATAATACTCATAAACCATTCGAGTGATTTGTCTTAGTTGGTGTTGCATTTACAAAAAAAGAAGGAAGAAAAACACAAACACAGCAAGCCAAACAAACACACAACCTTCTAGTGAGTATTGTAGTGTTCGTTTGCGAATCATACTTATTTTGTGATACTTGTAAATGTTGAGACATGGACACTCGAAATCAACATCATGCGTATTGTTAAGTATGAATACGATGAGTACTTCAAACTTTGAATATGAGTAGCATGAGTATGATATTAAAATAAGTATGAGTATTAGAAATTATGAGTATGATACGATTCTACTCATCCTTTTGAATACTTATTGCTGATCTCTGGTATGCGTGTATGTGTGTGTGTATAAAATATTAAATATTATAAAAATATTAAATTATTCATGCAAATATGGCCGTCATGAGTGAGCTTTAATTTTAGCATATTTTTTTATCAGTCTTAAATCCAAAACCACTAGTGGCTGTGAGAACTAATGTTGTTATCCAAAGCTGTAATTGCAGCTAATTTGTTACTATTCAGTCAACCTATTCAACTCACATATTTGTGGCGACCTAGAGACAAAATGCTTAATTGCTCGGTAAACTCGCCGAGTGGCATGTGGCATTGGCTTGGTAAAACCACAATTCAATACCACCATTAAGGGCATAAGAACTGGTGATTAACTCATCATACGCTGCTGCATTGCTTGCAATGTTGCAAAGAAAGAAGTACGATATACTGATGCCGTTTGCGTGCAAATCACATCGAACAATGCATCACATAGAGTGTAATGTAATTGACTCGTCTGCACTTACAACAAAACTTACTTTTCAAAAACGAAAAAAGCATTTAAAAAATAAGTTTCTGGTAATCGGGAATGCTCCTGTAAAAGGAATAAATGCGAATGGAACCGTTTTTAGTCAAACAAATTATTCAGAAATGTATTTCTGATATATGGATCTGGATATGGTTTGCATCTGATATCTGATATGCATCTCAGAAAACGTTTCACAATATTCTGTGCACAATTTTTGCCTATATAAGACATAAAAATATGGACTTTGGGATTTGAATACCCCGAATGTTAACGCTTCTGCACTGGACTGCTCACACTACCAGCAAAAATTAGCTATGGAAACCGAACTCCAATCAAGCATAGAAGCACATCATTTATGGCTTACATTTTAATACTCTATAAACCGACAAAACCTCCTGGTAGAAGTGGAATTGAGCGTAAGCAGTTGTTTTGGTTTCGTAATATATGGTCATGGACTGGCATACAACAACTCAATGATCACCTAGAATAGATTAAAAGCCAGGGTAAAATTTATTGTAATTGCATTAGTTATTATGACACATATCGTATCTATATTTAGTTAAACTATAACGGAACTGACAAGCGGGCTGAACAATGGTTCTATAGATTACAGTTGGCCTTATTATCCTGGTACATATCGTAAGCATCATCCCTGAGTTATATCTTGTACACTTTCCTTCAAAATTTCTTCATGTTATTGGCACTCGACAAGGGCTCTATATGTTTGCCTCAGATGGAAAATTCTATGTACACCATCTTGATAGCAGACATGAGAATACGAAAGCAGCCATACGACTCAAAACATACTGCAAAAAGAGAGACATTAGAGAGGGGGGTCGTTGGAAATTTGGCGATGCTTCTACTGATCTAGTATTGATATAATTTTGTGGTCTAAGTAGACTTCCCGTCGCCGTAGTCTAGTAGGTAGTGTGTTGGCTTAACAGACGCAAACCCAGGGTTCATATCCCTGCTCAGAAATGAAAACGAAATATGAGAAAATATTTCTTCGACGACTCCCTCTCAGCAGATTTCTGGCAAAAGCTCTGAGAGTAAATAAAAAATTGCCATGAAAAGTTTCTCAAAAATCTGTCGTTCGGAGTCGACGTTAAACTGTAGATCCTGGCACTCAATTATATAATTAACACACACAACATGAGTGGTGTTACGACAAGCTAGGTCGTAATCCTGACAGAAGGGTTGTAATGGCCAATTATGTATTTATGTAATCGCCTTCCCTTTGTCACGAACGTAGGGCCACTGAGGTGACAATTTATGAGAAATCTTAAGAAATCACAGGACCTTCACCTCTGTTTGCTTGAAAAGTTTACAAAATTTATGATTTGCCTACAGCTGCTATAATACCAACTGTGGTTGAACAATTTTAATGGAAAAAAAATTTTTTTTTTGCAATTTCTTTTGGAAATAATTGCCAACATTAATTGCTTTTACAGATTTTCCTAGAATATAAAATAACTGCATGACTTTTAAACGCAAATACCATTGAAAATTGATGACTGATGTCTATCGTAACTTTTGTAATTTAATTTCAATCATACTCTCAAGGAAATGAAATTGCAAACACACATTTGCCATTGGCTCTTATGGCCAGAGCCAAAAGGCAATTCGTGAACAAGTCAAGAATGGATTTCGGTAAATTACAAAAGTTTCTTCTTTCAATTCATTTCATTTCATTTCATATTCGCAAATACTTCTTTTTTATTTCAAGACCCGCAGTCAAATGACACAAAAGCAATATGCCAATAAGCAATGGAATTAAAACAAAAAAAAAAAATAACAAAAGGAATACAATTATAAAATACTATATACGCCATGTACATATAATCAAAAAAAAAAAAAAAAAATTAAAAAGAGAAAGAGAAAGAAAAAGAACGCAAAAATCAATTACAGGTCAGATCAATTTGAGTGTGTGTGTGTTGAGGGTAATTAAAAGGGCTTAATGAAACTCAAGACATTTACAGAAGCTGCCAAAAGAACGCACATGATTTCACAAAAACGCATTTGTAATGTCGAAATAAAGTAATATTTTTATAGTTTTTCATTTGCCAGCGTATTTCTTTCGTTTTATTTAAATTTTTTAATGACATTTTAATGAAAACATAATTTCTGTGGAAATGTGAAATTATTATTCTTTATGCGTAAATTTCTCTTTAAAAGCATTCGCTCGAATACATCCGTAATTTCAGTTCATATAAAAAACGAAAGTAATTTTAATTAGTAAGTCTGCAATATGGCATATGATTTTTACAATTTTCTTCTTAATGGATTTTCTTTTTAAACTTTTTTCTCCTTTAAATATTTCATCACGAAAAAATGTTTGAATGGCTCTTCAACAAACTTACTTGTCTGAGAGGAGCTTGATTTGAGACATGATGCGATGATATAAAAACAAAAAACATCCCGGTTTAGAATAAAGCTGAAGCCGAACAATCTTCGAGCAAATATTTTCGAATTAGAGATTCATTTAATTTATCCTGACCACGTAGAGAAAACAGCATCAACAACGAACATCACGGAAAGAGCAGCCAGTGCTACATCTTGGTAAGGAGTAGTCCTTATACCCAATACAACCACTCAATAGGTTTTTACTGAAGGCATTGTTTTACAGTCGCCGTAGTCTTGTAGGTAGTGTGTTCGCTTATTAGACGTTAAGGTCGTAAATGCCAGATATCAAAATGTCGTCGACTTCCTCTCAGCAGATTTCTGGCAAAAGCTCAGAGAGTAAATAAACCTGCCATGAAAAAGTTTTTCAAAATCTGTCGTTCGGAGTTGACGTTTAACTGTAGGGCCCGCCACTCATGTATAAAATTAAGGCAGACAACATGAGTGGTGTGAGAAGCTAGGCCTTAATTGTGACTGAAGGGTTGTAATGGCCAGCTATGTATGTATGTATTGTTTCTAAATAACGCTCGAAGAGAACCTTCTAATCCCAGAACTTGCATAACTAAGGAAATTTTAAACGGAAACAAGGAAAATAAGAAAAAAGTTTAAGGAAAGCCATATGCCGTATATTTAACCAAATTCTGTTATCCTAACGAACCTCAAGATATCGTTCAGTGTCGGCAAAGATAGGTCTCTGCAATCCGCTAACCTCATCCCATCAGTACTGATGCAATCACCAATCAAAACTGACTAACTTGGTAAGAGTATTTACCTTCTACCATTTTCCCTTTTCCGGGGAACACTTCCAATGCAGGAGGCTTTTCTCTGTCAAATTCATCTGGCTGTTCAGTTTTACAGGTTTACAGATTTCCCTATTGCTGCTCCTTATTGGATTCAGTTTGGCCGTATTAATCTCGAATTGACTGCTTCTAACTGTCAGTTAGTTTCGTTATATCCTGTCCCCAGTTGTTCTTGCCCAAATTTACTTAAGCGTAGCAATACACTGAGAGAATGCTCTAACTCTGCCTATGGGAACAGTTAAGAGAGAAGCTCTCAACTACTCTACTACTACACTGTAGGTTCCTAATGTAATGTTTCAATGTTTCAATGTACATATACCAGTCCTGTATCTTATCCAACTGCATCTGAGCTGCCACTATTGAACTGGCCATCCTAGTGTACAAGCAATGCATCACTGTCTAATGTATCATTCTTGCGTTGCCTCCCAAGGATTTCCTGCCCCTCATGGTATATATGATGATGATGGTGTATATGACATATCTTTAAATGGTCTCTTTATGAGACTTCACATTAGCTTTCTTGCCGGAACTATTTCCACTTATTTTAACTATGAGATCTTTAGATATTCTTTAAAACAAACATTTCTCCGGATACTGGTGTTTGCATTAAAATTATAAACAAAAGCTGCTAAAGCAAAACAATGCAGTAAACAAGCCTGTTTACAAATTATTTTACTGCTTAATATAACAACAAACAGCAGCATCAAATGATAAACAAGTAAACAAAAATACAACAACAAACGCTACAAGAATAAATATAAACAACGATGTTTATAGAGATTATAGAGATTTATAGAGATATAGATATTTCGAGAAGTCGAAGCCACTAACATTCGCCTTGAAGGACATTTATCAGACTGTTTATTTTTCCATATAAAAGGCATAGCAAAGCAGACGACTGAGCGGTTTGAAGATCTCCATTACAAAGATCTGTCGAGTGATTGTCTAGCAATTGTTATTGCTTATGCAAAGGTTATAAATAGAGGAATAACAAAGAAAAGCAATTGTTGTTGTTTACATCAAGCTGTGAACAGTTGCACACATAATTGTGAGAATAACAAAGAATCTTAATTGAAACAAAACACAAATTAATCTTTATTTTATTTTGCAATCTACGAAGTCATATTTTAAACGTTTTTAAAAGGTAAAAACGTAACATGAGAAATCCTCTTTACAAATCCAATGCTAGGGTTGAAGAATATTGTAAACTATTTTATAATTATTGGAAACACCATTTCTAAGTTGACAGCGTAGATATACAAGACCTCTGGACACGCAATAACTCTGTGTAAAATACGTAACAATATTATTATTTTTTTATGGACTTTATTAACACAAATTGTTTACATGAATTTTTAATACCTTTATTTCAAATTGAAATTTTTATTTTAAACCAACATTTATTCTTTTCAGCCACCTGAATACCATTTCTTTGTGATAGACATACGAACGTATTAAAAATCATTCAAATGTAATGACAGTCAATCAATATTGTCCGGCCATTTAAGACGCTTTAAAAACGCTTTAAGTTCTAAATTGGCATATTTATATGCAAACAATTTCATTTGCCAATACCTCAAATTGACCCCATTTAGTTTGTCTGAGAGTTCATTGAAATTGAAAACCTTTTTTTGAGTAGACCATTTATATTCAATGTTATGTATACAGTATTTGTGTGTTACAAATGTTCCTTCTTTTTTTTTGGTTTGAAGAGTTTCTTAATGTTGACTCTTTTGTTGAAGACGTTTTGTTTGAGGTCAGGAACAAGAAATTGAAAATTACATACTTATGGCCTAAAAAAAACCCAAATTTTATATGAATTAAGGAAGACTATTTCAAACACCGATACGATTGTCTTATTATTTATTCATATGGATGTTTAATATCATTTGATGATGAACAAATTTATATGAAAGGTAAGTTTTTGGTCATGTCTTTGTGTTCGTCAAAAGCGTAAAAATAAGTATGAAGTCATTTGCTACATAATTTTGGAAAACAATGTGAAGAGCATTTATTATTCATTACAGCAAAGGGCCAATACAAGTAATACCATCAACATCCGGTTTCATGATTCCAAACAAGCAATGTATAGACAGTTTTATTACATTTCCAGTTGTCTTATGTGTTTATACCTTAAGCGTCTTCACTACTTTCGCATATTATTTGATTGTCTTTTAAAATGTTCAAAAGCTAAGTTACCATTCATTTAAAGCTAATGAAAAGGCAATTGGCAAGCACGTGAAGTCAAAGGTATTCCCATAAAATGAATCTCTTATATCAGAAATAGTTTTACGCATAGAATATCCTAAGAACTAACTCAGCGGCAGATGGATGGCAATAGGTTGCGAAGGCAGCCCTTTTCTTGAAATCTAGAGTAACCGCTATGAATTCGATAATCAAAATGAGATTATCTTTCCGAAAGATTTCAAGTTATTGTTCCACTTTAAATAACACAAAGAACACACTGGCTAATGGTGAACCGCTCATTAACACTACGCGTAATCATCGGGATCAAGCAAGATTTTTATGTTTACATCTGCAAGCGTATTTGACCTAACAAATAGGTTATATCAGTCAGAAGTAATAAACGTGATCTCTCGCTCTCTCCTTCTGCTTATGAGTAGAGATTAAATCCTGCAGTTATTTGCCTTTAAAAAATTTAACTTTCAAAACAGTATTTAAATGCCCATAAAAGGAAAGGAATTAAGTTTTTCTTCTACTCTACTCGACATTTTTTCATTACAAAAGTTCCGCTTGAAAACTAATTTTTCTATTTTTATTTTTTTTAATAAAATACAGATTTTTTCTGTAAGTCTATCTTTTTTACGTTTTTATAAGTTTCCTTCAATAGTTTACTTCCGTTTTTATTATGCAACATTAAAACGTATTTAGACGTATTGTTCCTGTACGATAGATAGGAAACCTCTTCCACTACAAAACAAAAAACCGATAAAAATATTTGTTCACCTTGTCTTGTTTTGTTACATGCGCTTGTCAGCTTTAATACATACAGTGCGAACAAAAAGTTTATACATGGGCTAATTATGACTGTCAACAAAGAATAGCGTAACATAGCTTAGTGTTACAAATAGTTTTTCACCCACTGTTCACTCCTTTTTTTTACCGATTTAAGACGAGCAGCGTAGAAAGCTTAACGACATTAAATTAATATTTCTCGCATGAGATAAATATTTCATTTCATACAATTTGTCGTGCATGCTATTAAAATAGCATTTTTTTCTGTGTAGCTTAACTTAGTGTTACAAATAATTTTTTCACCCACTGTAATATTGTTTACATTCCTGCAAGTTTATTGCAAATGCACAAACGTACACATTTTCCTATCAATTCTTAATGCATTTTCTGTGTCTGTTATGCTGTTGTTGTCGGTTTTTTTTTGCAAAAGAAGAAAAATTTTCCATTTTCCTGTTGTCTAATTCTACTTGAAGTTGTTTAAATTTTATCATTCAACAGCAGTTGCTACTGTGCTTGCTTATTATATTTATTATTGTATAGCATTCGTATGAACGACTAAACATATGCATGCATATATGCATAAACAATATACTATAATGCATATTCATGTATTATTTATAATGTTTTTTCATTTGAATGCACAATCGATGACACAAAATATGTCAATAAAACAAGAGAGATTATTTAACTTTCCGACAGATGGTTTAATGTTCACATACAGAGTTTTCGTGTTTTTCTTTTTTCTTTTCTTTCTCTTTCTATGGGTGTTTTCAGATTTTTCGAAAGTTAGGGAGGGTGATGTGCCTTGAGTTATATCAGGATATGCATTAGATTTAACATATTCTAATAATGTTTGCAATCATATGACAGAGATATTGATGTGACATTAAAATGTTTATGCTAGAATTAGTAAGGATTTTTTAAAATTTCAAAAACATAGCTTTAAGAGAAATTCTTTTAATTAATGAACCTTTTTGTAGAATATTTTATAATTAAAGACAAACTATTTTAAATACAAAACAAAAATTATTTTGATTTATAAGAAGATTTTGAAAATGAAATTGAAAAGTATTCTTTTTCATTAAATTTATGCTGCTAATATTTCTTCAAAAAAAAAAATACTTTATTTCCGTTCCTTTTCGAGTTTCTTTGTTCATTCCTTTCACACAACAAAGAATAAATGAATATATGAATGTCATTTCCCTTTTTAAGTCCTCCCAAAAAATGAAACCCCATTAAATATAAGAGAGTCACCATAAATATTAAAAGACTAGAAACACAATTATGGTTGTAGCAACTTGAATAAATGATACCCTATAGCATAGAATAGATCACTTGAGTAGACATATTTGCCTATGGTAACAAAGACGTCCTGATTATCTTACATAATTGATTATTAAAACCCTTCAGTCTGAATTACAACCTAGCTTTACACACCACATACATGTTGTGTATGCTAATTTTATCCAAAAGTGGCGGAAGTGTAAAATAGACTGCGAAAAACAGATTTTTCAGAAACTTTTCATGGCAATTTTTTACTTTCAGAGTTTTTACCAGAAATCTGCAGAGAGGTAGTTGCCGAAGAAATATTTCTTTCATATTTAGTTCTAGATGTCTGACCTGAGGTTTGAACCATGGTTTAACTGATTAACTGGCCTTTGCATTTCGAATTAAGTCTGAATAATGAATTAATTTAACGATTGCTCCGAGATCTAATATGTTTCGATAGCTTCGTTATAATATCGAGAAACGGTGGCTCAAGTGAGAGATGTTTGTGTCGAGTCATACACAGCTTTCTACAGCCACTCTACAACCTCTATATAAATCACTTGCATATTAGCGAAGTCTCTCCACATCTGTGATAGAAATGCCCTTAAAATCTAGGCCAGGTTGGTCGGGGAATAAAGCAAGATTGCTCTACAACATCATAGAGGTAAGTGGTGTATTTGTAGTCATGTAAGGATTGGTATTCATCAGAAGTGTGATATAACAGCTCTGTCAAGCTCTTAAGATAGAAACTTATATTTGACTGGCACAAAACTCTGGCATAAGTTGATCAAAGCAGTCTTAGTATATGCTTACCACGTTACAACTAAAAGTTTCATCCGTAAAGAAGGTTTGATCGGTGCTTTGTTGTCAGAGAGAATAGAATTGCAAGTGAATGGAGATTTACTTCTAGTTTTCAAATGTTGTGATTAAGTTTCGAGCTTCCACTTCAGTAATTTTCTTCGGATACATTACAGGCAGAGCATTCTTTCCATGTATAATTCTCACTCATATGCAGTTAATCTACAGCAGTCACTACAACTTAATGGTTCTAACAAGATACATGACGCCATTGGGCTTATAAAACACATACTATCGGCATTGGCCTTTAACGGAAGACTATTCCTATAAGACTCAGACTCTTAAACCCAAACAGTCTTTACTGAACTAGTTATAAGCCACATAATCAATCCTACACAATTGCCTATGCAACTCTTAAAGCACATGATACCGAGTAATTGTAAAAACTGATTGATACCAAAAGAAGTCAGATACAAATTGAAACTTTATCTTGTATTTTGTACTCGCTGTAGTCTAGTTGGTAGTCTGTTGGCTAATTAGACGTGAGGACACGGTTGAAATGCAAGGTCAGACATCTCCAGCCCAACGAATTAAGAAAAACATTTCCTCGTCGACAGCCTCTCAGCAGATTTCTGGCAAAAACTCTGAGAGTAAAGAAACCTGCCATGAAAAAGTTTCTCAAAAATCTGTCGTTTGGAGTTGACGTTAAACTGTGGCTCCCGCCACTTATGTATAAAATTAACACACGCAGCATAAGTGGAGTGAGAAACTTGGTGGTAATCCTAACTAAAGGGTTCTTTGTAATGACCAATTATGTATGTTATGTGTGTACCTGGTACTTTCCCATGTTCTGTTAGGGATAAGAATGGTGAATGGCATTAAAGTCTAAATCTTCTTAAGTATTTTCCAGTACTACTCCGAAAGATACTGAAACATTCCACTGACTTTCTCATTGTACATCATGACACACTTCCTTCATTTTCCTGATATAAAAAATGGGACCACTGTGACCATTATGAGTGTACACAGCAAGAGATACGGCAATGAAAAGGAAGAACTTAAGATGAGAGAACAAGTTCGCTGCAGTTGTTCGGCGCTTGGCACTTTGGGCCTCCAAAATTTATTGACAGAATGTGTTTGGCCAGAGGTACTATGGAAAAAACCCAAACTGATATAAAACTATGATAGACAGCAGTTACAGATATATTGCGAAATGAGTACCGTCCGCTGTTACAACAGGACTTTGACAGGACAGGGATTTTGATTCAGAAATTGTTCTAAATTTGAGTCTCGAGTTAGTAGTAGCTCAATTGCAACAGTCGACACAGACACAGTCGATGGTAAGGCTAATAAATTGTCACTGACGATCCTTAACAAAAGCAAACATGTAACATTCATTCCTTCATTCATTCATTCATTCCTTCATTGTTTTAATAATTTGTTGTTAAATGAAGGATGAATGGCAAAACTCAAACCATTGTACCGGAAAAGTTAAAATGGGTACAAACCTTTTTCTCGACATTTTTCCCTTTTTTTGTTTTGCCATTTCTTTTGTCTTCTTTTACTAAAAAAAAATTTCTTCATCGTTTTCTTGTCTTATAAGTCCTATAAAAAAATACGAAAAAAGACAACAAAAATGTACCAAATTCATGTGCCGTTGAACAATGAAAACGAATTTCTTTTTTTAATTCATTTTCCGCCATAAATCATTATTTATGCGTCTTCAATGTCAAAATAAATTTCCGCTTAAACAAAGAAAAACAATAAATAGAACAATAATAAAAACAAAACAGAAAAAGAAAAAATAATCGAAACCAAGTGAAACTAACCTAGAAAGTTAAGAAGACAACAAGAAAAAAAAAAAAAACAACACGATGTTACGGAATATTTATAACAAGGAAAAGATGAGCACTTAATGTCAGTATTAATGGAAAGCATTGGTAAAGTGGAAAATGTTAAAAAAAGGAAAAAAATTTATAAAACAAAAGAGAGATAGAGAGAGAGACTTAAACGAGGTCAATAGACGTCTAATTTAAGGAAGTGTTCAAGTGAATATCGACAAGAGGGTAACTGTCACGTATTTTTGCACTTCTTTTTAAGAAATCATTTCTCATTCGGTCCATATTAGACGAAAGTATGCATCGACAGCGATGAAGTCGCCGTCGTCTAGTAGATAGTGAGCCCCGCCACTCACGTATAAAAATTAACACACACAACATGAGTGGTGTCAGAAGCTAGGCCGTAATCCTGACTGAAGGGTTGTAATGGCCAATTATGTATGTATACATCGACAGCGATATATCTGAGACCGCAAAGAAACAGAACTCGATTACGCGTTAATCTCACTGTAGTTAATACAAACTAATTGACCAATGAAACGTTGAATATTGCCTTTTGCACAACACCTTTTTGTTGCTCACTGTCAAAGTCTTAAACTATAACACCAGAATCCAAGGCATTGCGCTCGGCAAAATTTAAACCGTCAAGGGCCACAAAACATGCTGTCTGCAGAACAGTATCCTTGTCGAATGCCAAACTCCATCTAAATCTCCAATACACGAGCTTTGTAAGCTGTTTTCGGTATAAGTTAGAAAAAAAAAAGTGTAACACGTGCAAATAATTTTAATTCTGTTCCTCATTGAAAAATCGTTTCCAGCAATGAGACCCATTTCTAGATGAATGGTTATGTGATGAAACGAAATTGTTGGGACAATACCTGTCGACCTGCTATCTAGCACTTAATTACTAAAACGGTGTTCAGAAATGCACCTTTATTGCGTAAATTGCAATAGACGGCATTATTGAGCTCAATATTTCATATAAAGTTTCAATTAATTATTGCGCAATGAATACGCAAATTGTAAGAATATTGAGTAAAACTTAAAATGCAGCACTGTCATAATTATATTCAGTAAGCATATTACATTTATCCGAACACTTTCTGTTGATATTTGACAACTCAAATGTCAACAACGACAAAAAGAAAACAAAATAAAAAACAAAACAAAAAAAAACAGCCAGCTGTCAAATTAATATTGAATTATTTATATTATTATGCCGGAACACTTGAAATATTGTACTCAATTAACCAAATATGACTCAATAAAAGTATATTCTTAACATAGTACAAGGAATACAACCTACCACTCATCTTGTGTGTATTAATTTTATACATGAGTGGTGGGACATATCGACTACAAATCACAGATTTTCGAGAAACTTTCATTGCAATTTTAATTTACTCACAGAGTTTTGTTTTTGCCAGAAAACTGCTGAATAGAAGTGGCCGAAGAAATATTTTTTCGTATTTGATTTTGTTGTTGTCTGAGTTGGAATTTGAGCCACGAAATAACCAACTCTGTACCGCCATGGTCTAGGCGACTATCTGGGTACTTGAACTGAGTACAAATGATCAAATTTTGGACAAAACTAACCAGCGTGAAAGTTAAGGACGCTCGAAAAATCACGAAAAAAAAACGCTCTTTGGTGGGGATTTTGAGACGTTGGCGTTATCAGTCTATATTTGTTTTAAAAAACTATCCCAGGTCGATGATAACCAACTTCATATGGCATGAATTTATATGATCTGGACACCAACGACATATGGTTTTAAAAGTTTGGCGCTATGAGTCACACAACTCCAGTCGGATTGAACACAGGGTCCCGTATCTGTCTTCCCGATATAAACTTTTGTTGAGACGGAAATATTAAAAGGAGGCCGCAACCCATTATAGGGCAATAATTTAAAGGCCCTGTCCACATACATACATAATTGGCCATTACAAAGCTTCAGTCAGGATTACGGCCTAACTTCTCACACCACTCATGTTGTGTGCGTTAATTTTATACATGAGTGGCGGGACCTACAGTTTAAAGTCGACTCCGAACGACAGATTTTTGAGAAACTTTTTCATGGCAGATTTATTTACTCTCAGAGTTTTTGCCAGAAATCTGCTGAGAGGAAGTCGCCGAAGAAATATTTTTTTCCGTTTTGATGTCTGGCCTGGGGCTCGAACCGGGCTTTACGTTTAATAAGCGAACACACTACCTACTAGACTACGGCGACTGTAAGGTCCTGTCCTCCCCACATCAAACTTTGTTGTGACATAAATATTAAAAGTAGGCCATAACCCATTATAGGGCAACAATTCATTGCCAAATCTAGATATTAACAGTCAATATACATATAACAACATGAAAGAGAAACAAAACTGAAACGAAACGATAAAGTATCATTGAAAATCAGTTCTCTTGAAACAACAATAATAACACAATAATATTAAGATGGAAGAAAAAATAAACACTCAATAGTGCCAGCAGAACAAAAAAAACTGATAATAAAGGCGACTGTTGTATAGAAAAAGGCTGAGAAAATAAAAGGCCAACAATTAATGAGAAAAACACGAAAAAACAGCCATAACTGTTTTTATTGTTCAATAAAAAATAAAGAAAAATAGCAAGTTTTTACTTGCTTTTCCAACAGAGACATAAATCATTAAGCAGAGAATTATAAAAAAAGAGAGGAGAATTATGGCAATATCCAAAACGAATCTTTTTCAAGAAGCCAAACAAGACAATAACACAACAACAACAAGAATAACAAAAAAAAGCATTAATATTTAAAGTAGAGGGAGAGAAAAATTAAAGAAAATAAGAAAAAACTCGTATTTATTTATGATTTTAAAATTTGAAAACGGTCGCTTGGCTTTATTTTTTTTTTTTATATTTCTCTCTGCATTATAAAATATCCATCAGTAGTTGGACGTTGTCCTGGCAATAAAAACAAAAATAAAGAATTATGCTCTTAACCATCGTTTTATTTTGAATTTTTTTTTCAGATAAAAAGAAGATTAAACAACACAATGTAGTTGATGTCGATATGCGAATTTATTGTTTGTGAAAACGTTTTGAAAGGAGCATTTTATTTAAAAAAAAAAATATTTTTATTTAACATTTTACGTAGTGAAGAGTCACAGTTTTTAAGAAATTAATTGGTCATTTTATCTCATGCAAAATAAATTGAAAGATTTAGTTATTCTGTCTTAAATACTACGCAACTTTTACAAGTCTAGTGTATTTATTCAATACGAGTAATTTTTTTATAATAAAATTTACTTGAAAATTCATTCACATTTTATATACGTAATATAATCCTTATAACCTGTAAAAATCTTATTGATTTTCTTTAACATGTTTTTATCTACACATCTATTTATAGCCACTTTCAGCAAATAAAAGAAAATCACACTTAGTTGTATAGGGCCTATGGTGCATTACCAAATCTATTTGTTGTTCCAATCCTTCAGTCGAGCTTACGACCTAGCGTCTTACATCACTTATATTGTGTGTGTTAATTTTAGACATGAGTACCAGGACCTACAGCTTAAAGTCGACTCCGAACAACACCCCTTGAGAAACTTTTTCATGGCAATTTAATTTTCCCTCAGAGTTTTTTCAAGAAATCTGCTGAGAGTTAGTTGCCATTGAAATATTTTTTCACATTTCGTTTTGTTGGGTTTGACCCCTTGCCTCACGTCTAATAAGCCAACATACCACCTACTAGACAAAGGCGACTAGTAGTAGTCAGCGATCAGCAATGAGTATTCAAAAATATTAGAAGATTTGAATCATACTCATAATTTCTGATACTTATACGCATTCAAACCTATTTTAATATCATACTCATGCTACTCATATTCAAATTTTGAAGTACTGATCGTACTCTTACTTAACTATACGCATGATGTTGTTGATTTCGACTCTTCTTCAATCAACATTTACAAGAATCACAAAATAAGTATGATTCACGTACGAATAGTACAATACTCACTAGAAGATTGTGTGTTTGCTTTGCTTGCTGTCTTTGTTTTTTTTTTGTAAATGCAACAACAACTAAGACTGAAAATTTTGATGAATTTTTCGAATCACTCGAATCATTTGTGAGTATTATAAGTATTTTTCTAAATTTATGAATCTCTGAATGAGTAGGCGTATGAATCAAACATATTTCAAATGTTATGAGTTCGATGTCAACGTTGTACTCATACTCATTGCAACCTATACTTATAAATCAATATTGTAATGAGCACGAATGAATCAGAGTAGTTGAATTTCTCTACTGTTGACTCACTCATACCCAAAATTTCATGAGTACTTTTGAGTAGCGAAAAAGCGACTAATTGCTGATCTCCTTAAACTTCTTTCTTTGTAATTGTTTGTGGCCGGCGGCTGCCCTGGATATTCGAGACAATTACATGCATACAAAATTGGTCATTACATCCCTGCAGGCAATATTACGACCTAACTTCTCACACCACTTATGTAATGTGTATTAATTTTATACATGAGTGCCAGGACCTACAGTTTAAAGTCGACTCCGAATAACAGAACTATTTTTCAAGATAATTGCTGCTCTAGTTATATTGCATAATAGTCCACTTAAAATAAATTTGACTCTATTTCCGACTACGTACGTCAATCGTAATTCTTTTCTGCCTGGTTTATGTACATGAATTATATTTGCTGTTGATTAGCTTACGTCACTACAGGGCAGTTGGCTTCATGCTGCTATTGCACACGTGCTCCTTAAGCGCCACGAAATTTGTAGAGTTTAATTCGGTTTTCAACGTTCTATACGTCTCAGTTACTTAAGTCACAGAAAGCTTATTATCTGCCGCTGTTGCATTGTAAAGTAGTTCCCATGTTATTGTCATGGGCTTGAAAATGACCAAGTGTAAAACACAGTTAGGTATTTAAAGAATTTTTATACTTTAGTGCACCGCGAAATATGTTGGTTACGCCACACTGGTAAATGCGTACGCCAACGTCCTTTGCTCCTTAGGTACTAAAGTCACAGGGCGTTTTCTATATACCGCTGTTGCAATATAAAGTATTTCTCATGTTAATGACATGGTCTTGAAATCATCGTAGTATAGTAGGTAGTGTCTTGGCTTACTTGACGAGAGCCTGTGGTTCAAAGCTTAGTTTAGAAATCTTGAACGAAACAAATTTTGAAAAAAAAAAATATTTCGTTTCAGCAGTCTTCTAGCAAAAAGGAAATAAAATTGACATGGAAATTTTCTTTAAACTGTAGCTCGAAGACAACGTTAAACTATAGGTCACGCTGCATAAGAATAAAAATATGGCTGCTGTGACAAGTTGGGTTGTAATCCTGACTAAAAGGATTATAATGACTTCTTAAGTAAGAAGTGTGTCAGGTATAAAAACATGAAAAAAGATCTTTTAAAATCTTCTCTTTTGTTTGCCTGTGCATGCTTAAGAAAATTGTTTCTCAAGCATTTAAAGTTTTCAAAGAAAACTTTTTATTATTTTAATGCTTTGTATTCTCTTGACCCATAAATTGGCCTGTATTGTATATATATTTTCATGGCAATATAAACAGCTGTTAAGCTGAAATTAACACCAACGCTTGTCCTTAATCAAATTGATTTAAGACTCTGGCAAAACTTTTCCGTACACTTTTTTCGTTTTTTTTTTCGTTTGTGTTTGTTTTGGGTCTCTTAGAAAGAAATATAAGAAAACAGTTACCCATACATACGCATACAGAAAATTATGCTGCATTTCTAATCCACTTGAAACTGACAATAAAATTTATGATCATTGTAATAAACATGAAACGACGAAAAGAAATAATGGCATTAACAGCAATAACAACAACAAAAAGAAAATAAATAATAAAAAAATACAACAACAACAACTATAACATATCATAATGTCAAGAAGACTTATGTGCTTTTATTTTGCTGTTGTCGTTGTTGTTGTTATCACTTATTTCGTATCTGTTTAATGCGGTAAAAGGGGCAAAAGTTTACTAACTCTGCAGCCACTAAAATATAATTTCTTCACTCACCATACAAATGCTTTGAAAAATGATTTGTTGTGTCGTTTGTATACCGTTTTTACTCATTGTCCTTAAGCTAAGCTATTTACAGGATATACATGCTACTCATACATCTTTCTTATTTGCTTTGCTTTGCTTTTACAATTGCTTAGAATTCCTGTAAATATGTATGAGTATTTGTGTGTGTGTGTTACAGCTTGTTTGTCTATTAACAATGATAATGATTTGGCACAATTTTAGCCACTGGCTTGTTGCACGTGTACTGATACTTAAGGGAAGAAATATAATTTTTTTCCTTTTTTTTTTGTTCGAAATTGCTTGGTTGTGGTTTGATTGTGTGGAAGCATAGAAGAAATGTTTGAAAAGAAAATAACAGAAGAAGATTTTCTTTTTAATCTTTAAGTTTTACACTTAATTAGTTTTACATGTTGTCTTAATATGCTAGAGCAGCATCCGTTATGATGAAAAAACATTTACACCATTTCCTGCAGCATTTATTTTTATAAAACATTAAAGATTTTTATTTAAAATAAAGAAAAAATTTAAATCTTGAAACGGGTTTCTAATGTGGAACGAAAGATTCTTACAGTCTATGGGGATTAAGTCCACCAACTATTGTTGTTTCCCTCGTGAGTTAATTTCTAATTGGAAAAGCTATGAAGTCACCGTAGTCTAGTAGGTAGTGTGTTGGCTTATTAGACGTAAGGCCCGGCTTCAAACCCCAGGTCAGACATCAAACAAATATGAAAACGAAACGAAAATGAAAAAAATAAAATATTTCTTCGGTGACTTCCTCTCAGCAGACTTCTGGCAAAAACTCTGAGAGTAAATAAAATTGCTTTGAAAGGTTTCTCAAAAATCTATCTTTCGGAGTCGACTTTAAACTGTAGGTCGCGCTGCTCATGTATAAAGAAATTAACACACATAACATGAGTGGTATTGAGAAGCTAGGCCGTAATCCTGGCTGAATGGCCAATTATGTATGTATGTATTCTAAATACATATATATTGAAATTCTAAAAATTTCAAAAACTATGTTGCAGAAATATTCATTTCCTCTTTAACTTTAAACTAGACTCGGTTTTGTATTCAAGAATTTTGAGTACTACATTATGACACCTCTGATTAGTTAATTGCTGTGGCAGGACAGATTCCACTGCTGTTTTACTGAGAAGTTTGCTTAACTATATCTTAAAATAGAGTAAAGATCAGAAGCTTGCAATATTTCAGTCGGAAAATGGCTAAGAATTTTCCCTGAGACAAGTGGATAGCAAGCTAGTCTTTTAGATTAAAGAACGTGGGTTCAATTCCCACTAGTAAGACTGGTCTATTACAATATAACGAGCATACGGTCTTAGTCACTGTATTAGATATTATTTTTAATTGTATTATTATTAAAAAATTATAAATTTTCATCAGTACTATCGGGTTTTTAATGTAGTGGTTCGAACCAGTTAGGCGGTCAGAAGTTTTATTTAGTAAAAGCCTTGCCATTTATCAATATGAATCGTTTAGAAAAACAAAAATGTATACGAATATTCAAAACTTACTTCAAGCGTGGTCCTTTTCAGAGCATTAAGGCCATGATTAAGACCATCTTAATTGTTATGCTTTGCAAAGAATTGTCGAATTTATTAAAAAAAAAATTAGATGACTGCAAGTGTTACATATTGATTTAGCAATGTGCCTCATTGCTTTGCTTAAAGTATAACGTAAAACGACGAAATTATCGATTCCCATAAATTCTTCCTGCCTTAGGGTTTAGCTTGGTGTATTTTATTGACGTTTGAGAAATCTCTACAAAATTAATGTTTAAAGCTTGAACTTAACTTATTCTCGCAATCTTTAAAATATTTCTTAGAATCTCTATTTCGTTGTAAAATTTCTGTCTGTAATCTATCGAACGTAAAATATGTCTGGGATTTGTGACAACCTTACTAAATTACATACAAATGTCAATTAACTTTTCTAAACAGTTGTTCTTGTACATCAATTACGTTTTTATCAATTGCTCACCCTTCTATTGTATTTGATTTCGTTAAATAAGTGTAGGACCATCAGCAATTTAATGCCGGCGTGTCTATCATTTCATTCTTAATTTTGTTTTTCTTTTCTTTGCCCTTTTTTCCGTAAAATGGAAAATATTCCATTTGAAATCAATGCCAGTCTAAGAAATATTTGAAATTTAAATAACTTTCGGAATTAATTAAAATTGACCAAAAGCAACAAAAGGCAAACAGAGAGAGGAGAAGCTAAAGTATTTCAGTCTCCTAATTGTTCATCCTCTGGCTGTTTGATATGGCTGCTGTTGGCTTAATATTGCGGCGTCTCAAATTGAACTTTGAATAGATTTTCTTAATTTTTTTTTTACCGAAAAGAAAATGAAAGGAATTAATATGATTCGAAATAAAAAAAATAAATAGAAAAGAAAAGGGGAAAGAAATTAGAGTTTAGTTTATACAGTTACTTATAGGTTATATAAACTTCAAACATAAATACATACATACATAATTGGTCATTATAATTCTTTAGTCAGGACTACAACTTAGCATCTCACACCACTTAAGTTGTGTGTGTTAATTTTAATAAGCGGAGGGACCTACAGTTTAAAGTCGACTCCAAACGACAGATTTTTTAGAAACTTTTCATCGCAATTTTATTTACTCTCAGAGTTTTTGCCGACGAAATATTTTTTTATATTTCGTTTTGATGTCCGACATGGGATTTGAACTGATAAGCCAAAACACTACCTGCTAGACTATGGCGACTTCAATTTACAAAGCCTTAAAACCACATGAAAGCATTGCCAGATTTCAATAAAAATTTTTTAAATCAACTGATTTTTCTTAAGGTTAAGAAAAAATTATGTTCCTTCTTAAGGCCGTGTCAGATAAAACTTTGGCTTCGCGTTGCGTTGCATATACGCTTTGACATTTAAGATAAATGTACATGTTTATATGGCACTTGTCACATAAACTGCTTTTAACGCAACGCAAAGCGAAAAGTTGGGCATGTCTCATGTTTTTGCTCGCTTTGACAATCAGCTGTTGATTATTCAGTAAATATTTTTAGCAAATTTGAGCGCAAATTTTATTGTTTCAATATTTTTCTTTAAATTTAAAGCTTTTTGTTATTGTTTTGTTTTTATTATATTAAAAAAAAGAGGTAAGTGAATTTTATATTTTGGAAGAAGTATTTAATATAATTTTCATAATTTTACTTAGTAAAAAAACTTACGCGCCAACCACTTTTGAAAGAGAAACAAACAACGCGAGTGTTGTCAAAGTTTTGGTTGTGTCATACACCTTTTGCTTTACGCTTTTCTCTCAAAGTTATAAACGTCACGCAAAGCAACAAAGTTTTATCTGACACGGCCTTTAGTATTGTAGACATATTGTTACGTTTTTACCTTTTAGAAAAGTTTAAAAGATGAGCTCCTAGATTACAAATAAAATAAAAATAAATTTGTGTTCAGTTTTAATTAAAATTATTTATTATTCGCACAATTCTGTGTGACACTATTCACAACTTGATGTAAACAACAATAACTGCTCTTCTTTATTATTCCTCTGTTTATAACCTTTGCATAAACAATAACAATTACTGGGCAATTATTCTACAGATCTTTGTTACGGAGATCTCCAAACCACGATTACTCTCTTCAAACACACCGCGCTTTTACATAAAACTGACTGAACTTCACTCACTCAGTCGCCTGCTTTGAATTGCCTTTTAAATGGTAGAGTAAACAGTCTGATGAATGTTCTTGAAGGCGAATGTACATGACTTTGCCTTCTCGAAATCTATATAAAAAACATCGTTGTTTACATTTACTATTGTAGTGTTGTTTGTGTATTTTGTTTACGTTTGTTTTTGTAGAGTTGTTTGTGTATTTTTGTTTACTTGTTGACCAATTTTTTATGCTGGTGTTTGTTGCTACATTCAGCAGTACAATAATTTGTAAACAGGTTTGTTAACAGTATTGTTTTGTTTTTGTAGCTTTTATTTAAAATTTTAATGTTAAGCGATGTAAAAGCAAAACATTAGTATAAAGATTTTTCATTTTCGTAACAATATTTTAAGTTTATTTGTGAAACATTAAATATAATTTTTATCGCACCCAAGCAAAGAGAAAAGCTACCGCTGTGCTTACTGTATGTGTGTTAATGACAACCCATAGATGATGTTGGGTTTGAGTTTTTTTTTAATGACATTTTGTGGTTTCTAATGAAAAGAACGGTTCACGACGTAACGAAGGCATGTGGAAAAGCTTACTGCGAGTGAAGGCTGGGAAACAAAAAAAAAATGTATTTTTACACTTCTTTACTTACATATTCTTTTTTATTTTCCTCTTCTAACAACATATATAAAGAAAAAAAAAAAAAAAAAAACAACAACCATTGTCTAAGAAAGAAAACAAGAGCGCTATTTCATTTACACACTTCATAATTAAATCTCAGGTTTTTTGTAAATCTTCAGTTTCTATTCATTATGGTATTATTATCATTAGAATTTTTGTTGTTGTTGTATTTTCATTTTTTTGGAGGGCTTCATTGCAGTAAAGAAAAGTGAAAAATTAAATAATATTAAATGAATGCCAAAAGTAGAAGAATAAGGAAGTAGAAGAAGCAGAAGTAGAAGAAAAATTGAAATTAGAACGTTTATTAAAAACATAAAATACACCCTCTGAGATAATTTTTTTCTTTTTCTAGCTTTTGATGCTGTTTGTATTATATTCTATAATATATTTTCAACTCTATTATATATGAAGCTTAGCATCTTATTAAACCATTGTGTGTGTGCTAAAGACATGCTGCGATTCCTTTTTTTTTTTAATCTACAATACCAGGGGGTATAACATGCCTATGGTGGTGGCATATTGCGTTAATTTTTAATTCAATTTTTTTTCTTTTTTACATAAATTTTAAATATTCTTAGTGCGTTCGATTCAGTATTCCCTTTTGTAATGGTTATGTAATGTTTGTACATCAGATTTCCTAGACGAATTTAATTTTGAAAAACTGTGTGTTGAGTTGGGCATTATTACAAGTTTTGGAAATTTCTCATAGGATTGTACTGTGTAAAGAATGAATGCATTTTATTATTTATTTAAATGAAAAACAGACTTTAATTTCTAACACTGACAATCAATTATATCTAATACACGTTATTTTAAGCCATATGTGCTCATCGCTCCATTTTTAAAACGCTAAGATATTGATCAGCTGTGTACCATACATGTAGATTCCAACAAATACCAAAAATCCATGTTTAAAAAAAAAGTTGGGCATAAATATACCGGTTTAGTGAAGAAACTCGAACTAACCAGAGTATAAAACTACAGTGTTTAGATTTTTACTGTTTCTGTTCTGTTCTTTTGACGCTATGCATTGTCTATTTAATTTCCATCTGGTAACTTTGAGAATCTTACTGTATAGTTTTGTTATTTTAATTAATCTCTGTATCTTTGTACTCTAGTAATTTCTTTAATTTTTGTTGTCATTATTATTGTTAATGTAACGTTCTCATTGCTTTGTTATACGATGTTCAGATATGCAGTTTTATTCAGTCAGTATTAGGTTAATTGAGTACAATATTTTAAGTGTTCCGACATAACAATATACGCAGTTAAGTTGCTTATTCAATATTCATTTGACAGTTGATAAACAAAACAGATGGTTGTTTTAACAACATTGTTTTTATAATTTTTTTGGTATTGTTGACATTTGAGTTGTCAAAGTTAAATATCAACAAAGAGTGTTCGGTTAATTGTAATATGCTCCCTATACATACTTATAACAGTGCTGCATTTTTAGTTTTATTCAATATTACAACAATTTGCGTATTTATTGCGCAATAATTAATTGAAACTTTATATGAAATATTGAGCTCAATAATGGCGTTTATTGGTATTCTAACACTGTGATCGTTTCTGCCACCATATTTTAGTAGGTAAAGTGACAGGCCAGACGAGACTTTGGACCAGAATCCGTGCTTCTAACCCTTACACAGACTTCTACTTTAGAACGAAACATGAAAAAACATGAAATAATATTTCTTCGTCGACTTCTTCTCAGCATCTCACATCACCCATTTTGTATGTGTTTAATTTTATACATGAGTGGCGGGACCTACAGTTTAAAGTCGACTCCGAAGGACACATTTTTTAGACACTTTTTATGGCAATTTTATTTGCTCTCCGAGTTTTTGCCAGAAATCTGCTGAGAGGAAGTCGCCGAAGATATATTTTCTCATATTTCCTTTTGTTCGAAATGTCTGAGCTGGGTTTTGAACCGTCGCCTTACGGTCTAATAAGCTAACACACTACCTACAAGACTAGGACGAGTTCAAATGGGACTTATATATAAAACTTGCCTTCATTGGGTAGATCTTGTTATTATGGTTTGAGACCTGGACCATCGGCCAAACATTCTTCTTTGGCAAATCCTGGACCTGACTCAAGAAAATCAAGTATATGCTGTCAAACAATAGGAACAGATGGCGTAATGGATTCCATGTTCCGGCCAACAAGCTTACTTACGACATTCTCAATGAGTTTGCCTCAACCGAGGTAGAACGGAGATAAAGAGAAGAATAACTCTTGTTAACAGGTTCCTTTGATGTCTTAATAGGCAATTGAGTAGCAGTTTCGTGCAACAAAAATAATCTTCTCTGTGGCACGAAGCTATTGCGTACAGATCTATCTGCCTTGAAAGAATTCAGGATACAAGATCTTCAGTACTTTGGCGTTTATTGGAAGAAATACAACATAACTCTTGTATTGTAAGAATTTTGATTTGATCCATTAACTTTACCTTTTATGTTGCACAATCAGAAATCAAAGTCTTTACGCTCTAAGGCTTCAAGCAAATTTTCGTAATAGAAGGCAATATTTTTGCAACTTTGTTTTTCTGCTTCATTTCCTTTAACTTCAAACATTTAATACCAAAAAGAAAAAAAATAGCAGCAACAATTTGGCCAAATAAGCATGTTTAAACTTGTAAGCATCCAGTAAAAATCATAAATTTTTTAATGCCATATCTTTGGGGAAAACATAATTTCTGGAAAACTTATAATTTTTCGGGCTCATTTACAAAAAACGTAAAACGAACAGAGAAAATACTACACAGTTTCAAGACGTTGCAAAAAAGAAACCTCAAAGTAAGTTTCGATGGATTTTTTTCTCTTCTTGTTGTTATTGGCAGAGTATCCTTTAGTTTTTTTTTTTTTTTTTTTTTTTGTTTTAAATAAAGATCTCTAGAAATGTGTGCAACATTTTTCAACATATACTCGTAGAAGAAGTGCAAATGTTGCAACTAAAATCAGGCCATAATACGGTGAGGTATGTAGCTTCCCAAAAAACAAAAAAAAAATTAAAACTTTTTGAAGGAATTTATTGAATATTGTTACACTATCATTAACGGCAAAACAGTGAGGAGGTAAACGTAGTGCCATTGCTACTCCATGACTACATAACTTTTGTTTGTTTACTTTATAACTTGAACATATTTTATATGGCGTAGAAGAAAAGACAATGAAAAAATAAAGAAAAAAATCTTTAAAAAAGTTGAAGTGGAAAGCAGGAAAACAAAGCAAAGAAAGCAAACAAAAAAGGAAAGCAGAAAACTTTCTCTACTAAAGATTGTTATTTTCTGGAAATTATTCCGTATATTTTTGCTTTTATTTTCCATGAGAATACTTTTTAAGCATATACAGCAGATATTAATATGCGCCACTAAATTATAACTTTCTTTTGAAGTTAAAATACGGCAGGAGCGTGTAACAAACAAACAAACAAGCATAAGAGAAAAACAAAAACTAAAATGTCCAAACAGCTTTAAAAAAAAAATCATTAAAAAAATGGAAATTAATTTCTTGTGAAATTATTTAAAAGTAAAGCATACATTATGGAGTTAAAGCCAAAGAAAAGTTGAAGCTTACGTTAAGGAGTTAAAGCTATGGAAAATAAAGCATATTTAAAGGATTAGATTTAAAACTCTTTACTTAAAGGCGGTTAATATTGATATATTTTTAGCCATTAAAAACTATACTACGTTCCCGAGAAAGTGCTATTTCTCATTTTTCCATGAAAGAAAAAATTCGATACATATATTCTGATGCTTAAAATGCACCCGGCTCTGGTCGAATAAATATATGGATTGGAACTGGAAATAGATATGACACCATGAAATACGAACACTATTTAAAGAAAAATGGATATCGAGAAGACATCGAATACCTTAGCCCTAACGTAAGACTTTGAAGAACAAAAGCCACTTACATAACATACATAATTGGTCATTACAACCCTTCAGTCAAAATTATGGCCGAGCTTCTCATACCCCTTATATTATGTGTGTTAATTTTAGACATGAGTGCCGGCACCTACAGTTTAAAGTCGACTCCGAACGACAGATTTTGGAGAAACTTTTAATGGCAATTTTATTTACTCTCAGAGTTTTAGTCAGAAATTAGCTAGGAGGAAGTCTGGCCTGTGGTTTGAACCGTGGACTGACGTCTAATAAGCTAACATACGGCGTACTTTAAATTAAAAAAAATGTTTATTCATAAGAAAAAAAATATGAATATGATTATGTGTGGAGAGTAACAGTGGGTTGTATTCGAAATTTCCAATTTTTGATAACACTTGAGTATTCATCAGGTTGAATATGACCGATGGCATGGGTTATATTGGTTTTAACGATCACTTTAGCTTATGGTTTACATGCATATCAAATCGAACGAATTCAGTGGCGAGTTTGCAACACCTCCAAGTGAGATGACCTTACTCTCAAATCGCTCGTGCAGAATATAGAGTATGACATGAGTTGTGGTACGTGGTGTGCTTTGAAGTACGTTAATTTTGCTTGCATCATCTAGAAATGTGACACATAGCTGAAGCTGATTTTTTAATGAAAATTAGCGGCAACTTTTAACTGCTCCATTCAGTGAACAAAGATCGTTGTCTGTGATCAGCCAAGCTGATTAGTCCAAACAAACTAAATAAATGAGAATTAATTTGAGCAATATAACGAGGCGGCTGGCCTACAAGTCGAGAAGCCCAGATTCAAATCGCAATGGAGTTACAATAAAAGAAAAAAATTAAGTGGCTTCACACTACTCCAACACAATCCATATAAGAAGATCTCTCATCACCTGGAAGGCAGGAGTTGTTTCTAGGCAACGGATATATGGGAATCACATAATCCTAGGACTTGTTACAGCGGACCTATCACTTGCTTAGCTGGAACAACAAAAAATAGTCTTACGAAAATTAAAAATCTAGATACTGGTGTTTTGCTTTTACATCGTTTAACATTAAAATTATAAACAAAACATACAAAAACAACACAATGAACTTGTTTACAAATTATCGCACTGCGTAATATAACATCAAATGCCAGCATAAACAAATCATAAACAAGTAAACAAATATACAACAACAAACGCTACAGGAATAAATGTAAACAACATGTTGACATTTTTAGAGATTTCGAGAATGCGAAGTCATGAACGTTTGCCTTCAAGAACAATCGTCAGACTGTTTACCCTTCCATATAAAAGGCAAGGCAAAGCCTGCGATTGAGTTGGTGCAGTTCAGTTAGTCTTGTGTGAAGACATAGTGTGTTTGAAGGAAATAATCGTGGCTTGAAGATCTCCGTTACAAAGATCTGTCGGATAATTGCAGAAGGGTTAAAGAAAGGTATAACAAACAAAGCAATTATTATTGTCTACTCAAGTTGTGAACAGTGGCACACAGAATTATGCGAATAATAAAGAATTTTAATTGAAGCTAAACACAAATTTATTTTTATTTTATTAACAATCTACGAGTTCATATTTTATATGTTTTTAAAAGATGAAAACGTAACAATAGATTAAAAGAAATGGAAATAATGCTTTATGGAATCCGTATACTCCCAAGGGGAGGGGTACTGGGAAAAAAATGTTGACCAATATGGCCTCAACAAGATAGCCCTTATCAACTGTGAAAGTTGCGTTCCTCAGTTCTGGATTGGTCATGTTTACTGCAAATTGCTATCTGGATGAAAATGAAGATGAGAAACACATATACCTTTTAGTTGACAGAGATTCAGATGATGATATCGTTGAGATGTTGAATACTGAAATTGTATGATAGTACTGAAGTAGCAAATAACTGAAGTTCGAAGATTGAAAAGAGGGAAGCAAAATTAGCAATAAGTAGTGGGAAAACCATCGGCTTTAATTCAATTCAATTTGATTATAAAAAATATTTCTTTTTCATTTAAATTTCTAACCGAATTTTCTTGACCACCCAATATCTAGTTCGAATATTTTAATGCTTTTATAATTCTATTGGCCAGTTTTGACTAACTAAACTATAAATCATTTTGCTGGAAAATATGTTTATTGGCCAAACCCAAGAAGTAAAAAAGAAATTGAAAAAAGCAAAAATCTATTTTTCTTTTTGTCTGTGTTTCTCTTTTGTTTTGTGATTTATTGTTATACATGAAAAAGGCAAAATTTATTCTTTTTTATTTTCAAATTTCTTATTTTTTTCTTTTTTGGATTAAAACCTAAAAAATCTACGTATTATTTTAGATATTACTGTCTGCTTTGTGCATTTCATTATTGTATTATTAATATGATTCAGAAATTTTGTAAAACAAATATAAAAATTAGATTTATTTCTTTTTAAATACACTTAAGCCAGTGGGCATATCTTTTGCTTTTGTGCACCAGTAGTATAAAATAAAAGTTTTTCCAGAAACACATTTTTTTTTGGCAAAATACAAGAAATATTATAATAAAAATGTCATCCTTTATCATCAGTTAATGTACCTTTTCTTTAAGCATTTTTGCCAAAAAAAAATCATTCCTAAGAAAACTTTTGACCACTTTATTCTGTTTTTTTTCATTCTTTCCTTCTTAAAATACATTAAATCCACCTAATTAGGGATACACTTAAGAGTTAAATGGAAAACTTTTTATATTGAATTATTAAACATTATGTCCGAATATTGTTATATTTAATCAACTGTAAATATTTAAGTACATATTCTAAACGATATTTAGAAAAACTGATAACAATAATCGATTAAAACTTTATATCAAAAATTATGACAGTTTGACCATAATCATTAAGAAAATTGCATTATGGATGTATTTATTCTACACCATTAATCCCTACTCGAAGGATAAATGAAATTAAACGAATTTGGATGTAATAAGGCAGAAGGTGATGGAAATAGAAGCTAAAATTTAAACAATAGAACATGTTCAGCGCTACATAGTTGGTTATCACAACCCTATATTTTCTCACATCACCCATGTGAATTACTTACTGCATTGGAAAATACAGCCCTTTAGTTAGGATTACAACCTAGCTTCTCAACAGTTGCACCTTGATTTCTAACGAGGATTAGAAAAACTCAAGACGATTTTATATATCGTTAGAATAGTGAGAGAAAGTAGTCGAAAGAAATACTTTTTTCCTACTTCATTACGTTCGAGATATCTAAGCTAGAGTTTGACGGTTTCTCGTCTAATCAGGAAACACTTACAACAACACATAATGACAGTCATAATGCAAGGAATTTTAAATTGTGTGTATGCAAATCTCTGGCCAAATCGGATCTGTGGAGAATACCCCGTATACTCAAAAATCAAATAACTCCTACTGTGAAGTAGTTTCAGTTCACTTTAAGGATTACCTACTATGTAATACTTGAAGTCGTCGTAATTTAGTAGGTAGTGTGATGGCTTATTTGACATTTCTAACAAGACGAAAAATGAAAAAATACTTCGGTGATCTATTCTCAACAGATTTGTGGCAAAAACTCTGCGAGTTAATAAAATTGCCATGAAAAGTTTCTCAAAAATCTGTTGTTCGGAGTCAACTTTAAACGGTAGGCCCCTCCACATATATGTATACTTAAATCAACACAAATAACATAAGCTAGGTCGCAGTCCTGACTGAAGAGTTGTAAGTGCCAGTTATGTACTCTGGGATACGACATAGTCTTTCACACCTACCGGGACTTTTGATTTAATATCACTTACAAGCAACAGGTTTAAGCTCTCAGAGCTTTTACCAGAAGATTAGTGAGAGCAATCGCTAAATGAAATATGTTTTAGTTTGTGTGTCAAAACTCTCGAGCTCTGCTCTAGTAAGCAAAAAGATTACTTGTCATATATAAAACATTAAAAAAGAAAGACGTAATTAGTAGAATGCTTGTAGGCATCTAGAAGGATGAGTTCTGAAAGAAATATCAACCGATATCCGAAATTACCTTGGTAAAGTGACACCGATGGCCGATGATTCCGCCAACCATTAATCCACACCAAACAATGATTTCGCTATGCATTAGACACTCTGGGATCTTATATGAATTCGTGTTGTCACAAAGTTTACAATTACGATTTTTTTCTTATCCATCAATGAGTCTCATCGCTGAAAATTATTTTACGATGAAAATAATGATACTCTTCAGTATGGAGTGATTTTGTGATTTAACAAAACAGACTGAAAAAATTACAACTAATTTAGCACATGTATCTACAACAAGATGGTCGTTATCAACAGTCAACCTTCTGTAGACCATACTGAAAGTCTATATCTGAGAGGCTCAATAAAAAATGTCACCTACTTGAGTAAGGTAGAGTGCAGTGGTATGGGAAAGTCACATGAACCTAAAAAAAGCGTGTCAGGAAAATTTTGTTTTTGTAAACCTCTAATAGAGTTGACACTCTCGAAAGCTTAACTGATTGTCACACATTATTGTTCACTGTTTTGAAAGTAGAGTGCGCAGATTTGCAATGCGAAAAATAGTTTTAAAACCAGAGAGTGCAAGAGTAAGATAAAGCTACTGATTTCTGTAAATTGATGTCGTTTGTTAAGCTCCAAGTGGACTCACACACCATCATGTGGTGAGTTTTTGGCGAATTGAGTGGCTACTGCCCTAATTAATTAAGTATATTGCTGCATTTTTACCTTTTAAAAACGTTTAAAATATGAGCTCGTAGATTCTAAATGAAATAAAAATAAATTTGTGTTAAATTTCAATTAAAATTCTTTATTATTCGCACAATTCTGTGTGCCACAACTTGATGTAAACAACAACAATTGCCATTTTTTGTTATACCTCTGATTATGACCTTTGCCTAAACAATAACAATCTTTGTAATGGAGATCTTCAAATCACGATTACTCTCTTCAAACGCACCACGTCTTCACACAAGACTGACCGAACTTCACTAACTCAATCGCCTGCTTTGCCTTGCCTTTTATCTGACAAATGTTCTTGCAGGCGAACGTTCATGACTTCGCCTTCTCGAAATCTCTATAACTGTAACTATCATTGTTTACATGCGTTCTTGTAGCGTTTGTTGTTTTATTTTTGTTTATAATTTTTTTATGCTGGTGTTTGTTGTTATATCAAGCAGTATGATAATTTGTAAACAAGTTTGTTTACTGCATTGTTTTGTTTTTGTAGCTTTTGTTTATAATTTTAATGTTAAGGGATGTAAAAGCAAAACACCGGTAAATAGATTTTTCATTTTCGTAACAATATAGTTCTAGATGCAACTCTTCCACCAATAACAGCCGCATAATCTGATAAGCCAATAATACGGTGCTGTGCGATATAACCGATGTTTTCATTTGAAAATACCTGAGAAGCGTGAAAGCGGAATCTAGAAGAACGTGACCATTGTAGGAGTAGAGAATAGTAGAGAAAGCAAAGATAAGTGTAGATCCTTAAGATCCTTTAATAATTTAAGTGTAATGTAAGATATTGTCGTTTATTTTCTATCATGAGATTAAATTTAAATTGATAAAAAAAATTCGAAAATATTTTAACTTCCCAAGTAGTTATTTTTAAGGACTACAAGGTAACTTTCTGCTGCTGGAATTAATTTTCTATTGAAATAATTTTATAACCATATATGCATGAATCCATTAATCATTTGTGTAATAACCTGACTAGGCCAACAACTTATGTTGGGTCCCATTTGCTTTTAATGTGCCCGTATATAGGGTTCTTATGGAAATTTTTCTGATTTAAATTGTATGCCGCTTTCTATTTAACATTTTCTTTTGACGTTTCCATAGGTAGGTAATATAATTTGCATAATTCTTTAGATGGTTATAAAGGAAAAGCAAAAGAATGAAACAGAAGAAAAATAGAAATAGAGATGAAAATGGCAAGAAATGACTGTCAAAACATTTATCTTTCTGACAGTTTTTGTGTTTTGTGTTTAAATGTAACTGTCAAGCATATTTTTTCTCTTCTTGCCAGCATTAAGCAAATCTCAAAACTTTAAAACGTGAAGAAGAGGAGCCAGCAAAAGGGTTTACCAAGGTGTAAAATTTTTAAAAAATAAGATTCTTCTTTTCATTATTTATTTTTCATTTTCTCCTTTCCTTGACAGCATTCAAGTATTATTTTTAAGTGTTTTCTTTAACAAAAAAAGAGAAGAAACAAAATCTGATTTAAATTCTTAATCGTTTGTCACTTCAGTATTCGTATTTTTCTTTTCACCTTTCAGTTGGTTAAGCTAAAACGTCTGAAAAAATAAACGGAATAAGAAGAAAAACTTACCTTGTATGGGCACATAAATATTTAAATATAAACAATCCTCGGATTGATTTTGTAAATATGGCAGTAAACGTCTTAAATACTCCAGACGTCCCTTTGGCATACGTTCCAAAGCCGCTGTTTGATTGGCTATATCGGGTAAACGTTGCGGGCAAACAGGACTGAACCTGTAAAGAAAGGAAAAAAAACATTCAATATTTAATTTTCTTTCTTCTCTATTTGTTTTTCAACTAAAAAATATTTAATTTTTCTTAGCCTTCTTCGTTTCTAAAACTATCTTTGAAAGTAAAACGTTATTGATGTGTAAATATTTATTAATTTTTGTTTGCTCAACAACAACTCTCTTTCCTTTCACCTATTTTTTCCATTGTTTTCTTTGTTATTCTTCTTCTTTCTTCGAAAGTTTCCTGTTTAAATATGTTCTGTGTAACAATTTTTTTTTCTTCTTTGTTTTATTTTTTCTTTTTTTTTTTTGATAGTTTCCTTAGATATTCAAATTGGTAACTGTGTTAACAACGAGATAAATTAAGTTTATTTGAATTTTATAAAAAGTGTGTGTGTGTATGTATGTGTGTTTTGTTGTAAACTTTTTCTATTGTTACAGCCTTTGGAAATTTGTTAATATTTGAAGGCATTCGAAAAGTAGGTTAAACTTTATAAGAATGATTTGATTTCATTCGCTCTCTTACTTTCTCTCTCTCTCTGTTATCTTGAAATTATAGGAAATATGCTACATGGCGTATGAGTGATGTTTATTAAATATTTAAAAGATTAAAAAAAATGTAGCATACTTTAGAACGCAGTTAGTAGTATGGGGTGTGTGATTTAAAAGTTTAAATTTAAAAATCCAATAAAACAAAAACGATTTGAAATTTTCCCAAATTTATTCTTTTGTTATGAATTGCAATTGTTGCGGTTAGAACTTGAATATCATTTCATTCAGACGGCTACCACGCTGGCTTCACAGTACCTCATTCGATCGGACCAATTTTCGCTTAGTTTTTCTAGTATATGCGGTCGTGTCTAGAACAAGATCAAGAATGTTGGCTTTCAAATGCCCAACCGTCTCTTGTTTGTCGGTATAATACTTTTCATTAAAGGCTTCCCACAGATAATTGTTCAACGGTGTCAAATCGCAGCTTCTTGGCGGCCAACTGACGTCGTCACCATTTCAGACCAATTGTGGCATCAGATGTGTTACAAATTGCACCATCTTGTTGAAACTAAACATCGCTCACATCAAAAACATTGAGAGGGGGTACAAAAAAAATGGGTTATCATGAAGTCTCCATTGACCGTAATGGTTCAAAGGAATGTGGGCCACTGATGCCTCCGCTTCACAAACGCACAGGACAGTCACTCGAAATGGGTGCATTGGCTTCTATAAGACAACGTGTCGGTTTTCTGAGCCCCAAATACGGCAATTTTTCTTATTATCGTATACACCAAGATGAAAATAAGCCTCATCTGAGAAACAAATTTTCAACCAATTTGCCTTTGTTTTGGAAATAAATTTCCAATAAATTCCAACGTTGTTCAAGCGTTAATCGATTCATTACGTTCATTCACACATAATTGGTCATATGGATTCAGGATTGCGATCGAGCTTTTCACATCACTTAACTTGTATGTGTTAATTTTATACATGAGTGACGGGACCTACATTAGTCCAGATTTTGACGTGAGTATCGCCTACGGCGCAGTCTAGTAGGTAGTGTGTTCGCTTATTAGACAAAAAGCTGAGACTGTTGTTGAGATATTTCTTCGGCCAATTCCTCTCAACAGAGAGTAAATAAAATGGCCATGAAAACTTTTTCTTACATCTGTTGTTTGGAATCGACTTCAAACTGTAGGTCCCTGACTGAAGAGTTGCACTAGACATACCGATAATTAAACAAGCTCAGCCATTAATGAATCAATGAATCTGATATACATTTTCTTTGATTGAAACTTAAAATAGGCAATGTTTAATGAAAGACCCGATATTTATAGAATGTCGTGTCGTTTCATTCTATAATTTGTTTTCCTTTTTTTATTTCATATTTCTTACTTTTAATTAAAAAAGAATAATTTATTCAAAGCAAATTGCTTTTCAAATTAAAAATATTGCAACTGAAGATACATTTTTATTCCAATCAAAAAAAGATACAACACACACATACACACACAGATTTTAAGCAATAATTTTAATGGCATTTGAATTTTAAATTGTTTATAAATTGTGGTCTTAAATTAGTTGGAATATAAAAACTGATGCTACTCTAATGCCAATTATATATACTTTTATAAGCTGTGGTCTTATGTATATACCTATATACATACATATACAATGTATATATGTATGTCAGCATATGTGTCTTTGTATCTGTGGTGGTGGAGTGTTATAATCAGTATTAATATTTGCTTTATGTTGTATTTGTTTTAAATATCTTTTAATACGTTTGGGGTTTTCACTTTAAAATTGTCAAAGGATTAATACACGAATATATTTAAATAAAGACACACACTCATTTGTATATACAAAATACTTATATGTGGGATGTCATATGTATACATATGTATGTATGTATATTTAAATCTCATTTTCAAACACATGCATGTATGGTTTTCGAAAATAATGCCTGTTAAATGTATAATTTCCGTTCTAAATCCTTTCGAATTGCTATGGGAAAACCTATGTTCCTTTTTTACTTTGTTGGTGGTTGATGTTGTCGAAATCAAAATGTCTGCAGAAGTGTTATTGTGGCAATGTGAGGGAAAAAGGTTTTGCAAAATAATACTCCTTGCCTTTCAGGCTTTATGTTGGCATAAGATTATTTGCTAAAATAAATCATAAACTACGTTATCAAAAGTCTACTCTATTGAAACTCTATTAAATAATTTTCAACAATAAATTCCATTTCAAAGAGAAAAAGAAACAACAAGAAATATAAACTATTTTGCAGTTTCTTAAACAGAACTTAATTTCATTTGATTTTATTTAATTTGAATATTTTGTTGGTTATTGATAAACGCATGAAGAATACATATATTCGGAATCGGAATATATAAAATGTTTCTTTAAATGGAATAAATTTTGATTGTTGTTGCAGAGAGAGAGGAAATTAAATTAAATAAATTTATATACATATATGGTATGTATGTACTCCTTAGTTTTCTCAATAATTTGTGGTCTGCAAATGGTTTTTGATTTGTGATTTGATTTTGATTTGAGTTTAATACAGCTCATGGCAATGTACGTTGCATAGTTATTGGCCATTATAATTTCAATCGGTTTATAATTGATTGATCTTTACGTAGGCATTTAATGTGCATGACAGACATCTCTAACAAAACAAAATTTTAAAAAAATATTTCTTCGACCACTCTCTCTCAGCAGATTGAATAATAAGATTGAATCAACTTTAAACTGTAGGTACCGCCCACTCATCTGTAAAATTAATACACTCAACATACTATATGGTGAAGAAGCTAGGTTGTAATCCTGACTGAAGGGTTGTAGTCAACAATTATGGATAGGGTATCCATATCAACATAGGGTAGGCCATTGAAAATTTTTAATTTAATAATGCAATAAAGCAAAAGCGGTTGTGATTTTTCAAAATTTTTTAATTTTTTGTTGTAAAGTACAACTGTTCCGATTAGAAATGGAATATCATACCATTCATATGGCTACCATGGCTGGTCTCACAGTACCTCATTTGATCGAACCAATTTTCATGCACTTTATCGAGTGTAATGGATCGTATCTCGTCAATGGCGTAACAAATGTAGACCTTGAAATGCTCAATTGTCTTTACTTTGTCGGCATAATACGTTTCTTTAACGGCGCCCCCCCCCGCAGAATAGTTCAACGGTGTCAAATCGCAGTTTCTTGGCGGACAATTCCGTTATCATTGTACAATGGGTGTCTCCATTACACGTAATGGTTGCTTCTTCGCTCTACAAACCGCACCAAACAGTCTCTCTATAGGATAACATGTGGGTTTTCTGAGCCCCAAATATAGAAATTTTGGTTTTTAACGTACCCTCCAAGATGTAAAGGAGCTTCGTCGGAAAAGATGATTAGTTTTCTGTTGGCAAAATCGATATAATTGTGCTGTTTCTCGTTGGCCTTTCTAAGGAATCGAAAACGAGGCTAATGGTTATGCGGCTGAAAATTATTAACCATTGAATTTTGTAAAGCGTAAACTGGTAAATGAAATATTTAGTTCTTGAGAACAATGACGAGTCAGGCACAGCTACGAAATTTTCGGATGCACGCATTGTACAAGCGCGCTTTCGTCTTGGCGCATCAACAATGACATCAGTTCCACGAACTTCAGCCAAAAACTTGAATTGGTCTCTGTTGGTCCTTCTCTGCGAGCAAATTTTGTACGATATTTTCGTGAAATTTCCGACCAAAAGCCTTCATTTTGGAAACAAGTTTCCAATAAATCTCAACGTTCCTTAAACGTAAATCGATTCATTACGTTTAGAGGAGATAATATACTAAATTTTGTGACAGAATAGAATGACATAAGTATTGCCAGATTCGAAAAATACGATGATTCAAATTTAAACCGATAGATATACCACCATTTATACCCATGCCAGAGATCAGCAATGAACCGTTTTTTCGCTACTCATAAGTATTTATGAAATTTTGAGTATGAATGAGTCAACAGTATTGAAATTTAACTACTCTGATTCATTCGTACTCACTACAACATGGATTTATAAGTAGAGGTTGCAATGAGTATGAGTACAACGTTGACATCTATCTCATAATATTCGAAATATGTTTGATTCATACGCCTACTTATTCAGATTCAGAAGTTTAGAAAAATAATTATAGTACTCATAAATGATTCGAGTGATTCAAATAAATTATCAAAATTTGCGGTCTTAGTTGTTGTTGCATTTACAAAAAAAGAAGAAAGAATAAGACAAAGACAGCAAGCAAAGCAAACACATAACCTTCTGGTGAGTATTGTAATGTTCGTACCCGAATCATAATTATTTTGTGGTTCTTGTAATTGTTGAGTAATTGAGAGTCGAAATCAACAACATCATGCGTATTGTTAAGTATGAGTACGATGAGTAGTTCAAACTTTGAATATGAGTAGTATGAGTATTAATGCGTATAAATATCAGAAATTATGAGTATGATTCGAATCTATACATCTTTTTGAATACACATTGCTGACCTCAGATCGATGCTAATCGAATGATGCCTTAACGCAGTTAAGCACAGTGTTTGTGTATCCAACATAGTTGATAGACTTGAGCAGAACTTTAATTGAAATTCGTTTAGAAAAGTGAAAACTAAAGATCATAGCTTACCGTCATAACAATGTACTCACTTGTAGTGGTTGTTTAACTGTTAACAACTACTATGAAGACGTGTTTCCTATTCTTTTTCCATCAGTATCAAACTGAACTAAACTGTCTTTACTATTAATTTTACTATTAATTTAAAATATGTTTTAGTTAAATAGTCTTTAACTCATTATCATCTAAATAGTTAAATAGCGCATACATACACAAATGAAACTTTATTTAAATAATGCCGCCGGTAAAATTCAAATCTGATAACAAAAATTTATGGAACTTAACTTATTTAGAAAGTTTTTATGAAAATCAATTAATATTAATGCTGTATTAAAAATAAAACCCGAATCATTAAATGCTTTGCCCAAATGTTTAACTCATTATCGATTTAATTTTGCAAATATTATTAAACTTATTATTATACAACTATACATACATACATACATACATACAATATGTTTGTAATATGCCCCAAGACCAAAATATCATTTACAATTTCTAACTAAAGTACTTTAAATTTTATGGGCATTATTGTTATTACAATAATGCGAGAGTATTTGATTTTTATTTTATTATTAAATATGTATGTATGTATGGTATACTACATGATGTTGCAATAGTGACATCCACTCCGAATATAAATTTTTTTTTTTTAATTTTTAAATTCTAATCTGTTTTTTTTGGACAAAAATAAAATTAAATTTAATTGCCAAATAATAATTGACGAAAAGTTAATCACATCAATTTAATTGAAATTGTTTACATTGCATGCCATTCGAAAAGAAACCTTTTGTTGAGGCAAAGACAAATTTTCAACGAAATTTACGGTATAAACATTTCGGTTGACTGGTATAAGTTCGGTTTTCTGGTACAGATTGGTTGAAAGGTGACAGACACATGTAAGAGAAACATTATTATTCAAAAAAAAAATATTATATGCGTCTTGCCGAGACAACCACCTACATTCAAACGACGTAGCCAAGCCACCTCCGCCGCTGGATGTTAATGAGCTGCACAACGTCCATATCGATGAGCAGCTTATAACCCTTCAGTCAGGATTACGACCTAACTTCTCACACCTCATGTTGTGTGTGTTAATTTTATGTATATATGAGTGGTCAAACAATAGAATTGTTTGGTACATTTTTCATGGCAATTTTATTTCACTTCCAGAGTTTTTGCCAGAAATCTGCTGACAGTAAATCACCGAAGAAATATTTTATCGCATTTCGTTCTGACCTGGAGTTTGAACCGTGGTTTCACGTCTAATATGCTAACATACAACCTACTAGACTACGGTGACTAAGAAGCTCATATAGCTCTTTATTAGATTTTACGTGGGACTTTTCTCTCTAGTACTCTCAAGGCTTGTAAATCTCTGTTTTCTAGTGTCCCCGTAAAGAAGCACTGGGAGGATAAGCGACTTATAAAATATAAGTTTTTATCATACGAGTTAGATCTCTGCTGCTCAATTGCCTATTGTGATCATAATAGCACCTGTTGGCAAGAGTAATATTATATACTACGCTTGATCTCCAGACTGACATTATTTGGTTGCCAACGAAGGACCCAAAAGTAAATAAATTTACTATCAACATCGAAAGTATAGTTATCGGCCGTAATCAGGCATCCGATACATCACATGTCTCTACTTGTCATTGATTGCCATTAAAGCAAATTATTAGTAGCAATGAAAAGCCTCAACTAGCAAAGCAAACTAGCTTGAAGGAATGGGAACTTCCATGTCGTTGAAGGGGCCAGAATGGTGCTGTGAGAAAAGAGGTGAATGTTTCGAAAGGTATGCTCAACGAAAAGAAAGTTAAAGACAGGCAATTAAAAGTTTTGTTGGGCAATTACAATAAGGCGAGATCTAAGTCAAACATCAAATTATTTACGATGCACCTGTGGTAGATAACCAAATTTTCGACAGGGCACGGTGGACTCAGAGTACACTTCTTCAGAATAGATTCTGTGACGATGACAATGATTCATCGGAACATACATACATACATACATAATTGGCCATTACAACCCTTCGTCAGGATTACGGCCTAGCTTCTCAACACCACTCATGTTGTGTGCGTTAATTTTATACATGAGTGGCGGGCCCTACAGTTTAAAGTCGACTCCGAACGACAGATTTTTTGAGAATGGCAATTTTTACTCTCAGAGTTTTTGCCAGAAATCTGCTGAGAGGAAGTCGCCGAAGAAATACTTTTTGTATTTTGTTTTTTGATGTCTGGCCTGGGATTCGAACTCGGGTCTTTCGTCTAATAAGTCAACACACTACCTACTAGACCACGGCGACTTCAATTCGATTCATCGGAACACATTCTTGAAATCTGTAAGGAATTAATGCATTCCTAAAGGCAGCAATTGAATGCATACCAGATGCTGGGCAGGGGACTGGGATGGCTGACAGCGAGCAGCATCCTTAAGTTCGTCAGAGCTATAGTCTAAGTGGAGAGGTTATAATGATACTCTGTAAATTCTTAGGGCAGTACAATAAATCGATAATCGATAACGCATCCTTTCTCCATGCAAGCCAAAAGAATTGATTCAGATCTAACACACATAATTGGCCAGGAAGTTTTTGCCAGAAATCTACTGATCTGCTGATCTCCTGATGTCTGGCCTGGGGCTCGAACGTCTAACTTTACGTCTAATAAGCGAACACACTACCTACTAGACTACGACGACATGATTATTTATTCTGATCTAAACTGTCAACAATTATTGAAAGTGAATCAACTAATTCAACTTAAATTAATCGTTAGAAAAATATTTGTGTTCCATCATAACTAGACCAGAAGTCATTTAGGTTTGACGAAGTGGCACAAAGAGGGAGAGTTTTATGGCATCCACTGCGATATAGCGTGGACCTTGAACATTGTGATTATGAATGTTATCGATACCTGCAAAACTCTCTTAAATGTGGAAATTAAAATTGTGTAGAGTTCTGACAAATGCAATTGCATTGGTTTTTTTCGCTCAGAAAGCCCAGAGTTTCTACACTGCTAAAGTAATAGCTTTAAAAAAATGTTATCGAAAAATATTTTATCGATACAATTGCAGTTTAAAAATAAGTTCGTTTCAAATTTGTAATCAAACACTTTAATTATATTTTATAAATATAATATGCGAGGGTGGGTATACATTGTTTTATTAAAATAATATGCGAGGGTGGGTCTATATATATATATTTTTTTTAAATTAGATAAATTTATTCTGCTAAAGTTTTTAATATTTCATTAAAAAAAATTGTACACAAAAAATCCCAAGAAGCCTTAGCTAATATTTTACCCTGATTTAAATTAATATTTCCCTTACACGGGGGGATATATACACTCATTGTGTTCTAAAAATATTCATTAGCTAATTAACTTATGAACACTTTTTTCTCTCTTTCCTTTTTTGGGCTTGTTACACAAAGAAGAAGAGAAAAATTAAATACTTTTATGAAATACTTTTCATACCTTCATAAGCAGGTGTGATTCCCTATGAGAAAAAACTCGAGAATAATTTTTCTTTTGTTTAAAGCAGCATTTATCAAAAAAAATTTGTATTACGAAAGAAAATTATGGGTAACCTTTTTCTTGATGTTTAAACCACCTGAAAAGAAGAAAAATGGAAGCCAATGTCACCGTAAGTTGTCTACGCCTACGGCTGAGTGAATGATGGTAGGTTTATTTAATTTTTTTTTTTTGCTTTATCACTTGAAAGGTGAAACAAACTTTTTTGTGGCATTTTTAAGGAGACATTTTTGCTTTTCTTTATTTAAAATCCGTTTTGAGAAAAAAATTTAATTTTTTTCCAGTTCCACGCCATTGTTTATGCAAAAATAAGTGTGTTTAATTGCTTTCTTCTGCTTATTTAGACTGCCGAATGTTACTTTCTGACCTTTTTCTGTTTAAGAAAAATTTACCTTAAAAAGTAACTTCGTTTTCTTCAGTTTCTGTTATTTCTCCACTGCCTTTCTCTTAAAATATTAGAAAATTAACCTTTCAAGAAATGTTTTTAAATACTTTCTTTGGGTTTTCTTTCTTGTTTTCCTTTTTATAAATATTATCTTTTGATATTTTTTTTTTCTTCTTTTTTTTTTCTTTTATTTCAATCAGTTTCACTTTTGTTTTCATTTTGCTTTTGGTTTTATGTCAGGTTTATTTAACACAGAATTTATTCATGTGCGTTAAAGGTTTGCCTTTCACTTTGCTTAAGATCACTTAAGAGGTTAAAAGAAAAGGTAAACAAAAAAGAAAAGAAGAGAAACAAAATTTGTTTCCTTTCTAATTGTGTTTTAGTTGACATTTACATAAATTTAATCAAGAGTTTGTTAGCTGGCCCTGGGTCCAGCTCCAACTCCAACTCCAACCAATACATGTAATCAAACATTAAAGAGACCTTTGTTAACATTGCCAATAATTTTGATTTTTTTTTTCTACTTCTAATGACATTAAATGCCTTTCCCATACAATTCAATACTTTACACAATTTTCTCTTTTGCTAGTCTTGATAAAAAAAAAGAAAAAACCCTTAATGAAATGTGATTGATGTATATAACCTAAGGCTAATTTTGTCCTTAACGAATATTTCATTATCGTATGGTGTGGCTGACAGATTTTCCTTTGACGCTTAAAAATTCGTTTCATAATTAAATTATGTAAATATAAATGGGGATTTTTTTTTAGGGAATTTAGTAAACGAAAGTCATTAAAATTATGTGCATTTTAAGAAGATGTCCTTATTTAATATAATCGTAATACAATACTTCATTTAATATTCAAATAAATTCTTAAAACATAGGACACGATATAAAGTGTTGTAGCAAATAATTAACAAAAAAGTATTGCGCAATTCACACAACTTTGTATCGTGTATGTTGTATTGAATACATTTATTTGTTTGTTAACGCTCAATGCTATGCTGTATTGTGTATTTCGGGGCATTCAAACAATTTGATAGCCCAAAACCAACACAACCTTTTAAAAACATATGAAAACATATACACAATTTACACAATTTGATAGCCCAAAACCAACACAACTTTTTAAAAACATATGGAAAAAATGTGTATAAGTGTATCGAATTTTTATATGAAAATTATCAACAACAATCATACACTGTTGTATGTTTTTCCGACAATACAATGAATACAACGATACAACGGCTTGCGTGAATTGACCATATATATTTTTCAGGTTTACATAGATTCAAATGAAATTGAAACGATTGCCTTACAATTTGACATTATAACCCTTACGACCTAGCTTCTTACACCACTTATGCTGTGTCGACCAACCCAAGTTCCAATTTTTTTTAGCCTAATCAGCCAGCCTCCTAAAAATTATTGAATTTCTTCGATTTTCCCTTAAAAATTTTACCATTACAACGGTGCTAAATCAGCTATGTAAAGAATTAAGCCTACAGTCTCTCTGCGTAATTAGACGTCCTGAAATCAGCAAAACTGTTGAGAGAAATGGGTACGATTATCATTGGTTCACACGGATCTGATACATGTTGAACTTGCTGCCAAAACAAATTACAAAAACAGTGATATATTGAAGTGTTGAGATGGGAATCAGTACAGTTACAGTTCAGTGTACTCAAGTATAAGCATAGATACATACATAATTGGTCATTACAACCCTTTAGTCAGCATTACAACCTAGCTTGTTCTTTTGTATTCTTTTTCTTCTTTTTTTGTCTTGGGCCGGAGGTGGGAATCTTCGAAAGACGCTTTTGTTCCAACAAAAGAGAGCACGAGTCACCATCACTGGTGTCTACGTACTTAACCCACCTCCTACACTCTTCAACCACTCTCCCCCCGCGGGACTGCCGTAAGGTATTACTTCGCGGAGGTCTGGTTATCATTGAAGCTTTATCACTTCAAATCAAATTTTGCCTGCGTTCCTCCAACCTTCGGAGTTTCAGCATAACATTAGCCATTTTCTGGCTGTATTGGCTCCATTTAAAGCTAAAGCATCTTCCTCCTCATCTACACAGTTTGGACATATAGGGGAATGCCCAAATCTGTGCAGATACTTCATGAAACATCCATGACCAGTTAGGAATTGGGTCACGTATGCAGCTCTCAATGTTTGTTCTCTCCATTCAAGGGGTTTTATCAGGGACAATGTCCATCTTCCCTTTAAACTGTTCTCCCATCGTGACTGTCATTTGTGCATAGAAGTGCTTCGTTGCTCCACTTTTATAGCTGCTGTTTGTCGTGGATACTACAGACGGCGAAAGTATATCCGCCTGATCTCATCCGTCAATATGTCTATCGGTATTGCCTTCGCCAATACCAGTGCCGCTTTATCAGACACTGTCTGAAGCTGCTTATCCGTCTAATCGCGCTTAGAGGATACACTGAGGACAGTTTACTCCTTGTCGTTCTCACGGAGAGTGCCTCCGACCATATTGGTCAAGCATATAACATTATCGATGTCACAACTCTCGATATTCTTCTTCTCTTAAATGGACTTGGTACTACAATATTTGGCATCATCCTCGCCAGTGCTCATTGGGTTACAAATGCCTTCTCGCCGATGTATTTCACGTGCTCCTTGAAATTCAATCTGTCGTCGATAATTACTCCCTCTTCGATTCGATCCTAGTGCCTCCAACGGTCACTTCCATCCTCTCCACTATCTTCCGGCCATTTATCAAGACGGCCTCCGTTTTATGTGCAGCAAGTATCAAACCTGTCTCATCAAGCAATGCTCCAACTTCTCGAATCGCCATGTTGGTCTTCTCCTCTATTTCCCTTACTGTCTCAGCGACCGATACAATGGCAATCTCATCTGCATATGTTGTGTGTGTTAATTTGAACCTACAGTTTAAAGTCGACTCCGAACAACAGATTTTCTTGACAATTTATTTTTTTTTTCGTATTTCGTAACTCATTGTGTTATGCAATGAAACATGGGAGTTGCTTGGAAGTGGAATCAACTAGTCTTGGGCTTGCAAGTAATAGCTGACAATGGACCTTTAATAAATAATGTCAAATGGCGGATATATATTAAAGCTAATCGTATAGCATAAGGAGAACTCTTTGTTGGCATACCTTAAGCTTTGTAATTTGTAGTTTTTCTAAATATTTAAAACCGAAAAAAGGAAAAGTAATTTAATTTAAATATTTTATTTTAATAACAATAAAAATAGAAAACAAAATAACTCTTTTATTTTATACATAAGTTAAGAAGTTATTAGCATTTCCTTATTTCTTGTTGCTTTCATTTAAAAAAAAAGAAACAATTTTTAAAAATCCTCTTTTTAAGTATTTTGGAATTAAAACAAATAAAATTTTATGCCTTATTTATGAAAGGCAACAATCTAAAGGAATATCTAAAAGTTATTTGCCAAAATAAAATTGAAAATAAAAAATAAAAATTATTTTCTTATAATCCTGGAAAACAAACAAACAAATGGTACAACACAACGATTAGTTATACAAAATATATTCGAAAGGAAACAAAATATGAAAAAAAAAAGCAAGTAAAAAAATATAAAATTACCAACAGGAACAAATAAATGACTATGACACGTCCTGCTTAAACATTTCCTTTTGCAAATAGGCACACTCACCTGAAAGCCAGATAAAAACAACAACAAAGTGTGGCTTATATTGCAAAGTCTGTATTCGTTTCCAGAGAAACAAAAGATAAGAAAATAGAAAAACAAAATAAACTGGGAGGCAGGCAAAAAAAAAAATTATTGTGTATGCCAGACTCTGATATTGCAATTTCGACAAGACTAACAACAACCGCAGACGCACACCCCAGATGCTGCACAGTGTAATGCTACGGTAAAATTCAAAGATATGATTTCCTTGATTTATTTTCCCTTCATTTAGAAAATCATGCTATGTATAGTTAAGACTTAGCGTGTAAAATTTAATTTTTCAAATTTCTTCAGCTCACCAGATGATTGGTACACTGTAGTGTAGTAGGTGGTTGGATGATAGACTTGCAACGGAGATGCTATAGCAAAAAAAAATCTGAAAGTGATCCCCGAGGAGCTTGCAGATGAGGGTGTCTAAAGTTTTGATGAAAAGAGTAAGTTTAGAAGAACTTTCCTTCAATATATATGCATATCGATGGCTTAATATAGAAAGGTCGTATCTCGTTTTTTTTCAAAATCGGGATTTTTACATATTCTGGTAGACAAAACCCCCATACACATCCTCTGAAAAATTCAGCTTCCTATGTTGACGAATAGTTGATTTACAGTAATTAAAAGAAACATAACATAACACTTTTGTATTAGATTTTATTAAGTTTTTTCCTTCTCCTGAAAAGTACTGAAAATGTAAGATACGACCTTTCTATATTAAGCCATCGATATGCATATAGATTCCTACTTTATGCTCAGTCTATGACCCATTCTGTTTGTGACAAATGATCAGCTGAGAGAAGTTGAGGAAAGTGAAAATCAAAGAACTTCTAGAGGTTATGTATATGAAGGTGGAAGGATGATTTTTATATTTTTTTATTCTAAACAAAGTCTGGTTTGTTTTAAACAATTGAGATGATTCGGAGATCTAAAAGGTGAGCATTTCAACAACAAACATTATTGTTAGAGTTTCTACAAAGCGCTTCTTACTTTAAGTTACATAAAACAACATGCGTGTGAGATATCATCGAAATTTGTTATTCGTTTGAAAGAGCACTCGATGCCATTATGTGCAGAGTAGAAAACACCCTCGTTAAAATGTCCGTCACGGCCACCGCATAAATTAGGCTGAATTTGAACAATGGCGTGGCTTAGATTCACCTTGAGAATAGCTATGGTTGTGAACGTTGAACGTCCCCGTAGTCTAGTAGCTATTGTATTGGCTTATTAGACGCAAAGCCCCCGGTCAGACATCAAAACGAAAATATAAAAAAATATTTCTTCGGCTACTTGCTCTCAGCAGATTTCTGCCAAAAACTCTGAGAGTTAGTTAATATTGCCATGAAAAGCTTCTCAAAAAAATCGATCGTTCGGAGTCGACTTCAAACTGTATGTCCCGCCACTCATGTGTAAAATTAACGCACACCACATGAGATTTGTGAGAAGCTAGGCCGTAATCCTGTAATGGTCAATTATGTGTGTATGTGTATGTGTGGGTTGTGATTTATATTCATACATCTGCCACCTAAGATAACACAACAAGAATAAGATAAACGGGTTCAGATCGTATCATCTCGGAGACCATGCTCTGAAGTCCATTGATTGGACTATTCGCTATGGCATGAGCTGTTTGGCGCATAGCGCCATTCTGTTCAAAGCGCATGTCATTGGTATGCAGATCAAACACTTCAGGTCCAAAAAATTTGGTTATCATCGACTTACAGTACTCTCACTTGTCAGTGATAGCCGGAAAAATGGCATTTTGAAAGAAGTATGGACCGATTCACACCAAATAGTGACTTTTCCGAGAAGCAATAGACACGCTCGACTGAAATCATACCACATTTCGATAATTTTGTTTTCTCACGTAGCTATTCATCGAGAAAATATTGTTTTTTCATTTATCTATTCATCACTGAAAATGATTTCAAGAGGATCTTGCAGAGCCATTTCTTGAAAAGGGCATCATATAGAAATTCTTATTATTTATGGCAGAGAAAGATTTATAAGGCGGGAAGGCTACAATCAATTAGTGAACCAGATTGAAATGATATAAACTGTGAAATATCGGGAGGTATACAGTTGAAGTCGCCGTAGTCTAGTAGGTAGCGTGTTGTTGTATATATTAGACGTGAGACAGCGAAACTGGGTGGAGAGGAAATGAGGAGAAGGAGGAGAAGACAATTGTTAAATTTATGTCTAAGTGTCCAGTTCTCGCCAGTTCTTGCCAGCATTAAATAAAATTATCTTGAAAAGCTTCTCAAAAATCTGTTGTTCGATGTCGAATTTACAATATAGGTTCCACCACTCATGTATGTGGTGTGAGTGAATAAGTGGCGAAGCTAGTGGAGAACCTAGGTTGTAATCCTGACTGAAGGGTTGTATATGTATGTATGTAGACAGTTGGCAGGGGCATTTTAATGTTTTTTCACCTCAAAGCTTACCATTCAGTCGTATTCCGATGATCTTATTGCATGGTTTCGTACCTTTCGTATACATACATAGTAGTTTCTACTTCTGGAGTTGCTGCGCTTATTACATCTTTTATTATCACTGTTCAATGTTTTTTAAGCTTTTCTCATATTAAGGTTTCATGCTTTTGCCGATAACATTCTTGCCAGCATTCGCATAGTGAAGTTCTGTTTCATTAATTTCCTTAATAGCTCAACGATATAGTGACAGTGCAAGCTGTTTAATTCTTTGTTGCTCCTTTCGAACTGTACTGTAACTTAAACGAGCCTATAAAACTAAATGTCATATAATTCTACTTTCAATCCTGTTCATCCTAAATTGTCACACTGTTAGTTCTGTTTTCATTTGTTGTTTATCCTTGGCCATAGGATATATAAAAAATAAATAAAATTCTTGGGCTTGTTGAACATGCAAAATTAGTTTACGATTCAATAACAAAAAAATAAAATAAAAATAAAATTTGTGTGCCTGCATAAAAACAAATTGAAATGCCTTTTGCTGTGTGCAACATTGTAATTTCATTTTCAATTTTAAATTCAATTTCATTTCGATTTAAAAATATTTTCTTTAACCATTTTCTTTGGTTGATGGCTGGCCTGGGCTGGGCTGAGCTAAGAAGCTTAATGAAATAAAATTTAATTTAAAAAAAATAAAAATTAATTTTAATTTTCTCAAGAGTATCATTTCCTAGAGCATAAGTACTAATGATAATATTTTTCTTAAGTTTTCAATACGATTCATACAGCAACTTTCATTTGGCGCTGGTTTCGTTCATTTCGTTTTCATCAACATCAATAGTTGCGTTCATGTTCTTCGCCCACAAAACTTCTTTGGAAATAAAATTTTTAATTTTTCTCTTTTAATATCTCTCGGATATATGCTGCAGTAACCACTAGCATTTGGTTTTAATTTTTTTTTTTTTGCTTTTGTTATTAGTATTTAAACATCTTCCTGTAGCCTTTGGCTTTAATTTCATTTGAAGCAGCCAAACTTGTATGCTCCATGCTTTCCGTTGGTTTCATTCATATTTTCTGCTGCTGCTACATTCGGAAAATTATTAAAGTTTTCTTTCAAAGTGCCATAAATGCATTCATTTTTAAAATGAAATCTTTTACTATTCTATCGCTTTATGTCCACATTTTTTATTTCCTCTTCTTTTTTCGTAGGAAATAGAAAATCTTATTACGATATTTAGATGGAGTTTTTGAAATGAAAGTTGGAATAGTTCGCAGTGATGGTGGGTAAAATAGCAGCTGTTCGATGCGATAAAAGCATTTAAGATACATTTTTTCAGTGGAATCGATAGCAAAAAGAAGCCAGGAGAGGTCATACTACTAAGAATTAGAATGATAACGGTAAAATGCATCTTGGAAAAGAATTAAACTGGAAATGAATGGCACATTTATAAGAGAAGCAAATCGTCTTCTTCGCATCCAGCTCATACGTACATAATTGGTCGTTACAACCCATCAGTCAGCTGCCAACCTTGTTGCACACACCACTTATATTGTGTGGGTGTTTATTTTATATATGAGTGGCAGGAGCTACAGTTTAAAGTCGGCTCCGGATGACAGATTTTTTTGAGAAACTTTTCATGGCAATTTTTTTCCCTTTCATAGTTTTTGCCAAAAATCTCCTGAGAGGAGGTCGCCGAAAAATGTTTTTTCGTATTTCGTTTTGATGTCTGACCTGGGAGTTTGAAAAGTGGCCTCACGTCTAATAAGGCAACACATTATCTACTAGACTGTGGCGACTAAGCTAGTCACCAAATGGCACCAAAAAAACTGACTTTTCCGGAATGTATTAAATACTACTGGATCTCATAGGATTTTATGGTCAAAATTTTGGCTATTGACTACACAATACCTTTATGAAAATGGTTTACAACTTAATTTTACATTCATGAATCCAGATCGCGCAATTAAGTGGAATATAAAATCATTTTAGAATAGCTGAACATTAGATCGTCCGTTTTCAGGCTGAAATAATGGCTATTAAAATTGCAGCTAAGGTAACGGAATAGGTACAACGCCTTTTATACAAGTGCTTCACACTTCAAGACAGACGTCATCGATTTTCCGGTAACAGACCGTTTGAAGATCTGGGCATGGTGGCGAACGTGCCACTGAGAGAACTAACCAGGATTCAACCGTTGCTCGGTGTAGTTCAAAACCACCACTAAAAGATCACAGTCGCTAACGCATTGGGCTACATAGTCCATCAAGTGAACTTGCCTGTGAACGGCATTAGATTCCTATACTATACAGTCTAGTAGATAGTGTGTTCACTTATTAGACGTAAAGCGGGCACCAGGCCAGATATCAAAAACGAAATATGAAAAAAAAAATATTTCTTCGGCGACTTCCTCTCAGCACATTTCTGACAAAAGCTCTGAGAGTAAATAAATCCTGCCATGCAAAAGTTTCTCAAAAATCTGTCGTTCGGAGTCGACGTTAAACTGTAGGTCCTGCCACTCAAGTATAAAATTAAGGCACACAACATGAGTGGTGTGAGAAGCAAGTTCGTAATCCTGAGTCAAGGGTTGTAATGGCCAATTATGTATGTATGTATGTACTACACATTACACCACATCTAAAATTGTGCAAGAATTCCTGATGATTCTGGAACAGAAAGCGAGCTATTCGACCGTTACCTTCACTTAGATTGCTGGAATGTAAAAACAAAAGCTGATGCACTTGCTAAAGCTGGCACCATGGAAAGTTCAAATGAACTCTTACATCAGATTGACGTTCCTCTGCAAAGAGGCAATGAAATTATTTCAAGAAAACTCCGCCCATTGGCAATGATAAGATGAGAGACACCAGACAGATCTGATTTGACTTGGATAGATGCAGAATAGAATTTGCATTGCACCCATCAAGATTCGATTTAAGGCACCTCTCAGTACTGATAACAGGACACTGGCCTCCAAGTGTTCACACCAAGAGGCTGAATTTACCTTATAACGTCTTCTGTAGAAGATGCAACGACAAGGGAGAAAAGGAGACCACAGAACCTTATATAATTTATAACAGGACACTGGCCTCTGGATGTTCACAACAGGAGACTGAGGATACCTCATAACGTTTTCTGTAGAAGCTGCAACGACGTGAAAAAAGAAGAGACCACAGAACATCTTCTCTGCCTTTGCATGGTGCTTGGAAACCTGAGAAGAAGAACTCCTGGAACACTCACAATTTAATGATTAAATATGTCTAGACAAAGGAGATTTGAGGAAAAAACCATACTTTCACAAGCCTGCTGCTATGGTTGAGAAGCTATAATCATATGACTGAATATGTAATATCGGGGTTCCAACGGGACTTTATACGACTCAAGTAAGCTGTGCCTAAAACCTAAAACAATTTTTCACTGGTAAGCAGAGTTTACTGACCATTACTTAAAATCATGTAGTATTTCACCCTGAGTTACTTTAACAACCAGTCTTCCTTCCTAATTCCCCTAATCTATGATTCAAATAAAATGAAAATAAAGAAACCAAAACGGTTGCCTAATTTCGCAGAAGCAATGTTGCCGTTTTCCATTGCCATTAAATTTGTCATCTATTGTTCCGCGTTTGACAAAACCCCATTAAATAACGTTGACCATAAGCTTCATAAAAACCAGCACGTGTTATTGCCATAATACCAATACCCAAGAACAGCTTGATAGCGGTGCCCTTTTCCTTAACCAAACTGTTATACATAAAAATCAGTTATACTACTACTTTCATTGCTAATCTTTTTTTTATTTTTTCTATTTCTTTTTTTTCAGTTTTTGTGGGTAAATGCTACGCATTCATTAAGATTTTATTAGACCGGTCGTTAATTCCAAGTTTTTCTATGCGAGATTTTTTTTTTGCTTTTATGACTAAAACATCGACTCTGGTTGGATTATGATTATTGTACTTTCTCTATGGCAAGCATACATACACACATACATACAATACAATGAATGTTTCCATGAAGCACCACAATTTTGGAGAAGCATTTTCGTTTTTTTATTTTATTTTTATTTTTTAACCACAAAATATTCTATGCAATAGCATTAAAAGCATTTACAAGCTGGCTATTAAAGTCTTAACAAAATGGTTATATTTTTTTATATAAAACAGGACTAATGTTCCCAAACACCATATGTATGTATGTATGTCTGCCAGTAAATGCGTTATTTTTTTTGCACTCGTAAAAAAACCTGAGTTAATAGCAAAAATTTTACACTTCGTTTGTAATGATTTTGTTCTTTTGGTTTCCTTTTTTTTTCTTCTTTTATTCTTGTTTCTATACCTTCGCATATAGGTTTTGTTTTTGGTATAATTTCCTTGCTTGCCTTGGTGTTATAAAAATAATGTTAAAACGTAGAATGGGGAAATAATAAAAGAACGCTTTCAAAAAATAAACATTTTTATTAATACTGCCATACGTTAAGACATTATGACCAACTTTAACGTACTGCTAGAAGAAGAAAAATATTAGAATCTGCAAAAGTTAGCTTAAAGTCATAGTAATTGATTTTAAAGGATGTCAACAAACCATATACAAAACTAAAATCGAAATTAATTCAGAATTAAGCCGCCATTATTTCATCACGGTTAGCCACTTAATCTGTAGAACAGATAAGCAATGAATAGTGTTTTCGCTATTCATAAGCACTTGAAAATTTTTGAATGTAAGTAAGTGAACAATATTGTAATTTAACTAATCTTATTCATTCGTACTCACTACAACGTTGATTTTTAAGTACAGGTTGCAATGAGTATGCGTACAACGTTGACATCAAACTCATACCATTGGAAATAGGTTTGATTCATAAGCCTATTCATTCAGATTCACAAATTTCGAAAAATACTTATAATACTCATAAATGATTCGAACGATTCGAATCATTCCTCAAAATTTACAGTCTTAGTTCTTGTTGTTGAATCATAGTTATTTTGTGATTCTTGTAAATGTTGAGTAAAGGAGAGTTCAAATCCACAACTTCATATGTATTGCTAAGTACGAGTATCATGAGTACTTCAGACTTTGAATATGAATAGAGGTTCCATGATATTAAAATAAGTATTAATTCGTAAAAGTAACAGAAATTATAAGTATGATTCGATTATTCTCGTTTTTTTTTTTAATACTCATGGCTGATCTCTGATGTGTGGATACACAAAAATTTTTAAGAAATTATTTCTGTTTAAAAAAATTGTTTCTTTTTGAATGTTTTTTCGAATTCTACAAACAGAGATACAGTAAAAAAGTCTACAAACACTGCTGAATGTATGTACTATATCGCTGTATATACACCGCTTTATGTAGACGTTTTTCCCTCTAATTTGTTGGAATTTTTCTAACAGTTTCTATAGCGTTGTATGTATACTTTTTTCTTTGACCATTCATCGGATTTTTTTATGTGTTTTATGTTAATTTCATACTTAAATATTTTTTAGACTTATTTTAACTATTGTGTGTGTAATATTATTTAATTTAAAGCTGCTAACCTTCAAATATTTGTATTATTAAAATCTACCTTAAAGACATTGTTACACAATCGCCACAAAGTATGCAACAAAATGTATATGTATGTCTTCACTCTCTTTTAAGATTTATACGGTGCGTATACGTCATATCAATTTATGTACAATAGATATATGTGTACGTCACCAAACAAATTCTTTAACATTTTATATGGAGCGTATAAGTGATATTAATTTGTATAGAATAAATATGCGTATACGTCTTCAAGCAACTTTTTTTAACTTTTTGCCTATAAAATCTATGGGTTTTCAGAACTCAATTTATGTCAAAATTTAAATATAAAATTTATAAAATTATAAATCATAACATTATATACATATGTAAAAATGATATATAAATGCTTTGCTTGCTCTCTTTGTCTTCTTCTTTCTTTTTTTTTTTTTTTGTGTAAACGCAACAACAACTAAGACTGTGAATTTTGATGAATGATTCGAATCACGCGAATCATTTATGAGTATTATAAGTATTTTTCTAAATTTATGAATCTGTGAACGGGTAGGCTTATGAATCAAACATATTTCGAATGTAATGAGTTTGATGTCAACATTGTACTCATACTCATTGCAACCTGTACTTCTAAATCAACGTTATAGTGATTATCACCCAATTTATACGATGTATTTTACGACGTCTTTTTTCGACGTCTACTTTTGTTTGTTTAAGGACGGTGTAGAGAAGCAAGAGGGGTAAACAAAAAGACTCGATTTCTGTTTTTCAAGTTTTTTTTTCATTTTCCTCTTTAAACTATTTTTTGTTTTTGTTGTTCTAAATCAACGTTGTAGTGAGTATGAATGAATTAGAGGAGTTAAGTTGTATTATTGAAAACTTATATTCAGAATTTCGTGAGTACTTATAAGTAGCATAAAAACGATTCATTGTTGATCTCTCATTACGAACTAGCTTCTCACACCACTTATATTGCGCTCGTTAATTTTATACATGAGTGACTGAACCTACAGTTTAAAGTAGACTCTCAAAGACAGAGTTTTGAGAAACTTTTCATGGCAATTTTCTTTTTCGTAGAGTTTTTGCCAGAAATCTGCTGAGAGGCAGATAATAAGCCAACGCACTACCTACAAGATTACGACTACTTCTAGATAGACGTATTTCATTATTTGCAAATGGCAAAATAGACGGAATATATGAGAACTAATTTGACAGATGTAGCTTCAACAAGATAGCCGTTCGAAAGTTTCTGTTGAAAGATTTGACATTATTTTTGGTCCAACAATTTCTAGGATCTTCTGCCTATTTTGTTATTAATTTCTCATCTTTTGTAGTCCACTATATAGTCTTGTTATTGTAATTTGTTTTTTCGAATTCCAGGAAAACTATTTCCATAAATCCTTTGTTGCTTTTCTAATTGTTTGATTTTCTTGTTCCAATAAATAAATGGCCTTCGCAACAGTATATTGGTCGTATTGTAACACTTTATTTTACAAATGACATAGGGTGTCCTGCATAGTAATTTCATTAAATGGATTCATAATTTTACAATACATAAAAATAAATTCATAAAATAAGCTCTTCAATCATCTGTTTTAATAGCTGCTGTTAATTACACAAAAAGCGCAATATTATACACGAATTACTTCCAAATTATTTAATAACTTAATTTAAATTACAAGGTTAACAGAAAAAAACCGAACTAAATTCTTACAATTAGCCAAAAATTTCGAAACTTTTATGGCCAGTGATGTAGACAGTAAAACGGAATGAAAACGACAATAGTTTCACGCAAGCAAACAATTATTATGAAATTATTATGGCCCATATGCAAATTAACGGTAAATTTCACTATGGCATATTTAATTACCCGTAAGTATGCTACAAATAATTTCACACAAACTTTATACAAACTAACATAATAAATCATGACACATGCTTTTTGTTAAAGCATAACTTAAGGTGCAAATAAAATATAACAAAGTGTAGCATAGGGGAAGGCATTAATTAAAATGTATGTAGGAATGAAGGAAATGCAGAAACCATAAACTGTTTGTAAAGGAATTAAAAGTTTTGCATGATTTTAGAAGAATATTAGATATGAACAACGTAGTTTATGTAAGTTGTGTTGCCAAAAAAAGCCATGAGAATATTAAGAAGAATGAAAAACAAAAAATAATGTTTCACTTACCTGTCTGCCTTTTTGACGCCTGACCACATGGCTGCCGACACTGGTGGCATAAATCTTAAATTGCCGACAGGTGGTGAGGCATAGGGTATGCCACGATAGGCCTCCACCGGATCTAAATGGCGTCCATCTAATTGTACAATTACACCCGATAAAGCACCATTGCGTGTATGTATAATACGTGATGAAAGTTGTGAAGGTAATTGGTCATTTTGATTGTTGTGGTTGTTGTTGTTGTTGTTACTGTTACTATTTTGGCGACTGCTACGCGAGTTTGATAAGGATGATGATGATGACGATAAAGACGATGACGACGTCAACGACGATGACGATAATGATGCAGACGTTAAGGATGATGTAGATGATGACGATATAAGTGACAATGAGGAACTAGAACTACTGCTGCTAACACCACCAACACCAACACTATTTACAGCTGTCAATGCCAAAGAGGGCACTGTATTTGATAACATAGATGATGATGACGCCGATGACGTTGCTGACGCTGATGCTGATGATGTTGTAGCTGCTGCTAATAAAGCTGACGTTCTTAAATTTAAATTATTTGTATTTAAATTGTTGTTATTATTATTACTACTACTTAGAGAACCTTTATTATTATTATTGTTGTTGTTGTTGTTATTATTATTGTTACTATTACTACTAATGCTAGTGGCTGAGACAATGCTACCGCATTCCAGACATTGTAAAACAATTACTATCGTTAGTAATACTGTAGTGATATTGCAGCAGGATATTAAGGTGGTGTTGAATGTTGAAAAAATTGATTTTCTTCTGCTACGTTTTGCCACCAGACACTGGGATTTTATACGTTTGTCACCAACAGCAATTAAAGCTGCTGGCTGCTCTGTGGTTTGTGTTGTCAGTAGAGGAATGACTTTCTTTAGCGTTGCATTTATATGTTGTTGCATAAAACAATGCAACATAATCATTATGTTTACGGTTGCTTAAGCAACCGTTTCTTTTAAATAAAGGCAACTTTATTTTGTAAATTTTTTTTATTAAGCCGCGGGTTTTTTTTGTTCTTTTTTTCGGTTGTTGAAACAATTGTTGTTGTTGTTGTTTTTTTTTCTTCTAGTAGTTTTCGTTACTTTTGTTTTTCCTCAAATACTTGCGTTGTTATAGTAATTCTTGATAAATAAAAGAAGAGCAGTGGGTATGATTAGTGCACGGGTATGTAGGTTTTATAATGCTGCCCTTATGTCTGTGTTCTAATTTTGGTTTATTTTTTGAAAGTTTTTTTTGTTTAATAAAAATTAAGCTGTTGTTATTGTTGTCATATGCTGTAAGTAGATTTTTGTAAATTTCATTTATAAAATGTTGCCAGTAAATTATGTTGTTGCCAATACAGTTATTTGCCTTATAGTGAGTGTTTGTTCCTTTTTTTTCTTGCGCACTCTGCTATGTGCTGGCAGTGCTGGCAGCGTGTTAAGCACTTAGAAATGTTATTCGCTGAAGAGCCACTTAAAAAGGTTTTTTTGTCTTTTTTTCTTTTCTCTTTTTGGTCGTAGTTATACGCTTAGTATTTCACTCTGTATGTGTAGATTTTTTTAGAGATTTTTGTTGTCTTTTAGCATTTGTTTGCCTAAGAACACTCAGGCAACTCTTCAAATAATGTACTCATATATATGCATAGAGTTGTGTTACTACAACTCTCCACTCTACAATATAGGCCCTTTTGCATGAGCTCATATGTATAATATCCCTCCTCACTCATACACACACTCTCTCTCTCTCTCTCTCTCTCTCCTCTCGAAGAGATTTCGAGTTGTGAGTATGTGTTGTCAAACACTTATATTTTCTTTATAGTTTCACTATGTATTCGTATAGAGTTCGCGCCATCTTTTTTTTGTAGGAGGATAGAAGGCAATACTAGCAACAGTATAGGATTTTCTTAATTCCGGGTTTTTGTTATAGTTGTTGTTAGACAGACTACAATGTTGCACTCCATATAACCATACATAGTCAGTTGCTGTTTTCTTTCTTTTTTTTTCTTTTTTCAAAACAAATAAGAGAACAAAAACAAACAATTTTTACAAAATGTGTGAAAAACTTAAAGTGGCAAATAAAACCATTTTTCCATGAATTTTTTTTTTTTGCTTCGTCCTTTTTTTTTTTGTTTTTCTTTAATTTAATGCAGCAACTGTGGGAAATTGCCTACATTTGCATGCACCTGCTGCTGTTGCTGCTGTACGTGTTATGGAATGACATGTTTTCTAAAGAGTTAAAACAGTGTGCATATCCTCTCTCTCTCTAGTTTTTTTTATTATAACTTCTATAACGTTTAGCACTTTCGTTTATTTACTTTCATGTGGTTTTTTTTCTGCTTTGTTCCAAATAATACACTTTCATTTTAGTTTTCTGTTGCTGTTGCCGTTGCTGTGTAGTTGTTAAATTGTTTTCACATTTTCAGATGTAAAGCTCATATGCTACTACGCCTTCTTCTACTAGTACCTCTACACGCTCGTTTGGCCCTTAAAGTGTTTATACCTTTTGCTTTTGTTTACATTATTATTGCTTGTGTTATTGTTGTCGTTGTTGTCTGCTGCAGGCCTTTAAGCTATGTGGCATTTTATGAGCAACTTAATATTGTTTTTGTTATTAATGTTGCTGTTGTTTTTTAAGCATGAGTTTTTCCATCATTTTTTCTGCTTTTTTTTTCTTCTTCTAAATTAACAATGCTTCTAGGCTGTGTAAGCATATAACCATACATTCACCTCTCTCTATGTCTGTCTCAGCATGTATATTTTAACAGCAGAAACATTGTGGCATGCAGCAAGAAGGAAAACAAAAGCGAAAAGAAGAAAAATTGTTCTTCTATATGAAAACGTTAAATTAAAACACCTGTCAGGAAGAAAAAAAGGGAAAAGAAAAATTGAACGTGAAACATTTTTATTAAGTTGCGTTAAATATTCTTTGATAAGCTGTTATAATTCTATTTTTGTTTTTTTTTTCTTGATTTATTGAATTAATTTAATTTTAAATCAGCTTAAATTAAATTTATTAAAATACATTAAATTTTTGAAGTTAATTCTAATTTAAATTCTAAGGTTTAGAGATTTATAAATGCCTTCCTAGCAGTAATCTAATTCGTTTTTTTTTTTAATGCTTGAAGCAAATGATACCAAGAATGCTTCTTTATAATGAATTGGAAAACAAGTGTTAACATAATATAGGGTGGTTTTTTAAGAGCTTCAGGATGACGGCCTAGTTTCTCACACCAATCGTGTTATGTGCCTTAATTTTATACTTTAGTGGCAGGACCTACAGCTTAACGTCGACTCCGAACGACAGATTTTGGGAAAATTTTTTATGGCAGGTTTTATTTACTCTCAGAGTTTTTGCTAGAAATCTGCCGAGAGAAAGTCGCCGAAGAAATATTTTTTTTATACTTACCTTCGATGTCTGGCCTGGGGCTCGAACCCGGGCTTTACGTCTAATAAGCAAATACACTACCTACTAGTCTATCAATAGTATCCTAAAAATTGGCTATCAATGTTACAAGAACTGATAGTTTGTAGGCATAAACCAAAGAGTTAAAATAGCCCCACAAAAATTTATTCACAAACGCTAAATCGAAGAAAGCTGTTAAACAGTGAGTCGAAAAGCTGCACAATCTTCTTGATGTTTACTTGATGAATTTTGGGGAATACATAACATAACATAATTTGTCATTACAACCCTTTTGCCAGGATTACAACCTAGTTTCTCACATCACTGATGTTGAGTATGTTTATTTTATATGAGTGGCGGGACCTGCAATCTAAAGTCCATTCCGAACGACAGATTTTAGAGAAACTTTTCATGGCAATTTTAATTACTCTGAGAGATTTTGCCAGAAATTTGCTGAGAGAAAGTCGGCGAGAAAATGTTTTTTTTTCATATTTCATTTTGATGTTTGACATAGGGTTTGAACTGAGGCTTCACGTCTGATAAGCCAACACATTACCTACTAGACCACGTCGACTTTTTTTGGGAAATAAAAAGTTTGTTCAGCATAGTTCGAATCGATCGGCATTCACTGAAACGGCGGCTTCTTGCTCATATAGACCAATAATTCTCTGGTCTTTTTGGACATATTATAGCGCTAGTCGGGTTATTGTATCAAATTCACATTGAAAGTTAACAAACTGAATAACAAGCTGCCACTCTATTTAATTATAATTCGATTATAACTTTCGAGGTATTCGTGTGGTTCATACAAGACCTTCGCAGCATTAATCGTGATTGTTAAAAACTATTGTCACAATGCGTGCCGGCGTTGGTGTTGATAACAGTTTATTCACAACATTTATCCACACTATACCCCTCCTATACTCTCACTCATAGCACAATGTTCATTCAAAAATCATAATAGTCACGATAATCTCGAAATTCTGCAATGTCCTTTATTGCGACATGTAGTCCATCACATTCAACATGAAAAAATAACCCAAGTGAAGCCCTGCTGCATGAAGAATTTCTTCGAGCGCTCGCTTGCCAGCTCCCCACCACTCCTATTATAACTGTTAACAAGTCTTCTACCAAAATCAGAACTCAGTGCCTTCTCAGACCAGCTCTGCTACTTTGGTGATCCAGAACAATTCAGTCAACAGGAAGCCAAAGCTATCCAAAGAAACAATCGAGGTACATCTGTTAATTTATTGCCATTTATTCACACTGTTTTGTCAAATCTCTATGGACGAATATGTTATTCAAAAAGACAACATTCTCATAATGAATGTTGTGAACAATTGTATGTCAACGAAATGCAAAATCTGCCAAAAACAATTCCATTGACTGTGAGAGTGTAAAGAAGAGAAATTCGGCCTTTCGCAGATCATGAGTTTTGCGATGTAACTTAGGCCAGCAACAGTACAAAATTTAACAGACTCAGAAACTAAAGGTAAACGATCGCAGACAAGAGTGTGTGTTCACCGAATGCGCTCCGGAGGTTTTCGCAACTGAGAGAGGTTTTCATCGAGAAATCATCTTCAACGAAGGGATCCATTTTGGAGTGAACAAAATAACTAAATTCGGAAGGATCCATAACCATATGCGATCCAAAAGCCTTCAATACATTATGAAAGAATCAGTTTTTTTTTATGCCTAGCCTAGTCGCCGTAGTTTAGCAGGCAGTGTGTTGGTTTATTAGATGTGAGGCCATGGTTAAAACTCCTGGTCAGAGATGTCCAACAAAACGAAATATGAACAATTATATCTACGGCAACTTCCCCTCAGAAGATTTCTGGCAAAAACTCTGAGAGTAAATAACATTGATGCGCAATATTTCTCGAAAACATTTGTCGTTTGAAGTCGACTATAAAACTGTAGGTCCCGCCACTTATGGATAATACATATATACATACATAATGGGTAAATACAACCCTTCAGTCAGGATTATGGTGTCTCACATCACTTATGTTGTGTGTGCTAAGTTTATACAGTTTAAATTCGACTCAGAATCACTGCCCATTTAATCCATTAAAGCCTATAACATCAAAAATCGTTTCTAACAATCAGAAACTGTTTAAAAATCTTTCATTACAACAGAATAATTTTGGTTTTAATAAAAAGAAAACACAAAGACTTTGCAGCTAATCTCCTAAATCGCATAGAAATCAAGTTTAATTTCCCTTTTAAACGAATGTGTATCAACGTTTCTAACGAAAACTAATTTCGTATCATCATACAAAATGGTCTCAGAACTCATATTGCCGTGAACGAACAACAAAAACACCCGTAAATCTACATACTAAATAAGTGCTTAGAGGTAAATTATTTCCAACTCTTAATGTAATTTACCTTAATTTTTCTTATTCATGCCTTCTTATCCTTCTTCTTCTACTAACAAATCTACTTAAAGACAACTTAATTTGTTGTTTTTAAGCCTGAAACAAATAAACAAACAAACAAACATACACTAGCGCAACGACCATTAGACATTCGATGTTAAAGTAAAAAGCCTTTATGTACACACATGCATACACAGCAAAGCAAAGCAATTTACTGAGAGAGAGAGAGAGAGAGAGAAAAAAAGGAAATAAACAGCAGACACTATTACACTGTTCTACGCTGTTTAACTTACTTTTAATATTATACACATACATAGAGACAGACACTGTGCTTACATATACAAATACAGACACATAAAATAGTAAATAAATGATGCTGAAAAATACTCATATTATTTTAGTATTTGTTTTAATTTCTATGCTATTTCAAGCAAAAGAGAAAAAATACTGAAAATATCTAAACATTCGCATGTTTGTTTTTTTTTGTGGATGTCTTATGCAGAACATTAATTGCGTAATTAGTTACTCACTTTAGCTGTGTGCCTCGCTCACTGACAGTGACTATCATGTTTAGTCATCTGTATGTATTAATGACATCATCATCAACATTATGCCTGTGTTAGAGGAGGATTAAATTAAAATCCAAAGGCAATGAAAAGTAGCACTGGTAAAGTATATGTACAAAGCATTACAAATAGAAATTTCCGTGCAAACGGTTGACAGTTAAAAATTAATTTCAAATGAAATGAAACTTGTAATGCTATTACGGCTCAGAACTATACTATAATGTTAGTGTGGATAATTAGAAACAGAATTAGAAAGTCACTTGAGTGATAAAATATTAAAATGATATTGGAATTTAGAAAGCAGCGTCAGGGGAATATAATTTAAATTGTAAAATTCTAAGATAACTTCTGCAAAAAGAATGTTCTACATATCAATGGACAAAAGCAATATGTTGGCCAATTGACCACATGATGATGAGGTCTGTAAGAAAAGCCGGTATTATGTAAATGCCACTACAAGGTATAAAGACACTGTACTCCAATTGGGTCAATAACGTTGTTAGAAATACTACTACTTCAGCTTTATTTCATTACAAATGATATCAATTATTTGTCCGCACCAATCTGTCAAACATAGAATACATGTGTGTGTACATACATATATAATTGCTCATTACAATCCTTCAGTCAGCATTACGACCTAGCTTCTCACACCATTTACATATGTTGTGTGTGTGTTAATTTTATATATGAGGGCCGGGAACTACAGTTTCAAATCGATTCCAAACGACAGATTTTTGAGAAACTTTTCATGGTAATTTGTATTTACTCTGCGAGTTTTTACCGGCAATCTGGTGAGAGAAAGTCGCCAAAGAAATATTTTTTCATATTTCGTTTTTGTTGGAGATATCTGACCTGGGATTTGAACCGAGACCTCTTGTGTAATAAGCCAACACACTACCTACTAGTCTACGGTGACTTCTCTCTTACTCACTTGCTATTTTATTTAAATATAAAAATATGAAGCGCTTAGTGATCCAATATAAATATGTATTCCTTGAAAATGTTCAATTTGAAAGCAAATGTTAAATTTAAAAACTTAAATGCAATTTGCTTCAAAAAATTTCTCATTTTCCCATTTACCACAATATAGCAAGCACTTCCTATTATGACTTGCATATATTTTACTTTTGCTTCACCTTTTAGTATAATATCTTAAAAATATTTCATCCCTATTAACATTAGCACGATTAAATTAAATTTCTTTTCCTCTAATTAAGGCGTTGATAATGACAAAAATGATGGTGGCTATGAACAGTAACGAGAGAATGTTTTTTTTTTTATGAAATTTGTAAATATTTTTCTTACAAAATTTCAGAATGTGGTTGGGTTTTTAATTTTTTTTTTTTCAGTAAAAAATGTTTGCCAATGTTACTTCAGATGTTTTTAATTAGCTAAAGATTATTTAAATCATAAGAAAAGATTAGACGCGTTAATATGCCCTATATTTGTATAGAATTTGCCTGATTTAATTAAAACAAATGCTTGAAATTCCTTTTAAATGTGTAGAAAAAAATATTGTGTTTAAAAGTTTTTCAATTCCTTCAAAAGTAATTATTCTGACAAGCAGGAAAGGAGGGAGAAATTAATTAAAATAATATGCGGGTAAAAGCAAATAAATCCTAAGAATTTAAAAGAGAATTTTTTTTAATCACGTACAATTTATGACAGATATCATACCGTGATATCATACCATATGATTTCAATTAAAATGGTATAAAATATTTTCAAATTAATTTTTACAAAAATTTTGGTATGAGAAACGCAAATTATTTTTAATTTTGTTTGTATAATTCCTAAAACTTTTTTTTACACACAAACATTGCCTACCTCAGATCTACGCAATAAACTTTAGTATTCCAGAGAATTTTCAATTCATATACGAATTTCGAATTTGTTTACGGGAGGTGCAGGGTAAATTAAAGAAAATATTTTAATTTAAGCCGAAAGAGAAAAAATAAAAATGTATTAGAAAAATACACTATAATTAATTAAATAATTAATTAAGGACATACCTTCGGGTCTAGGGGTTGATCGAGAATTAACGAATCAATCCTTTCTTTTTATTTTCTTCTCTTTTCCTTTTTTTTATAATCCACATAAGCGTATTTACACAATTGACTTAAAATTAAGAGTGACCAGCGTAAGCAGAATTAAAAACTTTTAAATATGATACACTGAGATCTGTCAAAAGCAAAACTAATGTATGTATGTATGCATATACCTTAAAATACAACTTACTTTAGTAATCAAACTTTTACATTAACCAACAAAATATATTTCATATTCATTAAATTTGATATCAATTTCATTTTGAGGTAAAGCATTTCTACATTTATATTTAAATAATGTATGCGATATTATCGAAATTGTTTATTACTTTGTAGTAGCCGTAGTCTAGTAGATAGTACATTGGCTTATTAGACTTCAGATCAAATTACAGGTCAGACATCTCCAACAAAACGAAATATGAAAAATATTTCTTCGTTGACTTCCTCTCAGCAAATTTCTGGTATAAACTCTGAGAGTAAATAAAATTGCCATGAAAACGTCTTTCAAAAATCTGTCGTTCGCAGTCCACTGCAGGTCCCGCCACTCATATATTTAACGGACACATGTTACTTACATATGTATTGTTACGAAAATGAACAATCTAGATACTGGTATTTAGCTTTTACATCGCTTAACATTAAGATTATAAACAAAAGCTACAAAAACAAAACAATGCAGTAAACAAACCTGTTTACAAAATTATCTTACTGCTTGATATAAAAACACACACCAGCATAAAAAAAATAGTAAACAAGGAAACACAATTACACAAACAGCACTACAATAATAAATGTAAGCAGCAATCATCAGACTGCTTCTCCTGCCATATAAAAGACAAGGCTTTGCAAGGCAAGTGAGTTAGTGAAGTTGGGTTGCTCTTGCTTGAAGGTGTGGTATGTGATGTGAGTAATCGTGGCTTGAATATCTACGCTACAAAGATCTATCGAATAATAGTCAAGGAATTGTTATTGTTTACGCAAAGGGTATAAACAGAGGAATAACAAAGGAAAGCAATTATTCTTGTTTACATCAAGTTGTGAACAGTGGGACACAGAATTGTGCGAATAATAAAGAATTTTAATTAAAACTAAACATAAATTTCTTCTTTTAATTTGCCATCTACGAGCCCATATTTTATAAGTTTTTAAACGGTAACAACGTAACAGTGTGCATATATGTACGTACGCTATTATATGTGGTAACTCTGTAGTGTAAAATTCTACATGACACTGGCGCATAAATCCGGCTGGATTTGACCAATTACATGGGTTATGTTGGGCTTAAGGACGGCAGTGGCTTATAGATTTTCGCATCCGCCTGAGTTTTAAGAAAACCCTACAAGAAAAAAATTAATGGAGTTAAATCGGGCGCTCCTAGAGTCCAATTTGCTTCACCTTGTACAGAATATACAATGTGGCATAGCTGTGCGGTACCAAATGAAGTCCTATTAAAACCATATGCCTTTGGTGTTCAGATCATTTCGATAATGATATTTGTATGTTGCCAGAATAGAATACTCATTTTGATAAAACAATTTTTATTATTTGCATGTGCTGTTGAATGTTATATTCGTTCGTGGTGATTTATCAACACTTCAAACCTGTCTAGAAAGTCACCATAAAATGTATTTGACAAATACTTTTTAGTAAAGTGCATGCTGAGACCCAGTTAGACCCGCAATAACTATGGCAGGATTCTATTGGAAGTGAGTGTGCGAAATTGGGGAGAATAGAGCAGATTACGTAACACTTACTCTGAACTTTGTTACATTCAATCAAATGGTGTCATTAGTATTTGCGCATAGAGGAGCAGAACTTTGAATCTGTATGCGTTTTGCAGAGGATTTCCTCTCTAAGAACTTATGTATTTATGCTAGGCTAACAAAATATCTATAAAAAGTTTGCTTGACCATACAGAGGAGGATTGTTATAGGAGTCACTGACGCTACTATTACTTCTCTCGTTTCGACCCTTTCTAGACGCTGCTGCTTCTATAGCCAATTCACTTGTTTATTATGGGTTTTTAGAATGCTAGGCTACGTAATCAAGGCGAGATTCTCGGTAAAGTTTCAAAGTTTCAAATACATTATACAGCTGATTACTGTATTACTAATAACATGTTCAAAGTGAACGTCAATTAATACAAGGGTTGAAATTATGCAATCTCTCCCATGGCTTTGTTATCAGACTTCTTACAGATGTCTCAAAGTTAGACTGTGGAACTGGACTAGATTAGCTGTTTTCTCAGTCACCACTACAGTCTTCATTATGGCTCTAGTGTCATTTAGACAGATGTATTTTGCCACAAAGGAAATCTATTGTACTTTGAGTTTTTCAACTGACAGTATGTTGTCGTAGGAGCTTTGTTCCACTGAGTACATCTTCGTTATCGGTCATATTCAATGAATTGAAAAGAGATACACAACATTCATACAGTTCGTGATTATTTCGAAATTTGTCTCATGGCTAACAATAAAAGGAGCGCTAGCAGATCATCAAATGCTGCATGGTTGAAACTAATCATGGCTGTGCTTATCAAAATTTCTTCCAGGATGACAAACTAAAAATTTTAATACGATAATAAGTTGCTCGGCCCTCGTATGTTATATTTGATATACGTTATTTATATTATTTCGGTTCAATTTGAATTCTGGTTTATTAAAGTAAAATACTTTACTCAACAATTTCAATTTTTTTTTCTTTTTGATATTGAATTTTTATACAATTTACACATCCTTTTCATATAGTATTTCCGTTTCCTTGGTTATAAACATTTTTGGAAGAAAGTTTGTTTTCGTTTTCATAATAATGTTTGTTTCCTTCTCTCTTATTTTCTACATTTTTTATATTTTTTTTTTCTCCATACGAATATTTTATGCCGCCAGTAGTTGTAGGTTTTGTGGTTGTATTTCAAATAGACTGTGACAGCGAGCATATACATATATAGGGTGGCTCATATGTTGTGTAACTAAGGGATGTGGGTTGCATGTATATTAAACAGTTACAGACAGAAGTTATGGCTTACATTAGCCTTCAATTGAAAAAGATTCTCAACTGCTTGGCTATATTTTACAGCTCCTTTGCTTAGACATTTATAGCCTTAAAGCTTGTATTTATGCGTTTAATACGCAGACAAAATAATTTACGTCTTCCGCCAACTTAAGCTGTATGGAAAGAAATGAAAAAAGAAAATCGAAATAACGTTGAAGTAATACTGAAAGAAACACCAGCAGCAATATTAGTCGAGAACAACTTAACTACAAGCAAAATGGAAAATGCAAAGAAAATTGTGTTTCCTTACAGAAGATTTGTAAATATTAAGGAAATTCAATCTAATGCCTACGCTTAATGTCTTTGATATTTAGTTTCTACGCTATACAATATTTGTTTGTCTACTTGTAACGACTGCCTCTAACAAACAAACAAGCAGGCAGACAGACAAACAGACAGTGCAACATATAGAGGAGTGTGAGTATTTGTTACTGTATGTATTCTGTCATTTAGTTTGTTGACTGTCTGGTAAGCCCGGTTAACTCGAGCAAAAGTAATTTATTTTCATTATATTTTAAAATGAAATGAAATTTACTTGTTAAACGAGATATTAAAACACGATTTAGAAACACTTGACGTCTTAACGTTGGCATTGCTACGAACTGTAAAAGTGAAGATAAAACCGAAATAAGTTTTTCTGTCTCTCTCTCTCTCTACTCCCTCCCCCTTTCAATTAAAAACTGCCAACAGGAAATGCTATTAAAATAACAATAATACAAAGAGATGGAATTGCAGAAAAATAAATTAAAAAAGTACTTAGAATTGTTAAGGTTGTATAAACATATTCAATTAAAAAAAGTTTTACCTGCTTTCAAATATTATTAATCATACGCTCCAATGGCAAAATGAAAAAATGGTTGATTTTATTATAACAACTGTACTTTCTTTATTGTAGGCTGATATTTGTGATATTTTGAAGGTAATACAGGATACAAAAAAAAATTGCTTTTAACAGCAGACAACTGTCGTATGCCAATTGACAGGAGCAGCACTACGTTATCTGTTAGAGGGCGGAAAATTCAAAAATTTCCAAAATTATTGTAAAATTCGCAATATTAAGGGGTTGTTTTCAAATTAATTTCTTTGAAAGGAAATATTGCCAAAGAAATATTTGAGAAAATTTCACTGGAGACAAGTCAATGAGCCTAATCATACTGCTGCTAATGTAAAGATGTGATTTGCAGATTCCAAAGCATTCACAGGCTTAATACCGTTGCACAAACGGTCCTATTATATCAATCCAAGAGATTATTTAGGAGATCATTTGGAAGAACGGTTACGTAGTCGCTAAAACTCAAACAAACGAACCGAACGCTTAACAAAACCCAGTACATTCTCATTCTATCGGACCAATTTTCCTACACTTTTTCGAGTCTATGGACACAACACTTTTCTTTAATAGCGCCCCCACAGAAAATAGTCCAACGGTGTCAAATCACAGCTTGCTGGCGGTCAATTGGCATCTCCATTTCCAACAATTTAATTGATTATGGCATGAGATGTGTGGCAAGTTAAGGATCATGTGGAAACAAAACATCGCCGTTTGCGGTTGTCATGGTGCAATATAAGTCTCCATTGATCGTAACTGTTGCGCCGTCCTAGTTTTCAAAGAAATATGGGCCAGTGATGCCTACGCTTCATAAACGGCCATCAAACGTTTGATGCAATAACTCGATTCTGGCATGAGATGTGTGGCAATTGCGTCAATCTGTTATAACCAAATATTGTTAACATCAGTACCATGAAGAGCGGATACACAAAAATCGATTATCATTGTGTGATAGGTATTTCCATTGAGTGACAAATAGTCACTCGTAATGGTTGCTTTGGCTTCTGTAAGACCACATGTTGGATTTCTGAGCCCCAAATACGGCAATTTTGCTTATTAACGTACCCACCAGTCGTTGAAGTCGCCGTCGACTTGTGTTAGCTTATTAGACGTAAGGCCACAGGTCGGACATTAAAACGAAAATATGAACAAAATATTTCTTCGATGACTTCCTCTCTGCAGATTTCTGGCAAAAAATCTGAGTGTAAATTAAATTGCCGCGAAAAGTTACTCTTAAATCAGTCGTTCGGAGTAGACCTTAAACTGTAGCTACTCGTAACTCATATATTAAATTAACACACACTGCTCGAGTGGTGTGAGAAGCTAGGTCGTAATCCTGACTAAAGGGCTGTAATGACCAATTATGTATGTTATGTGAACGTACCCAACAAGATGAAAATGAGCTTCATTCGAAAAGATGATGTTTTTTTTTAAAGAATCGACATCATTCTGCAGTTTCTCGTTGGCCCAATAAATTCCAATGTTGCTCAAGCCTAAATCGATTCATTACGTTTAGTGGAGATAACATACTGAATTTGGGACAGAATAGAATGACATAAGTTTTGCCAGATTCGAAATAATTCACGGTTCAAATGTGAACTGATAGATGGCCCTCCCGCTATATGTAAGTCGTTAGTTCTTCTAAATCAGTTCGCCATAATTTATGCCACTTTATCGTATGTAACAAAAGTTATCTGTGAAAATGTTATTAAAATAAAAAATCTCTCGTGTATATCAATGTTTAATACAATAAATATTTAAATCTTATTTCTATAACAAATACCATTAAAGTATACAATATACACAGAAATTAATAAGATTTCCTGTATTTAACTTCTCAGTGAAATGCAAAAAAAAATGTATTCCTTAATCATTCAGTTTATTACCGCGAACAATAAACTTTAATGACATTAATTCATCATTTATTTAAACGGTTTGTGTGTGTGTATTTGGCTCTTAATGTTATGGCCTTAACTTGTAGGAGCATAAGAAGATTTACGATTTGTTGGATTACATTAAACAAATACGATAAATTATCGAAAATTATAGAAACAAAAAATACAACACAATAAAATTGAACTAAGAGAATGGAAACAGCAAGTGAATCAGATAAGAATATGAAATTGAAAGGCTGTCAAAATAAAATAATTAAATTTTCGTTTCCTATTTATAACTGCCAGTTTTTGGAAAATTAATGGTAAATATTACTGATTTGCCACAAATTATAAATGATGGCAGATTTCTATATTATTTAATACATGTAGGTGTATACATATGTATGTATGTATGAATACAATTTCCTAGAAATATTAGGAATTACAGAATTTAATTGAAATTAATTCTTTAAGTCTCAACATGATGGTGATCAATAGAGTATCGAAGATAATCATATTTTCCGTTTCCAATATTTCAATTAAATTTTTCATTTTAAAACCAAATCTACATATGTATGTCTACTATATATCGAGTGGGCCCTCTATCGGTTTCAATTTGAACCACGACTGTTTTGCTTCACACTCAACAAGACTGGCTGAATTCTTACTACTCGTTGCCTCCGATTTCTTGCCTTTTTATATGCTCGCGTAAACAGCCTGATGAAGGTTCCTGATGTAGAATAATCGTGTTTTCACCTTTTCGAGAACTCCATTGCAACTACATTGTTGTTTGTATATTTTGTTCACATTGCTTGTTGTTACGTTCTCGCTTACTTGTCTATCCACTTTTCTTTTATACTGATGTTATTGGTTTACTTGTAACAACTTTGTTGTCTTTGCTTGTGTAGCTTTGGTTTATCATTTCAATGTTAAACGATGTTACACCGTTTCCATTTTGGTAACAATATGTCCCGATGACGCCGCAAGTGAAAAACCGTAAGTAAGTACATATATACATACATACATAATTGGCCATTACAACCATTCAGTCAGGATTACGGCCTAGCTTCTCAACACCACTCATGTTGTGTGTGCTTATTTTATACATGGGTGGGGGACCTACAGTTTAAAGTCGAAACTGTCGAACGACAGATTTTTGTTAAACTTTAATGGCAGTTTTTTATTTACTCTCAGAGTTTTTGCCAGAAACCTACTGAAAGGAAGTAGCCGAAGAAATATTTTTTCATATTTCGTTTTGATGTCTGACCGGGGATTTGAACCGTGGCTTCGCGTCTAATAAGCCAACACACTACCTACTAGACTACGGCGACTGCCAGTGGATTAGTATCGTCCCAAATTCAATACAACTTTTCACCCCACAGCCTGTAAGTTATTCGAACAGCCGTATTCAGTTCCCAGTATGGAAATTGATAAAGTACAATTAGATTTCTGGTCAGGGTATAGGTTATAGTGCTGTTATTAATCACACTAACAAATAATATTCTCAACACTTCTGGTATACATTTCTAGCTTTGAACTTATCCGCAGTTAGAAAACAGGTCCTTCAGCAAAACCAAATGTTATTCATTTGTAAAATGTTGAAAATTTTTGGGAACACAATGCATGCTTCCCTTAAGAATTTGATATTTAAATGAAAACTTTCATTAGGAAAAACGACATTTATTTTAATGTTCAGATAACACTTAATAACGTGTCATTTATATGAAATATAGAACAGTGACATGTGCTTTATTACACCATTTTGTGCGAACTTACTACCTGTCTATACATATACAATAGAATTCTCCTGCTGCCGAGAGAGTTTTTCAAAATATTTCGAACTCCTGCTGTCAGTTTTCAAAAATTTTCTAATTTTGAACAGAATTGTTACCATAAAATAACAGATAACAACCGAAGATAAATTTGGTACTAGAAATAGTCTTTTTGCCCTTAAGTGAAAATGAATTTATTAGTTTTGCCTTTTGTTTCATATACTATATGTATGAGCACTCTGGAACGTAAAATTTTTTTTATATTTTTTTTCTCTTCTCTTTGTTACTCAAATATTTGCTCAAAACTTTTTTTTTTGTTACACAAAAATTTTATAACAATTATCAAATTATAACAGAGTATATATATGTACATATGTACTATACTACAGATTTGTTTTATAGTGTACGCATATGTATGTATATATATTTGGTTTTTTGCTGCTGTAGTCTATATTGTTATCGGTTTTTGTTCTGTTGCTTCAGATGTGTTGTGAACTACTATGTTACCTTTTTGTCCTATCAACAAAATCATCATCGTCATCATCTTTTCATCGTTATTTTTGTTGTTCTTTAACTTGTCCTCATTTGAATTGATTTTTTTTTTCTGAAAACAAAGTTCCTAAAAATTTTTTTTTTGCTTTATTTTGATTTTTTGGTCAAAATTCATACAATGTGCACTTACAACATATGTTGGTTTCCTATTTTTTTTTTGTTTGCATTTAAAATAGTTTTCGTATCGAAAATAAATTCAAAATAACCGTAGTCATCCATTACCACCTTAAAAGTTAATTGTCTATATTGTCTACCACAGTCTTGTTTTCCTAAAAAATCTCAGGCTCCTGTTCCGTGTCAGCAAGGATAATTTCCTGCTTGATCAGCATCCAGGTGTTAGCAACCAAATTCTAAATAATTTTGTATTTCTTCATATTGGTCTAGAAGCTATTCATGTATACATACCAGAGATCAACAATGAATCGTTTTTTCGCTACTCATAAGTACTCATGAAATTTTGAGTATGAGTAAGTCAACAGTATTTAAATTCAACTACTCTGATTCAATCGTACTCCCTACAACCTTGATTTATAAGTACAGGTTGCAATGAGTATGAGTACAACTTTGACATTAAACTCATAACATTCGAAATATGTTTGATTCATACACCTACTCATTCAGATTCATAAATTTAGAGAAATACTTATAATACTCTTAAATGATTCGAGTGATTCGAATCATTCATCATAATTTACAGTCTTAGTTGTTGTTGCATTTACAAAAAAAAGAAGAAAGAAAAAGACAAAGACACACAACCTTCTTGTGAGTATTGTAGTGTTCGTAAGCGAATCATACTTATTTTGTGATTCTTGTAAATATTGAGTCGTGGAGAGTCGAAATCAACAACAACATGCATATTGTTAAGTATGAGTATGATGAGTACTTCAAATTTTGAATATGAAAAGTATGTGTATGATATTAAAATAAGTATGAATGCGTAGAAGTATCAGAGATTATGAGTATGATTCGAATCTACTCATTTTTTTGAATACTCATTGCTGATCTCTGATACATACATACATAATTGGTCATTACAAAACTTCAGTTAGAATGACGTCCTAGCTTCTCAACACCACTCATGGTGTGTGTGTTTTAATTTTATACATGAGCGGCGGGACCTACAGTTTAAAGTCAACTCCGAACGACATATTTTTGAGAAACTTTTCATTCCAATTTTATTTACTCTCAGAGTTTTTGCCAGAAATCTGCTGAGAGGAAGTCGCCGAAGAAATATTTGTTCATATATATTTCGTTTTAATGTCTGATCGGGGATATGAACCGTGGCTTCGTGTCTAATAAGCCAACACACTGCCTTCAAGACTACGGCGACTTCTAACATGATAACATTGCTTCTAGAAACAATTTGGAGCCTCTAAATTCTAAAATTTGCTCAAATTCGATTTGTTTTTTCTAACATTGCTTTAAGCATATCCAAAAGGAAACTTCACAGTCAGGCTAAAAAATTCTGAAAAAGTAGGGCTATGGACTAAGGCGAAGCAGAGCATATTAATACGCCCAATAAGCAGATAGTCGAACATGTGATAAATAAAGCAATAACATCTCTTTCAATAAAGTACATACAATAATACACGATTCATACGTGTATTAAAGAAAATTTGTTATTATTTGCCTCCAGTGAAATATTATACATTCTCAGCTCAATTTGGAGAACTTCTTCTCGATTTGCGAAACTCTATTTTTCGAAAATTTCCATACGCTTATGAGAAATCTAAAAATTTATAAAAGTTTTCTTTAAATGTATCGAGCAACTAGTGAACGTGGAAAACTAAATTCCGTAAATAAAAAGCTTTTTGGTTTTCCCTCCTGCCATAATGGGAGTTTTGAAAAATATTTTTTTTATTATTTTTATTATTATTCCACTCCAAATACATACAAAATGTGAAAGTTATGTAGTCTGAATTTGTTTTCATTTTTTTCTCTTTTTTATTCTGATTTAATTTTTTTTTTTTGGCACAAGTGCAATGACTTTTATTACAATTCTCCTTTATTTTCGGAGCATTCATTTGCATATGTATATATGTATGTATATGTATGTGAGTGTATGTTAGTTCTGTTGTAACAAGTTTTTGATAAAAAAAAAACAGAAATACATACAAAATACGGGTGAAAAGAGAAATATTACAAGCCACATAAAACTATAACAACAGCAACAATGTTAATGGAAATGTTATACATGTTGCATTGTATATAAATGAACTGTATGTCTGTACGTACATGTATAGACATATATTCTCAGTGAATAGAAATTGTGTCAAGTATAGTGGATGTGGAAAAAAATTTTTGAGATGAATTAAAAAAGAAATCATATTTTCAATATTTTTAAGCATTTTGAGAAAATTTAAGTTGAATAATAATGTCGTATGACGTATACGTAATATAATTTTAAAAATATGAAGTACACGCACTATTATGCTCTGCTTGAAGTATACAATGGTTTAAAGAAAAAATTGAAATTTTTGTAATTTTTTCGAATTCCAAGGAAAGGATTTCCCCATTACTTTATACAAAGGTTTTTAAAAAAATAGAAATTTTTTTATTTCTTTCGAATTCTCACTAAAGAATTTCCCCATTACTTTAGTTTTAAGTACCTGTTTTCAACGTTTCTCCCAAGGCAATGTTTTAAACTGGTAGCCGCCTTAATGGCGACTTGGGCTCTGTAAGGTAACATTGTAACACCAATATTATGTATTCCATCACAATTATAGCTCTTGGTTAGCATCTCTCAACCATCTCCACAGTCTTATGAAGGTGTGGAGTTTTCCCTAACCAGCCTTGGCTAGACGCATTTTGTTACTAAATGATGGGTGTCCTATAATTCGCCTCCTTAGGTTCCCAAGCGCCGAACAGTGACAGTGTCTTGTTGTGTCCTCTAATTTTTTTAATCGTTGCAGCTTCTGCGGAAGTTGTTGTAAGGTATTCCCAGCCTCTTGACGTGAACTCTCACAGCCAGGGCCAGTGCCTCGTTATATGTGCAATGAGTTTGCTTAGATGGGATCTTGATAGGTTCAATGCAAATTCTGTTCGGCATACATATATAGTCAAGTCGAACTAGACTTGTTTGGCGTCTCTACACATTCATCCTACCTTATCTATGCCAATGAATGCCTTTTGTAAGGTAACAACAAACAACAATGCAGAAACAACAATCAATCAATCAAATCAATTCATTTGAATTTTCCTTGTTGCCTACATTAGCAAGTGCTTCGGCTTTGTTGTTACCTTCGGTGTCCCTGTGTAGAGCAATCCAACTGAGGAAAACCGGCGAATTCCTCTCTATCTCTTCCAGAGACAATCCGGGTGTCTTGGACAATCTTAGATGAGGTGTAATGTATAGTGCAGGGATCTAATGCCGTTCACAGGCAAGTTCACTCGGTGGCGCTCATATAGCCCAATGTGTAAGCCAGTGTGAGGTAAGCCCCCTTGTTATGATCGGTTAGTGGTGAGTTTGAACCAATGCAGGCTTCGGATGAAACCGGATAGTTCCTATGCGCAGATATTCAAATGTTCCGTAACCAAAAAATCAGCGACATCTGTCCTGAAGCGCAGGGCACTCGTATAAAGGGTGTTGCATCTATTCCGTTTTCTTTGTGGTACTTTTAATAGTCATTAACAGCCATATTTCAGCCCAAAAAGTACTACAATAGTCTGATGGTGCAAAAGACACTCTAATATTCCGTTTTTGTTAAAAGATTCGACATTCGACTTTGTTGCGTAATCTGGATCCAACATTATAATCCTTAATGAAGTTTTCCTAGAGGTTCAGACCATTATCGCAGAAGAATCTTTCCGCTATAGCTGCATTGTAAAAGCAGGATCAAAGGCACATTCAGATATCGTGTTGTCGATAGGCATATTCGAACCAACCATATCCAAGGCTTTGGCGTGACCATAGGTTCTGTGCTTTCATACCAGTCTCATTGCCGTGTTTGCAGAAACTTGTTTCGCCAATAATCAGGTGGAAATCAAATTAAATCTTTGCCGGATTTATGCAAAATTTTGTAGGCTGCTATTTATGTGTAAACAATCGACATAAAAGGCTTTCCTTTGCCCAAGGACTGATTTAATAAAAAAAAAACTTTCAACGGATCCTCCCCATCCCGGAGAAGTATAGGATGACAACCTAGAAAGGCACTGCAGTGATCAGGAAATCAGCGAGACCAGTTTACCCATCCAACTCTGGGCCATCAGTGTTTGTCTTCAGAGAATTTACAGGTTTTCGGTTAGCACTTCTACTGTCTGCATCAGTGTCTAAGCACTCGTTCAGATATGTATATGGGACCGTATTAAATTTTCCTGCAACAGTAGAAGAAATCTAAACAGCGTATGTACTGTATTAAGGACTGTATTAAATTTCTATTTTATTTTTAATTCCAAAAATTTTCAATTAATTTTCTAACCTTAAAATCCTATCATTCACAAGCAAAACAAAATTTTAATTCTTCATTTATTACACAATTTAAAAACCCACATGAATTTCTTTCTCTCTGAACACTAAAATAATCAACCAAAAATCTTTAACACCCATCATCACACATTAACAGTTATGGCCATAAACAAACAACATGACAACGTTAAAACTGAATATTTAAGTTCCCAAGAAAACAGAATTTGAAAATAGATTCCCTTTACTTTGCTTTCGACACATACTCTGTGAGATGGAAATGTTCAGAAAGTTTTTGAACTCAATTTGAAAATCCTGCATTTGTAATACCCCAAGTGTCTGCATAAGATTTCATAACTCATCTCTCTCCCTCTCTCTCTCTCTGAAATAAACACAAACAGAAAAGACATCGGAACTTAAAGTGTCGACACAACCAGAACGTATGTATGACGTTGGCATTTAAAATGTAGGGGGTATTTCATGGAAAGAATGAAAAACTGTTACTTGAATAATAATCGATAACTTCTAACTTAAGACTAAGCTTTGTTCAGCACTTCGCGAAACTGTGTTGCCAATAAGTTCGAAGTGGATTGTAGATACCACTTAATGGATGTGAATCAAGGACTGCCATATCGCCAGACATCCATCCATGCAATGTTTTAAAAATTTGGGTCAGATGCCACTTGCTCCAAAGTTCATTTACAGCACACACCACTTTGCCTGCCTTCAGTTTCTGGATGAGCTGGACTTTGTATGAGTGCAGGCCTAAGTCATGACGTAAAATTTTCCCGGGCTGAGTTCTTGTAAGCGAAGTCAAATCGACTGCCGAGTCTGACATCGGTCAGATGCGAGGTTTTTCAACCACATCTTGCGTTTCATCAACGTAAGGGTTTTCGTAGGCCATTTACTGAAGCATTGGACTCCAATTTATTTATCATCTAATCATCTCGATGATCGTAAAATGGACTGGGCAAATCATTCCATTTGATAAAACAATTTTATTATTTCCGCGTGTTGGGCCATGGTGATTTGAACAAAAAACCAAACGACAACCAATTTGAAGTTGAAGAAAAATGAAAAAATTTCCTTGGCGACTTAGTCTCAGCAATATTAACACACAGAACGTGAATCGCAACAGAGATCAGCAATGAATCGTTTTTTCGTTACTCATAAGTACTCATGAAGTTTTGAGTATGAGTAAGTCAACAGTATTGAAATTCAACTATTCTGATTCATTCGTACTCACTACAACATTGATTTATAAATACAGGTTCCAATGAGTATGAGTACAACGTTGACATCAAACTCATACCATTCGAATTATGTTTGGTTCATAAGCCTAGTCATTCAGATTCATAAATTAAGACAAATACTTATAATACTCCTTACTGATTCGAATCACACATCAAAATTTACAGTCTTAGCTGTTGTTGCATTTACAAAAAAAGGAGAAAGAAAAAGACAAAGACAGCAAGCAGAGAAAACACACAACCTTCTAGTGAGTGTTGTAGTGTTCGTATGCGAATCATACTTATTTTGTGACTCTTGTAAATGTTGAGTCATGGAGAGTCGAAATCAACAACATCATGCGTATTGTTAAATATGAGTACGATAAGTTCTTCAAACTTTGAATATGAGTAGTATGAGTATGATATTAAAATAAATATGTATGCGTATAAGTATCAGAAATTATAAGTATGTTTCGCATCTACTCATTTTTTTGAATACTCATTGCTGATCTCTGAATCGCATGAGAAGCTGGGTTGTTGTCCTGGCTAAAGGGTTGTAATGACAAACTACGTAAATAAGTTTCTTTTCGCCATTATTATAGTTTTTGGAGAAGTAGTTGTGAGGTATTTCAAATCCCTGTACATGTATAGAGAAAGATCAGTATCACAGAGGTTCTATAAATGATTTCTGGTTAGGTTTATTTGTCTGGTCTGTGTTCATTTTCCTATCTTTGCTGTGTGGAAGAATGAAGTTATTTTGAGATCATTTACTATACCCTTTGCAGATGAAAGTACGCCAATTTCACATAGGAACTCGTTCGTTATACTATATCTTGCAAAGATATCAGCTGTATTGTTATCAACCATGTTCACATATACAAGAGCTTACATGATCCATGAAGCTGTTGAATGTCGCACTAGTTCTTCTTGGGGCACTCGGCAATCTTGTATAATCTTAGGTATGTTGAACACATTTGCTAGGAACCGAATAACCTCTTTATTTTCAATTAATTTGCCGATATCACCACTCGCTATATTCTGATAATGAATTCGTCTAACGTTGTGCCTGAATAATGCAACTTCTATCGGATGCTGTAAGGCGGAGTCTAAACTCACACATACAATTTTGTTGCATGATATACAAGATCAGACAGCGATTCATGGGACTACTAAATGTCTACTATTTTTAGTAGTGGAATGAATGGCATATTATTTTGTCACAACTTTTTATCGCTCTTTGCTGAATAGGTTTGGCTTTTGTATATCCTTAGGGGGCCAAAGATCCACACCGTAAGCATTTTCAAGTTATGTTCTTATATAGCACCAGATTGCCTATATAAAGTATTCAAAGAATGCATTAATGCGACCTCTAAAGTGGCTGTAAACTAAAGGCTTTTTAAGTGTGCTTTAAGGATATTTGAAAATCCTTTTCCTGTTACTTATGAAACTTACCAAGTCTGTTAAGTTTTTTTTTAAGGAAATGAAAGAAAGCATTTCTTGGTTTGATGCGTAATTGGGCCACAAAAACACTGTGATCTCATAAACATGCACTCGCTGAGGACATCGAGTACATACAAAAGGAAAAATGCTTTTAAAGCAAAAAAGGCAAAGAATACTTACAGCAAATATGAAACATGTTTTTACTTAAAAGCCTTTTCCCCTCAATAAGTACACGAAGCAGGAAAAAGACAAAAATAAAAAGAACAAGAAAAGACAAGAATCAAGAGAAAATAATAAGGAAAACTTCCGCAATAGGACGACATGATACTTATAGTTGCTTAATTTAATGTTACTGCAATTTTGCCAGTAGACATACGTAGATGCATGCTTTTTTTTAAGACTCTTGATAAAATGCCAATAATTTTTGCTAAAAATTTCCAAAGAATTATAATAGAAAAGCTTGCTAAACGTTACGAAACCATAAACTTAAAATATGGTTTCAAGATAAACAAATCATTGATATATTTAATGCAGGGATATGGGCTTTATTTTGCTTATAAACAGAATGGGAAATTGAGATATATAACCCCGTCTGCCATAGACGTTAATGCAGTATTTAAAGAAGAAAAAATCATTTTGGTTTTTCCAAAATATATTTCATTCTTATCAGTTTTCACACAAGTATTAAATTTAAATGTCTTAATATGACTCTAAGCCATAAAAAAAATGACTGCCGGAGTATTTACAGCAGAATTTTTGTAAACGGCAAACTTATGTTTTTATATGCACGGCTAGTAGTGGCTGCCTTACGCATAAAACGTTGCCTGCATTTAAAACAAATTAATTGCTTAGCATTTATTTAAGCCATAAAGCAGCGTAACAATAGCCCGGGTAGTTTGTGGTCTGTTGAAGAACGCAGAAAAAGAAGGCAAGAAAATAACCAAGTTTTTTGTTTGTGTTTTACAGCCAACAGCAATAAGATACCAGACTTTTATGTTTCATACTCAAGTTCTTTGTTTTTTTTTTAATTTCTTTTTTCGTTTTCTTTTTTTCTTCTTGTTTTAATGCCTTTCATTTGGATAAACAGAAAGGTAATAAAAAAGGTTTTTCATTATGTAAGCAAAAGTACAATTAATTAGCTGCACCAGTAGCAGTAGCAGTAGCGTAAGAGCTAAGAACGCACTTAAAAACTTAAACTGCCAGAGAGAGAGAGAAATAGAGAGAGAGAGAGAGAGAGAAAAAAGGGCTCCATTAAATTTCCAGGCCAGCGCCCTAAGAAGCATATTGAAATTTTTAATTTATACTCACACAGTTTCTTTTGTTCTGTTCTTATGCAAAATGAAATCGAAAAATGAAACTACACACTGTACTCTGCTGTTCATGCACTGTAGGATGGTGGTCTAAAGCTTATTTGTCCTGCGGTTGCATATTGCAAGCTTATGGCAGGAATATATGCTTAATAATGTTCAGTAAATAGGCCAATAATTGAGAAAGGTAATAGAATACATAGCTATTTCGAATACATTTCTATGAAGCAAGGTAATCATCATTGTATTTTAAGGATAACATCGATCATGATAACAGGTGTTCTTAGCAATATCTCTTTTCAACGAGTCATAAGAGCAAGGGAGTATAGAAGGTATACATCATCATCTTAATTGTGCGTCAAAATTTAATTTGTAATTTTAGAGTGGCCCTTAGAGCATCCGTTTACTGTTGCATTTTGGAGGCACAAATAGTAACTAGAAATGTTACCACTATGCGAATCCACTATCAAAGTATATCGATTGGAGATATCAGCACATGTATCGGATTCCTGGGATATGTGCTAAGCAAACCTAAGATTATACAAGGATGTCGATTATCCCTATAGGAGTATCCCTAGTGTGATATTAAACAAGCTCCTGGATCATGAAAGCTTTTGTATACGGGAACCTTATTGATAAAAATACTGCTGACGTCTTTATAAGAGACAGTGTAACAAACGAGTTCCTACGTGAAATTGGCATACCCTCATCAGATGGCCAGCTAAATCATATGAGTATTATTTACAATGTTTTTCATGGAGGAATCACAGTCACCGTAGTCAAGTAGGTGGCACATTTAATATGAGCATATGTTTCAAACCCCAGCTCAGACACCGTGAACAAATCGAAATATGAAAATAATATTTCTTTGGCGACTTTCTCTCAGCAGATTTCTGGCAAAAACTCTGAGAGTAAATAGAAAATTGCCATGAAAAGTTTCTCAAAAATCTGTCGTTGGGAATCGACTTTAAACTATAGGTCCCCCTTCACTAATGAAAAAAATTAACACACACACAACATAAATGGTGTGAAAAGGAAGGTAGTAATGCTGACCAAATGGCCAATTATGTGTGTATGTATAGGCGAAAAGGCCTCTATATTTTTATGTAACAAGCAACATATTTTTCATTTTAAATCTGTGGAGCACATTTAAAGTTTTATTTTTTTATTTCAAAATAAAAACAAAACTTCTTTAAAAGAAGCACAAGAAAAGAGAAGAACGCTTCCTAACTAAAACAAACATAAAACTTATTCTCTGATTACCTGTGAAATTTTATACAAATTTTTTTGTTTTTTCTGTACTTTTTCTTCTGCTTCTTCTTTTATAAATATGTTTCCTTGTTTCTTTACATTTCAAGTTGTATATGAAAACTTATATATTTTTTGTTTTATCTTTTTTTGGAAAAAAAGAAGAAAAGTTTTGCTTTTATACACATAAAAAGTATTGAGTGAGGAGAACTCTTGTTACGTAGTATGGCATGCAAATTGTAAACACATGTGATTAAAACCGTATTATGTAGGGTGGTGCATGAAATTTGAAGCAAAGATACAATTTTTTACAATGAATCCATATGATTGCCTTGCTTGCAAAGGTAACAACCCCTAAAAATATGCTACACCTTAAACAATTTTTTTAATGTATGTATATATGTGTGTGTTTTGTTTTGCATGTGTTAGTGTTGTTTAAATAACTTGGTAAATAAACATTAAGATTTTCCTTTTTTATTTGTGCTGTTATTGTTGTTGTTTTCGCTTTTATAACTATAAAATTACTTGCGAACAATAATTGAAAATTCTTACTTTTGCTAAGAGAAAAACAGAAAACAGAAAAATAATGTTTCTTTAATAAATTAAAATCTGTTTTTATAGAGAAATTATTTCTTTTTTTGTTTTTCCTCCTGAAACTTTTAATTGAAGTTTTCAATTTGAATTGCTTTTTGAAGGCCGAAGAAGGATTTATTCACAAATTATACTTGAATGCAGACAAATTTATGAAAAAATATAAAGATACAGAATTAATTACAATCGCGATACTTTTATGAATCAGAAATAAAACAGTTTTGTACGCTAAGCGCATAAGCATTACTTACAGGAAATGATTTCAATTTTTCACAAATGTTGTTGAGTCGTATGTATCTGTGAAGAGGAGAAGAGGAGACGTGATATAAAACATTATTTCAAATATTATTTGCAGGAATTGTTTTTGTTAATCATATTAATTGTTTAATAAACATACGACAGATGGTCAGCAGACCTATGGGTGGCCTACTTGGTTTCTATTACAGAGCCTATGCTTATTATACTAAATATTTATAATTTTTCTCCACTATTTCAGAGACATCTTTACAATCTTACCTCTAGCTACACAAGTTCTGGCGAAAAATAGTAGGCACCCAAAATTCCTTCTTCTTACATCTGCACACGCCGAACAATGTCCGACAAACCATATATTCGCAGTAATCTTGCCAAATACGAAAATTTTTTTTGTTAACGTACCTATTCATCCCGAAATAGGCTGCATTTCTCGAGATGATCCTGCAATGAAAACTGCTTGCCAGTTGCCAATTGCTCCACAGCCTTTTCAATAACTACAAGCCGTTGTAATCGGTCTACCAGGGTGATTTGGCAAAACAGACTAAATAAAGTCGACATAGTCCAGTAGGTAGTGTGTTCGCTTATTAGACGTAAAGCCCGGGATCAAACTACAGATCAGACATCAAAACGAAATATGAAAAACAAATTTTTCTTCGGCGACTTCCTCTCAGCAGATTTCTGGCAAAAACTCTGAGATTAAATAAACCTGCCATGAAAAAGTTTCTCAAAAAATCTTTCGTTCAGAGTCGACGTTAAACTCTAGGTCCCGCCACTCAAGTATAAAATTAAGACACACAACATGAGTGGTGTGAGAAGTTAGACCGTAATCCTGACTGAAGGGTTGTAATGGCCAATTATGTATGTATGATTAAATAAATGACGACTAATTTGACAGGAGTCGAAAAACTCATAGGCTAGTAGGTAGTCGATTGACTTACCAAACGAAAACACAAGCTTCAAACAAAACGAAATATAAAAAGTAATTTTTTCGGCGACTTCCTTACAGCAGCCTCCTGGCAACAGGTCTCAGAGTATATAAAATTGCCATGAAATGTTTCTGAAACCTATCGTTCGGAATCGACGTTAAACAGTAGGTCCGGCAACTCATGTATAAAATTAACATATATAACGGGGATGGTGTGAATATTTAGATTGTAATCCTGACTAGAGAGAAATTTGACAAATGTAGCTTGTACAACATAATAACATCAAATTCTCTATTACCCAATATCAATGAAGCCATATTTTCCACGCTTATTTTTATGTCTTGATAGTTGATAAACATAATAAATTTCTCTATCACTTCATACTGTAAACATTGATTGACTGAAATTTAGAAATAAATACTCGTCATTAATTTGTACTGCCTTTTCTATTGTACGCTTATTGCCTTCAGTGAAAATGACCAATTATTTCACTCTCATAGAACTATCAACCTTAATACTTATCTCTTTAGCCAGATCTACGCATTTCTAAGTATTTTCGTACAATTCCTTCATTCATTCTTGGAATATAAATAATTGCAGTAGAATAGCTGTGGCCAAGAGACAATAATTTTTCATGATAAAGGCAATTTCTTTCATTTTAAAAAATTCTTCATTTTCTTAAGAATTTCTCAGAATAAATCTAAGAAAACATTGTAATAATTTACTGTGTGTTGTTTTTGTTTTTTTGTCGTTTTATTTATTTGTATTCCTCTGCAAGTTGCCATGACTTTTTTGTCTTTTTTTTTCTTCTCTTTTTTTGCTCGTATTCGACAATTATTTTCTTGTAAAATATGTTTTTCCTTGGATTTAAGTTGTTGTTGTTGTTTTTATTTGGCTTTCACATTTTATGTCTAATTTATTTGTAATTTATTTTCATACATTCTCTCTCAACTCTCAACATTTCGTAAGTGGCGTCAACGTTCTGTCAGTAGTCTATTAAGATTTGTGTCTTAAGATTAAGACAAAACGCTTAAGAAAATAGAAAAAAGGGGGAAATAAAAATAAAAATAAAACAACAAACAACCAAAGAAAACTTGACCAAGATTTTAAATAAGAAAACAACAATAACAACAACAAGATAAACAAACAAATATTTGTTAAGAAAGTTTAATAATAGAAAGAAATTTCTTTTTTCTTTTTTAAGCAAATAAAACCATGCATTCAGCAAACAAGCTCATGGAAAATAAAAAGCTTTTAAAAATTAAAGAAACAAAAAAAAAAAAGAAAAAACTTCCAAATTGTTTGGAAATAAATATTTATTTTTTATTTATTTCATGGAAAATAAAAAATAATTTGTTTGTTATATAATTTGCATAAAATTTTCAAATGCCATGAATGAACATTTAATTTAGACGCAGACACAAGCCATTGAAACTTTTCTTTTTACAGTTTTACTTGTTTTTCTTTCTTTTTCTTCCTTTTTTCTATAGAATAAATGAAAAGTTCTCAAGTTTTTCTATTTAAAGGTACAAAAGATGGTAAATTTGGTTTTTATTTTCACTTACAATGTTGTAAGAAATAAAAGCATCTCTTGGGCAATTCACACAAGCCCTTGTATCGTTGTATTCATTGTATGCTTGTTGTTGATAATTTTCATACAAAAACCCATTACACTTATATACATTTTTTTCATATGTTTTTAAAAGTTGTATTGCTTTCGTGCTATCAAATCGTTTGAATGCCAAAAATTATGAAGGCGAATAAGAAAAAGACATTTGGAATACGAAATACACAATACAGCATAGCATTGAGCGTTCACAAACAAACAAGTGTTTTCAATACGCCATACACGACACAAAGTCTTGTGAATTGGCCAACTATTTCTTTGATTGTACAATAACACTTCATGTATGCAATAAGGCAATACAATACAAATTTCGAAATGCTTAATGACATCATTCATAGTCTAGTAGGTAGTGTGTTGGCTTATTAGACGTAAGGCCACGATTCAAACCCCCGGTAAGACATCAAAACGAAATATGAAAAAATATTTCTTCCGCAACTTCCTCTCAGTAGATTTTTGGCAAAAACTTTGAGAGTAAATAAAATTGCCATGAAAAGTTTCTCAAAAATCTGTCCTTCGGATTCGACGTTAAACTGTGGGTCCCACCAGTCAAGTATAAAATGAATACACACAATATGATTTCTAGAAGAAGCTAGGCAGTAATCCTGACTGAAGGATTGTAACGGCCAATTATGTAATAAGACAAAAACGGTTTGAAATTTTTCCAAATTAGTTTTTTTTTTTTCTTGTGAATTTCAATTTTTCCGATTACAAACCGAAAATTTTTTCATTCATATGGCCACCGGGGCTGTCCTTACAGTATCTCATTCGATCGCAGGAATTTTCGTAAACTTTTTTACACTGATGTATCTTGGTAATGACATCATTAATATTGGCCTAAAAATATGTACCCAATTGTCTCTGGCTTGTCGGCATAACACTTTTGTTTAACGAAGCCTCACAGAAAATAGTCCATCTGTAGTAAATTGCAGCTTCTTGGCGGCCAATTGACATCACCATTTCGACTAATTTAACTGCCATTAAACGTTTGACGCAACAAAGAGATTGTGACGTTAGATTTGTGGCAAGTTGCATCATCCTGTTGAAACCATACATTGGTCACATCAATACTATGAAGAGCGGGTTAAAAAAATCGATTATCATGGTACGATAAGTGCTTCCATTGACTGTAATGGTTGCGCCGACCGCATTTTCAAAGAAATATGGGCCAATGATGTCTCCGCTCTACAAACCGCACCAAATAGTCATTCGTAATGGCTGCATTGGCTTTTATAAGACCAATTTGGGGGGATCTGATCCCCAAATACGGAAATTTAGCTTGTTAACGTACATAACAAAATGAAAATGAGCTTCAGCTGAAAAACTGATTTTTTGATCAAATCGACATCCTCATGTAGTTTCTCGTTGGCCCAATAAATTCCCACGTTGGTCAAGCGTTATTCGATTAATTACGTTCAATGGAGATAATATACTGAATTTTGTGACAGAATAGAATGACATAAGTATTGCCATCTTCGAAAAAACCCACGGTTCACATTTAAACCGATAGATGGCCTACCCAATAGAAGAAGAGTACTGAAGTACAATAATCCCGATACATAAGCACAATAATCTTTGTAAGGAGTACTAGACCTCAACAAAATGTTTAAATGTATTTCTATTTTGTACGAAAGACTTCAATTTTCCTTCTACAGTAAGGAGTCAAGGCGTGTGAATCTGACTTCACATAGGCGTATCATTTAGAAATATACTAGTCAAGTTGGCAGTTTAAGTTTAAGCTTGTTAAAGCAGAGCAGGTAGTCGAAATCCCCATCAAACATCCAATAGAAAAAAATATTTATTTCAACAAATTCCTCTAGGCAAAAACTTCTGGCAAAAACTCTGAGAGTAAATAAAATGTCCATGAAAATATCTCAAGTCTACCATTCGGTTAAACTGTAAGTACGGTCATAATTAAACACAACATGGATGGTGTAAGAAGCTAAGTTGTAGTACTGACTAATGGATTTTAATGACGAATTAAGTATGTAAACGTAAGTGTCCCTTAAGTCTGCAATGTTTGGTGAAGAGTCTTAGTCTCTTTCTATATGATTTTCCAAATGCTGTACTGATAAAACATTTGCCTTCCAAATTGCTTTGAAATGAATTCCTGTGATGACTTAAGATTGAGCTTGCCCAGGCGGCCCTATATTAAATTTGAGTCAGTCTCAAAAGAGCTAAGTTTTGTGACTGTGGTAAGATGGTATTGCCTTGCGATGTTTTTTGTATCTTCAATTGAAGTCGATCTGAGGACAACTTCTAATGGTACAGCTAGTTTCGTATGTATTTCGGAGATAAATTGCAAATGGATAATCAGGTTTGAATGTACAAAACTTTATCTCATTTAATAACTGATTGTTAGACCTGCTCTGTTTTTCTTCTGTAGCCCTCTTGACGGCATATGACTTCCGAAAAGCTCCGCCTTGTTTAATTTTCTATACCCCCTTTTTTTTTTGTTCTTGCTAAGCAGGTGATTGGTCTGCTGCAGGACCATAGGAGTCATAGGATAATGGGGCCACCATGTATCGTTGCCTAGAAACAATGCCCCCCGATTATTCGGTATAGGGGTGCGGAATTTTGTTGATTGTTGAGTCCTATCCCTTTGTGATTGTCAATCGCAAAAAAATTATGAAACACACGTCATCACATATCACTACTAAAACAATGCTAAAAATGCATTGAAACTATGGAAGTGTGTTTTTATTGATTTGTTTTTTATTTCAAAATGCCATCGATTTTAATTATTTAAAAACACTTTCTGTTAAATGTAACACCATTAAGGGAATCCATCCAATAAAGCTGTAGAGTTTTTGCAATTTGCAATTTGCGATTTTATTAATTGCATAATAAATATCACCATTAAACTATACATTACACAAATATGCACAATAACACTAATTATTATATCGTGTACCATGGTCATATAATTTTCGTTTTAAATTCATATTCATTTTTTCCTCCTTTCTTTAATGGTACATAAATACTCTTCTATTTCCATAAAAAAAAAGAAAATAATTTCATTACTAACGTTGTAAATATTTATTAAACAGAAAAAAAAGAGAGCGAAAAAAACCTATTTACTTTATATCACTCACTCACTTGCTTATTCACTCATTGTCACTTTAAAATTAACGGTTTTATATCATACCGTCAAGTTAAACACCTACTCTCGTAACTATACATACTACATACATAGTAAGTGTACGTCGTATCATAAAAGGGTAGCACTGTGAAAAACTGTACTTATCATTCAGTTATTTAATGTAATCATTATTAAATTAATTGCTCATAAATGTTGTTGTTGTTTTCGTTTTTTTTTCTCTTTTAATTATTATTTTTATTAAATGTAATTTGTACTTGGCAATTATAAAATAAATAAATTTTTTTTTACTGTATTACATGTCGCAGCATTATTGAGGAGAGTTGTTATATTGAGTTTATCATGATAAATGCAGCAACTGAGGTTAAATTAGGTATCGTACAGGCAAAGACACTAAAACATCTTACCACCTCACTGAGATTTTGGATCGTTATACCCTTATGGATACCCTTATGGAATCCATAGCCAATCCATGGCACAGAAATTTCTTGTGCTGTTGGACCACTTCTAAGACCTTGATCTTGACTCTGCTGAAATCATCCGCCTACTGTTACATACGTTCTTAAATATACAGTTAAATACTGACAAATTAGTGAAGAAAGCACATTGAACACAATGATGTATTGGTCAGCTACCTATGTATAGCCCATTAAAATTAGCATAAAAATTACAACATATTTTTATTTGCTGCATATGTTATATTTGAAAGTACTGACTGAAACGTGAAATATGGCAAAAAGCTACCTAAAACTAAAAGAATCTGAAGAAAGCCATGGCACAGGATCAACCAAGCAGAATGAATACTTCAGAATGAAATTATAAGACACTGAATTGAATGAAACCCACAAAACAGTCCATCAAACCACCTATGGTGAAATTAGCTTAAAAACGAAGCTGCAAATTGAGTCATAGGGATTGATTCAAACATTCGATACATAAACATTGTGACTTTCGATATTGCAAGGGTGTCCTATTTTCCCTATACATACATACCGGAGATTAGCAATGAATCGTTTTTTCGCAACTTATAAGTACTCATGAAATGTTGAATATGAGTGAGTCAACAGTATTGAAATTCAATTAGTCTGATTTATTCGTACTCACTACAGGTTGCAGTGAATATGAGTACAACATTGACATCAAACTCAAAACATTCAAAATAAGTTTGATTCATACGTCTACTCATTCAGGGATTCATAAATTTAGAAAAATACTTATAATACTCATAAATGATTCGAGTGATTCGAATTATTCATCAAAATTTACAGTTTTAGTTGTTGTTGCATTTACAAAAATAGAAGAAAGAAAAAGACAAAGACAATAAGCAAAGCAAACACACAACCTTCTAGTGAGTATTGTAGTGTTCGTATGCGAATTATACTTCTTTTGTGATTCTTGTAAATGTTGAGTCCTGGAGAGGCGAAATCAACAATATCATGCGTATTGTTAAGTATGAGTACGATGAGTACTTTAAACTTTGAATATGAGTAGTATGAGTATGATATTAAAATAAGTATGAATGCATTTAAGTATCAGAAATTATGAATATGATTCGAATTTACTCATCTTTTTTGGAATACTCATTGCTGATCTCTGGTTCAAACCCCAGATTAGATATCAAAACGAAAATATGAAAAAATATTTCTTCGGCGATTTCCTCTCTCAGAGTTAATAAAAAAAATCAAAAGTTTCTCAAAATATCTGTCTTTCGGAGTCGACTTTAAACTGTAGGCAACGCTATTCATGTATAAAATTAACACACACTGCATAAGTGACATGAGAAGCTAGGTCGTAATCCAGACTAAATTGTTGTAGTGTATATGAGTATGTATGTATGTAAGTGTTGTCGGTTCTTGACCTACAACAAATAGACTAAGCTTTTGTATTATATGTCAAATTGGTATTTAATACCTCAACATAATTGCAAGACAATTTAAAGAAAAGTTACTTAATAGGGTTTCGCAACAGCCTTAACTAACTGCGACTTAAATTGCACGCTTTTTTTTATTGCTTAATACAACAACAACAACAACATGTCAAGTATATCCTTGACATAAATATGAATGCGAATATAAAATGTATCATGAAATTATAAAATATTATGTATTTATGATGATGATGATGATGACGATTTAAAATACATACATACATACAATATAGAATTAATATACATGCACATATAGAACATAAAACATTTATGTATAATATGTCTGCTTGAATTATAAAATATAAATTTGTGTTGTTATGCGAATTAACGTTGGCATATTAATTATGCACATTTCAATAAACCATATTCGATTTTATTAAAAAAATTTTTAAAATAAAATAAAAATAAATTGTGTTAAAACATGTTGTGTGGAATGCCAAAGTGCAAACACTTTAATACAAAACAACAACAACAAAAAATATTATGAATTATGTGCGCAAGGTCATATATGTATATACATATGCAGCATAAGGTTGCTAGTTTGCATAACAACAACTTCAATTGCAAATATTTCATTTATTGACCTGCTAATACAAACACAACATTTGGGATTTAAATACCGAAATGTTTGAAATCTATTTAAAGTTGATTTAAAAAACTACAAACTGTTAGAGATTTTTCATTTAAGTGAATTCTCAAGAGATGTAAACCATTCTTCTAAATCATATTTCTAATTAAACTAACAGGTGAGATTTTTACAGTTAGATTGTACAATACAAAAAAAAAATATAAGATTTGCCATTTCACCAAGGAGACGCTAGGAGACGTGCAACAGTAGAAAATCATTGAATTTTATTATCAGAATTTATGCTGCTTGGTGCATGTGTCTCAATTGAAGATTATTCTTAAGCAATTTTGCTGTGAAGAAGAACACCAGAGGCAAAATGCCCGTTTGTCATGGTTTATAAAAGAAACACCACTTTTTCACTTCTATTCTTTGATATCATGGCCATGTGATCCATTCATTTCACGGTGAAAGGCATACCGATAGATTTGGCATTCCATCAAACAACTTCTGCAGGAGATATAGGCATGAGGAAGAGAAAGACACTGTTTTCCACTTTATGTTTCAATGCTTTGCTCTTGCCGTATGTATGGATTTCCCTTTCTTGGAGATGAGTGAATTCCTTACTGTCCGGTACTTTGTGCCTCCACAAAGTAGTTCCCATATTCTTTCCCATATTACAAGCTTTTCTAGAGATAAGCGAATTTCTTACTGTCCGGTATTCTGAGGCTCCACAAAGTAGTTCCCATATCCTTTCCTGTACAAACTTTTCTAGAGATGAGCGAATTTCTTACTGTCCGGTATTCTGAGCCTCCACAAAGTAGTTCCCATATCCTTTCCTGTACAACCTTTTCTAGAGATGAGCGAATTTTTTACTGTCCGGTATTCTGTACTTCCTCGAAGTAGTTGCCATATCCTTTCCTGTAGAACCAATCTTGACAAAGAGCTTATTTAACTTTTTATTATTGAATACCATCTTTATATCCAAGAACCGAACCAAGGTGTTCACCTTCCCAACCAGCATTATCATATGAAATATGCTACCAACGGACTTCTTTTTACAGTGTGGATACGAAGTTGCTACTTAAGGTTTAACGTCGATTGATGGCGCTAAGTTCCTCTTCTTCGTCTTGAAGAAGAAAAAGGAAAGACTAACAGGTCTATAAACCTAAGATATGGTATAGTACTTGCGCATCGGTATAAAAACCATTACAAAGCGCCACCATTCCGATGGCGAGTGATTCTATCAAGGGCTGCCGACAAATATCTTCCTAAAGAGTTAGACGTACTCCAGCCCCAAGTGTTATAAAAAAACTGGATATATTCCATTCCATGTTAGTTTTGAGCGCGGCAATGGCACCAGGATTGGAGAGAGATAGGGTAGGACATAAAGACTAAAGAATTCAGTCCTATAGGATACCATCTCAGCATTAATACATACATATACATAACTGGCCATTACATCCATTCAGTTAGGATTACAACCTAGCTTCTTACGCCACCCATGTTGTGTGTGTTAATTTTATACTTGAGTGGCGGGACTAACAGTTTGAAGTCGACTTCAAACGAAAGATTTTTGAGAAGCTTTTCATGGCAATTTTTATTTTACTCTCAGAGTTTTTCCAAGGCATCTTACTTCATATTGTATTAAATATCTGATCTGGGGTTTGAACCGTGGCCTCACATCTAATAAGCCAACACATTACCTACCAGACTAAGGCGACTTTGTCTTCTTCGCTGTTGCATATTTTGTGATAAGAGTTCACATCTACAATAATGTTCTAGAAATTGCCACACCGTAAACCAATGTAGAAAAAGAATTTGTAGTAATTTTGAAGTATTAAATATTGTTTTGGTCTACTAGGCGAAGGATCCGAGTTTAAAGTTCAGCGGTAATTTTTTAAGAAAAAAGTATTAAAGATTGCTGCAATACATACATAATTCGCCATTACAACCATTCAGTGAGGATTTCGGCCTAGCTTCTCATACCACGCAATTTATGTGTGTTAATTTTATTTTGTATTTTTGGTTTTTAATTTTATAATCATTTAAATTCAATTTATTTATTCGTTTTATTTTCTTTTTTTGGTTTCACGAAAACCTGCAATTCACCACAATCTTAACCTGCAAATAGACAACAATTATTTGGCCGCAGAATCCTCTTATAATTTTGCAACTACTCACTCAAGGCTTCAACAAACAAGTGGGGCTGTGGCTCTTGATGTTACTTAACTGAGTTAAAATTTTTGCTTGTTACTGCGTTGCGTTTGTCTTAAATGACCTTTTCGCCGTAATTTTAATTAAAGACAAAGAGTAAAAGTCACGTTCTAGTGCCTGTTGGTTGTTTATTGCCTAAAATACTGTAAGTTTATGAATGTTAAGCAATGTCTTCTGTTTTTCTTGTTTTTTTTTTTTTATTCTTTTTGAAGGATGAAGCGAAGCAAAGGATTTTGTATACATTTATAAGAGAAATAAGTCCTTCGGAAGTTTGCATAACTGATGGTGCCATAATAAAAAAACCTATTTTTACAATTTAGTTTTGGGAGAGAAATTCAAGTTGAGGTTGATTTTTTTCTGTTTTGTTTTACTTCTGTTTAACGCTGTAATAATCCTAAGGATGTGTTAAGTAATAAAGGCAGCAAAAACAAAAAAAAAAAAACAAAAGAAAATAAAGTAGTAAAGAAATTAAGAAAGTTTTCTCTACGAAAGTATACGTCTGAGTTTGAAGTTTTTTATACTTGATAGATACCCGTCTTATTGAGCACAACTTACTTGGGTCCTGTCAGGTCTGGTTTTAATACCGATATTATAATTGGCCATTACAACCTATCATTCAGGTTTACGGCCTAGCTTCTCATACCACTAAATTTTTGTGTGTTAATTTTATACATGAGTGGTGGGACCCACAGTTTGCTAAGAAGAAGTCACCTAAGAAATATTTTTTCATATTTTAGTCTTGATGTCTGACCTGGGGTTTGAACGGTGGGTGGCCTTACGTCTAATAAGGCAACACACTATCTGCTAGACTACGGCGTCTTCACCTATTCCGTTATGATGACAGCTCCTGGTTGACATTTATCCATCTGGACAGTCTTAAAAAGTTATATACATTTCTCAAATCGCCTTTGGCTGGCTGTCCAAAAATTCTTCTTCTTTGGTTTCCAAGCGTCAAACCATGACAGACAAAATGTCCTGTGGTATTCTCTTCTTTTTTGTCATTGCAGCTTCTGCAGAAGAATACCTCATAACGTAATCTCAGTCTTTTAGTTTAAACAACTAGAGGCCAGTGTCCAGTCATAACTGCTGTGTGGTTCTTTAGATAAAAGCTTAACAGGTTTAATGGAAATTCTGTTCTACATATACTCACATCGGGCCAGATTTTAATGTTTCTAAAAGTAGCTTCATTGACCCATCCTAATTTAGCCAACTAAAGAGGTTTTTGTGAGCCCATTTGAATTGTCTCTCGGTAGAGAATCATTTACCGCAGATAGCAATTCATTTTAATTTTCCATAGTGGCAGCATTGCCAAGTGCATTGGCCTATTTGTTACCTTCGATGTGCCTGTGTCCAGGCCGTTGGCTGTCTCGCTCCTTGCCTGCAGAGACTCTCGACATTCATGGACAATCTGAGATATGGCGTAAACATTCTCTAGGAATCTAAGGGATGCTTTACATATGTACATACATACTTGGTCATACATAATTGGTCAGTCAATATTATAACCTAGCTTCTCACGACACTTGTGTTGTGTCTGTTAATTTCATACATGAGTGGTGGGACCTACAGTCTAAATCCGGCTCCGTACGACAGATTTTTTGAGAAACCTGTTCATGACAATTTTATTTACACTCAGAGTAAAGAAATATTTGCTTCATATTTCGTTTTGTTGGAAATGTTTGACCTGTTGTTTAAAACAGAGATCAGCAATGAATCGTTCTTTCGATACTCATAAGTACTTATGAAATTTTGTGTGTATGAGTGAATCAACAGTATTGCGATTCAACTACTCTGATTAATTCGTACACACTACAACATTGATTTTTAAGTACAAGTTGCAATGAGTATGAGTACAACGTTGACATCAAACTCATATTTTATTCGAAATATGTTTCGTTCATATGCCTACTCACTCATATTCATAAATTTAGAAAAATACTTATAATACTCATAAATGATTCGAGTTATTCGAATCACTCATCAAAATTTACAGTCTTAGTTGTTGTTGCGTTTACAAAAAAAAAAAGAAAGAAAAGGACAAAAACAGCAAGCAAAGCAAACACACAACCTTCTTGTGAGTATTGTAGTGTTCGTGGGTGAATCATACTTATTTTGTGATTCTTATAAATGTTGAGTAAAGGAGAGTTGAAATCAACAACATCATGTGTATTGTTAAGTATTAGTACTATGAGTACTTCAAACTTTGAATATGAGTAGTATGAGTATGATATTAAAATAAGTATGAATGCGTATAAGTATCAGAAATTGTGAGTATGATTGGAATATACTCATCTTTTTGAATACACATTGCTGATATCTGTTTCGAACCGTGCTCACATGTCCATTAAGCCAACCCATTACCTACTAGAATGTGGCTACTATTTTACTGTCGGTAAATTTGCATATAACACTATACGACATACTCTGATATCGAATTCGCATGGCAGCAATTTTAATAGCCAGTATTTCAGCCTGTAAAGTACTACAACAAACCAGTAGTGCAAGAGGCAATCTAAGATTCAGTTGTTCTGAAACGATTTCACATCCGACTTTGGTGCAACTTCAAGTATGAATATTTGTTTTTTTATGTTTTCCTCATAAATAAATATGACTTTTTCAATTCTGTTAATATTATAAATTTATTTTTTTATTACTTCACGTAAAATATAATAAAAATTCATCAAATTTCTTTCAAATGAAATATGTACGTCTGTACCATAAAGGCGCTCTTGTTGAATTTTATTTGATTTTACGGTCTCTGTTTCTTCATACGAAATAAAATATTTTTATTTCATATTTTTGCTGTCATAAAACATTAAAACGTATACATATATGTACGTATATACCCTGGAAGTTGGTTATAAAGATAAGATTTTCTAAGGAATAGTGGCTGGCGCATACGAGAAATGAAATGCTGGGAAAAGTGAAAATAATAACAATAAATTTTCCTTTTTTTTTGCAATTCTTTTAATGACCGATAACACGTTATAAGAAGCAATTATTATTTGTGGCACAAGCTGAAGTAATAAAATTCGGAATATTGGCTTTACCTAGCAAAACAATAACTCCGTATGGAATTTGATTTTATTTGGTTTGATGAGTTAATATACAAGAGTTCACAAGGAATTGGAAAAACATATAAAGAGATAATGGGAGAAAAAATACAGCACAGGAGATTTGCTTAAGGGCAATTTTTTGCAGGCGTAAATACAATGGAAACTGCCTTTCAAGAAATTGCAGACAATAAAAGCATTTATAAATACTTAAAGTCGCAGGATATTTCAAATTTGCAAAGTTGCAAAAAACACTGCTTAGAAATCAAAAATTATAATTAATTCCATGGAATTCTAAAGAAGAAAATATGGAACCAGACTTCCAGTCTTCCCCTCTCTCTCTTCACTTAAAAATTTTTTTTTAGAAGTTTATGAGTTCTAGTACTGTTATGCTCATAGTATAGAGGTATTATAGTACAACGAGCATACGAAGCATTTATCGCGCTTAATCTCAATATCCCATAATGTCTCCTCCAAGGCTATTGTCCTGACAAACTCCAACATGTTGCTCGGAATCATATGTTTCTTTTTCTTGTATGCACTAATGCCCAAAAGTTTCCAGTTTTGTGTTCTGGCGATTCATGCTCAGAAGGTGTGTACTTACTCCCATTCTCGCTAACTAGTCTTCCCGCTTATTGCCGCCAATTTTCCATATTCTAAGTAACACTTTATCACTTAGCTTGTTCAGCTTTTACAGAGAGTTCCAGGCTATCTTTAAGTAAATCTCATGAAAACCGAGTGCTTGGATAGTGGTCAGACTGTTAGATAGTATTACGATGTCCCTTCTTTAGTACTCTTTGTCCAAGTTGACCTGGGCATATATTTCTTTGAATTGAATACATATTTCGCAAGTATTAATGCTTGCTTGAAAGACGCTTGTGAATTTCCTTATGAGTTTGGGAAATTTCATTATGGAACGAAAAACTTGCACGCCAATTCCAATATCTGTTCGCAAACTATCTGTATACAACGAATGATTACTTTAGGAACAGGCTTAAGTTGACCCTGATATACCAACACAGGCTAGTCACTTTGTCATTTTTTACTCTATTTAAGCGACACTTTCATATGTATGTAGACACGCCACGAATATTGGTGACTCGACATTGCTGATGGAATTGGTACAATTTGGGAACAATAATGACTATATAATATGCTCTCTCGGCGAAGTTCAAAATAAAGGAAAATGGATAAATAATGTAACAGACCAGACTGAATGAAAGTTGTGGTCATAAGACTACCGGTTCTTTTTGTGTCTTCTCTGGAAGAGATATAAACATAATTTATAAACGTAATTTGTGTGTGCAACTATCACGGCACTGAGTTTTGATATAGTGCCCCCTTAGGATGAATTTTGGCAGTCACGAGTCTCTTACCAAGATGGTCATCGACGATTAATTGCATACAGTGGTATTCCTAGAAGCTGCAAAGCTGACCAGGTGTTGCAAAACAATCCAGCTTTCTAACGAATTCTCTACATTTATAACCTTTTAGCTGAGAATACTAATAGATTCTGTTAATGGCGCATGGGCCGTTTCGGATACGTCAAGTTAACATGGCAAATTTTTTGCAAGAAGCACGGAAAATCTGGTCACAATGAACTACGAACTGGTTCGTTGTAGAAATCATTACAAAACACTCACTTCTGGCTACTCATAACACTTCTACAGTTGTAGAGATAAGAAAGAGGATAAAACTATATATAAAAAATATCGCCTCATTGGACACATTATGAGGCGATAAATAGTTTTTTCCAATGCTATGTCGTATGAGAAGAAAGCATCCATTCTGCTACGATGCAGAGAGAAAGGACAATGAGGTTGAAAAACGCTTTGTCTGAACTTCGTATACGTAGCTCGATGACTAGGGGAATCATAATGAGGCGTACTTAGCATAAGAGTATCTATCCTTTTGACTCTACCTGCCTACTTAAAATGGAAAATAATCAGTATACAAAGTAGCGTTGTTAAACTTAAAGGATTGAGTAAAATTTTGTCAACAATATTGTTATGAAAATAGAAACGGTGTAACATCGTTTAACATTGAAATGAACGAAAGCTACATAAACAAATACAACGAATTTGTTATAAGTAAACCAACAACATCAGTATGAAAGAAAAGGGGATAGACAAGTAAGCGAGAACGCAACAGCAAGAAATGTACACAAACAACAATGATACCACGATAGAGTTCTCGATAAGGCGAAACCACGAACGTTCGACTTCAAGAACTTTCATCAGACAGTTTACTCGGGCATATAAAAAGGCAAGACAAAGCAGGCAACGTGCAGTAACAATTCAGTCAGTATTGTGTGAAGACGCGTTGCGTGTGAAGAGAACAGTAGTGGTTTGAAGATCTCTCTGAACAAAGAAGAATAGCGAATAATTATTGTTGTATTCATCAAGTTGTAAACAGTGGCGCACAAAAATTGTGCTAAGAATGAAGGATTTAGTTGAAACTATTATTTGCAATCAACGTACTCATATTTTAAACGTTTTTTAAAAAGATAAAAACGTAACAATATTTACAAATTTTGTTTAAAGCCTTTAAACTTTAATTCCTTACTGCTCATAAGGTTCTATGTATACACATACATACATGAGTGTTGTGGTGTATTTTCCATTGTATTTTAAGCACATACAATTCAATAATAAAAATAATAATAATCTGATGATAACTAAACACGTATACACAAAGTCTATGGGGAAATAAATATACAATACAAAGCCGTATTGTTTGTTTGGTATTACTCTCTCTCTCTCTCTCTCTCTCTCTCTTCACCTACAACTCGCCTCTCATGCAATACTTCTCTCTCTCCCCTGTGAGTCTATGTAGTGAGTTAGTTAATGTAGTTGTAGTTTATATGAGAGTATATTTGTGTTATTGGTTTTTTTTTGTTATCATTATGGCTGTGCTATCATTCCAAATTATTACGTTTATTCCAACTGTATGTGTGTGTAAATATTTTTATATAATTGTTTGTATGCCTGTGTATGTGTGTTTGATTATTTGTTTGTATGTGTACACAACGAAGTGATTAAATTTGCCGGAAATACATTTTCTCTATCAATATTTATAGAAAATAACACTGCCAACGCCACCATTTGCACTCTGACTCTGACCACCACCCAATAAACATTACTTTTAGTATTCAACTGAGCTGCACCGACTTTAGAGAATTTCTTTATTTTTTTTGTTATTTTCTCCTTCTCTAATAGCCATTATGTTATTACGATTGCTGCTAAAAGTTTTAGTTGTAGAATTAAAGAATAACTAATAAAATAATTCTGTTTTATTTTTAGTTCTTTAAGCCTTCAGTTTTAACTTTTTGCTTCCTTTAATATTTATTATTGTATGATTTATATGAGGATTAAAATGTTATGTTAAAATTATAGATTAAAATTGAATTGTAATCATTAGAGATGGTAAGTTTTTGTATTATAAACACTGCTACATAAATAATGCAGAGCAATAGATGTTCATAAAATATATGAAGACTATTTGGCTATACTCTGGGAGTAAAGAACTTGGTCTTTATCCTACAAAGGTCAAAGCCGATATTATAATTGAATATCTAAACGTCGCATCAAATGGGTAATGAAAGGCTTTAGTCCCTTATAATATCCTGGTTCGGAAGGCGTAGCACAAATACATTTACAGAGAAACAAGGCTACTACTACGACGTGTCTTCTGTTTCTCCAAACTGGACAGTACAGTAAAGCAAGCCATAAATAAAGGCTAAAAGCTATTACTCTTTCCTAGTAAAAGATTTAAGAAGTAATTTTTCCATTCCATCAGAGTCATAGTGTGCTTTCACAAAAGAAAGGTAGCTCCCAGCAGATCCATGTTCACTACGAGGACTAATAGAATATCCCTTCATCGTAGTGTTAATGTTAGTAATGTTAAATCCAAACCATAAGTTAACTGGATATCCGCCCGGTAGGACTAGAATATTATAGAAACCTGCCTTACGCATATAAGCATTGAAAAAGCAACGAACCCAAGACGGTATGGAGTAGGTCTTACAAACGACTAAAAGATATAGATGATATCTCAAACACGCTTAGTTGTATTTAAGTTTAAAGATAAGAAGCGCATGAAAAGAGAAGCCTTTTAAATTTTCAATAACTCGAAAAAAATCGTGAAAGCAATTTTTCCATTAACTATATAGTCCAACATTTAAATAACATACATACATACATACATAATTGACCATTACAACCCTTCAGTCAGGATTACTGCCTAACTTCTGAAAACGAGACCGTTAAATAACATGCATACTTACTTAATAGGTCGCTGCAATAATTTAGTCAGGACTACAACCTAGCTTCTCACAACATCCATGTGGTGTGTGTTGATTTTGTTCACAAATGCCGTGTTCTAAAGTTCCACGTCGACTACAAACGATAGAGCTTAGAAGCTTTTCATCGAAATTATTGTTTACACTTAGAGTTTTTACCAGATATCTGCTGTGGGGCATTCGCCGATGAAACATTTAAGCCTGGCTTTGAACCGTAGCCTTACTTCTTATAAGCCAACACACTAACTACTAGACTACGACAAAAGATAAGATAGCAGATAAACGATAACTTTTTCCGTATTAATTTTGAAACTGAAGTAGATTTAGAGCCATTATTACAACTTGCCGTTAACCAAAGGGAGGATTTTAACGGTCAGATAAATTGTTTTTCATTATTATAAGCGGACAGTAAGGCAGAAGTGAGCGTTAAGCTAAAGGGAGGATCCTCCTATCTTTAACTTTTAAAGTTAAGTTTTTGTTTGAACTTACCATATTATGTCTTAATTTCAATATGGCAACATCAAGTATAAGCAAAATGAGTAAATACAAAGAAAAAAAACTTGTTTAATTGAACAGTGTTATCAACATTGCTCCGTCATTGCCATACTTTTGAAAAAGTTAACTTTATTTTATCAGTTTATCAGTAGGTTGTAATAACAAAAAGAAGTTAATGGTGACTTTAAAGTTCACTTTAGCTAAAGTTACCTTTAACTAAACCCAACTTTAAGGGCTAGTTGTAATAATGGCCCTTAAACTGTGAAATCCGATTCTGATTAAAATTTTTCTCGGGGCAAATATTGATGTTTTTTTAATAGTTAAACTCAGTTATTGAATTCTAATTGATTTAAATTTCAGTTTTTTTATTATTATATTCTATTCTATTTTATTTAATTTTATTTTTTAAGCATTGTTTCTATTGTGTATTCATATTTTTTAAGCATTTATTTTAATACCACAAGTAAATTTTTTTTTTGAAATATTTTTCATTATTTGTAATGCCTTAAGCCTGGTTAATAATCACAATTTTTTATTTTATTTTATTTTATATTCAAATAATACCTCCAACGTTTTTATAAAATTTTCAATGGAATGAAAACATGTTTTTTGTACAAAAAATTTTGAATAGAAATAATAAAACAGTGGAGGATTAAAGCCCTTTAACAGGCCTTTAATAATCTGGAATTAAAAAAAATTACTATTTAACAGTCTTCGGATATAAAGTTATTATTTTCCGAAAAGCTAATAGAATTAAAAAACTGGAAAAATGTACCACGTTTTATGAAGGCCCTAAAATACTTCTCTCCTATTGTATTCTCCATTTAAGATCAGCACTCACATGCTGCTATTAAAATGTGTATATTTGTAAATTACAAATGAAAATATAAACATACATACATATGTATGTGTATACATATATATGTATATATATATACCTATTGTAATTTGTAGATGTATGTTTATTTGTATTTGTGTAAAATTCATTTGTATGTGAGTGCTTTCGTTATAGGAAATAATGCTTAAATTGCTTAAAGCTTTTCATGCGTTTAGGCTAAATGAAAACAAAGGACTTAAACATAGAAAATCTTTAATCCTGTGAAAATGGTAAAGGAGTGGCAAAAAATGTTGTAAAGTAGAGTTCTGGGATTACAATATAAACAAAACTATAATCCCTGAGCGTATACGCAATATTTAATTCATGTTTAATTTCTTGCATTAATCATACGCAGTGGTGTATATAAAATTTTTAATATGAAAGAAAATTTATTCGTGAATATTTTTCTTCTCTTTTGGATTTCTAAATTGTTACTTTCTTCTTTAGCATATTTTCAATGTTTTAATTTGCTTAAAGAATAAGCGTGAGGAACAGTAAAAATTAGAATTAAATGTGATTGAAAATTTTATATATTCGGTAGATACATACAAAATTGGTCGTTACAACATAATTTTCAGGATTACAACCTAGCTTCTCACACCACTTATGTTATGTTTGTTAATTTTATACATGACCTTGCAGCACCCACAGTTTAAAGTCGTCACCCAAACGACAATTTTTATTGGAATAATCCGATTGATGCTAAGGAATTCTTAGCAATTAGACCGTATGCCGGCTCATTATGGTGTAATTTAATTTTTTAATTGTGCTTTCATCCATATTAAGTTAGACCCACGCAACAAATGGAACTGGTCGGCTGTTAAAACAACAGGCTTTCAAAATTCTCTTCAACTAGGAGGCCCATTTTTCACTCGGTTGTTACCATAGTCTATTAGGTAATGAGGCCTCGGTTCAAACCCCAGGTTAGATATGTATCTAAACTGAATTGAAAAAAAATACTTCTGTGATTTCCTCTACGCAGAGACATTTTGTAATCGATATGTCATTTTCTTAACCTAGTAGACGACAGCTTTGAGTTCAAACGTAAAGTATGTAAAGTTATATAATCATAGAATATCTGATTAAATATGCAACAGCAGATTCCAAAATAGAAAAGTAATTGCCTTGTAATTTCTCATTTTAATTATATCGCCTTATAACTGTACTCAAGGATATAAAATACAGACAGAAATGTTAAAAACAAAGACGGAAAAAGAAAGTATTCTGGAAACGGAAAACAAATTATTGCCATCTGTTGTTTAATACTCCATACTTCTATGTGATTATATTCCCGTGTTTGTTTCTGTTTCTGTAGCTTTTGTTGTTGTTATTGTTGTTAGTTTTCCTGTTTGGAATTTTGTATGTTTTTGTTGCCATTTCTAATGTTGTCTATGCTTCATGCTGTGCTGTGGTGCTTGTTGTGCCACTTATAATTCATTTTATTTCGAATATGTATGTATATACGGACGTATACGTAATATATGTTAATACTTGTGTATAACTATGCGTATTTTAACTTTTTGTTATTTTCGATAGAATAATTTAACTTTTGCACTGTTAAACAAACAGTTTTCCATGATTATTGAAATGTTAAGCTTGTTTTATGTTTTCGTTTATGAGTTTTATTTCGAAAAAAATAAAAAACTGAAAGAGGAAAATCCAAATTAAAGAACAAAAGTGAAGAGATGTTGTCTACAGTTATATTATTGTTTTTAATTCTATTTTATAAAAAGCTTTTTCGTCTGTTTTATATGGAAATTTATTAGTAATATGTGAAATATTAAAGTAGATTTCATCCAAACCAAATGGATCGACTAGAGTTTTGTACAGATCTTCATATGGACGATCTTCATTTTGTACAGACCAACTTCCTCCTTTTCTCTGATTTTGGTGGAACTTGGTTAGTACAGGGCCTGCGTTCACCCGTGGCATCACAACGGGCCGCTATGCGTGCTCAAGTGAGCTTTGTGATATCAGAGCTACCACTCCGACCTAACCTTGAAGTAGGTATGTAAAGAAAATGAGAAAAATGGCCAACAACTTTATCATCCAATGCACAAGAAACACATACACCAGCTACAGGCCTGTGTTGAGTATTTCGTTCTGATTATTTTGTTTATTTTTTTTTTTGGAGTTGAGGGAAAAATTGCATTTGTAATAGGAACATGATGCTCAACTGGTGCCAGCTAGATGCGCATGCAACAATCGTTTCCAAATTTCCAAGAAATTCTGATGTCAACAGACCACCAAAATAATGGAACTTAATACCGTGAATTTTGGAGGTTAGATTTGTGAAGTCTCGAACTTATACGTGTAAACCATAAACAATTCCTGATCTCAAAACAAAAATCAATGTGTTTAATCGGAGTGATACAACGACATCTTTGTGAAAAAATTATCGAAAATTTCTTAGAGTAATGCTTGTTTAAACTCGTCGTAGTCAAGTAGATAGTGTCAGGTCTCGGTTCTAAATCCACGTCAAATCATCTACAACAAAACGAAACATGAAAAAATATTTCTTCGGTCACCTCCTCTCAGTAGATTTCTAGTAAAAACTCTCGGAGTAAATAAACAATTGCCATGAAAAAGGTTCTGAAAGATCTGTTATTCGGTGAACTGCAGTTACCGTAACTCATGTATAAAATTAAGACACAAGCAACATAAGTGATGTAAGAATTCAGGTTGTAATTCCGACTGCAGGGTTGTAATAACCAGTATTTTTCTAAATTTATGAATCTTTTATGAATGAGTAGGCGTATGCATCAAACATATTTCGAATGTTATGAGTTTGATGTCAACGTTGTACTCATACTTATTGCTACCTGTACTTATAAATCAATGTTGTAGTGACTATGAATGAATCAGAGTAGTTGAATTTCAATACTGATGGCTCACTCATACTAAAAATTTAATGACTACTTATGAGTAGGGCAAAAACGATTCATTGCTGATTTCTGGTATGTACAACAATCGTTTGTATGTTATGAAATGCTTACCATCCGAACCTTGGTTGACATATTTAGTCGGAATATATTCTTATCTTCTATTTTTATTTTAAAATAAAAATGTATATTCTTACTGAGACACCTTTCAGATGTGAAGATGTCATAAGTCTTTAGGCGTTAAACTAAAGGCATAATAAAGTAAATGCCTGCAATATTTTATGGTTAAACATCAAATGCGCTTGAAGATAATAAAGTTATAATACGGAAGATATGATATAATAAAATCCAGTTATGGAATTATTAACTACGCTGTAAACTACTGAAAAATAAAAATAAATTTTCTTTGCCAGCCAAGAGCATTCGAAAGGTTCATCCTTTAACCCTTTTTCATAAATATTTAACACTCTTTTAGCTAAATAACTCTGTGAATAATAATTTTGTGTTATTTTAAATTCACTAATTAACAAAACTTTTATTGTGAAATAAATTTTCTATTTCATCAAGGCTATTAACAATTAAACGCCAACATTTATCAGCCTAAATGCATAGTAAGAACCACAATAATATGCCAATGCCAGTGGTAACAGAATAGGAAAATGAAAAATTGAAACTTCTTTGAAGAAGAATTCTAGTAAAATTTTATAGTTTTAGGTCATAAAAATTCTTGGCATTACCATAATGTTTAGATAAGAATGAGTTGTAACAGAGAGAGAGAGAGACTGACAGAGTGCAGAAATAAATAAGTGTCGGCTTTAATAAGCTTAATTAGAATAGTGTTTATGAAAAAATGTGGTAAAATATTCACAAAAGTATGCCATTACATACCATGTTATCCTGTAGATATCCCGCCTCTCTCCCTCTCTTTTTCTTTCTGCACATCAAACCACTTTATAGAGGTGTTAACCCTTTTTTGTTGCTTTTTGTTGTCTACTTAAATGTGTGTTTTGTTAACCTTATTATATTCATAGCTTTTGTTGTTATTATTGTTGGTTGAATTGGTATTTCGCCTGTGTTTTATTGCCACCGTGGTCGTTAAGAACTTCTTCTAACACTTGTGCTTTAGCACGACTACCATTTGTTTTTTTTTTTTTTGTTTGTTGGTAACGTCTTCATGGTAATTATTGTTAATTTAGTAAAATTATTAAAATTTTTGAGTTCAAATTATTATGGTTTTAAGACATTAAGAAAAGCAAAAGTTTTTCTTTTTTATTGTTATTATGAACGTCAAGTAAGCAATGAAAAACCGTAAAAACTTAAGATAAATATGATAAGGTAATAAAGTTTATGGCAAAAAGTTTTGTGTAATTAATACTAAACGCATAATTCAAAAAAAGATATAAATTTTCCCTTTTTTGTTCACTCTTTGAGTTGGAAAATTTTGTTATTAAATAGCATGGGACTGAATGAAATTTTATAATTTTTTGAATGGAAATTAAAAATTAAGTCAAGAACCTTTAAATACGTATAGGCGATATGTCCTTACCCCCAGCAAGTTCCACACTTGAGAACTCTATTTTGAAATTTTTGGTTTACATCTACTATTTTATTAATACACCATGAAAATAGTTCTGATCTCCTCATCCCAACAGACACCCAGCATTACCTAGTTTTGTGTACACACTAGCTGTGCGAACATCTGTGCAAAGTCACTTGCGTCGTCATGTCTTTTGCATATAGCTGTCGTACGTGTGTAGTGTGTTTGAGTAGTCGCAGTTGCCATACCCTTTGTATGCAACTTAAAATCAACACATTCTTGTTGATATTGTCCACACTGCATAAATGCTGGGACAGAGTGTATTGTGCTGTCTCAGCATATTCCCACTGTATGCACTGTATGCTAGAGTTAAGAAATTAGTGTATTATTAGTTTTATGACGATATTTAATAAAAGTAACATAGAAATAAACAGTCGCACAAGCGGCTATTCGAATAAACACATAAAAAGTGTTTTTTTTTCATATTACACGTGATCCCCTTTTAGATTTCTTTCCTTTTCAGCGTAATTCGCAAATGGGAACTCACATACATACATACAATAAGTGGTCATTACAACTCTTCAGTCAGTATTACAGCCTAGCTTCTGACACCACTCATGTTGTGTGTCTTGATTTTACTCTTGAGTGGCGGGACGTACAGCCTAAAACTGACTCCGAACGACAGATTTTGAGAAACTTTTTCATGGCAGGTTTATATACTCTCAGAGTTGTTGCCAGAAATCTGCTGAGAGGAAGTAGCCGAAGAAATTTTTTTTTCATATTTCGTTTTGATGTCTAGCCTGGGGCTCGAACCCGGACCTGACGTCTAATAAGCGAACACACTACCTACTAGACCATTCATATCTAAAATTAACACACACAATATAAGTGGTGTAAGAAGCTAGTTTGAAATCCTGACTGAAGAGGTTGCAATGACCAATTACTTATGTATGTCTGTCATATTTTTGGGTACATAACTCAAACCTGTTTGCATTGTATTTAACCCAATAGAACTTGAAATTCTTTTATCCAAAGCAGTGTGTCTAAGCATAGCGTCGTGAATGCCACCGTCAAAGCTATTCAAACTACACATTGTCGTGAATTTTCGCTTAAACCGAGATCCATCAAAAACGTGACTCTAGGACACGATGACGTTGTTGATCTCAATTTAGACTTGCCTTCAATTATTCTAAGTTTAGTTCGCGAAAGAAATATTTCTTCGGCAACTTCCTCGCCACAGATTTCTAGCAAAAACCCTGACAGCAAATAAAATTGTCATGAAAAGCTTTTCAAAAATCTATCGTTTAGAGTCCACTTTAAACTGTAGGTCCCGCTACTTATGAATAAAAATCACACACACACACAACGTAAGTGGTAGTTTGCAAGGCCTTAGTGAACATTCATATTTCTCTACTCATAAGTACTCATGAAATTACAGTCTTCAAATTCAAGCATTCATTATAATTCAACATTGATTTATAAGTACAGGTTGCAATAAGTATGAGTACAACGTTGACATCAGACTCATAACATTCGAAATATATTTGAGTTGTTGATGCGTCTTAGTTGTTGATGAATTTACAAAAAAAGAAGAAAGAATAAGACAAAGACAGCAAGCAAATACAAAACCTTCTAGTGAGTATTGTAGTGTTCGTAAACGAGAGTCGAAATCAACAACATCATGTGTATTGTTAAGTATGAGTACAATGAGTACTTTAAACTTTGAATACGAGTACTATGAGCATGATATTAAAATAAGTATGAATGCCTATAAGTATCAGAAATTATGAGTATGATTCGAATCTACACATTTTTTTGAATATTCATTGCTGATCTCTGATTCATATGTATAACGCGTTAAAATTCAACAGCTTTCCAGCATTGTTATGGAACTATTTTGCATTGTAATAGTACTTCTAACGAAAGTTCGCCTCTGTATCTTATTCAAATCCACACAGGCTATGAGAAGAGCCCAAACACGATAAGCGGATGTTTTCTACACGCAGTAAATACAAAAAGACATGGGTTTGTAAGTTTAAGGCTGTATACCTCCTTTCGCAATAATTTCTTTAAAAACTTAGCCGAAACCATAAATACTTAAAACCTATGGCGACTTATTATGTCAACGTAATAAACAAACAAAAAAAATATTTTTCAGCACCTGTTCACCTGGGTATTCAAATTAATTTCTAATAAAAGAAACCCTCACGTCAACAAAAAAATAATTCATTAATCATACCATTATTAAAGCCCTTAAAACTAAAGATTATTTAAGACTGTTACTAATTCTTAGCTGCAGGTTATTTACATAATTATTACATATTTTTTCCCTAACTTTCCTTTATATTTTGGGGTCACAAAAAAAGGGAAAAAGCCAACGAAAATGTAGATAAAATACATACCTTTCAGCAAAATAATTTCTTAGAAAAAAACAAAAAAAAAACTGAAGACATCCTTTCGCTCGTTCCAAAACTATTTCGGAGAGAAACAGGAAAAAAATAAAATTGTTGCCAAAAAAAACTAAAAAGAATTTTCTCATTAAGCAAATATTTTCCTTGGACGTAGATAAATAAACCACAACATTTGTGGTTTAATTCATAGAGAACACATGCATACACACACTAGCTCTCCCTCTCTCTCTCTCTCTTACTCTGGCAAAGTGAAAAAGTAGCACAATAAAGTGTATGTAAAAACTGTAAAACTTATGAACGCTATGTTAGGTTTTGGCGTAAATGAAATCTACAATAGAAATAATGTAACATACCTTTAGGATATGCTGTGAGAGAGTGTATATGTGTTAATATTTAAGAAGGACTGCCAGACTTTAATATAAAGGACGATACCAAAAACTTTTGATATGTGCATGCTATCGTTGGTAGTGGGTTGGCAAGTTTCAAAGTCACACAAATATTCTGGTCATTTATGTACAATACTTTAATGTAAATATAAAAATGAGTTAGTTTAACCCATTGACAATCCAAGAATCAAGAGATGGATATTGGCGAAATCCGACACAAGTAGTAGTTGGAAAATGTGTATTGAAATGGCATGAATATTTTTATTTTAGTTGGGTACCCTTCACGAAAGTGATATTTTTAAAGACACTATAACACGTGTGCATTTAAAAAAAAAATATTTTTTTCGAAATCATTTTTGGGAGTTCTAATTCAAAGAAGCTTTAAAAATTTTTAGTGGCACCAATTTTCGGAATAAAATTTAGACTGCCTTGTATTTTTAACACAACCTAACATAATCTAACCTAACCTAACCTAGATGTAATATTAAGGTAGGTCAAGTCGAATACCAGCCTCCAAAAGTATAATTTTTTTCGTCGTATTAAATTCCATTGTAATACCAATGATGTCTATTCCGGCATTCTTAACCATCCTGATAGTTTTCTAAAACTTTGGATTTTACCCAAATTACCCTAAGCTTGACACGTTCTGTCCATATATTCTAGGTGCACAAGTATTCTTCGTCACAGGTTTCCATGTATCTGATAATGAATGAAAATATCTTCTGTGATTTATTCGTCTTCCTCACCATTAACGCTTGTGCAGAAATCTTTGTGTATAAATTTATATATAAATTAATTTGAGTTGTACGAGCATTTTTAGTAGTACGTTGTTGTTACCTACAATGCTATCTGTGTTCGTATACATAGTTGATCAATACAATCCTTCAGTCAGGATTACGATCTAGTTTCTTACACCATTTGTGTTGTGTCTGTTAATTTTGTGCATGAGTTGCTGCACCGTTTAGAGTCTTTTCCGAAAGACATATTTTTTGAAAAACTTTTCCGTCAGAGTTTTTGCCAGAAATCTGCTGAGAGCAAGTCGCCCAAGAAATATTTTTCATATACCGTTTTGTTGATGATGTTTGATCCGGAGTTTGAAAATCGTGTCTAATTGGAATTGTGGTGGATTATTCGATTTTCGTGTTAGTGTTACCGTAGTGTATTGTGTATTTGCTTATTATACGAGAGCCCATGGTAAACTCCATCTCAGACATCTTGAACAAAAGGAAATATGAACAAAAAATATTTGTTCATGGACTTCCTCTCAAAAATCCCACGTAAATAAAACGTAATGAAAACTTTATCAAATCTGTCTTTCGGGGTCGACCTTTAACTGTACACACTCATGGATAAAATTAACACTTCACATCATTGGTTGTGTGAGAAGCTAAGTGGTAATCCTGACTAAAGGATAGAGGACGTTTACTAGTCAAAAGAGACAAGTACAGTATCCGGACGTCAAGTTGATCCATTGTAGTTACAACATTGTACATTGACTAAAGGATTGTAATAACTAATTGAGTTGAAGTTGTAAATCAAACTCGCGAAAGAAATCGATTCCAAAATGTATATAAACATTTGATCAAGTGTTTGATAAAATCGATAAACGAGATTACTGTACGCAATTTGGTGAGATCTGCTGTACCACATCTTATTTAAATATGCTTTGAAGGCATTGTTTTGTACAATTCCATGTCGTAAAAAGTAAAAACAGCAAAATAATTGATTTTAAATTGCTTCAATAAATGAAATAAATGAACAAAATTTAAAATTTGTCGATATGAGCATCAAATAAATCGATTGCTCAGTATATTGTATAATTATGAGAAAACAGCATGACTTTTCAAATGTACATGTATTTGCTTATTTATGGAATTTTATATGATTTATATAAACGTAAAGAAGAAAACTTTCCTTTTTATTAATATTTACTTTACCACAAACATTTCTTTCTTGCAATTAAAAGCTAACAAAGCTTTTTAATTAAAACCGAAAATATTTTCTCAAATATTTGCTTTTTGTAACTCACCATCAGGAAACCGAATACTCTCATGTGAGCCATTTATTCTATTTTTGAAAATAAGCAATTAATGATAACCACAATTGTTTGTCTTATTCTCAACACAAAAACACTCTCTCACACAAACACACTTATATTTTAATATTACCTAAACACATATACATACATATCTGATTCTGTTATTTTAATATGTACATTTACTAGGACAAAATTAACTGTTAGAACTGCTCGTTTAGAAATTATCCATTTGCAGCAAGCAAAGTTAAAACCATAAAAATTCCCCAAACTTACCGCAAAAAGCTCAAGAATGCTTTGTTTAAATGAAAATGTATGAGTATTCATTTGAAAATTAAACCATTTTAACCGCAATGCATTATTGTATGTTTATATAACACACACACACACAAATTCACATTCAATCACTCCTACCCATTAATCGTTCGTATTAAATGAATTCCATTTAGTTGAACAAAAACGAAAAATATTATATTCACAAACACACACACACAAACAATATAAATGAAATTCCTGGCAAGAAAATAATCAATAAACCATGATCTTAGGCTGTTAATAAACAGAAATAATTTAGAAAATTAATTGATTATAGTGATGATGAAAATCAGATGTTATGTGGGTTTTATTTCAGTTTCACTTCATTTGTTTGTCTGAAATTTTATGGAAAAATATTAGGGCCACATAGAAAATGGTTTTTAAATCATTATTGGAATGCAACATTTGCATAACAAACCCTAGGCAAAAGATAATATACAGGTTTTACTAACAGCGACTTCAGAACTTTGGATGTTGATAACCGTCATCTTGTTAAAGCTTCATCCGTGAAATTGCATACATAACCTTACAAACCTTCCATCAGGCTTAGGGCCCAGCTTCTCATACCACTTATGTTGTGTGTTATTTTGTATACATGAGTGGCCGGACCTACAGTTTAAAGTTGGCTCCGAATGACAGGTTTTTGAACATTTTCATTGCAAATTTATTTACTCTCAGAGTTTTTGCCAGAAATCTACTGAGAGGTTGTCGCCGATATGTTCTCATGTTTCATTTTGTTGAAGATGTCTAAACTGTCGCTACCTATTGGAACACGGTAAAATATACTGTGAAATTAGTTGCCATTTATTCAGTGTTTTTTACCAAACTACCGTGGACAACTATCGACGATGATGTTTCTTCCCTGAATGGTCTCGAGAGCAATTGGCAACTGACCATAATTTCTATCGAATAATCTGGATGAACAGTGAAAAATCATGTGAAAAACAAATTGCCAAATTTGGGACTATACCAACCAGAGCTCAGACATGAATCGTTTTTCGCTACTCAAAAGTACTCATGAAAGTTTGACAATGAGTGAGCCAACAGTATTGAAATTCAACTACTCTGATTCATTACATTACTCACTACAACATTGATTTATAAGTACAGGTTGCAATGAATGTGAGTACAACGTTGCCATCAAACTCATAACAATCGAAATATGTTTGATTATTCATATGGCTACTCATTTAGATTCATAAATTTAGAAAAGTACTTATAATACTCATGAAAATGTACAGTCTTAGCTGCTGTTGCATTTGCAAAAAGAAGAAGACAGAAAAAGCAAACACACAATATATGTTGAGTCGTGGAGAATCGAAATCAACAACATCATACGTGCTGTTAAGTATAAATATGATGAGTACTTCAAACTTTGAATATGTGTAGTATGAGTATGATATTGAATGGCTCTAAGTATCAAAAATTATGAGTATAATTCGAATCTACTCATATTTTTGAATACTAATTGCTGATCTCTGATACCAGCACACATAAGATCTCAAAAAAATTACTTTTTTGGTTGAATTTGGCACTATGGGTCGATGTTTACCTATTTATTTTGGCCTGAATCCAAATATCTGAATCCAAATACGTGGCACACAACTCAAAGTGGACATTAAATATCGTGCACAAGCGATTTGAGGGCATTGTTGTGAACTGCCCACCGAAATCGTGTAATTTGAACCTGTTGGAATTCTTTTTTGTGGTCAAATACGTTGCTCAAATTCAATTTGATTTATGCACCAAAGAAGGATGAGAAATTAAGTCAAGAAACTATTTGTAATCATGACACCATCAAAGAGGTTTTTGCAGATACAAATGTTTGAACGTGGAAAGGTAATGAAGACATCGTATCCATAACTAATACGACAAACAGTGTCCTGCATTGAAGCCACTGTACTCCAGTAGGTATTGCGGTGGCCTTATGAGAAGTGTAGCCGCAGTTTAAACCTCATATCAGTTATCACGTACGAAACAAAATATAAAAAAATATTTCTTAGGAGATTTCCTCTCATTAGATTTCGGGCAAAAACTCTGAGAGTAAATAAAAATTTGCCCTAAAAAATGTCTCAAAAATCTGTCACTACGAGTCGACTTTACAGTGTAGGTCCCCTACCACTCATGTATAAAACTAACACACACAACATAAGTGGTGTGAGAAGTTAAGGAGTATTCCTCACTGAGGGGTTGTAATGTTGTAATGACCATATTTATATCACTCTAATCTTTACAATTTCTTTTTGTTCTTTTAATCTCTTCTTTACTACAACAAACTTTTCCTATCATAAAGACAAACAAGTAGAAAACAAAATCGACAAATAACAAATACTTGGCAACAGTTCCATTGAATATCTTCACTACAGTTTTACTTATAATCATTTAAATTTTTAAATATTTAGTTTGAAAACGAAAGATTGTGTTAAAAATTCCACAGCTTTATTATGATTATCCGCACGAAAATTATTTGCTTAAACAGTTTTGTTGGGAATTCCTTTCCATTTACAGGTTAAAGAAGATTTTTCGGTATGTGTTTATTCTGCGACTTCAAAACAGCCTACAGCTGTATTTCTCACCCAAGTCCCTTAAGGCATATTTCCTAGAAAATTCATTTAAGTAATGTAAGGCCGTGTTATTGCATTTAAAATTCAGAGAAGAATGAAATCTTGACTTAAAAATGTTTCTCCACAATTATGTCACTGCGACTGCTGTGTTGGGTGAGAATGACTTTAAATATTTAAAATTCTCAGATACAACAGAAACGAAAACATGCAGAAGACGAAGGACTATATTAAACACAATATTTGGTCTTAAATAGTTTAGGAATATCCTCTAATAAATTTCCATTTTAGAATTTAAGAGAGAATTATTCACACGTACATGTGTGCGTCAACATTTTCTATTTCTAGTCCCATGTGTAGATGTAATACATGCATAGTGATTGTATTTGTGCTTGTATATCGATTAAGTTTTGTAGCCCACGCTGGGAATCAAATAAACTAATCAAATGCCAAACGAAAGTTAAAACTTGTTAAACGGCCAACCATATTGACATTAGCATAACAATTACAGATGTTTAAATGACAGTTACAAGTCACTAAATACAAACATATGTATACATATGTATAAACAAACACACGCATATACACATTAACATATACACATATACACATATACATTTACAAACGTTTATATTCTTCGAAACTGGCACAAACCTTTCTACTCTTTTCTGTTCGATAAATTTTGTAGTCAATGAAAGTCCAGAGTTAAACAAGTGTCACACATTCATGCGTTCAGTGACAGTTGGACAAAAGAAACGTTTGAAAGGTTTGTTGGGGGCGAGGGGGAGCTAGAATCGAAGAAAATTTATTGCCATTTTGTTTGTCAACATTTTGCTAAAAGCAGGTAAATATACTCTCGCATTGATTTGTAGCGATAACGAACGATGGAGAAAGATTTATGGACTTGACTATTTTGTATGAGTACAGCTGTTTTGCTAAAGTATTTTGGAAAAAAATTTAAGAAGAATTTATTAAACGTTATATAAATGAATAGAATTTTAAGTACATTTTCTTATTGTAGAATTTAATGTTTAGTTAATATGGGTCAGTACAGACCTCTGGTACTGTAGTTGTCTGGTACACGTCCTCTAACCTAATATGGGTCAAATAGATAGTAACACCACTACTCATGAATAAACAAAATTCGTAGGCAACATTCATAGCAAGAGGTTGACCTATGAAATTCTAAATTTAAGAGGCAAACTCTTGAAGTTCACACCAGGGCTTTAAAATTGAAAAAATTGAGGACTATATCGTTATTACACAGAAATGGCATTTCCCACGTCTGCTCTTCAATGTAGTCATCGCAACATTTATCGCAAGCGGTTATCAAATGTAGTTCAAAATGAAAACGCAAGCTGCAGAAACACACACGGTGTCTTTCAAGTTAAAAGAATTGAGTTGAATATCGTGATTATACAAAAATGTAGTAGCGGTAGTCTAGTAGGTAATGTGTTCTCTTATTAAACGTGAGGCCTCGGTTCAAACCCCCGGTCAGATGTGTCCATCTAAACGAAATATAAACAAATATTTCTTCGGCGACTTCCTCTCAGCAGATTTTTGATAAAAACTCTGAGAGCAAATAAAATTGCTCTGAACAGTTCTTTGGAGTCGATGTTAAACTGGAGCACCCGCCACTCATGTATAAAATAAACACTCACAACATAAGTGCTGTGGGAAACTGGATCGTAATCGTGACTTAAGGGATGCCTTATATTCCCTTAATATTGTATAACGAGTGATTTTTTTAAAGGTTTAAAAAACGACAAAGAAAGTTTACAGTTTGACTTTCTGTCCCAGTATTCGAGACTTAAAAGTTTTGTATCGTCAAGTGGAGTAAAATTTCATGACTTTGGTGGTTGATAGACTGTTCCAAAACATCAGATTATTTGCTCTCCAAACTCGCCTGTGAAAAGGTACATTGAATCGCGTGAGTTTGATGTGTGACAACGTCTAGCTCAAATTATATGTTAACCAAGCACAATTTTTCTATTTAAGGTAAAAAGAATCAGTAATCTTCGCACGGTGTCATTGCAATTTTTATTATTATTTTGCAGCCAACGCTTACTTCAGTCAAAGTCTGTATCAGAGATCAGCAATGAGTATTCAAAAAGATGAGTAGATTCAAATCATACTCATAATTTCTGATACTTAGAAATTATTCATACTTATTTTAATAACATACTCGTACTACTCATATTTAAAGTTTGAAGTACTCAGCGTACTCATAATTAACAATACACATGATGTTGTTGATTTCGACTCTCCATTTCGACTCAACATTTACAAAGATCACAAAGTAAGTATAATTCGCATACGAACACTACTACAATACTCACTAGAAGGTTGTGTGTTTGCTTTGCCTGCCGTCTTTGTCTTTTTCTTTCTTATTTTTTTTAATGCAACAACAACTCGGACTGCAAATTTTAATGAATGATTCTAATCCCTCGAATCATTTATGAGTATTATATGTATTTTTTTCTAAATTTATGAACCTCTGACTGAGTAAGCGTATGAATCAAACACATTTCGAACATTATGAGTTTGATGTCAACGTTTTACTCATACTCATTGCAACCTGTACTTATAAATCAATGTTGTGGTGAGCACGAATGAATCAGAATAGTTGAAATTCAGTACTGTTGACTCACTCATACTCAAAATTTCATGAGTAGCGAAAAAAATGATTCATTGCTGATATCTGGTTTGTATCAATAAGTCCCTTAAAAATTAATCTTTTACAATAATTTCTATTAAAATTTTAATCAAGTTTTATGCCAACTTATTGACAAAAATCGAAACCAACAGAATTCATTTTCCAAACCCTTAGCAATTACTTAGAAAAAAAAATTAACAAATAACACACATACAAACAAACCCATAAGATTGTTGTTATTGTTTTCCAACAAAATAATTTTTAACACAAAACTTATGCTGACAGTTCAATTTTAAGCCCAATAATACGGCCTAAAAGCAAAAATCATTTTATTTTTCCCTCTTTCTTCTTTTTTCTTCTTCTATTGTATGTATTTAAAGGCTTTGATTTTTAATTAAATAAATTTTTTTTATAAAAAAAGGAAGAAAGAAAAAAAAGAAGAAGAATGAGAATAAGAAAATCCTTTTTTATATTTTAAAATTGCAATGTTAAGAAAGAATTTATGGTTTGTTCCTCGTGTATTGAATTAAAGTCTACACAAAGAAATGTGTGTCCTTGGAAAATCCATAAACATTTCACCATAATACAATTGGATTGTTTTCAAAAAAATTGAGTATATGGTTGAATGAGAAAAAACAATACGAAAAAAACGAAAAAGGAAAAAAGAAGAAATAAAATAGCGAAGGGAATAATGGAGAGAAAAACAATGGAAAAAAATTCTTCTACTTAACGCATATACATGCATATACACACACAAATATATACAGAAATATTCAAGTGCTTTTCCCAGACAAAAAACAAAATACACTTTAATATTGTAAAGAGTTCCTATAAAAAAAATTCAAGCACACACATACATACAGTTGTAAAACTATGAGACATTTTGCATGAGAAAGGAAGAATATGAAGAATATTGATTTGAATTTTAAAACAACTTAAATGAGTTCAACCTTCACTTAAGAAATAATAATTTAAATTATACTCAACAACTATTTAAGCATTGTAAATTTAGTGACCACCACGCTCTTATTTACGCATACCCATAACACAAAAGTGGCATGGATAAGTGAAGTCTTCAAAATTCTGTTCAATTCTTCACCACCTTGTACAGTTCCCTGTCTTTATGTCGACCATACATACATACATTATTGGTCATTACAATCCTTCTGTCAGGATTAAGACCTAGCTTCTCACACCACTTATATTGTATGTGTTAATTTTCTACATAAGTGGTGGAACCTACAGCTTAGAGTCGATCCTGATCGACAGATTTCTGAGAAACTTATTTTCTTTTTTTACATTTGTTTTAGAAATCTGCTGACAGGTTAGTCGCCTGAGATCAGTCATTTGATTTTAGCGTCTTCTGGCAATCAAAAAGAGAATCAAACAATCTGTTGTCCGTTACTGATTTGGGGGCATATGTCGAGCTATGTGAAGACAAAGTTACAGTGTGTGCCATACAGTTCCATTTGTTCTTCCAGGTTTTTCTTCTCTATTAAAAAGAGTTCTCGCCATAGACCCACAGCTGTAGAAAAATAATTCAATCCTGAGACCCTAAATATCTTTTACTAGACTCCACTAAAGTCATAGGATCGGATGCTATTATTGTGCTTCATTTTAATTAGGCCTTGCCGTTTATGAAGTAAAAACATATGCAAAATTCTCGTTAAGAAGGCATGAATCCTCCAGAATGATTTGCCTGATTATTTGTCTACTGTTACCAATAGACTTTCGATCATCCGACACCAACGGAATAATAACTACGGCAATAGGTGCTCACTCCTCAGAATATCAGATCTTGTTGCCCGCTGAGCAGAATATCTTGCAATTAGTCGTCAATGTGTGGTCTCTACAGAGACTAATGTGTTGTTTCTGTAAGGCGAATGGTTTCGCACGTTCGTCTATCTGCATGAAAAACACAAACAAAAACACTTAATTTTGTTGACCGCCAAGCACTTGTAACCTACTCTTCAGCCATGTCAACAACGAGGAAGAAAATTGTTCAACAAAAGGATTTCTTCATTTCAATGTAAAATGACTCATATTTCATAGGAACAGAAAGAAACACTTAATCGTACATCAATACACCAATACACACTCATGCATATTTCCATTTTAATACTTGTCTTACTCTATACTGGTAGTGATGTGTTCAATGAATTTACGACAAGCTTCGAATCACTTATTGAACTTAAAGGACGATAGCCATTTGTAAGTCTTTGGACTTTGGTTGAAACCAGAGTTCTTAATTTATATGTATCGAAGCACATTGATAAGGTCCAAGGAATGAAGATGAGATGGCTGTAGAACTTAATATTCTAATCATATGAGTCCTGTAGGAGGTGGCACAGCTTTACGAGTTTCCTTGACATAAAAGATGTGAGTGAGCCACTCAACTCAAACTTCGGCCTTACGTCTAATAAGCCAACACACTATCCACTTGACTACAGAGTGTTCAGAAATTTTACTTAATTGATCAATATAAAATTGTAGTGTGGTTTACAACCTAGCTAATGGCACCACCAATATTGGTTATTTTAAACTTCTCGGTAACAGGCGAGAACTACAGTTAAACGGCAACTCCGAACAATAGATCTAAGAAGTTTTTCATGGAAATTTCATCGACACCCAGATTGTTTGCCAGATGAGAAGTCACCATAAGAAATATGTTTTTTTTTTTCATTTTTCGGTTTGTTCGAGGTTTGAACCTCGGGTTTTTATCTAAGAAGCCATTATACTATCCACTAGACTACGGCGACTTTATACTTCGTTGCTGAAGATAATTTTTCAATTGAAACATACATAGTGTATGACAAAATTATACGGATTGTTTTCACTCTATGCGAAAGGAGTGTTAACTTTTACAAAGAGTTGTTAATGAGGCTTTCCCAGTAACAGAACAAGTCCATATTATCTGTACATATCACCTGTGACCATTGAAAAAAAATTAAAATTTTTTTTTTTAATCTAAAATTATATTTATTCAGCTTACAATTGATTCCAGAAGTCACGCACACATAATATATACTTCCCTAGTCTGTGTTGTTAATATGATTACATCGTAGGGTGTCAGGTGGATTGCATGAGTGTATGAAAGTATTTTTTTATCCTTTTTACTTGTATTGTGTCACTCAATATTGGCACAATACGAAAAAGAAACAGAAATCAAGGAATTGAAAGTACAATCCAATACTGTCGCAAAACAAGAAAAAAAATTGAGTGAATTGGTGTCAACAGCATCAAAAAGTATTGAAAAACAAAGAGAAATCTAAAGAAGAAAAAAAAAACATTTACAATGACAATAAGGAAAAAATATCATTTACCAATTTTATATTGTTTCGTTTTCATTTTGAGTTTAACAAATACACACACACACACACACAAAAGTACACATACATACATACATAGACATGTGTGATACAAAACTCATAAATGAAAGCAATTCGAATATCGTGAAATGTTATGACAGTATATGCATGAATATGCCACAAATACATACGGTTATAGAGCCCTTTACACACTCACATACTCTCATGCACACATACAAGAACAAAAGAAATTCGTATAGGAATTGAAAACAATGTAATAAAATGGTAAAGTGAAGTTGAAAAATGTAAAAAATGGGGAAAAAAGTGAAAAACGCTGTATAAAAATTGTTCTTTAAAGTTGTATGTATTCAATGCCTGGCACATGGAGCCCCAGAAGATTACTGTCGCACATGAAAATTTAAAAATTCACCAAAACCCCATACACACTTACATATATGTACATACACTTACACTGCTCGAAAGTGAAAATAATCGCCTGTAAATATGTTAGGTTTTACTGCGTTTTACATGAAAGCTGCATGGGGGAAATAACTAAATTGGATGTAACCCTTTAAAAATATCTGAAGTGTGGCATACAGACTGCGACATTTCAGTTTATGGACGAGACAATATTATTACGAAAAAATTTCATTTTCTACCGAAACCTTTAGAATTTACATTGTGTTACACAGACATACATACATTGGTATTACACATTCAAAAATGAAATTCATTTTGCGGTCATGTAAAGATTTAATTTTAAACAATTTATTAAAAATTCTTTGGGGTTACAAGTAGGAAATGAGATTTTATTTGAAAATATGGTGAATGAATGTACATAGAAAAAGAAAATCAAAATATCAAGCGAATTGCGACCTCATCATGTTGAAGTCCGCAGTAATATTGAATGAATTGTTTATGAATTTAGGTTTTTAATTTACATTTTAAAAATTTCAATTTAAATAACAAAATTTAAAAGAGCACCCTCACATGCGAGTTGGATAGCTATTGGATTAGGGATTACAAAACATATTTCCTTACTGTCGGACGTTACCTAAGATAGAGGCTACGATGCTAATTTCTTTCTTTTTTTTTAATTAGCAAAACAAAGTGCTCTTTATAAATCGAGAAAAATTGGATAAAAATGAACCTATTGAAGGAAATAGACCTAGTGATGCTGGATAGCCATATTGTCAGGGATTCCAAAACAATATATATATAGATATATATATAGATATAGGCGTCGAAGCTAATAATTTTCTTTAAATAAGCAAGCAAAAGTTCCCTATAAAAGCGGGCAAAATTGTCTGTGTCTGGCGCTTATTTTTCGCTGACGTGCAGTATTTGTTGATGACTTCCAATTTTTTGGGCGCTGACTTGCAGTTTTTGGTTGATGACCTACATTTAGATGATGTAGATGATAATGCACATTTTTGTCGCTGACTTGCATTTTTTTGTTCGATAACTTGCATTTTTATGGTCGATGATTTGCATTCTTTTTTTTAGATGCGTATACATAATTGATCAATACAACCCTTCAGTCAGGGTTATGGAACTAGTTTCTCACACCATTCATGCCTACAGTTTAAAGTCGACTCCGAAAGACAAATTTTTTGAGAAACTTTTCTTGGCAATTTTATTTACTCTGAGAGAGGAAGTCACCGAGAAAATATTTTTTTTTTATATTTTCGTTTTAATATCTGACCTGGGGTTTGAACCGTGGCTTTACGTCCAATAAGCCAACACCCTACCTACTTGACTACGGCCACTTTGTTAGATGACTTGCACTTTATGGTCGATAACTTCCATTTTTTAGTCGATAACTTGTATTTTTAGCCAATGACGTGCATTTATTTAGTTGATAACATGCATTACTTTGGTCGATAACTTCCATTTTTTGGTCGATAACTTGTATTTTTTTTTGTCAATGACGTACATTTATTTGGTCGATGACTAGCATTTTTGGCCGATGATAAAGATTATAGATTTAGCGTCTATATATTAGCTTCGTCACCGGTATCTCCGGTCATAAATAATAATTGTTCGTAACAAAAATTGTTTTGTAATCTTTGATACAAGGGCTATTCAGCCCACTAGGTTTATTTCTTCCACAGTTTCATTTTTTATCCGATTTTGACCGGTTCCTTCTCGTCTTACTCTTAAAAGTCGACAAAGCCCTGTAAGCTGAGGCAATAAATTTCCTAATTCTCATATTTCCCTAGCAATACAAATATTATTTACCCCTACAATACTTATGTCATTAAGTTATTATTTACGTTTTTGTTTGCCTTCAATTTAACAATTTTCACTTTAAAACATTCAGAAAGGTTAACTTGAAAATTTTACAATTCATTTACAAACATTTTCTTCCAGTAATTACTCAACGTAAAAAAAAAACAAATTCCCTTCACTCTCAAAGGCAAAACACAGTACAGCAAAGTAAACAAAAAGCAGAGGGGTTTAAACGGCAAAAAGTATACTCCAATGAGTTTTAATACTTCCGTAACAAAAAATGGAGAGAGAAAGAGGGGCTAAAGCAACAAAATAATGTTATTTTATGTTCTCAATTTCAAAATGTCGTCATGGTATTATTGTCATCAAAGTGTTCTTATATTTTATATGAGATTGTGTGTATTTTTACGAATATGTATGCATGTGTGTGTGTTTAAAACAGAGTATTAATTTTGGGTTCTGGTTGTCTGTCTGCATAAGAGCGTGAATATGTGGTTAAACAGGCATTTTTTTTCGTACTTGCTTTGTAATGGGAGTAATAATTTGTGTAAGGGTGAGCTTGTGGATATATGGTAGTGTGCGTGTGAGTTTGTATTGTATAATCTACCCCTGTAGATGTAGTAAGTATTAGAAAACATTATACAGGAATTTTCCTTTGGGATTACATATTGTCATTTCGTAATACGCACACTTGCTTATTTATTCAGTTTGTTGTCGGCTGTTGTTAGTATCTTCTTTTTTTTGCTGTCTGCCTATGTAACAGTTGTTACACTCTTAGAGCCCGTATTATCGCATTTAGCGATCAGTAGACCATAAAATTTTATACCAAAAAAAGTGAAACTTTTTCTCTCTTAAATCTCTTCTAATATAGTCCTCTTTATGCATCCTTTTTTTGGGAAAAATTTAATTCCTTTGTGAAAGTGATTGTCAAGGAGGCTTTTAGGTAGAAGTGCAGAAAATTTATAAATAATTTAAAAATAATTTAAAACACATGTTGAAAGGAATAAATTTAAAAATAGCAGATATTCTCGGAGTATACGGATTATTGAAGGGGGTCAACAAAATTTAAATTTTTTATTAAAAAAAAAATATAATTTTTCTTAAGGCCGAAATTTGTCTTTATTTGCATAAAAAAATAAACTTTTCTTTAAAATTTATTCTTTTTATCTGACGACCATCGTAGTAACCCAAAAAAGAATAAATTAAACAATTCTCCCATCCATTTTGTTCTTTCAATTTTTCCCCTGGCAACTTATTTTCAACCAAAAACTAAAATGACAAACAATTTAAGAAATCACTGGTTTACACCATTAGGGTCGAAATTGTTTTCTTTTTTTTTCTCAAACTTTTGTTGATGTCACTACCCTTTACAAAACATTTTACGAGTTTCCTTTGTCACAAAAATGATTTAAAGTTTGCATTTGTACCAGTCAGTAACTGTATGTCAACCAATTAACTCTAATTAGGTGTAGCACAGCAGCATAGTTACCAGCTACCAGTGCAAATACGGAACTGAATGTAGAGCACAGTACCTACACTTATGAATTGTTGTTGTTGTCTTTGATAAGCTGGTAGTAAGAATAATATTATGACAGTTGCTTGTGTGGGAAGGGAAGTGATAAATTAAAAAAAAAGTGTTCTGTGATTAGGGATATTTTGTACAGTTTAGTAGTACATTGTAGAAATTTTGAAAGGCTTTAAAGTTTCAACATAAAATTTGTAAACAATATTGTAGTACATACATAAAGAGAATAATGTCTGCAAAATTGTCATTAAAACTCTTTAAGATTTCAATAGATGTAGAAATTAAAGAAACACAAGTAAAAAATTTGTAATCAATGGAATACAAAACATTTGGAAAGAAGTATTGATTACTCTTGAGCAAACATGAACCCAAAGTAGATAGGTTAAAGGACGTGTACTTGTCAATCGGGACAAGTACAGTACCCCGAAATTCGAATTGACCCATTATACGAAGCCGAAGTAGGTAGTCATGGCAACTATTATGTCGACAACGTTATTTCTAGTAACCAATTAGGTCCTTCCGAACAAATTTCGATCTTGATTTTCAAATAATAAATGAAAAAATTCGACGTAGTCTAGTAGGTAGTGTGTAGTAGGTCAAAAAAACATTAAAAATATATCGACTGTTCGATAAAAGGCCAAAGCAGCACCCTTAGTATTATTGTTGTAGGCAAAAGAAAGAAAACAATTATTTATCCATAGGATACATATTCAAGTTTATATATGGTACGAAAAAGAAGCACTATGGCCTCTATCAAACAGTTAATCTTACTGATCTGATCTGACAAGGACTCTACACCGTATACGTCGACACAACATCAGCCTCTACTGGGTTCCAGGCCACTGTGACATAGAGAGCAACAGAAAGGCGGACAAACTGTCACGCAAGGAATCAGTGATGTCTGGTGAGGAGACGATAGAGGGGATATACTTTTCCATATTGGAAAAAACAGCATGGAATTCAACAAACCAATGGACAGCAGGAAAACCAAGGAATTACCTGAGTTCGACAAGAGAACGGTTCGCAATCTAACAGGAATTCTAACGGGACACTTCGATATTATCAATTTAGCTGACAAGCGCGGTTTGCCCCACCAGGATTACTGCAGAAGCTGCCATGACGTAGAGGAAATAGATTTTGTGCAACACCTTTTATGTGAGTGCGTTGCACTCCAGAACAGACACCATGTGGGTGATAAAAGGTTTAAAGATCTGGGAACTGGTCGGTTTCATCTGAAGCTCTGGGTGGTTCAATGCCACCATAAACGGCTCATGGCAAGCGGAGACTTACGTCACATTGGGTAACACAATGGGCCATATGGCCACCGAGTGAACTTGCCTGTGAACGGAAAACTACTCGCTAACCTAATATAACTTAATCGTCAGATTATTATCAAACAATTGGATAATAATCGATACTGCCTTAAACTAAATCATCAAGGGAGATAATTCCCCAGATATGTAACAACAAGAAGGAATTCAACCTCCTAAGTCACTTAATTTCTAAGTGACTATCAAAACTAGGATGTGTCATCGTGCCTATGTCTACAGAAGAATTGTGACATAAATAGTTATAAAGGAGTAACTGACCTGGTTTGTAAAGCGTTGTAATGATATATTAGTCTGAAGATATTTACCTGCAATAGAAGACATAAATTCATTAAAATAAAGAAAATATATTGTTACGAAAATAAAAATGGTGTTTTGCTTTCAAATAGTTTAAAGTGTAAACAGAAGCAAGAAAAACAAAAACAATAAACTTCTTTACATAATAAACAAGTAAACAAAAATATGCCAACAAAACAGAAATATAAAAATGTGATAAACAAGTAAACAAAAATGCAACAACAAACACTGCAAGAATAAATGTAAACAAAAAGTACACAAGCAACGGTAATTAAATAACAATGAGAGATCTCGAGAAGGTGAAGCCACGAACATTCATCAGACTATTTACGTTGCCATATAAAGGCAAGGCAAAGCAGGCACAGTGTAAAGATGCAGTGTTTCGAAGATCTTCGTTACAGAAATCTGTCGAACGATTATCTAGTGATTTGATATTGTTTACGCAAAAGAGTGCAAAGAAGAATAACAAACAAAGCAATTGTTGTTGTTTACATCAAGTTATGAATAGTGGCACACAGAATTGTGCGAACAATAAAGAATTTAATTAAAAGTAAACAGAAATGTATGTTTATTTTTATTTGCAATCTGCGAGCTTGTATTTTAAACGTTTTTTAGAAGGTAAAAACGTAACAATATGTTTATTTTAATATTATCAGAAGTTTTTTAAAACCCAAGGCATAATATTGTGCATTAAGAAAATTCAAACACAGAAAATATCGCATAATAATTATGTTAAAATAACAAAAAAATATCATAAAATAAGTTTATTAATGTCAAAATATATTTATTTTGTATTCTAAAAGATTTACAACAATCTAAAGGATGACATTTGATTTCATAAACCAAGCAAATAACCTGCAATAGAAGCCCAGTTAATATAGACATCATAAATCGTAATAATAAAAGTTTTCTTTTCTAATAATTTTACATAAATAATCTTGTCTGTATAATAATAACAAATCAAAACCCCTGTATATGTATATAAACCACAAGTCAAAGGCATACATAAACACTGAAATTTATGGGTCTATGAAATCATAGATAAAACATTATAAATCACACAAACCACATTACAAAGCCATACACACGTATTAAAACCAATATAATACAGGGATACATAAGTAAATATTATAGCACACTTATTTGTAACAAATAATAAAATATATGAAGCATAACAAAAGGCGCCAAAACCACATTCACCTTGAACATTGACAGGAATTGTGATTCATTCAAAAAAAAAAAAAGTGTTTTCACTGTAAGTTTAAAAGTGAAGAACATTTTATGCATGAAAATAAAACTTTTATGAATTTAGATTTGTTATGTTGCTGAATGATGATTTCATGCCGAAGAAGTCTTTTTCTGAAATTGAAATTAACATTTGATTGCGATTGCAAATATTTTCCAACCATAAATTGTATGAATATTTGATTATGTTTTTGGAATTTTATTTAAAAATTAATGTCTGCATAGTAAATATTTTTATACGGCATACATAATTTACGCCAGAATTAACAAGAAATGTGAAGAATGTATTACAATACTTGTATACAATTTATTATTTATTTAAGGCGACTAATATTTGCATTTGATGTCGTATTTTTTATTATGAAATTGAACTTAATTTTGTATAATAAAAAAAAATTTTACTGAGAGAAACTTTATTCAGCTACTATTCAAACCATTTAGTTTAGACCAGAGATCAGCAATAAATTGTTTTTTTGCTACTCATAAGTACTCATGAAAGTTTGAGTATGAGTGAGTCAACAGTATTGAAATTCAACTACTCTGATTTACTCGTAGTCACTACAACATTGATTTATAAGTACAGGTTGCAAATGACACGAGGTACAGATCATCAGGTATCATTATTAGTGTTTTTAAAAAATAATTGACTGCCGTTTTGCAGCACCTTGTTATTAAAAATGTTTATAAAACTTTGAATTTAATCTTGAAATGTGTTTTAATATTGTATTTTAAATAAAGTGTTTAACAAGGCCATTAAAAATAATTAAAAAAAATGAAACAAAACAAAACTTAATAACGTGAAAGAGATTATTTGCCATTAGAAAGGAAAAGAAAAAAAAAAAGGAAATATGAGCCTCTTGTAAATTTAGTACTAAAACATTACGTTTTAATAAACAGTGTAGATTGAAATAATAGCACCAGTTAGATGAGGAATGTTAAACGAAACGATGACGTTTAATTGCTTTAGAACTCGATGTAATAGATTATTCATGCGCTTAACATCAAAAAATTCGATTAATTAAAGGAAATAAGTAGTTGCCGTAGTCTAGTAGGCAGTGTGTTGGCGTCTCAGGTGTGAGACCTTGGCTGAAACCCCAGGTCAGACATCTCGAACTACAGCAGATTTCTGACAAAAACTCTGAGAGTAAAAACTCTGTCGTTGGGAGCCGACTTTAAACTGTAGATCCCGCCACTCATGTATGAAACTAACACACACACAGCATAAGTAGTCGTAATCCTGTCTAAAGAGTTGTAATGATCAATTACGTATGTAAGAATGGTAGGAAATGGATAAGAATGATATATGTTCGCACCTACACTACATGTTAAAGGCAATATAAAAAATTTAGAAGTTTGAAGCGAACCAACGCACTTGCAATATATAACAAAACTACCAAAGTTTTCAGTAAAAGGAAAATAAGTACAACAAATATCAGACTATAATGTGTAATGCAATACGGAAATAACTTTTGCTGGCTAGGTAGTATGTTTACAAAGAATGGCGGTACAGAAATCGGCGCAAACTACTGCGTTAAAAACAGAGAGAGCTGCATTTGTACCATTACAATCAGTATGAAGAAATTCACTTATATTTTGACAAATTCAGCTTAGAATATGTAGTTAATGCACATGTAATTTCTTCTGGATAGGATTGAACACAATTACAACTCTTCTGTTGGATATTCTGCTACACAGCATAAATAACACAGATCTTTACTATTTAAAGACACATAATACTTCAGTGACAAGAACAGAGCTACGTTACTCGAGATAACCGAAAAATGAGAGCAGCAAACTGTATCAGTGGAATTGCAGTAGTCCAGTAGCTAGCTGGTTCAACCACCAGCTCAGATATCGAAAAACGAAACGATATATGAAAAAATATTTCTTTCGCAATTTGCTGGCAAAAACTCGAAGAGTAAATAAAATTGCTATAAAAAGTTTCTCCAATCTGTCTCACTGTAGGTCCCACCACTTCTGTATACAAAAAAATTAACACACACAACTTAAGTGGTATAAGAAGCTAGGTTGTAATTCAGACTGAAGGCTTGTAATGACCAATTATGCATGTATGTTCAACCACCGGGTCAGACACTGAAGAATTAAGGGGCATATGAAAAAAATACTTCTTTCGGCGACTTCACATCAGCAGTCTGCTGGCAAAAATTACCAGGATAAATTTCTCCAACATTTCTCTGGGAGTTAGAGATCACCATTGAATCGTTTTTTCGCTGCTCATAAGTACTCATGGAATTTTGAGCAGGAATGAGTCAACAGTACTAAAATTCAACTACTCTGACTCATTCGTACTCACTACAACATTGATTTATAAGTACAGATTGCAATGAGTATGAGTTCAATGTTGACATCAAACTAATAACATTCGAAATATGTTTGATTCATACGCCTACTCATTCAGAGATTCATAAATTTAGACAAATACTTATAATACTCATAAATGATTCGACTGATTCGAAGCATTAATCAAAATTTGCATTTACAAAAAAGGAAAAAGAAAAAGACAAAGACAGCAGGCATAGCAAACACATAATCTTCTAGTGAGTATTATAGTGTTCGTACGCTAATCATACTTATTATGTGACTCTTGTAAATGTTGAGGAAAGGAGAGTCGAAATCAACAATATCAGACGTGTTATTAAGTATGAATATGATGAGTACTTCAAACTTTGAATATGAGTAGTATGTGTATGATATTAAAATAAGAATGAATGCGTATAAGTATCGGTATGATATGAGTATGATTCGAATCTACTCATCTGTTTGAATACTCATTGCTGACCTCTGGTCGGAGTCGAAATTAAATAGTAGGTACCGCAACTTATGCATAAAATTAACGTACATAGCCTGAGTGGTATGAGAGGCTAGATTGTAATACTTACTAAAAGGGTTGTAATATTAAGATGGAATTCTGGAAACCTTATCCCCCTAAAAAACAAGATGCTGATGCTATTACGTTCCTCTCAAATGTTGACTTTTTCATATGCTTAAAATATATTTTTTTTGTTTGTAATAAAAACCGCATTTAGATTTAGTATTTTACGAGCATAAAGTTTGCACAAAATCTTTCATTTTTTCTGTCTTTTTTTCATTTTCATAATCATAATTTAAAAACTCTGCATGAGCGTAAGCGGCCATAAAACAAAAATTCACATACACTTGTACACATATGTACATGCATACATATGTATGTAGGGAGATGTGGTTTTTTTAATAAAGTCTTATCAAAGAAAAACCAGGCATACGGGTGTTGAATGTTTAAGAAAAGCAAAGAAAAAAAGAGAGGAAAAGGAAAAGAGCATCGCCATAAAAATAAGAAACATTTGAATGTGTTGACTTTCTCTCATACATACATACATGTTGTCTTCATACTCTTCTGGCATGCTGTGTGCCATAAATGAAACTTTAAATGAAACAAACGTATATGAAGAGTATGTACGAAAATTATTTAAAAATGAAATTGTTCCTGCAAGGATTTTCAAAAATCAACATAAACAAACATTCTAAAACAAAACCAAACACACACGCACACACCAACATCAACGAAATCATTTTAAAAACTGGAAAAAGAAAAGAAAACAATTTTTTATAAAACAAAACAGCAACCAACGGCAAAAATCCACAACAAGAACAACAGCAACAACAAGAAAAAAAAAATAAAAACAAAACCAACATTTAAGCATCCTTAATGGTAGCATGAGAGGTCATAACAATTTTTCAAATTGAGCCAACAAACAAATCTCCAAATGATACCACCCCCCTCCCCACCATGCAACATATACACAAATGCAAACTCATCCACATGATGAACAAGGATAATAGGATACACCATATGACATATAGAGTCTAAAAATAATAACAAAAGCTACAACATATACCAGCGCAAACAAAGTGGGGGTGTTATGTTTATGTACGAGGATCGTAAGTGTTAAATCTTAAAATGAAATATACTTAACGAAACTTTGTCAACTACCGTCCCTCGCCTTCGGAACGTTTTTATATTCTCCAGCTTTTATTTTCTCTTACTTTGTTGCCATTTTTATTATTTCATATCCCAAGAAATAGCCAGTGGCCTTAAAAGTAACATATCACTTCAAGGCAAACAGTGTGTATTAGTTTAGAACACTTTTATGCTGGTGTTGTTGGTAGTGGTGAGTACTACCGTATTAACATAGGGATGCAGTGGATGTATGTATGTATGTATGTATGACAATAACTCTGTAACTTTTTTTTATAAATTTTATTGAAACTCTTAAATCTGTAATGCAAAGGAGACATACATATGCATGTATATCCTATTAAGAAAAACAAATCCAATGAAATCCTTTTTTTCTTTTTTGTTTGTTTTATTTTTCAACACAATTTTAACAAGTAAAATAAATACAAAGGGTTCTTGCCTGAAAGCAGACAACGTGTTTGTGGCACTTTAAGAAATCATAGAATCTCGTGGATGCTGTAGGATATATCAAGCACGATTACTTTCAGAAGAGTCGTGACATATGGCCATCAAATGACTAACAAATGTGCAATGCTTGCCAGTCAATCAATTTTGTTATAAAAATTCATGGTATTTGAGAAATATGTTTCCTCGGAATGTGTTCCTACCATCTACGAAATTCATTTATGGTTCAATAGATGCATCTATAAAGATGTGAAAAGCAAGTAACTGCAGACTGTTCGATAGCTGCAATTTCGTAATGTACTCACTCAGGATAGGTTAGGTGATGTCAGAGTGATAGCTTTGAAGCCAAAAGCTCAGTTGAGCACGCGTAGCGGCCCGTTGTGACGCCACAGGTAAACGCAGTCTCTGTTCTGACCAAATTCTCCAAATCAGTGGAGAAGAAATTGGTTGCATATTCTAAAGCATGACTACCCCATGCTGGAAAACCAGCCCGAAGATTTGATAAATGAAGCTTTAACCTTTGACATCAATGGACGATAGGTCTGTGAAGCTGGCAAGGATTGGGGAGCCAAATAACCTATATATGCACCTCGAAAGAGATGGGCATTGACAAAGAAAGTGACAAAGAAAGTCTCCTCTTCCTCAGTGGTTTTGCACCCACGGCAGAAATCGTTAAATGGGAACTGCATTCTCTCCGCGTGTCTTCTCATAACAGAATGACCTGTAAGCACGGCCACAGTGATTGAGATGATGTTACGATCAAGTCCTAGTAAATGATTGGTGCGCCTACTATCAATCGAGTGCCAAGTGAGCCTAGCGGCTTAGCAGGATTCCTCATTAACCCAGGATAGGTTGGCTTCTCGAAAGAATTTTCGAGCAATGGAAACGTGTAATTGGCATCCCCAAGTCGACTGAAGAGGATTCCGAAAGTGGTGCACCAGCCCTGGGGAGCCCGTCGGCTTTGCAGTTTTTCGGAATAGTGCAGTGGCCGGGGATCCAGACAAGTGTGACACTGAATCGCCTAGAAAGAAGGTCGAGGCAACGGCAACATTTCCTGACAACCCTGGAGCTATTCACAACGTTCGATAGAGATCTTCACGAACATTCGATTTCAAGAACATTCATCGGACTATTTACGTGGGCATATAAAAAGGCCAGACAAAGCAGGCAACGAGTAGTAAGGATTCAGTCAGTATTATGTGACGTCACGTTGCGTGTGAAGAGAACTGCCATGGTTTGAAGATCTCCGTTGTAAAGATCTGCGTTGTAAGCAAAGAAGAATAGCAAACAAGGTAGTTATGAACAGTCAAGTTATAATCAGTGACACAAAAAATAGTACGACCAATAAAGAATTTAATTGAAACCAAACATCAGAAAAAATAGAGATGCTAGTGAATGGAACACCGTTAAAGAGGATCCATTGAGCAACCCGGGTTTATTTTATAAATGAGTGGCAGGACCTACAGTTTAAATTCGACTCCAAATGACTGTTTGTTTTGAGAAACTTTTTATAGCGATTTTAATTTACTCTCAGAGTTTTTGGCAGAAATTTGCTGAGGAGAAGTCGTCGAAGAAATATATGTTCATATTTGGTTTGTCTCATCTGAAGCTTGGTCTCACGTCTGTCAAGCCAATACACTACCTACTAGACTATAGCGACTTCTTGAGCACAGTCTACAAAATTATAGCCTAAGTTATATACAATCGATACTGTAGTCGAACCTCAGCTACGACAACCAAATTAATCATGCATTGATCACATCCGCAGTTTAAGGGTCATTGTCAGTCACAGTCAGTTTAAAGGAGTCCCATACTTTTTATCAGTATTTCTTGACTTCAAACAAGCTTTTGGCAGTATCTATTCGATGTCAAGGCATCTTGGTATTTCGTAGTGACTTCAAGTTTGGTTAGACGATATCGTTTAGGCTGAAGATGAATTCTGTCTTATAACTTTTCTAGAACACTGTAAAAAACCCCAATGAATTGCTATGAGTATAGCTGATGCTGGCTTACATATCATAGTGAACAAATCAAAATTACTGCTTAGAATTTCAGCTTGTTATGAGCAGTAACCTTATCGTAGAGAGCATGTCACGTAAGGAAATCGTATGTGAAGCCTATTTAAGCAATATAAGCGATGTATTTGCTGGCAGAAGAATTACATCTAATACGAGGCACACGATGCTGCAAAATTTGTATGTGTGTAGCAGCCTTAGGCAGCTTTAAACCCACAATTCCACACAAACATATCTTATTTCAATTAATTTTCTTATATTGTATGTTTCAAATGCGTGTATGTTGTGCCATGAAACCATTTCATATCCTTAAAAACTGACCCAATACCAGACCTACAGAAAATGAATTACATTACATATATCCATATGTATGTATGTTCACATGTTCACAATTCTAGGATTTATGCCAAAAGATTTGCGTGTAAATTCTATAGGAGCAAAATGTTAAACTTAAACTCACTACAACATTTAATAGTGCAAACATATTTGTATGGAAGTGAATAACTTAAGCAAGAAAACAAAAACAAAACAAAAAAATCCTGAATGTAACAGACGAGAAAAATTGAAACATAGAAATGGAAAGTGTAGCCTATGGTATGCCATGGTATGGTATTTATGTCGAAAGAAAACATTCAGTTACGCATCATATCCTTTAAAGCTTTGGGCTATAGATGACCATAAAGCTTAAATGGATTTTTTCTCTTCTCTTCGTTTGTCTTCTTCGGTTTTTATTGTTGTTTGTTTATGTTAATAGCCAAGAAAGAGAAAAAAGTAGATATCAAATTGGTAACTGAAATAATATTAAGTTATCAATAGTTTTTAAAACTTGGCTAAAACAACAAGAATATTAAGAATGCTAAGGAGTAAGCAAGAAAAATTTTGGGAATATTTTTATACTTGAAAATTTTACCGTGATTGAAAACTATACATACATAAATACATGATTGGTCCTTACAATCCATCAGTCAGGATTACGATTTAACTTCACACACCATACATATGTTGTGTGTGTTAATTTTATACATGAGTCGAACATTTTCATTAAATTTAAATAGAGCCTAAAATGACTTCACATTAGTATTAGTTTTTATACAGTAATTTTTGTGTGCACAAATTTTTTCGTGCACCCTCCTCATATTTTGGCTCATTTTAAATTAATTTTATTGAATCGAATCCTTTGTGTAAGTGTGAATTTCTCTTTTAATGTCTCTGGAGAAATTAAAAAACGAAAACAAAATTCAAAAAATATATTTTTCTATAGAAATTTTATTTATTTTCACATTTCTTGGGAATTGTGATTCAATACTTCGTAATAAACAGTAGCATTCGGGTAAAGGTAATTGATTTCATGCTTTGACATTAAAGTAATGTGACGAGGTAGCAAGAAAAAGTAAATAAACAATGAAAAAAAAGTAATGGGGTATTGCATTAGAAATAATTTAAAATATTTATTCGGTATACTGATGTTTCAAAGAAAAAGTTATTCTTTAAAGAAAATGTTGCAAATTAGGAAACAATTTGCTACAGGTTACATAATCAGCCTAAAAATTTTACACGACAACAATTTTTGAATACGTAATCGGTTTACATAGTAGTAGATAATGTGTTGGCTTATTAGACGCGAGACTACAGTTCAAACCCCAGATCAGACATCTCTTGCAAAACGAAATATGAAAAAATATTTCTCTCATCAGATTTCTACCGAAATTAAATTTCCATGAAAAAGTTTGTCAAATCTGTCGATTGGAGTTAAAGAGAATAATAAAATGCAAATGGATAGTGTGAGAAGATAGGTTGTAATCTTGACCAAAGAGTAGTAGTCTCCAATTTGGTATGTAAGCATCTAATGTAAACGGGACTTTACATACATACCAGAGATCAGCAATGAATCGTTTTCTCGCTATCCATAAGTACTCATCAAATTTTGAGTATTAGTGAGTCAACAGTATTGAAATTCGAATACTCTGATTTATTCGTACTCACTACAAAATTTATTTATAAGTTGAGTACAATTAGTATGAGAACAACGTTCACATCAAACTCATAACATTCGAAATATGTCTGATTCATACACCTACTCATTCAGATTCATAAATTTAGAAAAATACTTATAATACTCATAATCATTCATCAAAATTTACAGTCTTAGTTGTTGTTGCATTTACAAAAATAGAAGAAAGAAAAAGACAAAGGCAGCAAGCAAAGCACACAACCTTCTAGCGAGTAGCGAGTATTGTAGTGTTCGTACGTGAATCATACTTTTTTGTGATTCTTGTAAATGTTGAGTAAAGGAGAGTCGAAATCAGTCGTATTATTAAGTATGAGTACGATGAGTACTTCAAACTTTGAATATGAGTAGTATGATATTAAAACAAGTATGAATGCGTATAAGTATCAGAAAATATGAGTGTGATTCGGTTCTACTCATCTTTTTGAATACTCATTGCTGATCTCTGTTACATACATACACAATTGGTCATTACAAGCCTTCAGTCAGGACTACGGCCTAGTTTCTCACACCACTTATGTTGTGTGCATTAATTTTATATAAGAGTGGCAAGACCTACCGTTTAAAGTTGACACCGAACGATAGATTATTTGAGAAACTTTTTCTTGGCAATTTTTATTTGCTCTCAGATTTCTTGCCAGAAACCTGCTGAGAGGAAGACGCCGAAGAAATATCGTTTGGGAACCTCGTGTTACCACTTTACTTTCATACCATTGTTGGACTGACAGATTCTATGTGTCAGAGAGTAATGTTAACAGATCGACAATTAGCAAATCATCTGTCGCTGATTATATTGTTTAAGTCTAGATACTTCCGAAAATTTAACAAATTCCACGAATTGTAGGTTCATAGTTACTTAAACTCCGATCCCAGAAGTGGATTTATAATTGAATTTATTGAATGGAATTTAAAAACATGATAAAATATGTATGAATGTTTTTTGACTTCTTCAATAAAAAAAAAGTAGAAAACAACCTTCAAATTGTCACTGTTCAGCAGCAATGAAACATAAATTACTCGGTGAAATAGCAATGAAATCATATAAAAATTTCACTCATAAAATAAAATGAAAAAAACAAGAGTTATACGAGCAAAACGAGAGAAAAATATCGAATTAGAATACAAATACAAAAACAATCATAAACTAGAAAAAAAAAGATGGCAGTAGCAGGCAACCAGCCCAAACACTTCTTTTGCTAAGTCTATGGCATTACCCAGCAATAGAACGTGATGTTTTTATGGCAGCTGTTTTATTATTTTTTATACTGGTACTGCTACTGATACTGCTACTGCTGCTGCTGCTATTCAATGTGTCAAAGATTTTATGCCAATTTATAGCAATGAATTGCTGTTTTCCAGTTTTACCATTTAAATACGATAGGCAGGGGAAGAAAAAAGGGTAAAAGCCATTAATTTATTTACTTTTTTTTTTCTTTGTCAATTTTCTTTTCATTTCCTTTTTTTTAGTTTCTTCTCCAGCAGTTTTATTGAATTTAAAGAAATTTTTCCTTTTTTTTGTTCCTGTTTACATGCCATTTTCGAATTATTTTCTTTTTTAGATACAAACTTTAATAAGAAAAATATGGGATTGGAAGGTGGTAGAATCATGATCATTTGTTTAAATTATTGGTGTTTATATGTATATGTAACTGTGTGTTGTTAGTAGGTTTAGTAAACTAAAAACACCCTTTAGCACAAAACAACGGCCACATTATTATGCCATAACTAAACGTGTCTGTAAATATCTGTGTCTCAATAGCACTTTTTTTTCATTGTAGACCAAGCAATTTGTTAAAGAATAAAGACAATTTTACCTGTCGTTCACATGACGTATGAATAAGCATTTTGTTTTTATTATTCCATTCCATTCTATGGCCTCTTGTGTGAGTATTTATTTATTTTGTTTTATTCTTTTCCTTCTCTATACTTTGTTGTTGTTCTAACTATTACATTTAGAAATTATAAACATACATACATATATACATAGATAAATTCATATATACATACATACATGCATACATACATACACATACATTTAAAGTCTTGTCTGTTGTAGCACTTGATATCCGACCACATATTTCATATACAGAGACATACTTTTAGTTACGCTTTGCTTAAATTGGAATACCATCACGTCTGTACATACATACATATTGAGTCAGTTGGTTGCTCTTGTTTTCCTTTAATAGTTGATTCTATTTTTTATTTTTTGCATAGTTTTCTTCTTCTTTCTTTTGGTTCTATTTTCCGGCTTATAGCCATAAATCGTTTTAATCGTATTATTGGGTTTTATTTGACTTCGTTAGCTTTTATGAGAAAGGCGGCACAAGTTTTTTTTTTGTAGAATTTCGAAAACAATTTGTTTTTGTTTTTCCACTCATTGAAATTTATGAGAGCATAAGTCAACCAAGATCCAAGAACTTGGCAAATAGGCCCCTTAATTGTTAAATTAGAAAGTTGTTGTTGTTGTTTAATTAAACCGTTAGTGGACTCTATCATGTGGGCAATTTTGCTTTTGTATCAGGAGAATCTCAATTAAATAGAGTATCTACCGATGAACCAAAATGTCAAGTCCTTTACAAGGATTATAACGATTTTTAATACGAAATCAGAGATATCGGATAGCTTTCTAAAGATATACAAAATCATGTTTTAAAAATAACACACACAACATACGTGACGTGAGAAGCTAGTTAGTTCGTAAGCCTGACTGAAGCGTTGTAATGACCAATTATGTTTTATGTATGTTTACTATATGGAACAGCAGAGGTATATTGCAGGTGCTTCACACTTTTCTATCCATCCTCTATATCACTAGCACCTACGTGCAAGTACTTCTCGTGTCTTCCTATGAGCAACCTTGTCTCAAACACAAATAACACCACATTGGCTGTGTTCATCCTCCCCAGGAACCCTGTGTAATATCAAAATGACACTATACTACCCAACTATCTTGCAACTACTCCCAGCCGTTCATCAATTTGCACCCGCCTGCAGAAGAGCATAAGCAGAAGATCATAAGCAGTTTCACAGCTTTTCAAATCCAAACTCATAAGATGATGACTCTCCTTATAAGCATATGTCCTTTTACATTAACTTGTATATTTCTGTATCGCAGAATTCAACATAAATGATAAATTAAACAATTAAGACATCTTGCTAGGAGAAAAATCAATATTTCCAGTGCTCATAAGCGGTGACTTACCGGCTGTCCGTATAGCTAATGACAGAATCTATACGTCTATCACGGCCTGCAGCTCCTTTGTGTGCAATAATTTCTATCTGCCAAACACGTAATGATTCAGAGGGCTCTTTGACATACTCACTCGAAACACTGAAGAAAAAACTCTCAACTCCCCTTACATATTAAATTGATAAAATAGCTGCCAGCTTAGAACCACTCTATCATAACAATCTTTTGAAATATCAGAAAAAATTTAAATCGGCTCGTGTTTTAGTGTAGAGTTGAACTTGATCGACTATTCATTTTTTTGATAAGACTGAAAACAGAAAAAATACCCGTACATAAGTTTATTAAAGTTTACCTACATCTGCTTATGTGTAACCTATGCATCGTAATTTTCTTCTCACCATACAAGCCATTCACGTACGCAATTTCATGGTGGCCCGCATTACATTTGTTGTCGTTTGCTTGCTTGCTTAAACTTTTTTAGTCAGAATTACAACCTAGCTTTCGATGAACATACCCATGTAGGGTATGTTCAATTTATTTAGGAGGGTCAGATATCATAGCAATTTTAGTTACCCTCAGAGCTTTTGCTAGAAATATGTTGAGAAGAAGTCGACAAAAGGAATATTTTATTTTCATATTTCGTTTTCAACGAGGTGTCTGAGTTGGGTGTTAGAGCCATGGCTGCTGCTAATTGCCTTCTAAATATTGTCTTGAAAATAATCGAGGTATCGATGGAGCTTCCCAACTCGACCTTTTTTTTTTTAAATAATTTGGTAATGATGTTGTCCACACCAGAAATCAGCTATGAATCTTTTTTTCGCTACTCATAAGTACTCATGAAATTTTGAATATGAGTGGGTCAATAGTATTGAAATTCAACTACTCTGATTCATTTATACACACTACAACACTACACTACAGGTTGCAATGAGTATGAGTACAACGTTGACATCAAACTCATAACATACAAAATATGTTTGATTCATACGCCTACTCATTCAGATTCATAAGTTTAGAAAAATACTTATAATACTGACAAATGATTCGAGTGATTCGAATCATTCGAATCAATATAACAGCAAGCAGAGCAAATACAGGACCCTTTAGTGAGTTCAAAATCAACAACATCATGCGTATTGTGAAGTATGAGTACGATGAATACTTCAAACTTTGAATATGAGTAGTATGAGTATGATATTAAAATAAGTATGAACGGGTATAAGCATCAGAAATTATGAGTGTGATTCGAATCTACTCATCTTTTTGAATACTCATTGCTGATCTTTGGTTCACACTGACATCATACAGTAGTCGTAGAGATCAACATTTCCTTCCACCTACGGTCTTCTGAACTGTTTACTGCTAATTCCGTCATGAGGAATTTGTCAAATAGATTCATTTTACACTGCTTGAGTAATAATTTTCATCAATTTAATGGGGAAGTCTTTCAATTTTAGTATTCTCCATATTGCTCTACGTTTTATGGTATCGCAGGCCTTTTTAAAATCAATAAAAAAAAAAATACATGTACAAGGGGAAATGGTGTTTGATGTATTATTCGTTTATAATTTTTAAAGTATTGGCAGTAGACAGATTCCTTCGAACATTGGTATGAGAAACCATCCCGTTTAGAGTTTATCCTTGACTGTATGTATGTGTATTTGCTATTTCCTGCATACTTTACACATACATGCTCTTTAACAATTTTACGATGTTGTTTTATTTGAATTTTACCACAATTTTCTTTTGACTTCGTTTTTATTTCTCATTTTTTTACAACATGACCCCTTTTTATCGTGCCTACTCAACAATATTGTTACTCTTGTTGCTCTTGTTGGTTTCTTGCCTTTTACCAATATTTAAGGTTCCATTTTGTTATTGCTGCTGCTATCGCTGTTGGCTGTGTTCATGTTACTGTGATAATATTGTTGTTGTTGTTGTAATTGTTAGTAAAAGATAATTTTTCAAATTGATGTCTGTCATGTGGTCTTGATAGCTTTTCTTCAACCCTATGCTGTATAGCATTCAGAAACAAGGTGTCTTAAAAAATTTTTACAAATCAAGACAATATTTCTTAGGGACATTACGCCTCAATGGTGTCAATAAATTCGGTTCGTTTGTTGGAAATTTTGGGGAAAAGGAATTATATCACAGCTGCTTCGTGGGCAAATATATATAGAAAGCTTGCAGGGAAATCTAGTAGGTGCACGGTGAGCATATGCCATATATAAAATCATTGCAAAGCCAAACTGAACAAACTTGAAAACAGTTCAGATGGTGCTAAATAAATACTGTCTTAGCATTACCCCTTGAGTATGTAAAACTGCTCTACAGCTGCTTTAGAAGTTCTACTGAATTTGAGTATGATGCACATACTAGTGAAGACCAGACCAGAGATCAGCAACGATTTGTTTTTTACCTACTCATAAGTACTCATGAAATTTTGGGTATGAGTGAGTCAACAGTATTGAGATTCAACTACTCTGATTCATTGATACTCACTACAACATCCATTTATAAGTACAGGTTGGAATAAGTACGAGTACAACGTTCGCGTCAAACTCATATCATTCGAAATATGTTTGATTCCTACGTCTACTCATTCAGGTTCATAAATTTAGAAAAATACTTACAATACTCATAAATGATTCGAGTGATTCGAATAATTTATCAAAATTTACAGTCTTAGTTGTTGTTGTATTTACAAAAAAAAAAGAAGAAGAAAAAAACGAAGACAAAGACAACAAGTAATGCAAACACGCAACCTTCTAGTGAGTATTGTAGTGATCGTATGCGAATTATACTTATTTTGTGATTCTTGTAAATGTTGAATAAAGCAGAGTCGAAATCAACAACATCATGCGTATTGTTAAGCATGAGTACGATGAGTACTTCAAACTTTGAATATGAGTAGTATGAGTATGATATTCAAATAAATATGAATGCGTATATGTATCAGAAATTATGAGTATGATACGAATCTGCTCATCTTTTTGAATACTCATTGCTGATCTCTGCCCAGACCTAGTAATACTATTTGACAGTTGAGCTACTAACCGTGCAATTTAGCTCCTTAAATAATGTCGGCAAAACATTAATATGTTAATGTCTGGCAAAGCTGAATTGGCTGGGAAGGAATATAGGGATCTCAGATCATGTGGGAATTCAAGCCAGGAGAGACACTTCTAAAAGGCTGATCTGAACCGAAGCTGTATGAAATATAAAAGAAGTTTGCAAGCTTATAGGCGACTTAAAAAGCAAGCATGCAGGAGAGAAACATGCAGACACTGTGATGAGAAGATCAGTAGTCGCTGTAGTCTAGTAGGTAGTGTGCTTTCTTATAAAACGTGACCATATAAAACGCCACCATTCAAACCTCAGGTCAGACATCTCCAGCAAAACGAAATATGAACAAATATTTCTTTGGCGTCTGCCTCTCAACAGAATTCTGCTAAAAACTCTGAGAGTATAAAATTGCCAGGAAAAATGTTCTCACAAATCTGACGTCGTGCCACTCATGTCTAAAATTAACACACACAAAATAGGTGGTGGTGTTAGAAGATGGATCGTAGTCCAAACTGAAGGGTTACATATTATACATATAAATATGTCGTATGTATGTAGTTATTATAGAGATATTCGAAATCTGGTGGATAGCCATGCAGATCTAAAAGCCACGGATGTTGTCTACAGAGAGACGTTCCAATACTACCTCTCACTGATACATAAAAAATACGTGGTGGTGTGAAAAGCTAGGTCGTAATCCTGGCTAAAGGGTTTTAGAAGAATTATGCATGTACGTATATGATAAGTAGAATGAATTACCCGAATATATACCTGGAAGCCTTGCCCTTTTAATATATTTCAGACGGAAAACAGGTTTTTTATTATGCCTCTGACATGGAAAGAGGTTCGCCACGGCAAGAGACTTGAGAAATATGTTCTCGAAGAACCTTATAGAGAGAGATCTTTTACGGACATTACTTTAATAGCAAGCTTATTGATTGAGTTTCGCGTGTTATTTTTTGCAACATTCATGAAATGCTACAAAGAAACTTTCTTTTTAAACACCCTGTAAGTACGGGTATTTACTAATAGCAAGAAATTTGTTTTGTAGCTATTTTCATTTTGTATTGTGTTGTATTACTAGGCACATTCTCATTCTCATTTTTCTTACACAATAATACTTGCTGGGTTGCTGTTGTTGTCTCTTGTATAGTCAGTCTTATACTATTTTCTACTTTGTCTTCATTGTTGATTTTTGTTGCTAGTAAAATGCCCTGTTTTCTTTCAATGAACAATTTTTTTTCTTTCTTCTTCTTCTTATATTGTGCTACAGTTGCTGCTACTGTTTCCGTTGTTACTTGTATCGTGTTGTTGTTGTTGTGTTGTTGTATTATTGATGTTATTATGCTGCCTCATTTCTTGTCATCTTCTATTCTTTTTTTTTTAGTATTTTACTCTGAGTTATATTTTTTCTTTTGCTATTCTATCTGTTTCTTGTTGCTACTACCTTAATTGAGCTGTATGTTGTTAAAGGTAAAATATTGGTACATATTTATTAATGTCCTTCGAGTGCTTTACAACAAATATAGGCAGTAGTAAAGAAAAAGAAAGAAAGAAGATAAAACGGTAGTTCTAATTTGGCTAAAACAATCTGCCAGCAAGCAATCTGTTAAGGCTGTATAACCATATTTAAGTGGCATGTCTAATGAGTTTAGTTTCATAACTGTAAAGGCAAGAAATTGTGCAATGCAACCTAACCTGGTTGGTAAACAAATACTAACGAACTTTTGATTGCAGGATATGGACATTTTCTTGGCTAATGGTTTTTTTTTTGCTTTTAATGGAGAATTTATTGTTGAAAACTTTAAATCATAAACTATTTTGTTCGCTTCTTTACTTCTATTGCATCATTTGTTTTATATTTTTTTAAAGACACTTGCAGCTAACTCTCGAAAGGTCTAATTGATCAAAAGGTATGCTAACATATTTTGGCATTTAAAAGTATCATCGTTTATCATATGGTCAGTATAGTTAGAGAAGAACAAAAAACATTTTATTGTTTTATTGCAGCTGCTTCTGTCTTTGGTAAACGAAAAATGAACGAAAAAGAAAAAATACAGATTTTAGTTTTCGCTTTTGTGTGACAAAAAATCGAACTAGCAAATCGTATGCATATACCTCTGTACAGGCAGACCAAGTTTTTGTCCTCAGAAATGGAATCTCCGTCTTTATATCTCTGGTTAGATTAATTGTATGTGTGGGTATGTATTTGAATTAAAAAATCAAACAGAAACGAAAACCGAAACCGAAAACTTACGTCAAGAGCTCATATAGAGAGCTCTAATGCAGAATGCTGTAGTGGGTGCACACCATAATGATTGTATTAATTGAATGTGTGGATATTTTCGTCGAAATAGAAAGCAGCACAGATGAATTTGTGCAATATACAGAAACTGATATGCATCGATATAATCGAGAAAATATGGACCTATCCTCCTGTAGCCCTAAATGTAGGTCCCATTTACTAGTGAACACCAGAGCCTTTGAAAATATTTTTAGACTAATTGGAAAATGGCCGTAGTGTAGTAGGCAGTGTGTTGGCTTATTAGACGTGAGGCTACTATTTCAACCCCTGGTCAAACATATCCTAGGAAATATTTTTTCGGCGACCTAATCTCAGCAGATTTCAAGTAAATAAAATTGCCATGAAAAAGTTTCTCAAAATCATGTATAAAACTTTCATGTATAAAACTAACAGACACAACATAAGTGGTATAAGAACCCAGGAAGTAATCCTGACTAAAGAGTTTGTAATGACCCAATGTATGTATGTTTGTGTGTATGTATAATTGGAAACAGCTTGAGTACGTGAATCTTCAGAGGTCGGCAGAACTAATACATCGATTTTCTGTGAGTTTAAGCCTTAAAACTCTTCTGAATAAAACTAGAAATCTGGAGGAATTTTATAAAATGCAACGAAACTAAAAAAAAGTCAATGGATTAAAATGGAAACAATTTTAAGAGAAAATTGGTTGAAGGACAGAATTGGGCATCTTCGATGCCAGAATATATTATTTAAAAACCATGGGAAAACTTTAAATAAATTTGAACAGAGCCACACAATCTGATAGTCAGACCACAATGCGAACCTTTTCTCGCTACGTAGTTGACTTGAAATTATTACTGTACGATTCCAGATCATGCACAAATTAAAGGTAACAAGCAGACCTATGAGCTTGCTAGGACAGGATTTTCTACACGAAGACGGGTAGGAAGGGTATACCCAGTGAAAAATAAGTTAGAGAAACGGACGCTCATCTCAATTCAAACGGATTTAATATAATCTTAAATTTTAGAGGGTAATTTGCTTCTGATAATTTAAAAATTTAAAAACGCCTTTCTGCCCAGGCTAAAATTCTGGTCTGTAAAAAATTCGTTTTTTTAATTTTTATTTTATTTTGTTGTATAGTTTAAAGTTCAATTAATAAATTTCTATAAATTCTATTAAAATCCTCTGTAAAACATTGTATCGTTAGCATACGTTGTGTTTTTATGAAATTCAACTTAAAATCCTTTGATATTATGAAAGTTTCAAAATCAGTCGCACAACTATTGTTGTTTTACAATCGATATTGACATTTTCATATTTAATTAATACTGACTACATGCAAGAGCATGTTTTTATTATTTTTTATATATAAAACAAAGGAAAATCATAACAGAGAATCTGTGTTAAATAATAAAATATCTACACATGCAATATGTTTTTTTTTAATACAAATATAATATGCAGCATACATGTGTATATTATTTTAGATACAAATAAATTTCCATATACATGAACAATAAGATAGATCTAGGAAAACTGTAACATGAAATCATACAAATGAATACGACATGCAGGCATACATGCATACAGTATTCACTGGAAAAAGGCTACGATTTTGAAATTGTAAAAAAAACCGATTTTATTTGTAAAAGATTTGACAAGAAAAAAAATTTAAGAAACAAGGTTTTTCGAAATACTTCTATTGCAACGCTGTTATTTAATTTCGCCGAATGATCGATTTTGTTTTACCGGTTCGCTTACAGTGTTTTTGAGTTTTAGTCGTCCCTGGTGATAACTTCTTTGTAATGCTCTCCGCAGCTTTTCGTTTTGTGTGGCGTAACTACTTATATTGTGATGTCTATTAGGATAATTAGGATTCTTGATAATCTATTAGGAAGCGTGTTGGCTTATTAGACGTAAGGCCCCGGTTCAAACCCCAGGTCAGACATCGCCAACAAAACAAATATTTCTACGGCGACTTGCTCTCAGCAGATTTCAGGCAAAAACTCTGAGAGTAAATAAAATTGCCATGAGTTTCTCGAAAATCTGTTATTTGGAGTCGACTTTAAAATGTAGATCACGTCACTAATATCTAAAACTAACACACACAGCATAAGTGGTGTGTGAAGCTAGGTCGTAATCCAAACTAAAGGATTGGAATGACCAATTATGTTTGTCTGTAACTACATAGACTTTCTTCTCGTTAAAGGCATCTGACACTCTCTTTTTGCTTTATCCATCGCTTCATCTGAAATTATGAATAATTATGATTTACCAATTTTCCGGAATATTTCGGTTGTCATTTGCTCTCACTCACTGATACATATATAGTAAATAATACTTTACCCAGCATTGTGGCCTTCGTGGCGTGTTAATTGTGTAGAAAAGTTGAATTCACATATAGAAAATTAACACATAGAAAATAATAATGAATGCGTGATTGCCGCCTAACGCTGACACTGAATAATAGAATTCAGAATGATTTTTTTTTTGTTTTTTGGATTTGTTCTTAACACTCGGTGCTAAGGTTAAATCATGAGATTCCTTAGCACATTAACTTAGGGCGATCAATGCCTATAAAATCACATGATTGATACCTCTCAAGCGATAACGTCAAACCCTGAGAAACTGCATTTCAATAATCGTCTCCTTCATTCAACCGCGCCGTTAAACGGCATGTATTTTACATGTGGCTCTTTCGACTTTTAATTTTTGTTTTTAAACGTTTAACTGGTACAGCCTCTGTAATTTTTCATTAGAGAACACGACAAAAACAGAGGGGATTATGAATCCAATATTTTTTATGATTCAGAAAAAAACGAGTCCAGACAGGCATGATTAAAATAATGATAAATAATGTTAATTTTCTATCGAACCTCGTAAACAAACTATGAAAAAATATAATTATTTTGGCAAAAAGATCTTAAATCTCTTCAGAGTTCAGCAATGAATCGTTTTTTCGCTACTCATAAATACTCATGAAATTTTGAGTATGAGTGAGTCAACAGCATTGAAATTTAACCATTCTGATGATTTCGCACTTACTACAACATTGATTTATAAGTACAGGTTGCAATGAATATGAGTACAACGTTGACATCAAACTCATAACATTTTAAATATGTTTGATTCATACGCCTACTCATTCAGATTCATAAATTTAGAAAATATTTGAGTGAGTATTGTAGTGTTCATACACGAATCTTACTCATTTTTTGCTTCCTGTAAATGTTGAGTCCTGGAGAGTCGGAATCTACAAGATCATGCGTATTGTTAAGTATGAGAACGATGAGTACTTCAGACTTTGAATATGAGTAGTATGAGTATGATATTAAAATAGGTATGAATGCATATATGTAAGTATCACAAATTATGAGAAATTTTTTTTATAAGATTCGAATCTTCTCATCTTTTTGAATACTCTTTGCTGATCTCTGATATGTAGGTTATTGGTGTCATAAACTAGGTTGTTGTGCTGACTAAAAAGTTGTAATATGAATTAAAAAAAGTAAGTAATATTTAACGTTAATTTTCTAACGAACCTCGTAAGCAATTTAATATATTTTACTCATACCACTCACAGTCTAAGTGCATTGGATCGGGCAGCAAAATCTTGAAAAAATACATAAAAGCCTACCAGTACTAAAATATAAGTTGTATTATTGTTTTCGGCACCACTGTTAATATTTTGAAGTAAACATTTACACGATATGTATACATATACAAGCAACCCTTAACATACATACATGAATGTATAGACAATATGTATGGCCGTATGCGTGTATCACTTTCATCAGTATGATGAGATAAATGTTACATATAAACACCTAAACTAGAACAAGGCCACACACAACACAGGCAACATAATGTTGCAGAAAATAAAAACACTGTAAAAAAAAGAAAAACATACAGTTTCTTTCTTAATATCAAATAGAAACGCATATTAATGTGTTGCACCTCTGTTTGGATTTTTTCTACTGTTTTTTGTTTCGGTGCAAACATTAGAATGAAAATAGTTTAGAAATTAAGAGAAAAAATGGAAAAATAGAAGAAAAAGATGAAATATTTATAAACATTATTTGAAAAGTTTTAATTAGTTTCGTAATGTTTTACTCGGCTTTTTCGTAGGCAATTCTAATAAATTTTTGTTTAAATAAGTTAAAAAAAAGGTTAAAAAAAGAAAAGAAATTAAAACGTTTTTGCCAAACAAAAATTAATAGTTTTTAGCTTTTTTTTGTTGAAAAGTTTTAAGGCCATAAGCATATTTTATAAACAAACAAAACAACAGGGTTTCTTCAGCCTTGGAGTTTTAATTTTAAGTGATATAAACTTTAAGTAGTTAAGGTTCAGATTTTAAAGGGTAATACATAGATACATACACACATAATTGGTCATTACAACTCTTCAGTCAGGATTACGACCAACATAGCATCTCACATTACTTATGTAGCGTTTGTTAATGTTATCCACAAGTGGCAGGACGTACAACGGTTTCTTGAGAGTTTTTGCCAGAGTGGTAGTCGCCGCTCCTGACGTCTCCTAGAAGACAATATCACGATGCTTAAAATATCAGGGAGCGGGCAATACCTACACGAACTTTTAATACAATTTCCTTGGTGCCAAGATCATGAGCTTTGTTGACCCATTGGACAGTTTTTTGATGGCATTCGTGAATTCTCCTTGTTATAGGGACGATCCGATCATAATTATTGTTTTGAAATACAACACTACCAATGCTTTTTTGCAATTGGTGAGGTTTAAAAAGGAGGATGCGTGTTATATTTACATGAAATTATCTTTAGTTAGTACGAAAATAGATGCAATCTTCACGAAAAGAATGAGTACTAATCACTCCACAAAGTATAACAATGGAGTTTAGTGATTAAACTTGGTATTTACACCAATTTGAGGAGTACAATAAATCGATTTCAAGTATAATTATGAACTTTTTTGAAAATAATAGCTCATGGCCTGAGAGTAAAGCCACTGTGATTAGATTCACTCTATAAAATAACAGGAATTATTATCATGGTTTTGAAATCTTGAAAATCAAGAAGATTCGATCTCCTTTAATAATAATTAATAAAATGAAAAGGAAATAAGAATCAAGTGGTTCTATAAAAATATTGTTATTTTTTTAGAAAAAAGAAACCCGATATTTACATAAAAGTTTAAAAGATAAAGTTTCCAACGAACATTATGCAGCTTCACGTTATCATTCCTCTACGTACCTGCTCGAGTCTTAATATTTCAGGTACCTCTTCAGATTCCAAGTGCAAATTCAGCATTGCTTAAAGATAAACATTGCAGCCCTATGCTCCCTAGAGGAGTAATAGTAACATATACATATATATTAAAGATAAACGTCGTTATCATGAGGGTTGTTGGGGTTTATCACTGAAATATAAGAGGATTAATAGGGAATATGACGTATGAGTGATATCGAATTTCATTAGTTTGATATATGAGAAAATCAAAAATTTGTATTGCATACTTTTCAGAGTAACTATTCTACATAGTAAATACATGTAATATGATGCGTATGAGTATTATAATAGAAATGCAATTAAATAGAAAGTATACCAGTAATTTCTAGTGGATATTGAAACATTTAAAATTTTACTACTTCCTACATCATGTACTCTTTTTTTGTTTTGTTTTGCTTGAAATCAAATGCATTTTTAAATATAAATTTTTAAATTTCTGCCCTTCCAGTTCGAAAACCCGGTGAACAACTAAGGGATATAACACGGGCTGGATTTCAATGATAAGTTTTTGTCAGTCGTTGCCTCCCTTCTGAGATGCATAAGACTTTACCTGCGATTTAGTTTACTTAATACTGTACACTTCGAAAATTTAATTGCATTTCGGCTGATGTTTGAAAGAAATTACAAAAGAACACCGCACATGATGAGCTGCTTGGGAATTTTTAAATTTATTGGTATACTCAAGTGGTTGCGGTGGAGAGCAACTACACATCTTTCAATCTTTGCAAAACAATCTGTTGAAACCCCCTAACCCTGAGAATATTTTGAATTGTTTTTTTTTATTTATTTTAAATCCCTAGCACACCATTTTTGTCACAAATAGTGGTGTAGAAATGTTTCTCTATCCCTTTTAGACATATCATGTAAACACCATACAAGGCTTTTAGGTCTGCTTTACTTGACATATATACATACATACATGCAGATTTTTTCATTATAACCCTTCAATTCACGATTACGACCTAGCTTCTCACTTCACTTATGTATGTATGTATTTTGTATGCGTTAGTTTTATATATGAGTGGCGTGTTACTACGATTTAAAGTCGATTGTTTGAGAAAATTTTCATGTTAATTATAATTACTCTCCGAGTTTTTGCCAAACAGAAATCTGCTGAGAGAAATATTATTTCATATTTCGTTTCGTTGAAGATGTCTGACCTGGTGTTTGAATTGAGGCCTTACGTCTAATAAGATAACACACTATCTACATTTTTAATGGCAATGATATGAATCTTAAAATAGTCGTTATAGAACTGGATCTGCCAAACAGGGCAGTTGTTGTCATTTATTCGGTCCGGTTTTGCCAAATCACCATGGACGCATATATTCTGTTTGGGCAATTCACAGTGGGCCTAGCCTACTTAACAATCGCCAAAATCGTACTGCTGAGAAGACTATATACAATGTGGTGGATAAATTCAAATCCACTGATTCAGTAAACGATCTACCAACATACGTATGTTGACGAAGTGCAATATCTGCCGAAAATATTAACATTGTCCGTAAATATGCTCAGAAATATTCGAGGCAGTTGATTTGCCAGACAGAAATCTGCTGAGAGAAAGTCGTACTTTGTACACATTTCAATAGTATTATTGAAGCGCGTTAGATTTATAATAAGAATATAGGAATGAGACCTTAAGCGAATGCTTAAAGCATAACCCTATTGAAGAAGATTATCCTATAATACAAACACAAGCAGAAACGTAATATCCTAACCTTACCATACTGGTAGCAAAAAAAATTTTTTTTTTTTATTTAAAAATTTCCTCCATTTTCCAATTTTACTTTGACTTCCGTCAACGGTTCATTATGTTTTTTATTTTATTTTTTTTTTTCTTCCCTAAGTAACGTTATTAATATTTAATATTTGCCTGGCTGTGCTTGAAGAGCATAGCAGCAGCAGCATATCTGCTGAAGCGGCAGCTGTTTTAATACTTTCATAAAATAATCACAATATTCTCAGGGTTTTCTTCTTCCAATTTTGTGCTTTTTACCAGCGCTAATGCTACTAAAAAGGTTAAACTTCCTTGATTTTATTAGTTCAAGCGAAAACTGTTTAGAAAAAGTGAATTGTAATATTCAGATAACTATGGGTGGCAAAAAGGGGTTGGCTTGCCTTATCCTCCATTGTCTTTGTCTAGAATGAAATTTAAATTCTTCTGTCGTCCTTTAAAAAACAAAAAAAATAGTGCCAAACTGGCATAAAAGCAAATGAAGAAAAAAAGAAAATTCAAAATAATGGCTGTTCGTTTGGCCTTGTTAATGACAAACAATGGCTGTTGGCTTAAAGGCGTCAGTTGTTGTTTGAAAATCTTTTCTTCTGCTTTTTTTTTCTATTTTGTTATAATACTTGTTGTTACTGTTGTTGTTGTTGTTTTGATTTCTGTTGAGACTTTTTATTGTTATTTCTTTAAATGCTTAGCAGATTATAGCTGAGGTCAAGAGTAGGCAATAATGTAATTTGCCCCCCAAAAGTGAAAGCTAAACGAAATAATGTTAATTTAGGAGACAAAGTAAATTAAAGAAAATTTTAAAAATTTATTTTACAAGCAGAACTTATTGATGTTTTTATGGCTATGAACCTAATTGAATTTAAATTACTTTGAAAATATCATTCCGACTGTTGAGAATAATAATATACATTATTTTCTTGCAATGTTCCTGAACTATATATATATATTCACCAATGTGATATTTCAACAATCTCTACTGAATCGCAAAATTGTCGCTAATAAGCACCCTTGCCCTCTTTTGTAAATGCCTCAAAAGCATTAAACTAGAAACTCTTGAAAATGCAACCCTTTTTAACATTTCTTTTAAATATATTTACTGTCTTATACAGGCTAGGTTAAGTGGCGCATGCCCTCTCAGGAAGAGGTTTCTCTTAGGCCAGCATTTAAGCCTATTGTGATTCCACAATAAGCAAGGGTCAACCATTCCGTGTTCAAAATAAATCTTGCTATTGCAACAATTTTTATATTAGAAAGCTTGGCCAAAGATGCCACAAAATGAGAGGTCATAAACCTCGGTCTCTTCATGGCACATAAGGTGTACGACAGATTCTTCCTATTGCTCAGACCCACAGCTCCAACGGAAATCATTAGTCTAAATGTAGGTCTTTCGGCATGCCTACCAAAAGCACAGTGGCCCTTAAGGATCGCCATTGTGCGATGGATGGCCACATAATTTAAGGACAGGAGTGAATCAGTCCTTTCCTTACCCATACGTGATCAACAGAGTCTGGCATCCTCCTGCCATCGAGATTGAGCCTCCTCGCAAAACAGGTGGAATACGTATGCCCTGTAACATGTCGCAGATTACCAACTCGGTACCGTCTCCGGCCGGATCATTAGCAATGCAATTTCCAACGATTTCCCCGTGTCCCTGTGTCCTTTTAATGATTGTAAAATTTTTCTAAGAAATCCTTGTCATCCATGAACAAGGGCGGACTTCGAAACTACGTTTGATAGGAACTTAGTTGAAGCCTAGCTATCCGAGTAAATCAGGAGATTATGCATATGCATGTAATTATTAAGGTTCACTTGATTAGGCTGATAATATTGTCTTTCAGTCGCAGAAGATATATTTGAACATCGACTCTAAATGATAGATTGGAGATGCTTTTTCATGTGAATTAGTTTATCATTATCGTCGTGAAGATCTTCCAATCAATCGTGTCTAAACTTCAAAATTCTGCTCGGTGGCAAAAAAGGCAATTCCTTGCTAAACAGCATCCCAGGTCTGTTCGTTTGGAGTGCATTAATGCCACAAAAATGAATCAATCTAAACAACACAAAATCTGTATGTTGGATTCTAAACAGTTTCTACTCAAAACTCTGTGTACCGATAAGGCCCTGTAAAAGATCGAACGTGGGTTTATTCTTAGATCGTTTGACGCGTGATCAAAAGCTCTTTTTATTGCAATTTAACAATGAAAGTTTTGATTGCTTTTTGGGAATTTTTTCTTTCCCAAAAGTTGTGGAGACCTAATACAACATTTCTCCTGTTATTACAACATACACTAGTCTTTGTCTGCGCTGACAATGGTTCTATAGGTCACTGTTCATCTGACTAGCAGTGTATAGTTCTTTACATTCCCAGGATTTTCCTAAAAGTCTGTTGCATACCATTATTTCATATTTAGCCTTTCCTGAATAGCTCTTTATGTTAACTTTCCATGTCAATATACTGTACATACAGTGATATTCCCAGATTGTTCACCTCCAGTTTCTGTGAAGTCGCCGTAGCCTAGAAGGTAGTGTGTTCGCTTATTAGACGAAAAGCCCGGGTTCGAACCCCAGGCCAGACATCAAAACGAAATATGAATAATAAAATATTTCTTCGGCGACTTCCTCTCATCAGATTTATATTTATAAACTCTGTTTATAAATATAATATAATATAAACATCTGTTTATATTACTGGATTTAATTTCATCAGGCAGTTCACTATTATCCTCATCATTCTAATTCTGCCTTTTCTAGATTGATATCTTTCCTTCTTAATATCAACATGTTCCAGTTGCTACTTCCAGTGGAGAATCTTTGCTCAGTGCTTTTATCAGTATATTACGATAAGACAAATATTTTTCTCAAAATGCAAGGGTTAATGTCTGAACGGATTATATGATATTGCACGAGAGAAAGTGCTTTAAAATTGTCTTTAAAATTTCTATTTCTTTATATGTTTTCAGGACACAATGCAACATCGTATTTAATGTAGTTCGACCCATATTTCCTTTTCTTTTTTAAACATCAAACGATTTTTTTCTTTTTATAAAATCAGACAAAGTTATCCTATATCTGTAGGGTAACATGAATTCAGTCCATTGTCATCATCTTTATTTTATTGTATTTGTGTGCTGCTTCTGGTTTTTGTTTTACAAGATATTTTACACATACTCTTTCAACGCGTTCATGTAATGAATGAAAAGAAAAATGACATTGGCCTGCATGCAATGCTTGCATTCAGAGAAGCGAAGAAAAAGTATACAGTGAGACCTCGTATAACACGGGGGATACGTTCCACTAAATTCGAGCGTTAAACGAAGCAGCGTTAAACGAGGCAACTTAACACGTGCACATGTAAATACATATGTGTGTAATGGGTTCGTACTGTGATTGCGCCTTCGGAAAATACAGTTGGAAACTTTATTCTGGACAGACTAACAGAAGAGCGTTGAAAAAGATACTTAGTATACACCGTCCCTATATAGTGCACCGCTTTTGGTTAGTGCATGGCCGTTTCATTTGCATACACATGCAACAAGTATCAATACAGTGTGCGATTTAGGGGACCACCAATACTACTGCGTAATACTGAACAGAGATCAGCAATGAATTGTTTTTTCGCTACTCATAAGTACTCATGAAAGTTTTGAATATAAGTGAATCAATAATACTCTCTGATTCATTCGTGCTCACTACAACCTTGATTTATAAGTACAGGTTGCAATGAGTATGAGTACAATGTTGACATCAAACTCATTCATTCGAAATATGTTTGATTCATAAGCCTACTCATTCAGAGATTCATAAATTTAGAAAAATACTTATAATACTCATAAATGAATCATTCATCAAAATTTACAGTCTTAGTTGTTGCTGCATTTCCAAAAAAAAAAAAACAAACAATAACGACAAGGACAAATACAACAAGCAAAGCAAACACAAAATCGTCTACTGAGTATTGTAGTGTTCGTACGTGAATAATATTTATTTTGTGATTCTTATAAATGTTGAGTCACGGAAAGTCGAAATCAACAACATCATGTGTATTGTTAAGTATGAGTACGATCAATACTTAAAAATTTGAATATGAGTAGTATGAGTATGATATTAAAATAAGTATGAATGCGTATAAGTATCAGCAATTATTAGTATGATTCGAATCTACTCATCTTTTTTGGAATATCATTGCTGATCTCTTATACTGAAACAGCGTTAAGCAGAGCAGCGTTAAGAGGGGTCTTACTGTATCAACAACACCCATGTATAATACAGTGTCAACCATATTAGCTTAGATAAAGGATTTTATAGTTCATAATGTTATACATCAAATCAGAATAGTTTATTTAAATTTTTTCTGCAAATATATGGAACAAAGAGGCACTGGGCCAATTTAAATTTCTTTTAATTTCGTATCGTATGTACGTGTGGTTAAATTTCTTTAAAACTCCTTTTTATTTTATAATTTTCGTAATAGCAACAAAATTTAATTTAACTTCGATTACTTTAATTATTTTCAAAAAAGTCTCCTTAACAAAATATTTTTAAAATGATTGTAGGTCCTTTCTATACACTTCATATAATTGTTGTCCTTTGTGGTACTTTTTTCTTTTAAGGGTGTGCCTTTTGACACCGCTTTTTCATACGCACAATTCAAAATAAATTCCTTTTTCTCATTTTTTTCTTCTTTTATGATTATTTCCGCCTCATTTTGTTATGCTCTGGCCACTTATATTGTATCAATTATTTGCAGCTTTTGTTAGATTTAAACTTTTCTCCCTCCACCACTTGACTTCTTTTTTTATTTTATTTCAATTGTGCCAGAGTACGAGAGAGAGAGAGAGGTAGAGTGTATTTTACAGAAGTATATTATTATCTCGGCCAGATACGAATGTACCTTAAATATAAGGAGGCTTAACAATTGCAACGTACCCTATAAGCAGAATTTTTTGTTATTTCGGAATGACTTAACACATCTTCCAGGCGTCTGTTCTTCTTGCGCGACTATGCCAGTTGGTCACGGCAATCGATGACAGGGCTTCCTTGATCTGGTCCTTCTGGACTTCCGCAAGATTAGGTTAGAGGACGAGTACTTGTCAAATGAGACAAGTACAGTCCCCGGATGTCAGTTGACCCATTGTACAGAACGTCTTTTAAGTGAGAGGATAAAGGAGAGGAAGTAGGAGCAAATCCCCGCATCAAATACCCGTCTTGACGGAGCATCCTCCTTGTTCGCTTTCAGGTTTTTAATTTTTATCTTACTGTGATTGCCAAAGTACTTTGCTTTATAAAATCTTCAACAGGACTTTATTTAAAGCATTTCAGCAAATACTGACGGAGTTTAGACCGCTGTTATTCATCAAATCAGCTGAAATCATTATACCCTTGAGTCTGGATTACGACTTAGCTTATACTAAAATGCCAATTCTTAATAGTTCGTATAAATTATACATGAAGTAGACAGTAAGGCGCCTTTTTCTCCATTGAATAGTGCTGGACATGTGTCCAGCAGGTGAAAAACAGTCAGATGCTGCAGTGGTCATTTCCTATGTGTTCAATACCGACGCAACTCGTATGGTTCCCATAATGCAATTAGTTGCAGTGGGACAAAATTTCGAACAATTATACGCAACACAATATACAAGCTTTTAACCAAGGCTTTAAGTGTTAAGCAATTACAACCAATGTTCGAACTACAGTGCTCGCACTTGACAGTAAGAAATGCAGATGACCCATGACGCTGACTTACCAAAATCTACACTAAACAGTGAGTTTTTTGTGATGAATTGGATGCTCTTGGATGCTAAATCTTGTTTGTTCACGTTTCCATTCTTAGAGAACTCATCGTTAAAGTTAATTTTTCAATGAAAATTTTGGGTCCCTTACGAACTGCTCCTGAATCTATTCAGCGAATACACCGCGTTGTCTATGATAGTGTTACGTTTTTACCTTTTAAAAACGTTTAAAATATAAGCTCGTAGATTGCATATAAAATAAAAATTAATTTATGTTTAGTTTCAATTAAAATTCTTTATTATTCGCACGATTCTGTGTGCCACTGTTCACAACTTGATGTAAACAACAACAATTGCCTTTCTTTGTTATTCCTTTGCTTATACCCTTTGCTTAAATAATAACAATTACTAGACAATTATTTGACAGATCTCTGTAACGGAGATCTTCAAACGCACTGCCTGTTCACAGAAAACAGATTGAACTTCACTAACTCTGTAACCTGCACTGCATTGACTTTTATATGGCAGGGTAAACAGTCTGATGATTGTTCTTGAAGCCAATGTTCATGACTTTGCCTTCTCGAAATCTATATATAAATGTAAACAATGTTGTTTATATTAATTATTGTTGTTTATGTATTTTGTTTACAATTATTCTTGCAATGTTGTTTGTGGATTTTTGTTTACTTGTTTACCAATTTATTTTTATGCTGCTGTTTGTTGTTATAATAAGCAGTATGATGACTTGTAAACAGGTTTGTTTACTGCATTGTTTTGTTTTGTAGCTTTTGTTTATAATTGTAATGTTAAGCGATGTAAAAGCAAAACATCAGTATCCAGATTTTACATTTTCGTAACAATAATTTACCATCAGCACGTGGATCAGTTAGTACGGGTGCAACCTCAAATTAGTTGGTGTTATGAGCAACCCGAAATCGATTACATCAGAATCCGTTGCATACTCTCAGGGAGATTGACAATCGACTGGATCTTGCGTTGCAGCGGTTTATGATGATGATGGTTGATCTTCTATTTTTAATAGCGATTTTGTTGAACCTGTTGTTTGCATTAATTTCTGCAACAAAGTTTAAAATCTGTAGAAGCCAGCATATTCATAAAAAGTAACTGGTAAACGGCACAAGAAAGTTAAAAAGTTAAAAAACTAAACAAAATTACTTTAAAGGTACATTACAACATAGGGTATCCAAAGACAATCCTTACCGATTGAAAATTTCTTAATTGACTTGATTTCTACAAAAGAGAGAATGATGAAAAATGAACAGAGAAGAATATTTTAAAAAGAAAATGGTCAAAAGTTACGACATAATAATACGCACTCAACAAATTGTGCCTCAAATCATAATGTTGCGTAACTGTATTGTGACTGATAAGCGTATATTTCTATGCTAATTCAAGGGAAATAAAAACCGAAACAGAAACTGAATGCCAAGCAAATTGAGAAGAAGAAAGAAAGCAAAAAAATATATACTTTCATAGACCATTACTTATGGGTCAATAAAATAATGTGAAATATATTCAATGGACGGCAGGCAAACAGGCAGGAAGGCAGGCAAGCAAGCAGTCCGTCAGGCACTTTAAGTGTTAAATATTAAATGAAAAATACATTTTACACTTGCCGTGGCAACAAAATTGACTTTAATTAGAAAAAAATATATATACGTATTCTTAGAGGAGCTGGGGAGTTGAATACAAATGAAATAATTATACAGATTAAGTGTGCTTGACTTTTAAGAAGGAGAGACTAATTAAGAAAGCGAAGAAAAAAAAACATTGAGAAATACTTAAATAGTCCTTGTGGAAGAATGCTATGCCAGGAATGGTAAACAAGATAAAAAATATTTTTCTATTATTATTACTATTTATTTAATTAAAGATTTTAATAAAAATAGGTCGTTGAAATTTTGAAAAATATTTTGAATATCAAGTGCTCGCCATCGAGAGTGATGGCTTGCCAATATTGCTTTCAAGAGAAGAATGGTCTGCCATGAAACCTCCAGCCAAAAATTCATATCAAACAGTGAATTTTTCGACCTGTTTTGGACGCTTTTGGATCTCATGACAATTTTCTTTGTTCACTACGCATTCGTCGAATCGACCTTTTCTGTGGTCGTTTACCTTCAGTCGGAGGTTCAGTTGGATTTTGTACGGCTGCAGACCTTAGCAAACATGTTGCCTGCAAATAATTGAATTCTTGTGAGCGATATAAAATCAACTGCCTCGGGTATTCCTGAGCACACTTACGGACAATGGCATTATTTTCGGCACAGGTTGCACTTTGTCAATGTACGTTTGTTGGTAGATTGGATTCAGATTTTGCCCCTCATCAACTTGACTTTTTTGAAAATCCTTTGTAAAGTAAACAGTTTGCTGGCATCAGTGATAGCATTGTAGGAAATTTCAATTAAAATTTTTAGCAGTTTCTTAAATTGATTTCTAAGTTTATGTATGTATTGTATTAACTTTTGATTGATTTCAATAATGTATGCCTTGACTTTGTTATACGATATCCTTGGTATTTATTAATAATTCATAAAATCTATTGTGCCATTCAAATAACATGCCATGCATTACAGGTAAATTCTTAAGATTTATTTCTACTTTACAGCTGTTCAAATAATAATTTCGATTTCATGCTGTTTTAATAAATATTTTAAACATTTTCAACATTTTCTAAAGTTTTATTTGAATTTATTTTTCTAATTTTTTTATTTTACACAAAAGCCATGTCGCCAACAGAGACACAACAACAAACAATTATACATTGTGAAAAAAAATATATATGAATTAAATGCCACATAGAAATACTTGCAAATATAACAACAATAATAACATATTTATGTATAGTATAATATAATGTATGTATGTATATACGATGGTATCATGTAAACATAATATTATGGTTGGTGGTATAATTTTTCATTATCAAAGCAAATAAAAATATTTTTCATTCATTTCTACAAGTATTGTTGAGATATTGTTGGCATAGTTGTGTTACAACTGGTGTTCAACAATATTGTTTCATTAGAAACTTTTCCATAAATGGTAGTAAATACACATACTTGTAGTGGTGAATGAAATACTTATAATATATAATATACACAGTATATCAAAAATAGTTGTAAATATGTATACGATCTTTAAAAATGTCGCTTTTAAAATTCAAATTCAGGTCAACTAAAATATTTTCTGAAGTCGACGTAGTCCAGTAGGTAGTGAGTAAGCTTATTAGACGTAAAGCCAGGGTTCAAATCCCAGGTCAGACAAAAAAGACTTTCTTTCTCTCAGCAGATTACTGGCAAAAACTCTGAGGGTAAGTATAAAGTTGCCATGAAAAGTTTCTCAAAAAATTTGTCGTTCGAAAACGACTTTAAACTCTAGGTCCCATCGCTCGTGTATAAAATTAACACACACAACATAAGTCGTATACGAAACTAGGTCGTAATCCTGACTGAAGGGTTGTAATGACCTTTTATGTTATGTATGTAAAACATTCTCTTCTACATTTCATTACTTAAACCATAAAAATGGAGATGAATCCAACAGCTTAGATGCTTTTATAAACCTAGGCTCTCGCATCTCATAAACCGGTATTTCCGCTCTATACGTTAAAAGCATACTTGAAAAGGCAATGAATGCATATGGCATACTTCACGCGATGTATAGTATCTCCCAACTCCGTAGTCTTTTTTGGCTAACTATCTACCAACGTCGTAGTATAGTAGGTATAGTAGCGTTGTCGTTTTACAGGACACAATTGAAGAAAAAGCGGAACTACAAAGGTCAAAGGCATGTTAATAATCCTGTACACGCCTATAGAAAGCAAACAGTATAGTGCATTAAAGTCCTCAGTGTTTTTTAAGGTAGACAGCTGTTTTCAAGGAAATGCATACCTTTCTGAAGGCACTGTAGTCTAGTAGGTATATTTGTTGGTGTATTAGACATGAGTACACAGTTCAAACCTCAGGTCAGACATTTTCAACATAATTAAATCTGAAGAAAAAAATATTTCTTCGGCAACTTTTTCGCAGCAGATTTCTGGCAAAAATTCTGAGAGTAACTTAAATTGCCATGATAAGTTTCTAAAAAAACCGGAATCGACTAAAGGTCCTTGCTATTTATGGATAAAAATTAACATATACTGCAGAAGTGGTGTGCGAAACTAGATTGTAATCCAGGCTAAAGGGTTGAACTGACCAATGGTGAAATGTATAGGGGCGTGTAACAAATTTTTCGTGCCTGTATTAGCTGGCAGTGCTGTTACTGACATGTGGGGCCACAAGTCCCACAGCACGCACTGCTATTGATTTGCTCAAATAGAAATCTGAATAAAGATTGAGTAATTTCTGATTATAATCCAATTAATTGGCCACCGAGATCATGTGATTTATGCCTGAGAAAATTGAACTCCTGGCAATCAAAATTGAAATAATTTTCGGTGTAATACGTTTAAATAGGCTGCAAAAATTTGAGCCACCTACATAACATACACACATAATTGGCCATTACAACCCTTCAGTCAGGATTACGATCCAGTTTCCCACACCACTCATGTTGTGTGTGTTAATTTTATATATGAGTGGCGGCAACTACAGTTTAAAGTCGACTCCGAGCGATAGATTTTTTGGAATCTTTTCTGCTGAGAGGTAGTCGCCGAAGAAATATTTTTTCATACTTCGTTTTGATGTCTGACCTGGGGTTTGAACCGTGGCCTTACATCTAATAAGCCAACAGACTACCTACTAGACTACGGCGACTTCACCTACTGTAGGCAATCATTAATTTTATGCATCCAATTAAAGCCATTTTATTTGATATTAAAAATATATTTCTTTGTTTTATTAGAATATTTACTGTTATGGGATTGTGGTGGAGTATTCTTTACGAAGACGCAACTATGAGAAAACGGATTTTAAACTTGAGTAAAATATTTTCATTTTTATATTTGAGACGTGTCCCACATTTTATTGGGTGAAATAAAAGGACTCCACTCACGTATAAAAATTAACGCACACAACATGAGTGCTGTGAGAAGATAGGCCGTAGTCCAGACTGAAGGGTTGTAATGGCGAATTATATATGTATGTTAAAAAAAATCTGCTTTTATTGAGATAAAAATTACGGTTTTGTTGCTGTATTTAATCTATAATGCACCAGCGTTTAGAAAACAAAACAAAATTCTAGGAAAATACATCAAAATGTAACCTCTTACGTAGGCGTATAGTAATGAAATATTTCACTGAGATTTCAGATGTTAGATGTGATAAATATTTTATAACCCCTTTTGCTATTTATTCAACCACAAGTGCCAATAATAAAAGAGCACAACGTTATTTATCAACATTGTTTTAAATAAACATACTTATAAGTATGTATACAATACTGTTTTTTACATATGTACATATGTACGTGTTTCTCTAAATATATATGTATGTACACATGTGTGCATACATTTATTTGTCTAACAATTTAATGGTTTTTTCTCCTTTTTTTATTTCATTTCCTTTTTCCTGCTTTTGTCACCATTTTATGACAGTTTTTGAGTACGAGTAAATATACTATATATGTAAGTATATATATATATAATATATATATACATATATATCGTATAAGAGAGCATATGTTTGTGTTAGTATACAAGTGTAAGTGTGTCGTATTGCGTATGTGTATGTTTATTTTCAATTAATCATAATCAAATAAACAAACAATATAGGAAACATGACAATATCAAGGTCCTTTTATATTGTTGAAGATAATAAAAACAACCACATATGCAAACAAGCAATTATATACACACACATATACATACATGCCTCTACATAGTTATGCTAACACAAATAAATGCTTACATACATAGTTTTATGTATGTGCGCAAGTGTTAATATTTATTGTAAATAAAAATATTTCTTTGGTTTAATATATGGTTGACAAGGAAAAGTTGGAAAATTGATTTCTTTGTTTTCCATTAATTTTAAATTCATTTGAATTATGGTTTTCTCCAAAACAAAGAGATAAAATATTGTTCAAATTCTGCTAATAATCACCAACCAATCACTCAATGATGATATTCTAAAAATCAATTTAGAAAATAACAATACAAGAACAATGGAAATATATGAAATTAAATTAAAATAATGGTTTTATGGTGATAATGTAGGCAATCTGGACAAATAGATAAGAACGATAGAAATTAATTACTAACGATCCACATGAACTCGTCGTAATCTAGGAGGTAATGCGTTGGCTTATTAGTAGTGACGAGTCGATTCAAACCCAACACATCGAAATATGAAGACAATATTTCTTCGATGACTTCCTCTCAGCCGATTTCTGGCAAAAGACCAAAAATCAACATCAGATAGTTGCTCGTTGTACATAACATACATACATAATTGGTCAGTACAACCCTTTAGTCTAGATTACGACCTAGATTCACACACAACTTACATATGTTGTGCATAAGTGGCAGGTCCTGCAGTCAGGTTTACGACCTAGCTTTTCACACCACTGCTGTTGTGTGTGTTAATTTTATACATGAGTTGCGAGACCTACAGATTTTTTTGAGAAACTCTACATGATAATATTATTTACTCTCAGAGTTGTTGCCTGATATCTGCTGAGAGGAAGTCGGGGAGGAAATTTGTTTTCTTATCCGTAATCCCGTCTGAAGGGTTGTAATGGTCAATTATGTATGTATGTATGTAATGCTACAGTTAGTAATAAAATTATATCGTACATAACATCACACACGTGTGCTTAAAAATACACTTAAAACAAGAGAAAAACATATTTTTTTCGCAAGCATGGTAATAAAATCCTAGACAACTATCTCCTCAGCACGGGATATAATTTGCTTGGTTTTTCTGTTTGTTACCAGTTTTGCCTTTTGCCAAGTTTAAAGGACAAAGTTTTCTTGTTCATTTTAAAAACACGTGTGTGTACATTTCAGATTATGCGTCATGGGGGTGTTGTTTTGTTTTGATAACCAAAAAAGAGAAAAACAATACAAGCAAGAAGATTTTATTTGAAAAACAATTGGTATCTATATGGATTTTATTACTGCGGAAATCATAAAAAATGGAAATTATTTAAAATTTTTATTTCTTTATTAAGTTCTTGAGTGGATGAGAGTTAGCATGTATAGGTTGAGTTTTATATTTTTAAGATATACGTGATGAGAACGAAAACCGTTAAATGGAATATGCAGCAGGTATAATGATATTTTCTGGCTTAAGTAACCAGACAGTAATTATTGCTTTCAAACATTCAGTTTTCTGTACTCCTACACGCATATATGCATTATTGCTCATTACAGCCCTTCAGTCAAGATTACGACCTAGCTTCTCCATCCATTTATGTTGTGTGTGTTAATTTTATACATGAGTGGCGGAATCTACATTTTGAAGTCGACTCCGAACGACAGATTTTTGTAGAAGCCTTTTTCCACATTTTCCAGAAATCTGCTGAGAGATAGTTGCTGCAGAAATATTTTTTCATATTTCGTTTTGCTGGATACGTCTGATCTGGGTTTTGAAACGTGCTGTATTCATTTAAGTTTTTTCATTAAGTTGCCTTCCATCAGACAGTGCATCCATAGTTTTTAACGGATCTTACTTAAGCAGTCTATGCCCATAAAGCAGTACCCATTCATAGTCACTATTCTACTACACAATCCAAATATTCCAACATCAAGTCACTTATGTCGAAGTATCAGGTTCAAAGCAATCACTTTTCGGAATTGCAGGAAAGTGCGGAATCGAAAAGTGTTGTGGTTACTCAGTTAACTGTCATAAAGCTCTTATAAGGCGGCAACTCATCCCATCCTTGAGCAGTTTTTGAAAAATACTTTTTTTGGGCCTAAGTTCTAACCTTAGAGTGAGAGTTAGTCATTTAATTTAGCAAACTCCATGGTAAATTTGAAGGCGAACATGAAGCAGGCAGATCTTTGTAGCGGAGATCTACAAACCACGATTACTCTCTTCAAACACACCTCGTCTTTACACAAGACTGACTAAACTTTACTAACTCCGTCACCTGCTTTGCCTTGCCATTTATATAGCAAAGTAAACAGTCTGATGAATGTTCTTGGAGGCGAACGTTCTTGACTTTACGTTTATTATTGTAGTGGTGTTGGTATGTTTTTGTTTATTTGTTTACCATTTTTATGCTGGTATTTGTTGTTGTATTTTTGTTTACTTGTTTACCATTTTTTTTATGCTGGTGTTTATTGTTATATTAAGCAGTACAATAATTTGTAAACAGGCTTCTTCGCTGCATTGTTTAGCATCAGTATCTAAATTTTTCATTTTTGTAACAATATTAATGTATGTATGTAAAGATTCTAAGGAATAAATTAAAAAATTAACAGGAAGTCGTTAAAATTGATATCCTGTAATTGCTTCTGGGAAGTTTAATAATTTATAATCGTTCGTATGAAAAATGAAGACTTACACAAAAAAAATATTTAATTTTTGTACGTAATAATCTTCACATACATATATTGGAAATTGTGAAATATTTCATGACATTTTTATCTCTTATTTTATTTTATTTTTATTTTATTTTCCAAATATTCACTTACAAATGTTTTTTTTTATCATGTGTGTGTTTCAGATTGCCATTTTCTTGGTTAGTATTTCAGCCATAAATTTTTATTTAATATTGTTGTACAGCCGTTAATGGTTTTTATTTTTATATTGAAAAAATTGGAGATTTTTTATACGCCAAAATACTGTCGCTTAAAGTACTTTCACTTTAAATGATCCCTGGAGAGGTAGAAAGGTTAATAATTTAAAAAAAAGAAGAAATTTTCACGTTAATAAAATAAAAATAAAAAATAAATGTCAATTCTGTGGCTCTTTAATGTCAACAATTTCAATAACGAAATAAAAAATGTTTGTGAATATGTAGGATGGTGTACTGTTAGAGCGGGGGTTTTACAAAATATGGGGTCTTCTACTAAAGAGGAGATTAAGTAACGCTGTATTTTAATTTTATTTTTATGAAATATGTATTCAGTAATGATTTTTTACAACTGTTTTAAGCTCCAGTTGCACTAATTCCCTATCAAGGTTAGTATCGCAACGCGGCATTATTGCGGCATGCGAAACACAACTTTTTGAAATTTTAAAATTTACGCTGATATTAGAAGTAGAAAATCGTTTAATTCACTTCCCGCGTTAACAACGATATAACTCTTATTCTACCTATTAACGTCAACTATCTTGGAATCGAAGGATGCTTATCATGTCCGCCATCAAATTTTTATCAGATCAGTTGAATACTACATTGTTCCGTTGACTACATACATACATACATACATAATTGGCCATTACAACCCTTCAGTCAGGATTACGGCCTAGCTTCTCAACCCCACTCATGTTGTGTGCGTTAATTTTATACATGAGTGGCGAGACCTACAGTTTAAAGTCGACTTCGAACGACAGATTTTTTGAGAGTTTTTGCCAGAAATCTGCTGAAAGCTGTACCATAAGGATGCGGCATTACCAAAAAATTGCAGTTAATAAGAGTCATTTCAAAGCTTAAGTTTTATTAACTGTAAATGTTAAGGCATATTTGCAGGCCCAATTACTACAAGAAGTGGAGATGTGGAGTTAATATTATTTCTCTTTCATTTGTGTTTATTGTAAATAAATTTATTTTAATTAACCTTATCAGTAAAAACCTTCAATTAATTACTACAGAAAATTTCAACAATCACAATTTAATCGTCTCCATTACTCGACCACACCATATTTATTTATGCATTTAAAATTATTAACCCCATTAGCTGTTGTAATTTCAACACACACATATGCACACACATACATAAATGTTATAAAAATAAGCACTTGTTTGTTGTGCTCTTTTTCACTTCATCTCTTTTATATCCGTTTTGTTTTCATATTTTTTTCTTTTTTTTTTCGTTTGGCTTTTTGTTGTTGTGAACCTTTCATAAATGTGCATTGGCAACATGAAAAAAAATTGAATAGAAAGGAAAGAATTATTACAAACATACCATAACAACAATGAATGGCAGCTGTTGCTGCAGCAATAGCATTAACAGCAATAGCAGCAACAAACGAAAAAAAAACGAGAAAAAAACGCAATCATAACATCATTTTCAAAAAGTCATTTGCATACATTCACTTACCCGTTACTCTTACCCTGTGTTCGACTGTCATTCATGGTTGTTGTTCATGCTCATAACATTTGTGCAGCGTTAATTAATTTTCAATTTTTTACACGACTATTGCAACGCGTTTTTGTTTTTTTTTTTGCATTTTTCCCATACATTTCATACACCCAACAACATACATGTATAGTATGACAGTGTAAATTTATAAATACACAGCCATTGTTAACAAATTGTATATACATACCGGTTACGTACGTCATGTTTGAAATGGTATATGGTGCCGCCACTACAACTACCACCATTTTATAGAAGGCAGCAGTTGCTCGCATAATGTTTTAGTGGCAAACATAATATAAAACAAGTGAAATTAATTGCCTGTGTTTTCTACCACCACCAATGCCACAAGTATGTACCATACTATGCCATGGCGAGTATGTGCCACCATGATAAAAATCGTATTCAATCGACCAATTTTAAAGGCAGACAAAATATAACAGTTTACACGCCAATATAACATAAGCATGTGATGTGGCACGATGTAAGTAATTTTCTGTTCTCCTCTCTCTTTTTTTTGACATTTTTGTAAGCCATAAAACTAGGTTTTGATAATGTTATGTTACGTACTTCAGTTATATTTTTTTGTTTTCAATTTCATTTTTTAATAAGAGAAAGGAGGTGAGAATATCTGTAACACATGTCATATAAATCTGTTACAAGTGTAAAATCCATAATTCGTATACAACACAAATCATTTAACCCTGTTACACTTGCAGAAATGAAGCATGGAAATGTAATAACAAATGAATAGCTAAGGTCTCTTTAAAGGTTCCTAATTCATACGTCAGTTCAATTATACATCGGGTGGATTATTTAACGGTTTAATTTGGCATTACTTACGTCATTCTATTCTGTCACAAAATTCAGCATATTATCTCCACTGAAAGCAATGAATAGATTTACGCTTGGGTGCCCGGGTAGTCTAGTGGGTAGTGTGTTAGACTATTAGCGTGGTAGCTGTGGGTTCGATTCCCACCAGAGACTCTGGTCTGTTACACTACATCTAGCATATGGTCGAAGTTACTCATCTCGTATATAATTAAATATAAAATTAACAGATTTATGGTTGAGCAACGTTGGGGTTTATTGAGCCAACGAGAAACAACACGATGAAGTCAATTTTGCAAAAAAAAGCAAAGAAAGAATCATCTTTACGGATGAAACTTATTTTCACATTGGTAGGTACGTTAATAAGCAAATTTGTCGTATTTAGAGCTCAGGAAACCCACATAAGGTGGTACTGAAGCCAATGCACCGATTACTAGCGACTGTTTGGTGCGGCTTGTGCTGCAAAGGCAACATTGGCTCTTATTTCTCTGAAAATGAGTACGGCGCAAACATTGCGGTAAATGTAGACACCTGTCGCACAATGATAACCGATTTTTTTTTGTACCCACTCTTTATGGTATTGATATGAACGATGTTTGGTTTCAAAGGGAAGGTGCAACTTGCTTGTCTCATGCTACAATTGATTTATTGCATCAAACGTTTGATGGCCGTTTAATTAGTCGAAATGTCGAAATTATTTGCCAAGAATCTGCTTTTGACACCGTTGAATTATGTTTTGTGGGGCGTCGTTAAAGAAATGTATTATGCCGACAAACCAGAGACAATTGAGCATTTGACTGCCAACATTCATGACACCATTGCGGAGATACGACCACATACATTCGAAAAAGTGCACGAAAATTGATCCGATCGAATGAAGTACTGTGAGGCAGCCATATGAATGAAATAATATTCCATTTCTTCACAACAAAAAAAAAAGAATTGGAAATGAGATTCCCAATAAGAGTCCACAAACGACAACGTCTGTTCACTGAAATGGCTCTGGAGCAGTTTACAGCTGACCCTAATTTTCATCGAAACGTCATCTTCGGTAATAATGTCCAATTCTCGATGAATGAGTACAAAACAAACCAAATTTCCGAATTTGAGAATATACCAAATTCACATGAGATCCATTAGCCTTCAACCCATTACGAATAAGTCACGGTTTGGTATGAACTTTGGGCTGGTGACTTCGTCGATACATATCCATTTGACTACAACGTTGGTCAAGCCATTACCGATGAGTTCTTTCATCCTAAATTCACTGATCTGGACACTAATCATAAATGTCTTTAACAGGACGGTGTTATATGCCTCACAGCTCACACAACATTGGGTATTCTTCACGATCGACTTATGAGGATAGTAGCTTCACTTGTAGGCAATGGTAACTGGCCACCGAGAGCGAGTGCTTTTAAACTTAACTACAATTGTATGGGAATTAGGCACAAATCAAAGAGGTTCTCGCAGCCAACGTAACGCATGTTTTTAACTTACGTTCGATCATTTAAAGTAAGAGAATTGAAATTATGCTCTCAGTAGATACTCTGCAAAGTAATTTCAGTAGAATATATTATACATATGAAGAGGTATGTTTGGAATTAATTTTGGAATGCAGGTGAAAAGTAGTATAATTTCAAAACAGCGGGCCATTTTTAAAAATTTATTGGCGTTTTTACACTCCAAATATTTAACACATCTACCAAGCAACGAGAACGGGTAACATTATTGGAAAGGCACGCGACTATAGCTCCTTCTATGCAAGATCAGATTGCAACCCTAACATGCTAAGACTTGGTATACCCTTCACCCTTTAACCCTTCAGTCAGAGTTACGACCTAGCTTCTTGCAGCACTTATGTTGTGTGTGTTAATTTTCTCCATGAGCGGCGGAATCTTCAATATAAATTCGATCCCAAACGAAAGATTTCGGAGAAATTTTTCATGACAATTTTATTTATTCTCAGAATTTTTACCAGAAATTTGCTGAGAGAAAATTCTCGAAGAAGTATTCTTTCATATTTCGTTTTCTGTTGGAGATGTCTGACTTTGGGTTTGTACCGTGGCCTCACGTCTTATAAGCCAACACACTACCTACTAGAGTACGGCAACTTCAGTAGAAAAGTATAATAATTTTGTTAATGAAACTAAAATAAAGTAAAAGAATAAGAAGAAGGTGAAGGTGAAGAAAAGACGTATCGTTACATCATTATGACGCCATCGAATATAGTACGAGGAGAGTAACCCAAATCTATTGATTAATTTGAGCAGTTTTTCTGCAGTAAAACAATGATTTCCCGATTGCTTAATAAATCAGGCTGTGTTGTAAAGAAGAAATTATTTTTTAAATTCTTAGCATTTATACTATACTAGTCTCTCTCTCAAATGTCAATTTGAAATCCAAAAGACTCAAACTATTTCCTCAGTCACATGTGAATCTTGACTTTGTTGGTTGTGTAAAAAATATAAAAACTAATTGAAATTAATTTTAAAAAAATTTGTGTTGTCTAGAATCAAGTTAATAATGTTCACAATCTATTAAAATACAATACAATACAATACAACATACAACCAACACTCAAAGGTACAATTTCTGATAGTTTTTACAGTGTAGCAATGAAAGCCATCAGCCATCCTAAGTTGGTACGTAAAAAAATAATTTTATTTCATTTTTTAATTCATTTAAATTATGGCTCATAATTTTTCTACCTGTATTACCAAGTGCTCATACACTAACGCACAATTACCCACACAAATGCGCACAAAAATGTATTCAATTAACTATAATGGCGATAAGAAATACAACAAAAATAAAATGTTCAAAACATGGAAAAAATATGAATTTTTGTTTTAAAGAAAATTATTCATATCCATACAAAATTATTTCGTTTATTTATTACATTTTAGCATGAAACGAATTCTTTTGTATTCACATTTAAGTTGTTGTTTTTTTACAACAACAATAATACTTGAAAAAAGCAGCAACAAACCTGATAAAAAATTTTTTGACTCAAAAGCGCATACAAGTAAAATTTATTTATAAAACACCCGTTGAATGGCACATACAAACATGGTCGTCTGTATTTGAATGATGTTAATTGTTGTTGTGTGCACATACTCGAATAATCATTTATAACAATTATGGCATTTGAGTGATTTATTAAAAAAAAAAAATTAAAAATAAAAACAACAATACACAGACATTCTTTTCTTTTTTCGCTTTAACAATGGCGAATTAAAAGTGTGTTGCACGAACAACAAAAACAAAAACAGGAAAAAATTAATTGAAAGAAGCAAAAATTATAAAAATTGTTTATGACAATTAAATATTAATTGTATGCCAAATAATTAAACAATACAAATAAATAAAGAAAAAAATTTAATTTCTTAACATTTTTTCTTAATATTGTTACGTTGTTACCTTTTAAAAACGTTTAAAATATGAGCTCGTCGATTGCAAATAAAATAAAAATAAATTTGTGCTTAGTTTTAATTAAAATTCTTTATTATATGCACAATTCTATGTGCCACTGTTCACAACTTGATGGAAACAACAACAATTGCTTTTTTTTTTTTGTTATTACTCTGTTTATGCCCTTTTCATAAACCATAACAATTGCTAGACAGGTCTTCGTAACGGAGAACTTCAAACCACGATTACTCTCTTCAAACGCACCGCATCTTCACACAAGACTGATTGAACTTCACTAACTCACTTGCCTTGCAAAGCCTTGCCTTTTGTATGGCAGGCTAAATAGTCTGATAAATTTTCTTGAAGGCGAATGTTCATGACTTCGCATTCCCGAAATCTCTATAAATGTAAACATCGTTGTTGGCGTCGAGTAAGCGTATTATAATTGCTATGACTTGTGAGGGGGAGGTGGGCTTATCAAACAAATCGTATTGCAAACAAACTCTACCGAACACAATTTTTTCGTTATTGATAGAAACATGTCCGCAATATATGACTGGACATTAAAGCTTAATATGCGCAATCATGGTCTGCTAAAATAGTGGTTGGCATGCCCGGTGCATTCTGTATTTCTGTAAAGAAAGCCCTTTCACTGTAATATGTACTCCGCACTATTTATCAGAGTATTGCGTATTGACATAAATGGATTTTTGCTTAAAAAATAGGCGTGGCTTGTTTCGAATAAGAAGTTGCCCTGGAAATTGAATACAGTCAGCACAATGAGAAAGACCCACAATGCTCTCTAAGTGCATAATAAAGTATTGGTATCACAGAATAATAATGATTCAATGGATCTAAATACAAAGCAGCGGTGCAACGTATTTTCAAATATGAATACCAGATACATTCATTACCAAACCAACATAAGGTTGTGCTAGTGACCATTTTGTATATTTTACCATCTTATGTCCCGTTCTCTGGGTAACGAAAGGGTTCCTTACATACATCCAGTTGTAACAGAAAACTTTCTCAAATATTTAATATTTTAACCCATACGTGACATATGACAAGCAAGTTTAAGACATTCATTCCGGATAGATGGGAATGGAAAAATAGTGTGAAACTTCTTATAAATGAATTAGTGTATATCTTCAGAGATTGAAACCGAATATAACTGCTGGTGCAAAACATCTTTTTGAAGCCGGTCTTTGAGGCTGCCGGTCCATTGCATCGTCTACAGAATCTGTAGTACAGGCTGCTTAAGATGGATAACACTTTCGACAGCAGTATGACCACTGCCAGGGCACAACATGCCTACATAACAGCCTCGCCACATTACACGGTAATTTCAAAACCTGCAGAGCGAATGAATTCTCTGCAGTTAATTCGGCGTAACCGGCTTCTCTAATAAATCAGCGTAGAAAAACTGTTCAAAGATAAATAAAGAGAGAAACCGAATGATTGGAAATTTTGTACAAACTAATAATAAAACGTTCAGAGTTAATGTTGTAGCCTTTGCAGCACTGTGGTTACTCATGCAAGACGTATTGATCGCATGGCAAGAGTTGCTGACTTGACATAGAATTTTTCCTTTGTAGGAAAAAGGACTTCTGCTATGCAGTTGAACACATTTCTGTTAAGCGGCTTTCTCAGGAGTCGCAAGCGATGCGGACATGACATAGGAGAGGAATCAATTTTTCCTTTGTAGGATAAAGGACTTCTACTATGTATTTGAACTTATTTCCGTTTTTTCCTTTGTAGGAAAAAGGACTTCTACTATGTAGTTGAACTTATTTCCCTTAAACGGCTTTCTCAGGATCTCCAGCGGTTTCACGAGTTACAAAATGAAAAATTGTTGTGGTAGCAATTTGAGTAATTTATTTTGTATCAATTTTTTTCAAATAAACGCATTAAGCTAGACATTCTTTTTTACACATCCATACCCAAACCCGTACATAGTAGCAGAGTTAATTTTCCTGCTGTATGAAACTTATGTTTATAAAACGCTTTCATACACATTTTTATTACAAAAAAAAAAGAATTTCACTTCTATCATTAACACTTAGTGGTTGTTGTGTGTTTTTATACTTTTTCCTTTACCTGATAGAATTTTAATGATGGCAACAATTTGAGCCATTCTCTTCCCTTTTAACAACACTTTAAATAAATATTTAAAATTGTTTGAAGTATAAGGAAAGTATTCCATACTTAACCTTCAACACCTTTGTTAATAGCAGACTGACTAAATAAGCGAAAATTTAATAGAAAAATACCCAGTACTTTAACCTGTCTTCAGATTGACTATCGAAGAGTAGAAAAGCGAAAGAGGGAGAGATGGAGAGATGGAGAGAGAGACAAAGAAGAGGTTAAAAGTAGTACTTAAATTTGAAATATTTAAATACATGAATTTCAAATGAAAAATAAAGTCTAGAGAAATAAAATAAAGTAAAAAATATAAATTATCAAAGGGCCAACAACACTGAACAACAACAACAAAAACGATGAAATATGTATTTATACTTCCACAGCAACCAGCCCCCCAAACCATGCTTTTATATTTTTTGAACAATTACTGGCTGGCTGTACAAGTAAATGTGAAAGTATGTTGTTGGTTAGAGTAGCGTAGTATAACATGGCAGCAGCTGTAAATATAAATAACTGTAATATTCCATTGCTGCCACTACCACCATTAACATCATTACTAACCGCATATAATTTATCTTTCCTTTCTGTTCTGAGTTCATTTTTTATTTTCTCTTTCATTTTCATTTTGAATATTTTTCGAACATATCAACGCTCATCAACGCTTTTATTAACACTGTACTACATTAAACTGCTGCCACCATTACCCTCATCTACAAGAAAGTTACAAAACTTGTTGGGCAGTCAAATCTCTAATGAAACACAGAAGACCATCATCATTTTGTTGAAAACAGTTCCAACAAAAAAATCAAGAAAATTTGAAGAAAACATAGGAAAACAAACACAAGTTTTAGAATATTTTGCATAAATAAACTACACAAACCATCCAAGTCCAAATAGAAGTTGCAGTTACAGCGAGTAAATGAAAGAATCAAAGAAAAATATTGTAAGAATAATACTGTCAAAGCTATTGAAAATTGATATTGGCTTTATAGGTCTTAGATGCAGTTCCGGATTCGAATGAAAGAGAAAAAAATTTCGTTGTGTTTTTCAAATATCAATGATATTAAGAGGCTTTCATTCAAACAATCCACACGAGAAACCTTCTGATCTCTTACCCAGCAAACGCGAACATAGCAGTAAGGAAAGTGTCACAACTAATAAGCAAACTACACCACCCCTCATCATTTTCTCGGTTTTTTTTAGAAAATTAACACACACAACATAAGTGGTGTGAGAACCTAGGTTGTAATCCCGACTAAAGGATTGTAATGACCAATTATGTATGTATGTATAGAGTATTCAACCGAATCCCCCATGGATGATCATGGACAATGACAATTGCCGAATAAGTTGTAAAGCAGTTGGCAAACACCTAGAACAAGTGGTTTTTATGCAATAGTGCTACATATCACACAGTTCATGCCACATTGGATATTCTGCATGAGCGATTTGAGGGCATGGTTACCTCACATGGACGTGGTGTGAAACGGCCACGCAGATTGTATGATTCAACCCCGTCTGATTGTTTCTTGTGGAGTTTTTTAAGTTGTAGGTGTAAGCGAATAAGCCACACATCATAGTGAAACTCAATGCCAGCAGAACTCATGCCATCGACTAAATTCAACCTGATTTATGCACCATTTCGACATGTGTCTCAGGGTCTTATGCTGAAACAATTTAAGCAGAGAAACTGGAGGTATATTGACCATATATCAGGACGAAGAATGATTTTGTTACAAGGATGAAACATCAGATCAAAAATAATAGCAAAGAACGGTGTTTTACAGAAACCACATGTCTCCCCGATCCATGACTTCCAGGAGAGGACAGACGCAAGAACACCTCTAAACAGTTTCTGTAAGGAATGGCAATATCTTCTTGGAAAGAGACGCCTGAAGAAAGATTCCAATCAAACAGTTGCTTGTTATGAATGCATTTTTCTGTCATGGATAGCATGAGAATTTTCTTAGCCTCAAATTCAATGCTTTTTTTGGTCTCACTAAGCCATTCATATGGAAATGCGCTTCATAGGAGAATCGCAAAATTCACATTGACATCACTTATCTCCATTACTTCTTCAATCAATTACAAAAGCCTTCCATGAACTACTGGTTTGAGATCCTGAGTACGTTGAATTTTGTATGCATGCAGGTGGAGGAGATCATTTGTCAAAATTCATTGCGTAGTGCCTTATAAAACTTTCGGGTTTTCTGCGATACTCTTGTTTACAGCAGCAATCTTTCGAAGATACTGAGCGATGTATTGATGTACTGAAGCGGTCTCAGTATACTTATTTCAACTTAATTGGTCAGGATTACGACCTAGCTTTGGGTTAATTTTATCCATAAGTGGAGGAACCTACAGTTTAAAGTCGACTCTGAACGACAGATTGTTTGAGAAACTTTTAATGGAAGCTTTTATTTGCTCGCAGAGAAAAAGTCGCCGAAGAAATATTTCTTTTATATTTCGTTTTCTTGGAGATGTCTCATCGGAGGTTTGAAACATGACCTCACGTCAAAAAAGCCAACAAATGCACCCACAAATTTAAAATCACGGGAATCAAGGAACGGAAAAAATCCTCAACTTAAAGAAAAATGTTAAAACTTTCTCTGTACACTCTTTCAGACATTTTAATTTTCGTAATGCAAATTTTCTTTTACTGTGGACAAATATACTTTGAACAGCAGGAAGAAAAAGCTGTTTTGCCAAATAAATGTACAAGTTTATCTTGTTGGCGTTTTATAAAAAAATAACCAGTAATTTATGTTTTAATCTCAATATTGATGAGCATAGTGATTATGTTTCTATTGACTCTAATAGAAAAATATCCAATGACTACTAAATATTTGATAAAGTATTGGTAAATTAGTGAATGGTGTCTGTAATGGTAAATGGCTAGCTACTCTGTTACATTCATTAGCATCATGATATATTAATGAAAACTAATGCACTGTGAAAAAGAAGAAAATTTTTAGAATTTTTGTTCGAAATTAAAACAGAAGCAGCAAATGATAATTGATTTATAATAGACGTACAGATGTGGTAAACATAAGTCTGGATTTTTTTTAATTCGGGTGTAAATGTCTTTTCGGTTTGAATCTAGAAGAAAACAAATAAAAATAGCATGGCTTTACCTGCTACAGATAAAATAGTAAATCGTAAGTTTTTGCATCAATGCAAATCTCTTATGAAATGAGACTCATGAAAAATGGTTTGAAATAAGAAATATTATTCTATTACATGTGGTGGAAAGATTGTATCAACCTCAGAAAGTGTATCACAAACTAAGAACTATTATACTGGGCGAATTCTCCCATTAACGCATAATTGTCCTACAGGCTGTGTACGATATTACATGCAATCAACGACTTTCTTAGTCAAATGGATTCATTACGCAGATGGTCTGCCTACCAGCCTATAATTCAATCTTTTAGCGGATTAGGGAAACTATTATCTGGGCCCATGATTTAGTAAATTTGACGTAAAATGATTTAACAACTAGGGAAATAGCATCCAGGTATGTGAAAAGGCGATTAAAGATTACTCCAGTTATGGAATGCATAGGTTATATAAGGATCTAATCATCAAAGAATGGCCGATAATGAGAAAGCGAATATACTCGCTAAAGTAGCCAAAAGCTAAGATAACCTAATTCCCTTCAGTGTGTTGAAGACCCATCCGCGAAAGTGGTCATAAAAGTCGCATTGAATATTGTAAAGCCGACAGGATTACAAAGATATTCTGTGGCGATCCCGATGAATGGAAATTTTTTCTAATAATCGTACTTGTTCTTATATGAACACCTTCACTGTGTGGGCATAGTGAAAAATGATTTATGCTGGTTACGGCCCCTCATAATCACAATATTTTTTTAATGCTTAATAATATACCATATATTATACCGCACACAAATCCTTTCAGAGCAGTAGATTGTAGACAGGCAGGCTTCTTATAGAAAGTATAATTAGCATCTCTTAATTGTGAGCGCACAACAACACTGCTAATGGCTTAACTATATGCCGATAGGCAAAACATTTTTGGTGGGTCTTCAACTACAGCTGGTGTTCTGAGTTATGTAGATTATGGAGTTTATTTTTTTTTCTTTTAAATAAATTAATTTTCTTAATTTATAACAAAACATATCGTGAGCCTGCTAGTGCAATTAAACGTAGGACGGTACGGTTTGAAGTCAACCACTGCAGCTATTACACGAATTCACTTATTATCACTTGAAAGAATTTATAAGAGAATATTAAATTTGTTTAAAGAAATATGCTGCAGAAAGTATTTGCTTTATGAAAATATTGAATCATGTTAGGCACCTGGAAATGTGTCTGCGAAATTTCGGTCCTAATTTTTAACATTGTTTTGTGTGTTTAGTATTAGGCTTGGGTTATATGCGACTCTATATACACACATTTGCCTACCTGTCAATCTCTTTTTAGGCTGTTAATTAATTCTAATTTAATTTTCTAATTTAATTCATTCCACTTAAGAAAAATAAGACATAAAACTCGATAAACAAATAGGAAATCAATTAAAAACTAAACCACGAAATTACTATTGAATCCATCAAGTAATAACGTTAAGTTTATCAGATTGAATTAAATAGACCCATAAAAAAATATAACAATTTATGTTTTTAATGTCACGTTTAAGCTTTTATGCTCTTCTCTTTCTAATAGAAAACCTATAAAAATATTGCTGATTGGACTTCATTTCTCTTTGTACACTTCTCTAAATTGTTTAGTAATTAAATATTGCTTTTACTGCACATACAAATAAAAAAATCCAATATGCAGTGAAAGTCAAAAGAAACTATACACAAGTTTAAAATTCTACCAATCCCTAAACTCAACTTTTGCCACTTAAGGAGAGTGCTCAAAAGAATTTGGAAATGTGTCGAATTTTTTTTTTTTTTGTTTCAATTTAAAGACTGTCTATGAAACAATTTTAAAATAAATACAACGGTAATTTATTAAAGCAGATTTTTTTTAGTGTACAGTTTATTTTAACGCTCACTGTACATGCATTCATATAGTACGACGTAAATTAAATAAACATGATTTGTCTATAAAATATATAACACTTGAAAGTTCGATAATTAATTGTGTAATTTTATGACTTTATCATCTCTTTCCCTCTCTCTCTTCCTCTCTCTTTTCTTGTGCTCTGTTCCCCATAACTTTTCTTACGTCTGTCATATTGCGACTGTCGTGCTTATTTTTATTAGAACTTGGAAAACTTTTCCATTATTTTCCTAATCAATGTTTTATTGTCTTTCCGTTTTTTTTTGTGTTTTTTCTCTGTTCTTGTTTAGGACCTTTCTATCAGGCTAAGAGCCAAGTTAAAATAAGACTAATACAGCTACTCTTAATTCAAAACAACAAAACAATAAAACTTTTATTTCCAGTTTTTTTGTTTTTTTTTCATTCCCAATTTTCTTCTTTCCTGCCTGGACTTGAAGGCTTTGTTTTATTACTTTTCCGAGCTAAGTAATTACTGTGAGAAGTAGTCCAGAGTAATAAAAAGAAGGACATGTTCTTTAAATAGTTTCATAATTTCTTTTCTAAATGTGTATTGCCTTTAATTGGTCTAAATATGCAAACCGTTTTAAAAGAATTCCTAGAGTTTTCATATTGAAAAACAAACGTAAAAGAAATAAATATACAGGCATTCCCATCCATATCACACAAATTGAATTGAATTTTCAAATTCAATGAGTATGGAAATTTATACTTATTGCTACGCTTGTTAGAATTTTATTACTTTTTTAAGTAATCTTATAAGCATACACAAAGTCCAAAATGCTGTGACCATAGCTGCCAGATTTGACGTTTTATCGTCACTTTGACGATTTTGTGATCCAAAAATATTGTTATGTTTTTACCTTTTGAAAACGTTTAAAATATGAGTTCGTAAATAGAAAATAAAATAAAAATAAATTCGTGTTTTTCATTGAAATTTTTTGTCATTCACACAATTCTGTGTGTAACTGTTCACAACTTGATGTAAACAACAGCAATTGCTGTTTTTTTTTGTTATTCCTCTCTGTATACCCTTTGCATAAATAATAACAATTATTCGACAGATCTTTGTAACAGGGATCTTAAAACCACGATTGCCCTCTTCAAACACACCGCGTCTTCATACAAGACTGACTGAAATTCACTAACTCTCAGGCCCTGCAAAGCCTTGCCTTCTATATATGGCGGGGTAAACGGTCTGATGAATGTTCTTGAAGGCAAATGTTCTTGATTTCGCCTTCAAGAAATCTCTATAAATGTAAACAAAAATTGTTTACGTTTATTATTGTAGTGTTGTTGGTATATTTTTGTTTACTTGTTTATCATTCCTTTACGCTGGTGTTTGTTGTTGCGCAGGATCACTCTTACCAACAGGTGCTACTATGATCATAATAGGCTATGGAGTAGCAGAGACCTCTTACGTACGACAAAACTAATACTCTACAAGATGCTCATCCTTCCCCTGCTTCTTTAAAGCCCAGAGGCAAGGCACTGATCCAGCAGCCTTGTGAGTATTCGAGAGAAAATCCCTACGTAAGATTTTCGGTCCAGTGCGAGTTGGCGATGATTCCCTAATCCTATACAATAATGAGCCGCATGAGCTCTTCAACATCCATGTCGTTCGAATGGAAGAGGAGACGGGTATTTGATGATGGAATTTGCGAAAGTCGGCGAAGAGGACGAACTTGTTTGCGTTGAAAGGACCAAATTGAGGAAGCCTTGTCTTTGACTTTTGTGACCAACTGGCGAAGGCGCTCAGGAAGCAGAGGCGCCTGGAAGGATGTGTTAAGACAGCGATTCATATCACAAAGTTTGCTTGACAGATTTAAAAGCATAGTTATACCATGTGAAGGTAATGTGAACTATGCACTGAGTTTGTAAGTTAGACTTTTTCTTGTTCGGGTTTTCTTAAGTTGCTGTTGTACGCGGTACTTAATGCTAACATAACCCATGCCATGGTTCAAATTCATTTTGATTTTCGCGCCAGTGTTATGCAAAATTGGAATCGCCGTAGTCTAGTAGGTTGTGTTGGCTTATTAGAGGGAAGGCCACGGTTCTAATCCCAGGTGAGACATCAAAACGAAAATATGAAAGCATATATCTTCGTGAGTTTCTCTCAGTAGATTTCTGGCAAAAACTGTGAGAGTAAATAATATTGCCATGAAAAGTTTCTCAAAAACCCGTCATTCGGAGTAGGCTTTAAACTGTACGGCCCGCCACTCATGCATAAAATTAACACACACAACAAAAATGGTGGGAGAAGCTAGATCGTAATCCAGACTGAAGGGTTGTAATGACCAATTATGTATGTGTGTTGTAGAAAATTTAAGATTTCTGGTGTGCTACAGTCAAAGAACATTAGAACGATCAGATTATATCAATATTTTCTTTTGATATGTAAGAAATAAATGAGTATCATTTGTACTTGAGGAAATTTTTTTTAATTATTTTCTCAAATGCTAAGTATACGCATTCAGCCTTTTCATTACGCTTCAAAATATTTCATGAACATGTCATTAATTTTTTAATTTATTTTGTTTGTCTTCCCGGTCTTTCAGTGTCTGAACTGCGGGGATCTATCTATGTATTGTTTTGAGTTGAACGTCAAGCAATTTAACTGTAAAGATATATATGTATGTATGTGCGAAATAACCCTTTATCATTAAGGGAAATAAAAAAGATGTATAACATGGAAATTTCTCACTTTTAATTATTCTATATAAGGATGTAGACAATGAAGGAGAGAAGAAGTACGCAGAATGAAAAGTGAAATTTTGCAATATTAACAGAACAATTTCATTTGAAATTAAATCACCAGCTCATTAACGTCTTTATTGTAAGTAATTTTTTTCTCTTTGTTTTCTTTTTGTTTTTTTTTTTTGTTTTTGTTTTAATGTAAGCAATAAAGTAGGAGTGAACAATTTTTTTCTCTACCATAATAATATATATGAGAGTTTTTACTGTTAAAGTAGGGGTAGTAAATTTTAACATGAATTATATAAAAAGAATTAAAAAGGAAAAGAAAACTGCCATAAAGTCTTGCATATGCTTAAGCCCTTAAGGGTTAAATAATTAAATAAAACACAAGGCCTATAATTCTCTCTTATTTTTCTTACTCTCTCACTCTCTATGTGTCTGTGTGTTTTTACATACAACATTTCTTTTCCTTCATTATCACCATTTTTAACTTCTTTGTTTGTACAATATTTCAACACGAAACAGTTTTAATGATTAATTTAATTGGATTTTTGTATGACAGCAAAATGATATTAAAAAAAAAATAAAATAAAAACACACAAACAAACGTTTGTATATGTATGTTTTCTTTCACTAACAGGCCAACGCAAGCCCTAGTGCCATATAAAAAAATGTGAACTGAAAACAAAAAGGAACAAGTCGTTAATTTTATTTTTACACATTTTAATTGTTGACTTAAACTTACACATGTTTTGTGTAAAGAATAAACACAAAAAGAAAAAGTATGAAATTACAACAAAAGTTGCATCATGTAAAAAAACGATAAAAGTTAACATACCACATTGTACCACAATCCTGGCTATAATTTTACACTTTAAAAGCAATTGAATTTTCCATGAAAAAACCAAAAAAAAAAACAGCGAAAATGTAAAAAGTAAAAAAAATATAATTTTAAGCCGGATTTTGGTTAAATGCCATTCAATATTTTGTCGCTTTCAACATTATTGACAACGAATATTTAATTTCATCTTTTTTTCTTTCTTTTTTTTTTTGGAGATTAAAAGTTTTAATTTAAAGGAATGACAAACTGTAATCTGATGATTAACACGTTCACACTGTCTCATTTTTTTCATATTTCGTTTGGGGATCGAACCCGGGCTTTACGTCTAATAAGCGAACGCTAGTGCGTACCTAATAGACTAGTTGCCGTAGTTTTCTCGCTACTCATAAGTACTCATGAAATTTTGAGTATGAGTGAGTCAACAGTATTGAAATTAAAGTAATCGTACTCACTAGAATATTGATTTATAAGTACGGGTTGCTATGAGTATGAGTACAACGTTTACATCAAACTCATAACATTCGAAATGTGTTTGATTCATACCCCTACTCATTCAGATTCATAAATTTAGAAAAATGCTTATAATACTCATAAATGATTCGAATGATTAGAATACTCATAAAAATTTACAGTCTTAGTTGTTGAAGAAAGAAAAAGACAAAGACAGCAAGCAAATCAAACACACAACCTTCTAGTGAGTATTGTAGTGTTCGCATGCGAATCATACTTATTTCATGTTTCTTGTACTTCAAATTTTGAATATGAGTAAAGGTTCCATGATATTAAAATAAGTATGAATGCGTATAAGTATCAGAAATTATGAGTATGATTCGACTATACTCATCTTTTTGAATACTCATTGCTGATCTCTGGTACGAACCCTTACGAGATCCAAAAGCTTCCAATGCATTCCCGAAAATGACATTGTTTCGTACGAATTTAGTGTTAGGCAGCGTCATTGGTCCTTGTATCTTCAAGAACAACGTTTTATAGGCCATCACTGTCAACAACGAGCACTATATGTTGATGATTATTAAATTATTTTGGCATGAATTGGATGATCTGGACACCAACGACATGTGGCTTCAACAGGACGACGCCACCTGCCACACAGCTTATGCAAAATGGTAATCTCACATGGCATTATGCGAACTAGAACGATATCATGCGATACCATGTAAATGGTCAAATTAAGCCTGACTTATGCGCCAGAGTCATGGAAAATTTGTATTACATTCCACACATAATAGCACCAATAATCACTGTCAAAATTATCCACTGTCAAAATTTGAAAGTTCCCTGTAGAAGACCCGATATTTATATGTTATAAACATAAGGAACAAGACATTTGACAAGTTATTGTTAACAGATTAGACGGGTTAGTCGGGCATTTAAAAATGAAATTGCCATTATTGACTGACTATTTTAGCAAATAATTAGGCATTTTGTTTTTAAATTTTCCTGCACAATTTATTGTAGTCATACATTACGAGCTAGAAATTACATTTTCATTTTTTAATTATCTAAGATGAGAGCAAAAAAAATAAACCAACAATAAATAATTGGTGGCATGAAATCGTGATTTGTTTGCCTCAAAATAAATAATTGCGCACACATATTTTATTTTTTAGTTTCTCTGTTTAATTTCAGCTCCTCTTTGTGGTGTTATGTAATTAAAATTAACAAAACAAAGCCAAAGGACTTTTAACAGTTCCCTTATTTCAAATGCGATATTTTTACAAGGGGTGTTATGTCGAAGGAAAGATTTTATGCCATTAGATTCGTTTATAAAATACCCTACTTAGTGTAGTCGAAACACGAACACGAAATAGTTGTATGGTATTGTTACGAAAATGAAAAATCTAGATACTAATGTTTTACTTTCACATCGCTTAACATAAAAATTATAAACAAAAGCTACAAAAACAAAACAATGCAGTAAACTAACCTGTTTACAAATTATCGTACTGCTTAACATAACAACAACAATCAGCATAAAAAAATGGTAAACAAGTAAACAAAAATACACAAACAAAACTAGAACGATAAATGTAAACAAAATACATAAACAACAATAATGAATGTAAATAACATTGTCTACACTTATGTATATATATAGATTTCGAGAAGATGAAGTCATTAACATTCGCCTTTAATAAGATTCATGAGACTCTTTACTCTGCCATATAAAAGGCAAGGCAAAGCAGACAACTGAGTTCAGTCAGTCTTGTATGAAGACGCGGTGTGTTTAAATAGAGTAATTGTGGTTTGAAGATTACCATTACAAAGATCTGTCAAATAATTGTATAAGTATTTGTTATTGTTTATGCAAAGGGTATAAACAGAGGAATAACAAAAAAAAATAAAGCAATTGTTGTTGTTTACATCAAGTTGTGAATTAAAACTAAAGCTAAATTTATTTTTATTTTATTTGCAATCTACGAGCACAGTATGAAGCATAATTTCAGTTATTGATGTAAACGGTTACAAATCCCATTACAGTTTCAATGCCGCTACTTAACCAGTTGTAGCGTACAAATAATAAAATAACAGAAATTAAATACAAAAAATTCTTTCCCTTGATTTATGTATATCGTTTTCGGCCTTTTCTTTTGTGAAATTTATTTCAAAGGGCATTTGTTTTAAAAGCAAATGTGGCTGTACAAACATTAAATCTACAAAATAAACTATTTTTTGTATTCATTTTCTTTTATTGCTTTCCAAAAGAAACGAAGAATACAATTTTAATTAAATATTTTAACAAAAACACAAAAGGAAATAAAATTAATTTAAATATTAAAATATATTATAAGAGACAGAATTACTGCTTTCCAAAGGGGATTGCTAAATATTTTAGAAAAACTTTATATGAAAATAATTTTTAATGCAAAACTAACATGATTCTGTGACAGATGGCTTTTTTTTTCTGACACCAATTGAAACTTATATTGTCAATCAAATAATTTATTTCATTGTATGCTTTGGTAGCATAGTGTGTACTGTGCTAGACTATCAGCGCGAGGGTGGTGGGGTCGATTCCCGTGAGAGACTCTGGTCTGTTACACTTCATTCATATGTTATGAATCATACGTTAGTGAGTATATTTTATCAGCATAACTTAGAAAATCAATAATTAGTGCTGGATTATGTTGTGTGTGTTAATTCTATACATGAGTGACAAGACCCAGAGTTTAAAGTCGCCTCTGAACGATAGATTTTTTGAGAAATTTTTCATGGCAATTTTATTTTATGCTCTTAGAGTTTTTGCCAGAAATCTGCTGAGAGGAAGTCACCGAAGGAATTTTTTTTTTTCATATTTTCGTTTTGATGTCTGACCTGGGGTTTGAACCGTGGCCTAACGTCTAAGAAGCCAACACACTACCCCCTAGACTACGGCGACTTCAAGCGACATGAATGGTGTGTGATGCCGAACTCCGAATGAAACAGGCCAGTTCTCTTAGTGGCACGTTCGCCAACGTGACCAGATCTACAAACTTTTTCTCAGCCAAGAACCTACAATCTAGGTTTTGCAGTGCAGGACTCTCTTGACTGTTTCAGCAGTAATCCTGGTGAGGCAGATCAAGCTTGTCAGTGAAACTGTAACGAGCGTAGTGTCTCGCTACAGTTCCTGCTAGAGTGCGAACACAAGCAGTTCCCTAGTTTTCCTGCTGTCCACTGCTGAATACAGCAGTTTTGAAATTTGTCAACCATCTATGGTTGGTTGAAATTCATGTTGTTTTTTCCGATTTCTCCTCTATCGCATCTTCCTCTGACATCTCTGATGCCTTCCGTGCCAATTCGACCACTTTATTGTTCTCCCATATGTCACAAAAATTCTCTCAAATATCTGTCGCTCGGAGCCGACTTTAAACTGTAGGTTCCACCACTCATGTATAAATTTAATACACAGAACGCAAGTGGTATGAGAAACTGGGGCGTAATCCTGACTGAAGCGTATGTTTTGTATATGTCACAATGGTGCCAGTAGAGGTGGATATTGTGTCGACTTTTACAGTGTAGAGAGGGTAACACAATTCCCAAATTTGATTTTGTGTTGCTCTGAATGTTGAAAAATGTTTTCGAACGCACTCCTTAGTTGGATAATTGAAACGTTTTAGATTAAAAAAAAAACGAAACTAAAATACACTACAATACAACGTCTATGCCATAAGCGCTTAAAAATTATTTTTTAGCTTCTTTTTGCAAGTAGTTTACTGCGTTATTTCAAATTAACTTTTAAAATTTCTTTGAATTTTATTTCATTATAAATCTTGCCTCATTTATTTAATAAAAAAAAAAAATAAAAAAAAACACCATTTTAGCCCAAAGCGATATTCTTAAAACCGACAACCCTGTTACGAAAAAAAAAATATAATTTATGACAATGATGGATTTGTTAATGAGTTGTTTTTAACAGGCACACGTACAAACTAATTAATTAAAATGCCTAATTATGATAAATGTCAGAGTGTTCTAAATGGCAACCGCAATGTCATAAACAATAATTTCGACTATGACTAAAATACAATACATTTACATGTACAAACAACGAAATGTTAGACACAACAACACAATAACAAGTTAAATAGATGTATTGTTAATTAAAACGCAATATTTAACACGGGCTAAATCTGTCAGGCAATATATGTAGTTTATAAAAATAAAATTAAAAAAAATATATATTTATTTCTACTATAAATTTTTCAAGGCCTAGTGGCTTATTAAACAATTTTAAAACAATTTTTTTTTTGTAAATTAAAATCGCAAAAAAAAAAATTTGTTTTTTTCTTTAAAATCAAATAAAATTCTACACACTGTTGTGTTTGTGCTTTGTTGCTCTCAAACACTCAGTTTATTTGCATTGTTTTAGTTTAACAAACATGTTTTAGTTTGCTAGCACATAAACTTGTTAACAAGTGCGTTAGTGTAGGTGTATGGCTGTGTTAAACAGAAACTGGATGAGAGAGAGACATACTACACAGAAATAAACAGTGCTTTTTTATAACGTATACGCCTAAGGGGCTTTTTTTTAACATTGCATGTTAAACGCTCTCACTGTTTTACACAAAATACAAACACACACGCATGTTTATGCTGAAACATACATATAAAATTCATTTACCCAACTGTTATGCGACAAGAGTTGTAGTAGTTGTTGTTGTTGTTTGTGTTATTGTTGTTCATTGTGAAATAAATATCACTCATACGCTACATATGTCAAAGCAAGCATTTAATGTACGCTCGAATAAATTTTAATTTTAAAATGTCATACAAAATTATAATTGCTTTTACGTTTATACTTTTTAGTTGTTGTTGTTGTTGTTCTTGTTGTTGTTGTTCTTGTTATTGCTGTTGCTGTTCTTGTTGTAGTTGCTTTTATTTTCTGTCTGTTTCTCCTTCTCTTTATGCTTTTTTATTTCGTTTGTTTGTTTGTTTTGTTATTTTTGTACAATGAAATAAATTTCCATTAAACTTTGTTTTTGCTTTCTCTTATAAATAAATTAAATAAATTTTCATAATGTTAATAAAAAATGTTTGTTTGTTTGTTTATTTGTTTGTAATTAATTATAAAAATTCTTTTATAAAATAGAAAATTTATACAAGAAAATTTCTAAAATGATTAAAAATAATTACATTTCTTTGTTTCACTTGATTTATTTAAACGCAACGTATTTTACAATTTAAACCTGAGAATGCTTTGCTGGTATTTTTGTATACATAGATATTAATATTATTAATATACATACATACATACATATTTCAATTCTTAATGTATGTTAAACAATGTAAAGAATTTTTAAGATTTTTTATATTTCTTTGAAATAAAATCAAATAAACGACAGTCAATATAAGTATTCCTATGACATTTTAAAACCAAGCAAAAGTACGAGCATATTTTCCAATGCATGTCTTGTGTTTTCTTTATAGCTTGAGAAATTTTAATTTAAATACAATATACATACATGCATACATAATTAATTTTTACAATCCTTCAGTCAGCATTCCGACCTTGCTTCTTACACCACTTATATTGTGTGCATTAATTTTATACATAAGTGGTGCGACCTACAGCTTAAAGTCGATCCCTATCGCCAGATTTGGGAGAAATTTTTCATGGCAATTTTATTTACTACCAGAGTTTTTGCCTGAAATCTGCTCACAGTCAGTAGCAGAAGAAATATATGTTTGCATTTCGTTTTGTAGGAGATGCCTGACTCGGTGTTTGAGCCAACACACTACCTACTAGAATATGGCGAGTACAAGACAGAGACATTGAAACTAAATTATTTTTATTACAGTCTTGTGGATATTTCATGGCACTTTCTGTTTTAATATGAATGAGTCCAATTATTGACTGTATTTGCCAATAAATTTGAATGTACGATGTCTGTGAAGTCGCCGTTGTCTAGTAGCTAGTGTGTTAGACGTTAGCCCACGTTTCAAACCCCAAGTCAAACATCTCCAACAAAATGAAATATGAACCAATATTTTTTCCGTGACTCTCTTTAGGCATATTTCTGGTAAAAACTTGTGAAAAATTTATCAAAAAATCTGTCTTCCGGAGTTGACTGTAAATTGTCAGTCTCGATACTCATGCATAAGATAAACATACACAACTGAAATGGTGCGGGAGGCTGAGCCGGTTTGCATATTTGATTGCAATACTTTAAGTGTTTTTGGTTTGCCCGCTTAAGGCAAAGACTTGGCGTAACTTCATAAACCCAATTCAGAAGAGGTATGTGGTGATCAGTGAACAGTACCACATCTAGAGAGAAATTTGTCACCAAATCGATCACGCTTTAAATAAATTATTGAGTGCGCTGTATGGCAATTTATACCGTTGATGTACAGTGAATAGTTTTTGGAACCAAAAACGCAGTAGCCTGGCCCGACAGCTCTTGCTGTTCACCGCATTTTATTCGAAATAAATACTAATTGCGCCGCCAGCACGTAGACCCTACCAAGCAGTCAATTGTATCCAATGGTGGTTGGTTAACATCTTGAGAATTATTTTCGCCTTTATAGGAACAGAACTTCATCGATAAACATAACTGTTTGATAACGAAATCCTCACAAAGCAAAAATGCCACTCAAAACAATGGTGATATGGTTTCAATTTTAGAGAGCGCTATATAATATAGGTTTATAAGCCAAGATTCCTATGTAAAATGTTCCACGCAGTCGAAGTATAATACCTGCTTTAAGACTTCACCTTCAGCAGCAATGCTCTTTTCGGTACATAAATTAAAATTATTATGAACACAAGCAATGAATGCACGAATTGAATACGGTTTAGGTCGATTATAACCTCGAAAAGACTTGTTTTTATTTGCATAAAAAGAGATTTTATAAAGGAATAAACGTGGTATTTTTAATAGAGGACTGGATATTGGCCCTATACATTCAAGATTTCACTTATCCTCTTATAAAATAGCCTAGTATGGTTCAAAAACATTATTTTGGCATTTAATGGATTACTCCAACATATAGGATTATTTGTTTGATGCTCAACAAGTTCATTGTGTCGCGTGTTGTCTGACATATAAATCAGTAATATTTGCACGATAACGCGCTCCTTTAGTTACATACACAATTGGTCATTGCAACCCTTACGTTAGGATTACGACCTAGTTCCTCACACCACTTATGTTGTGTGTGTGTTAATTGTATCCATAAGTGGAGGGACCTACAGTTTAAAGTTAACTTCCAACGACAGATTCATGAGAAACTTTTCATGGCAGTTTTTATTTGCTATCAGATTTTTTGCCAGAAATCTGCTGAGAGTCAGTCGCAAATGAAATATTTTTCACATTTCGCTCGTTATGTCTGACCTGGTGTTTGAACCATGGCCAGACGTTTAATTAGCCAACACACTATCTACTAGACTATGGCCTGTAGTTACAAGGCTACGTAATAATCGTATTTGAAGATGAAATGTTCAATGATGCACGCATGAAGAGGGTACATAGCAGCTCTGGGATTACATATATATCTAACTGCACCTTATACAGAATTCCACAATTGTATGTGGTGAGCTTGCTACATCGTTGAAGATAATTTTTGTATGGAAATATATTTTCATTGCAGCAGAATTTTTTTTTTATTAAAAAAAATTCAATGCATTGCTAGCTTTACTGTCATTGGTTCATTCATTTGGTTTTGACTTTCCACATGCCACAAATCTATGTTTGATATTAAAAAAATTTACAACAAATTTACAAAACATTATCCTTTTTTAATAATTGATTTCCCTTTTGATTTTCCATCTGTATTACAAATATTTCCCTAATGATTTTAAATTATTTTTAAGTAAATGTTTGTTGCTTTTTAAAAGATATTTTCTCTTTTTTTTTTCTTTTTTTTTTAAAGTGTAAAGCCTTTCACCGTTAACGTGCTAATAAATTTGTTTGATGGTTTTGCAAATCACTTGAATTAAATAGAATTATTTCATTGGAAATCATTAAGTAATTGACAGTGAGTGTTATAGTTACAGCTTTGTGAAAATAAAAGAGAAGTGAAGAGGGGACAAAAACAGAAACTCTTTCAATTAAAATAATTAAAAATAATACAAATACTAACGCAGAAATTAAAGGTTTTTGATGTAAAATTATTTGATAATGTTTAATAACCATTCACTCGGATTATTTCATTTTAATAAGACAATAATTTCTGTGATTTCTTTATTATAAAGCATGTAGTTTGAAATGAAGTTTTGTCTGCGACAACATCAATTTAAAACATTTGTTTAGTAAACCTTTTTTGTTCCATTATTGTGTAGTTTCTTTAGGCAAACAAAACATACCAAATAATATTCAGACCAGAGATCAGAAATGAATCGACATTTATAAGAACAGGTTGCAATAAGTATGACTACAACGTTGACATCAAACTCATAACATTCGAAATATGTTTGATTCATTCACCTACTTATTCAGATACATAAATTTAGAAAAATACTTATAATAGTCATAAATGATTCGAGTGATTGGAATCATTCATCAAAATTTACAGTCTTAGTGTTTGTTGCATTTACAAACCAAAAAAGAAAGAAAAGGACAAAAACAGCAAGCAAAGCAAACACACATTCTTCTAGTGAGTATTGCAGTATTCGTAACCGAGTCATACTTATTTTGTGATTCTTGTAAATGTTGAATCATGGAGAATCGAAATCAACAGCATCATGCGTGTTGTTAAGTATGAGTGCGATGAGTATTTCAGACTTTGAATATGAGTAGTATAAGTATGATATTAAAATAAGTATGAATATGTATAAGTATCAGAAATTATGAGTATGATTCGAATCTACTCATCTTTTTGAATACTCATTGCTGATCTCTGGTTTAAACCGTGGTCTTATGTCTAATAAGCCAACACACTACCGGATCCAAGTACGGCGACTTTAAATTCATAGAATAGAACTACTTGGAAAAAAGACCACACAGAAGTATAGTAAAGATAGATTATTAATTTTCAATTTAAAATATCTTATTAGAAAATTTTAAATTTGTCAGTTCAATTCAATTCAATTTAAATTTATTTTTAGCTACAGTCAAATTATAATCCTTTACTGCCAATTGTATTTTTTCCTTTAAACAAAAAACCTTGTGAATGAAAATCATTTCAAAAATATATTTTTTACGTTTTAATCTATAAAATAAAAAACAAAATATAAATACAACAAAATTTTCTAATATTTAATCCATAATGTTTTTATTTTTTTCGTAAAATTTCAAACGTCAAGCCAAACTGAACGATAAAATTTAATACCCCCCGCAAATATTTGAATTTCTGTGACAGACAGGCATTTAAATGAATTAAAAAATAATATAAGAAAAGTTGTTACAGAAAAAATAAAACCAACAATAAATATAAAATTTAAATTTATTATATAAAATTGTTATTGCAATTACCTTTTAATCGTTAGGCAGGCAATACAATATTGGCTTTGTAATATCCATATACAGTAGGCTATACAACCTTTAAATTGTTAAGTATTTGGGTATGTGGTTAAAGTTGTCGAGCTCGTTGTTGTGGGTTTAAAAAGTGTTTTGCGAACATTAATTATCAATCTTATGTTGCCATGAAAATTAAATTGAAGTAACAATGAATTAATCACACTTAATTACAACACAATTTATAACACTTCACTTAAAAAAAAATATGCCCATAGTGTGATAATGAAATTGACATAGTTGTTGCTTCATGTATAAGGAATCTCCTTTGAAGATGTTCTTTTTGGCGATAATGTAGTACAGTTAAGCAACTGAATTTTGTTATTTTATTTTTTTCAATTATTTTTTTTACTTTTGTTTTGTATTCTTGTTGTAGTCGTTGTGTCTTTATATTTTTTTTTTATAAACTTTTTATAACATTTTATAACGGATTTTCTATGATTTTACACTTTAAGCTTGTTGTTGTTGTTTTTTTATGCTTTCATTAATCCTTATTGTTGCTATTGAGTTTTGATTTATTTTAAACGCCTTGATTTGTTGGTTTCAAACTTTGGCTGAACTTTTTTTTTGTATTTTTTTACACACGAAAATTTACCAGACGTCTTAATAAATTGGCGATGCATAAAACGTAAAACTTTTATTCACCAGTTAGTTGTATGTAAAGAAGGCTTCTTTTATGTATTCTAGCCCTCAAAGTGTTATAATTATTTTTTATTTTTTAATTTAAAAGCATACACTTGAATTTGGGTTTTTGTTTATCCTGAGTTTTGATTTTAAATGTAAAATTTATTTTCGATGAATTTTATTTATTTCAATAGGTTTCTTTTGTGGTTTAATTTTCAATAATTTATTTTTTTATTTCAACTTTTGTTTTTTTATTTTTAAATTGATAAATTTTTTTAATTCACATTTTTAGAATTTTTTTTTAATTAAAAATTTAAATTTTTTTTTATATATTTTGTTAAATTTTTCCAAAACCATATTCTTCATAAATTTGTTTAAATTTTTTATTTCTTCTTATGCTTAGCAGTATTTTTTCTATTACAATTTCTAATTTTATTTGTAATGTTTGAATCTGAAAGAATAGAAAAACAAAATTCATGTAATTTCCATGTCAATTGCTGTCTATAAAAAAAGTGGAAAAATCAAACCGTCACCCGACTTTGCACCTTAAATATGCAAATTAAGTACGTTTGTTTTGAGGTAGTATATGGTAGTAGTCTGATTCATTACATTGTTCAAAAATCCATGTACCAAAACAAAACAAAAAAAAAAGCTGTAACCTTCAATTAACAGGAATCATTGTTCCACAATCACACCTTGCTATTGATGGGAAACAACAAAACACATCTTTAGAAATAAATAAAAGTATAAAAATTAAAGGATTAATAATTTAATAAATAATTGCATAAATATCTCTTTCATAATTCTAAAACTAAAACACATTTAATTAAAATTCGTTTTTATTAAACATGAGAAGAGTGCAGCACAAATTTGAATAAGCCGATATACTATTCTATATGTTTTACAGACATACATACATACATAAATGGCCATTACAACCCTTCAGTCAGGATTACTTAGTTTTATACATGTGTGGCGGAACCTATAGTTTAACGTCGCCTCCGAACGACAGATTTTGAGAAACTTATTCATGACAGGTTTATTTACTCTCAAAGTTTTTAGCATAAATCTACTGACTTTTTTTTCATATTTCGTTTTTATGTCTGGCCCGGGGCTCGAACCCGGGCTTTACGTCTAATAAGCGAATACACTACCTACTAGACTACAGCGACATGTTTTACAATATTACAAATAAAACAAATAACTACCGTTACTAAGATTTTATTAATCCTTTGTCTCAGTAGATAAGTCTAAAGTTTTATTTTGATAAGAATATATTTTTTTTGTTATTTTTGTTTTTATCGGCCAACAACCGCTTCAGGGAATTATTGTGAAAGTACACTCGGTCGTCCTACAGTGTACCGCTTACTTACTTGCTTAACTGGTCATTATTCAGGGTTTACTACCTAGCTTCTCACACCACTCATGCTATGTGTGTCAATTTGATACATGACTGGTGGGACCTACAGTTTAAAGTCGACTTTTCATGGCAATTTTTATGAGAGGATTTCACCGAAGAAATATTTTTTCATGTCTGACCTGGGGTTTGACCCCTGACCTTACGTCTAATAAGCCAATACACTACATACTAGACTACGGAGACTTTACTTTCGAGCTATATATCTATCAAATAATTCGCTTTAAATCTGCCATTTTATATTCATATTACATCGCATACTGCTCTATACAAATTGAAAATGTCGATGTATTCACTGAAAGAATTTAAACTAGCCTGAATAGCCAGCATGCTAGAGGACTTGACATTAATATCGAAATAGCTTTCAATCCTTCTTCCACTTCCACTTCGCCACTTATGTATAAAATTAAGATATACCAACATAAATGGTGTGAGAAGCTAGGCTGAAATTTTCTGACTGAACGTTTGTAATGACCAATTATGTGTAGATGTATGCAGTATATCAGAATTAATTTCTGAAATTTAGAATGCTTTTTATAAAGCCTTATAATAATATTAATATAATTGAAATTATTCTAATCTTTATTAATGTTTTTTTTTTCTGTTTTGTAGGAATACATAGTTTTGTGCTTATACGGCAATGCCAGTTTAAATTCCCGACTATCTGAGAAGGCAACAATTGCAAGTTGTCTTCAACGTAACCACTGCCACCCAGAGTAGTGTCATATGTTCTAATTAAGGGCGGTTTCGAATCTGATAATATTGGAAAACATAAAACACACATAAGGCCTTTCCACTACATTCAAAAACTTATCGTTTGTCCCAAGCAAGGAGTGTAATTGAAAATGTATGAGGTATTATGGCACCGTTCATAACACAATATAGCGTTAATTGAAGAGACGATTTTATTTTAGATGACTTTACGAGGAATTCAAACCTCCAAGTTATCACCTACAATGTGCATCAATTAAATGTTTATCCAAACATTAGGAAAATATTTAATGTTTTCTATTCACACTTTGTTCGCAATGAACATATACTTTTTTTTATCAATAAATAATTTTATTTTCCTAAAATTGCTTCATATTCGGTTATCTTCTTAAAATTATTTTCTTCAAATTATTATGTGTTGAGATTATTTGATGGTTTTGGTAAAATATTTCCCAAATCTTAATGTATCTTTATAGTGTACTTCTTTATTTTTTAATGCATATAAACCTGTACTCTATTTGCTTTCTTTTTCAACCAAACAATCGTATATCCATGTTGTTATATAATTCAAACACCATTGGGACAAATTAAGAAATTAAGGTCACAATAATGATAAATTCCTTGTCGTGGTAATAATTTTTTTCTTTTATTTCAGTTCACTTGTATTTACTCTGAGAGTAAATAAAATTGACATGAAAAGTTTTTCAAATAATATGTCGTTCGGAGTGGACTTTAAACTATAGGTCCCGCCACACATGTATAAAATTAACAAACACAACATAAGTGGTGTGAGAGACAAGATCCATAATCCTGACTGAAGGTTTGTAATGACCAATTATGTATGTATGTACGTTTCTAATCTTAATAGGATTTGATTTCACCATCTATTTGCTGTTGTTGTTGTTGTTGTTATGTTAGTCCTTTAAATTTGCATTTATATGTACATCTAGATGGGGGTCGTGAGCTATTTGTTTCTTTATAGTTTTTGAAAGAAAAACAATTTCTTCATTCCAAAAACTTTGTAAGGATTTCAAAGTCTTCAATAATTTCATATTAAGTTTACATTTCAGAATCACATTTCCCTTGCAAAGCATTAGGATTTAATTCTAAAGTCCCGTTTTTTCTGGTATGTTATGATCCTCTAAATATGCTTTTTCCATGACAGTGTTTCTTTTTCATTTGTTTTTCAAAACCTTTACAATTATTTCTTTTTCTTTACATCACATTCCATTACAATATTTTAAAATTTCTCTGAATATCTTGATTTAGAACAGATGCCATTTTTATTATGAAATCTTTTTTATAAAATTTAAAGCACATTTTGATTTGTCATACTGCTTTAAATGGCTTTCATCTTTGAAAATTTTAATTTAATTCTTTATTTTACGAACCACATTTCCATTAGTATGATTTCTAAGAAGCACTGTAAGTGTCACTTGAAAAGAGAAATATGTACTGTGTTACACACTCATACATGATTTTATGTATTAGTTTAAGCACACACACAAACACACACACACAAAGAGACAAACGCATAAACTAAAGCATACTTTAAGCATTCATCAAACATTCTGCTCCATGCTCACTGAAATACATACACACACACACACTCTCATTTACATTCGTGGCATAAAACCACGCATTAATGTTCAAATGCCGCAATAGAACAGCTCGTCTAAGTAACGAGGCAAGTATTTAGAGGATTTTTTGTTTTTATTGTATTTGTTGTTGTTGTTATTACAATTTTGTTTTTTTGTTTTTGTAAATTATTCTCATTTTATTCCTTTTAATATTTTGTTTTTATGTTGTTTAAAGGGCGTTGTTTTATTTATTTATTTATTTTTTAAAGAAAATTTATTCTTTATTATTTTTATTTAAATTTTCTTGCAATTGAAATTTGTTTTAATTTTCTTCTTGCTTTGAAATCTTATACTTTTCTTTCACTTTTATTTATTTTCTTAAAAATTTAATTTATTCACCTTCTTTTTGTTTTCAACTTTTCAAGCTGAGATATTTTTTTTTTCCTTAAAAACGAATGCCAAGCAAACGGGAAAAACTCTTTCTTCTTTCACATTGAATTTTAATAACCGAGACCGTAAAACTTTCAAGCGCGTACAGAATTGAACTTCAAAAGCCCTTCTATTGCTATTTTATTTTTCTTTCGTTTACACTCCGTTTGTTATTTAGCTTTGTATAGGCTTTTCAATTGAAATTTTTTATCATCTTCTTTTTTTTTTTCTTGGATTAGATTTTTTGTTTTGTTTTTTTCTTCTCTTTTTTTTCGTTTAAAAATGCCAACCGTTACCAATCAACACAAATATCGAACGTAAACTGATATTAAAATTGTAAACTTTTTCCAGAGATTGTATTCATGTTAATTTGTATTTGAGTTTTCCAAAGGAAATTTATTCGTTTTTCTTTCTCTGCTCTTTGTTTTTTGAGAGCGTTTTGTTAAGGCTACACTAGCGCCAGTGTTAACCTAAGATACTAAAAAATTGCCCCTGTAAAGCGCCTGTGCTGTGTGTTGCTATTGGAAAACTAATTATGTAAAGAGAAATGAGTAAATATCCTTTAAGCGAAGAATTACTGGGAACAGTTTTCTTTCAAAGCAAAAGAAAACATCCTTAAACGGTAATTTTCTCTCAATTCCTTTAAACAAAAGAACAACCTGTTGAGTTATATTGCCGGTGTTAAAAAAATCAGTATTTTATTAGAGATGGCAAAATCACGTGTATATTGATAAAGAACAGACATTTTCAAACGATTAAATGTGTAATTTTATAACACTCAGGTTCGTTATTACAATTGCCGCTAAAGTTGGATTTAATTAAAGGCAACTTTATCTAAAGTGAACTTTAGAGTCACCTTTAACTTCTTTTTTTTGTTACAACTTACAGATAAAATAAAGTTAACTTTTCCAAAAATATAGCAGTGCCGGAGCAATGGCGAAAGCACAAGTGGTTTAAAAATAATATAAATAATATGGCAAGTCCAAACATAAATTTAACTTTAAAAGTTAAAGGTAGGATGATATTCTCTTTAGCTTAATGCTTACTTTTATTTTATTGGGTATTCATAAGAAAAAAAAATCCTTTAAAATCCTGCCTTTAGTTAACGAAAAGTTGTAATAATGGCCCTAAATAGAGCAACCTTTCAGTCAGGATTACGACCTAACTTCTCACAACACTCTTGTTGTATGTGTTAATTTTATACATGACTGGTGGGGTCTACAGGTTTTTGAGAAACTTTTTGAAAATGCCTGATCTGGCGTTTGAACCGAGGCCTCAGGTCCAAGCCAATACACTACCTACTGAACTACTTCGCTATTTTTAGAATATTGTTATTTTAATTGTTGTAGACGCTCCTTAGTATAGCGACTATAAAATCTATTGTCTTCCATTCAAGTCTATTGCCCATTCAGGATGATGCTCGATGTCAATAACGACAATTCTTCACCTAGCACCTGATGCCCCACAAGTTCCAGGAATGTTTTCCGATGTTTAATTCTGATCGCTACAGGATAAGTGTGATCAGAGTCTATAGTGCGTTGTCAAATGTCCAATCATCAACTTAGCGTTTATTCCCAGATAAAGTGTCGCATGACTTAGATCTCCTTTAATTGTAATATCCTAACAAAAGTCTCGATTACCTCAGGCCACTTTGTTTGACAAGACGCTGTCTTCACTCCATTTTAAGGTTCGAGTCCCATCAGCGGCGTGGACGCTCTCTTTCTTGTAAACTCGTCTGCTTGCTTACTTCTATAAAACTTGGAACAATGTAAAAAATGACATTCCCTTCTCTACCTAGCTGATTCAACTTTTCTAGACAGTCACATACTATCTCCCATATCCCATGGACTCGAAATATTTTATTCGAAGTCCAAACACTCCTGCTCTTGTTCCAAAATTCGTTCCTTTCCCATCTGTATACTATTAAATAGTGCCTCCTTTAAAAGACTGCTGTACTCATTTCTGTTACTAAGTCTCGCTGTAGAGCACTTTTCAAAATCGTAGAGGCAGTTAAGGAGGAAGCTATCTGTATTAAATTGTATTAATGAAAAACATTTTTATGAACTCTACTTCACTAGCAGGTATGACTATATAGCAGAGGAGTCACAAAAGCCCTTCTTTGAAAGACAAATCCAAATAACTCTTCTGAGCTGGATAGGATATCAGCAGAATATTAAGAATATGGACTTTCAAATACCATGCATATGAGGGAAATGATTTCGCTCAATGAATGCATGTCCAAATAAGCAGAATTGCAACAGCAAGTCTCACCATTTTCTAATCACCATCAATATGATCAAGTCTTCATTTAAGGCCTTTGAACTGTTTCGTGCTTTGTAGGAACATAATACATCTCTCTACCATACTCAATGCAATATAAATTTTAATTTTTACACATGCCATTGTAATTAAGTAACAATACAAGATATTCCTCTCAACCTAAAACATACAGATAAGTGCGTTTACATCTACATTAGCGAACATTTTTTTAAATACCAGTGCTCTAACGGATACGAATCGTGAAATGTAGCACGTTTTGTCCTTTCTTTTCGATCTCTAGTTATTCTCAGTTCTGGACACAAATGTAATAAAATTGAGATCGAGGTAGACTATTGTGCACACTAATGCGTGATACAATCAAACCTGACAGATATTCTCCGGGACATCTATCGGAAGCGAAGCCAAGTCACATCTGGCTTAAGCTAAATCCAGTTGTTGATATCCAATGCTATAGAATCGTAATACATTTATTGATTTCTATGCAAAAAGTCGACGTAATCTAGTAGGAAGATTGTTAGCTTATTAGACGTAAGGCCTCGGTTCAAACTCCAGGTCAGACATCTCCAACAAAACAAAATATGAACAAATATTTCTTCGTCGAATTCCTCTCAGCAGATTTCCGGCAAAAATTCTGAGAGTAAATAAAATTGCCATGAAATGTTTCTCAAAAAAAAATCTGTATTCGAAGTCGACTTTAAACTGTAGGTCCTTCTACTCTGTATAAAATTAACACAAACAACATAGGTGATGTGAGAAACTAGGTCGTCATCCTGACTAAAGGGTTGTAATGACCAATTATGTTATGTATTTTTATACAAAACCTACTACATTGTAAGCTGTAAGCTTATTAACCGAATGTTTAATAAGCAACAACAGCTGTTATGTGCACGTTATGTTAAATTAAACTTTAGGTTAAAGCTGTAAGGACTTGTTGAGTAAAGGGATGAATTACAAATTTGTTTGAGAACGTTTACAACCAGAGAACTTCATGTATTTGCTAAATGCACAAAGATTTTGCTTTCACATTATACAACCCCAAAGCTCTTGCACTATATTATCGTATCATGTGATAACAGATAAAATAAAAGTATAACCCTAATGTCTGACATGAAATCCACAAAATACTTATTTAGTAGAGAACATCACCAATAAATTTGTAAATGGCTTTGCAAAGTGCTCAATGCTTTTAAAGCTTTTCAGAATCAAACTTTTTTAAAATTTTTATACATTTAATAACATTTATGTTAATAAACTTTTAAAATATTTCTTGGAATGTAATTGTGAATGTTTAACAATTTACTATTTGTTAATAATCCACCGGAAAATATTATGTGTTCAATGGTTGTTGTCCACACTTTGTATGTATTTTGAGATTCTATTTTTAAACACTTGGTTTACATGCAGTGCGTATATAATAAGTATTTTCTGTATTTTTCAGTTTTGCCGTGCTCTGTACGTGCTCTGTGTTATTATTCTTCAAAAATATTTCGTTGTTAAGATTTCAAACTATTGATTGAACTTTTCTTAGAATTCATATTTTATTTATAGTCTTCTCAACGTACATCTTACCCCATTTAATTGCAAGAGAGTCGGCATATGATTCCATTTAAAGTTATTTTGAATCTGTTGCTACAATTAGTAATAAGTGGTGGCTTTAATTTAAATGAATTAAAAGAATTTTTTAATGCATACACAAACATACAAGAAATATATTCTGTCCATTAGCGTTGACATAAAGCACGAAGACTCCAAAAACAGGATTTTCCAACAGGGACTTATGAGCTTTGACAGCTGATTATGGCCATCTTGTTGAGGATTCAAGTGTTCATTAAGTTGTCATGCCAATCAACTGCACGTGTTTTATCGAAATTGTTTTATTAAGATTGGTGTTCTATTCGGCCACCGTACCAAGCGCTTCACTTCAAAAAATTATCTTGAGCAATGAGGCTGATTTCTCAATGAATGAGTATGTGAACAAACAAAATTGTCGAATTTGGTAAGGTACCAATCAACATGAGATCTAAGAGCGTCTAATGCTTTACCGTAAAGTCACTGTTTTACATGGATTTAGGGTCGACGGCATCAGTGACAAATATTTCGTTGAGAACAACTTTGGCTAGGTCATTACTGTCAACAGCATGTACTCTAGGTCGATGACTTACAACTTTTTTGCCCTGAATTGCATGATCTGGACACTATAGGTTGATATCTATCAAGTTCTTTTGGTCTGATTTGAATGATCTGCATAGAATCAAAATGTAGTCTAGTAGGTAGGTTGTTGCCTTATTAGGCGTAAGGCGACGGTTCAAATCCCATAAAAAAAAAATTTTATGGTGACTTCCTTTCAGCAGATTTCTGGCAAAAGCTCTGGGCGTAAATAAAATTGCCATGAAAAATTTGTTAAAAAATCTGTAGTTCGGAGTCGACTTTAAACTGTAGGTCACGCCACTCATGTATAAAATTAACACACACAACGTAAGTGTGAACCTAGGTCCACAATCCTGACTGAAGGATAGTAATGACCATTTATGTATGTAGTTTCAACAGAACGGCGCCACGTGCAACATAAGTTGTACCACACTGGATATCCTGCACGAGTGACTTGGGGGACATGGTCATCTGACATAGAGACAATGTGAACTAGCCATCGCAATGATGTTATCTTAATTCGCATGTGTATGCGAATAAACCACAAACCACAGTGATCCATAATGCGAACTTAACCCATGCCGTGGGTCAAATTCAGTGCGATTTATGCACCAGAGCCATGGAATGTTGGACATTTCGAACAATTCTGTGACTGCCGGACAAAAATTGGATGCATATTGGAAATTAAAATTTTTGGAAGAGTGTTCCCTTCATTGGCCTCAGATATTTTACTTATTTATTATACGTAGTTTCCGTAGTATAGTAGGCAGCGTTGGCTTATTAGAAGTGAGGCAACGCTTCAAACCCTAGATCAGACATCTCCAGCAAAACAAAATATAAAAATATATTACTTCGGCAACTTCCTCCCAGTAGATTTCTGGCAAAAGCTCTGGGAGCAAATAAAACTGCCATGAAAACGATTCTCTAAAATCCGTCGTTCGGAGGTCCTGTCACTCACGTATAAAATTAGCACACAACATAAATAAGTGGTTTGAGAATCTAGATCTAGGTATGTATGTTTGTTTGTATGTATTTTACTAATTTTAAATTAAACACAATATTTATAGAAGCGGTGATGTAGGGGTTAAAGCGAATAAACCCTAGTCTACCTAATGTTCAAATATATGAGGGGACAAAAAAGTTTTCATCATGGTTTTTGAATTTTTAAATTTACACATCTCTTCGTCATAAGGGAATATATAGTCAACATCAGTTATCAAAGGAAATCCGCGCCTTCACTTGGGAAAGAATCCAACCCAATGGTAGAAACAGGTACTTACCTCAACATCGTATATGGAAATCCAATACATCTTAACAGCAGATAACAGCAACCATACTTATCACTTTAGAACCTGCCCAGTTGGAAAAGCTTATTACTTCCGACATCTTCTCCTTTATGATGAAAAATTTCGCAGGTCTCTCTATATAAAACCCGAAACAAAAAATACTTTTTGTGGCTTTAAGGAATTAAATTCAATTTTTTTTTGTTACTTCTTTTTCTTATTTATAAAATTCTTTAATTCGTATCCTATAATAATTTCATGATCTCCAAATCCATGATTCCTACGCAGTTCCAAAACGAAAAGAAAACAAAGACAGAATTTTACGTTTTTACTACAAAAATGTCATTTCAAAAGCAGTATTTTTTAAAATCCTAAAAAAGGGGGAAGCATACGCTACCAATACCGAGAAAAAAAAATTTTAAAATTTAAAAATAATTTTACACACATACACAAACGCACAATATGGGATTTAAAAGCAATGTGGGTATTGCGATTATTATAGGCATTTGTTTATGTGACGAAAATAAAAATTAAGAACGCCAATCGGCTAATAATAAACACACATATAATGGCATACGTTTAAGCGTATTACAATATAATATAAAAAACAAAAACAAAAACAACAACAACAACATTACAGATGGTATAGACTGACTAAAGAATACCCTGTAGATCATTATGAAAAAAGTTACTTGCGCAAAAAGACGACGTTTAATAGTAGGCCACCAAGTTAGGGTTTAGGATTATGCAGACGTTATGATTAGAAGTGAGAAATTTGTTGAAACAACAGTTTACTTGAGGGCATAAACCGGTGCATTATGTAACCATCCCTCAGAGCTAATTGACAAATAAAAATTAACTCGTCTCTACTACACGCAGCAGTACAGACATATCTGCCTTATAATTCAGCTGTATTCGAGCCTGAAAGTTAAGTTATTGATGGGATGTTAACAAGCAACAGCTTTTTTAAACTCTTGAGTAAGAGTGAGCCAAATGTGAGAAGTGGCAACGAGTGAAAGGCATACATTACCTTATAAAATTTATTGTTCTCTCTTTCTCTATGATGTCTAATAAAGTTATTAGAAGACAAGCTTTGCATGCCTATTCATTACCAATGCAACCAATATGCAGGCAGAAATGTCTCTACGATTCAGTTTGAGTGGTTGATTGCTATACTTTCTATCCAACTTAGACCAGGTGAATCTGTTAGTATCGGTTCAGTATTTATTAGCATCCAATTGATAACTTTCCGTTTTAGATAGTATAACGGCAGTAGAAGACATATTTATTATTTTAAGAGAAAATGGTGTGTATTTGGTAGAAGCGTGTCTCTTTAAATGTAAACGTAGTCGCAGTGGTCTTGTAAGTAGTGAGTTGGCTTTTTATGAATCAAACATATTTCGAATGGTAAGAGCTTGATGTCAACGTCGTACTTATACTCAATGCAACCTGTACTCATAAATCAATGTTGCAATGAATACAAATGAATCAGAGTAGTTGAATTTCAATACTGTTGAGTCATTCATACTTAAAATTTCATGAGTACTTATAAGTAGCGAAAAAACGATTCATTGCTGATATCTGGTATGTATCTGCTTTAGCAAGCATTTTGGTTACTCAATTACTGAAACTCCTGCTCAATTAATTCCTCCTAAAATTATAAAAACCCATATGAAACAGACACTAAAAACTGCTGCAAGAGGAACTTAAGAGTAAATCGCCATTTGCTACACATAATTAAGAGTTGAAAGTTAAGCTTGAATGTAGCTGACTATCAAAGAAGTGAAAGGTGCCAACAGAAGAAAATCAACGACTTTGAATCAATTCCACCTGAAATATCACCACAGACCCCTGGGAGTCATACATTAAATATTTCAAGCAATTTTTACCGTCAGTGTCATCCTTAATTTTATAACCTGAGGAAAATGCTACCGGGATCCTGTATATTGGCATAATTTGTCCTTGACATCAGAAAAACAAAATTCCTTTTAAAGCGAAATCATTATGTTGCCTGAAAAGAAGATTTGCTAGCGATGGTTAATAATTTTCTGAAATTTATATACGTACGTACCAAGTTTTACAATAAACGCGTTTAATCTGTACAAAATACCACAGTTTTTTAGTTGTTCTCCCAAAGCATTTTAATTAATATCAAATGAAGTATTTTAAAATATTAAAAACATCAGATTAAATGATTACATATGGAGACCACCTACGGTTGTGTAGTGTACCTATAGTATGTACAAAAATACGTTGCAAATACAAAGTGGATGGGACATGCAACATCGGCAATTTAAGGCATTACTATGATCACAGTCATCTACAGAAGAGTTTATAATCATTTTAAGAGATTGAAGAAAAATAACAAAAAATAAAAACAAAAGGAAAAGCAAAAATCGAACAACAACTGCAACAACATTAACAATACTAGGCACAAGTGTAACAGATATATTGTAGCTGCAGCAACAACAAATACCCCATTATGGTGTATTGTACGTAATATTTGATATAAACGGCCAGATGTTTTAAGCATGAAATGTCGCTAAAAGTTTAAAGGCCTGCGAATAAATCTTTAATGTTTTTTATTTACACAAATACTTTCCCGTGCCAAACACAAGGTCAGGCCCTAGCATCGAAATGTTTTTGAGAATATTTAAAAAGAAACATTGTTTTCCTATTATATGGTTAAAAATCAATAACAATAGCTTTCCCGATTTTTAATAAAAAAGGGATAATTTCCCAGACATACATCTGAACAATGTTAATAGTATTGATTTCATATTTTGAAAAGTAATGGGGCCTTTTTAATTTTGAGTATGTTTTTACACAATTTAACTCATATGCAACATAAAAAACAAAAAGCAAAACACAAACACAATTAGGGTAAATCACATGTGTGGCTTCCTGCTGCGCAACTCAAATTATAAGGCTTGTTATAAAAGAAACATGATTGAATGATCTGTATCTAAGTCGGACGTACTCCAGAGGTCAGCAATGAATCGTTTTTTCGCTACTCATAAGCACTCATGAAATTTTGAATATGAGTGAGTCAACAATATTGAAACTTAACTACCTGATTCATTCGTACTCACCACAACGTTGATTTATAAGTACAGCTTGTAAAGAGTATGAGTACAAAGCTGATATTATACTCATAACATTCAAAATATGTTTGATTCATACACCTACTCATATAGAATCATAACTTTCGAATATGGAACAAACAAAATAAACACACAATCTTCTAGTGAGTAGTTTACTGTTCGTACGCGAATCATACTTAATTTGTGATTCTTGTAAATATTGAGTCATGGATGCTCGAAATCGAAAACATCATGCGTATTGTTAAGTATGAGTACGATGGTTACTTCAAACTTTGAATATGAGCAGTATGAGTATAATATTAAAATAAGTATAAATGCGTATAAGTATCAGAAATAATGAGTATGATTCGAATCTACTCATCTTTTTGTCTTCTTTTTGTTGTAAATGCAACAACAACTAAGAATTTGTTGAATGATTCAAATCACTCGAATCCTTTATGAGTATTATAAGTATTGTTCTAAATTTGTGAATCTGAATAAGTAGGCATCTGAATCAAACATATTTCGAATGGTATGCGTTTGATGTCAACGTTGTACACATACTCATTGCAACCTGTTCTTATAAATCAACATTGTAGAGAGTACGAATAAATCAGAGTAGTTGAATTTCAATACTATTGACTCACTCATACTCGAAATTTCATGAGTACTTATGAGAAGCGAAAAAACGATTCATTGCTGACATCTGATTAGAACATTGCGCTCGGGATTGGAAATATCACATGCAACCACCCAGACTATGCATCAGTTTCCATATACATCTGCTAAAGAATATCGAATTTAAAATTATATTTAAACACGATCACATGTACCACCCTAATGTATAGACTTAACATGATATAAGGAATGTTAGCACGCGCTAGGGGTTTATTTGGCATTTTTATGTTGTGGTTAATATTGCTCTTATTGTTGATGTTAATGCTGTAGTTATTGCTGCTGCTGCTGCCGGTATGTATTCGCAATGTTTTACGCATGTTCTGTTTTAATGTTTTTTCATGATTTTGCTTTTGCTATTATTTTTGGCATTTTATTTATATTTTCCTTCTTCATTTTATTTTTGTTTTCAATGTGAACGATTTAACTCATGGTATTTATGTACTCACTGACAAGAAAATATTTCTTGTATTGTACGTACATATATACATATGTATGTGTGTAGTTTTTATTAGGGGAGAATTGCATAAGCAATACACATATACGTACATGCATACATACATGAAATGAGCATCCATTATGATACATATTTAGTGATGCAGAAGATGTTGCATTTTGAGTTTTCGTAGTCCAAAAGTTTTTCACTAAAATTTCTAAAATGCTGATAAACGTTCCCCTTCAATTTCTTTAAATGTTTTTCCCCCCATAAAAAGCGTGTGTCAGAAATGTTAAGAAAAGAAAACAATTTTCGTATTTTGGAAATTTTGCAAAATTTATTGACTTTAAAACTCTTACCATTTTAAAAATAAGCACAGCAAAACAACAAATAACATTCAAAATCTGCACAACATAAACACAACACAACTTAGTTCATTCACCGATGCTGCAACTACTTATGGCATATTTATGCAATTCGAAATGTTTTTTTTTTGTGGATTCCCCCTTTCCAACTAAAATTTGTTTATAGCCATAGCGTAGCCATCACACAATCACAATCATCAACATCAACGTTGATTTTGAAGGGTATGCTTTCAAGCAGAAAAATATAAACAAAAATATACGTATTCTGGCAACTTGCAAGCGAAACCCTTTCCCTAAAAAACATATCGCAAATGTTGAAAGTAAAACTTATGTAAAGACCAGACCATAAATTTGTGTACAACTGAACACATGTGAATGCTCAGTTCGTTTTTTGAAGAACTTTGTTTGTTTCAGTATTTTTGGAATAGAATTGCAATTGCTTTAGCATCTGATTTTGGCCGAATATTCCTTAAATATTTTGGAAAGACGTTAAAGCTCACTCAATGTACATAATAGGTCATTACTGTCATTCAGTCAGGATTATGGACCTAGTTTTCCGCAACACATATGTTGTGTATGTTAATTTTATACATGGGTGGCGGGACCTTCAGCTCAGACATCAGCAATGAGTATTCAAAAACATGAGTAGAATCGAATCATATTCATAATTTCTGATATGTATACGCATTCATACTTATTTTAATATCATACACATACTACTCATATTCAAAGTTTGAAGTACTCATTATATTCATACTTAACAACACATATAATGTTGTTGAGTTCGACTCTCCATGACTCAACATTTACAAGAATCGTAAAATAAGTATGATTCGCGTACGAACTCTAAAATACTCACTAGAAGATTGTGTGTTAACTCTCCTTGGTGCTCTGTCTTTTTTTGTAAATGCAACAACAACTAAGACCGTAAATTTTGATGAATGATTCCGATCATTTATGAGTATTATAAGTATTTTTCTAAGTTTATGAATCTGAATGAGTAGGCGTATGAATCAAACATATTTCGAATGTTATGAGTTTGTTGTCAACGTTGTACTCATACCCATTGCAACCTGTATTAATAAATCAATATTGTAGTGAGTACGAATGAATCAGAGTAGTTAAATTTCAATATTGTTGACTCACTTATATTTCAACATTTCATGTGTGCTTATGAGTAGCGAAAAAACGATTCATTGCTATCTCCGCTACAGCTTAAAGTCGACCACTTTTCATGGCAATTTTATTTGTTCAAAGAGTTTTTGCCAGAATTCTGTTGAGAGGAAGTCGCCGAAGAAATATTTTTCCATATTTTCGTTTTGATGTCTGACCTGGGGTTTGAACCGTGGTCTTACGACTAATAAGCCAGCTCTCTACCTACTAGACTACGACGACTTTAACTAGGAGTATACAAATTCAAATAAATCTCATGACTCGGAGGTCAAAAGAACCCACTGTAATGAGTCCGATGTGTTAGAGTTAGATGGAGAGAGATAGGATAATAAAGGAGAAAGGGAAAAGGATAAAAGTTAGGTAATGCAGTTATCCTTCGAAGGATACGAAGGAAATGCAGAGACCACAAACACACAGAACGCGACTACAACATTGAAGCCCTCGCACTTTTTAACCAGCTCAACCTATTAAGGAATCTATTGATAGCCTTAATGTCGGCACTTGACAAAGAGTTCAAACCTTCGAAAAAGCCTCTGCCCAGAGTCTTCAACTTCAACCTACTAAGGGCTGGACAGTTATAGGGGATATATTAAATTTTTGACAAAACCACATCTACTTTATCTATTATTTTTCGCAATCTATTATTGGTGTGGTATAGTGGGGACAGAAATTTTAAACACTAAAAGATTACCATTCTAAATGGTCCATACAGACATCCCTTTCATCCTTGAGTCCCCAGAGAGGATAACGTCAACAACGAACAAGTCTTGAGCAAGGCTTGGTCATTACAGTCCTTTAGTCAGAAATAAAAACCTACCCATTTTGTGCGCATTCATTTTATCCTTGAGTGGCAGGACCTACAGTTTCAAGTCGACTCCGAAAAAGAGATTTTTGAGAACCTTTTCATGGCAATTTTTTTTTACTCTTATAATTTTTGTCAGAAATTTGTAGAAAGACAGTCGCTTAAGAAATATTATTTCATATTTCGTTCTGTTGGGTATGTCTGACCAGGGATTTGAACTGAGCCCTCTGGGCAATTATATTTTCTCTAACAGAAGAGATATTTCGCTAACATTTTGATGATGCATAGGCCTGACAACAACAGTAACGTTTCCACTGCCTGCAGTATTTTTTATAATATTCCCCATACATGATGGGGTAGATCGATTATGATGACCGTAAGGCTCTTAAATGTTCGAAAAGTCACAACATTCGAATTACCATTATTCTCTATTGTATTCCATTTCTTCTTCTTCTGTTCTTTATCTGTTTTGATCTTCTTCCTCTTCTTTTTGAAATAGACTGCAGAGAGGAAGTCGCCGTAGAAATAGTTTTTCATATTTCGTTTTGATCGGGATACCTCAGCCAGGGGTTAAACCCAGGGTTCTTGTTTAACAAGCCAATTAGACTAAACAAAACTACTGTCTAAATAGATATGTAGTGAGGCTTAAATAATACTCTCTATACATGACCTCCCTTTTATTTCAAAAAATTCGGTTTTTTCGTTAAATAATATTCCTTGGGTCTCAATAATATTACTACGTATTCAGTATCATTGAAAACTTTTACCGTCAAGGGTTTTCAAAAGTTTGAAAAAGTAAATGATTTTGTGGAAAATCAAAATGAAGAAGAAAAAAAAACAACAACAACAACACGAGTACAAGGGAAAATTAAACACAAATTGATTTAAAGCAAATGAAACCAAAAAAAGAAAAAGGAAAAACTTTAATATAAATAACTTGGTTTGTTTACAAGGTTTGGTTGTATGTATGTAACCCACTGTATTTAAATAAAATAAAATACACAATGAAACTTTAATTTGCATTGAAACCACAACATTTTCTTGTTGAGCTTTTGTTCAAAAAAAAAAAAAATCATCAAAAAAATGCCAAGAAAATGAAAAAATTCTAAAAAAAACAACTGAAAAATGCTTGATTTGTTTAAATATACAATACAAGCATTGTTGGCTCATGTTGCTGCAATGATTGTTCATCCATTTAACCTTTGAACCATTGAAAGAAATATAAACTCCCGAAATAATATACTATGCAGCATACAATATACATATGTACATACATACATATGTATCGAAGCAGGAAAACGGGGAGAAAAACAATGCCTCTTTAATATGCAAACAAAATACAATGACTGTGTGTGCCTGTGCTTGCGGCTGTGACTGTAAGCGACGTATACGAACGTTGTGTATGATGTTACAAAATGGTATTGGTATTGATACAGATGATGATGATGTATCAATAGAAAATGAAATTTTTTCTCAATTTATCGCTTCACCCGGTGGCATTGTGGTTGAAATGTTTTCATTTTCTTTATATATTTGTTATATACTTCCTTAGCCTCCCTCCACTCCTTTACAAGCGTAACACAAAACAGTTGTATTTCATCAAAAATATGCAGCAAAAAAGCAAGATAAAAATGCAAAATATTAACAATTCCAAAGAAGAAGAAAAAAAAGAAGCAACAAAAAGAAAGCGTCGTAATACATTTCGAAAATTGTAACTAGAGAAACAACAAGAACAACAACAACCAACAAATAAATAAAATAATATCACATACATATACAATTCACTATAATATAAAGATAGAGTTATAGATTCATTCATTGTATTGTTCTTGGCTCATAGATTGTATGACTGTGTGTACGTGGGATACGCATTTCAAAAAGAGAGAAAAAAACAACATATTTTAACATCAATATTCGGTTGCAATTTGAATATATGTATATCCGTAGTTGTGGCAGTAGTTGCAGTATAACAAATCATTTGCAATCAAAATAACAACGAAGTGAATGAAAAACTGGCTAAACTACCGATATCCCGCTCTGAGGTGCAACACTAAATGTGACCAACTTTAAATCATAAATCAAAGGTAAATCTAGCAAAAACTGTAATTAAAGTATTAGTGATTTTCATTGCCAATGTAACACACTCAGCTTTATGTGTGTGTTGAAGTCGGCGTGATCTAGTAGGTAGTGTGTTGGCTTATTAGACGTTTCTCAAAAATCTGTCGTCTGAAGTCGACTTTAACCTGTACGTTCCACCACTCATGTATAAAAATTAATGCACACAACACAACATAATTGGTGTTAGAAACTAGGTCGTAATCCTGACTAAAGTGTTGTAATGACCAATTACGAACTTTTATTTGTGGGTACTTTCAGGTTATAAGACCAGCATTTGGGTCCATTTTGTAGTATCAGAATGGACCCAATTCTGGACTCAATTCTACCCGATGAACAAACATAAGGGACTACCGGGCGGCTCAATTAATCCTCATCTACGGTGTTCCTTTCAACCGCATCTCGATCTTTTCTGATAGACAGGCTGCCATAAGACCTATGTCGAAAGTTGTGAATAGCTCTAGAGTCGTCAGGGAAAGTGACGACCATTGCCTCGACCAGTGTCACACTTATCTAGGTCCCCGGGCAAAGCAATATTCCGGGAAATTGCAAAACCGACAAGCTCACCAGGTCTGATTAGCTATTTCCGGTATCCTCTTCAATTGACTTAGGGACGCCACTTACCTCGGTCAAACTGGCCATCGTGTGGAAATTCTCTCGAGACGCCATCCCGGGTCAATGGGGAATCCTGTTCCATCGCTAGGCTCACTTGGCCCTCGATGAATAGAAAGCGCACCAACCAGTTACTTGCACTTGGTGATAACGCCATCTCGATCACAGTGGCCATGCCTATAGGTCATTTTGTTATGGGAAGAAACGCGGAAAGAATGCAGCTCCCATCTAACGACTTCTGCCGAGGGTGCATATCCGCTGAGGAAGAGGAGACTGTTATCCACTTTCTTTGTCAATGCGTATCTCTTGCGGGGTTTAGAGATAGGTCCATTGATGTCAAGGATATAGCTTCGTTTAACAAACTTTCGGGATGGTTTTCCAGCGTGGGGTGGTTGTGTGCAGCCATTGCGCTGACCAACTTCTTCTTCCCTGGTTTGGAGAAACTTGGTCAGTACAGAGACTGCGTTCACCTATGGCATCACAACGGGCCGTTATGCATGCCCAAGTGAGCTTTTGGCATCAAACCTAACCTAACCTAACAGTCGTTATATTAAAGTGGTTGGCCAAAGATGTTAGAAAGTTAGAGATTCAAAACCTCCGTGCAGGGCACGGACACATGAGTTGATAAATAGTCTCACAGCTGCTACAGAAGTCATTTGTCGGAATGCCAAGTCTTCCGGCATACTGACCAAAAGTATAGTGGCCCATAAGAATCGCCATTGTACTATGGATGGCCATGTGACTTAAAGACAGAAGTGAGTCAGTTCTCATCTTGTCCATACGTGTCCAGTAGAATGTAGCAATATTGCTTGTATTTATTGCTACTACTGCTAACGATATTGAGCTTCCGCGTAAAACGAGGGGACAATATCCAAATTAGCTGATGCAATCGGCATACCTAAGGCCTATAACATGTCGAAGATAGTGAGCTTCGTACCGACCCTGGTCAGCTCATGAGCAATGCAATTTCCATCGAATCCCTGTGTTCTGGAATCCATATAAGAGTTTAATTTTTTAAAACTAAAAAAGACATTTTGCCACTAAACTATGCTACATTCATTTCTCAAATAGATTTGACCATTCCTTAGAAGGTTAGTTGGTTACACTCTTTAGAAGCAATTTTTAACCGAAAATATCAAGAGAAATATTGTAAAATAAACGTAAAATATGTATGTAATACAGAAACAACAACAACAAAGCAAAAAACATCAAACTAAACAATCAAATATTCCCACATGTAACAGGAAAGAGAGAGTGTAACAAAAAAAAAATGTAAAAAAATATACAAGTAAAAGGAGGAAAAAAGGGGAATGAGAAATAATTCAACAACGAAAAAAAGGACTTTCAGCTTTAAAACTAAAAGAAAAAAAAATAGTATGAAAAACTCAGTAAGGCATTGATACATAAACCTACAGAAATAACAATTAATGAAGTACAGTCGATCAAAGTGGAGTGGCAATCAGTAAATAAATACTTCATGTAAGTTATTATCAAAGAACAAAAAAAATATTTCAAAGGTCGTAACGACTCTATAGGCGAATGAAGACTTTTTTCAAGGTAACGTTTGGGTTTGATAGAAATGCTTTTAATCATTCGCTGAGGTTCTAACTAACAGTCTGAGATTTTAATTAATGTAGAGGACCAGCTATTTTTGTGAGCTAACGTATGAGGGTCGCCGTAGTTTTGTAGGTAATGTGGCTTATTGTGGGTTCACATTATGTGATCATACCAGAGATCGGCAATTAGTATTTAAAAAAATGAGTAGATTCGAATCATACTCATAATTTCTGATTTTTACAGGCATTCATACTTATTTTAATATCATCCTCATACTACTAATATTCAAAGTTTTAAGTACTCATAACGTTCATACTTAACAACACTTATGATGTTGTTGATTTCGACTCTCCGTACGAACACTACAATACTCACTAGAAGGTTGCGTGTTTGCTTTGCTTGCTGTCTGTGTGTTTTTCCTTCCTTTTTTTGTTTGTAAATGCAACAACAACGAAGACTGTAAAATTTTAAGAATAATTCGAAGCACTCGAATCTTTTATGAGTACTATAAATATTTTTCAAAATTTATGAATCTGAATGAGTAGGCGTATGAATGAAACAAATTTTGAATGGTATGAGTTTGATGTCAATGTTGTACTCATACTCATTGTAATCTGTACTTATTAATCAATGTTTTAGTGAGTACAAATGAATCAGAGTAGTTGAATTTCAATACTGTTGACTCAATCTTACTCAAAATTTCATGAGTAGTTATGAATAGCGAAACAACGATTTATTGCTGATATCTGGTTCATACCCCAGGTCAGACATTACCAGCCAAACGAAATATAAAAACACATTTTTCGGCGACTGCCTCTCAGCAGACTTTTTGGCAAAAACTCTGAGAGTACATAAAAATTGCTAAGAAAAGTTTCTCAAAAAATCTGTCCTTCGGAGTCGATTTTAAACTGTAGGTAGTTCCGCCACTCATATATAAAATTAACACACACAACATCGGTGGTGTGAGAAGCTAGGTCGTAATCCTTATAATGGCCAATTAAGTATATATGTATGCATACTCGTAGTTTAATAAAAATAGGTCTGAAGAAAAAGTATCTCTATGCTAAACTGACTCGAGCTATAAGTACTCTGATAAGGTGTAAACTGAAGTCAGTGCCATTTGTTCAATAGTTAGTGAAGTTTTGTATTTAAATGCACCATAAAAGTGATAGCGTTTTTATTTTCCAATTTTTTTTTTCATTTCTTCTTGCTTTTATTAATAAAAAAAACCCTCCGATCATCGGAAATGGTATTGAGTGTTTTAGTTGAGTTGCAAATCAATAAAAATTGTTTAGAAATATTTTATATTTTCATGTGCGTTTACTCTATTGTATTATTGGATGTTGAATGTTGGATGACTGCATCAATTTTAAGTATTTGTGATGATGGCATGGATATGCACTATCAATTGTCTAACATCCTGTTGTTGTGTTAAATTTTAAATAAAAAAACAACAACATCAATTGTTAAAGGAAACAACAGCAGAATATAATAAAAAACAAAAGAGAAGGAGAAAATAAAATGAAATAAAAAAACAAGTAAAAAAATTAAAGACTATAAACAGTGGCCATATGGCTTGATTTACAACCGTAACGATACGAAAAATGTTTGCGGAGGAAAAACGAGAGAAAAAAAAAAGAAAAACTCAATTGAATTTTATGCGTTCTTAAATAAAATAAAAAAAGCCAATAAAAACTGTTTTGATCAATTGAATTTAAGCGTTGAGATTCCTCATAAAATTTTTTATTTTTAACTTTAAAGAATAAATGTCTGGACTGTCTGGAGAAGCTGAATCGGCTACATAGGAAAAACAAGGTTACTCCCTGCTCAGTGCTTTGTCATGCGGGTACTCTTGCAATAAGCAAGCAAACAAGCATGCGAAGAGAAGAGCTTCAATGCCACAAATGAGCAAGAACCTCTCTGTGGAGTTGATGAGGGGAACGTTTATAGAGAGATATTCTCAACGAAAGGGATGAAAATGAGAGGAATATACTCTTCTCAAACCAAATGGGTTTGAGGTAATCAAAACTTTTGCTGTGATTCTGACTCACGCATCAGACTATCCAGAAATTACTTGAGTTTGGTTAACGGCCTTTTGACAGGATACTTTAGACTCAGGGTACACTTATTCTGAATGGCAGTTGTCTCGAGTTAAAAGAATCTGCGACTATCAGAATGAATAATTGGAACATATTTTAAGGTCCTGTATGGTAATAATTCTAGAAAGAAACACCTGGGTGCAGATTAGATGATAATGCCTTACCTAGCACTTGATAAAAACCCAGATGTTTCTTTCTGGAATATATTAATGTCCCAGAAATTCCAGACCTTGCGCTGACCAACTTCCTCCTTTCCTCTGATTTTGGTGGAACTTGGTTAGTACAGGGCCTGCGTTCACCCGTGGCATCACAACGGGCCGCTATGCGTGCTCAAGTGAGCTTTGTGATATCAGAGCTACCACTCCGACCTAACCTAACCTAACCCAGAAATTCCAATAATGTGTTCCGATTACATTCTATAATCTACTAGGCTCGAGATGACCTCCCTTCTGAATAAGTGTACTTTGTGTCTGCAGCGCCCTGTCAAGATACTGATTATTCGTAGATAGTCTGATGCATGACTCAAATCTCCTTTTATGGTAATTTCTTAACAAAGGTTTTAATCGCCATTTGGATTGGGAAGAGTCTTACACTTTATTTTTCCTTTCCTATCAAGGAAACCAGAGGAATTCAAATTTTGTATCAAATTTCAGTTTACATTTATAGGGAAGTGATATGTTACGGTAAAGCGATCAACGGCATTAATGGTATTCGGCCAAAAGCAAGTATATTGAGTCTCCAAACGTAGAAAAATTAAATTGAAACCAGGAAATATGTAATTGGGAAGTGAGAGAGATGTTTTGCAACTCCACTATATTCTTAAACAGTCTCCAAGTATTGCGAGAAAAAGGAGACTTTGATCCCTTCTCAAAAAACTTTCAAAAAATACAAAAAAAAATTATTGAGTTCTACTCAACATAACTCACAACCTACACTATGTAATTAGCTGGGCGTATTTTGACTATCGCACCGTGCAATCTTCAAAAACTACAAATTACAAATATCTTGGCAAAATTAATTTCCCCTCGATAATGCAGTTTTTCAAAACATGTCACTATAGCCTTCCATTCGCCTTAATTCTATTCCTTATACAAGGCTTTCTTTTGCAAGAAATCTTAAGCCAAACTAATTGTTTTTTCCTCTTTAAAACACATACAAATTAAACATTTTATTACCAATTAACAACAAAATTTTCTTTACAAATATAAGCAGCCTCTAATTGCAAATAATTGTGCCATATATGTACTAAAAGAGTATTTCTTAGGACTGCTAAATATGGATTAAATAGAAGAGAGAAGAAGCAGAAGAAAAAAAATATTAATTTAATAGAAAACAATAATTACCAGCGTCAAACGCAGAACTGGAGAGGCATTACAAGTGGCGGCAACTACACGGAAAAACTGAATTTAAAACGAATAAAGCCGCACTCACTAATAGAAAAACGTAGTGATTATAAAAAAAAAGCAAAAAAAATGTTTATTAATAAATTAATAGTGACCCAGAGTAGCTGCTGCATTTACACTCAACAGGCAATTAAAAAAATAGAAAAAAAAACAATTTTTTCCCTGAATAAAATCATTACTTTTTTGAAGGTAACAAAGTAAGGCCAACAAACGCGCAGCTCATACACTTTTTTGACGGCATCAACTGCATCACTCGCAGTTGTGTTACAACTGCAACACTTTTAAATAATTTTTCATTTTCCAGAAAAACCACAAAAGCTAGTCACAGTATCCATTACTGTTATGCTTTGTGGGAAAAATAAGCCGCAGTGAAAAAAAAGAAACGTGGCTCTTTTCATACAATATCCAATGACTTGGCTTAAAGGTTTTTATAAAATAAAATCACGGAATGCTTACAAAGTGATGTAAAAAACTGGCATAAAAATTAAAATAATGTTTTCCTTCTTTTTTTTAGAATGTAGGGGGAAGTCAAAAAAACTGCGCAAAAAAACCCAAAGCTAAGCTGCACATTATGTGAACATTAACAGCATAGTACAGCAGATTTAATATTGTGTGCATCGCAACATGTATCCCAACTTGAAAACGGAACAAAGGCAGAGGCAAAAAAAAAGGAAAAAAATTAATGCCGAGCTGAAGTAAAATCTAGGAAATATTGTAATGAAAAATGATGAAATCTACAAGCCACTGGATGGAGAAATAAATCAAAATAATTCACTTTTTTATTTTCTATTTACGGCCATGCAGGAAATAACAGTGGTGGAGAAAACTGGTGTGTTAACAACCACATAACATAAGTCGTTTAAATTGATGTGTAATTTTACTTAGATTTCTTGAAGTAACCTCGTTGCACGATGCTCAATTACAAATCCATAAAATTCATGCATTTTTATCATAGTTTTCAAATATTAAATATTACATACATACATACATAATTCGTCATTATAACCCTTCATTCAGGATTACGGCCTAGCTTCTCACACCACTTGTGTTGTGCGCGTTAATTTTATACTTGAGGGGCGGGATCTACAGTTTAAAGTCGACTCCGAACGACAGATTTTTGAGAAACTTTTTCATGGCAGGTTTATTTAGTCTCAGAGTTTTTGCCAGAAATCTGCTGAGAGACAGTCGCCGAAGAAATATTTTATAAATTTTATATATTTTATATTACGTCTAATAAGCCGACACACTACCTACTAGACTACGGCGACCAGATATTAAATATTTTTTAATATTATGAGGTTTTTATTCTCCCAATTAATTTTCTCCGCTATCCATCTAACATGTGACTCTAACCAATCTGGGAAGATAACATCAACAGCATATGCCATAGTCAGTCAACATTACTTTTTGACAAAGTGTACAGTTAAATTAGCTAAGTTTTCAACCTACCAGAGATCAGCAATGAGTATTAAAAGAGATGAGTAAAATCGAATCATACTCATAATTTCTGATGCTTATGCACATTCATACTTATTTTAATATCATACTCATCCTACTCATATTCAAAGTTTGAAGTACTCATCATATTCATATTTAACAACACGTATGATGTTGTTGATTTCGACTCTCCATAACTCATCATTTGCAAGAATTACAAAATAGGGATTATTTGCGTACGAACACTACAATACTCACTAGAAGCTTGTGTGTTTGCTCTGCTTGCTGCTTTTTTCTTTCTTTGTAAATACCACAACAACTCAGACTGTACATTTTGATGAATTAATCGAGTATTTTCTAATGCTTATGAATCAAACATATTTCGAATGGTATGAGTTTGATGTCAACGTTGTACTCGTACTTACAAATCAAAATTGTAGTGAGTACTTCAAGTGTGTGGCATCACGAATATATCTCTGCAATGGCATCACGAATGTTGGCCTTATGTCTGATTTGTCGGCATAATAGTTTTTGTTAGCGGCGCCCCACAGAAAATAGTTCAACGCTGTCAAATTGCAGCTTCTTGGCGGCTAATATTTTTGAATATTCATTGCTGGTCTTTGATACCCAGCTTAGGAACAACTTGCCTTCTAAGGATGATTTTCTCAAATCCAATCATCATTTAAATCAAATCAAATCAACCACTTAAAAATTTTCTCAGCCACTGCTAAAGGTATTCAACAGCATTAGACATTAACTGGTTAGGATTACGCTTATTTATACAAAAAACCACCCACAGAGTATAGAATTTAACAAGGAAAAGTGTTTCTAACACTGTGTCCACTTCAGTGACAGCCGCGTTAAAAATACTGTTGCAGTCACACAAAGCCAACAAAGAAGAAAAAATTACCGATTTTTTATAGCACCAGCGTGGGTTTTTTTTATTTTTTTTTTTCAGGGAAGTAACTTGAAACCAAAAAAAAAAAAAAAAATAAAAATAAAATAAACGAATGAAAAAAGTAACAGCAAGACAGCTTAGAAATTGTAATGCAACCGGTAAATGAAGGTGCCTTAAGTAAAACTTTTGCATTAAAACCCAGCCATTTTTAAGAAGTTATCTCAAACAGTTCTTAAGTTTTTTATTCTCTCTTTCTCTGTCACTTGGTTTTTATTTGTAAGTTTGTTTGTGTGTGTTTCTATACTCAAACAATGTAATTCATACGTTTTGTGATCGTTTTTCTTTTTTTCTGACAATATCTCTACTACGGCATGAATTTTTTTTGCACTCTTTCTCGCTCCCACTCTCTTCTAACTTTAAGCGCAGGAAGTAAAGACAAATGCAATGAAAAAAGAAAAAATGAAAAAATGTTCGCTAAAAGTACAGATAGAAACGTAAAACGTTGAGGTTTGGCATGAAATATTATACTTTAAGCTCTGGCACATAAACCAGCTGTGTGGTATTCTATACAACTTGAATTGGAAAGAAAATGACAAAAAAATGTTGCAAATAATGGAATGAAGAAAAAAATGTGCAACAATTTAAAAAAACAAAATTGTTTGTATTTGAGTTTATTCTTCGCAGAGGCCAAAAGGACTAAATTGTGACCTGTTTGTTGTGATTGCAGTTTTAAATTTAAAAATTTGAGAGAAAAAATTTTGTTTTGATAGGGTTTCACTTGCATAATTTTTCTTTTATTTCTAATAAATATTCTGCTTCAGATAATATGAGAATTTATGGTTTAAACTTTTGCAATTGTTAGCAAGGAAAACACAATGCTGAACGTAGCAAAACAAAGTATATGTTATCGACAAGTAGAGACGTGTGGAGTATTAATTCACACAGATTACGGCTGAAAACTATACTTTTGATATAGTCAAGGAATTTATATATATAACCTTGGCTCCACCGTTATCACAAAAAATGATGTCTTAATCACTCTTGCCAGCAGGTGCTACTATGGTTTCAATAGGCAATTGAGTAGCAGAGACCTCCCTCGTGCGACAAAACTAATACTCTGCAAGACGCTTCTTTATGGCGCAGAGGCATGAACGCTATTAATGCAGCAGCCTTGAGAGTATTCGAGACAAAAGCCCTACGTAAGATCTTCGGTCCAGTACGACCAACAGTGAGCTGTATGAGCTTCTCAACGACATAGACAGTGGCTGCGCTGTCTCGGTCATGTCGTTCGAATGCAGGCGAGACGGTTATTTGATGTGGGGATCTGCGGAAGTCGGCGAATAGGACGACCTTGTATGCGTTAGAAGGACCAAATCGAAGAATTCCTGTCATCGATTGGTGTGAACGACTGGCGTAGACGCGCCAGAAGCAGAGGCGCCTGGAAGGATGTGTTGCGGCAGGCCGAAATCCGTTAATCAGATAGCAAATGGCCAATTAAGTAAGTAAGTATTAACTGTTCTCTGATTTCAAAATGAACAAATGCCAAGTCTTGTAGATTTTGTAATAAATTTTTTGTAAATAGGCCTTCAATCGCAAACAACATCATTTAAGGACGAAAATGTTTACAGATTCATAGTATAGATTAGGACATGTTACCATATACTGGCAGCCACTTTAAGCAGTGTCCCTATTATATGTAACATACATAATTGGTCATTACAATCCTTCCGTCAGGATTACGACCTAGCTCTCATGTTGTGTGGCCTCCGAATGAGAGATTTTTTGAGAAACTTTTAATAGCAATTTTATGTACTCTCACAGTTTTTACAGATACTGGTCTGTAATTACGGTTCTGGACGTTAACATTTCTGGACTGGATGAAGAAGGCGGCTTGTTAGATTTTGAAATTCGAACAATTCTTAGTCGGGGTTTTTGTCACGCCATGATCATCGTAAAACCTAATCTTGCAAAGCGTGTTGTATTCTGGAGTTGTAGGGCATTAAATAGTGAAACTTGACCTCACCTATAAAATTTCCTTTTTTTTGTCCGCCATTTCTCTGTTTTAGAGAGTTTGCCTTTTTTTGGTTCTTTTTTTAGAAGTAAGAAAAAACCTGTTTTTGCTGCTTTTGATTGTACAACGTAAATGGCCTTTTTGCATACATTTTTTTCTCTCTGTTTGCAGTTTCTAGTTCAGCATTGAAGTTCAACTATCTGTGGCCAAAAAGGAAGACCTGAAAACTTTAACATTGTGTTTCTATTTCTTTATTTGCTTTTTATTTACAGTTAGTTTTTGCTTCTGTTTTGTTTATTTGTTTTTGTTTATTTTTATTAGTGAAATTGAAATAATTTCTTACTCTAGTTTCGGAAGCTGTTTAAAAATATATTCAGTATTCGTTGTTGTTTTTTTTTGTTGTTTTGTTTATAAATATTCTAAATTTGAAGGTAAATGTTTGTTGTTGATTCAAAAGGTAAATAAAAGATAATGAGATGAGTAATAAGGGAGATGAGCAATAAGGATTGACTAAGTTGTGTGATTTTGTAAAAAAAAGGAAAAACCTTGCTTCACGTTAATATAAATGAAACATTTTAAAACTGTTACATAAGCATTCTCTATTCAAAAGAAAATTTTAAAAAATTAAAAAAAATATCTTCAAACTGTTAATATTTGCTTAACTTTGGCAACTGTTTTCATTCCAACTAAAGTGTTTAAATATTAAGGGAAATGAAATAATCAAACCTGGTATAAAATTGAAAGTTTGTCTACAAAAAATATAAAAAACAATTCGTTAAATTACTAAAAAATTTATAGAATAATACGATTCAGTTTCCCCACATCATGGCAGCTTTTGCAGTAATGCTGATGGGCAGGCTGATCTTGTCAGCGAAACCTTCCGATAGCGCAGTGTCCCGTTAGAATTCCCATTAGAATGCGTACCGTGTACTTGTAGAACTTAAGTACTTCCTTCGTTCTTCCTCTATCCACTGCTAGATACAGCGGAACCACCAACGGCTTGTTGAATGTCATGCTGCTTTTTCCAATTTGGAAAAGTATTCCTGTAGAGGCTCATATAAACCCTCTATAGCCTTTTCGTTTTCCTCTATGCCTCCTATGTTACTGATTTTAGGTTTCTTTGGTTCCAATTTTCATTTTATTTTATTGTAGAGAGTATCTGCTCCTGCTTGTGCAATCATATTAGTGAAGTTCCCTTCATTCTAGAGAATTTTCATATATTTTTTGGGCCAAAAATTGATTTTTTTTAAATTGAAAATCTCGACTCACAAAATTAATACAGTTATCCCACTACCACGGTTGGAAATACCACCCTCTGGTCTACCATTTTCACATAGTATGTATTGTGTAACTATGTCTTATATGTTCCAAGATGGCCATTGATCTTCTAGAGAATTTTCATATATTTTTTGGGCCAAAAAACGATTTTTTCAAATTGAAAACCTCGACTCACAAAATTAGTACAACTATCCCAGTCTACATACACCGCTATATGTAGACTGTCTTCAAAACATTCTTAACTGTTCCTGTAACTGTTTCAATTTGATAAAAATCACTACTGTACGTAGACTTTTTTCTTTGACTGCATATATACCTTCATCACAGTGTTTTCAGGAATTGTCTTTTTAGTAATAATTCTCACTTCTTTTTTTCTATTCTGCATAATTACTTCTAATATCAGACAAATATACAGACATTTACAAACACCCAGAGATTCTAATGGGAATTGAACACACTACCACACTACGAACTAAGCAATCGGATTACCCAGGTGACACTACACAACAGTATTTAATTCAGTAAAGAAAACATTCAATATCTTGAATTTCTATTTATTATTTAATTCTTATTATATTTCATATGTATGTACAGTGAGTGCCAAAAGTGAGTAAACACCACTGAAATAATTCATTTTCTTAGGTTAGCGAGAAAAGTAAATGAGAATACATTTCCAAAAATAAAAACGTTTATTTATTACTTATAATATGTTAAAACAAAAACAACAATTCATGATAAAGGAACTTTTTTTTATACTTAAGAACATAATAGAAAATTTATAATTATAGTGGGTGTTGACTCACGTATGGCGCTCACTGTATGTATGCATTTAAGAATAATATTTTTCTTTTATTTTCAAACTTAATTACTTTGAGACCCTCTCAGTCGACAATTAACTTCATAGGAAATTAAAGTCATTGCTGCTAAAAGCAATACCAGCACATCTCACTTACACTCTCACTCTCTCTCTCTCTCCCTTTCTGCCTTACTTATATGCTACTCTTCATACAATCTTATTTTGAAAATATTATTGTATTAAAGTTTTCTTAATTTTTATTGAGAAAAAATTCTAGTGCTTGCACATCTGTTTCACATTAAATATGTCATATCCGTTTCCTATTCCAGTGCCCTTGACGTTCTGTATTTTTAAAATGTAATCTTTTTTTTTTTTCAATCAACTTTATGGCTGCATTTTATTCAGTAACTTTTACCCGGGCTGTTATTTCTTTCATTCTTCTTTGTCATGGCCACAGCGGCAACATCATCATCATCATCAACATCGACAGCCAGTCACTCAGCTACAGATTGTAATTACAAAAAATTATAATAACAATAATAACAACAACAACAACAACAATAGCAGCAAAAACTAATATTAAAATGAAACAAATAATTCAGAAGAGAAAAATAAAATTTCTATAAAAAAAATTGCTTCCGTAACAACAAAACCCCAACCCAATAGACGGTAAAATAATGGCAGAAGCAAGAAAAAAATAGAAAAAAAACAGAAAAATAACCATAAAACTCACACCCAAATACACCAACAATAACAAGGAAACTAGAAAGACTAGATGGATGGAGGCAACAATAAAAACCTGAAATGTGAGAGAAAAAATATAGAAATTGAAATTGAAAATGAAAAATTAATAACACAATAATAAATCGTAACGTATCGTATCGCATTATTTTCTATTAAAAAAATCTCAAGAGTTCTATTTGTTTTTAATTAAAAAATAATTTGTTGCAGTTTATTAATATTACACAAACACCCAAACACCCAAACACACAGACACACTTTACTACATTAGAAAACAAATTAGAAAAATCACTAGAGTAAAACTCATTGACGATTATGTTGCAAACAAGTTTGTTTTTTTTTTTTTTGGTTTGAAACATTTACACTGCAAGTGATTACATTACCAAACGGGTTGATATCAACTGCAGAGAGAGGATGCTCTAGTTGAGCTTCATTTATTGTACATTTTGGTATATGGTATGGCAAGAACAGGAATTTATGAGCCACTATACGTCAAGTGTTTTTGTACAGTGAAACTTGGTTGTAACGAATTACGTGATAATGAGTACTGATAGCAAATGATAGAAGAATACAAATCTTATGAAACATACGTCTTAATTTTGAATGCAACACAATAATTTAATTTTTTTTCGGAAAAAAAATTGTAAACGTGGATATAAATGGACATCGTTATGTACGTGAAGTCGCCATAGTCTAGTAGGTAGTGCGTTTGCTTAAAAGAATTGAGGCTGTGGGTCAAACAGCGGGTCAGACAAAAAATTTTTCTTCGCTACCTTCCTCTATGAGTAAATAAAAATGCCAAGTTTCTCAAAAATCTGTCGTTAGGAGCCGACTTTAAACAGTAATTAGTACCGCTACTCATGTATAAAATTAACAAACACAACATAAGTTAAGTGAGAGGCTAGGTCGTAATACTGAATAAGTGGCTATAATGAGCAATTATATATGGATATAAGTACACATGTTAAGTGTCACGAGGATCATAGCTGGTTGGCATACTTAAGACCCCCCTGAGGCACTTGACGCTCTTGGATTTCAATTGGATACGTAATACCACAAATTCATTAAGATTGTTCGCTTACGTACCTATTCATGCAGAAATGGGTCTAATCGTTGAAGAGAAATTGTCTATGAAATTTAAGGTTAATTACCAACCGCCATAGTCGGTCGCCGTAGTCTAGTAGGTAGTGTGTTCGCTTATTAGACGTAAAGCCCGGGTTCGAGCTGCAGGTCAGACATCAAAACGAAATATGAACAAAAAAAAATATTTCTTCGGATACTTCTTCTCAGCCGATTTCTGGCAAAAACTCTTAGAGTAAATAAACCTGCCAGTTTCTCAAAATCTGTCGTTCGGAGTCAACGTTACACTGTAGGTCCCGCCACTCATGTATAAGAAAATTAAGGCACACAACATGAGTGGTGTGTGAAGCTAGGCCGTAATCCAGACTGAAGAGTATTGGGCACGAATTTATCCACCACTTAGCCAATAGTCCTATCGTTAGGGCTATTATTAGAATGGCCATAGCATGCAATTCAATTTTATTATTTGCACATCTTATTGAAGGGACGGAATCTAAATGAATGATGTAATCGAGAGACTTATATAATTGCTTAATGCAACTCTCTAGTCAGGTTTACAACCTAACTAACGCGCCATGTTTGGCTGAAACTGAAGTTTTCAGTATAATACAATTCGTTTTAAGCAAATTCTACTGTAAACTTGTATAATTGCTTGAGTCTGTGTGCTGTCAAAGTCAACAGTATCCATCATTGCCACATCAGTACAGTCGAGCACTGTCCAGTATATTATCACTCCCGACTATCAGTTCATGTTATTCATTTCGCTTTGTGTGACTAAATTATTGTTTTTGTCTGGAGTGTTTCAAATTTTTTCTTTACGAAAAAGTGACAAAAAAAAACGCATGTTCTTCGAAAAATTATTGCGTCAAATTGTCTCAACGTTTAAGGAAAGAAGAAAAAAAAAGAAAAAACTGGTCGGTTAGAAAGTCATAAAGTTTGGTTTGGTTTGGCTTTTTTGTGTGACCATAATTGTTTATGTAGTTTGCTGCCACACGCACAGTGGTTCAGAGGATATACAAATTCAGTTTTGCTTTCAATTACTGAAAAGTGAGAATTTTGGTTAATTAAAAATTAATGCCAGGATTAAAGATTAGTTAAAGCCAATTGTTATTATTTGATAAGAGGTATTGTTTGAAATTGCCTTGCTTTCCATATCAGGATATAAGAAGTAATCTTCTTTAATTTTTTTTGCTGAATTACCATTCGAACAGATACTTGAAGATATAGCATGATTACATTTGTCCATTTCATATTCATAAACCTTGTTTGCCAAACTATCGGGTGGGCCATCTATCGGTTTAAATTTAAACTATCGGTTATTTCTTATCTGACAATACTTCTGTCCGTCTATTATGTTACAAAATTCAGTATATTATCTCTACTGAACGTAATGAATCGATTTACGCTTGAGGAGCTTTGGAATTTGTTGGAAATTTATTTCCAAAAATAAGGCAATTGGTCGGAAATTACACGAAAAAGTCGTACAAAATTTGCTTCCAGAAAAAGACCAACAGTGGCCGGTATACGCAACCTTATTACAAAAATTTTGTGAAACTGGTTTCGTTGTTTATGCGTCAAGCCGTGAGCGTGCTCGTACAGTGCGTTCGCAGGAAAATATCGAAGCTATGGCTGAGAGTGTCAACTTGTCGTCGTTCTCAAGAATTGAACATTTCCCACACCAGTTTACTTCGAATTTTTCAAAAAGATCCTGGTATGACGCCTTTCAAAGTTCAATTGGTTCAAGAGTTGAAGCTGCAAGAGCATCCACTTCGTTTTCGCTTAGCTAGCTGGGCCAACGATAAACTGCACTTTTTCCAAAAAAAAACTCATCTTTTCGGAAGAAGCTCATTTTTATATTGGTGGGTACGTTAAAAACAAAATTGCCGTATTTGGGGCTTAGAAAACCCACAAGTGGTCTTACAGAAGTCAATGCACCCATTACGAGTGACTGTCTGGTGCGGCTTGTGGAGCGGAGACATCATTGGCCCATATTTCTTTGAAAATGATTACGGTGCAACAAATATGGTCAATTGATACGCCTATTGCACCATGATAGCCGATTTTTTGTATCCGCTCTTCATAGTATTAATGTGAACGATGTTTGGTTTCAGCAGGATGGTGCAAATTGCCACACATCTCATGCCACAATCGATTTATGACGTCAAATTGCCGTTAAATTAGCCGAATTGGGGATGTCAATTGGCCACCATGAAGCTGCGATTTCAGATCGTTTGGCTATTTTCCGTGGGGCGCCGTTAAAGAAATGTGTTATGACGACAAACCAAAGGCAATTGGGCATTTGAACGCCAACATTTGTGATGCCATTGCTGAGATACGACCCCATACACTCGAAAAAGTACACGAAAATTGGTCCAATGGAATAAGCTACTGTAAGGCCAGCCGCGGCAGACATATGAATGGAGCAATATTCCATTTCTAACTCGAACATTTGTGCGTCACAACAAAGGAATAAATTTTGCGGAAATTTCAAACTGTTTTTGTTTCATTGCATTTTTAATTTTAAACTTTTAAATGGCCCACTCTTTACAATAAGATTCTGTGTGAGGCTGGACCCACAATTAAAAAAATTTCTTTGTCCTTTTTTTCAAATATTGTATTCACCCAAGTGCTGTTTCGTGACAAAACACCATAGGAAAATTACTGCAACAATAAGAAAAAAAGAAAAACTGACAAATCACTGTTTATGATTCAAGTCTTCCAAAAAACATTTATTTTTCAGTACAATTTCGTCAACAAATTGTTATGCTGCAAGACCATTAACCCTTCTGAAGCAACATATTGCAACAGAACACATTGTTTACTCGTGCTCAGAGAGTGAGTAAACTTTTGAGTACTGTTTGCATCTGTTTTTTTTTTTTTGTTCCCTTAACATGTCCTCTAAATTTCATTTTGTAAAACATTTATTTTCTAAAATCAACAATTTTGATGGCAGACATTTTTTCTCTCTCTCTCTCTCTCTCTCTCTGTTTGTCTGTCTCTCACACAAATTGCCTTTGTGTTGCTGGTAAATAATAAATAACAACCCACCATCAATAATATGAAAACGAAAACGAAAAAAATCTCCACAAAATGTAAGAAGAAGTAAATCGTGTTCGTGTTAAAGTCTTCGCAAAGTATGAGTTAAAAACAAAATGCACAACACAACAAAACGTAACATGTTGTTTTTTGTTTATAAACATTTACATCATTATGCCATTGTATGTATTAGGGATAGTACGTGAGTTGAACATCAACATTGACTACATCACGCACTCTCATATTGTGTAAGTCTCAGTGTTGTTGTTACTTTCTCCGCGCGCCGCTTAAGTACATACATTTTGTACATCATTATTCCAGGAATCTTTGGGAAGAAATAAAAAGCATACAAATATGTTAATGTCTATGGGAGAGAGTACGTGTAAATAGTCTGTGTTCAACTCATGCTGTTCTTGTTTATTATTGTGTGTTACATTTATTTGGATAATAAATAATGGCTGGATTACAAGGACGCTTTAACATTTGAAGATTTAAGATGTAAATTTTAAACCAAAAATTTTCAACTTTTAGTTTAATTCTCTTTCTCTCTCTCTCTCTGTCTCTCTATCTGAACAATTTTTTACATTTTGCAAAGAAAGAAAAGTATTCGAACATTGAAGTCTTTGACAATTGAGTGACATTTAAGCAACTTTTATATTAAAAACTCCACCCTTTTTAGTTATCTTTAAACAAAGGGAGTGCCTTAATATAATTTTTTATAAAAGAAAATATTTAATTTGTACAAAAAAAAAAAAATATACAAAAGCATTTAATGAAATAAATTTGATACAAAGAAAAGTAAATTTAATGAAATTGTTTATAATTGTAGTAGAAAAAAACTTCAACAATAATTTGCAACAACAGTACGCAATAATAATGACAGAATATAAGATATACACCAGAGATCAGCAATGAGTATTCAAAATGATGAGTAGATTCGAATCGTACTCATAATTTCTGATACTTATGCGCATTCATACTTATTTTAATATCATACTCATACTACTCATATTCAAAGTTTGAAGTACTCATAGTTAACAATACGCATGATGTTGTTGATTTCGGCTCTCGTTTACACAATATTTACAAGAATCACAAAATAAGTATGATTCGAGTACGAGCACTAGCATGTGTACTCACTAGAAGGTTGTGTGTTTGATGAGTTGTGAGTTTGATGTTAACCTTGTACTCATACTTATTGAAACCTATACTTATAAATCAATGCTGTAGTGAGTATGAATGAATCAGAGTAGTTGAATTTCAATACTGTTGACTCACTCATATTCAAAATCTCATGAGTACTTATGAGTAGCGAAAAAACAATTCATGCTGATCTCTGACATGCACCCATACCTTACTTTTTCTAATTTTTAGTTAGAAAGCGAATCCCAAGATTTGATAGCATGACTCAATTAGAAACAAATGTCGTTCCATGTTTTTGAAAGAGTAAATTTAAAAAAAAAAAAAAATTATACCTCGAAGCCAAAACAACGCAACTTCGAAAATCTAACGACGCACAGTGAAAATTAGTACTAATTCAGCAGCGACGCAACTTCGACAAAACTCAAAACGAAACGATGCAATGCGTGGTATGGGATTATTGGGCATATGATACTATTTCATGTGTAGTTGTACAGCATCATGCTTTAAACACAAGAAACTCTAAGAAGCTAACACAAAAATTTTGTAATTGCTGCCTATGGTAAGCTGGATGCGTATGGATTATAACACAGACAGCAGTAGCAAAGCATAGCCAAAATAATAAACAGTTCCTTCATACATTACCAATAGTGCCACTACATATAACGTTTTTTTTTAGTTATATTTCACACATCGCATTTTTAAAACCTTTTTTGCACATACATATATTGTTATACTGACAGGCATTAATTCTCGCACTGCCAGCACAAATCTTCTCACTGTGAGCACTAATACTCACATTGCTGCAAATAAACAGAGAAATTAGCCTAAAATTAAAGCAACAGCACATTTGCTTGCTGTCGCGCTGCCTTTAAAATAATCACTTCCATATACACACTAGTATTGAGAGAATGCTTGTGTTCAAACATCACGTTGTTTTATTAGTCATTAGACAATTAATAGGCTTTGAAGTCGATTTTTTCAGTAAGCATTGCGGGGAGACTTTTTTTTGAACTTTTTCTGGAGAAGTTGTTTCACACGTACATATTTACGTACATTCAGCTAGGATTACTACCTCGCTTCTCACACCATTTATGCTGTGTGTGTAAATTTTATGCATGAGTGGCGGTACCTACAATTTAAAGTCGACTCCGAGCAACTGATATTTTGAGAAAATTTTTAATGGTAATTTTATTTACTGTCAGAGTTTCTGGCAGGAATCTGCTGAGAGAAAGTCGCTGAAGATGTATATTTTTGTTATATTTCGTTTTGTTGAAGATAACTGACCTAGCGTTTGAACAGTGGCCTCATTGCAAACAAGCCAACACACTACCTACTAGACTACCTGCATACGGTGTCGTTTATTACTTGGATATCAATTTCTGTCCCCTGTTATACATATACCAAATTTGACCAAATTTTTTTGTGAACATTCTTTTCACGAATACATGTGTTTTTAAGGGAAGAAAATTACGTTTTTCTCCATGTGGTAATAGATCAGGATACACCTCTGTTTTAAAATTGTTATTCTTTTAAATGAAATCTATTTTAATTCAATTGATTTTTAATTATTTAAAGCATGTATGCAATTATTGTTGAATTAAGCTTTTATTTATATTTACAAACGTATATAAAAATATAAATAAATCAGTGTTAAATTATACCAAAAATATGAAAATAAATAGAAATATTATTTTTAGCATAAATATTATAATTTAAACCATAATTATTGTAAATGCGCTAAAATACCAGAAATTCATTGAAAATAAACAGCGAAAAATATTATTTAAAATGAAAATAATTTTTCTTTTTTTTATATTACATTCTAAAATTTAAGTACCACTATTAACAAGAATATTATGTCAGCAGGCGCTACACCATAGTAGGAAATACTTTAGTGCTGTATGGATATGTATGTAACGATGTAACAAATTTGAAAGCAAGAGAATTAATTGCAAACACTGTATAGGATCACTGACAGTCATCTGTTATGACTCAAGAGAAAAGAGGAAATCGATTCTTACTTACTCTCTTACATGCTTAAATAGACATAACAATCCATTAGTTAGGATTACAACCTAGCTTCTCACATCATGCATGTTGTGTGTGTTTTATCTTAGACCTACAGTTTAAAGTCGACTCCGAATGACAGATTTTTAAGAAACTTTTTCATGGTAATTTTATTTACACTCAAAATTTTTATCAGAAGAAAAATTATTTTCTTTTCAAATTCCTTTTGTTCGAAATGTCTGATCTGGAGTTCGAACCACGGATTCACGATAAATGAACTAAACTGCGACGACTTCAAATTCAACAATAAATTCCTCTATTATTTGACTGACAACTTGCATTTGTATGATGGACTTAGAGCCATTGTTACAACTTGTCGTTAACTAAAGCCAGGATTTCAAAGGGCAGATAACTTGATTTTTATTGTTATTAGTACACAATAAGATAAAAGCGAGCATTAAGCTAAAGGGAAGATCATCCTACTTTTAACTTTTAAAGTTCACTTTATCTTTGAACTTGCAATATTATTTATATTATTTTCAATATGGCAACTTCAAATCGACGCCTCCGTTCTATAACATTCTAAGTCGAAAAAGTGTGTTTTGAGTTATGAGCTCTCAAAGTTTTCACGCGCCATACGACTATATGTGTATTCTAAGTATGTAAGTATGTATTCGGAACGGATCGGCGGATCTTAACCAAATTTTTACAGTATTTAAGTTAGAGAACGTAGAATTTAATGCAAGAACATTATAGAATGGAGGTGTCGAAATATAAACATGAAAAATAAACGTTAAAATGGAAATTGGCATATTAATTATATTTGTTTTAAAGCACTTGTTTAATTGAACAGTGTTATCGACATTGCTCCGGCACTAACGTATTTTTTGAAAAATTTTAACTGTAGGTTGCAATAACCAAAAAAAGTTAAAGGGGACTTTAAAGTTCACTTTAGCTAAAGTTACCTTTAACTAAACCCAACTTTAACGGCAAGTTGTAATTATGGCCCTTAAAGTTATTTTTAGTTAAATTTTTTTTTAGCAATTTGAAAAAAATCATTCGTTTTGTTTAAACAAAATTCGTTGAGATTCGAAAATAATTTCAAAATTTTTAATTTATTTTCAAATTCTTTTTTAAATTAATGAAGTGAAACACGCTGCTAGAAATAATTTTTCATGAATTTCTCTTAAATTTTGTGTAGTTTTAACAAAACTATGTGCACTAATTTGTTGGTGGCCATACTACAAACATTCAACGCTTTAATATGTGCGCCACTAATAAATCGCATGCAACCAATTTGCTTTGGCTGTAGAAAAAAAAAAAATAACAAATTTTAAAAATTTATTTTAGAATTTTATTTTTATATGATTTATTTGTGTTAATGAATGGTATCAAAAATTAAATCCAAACAAAGCACAGTAGATGCAGTAATGCCAAAGATTCACGATATTTAATACGAGAATTAAATTCTAAAATAAGTTAAAACACAACGTTTGCACAATTCAAATAGGAATTTAAGTTTAAATGCAAGAATTTCCACAAGTTTAATTCGTGTATTTAAAAAAAAATGTATTCAATAAAGTAAAAATACAAAATACAATGCAAACATAAAATAGAAAATTTATGAAAATTCATATTTATTACGGTATGTATAGGATGGATCATCAGTTTAAATTTAAAAATGCAATAAAACAAAAACGGTTTGAAGTTTTGTCAAATTTATTCATTTATTGTGAAGTACGGTTGTTGCGGTTAGAAATCGAATATTATTTCATTCATATGGCTGCAGCAGCTGGCCTCAACGTATCTCATTCGATCGAAGCAATTTTCGTTCACTTTTTCGAGTGTATGTGGTCATATGTTGGCAATGGCAACACGAATGTTGGCCTTCAAAGCCCAATTGTCTCTGGTTTGTTGACATTTTCTTTTCAAATGGTGTCAAATCGCAGCTTCTTAACGGCCAATTGACATCACCATTTTGGCTGATTAAATTGCCATCAAACGTTTGACGCAATAAATCGATTGTGGCATAGGATGTGTGGCAAGTTGCACCATTCAAACATCGTTCACATCGGTAACATGAAGAGCCGATACAAAAAAATTGGTTATCATGTTGCGATAGTTGTCTCCATTGACCGTAATAGTTGCTCCGTCGTCATTTTCAAAGAAAAATGGGACAATGATGCCTCCGCTCCACAAGCCACGCTAAACAGTCGCTCGTAATGGGGACATTGGCTTCTTTAAGACTACGTGTGGGGTTTCTGAGCCGCAAATACGAAAATTTTACATATTAACGTACCCACCAAGATGAAAATTAGTTTCATCCGAAAAGAAGATTTTTTTTTGGCTAAATCAAAGTCATCCTTCAATAGCCCAAATCCCATAAATTGATTCATTACGTTCAGTGGATATAATATACAGAATTTTGTGACAGAATAGGATGACGTAAGTATTGCAAGATTCGAAATAACCGATGGTTCAAATTTAAATCGATATTTGGCTCACCTGATATATTACAGATCCTGGGTTATCCATTTAAGGCCAATTTATACGATAAGAATTTACGTAGGTAACATCAGAGAGAAAACATTTCAGAATTTCATACATACATACATAATTGGCCATTACAACCCTTCGTCAGGATTACGGCAAGAATTTCATACATATTTTAAAAATGGGAGTGTAAATCTAACGGCAGTCTTTATTGCGCTCACACGTTTGGGAAAATATCAAAATAAATTATAAAAAATGCATACCTGATCTAAAGAGTAAGAGTTTTCGAAAAATCTCAAAAATCTAAGAAAGCCCTGCGATTAAGTATTTTCTCTCAATGTCGTATATTCTCATTACATATTGAGTTTACACTACACTATCCGTGCTCTTTTACGCAAAATCTTCACATGTCGTAAGATTTGTGGGATCGTCTTAATCCACGTTTAGTAGTTTTACAACTGGCGGTCTAGTAAGGTTTTTAAATATCTTTCATCTGAAGTGTAGTATATTTAGCGAAAGGCTTACCTTTACGCATATGGGTCGCTTAGCAACTGTATAACGTGTAGAAATAATTAAAAATAAATACATATTTATGTGGATTTTCAAACATGGCTACTTTTCCTGCATTACAAGGTATTGAAATGGAATTATAAATTACAAAAAAAAAGAAGGAAAAAATACAAAAGAACAAATAATTACTTGATACACTCATTTAATTTGAGAATTACGTTCCTCTTCAAAAATTCGACTTAAGTCCGCATGCACTAGTACACTAATTAGGACACATAAATTTATTAAATTATTTTAAATATTCTCTCGTATTTATTACTTCACCGTTTTCTCTTTTTGATTGAATACGTGCACTTAATAGCAAAAATTTGATTACAACAAAAAAACAGGAAAAATGTTGTCATAACCTCACTTTAATCAACGCCATAGCCATAAAATATTCCATTAAAAAATACTTAAAACTTATGAAAACGAACGAACCACTTTAATTAAGTTCGTTAAAACGCTTTAGGTGTGCTTAATTTTAGAAGAAAAAAACACTCTGAAAGCAAATTGAATGGAGAGAAGCACTTCTTTAAACACCATTAAGCAAATCGCTGTTATTCTATCATCTTCGTTTTTGTTTTTTAATGCACTTTTCGCTTCTTTTTCAAGTTCCTTTTTAGAAATCATTAAATTCCTCTTATAATTTTAATTTATATTCATTAGAGAATACAGAGAGCAGTGCAATGCTAATTTCATATTTAATGCCATTAAGAGAATTTACATAAAATCGCTTAAAATATGTATATGAAAAAAAAAATAGGAGACTAAAGTGCAATACAGCAATAAAATAGAAGCATTTAGTGTTACCAATCATAATGATATTACATTGCATTTGCATGCACTTAGAGAACTAAAAATATGTAGACTACGGAGAGGTGGTGGATGGAGAGATAGTAAGGAATTTACTTTTGCATTTTCCTAAAGAGACTATGGAAAATTGAGAAAATCTGCACTTGTAATTCAATTATCGAATAATTGCAAGAAAATTGCATTTAAACTACAGAAAAAAGTACAGTAGTTTACCGATTTAACGAACATTCGATACAGTGAGCATAGCATTTAACGAACAATAAAATTTTTTTTTACTGAGTACCTCATATGACGAACAAAAATTTTATTTTTTCTGGATATTACGAAAAAATGTGAAAATTAAAATGAACAACACAAAAGTGAAGTAAAATTCATGAGCCTAAAGTGAAATACCAAGATGCTATCAAGCACTTCGAAATTTATATCAAATAGGCTGAACACAACAAAATTCGTAGCCTAAGATATTAGTGCATGAGGTTATCTACGAAAGGTATATCCTTTTTTTTATAGTGCATGTTAAGTAAACAAAGACTGGCTAGCTATTAGATCAGGAATTCCAAAACAGTTTTCCTTAAGGTCGGACGTTACTTAAGACCAGAGATGTAGACGTCGAAGCTAACTTTTTTTCTTCGAAATATTAAAAAAAATGCTTGATATAAATCACACAAAATTGTACAAAAATGGACCTAGCTGAGCTGGATAGCCATAGTCTGAAGGAATCCAAAACAGGTTTCTTTACGGCCGAAGATATAGGCGTTGGAGCTAATTGATTTCTTCAAATGAGCAAAACAAATTTCGCTATATTGTTGGTGTCCTGCTTATTTTTTTTTGTCGATGACTTGCACTTTTTGTCCATGGCTTGCATTTTTTGGGCGATGACTGGCGGTTTTGGTTGATGACTTCCATTTTCTTTTGTAGTCAGTGACTTTTTTATTGTCCATGACTCGAATTTTTTGGTCGATGAAATGCATGTCTCTGGGTGATGACTTGCATTTTTTAGATCGATAACTTGCATTTTTTAGGTCGATAACTTGCATTTTTTGGTTGACGATAAAGATATTTGCTTCAGCGGCTTCGTCATTGATATTTCCGGTCGTAAGTATATCCCGATAGTAACGAAAACTGTTTTGGAATCTTTGGTCCAACAGCTATCTAACCGACTAGGCTCGAAAACCGCACTTATTTAAATTTTATCAAATTTTGCTCGATTTATAATGAGTTTTGGAAACAGTAAGAGGACAAATCAATCAATCAAATCTTACTTCTTTAAGCCATTCGCTTAGTTTGTACGAAAAATCGGCCACCTGCAGCTAATTCTGAAGAATAGAGCGAATGTGAATGTCATTCATTGCCAAATTCATTGACGTCATATACAAAACCTTTACGTGTTACAGTTTTCAAGTAATGAGAAAATTTCATGTAACTTACTTTAATTTGTTATATGCATTTAGAAGCCGCACTTTCCTTTTCAATATGCACAATCACTTACAGCAAACCAGTACTGCGGTGTGACCGTTCAGCGATACAAATTACTCAGCAATAATTATACATTTTCTCTCTACCGACCGCCCATAACTTCAGCGATAATGTTCAAAATTTTTGGCTAAATTTGTAAACGTGTCGGTAATAAACTCTAACATGCTTTTCAAATAACCCCTTTACATACTTATAAATAATACGTTACCAAAACTTTCCCTCCGTACAATAATCATAAATTCAATTAAAAGAACAAGTAAATTGTGATTCAAAGTGTATGTTGATACAATATTTATGGTATATAGACTATATATGTAAGTATGTATGTCATAGTGGTACTGTATACATATATTCCTATTTACATACATATCTACCATACTGAGCAAACGTACATTGTTATTAATTTGTAATTGCCCAGGCACTAAAGAGCTGGGCCTTAAGGGTAGCCCTACAAAGTCTAGAAATTATAATTCCATGTTAAGGCAATATATTCTAACAAAGAAACATTGGCGACAGATGACTGAAAGGGTTACGGAAAAAATATTGTCACGAAGACTTTGACGAATGAATGCGAAATAACCTGCGATAGCTGCGAACCTGTTTTCTTTATTTATCATGTGCCTGACTACTGACTAAAACTTCGTTCAAATATCCGTCACGGCAGCACCGGGTGGAGCGCATTCGAAATTTAACTACTCTGATTCATTCGTACTCACTAAAACATTGATTTATAAGTACAGGTTGCAATGAGTATGTGTACAACGTTGTCATCAAACTCATAACATTCGAAATACTCGTATGTTAGATTCATACTCCTATTCATTCAGAGATTCATAAATTTAGAAAAATGTTTATAATACTCATAAATGATTCGAGAGATACGAATCATTCATCAAAATTTAAAGTCTTAGTTGTCGTTTTATTTACAAAAAAGAAGAAAGAAAAATACAAAGACAGCAAAAAAGCAAACACATAACCTTCTAGTGAGTATTTTAGTGTTCGTACGCGAATCATACTTATATTGTGATTCTTGTAAATGTTTAGTAAAGCAGAGTCGAAATCAACAACATTATGCGTAATGTTAAGTATGAGTACGATGAGTATTTCAAACTTTGAATATGAGTAGTGTGAGTATCATATTGAAATAGTATGAATTCGTATAAGTGTCAGAAATTATGAGTAAGATTCGAATCTACTCATCTTTTTCAATACTAATTGCTGATCGCTGATTACGACCTAGCTTCTCACATCACTTATGTTGTGTGTGTTACTTTTATATATATAAATGGCGGGATCTACAGTTCAAAGCCGCCTCCGAACGACAAATTTTTGAGGAACTCTATTGATCGCCGAAGAAATATTTTTTCATATATTCGTTTTGATGTTTGACCTGGGGTTTGAACCATGGCCTCACGTCTAAGAAGGCAACACACTACCTACTAGGTTACGGCGACTTCGCATGCTTATCATAATGAGTGACAAGTTAAACTTATCCGCTAATAGAGATTTGTTATGGAGAAATTTTTACTGATACGACCTGTTTAGGATATAAAGATAAAAAAACGTTTAACTAAGCGTTGATACAGGCCTTTTAGAGGCCTCTTTAACCCTTTTCTTTCGTATTGTGTACACATGAACATGAGTTGCTTTTTGGCCGTCATAGTGGTTGTACGTATGTACGTATGTCCATTGGGAATATTTTGTTGGTTTAATTTATGGTACAAACATGAGTACAGTGTGTTTATTTTGTAATTAAATGTAAAGATTTACAACATCAGTGGCGTCTGTTGAAATGTCAAGTAATTAAAAAAAAAAAACCAAGGAAATAAAAGTAAAGAATTAAAGGAGTCCACAACATTTCAAAGTCGCAAAATTAGAAGTCACCGTAGTCTAGTAGGTAGTATGTTAGCTTATTAGACGTAAAGCCGTGGTTCAAACCCCAGGTCAGACATCAAAACATAAATATGACAAAAATATTTCTTCGGCGATTTCCTCTCTCAGCAGATTTCTGGCAAAAGGTCTGCCATGAAAAGTTTCTCAAAAAAAATCTGTGGTTCGAAGTCGACTTTAAACTGTGGACACCGCCATGTATAGATAGAATTAACACACATACCATAGGTGGTAGGAGAAACTAGGTCTTAATCCAGACTGAAGGTTTGTAACAGAGATCAGCAATGAGTAGTCAAAAAGATGAGTAGAGTCGAATCATATTAATAATTTCTGATACTTATACTCATTTTAATACCATACTCTTACTACTCATATTCAAAGTTTGAAGTACTCATTGTACTCAACAACTAAGACTGTAAATTTTGATGAATGATTTGGATCATTTATGAGTATTGTAAGTATTTTTCTAAATTTATGAATCTGAATGAGTAGGCGTATGAATCAAACATATTTCGCTAGTTATGAGTTTGATGTCAACGTTGTATTCATACTCATTGCAACCTTCACTTATAAATCAATGTTGTAGTGAGTACGAATGAATCAGAGTAGTTGAATTTCAATACTGTTGACTCACTCATACTCAAAATTTCATGAGTACTTATGAGTATCGAAAAAACGATTCATTGCTGACCTCTGGTTTGTAATGACCAGTTATTATAAAAGAAACAACATTTCAAAACGAACTATGGGACTTAGAATAAAGATAATATTTCCTAGAAAAGCTTTTGAAAGTAAAGCAAAAGTAAGTTTATTTGAAAACTCCAATACTAAAAATATATTCTAAGAGTTTGAGTTTCCTTTTATCCATTTTGAAATATTACTCTAGTGTCACTTTGAAACTTTTTTACGACTGCCTGTTGCTTATCTAAGAAACATGGAGTATTTTTTTTTTGGGGGTTTCAAACCACTTGCAACAAAAAGGTGGTAAAAGAGTCACTTCATGCTGTCATCCTTTAGGATCTCTTTATAAATTTTTAGTATTTCGTTTATTCCTAAGTGAAGCATAAGATTTTTATTTAATTTTCTATTTCTCAGCAAAAATTTAAACAAACATCAGAAGTAAAACATCAAAAACTATATACTAGAGAGAGAGAGAGAGAGAGACTCACATAAATCTTTAATCACAGACAATGAAAGCTGCTGTTAAAAGTTTCTTAATCTGAGTAAACAAAATATAAAAACAATGCAAAAAAAAATAAAATAAACACAAACAAAAATAAAACAAAAACTATATAATCTGTTTGAATAATTAGATAAAAAAGCAGAAAACAAAAAATAAGAAGATTTAAATCCATACAAATTAAGTTTTTTTTTTTTTTTTTTTTTTAAGGCATTAGAATGTGGCTTAAGGCCTTAAAGAGTAAGTGCTGTTAAGTTCTACCTCTTATGTGTATAATTCCATGACTTAAGTAAACTTTTGTTTTTTTCCTTTAAATTTCTTATAAAGGGTGTTTTTTTATAGAGGTATAGAACTTTAAGTTGGCATTGCTTTTCAAGATGGTGACCGATTTAACAGCTGTCAAGTGATTTATTCTCAGTTTGGTTTGACAATTCATCATGAATAGACTCACGCCTGAACAACGCTTGCAAATAGTGCAATTTTATTTCGAAAATAATGGTTCTGTGTTCCCGATTTTCATAAGTGAATTTTGTTTAGCGATGAAGCACACTTCTGGTTGAATGGCTACGTCAACAAATAAAACTGCCGCATTTGGAGTTAGGGTAATCCTCAAGTGTATGTGGAAACACCGTTACATCCAGAAAAGCTGACTGTTGGGTGCGCTTTATGGGCTGGTGGAATCATTGGTCCGTACTTTTTCAAAAACGATGGTGACCAGAACGTTACAGTGAATGGTGAACGGTATAGAGCCATGATTACTAACTTTTTCATTCCTGAATTGAATAACCATGATGTCCAGGAGATGTGGTTTCAACAAGACAACATGTCACACAGCTCGTGCCACAATAGATTTATTGAAAGACACGTTTGGGGACCGCCTAATTTCACGTTTTGGACCTGTGAATTGGCCTCCAAGATCTTGTGATTTAACACCGCTAGACTACTTTCTGTGGGGCTATGTAAAGTCATTGGTCTAAGCGGTAAAGCCACAAACGCTTGACCATTTGGAATACAACATTCGCCGTATTATTGCCGATATACGGCCACAAATGTTGGAAAAAGTCATCGAAAATTGGACGTCCTGATTGGACTACATCCGCGCCAGCCGTGGCGGTCATATGCCAGAAGTCATATTTAAAATGTAATGCCACAAGATTACTTTTCGGATAAAGAAAAATGCATGTCAATAGAATAATCCATCGTTGTTTTATTGCAACTTAAAGTTCTATACCTCTATAAAAAACACCCTGTAAATTCTACCATAAGACACCATTAGAAGCCAAGAAAAGTACCAAAAAAAAAACAAAAAAAAACGAAGAAAGTCTACAACTACATAAAATCAAGATTATGCCAAGCACAGCACAGTAGCAGCACAGTATGAACTGAAGACAAGACGCACAAAAATTGTTCATGAGACAAGACAGGAACATGACATAAATAATGTGGATTAAAGTTTAAAGTTCAAAAGGCGTAAAATAGGCTAATTATGACAATAATCTTCTTAAGCATGGAAAAACTTTTCGAAAAACGTATTTTACACACACACACACAGCATAATTAAGTGGAATGGTGGGTGATAGCACGTCTATAAGGTCAACAAAATATTGTATTTTTTTGTCGTTATATAACAGAAGGATTTTATTGAAGCAGTAGTTTGCAAACAGTATTTCTTTTTAATCTCACATCTAACATTCATCACCTGGTAGGTGGCTGTAAATAATAAGTAAACTAGCAGCACCTTTAGTTGTTTGGAAATTATCTCTAGCAGTTGTGCCGTTGCAGCAGCCTTGAGAGTATTCGAGAGAAAAGTCCTACGTAAGATCTTTGGTCCAGTGCTAGTTGGCGATGATTTCCGCATCCGATGAGCTCCTCAACGACATAGACATTGTGCAGCGTATTAATATCCAGCGGCTGCGATGGCTCGGTCATGTCGTTCGAATAAAGGAGGATCCTCCGGCGAGACGGGTATTTCATGCAGGGAAGACGGCGAAGAGGACGACCTTGTCTGCGTTAGAAGAACCAAATCGTGGAAGCCCTGTCATCGATTGGTGTGACCAACCTTTTGGAATGATGTGTTACGGTAGGAAGAAATCCGTTAATCGGGTTGTTAATGGCCAATTAAGTAAGTAATTAATTAGATTGTGCTTTTAATTTTTGGCGTCGCCGTAGTCTAGTAGATAGTGTGTTGGCTTATTAGACGTAAGACCAGGGTTCAAACCCCAGGTCAGACAGCAAAACGAAATATAAAAAAATAAATATTTCATCGGCAACTTCCTCTCAGCAGATTTCTGGAAAAAACTCTGAGCGTAAATAAAATTGCTATGAAAAGTTTCTCAAACAATCTGTCGTTCGGAGTCGACTTTAAACTGTAGGTCCCGCCACTCATGCAAAAAATTAACGCACACAACGTGAGTGGTGTTGAGAAGCTATGCCGTAATCCTGACTGAAGGGTTGTAATGGCCAATTATGCATGTAGCACTTAATGAAAGACCAGTACGGTTACTGAGTTACTAGTCTTATAGAAAATTAATATTTCGATCAAATATTTATACTTGGTCTGCCAGTTGAGGAAATTTCTAAAATGTTTACAAACAATAAGAAAAGAGAAAACTGCCATGTACTCTTTTATTTTCGACGAGTTCTTTGCGATCCTCAGAAATTAAAAAAAAAATCTTTATTTTCTTCTGCTCATTTTTCGACAAGATTTTCTTTTTCGCAGCGAAAAATTCTCGAATAACACCTTTCAGTTGGGGAGAAACATGCGATCGTGAAACATTGTACGCGGACTAAATTATGCGGCATCGATATTGTTTTATATTTTAAGATCAACAAAACAGAAATAAAAGAAAAGAATTTTCTAAAAAAGAAACAAGAAAAATAAATTGAAGAAAAAGCAACAACAAAAATTGAATGAAAATTAAGAAAAATTTTGTAAATTTTAATATGTTTTCTTTGAACAAAAAAAAATTAAAATAAATGTAAATGGGAGAGCATTTATAAATTGATTTCGTGTGAAAGATTGTGTAAAACCGTGGTGATTTACATGAAACAAATTTAGAAAATTAAAACGTCACTAAATACGATATAAATACACACAGAAATTCAAAAATATTGAAAAAGAGAGAAAATTATGAAAAATTCAAAAATAAACGTCAATTGTTGTTATTCAATGAAATTTATTACCATTTCTATCTCAGATGGAATTTGTATCTGAAACAAAAAGAAGAGAAAAAAAAATAAAAGTGAATAAATAAATAAATAAAACAAAAAAATATAATGTGAAGCAAACTACTAACACGCGCTGCTTTTGAATGCTTTTTAAGAAAATAATGGTAAAAAAAATTTTTTTTTGTTTAAAAATGAGAATTTTTGCTACGGAAAACTATAACATGCTGATGGTTTAAAGAAAATAAAAAAAAATTCGAAAATCATGTCAAAATTAATTGATTGTTGTGAAATGTTAAATTTTTATTAAAAACAAAAAAAAAAAAAGTAAAAATAAAAATAAAAATTAAACCTGGGAAAAAATGTAATTTTCAATTGCTAACTGGAAAAAAAATAATCATTTTAAAAAGAATAAAAATAGAAAATTTATTACTGCAACAAAAACAACAAAAAAAAAAATAAATGAAATAAAAAGAAAATAATAAATCAAAAAATTATTGTATATAAATAAAAGCAAATCTTTCATTATTATTATAAAATCATAAACCAATTGATGGCTTTTAATATTGAAAATATTTTATATTTGCATACGTACATACCATATATGCATACAAGGTGGTGAAATAGTTAATTTGCAATATAAATTGATTTTTAATTTTAGTCAGGATTGCTTCCTAGTTTCTCACACCACTAAGGTTGTGTGCGTTAATATTTATACATGAGTATAGAGTTTAAAGCCGACTCCGAATGACAGATTTTCGAGAAACTTTTTATGGCAATTTTTATTTAATCTCAGAGCCAAAGAAATATTTTTTCATATTTCGTTGAGTTGGAGATGTCTGACACATTATTTTTGTGCTACCCTGTGCATGTGTAGCTTTTTTTTTTTAATAATTTTTCAAGAAAATTAAAAAACCAACAACAATATACGAATATTGACGCCAATGCAAAAATTGTTTATTATTTTTAAGAAGAAACCAAAAAAAAAAAATGAAACGTCAAGTGTTCAAAAAATCTGACAAAAAAGTTTTCAAAATATTAAATTCTTTTTGGGTCACTATAATAAACATAGTTTAACATGTTTAAAACTTAAGAACAAGAAGAATTTTTAATATAAATTAAATGAAATTTAAAGTCAATTTGTGGCACTTGATATTTCATGTTTATAGAAGTTAAAAGGAAAGAAAATTAATTTATAGTGTTACGTTTTTACCTTTTTAAAAACATTTAAAATACGAGCTCGTAGATTGCAATAAAAATAAAGATAAATTTGTGTTTAGTTTCAATTCAACTCTTTATTGTTCGCACAATTCTGTGTGCCACTGTTCACAGCTTGATGTAAACAACAACAATTGCTTAGTTTGTTATTCCTCTTTGCACCCTTTTGCATAAACAATAACAATTACTAGAAAATTGTTCGACCGATCTTTATAACGGAGATATTCAAACCACAATTATTCTCTTCAAACACACGGCGTCTTCACACAAGATTGACAGAGTTTTTACTCACTCCGTTGCCTGCTTTCACTTGCCTTTTATATGACAACGTAAGCAGTCTGATGAATGTTCTTGAAGTCGAATGTTCGTGGCTTCGCCTTCTCGAAATCTCTATTAAAAGTAAACATCGTTATTTCATTGCTGTTTTTGTATTTTGTTTACGTTTATTCTTGCATGTTGTTGTTGTATTTTTGTTTATTTATTACAATTTTTTTTTATACTGGTGTTTTGTTGGTGTATTTTTGCTTACATGTGTATCATGTAAACAAGTTTATTGTTTTTGTTTTTGTAGCTTTAGTTTACAATTTAAACGATGTGAAATTGAAATACCATTTCTATTTTCGTAACAATTGTTAGCATCAGTTGCCCCTCTTGATTACCAGCCGAGAAACAACAAGTTTTGTTATACTTTTGCTAATTCCGCCGTATCTGCTGAAGAGGAGTAACTGTTATCCACTTTCTTCGTCAACTTTTCTTTTCTTTTGCGAGGTACTGATTTAGGATATTCCATTCCTTGCTAGCTTGACGGCATTATATAAATACATAATTGATCATTACAACGCTTCAGCTAGGATTACGACCTAGTTTCTTACACCACTTATGTTGTGTGAGTTAATTTTATACATGAGAGGCTGGACCTATAGTTTAATGTCTGGTCTGAACGACAGATTTTTTTGAAAAACTTTTCTTGGCAATTATATTTACTCCCGAGTTTTTGCCAGAAATTTACTGAGAGGAAGGCGCCGAAAAACAATTTTTTCATATTTCGTTTTGCTGGAGATGTCTGACCTGAGTTTTGAACCTTACGTCTAATAAGCCAACACACTATCAAATAGACTATGGCGCATTAGGTTTAACGGCATTATCATCCACAAATAGCTTCGTTTATTAAACTTTCAGGCTGGTTTCAAGCATTGGATAGTCACGCTCTAGTGTGCAGAATTTGCTCTGACCAACTTCTGCTGTTAGTTTAGGGGAATTCTGTTTGTATAGGGACTGAGCCTACCTGTAGCACCATTATCTGTGCTGAAGTGAGCTTTGGTAATCAAAGCTTCCACTCCAACCTAACCTACACACACCCAACTATCGATTTTCACTTATCGAATTACCACTCTCAGAATTTTATTTTAAAAACACCGAAAATAATTTTAAATAAAATGTTTTTCTCTGCATGTTTATTAGTTTTCCCCACCAAAAAAAACCTCTCAAATTAATTTATTCATATTTTTATAATTATATTTATTAAAGAAAAAAAAACACAAAAAAATAAAAACAAAATTTGTTTTTAAAATTTGCTGGCCCAGTGTGTGCAATAAAAATTAAAAGCATTCGAATGATTGAAATTTGTATAATAAATACGACTGTTTATACAGTATGTGTGTATGAAAATTTAATGACTAAAAATAATTTAATTGATTTGATTTTGTTTTTTCTGTTGTTAATATTTGATGGCAAATTTTTTATTTTTAAATAAAATATTTTTCTCTCTCTCTCTCTCCCTCTGAGTTCGACAGTTTTTATGTCAATTTGCTTTATAAAGTGTGATTAAGAATTTAATTGAAAGTGAAATTTAATCTCAATAGTTTTTATTTATGTGTATAAAATTAAGGAAAAACTAGAATCCTATTGAAAAATTTTATTTATTTAAAAATGTATTCGAAAATGATTTCGTTTAAGAGAAATTTATTTATTCAGTTTTTAATTTTCTTCTTTTTTTCTTCTTCATAAACAAATTAGCTGTAGTATTTATTAAAATTTATATAAATTATGCAAATCATTAATAGCCACAGGCAACTCGTCAATTGGAAAATTGGGCTCAACACGAATCACAGCTGTCTTAAGAGAATCAATGTTTGGGGCATCTTTCATTGGAAACCAGCATGGTAATGTATTATACATACATAATCGGTCGTCACAACCCTTCTGTCTGGTTTATGACCTAGCTTCTCATACCACCTTTGTTGAGTGTGTTAATTTTATACATGAGTGAAGGGACCTACAGTTTAAAGTCGAAACTTTTCATGGCAATTTTATTTTACTCTTTTTGCCAGAAATCTGCTCAAAAAAAGTCACCCAAGAAACTTCTTTCATACTTGATTCGAGATATTTGATGTGGGGTTTTAACCATGGCCTTACTACTACAAGAACACAAAGACTTACAATTTTTAGGCTTAATCGATAGAATTCGCGAATTCATTGCAAACAGCAGACAGGAATGATCACTTAACCCATTAGAAGTCACCGTACTCAACTGAGTACAGTTGTATTTTTACGTGTATCCAAGCAAAACTAAAGAAAAAACAATCGTTGTACCATTATTTAGTTTCACAACAACAAGAATAAGAGCTGCAGAAAAAGAATTTTTATATAGTTTCTGTTGCTTATGCAGAATTATCAGCCTAAATTATGACGCGAATAAGGTGTGTGGTTTAGTAAACTATTTCGAAAATATTTGCAACAATACTAAAATTTGGTTAGTAATATTGCATTATTTGTATAAAAATAATAACAACGAAACATACAGGCTTCAAAAAATACTTAAAAATAAAAAAATAAATAAAATAGAAAGGTATAAAGTTGGCTGTACTCGTTTGAGTACAATGACAGCATCCATTGTTAAATTTGAAATATGAATGGTATACGTTTTCAGGACCAGCAGAGTTTCAAAGGGCTCTAAGAGGCCGTTGATAGCATTTTAGCTGATAGTGAACATGAAGAAATTGGTATGACAATCATACCACCTAATCCGAGTGAACTAACTAACGAAGAGGAAGGTGTTGAGGATGATATGACTTCGTCAGCCCTACCGCAAGATATTCCTGGAACAATTGATGTTTTTGTAAAGCGCAAAAATGTCGACAACGATGGAGGCTACATGTAATGAGCAGTGAGAGTCCCATGGATCAACTTTAGTTTCGCCGAAACATTGCGCGTTATTATTTACGCCAAGGTGGACAAAATAAATCACGTCAGTCTGGGTCAATAGTTGAAGGTTTACCTCAAAATAGAACTGGGCACTATCCCGCACAAATAGAAAAACAGTTACGGTGCGTAATTTGTCATGCCCGAGTACGTTGGCAGTGCAAAAAATGCTGTGAAACACTTTGTGTCAAAAAGAATGTTTCGAAAAATTTCATACTTAAAAAGTCAGTGTACTCATTTGAGTACACCCCTAAAACTCGTTTCCAAAAAATTTTTTTATAATTTTTCTTTCATTTTGTGTTTTTTTATGGTTGTTTTTATTAATAAATATATCTGAAATCAAAAACTTACAGCCGGTTTTCATTTGACCTCTAATGGGTTAATGTGCCCTGAAACATACATTTTGTATGGTTTACGAAAGGATATCATCTTTGGACACTGCTCCTCCAACAACTTTGCAGTTAATGAAGCTAAAAATGGAAGATTTGGGTGCATCGATGGCCTAGTTGTTAGTGAGCTAAACTTATATGCCGAGGTCGTGGGCTCGATTCCAATTAGATACTCTGGGTGTTTGTAATTGTTTATTTGTTTGTCTTACATTATTACAGGAGTTAGGTTAGCTTGGGTTGGGTTAGGTTTGAGGACGTGTACATGTAATTGGGACAAGTAAAATAGCCAGTCAACATGAATCATTTTAATACATCCTAGAGAAAAGAGAGAGCCAGTAAAGAAATAGGGTAACTAAGGGGTCAAAATGATCCATTGTAATACGTCCTAGCGGAGAGAGAGAGAGAGAGAGAGAGAGAGAGGCAGTAAAGGATATAGGATAATTGGAAAATGAGGAAAAAGCGGATGGACCATAAACAACACAAGAGAGTACGACTACAACATTGAAGCCCTAGCCCTCCTTAATCAGCTCAACCTATTTATGAATATATGATTAAGGCTCTCGACAAAGAGTCCAGACATTCGACGAAGCCCTTAGGGTCCTCCACCTCAACCTACTAAGGGGTGGACAGTTGCAAAGGAGGTGCAACTCCTCGCAACAGCATACCATGTAATAGTCCGGCTGGAAGCTGTTCCAAATCCTGGTCAGTGAACTAATTTCATAGTGCCCTGCGCTGTCATTTCGATCAAAGTAATTTACTTTTGATTTGATTTGATTTGAATTAATATTGAAGCCATTGAATATGGTCTGATTATTTACAATTCAAATAAAGTTATAATTAAAACCTTATCAAACATTTATTTGTTTTTTTCTTTAATTTGTGTTTTCTTTTTATTAGTTTTCATCCTCTTACTAGAATCCTATTCATGTTATTGCTTTTAATTTCCTTTAGGCAATTAACAATCTAGATAAATACATACATAGTAGAGATGTTGTTTGTTTCTTTTTTGGCCAAATTTATTAAATTAATTTCATTTCCTCATTACATCCGTATGTAAACAATATGTATTCGATTACTAGAACCAATTAATTTTCAATTTATTATACATTTAGCAGTTGTAGTATGTATTATATTTACACTACATTAATTTGCTTTTATTACTGTATTATTTATTTATTTTTTATTTTTATTTTTAAGTTTTTTTTCTTTTCATTTTATTTTTTTCTTCTCACCAAACAAAAAAATAATCAATTAATTGCCATTCGTTTTTCCCTGTTTTTTGTAACACATTATTACAACATGTTTTGCAATGTGTTCACAGTTCTAATGAATTACACTTTATTTGTAGCATTTTTTTATATTTTTATTTATACGATATACTCTAAATGGATAAAAATAAATGCAATTTAGTTTTTATGTTTTCGCTTTTAAATTTAAATTTCCATTTATTTTTGCACAAATTTATTATGAATTTTAAACAGCAGGAAAAAATGAAAAACAGAAAAAAATCGGAAGGAAATAAATTTTGTTTCAATATCAACTAAAACCACATCAATCGTTTTTATTTAAAAGCCATTGGACACCATTTATTTCAGTAGCTTGTACACACACACATAAATTAGTTGTAACCAGCATTGTTTACATTTTAGCCAATAATATATTAATTATTCTTATGTAGGCACACTTATTGTAAATCGTAGAAATCATTTCAAAATTCATAATTATTTCACGATTTTCCGTGTAAACAATAAAATAATAATTATGGCTGATTAACCACGAGCAAATACTGGAGCTCAATTAGTAAAACTAAACTATTGAAAGCGAAACCACACTACTTGTCCTTCTTTTCCCTATGCCTTCTATGGGAGCACATGACATCCACAAAGCATCGTGCTCAACTTACACAATTTCTACTGTTTTTGTGTGGTATACCGAGTAATAGAATAATGGCCTAGTTCCTGCAGTATCACCCGACTTCAGGTATTCACAATATACATACCTGCATACATAACATACACCGAGCTTCTTACTTCACCCATGATGTGGGTGTTAATTTTATCCATGAGTGGCGGGAACCACAGTTTAAAGTAAACTCCGAACGACAGAATTTTAAGAAACTTTTCATGACAAAAGATAAGAGTTTTTGACTGAACTCTGCTGAGAGGAAGTCGAGTAAGAAATATTTTTTCGATATTTCGTTTTTGCTATACATGTCTGACATGTGGTTTGAAACGAGCAATAAATCGTTTTTTCGCTACTCATAAGTACACAAGTAAGTCAACAGTATTGAAATTCCACTACTCTGATTCATTCATACTCACTACAACATTGATTTATAAGTACAGGTTGCAATTATTCGAAATATGTTTGACTCATAAGCCTATTAATTCGGATTCATAACTTTAGAAAAATACTCAAAATACTCATAAATGATTCGAGTGATTCGAATCATTCATCAAAATTAAGTTGTTGTTGCAAATACAAAAAAAAGAAGAAAGAAAAAGACAAAGATAGCAGTAACTCTTGTAAATGTTGAGTCATAATATACATACATACATAATTGGCCATTACATCCCCTTCATTCAGGATTACGGCCTAGCTTGTCACGCCACTCATGTTGTGTGCCTTAATTTTTATACTTGAGTGGCGGGACCTACATTTTAACGTCGACTCCGAATGTCAGATTTTGAGAAACTTGTTCATGGCAGGTTTATTTACTCAGAGTTTTTGCAAGAAATCTGGTGAGAGGAAGTCGCCGAAGAAATATTTTTTGTTTTTCATATTTCGTTTTGATGTCTGGCCTGGGGCTTTACGTCTAATAAACGAACACACTGCCCACTAGACTACGGCGACTACCCGTAGGTCAAGATAGATCTGAGTATTGTCATATGCACCCAGTTTTTGTCATGTAGTCACAGAATAGTCCGAAATGTAAAATTTTCCATGGCTCGGGCGCATAAATGACATACAATTTGACCAATGGCATGGGTTATGCTCGCATTAAGGATCATTTAGAAAATTACTTATAATATGTACTCATAAATGATTCGAATTATTCATCAAAATTTACAGTCTTAGTTGTTGTTGCATTTACAAAAAAAGAAGAAAGACAAAGACAGCAAGCAAAGCAAACACACAACCTTCTGGTGAGTATTGTAGTGTTCGTATGCGAATCATACTTATTTTGTGTTTCTTGTAAGTGTTGAGTCATGGAAAGCCGAAATCAACAACATCATGCGTATTGTTAATATTCAAACTATGAATATGAGTAGTATGAGTATGATATTAAAATGAGTATGAATGCACATAAGTATCAGAAGTATGATTATGATTCAATTCTACTTATCTTGTTCAATATTCAAGTGCTTAATATCAAAAAATTGGCCATAGTTTGTTTCCATATTTAACCTTGTACTACTATTTAATGGGTTAAACAATTACACACACATACATCATTATTTCACATATAAAAAGAATTTACATCAGTTTCAAATACAGATACAATATAAATAAAAAAAAATTTATAGCAACACGTATAAAAAAAGAGATTTTCAAAAATTTATTTATTTTTCATTTTCTTTCCTTAAATTACCGGTTGTAAATGCCAGATTAAAATAAAATTGAAATCGTTGAGAAGATGTAAAAAGAAAAAAACTTCCAAAATAACATCGTAAAACATGTGTTTGACTGAAATAAATCATTTGCATTGAAAGGCTGAAGATTAACAAACAAATCAAAAATAAACACTTCAATTGAAGGCAATAAAAATTCAAATTATTGACTTCAAGTCTGAAAAACAGAAAGAAAAACATTGAAAGACTTTTTTTTTGTAAACAAATCTACTTGTTAGCAATCTAATGAGAAAGAAAATATACAAAATCCATGTGCTATAAACCTGCCAATTTTCTTAACGAATCTGTTTTTTTTTTTTTGTTTTGCACAATAAAAGATTTGAGTTTTTATTTTTAAAACATGAAATAAAAAGTACAAGAAGAAAAACGATTTTTATTTTTCTTTTTTTATTTCTGTTACGCATTTTACGTTTTATGCCACAGTTTCATTAGCTATTTATAGATTTGTTTTGTTTTGTGATTTTTGTTGTTGTAGGTTATGTTTGTTTATATTTTCAAATTAGAGGCACAGTGAAACTGTAGAAGAAAAGCCACTTAATTTTGTAGCATAATCGCTGACAAAGATCGTCGTCAGCGGATTTTCACGTAAAGGCTTTAAAAATTCATTAAAAGGAGAGTTTGTATCGTTTGTAAAAAAGTCATTCAAGATTTGAATTTTTACTTGGATTTGGAAACAAATTACTCTTGGACAGAGATTAGTAATTCATCATTTTTTCGCTACTCATAAGTACTCATGAAATTTTGAGTAAGAGTGAGTCAACAGTATTGAAATTCAACTACTCTGATTCATTCGTACTCACTACAATATTTATTTTTAAGTATAGGTTGCAATTAGTATGAGTACAACGTTGACATCAAACTCATAACATTCGAAATATGTTTGCTTTAGGCGATTCATAAATTTAGAAAAATACTTATAATACTCATAAAATTCGACTCACTCAAATCATGCATTAGAATTTATAGTCTTCGTTGTTGTTGCTTTAGAAAGAAAAGAAGAAAGAAAAAGACAAAGACAGCAAGCAAAGCAAAAACGCAACCTTCTAGTGAGTATTGTAGTGTTCGTACTTGAATCATACTTATTTTGTGATTCTTGTAAATGTTGAGTCATGGAGAGTCGAAATCAACAATATCATAAGTATTGTTAAGTTAAGGCTACTTCAAACTTTGCATATGAGTGGTATGAGTACGATATTAAAATAAGTATGAATGCGTATAAACATTAGAAATTATGAGTACGATTCGAATCTACTCATCTTTTTGAATACTTATTGCTGAACTCTGCTCTTGGGCCCGAATTTATGACGACGATTTTAGCGTTGAATTCTCAATTTTTGTTTAGGTATACTTGGAGATCACAGTTACACTTAATATTTTATATAAGAAGTGTGTTCCAAATTAGATTTTTTTTTATTTTTAAAAAAGACCGCACAAGAGTATGAGGTAGAAATCGAGTACTCAACCTTCTTCAAACAGGAACCATCATCTGTCTCCCTCGTCTGTTGTTATTTATTCAGTCTGTTTGTGCAATTCATAGACAAAAAATGTGTGTTCTCTGAATGGGCTCTGTAGCAGTTTTCCGAGGAAGGTCATAATTTTCATTGAAAAATCACCTCTAGCGATGAGGCCCATTTCTCGATGAATTTACAAACAAAATTGTTGAATTTGGGACGATATTAATCCAAATAAGATTCAAATCTTTCAATGAATTCTGAAAATGTCATCGTTTGGATTTTGTGCTGACGGCTTCATCGGTCCATATTGCTTTGAGAAGGTCGAAGGCACAGGCCAGTAGTAAGCCTTTCCTAAGGTGTTGTAAACTCAAAAAATAATTGTTTAGAATGGAGGTTGTCTCTAAACCAATATGTAAAATTTATGATGAAATACCTAAAACCTGTGCGGCCTTGATGTATTTGAAACGGCCACATCATGCTCTATATGGATCGAGGTCAAGTACAATATATTGTATGGTTTCAGTGCTATGGTAGCACCTCTACATGGCAACAATATTCATAATAACATGATCAATTTCTCAAAAAATCTGTCATTAGCACACACAACGTGAGTGCGGTAAGAAGCTGGGTTGTAATTCTGACTAAGAACAACAACAATTTATTGGTACAAAAGCATTTGAATTAATTCCCATTGGAGATAAGAGAGTCATTTGAACTCTTGCTTCAAAGAGACCCTTTTTTCATTTCTATTAAATTTCATTGTCTCTACATGATGCCCTAGATAGCTTCAGGGATATTTTTTTTAATTTTATATTCCAATTATCTTCCCTAATGGCTTGTGATTCACATATTAATTGCCTTAAAATTTTGTACCCCCGGAAACCACTGTACATTTGCTGCTTCTTTCAAGCTCTTAAAGTATTTTTCAATAAATTACTGGGTCATATAAATAATATGAAAATCATTTTAACATAAATTCTTTGAGAAATTAAATTTTTTACTTTTAATTTACGCAAAAAAAACTGAAGACAAAAAACAAAAACAGAAACAAAAACAAAAAAGAGAATATCGTGTTATAAAAATGATTTTCATTTATTATGAGTACATGCTAAGGAAACATTTCAACGCACTGTGTGTATTGTGTTGTTTTATTTTTTTTATTTGGCATTTTAAATTTCTTAATTAGCTATCAAAACACAATACTACACACATGTACATACTTATTCACAGTTACTTAAAGATATAAAGATATAATATGTATGTATGTATATATAGAGTATGCAGCGAATTACACTCACAGGCCTCTTTAGCATTAAGATAAAGCAGCTAAAATGATAAAAAAGAAAAAGAAAAACAAAAAAGAACTTTAACGATGACAACACAACAAAATCTTAAAACTATTCATTAAAAACACGAAAAGCAAAAAAACAAAAAAAAAAAGGAATGAGAAATACAATATAATCAGAGGAAACTGAGCCAAAAGTCAAAGACAAAAATAAAAATAAAGACAACAAATAAAAAGTTTTAAACAGTAGTGTACGACAATACAATACCGTATGCAATAATAAGTTTTTTAGGATAAAGGCTAACTAAGTTAAGAACGACAGTAATGATAGAAAATCTAGAAACCTCTTTTAGGGTTTGTCACTATTGAGATCATAATCTCTCTTCTACCCTATTTGTAGTGCTTAACGGGTTGCTGGTTCGTTTATCAATTGAAGAACTTGTGACAGAATGTGAACTCATGGCGAAGTGATTATGATCGTCATAATCGACTTGCGATTGGTAAAACTATAAAATAGTTGGAGGAAACGGAATGTGTTGCAAAGTATTGCAGGTCTTTGCATTACCATAAATTATGAATTGCCGACAACATGCGTTTTATTAGGCCAAATGTGAGGAACAATTAAAATTTAACGATTCCCTAGCCTTCTATATTAGTTGGTATCATCTTATGGCTCATTATGGTACTTTATTCTTTTAGATAAGTCCAACTGGTCTTCGTAGCAAGTCGTCGTAGTATAATAAGTGGTATGTTGAATTATTACACGTGAGGCTCGGTTCAAACCCAAGTTAGACATCTCAAATAAAACGAAATACGAAACAATATTTCTTCGTCGACTTCTTCTCAACAGATTTCTGGCAAAAACTCTGAGAGTAAATAAAATTGCAATGAAACCGGTTCTCAAAAATCTATCATTCGAAGTCGAAGTCGACTTCTAACTGTATATCCCGCCACACATGTATACAAATAAGGGGTATAAGCAGCAAGGTCGTAAACCGTATGTAAGTCAAACTCACACAACAACAATCAGAGGCAGATGAGCGTTTACAAAGCCGAAGATATGCTTGTAGGTTCTGGAGAAATACTCACAGTACTTCATTCGATCGGATCAATTTTCGTGCACTTTTTCGATTGTATGGGGTCGTATCGCGGTAATGGCATGACGAATGTTGGCCTTCAAATGCTCAATTGTCTCTGGCTTGTTGGCATAACACTTTTCTTTAACGGCGCCTTGCAGAAAATAGTCCAATGATGTCAAATCGCTGCTTCTTGGCATTACCATACATTCATAATTGGCGATTACAACCCTTCAGTTAGGATTACGGCCTAGCTTCTCACACCACTTCATGTTGTGTGCCTTAATTTTATACTTGAGTGGTGGAACCTAAAGTTTAACGTCGACTCGGAAAGACAGGTTTTTGAGAAACCTTTTCATGGCAGGTTTATTTACTGTCAGAATTTTTGCAAGAAAAATGCTGAGAGGAAGTCGCCGAAGAAATATTTTTTTTTTCATATTTCGTTTTGATGTCTGGCTTGGGGCTCGAACCCAGGCTTTACGTATAATTAGCGAACACACTACCTACTAGACTATGGCGACTATTTGACATTTACGATTAATTAAACGGCCATCAAACGTTTGACGAATTACGTCCATTGTGGCATGAGATGTGAGGCAAGTTTCACCATCCTGTTGAAACCAAACATCGATCACATCAATACCATGGTCAGTGATATCCAAACAGTACAGTATTTTTAAAAAATGTTCGTAATTGCACACCTCTTTCTCACGCAAATAAACAAGACATAGGGTATTCGGATATGCGATGTTTGCTGTTTATAGGGTATCATACACCCTACATATCCTATGTAAGTTTTTTTTTATTACCTTTCTTTACTTTAAGGAAGGAATGTAATTAGTGCATTGCCTTCGTAAGACCAAGTGTGGATTTTTTGAGCCCCAAATACGGCAATTATTAACGTAACCACCAAGATGAAAATGAACTTCATCCGAAAACATTTTTTTATCGTGCAGTTTCTTGTTGATTCATCTAGAAAAAAATATTTGAAAGCCTGTGCTTGCATCAAGTGCTTAATTCATTTCTTTTATTTTTTATTGAATTCGTCGACCACTAGAAGATGTAAATTTTTTAAATTAAAAGCACTTTTTTAAGTGTATTTCTCTCTTAAGTGATTTACTACCTTACTCCAAAATTAACATTCCATCAGTTTTATTATTTTAATTTATTTGTCCTTTTTTCTTTTTTATTGAACGTTTATTGCTTAAAATATAAAGCGTTTGTCTCATACTAAAGCTAACGGTGAAAATCTCTTAATGCAATGGCTCCATTAAAATGTTAAAAAAAATCATTTAAAATGGCTGCACAACAATGCCTGGTTCCAAGCCATTTGTCATAGAAAACAATATAAATAAACAAAACGACCATTTAAGTGGGAATCGATATTGTGGGGAAAAAAATAAAAAGATTAACAGAACGGGCAATAAAAATTGTGTATCATAAAAGCATAAAGTAGGGTATTAAATAAAAATACATTTAAAAATCGTATAAAAAAATAAAACAGCTGAGAGTCACCCTCTTAAAATGTGTGTATTTTTCGTTTTTATTTTAAAAAATTTTTTTCTTTAATTTTCTGTTTTCAAACAATATTTCTTGAGTTATTTTTAAAATACTATGCAATGTCCAACATACACGCATACTCATATGGTCTTTACAAATCCAATGCTGGCACAGGCATTTCTATTTATATACGCTGCATATCCATTAATATGCACGAAAACATGCTCCATACGCAATCAAGTATGGATATGCCGCATATATATGTTTGATCACATGCATGTCATTCGCTCTTTGCCATTTGAAAGAAAGAAGAGGAGAAAAAATGTTGCATTCTATTCCATTTGATTGTTGGGGTCCATGGCAAAGCAAATAGAATATTTAGAAATTGTCATAAGGCTTGTCGGAGCACGTAAACATTTGGTTTTCATTTTATTTTTAGATTTTTTAAAATTTCGATTTGTAATTGGAAGTGATTTGAGTTATTGAGGAAACAATTTGTTGACAAAACCCTAGTCATTGTTAAGTGTAATGGAAAAATTATTTTTTTGTTATTCGGACAAGTTCAGTTCACTTTTGCAACCCGCAAAAGTAGGCACACGGATTTCCTGTCCGATTTAATTGAAATTTAATGCTTCTTAAAAGTAAAAGGTAAATAAAGTGAACAATGTTCTCGACATATTTTCAACTTCCTTAATCATAGAAGTAGAACACCCAGCGTCCTCCTATGAAAATCATTATTCCAGTTAAGGGTCATTATTACAACTTCCCGCTAAATTGGATTGAGTTAAAGACAACTTTAGCTAAAGTGAACTTTAAAGTCACCTCTAATTTACTTTCGTTATTATAACCTACACATAAAATAAAGTTAATCGTTTTCAAAAACATGGCCGGAACAATGTCGATAACACTGCTCAATTAAACAAGTTTTTCTTAAACGCAGTGGCAACGAAGGGCCTCTTTTTTGTTGGTGTATTTCCTCATTTTGTTTATATTTAAATATATTGAAAATAATAAATAATATGGTAAGTTCAAATAATACCATATTGAACCATATTTAAACGTATTATTGAATGAGTTGGCAACTGACCCTAATTTTTATCGAAAAATCATCTTCAGCGATAAGGCTCATTTCTGTATGAAATCAAAAAAATTGTCCAAATTGGAACGATATAATCTATGTGAGATCGAAGAACGCTCAATTCACTCTATAAAAGTCAATGTTTGTTGTGGATTTTGGGTCGACGAGGTCATCGGTACATATTTTTTTAAGAACCACGTTAACCAGGCTAACACCGGCGATGATTACATTAGCTTTACGATGTTTAAATAGGACAGCGCTACGTGCCACACAACTCTTGCTACCTTCGATATTCTACAAGACCGACTTGATGGCATAGTCATCTCACGTGGAAGTCATATGAACTGGTCACTTAGATCCAATAAGCCACGGTGGTCCTTACAGTCAACATAACCCATGCAATCGATCGAATTCAGTCTGATTTATGCACCAGAGTCATGGAAACTTTCAGCTTAAAGTAGACTTCGAACGACAGATGTGTGAGAAACTTCTCATGGCAATTTGATTTTTTACTTTTTTACCACAAATCTGCTGAGAGGAAGTCGCCGAAGAAATATTTTTTCATATTTCATTTTGTTGGAGATGTCTGACCTGGGAAGATAAATATAGGAAGCGCTTTAAAACAGACTCTGCCTAACGGTTGACATTTTAATCATTTAAGTTTTCAAAACTTGAAATTACAGAACTTTGGAAAACAAAATGAAATTTGTATCTCGTAAATGATAAATGAATGCCTGTCACTTATATACCACTTAAGGATTACTTCATGCAAATGAGGCTCAAACCTATGCTTTCAATTTTGTCATCTTTTTCCAACCAGTTTCCATTTTCAAATGGTGTCTCGCCAATAGTCTAGTAGGTAGTGTTTTGGTATATTAGACGTAAGGCCATGTTTCAAACCCCAGGTCAAACATTTCCACCAAAAACGAAAACATAAAAAATATTTCTTGGGCGACTTCCTCTCAGCAGATTTCTGATAAAAACTCTGAGTGTAAATAAAATTGATATGAAAAAGTTTCTCAAAAAACCGATTACAAACATCCAGAGTATCTGATTGGAATCGAATCCACGGCCTAAGCACTTGAAGTTTAGTACACTACCTACTAGACCATCGGGGCACCCAATTCTTCCATTTTTAGCTTCAATGTCTGCAAAGTTATTGGAGGAGTGCCGCCCAAAGATGATATCCTTTCGTAAACCATATCAAATGTATGTTTTAGGGTACATTAACTGAATTTAAACTGTCACTGTCTACTGTTTGCAATGAATTCGCGGATTCCTAAAAATTTTAAGACTTAGTAATAGACTTCAGGCCACGGTTGAAATCCCACATCAGACATGTCGAAGGAAATATGAAAGATGATTTTTTGTCTGTATATTTCTGGCAAAAACACTAAGGGTCATTATTAGGGCCGTTAACTAAAGGGAAGGTTTTTAGCGGGCAGATTAATTGTTTTTCATTAATATGAGTACACAATAAGATAAATGTGAGCGTTAAGCTAAAGGGAGGTTCATCCTACCTCTAACTTTTATAGTTAAGTTTATGTTTGAACTTGCCATATTATATTATTTTTTCAATATGGCAACTTCAAATATAAACAAAAAGACGCCCTTCGTTGCCACTGCCTTTAAAAAAACTTGTTTAATTTAGTAGTTTTATCGACATTGCTCCGGCACTGTCATATTTTTGAAAAAGTTGACTTTATTTTATCTGTAGGTTGTAATAACGAAAATAAGTTAAAGATAACTTTAAAGTTCACTTTAGCTAAAACTATCTTTAACTAAACCTAACTTTAATGGCAAGTTGTAATAATGGCCCTAAGAGTAAAATAAAATTGCCATGAAAAGTTTGAAATCTATTGTTCGTAGCCTACTTTAAACTGTAGGTTCCAATCACTCACGTATAAGTACACAAACAACATAAGCGGCGTGAGAAACTGAATCGTAATACTGGCTGAAGGGTTGTAATGACTAATTAACTATGTGTGTATATAAGTATCTCCACAATGATAGCTGGAATGTGGCCATCTTATTAGTTGGCTTGTTTCTGGAAATTATGATGGTTTTATTTTAATTCTTTAACCCTAATATAGCATGACGCTTGAGTCGACCTTACCATAAAAAATTATTTTAATTTTTTTTGTCTTCTATTTCAAGAGATTTTTATCGTTAATTTTTGCTCACACAGTGTGTACATGTGACTGTTGTTTTCTTATTTTTCTTGGCTCGTATTTTGCATGTTTTATTAGCATAAAAGAATTTCTTTTTTTTTCGGGGTTAAAGAACTATTTTATTTCTATAGATTTTATTACTCATACATTTTGCTTCCCCTATTTTGAAATATTCAACACAAATTCAAATAAAAGAAATGAAAAGCGAAAAAAAGGAAAAAACGAAAAGAAAAAGAAAAACAAGAAAAATTAATCGTAAAACATTAACACACTTTGTTTAAAAATGAAAAGAGATAAAGTTTTTCTCTTTCTATTTCAAATGGGTTTTCTGCAAATGTTTAGTTTACTTTATTTTCTAATTTCTTCTTCTTTCTTTTCTACTAGTTTTCCTTTACTTCTGTCGCTTTTAGCATCAAATGTATGCGATAATAATGATGGTAATGGCTTTAAAACAAAATTAAAGTTTAAATGGTCCAATATAATGAGAAGAACTAAGTGGGAAAGAGAGATAGAGAGAGAGAGAGAGTGAAAAATAAATTGAAAATTGTTTTAAATTGAGCGCTTTTGATTTTTTCAATAATCACACACAGGCATTCATTCCACTTACATACCTCTGTATACAAGAAAGTTTAACTATTAAACTATGCTGGCGTTTAAGAAGTTTAATAGAAAAGTTTTCTATCTTGATTCTCTCCTTTTAGTTGTTATTTTTTACTTTGCTTCAGTATTTATTTTCATAAACTAAGAGCTTTTGTGAAGTATAAGAAACCTTTAAACATTGCTTAGGCATTTTTATTTTGTGGCTATATGGCAACGCCTGAATAATAAGCTGAAGCAGGAAGAGAACATGGGTTTGGTGGTAGACCTTAGATCATGATTAAAAGTAATTAACTTATTAAGTGGGTATGATAAGAATATAAGAAAAAACAAGAACAGTTCAGTCAGTTTAACTGCCAGGTTAAATGCCTGCACTTCTCTTGTGTTTGTCTTTACAACCCTTCAGTCAGGATTACGGCCTAACTCTTCACATGACTTATATTGTGTGTGTATTAACTTTAAACATGAATGACAGGAGTTACAGTTTAAAGTTGACTCCGAACAATATGTGTTTGATAAACTTTTGATGTCAATTCCATTAACTCTCAGAGTTTTTGCCAAAAATCTGCTGAGAGGAAGTCACTGCAGAAATACTTTTTTCAGTTTCAGACGATTTTTTATGAGCTGTTTACATAACTGTGATCAGAATTACAAGGATATCACCTCTATTCGCAGCTACACATTTTGTAGAAGATTTGCGTAGGCTAAGAGGTCAGGCTATCAGAGCGCCTTGCTATCTGAACTTATCTCTTCCATGCAAGGTTACCTCCTCAAGAACCACAATCCTCAATAACCCATAGTGACGATCTTTCCGTCTTGAAAACACAGTAATGATCTTGTAGCTTTATCGTGCATGGGTTTTATTACTCGTCTGCACTTTATATTTAGTCTTGAGGCAATTATTCCCTTAATCCTAAGCATAGCGTGGTTGCATGCAATCAATATTCGCAGAAGTTTTTAATTACGTCAAGATTCTCAAATCATTAATATTTGATCCGTATCAATGTGTAGTTGACCAGATGCATTGACTGGTATTACCTGCTGAGCCAGCTAGAGTAAAGTTCCACCAGAAGGAGATTGAAAATAGTTTCCAATGCAAAATCTATAAACCGTATTTCCATAATGGTGGCCACTAACGATTTATTTCATGTAAAGATTGTAAATTTCCTGAACTATTTCCTCTATTTTGCAGAAGCGTTTTCACTTCACTCCAACTAGTTCTGCTGCTTTTTAATTCGGCTTCTTTTTGCCTTCTCCCTGTGGGAGCAGAGCGTCCTTTCCATCTGTTTTTTTGCACATACCATTCTATGGCAATTCTGGTGGTATCGCCTGAATGCCTTCTAAATGTATGGCCGAGGTAACGCTATTTGTGCCTCTTTATCTGGATCGATTAGGCATTGTTGGTCTGTCTTTTACGAAAGCCTCTTATCGAATATAGTTCTTCGCCAGTATATGCAGACGATATTGCGTGCGATTCACGCTGTGATAGTGTTCTATGATTCGGAAAAGTACAATAAAATTGCACTGAATTATAATAAAAATAAATAAAATTTCCAAAAATCGATCGTCGAATTCAAACTACAAGTCTCGCCACTCATGTATAAAATTAACACACACAACATAAGTGATGTGAGAGCTAGATCGTATTCTTCACTGAAGGGTTATAATGGCCACTTATGTGCTTATGCAATTACGTAAGCAATCACTTTGTTAATCACACATAGCAAAGTAATACCACGCCAGTTGTTAGGATTTGTAAAGGCGCCAAATTACGCCGTGTTTATTATGACATCTTCAATCAGTTCATTTGTTATCATTGCCATTAGCAATTTGTAATGTCAAAATGAGAGCACAAAAAGACTCTGCTGCATGACTCTACCAGAGATCAGCAATGAGTACTCAAAAAGATGAGTAGAAGCGAATCATACATACGCATTCATACTTATTTTAATATCATACTCATACCACTCATATTCAAAGTTTGAAGTACTCATCGTACTCATACTTAACAATACGCATGATATTGTTGATTTCGATTCTCCTGACCTCAACATTTACAAGAATCACAAAATGATGATTCGCTTACGAACACTACAATACTCACTAGAAGGTTATATGTTTGCTATGCCTGCTGCTCGGCCTTTTTTGTAAATACAACAACAACTAAGACTGTAAATTTTGAAAAATGAATCGAGTCACTCGAAAAATTTATGAGTATTATAAGCATTTTTCTAAATTTATGAATCTGAATGAGTAGGCTTATGAATCAAACATATTTCGATTGGTATGAGTTTGATATCAATGTTGTACTCATAGTCATTGCACCGTGTAGTTATAAATCAACGTTGCAGTGAGTACGAATGAATCAGAGTAGTTAAATTTCAATACTGTTGACTCACTTTTATTCAAAATTTTATGAGTGCTTATGAGTAACGAAAAACGATTCATTCCTGATCTCTGGACTGTACCACAGTGAATATTATCGATTAAAGCCTTGAAGGTTATTAAGGGACTACGAACAATTTTGATGAAAAACTATTTTTTATGTAAAGTTTTTAAGTTTTCATGTATCCATCATTAATTTAAGATTTCTATTACCAAACGTAGTGGCTAATCCATTAAAATGTTCATTCGTTAGAATTAAAAGTGAAAGCCACAATGAAATTTCTTTTCAAGCCTTTTCATTCATTTCAGATTGAATAAAGGAAACTGAAATACAATAATATTTCGCTTTAATTGTGAGAGACTGAATTATAAAATGAAATACGAACTGAAAACAGAAGAAAATCAAGTTGAAAGCAACCATAAACTATTTATACAAGAAAACTAAAAAAATAAAAAAATCTATACACAGTAAAACTGAATGGATGGGAATATTTGAATTGAAATGAAAACAATAAAACTAAAATTAAAATAAAAGGAAATGAAAGGAATTTTAAAAACAAGCAATAAAATAACAAAGTGGAATTAAATAAAAAGAACGCAAAGAAAACACCAAAGAATCCATAAAAAATACAAAGAAAACAGAGAGAGAATCTTAGGAATTCTTTAATAAAAAAAAACTAAAAAAAAACACACTAATGCCCCTAGTAAAAGCAAACGTAAGACTAAATGAAACAACCAATGCTGGCAACAGCAGCAGCAACAGCAACAGCAGAAAAGAAAACTAACAATAAAGCGAACACAAAAAAACAATACAAAGTAGAAAATGAAACATTCAACAATATTTTGGATTTTCTGGCTGACATTTATCAGCATACATCACAATCAATTACTGTGTACAAGTGCTGCCGTAGCTAAACAGCTACAACTACAGCAACAGCACAATCAGCAATTGCAACAATTGCTACAACGAACAGCTGCACTGGCAGCAGCCAACTCATCAATACGACGACTCAAACAACAACAGCAGCTGCAGAGGCAACAACAATGGTTTCCAAAAGAAGGCACAACAAAAGAGGTAATAGGTGATGTTGTCGATATGTCTACAGACGTTGTTGACACTATTGACAAGGCAAACGGGAACAATGAAAAGAATGTCGATAAAAATAACTTGGCAAAATCCAAAGACGACATGCGACAAAAGAAAAATGCCATAAAATTATCAGCAGCATCAGCATCAGCAACGAGAACAACAGCTGAATCAACAAAATATTTCATGCAACAAATGTTAAAGCAACATGAGAATAAACTGAAGCAAACTAATCATACTACTGGCCATGCAATGACAAATTCCGATTCTCTGGAGAATATTTCCGATGAAATTAAAGATTTTCGCAAACGTCAGTTTAAAAATAAACAACAACAACAACGTCATAATGAAAACCTAAATGATCCAAAGACAATGATTTATGATTTTAAAGAGAATCTACAGAATCTACTTCAAAGCAATATTAGCCACATTAAATTGCAGCCACTGTATAGCGGTGAATATATGTCGACGGTAACATTGTCTACAGTGAAACGTGCGGCTATAATGTTGCAACCACAAACCACAACAACAACAACAAGCTCAACAATTCCTAGCACCACTACCACAAGTACAACCACCACTATCGCTACCACCAGCACCAGGCAAACAAAACCCAGAACAGCTACAACTACTTTAAGGCCAACTTATTATTTTATTTCACCCACTTCCTTTGCATCAGCTAGAGAAAGTTTACCATCAACAACATCAACAACATCAACAACAACACCAACAGTAAAAGCAACCGTAGCAAATAAAGTCAACAACATATTCGTTGGCCATTCAACACCGGTAGAACGTCGTCATATTATACCCGAAAAACTGCAATATACCAGAGAGATTATTATCAAACAGGGTCGTCTTATGGGTATTAAACGTAATTTTCCACCCTCTTCGGGTTTACGTGCCGTTGATCAATATCTTGGTTTGCCGTATGCAGAGGCTCCTGTGGGTAGTCGTCGCTTTATGCCACCAGGTATGTTATACATTTTAATTAGTCGGTAATAGAAAAAGATTTTTTCGTTATATTTGTTGTTTTAATACAACAACAACTCATGATGCAATTGTACTCATGTATTTATGTTTGTCCAGATTAGATGCATTTTTCAGTTTCTTTTAATAAAATATTCTAGATAAACGGGGCGTTCTTCTGCATCATAAGATGATAGAACGGCCGGCCAAACGACACCCTCTGTCTAGTATTGTAACTTTTTTCCAAGTGGTGATGAATCCTAGATTTCTTCTAATCTTTGTTGTTGATATAAGAACCTACACCGTAGTTCTCGCTAAAATGGGGATAATCGGGCTTGCAACGTATTCAGAATACAATACTTAGGGCTTAGAACCGACAACACATACTGGATCTTACATGCCGTGCTTGGTCTAAAAGCGTAAAGCTGTTTCAAATTTATTCAAGATGTAACAGTATGGGCTTAGAACCGAGACCGCTAATGACTGTTATGGGCCGAGGTGGAACCAAACTTGGTATACGGTTCTTATGATCGTTGGACGGTGTGAAACACCAAAATTAATTCAAACAGTTGGACAGTGAGAGTATTAATCCACTCTATTTCACTGCAACTAAGGGACTATTTTCTAAGCACAAATGACTCCTCTCTTATCTTCTATTGAAGCAGAGGGCTAGCCTAGTGGCAGTAAAGCTTAATGCAGTTAATGGGTATGATATGGGATTTTAGTATTCCAACTAGAAGCTTCTGTTTTGAAGTTACGGTGAAGATACGCAGTGCCTGTCAACTGCTATGTTTTCCAGGTGTAGGTCATGAGCAATTCCAATGCGGATAAGGGGTCTGAAAGCCAGACTGCTATTAAGTTCCGAACAAACGTAACTTCTATGTCCGTTCTTGTGAGCGAGACTTCTGAAGGAAATCTCGTATCATCTAAAGTTAACATTTATATGGGAACATCGTTAGTTTTTTTTTTTTTGTTATCAACACTTAGGGCATGACCCCTATTTATTCAAAGCATTGTCTTAAAATACAGGAAAGATATTTTGGGTAGAAGGATGGAAGGAGGAGGTAGTGTACGACAATTTTTTAATGGCCAGTACTTCGTCACCTTTTTTTCGAGTTCTACTTTGTAGCAATAATTCTTACTTTATTTTTTCTATTGTTAGTAATAACATACAATGTCAGACAATCCAAAGTCCTAGAGTCTTTGGATGGAAATCAGAGATCAGCAATGAATCGTTTTTTTCGCTACTCATAAGCACTCATGAATTTTAAATATGAGTGAGTCAACAGTATTAAAATTCAGCTACTCTGATTCATTCGTACTCAATACAATATTGATTTATGAGTACAAGTTGCAATGAGTATGAGTACAACATTGACATTAAACTCATACCATTCGAAATATGTTGGATTCATAAGCCTACTCATTCAGAGATTCATAAGTTTAGAAAAATACTTATAATACTCATAAACGATTCGAATTATTCATAAAAATTTACAGTCTTAGTTGTTGTTGCATTTACAAAAAAAAAGAAGACAAAAAAGACAAAGACAGCAAGCAGAGCAAACACACAACCTTCTAGTGAGTATTGTAGTGTTCGTACGCGTGCCAAGCTTATTTTGCGATTCTTGTAAATGATGAATCATGGAGAGTCGAAATCAACAACATCATACGTGTTGTTAAGTATGATTGTGATGAGTACTTCAAACTTTGAATGTCAGTAGTATGAGTATGAGTGCGTGTAAATGTCAGAAATTATGAGTATGATTCGATTCTATTTATCTTTTTGAATACTCATTGCTGATCTCTGGTGGGAATCGAACCCCCTGCATTGCTATTTGAAGTTTAGCACACTACCAAGGCGCCCGATATTGTTACGGAACTGGTCAGGGTTGGCACCGTACAGTGTCTTCCTTATGTTAGGCTACGTTAGGTTAGATTGATAGCCTTGTGACGCCACAGGTGAACGTAGTCTCTGTAAGGACCAAGTTCTTTTAATCAGGGGACAAGAAATTGGTCATCGAAAGAACTGCACCGTTTCGATATGTAAAAGAGTGTATTTGTTTCGATTGCCTCAGTCAAACTAAGTGTTCTCTGTCAGTTCTCGAAAAGCTTCAATTTCATTGACAGCAGAAAAGATAGTAATTGTGGTATCACAATAGACCTAAACTCCGTCAGAAGTGGCACCTTGCCTTTTAAGGATCAGAGGCCACCTAACTTAAACTAATATTTGCATAACTGTTATTTTTCTACGAATGAGAATTGACTTTTTCCCCAACCTTTTGTTATTGTCTATAAATTTTCATTCTGCACTACAAAGTTGTGTTCCGCAAATTTTTTTTTTGTTCGTTCTAAAACAGAAACCCCCAGCATATACATAAATGAATACACATAAATATACTCATATATGTATGTACGTCTGCATCTAAGCATTTACCAATTTCCGATTCCCTTTTCTAACATTTCTTTTCAACTTGATTCTCTAGTAAGTCTGTTAAAGGGTTAAGTGTTGCCTTTATAATGATTTCTCTCAGTATAGAGTGTGCATGTATGTGTGTGCAATAGTTTTATATGCCTATGCAACTAACAACGGCTTGCAACTCTTTTTCTTTTCCGCATAATGAATATGTGGCAGTTGAACTGGGGTTTTCTTTTTTCTTTCTTACTTACTTTCATTATAATTTTTTTTTCTATATGCTCTTCTGTTTCTTTTTCTTTTTTTTGTTGTTTCATATTTTGTTTTTGCTGCTTCTCCATGCAACGAATGTACATTTTAATGAGTATAAGTTGCTACGTTATTGTTGTTGATGTCGTTGTTGTTGTTGTTGTTGCTGTTGCTGTTGATTTTAGATTGTAAATGCCAAAAAAATACGGAAAAAATGAAAATGAAAAAGAAAAGTTCCAAGAATTTTTCCTGATGTTACAATTAAATGAAGTGTAGATAGTAATTAAATGGAAAGGAAATTAGTAAAGAAAGCAAAACTGCATAAAATCAAGTAAAAGTTCCTGGAAAGAAATTTAAATTAATTTGGCTTTATTTAATAAAACTTGTTAAATTGTTTCGAATACATATTCTCAAGGAAAATGTATGCCATAATAGTAGTTTCTAAAAAAACATTAGAAAATATTTTAAATTTCGTAGAAAATTAATTGCAAATTAACCCTAAAACTGCATTTTATTTTCAGTTGTACCAATTGTTTTCTCTTTCAGTTTAGTAATCACACTAATCAGATATAGAAGTTAAATTTGTTTCCGATATAGGTAAAGTTAGGTAACTGACATGAACATTCCGTACAATTAGGTTTATTGGGTATCCCTAGAGAAAGTTCTTATCAAAAGATTCTTTCATTCTCGTCTGTCGACCTCTATATCTCTAGATCACAATGTATTCTGCATAAATCTCTTTCTGTTCTCCTTAAGATACCAGCAGATCACCATTTAGAATAATTTTTCGCTGAGCCTGTAGCGTCCTGTCACAAGACATACATAATATACATACATAATTCGTCTTTACAATACTTCCGTCAGGATTACGACGGAACCATACTTGTGTTGTGTGTGCGGATTTTTTTATGTATCAGTCTAAGAATTATTGCTACGAACCATCCTAGCCCAGCTATGGATGGATGAACATCCTGAATAGCAATAGGGCAAGGATCATCCCGGGTACCTTGGTTTGCTGCCACTCTTGCAATCAAGGATCACATGATACGGGGCACCTCTTTGGTTGCCCCGCAAATCCGACAACCCTACGACCTATAGCCTTATGGCTGAATCCTACGACAGCAGCGGACTTTCTAGGACTATCAATCACATAACGATGACTGCATACATACACAGCTAATAATTCATAATTCCATCTCTTACCCATTCCATCTCCACCACAATTACACAGGCGTACAACCAAACACATAAACTAATTTTCTTATATCTACAGGAAGATACTTCCGGAGACAATAGCAGAACTGTTACAACAACAACAACAGTTTAAAGTCGACTTCGATCGACAGATTTTTGAGACCCATTTTAATGTAAATTTTATTTACTTTTAGAGTTTTTGCCAGAAATCTGCTGATAAGAAGTCCCCGAAGAAATATTTTTTTATATACGCTTTGTTGAAGATGTCTGACCTGACGTTTCAACCGTGGTCGCACGTCCAATAAGCCACTACCTACTATACTACGGCGGCTATATCTTGCCACAAGATCAGTTCGGGTTTTCCCTGAATAGTCTGATACAAACGTCAGATCTACTTTTATTATGATTTCCTAATAAAAGCTTTGTTGCCTTAAACAGACTTGGTTTGAGAAGAGTCTTAGCCTCTCTCTATCTTCCCTTTTCATAAGAATATTTTTTTAAACATCTACTTCCAATTCATAGAAGGGTTTTGACACTAGCAGCAACATAAAAGCAGCAACATAAAACCTCCTCGCGACTTTATCTGTCTGGTGTTTGTCGGGGACAGCATGAGCCCGCATATTTGTATCTTATCACACTGCCTTTCATTTAACCTCATTAGAGCCGAGTGATTGCATGGCAGCCTGACTCTCCGATCGATTCGATATGTCCTGCCTCTTGTACCATACTTTCTATCCAAAATGAATTGATTACATCTTTCGATTTTCGAATTTCTCTATGGGGACTAAATTTTTCATTCTTCTTCCTCTTGCTTCTGTTTCAAAGGTCGTCCTTTACCCAGCTGTATATCATAAAATAAGGCTTCTTTTAAAAAGGTATGTAATTTCCACATTACATCAACCATTTATGGTACTAAGTCTTGTTGCAAAGAATATTTCGAAATCATAGAATTTACTGGCTTTGTTCTTTTGGTTCTTTTCGAATCCGTAAGCCCCAAAAGAACTTCATGATAGACTTGTCTTCCGTTAATCTAATCATAGACTTCAAAGCTTAGGTTTTCACTGCCATGCGCAGCAGACTTAAGTCCAACAGAGCCTACAGGACAAGTTCTAATTGACCTTTTATGACTACAAATGCTATTCCCTGTTTCATATCAAACACTTTTCGGGCCGTACCCCGACCGAAGGTAACTATTGGCCGGCCCATCATGTTATACGTTCAGTTCATAATTTCTGGTAATGCAAACCAGAATTACTTGCAAGCCTATTGTATACAATTATGGCACTACTGGCTATTTGTGAGATGCTCTCTATATGATCCATTCAAGTCAATTTACTATACAGTACTCACTCTATGTCCAGCTAGTCGTTTCACATCCCAAATGTAATTGTATGCGGGTTTAAACCTCTTCAAATTTATTCCACCAAAGTCCATTACTAATGTCCCATCTTGTTATCTACTGTGTAGTAGGCCTGCTTTCCAGCTCTTTCCATAAATACTGTGATTAATATTTCTCCATTTAATTTCCTCAAGTTACTCTCCTTTTTCTGTCTATTACTCCCTTATCAGAGTCTCTCTAAGTATCAAAGATATTACAAAAGTTGTCTCGCTCATCGTAAAGCGTACAGCCCAAAGAAATATGAGACCATAAGAACCACTAATTGGAAATGCAGTAGCCAATCGTATGAAAAGCATATTTTGTAACCAAGTTATGGTAGCAAGAAAGTTTAAATACATATATATTTAATAACAAACACATTTACACGCATGCATATCATATCATCTCTTAAATTGTGTAAGAGTGTAGTAAACCATATCATTGAAATGAATATCTTAAGAAGTTTTAAAACAGGAAATATCTTAAGACACACATACGTACAGAAACAGGCAAAACAACCACACATGCATGTATGGTACATGTATTGGTAGAATATGTATTCTAATGACCTACAAATACTAACGGAATTCAAGAGTTTTTAGGATTTCTTGAATACTTTGCAACGAATGTATTCGTAGTAGTTGTTCTCCCAGTTATTGGTTTGAAGTGAGTCAGTTGTATCCAATTTTTTTGTAAAGATAAATCTGTAAAAGCGATGTGTGAATGAAGCCTAGTCGTTGAGTTAAAAATGCGAAGAATATACTGCAGTAGCTGCATGGTGCTACCCAAGAGTTTTTAAGCTTTGCGAATAATTCGAAATCAACAGCTTTCGTATGAGCATTAGCAGCAGAGATCAGTAATGAATCGTTTTTTCGCCACTCATTAGTACTCATGAAATTTTGAGTATGAGTGAGTCAACAGTATTGAAATTCAGCTACTCTGATTCATTCGTACTCACTACAATGTTGATTTATAAGTACAGTTTGCAATGAGTATGAGTACAACGTTGACATCAAACTCATACCATTCGAAATATGTTTGATTCATGAGCCTACTCATTCAGATTTATAAATTTTGAAAAATACTTATAATACTCATAAATGATTCGAGTGATTCGAATGATTCATCAATATTTAGAGTCTTAGTTGTTGTTGCATTTACAAAAAAAAAGGAAAAAGGCACATAAACAAAAAAGAATAAATACACAACCTTCTAGTGAGTATTGTAGTGTTCGTAGGAGAATTATACTTATTTTGGGATCCGTGTAAATATAGAGGCATGGAGAGTCGACATCAATAACATCATACGTGTTGTTAAGTATGAATATCATGAGTACTTCAAACTTTAAATATGAGTAGAATGAGTATGATATTAAAATAAGTATGAATTCGTATAAGTATCAGAAATTATGAGTATGTTTCGATTCTTCTCATCTTTTTGAATACTCATTGCTGATCTCTGATTAGGATCTTTATTAGGGAAGAGAGCTGTACTTATTAAAATAAATAAAATACTAGACTATGGCGAATTCAGCAGCTATCAGTTTCTACAAGAAGTCAGATTTTTCTTTTTTTTCTATTAAACTCACTTCTCAACAGTGCTAAGTGCATTTTTCAATCTTCATACGCTAACGACTGTATCCTTTGTAGCTGCATAGAGAGAGTGCTTGTGGTTGTTAAGACAAAAACTTTCAATGACTTGCAGGATATTTAGTGGAATATCTCATGCGAGCATGTATACTTTTATTAAAACGAACATGTAAATTATTTCTGTAACTATCGTAGCAAACGTTTGTCTTTTCCGCTAAAAACTCAAATAAAATCTCGTTTCTTCTTCATTATTTAGTAGATTTCGTAGCAACATTTTAACATGCAACTGTGACGTCTACAAATTGCAATGAAATTAAATTCTACCACCACAAAAACCATCATGCTATACCTACTCCTACCCCTACCCCTTCCCTTTCCCAAACCAAAATGTTTCAAACAATAACTTTTGTATGGTTATGCAGAAAAGTAAAATTACGTTTTGTTCTCTTATGGATGGAATGTGCTTCTTAAATATTTTCTAATTTATGGAGGTTAACCGGGGGAATTTTTTTGTTAAGTCTTGCGTTAAACGAAAAATCTTGCACAAAAGAAACGTAATTAAATTCATAGATGTGGTCGTATTAAATGCCAAAGAAAAGAGGAAAAAAATAAATGTGGAGGATTTTTTTGTTAATACCATAAGACACTGTAGCTTATAATGATTTTATGCATGCATAAGGCATGGTATAAATTAAATTTTGTTTGAAATATTTTTTCCTGTTTTTTGTTATAATTTGGGTTGTTTCTGTTTGAATTTTTGTCTTGTTTTAAATCTTTAAATTAAAATCAAATCTGTGTTTAACTCGTCTTTAATACGTATCTCTAATTAACACGCTAAATTGAGTCTCATGATGACCATAGATTTCTAACTTTATTTCCTATTCTCCATACAGTTGTGGTTCATATATGTACATATGTGTAGTTGATCCCTCCTTTTCATGTGTAGTTGTTTGTTAAAGTATTAGGACTTATTTATTCGTATGACTCGTAATAGCGTACGGGTAGTAATTGTAGTAAAGAGAAAAAAATTTGTTCTCATATGTAAGACGTGTTTGGTATTTGCTTGTTCAAATCACACAGTGAAACTGAAAATAAGTTATACACTATGATACATACATACATAATTAGTCATTACAACATTTCAGTCAGGATTACGACCTAGTTTCTGACACTACTTATGTTGTGCATACATGAGTGGCGGGACCTACAGTTTAAAGTCGACTCCGACCAAAAGATTTTTCGAGAACCTTTTCATGGCAGCTTTATTAACTGTCAGAGTCAGAGTCAGTCAGAAATAGGCTGAAAGGGAGCCGCCGAAAAAAAAAATAAAATAAAAGTTTAAGAACCTCCACATCTTAATAGCCCTCAGCTCCTTAAGAAATCATTTGAGGAAATGCCCAGTTTGTTAGTATGCCTACTAATAATAAAGTGGGCCGTGATAATAACATTTGTGTGATTGTAGCAAAATTGCACGTATCGTCCTGCGAGCGAGCCTCACTGAAAACCTATGCCCTGTAACATTTTTTTTTGTTTTTGACCGCTATAGTTCATCAGTAATACTACAGCGCTTGTCTTGTATGTCGGTCTTCAAAATTCATTTCGGGGCACCAACCTATGCATTAGGTTTGTGTTTCATTTTCAGTGGAATACAAGTTCCGTAAATAGTTAGTCTAGTAGGTATTGTGTTGGCTTATTGGGGGTAAGACCACGGTTCGAACCCCAAGTCAGACATCAAAACTAAATGCGAAAAAATATTTCTTCGGCGACTTCCACTCAGCAGATTTTTGGCTAATGAAATTGCCATGAAAAGTTCCTCAAAAAAATTGTTCATTCCGATTCGACTGCGGTCCCGCCACTCATGTATAAAATTAACACACATAACCTAAGTGTTGTGAGAAGCTAGGTTGTAATCCTGACTGAAGGGTTATACTGGCCAATTAGGTGTGTATGCATGCAAATAGTTAGGAGATCAGATGGTGTGCAATATATCGACCTTACGAAACCGAGTTCACATGAAAGCTTCTTTCGGCAATTGCAAAGTATGCCATTCACAGTTATATTGCCCTGAATTTTCATCACCAGAACAACCAGAACTTTTAATTTTCCTGTATTCACAGTTTAGGGGACATGTTGTCAATGTTCCTACACCATTTGAAAACAGACTGTAAGCCAGATTTGAGAGAGTTATTCAGATTAAGGCCTTTCGCTCTTCTACTTTGTAGGATTATGAATAGCAAAGGCTTCTATCATCTGTAGAAGAGTAGATTGGATGTCCAGTAAGACGAAATCAGAATTAAATTGGAGATCAAACAATACTCTGCGATACTATACCCTTTTTGCTTCTGCCGAATCAAATCAAACTTTTATTTTAAAAAAAATGAATTGCTATGGTCCATTTACAACTTTGTGGCTTCTACGGAGGTATTAATTGCCACTCTGTTATGTTGACACATTTGCAATGTCACATACTTGTCATGTGTTGTATTTTAAACTTTGATTTTCTTTCTAAAGATTCTACTGTATCTGGCATTTGCATTCAAAACTCTTTAAATACCACAAAAAATCTCAACCTGTGACCCACACTATTGACTTGTGGTGTGTAACAGATCCACACCCCTACCATTTAACAACATTCATACTCATATGAATATCTATGTACACAGATACACATACAATATACATATTTATATACATACAAGTACTATTATATGTTGATTTGCTCTAGAGATTGACGTGGTATGCCTGTGAGTCAAAGAACAGAAAACAAACAAAAGATGTGTCGAATTTGCTATAATATTCAAATCTCTATGCAAGTTAATGTGAAGCATGTTTGGCTTGGGTGTTTGAAAAAGTTTTGCTACAAGGAACACAAAAAAATAAAAATTTCTATCCAGTTATTAGAGTAGTGACGTTCTGTGATAAAGTTGACCTTCTGAGCTTTCTGAGAGTAGTTTGAAGTTAAAGTTCGGCATAGCCCGAAGCATATGATAGTCTGAGGCTGTAAGGTCCCGTGTATACGGTCAATTCATAAATATTTCTCAAGCCAAGTTTTCCCTCTAGCTATTGGTCCACCAAAGTTTTGTACATCTGTCGTTATCATATTGAAACAATATTGTTACGAAAATGGAACTGGTGTTTTGCTTTTTAACATTAACATTAAAATTATAAACAAAGGCTACAAAAACAATGCACTTGTTTACATGATAAATAAGTAAACAAAAATGCAACAACAATCATTGCAGGAATAAATGTAAACAAAATACAGAAACAACAATAAAATAACGATGTTTACATTTATCTCGAAATCTCGAGAAGGCGAAGCCATGAACATTCGCCTTCAAGAACACTCATCAGACTGCTTACGTTGTCATATAAAATGCAAGCCAAAGCAGGCAACAGAGTAAGTGAAGTTCAGTCAGTCTTGTGTGAAGACGCGTTGCGTGTGAAGAGAATAATCGCGGTTTTAAGACCTCCGTTATAAAGATCGGTCGTACAAGTGCCTAGTACTTACTAATTGTTTATGCAAAAGAGTGCAAAGAAAGCAATTGTTGTTGTTTACATCAAGTTGTGAACTGTTGCACAGAGAATCAACCGAATAATAAAGAATCTTAATTTAAATAAACACAAATTTATTTTTATTTTATTTGCAATCAACGAGCTGAGATTTTAAACGTTTTTAAAAGGTAAAAAATAACAATATCTTCTCTCTTGATTATTTTTGGTTGTTTCTATTGAATTACATTCTTCATTCATACATTTTTTTTACGTCATAGCAGAAGTTTGTAAAGAGTAATTGCCTTTCAAACCCTTCTGATACACGTCTTTACCGTTGGAAAAGCTTCCGTTTGCTTCACTTATCATCATTATTACAAGATCCACTTCTCGTCGCCTGTAATTATAAGTTATCAGTGAGTTTTTGCTGTGCAAACATTAAGTTGTTTAGAATACCCAATTGTTTGGGCGAGGTGCTTATCACTACTTATCTGTCCTTTATAGCGATTGAACCATCAGACTGAAGAGCATTTATAACATTAGAATAATCAAATTGAAAACGAGCACAATATTATCCTGTTGTGTTTTTAGCATTACAGCATCATCTCCTTCAAATTCATGAATTTGCTCAGTAGTCTACGACGCATTCTATCCTTAAAGAATGAAACTATGACAGTAATGTTACCAATTTTCCCAAGGTTTTTAAAAAGATTTAAGAGTCATCTACCCATAATTTGTAACAGGACTTTTTCGAACACCCAATACACATGTGTGTTTACAAGTTTGTTTGTGTGTTTTATACATGCTTTCTTAAGGGTTAATACTAACCGACTAGTTTGAGGTTTGAGCAGAAGAGAAAAAAGATTTCTATTTCAATTGCACAATACAGAACAAGAACCGAGAAAGAGAGAGAGGGATAAAGAGGGAAAATTAGAAGTGAATGCTTTCAAACTAATATGGTTAAAATAACCCAATAAGCCAAAGTGTTGCTAAAGTTGTCACACATTACAGAGTAAGTGTATGCAAAAGTCTGCATTCAGTTAGCCAATGACAAATAAAACCCAGTCAAGCTATTAATTAGCTAAAGTGTCTATTGGGTTTCAGTTTTAAATTATAAACCGACGCCACGTTGTCAAACTATAAGTTGTTCTTGGGTGACCAAAAGTCTGCATGGAGAACAATAAAAACTTGAAGCAAAATTACAATCAAAAGCAATTTTTTTTTGTTTTTTTTTCCTGAACTCATCAAGCAAAAAGTAGAAGTTGAAAATGAAATGGAAAATGAAAACTGAATAATACAGCAACTCATAAGCATATTAATAAAGAAACATAAAAAGAATTGAGTTTTTTTTATCTCCTTCACAACAGAAGACACAGAAAGCCATTGCTACACAATAATACAGTTGAGGGCAAAAACCCTGTGTCAACAAAATAAAAAGGCACAAACAAGGTTATTACAAAACTAGAGCAACTAGTGGTTAAAAGTAAAAGAAACAATGTAAATAAGTTTGTATACAACTTAATTTAATATTTAAATAAACATTTTTATTTTTATTGTATCTTCTATACATTTTCTATTTGCTCATATAGACGACTGTTTAAGGTTGTTAATATGTTTTTAGACAAAATACTAATAGAAACGGCATAAATCGAACGATGTTGAACGATGCCATTGTAAATAAATTTTATGATTATGACCACTTATTAACAGGATATTAAAATATTTATTAGGCCGTATAAAATTTAAGTGAAATATTAAAACATGGATATGGTGCCGCAATGACTTGATAGTCAATAAAAGTAAACTAATGAAACATTAAATATTTGTTTATATATGGCCCATAATATATCCGTTTAAATTTGAACCATCGGTAATTTCGAATCTGGCATTATAACTGATGTCATTGTCTGTTCTGTCACAGACTTCAGTATATTGTTACGTTTGTAACTTTTTAAAAACGTTTAAAATATGAGTTCTATGATTGCAAACAAAATAAATATAAATTTGTGTTTAGTTTCAATTGTTCGCAAAATAAATGTGCCACTATTTACAGCTTGATGTATTCAACAATAACTTGCTTATTCGTTAGTCTTCTTTAAACTTCTGCCCGGTAGATCTTTACAATGGCGATCTTCAAACCACGACTGTTTTCTTCACACAAGACTGACTGAATTCTTACTACTCGTTGCCTACTATGCTGGTGTTTGTTGTTATATTAAGCAGTAGAATAATTTATAAACAGGTTTGTTTACTGTATTGTCTTGTTTTTGTAGCTTTTGTTTATATTTTTAATGTTAAGCGATGTAAAAGCAAAACACCAGTATCTAGATTTTTCATTTTCGTAACAATATATTCCGAACTCTGACAGTCGGCAGCAAGACGGTAAATACTGATATTTTTACTTTGCTTTCTTTCTAGTATTTCCAGGGGATTTTACTTAAACAAATTCACTTTGGTTGTTGCCTAGTCTAGTAGGCAGGGTGTTGGCTTATTGGACGTGTGGCCGCGGTTTAAGCCCCAGGTCAGACCTCTCGAAAAAAACGAAATATGAAAAAAGATTTCTTTGACGACTATCTCTCAGGCAAAACTGTGGCAAAAATCTTTGAAATAGGTCGCGCCACTCATGTATAAAATTAACGCTCACAACATAAGTGGTGTGAGAAGTTAGATCGTTATCCTGAATGAAGGATTGTAAGAGCCAGTTATGTCTTTATGTATGTTGCCTACTAGTTTAACGATGGTCAGTTCCTCTCCCATAGCAATTGGGAATAGTAAAAAAAGTTATTATATCGTTGCGGTTCATGTATTCTCCCAGTTCTTTACCTCTGGTGACGCTATTGGTGGCGGCTGTACCTTCCACCCACCAGCATTCCCTGTAATTCCAATTTTTATTCACGTCGGTATTGTATAAATGGGTAAAAATCTTGAAGCTTCATTAAATACATCAGAGGGATGTATATTTAGTACACTGTTAGTCTGTAACAGTTGGCCACCACTGAGGTGTAAAGTTTACCGTCTTCTAGTTTTCAACATGACTAGGAAAATGCATTTTTCCTTCAGGTACATCTATATGGGCTGGCGTTTGTGGCAACAAAATCATTAAAATGATTTTATTTTAATTACAATTTATTGTGTTTTATGATTAAAAACAAAAAAAAAACAAAAAAAAACAAAAAAAACTTTTAGCACAACCCACGTACTTTTAATTGACTATTTTAATACTTACTACTCTGCCTGGCCTATTGATAATTTGCAAAGTTTTTCCATTATATTTTAGGTGCTGCCTTACCCTGGCAAGGCTTAAAAATGGCTCATCATCTACCGCCTGTGTGTCCTCAAAAATTACCGGATATCTCTTTGCAGGGTACAGCTAAAATGTCTAAAGGCCGTTATAAGCATTTGACACGTTTGTTGCCTTATCTTAAAACGGAAAATGAGGATTGCTTGTATTTGAATATCTATGTGCCAAATGAAAACGATGCCTCAACTTCATCTACTGGCGGTGGTGGTGGTGGTACTTCACCTGAATTTGCTTATGCCTCCAATGCGAACACAGATGATGATGACGATGAAAGTTTTATGCAAAAACATTTGTATCCTGTTATTGTCTACATACATGGTGAATCATTTGAATGGAATAGCGGAAATGCCTACGATGGTTCTGTGTTAGCCAGTTACGGTGAAGTTATAGTTGTTACAGTGAATTATCGTTTGGGTATTTTCGGTAAGTTAAGTCATTCATTCTAACTCATTCTAACTGGCACATTCACTATACGCTATGCGTTGCCAGTAACAAACTTTTAATATCACATTGTCTATTGCCACTCATTTTTTTGTTTTTCGTTGTTGTTGTTGATTTTTTTCTTTCTTTCTTTCTCACTACTACACACTCACGGTATTTCATTTCCCTTGGCAGGTTTCATGAGACCGAGTATTAATGAGAATACAGTTGCAAACTTTGGTTTACTTGATCAAATAGCTGCATTACATTGGATAAAAGAGAATATTCATTCGTTTGGCGGCGATAAGAATAGTGTTACATTAATGGGTCATACAACTGGTGCGGCATGTATCAACTATCTTATGGTATCACCTGTAGCTTCAGGTGAGTTTTATTTTTGTTTTTGTTATTTTGCGTTTTATACGAATTAAACTGTGTCACAGCCAGCAAGTGGATTTGTCAAAGTTTTTCTGCTTTTTCTGTTTCTTTCTTGTTTGCATGTATTTGATTGCAAAGGCTGAAGTTGATGTCGGAATGACATTTTGTGGACATTTATGAGTTTTAAATTGAATTTGTGCTATTTTTGGAAATACACCGTTAGAATGGCGTTTTATATCAGCCACGTTGACATTCAATTTGGATATGAATTTAAAAGTTAAAGACTTTAATACGCGATTTTGAAAGTAAATTTTAAACAATTTTATTTCTTTTCGTAGTTCAATTGTTTAAGGGTTTTTCCTGTTAATCAAAAAATTAATTTTAACAAGAACTATTTAAAGTTGCAATTTTCTATGAAGTCTTTAGAAACTTGCAAAAGAAATTTACTTGAGTTGTTAAGCAGTTCTTAGAATTTAATATAAGGTTCACCAAAAAAGAATTTTTGAATCATATCCTACGTAGTTCATGAAACGCGTTGTAAAGTAAAGCTACAGTGAAAGAAATTATGCAGTTTGTATACATAGCTGCCGTGAATAGTATAACGTACGAATTGGTAGAAGGCGCCATAGTATAGTAGGTAGTGTGTTGGCTTATTGGACGTAAGGCCAAGGTTGAAACACCAGGCCAGACATCTCCAACAAAACGAAATATCAAGAAATATTTCTTCTGCGTCTTCCTCTCAGCAGATTTCTGGCAAAACTCTGTGAGTACATAAAAATGCTATGAAAAGTTTCTCATAAATCTGTCTTTCGGAATCAACTTCAAGCTGTAGGTCCCGCCACCCATGTATACAATTAACACACACAATATGAGTGGTGTGAGAAGTCCATAATCCCGACTGACGCATTGTAAAGACTAATTATGTATGTATTTCCTTATTTATTTATAATATAGATTCCATATTATTACGTTTTTACCTTTTAAAAACGTTTCAAATATGAGCTCGTAGATTGAAAATAAAATAAAAAATAAATTTGTATTTAGTTTTAATTAAAATTCTTTATTATTCGTACGATTCTATATGCCGCTGTTCACAACTTTATGTAAACAACAACAATTGCCTTTTTTTGTGATTCCTCTGCGTATACCGTTTGTATAAATAATGAAAATTGCTAAACAATTATTCGACAGATCTTTGTAACGGAGATCTTCAAACCATGATTTCTCTCTTCAAACAAGGCTGACTTCAATAATTCAGTTGCCTGCTTTGCCTTGCCTTTTATATGGCAGAGTAAACAGTCTGATGAATGTTCTTTAAGGCGAATGTTCATGACTTCGCCTTCTCGAAATCTCTATAAATGTAAACAACGGTGTTTACATGTAAATAACGATTACTATTGTAGTGTTGTTTTTTTATGGTGGTGTTTGTTGTTATATTAGGCAGTACGATAATTTGTAAACATGTTTGTTTACTGCATTGTTTTGTTCTTGTAGCTTTTTTAATTTTCGTAACCGTCTGAAAAATTTTGCTGACTGCTAATATTTAAATTACACCTGCTGTTATTCGTGTTCCTTCGGTTCAATTGATACGTTAACTAAAGTATTATGCTTGACAATATTTTTTTTTGGTTTTCACTTTTGTTTGATATTATTTTTCCACCTTTAAATCCCCATTTTCATTTCGTACGTCCTTCTTATCAGATACGTTTTAATTTTTGAAACTTTAGTTTTTTCTTTCTTTTTCTTTCTTTCATTTGTTTTTGTGTTTTCTCATTTCACATAAAGGTTTATTCCATCGTGCCATACTGATGTCCGGTTCGGCCATGTCTGATTGGGCTGCTACAAATCATTCTTTACAGCTGACAATGCAAATTGCTCATGGCCTTAATTGTCCGCTTAACGATGACAATGAAGAAATGTTATCATGCTTGCGCCAAAAACGGTAAGTAATTGAATTGATTTGCCCCATTATGTCATTGACAATGCTTACCATGCCACGCCTAGAACACATGGACAAAAATGTGTAAAAATTTCTTGTGCTTATGCTTGTGCTTAAAACCTTTTTTAATGCCCCATTCAATGCAATGGTCGCTGGTATGGTAAAATAGTCTCTAGAGCAATTTATTTAGCATTTTTTCCATTATTGCTAAGGGGGCTATTTATGTAAGTATGTGTGTGTGTGAAAATTCAGCGTTAACTAATATTTGCAAACGTTTACGCTTTAAACAGTATAAGTTCGTTAGAAAAGCCACAGCCATCGTTACTAAATGAGCCGTAAAAGCTTTAATCGTTTACCAAATTTTGAATGAATCCATTTAAGCCAGGCTATGTAATTCGGCCATCTTATTGTGATGATTTTATGTGTGTGGGTGTGTTTAATTGTTTGCTAATATTAATGCAAAATTGTTATAATTTTTGTGGGTTTTCATGCAAATAATCAAGCATTCGATTTTAATTAAGCCTTAGTATACCTACAAATCGTTCTCCCTCTCTGTCTCTCACTCTGAGCAATGCGCCCTTAGTAACGACACTCTAATACCAAGTAATTATTTATTAATGAGGTCATGGCTGCCTGTGAAAGGCACAAATGTACGTTATTTTGTTTGTTTGTTGCTGTTTATTGTGCAAATATTTCAATTACATTTATTGCTTAAAAAATTTCAAGTATTTTTTGGGCATATTTAATAGTGTTGTGGGTTCTTGGCTAAAACAAACACACACACCCACACACACACACACACATTAAGAAAGGAAACCAAAATGAAACATAGAAAGAAACTAATGAATTCATTTGCGGGCTGTTAAATAAATTATAAGGCTTTTATAAATAGAAACTAAAATCTAAAGATTAACTCAACAGTAATGTATAGCTAAAGTACAGTAAAATCTTTGCAAAACAGAATATTAAGAATAAAATATTTACGTACATTTGCTAAAATCTTTATCATACTAGAGGCTGATTTACGTTGTATTGTAGCAATACTACACATTCTTTCTATCAGCCTTTACTGCGTTTGTATGTGTTTTTGTATTTTCAAATCTAAATATTTGGTTTTTGTGGTGTATATTGTATTTCTATTTACATTAGCATTTATTTACTTGAATAGGATAATAAAGGAAATTAAGTTTCTTAAACATTTGATGGATTTAAAAAATTGAATTTAATTTTGTGGAAAACTATAAATTCGAATGATTTGTTTGTTGATTTTTCTTTTGCTAGAAGAATCTATTGACCGCTATACACACAATAAATTTTTGTACTCACATTCAATATAACCTCAACATCAAAATTATGGGCATTTAATTTGACCTAAATTTTACTACTATAATCAGTTACTCTGAAGGCAATCTAAACTGTTAGACAGTAACACAGCCTGTATCCAACAGACTAGTTTCCCACACTATTTGTGCTGTGTGTGTTAATTTTATCCATGACTGGTAGTATAAAGTCAACTTGAGAAACTTTTCAAACTTTTCTACACTCCTGGCTTATGCCAGAAGAAGCCGTCGCTGAACAGTTATCTAACTCCTTCTTATCGCATCGTATCTTGCACTAGTCCGGCTGGGATCCCTAACCCTATAGTGCCCCCTCCTGCTTTAATGTTACTTTTTAGCGGAATTTGATACAGTGATGTAAGGGACGGGCGTCACATAATAGCATAGTTTTGCATAGAAATTGTTTGTCTCATAAGCTACATCTGCTGGCGATCTAATGTCATGCAAATCGCACAATGCATTATAGCAAGGGGTTTGTGTTTTGGTGGCCTGTCCTACTGCTGACTACTGTACATATTCAAATCCAAATTAAATGTCGATAATACACGTCGTTTCATACTTTCCCAGCTTCAATACAATTCAATGCAGTAGTGAAGGCCAGTCAATGGATATTGATTGTATTAAAAAAAAAATAATAAAATAAAAAATTATGGAAGCCGATGATTATGATTTTTAACGTTGCTTAGTTACTCTCAGCTGGCTGAAGGCAATATTGTGAACATTTTATGACCAACGTAATTCCCATTTCAGTTATTACACTTTCAATTTTGTGTTTCAGTTTGTACGGTTTAGTATACTGGTCAGAGGTCAAAAATAAGTGGTTTTTTGCTACTCATAAGCACTTATGAAATTTTGAATATAAATGAGTCAACAATACTCTTGATTCATTCGTACTCACTCGTACTCATTCGTACAATATTGATTTATAACTACATGTTGCAATGAGTATGAGTACAACGTTGACATCAAACTCATAACATTCGAAATAGGTTTGATTCATTAGCCTCCTCATTCAGATTTATAAATTTAGAAAAGTAATTGAAATGCTCATAAATGATTCGGGCAACACGAATCATTCGTCAAAATTTACAGTCTTAATTGTTGTTACATTTACAAGAAAAGAAAACAGACACATGAGCAAAGAAACTGAGCAGCAAGCAAAGCAAACACACAACCATCTATTTAGTATTGTAGTGTTCGTACGCGCATCATGGAGAGTCAAAATCAAGAACATCATACGTGTATGAATATGAATATAATGAGTACTTCAAACTTTGAGTATGATATTAAAATAAGTATGAATGCGTTTAAGTATTAGAAATTATGAGTATTATTCGATTCTATTCATACTTTTGAATATTCATTTCTTATCTCTGATACTGCTGTAGTATGCTTTATTCGCATCGACTTGTAGGCAACAACTGACGTATGATTAATATTAATTGAATTATTTATTATCCGTCAGTAGTATGTGTTATTAAAAACAATTAATTTTCAATTTCGGTAAATAATTTCAATTTTCTTTAAATTGTTAACAATAATTCATTTGAGTTTTTTTCAAAGCATATCCAATATTAGGAAATAGTTGTTGAAATATTTTTAAATAAAATTTAATTCCTTCAATTAAAGTGTTTAATAAATTGTTTTTAAGTAAGAATACTTCATTTATATCCAAGTATTACATTTAATAATACAAGTTATATACCATACAATGGATATGAAAGGAATTATTCCTAGGCATGATTTTTATATTCAAATAAAACTACGATAATAATTATGAATTATAACGTCTGAAAACAAGAATTATTTTTGTATATTATATTTCTCGTTTAGGTAATAGGATTAGAGAGAGATTGATATGGAGAGTATGTGTTTTACTTTGTGGGGGGAAAAAAACTCATCTACCATTATTACAAGATACATAAAGTACAATACGTCAAACTATTTCCTTTCGGTATTTAAAATTTACCAAAGATTGGCAAATTGGCTAGTCTTTGAAAAAAAAATTCTCAAGATTCCTTGAATCCAACTTTAAAGCATATAATAGCACCGCGGCTAATCACATATAAATACGATGTCTTAGCACTTTTAAGATAATACCGATTGGGTTGTAAGAAAACGCCAAAGAAAAATGCTGGTAACTGTGAGGCAGAAATTAAGCAGTAAAAAAGTTTATTTTAATTATAAAAGCTGTTTTAAACGTTAGCATAGTTTGATGGCTAAAGTATTTGACTACAGAATATGAAAATGAATTCATGACTTTCGAATTACATTGGGAATGTAATCGTACGAATCGTTCGGAAAACGTACTACATCCCCTCACTAGATCTCTGGCAAAAACTCTGAGAGTAAATAAAATTGCCATGAATAGTTTCTCAAAAATCTGCCGTTCAGAGTCGACGTTAAACTGTAGGTCCCGCCACTCACGTATAAAATAAACGCACACAACATGAATAGTGTGAGAAGCTAGGCCATAATCCTGACTAAAGGGTTGTAATGGCCAATTTATATGTATGTATAATCATCTGCGTTCATGGCATCTAAGTAAATATAACCACACACAAGTTTGACTTGTATACTATCTTGATAAAAACATTTCTATTATAAACGTCAATAAGAATATCTTTTTGAAAATCAACAGTTTCATCTGTTCTGCCATTTAGTTCATGAACCTTTTTCATTTTCAGTTGTTACACGTATCAGTATGATCCATTTGGAAATTTCAACAACAATTTTTGCACCCAAAACGAAAATTTGATATTTTTTCAGATTTTATTTAAAAATTTAAAAATAGCTCTTTCCTTGCACTGGATTTAAAGCAAGGAATTCTCGTATCCTCTATGCCAGTGCATTAAATAAGAGAACATTTTATTTTTCTATAAAAATTTCTTTTCTCATACTCTAAACTATTTTATACCGAAGTAAATGGGTAATACAATACAATTAAACAAGAAAAAAAAATACAAAAATATGCATGACTGTAGACTATATGTTTACTCTCTGTAATAAATATTCAAAACTATTTATACATATGTATATATACAATGAGTTCAAAAATAAAAACTACTGGTCAATAGAAAATTTTCATACTTTACTAGGTGAAATTATGAAAATGAAAAATCTACATACTGGTGTTTTGCTTTTACATCGCTTAACATTCAAATTATAAACAACAGCTACAAAAACAAAACAATGCAGTAAACAAAACTGTTTACAAATTATCGTAATGTTTAATATAATATAATATAATACAATAATATAAAGAAAAATGGTAAACAAGTAAACAAAAATACAACAACAAACGCTACAAGAAGAAATGTAAACAACGATGTTTACATTTATAGTGATCTCCGAAAGGCGAAGTTACTAGCATTCGCATTCAAGAACATTCATCAGACTGTTTACCCTGGTATATAAATGTCAAGGCAAAGCAGGCGAGTGAGTTAGTGAAGTTCAGTCAGTCTTGTGCGAAGACGCGGTTTGTTTGAAGAGAGTAATCGTGGTATGGAAATCTCCGTTACAAAAATTATTGTTATGCAAAGGGTATAAACTGAGAAATAAGAAAAATAAAAGTAATAGTTGTTGTTTACAGCAAGTTTTGAAAAGTAGCACACAGATTTGTGGGAATAATAAAGAATTTTAATCAAAACTAAACACAAATTTATTTTTATTTTATTTGCAATCTACGAGCTCATATTTTAAACGTATTTAAAAGATAAAAACGAAACAATATTTTCAATATAAATATTCTCTTTACTCTCTACCACAATTTGTAGTGTGTTCCATCAGGCACGTTCGAACTTTGGCAATTAACAATGGACATGTTTCAAATTAGTTTTCATATATTAAATCTATTTTACCGAATCACTATGCACTACTACTAAAATATATCATCAGTTATGCGACCCATATCTGGACGAATGGCAACGTGAACAAACCAACATTTTCGAATTTCACTGTCAAAATGACTGTAAAAGTATCGATGAAAAAGTGCTGATCGTTGTGGAATATAATATTGGACTTGATTACATCATTACAACTCTTCAGTTAGGATTACAACCTAAGTTCTTAAACGACTTGTGATGTGTGTCTAAAATTAACACACAGAGTGGCGGCACCTCCAATTTAAAGTCCACTGCGAATAAAAGACTTTTTTTTTAGAAATTTTTCATGCCAATTTTATTTACTCGCAGAGTTTTTGCCGAAAATCTAGTGAGAGGAAGTCGTACCTTGTACGTTTTCGCAATACTTTTGCCACTCACTGTTCTTACTCTTTTTACAAAACATTTAAATGTTGATTATGAATACAAATTTCTATATTCAAATACAATTATTTTTTTCTTCTTATATTTTTGAAAACAAAACAAACAAAAGAAGAAAAAAATGCAGGAAAATATTATTTTGAAATCACACCCTAGTCTGAAATGATTGAATGCCATAGATTTGAAGCTGTAGGGAGAATGTATTTGAATAATTTAAAGGATTAAAATGTAATTTAGTTTATAATACAAGTTATAATAAAAAGGGAAATTGCTAAGGGTATAGAAACAAACTCTTTGTTCGTCCTTTCAATAGGTATGGCATTATGGCAGTATTCTAAAGTGTAGCATTCCAATAGAAAGAATAGATTGCAAACATTAGAACTATATTAGTAATACCATAATAATATGCTTAATAGTATCTGTTAATACTGTTGATTATAAAATTTGTTTAATTTTGCTTATACAGGCTTATTTAGCGATGCATAAGCATTATCATGGAGATCAACAGTGATTTATTTAGTTGCATTAAGAAAGCTGTTTTAAATTATTTTTCAATGGATTTTTTTTTTTTTTGAGACTGAAATCTAATTTACTGAGTTATTGTTAGCAAACAAAGAAGAAAGTCTGTATGTCTCGGCTTTGTAATTCCTATAAATTATGTATTCAGGTCTATATTACTAAACATGCATGAGCACTTGAAAAACTATTTCCTTTGCAACTTCCTCTCAGCAGATTTCTAGCAAAAACTCTGAGAGTAAAATAAAATTGCCATGAAAAAGTTTCTCAAAAATTTGTCGTTATAAACTGTGGGTCCCATGACTTATGGGTAAAATTAACACACTCAACATTGGTGGCATTAGAAGCTAGGTCCTAATCCCGACTGAGCGGTTGTAAAGACTAAATAAATAAGCTAAGTATCTAACAGCCAACCAGACGTTTGATCTCATCTTTACACTCCCTGACCTGCTGCAGTCCATATTTGTATGCACTTAATTCGTTGAAACTACAGCCAATCTTAGCCGATATACAGCCTTCTGGATGTCAATAATATCTACATAGTGAATGCTGTAAGTACTATTTACAGCAGAGAAGATGAGCAAAGCTATTATGATGAAACAAATCATATGAATCAGAGCATCTAATTGAAGAACAATCACCAAGCCGACCACTAATCTAACTGACACCCACCAGCCTAAGAACAAACATCACAAACAGATCAGAAAACGTCCACTATGCTAAATACAACAATCCGAACCATTTTCACAAAAGTTGTCGGCGTATTAGACGTGAAGCCACGGTTTAAACTCTAGGTCAGACATCTCGAAGGAAAATGAAATACGAAAACATATTTCTTCGGTGACTTCCTTTCAACAGATTTCTGGCAAGAACTCTGAGAGTAAATAAAATTGGCAAGAAAATTTTCTCCGAAATCTATCGTTCGGAGTCGACTTTAAACTGTAGGTCCCTCCACTCATGTATAAAATTAACACAAACAATAATCAGAGATCAGCAATGAATTGTGTTTTCGCTGCTCATAAGTACTCATGAAATTTTGATTATGAGTTAGTCAACAGTATTGAAATTCAACTACTCGGATTCATTTAACTCACTACAACATTAATTTATAAATACAGGTGGCAATGAGTTTGAGTACAAATGTTCGATGTCAACGAACTCATACCATACGAAATATGTTTGATTCATACGCCTACTCATTCAGATTCATACATTTTGAAAAATTCTTATAATACTCATAAATGTGCGAGTGATTCGAATCATTCATCAAAATTGACAGTCTTAATTGTTGTTGAATACAATGAGTAAAGGAGAGTCGAAATCAACAACACCATGCGTATTGTTAAGTATGAGAGCGATGAGTACTTCAAATTTTGAATATGAGTAGTATGAGTATGATATTAAAACAAGTATGAATACTTATAAGTATCAGAAATTATGAGAATAATTCGAATCTACTCATCTTTTTGAGTACTCATTACTGATCTGTGGTCGTAATGATGACTAAAGTATTGTAATGCCCAATTATGTACGAATGTATGTAGGTATGAAAGTGTGGCAAATTGCGGTACAGATGAAGTTAACTCTGTAAACTAAGAATCGGATATGTTTAGACGACATATGACTATAGAAAGAGAAGCAGAACATTCATGATTCTGTATTCTTTAATTAATTTAATGATCCTGTGAAATCATAGGGCCATAGACCTTGTGCTACACTGTCATGAAATTATCTCTTTAATAAAATCATTTTTTCATTCCCTTTAAAAACATTTTTCTCGTTTTAAGTTCAATTCTAATAAAAAAAAATTATTTGCATATTTTCTGGAATATCAAATGAAATAGAATTAAAACAGATCAAACAATGCAGACAATTTAATCCCTGTTGTCGTTTCTTTATTGCCTAATATGCTTACTAAATATTTCAAAAGCATTTTTATAAAATCCTTTATCGGCTATCCGCTAAGCGGGCTTTTTTTCTGGATGATGGAAACATTACATGGCTGATTATTTTATCAACCTTATGGTATAATAAGGGTGAGGCGCTGGCCTATTTCCCATATGCAATTCGTTTGTGTGTAGCTGACCCTTAAAAGCAAACACCTTAAACCAATTACCAGAGACAAATATTTTACACTCTTTTGTACGTGTAACGTTGTACAACTATACAGCTATAAATAAGTAAATACACATATACACAGGCACACTCATACAGTTACATATACGAAAATAATGATTTTAAGGAAAACCCTTTAACAAGCACAACAAATATGAAAAGTTTACTATACACAGCCTCGCACAAAAACTCATACAAATAACAAACAAACAAATGAAAACAGAATTCAAACTATATTCACTTTTGAACACATATATACACATACAATACATACATATGTTTATGTATGTGTGTATTACTAGTTGCACATACAAACATCTGTCGAATACAACCACCTTTAAATAAATTATTTTTAATACTTTTGTCAATATGAGTTGAAAGCAACGATAAACAAACTTTTTGCAGGTTCTGTATAATGAAATATGCTACAGAGATTTATATTCCTATATGAGTCAATTTACATTGAAAACAAAAAAAATTTTTGGGAGTTTTTCCAACAATAAATTAACGAAAATTGCATGCAGGCAGGCGCAATTCATCAAGGAAGAGATTAGCAATGTAATCTGGAAACTCAACAATTTTATTCCAATAAACGTGCAGATCCTGCGCTGTACTATTTCCGCTATGAGTTCGGTGGAATTTGGTCAGTACGGGGACTACGCTTACCCGTGGCATTACAATGGGCAGCTACGCGTGCTTTTTTTTATCAAAGCTACCACTACAGCTTACTCCACTATACACATAAAGTGTATGTGAGAGATATTCATTTGAAAGCCATTCATTGATGTGAGTGTGTGGAATATAACATCCTTCAAACGTTTGCTACTGCTCTGGGGAGCGTATTCCAAATATATAAATTTTCCGTAACTTTGGCGCAGTATTCTGTGGCATGTATTCTGTTAGCTTTGAGCACCGCTGTGTTTTATGAAATCTTGCAAGAAAAAGTCTAACGAGGTCAAATTGAACTATATGCGTGGCTAATTCACGCCAACTTCATGTAATACACGGCCATGAACTGAAATTTCTACGGGAGAAGATTAAATGTATGTAACATGAGTTGTGTGGGCCGTAGCGCCTTTTTGTCAAAATTATATGTCGAAATTATCCATTTCACACCACAAAAGTTGGTAATAATCAGATCATGAATCTATTGGGAGACGAGTGTATAGATCAATTTGTATCAAATTTTGAAGCTGGCAATTAGGCACGAAGATCATGTGACCACACAAACTGTAGTACGGCCATATTGGGTACTCCATATGGAGAATACACTGGCAGCTCTCTGAACCCTGTTATGCCAGCAAACAGGTGCTATATATTGGGCTTGAAGCGAATCCTATTTCCTTGAGACTACATAGGTCAGCTTAGATGTCGGTTAAGTTAGGTTAGGTTAGATGACATGTATTGCAAATGGAGACAAATACAGTGCTTGGAGGTCCAGTTGACCTATTGTACAACATCCTAAAGTGGAGAGGATAATAGGGGAGATAGGGAAAACAGAGAGGAAGTAAGAAAGGGAGAATGAGAAAGCAGTAGATGTCGGTTACTATTCCCAAGATATTCCTGATATACAAACAGAAATCTATTCACATCAGAGATTAGATTTGCTGAGGTAGGAAGGGTGGCATCTCACTCTATTAGCCGTGAAAATCTCCACCCGGAGACCTATTGATGCATTGTGAATTTCACCATAAACACTCATCATAATTTTAGATGTTCTTAAGCTTATCTCTTAATTTTCCTTTTTGCTCATTGTTTTGAATTTCAAAACTTCAGGGATCTAGCCAAAGATGACACCCCTTTAACTAATACCCCTGCTCGGAAAGTGGCTCGACTGCCATGCAGTATTGCTATATTTTTTTCTTTGTGCATCCTGTCCAATCGTAATTGAGCATATCTTTCGATGATGCAAACTTCCGCTAGGAAGATTGCCCCGAGATTCTCTAAAGTAGTCTGAACACTACCTCTTACGACTCACTTTAGGCCTTTCCGTATACCTTTCACTAAATGAGTATGTTACTGCCAAACTGCACAATTCAATTTTATTACTTAGTCTTGTTGCAAAGCATTTCCACAAAACTATGGAGTTTAATAGTTTTGTCCAGGCGGCAGTAAAGGAGGGAATAGTGAACCACTCGATCTATGAAGTCACAATGCTCGCTCATGCATTTGGTGTCCATTTCACTGGTCCTCTCTACCATAGGCATCAGGCTTAAATACAACAGAATCTCTAGCGAACCAGTAGTAGGACATGTTCTCGTTGCACTAGCCTAGGACAGCCGATGTATGTATCTCATCCAATTCCACCCAGCTGTTTAGATATTCATTCTGCCTATCTGATCAATAAGACAAGAATAAAAAGAACGAAGGGAAGTTAAAATGATGATGTTCAAAACCCCATTAATAACGTCCAGGTATTGATCTAGCCTAGAAATTTTTTATAATTGTTTGCTCCTTTCAAAGTAAAATCTCCCAATTTGTGTATGGAAAGTATACAAAGGAAAACCACATTTGGGTATGCATGAGCTGCTTGCACATATGAAAGACACCAAACATATGGGAAGAGTGAAAATCTGTAATTATTCGCAATAGCTTATCACATGACAGTGGTTTCAGAACTGAATAATTTAAAATGTATGTTTTCTTGCCCTTTTGCTGGAAAAATATAAAAAAAATCATTATTTACTCTTAGCTGGTGTGAATCACATCATGCCCTTTAATATAAGCATCATTCATCACAGGCCAAGCTGGATTGTGGTATACTGTTCTGAAAAATCTTTTGCAATTCTTTTGTTGCAAAGGCACTTCATTCTCCTCCATTAAAAATCCATTTAGAAATAAATTGATATAATAGTGTAGTGCCATCTCTTAGCGAATATTAAAACTTAGCCAAAGAAATTTTGATTTGATTGTTTCGTAGTTTTAAATTTCTTTTTCTTTGCCTATGGTCTTTGGCTTGAATGAGATCGTACCCGCTATTCCTCAAATTTTTCAGGCCTTCAATCTGTTTTTTTTTATCCTAGTCCCAGTCGTTCTATTTTTCCGCTTTCCCCACACGCGTGTTCGAAAGTTATTTTCACCGTTTAATTTTCACTTGTACTTACAACGCCTCCTATCCAACCTGGATATTGTACTTTGATATGTTTAACAACGTCGAAGTCAGCATAAAGGGCATACAACTCATAATCCATGCGATGTCATTCGATAACGCCACCAACGCAGTTATATTATGTTCTTTAGGTGCTGCACAAACACTTTTCCAATAAAATATAGAACATATAACACAATTAGCGGTCACACTGTATCTGATGCCTGTTGAGGTTGCGTCATGTATGTATATTATTTTTCTGAGCTTTTTTTTCTTCTTCTCGTAAACTTTTCTAGTTCCACGGTGGCATTGTGCTGTTCAATTTTCTGTGAGAAAACCTAAAAACAAATGAGAAGAGAAACTAAACAAAACTATCAACTCTTGAACAAATTTTCTCAAACAAAAGTTATGCGAGTAAAAATTTTATGAACATTTTGTTCCATGAATTGAGTGTATCTGACTACATGTTTAAATTAAACTAATATTATATGAAAACGTATATGTATGTATGCACACACAAACACATTCTCCTTGGCACATACTCTCATAAAAATGTTTGATTGTTGGCTTGTTTATAATTAACATAACTAATGTTGTTCTTTAATTCAGTTGCTTATATTGCCTTATATTTGTGCTCTCTCTCTTTTCTCTCTCACTCTCTTTTTTCAGTTTCTCTATTGTTTTTCAAACTGTTATTGTGTTTTCATATTGTAAAACTAAAAACTTTTATTTAATTTTTCGCTTCCTAAGCCCTTTACTAAAATAGTTGATATGTATGGCTGATGTTTGTGCAGATCTAAGTAACATGCATTTTAATTGTACCGATGGATTCAGTGTAGTGTGTAGGCTTATTAGATGTGCGACCTCGGTTCAAACCCCAGGTTAGACATCGCCATCCATTTCCGAAATATGAAAATTTATTTCTTCGTTGACTTCCTCTCAGCAGATTTCTGGCAAAAACTCGGAGAGTAAAAAAATTGCCGTGTAAAGTTTCTCAAAAATCTGTCGTTCGGAGTCGACTTTAAACTGTAAGTCTCGCCACTCATGTATCAAATTATCACACACAACATAAGTGGTGTGAGAAATTAGGTCGTAATTCTGACTAAAGGGTTGTAATGACCAAGTAGTAAGTATGTTTGATGGATTCAGTCGTATAGTAGACCTTCGAGTATCCATTCTTATATATATCTGTCTCAGCAAAGTTTGTAATCATATCGGATGGTCCATCGGATTATCGTTTATGGGGTATCGGTAATCATGCAGTGTTATCGTTTAGGTTTAGGTTAGAGGACGTGTACTTGCCAATTAAGACAAGAACAGTACCTGAAGGTCCAGTTGACCCCTTGTACAACGTCCTAAAGGGGAGTCGTGGTATCATTTAGTAATGTGCATTGTTTAGCAACAAAAGGACTCCTAGAAATAATTACGCCTCAACGGATTTCGTGATTCAAATATCTTAAATTTTAGAACATTATGTAGTAATTTAAATCGTCAACATTGATATAAAGGTGGCATAAGCCAGCCACCAGGAAATGTGCAATAAAGTGATTAAAAACTCCTCATAAAAATCGTCTACATCGACATTTTTGATGAAAGACTTACTGATGTGACTATGTATGGTATATAACAATGTTCAAGTGTCTGCCACGGCTTCTCCGGCTGGAGCATTCAATAAATGTTCAATTTTCTACTACTCTGGCGCATAAATAAATCTGACTTTGAACGTTGGTATGGTTTATGTTTAGGTCCTCTTTGGCTTGTGGCTTATTCGCATACACATGTAAATAAATATACAATCCATGCCAAACTATGAACTTCTTGGGTGCAATGAATGCTCTTGGTTTTCATCTCTTTGTGTGTTAAAATACTCATTCACACAAATGATGATGGCACCCCATTGCTTAAAATGATTTTTCGATGATAATTAGGATTCATTGCCAACAGCTCAGCGAACGCATATCATTATCTTCAGTCGTTCATGGTGATTTGGGTAAAAAATAGACTGAATAAATGACAATTAATTTGACAGATATAACTAAAAAAAGATTGCCATTGTCAACGGTTAAATTTTGAAAGTCCTTGTTGGAGGTCTAGTTAGTATTTCATCAGCAAATACGTAGAATGATTTGCACATTTTGCATTAGGTAGTTTGATGCTCTTCTAGATGTGAGCATGGACACATGTGTTTACAAAATGGTACCGGAAGTACTTTACTCCTTGAAATCTCAAACTTAGAAGCTCTAAAAATGTGGACATTATTCTGGGCAAAGATTCATATCCAATTTAATGCCATTGAATCAGTTGTCCTTCACTGTTCTATCGATACTGCAATGGAGTGCGATGCAAGGAACGCAGTCGAATTCATAATTTAGTCGAACTCTCACAAATATAAACTATTATCCAGAAGGCTTCTTCTAATCATATAATGGCCATAGCCTACTATAAAGTCGACTTTGACTAATTAAACGTTTTTAATTGATGTTTTTGTTTTATGCCTCTCAAACGAAAAATATTTCATGTTCAAAACCATTGTTCTAGTTGCTGCTGTTCTTGTTTTTTTTTCTTCTTGTTTGTATTTGTTTAAGCTTTTATATGAAATTAGTTGTTGTTTTTAGTTCTTTTTTTCGCAACTTATGCGGAAACATAAATAAACAATACAACAAAAACAAAATGAAAACAAACACACACAATAACGTTGATACAACAAAAACACAAATAATCCATAGAAAACTTTGTTTTGTATTTCCTGATTAGAAGCGAACAGGGGTAAAATATTCGTCTCCATTTTTTGTGTGTGTGTGTGAGAGAGCTTTATGGGTTCGTTTTTTTCGTTTATTTTTCGCGCCTCTTTGATTATTATAGAATGAGTGTGTGTGTGTGTGTCTCTGTGTGTATATAGAAATGGAAAAATAATGTTTTGTATTGTTGTTGCTGTTCTGCTTTGGAACACGACAAATGTCATTGTTATTTTTATTATTGTGCGCAAAAATAAAATGAAACCGAATAATACTATATACACAAACACAACTGTATACTCACACATACATACATACACGTATAGACGTAATTAAACACAATTATTTTCATTATTTTATTTTTTTTTACTAAACGAATGTGAAAGGGTTTTTGTTTGTTAGGTGGGTGTAAAAGTACTGTTAAGTGTTTAACTTTTAAAAACATTTTAAATATGAGCTCGTATATTGCAAATAAAAATAAATTTATGTTTAGTTTTAATCAAAATTCTTTATTATTCGCACAATTCTGTGTGGCACTGTTCACAACTTTATGTAAACAACAACAATTGCTTTGTTTGTTATTCCTCTGTTTATACCCTTTGCATAAACAATAACAATTACTGGAAAATTGTTCGACTGATATTTATAACGCAGATCTTCAAACCACGATTACTATCTTCAAAGATACGGCTTGTTCACGTAATAATGACTGAACTTCACTAACTCACTCGCCTGCTTTGCCTTGCCTTTTATATGGCAGAGTAAACAGTTGACGAATGTTCTTGAAGGCGAGATCTGACCAAACAGTCACTCGTAATTGGTGCATTGGCTTCTGTAAGACCACGTGTGGCTTATTTCTGAGCCTCAAATACGGCTTATTAACACCAGAATGAAAATGAACTTCATCATTGCAAAATCGACATCATTGTGCTGTTTCTGGTTGGCCCAATATATCCTAACGTTGCTCAGACATAAATCGATTCAATACGTTCAGTGGAGATAATATATTGAGTTTTGTGACAGAACAGACAATGACATAAGTATTGCCAGATTCGAAAGAACTGATGGTTCAAATTTAGACATATAGATGGCCCATCCTATATATTCGACAAACGATTTTAAAAGAAAGTGTAGAAATAATTCTTTTATTTTTGAAATTTGTGCCTTTCATAAAGAAATTCATGTCGATCTTACCTAATACAGGGCTGTAGTAAAAAATTGTAACTTAATAAACTAAAATTTATAAAAAATATTTAATTTTTATGCAAAGACATTGAATGAGTCTCTTTTATTTATTTTTTTTTCCATCGAAAACCTTATAAATAAATTTTTATACGCCACCTTTAAAATACACCAATATATCCTTTTATGGAACTGTAAAACATAATTAAATATGTATGTGCATAACTAATATTATTTTGTTTTCTTGGCTATAATAATATTATTATTAAATACATATGTACATAGATATATAGGAATGAAAATACAAAAACAACACTCACAAAGGAATCAATTAAACATAGTGTTAATTTCATTTTCCAATAGAATAATTAAAATTGAACATAACAAATTATCGAAGTGAGTGACCACTTGTTAAAGGGTAATCATACGTTTGAAATTTTGACACAATATCAGGGGGATACAATTTCAGACAAAAGATTTAATTACAAAATTATTGCAATCGAATTGTTTTTGACACCTAAGCACAGAATAATTCAGTAAATAAGTTTGATGTTTAAAATAAATTTTTCCTTAAAAAAAAGGAGTTAAATTAAGTGAACACAAATCCAAGCACTATACTTCAAGATTATAATCACACTTTGTGCTTTGAAATTTAAAAACATTAAAGGGCATTATTACAACAAGCCGTTAAACTTGGGTTTAGTTAAAGGTAACTTTAGCTAAAGGGAACTGTAAAGTTACATTTAACAACTTACAGATAAAATACAGTAAAGTTTTTCAAAAATATGGCAATGCCGGAGCAATGTCGATAAAACTGCTCAATTAGACAAGTTTTTTTAAATGCAGTGGCAACGAAGGGCCAATTTTTGTTGTTGTTTTTGCTCATTTAATTTATATTTGAGGTTGCCATATTGAAAATAATATATAATATGGCAAGTTCTAATATAAACTTAAATGTAAAAGTTAAAGTTAGGATAATCCTCCCTTTTTCTTAACGTTCACTTCTACCTTATTGATCACTTATAATAATGAAACACAATTTATCTGCCCGTTAAAATCCTCCCTTTAGTTAATGGCAAGTCGTAATAATGGTACGAGGTTTGTTTACCATTTATTTAAATTTTTATTACAAACTTTACTTATGTATGTATGTTTACACATCCATTAACTCTGTTAGCACGTATTGCCGTAATGGGAAAACTTTGCTTTGATTTGTGTCTAATCAAAACTTTAAATAATTTACATCAAAGTTAAACAAACAGTTGTTGTAAGAAAATATAAACAAATAATTTTTTTCTTTAATTTGATTTGTGGCACAATAACATTTTTGTAAACATTTTTTTTTTTTGTCACAAGTCAAGTTTTAATTAAAATTATCAACTAAGGTCCTTCAATGAAAGAGACTAGGTTGTAATCCTGACTAAAGGGTTGTTATGACTAAGTAAGTGTGTGTGTGTGGTCCTTCAATATAAAATATCTACAATTTATTGTTATTTTGAAAAATATAGCGGGTGGACCATCTATTGGTTTAAATTTGAATTATCGGTTATTTCGACTCTGCGTAATACTTATGTCATTCTATTCTGTCACAAAATTCAGCATATTATCTGCACTAAATGTAATAAATCGATTTATGTTTGAGCGATGTTGGGATTTATTGGAAATTTAGGTCAACGAGAAACTGCCTGAGGATGTCGATTTTGCCAATGAAGCTTTTCTAATGAAGCTCATTTTCATCATGGTGGGTACAAATTTTTTTAACTCGTCCTCTGTCTTATTTTTTCGTTGTGCTTCTCGCCCCATTTTTAAAACGGTAAGATATCCATGTTTTTACGAAAAAAAAGTTGTTCACATACGGGTTAAAGAAGCGTTTGGGCTCGCGTTTAGTTGGGTCAAGATAGAATTTTTTAAAAACCTTTTATTTTTGGTATTTTTCTACCCTTTGGCGTAGATGGGTTAATAGGCAGAATTGCCGTATTTGGGCTCAGAAAACCCGCACGTGGTATTACAGAAGCCAAGGCACCCGGTACGAGTGACTGTTTGGTGTGGCTTGTAAAGCGGAGACATCATTGGCTTATATTTCCATGAGAATGAGGATGGCGCAACCATTACGGTCAATGGAGATACCTATCGCACCTTGATAACAGATTTTTTTGTACCCGATCTTCATGGTATTGATGTGTACGATGTTTGATTCCAACAGAACGGTGCAACTTGCTGCACATCTAATGCCAAAATCGATTTATTGCATCAAACGTTTGATGGCCGTTTAATTAGCTGAAATGGTGATGTCAACTGGCTGCCAACAAGCTGCAATTTGACACCGTTGGTCTATTGTTCTGTGGGGCGCCATTAAAGAAAAATTTTATACCAACACAAAGTAAATAAAAAATTACCGTGTACAGTTTCTCAGAAATCTATCGTTCGGAATCGACTTTAATCGACCAACTTGTCAGTTGGCTGCTAACAAGCTGCTATTTGATATCGTTGAACTCTTTTATGTGGGAAGCTGTTAAAGAAAATTGTCATGCCTACAAACCAGAGACAATTGAATATCTGAAACCCAACATTCGTAATGCCATTGCCGAGATACAACACCATACACTCGAATAAGTGCACGAAAATTGATCCGATCAAGTGAGGTACTGTGAGGCCCTCGGCATCAGCCATATGAATGAAACAATATTCCATTTCTTACCGTAACAATTGTACTTGACAACAAAAAAAAATAAATTTGAGCAATATTTCAAACCCCTTTTTGTTTTATTCCATTTTTAATTTAAACATTTAAATGGCACACCCTTTAGTCATTACATTTATACGTTATTTTTATGGCATAACATCTATTTTTTTTTTTTTTTTTGTTACATTTCATGGCAATTTTCATTAGATTAAAAGCCAAAATCTCTTCAAGTATAACAAAATTTCTTAAGTAGAAAAATAAATAAAAATAACAAAAATATCAGCCACTACTTATTATTACTCTTACCATTATCATGGCCACCATAACTATTTCATAAGTTGCACAAACCATTTTAGGATTTCTTAGTTGAATTTCGTAATTTTTTTTTCTTTGGTCCGTAATGTCCAGCAAATAGAATAGGAAAAAAAAAAGTGCCTTTTAAGGAAATGTACCAACAATCTGTACAATATTGACAAACTACTCTTATATAGACGGGAAGAATTTTATAAGGAAAGAAATCTAAAATTACGTTATTAAACTAATAAAAATAATATCAAAGTGTACATATATTCGATTCATAACGAAGTTTTGGCACACTTCGTTTTATGCATCAAAAGAAAAAAGTTCTCAATTTTCTGTTGAACACTTAATTTCTCCTGCCAGCAAACTCTGTCAGTTAACGTTTGTCAAAATTCACGGTTTTTTATTTGTGTTTAACACTCATTGATTCATGTGATTTGAGGAGAAATTGGCAAAAATTCATGAATTTGACATTCTCACGTCTATTGCTAGTAAATATTGTGTCATTAATATTCTCGCCGTACTCTAGAAGATAATGTGTTGACTTATTGGACATCTCCATCAAAACAATATATTTCTTCGGCTACTTCCTCTCAACAGATTTCTGGCAAAAAATCTTAGAGTAAAAAAAATTGCCAAGAAAAAGTTTCTCAGAAATCTGTCGTTTAGAATCGACATTAAACTGTAGGTCCCGCCGATCATGTATAAAATTAACACACACAACATAAAGGGTGTGAGAAGCTAGGTCAAAATGTTGACTATATGTATGTATGTGTGAATGGAGCGAACACTGGACTAACCATACTGGAAAGAATTATTGTTCGGCTGTTGCTCTTAATATTTCTAATTCCCACAGAATAAAATAGTGAGGATTAAGGCTTATATCGAGCCTATAATTAAGCGCTTCCTGTTTAAATTTGTTTGCTTTAATGTTCACCACGGTTTCCCTGGGTGGAGCGACACCGAAATGGTTAATTTTCCATGACTGTTTCTTATAAATCAGGTTGAATTTTAGCGATAACATTTGCTTATGTTTGTTTTAGAATACCACTGTTGTAAGTGGCTTATCCGCATACACCTGGGACTTAAGTCATACGGAGTCAAATCTCGCTATTACAGGGGCTAGTTGATATTACCTCCTCGTATAATGACTATACCCTCTAATCGTTCGTGCATAACATCCAATAGGGAGTAAGTGTACCGTTGTCATGTTGAAACCACATGTCGCTTCCTATTCAAATCAAAAAAAGTTGGTAATCATCTACTTTAGCTTTTGCCGTTGACAGCGGCTCACTTCGTTTTCAAAGAAATATGTACCGATCTAACCACATGTCGTTGATATTCAGAGCATGTGGTTTGGACAAAAGACATTAGCTTTCGCCAGTAGCCAACGATGACGCCCCCAAAATATACGTCCAACCAACATCAAACCACATGTCGTGGATATTCAATACATGCCGTTTAGGACAAAAGGCTTTAGCTTTCGCCATGGACAGTGTTTTCAAAGAAATATAAAGCGCATACATTGAATGCTCTTAGATCTCATATGGGTATCGTCCCAAATTCCACAAAAATGTTTTCTCATCGCTAAAGATGATTTATTAATGAAATTTAGGAACACACGACGTGGTCTATGGTCCTTTACCTTCAGTTTCTGGATCAACTAAATTTGAATGGGTATAGACACTAGTCTACTCTATAGCTGAATTCTTCTGAGGAACATGAAAATAAATTCTTGTTATAGGGTGCAGCATATTATTAAGAGTCCATTTTATGTTCACTAAAATACTAAAAAAATATCTGTTTTACGTTTTATAAGGAAAAAATTTCATTAAATTCTGGAACAATTTTAAAATTCGGCACCAGCAACAGCAATCGTAACAAAAATGTTCAACCAAATACTATAAATCACACATGACTGGATTTATTCTTCATTTTTTCATTGTTATTAAGGAGAACAGCATTTTATTTTATTTTTTTTAAATTTTCCAAACATGTTTTACAAACATACATAAAATGTTTAACTTAAAAAAAGAACAATGTCGACATACAGTTTTAAAATCAAATTCCATATAATTTATCAAGAATTCTGCAGACAGACAAGAAAATTTAGTTTGAGTGGAAGAAAAGGACACAACATATATATGTATGTCCCATCTGAAGTTGTATTCGTACGATATTGAAGTGTATTAAAGATGTTTGAAGCTTAGGGTCCTTTTGCAAGCAATTTCCTTTTAACATACATGTTAAGTTTTATGAACACAATTCCATATTTACAAAAATAGTATTATATGTACACATACAACTATGTATGTGATATATTTAGTAACGCACTTTACTTTTCTAATAAGTAAACACCTACATATATAGGTCTATGTACAGTGAGCGTCAAAAGAAACTATACACTAAGGATAGAATTCTAACAATCACCAAACTCAACTTTTAACACTTATACTATGTTCAGATATGAACTTTTATTGATTCAATATTCGGTTTATTGAGTACAATATTTTAAGTGTTCAGACATAACAATATATGCAGTTCAGCTGCTTATTCAATATTGATTTGAGAGCAAGTAAACAAAACAGCTGGTTGTTTCAACAACATTGTTTTTATTTTGTTTGTCGTTGTTGTCATTTGACTTGTCAAATATCAACAGAAAGTGTTCGGATAATGGTAATATGCGCACTGAACATACTTATGACAATGCTGCATTTTAAGCTTTACTCAATATTATAACAATTTAAGAATTTATTGCGCTGTAGTCGCCGTAGCCTAGTAGGTAGTGTATTCGCTTATTAGACGTAAAAGCCCAGACGAAATATGAAAAAAAATATTTCATCGGCGACTTCCTCTCAGCAGATTTCTGGCGAAAACTCTGAGAGTAAATAAAATTGCCATGAAAAGATTCTCAAAATCTGCCGTTCGGAATCGACTGTAGGTCCCGCCATTCAAGTATAAAATTAAGGCACACAACATGAGTGGTGTGAGAAGCTGGGCCGTAATCCTGACTAAAGGGTTGTAATGGCCAATTATGTATGTAAATTATGTATGTATTGCGCAATAATTAATTAAAACTTTAAGCTCAATAATGCTGTTTAATGCGATTTACACAATAACGCTGTATTTCTGAACACCGTATTAAGGAAAGTGTCCGGAAAAATTTGACAATATTTTGAAATTTTTTGTAATTTTTTTTGTTTCAATTTTAAATTAATTAATTAATGTATATTTTTTTAATGTACAATTTCTTTTGTAGCTTACTGTACATACATATAAGCACATGTACATAAATGTTCATATACGTACTCGACTATGGTTAGTTGATTGATATTTTACTGCTACTGATGATGCTACTTGCTGCATAAGGCATATGTTTGCAACTGAGCTTATTTCAGGTTAGAGTGTTTGGTTTACTTATTAGGGTGGTACTTATTTTTATGAATAAAGGATACTTTTCAAAATTTTTAATTTTTGTTGTTGTACTGGAACTATTTTAGGTTGAATTGCCCGCTTCTAAGCATGGATTTATTATGATTTTTTTATTTTCGCTTAATTTAGTTAGAAAGATTAGAGTGGCTATTAAATAGGGGTTTTCAGTTTAATGAAATTATAACAGAAGTCCAGATACTTCCCTCAATATAACTATCATTTCATAGCCAAGAGGCGAAAGACGAAATACTCATCTTACTCGTCTCAGCAGCATTATCTTCTTTTCGAGAAGATAATACTTTTTTGCAAGTATTTCTCTGATCCCTGCAAACAGCTGCTTACCCCGTTTCAATCGATTTTGTCAAGAGGTAAAGAAGAATGTACTCCTCTAACTCGTCTCAGCAGCTTTATCTTCTTTTCGATTTCTGCAGGTCGTTTTTTGATCCTCGAAAACGACTGCTCACCCCGTTTCATTACACTGTCCTCTGGGCGAGCTTAGAGATCCGCTGGAGATATTTGCTAGTGCTTAGATGCTATCTATATATATTACAGCTAATGAATCTTTGATATGCTTGAAAATCACATCAATCTCCACATAATCTTTATCAACACCGACGGCTGTACTGCCATACGCCTACGAGTTTCGTGCACGATCACCTTTCTCGTAGAGTTTTCCTCAGTACATCTTTCCTCATTTTAATTAATTTTTGAATTTTTTGCCCCGAAAGTTGCCCGAATCCGCTTTACGCAGATAATACTAGTTAATCCTAGAGTCTCTAGGTATCCTAGCTTCTCACACCAACCAGGTTGTGTGTGTTAATTTTATCCATGAGAGGAGGTCCTAAAGTCGACTCTGAACGTTAGAATTTTAAGGAACTCTTCATGGCAATTTTTTTATTTACTCTCAAAGTTCTTTGCCAGAAGATTCACTACAACATTGATTTATAAATACAGGTTGCAATGAGTATGAGTACAACGTTGACATCAAACTCATAACATTGGAAATATGTTTGATTCATATACCCACGCATTCAGATTCATAAATTTAGAAAAACACTTATAATACTCATAAATGATTCGAGTAACCTTACAGTCTTAGTTGTTGATGCATTTACAAAAAAAGAAGAAAGACAAAGACAGCAAGCAAAGCTAACACACAACCTTCTAGTGAGTATTGTAGTGTTCGTACGTCCATTTTTATTTTGTGATTCTTGTAAATGTTGATTTATGGAGAGGCGAAATCAACAACATCATGAGTATTGTTAAGTATAAATACGATAAGTACTTCAAATTTTTAATATGAGTAGTATGACTATGATATTAAAATAAGTATGAATGCGTATAAGTTTCAGAAATTATGAGTATAATTCGAATCTACTCATCTTTTTGAATACACATTGCTGATCTGCGGTCTGCACCACAACCTCATGTCTAATAAGCCAAAACACTACCTACTAGACTACGACGATTTCAACTGGAGGTATTCTAGTTATTTTCTTCCAGGTTAGCTATTGTATCGTTCTCATTAGGGAGCCATTATTCATTCTTAATGAAGCTAGTGGAGTAGGTCCCTTTCTGAGCTAATGACTGAAGTACGCAGGCAACTATCATTACTAGGCAACACCCAACCTGGAGATGTGGAGTAAAATGGTCATTGATTCCTTCTTTAGCTAATGGTTGCCCTTAGCAGGCAGATATCCTTACTAGCTAACACACACAAGTGAAATATACAGGAGATTATATTGTTCAATTTCTCTGTACCGCCCTAATGGTTTTATAAGCATTGAGTACAAGTGAAAGTTTTACTTCACAAACTACATGAATGATTCACAACAAAAATGTTGAAAATCAGTTGTTTAGAAAATTCTTGTTTTAAAGTTTATAAAAATAGTTGTTTTTGCTGTTGTTTGTTTAGTTAAATTCGAAGCAAAACCATCAGCAGTAGTATAACTTTTTGTTCTACCTTAAGGGGAAAATTTTAAAGAAACACTTTTAAAAAGAAAAACAAAACAAATGTTTTGTTTAAAAATACAAACATTTGTGCCGTTGGAGAATTATTGTTTTAACAAGAAAAACTTTTTGATTAAATATCATGGTGAACATCATATTGAAGGAAAATATTTGTATTTTCCCAACCAAAACTAAAGCAAAGAGGTAAAATGACATGCGTATCCGTAGTAAAAATTCGTACATGAAAAAGCAATTTCTAAGGAAAATATTCTTCACACACTTAAATCATATTAAAACCATATTATAGTTGTAATGAATAACTTTTCTCTCTTTAAAAATCTTTAAAGAAGATTTCAGGATTCTAAGAATTTTCAACTTATTTTGGCCATTGGATGGATCCACTCACCAACGATATGTGGTTTCAATAGGGTGGGCCTAAACTGCACGAACGACTTTGTGGCATTGTTATCTCGTGTGAATTATCCAGTAAGATAATACGATTTTACCACGTTAGACAGTTTCTTGTAGGTATTTCTTCAGTCGCAAATACATAAACAAGTCAGAAACCACTGCGGCCTTTAATGATATTACAACTGACGTATGCGATATACATACGTAACATAATTGGTCATTACAACCCTTCAGTTAGGATTACAACCTGTGTGTGTTAATTTTATACATGAGATTACGTACGAACTACAGATTTTTGAGAAACTTTTCATGGCAGTTTAAAGTCGATTTCGAACAACAGATTTTTAAAAAATTTTTTAATGGCTTTGTTATTTATTCCCAGAGTTTTTGCCAGAAATCTGTTGAAAGTCGACGAACAAATATTTTTTCACGTTTCATTTTGTTGGAGAGGTCTGACCTCTGGTTTGAACTAACAACACACTACTTACTAGACTACGACGATCTGCGTTCCACCCTGGGAAGCCTTGGCGACCATTTGCCAGGTATTATATTCCACACATACAGGCACCAATAGGTCTTTCAAATGAATAAAAGAAAATTCGATCTTTTGTTTAAACTTAAAGATAGGAAACACTTAACGAAACACACTAGGTTTTAACCGCAAGTGACTTGGGTCTCAAATGTTGTAGTTTTTAATTTAAATTTAAAAAAAAATTTTTTTTTCTTTTTTAATTTAATTCTCTAAGGAGATTATTACAATTAGCCGTTAAAGTTGGCTTTAGCTACAGATTACTTTAGCTGAAGTGAACTTTAAAGTCACCTTTAACTTATTTTCTTTATTACAACCTAATTATAAACTAAAGTTAACTTTTTCAAAAATATGGCAATGCCGGAGCAATGTCGATAAAACTGCTCAATTAAATAAGTTTTTTAAACACAGTGGCAACGATGGACCTCTTTTGTTGTTGTTGTGTTTGAAGTTGCCATATTGAAAATAATATAAAATATAGCAAGTTCAAACATAAACTTAACTTTAAAAGTTAAAGGTAGGATGATCCTCCCTTTTGCTTAACTCTCACTTCTACCTTATTGTTCACTTATAATAATGAGAAACAATTTATCTGCTCGCAAAAATTATCCCTTTAGTTAACGGCAAGTTGTAATAATGGCCCTAAAAGGTATTTAAGCCTTAGAATACATTTTATTTTCTTTATAATTTTTTTTATAAATATTTTTCAATATAATTTATCTTCATTTACAGCTACCAGGATATTTTAAAAATTCGCACAACTTTGTCACAATTTTCAACATCACTGGGTCCAATTGTTGATGGTCACGTCATACCAGATCAACCGTATAAAGTGATGGGACACTATACAGAACATTTTAGCCGGTAGGTATACTAATTTGCTTTGCATACAAATACATACATACATAGAAATGTAAGAAGAAATTATTTTATAAATAAAATCAATAAATTTTTTTAATCATTAACCTTCGCTAGAGATATCAATTATTTACTATCCGTTAAGCGTCAGCTAGGAATTGCTATTGCTTTCGATTTGATTTGAAAAAAAAAAGAAACAGATTTCTCTGAATGTTCTCTGACATTTGTTTCTATTCTTGCTTAGAATGAAAATAACATTTATTTTTATACTTTTATTTATAAATAGAAATCAATTATCGCAAATCAATGAAGCAAAGGAAAAACTAAGTATTTATTTCAAATAGTTTTTTCAATATTTTTCTCTGGATTCTATTGAAATTGTTTAGACTTACGAGGGCATAAAAAATGTGAATTGATTTATGGGTGATCTCAGTAGAAGGCTGAAATCTCGATTAAAATTTTGCAAAAGCATTGCACAACCTATTTCTAATAAGAGTATGATTAACGATTTAGGCTGTAAACATTTTTTTAAGAGATCAGCAATGAGTATTCAAAAAATGAGTACAATAGAATCATACTCATAATTTCTGATACTTATACGCATTCATACTTATTTTAATATCATACTCATACTACTCATATTCAAAATTTGAAGTATTCATCATACTCATACTTAACAATACGCATGATGTTGTTGATTTAGACTCTCCATGACTCAACATTTACAATAATCACAAAATAAGTATGATTCACGTACGTACACTACAATACTCACTAGAAGGTTGCTTGCTGTCTTTGTCTTTGTCTTTCTTTTTTTTTTTTTTTGTAAATGCAACAACAACTAAGACTGCAAATTTTGATGAATGATTCGAATCACTCGAATCATTTATGAGTACTGGAAGTTTTTTTCTAAATTTATGAATATGAATGGGTAGGCGTATGAATCGAATGTTATGAGTTTGATGTCAACGTTGTACTCATACTCATTGCAACCTGTACTTATAAATCACCATTGGAGTGAATACGAATGATTCAGAGTAGTTGAATTTCAATACTGAGGACTCCAATTTACTCAAAATTTCATGAGTACTTAAGAGTAGCGAAAAAACGATTCATTGCTGATCTCTGATCTGATCAAAGCAGTCATGGAGGAAAAAAGCTATCACAATAAGCTATCTACATTGGTTGAACCAATTTTCGTGCTTTTTGGCAAGTGTATGGGGTCGTAACAATTGTCTCTGGTTTGACGGTATAATACAGAAAAAGGTTGAATGGTGTCAAATCGCAGGTTCTTGGTGGCCAATGGATATCACCATTTCGAGAAAATTGAAGTCGCTTAGTCTAGTAGGTAGTGTGTTGACTTATTATCCGTAAGGCCTTAGTTCAAATCCCAGGTCAGACATCAAAAGGAAATATGAAAAAATATTTATTCGGTGCCATCCTCTCAGCAGATTTTGGGGCAAAAACTCTGAGAGTAAATAGAAAATTACCATGAAAAGTTTCACAACAATCCGTTGCTTGGAGTCGTCTGTAAACTGTAGGTCCCGCCACTCACGTATAAAACTTACACACACAAAGTGAGTGGTGTGGGTAGCAAGGCGGTAGTCCTTACTGAAGGGTTGCAAACGGCCATCAGGAGTTTGATGCAATAAATCGATTGTGGAATGAGATGTGTGGCAATATATTTAGAGAGTCTTCTAAAACTTAAAGTTTAGGGTTTTTAAGAAACTCTTTTACGAGTCTCGCTTTTACACGTCTCGCTTTTATTATGGAATCGCCCATATAAGCAATAAATCAAATATAATTTGCAATTATAGTACCAACAACTGTCAGTTACTTTTTAAACATTGATTGTGATAAGGAAAAAATAGACTGAAATCAAACCTACACTGTTGCCAATAGAAATTAAGAACCAAGGAAAATTTCTCAATGTAACGAAGCAGAACATTTGAAAGTGCTTTAGAAATAATAGAAGGATTGTTGAAAGGAAACAGCGTCATGAGGCATTAAAATTACAACTAAAAATGCAATAATAAAACAGAAAAATAAAAGAAAGTTTAAATAATAATTAAAAGAAAAATTTATTAAAAAAAAAGAAAGAAAATAAAATGTAACAGAGGATACAAACACAAAAGAAAAGAAATGAAAATCTGCAGAGTAAATAATTTTCTTAAAACCAGCTTTCCATTTACTTAAAGCAAAAAGTATAACAAGTAACGTAGCAATATAAAGTAACGAAAAAGTTTGTGTTCAAAATTCCTTTGCTTCTCCTAAACAATTCCTTAAGCAAACAATTCCTGACGGATAAATAGCACGAAAGCATGCTGCTGCTGCTGCTGCTGTGCTCTAAAAATTTAAATTAATTAAAAACAATATGCATGAACAAATACATGATGATGAACGGACTGATGGACCAAAATAAGGAGGAAATGCGTAAGGAATGTATTGAATAAAGCATTCACAATGATTTAAGCTGTTTGTAGAAACATACATACAATGTTTGTTTAATATCCTCCCACGCACACACATTCCCCCATATTAAGGCGATTATTGCTAATGAGTGCGAAATGAGATGCGTTGATATGAGATGATAGTCTTGTGATTAAAGCATTGATTATGGAAATAAATTAAGATTTAAATGAATAAATGAATGAATGAAGTAAATCCTGTTTACACCTTATTATTTAAAGTCATTTATTGTATGAATTATGTAAGTGTGAATGTAATTAAATAGAGTAATGAGCAGGCAATATATGGTCATAAATTTTAATGATTATGATTATAAAAAAATTAGTTTATTTAGCAGAAAACAATTCCTTTAACTCCTTTAAAGCATTTTAATTGCATAAAAAAGTTTGAATATAATATCTATATCCACGGTGGAACACAAGGCCCATTTTGTGTTACCCAGTAGGAGGTAAGTCCCCTTATCGTGATCACTTACTGATGGGTCTAAACCGAGGTCCGGAATAAACCGGCCAGTTCCCTTAGTGGTACATTAGCCACCGTGCTTAGATCTTCAAATGTTCACATCATGTCAGCTTTTGCAGTAATTCTGGTGGGCCAGACCGAGTTTTTCATCGAAACTGCCCATTAGCGCAGTGGTATGTTAGAATTCCTGTTAGCATGTCGAATTACCTTCATCAGGGTTTGCAAGCCGAATTACATCCGATGGTATTCATATTGATGTCGCTGTGGTCTAGTAGGATGCCTAGGTTAAGCATCTCCAACTAAACGAAAATATGAAAAATATCTGCTTGCATATAATCTCACGCACACGTGTTAAAGCTAAACATGATGGTGGAAATGACCAATCAAATGGGCTTGAGTGTAAGTTCTATTATAACAAAAATAATGAGAGTAAACGTGCAGGAGTCCTAACCATTTGCGCTATCTGGTGGTTGCCTTCATACAGCTTGTTCGATTACTCAGGTGATAGGTTAGGTAAGGTTGGAGTGGTAGCCTTGATTCTAAAAGCTCACTTGAGTACATGTAGCGGCCCGTTGTAAGGCCACAGGTGAATGCAGTCTCTGTACTGACCAAGTTCTCTAAATCAAGGGAGAAGAAGTTTGTCAGCGCAAGGGCTGCATATTCTAAAGCACGACTACCATACGCTGGAAACCAGCCCAAAGATTTGATAAACGAAGCCATATCCTTGACATCAATGAACGATAGCTCCGTCAAGCAAACAAGGATTGGGGAGCCAAATAACCTATATCTGCACCTCGCAAGAGATGGGCGTTGACAAAGAAAGTGGATAACAGTCTCCACTTCATCAGTGGATCAGCATTCTCTCCGCGTGTCTTCCCATAACACAATGACCTGTAAGCACGGCCACAGTGATTGAGATGATGTCAGGACCAAATCCGAGCAACTGGTTGGTGCGCCTTCTATAGCACGACTTCTCATTGACCCAGGATAGGCTGACGTCTAGAAAGAATTTCCGGGCGATAGCCATCTTGACCGAAGTAAGTGGCATCTCCATGTCGACTGCAGAGGATTCCGGAAGTAGTGCACAACCCCTGGCGTGATCATCTGCTTTACAGTTTCCCTTAATATTGCTGTGCCAGGGGACTCAGATAGGTGTGAAACTGAATCGCCCAGAAACAAGATCGAGGCAACGGCGACATTCCCTGATGACCCTGGAGTTATTTACAACGTTCGACAGAGATCTTATGGCAGCTTGACTATCAGAAAAGATCGAGATGCGGGTAAAAGGAACACCATTAGCGACGATGAATTGAGCAGCCCGGTAGATGGCCATTACCTCCGCCTGAAATACGCTACAATAATCCGGCAGCCGGAGGGAAATGCCCAGATGGTAGTAAGAACAGTATTAAAAAGACAAGACACACATATTTTAGTAATAACGCGGTATGGAGTTATGATCAACCTTGTGTAGAACAAGGGATAAACAGCAATATTAAATCCCAAATAGCATGTGGAAGTAAGACACGTAGCGCTGCACCGGAGGCTAGCGTTACTATCCAGTCTTTAATAAAAGCTTGTCTATGCAGTATATTAAGAATCTATTATCCCGAGGATAACGCATCAAAATCTTTTGTAAACCAAAATGTTAGGACGTAAATTCGAAAAACCTATGTACTTGCCTATTTAAGCCCATTGAGACAATAAGTAGGAATCATTCTATGTTCAGGCCGTTTAAAATTCTCTTGATAAGGTTTATTCTTAAAGTGCGATTGCATTTGAAATTTAAAGTTTTCTATCGACTTTCTATTGTTGACATAAATCGTGCATGGCAAACTAGTTCTCATAAAATTTGTGATGACTACAATCGCCATATCGATAAATATTTAAAATGAAAGAAAAACATTCTTTAATGCCTATCGACTCTTTCTCCCTTTCAATTTCTATTAACAGAATAATTTTTTTCTATTCTTTGTTTGTTTTTTCCTTTCATTGCAGTTATGATTTATTGTTCGGTATCACTGAATCTGAATCGTATCATTCGTTGGGTGCCCTGGCTTTAGAGGAAGGATTACGTGAAAATGAACGTGATAATTTATTGCGTTTCTATATGCAGAGCCGTTTTGATGTTCGTCCCGATTTGGCATTAGCGGCAACACTAAAAAAGTAAGTTGAATCAATAAAACTCTACAAAACATACACGAACGTTAACATAAATTTTCGACTACAAATACAATTCACACACACACACGCACCCAGTTACCCTCCCACAAATACATAGGCAAACCCACACACGCACACACGTATCTCTATAAATAAATAAATTGATTGCTTTGGTGGTGTAGTGTGAAAAGAAAAGAGAATGAAAGAGAAACAAAAAGAAATAAAAATTCAGCAGAAACTAAAGCATGTGAATTTATGTTTATGCAAATTGGCTTCACATACATTATAAATAAACACACGCAATATACATACATACATACATAAATATTAAAATATATCCTCGCACTATAAGTGTAAGTAAACGGACTCATAAACAGTTATGTGTGTCTGGGTGGGAGTACACATTATTTACCCATATACTAAAATATTTATATTCAATGTGAGTGTATGTATGTATGTATGCATACAAACATTTAAAGCACCCACAAATACAGACACACAACGCCTTGTAGAGACTCATAAATACTTCTATTCATACAAATTCATGTTTATGCACAAATATACTTGTTAGTAAATCTGTTATTTATATCTGTATGTAGTATGTTTATTTGTGTGCATACGTGTGGGTGGGCATGTAAAAAATTTCTATGCTAGAAAGTTATGTACCCATACATATGCAGTTGCAAAGAATGAAATAGTTTGTCATTGCATTATATGTGCAGTGTTTTAATAGAACGAATTCTTTAAATTTGAACGTTTGTTAAGATATTATTTTACTACACATATCACAGGTTTTAATTAATCGTCAAGCATCCAGTATTACATGGACTTTCTTAATTCTACTATTATTTAAGGCGTCACTTAAAACCACCTCTAGTTATTGTATCTGATGGCCAATCTTCTAAAAAATATCTGTAGCTGTTTTGTTATAGAAACGACAAATTTTGTTATCGAAAAAGTTTTCTATAGAAAAACTTTGTTATCGAAAACGTTTTCTATAGAAAAACTTTGTTATCGAAAACGTTTTCTATAGAAAAACTTTGTTATAGAAAAAGTAGAAAAATTTTGTTTTCGGTAAACTTTTCTGTAGAGAAATTTTATTATCGAAAAAGTTTTCTAAAGAGGAATTTTGTTAATGGAAATTTTTCTAAAGGGAATTTTGTTATCGATAAACTTTTCTGTAGAGAAATTTAGTTATCGTGGTATTGTAGTTGTTCAACCTAGCTCTTGGCTTGATGGTGACTAACTTCTATTTTTATTGCTTGCCCTTGATTTTAAGTTGAATCAACATAATAACATAAATAATAGCACAATTTCGATAGAATGTTTAGCATATTTTGCTCTCTTTCACTTTAGGAAAGAGGTCGACTTCAGCTGTAAATTTTTGCTTCGAAATTTATTATAGAATACACTCTTTGAGTTCCCTGCTCTATTAATAAACAGTAAAAAGATGAAGCAAAAATTACGATGAAAAATAAGGAAAACGGCAACAAAAATAGCAACATTATCTAGTAATTTTTAAATAAATGTTTTAGCTATTCTTGGCATTGTTGTACTGTATGTGAAGCAAAGGGCGTTACATATTTGTAGCCTGTTAAATGCATGTCCGTCCAATCCCTATGTATAAAGTTTTTTCTGTACGATAGTTTGTCCTACAGACTCTACTATTTTCAATTGTTGCCTTTGTTGTCGTCACAATGGCATACATTGTAATACATGAGTATGTTTTGTGTGTTTGTGATTGAGTACATGCATGTTTATGTGGCTCTCTGTCTGTCTTTCTGTCTGTCTGTCATAACAATTTTAGCTGGTTGTTACCATCGTGTCTTTTGAGTCATTTATCATTATTATATACGACAAAAGGATTTGCGACAATTATGTTTTTATCCATCCACACATACATATATTGCATACACATGCATACATGTATAGTACATATATAAACTATAAAGTATTCTTAAGCTTTTAATGGGAAATTATAGCGACTTAGTGTTTACACCCTATACAGCTATACTGCTGGGCCTTAGATTTGTTACGGCATAGTTTTGGCGTCGAGTGTACTTCACTGATTCAACTTCTTCCGGAGAGTGCTCTAATGGCGGATTAATAGTACTGCTGTGTTTGGTCTTTTGTGTCTCTTATCCAAGTTGAATTAAGCACATAGACTTCCGCTTGGAATATACCCGTGAATTACTATAAGGTCTCGGAGTATTTCATTATGGAACCTATTAGTCCTGCACTTGTTGCAAGAAGGTTATGAGTATTCGTATTACGACAATCGCTGCAAGACCAAAGCAACTACATACACACATAATTAGCCATTACAGCCATTCAGTTATGATTACGTCCTAGGTTCTCACCAGAGATCAGCAATGAATCATTTTTTCACTGCTCATAAGTACTCATGAAATTTTCTGTATGAGTGAGTCAACAGTGTTGAAATTCAACTACTCTGATTCATTCGTGCTCACTATAACATTGATTTATAAGTACAAGTTACAATGAGTATGTGTACAACGTTTACATCAAACTCATAACATTCGAAATATATTTGATTCATACGCCTACTCATTCAGATTCATAAATTTAGAAAAATACTTACAATATTCATAAATGATACGAGAAATTCGAGTGATTCGAATCATTCATAAAAATTTACAGTCTTAGTTGTTGTTGCATTTACAAAAAAAGAAGAAAGAAAAAGACAAAGACAGCAAGCAAAGCAAACACACAAGTTTCTAGTGAGTATTGTAGTGTTCGTACGCGAATCATATTTATTTTGTGATTCTTGTAAATGTTGAGTAAAGCAGAGTCGAAATCGACAGCATCAAGCGAATTGTTAAGTATGAGTATGCTGACTATTATGAGTGTGAATTAAAATAAGTATGAATGTGTATAAGTATCAGAAATTGTGAGTATGGTTCGAATCTATTCACCTTTTTGAATACTCATTGCTGATCAGCACTTATGTTGTGTGTAATATTTGTATCCATAAGTACAACGACGATTGGTTTTACGTGGGTACCCGTCCACGTGGACCTAATCTCACAGTGCTCTTCGCGGGTGAAATACAATGCGTCTACCAACGCTTCCAAATGTAACAGACTGCTACACCTGATTACGAATTCGAAGCCATGTATTTGGACTTTACTTCCCCCTTGGTTAGGAGTGGTGGCACCTACAGTTTAAAGTCGATTAGGAATGACAGATTTTTAAGAAACTTTTCCTGACAATTTAATTTACACTCAGAGTTTTTGTCAGAAATCTGCTGGCAGGCAGTTGCCGAAGACATATTTTCTTCATACTTCCTTTTGTTGGAAATGTCGGAACCGGGGGGTTTGAATCGTTTTCTTATGGCTAATAAGACAACACACTACCTACTATACTACGGCGACTATCAAACAATTGCCTGCAGCAAATGCTACATGGTTCACTTTGCAATTACAGATGCTGTAACGGTGTTTAAAAAATATTTTCGTGTAGTGTCTCACAGAAATCGCTTTCCTCTGCAGCATTTTTCTGATTATTTTCAACTATAATTATTATTATTTTCAACCCTTTAAAGCAAAGTTGTAGCAAAAGAGAAAATAAATTTCTGGGTGTATTTATACAAGACGAAATGACTGGCACTTTTTAAATTTTTTTTTTATTCCATTCAGACAAATGTTTAGGGAGTGTAAACCGTTGGTTGTTTAAATGGTTAATGAAAGCGAAAGTACTACTGCTACAGCTGCTGTGTCTCGAAACATGATAACAAAATAAGCATTCTACATAATGAAAGAGAATTTGTAATTAAATACTGGGAAGAGGATTGCATAAAATATATAAACTGAAAACTAAATGAAGGATTTAATTTGTACAGCATTTATTACGAATAAAATTTTTTTTGTTTCATTTCTTTTGAAACTCCCAGTGATTACAAATTTAAAGTGGCGTCAAACTTTTTTTTAACAATCATCAGTTGAAAATACCTTGAAAAGAGAGTTCACAGGAATCATTAAATTATTTTTACCTGGTTTATAATTTTTTTTTTTTTTAATAAAAGTTTTCAAAATATTTTGCCACAATATCTCACATGAATGCTGGCATTATTTTTTAGGTTTTAAAGAAAGAAATATTCATACTTTCTAGTTATTAAAACTTGAATTTTTTTCAGTTTAAATAATCTCCAATGAATGTAAAAAATTTATTGATTTTTCAAATGAAATTCATGTCAAATTGTTAGTATTTTCCATTGATTTTTAAAAATACTACTGGAAAACTTTAATAGTTTTTGTATGATTTTGTTGTTCAAATTAGTTGCATTATTTAAAAATTTTTTTTTCAATTTCTTAATTTTTTTTCATCAAATAATATTGAGAAATCAATTATTTTTCTGTAAATAAACACTAACTGTTTGAAAATGCAATAGATTTACAAAAGAATTTCTATATTAATTGTGTAGAAATGGCAAATGTTAACTTAAAAATATGCAAAGGTATTAAAATATTTTTATTAAATATAATGGAAAAATATCGATGAATATTTGCTATGATATAATACGTGTGCAGGTAGGTGTATAACATATTTGGATTACAAAAAAATATGTTTTATTTAAAATAGATTCTTTAAGAATTTGCATTCAGCAGAGGTCAGCAATGAGTATTCAAAAACATGAGTGGATTCGAATCATACTCATAAGTTCTGATACTTATACGCATTCATACCTATTTTAATATCATACTCATTCTACTCATATTCAAAGTTTGTAGTACTTATCATACTCATACTTAACAATACGTAGGATGTTGTTGATTTTGACTCTCATCTACTCAACATTTACAAGAATCACAAAATAAGTACGATTGGCTTACAAACACTGCAGTACTCACTAGAAGGTTGTGTGTTTATTTTGCTTGCTGTCTTTGTCTTTGTGTTTTTCTTTCTTCTTTTTTTGTAAATGCAACAATAACTCAGACTGTAAATTCGAATCACTCGAATCATTTATGAGTATTATAAGTATATTTCGAAATTTATGAATCTAAATGAGTAGGCGTATGAATGTTTCGAATGTTATAAATTTGATGTCAACGTTGTACTCATACTCATTGCAACCAGTACTTATAAATCAATGTTATAGTGAGTACGAAAGAATCTGAGTAGTTGAATTTCAATACTGTTGACTCACTCATACAGAAAATTTCATGAGCACTTATGAGTAGCGAAAAACGATTCATTGCTAATCTCTGAAATTTACATTGAAATATCGACCAAAGTTTATCGAGTATTCATTTCGGAATCTGTTGTAAAACCACTGTCCGTTGTATGTCCCAAAACCAGTTGTGATTTTTCTGCAAGATTCTGTGCCAGCTTATAAGGCTAATGCGGCACAAATCAAGTCTAAAGCAATCTATAAGCAATCATCGCCTTTGAAGAATGTGGTAATCACCAGTCTAATTGCTAGCCTTTTGTCACGGCAGCTGTAGCAATACACTTTCCTAAATTGTCATAATACAAACGAAATTTTTTCTTCACCTAATGGCATCATTTGTCTTTCCAGCCTGCACTAACTGGATGTAATCCTTTCGTATCATATTATTATTTTTTTAATTCGTGTAAAGTTAATTACACGATATTATTTAACAAAGGTACACTACATTGAGTAGCCCTTAGCGTATGATTAATATTCAATTCTGTTTATATCACTCATACGCCTTGAGTGGCATTAAAACAATTCATAGTAAGAAATAAATAAATAACTGAAGGCATTATTTTCATTTCTTTTTGATAATCCGCTTAAATGTGTATTTATTTATTTACATTATTTTGCTTCTGTAAAATATTATTGCATATCTTTCGCTATATCTTCTCATTGAATCTCTTACGATTTTCGTATTTATCTTCTTTGCAATCTTATCTGCATTGCAGACATGATAGTAAATCAACTGCACTCTGTAAGTTATTTGCATATTTTATGTGCATTTTTCTTAAAGTTTAATGATTTCTTTTCATTTCTTGCCCCCCTTTTCCCCCTTCTGTAATGCAGTTTATTAACGAGTATGTTTATTTTGAATATATTTAATGCTTTTATTAAAGCGAAAAACGTTGTTTGTTTTTGTATTTTATTTTATTTTGTATTTTTTTTGCCTGTCTTTCTTATCAAATTATGCACAATTCATTTGATATGCCAACATATTTGCACATTAACAATCATTATCGTATGGTTTATTTGCCTAGAAAATATTGTGATTTAAAGGTAAATAATTTTAAATCATTTCGTACATTTAAATATGCAGTTATAATGGCCTGAACTTAATTTTCAGAATTGTAATGAATGCTGATAAGGAATGAATTAAAGAATTATTATTAAAACATATGAATAATAACAATGTGAAGCATATTATAGTTCCACTATAGGATACGCTGGAGTGACATTCGATTAAACATCCATTGATACAATACAGTTTTTTATTCGATGATTATAGAAGAAAAGCTTTTTAAAGAGATGTCTTCTGCTTTGCAAAAAATGAAACTTCTGGTTGCAATATAGGTTATGGGTATCCTTGCTTGTTAATGTCATGCTGAACTGGTTCGCGTATAGGCTATTGGCTCAATGTAATGTGACAAAATGCCCTATCCCATTAGGATATTATTACTTAAAGTCATTCCCCTATATTTTCTGAGAACTCTTAGACCATGAAAGAAGGTAACTATATCCCGCGTGAACCTATGACAATCTACACGAATGATAATAGTTAGGTTGTGTTTCAATCGAGTTGGGGATGCCACTCACCTCGGTTAAGCTGGCCATTCTTGCTAGACGCCAACCTATCCTGCGTCAATAAGGAGTCCTGCTCCACCACTAGCCTTACTTGGCCCTCGATGGACAGAAGTTGCACAAACCAGTTACTCGGACTTGGTAGTGACATCATCTCAATCACTGTGGCCGTGCTAACAGGTCATTGTGTTATAGGAAGACACGCGAATATAATGCAGCTCCCATCTAATGACTTCTGTCTTGGGTGCAGATCCGCTGAGAAAGAGGAGACTATTATCCATTTTCTTTGTCAATGTCCATCTCTTGCGAGTAGCAGATATAGGTTATTTGGCTCTCCAATCCTTGTCGGAGCTATCGTGAGTTGATGTTTCGGACTGGTTTTTCATCGTGGGGTAGTAGTGCTTTAAATGTGCAACCCTTGCTAACTTCTTCTTCTCTGGTTTGGGGGAACTTGGTCACCACAGGACTGCGTTACGCGTCGCTATGCGTGCTTAAGAGAGTTTCTGGTATCAATGCTACCACTCTAACCTAACTCAACCTAGGTTGTGGGCTTCATCTGATTTTTATTATTTTTGTTTTATTTTAGTAAAGTCTACGTGGTGAAGTAGGTAGGGTTTTGGCATATTAGACGTGGGGCCACGGTTCAAACTCCGTGTCAGACAACAAAACAAAATATTTCTTCGGCGACTTCCTCTCAGCAGATTTGTGGCAAAAGCCGTACGAGTGAATGAAAGTACTACGAAAAGTTTCTGAATAATCTGTCGTTCCCGGTAGAGTTTCGCTACTCATGTATGTATAAGATTAACACACACATCACTTATGTTGTGAGAAGCTGGGTAGTAATCTTGACTGAAAGGTTATAATGATCAATTGTTTATGTGTGTAAAGTATTGTTTATATGTCTTTCTGTATTGCTAGTTTCCTTATTTCTATCTAGATATATGCTCTATTACTTCTAGACTGTATAACCAATATAACCGAAATCTATTTGAGCTCATAGGGATTGCTTTGAGGATACGTACTCAAATGTATGATTATCAATAAATAAAATTTTCTACTCTGTTGACAGCATATATTTGCCAATACAAATTTTTATTTTTTACTACTGATAATTGTCACTTTTGCTTTTGCCTTTGGGTATTGGAATCTATTTTAGATTTTTATTTTCCAATACAATTTTTATCCGTTCTTTTCTATGTCATGTGGTTTGGTCATGTCTAATTGTCATCTCACTTAGAAGAGAGTGGAAACTGAATTTCTATTGTCAATTGTATTGCAAATATTTGTACATTTTCTTATTTGATTTGACATTTAGAACTTGCAGTAGTATGTCCATTATGCAGACATCAGTAGGACAACATATACATACGTTTCTTCGTTTCGTTTCTTAATATTAAATTTCTTTCAAAAGATGGAAGAGAAAAAAAAATTTTGTTTTGTTTTAAATATTCATAACGGAATTGTAAAGCAGTTTATAGAAATATATGAGTTTGTTCATCTAACAGAGTTGGATAGACACACTTAGACCACATAGGGTTCATTGTAGTACCACAGTTTTTCGATAACCAATAGTCTCGCAGACACTCGTAGCTTCTGATAAAGCGAGTTTAATTGCCAATGTTAATTCGTGACAGTTTCTACAGCTCATCCATATAGTAAGCATCTAAGTACTTTTTTCTCCTTCAACAAAGGCACGTACCCCTGCAGCTTTTGCTGATATAATTATATGCAGATAACATAATATATAATTGGCCATTACAATCTTTCACTCAGGATTACGGCCTAACTTCTCACATCACTCATGTTGTGTACATTAACTTTATACTTGGGTGGCAGGACCTACAGATTAACGTTAACTACGAACGATAGATTTTTAAGAAACTCTTCATGGCAAATTTATTTAATTTCAGAGTTTTTGCCAGAAATTTGCTGAGATTAAGTGAACGAAGAAATATTTTTTCTTTTTATATTTCGTTTTGATGACTGACCTGGGGTTTGAAGCGAGGCCTTAAGTCTAATAAGCCAACTCTCTAGCTGCTGGACTACGACTATTACACAATGCGCTACCCTCTGGAGTTTAAACATGAGCCCTTCATCTAGCCTTCACTAGGTATTGCTAGTCATTCTACCCGTATACTAGGCCGTCGTTGAATCGTCGTTGCCGGAATCGACGATCGCATTGTCAATTATGAGGCTACAGGTTCTCATAGGGATTCCCAGAGTTGAGAATTCATTGGATAGTTTGATGGTAGTGCCCTGTCTGACCAGTTCATCAGCTCTATAGTTACCCGGAATACCACTGTGCCGCGGTATTCCCGTATCACATGGAGATTGAGGCTCTTACTGCCCTACATGTCGAGTTCGCTGCCTTATACAGTTTCATATTAGTTGGTTTCCGTGAGAATTCTTCAAATATTTTGACCATAATGTAATGTAGTGATGGACTGTCATAGATTACAATTAATGTTGGAACCATTGACAATGAATTTCATAGGTGAAGATTTGGATCATAAACAACAGAAATATGAACTCAGGCATTCATTTACAAACAAAAAGATAACAGGACAATTCCACATTGCAATCTCTTGGAGAAAAGCCCTAGAAAGTTGACAGATATTACTTTATGCAGCCTTTACGTAGTCATCTCCTAATACTACGAAGTACAGTAAAGAATTACACAGTCTAAGACGATTAACATACATTTACTTTATGATTTTAAAATTTCAGGTTATAAAAGCCGCATATGCCTTGTAACTTTTATGTGACATTTATTATTTACACATACATACATACATACATTACAACCCTTCAGTCAGGATTACGGCCTAGCTTCTCACGGCCTGTCTTATTTACACAGCCTTTAGAAAAAAAATGAACATCACGTATGATTAACCCATTAGAAGTCACTGTACTCAACTGAGTACAGTTGTATTTTTACGTGTATCCAAGTAAAACTAAAGAAAAAACAATCGTTGTACCATTATTTAGTTTCACGATAACAACAATAAGAGCTACAGAAAAAGAATTTGTATATAGTTTCTGTTACTTATGCAGAACTATCAGCCTAAATTATGACGCGAATAAAGTGTGTGGTTTAGTAAACTATTTTGAAAATATTTGAACCAATACTAAAATTTGTTTAGTAATATTGCATTATTTTTATAAAAATAATAACAACGAAACATACAGGCTTCAAAGAATACTTAAAAATAAAAAAATAAATAAAATAGAAAGGTATAAAGTTGACTGTACTCGTTTGAGTACAATGACAGCATCCATTGTTAGATTTAAAATATGAATGGTATACGTTTTAAGGGCCAGCAGAGTTTCAAAGGGCTCTAAGAGGCCGTTGACAGCATTTTAGCTGATAGTAAAGATGAAGAAATTGATAATGCAATCATACCACCTAATCCGAGTTAACTAACTAACGAAGAGGAAGGTGTTGAGGATGATATGACTTCGTCAGCCCTACCGCAAGATATTCCTGGAACAATTGATGTTTTTGTAAACCGCAAAAATGTCGACAACGATGGAGGCTACAAGTAATGAGCAGTGAGAGTCCCATGGATCAACTTCAGTTTCGCCGAAACACTGCGCGTTATTATTTACGCCAAGGTGGGAAAAATAAATTACGGCAGTCTGGGTCAATAGTTTAAGATTTACCTCAAGATGGAGTTGGGCACTATCCCGCACAAATAGAAAAACAGTTATTTGCCATGCCCGAGTACGTTGGCAGTGCAAAAAATGCTGTAAAACACTTTGTGTCAAAAAGAATGTTTCGAAAAATTTCATACTTAAAAAGTCGGTGTACTCATTTGAGTACACCCCTAAAACTCGTTTCCAAAAAAAAATTTTACAATTTTTCTTTCATTTTCTGTTTTTTTATGCTTGTTTTTATTAATAAATAAATCTGAAATCAAAAACTTACAGCCGGTTTTCATTTGACCTCTAATGGGTTAATATTTAATTAGTTCTTACAAATCACTCATGCTCATGCTCATACTCATACTCTTACAATGTTGTACGGAAAAAACATTTCAAGAACGTAATGTCTGTATGCTTTGCTCGTTTAATGCCGTCATTATCCTCAAAAGCTTTGCTACTAATTTAAAATCTCTTTATCATCATTTGTTTTTCCATTTGTTTTTCTATGCTTTACATGTTTACTTTTCTATTGAAGAATCATATTAAATTGCTCTTTCTCTCTCTTTCTCTCTCTCCTCTCTCTCTCTCTCTCTAATGTCCAATATTCTTCTTTATTGGCTTGTGTTTATCTGCAACAATTTGTAGAATATTTTTTTGAAGTACTTTTTAGTCTTTTAAGTCAATTTTAAGGAAAAAAATAAGCAGGAATTTAATTTTGAAACATTGCTTCAGACTTTAAAGGCTTTAAATAAATTTGTAAAAAGAGTGAAGGAATTTTTTTTTATTCTATGATCAACATTTTTTCTACATTTTCACTGCCTTTGTGTCTGGATAGAAGAATTCTTTTTTTTTATTTCATAGCTTTCTTGCTTTTTCTGGCATACATTCATATACACAGTTCAAGTATTTCAGTCTTTAGAATTTGTTTTTAATTTTTTTTTTTCATTTTTTATACTTTATTTTGCACTCTTTCTTTTGTATTAAATATGGTTTGTTGGTTTTATATTTTTGCTTCAAATTAAAATAAGGGCATGCATGTTAAGGAATTTATTTTAACATTTCCTAGAAATTTTAAATTTTTAATCAGGAATTTTTTCTCCGCAAAGCTTTAAATAGTAAGAATTTGTAGATTTTTTATTTTCTTTATATTATTACTTTTTTACCCTTTAAAAACGTTTAAAATATGAGCTCGTAGATTGCAAATAAAATAAAAATTAATGTGTGCTTAGTTTTAATTAAAATTCTTTATTGTTCGCACAATTCTGTGTGCCACTATTCACAACTTGATGTAAACAGCAACAATTGCTTTGTTTTTTATTCCTTTGCTTACACTCTTTGCATAAACAGTAACAACTACTAGCCAATTATTCGACAGATCTTTGTAACGGTGATCTTTAAACTACGATTACTTTATTCAAACACATCGTGTCTTCACACAAGACTGACTGAAGTTTTACTAACTCCGTTGCCCTGCTTTGCCTTGGCAACGTAAACAATCTGATGAATGTTCTTGAAGGCGAATGTTCGTGGCTTCGCCTTCTCGAGTTCTCTCTAAAGATCTTTGTTTTATTATATTTGTTTGTGTATTTTGTTTACATTTATTTTTGTAGTGTTTGTTGTTGTATTTTTGTTTATTTCTTTACAAATTTTTACGCTGATGTTTGTTGTTGTATTTTTGTTTACTTGTTTACCATTTTTTTGATGCTAGTGTTTATTGTTATATTACGCAGTGCGATAATTTGTAAACAAGTTCATTGTTTTTGATTTTGTAGCTTTTGTTTATAATTTAATTTTATCAAGGTTTTTCCATTTTCGTGACAATATCCTATAAAAAAGGAACATTAAAATATATATTGTATATATGTAGATATGTTTTAAAATAAAAATTTAACTCAAGAAGTTTTTGCGAATACATTTCTTCTTTATTTCTAAATGTTTGTTCTAATAATAGATTGGCAAAGACAAGCCATGGAGAAAACCATACTTTTATTTACAATAACAAAACTACATAGAAAATTGTATAGGTTGCCAGATCGATAATTATTAAATAACAAAAAAATAAATATTAAATTAAAATACTTGATTACAAAGAAAAATAATCGCTTTTGAATAGACAAAAATATCACAAATACTGGTTAATAACAGTGCCTTCAGGGAGTTTGCTGGCAAACTTAAGGTACAACAACAAAACTACATAGAAAATCCTAGAAGTTGCCAGATCGAAAATTACAGATGAAATATATGATGCGTAAGCTGTCGACTGGATGCCATTTTGGCTTTTATTATAAATGCTGTTTAAATATGTCAATTATGTCGGTGTACTCTAAGCAAACAACTTCAAACCTTGTTTTGTTGCCATACAAAGTTTAAGTAAATATTTTCTAGGCTCAGCAGAGAACTATCCTTTTTGCGTTGCTGCAGTATAGTGAAATGAGGAGGCCTGAACGAGTTAAAAAAAATTTACAGTAAGGTTTGTAGGTTCGATTCCTATCATAGACTCTAGTCTGTTATACTACAGCGGACATATGGCAGCAGTTACAGTATGATTTAGAACTTTAAAACTGCTACATTACATACAGTTTACATACATGTATGTATTCTTAGTTTAACCACGATTCTCTGTCTCCATACTTTAGCTTAACAGAACTTAGTGCAATTTTTTTAAGGATTTAAAATAACAGAGTTTAATCTATCCTACAAAAACAAAATTTTTACATTCTAAGGAATCAAAGTTTTTACATTATAGAACCCCTGAATTTCGCTTGTATATGTTCAAGAATTCACAAAAAAGAAAACAAAATGAGAATAAAAACAGAAATCAACATCCTAAGCCAACTTACACCCACCACTTATCATCAGACAAAGTTCTTTTCCTATTGTATGAATGCATGGACACAAAAATGCAAAAAAAAACGGAACAACTAAAAATACTACAAAATAAAAATAAATTTTAAATGTCTGCATATGTGACTGTTCACTGAGACAAGGAGACAAGAAATAAAAGCCAAATATGTGTGAAAAAATCCAACCGGTCAGTGACGAATCTTTTATGTATTATGTTGCCATCAATGCAGAAACTTAATGACAGAAGCATTAAAAAGAAATGTTTATGCCGAAATGAATTAATCTTTTTTAAACAAATAGAAATCATGGATAGTCAGAATAGAAAGGTATGCTCTCAAGAATAATTGGTGAAGAGCAGTTTCCTTATACATCAAAGCTAACGTAGTGGTTTCAAGACGAACTTCTATTCATTCAATCCACGTAGTGCTTTCAAAACGAACCTGTCTTCATTCATTTCACGTACTGTTTTTATTGTTTTTATCTAGTTTGGATTACTTCAACGTATTCCCTTCCAAACATATGTTCCACTTCACAGGAAGGTTATGGTTTGGAAGTTTCCCGCAAAGCAATCCCATTGGTCTAGTCATGACTGCGAATTTTCATGAACTGGGACCAAGCAGAGCGTACCCTCATTTCCACTCCCTAGTTGTTTCAGTTTCCCCATACAGTCCCATACCATATTCGATTTAACCTCATAAAAGTCGAGTGTTCGAAGGGAGGCTTGATTGCCAGAGCGCTTTGTTTTGCCAGATCCTGTTTACTTTCTATACAAGTTGAACAGAGCACATCTCCATGATTAAACTTCTGTTTGAAAACACGATTGAATTTTCCTATGGTCTTGGAATATTTCACTCAGGGATCATAATACCCCACCTCTTTCTCTATATCTGTTCTCATCTCCATCTGTATACCACAGAATGCCTACTCTTTTTGAATAGAGTATGTAGCCTCCAAAGTACTCCATTCTTTTTTTGGTCCTGATATGAATTAAATGTTGATCAGATAATGTTAAGTAGACTAGTGGCTCTTTTTGTACACACTCTTATCAATACTTCATAACGTCAGTTGCAAAAAAAAAAAAAAAAACCCACAAGAATTTTGAATGTATTCTTGATTATTATCTGATATTTGGGCAATGAAAGTGAAAGGTTTTTGTGCAACCGCATAAGACAAAATGTCTAGCCTAAAGGGGTTTCGAGTAAAATCCAGAATGGTCACTACTTGCATACATACATGCATCACTACAATCCTTTAGTCAGGATTACGACCTAGTTTCTCACACCTCTTATGTTATGTGTGATAGTTTGATAAATGACTGGCATGACCTACAGTTTAAAGTCAACTGCGAGAGGAAGTCGCCGAAGAAATATTTTGTCATATTTCGTTTTGTTGGAGATGTCTGACTTGGGGTTTGAACGGAGGCCTCACAGATTCTGTCTCTGGGAGTAAATAAAAACTTGCCATGAAAAGTTTCTCAAAAATCTGTCGTTCGGAGTCGACGTTAAACTGTAGGTCCCGTCACTAATGTATAAAACTAACACACAACGTAAGTGTGTAAGAGATTGTATGTATGTCTGTAATCTGTGATTTTACTCCAGTGAATGTAGATTAAGCTGACTGTTAATTTAAGCTAACTTAAGCAGTCTTTTGAGTTCGACTTTAATACATTACGTACCATAGCTTATCATAGACCAAGTACACCATCTAGTTGAGGTAGCATGCAAAAATATGAAAATAAAAACTGAATTAAAGTATAAAAAGAACTTCATTCACAGCAGCGGCAGCATTTTGTGGCAAAAACAAATTTATGATGTTGTTAAACAAACAAGGACATACGCATGCAAACATAAACACATAAGGATATTTACGAAAACACATGTGAATATATGTATATATGTAACTTTTACAACTGCATGCATACATTTAAAAAGTAGTTTTATACCTTTAGTACAACTAACATAGAAAAACATACATACATACAAAATAAGTTTTAAATGAAATGAAAAATTTTTACATTTTTTCTTTCATTTCATATGTGAGTATACATATATGTATACAAATAAGTTTATAAAATGTTTGTATTTTCAAAGTGTTACAGCAAACTATATATTGAGTAGGTCCTTGTAAGTTTTTTCTCTATTTTTTACGTTTGTTTCTATGTGCTGTTGGATAGATAGCGCCATGAGTTATTCATATTTAAATATTAAATTCGACTGACATATATTTTATAATGATTGCAATTTAATAGCAAACTGTACATAGATATGATACATACATAAACATACATACATACATGTGTTGCATGAATAGTTCAAGGCGTATATTTTTTTTTTTTTTATTTTTTCTATTACAAAACTTGTATCTTCTAATCCTTGTTATTAAAATTCATAGAAAAAAAAGAAGTCTGTTGATACAACAATACTTTTAGCAAAATTTACAAAAATTTTGCAATATTTTCCTTTTTTTTTCTGTTTTGTTTTGTTTTTAATACGGATATTTCCTTAAATTAAATTTATGTAGCGTGAAATTCAAAAACAGGGTAGTATGTTCAATGGATTAAAGGGTTTGGAATGTAGGCACAGTTTTTTTTTTTTATCACATATTTCTTAAACTTTTATGTGCCCAAGAACCCAGTTATAAGTTACTCATGGCAATTTGAAGGTTATCCCACATCCCCAATCCCAAACGAGAAAAAGCTAGAACAATGAAGACTATTTTAGTTCTTTTTTTTCTAAATATCCTAATAGCATATGGCTTTTCTGTCTTACACAACCTCTTGCTACTGTTTGCTATCTTCCAATGCTTAATTAAACGCGGAAACTTTAATGCCAATCACTTGGAAGTAAGAAATTGTAAAAATATCTAAGAATTTCAATTAAATTCAGTAAAAAAAATGGCCAAGTTCAACAGTACATAATGCAGTCAACCCAGTACAAGTTGTCGTATTACTAAGTCGCATAATGCCCTAAGTAGATACAATTATACAAAACAAACAGGCAGCTTGCAGATCTAACCCTTCATGCACGAATATTTCTACAATACTGTACATGTAAGAAGCAATCTTTGGATTTCAATAGTTCACTATATTTGGATTTGTTCAGAATTCTCGCAAAAGAGTTTAAATTGACTTCTCAAAGGCTTATATTATGCTAGGCAATCATATGAAATTCCTAGAAAATATGTGTAGTAAAGCTGAGAATTAATTCGTCTTAAACCCGTGTACCATATAAATTGTAAAAATTTTTTATTTCATTTTAATACAAGTCTATATACTCGTACATATATTTTTGAACAAAAATTTTGGGTGTGTTTTTTTGTCTTTGCTATTGAATGTTGCTGCTTTAGTTGCCTTGTTTTATTTAAAACCAATTTTGTTATCTTGTTGAGTAGTCAAAAAGAGAATGTCTTTGCAAAATAAATTCCTTTTCCTCTTTTTTTTTTTTTTGTTTTTTTCTATTCGTTACTATGAACAACTCAATTTGCATACACTTATGTATACATACATGAATACATTTTTAAGCCAACATTCATATGTATGCGATCAATTCAATTTAAAACATGTATGCATACATACATGCATACCTCTACTACATATGTATGCTCTGAGAAATCTTGATAAAAAGAAAGAAATAAAAAAAAAAAATTCCAAACTACAACAGAAATAAAGAAGCCCGGGTACAGTACTTTAGTACATTTATCTGTTTTATATGGTACATGGTATACATACATATGTAGTATTTTTTGCATTCAGCCTTGCTTTTTTTTCTTGTGTACATTGTTTTACTATAGGAAATTATCTTGCTATTGCTGGGTGCAAAGGGAGTAAGTAAAGTTTAACAATCATGAGCCAGTAGCATAACAACATATGCTACTTGAAATATTTTTTACTACTCAACTATTCATATCCTATAGGACATACCACATGCTGTCATATGCTTAAAGAGTTTTTAAAAAGTTGTTCATTCACAGTCAGAGTTTTTTTTTCTATTTTATTCTATAAGATCAAGAAGCCAGAACGTTTCGTTTTCTTTTGTAATAAACTTACATTTTTTTAAGAAACATTTTATAAGAAATAGGAGAGTTTTCTGTTGTGTAAAGTTTTTAAAATTAATTGTAAAACAATTAAATGCATAGTTGACAAGGGCTGACTTTTTCTTTTAAATAGAGAAACCAATGCCTGGCATTCAAAGATATGGTTTGACAGCTGTTTGAAACTTAGTTTAAAAAAAAAATTAAGTAAGAAAGTCTGAAATATTTAAAGAAGTGGCCATAGTCTAGTAGGCAGTATGATGGCATACTAGATGTAAGGGAACGGTTCAATTTCCAGTTTAGACATCTCCAACAGAGATCAGCAATGAGTATTCAAAAAGATGAGTAGATTCGAATCATACTCATAATTTCTGATACTTATACGCATTCATACTTATTTTAATATCATACTCATACTACTCTACTCTACTATTTACTTTTTCAAGCAGTTTGGTATTTTGGTATTTCACCAAACGTAGCTATAATGTTGTCTTCAATTTCTGTCTGGTATTATGATTGGCTTGTCCATATATATCTTATATAATATTGTTATATATTACTCCCCTAAAACTTCATATGGTATCCCCATAATGTTTCCTCCAAGGCTATTGAACTGACAACTTTCAAAGTGCTTCTCGTTGTCAACAATGTCAATTCCCAACCCAGCGCTGGAATACACCCACGTGCATCACAGATTCCAAAAATGTATTCCGAAGATTCATTCTCAACAGGACAGAAAGTGCATGTTGGACAGCCACCATTCTTAATGAGTGTATTTTGAGCCTACAGTGCCGTATCATCAGACCGCTTACTATCCATAGGTCTTAGGTCTACTCATATTGTAATATCAGAACAAACGTTTTATTGCCTGAAACCCACTTGGTTGAAGGAAAGTTTTTTGTCTCTCTTCATCTTTCTTTTCCTTGTGTATAATTTTACAAACATTCGCTCCCACTCCCATCATACCATCAATGGCGTGGAAGCTCCTCTCTTCGTAAGTTCATCTGTTGGAATAGCATACGTCCCGAAATACTTGCTTCTATTGAACTCCGTAAGAACGTCTTTCAGCTCACGGGCTTGGAAGACAATACTTCATCGGTGAATCAAAATTATTTGTTAAAATTTCAACTAAAAAAGTTTACTTTTCATCTTACTTCTATTCTTACATTCGTCTTTGGTATTAGTTGTAGCGTGAACAACTGTAGCATCCGCTCATGTTTCACTTAGAAGACTAGGGGCTGTGTAATACATACATACGTACATGATTGGTCTTTATAATCCCTCAGCCGGGATTACGACCTAGCTTCACACACTCTTATATTGTGTGTGTTAATTTTATACATAAGTGGCAGGTAGGTAGGTGGCCCTTATCGTCTTCCGACAGAAGAGCAGGGTCCACAGAGCCGATTCTGGCACTTATGCGCATACCTCACTTGCGGATTCTATATGCCCTGATGCTGGCACTCAGGGTGTTTTTGACGCCAGAAAGTGGAATGGTGTTGAGGGTCTGCGCGCCAGACTTGTGTAGCAATGTCTTGGCGGCATCCGAAGATTCCATGGGCTCATTCACACCAGATCTGGAGGTGTATTGTGCCTCGAATTAAGGTACGGCAACCAAGCCATAAGATATGGCAACACTAGGGACCGGTTTTGTAACTGGTTCCTTGTGTGCCAAAGTCACTGACGCTCTGACATCACTGGAGGTGGGGGCAACTACTTTTTTAGCTGGAGCCTGCCTTGGAAGTATTTTGTTGGAATTCATGACGAAGTTGGTCCGCACTCAAAACCGCTATCCTTGCCCGCGATGTTTAATTACTACTAAAAGGTTCCGTGGTTAATGGTAATTTTGTTAACTCTCAGAGGTTATACCAGAAATCTGCTGAGAGGCAGTCGCATAAGAAATCCTTTTTTTATTTCTTTTTATTGGAAATGTTTGACCTGCGGTTTGAACAGACGCCTCAAAGTCTAACTAGACTACGTTGACTTCAAGTGTATTTCAAATTTAGTGTTGAAATATTTTGGCGATAGTTGGAATTCAATTAACAATCCTAGAACGTGTGCAATAAAACTTGAAAGCAAATCAAAGACCTGAAGGTATACGTATGAGGTGGGGCTGCTTAAAAAAATATCTATTTGACGAATTTCTGAGTAGCACTGCACTTACATCAGACGAAAATTAGATTTTCATTGCAAAGCAAAAAATCAAAATGAGCCTTTTAAGTTCGCAAAATGCTTTTAATGTGTACGTAGATTTGTTAACGTCTACTGATTTTCGTACCCTATTACCTTCATTTGCTTGCATACATCTGAAGACGTTACATGTTTCAATTTGAGTTTATTATGCAGCACATATTATAAAGCATGTGATTTAATTTGTTTCTTACTTTTCCATTTTCGTATACAGTGAGCGTCAAAAGAAACTGTACCCTATTATATACAATTTTAACAATCACCACACTCAACTTTTACCAGTAAGGAGAGTGTCCGAAAAAATTTGACAATATTTCAGAATTGTTTGTAATTTTTTTTTTAATTTGAAAAATTCGCAATGAAATAATTTTAAAATAAAAATAACGGTAATTTATTAATGTACATATATTTTTTTTAATGTACAATTTCTTTTGTTACTCATTGTATACGTAGTCAGTCTTATTTAATAAAACATAAAAAATTTTTCAATATTCTATGGAAATTTATTATATTTTTTTTAAACAGAAATCAAAGCAATTTTTCCTTTTGGCTTTCACTGCAAGAATTGCTGTGTAATAAGAACTCTATGCTTAAGCCACTATATTTCATAAAATGTACATAAGGTTGGAAGTATAAGTATTTTAAATGGCTGATTAAGTTTTTCTATAAGAACCATACAAAGACAAAATACAAATGAAAATGAAAATTTGAAAATATGAAATAATTGCCTTCTAAATAAGACAATTGATTTTTGCTTTACAACTTGTGCTATGTACAGATTTAGAGCATAATTCTATTAATATTTTACTCAACAATCATTGATTCAATAACCAACCCATTGAGTGGTAATTGAATCTATTCTGTCTGGTGACCCATGTTAAAATAATCACGACCAGTCCACTCAATACTCGTTATACACTTCCACTAAGCATTCTAATTAAATCAGAAATTAAATTAGAAAAAAACAAAAACAAAAAATAAAAAGAATCTTCAAGAAATATTACCCATACGCTGTGTTGACACTATCGTTTTGTACTCTTCTTCTTTTATTTAATTAAATAACTAAGAAGTAATTAAAAATACATATAAACACATATACAACACATACATACATACTTAGTTTTTTTTCACACGTATATTATACAAAAAAGAAGTAAGAGAAAACAATAACAATATAAATTCCATTTATTTTACTTTTATACACTCTGTTATACCCACACAGATACACACATACAAAACTATTAATTTTACCAACACCAGTGGTACAAAACTCAAATAGAAAAATTGTTAGTTTTTGTAAAAAAATTAAAAAACATTAGGGATATTCACCTATAACCAACTACACACATAATTGGTCATTACAACCCTTCAGTCAGGATTACGACCTAGGTTAAAAATAAGTAACTCTCTTCTTTTCTTTTTACCGTATGGGAATAGTATATTGTTACGTTTTGACCTTTTCAAAACGTTTAAAATAAAAATTAATTTGTCTGTAGTTTGAATTGAGATTCTTTATTATTCGCATAATTCTGTGTGCCACTGTTCACAACTTTATGTAAACAACAACAATTACTTTTCCTTGTTATTCTCCTGTTTATACATTAACAGTAAGAATCACTAAAAAATTATTCGACTGATCTTTGTAACGGACATCTTCAAACTACGATTACTCTCTTCAAACGCAACGCATCTTCACACAAGACTGACCAAACTTCACTCACTTAGCAGCCTGCTTTGCCTTGCCTTTTATATGGCAGGGTAAACAGTCTGATGAATGTTCTTGAAGGCGAGTATTCATGACTTCACCTTATCGAGGTCTCAATAAATGTAAACATAGTTGGTTACATTTATTATTGTAGTATTGTTTGTGTATTTTGTTTACATTTATTCTTGTAGTGTTTGTTGTTGCATTTTTGTTCACTTTTTTACAATTTTTTGTGCTGGTGTATATTTTATATTAAGCAGTACGATAATTTGTAAACATTATCGACCAAAGCAGCCTTCTTTTATTTCTTATGAGCTAAGCAATTTGCGAGACCACAAATTTTCGAATTAGTGACGTACTCTTATCACTGGTCTAAATAGCGCATAACATCAGCAATCGTAGAAAGTTCAGACTGCATCAAGTCTACAGAAAGAGTCGGACTCAGTATCTAAAGTCCCTCATCATTGAAAACTATACGACGACCACAAGATAAGTTGTAGTCTCCACGTAACCATAGATGGCAACCATATAAGATAAGTTGTTGTTTCCAGGTAAATATAGATGGCAATCCTTACAGCCTAGAACTTGTTATAGAAGACCAGTCATCAGTCTCAAATAAAAAAAAAGTGTGAGAAGAAAAAATTACTTTAGTCGCCGTAGGGCTAGTAGGTAGTGTATTGTCTTATTAGACGTGAGAAAGAGAATAATCATGGTTTGAAGATCTCGTTAAAAAGATCTGTCAAACAATTGTTATTTTTCGCGCAGAAGATTGTATAGAGGAATTACAAACAAGCAATTGTTGTTGTTTACATCAAGTTGCGAACAGTGGCACACAGGATAGTGCGTACAATAAAGAATTTTAATTAAAACTGAACACAAATTTACTTTAGTTTTTATTGTAATCTGCGGTAGAAACGTAACAATACAATAAATTTTTATGTATTTCACTTCCATAAAAAATTCCCTTAACAACTGAACACCCCTAATGTTGTACTCTAACATTATAATACAAACACTAACTAAACCATAATATGTGCGTTCAGAGAAAGAAGACAAAAAAAAGGGAGCAAATGAAAACAAAAATCAACAAAGAAATGAACATCAAAACTTAAACTATTACCAACAGCTGTATATTACGAGTAAAACTATTCCCTATACTTCTTTCATTTCTATTATTCTCTCTAAAGAAAGAAAAAAAAAAAAACAATTCATGAAAAGAAAAACATTGAAAACTGCATATCACAATACACTTATAACAGAATATATATATCATGAAAAGAAAAACATTGAAAACTGCATATCACAATACACTTATAACAGAACAGAAAAACTAAATAAAAGTATGGAATTGTTTAGTTTGTTTTCCTTTTTAACTGGGTTTTTCTAGTCGTATTTGTATTCTTTGCGCAAATAATAGAGAAATAAAGTAAATCTTACATTGACACAACCATCTAAAGGACATTATTATCATTGAATTAAATTCAACAAAACAAAAAAAGGGTAACAAAAAAAGGAAAAGAAAACAAAGAAATGACACAAGAATCCAAAAAACGAAATCGGAAAATAAGGAAAAAAAAAAGAAAGAAAGAAGAAAAACGCAACAACTATATTCTTTCTAACTTTATTTAGAGAATTGCTAAGAGACTAGTTATTAAGCTAGGGAGGAATGTATGATTTTAGTATAACAGAGTTGGCGAATTTATTAATTTTGTTGCGAATATCATACAATCGGAAACTCCAAAAGAAGGCAAATTATTCACATTATTTTGAACCACTACTATAACTCACATATTGTCTATCATGTAATATAGTGTGATATAGTTGGCGGTAAAATAATGTATTAAATCAAAGGATGCCACTTTATTGCGCACATTCACACATTCATACATAATTGCTCATTACAATCCTTCAGTCATGATTACGACCTACCTTCTCACACCACTTATGTTGTGTTTGTTAATTTTATACACGAGCGGCGGGACCTACAGTATAAAGGCGATTCCGAGTGACAGATTTTTGAGACACTTTTCATGACAATCTGCTGAGGGGATGTCTCCGAAGAAATATTTTTTTCATATTTAGTTTTGTTGGAGATGTCTGACATGGTATTTGAACCGTAGTTTCATGTCTAATAAGCTAACACGCTATATAGTAGACTACGACGACTTCCTTCTTTAGGGCATTGCATCAATCATCATATGATCAAACTCTTTAAAGCCTTGCTTGACAATACTTCATGCAAAATTCTGTTTAGTTAAGTAAGAAAAATAGCCTTCATTGCTGTGCACATTTTGCTTTCCTCTTTAATTTAATTTTGAACGTAATAGTGAACAACCCTGAGTAAGATATTTCTGAATATTATATTGCGGATTGCAATGTAGCCTGCCCGGTTTCGAACATGTTGATGGCATTGCCTACTCACTCACAAACATGGATTATGACAGAAAATTTACATGCTATTCAGGATTATATAGCTGCAGCAAGTTTGAAAGTGATATCCGGTAAAATAAAGCTGATCTCCAGTAAGTTTACTGCTGTTAATAAAATTACCATCAATGGAAAAGTAATTGAGAATGTACTATAGGCTCCATTCTAATACAATGTAACAAGATGTAGTTGATCTATCACGGCAATCAGCATCAGGGTTTTGCATAGAACATTACTTCCTTGGAAATTAAGCTAAAAACCTGAGTGTTCAATGAGTTTTACAAATTAAGTAACGATAGCTCTACTACACTGTTCATTACCATTAAGCCCAATAAGATAGGTCTGTGTGGAATGTGAGACTTCTGTTTCTCAGTTAATTTTACAGTGCAAGAATTGAGCCTGCATTCAGAATTAAGCAAGAGAAATCTAGCAAAGAAGCAAGATGTGTCTCCAATCCAAATCTTGTCTGTCATTTGTTCTTTGCCAAATGCTCAGCCTAAAGAAGATAAGAAGTAATGTATAGTTTTCCCAGAGAAAACTGTGGATGGTAACTCAATTCTTTATAAGTAGTTGCCAACAATAAGTACATACCAATAATTGTCTGGCCTTATATGCTGCACAAATGTTACCCCCAAAACGTTTATTGCACATGCCTGCATTTGCTTGAATAGAACATACAAAAATTCTCTGATGTATTAAAATGCAGATTGAACAAACACAGATAACGATAGACAAAGGAATTTAAAAACAATCATTAAAAACTAAATTAAAAAGAAAATAAAAATAAAATCTTTAGAAAGCTGAAGTTGTAGGAGTAAATAAATGGCAATCATCGACATGATGGCTGTGCATCAATGGTAATATACGTGAACTATTTCATACCAATGCTGCAGTAAATCGTGAAAGTCATCAATCACCAAAGCCGTTCTCCATCGCGCTTGATGATTTGAATTATGCGAATGATGTTTGGCAACTGTCACACAACTGCTTCAATATGCAATCAAAAATAAAACAGCTCCAAACACTTGGTCCTAATCCTTGGGTTGAGAAAAGGAAAACCGAAGTACTTGAACATCGTTAGCACAATGAATATTGTGGTATTCACACTGTTCAACCAATGTATTGTACATGTCTCGTATACAAGGTAACCATAATTCCTTTCCTGGATGACAACATGTCACCTGCCATTGATAAGATATCACACAAAATGCTGCAAAATTGTGCTAAAATTTGAACTCAATAATAGAATATTGAGGATTAGGAATATTGGGATCAGCCGGGGACAATATTTACATCTAATATCGGGTCATTCATTAAGCGCTTACTATCGTTAAATTTAAATAAAATTAAGTGAATGTGAAGTATTATCGAAATATTTTATTCGAAAAACCTATTGATGTTTTTATTTGTTTAATGCGTCGTTCAAATATCCGCTAAGGCAACTCTGGATAGAGTACACTTTAAATTTCTATATTTTCCATGACTGTGGCACATAAATCAGGCTGAATTTAAACGATGGCATCTGTATACTGGCTTTGACAACCGCTATGGCTTGCAGCCTATAAAGCTGAAGAAAATTATACAAGAAAAAATTAACAGAGTCAAATATACGATTTCATTGGCGATTTCCCATCACCTCTACGTGAGGTGAGCATACACTTAAATCGCTTATGCAAAATATCCAATGCGGCATGAACGCCGTCCTGTTTAAATCTTTAATGCCGACATCACACCATTCGGGTGACATTGACATATATTAATTCCTGTTGATTTGATAAAACAGACTGAATAAATGACAACTCTTTGTCAAAATATAGTTTCTATAGTATGGTCGTTATGGTCAGTAAAAATTCGGATTCCATTCGATCAGTTCAAAATTTCACCGGTTCATGGTGGATTATAAATTGGCTTCCAATGCTTCAAGAGTTACTAGTATCACGGTATTCAAAGGCGCTAAATAGTACGATGGAAGAATCCTGTGGACGGAAACAAATTGTTGGCGGGAGCGTTGATCAGGTGTTTAACGATTCATGGAACTTTCTAAACCTTACTGGATAGAAATGATAACACAGATAACGATAATTCACTTGAAGCTAAAAAGTCTATTGATCACAGTCATAAAGCATACTGGTTGTATATATTTGCTATGCAGATGAGATACATATTACATTAAATGAATATACCCATTCAAACATCTCAGCCCCGCTACTCAGAATCTCATTTGCCTACGCTTCGGAGTGTAATCCTATTTTCTTCCTTACTTATCTATTCAACTTCCATACACAGTTCCATACCAGTTGGCGGTTTAAGGTTATAACAAGCAAGTGCACAGAATGTCCAGTCATGCATTCTGGCTCCAAAAACTTGAGCTACGATAACAATATGCATACATACTTATGCCTTCGACACATTCGTATCAGACATCAGCAATCAATCATTTTTTTCGCTACTCATAAGTACTTATAAAGTTTTGAGTATGAGTAAGTCAACAGTACTGAAATTAAACTATTCTGATTCATTCGTAGTCACTACATTGTTGATTTCTAAGTATTGTTGATTTCTAAGTATGAGTACAACATTGACATCAAACTCATAACATTCGAAATATGTTTGATTCTTAAGCCTACTCATTTAGATTTATAAATTTAGAAAAATATTTATAAGACTCATAAATGATTCGAATGATTCAAATCATTCATTAAAATTTACAGTCTTAGTTGTTGTTGCATTTACAAAAAAAAAGAAGAAAGACAAAGACAGCAAGCAAAGCACATACACAACCTTTTACTGAGTATAGTAGTGTTCATACACGAATCATACATATTTTGTGATTCTTGTAAATGTTGAGTAATGGAGAGTCGAAATCAACAACATCATGCGTGTTGTTAAGTATGAGTACGATTAGTAGTTCAAACTTTGAATATTAGTACGAATATGATATTCAAATAAGTATGAATGCGTATAAGTATCAGAAATTATGACTATGATTTAAATTTACTCATTTTTTTGTATACCCATTGCTGACCTCTGACTCGTATGTCATAGAATGGTTCTACGTTTAGCAAAGTATGTCTCCTCCAGGTTACTCCTTTTTGCCAATTGTTATATATATTTTTTAAATTAAAATGCTTTTAAACAAAACTGCTTTCGATTCTAACATGCTCTTATTTTTTATATTTCTCCTTGAACTATATTTTTAAGTACAAATCGATTTATCGCTGTAATGAGTTATTTTATAACATTTTTTTTTTATTGACCTCCATAATAAATTTTTTTATAACTATTTTGCATTGGTATTGATAGAATCTCTTGTTCTACTTCTTAAAAGTATACGTAGTGTAAAACAAAACCAAAAAAAAAGGAAAATCACAGTTACAAAATTACACTTTAATCTCAATGGTTTGAAACAATAGTAATTAAGTTTTTTTTTCGATTTTTATTATATCTACCATCCCCTTTTGGTTTTAATGAACTATAAACGATGTCATGCAATATATTGTAATAAAAAGAATTCCAAATAGAATATATATTGGTACTGATACGATGGACCACAATCATTACTTCAGGTCAAATATAATCAGCTTTTTGTTGAGCTTTTAATGGCAAGAAATTAAAAATATTTTTTTTGTCCAATTTTATTCATTTATTTTTGTTTTTGTTTTATAATATGGGTTATAAAATAAAATTATATTTTTAGCACTTAAATGTTGTAAATAAAATTTAAATAAAACAAAAGGAAAATAAAAAAAATAAACTTAATTACCAAATTATTATCAATTTCCCAGAAGGAAATTAAATAGAAAAACTTACATGAACATGTGTACATATACCGTGCATACACAGATGTAAAATCACACTGGACTATCAACTGCCCCAACTGATAGATAGAATGAAATGAATGAAAAGTTTTTATTATTTTATTTTATTTTTAATAAGTTTTTCATTTTAATTTTAATATTTACTTTAATATTAACAAACCATTGTTTCGAAATTGTTCATTAAAATGAAAATAATAATACCCAGTAATAAAGTAGAAAATTTCCCACAAATAAATAAAAATCAAAAAAAGAAAAACAAAATATTCTCTGTTTCTCTATAAAATTCATGTTCCATAATATAGCCGACCACATAAACAACTGAACCCTATTTATTCTATGCATGTCTGATGAGATATAAAATCATATTTCAAAACTCTACTGAGTTTAAGCCAGACAAAGAGAAAGCAAAAAAAAAATACGGCATTTATGTAAACCACAGCTGCATATACATACATATATTCGCTATTGTAAAGACAAATAATGGACTGACAGATAGAAATGCTGGCAAAGGCATGGACGGACATAAGCTATATTTTATAACAATATGATGTTATACTACTAAATACATACACTTGACTGTGGCAGACAATTTATGAATTGTTTTAGCATTTCCGACACGGAAACGCCATATAAAAAATATATTTTATTTTATGATTTGTAACATTTATGTTCTATATATATATATAGAAAACATCAAGTGTGGGTTGTGAGATAAGTTTAAGTTGTTCTCAAAATTTTGTATTATTTTCCATATCAAAACATCGAAAATCTCTACTAACCACATAACGTTTTATCGAATTCTCGCTGCTGAGTATTCAAATACACACAAAATCATGTGTTATTTAATTGCTCATTACAACGCCTTTAGTCAGGATTAAAAACGAGCCTTTCCCACATCACTTATGTTGAGTGTATTAATTGTATGCATGAGCGACAGGACCAAATAGTTTAAAATCAACTCTATTTGATAGATTTGTGTAAATATTCATGGCAATTTTATTTACTCTGAGAGTTTTTGCTAGAAGACTGCTGACAAGAAGTCCCCGGAAGTATAATTTTTTTCAGATTTCCTTTTGAAAAATATATGAAAAAAATATATTTATTCGGCAACTTTCTCTCATCAGTTTTCTGGCAAAAGCTTTGAGAGAATAACCAAATTGCATGGATAGAATCTTAGATCCTTATGTTAACCATTCATTCCAGAGATCAGCAATGAATCGTTCTTTCGCTACTCATAAATACTCACGAAATTTTGAGTATAAGTGAGTCAACAGTATTGAAATTCAACTACTCTGATTCATTCGTAATCATTACAACTTGGATTTATAAGCACAGGTTGCAATGAGTATGAGTACAACGTTGATATCGGGCTCATAACATTCGAAATATGTTTCATTCATACGCCTGATCATTCAGAGATTCCTAAATTTGGAAAAATAATTATAATACTCATAAATGATTTGAGTGATTCGAATCATTCATCAAAATTTACAGTCTTAGTTGTTGTTGCATTTACAAAAAAAGAAAAAAGACAAAAACAACAAGCAAAGCAAACACACAACCTTCTAGTGAGTATTGTGGTGTTCGTATGCGAATCACACTTATTTTGTGATTCTTGTAAATGTTGAGTAAAGGAGAGTTGAAATCAACAACATCATGCGTATTGTTATGTATGAGTACAATGAGTACTTAAAACTTTGAATATGAGTAGAGGTTACATGATATTAAAATAAGTATGTAATTGGTTATTACAAACCTTCAGTCAGGATTATGGACCAAGTTTCTTACAACACTTGTGTTGTGTGTATTAATTTTATTCATGAGTGGCGGAATCTACAGTTTAAAGTCGAATTTGGAACGACAGGTTTTTCGAGAAACTTTTCATGACAATTTTATTTTCACTCAGAGTTTTAACCATTCGGGTCTTAATTACTAATGATTTCATTACATATGGAGGAAGTGGTCATAGACTAGTAGGTAGTGTATTGGCTTATTAGACGTGAGGCCAATGGTACTAATCCCAAGTCAGGCGTCTCCAACAAAACGAAATAAGATGAATTATCGTTTTGTCGAATTTCTCTCAGCAGATTTCTAGTAAAAACTCTGAGAGTAAATAAAAAATTTGTCATTCATAATCGCCATTATACTGTAGGTAGGTCCTGCCACTCATGTATAAAAGTGTTGTGAAAAGCTAGGACCTAAGCCTGACTAAGGGTTCACAATTACCAATTATGTATGTGTACATATGTAGACTTTTACGACGACCCTCCTTTATTACATATACAAATATTCAGAAAGATTTATATGTTAAGTCATAAAACCAGTTAAAGTTGCAATGAATAACAGGTTTAAGCTCAAATCTGTCTGTATTAATGGCTGCTTTAAAGCCAGTGGAAATAAAATTTGATGAATTCAAAACGTGATATTATATTCGAAATTATATAATTTTCATGAACTTTTAATAATTTTTTGAGTTTTTTCTTGTTTTGTTTTGTTTTAATTTTGATTATAAAACCTGAGATTTCTTGTTTTCAATTGAAAACATAAATAAAACAATTGCCGTCAAAAACACATACACATTCAACGCCCACAATTTTTTTTTTAAACTTTCAAATTAATTTATATGCGAGCATGTGTGTGTATGCTATTTCAATTATCATAGAATTGTATAGAAGTATGAGAAGTAAAAACATAAAATATTTATATATGTACTTATTTATGTAAGTATTTAGGTATGCAATTATGAAATAAACTTTAACGCTTCCATACAATAACAGCACACTTAACATATTTGACCTGAAGGTCTTTTATATAAAAAGCTTTACGTGCCAACACTCTTCTTCCTGTTAAATAAACTTCTCACATGCAAATGAAAGTATTTGTATTTATGTAAGTTGCCTGTATGTCCACACATACGTTATGAACACACATAGCCAGACATACTGACGCATCCCATACATGCACACGTGCATGAAAGTGTAAATTCTCAAATAGAAAACGAAAAACAAAACGAAAAGGAAAGAGAAGAGAAGAAAAGTAAAGTAAAGTAAAAAGTATTTGTTAAGGAAAATAAGAAAATCCTTTCACTTAAAAGGAACACAAGTAGAACGATAAGGACCCTAATTGAAGTTAATGAATTGGAGAAGTGGGTTTAAAGTGCAATTGGTAGACGACAATAACTCTAATAATTGTGAATATAAGTTAAGAATATCATTTTAAAGCAAGATGATATTAAAGAGCGGCAACGATAACGTATTTCTGTTTATACATAGTTACTGGTGAGATACTAAGGATCCTTAGGATCATAAGGTCACAACAAATTGTACCATCATATATTAGTAAAGCAGACGACAAAATGAAAGGGCTGGCCTTCCAGTTGCATTACTATATTAGCAATACTCGCAATCTTGTCATTGGGTTTTCGCAGAGTGTGGCTAATACGTATGCGTTGCAACTGCAGAATTTTCGGTTTTAGTTGATGTTTGGCCTGTTTGGTCCAACCACTGGCAACGATTTGCGTTTGACACTGGTTAGAATATATTGATAATGAGACAGTGCTTCATGAATGTCTGAAATGTATTGACATTCTTAATTATAGCACTCCACGATTCAAAGTCGTGCAAGACTTCGCTCAACCTTGATTTTTATATAAGTATGTAAGTTTCCTGGTCTTTCCGTAATAATAACGGATCTTCCACCAGGGATTTCTGAACTTTGGCAGTTGATAACGATCATCTTATGGAAGCTACATCAATCAAATCAGTTGTCCTTTTGCCAATTCACCATGGGCGACTTTATAACAATGACATTCGTTCACTGACTAGGTTCTAGAATAGTAGGTAACATACCATAATGTTCGCTTCAAAATGAACATCATCAACGAGACTCTTTACTGAAGGCATAAAAGTATCGAATTTGCGACGATATAAATCTACATGGAAGCCGCCTTAGAGCCATTATTACAACTTGCCGTTAAACTTGGGCTTAGCTAAAGGTAACTTTAACAAAAGTGAACTTTAAAGTCACCTAACCTAATGATAAAATAAAGTTAACTTTTTATGGCAATGCCGAAGCAATGTCGATAACTCTGCTCAATTAAACAAGTTTTTTTAAACGCAGTGGGAACGAAGGGCCGCTTTTATTGTTGTTGTATTTCCTCATTTTGTTTATATTTGATGTTGCCATATTGAAAATATTATATAATACGGCAAGTTCAAACATAAACTTGACTTTAAAAGTTAAAGGTAGGATGATCCTCCCTTTAGCTTAATGTTTACTTCTACCTTATTGTTCACTTATAATAATGAGAAACAATTTAAACAAACCACACATCATGAGTGGTTTGAGAAGCTAGATCGTGATCCTGACTGAATTATATGTATGTATTAACTGACATGGACCCTAAGCGCGTTCAATGCATCCCATCAGTGTGCATTTTCAACTGAATCTTAGCACTCTTTTAGCATATCAACTTCGTTGTAAATGACCGGCCGGCTCCAGCTGTTGCGTGATTTAGACTTAATTTTACTTAGCTCGAGATGCAATTTCAACACCAAAGTAAGCTATGCTGAACTGTAAGGTAGGCTCATTATACTCAAATTATACACTTTATTTTCACTGAAAGAAAGATATTTTAAGCATAGCGTACAATGCCATGATGCATAGCTGTAACCGAATTTCTTTAAAATCCAGCCAATTCCTAGTACTATAGGGTGATTATAATGACCCTGCTTATCTCGAAATGAGAACATGTTTGAGTGAACATATTTGCAGGAGTTCGCATGTATGCATTCTTGAGCCAGTAGACGATTCATATTTGTAAATAGCAAGCTTTTGCTAAAGAAATCACACTTCGTATGAAAGATTTTTACAAGCTGGCAATTAATTTTGGTTTACGGATGTTTTTTTCTCCTCTTCCTCACTCTACTAAGGAGTCTGAAAATACAGACATTTTAATAAAATTATTTCTAAAAATTTTTTTTGGCTTTGTCCACTGCAACGTTACCAACATTTTGTTAAAATTATTATATTCTCCTCAAAACTACTTTCAACACCCGATGTAGACCTGAAAATATTTTGTTAAAACCAGCTGCGTTCAACTGCACAGTAGAAAAAGGGAAAGTGCTCTTGTTCTTGCTGCACACAAATAAAGACATTAAGATGCTTACACCCACTTACAAGTGCAAGAAGAAAGAGGAAATGAAATAATATTCTACATGTGACATTTTACTGGTACCTTAACTACGGCAGGATTCAAGGAAACAAGTGTACACATGCCCAACATAAACACATTTCAAGTTTTTAAGCATAAGTATTGTATGTATGTTGTTTGGGGTTTTTCGTTTTTCTATTTGTTTCTTGGATTTCTAATAGATGTGGGTTAACAAGCTGCAGCCACATACTTACATACATACACTTAAGTTGGCCAAAAAAGTAAAACACACAATTTTAAATAAGAGGTTAAACTCAAGAGCTAGTGCTTGGTATTGCTGTTGCCAGTGCTAACGTTTCTGTGTTTAAATACGAGAGTAAAAGAAACTATTTTACACTTTATTACCTGGCAAAGCATATCTCTGTGGCAATGGTTGGTTATGTTGGTATGACAACAACAAAAAAGAAAAAAATAAAAACAAAAAACAGAAATTGTTGATAAACATGCAACTTAAGTTGAGCTTTTCTTTTACCTCAAGATTTTGTATTCTGTGTTACGTTCGTTTTTTTTCTTGTGTGTTCATCTTATTGGCCACACAGTTACACTTACAGATTGAAAAGAATCATAAAAATTCAACATATGCATTGAATTTCTCTTTACAGAGAAAGAGAGAGAGAGAGAGAGAAAGATACTTCAAGTTACAACAGAACCTATTGTTTGTTCCCCTGAAAGTATACAATAAAGAAAAACAAAAACACAAAATTCTACCCACACCCTCTTATCCACACAGGGGCAAACGTACATCTACTCAAATGTAATGCTTGATTTATTTATGGTATGTGTTGCAGAGTTTAAAACAGATTATGGGTTAATCGTATTGGTTACAGCATCATTCTTGATACTCAACCAGAGTAAATGACAGTGAGACAATTTATTGAAAAATTTAATGAGGGTTTATCGAAAGTATTATAGACTTGAGGTTGATAATGTAATCCAAAAATCATGCAATGAGAAGGGAAATCCAATGAAAGGTAAAGTACTATTGAAAATGCTGTCAACTGAGCAAAAAAAAAAAACACGCACAATGAGGGTGTTTAAATGGCAACTTATTGCCGGTGATGGTGGCTTTTAAGCTTTGAAATTAATACAAGTGTTCATGCCTTTAAATTTGCTGTCATCTTCCTTTAAACATTTAAGTCCATATCAACACTTAGGACCAGTATTACAACTTACTGTTAACTAAAGGCAGGATTTCAAAGGGCAGATAAATTGATTTCATTATTATGAGTACACAATAAGATAAAAGTAAGCGTTAAGCTAAAAGAAAGATCATTTTAACTTCAACTTTTAAAGTTCACTTTATCTTTGTGCTTGTCAGATTATTTATATTATTTTCAATATGGCAACTTCAAATATAAACGAGAAAAATAAACGTTTATATATGAATAGTTTTTCAAATCACAATGGATATTGGTGTATTCATTATATTTATTTTAAAACAAAAAAAAAACACAAAAATAAAAAATCTAAAACCTAAACACACAAATTTTATAAACAAATAAAAAGGCACGTCGTTGCCACTGCGTTAAAAAAACTTTTTAATTGAGCAGTGTTATCGACATTGCTCCATTACTAAGATATTTTTGAAAAAAGTTTACTTTATTTTATTTGTAGGTTGTAATAATGAAAAGAAGTTAAAGATAACTTTAAAGTTCACTTTAGCTAAAGTTACCTTTAACTAACCCCAACTTTAATGGCAAGTTGTAATAATGGCCCTTAGTGTGTTAGATTCCTAATATTACTTTGGTTCCACGAAGGGTTTAGGGAATTTAAATACATTTTCGAATACAACAGTGGGGTTCTTACCAGAGCTCAGCAACGAGTATTCAAAAAGATGAGTAGATTCGAATTATACTCTTAATATCTGATACTTATACGTGCATACTTACTTTAATATCATACTCATACTACTCACATTCAAAGTTTGAAGTATTCATCGTACTCATACTTAACAATACACATGATCGTGTTGATTTCGACTCTCCTTTACTCCACATTTATAAGAATTACAAAATAAGTATGATTCGCGTACGTACATTACAATACTCACTAGAATGTTCTGTTGTTTGTTTTGCTTGTTGTCTTTGTATTTTTCTTTCTTCTTTTTTTGTAAATGCAACAACTACTAAGACTGTAAATTTTGATGAATGATTCGAATTACTCGAATCATTTATGAGTATTATAAGTATTTTTCTAAATTTATGAATCTGAATGAGTAGGCGCATAAATCAAACATACGAGTATTTCGAATATTATGAGTTTGAAGTCAACGTTGTACTCATACAGATCTGGTTGCAGTATGCGCTTCATTACCTCTACACGATTACAACTTCGTTCAGTTTTTCTCTTCCGTTTAGTTAAAGTGAAGTTGAAGTCACCGTAGATTAGTAGATAGGTAGGTAGTGTGTTCGCTTATCAGACGTAAGGCCAGGGTTCAAACCCCAGGTCAGACATCAAAACGAAAATATAAAAGATATATATTCTGCGACTTCCTCTCAGCAGATTTCTGACAAAAACTTTGAAAATAAATAAAATTGTCATGAAAATTTTCTCAAAAATCTATCGTTCGGAGTCGACTTTAAACTGTAGGTCCCGCCACTCATGTATGAAATAACACACACAACCAAAGTAGTGTGAGAAGCTAGGTCGTAATACTGTCTGAAGGGTTCTGATGACCAATTATGTATGTATTAGTTAAAAATTCAATTGATGCGCAGAAAACTTTGATGTTTTTCTTTACATTGCTTTGCATTGTGAAAATATATCGAAGTTTTCTTTTAATGTCCTTCACTACCTTACCCACTGTACTTCAACCATTCCTCTTTCGTGTGAAAGTATATTTACTTGAAGTAAATAAAATACGGAATAAAAACAAATAAAAAGTTTTCTTCTATCTCAGTGTTGCAACACATTTTCTTTAGCATTGTTTTCATTTTGTGTATGCTTACGCTTACAACGACAACTGTTTTGGGTTTTCCACACGTATTTGTCCAGGTGCTGCTGTATTATAGCTTCACACATGTACGTACATATTTGTATATGTATTGTCATGCTTAATGTGTTTATTTTCATACAAACAGCTGCATATGCAACAATAACTTTAGAAAACAATGTTTTCTTGCCACTTGACTACACACATATTTGCCTGTTAAAGAAAGTCTTCCCTTAATGCAGCTAAACTGAGTATAAAAACAAAACAGCCAACAACTGTTAGAGACCAAGAAAATTGGAGACAATGAAGAAGATTTTGGTAGTATAATACCTCTTAAAAGCGAAATTTTAAAACGAAATCGAACATCTTATGGTGTGTTGAATGTATTTGGCTAATTAGTTTGCTTATGCCAATGCCAAGCAGCAAATACTGCAATTGTATATCAGGTCAACTATCAAGCGAATGTTAAATGGGTCATAGGATATATAAAGTTTATGTACTTTTGTTATGGTTTCTGTAAAGAGAAAGCACTAATTTGATTTTCTTTAAACGAATACGTGCTTAAAAGTTGCGATTTCTAGTTACATTTTCATTTAATTCGCAAGTAAAAAGTGAAAACGATTTGGAAATAATGGAGATATTTTAAAGGAAAAGGAAATGCCGTATAACTATATACTTGAACATGGAAATGAATATCATTTAAACGTATTTAAGCTAGCCGTTTGGACAACTTGGCCTAGGCTTCTGTAATGTAAATTATTTGGTAGACCAACAATTTTTTTTTCATGGCCTTCTAAGTTTTCCTTTTTGGCCCTTCATAATTCTCACACAAAATCACTTGCATTAGTGTCATCTCTCTCATAATTTTCTCTTTTATTTTTCGTTTCTATTTATTAAATAATAAAATAAACAAACATTTACGAACATTTTCATGTAAAACAAAAAAAAAAAAAATATTTTCCAAAAAAAGCCCGAAAATACATGAAACGTTGCTTCAATCATATTTGTTTTCATACTCAAAGTTGTTGTTTTCGTTGGTACACAGAGAAACACATCATCAACGTCTTCTAACAACCTCTTATGAAAATCTCAACAATTTCCTTCCCTTGCATTTCCTGTTTGACTGTTTTATTTTCTCTTTTTTCTCTTTATTTTATTTTACAAATACAAAAACACCTTAACACACACCATCTTTAAACATGCACATAACGGTTGTACGTTATACTCTTACATTGGTTACCAACACAAAAAAAACTCATACAAGCATCTTACATCACGAGATTTTCCTTGAAATGTTTATTTTGTTAAGATCGTTATTTAAGTACGTGTGTACTATTTGGAGCATATGTATATGTGAGAGCGAGAGAATGTGTTTGCCTTACTGATGATGATGATGTTGATGATGATGATTCTACCTTATTACGAATGAGTACGTGTATATGCGAGTAAATCTATGCAACAGTATTAGGGTGGTAACTGTTTATTTTTGAATAAAATTTGGATTATTAAATTATGAGCTGCGAGAGAGACAGAGAGAATTTCGTCATTTCAATGCTACACTGAGAGACAAAATTTTCTAAACACAATGACATGGGAACTACAAACAATTCTACCACAGCTCCCCTTATATCTTTCATAAGCTAGAAAAGTTTCACTGAGGACCTCAATGAAGTCAAATTATTGTTACCATTTCTACTTATTCTCTCCAATTAAAGGATAGTAAATGGTTTACATGGCAAACAAGGCTAATATCGATAGATAGACAGTCGCCGTAGTCTAGTTATTAGACGAGCGCCCAGGGTGCAAACCACAGCTCAGACATCTCAAACAAAGAGAAATATGAACAACGATTCCTTGAGGTAACTTCCTCTTAATGGTTCGCATTTAAACAAGGCTAATATCGATATATATACCGTCGCCGTAGTCAGTAGACAGGGTGTTAATTTATTAGACCAAAGCCCAGGCTGCAAACCACAGCTCAAACATCTCGAACTAGCACTATTCTGGCAAATACTCTGAGAATAAATAAAATTGCCATGAAAAGTTTCCAAAATATTTTGTTGGAAATCGACATTAACCCGCTACTCATGGATAAAATTTACAATCTTAACATGGGTACTGTGAGAAACTAGGTTGTAAACCTGACTAAATGTTTGTAATGTCCAATTAAGCGGGTAATGCAAACTGTTTAAGAGAATGAATACTTGCCCCGTGAATTGATTGAAGACGCCATTATAAACATACAGAAAACGATTACCAGGATAAGGTCTTGAATATCTCCGTCAGGGCAACACCAGCTTTGAGCTGAACTCCGTACCCACTGATTTACTACGGATCACATAAACTGCTTGAGTTTTATTGTGGAACAGAGAACAGAGTGCCTTCATTGTCTGCAATACATGATGTATGAACTATAGTTCGTCTAGTAAGCTAACACTCTACTCATAAGACATCGGTGACCACTTCAGGTTACACCTAAAAGCAAGGGAACTGTAAGCAATACGGGTTAACAGAAAGACGTCTTCTGCAGTTTCTGCATTTCATGAATATTAAGAAAGGTTTTCAAGAACTAAATCAGGATATTAAGGAGTGTACTGGCATTTAAGAAAATTACATACATATGTACATGCATGCACACCTTGTCATTACTACCATTCAGTCAGTACTATGACATAAGTTTTCACACTACTTATGTTATGTGTGATATTATTTATACATGAGTGGCGGGACGTACAGTTTACAGTCAACTTCAAACGACAGATTTTCTTGAGAAACTTTTCATGGCAATTTTTTTATTTAATCTCAGAGTTTTTGCCAGAAATCTGATGAGAGAAAATCGCCTAACGGAGCTGGCCTCACGCCCAATAAGCCAACACACTAGCTACTAAACTACGGTAACAATCAAGAAAATTGTTACGCCTTAATAGAAAGTCGTGCAGAATTATATGTGGAAAGTAGAACGAAGGAACTTGGAATAGGTCTGCGTCCGCCACTACTGTTTTACATAGTTCTGGAGACGATGCTTGGAAAAGCCCTTCAAAACGTCACGGGAATAATCTGAGAATTGCAAGGTCATCTAAATGATAACGACTATACAAACTAAATGCTTCTTTTGGCACATAGCATCTTGGATTTTGAAATAAATTTATAAAGTATAACGTTAGCAACGGAATCAGCAGTATGTATCTAGGATGAGATAAGAGAGAGAGCCAATGGTATAGAGGACTTCACCCAATTCTCTTTTATTGCAGGCGGATCGGATAAGGATATTAATAATGGCTTATACAAAGGGGCTGAGATATTTGGAGGCTTTAGAGCCGTTGACTCTTTATCATCTACGTCCCTACATACTATCATTGCAATATTATATACGAATATAAAATCTAGCCTCTTGTACCGTTACATGTAACGCTTCCATTGGTTGTATGCGAAATATACAAGTGCACGTGAAACGTTGTCTTCGCAAGATCGTTTGTGTACGAACAAGCTCTGAACATTTTTATGAAATGATACTGAAGTGACAATATTGAAGCTAAAGACTGACTCAACTAATCTTTACAAAGTGTATGAAGCTTTATAAAAAACCCAAACTGTAATGGAAAAATAACACATTATAACTACACAAATGCGTTTGCTTAGTGTGATGAAACCTCTCTCTTTTTTTTCTGCAATTTACATTTCTTAAGATACATAAGTGGCCATAGTCTAGTATTTAGTGTGTTGGCTTTTTAGACGTGATGCCTCGGTTCAAAGTGGCCAGACATAGTCAACTCTGCGAATAAATGTACTTGCCACGAAAAGTTTCTCAAAAATCTGTCATTCGGAGTCGATTTCAAACTGTAGGTTTTGTCACTCATGTATAAAAATTAACAGACACTACATATGCGGTGTGAGAAGCTAGATTGTAATCCAGACTCAAGGATTGTAATGACCAATTTTGTATGGATGTACATATGTAAGATATATTCGTAAAACATGCCTGGGGCCGTAACTCATTTGCTACCCTTAATTCTTTACATAAATGCCTCCTTATTGGTTAGGCAATGTATGAATTCCCTAATATCTAAATACATGTATATGTGTACGTTTTACTACTGTAAATAGTTGTCTTTTAGTATTAGAATTGAGGAAATATTTAAAGTCTTATATTTTCTAAATAAATGTGAACATTTGAATGCACACATGCTTACAAACATATTGCATATCAGTTTGATAACACATAGAATTTTGCTTTGAAAATCTCACACAAAGGCAAAGCAAAAAAAAAAGAAGCAGAGCAAAGGCACAAACAGAGTGTGAGAGGAATAACATATCGTAGAAGAGATAAAGTGCAATAAGTGTAAAATCATAAAGAAAATACTAAAAGATTATTTTTTCTTGTGGTATGATGAGTGCATAAGGATACTACAATATGTAAGAGAGTATGAGTGTGGTATGTGTGTGTGTGTAATACAAATATGAGGAAATGCAAGTGTTGTTTGCCAAATGTTGTTTTGCGGTTTGTTGTCTCCTTTTAAATGTTGTTGTAGTTGTAATCACATGATAATAAATACATATGTATGTATGAGTATTTGCTCTCTCTCTCTCTCCTTCTCTTTTACTTTTAATAAATACTTTTTTATATCCTTTGAAATTCCTTCATTTCCTTTTTACAGTTGTTGTACATTTCATGGCATTATAAGATCTTGATTGTGCAAGAATCAAAAAAAAAAAAATTCAAAGAAAAAAAAAGACAGAAAAAGAGAAGCCTGATTAGTTTTTCATGCATATGAAAATTGGAAAGAAAAAAATAAAAAAATATTGGAAGCTAAACACAGCCCCAGGTATAAATAAATGCCAGTTTTGCATCATCTTTTTTATTATTATTTTATTTCTATTTTCTTTTCTGAGATAATGCTCCTCAAAGGAAAAAAAATTCTTGTTGTTTTCTTTCTTTTTTTTTCCTGATATTGCATTGATAACTTGACCTCTATTACAACAGCAAAACAAAAAAATAAGAGAAACTACAGTAGAAGTAAGGTCAACTTCAGTGTCTTGGCACTTGTGTAAGGGATTAACAGAATTAATTGGAAGGCTTAAGTTAAATCCTTATAAGTTCCTTAAATGTTTAATCCTCTTATCATATGAGCATTATAAGTGTAGTAAATATCCTATTTAAGAGAAATTATAAATTGTTTATTTATCAATATCTACCTTTTCAATTTATGCATTTCAATTTATGTAAATCGAAGTGCTAATGTAGGTCATGGCTAGCAGAATTTGTTTTTTATGGACGGCTTACATCAATAGGGTCTCTGTGTATGTGGTTGTTTTTTCTTCTTCATAATTAATCGAACATAGTCACAAGTCGCCGTAGTCTAGTAGGTAGTGTGTTGGCTTACTAGACGTAAGGCCCTAGGGACAAACCCCAAGTCAGACATCATAACGAAATATGAAAGAAAAAAAAAATTTCTTTGGCGACTTCCTCTCATCAGATTTCAGAACTCAAAAATCTGTCGTTCGGAGACGACTTTAAACTGTAGGTAGGTACCACCACTCATGCATAAAATTAACGCACACAATATGAGTGGTGTGAGAAGTGAGGCCATAGCCCTGACTGAAGGGTTGTAATGGCCAATTATGTATGTATATATGTAGTCACAAGTGTTTGGAATTTTTACACATAAGTCTTGGTCTTCTTCAAGTAATTTTATAATTCAGTCTTCAATTTTACTATGAAGAGATTCTTTCAGACAACTAAACAAAACTCATTACTCAGATAAGAATTTGGTCTTCACATTGTATAATTGGGCAGAATGCATTTTATGGTAACTAATTCCGGTTGTTAGGTAGCACATACATACATAATATACGGTCATTGCAACCCTTTCTGAATTGTGGAGCTAATACAATCAGTGAATGGCTGAGGTTATGCGGGAACCCCGAAGATAGGAGGTACGAGGGGAGAATGGTTGAAGGATGAGAGTGGGTTTAGCGCGCTTTTGTTGGAACAAAAGTGTCTTTGGAAAATTCCCACCTCCAGCTGAAGATAAAAAAAAATACAGCCCTTTAGTCATAATGACGACCTAGCTTCTTACACCACGGAGTAACTTGAGGCCATCATTCAAAACCTCAGGTTAGATATCACAATCAAAACGAAATATGGAAAAAATTCTTCAGCGACTTCCCCGCCACAAATTTCTGGCAAAAAACTCTGAGAGTAAATAAAAAAATTGCCATGAAAAGTTTCTCACAAATCCGTCCTTAGGAATCCGAAATCTATCGTTCGGAAATGACTATAACTGTAGGTCCCAACACTCATATATAAAATTAACACACATAACATAAGTGGTGTGAGAAGTTAGATTGTAATGCTAACTAAAGGATTGTAATGACGAATTATGTACGTATATAAGTATTAAACAATATACTGAGAAAACCCCAGGATAGCCAGAACGGATATCATAAGAATGTCAAGCACCTCCACCACTATTCCAAACAGCAAAATTTCTTACAGAAAGCCTTGCTTTTAACGAGGACAATCCTAGCAGTAGTCCAGTACTCTGCTTTGGTTCTGAAAGGAATATTAAGAATCGGGCAGCTGTTATATATGCGTTGAAGCACAAAAATTAAGAAGGGAGTGATGGAACCCTTAAAATATCCGTTTTAAAAGAAACTTTTTAGATGAATAATCGAACATGGTGTCAGCTATTAGTAGGTAGTCCTACTTGTCTGCAATAGATTCATTACGAATTCCCGATGTCGCTACGCTAACTCAAGATAACTGTCTACTATTTCGTAAAAACAATTACTACTTACCAATAGGCCAAAAGATGATTGCTTTTGTAGGAGAAATGCTACTCTACCAGTGCCTAATAGAGTCCATGCTTCTGTGCCAGTTGCAATTACTCTGCTCTTGCTTAAAAATTCTATTCAATAAGAAAATATTTTTTCATTAGCTTAACAACTGCATAATTTATTGTATTGAAAAACCATTAAAAAATAATCAAAAACATTTAAACATTATTTATGAGCTTTACCTGATACGTGCACTGGGTAAAGTGCTTAAGAAAATCCAAGAACAAAATTTAATCTGTTTAATTTTCAAACATTTACAATGTACATATTTTAATAATGTTATGTGCATAAATTTATATTCAATATTTAAGGAAATTTAAAATTCAATTTCTTATGAATAGTAAGTTGTAAAGATATTGTTAAGAAAATGAAAAATCAAGATAATGGTGTTTTGCTTTTACATTGCTTAACATTAAAATTATAAACAAAAACTACAAAAACAAAACAATGCAGTAAACAAACCTGTTTACGAACTATCGCACTGCTTAATATAACAACAAACACCAGCATAAAAGAAAGGTAAACAAATAAACAAAAATACACAAACCAAATATATAAACAACACTACAATAATAAATGTAAACAACTATGTTTACATTTTTAGAGATTTCGAGAAGGCAAAGTCATGAACTTTCGCCTTCAATAACATTCATCAGCAAATTTACTCTACCACATAAAAGGCAATTCAAAGCAGGCGACTGAGTGAGTGAAGTTCAGGCAGTTTTGTATGAAGACGCGGTATTTTTGAAGAGAGTACTCATGGTTTGTAGATCTCCGTTACAAAAATCTGTCGAATAGTTGTTAGTAATTGTTGAGCAATTGTTGTTGTTTACATCAAGTTGTGAACAGTGGCACACAGAATTGTATGAATAATAAAAAAATTTAATTATAACTAAACTTCAATTTATTTTCATTTCATTTGCAATTTACAAACTCATATTTCAAACGTTTTTAAAAGGTAAAATCGCAACAATGTAAATTCATACGAACAATTATATTTATTATTACAGTTGGCTATAAAAGTTTAAATATTTTTTTAAAAATTCTTTTGGCTTTCGTTTTTTATTTTTCATCATCCCATATAACACTTAAACAACCTTTTATTATATAATAGCTGAAAAAATTTTAAGTATAAAAAACACTTTTTTATCTAACTGTATGTCTGTACTGTATTTTTTGTTCCATAATACTTGCACACTCTTACCTTAGCTTAGCAGTTCAGAAATGAATTGAATTTTATTTAGCCAAAGAGACGACTATATAATGGATTTTAAGCTGTTATTAAGCACAAAAACAAAAACAAACACATACAACAACAATATTCTCTTTTATCTTTGCAAGTATATTTTATGTTAAAATCTAAATTTTAATATTGTTTTCTATTGCATTGTGTACTTTTTCTTTCAAAATATTTTCAGATTTTTTTTTCAATTTTTTCCTTGTCAATGTTTTTCTTTTTTCTCCGCGATTTTTCATTTATTATTCATTTTCCTGTATTTCTATATGGTTTTTCTTTCAGATACAGTGAAATGTATAACAATCCCATTAAGGCTACAAACATGGAACATCGTGATGTTGTTTTAGATATTTTATCAGATGCACGTGTCGTTGGACCACTAATGCAGACAGGTTTATTTCATGCGGATGTGAATCGCCGTAATTATATGTATGTGTTCGGTCACAATAGTTTCGGTGGACCACATGCCAGTGTAAGTATGAAAATGAAATTCTAATGAAATAGATCAATACCGGAGCTATGCTCCAATTTGGAAACGTGTCAACAGCATATGGTTGGTTTTTTCTCTTCTCTCTCTTTTTTTTCGCATTAAATCGCAATCGATTTTTGGTTGCATGCAATACACAGCAGGATTGTATTTTAAAGTGTTAAAAAAAAAATACCACACAGGAAACATTTATTTTTCTGGAATCTCTTGAATAATTGTGTTATTAAGTAATCAACACATTGAAGTTATTTGGTTTTAAATAACAGTACTTATCACTCCCGTTAAGAAAAGCTAGATGTCATAGAAATTCCCTACAGAGTAGAAATAAGGCATAAGAACTAAACAGATGTCATAAAGGTGTAGAGTGGTTAAAAGGCTGTATTATGAAGCTAATAATACCAAACTTACATAAAGCTGAAGAAAGTGAAAGGCAGTCGTATAACAAAATATACTACAAGAAGGCAACATGTGTAGTTAGCAAACCATAAGGAAATCTCTTCAAACTGTATGGTCTTAGCTTGCATTATATTGAATTATATACGATACATTATACTAATCTCCACATATAAATGATTTTCCTAAAATATAGTTACAGCCCCTATACCCCTAACGAACGTCAGGATGCTTTGCTTTCTGAGTACAGATAAATCTCTAACTAGTAACAGAATTAGTGCTTATACATACACACATAATTACAATAATTCATACAAAATTGGTCATTACAATCTCGCTTTTCAAGCCACATATGTTGTATATGTTAATTGTACACATGAGTGGTGGGACCTACAGTTTAACGACATATTCTTTTAGAAAGTTTTCGTGGCAAATTTTATTTACTCACAGAGTTTTTGCCAAGAATCTGCTGAGAGGAACTCGCTAAAGAAATATTTCTTCATATATAATGTTGTTAGAGATTTCTGACCTTGGCGTTGGAACTGTGTCTTCCCTTCTAGTAAGTCAACGGACTACTTACTAGATTACAGCCACTTCAAGCACTCATGTATTTGCATTGCATTAATAAAAATTCATGTTCCAAACATGCCAACAGTTAATTCATTGTCCTTAACTCAAAGGTTATATGGATTTCAGTTAAACCATTCGTTGAGGATACAATGTCAGATCAGAAAGCTTCCTTCCACTGTTGTTGTCAATCAAAAGTTAAGATTGTCTCATATTGTCTGAGTTTTGAACAGTTTCTGCTTTATATTAGCATACCTTACTAAGCCTCTTTTTCCACTCAGTGGAAAGCTTTTGGTATCGTTATTGATGTGGAACAGAGATCAGCAATGAGTATTCAACAAGATGAGTAGATTCGAATCATACTCATAATTTCTGATATTTACTTACTTATCTCAATATCATACTTATACTACTCATATTCAAAGTTTGAACTACTCATCGTACTCATACTTAACATTATGCATGATGTTGTTGATTTCGACTCTCGTTTACTCAACATTTACAAGATTCACAAAATAGGTATGATTCGTGTACGAACACTACAATACTCACTAGTAACTTGTGTGTTTGCTTTGCTTGCTGTCTTTGTCTTTTTTCTTTTTTCTTTTTTTTTGTAAATCCAACAACTAACACTGTAAATTTTAATGAATGATTCGAATCACTCGAATCATTTATGAGTATTATAAGTATTTTTCTAAATTTATGAATCTGAATGAGTAGGCGTACGAATCAAACATATTTTGAATGTTATGAGTTCGATGTCAACGTTGTATTCATACTCATTGCAACTGTGTACTTATAAATCAATGTTGTAGTGAGTACGAATAAATCAGAGTAGTTGAATTTCAATACTGTTGACTCACTCATACTCAAAACTTTATGAGTACTTATGAGTAACGAAAAAACGATTCATTGCTGGTGTGTTAACGTTTGTAATTCAACAAAGTATGACCCTATTTTTCCTTCTTAACTGATTCATCCCAATATTAATCTCTAGTTAACGTGATGCAATACTACTAGGATTCTACGTTTCTGACCGAGACATTTGGAAGATTATGAGCTTGAGAAACCTGAATGGGAGACACTAAACCCATGCGACGCTATATAATACGAATGATTTATAGTCTTATAGATAAGATAAATAACAGCGAAAACTAGGTATTTATAAGGAGAGAGTAGATTAAAACGATTGCTTAGTACAAAGGCGTGAAGCAAAATTTCATTCATTTTATTAAACAAATATGATTACGAATGCTCGCTGTGGTATAAGAGACCAAAGTCTCTGATACACTATCCACTAGACTATCAGGGGCACCCATAAATGTTTTTTGAATGACGCTTTATGACACTTGAATGACACTTATGTGTATAAAAGAAGTGCATTGGAAGAAGTTGATGAATTACGCATGCGTTAAGCATTTCGATTTCCAACGGTTTTTACATCCCAGTTAAGTACAATATGTGTGCAACAGGCCAAATATATATCTTAGATGTATGTATGTCGATAAAGCATATCCCTCAATCTAAGTCTTCCTATATTAGAGTCGTTCATCATCCATAATTCAGTAGTAGAAATAGTAGGAATATCTTTCTTAAATTCCTCTACCAAATATTCAATATTTTTCTTTGTTTACATTACTTCTACCTGTACATATTATACTGAATAAGCCTTTTTTGAAATATATTCAAAATTTGTTATCCCGTTTACTCTGTATGCATCCTCATTCCTGATATGGTTTGTAACTTACCATCTCTCTCTCTCTCTGTATCTTCCATCTCATCTCTATGACTCACAATGAACCATATTCATACTGAATATCATTTAATTTTACTGTAAAAATTTACTGCATAATTGTAAAGTATTACAATTAACTTCCCGGTATTCAGTTTGAATTTTAAAATTGTGCCGTAAAATACGTTGGACGCATTTGGGTGAGTGTGTGAGGTGTCCTGTTTTCAAAAGAATTTCACGTAATTTTTTTTTCTTGTTGTTGTATACAAATAACAATAGCCAGAAAATATAATTTACACCACGTACATTTCCATGTTTTAATTTCAACAAAATGATACCCATGATTGTGAACTTTTACGAAACATAATGAAATGCGATAAAATTAATTATCGGTTGGCGTAAAAGTAGTATCATAATGCAAATATGCTTTAATTTTTATATATATTACTGAATAATATTGCGTTATATATTAAGTAAAACGCTGATGCTCTAACCTTGCCAGACGAATTTAATGCCTTTGCAAGCTTTGGAATCAGGTCCACCAAACGCAGTTCTAACTAACTAAGACACCGACTTTTGTTCATGTTAGCAAAAAAAGTTCTCTATGTGAAGCTCTCGAAATCGGATAAAATATGAAATTGAGGGGTCAATCGATTTTATGGGCAAGGATTCCAAAACATATTTTGTTACGGTTGAGCACTGTTTGAGATCGGAGACATTGGTGACGAAGCTAATATAGGTGCTGAAGCTTTATCATCGACAACAAAATGCAAATCTTTGACACAAAGAATGCAAGTCAGCGGTCAAAAAAATCCATTCATCGTCCAAAAAATGCAAGTCATCGACCAAAATAAATGCGAGTAATAGACCAGAAAATGCAAAACATAAATCAAAACGATGCAAATTATCGACAAAAAAATGCAAGTCATCGGAAAGCATATCATGGATCAAAAAAAATGCAATTCATCGACCAAAGAAGTGCAAGTCATCGACAAAAAGTGCAAGTCATCGACAAAAAGTGCAAGTCATCGAAAAAGGTGCAAGTCATCGAAAAAGGTGCAACTCATAGACAAAAAAGCAAGTCACCGACAATTTTACCCGCTTTATATACAGAACTTTTTTTTGCTCATTTGCAGGAAACAATTAGATTTGTCACCTATATCTTCGGTCCTAATATCCGAACGTAGGCAAACCTATATATATACATATATATAAATAATATCTCATTTATATATAAGTAAGCCGTGTATTTAATAATTCTTATTATCATATTACTTTGGCGTCACATTATATGATTCACATGCCTGGATACCTTTGGAATATCTATGACAACGTTGTTGGGAATTTTCCATTGTGATTGACTTGGTATATTAAAAGTAAAAATTAATTAATGTTTCAACTAAAAAAAGTGTTAATAATGAATCATTTTAACTGTGTATTATGTATTATTATGCTTAAAATAATTATGTTTTATGTAAAAGTGTTGAGAAAAATTCATAAATTTTCGCTAAATAATAGGCTGGCGAATTCATAACGCAAACATTTTTTTTAACTGCTACATACTAAAGTCAAATATTGGTCGAATATGCATGTACCATCCATAGAGAAGAGATGATTTTAAGTGGGAGTTCGATTTGCAGTGGAATATAAAAGATCCGAGTACTTGTGAGGCCTTATTCCAGAAATTGAAAAGTGAACACTACACTTTTCTGCCGAAAAAGCTACTGTTTGGAGTGGATTTTACGCTGGTGTGCGTCATCGGTGCAATTTCTTTCAGGACTGTTAAAATGGTTAGCACTATAGCACGAATATTATCAACTTCATAAGGACTGAATTGGATAACAGGGCCACCAGAGACTTGTGGTTTCAACACCTTGCGGACGGCATTACGTACCACACAGCTTTTGCCATATTGGGTATTCTGCACGAGCGATTTGTGGGCATGGTTATTTATATGAAGGTGATGACAACAGACCGTGCCGATTTATCTCGTTATGCTTTTTCTTTTAGAGTTTGCTTAAGGTGTAGGTATATGTGAATAAAAGGAGAAGACCCACAAAAAAAGGCTAGGGGAAATTAAAACGATGTTATTTTCCACTTCTAATGGCATTAACAGATATTTCAAACGAATAAAAAAATTCAATGACATCTCTTACACATACACACATAATTGGTAATTGCAATCCTTCAGTCAGCATGTTGTTTGTGTGAATTTTATCCATAAATGGCGGGACATACAGTCTAAAGTCCACTCAGAACCACAGATTTTTTTTTTTTTTGAGGAACTTTTGAAGGCAATTTTATTTACTCACCGAGTTTTTGTCAGAAATCTGTTGAGAGGAAGTGGCCTCGCGTGGCTTAATAAGCCAACACACTACCTACTATACTACAACGACTTCTATGGATATTGCATCAAATCGGGCTGAAGAAAAGTCTGCTCAAACTGCAAACGATTGCGCTTATCGTCGTTGTTCAAGTTAAAACTGTTCATTGTATTCTCAATTAGCATGTGAAAAATACTGGTCCTGGGTCCTAAAGATTTTTTTTGAGAAACTTTTCATGGCAATTTTATTTGCACACAGAGTTTTTGCCAGAAATCTGCTGAGAGAAAGTCGCCGAAGAAATATTTTTTCGTATATCGTTTTTGGTGGAAATGTTTGACCTGGGGTTTGAGGCGTGACCTCACGCCTTAATAAGCTAACATACTACCTACTAGACTACGATGACTTCGTCTCTCACACACAATTTTTTTATTTAAATTTATAATTTGGGAGCGTTTAAAAAGAATGTTTAAATTTCTAAGCTTCTTCTGTGGAAACATTTGATTAGCTTTACAAAAAATTCTATAAAAAAAAATTATCGCTCACTGAGAGGGTTTATTAGCTATGACAATGCCGGTATAAAAAATTTATAGCAATTCTTTTTTATTTATTGTTTTAATTCAGCATTCAATCTAATTAAATGCAAAATATCAGTTTGAATTTGAAAAATTATTTAAAAATTCAAAAGTTCACCAAACATGTCACAATATTACATAAGCAACGCCTCAATGTATTTTTAATTAGTACGTTGGTGTTCATTTAAGCGTGTAGGCAATATTGCTTTGTTTTCACTTTTATTTTGGCATTTCTTTTGTTTGCGTTTTAATTGACACATATCCAATGAAGCAGAATCCTTTATTAAGTTGCCCAGAAGAATAATCACAGCATTACGTATTCCATCAAGAATTTGGTGAAAATAAATACACGCAATACGCCTGTAAAGCCTTTAACGCTTAACACAAATAAATAAGGCTGCGATATAGATCTGCTCTGTTGTGTCACTCGTTTTAATACTATTTTAAGAGATCACGTTTCATGGCTATTTGGCCACCATTGGCAAATAAAAACTTCACAAATAATAATAAAACGAATAAATACGAAATTCTCGATAATAAAATACTTTCAGCTGTAAAGTATAATATTTAATTGCAAATATTTTTGTGGCTGCTATTCATGTAAGTCATGTGTGTGTCTATATTTATTCCCTTGTTTTGTTGTCTACGTATGAATGCGTTCAAATATTTTTCCTTTTGTGTCTGTCTCTCTTTGGGTTTGGCATGTTGGCATTTTTAAGGGTGATTAAATACAACTTTTCCTCTGTGGCATGTGGCATTTGGGGCATGTGTATGTAATCATGTGGTTTGAAATTTAATGAATTGTAAAGTAATATCTTTAAGATTGATGTTTAAGATAGTAATAGGGGATGTTGTTAGTTGGGTCTAACAAGTCAATAGGGAAGTTAAAAACCACTAAATTTTATATAAACAAGCAAAAGGTTTTTTTGGGTTTACATTGGTTTCCGTTTAAAGCTCTTGGGAAGGTATCCATAACCAGTTTACTCACATACACATATGAACAGTATTTTTGTTAAATTTCTTAAAAGTGTATAGTGTATATATTCTTATCCATTCTTATCCATTGGGAAAATCTAAAGAATTCGTTTATAATCTCATATTCTTTCCACCTGTTAACGCTTCTTTCATTCGTAACAGATTTTGGTTTTATAATCTCAAAACGAAACTGTCTCTTATAACACCCTAATGAATGCAACAGATTTAGTTGACATTGTTTCAAACTTATCTCTTAGTTTACATCGCTTACGGTCAATTAAAGATTTATAATGCCGAAGGCGTATACTGTTTAGCAAAATGTTGTTACGTTTTTATCTTTTAAAAACATTTTAAATATAACCTTAGATTGCAAATAAAAATAAAAATAAATTTGTGTTTAGTTTTTAATTAAAATTCTTTATTATTCGCACAATTTCGTGTGACACTGTACACAACTTGATGTAAACAACAACAATTGCTTCGTTTGTTATTTTTCTTTGCATAAACAGTAACAATTACTAAGCAATTATTCGACTTATCTTTGTAACGGAGATCTTCAAACCACGATTACTCTCTTCAAACACACCGCCTCTTCACACAAGACTAACTGAACTTCACTCACTCAGTTGCCCGCTTTGCCTTGACTTTTATATGACGGCGTAAACAGTCTGTTGAATGTTCTTGAAGGCGAAGGCTGAAGGCTACACTACATGGGTATATTTTATTTCTGGCTGAAGTGCCCTCGTGAAGTTAATTTATCTGGGAATAGGCTCTGTTTGATAAAACACCACTACATAATGAAGTGCAAACAAGAATCGTAATAAATTTTAATTACAATGTGGGGAGATCAATCGAACACAAGATTTCTCAGTAGACATCGTTACTTGATGGGATGATTGATGATGACATTTCCATGATTTTGAAAAGTACTTTGCAGCCTACCTCATCTCAAGTCAAATTAGTTAATCTACAGGAGCTATGGCGTTCCGGCTTAGAGTGGCCTACTCGAAACTAGCAATGAAATTCTCAATTATTTTCGAAAGGGAAAGTCTTCATCATTCAAACGTGTGCTTAATTTAGTTTGGGAAAAATGTGAAAACTAGGTAACATAGCGCCATGCGAACAGTTATTAGGTTGACTCGTAGTGGTCGGTCTGCCATGTTAAGTAAAATTTTCTAGAATTTCACTTTGATGGAATTCGCGAGATTAAGCAGCCCCATGAGGTTAACAGAAGGGAAGCTTTATCATCGCCAATGAGGCTTGGAATTTGAATTTCCTGTGACATGATAAGCAGAATATGGATGGCTATATTCAACTGTAGAGATTTGTCAGTTGTATCAGACTATTCTTGAATATCTTAATACAGAGTAATGTACACATTTGTACAGAATGGATTTAGCAATAGAAGTTATTCTATGTTCAGCAGTATTCTGACAACATATACTTATAATTACCATAAGCTGTCGACAAGATCCCTTTTTTTGGACAGATTTACATGTTATTGAAGGGTCTTTGGCAACATTACACTTTCTTACTAACTTAATTGGTCATTACAACTTAGCTTCTGACGACACCCATGTTGTCTACAGTTTAATGTCGCCTCGAATTTTTCGACGTGTCCAGCTGCGTTTTGTACCACATGTCCGTCTAATAAGACTGCTCACTAACCACATGCCCACGGCAACTGCAAGGCATTACATTACGTACTTTATTGCTTTGGATGTGTTCAGTTCCATATATTTTCCTGTCCTGTGGTTTGTCCACCATTGCCTGTTTATATACCTTCTCAGGACATTAACGATATGTTTGAATGCTTCGCTTCTATTAACTTTGATACTAATATCTCCAACATTTCTTCCGATCCTTAACGTAACTTGTAATATCTTCTTAAGTACCAATTCAGATTCTTTCAGCCTCTGTAATGAAATCGAATTCTATACCGGAGTTGATAAATACGATATGCAATGGAGGTTGATTTTCCAACGATCACCTTTTCCCAGGATCAACCTTATATGTATCTCATTTAATGCTAATTTTTTGAAATCCCACTTTTTTGTCAATATGATATAATTCTCGGTATCCATTTTTATAAGATATTAGAGGCCATAGCTGGTGTCAAACTGACCGAAAATTATACAAAAAAGTTTCCATCATATGGCGAATTCCCTAGAAAATTTTAAAGATAAACACATATATAATCTTTTAAGTTTTTGTGTTCTTGTTGCCTACAATGTCAAATGAAATTCTAAAAGGCAATTAACAAAAATAAAAAAAAATCTGCACAGAAATTTAATACAATTTCATAAAATCTATTCACTGAAAGGCTAACAACCTACCAAAAATCTTTACTGCCACTAGCTTAATGTGTGAAAATAAATTAATCAAATGGTTCTGTAAACGAAGTCTAATTTAAATGAAATTTTATATGCTTTTACCCAACACTGATAAGAATAGTAACCCTTTTTTGCTAAAAGCAACAGTAGAAATACATTAAATTGTGTTCAAGCGTATCCTAAATAAACAATAAACAATTTAATGGAAGCCAACATTTACTTTAATTTATATGCGGGGAGGTTCTTGGTTACAAGGCTGTATATTTATAAGTATTTATCAGAATGAATATTAAAATACACGAACGTCTTTTTATGTCAAAAGATGTTTATAGTTTACACTGGAAACCCTTTAACTTCGCTATTCTTATATTCTGATATATACATAGAAAAAAAAATTAAATAATTTTTAACAATATTAACATATATATGCGATAACAAGCCATTTCCGCGTAGCAGAGCTTAGATAAGAATTTTGTTGTTTCATTCTATATTTCTTGCATGTAATCTGTACATTGGAGAACATGTACTGAGGAGGCAATGCACGTCATTGAAAAAATTCTTATAAGATAAATCCAAATTCCACATTAGATTTCGGTTCTGGTAATAAAAATTATTCAGAAGAAATAATCTTGAAAAGTGGATCAAATAAGGAAAGCTATTGCATCTGCAAAGTTTTATAGATTCCACGGCGGGAACAATATATTAGCGGAAGTGGTAAAAATCTATCCCAGTACCACCAACCATCTATTGCTTATAATTTCGATGAAGATTTTGGGAACAAAGAATTAATACAGCTCACAACTCAGAAAGAGAGGAGTACAATCACAACTACAATCTAATTCCTTAAACGAGTTATAATATTTTTTTTTACGAATCCACAAAAACTGGATTCCACTTATCGGGCACAGCAAGTTGATTTTCGTTACCCGATAACTTACTTACTTAATTGGTCATTACATTTCTCTTGTCAGGATTAGAACATAGCTTCTCACGCCATCCATATTGTGTGTGTCAATTTCATGCATGTTTGCAATTGGATTGCTGAGAGAAAGTTGCAGAAAGAAATTTTTGTTTTGTTCGAGATGTTTGAGCTGTGGTTTAAACCTGACGCTTTCGCCTAATAAGCCAGAGTATTAGTTGCTAAACTCCAACAAAATTTTTGAAATCTATTTATAAGCAGTCATCCAACTATTTTACCCAGACTCTCTGTTTAGTACCTGATAATTCTCCGTGGTTTCGTTTTCAAATAAATTAGCGACGTTCGAAGTGACTCTCTCTTCTCACCACAGAAACAACGCATTGAGCCTACAATGCTTAGTTTACAATGCATTGTCAGATGACGTATAATTATCACTAGGCTACCCTTGGAGAATCTTATGTACAGTGGGAAGCAAAACTGTCCAGATGTTTTGCATTAAGAAAGTAAGGTAATGAAGGTAATACAAATATAGGTGTATTAGCAAATATATGTATTTTTTTCGTTTTATTGAACATTATTCTAAATTATAAAGAATAAAAACTTATATAAATTGCTTAAAAAAAATAAAAAAAAATTAAAAAAACAGTTTGTGGTGTTTGTTGAAAATCATTAATCGCTGCCGATTTAATATTTCGTCCAAAGGCCTTTATTTTAAATTAAGCTCTCAACACGTTTTGGCATACTCTCCACCAACTTTTGGATGGTATCACGGTCAAGAGCTCGCCATTCATGTTGTATCCTCACCCAAAGCTAATCAAAAATTGTTGGTGGGTTTTCATAAGCTTTCAGATTTCTTTTAACAAATAAAAATGAAATTTGAGAAAATATTCAGTATTTTTTTTTTTAAAGCATTTTCAAAAAAAATAATTTCATTCAAATGGCTGCCTCGGCCGGATTCTTCAATTTTTGTGAACAAAAATTACTTCAAAATGGCCCGATAACGATCGCCATTGACTGTAACGGCCACTCCTTGCTCGTTTTCGAAGAAAAATGGCCCAATTATGCCTCTGGACCAAAATCCGCACCAAACAGTGACTCGTTTTGGGTGCGTCAGCTTTTCAATGTATGCGTGCGGGTTTTCTATGCCCCAAATGCGATAATTTTGCTTGTTTACATACCCGCCAAGATCAAAATGAGCTTCATCTGAAAAGATGTTTTTTTGCCAAAGTCGGCATATTCTGTAGGCTACTCGTGTAGGCTACTGCATGGCCAGCCGAGGCAGTCATTTGAATGAAATTATTTTCCATTATTAACCGGAAGTATTGTACTTTCAAATAAAAAAAGAAATTTGAGAAAATATTCAGTAATTTTTTTTTAAAGCATTTTCAAAAAAAAAAAATCTGGTGGACCCTTTACTAAGACATCGCATATCACATATAAAGGTTAGCTGCGCTGCTATTTTAAGCTTAAATTAGGATTCAATCAATCTTGAGAATTTTTTTTTTGAAAGACTGGCCTATTTGTCAACCTTTGATAAGTTTTGAATATCAAAAAGAAACAGAACAGTTTTGAATACCAAAAGAAAAGAATCTCTCCATGTCCATAAAAATAATAAAAAGGAAATAGTTCTCGTTTTCAGACGTTATAATTTGCAAAGAACTCACTATTATTTTCGTAGTTTTATTTGAATATTAGAATCATGCTTATGAACTATCCATTTCATATCCATTGAATGGTATATAACTTGTATTATTTAATGTAATACTTGAATATAAAGGATGTATTCTTACTTAAAAACAATTTATTAAACACTTTAATTGAAGAAATGAAATTTTATTTAAAAATATTTCAACAATTATTTTCTATTATTGCATATGCTTTAAAAAAGTTCAAACGAATTATTGTTAAAAATTTAAAGAAAATTGAAATTATTTACCGAAATTAAAAATTAATTGTTTTTAATAACACATACTACTGACGGATAATAAATAATTCAATTAATATTAATCATACGTCAGCTGTTGCCTACAAGTCGATGCGAATAAAGCATATTACACCAGTATCAGAGATAAGCAATGAGTATTCAAAAAAATGAGTAGAATCGAATCATACTCATAATTTCTGATACTTAAACGCATTCATACTTATTTTAATATCATACTCATACTTTTCATATTCAAAGTTTTAAGTACTCATCGTACTCATACTTAACAATCCTCATGATGTTCTTGATTTCGAATCTCCATAACTCAACACTTACAAATATCACAAAATAAGTATCATTCGCTTACGAACACTACGATACTCACTAGAAGGTTGTGTGGCTGCTGCTTTGTCTTTTTTGCTTATGTGTCTTTTTTTGTAAATGCAACAACAACTAAGACTGTAAATTTTGATGAACGATTCGAATCACTCGAATCATTTATGAGTATTATAAGTATTTTTCTAAATTTATGAATCTAAATGAGCAGGCTTATGAGTTCGATGTCAACGTTGTACTCATACTCATTGCAACCTGTACTTATAAATCAATGTTGTAATGAGTACGAATAAAACAGAATATTTGAATTTCAATACTATTGACTCACTCATACTCAAAATTTCATGAGTACTTATGAGTAGCGATATATATATATATGCTGATCTCTGGTGAAAACATTTAATAAATTTCCATGGAAATTTAAGTTTATTAACGACACCTTTCACTTGAATTCTATTACCATTAAAATGATGCTTTATCTGTTGGTATTGTTGTTATGGCTATAACTAACTTGCCTATTTACAAATAAACCTATTCATGTTATTTCCCTAAACAAATAACACCAATTTAAGTCCCACATTTTGAAAATTATTCATAATAATGTGACTTCCTTTTCAACAGTTTGTTTACATTGCAAATGATTTACATACCCCCGGTATGATGATTCATAATAAAACAGAATAAATTGCTGAATGACTGAATGAATTACTGAATGACTGAACAAATGAATGAATGAGAATGAATGAAAATGAATGAATATGTTTGTGTTATTTTAAGAGGAGTTTAAATTTCTTTTTTATTTGTGATAAATTTTCAGTTCTGTTGTATGAGGGAGGGTATGTGTTTCGTTACTTTGTTTGTTGGATTGTGATGATGATGTCTTACCATGTTAACAACAACAACAACAAACATATACGAGAAAGACAAAAAAGCTGATAAATTATAATGGGGTCTTCAAAATATTTGTATGGTTTTTTGGTTTTTTTTTGGCTGCCGTTGTATTTTATTGTCTGCTGTTGCCTTTTATTGTTGAATATTTCTTTTGTTGAGCAGGAAAATTATTTCTTATGTGGATGATGAGTTTGAAATTTTGTTGATTCGGGTTTTTTTGTGAGTTTAATATTGGATTTAAGCCAAACAAACAAAGAAATAAACAACGAAATGAGCAGTAACAAAGGCAAAATCCAACATGAATGTATTGAAGTTAAAGACAACAAACAAACAAATCATATAAGTAGACAGAACAGAACAGTGAAGGAGAAGAAAATAAGTTTATGGAAGAGAAGCAGAAAGAACTGAAAGAAAGAAAATTTATAAGGATAGCAAAAGAAAAAAACAAGTTACAGTAGGTGCAGCTGAACTATTTGATATTGTATGTGAGGAAAACCCAGTATAAACGACTGCTCTGGCACTGTAAGCTTATAACAGTTGAAAGACAAACGAGTGGTTAATCCTTCAGTCAGGATTACAACTTGGTTTCTCACATTAAACTTGTTTGTTATGTTAGTTTTATCCATGACTGGCGTAGCCTACAGTTTTAAAGTCGACTCCGATTGACAGATTTCTTTGAGAAACTTTTCATGGCAATTTTATTTATGGCTCACCAAACCGAACATAACGCCCCTATTTACTGTAGCCTGCAAAAAGAAATATTTCGGAAAAACATTAAAGAAAAAAAAAAAAAGAAAAATCTAAGAAAAATGTCACGAAAGTTTATGAAAAACTAAAACAAAAATTTCATAACAAAAAAAGTTTTTCTTTTCGACATTTCTAGAATGAGTATGTGTGCCAGTGTTGCCTTAAGCCAATGACTCAGTTCTCCAATGCAAACAGTCAATCGTTGACCAAACTATATACGTTTGAATATATGCAAGTGGAATTCGTTTTGCAAATTTCAATAAATATGTGGGTGTGTTTTTTAGTATTGATGTTAGTCATAATAAGTATTTCAGTCACGCTCAAGAGCTTAGACACTTTTATTGCCGCTCTTTTGTTTTTTCTTTTTTTTTTCTTTATTTATTTTTTTTTTTTGTGAAAAGTTACAGAGACGTTAAATCCTTTAATGTGATAGTGTTGTAAGCTGCTAAGCTATTAAAGTGTTAAAATTCTTGGAATTAAAAAAAGATTTTAAAATGGAAACGAAACTTTTCATTTAACTTAAATGAACCAAAATATGTTTTTTAGTTCAATATCTTCTTAAAACTTAGACATTCTGTGTGAATATTATAATCAAGATTACAGTGAGTCTAATGAATGACAACTGATTATGATTGTAATTAAGTCTGGCGTAAGAATGAGGATATTTATCTGAGTTTTTTTTTCTTGTCTTTTTTAGCAAAAACTTGAGAAACTTAATTATACAAATGCTGGCAATACAAGCGTTAATATAATTATTAATATGATAATGTGTATATGTATATGTGTAACATAAGTTGAAAAGTTAAAATTTCATATTGAAACTATGCTGTTGTCAATCATTCTTTCATTCATCTGTTTTTCTTGTTTATGGTGCTTAGGTTACCTTTTATTCTTAGAGCTTCTAGTCGTCCAAGTATTTACTCCACATGTCTACATCGCCCAGAAGGTTTTGTTCTTCTTTCGTCTTGACAATTCCTTTAGAAGTTTTATATGATTCTAGGCATTTTCTAGGCATTCAGTCAGTGTCCGCAAAAAGTCAACAGTAATGGCTTAGACTTTTAAGGTGTACGAAATATATTTAAGGCTTAAGCCCTATTAGTGGTATAGTTTTTATGCTCATAATTCTTTCAAATCTCTGCTACTTAATATGTGCTTTTAAAACAGAAAATAAATCAGAATGTGTCTAACGTTCAATCATATTCATACAAGGTCTCAGAAAGTGTCTAACGTTCAATCAAAGTCTCTTAAGAGCACTTTTCGAATGTGTAATCCTTTAGTCTTATGATGTTTGTTTTTTTCGCAGAAATTCGACAAGAAAGTTATAAATTTTTTGTCGTCATTGGAATTTCAGTTAAAACTGGTTTGAACTTACTTCACTTTAAATTAATTTTAATTAAGTAGGAATAGGTGTATAGTTCATATGGAATTTGTACGGAACATTATTTGTTTCTAACCTTCCTTTAAGGAAATATGAAAACAAAGGAACAGCTTGCTCATTTCCTTGTTAGTTTTTTACTTTATTTCTTTTTTGTTTATCAAATTTTTTGACCTTCTGTACAGTTGAAATCTATTATTTACATACTTAATTGCTCATTACAATCCTTCAGACAAGATTACAACCTAGATTCTTACACCACCCATGTTGTGTGTGTTAATTTTATCCATAAGTGGTGGAACCTAGGGTTTAAAATCGATTCCGAACGAAAATTTTTATTTGAGAAACTTTTTATAGCAATTTTTATTTACTCTCTCAGAGTTTTTGCCAGAATTCTGCTGAAAGAAAGGCGCGGAAGAAATATTTTTTTATAATTCATCATTGTTGGAGATGTCTGACCTGATGCTTGAAGCGTGGACTCACGTCTAATAAGCCAGCGCACCAATTACAAATTCCTTCAATTTGACCTCTGTGGTCTCATCAGTTTTAATAATACTCTTAAGGGGTAGATGCGTTGCATATTTGCACTGAATAAAAGCGAGCATAGAAACCAATGGAAGAGAAAGCGTGGTTTAGCTTGAAAATATAATTGAGGGAATTGTTCTACTTTACGTAATGCTAGATATGCTCAGGAGATATGCCTATATTTTTACGTGATTAGTGTAAGTATTTATCAGAATCAATATTAAAATACACGAACGTCTTTGTATTAAAAGATGTTTACACTGGCATACGACCAGTAAACCCTTTAACTAGACCCTTTAACTGGCAGCCTCATGATGGATTCTCTTAAGAGTGTGTTTCCCTTTTGGTAAAATACTTAATTAAACTTATGATGAATATAACCAGAGTTTGCAATAGTGTTAGAACAATATTTTAACATAGAAGACTATTTCTGCCGCGTGTAAGACTAGATTAAATAATCAGGAACAGATGCTGGTTTACAGCATACAGTGCCTATATTTATATGCAATTATTAAATCAACAAATTCACTTCTATAATCCTAGTACTACAGTCAGTAATGGAGTATCTTTAACGTACCAGATTAGATATTCATTGGAACGCATTTGCTTTTGGCTATAATTGTTAGAAAACAAAACTTTTTAAACGATTTTCAATTTGTTTAAAAGTTTTACGTTTTCATATTTCTTTTATGGCAAGTTAAACACTTTAGGATTTTATTATTAAACTAAACAACAAGAAAAGTATTTTTAAGTACTTTGTTAACAATTTGGTTGAAATTTTTTAAAAATTATCTTTAATTTCTATAAACAAATACACTTTCAAAAATAAAGAATTCATCTTGAAAACTTTTCAAATCTTTAAAACTCTTTGGCAGAAATTAATTCACAATATTTGTTTAACCATTTCACATGAAGAAAACTCATCTAAAATATTACAAAACAAGAACAACAAAAAATGTACTATTAACAGCAACATTTTTTTGTTGCTGCTATTCTGGCAACAAATATTTATTAAAGTTGAAAGAAAAATAATAAAAAAAAATATAAGAATAAATAACTTTATATAGCCTTCTCAGAGAAAAATATTGAAGCAAAAAATCATTCATAATAATTTTCTTTTCCACCATACAAGTCATACTGCTAAGCAAAAAAAAAAAAATAAATAAAAGAACGCGAAAAAGAAAAGAAAACAAAACAAAGCAACATAACAAAAAATAAAATTAGAAACAAAAATCTGTAGTTATAAAATAGTCACGTTTAAAATTATGGTTGGCTCTTCCTACTTCCTAATTTCATTCTTTCTTTTTTTCGCTTACATTTTCTTTATTTCTTTGTTATTTTCAACCAGTTTCCCTACCCTCGTTTTGTATTGTTTCCCTGTCGCTCTCTAACTTGCCATTCTGGTAACAGTTTTTCAGTTTTTTCAGTTTTTTTTTGTTCATTTTGCGAGTATTATTGTTACGATGTGCCAAAGTGGTATTAAAATAATAACCAGAAAATGTGTTAGTTTTACATTAAATGTTACGTTCATAGTGTTTGACAACGCTGACAAGGGTAGAGTGGGGTAAAAATATAATAAAATAAATAAAATTATTTCTCTAAAAATAAAGAAATTTATAAAGAAAAGCAGAAAACTTCTTCATTTTGTTTTCATAAGTTTGTGTTTTAATTTAAAAATGTGTTGAAAACATTCTAAAGAAATAAATTTCTTTTTCTCTCTCGTAAAGAAAACATTTTAACTCTCGTAAGCATACTAAAGCGTATACGCAATATTTAATTCATGTTTAATTTCTTGCATTAATCATACGCAGTGGTGTGCATAAAATTTTTTAATATGAAAGAAAATGTATTCGTGAATATTTTTCTCTTCTTTTTTTTCTAAATTGCTACCTTCTTTAGCATATTTTCAGTGTTTAACTGCTTCTTCTATCCAAAAAAAAAATAGAAAAAAAAATTTAAAGGAAAGGATATGCGTAAAGACAAGTAATTCTAAGAATAAAATGTGACTGAAAATACAATGCCTCCGGCAGATGTATTCGAATATTATATAAAATGGCAATACAAATAAGAATATTTAACCTACCGAGACTAATTCTATTACATGCAACAGTACGAAGAGTCAAAACGCAATCGGCATTACAAGTTCCTAATCTGATTTTAAAACCACTCATGTTTTGTGGAGAAAATAATTTTATTTAAACAAAAACTGGCTAATCTTGCAAAGTTATCACACAATTTCGTTTGTAGCCCATTGTTCCTAAGCAGAAGTCTTTTACCAATGTCTGTCAAACATAAACAACATTACACAAATGATTGCACTCTTAATAAAAGACTAGTGAGAAATGACTATTGTCAGCAAATTTTATCAAATATTAATGGACTTACTATACTTCATTTAGTCGCACTAAGTCAAGGAGTGAAATTTCAAAGAACATATGCTTGGTAAAGATCTCATCAGCATCAACAATTTTGTTAAAGAAATTGGAAATCAGTCTCTGTAGTGCAGTCTTTAGGGAACTGGCTCACTATACGAGAAAACCGATAAATCTTGAAAAAAAAACAAAATATTGCCCCTGCCAACCTGATGGGAGTTCATAGCCATGAAGAAGTGGTAACTTTATCACGAAAGTTAAAGACTGTCAATTACATAATTTCGAAAAATTGAAATGGAAGGCATCGCTCCATGGGAATGATTGTCAAATGCAGCAATTTAAAGTTATTTGCAAGTTGCAAGATACAAATTAAAATCATTTAAGTTTCATGTGATTTAAGGGCCAAAAGCATTGGCGGACAGTTTTATATGCCTGTTCTGATGATTAATATGGTTTTTACCGATACTAAAAGATAGCAACCCAAAACCTAACAGGTCAATTACTCGAATATATGGAGGACCCTGTATTACGTGAAATCAAAAGAATCTCGCCTAGTATGAGCTGATAGCCGATTGCAAGGGATCCAGACCATATATATAAATAGTGAATAGAAGTTTTGCCTTAACCGTCGGCCTGACCTTCTTCCGCTCAGCTATTTGGTACAACCAGTACTCCATGGTGTCATTGAAATTGGATTTAATTTAGAAAACGTTCGCCAAAGTTTTCTTGATTTTATATAGATATTTCAGATATTTAACACAGGAATTTATATGTTTCTAGAGGTCGAAGAGAGAGAAGCTAGGCCGTAGTCCTGACTGAAGGGTTGTAATGGCCAATTATGTATGTATGTATGTTCTTCAGTCCGCATACTGCTTTCTTTCGGTATCAGTCCTCTCTCCATGAACCAGATGCCTCTGAAAGTATTTGCTGTATTCGCTACTAAGTCGTTAATGACTTCATTATGGCTTGTTTTCGTACAAAATCTCTGGCATAATGCTGTGGAACTGCACGTATGAATTTCATCATCCAATCATGTTTTTGTTTACTTTATTTTTTAAATCCTTGTGATCAATACTGTTGATGAAAGAGGTAATGCTGATATCATTCGAATTTCAGTTCATAAGCTGTTCCCCTTGCATTTTCGCTACAGAGCCCATGCGGACTAGGAATTAGGCCTTATACCACAGGTTCATTTTTTATTGATGTTATGATGACCATCTTCCCAATATAAAATTTAACCATATTCACGAGCTTGTGTTTTATTACGACGAAGCCATTGTGTCATGGCAAAGCATATCTATTGATGATTTCGGTCTGGTTTTCTACGTTATCAACGATGTTACTTTGGCGTTCCCCAGCCTAACTAGTTCTCAGCATGAACAAAACAAAAAACATCTTAATTCAGCACGCAGGATAACTCTTTAGTAGTAGTCCTTATATGTAAGGCTCTACCAGAGAGTGAACTGCTATCCGTCAATATAGCCAGCTGTGATCTAACAGTATAGGCTAAAAGATTAAACTAACTTAGGACTTAAATAAATTTTACTTTAATTTAAATAAAGAATGAAATGATTTTCCTTAATAGTGCTTCTTATGTGCATTTCTTACGTGTGAGGCTCTGTCTGAGAAAGAACTGCTCTCCTTCAATATAGCCAGCTGTAATCTAACAGTATAGACTACAAGATTAACCTAACTTAGGACTTAAATAAAGTTTACCTTAATTTAATTAAAGATTGAAATGATTTTACCATTAAGTACGTTTTTTATTACATTGACTTGTATCTGCTTACATTGGTTTGAAATGAGGGCAATGATTACCATTGAGACAACAAATTTCATTACTGGTTGAAACATTTTCTGAATTAATATCTAAGAGTGAAAGGTTAAAAGACAGACATCTACCTTGCAAAGTATTGATTTCAAAACACATTTTAACACAATTTCTATTTTCTTTTCATTTCCTTTAATTTTTATTTCAAACAGTGACAGCTGGGCGTATAAGCAATGAACAATATTTAATTAAATATTAATCATACGCTAGAGTATCATCAACAATTATAAGATTCGAAAACCATAAACATTTATAAGTTTTCTTCTGTTTTTGCTTCTTTTTTAGTTGTCTTACGAAACTTAAAAAAATAAATTCCAATTCTTCTGTACGTTTCAAATGGCCTTGTGAGTTAAAATTGTTTTTTGTTGTCTTTTCTTGGAAACCTAAAACTTGAACATCTTCAATTTGTAACTGTCTTCGAAGTATACCATAAATTCGAAATATCAAAACGAAAGAAAGAATATGAAAATAAAATAAAACAACAACTTATAAAAATAAACAATAAAAAAACTGAAAATAATTTTGAAAATATATTGAATTGTTGTGGAGGATAAATTTTGTTATTGCGTAAAACTTCATGCCAAAACTGAAATAAACTGAAAAAGAAAACTGAAAGAATAACAACAAACAATGAAAATTAAAAAATATTTACCGTCGCTGAAGTCGACTGCAATAAGATAGTTTGATATGTTATAAAGTCTCGAGAGTGTTGGCTTATTACGCCGAAATATGAAAAAAATATTTAATTTTTCAGCTGATTTCCTACAAAAGAAATAAAATTTGTCATGATAACTTTCTCCAAAAATCTGTTGTTCGGAATCAACTTGAAACTGTAGGTTCCTCTACTCATGTATAACATTAACACACACAACCTAAGTGTCTCACACCACACTCTAGATTGTAATCCTTATTGAAAGGTTTTAATGACCAATTATGCGTAGATGTATGAGATAGAAGAAAATTAGGTATTGTGGGTAAAGAAGGTTTAGTTTTTATTAATTGTACACCTACCTAGTAAATATCTTTGTGACATAATTAGCTATTACATACCTTAAGTCATGATGAGAACATTGCTTCTCAAACCAACCATGTTGTGTGTGGTATTATTCCCAACTCTATAGGTAGTGTTTATGCTTATTAGATGAGATGAGGATGAGAGTTCAAACCAAAGGTTTGACCTCGCGAACAAAGTTTGACAGCTTTAGATGAGTTAATTTAAGTAATCTTCTGGCAAAAATTCTCATACTTGTTGTTCGAAATCGAACTTGCAACTGTAAATTCTACCGCTCATCGATAAAAATTAACACACACAGTTGTAATCATGATGAGTTGATTCTAATGGCCTATGATGTAAATAAGTGAAGTCCCTGTAGTCTAGTAAGCAATGACGAAAGCCTGTGATTCAACCATTCGCTCATACATCTTGATATTACGAAATATGAAAAAAAAAATGTTTTCTTTCGGCAACTGTTCTTGGAAAATTTCTAAAAGTAAAGAAAGTAGCTACTAGAGGCTTCTCATATCTATTGATAGGAGTAGAGATTTAAGCTGAATTATTAGATGATGACTGCCTCTCAGCAGATTTCTGGCAAAACTTCTGAGAGTAAATAAAAATTGCCATGAAATAGTTTCCACAAAATCTGTCGTTCGGAGTCGACTTTTAACTGTATGTCCTGCTACTGTTAATACACACAACATCAGTGGTGTGAGAAATTAGGTCGTAATCCTGACTAAAGGGTTGTAATGACCAGTTATGTCTGTATGTATCTATTAGACGAGAGCCGAACACACAAAACATGGCTGTTTAGAGAATTTCGTTCCTAATCCTGACTAAAGAGCTGCAATAAACGATTGAATAAGAAACGTTATTGCTCTCAATCACAGTAAAACGTGTAACCTTTTGAGAAATTTGGACTGTAGTCTAGAGGGTCGTGAGCTAGTCTACATGTTTAGCTGTTGTGAGTTATATTCTCTACAGAGACTCCAAACTGCCAGACTGAGTTAAACTGGTGAGTTATTAACACAAAAACTAATTTTCCCTTTTTATAAAACTACTGTTTGGATTCCAATACATTGAGTGCAGGCATGAAAAATATGGATTCCGAAAGGCTCCGTTGCTGTTTCGGATACATTGACTGCATGATTGGAGATAAAGAAGGCTCTGTTGCTGTTTCTTTCCCTTTATTTTTGAAATACATCTCCTTCTTGGATAAAACACTATTTTGTTCTTCAAGAAAATTACAAATTTTATAATTCAAACTGCCATATCATGCCCTTTAAATGTCTCAACAAAATTTAATACCCAACAATTGAGCTGAATTTTGTTGGACACAAAAGCAATTAAAAGCACAACAACACGTTTGGTAGTCGTATACGATGAATACCAAATAAACTTTGTCTCTAATAATAGTTGCAATAATGAAATAAAGACTTATAATATTAGGGAAACACAATCGAAACCAATGGTAAATGCCACACTCCAAGTACACAGACACACACAGAAAATGTAAAGGAAAACGAAACATTCGTACAATAAAGTTGAACAATTTGAAAACAAGCTATATATGTATGGTGGCAGCAAGTGAAAGAAAACTATCTATTGTAAGAAGAATTTACACAAAATGATACATTAACAACAAATGTAGACTCTGGTGTATTAAAAATAACATGACATACAATGTATAAATAAAACTAAAACTGTAAAGGAACAGAACAGAACAAACAAAACAATTTAATAATAAAATAATGCCAAAAATATTGTTTGTTGTAAAAGAAAATTGGAGCAGAAGAAATAATATTCAGTTGTTATTGTTGTTGGTTTCTTTCAAAAACAAACACAAAGTACATATATGCCAGCCACAGTAATAAACACACACATATTTTGTGGTTTATTGTTGAACATTAATGTCCGTCCTGGTATTGCATTCTTTTTTTTCTGTTTTCGTATGTGAACTATTTACTACTTACTATTTACAGTCTATGGAATTCGAAATTTATTTGAAAAAGGGTTCCTACTTAATGGCCAAGGAATAGGAGAAGTTTTTCTTAAAGGAAAATTTATATTTTAAACTTGTATTCTTGTGGAAAAGAAAAAAAACGATTCTATTAAAGAAGAATTTTGTTTCGAAAAATTCACATTAAAACCAAAGAAAACCAACAGCTTTGAGATTTTGCAAATTTTCAATATATTCATATCCTTTAACAGAGTCTGTTTTGTCTTCATACTGTCCTATTAATAGGACTAATAGGACTAGCCTCCTTTAGTGTAGTTCTGATCCAAATGATCCAGCTGATCTGTCCACACCCCTTTGGCCAAATTATGATGGAGTACCTTGTTCTTCTATGTCTGACGTAGAATCAGCCTCAAATAGACGGATTACACTATGAAAGATCACATCTGCTTCACAAGTGGGATTTTTAAGTGTAATATTATATTGTTAAGTTTTTACCCTTTTAAAAACATTTAAAATATGAGTTCATAGATTGCAAATAAAATAAAAATTAATTTGTGTTTAGTTTAAATTAAGATTCTTTATTGTTCGCACAATTCCGTGTGCCACCTTTGGCAACTTGATTTAAACAACAACAATTTGCTTTATTTGTTATTCTTCTTTACACTCGTACACGCTACCAACTGTTTGTTATATCTTTACAACGGAGTTCTTCAGACCATAATTATTCTCTTCACACGCAACGTGTCTTCACACAAGACTGACTGAATTCTTTCTGATCTCATTGCCTGTTTTTGCTTGCCCTTTATATCGCTGGGTAAACACTCTGATGAATGCTCTCGAAGTAGAATAACTTTGCCTTCGTGAAATCTTTATAAATGTAAACATGTTGTTTTCGTTATTGTTGTTTGTGTATTTTGTTTACGTTTGTCCTTGCAGTGTTGTTGTCGCCTGTTTGTTTATTTTGTTTATCCCCTTTTTTATACCGATGTTGTGGCTATATTTTTGTTTATTCGTTGATCATGTAAACAAGTCCATTGTTTTGTTTTTGTAGCTTTTGTTTATCATTTTAATAACACCGTGGTTCAAATCCTAGCTGAGACTTCTTACATATGAAGAAATATTAAAGAAAATGTTTATTTTTTCCAACAGCTTCCTGTCCGCAGTATTCTGGCATAAACTCTGGAATGAAATAATATTGCCATGAAAACTTGCTCAAAAGTCTGTCTTTCGAAAACAACTTTAAATTGTAGGTCTCTCCACTCATGTATAAATTAATGCATAAACATTAGTGATGTGAGAGGCTAGGTTGTAATCCTAACTAACGGCTTGTAATATCTAATTAAACGAATATTTTCGCCTGAGTTTTTCGTAACAAGTCATTTGCTAAAAGAGGATAATAATTTTATCCTCTTCATTGTCTGTTATATGTGACAAACGTCAGGGCGATTACAAGAAAAAAAAAATAAAAAAAATTTTGATCATAAGAATTGCGGGATTCATTAAGCTGTTAAAATGCGAGCTGTAAAGTCGTAAGACTACCCACTGCTAGGCATTTCATAAAAATATAGTTATGCCTAGTTGAACTTTAGCTAGAGATTCTAAACTGATTTTTACCACTGTAGAATTCTATCAGATTTTTTATGCATATCCCCGACTTCTGTTCAAAGATGATGCAAGATCTCCGCCATAAAAAATGTGCAGCATTTGATATACATTTATTGGAAAAAAATAGTTACGTTTCTGAAAACTAAAGTAAAGCACACTGTCACTCTGAGAGAAACCTTAAGCATTAGCCGGAAATCTGATCACTGAGGCCAAATAGCATATAGAAGTTGAAAAAGGCCTTAAGGAGGAATACAATTTGACAATACGTTTGTAGACGTAAAGCCACATGAAAGCGTGGTAGGTTTGTGATGCTTTGGCAAATAATACAGCACGCTCTGGACAAATATTATACATACAAAATTGGTCGTTGCCACCTTTTAGTCAGAATTACGGTTCAGATTCTTACACCACTTATGCTGTGTGTGTTAATTTTTATAAATGAGTGGGGAGACCTATAGTTTTAAGTCGACTTCGAACCACTGATTTTGAAGCAACTTTTTCATGGCAATTTTATTTGCTCTCAAAGTTTTTTCATATTTCGTTTTTTTGGAGATGTCTGACCTGGGCTTTGAACCTTTGTCTCATGTCTAATAAGGTAGACCTCAAATATTATACGAGAATATATGATATGTGCGAATATATGTTATTATTTGCAAAGAGAATTTTTAGAATCTGTATAGGTGCGCCGATGTCTGTGCGATTGATGAGCTCTACGAGTACGAGTACGGAGTCTACTGGTTTATCATTACATTCGAAAACTTTATTAAACTATATATGAAAAGAATAGTCTCATATGTTAACTTCTAAAACGTAGTTACCTTTATGGAAGATGCGACAATTTTGTAATTGCAGCGTAAGGTAAGCTGCATAGGCATTAATTATAATAAAGACAGCGAAAGCAGCAAAGGTTAAGCAAAACAAATAAAAAAGAAACAGTTCATTAATATGTTAACAAGGGTGCCACCTAAAAGTTTTTTTGCATTGTATTACATAAGTATATAGCGTTTTTAAAACCTCTATTTCTTGGATGTTATTGTGTTGACAGCCATTAATCATGGCATTGCCAGTTCAAAACCTGTCTCTGTGGGCACTAATACCATCATAGAAATTAGAATTAAAGCAAAGCAGCAGAATCTTTACTTGTTATTGCGCAGCTTTTAAAATAATTATTTCCATGCATAGCCATGTATTCTATTTTTGAGAGATTGCAGCGCTTGTTGCGTTGCGTTTATTGTGTTTATAGTATTAAGGTTCGCATGTAAATTGCTTTCTATAAAAAAATTAAAATTTAAACTCTTTCAAATTAAATATTGCTGTTGTTGTTGCTAGTAAAGCAATATTTTCATCTAAAAATTAAAAAAAAAAAAACAAAAAAATGAATTCCATTTCGACAAGCATATTTCGTTTCCTTAATAAATGAATCTAAAAACTATAAAAACACTTTTCTCTGTCATGTAATAGTGTTTTCAATAAAAATTTCATCTTTTTAGTGTAAAAACAAAATAAAAAAAATGAAATCGTTGTTTTTTTGCTGAAATTCCTTGTACATTATTTGATTAAATTTCATTTTTAACGTACTTCCTTCAACAGCCAAAATTGAGCTGAGCTAAGCATAACAACAACAACAAAAAAGTGGTAGAAATAAACGAGTCGAATTTCAAATATTATAGAAAAGCAACAAACGTTTATAGAGTCAATTACAAATAAAAATAATCATAATAATATTACACAACGTACATACGTACATATAAAAATTGACTATAACGCCATCAACTGTGCATTTTTATTTGATCAAACTACTCTACTCGACTGCTATAGTATGCGTATTATAAAGGATATCTGTTTTCGACTTACCATTGTATTATGTTTGTCATTGCAGTTGCCTCATAGTATTGCTGGTGAAGAGTTGGCTTTTGTATTTGGTGCACCATTGGCATCTGCCGGTCTATTCCATGGCACACAGTATACAGCACAAGAGAAACTTTTAACCGAAGCCGTTATGTCGTACTGGTGTAATTTCGCCAAAACTGGGTAAGTATTTTAGCACTACTCCGTAGCAAGTAGAGGATATGCATGAATATTAAATTAAACAATAATAACGGAAAACTGTAAAGCACAGTTTGTTGTTACGCAAAAGGTTGGCATTTTAATAAAGAGTCAAAAAAAAAAAGAGAGAAAGGAGAACGGGAAAAACTAAAGTTTTTACGAAAGTTAAAAAGAAACTGCCACTGATCCTTTGCCATTTGCTGTAGTTGTGTACTGGCTGCTGCTGCTGCTGCTATTCTTTAGAAAGTAATACCACGTCACAGTATTATCATTATTATTATTTTTATTATGAAAACACACAAACAGATTTGATACAAAAGAAAAGAAAAGAGAAAAACTGTAACATTTTTTCATTCTTCTTTTCATTTTTATGAGAATATCCGAATATCTCTATAAGAGTGTTTGTTTGCTGATACAAATAGATTTCCAACATGCAATCTCTTTACTCTATTCATGGACTCAAATGGACTTCTTGTTCGGAACAGTGGGAAAAAAGTGGAAATTTACCTTTAATAATTGAAATGAGATTTGATTTATAAGCACAGAAAGTCGACTAAGTCTAGTTGGTTCGATTAGGTTAGGATATGTTGGAGTGGTAGCTTTGGTACCAAAGCTCACTCGAGTATGTATGTAAGAGACAGAGTACACACCGAATTCTATCGAACCTATTGAATAAGTTGCTCAGCGCAGGGGCTGCACACTAACAGCACGACACGCCTAAGCTGGAAACCAGCCTGAAAGTTCTATAAATGAAGCTGTCAGTGGATGATAACACTGTTAAGCTGACAAGGAATGGAGAGCCATATAACCTAAATCTGCATCTCGCCAGCTTAGTCGGTAGTGTGTTTGCTTTTATACGCAAGCACGTGGTACAATCCCTGGCTTAAACAGGTCGTACGAAACAAACAAAGAAATATTTCTTTCGGAAGGTTTCTGTCAGAAGTCTTCCCGCAAAAATTCTGACATTAAAATAAAACTTTTATGTAAAGTTCTCCAAATCTACTGTTCGGAGCCAACATTCAGGGGTTGATTCCATAACTCATGGATAAAATTAACAAACATACACAACATGAATGGTGTGAGAATCTTATGATGGTTTGGGCGTCCACTCGAAAAATAAAAAGATATGATCAGTAATGTCCCGATGATACCGCTGGAAATGAGTTCACCCCTAGTAATCTGTTGCATGCGCCACGTAGCGCTCCATTTTTGATAATTACAGACATGTGAAGTTAGGAGAGACGCCTTTTCAGATGCAAGAAAGGGGAACAGGAAAGGCGATAATGTAAGTAAATCGAGTTATACTGATTTACTGACATAAAGCCAGGGGTTGCTGAGAGCATAAGCATTCAGTGAGAACATCGGTTCACCTATGGCATTCGAATAGAAGAGAATATTTCGGCACAGATTAGCGGTCGTCTATATAGAGGGCGACCACTGAAAAATATAAATAAAAGCTACAAAAAACAAAACAATGCAGTAAACAAACCTGTTTACATATTATTGTACTGCTTAATATAACTACAAACACCAGCATAAAAATGGTAAACAACAATACAACACCAAACACCAGCATAAAAAATGGTAAACAAGTAAACAAAAATACAACAACAAATACCAGCATGAAAAATGGTAGACAAGTTAACAAAAATCCAAAGAGCACTACAAAAATAAATGTAAATAAAGATCTCCGTCGAATAATTGTCTAGTAATTGTCATTGTTTATACAAAAGGTATAAACAGAGGAATTACAAAACACAGAATTGTCCGAATAATAAAGAATTTTAATTAAAACTGAACACAAATTTATTTTTGTTTTATTTGCAATCTACGAGATCATATTTTAACCGATTTTTAAAGTTAAAAACGTAACAATATCATAAAAATGAGACATTTTTCACAACATAAATAATCAGCTGGGCTATCAGCTGTACTATGGTAGTTTAGTCTTCTCAATGACGTTGAAAAATTTGAAACAAATTTTATTTTTTTGTACACACTGTAATCTTTAATAGTACTTAGTTGAATGCTCTTTATGCTTTAGTGCAAAAGTACAAACATTTTAAAGTATAACGAGAAAAGAAGTAAATTTCTGTAATAATGATTATAATAGCTTGGTGGCAGAGTCAATGTCATCTACAGCAGCCTGGACAGCCATTGAACATAGCGATAGTAAATGTTTAGAATCTCTTTTAAAGACCATGCCATAGATGATGACCATCTCATAATGAGTATTAGCCAAAGGAACTTTAAACTGCAAATAGTTTTAAAAGGATTTTAAATTTATTTTTTGTTAATTTAAAAATCTCTTACACTGGCTCCGAAAAAAGTTTTTAAGTAAAAAAAATCTTATAAAATATTAGCAAAACAAAGTATTAAATATTTTATTTTTTTCAGCAATCCTAAGGCTCCTTGGAAGGGTAATTTTATAAACTTGCATGCCTTGGAATGGGATCGTTATGATCTGGAATGGCCGGAGTTTAATAAACGTTCACAGGCTTATATGAATATTGGTAAGTATTTTTTTCTTTAATTTTAAAAGAAAGTTAAGTAAACTTAAATAATTCTCTAGTGAGTAAATTGTTTTCCTTGAATTTCTAAATGCTTTTGCATTTTGATTGACATTTGCGTGTCTTCAAGCATTAGGTTTTGCTTTCTTAATTAATCGTCATTCTAATCGATATACAAATTAATTAAATCATACGATACGATTAAAACATTAATTGATTATCTCTTCACACATATTTAATACCCATACAACACTCTCTTTGAGAAAATAAATTAATTTGTGGCATACATACATACGTCACTCATCCCAAAATCAATATTATGTGGAAGCCAATCAAAATTAAGGAACGTTTGTGGCCATTGACGTAAATGTTTGTGTGTGTTGAGAATGTGTTAACCTTAATATTCCCTTAATATTAAATACCAATGATGGTTGAAATTTAAGAGGATACGTTTCTATCGGATCTTTCATTACACACACGCCTATTAAATGTGTGTAAGAATTGAAATTTCATTTGTTTCACAGACATACATATGTATGTGTGGCATATAGCATCGTTTAAATATCCGCCAGGACTCCTCAGCATGGAGTACATTCGAAATTTGAAATTTTCCATGACCGTGGAGCATGAATCAGAAGGAACTTCAACGTTGGCATAGGTTATGTTCATATCGCCTTAGCTTAGTAGGTAGCACGTTAGCTTATTAGATATAAGGCCTCGGTTCAAATCCCATGTCAGACATCAAAACGAAAATACGAAAAACTATTTCCTCGGCGACTTCCTCTCAACAGATCCCTGGTAAAATCTCTGAGAGTAAATGAAATTGACATGAAAAGTCTCCCTATAATTTGTCATTCGGAGTCGACTTTAAACTGTTGTAACCTGCTACTCATGTATAAAATTAACAAATACAGCATAAGTGTTGTGCGAAACTAAGCCGTAATCTTGGCTGAAGGGTTGTAATGACCAATTTTGTACATACGTATGTTATATGGACTTTGGGGAACACTGTGACTTGTGAATTATTCGTATACGCCATTGGAAAACCTCACAAGAATTCGCACGATCTCAGTGGTCACTTCACATTGCTGCCACATGAGATGATCATAGTCTCAAATCGCTAATGCCGAATATCTAATATGTCGCGAAATGTGTCGTATTAAAACCCCTTGTGCTTGATGTCCAGATCATTTAATTCAGACCAAAAGAAGTTGCTTACCATTGCACCTTAAGCGCAGCCTTAAGAGCTGGCTAAACAAAAACTCCAAAAGAAACAGCGCCTTCGGAATGCATTGAACGCTCTTAGATCTCATGTCTCTTGGTATCGTACCAAATTCAAAAATTTTGTTTCAGAATTCGACCTCATTGCTGATCAATAATTTGCCAACTGCTCCAGAGCACATTCAGCAAACAGACGATGTTGGCTATGGGTTTTAAACTACACTTCCAGGGTCAGCTCAAATTTTGTACGGCTATAGGACCAAGTCACAATGCAAAGTTCGAAAAAGCGAATCGAAATCTGATTTTCATGTATATTTACACGAAATGCAGTAATGTTTTCAGCAGATATAGCGAATATCTACCGCGATAAATTCGTTTCAAAATTAACTTGAGTCACACAGATATCCGTATATCAGCGTATCTGTATATCAGCGAACAGAACTCCTAAATTTTGTGTGAAGACCAAGCAGAGCCGGATTAGGAGCTGCAATTTGATCCATGTTATGTTGCCTACATAATGGCATCAGTAGTTTTTTCAAACGAACAAAAAAAGTTGGTGTCTTTGATGATATCTTACACACACTTTACATTCATATATGCATGTATTTCATAGCAATTGTATTTGCTCTCAAAGTTTTTGAAAGAAGTCTGGTGAGAGTAACCCGCCGAAGTAATATTTTTTCACATTTCCGTTCTGTTGCAGTTGGCTGACCTGGGCTTTGAACCGTGACCGCGCGTCTAGTAAGCCAACACACAGCCTATTTGACTACAGCGACTCACGTTGTTTTATGTAATTGTAGAAAGGAAAAGAACGTAATGAGAGACACATAAAATTTTTATGAACCGGCAATTACTGTGAGAGCTTGTCTTGCAGATTACCATGTATCATAAATTGTTTCGATTTCCACTTTCTTAATGCAGTAAATTTGAATTCCGCAGAGCTCTGTAAAATCCAATGTGCTTAGCTAACTCAGAGCACGATTGTTTTATCTATAAATCCTCTCATATTTGATTTACTAAACCCCGTTTGACATATTAGAAAAATGTTACGAATTCTCTTCATTATAATGGAATGAGCACATTTCGAAGTCTTAACTACACGTTATATGTGTAGATATGTATGTACATTGGTAACATGGTAGCAAAAAACAATAAACTCGAGCTTGTAGTGAAATTTTTGAAATGTTGTTGTTATGAAAATGAAAACTCAAAATACTAGCGTTTTCTTTTACATCGCTTAACATTAAAATTATAAACAAAAGCTACAACAAACACAATAATGCAGTAAACAAACCTGTTTACAAATTATCGTACAAACACTATAAAACTGTGTTTTGTAAACAAAAATATACTAACAAGACTACAAGAATAAATGTTAACAAAGGTATTTACATTTGCAGAGATTTCGAGAAGGCAAAGTCAAAGACATTTGCCTTCAAGAACATTCATCAGACTGTTTACTTTGCAATACAAAAGGCAAGGCAAACCAGACGACTGAGTTAGTGAAGTTCAGGTCAGGCTTGTCTGAAGATGCGGTGGGTTTGAATATCTCCGTTACAAAGTTCTGTCGAATAATTGCCTAGTAATTGCTATTTTTGATGCAAAGGGTATAAACAGAGGAATAACAAAGAAAAGCAATTGTTGTTGTTTCCATCAAGTTGTGAACAGTGACACTTAGAATTGTGCGAATAATAAAAAATTTTAATTAAAACTAAACACATATTTATTTTTTATTTTTTTTATTTTATTTGCAAACTACGAGCTCATATTTTAAACGTTTATATTTTGCTAATAGAAAAATATGCAGGAATATTTCCTTTCTTATTTTCAATTTAAAATGTCCATCAATCATTAAATTTTTCTTGCTATAGAGGCAAAATTTAATTCGATTTTCATACATTCCTTAACCATACATTCTTTTAAGCTTAAGTAATGTAAAGTAATAAAAATAGAAAAATAAAGCCGAGAAATCGTTTCACATGAATAATGCAAAGCATATTTTAACAGATTTCAATAAATATGAAATCAATTTTATTCAAGTAAAATTGAAAAACATAAAAAATATAACAGACACGTAATGTTTGAATATTTTAAAAGAAAAATTCTATTTCAATAAAATAAAACTATAAAATGAGAAACTCTATTCAATTTAAATTCTTTTTTTCTTTTTTTTCTTTTCAATTTTTCCATATTTTTCCAACATCAGGCATACCACCATCCGTGGGCTATAAATACCGGCAAGTCTATATGAGTTTTTGGAATAAAGAATTGCCCGATGAACTCAATCAAATTGCACAAATACAACAGCAACCATTTTTGCAAACTAACAATTACAATAGCAACTACAATGGGCATAATATTGCTGGGGAAGTTGCTGTAAGCGGAACTACAGCAATTTATCCCAAACGTTATGGCACAAAACTAGATGTTATAACCGGTCATATGAATAAATTTGGTACACGTGATAATGGTGCTGAAGATCCGGTAAGAACATTGAAATTATTACTGCAAGAACCATATGCACCAGCTGCCACCAGTAGCATTGGCAAGGATACACATGCCGAGAATATGTACAATGCACCACCATCCACACAATACAATGGCATTGTAATAGCTGGTGAGGGTGCGCATGGTGGCCATCATGATGACGTTGGCAATGATGATGATGAAGTGAAAACCCAAGGTTATGAAATACGTTATAATAACGGTTATACACCTAAAATGTTGTATACAACACGTACACCACCTTATGCTGCCATTTATGGTTCTAGACAATTTGAGTTGCCATTTAATGGTGCTCCGAAATCAATAGAAGCTGGTGGCGTAAATGAAGCAAAATTCAATGATTTAGGCAAGACAAATAACAACAACAACAACAACAACCATAGTCCTTATGCAAATGAGGACGTTAAGCCATCCGGAGATGAGGCCGAAAATCAAGAGCATGTTGCCAAATCAGAGACAACTTTACATTTGCTAATCGGTTTAATAATTGTATTCATTATACTGAATGTCATCATTTATTCAACGTTTCTGTTGCAAAAGAAAAAGAAAACGAAAACATTGCAACGTAAACTGGGCACTGGCATATTGTCATACGATGGCACTACTGATGATGATTTGAAACGTTCGAAAACCAATACAACACAACATGGTGATGATGGTGACGATAGCTTTATCATGGACACCATGAGAAAATCCAATACCTATGAACAGGTCAAAATGGAACGATCACCTATAAATGGTTTTAAAATTACCAGACAATTAAGCTGTTCCACAGTGGATACCCACACAAAAGTAAGCGAATGGATATCTACGAATGGGCCTTTAAAACAGGCCTCAATACAAAGAAGACCGAGTAGTAATAGCAATTCGAAGAAATCCTCTTCATTTTCGAGCACCTTAAGGGGCAGTGGCTCATTTGGCAAGCCTCAACCACCCTGTAAGGTAAGCGTGGCCATAGATGCAACACCAGAGGGCAGAGGTAATAGTGTTTTGGAACAGGAACCCATAGAAATAACGAAAATGAAACAGGATGGCCGTAATATAATCATATGCCAAGATATTGAGGTTGAAGATCAAGAGCTGTTAACACCACAAGATTCTTTGGATAACAGCCGTTACACGCTAATGCGACAGCATTCAGCCGTTACAGAAGCCTGTGAGGCTGAACTCTTACAGCCTATGCATCAGCATTCCCGTTCAGATCCAGTGGAAATGTATTACAATCACAATGAAAAGGTAACCAGTTTCATAAGCAATGAAGAAAATGATTTACAGGATATTAATGTAACGAGCAAAGATGATGAGTATGATGTACCCAAAGAAATGCTAACTGCTGAACAGCAATTAAGTGTGATTAAGAGAAGAAAATATCCAAAAGTTTTGCCATCACTGATGCAAGAAGAACGTGACACTGATTCACCACCCATGACTAAGGACTTAAGCACTACTTATAAGCGTAACTCATTGCCACCGAATTCATATTTTCCACAACATTTTGTCTATATTAAGCAACAGCCTCCCTTGCCTCCACCCAGAACTGTGGCCACCTTGGGACGTAAGCCGTCGATTGGTCGCAGAAATAGTAACAATATTACTACATCACCATTAATGGTGGCCCACGACTATGCAGAGGAGGAGGAGGACGAACCAGAGATTACGGAAAACACTTTAATAGTGGGTTCATTAAAACCCACAGAGGGTTATTATTCAACCTTGAGAAGACACAATAAACCAACTAATCTAAATATACAACAACAGCAAATACCAAGCTATGATATTCCAAAGTTAGCCCGAGAGGCAGCACACATAACCAACACATACCATCAGCATCAACAGCAGCAACAACCACAATCAGTATTTCAATCATTTGAATCTCAGCCACCCTACCATAAGACACCAGAACGAGACATAAAGGCACATCTAACAGAGAAAGTGTATTGCATACAGCCCCCTTCAATAGCAAACGACAAACATCAGCCAACATGTAGCAAGTCAGAGCCAACAACACCTCTATATCATACAATACCCGAGCTAGCAGCAACAACAATGCCAATGGCTATGATAAATGATGACTGTCATAAGGCATTGCCGCCGGGTGTGGTATATGCTCAACCTAAAAAGTCAAACAATGCACGAATGATGGTAGTAGGTTCAGCTATGGAAGCAGCAGCAGCAGCCGCATCTAATTCATCTAATACAACTGAAGTAATACATTCCAATGTAAAAGAGAATCACGTTGATAGTTTGCAGGCCACTTCAAGCGATGCTGTTGCATACAATTGCAACGATACAACTAATTGCTGTCAGGTAATGCCAATGGTACTACATGACAATCAAGTGTCATCCAAGGAAACTTTACAAACACCTGATACAAAGGCAGTAGGAGCAACAACTCGTATACCACAACAATTACATGGAAATGCAAATGTAAGCATGCAGCAACAACAACAACAGCAACATCAACAAACTTACAACAATACGGATGAAACAAATGCAAATATAATACCCAAGGCAACAGTAATGACACCAAATATATTGACAGCAGCAACAACAACAACAACAACACCAGCAACAGAATTATCCTCTACAAAAGTATTAAACTCAACTCCAGCAACAACCTCATTAGCTACAACTTCAACGTCATCAGCTTTGATGACAACACCTTCAGCACTAGCGTCTGCTGCTTCCGCATTTAGTAATTGCAAAAGTTATGATGTGGCAACAAAAGCTAAGAAGACATCATCCATAACATCGACATCATCAACGTTGTCATCCTGCTCGTCGCTACAATCAGATACGGCGTCGTCATCATCAGCAACTTCATCATCTACGGGCACCGTACGCACGGAACTGCAACAAAAGTAGACGAAAGCAAAACCAAAACCTTAAAAAAAGGAGAGGGGGAGAGGTAAACAAATCAAAGTCCTCTTAGAAACCAAGCAAAGAGAAAACCTAACAAATCATCAATTGTCAGGTGATGACTCAGTGATGGAGGAGGAATGTCTTCTTTTTTATATCACATGCGTTCTGATTTTGTAAATAAATTTATTTTTGAATAACAAAGAAAACAAACAACCAAAAACAATTTTTTATTCTACAAACATTTTCTACCACACACATAACAAGGATACGGAAATAAATTGAAAATATTTTTAAGCTTAACATGCACAGTGGTTTTGTGTACGCAATTAAAATTTTAAAAATTATATATAAAATGTAAACAAATATATATATATATACTGGTTTTTTTCTAGATAAGTAATCAATGACACAAATCAATATTAAACATGTAGTTCAAATATTTTAATTATTAAATTAGCATAGTAAGGCATTATATACTTAAATAAGTTCTGGTATTTTAATAATTAGTTGCTAGTAATTAATAATAAATACTTTAAGAGATTGTATTAAAAAACAACAAAAAACTTCAATCGGAATTTATTTCAGGCTAGATATTGGGAACGCTTTCAAAAAGCAAAAACGTAACAATATGTTATGTATGTGAATTTTATCCATAAGTGGCGGAAACTACAGTTTAAAGTCGACTTCGAGCAACTTTTTATGGCAATTTTACTAACTCTCAGAGTTTTTTTTTGCCAAAAACCTCCAGAGAGCAGGTTACCCAAGAAATATTTATTAATTTTTAGTTTTGATGTCTGACCTGATGTTTGGACCGTGGCTTTACATCTCATTGGCCAACACATTACCTACTGGACTACGGCGACCCATGCTACCTATATAGGACAAATAAAATTAAACTGTGCAGGACAGCTATATCAGTAGTTAGGTTATGTTATATGAAACTAGCAGCTGCCATTTACTTGGGTCATATAAGGTTCCGTTGTAAGACCAATGTTACCTATTCCGTCAAATATTTTTGGAGCTCCTGGTTTGAATCTCTCAACCATCCCCAGAGTCTTATCAAGCTATAGATTTTTCTCAAATCGCCTTTGGCTAGACATACTTTTGTCACTAAATTCTGAGTGTTCAAGATTTCTTTTTCTTAGTTTCCCAAGTGCCGGACAAGAACAGTAAAGTGCTTCTTGCACTAGTCTTTATGAGGTATGCCCAGTCTTCTTTGGCAACTTTTTCTAAGCAGATTTCTGACAAAAACTCTGCGAATAAATAGAATCTGGTAAAGAAAAAAGTAATCTTCTCGGACGAAGCTCATTTTCATCTTGTTGGGTACATTAATTAGCACGTGACCTTAGAGGAGCCAGCTGAGCCATAATTGTACAGTATTTCTTTAAAAATGAAGACTACGCAACCATTATCGTCAGTGGAGACCCCCATTGCTCCGTGATAACCGTTTACCGGGCGGTGATACTGGCCACCTATCTCATGCCACAAAATCGATTAATTGCGTCAAAGATTTGATGGCCGTTTAATTAGCCGAAATGATAATTGGTAGCCAAGAAGCTGTGATTTGACAAAGAAAAGTCAAAGTAAAGAAAAGTGTTATGCTGACAAACCAAAGACAATTAAACATTTCAAGGCCATTATACGTGATGCCACTACCGCCATACGACCACATAGACTTGAAAAAGTATACGAAAATTTGTCCAAATGAAGGACGTACTGTGAGGCCAGCGGTGTCAGCCATATGAATGAAATGATATTTCATTTCTAAACGGGACAATTGTAACTCACAACAGAAACATAAATTTGGCAAAATTTCAACCCATTACAACCCTTCAGACAGGATTACGGCCTATATCTCAACGCTAGTCATGTTGTGTGTGTTAATTTTATACATGAGTGGCGGGACCTACAGTTTAAAGTCGACTCTGAATGACAGATTTTTGAACCGTGGCTTCGCGTCTAATAAGCCAACACACTACCTAACAGACTACGGTGACTATAGGATTTTTAAATTTAAACTCTTAAAGGAACCACCCTTACTTTATATCGTCTCGCTGCTTCTGTTCTAGCATATGGTTGGGTTAAGTTGGCATATAAATTGTCAGATGGTATTAGGTTCTCTTTTTATAAGTTCCTGCGTTCTTAAATCGAATTTTTTTTCTCTTATTGCCAATAATCTGGCCTTGAAGTCTATTTACATCGCCTTAAATTATCGTTTACACTATATCTGTAAGTAGGCGTCTTTGGGCGACTGGACAATGGCATGCATCGAGCATTGGTCATACAAGGATACTTGAGGAAACTAATATTGCCGGGAGCATTGACTATATGACACCGCGATATGACTTCTCAATAAACTATAGGACTTCCATCCCGAAAAGGGAGGACTGGAGGAAAGGAGCGGTGCATCCCGCGGGGAATGCCGTACAAATCTACACCGATGGCTCCAAATTGGAGGGAGCCGTTGGAATTGGTATCTATTCGAAATCAATTGGAATATCCAAGTCTATAAGGCTACCAGATCACTGCAGCGTATTTCAGGCGGAAAACTATTGTGGACAAAAATGTTCACAGGCGAGAAATCACCATACTTTCCGATAGCCATGCGGCCATCAAGGCACTGGATTCTAGTGTAATAAACTCAAAGACGGTGAACGACTGTCGCAGATGTCTCAATGAGATGGCGAGCCGATATGATGTCTGTATTACATGGGTACCGGGACATAGAGATATTCCCGGCAACTGCAGAGCGGACGAACTGGCCAGAAAGGGTACGACCATCGAACCCTCTGATGAATTCTCTACATTAGGGATCCCTTTGGATACCTGCAAGCTTATAATTGACAATGCAATCGTGGACTTTGTCAACAGAAGGTGGGCGGCTTCGGATAAGGGCAGAACAGCGCAAAAAATCTGGCCAAGGCTGGATAGGAGGCGCACGGCGGCTCTGCTTAAACTCCAAAGAAGCAGGCTCAGCGCTGTTGTCGGGGTTATTACGGGGCATTGCATTATAGGAACGCATGCGAGGCGTATTGGACTTGGACACCTCGCGAATGATTTCTGCAGAAGCTGTGGAGATGAGGAAGAGGAAGAAACTGTTCTTCATCTACTGTGCACATGCCCGGCACTTGGTCAAAGGAGAAAAAGACACCTGGGTGCCTACTACATGGAGGACCTAGCTGAACTGTCATGCACGGATATTGGCAGTCTGAATCGCTTCATCGGAAGCTCCAAGTGGTTCCTGGAATAGGGGAAATGTGGCACTGTGGTATCACAATGGGCCCGGTTTGCGGCCTTAGTGGGTCCGCTCATGATTCCATCGAGAGGACCGCCACTTCTACCTACCTACCTACCTACATTTCTGTAGCAGAAACTATTATTGAAATGTTCAACAATTTTTGAGTTAATTAACTTCTTTATTGATTAATTAATTAAGACGACTTTTCTATCTCTTGTAAGCCATATTACAGGAGCATTAAATGAATTCTTCAAAGTGGTGTTAATTGGCTTCCATTTGAACAAGATAATCTCAATCCATTTGCATTTTAATACCACTGTGAATAATTGATGTATATATTTGATGCATATTTTGCATTTTCGACAAAAATCTTTTCATGCATATTTTGCAATAGAATATGTTGCTGACAGTTTGTCTTCCTTTTTTTTGTGTTTTTATATTTAAAGGATGTTCATTTTTTTTTTAAGCTGCATCTCTGGCAAACGAAAGTTGTTGTGTAAAAACAAAAGAATAAATAAAGTTGTAGCTTAAGAGACTTTCCATCAACATTTGATTTTGTCATTCGATTTACTTGTTTATACTTTCACACAGTTTTTCCTCCTTTATCTTTTTTTGAATTTATTTTATTTGGAAACACTATGTATATACACTGTACATTTATTTTGGATTAGTAGCAGCAGTAGCAGCAGTACCAGCAGCAGCAGCAATAAAGGCAGCAGCATTGTAGTAATCCTGACAAGCTCATACTCAACTCAAAATAAATTGAAGCCAGTAAAAAATAGATGAAGAAACAAAAATGTAGAATATTTGAAAAAAAAACAAATCCAAATCGAAATTTCAGAAACAATCATCCAACAAGGATAACCAACACAATTTTATTATAAGCAAAAAGGGAAAGTTAGAGTAGAATGTTCTGAAAAAAAGAAAGAAAAAAAATAAATAAAGAAAGAAAGAAATGTTTCTAGGTAACTGACTATGGAGAAATTCCTAGAAGTAACACGTTTTAAATGTAACAGCTGAGGTATATTCAACAAAAGTTTAACAAGCAAGCTGTCAATGCAATGGCTGTTGCATATGTTCATTAATTAAGTGGCATAAAACTTACATCGTGCAGTTGCCATAGTCTAATAGATTTCTGGAAAAAACTCTGAGAGTAAATATAATTGCCATGGAAAAGTTTCTCGAACAATCTGTAGTTCGGGGTCGACTTTACACTGTGGGCTCTGCGACTCATATATATAATTAACACAGACAACATAAGGGGTTAGAAAAACTAGGTCGTAATCCTAACTGAAGGGTTTGTAATGACCAACTAAGTATGTGTAAAGGGTAGGCCATTTAAAAGTGTAAATTTTCCAAAATATATATTTTTATTGTGAAGTACATACAATTGTTCGGATTAGAAATGGAATATGATTTCATTTATATGGCAGCCGCGGCTAGCCTCACAGAGCCCCATTCGATCGGATAAATTTGCATGTATTTTTTCCAGTGTATGGGGTTCTATGTTGGCAGTGCCATCATGAATATTGGCCTTCAAATGCTCAATTGTCTCTGGTTTGTCGGCATAACACTTTTCTTTAACGGCACCCCACAGAAAATAGTCTAACAGTGTCAAATTGCAGCTTCTTGGCGGTCAAATGGCATTACCATTTCGGCTAATTAAACGGCCATCAAACGTTTGATGCAATAAATCGATTGTGGCATGAGATGGGTGGCAAGTTTCACCATCCTGTTGAAACCAAACATCGTTTACATCAATACCATGAAGAGCGGATACAAAAAAATCGATTATCATTGACACACACTGACGCACACTCTCAGCCACAGCTTCCATACAGATTTAGGAACGGACGGTCCACTGTTGACGTGATAAGGAGGGTGGTCGACATTGCAAGAAAAGCAATAGAGGGCGAAAGATGGAAATTTGGCACCAAGGAATATTGCGCGGTTGTCACACTTGACGTTACGAACGCGTTTATCTCGCCGAACTGGGAACGGATTATGAGGTGCCCTTTTAATATAGCTACGCCGCCATATTTAATGGAGATTCTGAATGATTATTTTCAGGACAGGAAGGTAATATACCTAACGGATGATGGAAAAAGGAATACGTACTGACGGCGGGTGTCCTGCAGGGCTCTTTACTTGAGCCTCTACTGTGGAACATTATGTACGATGGTGGACTTCGACTGTAATTGCCAAACGGGACTACAATTGTTTGCTTTGCAGATGACATTTCTATAGTATCGGCCGCTAAGACGGTAAGGGAAATAAAGGAGAAAACGAACATGCTTCCATGTTTTCATATGCACGTACAGTGAGAGCACACTCACGACTTGGCCTAAATTTCCAATAAATTCTAATGTTGCTCAAGCGTAAATCGATTCATTATGTTCAGTGGAGATAATTGACTGAAGTTTGTGAAAGAATAGAATGAGATGAGTATTGTCAGATTTGAAATAACCGATGGTCCACCCGTTATGTATGTAAAACTTACACAATCAACGTTTTAAATAAATTGGCTACTTCACACGACTTTGTATCGTGTATGTTGTAATGAATACACTTGGTTGCTTGTGAACACTCAATGCTATGTTGTATTGTGTATTTCGTATTCCAAAGGTCTTCTTCTTATTCTTCTTCATAACTTTCTGCATTCAAACAATTTGATAGCACGAAACCAATTCAACTTATAAAAACATATGGAAAAAATGTGCATAAGTGTATCGGATTTTATCTGAAAATTATTAACAACAATCATACACTGTTGTATATTCGTCCAACAATACACTCAATACAATGATACAACGGCTTGTGTTTAAACTGAAAACGTTCTATAGTTGTGCAGATCTTAAGAGGAACAATTCACCCAAAAAATTAGATTACAAGCAGTGCTCTAAATACAAGTATATTTGAACTCAGGAAAGTCTTAAGAAAGTTAAACTTTTAATTTGAATTTTTTCAAATCAAAACTTTGGTGGAAATATTAACATTTACCCTGTACCACTTTTATAATACTAATGCAACTCAACTAAAAGTTTTTTTTATTCAATCATAACAATTTTTACTTATCGGAATTTTGCATTATTCTGCACTCAGCATTTGCCAGATACAGCAACAGTAGCAGTTGTAGGAAAAGCAACAGAACCAAAACGTTACTGGAAAAAACTTACTTTGATGGCTTCTAAGCAGCCAGCAGCCAAACGTAGAAAACTTCTATGATTTATTTTGTTAAAAAGAAACAAAAAAATAAAAGAGAAAACAAAAACAACAACAACAACAACAAACTTAAAGTAATGAAAAACCGGAAGACCTGTTGCTGTTGTTTTTTTATGTTTTCTAACCCAAAAATAACAAGTTGGCTACGGGAACAACTATTGTTATGGGTGGTATGGTTATAATATATTCTTAAATTATGATACAGGGCCATGACTTTTATTTTATTGAACTTTAAGTTTTATACAATTATTGGTATTGTTTTGCAATTTTCTTAGAACTATTCATTAGTTAATGGAGGAGGTAAAGAATTTGTTAGATACCAAAAAAAAAAAATGTTTGTAGTACATTTAAGGAAAAATATTGAAATGATGAAAATAAAGATTTGAAACGTATATTGTTTTAAATTTTAATTAATTTTTATTAAGTCTATTCAGTTTTTTAGATTTTCGTTGCATTTGTATTTGGAATATTCTATAGCCAGCAATTATTTATACAGCCATCCCCCTTGTTATACACACAGTAATTACTTGATTGCTTTAACTGGCAGCTTCTCAAATCTCCTGGATATTGCCATCAACTGCATTAGATTGCCTACGTAGCCTTGTTCAATTCAGCTTACTCAGCAGCTCAAACCAGCAGACCATCAATACATACTGAAGTAAGGACAAACATTCATTGCTAATAAAAAAAATTCTACCATTTTCCACGATAAAGCATATTTCCATCTGAATGTGAAGTAAATGCACACACACACTCTTACATAACTGGTCACTAGAACAGCATAGTCAGGATTACGAACCTAGCTTCTCACACCACTTATGTTGTGTTTGTTAATTTCATAAATGAGTGGCGAAACCTACACTTTAAAGTCAACTTAAAATGACGAATTATTTGCGAACCTTTTCACGGCAATTTTATTGACTCTGAGAGTTTTTGCCAGAATCTGTTGAGAGGAAGCCACCGAAGAAATATTTGTTAATAATTTGTTTTGTTTTGGATATGTTTGAACTGTGGCCTCACATCTAATAAGCCTACACACTACCTAATAGACTACATTGACTTCAAGTAAATGCACAAAATTACCGAATTTAGAGTTCGGAATGGTTTTTATGCTAATGCAACCACAAGCAGCAACTATCTGGTATGGATCAGAGATCATCACTCATGAAATTTTTAATATATGTGAGTCGACAGTATTGAAATTCAACTACTATGATTCATTCGTACTCACTATAACGATGATATATAAGTATGAGTACAATGAGTATGAGTACAACGTTGACATAAAACTCATAACATTCGAAATATGTTTGATTCATATGCCTACTCATTCAGATTCATAAAAAATACTTATAATACTCATAAATGATTCGAGTGATTTAAATCATTCATCAAAATTTACTGTCTTAGTCTGTGTTGCATTTACAAAAAAAGAAGAAAGAAAAAGACAAAGACAGCAAGCAAAGCAAACACACAACCCTCTAGTGAGTATTGTAGTGTTCGTACGCGAATCATACTTATGTGGTGATTCATGTAAATGCTGAGTAAAGGAGAGTCGAAATCAACAACATCATGCGTATTGTTAAGTATGATTACGATGAGTACTTCAAACTTATATTTGGAAGAAAACAAAGGCACTAAACCGGTCTACTGAAAGGAATTCATTGTTAATATATGACATACATTAACGTACATACATACATACATAATTCATCGTTACAGCCCTGCAGCCAGGACTACAACCTATCTTCTCACACCATTTATGTTGTGTGTGTTAATTTTATCCATAAGGGGCGGAAGCTATAGTTTTAAGTCGACTTCGAAACACAGATTTTTGAGAAACTTTTCATGGCAAATTTCATTTACTCTCAGAGTTTTTGCAGAAATCTGCCGATGGGAAGTCCCTGAAGAAATTCTTTTTGGAGATGTCTGACCTGGGCTTTGAACTCGGGCCTTATGTGTAATAAGCTAACACACTACCTACTAGACTACGGCAACTACATGGTACTAGACGTTGGAAATTCATTTGACCTTGTTTCTGCCGATAAACCACAGAAGTTTTATAGTGTTCGAACTTTGAAGATAACCACAAAATTCATACCACTTTTGCTTAGAATGGCAAATATGAATCGATTTTCAATGAAAAATTTCTCATCAGTTATTTACCCATAACTAGGGCATTCATAATGGTTACTTATTTGGAGGCATTTTACTTCTCTCTTGGATATTTAAAATGGTGTACAGAAAATCCAAATATACTTTTGGTTTAAATTGGAAATTTTTGGGTTTGTGTAAATATTTGTTTTTGCCAACCGCAAGTGCTAAACTCCTTAGAATTAATTACAGTATCGATTATAAGCTTCAATAATTCTAATTTGCTTATTTTGCTTTTAAATAAAATCAACTTAGGGCCATTATTACAACTAGCCGTTTAACTTGGCTTTAGTTAAAGGTACCTTTAGCTAAAGGGAACTGTAAAGTCACTTTTAACTTATTTTCGTTATTACAACTTACAGATAAGATAAAGTTAACTTTTTCAAAAATATGGCAATGCCGGAGCAATGTCGATAACACTGCTCAATTTAACAAGTTTTTTTTTAACGTAGTGGCTTTTTGTTGATGTATTTGCTCATTTTGTTTATATTTGAAGTTGTATATTGAAAATAGTATATAATATGGCATGCCTAAACATAAACTTAACTTTAAAAGTTAGAAGGAGAATGATCCTCCCTTTAGCTTAATGCCCATTTCTACTTTATTGTCCACTTACAATAATGAAAAACAATTTATCTGCCCGTTAAAATCCTGCCTTTAGTTCACGGCAAGTTGTAATAATGGCCCTTAAAAGAAAAGGAAAATGAAATTCTCCCAAAAATATATACGTTTTCGTGCAATAATTATGCTGGAATTTTAATTGTGATCAGCAATACAATATTTTTCAAACTTACTTCACCTCTTTTCCATCAACTTTCTTTTGCAAACCCCGAAATAAAATCCGCAGCTGTTATTAATTAATTGGTATTTATTCCAAAAATAAGTTCATGTTTCTAGTTGTTAATTTTACTTGTTAAATAAAATGAATTGTTGTTTTTGGTTTTATTATTTTCATAAGTAAATGATTGAAAAGGTCATAGAAAGCGTAATTGTGAAATGCTTTGGATTTACCTCAGACATTTTAAGAGTGAAATTTGAAAACAATAAATTCGTAGAAGTAATTATAACCCAACATTGTGTGTCAAAATGTTTATTGAAGTGAACTGAAGCTGAAATACACTTTTAAAGCAAAATTTTTGACAGGCTTCTGTTAATTTTCATTAACAGACGTTCAATAAGTCATTTAGCTATTAAACAATTGTGATTATACATGAAAAAATTTTTCCATCCCATTTTATTATTTAACATGGTCCTAAGGAGGCATTAATTAGAGTCTTTATAATCACATCCAAGACCACATCTATGTGGTTGACATCTATCAGCTGCTAAGTTGGGCTTGTGAATAAACTGTGGATAAGAATACAACATATTATCACTCAATTCTGTGCAATATCCATCTTGGGAATATAGACATTTTAATAAAACTTAGCTCTGTTATATCGAAAATTGATGGCAGCTCTCTAGTTATCAAGAACAGAATGAAAGAGACGAAGAGAATACTCTCATGATTCGAAAAAATAAGGCCAGTAAGATATAAACCAGTTTAACTTAGCATAATACTAAGAAGTAATACACAATTGCTCATTGCAACCTTTTAGTCATGATTAGAACCTAGCATCTCACACCACTTACGTTGTGTGTGTGTTAATTTTATCCATATATGGCGGGACCTACAGTTTAAAGTCGATTCCGAACGGCAGATTTTTTTGAGAAACTTTTTCATAGCAATTTTATTTATTCTCATAGAAATCTGTTGAGAGGAAGTTGCCAAAGAAATATTTTTTCATATTTTTTTTTGGAAGTGTCTGATCTGAGGTTTGAACCGAGATATAATGTCTAATAAGACAACACACTACTTACTACACTGCACCACCTACATTAACAATAATAGTTACAGTCAAGTTCCAAACACTATTCAAAAGTCATGACAAGACGGGAAGTGACAGGACAAGACGGGAAATTCCATCATAACAATTTTACTCGCATGCCCTACCGTTGACGGCATATGCCGTTATGTTTCAATAGTTTTTTTTTTCTAAATTTTAAGGCATTTAACGATTTTATCGGTATGTCTTGAAGTTGGTGAGATATACCATCTTCTTCCAACATCATTGTGTTGGAAATTCTGTACCATCTTATTCGAAAATGTGATACAATATAACTGGTCATTAGTTTGTCACACCGCTTATGTTGTGTGCGTTAAATTTATACATGAGTGGTGGGACCTACAGTTTGAAATCGACTCCGAACGACAGATTTAAAAAAAAGGTTTTCATGGCAATTTTTTATATATCTTCAGAGTTTTTGCCAGAAATCTGCTGAGAGGAAGCCACCGTTTTTGTATTTCGTTTTTTGTCTGATCTGGGGTTTGAGACCTGGCCTTACGTCTTATAAGGCCATATACTACCTACTGGAATACGGCGACTTTTCGTGAATGTGATAAGTTCTGTTTAAATCAGTATCTGCCTACCATTGCGTCTTCTGGTAATTTTTAACAGTTAATGGAGACAATTGTGCATGGTAGTAAATAAAAAAAATATTGAATTGAAGCCTAAATGCCGGGTCTATCGATTGACGGACTCAATAGTCCACATTTGATTTTAAAACAACATTGGTCATGTCTGTCACAGTGAATGGCGAGCACTTTAGGTCGATCATTAACAACTTATTTTGACCTAAACCCATAACATTTGGTTTCAACAGGACAGCACTGCATTCAACACAGCTCATGCCATACTGAATGTTCTGTACGAGCGATTTGGGACATGTTCAGCTCATGGGGAGGTGATGTGAACTGGTCACAAAGGTCGTGAGAATTCTGCACTTTTATCATTTTTTTGTTGTGTCTTCTTGACTTGCAGGTGCATATGAATATGCTCCAAGCCAAAGCCCAAATTCAGACTGGTTTATGCGCCAGATTCATAGTAAATTTAACATATCGTATGTGCCTCTCCGACAGAAGCTGCGGCGGACATTTGAACGAAGTCATATGCCACACATAAAGACATCACTAGATCTTTAAAACGAATAAAACATTTCGGTGTTATCACACACAAAAGTCACCGTATCCTAATATTTTCTGGCAAAAACACTGAGGCTTCTCAAATTTGTCGTTCGGGGTTGACTTTAAGCTGTAGATCCCACCACTGATGGATTGTAATGACCAATTAGGAGAGTTATTTTTCACACACTTCGTTTTATTTAAATTTAATGATAAAAAGCTTTAAATTAAAGTCCCAATACATTTGTTTCTAGCAAACAATTTGCAAATCCCAAACTGTTTTACATTCCTTGAGAGTGTTCTTAAGATTGTCTCTGGCATTTAAAGCTTCAAATAAAAATGTTTTAAAAATCAAATAAAATTTTATTGAAGATTATTTTAAATAAATTTAATGTTTATTTTTGAATAATAACATCATAATAATATTTGTTTAAATCTGAAATACCAGCACATTTGGGAAAAAAGGTAAGTACTACGCAAATATTTGCATTGCCGCAGACAAGATTAAATTGGTATTAAGAAAATTATTTTTTTTTTAACAAAAAATACGAATTATTTATAAACTCCTATATATTCATATACTCCAATCGATTATTTTTGTCTTAATTCGTTTGCTAAGCTTTATTAAAAACTAACTAAAACTTAATTAAAAATAAGAAAACAAGAATATTTGCTTTTAAATCATCAAATTAGATATTTAAAGTCGGATTTTTTCTATTATTTGTATGTATTTTTATTTAATATCCAATTTGTTGGGATTTTTCTTTAAAAAAATCTTAAAATTAAATGAAACTGAAAAAAGTATGAAGAAAACAAATTGAAGAAAATATTTAAATTGTGGTCAACCAAATAAAAAATATTTGTTTGGCCCCCTAAACACAATCTAAAATCTTAAAAAAATAAAATAAAAATAATAAAAAGTAAGCATTTAGACTTTGGCCTTATAAAAGGAGAAAAAATAAATATATAAAATTGCCTACGAAACAATACAAATACTTGGAAAGATTCCTTACGGAATTCTTTAGGAAATTCACCAAAAAAAAAAAAATTATTTTAATAAAATAAAGTAAGTACATACAGTGCGGATCAACATTGACTCAACAATAATTAAATCATAAGCTTCTTTGGAAGATAGAATAAACTGTAAAGTATATTTGAACTCATGAAAATCTTAAGAACGTTTAACTTTAAATTTGAATTTCTTCAAATCAAAACGAAGTTGGAAATATTAACATTTGCTCTGTACTCTTTTATAAGGCTAATGCAACTTATTGGAAGACAGAATAAACTCTAAAGTATTTGAAGCATTAGAAAAACAAACAATAACAACACAACACAAAAATAACGCTAATAAATACCGTCCAAATTACAATTCATGATTATATAACAGACTACGGAGCATATCGTAAGTTCTAGAAGTTGTCAGGCGGCAAACAAATGAAATGTAAACAGAGCGAAAGGTAATACTGTCCGCTAATTACTGTAATAAACGCAACGTATTAAAATTATAGTTTAATCTAAACAGAGGATGAATTCGCTAGAAGCATTACGATCAAACATTTTACTTCGGTAATCGCAGTGGAAGTCGCCGTGGTCTAGTAGATGGTGTATTGGGTTATTAGACGTGAGGCCACGGTTCAAATCTAACGTCAGACATGTCCAACATAACGAAATATGAAAAATATTTCTACGGCGACTTCCTCTCAGCAGATTTCTGGCAAAAACTCTGAAAATAAATAAAATTGTCAAAAAAAATTTTCTCAAAAATCTGTGGTTCGAAGTGGACTTGAAACTGTAGGTCCCGCCACTTATGAATAAAATTAACACAAATAACGTAAGTGATGTGAGAAGCTAGATCGTTATCCTGACTGAAGAATTGTAGTAACCAATCATGTATATACGAGTATATTTTGAGAATTTGGTTAAATCCGCATCGGCAATCTCGTATGCAATCAAGTGAAATTTTGTTCAAGTTCCACAGGAAAAAGCTCAGGGTCGTTCTCATGCTGAATGCTGTATTAATGGTGCTCGTATGATATGTATTAACATTACTTATTGCGCAATTATCCATTGCGGAATTTGCTGAGACTGTAAGAAAATGTGCTTGAAAGGGGAGATAAAATGTTCCTAAAAGTTTAAAGGGTACACGAAAAAAGATACGTATACATAATATTCATAAATCTGTTTTAATATTCACAACTTTTATTACACGTGACCCTTAAATACGAAAGACGGTAAAACTGATCAAACACAGAACTTACAGTGGAAATGCATTTCTAATAAATCTCTAAAACTCAGTTGTAGAAGAACAAAGTGCATGGGCAGCTGAAATTAATCAGTAGGAGACAGATATTGGAAAGCTAATCGGTTTGATCATGATCTTAGAATAGTTATGGAAAGAGATTTATTATTGTATTAAAGCAGGCTCCCCTGAACTACGTATGAATACCACACCTTAACAAACACTTCTCCCTACATAATGACCTCAACTCCAATATATAATATATCATATCGATTAATATTCCACGTATTTTTTTATAGGATTAAGGTCATACATATATACATACATAATTGGATATTACAACCCTTCAGTCAAGATTACGACCTAGCTTTTCAACAAGTTGATGTGTGCCTTAATTTCTTATACTTGAGTGGCAAGACCTACAGTTTAAAGTCGAGTCCGAACGACACATTCTATTGAAACTTTTCATTTCAATTTTATTTACCCTTAGAGTTTTTACCAGAAATCTCCTGAGAGGAAGTCGGCGAAGAAATATTTTTTTATATTTCGCTTTGATGTCTGGACGGGGATTTGAACCGTAGCTTCGCATCTAATAAGCCAACACACTACCTAGTAGACTACGGCGACGTCTTAGGCTACTTCATAATGATTCGTCTATATGGTTGATTCTAAATCATTTTGTCATTTTGACCTATTTATACTGTAACTATTCATGGCTTTCCAAAGTCTGTTGTTCGATACTACTCAATGGCATTTGTGTTAAATATTGCTATTTAGGGCGCTGAGTAAGTTAAAGCGGCTTCCAAACTCTGTGGTGATTTTTGTGTAAAAGTCGTCCTTTAAACATTCAAAGTAAAAGTGGAACTTTCTAGTCAGCAAGGTTCAGACTCTGTCTGACAACGAATATTTTAAGAAAATTACTTTCTAATGTAAATATTGATGTTTAAAGAAACTTTGTTATCATCGAGACTGTACGTATGTATCATTGTAGGGCAAAATGAAAGGTTAAAGAAAAATGACCTTAAGGCTAAAAAAATATACAAAAAAAAATAAATTTGAAAATGAAATTAAAGCATGTGGTACTAACGTCTTCGAAGCTGAATTAAAATTATCATGAAAACATTTTTTTTATATGAATTGAAGGCTTTTCTCGGGTTTCTTTTCTTATACGATTTTTCTTATAGTTTTTCACAATCTTTTTTGGCAGCAATTTTTTTTTTTTTGCTATTTCCAATAAAAAAAAAGGTCTTAATTGAGAGACATAACTGCGTAACATTTTTTCCAAATGTATGTAGATTTCCCTTGTATCCTTTACATAAATAACCTTGGGAAGGTTTTTACACTTTGTGTCAGAAATTAACGCCATAACAGCTTGATATGCTATGTGGGTGCCATTGGGTTAAAAAGTTGTTGGCCATTAATTAAAAGGTTAAGAAGCGCTACTAGTTCCATGCCTTCTCTTGTAAATAATGGATAGAATTGACTAATCGAACTCGACGAGACGACAGGTTGCTTACAACTCAATGCATCTCAAAATAAAGAAAAGCCTCTGCGTCCTTAAGCAGTGTCTTTCAAGATCTCTAGAGAATCAATGTTGGAGTTTTTTTTGTCGTGAATACGAGTCAGTGAGTATAAGTATAAGAGACACCCTAACAAACCATGATCGAGACTCGGTGATGGCCCATTACGTCTTGACGATTCAATCCAGATGCATTCTTAGATGATCGAGCACAAGTCCTGCTACTATGGTTGCACGGAAAAATTGTGTCATTGGCACACAAAATTTTACAGAGTAAGTTATAAACATTGCTCACCAAAAGACGTCTGTATTTCCAATCTTATTTTTTTTTCTGGTAAGGTGCTTAAATTACAAAGTCTCTAGTCTTTGTAATAATACGAATCATTAACCTTTAACGGAAATTTCTCTGTCGGAGCAGAATTTTATGATAACGGATCTTCAGTCTTCTCAAACAGTTTTATGCACCGGTAACCGTACTATGTGCAAATAATTGCGAGTTGGAATAAGCGATACCGTTCTCGTTATCTGACCACTCCATGGTGAAAACTGTTATAATTTAGAATTTCGCAACAGAATGGTAATGACGCGGTATGTTGAACTCTTCTGTTAGAATAATTATGTTCAATGTTGTAACTATACTTATGGCACTATTAAATATGTGATTAACAATTTTATTTATTTATTTTATTATTGCTCAGTTATCTAACTGACTTTAAGAAAATATATTTGTAAACGATTAGTGAAATAATCTTAAAATTATAGACTTTGGCGTAAAACAATTTTTTTGGAACGTATTGTTACGAAAATGAAAAATCTAGCTACTGATGTTTTGCTTTTACATCGCTTAATTAATTATAAACAAAAGCTACAAAAATAAAACAATGCAGCGAATAAACCTGTTTACAAATTATTGTACTGCTTAATATAACACCAAACACCAGCATAAAAAATTGATAAACAAGTAAACAAAAATGCATCAACAGAGACCAGCATAAAATAATGGTAAACAAAAATATACCAACAACGATGTTTATTTACAACGATGTTTACATTTATAGAGATTTCGTGAAGACGAAGTCAAGAACGTTCGCCTTCAAGAGCATTCATCAGACTGTTTACTTTGTCATATGAAAAGCAAGGCAAAGCAGGCGACCGAGTTAGTGAAGTTCCGCCAGTCTTTTGTGAAAACGCGGTACGTTTAAAGAGAGTAATCGTGGTATGAACATCTCCGTTACAAAGATCTGTCAAATAATTGTCTAGTAATTGTTATTGTTTATGTAAAGGCTATAAACAGAGGAATAACAAACAAAAGCAATTGTTGTTGTTTACATCATGTTGTGAACAGTAGCACACAGAATTGTGCGAATAATAAAGAATCTTAATTATAACTAAACACAAATTCATTTTTGATTTATTTGCAATCTAGAGCTCACATTTTAAATGTTTTTAAAAAACAAAAATGTAACAGAATTATGCTTTAAAAATCTTTGTACTTTCAATACTTTTTTAACAATTTCTTTGTTTGTATTCATAACAAATTTTGTTTAGACTTTCTTAGACAAATACACTAAAAACAAAATCAAAACTACTTTTTTTGTATAATTTAAAAACATTTTTGTATTTCAAAAGGCTTCAAAAAACATTACACAAATACAAAGAAACTAAACTAAAAATAAATACGTTTGTGCATACAAATGTATGTTTGTAAAGTACTTATGCTTTTGTCGCCTGCTAATAAAAGTTATTTTATTTTAAATTTAATTTTTTTTTTAATATTTTTCCAAAAGTTTTACCATCAAATATGTACGTTTCACACAAAAATAAATGAAAGAAAATAAGCGAAAACAAAGTAAACTGTAGAAAAACTGAAAATACAAATATTGTACGTGTATTTTAATATTTCAAAAGCCACAAATGTGGTACAACACAAATATGACAGCAATATTAACATTATTTTAATATTTCTTTCTTTCGTTCCTTCATTCATTCAGTCATTCATTCATTCGTTCCTTCATTCATTCAGTCACTCATTCCTTCACTCACTCAATATAAAAACTAAAAAAAAAAAATTTTTTTAAAACATTCCTTGAGGCACAAATCAACAAAAGAAAAAAAAATATTTTTTCATGAGCAGCCGCTAATGGAATTTTTAAATTTCTATATGCTTGAAACGTTTGGCGCACACACACACACATATATTTATTTTCTTAAGGACAAATAAATATTTTCGATAGCATTTTAAAAGGCAAATATTTCTTAAGAAATGCGTTTAAAGCCAAAGTACTCCCCAATATGAGAAAATTCTTAATATTCCTTTGGAATTATGCAAATTTGCTGATCTCCTTAAAGCTGATTTTGTGGAAAATTTGCAGGGTAAACGTACTTTAAGCATAAAGTATGAACTTTGTGAATTAAAAGTTTTTACGAAAATATAATTGCATTCATATAAATGAAGTCAATTAAGAAAAGAAATTAAAAAAATAAAAAAAAAATTAAATTATAATATAAGGGTAGTACCAAAAAATGTATTCGAACAAATAAGCTTAAAAGCGGTATTACAATAAAGGCCTCATATAAAATGGTCGATTTGAATACGTACATACATACATACATAATTAGTCATTACAACCCTACAGCCAGGATTACAACCTAGCTTCTCACGCCACGGGATCTGGAGTTTAAAGTCCCCTGCGAACGACAAATTCTTGAGAAACTCTTTCATGGCATTTTTGTAGAGGAAGTCGCCGAAGAAATATTTCTTTCATATATCGTTTTGTTATAGTATGTCTGATCTGAGGATGGAACTACTACCTACTAGACTCCGGCAACTTAAAAGCAAAACTTAATTTCTCATTTTGAAAAACCATTTCAAACTTAGAGTTTGGAAAGGTCCATTGTTGGTACCTTTAGTATCGCAGATTACATCGAGGAAAGAACATTAACAGGAAAATAAATGCAAGATCCAAGCAAAAGTAAAAGCAAAGAGAAGTAGTAATAAACCAGCACTTCAGGCCAGAAATCCTAACAGAAGACCTAACTTTTCAAGACTGTTGACAGAGACACGGAGCTAGACAGTCTCACACGTACTTATCTATAAATCCTGCAGAAACATGAGGCAACTGTATCCCACGAACTGGTACTCAACTACACAATACTCTATCAAGAACTAAATAGATTGCCCATCTAGTTTCAGTATCAATTCCGATCTAGTAGCCTTAATAGGCTGAATCTTCTGTATCGATTAGTGTGTAACAAGACAGAGCAAACTAACCACCAGATCGGGTACCAACTTCACTGAAATATCATTGACTCCAATTCCACAAGGGCAGAATAACTCCATTTAAAGAGCGATCCGATTAAATAGCTGACTGCAAAACTATGCTTTCATCGGGAACAACTTCACAGTCCCTCGCTAATATTTCGTGATTAATCTGTATCCCGAAATACCAGCGAGGAAATCTTGTCGAACTAACGAACCCTGGTACTTTTTTCAGTAACTAAGAACTAAAACTGAATGCCATCTGTATACCCAAAAGCCCTATCGCTGAAATATGTCCTATATACATACGTGATAACACAGGTAATGAATTCATAGACTCTTCTCACCCTAGAGAGAAGACTCCATTGGCATTTCTTACTACATAAAAAGCCATTGAGGCTTACTTTTCATTCCTTCCATTGTCTTCTCCTTACTAAAAAGTCTCGTATTGAACAAGCAAGGCACATAGCCCCCTAAAAAAGCTTTGCTTAATGCCTTTCAGGCTGTTTAGTACAGAATCGCCCAATTTATACCCCCACAAAAGCGAAGATAGAACCTGTGAAACTATTCAATCACAACTCTAAACATATTTCCCGGAGATCGTGATATTTTACACCAAAAGTTCGAAAGTAGCTCGTTACAATACCTAGTACAGATTTGAATGTAATATTGTGTAAGAAACCAAGCAACTCATTGCCATACTGATAAGCAGAAAATACTGTTAATTTTTTACGTTTTAAAAACGTTTAAAATATGAGATCGGAATTGCAAATAAAATCAAAATAAATTTTGTGTTTAGTTTTAATTAAAATTCCTTATTATTGGCACAACTCTGTGTGCCACTGTTCACATCTTACTTTATTACCTTTGCATAAACAATAACAATTACTAGCCAATTATTCATCAGATCTTTGTAACGGATATCTTCAAAACACAATTACTCTCTACAAACGCACCGCGTCTTCACACAAGACTGACTGAACTTCACTAACTCTGTCGCCTGCTTTGCGTTGTCTTTTATATGGCAAAATAAACAGTCTGATGAATGTTCTTGAAGACGAATGTTCATGACTTTGCCTTCTTGAAATTTCTATAAATGTAAACATCGTTGTTTTTGTCTACATTTATTCTTATTGTTTGTGTATTTTTGTTTACTTGTTTAGCACTTCTTTATGCTGGTGTTTGTTGTTATATTAAGCAGTACGATAATTTGTAAACAGGGTTGTTCGCTGCATTGTATTGTGTTTGTAGCTTCTGTTTATAAGTTTAATGTTAAGCGATGTAAAAGCAAAACACCAGTATCTAGTTTTTTTCATTTTCGTAACAATACTTATTTATAAAGTCTTCATAAAAAACATGCGTTTTTGCATGGCACGCATATTTAGTACTCATTTATATGCCGAGAGTGACAACTGTTTTCAATTTTCACATTAATTCATTGTTGTATTCTTTTTCAATAGAACATTTCATTCAGTTTTAAGTACACATGAGGTATGTCAACATTTCTTCAATTTGCATATGTACACATACACATTCTGTTCAATACATATGGATTTCTTTATGTGCTTTAGATATACATAGTAGTATGCCCAGCAATTTGCAATACAATTGTATAACATTCAGCGATTCAGTGATATCCTTCAAGAAATTCATTCATTACAGCTGAGTAAATAACATGCCACATATTGATACTCGTATGGCAAGCAGGCATGATATTCCTTTCGTCTCTTTTTACAATACCATTCAGTACAATTCAGTTCAATTTAATTTTAATTGATAAATTAAAATTGCATGTGAAAACAGAGAAATACATGCGCTTAAGTCAACCAGAATCTTAAACGACTTACTGATGATGTTTTCATTTGTTAAGAACACAATAAAATCCTGTTTTAAATTATACAAAAACAGAAAAGAGAAATTGAAATACAACGGGTGGTGGGTTCTGTTTTTTGCATTTAACCTGCTTGTATTATGCATTTTTAATGCCAATTCGTTTTTCCCCTCGTAAACAATAATGCAAATGGCAGTTTAATACTTAAAAGGACGCCACAAACGATTGTTTTAACGTACCGTAGTGTCTAGGTAAGTAAAATTCAATCATTTCTGCAGATAAAGTTTTTCCTTTTGCTACTCAATTTTACCAGCAGCTCAGCGAGAAAGTTTTGTTCGCTTTTGTTCTGCACTTGTTTAACTCCCTTCCTTCATTTTAATTTCCTTTTTTTTTGGTTTGTTTTTGTTATTATTATTATTGATCGCCGCAAATAAATGTGAGCTAATTAAGATGGTACAATTAAGGCAAATGTTGGCAGGCGGCTTTAAAGTGAATCATGTATTAAGAGCCATTTTCTTAAAGTCCTAACCCAAGTCTTCGTCACGTCCTTCCATGGAAGTGTGCTCACACAAATATTTCCACATAAGCTGCACAAATTAGTCCTTGCCCTCAGATACATACATACATACATACATACATAATTGCTCATTACAACCCTTTAGCCAGGTTTACAATCTATTTTCTCTCACCACTTATGCTTGAATTTTATCCATAAGTGTCGGAACCTACAGTTTAAAGTCGACTCCGAACGACAGATTTTTGATAAACTTTTCATGGCAATTTCAATTACTCTCTGAGTTTTTGCCAGAAATCTGCTGAGAGGAAGTCGCCGAAGAAATATTTTTTCACATTTCGTTCAGTTGGAGATGCATGACTTGGGCTTTGAACCGATGCCTCACGTCGAATAAGTCAATACACTACCTACTAGACCACGGCGACTTCATCATATGCCTCAGATAGCGACACCCAATTAAAGAACTTATCCAGATCCAAGTAAATTTTTTAGGCCTAGAACGGTAAGATCTGGCACAAAGTACCTTTGTTATTCCATAACTCTTTTAAAGTCTCCACACTCCGTGTGATCACTTGATCAATCCATCCGAGGAAATATATTGACGGACACCTAACTGGCTGCTCCACCTGATCCGTTAATTTGGTCGTACCAATTGTCGCAAATTCATTTTATATGTCTGTGCCACAATCTCATAATGCACTACGCAGGCAGCTTCCCCTTTAGAGGAGTAAGTAAGATTAGATTATTTTAAATCTAATACGAGCTAATACGAGTAATAAAAGGTCCTACTGTAAATCTGCATATAAATATCTCTACACATGCCTGGCTAACATATACCCAGTAATGAATCCTTGAATTCTATGTCAAAATCCTTCGTTTCAAGTTATCAACCGCCTTTGAATGATAGAGGGTATGTTCTTGCCTGTCTATCATCTTTATTCTCCTTATGAAAGCTTAGACAGAAATTATTATGGAGTATCATTAATCTCAGTGCGTGTATTTCAATATTCCAGAGTCATTGTTCTCTTAATTTTGCTTCCGCGTAGCATACTTACATACATAATTGCTCATTGCATCCCTTCAGTCAGGATTACGACCTAGCTTCTCACATAAGCTTGCATGGTATGGGACTATCACTCAGTAATTGTATCATATTCTCCGTTAGGTGAATAACAGAAGCTTTTAAGAATTGACGCCGAGTATATATAGCTCATAGTGAGTAGGGAGATCCTTACGTACTATACCTAATACTACGTTCAGATATGCACTTTTATTGAGTCAATATTCGGTTTATTGAGTACAATATTTTAAGTGCTTAGACATAACAATATATGCAGTCCAACTGCTTATTCAATATTTATTTGACAGCTGCTAAACAGCTTGTTGTTACAACAATATTGTTTATATTTTGTTACGTTGTTTTTTTTTTTGTCGTTGTTGACATTTGAATTGTCAAATGTCAACAGAAAGTGTTCGGATAATTGTAAAATGCCCACTGAACATACTTATGACAGTGCTGCATTTTAAGTTTTACTCAATATTATTACAATTTGCGTATTTATTCCGTAATAATTAATCGAAACTTCATATGAAATATTGAGCTCAATAATGGCGTTTATTGCTATTTACGCAATAAAGGTGCACCTGAGCACCATATAAGACTTTGGCCTGGTTATTGATTCAATTCATAAAAATTTCTCGGCACAATACACAGTACAAGAGTCCAAATATATTTGCAAGGCAGATGGCTACTCTATTGTACAGTCAGCTGCTAGAGTATGCTTGTTGCTGGCTTAGCTGTAACATACTTGATTAATGAGCGAAAAATAAGCCAACGAAATAATAATAAAATATAAAAACTGCCACTTAAGGCCTTTTTGTTAACACGCGTTTAAAAGTTTCTGACAAAATCAATTAAAGTAAAAGCAAATTTAACGCGTTTTTTCTGCTCATTGTTTAAGGAATAAATATTTATTTTTAATGTTATAATTCCGTGTTCTTAATTTGTTTAAATTATTGTAATTTTTTATAGTTTAACTCGTTATGTTGATGACAGTTAATTCGAAATATTGAAAACGATACTTTGTAGTCGATATTTTTTATTTGGACTTCTGTAGATGTAATATGAAAAAACAATCTGTTTTCGAAATGCCAAAATCGAGGTGTGTGAAAGTCAATATGTACCTCAAAAGATTCATCAGAGTGCTTCATATTTATTTCCATTGTTTTGTTTTTGTTATTCTATTTAATTCTCATTTTATTCCACTCTGGAGATAATATTCTCAACCTAGAAACAGCTGTCATTCACATAATCCATGTCTTCGAAATAATCACGAAGGTCTACAAGCTATAACGCTACTACACATATCCGCTCTTCCCAAAACTGTTCAGAATGATGTTGAATGTTGAAGCATACATAGTTGGCATCTTTATCAGATCTGAGTGCGAAGCAGACACCTTACTGTGACTTCAAAAATTCCTGGAATGCTTCAGCATTAAAAGCTATTCATTATATCACTGATATTGGCATCGTCGCTGCATGATCGTATCTATCAATAGGGCTAGTTAGTCAATGATTAGCTTGATGGTAGACAAGTCAAATTTAAAATTCATTAGGGGACGTCGAAACATTGAGAATCGATCCTTTCTAAACTGTCTCCCATACAGAACTAGTAGACTCTACGATTTGGGAAGTACTTCGCAAGGCGACTTACTAACAACAATTAATAAAGTAATTCGAAAGTATACTGTCTTAAAGGAAAGTAAGAAATATTCGCCGTAATATAGTAGCTAGAGGTCAGACATCACGAACAAAATGACTTCCTCTCAATAGATTTCTGGCAAAAATAGAACTCTGAGTGTAAATGAAAAATGCCATGAAAAGTTTCTCAAAATCAATCGGTCGGAGTCGACTTTAAACAGTAGATCCCGCCACTCATGTATAAAATTAACACACACAACATAACTGGTGTAAGAAGCTAGGTCGTAATCCTGACTGAAGGTTTGTAATGACCTAATTGTATTTGTATAAGAATTGTTCCCCGCCCATGGGATTTCTCGCGGGTATTTTCCAAGCGAAGTGTACACAAACTAAAACTGTGCTCAATTTAGCTTTAAAAAGTGGTACAAAACTTACGACATAAAAATACTACCGGATAGGCAGGCCGCTATTCGAGACAGCTTGACGAGGTGCTGTAGACTCAGAGTATACTTATTCCGAAAGGGGGATTGAATCAAGCCCAATATGTAGGTTTGGTTACGTGGGTAGCATACTTAGATTTGTAAAGTCAATACGGATATCCTATAAAACATTAGAGGATCACAATAATTTTTGTGTTAGCAGTGCAAAGGCACCTTTTCACCACTGTTCTAATAACAATCTAGTGGGTAGTGAGCTTATCTGTATGTGTAGCAGAGATCAGCAATGAGTATTCAAAAAGATGAGTAGATTCGAATCATACTCATAATTTCTGATACTTATTCGCATACATACTTATTTTAATATCACACTCTTACTACTCATATTCAAAGTCGAAGTCATCCTACTCATACTTCACAATACGCATGCTGTTGTTGATTTCGACTCTTCTTTGCTCAACATTTACAGGAAGCAAAAAATGAGTAAGATTCGCGTATGAACACTACAATACTCACTAGAAGGTTGTGTGTTTGCTTTGCTTGCTGTATTTGTCTTTTTTCTTTTTTTGTAAATGCGACAACAACTAAGGCTGTAAATTTTGATGACTGATTCAAATCACTCGAATCATTTGTGAGTACTGGAAGTATTTTTTTAATTTATGAATCTGAATGAGTAGGTGTATGAATCAAACATATTTCGAATGTTATGGGTTTGATGTCAATGTTGTACTCCTACTCATTGCAAACTGTTCTTTTTATTCAATGTTGTTGCGAGTACTAATGAATCAGAGTGTAGTTGAATTTCAATACTGATGACACACTCATACTAAAAATTTCATGAGTACTTCTGAGTAGCGAAAAAAACGATTCATTGCTGATCTCTGGTAGGGATAGTGAGTACATAAAAATAAAATCATTAAATATTTAATAAAAGCCTTATGGTGCTGCCGTTTTCAGTTTTATTTTCCAAAGAAATTTAAGTTTAATTTTTGAAAATATTTTAAACAAAAAGAAAATTGTTGCGTAAACGTTTTTTTTCTTTAAATTCTCTTATTTAGCATTTTTAAAAATTATTAAAAAAAATTTCGAATATTTATAATCCTTATTAATATACTCAAGGGTATGTAAACACGCATGTATACAGATGATGCTGGTGTGAATTGATACCTTGGAGGCATTACTTTGGTTAAAAGAATTTGAAAGAAATGAAAAGTATATAAAACAGATAAGAATTAAATTTACATCGTCTTATACTATTTTGTTTAAAAAAAATGAAAAGAATTAAAAAAAATAAGAATTAAATTTACGTCGTCTCATACTATTTTGGCTAAAGGAATTAAAAAAAGAAAAAGAAAAAACAAAACCGATGTGTTTGAAATTTAAATGATACAAGAATCGTTTTGCAATATCCTACTAATAAATCAAATTGTTTAGTCAGACAGAAAAGATAAAATTGGTATTCGATTACAATTTTTTAATGCACATCTAACCAAACAAACCAAAATACCTTTACGCACCTCCTCATGCAACATGTTGTATAATGTTCGGAGTTTGATTGATTTTTCTGCCCTTAAATCTGCTGCTGTCCTTGAAGTAATCGATTATTGAGGCTTTAGTAAAACACATTAAATGTTCTACTGTGCCTGTGAAAGATGCCAGCAGTGCCATTTAAATTCATATGTGAGATTCAAATAAATAAAATCGTTTACGGTGTAGATTAATGACCAAACAGCTCTATGTATGGTGTTGTGCTTTAATTCTTTCATTATTATTCTTAACAATTATCAGCAAATAATTTACGTTATTACGCTCATAACTTAATAAACTCAACTACCTGAACGTAAAAAAGAAAGAATGCAGACACTGTCTGTGTGTTTGATCTTCATGGCATTTCATAAATATTTATAAAATTATTTCAAACTGTAAATTACAAATTACTGTCACGTCACATCAGTATCATGCCATAGCTATGTTCAGACAAGCAACAAAATATGAAGAAGAAATAAAACGTTCACATGCTGTGCCATAATTTAAAATAAATTCGGTTTTAAATGTTGTTTATAAAACACTTCAGAGTAATGTCTGTGTGTGTGTGTGTGTAATACATAATGATTAAAAATTATTACAGACAAAAAGGGAAATATTTTAAACAATTCTTTTACATTAAATTTAACAAGACATTGTATTTATTTAATTAAAATTAATATTCAACAAATAGAAGAGACATTTATTATGTAGAAAAGGTTTCTGCAAAATCATATATTTAAAGCCACTTTTTTCTATGAAATAAAATTTATTACAACATTTTGTTGTTACGACAAAAAGGTATAGAAAATGTAATTTTTAATATTCAATGTTAAAAAATTAGGATTCCCAATAGAATGCCATACAAATTACAAAATATACTTAATACGTCAAAGATGTTCTCTCCTTTATATGAAACCATAGCTGGTTGGATTAGGTTATTTAGGCAACATAATAGAGTGTGAATAGGTTTTCATATTTTAAAATCCTTTATTCAGGCTACAAAATAGCCAGGCATTATCTGTTTATGAAAATAGTAATTCTTTTTTTATTTCAAACAGGAAAAAGCTTTATCATGTTCAGAGGGAAATGATAGACTATGGCATGACAGTTGTAATGAGAAAAACATGTAAAAACTAATGGCAAATGTTATTCATTTTTTAGTAACAAGATTAACAAGTTAAGCTCTTGATTTAATCTCATCGGTCCCACTTATTTGCTTATTATAACCTTTTAGTTAGGATTACAACGTAGCTTCCTACAACACTCAAATAACCTAAAGAGCAATGTCGACTTTGAATGATAGATTTGAGAAACTTTTCATGGCAATGTTGACTAAAGAATACTGCTAAGAGGATATCATACAAACACACATAATTGGACACTACAACCCTTTGGTTTATCACACCACTTATGTTGTGTGCGTTAAGTTTTATACATGAGTATCAGCGATCAGCAATGAATCGTTTTTTTCGCTACTCATTAGTACTCATGAAATTTTTAGTATGAGTGAGTCAACAGTATTGAAATTCAACTACTCTGATTCATTCGTACTCACTACAATATTGATTTATAAGTACAGGTTGCAATGAGTATGAGTACAACGTTGACATCAAACTCATAACATTCGAAATATATTTGATTTATACGCCTACTCTTCCAGATTCATACAATTTAATAAATACTTATAATACTTATAAATGATTCGAGTGATTTGAATCATTCATTAAAATTTACAGTCTTAGTTGTTGTTGCATTTACAAAAAAAGAAGAAAGAAAAAGACAAAGACAGCAAGCAAAGCAAACACATAACCTTCTAGTGAGTATTGTAGTGTTTGTAGGTGAATCATACTTATTTTTTGCTTCTTGTAAATGTTGAGTAAAGGAGATTCGAAATCAACAACTTCATGCGTATTGTTCAGTATAAGTACGATGAGTACTTCAAACTTTGAATATGATTGGTAAGAGTATGATATTAAAATAAGTATGTATGCATATAAGTATCAGAAATTATGAGTATGATTCGATTCTACTCATCTTTTTGAATACTCATTGCTGATCTCTGATGAGTATTCAGTTTAAACGTCGACTTTGAATGCCAGATTTGAGAAACTTTTCATGGCAATTTTATTTACTTTCATAATTTTTGGCACAAATCTTCTGAGATGATATCGCATAAGAATTATTTTTTACATTTCGTTTTGTTTAAGATGTCTGAGCAGGAGTTTTGACCTCAAGCTTTCGTCCAGTGAGCCAACACGCTGCTTACTAGGCAACAGCAACTTGAAATGTCACCTACGAAACAATGTGAGGCAGAGAACCATTCAGAACCCAGTAGAGTAGGGCCGAGTGGATGTTAGAGATGAAAGTATTCAATACTGGTGATGCGAACAATATTTTTTATACGGCACTTACATCAACAAGCACAATTGTGCAGCAAATAGGTCTCACAGAATCCACATAAATGACCCTTTCATATATACTATGGTGGTGGTAAGAAACATTTCTATCAATTCAGTGCACTAGGGCTGTATGATGATCAAATAACCACATAACATAACTGTTCTCTCATTTACTTTAGGTAAAGTATCCCGGAAGCGTTTCGGCGAAGTCAATTGGCCAACAAAAACATGTGATGTTAGACTTTCTCTGTGAATGTCTCTTAACATTGGAAAGTTTTAAAAACAACATTCGTCAAGTTATTGCTAAGATAACGAGCGAAATGTATGAAAAAGGTAGAGCAAACTACCTGAAGAGTATCACTACAAGTCATTACAATACTTCAGTGAGAATTACGACCTATTGTCTGGCAGCACTTATGTTGTGAGTGTTAATTTTACCCATAAGTGGCGGGCCTTACGGTTTAAAGTCGACTTCGAACGAAAAGGTTTTTGAGAAATTTCTATTTCTATTTACCCTCAGAGTTTTTGTCAGAAGGCTGCTGAGAGGAAGTCGCAGAAGAAAAATTTTTTATATTTCATTTGTTTGGGGATGTCTCATCTGTCTCACGTCTAATAAGCCAACACACTACCTACTATACTACGACGACTTACACAATCATATTATTTCTCCCACTTATTTGTTTGCTCGTGAAGTTTACTTCTGAAAGATTTGGCATCTCTTTAAATGAAACTCTCAATCTTTTCCTCGGATTCTGATTTTGGTAAGCTCCTTAGTCTACCGGAATACATAATTACATAACTGGTCATTACAACCCTTCAGACAGGATTACGACCTAGTTTCTTACACCACTTATGTTGTGTGTGTTAATTTTATACATGAGTGGCGGGACCTACAGTTTAAAGTCGACTCCGAACGACAGATGTTTGAGAAACTTTTCATGGCAATTTTATTTACTCTCCTCTCTGCTGAGAGGAAGTCGCCGAAGAAATATTTTTTGTATTTTGTTTTGATGTCTGGCCTGGTTTTTCGTCTAATAAGCCAACACACTACCTACTAGACTACGGCGGCTTCTAGTGTACCTGCAGAAATACATATTTTCCTTCCTTGATGTTATGAACTTCCACATATAAAGTCTTTAAATAGAATGAAAAAAATATTGACTTCATTAAAACAACTTTATCGTGACATACAATTCTAAAATCCCTGTCTGTTTATAAATTCATAATTGACGTTCTAAGATTATCTTGAGTTACACATAATTTTGTTGAATGCTGTATACTGCCTAAGGACTTATAAATTGAATACGTTGAAGTAATTTAGTGGAAGCAACAAATTTACACCATATGTTCCCGCCAATATATATGAACTTTCAGCATTTGATTGTATATTTAGGTCACGTAAATTTTAAATTATTGTGTGCAAAAAGTTAGACAAGTAAATACGGAGACTTTACGAATTTATTTTAAAGTAACAGAATATTTGATTGAAGCGTTTAAATATTTAAAAAGAAAATTGTGGGGGAAAAATACACTCAATCTGTACAGGCATCAGTTGTAATAGAAATGCTCGTATTTTTTTGATAAATAGAATTGATTGTGTGATAATAAAACAAATCGTATTTGAGTTTGTGTTGTGACGATTGTCGTATACGACGGCGTGTTATTTGCTGGCGAAGAGAATTTAGTAAGCAATCTCAAAGCCATTATTTTGACACAATTTTTTGTAGATAGTTAGATTAAAGAGGAGGACGCCTATTATAGGGGTTCAAATTCTCGTGCCTGTAATAGGTAGTACATACCAGAAATGAGTATTCAAAAAGATGAGCAGATTCGAAACGTACTTATAATTTCTGATACTTATACGCATTCATACTTATTTTAATATCATACTCATATTCAAAGTTTGAATTACTCATTATACTCATACTTAACAACACGTATGATAATGTTCGACTCCCCATGACTCAACATTTACAAGAATCACAAAATAAGTATGATTCACGTACGAACACTAAAATACTCACTAGAAGGTTGTGTGCTTGCTTTGCTTGCTGTCTTTGTCTTTTTCTTTCTTCTTTTTTGTAAATGCAACAACAGCTAAGACTGTAAATTTTGATGAATAATTCGAATCACTCGAATCATTTATGAGTATTAAATACAAGTATTTTTCTAAATTTATGAATCTGAAGTAGACTTATGAATCAAACATATTTCGAATGTTATGAGTTTGATGCAACCTGTACTTATACATCAATGTTGTAGTGAGTACGAATAAATCAGAGTAGTTGAATTTCAATACCGTTGACTCACTTATACTCCAAATTTCATGAGTACTAATGAGTAGCAAAAAACCGATTCATTACTGACCTCTGGTGCATACATAATTGGCCAATACTACCTTTCAGTCAGGATTACGGCCTAGCTTCTCACAACGCCCATGTTGTGTGTGTTAGTTTTATACATGAGTGCAGTGGATAGTGTGTTGGCCTATTAGACGTGCGGCCATGATTCATACCCCAGATCAGACATCTTCAGCAAACGCAATATAAAAAAATATTTTGTCGGCGACTTCCTCTCAGCTGATTTTTGGCAAAAATTCTGAGAGTAAATAAAATTGCCACGGATAGTTTCTCAAAAATCAGTGGTTCTTAGTCGACTTCAAACTGTAGGTTTCGACACTCATTAATAAAATTAAAACACACAATATAAGTGGCATGAAAAACTGGGTCATAACCTTGGCTCAAGGGTTGTAATAACCAAGTATGTATGTTATGCATACAGTTTCTCTATTCCGTTATAGGCTGGAAACTATACGCCGTAAGAGACGTCTCAAAATGAACACGTATCTCCATCGGTGGGATTAAAACTATTATTTTCAATGCCATTGTAGGCGATAATCTATGGAATTTTAAACTCACTTTTCAACTAAATAAATCGTATGCCGCCAAATATAAATATTTTCCAACAAGACAAAGTTTCCTATGTTGACTACACAAAAAAATTCCATTTAAATCAAAAAAAAAAAACAGAAAATAAATTCCCATCTATTTTGGGCTCTCTCTTAAAATTCTGTGTTAATTTGTTCAGCTTAACGTTTTGCTATTTCCTTTGGGTCTGCCAAAGCGGCAATTTATTGTGCGGTCAATGGCTAAAACTTTAAAAAATTTTCATGCTACACTCAAAAGTTGCCTTCACTAGTAGTAATACCACCATAGTGGCCAACAAATGCACTTAATTGGCTGGAGAAAATAAAAAAAAAAAAAGAAGAAGAAATAAAAAGAAACATTTTTAAAGAAAAATAATAATAAAAAAAATTGTGGTAAAATTTTGTGTGGGATATTAATTTTTGCCGTTTTCTCTCTTTCCTTTTTTTATTTCATTTTAATCCCTGTACTGGGACTTATGCTGTTAAACTTAAATGTTCAATGATAAAAGGCAGTTTAAGGAGAAATTTTAAAGAAATTTTTTTCTTATTCTAAAGGCCGGATTTGTTAATTGTAACTAATTTGCCAAATAGAAAATAAGAAATATCTGAAATATGTGTTTAAATGTTTGTTTAGTTTTGGGTTTTGTTTGTAACGTTTTAAGGACGTTCAATACTAATGTTATGTTTTACGTATAACGCTTGGATTTGCAAAAGTTATTGTCTTTACCAAGAAGTTCATAAAGATCGAATAATTAATGGCTCATCTTCAAAAGACCAATAGGATAAACCTAGGATTGGCATAAGAGATCAGCAATGAGTATACCAAATGATTAGTAGAAACGAATCATGCTCATAATTTCTGATACTTATACGCATTCATACTTATTTTAATATCATACTCATACTGCTCATATTCAAAGTTTGAACAATACGCATGATGTTGTTAATTTCAACTCTTCTTCACTCAACATTTACATAAATCACAAAATTAGTTTAATTAGCGTACGAACACTACAATATTCACTAGAAGGTTGTGTGTTTGCTTTGCTTGCTGTCTTTGTCTTTTTCTTTCGTCTTTTTTTGTAAATAAAACAACGGCTAAGACTGTAAATCTTGATGAATGACTCTATTGATTTATGAGTATTAAAAGTATTTCTCTAAATTTATGAATCTGAATGAGTAGGCGTATGAATCAAACCAATTTCGAATGTTATGAGTTTGTACTCATACTCATTGCAACCTTACTTATAAATCAATGTTGTATTGAGTACGAATGAATTAGAGTAGTTGAATTTCAATACTGTTGACTCACTCATACTCAAAATTGCATTAGTACTTAGAGTGCTACTTTATTGTAGTGAGTATATGATTGAGTCAGTGAGCTATGAAATTATTAAATCACCGCATTTGATTAAAAAATTATGTCTAAATTGGACTGAATTTGACCCATGGTTTGGCTTATATTGACTTTGAGGACAGCAGTGGTTTATGGCTTATTCGTATACACTAGCGAATTAAGAAAGAGGCTCCCGTTAATCACACGAAATCGGTGTCCAGTTTACATCGCCTCCTCGTGAGATCGCTCATCAAATATCGGATATGACATGAATTGTGTTATACCACATATAATTTTTTGGGAGTGCATTCGACAGATCTTTATAACGGAGATATTCACCGCGGCCTTTGTCTTTGCTTTTATATGGCAAGCTAAACAGGCTGATGAATGCACTTGAAGGCAGATGACTTCTTCTTCTCAAAATCTCTATTAATGTAAACATGTGTAGCGCGATCCTACTGTCGTTAATGCCAGCACAATGTTCTATATGGTTAATAATCACAACATGTATAAACAAATGTATATCAAATAACATAAACAAGTGTGTCGTTGACATAATTCTGAGCATTGACTCTTTTATGCTTTGTTTGCATTATTGGTGTTGGGCTGAGACCTTGGATCGTGCTGCATACACACAAACTCTTGTATTGCTAATTATTAGAATATAGGTCATTAAGACATTCAACCAAACATATGTAACAAGTTTAAATACTATATAGAATTAAGGGACCTGATTCGAAATTGTCGAATCGGCTAAAATAACGTATAAAAGAGGAAATAATTCCCAAACCAAGATCAATTGAATAAAGCATACCAAGCTCTTGACTTGAGCTTGTAAAACCTGCAATAAATTCAATCTTATTTCCCAACGTCCTACACATGTTAACATTAATTCTTGTAGCATTTGTTGTTGTATTTTTACTTACAGCTTTACCATTTTTTTATCCTGATGTTTGTTGTTATATTACGCAGTGCGATAATTTGTAAACAAGTTCATTGTTTTGTTTTTGTAGCTTTTGTTTATGATTTTAATATTAAACGATATAACAACATTTTTTTTTTCGTTAAAAATATGCCCCACTCGCACTTATTTAATATTCAAGGACATTGTTTTTTGCCCTTTTAAATAAACGTTAAAATGTATATTCTTGCTTGTCAGTGATGACTTAAAAACAGTTTTTCAATGAATTTACCATTGACGTTGAATAGCTCACAATAGTTACAAAAGAATTTTCAATAAACATTTTAAGTAATTGCTTTCAATATCATCTAATATCTGCTATATATGGCATACATATGTATGTATGTATATACTGCAATATATATGAAACTGTGTTACATACGTTGAAATAAATCGAACATGCCCAATATAATCTATTTTGGCTTTAAAATAGAACAATACAAATGCCACGTTTCGTTAGGTATTAAAAACAGGGAAAACAATTTTTTTTTATTTTTCTTTGGCTTTTTGGGTCACATGTATGTCACCTTTAAAGAGTGTCATGAGAGATTTTATTTCTCTGCTGTTGTGTTTCACTAGCAATGTGGTTGTCGTTGTTGTGAAAGATTTTCTCTTTTCAGTTAAATGGAAAAATACTTTGGTTGACAGAGTATTTCACATGCATTCAATGGCGAAAGTGAAAACAAAACCGGAAAAATACCGGGAAAAACGAAAAAAAAGCAAAAAATCTCTACGCGCATTGAGCATTATTGGTTTGATAGGATAGACATTTTAAGACAATCACATTTTAATTTATTTCTCTTAAAGCCGTTTCTATTAAACTTGAAAAGTTTTGCAACAGAAAGTTATGATATCGCGTAAGACAATGGTGCTTTGAAAGTATGCCACAAAAATTGATTTGGTTTTGAGAAAGGTACACAAACAGTTGTGTCTATTGATCCATAATTTACTTGGCTTATATTTTTACATCTTTAAACTGTGTCACTTACTATAAGGATTAAGAAAAAACACAAAAAAAGAAGGTATCTTCTTTTATATCCTTTAACATTAAAATTATAAACAAAAGCTACAAAAACAAAAACAATGAACTTGTTTACATGATAAACAAATAAACAAAAATATACCAACAAAAACCAGTATAAAAAAGGTGATAAACAAGTAATCAAAAATGTAACAAGAATAAATGTAAACAAAAATACACAAGCAACAACAATGAAACAAAGATGTTTACATTTCTAGAGATCTCGAGATGGCGTAGACATGAAGCTACATCTGTGAAAATATTTGTCATTTATTTAGTCTACTTTGCCATGAATTCTAACGATAGGCCAGGGCAACTTTCTTGCTGTGATTACTTAATGCTACAAATTCAGTTAAACATGAAAATTGTTTCAGTATAACTAAGTTTGTTAAATAATTAGTTCGACAGCTCGGTCAGCCCTTAAGATCAGTGATAATCGTAAATTACCGAGCGAGGCCTTAAGTGGGGCAACTCGATATAATTCATACATTTTATTGTTGTTCGATGTCAATAGGCTTGAGCATAAGTCGAGACATTTTCATATAAATTCCCATAATGTTTATGAGGTACGAAATCCATGCTGGTGAAAGCACGAGTACTCATAATTTCTGATTGATATACGCATTCATACTTATTTTAATATCATACTCATACTACTCATATTCAAAGTTTGAAGTACTGATCATACTCGTATTTAACAATACGTATGATGTTGTTGATGTCGACGCTCCATAACTCAACATTTACAAGAATCACAAAATAAGTATGATTCGTTTATGAACACTACAATACTCACTAGAAGGTTGTTTGTTTGCTTTGCTTGCTGTCTTTGTATTTTTCTGCAACAGCAACTAAGGCCGTAAATTTTGAATAATGATTCGACTCACTCGAATCATTTATAAGTATTATAAGTATTTTTCTACGTTTATGAATCTGAATGAGTAGGCTTATGAATCAAACATATTCCGAATGGTATGAGTTTAATGTCATTGTACTCATACTTATAAATCAATGTTGTAGTGAGTACGAAGGAATCAGAGTAGTTACATTTCAATTTTGTTGACTTACATATATCAAAAATTCCATGAGTGCTTATGAGTAGCATAAAAACGATTCATTGCTTATCTCTGGCACGAATCTGACCTAAGTGAGGAGCAACCTCAATGCCTTGGAGCATTGCTTTACCGGTAATGTGGCTTTGAAAACTTTTATGATGCAAATGGTTACGATTCATTCGTCAATAAAACATATTAAAACACTATTGCCTGAGATATAAATTTATTTTAAAAAATTTCTTGTAAAACCCTCTACGTTTACAAGAATATTTGAAAAATGCTTTCTGTTTTGCAAGTCTACAGGTCAAGTTCTTGTATGCTGTTGATCAACAACTTCATTGATTTTATTTTCTCATGCTTCTTGAGTGTCTGTAAATCAAAATGGAAACGTACACAAATTGTAATTTTATGGCCTATTTTTAAATTTCTATTATTTCTAAATACGAAGACCATGAAATTGTGATTTCATGCCATAAATGCATTTAATTTAGAAATCAAATAAGAACCATTATTGATTTTTTTTTTTTCAATTAAATTTAATGTTTGCGTTTTAGGTTTTCATACAAACAACATTTAAATTATTAAAGAATCAAAAAGGAAAGTAGCATTCATTGCAACACAATAAAACAATTCAATTATGTACAGAATTTAAATAGTTTTTCTCTGCTTTGTCTCTACTTATTCATTATTTCATAACCTGATTGTTTCTTTTCTAACATGAACAAAAGAAATGATTTTACCCTACACTTCAGCAGATATGAGTTGTTCTATTGGTGTGAGGTTGTCGAAGAAAGAAGATTTACACAGGTACAGGTTGCAATGAGTATAAATTCAACATTGACATTAAACTCATAACATTCGAAATTTGATTCATACGCCTACTCATTCAGATTATAAATTTATAAAAATATTTATAATACTCATAAATGATTCGAGCGATTCGAGTAAAGGAGAGTCGAAATCAACATCATGCGTATTGTTATGTATGAGTACTATGAGTACTTCTAACTTTGAATATGTATGAGTATGATATTAATATAAGTATGATATTAGTATAAGTATCAGAGATTGTGAGTATGATTCGAATCTACCCATCTTTTTGAATATTCATTGCTAATCTCTGATACAAAGTCCATTTATGCGTCAGAAAGAATAATTTTGGCATTCATCATTACAACGCTTCAGTCAGGATTACGACCTAGTTTCTTACATCACCTATGTTGTGTGTGTGTGTTAATTTTATTTATGAGGTGCGGTAAGATTTCTAAAAGACTTTTCATGGCAATTTTATTTTACTCTGAGAGTTTTTGCCAGAAATCAGCTAAAATAAAATAGCCGAAGAAATATTTTGTCACATTTCCGTTTTTGTTGGAGAAATCTGACCTGAGGCCTCACGTCTAATAAGCCAACTTAGTACGAAATAGACTACTGCATCTGTACCCAGTCATCAGTAAATGGACCTGCATGTTGAACATGATTTTTCGAATAAATTTAGGGCTCTGTTGTCTACTTCTCCAGAGCCCATTCAACGTACACACATTGTTGTCTGTGGATTTGGCCAAAGAGACTGAATATATGACAAGTGGTTTGACAGTTTCAACAAGTAGTTTCAACAAGTAGTTTCAACAAGATATGCTATTATTGGTTATCACAATTTCGCTAGGCTGTAGTGGAAGACACAATATTATGAGTGATACTGGACTACGATGCTTAATTTTTGATGGTGATTGGATTATGGTGCCATGGTGGATGCCTGTCTAAACAAAACTGTTTGAACTCCTTTCATATTCAAAATAAAGCGCATACAGCTTTGAAATACGATTGAAAATAAAAGTCATAAACATTCAACAAAGATATATTCAAGCATAAACTTAATTTTCTGAAAATAAATGATTGCTCTGTGTGGTATTTATTATCAGTCCCCCATGCTCTAAGACAATGTTTCATTCATGGTTACATTGTTAAAGAAATTTTTTTTTAAATTTTTTCTTTGAATTTAAACCAACTATTGTTCTAAATTTAAGACCTTTAGTTATTGTTAAAATGATAGCAAAAATGCAATAACGATTCTATTACAGTAGCTGTCTGCATTAATTTTTATTTTTCTTTCTTTTTTCCATTTTCTTTTTCTTTTTTAACCCCTTCTTTTTGCTCAATAACCTACTAAAGCATTGGGCAAACAACTAAAGACACATAAATTTTATGATTACGTACAATTGCTTAAGCATGTTGAGCAATGTATGCATGTACATATGTATGTATGTCTGATGTTTTTTTTCTTTTTTTTTTCCGAACAACCAGTTTAGCTTTCCATTTCTATACACTCTTACGCTACATGAAGGAGATTGTTGTATTCTGCACGGGAATTTCTAGTTGTCACATTATAAAGGATTTGAATAGAGAAATGTTAGAGTGTATGAAATGCAAGAAAAACTAGAAATAAATAAATTATTGACGCTGAATTTGTTGAATTTATTGAGGCTGAATTTGATCATTGGATGTTTTATGTTGGCTTTGAGACTGCTGTGGTCGGTGGCTTATTCGCATGGATTATTTTCACAAGAAAATGCCTAACGAATTCAAGTCACACGATAACGGTAGCTAGTACACATCCACTTCAAGCTAGTGTAAGGCCCTGTAAGGCCATGCCCTCAAATCTCTCGTACAGATTACTCAACGCGAAATGTCGTCTTTTTGCAGCCACATGTTATTTCAAAGATACGATATGAACGATGCTTACTGTATGGATTATCTAGAGGAACTGTCAAGAATTACCACTATCAGTCTGGGTCGATTCTTCGGAAATGCCGAGTGGTTTCAAGACTACGAGATAGCAGAAAACTGTGGTAACACAATGGGCCCAATGTGACCTAAAGCTGGATTCACCCAAATATTTCATATGGTAACCTTGTTTTTACAGAAAAATTGTTCGAAATGGGTGAATCGTTTTGGAACAAACTCTCAAAAAACTGAACTTGTTTCGGAACAAATCCAGCTTAAGTGTGTCCATTCGATTCTCTTAGATGGGCAGCCACCTCTACCTATCTACCTACCTGAATCCACATGTCTTTGGTGCTCAGTTCATCTAATTTATGCCAAACAGAATTTTGTAATCATAGATCCATAGTGCTAAACATTGAGCCGTAGTCTTTATCAAAGATAAATTGAGTTACGACCAAAATCCACAGTAAATTGGGAAATTTTTCGGTATGCACTCTGAGCTTTTTTTATCACATGTGGATCAGAGATCAGCAATGAATCGTTTTTTTCGCTACTCATAGGTACTCATAACATTTTAAGTATAAGTGAGCCAACAGCATTGAAATTAAACTACCCTGATTCATTCGTACTCACTACAACATTGATTTATAAGTACAGGTTGAGTACAACGTTGGCATCAAACTTATAACATTCGAAATATGTTTGATTTATACGCCTACTCATTCAGAGATTCATAAATTTAGAAAAATACTTATAATACTCACAAATGATTCGAGTGATTCGAATCATTCATCAAAATTTACAGTCTTAGTTGTTGCTGTATTTACAAAAAAAGAAGAAGAAAGAAAAAGACAAAGACAGCAAGCAAAGCAAACATACAGCCTTCTAGTGAGTATTGTAGTGTTCGTAAGTGAATCATACATATTTTGTGATTCTTGTAAATGTTGAGTAAATGAGAGTCGAAATCAACTACATCATGCGTATTGCTAAGTATGAGTACGATGAGTACTACAAACTTTGAATATGAGTAGCATGATTATGATATTATAATAAGTATGAATGTGTATAAGTGTCGGAAATTATGAGTATGATTCGAGTCTACTCATTTTTTCGAATGATCATTGCTGATCTCTGATGTGTACTGATATCGTCCCAACTGCGACAATTTTATTTGTTAACGTACCCATACGTACATAATTGATTATTACAACCCTTCAGTTAGAATTACAACATATCTCCTCACACCACTTATGCTGTGTGTGTGTGTTACTTATATACGTGGGCAGTGGGATCTACAGTTTAAAGTTACGGGAATTTTATTTTCCCTTTGAGTTTTTGTCAGAAATCTGCTGGGAAGATGTTGCCGAAAAAATATTGTTTCAAAGTTCGTTTTGGTGGAGATGTCTGGCCTGAGGTTTGAGCCATGGCCTCACGTCTAATAAGCCAACTAGACTACGACAACTGTACCCAGTCATCAACAAATGGGTCTAAATGATGAACATGATTTTTCCAAGAAAATTAGGGCTCAGTTGTCTACTTCTCCAGAGGCCATTTGGCGAACACACATTGTTATCTGTGGTCATCTATCGTGATTTGGCAAAAGGGACTGAATAAATGACAACTAGTTTGACAGTTCAGTAGTTTCAACAAGGTGGGCTGTTGTTGGTTGTCACAATTTCGGAAGGCTGTAGTGGAAGACCCAGTATTATGAGTCTAGTCCTAGTAAAACATTGCCAAGGAGCGCTTATATCTCTTTACGTTACTTTGCTTCTGTTATATACTTGTCTCAATAAGAGTGTCTGCTGAAAATTTCAAACATAAGCAATGAGAATGAGCAGTGAAAATAATTACCAACCAAGATGTCAAAGTTACACGTAACTTTTTATTGATGTTTATGTCTTAGAATTTTTTTCAGTTCTTTGGAGTTTTCAGCAATTATTTGTTTGTTTGCTTGTGATCCTAAGAAGAACGTGTTCTACCTCCTCACATCTGTTTTTTGTTTAAAGCAATCTCACCTAATGCCGCTGCCAACAATTTAAGTACTTTGAAGCCGCTCTTCAAATGTTCAAAAATTTTAAACTTTGAATACGTTCTCACTTGACATTAAGAAAAGTCTGATGAGGTATTTCAGCATTAAAGTATTTAAGTTCTCTACTGTTTAGCTGTAATTAGTCTTATCTGCAAGCAGGTTTTGTGCCAGCCTGTATTTAATCGTTTGCCTTTCAGTGTATTTACATGAAAAAGTATCTGTACTGAAAGTCTATATTTTACAACCTTCAATTGTCTGCATGTATTCTACATTCCTGTTTTATTTTTTTTTTAGTGCTGTTGTATTGTAGCATTTTATTGTTCGTTTTCTATTCACAATAATTTTTTTTTCTTTGTCGAATTTTTTATGAACTGTTGTTAACAGATGACAACTATTACAAGTTAAATTTTCGTGTAATGCAATGGTTTTAGAGAGTTTCTCATTGTGAGATGCTTTAAGCCATTTTAGCTTAGAGTGTCACTGTCATATTGACATGGGAACCAACTTCATATACACTTGCCCTCACTCGCACTCTCTCTCTCCCTCTATCCCCCTCGCTCTCTCTCTTTCTCTCTCTGTCAGAAAACACTCATAAACGCATTTTTATTTGTATGTGTACTCAGAATACCTTTGGAATTGCTATCACAAGTTTTAGTGTTGTAGGGGAAGTGTCAGTGTAGTCATTATACAAGTCATATACAATTGCTCGTTGTAGTAGTACTAGTAGTAGTTTGTACAACAACAATTGCTACAACTACAAATAGATATTGTAATTTTTACAAGAGCATAAACTGTAGAAGAAAAGCAAGTACAACTTGCTGTTAGTATGTACGTACACACACATGTATTGCTAAACAAATATAAGCAACAGTGTGTCTCTATTTCTGCCGTACTGTAATTGTGAACTTGTTTAATTGTTTGTCTGTATTTTTTGTTACAGAATTGCTGTGTGCATGTGTCTGTTGAAATAGAATACTATTGCGAGTTTTTTTTTCTTTTTTTTTTTTTTTGTAATTTTTGGTGGACTATATAACACACTACGTCAGGCTTTTGGATAATTTTAAACAGAAGCTCATGTGTCTTCATTTAATGTTAGTATCAGAATACTTTTTTAAGACATTTTAATCGAAGTGCTGTTCTCAATGTATATAATAATGTTTCATTTGCGATAATTTTTGTAATCGTTCAAGAAGAAAATATTTTAATAGAGATTGTGGTTCATGATTCATTAATTCTGATCCAACATTGTGGTTGTCTTATGCAAACGTTTCCACTAAAGAACTTTTCTATATAATTTCAATAGCAAATGTTGCCGATAATTCATCAAAAACTCCCCTTTGGATTGTGGCGAACTACAAGACAGATTTTATTTGGGTCTATCAATAAAATTTCAATTCAAAATATTTTGAAAACAAATTCATGAAACTTGAACTTCCATTATAATGTCCTAGTTCTAGTGTTTCTAGTAACAAAAAATATGCAAATGAGGTAAACAGAATTTTTATTGTACTTCATAAGACGAAACAGCATGCATTGATATTGCCATACACGGACGACTGGATATGAAAATCAAGCACAGCGTTTAAAAACAAACAGATTAAAACATTAATATCAGGCTGATTGATTATTGAAGTGTTAGGTTAGGTTAGGTTAGGTTAGCTTAGGTTAGAGGATGTGTACTTATCAACTGTGACAAGTACAGTACCCGGAGGTCGAATTGACCCATTGTACAACGTTCTAGCTTCTCACACCACTCGTGTTGTTTAAAGTCGACTCCGAGCGACAGATTTTTGGGAAGCTTTTCACGGCAATTTTTACACTCAGAGTTTTTGCCAGAAATCTGCTGAGAGGAAGTCAAAAGTTTCCATTTGATGTCTGACCTGGGATTTCGTCTAATAAGCCAACACATTACCTACTAGACCACGGCGCCTTCAGAAGTGTTTATCAAGCTGAAATATTTTCAATTTGAACGGCCGAATAATATCTGAAGTCGTTGGCTTATTTGACATGAGGCCTCTGCATCGCACCAGCAATGAATCGTTTTTTCGCTATTTATAAGTACTCATGAAATTTTGAATATAAGTTAGTCAACAATATTGAAATTCAACTACTCTGATTCATTCGTACTCACTACAACATTGATTTTTAAGTACAGGTTGCAATGACTATGAGTAACACGTTGACAACAAGCTCATAACATTCGAAATATGTTTGATTCATAAGCCTACTCTTTCAGATTCATAAATTTAGAAAAATACTTATAATACTCATAAATGATTCGAGTGATTCGTATCATTGATTAAAATTTACAGTCTTAGTTGTTGTTGCATTTACAAAAAATAAGAAGAAAGGAGAAGACATAGGTAGCAGGCAATTCAAACACACAACCTTCTATAATAATTCATACGCGAATCATACTTATTTTGTGATCCTTGTAAATGTTGAGTAAAGGAAAGTCGAAATCAACAACATCATACATATTGTTAAGTATGAGTACGATGAGTCGTATGAGTATGATTTTAAAATAAGTATGAATGCGTATAAGTATCAGAAATTATGAGTACGATTCGAATCTACTCATCTTCTTGAATACTCATTGCTGATCGCTGGTTCGACATCTCTAATAAAACGAAATGTAAAAAAAATATTTCTTCGGCGTCTTAGTCTCAGCAGATTTCTGGTAAAAACTCAGAGAGTCAATAAAATTGCCATGAAAAAGAAGAAAATTTATTCCCACGTACCTTTTTTAGGCAAATCGTATTATTGTAGTGTTAATACACCCAGTTTAGTTGTATTCTCTGGTTAAGAGCTAATCATGTTGCACTAGACGAAATTATGCCAGGGTCGTAACAGAATTTTCTATTCCATATCAGAATGATACATCTGACTGTAGTTGATTTGAGTTTGTCCTTTCAGATTCTCATAGATATACTGGTGTATGTCTCACCGTGAGACTCTCACGGTCCTGGTCAATTTGCTTCCCCAGAAGCCTAAAGCGAAATGGGCATGAGAGATGTCGCAACCGCTTCTCAATTAGCCGTGTATACAGGACCATTTTCAGTGGCCTCATCGTTACTCTTGTATTCACAGTGACTTTTATTTTTTGGTAATATATCCTTCGAACGTTGAAGTATTCTGATGAGGCACTTGCCATTTGAAATTTATGGCCATCTATGTACCAAGTCTATTTGTTTTGACAGTTCCATACCAAGATAATATCAAGTAATTCTAAATGGTTGGATATCTTGATAACCTTGTCAAAGCCAGTGTACTTTTATCGTAGTATATTTGTTGTCCTGGTAACAAGCGGCTGACGTTAACTTACCGTTGACAGGTTCAGTTTAAGTGCTATATTCAGATTCGTTTTCTTTAATATTTGAAGTATTACGGTTCCATCCGCTTCCAGGTGGGATTACATTATGCATTCCTATAGTGTGACTATAATGACAAAACATTATTCCTCAGCCTTATCATTAATATGTGTATTATCCATCCAGTCTTCCCAAGCTTGGCTAACCAGAAGCTGGTCTAAGGACCGAATAAAAGTATCGGTAGGGACATTGTTGAAAGTTCCTTAAATGCTGCAGGTACTACTTTGTCCTTCAAGAGTTTCCTTTCAAAGGTTTTAAGCAAGCACAGAGTTTGTCTGACTAGGCAAAAATCCAATGGTTTGAGTATAATAAAATCTACTGCCAACTTTTAGGAGTATAAGCATAACTTAAATTAGCATTGTATATGTACGAAAAGGTAAGTTTATAAAGGAATAGGGTTAGGTGGAAAGATTTCGTCCGCTCGCACTGCCTTAAATAAGAAGAACTTTCATTGCATTGCCTACATATAAAATTCATTAAAGATATCCTGAAATATTTATACTTAAGGACTCAATTAAAAAATATTTCTTTTAATTGTTTTCCTGTTCGCCTTATTTAAAATAGGGCCACTTTAAATCGTTTCTAATCAATTCTAATGGTAAACTGTAACAGAGTAACACTTAACTAGTCCCCTTAATATATGCTACAGTTTCTGTTTTCTTTTACATTTTGTTTTTTCTACCCCAATAGCACAAAATACTTGGCATAGTAATGAATCTGAGTATAATTTGTTTTAACAAGTATAACTAACACTACTACATAAACATTTCATTTATACAATAATACATACATACTATTCGTATCCAGGTATAATTTTACAATTCATTCATATGCTTACACGTAAACCATCGTACGTTTAAATGCATGCATTCAATGCAATTCATACGATATTTCTCTCTCTCTCTCTCGCTTTCTGTCTCTAACTTTCTCTCTCTTTGCCGTGCATTTGTTTGTATGTATTATGTGTATTTGCACAATTACAATGTAATAAAATCCATATTATTGCATGCATTTGTATTCCAGGAAAACCGAGAGAAAAAAACACTCGCAACGTTTGTAGAGCGCGTACATAATAAATACAATACTAAAGTAAACGTGATAATTGCTACAAATGTTCGTTCATACTTTTATTATCCCTCCTCTACGTTCATATCAGTGCATGCATATAAATTAGGTTGGAAGGGAACCGATTATTTTTACGTCACTCAGTGTTTATTAACTTTAGCTAGAACCAATGGAAAGAAAGAGATAGAGAGAGAGAAAGATAGTGAATAAGAAAATAAAGAAAAATTGCATTTTAATTTAAATCAACTTCTCAGGTTGGCAGACAAAACAAAGGCTTTCGAACAATACAAATAATAAGTAATGCACTCGTAAGCTAACGTGGGGGGAGGGGTAGTCTACATATTTGATATTCGTTTTGATAATCATCTTATAAATCTAGGCATACGTGCTTAAAATGTTAATTTTACAATTAAGAGTACATTTGTACATAAAATTACGTAAATGTGTTGTATAATAAACAATTATAAATACATGTGAATAGCACATAAAGAAATATATTGTGCTCGTGTGTAATAAAATTATAAATTTTAATTTGTTTTATTGTTATGGCGTTAATGATTTTATTTTATGCAAAAAATTTAATCGCATTAATCTTTCAATTGATTGAAGGCGGTAAATAGACGCTTTGTTTAAGTTGCAAAATGTGTTGCAATATCCACTCATACTCATACATATGTGTAATGGTAGTAATAATAATTCCAATAAGAACGTCTTTGTAATGTGATAGGATGCTACTTCTCGAAGTCTAATAGGGTTCTAACACAAATTTCGCTATTGTCCTTCCCCTATGCGGTTATTATCCCTATACTATAATCCAGCCTTTACGTATAGACAATTTAACGATTACCTTATGTCGGCATTAATGGACCATATGTGTGCTGGGCAAAGATCGTTTTTTCGCTACTCGTAAGTACTCATGTAATATTCGATTTGAGTGAGTCAACAGTATTGAAATTCAGTTACTATTGCAGTTTAAAGTCGATTCATTCATACTCACTACAACATTGGTTTATAAGTACAAGTTGCCATGAGAATGAGTACAACGTTGACATCATGTTTGATTCATACGCCTACTCATTCAGATTCATAAATTTAGAAAAATACTTATAATACTCATAAATGATTCGAGTGATTCGAATCGTTCATTAAAATTTACAATCTTAGTTGTTGTTGCATTTACAAAAAAACAGAAGAAAGAAAAAGACAAAGACAGCAAGCAAAGCAAATACACAACCTTCTGGTGAGTATTGTAGTGTTCGTACGTGAATCATACTTATTTTGTAATTCTTGTAAATGTTGAGTAAAGGAGAGTCGAAATCAACAATAGCATGCGTATTGTTAAGTATGAGTACGATGAGTACTTCAAACTTTGAATATGCGTATGATATTAAAATATGTATGAATTCGTATAAGTATCAAAAATTATTAGTATGATTCAAATCTACTCATCTTTTTGAATACTCATTACTGATTTTGGTGTGGGTTTCGAGATTCCATTGGATTTAAAAATAATGCATTTGATAGTGAATATCAGAATCATGGAAGCTATGGTTAGCATAACTACAGAAAAATCGATACAACCCTTTAGTCAGGATTATAACCTAGCTTCTCCCATCAGCCATGTTGTGTGTATTATTTCTATCCATGAGTGCAGGCATCTGCAGTTTACAGTCGTCTGCGAATGATAGATTTTTGAGAAACTTTTCATGACAATTTTTTTTTTACTCTCATAGTTTTTGCCAAAAGGCTGCTGAAGGGAAGACAACGACATTTTGTGAAAATAAGCCAACACACAACATACCACACCACTTCACCTCCAACCTTACACTCTTCTTCTGGGATAAATGATTAGCGATAATTTCTACCCGCTTTCCTTTATCCATAGAAGTACAACTTCACTCTTTACTGGAGGTTTGAAGATTAGAGAAGTCTTCTTTACCCCAGTTAGAAGTTGGTGGTAAAGGTGCAGGACCTGTTAAACCCTTGCTTGCGGCTTCAGGAGTAGAAGCTATTATCTCTGCGGCCTTATCCGCACTCAAGGGTCTATCCTTCTTGCCAGAATCAGCGGTTTGTGAGAAGATATCGCCCGGGTATTTGATTTCATACCCCGAAACAGTGACTCTTTGTCGAGCCCGCATTGTCCGCTCCTTAACACGGAGTTAATCCACATGACTTGAATGAGTATCACTACCTTGTAAGTAAGTACCGTTAAGCCAGAGTCAACCATGTGTACATAAGTCTTCTAGCTGAGCAACTATGTAAACTCCCTGACGCCATGACTCATAATTATAAAAAAATTAAAAAATTACACCATGTAGTGAAGGAATGTCTGTACGCCGTATATTTTGTACTTCATAAACATAACTTCATAAATGTCAAAGTAGTAGTGTAGTGTGATAACTTTTATATGTACTATACTACGTTCTGCATGAAGTGTGATAATCTTTACAAATGGCCAAAAATAGTCCCGTATTGTGCCGTTATTGGCTTATAAAGTTTATAACAAAATTAAATACAAAATAATAGGGACATTAAAGAAAGCAATAATTCCAACATTGTCGTTTAACGAAATCAAATTAAATTATTTTTTAAAATACTGTGAACATTTCAGGCTTTCCGTAGAATTTAATTCAAAATCTCTTATTTAAGCTTCGATCCTTTAAATCTTTTATTATGTCACATTTCATTTTACATGCCACACATACAAAAGCATCATTATATTATCAACATTTAAGGCAGTCAAATGACTGTATAATCCTTAAACCAAACTTTAATATCTTTTATATGTATAAGGATACATTATCTTACACTCGGGCTGTATTAATATGCTACAAGTCATACGCATACATTTTCGTCAAAACCAATAAATTTTATTTTATTTTATATACTCATCTTATTGTTGGTGTTGTTATTGTTGTTTTATTTTATTTTTATATGTAAAAATGTTCACAGTAAAATTTTTTTTTTTATATATAAATATTGTACAAAACCGACTTGATTGTGGCACTAAGTTTGAACGCAACATTATGGCATGTGTTTACAACAGGAAAAGTTACTCACAAACATGATAAAAATAACAGCAACAACAACACCATCAATAATATCCGCGTAAATGTGGCAATATTAAATTTGTTTATTTATAACGCGTACTGGGTTAATTTAATTTAAATTATAAAAAAACGAAAAAAGAATTTAAATTTAATTTCTCAGAAAGAAAAATTTTATGATTTTTCTCTTATTTTTGTTTGCAAATATGCATATTGTGATTGAATGAATGTATTTTTAATTAAAATAAATATTCTTTATTATATTTGATGTTTATTAAAGCCAATACCCTACTACTATGTATTTGTGTGTTAATTTTATCTATCAGCAGCATGAGCTACAGTTTAACATTGTTTTCGAACTTCGAAAGATTTCAAAACCTTTTCATTGCCATTTTATTTACTGTCACAGTTTTTGTCGAAATACTGGTACATACGAGTACAGTACATACATATATGTATAAGAGATCAGCAATGAGTATTCAAAAAAATGTGTAGATTCGAATCATACTCATATTTTCTGATAATGATACGCTTTTATACTTATTTTAATTATTTTTATACTCATACCATCATATTCAAAGTTTGAAGTACTCATCATATTCATACTTAACGATACGTATGATGGTGTTGATTTCGACTCTCCTTTACTCAACATTTACAAGAATCACAAAATAAGTATGATTCGCGTACGAACACTACAATACTCACTAGAAGGTTGGGTGTTTGCTTCGCTTGCTGTCTTTCTCTTTTCCTTTCTTCTTTTTTGCAAATGCAACAACAACTAAGACTCTAAATTTTGATGAGTTCTTCGAATCACTCGAATCATTTATGAGTATTATAAGTATTTTTCTGAATTTATGAATCTGAATGAATAGGCGTATGAATCAAACATATTTCGAATGTTATGAGTTTGATGCCAACGTTGTACTCATAGTCATTGCAACCTGTACTTATAAATCAATGTTGTAGTGAATACGAATAAATCAAAGTAGTTGAATTTCAATACTGTTGACTCACTAATATTCAAAATTTCATGAGTACTTATGAGTAGCGAAAAAAGGATTCATTGCTTATCTCTGATATATGTATACACAATTGATTATTATAACTTTTTAGTCATGGTTACGACCTACCTTCTCACACCACTTATGTTGTGAGCGTTAATTTTATATATGAGTGGCAGACTCAACAACTTAACGTTGACTTTGAACTTCGAAAGATTTGAAAAACTTTTCATTGACATTTTATATTTTTCTCACAGTTTTTGTCAGAAGCTGTCAGTCTTTTCATCGAAAGAAATATTTTTTATGTTTCGTTTTATTCGAAATGCCTGGGCTGGGATTTAAACCACAAGCTATTTCCTAATAAGCCAACGCACTATCTACTAGACAATGGTGACTTCTATTGACTCTAGAAACTAAAATTCAGTTCAATATGAAAAGTTTGTTGCATAAACTGATGGTATACATACTCGTACATAACATAATTACTTATCACAATCCTTCAGTCAGGATTATGACCGAGTTTCTTACACCACCAATGGTGTGTGTGTTAATTTTATCCATGAGTGCCGGCAACTACAGTTTAATATTGATTCTGGCCGAGAGATTTTTGAAAAATTTGTCATTACAATTTTGTTTACTCTTAGAACTTAATTTTTCTTTTGCCAGAAGAAATGGAAGAAATATTTTTTCATATTTGTTTTATTCGGCATGTCTAAGCTGGGGTTTGAATCATGGGCTCGAATCTAACAAGCCAGCTAGGACTCAACGGCGACGTTGAGTGTCACTGTTGCACGCAATTCAGAATTAGTCGAAACAAAACCTCAACTATAAAGTGTATTGTATTTAACTTAATATCAGGATGCCCTACAGTGTTATAGATTACATCCTGTTTGTAATGACTAAGCCAAATTAAAAAGCGTAGCTTTAAAGAAACTTCACTAAAATTTTCAAATTCTTTTTTAAGAAGAGAAATCTAGGCAATAACATTTAAAAAAAAACGATCAATAAATAACCCTATTAAGACGAAATGCTAACCCCTATATGGTATTCATGTTAGCTGAGGCGATTTGCCGAATAAAAGTTTCTTACACGGTTTTTTTTTTTTCAAATTATAAACAAAAAACAGCAACAGTTTTAAACTGACAGTAATTCCTGAAAAATAAAACTCTTTGATCAAATGCAACCCTTTATACCATGTATAGTTATAATTATTTAATGCTACAATATTATTTACAATTCTTATTAAATTTTTTATTTCAATCTGCATATTGGTCATCATCATATTTCTTCTGTAAGCTTATACGTGAATGAAATTTAATCGCAATGACAAGTGAATGGATGTGCAAAAAATTAAAATAAATCTTTTTCATGGGAATTAAACTCATGCCATTTAATTCGAACATTCAACAAATTGTTTACTTTTGGCCATGAAGTCAAAAAATATTATGAACGTTCAAACGTTTGAAGTTTCATTATAATTTATGAAATGCAAACATGAAGTAAAAGAAATTCAATTTAAATCTGGTGTGCATCAATTACTCGACGCAATATGAAGAGACACTTGAAGGTTAAATTCAATATGAATAATATTTAATATGAATAATTGTATTATATGTCCCCGGTCAGATATCAAAACGAAATATGAAAAAATATTTTTCCGATGACTTCCTCTCAGCAGATTTCTGGAAAAAATTCTGAGATTAAATAAAATTGATATGAAAAGTTTCTCAAAAATCTGTCGTTCGGATTCGACGTTAAACTGTAGGTCCCGCCACTCAAGGCACACAACATGAGTGGTGTGAGAAGCTAGGCCGTAATCCTAATGTATTCTTTGGTTCTTTTCAAAACATTTCCTTGTCTGCTACGTAAATACATTAAAATTGAGTAGCAATTGTTTCCAATTACTTTAATTCGCTTATATCCTGCAAGTATTATGAAGAAGCTTAAGCCAGTTAAAGTGTGAAGTTAATTCCCCCTTGAAGCCTATAATTAATACAATAACAAATCATTAATAGTTTCTATTTCCTGCCTAATTACAGCAAAAATTTCTTTAGTTTTTCTTGGAAGAGAAAAGAAAGAAGTAGAGTCAATGAAATTAACATTACAAAACAAATAAACCTGCTACCCTGGGGTGATTTGCTATTTCTTTTTTATTATTTTTCAGAATTCAACGTAGCATTGCATAAATAATTAGAGAAAAATCAACAATACTTTCCAAAGGACGGCTAAAGGAAGGGTAAGTAATTAAAATAATATTTTTTTACAAGAAGTAATTCAGAATGAAATGAAATTCCTATGAAATTATGATTTTTGTGATTATGGCTACAATTATTTATAAATTTAATACTGAATTATTTATTTCAATAGGCACCATGAAGGAAATGGATTAACAAAGCCTATTAAAGTGATTCTTTGCACTACAAGTGTAGTTTTCATAGTAGTATTGCTTTAGTCCCCATTAAACAAGGATCTAATTGAGATATCTATGTATGATTTATTGAGGAAGTAAAACTAATTGTGGTCCATTTTAAATACCAGGTTTGGTGGACTGGTATGATATGAGTTCTTTTTGTGGAAAAAAATTTAATTTGAGAGTAGAACACATTTTATTCATATTTTAGCCTATTTATGGTTTCCGTAGTCTAGTAGATAGTATGTTGGTGTATTAGACGTCAGACATCGGATCAAACCCCAGTTCAGACATCAAAACAAAAATATGAAAAATATTTAGTTGGCTATTTTCTCTCAGCAGATTTCTGGCAAAAAATCTAAGAGTAAATAAAAGTGCCATGAAAAGTCCCTCAGAAAATCTATGGTTCGGAATCGACTTTAAACTCTAGGTCCCGCCACTCATGTACATAAAATTAACTCACACAGCATTAGTGTTGTGAGCAACTAGGTCGTAATCCTTGCTAAAGGGTTAATATGGCCAATTATATTATGTATGTATGTATGAATGTGCGGTTTCCACACGAATAAAACTGGCTTTGTTAGCCAATTTACGACATTCTCGTAGAAATCGAAGTGCTTTTCCGCCTCTGCGTTTCTCATCGATGAAAGCAAATAGTAGACGGAAATAGCCGAGTATGTTGTATACGACGTGTAGAACAGTGGTTCCCAGATTAATGCTTTGATTGTATCCTGAAACGTTTTTCCTTTGTGTACAAGTGCATTCCAGTGTTAGTTTACCACATCTTGTAGCCCATTCTGGTCATTTTTCGAGCAATACATTATTCAAATGAATCTCTTGTAGTAGGTAGCGATTTTTATTCACCACATCTTTCTGGTCACAACAGACACACAGCATTATCTTCCAGCCGAATCGATCTGGTCCAAGTTGACTGTTGTGCCAGATTAACTTCTGATTTTTTTCCTATTTTCATCGCCAGTAAAATTTCGATACAACACTCATCGAAATATCGTGTCTTTGATATAAAATTTTGGACGTGGGGTTTCTATCCCCTATTTGCCTGCCACATAATTCATATAGCAACCATTTTCCAGACTTTTTGATATTTCTTATAGCCTTTTAAAGGATTAGAAATTGTTTTTTGTTGTGCAACATTTATTTTTCTGTCATTTGTTTCTGACTTAAAATGTCATCTTCATCCAATATTGTTCGTATTTCGCTGTCTACAAACTTATTTGGTTAGTGTTCCATATTCTTCATTTCTCACATTGAAATCGTTATCTCTGAACTGAACACACCTGAGACCAGCAATGAATATTAAAAAGATGAGTAGATTCGAATCATACTCATAATTTCTGATAGTTATACGCATTCATACTTATTTTAATATCATACTCATACTACTCATGTTCAAAGTTTGAAGTACTCCTCATACTCCTATTTAACAATACGCATGATATTGTCGATTTCGACTCTCCTTTACTCAGCATTTAAAAGAATCACAAAATAAGTATGATTCGCCTACGAACACTACAATACTCACTAGAAGGTTGTGTCTTTGCTTTGATTGCTGTCAACACCGCAACAACAACTAAGATTGTAAATTTTGATAAATGATTCGAATCAATCGAATCATTTATGAGTATTATAATTATTTTTCTAAATTTATGAATCTCTGAATGAGTAGGCGTATGAATCAAACATATTTCGAATGTTATGAGTTTGATGTCAACTTTTTACTCATACTCATTGCAACCTGTACTTATAAATCAAGTGAGTACGAATGATTCAGAGTAGTTAAATTTCAATACTGTTGACTCACTCATATTCCAAATTTCATGAGTATAGAAAACCGATTGCTGATCTTTGATACACACAATATAAGTGAATTGAAAAGCTAGGTCGTAATCCTGCTGAAAAGGTGGCAATAAATGTGAATATGTATGACAGCTGTCATTGCCAATACAAAAAAATAAAAAATAAAGAACAAAAAGAATAAAAAAAGTTAAGACTCACTGTCACTAACTGTTGCCTATGGAAACTTCACACCTGATGTGTGTAAAATTTCTCGTGTTTGTAATCTTCTATAAAAGAATTGTAAAGAAATCTCAAAACAAACATCATCACTTGTATTTATATTATTCAACACCCAACCACTAATGCCTTTTGAAAAAGAATTCTGTTGCAAAGAGAAAACAAAATTCTTATTTATAATATAATAGACATACATAAGTAAACATCTTATAATCATATTCATTCATACCAGCTAATTATTATGATTTCACTTTAAATGATCTGAGTGTTAAATGCGGTTGTTATTTTTCGCTTGTTACAGATTTCTATACATAAATTAAAAAAATTTTTTATTTATTTTTCATAATTCCCTTTATAAATTATTCATAGAAAATTACATTACAATTCGTTTTCATATTTTTCCTACACGCCCCCCCCCCCCAACTCTCTAACTATACTTGAATTGCCATTTGTTACTGGGAATATAAAGAAACTTGAAATGAATAAGGAAATCTGAGATGAGTTTTTATTTTACATTTTAATAACACAGATTTATTTTTGGTTTGTTTTTTTCCTTTTTCGTCTTCTTATTTTCTATATTCTTTTTTGATTTATTTATGATATCATTGCAAATCAACAGGTAGAATTTATTCAAAAGATGTAAAAACATCTTTTGTTTGGGTTGCCATGAAAACGTTAAATATTTCATTGTTTTCTTTGCAAGGAAAAAAAAACAATTTTTTCTTTTCAACAGAACAGCATTTTATTTTAAATATTGAATGAAGACAACAAACTACAAAAGGTTGGAGTAAAATTTTTTCAAATATTTTCTTATGAAACCACTGTAGATTGCAGTTCTTTGAGTTCATCTGTAAATAAATTTCATTGTTTAATAAAGCAGGGCCGAAAAGTTGTGTGTGTTAATTTTACATACGAGTGGCAGGACCTACAGTTTGCAATCGACTTCAAATAACAGATTTGAGAAACTTTTAATTGCACTTTCATTTACTCTCACAGTTTTTTGGCAGAAGTCTGCTGAGAGGAAGTCTCTGAAACTCGGTGTCTTGTCTAATATGTCAACATACTACATACTAAGCTACGGTGAACGATTCCGAACGATTAACGTTTTCCTTAGATATTTGCCCAACCAGCTGTCAATATCCTTGTAGTTGCTGCTGCTAATTTTTGGCAAAATCGTCAGTTCGCTCGTACCTCTATTCGCATAGGCTAAGATAAATGTTCACCGGTTGTCCTGAAGTCAAAAATTTCCACTTCGATCTGTCAAACTAAAGTCTAACTTGTCCTGCTGTTGCAAGTTCGGTTTCGGGCAGTATGGATACACAATACTATTTATATACAAATACAATTGACCGGTGAGGAATCTATGCGAGATAATAACACAATTCTCTATGCTGTCCATCTACCGTGGAATGCATTTTCCCGTCCTTTATAGCATTGTTTTAGAGACGCAATCTCAAAGATCATTACAAACAGTGACGTTTCCGAGATGTATTGGATGATTTTGGATCTCATATGTATTGGCATCATTTATTTCGTGTACTTATGTACTCATACATCCAAATTCTCTCATCGCTGGAGATAATGTTTCAATTAAAATGAGGTTCAGTTGCCAACTGTTCACAAGTTTATTTAAACAACAACAATTGCTCTGTTTGTTATTCCTCTGTTTATACCATTTAACAATAACAATTATTAGGCAATTATTCGACAGATCTTTATAACGGAGATCTTCAAACCACGATTACTCTCTTCAAACGTACCGCATCTTCATACAAGACTGACTGAACTTCACTAACTCACTCACCTGCTTTGCCTTGCCTTTTATATGGTAGGGTAAACAGTCTGATGAATGATCTTGAAGTTGAATGTTCGTGGCTTCGTCGTCTAGAGATCTCTATAAATATCATTGTTTATATTCATTATTGTCGTTTGTGTATTGTGTTTACATTTATTCTTGTAGTGTCGTTTATCGATTTTTGTTTACTTGTTTACCATTTCTTTATGCTGGCTTTTGTTGTTGTATTCTTGTTTACTTGTTTACCATTTTTTATGCTGGCATTTGTTTTTACATTAAGCAGTACGATAATTTGTAAACAGGTTTGCTTACAGCATTGTTTTATTTTTGTAGCTTTCGTTTATAATTTTAATGCAAAGCGATGTAAAAGCAAAACACATAGATTTTTCATTTTCGTAAGTAAGTGATGGAATGTCGTAATTTTAAAAATTTTAATTTAAATTAATTTTTGGAGCCAACTGTTCCTTACACTCAGTGAAAATGCATTATAATAAATAACACTTGACACTCGTGTTCAACAGTATGAGTGATTAAAATAACTGCTCCACTAGTTTGACAGTAAAACATAAAGGACATATGATCTTATTTTGCTGTTCTTCATTTAATTAACGCACTCAACCAAATATATAAATGACCACGCATGGTTTCGACTTTTTAGTTCAACAGAAAATGTAGGAATAAAATTACAACCAAAGCTGGCAAAGCCATAAATATCCAGCAACTACACTCACATTCAACAGTAGAGGGTTGCCTACGAAATTAACATGGCAATATGCTTTGATCGAAGAGAGAAAGAGAGCGAGAGAGAGTATTATTTTTGTAATACATCCTGATTATTTTAACATTTCAAAAATATCTCTCTCTTGCAATTAATTTTATAATATTTCCTTTAAATTCCATTACAAAATTAATAATTCATTTAATTTTTTTCTCTTAGAGACGTAGACACATTAATTTCTCTTCCTTAATTACAAAAAATTTTGAAAATAATTCCCCATCATAACATTGGCTTAAAATGTTTAATTCCTTGCAATCCTTTGGCTTCCATTATCTTCGTTATAATTCTTAAATTAAATATTTAGCCAACATTACTAGGAAGTTAAGATAATAGTCTCTGGATAATTGTATTTTTGCCATATGAAGCATAATCTAATGCTTGTTGCTAACACTAGGCTATGAAAATAATTACAACTTTAAGCATCAGTCCGTCTCTGATGTTAAAACGTATTCCTTCATGTATATGTACATATGTATGTGGTAGGTTTTGGATGAATGAAAGAGTGTATGTGGCTAGACAGCGAATTTATATCGCATTATCAGGAGACATATTGCAATTTATACAGACACATACAGTACAACACTTATGAGGCAGAAGAGGCATTTCACGTATATGCAATATAAGTGTGATGAACTTAAAAAAATATCACACATGTAGAAATTTTAGATTAGAAGACAGAGTTAACACTTAACGTAACAGAACTACAAAGAATTACAATAATATGATATAAAACAATATCAAAGTACAACAACAAATACTATATGGAATATCGTTGAATTTGCCAGGCTAGAAGTTACCACACGATAACTGAATGTAGTGTAAATTGAGCAATAACAATGGTTGTTAGTGTAGTTGTAGAAAAATGCCTGACGTATAAATACTTTTCTAATATCAGTGCTTTGTTTAATCAAAGAAGAAACAAAAGCTAGTTTCCCTCGTAAAAAAAACTCATTCTGAGGTTCTAGAAGTTGCCAGACGAAAGTTGAATAAAATGTAAATGAAGCGACAACTAACGTTTAAACTCTCTTCTAATATCAATGTTATGTTTAATCAAAGAAGACACAAAAACAATTTCGCTCGTAAAAAACTAATTATAAGATTTTAGAAGTTACCAGACAGAAACTGAATGAAGTGGAGGAGGGACAACTAAGGTGCCAGCGCAGTTTTAGAAAAAGCGTGATGTATAAACACTTTTCTATTATCACTGTTATATTTAATCAAGGAAGAAACAAAAACAAGTTTCCCTCGTAAAAGAAACTTATTGTGAGGTTCTAGAAGTTGCCACACGAAAACTGAATGTAGTGTAAATTAAGCAGCAACTACGCTAGTGCAGTTTCAGAAAATTGCCTGACGTTTAAACTCTCTTCTAATATCACTGTTATGTTTAATCACAGAAGAAATAAAACCAAGTTTCTTTGTAAAAAAAAACTCATTGTGAGGTTCTAGAAGTTGTCAGACGAAAGCTGAATGAGGTGTAAATGCAGCGACAAATAACGTTTCCAAAGCAGTTTTAGAAAATGCGTGACATATAAACACTTTTCTATTACATCTGTTATGTTTAACCAAGGAAGAGATAACAGCATATTGCTCTAATGAGAAGACAACTATTTCTATTCCAAATAAGGATCACTTCGAAGAGTTGCACAGTACAGAAACCGAAGTACTCTAACTTAATAGTTAATTTGAGGCCGAGCTTTAAACAGCACTGGACAATAGCCAGTGTCAAGGCTAAAAAGATTACTCTTGGGCACATGTTGTCGAATATTACTATTCTTCGAGGTGAAACAAGTCGGCTTCTATCAATCGTTGTTGAATCTGATGCAATCTAAGTAGCATCAATATGCGAAAATGAATTGTAAACCGTAGATAATACAGGTTCGTAAATGCTTAGCTCAGGTTTGTTGTCCTATGTATATAGGAAAGGTTCGAATGCATCAAGGTCTAAAACAATGGTTAAAAGGATGAAATGTGTAGATGAATAGCACAGCAAACTGTGTTCTTATCTCGCACGGATTCCACACTGGTCAAGTGTGTTTGTATATAAATAGCCCTGTATGTCCAATGTGCCCGAAACTGAGCTTGAAAGTTTGACAGATTGAAGAGGAAATGTTAAGTTTCAGGAAAACAAGTGAAAATTTAATTTGGCATATGCGAATAGAGTGACAAGTGAATAATCACCAGCACAACGATATTGACAGCTGGTTGGGTAGATATCCAGAAAAATGTTAATCGTTCGGAATCATTCACCGTAGCATAGTACCTAGTATGTTGACTTATTAAACAAGACACCGATCACTCATGTATAAAATTAAAACATACAACATGAGTGGTGTGAGATGCAAGGTTCTAATCCTGACTAAATGCTTGTAATGATCACTAAAGTAAAGCAAGTTAATCGTTCTGAAACAATTAAAGTATAGGCACTATGACACTTAGGTATAGTACTCTGACTGGCAGTCTGTTATATGTTCTTAAACGAAAGAGAAATTGTTACTTCTGTTACACACATTTTTTAAGTGTGAAATTACTCACATAAGCAAACATAACAGTCAGTTTTCACTCATACATGCATTTATTATTACCACTGTGTTCTGTGTGAGATGCTGAAAGCAGCTTTAGTTTGCACTTTTTCACATGCTCACAGATGTACATGTACAATGTACATACACATGTACAATGTACATACATGTTCATCATTCATTGTGTCAGTGTATATGCCACAAAGTATAATGCACATAAATATTCGTAGACATCTACCACTACATGAAGTATTCCTTATGTTACTGCATCATACACACATACAGTTAAGTCAACATTAATACACATGCAAATAAATTTATACACGTTGAAAATTACTTCTTTTTTAACTCATTACTCTTGAGTCACAAGTCATGAGCATAGGCTACATGCATGCGTTACTCATCATCATCCTCATCATGCTCTCCTTCAATTGCTTCGTTTTACTTTAAAAATGCTGGCAGGAAAAAATACAAAGAAAACAGAAATAAAAAAACATCTGTGAAATGGCAAATGGCATCGTAAACATCGAGAGAGAATGATGGAGCTGGAGTTCGAGTTGGTGTAGTATTTTTAAATAATTTTTTTTTTGTATTTATTTTTATTTTCCACTATATTTTTTATTACATTTTTAATTATGTGCATATGAGTGTAAGTAAATACAAGAGTGTTGCTACTTTAATTTCACTTTTTATTGCTGCCAGTGCTACTTTAGCTGGGTGGGTTTCATTAAACGTATGAACATGATTATTGTGTTTATTGAGATGGTACGTCTTCTTACTCGCCCTTTACGTCTGCTGTTTTTCTTTTTTACTTCACCATGTAATTTCTTTTTCATTAAAACATTATTTGCACGATTTTTTTAATAAATTTAATTTTTGAGGGTGGGGAGAATGTTTTAAAGAAGCGAATAAACACTCACACACTTGAACAAATTAAATACGATGGATAAGATCTATCCAGTTCGCTATCTTACCCTACACTAGGCATACAATTGTGTAGTAGTCTACTGTATTTGAAAAGTTCTAATATTAGCTTACAGCTGTTGCTACAGGATACATCATTATTTCAACATGCCGGTGTATATAAAAAGTGTATGTTGTTTTTTCTTAGTATGTATAGGACCTCAGAAACCATTGGTCAATTCACACGACTTTGTATCGTGTATGTTGTATTGAATACATTTGGTTGTTTGTGAACGCTCAATGCTTTGCTCTATTGTGTGTTTCGTGTTCCATATGTCTTCTTCATAATTTTTGGCATTCAAACAATTTGATAACACGAAACCAATACAACTTATAAAAATATATTGGGAAAAATAACGAAATTATTAGATTAGGGACGATAACAATCCACATGAGATCCAACAGAGTCCAATGCATTTCAAAAAAGTCACTGTTTAGTATGTATTGTGGCCAGATTTCATTGTAGACGGCATTGGCCCGATCATCACAGTCAATGCCGACCACTATAGGTCAATAATTACCAACTTATTTTTGTCTGAATTGAATAATCTGGACAATAACGTCATGTTGTTTCAGTAGGACATGTAGCGTCGCCCTACTGCTCATCTTACACTACATTGCATTGTGTAAAAGCAATTTGAGGTCAAGATTATCTCGTGTTTAGATTTTGGAAACTGGCCACTAATATCATGCTATTTCCTCCCTTTTTCTTTGGTGTTTTCTTAAGTCGCAGGTGTATGTAAATAACCCGCAAACCACAGCGATTCTTAAAGCCGACATAACCCATGCCATCGATCAAATTCTTATTTACATACGTACTTAGTTGGGCACTACAAACCTCTAGTAAGAATTATGATCGAACTTCTCACACAACTTATGTTGTGTGTGTTAATTTTATCCATGATTGGCGGGACCTACAGTTTATAGTCGACTCCGAACGACAGACTTTACATTGAATTCTATTTAGTCACAAAGCTTTTGCCGGAAGACTGCTGAAAGGAAGTGACTGAAGAGATATTTTTTTGTATTTCGTTTTGTCTGAGCTGGGGCTCGAATCAGGGCCTCAAGTCTAAAACGCTAACATATTACCTACTAGAATACGGCAACTTTAAACGATAAAACTCAGACTGATTTATTCACAAGAGTCATGGAAAGCCTTTCACGGCCAGAAGCCATGGAGAGCATTGAAACGATATTGTATTCAACAGATCGTTTAAGAAAAAAAAAGTTCGATGATATCTTATCCACACTTAGTTTTACTTAATTTAAGACCCAACAAAAATTCCAAGCTAATTCCTGGTCCAATTTTTGCTTTGCAACTACTCATTCCGTTTAGGACACATACACATACATAAATTGCTTACGCTGGTGTAGAGTGTTATTCCAAAAAAAAAAATTATCATAATATACACAAAGCTTATGGTAAATATGAGAGAAAAAAAAAGCAACAGTAATGTAACATGAGAAGAAGGTGAATTAAACTGAATAAGATTAAAACGATGAGTGTTCTTTTTTTCTATCATCTGTGAACTATGAAGATGTCAACACGTGTATAGTGGTGTTTAAAAAGCCATGTAAAATGTTGACAATTTTTATGACACCTCTTGATGTAGATATTTGAAGGAAAACATTGAATTCAATTTATTTTGCTTTTACGAAGCAATTACAATATTTTAAGACGAAAAGAAAAAAAAGACTCTTAAAAGAAAGGAACTCAAGTAATTTTAAAACCCTCCAAGACCGATATGGTTCTCTTCACTAGGAGATATAAGATTCCGACCTTCACCCTTCCTAGCATATGTGGTACCAGACTCACGTTGAGTCCCGAGGTTAAATATCTGAGCCTCATCCTTGATGCCAAACTCGACTGGAGGGCGAATGCTAGGCACATAAGGTTATCGAACCCAATCAGGAGGAGGATGGTGTTGCCTTCTGGTGGACTGCTCTGAACCAACTACACAACAGACTTCTCGACAAGGTCAGAAGATCTGCGGCGATTTATATAACTGGTTCTCTACGCACCACCCCCGCAAAGGCCTTGTTTGCAATGCTCAACAGGCTTTCTACTGTGCTTCTCGCTAAGCAGGCAGCTAAGTTTGCAGCGACTAGACTTAATGCCCTGTTTCGTTGGCATATTGTACCTTCGGGCCACTGTTCTATTTTGGAGGTTGATCATGTGGCCCCATCGAACATCGATTATCTCCCAGTGGAATATTGTCTTTCAATTTCTGAATTCGAGTAGGGATGACTGGTAGCTTAAAACGATCGTCCCCCCGGAACTCATGGATACACACGGATGGCTCTAAACTCGAGAGTGGGGTTGGGAGTGGAGTCTATTTTGGGAAACTGGACCTTCTTTCTGGGCACATTAGTGTCTCACTGGTTTGGGTCTTCGGGCACAGTAACATTCCAGGAAAACTGCAGGGCCGATGAGCTGGCCAGAGCAGGTGCACTCCTTCCGGAATCCTCTTCAGTCGACATGGGTATGCCACTCGCCTCGATCAAGTTGGCCATTGCGAGGAAATTCTTTCTAGACGCCAACCTGTCCTAGGTCAATGAGGACTCATGCTCCACCGCCAGACTCAATTCGGCCCTGATGGATAGAAGGCGTACCAACCAGTTACTTGGACTCGGTTGTGGCATTATCTTAAGTGACCATGCTAACAGGCCATTGTGTTAGGGGTAGACACGCGGAAAGGATGCAGCTACCACTTAAAGACTTCTGCCGTGGGTGCATATTCGCTGAGGAAGAGGAGACTGTTATTCGCTTTCTTTTTCAGTGCCCATCTCTTGCGAGGTGCGGATATACTTAGGTTATTTGGCTCTCCATTTCTTGTCAGCTTGACGGGGCGATCATCTATTGATGTAAATGATATAACTTCGTTCATAAAACTTTCTGGCTGGTTTTCCAGCGTAGGGTAGTCGTGCTTTTGATGTGTAGCCCTTGCGCTGACCTACTTCTTAATCTTCCTGGATTTTAGTGGAACTTGGTCAGTACAGAGACTGCGTTCACCGGTGGTATCTCAACGGGCCGCTATGGGTGCTAAAATGAGCTTTTTGATATCAGAGCTACCACTCCGACCTAACCTAACCTAACGTAAGTGATGCGAGAAGTTAAGTCGTAATCCTGACTGAATGATTGCAATGGGCGATCATTACAAACATCGGATCTGTTCCGAGCTATAAAAAGGAGAATGCTAAATGTCCCACTGTATTTAAGTTATTAAATAAATTTTTTCTTCATTCCACTGTTTACATTCTGATGTATACTTTATTTCTTTACTTTTCGCATCTTTTTTTCCTGTATTATTTATCCATAAAATTATATTTGCTACTCTTCTTATTCTCTTTTTTTTAGTATCCTTTCACTTGAGCTATATATGCTCGAACAATGCAACTGCAAAAGAAAAACGCAAAACCCCATCAAGGAAAAGGCAAACAACAAACGAAGGAACAAAAAAAAAAGGAAAAAAATGGAAAGAAAGTAACTGAAGACTACAAATGATAATAACATTGTTATGGAGCTCTATGCAGGAGCATAGGGATGATGAAAAAAACAACTGAAAGATATGAGAAAAAAAAGGAATAACAAGAGGAATCAACGAAAGGAAAATTGCTGAAGGCAATAAGTTTTGATGCGTTCGGTATTCAGTGGAATAAATTTTTGTTTCTAGGTACCTATGGTAACATTAAACAGATTGAAAAAATGTCTCTCAACGGCAAGAAGATAATAAATATGAACATGAGCATATGTATGCACAAATATATTCATACTTACAGTCACACATCCACACGCATGTAGTTGATAAATAGTGCGATTGCTGGAATATATTTAAAATCCTCTGTTAACTGACATATCTTTTTTATTAAGGATGAGAGAGAAATAATGAACGTAATGCTTACGACAACTCTCTTAGGAGTGAATCGAGACCATAGAAGAAATGATTAAAAACTCCATTTTATGTCTCAACAAATTTGTACGGCTGTCAGTACTCAAATAGTAATTCTCGTTCTCTTTCGCTCTCTGTGTCATTTGCTTTTGTCTGCGTATTGTATACGAATTCACGCAAAAGATATGCACAGCCAGCCATACGTTTATTGTGTTTCATCAACAGCAACAACGTGTTGTTGGCCATTTCGTTAACGTTCTCCTTTGCCAAAAACCATGAAATTTAAGTATGGACAGTTATTTGGCTGCCGCTTAAGATAATTTTTTCTTTCTTTCTTTCTTTCTTTCTTTTCATTTTGGGGGTTTTCTCGTCAGTTCGTCTTAATGTTTCTGACATTTAAAACGTTGCCTGGAAATGGCTTTGACATACAGCCAAAAACCACTTAAAAAATTTCAAAATGATGCTCAACGCATGGCCATCATAAATTCCATACGAAATTAAAAGTTTTAAAACAATACCTAGAATTTTCCTTTTTCCCTTTTCCTTTTTTTCTGTTTGGGGAATTTTGTTAAACCGCTTTGCTTTTAGGCATGGGAATACATGGTTTTCTTGTTTGTACGAGAAAAATTTTTTAAAAATTTATTTGAAATAAAACCATAACCACCATGACATGATGGGTTTTGAAAGCTCAAAACTCTGTCTGCCTGTCTGTGGCATCAGAAATTTAGAGCAGGTTTTTTTTTTTCTTTGGATTTCATTAAGTTCATAATTAGCGTTGTTAGCACAACATTTTGTGAACTTCATCTCATCCAACAATTTCCTCTAATTAAAAAAAATAAACTGAAGCACTACAAGTACAGACATTTATCGAGAGTGTATGAATTCAATTGTCATGAGAACTGAGATCTCCAAAGCATACAAACCGTTAAAAATAAGTGCCATTTTTATCAAACTGTTGACATGGAATAGGTATTCATACAGCGATTACATTCTATTATCAATCTCTTGACAAGCCAGTGCCCCAGTTATAGCCTTAAACTTAGGTCCATTATCAGCTTGTTGGCACTGTCCTCGTAAGCATATTAAAGCGAATTCCAATATGACTTGGACACGGTAGTCGGTAAACTAATTTAGCAGATTGAAATTAGCCACACAGTGGGGACATTCTATTAACAATCTTTCAACAAGACAGTGCACCAGTTATAGTCTTAAACCCAGTCCCATTAACAGCTTGTCTTTGTAAGCACATTGCAGCGAATTTCAATATACCTAGGGACACAGCAGTCGGTAAACTAATTTAGCAGATTGAACTTAGTCAGACAGAGCAACACTATATCCAAGATAACTTCGTAAGGATTGAGAACTTGGATGGCTGCCTAATTTTCATTTTGTTACGAATATAGAAAAATCTAAATACTGGTATTTTGCTGTTACATCGTTTAACATTAATATTATAAACAAAAGTTACAAACACAAGTATACAAAAATATACCAACAAAACACCAGCATAAAAAAAATGATAAACAAGTAAACAAAAATATGCCAACAACACTACAATAATAAATTTAAACAAAATACACAAATAATACTAAAATAATAAACTCAAACAACGATGTCTATATTTATAGAGATTTCGTAAAACGAAGTTAAGAACGTTTGTCTTCGAGAACATTTATCACACTGTTTTCTTTGTCATATAAAAGGCAAGGCAGGGCAGGCGACAGAGTTAGTGAAGTTCAGTCAGTCTTGCGTGAAGACGCAGTGTGTTTGAAGAGAGTAATCATGGTTTGAAGATCTGTCGAATAATTGTCTAGTAACTGCAAGGGCTATAAATAGAGGAATTACAAAGAAAAGCAATTGTTGTTGTTTACATCAAGTTGTGAACAGTGGCACACAGATTTAGGCGAATAATAAAGAATTTTAATTAAAACCAAACACAAATTTATTTTTACTTTTATTTGCAATCTACGGGCTTATATTTTAAATGGTAAAAACAATAATTTATTGTATCTAAAGGCCACAATCATATTTTAATGTATCAGTTATTTAACACAATTGGACATTACAATCCTTCAGTCAGGATTACGGAACAAGTTTCCCACACCACTTTTGTTGTGTGGGTTAATTTTATACATGAGTGACGGGACCTACAGTTCTTAGAGTTTTTGCCACAAATTTGCTGAGAGGAAGACGCCGAAGAAATATTTTTCATATTTTCGGGCCTTGTGTCGAATAAGCCAATACACTATCAACTAGACTACGACGAATTCAAACGTATCAGTTTAAGCCCATAAAAGATGTTTTCATTTGGAAAAATTTAAATCTTTTTTCCAACTCCGTGCTTTAATTTGTTCATTTATGGTTTGTCGGTTCTTTTGCTCGCATTTTTCTATTTTTACTTTCACTTTCCCATTATCGTCTTTGTTTTTCGCCTTAAGAGAACTTTTGTTTGTTGTATATATGCATGATAATCATATTTCCATAATTGCTGAATAAAAATGTAAATATAAACTGAGCAAAAAGAAAACCAAAAAGAAAATATTTTCAATGATGTATGCATGGTACACAGGCTTAGAGGTTTGCTACATAAAATTGGATTTTCATAAGATGCGCTCTAACGAGCTTATATAAAGGGTCCGCCAAATAACTCTTTTTTTTTTTTTTGAAAATGCTTTAAAAAAAAACTACTGAATATTTTCTCAAATTTCTTTTTTTATTTGAAAGTACAATCCTTTCGGTTAATAATGGAAAATAATTTCATTCAAATGGCTACCTCGGCTGGCCATGCAGTAGCCAACCCGATCGTTCCAATTTTTAAGCACATTATCGATTGTGTGCAACTGTATTTCACCAATGGCTTCACGAATATTATCCTTTAAAGCGTCAATTGCCTCTGGCTTGTCGGCGTAACACTTTTCTTTGATGGCACCCCACAAATAATAGTCCAACGGTGTCAAATCGCAGCTCCGAGGTGGCCAAATGACATCAGCTCTGCGGCTGATAATGCGATCTCCAAAAACAGGGTACAAAACATCGAGTGTAGCTTAGGCTGTGTGGCACGTAGCGTCGTCCTGTTGAAACCAAATGTTGCCAATATCCCCTTCTTCAAATTTTGTGAACAAAAATTCGTTCAACATGCCCATTGACTGTAACGGCCACTCCTTGCTCATTTTCGAAGAAGAAAAATTATGCCTCTGGACAAAAATCCGCACCAGACAGTGACTCGTTTTGGGTGCGTCGGCTTTTCAAAGTATGCGTGCGAGTTTTCTGTGGCTCAAATGCGACAATTTTGCTTGTCTACATACCCGCCAAGATCAAAATGAGCTTGATCTGAAAAGATGATTTTTTTTTTGCCAAAATCGGCATCTTCTGTAAGTCGATCGCAGGCCCACTTAGCGAAGCAAAAACGCATTGGATGGTCAATATTCTTTCAGCAGGAGGATAAAACTAATTATCTGTCAAATCAGACATGTGCTATGTTTAACCATTCACGAAATAAGCACTACATAGTTTAAAAAAAACGTTTGATGGCAGACCCAATAATAAAATAAATCCTAATGGTTTGGTAATTTGTAAGGTTATGTTATTTCATACCTACAAATACAAAAATTCCCTTCATATTCTATTGTATTAAAGACATAATTATCCTGTAGTTGTGTATGGTTTTCGCATTTTCTGTAGTTTTTCCCTAAATTAGGCCTCTTCATTTGGTTACATTATAAAAACACTTTCCTTTGTATGTGTTTCCTTGTCTGTGTTTAAGGCCAAAATAAAATGTTTATGACGGAAAATTTATTTTTCTCTCTCTTTCTTTAGTTTCCCTTCTTTTTCTATCGTTTTCCTTTTTTCCTTAATTTTTCTTTTTTTTTTTCTATTTTGTTTTCAACAATAAAACTTCATTTAAAAGTTTTTCGTTGTTTAGCAAATTGATTGAATTTGCTTTTGTTGTATATGGGGGTATTGTATTGTTTGTTTTAAATAAGGAAATTGTTTAAATAAATTTATTTAATTTCGTTTGTTTTTGTTTTTATTTTTCTTTTTTTTCAATACAGAATAGTTTTATTTTACTCTTAACATTTAAAAGGAAAATCAGGAAACAATTGTTTCAATTGAATCAACAAAGAAAAATGTTTACCCTTTCAATATTTCTCCTTTTTTATTTACATTTTTTAATCAAAAACATTCCCTACAATGTCATAAATAAGGTTTTCAATAGAAGAGATAAATCCAGAGGATGACCACAGGAAATGATTTCCCATCACTAATATATGTATGTAGCATGGTTGTGTATGAACTCTTATTTAAAATATATGAGGAAGGCATCCAATGCCAAGGACAGTCGGAGAAAATAGTTTCGATGGCGAATGCCAAATGGACAACGAATCCATCACTAATGTGTAGCACGGTTAAGTAGCATGGTTTCAGATGAACTCTTATTGAAAATATCGGAGGCAGACTTTCCGTAGCAAGGATATAAAGAGAAAATAGTTTTGATGGCGAAAGCCAAATGGACAACGAATCCAAGACTAATGTGTAGCACGGTTAAGTATGAACTCGTATTGAAAATATCCGAGGCAGGCACGGATAGACAGAGAAAATATTTTCGCTGGCCAAAGTCAAATGGACAACGAATCTTTGTAACATCATACAAAGAGAGATTGAGATTGTAAATTATTTCTGCATAGCGGCTGGATGAATTCATTTCACAGAAGAAAAATAAAAAAAAAACTTACTAAATGAACATAAAATCGAGATGAAAGGCTTATATGGAAGGCATTTCAAAAAAGGCCAGACATGCCACACTGATATGCAAAGAGTTGCTAGTTATTCCTAGATATGTAAAACAAGGAAGTAGCAGTAGTCTAGTAGGTAGTGTATTGGCTTATTAGACATGAGACCATGGTTCAAACCATGGCACAAATATTAAAAATATTTCTTCGGCAATTTATTCTCAGCAGATTTGTGGAAAAAACTCTGTGAATAAATAAAAAAAAATTGACATGAAAAGTTTCTCCAAAAAAAATCTGTCATTCAAAGACGACTTTAAACTGTAGGTTCCGCAACTCATGTATGAAATCAACACACGCAACATAAGTGGTGTAAGAAACTAGGTTGATCTTGATTACAGAGTTGTATTGACTAATTACTTATGTATATATGTGTAGCGTATACGTAATATTTGTATGTGAATTAAATATTAATCATACGCAGCATTGCCAGTAAGCTTTGTTTTTTTATTTCTGAGGAAAGACTTTTTTTTTAAAAAAAACTTGTTTAAAGAAAACACCGGAGGCCGGTGCTCTCTGTTGGTGTTTCTTGGACTAATGACCAATTACTTATGTATGTTTGTGTAGCGTATACGTAATATTTGTATTTGAATTAAATATTACTCATACGTATGAACCAATGTTATGTGTGTATGATTTGAATGAGACACGCAATGGCAGAGCAGAAATTCAATACCTACGAAGGAGTCGAAAATTCGGGGACTAAATGGTTCTCTTCAAAAGACGAACAATTTTATTGTCGTGGAATCCACATTTCATACTTATACACCTACTATACATAAGATTGATCTGTTTCACAAGAACATTAATTTTCTTATCTTTCCTTTTGGAATAATTAAAGTCTCCATCACATCATATGTTTGTTTACCTCTCAAGAGAAAGAGGGATACTAACTACGCGACCGACGTTGTTAGCGTATTAGACGTGAGGCCATGGTTTAAAACCAAATATCAAAGATATTTCTTCGGCAACTTATCCTCGGCAGATTTCTGGAAAAAGGCTCTGTGAATAAATAAAAAAATTTCCATGAAATCTTTCTCCAAAAAAATCTGTCGTCCGGAGTCGATTTCAAATTGTAAGTGTCGCCACTCATGCATAAAATGAACACACACTACATAAGTGGTGTAAGAAACTAGGTTTTGAGCCTGACTAAAGGGTTGTAATTACCAATTATTTACGGCCATTTAAGAATTAAGTTATCTGAGATCCAAATTACGGCCGATAACTATACTTTCGATATAGTCAAGGAATTTACTTATCTTGGCTTCGCCGTTACCACCAAAAATTATGTCAGTCTGGAGATCAAGCACAGGATCACTCTCAAAAGGCAATTGGGTAACAGAGACCTTTCTCGTACGATAAAACTAATACCTCATCCTCTGCGTGCTTCTTTATGGCTCAGAGGCATGGACCCTATTAAGGGCTGATGCAGCAACCTTGAGAGTATTCAAGAGAAAAGTCCTACGTAAGATCTTCGTGTTGCAGTGCGTGTTGGCGATGACTTCCGCAACCGATCCAACAGTGAGCTGTATGAGGTCCTCAATGATATAGACTTTGTGCAGCGTATTAATATCCAGTGGCTACGCTGGCTCGGCCATATCGTTCGAGTGGAGGAGGGTGTTCCGGCGAGACAGGTATTTGATGCGGGGATCTGCGAAACGCGGCGAGGAGAAAGAGATTGTTTGCATTGGAAGTACAAAATCGAGGAAGCCCTGCCTTCGATTGGTGTGACCAACTGGCGTAGGCGAGCAAGATGCAGTGGCGCCGTTAATGGCCAATTACGAAGAAGAAAAAATTAAATGGGCGAAATCCAGTTAGTTTCTGCATCAAAGCTGATGTTATTCCTTCTGAGATTCTTATACAAATTACAATTTCAGTTATTATTGCGGTAGTGACAAAGTGCTTAGAGGCAAAGGTATATTTGTAACAATGCCTTTAATCAGTAGAAAATCTACCATAAAAGTATATCTAAATTTGTTTGCCCACACTCCTTAGATGATTTTTCCTAGTGCAATAATAATAACTAGAAAAAATCTTCAACACAGCAGAATGATTGCCTTTTCAGCTTTCAAGGCCATCGAAAGCATACGTATGAATATTAAAGAAATGTATATTTAATTTATTTTTAATTTATTTAATACTGTGTTTAAATTATAATACAACAGTATAAAAAGCAAGTAATGCTAGTAATTAAATTTTTTAATTGTCATTTTGCATTTAATCTGCATTGTTAACATCTGACCTTAAATTTTATTGTGTAACATTTAATACAGTTTAATGTCATTTATTTTAAATTTGATAACACGCTAATAAATGCCAGCTGTTTGCTTTTATTTATTTCATTATTTCATTTTGTTTCTATTTGTTATTAAATAATAAATATTAAATATTTAATTAAGGTTACAATAATGTGCCACACTATTGCGGATTCTATTTTACATGCATTCATGGTTAAATAATTGCTCGCGTTTAAAGTATTTCACTAAACACGTACTCTTCGTATTGAAAACGTATTAATCGACAAACCACAATGCAAAAGGAAAAAAAAATATTTTATTGCTGGCATATTCCATTGACAGACAATTAAATAAATTAATTGTTTAAAGGAAAATTTAAATGTGAAGCACAAAATATTTTACGATGATTTTATTGCGTCCCTCCAAATATCAGCGAGAAGGTTATTACAACAAGCTGGAAAGAACATAAACAACAAGAAAGTATTTGGTAAGGAAAATATAGCAGAAGATACCCTGAAAGTCGCCGTAGTCTAGTAGGTAGAATGTTGGCTTATTAGACGCAAAGCCCGAGTTCAAACCCCAGGTAAGAGGTCATCGGCGACTTCGTCTCAGCAGATTTCTGGAAAAAACTCGGAGCGTAAACAAAATTGCCATGAATACCTTCTCAAACATCTGTCGTTCGAAGTCGATGTTAAACTGTAGGTCCCACCACTCACGTATAAAATTAACGCACACAACATGAGTGGTGTGAGAAGTTAGACCGTAATCCTGACTGAAGAGTTGTAATGACTAATTATATAGATACCCTGAAAATCTTATCAAATATAAGCGATTCTTTCAACGGTCACCCATAAATGGGTTAATCGACATGGGTTTAAGGAGGGTACTACCAGAGATCAGCAATGAGTATTCAAAAACATGAAAAGAATCGAATCATACTCATAACTTCTGATATTTATACGCGTTCATACTTATTTAAGTATCATACTCATACTACTCATATTCAAAGTTTGAAGTACTCATAGTACTCATACCTAACAATACACATGGTGTTGTGGATTTCGACTCTCCTTTACTCGACATTTACAAGCATCACAAAATAAATATGATTCGCTTACAAACACAACAGTACCTACTAGAAGGTTGTGTGTTTGCTTCGCTTGTTGTCTTTGTCATTTTCATTCTTCTTTTTTTGTAAATGCAACAACAACTAAGACTTTAAATTTTGTTGAATGATTCGCATCACTTGAATCATTTATGAGTATTATAAGTATTTTTCATGTTATGAATCTGAATGAGTAGGCGAGTGAATCAAACATATTTCGAATGACATGAAGTTGATGTCAATGTTGTACTCATACTCATTGCAACGTGTACTTATAAATCAATGTTTTAGCGAGTACGAATGAATCAGAGTAGATGAATTTCAATACTGTTGACTCACTTATACTCAAAATGTTATGAGTGCTTATGAGTTGCGAAAAAACAATTCATTGCTGATCTCTAGGTACAACATAGCTTATGCAACAATTAATACGAACGAATTGGGTAGTGAAATTAGTATCCCTCTTTATCTTGAGAGGCAAACGTATAATGGCACACAGGCTTTAATTATTCGCAAACGCAAGATAAGAAAACTAATGTACAGCTTAATCTGACCTCTTATGTGTACTGTATGTACAGGGTATGAAAGGTGGATTCCACGACAATAAAACTGTTGGTCTTTTGGAGCAAGCCAATTAGTCAACGAATTTTTGACTTCTTCGTATGTATCGAATTTATGCTCTGCCAATGCTTGTCGCATCCAAACATATACACCTAACATTGGTTCATGCGTATGAGTAGTATTTAATTCACATACAAATATTACGTATACGCTACATAAACATACATAAGTAATTGGTTATTACAACATCAACATCATTGTTTACATTTATTCTTGTAGCGTTTGTTTGTGTTTGTTGTTATATTAAGCAGTACGATAACTTGTAAACAGATTTGTTTACTGCATTGTTTTGTTTTTGTAGCTTTTGTTTCTAATTTTAATGTTAAGCGATGTAAAAGCAAAACGTTAGTATCTAAATTTTTCATTTTCGTAACAGTATGTTTAATTATTAAACTTTAATACACGTTTGCATTCATTTATTGAAACAACATGTTGTAAAGGATCTTTAATTGATGTGTTGCCTTATTGGGCCAAATGTTTTCTATGGATTCGTGTTTATTAATAAATGTTTTTCAATTATTTTGCGTTTATAATTGCGGCAGCAGTTATTTAATTATAATTTATTTTTTATTTGTTTTGTTTAGTGTAAATATTTAATGTTACAATAAATATTTTTATGTATGCATTTTAGATTTACACTTAATTGGTTTGTACAATATTTTGTTTTCCAATTAGGAACATATTGTGGTCGAACACTGGTTATAAACAAACTGCAGAAAACACGTTATTTATACGCCATAACATGTGTATTAAATGAAGCTATTTTTGGCGAGTTCTTAATTATGAAAATAATAAATTTAATATTATCTTGGAAAAGATATTTCATTTAAATTTTATTTTATTGAGTCCGCTTGGGAGCAGTAACAGACGTTTCACAATTGATTAAAAAAAAATAAATAAATCCTGCTTTAAAACCAAATCAACAAACCAAATCTCCAACGTATGTTAATATTTTAATAACCTAGCCATTCGTATTTATAGCCATGTTATCAGTTCATATAATTGGCTATAAAATGAGAAAATAAAAAAAATAAATAAAATATTACAACAAATTTTACACAGGTTTTAAAATATGTTAAATCAAGAGACATATATTTTATGAACAAGGTGTCTCAACAGAAAGTTCGTATTTGTAGAGATTTAAATTTGTTTCTTAATTTAGATTGACACACTTTCAATACGAGAAGCACCCAATATTGCATGTTGGCCTATAATAATCCTCAGTGAAGATCTTGCTATTCTATTCATAATATTCTATTACAGGCCGAAAAGTCTGCTGAATATCTTCTCGACCATAATATGCAACAAATAATCATTTTTTTCCCGAAGCAAAGGCTCTCCCCACTATCTCTCCTATATTCTTTGAGTTCGGTATGCATGAATTTTGCACAGAGAACTGAACTGAAGAAAATTTTGCATTAAAATTCTTTTGGTCCAAGACACAGTCTGCATTGTAAACTGTCATCCGTCTTGAATAGTTGAAAGAGTTAGATTTTATTGGAAAGAATATTCAAAAAAAAAAATCCATTTTATTTCGCTATTATAAGATGTCAGCTAAAATTAATGAAGATAATGACAAATTTCGACAGTGGACATGTCACTATGATATATAGGCACGCCAATACCTTTAGCTCTCCCTTACTTACTTGCTTAGTTGATCTATTATAACCTTTTGGTCAGGATGACATCCTAGCTTCTAATCCCATATTATATGTGTTAATTTTGTCCATAAGAAACATATCTACAGTTTAACATCGAATCCGAACGATGGATTTGTGAAACTTTTTATAGCAAGTTTATTTACTCTCAGAGTTTTTGCCAGAAGACTGCATAAAAGCCTTTAAACTCTTTCGGTCTTTTTAAATTTCTTCATTATTTTGTTAATTCATTGTCTTATAAATCGCTTATGGTAACCACAATGTACGTGGTCATTGCTTGAATAACGGTTAAGTAAATGGCCAATCGTTCACCTATTAAATGGCACTTTAGATGCAAGTTTTTTTAACAGCTGACAGTCTTGCTGGTTTTGAAATCATTTAATGGATAAGGCTATACCTTAATGGTGGTTTGATTAGTAGCAAGCACAATATATTGTGAAGAATTCATTGGTTAGTTGCTCTATCGGTGTATGTCTTTTCTTTCCTGTCCAATTATTGAGTGTGATTTTATGGAGATGTGAGACAATTGCCTGATGCCTTAATTTTTGAATTTTTATTGCTGGCTGCATGTTTCGTAAATTCATAGGATTACAGCAGTGCATAGCATTTACAAAGCTACTTTTCCTATGGTTATATCACATCTTATGTTAGCGCTATCTTGCACCCTCCGCAGAGTCTATTGGTCCATACCAGAGATCGGGAATGAATCGTTTTTCCGCAACTCATAAGTACTCATGAAATTTTGAGTATGAGTGAGTCAACGGTATTGAAATTCAACTACTCTGATTCATTCGTACTCATTACAACATTGATTTATAAGTACAGGTTGCAATGAGTATGAGTACAACGTAAACATCAAACTCATAACAATCGAAATATGTTTGATTCATACGCCTACTCATTTAGATTCATAAATTTTGAAAAATACTTACAATACTCATAAATGATCCGAGTGATTCGAATGATTCGAATCATTTATCAAAATTTACAGTCTTTGTTGTTGTTGCATTTACAAAAAAAGAAGAAAGAAACAGACAAAGAAAGCAAGCAAAGCAAACACACAACCTTCTAGTGAGTATTGTAGTGTTCGTACGTGAATCATACTTATTTTGTGATTCTTGTAAATGTTGAGTAAAGGAGAGTCGAAATCTACAACATCATGCGTAATATGAGTACTTAAAACTTTGAATATGAGTAGTATGAATATGATATTCAAATAAGTATGAATGCGTATAAGTATCAGCAATTATTAGTATGATTCGAATCTATTCATATTTTTGAAGATTCATTGCTGATCTCTGGTCCATACATAGATAACATTACAACCCTTCAGTCTGGACTACAACCTAGCTTATCACACCACTTATATTGTGTGTGTTAATTTTATACATAAGTGGCAGAACCTACAGTTTAATGTCGATCCAGAACGAGAGATTTTTTGAGAAACTTTTCATGGAAAATTTATTTACACTCAGACTTTTTGCCTGAAGTCTGTTGAGAGGAAGTCACTGAAGAAATATTTTCACATATTTTTCATATATTCACATACATAGATGGGCACTTTGCAGTACCAGTAAAATTTCAGTAAAAATTGATTTTTACTGATTACTGAAAAAAATTTCAGTATTCAGTAAAATTTTACTGTTAATGCAATCTAAATTTGAATGAAATTTAAATAAAATTTAAATGAAAAAAAGTAAAATTTTACTGTTAATGCAATCTAAATTTAAATGACATTTAAATGAAATTTAAATGAAATTTAGATTGCATTACCAGTAAAATTTTACTGAATACTGAAATTTTTTTCAGTAATCAGTAAAAATCAATTTTTACTGAAATTTTACTGGTACTGCAAAGTGCCCATCTATGTTCACATATTCGTTTTGTTCAAGGTGTCTGAGTTAAGGATTAAACCGTGGCCTCACATCTAATAAGGCAACATACTACCTACTAAACTAAGACAACTTCTGACTTTGGTCTAGCCATACTGAAATAAGGAGTTTGTGAATTAATTACAGACAGAAATTGTTGTTCAGGTAGTAAAGTATTGTTCCAATGAATACTTATCAATTTTTGAATTGATGCACTAAATCTGAACCTTGTTATGACATACCTTGTAGGATATTGTTTCTTTTTTTTATTTTCATTTTATTGTTGTCATAAAAATAAATTTTTTTTAAAAGCATTTGCTAAAGTAACAATTGGAATAAAAAAAAGAATCACTTAATATTGTTGTTGTTGTTGTTGTATACTCTTATGCATGTATATATTGTGTTGTTAAATGTATGCTCGTAAATTGAAATAAATATTGAGTTTATTCGCCATGCCATCAAATATACATACATACGCATGAAATATTTATAGAATACCACCAGTGTATGTATTCATGTGAGACCGTCAATGAAAGATTGGCTGGGAACCATAAAAAGTCATACAATTTGGCCACTTTTATGGTTGAAAAATGTTTATTGAGAAATGCAGTAACAATTTAAATATCAGACGGATTTTTTATTAATTTATTGTTGTTGTATGTATTGTATACCAATAAGTTGCATTTCATTTAACAGTTGAAAGAATTGAAAGAAAATATATAAAATTGAATACCTTTGACTGAGCATAAGGTAGAGACAGAGAGAAAGAGAAAGAGAAAGAGAGAGAGCGTAGGTGATTTCTTGTTTAGAGTCGAGACTGCCATTGCTGTTGCAAAATGGTGAAAGTAACGCATAGCGACTGTAAATGGAACGTGAAATTTTCCGGTTTTCTGTTATGTATTTATATTACTTCTCTTTTTATATACGTACATGCATATATTTTATATTTATTCTGTCAGTTGGAACTTTATAGTATTATAAACCAAAAAGTATGCCTTTGAATAATTCAATTTGTAGGTGTTATCTTAATTAATTCTCTATCACGGGCAGTATTTATGGTATAGTTATAAAAATATGCATGCCATGGCATGAAAAATTAAGAGGAATAGTTTTAGCTTTAAATTTTATTACGTTAAAATTATTACGTTTTTACCTTTTAAAAACGTTCAAAATATGGAAATAAAATAAAAATAAAAACAAATTCGTGTTTAGTTTTAGATAAAATTCTTTATTATTCGCTTAAATCTGTGTGCCACTGTTGACAACTTGATGTAAACAGCAACAATTGCTCTTCTTTTTTATTCCTCTGTTTATACCTTCTGCATAAACAATAACAATTACTATACAATTAGTCGACAGATCTTTGTAACGGAGATCTTCAAACACACCGCGTCTTCACAGAAGACCGACTGAACTTCATTAACTCAGTCGACTGTTTTGCCTTGCCTTCTATATGGCAGAGTAAACATTCAGATGAATGTTCTTGAAGGCGAATGTACATTACTTCGTCTTCTCGCAATCTCTAGATCGTTTATATTTACATTTATTCATGTAGCGTTTGTTGTTGTACTTTTGTTTGCTTGCTTGCCTTTTTAGTGCTGGTGTTTGTTGCTATATTAAGCAGTACGATCATTTGTAAACAGATTTCTTTACTGCATTGTTTTGTTTTTGTAGCTTTTGTTTATGATTTTAATGTTAAACGATGTAAAAGCAAAATAGCAGTAACTTGATTTTTTTATTTTGGTAACAATATTTTAAAATCATCTATACGGCCAGTAAATTAAGGCCACTTTGTTGAAGCTACATCTGTCAAATAGTTGTTAATTATTTAGTCTGGTTCGTCAAATTAAACGTAGACGACCACAGACTACAACATGTATTCGCCGAATAGACTCTCTGGTGCAGTTGACAACTGACTCCAAAATTCCATCATGAAATCATCTTAAGCGATGAGATTCAAGAGAGTACAATGCTTCCCAAAAACTAACTGTTTGGTGTGGCTTTTGGGCTGGCAGCGTCAGCAGTACATATTTCTTTAAAACCGATGTTAGCCAGGCCTTCACTTTCAACGGCTAACACTATAGATCGATGATTATCAACACGACACGTAGTTTCAACAGGACGGCAGTCATACCAAACAGGTTAGGCCATCTTGGGTATTCCTTAGGAGCAGTTTAAAGGCATGACAATCTTGCCGAAATCGTGTAATATGGTATGAGCCCGCTAGACTTTTTGTTGTGAGGTTTTTCCAAGTCAGTGACATATTCGAACGAACCCTAGGTCAACATAACCCATGGCATGAATAATTTTTACCCAGATTTATGTATTAAAGTAATGAATTATTTGATATTTCGTATGCGCTGCACTCAAAAAAATCTATGGCGGACATTTGAATGATATTTTATACCACAGCTAACAGCAGCAATAGATTTTTAAAATGAATAAAAAGTTTCGATGATATCGCACACACACTTGGATTTACTTCAATTTAAAGTTAAATAGTGATTAATGAAATTTGTCGTAGTCTAGTAGGTAATGTGCTGGCTTTCTAGATGGGAGGCCATGTTTCAAACTCCAGCGCAGAAATTTCTAAGAAAATGTATGAAAAAATATGTCTTCGGCGACTTTCTTTCGTATTTGGAGAGTAAAATAGAATTGCCGAGAAAAGTTGCTCAAAAATCTTTTTTTCGGAGTCGTTCTTCAACTGTAGGTGCCGCTGTTCATGGATCAATTTAAGACACACAATATTAGTGATGTAAGAAGCTAGGTTGTGGTCCTTATCTAAGGGGTTGTAATGACCAATTAAAGTAAAATTATACTCGTGCATTATCGTTTATGTTATGTAAGTGTACAGGCTGCATCATTCTCATATGTGGTTTGCTTTAGGATACTCTGATATAATTAAGTCTTGTTGTAAACTCTACAGTAGTCTTGTACTTTTGCCTACTAATCGGTTTACCGAATCAATATTTTACTTTAATTTGCCTTTGAAATAAACCAAAAATACGTTCATATCTGTACTTACTGTTGAACAATATTGTTGAGTTATATTTCCTTTTTCCTTTTAATCAATATTTTCCAGAAAAAAAAGAGGGGAGTTAAAAAATAAAACGTTTCTTTTTATTTTTCTTCTCTCAATTTTCACTATAAATTCCTCAAAATAAACGTAGCATCGACTGACTACAGATGCACAATTTTCATGTGAAAAAGACACATTGTTTTATGACCACAAAGTGGAGCATTGCCAGTGTTATCGATTAATATCGGCATTTATTTATGCTTCTTTATAAATGAAATACACACACTGACAGTATCACAAGATATTTTGCTGGCAACTTTAAGTTATTTCTGCTATAAAATATACTCGCGATTTTATTTCATTTTTTGGTTCTCCTTTTTTTTCGTTTTTGAGTGAAATTGTTTCCGTTTATTTTATGCTTCTTCCATAGACAGTAGTAAACACAACCAACTCTACCGGCAATAAAAAGGATGGCAACGCATATTGCAACGAATCGATACAATACAGTAATTAACAGCCGATAAACGAGTAAAGACCGGAAAGGAGTATAACGGACACACAGAATCCGTGTGTCTTTTTTTTCTGTTTTTTACTGTATGTGATAGTTTAATTCGTGGTTGGTTGGTTTTTTTTGATAAATTTTTACGCAAAGAATGATTAATTGTGGCTGCACGTAAAAAAAAACATTTCTAAAGTATATTTCATTTATAGGTGAACGAAATATTTTTTAAATTTAAATTTAAAAATAAATTTTTATATCCTGAATAATATTTTAACAGTTTCATGCATGCCTGCATATTTGTTACATATGTTTTCATTGATTCTTAATTGTTTGCAAACAAAAAACGGAACACACATTAACCAATTGTATGCAAATGTTGAATTAACACATCACTTTTATTATGTTTTTTTTTTCTTTGTTTTGATTTAAATTGTTTATTGTCGTATTATTTACTCATTTTTTTTTTTTGGGTTCATTCAATTTGTGCATAAAAACAATCAATTGCATGTGATGGCTTTTAAACCGTCGATTGAATTTCTTTTTTATTGTCTCTTGTTTGTCCCGTTGCATAAAAAATAAATCAGCGTTCTCCACAAAAGCATGACCATTATATGAGGCTGGATTAAAAAAAAATTTGTGTTAAAATGAAATGAAAAAAAAAAATTAAATCTATTATTAGGGACCAGCAAAACGTCCTAGTCCATTACAACCCTTCAGTCAGCATTACGGCCTAGCTTTTCACATCACTCATGTTCGGTGTGTTAATTTTATACGTGAATGGCGAGTTGCAACGCTTTAAAGTGGTCTGCGAACGACAAATTTTTGAGAAACTTTTCATTGCAATTTTATTTTACTGTAAAAGGTTTTATTAAAACTGACAGGAAGTCGCCAGTCGTTCATATTCCGTTTGATGTCTGACCTTAAGTTTGAACCATAGCCTCTCGTCAACTCATCTACCTACTAGACTACGTCGAATTACGGTCTTGCCAGCCGCTACTGGAGTCCTGTAAGTGCCATTGTTATACCGATATGAACTCCAATACTTTGTATATCTGTCACAGATCTCTCAACGTGATAGTGGAACCCAGAACAGTGGAGGTGCTGCACAGCCCTCGAACTTCCCAATGAATTCTATACTTTGGTAATCCCTTAAAAAACATGCGAACTTACAATTGGAAATACAGTCATGTATTCGATCACCCCCGGATGGATGGCTTCGACCATGACTGCTTAAACCCCAGGGGAGAACGCTTAGTATGGTTGTTGGAGTTATTATTACTGGACTTTCATGAAATGCGCGTTGATCTTGAACATCTCATACATAACGTAAATGGCTATTACAAACCTTCAGTCAGGATTACGGCCTAGCTTCTCACACCACTCATTTTGTGTGGGTTAATTTTATATATGAGTGCCGCGACCTTCAGCTTAACGTCGACTCCGGACGTTAGATTTTTTGAGCAACTTTTCATAGCAATTTTTATTTACTCTCAGAGTTTTTGCCCGAAATCTGTTGAGAGGCAGTCGCCGCAGAAATATTTACTCATATTTTCGTTTTGATGTCTGACCTGGGGTTTGAACCCTGACCTTGCGTCTAATAAGCCAACGCGCTACCTACTAGACTACGGCGATTTTTTGTTCATGAACATTTAGCCAACAATTTCTACCGAGGCTGTAGGAAGAGAAAGCGATACATGCCCAGCTCTGTGCCGACGAAGGAAAAGGCATTTTGGTACTTACAATATAGACTACTTAAATGAACTGTAAGGCATGAATATAGGCGGCCTTAGTCGTTTATCAGAAGCTTCAAATGGTTCCGCAACTAGGGGAAAATATACTCTAAGTGCGTCTATACAAATACTACCGGACACCAATATTAGAATATAAGATAATATAATTAATAACTCCTCGTTAGCATTCCTCCGTCAGTTTGGTCAATAAATTCCCAAGAACTCTTCGTCTTAGGTTCACCAGCGCCGTCTAAATACGTCGTTACAGCTTCGATAGATGTGGTGCACACATCCTCAAATCGTCATATTGTCGCGTGTATCATTCAAAGTAAAAAATTTATCATGAGAACTGAAAAACGATCCTAGAGAGATATCTATTGTAGTATTTCTAGGACGAGTTGGTTTTGAAAGATATTTGAAAAGCACTTAAAGGCATAATTCCCCGAACTTACTTTTATGAAGTTTTTATGAAAACGTCTCCCTAATGCCTTTAAAAATCAATTTCACTTAAAATATGTATTTTTGTTTGATTCTATTCTATGCCCACCATAGTTATGTATGTTAACAGTGGTGTTTATGAAATAATTGTTTAATATTGCCTAGATTTAAAATAAATTAAACATTTTAATGAACCATATTATTCATTGCATAAATGTATCACACATTTTAAGCCATTCAAATGAATTTTTTTTTATCAAAAGCCGATATAATTAATATTTTTCGCTTTTTTGTGTAGAATATATAAAAAGAACCCATGTTGATAAATTAAAGCAAATGGCAAAATCAATGATTAAAAAGTATTTGTTTTTTCCCGCTTTTTTGTGTTCAATTTACCTTAATAAACACATGGAGCTTTATGATGTTGTCCTTTTCCTGCTATACACCTAAATATTCCTGCTCATGCATTAATAATCGATAAAAAATAATCGATAAAAAATTATAAAAAAAGGTAAATAAAATAATAAAAAATCGTTTTGCATGGTCATTCATTTGTGTGATATTATTGAATTAAATTAAAATTTATGGAAATAAAAATGGGTTTTGTCTGGTCGTTTAGTGGCATTAAAGTCTGGTTGGATTTTCGAAGTATACAGCGCAATAGAAAGGGACAATATGATTATTCTAATTCCTCTTAACCCTTTTTTCTTTTTAAATTAGATTTACATACATGTGGGACAGTCCAGACTACATCTGTCCAATTAATTCCCACAATGACCATATGAGCTGATGTAACATTCAAAAACACATACAAATATTGATGTGTTAGGCATTTTTCAATTAACAATATTCTTCAGCGATGAGGTGCATTTCTCGTTGAGAAAACAAAATTTTCCGAATTTGGCAAGATGACAATCCAGAGGAGATTCTACAACGTCCAATGCATTCTGAAAAACTTTTTGATGTATTTATCGGGCCATCACTGGTCGAACGCTGACAACTTCTTTTAGCATGGATAGTATGATCTAAACACCAACGACATGTTGTTTCAACAGGTTGAAACTATATGACACACAGCTCAAGCCTCTTTGGATATAATGTACGATAGGGTGAAGTCGCCGTAGTCTAGTAGGTAGTTATTAGACTTAAGGAACTAGTTCAAACACCAGGTTAGGAATCAACATGAAATGTGGAAAAAAATAGTACTTCGACGACTTCCTCTCAGCAGATTTATGGCAAAAACTCTGAGAGTAAATAAAATTGCCATGAATAGTTTCTCAAAAATCCAACGTTCAGAGTCGACGTTAAACTGTAGGTCTAGCCACTCACGTAAAAAATTAACGAACACAACATGAGTGATGTGAGAAGCTAGGCCGTAATCCTGACTGAAGGCTTGTAATGGCCACTTATGTATATATGTATGTATGTATATTTATATCATATTGGTCAGCAAACTAGGATGAGTTGGCAAAAAATTTTCTTGGAACTACATCCACTAGCATATCGGTTACATTTGAGTTAGAGTAAGTGGATTTGAATTGAACGCACGTAAAACCTACAAGTGCGATATTCAAATCTCTTATCCATGTGCCCATTTTTAAAAATAAATTGGATTTTTTTTTAATTATTTAAGCCCAATCAATATTTAATCAAATAGAAAAACAAACCAGTACAAACATATTTTCCAAATAATTGATTCTGTGCAACGAATGAATTTGAATTTCTCTAAAATTTATGAAATTGAATAAGTAGTACAGGGTGACTCAAAGCAAAGTGCATATCAAGTGTGGATCAATTAAAAATTAAGTAAACCTATATACATTTTGTTAGCCGCTGTATTCTAGTGGGTAGTGTGTGGACTTATTAGACGTGAGGCCATTGTTCAAACTCCACAACAGACATGTCCAACAATGATGAACTATAAAAAAATATTTCTTCCGCAACTTTCTTTCAGCAGATTTAGGGCAAAAACTCTGAGGGTAAAACAAAATTGCCATGAAATGTTTCTCAAAAAATCTATTGTTCGGAGTCGACTTTAAGGATTCATGTGTAAATTTGACACATTTTTTGGTGGGAGGAGCCATATAGAAATATTGACTGGAGGGTTATCAACTGTATATGATACTATGTATGATACATGTATGTATCAGAGATCAGCAATGAGTATTCAAAAAGATGAGTAGATTCGAATCATATTCATAATTTCTTATACTTATACGCTTTCATACCTGTTTTAATATCATACTCATGCTACTCATATTCAAAGTTTAAAGTACTCATCGTACTCTTACTTAACAATACGCATGATATTGTTGATTTCAACTCTCCTTTACTCAACATTTACAAGAAGCACAAAATAAGTATGATTCGCGTACGAACACTACAACACTCACTAGAAGGTTGTGTGTTTACTTTGCTTGCTGTTTTGTCTTTTTCTTTCTTCTTTTTTTGTAAATACAACATCAAAATTTCATGAGTACTTATGAGTAGCGGCAAAAACGATCCATTGCTGATCTTTGGTATGTACGTACGTACGTAATTGGCCACTATAACCCTTCAGTCAGGATTGCGGCCCAGCTTCTGACACCACTCATGTTGTGTGCCTTAATTTTATACTTGAGTGGCGGGACCTACAGTTTATGTCGACTCCAAACGACAGATTTTGGGAAACTTTTTCATGACATGTTTATTTACTCTTAGAGTTTTTAGAGGAAATCGCGAAGAAATATATTTTTTTTTCATATCTAATCAGCGAACACACTACCTACTAGACTACGGCGACCACGATCTCTGGTATGTATGTGTATACAATTTGGGAATTTGTTTAAATTGTTGTCAGCTTTATAATGGCGGTGTTCAGTTCATCGGGTAGTACAATTTCTTCACTGAAATTTTAATACAAAAATAATCTCGATGGCATTAAGAGAAAACAACACATCTTGCAAGAATCTATGCTCTAATGGTAACTGTTAACTGTTGCCGCCTCAAATATTTTCCCGTACTCGAATTCAAAAATAATATTCCCTGACCAAGCGGGAGTCATATACAAATGCATGATTTTGAATTGGTACCCACGTTGTAAAAACTATAGTTTTTACACATGCTTACTGCACCGTAAAGTGAGTCATCCTGGCGATATTCACGTTAAGTCTTGAAATAATGACTCTGTGAACTTCGCAATAAACTAGGCTACTACGCAATAAACTAGGCTACTTCGCATAAACTAGGCTACTTAGCAATAAACTAGACTACTTCGCATAAAGAAAAAAGGCTAGCAGTTGATAGACTATCAAATTTGTTACATTTACCAGAAGAAAAAATCTTGGCAAAAATTTCTTGTAGGCTACCCTGTCTATGAAACATTTTCATAAAACTAAATAAAATTATTATTATTTTTAATAATAAATTATTTGCGTTATTTTAATTTACAAAATGTTGCTATTTAAATAAAAACACGTTCCATTATTGAAATGCATCACTGCAAAAAATACGATTAAAATATGATTTTCTATTCCCTGCTATTATTTTCTATGATTTTAAAATTTTTTCATTTTTTTTTTTATTTTGTATTTAATTTGTGCAACAGTTTTACACGTATGGCTGACTACCTTTTCTCTCTTTAGCTGCGAAACTAATTTCATAGTGTTGGTTAACACTAGAAAAATAAAACAAAAATTCCGCACACTCATAAACATGCACATTCACAGAAAGCAAACAAAAAATTGGATTTCAAACATAAAAACCAAAAGAAAAATTTATAATATTTACATAAGGTTACAAACGTACATATTGTTACGTTTTTACCTTTTAAAAACGTTTAAAATATAAGCTAATAGATTGCAAATAAAACTAAAAATAAATTTATGTTCAGTTTTAATTAAGATTTTTGTTTGTTCGCGAAATTCTGTGTGCCACTGTTCACAACTTGATGTAAACAACAACAACAATTGCTTTGTTTGTTATTCCACTTTGCACTCTTTTGCCTAAACAATAACAAATCACTTGATATTTATTCGACAGATTTTAGTAACGGAGATCTTCAAACCACGATTATGCTCTTCAAATTCTTTATTGTTCGTAAAATTCTGAGTCCCAATGTTCACAACTTGAAGTAACCAACAACAACTGCTTTGTTTGTTATTCCTCTTTGCACTCTTGATAATTATTCGACAGATCTTAGTAACGGAGATCTTTAAACCACGATTATTCTCTTCAAACACCCGGGTCTTCATACAAGAATGACAGAATTTTTACTAACTCCGTTGCCCGCTTTGTCTTGCCTTTTATATGACAACGTAAACAGTCTGATGAATGCTCTTGAAGTCGAATGTTCGTGATTTCGTCTTCTCGAGATCTCTACAAATGTAAACATCGTTGTTTAATTATTGTTGTTTGTTCATTGTTTTTATTTCTGTAGCTTTTATCATTTTACCAAAATACAAAAATCATTTTACAAAATACCATTTCCATTTTCGTTATAAAATATTTCATGACACCATACAATATGTAAGTATGTTTGCATACAAATAAATACGTAAATATAATTGCTTTTTACATGACTGGACTGAATACGCAGGATGATACCTATCCTTACGCCGAAAGAAATAATGGAATACGACGAGCAAAAATGAAGAATATGTTCAAAAATATTTGCATTTCCTTACCACTTGCATATGTATGCGTAAAACCCTCCCAAAAAAAAGAAGAAAAAAAATAAAAAAAAATTGTAAAAACAAACAAAACAAGAATACATTATTCTATGGTCAGGCACAATGACGTTGGAAAAATTACTCATAAACTTTCATTGTATATGTGTTCGTCTACTTAACACAAGAGAATTCTTTTGTTTTACTCTTCATCATCCTTCGTCATTCAGCTCACCCACCAGGTATATGTATGTATAAGCTGATAAAGAATGCGAAATAATACGCAGAAGAGAAGATACGATAGTAAGTAGTATTCAAGGATAAATTTTAATGGAATTACTGTGAAAGAATATCATGGTTTATGTATTTCTGTAATGAGATATTGAATTATAAAGTAAATCTCTTTAAAATAAGTCTGCAGTTTTCAATCAAAGTCAAACACGAATATAAGATTCATTTACACCATTTATAGCTTGAGGTATTTTTTCATGCGTTTGTTTTACTCTAAGAAAACATCTTACCCATCTGCTTATTGTTATTTTTTGTACGTTGTTTGGATTTAATTTTTCGAAGTTCAGGAGGTCATTTTTGTGGACAACATTGATTGGAATTCAAACTTCTAATTTCTTATTGAAAAATCTTATAAAGAAAACAGGCTCTGTTTGGACATTTGGCGAATCTGAATTTTTGTGTAAAATTTTCAAGGAATTATACTCCGTGAAAGGATTACATCTTATTCAAAATTTTAAGATTTTAAGGGAAATTTTCCTTAAAAATTCATGCAAACACAGCGACTCAGAATGCTGAACTCACATAAAAAGTCCAACATGTTGCGCAGAACTGAGCTGTTTCCGATGCGTATGTTTTTTTTTTTTTTTTTTTTTTTTTTTTGTCTTGAGCCGGAGGTGGGAATCTTCTAAAGACACTTTTGTTCCAACAAAAGAGTGCACGATTCACCATCACTGGTGCCTACGTACTAAACCCACCCCCTACACACTTCAACCACTCTCCCCCCGCGGGACTGCCGTAAGGTATTACTTCGCGGAGGGCTGGTTAGCTCGAAAGCTTCATCACGTTAAGGCAAATTTCGCCTCCGTTTCTCTAGTCTACGGAGTTCTATCATAACTTCAGCCATTCTCTGGCTATATTGGCTCCATAGGTTCCTACAGTTCATCAGCTCTTCCATTAGCCGGTTTGGTCCTAAACTCGTTTCTCCGGGCCATCTAAATCTGGGGCAGCATGTTAGAATATGCTCCGCATCTTCCTCCTCATCTACACAGTTTGGGCATATAGGGGAAGTGTCATGACCAAATCTGTGCAGGTACTTCCTGAAGCACCCATGACCAGTTAGGAACTGGGTCACGTAATAGTTCAGCTCGCAATATTTGTCCTTCATCCAAAGGGTTACGTCAGGGACAAGGCGAAATGTCCATCTTCCCTTTAAACTGCTCTCCCATCGTGACTGCCATCTGTGCATGGAAGTCCTTCGTTCCTCCGCTTTTATAGTTGCTATTTCTTCTGGATACTCGAGACGGCGAAAGTATATCCTCCTCATCTCATCCGCCAATATGTCTATCGGTATTGTCTTTGCCAATACCAATACCGCTTCATCAGATACTGTCCTGAAGCCACTTATCCGTCTAATCGCGCTTAAACGATACACCGAGGACAGTATTCTCCTTGTCGTGCCCACGGAGAGTGCCTCCGACCACTCCGATGCGTATGTAACTTATTCTGTTTGTATAACAGTATCAAGTCCTGTGGTACTTAATTCAGTAGGAACCCATTTGCAGTAAATTACACATGAAAGATGACCGTAAAGAAGCTAGGATTAATCAAGATTAAGATTTAAGAACTAAGTAAATGCAAAAATACCAGAGAAAAACGTTTTGATATGCAGATGCTTCGTAGAAGTCATATGCTCTCTTGTGAGATTAATCCGCCAATTACGAGAGTGAGAGAGAAACTGAATAAAGTTGCCGTAGTCTAGTAGGTAGTGTGTTGGCTTATTAGACGTAAGGCCACGGTACAGACATCAAAACGAAATATGAAAGAAATATTTCTTCGGCGACTTCCCGTCAGCAGATTTCTAGCCAAACTCTGAGAGTAAATAAAATTTCCATGAAAAGTTTCTCAAAAATCTATCGTTCAGAGTCGACTTTAAACTGTAGGTCCCACCAGGCATGTATAAAATTAACGCACACAACATAAGTGGTGTTAGAAGCTAGGTAGTAATCCTGACTGAAGGGTTGTAATTACCAATTATGTATTACGTATGAGTGAAATTGAATTGAATTTCTTAGCCCTTGAGATTTTTGACTCCAGACAAAAAAAATCGAAAACTTCATTCGTTTGAAAGCTCTATTTCTACCATTATTAACGCAACCAAAATGTTCAATTTTACTGAATTTGACCAATAGAACACATTAAGCTGGCATTCAGAACTGCTGTGGTGGCCAAGATTTAAGGAAATCCCAGAAAAGATTGTACTGATGTCAAATCTAACGACCTCGATGGTCAGTTCATATTTCCTCTTCGTGGGATGACTGTGTTCTTAAAGTACTCGTGTTGTTTGTTCAATATGGCAAGAGTTGCGGTGTACATAGCGCCGTTCTGTTGAAACCACATGTTCAGATCACCAAAAGCAGGCCTAACAAAACTGATAATAACCGATTTATAATGATGGCTTGGACAACAACAGCTTCAAAGATAGTGACTTTTTCTGAGATGCATTGAATGCTCTTAGATCTCATGCGGATTAGTATCATCCAAAATTTCACAATTTTGTTTGGTTCATGTATCCATTCCTCCTGACATAGTTCTCTGTACTGAAAATGATTTTTCTATGAAAAGCAAGTGTCAGTTGCCAACTGCTCCAGAACTACTGCAGAGAACACAAGTCTTTGCCTGTAGTCGCCCATAATGTTTAGCAATGCAGACAGGTTAGGCTGGCAACTAAGTTGAAAGATGTACCCTTAACCGGGTGTCCCTGTTGCATGATTCTAGATTTGGCGCAGTTACTAACAGGCTGTACAAAAGATAAGTTGGACCACGGTACCCATCACAGCGAAAATTGTAGGGTATCTGGGGAAAGAAATTTGTAAACGAAAGAAAAAATTAAGCTCACAGAAAAGTCTTGGTAATGCTCAATTAAAAATACATATTGAAAATTTCTTTGAAGTCATCAAACCACTGTACCAAGTTTGGCATGATTCTTAAGAACAAAGTAAAATTATTTGGCAGCAAAATTCAAAGAATTAATTACTCTTGTGCTTACTGTTGCTGCTGTCTGTTGTTGGTATTTTTCTTTTGAACCCTCTTCAAACCAAACCAAACCAAACCACATGATACCGAACCGAAAGTATGTTTTTAAAGGTAAAAGTTAAATATTTCCAGTAACAACAACAACAACAACAAGAGAAGTACATGCAAATATTACGTTACATTAATAATTGTTGTGGTTTACAGGTAAAAAATTACATGGTAAACATGGTAAAGATTGTAAAGCTTACAAAATATTCTTTTGCATTCTGTTTTTCGTTTTTATTTTGTCACAAGCATTATAAAGAATGTCACATGATAGAAAAGAAGTCAGAATAAAATATTTCTTTAGAAAAAAACAAAAAATTTAAAAAATTAAAATTTAATCAACTCGTATACATTTTGACTTGTAGCTGATGAAAATTACTTACAGCAATTTGATGTTGATAAAGAAAAGAAAGCTATAGCTACTGTTCTGTCTGTCTAGACATGAATTTCAATTATTCTAATGAAAATAAATAAACGGATGCTTATAAGACCATGTAGTCGTTTGTGCATTCTGTGTGTGTATGTATGTAATATAATATCTAACAGGGAATTTTTAAATCTCACATGCACACGTATTATTTGTGCTTTATTTAATGTAACAAATTGCTTTTGATTTCTCAAAGCCATATAATCACTTTGTTATTAGACAGTTAGACAGACAGACAGACAGACAACATATGTTTGTCTTTTGTTATGTGCGTGAGAGATATTAGATACTAAGATAAGCTGTTATACTATGCATTTACATTGTGAAGTCTTGCTTTCAACTAGACATACAAAATTACTGACAGTGTTTAAATACATATACATTTTTTTTTTAATTTTTTTTGCTTAAACTTTAAGCATTTTATATGTAAAGCATGATGATACATCAGAAAATGCTGGTAATAGGAGTAACCCCCTGTTTTAAATAATTTTGGTCATACAGTTTTTCTTTATTCCTTAATTACTGTATTCTGTTCAATGAACTTTTGAATTTGTGAAGCCAAGTGGGCGTTTAATGTTTAGAAATTATTTTTTTTAAATTTAAAATAAATATACAGCAAAAGTGGCCATAGTCTAGTAGTAAGTGTTTTGGCTTATTAGGCATAAGGCAACGGTTCGAACCGTATTTCTTCGGCGACTACCTATCAGCAGATTTCTTGTAAAAATTCTAAGATTCTGCAATGTAGATCGAGGAATTACTGCTCGTTTCTTAATTGAACAGCTTATATGTGGTGTATTCCGTATACGTAATATTCGTATGTAAGTTAAATATTACTCATACGTAAAGACCAAGATTTTTTTAAATTTAAAATTGTAATTCTCCATAATCCTTCAAAGCATTTTTATTCCATTCAAAAGAACCAAATGGCATGAAAAAGTTTCTTGAAAGCTTAAAGGCCATTCCGAACAAAAGTTTTATTTTTTTGTGAGAATTTTTTCAGCGCAATTTTATTTACTCTCGGAAATCTGTTGAGAGGAAGGCGCTGAAGAAATATGTTTTCATATTTTCATGTCTGATGTCTGGGGTTTGAACCGAGGTCTTACTTCTAATAAGCTAACACACTAAGTAAGACCCCGCTTAACGCTGTTTCAGCATTACGCCGTATTATTGGAATTCCCCTAAATCGCACACTGTATTGACGCACACTGATTGACACCAACCAAAAGCGATGCACTATATAGGGACGGTGTACACTAAGTAACTTTTTCAACGCTCTTCTGTTAGTCTGTCCAGAATAAAGTTTCCAACTGTATTTTCTGAAGGCGCAATCACAGTACGAACCCACTAAACTCATATGTATTTACATATGTACGTATTAAGTTGCTTCGTTTAACGCTGTTTCGTTGAGCGCTGGAACTTATTGGAACGTATCCTCCGCGTTAATTAGGGGTCTTACTGTACTGTACCTATTAGACTTTGTTTTTCAAATTTAATTCCACTGATCAATCAACAAACCAACGTCGATGAAATGCAAAATCTGTCGAAAATATCATCACTGTCGCTGCGAATCCAAGCAAGGCGGCCTTTTACTGACAACTTGAACCCGTATAAAATTCAAGTGGCTCAGGCGCTGAAGTTAATCAACCATAGACAATAAGGTGTGTTCGCTAAATGCGCTCTACAGCAGTTGGTTACTGACCATAATTTTTTTCAATCAACATGCAAAAGCGTCGGATGAAAAAGTCACTTTTTGTTGTGGATTTTTAGCTTTCGGCATTATCGGTAAGCACTATGGATTAATGATTTCCAATATTTTTTGGCTTGAGTTGATTGATCAGGACACCAACGCCAGGCAGCCACCTCTACCTAAATACCAGACACCAATATTTTCTTCACGATTATATAATTACTGTCAGGCATGGACATAGGCAGTCTTAGTCGTTTCATAAGAACCGTCAAATGCTTCCGCAACTAGGGGAAAATATAGCCTAAGTATGTCTATCAAAAATATGTTTGGGTAGACGACCACCTCTATCTACCGGACACCGATATTATATTACCTTCACGGTCATATAATGAATAATGCCTAATTAGCAAACCTGGGTCGATTCGGTAAATAAATTCAGAGTTTATAAGAATTTTTCTTCCTAGGTTCACAAGCGCCGGAAAAATACGTCGTTACAGCATCTATAGATGTGGTGCACTCATTCTCAAATCATCTTCTTGTCGCCTATATCATTGAAATCAAGAATTTGATCATGAGAACTGAAAACCGATCCTAGAGAGATATCTATTGTAGTATCTCTAGAACGAGTTGACTTTGAAAGATACTTGAGAAGCACTTAAAGGCATAATTCCCTGAACTTATGAAGTTTTCATGAATACGACTCCCTAATGCCTTTCAAAATCAATTCCACTTAAAATATGTATTTTTGTTTGATTCTATGCCCATACATATGATTCTATGTATGTTAACAGTGGTGTTTATGAAATAATTGTTTAATATTGCCTGGATTTTAAATAAATTAAACATTTTAATGAACCATATTATTCATTGCATAAATGTATCACACATTTTAAGCCATTCAATTGCAATTTTTTTTACCAAAAGCCGATATAATTAATATTTTTCGCTTTTTGTATGGAAAATAAAAAGAACCCATGTTGATAAATTAAAGCAAATGGCAAAATCAATGATTAAAAAGTATTTGTTTTCTACCGGTTTGTTGTTTTTGTGTTCAATTTATGTTAATAAACACAAGCAGTTTTTTTGATGTTGTCCTTTTCCTGCTATACACCTAAATATTCCTGCTCATGCATTAATAATCGATAAAAAATAATCGATAAAAAAATAATAAGAAAAAATTAAATTAAATAATTAAAAATCTTATTTGCATGGTCATTCATTTATGTAATATTATTGATTTAAATTAAAATTTATGGAAATAACAATGGGTTTTGTCTGGTCATTTAGTGGCATTAAAGTCTGGTTGCTTTTTCGAAGTATTCAACGCAATAGAAAGGAACAATATGATTATTTTTGTTGGTTACTTTCTATAGTTTCAACTGTCATCATGTATTGACAACACTGCAACTCAATTGCATCATTATCTTTTGGTCATCAATTCCTTTTTGTACTTTTATACTTCTTTTTATTGTTCAGTTGAATAAACGTTTGAATTGAAAACGGTCGTGTTTTACTTGGCTAACAATTTTAATTCCTCTTAACCTTTTTTTCTTTTTAAAATTTCATTTATATAGGGGGCCTTCCAGGGGGGACTGTCCAGACTACATCTGTCAAATTAATTCCCACAATGACCATATAGGCTGATGTAACATTCAAAAACACGTACAAATATTGATGTGTTACGTGTTTCGCAATTACAAATATTCTTCAGCAATGACGTCCATTTCTCGTTGGGAAAACAAGATTTTCCGAATTTGTTACGATAACAATCCAAAGGAGATTTTACAGTGCCCAATGACTTCTGAAAAACTCACTTTTCATGTGAATTTTTGGCTAACATCGCCATCGATCCATATTTCTTTTTGCAGCTTTTTTTTTTTCAAATGGAGTTGTCCTTTTCCTGCTATACACCTAAATACTCCTGCTCATGCATTAATAATCGGTAAAAATAATAATAATAAAAATTGTATATTTTTGTAAGGTTTTCTTAAGTCACTGGTGTATGAGAATTAGTCTCATATCACCTCGAAACTTAAAGCCAATGTAATCAATGCCATCGAACAAATCCTTAATGCCTTAATGTATTCAAAAGGACTTTCAAATTAATAAAAAAAAATGCCAATGATATATCACACTCGTTTCGTTTTCTTTTTTAAATCTATTCAGTCTTACTCAAATTAACTTTATTTAATCTATAAAAGAGTTTTCCTTTCATCATAAAAACAGTTGATTAAAAGTGAAAGCAAGCTTACTCTATAGCGTATATCTGTTGTTGTAATTGACTGTAGTTTTAAATTTTCTGTTATCAATGTTGTATCATTGTGAGTGAATACAGAGAAACAGATACACCCACACATTTAGCTAACACCAGGGACAAATGAATAGAAAGAGGAAACCAAAAAAACGAATTTAAACTGGAAATTATACTCCTACGAACGATTAAGTCAATTAAGTGTATTATACTGGGCAACATGTTTGGTTGAAGTGTGTGTGTAAAAAATTTAAAATAATTTTAAAAATTAAGTTCCCAGGATATGTAATACACTTCACAAAAAATAATTTCTGATCATAATAACAACAATTAAGGCAATACATTATAATTTCCAATACAATTAAGTATTAAAATGATTTTTACAACAACACTGTAATTCACAGCATGCGATTGTTATAAGATATCTTCAGTATAATTCTTGAAAATAAAATTTAATCTGTAATCATGGCATGAATTTTCATTGTTTGAATAGAAAAAAAAAACTTTAAATTACACATTAAAAGTATAAATTTTTTTTAAATCAATTTGTTTAAATTAAAAAGGAGACAATTTATTCAACTGCAGAAATGAATTGATGAAAAAAAGAAAAAACGATAAAGAAAATAAAATGTTAGGAAAATATAATAAAAAATATCCACATAATTGGCTAAACTACAGAGAAAGGAAATCAAAATGAAAGGAAATTTTCCATGACATTGACACAAATGTTTTGTTGAAAATTAAACAGTCTAACTATGAATGCATGATACAAAAACTATCACTATTGTGTGTTTTTCAATGGAATTGGAGAATTTCAATTTTAAATTAAAAAAAAATATTTTGATTCATATGCAACAATAAGATTATTTAAGAATATGTGCACCACATCTATAAAAGCTGTAACGACGTAATTAGCCAGCGCTTGTGAACTTAAGAAGAAGAATTCTTGGGAACCCTGAATTTATTGACCGAACCGACCGAGGTATATTAACCAGGAGCTGTAATTTTATGATCGTGAAGGTATAATAACGGTGTCTGGTAGGTAGCTGGAGATGGGTGCCTGGCGCCAAATCGCATGATCCTGGTCTTTGGTACCTATCATCACCTCCAACTGAGATGACCATAATCTCAAATCGCTTATGCAAAATATCTAATTTAACATGAGCTGTGTAGCAGTATTCTTTTGACACCACATATATCGTTGGATTCCAGATCAATCTCACCGGTAATACCGAAAGCTAAAAATCCACAACAAAAAGTGACTTTTGTATTGGACGCTTTTGCATCTCTTGCGTGTGGATTAAAAGAAGTTATGGTCAGTTACCAACTGCCGTAGAGCCCATTAAGGGCTCTTTATTGTCTATGGTTGTCTAACTTCAATGCCTCAGCCAATTGCATTTTATACGTGTTCAAGTTGTCAGTAAAAGGCCGACTGGCTTGGAATCGCAGCGACAGCGATGATACTTTCGATAGACTTTTCATTTTGTCGCCGTTGGATTGATTGTCGATCGTATACTGAACCAATGGAATTAAATTTATAAACCACAATTGCCGTAGTCTAGTAGGTAGTGTGTTGGCTAAGTAAGGCCTCGGTTCAAACCCCAGACATCAGACACGAAAATATGAAAACATATTTCTTCAGCGCCTTCCTCACAGCAGCTTTCTGGCAAAAACTCTGATTGTAAATAAAATTGCCATTAAAAATTTCCAAAAAAAAATCGACTTTAAGCTTTTGAGAACCTTTTTCATTTCATTTGGTTCTCGTTAATGGAATAACAAATGTTTGCAGGATAACTGAAAATATCAATTTTAAATTAAGTAAAAAATATCTTGCTTCCTGCGTATGAGTAATATTTAATTCATATACAAATATTACGTATACGTCGTGTATTAGCCACTAAGAAAAAAAACCGACTTTAAAGTGGTCATTCGTACTACAAAGCAAAGGGTTTTGAAAAGTTTATAAATACGGTCTTATAAAATAAAAGTCGGCGTAGTTCAACAAGTAGTGTGTAGTTCAATCCTTGCCTAAGACGTCGCGAACATAATGAAATATGACAAAAAAAAATTTACCTTTCGGCAACTTCCTGCTGAGAGTAAATAAAATTGCCAGGAAAAAGTTTCTTTCAAAAAAAAAAAATTGTCGTTCGGAATCAACTTTAAACGGTAGGTTCCGCCACTAATGTATAAAATTAACACACCCGACATAAGTGCTGTGAGAAACTAGAAACTTGAAACGTAGTTTTATAAGAGTATGTTGGACATCTATTTAAACTTAGAAGTACTGAGCTTATTGTACTGACATCTGCAATAAAAACCTCATATCTAGATAAGAGGTAAAAACTACCGGTGGCTGCAACTTGCCATTGCAGATATAATAGAAAATAGAAGAGGCTTTGATGAGAAACTGTTCTGACTATAAGAAGATATTTTTGTCTGAAATAAAGTGCATAAAATAATATGCTTTCCCTACTGTTAAATGGCCTTTTTGTTTGGTTTGCACATAATGATGGAATATAATTCCTTGAATTATTCATAAGGCCCTTGAAAAATGTTTAAATACTGTTCCTATAAAAATGTACAATCCGTATATGTCTCACTTTAAAGTTTGTCTTTTTTTCAATTTTATTTATAGTTTTGTTTCTTTTTTATTAGTATATATTTATATGCATAGCCTTGTAACAAAATCCGTAAATTGATATGACCACAATAAACATCAACTTAGAAAATGATTCCTTTTTTTTCGTTTTTTGTTTACTGTTTTTACAAATAATAATGGAAACCATCAAAACCCAAAAACATAAAAGTAACACAATAAAAAATTGTTTTTCCTTTTTCTTGCTAATCTGTATTTAAGGTTTCAAAAAAATCCCTTTTTTTAAATTTTTGTAAAGAAAATAAAAATAATTTTTTATTTCAAATACCACGGAAATTTATAAGCGGTTTTTTCTAATATTCGCACGGAAGTTAAATATTTTTCAATTTCGTATCAAAAACGAAAAAAAAACAAATACCTTGCCATATGCCACACACACTAATTGGATATGAAAACCATCAATATTAAACACAAAGTTTTTTCATTTGAAATCATTAAATTCGTATTTCCTCCTTATTTTCCATACTCCAACAGATTTCCCTTCGTTGGAATGTTAGCACTTATACCAGATCCGGGTTTCTAGCGTCCACTTTCTGTTCCCCTGGAATTCCCTGCAAGTAGCATACAATAAGAGAGTGCTTTTCAGCTTGTGCTATAAAATGTTGATTACTCCAGGCCCGGGTTCAAACCCCAGGTCAGACATCAAAACGAAATATGAAAAAATATTTCTTCGGAAAATTCCTCTCTGCAGATTTCTGGCAAAAACTCTGAGAGAGTAAATAAATCTGCCATGAAAAAGTTTCTCAACAATCTGTCATTTGGAGTCGACGTTAAACTGTAGGTCCCGCCACTCAAGTATAAAATTAAGGCACACGACATGAATGGTGTGAGAATCTAGGTTGTAATTCCCAATTACGTATGTATGTATGTAAATGGTGGTGATGTTGATGAGAACATATTCCTTAGTTTGTTGGTTAATGATATCACTAGGAACAGTTGCCAGTACAACTTTACCTGCCTATGTCGATAGTTGAAAGTGTTTGTCAACTCCAAGTTGGCAGAGACGCGTGGCTAAAGTATGTGATTTTCTTTCAATACTAACATGACTTGCTACTCCTATAGCATAACGCTTGTATCCTATGGCAGAGTAACAAATTCTCATTTTCTTCGTCTCCGCAGTTTTTTTTTAGAAGTCATTGGCCATTTTACCAATACCAAAACCAATTGTCAATTGTTACAACCTCACTCAGCGTGTTTCTTCAGAGTTTAAGCAATTTTTAATTAGTCGTCTATCGAGCAGATTTGTTGAGTATCCTAAGCTAATTTGCTTAGGTAACTGCACCTAAGCTTTATAGTTTTTAACTCAAAAAAGGGCTTTGTAAAATATTAAAGTACTGAGAACTATATCGCGTTCGTTTATTTTTTGTTGTTTCTTTATTTTTAAGAAGTTTTTTTCTTCATCATGATACTTTCTTTCCCTTATTAGACAGTATTTATGAATTTTTCCTGTAAATTGAACAAAGACGTCATTAAATGAAAACATTGAATTGGAAGGCATTAAAAATGTTCTTATTATTCTCTAATAATATTTCAATATACGCACATACATATATACATACAGTCACACAGATAATTATACGTACCCCCCCCTAAAAATCGTTTTTTTAAAAAGTAATGAACTTCTAATCTAAAATTTCTTTACATTAGCGTCCGTAACGACACATTTACTTAAATAAAGAAAAAAGATTCCCAAAATCTATGAATTTGTGACAGCAGTTTGCTTAAAACCAATATGGCACCACAGAAAATTATACGTACGACGTATATTTCTAATACAATTTCTCCAAGGGTAGCCCGGTATATAAAATGTATTGTGAATAAAAATCCGAGGACTACAGCCGTAGAAATACGAAATACCTCGGAAAGTGATCACAATGTTATTGTGCATTCCGAAACAGTTCGAAGTGTTTTGAGAAAGAACGGTTTCCGCAGCCGAGTGCCCAGAAAAAAACCACGATTGGAATTTGCCCAATAATATATGGACAAGTCCTCTGATTTTTGGGCGAATGTAATATTTAGTGATAAGAACAAATATAATTTGTTCCGCTGTGACGGAAAACAAAAAATTTGGCGGAAAAATCAGTTGACTTGACCATATATTATCATTTTTAAAATAATGATTTTTAGGGGGATATGTATAATTATCTGTGTGACTGTATTTATGGGGGAATGTTCACTTTACTTTATAATCTTCATATTATTCTTTGGAAAACAGAAGGCCTGTTCTTAGGTTTTTTTTTTGTATCGATTCTTTGTCTTCTTTTTTTCTTTTTGTTATGCCTTAAAATGTCTTATAATTGCTTTGTTTTTGCAACATTTAAGCTTTCAATTCCAATTTGTATCAATATTTATCAATATAGATGGCAATTGTGTTGTCTCCCAAAATATTGTGTGTCTTACAATTATCTTTGGCTTCTTTTTCTCTTCTTCTTCTTCTTCTTATTATTAAGGGCATTTTTGTTTTTCTTTCTTAATTTTTTTTGTTTGTTGCTTCGTCTTTATTATACAGAAATTTAAAAATTTTATTATTTTATATGCCAATGGCACATACATATTTTCTTACGCTTTTCAATGTCTGTTTGCTTTTTGTGTGACTACTTTTACTTGAATTCTGTTTTTTGAATATTTTTTCTTTTTCGTCTTCTTCTTTTCTTCTGTGCCTTTATTGATAATGGTTTTCAGTATGATGGTATTTTGTTTTTGCTTTTCTTACATTTTTTTGTTGTAGTCAGAAGCATAAGATACAGCGTTGTTTGCCTGGGAAACTATACGTAAGTAGAAGTTTTCTTTACGGATACATACAAAACAAAGAGACGAATCTTCATATTACCGGATGCAGATGAATTTTTAGTGAATTATCAAACAGTGGTATAAAGGAAGAATACGAAATTACTAAATCCCTCTCTCACAATTTTCTGCCGCGAATATTTTATTATTTCAGATAAGATATCTGTCCTAGACCTTGAAGTATATTCATCTTTAGATGTTTTTTGTACGGCCCTAAGATCCTAACAATTCAACTCTATACAACCTCAATTTTCAACATTTCTTGCTTAACTTCTTCCTTAAATGGTCATTACAACGCTTTAGTCAGGATTATAAGCTTGCTTCTTACATCACAACTGTTGTGTGTGTTAGTTTTATTCATAAGTGGTGGGGCCTACAGTTTAAAGTTGATTTCGAACAACAGATTTGTTGAAAAACTTTTCATAGCAAATTTTCATTTTACTCTTAGAGATTTTGACAGAAATCTCCTGAGTAATCTGCTGGAAGAATTACCACATCGCTTCTTCTTTCCTTTTACTGAATATATTCTTCCAAATCGCCTTTTCAATTCCGTAAAAAGGTTTTTGTCTTCATTAGCGGCATGGAAACTAATCTCTAATCTGATCTACGTTTTCATACATACATACATAACCCAATCACACTACTTATTTTGTGTGTGTTAATTTCATAAATGAGTGCCGCAACATACAGTTTAAAGCCGACTCCGAATGACAGATTTTTAAGATTTTGTTGGAGATGTTTGTTGGAGGTGTTCGTTTTGTTGGAGTAGCCTACAAGACCATTGCTACTACGATCTGTGTGCTCATCAGAGATCAAAAAGATGAGTAGATTCGAATCGGACTTATAATTTCTGATACTTATACGCATCCATACTTACTTTAATATCATACTCATACTACTCATATTCAAAGTTTGTTGTACTCATCCTTAACAAGACGTATGATGTTGTTGATTTCGACTCTCCTTTACCCAACATTTAAAAGAATCACAAAATAAGTATGATTCGCGTACGAACACTACAATATTCACTAGAAGCTTGTGTGTTTGCTTTGCTTGCTGTGTTTTCTGTCTTTTTCTTTCTTCTTTGTTTGTAAATGCAGCAACCAGTCAGACTGTAAATTCTGATTAATGATCCGAATCACTCGAATCATTTATGAGTATTATAACTATTTTTATAAATTTATGAATCTCTAAATGAGTAGGCGTATGAAACAAACACATTTCGAATGTTATGAGTTAGATGTCAACGTTGTACTCATACTCATTGCAACCTGTACTTAAAAATCAATGTTGTAGTGAGTACGAACGAGTCAGAGTAGTTGAATTTCAATAGTATTGACTCACTCATACTCAAAATTTTATAAGTATTTTTGAGTAGCGAAAAACGATTCATTGCTGATCTCTGATGCTCATTGAGGAAAATTCCCACATGATTTGAGGTCGAGCCAGTCAACCTCATAGGAGCTAAGTGCTCTGATTGACTGAATGTAAAAGTATCTGATGAGGGTATTCCCTTTTCAAGATAGTCAACAAATATTATGGTATGCTTATGGTATCCTAAAAATTATGATACAACAATCCTGCCAGACGACTGTTGCGTCATTGCACGTTTTGTAGTCCGTTCAATATCCATTTAAATGATAATAGTTTTTGTTTGAAGTCGCCGTAGTCTAGTAGGTAGTGTTGGCTTATTAGACGCGAAGCCACGGTTCAAATCCCCGGTTAGATATCAAAATGAAATATGAAAAAAAAAAAAATATTTCTTCGGCGACTTCCTCTCAGTAGATTTCTGGCAAAAACTCTGAGAGTAAATACAAATGGCCATGAAAAAGTTTCTCAAAATCTGTCGTTTGGAGTCCAGTATAAAATTAAAGCACACAACATGAGTGGTGTGAGAAGCTAGGCTGTAATCCTGACTGAAGGGTTGTAATGGTAAATTATGTATGTATGTATGCAATTTTTGTTTTAAATAATGCAGCCATAGATCCACAATAATTGGGCTTTATAGGGTAGGAAATACTGAAATACTGTTAAGCGGCCTATTAATAGACCTTTTTTATGCACAAATATTTATGCCCTCAATTGTGGTTTAAGGTATGTTTTCACTTGTTTTATATTTACCTTAACCACTGTTTCGTAGTTATGTTTTTAGATTTACAAAATAATCATTGGCATTGATATACAGTGCTGTAGTATTGTGCAGTACCGAGAGATGTGCAATGCTGTGTCATGCCTGTTATATACGCAATAAACGATACTGAAGTGTAAGTTATTGTTATTTTATAGACAGCAGCATAGAAATTCAGCCAAGAATGCATTTGCCATACACAAACTGAAACTGAAACAAATAAGGAAAGTATTGTAACAGGAACACACACACATAGACAGACAGATAGACTGACAGACAGACAGACAGCCACTTAAAGAGAAAGAAAGCTAAAAAACCAAATACCACTTACATATTTAGAAAATTGCCCAAGGAAAAGATTAAATGCTTTTTTCCAATACAACTGAAAATTAAAAACTTTTGTGCATGTTGCCTTCCCATTTTGGGAAAAAAAGAAAGCAAAGCATACAATATAAATGATGATATCTTTAATTTAGATTTTTGGGGATATGAAATCATGTCGAATCGTAAAAAAACGGCAAGAAAAGAAAAAGAAGTTAAAAAACAACTGAAATTCTCTGAAAAACCCCATGAATGTAAAAAGACTTGAGGCAGTTGTTTTTAAGGATTAGAATTTTTTTTTGTTTTTGTTTTTTGCTGCCTTTAAAATAAGTTTAAAGACTCCGACAAATTGTAAGTGAAAGGATAAGGGCGTGGAAGGAGGCAGTATACAACATAAAGACTGAAAGAAAGAGAAAACTATTAAAAGATTAACAAGTTTGTCTAAGGCAAACCCTTATAGTAGATTTGATATTTGATTTGATGGCTTCTTCCAATTTATAAAAATATTCTTAACTTTTAATGGAAAAACAATTTTTGGAGAAAATTTATTATATTTTCAGTCGGATATCAATTGTCACTTTGTGTCAATCTTTAAAGATTTCCTCATTCATTTGCAAATTCAAATCCAAACGAAACCAAACCAAATACATATACATATGCTTAGCATGCATGCCTTAAGTAAATCTATGTTTCAATAACCAAAGAAAACATACATGAATCTTTAAAAGAAGAAGGAAAGAAAAGAGGCAACAATACTCATGAATATATTCTTAGGCAACATCAATGGGTCAGTAATAAATCTTATTGCCTGGGCATGTTCTAACTTAAATTGAATGTTCAACTACCATTAAAACAACCACATTCACATTCACTAGCAAACACTTAGAAATCAGGCAAAGTAATGTTCTTATCAGAAGGTTATGGTACCTTGGCATACTAAAATCAACAAAAAAAAAAAAAGAAAACGTATAGAAAAGTAATACAAGAAGTAAAAATTATATTCCTTCCAGCACAATAAATATTGAAAAATTTTTTTCCTTTCTCTCTCTTTAGTTTCGCATAAAGAACTTAAAATGCTAATGAAAATAATATCGCCACCCATTTCATTTCGTTTTTTTTCTTGGTTATGCATTTATTGTGGTACTTTCATATGTACATACCGTAAGCGTTAAAAGAAATTGTACATTAAAAAATATATATATATATTAATAAATTACCGTTATTTTCATTTTAAAATTGTTTCATTGCCAGTTTAAAGAAAAAAAAATTTCGAAAATTTTTAAATATTTTCGGGCACTCTCCTTAAGTCGCAAAAGTTGAGTTTGGTGATTGATAGAATTTTATCTTTAGTGTACAGTTTCTTTTGACGCTCACTGTATGTATATATATTAAGGTTAGTGAAAGTATTTCAATTTACTTAGGAAAAATATATAAGCCAGGCGACAAGGCTTTGGGCTGGTTTTTATATATTTAGGCCACCTTACATTTCATTGTTAATTGTGAAGTAATTCATGGATAGCGAATGCTTTTGACCATTAAATGGATTTTTTTTAATGTTTTACTCTTTGCTTAAGAAAATTATTGCTCTTTATGAGCAACGGTTTCGAAATGAATTGTCTTTAGGTAGTCCATTATCTCTACATCAGGTCAACTAACAAACCCTCTCAAGAAATTAATATTCCTTCAGTGTGAACTGTTCTACTCTTGCAGGACCTGATAATATTTTCAATAAATGTACGAGAAAACGTAATTTTGAGTATCGAAAAGGGTTTATTTGGTAATATCACCCGGACTCTCTTACTTAATTGATTATTACAACTCTTTAGTCAGGGTTGCAACCTAACTTTTCACATCACTAATGTTGCGTGTGTTAATTTTATCCTGAAGTGCTATGGTCTACGGCATAAGGTCCATTCCGAACGACAGATTTTTGAGAAACTTTTAATGGCAATTTTTGTCAGAAAACCATAGCCAGGAAGAAATAATTTTTTGGGAAATTTATTTTTTTTCGAAATGTCTGAGCCGGTGGTTGAACCGAGGGACTCTTATCTAAGAAGACTACGTAAACGATCCCTCAAAGAGGATAGTATTAGCAAATAAATAGTGTAGCGAAATCAGACACTACCTTGCTCTGAGAGGGAGTAGGCCTTACTAGTACGGCATACACATCAACCCTAAATACTGAGTTGAAGAACTTAAACGATGTTGATTATTTCAATAAACAATACGAACCTTTACAATAAATGATCTATAGCTGAAAGCGAGTATTTTGGCTGAAATAATAAGCATTTCAAATAGAGCATTACATTGCCAATGGAGGGGAAAAAGCTGACTGAACTTGAAATGTGTTGACTCACAATGAAATATTTGACAATGCTTCAATAAAATCGATACATTATTATAAATGGGACATGCTGCCACCATTTTATTTACTTAATCAGTCATTAAAATACTTTAGTCAGATTTACGACCTGGCTTCTCACACCAGAATGCCAATCAAGGTTGAAACAAAACATCCATCTTGTGTGTGTTAGTTTTATACATGAGTGTTTAATGTCGACTCTGATTGATAGATTTTAGCAACTTTTATATACTTTCAGATTATAAGATTGCTGAGAGTAATTCATTCATAGGTTTTCATATTTCGTGTTGTTAGAAATGTCTGAGGTTGAATTTGAACTACGGCCACACGTCTAATAAGCCAACACACTACCTACTGGGGTAAGGCTTAACATTGCCTGCAAAAATTCAATGTTTCACGCTCATCTGCCCAGAAATAATGAATTAAGCACCCTCAAAATTATAATGATGACTTACAAAGGATGCTTCATTGTATATTCGTAATACAAAATTTGAGGTAACAGATCCTCTAGAAATTAGATTTAAATTTCAGCACACTTTATCAGTCCTGTATATCATTTTAGATATTGGAGAAGCCGTAGTACCTTAAAACAAGTTTATCATTTAAAAAAGCCCTAATCATAGATATCATTCAACCTTATGATAAGGTATGCTACAGAGGACAATGTTTAATATTCAATAGTTTAAGATTAAAGTTATTATCAAATCGATTGTTTTAAGTCGAATTAAAAGATAAGTTTGAATCCAGTTCCAGACAAATCTGATACTTTATGAATGCGCGCAGGATATGACGTATTTTAAATCTACCTAAAATCGATTAATTTACAGATACCCGCCCTACTGCTTTAGATCAAACAGCCGTTATGACAAAAGAGAGGTAGAGAAGAAAGTTATTAAACATAGTCTCTAACACTATGTGGCAATTTTGTAACTGATCTGTTACATTTTAAAGCACTCAGAAATTATCAAGAGAACTTTTCTTGCCAGAGATTGTTTGGTTTAAAATTTTACAAAACTATGAGTGTATTCGAGAAAGTTGCAAAATTTAACTTAACCTTACCCCACACAAATGTGAAATTGTTATCAACAGAAAATTATTTAAATTATGAACAGCTTTTTACTACAACAATTCCAAGGAAAAAAAGCCTAAAATAACTTGTAAGATGAGACGCCTTTTTTCTAACACTTCCATTAAGAAAAGAATTCTTATGCTACAATATGGAACTTCCCCTTTAAGTGGTCCTCTGGTGAAATATCTTAAACGTAAGTAAAATTTTTTCAATAGCAAAGTACATGTAAGAAATAAGGCAACTGAATTCAAATATGGAAAATCATACAAAAAATTCCTTTTAAGAAATACTGTTAAAAACTCTTTACTGTTACCAGCAACAAAAAGAAGGAAGAAAAAAATTGCTCCAAATTATGGCACAAAGTAAAAAGTATACTCATACTTCCTGAAGCATCACAATAAAATGTTTAACTTTCTTACAAACGAAACCAAACACGTCCAGACGCAATGTGAAAAACCTACAAAAAAAGAAATCATTTACGCACTAACAAATTTAGTTGTGAGAGTCGTAAAGCAAAATTACAATTTATGACCTGAGAAAACTATTATTACAGAATAGACTAGAGTAGGGCAATAGTATCGTAAATCATTGGATAAAAAAAAATTTGTAGTGTAACAGAAATGAACATTAATTTCTATATAAAGACATGGTAGAGATATTCCTTCCTTCATAGGCATTTAGTTTAAGTTGAAACACTTAATAGAAGTGAACAATGAATATGAAATGAGAATATGAATGAGAACTTACAGTGTCTTTGGGGTGGGTAAGATCTGTAATTTCTAAAATAATAGTATTTTGTTCAGAAGAAAAAGCATACGATTTTTAAGAAAAAATAAATTTATGATGATTTGCATTCATGTTGTTTTGATATGATGCAATTGCATTGAAAATTTATCAGTTTTCATAAAATAACTTAATGTTCCATTTTAGGGAATTGGACAAGACATTCATTTCTTCTGAAATTATAAACTAATCCCAAATAAAGAGCATATTTTTAAAGCTACAAAATATGTATAATTTTACGATTGGAAACCTATCTAAAAGCATTAAAAAATATTGCTACGTTTTTACCTTTTAAAAACATTTTAAATATGAGTTCGTAGATTGTAAATAAAATAAAAAACGTGTGTTTGGTTTTAATTAAATTCTGTGTGCAACTGTTCACAACTTGATCTTAACAACAATTGTTTAGTTTATTATTCTCCTTTACACTCTTTAGCGTAAACAATAAAAATTGTTCGATAGATCTTTATAACGGAGATCTTCAAACCACGATTATTATCTTCAAACACCACGCGTCTTCACATAAGACTGACTGAATTTTTACTGCCTTCGTTTTGCCTTTCATACGCCAACGTAAACAGTCTGATGAATGATCATAAAGTCAAATGTTCGTCGATTCACCTTCCTGAGATCTCTATAAATGTAAACATCGTTGTCTCATTATTGTTGTTTGTGTATTTTCGTTTACATTTATTCTGTTTGTCTGCAATGTTTGGTTTATTTGTTTATCATGTAAACAAGATCATGGTTTTTGTTTTTGTAGGTTTTGTTTACAATTTAAACGATGTGGACACAAAACACCATTTCCATTTTCGTAACAATATGTTCATTGTAGATGTAATCCTTTCTGTCATCCTGGTAACTCCATTTAGTTAGCGTTAGAAAACTGCACTTAATTTTAATGTTCGAGAACTATTCGAATTTTGAGTGCTTCAGTTTGTAGTTACGCACTTTAACTACTGCACAATGCCTCTATAACATTGATAAGTAACACGTCCACAACTGATTCAGATTCTGCGAAAGAGAAAATAATTAATATATCCCTATTATTATGGCATTATTGTCGTGCTCAAATTTATTAAGATATTTCTGTTATTATTAGCAGTCACCGGTGGCAGTCTAAGTCGCTTCCATAGGAGCTCCGAGTGGTTCCGAGACTAGGGGATAAAGGAAAATTAAGGTAACACAGTGGGCCATAAGTGGCCTAAGTGTGTCTATCCAACTCTCTTAGATGGACAGCCACCTCTAACCACCTCCTGCCCACCTATCTAGCAGTAGTCGCCGTGTGTTGGCTTATTAGAAGAGAGGCAATGGTTCAAACCCCAAGTCAGATCTCCCCAACAAAATAAAATATGAAAAATTATTTCTCCGTCGATTTTCTTTCAGTAGATTTCTGCCATGAAAAGTTTCTTAAAAATATATCCTTCGGAATCGACTTTGAACTGTAACTTCCGCCACTCTTGTATAAAATTAACACACACAACATAAGTGGTGTGAGAAGCTAGGTCGAAATCCTGCCTAAAATGTTGTAACGATCAAGCTTTAAAAACCAACAATATATCACCTTAGTTACTGAGAATAAATCGTTCACTGATTTCGAATTTTTTGAGGAATTGAATGTTAAACAAGTTCTACCAAAGCTTTTTATTAATACATATGTCAGGCTATCAAACAAAATAGTAAAACTACTGAATATCTGAAATACTGAATCAACAAAACAAACACTGGATTTTCTTTAATCAAGAGCTAATATTTACTGCCATAGCTAGATGCCTCTTTAATGTGGAGAATACTTTGTAAAGTATTTTAACAAACATTTCCTTTAAAACTTTCTAAGCCTTTTGCACCAGGAAAGTAAACCTTAACATTTTATTGTTGCCTATGTAAACATCATGAATTTCGAAGAATTATGCTACCGAAAAAACACCAAACAATTCATTACGAATGAAATGTTTTCATTAATTTTTTTTTTGTCTTAAATTCACAGTCTCTAATGCATGATTCACAGGCGCCTTTTGTTCTCCATAATATGCATCAGTTGAACTCAATCTTTTTACAACAAAAAATTTTTGTTCCGTTTAAAATAGAATTCGTAAAAATACTCTTGATTTCCGGGAATAGTATGCTAAAAATAGCAAATGTACAGTGCGCGAATAAAATATGGTACACATTAATTACTTAAGTTGCCGTAGTCTAACAGGTAGTGTGTTGGCATAGTAGACGTGAGGAAATATTTCAAACCGCTATGTCTGACATCTCCAATAAAATTAAATATGAAAAGCATATTTCTGGCGAAAACTGTGAGTGTAAATAAAATTGAAATGATAAAGTTTCCCAAAAATCTACCATTCGGAGTCGACTTTAAACTGTGAGTTGCGATCCTGACTAAAGGTTGTAAAGACCAATTATGTATGTATCAGGGATCAGCAATGAGTATTCAAAAAGATGAAAAGATTCGAATCATACTCATAACTTCTGATACTTATACACATTCATACTTATTTTAATATCATACTCATACTACTCATATTCAAAGTTTAAAGCACTCATCTTACTCATACTTAACAGTATGCATGATGTTGTTGACTTCGACTCTCTTTTACCCAACATTTACAAGAATCACAAAATAAATATGATTCGCGTGTGAACACTTTTTCTTTCTTGCTTTTTTTTTTGTAAATGCAACAATAATTAAGACTGTAAATTTTGATTAATGATGTGAATCATTCCCAGTATTATAAGTATTTTTCTCAATTCATGAATCTCTGAACGAGTAGGCATGTGAATCAAACATATTTCGAATGTTATGACTTTTATGTCAACGTTGTACTTTTACTCATTGCAAACTGTGCTTATAAATCATTGCTGTAGTGAGTACGAATGAATCAGAGTAGTTGAATTTCAATACTGTCAACTCTCTCATACTCAAAATTTCATGAGTACTTAGGAGCAGCGAAAAAAACGATTCATTGCTAACCTCTGATATGTATGATAGGTCTAGACTTTAGATGCTATAACCTTAAGATGCTATTTTTAATAATTCTTGCCAGTTTAATTTAACATAAGCTCGATAGATAAAAAAAACAATTTTTCTAAAAATCTGTCGTCCAGAGTCGAACATAAATTGTATGTGCCGCCACTCATGTATACAAATTAACACACACAACATAAGGGTTGTGAGAAACTGGTCTGCAACAGGGTACAGTAATGGCACCAACATTATTCAATATATATACTCTAGAATTGCTCAACCAAATCGAAAATATTATAGCTTTCGCTGATGATATTTTAGTTTACAACTCCGGCGATACAATTTCTAATATTAATTCCAATTTGCAAGTATCATTCGACCTTGTTGAAACATACGCAAAAAATTGGCATTTAAAAATCAACACAGAGAAATGTGAGACAATATTATTCAGACCTCCTGTAAATAAATGCAGCTATAAAATCAGAAAAGAATGGAAATCCTTTGGTGTTAAATCTAGAACGACAAATACAACGTTAAAAGTATCTGATACTGTGAAATATCTTGGTATATATTTGGACAAATTTTTATATTTTAATGATCACGTCAATCGAATGTTAGAAAAGACCAGGAAAGCATTTTTTGCTAATAAATCTTTGTTCTATTCGAAATACTTGGAACCGAAAACAAAAGTAAAATTATATCAAACAATTATAAGACCAGTAACTACATACGGTTGCCCAATCTGGTTCAATATAGCGCCATCTTATATGGAAAAAATACGAGTTATGGAAAGAAAAATATTAAGAGTATGCACATCACTATACAGATCTAGCCAAAGTAACTTTATTAAATATATATCAAATGCAATATTATACAATACTGCCGATATAAACAGGATTGATAATTTTATTATACACTTGATTCGAAATCATATTGTTCGTTGCACTAAAGAATTAACCTAAAGAATTTAACCTAATAATGGCCCCCTACTACTCAAATCCTACCTATTTGAAAACTACTATTGAAGCAGGTTTCGTACCTCCTGAAGCTTTTCTCTACCTAGACAATCAAAGGGCAATTCAAAATGAAGAAGGTGTTCCAATTTTCTATCACCAATATCGAAGAGCAACGTCAAAAGCAATTATATTAAATGGGTCTTACGACGATAATCTAAGATATAGCACTAATATTCCAAACAGAGATACGAATGCAATAGCTAAACTAGACGTCAATAAATACTGGTGGCTGAGCTAATGAATGCTACACCGTGAACTCTTCTTTTACAATCTGTCTTCCATATATTTAATTTAGTAACTATCAATATAAAGTTTTTTCATATTTTTCTTTATGCTCCAATATATAGTTGATTTTAAAAAATTGTTTTAAACACATTTAAATATTTACTCAAATTATCTTAATGATGCTCGAGTTCCCTCCTGAGGGCATTGTATCAATATTAATATATGTATATTTAATCTATTGTTTATTTTAGTATGTAATTAAACCTAAGAAAATTAAATAAACGCACAATGAAAAAAAAAAAAAAAAAAAAAAGGTTGTGAGAAACTGGATTGTAATTCTTATAGAGGGGTTAAAGTGATCAATTATGTATGTATGTATGTATATAAATCGATATTCTTACGTAGAGATTTGCATCTAGACAAAGTACAAATATTAACAACATGAGAACAGCAACGAATCAATATTTGAACGTCTTCTTCAAGAGTTTAGGCCACAGCAGCATTTTCTCCGGTTTAATTATTGCTTGGTTTGGTTGATAGTTGTAGGAATAGGAATTGCTTACTTTCTAAACCGATTTTGTTGACTGTAAAATGTGTCAAATAAATTTCTTCAAAATAAATGTGCACCATATGAAAGCATTGTTTTGGGGTTAAACGATTCAAACATTGCTAAATAGAAATGTGAACAAAGACCACACCATGGTTACCGACACCATTACATAGCATAGAGTTAGAACAAAGTAACAATTCTTTATCATAAAAACTGAAATTTAAAATGTTTATTATTTTTTTCCACTCATTGTACAATATTTTCGGTGGATAAAGTTGATTGTTAAACATGAAATGCTCATGAAATGATTTTTTTTGTTCTATTAAAATTGAAAATAAATGTGTGCCAGTTGAAGGTTTTACGGTCAATAAGAACATGTTTTGCAATTTGAGCAATTTTTAGTAGTGAAAAATTGAAAGAAAACCAATATTTTTCAAACGAGTTTTTAGAACAAAATTCTGTATAGATTTTATGATTTTTTTAATGTTTAGCGAATATAAAATTTTTTTTATTCACTTTAAAGTTGTTTTTTGTTTGTTTTTTTAACAGTTTTCACTTGCATTCTCTAGATTTTTTTTTTTTTAATTTTCATATGGAGCTTTTCATTTTATTACATTTTCTTTTTATATACAATATTTTATGAATTCAAAAACCCATAAACTTTATCATTGTAATACTTTGTAGGGCGATGAGAAGCACACAGTTAGAACATAAAATAAAAAAAGAGGGAGAAAAGAAGGATACGGATTTTAACAATCTCTCTTTCACTCTCTGACCCTTTTGTCTACAAGGTGTTGTCGTGACATTTTTTCGCTGTAGCCTCTTACAAAAGCCATTGTTGGCAACATGGCATCATAGGGTATGTTGTATGAAAAATCCTAAATTTAAAACCTGCAAAATGACCTGCTGCCTGTAGAAATAAAGCAAAAATCTTAGCTAAAGATATTACGAAATATAAATTGTTGCTTTCATGCATAGAATGAAATAAAATGAAATGTTAAAGAAAGCAATTTTTAATATTAAAATACCATATAAAATATCTTTCAACAAATTTTTAATAAAGCCAATGGAACAATAATGATTTTACAAGACGCCTCTTAAACATACAAGCCTATCATGTAAGTCTACTTATTACAAACAAATCCCCATGGCATTATAGGAGGGTAAGCATTTTTTCTTTCGATTTACTTGCATTAAACACTACCCACGTTTAATTAATTAATTCAAGTCTTAATGATGTCATTGCAAAAAAAAAATTTTATTATTATTTTCAGTAATGTTAAGTATAATCGGTTGGTCATTAAACCAAAAATGAAAATGAACATTTCCTTTCTCTTTTGTTTGTGTGTTAATTTTTCCCTCTCTTTTTTCCAATTTGCCAGTCCTTCAACATGCATGTTTTTGGTGTTTTCAGTATTAAAATTATAAAAGAAAGACCATGTAATACTTTAACAAGTAAGAAAACTATAGTCGAAGTTGATAGATACGATAGTGTACCCTAAAAATATTATAATCTTCGCAGTAACTAGTCCCAGTAATGAATTTTATTTGAAATCCCTGTTATTAAGCTTGTCTACACAACGTTAACATAATGGTGCATGAATATTTGGGAAGATCTTTAACATTAAAGGTACTTGCGAACTTGGTATGAATGAATAATTAGTATAAGAGAGCGCTTTATTGAAATCAAAAATTTCTTAAGCACTGATAACAGTCCATTGTGAGCGACACAATGTGATTACTCAAACCATACTGACGAGTTCTGATTAATCGTACTCGACAATGATCATCAAACCATAATCCGGCAAGTATTACATATCAAGTGATCCATGTTGCATCCAACAACTGTAACCAAATAAAAGAAGAGATACGTGAATCAGAGATCAGCAATGAATCGTATTTTTGGCTACTCTTTGTAGTTCATATACGAATCATACTTATTTTGTGCTTCGTGTAAGTGTCGTGTTATAGAGAATTGAAATCAACGACATCATGCGTATTGTTAAGTATGACTACGATGAGTACTTTAAACTTTGAATATCAGTAGTATGAGCATGATATTGAAATAAGTATGAATACTTATAAGTATCAGAAATTATGAGTATGATTCGAATCCACTCATCTTTTTGAATACTCATTGCTGATCTCTGGTGAGGATCTAGAATACAGCTTAGTAGTATGTATGATGTGAGATATCTAAGTTGTGTGTGCTAAGTTGTATGCATGAGTAGCGGGACCTAGAGTTTAATGTCGACTTCGTACGTAATTCTATATTTCGTTCAGAGTATTTGCTAGCAGATTGCTAAGAGGAAGTCGCTGAAACCCATATTTTTTCTTTTATTTCATTATATTCGATGTGTATCAGCCGGGATTTGAACCGCGGTCTCCCGTCTGCAGTACCCTTTACGTTTTATGCTATAGTTAGTGATCTTTCATTTTTTAGTTACCTTTTTCTTCAAGAAACATGAGTTAGTAGTCATATTTGAAATTTTTAAATGTATTTACTCACGTACGTACTTATATTAAAAAGCAATAGGCCCTTAGTTTAATATAGATTGTCACACATACTTTCAAATGCGTGCCATAAACTATAAATTTTTAATGATTTTTCATTGCCTGTTTGCAGGCTGCTGTAGAGCTATCTAAGATTCCCTGCGGCTGAATACAATATTTCTTTTATTTTCTTTTGCTGTTCTTTTTTTTCAAAGAAAAAGAACAACATTCTTTTAACCATAAAATTGTACAACAAAAACAATATTGTCAAGCGACAAAGAACAACACGTTCATACTGTTATATAGACGGTATATATGGTACACTGCCAACAGAAGATGGTGTGAAACAGTGAATGCCTGTTAAGCCTTTTTGGATTAAAAAACAAGTACATGAATGCATTTGCCTGAGCTATTGTGTGTTTTTATGTCCTACGTTTTTGTAATAGTTTTAACTACAACAACAATAATAACAATATAAACATGTTGAGATGTCTTAGCATGCAAGCACTGATAGTCCTTTTTTTCCCAAAGCTTTTTATGCACAAATATTTATAATAAAAGAACATGTATGTACGTATGTATATGTGGCTGGTTAAAGACAAAGACAGACAGATACAGGCATACTAAAAACAGTCTGAAAAAAGACAATACAAAACAATAAAAATAATAATAACAATAACAACAACAAGAACAAAGAGAGAGAGAGAGAGAGGGAAGTATTGTTATAACAAATAACAAATACAAATACCAACACATTTATGGCCAAGTTAACAGCTGGTGTATTTGAAAAGCCCTCTCGTGTGCCAGTGAATTACACCGCATCTACATGCGAGGACTACAAATGGATTGTTCGCTGGCGGTGTTGATGTTGATAGTCTTGTTGTAGCAGTTGTACTGGGTTTTTGTTTAAATTGTAAAATTTAACAAACAGAGAGAGAGAGTGTGTGTGTGTGTTGGTGTGCTTAATATACAGTAAAAATAAAAGAACAATGCTACTGTGAAAACACTTAACCCTGGTGAAACGCTGTTAAGCATTAATACAAGCAAATAAATGAATTGTATTTCTCTTTAAACTAGGCTTACATGTTGTATTCTATTACAGCATATGTATAGCTATTGTAAACAAATGTTGTTTGTATGTGAACTTCAAAGGTTTTTTGTTTTTTCTTTTGTTCTTGTAAATCGTTTGCCTTTTTTTTATGTATTTTTGATGATTGTGTTGTTTTCTTTTGTTCCTTTCATTTGATTAAGTCAATAAAAGAAGACAAAATCGTTGTTTTGAGTACAAAAAAATTGGAAACAGACAGAGAGAGAGATAGAAAGAGAAGGAAAACTAGTAAAATTTGTAATAAAATACTTAAATTTTAAGTCTCGTTTTGATTTCTTATGATTTCCAATAAATGCCAACAACAACAAGAACATTAAAAAGAGTCTTTTTTATCCTTTTATTTCTTAGAGTATACATACATAGATAATATTTATTTTATTAAAGTATTGAAATACTTTAAATGGTAATAAGATAGTAAAAAAATTTTTGCGCGTTACTTTTTCCATTCTGCCCATTCTTCTAATAAAATTACGACTTGCAAACTAGAAAATTGAAAGGCTATTTGATAAGAAATCAAAAAGAAGAAAATTATTTATCTTTTTCACTTGCATACAATATTAAATGCTTTCAATTTCTTTCGATATCTGGAAGTGTACCATGAAAACTTTCTTAAAAGTCTAACGTTCGAAGTCGACTTTAAACTGTTGTCCCTAGCACTAATGTAAAAAATTAACACACACAACATAGCTGGAGTGAGAAACTAGGCCGTAATCGTGGCATGTATGTGGAAGTGTAATTTAATCTATAAGAATGGAAACCACCAATATGATAAATCATGCATTGCCTTGTCAATCATAACTTTAATAGGAGTAGCTGCAAGTCCTTTTCCCTTCAAATATAATTGAGTGGTAGCATTTATATTCCATGCCCCAGAGCTACACAGTTGGTGGTCAACTGCTCTATCAAGTGTCACAGTAGAATCTGTTGGTACAAGAAACGGTCATGCCCATTCTACGCATGTACTTCTAGCTGGCACAGTAGCCTAGAAGGTTTTCGTTTTAGTTTTGTAGTAAGTCAGACTGCTCTTCAAGCGCTAATCTCTCATGATGTAGACTGTGTCCGAATCTCTTCAAAATCATGACAGTGCCAATAAATATATCTGCCTTAAATTAGGTTAGGTTAAGTTAGCGGGTAGCTTTCCGTTTACAGGCAATTTCATTCGGTGGCCCACATGGCCCATTGTGGTATCCGGTGTGGTAAGTGAGGTAGCTATTGGCGGCTGTGAACTATTCCGAATAAAACCGACCACGTTCGCCAGCATGCGCAAACGTTCTGTTACCCAAAAACCAATGACGCCTGCTTTGAAGTGCAGGGCACTCACATGAAAAGATTTGTATCGATTTCACTTCTTTCACATCATGGCAGCTTCTGCAGTAAACCTGATGGGTCAGAACGATTTTGTTCGAGAAATTGCCAATAACGCAGTAGCACGTTAGAATTCTTAATAGAATTCGAAACTTTCTCTTGTCGAACTCAAGTAGTGACTTGGTTTTCCTGCTGTCCACTAGGGGACACCCACGGTTTGTTAAATTACAGGCAGCTTTTCCAAATTGTTTTTTTGCCTTAACTTTCTCTTAAACACATAGCAGCCTCCACTTTTATCATCGATTTTATAGCTCATGATATGCTTAAACAAGCAAGACTCTTTACTTTACGAACCCTTAAGACAGACGTCGAAGTCTAGTAGGTAGTGTGTTGGCTTATTAGACGTGAGGCCACGGTTCAAACCCCAGGTCAGACATCTCGAATTATATGTAATTTAAAAAAATATTTCTTCGGCGACTGCCTCTCAGCAGATTTGTGACAAAAACTATGAGAGACTCTCAACAATCAGCATTTAGGAGTCGACTTTCAACTGTAGATCCCGCCACTCATGTATAAAATTAACGCACACAACATAATTGGAAGCTATGTCGTAATCCTGACTGAATAGTGGCATTTACCAATTATGTATGTGTGTTAGACAGACGTTTTCTGCTTAGCATACCGCAATGCAATATAATGTCGTAAATATATTCGAGAACTTACTTGGACGAGAGGCGCCTTATAGTTTTTTTTTTACCTCTGATGTCAGCAGCTCTTAAGTAAGTTTTCTATTCAGAATCATATAGGATAAATAGCCTCTGCCACCATTTTGACGATAAGAGGTGCTGTGGTTGACTTCTTAAATAAATTGTAATGTACTCCATATTTTATACTCATACGAAAATGAAAAATCTAGATAGTGGTCTTTTGCTTTTACATCGCTTAATATTAAAATTATAAACAAAAGTTACAAAAACAAAACAATGCAGTAAACAAACCAGTTTACGAATTATCGTACTACTTAATACAACGACAAACACCAGCATTAATAAAATGATAAACAAAAAATACACCAACAATACTACAATAATATATGTAAACAACGATGTTTCGAGAAGGTGAAGTCAGAACATTCATCAGACTGTTTACTTTGCCATATAAAAGGCAAAGCAGGCGACTGAGTGAGTTCGTGAAGTCCTGCCAAAGCGGTTCATTTGAAGAGAGTAATCGTGGATTGAAGGTCTCCGTTACAAACATCTGTGGAATAATTGTCTAGTAATTGTTATTTGTTTATGCAAAGGGTATGAACAGAGGAATAACAAAAGAGGTAATTGTTGTTGTTTACATCAAGTTGCGACTAGAGTCACACGGAATTGTACGAATAATAAGGAATTTGAATTAAAACTAAACACAATTTTATTTTTATTTAATTTGCAATTTACGAGCTCATTTTTAAACGTAAAAACGTAACAATACGTTTTCCGATGAATTGTTTTTTTTAATAAAATTTTTTATTTTTTTGTTTAAATTTATTGCCTTCTCTTTGGTTGTCCTTGCACATTACCTGCACAGATTGCGATTAATCCGATTTTATTTTAAGGCAATCAGTTTTAAATTAAAAAAAGAAGACATCTGTTAAACTTTTAGGTCAAAAACAAATATGTTTTAATAATTAAATGTTTTTGTTTGGTTTTTCATTATTTTGTTTGTTTAAATAATGCTTAGCTTTAATCATTTGATTTAATGCTCAAATGAATTCATTTTGAAATTAAAATAAATCAGACAAGCAACAAGAACAAATTTAATAATAAATATTATGTTTTACACTTGAATGCTTTTGAAATAATTTGTTTAGTTTTTAGTTTGTCAATTAATCAACATTTTATTAAAGTTTTATTAATTTGCATACATTAGTTTGCAAACTCCCTCTACTTTTTTGTTTTATTTTATTTCATATTGAGTAGTAGAATAAAGGCTTATAAACGTTTATTAGGGTATACATGTAGGTATGTATGTACATAGTTTATCCTTTTTCTTTCTTTTTTTTCTAATTAACCCAATTATTTAATGAACAATCACTGTAATTGTCTGAAACAGAGATAAGAGGAGAAAATAAAAAATAAAAATATATGATAACGAAAGGAAAAAAACTGATTAAAATTGTTACGAAAATTTAATTAAAATCAATAGAAAGGAAGACAAACTAAACTAAAAACGGAATTTTCCACTTAACAAAACTTACAGCAAGTACCACTAATGATGGCACACTAAAAACTGATGGCCTGCTGCATAAGGTAAATAAATACGAAACGTATTTTAGCATCACAACTGCAGATGAATTTCTCTTAAAAAAACTTACAACTCAAATGAAAAGCTTTTGCTCTTCACGGACATCATAATATGCTCTTAACAAAGCAGGATAGCAGCATATATTGCTATCACCGCTAAACAAGGAAAGCAAGCTTAACAGAGTTAACATATACTGTTAAACCAGAATCTGTTAAAGCTAACAGAAAGAGAGAGAGAGGAAAATCAAATAATTTCCACAACAGGACTCGTTTACATATGTGCCCGCGCTGTGTGTATTTAACACGAAATTCTATTTAATTTTTGAAACTTTTTCTATGCATGTGTGTGTGTGTGTGTTCATAAGAGTGTGTGTTAAGTATTCTTAACAGTTATTGCTGTAGACAATGATATTTTCTCTTATAAACTCTCAGCAATACTTATTTTTAATTCTTATTTTTTTCTTGTTTTCTTCGATTATTTCTCTCAAGTTCACTTCATTTATGAATTATATGTTAAAGTAAAAACTGCATCAATTCATTTCTTTATTGTTGTTATTGTTGTTTTTGTAATTTTATGAATTAATAAACTGCATAAGTATGTGTCATACTCGGAATACGTATGCGTATGTGGATGGCTATTTATGAGTCTGTGGTTTGTATTTTGTGGGTTAATGGCTGTTATGTGGTTTCTATAAATACTCGTAAAATACGAATAGAAGAAGTAGTTAAAAATTATTTCCTTTTGTCATTTTGTTTTTGTTTTAAGTTTCCTTTTTTTTCAAATGTTTCAGAATGTGTAGACCGTTAATCAAATTATTAAATCGTTTTTCAAAAAAACTTATTTCAACTTATAAACAGGCAATACAGTGGCACAATGAAATTAAACTTCACATTTGAACTGGGTATGCTAAATTCGAGATTATTTTCTCGAAAGCCAATTAGCCAATCAATTTAAAGGCCAATTTACATGAATATGGTTTACGTTTGTAAAGTTAGAGAAAAATTCTTGCAGAATTCCATTAGTATTGCTACGAAAATGGAAATGGTGTAACATCGTTTAACATTAAAATGATAAACAAAAGCTACAAAAACAAAAACTATGAGTATGAAAGAAAGCGAAAACGCAACAACAAATAATGTAAATAAAATACACAAACAATAATAAAACCACGATAGAGTTCTCGAGACGGCGAAGCCATGAACAATCGACTTCAAGAACATTCATTAGACGTGGGCATATAAAAAGGCAAGACAAAGCAGAGCAAGCAGTAGTAAGAATTCAGTTAGCCTTGTGTGAACAATCATTGCGTGAGAAAAGTCGTGGTTTGAAGATATCCGTTGTAAATATCTGCGTTGTAAGCCAAGAAGAATAGCGAACAAGCAATTATTGTTGTATATACAGTATTGTAGTTAAACAGTGGCACAAAAAATAGTGCCAACAATAAAGAATTTAATTGAAACTCAACAAAAATGTATATATAATTTTGTTTGCAATCAACAAACTCATATTTTAAACGTTTTGAAAAAGGTAAAAACGTAACAGTATTTTAAAAATTACAATCAAATTGGTATGATAGATTTTTTGTATTTACACGATTACTAAATGAATGCTTCCGCGTTCTAAAGAAGTATGGAAGTTTTTCAAAAATATGGAAAAACGAAGAGAGCCGTAGGAATCCCAAACTTTTCATGCGTATTTTTTCACAATATCGTACGTTTTCGGTACATATGCAGCTTACACGGTACGCTTTTTTTCTACAAAATTAAAACTTGTTATTCAACAGAAAAAAGCACCTGTCAATTCCCTGGGAAGGGCATTGGCCGACTTTTTCCAAAACTGAACGAACGCTATGTGTTTCCAACAAGACACTGCCACGAGATACATAACATACATGCATAAATAATTGGTCATTACAACCTCCCAGTCAGAATTACGACTTGGCTTCTCACACCACTAGAACCACAGATTTTTGAGAAGCATTTCAGGGCAATTTTATTTTCTCTCAGATTTTTTGCCAGAAGGCTGCCGAGTGGCAGTCGCCGAAGAAATATTTGTTCATATTTTGTTGGTAATTTTATTTACTCTATGAGTTTTTGCTAGAAATCTGTTGAGAGAAGCAACCGAAGAAATATTTTTTCATTTTCTTGCAGATGTCTGACCTGTGGTTTGAACCTTGGCATCACGTCTAATAAGCCAACACACTACCTACTAGACTACGGCGTGATACATAACAAGATCGATTTTGTTCATATTAAATGAGAAGTATTTAAAAGCGACGTCAATTATCCACCAAGATCATGTGTCTATGTATTCCTGAAGTAGATGTATTTGAAAACTTACGTTTATTAAGCTATCGTTGAGATACCGCCCGAAATATATGAAGCTGTGGTGGAAAACTATCTGAAAAGAATCCACATATTTCAAGATATAATGATAAGATCCAGCAAGCAAGATATGATATAAATATTTCATCGAATTCATAGAAAATAATGGAAGCTTTGCACAGCCCAGATCTTAAAGAATAATAAGCCAATAGATAATCACTTTGGGAAATGAAAAATATTAAGAATTTAGTTTGATTAAATTTGAATAAATTTTGAATTTTTTTTTAATTCCAAAAAATGTGATTTTTAAGCTCTCAATCATTTACAAACACTGTTTCTGTCACACTGTTATTTGCATAGTTTAACCCACATGACATATACAGACATAAATAATAAAACTAAACTGTAAATCACCGCTATGATAAATAATACATTTGTTCTTGTTTGTGCTTGTATTTGCAATGCTTGTGCACGCTTCAAAACTAAAACGACGTTGTATTACACAATAACGCGTATGTGTGCGAGAATAAATGTTTGTTGCTCTTCATGGTATGTATTTTGGATGGTAATAAATGTTTTTATAGCAATTGTCTCTAGAATTGTAGAATTGAAGATTGTCTATATTGTTTTATAACATACTTCCTCTTATGCCTTCCTCTCTCTCTCTCTCTCTCTCTCTCTCGTTCTGTTCCTAACCCCGGTATGGTTTTAATATATTGCTCAACCAACGTAAAGTTACCTGCCGGTTTATTTATTTTTAGTTGTGTTGGTCATAAATTTTTTAAATCTTTTTTTGCTCTGGATTTATATTGTCAGATGAGAGCGTGTGTGTGTGTGTATATGTATAACAGTTACCAGGAAAATACTTAACTTATAAACTTGTTAAGTGCTTTGACTAAATTGTTAAGGATCATTATTTAAAACTGAACATAAATTGTTATTTTTTATTTGCATTTATTTATACGTTATACATAACCTCCATGCATATATTTTTACATTTTTCCCTTGCACCGGTATGCGTACGAGTGAATTATTGTTACATAAACTGAAACGAAAGTGAAAGAGAGAGAGAGAGAGAGTTATGCAATGTGTGCGTATGTATGTTTGTCATATTTTTGTTTGAGGATTTGTTTTGTTACCGTATAGGGATTTGTTTCAAATTATTTTCAAACAAATTTTTTTTAGTATTTTCCGTAAATTCTAGTTTGCAAATTCAATTATCAGTTGTAAACACAACACCCATACAACTCAGCAGTCCAGTTATGCAGATCAAATTAATTGTTATTTTATACTCCATGGCAGCTCTCTATTGCTGTGCAAAAAATTTAAATACATTTTCTATAAATTTTCATGAAATTTCGTTAGTGGTTGTTTTAGATAAACAATTAATTTGATTTACAATTTTCATTCATTCATTTTTTCATTATTTTTTTTAAAATCAATTGAATAATTTGTTGAAATTTTTAAAACACTTTCATTTAAACGTTGGTACAGTTTGATGGACGTACTTCAATTTAAACTGTATTAGTTTGGAAGAAAAGTGGTAGCAATTATTGAAATTATATTTTTATATTTACACACCAACACAGCGATTAGGGCTACCAGCACCGGGAAAGTGGGATAATACGAAGGCCAGAAAGGTATTCTTTTTGGAAGTTTCACAGGCGTATAGTACGGGTAAAAACGAATTCTCAATGTAATGCGCTGCGCGACTTGGCATGAGATTACTATTTTGCGTTAGATTATAGGGTATTTTGATTTAAGATTTACACCTATATCCGTATAAATTTCAATTTACACAAGAATTACACATAACAGCCTTAGTAATCAACACAGAAGACATGCTGTTTGGATACTAGAATTCGATGCTGACGCAAATATATGTATGTTGCCGCATATATGTAGGGCTTGGAGCTGCAAAAAATGATTTTTCGAAAGAATGAATGTCATAAATTCAGAGCACTATGGCCGTAGGTACAAAGGACGTGTACTTGCCATTGAGGCAAGTATAATACTCGGAGATCCCATTATAAAGCATATATATGATAACCGAATTTTATTTGGCACGCAATTGAAGATTGTTAACTCAATGCTATGTGGTTTAAAATCGACGACCATTACTCACCTAGATCATGTGTCTACGCGCTATTAGCTGTTAGCGCTCCAAATATGTGAAAAACTGATTGAAAACTATTTGAAAGGAATCAACCACTGCAGACAATTCGGAGACTGTTTTTAAATGTCAATGTATTGGGTTATTCGGAAAGTAATTTCGGTTTTTCCCGACAGGGGATTTAATTGTATTTTTTTTTAATTTTTATATGCTTTGAGAGCTATTATAGTAAAGCTTGTGTGTGAAAATTTCCAGTCAATTCTACGCAGTAGAATTGCCCTTTTAAATATGGTTAGCGATAAGCTCCATTTTGAACATGCTATTCAATCCAGAAAGAAATTGACCGAAAGTGTGTACGCCAGTGCAAGAACTGGTTCGCTAAATTTCGATACGGCAATTTTAATGTCGAAGATGTACCTCGTTCGGGAAGGCCAGCTGAAGCTAATAACGACAATATAAAGGCATTAGTTGATGCGATCCTTTGAATTACAACACGTGGATTGTTTTAATAAATTTATCAAATTCAATATAACCCAATATTTCATAAAAAAAAATTCTCAACATAATGCACTGCGTGATTCAATGACCTTTTACTAGGGTATATGCTTTATGTGGCAGGCGATTACTGCGTAAAAATAGTAGAAACAATGTCCTAGTTCTTGAGCAATTAAGAGAAAGTTAGGAAGACTGGAATGCAGCTTCAGATTGAAAAAAAATCTTGAAAAATTTTATAATTTGCTTCACAGATGAAATGGAAAGAAGTTCTCTATTCTACAATGTCATAAAAACAATATAGTTTTTCAAACACATATGTATGTACTAATTGTACATACATACAATTAGTCATTACAACCCTATAGTCAGGATTACAACCCAGATTCTCACACCACTTATGTTATGTGAGTTCATTTTATACATGAGGGGCGGGTTACAACAGTTTAAAGTTGATTCTTGAGAAACTTATCATGATAATTTTATTTTACTTTCAGAGTTTTTGCCAAAACCCTGTTGAGATTTAATCGCTTTCCATAATTAATTTCCTTAAGTACAGCTATTTTTGCCTTAATTTGTTTACAATTAATTTCAATAAAAATTATGCCAAAACCATTCATTTTTAAAATTTATTTCTATGAATGACACCACCCACCTCCTACATTTTACTAACATCAGCTGTTATGAATATATGGAGGAAATGTAAAGATAGACTACAGAACGTATACTTGATATCAAGTGCTCTTATAATACTCATACGTCAAGATGTACTTGAATGTGTATTTATAGACAAAAGATAATACAAAAACAATTCATACATACTTATATATTTATTGTAGTCAATAAAATAAAATAAAATAAAATAAAATAAAATAAACGTTAGTTATACAAGAACATATTAAATATAATATATGTATGTATGTATGTATGTTTCATTAGAGTGTACAACCACACATTTTAAATCGCTTTACATAATTAATATAATTAAAATATATTTTAAATTAGTTTTTGTGGTCTTCCACGAACACTAATAACAATTTTTTTTCTTTATGTAACAAAAATACAAAAAATGAAAATATTAACATGAATATGGCAATTAAACATAATAATTTAAATACATAATAAGTTAAGTTTAAATAAAATATTATTTGTTTTTTAATTTTATTTTTTATGATAAACAAATAGTTTGTATGATAAACAAATAGCACAGTTAATTAAAATTGTTGTTTAATGTTGTAAACTTAAATCTTAAATGAAATAATTTTTTTAATACTTAAATCTGCCAATGGGTTGAAACGTGATAGGCTACATAGCACAGATTTTGTAGTGTTCATACTTTTTTTGAAAGTATTCTGACTTATTTTCTTAGCTTTGAGTCATTAAGTTCTAGCCGGACCCGAGAGCTGACGTTTGCATACATACCTAAGTATGTATACAATGTGTTTACATACATACATACCAGAGATCAGCAATGAGTATTCAAAAAGATGAGTAGATTCGAATCATACTAATAATTTCTGACACTTATACGCATTCATACTTATTTTAATATCATATTCATACTACTCATATTCAAAGATTGAAGTACTCTTCGTACTCATACTTAACAATACGTATGATGTTGTTGATTTCGACTCTCCTTTACTCAACATATCCACGAAGCACAAAATAAATATGAATCACGTGAGAACTTCAAAATACTTACTAGTTCTGCTTGCTGCTCTGTCTTTTTAGCTTATGTGTCTTTTTTTTGTTTTGTAAATGCCTAGCAACTAAAATTCGAACCACTCGAATCATTTATGAGTGTTATAAGTATTTTTCTAAAGTTATGAATCTAAAGAAGTACGCTTATGAATCGAACATATTTCGAATGTTATGAGTTTGATATCAACCTTGTACTCATGTTCATTGCAACCAGTACTTATAAATCAATGTTGTAATGAGTACGAATGAATCAGAATAGTTGAATTTCAATATTGTTCACTCACTTATAATCAAAATTTCATGAGTTCTTATGAGTACCAAAAAAACGATTCATTGCTGATATCTGATACATAAACAATTGGCCATTACAATCCTTAGGTCAGAAATATAACCTAGCTTCTCACATCACTTTCGTTGTGTGTGTTAATTTTTTTATACATGAGTGGTGGGACCTATAGTCGACTTCGAACGACAGATTTTTAAGAAACTTATCATATCAATTTTATTTACTCTCAGAGATTTTGCCAGAAGGCTGCGGAGAAAAAGTCGTAGAAGAAATATGTCTTTCATATTTTCGTTATGAAGCCTGACCTTAGATTTGAACTGTGGCCTGCTCGATACGTGTGTTGCCTATGACGAAAAGCTTTGTCATAAATCACGAACGACTAATTTCATATTTTTTTGCAGGAGTTTGGGTGAAACCTAAAGTCGCCCTTGTGTAGTAGGTAGTGTATTGACTTATTAGTAGTGAGGCCATGTTTAAAACTACCGGTCAAACATCTCCAACAAAATGAAATTTTAATATTTCTTCGTCGCTTTCCTTTCAGCAGATTCATTGCAAATACTCTGAGAGTAAACAAATTGACCATGAAAAGCTTTTCTGAATATTTCGCGAAATTCTTTGCAGTATATTCGAATACATAGAATTTGTTTACGAAATAAAACCGGAACAATTAAAATAAAACCATACAATGAATGATAAAATTATTAATCGAATTATTTACAGCCAATATCAAAGTTCAGCTGAGTAAATAAAAGCCATTTTAAAAATTTATCAACTTGTATGCGTGCGAGTATGAGTGTTTTTTTAAATAAATTATATTTAAAAATTTGTTTTTTTGCCGTTTTGCGATTTATTTGCCTGACAAATTAGATTTTTTATTTTTTCATTATTCTAAAATAAATTTTTAATAAATTAAGGGAAGCGAACATAGTATAAAATATTTTTCTGCTTGAATTTCATTCATATTTAATTTGAATTTGTGAACTAATTTATGCATACAAAATTTAATTAAAATTTAGAAGCTGAAATTTTATGCTGAAAATTATTATGATTAAAGCCAGTATTTTTTTATATGATACTTAAACTAAACAATTATGATCTAAACAGCGCTTAAATAAAATTATGAACGCAATTAAACATAAAAATATAAACTTTACGAAAGAGGCGAAAATAATATTTTTATTATTTTATATCTGTGTCTATTCTTTATAAGGACAGTAAGTATAGGAGATTCAATATTAAAAACGAGCAGTGTAAAGAACTTGTTATTGAACTTTCCTGTTGCCTCATTTAGCATGTAAAGTGTAGAATAAAATTTGTAAAATTTTTGCCAAGAAAAGTTTCTCAAAAATCTGACATTCGGAGTCGACTGGTCCTACCACTCATGTGTTTTATTTAAGACACACAAATTAAGTGGTGTGAGAAGCTGGGTCGTAATTCTAACTGAAGGGTTGTAATGAAGGGTTGTATGTTTGTATGATAAGAGACTCCATACCTTACAAATTATTGTGAAAAACTCTGTTGTAAGTTCTTCATTTCTATTTAACCTTTTCAAGAAATTTGTTTGTTCAATACCAATAATTGTAATTTATTAATTTAATTTTTCCTCATACTTGAGCTATTGTTGCTGTTCATTTCATGTGAATATTTCAATAAATATTTAAAAATTTAATATTTAAATTCTATTAATGGTATGTAAATACTTAAACCAAATATTTTTAAATCTACTGCTTTACCAATAGAAACCACAAAAGTACACCAAATTTATTTACAGAGAAAAATCAACGTTTTAAACATGTTTAAATACAGATTAAAACAGCAAATATTTTAACAAAACCACACAAGTACATTAAACCATACAAAAACAAAAAAAGAGAGAAACTAACAATATACATATATTTGGAAACAAAGTATTAAATTAAATTTAATTAGTCGTTCCTCTTCTTTTTTTATTGTTAACATATAAAAATTTAATAAACAACGAGGGGGGTGCAAAATATACATATATACGGTTTATACCTATCAAACGGAAAGATGGCGATAGTAGTAGATTGGAAAAAATACTTGAGTCTATAATGGTAACTATGTAAGCCAAGTGGTTTAAGTTTTAAGGCAACTAGATATCTAGAAACTTTCTTTAAGCAATAAATAATACTCTGCAGCCTCGGTTCCGATTATAAAATATCAAGTAGCAAAGCTTAGACAAATCCATATAAGTTACAATAATGAACAATGCAGTGGTAGAGCAATTGAGGTGCTTACACCAGAAACATTTAAAAAAAATTCCATTGAAAGCAGCGCGCAAGCTAAATAATATCATAAAAAATTCAAATGACGTCATATGTCACATTGAAAAGTGATCATACACACGTCATAAGTAAAACTGGGAAGAGTTCAGATGTTGTCGAATATTCTATAATCAGGCCAAAGTATTAATTTATATTGTCTTAACAGTGCCTAAAATTTTTAGAGGAAAGGCATGAAAGGGAATCTATGCCGTCATACAACTCTTTCAAAAGTTATGGTTTAAATTTCTCAATAGATGTGTTTCATCGGAAACAATATAAACATAAGTTAAAGTAGAATCTGCAATTCGACCTGATCTACTAAATTGCTAATAAAAAATTAAAGTCTAAATTGGGATCTATCATATCTTCATTGAGCAAACCCACTGACACCTTACTTTAGGTGCCTGAACCACCTCGTCTAGTTTTGGCTCAGAAGAATGCAGGTGATACAAAGGAACGTAGACTTCTAAAATGATCTCACCAGTTACAGTTGTGCGAAAGGCCTTGGAAAAGCATAAAAGCTATCGGGTCTTATATTAAGCATTTCCAATCTTTAAATTTAAGTAAAACAAACTCTGTGGAAGATAGCATAGAAATTTGTTATTCGTTTGAAAGGCCTACTGATGTTCTTCGACCATTATATGTGGAGTGTAGTATAGTTCAAATGTTCGCCATGGTTCCTCCAATTATAGCACATTCAAAATGTCAAATTTCACCAATGGCATGGATTTTGTTGGTTGTGGTGAACTGTGCTATGGTTTGTGACTTATTCGCATACAGCTGCAACTTAAAAAAACGACACAAGCACGCCAAAAGTGCAAAGGACTCAAATCGTCAGATATGGGTGGCCAGTTCATATCATCTCAATCGTTGATGTCCAGAAGCCATATATCGTTGGCTTTGAGATCATGCAGTTCAGCCTAAAAGAAGTTTGAAATCATTGAGCTTGAGTTGGCTGATCAGACGTGTAAGGACACGGTTCAAACCTCATATCCGACATCTCCAACAAATGAAATATTTCTTCGGCGATCTCCTCACATTTCAGCAGATCTCAACAGATTTCTGGTAAAAACTTTGAAAGTAAAACAAAATTGCACATGAAAAACTTCTCAAAAAATCTGTCGTTAGGAAACGGTTTGAAATTGTAAGTGATATGCGAAGCTCGGTCGTAATTCTGACTGAAGGGTTATAGTGATGTATGTAATCATCAAGCTATAGAGCTCGCTGTTAACCCAAATGGAGTGTCCAACTTCGTTCTCAGAGAAATATGGACCTGGCGCCTCCAAATCAAAATCGATACTGACACTGTTTGTTTGGAACTTTTTGGTATGCCTTGGACCCCTTTGGAGGCGAAAACTTCCTTTGTTCCCTTACCCATACATCTAGAAGATGATTTTGAGTTCAAATTTAGGTTCAGTTGCCAACTTCATTCTGATAAAAACGCATGCTGTGGGTGATTTGGCAAAACCAACTGAAAGACAACTAATTTGACAGGTGTAGCTTTAAAAATTTCGAAAGACTGTGTTTATAAATTTGTTTTGTTTCTCTTGTTCGATTAAATACATAAATAAAAATCGTATTACTTGTGCCAAAATTATATTGACACACCTCGTCATTTGCATTCCCATAAATTCATAATTCCATTATAATATTAAAATCTATTTTATACAGTGGTTTTCGGTCTGGCATTTATTGTAAGCGAAAGGATAAAATATTTATTTAATCTTCATTAAAAGCGTTTGCAAATGTTTGCAAAATATCATACAAAACGACACCCTTATTTAAAATATTGTGGTTAAAAATATGTCCTATTTTTAAAACAATATCAAATAATTTTGGCTGTATTTTGTGTGTTTTTACCAGTCTTGGCATTTATTTAATGAGACATAATTCGAAACACGTTTTCCAACAAAAAACAAAGAAACAAACGCATTAGAGCGCCAAAACGAAAAATGGCACACACAGTATTTAATTGAAAATTAAATGGCAAAATGGATTCACACACCACTTTTGCCACTGATGTACCCAAAAAAATAAAAACAATAATTAAAACTAGTCATGTTTTGTTGTTGCCAACAAAATTAACCCTTATCCTGTATTCATGGGTCAAAATTGCCCAAACTGTTTTTATTGCTCATTTACTCTTTAAATACTCAGCGGATTTTTTTGAAACTTTTGTACAATTATTTTTTTAGTGAATACTATTCAAATTCAAAATATAACTTTGGTAGATCGTTTCACAAAGCGTGTGTAAAAAAACTTACGCAAATGGTACTTTTGGGTCAAATTTGCCCAATGCAAAAAAATCATTTTACGCATGTGATACGAGCTTAGTAACAATTTTGTGTGCCTTGACAACATCATAACTAGCAACGAAACAAAAGATAAGTTTAAGCCCACAAATGTGTTTTGTTGTTTTTGTTTTTTATAGCGGTACAACAAACTGCAACAAAACCAAAAAAAAGAACAAGTAGTATAAATATTTCATTCATTTATGTGTTTTTGTATTGAATACAAGGGACAAAATCTTTACTTATTTTGGAACAATGAAACCAAAAGAGATAAGAACCTTTCTTATGCAATCTGATTCAGGCGACGAAACCCCCCAGGACACATCAAGCGAAGATGAAAACGATCTCGTTTCTGAACTTGCATCTGACTATGACCACAACTCCTTGTCAGGCGCTAGCATAGACAATTCCGAAATTCCCGATCAAACTTCGGATGAAGATTTAATGTATCTATATAAAAACGTGGGAAATATTTATGGTCAGAAACATAATTGAAAGATTTTCTAAACAGGACATAATAAATTTGACTTCTGGACCAACGCGCTATGCTATTTCAAGAGCTGATAATTTTATACTATTTTTCTGTTATTTATGCACAGTGATAATATGAAATTAGTTGTTGATATTACTAATTTTCAAGATTAATCTGTATTTGGAAATGATTGGATTGCTGTAGATGACGTAACAATTGAAGCATATTTCGGGCTACTTTTGTTGGCGGGTGTATTTAAATCTCATGGTGAAGCCTTATAATTTCTATGGGGCGGCCTCAATTCAAATCCACCATGAGTTTGCGCCGATTACGAAATATATATCGAGTGATACGGTTTGATAAAAAAGTCAGACAGAAGCGAAAGAGGATTCCGTGACAAACTTGCTCCCTTAAGAGATTTTTGGAACCATTGGGAAACGCATTTCCGAACTATATTTAACCTTAGCGAATATGTGACAGTGGATGAGCTCGTAACGTATAGTGGACGATGCCCATTCAAGCAATACATACCATAAAAAGCAGTAAAATATGGTATAATTATGGGCGTTGGGTTATGTAGAAACAAATTATTCATGGTCCTTATAGGTGTATACTGGAAAAGACAGAAAGAGCTTATAAGCGGAGAAATATCTCGTAGAGCGAAAATGCCACAAAGAAGTCCTGCTAAAGGAGTCGTAAAAAGCCTTTAAAAGTATTCTGCTGAAGTTCCGCAAGCAAAAAATTTAAAAAGGTGGTTCCTTTTGTCCAAATCGTTCTAACAGCCCCAAATATGCAAATAAATATTCCGAATATCTAAAATTTATTTGCAAAAAACATTCTGACACCAATATTGTACGTAATGAATGTAAAAAAATAAAAAAAACTGAATAAATATTATAATTTTTTTGCATTGGGCAAATTTGACCCACTAACGTCACATGCGTTATATTTTTGAAGTACAGGATAAGGGTTAAACAATATTTATGTTTAGACAGTGAATATATTTAAATAAACAAACACATTAAATTAAATAAACAAAATTCTATAAAAAGTTAAACTGATAAGGGTTAGCATTATAAACCGCACACACACCAATAATTATAGATAAAATGTTTAAATAAATACAACATTTCTGTTTTTCACAAAAATGTAAATTATTTATAAATAATTTGGTTTCATTTTTATGAGTAAATAAATAGAATTGAAAATGAAACTGTATCTGCATTAGTAATGGAGAGGAATTTTTATTCCAAAATAAAAAAAAATTAACAAATTAATCAGAAAAAAAATTATTTGTACGGGCTTGTACAAACACTACATTATGCAGCTACGTTAGATAGCTAATTTAGACAGCTATGTTAGGCAGCTAATTTTGACAGCTCCGGTAGTCAGCTACGTTAGGCAGCTCCGTTAGACACCTACGTTAGGCAGCGCTAATTTAGACAGCTACGGTAGGCAGCTACGTTAGGCAGCTCCGTTAGACAACTAAGTTAGAAAGCAACGATAGACAGCTACGTTAGACACCTGCGTTAAACAGCTAACTTATACAGCTACGTTAGACAGCTTCGTAAGGCAGCTACTTTAGACAACTAACTTAAACAACTACGTTCAACTACGTTAGAAAGCTACGCTAGGTATCTATATTAGACAGCTACTTTGATAGCTACGTTAGACTGCTAAGTTGGATAGCTATTTTAGACAGCTATTGTAGACAGCTACGTTAACTAGCTCCGTTCGACAGATACGTTAGGCGGCTGCGTTAGACAGCTACGTCAGGCCACGGTAAACAGCTACTTTTGACAGTGCAAATATCGGGTTATCCATTTCGTGGTCTCAAAAGTAAACGTAAATAAAATACACATAAAATATTTTTTTCATGATATTTCTTTTTTATTGTAAAGTTGGAACGTTGACATTATGTGTGAAACACTACATCATTTAAATGACCTCCACGCGAAGTGTTGCAAGCATTGATTCTTTTGAGGTAATTTTCGACCACTTTTTGACAAATATTTTGCGGTATCTCAGCCATAACTTGACGAATGTTGGTTTTTAAGTGCTCAAGAGTTGAAGGTTTGAAACCACTTATTCTGCAAGTCGTATTCTTCAATAGCAGGCAAAAATAAATCGGTTATCATATGACCATAACGCTCCGAATTGACGGTGACAGTCGTTCCATCGTCGTTTTCGAGGAAGTAAGGTCCAATCACACCTTCGGACCAAAGAGCGCACCAAACATTGACTTTTTCTGGATGTAATGGCCTCAATAGGCCTTTCAATATTTGTAACCACTCCAGTCTCTTCAAATTTCTTCACAATTTTGCCAATTGCTTGCGTATTTGGACGATTATGTAAGCCATAATATCCTCTTAAAGCACGATACGTAGCTGTGGCAGAATCACCATTTTTGTAATAGGTTTTGATAATTGTCTAAATGTCCGTGGTCTAGTAGGTAGTGTGTTGGCTTATTATACGAAAGGCCCGAGTTCGAATCCCAGGTCAGACATCAAAACGAAAATATGAAAATATTTCTTCGGCGACTTCCTCTCAGCAGATTTCTGGCAAATAAGCCAACACACTACCTTTTAGGATCAATTCAAAGCTATGGCCATAGAAGATATTGTTATGACCAGAGATAAGCAATGAATCGTGTTTTCGCTGCTTATAAGTACTCATGAAATTTTGAGTATGAGTGAGTCAACAATATTGAAATTCAACTACTTTCATTCATTCATTTCCTTCATTCATTCATTTCATTCATTCATCCGTACTCACTACAAATTGATTTATAAGTAAAAGTTGCAATGAGTATGAGTACAACGTTAACATCAAACTCATAACATTCGAAATATGTTTGATTCATATGCCTACTTTTTCAGATTCATAAATTTATAAAAATACTTATAATACTCATAAATAATTCAAGTTATTCTAATCATTCATCAAAATTTTTCAGTCTTAGTTGTTGTTGCATTTACAAAAAAAGAAGAAAGACAAAGACAGCCAGTAAAGCAAACACACAACCTTCTAGTGAGTATTGTAGTGTTCGTACGCGATTCATACTTATTTTGTGATTCTTGAAAATGTTGAGTAAAGGAGAGTGGAAATCAACAATCATGCGTATTGTTAATTATGATTACGATGAGTACTTTAAACTGTGAATATGAGTAGTATAAGTACTATATTAAAATAAGTATGAATGCGTATATGTATCAGAAATTATGAGTATGATTGGAATCTACTCATCTTTTTAAATACTCATTGCCGATCTCTGGTGCACATCTAATGTTTGGCGTTATCTTTTATATATTCATATATATCATAGATATTCAGGGGTTTCTTAGTAAATAACTTAGAAGCAGTCACTTAGCAGCCAATTAAATTTTTTCTTCATCTTTTTAAATATTCATTGCTGATCTGTGGTTATCACCCATACTACAACACCATGAGAGGGAGTTTAACGATGGCAATTGGCCACTAACTTTTTTAGTAGGATACTACACTATGCGAATAACTCCTTTGAAATCTGTAATTTGTGTAATTAGCGCTTAATAAGTCCTCTTGTATATTCAAGCATTATATAATTCTGAAGATCATTTGTATACATATTATTTCATATTTATTCATGTCAAAGTTTTTTTTGACATACTTAAACCAATGCTTTGTTGGGTAAATTTGAAAAAAAACTGAATTCCAAATGGACCTCTATTGTCCCCTTCTCTTTTGGTTCAATTAAATTTGAAACGATATTGTTTGGAAAAACTTTTTTAATTTTTTCCGAAATGGTAGTTTTAACAAAACGTATTAAGCTGTAGTCAATTACAAAAAAAAAGCGAAACAAATATAAAATATTTGTTCCTTTGGTGGGAATAATAAATAAATTCCACTTTCAATTGTCAAAACTGTTCAACAATTTGTTCATTTTTGTAAATAAAATTGAAAACAATACAAATTCATTGTAAACAAGTCAACAGTTCTTGATTTTATTTCAAGAGAGATTTTTTTCCCCTTTTTTTGTGCGCGAGTACTACTTGAACTAATTTAATGTTTCAAATGGATGTCGTTCATGGAATGCAGTGGAAAAAATTTGAAACAGAAAATATTAAAGCATGCATACGTTACAAAATGTATTTAAAATAAAACCATGCAACTAACATAAGTTAATTGAAAGAAAGAAAGAAATATTAAAGGTTAGCTTTAGGTTAGAGGACATGTACTGGTCAATTGAGAAAAGTACAGTACCCGGAGGTTAAGTTGCAATGTGTAAAAACGTTCTAAAAAGGAGAGAATAATAAGGAAGCGGAGGAATTACACAGACTAACATACGCATAAGAGAGCGCGACTACACTATTGAAGCCCTAGCACTCCTCAACCAGAATTCAAACATTCAAAGGGTCTTCAACCTCAACTTACTCAGGGCTGAACAGTTACAGAGGAGGTGTTCGCTAGTCTCCAACTCCTTCTCATCGCAACATATGCTGCAACAGTACTGGCTGGGATCTCTTCCAGATTCTTGTCAACGATCTAATCTCGCAGAGCTCCGTAATAAACACAATACATACATACATACATAGTTGGCCATTACAACCCTTCAGACAGGATTACGGCCTAGCTTCTCACACCACTCATGTTGTGTGCCTTAATATTATATTTAAGTGGCGGGACCTACAGTTTAACATCGACTCCGAACGACGGATTTTGAGAAACTTTTTCATGGCAGATTTGGCAGAAATATGCTGAGAGGAAGTCGTCGAAGAAATATTTTTTTTTTTTCATATTTCGTATTGATATCTGGCCTGGGTTTTGAACCCGGGGTTTAAGTCTAATAAGCGAACACACACTAGACTACAGCGACACAATAACGAAGCTTAAACTGGTCTTATCCAAGCCCACCAGCCCACCTGTTCTTACACTGTCTATAGCAGGCCATAGACACCTAGAAACATAACAACCCGAACCATTTCCACAACGCCTCTGCTCTTCCCCCGACCCATCCATTGATGAGAACGTAGAGGTGACAGAGGTCGCCCTCGGAAAGTGCACCTAACATAGCGAGAGCATTCGCCCTCTCTTTACCGAGTATTCGGCTATAAACCGGAACCCACCATAGACGCATTCATTGTGTCGCGAAAGTCCTCAACGACTCCTTGCAATTGCCGTGATTTGCATCGTAACAACACAATAGCCCTAAGAGCAATCAGTTACAGAGGAAGATCATACAAGATTTCGAATTCGAAGTAGGCCCACCAGCTATGGCGTCAATAGCCGTCAAGATAGCGAGAATCTCAGCCTGAAAAACGTTAACCGTGACTTGCGCCAGACCGACGCAATGGCCCTTAGGGCAGACTGACTGTAAACGAAGATCACATAAGATTCCGAATCCCTAGTAGGCCCATCAGTTATGGCGTCAATGCCTACAAGATTGCGAAAATCTATGCCTAAAACAGGCTACAGTCATCCTTTAACCTGAAGAAGAAATATTAAAACGTTTTTTCTTTAACTTCTGTATGCATTTTTTTTTTTTTTTTGTTTGCTTGTCGACATAAAAATAGAAATCGAATAGAATCGTTCCTTTCATTAAAATTCAGTAGAATCTAATGTAAAGTATAAATACCACAATCCTAGAAAATAGCAAATTGTGGCAATAACCTTGAAATGTAAATGAGCACATGAATACATTCATGTGGAGTCTCCACTGGCCCCTTTAGTTGTGTAAAAGTTTGTATAAAGAAATCACTTTAAGTGACCCCATTTGAACAGAGCTGGAAGCTAGACAAACCAAAAGTTAATAGATGACACATTTTTCTTTACTTTATATTTATATTGACACTTCGTAAACACCAACAGTGTAACGCAAAATAGCACAGACAAAATTCGTTATTGCTGTGTCCCTACTGGGAATTGGCTGTTCTACGTAATTGTCTGTAACGCAATTCACAGTTCAGAAGTTTGTTAATCGTGTGAATACTTTTGTGGCCCTATGTATTTATTTTCGTGTGTTTTCTGGTTGTTTTGGTCGTCTTGTTATTTTCTTTTTTTTCAGACCAACTTTCGTCTGAAAACTTCAATGTTTATGCTACATTTGTTGCTTTTTAAACGTATTTGTTTTCCATTATTGGGTTTGGCCAAAAATAGGATAGTGGCATTGGAGATAGTGGCAGGTATATTAAATAGTGATCACATATCTTCGAGAGATGCTGGAAGATTGTTTTTATACAACCATAAACTGTTGCCAGACAACCCATTCATCAAATTGTACATCACCTTATCCTGTTGCGAGTTTTCGTTGTAGTAAAAAATACATTTGAAACTCACATAAAAACTCAAAATAAACAATCAAAATGTGTTTAATAGGAAGTATAGAACTGCTAAACAAATAGAAACAGGTACACAACAGTAACGGTTCTAATGAAAGGAACAACGAAAACATACAAAAACATTAAGAGAGTCCCAATAAGAGTACATTTTTAAAATCTATTCGTTAATTTAATGTTAAAAAAGCAACGCGTTATAATTACATACATACATACATACATACATACATACATACATACATATGTACACACATACATAAATCGGGACGAATGCAAAGAGTTCGTTTCAACTAAACGGCTTGGATGTAGAAAACATAGGGTTTCAGACGAACGCCCCCACCTACTACACTGCACATGCAACAATCTAGATTTCTAGAACAAAGGATTTCAAGAAATTCTGACATCAACTGGCCACTACGGCTATGCGTTTTAATGGCGTGTGATTTTTTTTAACCATGAATATATTCTGAAGTCATATCCAAATACTGACATATTATCGGTGAGATATAGCCATACATTTGAAAAATTCAGTTAAAATTACATGCAAATTGACGGATATTTTATTTCATACTTAATCGGAACAAAGTCCATGAAACCTTGGCAGACGGCTTCTCTAAAGGCTGTAGGGATAATGAAAAGGACGAAACTGTTCTTCTCCTATTGGGTACATAACCAGCATTATTTATGGCGATGGAAAGGTACCTTGTTGTCCACTTTATATGGACATTGCTAGTATAGCCGCTATATCAGAAGCTAAAAATTTTATTAGCACAACGGGCCTTATATGGCCTAGATCAGTCTATTTAACTTCTTTAAGCAAACATTTACTACTACCAACCTTTCTCCTTACTTAATCGGACTAAGCCTTCCTTGCAATCCACTAAATATCAAACCATTTTGCAACGTTACAGCTTTTATTTCAAAATGAAAAACTGCATTCTTACTAAAATACTCCTTATTAAAGGCTTTGTACTTTTTCTATGCATTAGAGCTTAATCAATATATGCATACTGTTACGTAAATGAAAAATCAAGATATTGGTGTTTTCCTTTTACAAACAAAAGCTACAAAAACAAAACAATGCAGTAAACAAACCTGTTTACAAATTATCGCACTGCTTGATATAAAAACAAACACCAGCATACAAAATATGGTAAACAAGTAAACAAAAATACAATAACATACCGCTACAAGAATAATGAATGTAAACAACGATGTTTATATTTATAGAGATTTCGAAAAGGCGAAGTCAAGAACCTTCGCCTTCAATAACATTCTTCAGACTGCTTACGCTGCCATATAAAAGGCAAGACAAAGCGGACGACTGAGTTAGTGAAGTTCAGTCAGTCTTGTGTAAAAACGCGGTGCGGGAGTAATCGTGGTTTGAAACTCTCCATTACAAAGACCTGTCGAATAATAGTCTAGTAATAGTTATTGTTTATGCAAAGGGTATAAACAGAGGTATAACAAAGAAAATCAATTGCTGTTGTTTACATCAAGTTGTGTACAGTGTGTCTATGAGCCTATATCTTAAACGTTTTTAAAATGTAAAAACGTAACAACACATAATTGGTCATTACAATCCTTCAGTCAGGATGACGACATAGCTACTCATACCATACTTATGTAGTAGATGTTCATTTTATACATGAGTGGCAGGACCAAGATTGTAAACTTCGACTTCGTAACTTTTATAAACAAATTTTTTAATGCGCTTTCCATATTTTTTTTAAAAGTAATTTGTACTCATGTATTTATATGTGAGAAGCTAGGCCGCAATCCTGACTGAAGGGTTGTAATGGCCAATTATGTCTGCATGTATATTTTTTTATAACAAAATTTATCTCTACTAGACAGTACTATTTACGACATCAGCTGTTGTATCTTACCATAGACGTCTTTATTGAAAAGATAACATTGAGACAAGTTTACATTACAAGTAGAAGTATTTGTAGATTCCAAAAGTCAACAGATGACATCAAATGACCAACAGATGGAATATATGTCATGATATTTTTCACTTGGTTTTCTGTTGTATATGTGCAAATTTTATATATGTATGTATCAATTGTATATATTAGCCAAGTATACAAAGGAATTCTTGGTTATACAAACATACATATATTGGCCATATGCATATGAGTAAAGGAAGCAACATAAACTTTATGATTTGTTTCCATACACACACACATACTGTGTAGACTAAGTCTGTATATGCTAAGCAAATGTCAAACAACTGTGAAAATGACGTTTAAAAGACAAGCTGCATGAAAGTTTATTAAAAACTTTAAATGGACAAACATTTTAGAATATTAAACATTTCGAAAATATTCTTGTTTTTATGGCAGAGAAACTTTGAAAGCCTGAAGCCAAAACGAACAGCTGATTATTTTATTTGCCAATAAGAAAGAAGAAAATTCACGAGAAAAACTTTTAAAACGAATTAATCCAAAAATTTTTTTTCTTAATTTATAAGAACACACACATTTTAATTAATACTCATTGGAACATATTCCAAACGTATTGTATTTAACAGCCCCAAATACTTATCAAAACAAATTCAATCATAAGCATACCCTTAATACATTTGTCTAGGCTAGAAATTTCTTACTGGCTATACCACCTACTTATACCAGCTGCCTATTCTCAGGCTATGAAAACTTCATAATATGTCTCATGTAGCCTTACCACCCTTACCACTTGAAATTATTCCATTCTGTTTAAATCTTAAAACAAAGTGAATATCAATTAACTTTTTGAAGATTTTTAATTAAAATTTAATACCTTTCCATAATGTAATGCTAGTATGATGTATGTCCAGATTAAATCTTTGCAAAATTTTAAACACACTTTCACACACTTACTTAAGCATTGGCTCTCTTCCAGTACATTCATACACTATAAGAACTTTCAATAGAATTTGAATCAATACTTGTGCATAAACATTTCATATGGAGTTAATGAGTATACAAATACACAAACAAAATTATATTCCCAGTAAAATAAATACGTATTTGGCATGTGATTTGTGTTTAGAAAGCTTGCAGACGTGGCTTCAAGGGGGAAGAAGAAATTAAATATGTTTGGTTGTCGTTTACCTCTGTTACTCTACCAAGCATTTCTACAAGTCTGTTTAAAATGTTACGAGCTAAAGTTTGAATGTAGTACCACGTTCGTAGTAGACTTCAGTTGTTAGTGTAGAAATCTGCTGAGAGGAAGTCGCTAATGGAATTTTATTTCACATTTTCATTTTCTTGGAGATGTCTGACTTGAGGGGTTTGAACCGTGGCCACACATCTAATAAGCCAACACACCTACTAGACTTACGACAACTTTGTTTAAAATCCTTTACAAAACTGAATATTCTAATAAAATGCGTAAGTTTAGTGTAGCACTACCCCTTCCCAAACTTAAAACTGGCGACGCCAGTGTAAATATTTAAGTATGTCTGCCTTACATCTACTTAAATTGCTATTGTTCTGGATGTTTCCTACAAGGAAATATTATCAGAATTTGTCTTAAAATTTGAACGAAAGTCAACATTTGGTCAAATTTATTGTCTTAGCAGTACCCAACAGTATTGTACCAACAATTGTTGTGATTTTCACACAAAGATTGAATGAAATTTAATTATAATTTTATAAAACAGAGAACAGGTTTAAATTTTCGAACAATATTACATGTTAAATATCTGGCTGCAGTGTTAAGAACACGAGAGTTTTGTGGAGATCTTAATTTTAGGGTGGAAGAAAAACAAACCAAAAAATTTTGGGTAAAAGTTGGTATTATAAGATCAATTGCCAATGAGTACACATATGACAGGAAAAGTTTTATTGGAATATTTTATTTTATTGGAAATATTAAAATGTTCATTTTAATTAATTTAAGGAAATTCAAAACAATCTGAGATTTCAGCTGTCAAAAGTGTATATTTGGTATGGAAATAAATTTTAAAATTTCATAGAATATCTAGCATAAGGGCCTCTACCGTATGTACTCAATTTTACCCAAACGAGCAGACCTTATTATCTAAAACTGGACTCAACATATTGTTTGTAAAATAAACAGAACTGAATGCATCACAAAATTATTGAGAGACTGACGTTCCATTAATAAATAACAACTTGTTAAGGTGTGGAGCATTAATACAACACGCATATGGCGTCATGTTGATTTCAATGGAGAGCACTTGCACTTTTTAAAAGGTAAAGAGTTCGTGCTTGAAAACACTCCTCACATAGTCGTAGGGGTATAGGCGCTAAGACATCTGTAACGATACCAAGAGTTCTGTACACACAATTGGGGAAAATCATATGCAGGATAAATGAATGCAGAATTTGGTTGTGACTAAAGTCTTGACGAAATTATGCGCGGTAGGAATAGATTTCCAATCGTCGCCGTAGTCTAGTTGGTAGTGTGTTGACTTATTAGACGTGTGGCCACGGCTCAAATCCCACGGTCTTCGACGACTTCCTTTCAGCTGATCTTTGGTAAAAACTCTGAGTGTAAAATAAAATTGCCATGAAAAATTTCTCAAAAGAATCTGTCGTTCGGAGTGGACTTTAAACTGCTCCTCATGTATAAAATTAATATACACAACATAAGTGGTGTGAGACTGTGAAGCATTTATTTCCAAAGATAGTACAGTTCTAATACTCTGTGTGACATCGTTAAAAGGGGTCTTGAGATTTTTAGTGAGTCCCCTAACCGTTGCATTTCCATTTATGAGGAAAAGAAAATTCTCTAATATGGTGGAATATTCTTATACTGACTAGGGTGGATTGTAAATTGAAGTAAAGAACTCACACGTACATATAACTGATAAAATTTAATATAAAGAGATTCGGAAACTCGTCTTAATCCGAATTTGGTTAGGATAATTACGCTATAAAGGAATAGTCTGAGAATAGAACCACCTTTCAGGCCATCCAGTGAGCTTTTATAATATTAAACTCAATTAATGTATTCTTGTTATTGTTCTCTTTTTTTCCAATGTTATATTGAAGTCCAGGAAAAAGAAATAACTTTTAATTTCTAATGAAAGTTATGGCTCATCTTTCTGATGTGGCAACAAGTCTATTGGAAAACATGTTCCGTACCAGCGTTTCTTTGTTATGACAATTATTTGTTTATAATCAACGTTAATTTCACATTTGAACCTTAAGTGGTAAATCGGTTCGTAAGGCCGACAAAATGGGAATTAATTCTTACATCTGTCGTAAAAAGTAAAGAAATAGTTTTCAGTGCAAAACACAATATGAACCTCTGGGCGTGCTTTACGCGACACGAAAGGTAGAATTATGGCTTCGCTTCTCACCACACCAATGCTGTGTGTGGTAATTTCATTCGTTTATAAACAATTAAAAGAAACTACCGTTTGACTTCGAAACATTTTCAAGACAATTAGGAGCTTCGCCGAGAGAAGAATGATTTTTTTCGTTTTGCCTAAGGTTGAGTAAGTCAACACACATGTCTAGTAATATATACTAGTAATTCAACACACTGGCCTGAAGTGTAGTAATTCAACATACTGTCCAATATTATGGAAAAATATATGATTTTAGGCAACTGTTAACCTTTTCATCTTCCTATTTGAATGTCTATATGTTAACAAATCTAATACTTTTCTTGATTGCTTTTAAAACTTGAAGTTTTGCCTTTCGTATGCAATATCTTACAACTGCTTTCCATTTTAATTTAAATCAAAGTATTTGGTTTTTACCTTTTGTCCTACTTACATACATTTAATGTTCAATTTTCATACATAATCAAAAGCTTGAATCTTTTCGCTTCACACACATAAATTATGTTTTCAATTACCTTTAATTTCCTGTTTGCAAATGTAAATTTAATAAAAAAAAAAAGAAAAGAAAAATAAAAAGAAGAATATATAAAGTCTTGAACAGATATTATTTAATATCCTGTGACCTTTTTATTCAAATCGAATTTCGTGAAGTTCAGCAGCAGCAAATGCTATTACCATTCCACTCACTCAATACTGCTCATCATGTGTAAATAACTCGGGTAATTAATGAACATAAAAATTTTAAGAAAATTATAATCATTATAACTGGTGCTGCTGCTGCCACTGTCTTTGCCTTCAAGTGAAATTGTAATAATTTTACGTATTATTTTCTCTTTATTTTTCATCTCTTTTTTTTCCTTTTTGGACTTTTAACCCAAGGGTAATTGTACAAATTTATTAACACTTTGACATGTCAAATGTATTCAACTTTGCGTTTGAAAACTCTTTAAATTATGCGATAAAAAAACAATTAAAAAAAGAAAATGAAGAATGCTGGGCTATAATGCACTTATGTAAGTGTTGAAAGGATGAAGTATGATATGTCAAGTATGCATGTGAAATAAAAGTTTGATGATGGTATGGTATGGCATGATGATCATGAGTTAATGAGATTTTAATTTTGTTTATTGCAGACCACAACTGTAAGATTAATTAAAATAAAATGAATATTTTCGTTACTGGAAAAAAATAAAATTCAAACAAAAAGAAATGATAAAAATTATAATGCCTTTAGGAGAACAATTTAAGGGTAGCGTGTGAGTGAAGATATTTATAGTCGATCAGATTGATTTATGAGGGAGGTAAACACAATAAACTTAAGAAATATTCTTTTTATTTTTCAAGATAATATCCTTTGGCTAGTTATGCTACTCTTTAAAATTAAGTCGCCGTAGTCTAGTAGATGGTGTGTGTTTTATTATACGTGCGGCCATGGTTCAAACAAGAGATCTGCAATGGGTATTCAAAAAAATGAGTAGATTCATAATTTCTGATACTTATACGTATTCATACTCATACTACTCATATTCATCATACGCAGGATGTTGTTGATTTCGATTCTCCTTTACTCAACATTTTCAAGAATAACAAAATTAGTATGATATGCGCTACGAACAATAGAAGACTGTGTGTTTGCTTTGCTTGCTGTCTTTGTACTTTTCTCTCTTCTTTTTCTTTATGTAAATGCAACAACAAATAAGACTGTAAAATCAGATGATGATACTCAAATCAATTATGAGTATTATAAGTATTTTTCTAAATTTATGAATCTGAATGAGTAGGTGTATGAATCAAACATATTTCGAATGTTATGAGTTTGATGTCATCGTTGTACTCATACTCATTGCAGCCTGTACTTATAAATCAAAGTTGTAGTGAGTACGATTGAATCAGAGTAGTTTAATTTCAATATTGTTGACTCACTCATACTCTAAAGTTCTCTGGTTGTTCGGCGACTTACACTCAGCAGATTTCTGGCAAAAACTCCCCGAGAGTAAATTGAATTACCATATAAAAAAAATTAACAAGCACAACATAACTGGTGTGGGAACAATATATGTATAATGTACTAGCTGTACTCTACGCGTGTTGCTGCGCCACCAACTAAAATAAATTTGAAGGAAAGACATTACACAAATATTCGATTAATTTAGAATAATTTTATGGATTTTGTTTCCCGTTGTCCAGATGGTTCAGACGAACGGGCCTGTGTAGTAAGCATTCGATTCCAGTTTCCAATCTCACTTCTCGTTGTTCAAGTGATTCATGCGAACAGGTCTGAGCGGCTTGTACTTGAGGATTTTCCAGTCTCAATGCTCGTTGCTCGTCTGATTCTGAGGCTTGTGATTGAGGTGTAGGCCTTCCAATTGCTTGTCGCTTTGGAAGCATGATTGCAAGGGAACGACGTGAAAAATGCGTTTAAATTTATTACAATCTCTCAATATACCCAATCCAAGTGAACCCAACAGCATTTTTAAAACTTTTCCAAAATTAAAATGTTTCGAACCACTTAACTTTTAATTTAAATAAAAAGGGATTTCTCACCATTGAAGTCAGCAGAACAAACAAAAATCAGCTTTTGCATATGAACGATTCTTTTATATAAAAAGATTACTGTCGTATATAAAATATTACATACAGCTGACGGGTGACGTATACGTAATATTTTGTTAGACAATAACACTCATACTTTTTTTTATTTATTTTATTTTATTTGCCTATTTCAAATTAAAAAGTAGCCTATACTGTACTGTGAAAATTTCAAGAAAATCGGTTCAGCCGTTTAGCCGCCTATAGACTTCAAACAAACCCACAAACAAATAAACACACATTTATTTTTATATATGTGAAGAAGATGTATGTATGTATATGTCCCCGGTCAGACATCAAAACACAAAATGTTTCTTAGGCGAGTTCACATCAGCTGATTTCTGGCAAAAACTCTGAGAGTAAATAAAAGATTGGCATGAAAAGTTTCTCAAAAAGTCCCGCCACTCATGTATAAAATTAACACACACAACATGAGTGGTGTTCAATAATCCTAGGCCGTAATCCTGACTCAAGTGCCAATTATGTATGTATGTATGTATGTATGAAATACACTACAATGTTTTTCAATTTCGTTAATTTTGAGTTTGTACCATGGTTTGTACCACAAAAAAATTTTTTTTTTTTTTTAAAAATTTGTTGTTTACATATTCATACAATAAACATTCATACAATACTGTCAGTCGTAATTTATTTTTCAGAAATTATTTTATTTCCCCCCAATAAACATCTTGAATATTTTGTAAATTTTCCCTTTTAATCCAGAAAATACAACTCATTTGAAAATGTCTCTCGCCGCTGAAGAACGAAAACCATCTATGGGTGAACAGAAGCCAGAAGAACATCGTGGTTCTTATCGTAAAAGTTCCAAAATCCAAGAAGAATTAGCCGCTCTAGAGAAAAAACAGGAAGAAATGGAAAATTTACGAAAACTTAATGAACTTATGAAGGTAATTGAGGAAAGGGAAAAAGAGCATGACGATGATAGAGATGTTAGTCAGCAGCCAAGTTATAGTAAATTCCAATTGCCGTAGTAAGCATTAAAAAATTTTTTTTAACAATCCATTCATCACAATAATATTTTGTAATATTTGATGAATTTTTCATGCATCATTTAAATGTATTGTACAATTCATACAATTAACAATACAGCACCATAAAATGCCGCAATCGTTATAATGCCTGTAAAAAATTGTACGAACAACGTTTCCAACATGAAATTGAACACTTAATTGCCCAACAGGCTACCGGCTATGAAGCGGCACGTTTAAATAGGTTTGTATTTGATGTTCAAACGAAAATAATATTTTGTAATATTTATTTATGTATGTATGTGTATACATATATATATTTTTCCCCCGTTTCTTTATAACATTTTCCTCTTTGCGGCTTCATCATCCATTAACCGTGTACAGACATTTATGCATCACATCAATTTGGCCGCCTCTGCACAGTCTCAGTGAAATTACCCATACACAACGTTATTTTTTCAGTTTAACGAACAAAGAACGTCAACGTTTAAATTGGATTATGACCACTAATATCATATAAAACGATACGCCATCCTTTGCCTTCACTATAAGCAATATGTAGGTATGCATGAATGCCTACAAATATTTTCTTCTTTCGGATGATATAAAAAGGCGTTGATTGCGGTGGAAGTGGGAGCTGCATTTAATTGAGTTTTTAAAATGAAATTTTCTGGAAATATGGAAATATGTATACGTTGCTTTACAGAAACAATAAAAAATAAAATTCTGAATGTTATCGATTGGAGTACTATTATATGTGTAAATATTGTTGATGATAAAGTATAAAGTGTAAGTCATTCCCATCCGTTAACAACCACTGGTGGGTTGAAAGCTCTTGGCTCTGGAACTTCGTATATCCTTCATTTTCTCTAATCCACTATGATTAGCGTCTGGTTTCGGGTTTCATCCATAAAACATTTAGATTTCATTCCTTAAGAGCTGAGGAATTGTTCCACCTAAGTCCTGTACACATGTCCTGCATATGCAGCAATTTGCCGCTCCTATGTATATCGAATGCATCTGCATCAATGAGGACTAAGGACTTCCATCCGCCGGATAAAATCCTTCTTATCTAAGTTTAATAAGCTCCGTTTGAATGATACCATCATGTATGTATGAAATATAACAGCGTTCAACTGTCAGCCATGGCTTGTTTGTCGAATTCTACAGGACTCTGGCGCATAAATCAACTGAATAGGACTGATGGCATGTAGGCTTCCAGGACCGCTGTAGCTTGCAACTTATTCCCATACACCTGCGACTTAAGAAAACTCTGAGGAAAAAGCGTAACGACATCAAAGCGCAAGATCACGGTTCACATAACTACCACGTGGGCTGGTCGTGCCCTCAAATCCGGCGTTAAGGACATGCTAAGTGACACGTAGCGCCGTCCTGTTGAAACCACATATCGTTTATGTATCCATCATATCGATGTCCTCCAACAGACCGATAGAAATTTTGTAGTACACCATTGAGAGTAATGGCCTGGAAAGGTTGTTCACAAATAAAAATTACCTTTGACCACGCCACACCCACCGAAACCCACTCCAAACAGTTATACATTGGACGATCTTTGATCACATGCGGATTAGTATTGTCCCAAACTCGACAATTTTCTGGAAATAGCCCTCCTAGCTGAAAATGATTTTTATGCGGTTTATGATCTGAACTGAAGACCTATTTTAATGAAATCGATTTATTATTTGTGTTGAAGGCCCGTTTGTGATGATTTGCAAAGCATACTGAATAAATGACAACTAAGCTAACAGATGTAAAGTTCGTGTTGGAAGAGCGGAATTCGTGCAGAAGGCTGTACTTACAATAGAGTATACAGTCAGTTCATTAGATCACCGCTATCATCACTTTTGCGGAATATGTTGCAGAGATTTGTTTTCAAAAATCGTATATTTGTAGTTACTATTCGTTTGTCTCATAAAGCCTATCCTTTCGTTGCCAATTCTTTATAGGATCATGAAGATAGCATTCGTCATTTACCAACACTATTGGTATACATGTGGGGCTACCTTCTTGCAAAAATTTGTATTCTTACTGGTACAGTAACGCATACATGCATTGACCTTATAAACCTTTAGTCAGGATTACAACGAGACATCAGCAATGAATCGTTTTTCACTACTTATAAGTATTCATGAAATTTTGAGTATGAGTGAGCCAACAGTATTGAAATTCAACTACTCTGATTCATTCGTACTCACTAAAACATTGATTTATAAGTAAAAGTTGCAATGAGTATGAGTAGAACGTTATCATCAAACTCATAACGTGATTCACACGCCTACTCATTTAGACTCATAAATTTAGAAGAATACTTATAATACTCATAAATGATTCGAATGATTCGCATCATTCATCAAAATTTACAGTCTTAGTTGTTGTTGCATTTACAAAAAAAGAAGAAAGAAAAAGCAAGCAAAACAAACACACAGAACCTTCTAGTGAGTATTTTTGTGTTCGTATGCAAATCATACTTATTTTGTGATTCGTGTAGACGTTGACTCATGTAGAGTCGAAATCAACAACATTATGCGTATTGTTAAGTATGAGTGCGATGAGTACTTTAAACTTTGATTATGAGTAGTATGAGTATGATATTAAAATAAGTATGAATGCGTATAAATATTAGAAATTATGAGTATGATTCGAATCTACTCATCTTTTTGAATACTCATTGCTGATCTCTGTAATGCACATACTTCTATAAACTCTAGATAGATCTGGCCCGACATAGATATATGCAGAAGAGAATTTGTATTGAACTTAACAAGATTCCAACGAAGGTATCTCATAGCAATGATAACAGGATACTGGCCTGTGGGTGTTCACACCAGGAGACTGGCAATACCTCATAAGAAATTCTACAGAAGATGGAGCGACGTGGAACAAGAGAACACTGTAGAACAAATTCTCTGACATTGTCTAACCTGATAAGTAGAATTCTTGGACACCTAGAATAATAATCGATCTACTCGTCTTTTTGAATACTCATTGCTGATCTTTATTTATAGATGTTTTTAGAAACATTTCAAAGCAATTGTATTTACTCTCAGAGTTATTGTCAGAAATCTGCTGAGAGGAAGTTGCCGAAGGAATATGTTTTATTTTTCATTTTGCTGGAGCTGTTTGACCTGTGGTTTGAATCGTGGCCTTACGCCTGAAAAACCAACACACTATCACATTCATATTTACCGTCCATAAATACTACATTTTCTATTCGCCCATATTTTTCTAATACCATACAATGCACTGCATAAGTACGTGTTATACTTGGCGTATTTGAGGGGAAAAACGTGCATCAGTATATGGAATGCATCCTTTATAATATATATGTACATAATGCTGTAATTGTAAGTGTAATTATGTGCAGCCTCGAATGTAGTGGACTTGGCTTTAGTGTTTGAGAGAATTAATCGATTAAATGGTTTCTAGTTTAGTAAACATATGAGAGTTTACTAAAAGGAAAAAATTGTCTGCGGTAATTAAAAGTCCCTATACTTTTTGAATATACCTCGTAGATGACATTTAAGTTTCCAGAATATGTAGTTATTGAAATGGTTTGAAAGAAAAATGCAAGACGTTGCCAACAAATTAAATATCACTCAAGCTGATTGTATACAAAAGCAAGTATTTTTGAACGAATGTAATCAAATATCAAGTTTGTAGGCAATTTAAATTTGTAATAAATTTTTATTAAAAAACAAACAACAACAAAGCATTGATTTATTTTAAGCTTAACATTAAGAAAGTAACAGTTTTACCCAAAGGTGGTTTAATATTACATTTTAACAGCATCTGTTGTTGTATTACAATACTTTACAAATATTTCATAACATTGTACCAGTTACGTAATATGCCTACAGTGCCTAAGATTTGCTAAAAGGTATTGTGAATAGGAACTTAAGCTATGATTATGGAATAAATTATTAAAAGGCAAATGATTTGAAAATGTATAATAAAAACAGCTTTTTTTTCTCTTTGAACAAATTTTTGGCTTTCAGAGATCGTTAACTTTATTTTATCTGTAGATTGTAATAACGAAAATAAGTTAAAGGTGACTTTAAAGTTCACTTTAGCTAAAGTTATCTTTAATTAAACCCAACTTTAACGGCAAGTTGTAATAATGGCCCTTAATTGTATTGCCTTCAGTATACACACAGCATGTATATATGTTGTCTTAAATAAAAGAAAAAAAAAAAGAAACAAAAAATTGCGTTCAGTCTGATAGTGGCAGCAACTGTTTTTATGGCATGTCATATGATATGTTGAAAGAAAAATATAAATCATGTTAAATTATGATTTCATATCCTTTCACTCAACGCATCCAACCATTCAACCAAAAATATTCTCACTCGTTCATTCGTTTAGCTGTTCAGGCATAGGATCTGGTCATAATATTTTGCTTTGCATACCGCTTTCCATGGTGTGTATATGTAAGTAAAACATACTTTTTTTTATACAAAAATCTTGCATGAAAGGATTTATATGATGATGATGGTGATATTGCTTACTGATGTTAAACGACTGAATTTAAAATTGAAAAAAGAAAAAAATGAAATCAAAACTATATGCATTACTCCAACAAATTTTTCATGGACATTTCAATACAGTTTTCATGTTCATGAAAAATGTTACAACATTTTCCCTTTTTATGTGAAATAAACGTCCTTACTTTGACTTTTCATAATAAAAAAAAAAAATCTGTTGATATTTGAATTTGATGGCGGCATCAATCAATTTTGCCTTTTCATATCAAATATTTGAGAGAAAGTGCTTCTGTGTGAAAATTCAACAGAAAAATAGTATTTTCCTTTATTCTTTATTATAAAAGCAATAATAAAAAATGATTTTAAAAATTTAAATGATCTGAGGAGTTTGAACAGCATAAGCGAAGTCAAAGAATTCAATTGGCATTCTTTATAAACTTAAGATTTATTGTGGCAAGCAACCACAACGCGAACGTCAAATGTCTAATCGTTTCCAATTGGCTGGATCTTATGTTGTCCCTTAAACTGTCTAATTATTGTACAATAAATCATCCAACTATACATATATAGTTTTTTTCTCTTTGGGTCACCAGTCAAGAACCGTTTGGGGTTCAACTGGTAGCAGACTGGACTGAGAAGCCTGACCGGAAGCTTTAACGATTGTCGCCTACTGACGGCTGTTATATTTATAAGACATTATTAATTACAACTGCTGTTAAAAATAAATGCTTTTTAGAGAACGTGACACTCAAGTGTTTTTTTTTTCTGCAGTTGAAGTGTTAAAGATCTTAATATTTGGTAATACGTATCGTTTAATAACATGATCAATTGCGTACCACCGGTGGTACATACGATGTGACAGTCTAGTGCAGGACACCGGTGGTACACGCCAGTATGAACATCTTAATACTGGTACTACGAGTGTCGGGAGCCCCAGGGACTTGTCTTTGCCCGACAATGCTGTGGCCCCCTAGTGGGAGCAACGTGATGGCTGTGGTTTATACCTAAATCGCGGGATGAGCCCAAGCTCGGTGTAGCGTTACAATCTTAACCATTTTCACAAAGGAGTGTAGATAGTCTCCGACCCCTAACAAAGAGATAAGTCATGTCCAACTGCAAGGCTTCGAATTGGTACTCACGTATCGTGATGCAATCAATGATATGCTTATGCATATCACGTGGTTGAAAGAAACATTTTTTTATGTTTCGATTTTCTTTAGGACCCCATAATCAAGTTTGAATTTTGAAGTTCTCGTCCAGTTTGCCAAATAAAGATCGTCCTTATATAGAAAGGATTTTAAATGTCGCAATGTCTGAGCTCGATATACTTGCCAAGCTGTTAAGGCTATGAATGACGTTGAGCAATTCCTGTAGCTGCGTCAGGGTACGAATGGACCACTCAGGACCTTTCGATACCGTGCGAGGTTTCAACTTCATCATGGAGAGTGTTCTGCGGAAGGCGGAAGTTCCTCGCAATGGCACTATTTTTCAATAAAGTGTCCAATTGCTTGCGTATGCTGAAGATATTGACATCATAGGGCGTACCAGGCGAGATGTTACTGCTGCCTTTAGTGCTATTAAGCCGTAGTCTACTAAAATGGGTCTGGTAGTAAATGAGGGCAAAACGAAGTATATGTTATAGACAAGTAGAGACGTGCGGCGTATTGATTCTCAGATTACGGCCGATAACTATACTTTTGAAACAGTCAAAGAATTTATTTATCTTGGCTCCGCCGTTACCACCAAAAATGATCATGAAAATGGTCAGTCTGGAGATCAAGCGTAGGATCACTCTACTACTACCACTACTATGGTCTCAATAGGCAATTGAGTAGCAGGGACAAAACTAATACTCTACAATACGCTTGACCTCCACGTTCTTCTATATGGCGCAGACCCATAGACTCTATTAAACATTGATGCAGCAGCCTTGAGCGTATTCGAGAGAAAAGTCCTACGTAAGATCTAGTGCCAGTTGGCTATGATTTTCGCATCCGATCCAACAGTTAGCTGTATAAGCTCCTCAACAACATAGACGTTGTGCAGCGCAACATCCTTTAATAATTGGCCATGTCGTTCGAGTATAGGAAGATACTCCGGAGGGATGGGTATTCGATGCGGGGATCTGCGGAAGTCGGCTGAGAAGAAGACCTTGTTTGCGTTGGAAAACCCATATCGAGGAAGCCGTGTTAACGATTGGCATGGCCAACTGGCGAATGCGCGCAAGAAGGAAAGGCGCTTAGAAGGATGTTTTAAGGCAGGCTGAAATCCGTTAATCCGTTTTTTAATGGCCAATTAAGTAAGTAATAAGTAAGTAATATCAGTTTCTCTTTTCTATGAACCATAACCTACTTTTTTAGTTTCAAAATAATTGCCATAGTGGCTAAGGGCCATTCACCCTAGCTATTTAAATAAATCTGGAAATGCAATTCGATTGAAAACAAAACTTTGTATTTTGTGTGTCGTTTAATTAAAATATTCCTTTTAAACCCTCTTAATATTTTAATTTGTATTAAACTTCAGATATTAATTATAAATTTTATTATGGCCATGACAACTTGGATACTTGGAAAATAATTTTGTTGTTCCTTAGAATACACGCAGCCAAAGGGATGATGGTTTGTGTGTTGAAAGCTCTACAGAATAGAACGGAAATAATTGTTATTAAATTATAGAAAATTATGTGTTAATTATAATGTTAAATATTTAATTTGATCAGGCATAGTGACAGGGGTAGGGGCATAATATAAACAGTAGCAGAAATGATTTTCATTCTTAAATTTGTATTCAGAATTTAATTTTCGGTATTCGCTTAAATAATTATGTTACAAACAAGGAAACGGAAGCTCTAAATAATGTAATAAGGAGGAAGTGCATAATTGTATTTGTTCAATAAAATATGATAATGAATTTTAAAATTAAATTTAAAACGTAAAGCATAAATTATTGATTTTTTTCTAATAGGAAATAAAAGTCTGTATTGAATTGATTTTAAAGAGAATGTAAATTATTGTAAATAATATTGAATTAAACCATAAAGCTTAGTTTTCGTAAATAATACTGAAACGTTTTTACTTTTTATAATAAATTATTAATTACGAATTATTTAAATACGAGTTTTTAATTCAAATTCTTTATTATTCGCACACTTTTGTGTGTCACTGTGATGTAACAACTTGATGTAAACAACAACAATTGCTTTTCTTTGTTATTCCTCTGTTTATACTCTTGGCATAAACAATAACAATTAATAGACATTTGTTCGACAGATCTTTGTAACGGGGATCTTCAAACACACTGCGTCTTCACATAAGATTAATTAACTTCACTGACTCAGTCGCCTGCTTTGCCTTGCCTTTTATGTGGCAAAGTAAACAGTCTGATAAATGTTCTTGATGACGTATGTTCGTGAATTCGCGTTCTGGAGATTTCTATAAATTTAAATATCTTTGTTTCATTATTGTTGTTTGTGTATTTTGTTTACATTTATTCTTGTAGTGTTTGTTGTTGTATTTGTGTTTACTTGTTTACCATTTTTAATGTTAAGCAATGTAAAAGGAAAACACAAGTAACTAGATTCTTGATTTTCGTAACAATACAATTGCCTAAAAAGCTTTGCCCATTACAGAAATGTTGTCGCAGCAACATCTTGTCATTAGAAGGATACAATTAATCCTTCAAAGATACACTAATCCCACGCTCCCTTCCAACGATTACTGAATTTTACTTCGCATCCAGTTATTCCTGTTACAACTTTTCTTACGCCTCTTTCTCAAAACTCCTTAAATCAAAGGCACCGATAGTGGCCAAGCATTTGCTGTATCGGTGTGCACTGGATAGCAAGATCAACTCATCATTTTCCCTTTTGCTCTGTATATGGGACAACATAGCGCAAAAATATAACAAGGCTGCGAAAACCTAAACTTCAGAGGCGTTGGATTTAATTATTTTCACATAACCAGCTAAGTGAAGGACAGAGCTTTTAAGACCATTGTATGGTTAATGGCAGAAAAGTCTGGCTAAACTTAAAGTCTTTAAGAGATTTCGTGAACTAATGAATCGAGTGACTGACAGCTCTGGACGGAACCTGTAAACTCTGTGATTTCGGTGAATTCTTTTCCACGAGACTAAGTAATAAACATGTATGGATTAATTCGAAAACGATACGTTCTTTTAAATTAAGAAACATTTAATGGTATACAGTTGGATCAGAAATTGGTTTTGGAATAGGAGAGGGAGGTTTTGGTCCCAAATGGGGAAACTTACTCTCATTTTGCAAGCAGAAGTCGATGTCACCTATTCAACTTGATTACAATATATGAAGAACGGAACACAACAATAGTATCTGACAGTCAGACCGCCATATGAAAGTAAAACTGCATTAGCTAGATAGGAAAAATAAGGCCATCCTCTGCTGGACCGCATTACTAATGAGCTTGCGTGGATCAGAACCTTTCCGTTGAGGTTTGCTCTACTAAAGTGCAGGAGAAGAGATGAAAAGACGTTTTACAAACCAATCAAAACTTTTGTTGTTTTGGAGGAGACTTAAGTAGTGCATTAGACCAACTAGAAATATCATCAGACTGGTTACGAAATTCTTTAAACAGGACACTATAGACTGTAAGTACTAAGATGTTTCGAGAGGGTACTGTAGGCTCGAAGAACACTTGTTTAGATAGGGAATCTGCTCGAAAGCAACATGTATGTGATGAGAATGAATTATCAGTACAGTTTTTTGAAAGCCGTAAGGTATTAAAGTATCCTACGTCAAAGCATCTGGGTCCATATAAGGTGCTGGGCAGGGTATTCGACTTGTTCACACCAACCGATTTCTTGAATTTTGTGTGTTGAATAAACTTGGCGGAGATATTATGGGGATGCCTTAAAAAGTTTGAAGGGAGCACCATAGATTTTTTGGTTGTAGCTCTAAGATAGTTGCGGTAGCCTAGTAGGTAGTGTGTTGGCTCTTAGACCTCTTAGATATGAGGTCACGTTTTAAATCCCAGGTCAGACATATCCATAAAAACGGAATATTTAAAGATATTTCTTCGGCGTCTTACCTTCAGAAGAATTTTTGGTGAAAACTCTTAGCGTAAATATTATTACCATGAAAAGTTTCTCAAACTTCTGGTTCCGCCACTCATGTATATAATAAGCACACACAACATAAATCATGGGAAAAGCTAGGTTGTAATCCTGACTAAAGGGTTGTAATGACCAATTATATACATATGTATGTATGTAGCACTTAGGCACCTCCTCTTCAGGACAATAATAACAATAATTTGCCTGAGGTATGCTTTTCATAACCACTAAGCACGCCTTGCATACATACATACATAATTGGCCACTACAACCCTTCAGTCAGGATTACGGCCTAGCTTCTCTTGCAACATGTTTGAATTGGAACATTGCAGGGTATTGAGAGTCACACTTACGCTAGGCCTCTTAAATCCTCTTACACTGGCAGATTAAAGCGCCCTCTTTAGTTTTGAGAATTTGATTTTACTATAGAAAAATTTCTATGTGTCGCATTATAATTTGTGTTTTTATTTCAAAAATAAATTTTCTTTAAACTTTCATTGTCATTGTAATTATTGTGGATGATTATACACAAAAAATGTAATTTTTCTTGACATTTGCATACTATTTGCCGTTTCTTATAATTTCATATTAATTGCAAAAAGTCAAAAAGTTGTAAAGTATTTCAATGGAAAACAAAAGTTTTTATAAAATAAAAAATAAAAAAATTAAATTCGTAGCATTTATTTTATCAGAAATAAAAACTTCTCTAGGAATTATTCCTAAAAAAAAACAAATGCGTATGCAGTAGTAACAGTAGCAACAGTAGCAGTGTTGTTTTGCAATGAGCAAACTTTATTTCTCTAAGAACTTCAAATTACGTGCTGCCTACAGCGTAGGAAAGCATCCGCATTAAAGTTTTCATCGCTAAAGTTTTCCTCTTCACTGTAAGCTGGTCTTTATTGCCGCTGCAATTCTTTTGCCATTGTTGACACATGTCAACTATTTCTTTTTATTTGTTTTTCTTATTGTGCATTTTATTAAAACAGACGAAGAAGAAGAGCAACAAAAATGTTTGTCTTCCTTTTATTCTTTTAAATGTCAGGCATAATTACAGTTATTTGTTTAACACTGTTACCAAGTTTCTTATTCTTACGCTGCACAAGTATCGTATATTTAATGAATAGTTTTTTCTTTTTTAGTAATTTTATTACCTTAATTATAAGCACGTTTACATTCGGTTAAGTATAAACAAAAATACACATGTATGTACATATTTACACTGCATAGCAAAAATAAGGTTACATCAATGAATAATTTTTTATAAAGTAATTTTGCTGTTGTTATTGTTAAGTTATCAATTGGAATCATCACTTCAGATTGAATTGCGATTTAACGTTTGGTTTTCCAATATACGAAGTTTTTACAGGCAAGTTTGTTTTGATTTGCCCTCTCTGATACGCACTAGAATGCGGAAAGCTATCTTCAATAGGCAACTTCAAAAAATATTGACAGCCGCCTTAAAGAGTAGCTCACCGGCTGTTACATCTTTTTGGACCTACGTCTGACAAATTAATTGTCATATATGTGATGTGAGGCCACGGGTTAAACCCCAGGTCAGACACCTCAAGCAAAAGGAAATATGAAAAATATTTCTCTGAGAATAAATTAAATTTCCATGAAAAGTTTTTTAAAAAATTTGTCATTAGGGGTCCACTTTAAACTGTAGATCCCGCCACTCTTACATAATTGGTCATTGCAACCTTTCAGGCATGATTTTTTCATATTTCGTTTTGTTCGACCTGGGGTTTGAAGCACTGGACACCGGCCACTTACATTTCTTTTTTCTTTTCGTAGCAGTTCTAAAAGAGCTCGAAAAAATTCCATCGGACTTCCTCAACTATCTTCTTTATCGTTTTGTCTTTAAAGCTAATCAGTTTGATTTCAGTGCAAGTTTCGAAAGTAAAACATTAAATTGTTGGTTAATTGATTACTTCAATAAGTATTCGTTTTTAAAGCCAATCACTTAACAACATATGTATCAGAGATAAGCAATGAGTATTCAAAAAGATGAGTAGATTTTAATCATACTCATAATTTCTGATACTTATACGCATTCATACTTATTGTAATATCATACTCATACTACTCATATTCAAATTTTGAAGTACTCATCGTTGTCATACTTAACACTTACTAACTTACTTGGACTCTTCTTTACTCAACATTTACAAGAATCAGAAAATCATTCCCGTACGAACACTACAATACTCACTAAAAGGTTGTGTGTTTGCTTTGCTTACTGTCTTTGTGTTTTTCTTTATTCTTTTTTGTTTTTGTAAATGCAACAACAACTAAGACAGTAAATTTTAATGAATGATTCATGTCACTCGTATCATTTATGAGTATTTTTCTAAATTTATGAATCTCTGAATCAGTTGGCGTATGAATCAAACTTATTTCGAAAGTTATGTGTTTGATGTCAACGTTGTACTCATGCTCATTGCAACCTGCACTTATAAATCAATGTTTTTGTGAGTACGAATGAATCAGAGTAGTTGAATTTCAGTACTGTTGACTCACCCACGTTCAAAATTTCATGAATACTTCATTAGTAGCGAAAATACGATTCATTGCTGATCTTTGATATGTATCTCAAGAAAAATTTTTTTTATAAACCTGTTGACCAGTGTCATGTTTATGTGTGTGTTTGCTGAGACATTCATCCGAATACATACAATTTCTTAACATCATAGTATATTTTTATTGTTCTTTTGTTAAAGTTTTATTCAGTCATTCATTCAAGTTTTCTTTTGTTTTTCTCATGCCGTATTAAAGTTGTTGTGAATGTGTGTATGTGTTTATATGTTAATATTTGATAACATATTTACACGGCTTTAGAGTTTCCCTGCCTTAAGCAATATTTTCATATTTCTTTGAGAAGTTTTAAAGAAAAAATTCAATTAGAATGCGAATACTTTGTGAGTTCAATAGGTTCTTACAAGTTTCACTTTGCGATGATATGCCAATCTCAGGGATGCAATATAGGAGTTATTTATAATATTTCAAGGATCCCCAATTTGCCAAAGAAATTTTTTGCATACATGAACCAAGGCATATGTTGAGGATTAAATCGCAACCTGGCTGACAAGTAAATCAAAAGAACTTTAGAGAATATTACTCCGCTTGCAATGCACCCATGAGCTATGCCCAGAAATAATATAGAAATCAATCCCATTCTGGCACGCATTTTGGAGGAGCCATCTATTCAAATATCAAGAGTCTCGTTGTGAACCTCTGGATCTTTAGACCATAAGTCGTTATTTGAGATTCTAAATTCAAATTTTCTGTTCAGAAATTTATCAGAAATCATACAATTGATCCGGGTTGGGTTTATGTCTTCCCAGAACTGCAGTGTATCCATACTACATTTTGGATCAGGATTTCACTACATTGAGTCTTACTGCTACATACTCAAACCTCTGCTTCTCTCTGGTTTAAGAAGTTCGGAGGAGAAACCACTGTGTATGTGTTAGTTGAAGTGTAACAAAGTGCACTGGTGATTAGGCAGCTGACTGTCTGTATATCAGTTGGCAGTGCAATTGCTGTTTGTAAAGCAAGCTTGGTAGAAGCATTGCCCTATAGAGCAAGGACGTGATGGTTGGTCCAAATAGTTTATTATTTTGGATAGGAATAATTAAATAGTTAGTAGTCGGCATAGACTAACAGGTAGTGTGTTGGCTTATAAGACGTGCGGCCACGGTTCAAACCCCTGATCAGACATCTCCGCTCGTCAGCAGTTTCCGACAAAAACTCTGAAAAAAAAAAATTCTATGAAAAGTTTCTCAAATCTGTCGTTCGAAATCGGCTTTAAACTGTAGAGCCCACCCCTTATGAATAACATTAACACACAGGACATAATTGGTGTGAGAAACTCCACACCATCGTCTAATAGAAAACATCAATTGCGTTTTGGGAGGGTTGATATTTAAACCACATGTTTAGCATCCTTCTCTTTAAAACTTTGTGTCCTAGAGAGGATACGAGGATCAAAGCTTTATTTCGCTACAAGAAATCCAAAAGAATACAAACAAACTTAAACTTGAAAGATGTTTATAAAAATCATTAGTGACTGATGAAAATAAAAGCCTTACCGCCGGATACCCTTATTTATTCGTGTTTAATTTTATTTTATTTTCCAAAAGTAATGTGAGTAGATGTGCATTTGTTTAAATGGTGTGCTCTATACTACTCACATGTGCATGACACATTTATTAATGAATTTCTGTAAATGAAACCGTTATGACTGGTGAAAAATTTTACAGTTAAAATGAAATATCATCAGCATAATTATTATTTACTAAAAATATGCCTGGCATTTTACAACAACAACAACAAAAATAAAATGAAAATGAAAATGAAAATGAAAAACGGATATTAAACCTTTAAATGGCTTCATATTATATGAGATTAAGAAACGTATGTTCATATTGAGATAAAATTAATTACAAACACTTAACAAATACATACACATGTACATACATATGTATGCATATGGGTAATCCATGATATTAAATATTATAAGAAAATATTTAAAAGCCAGTAAACTTTAATCGCAATGGATGGAATAATAAATAAATTTAGAAATAAAAATTGAAAATAATGAAATAAATTTAAATCCGAATATTTATTGGAATAGCAGATACAGAAGAGAACGCTACTGTGTTTGTAATAGAGTAGAAACTGAAATCAGGAAGGATTTCTTAGCTTGGAGCTTGTAATACCTCTTATGTGACTTCAATAAATGGATAAAGATACTTCTGCCAAAATTTTTGTATTTAGTTGAAGTACGACACTTATTTAAAACTCATTGCATAAGTGTAATCGGTGAAGATCATCGCTCAGCTTAAGCTGTAGACCAGAGATCAGCAATTTATCGTTTTTTCGCTATTCATAAGTCCTCATGAAATTTTGATTATGAGTGAGTCAACAGTATTGAAATTCAACTACTCTGATTCATTCGTACTCACTACAACATTGATTTATAAGTACAGGTTGCAATGAGTATGGGTACAACATTGCCATTAGAGTGATTCGAATCATTTATCAAAATTTATAGACTTAGAAGAAGAACGAAAGAAAAAGACAAAGACAGCAAGCAAAGCAAACACACAACCATCTAGTGAGTATTGTAGTGTTCGTACGCTAATCATACTTTTTTGGTGTTTCTTGTAAATGTTGAGTAAAGGAGAGGCGATATCAACAACATCATGCGTATTGATAACAATGAGTACGATGTGTACTTCAAACTTTGAATATCAGTAGTATGAGTATAATATGAATATTAGTATGAATGCGTATGAGTATCAGAAATAAGGAGTATGATTCAAATCTACTCATCTTTTTGAATATTCATTGCTGATCTGTGATCCCTACACATGCATATTAGCTCACTACCGACTTGAATACTATTAGTACAGTTGGAAAGAAGTACATTATTGTGCTCATCTAATATTTTATGGGATATCTGCATTGCCCCGATATCTGCATCCCCCTTTCTGAATAAGTGTACTCTGAGTCTACATTGCCTCGGCAAAAAGACTTCCTAACTCTTATGCTTTCAGCAACATCCCCTTTAATAAATGTAGAAGAGCAACAATATCGCTGGCATGACCATACTTTTCCCCAATATTCAATTGCATTTTGTCATTCCCATGTTTGCTACCGCTAAACGAGATTCACTCAAGCCCTGCCCTCACATAAGAGAGTGTGAAAGTCAAATGCTAGTCCCACGGTCCTCATTGCTAAGTAAATCAAAGTAAAATAAAAAGGATTTTTCGACAGAAATCTGCTGAGAGGAAATCGCCGGAGAAATACGTTTTGATATGTCGTTTAGTTGGAGATGTCTGACCTGGGGTTTGAACAGCGACCTCACGTCTAATAAGCCAACACACTTACACACCACTAGATTATAGCAACTGTCACCACGTCTTATTTAGGTGAGATCATTTGAAATATTTCATTTTCCATGCCTCTCTGATTTGCTGTGACAGCCGCTGTTGTCAGTGTATTAGTTATATACAATTGCGCCACAACAAAACTCATAATAAGACACAAGAGCTAAAATCGTACGATCTCCGAGATCAATTTATCTTACCTCGACCAGAGATGACCATGCCCATAAATCGTTTTTGCAAATTATCCAATGAACGTGGCACACCGTGTGCCGTCATATTGAAACCACATGTCGTTGGTGTCCAGATCATCCAATTCAAGAAATACGAAATATTAAATCGTCGACATATAGGGTTCGCCTATGATAGTAAGGGCCTGGCCAAAGGGCCTGGTCAAAGGGCCTTTTCGAAATACAGTGCTTGATCTAGGATGTTATGTGTAATGGTATTGTTCAGAATTAGGTCTCAAATCACTTATGTTATGTGTGTTAATTTTGCATATGAGTGACGGGGCGTACATCAACAAATTTTTGAGAAACTCCTCATGGCAATTTTTATTTGCGCTCAGAGTTTTTGTCAGAATACAGCTGAGAGGATGCCGCTAGGGGAAATACGTTTACGTTTTGTTAGAGATGTCTGACCTGGTGTTCGAACTGTGGCCTCACGTCTGATAATCCAACATACTACCTACTAGACTGCGGCAACTACATAATTGTTAATATACATACGTTACTGAGTTAGAAATGGTTTTAACGTTACAATATAAAACGGAAATTAATTATATATATATACAGACATTTTTTTGTAGTTTTTTTTGGTAATATTTAACCTTTACTCTGAAGGCTTTAACGTGATTAGTAGTTGTTTTTGTTTTTATTAAAGGTAATTAAATTTCCATTTTTTTTTTTATTTTTTTTTATTCCATGACAACTATTTAATGCATATAACATAAAATTAGTTGTAAATGTTATTTATTTTAATAGTACTCTTTAAAAATAAATAAAAAATAAAACAAATTACAATGAATATTGTTTTTAAAATTAGTTCTTGAATAAAGAAAACCCTTTATACTCTCTCATACATTTGTTTACATTATGTTCAGTAAATAAGTATGTAAACATTTTATTTGATTTTAATCAATTAAACATTAATTATACTTAAAAAAAAGATTTAACAACAATACACACAGATTTTAAATAGTACCACGAAAAAAAAAGAAATTAAAATTATAATAAATATAATATTACAGTCCATCAGACGCAAAGTGAACGTTGGTTATTTACTGCAGGTGTATTACGCCAGCATCTGTTCGGTATAGCGGCACCAAAATAAAAAAAAACTTTGGCTTTTTTCCACATTATGACAATAATGTTTCCATTTTTTACCATGAGAAAAGAGACTAGTAGTTAGTTTGTTGGCTTATTAGACGTTGGACCACTGTTTAAACCCCAGTTCAGATATCTCCAACAAAACGAAATATTAAAAGAATATTTCTTCGGCAACTTCCTCAGCAGGCAGATATGTTGTAAAAACTCCGAGTAAATAAAATTGCCACGAAAAATTTCTCAAAAATCTGTCGTTCGTAGTCGACTTGAAACAGTAGGTCCCGACACTCCTGTAGAAAACTAAAACGCACAACATAAGTGGTGTGAGAAGCTAGATCGTAATCCTGATTGAAGGTTTATAATGACCAATTATGCATGTATGTAATGTGCTGCTCTATATATATCCGTTTGATCGTATCTCACTTAGAGGACTATTCGCAATGTAGTGGCGGAGTCGACTTTAAACTGTAGGTCGCGTCACTGATGTTTACGAAAAAGGCACTGATTGCGAACGACATTGGCCAGGCCGTCACTGACGAAGGCGAATTGGCTGATTTGGACACCACAGACGTGTGGCTTCAACATAATGGTACTACGTGGCACACAGCTTATATCAAATTGCGTAATTTGCAAAAGTAATTTGTGGGCATGGTCATCTCAGGTCGAGGTAAGGTAAACTGATCACGGAGAGCGTGTGACATGAGAACTTTAAATTTTTTGTTGTGGCTGAAGTGTGTATAGCTAATCCACAAATAACAGCGGCCTTCAAAGCAAACCAGAGAGGCTTGAAAATTGAACATTTCGAATGTTCTCCACCTGGATAGGACGTGGTGGATATTTAAATGATATTTCAGACAGTCGCCGTAGTCCAGTAGATACTACGTTAGCTTATTGGACGTATGGCCGCGGTTCGAGCCTCAAGCCAGACATCAAAACGAGATAATAAAAAAAAGATATTTCTTCGGCGACTTGCACGCAGCAGATTTCTCGCAAAAACTCTGAGAGTATAATAAAATTATCATGAAAAGGTTTTCAAACAGTTGATTGTTCGGAGTCGACTTTAAACTACTGTTCGTCTCGGTACTCATGTATGAAACTAACACTCACAACATAAGTGGTGTGAGAAACTAGGTTGTATTTATCAATTATGTATGTATGTGTATTCCACACATGGTGCGCTTAATAGGTATTTCAAACGAATAAACAATTTCGATTACAACTCATATATCTGAAGCGATTAAGAAAGACCTTTTATATGAATGAGAGTAATGTTCTGCATTTGTAGGGAACAAAGAGGTCTTAAGAGCTGCTTTACTGAGAACCTATATCGACTACAGTTGATTCGTTTATAGTCAGTATTGATGTCAAGATATAACACAATCAATTGAGAAGTTTTAACTTGCCTTGTCCAACTTATATTTGTTTTAATTGTAACAGAAGACTCACTTGTGAACAGGAAAAGCTAGGGGACAACAATAGCAAATACATAGCTTCTTAACACTACTCATGTTGTATGTGTTAATTTATTTACTCTCAGAGTTTTTGCCAGAAATCTGCTGAGAGGAAGTCGCCGAAGAAATAATTTTTCATATTTCGTTTTGACGTCTGACGGGGAATTTTAACCTGGGCTTCGCGTCTAATAAGCCAACACACTGCCTACTAGACTGCGGCGGCTTCAAACGTATCTCCTACCTGCATTCATTTTATTCTTTCGAATTTGTAGCGTACCAGAGAAAACAAACCACATTATTTTTAAATAAAATATCTTCACATATGTATAAGTATGGTCAATTATAATTTTTATTCAATTAAATAATTTCGCATTATTCAATTAAACAATACATACTCAATAAATAATTAAAAAAATAAACATTCATTCTCGCGTTATTTAAGTAAATTAAATACAAAAAATAAAGAAAAATGTAAGCGTGATTTTTAATTTTTAACTTTAAAAACATATTTAATTCTGGAAACAGTATGATAATATAAAAATCAATTCACTTTAGTAATATATTATTACAATATTTCTCTCTTTTATCTTCTTTTTGTTTGGAGAGAGAAGAAAAATTATTTTACCACGTACTATATAATATTTAAAATTTGTGGTGGCAGTACAAGAGGAAAATATTTGTAATCAATAATCGGTATAGTGGCGGTAGGAAACACAAGCAAATGAATATCAATATTGCGGTTTCCTTAAAAGCCATAGAGTACCAATCATTATGAAAATTGCTGGCTTGGGTTTATGCAACAGGGGGTGCTGTATAGGAGAGATATGTTGGAAAAAGAAATTTAGGAATTCTAACGGAAACAATAATTTATTTACTATAGTAGCTCTTAATTTATCATTATTTGTAAAAGCTATTACAGATCGTAACATATTTACCATAGTTGCTTTTACTTTAGCACTACCTATAAAAAATATTATACGTCCGTCAACATGCGTTGCTAAACTAGGTCAACACGCATTGTTCTACGTCAACATACGTCGCTGTACGTCAGCATGCGTCATCGTGCAGACTAAACACATACATATTTTAGAATTTTCAATAGATTTAAACATAAACTTACTTAAACATCATTATCATGCAACTCTTTCCGTTTTTCTATTCCTATTTCCTCCCTCTATTCAACATAAAATTTTCTTTTACATGTAAAGAATTCTCATAACATAATATTCTCATTACATATTTACCATTGTAGCTCTAACTTTAGCAATCAATATACTTTAGCTTCAATATGCGTTGATATACGTCAGCATTATATACGTATCTTATGCAAATTTTCAACAGATGTAAGTATAAACTTACTCAAAATGTTTGGAAACTTTAAACATCGCAATCATTGCAACTCTTTCCGTTTTTGTATTCCTATTTCCTTTACTCAACGTACATGTAAGGAGTTATCATAATATAATATTCACGTAACATATTTACCATATTAGCTCTTACCTTAGGCACTACCTGTAAAATATATTACGGATGCGCCAACATGCGTTTCTCTACGCCATGATGCGTTCCTGTACGTCAGCATGCGTCATCATGTATACTAGATACATTATGCAGATTTTCAATAAGTTTAAGCATAAACTTTTGAGTAGAAATAGACGCTTTAAACACCGAAAACATTATAATGCAACTCCTATCGTTTTTCTAATCCTTTTGCCTCTCTTCAATGTAAGATTTTCTTCTACATGTAAAGAATTCTCAAGCCTTTGAGGCGATTGTCCCCTTGAGACACGTTTTACTACACTCATTTAAAAGCAGTCATGAAATACATCCATAAACACACACGTACATATGAATGTAAAATTAATTTTATGATATGACCAGCCCAGTTACACGATTTCATGTATTTGAGTTTCATGGTGCTTTGGCAAATAAGCAAAACCAATTGGGACAATTTTGCTAATTTCATCCAAGGAACTTATGAACCCACAAACACGAATACATGTTCCCATTTATGTATACAAACGTAATATAGTTGTATACGTATAGTTAATTGTCTTTGGATCGTTGAACATTAATATTGCATAGCAGCATAGCATACATGGTGGAACATTACAGACAGTAAAGGAGAATATTAATGAATACAAGTATATCAGCAAATGTTTGTAAGGCATTGCAAGTGCATTTTGTGTGTGTGTGTGTGTGAAAGTGTGAGTGTGGGTAAGTGAACGTTAACGGAGACAAAGAGTCTATGCGGAGTCAATACAATGTTAATTGCATACATTGACAAATTGTAAACACCTGCCTTCCTTTTGCTATCGCTAACCTATATACACAAAGGCTGCACACACACACACAATTTAATAGGAAATTTGTATTAAAATACGTCCGCCTACACAAATACTCACATAGCATATACCTGTACAATACAAATGTCACTTACGATTTTGCACATTTGCATTAAAGTGTAATGAATAATTAAATTCTAAGACAGTGGGTCTTTTCTTATTCGAAGAAAATGACTTGAGGGTTGAAACAACATGACTTAAAATAAAGAAATTGTTTTGAGATGAATGAAAAAAAATAAATCAGAATAATTTATTAAATTAAATGCTCTTTAAAATATTTTAATAATTTTGCGAATACGTTTGGCAAGAAAAACAGTGTCCCAGAAAAAAACTCTTCCAGCAAAAGAATCTAGGTGTACCAAAAGGCCATTAAAAAGTCCTCAAATTATGCTCTTTACAGTTGACGATTAACTGTAGATTAAGACAGCCGCAATCATTGGTGACGTAAGTAATTTAATAAAGAAATTATTATTAAATTAATAAAAAAATATATTTAGAGCTGATGTTTGTTTACAAAACCAAATTTTCCTGTAAATCTCACTTCATTTAAGTCAAACACAACATGCGTCAATATGCGTTAACATGCGTCAATATGCGTTAACATGCGTCAGCACGCGTTAACATGCGTCGAGCTTCATTATTGGGCTTTAGAATGATTTTTTTACTTTAAAATACATTTACTAAGACATTTATTAAATTAAATTATGATAACAATAAATTTTACTATGATTTTAGGCCGCATTTATCTTGGAAATAGCTAGTATTCCTATGATAAATTTGTATTTTCTGTTTACGTTCCATTAAAACCGAAACATTACATAAAAAATGAGGCATATTCCCCTCTTTTCTTCTTCACTCTTTACTTATAGAAATATCCATAAAATATCCGAAAACAATTACCAAATTTAGAAGTAAGGTTTCAGCTTCTCTACTTAAATGTTTAAAACGCACGTGGTTGACGATTACTACATTCTATAATACAAAGGTTTGATTTGGTGTTTCTTATATTCCACTGTGTTTATATTCCTATAGTGTTTAATGTTTGTATAAATACAAATACTCTCACGAAAGTGTAATTATCTTTAATGTTTCATTCACCTCAGTTAACAAATAAATATGTACATTTTAATGTGGAATACGTTACGTTTTTATAAATAAAAATAACGCGGTCGTTATGATTCTCACATTTAAATCTATAGAGCTTACATTGCATTGATATAACATCGTTGAAATATCCACTACTGTTTCTCAGAATCACATCCCAGTTTCTATACATAAATCAGGCGGAATTATGTTAGCTTTGAGAACCACTTTAGTTTGCGGCGTAATTCCATACAACTCCATCTTAAGGAAACCCAAAAGGAAAAAATATTAACGGAGACACATCGCACGGGCGGGTAAACTGCTGACCTCTACGTGAGCTCCAATGTTTAATGAGCTGAGTGGCTTGTAGAGTCCTCTTGTTGAAATCATATGTCGTTGGTATCTAAATCATCCGCCGTTGACAATGACAATCCTGCCAATATCATTCTCAAAGAAATATCGGCCGATGACGACGCCAACCCAAAAGCGATTCGATGGAAACTAGTGTTAGCAACCAACTGTTCCGAACACACGTAGTTGCCTGCGATCTTTAATATTCAGTTCCTGGGTCTGTTAAATTTTGTACGGGTTCAGACGAAAAATTCGCCAAGTTGTGGCCCATGATAGATCGAATTCTTTGAGGTGACAGGAAATCCTTCGATTCTCCTACGCACTATCACGGAGATTAGCAATGTTTGCAGCAGATCTCGCATTTCCTCGAAGTACGGGTATTGGTTGCTGCTTTACTGAGCCAGTGGACTAGAATTTATTCTGTCGGTACGACAAAACAGACTGAATAAATAACAACTAATTTGACAGATGTAGCTACCGTTATTGATTGTCAAAGAAGAGACCTAATAGAAGAGAGTTCGAGTTTGACATCAGCCAGTAACACACTAAAGAGAAATTCGTTGCAATTATTTGAAGTATTGCTCGGAAAATATTTGCAAGCGCTTCAATGAAATTAACACTGAAAATAATACGAAAATTTAAACGAAACGGAAAACTACATGAACATTAATTTGAAACATTAAAAATTTAAAATTAATAAATTAATGTTGATTACAACAAAAACAAACAAAAAAACAAATAATTATAATTAAAGTACAAACACCACACGCTATTCAAACTTAACTAATTACATACAATTCAAATACATTTAATGAAATTCAAACAATTTCTATTTTGTTATTAATGTGTAGTATTATGTGTGTGTATGGAAGTGTAAGTGTATATGTATGTAAGTTGTTGTTGTTATTTGTTAACACAATAATGATGCTCGTGTTGCATTTGCTTTTGATTAAATTTTTGCCCATTTTGCATAAATTTTTTTCATGATTCTTTCGATTTTTTTTCCCTCTGGTGTATGGTATTTGTAAGATTGTTTTCCATTGTTGTGTAGTTAGTATTGTAATAAACTAATAATATGAATAATTTATTTGTTTATTTGCTTGTTTGCTGTTTCTGGTTTGCATTACAAATAAAACATATTTTGATATTTTTTATTTATAAAAATAAATTAAAAAATTATATTTTATTTGATTTCTTTACTACAAATTTGAAAACAATTTTACTTGGGAAAAACCATAGTATTTCCCTTAAATTTAATTGATAAATCATTGTGGTTTTAATTCTAACATTTTATCGACATGGAGAGCAAGTTGTAGTTCACGTCTCATATTTTATTTTACTACTCATATTCAAAGTTTGAAGTACTCATCGTACTCACACTTAACAACACGCTTGATGTTGTTCATTTCGACTCTTTTAATTACTAAAAATTTACAACAATCACAAAATAAGTGTGATCCGCGTACAAACACTACAATACTCACTAGAAGGTTGTGTGTTTGCTTTGCTTTCTGTCTTTGTCTTTTTCTTTCTTCTTTATTTGTAAATGCAACAACAACTAAGACTGTAAATTTTGATGAATGATTCAAATCACTCGAATCATTTATGAGTATTATAAGTATTTTCCTAAATTTATAAATCTGAATGAGTAGCCGTATGAATCAAACATATTTCGAATGTTATGAGTTTGATGTCAGCGTTGTACTCATACTCATTGCAACCTGTACTTATAAATCAATGTTGTAGTGAGTACGTATGAATCAGATTAGTTGAATTTTAATACTATTGACACACTCATACTCAAAATTTCATGAGTACTTATGAGTAGCGAAAAAACGATTCATTACTGATCTCTGATGTGCACGGTATACTAATCGTTGGGTAAAAATCGGGGTATTTTAGTTTCAAATTCAGCTTTAATACGCCTTGAACTCACCAATCCAGAGAGTTGTCCATTTCAACTACCAACGCAACAAATCAATACGTTTACACATACATTTACACACAGGACTCGCTAACATTATAGGACTTGCAAAGGCAGCAGAAATATAGCGGCTACCTGCTGGATTCCAAATTACGACAATGCTTTCGAGAAGCAGAGCTTCTGTGCTGGTAATGAAGCCTTTTTTTGTCGAAGTGTAATCACACTGAAAGAGAAGATAGGGACAGAGTGGAAGAAAGAGAGTAATTTTTTTGTTCTATTTTTTTTTTTTTTTTTTTTGTAATTAAATCAGATTGGAATCCGAGTCATACATACATAATTGGTCATTAAACCCTTCGGTAAGGATTACAACCTAGCTTCCAACGAAACTTATGTTGTGTGTGTGTTAATTTTATACTTGAGTGACAAGACCTACAGTTTAAAGTCAACTCCTAAAGACTAATAATTTTGAAACTTTTTCATGACAATTTGATTTACTCTCAAAGTTTTTTCCAGAAATCTGATTAGAGGAAGAAGGCGCCGAAGTAATATTTTTTTGTACTTCGTCATAAGCGAGATGTCTGACCTTTGGCCTCACGTCTAATAAGCCAACACACTACCTACTAGAGTACGATGACTAGTGTCTTTATGCGCTTCCTGTCTTCAAATTTAAATAAAACAAAGTGTGTGTGACACATCGCTATTCGTTTGAGTTTCCCATGAATTTTTTAATCCTTGGAGAGCAGCGAAATGTTTCCAGTTTATTATATAAGACCTTCTGGTATTCACATTACAATTCCATGTTGATAAGCATTCAAACGCCATTTTCTTTATTTTTATTGAGTAACTGGGTTTCAAGAGAAAATCCTTTTTCCTTTGAGCCACTTTAACCATCTACTACGCAACCAAATAAACCAAAATAATCTCTCAAAATAATGCCAAAAGTTTAATCAACTTTAAACGAAGTACACAACAACACTTAGTCCAAAATCGTTTAAAACTGCATTTAAAAAATTGAAAAGACTTCTATTGCAATCATAACCATAGTATGCGATGCGAATCCGTTTTATATAAATTTAATGGAATTTTAACCAAGAATCAAATACCGTTTAAGCCTTGGTAAAAAAAAATAAAATCACAATCTTAAAATTGTATTGCGAGAATTAATGCAATTTCACCAAATCGACACTGGTATTGGCAAAAATATGTACATGTGTGTAGATGACGGCCAACTAATGGGGTTAAAAAAATATTTACAATTTATAGAGATGCACTTGTGTTCACATTTTAAATCAACACCAAATATGTGAGAACAATAACAGACGGTTATGTCAGGCTATCAGATAAGCTACAGCACCGAAAAACCTGACCAAGACTATCAATATCCGATTTTACATTGAAAATAAACTCCTAAAAGAATTACTTTCTGCGCTACTTTATCATTGAGTCTTACAGTGAAGTCACTGGTTTGTCAGAACGAACCGTCTTACAGACAGAATGTTGAATTCCCACTACTTTGAGTGCCGCAGAACAGTTCAGTTTTCCTATCAAAACATTCATAGAACTGGTGAAACTGTCACCTGAAATATTGGGAATAGGTTAAGTTGGAGTGGTAGCTCTAATATCAATAAACTCACTTGAGCATGAATAGCGGCCCGTTGTGATGCCATAGGTGAATGCAGTCTCTGTACTGACCAAGTTCTACCAAAACCAGGGGAAGGAAGAAGTTGCTCAGAGCAAAAGCTGCACAATATTGGAAATAAACAGATGAAAACTTCCTCGAAAGTGCCATGAAAGAGAAGTTAACACCATAATTATATCTTATTGCTGTATAGATATGTCATACCGCTGCGTTCTTACAATCTATTGTAATGTCCTAAATCTATAGAGGGTATACTGATAAAGTTTCTTCCAATCCTATAGACCCGACAAACTTCAGATTTCAGGCAAAAACCTTGGGAGTAAATAAACAATTGCCATGAAAAGTTTCTCATAAAAATCTATCGTTCGGAGTCGACTTTAAACTGTACGGCCCGCCAATCGTGCATAAAATTGACACACACAACATAAGTGGTGTGAGAAGCTAGGTTGTAATCCTAATTGAAGGGCTGTAATGATCAATTATGTATATGTGTGACTCGAATTTCGATCTTCTGTAATTACCCGAAAAAAAAATTCACTCCCTCTCTTCCACTCTGGCTCTATCTTCTCTTTCGGTGTGATTACCCTTCGACAAAAAAAGGTTGTGGCGCCATGAGCAGCACCGAAGCTCTGCTTCTCGAAAGCATTGTCGGAACTTGGGATCCAGCTGCCAACGGCTATATTTCTGCTGACTTTGCAAGTTATATAATGATAGTGATGGTCTATAATGGTCTGTGAAAACATACTGGCTTGTTTCCTTGGTTGTAGTAAACTACCTTGAAATGGAGGGCTTTCGGAATTGGTGAGTTAATACTCATAAATGATTCGAGTGATTCAAATCATTCATCAAAATTCTCTTAGTTGTTGTTGTATTTACAAAAAAAAAGAAGAAAGAAAAAGACAAAGACAGCACGCAAAACAATCACACAACCTTCTAGTGAGAATTTTAGTGTTCGCACGCGAATCATACTTATTTTGTAATTCTTGTAAATATTTAGTAAAGGATAGTCGAAATCAACAACATCATGCGTGTTGTTAAGTATGAGAACGATGAGTACTTCCAACTTTGAATATGAATAGTATGAGTATGATATTAAAATAAATATGGAGGCGTATAAGTATCAGAAATTATGGGTATGATTCGAACCTACTCATCTTTTTGAATACTGTCTGGTTCATAGCGTATGTAGTGGATTTCGAAAATCGTGTTCAATATATTTTGCAATCAACGGTATGGAATTTTTGATAAAATTTTTTTAAAACAAACATACAAATATATGTAATTGGAATTATTTATTAAATAATAACAAAAAAACAAATATATTTCCATATGCACACATACAAAATATTTCTCGAATTACCTGTAAATACCTAGTCAAAGAGTTTGTATATTTGTGGGATCAAAATATTTGCAACACTTGTATACATTTAAATGCAGACATACAATACATACATACATAAATAGTGGAAGTGTTTGCATTTCAATATATAATGTGTGCGTGTGTTTGGGATAGTAGGTTGAATTGCATTTCATATATATTGACTAATATACTTAAAATTCTTCGAAAATTTTAAACCTTTTCATTCACATAAATTCGATTATGATTACGGTTGTTGCTCTGTATAAATTGCTAACAACCACACACACACACACATGCAAAACAATAATTGTATGTTTGCACATGTAAATATTTGTATATATGTATATATCACAGTGTATGTATCAAATGTGTAAATGTGGTGTATGGATGGACATATAAGAGATTAACACAAATCGGTTGTTTGCTATGAGTGGGCTGTATGATACAAAAGGATTGTCCTTTTTTTCGGTTGATAAATTGAAATTAATTATTGATTAAATTAAATTAAATTAAATTAAATTAAATTAAATTAAATTAAATTAAATTAAATTAAATTTGCTTAAATATCAGGCAGTTGTTTGTCTGTATGTTTCAAATTTCTTTTTATTTGTTCAGTTTGTCTTACAAATGCACAAGGGACCACCATAGACAACCACCTTTGATTGCTAATTAGGCTCTGAACCAGTAGCCGACTGATACTAACTTTAATAATTGTTTTCACAAGACTAACGCTCACGGGATGGTCCGTACTCATGCAGTGCATTTTGTTGAAATTAGGAAATTAGGTTATGGGAAGGATCGCATGATGTCAAGATCATCTAATTCGAGGCAAACGAAGTTAATAATTATCCAACTATAGTGCAGGCTTTTACAGTTATAAACTGGCCAACATCGTTCTCAAAGAGAAATTAACAAATAACGATGTCGTCTCAGAATCCACACCAAACAGAAACTTTTTCGCTTTTGGACCTTATGTGTGTGAACTGGTATCATAAAAAATTGTACAATTTTGTACTCATTCATCCAGAAGTGTGCTGCATAGGGGAAGATAATTTTTCGTTTTAAAATTAAATTCAATTATCAACAGCTACCGAAACCAATCATCGAACAACACATCGTTGTCTGCAATTGTTCATGCTGGAGCTGAATAAATGACAACTAATTTGGCAGATGCCGCGCCGTAGTCTAGTAGGCAGGCTGTTGATTTGTTACACATGAGACTGAGGTACAAATCCCACGTCAGAAGTATGGAAAAATATTTCTTTCATACAGTCTTCGGGCAAAATTACCCTAGAAATATTCTAAAAAATCAGTTGTTCGTATACGACTTCAAAACTGGCCACGCATGGATAAAATTAATACACAGAGCATGGATGGTGCGAGAAACTAGTTTGTAATCCCAACTAAATGGGTTGTAGTTACCAATTATGTATGTAATAGGTTGACATATGACAGCGCATTTCTGGCTACAACTCTGAGGGCCGTTATTACAACTTGCCGTTAAAGTTGGGTTTAGTTAAAGGCAACTTTAGCAAAAGTGAACTTTAAAGTCACCTTTAATTTCTTTTTGTTATTGTAACCTAATGATAAAATAAAGTTAACTTTTATGGCAGTGCCGGAGCAATGTCGACAAAACTGCTGAATTAAACAAGTTTTTTTTTAAACGCAGTGGCAACGAAGGTCCTCTTTTTTGTTGGTGTATTTTTATCATTTTGTTTTATATTTGAAGTTGCCATATTGAAAATAATATATAATATGACAAGTTCTAACATAAACTTAACTTTAAAAGTTACCGGTAGGATGATCCTCACTTTAGCTTAAAGCTCACTTCTAACTTATTGTTCACTTATAATAATGAATTTATCTGTTCGTTAAAATCCTCCCTTTAGTTAACGGCAAGTTGTAATAATGGCTCCGAGTGTAAACAAAATTGCCATGAAAATTTTCTCAAAATTCTATTGCTCGTAGTCGTCTATAAACTAAAGGTCTTGCATCTTGTGAATAAAATTAACACACATAACTTAAGTGGTGCAAGCAACTACAGCATAATTTTCAATATATGGTTGTAATGACCAATAAAGTAAGTTAAGTAAGTAGAGGCGTAAAAACTTGGAACCAATTTCTCCGTGGATTTAATTTCCAGCTGTGCTAAATAATTGTTTAGAAGTTTAAACTGATAGAAGTTATTTTCAGTCTGAAGAAGCTTGTTAGCTCCATAAAAATTTTATTAATAAATTGGTTCCTTGAATACTCAAGAAGCTAGTTTACTTTAAATTTCTCACCCAACCTTCGTAGAAATCGACAGTGAACAATCATTTAAAAATTTAGCTAAACGGTATAAATTTCTAATTGTGTACAGTTTTCCATCAACAAACGAATGTAAATGTTTCTTTTTAGTTATGCTACCGCGTATTAATTTTCCATTAAAACCATACCACCCAGCACCCCCTTATTCACAACAATTAAAGACTTAGACTTAGCATTAGTGAAGTACTATTGTATGCTTGCAAGCAGTGTAGTCGTAACTATTTTTCATGGGAAAAGAAAAGACCCTCAAACGAAAAATGCAACGATAACTAATGAAATTAGTGAATTGTATATATGTATGTATGTATGTATGGGTATATGCCGTTTCCGTTACAATTTACTACAATTGCAGTCTTGCAACGTTAACTGCAGATGGAAGTACGCCAAGATTTTGCAATAACGTTGAGATGAGAGATGAAAATAGAAAGCAATTGAATGAAGGATTTAATTAACACATTGCATATGATGTTGGCGGGTTGGTGGGTTCGGTGATTGGTAATGATTGAGGTTGTTGATGAAAATATTTTTAGGGAGGAGAGTATACCATGTTTTAATGAAGTTTGTAACACACACGACTCATATCTATACACATACTTTCTAACTGCTATTGGCAGCAAATACTAACGGTATGGAATACTAAATGCTGTATGTATGCCGTTGCAATTTGGTAAGGAATGTATGTGTGTATAGGTACGTATGTAACTGTGCCAATGAGTATTGCTTAGTATGTAATTAGTATGTAATTAGTAATCATTAATAAGCTTCTGAATTTTTAATTAACTCGTTAGTCTTAATAAAACTGTTTAAGACAATTGCAATCAAAACTAGATTTGGTTTGTAAACAAGAAATAGCGCTTAAGGTATTTGTAACAATTCTCAAAAAAAGTATAAAAATTTCCTGCTTTTAAGAGCTTATTGTAGAAAGTTTATTTTACAATTACTCTTCTATTAATTTCAAATTTTGTTTTTTTTAACAACAAATTTAGTGGAAAACTCAAAAACATTAAGAAAATGTTTAATAAATACAGGTATGCAATGAGTATTAAAAAAAAGATGAGTAGATTCGAATCATACTCATAATTTCTGGTACTTATACGCATTCATACTTATTTTAATATCATACTCATACTAGTCATATTTAAAGTTTAAAGTACTCATCGTACTCATACTTAACAATACGCATGATGTTGTTGATTTCGACTCTTCTTTACTCAACATCAACAATAATCACAAAATAAGTATGATTCACGTACGAACATTACAATAATCACTGGAAGGTTGTGTGTTTGCTTTTGTTTACTGTCTTTGTCGTTGTCTTTTTCTTTCTTCTTTTTTTTTTGTAAATGCAACAACAACTAAGATTGTAAATTTTGATAAAGGATTCGAATCACTCGAATTATTTATGAGTATTATAAGTATTTTTCTAAATTTATGAATCTTTATTAGTAGGCGTATGAATCAAACATATTTCGAATGTTATGAGTTTGATGTCAACGTCGCACTCATACTCATGGCAACCTATACTTATAAATTAATGTTGTAGTGAGTACGAATAAATCGGAGTAGTTGAATTTCAATACTGTTGACTCACTCATACTCAAAATTTTATGAGTACTTATGAGTACCGAAAAAACGTTTCATTGCTGACCTCTGATCCATTTTGATTAAAAAAAAATTGGAATTTACACATGTGGTTGAGTGCAAAGGAGCCTGATTATATGAGAACGGTGGCCGTTATTAACTACTAAAGTTTGGAAGTCTCTATAAGTAAACCTGATTAAGTTATGTTAGAGTGGTGGCTTTGAAAGCAAAGCTCACTTGAGGAGACTTAGTACGCAGTCTCCGTATTGAATAATCTCCCTAGAATTCATAGAAGAAATTGTGTAGCGCAGTTGTTGTACAGTTAAGCCTGATAAAATTCTGAAGTTTATGTTGTGTATGTTAATATCATAAATGAGTGGCGACTCCGAACTACAGATTTTGTTTGAGAAACTTTTCATGGCAGTTTTATTCACCACCATGATTTTTCTCCAGAATTCTGCTGAGAGGAAGGTAGGTAAATAGATCAAAGTGGTAGCTTTGATTACCAAAGCTCACTTGAGCTCTTACGGAGCCGCCAGCCTCTATCCTATCAAGAACGTTAGTGAGTGACAAACTGAGGTGGCCCGCCCTTTTACCAAACGGTACGGATCTAGACTGGGTAGTCACCCTCAGCCCGGGTGACTATGGCTGCTGAGAGGAAGTTGGCGATGAAATATTTTTATAAATTTCGTTTTGTTCGAGATATCTGATCTGGAGTTTGAACCGTCGCCTTACATCTAATAAGATAACTCACTAACTACTAGACTACGACAACCTCTGACACTGATGATAGTGCTATCAATACCGGGCAGCACCTACGAGGGAGGGTAAGAAAAAGGACTGTCAGTGCGAATACACAATTCATTTCTAGAGCAATATTTTAATTATTATGATACCAACTTCACACAGTATGTGTAGAAATGAGGTCAATATTGATTTTAATATTTTGAAATGCATTTGAGATATTTATTCCAATCATGTTCTTTCAATCATTTTAGCAAATGATTTCATCAATACTGAATTATAAATTGAAATCAAAATGAACATACTGTTGTGTGTCCATACATATATAGTATATCACATGCAAAAAGTATGCATATATGGTATGTAAGTATGTTGCATATGCAACTACAATGCAATATAAATTGTTGCCCGCTAAACTGCATTAAAAATAATTCTTCTACCAATTTAATGCGATACGATATTATAATGTTGCTGTTGCTGTTGCTGATGCTGATGATGATGATGATGTGGATGATGGTGATGGTAAGGACTGCATTTAAGCGATAATGTGATTTGGCAAATATGAAAATATTATGAATTTCAATTTAAGTGAGACACTATTTTCAATTGTATAACCAGTCAACCAACCAAAAAAAACGTACCAATCAACCACACTCAATGCACCATTTGGCCATTTTTATTCGTGTTTGCATTTTACATTTGCAACTGCACTGCTCTACTAATGAATACATAAAACGAGGGCATAAACTATCTATCGTTCTAACAACGTGAAAAAGTTTTTATTGAATCATGTTTAAACATTTCTCGCTAATGTACATCGAATAAGTGTAATTGTGTGTAAAAGTATGTATTTCGAAATGAAGTTAATTTTTGTGGAATTTAATGGAATAAAATAATGCAACATTACTAAGGGGTTTGTTGCTTGTGCAATGGAAAATAGAAAAACAAAAGTTGAATAAATTGTGAATTTAAAAATAAATTTTGGCGGAAAGGTCAACTGGAAAATTTGATAAAAAATTATAATTAATTTTCCACTGTTGCATTGGGCATGAGTTATACTTTCAATGCAAAAAGGAAACATTATCATGATTTATACACAAAAAAATGTACGTAAATGAAATATGAAATGAATATTTGAGGGAATTTTAATGGTAAATTTAAATTCAAAGTGTATTTTAACCGTCAAAAAAAACAAAAGAAAAACAAATTTATTTTCTAAAATAATCAAAGAATTTAAAAGACATTTTTTAAATTGAATAGAATCATATTATAATGCCTCGCTGAGATTCCTCCTGAACAGGCACTCCCGAAGCAATAATCTGTGATAAAATAAGCGTCCACAGGAAAGACCGAATCTGCAGTGCTCTATCAAAATACCGGTTATCAAACATAGGTTATTAATTGATAGTTTGATGCTTAAATCACATTTCATTTTATAAAAATTTCCTAACCAAAGTTTTGATTGCCTTAAACCTACTTAGGTTAGGTTAGGTGGCGCACTTACTACTTAGGCCAGCATTTATGCCCATTATGATACCACAATACATTCCGCTCGGGGGTCAATCATTCTCTAAAGAAAACCATCTCTAGTCCAAAATAAATCGTGTTATCACTGCAATTAGAAATCGTCATACACTAGTAGATAGTCTGTTGGCTGTTGTAGGCGCGAAGCCACGATTCAATTCCCAGGTCTGACATCAAAACGAAATATAAAAAAAATATTTCTTCACCGACTTCCCCTCAGCAGATTTCTGGCAAAAACTCTGAGAGTAAATTAAATTGCCATGAAAAGTTTCTCAAAAATATGTCGTTTGGAGTCGACTTTAAACTGTAGCATAAAATTAACACACACAACATAAGTGATGGTAGAAACTACGTTGCAATCCTGACTGAAGGATTGTAATTACCAATTCTGTATGTATATAGGTACGTATTGCTGCAATTTTTATATTATAAAGCTCGTTCAAATATGTCAAAAAATGAGAGGCCAGAAGCTCTATCTCTTCATGACAAGAACAGGGCATCCGCTTTTTACTCTGAGAGTAAATAAACCAGCCATGAAAAAGTTTCTCAAAATCTGTCGTTCGGAGTAGACGTTAAACTGTAGGTCCCGCCACTGAAGTATAAAATTAAGGCACTCAATATGAGTGGTGTGAGAAGCTAGGCCGTAATCCTGACTGATGGTTTAAACGTTTAAGCGAATAACTCTTATCTCACAGCCCAGTAGATTTACTTGCAGGCCTATACATCACATATCCTATAAAATCGTTTCTACCGACGGCTTATGAGCCTTTGATTGTTTGATTGTCTACTTAGGTTGAGAATAATTTTTGCCAGTCTTTATCTTCCCTTTCGTTGAGCATGCTTTTTCAAACATCTGCCTCACTTCGCCTTTCTTTATCTTTCTTTTCGTTGACAATCCTTTCCAAGCATCTGCTCCGACTACACAGAAAGGTTCTTGCTCCATCAGCGGCGAAGAAGCTTATATATTTTTTCATTGACAAGAATTCTTACATGCCTAGTTTCGAATTACCTGCATCAGATTGGAGTTCTGGAATAGCGGCTATGTCCGCCTATTCAAGTTGAATTGAGCACATCTTTCGATAGCATTAACATTTGCTTTGAAGATTTCAACTAGGGACTGTTAAGATAGGACAGATGATGGCTCTCTATGAGCCATTAATTTACTTTCCAGCAGAGTTTATAACCTGCCTACTTATTCGATTCAGCTTATCCAGACAGTTCCCAAACTATCTTTGCTTTAACTTTAATTGCGTTTCTGATTGAAAGTGCTTATAACATGAATATTAATTAACTTAAATGTTATCTTTATTAATCTAATTGGATGTGATAAGTCGTACTACTTACTTTGCCTTTTTAACAAATTGCTTTAATTTATCCTTCACGTAAACTTATTTACTTTGAAAATCTCTTGAATAACAATATCGCTTTGTCACCTTAAATTTACAACAAATAATAGATTTGCAAAAAGGATATGTAGATTGAAAAGAATTCTTTACAATAGAGTATTAACATTAAAAATAGAAACCGATTAATCGATTATTTTTCAACAGTTATATGTAGTTTCATATACTAGCATCGTTTAAGTCTTAAGTAAATTCAAAGAGGCAGATTTATTTTTTATGGCGATTTGTTTTGCTCTCTTAATTTTTGCCGAAAGAAATATTTTTTTGTATACGTATTTCGTTTTGTTGGAGGTGTCTGAGCTGGAGTTTGAACCACCGGATCTGCCATATTTAATCGCTTAGGTTAAACGTGTGGCGTCACGAATGATTCTACTTACAGACCTAATTCCAGGCATTGCGAGACAGTAATTGATAAAGTGGTTAGCAGAGTTCGCCTAATCTACACCCATTAAAATTGTTGAAGACCCCGACGCATAAGATCAAGTTCCTATTAAATGTACATTCTTACTTTAAACATTGATTAATGGTTCTGTGGCCCACAACTTTATTTGATTACGAACTAAATAGCTTGGATATTCATCACTTACTCAACTTACTCAATTGATCATTACAATCCTTTAGTCAAGATTACAACCTAAGCTCTCACACCACCATCTTGTGTGTGTTAATTTTATTTATAAGTGGCAGAACCTACAGCTTAACGTCGACAACGAATTACATATTTTTGAAATTTTTCATGGTAATTTTAATTTCTTCTCAGAAGGCTGCTGATAGAAAGTCGTCAAAAAACTACATACATACATACATAATTTATCATTACAAGCCTTCAGCCAGGATTACAATCTAGCTTCTCACACCAATCATGCTGTGTGCGTTAATGTTATACATGAGTGGCGGATTTAAAGTCGATCCCGAACGACAGATTTTTGAGAGAAACTTTATCCATCAGCGGTTTTCTCAGAATTGTTTGGATACTCTTTAGTCTGGAATACCCTAATACCGAAGAATTCGTCTTATTCCAACCCGATTACCTTTTATTATTGAAAGTTACTTTTCAAGTTGTCACTATCGCTACACTGCACTAGCATGTCTGTCTGTCTATTTTTTATTTTCTTGTATTCCTCTACATCTTTAGTTAAAAAAAATTTCCCCCTTGATTTCAATGTAAAGTAAAATCCTTTTTTTTAGCTCTAAATAAACCTTTTGTTAGATTTTATGCAAATATCCTTAGGGTAAAACTAATTGTGTAAGAGAACATGAACTCGAGTTTGTTAGAAAAATCCTCAACTCTTACCCTCATGCAAACCATTTCGCCTTCCACCTTTTTTTTCAGCTAAATTTACCGCACGACAAAGCATGGTAATGACGATATTCGTAGATGGCAGAACAGATTTAGCGTTAATATGACAGAATGAATGTCATCGTTAGATGTTGACAAATACAATAAAAGACAAATAACGGTTAAATAAGTTTTTTACTTTGACCCCTTTAGAACAAAACAACAAAAAAGTAAAGAACATCAGTAACAAATATTTTTCCAAGAGAATTTTGCTTTAAGAAAAGGATTTTGCTATTCGGTTTATTTTTCTCCCATTTTTTTTATTGTTTTTCAGCAGCAACAGGAAGGAAAAATAGTATCCGTTTCGTGTTTCTATTCGCATTGCAAATTATAGAGAAAATTGTAGTATTTTTGTAGCAAAATGTTACGGTAATGGTTGTAAATTAAATTATTTTCCTTTTTCTGTTATTTTCACCTCCCATTTATAATGACCATTTATTGTAATGGCTAAAGGGTGTAGACGGTATTTTTTTTTTTTTTTTTTGTTGGAATAAATTTGTTTTAAGGATTTAAGGATTTAAACAGCAAAATTAAAGGACATGTGTTATTTAAACACATGTTTTATAAGAGTGAAAACACGATTACTAGAAAGTGCTTAAGTTTTATAACAGTTGTGCCAAACGTATGCATTTCTTCTGTTGGAAATTAGCAGTCTTCCATTACGTTATTTCCTATGATTTCAGTGGTTTATAAGTTTTTTTAGTATATAAAAGGATTCGTGACTTGTTTCACCATTTAATATGCTTAGTGAGGAACGGAATTTTAAAAGCCCGGAACCAGTCTAATGCTGGCATCTTAAAACCGATGAAAATCGATGTATTTCAATCATCAGCACATGAAAGGAATTCACGAGTTTATTTTTTCTTTTTGTGGCACACCTTAATAACTCAAAGTACGCCTTCTGTTAATTCATTCTCATCACCATAGAATCTACATATTGGGTTTTGAGATGAACTCGATTCTAAACAAGTGTACTTTAGCATCTTAAAATCGTTGAAAATCGATGCGTTTCAATCATCAGCACATAAAATTCATTCATGCGTTTTTTTTTGGGGGGGAACACCTTAATGACTCAAAGTATGTATGTCTTCTGATAATTCATTCTTACCATTATAGAATCTACATGTTGAGTTCGAAACGATTTCGATTCTAAACAAGTGTACTTTGAGTCTACAGTGTCCTGTCAACATCCAGGTTATTCCAAACCATGTTATTCCAAACCAAGTTATTCCTGGATAGTATGATGCATGACTCAATTCTACTACCCCTATAATTCCTCAGTTAGCTAGTTAGGATTGAATCTTGGGTTGGAGAAGAGTCTTTAGCACCCTCTATCTTTCACTAAATATACCCTTACAGTCATACATACATACATACATACATACATACATAATTGGTCATTACAACCCTTAAGTCGGTGTTACGTGTAACACTAGTAACAGCTCCTGCATAAATCATTCGCGGATGTCTAAAACTATCACTATGCCTTTTAATAGAGCAGTGAACATTAAGAACTATAATAGTGCTGTGGATGACGGAGAGGTTTACAAAAAAGATGAAAATCGGAACTCTTCTTATTCATATTGTATGTGCTGCCATATTGCTTATGTAGCAATCGAAGTTGAGCCTTCTTGTATAGCTAAGGTAATCGAACACATATGTATGTTTATATCGGTCATTGTAAGCTCTGTAACACCCAGGCTCTATAACAGCCTGACTTTGTTTATATCCTGGCTCTATAATAGCCTGGCTCTGTTACAGCCTGGTCCTGTTACAGCCTGGCCCGGTTACAACCTGGCTCGGTTAGAAACTGACTCGGTTACAGACTGGCTCGGTTATAGACTGGCTCGGTTATAGACTGGCTCGGTTACAGACTGGCTCGGTTATAGACTGGCTCTGTTACAGCCTGGTTCTATAACAGCCTGACCCTATAACAGCCTAGCTCTGTTACAACCCGTCAGTTACACAATTTCAACAACCTCTCAAGTATCTTTGAACAGTGCAAAGTTTGCTTAAGCAATCCCCTGACTTCATTGCCGAAAATGAACCTCAAACTGGCATTCGAAAGGGACTAGATTGCATCACCCAACAAGCTTTGAACTGGTCTGAATATGACCACGAAAGTCGTCTGCAGTGGTTCGGTAGCCCATATGTATACCTTAATACTAAAACCCTTAATAGATGTATCAGAGATCAGCAATGAGTATTCAAAAAGATGAGTAGATTTGAATCATACTCATAATTTCTGATACTTATACGCATTCATACCTATTTTAATATCATACTCATACTACTCATATTCAAAGTTTGAAGTACTCATCGTACTCATACTTAACATTATTCATTATGTTGTTGATTTCAACTCTCCTTTACTCAACATTTACAAGAATCAAAAAATAAGTATGATTCGCATACGAACACTACAATACTCACTTGAAGGTTGTGTGTTTGCTTGGCTTGCTCTCTTTGTCTTTTTCTTTCTTCTTTTTTTGTAAATGCAACACCAACTAAGACTGTAAATTTTGATGAATGATTCGAATCACTCGAATCATTTATGAGTATTATAAGTATTTTTCTAAATTTATGAATCTCTGAATGCGTAGGCGTATGAATCAAACATGTTTCGAATGTTATGAGTTTCATGTCAACGTTGTACTCATACTCATTGCAACCTGTATATATAAATCAATGTTGTAGTGAGTACTAATGAATCAGAGTAGTTGAATTTCAATACTGTTGATTCACTCATACTCAAAATTCATGAGGACTTATGACTGGCGAAAAAACGATTCATTGCTGATCTCTGATATGTATGTGTTGTGTTTCAATTTTGTGTTTCCTAATAAAACAAAAACCAAATAAAATTTGTTAAATTGATTTCAAATTGAGTGGTTTTAATATTCGATAATGGCATGAAGTATATGTACATATGTCTTTAAAAAGGATTCCAATATTGTAAGAGAGGGCATTATCTCCACCTTAGTTGAATGAAGCCAATGAACTCATAGAAAGCATACTTATGTAGCATCAATCTATTGTTTGAATGGTTTGATTTCTACTGAAAAGGCCAGACATAATTAATCCGTTTAATTGATGTGAAGGTTGTTTTACTTAATAAAAGGTTTTATTCATAATCAAAATAACGCCTTCAGCTGTAATTTGTATAAATATTTTGGCCTTATGGTTTTGAGTTTAAATATTTGAAAAAAAATATACTTTTTTCGTTTAATTGTTTCAATAAACAAACAAAAGAATAAATAATAAAGACATTGTTTTTTTATTTTTCAAGGCTACTGTTTTACTTTTCTTTTCTCTTCTCTTTTTTTCTTTTCTTTGCAATTAATTCTTTAGTAATTGTGTTGTATTGCTTAAAACAAAGTTAGAGAATAGGATGGATTCTTAGACGTTTAACGGTATTAATTTAATTAATTCTTCAAAGAAAAAGTAGAAATGAAAAACACAATAGGATTGCAACTACTTTTTCTTATAAAAAAAAGGAAAATTAAGAAATAGAGCAGAATTGAGAAATTGCGATACACAAGAGTAATTCAAATGAAAAGCTGAAGAAGCAATGGGCTATGCCTACTGTAAGATACCCTACATTTTAAAAAAGCTTGTAGAAACAATAAGCAATATACATACATACATGCATACATACATACATAATTGGCCATTACAACAGTTCTGTCTGGATTACGGCCTAGCTTCTCACATCACTCATGTTGTGTGCGTTAGTTTTATACGTGATTGGCGGCACTTTCAGTTTAACAACGTTGACTGCGGACGACAGATTTTTAAGAAACTTTTTCATGGCAGGTTTATTGACTCTCAGAGTTTTGCCAGGCTTTACGTCTAATAAGCCAACACACTGGGGATCTCTCAAAGATGTATCAAATCATTCAAAGCAAGTTCTAGGACCTAAAAATTGCATTGCATTTACAGTAAACCGATTTTCTCAATTAAACCGAGTATTCCGTTGTAGTTCTACAAAAAGCCTCATGTTGGCAGCATGATCGCACACGTACATTTTTGCTAGGTTTAACTAGACTAATATGGCGGACAACACTACTTAAATGGCTGTCCATCGCAATGTTGCTGTTCTTACCGTTGGAAGGAACGGCGCTAGACTTAGCATCATTCCTTCGGAAGATTTCTGCTGGTGTTGTTGAACTGAGAAAAAGTGGAAGACTGCCATTTACTTCATTTATTAGTACCTGAGCAGCGGAGATTCATCTCCATATATTTGCTGTCACCTCCGATCAAATGTGCTCTAAAATAGAACAAATACTGCAAAAGCAAAATTTATTTTAACACGTTGACTGCCGACTATGAGATAAATCATAGATTGCATTCTAGGCAGCCAACTACGAGTTATCTCGTACTCACTAAACTTGCCATATTTGTGTAGCTACATACGAATAAAATCATATTATATCAGTGCTAGTATCGATAAATGGCTTCTGGGAAAAGAACAAAAAATCAATGGCTTGCGTGGCCAGTTTTCGGAAAATAGCCGCGGCAGTCAACGTGTTAATGTCTGACTATTGAACGCTATTGTCCGGAATTAAAATGTGTGTATATCACAGAATCATGTAACCATAATAAGTGCTTCTGAGTCAAATGTAAAATATCCAGGCCAAATACAAATATTTTTACCCTCCACCGATATCTGGAACTAAACAAAGGTGGAATCTACACTACGATGATTTGGTGTATTGCAGATAATATACATACATACATACATTCATACATAATTGGGCATAATTGATCAGGCAGAATTATGACCTAGCTTCTCACAAAACTTATGTTGTGTGCGCTAATTTTATATATGAGAGGCGTGGTCTACAGTTAAAAGTCGACTCCGAACGACAGATTTTTTGCCAGAAATCTGCTGGGAGAAAGTCGCCGAAGTAACATTTTTTCATATTTCGTTCTGCTGGAGATGTCTGATATGTAGTTTGAACCGTGGCTTCACGTCTAATAAGCCAACACACTACCTACTTGGACTACGGCTATAGATAATGTACATATACAGGGGAATGTTCAATGTTCAAGAGGAGATGAGCTAAAACAGTGCGAACATGGCTATTGCAAACCATTCAATAAATAAGGCTTTCTGGTTGTCAAATTTTCCTAAGACGTGTATTGGAAGCATCAAATAAAATAAATATCATTGCAATGTGTCAAGTATTTTGAAAATTTTTTCAAATTGTTAGTGATTACTATACAGTATAGCAAAAAAAATTTTCTCGTAGAATTAAAATGTCACCAAAACATTACCCCAAAAAGTAGTTAAAAAATGTTGAAAGTTTCAAAGCGTTTTATTACTCGTTTGTGAATTCTAAGAAATGTAAATTTCCCATTCGATGAAATGTTTTATAATAAAAGTATGTGATCTGACGTGGGGTATTTATCTTGTTTATAATACTTGATTACTTTTATTTTTATTTAATTTTTTTTATATTATTTTTTATATTTTTTTAATAATAATGTATGCGTAGATGTAAAAAAGAAATTTTGTTTTGTTTTGATTAAAAAACTTATTGATTTTATTTCTAATATTTCATATTTTATTGTATTTCACAATGTATTGTTAATTTTATCAACTGGTTTTGTACTTATTCGATGGCCACGTACTGTTTTAAAAAAACAAGTTTTATTAATCATTCTCTATGTGTCTGGCAGCTTGGCAGCTTGAGAACTGTAACGTAAAGCTGCCGCTCATAAAATGCTATTTAAAAATGATCAAGAGTCTAAACAACAGTCGTTCTAAAGCCATTCATACAGCAGGTTGTTAACGCTCAACAACTTAGTTAGTTAGTAGTTGTGTCGTCTTAAGCGTGCGTCAGCTTATAATTATTGTGAAAGAATTAAATAAAACGCGCATCAGATTAATAAATTGAAAACTTAATGGTTGATTGAAAAACAAAATAAAAACAAACAAAAAATCTAATAAACTATTAGAGAAGATCAGTGCCTAAGTTCATGTTCAACTCTTAAATGATAACGGGAATTATAAATCAAAACATTTTGAATACATTTTAAAATTTGTTTAATTTTAATTCTTTCTTTTTTTTTTAAATAAAAACAAAACAAAATTTAAACAAAATGTTAAGAAGTAGTTTTACAAAATTTCCTACGAATTTAAAATGTTTCACATGTCTTCTACTGGTGCTGTGCATAAATCTGAGCAGCATTAGTCACACTAATGCACAAAGTAAGTTAAAGAAATGAAGTGAATCGATGGTTTTAAATTTAGAATTTTTTTTTCATTTATATCTGGTTCACACGCTAGTGATAGTTATCTTGAAAAAAAAATAAGAAAAAAAAAATATATAACCCAGTTAACATTTTTGTGAATAATTGGAAATGTGAAAAATATCACATACTTACATACGTAATTGTATGTAAATATTGGCATTTCTGGAGAGTTTAGTGTGCTTTTTAAGTCTTCCAATATCTATTCAACGATCGGTTTATTTCTGAGAGCAGCATTGCTAGTGGTTTTAAACCGGAATATTCTGCATATTATCCTCAGGCAATTGGTAATAACAAATAATAACAATAATAACGGGTTATAATTCCATACATCAGCATAGACTTTACTCGTAAGCTCAATATTCTAATCTTAGTTCATTTGAATATATGTAAGCTTCTCCACATTGATTACAGTTAACTGTATTCAGTTTAAGTGAGTATCCGATGTGTGTGTATTTTTGCCACTATAGTGCCTATGCTATCTACTTATTTCACTGATTGGCTTTGTACCAGGACGTCCTCTTGGTATAGGTTTTTTTATGTCAAACAGCTCAAATAGAGATTTTCTAGGTTTCTTGTTTACCACTGATGTTGTAGAAGGCTAAGGCGTAAATTGCTCTTCGCTCTAAACAGACTTAATATATAATAGCATACGGTGCGAGGGTGAATAGTTGAGGTGAATGAGAAACTTCTTTATGAGGCAGTCTAATAGGTAGTATGGTATTCAACCCTTGGCTCAGACATGTTGAATAAAACTACATAATATTATGAAATCATATTTCTTTGCTGACCTTCCGCTAGCAATCTTTAGGCAATAACGCTGGAAGTAAATAAAATTGTCATCAAAAGCTGCTCAAATCTGTCATTCGAAATCTGAATTCAGAATTAAACGGTAATTCATTGCACTTATGGGTAATTAACGACATGAATGGTGTACAAAGCTAGGTTGTAGTCCTGACTAATGTGTTGTAACAGCCAATTAAGTAAGTACGTTAGTAAGTCGATAATGAATGGTTGACTGATGCTTTCACTGTAAAGTACGAACAGTTCTATATTCTATTACATGGACTAGGGGATTCAGGTTATGGGATAAAAATTCTTTTTTTTATCATTATAGTCTCCTTTGAGCTCTGTATATTCTATAAAACGTTTCTCCAAATTTTTTATATCTTCAGAAAAATAGGATCAATCGAACTTATCTAAGTTTGTCTGTGAATTGATTTCATTGTTACAGTCAAATACCTTCCGCATCATTTTTTCAGGTTTGGCAACAGGAATGCTTAGAAATCAACCGCGAGTTATAAATCGTAAGTGATAGAAAGAATTTTATAGCCCAATTTAAGGATTTTTTTTTCCATCAGTGACTTAAACTAATTGGCGCAAGTTTTGGCACAAGTCAAAGAGCAAACACCTGTCCACATTAGAGTATCCTATCCAACCTTCGCAATTGTATGAACTTACTTCTCATAATTATTTGTCTCTTCTGTTGGATTTAACAAAACAATTTCAGTTTACTCGGAAAGTTACTCTGTTTATTACATGCATAATTACATAACTAGCCATTACAACCCTTCAGTCAGGATTACGGCCTAGCTTATCAGATAACGAGAGTTGTCACTCTGGTTATTAATCTCGTAAATTATTTACACCTCAATTTTGTAGTCTACACTGTATTATGTTGCCGTAGTCTAGAAGGTAGTGTGTTGGCTTATTAGACTTGAGACTACGGTTCAAACCCCAGGTCAGACATCAAAACGCAAATATGAAAAAAAAGGTATTTCTTCGGCGACTTCCTCTCAGCAGATTTCTGGCAAAAACTGTGAGAGAGAATAAAATTGCAATGAAGAATTTCTCACAAATTTTGCTGTTCGTAGTCAACTTTAAACTATAGGTCCCGCCACTCGTGCATAAAATTAACACATGCATTATAAGTAGTGTAAGAAGCTATGTTGTAATCCTAACTGAAGGCTTGTAATGACCAATTATGTACGTAGGTATGTATGTATTTAAATTTGTAGGTTTTACAAAAATAAAAAAAATATTAAAATACTTCATAAGATTGCCTTGACCATGGACTATAATCTCTTAGGGCCATTATTACAACTTGCAGTTAAAGTTGGGTTTAGTTAAAGGTAACTTTAGCTAAAGGGAACTGTAAAGTTACGTTTAACTTTTTTGCGTTATTACATCTTACAGATCAAATAAAGTTAGCTTTTTCAAAAATATGGCAGTGCCGGAACAATGTCGATAACACTGCTCAATTAAGCAAGTTTTTTTAAACGCAGTGGCAACGAAGGGCCTTTTTTTTTGTTGTTGAATTTGCTAATTTTGTTTATATTTGAAGTAGCCATATTGAGAATAATATATAATATGGCAAGTTCAAACATAAAATTAACTTAAAAAATTAAAGTTTAGCTTAATGCTTGCTTTTACAGTATTGTCCACTTATAATAATGAAAGACACTTTATCTGCCCGTTGTAATAATGGCCCTTAGAATCTTTAAGAAGTCAGCTTAAGCATGGCTAGAGTTTGATTTAAAATTCTCAAGACTTCTAATTCAGTTGCAGAATTGTTGCATTTAAACGCATATCAGCATTATGATGAAGTCTTATGATCAAAAGATAATATTTCTTAACAAATTTCACAATAAAAATTTATTTTAATTTCTCTTTGAAAAAAAAAAATTATCTTAAAAAATGAAGTGCTTTAATCATTTGCATACATTTATTTTGAAGAACTGCGTTTTAGAACCAGTTCTATCAAAGTTCCAACGATAACGTCATGCCAAAGATGTTCTGGTCAAACATGTCTAAAACGTGCTATTTGGGTTATAAATCCGATACTTTGATTCATGTACATACTTATGTTTGTACCTGTGTAGAACGATAAACAGGTGAAAATTAATAATTTAAATACAACACAGAACACCAAAGAAAAAAAAAAAATAAAATAACATGAAATGAATAAGCAGATGAGAACGAAAAAAAAATTGAAAAGAATAAAAATCAATAAAAAAATAACACAATAAACCAAAGTGTGTTGTTAATTTAACCGGCTTTTGATTTAAACCTGTGTTATTTACATTTCATTAAAATTGTTTTTTTTATTTTTGTTTATTTATTATAACAATTATTATTTTTTTTTTTTTTTTGTACTGTTAGTCTGTGATTTGGTATTCCCATAAAAAAAAAATATGAACAAAAAACATCATAATTAATTGCCTTAATTTTAGAAAAAAAAGTCATTTTAAAACTTGATTAAGTAGTTTCTATGGATGTAGAATGGGGTGGCATTATTTTTAATTTCAATTTTTGGTTACATCTTAACAGTTCAATGAGTTTGGTATTTAATAACATCATCACACAAGTCATAAGATCATTGAGTTCATAATTAAAAATTATTTTTTTTTTTGATTGCCGATAATAAAACGTGCAATTCACTCTCTATTATAGAAGTGGGTTTTTTATAAAAAAAAAAAAATTTATGAAAAAAAAAACTTGAAAAACAAATTTATCAGCAATTGATTAAATAAAATCAAAGGCACAATAGCATTTTAAGCTGGTTTATTCACTTCTGAACTCTTAAAAACGACAATGATTTGATTTATGTACATATATGTACCACAATTACAATTAATAAAAAAAATAAAACTTGAGCAGAAAAATTTGAAATTTTATTCAAATTTTATTTGCATTCGATGAACTTTTTTCAAATAGAGTTTGCTGGAATCTTAAGTGTTCCACCGTGAGTTAATTTCAGCCAGTAACTCGCTAGGAGCAGCGGGAATGTTGTCTGCTTGAGCTATAATTTCTGAATTTCTCTTTGCAAAGGAGAGACTTAATGGTTCATATCAAAAGTTGTCTAGTGACATCAAACCGCATGATTTTATCGTCCAAAGGAAACTAAATGCTCACCAAATTTTCCGCTCAATAGCTGTGAGGCATGAAGCAATGATTATCCAATGATATCACCAGTCATCAAGCCCTACCAAACAGTCCATCTTTCAATGCTCATTGAAAGTTTTTAAACTGTCACACAACGTGAATTTGTTTAATAAAATTCAGTGACGGCTCTATATTGAAAAATGACCAACATAATATTTTTTAAAACCATTCCAGCGGTCTTAAATCCCGAATTCATAAGCATACGTTTCAGTTTGCTTGAAGTCGCCGTAGTCTAATAGGTAGTACGTTAGCTTATTAGACGTGAGGCCACGGTTCAAACCCCAGGTCAGACATTTTCAAAAAAAATATTAAAAGAATATTTCTTCGTTGTCGTCCTCTCAACAGATTTCTGACAAAAACTCTGACAGTTAATAACAATTTCCATGAAAAGTTTCTCAAATATCTGTCGTTTGGAGTCGGAATTTAAATGGAGATCCCGTCACTCATTTATAACATTAACACACACAACTTGGGTGGTATTAGAAGCGAAGTCGTTATCCTGACTGAAGGGTTATACTAACCAAATATGTAAGCTTGAGTTATTTCAAATGCCAGAAATTCCATTAATTTTACGGGCTGCCTTGGAGATTATTAGGCGATAAAAATATCTCGGAAAAGGACACTTATTACCATACTTTCTGATAGCAAAGTGGCTTATAGTTGTCGTAGATATGTCAATGGGGTTATAGAACAATATGACATTGGTTTCCAGGTAGTTGTAAAGCATTTGAACTGACCAGCCTTATCACAACCATCTTATTCCGCGATAATTTATCGCGATTGTGAGTTCCTTTAAAGACAATATATTTATGGTCTCTGTCAATACCGAGTTAACGTTTTCAGATACAATAAGAATAGCTAAGCAAATCCGGCCTTAACTGAATAGGGCAGGTTCGAAAAGTGTACTAAAATTCCAAAGGATTATGCTCAGTATGGTTATTGGAGTAAATAATGGACTTTGTATTATGGGCTTGTATTGGTCTTGGACACATGGTAAATGACTTCTTCAGAATCTGTAGCGATAAGAAAGAGTATGAAACTGTTAATCATACATGTGTTTGGGTACATGTCCAGCACTGGAGGAAGGAAAAAAAGGCACCTTGATACCTGCTATTAAAATGATTTGAAAGATTTGTCAGTAATGGACGCTTCATCGAAAGCGCTGGGACTAGGTTGATTGATTGACTAGGGAATGTGGTTATCTAAAACTAACACTCTTTGTAGAACTTCGGCGACTTTCTCTCAACAGATTTCTGGCAAAAACTCTGAGGAAAAATAAAAACTTGCTATGAAAACTTTCTCAATAAGTCTATCGTTCGGAGTCGACTTTAAAATGTACGGCCCGCCACTCATGCATAAGATTAACACACACAACCGAACTGATGTAAGAAACTATGTCGTAATCCTAACTGAAGGGTTGTAATGACAAATTATGTATGTATATATGTATGTAGCTATACCAAGACAGTGATTAATAACTTTGAAAGGGGAATTCAAATTCTCATACAAGTCTTGGTGATTTATATTCGGCAAAGCTAATATCAACAATATGTGGCACTGTAAAACCAAACGTAAAAGCATGATCAAAAGTAAATTATTATTTAAATTAAAGAACAAATGTATCACAGTTTTTTTTTTAACATTTCTATTACGTTTATTTGTTTTACATACAACAACTCTTTTGACAAGTATTTCAAAAAGCTGTAATCTTTTTACGAATTCTGTAGAAATAATACAGTCCCGTTGAATTCTTTACATGTTTAAAATTTGATTCAGATTCATTGTTTTTGCATTTTGCGTAATCTGACTAAAGCTGATAAGAATTAAGATTGTGTGCTCATAATAAATATAACCTTGTAAATTCCAACTAAATGTCCGGCATCATTAATCAGTGTGATAATTGAAGCTGTCTTTCAAGCAGGACACATGTATTTTTAAGTTAAGTGAAGTACAATACGTCTTCTTCTTTTAGAAAACTAAATTAAATTAAGTAAAACTCATGACATTTTGAAGCCACTTTTGGCTCACTTCCAGTGAATTATGTACTTAAAAAATCAAACTCATTTAATACATTATTTTAAGTTAAAAAAGGAAAATACACGCCAGTTAAATATTAAACTTTAGAAAATCTTGTTCTAATTAATTTGTTCACATATTACTGGGGATTTTCTGAATACGGTGGAATTTACGTTGTGGTCATACACACTAAAAAAACTTAAATGCAATATTTATATGTATTCATTCATTTATTGCATTTGATATTAGAAAATCATTTTTATTTTAAATTATGCAGAATTGTCAGATCTATCTGATTTCAGATAACTTGATAATTTGTTTAGTCAATTAAATAACTAAATAATGATTGTATGAATCATGCCTGACAGTTGATGGGGAATAACACACTCAGTTCTGAGAAACTATGTAGAGAATTGAAAATAAAAATCAAAGAGAGAAAGACATGACATACATACATAATTGGCCATTACAACCCTTCAGTCAGGATTACGGCCCAGCTTCTCCCACCACTCATGTTGTGTGCCTTAATTTAATACTTGAGTGGCGGGACCTACAGTTTAACGAACGCCTTTTCTTGCTTTTTTTTTTTTTGTTTTCAGAAACTTTTTCATGGCAGGTTTATTTACTTTTAGAATTTTTGCCAGAAATCTGCTGAGGCGAAGACGCCGAAGAAATACTTTTTTTTCATATTTCATTTTTGATGTCTGGCCTGGAGCTCGAACCCGGGCTTGTACGTCTAATAAGCGAACACACTACCTACTAGACTACGGCAACTACAACAACAAAAATAAGAAGACCACCATAGTTTAGTGAATAAAGAGTTCAAACCTCAGTATTTCGAATGTTATGAGTTTGATGTCAACATTGTATTCATACTCATTGCCACCTGTACTTATAAATCAATATTGTAGTGAGTACGAATGAATCAGAATAGTTAAATTTCAATACTGTTGAAAATCAGCAGCGAAAAAACCATTCATTGCTGATCTCTGATACATACATACATAATTGGTCAAATGTTCCGAACAACAGACTTTTGAAAACATTTTCCGGGATAGCCAGTAGGCCAAGAACTATTTCATTATTTTGTATACACTGGCCAACCTTGATCGATCAGGGTAGACTGTGGAATATTTTGGTATCAGTTGCCTCTGGAATTGCCGCGAAATTTACTCGATTGCAGTAACTTAGTTCAGGTTGAAATAATGATTTTAAACACCACCGCAGACTAATTCAGTACAGTGGGCATATTGATCGATTATTAGATCTCTGGGGAGAAGGCTCACTGCATCCCAAAATGACCAAGATTGATTACAGTTTCTCAAAGTAGATTGTTTGGACTCGGTCTCTAGGAGATGCCAACATAGAAACTCAACAATATAGGAAAAAAATGTGAATAAAATTGCCATGAAAAGTATGTCTTTCGGAGTCGACTTTAAACTGTAAGTCCAGGCACTCATGCAAACAATTAATACAAATAACGCGTGTGGTGTATGAAGCTAGGTGAAGGATTCTAATGACATGCATGTACATATATACATATGTATGTGTACATGCAGTCTTTGGTATTTAATTAAAAAGAAGTTTTAACCAAGTGTTGTATCAGAAACTAAATGTCATGTCATTTTATGTGTTTTAATAAATTCCTTTATTTCTTGCTTTTTTTTTCTTTTCATAAAATTCTGACAAATTCAGATGCCTGTATAAATCCGAACCTCCGATCTGGCTTATGTGTCTCAATCTATTATTGCAAGAGTTTACGTAGTGTTTTAGAGAAAATAAATTTGTCACAACAAGAAGTACAATTTTTACGGGAATCACAGTGTGAGATTGGTGCAGGCAATCCACCGTATGTTTGCTGTACGGCCGATAAAAACTTTAACCAAGCGCCAACCACTGCGGTCACTGCTGTCACTGAAAGGCCAGTGACAAGAAATGCTTCACCAAGTAATGGCAAAGGAAATGTATTGCCAGAGCCACCACATTGCGGTCATCCATCATTGGGATCGAAGATTTACAATGGCAACGACACACTGTTAGATGAATATGCCTGGATGGTATTACTCGAATACAAAAGCAATAGTAAGTGGGGGATTTTTTCTGCTAATTATTCTGTTTTCTTATTTTTATTTAACAATAATAAATATTTTTATTATTTTTTGTACAGAAAACAATCAGCCAGTTTTGAATTGTGGTGGCAGTTTAATTAACCAACGTTACGTGTTAACTGCTGCCCACTGTGTTAAAGGTGAAATTGAAACTGCAGTTGGACCACTGTAAGTGAATTCTTATTTAAAGTAAGATTTGAATTTATATTAATGGGTTGGGGGTGGTATTTTGTTTCAGCTCTCGCATTCGTTTGGGTGAATATGATCTGAATTCGGAAATTGATTGCATGGGCCAGGATTGCAACAATAAAGTTCTAGAATTGGAATATGAAGAGGTGGTACCACATCCGCAATATGATCCAGCAAATATAGATCGCCATCATGATATTGCTCTTATACGTCTAGCAGAAGATGTACAATATAGTGATTTCATAAGGCCTGTATGCTTACCATTGCCCCAAGCAAGACGTGATATATCTACGGGTGAACTTCTAACTGTGGCCGGCTGGGGTCGCACGTTATTAGGTAAGCATGTAGCATTTAATTAAGGAAACCGTAATTAAAACAATTATTTCTCATGCTTAGCTCGCCAATCGAATGTTAAAAAGCAATTGCATGTTCCCGTCAACAATCATGATGCTTGTGAGAGAAAGTTCAAAAGCCGTAATGTTAATATTGCTCCAACACAGTTATGTGCTGGCGGTGAGTTTGCCAAGGACAGCTGTGATGGTGATTCTGGTGGTCCATTAATGCGTCAGGTGAAAGGAAACACTTGGTACTTGGAGGGCGTAGTATCGTTTGGTAATCGTTGCGGTCTCGAGGGTTGGCCCGGTGTTTATACTCGGGTTTCTGAATATACCGACTGGATACAGGCTAATTTAAAACCTTAAGTTGCTTTCAAATATTAATAGAAATTTAAATGTGAAATTAATCGGTTGTAAAATTTTAAGACAAATTTAAAATGATTTTTATAAAATAAAATTATTTAAATTAATTTCTTTGTTAGAGTTATCGGTTTCGCAATTAAAATCACGCATAACCCCAATGCCAGTAAGGCAGAAATCATGATTTAAAAATTTTAAACGATAATTTAATCAGGTAACATCTTAGCCATTCAGAAAATTAAGCCAAGAGAACAGCAATTTTACATACTATGTTGTTACTATTGAGACTCCTAAAAAGAATTTCGAATTTTGGGCAGTTAATGACGGCTATCTTGAAGTAGCTACATCTATCAATTTAATGGTAAAATCACAGACAACGACATGCCTTAACTGAATAGGCTCCGGAGCAGTTGCAAACTGGTCACAATTTTCATCCAATAATCATCTTCAGCATTGAGACCAATTACTAGATGAATGCATATGTGAAAAAACAAAACAGTCCATTTTGGGATAATAACATGAGCTTCAAGAACGTTTAATGCATCGACAGCGTGAACTGTAGGTCGGTGGATACGCTTGGCCTTAATTGGATGATCTGGACCAGAGATCAGCAATGAATCCTTTTTTCGCTACTCATAAGTACTCATGAAATTTTGAGTATGAGTGAGTCAACAGTATTGAAATTCAACTACGCTGATTCCTTCGTACTCACTACAGCATTGATTTATAAGTAGAGGTTGCAATGAATATGAGTACAACGTTGACACCAAACAATCATAACATTCGAAATATGTTCGATTCATACACCTACTCATTCAGATTCATAAATTTAGAAAAATACTTATAATACTCATAAATGATTCGAGTAATTGGAATCATTCATCAAAATTTACAGTCTTTGTTGTTGTTGCATTTACAAAAAAAAATAGAAAGGAAAAGACAAGGACAACAAGCAAAGCAAACACACAACCTTCTAGTGAGTATATGAGTGTTCGTTTACGAGCAGATTTCTCAGGCAGTATTGAAATCGTCCGGCAGTTTTGGAAGGCTGTATTCGATCATATTGAAAGTGGTATTGCGTAAAACACTATAGCATTTTAACTTTTTGAACATTGCAGTTGGGTTTAAGCTTTAAATTGTTGGTAATTAAAAATCAGAATGGTTTTCATATTTTTCGTCAGACGCTTCCTTTGCAAGTGATTCGCAACATTACCTTCACCTTTTATGAATTGGTTGCTATTCAAGCAAACAAAATCTGTCAACCAAAAACAGTTTTGTAACTCAAATCAGCAGAATATTCTTTTTTCCCCGATTTTTTGTGTGTTTGTTTTCTACTTCCTTTCGTAAGGTATTTATAACTATTCAAATATGAATAATGTGCACCTTAAAAAAGAAGTTGCATACACTAAGTAAACTTTTAACATAAATTATTATAAAATATTAAATAAAATAATAATAAAAAAACAACAATAACAACAACGACAACAACGTTTATAGTGTGTTGCATGATGAAAAGTTTGTGCAAAATTTTAAGTATCAACATATAATTTATCATAAATTTCACATACACACGATGTACTTTAGAAACGGCTTTTGTTTTTGCTTCGCTTTTATCTTAGGATTATTTTGTACTCTAAAGTGTGGGTATATTGTTGCATATTACATTTGGCATTTAGCTTTTTTTAAGTCACAGTAGTCTAGTAGGCTTTAATTTCCAGGTTAAACATTTCGAAGAGAACAAAATATGAAAAAAAATATTTTTAAATATAATTAAAAACTTTATCGAACCTCATGAGTTCCAAGAGCTTTCTATGAGTCTCATATATACATAATTGGCCATTACAACCCTTCAGTCAGGATTACTGGCTCCTCACACCACTCATGTTGTGTGACTTAATTTTTTATACTTAAGTGGCGGGACCTACAGTTTAACTTCGACTCCGGACGACTTATTTTGAGAAACTTTTTCATGCCAGGTTTATTTACTCTCAGAGTTTTTGCCAGCAATCTACTGAGAGGAAGTTGCCGAAGAAATATTTTTTTTCCATATTTCCTTTGGAAGTCTGCCCTGGGGCTCGAACCCGGGCTTTACGTCTAATAAGCGAACACACTACCTACTAGACTACGGTAACTTCCATTAGAATTCACTAGTGACTTAAAAAATCCGCACAAAAGTGACTGACTGACTGCCAAAAGTTAAAACACATGTGCCATTTTTCTAATACCGCTGTTATGCTAATCTCGTCGTATTTACGGGATAGAAGACAATTTGTGTATCATGATGGCAACAAATCGAACAATTTTTTAATATCTAGAGGTGTACCACAGGGCTCGATTCTTGGTCCACTTTTATATTCCATTTATTCTAATGATCTGCCATCTAAGTTGAAGTTCTGTAATGTACAAATGTACGCAGATGATGTTCAGCTATACATTAGTTGCTTGCCGTCTGATATTACAAATTGTATAGGAAAAATCAATTGTGATCTACACAATGTGTTTCAATGGGCATCGATTAATGGCCTTTGCCTCAATCCGAGGAAGTCGAAAGCTTTGATAATAGGCAAGGTAATTTCTACGGCACAGCTTACACCATTACAGATTAATAATGCTACTATTGAGACAGTACATAACATTAAGAATCTAGGAGTTATCTTTAACAACAGCCTTAACTGGTCCAGCCATGTAAATGCTATTTGCGGTAAGACAGTTGCCATGTTGCGAAATCTTTGGCTGACGCAATATTTTACTCCATTTAATATTCGTATGCTGCTCGCAAAAACATATCTCATCCCCACTTTATTGTACGGGTGTGAACTATTTTCTAGTTGTGACTCAGTAAGTAGGAACAAACTCAAAATAACCTATAATAATATTGCTAGATATGTTTATGGTCGCACAAGGTACGATAGAATATCTGAATTCTCATATAGAATCTATAATACGACTTTTGAGAATTTGTTAAAATGCCGTACTCTGGTATACCTACATAAAATCATCTACATTAGGAATCCCCCTTACTTGTTCAATAGACTAGTTTTCTCAAGATCCAATAGAGGCTTGAAAATTAATAGTGTTAGATACCGCAAACAAATATCTGAGAGACACTTTTACACCAATACAATTCGTCTCTGGAATGAACTCCCGAACAATATACAATTACTAAGCAATGCAAAGCATTTCAAGTCTGCAATAATTAAATTTTTAAATGAACAATAATGTACAATTGCAATTAATTAATCATATTTTTTAATATAATTGTAAATTTTGTTTTTAATAATATTTGTTCGTTAATTTATTTTTAAGGTTATTATATTTTTTTTATTTATCAATCTTTGTTATGTCTATATCCTTAGCAGTACTATTAAATAAGGTGATATCTTACATTGGACACTGTTGAATCTTTTGTGGATTGGTACTGTCACAAAAATGACAATATGTTCAAGTGACTATTCTTTCAGAAATTGGCTTCATCGATGAAAATGCTAACTGCTTCAGAGCCCATTCAGCGAATACACGTCGCTGTCTATGGTAAAGAGCAAATGGCAAAAAACAGACTGAATAAATGTTAACTAATTAAACAGATGTAGCATAAACAAAATAGTAGTCTTCAGAATGATAACATAAGTATAGGAACAGCCCTTTAGAAGTCGTTGTAGGATAGTAGGTAGTGTGTTAGCATATGAGATGTGAGCCCGAGGTTCAACCTAAAGCTCAGACATCTCCAACACAATGAAATATGAACAAATATTTCATCGGCAAGTTTCTCTCGGCACACTGGTAAAAATTCTAAGAGTAAATAATAAACTGTCATGAAAAGTTTTTTAAAAAATCTGTCTCTCGGAGTCGACTTCTAACTGTAGGTCCTGTCGCTCATGTAAGGAGCTAGGATGTAATCCCGACTGAAGGGTTGTAATGACCAATTAAAATTGGTCAATTTGTATATAAAATCAAACATCCTTAGAGTACATTTAGAATTCGTTTTAAACCCATTGTTTTCCAAAAAAGAAGAAAAAACTATTTCGTTCTCACAAAATAATATTTTTTTTTAGAAACAGTAGTTACAGTTTTTTCCACAAAGCGTTTCTATCACATCAAATAAATTTGTTTGTGTATAATTTAAACGCATATTAGTTAAATAATATAGTTTTCAACATTTCCAAATAAAACTTTTGATTTTTAAGTGTGTGTGTGTTTGTGATGTTTTTTTAAGGGCTCAACTAAATACAATGCTATGCTGTATGGCATTGGAAACTGTCATATATGTATGTATGTAAGCAGAACACCACAAGCCAGTGGTGCAAATAAGGGAAAAAACTTTTCCAGTTGACGAAAAACATGAATTATCAATTTGCCTAAAGAATGTTGCAACGATATTATCTTAAGTACGTGCCACAAGCTGCTTAACATTACGACAAATGATAAGGCACTAATTTTTTCCTTCTTTTTAGCAAACAGCTCAGCAATTGCTGATGAAAACTTTTAAATCATACATTAAACAATGTAATGAGCAATAGCTGGCGATATTAAAATAGTTTTTAAGTAGCTTTTAGGTGGCTAGAATTAAAGTATGAACATTTGCGAACACAGATTAAGGCTCAGAAGTGATGTCATTGCTCTTTTCGCAATGTAATGTGTAAGTGAAGAAGAAGTGAAGACACAGAGTTGAAAAAGCCTTGTTTAGTTACTAATAAAACTAGACTTTCTTTCAGTCTCTGAAATTTGATGATCAGATGTATAGTTCTAGCTTTGATGAGTGCTCCAAGGTTCATTTTAATAATCATAAAACAACCATTCCACAGTTAACTATACATTTCCAAAAATCTGCCTGCACTCCAAAGAAAGATGGTGAGGTCATCAGTGGCCTGGAAGTTTATACATGACTCCCTATTACATCGTCAACATTATCATTCCTTTGTGAATATACATTTTCAAAAATCTGCCCGCACTCCAGAGTAAGATCCTGGCCTCATCAGTGGCGTGGAAGCTCTCCTTCTCGCAGGCTCATCCTGTAACGTATTACCTTGAATTTCTACATGACTGACTAATACCTCGCCAATATAACCATTTCTTGGTCGAGTATAAATTTCCAAATATCTGCCAGCGCTATAGAGAAAGATTATGGCCGCATCAGTGGAGTTGAAGCTTCCCTCCTCGCAAGCTCATCTGACAACTTATGACCGCAAATTCCTACAAGACTTGGGATCTAACAGAGGCAACTCTATTTTCCTTACTTTTCCAATTCAGTTTTGCCAGGCTGTCTAATACTATCGAGTTTATCTTATAAAAGTTTACCTAATAATTATTCTCCATGTTCTCCATGGGTGACAAATTGGTCCCTTTTTTCAAAGAGTACGTGGCTTCTATTCATTTTTATTAATAAGTCTCTTTGTACTGCGTGCTGGCTTACAGGAGCCAGATTCACACGATTCATTATGTCACCACAAGCCATGATGATTTTTATGTTAGATCTGGAGGTAGGTTTACGAAAGCTTCTAAAGTACAGCAACATTCGGCGGTCAGGTTACATTGGGTCGGGCATCATGATATATGTACATCCAGTGCATAGCCCCCGGGTTACATTGCCAGATGTTATGTAGGTTTACGAAAGCCTCTAACGTACAGCAACATTCGGCGGATGTTAGGCTTATATGATAGCCTTATATTTTCCATCCCTGGTCGCTTGGATCTGAAGTTTCTCAATAATACGCTTTAGTAGATTAATATTGAATATTCTCGGCATCTGGGCCAAACCCGACGTAGTGCGAATTGTTGTAATTTTTTGGAGAATCTTTTTTAAGAATTTTGTTCATATGAATGGCACGACAACATCTGAACACCATGTATGTATGCATGAAGTGGCATTAGAATGTTAGCGAGTAATATGCGACTATATTTAAGCAATTCAGAGATAATGTTATCGATGCAAGGAGAATGTACATACATACATAATTGGTCATTACAACCCTTCAGTCAAGATTAAGAGCTAGTTTCTCACACCACATGAGTGGCGGGACCTACAGTTTAAAGTCGACTCCGAACGATAGATTTTTGAGAAACTTTTTCATTGCAATTTTATTTACTCTCCAAGTTTTTGTCATAAATCTGCTGAGAGGAAGTCGCAAAAGAAAATTTTTTCATATTTCGAACTGTGGCCCTACGTCTAATAAGGCAACACACTATCTACTAGACTACGACGACTTCAACACAACGAGGATATACTGTATGACATAGCCTTTATTGGCTAAGGGAGTAGTAGAAATTAACCTTAATGCTTGCGTACGTTATAGCGAACAATTATTAAATTATTATAAAGATGCTGTTTTATTTTTGTGACAAACTATCTATTTAATGTAATGTGGACATTGATTAGTGCATATATGCAGGTAATACAATCTCTCGAGTACATTTAAAAATTTGATAGCAGTTATTATAATTCCATGCATTACATGAGGGTGTAGAGTACCGTAAAATCTATATTGGCCAACAGTATCTCACTAATTGGCTCAGCACTTCGCTAGTCTTGAAGTAGAAATATTTCAATGCTATTTTCTTATTATGCTCGTTATGTTCATTTGCATTTAAAAGGACTTCTTTAGATTTTCACAATATTTGTTAGAAAAAAAGAATTCAATTTTTGGATAAAATTTACTTGTAATTTGATAGTTTATTTCAAATTGGTTTTTATAACAAAAAAAATCATATCATTTGGAAATAGCCAAACCAAGGGAATTAGTTTTAGGTACACTTTATAACAGAAGAAAAGTTTTTAATGTTTTCATAGGGAAAAGTAAAAGAAATATTTATTTCCCGTGTAATCAAAGGTTTCTCTAATGAAATAATATGTTTGGATACAATACCTTTAATTATGCCACACACTGTATACAGGTGTTATTTGTATTTATGCAATACACTTGCCTTCCCTTGCAAAGATGTGTGATCAATATGTATTCGTGGTAAAAGCTATTAGAGGCAGTTTTTCTTTCTTTTTTTTTGCTGATTGCAACCACAAGTGCAGCACCCAAAAAAAAAATCAGAAAATAAAAAAGACCGAGTGTGGTAAAATGGATTTAAAAGAAAAGAGAGAGAGAGAGAGAGGCAAAACAGAGTATGGAAAATAGTTTCCAAATAAAAATGGAAAAAGTTTTAACTTACTGCTGCTCAACAGCTTGTGCCAGTTTTGAAACACTCTAGTCCACAGTCACAACCATCATTACCATTCGACTGTGCAACCTGAGTCTCTCTCCCTCTCTCTCTCTCTCTCTCTCTCTCTGCAAACGGCTTTTCTATTGAAGTGTAAAAAATAAAAACTTATCTTACATCAAGGGAGGTGGTGTACACGCGTATGTATGTAGTTGTTAAATAAACATATACAAACTCAAATATTTTTATTTCCTTTAAATGTGTTGGTTGGTTGGTTTACTTGTAAATACATATACAAATATATAAATTTCACTTGCTGTTGTTTACATACACCCATATACACATACATACACGAAAACAAACTCTTATTTCCATTCACGTGTATTTGAGTTTTAGTTTTGATGGCTATTGAAAATTGCATTAGGAGTGCTCTTTTCTCTCGCTCTGTGTGTCCATTTATATAACTTTTTTTTTGTTGCCTTTATTCTAGTTTTTCGTATATTTTGCAGTTAAATTTTGATGACTGTATTATGGTTACCAAATTAAATAAAGTTTGTTTTCGATAACAGACACAAAAAAAATTTAAAAATAGAAAAGGAAAAATAAAATTGGAAAAACAGCAACTTTTTTTATAGAAAAACTTTCTCTAGGTGGGAATTTATTCACATGTAGGTATTTTCTCCAATTATAGATTTAGTTTTTCAGTTTTTAAAAAAATCTAAAGACTTACGTTTCATTTCCTTTCATTGTGTGGTAAATGTTAACCTTGAATGGCGAAAATTATTTTGAAAATTCCATTTCAAATCAAATTTTTTCCAACAACATTAAAACTGAATCGTTTATGATTATAATTCCAACAAGACTATATGAGCCGTCACGACTGCATAATATTCAGACCAGAGATCAGCAATGAATCGTTTTTTCGCTACTCATAAGTAATCATGAAACATTGAGCAGTGAGTATTAAAAAAGATGAGTAGATTCGAATCATACTCATAATTTCTGATATTTCTACGCAATCATACTTATTTTTATATCATACTCATAGTACTCATATTCAAAGCTTAAAATACTCATCGTACTCATATTTAACAATACGCATGATGTTGTTGATTTCGACTCTCCTTTACTCAACATTTACAAGTATCACAAAGTAAATATGGTTCGCGTACGAACACTACAAACTCACTAGAAGGTTGTGTATTTGCTTTGCTTGCTGTCTTTGTCTTTTTCTTTCTTCTTTCTTTCTTGTTTTTTTTTTTTGTAAATACAACAACAACTTATGAGTGTTATAAGTATTTTTCTAAATTTATGAATCTCTGAATGAGTAGGCGTATGAATCAAACATATTTCGAATGTTATGAGTTTGATGTCAACATTGTACACATACTCATTGCAACCCGTACTTTATGTATATATCAATGTTCTAGTGAGTACGAATGAATCAGAGTGTAGTTGAATTTCAAAATTTCATGAGTGCTTATGAGTAGCAAAAAAAACGATTCATTGCTGATCTCTACTGTACGTCCGCCAGTCATGTATTAAAATGAAAGCACACAACATAACTGGTGTGAAAAGCTAGGTCGTAATCCTGACTAAAGGGTTGTAGTGACCAATAAGAGTAGTGTTTTCTTTTGTGGGCATAACTGATTATCATTGTTTATGATTTTTCTTCCTTTTTTTTAACAATCTTCATCTCTACATGCTGTGTTTATCCCACTCATGTATAAATTGACCTGTGTAGGGCAATCAAGCTGGTAATTTTTTAACGTTTACAAAGTCATTTATTACCATAAATTTATACACCTGCGGTTTACTTTATGTGCACTTAAGTTCACATTTCCTATAAAAGTTTTTCACCATATATTGTCTTTTGCTAACAACATACATGCATACATACGTATGTTCATCATATTCTAAATGAATTTAAAGACACTTACAGTCCATTTGTAGCAGGTGCGATCATAATTTCATCATCATTCATATCAATCCCAATTTTGTTGAGAAGTTCTTTTTTTTTTTTTTGTTTTTTCTATGCAAGAATGCATAGCTTATTGTATGCATAAATAAAATTTTTTAACATCCTACATGTATACAGACACATTATGGACACATACTTGCAGCATAGTAAAAAAGTTTCAAAAACCATTAAGGAATGGTAATAGAAACTCCATCTTGTAATCTTAAATACCCCAAGTAATGAAGGAATGGTTAGTGGAAGTGCAAGTAGTTTTGAGTTTTATCTCTTGTTGTTGTTTTTTTTTTGTTGTCTTATCACTGTATTGGCTATAAAATGTCGATATTATAAATCAATGTTTAGCCAACGTATAAAGACATCATTTTACTAAAGTGTCTGCACTTTAGACTAATAAATTGACTAGAAAAAAAAGTAGAAGAGGAAGCGAGAAGAGAGAAGCGAATAAAACCTAGAAAAAATTAAGTTTTTGAAATATTTTTTTCCTTCTTTACTTTTCAACTAAAAGTCTGATGATGGTTACATTAGTGAAATATCTACAAACAACAATTTAACCATGCATCACTCCAGCCATCTAGCATCAGTTCTATACACACACACACACACATGCATAGCTTTTCCACTTACACTTACATTTATTGTTGTAATATGCTGTGCAGCTCTAAAAAAATCCATACAAAAAAAAAAAAACAAAAAAAAGTTGCTTCTGACTGTTACTTTTACTGCTACTAGTAGAACTGCTTTATCGTCTTGTTCTCTAGTCCTGCTTGTTGAAATATATTTCGTAGTTTATGTGTCTTCAATGCCAAGTTTTTTTTTCTCTGCCTCTGTTGTTGTTAAACTAAAAATTACAAAAAAAAAAAAATTAAAAAAAAACAAAACTGTTGTCACAACTTGAGGACTTTGTCTTAAATCTGCAGCATACATGTGTGTGTTTGTATGAGTGGGGAAGATGTATGTATTCCTTGAGTTTACAGAGTATGCAGAGGGTTTTGTGCACATATTTGTGGCAAGTTAGTTTGTAATATATTTTCTTTCTTGCATTTTCCTCTTTACTTTTAACCCATTATGCTTAACGATAATCTCTAAATGAGTTTTAAAATGCACACGAGAAATTTTAAACATTTCGGTTAAAATTTATAAAAAACCCGACATAAGTAACATGACTTAAGTATTAATATAAATTACGCAATCTTAAGTTAGTTAAGTTAGCTGCAGGACTAAAGCTTAGCTTAGCTTTTTGTCCTCTGATAATAAACAGAGCTGGTGTGATAGGTGAGGTCAATGGATTAGCAAGCAGATTTCATATATGGGAACTCTTCTGGATGATACGTTTGCCAGCAGCAGTTGTACTTTTAAAATATCTAGAGTCCAACAATTTAATCAGCGACAGGCATTACACTTTTTGCAAGGCCTAAGCTGTTGGCGGTAATTTTCAGAAGATTGAGCCAGTCAATACAACAATTTAATCGGAAGAGGATTGTTGCTGTACATATTTCCAAAGCATTTGACATACTGTGGCAATGTGTAATTTTATCAAAACCTATCTTACTTAGCTGAAATCGCCGTAGTCTAGTAGGTAGCGTGTTGGCTTATTAGATCCGAAGCCAGGTTTCAAATACCCGGTTAAACATCAAAACGAAATATGAAAAAATATTTCTTCGGCGACTTCCTCTCAGCAGATTTCTGGCAAAAACTCTTTCTTGCTATGAAAAGTTTCTCAAAAATCTGTCGTTCGCAGTCGACTTTAAACTGTAGGTCCCGCCACTCATGTCTAAAACTAACACACGCACCATGAGTGATGTTGAGAAGCTAGGCCGTAATTATGACTGAAGGAATTATCTATGTATTTATCTTACTTATTTGGTTATTAACGGACTTCGGGCCGCCTTAACACATTCGTCAAGGTGCCTCTGCTCTGGTTATACCAATTGATTTGGTCCTTCCAACGTAAACAAGGTCATCCTCTTCGCCGACTTCCGCAAATCCTCGCATCTAATACCCATCTTGCCGAAGTATCCCTCTCCATTCGAACGACATGGCCGTGCCAGCGTGCCCGCGCTGGATTTTAATACGCTACACAACTTCTATGTAATTGTGGAGTTCATACAGCTTATTGTGGGATCGGATGCGGAAATCTTTGCCAAGTCGCACTGGATCGGAGATCATATGTAAGACTTTTCCTTCGAATACTCTCAATGCTGCTGCATCAGTGCTTAATAGGGTCCATGCGCCTGTGCCATATAAAAGCACGGGCAGGAAAAGCGTCTTGTAGAGTATTAGTTTTGTCGTATGAGAGAGGTTTCTGTTACTCAATTGCCTCATTGAGACAAAAACCTATCGCTGTCAGTATATTGCAATATTGGAGTCCGTTGCAGCACAATCCTTAACAGGTTAATCGTTAAGGATAATACAATATTAAAAGAATGTGTTAAATTTGATTCGTATTTTTTGTTTTTTTTTTTTTTTTGTTATTTCTCCACATACACTACATTTTTCGCTACATCACCACTCACTCATCCACTCACTCACTCACTCAGTCATTGCAAATATAATTTTCTATCTTTGTGTCTATCTATCTCCATATAAGTACGTGTACGTGTATGTCTACTTTTTTTATGCACATGCATATATTCGTAGTATTTTTATCCTGTTGAGGACAAAGTCTACACATGTATGGACAAATTCTGTTTTTTACCTTTTTTTTTGCATTTTTTCTCGCTCTCTTTTTTTTTTTTTTTTTGTTTTAATTTTGTGCATCCAAAAACATGTTTATTCTATTATAATAGTTTAATATTTCACCCTCGTATAGTATCTATCAGGAGTATAGAAAACAGCATGTTGTTGTTATTTTATAGTATATTTCATTCCACATGTAAATTAGTGCAGATGTCTAGAAAAAGAACATTTTATAGATTATGAAAAAATAAAACAACAAAAACAATAAAAAAAAAATGAAAAAGTTTAGATGACCCACTGACTGTGTTAACGTTTAAGCAGATACAAGATATAGTGGTGTATAGTAGTGTGTATAATATTAATCCACATACATATAAGTCTTGTATAAAGAGGATGGAGAATCTATTTATAGGTGACATATAATTTAATTTCCGTAGAGAACTTTAATATCAATTTTTATTTCACATATCTATATTGCAATAATAGTCGTTGTAGTCTAGTAGGTAGTGTGTTGGCTTATTAGACGTAAGGCCCAGGTCAGACATCAAAACGAAAATATGAAAAAATATTTTTTTTCGACTTCTTCTCAGCACATTTTAGGTAAAAACGCTGAGAGTAAATGAAACTAGCATACATAGTTTCTCAAAAATCTGTCGTTCGGACTCGACTTTAACTGTAGGTCGCACCACTCGTGTATAAGTGGTATGGGAAGCTAGGTAGTAATACTTACTAAAGGGTTGTAATGATCTACATCCTCATGATCGCTCATCCTCTCTGTGCTTCTTTATGGCGCAAAGCATGGATACGATTAAGCACTGATGTAGCAGCCTTAAGAGTATTAGAGAGAAGTCCAAAATAAGACCTGTATTCCAGTATGGGTGGGCGAATGAGTCAACAGTATTGAAATTCAACTATTTTGATACATTCGTACTCACAACAACATTGATTTATAAATACAGGTTGCAATGGGTATGAGTACAACGTTGCCATCAAACTCACAACATTCGAAATATGTTTGACAGCAAGCAAACACACAGCCTTCTTGCGAGGATTGTAGTGCTTGTACGCGAATCAAACTTATTTTGTGATTCTTGTAAATGTTGAGTCATGGAGAGTCGAAATCAACAACATCATGCTTATTGTAAAGTACTTCGAATATGAGTAGTATGATATTAAAATAAGTATGAGTGCTTATAAGTATCAGAAATTATGAGTATGATTCGAATCTACTCATCTTTTTGAATACTCGTTGCTGCTCTCTGGTTCAAACCCCAGGATAGACATTCTCCAAGAGAACGACATATTTCTTCAGCGACTGCATGTCAGCAGATTTCTGGTAAAAAATCTGAGAGTAAATAAAATTGCCATGAAAAGTTACTCAAAAATCTGTCGTTAGGAATCGACTTTAAACTTGGAGGTCCCGCCACTCTTGTATAAAAATTAACACACGCAACATAAGTGGTGTGACAAGCAAGGTCGTTACTCTGACTGAAGGATTCTAATGACCAAATTATGTATACATGATTGAGTAATAAACTGTATGAGCCTCAAAACGACATGGATATTGTGCAGTGCATTAACATTCAGCGGATGCGCTGGATCGGTCATGTCGTTCGGAAGGAAGAAGATGTTCTGGCGACACGTGTGTTTGATTAGTGAACGTCGGTGTAGGGGGCGACCTTGTCTACGTTAGAAGGACCAAATTGATAAAAGACCAAATCGAGGAAGCCCTGTCATCGATTGCTGTGACCAACTGGCAAAGGGGGCAAAAGAACCAGAGGCGACTGGTAGGATGTGTTAAGGCCATGAAATAAGTGAGTAAGATTTACTTAATATTTGTAAACCAAAATAATCTATAGACAGATCAATTGCACGTACTCAAGCACTTCATATTTAAAACTTCTTAAGGCAAACAATTTAAATTTTAAATATAATTGTGCTCTCCACTGTTGAAACGCATTGTTATACTTGTAAATATCGTTGTGTAAATAGAGAATAATAAAAGAAACCAAACTAAAAAAAATTTCTGCTGCAAAAAGGATATTTTAATGAAGTTTACAATTAAAACAACAAGAACAAGATAAAAGAAAACTGATAAAATAAAAAAACAACAATAAAATTATTTTGTTAAAGTGGCTGAAAATATTATTTTAAATTGTATAACAAACTGCACAGACATACATACATACTTCTTTTGATTGTTATCAATTTCTTATTATGAACAATTAATAGAAATAAACAATTAATTTTCCAATTGGTATAATAAACAGTAAAAAAATTGCTTTAAATTGATTGTGAATTAATAACTTGCATTTGTTTTCATTGATTTATAAAACAAGCAATTACTGCAACCAACTGCATTCATAATAAATACCACAAGAAGATGGTTTTATAATTGAATCTCATTTATTAAATACTGGCAATTGATAATTATTTTTAATCTCCTAAAGTTTGTGATTTAATGAAGCAATTTATTTAAACAAGCAAACTAAATTATTTGAGAAGATAATATCAAACCGCATACATTTATTTGTTTAAATACCGAAAATATAACTTTTTTTCTTTTAATATTTATTTGTTAATTATTGCAGGAAGCTTTCAAACAAAAATCTTCTCTTCTGACATCACACGAACAGGACATGTGATAATGTTGCTTAGCTTCAGCCAACTGATCGACATATGTACATACACAATTGGTCATTACAACCCTTCAGTCAGGATTACGACCTAGTTTCTTACACCACTTATGTTGTGTGTGTTAATTTTTTGCATGAGTAGCGGGACCTACAGTTTAAAGTCGACTCCAAACGACATATTTTTGAGAAACTTTTCATGCAAATTTTATTTACACTCAGAGTTTTTGCCACTGCTGAGAGGAAATCGCCTAAGAAATATTTTTTATATTCGTTTTGTTGGAGATTTCTGACCTGGGGTCTTACGTCTAATAAGCCTACCTACTAGACTACGGTGACGCCTCCAACTGATCAAAGGTTGTCTTATTTACGATGTACATACATTTAGAGATCTTTCAGACGGAGGTGTAAGCAATGGAGGCTGCGGCGAAAATTAATGGGGACTCAAATTTCCTCAACCGATACATTACCCCATAACTCGAAGCCAGTGTACAGATGTCACAGGTATCTCAATAAATCTCAAGACGATATGATATCTATAACACATAAGTACCAGGACACAGTGACATCCCAGTTAGCTGTAGAGTAGATGAACTTGACATACGTGGCACAACTATAGAACTATCCGATGCATTCTTTGTTTTGAAAGTCTCTCTGAAAACCTGACAATGCAGTCGCTGATTTCTTACAGGCAGATCGGTGCAAAAAATTTAGTCATAACTGAATAGAAGTCTCACGAATAGTCTGCTTAAACTCCAAAAAATATGGTTATCGGTATCGTTACTAGGCATTGTATTATGGGCCCGCATGCAAGGCGCATCGATCTTTTAAACCTTGCTGAAGATTTCTGCAGAAATTGCAGGGATGAGGATGAGGGTACATGAAAAATGAGGTATATTGGTGCCTATTATATAAACAATCTAGAGGAATTGTCACGAACTGACATTGGCAGAATTACTTCATCAGAAGTTTTGATTGGTTCTGATACTAGGGGATAATGGAAATCTGTGGTATGAGAAGGCCACATAAGGCCTGAATGTATCCATTCAAAATCATCGAATGAACAGCCACCTCTACCGACCTAGATTCAGCAAATGGCTCTTATTCAACAAATGCAACATAACTCCTGCCGTCAGCCAAATTTAACATTATTTATGCGACAGAATTATGAGGCTTTAAACATTTCGTATGCGCTCCTCCCAAAGCAACCCTGACGGACATTTTGAGGATGTCATATTCCACACATAATGGCGTTAATTAACACGTTCACGCCGGCGCTTTAATTCATGCTTGTCGCCTACGAGCTGCTGTTATATTTGTAAGACGATATTAATTATAATTGTTATTAAAAATAAATGCTTTTAAGACGACGTGACTCTCAGGTATTTTTCTCAACAGCCGAAGTGTTAAAAACCTAAATATTTGGTATTACGTATCGTCTAATAGCATGATCAATTGCAGTTTAGTACTGGTCACCGGTGATACGCGCCGTGGATATCTTCTATAGCCCAAGTCCCAAGAAACCAACATGACGGAAAAACTATTAAAGGTCTGGCCATTACTTCTAGAAACACTGATCAATCTTGTCCAATCCGCAACGCAGTGTACTCTCTCTCCAGAGATCTCTCAAATCTGTTGCTCGGAATCGACATTAAAATTGTTGGTACCACTCACTACTCATACATAAAATTAACACACACAACATAAGTGTTGTGGGAAGCTAGGTTGTAATACTGATTAAAGGGTTGTAATTATCAGTAAGCAGTCATCCTAAACTAAAATTTTATACTTTAATATAACAAAACATTTTATTTCTATTGTTTTAAATGATTTTTAAAAATGTTTGCCCTTAAGCTGTAGCTTAAGTGCTTATTTTCAATTTTCAAATTTTATTTCTCTTGCCACAACAACAAGATATTTTTATATTTTATACGACATCTCGTAATAAATATTAAATGATTTTTTTTTATTTACAATAAAGATTCTTTTGTTAATGTTTGTTTATTTTTAATTTCTGTTGTTTTATTATTTCATATGGAAATTAAAAAAAAAACTACAAAAACAACAAAAACATATGAACAAAAAGAAAAACGAGCACATAAAACATTCACATACTTAAGGATGCATAAAAAACCATGACTTTATCTTTGGATTTGTTTAGATTTAACTTTGTACAGTTTCATTGTTATTTTCTTTTCTTCTTCGTGTTATTATTTTATTTCTCTTTCACTCACGCACACTCACACTCTCTCTCTCTCTCTCTCTGACTTTAATTTATAAATGCATAGATTTGTGTTACACTCCTTAACACAGGCGTCCTTGATACGGGTAGAAGTAGTAGAAGTAGAAATAAAGTGTGTCTCGTTCTTTATAAGGAGAATAAATATTTAAATGCTACACTGCTATCGTCCTTATTATACTGTGTGACAATTTCTCTATCTATAGAGAGTAAGCAGCAGTAAGTGGCAGTTATCAAAGCATTTATGCAAATTGAATTGTCGCTGAAAAATATTTTCCATAAAAAACACAAAAAAAAAAACAACAAAAATTTAAATGACAAGAAACCAAATCGATTATCAGAAATTTTAAACGATTTCAACAGAATCCCTGAATTATGCAGCTTAAAAAGAAGAAATGATTTTTTGGGGAAAAAAACAATCGAAATTTTAACTTTATTGCCAGTGAGATAAGAGCAGCGTGTAAAAGCTTAACTTTTTTTTCTCTTTACAATTGAAGATAAACGTAATGCAAGAAAAGTTTCAATCCTTAAGAACTTTTTTTTTTCATAAAATTTATAAACTTTAAAGTGTTCTGAAAAGCAAGGTTATGTGATTTCATGTAATAAACAAAGGAATTCTTTTTCTTGTACATGAACTTTACAATACTTGTTTAACGAAAAATCAATGGTAATTAGCCCAGTCTGAGTAGCAGCTCATACTTTTGATACAAGCAAAAAAAAATTGCCTCGTTTGCAATCTGCTGCATTATAACAGACCTTTGTTATTTAATTAATTGGTTATTACAACTCTTGAGTCAGGATTACTGCCCAGCTTTTCACACCTTTTACGTGGTATGTGACAATTTTATCCAGCAGTAATGGGATCTACAGTTTAAATTCGACTCCGAACGTTAGATTTTTGAGAAACTTAATCATGGCAATTTTATTTACTCTCAGATTTTCTGCCGGAAATTTGCTGAGAGGCAATCATAGCAGAAATATTTTTTGTTTTATAAATTTTGTTCGAGATGTCTGGCCTCACATCTGATAGGCCAACACACTACCTATTAGAGTAGTATGACGACTTTAACAGACAGATTTGTGTTATGACCTCCAGTTAATGTTGTATTGTATTGTATTAGGCACTTTCTATTTTTAAATTTATGCGTATGAGATTCGATTGAATTTTTTTATTCATTTGAAAGACCTTTAATTGTAAATTTTGATGAATGATTCGAATCACTCGTGGCCTTACATCTAATAAGCAAACACACTATCTACTAGACTACGTCGACTTATGAATGCTTGTACGCTATCCTGATTTTTAACTGTTATGCAATTAATTTTAGGTTCACGGTCTAATACCTTAATAGTTTTACGATATGTCTTACGAACATATACGCTTTTGATATATGTCAGTTTGATTTAAAATGTCATTCAATTTATCATTTTAAAGTCAATGAAATAAAGCAAATGAACACATGTTACTTGACATCTTTACAGTTTTGCATCATAAGCACATTCATTGCATTTTATGGCATTTTTCTATTTCATATGGATAATAAAAGTTGTCTTGAATTAGTTTTCAATGAAGACAGCATTCGCATAAATGCCATTAAAGATGATAGGGAAATGAAGCAGAAATCTATAATGGCACATATTACAGGGTCGTATTAATTTATTATCGTTTAATGCTGATTAAGTCATAAAAAATGCGTTCAAGCTGATGCAAGTTAAGGACTTGCAAAACATCTCGTATGTAGTAGGAGAAGCTAGGTTGTAATTCTAACTGAAGTAATGTAATGAGCAATTATTTATTGAAATATCAGAGATCAGCAATGAGTATTGAAAAAGAAAAGTAGATTCGAATCATACTCATAATTTCTGATACTTATACGCATTTATTCTTATTTTAATATCATACTCATACTACTCATATTCAAAGTTTGAAGTAGTCATTGTACTCATACTTAACAGCACTTATGATTGATTTCGACTCTCCTTTACTCCACATATAAATGAATCACAAAATAAGTATGATTCGCATACTAACACTACAATACACACTAGAGGGTTGCGTGTTTGCTTTGCTTGCTGTCTTTGTATTTTTCTTTCTTCTTTTTTGTGAATGCAACAACAACTAAGACTGTAAATTTTAATGAATGATTCGAATCACTAGAATCGTTTATGAGTATTTTTCTAAACTTATAAATCTGAATGAGTAGGCTCATAATCAAACATATTACGAACGGTATGAGTTTGATGTCAACGTTGTACTCATACTCATTGTAACCTGTGCTTAGGTTAGATTAGGTTAGAGGACGTGTACTTGTCAACCGTGACAAGTATAGTACCCGGAGGTCGAATCGACCCGTTATACAAAGTCCTAGCTTCTCACCAACCTGTACTTATAAATCAATATTGTTGTGAGTATGAATGAATCAGAGTAGTTGAATTTCAATACTGGTGACCCAAACTCCAAATTTCATGAGTACTTATGAGTACCGAAAAACGATTCACTGGTGATCTCTGATACATATGCATGTAAAGAATAAGAAGCCATTGAATTTTACCTTAAGAAAACTAACAAATACAGAGTTGATGATGGCTTTCCTTTTGCAAGATAAAACATATCCAAATCAATGTAGTTCTCAAGGGCTACTTATTAATCATGCGTGTCAATTTCATTAATGGCTCTTCTACATGAATTTATTGAACTCAACTTAAAAAAGGATTAGAAGAGCAATTAGAGAAATTTTGTTATTTTTCAACCTAATACTCTTGTTACATTTTTAAAAATTTGTTTTTAACATCTGCTTACTAAACCTTTTCTAATAAAAATTTTTGCACGTTCAAGCAGTACATACGCATGTGACTGTAATAGTAAATACAAAAGATGAAGATTTCTTTTAATAAATTTCCAACAAACATTGACCGCAATGCCTTCTAAACAGTTCAAGTTTTTGCTTGAGTGACTTTGAATAGCCAACTGAGTCAGGCTGTTTTTCTTTCTTAACGCTTTCTTGTCTAATTTGTCAGCACAAGCTTAAATATTTTCACCCATTCAAATATGTATTTGGAATGTTGTTCACATCAACAACTTAATTTTTTTGTTTTTTTTTTATTTTTCAGTAAAAAAAGAAGTTAACAACCGCATAAATAAAGACATTATTTAAGCCATTAAAAACTCCTTAAAAGTTAGAAAACGCCCTTAAATACTACAAAAAAAAATGGTTTTTGTTATTGTTTTTGTTTTACCACTGGCTGCAGTTACTTTTTATTTGTTTTATGCGCATTTAAAACATTAACAAAAAAAATTAAAAATTAAAAAAAAAAATATCTGCCCTGATATATTAGCAATTTGAACAAGTTTTCTAACAACAAGTTAAAAGTGGTCATTAAACAGAGGAGAGTCGCTAGAAGAAAACAAACAAAAATATAATAAAAGTGGTGAATATTTTCCCGACTTGTGTTGGTGCTTGCCCGCTCTATCATAAACAAGCACTTAAAAGAGAAATTTACTTGCCAACTCCTGGGGTTTTTCTCCGTTACGGTTTTTATACTTCCGTTCCTTTCCTTTCCCCTTTTTTTTTCTTTAAATAAACGGAGCCAGGAAAAGAAAATTCAACGGAAAATAACAATAAGTATGAACTAAAGTAACAGTTTGTTTTTAAGGACTATAGAACTACACTACACTACATACCTTTGTAGGAGATTGTGGTAATTTGTGAATAACTGGTACCAAGGACTACATATGCTAGAAATGATTTAAACTGTCTGCAAGGCATTAATTTCCGAATTTAAATCCAAAAGAAAAAGAAAATCCGGAAAAATGTATTTTTCCATAAAGGCGGATGGTATACATACCAGAGATCAGCAATGACTCGTTTTTTCGCAACTCATAAGTACTCATGAAATTTTGAATACAAGTGAATCAACAATATTGAAATTTCACTACTCTGATTCATTCGTACTCACTACAACATTGATTTATAAGTACAGGTTGCAATGAGTATGAGTACAACATTGACATCAAACTCATAACATTCGAAAAATGTTTGATTCATACGCCTACTCATTCAGAGATTCATAAATTTAGAAAAATACTTATAATACTTATAAATGATTCGAGTGATTCATTCGTACTCACTACAACATTTGGTCAATTCACACAAGCCATTGTATCGTTGTATAGTGTATGCTTATTGTTGATAATTTTCATGTAAACATCCGATACACTCATACACATTTTTTTCACATGTTTTTAAAAAGTTGTGTTGGTTTCGTGATATCAAATTGTTTGAATGCCAAAAATTGTGAAGAAGACATTTGGAATACGAAATACACAATACAGCCTAGCAATGAGCGTTCACAAACAACCAAGTGTATTCAGTACAACATACACGATACAAAGTCGTGTGAATTGGCCAATTGATTTATAAGTACATGTTGCAATGAGTATGAGTACAACATTGACATCAAACCCACAACATTCGAAATATGTTTGATTTATACGAATACTCATTCAGAGATTCAAAAATTTAGATAAATACTTATAATACTCTTAAATGATTCGAGTGATTAAGGATTCTAATCAAAATTTACAGTCTTAGTTGTTGTTACATTTACAAAATAAGAAGAAAGAAAAAGACAAGGACAAAGACAGCAAACAAAGCAAACACACAACCTTCTAGTGAGTATGGTAATGTTCGTACCCGAATCATACTTATTTTGTGATTATTGTAAGTGTTGTGTAAAGGAGAGTCGAAATCAACAACATCATGCGTATTGTTAAGTATGAGTACCATTAGTACTTCAAGCTTTGAGTATGAGTAGTATGAGTTTGATATTAAAATAAGTATGAATGCGTATAAGTATCAGAAATTATGAGTATTATTCGAATCTACTCATCTTTTTGATTACTCATTGCTGATCTCTGATACATACATAGTTACATAATTGGTTTATCCATCAGAATTACGACTTAGATTCTTCCAAATCTAGATTCTTAATTTTACACAAGAGTAGCGAGACATACAGTTCAAAGTCGACTCCGAACGCCAGATTTTTCAGAAACTTTTCATGGCAATTTTTATTTTGTTCTCAGAGTTTTTATCAGAAATCTGTTGAATGGAAGTAGCCGAAGAAATATTTTTCCATATATTTAGTTTTGCTGGAGATGTGTGAGCAGGGTTTTGAACCGTGGCCTCACGTCCTATACACTACCAACTAGACTGACTTTACGAATAGTATTACTGTTTTAATTCGAAGTTACAAACACCATGTCAAACATATAACATATTACTTTAGGCACCATAGTCTACAAATATATGTACTTATGTAGAGAAAAATTCTCATTAAAAATATTTTTTTAAAAAATTTTAACTTGAAAGACACATGCAGACTTACATGCATTAAAAAAAGATGAAAAACATCCATAAAATATCTGTAGATATACCACCACAAATAGCGTCAACAATTTATTGGGGAACTATTAAAGTCAAAGCTATTGCATAGGGAGACAATAGAGTAGAAAAATACTAAAAGGATTGAAGAATTTTTTTAATGTAATAAGAAAAGAGAGGTAGAGAGAGAATGAGAAATCTATCTTTAGTGTGCAACTTCAATTTGTACTGCAAATTAATTTGCTAACAGGGATGAAGAAATTGCCGTAGTCTAGTAGGTAGTGTGTTGACGTATTAGACGTAAGGCCAAGGTTGAAATCCCAGATCATACATCAAAACAAAATACAAAAAAAAAAAATTTCTTTGGCGACTTTCCCTCAGCAGATTACTGGCAAAAACTCTGTGTGAACCAAATAAAATTGCCATGAAAAGTTTATCAAAAAAATCTGTCGCTCTATATCGACTTTAAACTGTAGGTCCCATACATACACATCAGTGGTGTGAGAAGTTAGGTCGTAATCCTGAGTTAAAGGTTGCAATGACTAGTCATGTATGTATATGTCTACGATTAAAATTACGGTCGATTGTGGATTGCTACAGAGTCTAGTTCAGCCAACACACGTCGTTAGTAGAATTTTGTGCAATTGCATGCCAAAGTCTCGAGGCAAAATGCATTAAATTGTGGCTTGGGAAAGCCCAAATTCTTGTGATTAACGCGAAATTCACTGCCTCTGATTATCCAGCATCGTCTCACTGACAGATTTTATAAATCTTGCTTTTCGTTGACATATGGTTCGCTTACAGAACCAGCGGACTTGAATTTATTCACCACATTGCTTATAGTCCTCTCAGTAGAACGATTATGGTAGTCGTAAAATGCGCAAAGTGTGCGGTACGTTGCCTGAACAGAGAAACTAATTTCATAAAATAATTTTTTATTTACACGTATTGTTAATTGGCCTTAAGAAATGACCGCCACCGGAATTCAATGTTTAAAGTTCCGATAGGTATAGGCTACTGCTCTTTCACAAAACCCGGCGACAATCTTTCAATATTTTGTCTTTTTATGGGGGGGATAATCTTGTAAATTATTGTACAATGCGACCCACAAAAAAAAAGTGGTCCCAGCGATAACAATTTTTTTTTTATTGTTTTTCGATATTTTTGTGTTCATAATGTACTTTGTTTAGAGTTTTCGTTCTGCTGATACCACCACCAATCAATAAATCTCTGTTAGCCTGACATAAATATGCCGTTTGTGTCTTTTCTTAACAAGTGTCCGATTTTCCAAGCATTCACTGTTTAAGGATACTGCAGACCACAATTTTCATTTATTGTGCCATATTAAATGCTCCTTTAAGCAGAAATAACAACCAAAACCACTGTATAAAACTACAAGGGAATGTAAAGACAGAGTGAAAAAGGATGGGAGTAAAAGAGAGAGAGAGAGAGAGAGAGAGAGAGAGAGAGAGAGAGAGAGAGAGAGAGAGAGTGAGAAAAAGAAAAGGGTAAATAAAACACGGAAACCGGAAAACGCTAATAGATTTATGGAAACAAGAACACCAGCCGAATCTATTTATACCCTGTATACAATGTTGGAGGGACATTAAAAAAAAAATTTTAAATAAAAATTTTAATAAAATTTAAACTGACAATGACAATGTATTTGTTGAATACCAGAGATCAGCAATGAATAGTTTTTTACTCATAAGTACTCATGAAATTTTGAGTATTAGTGAGCCAACAGTATTGAAATTCAACTCCTCTGATTCATTCGTACTCACTACGACTTTGATTTGTAAGTACAGGTTGCAATGATTGTGAGTACAATGTTGACGTCAAACTCATAACATTCGAAATATGTTTAATTCATACGCCTACTCATTCAGATTTATAAATTTTGAAAAATATTTATAATACTCATCAAAATTTACAGTGTTAGTTGTTGTTCCATTTAAAAATAAAAGAAGAAAGAAAAAGACAAAGATAGCAAGCAAAGCAAACATATAGCCTTCTAGTGAGTATTGTAGTGTTCGTACTCGAATCATACTTATTTTGTGATTCTTGTAAATGTTGAGTAAAGGAGACAAGATCAACAACATCATACGTATTGCTATGTAAGAGTACGATGAGTCCTTCAAACTTTGAATATGAGTTTGATATGAAAATAATTATGAATGCGTATAAGTATCAGAAATTATGAGTATGATTCGAATCTAATCATCTTTTTTAATACTCATTGTTGATCTCTGTTTAATACACAATACAAATTAATTAAAATTTTCTGTTTATTGATTTCAATAGAAGCATATGTATGTAGGGCAACTAAATTCCTTTATTTCGCTTAAAGAAGAAGTGAAACTTCCTTTTTTTTATATTTTCTTGGCCATAATTTCATGCCTTTTTGCTGTAAAGCATTAAGCTTTGCATGATGCTGTATGTGTGCTTGCCCGTCGTTATAATGATTATAATGCATTTGTGTGTGTGTGTGTGTGCATAACATTAATTTTCCTTGGTTCTTTGCTTCCTTTTTTTTCGTTTTAGTTTATTGGTCTTTTAGTCATTCTTATTGCAAGTGTTTGCAACAATTTTTGTTGATTTTCATTTCTTTCTTGCTGTGCTTTTTTCCCACACTGTTTGAAAACAAGAACATAATGAAGGCAAATGAATGGCCAAAGAAACGAAAGAGAAGAAAGGCAGAGAAAAAAATCGATTTCAAAAGACACTTGAAAGTTATTAAATGAAGTTTCATTTTTCGGTTATTTTCCTCTTAGACTTCTCAATTTTCTTTTTTTTTTGCCTTTTTTCTCGTTTTTATTTTGGCTGAAGTACTTCAAAACAATATTTCGAAATTTATTTGCGGTTGATGACAAAAAGTAGAAGCAGCAAAAGTATAAAATCTTACTCAAATAAAAACCAAAAAGTATTAAAAATTTAATAAAAAAAAAGGAGAGTTGAAAAGAAAAGGCAGTTGCCAGCAGAATAGCAGGCACCCCAGATAAATTAACGAGACACAATAGAGAGACATTTTCTTATTTATTGACAGCGCTCAGCCAATATTAAACCACTGGCTGCTGTTCTAAGTGTTTTCGATTGCACATTGAAAACAGTTTTTAATTTATTGTGAAAATTAATCAAGGAAAATAAAAACGTTGATAATAACAATTGAAAGTAAAATAATAATAATAATAATAATAGCTGAGAAAAGCAACTGAAAAGAAGACAGGCATGAAGCCTTGTCCGCTTAATTAAAGAGGAAACATTTAAAAATAATTTCTTTTTAAAACAGACTTCAATTGCTAGTTCTCATTCAATATAAAAAGAAGTATAATAGGATATCCTTATAACCAAAATATAAGTGAATATAAAATTTTATAAAAATTTTAGTAAATTTTATGAGAATAATTTGTAAAAAATTTCTGTCTCACTCCCTAGACGAACGAAACTTGCAAAGCTTATTAATATTAAATTATAATCAGACCAGTCCAACAAAGCCTAGGGAATACTCCACGTACCTTTCCTTATAAAAAAATTTTTTTTATGAAATTAGTTTCTATGTCCAGTTCTCTTCCGGTAGTCTTAAGACTACCATAATCGTTCTACTGAGAGGACTATAAGCAATGTGGTAAATAAATTCAAGTCCGCTGGTTCAGTAAGCGAACCGTATGTCAACGATAAGCAAGATCTGTAAAATCTGTCTATGAGACAATGCTGGATAATCAGAGGGAATTAACTTCCCCGTCAATTACAAGAATTTGGGCTTTCTCAAGCCAAAATTTTGTGCATTTTCCCTTGTGACTTGGGCATCCGACGTGTGTTCTCTAGCAATCAGCAACCGACCTTAATTTTAATCGTAGACACATACATACATACATAATTGGTCATTACAACCCTTCAGTTAGGATTACGATCTAGCTTCATAAACCACTTGTGTTGTGTGTGTTAATTTTATAAATGAATGGCGGGACCTACACTTTAAAGTCCACTCCGAATGACAGATTTTTTAAGAAAATGTTCATGGCAATTTTGTTTTATACTCAGAGTTTTTGCCAGAAATCTACCGTAAATGTCTGGCCTGGGGCATGTACTGTAGCCGCACGTCTAATAAGCCAACGCACTGTCTACTAGACTACGGTTACTACTATATTTAGGAAAAAAAAATACCCATCCCTTAATACTTTAGAGAATTCACCACGATTCTCCAAGTCTTAGAGAACATCAAGATCCGTAATTTGTATGGTACATATTAAGAATTTGGTCCTTTGTACCATACAAAATTGAACCCTTAGTTAGGTTTCCTTAAAGTCTTCATTGGTAAGCTTAGAAAGATCTGCCTTATGTGAGTGTGGTTCGTCAGAAAAATTTTTCTAAAAATTCAAAGAATATCGAATCAAGCTACTGTCAATTTCCAGATAGTGATAGTCTCCTTGACATGGTTTGGATCCACAATAATCTAGACTAATGAAATCTTGAAAACAGCCTAAGTAGACTGAAGGTCGTCGCCACCGGGTTTAAATTCGCATTTACGATTATCTTTCACTGTTGGGACAATTTCTCTTTCACCTTCTTGGCCAGTTCCGATTCCTAAACCACCATATCTGCTTACTTTAAATCGAAAAGGAAACAGCCACGTATGTAGACGTTTAATTGCCTGAGGTAAGTTGACGTGCAAAAAATTTATATCGGAGCATAGCTTGAGCATAACGTAATCCTTGAGAGTTGAGCTTTGTGCCTTCAAAAGTTTTGTTCACGTGTTCTTTTATTCATTTTAAAAATATTTAAACGGCATACGAGACTGTGCATTATGCATTTTTAAGCATGAATACGCATTACGAGTAAATATTCTCTTTAACCCGTATTGATTTTATAAGTTGACAACAACTACAGAAAATTGCTAAAGTTGACACATGAGTACGTAATCATGTTAGAAAAATCTACAAAAGTTGATTGCAGATAAACGTCAGATTTAAATCAAACATAACCGGAGAAATAAAAGAAATTGAAAATGTTGTTTTTTTGTGCTCTTTTGAAGTGTTTGAAAAGGAAACCGAAATACAATCATTCCAAGAGTCCAAAGCAAATATTTCTTTGGCATTTTTCAAAATGTATGCAGTATTATATTTTTTTTTTTAACTGCGTATACATATGTAAGTATATCTTTTGCTCAATTCTAATATTTTCGTTTTAAGATTTGGTTGAAAGACAAAGCCTGTAAAGGACAGGTAAATTAATGTTTGCTTAATTTTTGATCTGCGGGGATTGTATTCCAAGAAAAACTGAAAAGAGAGTGGCGCAATCTAAATTAGCGTTAGAAAATTAAAAGACTTAACCAAACGAGGTGTTATTTTGGTTCCATTTTTATAATCTTACAGCACATATTATCTATGACCTTGGGTATTTGAATTTCTTTGGTCGATATTTGCATTTTTATAATCGATGAGTTGCACTTTTTAGTCGAAGTCTTAAATTTTTTCAATCCGTGATGACTTGCATTTTTCTGGTCGATGACTTGAATTTTTTGTTCAACGACTTGTATAGTTGAACAAAAATTTTCCATAACTTGCACTTTTCAGTCAAAGTTCTAAATTTTTTGGATCCATGACTTGCATTTTTCTGTCCATGACTTGCATTTTGTTTTTGTTAGATGACTTGTGTTTTTTTGGACGAAGACTTGCATATTTTTATTTTTTCGTCAATGACTTGCATTTTTGTGATCGATAACTGGCTGTTTTTAATCGAAGACTTAAATTTTTTGATACTTGACTTCCATTTTTCTGGTCCATGGCTTGCATACTTTTGTTAGATAATATGTATTTTTATGGTCGATGACTTGCATTTTTTGGTCGATGACTTGCATTTTTGTGATCGATAACTGTCACTTCTTTAGTCGAAGACTTAAATTTTTTTGATCAATGACTTGTATTTTATTGTTAGATGACTTGTATTTTTTTGGACGAAGTCTTGCATTTTTTGTTTGATGACTTGCATTTTTTTTGGATGACTTGCCATTTTTTTCAATGACTTACATTTTTCTGGTCGATAACTTGAATTTTTTGTTCAATGACTTGCATTTTTTGGTCGATGAGAATGATATTAGCTTCAGCACATATTTTAGCTTTGTAACCGATATCTCCGGTCCTAAGTAATGCCCAACAGTAACGAAAACTGCTACCATGCCTATCCATCCCACTAAATATTCCATTTCCACCATACGATTTTTTATTCTATTTATACCGATTTGGTGAGAAAATCCTGATCTTTCAACTTGATTATCTATAACAAGAAAGCTGTTTTTTCATATTTGTTTGTTTTTTTAAGAAACTCAAAGGTTTTCCTTCTACATTCTCTTAATTTTTTTCCAACTTCTTCCTATATTTGTAATATTTAATCGATTTTCTTTTTATACTTTGCCAAACTTTTCAATTATGTTAACTTAACAGTCTCTGTTTACTTAACATTCAGGGTAAAAAATAAGTATTAAATAAAATTCAGTTTTAAGATTTGAATAAAATGTTCGCATTGGGAATCGCTAATAAAAATTTATTTTCTTTCTCCACATGTTGTAAAGAAACTCTTTAATTTTTTTTTTCGAAGTTCATATTCATGTTTTCTCTGTTTGGTGCCTAGAGTTCGATACTTCATTTTTACCTGTGTTCTGTGTTCGTATTTGTTCATCCTTTTTGTTTTTAACGGTGTTCCAAAAACGTGAATATGAACTGAAGAAATGCTTGTGTTTACACGGCTATCTGAAGTATCTTAAGGCGCCAAGGAAACGACTCGTTTATATCCTTGTTTTTCTACTTTCTTCTTTTATCTGCAGTTCTGTCCTACAACCCTTTTTCATGAAATTGTCTGTAAAATAAAGTACCACAGTTAAATGCAATACAACAGCGTGAGTGTAATATCCAGAATAGACAACCTCACGTTAAGGAGGTCAAAGTTGTAGCTCTGGTTGCCTCTGCTTTCCTTAAAGAAAAAAAAATCTGACGAAAGCAAAATGGGTTAAACATTTAAATGTTTCAGTCGTTTTGAGCCGTTTCCATTCTTTCTTTTTATTCCTTTATACACGTACTTTGAAAAGATTGTTTTCATTTTGCTTTTTCAACGAAACACAAGAATATTTTCATTTAGCGGCTTTAACGGCCTTTAGAGCAGAGTCTACTCTTTTTGTTTAATGGAACTGTGTTTGAAAGAAGTACGAGTATATTTTCAGGTCCATAACATAAAAGAAATTATTCTGTGTAATCAACAATACATTGGCATTCTTCGTACAGCATAAACGGTTCCTGAATATGTATGAGTTGTATGTATGAGTAGTTCAAAAAATACAAACATGTTTTAATAAGTGAATGAAATGTTAGTTTTTTCTTCCATTTTAAATGGTTCTTTGGAAGTTATACTTAAACGGAATAAAATGAAATCAAAGATTAATGTGTCAGCAACAGGTATTATTGTCCGCCTGGGGCTGCCACCTTTTCTGTGTGTCCACTCTTCTGAGATAAGTAATGTTGAGTAAAATAAAATATTGGAATCTCATGTACGCGAAAAGCTGGGCAGTGACATACAAATTGTTCCATTGTTTCATTAATATTACCACATGCTTTGTATTTGCTGTTATCCACCTATTATCGAGCTCAGCCCATTTTTATAAAAATTTACTAAGACTTCGTCTTCCCCATACCTGAATCGCACCAAAGTATCATATCATATCTCTGTCTGTTCATTGTTCTACAACGTCTAGGATTATATATCAACTCATTCTTTTCACTCGGTTTTTGTGCCTCGAAGTCGTTGGATTGTCTAAATTAACTTCAAGTGATACTCTAGATATTATTAGCCAAATCACTCCTGCTCAATACTTCCAACTTTAACAGTTGATAACTGTCTTATAAAAGATATATCTGTCAAATACATACATACGTATATACATAATTATACGTATATACATAATTAGTCATAACAATCCTTCAGCCAGAATTACGAAGTAGCTTCTCATATCACTTATGTTGTTTGTTAATTATTATACATGAGTGGCGGGATACATACATATATAATTGGCCATTACAACCCTTCAGTCAGGACTACGGCCTAGCTTCTCAACACCACTCATGGTGTGTGTGTTAATTTTCTACATGAGTGGCGGTACCTACAGTTTAAAGTCGACTACGAATGACAGAGTTTTGAAAAGCTTTTCATGGCAATTTTATTTACTCCCAGAAATCTTGTCAGAAATCTGCTGAGGGGAAGACGCCTAAGAAATATTTTCATGTCTGACCTGGGGTTTGAAGCGTGTCTTTTCGTCTAATAAGCCAACACACTACCTACAAGACCACGGCGACTTCAGTCAAATTAGTTGTTTATTTATACAATCTGTTTTGCTATGACATCACTGACGGCCATACTTAGATCACGACGTGTGTTCGCTGAGTGGGGTCGTGAGCAGTTGAGAACTGACCCTATTTAGATTAGCGTTGAGACGCAACAAACAAATCGTCGAATTTAGAACGATACCAATACACATAAGATCCTAAATCGCGCAATGCACCGAAAAATTCACTGTTTGGTATGGAATTCAGACTGGCGGCGATATCGGTCTAGGTTTCTATGAAAATTAAGTTAACCAGGCGATCACTTTCAACGCTGATCTGGATATCAACGAAACGTTGTTTCTACAGGAACGGCACTACGTACCACGCAGCTTATGCCACTTTGTATATTATGCACAAGCAATTTGAGAGTATGGTCATCTCACGTGGAGCTGATACGAGTATGTGGTATGCGAAAAAGCCACTAACTCCAACAGTACTCCAATAACACACAACCAATGTCATCGGGTAAACTTAGTCTGATTAATGCTTCAGAGTCATGCTAAATTGAACATTTCAGATGCACTCAAGACATGGAGTTTATTTGAACAACGTTTTGTTCCACACATATATATATTCCTCTTACTCCTCTAGGGAGCATAGGACCGCTTGGTTTCAGCAATAAGTGTTATTTAAGACGTACAGCTTATTAGGCTATAGCGTTCAATCCTGGTATTGTGGCTGCCAACATCGCCTTCAGGCATGCAAATTGCCGGGATTTAGCCGTGCAAGTATTAAGGTTATACCGCCGATGGTCGGTCGTCAGAGCCTCGTCAGCGTGACAAGGGACACCAAGCCCTTGAAGGACAGTGGATGAGACTGACATTTGGAAAGGGCTGGCTGTGTGAAAAAGAACGTGTCTTTTGAACGCTTCAAGCCCCACACATAATTCAAAAGGTCTTTCAAATGAATAAAAAATGTCAATGATATCTCACACACAATTTGTTGTATTTAAAGAACGGAAGCCCTTAAATAAAAACCCTGTTCATTTCTGTAAACCCAGCTTATCATTTTGGAACTGAGGTGTTCCATTGAGAGGGCATATGCAAACCAACTTGTACTCAGACTCGTTGAAGTATTTCATCGGTCAACATCCCTAAGATTCTTGGTAACCCATGGGACAGTTCACAGTTCGTAAATATGTATGTGTGATAAACCTTATATCTTACTGAACTCATATACATCTTACAAAGTATTAGGATATGATATCCAGTATTGGATAATTGTATTGTATGACACTCAGCCATCCATGTGCTTTCGTACTTTTCATTGTAGTAACAACTATTCGTTCCATAAGCTCAACTTTGAAAGGAATATGGCAAGTCGGACGAAAAGGTGGGGTTAGGTTAGAGGACGTGTACATGTCATTGGGACAAGTACAATAACCAGAGGTCAAAATGACTCATTGTAGTTTTGTTTTAGACGAAAAAAAGAGAGAGGATAGTGAAGGATATAGGGAATTTGGAAAATGAGAGGGAAGGCAGGAAATCGAAGAAAAAATACGGAATACAAATACACAAGAAAGCGCTACCACAAGCTTATTACAGTAGAACTTTTCAACCAGCCTAACATATTCACGAATCCATGGAGAGTCCTAACATTGGCTCTCGACAAAGAGTTCAAACCTTCGGCAGGGGCTTGCCTAGGGTCCTCAGTCTCATCCTACTAAGGACTGGAGCTCTCCAACTCCTGCTCATTGCAACATACACTGCAATAGTCCGGCTGGGATCTGTTCCAGATGCTTTCCAGCGACCTAATCTTGCAGTGCCCTGTAATGAAACTTAGCTGGGGTAGTGCAACGTCTTTTGCCAGACAGGAAGCGCCTTTATTCCCAAATGCATTTTGTTTGTAAGGGCATTCAAGACTTTATTTTTTTTAATGTGTGAATAATATCATAAAGGTTTCAACTTCTCTCGAATAGAATAAAAATCTTATTCCATATAATCCTTCAGTATATTAGAGTGTCTCCGCTGAAAGCGTTTTTAAAGACTTTTTTCTAAAGAACTTTAAATTTTCTCTCTTTTTGCCCATTGTTAAGCTTTTAAATTTTTTCAAAATTTTGTATTTAAAAAAACTCGAGTCCAAGGAGCAGAATAGCATTTTATAATGTTTTCAATGTCTATGACGTAGAATGTCATGTTAATGGGAGACATTGTAGTCAAATGTATGCGTAAATGCTCTTTATTTTTTCACTCTTTTTTTTGGACTCCACAACAGTGCTCTTTCCTTCCTGTTTAAACATTCAAAAATTACGAATCAAACATACAATCCCAGTGAAACTATTATTATTGCATTTGCTGTTGTTGTTGCTAAACGAATGCTGTTGCTGTCGTTAGAATCAAAACTAAAAGAGCTCATTTTCATTCTGAGCATTATTATCCTGGGGGGGGGGGGGGAGGGTTGTTCCAACGTTTGCTAATATACACCTAAACAGTGAATGGCGGACAGGCAGAGAAAATGGACAGACAATATAGTCTATAAGTGGTTATTATTGTGTTTAACATGAATTGTATTTTGTATTGACCACATACAACAGCTATAAATACACACACTACTTTACATGTGTACAATGTACTATGAAATCCTGTACTGTGTTTTAGTGTTAGTTAGAGTTTTTATGTGGTGGCCTTAAAATCGTAAGACCATGCCACCGTCAATGTTAAACCAATTGTGGATTCTAATTTGTATATATGTATGTGTGTATACTATACTTATGTATATTCATTGCTATGTATAGATACGTTTGTAATTTAGTTTAAATACATATGTATATATGTATGCAAGTATATCTTCATATGCATTTATACCAGTAAACAGGCTTAGGTATCAATTCTATAATAGAGGGCAAATGTTGTGTTATTCTCTCATTTGCTTACAAACGTACGTACGTACGTACATATTTCTATAAAATTTTATGTGAAATAGTTTTTGTTGGTCAACTGTTGTTAATTTCGAAATAATTTTTTTTCTCTCTTTCTGCTCTTGATTTTAAGTATTTTGTAAAATTTAATGATCATTCATATGTGACCATTTCTTGTTAAACATTTGAAATGTCTAAACTACGCTACAGACCTTGTAGCACATTCCAACATTAAGTCAACAGATGGTATACAACCAGAGATCAGCAATGGGAAATCAAAAAGATGAGTGGGTTCGAATCATACTCATAATACTCTTCCGTTAGGCGGATAGTTTATTCATTTGAAGGACCTATTGATGTCATTATGTATATATTCATATTTAAAATATCTGGCAAGGCTTCTCTGGATGGATCGCATCCAAAATGTCCGATTCTTCATAATTTTGACTCAGGCTAGATTTTATTGATGGGCATGGGCATGGTGGCTGTTTATGGAAATTTTATTTTGAAGAAATATTTTTTTCATATTTCGTTTTAATGTCTGATCTGAGGTTTGAACTGTGGCCTTAGGTTACAACACACTACCTACTAGACTACGGCGACGACATACAACTCGCTCTCGACTTTGACATTCCAAGGTATATGCACAATTCAAATTTAAAAGTCCAGGAGATATGATTGCATCTTTAACATCGAGCGGGTGCTAGTATGCACCCGTTACGAGGAGTCTGAATGTCAACTTGAATACAGCAAAATAATTAATTTCACGTTTTAAAAAGTCCCTGGAGCCCACAAGATTTTTTTTATGGGGATATGTCCGTCTGAATTACAATTTTGAATGAAGCAAATATTACGGTAAGATGACGGCCAAAATTCTAAAAAATTTATATTCAAACGTATCTTACAAATAAATCAACTACGACGCACCGGCAGGGGTAAGCCTCCTTAAAGATTAAGAATCAACTGAGACGGTAATTTCGGTGCATTGTTATACCACACATTGATATTTACTCTGGTGTTCAAACATATCATGTAGGAAACTTTGCCTTAATTGCATATATTCCGTAGCATTCCTTATTTTCTACAGTTGCGACTTAGTCTAATGCGCACAAATGGTTGGCCACTTTACATCATATGCACATGAGGTGAACATGCTCTCAAACCGCTCGTGCAGGCTATACAATGTACGTAGACTAGTGGGAAGTGTGTTGGCTTATTAGATGTGAGGCTGCGGTTCAAAGCCTAAATTGAAAAAATATTTCTTCGGTGGCTTCCTCTCAGCAGATTTCTGGCAAAAACTCTGCGAGTAAATAAAATTGCCATGAAAAGTCTCTCAAAAAATCTGTCGTTCGGAGGCGACTTTAAACTGTCCCGTCACTCATGTATAAAATTAACATATACAACATAAGTGGTGTGTGAAACTAGGTGGTAATCCTGATTAAAAGGTTGTAATGACGAATGGTTTATGTAGGTATGTAGAGGCACTCTGTCGATACCACCTCTCATTGATGTCCAGATCATCCAATTCATTTCAAAAGAACTTGATATCAACATTGATAGTAATGGCCTGTATAGCGTCGTTCTCAGAATTAAACGGTTTCGTTACGAATTTATTAAACATATACGAGCAGCTGAATGGCACTCTTCTATTAGCGTTCCTTGTAGGGCATCGTACACGGTCATACGGTGGTAGATATAACTTTTTCTATTTTTCGAGTTAATTTTTCTAGTTATGCTTGCTTTTAATTCCACTTTTTTTTTAATTTCGAACAACTGACATTAGAATTGTGGTTGTTGTTAATGTTGTATCTATGTATGTATGTATGTATGTATATGTATATGTACGTATGTATGTATGCATGGTATTGCATTTATGCGTGCATAGAAGTGCATTTTGTGTAATTTTTTTGAATTTTATTGTGTGGCATTCAATTCGTTTTATGTTTATTTGACTTTTTACCCCCAAAACTATCACAACACAAAACTTTATATGTATATTCATATGTAAAACCAATTTGCCTCATAACCAAAAATCTACATCCTAATATGTGCCACAGAAAAAATTAAAAATAAAGTTATTTTGAATATGAAATTTGTCTGTCTGTCTGTCTGTCACATTAACATCGTTTTGAAATTCCGAACATAATGTCTGGTTAGGCAAATGTTGATCTATTTTGACTGTTGTTTAATTTTTTTTTTTGTAGTAAAACTGGAGCAAATAATATTATTTTTACCCAACTGCAAATATATAGAAACAATATTTTTCAAAAAATCAACAATAAAAGATTAGACAGACTACTTGAAAAATTGCAATAAAAATTTTTGTAGAATGTTGGCATATTTCGTTAAATAATAAAACAATGGATACACGTATCATGAGAAGGGAATAATTTCATTTGACAGATCGAACAATAGTGAATTGAAAAGTTTTATTAATGGATTGTTTCGAATGATATTTGTTAAGTGTAATTAAAAATTTAAATCGATATGCAAATGGTAATTGGTAATGACATGATGCTAGTTGTTATGGATTATTTTGGAAATAAATTAAATTAACTTTGTTGTTAAATTAACTTTGATAGAAAATTAAATCACACAATTTCTTTTACTTTGCTAATTGGTCATTGGAATCACGACCTACATAGCTAACTTCTCAAACGAACCATGTTGTATGTGTTAATGTTATCCAAGAGTGACGAGAGCTACAGTTTGGAGTTCTCATGGCTATTTTATTTACTCGCATAGTTTTTGCCAGAAATCTGCTGATAGCAAGTGGCAGAAGATATATCTTCTCATATTTTGTTTTGTTTCAGATGTCTGAGCTGTGGTTTCGCACCACGGCCTTACGTCAAGTAATCCTACACATTACCTACTAGACTACGGCGACTACACGTTTTTAATTACATACATACATACATATGGTCAATTCACACAAGCGGTTGTATCGTTGTATTAAGCGTATTGTTGGACGAATATACATATGAACAGTGTATGCTTGTTGTTGATAGTTTTCATGTATAAATCCGATACACTTATACACAAATTTTTTTCATATGTTTTTAAAAAGTTGTGTTGGTTTCGTGCAATCAGGTTGTTTGAATGCCAAAAATTATGAAGAAGACATTTGGAATACGAAATACACAATACAGCATAACATTGAGCGTTCACCAAGTGTATTCAATACAACATATACGATACAAAATTGTGTGAATTGGCCAATAATTGCTCATTATAATCCCTCAGTCAGGATTACAAGCTAAATTCTTGTTTGTGTTAATTTTAGCCAAGAGTGGCGGAAGCGACAGTTAAAAGTCGAGCCCGAACTACAGATTTTTGAAAAACTTTTCATGGCAATTTTTATTTACTCTCAGAATTCTTACCAGGAATCTGCTGAGAGGAAGACCCCAAAAAAATATATTTTCAGATTAGCATACTCCACCACCAGGCTAAAATCCACATCAAACAGTATCTCTTTTCAAATGCATTGAATGCTCTTGGATCTTAAATGAATTTCTAATGTCCCACATTCTACAATTTTGTTTATAGTATGTACATGTACCCATTCCTACCGAACTAAGCCTCGCACTAAAATAGGATGAATGGTAAACAGTGACGTTGGGAATATGCCTGTTAGTTTTCCCAAGAAAGAATATTTTAAAAATGGAGCTTAAGTAAGTGGCAGGAGAAGAAGATCAAAACTCCAATGCAAGGATCAGTTCAAAGACAATTTTTCAGAATTTGATATGAGGTATTGGAGAAGAATGGCTTTTGATAGAAACGCTTGTATCAACTAAAAGTGGAAGCAGTTTGATGAAAGGTTTAAAGCATCAACCTTCTGTTAGGTTTTCAATTTGTTCTATGTATCATATTGTAAAACGACAGGACGTGGGGCACACATTTGACCCTGCATATTCCTTAATAATAATTTGTCGTTATTGTGTTGTGCCTCACAGTATTGCCTGCGACAAATTGTTCTCAGAACCTTAAATTAATATTATTGTGTTGTATTTTAGAATTCATTAAAATGGATTTAAAATCATAAAGTCTGTATATTTCTTAATTATCCAACTTATTTATCTAAAAACACCACATATACATATAATTTTGAAACGCTATAAACTATAATTACTGCCTTTGAACTATACAGTAGGCTAGCCAAGCACTTTGTGGTTGAACAATAATACCTAAAATATCCCAAGGACATGTAATATCTTAGAAGCAGTTGTTGTATTTGTTTTATAATTTTATTAGTTTATTTGAAGTAAAAAGTAAATATTTACTAGCATGTACAACACCTACATTGAATATTACATACCTTTTGAATTAAAATAAATGTAATTAAAATCAATTAACACACACAGGTAGTATTGTTGATTCTAATTTGATTTACATCAAGATCGAAAGGACATATTTTTTATTTTTAATGTAATTGACATTGTACTTGAATGTAAAACTTTTGTTTAGTCAAAGTGACACTGGAATAATAAAAAGCATGAAGACGCATTACACAAAATTGTTCGCATTGATTTGACTTCAATTAATTGCAAATAAAAAATTAAAAAATTGTTTTTTTAATACTATCGATGCAATATGAAGGGTGTCTCAAAAACAGTGCATTTTTTTAATTTAGCGTCACATTTTTTGTACAAGTGTAGGTTGTTAGTTATCACTTGTCAGTTGTGTCTTGTCGATTGTCATTTGTCAGTTGTCACTTGTCAGTGAAACTTTTCAGTTGTCACAAGTCAGTGAAACTTGACAGTTGCCACTTGTCAGTGAAACATGTCTGTTGTCACTTGTCAGTTGTCATTTGTAAGTGAAACTTGTCAGTTGTCGCTTGTCAGTTGTCACTTATCACTTGTCAGTAAAATTTATCAACTGTCACTTGTACTTCTTCCATTTATTAGAGATGAAACACTTTACCATGGAACAACGCTTTACAATTGTGAAGACTTATTACAAAAGTCTAAAGAGTTATAGAGAGACTGTTCGAAAACCTCGAAGAATATCCACCGGAGAAAGTGCATGGATGGTATCTCTTAAATTGTAAGACTCCTGTACGTCAACGCAACGATTAGTCTTTTGGAATCATTTCTGCTGAGTGAGGAAACCAGAAAATGGTAATATGGCATCATTTCCAATACGCAGTGAACTTTGACAAAAGAAATACACCCTTATACGTATTTGAATAAAGTGAACTCAATATCAACTTTTCGAAAAAAATCATCTTCTTCGTTGTATGGCTTCGTAAATACACAAATTTGTCGAATAGGAGACCCAGACAGTTCTTATGCAATCCATGAGGAACAAACGCATTCGTAATGAGCAACTGTCTGCTACGAATTTTACTCAGGCGGTTTAAGTCTTACATTTCTAAATATGAGCACCACATTGCAGCGAATGTAAACGGCACTCATTTAAGAAACATTATGGCCTTGGCCTCAACTGATTATCAAGGATCTATACGACATGGGCGCCTCAAGCTCAATAATCGATTTATTGCAGCAACGATTTCAACAACCAATTTTCTTAAGAAAATCTTATGTTGATTGGCCACGAAGATAATGCAATTTAACGTCATGAGGTTTTTCTCTTTGTGGTTTTGGAAGATTTCAGGTTTATGTAAATAATTCAGAGTTGAAATACAGTCACATTTCTGACGCAAAATCATATAAAATATCATTAAAAAATTTATGGCACATCATCAGAGACGAGGCAGTTATTTAATGGGAATTTCATTCAATCCACTAAGAAAGTCACTTCACATTCATTGAGACGATCCTAGAAGTTTCAACATTGTTAGACCAAGAAAACAGAGATGCTTTACATATTTATTATATCGGAGAACAAGGGTTTGGTTACTATTATGTGACTATATGCTCAGTTTAACTTACAGAGAAAATTTTAATTTTACCTTCAAAAACCTTCAGCTTGATTTGAGTAAGAAAAAATGTTGAAGAAATTACAAACACTTCTTACAACTCCATGGGATATATGTAATCAAACCCTTGTAGGCAATCTCAAGGAAAAAACCCGAATGAGCAAATAACATGTGAAAAGGACACACACCAAAGGAAATAAATGCTACACAGCAATCAGAGATCAGCAATGAATCGTTTTTTGCTACTCATAAGTACTCATGAAATTTTGAGTATGAGTGAGTCAAAAGTATTGAAATTCAACTGCTTTGATTCATTCGTGTACTCCTACAACAGTGATTTATAAGTACAGGTTGCAATGGGTACAACGTTGACAACAAACTCATAACATTCGAAATATGTTTGATTCATACGCCTAGATTCATAAATTTATAAATATACTTATAAGGCTCATAAATTATTCGAGTGATTCGAATTCTTCATTAAAATTTACATTCTTAGTTGTTGTTGCATTTACAAAAAAAAAAAGAAGAAAGACAAAGAGAGCAAGCATAGCAAACACACAGCCTTCTAGTGAGTATTGTAGTGTTCGTATGCGAATCATACTTATTTTTTGATTATTGTTGAGTGAGATGTTGAGTAAAGCAGAGTCGAAATCAACAACATCATGCATATTGTTAAGTATGAGTACGATAAGTACTTCAAGCTTTGAATAGGAGTAGTATGATTTTGATATTAGAATAAGTATGAATGAGTATAAGTATCAGAAATTATGAGTATGATTCGAATTTACTCAGGTTTTTAAATACCCATTGCTGATCTTTGAAAGCAATGCCTTGAAAAAGATATCTTGCAATAACATCAGAGAGCTAAAAGACAGACTTGCAGATGAAAAGAAAGAAGAAATTTTGTAGACAGCCTATGAAGCTGCAAAAAGGCACAAGCACAATATATTCTAATGCATCTAAACATATGTTTTTAAACATTTGTATATAAGCATTTGTGACTAAGCATGTCTTTCCATACATAAGGGGGAAGCTCTTTATTAACAGAAATGCTGAGAAAGCTTTTGCTTTTAAATGCCTTTATTAAAATCCCACAAAAAAAGGAATAAAGCTCAGTTGCTTGGATTATCTAGAAAATGCCCTTCTTTATAATGTATAGATAGATATAAAGAACTATAAATGACACCCTTACATATCCAGAATTTTTCCATAATTTAACACCAAAAATTTATTGCTTATCTATTGCAGGAAAAGTGTCCTATTTGGAAAGCTGTTATATGACACAGGAAAAGTGTCCTATATGGAAAACTGTTATATGAGACAGTATTATGGCTAGATAAACAATAAATTCCTTAAGTATCTGTAGGATAAATTAAAATCCCGAGAAAATATGTCCTTTAAAGGATTTCGGAAATTCTTTCAGAAGCTTTTGAAGCTTTAAAGTTATTAAAGCTTATTTATGTTATCCTTCCCACCAACCATATTTCTTACCATACTTGCCACCTAAATTTGATTTATTACAAGCAGTTGCTTTCAAACTTCTGCTATAATTTTTAACATCCACCTTCCATTGTTCATTATGTGGTTTATGTGGCATGATTTCCATTGGATTGCATTCCACTTAAGTGCCAATCCCATAACTACCACAAACTACTGCTTGAATAGGAATTCGAACTTAAAGTCCATTGTGATTTATTTAAATTACAAAAACTACAATAAAAATTATAAACAACAACCTACAACAAAATAAATAATAACACTTTCAGCTTAAAGCTTCTAGGGTATGAAGCTTTTATTAAAAATACCCTGATTTTTGGGAATTTCATCAAGTGTAGGACTGGGTATATCAAATACAGGATATAAAGGAGTAAATTCACAGCGATCTAAAACATGTTGTTCACCTTCATTAATATTATTACGTGCCGTATGATACGATTCTTCATAAGAAGGAGGGGCTACAACAATAAAATTGTTTTGTTATTATAATAAAACGTTTTTAAAATATTCTTATGAAACTTACGCAAATGTGGTGTTAATTGCTCAAGAGTTGGCACATTATCCATTTCATTAATGAAATTTAGAGCTAAATCTGTAGGCCTTTCTCTGAAGTTACCACCTGCAACAGCAGCACCAGAAGGTTGCTGTTGTATAACATCTAAACCTGTGGTATTATTTGCCAATGGTATGTTACCAATGATGACGGGTATCGTAATGGTTTGGCTTTTTTGAAAACTTTTCATAACCACTTCCATTTCCACTTGATAGTGGATTTGTATAACACCACATGCATGCAGACATGTAGGTGGTGTAGCTGGCACATGAATCAATTCCCTTAAGGATCTGGTACAATTGCGTAAAACACCATCGCTTTGAATTTTACTTACACTTATGCGTTGAACGTTGTGGTGCATAGGATTCTGGCTAATATAACGCACAATCATTATTAAAGCAAATCTTACTTCGGATACAGCTATATTGCTGTTATTAATGAGCAATGCTTGTACGGGTATACTTTGTCCAGGTACATAGCCAGCTTGGGGAATTTTCAGTTCCATTTTTATAGGCTCTGTCGTGCAAGGACCACATAAAAAGCTACGATATGCTTCACTATTGGAGGGAATCTAGAAAAATATTTAAAAAAAATCACAAAAGTTTGTTTAAAATCTTCTCTACTACACTTACTCTTATTTGCGGTGATTCAAAATTTAAATCAGTCATCCTTAATACCGTAAAACCTCGTTTAAAGCTTATATCAAACTTCCATGGTCTCACCAAAGCCACTTTGACTGTATATCGTATATGACCATGTTGTCCTTCATACGATGACGGACAATCCTGTGGCAATTGGCAAGCAAAGGTAAAGTTGTGTACACCAGGAGCAATTGTTAATTTTGAAAGTCCTTTTAAAGATACAAAAAAAATTTATTTTTCGAAACTTTAAATAACACTTCAAGACTTACCATGTTCAGAACCCATTAGATAGGAATTGGTTGCTAAATAGTCTTCCCGACCCTGGAACATGTGTTTTGTATAGAAACTCCTTTCACTCCATAATGTCGAAGCATAGCCTGATATTTGTAGTAAAATAGCTGAAATAAAAATCATTAAATATCGGTTTATCAGAACAAATAGAAATGACATCAAAATAGCGAGCATACATGCTTGAAATGGTCTTTAACAACTTAGACATCAGTAAGTCCTAGCAACGTTACCTTAATAATATTACAGATTTTTATCAATATTTTCCATGATTTGATCTAGTTTTAGTTGACTGATCACTCAGAACATATTTAACATCAAAATTATCAGATTCAAGGCCAACAAACCATGTCTAAGTGAACTCCAAAAACGTTTTCAGCAGCCTGCTACTTATTCTTAGGTTTTATATAAAGTGTTTACCATGGATGCATATAACATGCAACAGCACATGCAACTAATAAATTTTTTTGATTAAAATGGATTTTCGCTTATTTTACGATTACCATAATCGTGCTACCGACAGGACTATAGGCAGTGTAGTGGATAAATTCTAGTTCACAAGTTCAGTAAACGATATAGCAACACCAGTACGATTCCAAAGAGCTAAATCTGCCAAAAACAACGCCGCTATCAATGAGAGGAGGCATTCACTTTCTCATCGCTCCAATGCATCCCGAAAAATACTTGTATGGTTTTTGGATTTTGGGCTGTGGACATAATCGGTTACTTTGAGAACGACATCGGCCTGGCCATCATTCTCAACGGCAAGGATTATAGCATTATATAGGTGAAGATTACAGGCTTATTTTTGTTCTCCATTGACAGACATGGACACCAACGACATGTGGCTTTAACAGAAATGAACTGTGTGGCACGGTCTTGCTACATTGAAGAGCATGATGTTGGCCCAGGTATCAATGTTGACAATTATCAACTTTTTCTGGACACCTGCGAAATGTGGTTTCAATAAGATCACACTACGTGCCACACATACACAAATACATAATTGGTCATTACAACCCTTCAGCCTGGATTATGGACCTAGTTTCTCACACCACTTATGTTAAGTGCGTTAATTCTATATAGTTTAAAGTCGACTCCGAACGACAGGTTTTTAAGAAGCTTTTCATGGCAATTTTATTTACTCCTGAGTTTTTTCCGGAAATTTGCTGAGAAGAGGTCGCCGAAGAAATATTTTTTTTCATATTTCATTTTGATGTCTGACCTGAGGTTTGAACCGTGGCCTTACGTCTAACAAGCCAACATACAACATACTAGATTACAGCGACTTGCACAGCCAGAGATTAGTTTCAGCTAAATACACTGAATAATTTACTTTTGAAATGCAGTGTAGTGTACACATTTCTTTTAACTGCAAAATTTCTTGAAAGTGCATACCTTAACTACAAATACGTATGCAATCGAGTACTTTGCGCTTAAATATTTCTGAAATTATATAATATGCTTCTATAATTAGATAATCTTATCCAACGAGCATATTTCTGCTTTAATTTAATATTTGTTTTTATTGTTGTTTTCGCTGAAGAGAAAAAAATTATCATCAGAAATTCTTGAGCTCAAGCAAATTTTTAATAAATGGGAAAGAATTTTAAACTAAAGTTTCCATAAAATAAATAAATAGTTAAATAATTACGCCATTCTTGAATAATGACTAACGTTTTGTTATAATTTGATATTTATTTGTGCTTTTCTTATTTTCTATTAAAAGTAAATTAAGTAAACACTTCTGTTTTATTTTTTTGTTTTATTCTTTAGATAACAATATGAATGAAAAATTAAGAGTGTAAAATGCTACACAGTACAGTTCGCTTATAATGAATATCGTGTTGTTTTATTATAATGTGAGACAGTAAGGGCTATTATTACAACTTGCCGTTAAAGTTTGGTTTAGTTAAAGGTAACTTTAGCTAAGTTAACGGCAAGTTGTAATAATAAAGTCATATTCGAAAAGATACGGCTTAATGGCACCTATATATAATAATGAGCACAAAAATATCATCTTTTTTCACATACAATGGCTTTTCCAGAATCAATATTGGGGTCTGCAAGCACCATATATCTGTGATCATTTTACTTTGCGACATACTCAAGCTAGACTTCGAGACGCTGATCACTGCAGGCTACTGGAACAAAATTTGTTTACGAACACGACTCTTAATTTCGAGAAGCATTAGTAAAATGGGTTGAAAATCAGCATTGAAAGCCACAGCTGGTTTTAACTGTTGCTTGAGTTTGACTTTATTTCCATTAAAATGGAAATTCAATTGCAAAATATGCTGTAATGAGGCGTTAGATGTGTCAGCAGATTGCTGGCAAAGTTTCTCAAAAATTTGTCATTCGGAGACAGCTTTAAACTATAGGTCCCACCTACACACACACACACACACACATAAGTAGGCTGGGAAGCTTGGTCGTAATCCTGACAGAATTGCTGTAATGATAAATTACGTATGTATGTATGTATGTATCAGAGATCAGCAATTAGTATTCAAAAAGATGAGTAGATTCGAATCATACTCATAATTTCTGATACTTATACGAATTCATATTTATTTGAATATCATATTCATACTAGTCATATTCAAAGGTAGAAGTCGCGTACGAACACTAAAATACTCACAAGAAGGTTGTGTGTTTGCTTTGCTTGATGTCTTTGTCTTTCTTATTTTTTTGTAAATGTAACAGAAACTAAGACTGTAAATTTTAATGAATGATTCGAGTCACTCGATTTATTTATAAGTTTTATAAGTATTTTTTTTAAATTTATGAATCTGAATGAGTAGGCGTATGAATCAAACATATGTCAACGCTGTACTCATACTCATTGCAACTTGTACAAAGCGAATTCATAACAAGTGGCCTTATGTCAACAGCTGACTTGTCTTGGGCTGTCAAAATTTGTGTATGTTTGTTGTGCGTTTGTGTGTTGTTGTTAATTTTTTTTTCTTTTCCATTTTTTTTCTTCCTATTTTGACATCCGAATGGAGGTTTAACAAAAACAAAATGCCTATTGTTTTTGCATTGTTGTACTTGTTGTAGAGTTGCAGTTACCTTATTGAATTTGCCTTGACCTTGTACTTGTATTGAATTTCAATACTGTGTGGCTCACTAATATTCAAAATTTCATGAGTACTTATGAGTAGCGAAAAACGATTCATTGTTGATCTGTGGCACGTACGAGTAGATATGTATTGATTATCCACAGGCCTAACCACTTGTTTTATTTTCAATTTTTTGAAATAAATTTATAATCTTTTAAACTTTTAGCACAAAAAGTCAATTATGATGACCTTAATAACTCCATAATTCTCGAAAATGCTTAGTTTTTAATCACCACATTGTATCTCGACTATAAGGCGATTGTTAAACCTTTTAGTAAATAAAGGATAGATATTCAACTACACAAACTTGAAAACTCACTTCAGGCAAACAATTATTGTCGTTAGAGTCCTTGGTAATAAAACTTACTCTTCAATTTTGTTTTTCTTTTTTTTATCAAATTTTTTTTATCACACTGTAGATGCTTGCATAGATATATGCACTTCCAAACAACTCAACATCGCCATCACAATATTCGTAAATTTCTAAACATTTTGGAGCAAAATCCCATTATTCGTTTTAAGCAAACTTCACTGTATTAACCACACAATCAAAAAGACCATCTAATAGTTTTTTTGTTTTTTACATACCATTTACTTCTGTTGGTTTATCACATTTGAGTGTTATGGTACCGCTAACCATTTGACCGGCAAAATAACAACCCGTTACATTCTGATCGAATTCAATAGTACACGTTACGACCATTATGCGTTTGCCTGTACGCCTCAACAATAAATTTTCAACTAAATTTAGTAATTTTTTTTGGTGAATTTAATGAATTCAATTAAGGAAACAAAGTCTACCGAACTGTGCTCGTACTCTCCTTAGCTTGTACTATCAGTTAGTAGACGAAATTAAAATTAAAACAACAAAGTTTTATCAACGAAATAAAACAGAATGAAAAAAGTATGCAAAAATTATGATAATATAAGTAACTACCACAACAACAAATTTAAGCAGCCACCTTGTAATCAGTAGAACAAAAAATTGTTTTTAAAAGGCCAGTAATACTGTAGTTGTAGTACTCATAACCAGCTAAAGTGTGGAGACTTTTTTCTGTTTGAATTTATATTCTGAACAACTGATAATAATTTGAAAAGAGCTAATATTTGATTACAGTTACAGTTTGATGAAGAAAAATAAAAACAAAACAATTAGCAAAGCCTACTGGTTTGTTTGTATCTGTCCGTCAAATGAAAATCAAATAGTTTTAGAGTATCAGCGGAAGGCAATAAAATTAGACGGTGAGAGAGACAAAGCAGTTTTTCTTGTTAAGGTAGTTACTGTTACTTACGTAAATTGCGTAACTTATTTACGCTTCTTAATCGTACTCAGCAAATATTGTTACGTTTTTATCTTTTTAAAAAGGTTTAAAATATGAGTTCGTTGATTGTAAACAAAATAAAAATAAATTTGTGTTTAGTTTCAATTAAACTCTTTATTGTTCGCACTTCTTTTGTGTGCCACTATTTACAACTTGATGTATTCAACAATAATTTGCTTGTTCGTTATTTTTCTTTACACTTCTGTTCGGTAGATCTTTACAATTGCGATCTTCAAACCACGACTGTTTTCTTCACACACAACACAACTTCACACAAGACTAACTGAGTCCTTACTACCGGTTGCCTGCTTTGTCTTGCCTTTTTATATGCCCACGTAATCAGTCTGATGAAGGTTCTTGATGTCGAACGTTCGGGGTTTCGCCTTCTCGGGAACTCTATCGCGACTTCATTGTTGTTTGTGTATTTTGTTCATATTGCTTGTTACGTTCTCGCTTACTTGTCTATCCCCTTTCCTTTCACATTGATGTTGTTGGTTTACTTGTAACCAGTTCGTTGTATTTGTTTGTATAGTTTTCGCTCATTTTAATGTCAAAAGATGTACACTATTACTATTTTCATAAGAATATGTCTTATAAGAATCTAAAGAAAGAAATAATTTAATTAATGTCTTAATGTATTCAATACCATCGAAAAGCTGAAGTATATAGCTGTACATTAGCAGGCACGACGAAATTTTATAAGCAGCCAATTCCCAAATACAGCCAACATCTAACCTGAGCAGGAAGAGAATTAAAGGAAAGTTTGCTAAGAGTTTTATTTCCCACACTACTGCTTCAAAAATGTTTTAACACACAGTATTTCATCTAATCCTCTTTCTCCACCCTTTTATCTCCACCCTTCTTTCTCCACATTCTTTAAGTTTTTATCGAGATTTCTAAAAGCTTTATAAGTCTTAAGTTGACGGAAAAAAATCTCTTAGGTAGGATCATCCTCCCTTTAGCCAAACGCTCACTTTTATCTTCTTAGTTACTCATAATAATAAAAAAAACAATTTATCTGCTCGTTAAAATCCTCCCTTTAGTTAACGGCAAGTTGTAATAATGGCCCTTAATTTCGAAATTTTTCAAATTACTTACTAGTTATGACATTTACTGCTGCAACGATAACTTTTTTAATTTTTAAAATGAAAATAAAATTGTTTTCAAAAATTCCAGTAAAGTAAGCCTAGTAATTTTATTCTCAATAAAAAATATTTTCACAACCATGTTGTCTTATCAGGATCTGTTACCGCTGATGGCATTATATGACCATCGATCTCATCTCCACTTCCAAGTATATTGTTACGCGGCTGGGGACTTGTCGGTGTGGGTATATTGAACACAGGATATTTGGGTGTAAAAGTTTTCTCACCATAATCATGTTTAGCGTCCTGCGAAAGTTGGGCTTTACTCATATGATCGGCTGCCATATAAACAGGAGGAGCTACAAGCAAACAAATTACATGATTTCACAAAGCAAAACTCCAGTCATATTTTATTATCACTTACGTATGTTACTTGTGGCCCACCAAGGTTCGCCATTTCGATCACTAGTGCAGGGACCATTGTTATTCTCCAACCAGCTGTTGACTGTGATATTAGTTTCTACACTTTTTGCATTATCTTCCGTACTGAAATTACTAGGCATAGGCTGTTGTTGTACCACCAAACCACCCGTTTCTAAAGGTACATTACCTATGGTTATTGGTATATGAATACATTGGTTGGCATACATGAAACCATTTATTTTAGCCTCCACTTCGATACGATAGCGAATGTGTATAATTCGGCAGAGAGTATTGCATGATGGCGGTGTAGCTGGTATGGGCAGCAAATAATTGAATTGTTTCTTGGTATAGCGTGGCACTGGATCACCTACTAATTTCGAGACGATTTTGATTTCCTGTTCTCTTTCGTCGCATGGATGATCAGCAAAATAATCGATTACCATAACTAAACGGGCACTTATTTCATTAATATCAGCTCTGGTTTCATTTGTAACTAAAATACTGATGGGTATTAATTGACCGGGCACGTAACCTGTTTGCGGCAATTGTACTTGCATTTGCAATGGATTCGATTTACAAGGACCACAGCAAAAAATTTTGGAAAAATCTGAAGAGACAGGTAACTGTAATTGAAAGGATATAAATTATGATTGAGAATAATGAAAAAGCTAAATTTTTAAGTTATGCATAGATTTTGTTATTTGATTTCATTTCTTTTTACTGATATGATGATATCTAAAGCACACAAGTTGGCAACGAATAATGCCAATGCTTAAGTTGAGGTCCGATATCCATTATGAAGGGCACAACTTATCGTGATGTTACCCGCAATTAAGGCAACTAAAGAATATTGCATTGGTCATTGAATCAAACAAACATATTCGAAACGATAATAAAAACTTATGAAAGAAACTTATCTTGGCCGGTTTTTCTCTTACCAAATTTATATAAAAGCATTGCCTCAAATAGGCATTTATGCCGAAGCTAGATGTAGACAAGACAGAAACTATTCGAATAAAAATTCGGTTTTATTATCAGTGAACAGCTGAACCATTCCTACCATACAATAAGTATGTCTGTATAAATGCTACCGTTCCCCTCCTACTTATTACAACTTTGAATATAGAAATTCCTTTTCGAATTTACAGCTAATTCTTAATGAAATTCCCACCTGCAATATATGATCCTCCTGCAGGTTCAAATTTCTAATATTGATCACCGTTAAGCCCCGGGTATATCTTTGATCGAATTTCCAGGGACGATTCAAAGTAATTTGAATTCCATATCGTATATGGCCATATAATGCTTCAACAGATGAGGGACATTCGTTTGGTATTTGGCAACTGAACGAGTAACTATGAACACCAGGTTCTATAATAACGCCTCCGCTATTGTTGGTCTCTACAAGAAACGATTCACATTTCACATAAATTCCATGTTTCATGATGGAAAATAATAAACTTACCCTGTTCGGATGACGTAAATAAATATCTTTTCGATTTTATATAATCTATGTGAGCATAATAAGTGATTTCCGATTTTTTTTCTCTGGTTGAAGAAGTATCCTCTTCAGTCCATTCTGTGTGGGCCATACCAAATATTTTTAAAACAACAGCTAAATTTGGGATTCAGAAAAATTCTGTCAAATTTATTTTCTTAAAGAAAATTTAAAACGAAATAAAACCTTTTACTGTCTTGCGTTTATCACATGTTAAGGTAACTTTGCCATTGACAATCTGCCCCGCCATGTAAACACCCTGGGGACTGTCTAAGAATTCTATGAGACAATTTACAACCATTGTTAAAGATTCGAATGGAGTTGTGTTATAATTCACTTAAAATGTTCTTCACTTTACAATTAACTTCTCTGAACTGTATGGTTTTGCTAAATGAAAGCGAAATATTTTTACAGACATTTTGCTGTACGTTGTTAATCACTTGATTGATTATGTGCTCTTGAACGGTTAAACTTAAGAGTTAGAATAGATAAGCATATCTTTAATATTTTATAAATTAACACCATTTCATAGATTAAATATCGTTATTGGTGAATACCCGGTTAAAAATTTGGTTTTTGTTTTGAAATTTGAATTGTTTCAATGATTAATACAGGTTATACGTGGAGTACGTATTATATTGTAGAAACCGGTGACACGTTTTAAATTTAAACCGGAAGTAAACAATGAAAAAAATAACAAACAAAAATGTATTTTAAAATCAAACCGTTTTGATGGAAGCCTACGGAATTTTTAATTTTCATTCGTCTTAAAAATATTAGCTTAGGGCAGGATACCTACCAGAGATCAACAATGAATTCTCTTGCATTTCACGTAGATTGTTATCATGCCAAAGTCAACAATATTGTCTGTTCATGTTCTCATTCATCCTAAAATAGCCTTAACATTGAAAATAATTTTTCAAATAAAAGTAAGTTCAGTTGCCAACTGCATTTCCATGGTGATTTGGCAGAACAAGGAGAACAAACGTCAATCAATTTGGTAGACATAGCTTTCATAGGATGGTCATTAGCGACTCTCAAGTGTAAAAGCTTCTAGCGGAAAACTCGATTTAAAATTTGTTGCTGTATGTGGTCAATTATTACTTGATTTTAATTTACAAACCACGATTAAAGAAATAATTTCTAATAAGCCAACACACTATCTACTAGCAACTCCAACCGCTGCAATCATAACTTCGTAATTTTTAAAATGAAAAGAAAAATGTTTTCATAAATTTCAGTAACGTTTATTCTCCAAAAAAAAATATATTTTCACAACCATGTCGTCTTATCAGGATCTGTTACCGCCGATGGCATTATATGACCATCGATCTCGTCTCCATTTCCAAGTATATTATTAGGCGGCTGGGGACTTGTCGGTGTGGGTATATTGAACACAGGATATTTGGGTGTGAAAGTTTTCTCACCATAATCATATTCGGAGTCCTGTGAGAGTTGTGCTTTAGTCATATGATTGGCCTCCATATAAACAGGAGGAGCTGCAAGCAAACAAATTACATGATTTCACAAAGCAAAACTCCAGTCATATTTTATTATCACTTACGTATGTTACTTGTGGCCCACCAAGGTTCGCCATTTCGATCACTAGTGCAGGGATCATTGTTATTCTCCAACCAACTGTTGACTGTGATATTAGTTTCTACATCTTTTGCATTATCTTCCGTACTGAAATTACTAGGCATAGGCTGTTGTTGTACCACCAGACCACCCGTTTCTAAAGGTACATTACCTATGGTTATTGGTGTATGAGTACATTGGTTGGCATACATGAAACCATTTATTTTAGCCTCCACTTCAACACGATAGCCAATGTGTATAATTCTGCAGAGAGTGTTACATGATGGTGGCGTAGCTGGTATGGGCAGCAAATAATTGAATTGTTTCTTGGTATAGCGTAACACTGGATCACCTATTAATTTTGAGACGATTTTAATTTCCTGTTTGCTGTGTCTGCTTGGATGATCAGCAAAAATATCGATCACCATAACTAAACGGGCACACATTTCATTAATATCGGCTCTGGTTTCGTTTGTAACTAAAATACTGATGGGTATTAATTGACCGGGCACATAACCTGTTTGTGGCAATTGTACTTTCATTTGCAGTGGATTAGATTTGAAGGGACCACAACAAAAAACTTTAGAAACATCTGTACTGACAGGTAACTGAAATTGAAGGGATGTAAAATATAATTGAGGATACTGAAAAAAGAGCATTTTAAAGTGATGTATGGACTTGGCATGTTGATTTCGGTATGAACAGAACATTATCGAGTGATAATTGAGTGTTTAAAGGTTTTAATAAGAATACCAAGCAATTCTAGGCTCTAATATTACAAAAAAAAATTTCATCATGGTTGACTTAAATAAATCATTCAGAAACTACATGCAGCCAAGAAGACCAACAATCATAACGACTAAGCATACATAATTGGCTCATTACAACCCTTCAGTCAGGATTACGGCCTAGCTCCTCAACACCACTCATGTTGTGTGCGTTAATTTTATACATGAGTGGCGGGACCTACAGTTTAAAGTCGACTCCGAACGACAGATTTTTTTTGAGAAACTTTTCATGGCAATTTTTACTCTCAGAGTTTTTGCCAGAAATCTGCTGAGAGGAAGTCGCCGAAGAAATACTTTTTGTATTTTGTTTTTGATGTCTGGCCTGGAATTCGAACTCGGGCCTTTCGTCTAATAAGCCAACACACTACCTACTAGACCACGGCGACTAAGCAAGTTAGATTTTTAAAAGATTTGTTGAAAAAATTATTCCAAATGGGCGAAATATGAAAAGCACATATCTTTCGCCAACATGTTCTCAGTAGTCTTCTGACAAAAGCTCAAATCTTCAAACGAACGAAAAATTTCTCAAATTATCATGAAAGGTTTCTTAAACCTCTCGCTTGTAGTTGAAGTTAGAATGTAGGCTTAGCCATTCATTGACAAAATTAACACACACAACATGGGCATCCAGATGTTAAGTTGTATCAGGCTTACAAAGGTTTGAAAGGTTTTAAGTACGTAAGTACATAGCAGAGGTCAGCAATGTGTATTCAACAAGATGTGTAGATTCGTATCATACTCATAATCCCTGATACTTATACTTATTCATAATTATTTTAATATCAAACTCACATTATTCATATTCAAAGTTTGAAGTACTTATCGTACTCATATCTAACAATACGCATGATGTTGTGGATTTCGACTGTCCTTTACTCAATATTTACAAAAATCACAAAATAAATATGATTCGCATACAAACACTACAATACTCACTGGAAGGTTCTGTGTGTTTGCTTTGCTTGCTGTCTTTGTCTTTTTCTTTCTTCTTTTTTTGTAAATTGTTGATGAATGATTTAAATCACTTGAATCATTTATAAGTATTAAAAGTATTTCTCTAAATTTATGAATCTAAATGAGTAGGCATATGAATCAAACATATTTCGAATGTTATGAGTTTGATGTCACCGTTGTACTCATACTCATTGCGACCTGTACTTATAAATCAATGTACGAAAGTAGTTGAATTTCACTACATACTGTTTACTCCTCATACTCAAAATTTCATGAGTACTTATTTGAGTAGCGAAAAAACGATTCATTGCTGGTCTCTGAGACATAGGCATCCATAAAGTAGTGTTGTTGAAGTAAATACTACCATTCCCCTCCTACTTATTACAACTTTGAATATAAATATTTCCTTTTCGAATGTACTAAAGATTTAAGAGACTTATTGTTATTGAAATTCCCACCTGCCATGTACGATCCTCTTCCAGACTGAAATTTCTAATATTAAGCACTGAAAAGCCCCGTGTATATATTTGATTGACTTTCCAGGGACGCTTTAAAGTGATTTGAATCCAATAACGTATGTGGCCATTAACAGCTTCAACAGATGAGGGACATTCGTTTGGAATTTGGCAACTGAACGAGAAACTATGAACACCAGGCTCTATAATAACGTCTCCCCTATTGTTGGCCTCTACAAGAAACGACTCATATTTCACATAAATTCCATGTTTCATTATGGAAAATAATAAAACTTACCCTGTTCGGTTGATGCAAATAAATATGTTTTCGATTTTATATAATCTATGTGAGCATAGTAAGTGGTTTCCGATTTTTTTTCAGAAGTTGAAAAGGAATCCTCTTCCGTCCATTCTGTGTGGGCCATGCCATTAATTTTTAGGCTAACAGCTATATTTGGGATTCAGAAAACATTTTTCAAACTTATTTTCTTAAAGAAAATTCAAAACAAAATAAAACCTTTAACTGTCTTGCGTTTATCACATGTTATGGTAACTTTGCCATTGACAATCTGCCCCGCCATGTAAACACCCTGGGGATTGTCTATGAATTCTATGAGACAATTTACAACCATTGTTAAAGATTCGAAAGTAGTTGTTTTATAATTCACTTAAAATGTTCTTCACTTTACAATTAACTTCTCGGGACTGTATTGATTTGTTAAATGAAAGCGAAATATTTTTACAGACATTTTGCTTGCTGTACGTTGTTAATCATTTGATTGATTATATGAATACTCTTAAATGTTAACTTTAAGAGAATGCACAACGATAGATAAGAATAACATATCGAAATTATCATATTTTATCAAGGCAAATACAATATCATGAATTATTATTATTATTTTTTATGCGGGTAATTACCCGTCCATAAATAAGTATTTTGTTTTGAAATTCAATTTATTTGAGTGACTCATGTGTATTATATTGTTGAAACTGGTGCCACGTTTTATATATGTAAACATGAATTTAAAAACAATAAATAAAATACAAAACAAATAACAAAAACTTGTATTTTAAAAACAAATCTATTTAGAGGAAGCCTGTGTTATCATTTCTTAAAGCAAAATTTAAAGAAAAAATTGTTTGATTTTCATCAAGCTTATAAGCTACAGAGTTGTAAGCAATAGAGAGCGAGAATTTCTCTTTTCCAAATAAGTTGTTATAAACTTGTGTGCATTGAGATATTCTAATATATATAATGAGCAAATCATATTCGTCAATCATTTTTGTGACATATATTTTATTTACAATTTGTTTTTGCTAAAACCTAAGCAAATAAGTAAGCTCAAAGGAGAGAAGTAATAGGGACATACATACATACATAATTGGCTATTACAACCCTTCAGTCAGGATTATGGCCAAGCTTCTCAACACCACTCATATTTTGTGCGTTAATTTTATACATGAGTGGCGGTACCTACAATTCAAAGTCGGCTATTCGTAGCAATTTCATTTAATCTCAGAGTTTCTGCCAAAAAACTGCTGGGAGGAAGTCGCCGAAAATATATTTCCTTTTTTTTTCATATATGTATGTATACTTTTATACTATTTATTCAAAGTCTGTGAAAAGCTCTTCTCAGCAGACGTAATGTCTGAAATTCAAAGATGTAGTAACTGCAATAGATGTGACAGAAATCAGTGTAATTTGGGTCAAATAAAAAATTACCCAAAGTAATAAAACACAAATTTAAAAAGACGAGGTTTTGATGATTTGTGAATGCTTCAGTTCACCTGATGCTGCCTTTTATAAACATTTCTTATTTGAGAGACTCAGGTGGCAATTTAAACAGAATAACGATCGCAAACATTCCAGTTGAACTATAAAACGTATATATATAATGTTAGCATTTTTAATAGCCAAGCAAGTATGAGTACGATAAGTACTTCAAACTTTGAATATGAGTAGTATGAGTATGATATTAAAATGTGTATGAATGCGCATAAGTATCAGAAATTATGAGTATGATTGGAATCTACTCATTTTTTTGAATACTAATTGCTGATCTCAGGTACACATATCCCACTGTATATAAATATTGGTAAGGAGGGTGCTCTTTTCAACCGGGGTAGTAGAACATCCAGGATAATTTTAGAACTCAAGAAAATTGTACTCGCCATTACCCTATCTATCTATACATTTCAATCACTAGAATTTTCCAAGGGAGCACATATTTTGATTGAACATGATTTTTTCTTTTATTCTTTTTCTGCTTACTTTAACGAACACAGGAGCTTACACAAGCAATCTCTCTCTCTCCTAAATTATTGATCAAATTTTTCCAGCTAATTGAGTAAGAGTTAAGGAATAGGTTTAAGCTGATACGAAAACTTTCAGGAAAAAAAATTGTAGTGAACGAATCTTATTTCTCCATATTAATTATTTAGCCTTTCAATCACAAGTTTAGAATTTCACGCGCATTGCTTATTAAACGGAGCGTGTATGTAGTTTTCTTTGAAGACCGAAATGAGTTCTTTAATAAAATTGCACGTTTAAGGCCCATTATTACAACTTGCCGTTAAACATGTATCTTTAGCTAAAGTGAACTTTAAAGTCACATTTAACTTATTTTCGTTATTATAACCTAATGGTAACATAAAGTTAACTTCTTCAAAAATATGGCAGTGCCGTAGCAATGTCGATAAAACTGCTCAATTAAACAAGTTTTTTTAAACGCAGTGGCAACGAAGGTCCTCTTTTGTTGTTGCAATTGCTCATTTTATTTGTGTTTGAAATTGCCATATTAAAAATAATATATAATATGACAAGTTCTAACATAAACTTAACTTTAAAAGTTTAAGGTAGGATGATCCCCACTTTAGCTTAACGATTATTTCTATCGTATTGGGTACTCATAATAATGAAAAACAATTTATCTGCTCGTTAAAATCCTACCTTTAGTTAACGGCAAGTTGTAATAACTAAATAAACTTTGTCTAGGAACTGTAAGATTTTAGACTTCTTACAGGCTGGTAGAGCAAAATATATGCCAAATTAATTAAGTATGCACCTTACTCTGGCAGTTGTTACAAAAAAAAAATTTGAATTTCTATTAAAACTTAATTTCCACTTACCCCTATCACAGGATCATTATAATTTAAATTCATCACATTGAGAACCGTAAATGCTTTTGTAAATTTCTGATCAAATTTCCATGGTCGCTCTAAGTTAACTTGAACAATATAACGTATATTACCACTATTGCCCTCAAACGATGAGGGACAATTTGCGGGTAAATGGCAAGCAAAACTAAAGGTATGTATGCCAGGTTCTATAACAACGGATTGATCTGTAGGTATTGAAAATAAATATAAACGTCAGAAAAATCATAAGAAAACATATATTAATTTGCAAAAATTTACCCGAAGTTGTGGGAGACATTAGATAAGTAACACTATTTATGTAGTCCTCTTTGCCCGAGTACCTAACTGTTTTCCGTTGATCGCCAGTACCTTTAGATTCAGACCAACTTGATTCAGCTGAACCAGTTATTTTTAGAACAACCGCTATATGTTAAAAGCAAAACAAAAACAGAAAAGATATGAAATTAGATTTAAAGTCTGTAATGATTCACTGTTTTCTTAGACTACTCTCGTACCTTTAACTTGTTTTACTTTATCTGCTGTAAGAGTTACCTTTCCATTGATAACTTGTCCAGCATAGAAAATCGCATTGGGATTATTTTCAAATTGTATGTCACTTGTTACAACCATTTTTGTTTTCTTTGTTTTTCTACAACACTTTTTCAATAATTAATAAAGAATTTTTGTTAAAATCGTTAAATCGTTAAATTTTTTTGTGGTTTGCTTCAGCAGTTGTCGTCTTGGTTAAGGTTCATTTAACACTTAATATCTGTATCGTGTTTTTTAATTGCTTAAAAGTTATTAATGTGTTTTTGTGCGGGTAGCAGGGAAAGGGGGAGGAATTTAAAAAAACATTTGAAAAGAGTGTTAAAGTGCTAAAGTGCTGCTCAAACAACAGTTAAATGCAAACAGTTCAATGCGAAAATTTATTTTTTTTTTTTAAATTATTCTCTAAAAGCAAATTTACTTGTCGTACGTACAATACTGACTGACTGATAGTCTTATCACAGTTGTGATAATAATTGAATTGAACTTCTCTTGCAAGGGTAAGTTATGCGAAACAATATGAAATTTGAAACGCATTGAGCACTCATTTTGTTGGTAAATTTTTTAAAACTATAGATTGTTTGCTATTTACAGAGGCATTAAAATATTGTAAGAAGAAAAAATTGAATGGCTCTTATTTGCTCTTAAGGCAGCAGAATAAATGTCAACAGTTATAATGATTTGGGTTTTAGGTGACTTTCTTAATACGCTACTAATACATAACTAACATAATTGGTCATTGGTCAACCTTTTAGTCAGGATTACGACCTAGATTCTCACACCGCAAATGTTGTGTGCGTTAATTTTTATACATGAGTGGCGGAACCTACAATTTAAATTCGACTCTGAACGACAGATTTTTCGAAAAACTTTTCATTGCAATTTTATTTACTCTGAGTTTTTTTTTGCCAGAAATCTGCTGAGAGGAAGTCTGACCGGGCCTTACGCCTAATAAGCAGGCACACTACCTGCTAGACCACGACGATTTCAGAAAACAGAACAGAACAGAAAATTGTTCTGCAATTCATAACGTATCTGAAGACGTCTGAGAAAACAAGTTTAGCGGGCATTGTAATTTTTTCGAAATCAAAGCCCTTTTATAAACAAATGCTTAGTTCTGACAGTCAGCACATTGACTTTGCCTTACAGCGAGTCTTCCAACATTGCCTTACAAAGTTTGACAGTCGATATCGGCCATCTTATCATTTATTCAATCTCTGTTGACACATCGCATATGGCATTCAAAAATACGTGAAAATAATAGAATTGTTTTCATCAAAATGTGTGTCCCGCTCAAGCATCGTTTAATTTCCGTTGACCATAATATATCCATAATATGGTGGATAAATTAGAATCGATTTCGTGTCGCTCAAAAAAAAACACAATTTGGCAACCATTTGAAAGAAATTTAGTAAATGCTCGACAAACACTCCATACGTTGACTAAACTCAAGATCTACCGAAAACGGCAGAATTCTTGACAGTCGATTGTGTGTCGCTCTGCCTTTAAAAGATCACAATTTGGCAAACATTTGAAAAAGATTCTGTAAATGACCGACAAGCATCCAAACATACATGTATAATTGTTCATTATAACCCTTTAGTCGGATTATGACCTAGCTTCTCACACTTTCTTACACACTGTCGTTTTCTTCGGTTGTTTATCTTTGATTACTGGAACAAATGAATTTTATATTGGCTCAGAAGCAATTCCCGATGTAAAGTTTAGCAAATTGTTAACTTTAAAAGAACAATTTTTTTGAGAGCGACACAAAATCGACTGCCTCTGGTTCTTCTGCCTGCTTTTGGCAGATCTTGCGTCTCATCATAGTCTAGGAGGTAGTGTGTTGGCTTATTAGACGTGAGGCTGCGGTTCAAACCCCAAGTCAGACATCTCCAGTCAAAACGAAATATGAAAAAATATTTCTTTGGCAACTTCTTCACAGCAGATTTCTGACAAAAACTCTATGTATTATTTATAGAGGCACTGAAAATCTATCTTATCCCGGGCATGAACCTTTTTAAGTAGTTAAGTAAAATAATCCATGTTCTTAATATAAAGTTTATTCTATGGGACATAATATTAAAGCATAATTGAATTTAACCTTAGTAATCTAAAAGCCCAAATATATAGAAAGCTTAGTAGTTGTTTAAACTTCATAGCATATTTCTAGCGTAAACTGTGAAAGTAAATAAAATTGCCATGAAAAGTTTCTCAAAAATCTGTAGTTCAGAGTCAACTTTAAATTGTAGATCTCAGCTTTCATGTATAAAATTAACACACCCATGACAGAAGTGGTGCTAGAAGCCAGGTCATAATCCTGACTTGAAGGGTTATAATAATCAATTATAAATCTGTATCAGAGATCAGTAATGAATCGTTTTTTTCGCTACTCATAAGTACTCATGTAATTTTGAGTATAACTGAGTCAACAGTATTGAAATTCAAATACTCTAATTCATTCGTACTCACCACAACACGATTTATAAGTTCATGTTGTATGAGTATGAGTACAATGTTGATATCAAACTCATAACTTTCGAAATATTTTTGATGCATACGCCTACTCATTCAGATTCATAAATTTAGAAAAATAATTATAATACTCATAAATGACTGGAGTGATTCGAATCATTCATCAATGATTGTTGCATTTACAAAAAAAAAAAAGAAAGAAAAAGACAAAGACAGCAAGCAAACCAAACACACCACCTTCTAGTGAGTATTGTAGTGTTCGTACGCGAATCATATTTATTTTGTGATTCTTGTAAATGTTGCGTAAAGGAGAGTCGAAATCAACAACAGATTGCGTATGACTACGATGAATACTTCAAACTTTGAGTATGAGTAGTATGAGTACGTTATTAAAGTAAATATGAATGCGCATAAGTACGAGATATTATGAGTACGATTAGAATCTACTCATCTTTTTGAATACTCATTGCTGATGTCTGGTCTGCATGTATGTAGAAATATTTGAGTAGATTTTTAAAATCAAGAGCGCTCATATTGCTAGAACATTTCCCAGTTCATTGAAAGAAGCTTTCCCTCTTCTATTTGAAAATTAATTGCTTACTGTGAGTCATGAAAAAAACAAAAAAAAACCAAGAAATAACAACAAAATTTTCTACAAATAATATGCCAACTACTGGCCAAACGCAAAAAATCACTGTGTTCATGATAAGATACGAGGCTAAACTTCTGATAACAACAAATTCATATAAATGACAGAGAAAATAATACAAACTAATGCTCAATTAATAAAAATAAAATGTTAAGTAAAAATCAAAAACAACAACAACAAAATATTTATAAACATTTAATAACAAATACAATATTTTTTATCTTGTTGACGTATGTACATATTTACGAAAACAATTGTGAGAGTAGAACCCTAAACGCATATAGCATAGTAAACGTAGGTTAACGTGAGCAAATAGTAGTTTCAGTTAATTGTTTTAACTCGTTTATAAAACATTTATTTTTGGTCTGGTTAACGGCAGGAAAATATAATGTTTAAATTAAAATAAAAAAAAATAAAAAATAAATAAAAGAAAACAAATTAAAACTAATTTGAAAGAAAAAAAAATTGCATGAAATATAATTGGCCATGGCTAATAACTGTGTGATAACATTTGATCAGAATGAATACGGCACTTATTTTACGGGCCAACATGTAACGGGAAAAGTTATTATAACGCTAAATAAACCAAAAAAATTTAAAGGTATTGTTATTAAAAAAAATTTTGAAATGTAAAACAAGTATGTGGAGTAAAAAACTGTTTAATGGCTTGAAAGAATTTTGCCATGCTATGTCCTCTAATTAATTAAAAACACATTTTGATTGAATTACTTGAATCCTGTGAATCTTAAAAAGGTTTTTAACGCCAGTGATTAGAGTGCTAGATTGTTTGTTTGTTTTGTCAGAAACAGTGTTCTAGAGTAAAAAAAATATTTCTTGATTGATAGAGCTTCTGCTCTTTCAATCTCTAACCATCGTCTGCCGCTACTGCTGCCGATCAGCAGTATTCTTGAGTGACCAATTGTTTGTTTGTTTGTTTTCTGAATATCTTGACTATTAGAGCTTTTGCCCTTCGAATCACTAACCATGAGCTATCGCTTATACATGGGATGTGATTTATGCTGTAGAGTCTAAGTATATCCTGAATACAATCTTTGATATTGTTCCAATCCTATGACTGCAAACTTTATAGAATACATCGACCAACGATTTAGTGTAACTGCCCTGAATCTTCGAGTCTCACAATTCAAATGTATTAAAATTAGGATACTTTTTTCTCCCTTTCCTACTTCCTCTCCATTCCTTTATGTCCTTAATTATCTCCTCCTCTTTAGGGCGTATCAATTGATCAATTTGACCTCCGAGTATCGCACTTGTCTCAATTGGCAAGTACACATCAGAGATCAGCAATGAGTATACAAATAAATAAGTAGATTTAAATCATACTCATAATTTCTGATACATATAAGCATTCATACTTATTTTAATATCATACTCATACTACTCATATTCAAAATTTGAAGTACTTATCGTACTCATACTTAAAAATACGCATGTTGTTGTGGATTTCGACTCTCTTTTTCTCAATATTTAACTATGAATCGCTTACAAACACTACGATACTCACTGGAAGGTTATGTATTTGCTTTGCTTGCTGCCTTTGTCTTTTGCTTTCTTCTTTTTTTTTTTGTAAATGCAACAACAACTAAGACGTATAATTTTGATGAATAATTCGAATCACTCGAATCATTTATGAGTATTATATGTAAGTATTTTTCTAAATTTATGAATGTGAATGAGTAGGCGTATGAATCAAACATATTTCAAATGTTATGAGTTTGATGTCAGCGTTGTACTCATACTCATTACAACCTGTATTTTTTTGATTCTTGTAAATGTTAGTGAAGAAGAGTCGAAATCAACAATAGCATTCGTATTGTTAAATATGAGTACGATGAGTACTTCAAACTTTGAATATGAGTAGTATGAGTATGATATTAAAATAAGTATGAATGCGTATAAGTATCAGAAATTATGAGTATGATTCGAATCTACTCATTTTTTTGAATACTCATTGCTGATCTCTGTTATGTATGTATTAGACTATAGTATTTATATTATAAACTTCCTTCTTATTACGAGGAAGTGTGCCAGTTGTGTAAAAGGCGCTTCAGGGACCGACTGTAACTCATTGTTAGACCTCCTGCTCTTTGAGACTCATAGCCCTGCCATAAAATAAAATCAAAGACTTGATCCGTAATATCTGTAGCATAATTCTAATTGGTTTATATATCAAAAAAGATAGGTTTTATCCGATTGGTTTTGCTGGGTGACTCATATTTCCAACCAAATTTGTCTTGCTTACAAAGATTTATTCTAATGCAATTTGTTACTATTTGTTCTTTGCATATATATGAGTGTAGATACGGTAAAAAAGAAAATCAATCTAAATGGCATTGTTATCAAAAAAAAAAAAAAATTCAGAGATAACTTTAATAATATCTTATCGTTCTGATAAAAAGGTAAACATTTTATAAAACAAATGAAACTAAAAGCTGACAAGCTAACAAGCTGACTTTTCGATAACGATAAACATTAGAAAATGTACGCAAATTCAAGTAAATTTATAATATAATTTTGACACAACAAAAATATGCATGTAATGCTTTTAAAAATGCTTTCTTTCAATCATATCCAATACAGCCATTAAATTGCAAATCAATGGTTATGCCCAATGCCAGTGGCGTGAGAGACGTGGCAGAAAAAGGGCCATCCATAAGGCTACTAAGAAACGCAAACATACCTACTATGGTCATGAGGATTATATAGCTTCGACGACCTATTTGGTGGGTTCCGAAGAGGGAACAAATGTTATCATTGATGCTGGTACCCATACGTATAGTTTTGCCTGTCCCATACCCATTAATTGTCCCTCATCGTATGAGGGAGCCTATGGTCATATCAGATACATGGTTAAAGTGATATTCATCAGATCGGGAGCTTCTAATCGAACCACTACCAAGGGCTTTACAGTTTTAAAACTATTGGACTTGAACAAGGAATCGGTTTTATTAAGAGTAAGTGAAGCATTTACATTTTTTATTTCTTATTTTCAAACCTTTGTCTCTCACTTTTTCTTCTTGTTAACAGTCTCCCGCTTGCAATGAATCCTTCGAGAACATGTGTTTCTTTCACACCAAGGCAGTGCATTTACGTGTTGATGTTACCCAAACCGGTTATGTGCCGGGTCAAATGATTCTGGTCAGTGCGCATGTTAATAACGAATCCACGACCGATGTTAAAAAACTGCTCATCACACTCATTCTAAGAGCCACTTATATATCCGATACACCCTGCATGCGTACCGTGTCAGAGAAATTATGTTTGGTTAAGAAATTCTGTGGTCCGGTGGCACGTCATACGAATCGTGATTTTGCCGAGGTTATACGTGTACCTGCCACACCGCCCTCCTGTGAACATTTAAGTAAAGTGGTACGCCTTTCCTATGAGATTTGTGTGACGGCTGTAATGAACCCTTTTATGAGTAATCCGAAAACCGTTATACCCATTACCATCGGTAATATACCGTTAATAGCAACCGACCTGGATGCGGATGCTCCTTCTGCCGATGATGTGCCCACAACATCATCATGTGCTATGCAGCGTGCCGAAGGCGATGATCATAATCTACTAAGTGAAGAGACTGAAATTGAATATGAATTGCGTGAGTATTTATTTTCAATTCTAAGGAGAAAAAAAACAATTAAAATCTTTAAATTTCTTTCTGTTTTCATAGCTCCACCTTCCTATGAGGAGGCCATGTTTATGACCACCAACATAGCCGACGATGATGCCAATGCAGTTAATGAAGCCACTCAATTTACACCACGTTATCCTGTATACAATGTCGACAGTATGGTAATGACACAGACTCCGGCACCGAATCCACCTCAAAAACGAAAGAAGCGCCGTAAGAAGAAAAACACACGTGCAGCTACTGAGCCACCGGTAGAGGAAAAGCCACCTAGAGAATCACCAGTAGAAATTTAAAACTTCAATTCCTTTCTGTCATTCCGCTGTCGTAGAGTTTTAATAAATATTTATCGAAATCGTTTTAATCCTTTAAGAGTTTAGCTTTACTGGCATACGTTTGCAAATTTGTTTTGAGAAAATGGCTCCTAATAACGCAGAGCCTTAAATAAAGCCCAAGTGTCTTAAATTTGCTCATCCCTTACAGAAATTAAGATAAGTTGCTTAGTCTAGTAGGTAGAGTGTTAGGTTTGAAAGGCATTCCTCTGATCTTCGTTGTTGATGTTATCCTCTCTGGCAAGTCAGAACTCAAGAGGCTTTGTGAATGTATTTTTTGGGGACTTAATGAAGCTTGAGGCAAGAAAATTATATATTTCCACTTGTCCTTAAAGAGCTGTGGTTGTATTTAAACTCTAAACTCATCTATAGATCTGCTTGCAAGGTATCTGAGATTCAAACCGATGTCGTCTAACTCTGATTGAAGGAATTAAAAAATAAAGGAAGAGTAACCATCCTTGTTACATAAGAATTTCTTCCAGGCCCTAACAATAGACCTTCTATTTATTTTCACTTCGTATTTAAATTTTTTAAAGAAACTCTTTTACGGACTCTTATACCGTCATTTCTGTAAGAGACAGACGCCTATCACACGTCCACTGTAGCGAGTTCTAAAATAGTAGGGTTGCCAACATCTTCCGTGAATATATATTGCGTTGTTATAATGATTACATTGGCCCTCCCTGGTTGATGAAGGATCAAATGGTTTCCTTGCTGTATTATTTAGAGAAGTAGTCGACGTAGTCTAGTAGGTAGTGTATTGGCTTATAAGACGCGAAGCCACGGTTCAAAACCCACGGAAAAAATATTCCATCGGAGTCTGCCTCTCAGCAGATTTCTGGCAAAAAATTAACATGTAAAAGTTCCTAAAAACTTTAAACTAGAGGTCCCGCCATTCATGTATGTAATTAACATCCGCAACATAAAGTGGTGTGAGAAGATATGGTTGTAATGTCTGTAGGTAGGTATGTATCAGAGATCAGCAATGAATCGCATTTTTGCTACTCATAGGTCGGAATGGTAGCTATGATATCACAAGGCTCACTTGATTACGCATAGCGGCCCTTGTTCGCTACTCTTAAGTACTCATGAAATTTTGAGTATGAGTGAGTCAACAGTATTGAAATTCAACAACTCTGATTTATTCGTACTCACTACAGCATTAATTTATAAGTACAGGTTGCAATAAGTTGACATCAAACTCATAACATAAGAAATATGTTTTATTCATACTACTTCATATATACCTACTCATTCAGATTCATAAATTTAGAAATATACTTATAATACTCATAAAAGATTCGAATCATTCATCAAAATTTACAGTCTTAGTTGTTGTTGCATTTACAAAAAAGAAGAAGAAAAAAAAACAAAGACAGCAACCAAAGCAAACACACAATCTTGTAGTGAGCATTGTAGTGTTCAAACGCGAATCATACTTATTTTGTGATTTGAGGTTCTTGTAAATGTTGAGTAAACAAGAGTCAAAATCAACAACATCATGCCCATTGTTACGTATGATTACCATGAGTAATTTAAACTTTGAATATGAGTATGATATTAAAATAAGTATGAATGCGTATAAGTATCAGAAATTATGAGTATGATTCGAATCTACTCATCTTTTTGAATACTAGTCATAACGATTGTACATTTAGACAACATCCTGCATATTGTTAAGTATGAGTACGATGAGTACTCCAAACTTTGAATATGAGTAGTATGAGTGTGATCTTAAAATAAGTATAAATGCGTTTAAGTATCAGAAAGTATGATTTCAATCTAATTATTTATCTTTATTTAAAAATTAGAAAAAAGTGTTAAAACATTTTGCTTTATCCTGGATTCAAACCTTTTAAGGTTGTTAAATAAAATAATTTTTGTTTTTAATATAAATTTTATTTCATAGGATATATATAATATTAAAGCATAATTGAATTTAACTTTATTAATCTAAAGGCCCGAATAGACGACTTAGTAGTAGTTGTTTAAAGAGAGTTTAAAACTAGTTTTTGTAAAAGGATATTCTCATGACTCTGATGGACCAGCTGATCACTCATTTCAAACTCTTCTTGTATTTGGTACTTAGAGCCTTAAAATGTTAATTCTTTAAAGTTGTGTCCTTAAGTTTAATAAAGTGGAAGCGATTTAGAGCACAAAAAAAGAATAAATGGCACATGTTGACTGCAATCATTGCTTTAGAGTGGACCTTATGTTGGTGTGGGAAAACCTGAAGCAACAAGGATTATGTTATCATTTCATAGGTAATTGGTTGCTGAAATAAATATTGAAAACATATTAATTTCTAAATAAATTTGTTTGCTTCTTTTGAAATAACAAGTTTACCTTTGACCTTTGACATTACGATTTAAACTATCGTTTGCTTATAAATTGGATACAACGGTCGAAAATCATCAATGCGATGATTTTCATCAGCATCATTATCAATAAATGGTGAGCCACTGCGTATGCCCTCCTCAAAAGAAGGTTGATCTGTAACAAGAAAAGTTTGATTTGAATAAAATCCAGGCAACATTGTATCAGCTTTAAAGCCTACCATTTTCATAGAATTCCTGTAAACTACTATCACACGATGATATTGATATTTCCGAAGTGGATGAAGTCAAACTGCTTTGATGTTTTAATACCTTGCTAGGGGAACGTGGCCTCTTTACAATATCACCCGTTGGGCTTATTGTTGCCAAGTCAACAGGGCTTGAGCTACACGAAACTGGCGGTTTTAAAGCCTTTACACGCTCCTGCGTTAAAGTTGCGGGCCTTGACTTAACTAAACTCTCCTGCAGTGGTATGGTGCCAATAATAATTGGTATACTTATGGGAAAATCTTTGTGGCCACTTGCATGTGCTATTACTTTCATTAGGTACTCAACACGTATAAAATTACAATTGACTTCACTGGGTGGCACAGAGGGTATAATAAATTGACCCTTCCATAGACGTGCCGACAAATGTTTACACGGTTCGATGAAGGAAATCCGCAATAGAATATTTTCATCTGTAAATTCTTTCTTCTTGGGCAATAGCAAATCCGTTGATTTGGCAATACAAAGGAATTTTTGTGAAAATTCCAACGTATAACCATCAATATCAGTCATCGATTGATTATTTATGTGGAATGTATATTTGACAGTTTGGCCAGGTGCATAAGCACCAAAAGGTATTTGAACATTGTAGAAAATCTTACCACTTGTATATGGTGTATATGAGTCATCGACGGATACGTTTAGCTGGCGGAAAAGAAAAAAAGAAAACTTCAATTAATTTTTTGTTCAATTATTGTTCAAAAGATTTCTAAGAATTGAAATGTTAAAAGCACGAGGTATTCAATTTAACAGGAAATTGTTTATTTTTACTTTAAGCTCGTAGCAAAAACTAGCGATGACAACAACAAGGATTGCGATTAGAAAACTATAAGAAAATGTGTTTCAATGGAAAATTAATGATACATTCGAAGAATTTTTATGTTAATTACATACTCCTCTTTGAAACTATTTTTAGATACCATAGCAATTCTATTTTCTTATGGCTATTATTACAACTTGCCTTTAAACCTTGGTTTATTTAAAGGTAACTTTAGCTAAAGTGAACTTTAAAGTCACCTTTAACTTCTTTTCGTTATTATAAATTAAAGATAAAATAAAGTTAACTTCGTTTTTTTTTTGTTGTAGACGCTCATTTTGTTTAAATTTGAAGTTGCCACATTGAAAATAATATATAATATGGCAAGTTCAGGCATAAGCTTAACTTTAAAAGTTACCGGCAGGCTGATCCTTCATTTAGCTTACTTCTATCTTACTAGGTACTCATAATAATGATAAACAATTTATCTGCACGTTAAAATCCCACCTTTAGTTAACGGCAAGTTGTAATAATGGCCCTTATTCGGCTCTTTTCCTATTAACATTGGTATGATCTTGTTTTCTGTATGTCTTAAACAAAATCAAATAAATACAATATCTTTGATGGACTCTAAGAAATAAAACGTGACACTTATTATAAATCCCTTCTGATAGCAACAGAGGTAGGAGCTCTACTTTAAAAGCCACCATCAGCCTCTCAGATTTTTTTTTTTTTTGATAGAATGACTCAAAATACGGGAGCCAACTCTCCAACTGAACCAGTTAGTAACTTAACGTTATCTGAACTAATTTTATCTATTTTTTGATACAAATTTTTTAATACATTGTATTGTATTGCTCTGCCAGGGTATTGAAGTACTTCGATCAAATACTCTACTATGCTGCCTTTGAGGTATACTCGAGTTCCCTATAATAATACCCTCTATCCTATTCCTTTATGGAACATCAACATGTATTTCGTTGACATTAGAGATGACTACCTAGTGTCGGATAAGGTCGTTCTTCCTGAAATGCGCGGAGCCTAATAGTTTTTAACTGCAGTCAAAGAAAAAAGTCTACGTTCCCAGTTGCATGCAGACTCTTCTCCCGGTGATTTTTATCAAATTGAAAAAGGTGTTATAACGCCGCTCAAGGCGATCAAAATTAAGAATATTTGAAGACAGAAACGAATATAAAAAGTATTTTATTATTATTTAAAAAAAAAAACAAAAAAATTAGCATAAAAAAAGTGTATATACACTATTTTCTGTGACTGTAAGTCAGAAAATCTGTCATCCGGAGACGACGTTAAACTGGAGGTCCCGCCACTTAAATATAAAATTAGGGCACACACACATGAGTGGTGTGAGAAGCTAGTCCGTAATCCTGACTGAAGGGTTGTAATGGCCAATTATGTATGTATGTATATATTTATGAGTCCTGGTGTGCAGCGCTTGCGTTGACCAACTCGTTCCTCTTCCCTGATTTTGGTAGAACTTAGCCAGTACAGAGACTGCGTTCACCTGTGACATCACAACGGACAGCTTTACATGCTCAAGTGAGCTTTTTTATATCAGAGCTACCACTTCGACCTAACCTAACATGTGTCCTGGTAATTCGTTCGTATCATCATACAATCATATTGGACTTGTACCAACTATCTCTCTGTATCTTTTTTCACCGCATATGCTCGGTCAAACTCTCGTTTTCATTCCTTGGAAATATCTGGACTCATATAGCGTTGTTGAAGCTCCTCCCCCTTTATCAGCCTGTTTATTGCCTTGCGTTTCCACATTACCTGACATTCAGTAAACGAGTGACCCTACTAACTCTGCCCAGCTATTTCAATTTGTTCAGATAGTCCCATACTAACCGCAAGTCAACCTCATAAGGCCTAAGTGTTCGTATGACAAACTGATTGTCATAAAATGGGGGTCTCAATTTTTAATTTTAAATTTTATGTCTTTCTTTTCTTGTGTTATTAGACGGAAAGCAGGAGTTCAACCACCAGGTCAAACATCTCGAACAAAAGGAAATAAGGAAAGATATTTCTTCGGCGACTTCCTCTCAGCAGATTTCTGGCAAAAACGTTGAGAGTAAATAAAAATTGCTATGAAAAGCGGAGTGGACTTTGAACTGTAGTTTCTGCCTGTCAAGGATAAAATGAACACACCCAACATAAATGGTATGAGCGACTAGGTCGTATTCCTGCCGGGGGGTTGTAATGACCAATTAAGTTAATAAGTTGGTAGAATGATATTCAAAACTTCAAATTAAATTGTTCTAATTTTCAATAATGTTTTGCTAGTCTGCGGTCGATTACAAAGCCTTGGCTTTTTAGTATAAAAAGACTTCACAACCCTTCAGTCATGATTACGGCCTGGCTTCTCACACCACTTATGTTGTGTGCGTTAATTTTATACGTGAGTCGACCTACAGTTTAAATTGGATTACGAATGACAGATTTTTGAGTAACTATTGATGGCAATTATATTTACTTTCAAAATTTTTGCCAGAAATCTGTTGAAAGGAAATCGCAGAAGAAATACTTTTTTTATATTTGGTTTTGATATCAGTCCTGGGGTTTGAACTCGAGCCTTACGTCTAATAAGCCAAAACACTACCTACTAGACTACGACGGCATCTATAAAAAAAATTATGTCACAGAGAATTGTTGCTGGTTTCGCTTTGATTTACAAATCCTGTTGCCTATTTTTTTTAATTTTTTTTAATAAATTTGATGTTATTGAATCTTATAAAAATTATTTTTTACACAATTTTTTTTGATATTTAAATACACTTTTAACGCCTAACAGCTGCTAATTAAAATACCCTCAAACAATGCAAAATATTAACTTCCATAGAAGCCATTATAATTGAACAAAACGCTGCATTATCATTTATAACGGTATTAATTAATGCGACATAACAGGCGTAAATTCTTTATTATACTCCTCCCCAGTATTCGAACAATACAAATGAACTGAATGCAGACATACAAATGCAAACAAAAAAGAGAGAAGAAATTCATTTTGCTTACCTTATAATCGCGGCATAAATTCAAATCGACTTTTTGTAAAACCGTCAATGGTTTTTTAAATACAAAATTATCAAGACCAAAAGGGCCCTTCAATTTCAGCGACAATACATAGCGTATATAACCGTATTTGCATTCACAGGAAGTGGGACACAATGGTGGCAAAGCAATATCGAAATTGTACGTATAAGTGCCCGGCTGTAGAACATTCTCAATACGTAGACTGGTACCGTTGTCAATATAGGTTTCATGTGATTTATAATATGTGGTATGACGGCCAGCATGTTCGCACCACTTGATTTTGGCCTCACCCAATACAAATATGCGTACATCTTTAGCGTTAGCGATTACATAAAAGAAAAATTGAAATTTAAAAAAAAAATATTTTTTTACGGTCAAACGTTAGGATGAGTTAAAACTTACTTCGGACATCCTGTACAAATGTTATATTCACTACGGCCTGGCCATTTATAGATTCACCACTATAGTATACTGCATTGGGTTTATTTAAAATAAATTTACAAGTTGAAGGCATATTTCTATTATTTTTACGTTTTTAAATAATATTTTAAACACTCGGATTTATTTTAGTTTAACTATGTTGTTTTCCTCTTATTTATTTATTATTATTTTTTATTTAATTATACTATATAAGTGTGTGTGCAACAGAGATACTATTTAAATAAAAATCCATTTACTTTTACTTAAGCTCTGCTGTGGTGCATCTAGTATCCTGCAAGTTTCCTTTTATACTGAATACAAAAATTCAAAACAATTTTCATATTCATTTTTTTTTTCTTTCTGCATCACAAATATAGAATATACATGAGCTGCAGCTACTATGACATCACTTGCCATACTGTGTGTGTGTGTGTGTGTGTCCAATTACTATATACAATCCTCTTCATTTCTCTGCTTCTATTTTTCATTTCATGGCTCTATTATAGATTTTTGGCAGCGAGTTATAACTAAAGTTCATTGGTACGTGTACGTCGATGGTTTCATTTGAAATGAAATTAAAAAAAAGCCTCTAACGGCTGCCAATTATTACAAACAGGACTTTAAATTTTATTTTTATTTGCGGTACATTTTTTTTTATTTACTGTAATAACCTGTAAAAGAAAACTGTCAACAGTTCAGTGTTGCTGATGATAAGATTGATAAATTTATTGTAGGAAATAAAATCTTAACGGAAAATTTAAACTGTAACGCGAATGGAATTGGCAAAGTTGTCCTACAGACAGTAAATTCAATGCGAATTGAATAATTACAACCCACACACATACATACATAATTGGCCATTACAACCCTTCAGTCAGGATTACGGCCTAGCTTCTCACATCACTCATGTTGTGTGTGTTAATTTTATGCATGAGTGGCGGTGGTACCTACAGTTTAAAGCCGACTCCGGACAACAGATTTTTTGGAGAAAATTTTCATGGCAATTTTTTATTCGCTCTCAGAGTTTTTGCCAGAAATCTGCCGAGAGGAAATCACCGAAGAAATATTTTTTCATATTTTCGTTTTGATGTCTGAACCAAGGCCTTATGGCTAATAAGCCAATACCCGACCCACTAGACTACGGCAACTTCATTACACACACACACACAATAGTTTTTTATCAGTTTAATTGCCAAAAATTCTAGGAAACAAGCCTAAAGGCGTGGGAAATGGTGGTGTTGTGTTAGCGGCCATTATATTTATGTATTCTACTACCATTATCACTGTTGTGTGTTTTAATTTTCAGCATGTGTTGCAGGACCTACAGTTTAATTTTGAATTCGAACTACAAATTTGAGACACTTTGCATGGAATTTGTTTTATCTTTAAAAACTTTTCTCTCTGTTAAAAGAAATATTCTTTGATTACCTACATACAAACATACATACATTATTGGTCACTACAATCCATCAGTCAGGACCTAGCTTCTCATACAACTTACGTTGTGTATGTGTTAATTCTATATACGAGTTTGACTCCGAAATACAGATTGTTGAGAAATTTTTCATAGCAATTTTTTATTTACTCTCAAATTTTTTTGTAAAAAATCTACTGCGCTGAAGAAATATTTTTTCACATTTAGTTTTGCCGGAGATGTATGATCTGGAGTTTGAACCGTGGCCTCAAGTCTAATAAGCCAACATATTCTCTATAAGACTAGGGTGACTTTATATATCGTATTACTCCAGATCTCTGAAATGGGGCTCTCACCCAATTAGCTAATACAGTTTCGAATACAATTGGGAAAATGCCGGTGTTTCTAATTTGAAGAAATCAAAAATTTTTATTTATTTGGCTCCGTGCCCCACCAAACAGGTACACACCAGAGATTAGCAATGAATATTCAAAAAGATGAGTAGATTCTAATCATGCTCATAATTTCTGATACATATACGCATTCATACTTATTTTAATATGATACTCATACTACTCATATTCAAAGTTTGCAGTACTCATCGTACTCATACTTAACAATACGCATGATATTGTTGATTTCGACTCTCCTTTACTCAACATTTACAAGAATAACAAAAAAAGTATGATTCGCGTAAGAACACTACAATACTCACTAGAAGGTTGTGTGTTTGCTTTGCTTGTTGTCTCTGTATTTTTCCTTCTTCTTTTTTTGTAAATTCAACACCAACTAAGACTGTAAATTTTTATGAATGCTTCGAATCTCTCAAATCATTAAATTTACTTATAAATCAATGTTGTAGTGAGTACGAATGAATTAGAGTTGTTGAATTGTTGACTCACTCATACTCGAAATTTCATGAGTACTTATGAGTAGCGAAAAAACGATTCCCTACATAGAATATCATCTAATGTTTAAGCAGAGCTAACGCTCGAACTCACTCAACAAGGTATCTTTATGCTACACCCAATACAATAATTCAAAGATTGCATAGAATACCTTCCTCTTAGGAGAATTCAAACAATAACCCTGTCAATATAGGACATGCTGCTTAGAAACACTTAATTACACTTAAAAGTGGATATGTTATTTGACTCTGTTGTGGTTTACAAACATTAAATGTGTATACGCATGATATTCTAAGCAGGCAACAGAACATTTTCCACGTTTTCCTTGCTTTCGATATATGTTGTATGCCCTAGAATAGATTTCACTTATGTTTGGTGATGTGTCTAGCGAGTCGTGTATTTCTCACATACCACGAATTTTGTTAGCAAAACTCAATGATTTGCAACAGTTTTACATTACTGACCTGTTTTTTCTTTGCCACATGTCACGACTACTTTTTTTTATACTACCAAACTTAGTCTTTAACATCGTCAAAAAAATCTTCTGGCTCCGCAACGTCATAGCTGCAGAGTTCAGAAACAAAATTAATCCTTAAATCATCTTTAAAAGGTCCTTTAGTTCGAACTACTCCTTTAAGAGACTGCAGATGTCAGGGTGTGGTGGTGAAATGATGGTTTAAATCCAAGAGAAAATAAAAAGTGTTCATCCAGGTTCTATAATTTGCAATATTAAGAGGCTTCAATAGCCCTTAAAATAATCCATCCAGGAATCTCCTCGAAACGGGACCCTTTAAATGGATATCATGAATGAAGTTGCCCGTAGTTTGAACGTGGAATTTTTTATATTTTTTCAATTGCAGGGCAACAAAGAAGAAGAAAATAATGAATTTGTGGTACTGTAGGGTATTATCAACATAATTTCAACAGACTATAAATTTCTAATTTGTTGTTGCAATTTTTATTGCCATTTTTTTACAATTATGAACTTATTTTTCTGTATAAAAATTGTACCAAATTTTTTGGCATTACCCGACCTACTATAGCTGACCTTAATGGTCGTTGTCTATGCACCCACAGTATAGTATGAAGTTTTATGGTAAAAATAAAAACAGCTTTACCCCTAACTACGTATCATAAATACATATCTTTATTCCTGCCTATATTGTAGGTCATGTTTTACTCAAACCTACTACATGCATGCATGGATGCAAGCATACATGCATGTACGACAATAAAAACTAACAGGAAAATCATAAGAAATATGAAAATAGAAATGCAATTTCGTACGTTTTTGTTTATAAGACATGCGTGATTAAAATCAAATTGTATCAGCAGATGAGGGTCCAGTTTTTCTGCCATTCACCTCCATGGCAAAGGACATACAAACAAAATAAGAAAACAAAGAAACAAACAAAATGCCAAATATATGAGAACACAACAAACATGATACTTTAGAGAGGAAAAATGAAATTTCCTTCTACTAAATATGAATGGCTTTTAATGATGATGATGACGACGACGATGTTTTTTTTTTCTTCATTTTTAAGGAGCCTCAAGCAGTCTTCATTAAGTTCTTAAATAAGAAGAAGCATTTCAATTGAAACAAACAAAAAAAGCACGAGTAAATAAAATATAATGAAAATAAGAACAAGAGAAAAAAAAAAGAATTCAAAAGAAAAAACGTTATAGCGCTTGTCAAGGTCTAGGTTATACAAAATGCATCAAAATGTGTCAAATTGCGAAAGGAAAACGAAAGAAAAAGTTACGAAATACTACACGATTACGTGAAGAAAGTATTTCAAACGCTTCTCTTTAAAGTTGTTCAAGAAAGGTTAGTAAATTTTAAAACGTTTTTTGGAGTGTGCATCACAAAGTAATTCAGTTTAAATACAAACAAGTGTATGAGAAACATATCGAAATTCTTTATTTGTTGAATATAAAATCCTTCAACTAACCACCAGGATTTCTAAGGGTAGAGCGCTTTCGAGAGAGCACAATTTTTCATTATTTGAATATGCCTGTGAATTAAAGAACCCCTTCCAATAAAAAGTCGTACGCATCAAATTACACGATCTCGGTGACCAGTTCACATTCACTTCTAATGTTGCCAGAGTTCTGCGGCACGTAGCACCATCCTGTTGAAAGTACATACCAAAAGGGGTGAGCAATTAACCACCGTAATGCTCGCTGTCCCTCGTAGGTCTCAAGGAAATATAAATCGATGACGCTGTCACCCCTAAGTCCGCACCCAAAAGAGATTTTTCTAGAATGGACTTGACGGTCCTGCAGCTCATGTGCTCGGCGTCGTTTCAAATTCGACAATTATTATACGGAAATGGCTCCCATGGCTGAAAATGATTTCCCAAGGAAAGACTGGTGTGAGTGAGGCCTCGGTTCAAACTCCAGGTCAGACATCAAAACATACATACATAATTGATCATTACAACCCTTTAGTCAGGATTACGATCTAGTTTCTCACACCATTTATGTTGTGTGCGTTAATTTTTAAACATGAGTGATGGGCCTACAGTCTAAAGATGATTTTGAAGAAACTTTTCATGACATTTTATTTACTCTCAGAGTTTTAGCCAGAAATCTACTGAGAGGAAGTCGCCGAAGACATATTTTGTCATATTTTTGTGTAGTTGAAGATGCCTGACCTGAGGTTTGAACTGAGGCTCTGCGTCTAATAAGCCGACACTACCTACTAGAAAACGGCGACATCAAAACGAGAATATGAAAAAATATTTCTACGGCGACTTTGGAATCGTTTGGAATCGACTTTAAACTGTAGGTCCCGGGACTCATGTATAACATTAACGCACACAACATTAGTGGCGTAAGAAGCTATGTGGTAATCCTGACTAAAGGGTTGTAGTGACCAATGACATACGTATGTATGCAAGACTTGCGTTAAGTTACACGAATAAAACACAAATGTTGATAAAACATAATAATTTGCTCGTGTTGTTAAATGCTATATCCGTCCATGGTGATTTGACAAACTGAATAAATGTGAAACTAATTTGACAGATGTAGCTCGAACGAGATGTTCTTAAATTTTGTTTCACTCTCCGTTCGTTTTAAAATTATTTGTAATAAAATATTTCATTATTTCAATATTTCAATTGTTTAGAACTTCTGCAGAGGTCAAAGCTTTATAAATAAAAGCTTTCAAGTATTTAAGTGACAAAACCTAGAAGCTTTTTAACAGTCGAAAAGCATTAAAGGGCTTTTAACAATGATTTAAAAATTTGTAAAAAAAAAGAAGGAATATCAAACTAAATCTGTGTGATTCGGGGGGTTTCTGTGCGGATTGTGAAATGCGGCTTAATTGAAACATACTTCTGCAAGAATGATGAAAACCGTCAGTGGATCAAAGTACCATGCGATGGTTCCTGGATCATACAGAAGTAGGTATATAAGTATATTGTTGTTTCCTTTGCCTGCATTAAACAAAATATATCAAAATGTTTCATTTTCTTAGATACAAAACCCTTAACATCATATTCTTGGACGAAAGTATTGTAACACGGGACGAAAGGCATTGCGGAAATCCAAGCACTTATCAAGGACATGAACAGTATATTGTGAACAAGGCATACATCTATTAGAATAGTTACCCTGACAAGTATGCATTAAAAATCTATGATTTACGTCACATATGTAATTTTTTAATGAATTTTACATCCATTGATATATACAAAAATTAATGTGCCTTGATTTTTCAAGTAGGCGAGGTGCCTAGCCCACATATCCAATAAGTATTTAATGTCGCATATCTGATAAACTGCAACAGCTAGAGTACTCAAATTTTGTATGGACGACTTTGACGTATACCTCCCATATATGTATATATGATACAAAAGCTCGTGTACATGGAAACCTATTAGAGCTAGAATCTGGCATGAACCACTTTGATACACATATGAACATTTCGAATTAGGGAAATAATTAGACCTTTATGGTCAGGTCATTTATGGTCACCCTAATTAAAAATATTAAATATTTTCTATTGCCCAAAATTTTTTATCTTGAAAATAAAAATATTGACCTGTTATGGTATATTTGCCTAATAATGATTGAAAGGAAGTACTTAAATAGTACTTACGCAAATCATTTGAATCCCAGATTCTAAAAGAGTTAAACATTTATTTTGTGAGTGATCATATTGTGATAAATTAAAAACAAAAAAAAAAAAAACTTAAAAAATCTTCGCTTTCCAAACACACCAAAAATGCAGTTAATTTACAATCACAAAGGGCGAACGAAACTTCCGAAAAACGTGATGTTGAAAGGTCTAGAGCCTCCACATCTAGAACTGCTGACGCACTAGTTCAACGTGATGAACGGTTAGGAAGGGAAAGAATAAGAAACACCAGATAAACGAGATGTACGTGTAGAAAGAGAGAGACTATGAGCATCAACATCTAGAGCTGCTGAGACACCTGATAAACGTGATGCACGTGTAGAAGGAGAGAATAATTATTATTATTATTAACATTGTAAATATCAGTAACAAAATAAATATTTTAAAATCCAGACTTCTTTTTATTTTATTACGTTGAGGTTATTGACTAAAAATAATAAAAATATACATAAGAAAAAATGTATATCAATATATTTTGAATATTTATATTTCATATCGATAGGAGTAGCAAAGCACACCGGGTTTTAGCTAGTTTACAATAAAAACAAATATATTCTGCTAAATGTCTCGCATGGAAACGCATCTCTTAGGACGTTTTTTTGTAATTTAATTGAGGCAATACAACCCGGATGTGCTGCAATTTTAAAAAATAAGAGATTCGGAACTGAATATTAAATATTTTAGATTTTCTTTTAAATTAATTGAATACGTGCTGTAGTTTTGTAGCGCAAGGCAAGCGAGTATTGCTATTTTTTGATGGAAATGTTTATGTTCAATGAAGAATATTGTCATATATTTTTAATTTCATATATTTCATTTCGTTAGCACAACAAAATATTCGCGAGTACGACAGCTTTCATTATAAACAAAGTATTTGAAAAATGTTTAAATATTATTGATGTGCTGCTGATCTTTATGCTCTTTTTAAATGAGACACTATTCTCCGGCATTTGTGCTGATTAAGGGAAATTATTGCATTTGAATAATGATTGCTTTGGTAAAGGCATTCAGTTGTGTTCAGTTCAAACCCATTGGGTTGTTTGTAAAGTGAAGAACTGAAATTCTTAGTGGCAAAAACAAACAAATTATAAAATTCAATAAATTATAAGGAAATAAAGTTTAAAAATGCCATCTGTCTGCCGTTTTGTATTGAATGAACCTAATGCCATTTACACGGGTGGTGAAACTATATCAGGCACCATAAAATTAACTACCACAAGTGATAAGATTATAAGAGGTGAGTCCACAATAAACAAATTTCCTAATGCAGATTTGCAAACATCAAACTTTCTTAACAACTATTTATTCTTCCAAAAAAAAATTCAATGTACATATTTATTTAATGTCACAGAATTTATGAACTTACATAAATAATAAATATATGTATATATATGTACCAATGTACATAAACACATTTATTTACTTTTTAATAAAATATTTTTGTCGCACATTTTTTTTTTTTGTTCCGTGTATATTTGCTAGAAAAATTAATTTTCGTATCATTGGGAGAAGAAGTCTTGTTGTGTATTTAATTTATTTTTTCTGTTCAAATATGTAAATATTTTATAATAACATTTAATAACTGCCCACACCAGCATAATGTTCTTCATACTCTCTTATCTTTAACCATACACGTATTGAAGCAACAAAGGTTTTTATTTTGTTCCAATATTAAACGTAATTCATAAGATTTTATTTTCTCTTTTATATAAAGAGATGAATATCATATTTCTCGGCGAAAGCAAAGTAAAATGGAAGGAGAGTGGATCAAAAAGTTCTACCACTTATAGGGGACATGAACTGTATATTGAGAACAAGACCTTGGTGCATGGAGAAGGAATTTTACCGGCTGGTACACATACTTACTCGTTCAACATAACTTTGCCCACCGAATGTCCATCATCAATTGAAGCCAAATATGGCCGTGTACGTTATGAAATCAGTTTAAAATTAAATCATCTCTATAATTTCGATGTTTTCAAACAACAAATAACGGTACTAAAACCTGTTGATTTGAATTTAAATCCGAGTTATAAAGTAATATTGAATGTTATTTTAAGATTAAAAAATTATAATAAAAAATGTCTACCATTTCTTTAATTTTTGCAGCTGCCCCTAAGCTGTGAAGATATAAGCAATGAATGTTGGCCCTGTTCGAGCGGTACAGTTATGTGCACCCTCAAAATACCCCTTGGTGCCTATGTACCTGGCCAGTTGGTTAAATATACTCTGATTATAAATAATCAATCACATTCCGACACGAGTGGCTATTGTTATGAATTTAAGAAAAAAATTACTTATACTGCCACCGATTTCAGTAGTCATCAACGTTGTAAACGTGAGGTTTTGGTAACCAATAACTTTAATGAACAGTGCATACGTTATACTAATCGTAGTTTTGAAGGCGCCTTTACGATACCCTCCACACCGTCCACTACCGATTCAAAAAACATTCTATGTGTGGAATATTCTTTAAAAGTTACAGTAAAAATAAGTGGCTGTCGTACCAATTGTGTACTAAAAATTCCAATAATTATTGGTACTATACCGATCAAGGAGAGCTTAGATTCTAAGCCTTAGAACCAAACGCAAATAAAGCAACGGGATCAACAGCACACTTATTGTCAACACCACAAATTGAAGGCATCAACCAATGCGAAAGTGCATAACATTATACTACGAACTTCTGTTGATATTACTACGAGTGTGTAATAAAATTGTATATTTTTTTTAATTTTTCTTTTTGTATTAAAAAATGTTTTATCTGTTTGCAGGAGAAATTTTCTATACCATAATTATTATGTTTTTGAAATAATAATTAATTAATTATAATTTATTTGTTTTTATCGAAGTTTTTGCAAACTCAAATATAATTGAATGCCAAAATTTGTATAAATTTTTTATTAAATATTTTAATACATTTTCATTAGAAATACATAATACTGTGTGTAGTTAATTGTACAATACTATGTGAATAATTATATTTTAAACTATTTATTTATTTAAACTATTTATTTTATTTATATAGAAGATGCTTATTTATCGATTTTTGCCAATTAATGATCCACTTTATATTAAAATACGTTTACGCTGAGTTCCACATGGCGTTATGAGACTGAGATTTTGTAAAACAAAATAAAAAATTAAACCAAATTAAAAAAAAAAAGTATTCTTTATTAGACGAACACAATTTTTCTTTTTTGTTTGTTTGACCAACGCTCAATCAATGTTATCTGAAGACACTCTAAACTGTGACTGCTACAACAAGTTTCCGTAAACAAAGTGTTCAAAATGTATAGATGTACTGCTGATCTTTATGCTCCCTCTCTATCTCTCTCTTTCTCTGGAAATGAAATTGTTCTCCGGCATTTATTTTGATTAAAACAAAAATGATTTTCCGTTGTTTATTGTTGTACATATTAATAATTACGGTAGTGTAGGCTATCAGTTCTAAAGAAGTGTAACATTCAAATTGTTATACACAAAACCAACATAACACTTTTACTAGTTTCCATCATTGTTTTACTAGATTCCATCCGTTTCTATCGCACACAGTTTGGGCAAGTCCATTGGAGATATTTATTCATTTGTTTATCCTCCGTGACGAAGCAAATATAGGCGCTAAAGATAACATCGTTCTAAGAGACCAACAATGCAAATCATATGCACAAAAAAATGTAAGTCAACTAACAATAAAATGCAAGTCATTGGCCAAAAAATTCAAATCATCGATAAAAAAAATGCAAGTTATCGACCAAATAATGGAAGTCATCGGCTAAGAAAATTGCAAGTTTTTTGCTCATTTAAAGAAAACAATTATATTCGGCACCTATATCTTCGGTCTCCGATTTACAATAAAAGCAAATACAATCTGCTACATGCCTAATTTTTTTTCTCATTTTTTTTCTTAAAGAAAAAATTAGTAGCCCGATGGCCTCTGATTTTCTTCAGATAATTTATTCCTATAAATCATCCAGAACTATGCCTTTCAGTAGAGGCAACCAGTACTGCGTTAGCATGCTGCTGTAACAGAGCCATCAGACGCAAATGCGCTTCAAACTAGAAGTTTTTTTCTTTTTTTCTTTTTTTTTTTAATTGGCTGGATTTCACCATTATACATTGAACAATAGTTTTAGCCACTAACGTTTGAATCTGTAATGCGTTCAAGAGTGCGTCCGGCTCGTTGAGTTGCAGGAGCCTTACTGCCTACAAGTAACGCACTTTCTTTAAGTGCATTTTCTCACCTGAAAAATTTTCGTTGTTACAAGCGACATAACTATTACAAATTTCTGTAACCAGGTATTGAAATCAAAACCAAATGTTCTTCGTCAAGCGTTCCTGCTAAGATTTTTTAGTCAAACTTCCACAAAAAAAAATTGCACTAAACTTTAAGAGTACACCCTTGCTTAGATACCCTTTATTAGCTGAAGTAAACTTTAAATAAATATTTATAATATTATACCTTACGAGCATGATTTGAGAAGATATAATCATATTGCTTTGAACGAAAACAAACTCTATGACAAGTATGGTAACTTGATAATGTCAACCCATAAGAAGCCCATGCCCATAGAAATATATTCTTTCTTTATGGATTTCTACTGAATTCCATGAGACTTAAATCTTTATGGAACGTAAAAAATAAAATAAATAAATGAATAAACAAGCGACATTTTAATATTATCACAACAATACCACCAAATACTTCTAACTCTCAATTAATGTTATCTCAAACCATCCTGTACAGTTACTGTTAAATTATATGTTTCTCATTACGTTAGCACAACAATATACATATGTATCTGAGCGTACGACTGCTTTGGCTATAAACAAAGTATTTGAAAAATTTTTGTTCTTATATTGTTGATGTGTTGCTGATCTTTATGCTCTTTTTGAAAGAGATATTGTTCTCCGAAAGAGATATTTGTACTCATTAAGCGAAATTGTTATGTTTTATTTATGATTGCTTTGGTAAAGCCATTCAGTCCAGTTCAGTTTAATTTCAATGGAGTGTTTCTAAAGAGAAGAACTGAAATTGTTAGCGACAAAAAGAAAACAATTATAAAATTAAATTAAAATTAAATAAAACATAAGGAATTAAAGTTCAATAATGCCATCCGTTTGCCGTTTTGTATTGAATAAACCTAATGCCACTTACATAGGTGGTGAAACTATATCAGGCACCGTAATATTGACTACCACAAGTGTTAAGAGTTTAAGTGGTGAGTATACAATAAACAAATTCGTTTTGCAGCTTTACAAACGTCCAGATTTGCTATTAAGCTATTAAAGCTTCCAAAAAAAATGTCGCAAAATGTATATATTCATATCTATGTATTTTATATGTATGTAAGTAAGTATGTATACAAATTTATTTATATTTTTAATAAAATACTGTTTACGCACATTTTGTTTTGTTCCGTTTATGTTTGAAAAAACAATTAATTTTTGTCTCATTGGATGAAGAAGGCATGTGCATTTAATTTATTTTTTTCTGTTCAAATATGTAAATATTTTATAATAACATTTAATAACTGCCCACACCAGCATAACAACAGCATAAAGTTAGAACTACATGCACGTTTACACAATCTATAAACAAGTTAATGTTTTTCATATTCTCTTATCTTTAACCATTCACGTATTGAAGCAAGAAACGTTTTTTGTTTTGTTCCAACATTAAACGTAATTGATAAGATTTGATTTCCCCTTTCATATAAAGAGATGAATATCATATTTCTCGGCGAAAGCAAAGTAAAATGGGAGGAGAGTGGATCAAAAAGTTCTACCACTTATCGGGGACATCAACTGTATATTGAGAACAAGACCTTACTGCATGGAGAAGGAATTTTACCGGCTGGTACACATACTTACTCGTTCAACATAACTTTGCCCACCGAATGTCCAACATCAATTGAAGAGAAATATGGCCGTGTACGTTATGAAATCATTTTAAAATTAGATCGTATCTTACGTTTCGATAATGTTTTCAAACAACAAATAACGGTTCTACAACCGGTTGATTTAAATTTAAGTCCCAGTTATAAGGTAATATTGAATGTTATTTTAAAATTAAAAAATTTTAATAAAAAATTTCCAAAATTTCTTTTTTTTGCAGCTACCCCTAAACTGTGAGGATATAAGCAATGAATGTTGGCCCTGTTCGAGCGGTACAGTTATGTGCACGCTCAAAATACCCTTTGGTGCCTATGTACCTGGGCAGTTGGTTAAATATACTCTGATTATAAATAATCAATCACATTCCGACACGAGTGGCTATTGTTATGAATTTAAGAAAAAAATTACTTATACTGCCACCGAATTCAGTAGTCATCAACGCTGTAAACGTAAGGTTTTGATAACCAATAACTTTAATGAACAGTGCATACGTTACACTAATCTTCGTTTGGAAGGCGCTTTTACGATACCCTCCACACCACCCACTACCGATTCAGAAAGTATTATATGTGTGGAATATTATTTAAAAGTTACAGTAAACATAAGTGGCTGTCGTACCGATTGTGTACTAAAAACTCCAATAACTATTGGATATATACCGATCCGAGAGAGCTTAGAATCAAATGCAAATACAGCAACAGAACCAACAGCACACTTGTTGTCAAGACCATAAAATGTAGGCATCAACGAATGCGGAAGTGGATAACGTTATGCTACGAACTTCTATTGATATTACTACAAGTGCGTAATAAAATTATTTCTTTTTTAATTTTTTCTTATTTTTTATATTAAAAAATGTTTTGTCTGTTTGCAGTACTGACCTCATTTGGAGAGTTTCTCTACATCCTTATAATTAATTATGTATTAAGAAATATTTTTTCAAATAATAAATTAATTGATTAAAATTTATTTGTTTTTGCAAATATTAAAAAAAAAATCTACGGCCTCAAATGTATTTAATATCTAAATTTTTATAAATTTTTTTATAACTTTTTTTAATAAATTTTCATTTGAAATAACACTATGTGTAATTGTAATTTAATTTTTCTTTTGATTATTGTGCTACTTGTCTAAACCATCAAACATATCTATAAAATGTTTATTTACATATAAAATGCTTATAAATCGATTTTTGTGGATGAATATAATCCGTTTTACTGAGTTCTATATGGCGATCAGAGACTGAGATTTTGTAAAACAAAATAAAAATATTTATTTTGGTTTACCAACGCTCAACCAAATATGTACGTTTCTCTCTCAATCGATGTTACTGAAGCCACTCTATATTGTGACTTCTTCAGCAAGTTTCCGTAAACAAAGTGTGCAAAATGTTTGGATGTATTATCGATGTACTGCTCTCTTTCTCTGGAAATGAAATTGTTCTCCGTCATTTGCTTTAATTAAAACAAAAATGATTTTCGTTGTTTATTGTTGTCCAAAATAATAATTACGTTAGTGTAGGCATTCAGTTCTGTTTTCTTTCGTTCAGTATTGAAGTGCGAAGAACTGTGGCATTCAAATTGTTATACACAAAAATAACACAATCATTTATAAGAAAATTTAAATTAATTTACAATTAAATATACATATCAATTAGAACTTTATTTAAAAGATAGAAATAAATAAAATAAAATAAAATAAAGGAAAAATCAATAAAAACTCGTAAATGCCATCCGTTTGCCGTTTTGTATTGAATAAACCCAACGCCACGTACATGAGTGGTGAAATTATTTCAGGCACTATAAAATTGACCACCACCAGTGATAAGAACATAGCAGGTAAGCATAGCTTTATAAGCCTTAAGGCAATTAAGTCTCTTGTTACAAGATAGTTTGTAATTCATTTTATTTTAAATAAAAATAATTTTTTTTGTATATAAAATGCTCGTTTCGCACATTTTTCATGTTCCATTATCTTTGCAAATAATCGGTGTGGGGTTGCTCAGTAATATTGTATGGATTCTCTAGAATTTTTTATTAAAATTAATTGTTTATAACAGACAAACACACCAGTGTTACCACAGCATAAATATATTGAAAAGTAAGTACATACAGAGTAGAAAAAATGTCGAACACTTTTATGATATGGAAGTCACCATAGTCTAGTAGGTAGTGTGTTGGCTTAGTAGACGTAACCCCAGGGAAAACATCAAAATCGAAATATAAAAAAAATACTACTCCTCTCAGCAGCCATGAAAAGTTTCTCAAAAATATCTGTCTTCCGGAGTTGACTTTAAATTGTAGCTACCGCCACTCAGTCCCTTCATTTACTACTACAATCTAGCTCCTCACACCACTTATGTATGTTGTATGTGTTAATTTTAAACATGAGTCACAAATTTTTAGATAAGCTTTTCATGGCAATCTTATTTATGCACAGAGTTTTTGCAAGAAATCTGCTGAGAATTAATCGCCGAAGAAACATTTTTTTCATATTTCATTTGATTGGTGATATCTAACCTGAGGTTTTAACCGAGGTCTCACCTCTAATAAGCCAACATACAACCTATTAGCTAAGGCGACTTATATAACCTAGAATGACCTTATATGACATGTTCGGTTCTTATATCTATCGACTTCTCCAACTATATTGCTTGGAAGTATGGATTCAATAAATGAAATACCATGAACCTATCTATGAGAGTCAAAATTTATGAGGCATTCGTCGGCAGCCAATCATGATATTGGTTTTGATCCTACTAGACTGTTTTCTGTGGTTTAAGTAGAGTGTATTGTGGTTTTGCCTTGGAGCATAACATTATAAGCGCCATTGTTGTGATTGCATTCGTAATGCTGGAAAATGTATGTTAAAATTTAAGGACACGGCTCATTGTTCTTCTGCAGGTTCTTTATAGAGCAGGCCCCTTTATATGAGTCCTGCGGGTTTCTCGCCATTCTGTATGGCGATTCAATCTACGGGTTTTCTTAAAGCCTGACCTACCCAGCCATACTTGTCTATAAGCGTCTCCCTTCCTACAGCGTATAGTTTGCACAGCCCAATAAAATCGATTGGTGATAGTGCAAGGCCTCTATATGTTAAGTGTATGACATAGACACCTATTTAAAATAATTTACATACTAATACGAGGTTGGCAGTCTTTATTTAGAATGTTGACATGAGACTCAAATCTTTAAATCAACCAATCAGTCAATTTATACTAAGTGCGGAACCTCGACTATTTAAGCTTATTTTAAGACTTAATTTTGCTGTGTAGTTCAATTTTTTCTTCTCAAACTTTTGTAAATTACCGATAAGACAAAGACAATAATGAATACATTTTACATTTTCTTTAACACAAAGCCATTAATATCATATTCCTGGGCGAAGGTAAAGTAAAGTGGGACGAACGTCGAGGTAAATATTCGACCATTTATCGGGGACATGAACGGTATATTGAGAATAATACCTTGCTGTGTGAAGAAGGAATTTTACTGGCTGGTACACATACTTACTCGTTTAACATAACTTTGCTTACCGAATGTCCATCATCAATTGAAGCTAGATATGGTCATGTACGCTATGAGATAATTTTCAGAATAAATCGTTTCTATCGTTTCGATAATGTTTTCAAACAGCAAATAACGGTACTAAAACCTGTTGATTTAAATTTAAATCCCAGTTATAAGGTAATGTAGAATGGTATTTTAAGATTTAAGAATTTGAATAAAAATTTTTCTAAAATATATTATTTTTTCAGTTGCCCCTAAGCGCTGAAGATATAAGCCAAAGCTGTTGGCCCTGTTCGAGCGGTAGAACTTTGTGCACTCTCAAAATACCATGTGGGGCCTATGTACCTGGCCAAATGGTTAAATATACTCTTGTGATAAATAATCTGTCAAATGCCAATATAAATGGTTATTGTTATGAATTTATAAGAAAAATTAATTTTACGGCCACAAGTCCAGATCGCAAGCAATGCCACAAGCAAGATGTTTTAGTTACCAATTGCTTTGATGAACAGTGCTTGGGTTTAACGCATCGCATTTTGAAAGGCGCCTTTACGATACCCTCCACAGCACCCACTAACGTTGCTAAAAGTATTGTATTTGTGGAATATTCTTTAAAAGTTACAGTCGATGTAAATGATTGTCATTCCAATTGTGCACTACAAATTCCTATAATTATTGGTACTACACCGATTAGAGAGGTCTTAGAATCAAACGAAAAATTAATCAATGGAACCAACGGAATTTAATATTCGAGCTCTCAATTAATGTTATCGCAAACCACCCTCTATATCTGCTATTAAGTTATACATATTTCATGACGTCAGCACAACAAAATATCTGAGCGTACGACAGCTTTCATTATAAACAAAGTATTTGAAAAATGTTTGAATATTATTGATGTTCTGCTGATCTTTAAGCTCTTTTTAAATGGGACACTGTTCTCTGGTATTTGCGCTGTTTATGCGAAATTGTTATGTTTTAATTATGATTGCTTTGGTAATGCCATTCAGCTCTGTTCAGTTTAATTCCAGTGAATGGTGACAAAAAAACAAAACAATTGTTAAATTAAATTAAAATTAAATAAAACATAAGGAAATAAAGTTTGAAAATGCCATCCGTTTGTCGTTTCATATTGAATAAACCTAATGCCACCTACGTAGTTGGTGAAACTATTTCAGGGACTGTGCAATTAACTACCACAAGTGATAAGAATGTAAGAGGTCAGTCTACAATAAACAAATTTCGTATTGCAGCTTTACAAACGCCTAAATTTCCATAACAACTATTTATTCTTCCAAAAAAATTCAATGTACATATTTATTTAATGTCGCAAAATTTATGAACTTACATAAATAATAAATATATATACATATATGTGCCCATGTACACACATATATATTTTCTTTTTTTTTAATAAAATATTGGTGTCGTAGATTTTGTTTTGTTCCACGTGTGTTTCCACAAACAAATCATTTTTGTCTCATTGGGAGAAGTCTTGTTGTGTATTTAATTTATTTTTATTTTTGTTAAAATATGTAAATATTTTGGAATCTATTCAGCTAACCAAACCAGCGACAACACAGCGTAAAGTTAGAACTACGTGCACGTATAAACGTAACATAAAACATAATTAATAAAAATATTTACGTATTGAAGCAATAAGCATTTTCTCCAGCATTAAACGAAATTTATAAAAATTTGATTTTCCCTTTCATACAAAGAGATGAATATCGTATTTCTGGGCGAAAGCAGAGTCAAATGGGAGGAAAGGAGTTTTAACAATGATACCACTTATCGGGGACATGAACTGTATATTGAGAACAAGACCTTGGTGCATGGAGAAGGAATTTTACCGGCTGGTACACATACTTACTCCTTCAACATAACTTTGCCTACCGAATGTCCATCATCAATTGAAGGCAAATATGGTCATGTACGCTATGAGATCATTTTCAGAATAAATCGTTTCTATCGTTTTGATAATATTTTCAAACAGCAAATAACAGTACTAAAACCTGTTGATTTAAATTTAAATCGCAGTTATAAGGTAATGTAGTATGTTATTTTAAGATTAAAAAAATTTTATATAAATTGTCTACCATTTTTTTTAAATTTTTTTTTTGCAGCTGCCCCTAAGTTGTGAAGATGTAAGCTATGAAAGTTGTCTCTGTTCGAGTGGAACAGTTATATGCACCCTAAAGATACCCTTTGGTGCCTATGTACCTGGCCAGTTGGTTAAATATACTCTGATTATAGATAACCAATCAAATTCTGACATATCTGGCTATTGTTATGAATTTAAGAAAAAAATTACTTATACTTCTACCGGACTCCGTCGTAAACAACGCTGTATACGTGAGGTTTTAGTAACCGATAACTTTTATGAACAGTGCTTACCTGACACTTGTCGTCATTTGGGAGACTCCTTTACGATACCCTCCACACCGTCCACTACCGATTCAAAAAACATTCTATGCGTGGATTATTCTTTAAAAGTTACTGTAAACATAAGTGGCTGTAGTAACGATTGTGTACTAAAAATTCCAATAATTATTGGTACTATACCGATCAGAGAGAGCTTAGAATCAGAAGCAAATGAAGCAATGGAACCAACAGCACACTTGTTGTCAACACCACAAATTGACGGCATCAACGAATGCGAAAGTGTATCACATAATTCAAGAACTTCCGTTGCAACTGCAAGTGCGTAATAAAATAATTTCTTTTTTTAATTTTTTCGTCTTTTTTTTATACAAAAATATTTTTTTGTTTGTTTGCAGTACTGACCACCTTTGAAGAAATTCTCGACACTATGAATAATTAATTATTTAAGATGAATTTGTTTTTATTTAAGTTTTTGCAAATATTTTTACAAAAAAAAAAAAATTATTTATAAAATTAATACCTAAATTAGTACAAATTTTTTAAATAAATATTTGTAATAGATTTTCATTAGAAGTTAATTGTACAATACTATGTAAATAATTGTATTTCAATGCTCCTTTTGATCGTACAGTATCCAGCCGTACTTGTGATTGCAGGTACAATTCCCGTGGCCGCTGAGCGGATGGAGATTTAAAGGGCGAAATTGACCGGAAGTTATACAACCGGTTCCTTTAGGCAAACCACTATCTCAAATAGGCAACGCCAATGTGATGAAGAGGACATAGGAAGGTGGACGGCGAGATTTATCCCCTCAAGGAATCTTGAGCAGTCACATAATTCCGTCCAGAGTATTCTGGAGTGACACAACTTGTTAAAATTGATATGGATGCAAGAGAGGCGACTAAGAGGACCTTCATTGGACGTACTCTATCTTTCAAATCTTTTAAAAGATATAGCCATGGTCGAATAGATAGTGTGTTAGTTTATTACACGAAAACCCGTGGTTCAACGGAATTAATTTTACATTATGGAGCACTTCATTGGCAGCCAATCATGATATTGGTTTTGATACTACTAGACTGTTTTCTGGGGTTTAAGTAAAGTGTGTTGTGGTTTTGCCTTGGAGCATAACATTATAAGAGCCATTGTTGTGATTGAATTCGTAATGCTGGAAAATGTATGTTAAAATTTAAGGACACAGTTCATTGTTCTTCTGAAGGCTCTTTATAAGGCTAAAAGTATTGCATCCGTGGAATATTCTACGTTCTATTGGTACTACACCGATCAGAGAGACCTTAGGATCAAACGAAAATTAAGCAATGGAACCAACAGATTTTAATATTAGAATAACACAACCAAATATTTCGTGCTCTCAATTAATGTTATCGCAAGCCACCCTCTACATCTGCTGTTAAGTTATATGTATTTGCGACATTTGTGAATGTGATTCTCTTCTTCGGGCTTTTGTGCTGATTAAGGGAAATTATTGCGTTCGAATTATGATAGCGCAATCTCATTGGAGTGTTTGTATAGTGAAGAACTAAAATTGTTAGTGACAAAAAGAAAAAAAAAACAATTATAAACTTAAAATAAAATTAAATAAAGTTTAAAAATGCCATCCGCTTGCCGTTTTGTTTTGAATAAATATAATGCCACTTACAAAGGTGGTGAAACTATTTCAGGCACTGTGCATTTAACTACCACAAGTACTAAGAATGTAAAAGGTGAGTCTAAACAAATTTCGTATTACAACTTTACAAACGTCCAAATTTTCTTAACAACCTATAATTGAAGCTTCCAAAATAATTCAAAATATTTTTTTAAAGTCGCAAAATTTTTGTATGTACTAATATAAATAATAAATATATATGTATATATATATATATGTATATATCGACGCCTCCATTCTATAATGTTCTAAGTGTACTTAGGACGTTTTTAATGTTCTTGCATTTTTAAATTCTACGTTCTCTAACTTAAATACTGTCAAAATTTGGTTAAGATGTGCCGATGCGTTCCGAAGTTATAAGGAAAAATCTACTTAAAATACACATATAGTAAATGTAGCGTGAAAACTTTGAGAGCTCATAACTCAAAACACACTTTTTCGACTTAGAACGTTATAGAACGGAGGCGTCGATATATCACCATGTACATAAACATATTTATTTTCTTTCCAATAAAATATTGGTGTCGCACATTTTGCTTGGTGCCACATGTGATTCCACCAAATTTGATTTAATTTATTTTTTTTTTTCTGTTAAAATATGTAAATATTTTTGAATCTATTCAGCTAACCACACCAGCGTCAATAGAGCATAAAGTTTACATTCTATAAAATAATAAAAAAATTTACGTATTGAAATAAAAAACATTTTCTCCTGCATTAAACGAAATTGATAAAAATTTGATTTTCCCTTTCATATAAAGAGATGAATATCATATTTCTGGGCGAAAGCAGAGTCAAATGGAATGATGTTTTTTCTAGAAATAGTAAAACTTATCGGGGACATGAATTGCATATTGAGAACAAGACCTTGGTACATGGAGAAGGAGTTTTACCGGCTGGTACGCATACCTACTCGTTCAACATAACTTTGCCCACCGCATGTCCATCATCAATTGAAGCTAAATATGGCTATGTACGTTATGAAATTATTTTAAAAATAAGCCGTCTACTACGTTTCGATAATGTTTTCAAACAGCAAATAACCGTACTAAAAACTGTTGATTTGAATTTATATTCCAGTTATAAGGTAATGTAGAATATTCGGAAGAAGAAAAAATATTAATAAAAAATTTCAAAAATTTTTTTTTTTAATTTTTTTGCAGTTGCCCGTAAGCACTGAAGGTAAAGGCAATGATTGTTGGCCCTGTTCAAGTGGACCAGTTATTTGTACCCTCAAAATACCCTTTGGTGCCTATGTACCTGGCCAGTTGGTTAAATATACTCTGATTATAAATAATCAATCAAATTCCGACACGAGTGGCTATTTTTATGAATTTACGAAAAAAATTACTTATACTGCCACCGAATTCAGTAGTAAACAACGCTTTAAACATGAGGTTTTAGCAACTAATAACTTTAATGAACAGTCCTTACCTGGTACTTATCGGCATTTCGGAGGCTCCTTTACGATACCCTCCGCACCACCCTCTACCGGTGCAAGAAGTATTTTATGCGTGGAATATTTTTTAAAAGTTACGGTAAAAATGAGTGGCTGTCGTAGTAATTGTGTACTAAACATTCCAATAATTATTGGTACTATAGCGATCAGAGAATAATGCGGTACCAACAGCACATTCGTTGTCAACACCACAAAATATCAGCTTCAACGAATGCGAAAGTGAATAACGTTATACTACGAACATCTGTTGATATTACTACAAGTGCGTAATAAAATTATTTCTTTTTTAATTTTTTCTTATTTTTATATTAAAAGAAAAATGTTTTATCTGCTTGCAGTAATTTTTTATGTATTAAGATTATGTAATAATTTATTATGTATTAAGAAATATTTTTTCAAATAATAAATTAATTCATTAAAATTTATTTGTTTTTGTCTAATTTTTTGCAAATATTTTTACAAAAAAAAAAAAAACGGGCGAACACGTATGTATTCAATACCTAAATTTGAAAAAATTATTAATAAATTTTTGTAATTGGTTTTCATTAGAAATAATACTCTGTGAAATTCATTGTACAATACTAATGTGGATAATTGTGTTTCAATGCTCCTTTGGATTATTGCGCTGTTTGTCTAAACCTTCCACCATTTCTGTACAATGTTTATTTACATACATCGAATTTTGTGAATGAATATCATCCGTTTTATATTAAATAGATTTACATTGAGTTGTACATGGCGATATGAGACTGAGATCTTCTAAAACAAAATAAACAAAAATAAATATTTGTTAGACGGACAGTCTATTCTATCTTAAGCTATTATATACTGTGGCTGTTATCACAAATTTCCGTAAACAGAGCGATCAAAATGCTTGAATGTGTTATCGATGTGCTGCTGATCTTTATTGATTAATCTTAATTATTTAATTTTCTTTATATATATAATGACAACATAATATGTAGCGTACATACAGTTTATTTTTTGGGCAACTGGCACAGATGGTGAGCATTGAGTACATCAGTATGGCTGGTCAGGCAAACTTAGGTTGACCACTACACATACATACGCATGACATATCTTGTCAAAGACTCCGAACATAACTTTATGGATACCTGAAGCAGTTCACTCGCTAAGGCTACCCGATAATTGCAACGTCTTTCAGCGGAAATATCAACAATAAAGTCTGCGGTGAATATTATTGTAAAGGTTATGAATACTCGAAATTATAAAGTCTTAATACCCTTAATTGAAAGGACATCTGACGTAATAATGCTATCAAAATAGAGAAAAAGAATTTACTTTCTTTATTATGATACCATCAGAACAAGCGGGCATACATACTTTAGATGAGTTTGTCATGTATGTATATATCTTGGGCTATGTGCCCCAACATGTTTAGCTCATTAGACGTGAGGCCGTGCTACTAAACTCAGGTCAAATATCTCGTTTAAAACGAAGTATAAAAACGAGACTTCCACTTACTGGTCTTCTATTAAAAAGCCTGACCGTAACTAAAATCGTCAGGAAAAATTTATTTAAAGATCTCTATATATCGCAGTCGACTTTAAGCTGCTGGTTCCGCTACTAATGGAGAAAAATTAACACTAACGACATGGTTGATGTGAGAGGTTAAATTGTAATTCTGACAAGAGATGGACAATGAATCGCTTTTTCGCTACTCATAAGTACTCATGAAATTTTGAGAATGATATTCAACTACTCTGATTTATTCGTACTCACTACAACATTGATTTATAAGTACAGGTTGCAATGAGTATGAGTACAATGTTGACATCAAATTCATAACATTCCAAATATGTTTGATTCATAGGCCTACTCATTCAGGTTCAAGAAAACTAAGAAAAATACTTATAATACTCATAAATGATTTGAGTGATTCGAAGCATTCTTCAAAATGTACAGTCTTAGTTGTTGTTGTATTTACAACAAAAGAAGACAGAAAAAGACAAAGATAGCAACCAAAGCAAACACACAATCTTCTAGTGAGCATTGTAGTGTTCAAACGCGAATCATACTTATTTTGTGATTTGTGGTTCTTGTAAATGTTGAGTAAAGAAGAGTCAAAATCAACAACTTCATGTGTATTGTTAAGTATGAGTACGATGAGTACTTCAAACTTTGAATATGAGTAGTATGAGTATGATAATAAAAGAAGTATGAATGCGTATAAGTATGAGAAATTATGAGTATGATTCGAATCTACTCATCTTTTAGAATACTTATTGCTGATCTCTGATTCTGGCTAAAAAAGTTGTAATGGCAAGTTAAAGGTACATGTACAGCTTTATGTTGTAGAAGCAAGAAGTATTCGGAGTTCCTCTGTGTAACAAACAGTTTGACTGTCTATCTAAGAATACCTAGACTCAGCAAATTCATCAGATTGATTTCCCTCCTTTTCTTTTTCACTTCGCTTCCAATATACATACATACATATGTACATATTTTTGACAATGCTTTCTACAATTTATTTAACAGAACTTGAGAAATATTTGTATATGTCATAGCTAGTGATGATGTCATTATCAATGAATAGAATTTTTTGGTTCTCTTTCAATTTGAAATTTTACTCTTACACATTAATTTTGAGGCAGACAAAAATTGCTTTTGTTCCCTCAACAATAAGTAATCATTCCGTATAGTTCGGCAAATAAAGTATTTTGAAATTAAAACGACAAAACTATTATTGGCGAAAGCAACATAATAATTGAAAACAAAAAAAAAACATTTTTCTTTTCTTTTATAAAAAATACAAACAGTTTGCAAAGAATTATTGCAAAAAAGTGTTTCATTTAAAAGAAATTCCAAAAAGTTTTGGATATAAAAACATAAACAACAAACGTACGAGTATACAAAAAATTTCACGATGCCATCTGTATGCCGCTTTGAGTTAAATAAACCCAATGCCGTATACTTTTGCGGTGAAATAATTGCAGGCACCGTATATTTGACGACTACAAGCGACAAGAGTGTAAGGGGTGAGTGCGTACAATGAGTTATCGAGGTGTTTCGCTTGCACAACTCATTTTACAAAAGTTCAACTTTAAACTTAACCACCTGTTGACTATTGTCGTCCTCTATATGCATACAATACTAGATAAAGTTGTTGTTTCTTTTAATTTGTTTGCCTACAATGTTCTTATAAAGTTATCTGGCGTGTGTGGTATTTTTGTGTGGATTGTTTGAAGAACACATCTTTGTAATATGAAGTCAAAGGATATATGTATATTCAAAGTTCCATAATTAAAATAAACAAATTTAAGTAAAGTTTTCATTTTATTGTTTGCATTATGAATACATCATAACACAGGCAATTATCAAAATATTATTATATATTTAAATGTTTATCATGATCTTTCTTTTTTACCAATCCAAAACCTATTAAAGTGATTTTCCTTTTGTTATTTTCGTTCAAAAAATACAAAGATGTCGCCATCGATTTCGTGGGTGCAAGTAAGGTAAAGTTCGACGAAGGCCGAATTCGATATCGTGGATTTGAGGAATATATTCGGTACAATGCTGTGGTGCATACAGAAGAAAATTTTCCAGCTGGCACGCACGCCTACTCATTCAACATAATGTTACCTTCAGAATGTCCATCATCGATTGAAGGCGAAAGGGGCCGTGTACGTTATGAGTTCGTTGTGAGAATAAATCGTTTCTATCGCTTTAATAAAGTTTTCAAACAGCAAATAACCGTTATAAAACCTGTTGATTTGAATTTAAACCCCAATTATAAGGTAATGTGTAATAATTTTTAAATAAAAAAAAACAAATTTTTCAAGTTTTCTAAATATTTTCAGTTGCCAGCAAGCTGTGAGTATATAAGGAGTAGTTGTTGGCCCTGCTGGAGCGGTAGGGTTATGTGTACTCTCGAAATACCCTTTGGAGCCTATATATCTGGCCAGTTGTTTAAATTTGCTCTGCTTATTAACAATCAATCAAATTCCGACACCGGTGGCTATAGTTATGAATTTAAACAAAAAATTACTTCCACAGCCAACCATCCCGGCCATAAAGTACGCTGCGAACGAAAAGTTTTACTAGTCAATTACACTAATGAACAGTGCTTACGTTTCACTAATCGCCTTTTTGAAGATGCCTTTACGATACCCTCCATATCACCAAGCACCGATTCTAATAATATTGTATGCGTGCAATATTTTTTAAAAGTTAAGGTACATATACCTGACTGTCGTGCCAGAAGTGTATTAAAAATTCCTGTAATTATTGGCACCATACCGATCAGAGAGAGCTTGGATGCAAATCAATATACGACTGTGACACCAATCGAATAATAATTGCTGCAACGAATACGAATGTAGGTCACGATATACCTCGAATAAAATTATTTCTGTTAACGTATATTTTTTGTTGCATTCTTTTTTGGTTTTTGCCTGTTTACACAAATGTCCTCTCCAGGAAGGAATTTCAGAGAAACCATTCCGAATAGTGAGAAATAGAAATATGGGGTGAATTATGTCAACAACCACTCCGAACAGACCGACAGACCTTTACGTCTGACATATCTTCGATGTTTACACAAATGTTCTCTACAGGAAGGAATTTACGCGTGACCATTCCGGAATAGCGTGAAATAGAATTATGGGGTGAATTATCTCAACAACCACTTCGAACAGACTGATAGACCTTTACGTCTGACATATCTTCGATGTCGGCGGGTTTGGCCTAATTGACAAGGCCAAGTGGTGACGGCTGCTTATGATTATTGGAAATATAAAAATTACCTGATAGCCACACTTTAGTATAGACAGGCATGACCACGATGACGGCTTTATACTACCGAAACTATCTACAAAAGATGACTGAGTAGCATACATTTACATAATAAGGGTACCAGAAACTGTTGAGTAGCGGAGTTCGGCAAACATGGCATTCTGGTATTACAAAATATTGTAAAGATTAGTTAAGTGGTATTATATCCCCTCTTTCAAGTTAAAGGCGAGTTAAAACTAGCGAAATTCGTTCTTCAAACATTGTTTATTGAAATTCATTCGATAGAATGTTTTTCTGTATTTTTTTTATTTTTAAAATCTGTACCATAACATTTAAAGTTGTTCCCCTCATAATCAAACAATATTAAAGCATGCTCACTAGAATTTATTTACCGAATTCAATATTGAGCAAACGTACTCTTATGTATAAATATGATGCTCTCACCCCATGTTATTGCTAACCACCCTACTAACGATGATGTCATTATCAGTAAAAAGTACATTTTAATTCTCTTTCAATATGAATTCAGTTCTCTTATATACGTTTTGATGTTGGCAAAAATATTTCATATTCTTTCAACAACAATTGCATTGAGGAAGGCATTGTGTTTGGTTCACTTATTAAGTCTTTTGAAAATAAATAAACAAATTCAATATTATTGACGAGAACAACATAATAATTGCTTTGGTGTTGTTATCTTAATTTTCTAAACAAAATGTACAAAGAAAAGTGTTAAAATATTATAAAAAAGTATTTCATTTAAAAGAAATTCCAATATTTTTTGGATATAAAAACATAAACAACAAACGTATACAAAAATTTCACGATGCCATCTGTATGCCGATTTGAGTTAAATAAACCGAATGCCGTGTACTATAGCGGTGAAACAATTGCAGGCACCATATATCTAACGACTACAAGTGACAAGAGTGTAAGGGGTAAGTGCGTGTACTAAATGCTTGGAGGGGCTTTACCAATATTCAACTTTTTTAACCACTTGTGGTATATATTCCATACTACACTCTGTGGGCTTACAATTTATTAAAAATTAATTAATTAATATTTATTTAATTATAAAAGATTGTTTTTCTTTTCTTGGTTTTTTTTTTTTTATAAACTTATGTATCTCTGAAGTACTTTTTTACTGTGTGTTTTTAATTTTTTTAAGATACGAACTTAATGGTGACTAACGGACACGGGGAAATACCCAAGTGAAAATTTATTTCTCTACAGAAAATTGAATTCTGTTTATAATTATTTTAAAACCTGAATAGTTTAATTCGTATTAAAATAATTAATATTGTGTAAAAATTTATAATAATAAACAATTATACAGTGTCAGGCAAAATAAAGTGAAGAAAAAACTTCGAACAAAATTTTGAAAATTTTCAAGAAATTTCAATGCATGTTGCTATTTATTCCACAAGAGAATGTAGAATTCGTTACATAAAACAAAGGATTCAAAGTTTATTTCCTTTTGAATTCTCCATCCCCCGATGGAACACAGAAAACAATCTTTTGATTTTAATGCAGTACTTAGTGGCAAAACGCTTGCTTTTAATTATCATTCCACATTTCCTTATCAAAGAGTTGATACAATTACTAAAGACTTCTATTGATTCATTTGACATTCGAAACATTCTTGTTGGCAATAAAGAGAATGTTAGTGCCCATCTTTCCATCATACTAAAGCAACCAGAAGGATTGCAATTTAGGTGCAACATATTGTAACATGACATTCTGTAAAATATATACAGAAGCTCATTGCACTGACACATGCCACTTTTCACATCTACTGGCTTATGACATATCCCTGTAGTAGTTTAGTTTCCTCTAAACCAGTCTAAGCTTACACTAGGGACTGCACAATGTCCAAAGAAATGTAACAACTTTTCATTGCTTCAGACAAGCCGATATTGCCTAGACAATTACACATACACCATTGGCCATTACAACCCTTCAGTGAGGATTACGACTTAGCTTCTCACATCACTCATGTTGTGCGCGTTAATTTTATACGTGAGCGGCGGGATCTACAGTTTAACGTCGATTTTGAACGATAGATTTTTTTGAGAAAATTTTTCATGGCAGGTTTATTTACTCACAGAGTTTTTGCCAGAAATCTGCTGAGAGGAAGTCGCCAAAGAAATATTTTTTTTCTTTTTCATATTTCGTTTTTGATGTCTAACCTGGGATACGAACCCGGGCTTAACGTCTAATAAGCCAACACACTAGCTACTAGACTACGGTGATTTTCTAGACAATTATTTATTGATTTCATTGGATCTTTAAAGGCATTGAGTCATATTCAAGATCATTAATGTACATATTTACAAATAATCAGAAAGTTAATCATATAATGCTGCTTCTATTTATAATAATTAAAACCGCATTTTTTTTCTTACCGTATTGCACGCTATGCTGAGTTAATTATAACGTCATATATTCTCAATTCCTCCACTGAGTTTTTATCTTGATTTTAGGATGAACAGAGGTTGGTCTTTAATTTTATATTCAAACAAGCTACGTAATAAAAATGATTACTTGTCCTTCTTTTTAGTATTTAATTAAATTACTAAGGTCATACAACATCGCCATTACAATATTGTGGTACCAGCCAACTACAAGTTAATGGGTCTTTAGATACCTCTGACCAAGCCTTGTTGAGCTCAGACCAATTTTTGTTGCTCGGATATATATTTTACAGAGTAGAATAGTTGTACAGGTCGTAGAAATAATTTGTTAGGCATCAAATCTCTTACCACCTAGCCATTTCTTCAACTTTGGAAACATCCAATTGTCAAGGTGGACTATATTCGCGACATATGGTGGAAAAGAGTGACAATCGTTGGCTACTTCATATTACAATTGAACTATGACAACCGTAATACAGTTACGTCATGGTTTGTGTTGATAGTGAGCAAATGCAGTATCTACTTTGAGAAACGCTGTCTCATATCCACTTTAACATTTAAGACTGAAAGCACTGAGCCATGTGACAATTTCAATCAGCTATGTCTTCAAAACGTTCGACATATCCTGTGTTTGTAGGTCTACAGGGGCCACAATCAGTAAACCGCCATTTTGCCATTAAAAGTGAAGGTACAGAGTTCCTATAGCATTTATTAAGCTTACGTTGTTTTGAATGACACCAAAAATAATGCTTAACAAGCGCACCTAATTCACACTTTTCCATTTTCTACGCAAATTACAGAAATTACACAGATTTTTGAAATATTAACAGCACAGATGCTTGCTAGAGAGAACAATGCTACCTACTCGATAATAAAAAAAAAACGTGAAGTTTAAAAAGTCTGGGATTTATAAAAGAAACTACATTAAGTCCTTAATCACTTTGACCACCATGCGTAATTGGTTGTTCCTCTTCGGCTCTGCAAGCTACTTTTTACAACTCTTGTGGTTTCTGTAACCGTCGGTTAAAGATAAGCTGGTCTTTTGTTTTCGATTAATGCTGCCAGATTTGTTTGCTAAATATCAGACAGAATGACTAGATAAGTACTACAGATTTTAGTTTGCTAGATTTGTACAAATCTCTGTTGGTTATATGCAGTTACTTTCCATAGAGACTCCGAAAGAGCCAGAGCCACTGTTGGTTCTTCGTCGTCACCCTTTTCATGTGCTTCCACTTGGTATAGCTGTACAAAAATATATCTTATGGCGTACCTAATTAACGGGCTTATTGTGTTGTATTTATCACATGCAATGTGTACTCTATGGTCCTCTATGGGAGGAGTTCAAATCGGCATATTGATCTTCAAACTGATATCTTTTATCCGAGTAATCTGCTGCAGATACTACAAAATTGTTGTTCCATATGGTTTGAACTAATTTCTCAGAGAATCTTTTTGATGTTAATGATTTCTTTTCGAAATGCCCAATTCCCTATTGCTGTTAAGAAATCATAGGTCCAGGCACCTGTCCTTCATTAATATTTGACCACTGCGCTAGTACATACATACATGAGTGGTGGGACCTTCAGTTTAAGGTTGACTCCGAACGAGAGATTTTTAAGGAAACATTTCATGGGAATTTTACTTTACTTTCAGAGTTTTTTTTTTCCAGAAATCTGTTGAGAGGCAGTCGGCGAAAAAATATGTTTCAGATTTCGTTTTGGTAGAAATGTCGGGCCTGGGGTTTGAACTGTGGCCTCGCGTCTAAAAAGTCAACACCTAACCTACTACACCACGGCAACTTCCGTAAAATTCAAAAAAAGTTACCAAAATAATTTGAATATATTACAGTGCGGAACAATCTTGTTGACAGTTTGAAATCAAACAAAGGTTTACTTGGTTCGAAAGAAAAATCGTTTTGAAATTCTCTTGACTCATCTTTATATTTGCAAGATCTAGTCACAAATAAATCGAGTTTAAATAAATGATTATTATATGACTTAAGCAGGTGCGTATCAACTCTTTCAAAGGGGGGAAAAAGGGGAATTAGTGAATAAAAATTATAATAATTTTAACGGTTTAAATAATTCAGTATTTAGAGAAGGAATGTTTTATAAAATAAACCCCCCTAGTGTGACGCCATTGTCTTTACTTAAGTATCTGATATATTGCTCAATTATTCATAAATTTTACTAAGAAATATTTAATTTTATCACCAAAGTATTGCATTGCGCTTGGTTCGATACGAGTCACGAGATTAAAAAAAAAGAAAGATAATGAGTTTTGAAAGCTAAAATAAACCACAATTACTAATTGACAGTAATCGCTGGCATGATTAAAATATATTTTTCATTTCATTTACAGATGTCAGCATCCTTTTCCTGGGTGAGGGTAAGGTTAGATGGGAAGAAAGTAGCACTAGCAGGGATAGTAATGGCAACAGTACAACTAATACAACCTATTATCGCTCACATGAAGTGTATATTAACAATAGTACATTGGTAAATGGAGAAGGAAATTTACCAGCTGGTTTACATACGTACTCATTTGTCATACCTTTGCCATGGGAGTGTCCAACATCAATTGAAGGCAAATATGGTCATGTACGTTATGAGCTTTCGTTGAGATTAAATCGTTCCCTACGCTTCGATAATATTTATAAACAGCCAATAATGGTTATACGAACAATTGATTTGAATTTGAATCCCAGTTATAAGGTAAAAGGGAAGTCTTTAATTTAAAAGAAAAAAGATAAAACTCATGTAGAAAATCTTGAAAACGTTTTATTTCAGTTGCCTTTGGCCTGCGAAGAAATAAGCAATTTATGCTGTTGGCCCTGTTCATCGGGTAAGATTATACACACTTTAAAAATACCCTTTGCAGCTTATGCACCCGGCCAAGTGATAGAAATTTCGCTAACAATTAATAATCAATCAATGTCCGATACCGAGGGCTTTGCGTGTGAATTAATTAAGAAAGTAACATTTACCTCCACCTCACCCAGTCGCAGGCAACGTCATGTTCGTGATGTTATAGCGTCCACAGGCCGTATGGAGAAATGTTTACGCTTAACTAATCGCATTTTTGAAACTGTCTTAGTGATACCTTCTACACCGCCCAGTACCGAACTGCAAAGTATTATTTGCGTGGAATATTTTCTAAAAATGAAGGTACACATATCGGGCTGTCATAACAATTGTGAAATGAAAATGCCCGTAATTATTGGCACCATACCAATCAGAGAGAGTTTAAACGCAAATCAATACAGAAACGTAGAACCAGTTGAAGAATTATTGCCAACAGCACCAGATATACAGCCACCACCGCCAAAGGATGATCGAGTAGGGAACGATTTACCGCCTAGCTATGATGATCTCAGTAAGTATAGCCCTGGTTTGAATATTTATTTTCGATTTAATTATAAATGATTTGTTTGTTTGTTTGTTTGTCTGTAGGACCACCCTCATTTGTAGAGGCTATACACAGTGGAAGTTCAGAGTTTATAGACACCGATGTTGATGAAAGAAATCGTATTGTGGGTTTTAAGCCTCTGTATCCCATGTACAATGTACCATCACGATATCAGTGAAGAGAAAAACCTTGCGTCACTAATTTTCTCTACTTTTTACGTCATGTCTTTATAATTTTAAATCAAATTCACTGCAATTTTTTATTACTTTCGTACAAGTATTTGTTCAAAACGAACAGAAGTACATTACATTACTTTGATGATTTTTCTTACGTTTTTCTTTACGTTTTTATATACGTTTTTTCTTACGTTTTTCTTTACGTTTTTATATAAGTTTTTCTTTACGTTTTTTTTACGTTTCTCTTTACGTTTTTTCTTACCTTTTTAATTAAATAACACAAAATACATACATATATATTTAAGCTTGTAATTACATAGTTATAGTTTTATACAACTTATTTTTACATTTATTTATGCAAATATATACATACATATTTATTCGAATATATGTAATAAAATTCAGAGGTGGAATTTTTATTATTTAAAACCTACACACGTAAGTATATACATATATAGGGCCGCATACGTAAGTACATGTTGAAGTATAAACAAGTTAGTAATCGTATACAGTTTACCATTAACGGCAACATTCTGCCCAAAAGGATTTGTAAAATGATGGAATGAACCTAGAACAGATTTCTTTATACCAGATGTACTGGTATAAAGTACAAGTCGATAAAAGTCTTCTTAGGGAATATTTATACTCTTGTCGATGATATCTGTAAAACATATTCAGTAGAGACCAAATCATTAAACAAATTTATTTCATCGTTTTAAATTTATTCATCGTGTTAAAGATGGCGAATTTTCTATCAGATAATGATAGTCTAATGGCCATTATTACAATTTGCCGTTAAAGTTGGGTTTAGTAACTTTAGCTAAAGTGAACTTTAAAGTCACCTTTAACTTTTTTTCGTTATTACAAACTAATGATGAAATAAAGTTAACTTTTTCAAAAATATGGCAGTGCCGGAACAATGTCGATAAAACTGCTCAATTAAACAGTGTTTTTTTAAATGCAGTGGCAATGGCGGCTTCTTCTTTTTTTATTGTATTTGCTCATTTTTTTAATATTTAAAGTTGCCATATTGAAAATAATATATAATATGGCAAGTTCTAACATAAACTTAACTTTAAACGTTTCCGGTAGGATGATTTTCCCTTTAGCTTAACGCTACCTTAGCGTCCACTTATAATAATGAAAACAATTTATCTACCCGTTAAAATCCTCCCTTTAATTAATGGCAAGTCTATCTAAATACTTACAATAACAGTCTAAGGGCCATTATTACAACTTGGCGGTTATTAAAGTTACGATTTTAAAGGGCAAATAACTTTATTTGCATTATTATGAGCACACAATCAGATAAAAGAGAGCTAAAGGGAAGATAAACCTAGCTTTAACTTTTAAAGTTCGCTTTATCTTTGAACTTCCCATACTATAAATATTTTTTTCAATATGGAAATTTCGAATATAAACATGAAAAACGTGTTGGTACAGTGGCACAGGTGGAAAAATTCTGCTCTGTTCCACAATGATATATTCGTCAATTTGCTGAAACTACACTCAGCGAAAACTCTGAGCGTAAATAAAATTGCCACGATTGCAAGGACCTCACCATTATGTATGAAATACACTGAAATTTAAAGGACCGTCACTGCACGATCGTTATGGGATAAGTATCTGGATAGCTTTCTGTTTGAATCTGATTGATAACGTGACGAATGTTGATCTTCAAATACTCCATTAGTAAGGAGATTAGCCATGTCGATATTATCTTTAATGTGGCAAATCTTCCAAAAAATCTGTCTAAAGAGACACTTCAAATTAATATTTCTTTCCATTTCGTTTTTTCGCTACTAATAAGTACTCGTGAAATTTTGAGTACGAGTGAGTTAACAGTATTGAAATTCAACTACTCTGATTCATTCGTACTCACTACAACATTGATTTCTACTTATAAAGTTGCAATGAGTATGAGTACAAAATTGACACCAAACTTATAACAATCGGAATATGTTTGATTTATACCCCTACTCATTCAGAGATTCATAAATTTGGAAAAATACTTATTATACTCATAAATGATTCGAATCACTCGAATTTACCGTCTTAGTTGTTGTTGTATTTACAACAAAAAGAGGAAAGAAAAAGACAAACACACAACCTTCTAGTGAGTATTGTACTGTTCGCCCACGAATCATATTTATTTTGTGCTTCATGTAAATGTTGAGTCATGGAGAGTTGAAATCAACAACATCATGCGTATTGTTAAGTATGAGTACGATGAATACTTTAAACTTTGAATATGAGTAGTATGAGTATGATATTAATATAACTATGAATGCGTATAAGTATCGGAAATTATGAGTATGATTCAAATCTACTCATTTTTTGAATACGCATTGCTGATCTCCGGTTTATATCGGGCCATTGCAATGGTTTTTTCACTATCACTTCAGGCTTCGCCAGCACTCTTTACTTGTTGACGTTACAAGTCTGAAAAGAGTCTCATCGTTGGAGAAAATTTTGTTTGTAAAATCGTCTGTGAATCATATTGCTGCTCATATTGATGCTTATGTTGGATTTTATATGATTGAAGGTCAAAATCAAAATGAGTCTTTACACATACCTACGAATTAATGAGAATTCCATGAATCGACTAACTTTCTCCAAAGTTGGCAATATTTATGGCAGTGCCTACATTGCAATGCTTTCAGTTTCGTCAAATCTCTTTTTGTACTTTTGCCAAATCATAATCATTTCAAATTCAGATAAGCAATTTGGATTCAGCTTCAAAATGTGTGCTAATAAACTGTCTTCCATGAATATATGTATATGTATAGTCAAGCACTGTTTAAAATTTGTTTACGCTGTCCTCTCTATTGTCGGCAACAATTTATGATGGGCCTACTCTTAAACGTGTTAACAGAGAAATAATTTCTTACAATATGTTCTCGCTTTTACTCTCAGAGTAAAGCACGCATAAGAAATCTAATGGGCATCGACGTAATACCATATGATACTAACGTATGACAACAAAATATTTAAAAGCATAACAAGAGTTTTTTAGTTGTGCGTTAGAATACGCATCTGTTAGAGCATAAAACGGTATTCGCTGTGTTTTGTATACATTTTAAGTATTTTTTTTTTATATTAATCGTACACGTTGTTGAAATTGAAGAATAAATTAAATTAACGATTCTCAATTGATTTTCATAAATTATTATGCCGTTAACATGTGAATTTGAATTAAGTAATCGAAATGGTGTATACTTCAGTGGTAGTACTATTACTGGTACCGTTATTTTAACGACAACAACTCTCACAGGAATTAAAGGTTTGTATGCGAAATAAAGAAAATATTTCATAGAATGACATCATAATGATGCTTTCAATGAAATACGTAAAGATACATGACAGTAGTATTATTTACAGTTAAGACGGGTAACATACAATCAGTTTGGATTGAATGGAAAGAGCGCATTTAACTCCATGCGAACTAGGAACACGTTTAACAGTGCAAACAAATAAAAATTACAATGCTTCGATGGCATGCTTACATCTCACATTACAATAAGTATAATATTAAGGATTATTCAGGAATGTTTGTTTTTCTGTTATTATTGGTTCCACAGACCTTTAATGCTGATCTTAGTCTAGAGTATCTTGCATAGGATTCTGAGATTCTAGTTGATAAATATTTACCGGTACTTTTTGTTTGATGTTATTGGAAACCAATTTACGTATAACGAGGTATCAATGTTTTATTTGATATTTGTGAGTTTCTCAATATTGACTGAAGTCTTATGAAGACAACTCTCACGTTAGTGAGTCTGTTAATGACGTATGTTTGTGCGCCACCATTCGTTGTCAGTGTACTGCCAAAAGAAATAAACAGAAGCTATTTATGTACTCGGCTATTTGATTTTCTAGTTCTCTTGCTGTTATCTCAAATCCGCTAATCTTTCTAAGTGTTATAGCTTTGCCTGCTTGTGGAAGGTCTTGTGCAATTATAAACAAATATTATCTGCATAAAAGCCATCCTCGAGTTGTCATGAGAGACCTGTGCACACGATTACTCTGCTTTATTAATTCACTTGGCTCATAAAGTCACCGTAGTCTATTAGGTAGTGTGTTGGTGTATTAGATGTAACGCCATGGTTTAAACATCAGGTCAGACATCTTGAACAAAAACGAAATATGGAAAAAATATTTCTTCGGCTACTGACTCTCAACAAATTCTGAGAATAAATAAAATTTGCCATGAAAATTTTCTCAAAAATCTATCCTTCACAGTCGATTTTAAACTGTAGGTTCCGCCACTCATATATAAAATTGAAACACACAACATAATTGATGTAAGAAACTAGGTAGTAATCAGAGATCAGCAATGAATCGTTATTTCTCTACTCATAAAATTATGAGTATGAGTAAGTCAACAGTATTGAAATTCAACTACTCTGAATCATTCGTACTCACTACAACATTGATTTATAAGTGCAGGTTGCAATGAGTATGAGTACAACGTTGACATCAAACTCATAACATTCGAAATATGTTGCATGCACCTACTCATTCAGAGGTTCATAAATTTAGAAAAATTCTTATAATACTCATAAATGATTCGCGTGATTCGAAATCAACAACATCATGCGTATTGCTAGATATGTGTACGATGAGTATTTCAAACTTTGAATATGAGTAGTATGAGTATGAATTTAAATAAGTATGAATGCGTATAAGTATCAGAAATTGTGAATATGTTTCGAATCTACTCATCTTTTTGAATACTCATTGCTGATCTCTGATATGGACATATAAATAGCAACAGAGAAACAAAAACCCTCATATAGTTTAGTATTAAATTGTAATGTTCACATAGCATAGGACAAAAAAAAAAAAATACGACCCCTATTAGAAAATCTATTTTATTCGCAATTTGTTTTCTTATTACTCCTAACTCAGCACGAAAGAAATCATATCATATATCAAATTTCAGATATACATCTGCTCTTCAAAGGTGAAGCGAAAGTACACTATGACTTGTCAGAACGACTAGTTAGCGACCGCTATATAAATTCAACAGTTAACTATAAAGGCCAAAAATTATTTGTGGAAGCAGATACAATATTATCGGATGAAAATGTATTAACACCAGGATCTCACAGATATAATCTAGAAAAATTTCTTCCACTGGGATGTCCAACATCGTGTGAAGGTCGCTTTGGTCATGTGCGTTATGAATTAACACTTCAGTTGAGGCGTACCGATTATGATGATTATTTCATTAAACCAATAACGGTTATAAGTACAGTTGATTTGAATTTAAATCCAAATTTAAGTGTAAGTTTTTCAACACTAGGCTCCTTTTTTTTTGGAGATACAAATAAACATATGTATGTATGTACGTATTTAACTTGAAATTTTGATATCCAATAGATACCTGTTGCAGCAGAGAGAGTTATCACGTCATGCTCTATGTTTTATTGCAGCAGTAATATTAAATCAACACTAATGCTGCCATACAGCGGCTATGTATGTGGGCAACGTATGCCGTACTCTATTAGGGTGGAAAATCAAACCAAGCATGATGTATTAGGCTATACACTGCAATTTATACGTACCATGGCGTTTACTGCTACGACACCATTCCATAGAACAAAATTAGATAGGAAAGTGCTGTTTGAAGATAATGTTGCATCAGTTTGTTTTCAACGCTCTACACGTATTTACAATGGAGCTTTTCTTATAGATGCCATAGCACCCAGTACCGAAGTTGATGCCATTATTGGTGTCCAATATTCATTACATGCTCAACTGAAACTAAGTGATGGCATTGCAATGAACCCTAATAAAGAGCTAAAGCTTAATGTGGTTATAGGTACAGTACCTATACGTGAAAATTGTTCGCAGATCTTAAACACCGCAACTGCTGAAAGTAACACCATAATAGCAGTTACAGGTACTGCACCTACTGCACCTAATGTACCTGCTGTATCTACTGTGCCCACTGCACTTACTGTACCTATTGTACCTACTGCCCCCATTGAACTAGAAAATGAAGAGAATGAAAACTTTCTCGATTTACCACCCAGCTATAGAGAATTGGGTGAGTTTTAAGGAATATAGAATATAGGCGTAGTTCTGTTAAAAATAATTTAAAATTTCTTTTTTTTTTTTTGTTGTAGGACCACCTACTTTTGAAGAAGCCATACGCAGTTCTTCACCTTTTATAGACGTCGATAGAGCATCGCCTCATCGCCATATTAAGTTTATACCCAAGTATCCCATGTATTCACAAAATGTTGACTGAATTGCAAGAAAACTACCTCATCTCCGTTAACAGTTATAAAATATATTTTACATGAGAATAAAAATTATTCGTATTTATTGAGTTTATTTGTAATTATCATCATGCTACTAAACAGGTGTCCATGACTGTATATCGCATGGTTTATTATTTGTTTACATTTCGCTAAACTGACTCTCACATTTGTTAACATAATGATAAGATACTCTCTTTTTGACTATCTTATTCTCTCTCTATCTGTATAGGTTTCTCATTCTTTCTATTTGTCTCTTGCTGTTTCTTTTTGAATCTTATTTTCTCTTTGTTTTTCAAGTTCCCTCTTTCTAACCCTCTCTCGCACTCTCTCAGTGTTTAGCAGAAGTAAAAGTATCTCATGGATAGAATCGAAATATATTTATAAACAAAGCGGTTTGACGTCTACAACAAGTACAACAATAGAAAAACAACAAGCGTTTTATTCTTTTGTTGAAATGTAGACGTCAAAAACAAATTAAACCTCAAACAGGCTCAACAATATTTGACATACCAATCAGAGATCAGCAATGAGTATTCAAAAAGATAAGTTAGATTCGAATCATATTCATAATTTCTGATACTTAACCGCATTCATACTTATTTTAATATGGTACTCATACTACTCATATTCAAAGTTTGAAGTACTCATCTACTCATACTTAACAATACCCATGATGTTATAGATTTTGACTCTTCTTTACTCAACATTTACAAGAATTACAAAATAAGTATGATTCGCGTACGAACATTACAGTACTCACTAGAAGGTTGTGTGTTTGCTTTGCTTGCTGCCTTTGTCTTTTTCTTTCTTCTTTTTTAGTAAATGCAACAACAACTAAGACTGCAAATTTTGGTGAATGATTCGAATCACTCGAATCATTTATGAGTATTATAAGTATTTTTCAAAATTTATGAATCTCTGAATGAGTAGGCATATGAATCAAACATATTTTGAATGTTATGAGTTTGATGTCAACGTTGTACTCATACTCATTGAAATCTGTACTTATAAATTAATATTGTAGTGAGTACGAATGAATTAGAATAATTGAATTTCAATACTGTTGACTCACTCATACTCAAAATTTCTTGAGTACTTATGAGTAGCAAAAAAACGATTCATTGCTGATCTCTGACATAAATGCAAACAGATGTTTTCCATTCAGATCTATTATTTCTTGTCATTGCCATCTTACAGTTCATTTGCCACCTCCAAGGATGAGCTGTCATTCTTCTTATTTTGTAACGTTTTGGATTACTGTAAGTGTCACATGCTGCTTTTCCTAACCAGTTCTGCTTATATCTCATAATTACTATCCTCAGTGAAGCTAGGCTTGTGTTTATCCTTAGGTTATTGGTGATTACATTTGGCCAAAAGATTGTCAGAGTCTTCCCGGATACCGGTTGGCAAACACTTGAAATATCGTATCTTTCATTCAGTGCTTCATATTTTCAAACCTTAACAAAATAAAGTGTGTGTGTGTGTGATATCATCAACATTTTATAGTCGTTGCTGATAACATCATCTGTGGAATTTATCTGCGTTCAAATGTCCACTATGACTTCTCTGGGTGGAGTATATCCGAAATATGCAATTTTTCATGACTCTGGCTCATAAATTAGGCTGAATTTGTTCAATAGCAAGCGGTGTGATGGCTTTGAAGACCGTTGTAACTTGTGTAAACCCCCACAGAAGAAGTCTAATCTGCACCTGAGACCATGACCTACCATCGCTCGACCAGGATAACTAATGCGGCATAAGCGTGAATGGCTCATAATATCGTTCTGTTGAAACCATATGTTCTGGCTGTCAGGCCAAAAGAAGGTAATGGTCTGTTAAAGATTTTTGGAAAATATGTCGTTTATTTTCAATCATCGTGCAAAGATTTATATTTTTAATGTTTGCCTCTTAAAAGGTGCAGCTAACGTTTAAGGGTTAAACTGCAAATATAAACTACGAAGTTGCTACTAAAAAGGAAACACACAAAAACAACTCACTTAAATAGATATGTATGTATACACAAATTATAATCAGCTGTGCGGGTAGACACTTTATGAAGTACATACAAATTGTTTGGAACAGAACACGACTGCAACTGCAAAAAAAATTATGACTTCGAGTGTTGTCATTTCATTGCTTAACACGCTGACTGACGCAGCAATTTTCAGAAAACTAATCACACAAGCCAACATTGACTTTTTGTTCTTTTCCCAGAAGCCATTTATCGATACTAGCACTGATATAATACGATTTTATTCATAGCTACACAAAAATGACAGGTTTAGTGAGAACGAGATGTTATGATGTTACATGACAAAATACATGAGTTTTGTTTCTAAAATATTTAAAATCTCATGAGAGTACACTAACATTCAATATTTGATTGGGAGAGGAATAAAACGGTTGACTGAATATTTTTTACGTAACGTCACTATTCTGTTTCAACATTATCTCAATGTATGTGCAATTTATTGAAGTACGAAGAACATCTTATTTCTCTTTAGTATGTACTAAAACGTATCTGTTGGAACGCATGTAGCGGAGTATTGTTGCGAAGTATTTTTTTTAATTATTATTTTTAGAATACAATTCCAAGTATTTTGTCAGCAAAACAAATTTTAATACTCATAGACGTCATGTAATTAATTGTGTTGTTGTGTGTTCAATTAATAAAAAATAAAAACGAAAGAAAACAAGAAGAAGGAAAATTAATAAAATCTTTCCGATATTATTTTCGTAAATTATAATGCCTTCAACATGTGAATTTGAATTGAGTAACCCAAATGGGGTATATTTTAGTGGTGATACGATAAATGCAACTGTGATTTTAACGACGACATCAACAAAAGAAATTAGAGGTGTGTACATAAAATAAATAAAGAAAAATTGTATTAATGACGTCATGATGCTTACAATTTGGAGTGAATTTATAAAAATAGCTGCTTAACACTTTAACGACCAAGTTCAATGGATATCGTATTGATGGTGACATTTAAGTTTCTTAATGATTTCGCCCTCTATGAGCTGATAATATAAAACCACCTTTGACCAGCAAATTTTTTTTAATTTAAAATAATTTCACAAATTCCCCTGTGCATTTATTTGAACACAAGACGTACATCTATTTATAGTGGTGGAAAAAATATTAAGCGCACTTACTCACGGTGTATGGCAATGATTAATTTTAAATTATTAAAAAGCAAAAAAATACACAAGTATTGTAAAACGCTTATAATCCTATTATCCTTTGCGTTTTTCAAATTAATAAAAAAAATAATCCAGCGTCAATCCCCTCCAAAATATTTATCTAGACATCCACTCTCCCTTCTGCCACCACAATTGAGGATAACAAAAATAACATATATCGTTTGAATAGCAGAACATAACTAACCTCTCACCCAAGAACGTTCTACATAGTTGATCAGTCAGGATTACGACTTAGTATCTTACACCATTTAAGTTGCGTGTTTTAATTTGTATACAAGAGTGGCGGGAACTACAGCTTAAATTCGATGCCAAACAATAGATTTTCAATATACTATCCATGGCTATTTTTATTTACTCTCAAAATTTCTGCTTGAAATCTGTTGAATTGAAGTTGCCGAAGAAATATTTTTTCATATTTCGTTTTTTACCTGGGATTGAAGCCTTGGCCTCACGTCTACCTACTAGACTACAACAGTACATCAATTACCTGTTTGGCTGGAAAATCGTTATTAATGAAGATGGATGAGGAGGATATGCTTTGTGACAGACGTCTGGTTCTTGAAGGAAAGACAGAAGAATGTATAATAAAATTATAAAGGAATATGTACTTGGAGTTAAGAAGACTTTGAAATAAATCCATCTTTATCCAGCACTTACACCGCATAAAATATTATCTCAATGGAGATAGTGACACCCTCTTTGTAAGATTCGGTGCTTCACTATATAAGGAATAAATACAGTACCAGGATTTCGTGGCTCAATAGTCACACCATAATAATGGTATTCTATTTATTTACCATGTCGAGACTTTTAGAAAATGTCTGACACATTATCCCATGAAGCTGTATGAATTGTATTAATATAACATATTATGTAGAGAGCCTTTACATAACGCTGCAAAACCGCCAGCCAGCCAAATAAATAAAAAAATTCTGTTGTCTAGATAGTAATAGGATAGCAGTGGACCTCAATAGACAAAAACTGTAGACTCAATAAAGTCCCTGACTTCAACAACGGATTTACCAAAGGTTTTCCTACATTCTACACACATTTAGAGCTTATTCTAGTTATTTAAAATGGCCTCCATCTAATAGAGTTTGGACAACCTATTAGCTTGATCCCATCTCACTTATTATGGAATATGCTCTAGTAGATTTTGCTATCATTCTTCTTCTTCGACTAAATGTCGCATCTTTATTCCAAAGATATAGCTTGTAGCTGTAGCGTAATCTTTTTCTCAAGCGTATTCAGAATTCTATCCTAATATTCAAATATCGTATACGTCTTAGTGTGTTATAAAGTTTTATGTGACACTTTATTTTCTCAGATTATCAAAAGTAGCCTTGCCAACCTTCCGTAGTCCTTATCATTTTCCTGTTGTCCATCTCCTAACAACAAAAATGTCGCATGATGTTTGCTAACCATGTACATACCAGAGATCAGCAATGAGTATTCGAAAAGATGAGTAAATTCGAATAGTACTCATAATTTCTGATACTTATACGCATTCATAGTCATTTTAATATTATACCAATACTACTCATATTCAAAGTTTGAATTCAAAGTTCATCGTACTCATACTTAACAATACGCATGATGTTGCTGATTTTGTCTCTCCTTTACTCAACATTTACAAGAATCAGAAAATAATAAATATTCGCGTACGAACACTACAATACTCACCAGAAGGTTGTGTGTTTGCTTTGCTTGCTATCTTTGTCTTTTTGTAAATGCAACAACAACTAAGACTGTAAATATTGATGAATGACTCGAATCATTTATGAGTATTATAAGTATTTTTCTAAATTTATGAATCTGAATGAGTAGGCATATGAATCAAATATATTTCGAATGTTATGAGTTTGATGCCAACGTTGTACTCATACTTACTGCAACCTAGACATATAAATTAATGCTGTATTGAGTACGAATGAATCAAAGTAGTTGAATTTTAATACTGTTCATATTCAAAATTTCATGAGTACTTATGAGTAGCGAAAAAACGATTCATTGCTGATCTCTGAAATGTATATGTGACTATATATAACGGTTAAATAAAATTTAAATTTTCAAATTTCAGAAATACGCCTACATTTCCTAGGTGAAACCAAAGTACATTGGACAGATAGCGAACGTAGAATAAATTTCGACGGTTCCTATTCATATGAACCTGTACACTATAGAGGCAAACGAACTTTTGTAGACAAAAGTTGTACAGTGGCGAGTGAAGGAACATTGCCTGCCGGGACTTATCGATATGACATAGAGATACCGCTACCGCCGGAATGTGCAACATCATGTGAGGGTCAATATGGTCATGTGCGTTATGAGTTAACATTGAAATTGGTTAGACTGCATAATTTTGATAATTATTTTACTAAACCCTTGACCGTTATACAGCCGTTGGATTTGAATTTAAGTCCAGAATTAAGAGTAAGTATTGAAACATGTTATGAGTTTTGATTTATCAATACATTTACGTTCTTATGTGTTGCAGATACCTGTGAGAGATGAAGCCTACATAAGTTCATGCTCTTGGCTGTGTAATAATGTTAACATTAAATCTACACTTACATTGCCTTATGGCGGCTATGTTAATGGCCAACGTGTGAATTACTCAATTGACATCGAAAATACATCACTGAAAGATATAAACGGTTATACGGTACAATTTATACGTATAATGACGTTTTCTGCCTTTACACCCAGTTTTAAGACTCAAGTGGCTAAGAAAGTTTTATTTGAAGAGGAGTCCGATAATGTTTGTTCACGTCTGTCTGCACGCGTCTTTAGTGGCTACTTTCAAATCGATGCCACAGCACCCAGCACTGAAGAGGGTTCAATGATAACCGTCGATTATATATTCAATGTTTTATTAAAATTGGGCAGTTGTGCTGATAATAGAGATATGTCGGCTAAAGTTATTATAGGCACGAAACCCTTACGAGAAAGTCTATTGCCAACATCAAACACCGAAGCTTCTTTAATAGCTGTGACGCCTACAGCTCCTACATTACCAGAGGAACTTGAAAACCTTAACGATTTACCGCCAAACTATAAAGATATTGGTAAGTTTGTCAAACTATCAAAAAATTTGTATATGAATTTAATATTTTTAAATTATTATTATTCTAGGACCACCGCCTACATTTGAAGAAGCAACACGCAGCCATACACCTTTTATAGATATTGATAAAGAGGAACCATATCGTGATATTGGTTTTATACCCTCATATCCCATATATACAGAAAGAGTTAGAAAATAGCATGAACTCTACCTCATTAAAGCATTTTTGATATAAAAATTTATTTGTAGTATGTGAACAATATTGTTTTTTTTAGGAATCTAATGTACATACATTTTAATAAAACAATCTAAATATTTACAGTGTAAAAACGCACCTAATTGTGGAGTTGTAACTTAAAAAAAAAAAAAAATATATATATATATATATCAGATGGCTGTCGATCGAGCTGTAGTATCTCCAGGCACAATAGCATACAGTAGTAGCAAGTGAACGAATATCATCAGGAACTTATAGGTAAGGATAGCCAAGTGAAATGTTAAGTGAGTTACCAACCATATGGCTATCTGAATGTACTTTCTTTGAATTTGAATCTAAATCGGCTTCGAAATTATTGAAGTCGCCGTGTTCTAGTAGGTAGTGTGTTGGCTTATTAAACGAAAGGCTCGAGTTCGAATCCCAAGTCAGACATCAAAATGAAAGATGAGAAAATATTTATTCGGCGACTTCCTCTCAGCAGATTTCTGGCAAAAACTCTGAGAGTAAAAATTGCCATGAGAAAGCTTCTCAAAAAATCTGTCGTTCGGAGTCGACTTTAAACTGTAGGTCCCGCCACTCATGTATAAAATTAACGCACACAACATGAGTGGTGTTGAGAAGCTAGACCATAATCCTGACTGAAGGGTTGTAACGGCCAATTATGTATGTATGTATTATTGAAAATCCCATACTTACATACATAATTGGTAACTACAACCCTTCAGTCAGGATTACGACAAGTGATCAGCAATGAGTATTCCAAAAGATGAGTAGATTCGAATTATACTCATAATTTCTGATACTTATACGGATTCATACCTATTTTAATATCCTACTTATAGTATCCACATTCAAAGTTTGAAGTACTCATCGTACTCATACTTAACAATACGCAAGATGTTGTTGATTTCTACATTACTGTACTCAACATTTACAAGAATCAAAAAATAAGTATGATTCGCGTACGAATACTACAATATGTACTCACTAGAAGGTTATGTGGCTTGAAATATTCCTGAGATTTTCCCCACGGACTGAGAATATTTTATTCTGGAACCAAAATCACCTGCCCCTGTACCGAGATCAGTTCCTCACCTATCCTTATAACACAAAATGGTACAATTATTTAAAGAGCATGCAGCTTTCAGATTACCCGTTGCAAAGCATTTCCCAATATCACAGAAAATACAGGTTTAATCCGTGGGACAGCAATAGTTCCTAGTTTAAAATTTAAACACAGTGGGCTTAAAAAGCATTGTTTCTTGTTATTTGTATTTGTTGTGGTAATTTTTTTCTATAACTTCTGTTTTATCACTTCCATTAGTTATGGCTCGACTGGTAGTAGGTAACTCATCACATGAACCCCCATCTGGTGGCATATTGTAGTATAAATATTTTGGTTTGAAATCGTTAGCATCGCTATTCATTTGATGTTTTGATTTCTTATTGAACTTCACAGCGGTCATAAATTTTGCTTCTTGGAAAGTGGAGGAGGCTGTAAAGAGGAGAGTAACAAAATTAATAAAGTCAACAAAGTCGGGAGAGTTATCTTTGTTAATTAAAATAAAACAACAAAAAAACAAAATTTCAATAAATATAACAAAACAAAGAATTTATTTGACCTTAGTAAAAAAGAGCGAGACGCCGTATGTTGTGTGGTGGCATATTGGACAAGAGCCCAACTTAGAAAAACTTAAAAAAATATTTCTCTCCAAGACTTCCTCTCAGCAGTTTACTGGCAAAAATTCTGAAGTGATATTGCCTAGAGAAAAATTTTTAAGCTTTTCTAAGCTGTGGTCTTGTCCAACAAGCCAAACCAGTTTTCTGGAAAAAATTCTGTGAGTAAATAAAACTGCCATGACAAGTTTCTCAAATATGTAGGTCCCGTCATTCATAGATAAAATTATAACACGCGACATGGTTGGTATGAAAAGATAAATTGTAATCCTGACTAAACGGTTGTAATGACTAATTCTTTAGTTCTGTAACTCTTCCTTAATAAACCTTTCGAGTACACATATTAGGTTAGGTCGGAGTGGTAGCTCTGACATCACTAAGCTCACTTAAGCACCCATAGCGGCCCGTTGTGATACCACGGGTGAACGTACGGATAAAAATGTATCTTGGGTTAGTACTAAATTATGAAGTCATTAAATATATTTTATTAGATCCAGTTAGGCTAAGACAACGATAATCACGACAATTACGAGGTTGTAACGAATAATCGTGCTTCTAAACAGTAATGACTTCAATCTCCTAACGAGACAATTTGCAGGATACTGTTGTCTTACATGGGTAAAAATCAGAGATCAGCAATGAATCGTTTTTTCGCTACTCACAAGTACTCATGAAATTTTGAGTATGAGTGAGTCAACAGTATTGAAATTCAACTACTTTGATTCATTCGTACTCACTATAACATTGATTTATAAGTACAGATTTGCAATGAGTATAAGTACAACGTTGACATCAAACTCATAACAAACGAAATATGTTTGGTTCATACGCCCACTTATTCAGAGATTCATAAATTTAGAAAAATACTTATAGTACTCATAAATGATTCGAGTGATTCGAATAATTCGTCAAAATTTCCAGTCTTAGTAGTGGTTGCATTTAGAAAAAACAAAGAACTACAAAGACACAACCTTCTAGTAAGTATTGTAGAGTTCGTACGCGAATCATACTTATTTTGTGATTCTTGCAAATGTTGAGTATTGAAGTGTTCGTAAGCGAATCATACTTATTTTGTGATTTGAGGTTCTTGAACAACATCATGCGTATTGTTAGGTATGAGTGCGATGAGTACTTCAAAATTTAAATATGAGTAGTATGAGTATGTTATTAAAATTAGAATGAATGCGTATAAGTATCAGAAATTATCAGAAATTATGAGTATGCTGATCTCTGGTAGAAAGTAATAGAAACGGAGATACCGGTATTTAGAAGCTACCACAGTATGTTTAATTTGTTCTTTTTTCGTGAATTCCAAGAGTAATAACACAACTTTCACCGCAACAGTTGATTTACAACCAAGGCCTTTAGATGATGAACTGTCTACGCTGGTTCCTAATATGATTTCGATTGTTATATATAAGATAACAAGCTTTAACAACACTTTTGCGAATAAATCTTATCACTTTCTGAAAAAAATGGGTTGATTTTATATTCGAAACCATCAACAATTTCTACGTCACTTTTGAAGCATACATACCCTCGAAACCATGACTCATATTTACTGCCACACAAATAACAAGAATTCAGAAAGTAATCAAACAGAAATGTTACTCCCTAGATTTACTTAATTTTCTTTTAAAACTTTTACTCACCCAATGAGTTCATCGACAAGCTGGTTAACTGGTTTGTCTGCAAGGCACCATAGTTATACTCAAATTCCTCAGACGGTGGCAATGTTAAATCCTCTAAAGAACGCGCCACAGTTATAGAGGCCACATTTGCATGGGGCATATTGAGTGGTAATATCTTGACATTGCTTTGCAATGATATTGTGCCCATTAATATGGGTATGGAGGCACGTACCCATCTATTTTTCTTGAAGCAATTTACCCACACCTCCAATTCATAGGCTATACTTATGCATTTGCACTCGTCAAATGACATCGATGCCGGTGTCTTGGGTATGTATAGATCTTCTAAATGCTGTATGACTGTCAAGTTCTTGCCATATAAACTGTGGACATTTGAGGCAATTGTTGTTATTTCTGTGGTAGATTGTGGACTCTTACAATTCAAGGGACCTCTATACGTAGTAACACGATTTAAATTTGTGGTTATGGTGTTTAATCTCAATTTGTTGGGATTCATTAATTTAACATGAACGGATATATGTTCACCAGCAACATAAGCCACTTGTGGCAGATTAACATAAAGTTGTAGGGGTTGTTGCCAAAATTTAAAACGTGTCGTATGCTCTAACTGTTGGCTCTCCTTAGCTAATTGATTGGCCTCGTCCATAAAACGTAAATCTTTTAATTGTTCAATTTGTATGGGTGTACTAAACAGTGTTACTATATCATCGCCATAGTCACCATTAACCATTAGTTCATAGCGTATGGCACCGTATGGACTGTCAAAGGTCGAGGGTACATTCTGTGGTATTTGCACCATAAAATTATATGTATACCGACCAGGTCCCAAAGCCTTTGGGCTGGCCAATTCTGAACCAATTAAATAATTTGTCGTGGATATATAATCTTCTCTATTTTCAATCACAGTTTTTGGTTTTTCTTTCGATGATTTTGTTGGCTTTTGGGGTTTTTCCCATTTCGTACAAGCATAGCCGATAAATTGTAATGATAATGCTGAATTTATTATAAAAACGAAATATTTATTATGAGTCATTTAGTTGTATGGTTTTTGTTATGGATATTCACCTTTTATGAGCAGAATACTGCTGCCATTAATACTTAAAATCACACAACCTTTGATAATTTCACCGGGTCGATAACAACTGTTAACAACTTCAAATTCTATGGTACATGTTGTGGTACTCATAATCACTTTCTTCTAATTTATTTTTCTTTTAAATCCTTATTTTAATTTTTTATTTCTTTGTTTACTAACGTATCAATTTTTTGTATGTTATTGTATCACTGAAGGCAATTTGCGAACTGTTTATAGATATTCTCTGTTTTTTATTATGCGCCTCATTGTGGGTATCACTTTTAACTGTGGTAAGTACTACTATCTTATCTGCTACGCAAGCAATTAATCAATATTGAATGACGATACGCCGATATGATTTTTAATCTAAAGGTACCGAAAGAGTTGTAGTTTAAATGCAAATTTGTTTATCTTTTTTAATGATTTTGGGATTAAAAGAAAGCTATGTATTGTAATATTGTATGTAATAACATGCATTTAGACATACCATTTAATTTGCATGACTTTATCAAAAAATTCTACGCGCTTACAGAAAACCACAGAAACGAAATACGTAGAGAATTAAAGAAGTAGACGTATAATCTTTGCTAACTAAAATAGTTGTTTTGGAAACATTACCTGGACCGAAGCATTTACATTTCAGGTCCACCAGCCAGACGATCAGAAATCCTTTCCTCCCTTAGCCAAGTGTTTGCAAATGCAATCGTGTGACACCTTAGAAAGTGTATAGTTATTCAACCGAAATATAGACGAGCATTTGTCCCGTAAGTTGGATTTCGAATTGTCAGTCCACCGCAACTAATCAAATACCAGACAGCAAGATGAGCTTGTGAGTCAAGAAATCAACTAATTTGGCTGATATAGTTGAAAGACTCGAATTGTCGAAAGTGCATCTAAAATGCTAATTTAAGCCTTGGCTTGGATTTTTGTTTTCAGAGTTTATGCGCTTCATAGCACAGTTCCACAAACATGATAAACATAGAGAAATATTTGCGCTGAATTCAAAGCGTCGCTTTCACAAAAAGTACACCTTTAGGCCTTAACAACCATTTGTTCAGATACTCATGAGTAGATACTATAAGTATGATACGAATCTTCTCTTGTTTTTGAATACTCATAACTGATCTCTGGTAGGTACCTTTCATTCTACTATGGACACATTTCTGCGCAGATATTCCAATCTTATGAACTTCTACCTGGAAGGCTAATCAGAATTTATTTTCTTTATCTGAATCCATTGAGCTTACTGTATCTGGTAGATAGAGTGTTGGTTGGCTTGCTAGAATAAAACTCACAGTTCAAACCTTAGCTCAGATATTTCGAACAAAACGAGATATGAAAAAACAATACAGTAGTTTTGATTTAGCTGCCTTTTATTTACGTGCGCATTGCCTTTACCTGCACAAAAATTTTGTTCGTGCTTTGAGAGAGTAATCTATAATTAAAGCAACAAATTTAATTTAGCTGCATTTTTGGCTTATCTGCACAAAAATTCTTGTAAAAGTTAGTTGTGCAGGTAAGTCACAACTACTGTATTTCTTTTAGTGACTTTCTCTCAGCAAATATTGTGAGTATAAATGAAATTGCCATGGAAAAGTTTCTCAAAAACCAATACTTGAGGGCAACCTCTTGTGCAGTCAGCTCACACGCCATAACAATCGTGCCATATTCTTTCTTCAATAACATGGAATTATTAATCTCGCCGCATATACATATGTATGTAATGTACTCTTAAACACTTTTGTTTTAATCACAACTTTGCGATTTGATTTACAGTCAACTAGAGTCACAACGCTATAAGCTTTCAAGAGCATTATTTTGAATTTTTTTTTTCAAATGAATTAAATTAAATTTTAAGTATGCAAAAGCTAATCTGGTCACCCTGCTACATTTCTACACTGCAAGAGCATTATTTTTAACTGAATAGAGAAAGAATTGTATAGCCATACTACTCAACAACAAATACAATCAGAATATACGAAAATTGTTTAGTCGTTAGTGGCAATACGTATCTGCTAGAACTTGTTGCGTATTTTCGGTGTGTTTTGAATTTTTTTTTATAATTTTTTTTTCTGTATATTGTGAGTAAAATACATACGTTTAATAGACGGCATGTAATTAATAGCGTTTGTTTTGACAAAAAAAAAATACAACTTTTGCAAACTATTTTCGTAAATTATTATGCCTTCGACATGTGAATTTGAATTGAATAATCCAAACGGAGTATACTTTAGTGGCGATACGATTCTAGGAACTGTGATATTAACTACAACATCATCCAAAGAAGTTAGAGGTGTGTGTTGCGTAAATAAAATAATTCTAATCACATCATTAGCATCAAATTTTGAAATATGAAAATAAGTGTGTCCATACGCCCCCTTAGCCCGTACGGATTTATAGAATTTGCAATTTTTAAAAAAAATTTGCTAAAATGCTCAAGCAGTTGTTGTTATTCTTGTTTTAAATATATATATAAAGCACAGCAATAGTTCTTATACGAAATACTTTGACTGTGTTTGTTTTCATAAATGAAAAGATTTTGTTTTGTTTTGTTCTTAAATATATGTGTTTATATGTGTTTAATGTCTCAGTGATTTTGGCATCAAGAATTGATGAACTTTATGTCCTAACCAGGGGTGTTGTCGAGCCGGAACGCTCCGGAACGTCGTTCCGGTACTTCCTTTTTGGACAGGAACGCGTTCCGGAACTAAAGATAATTTCTGATAACGAGAATTGGCTGACGTTTTGAAAAAAAAAAATTAAAAAGAATTGCTGATTTTTTTTTCTAATTTTTGACGAATTTTTATATGTATTTTTATAAACAATGGTTTGAACCCGAACCGGAACAAAAACCTGAACGAACCGGCTTGTTTTTCCGAACCGTGAACCGGAGTCCGGAACGTTTTTTCTGCTGAACCGGAACGCGTTCCGGTAAAAAAAAAATTAGCACAACACCACTGGTCCTAACGTATGACAGTATGAGATTCGCTAATATAGATCACGGAAAAACCACAAAAATGTAGAGAGGGAGAGCGAGAGTGAGTAAGAGAGAGAAGAAAGAGAAATATTTAATCGGGGACATCTTGCCGGCCGGGCGAAAATCGGCTAAACTTGAAACTAGCTGATAAGGAAGTGCAACTTTCAGGGTCATTATTACAACTTGCCGTTAACTGAAGGGAGGATTTTAACGGGCAGATAAATTGTTTTTCATTATTATGAGTACCCAATAAGATAGAAGTGAGAGTTAAGCTAAAAGAAGGATCTCCCTGCCGGTAACATTTAACGGTAACTTTACAGTTCCCTTTAGCTAAAGGTACCTTTAACTAAACCCAAGTTTAACGACAAGTTGCAATAATGGCCCTCAGGGTATTGACTGAAATTTAGAAAAATAATTATAATACTCATAAATGATTCGAGTGATTCGAATCATTCATCAAAATTTACAGTCTTAGTTGTTGTTGCATTTACAAAAAAAGAATAAAGAAAAAGACAAAGACAGCAAGCAAAGCAAACACACAACCTTTTAGTGAGTATTGTAGTGTTCGTGATTCTTGTAAATTTTGAGTAAAGTAGAGTCGAAATCAACAACATCATGTGTATTGTTAAGTATGAGTACGATGAATACTTCAAACTTTGAATATGAGCTGTATGAGTATGATATCAAAATAAGTATGAAGGCGTATAAGTATCAGAAATTATGAGTATGATTCGAGTCTACTCATCTTTTTGAATACTCATTGCTGATCTCTGGTTTGAGTGACTGTCCTTTGATATCCGAATGTAGGCCACATGAAGTCGCCGTAATCTAGTAGGTAGTGTGTTGGCTTATTAGACGCGAAGCCACGGTTCAAATCCCCGGTCAGACACCAAAACGAAATATGAAAAAATATTTCTTCGGCGACTGCCTCTCAGCAGATTTCTGGCAAAAAGTCTGAGAGTAAATAAAACTGCCATGAAAAGTTTCTCAAAAAATCGTGTCATTCGGAGTCGACTTTAGACAGTGGGTCCAGCCACTCATGTATGAAATTTACACACACAACATTAGTGGTGCTAAGAAGCTAGGCCGTAATCCTGACTGAAGGGTTGTAATGGCCAATTATGTATGTATGGGCACATGCTCTGCAGTCCTTATTGGTCTAGTTGGCATTAAAGAAAACATTAAGCGTTAATAAATGTTTTGACTCGTTTTCGACAAGTTAACGACTGTGATGGCCATTAATCTATTGTATTTAAGAATCTTTAGAGATGGAAATCTGTTTTTAATGAAAAGTTGTTTTTCTTGTGGTCGATCTTTAGTGTTTGATTGCCTATAATTTCACCAGATAGTCTTACATGTCATTACCCTCAAAGTGTACATACTACAAAATCCAGTTCAATGCTATAATTTTACGGTTTCTTAATGTGTCGAGAAGGTTCAGGCACTCACATAATTATGGTCGTCTGGAAAACTTTAAAAATCCTTTGAATATCCAAAAATATCCCATTTTCCTACGTAGAAAATTATGCATTGACTGTTGGTCTTGTTCTATTATTATTCAGCTTGACTTGGTCGGTATACTAGTCTGAGAATGTGAAATTGGAATCGATTTTCTTAACCTAAGTACATTGATTCTCGGTGTTGTTCTAGTATAATTTAGCTTAACTTCGTGGGTATCTGCTCTCGAAGTTGACAGCGTTAATTCCTCATTCTTTACGGAAATTTTTACTCCTGATGTTATCATGTCATTGCTTTATCTGTATATTACATCCGCTTATTTCTATGTATTTTGTTTTCTTCATTAATAATATATAATTTCTTCTCATTTTCTCATTTATTCCAGATGTGCGACTACTGTTTGAAGGTGCTGCTAAGGTCCACTGGACTGAAACCAAAAGAAAGAAAAATTCCGATGATACTTATACCAACCACACCGTGCACTTTAGAGCAAACAAATTGTATGTACAGGAGGATATTAAAGTGGCGGACGGAGGAACTTTGCCACCTGGAAGCTATAGATATGGTATACGAATAAATCTACCATTGGAATGTCCAACATCTAGTGAGGGCCGCTATGGTCACATACGTTACGAATTAAAACTCAAGTTAGATCGTCCATTTCGTTTTGATAATGTTTTTACCCAACCACTAACTGTAATACGTACTATCGATTTGAATTCGAATCCAAGGTGGAGTGTAAGTCTTTAAGTTTTTATTCTGTCTTCATTCTGTGGCGTAAAGTAATCATTAAAAGTGTTTATATACTTTAGCTACCTATTGAAGACGAAGATATTTTCAGTCCATGCTGTTGGTCTTGTACTGGCGACAATATACAGGCAACACTTAATCTGCCTTACGGTGGCTATACCAATGGCCAACGTGTCAGCTACTCTCTTCACATAGCAAATCAATCAAATAATGATATAAGCGGTTATACGGTAAAATTCAAACAAACAATGTCCTTTACCGCACATACGCCACACCACAAGACACAGTACGTTAAGAAGGAGTTGTATGGGAATTTTGTTCATGCGCCATGTTTACGTCTTTCTACACGAATTTTTAAGGGAGATTTTGTTATCGCTGCTACAGAACCCAGTACCATAACAGATTGTATTATTGAAGTATACTACACATTGAAAGTTACACTGAAACTAAATGGTTGTGCAACGGATAAGGAACTTACGGTTAGCATAGTTATAGGTACCATACCCATACGTGAGAGTTTGTTGCCAACACCAACTACCCCGTCTGCGGAAAGAAATCCCCTAATAGCAGTTACACCTACAGCGCCCCAACTAATGGAGGGGGGCGCTGATCTACCGCCAAGTTATACTGATGTGGGGATGTATTTAACGGTTGTGGAAGGATATGCAAATTGTTATTACTTTCTTTTTCTTTTTTTTATAGGACCACCTAGTTTTGAAGAGGCAACACGCAGTCATTCACCATTTATCGATACCGATAAAAGTGAACATAATCGTCATATTGGTTTCAGACCTTTATATCCCACCTATTCACAGAGTGATGAATAATTGAACGAACATAAACTACCTCATTTAATTTATATACGAATTTATTAAAGTTTTTAAAAGAACTTGAAATTATTTTGTTTTTCTCAAAGGAAATTTATACTTACGTATCTGAAAGAATACTTAAATAATTTGTTTAGCAAATGTCTGTGAACTAACAAACTGATTAGAGTACATATACATAATTCAGCAGCTATGGCTGCGCATCAGAGATCAGCAATGAATCATTTTTTCGCTACTCATAAGTAATCATAAAATTATGAGTATGAATGCGTTAACAGTATTGAAATTCAACTACTCTGATTCATTCGTACTCACTACAACATTGATTTATAAGTACAGGTTGCAATGATTATGAGTACAACGTTGACATCAAACTCATAACATTCGATATATGTATGTTTGATTCATATGCCTACTCATTCAGAGATTCAAAAATTTAGAAAAATAATTATGATACTCATAAATGATTCAAGTGATTCGAATCATTCATCAAAATTTATAGTCTTAGTTGCTGTTGCATTTACAAAAAAAAGAAGAAAGAAAAAGACAAAGACAGCAAGCAAAGCAAACACACAATCTTCTAGTGAGTATGTAGTGTTCGTATGCGAATCATATTTATTTTGTGATTCTTGTAAATGTTGATTCATGGAGAGTCGAAATCAACAACATCACAAGTATTGTTAAGTATGAGTACGATGAGTACTTCAAACTTTTAATATGAGTAGTATGAGTTTGATATTAAAATGAGTATGAATGCGTATAAGTATCATAAATTATGAGTGTGATTCGAATCTACTCATCTTTTTGAATACTCATTGCTGATCTCTAGGACGCATAACTAGACATTACGATTGCACAACCAAACCACTGTGCATAACGCTTACCTTCTCTTAGAAAAGCTTTTTTTTATAGTTTCTCTCTCTTCTCAAAAAACAAATACTTGCATCTGTTGCTCTTTTGTTAACATTTTATTTAAGTCTTTATGTTATGTTATGTTAAAATATAACAGTATGCTGTTATTGAGCTTAATAATGTTAATAATTTATTTAAATTGTAATAAAATATGTATTTTATTTAAATTTTTATTATTATTGTCACTCTCTGGCTTACTTTCTTAATATTTGTTTAATTTTTTTATATATTTTTAAGGCTTTTATTTTTGAATGTTAACTCTATTGAAACAATATTAAACTGGGCTTAATATAATAATTTTAATTAAAATATATTTTAAGGCATTTAAGTTTTATATTATTGAACAAGCTTATTCTTAAAAATTATTATAAATTTAGAAATTTAAGAAGAAAATTAATCGAATGAAATGGTGAGTCTATTTTAATGCTTTGGATTAAGGCCAAGACATGGGAATTTACGACATTTTTTTATTATATTTTTTATTATAAACGAAATCTTTGGAATTTTTCTATATTGGGTGTCTTTTTTGACCTTGATAATACAAGAAATCAAAATTTTTCGTGGCATTTATTTTTTGGGCAGGATTTCCTAAGAATCAAGACTTCTGTCCTTAAATTTCATGATAATCCATCGAACAACAGAAACTTTTACGGGCCATTGGCAATATGATAGGCATTCCCAAAGACACGTCATTCCGAAAATTTACTTCTGTAGAAGCTGTGGCCGTGAGGAGAAAAAAGAAACTGTCATTCACCTCATATGCCAGTGCCCTGATCTTGTCATAAAGTGACAGATTTTTTACACCTCTTTCTCTCTTGTGCTGGTATAAATCATTGTCTTAACATAGTCTCATAAAATCTAATTCAAAGTCCTTAAATCAAATAAACAGACCCTTCTGCACAGAATGTTATCACCAAATTTATTTTGCAAAAAAGATTGTTAAGCGCTCTATATGGCAAGGTGCGTCATTTTGTTAGAGCCTAGTGAAACAAAGACTCAATCAGCAGGGCTTGCTATTTATCGTAACAGTTGCTTCCTGCGCATTTCGAAATCAAAACTAATAATGCCAACAGCGTTTAAACTTTACAAAACAGTTAATTTCTACGATACAAACGTTATGTTGATTGTCTTCGTTCCAAATACGAAACGCCCGTCGTAACCCTTTAATCAGAAAAGAGCTTTAAACTACACAAGCAATTATTGAATCGAAAAAACGATGGTCGTTTGGCGTCAATTCTTATACGAGCTGTATGTTATGGGGCACATAAGCCCAATTCCTTACATAGAATTGTACACATAGTCGAAGACCAAATACTAAGAAGTTGAGAACAATGTCGAATTACGGCGTCTTCTCCAAGACCTAACTCTACACCAGAGATCAGCAATGAGTATTCAAAAAGATGAGTAGATTCGAAGCATACTCATAATTTCTGATACTTATACGCATTCATACTTATTTTATACTACTCATATTCAAAGTTAGAAGTACTCATCGTACTCATACTTAACAATACGCATGTTGTTGTTGATTTCAACTCTCCTATACTCAATATTTACAAGAACCACAAATCACCAAATAAGTATGATTCGTGTAGGAACACTACAATACTCACTATAAGGTTGTGTGTTTGCTTTGCTTGCCGTCTTTGTCTTTTTCTTTTTGTAAATGCTACTGTAATTAAGACTAAATGTAGATGAATGATTCGAATCACTCGAATCATTTATGAGTATTATAAGTATTTTTCTAAATTTATGAATCTCTGAATGAGTAGGCGTATGAATCAAACATATATATTTCGAATGTTATGAGTTTGATGGCAATGTTGTACTCATACTCATTGCAACTTGTACTTATAAATCAATGTTGTAGTGAGTACGAATGAATCAGAGTAGTTAAATTTCTATACTGTTGACTCACACATACTCAACATTTCATGAGTACTTATGAGTAGCGAAAATACGATTCATTGCTGATCTCTGCTCCGCACCAACAATATTCCCTTTATTATGCACATTTCTGTGTCTGTGTTGATGGTAGCGAAACGACAAGAGTAGTATTAGCACACGAGTTGCTTGCTCACTAGGCTGATTATGATGTTCGAATGGCTCTACGAACTTTCTATAGAAAATTTCCACAATTTGTGAGCATTGTTCTGGACTAAAACGATTCAGAATGTCTTGCTAAACTGTGAAGTTTTGCAATTCAACAAGGAAAATACGAATACAAAAAACGATTTATTGCCTGAAAGTTGCATTATGCGTTAGAAGCTGAAGAGAGTAGAAGCATGAAGGCAGGGACAACTTTAAGAACTTTAAAGAAAATCCTTCCTTATACCACTTGTAAGCATTTGCAAGGTATGCTGCTTGGCGCATTCACAAGGGTACTTTAATTTCCATTGAAGGCCTATTTACCAACATTTGCCTGATGGAGTGGACAGATTTTATAAGAAAACCCTTTGCCTAAGGCCTTAATCAATTAGTAGTAATATAATGAAGTATAATTAAAAATAATAATTTTACATGACTTATGTTTGTCTAATTACTTACTGTACTAAATTTGGTCTAAAATGTTTTGGCACTTTAACACGTTCTTATCCTATGACTCACTGGCTACTGGCACAATCAGAATGGATAGCATTCAATTCTTCTTCATTTCCATCTACAGCAGGTTCTCTATGTATTATAGGCCGTGTAGAACGTTCTCTAAGAGCGCTTGCAACTTCCTGCTCCAAATCCCTGGTACGGTCAGCTTTACATGCGGTATTCTCTAAATACTCATTAAAATCCTCGTCTTGCTCATCAGTAGTGGTACAACTTAAAACGTCTAAAGTATCTAATGATCTGCCCGTACGATCGGTATAAATCGAGCCATACGAATTGTAAATATTCTCTCCATCATCCAATAAGGAATCTTGCGATTGATTAGGGGCTTGGGTATGGGAATTGAATGTGTTATAACCAGGAAATTGTGGCAGTTGTATGTTAATACGGCGATTTTCTTCACTTTTCATTTCGTCTCTGTCTAAAGGCAGATCCTTAAAGCTGCCAAATGTCAAAGCAAAGCTAAATGAGGGCGGTACTATTAAGAAAAAGGAGAAACAAAGTTGAATTGCAAAACAAAAACATTAAAAAATATTTAAACTTACAACAACTATCATATGAGGGTGGCTCATCATCAATGGACTTCTCCAAGGATGCATACAGATCCCTTTGTTGCATATCCTGGGAACTCAATAAGCTTTCCAACTCCCGTCTCAATCTCAATGTTGGCTGTGTAGTAACCAAATTTCCACCACCCGATATACTACCACTACATAAATTACACTCTCTGCTGGAGTTCTGTTCTAATCTTCTTTCCTCCTCTTGAAATTGCCTCAATGGCACTGTGCCAACAACGACCGGAGCTGAAATATCTGTATCATAATGAAATGCACCCGTTTTTAATTTCACTTGCAACGTATAGTGTATGAACACAATATAGTTGAGATTTAAAGTTGACCTTGGCGTATCCGTTGGCACACACACATTACCCTCATACAAACGTTTGGTCAGCCGTAATGTTCGCTCATCGATTGAACTCTTTGCCAATGATTTCGTATAGAAATTACGTTTGGCTGGTTTACGCGCCAAAAACACGTAATGCTGTTTGAGACATGCTTCGACGCCTAAAACATCATAGTGCGGCGACTGATTGTCTAGTTCGAGAAAATATTTTATATGTTGTCCAGGTACATAACCAGCATACGGCAGCATTAATGTAAAACACAATGGACCCGATGTACATGGCCATTGGCAAAGATACTTGAGGTTTTCTTCTTTAATAGGCAGCTGAAAAGGAGAAATTATTTGTCGTAAATGTGAAAAGGTAATCTTAAAAATACTATTTTGTTTTGTAATTGTCAATGTTATTGTTGTACGAGTATATGGAAAAATAATTTTTCTTTAAACTACATTTAAGGCAGAGAGATCAGCAATGAATCGTTTTTCCACTACTCATAAGTACTCATGAAATTTTGAGTATGAGTAAGTCAACAGTATTGAAATTCAACTACTCTGATTAATTCGTACTCACTACAACATTTTATTTATGAGTACAGGTTGCAATGAGTATGAGTACAACGTTGACATCAAACTCATAACATTCGAAATCAGTTTGATTCATATGCCTACTCATTCAGAGATTCATAAATTTAGAAAAAAACTTATAACACTCATAAATGATTCGAATGATTTGAATCATTCATCAAAATTTACAGTCTTAGTTGTTGATGCATTCACAAAAAAAATAAGGAGAAAGAAAAAGGCAAAGACAGCAAGCAAAGCAAAAACACAACCTTCTAGTGAGTATTGTAGTGATCGTACGCGAATCATGCTTATTTTGTGATTCTTGTAAATGTCAAGTAAAGGAGAGTCGAAATCAGCAACATCATGCGTATTGTTAAGTATGAGTACGATGAGCACTTTAAACTTTAAATATGAGTAGGTTAGGTTAGAGGACATGTACTTGTCAACTGTGGCAAATACAGTACCCGGAGGTCGAATTGACCCATTGTACAAATCGTACAAATATGAGTAGTATGATTATGATATTTAAATAAGTATGAATGTGTATAAATATCAGAAATTATGAGTACGATTCGAGACTACACATCTTTTTGAATACCCACTGCAGATCTAAATTTTTGTAAATTTATGAGTCTAAATGAGTAGGCGTATGAATCAAATATATTTCAAACGTTATGAGGTTGATGTGAACGTTCTACTCATACTCATTGCAACCTGCACTCATAAATCAATGTTGTAGTGAGTACGAATGAATTAGAGTAGTTGAATTTCACTCATACTCGAAATTTAATGAGTACTTTACGGTTTGAAAGCTATAGCTGTAACTGATGTTTTAAATAAAAGGGTTAAACGTATTTATAAGGGGCGTGTCTCAAAACCATTCGGCTTTAGATAACGACTTGAGAAGGCTGTAGCAATTTTTAGCGACCTAATAGAAAATTGTATGGCAGTGATGCCTATTAAGCATCTTTAATTTTGTAAAAAAATGTTTAGATAGAACCCTAGATGCATTTCGATACCTCGAGTTTCCCGTTTGAAATCGGATACTCGTAGGAAGGACAACCTATTTTAAGTATTATATCCCATGTTCTCCATAGGGATAGAAATTTTCAGAGTTTTTAACTATCTAATGTATGCGATTCATTTTCAAAAAAAGAACAAAAAAAAATAAATGTTTTGTAGCACAGTGTAAATGTTATTTTTTCCACTTACCGCATATTCTGGATGAAAATTTAAATCTAATGCTTGTATGACACAAATCGGTTTACGAAAAACTTCATCAAATGTACGTTGTTTATCGATAACCACTGATATATAATAAGCAATATACCCATAAGGACCTTTAACTGAGGAGGGGCAATCGGGTGGTATGCGTAAAGTTAAAACATAAACATGAGTACCGGCAGCAAAATCTGAATTGTCAAAAACATTGGCACGTGAATACAAATATTGCTGGCGACCACAATAGGTGGCAGTTTCTTTGCCGCTAATGGACCATTGAACTTTTGCCTCACCCTCAAGGGTAACATAGACAGCTAGGAGAGGGCATCATAAAAAGGAGTAAAATTAATTTTTTTGTTTTGTTTTATTCTCTTGATAACACACTCACAATTAACTCGTTTTCTTTTGTCGGTTTTTAAGATTATACGCCCGTTAACATATTCACCGGAAGAATAAATCGGATTTAAGCGATCCAATTCAAAGGTACATGTAGAGGGCATTCTTATTATTTTAGAATTTTTATTTTAAAAATTTATTTATAATTTTTTTCTTTGTTTTCTATTGTTTTTTTTTTTTTTTGTTTTGAAATATAAACACAACCTTCTTCTTACAGCATCCTTTTGCAAATAAACTGTGTTTTAATGTTCTGCCAATTTTTCAAAAATCATAGCCTGACTTCAATTGTATGTTTGGCTTTTTGTATTTGGCTTTATGGCTTTATTTTTGTTTTTTTTTTTTATTTTTTTGGGGGGGAATCAATAAGTTGGCGCCATAAAGTTTCATATTCTTTTGTTGTCATTTTTTGCTCTCTCTCTCTCACTGACATTATAAATCTACTAGACACCATATAATTGTAATTGAAAGGTTTCGTATCGTTTATATCCTTATACAGCCTTTTATTACATTTTTGCTAGTGTTTTAGGTTTATTTTTGGATTTCTTTACAAGAGAACTCTTTCACAAGACTGTGAAATATATTGTAGGCCGTCAAAAGAGTCCTTAATGTACCTAATTTTCCTCTTACTTCATACGAGTTTTTTTTGTTATTTATTTATTCTTTGTTTGCCCTTGCTTTACATACCCATGCTGCAAGGATATCTTTATTATAGTTTTGTTGTTCTTGTTGTACTGCCTGTGTCTGTGGTAAGGGAGTTCATTCATGGTTTTTGGTTTTGATTGTAATATGACTTGTTAACAATCAAATCATATGACAAAATGTTAATGAACTATAAAAGTTGTTGTTGTATTTTTTAGACGTGGAATAATTTGGAAGTAGTTAACCTCTTTACAGTTACAAATACAGTTTTTCCTCTTGATCCCTTACACAGAGAACTAATTAATCAGTGTTAAATTAAGAACTTAAATTACAACTTTACCCTCACCAAAGAAATTAAGGCATAAGTAAAGTGCATGGCAGTTAGAAACGATTTCTGGGGTGAGAAAGTTCTGCATAAGACTCTTACTCTCAACAATTTGATCACTTGGTTACACACATACATACATAATTGGTCATTACAACCCTTTAGTTATGGTTATAACCTAGTTTCTCACACCAATTACGCTGTGTGTTTTAATTTTATACATGAGTAGCGGAACCTACAGCTTAAAGTCGACTCCGAGATTTTTTGAGAAACTTTTCATGGCAATTTCATTTACTCTCCGTGTTTTTGCCAGAAAGCTGCTGGGAGAACGTCCCGAAGAAATATTATTCCATTTTTCGTTTTGTTGGAGACGTCTGAGTTGAGGTTTGAAATGAGGCTTCATGTCTAATAAGCGAACACAGTACACGGACTAGACTATGGTTATATTCTCATACTATAGACATTAGACATTAAATCAGAACATATTTCTGCCATCAGAAAAGTGCTTAGCAGTATAGAAACGACTTCTGGAACGAAAAAGTTCTGCATAAGAACTTTAAGCAATTGTTGATTGCTGGCTGCTCTTTAGACTACCACTCTTACTCTTACCAGTTTGATCACTGACAACATACTCTGCCTGGTCGTGGCATAGTACATGTTTTTATAGGATCTATTCTAAATGTGAGTGATTAATGAACAAAATTTCATCGCTAATAATATGCATATAAATTTACATTCTGATCTGAAGTCGTGATCCATACGTACCAGTTATAAAAACCATAAAAAAAAAACACTTGGCTGTGTGACTCGTCTCTAAATAAAGGTGCCTGGAGACGATCAAATATAATCATCAATGCCTTATGTATATGTGTGGGTGTTGTGGGTTGATGGCTTTTTATTTGATTGTTTTCAATTGTGATTGACAAGCATTATTTCATTTGATTCGATATTATCGTAATGAAGACATCCATGCGCTGATAAACAAAAATCACGAACCTATAGTTTAAAGTCGCCTCCGGCGATAGAGTTTTGAGAAACTTTTCATCGCAATTTCTTATTTACTCTCAGAGTTTTTGTCAGAAATCTGCTGAGAGAAAGTCGTAAAAGAAATATTTTTCATTTTATTCGTTTTGTTGGAGAGGTTTGAAGTGGGGTATGAACCGAGGCCCCATGCCTACTCCTGCTAGAATGCAGCGACCCTAAGACAATTATAATGAGCTACAGATACTACCTTCACGATCTCCTACACTAATTTTAACGTATTTGCTTAAGCGCTTATCGTGAAGAACTTGTATGTGTAGTTGTATAGAAAAGATTTATTGATTCTCAGGCAACGTCTATACTAGAAACTGTCAACCATACTTATAGCATTGTGTGGCACGGCCTCAAATACAGACTTGAAGCCAGTATACATATACTTTTCAAATTAAAATTCTTCTACAATTAGAAGAATTTGCAACAGAATAAAAATATATGCCGGTTTTTTTTATACAACTAACTCTTTAAGCAACAGAACATTGTCTGGACACATCAGAATAAGAATTGTGCGACAAAACATGTCTGGCCAAGCACGGTTTTAAAATTTAAACCTTCCTAAGACTCTCGAGATGTATGAGTCATGCCAATCGAATGGATCCAAGTAAGCTGTGCCAATTGAGGCGATTAATCTGACTTAACACTTTAAGGATGGTCACCTCATTGTACTAAAACTATTTGATGACAGCGAGCATTTTTGAAGGAGAAACGAAATTGGTCATTATAACACTTTAGTTAGGATTACGACCTAGTTTCTCACAACCCTTATGTTGTGTATGTTCATTTTGTACCTGAGTGGTGGGACCTACACTTTGAAGTCGATTCCGAACGACATGGCATGGCAATTTTATTTACTCTCAAAGTTTTTACCAGAAATCTGCTGATCGCCAAAGAAATATTTTTTCATATTTGGTTTTTTTTTTTTTGCAAAGGTCTGACCTGGGGTTTGAATTGAGGCCTCACGTCTAATAAGCTAACATACTACCTACTATACTACAGCGAATATAATACAGACAGTGTGACTAAAAAATGAATTCTCTCTGCCATGCATTTAACTGACAAACTGGATATGGTATATGACACACATTAGTAGCTGGAAAATATATATGACATCGTGGTGCAAATCCCTTATAAGTTGCATATTTTACCAACATTAAGAAGCTCTCTTCGAGGTGCCAACCTATACAAGAGAGTTGTATTAAGTTTGCGGTGAAACCTAAGTGATCAAATACAGGGAAGTATTTTTTGCAAGCAGGCTCTTGAAAAATATACAACTTGCCTGGAAAATATATTCAGGTTTAATTAAGAAAACACCGTATTGAACTAAATTAGGAACAATTTAAATTAATTTAATTAATTTTTTATAACAATATCTTAAAGATTTTCTTATATACGTTCTACGTTTAATGGGTAACATCCATAGAGATTCAAATAAGTTATTGGCTGCGGCAAGAGAAACAGCAGAAATGTTCAAAGCATTCGAAACTTGATTCAACTCCAGGGAAGAGGAACCTACAAACAAAATAAAGAAAATTGTTAAGAAAATAAACCACAATTATTATAAACTTTAATACCTAAATTATCATAACACAGATAACTCTGTACATCCTTATCTGCTCGATCATTTGGTCGATAGCATGGTGTAGTGCCTATGGTCAAAGGAACTGTTGCTGTTAGTAATACTTTCCTGTGGCCATTAATTAGAATTGCTTCTAAATTATAACTGATAGCGAGCATTGACTGCGGTTGCTTGAAGCTACTTGAAATCTGACAGTTAAGCGGTATATTGATGTGGGCTGTTGTATCATATGACAAGTGTCTGGTTTGATTAATGATTCGTTTACTTGTCTTTGATTTGCTGCACTGCGAGGGAGGTGAGTGGCAGGTGATTACACAATTTAATTGTAGAAATAATTTGCAATCGGCTTGTGTGGCTTGATAGGTGAGATGATAAGGAATTTTTTGCCCTGGCGTAAAACCACTACACACAACATTTAATGCAATTTGGCCAAATTCATTGCGGCTAAATACCTTGCATGGCTATAAAAGTAAAATTAAAAAATAAACACAAAAAATATAAACAACAAATTTCTTTGTAAAACAGGTTCTACTGATTAAACCTGTCTTTCTTTCTCTCTTTTGTATCATATACCTCCTTGTATTTGATTTCCTTGCTCAAATCCAGTTTATTTTTCACAACAATTCTTTGGTGAAATTCTTTGTTGACTTTCTTTGCATGTTGCAATTGCACGCGTAAGCCATACTCTGTTTGTCCATATGCACAGTGTAATGTTGCTGGTACTTGTTCGGGTATGATGAAACAAAACGGGAATGTGTACTCAACATGAGCCATTAACTGTAAGCGGTTCATGGATGAGGCCAGTTCAAGTTGTTCACAAACATGTTTCTGTTGATGTTTATAAAGAGTTTTGTTCGTTACTTCTTGGGTACTGAAATCATTGTGCATTATATTCTCCTTAGTTGTATCAAATTCCCACCATTGTAGCATTGTTTGGCCATACAATTCAAGTGTAATTGCTGCAAAGCAATAAACAAAAAAAAAAAAAAGAAATGCAAATATAATAAAAAAAAATTAAAACAAATATAAACACAGAGATAGAGAGAGAGAAAGGAAAAATATTTATCTAATCTAAGATTGTGTTCACACTTTCTGGTATTATTTACCACAATTATATTTAAATTAAAATATTAATCGAAAAAGTAATTAAGTTTGGTAGACAACGACTTGGCAAATATGCTTACAATTTACGGAATATGAACGATGGATGAATGATACAAGTTGCATTGTGTGGCCTCTGAACGTCATTGTCATCCAAAATTTCATTTAAAGTTTGGAAAATATTTTTTTCTAATACCCGGTGGCACCAAAATAAAATCATAATGGAAATTGGATATTTTTTAGAAAGGAAATAAAAAAGTATGTATATTTGTGTAAAGGAAAAGAATTGAAGGCATTAAGGCTCCTTCTGGTTTAAAGAATATTTGAGGTCGACTTACAGCGTTTTGAATTATTCTTACTAAATAAGCAAGTAAGGTACATAACATATGTACATAATCGGTCATTATAACCATTCAGTCAGGATTACGACCTAACTTCTTACAGCATTCATGTTGTTTCTGTTAATTTTATACATGAGTGGCTAGATCTGCAGTTTAAAGTCGATTCCAAGCAATAGATTTTTGAGAAACTTTTCATGGCAATTTTTGATTTACTCTCAGAATTTTTGTCAGAAATCTGCGGAGAGATAGTCGCCGAAGAAATTATTTTCATATTTTCGTTTTATGTCTGGCCTAGGGTTTGATCCGAGGCCTCATGTCTAATAAGCCAACAGACCACCCACTAGACTATGGCTTATACAGTCAAGTCATGTACTTTTTAAAACATCATTTAAATGGAAGTTAGTGCGCCAAAATCTCTTTCGATATTTGATCTCAGTTAGGTTTGACTCAATCCGTCTGGTGCCAGTCAGAGATCAGCAATGAGTATTCAAAAATGTGAGTAGATTCGAATCATACTCATAATTTCTGATACATATACGCATTCATACATATTTTAATATCATACTCATACTACTGATATTCAAAGTTTGTTGTTGATTTCAACTCTCCTTTACTTAACATTTACGAGAATCACATAATGTGTTTGATTCGCGTAGGCACACTACACTACTCACTAGAAGGTTGTGTGTTTGCTTTGCTAGCCGTCTTTGTCTTTTTCTTTCTTCTTTTTTTGAAAATGCAACAACTACTAAGACTATAAATTTTGATGAATGATTCGAATCACTCGAATCATTTATGAGTATTATGAAGTATTTTTCTAAATTTCTAAATCTGAATGAGTAGGCGTATGAATCGAACATATTTCGAATGTTATGAGTCTGATGTCAACGTTGTACTCATACTTATTGCCAACTGTACTTAAAAATCAATGCTGTAGTGTGTACGAATAAATCAGAATAGTTGAATTTCAATATTGTTGACTCACTCATACTCTCAATTTCATGAGTACTTATGAGTAGCAAGAAAACGATTCGTTGCTGATCTCTTGTACCAGTACAGCAATATGTTTTTCTATATTCGGCAAATACTTGCTGACCAATCCCACTAGTTTAGTGTATTATGTACAAAATAGGCTGCTTTTGGAGAGAAAGTGGGATTAGCATTTACGGCGTTAAATTTGATTTTCATTGTGACAGGAGCAGCTTAAATCAAAATTTTCCGAATAAAGTACGCTGCTGTATCCGTACTCCGTAAAGAACGAATTCTCAGTAAAATTTTGAGGTACTAAATCACTTTGACCAAATGATCTGCTTTACTGCTCGTCAATATATACTCGTTTGACGTAAAACGTCTTCCTCTGTTGCCCTGACGAACCCAAGCAAGCTGAACGGTTCAGTAAGGCAATTTTGCTACCAGTAGCTGATAATTTATTGAGTTTTTCCTACTGAAATGAATTGACGCTGCACAGGTTTTAAGCATGTGTTCTGGTAATTGATGCTCCTCTTCATAGGATCTAAATATTGGGCTTAATTCCTAGTCGGAAGGCCAGTTACTTACTATTCTCAGACTATTTCTGAATAGTTTGATACAACATTCTAATGTTTAGCACTGTAATTACCCAGCAAGAGACAATACCGCCTCGATTGAGAAAAGTCTCTACCTCCCTTTATATTTCGCCAAATATATCCTCTATCCACTCCACAGAAATGTCTTGTTTCCATCAGCGGTATCAAGGCTTTTCTTCTAGAAATTTCATTAGGTCTGTTTAATGTCCAGAATTCTCACATGACATAAGGTCTAGCAAGATGTGACCCTAGATTCGGTTGAGCCATACAATTCTTTTTTAATTTCAAGTTAACCTTCTAAGAGGTAAGTGCTAATTGGATGGCCTAACTATCAAATAGTGCCACTATGTTATCTCTTCTGTATGTTTTAAACACATTGGATAAAGAGTGTCTATCGATGACACCTCCACTAATTTCCTTATGTTCCTCGAATAATTTATTTTGAACTCTAAACACCCCCTTTACTGTACCATTGATAGCTTATCTTGAGCTTATACTACATAATCGGTATTAGATATCATAGAACCAAATAATTATTTAAATATGTTAAATGGTGATGTAGGGTAGCATCAACGCTCACCATGCCTATTCTAAAAAACTTATAAAAATTCACAATGAGTCGCCACATTTCATACATGAATAGGATCAGATTTTTATGAATGACATAAAATGTTAACGTTTTAAAATTCTCTAAATGTACAAATCTTTCTTTCTTTCTTTTATTGTTTAAAGGATCATAAATATAATCTTTATAAACAGAAGCTAATCTATCTGTGTATGCCATATGTATGTCAGTGTGAATAATCATTGCAATGATTACTAATATGAGCATCGTTATGATGGAATATTATGGCTTCAGATTTGGTCAAATATTTCGAGAGTTTTCAAGCAATGATAGCTTAAAAAATTGTTGTTATCGGATATCGTAATAATAATTATTCAATAGATTACAGGGAATTATTCAATAGATTGCCAGGCTGATCGATCGGATTGCAGTAAAGATTCGCTACAAAAATAGCCCACAGTTCAAGTATCCAAAGTAGTTTTTTAACTTCTCCCTTCTTCAGCTATTATGCTACTTAATTTCCTTATTTTTGAATAAATGCCAATGCCTATCACACCTTCAAACATGTTTGGTTCACCCAACATAGTATATCGTCCATATCAAACTCATGATTTTAGAATCCTATACTTTGAAATCCATGAAAAATATTGAGAATAAGTACCGCTGACCAATTGATGAGTGCCTGTACAAAATTCGACATTTTTGAAACAGAAGCAAGTCGAGCTGTTTGTGTCTTTTCCTCTAGTGGCCATATGAGCATAAATTATAGTTATTTGTCATAGAAAAGGACAAGTAAGTTATTAAAGACACAAACCAAGCGTAAGATATACAACAACGGCTGTGAAAGGTTTTGCACTACATTATCTTACATATAGACATACACATTTGGCCATTACAACCCTTCAGTCAGTTTTACGACCTAACTTCTCACAGCACTTATGTTGCGTGTGTTAATTTTATACATGAGTGCAGGCACCTATAATTTAAAGTCGACTCCGAACGAAAGATTTTTGAGAAACTTTTCATGGCAATTTTATTTACTCTCAGAGTTTTTGCTAGAAATTTGCTGAGAGGAAGTTGCTGAAGAAATATGTTTCTTAATATTTCACTTTGTTGGAATGTCTAATAAGCCAACACACTAACTACTAGACTATGGCGACTTCACTACATTATCTTAAGAACACTAACTACACACTACCTACTAGACTATGGCGACTTCACAACATTATCTTAAGAACTTTAAAGCGATCATGAAAGGATATTAGTCACCAGATGAACACCCGAAAGTTGAAAATACCTTACAACAACTTCTGCAGAAGCTGTATTGACGAGGAAGAAGGGAACGACAACTAACATGGTCTTCGTAATGACAGACAATGGTTTGAAGCTTGGATACCAGAGTTGAAAGATTTTTGGTCCTTCAGAACTTAATGAGTGATGATTTAGAATGAGAAATGATAGTCAGAAAGTGAAGTCGTCGTAGTCTAGTAGGTATAATTTAGTAGGTATTCAGCGACTTCCTCTCAGCAATTGTTCGGAGATGACTTTAAACTAAAGGTCCCGCCACACATGTATAAAACTAACACACACAACATGAGTAGTGTGAGAAGTTAAGTTGTAATCCTGGCTGAATTGTTGTAATGACCAATTATGTTGTATGTGTGTAATGATAGTAATAATAATTTCATGAAAATTGCAAAATATTCATGGGATTGTGTGCTGTATTGTATATTTCTCAATCGATATCGAACTTTACAGAGATGAAGTTAAAAATGACAGCAATTATAAGTATTTAACGGTATTCATCAATTATATGTACGACTATCATTATATCAGCCAATTACCAATTATCTCCTCTAACTTACCTTCTATATGACGCTGTTTCAAGCTACAAATTGTTATCGCACCCACTATTTCCTCACCGCTGTAATAGATATTGGAAGTGCGTGACAACTCAAATTTACATGTAATTGACATTTTTTTTTATATGCCAATATAAACAACAACAACAACAATGATAATAACTATAATGAAATTGTATTTTTTCCACTTAAATTAATTGAAACTTTATTAACAAAAAAAAAATAACTTCCATCTGTTTGAATAACAGTGTAGTACACAAAATAAACTGAACGTTGCCTGCCGTATCAGCCTGAAAATCTGTGCTGATGTTTGAACGTTTGAAATGAAACTGTGTTGCAAATCAACCAGAAACATTCACCAACAACTTGACTTTCTTTACTTGTATCGCTTTAACTCTAACTGACTGACTGACTGTGCCTGCCTGGCAGTTGTGATTATTTTGTTTTTCTTGTTGTTGTTTTTGTTTATTTTGTAAAGACTCAAATCACTGTTGTTTAGCTCGAATCGTGAGGACTGTTTCTGGTTGTACAATCTGTTTCCATTATGAGATGAGTGCCGATACAATGCCTTATAAAATCTGTTTTTTAGTTAAACAAATAAATGAAAAAAAAAAAAACAAAAAACGGTAATAATAATTAAAAATTAAAATTGTTTACACTATATTGTTTATGATGACAACTCGCTAAGGTAAATACTACTTTGTATTGTCTTCTTATGTTTATAATAATCAAATAAAAATTTAAAAAAAAAATCAGATAATTTTCTCTTTGTTATTGTCTTGGTGTTTGTAACCATAAAATAAATTTCAATGTTTTTAAAACAATATTAGGAGTGTTATCTTTAAATACGGCTTTATTTTCTGTTCTTAATTCATTGAATTAAACCTTGTTTTGCAGATTTTTGGTTTGGCAAAAAGAGCAGAAAAAATTCAATTTTTTTTTAGCATGCTTGAGATGTGATTTTGGTAACGTTTTGTAAACGACAACTATTCTGGTTAGCAAATTGGTGTCACAGAACACATGCCATTATCTTGCTTATGGCCACCAATACAGTTAAGTTGAGGAATATAGCACACTCCTATATAGAAAACTCATATATGTGGATATAAGTTTGAAATTTTGCCAAATTTATTTTTTATTGTTGTGAAGTACAATTGTTCCGTTTAAAAATGGAATATGATTTCATTGATATGGCTGTCGCGGCTGGCCTCGCAGTACCTCGTTCCATCGGGCAACTTTTCGTGCATGTGGGGTCGTATATCGGCAATGGCATCACGAATGTTGGCCTTCAAATGCTCAATTGTCTCTGGTTTGTCGACATAACACTTTCCTTTAACGGCGCCCCAAAGATAGTAGTCCAACGGCGTCAAATCACAGCTTCTTGGCGGCCAATTGACATCACCATTTCGGCTAATTAAACGGCCATCAAACGTTTGACGCAATAACTCGATTGTGGCATGAGATGCGTAGCAAACCTTTTCACATCAAATACTCGTTCACATCAATAGCATGAGGAGCGTGTACAAAAAAATCGGTTATCATTTAGCGATAGGTGTCTCCATTGACCGTAACTTTTGCGCAGTCCTCATTTTTAAAGAAATATTGGCCAATGATGTCTCCGATCCACAAGTCGCATCAAACAGCCGCTTGTAATAGGTTCACTGACTTCTGTAAAACCATGTATGGGTTTTCTGGCTGCAAATATTGCTTATTAACGTACCCACCATAATAAAAATGAGCTTTTCATTCGAAAAGATATTTTTTTTTTTGCAAAATCGACATCATCGTACAGTTCCTCGTTGATCCAAATTTGCAATAAATCCCAACGTTGCTTAAGCATAAATTGATTCATTACGTTCAGTGGAGCTAATATCCTGAACTTTGTGGCAGAATAGAATGACATAAGTATTGCCCCATTCGAAATAATTGATGATTCAAATTTAAACCGATAGATGGCCCATCCTATAGGTTCAAACTCATTGTCCTTAGTAGTGAGCATTGCAAGTCGATGATTACCAATTTCTTTAGGTCTGAACTGGAAGATCTGAACGTCAAATTAATGTGCTTTCATCGGCATATCATTACATATCACACAACTCATGCCACATTGGAAAATCCATTGAGAGCATGGCATCTTACGTGAAAATGATATGAATAGGCCACCGAAATCGTTAGATTTGATAACATTAGACGTTTTCTTGTGATGTTTTCTCATATCATACGTCATAAGTTACCACACAGCACATGCCACATTGGATACAGTAAGATCCCACTTAACGCGGGCGATACGTTCTAATAACTTCCAGCGCTAAACGAAACAGCCTTAAACGAGGCAACTTAATACGTACATATGTATGTACTGTGATTACGACTTCGGAAAACACAGTTGGAATCTTTATTTTGGACAGACTAACAAAAAATTATTGAAAAAGATACATAGTATACACCGTCGCTATATAGTGCACCGCTTTTGGTTGATGCATGGCCGTTTCATGTGCACACATATAGTTACAACAAGTATCCGTACAGTGTGCGATTTAGAGGTTTCCCAATACTATAGCGTAATACTGCGAAAGCATTAAGCGGAGTCATAATCCTCTCACGTGGAGGTGAAGTAAACTGTCCATCGGGATTGTACGATTTCACACCGATAGACCTTTTCTGTGAGGTGTTTTTAATTTGTTCTCTACATTGGAAATTCTGCACGAACGACTTGATGCTATCTCTAATGGTGGCGCTGTGAACTGACCACCAAGAACGGGCGATTTGAAGTCGTTAGACGTTTTCGTTTGAGGTTTTCTTAAGTCGTAGGTGTATGCAAATAAGCCACAAACCAGGGGTGCTCAAAGCCAACATAACCCATGTCATAGGTCAAAATTTAGCCTGATTTATGCGTCAGAGTTATGGAAAATTTGAAATTTTAGATGCATTCCCCCCCGAATAAGCTGTGGCGGACATCTGAACAATGTTATGATGATATCTCAGACACAATTTATTTTATTTAAATTTGAAAATAGGAAGCGCTTAATGAAAAACCTCGACCTGTTTTTTTATGGCCAGCAATTGTAGACAAGAATATAGCGCCACGAGCAATATGAAAAGCCCTCAGAGAGAGAATGTTATTAAAAAAAAAAAACTTGATTTATTTTTTTAAATGTTTGAAAATTTTTAATTTTATTTTTAATTTTATTTTGGTTTCATTTTCATTTTGTTTTAACTTACAAGCTATAGAATGAAAAGAAAAAAAAAAGATTCTTAACAAATTTTATAAATAAAAATAATGTTAATAAAAGTTTTTAAATTTTAATTTTATTTTAATTTGTATTATTATTATTATTATTCATTTTCGTATTTGTAGTTTTTGTTGTTGTTATTAAAACATCTATTTTAATGTATAATTATGGGAGAAAAAAAATTACACGCTTAGCTAAAGAGTAAAAATTGTGCAATAATGCTTAAACAGCTAAAGGCTTAGAAAGTATAGGAAAAAAGGTATAAATTTTTTGTTTTTTTTTTAATTTATCATAATAATACGAGTATAAATAGAATTTAGAAGACTTACAGTATGTTTAATAATTTTATGTAAAATTTTTTTTTTTTAATTATTTTTTTATTGGTTTTTATAATTGGCTTTCTTTGTTAAATTGTTTTTTGTATATAAATTGTGCAATTGTTAACATTTATAAAGGAAGAATTTTTGTTTTGTTTTGTATTTTTTTTTTTTTTGTAATTAATTATTAAAGGTAAAAATCTTAAGATTAATTTTGTTAATTAATAAATAATTTTATTTTATTTTTTATTTCACTTTTTGGTATTTTTTTTATTTTTTTTTTTTTATTAGTCATGCCCTTTAGCAAATGCATAAAGTGATTGATAGTCACTCCATTATCATACCTAATTGGTCATTACACCCCTTTAGTCAGGCTTACGACCTAGCTTCTTAGCTTAATTTTATACATGAGTGGTGGCGGAACCCATAGTTTAAAGTCGAATCCAAACTCACGGATACTTAATTCAATTTGAACAGTTAGTACAGAGAGGAGCAATGCTATCTAACAGTAAATCCATCATTCACGCCCTAGCTTACATTGATTCAGTGATAGTAGAGAATTGTCTGAATAAGCTGATTCATTGGATCAGAGGAAATAGGGAAGGTTGGATCTTAGGCCATGTCAGCATTCGAGGCAATAAATAGACAGATGAGCTAGCTAGAAGAAGAACTTCCATACTACTGGCAGTATTAGAAGATTTATCTGAAGTGAAAAAGGAGCTTGAAAGGATACAATAATCGAAATGAAATCTCATCAAACCAAACTGAGACAATCTTCAACTTCTGCTGGGTAATTTAGCGGCTAATTTTAAATTGGCCTAACGATTGAATCTAGCAAATGCGATCGCTTTAAGCCCAGAATACATACTCAAAACCTGTTTGGTGTTAAGGTTTTTCAAAAGAAAACACTTGAACGCTTATTAATTGCATGGCAGTAAGTTAAACTTCAGCAAGCGCCAATAGACTGGGCAAGCCATAGAATTGGGAAACACTGATTGAGGACAATGCAATAAATCTCCTACATACCTACCAGAGATCAGCAATGAGTATTCAAAACGATGATTAAATTCGAATTATACTCATAATTTCTGATACTTATACACATTCATATTTATTTTAATATCATACTCAAACTACTCATATGCAAAGGTTGAAGTACTCATTGTACTTATACTTAAAAATACGCAAGATGGTTTTGAATTAGACTATCCTTTAATCAAAATTTATGAGAATCATAATAAAAGTATGATTCGCGTACGAACACTACAATACTCACTAGAAGGTTGTGTCTTTGTATTCGGTTTTTTTTTTTTTTTGTAAATGCAATAACAACTGTAGACTGTAAATTTTGATGAATGATTCGAACCACTCGAATCATTCGAATCATTTATGAGTATTATATGTATTTTTCTGAATTTATGAATGTCTGAATGAGTAGGCGTATGAATCAAACATATTTCGAATTTTATGAATTTGTACTCATACTCATTGCAACCCGAATGAATCAGAGTAATTGAATTGCAATACTGTTGACTCACTTATACTCAAAATTTTATGAGTACTTATGAGTAGTGAAAACACGATTCATTGCTAATCTTTCATGCATACATACATAATTGGTTATTACAACCCTTCAGTCATGATTACCACCTAGCTTCTTACACCACTTATGGGAGGGACCTACAGTTTTCTTACGAGAAACTTTTCATGGCAATTTTTTATTTACTTTCAGAATATATGTTAGAAATTTTTTGAGAAAAAGTCGCCGAGTATGTTTCGTTTGAATTGAGATTTCTGACCTGGCAGGTTCAAATTTCTTTGAGAACGACATTTGACAGTGAACACTATAGGTCGATAATTGTCAATTTCTTATGGCCTGAGTTGGATAATTACAAATTCTGCTTCCTTTCACTCTGCTGTACGATTTTTATTGACTGGCCGTTTTTACCCGGCCTCAGCTATTTAGTTAAGTTAAATTTGCTTAACCATCAAATCATGCTTATAATACGAATTGAATGTAATTGAATGCGCCTGTATAACTTTCAATGACTTTATTCTTCTCATTTACTTCTCATATGCAATTTGCTAAAGGGAGAGCATTCGTCTTGGCCGAATTCTTTATATGACTGTTATTTGTTGCTTTTAATCAAGCTTTTTTTTAAAGTTTTCAACTTTAATTAGACGAGAGAACGAGTTCGGGGAGGACAAAATACACAGAAAATAAATGACACTTTTTATAACCTTCAACTTTATCTTCATTTTTATCTTAATTTTCATGGTTTTTCGTTTTCGTTTAATGTTTTAATATAAATTTTCTTTTCTATATAGGCTATCTATTAAACTAACTAAAGAGAAAACAGAATACAACGAAAAAAAAGTAAACATAAATTAAGACAAAGAAAATTCTGTTAAGAACTATTTTCATAATTATTTTGGGCAAAGAATTTTAATACGTATTTACTTCCCTTTTTTGCAGAAACTTAGGTCGTTTTCTGGTTTTTTTTTTTTTTTTTGTTTTTTTTGTGAATAATAATCGTAGTATAAAAGGACGTTTAACTATTTCTTTATGTAACGCAGTAATTGAAATTTCTTAAATGTTTTCACGTGATGTAATTCTAACGAAGATGATGACATATCCGTCGTTGGCAATACCATAGAATGATGATGATGCGGCTGATGGTAACGTGTTGGTATGGCATCATAAAGGGTCTCTATAATATATGTTTTCACAGAAAAGCATACAAAGAAAAACAAAAATTCAGAAAGTAGACGGGTGGCATAGAAAAAAACAAACAAACAAATAAACAAAAATTATTATTAAAACTGTTCATATTACATACAAACAAACAAACAAACAAAAGATTAGGATTCATTAATTGCTTACAATTTAACATTTAAACAACAATTTAATTGATTTAATTAATTTTAATGAGATTTTCAAAGAAAAAAACTGGTAAGAAAATTAAAACATATTTAAATTATGCTAGAGTAGGTGTGTGTATATACGTTTAAATGTTTAGTAAAAAATATATATTTTTTTGTTTTAAATATTTAAATACAATTTAATTATAAATTTTGTAAATATTTTTAATTTTGTTTTTGTTCCATCGTTCAAATGCATTTTTAATTTAATTTCAAAGGCGTGCAAATTTAGAATTTGTTTTAATTTTTTTTTTATATAATTTTTTGAATAATAAAAAAATAGAAAAATTTTTTTCCAAACATACCAAATATTTTGTTAAATTTTATATAAAAAAAAATATACGATATATTATAATAAATAATTATTTTTTTTTTTTTTTTTGACTAACTACTTGGATTATGCTAAGAAAAACAATGATTGTTTAAATTTGTAAAAAAATAGGTTTTTTTTTTAATAAGTATTATTCAGATTCATTATTAGAATCATCACTACCGGGTGGTATAATGGGCGTTTCATATTCATAGTAGACAGGATAGCGTGGCTTAAAATTTTCGGTTTTTGTATTGGTTGCCACGCTCGACATGCTCACGTTTTCCATATATTCCGTATCATCGTAGAATTTCTCACTTAAAGCCATAGCATCCTCATAGGAAGGGGGCACTAAAGAAAACAAAAAGAAAGTATAGTGTTTGGTTATGGCAATTACACCAAAATCAAAATAAAATCAAATAAATAGTGATTCTAAAATAACATCCCATAGTGAACTCAGTTTTATCCTAATAGAAATTGAATTAAGAAAAATATTTAAAAAAAAATCAACTTATGGCCGACTCGATCATATTGTTACGTTTTTACCTTATAAAAACGTTTAAAGTATGAGCTCGTAGATTACAAATAAAATATAAATTAAATTTTTGTTTAGTTTTAATTAAAATTCTTTATTATTCGAACAATGTTGTATAATACTGTTCACAACTTGGTGTAAACAACAACAATTGCTTTAATTGTTATTCCTTCTTGCATTCTTTTTCGTAATCAATAACAATTATTAGTAAATTTGTTCGACAGATCTTTATAACGGAGATTTTCATCCCCACGATTACTTTTTTCAATCCACCGCATCTTCACAAAAGACTGACTGAACTTTTACTAACTCGTTGCCCACTTTGCCTTGTCTTTTATATGGCAACATAAACAGTCTAATGAATGTTCTTGAAGTCGAGTTTTAGAGACTTCGTCTTCTCGGGATCTCTATAAATGTAAATATCGTTGTTGTTTGTGTATTTCTGTTCACATTTATTCTTGCAGTATTTGTTGTTGCATTTTCGTTTACTTGTTTATCCCTTTTTTATACTGGTGTTATTGGTTTATTTTTGTTTACTTGTTTGTCATGTAAACAAGTTCATTGTCTTTGTTTTTGGAGCTTTTGTTTATAATTTTAATGTTCAACGATGTAAAAGCTAAACACCATATCCATTTCCGTAACAATATTCTACCTTATTCCGGCTTAACTTCCTGTGGAGTACAAGCTATTTCACCTACCGTTTGATCGTCTCTAATACTACAGGTTGTCATTGCATATATTGTGGGGGGACTTCATCACAGCTAATTTCGGTTGTATGTTTAACACCCTATCTCAGGCATCTCGAAAAAAATTTCTTCAAAAGTCTTAGAGTAAATAAAGATAGGCCACTGTGTCCATAGGCAAGTAGGTAACATGTCAAGTGCCCTATCGTCATACACCAAAGCTATCAAATCGGCCTGTTAAATGCTCACCAATGAGAAATACCAATCAGGTGAAATTCATATCATCAAACCACTCCTCTCAGATGAGCAATATTTGGTAAAATAATATCCATAAAATAAATTGTTCCAAGGAAAATATAAATTCATCAATGGAAAATAAAATATGTTTGAAACATATCATATCGATGTTATCTCTATATATCTCTACATATATTCGCTGTTGTTTGTCATACAACCATATCCATAAGGATATTCATATCTGAACTTAAAAAATTCATGGTCTTTCCTATATATGGGTGGCATTCGAGTGTCCTCGAAATTTCGTCTTCTATGAAAATATTTCATAGTAGCTCTTGAGATACTTTAGCCCACATCTGTTACGAAATTTTCAGTGTCTCTATAGGACGTGGATTGTCCAAGTTTATCTCATTTCTAAAAACCGTATTGCAATATTCAGATGGAAGCGATCTCTACTCTAATCCTGTCTTCACATTTAAAGCAATTTGCAGCAACTAGTCCGCACAGGCAGGATTTTTAATTGGATTTTAGAAACAAATGGTCATGATATATCAATACTTGACATTAATATTCCTTAATCAGTAGACTAATCCCTTTGCAGTTATATAGCTCCTCTTGAATGAAATCTGAACGGATTTGAACGAAAAAAAATTAACATTCTCCCTCAAGCAGACTTTCAAAGTATCTGCAAATACTTCAGAGAATTCTAATCTGAAAATTCAGCAGTACAACCTGCATACAATCCACACTTATCCATATTTAACATACGCAATGTTATTGTATACTTACTCATGGCGACGTAATCTGGAGGATTGTCACTGGCGTCAGTCACCATTATAGCGGGTGAATTTTGATTTGGATCTTGTTCTTCTTCGTTAACCAGAACACCATTCTCATCCGTAATTGTTGTCATAGGTGGTGGCGATTCATCTAATGGACCACGTATAATGCTATTATTATTAGAGTGCACAACAGTGCCACCACAACCACTAACACCATTGCCGCTACCAACACCTCCACCAACCCCAACGCCGCCATCGCCACCTCCACCTGTATCCATGATGGGTACACTGCCTATAGTAACGGGAACTTTTAATTTCATTTTCCAGTGAAATTCCGTTGGTTTTATTATAATTTTAATGGCGTAATTAACTGTTATAGGACATGTTGTTTTCACCGATGTCGGCGGTATAGATGGCAGTTCTAAATAGCCTCGATATACTTTACGGCTCCAGCGCAATACATTGCCAAACTCTTTGCACGCAATTAAATGTTTATCATAACGATACTCATGCTGGGGATCATGGGACTCATAGGAGACTTCCTGTTTTAGTTTAACATCACATTCCGTTATATCTATGGAGGATTCATTGTTAATGTATAAAACGAAATGGATCTTTTGGCCCGGTGCATAGCCGCAATATGGTGTCGAAAATTTAACCGTTAAAGGACCCGTTGGACAGCAAAAGCTCCAAAAACGTTTACGATCTAGAATATCTAAAGGGACCTGAAATCAATACAAAATACAAAAAAGAAAAGCATTTTTGTTTTCTATTAAGAATAAAACTAAAGGAACATCAAAATGGATACTCACCTTATATATGGCATCGGCATTTAAATCTAATGGTTGTATTACGGTAAATGGCAATTTAAAAACTTTAGGATAACGTCCTGGCCTATCTATTGTTGTTATTATTTCATAATGTATTTGACCATATTTCCCATCAAATGATGTTGGCAAATTGTCCGGCAGTATAACATGAAATGTATATGAATATTCACCAGCTAACCAGTCCATATATGTTGTTGAACCACATGTGCCCAAAACATATGAACGTGATGATAAATACGAACGATACGCACGACACATGGATCGTTCATTATCACGTGGATAGCCCTTTTTTATCCAGCGTATCTTCGCATAACCATTAACGGTAATATGTATGGCTGAAAAGATATGTAAACAATTTTTTTAAATAAAATCAGTTTCTGTATTATGCACGAAAACAAACAAAAAATACCATCTGTAGAGTACTCTACACTAGAGTGCATTTAAAAATAATTAAGGAGAATTGGATGTTAAATTAAATTAAACGTGATAAGACAGAAAAGATTGGTTTATTGTTACAAAGGCGAGAAAATTTAATGCAATTTTGCATGAATCAGTTGTAAGATAAGCCCTCTCTTAAGATTGCTCTAAACTGCCAGACCATGAAAACCATATCTAGATGATCTATTCTCTAGGTCTTACTGACACCAAACAGCATCCTGTCTTCATAGGGAAATCCTATATAGATTGACGGTAGTACAAGCATTCCATTGGTAGTAGTAATTGAGTACCTCGACTGTTCAATAATAAGGTTATAACAGTGTTGTGGTAAGCATGTGGTTGACACAATTAGTATACGAAGGATTTTTTAAATCATAGTGTCTGCATTTAGGCAGTCTATTAAAATGCCAATAGTAGTAGTAAAGTGCTAACATAATAAAAATTAGCATGTATAATCTTTTCTACTGAATCTGCTATCAGAGATCAGCAATGAATCGTTTTTTTGCTACTCATAACTACTCATGAAATTTTTCGTATGAGTGAGTCAACAGTATTGAAATTCGACTACACTCTGATTCATTCGTACTCAATACAACATTGATTTATAAGCACAGGTTGCAATGAGTATGAGTACAACGTTGACATCAAACTCGTAACATTCGAAATATGTCTAATTCATACGCCTACTCATTCTGAGATTCATAAATTTAGAAAAATACTTATAATACTCATAAATGATTCGAGTGATTCGTATCATTCATCAAAATTTACATTCTTAGTTGTTGTTGCATTTACAAGAAAAGAAGAGTGAAAAAGACAAAGGCAGCAAGCAAAGCAAACACACAACCTTCTAGTGAGTATTGTAGTGTTCGTACGCGAATCTAGCTAGATCGTAATCCTTACTGAAGAGTTGTAATGACCAATTATGTATGTATGTACATTTCTTCTAAGTGCCTGCTTCATCATATTTGGGGCTATAACTCCTGCTACAAAACTCGAAACTTGACGATTATCAAGAACGCCTCTTTTTTAAAATAAGTATGTAAAGTAAAGTGACACAAAGTTGGTAATTCTCTTCAGCAATATTCTGTTTTCCTTGCTTAGTTGCTCTATATTGGATACAATGCATTTGAAACCTTCCCTTAGATTTTCAACTATAGTAGTACTCCCAAATATTTAATTGGCTATAAGGAGTTTCTGTTGCTTGCAATGATTTGAATATTCAGTCTTTCGTTTATCTGTTCCCAACAGTTTGTTTTGCGCTTTTGTGCTTGTAATACAACACATCCAACAGTAGTGGGCCTAGGAAAACATAAGGAACCCTATCGCAATGATGCATTTTGTCCTCTGTCCGATTATCATAATGGCCTCGACATCATCATACACCACATCCTACCATAAAGGTGCCAAAAATGGCACTAGGAATGCCATAAGCAATGATAATGATCATACTTGTCAGATAGGTAGCATATAATACGGTTTAACAAATTGTTTCTGACTATTCGGATGAGGTAATCAGGTCCATTTAGACACACACTGACGAATTAAACTGATTTTTAATATCCTTTGCCATAATGGCAAAATATAGCCTGGCTTTGCCTTTACCCTTGAAGCCCATGGTGTATTTATTTTTGATGGACTGAATTTCGTACATAGGAATGCATGAAGGCTGAGTAAATCTATTGTCTGTGAAAGCGTGTAAGATGTTCTACATTGGTCTGCATGCTAAAAAGTAGAATCCTAATCTTCGGATTCATAACTGGTTTCTGTCTAATGCCCTTTAGACAAATGGGTTCCTATACAATAAGTTCCTCACCGCAGTACACTGTACATATTTCATTTGTTGTTAGGAAATGTCTGCCCGTTCATGTTAAATATTTTATTAATTGTTCAATTGTAATAAAATGTTCGACACTTTATCAAACTTTAACTTCCTTATTATACGCAGACACACATAAAACAATAAAATTCCTTTAAACAACAACACAATAAAAAATGAAAATGTTTTTAAAGTGCTGTTCAGGCGCCACTGCAATTTAATGTTGACATTGTAATTAATTTTCCACTGCAATTTCATTACTCTGTTGAGTACATTATTATTGAGCGAGCCTTTATCCTTCTCTAAGGACCACAAAGCCAAAAACAGCAGTAACAAAATAACAGCAAAAACAAAACAAAACAACAAAAGAAAAAATGAATATACTAAACTTAAAAATAAAATTTAAAAGCACGTGTGTGTATACTGACCCTATAAGTGGTCATGTACCATGAATATTAAGTATACGTGCATAACCAATCAGTTTAACATTAAACAGTTCCCCCTATAAACAGTGATTTTAAACAAGAAGAAAAAAAGCCGGTTTCTTCTTCATGTGTTCATTGTATTCTTAAGAGTTTTATTTTTACTAAGACATCTTGTACATGTCTTGGGTTTTAGATAAAAATAGGGTGTCTTAAGTATGTGTCTAGTCGTATACTGTAGTATTTACTAACTGTAATACCATGCTATTGTGGTCATAGTAATGGCTGTTTGCCAAAAAGGATACTAACACATACACTCATACAAAATATACAACTACATATATACACACATGGTGTACATGCATGTAAAAATAAAAGTTTATTTACAAAAATTTTGTAAAAACTAAGAATAGTATATAATTATACAGAGCACATCATAGATAAACTGGTCATAATAATGTAAAATGACAATGACAACAATAAAAACAACAACAACATGAATGACAATAATAACAACAATAACGAACTAACAAATAAACAAATAAAATAACGACAAAAGGAAATGCAAATATAACAGTGTGTTTGTCTCTGTGTGTATGTGTTCGAATGCAAGCGGAAATGCCGTTTGTTGTTATTATAGCAGTTATAAAGCAACTCGTATCCATATACACACACATACACTATGAAATAGACTTATGCATGTGTGCTTATAATGTCATTATGACCAGCAAACTATGGATGGCAACGTCTGAATGGAAACCTTCAAAAAAGCAATTAATGCACGACACATTATAATGGCATTTCGAAAAAGGCCTCATCTCGTTTATTTAAGGAAAAAACTGTATTCTCACTCATGTAGAAAATTAACAATAATAAATAAATTATAAAAATAAGTAGTGTGAGAAGTTAGGTCGTAATCAGAGATCAGCAATGAGTCTTCAAAAAGATGAGTATATTCGAATCCTACTCATAATTTCTGATAATTATACGCATTCATACTTATTTTAGTATCATACTCATACTACTCATATTCAAAGTTTGAAGAACTTATCGTACTTATACTTAACAATACGCATGATGCTGTTGATTTCGACTCTTCTCTACTCAACGTTTACAATAATCACAAAATAAGTATGATTCGCGTACGAACACTACAATACTCACTAGAAGATTGTGTGTCTTTTTCTTTCTTCTTTTTTTGTAAATACAACAACAACTAAGACTGTAAATTTTTATGAATGATTCAAATCACTCGAATTATTTATGAGTATATAAGAATATTTTCTGAACTTATAAATCTGAATGAGCATATGAATCAAACACATTTCGAATGTTATGAGCTTGATTTCAACGTTGTACTCATGCTCATTGCAACCTGTACTTATAAATTCATCGGTTTCTCTAAATAGTAGGAAGTAGTTTGTATGGAATAGATTTGAAACCCAGTTTGCAGTAACGATATGAGCAGGAGGAGTATTTCACATACAGCTAGTGTGGTTAAAGACCGAATACTACTGCATTTTTCTATCCACTGTCCAATGCATCACGTACGAATGTTCTCTACGCGAAAATCGCGTACTACGTAGAGATATTTTTTTATTTCCATCCAATATATGTATGCTATTCACTTTACTCAACATTTAATCAACTATAAAATAGCAAAAGTCAAGCCACATTGCAGCAGTGGTTTAATGAATGAATAGAGTTGTATAGCCTCTTAATAAGAGGCTGTGTGGTATTCAAGTAACTATAAAATAGCAAAAGCCGAGCCACATTGCAACGGTAGTTTAATGAATGATTAGGGTTGTATAGCCTTTTAATAAGACAATTCGCTCTATACTGTATGCTATTCAAGTGACTATAAAATAGCAAAAGTCGAGCCACATTGCAACGGTAGTTTAATGAATGAATAGGGTTGTATAGCCTTTTAATAAGATAATTCGCCCTCTACTGTATGCTATTCAAGTGACTATAAAATAGCAAAAGTCAAGCCACAATGCAACGGTAGTTTAATGAATGATTAGGGTTGTATAGCCTTTTAATAAGACAATTCGCTCTATAATGTATGCTATTCAAGTGACTATAAAATAGCAAAAGTCAAGCTACATTGCAACATTGAATAGCATTGTATAGCCTTTTAATAAGACAATGCGCCCTATACTGTATACGGTTGAGACTGGCCTCAATTTGGATTTCAAGAAGTCGTACCACACAGTGGTGGAAGTATTAAAGAGATCAAATGGGGGAAAGTATTTCTAGTACTAACGCCCTTGAAAATTTATTTTAACACTAAAAAATATGCTGGTTCCAGCAAACATTGGAAGAAGCTTCAATTAGCTTTTAAATAGGATTCTAACCTTACTAAGTAAAGAGGATAGCATTGGCAACAATCATCACTGCAGGTTCAAGCAATGTCAGCTCTGGAGAGGAGCTGGAATTACATGAGCAATGATTCTCAATACTAAAATACACAACTACAACAGTTATTTTTGACGTTGATTGTAGATTCGTCAAATTATTGAAATATGAAAAGCACGTAGAAATATTTTCTGAAGAACTGTACACAATATTGTTTACAGGTTCTCTATCATTCCAATACTTTCTCTAGAAGACGTGGTCAGATAACAAATAGTTTCTAAATTTTCAATTTAAAAGATATGCCCTTTTTTTAAATCACGTATAACATGTATGTACGTGCATATTTCTACGATAAATGCAAAACAAATTCAGAAATAAAAGGAAAAAAAAATACTACAATGCATATTAAATGTTTTAATGAGGGGCTTACATTAAGATTGATTAAAATGATAAGATTTGCAAATAAATAAAAAGGGGAAGTTAAAGAAAACATTCTGCAGTTTAAGACATGTTTCATTTGTTATAATAATACGGAAGTAAAACCTGTAGAACCATTTCTCGCTCTCAAGCATTAACTTAGAAAACCATACCAATGGACCATGTGAACCATACACATATATAATTGATAATCACAATCCTTCAGTCCGGATTACGATCTAGCTTCTCACATCACTTTTGTCGTGTATGTTATATGAGTGGAGAGACCTACAGTTTAAAGTCAGCTCCGAACGACAGATTTTTTAGAATTTTGAGTTTTTACCAGAAATCTGCTGAGAGGAGTCGCCGAAAAAATATTTGTTCATATTTCGTTTTATTGGAGATGTCTGACCTGTGGCTTGAACCGTGGCCTCACGTCTAATAAGCCAACACACTACCTACTCTGCTAGAGCGACTGATGGCATACCATCTATAATAACGCGTGGTGTAGTAGCCCATTTCTTTTCGTTGAGAATATAAAAATTATTTTCCAATGTAGTGTAGTACTTCTCCACGTACACGTACATATTCTGTTAAAAATTGCAAGCAAAGCATTTGCAATAATTTAATACAAATTTCCATAACTTAATAACAAAACATGCAATAGTTGTACGAATAATTTGAAAATATCTTTTAATTTTAAATAATTTCCATAAAATGTTGATTAAAATTAACGATGACGATACAAATACAAACAATTTGCAATTGTTAATGAAATTCTTACTCATTGCATATAAGATAGCATGACCACAACAAAAATATTCTCATGGGAAAAGTTTGAAAATCGCATCCTGATACATTGAGTCATACTTGAGACAAAATTTTATATTATAATTGTAACTGTACTTGCTATATTTCTGTTTGCTATCCTTCTTTTCTCTTTTTTTTTTGTTTTTTTGCTGTACATCCTTTAAGGATAATATGGATACAGTGTGCAACAAAAAATATATTTAGTATCGTGTATCATACCGTGAGTCATAGATTAATTGCAAAGTTCTGATAGAGCTAGAGTAGTAAACAGTTATAAAGTTCCTGTGCCACAGAATCAAGTTTCCATTCGTAAGCAGCATCTTAGTACATCAGTACAAAAGCTCTGGCTCAAGAGCAAGTAATATCTTTTCGTCATGTTAGCATGATTCTTTTATGAATCTAATAGTTCTCACTGGATCAGAAAGCAGCACAAATACTGGTTGAAGACGAAATGCAATTAATAGCTCTGCCTGATGTATGTATTTTCATGGGAGCGGGTAGTAAATTAAGTATTATGAATCTCAATATAAGCACATCCTCGCGGCACACATTACTTCAGCACTGCTCCATAAGTAGTGAACCTAAATCCTTGTCTTGTACGTGTATGTATTATTCCATTACAATTTTTTGTAAAACTCACTCTAAGGACGACCTGTTATTATTCAAAGTCTGTAAACCGTCCGTCCAAAGAAGCGACGAAGCAAGATAGCGCTCTTAGACATCTCTAAAGCGTTTAACAGACTGCCATGCAATACATTTTTACCGAAACTTTCTATTTTAATGTGGGCACTCCATACCCTCGCTTTGCTTTAAGTTATCTTAGGGATATTTCAATAGGGGTTATTATAAGTGAAAAACTATCGGATGATCTCTCAGTCTAGATTTAAGCGTAGCATTATGTTCTGTTCTATCCCTAATGATTTCTCTTATTTTGGATTGCTAATCTCTTCTTTTTAACTTCCAAGCCAATTTACTCTTTTGTAGATGGCAGATGATATTTTTCAGATTCAGATTCTTTTAACCATAGACCAAGCACTTGGGATGTATTAGTGTAAAGACTAAATATAATAGACTTACTAGCCTGCAATCTACAGACAATCTCCGAAAATGTTTAAGAATATAATCGATTTTAGACTCGGAAGATTCAAGAGTTCCATTATAAAAATGTGATCTGAACCTATGGGTATCCCAGTAATCTGGTAGCCTTTAACGGAAAGTTTTAATAATGGCTCTAAGAGTAAATAAAATTGCCATGAACATTTCCCTAAAAAATCAGTCATTGGACACTAGACTTTTAACTGTAGCTCCCTCCACTCAAAGACAAAATTAATACACACAACATATGGTATATGGTGTGGTTATAATCCTGACTAAAGGACTGTAAGGGCCAATTAAGTAAGTAAGGAAGTAAGTGCAAGAAACTCGACCGTAATTCAGATCAGGATCAAACTCCAATAGTTCTTTAGAGCACTTTTGCTCTCTATCCGTGCGTCAACGAAATACAACATCTGCCAAAAAAACATCCTCGCTGTCATTTAGAGTGTGCAGAAGAATATGAGGCAGGCATTTGAATTCATATATCACACTAGAACTCGCCCTTTTGCAGCTCATAACTTGGCGAATTTTTTGTCATGACTTGGATCTGTACCCATAGAAAGCCCAACTGCGATGGAAACTAAAGGTCAACGATGATAGACGAAGACGTGTATTTGCTGAATGGTCTTAGGAGCATTTGGCAACTGCAACATTTCTGAATGAATAGGTACGTGAGCAAGCAATATTTTCGCATCCTAAATGCATCCTACAAAGTCAATGTTAGGTGTCAAAAGCCACACTGGAGGCTTTAGTGGACAATATACATACCTTTAAGTTGCCGTGGTCTAGTAGGTAGTGTGTAGATGTAAGGCCACTGCTCAAACCCCAGGTCAGACATCAAAACGAAAATATAAACAAATATTTCTTTGGCGAATTCCTCTCAGCAGATTTCTGGCAAAAACTATGAGAGTTAATAAAAAATTGCCATGAAAAGTTTCTCAACAAATCCGTCGTTCGGAATAGACTTTAAACTGTAGGTCCCATCACTTATGGATAAAATTAACACACACAACATGAGTGGTGTGAGAGGCTAGGCCGTAATCCTGACTGAAGGGTTGTAATGGTCAATTATATATGTATGTATGTAACTATATTTAAAAATGAGTATCAATGGCCACGGCGAGCGCTTTAGATCGATGATTATTAACTACTTTTGATCTGAACTGGATGATCTGCTTGTTTTTTTTATTTGTTATCAAGAAATTACGCTTATTTCATTAAATTTCGTAGAAATTATTAAAAAATAAATAAAATAATTTGAAATCCCATGAGGTTAGTTATTAGGCTTAGGACCTAGGGCAGCAACATACAAAAATTTCATTGTCTACTGTATGTGTGTATTAACTCATGCTGTGAGTTTTAATTTTTTTTTTTTTGTTTTCTATTTTAAATTTAATTTATTTGAATTTTGTTTTTATATTCTTGTTATTGTATACATGTCTATATGTTTGTTTGATTGTTTGTTTGTTTTCTTACCTTTAATACGTTTTGTTGTATCAACTGTGAGATCAACAATGCCAGATAATTCTTGACCAGCATAATAAACACCTTGAGTATTGTTATCAAAGGATATAAGGCACTCAATGGGCATATAGGCACACAAATACACAAACAATTACTTTTTATTAGTATTAATTATTAATTTGTATTTAAGAGAAAAAAATTTATATATATATAGAGATTACAAGAACACAAATTGCAATATTAATAACAACAACAACAAGATTGAAGGAGATTTTATTAAAAAATATTTTAATATGGAAAAAAAAATTTTTTTTTTGTACTAAATTTAAACACAATTTAATATAAAATTCTTATTTAAATTAATTAAAGAATAAATATTGCTTTAATAATCTGTAATTTTTTTCGTATTTTTACGAATTTTTTTAAGGGTTATAAAATATATTTTTTTTATTTTTATTATACTTCAACGGGTACAATATTTTTTGTGCTCTTTTGGCTTTTTGTATTAAATCAGGTCGAATTAAAAATATTTTTTTTTTTATATCTATGTATACTATAATGTATGCGCTTTAATTTGGTTTTTTTTATTCTATAACTAAAGGGTATAAATAAATATTTTTTTATTTTTTTATTTTTCTTTGTTTAATTTATCACTTTAAATTTTCTTTTGGAGACACTTCATTAATCAAATTTTTCTACTTCATTTTTATTATTCATTTCCTTTATTTCATTTTTACTTCTTTTAATTTGCTTTTGATAATTAATTTTATTTTAGCTCTCAATTAAATTTATATTCAGTTGTATACATGTGTATTTGTTAATGTTATTTTTTCTCTTTTTTTTTTCTTTCTATTTTTTTTTTATAAAATTTTTATTCCTTTGCGTACATTTACAACTAACCTCACGAACGACCAGCAGCCTATTGCTTTTTACTACTGTTACTTATTTGTCATAGTGTTTGTCATGTCATTGTTCTTCTATTTTTTTTTTAATTTTTTTTTTTTATTATCCCTTATAAGCAAATGCCAGTCATTATTTGAATGTATATGTATGTATGTACATACTCATACTCATAAATTTTTTTTATACTACTTGCTGTTCTAGTTTTTTGCTTGGGTTTGTTTCTTTGTTGCTTGTTTTTGCTTTATTCTATGCTCTTGTCCTTTTTGGCAGCTCTGCCAAATAATAAACATGGTTACCGTTAAAGCTCTCACACACACGCACACATATACCCTTGCCTATAAACAGTTAGCAATGAGACAATCATATACGTTCGTGCACACACACTCACTCACAGCTCTGTGTATTTAGCAAATTTCTTTCTCTTGTATTAATAACTGTTGTTTTTTCTGTTTTGTTGTTTTCATTTATATTCATCATATTACATTTTGTCTACTCATTTATTTACTGTTCTTTGCTTTTATAGCCATTTTCTTAAAGGCCAGAAAATGACATTTTACTTGTCACAGCAATCAGTGTTGCTGTGTTAAAAGATGATTTTAAGTCATGGCACAGTTGCTTCAAAAGCAAAAAGTGTGAATTCATTTAAACTAGATGAAGAAGTTAGGAAAATATCACTGTGATAATTTTTTCAGTAGTAATAAACATTTAAAAATTAATTGTATTTGAAATTGTTGTTGTTTTTTGTTGCTCTGGCAATTAAGATGCGTTCCTAATTTTTGAAGGATTCTAATTTTAAGTACAACAGTTTGCAATAGTAATAGGTATATAATAGGGTTTTGTGTTACTTAACTGATCATTACAATCCTGTAGTCAGGATTACAACCTAGCTTTTTATACCATCCATGTTGTATGTGTAAATTTTACTTATGAGCGGCGGTACCAAACGTCAACTTCGGACGCCACTGTCAGAGTTTATTCTTAGAAGAAATATTTTTTGTATTTCGTTTTGTTTGAGATATCTAAGTTAAAGTTTGAACCATGGGTTCTTGTCTAATAAGCCAATATCCTACATACAACATCACGGCGACTCATAGGGTTCAATGATCGCATTGTTTTGTGAAAGCTTTCCACAAGTTGAGTGTTGCTTTTGCCTATAATCGAATGCAAACGCAATTTGTGTCGATATTTCAGGAGAGTTTTATGTTGTTCAACACCAAAATGGATGAATATTTGTACAGTTTTGCAGATCATGGACTATGTATGGATGCATCACATATACATACATACATACATACATAATTGGCCACTACAATCTTTCAGTCAGGATTACGGGCTAGCTTCTCACACCACTCATGTTGTGTGCGTTAATTTTATACATGAGTGGTGGGACTTATAGTTTAATGTCGACTCCGAACGACAGATTTTTGAGAAACTTTTTCATGGCTGGTTTATGACAACTTATTGAGTATTTGGTTAAGAGAATATGGCTTCAAGGTATAGCATAGAATGAAGAGTTCTCATGTCAAAAATCTATGGAATACAATACAAATTGCTAAGTCATGAGCCTTATTCTCAATATGTATCAACGGGTAAATATTTCTTGTTTCAAAACATGAGAAAGCGGGTCGACGGAAAGAGATTTTATTTCAACGCTTGACGGTCTTGTCAAACCATGTTGCAAGGTATAAAATGTTTTGAGAAACATTAAACAAAACTTAACAGCGATTATATTTGCAAATCAAACGATTTTCTAATTTCTAAGGCTGTAAAATGGCTCTGTTAGTAATAAACATTTTCTGTAGATAAACATATTCAGCCGTATAATGAACATAGCAGAATATCTACAATGTACGATAGCATAGCAAACAAGAGCTCCAGATTATCACTTCCTAACATGGATGTTTTCGATTAATTTGATGGTGGTTGTTAAGACCTGTAAACATGCATGTCATACAAGATGGAAAATCTGCTGTCAACAATCGTTCAGTAAAAGCATAGCCTTTACAAGGTTGAGGAAAGGTTCCTGGCAATTATCGCCCTCAACTGTACTGGACAGTCATGTGTCTCATTATGTCAGATAGTTGTATGAGTTAATGAAATTTGTTTCATGCTTTTTTATTGACAATTAGTCAGGTCTCACAGAGTATCAAAGTGTAGCCAAGTAGATAACTGTTATAGTTTGCAGCCTGTTTAGTGTATGTCCCAACCACATATCAGCAATGAGTATTCAAAAAGATGAGTAGATTCGAATTATACTCATAGTTTCTGATACTTATACGCATTCATACTTATGTTAATATTATACTCATACTACTCATATTCAAAGTTTGAAGTACTCATCGTACTCATACTTACCAATACCCATGATGTTGTCGATTTCGACTCTCCTTTACTCAACATTTACAAAAATCACAAAATAAATATGATTCGCGTACGAGCACTACAATACTCACTAAAAGGTTGTGTGTTTGCTTTGCTTTCTGTCTTTGGCTTTTTCTTTGTTCTTCTTTTTGTAAATGCAACAACAACTAAGACTGTAAATTTTGATGAATGATTCGAAAGCTATGAATACGAATGTGTAGGCGTATGAATCAAACATATTTCGAAAGTTATGAGTTTCATGTCAATGTTGTACTCATGCTCATTGCAACCTGTACTTATAAATCAATGTTGTTGTGAATCCGAATGATTCCGAGTATTTGAATTTCAATACTGTTGACTCACTCATACTCAAAATTTCATGAGTACTTATGAGTAGCGAAAAAACGATTCATTACTGATCTCTAGTACCTACCATAATCTAAACATTTTACTGATGCAAAATGATGAAAAATTTTAAAGTTTTGATGAAAACTCCCGTTAATAGAATCTCAATGATTAAGAACAATTACGTTTTAAATAATGTCTGCTTTGAGCCACTTTGGCTAAAGACATGTCCCCCTTAATTTGAGTCGTTTACAAAAATTTTCTCTTTGTACGTACATATTTGCGGTTTATAGAAGACATAATTAAAAAAAATAAATTAAAGTGACAGATAAGATAACGGCTAAAATATACAACTATTCAAGTACCGCTAAACAGCTGATATTCTAGCGGTCAAACATACGATTAATACAACACATGTTGTATACCAGAAAAAGCTTTTGATAAGAAAAAGCTTTCGCCATCATATGGTAGAGACAAGATTGCGCTTGTCAAAACAAAGCAAAACAAAACAAAACATGTAAAAGCTTAAAAATAATAAATTGCCAGATGATGCATAAAACAAGGTAAATAAGCGTGTTAAATAGTAAGATCGAATGATTCAATTTATTTATTTCCCTTTAAACATATCTCCGTGTTATATTATTGATTACACATTTGTATGAAGTATACTTTAAGTAAATTGAGCTTAACAAAGGCTTATTAAGCTGTTTTTAAGTATTTATTACTTTAAATTGGAGTTACTTTAAACTTAAAATAGATTTATGATGGCTTTCTTAAGCAAATAATTGTGATTGAAGATAACTTTTATATAATATTTTAAAATCTTGTTTATTTCTCCTTCTTCCTGTCTTCATCCATCCTTAAAATGTTTCGAAAATCATTTGGAGAACTCAGCTTGAATTCGTTGAGAAGATTTTCGTGCGTAAATTCATCCCTTTTCTTTAACCATTCTTTCATCCAAAGACGTTTTCCAGTTTCCTTTTTTTGTTTTTTCTTTAATTACCTGCGCCAGGGCAATAGCTATGAAACAATCATCATTGTCATATTTATAACCAAAACAAGAGTATTTTTCGATGAAAAACAATGATATTGTTTTATTCTTTACGACACTTTTCGGCAATAAAAAACAAAAACAAAGCTATCTGCCAATAAAACACCATATGTTCTTTCAGAAAAATTAAAAGAAAAATATTTTCAAAATAAAAAAACCAAAACAAGAATTTTTTCCGCCGAAGACCATATGTTGTTTCCTTCTTCACGATTCTTTAGAAATGAAATTTGAAGGCTGAAATTTGATGTGTTGCTGTGCAATATTTTATGTTAGTTTATCTTATGCTCTCTCAATTCATGTTTATTCTCTTTTATATAACACAATGTTATATAGCGACTGCATCATCCCCTGTAAATTAGGCTAAGCATTTTTTGAAATAAAGAAAAGGATTCATTCTGTGTTGTGCTCTCGGCGAATAAAGTGTGTTGTTCATTCCATAGTCTTACAATAGATTTATAAAGGCTTTATTAAGCAAGTAATTGTGATTTAAGATAACTTTAAGCAAATTTAGCTTAATACAGTTCGTTAAGCTGTTGTAAGCTTTTATGAATACGATTGCAAAATTTAACTTTGTCTAATACTTTAAGCGTTTTTCCAACTCAAACGTATGGCAGCACATTTCGTTTACTTGTTTTTATTATCAAATATTTGACCGCATTTACTCGATAAACTAAATTATTATAAAAGAAAAGTAAGCGATTAATTTTATTGGAATTATTCTTCTGTCTTTTTACAAATACGATACAATACGATTTAATACAACTGACGTTATTTTTTCTTAAACGATAATATTAGTGAGGCTTTTAGTACAATTGCGAAAGATGTCGTCAAGTGTTAATTTATCAGGTAAGAATGAAATTGTTTTAGTGACAAAATATAGTAAAATGAAGGTATTGTTGTTGTATTTTTTTTCAAGCCTTACGCATGAAATATAAAGAGAAAAAGGATGCATTCCTTGAGGAAAATATAAAAGTAAAGGATCCCATTGTATTGTTTCGTGAATGGATGGAAGTTGCAGTGAAAACCGAAGAAATTTTAGAACCAAATGCCGCTTGTATAGCAACAGTGGACAGGTAATTAAAACGAAAAACAAGAAGCTGAAACCAAGAGTTGTTAAGTGCTACACTGCAACTGATATGAATAGGAGAACGCTTTAAAGTGTATATAATATCACAGGCAAGACATTTTTCACATCTACAACTTACCAACTATCAGGCATGTACGTTGCAGAATTTGAATTTGCAGCTTGTATGCTACTAAACATATCTGTAGAGCAGAAAAACATTTTTGAAAGATTATACTCAGTGAAAGAGAAGACGAAGAGAGCGGCAAAAACTCTTATCAAATCAAATGGATTTGAGTCAATCTAGGCTTTTATTAGATAATTACAATTGAAAGAGTTTTAATATTCAGGTAAAAGGTTCCGTAGATTCAAAGAACACCTCAAAAGCAGAAACGGTTTCTGTGAATCCCAAAATAATCTTTTAATAAGCTTTTAAAATTATATCATGTGCGTAGTAGCAGTCGTAGTCTAAAAGATCAAACACCCACATCGGACATCTCCAACAAACAGCTCCTCTCAGCAGATTTCTGGCAGAAACTCTCAGAGTAATTAAATTGCCATGAAATGTTTCCCAAAAATCTGTCGTTCGAAGTCGATTAGTCTGTAGGTGTCAATCAGAGATTAGCAATGAATCGTTTTTCGCTGCTCATAAGTACTCATGAGTATGAGTGAGTCAACCGTATTTAAATTCAACTACTCTGATTCATTCGTACTCACCACAACATTTATAAGTACAGGTTGCAATAAGTATGAGTACAACGTTGACATCAAACTCATAACATTCGAAATATATTTGATTCATACGACTACTCATTCAGATTCATAAATTTAGAAAAATTCTTATAATACTCATAAATGATTCGAGTGATTGTTGTTGCATTTACAAAAATACAGCAAGGAAAGCAAACTTTCAACTTTCAAGTGAGTATTGTAGTGTTCGTATGGGAATCATACTTATTTCGTGATTCTTGGGAATGTTGAGTAAAGGAGAGTCGAAATCAACAACATTATGCGTATTGTTAAGTATGAGTGCGATGAGTATTTCAAACTTTGAATATGAGTTGTATGAGTATGATATTAAAATAAGTATGAATGCATATAACTATCAGAAATTATGAGTATGATTCGAATCTGTTTGAATACTCATTGCTGATCTCTGGTGTCAATTAAACTGTAGGTCCCGCCACTCATGTAGAAAATTAACAGACACAACATAAGTGAAGTGAAAAGCTAGGTCCTAATCCTGACTGAAAGGTTGTAATGACCAATGATGTATGAATTATGTATGTATCATGTGCATTGCAAGTTGTTAACCATTTCAAGTACTCTAGATAATGTAGGCATGATCGAACTAAATATGCTGGCCTTTGGCTGTAATATAACTATTTTTTATTATTTCCAGTAACGGCTGTCCCTCAAATCGTTTCGTTTTGCTCAAAGACATTACCGATGAAGGCTTTACATTTTTCACCAACTATGGCAGCCGTAAAGCCAACAATATTGCTGTTAATCCTAATGTAGCAATGACTTTGTATTGGTGTCCTTTACGCCGTTCAATACGTATAGAAGGTAGTGCTGAGAAAATATCACACGAAGATTCTTTAAAATATTTCCATCAAAGACCCAGAGTAAGTCAAATTGGCGCTTTGGCCTCGGAACAAAGTACTAAAATACCTTCAAGACAACATTTAGATGAAATTGAAAAGAAAATCAAAGCCGAATTGGGTGACGACAAGGAGGTGCCCATGCCCAATTGGGGTGGTTATTTGATAAGACCGAAACGTATTGAATTTTGGCAAGGGCAAACAGATCGTTTGCATGATCGTATTGTGTTTAGAAAGGTTGAAAATGTTCAGAAGGTAAATTACTTTTTGGAGATTAAGGGAAATTTAGTTACATATTTTTTATTTGACTTTTTGTTTTAGGAGATTGATAATACCTTAACGCATGCTGGTGAAAATGGTTGGGTATATGAACGTTTGGCACCTTAAGTTGGCACACGCACTAACAAGAGAAACAATGGATTGTAAGGGAGACAATAAAGAGGTTATCATAAAGTAAATATTTATGATAATTAGTTTGAAACTAAACTGTATATTAATTGGCTGTAAAATTATACTCTAATACCAGTTTATTATGCATTTATTAAATAACACTGTGCTAGAATTTGACACTTTTTTTTTTTGTGACAAGCGGGGCACCTGGCGGGTTAACCTAATTCGGGTTCGCTGAATCCAGTGGTGTTAACCGTTTTTTTAGGTTAGCTCTTGTTTTCGAAATATACCGTTATCTCGAAAATGGAGGAGGTTGCACAACATATATTCGTGTAACTCAAAAACGGTTTAGTTTATTATAATAAACTAAAAAGACGTAATTCCGCAATGAAATTTTCTTTAAGTAAGGTTAAACTTTTTCCAATACGCGCAGTCGTTGTAGAAACATAATGTTTTTTTTAACAAAAAAAATACTTTTTTAGCAAAATTTCGAAAATTTAATTTTTTAAAAAGGCATAAAAAATTGGAAAACGCAGCTGTGCTTGGCTGACTTCCTAAACGTATATTAACAATGTATCAATACAGTATTTAAACCGATTAAACCGAGTTGATACTTTGCAACACTGAATTCGTTTAGGAACATTTATATGCATTGCATCATTCATAATAAAGCGAACAATGGAGGAAGACCATTTTTTATTGGAAAATTTCTTAGATTTGTGCGAATCGACTCGATTGCGCTTCCGTGCTGGAGGTGAGCTTTCACGTTGGATCGGAGCTGCTTGAAACGCGCTAGGCTCGTTACTGTCCTTGGTCAGATCTGCAAACCCTGTGTCTAAGCTCAAATCCAGATTGCATTCTGGCACAGATATGTCGCTCTGGCAGCCATACACTTCGTCTAGTCGGTCGCAGAAGTCCCAGGTAGTTGCTGCTTCGCCCGACGTCTTGTTCCGTTTCTTAATGTGCTTATACGTCAATATGAAATTTAAAAATTTTCTGTATATGTCGTCCCGTTAAAATGGGAACTTGTCATCTATGGACTTAATATTTTGTAATACACGTTCCCATAGCACAACGCGTTTCTTTGTTTTTCCACGAAATTCTTTTTCCATATCAAACCTTGCATTAATTAATAGATTAATCAAATTATGCTTCCATTTTTTACTGTAATAAAAAGAAAAAAATAAAACTGAATAGAGAAATATAATAAATTATAAGAAAAAATGCTTACTTATCGCCTGCGTCGCCATCGTATTTTGTCTTGCATTCGCATTGCATCTACTTTTATTTGGATGCCTTTGTTGCTTTTCCTTGCGTATTAACTACAAAAGTGTTGCAAAAGGGAACAAAATACATTGTCAAAATTTTCAGGGTTGCGTTTACGCACACGCTGCAATGTATTACTACAAAGCAACATGCGTTTAGGAAGTCAGTCCTTCTTTTTATTTACTTATTTTTGTTGTTGACGATTTCTGTTTCTACCTGTTCCAGGTATAACAATAGAATACCAGGCAAAAATATCTAAATATTTTGATATTTTTTTTGGTCGCCATGGAAACGCATATTCCATAAGCACATGAAGCACATATTTTTAGTATAGCCTAATTGCATGCCTCTTAAAAGAGCCACCACTTTTAAATCTGCGCATATTTTCCACTTGTGGTCTTGATATTTAATTCACTCTATTATTTTTTTCATTGACGCGTATGTCTCTTTAGTATTTGTGCTTAGTGCTATCGGAATGGGACTTTTTAAATTAGTGACATGTAGCAAAACTGCTTTCAAGCTACTACGCGAATATATGTTGTGCAACCTCCTCCATTTTCGAAATATACCGTTATAAGAGCTAACCTAAAAAAACGGTTAGCACCACTGGATTCAGCGTACCCGAATTAGGTTAACCCGCCAGGTGCCCCGCTTGTCATTTTTTCCAACTAGCACAGTGTAATTAATGGCTTCGAAATGTTGTTTGTTAAATATTTTATTAAATTGTTAAAAACCTAAAGTTGTATAAGCAATTTTCTATTTTTATTGAATTTACATCTTCAGGTCAGAATTCCTTAACCAAACGAAATATGAAAAATTATTTCTTAGGCAATTTCCTCTCAGTAGATTTCAGTAGTATTCTAAAAAATATGTAAACTTTAAGTTGAGTGGCGAGAACACTCATGTCGAAAATTACCACACACCACATAGGTGGTGTGAGTGCTGGTTGTAATCTGAACTGAAGGGTTTTAACTTTTTTTGCCTTGAGCCGGTGGAGGGAATCTTCGAAAGATATTTTTGTTCAAACAGAAAGTGTATACGATTCATAATCGCTAGTGCATACGTACCAGAGATCAGCAATGAATCCTTTTTTCGCTACTCATAGGTACTCATAAAATTTCGAGTATGAGTGAGTCAACAGTATTGAAATTCAACTACTTTGATTCATTCTTACTCAATACACCATTGATTTATAAGTACAGGTTGCAGTGACTATGAGTAGAACGTTCACATCAGACTCATAACATTCGAAATATGTTTGATTCATAGCCTGCCTACTCATTCAGATTCATAATTTTGGAAAAATACTTATAATACTCATAAATATTTCGAGTGATTCGAATCATTCACCAAAATTTACAGTCTTAGTTCTTGTTGCATTTCCAAAAAAAAAGAGAAGAAAGAAAGAGACAAAGACATCAAGCAAAGCAAAGACACAATCTTCTAATGAGTATTGTAGTGTTCGTATGCGAATCATACTTATTTTGTGATTCTTGTAAATGTTGAGTAATGGAGAGACGAAATCAACACCATTATATGTATTGCTAAGTATGAGTACGATGAGTACTTCAAACTTTGAATATGAGTAGTATGAGTATGATATTAAAATAAGTATGAATTTCTTATCAGAAATTATGAGTATGATTCTACTCAACCTTTTGTATACTCATAGCTGAAGCTTTCTCACATTAAATTAAATATTGCCGTCGTAAACCTAACCTTCGGAGTTCCAGCATACCCTCAACCATTTTTTTGCTGTATTGTCACCATTGAATTCCAGAATTCAACATCTCTCCCATAAGCCGGTTTGGCCCAAAACTCGTTTCCCCAGGCCATCTAAATCTGGGGCAGTATATTAGAATATGCTCTGCATTTTCCGCCTAATCCACACAGTTTGAGCATATAGGGGGGTATTTCAGTGTTCGTTTTTCATCCAAGGGGTTATATTTGAACCGTTCTTCCATCGTAACTGCCATTTCTGCATTTACATCTTTCATTTCTCCGCTTTTCTAGATGCTGTTTGTCCTGGTTACTCAAGACGACGAAAGTATATCCGCCTCATCTCGTCCGCCAAAATGTATGTTAGTCTGTGTGTCCAACAAATGAACTGTTTTATAGACAATTGCATCAAAGTTTCTTATATTCGGAAAACACAATTTTCTCGTGTAAGTAATTTTTTTTCACGTGAACACTTATACAAAACAAATCTTAAATCCATAAATCTCTGTTTTACGTATTTTGCCCAAATATTGTAAGCTTTCTTAACCACATAATTCAATTGAAAGTTAGTCAGGCTGAGTAAATTATATTCAACTTTCAGTATATTTTAATAAAAGGAAAAACAATACGGAAACGCGATCCCGTACTGTACTGGTCACAAACACCACACATTTTTTTTATCAGAAATATGACACTTGGAAAACCGCAAAAAATGTGTAAAATATGTTGTCAAAATCACCCGTAAAACTTTTGTTTACATTATAAACAAGTATACGCATGGATGCACCACATACATACACACTCTTGTCGTTTATATCCTGTGCCTACAACTATTTGCTATTTTGTTGTGATTCTTTTATCCTTCGGTAACAACAACATAAGGACATACGAGTTTTCTTTGATTGTTTTCATTTGTTAAGGGTGTTTCCCTATTTTCTTTTATTCTTTTTTAGTTTTATTGTTCTTTGTATGTGTGCCTAACATCAAATGCCGAAAGTCATTGGTTCGCTTTTAAGGGTTTTGGAACCTTTAGCTCTTATCCTATACTTCATCTCTACTTCCTTTTTGTATGCTTTTATTGTTTTTCGTTTCTAGTTTCTTCTTTGAATGCCTGTTTATTGTTACATTTTTGTGCAAAAACAAGGGTAAACAAAACCTATAAACACCACCAGAATTTTTGAAGTTTGATAAACAAGAAATAATGGAGCTGCCATAGGTTTAACAAGTACTGTTTTAAAGGTGATAAAAAAAACTGCGAAAACCGAAATATGTTGTGATATATTAACACTCTGTATATGTAGAAGACTTCTCAGTCTCCTAAAATATTGTTACAAAAATGTAAAATCTAGATACTGGTGTTTTGCTTTTACATTGCTTAATATTCAAATTATAAACAAAAGATACAAAAACAAAACAATGCGGTAGACAAACCTGTTTACAAATTATCGTACTACTTAATATAACAACAAACACCAGCATAAAAAATGGTGAGAATGTAAACAAAAATACAACAACAAACACCAGCATAAAAAATGGTAAACAAGTAAACAGAAATACACCAACAACAATACAAGAATAAATGTGTACAAAATACACAAGCAACACTACAATCATAAATGTAAACAACTATGATTACGTTTATAGAGATTTCAAGAAGGCAAAATGATGAACATTTGCCTTCAAGAACATTCATCTAACTGTTTACTTTGCCATATAAAAGGCAAGGCAAAGCACGCCACTCAGTGAGAGAAGTTCAGTCAGTCTTGTGTGAAGATGCGGTGTGTTTGAAGAGAGTAATCATGGTTTGAAGATCTCCGTTACAAACATCTGTTGAATAATTGTCTAGTAATTGTAATTATTTATGCAAAGGCCATAAACAGAGGAATAACAAAAAAGGCAATTGTTGTTGTTTACATCAAGTTGTGAACAGTGGCATACAGAAATGTGCGAATAATAAAGTATATTAATTAAAACTAAACACAAATTTATTTCTATTTTATTTGCAAACTACGAGCTCATATTTTAAACATTTTTAAAAGGTAAAAATATAACAATTTAATCAGCTGCATCTCTGTTGTTCATAAACGCAATTCTCTCTTTACTACGTAACATAACTCGTTTTCAAGTCATCATAACTTACCAAATGATATAACTTGGCAAATTTATACTAAATATTCTCTATGGTGATGTTCTAGTTGTTCATTTGACCAAGTCTTTGAATCATCTAGAACTTCTGATGAAATTACAATAGATTTCCTTGGCTATCCAAGACAGATCAGGGAGATCTTATGCACCAATGTGTATGTGCCACTTGTTCCCTTCTTTTACATTATAACTTGGAGCATGTTCCCATTATAGGAAGGACGGTTTCTTTAATTTCTTTATTTCTAGAGAACTTATTGCCCACGATGCAATCATTACAGCCCTTTAATCAGGAGTACGGCCTAGTTTCACACATCACTTATGTTGTGTGTTTTAATTTTATACATGAGTGGCGGGACTTACAGTTTAACGTCTCTTCTGAACGACGAATTTTTGGGACACTTTTTCATGGCAATTTTATTCACACTTGGAGATGTCTAAGCAGGGTTTTGGCCTCACGTCTAATAAGCCAATACACTGCCTACTTGACTGCGGCTACATACATTTTTTACGAATTCTGCTTTTTTCGCTGCTCATAAGTACTCATGAAAACGCTTTCAATTCCACAATGGCAACCCTTTTCATAACTTCTTGTTTTGTTTTGTTATGCTCTTTGCCGTGATATAAATAAAACGGTAAAATGTTGAAAACGCGCAGCCATATAATAACAACAACAATACAACAAACTCTACAGGCATTAAGGATAACAGCACAAAGCAACGGCAATAAGAATAAAAGAAGAAAAAGCGAAACAGAAAATTTGTTAAAAGAGCCTGGAAAAAATATATGTGTGTGTGTAGATAAGTGTGCATTTCAAGTTCGGTTATATTGCTGTTGCTGTTACGGTTTATTTCTCATCAAATAATACTCTACTATTAAGCACACATACACAAGTATAGTAAGCGCAGTAAGGACAGCGGCCTGGCAAACCGTAAAAGACAGCAGAGAAAAAGAATGTAGAAAAATAAAATGAAATTTAATTAAATTCATTAACAAAAAATATCAGAAATAAAAGAAATGTTAAAGGTTTTTTAAAAGTGTTTACAGCAAGACAATGTAAACTTTTTTTTATTAAAAAAAAAAAAAATCTTTTTATACGTAAAATTAAAAAAAAATTAAAGATTTATAATTAAATTTACATATAATTCTGAATTAAAATGAAGTTCAATTAGTTATTAAATAGTTAGTGATTATTATTATCAAGAAAATACAAATTATTAACAAGAAATGTATACAAGAAATTAAAATTAAAGTTATCAAGTCTATGTTAAGTGTACGCTAAAAATAATATTCTGAAAATTAAGTACATGTGATTTGTTTTTTCCTTTTTCATCTTCAATCTATGAAAAGCAAACATTTTGCATAGTTTTTTTACGGTAATAAATAGTTAAAAAAAAATACAATTAAAAACTGCCTTTTTTTGTATGTGAAGAAAAAAAAAACATGAAATAAAATTTAAGAATTAAAACCCAGAAATAAAATTAAAATAAAATAATTGTATTGAATTTTACAAGCCCTAAAGATAAATAGAAAATTTAATATGAAATCAAATTAATTATAAACACCCAAGACTTTTATACTCTCTGTCGTTCACCTACTTGCACTCATACAAGCAACATTTAAAATATCAAATTGAAAAAAAAAATTTGTGGGCCCCCTTTAAACCTGGTAACAATGTCTAAACAAAGACTACATGTTGCTGCTACTACTACAACTTCAGCAAATAAGGCTACTGTTTCAGCTGCATGCAGCTCATCATCGGCTACCCTAGATGTACGAGTAGGTTTTACACGTTTTGGCTTTGGCAGCCGGCCTGGCAGTGGTGGTGTAGGTGGTGGTGGTGGCAGTGGTTTGAGCAGCACTTGCAGTTCGGGCAGTGTTTCACCCATACCCATACCGGTAATTGCCATTAGTCCGGGAGATGAATCTTCTGAATCGGAAATTGAAACTGAGCCGGCAAAAATATTTCATCGTCGTGTCTCCACCAAACGCAACGTTAATAGTTCGGTAAGTACAACAACAATATTCAAGGCTACACACAAACACAAACACTAACACCAACACAATCACACAATTTCTAAATCACATTAACAAGCGAAAATAAAAGATTCGTGTCTGAAATAAAATCAAATGAAATGAAAAGGAAATAACTGTTAACAGTTATGAATTCTATGCAAAATATTTTCACCACCACCAAACTTTTGTTAAATTTTCTTCTTTTCTTTTTGTTTCGTTTTACCAACTTAAAAAAGTTTCCTAATGCCAGAGAGAGCGAGAGAGAGAGAGAGAAAGATTTCTTTTGTTTTTCATTCGTCCTGTGTCATTACCTTCGTTTACAAAAAGTTTTCAGTTCATTTTGTTTTCTTAGCAAAAAGGAAGGGAAAGGCAAAATAGCTTAAGGTGTTCCTTCTTATTCTTTTTCTTCTTTTTCTATGTAAAGAAAAATAATTGAAGAATTAAACAAAAACACAAGAAAAACAAAAAACAAAAAAAGAAACAAATTCTAAAGCATTTGAAGACAATGGTTTTGGATAACTTTGTTGTACATTCAACAGCTTAAAGGGCACATTTTATTTACACTGAAAACAAAAGGTTTTACTACAGTTGTAACAAGACCATGCCAATCTTACTTATGAAATCCGATATTGAGTTCCCAAATAAGTTTGGCTCTCTTGCCTTGAAGTCGCCGTAGTCTAGTAGGTAGTGTGTTGGTTTATTAGACGTAAGGAGGCCTGAGCTCAAATCCCAGGTAAGGCATCAAAACGAAAATATGACAAAATATTTCTTCGGTGACTTCCTATCAGTAGATTTCCTGCAAAATATTTGAGAGTAAATAAAATTGCTATGAAAAGTTTCTCAAAAATCTTTCGTTCGGAGTCGACGTTAAACTGTAAGTCCCCCCACTCACGTATAAAATTGACGCAAACAATAAGAGTGGTGTGAGAAGCTAGACCGTAATCCTGGCTGAAGGGTTGTAATGGGTTATAATGTATGCTTCTTTCCGCAGCAAGAGGTCTCGATCGCATGCATTAGTTTGATAAGATCACCTCCAACATGATCTGAATCTCGGTCCTCCTTGTTTGATTCTTGCCCGAGGTGTATACAGGATCTATCAGAGTATCCTCACTCATATGCCCGACATGTCCAAGCCAACGTAGACTTAATATTTCAAGACCACAGTATATCTTTTCTCTCATTGTGCGGCAATTGGAAGCCTAAGCAGAAAGATCGTAAAGCTACCAGGACAGTCGAATAGCTAGCAATTATAAGCACAGGGCAAAATACATGATAATACTCCCAAGTGAGATATACTTTAAGGCGGCTGCCAATTCGAAAAAGTCTTTGGACAAATATACGAAATAATAGGCGTGTCAAAAGAACGTTTAAATTAAATTTTTATAAGAAATTCTGGGTCATGCCATTTTTTTAAAGTGTTATCATATGCCATACACCAGCTTCTACGATGGTATAGAGTAGAAAAATGCTAATTACCATTACTTAAGAATTTGTTGTTCTTTAAAAAGAAAAAGAGAAAGAAAAAGTAAAGAAAGAGAAGTCAACAGGTGGCTCATATGCATTCATTTACGATATTTGTCAGCCAGTCGAAAGGAATGTATCGAATAAATTATGTACACGTTCATTTACATAAAGCTTTACATCTTATATACTTAAACTTTTATGTTCTTAAACAGTGTATATTTTATAACAAAAAAAGTAAAATAAAGAACCAAAAATTATAAGACTTTATTAAAATATACTGTGAAAAACGTCCTTTTAATAATAAGAAATAAAATTTACTTGTGGACGTATTTTTTAAAAATTATGCTACTAGTGCCGTAGATAGCGTACTCCTGTTGTCTTTAAGGGCTAGAATTGTAGTTGATTTCTCTTTATATAGTAGAGACTTTACGTAAAATCACAGTATTTACTAAAGTACGGCGACTATCAGTCTCGTTGCATAGCATATCTCAACATTATAGAGTTTAATGATGCCCAGCAGGGGATAGCCATTCGATGAGACATGTCCCGATGCCTTCGGGAAGATAATAGATTTACTTTCCATTTATTTTACTTTACTATTTGGAGCATAATTTTAGTGATCCTTTACATTCCTTTTGACTTTGTCTCCTTACATTTAAAACTTGTTATTGTGCCCTGCCCTAAAACCATCGTTATATTGTGTTGTACATCTGTCTGTCTGCCTGAAGGTGTATGAATTAGATTTCTCAGTATGGTTGACACACAACGTTTGTATGTCTATCTGTTCAGTTGAATTTGCCAGGCAGTTTGTAGCAATCAATGTTCATGTCCATAACACAGAAAAAGAAAAAAAAAAAGAAGAGAAAAAGTATTTGCAGTCTATAGTCAGCTTTGTTATGTATCGTTAACAAGCGTTTCAATTTCTTGTTTTTTTATGTTTTTATTCTGTAACTTTTAATGGTTTTTCATTCATGCAATTCTATTTGTTTCGAAAGGAGAAAAGACACTTAAAAGTAGACTACAATAGAAAGTTAAGGCAGTAATTGAGGAGATTATAAATCAGGAACTCATGATATTGTATGAGTAATTCCAGAATAAATTTTCATTTAATAAGTCACCAATAAAGTGAGTGAGAAGCTAGGCCGTAATCCTGACTGGTGGGTTGTAATGCCCAATTATATATGTATGTAAGTGATTCATTCTGTATGTATTTTATGTATTAAAACAACTATAAATTAAATAAATAATGCATCATTAACTGAAAAAAAACTATTTTAAATAGTCACATACACATGACAACCAATTAACTTAATCCCTCTCAAAAATACAATTTTTATTGCTATTGTGTAATATGTATTCTGTATTTGATTCCTCTTATATTGTGCACAACTTAAAATAATTGCTACTGATGCAGTAATGCCATTCCTTAGAATTTAATTTAATTTCATTATTGTGGGTCACAATAAAAATAAAATTCTTTAGAAATACCAACATGAAATATTATAACCTGAACAACAGAATTTTTGCTTTAGTTTTTTATCTTTAAAACATATTCTGTGTATAACTTTTAAGCTCACAATCCATTAAGTCAGTCATTTTGTTCCCTCTCTCTCCGCACAATCCACATGTATAAGATTGTTACATTTGAATTCGATATCGTTGTATATCGAATAGAAATACACACATATTTGCTTCTAGATCACCAGAACACTGGTTTATTACATCTCAGATTATCCGCCAATGTCGGACGTGGCTAAAGACGATAGTGAGACATTCTATATTTCCTGGGTTCCTGGACTAGACGACATTGAATTTAATTACGTATCTGACACCCTGCTGTGAGAAGCTAGGCCGTAATCCTGACTGAAGGGTTGTAATAGCCAATTATGTATGCACATATGTATCTGACGCCCTGCTATAGATAAACCGAAGGATCTCATACGTAAGACATCACAGAAAACCGAAGTACATTCTCTCTGCCATTGTCTTGCACTTGGAAACATGAAATGAATGAATACCCAGGATGACTAACAGTACGTACCTAGCCGAACATGATTGGAATATAATCCTCATCTTTATATAACCATTAAAGTGATTGAAAAATGCTTGCCAGAATTTGTAGAGGACGTGTACTTGTCAATTGAGACAAGTACAATACCCGGAGCTCCAGTTGATCCATTGTACAACGTCCTAAAGTGGAGAGGATAATAAAGGAATTAGAGAAAAAGGAGAGGAGGTAGGAAAAGGAGAATATGGAAGCAAAGAAATTACGCAGACTAACAAAAGACACAAGAGAGCCCGACTACTCTATTGAAAAAACCCTATATGGATTAAATTTTTTAAATTATTGTTGTGTACCTATGATTTCATTCACCACTGTATATGTACATTTTTAAATTAAAAAAAAAAACTAGGAAAATTCCAAAAAGCTTTTCTTTAACAACCGGCAAAAAGTAAAGCTTTTTCTCTTTATTTTTCGTTTTTTTCCTAGTATCCATCCCTTCACATATTCTGTTATTTGCTTTTAGATTTTATGCTCGTTATATAAGCATGTATGTATTTGTATTCTTTCTTTCTATTCTTTGTGAGAATCATCAGTTAAAATCTCTTCTCATCCATTACAATATACAAGCAATGGATAAACAAATACAATAAAAAGTGAAGGTATGCGAAAGAAGAGAACTGCCGGAAGTTGCATGGAATTTAACGATGTGTATGTGTTTGAGATAAATAAAAACTAATCGTAGAATAAGTATATAGCAATTCACGTTATGTTTACATTTTTTGAAGAAGAGCATAAGAATCTTTAGAGTAGAAAATAGATTTTTTGTTTGTTTTGTCATTCATTGGCTTTGTGTACATAACAATGAAAGCATGCATGCTCTTTAGCATGTGACATTCAGATGAAAGAGAAAAAAAGGAGACAAGAAAAAATTGTGATAAATACATATACAAAGAAGAAAATAAGCATAATAAATATGTTGGCTGCATGGCTTAGCCAAATACATACATATTATTACGAAAATGGAAATGGTGTTATTAAAATAATAAATAAAAGCTCCAAAAACAAAACAACGGACTTGATCATGTATAAAGTGATAAACAAAAGCTCCAAAAACAACATAAGGCAGTTGTTTACATGATCAACGAAAAAGTAAACATATAGCAACAAAAACAATGGGCTTGATCACGTGATCAAAGAACAAACGAGAATATAACAACAACATCATTAACCAAGGGGACAAACTAAACAAGCAACAATAATATCAGGTATAAAAAGAGACAAAGTAAACAAACAACAACAACGCTACAAGGGCAAATGCACACAAGATCCACTAACAACAATAAGCGAGTTGTTTAAGTTTTTAGATTTTTCCGGAATGCAGTCATTCCAAGGGCATGCAGTCATGCCAAGGGCATGCATTAGACTGATGATCCAGCGATATAAAAGGCAAGACAAAGCGAGCAACGAGGAGTGAGTTATAGTTCAGTCAGTCTTGTGTGAAGACACGGTTGCGTTCGAAGTAAGCAGTTGTAGTGTTTACGCGAGCAGAAAGTTTGTTGCTTACAAAAAGGTTGTAAGCAGAAGAGTGATAATTCAATCAGACACGTTGCGTTGCGTGTGAAGAGAATCGTAGTTCGAAGTTCTAACGAACGAGTGTACCAAGGAGAACAACAAAGGGAATTGTTGTTGTGTATGAGAAGAATAACAATTTAAAGGAAATTGTTGTTGTGTACAAGAAGAATAACAATTTAAAGGAAATTGTTATTGTGTGAATAAATTTCAACACAGGGTGCACACAGATTTGTGCAGACAATAAAGAATTGATTTTAAAATTAAACACTAATTTACTTTTATTTCATTTGCTATCTACGAACTCATATTTTAACGTTTTTAAAGGGTAAAAACGTAACAATATATACGGTTTAAATTTATTTATTTACTAGCTAAAACCCGTTGTGCTTCGCTACTGCTATCGATATGAAATATAAATATTCAAAATATATTGCTATATACATATATATATTTCTTATAGATATATTTTTTATTATTTTTAATCAATAACCTCAACGTAATAAAATAAGAAGTCTGGATTTTAAAATATTTATTTTGTTACTGATATTTACAATGTTTCATAATAATTATTTATTTATTTATTCTCTAAACAAGTAGGGTGACCATAAATGACCTGACCATAAAGGAGTGCTCTCTATTATATAACCACAGATAACAATTGGTTCTTTAAAAAATTATGTATGCTGTAGGTAGTTAATAAACTAAGGCAGTATAGTGTCATTAATGGTCTGTGTCTACTGTTAATGGTGCCTAAGTTACACATGTCCCTCTATGCGTATTTTTCCAAAGATATAATAAAACAGGTATTGGAATGAACAGGCAATACACATGACTTTAGCTGCAATAGCTTATCAGATATATGATGTTCAGTATTTACTTTCTGTCTAAGAATTCCCTAACCCGAATTGTTCATATGTGTGTCAAAGTGGTTCATGCTAGATTCTAGCTCTAATAGTTTTCCATGTACACGAACTTTTGTATCATATTTATATGGGATGGTCTCGCTCTTATTGCTAGTCCGGCAATTTTTTCACAAATTATTCATATGGATTTCAGTGTTGCCCGAGTACAATTTGATGATTTTATTTATAATGATTTCCGAGATATAATAAGTTTTAAATTTAATTCATATGGGAAGTACCACGCCTCCTTTTCCTAGTCAGCCCATTTTTGTTCAAAATATTCATATTGATACTAAAGTGGATTCGACAAAATTTTAGGACTCTAACTGTTATATTGTCTTAGATATAATAATTTAATATTTTTTATATGGGAGGTGACACGCCCACTATAGCCAATCCGCCTATTTTGTATATATATGTCAAAGTCGTTCATACAAAATTTGAGGACTCTAGCTAGCTGTTGCAGTTTATGAGATAATTCAATATAAATATAAAATAATTTTTGTTCATATATAGATGTTCATATATAGATGTAAAATTCATTAAAAAATTACATATGTGACGTATGAGTGATATCTAATTCTATTAAGTTTCATACGTCAACAAATCATAGATTTGTATTGCATACTTGACAGGGTAACTACATATTCTAAATAGTAGATGTATTATGATGCGTATGAGTAATATATTTCAAATGCAATTAAATATTAAATATGTAGTATATGTGGACGTGGCACCTCGCTCATTTGAAATTTCAACAGAAAAAGTAGCCTATAACTCCTTCGAGACATACAGGAGAATACTGTGAAAATTTGAAGAAAATCGGTTCAGCCGTTTAATCGTCTATAAAGTTCAAGCATACAAACACACAAACAAACACACATTCATTTTTATATATATAGATTATATACATAGTATCATATGAGTGGGTATAAGGCAATGGAGACCGAAATTCGAATTTGTGTATATTATTAGGTTATAGTTTGTGTCTGTAAAACTTATTTTGAGAAGTAAATGGTTCGTCACTTAAGGATTGCGTGTACTAAATGTGTACACACATGCAGTCAAAGAAAAAAGTCTACATACACCACTGTACATACATCACTGTATGTAGACTTTTGTCCGGAGATTTTTATCAAATTGAAAAAGTTGTTATATCTAGTTATTGTTGGCAGGCTCATGAAGTGCTGGCAAAATTATTGGAAGTCTTTCAAACAATAATTACGAAACATTTGCAGACAAGAAAATCAGGTCCAATTCGTGTTACCATTAAGATGGTAGGGCAGCATGAAATTTAACATCATTGGGAATGCTCTGTAGATAGTTGCAACATAGAAAAAGATAGTGTTACGAGAATGATAGATGCTGGTGTTTTACTTTTACATTGCTTAACATTTAAATTATAAACAAAAGCTAAAAAAACAATACAATGCAGTAAACAAACCTGTTTACAAACTATCGTACTGCTTAGTATAACAACAAACACCAGCATAGAAAATGATAAACAAGTAAACAAAAATAAACAAACAATACTACAAGAATAAATGTAAACAAAATACACTAAGAACACAACAAGAATAAATGTAAACAACAATATTTACGTTTACAGAGATTTTGAGAAGTCGAATTCATGAACATCCGCCTTCAAGGATATTCATCAGACTGTTTCCTCTGCCATACAAAAGGCAAGGCTAAGCAGGCAACAGAGTAAGTGAAGTTCAGTCAGTCTTGTGTGAAGAAGCCGAATGTTTGAAGAGAGTAATAGTGGTTTGAAGATCTCCTTTACAAAGATCTGTCAAATAATTCTCTAGTAATTGTTATTTATTGATGCAAAGGGTATAAACAGAAGAATAACAAAGAAAAGCAATTATTGTTGTTTACATCAAGTTGTAAACAGTAGCACACAGAGTTGTACGAATAATATAGAATTTTGATTAAAACTAAACACAATTATTAGCAATCTACGAGCTTGTATTTCAAACGTTTTTAAAAGATAAAAACGTAACAATAGTAATGTACTATGTAGGATATGCTTCTTTAAAAGCTTCCTAGCACGAGTGATAGATATTATCGTTTATTCATTTAAAAGATAAATTGAATCCTTTATTTTATAGGGAATATAACACAATTCAAATGTCTACCCTGGGTTCATCCACATGTCCAATTTTCCATTACTCTGGACATTTGCCGAAATTGATATGGAATTGGTGAGTAAGCTACTCTCATATAAAATAATCCTGAATTTAGACATGTACTGCCAATAGTTGAATTATTTGAAAGCGGTTAATGACCACTAAGTAACAGGTTTGATTAAAAGAAAGAGAGACATGGATAATTTCAAGCCAAAGTTTGCATTAGTAATTTGTCTGGCCAAAAGATTAGACCATTGAATATCCCAAATATAGGTATTAATAACTGGTCCATATTTGTTTTCTGACGCTTAATAAATTCAGCAGAAAAAATCGTATTTTTTATTTACTAAATTGGAAATTGCCTAAAGAAACTTTCGATCATGGCCTCCTTTCACGTCATGTTAATAATGTTTATTCATTTCATATACCCACGTATACCCAATTTGTATTCATAAAAACACTCTTGTGTTTTTACACTCCTGTATTATAGTGCTTATGTGTATTCACATTATGAAATATTCATGATTTTAGTTTTTCTGTTCGCTACACAAATAAAAAGTAAAATAAAGTTGTTTTATTTTTTTATATAACCTTTTATATGTTTGTATAAATGTATATTCATACATATGTAAATAATGTTATAAATCCTTATTTGGTCACACATTAATTCATTAGCATTTGAAAACAAAAATCAAGAAAAAAAAAATATTTCAACGATAAAATATTTACTTCCGTTATGGAAATTAGAAATGTCCAACTGTATCCTCAAATGACAGGGGAGAGTATTATTTTTTTCTTCTAATTTTATTTCAAAGATTTGTTTTTATTTAGTTTCAAATAAAAAAAAGTATTTTTTTTTTTATAAAGCAATCATACAATATGTATTACCTTATCATGTCTGTAATACTCTGGGGAGAACAAATGGATTAGCAACATATCAAAATTGTAATTTGGCATGGTTGGCTACACATGCAGACATATTAACATACATAAGTACATATATAGTTGGTATTGGGGGCAAGGCACAATAGCACAGATTTCCTTCCATGCAACCATACGGGGTTAGAGAAATGTATCCAAAAACTTTTTGACTCCCGCAAACAACATTTCTTAGAAAATATTTGAATTGTCTTCACACTACTTATTGTGAAGCATAGCTAGAAATCTTAAAAGCCCTGTTACATTTAAGTCTCCTTCCCGGAAGTCCAAGAAGTTTAAATGTTTTCACTTTTCCTTTATAAATTCATAGTTTTTATTCTCTCTCTCTTGTGTCATTATTTTTTAATAGTCTGTGTGACGTTATTATTAATATTGTCGTAAAAACATGCCTTAGTACAGCGTCAATACGTTGTATGTACACTAAAGGGTATCCCTATAATTTCCCCGTCCCCTTAAGCATAAGGCCCTCACAAATTTCAAGATGCTGTTCGGTGAGAATTCTATGCCCAGCACTTGATACGTACCCAGGGATACATTAATGCGCCAACGGGCGCAAAGAATGTGTTCCGAAGCAATGTTCTCATCGTCACAGAATCTACATGTTGGGATTAAGAAAATTCCATTCTGAATAAGTTCATATTGAGCCTATATTTTCCAGTGAAAAGACTGTTATTCCTGCATAGTCTGATAAATTACTTATATGTCCCGTTATTATAGTTTCCCCTTCAGAAATTCCGATTGCTCACTTGGTTTAAGAAGAGCCTTTATCTCTACTAATATTCCAATTCTTTAAGGGTACCTTTTCAAGAGCTCGCTTCCAAGCCACGGAAGGGTTTTGGTCCCATAAGCCGTGGGTTAGATAGCTATTGGGTCAAGGATTCCAAAACAGTGTTCGTTACAATCGGTTATTACTTAGGACCGGAGATATCAGTGATGAAGCTGATAATTTTATCATCGACCATAAAATGCAAGTCATTGACCAAAAATGCAAGTAATGTATCAAAAAAATGCAACTCATTGACCACAAACTGGAAGTCATCGACCAAAAATGCAAGTTATCTACCAAAAAAATTCAATTTATCGAACAAAAAATACGAGTGAGTCTTTGACCAAAAAATGCCTGACATCGACCAAAAGAAATGCAAATCATCGACCAAAGAATGTAAATCATTGAACAAAAATGCAAGTTTTCTACAAAAAAAATGCAATTTATCGATCAAAAATACGAGTCAGTCTTTGACCAAAAAATGGCAGTCATCGACCAAAAGAAATGCAATTCATCAACCAGAGAATGCCAGTCATCTACGAAAAAATAGGAGTCATTCTTTGAATAAAAAATTCCAGTCATCGACCAAAAACAGCAAGTCGCCAGCCAAAAAATGTAATAATTGACTAAAAAATGCAAGTCATCGCCCACAAAAATTGGTGTCATCGACATAATTTGATCGTTTAAAGAAAAAAATTAGCTTCAGCGCATATATCTCCGAGCCTAAGTAACGCCCGACCGTAAGGAAACCTATTTTGGAATGCTTAAGACTAAACGATTACTTTACTATCACTACTTGATGAAGAGGTATCCATATGCTATGTACCTTGCCACTACTGGAGTAATTGTCAATCGCATTCTTACATTCCATTACAACAATTTACCTAGTATTCCTAGATGCTAAATTCAATTTTGTAATTACCCCTGTCCTTATATTCTTTTATCGCTCGTACCTACACTTGGAAAACTATATGTATATAACAGTATGACTATAGTCTGGTATCTGAGGGCATAGTTTGGTTTCTGGTTCTTCTGTTCTATCCTGTCCTATCTTCACGTATAAAACCCTCAGTGGAACAACAAGTCTTCAGGCGCATCTGTGTGTCATTGTTGCGTTGGGGACGATTTGCTGAAATTGTTCTCTCATTATCAAAAACGTATCTGAGTCGTTTGAAAAAAGGTGTTGTTTCCAATGCCCATTTAGGTTATTTCATCTTCAAGCCATATGTAATAATGAATACAATTTTTGTTCCATAATGTTGAGCAACGCAACACATTTTTTCTCATAAAAGTATGGTAAATCAATATTAAAACAGTTAAAACCCTTAAGTATTGCTTACCAGTGATTAAATTTTCATTTCTGTAGGCATAAACAAAAAAAAAACCTCCCAAATTAATAGACCACCCCCTGTAACCTCTTTAGAAAATATTTCATTTCCGCCTAAAGAACGATGTATAGGAAGAAATAAGAATATTAAATAGCCAGCATAGCAAAATATTACGTCGATTTGAATAAATATTTACACGTACACATAAAGTGTCTAGTCACGTTTACGGATCTTATGACAGGAAAAGAAAAAATATACATAAGCATAGCATATCTATACATTAACAACATGTGATAAATATGAATGTATGTACTTAAAGATGAGTTGAGGGAATTTTCTTTTTTTTTTTTTGTTATTGGCAATATTCCCTGTCATATTATTTCGAATGACATGTCGATTTTAACAATATAAACAAAATTGACTGACTTTTAAGCAAAACCCGCTATGAGTTATGAAATAATAACGTTTAGTTAACGGTTATAAAAGCAATATTTAATCAATAAATACTTCGGCTTACTTATTGAAATTCATAGAAGAAGATGAGCAGTGAGCAACTCTAGCATACGAAATTTCGAAGACTGTTGAATATGGGTTCTTTAAAGGCATATTTAACGTGTGCTTTATGACAATTAAACTTTTCATGGCAATTTTTATTTACTCTCCGAGTTTTTGATAGAAAAGTGACGAAGAAATATTTTTTTTTCATTTTTGTTGTGAGCAAGATGTTTGACCTGAACTGTGACCTCACGTCTAATAAGCCAACACACTACCTAATAGACTGTGGCTACTACAGTACAATTCGTAACTGGGAAAACTTACAATTGAAAGCGGTTTAGGAAGTGTAGATATTTTGTGATAGCCATGTGCTTCCGAATGATAATATTTCATCAATATATCACTGAAATAAATAAAAAAAAAATGCTAAATAAGCTGTGTAAACTTGTTGTTATTCTTTTTAAGCATTTTTAGCTTGTCGTTTACATTTCACGGATGATTGTTGCTCAGCATGTGGTGAAGGCCTTCGAATTTCACTGAGATTCCATAGACGCGATAGAGTGATATTTTTGTCTCTCATAGAAATTAATCTTTGTATTCTTTTATTATAAGAATTTATTCGAAATCTATTTATTAGGTTATTAAGATCTAATAAGATAACATTGTAATAGCAATTAAAATTCTTTCACTATTTATCTATAAATCCTGGCAGGCATTTTTCAATCACTTTAATGATTATATAAATATAACAATTATATTCCAATCATGTTCGGCTAGGCACATGCTGTCAGTCATATTGGATATTCATTCGTTTCATGTTCACAAGTGCAAGACAGTGGCAGAGAGAATGTACTTCGGTTTTCTGTAATGCCACGGGTGTCAGATACGTAATTAAATTCAATGTCGTCTAGTCCAGGAACCCAGGAAATCTAGAATGTCTCACTATCGTCTTTAGCCACGTCCAACATTGGCGGATAATCTGAGATGTAATAAACCAGTGTTCTGGTGATCTATTGGCCGCCTTACTAGCAGTAAATATGTGTGTATTTCTATTCGATATACAACGATATCGAATTCAAATGTGACAATCTCATACATGTGGATTGTGCGGAGAGAGAGGGAACAAAATGACTGACTTAATGGATTGTGAGCTTAAAAGTTACACACAGAATATGTTTTAAAGATTAAAAAACTAAAACAAAAATTCTGTTGTTCAGGTTATAATATTTCATTTTGGTATTTCTAAAGAATTTTATTTGTATTGTGACACACAATAATGAAATTAAATGAAATTCTAAGATATAACATCACTGCATCATTAGCAATTATTTTAAATTGTACACAATATAAGAGGAATCAAATACAGAATATATATTATACAATACCAAGAAAATTAAATTAATTGGTTGTCATGTGTATGTGACTATTTAAAATATTTAATTTAAATAATTATTAAATTTCTAATGATTTCAATACATAAAATACATACAAAATGAATCACTTTATCTGTGATTTATTAAAAAAAATTTATTCTGGAGATATTATACCATGTCATGAGTTCCTGATTTTATATTCTCTTCAATTACCGCCTTAACTTTCTATTGTAGTCCACTTTTAAGTCTCTTTCCTCCTGTCCCCACACGACTTTCGAAACAAATAGAATTGAATGAATAAAAAACCATTAAAATTTATAGAATAGAAATACAAAATAAAATACAAGAAATTGAAACGCTTGTTAACGATACAAATCAAATCTGACTATAAACTGCAAATACTTTTTCTCTTCTTTTTTTTCCATTTCTGTGTTGTGGACATGAACATTGATTGTTACAAACTGCCTGGCAAACTCAACTGAACAGAAAGACATACAACCGTTGTGTGTCAACCATACTGAGAAATCTATTCATACACCTTCAAGCCGACAGACAGATTTACAACACAATATATCGATGGTTTTAGGGCAGGGCACAATAACAAGTGTTAAGTGTGATGAGACGAAGTCAAAACGAATTGTAAGGAGCACTAGAATTATACTCCATATAGTAAAGTAAAATAAATGGAAAGTAAATGAATTATTTTCCTGAGGTTATCGGGACATGTCGCATCGAATGGCTGTCTCCTGCCGAGCATCATCAAACTCTATGATTTTGTGAAACGCTATGTAAAGCGACTGATAGTCGCCGTACTTTAGTAATTAGTGTATTTGCTCATTAGGCCCGAGGTCATGGTTCAAAACGTAGCTCAGAAATTTCGAACAAAACGAAATATGAAAGAAATATTTCTTTGGCCATTTCCTTTCAACAAACTTTTGGTAAAAACTTACAGAATAAACAAGAAAATTGTTATAAAAAGTATAAACTCTGTGTGCCACTGTGAGAAGATATGTCGTAATCCTGGCTAAAGGGTTGTAATTACCAAGTAAATAAGTTAGATACTTAAGTATGCCACGAGACTAAGTAATCAAGACGAATACAGAGAGTAACGTATGGATCAAAGTTGATAGTAAGAGTGGAACACTGGTATTGGGATGCAGAATATAATATTTGGAGTCTATGGGGAAAGTCGTTGGTTTTCACCAACTGCAAATTTACACCAGCGAGACATGTGATAAATTCAATTTGGACAGAGGATGGTTAGATCACCGACTAAACACTCAGTTCTTACAAAGTTTATTGGATATTGATATGACCTGCCAGGGGTTCTATATCGTGTAAGCATTTAGGGTAGCGAATAGGAAGATTTTTTGTAAGTATAAGGGCACCCCTTTTAAGGCTACAACTCTTCCATGGAATGGAAAGAGAAGCTTGGAACACTATTCTTGCCGAAAGGGAAGATTGTGACGTAGAGTATGTTTTTTTAACGCTTTCTAGTGTGAGTATAACATATCATTGCTTATTCATTTAAAAGACAAATTGACTCCTTTATTTTATGTGGAATATAAAACATCCGAATGTCCAATTTTGCAAGACTCTGGACATTTGCCGAGATTGTTAAAAATTGGTAAATAAGCTGCTCTCATATAACATAATTCTTTACTTGGACATGTACTGCCAATAATGGAAACATTTGAAAGCGGGCTTTGGCCAAAAAGTTACAGATTTGATTAAAAAAAAGAGAAACATGGAAAATTTCAAGCCATGCATAGCTCAGGGAACTGGTGGTTAATAAAAGCTTTTTGAAAACTTTAGAATAGAATTTCAACTGTAGGGTATCATAATGAACAAAATCTAGGCACACTTTCTCAAAGTGTATTTGTTCTTGTTTTGTTAACTTTTTTGTGTTTTGTTGTCCTATTTATTGAACTTGTGCTAACGAGAGTTGTTAAAATAACAACGACATCACAAATAAAAGCAAAGAAAAAAAACAGGGTGTGCAAAATAATACTTCGCACCCGATTACAGAATACAGTAATTAAAGTTCAAATCCAGCCATTGACAAAAACAACAAATCACAGTATTAGTTAGAGCCGTATTACAGTCGATAATATAGTACACAGTAGAATACGATGACAGTATTTAATTCGAAAATTGTTTAGAAAAATATGAAGAGCACTTGAAAACAAAAACAGAAGACTTATGAATGAATTTCGTTTGTAACGCAAATATCAATGGCGCGTTATTAAACGTTTGGAAAAGTTTAATGACTGTTGTTCATTAATGACTGTTGGTGGAAGTCGCTTAATTCGCGAACGTTAGCAATGTCGTTAAATCAAAATAAAGAAATTTTTAATCGGAATAATCGATTACAATTACAAATATGTAAAAGGAAACATAAACTATCGTTTAAGTCATGTATTAGAGATCAGCAATGAGTATTGAAAAAGATGAGTAGATTGGAATCATACTCACAATTCCTGATACTTATACGCATTCATACTTATTTTAATATCATACTCATACTGCTCATATTCAAAGTTTGAAGCACTCATCGTACTCATACTTAACGTCTCTCCTTTACTCAACATTTACAAGAATTACAAAATAAGTATGTTTCGCGTACGAACACTACAATACTCACTAGAATGTTATGAGTTGGCTTTGCTTGCAGTCTTTGTCATTTTTTGTAAATGCAACAACAACTAAGACCAATAAATTTGATGAATGATTTAAATCACTTGAATCATTTATGAGTATTATAAGTATTTTTCTAAATTTATGAATCTCTGAATGAGTAGGCGTATGAATCAAACATATTTCGAATGTTATAAGTTTGATGTCAACGTTGTATTCATACTCATTGCAAGCTGTACTTATAAATCAATGTTGTAGTGAGTACACGAATGAATCTGAGTAGTTGAATTTCAATACTGTTGACTCACTCACTCACTCATACTCAAAATTTCATGAGTACTTATGAGTAGCAAAAAAAAAACGATTCATTGCTGATCTCTGGCCTTCGTCCAAACAATGTTGAGTAAATGAGAGTCGAAATCAACAAAATCAATCGTATGGTTAATTATGAGTACGATAAATACTTCAAACTTTGAATATGAGTATTATGAGTATGATATTAAAATAAGTATGAATGCGCATAAGTATCAGAAATTATGAGTATGATTCGAATCTATTCATCTTTTTGAATAGTCATTACTGATCTCCGATCCACATAAAACGGTGACTTTAATGCAATAGATGCTCTCGGATATCATGTGCCTTAATAATGGTCTTAAATTCGACAAGTTTGTTTCATCAAAAAAGGGGCCTCATTGCTGAAGATGAGTTTACGATAGAAAAGTCAAGTTGTGCCGTCTTTACTGTTACCAAATATCGTTGATGTTTAGTTGAATAATTTTTGAAAACATAACTTCAGTTAGCATGACAGCGCTGATGGTACTGCCAGTGTGTAGTCAAGGATAGTGAATGGACGGCCAGTCATTGTCAGATTAAGAATCCTTTTGAACAAATTGAACAAGTTCTTACTTCCCTTTGGAAGAGAAACTAATTTGGTACAAAAGCGTTGATCGTAAAGACATTATTTTCGCCTCTGTAGCTTCACCAATTACTGTATATTTTAACCAAGGATTCCGTTATTCTTGAGGACTTAATTATGCCATCAGTTGCATTGTTAAGCACTCTCTTCTGTACTTTAAAATAGTCTTCCTAGAATTGAATTTCGAAGCGAAAAGCAAACGTAAATCTTTGTTACCATTATTATTACAATATAATGCTCTATAACAAGCATTTCAGTTATTTTAAGATTCTCAATTGAAATGCTTGTACAGCTTAGTAGATGTTTTTGTTTATTTTTTATTTTATTTTTTTAAAATAAATTTCATAACATTCATGCCATACATAATATTGTATAATTGAGTTGCATTTATATCTTTAAAGGTTGCCATCAAAGAGGGTTTCCTATTGAAACAAACTTGGTCATTTCAACGTTGGCGTAGACGATACTTTCGTTTAAAACGCAATAAACTCTATTATGCCAAACAACCCAAGGTCAGTATAAATCTACAATACTATATACACACATACATACTTCGTATACGTATACGTATAAGAGATTAAAACAAAAACGGCAAAAAAGGAGAAAGAAAAAATTGAATAGAAACTGCAGCAATGCAACAAAATTTAAAACTTTTCTTCTTCTTTTTTCCTCCTTCTTTTGAATGCAAAAGGGCAAGAAAACTTAAACTTTTTAAATAAAATGTTCATAACAATTAGGGTAAACCGATTACCTTTAACTTTTGAATGATTTTAATCATGATTTTTAATTTTAATAGGCATTTAAATAAATAAATTGTGGTATGCAAAAGACTCAGTAGTGTGGCAGATAGTGTAATGGCTTCTTAGGTTAGACATCTTGAACAGCAACGAACAACTTCCTCTTAACAGATTTCTGGCAAAAACCCTGAGAGAAACAAAAATTGCTATGAAGAGCTTCTCAAAAATCTGTCATTCGGAGTTGATAGATTCCATCTAGTCGATGCTCAGTTGTAATACTTCCTGAGGATTGTAATTTCCAATTAAGTAAGTAACTAAGTAAGATAACAGTGTTCTTTAAGCCAATTTACGGGTAGGTTTACTAGTTAAAATATAGTTAGGACTACGTCTTTACTTCTAATGCCACCCATATTGAATACGTCAGATTTATCCAAGAGTAGTGGATTCCCAAAAAATTAAAGTCGATGCCATAGCTTGCCATACAGCGCGCTTAACCATCTGTTTACCCCGTTCCAAACCAGCAATAACTGTTAATTGCCTTTTTACACTTCAGGACAATACTTGATTAGATAACCTTGGATGTTATTGACCCCAAATTGTCATTTGGCCACCAGTGAAGACATTAAAAATCGTCTATGTCAAGTTTGCCAAACTATTACTAGCCCAAATCATACATTGAAAACTCGTATGATGGTGCGATAAATGGAGACAAAATTTGGTTTCTTGAACGTCTATATAGAGGTAAAGTCCCGTTTTACTTCCCTTTTTATGAACACGTTACGTTTTTACCCTTTTAAAAACGTTTAAAATATCAGCGTTGAATGCAAACAAAATAAAAGTAAATCGGTGTTCAGTTTCAATTGAACTCTTTATTGTTCGCACGAAGTTGCCGTGTCTAGTGGGTAGTGTGTTGGCTTATTAGACGCAAAGCCTGGGTTCGTATCCCAGGTCAGACATCAAAACGAAATATGAAAAAAGAAATATTTCTTGGGCGACTTCATCTCAGCAGATTTCTGGCAAAAACTCTGATAGTAAATAAGCCTGCCATGAAAAAGTTTCTCAAAAATCAGTTGTTCGAAGTCGACGTTAAACTGTAGGTTCCGCCACTCATGAGTGGTGTGAGAAGCTAGGCCGTAATCCTGACTGAAGGGTTGTAATGGCCAATTATGTGTGTACTGTTCGCACTATTCTTCTGTGCCCCTGTTTACAACTTAACGTATATAACAATAATTACTTATTCGCTATTTTTCTTTGCTTATAACGCAGATCTTCTCAACGGAGATATTCAAACTACGACTGTTCTCTTCACACAAAACTGACTGAATTCTTACTACTCATTGTAGGCTTTGTCTTGCCTTTTTATATGCCCACTTAAACAGTCTTATGAAGGTTCGTGGTTTCGCCTTCATTGGTGTTTGTGTATTTTTGTTACGTTATTTGTTGTTGCGTTCTCGCTTACTTGTCTATCCCCTTTTCTTTCATACTCGTGGTTTTTCTTTTTGTATCTTTTGTTTATCATTTTAATGTTAAACGATGTTACACCGTTTCAATTTTCGTAAAAATATGTTAAGTAATCTGTGAAATAATTGCGCATTAAGCGAGAATGCTTAACGCATCGGTGTGAAGATTATGGCGGTAAAAGCTGCCTCCTATTGAACCAGTATTTCTGGATACCAGTAGGTGATATTCTCATTGCATCAATTGGGCCTCGATCTTCTAAACTGTTCTAATGTTTCATTCCCAATCCAACGATGTCCGCTACACTACTGAAGCATATGTTAGAATAGGTATAAATTATGCTTCTAGAGTAGAGTCAAATATATATTATTGGAAAGTCAGGCTCTCTTACAGCAAGGCTTTGGACCAGCATCTAACATGTCACCTACTTGGATATCTTACTATCGTTGTTAAGAATGCAAGGATTATAGTAATGAGCGATTTTCGTCCTGTAACAAAACCTATTTCTGTATTATCCGGTTTCAAATTGCCCAATTGTGTGCTATGGACAGAGCACGTTTATGAGTAGTAGACATGGTAAAAAAAAAAACAAATATTTTCTCGAATACCCTTCTGAAATATTGTTGAACTTTTATAAACAAAATGTTGAGCAAAGTTCCCATTGAAAAGCATACTTTAGTTTAAGCACTATTTGGTTTCATCACTTCAGAACTTTCAATACAAAATCAAAAGCTGTAAAAAAGTTTATAGAGGAGAAAACATCTATGACGTCCATTGTCATAATTAGCAGACCATGACGACGATAAACGTAATTTTATTCTTTGCTTTTCATTGCTTTTCATTGGCTGTATTAATGACTATCTAAGGTTTGATAGGCAACATCCGTTATTCATGTCATTATTTTTATGCTTCTCTTATGCTTTAATACTTCATCCTGTTTTTCATTTGATGTAACATTGACCTTTTCGTTGCTAATTGTTTGTATAACCGTAGCCATAATGCATACTATATTGGAAAATGACTTTCGCTCTCTCTGAATATGGTTTCCAATTAAATTTCTTCGTATTTCAGAGTAGTTTTCAATGTAACGCTAAAGGTTAATTAGATTGCATCTTGGCAAACATTAAATAACAATAGGAGAGGGAGAGACAGAGAGAAATCAAGCAAATGAATGGAATAAAACCGAAATGATTAAAATGGACTAATTAGGAAATAAACAAAAACCAAAAAAAAAACTACAAAGCCCTGTTGATGAAAATAAGTGAAGTGAATGTCTGAGAAAAAGAGTTTTCAACAAAAACTTCTCTTGTAATTGAGAGAAACTTTTTTCGACAGATTAATCAACAAAAAGATGTTCAAATTTGTTTTCATTAAAAGTATTCGAATAGTCCTAAACATACAGGGTGCCATCAAAAGAACGGGTATAGGAATATTCCTCATTATTGGTTTATACTTATGTATATGCACAGCACTCATAACTTCGTTGAAAATCTTCTCACAACCAATACGTTGAGTGTTGAGTCCACTATTTAGGTTTTAATCAGATATCAGCAATGATTATTAAAAAAGATGAGTAGATTCGAATCATACTCATAATTTCTGATACTTATATGCATTCATACTTATTTTAATATCATACTACTCATATTCAAAGTTTGTAGTACTTATCATACTCATACTTAACAATACGTAGGATGTTGTTGATTTTGACTCTCCTCTACTCAACATTTACAAGAATTACAAAATAAGTATGATTCGCGTACGGATTCACTGGAAGGTTTTTCTCTGTTTGCTTTGCTTGCTATCTTTCTCTTTTTTTTGTAAATACAACAACAACTAAGACTGTAAATTTTGAAGAATGATTTGAATCACTCGAATCATTTATGAGTATTATAAATATTTTTTCTAAATTTATGAATCTGATTAAGTAGGTGTATGAATCAAACATATTTAGAATATTATGAATTTGATGTCAACGTTGTACTCATACTCATTGCAACCTGTACTTATAAATCAATGTTGTAGTGAGTACGAATGAATCAGGAGTAGTTGAATTCCAATACTATTGACTCACTCATATATAAAATTTTATGAGTACTTATGTGTAGCGAAAAAACGATTCATTGCTGATGTCTGGTTTGAACCTTCAAACATTGAGAAACTCGGACCACTGACGTCACTAGTGTTGTACAAATTGAAACTGGTTGAAATACCCAAATCATCTGGCATTCATGTAGAAAAGTTATATGTAGCTTTGCTCGTTCAAAATGCTGCAGAGAAATGTCAATTGGGTGCAGGAATAACTTACTCACATCGTATAGTTAAGGTGTCCCAAGAAGGTTGCTCACGTACGTATTAGGGGGTGCAACGGATTTCTATAGCTATTTCTCTATGGTTTGTTGTTAGTCTATTCTGATTGATTAACATGACATATTGATATGATGACCAGAGGAATTTTCGATATGCTGACACCGTTATTGAAACAGCAACAAACTGAACTCTGACTATCGAAAAAATTATCAAACTTATCATATATCATTATGAGCAATAAGGAAACAGTATTCATTACTGAACTTAAACTTATGCTTTATTTAGCTCAGCTTATAACCAAACAGGATTAGAAGAGAATTGATGTGATGAACATCAGTTCACTACAATCTGGCAGTTCTTGTTTGATTTCATGTAGTAGCCGTAGTCTAGTAGATAGTGTGTGGGCTTATTAGACATAAGGCCGCGGTTCAAACCCCCCAGTACAGGCATCTCCAACAAAAGAAAATATGAAAAATCTTTCTTCGGTGACTTCTGGCAAGATTTCTGGCAAAAACTCTGAGAGTAAACAAACCTGCCATGAAAAAGTTTCTCCAAAATTCTGTCGCTCGAAGTCGACTTTGAACTGTTGGTCCCGCCACTCATGTACAAATTTAATACCCACAACATAAGTGATGTGAGAAGCTAGGTCGTAATCCTGACTGAAGGGTTGTAATGATTAATTATGTTATGTTTGTATGCCCATGTAAATTTCAACTGCCTTTAAAAGCTTTAAACTAATTAAACTATATGAGGGAACAAGCCCATACAGACGTAATCCCCTTGTCAATTTTAAGCAAGGATTTCCATTCAATCTATCCTGGATTGTGGTAAAATATTACCAGTTACTAACATTTACTCTTTTGCAAGTCCCGTCGACCCTTTCCACGTTATTCGTTAATGTATACAAAGGCGAGTCATTGATGGTTTGAATGAAACACTGGTTTGAATATAAAAAGTCGTTTTATTTTACAACTGTATCTAGTCTAACTTTATTTGAGCTGTCTGAAGATTTTTTCTGTCCACCCAAACAATGGCCCAATTGGTCACTATTGTCCGTCCACAGTATAATTTTATACATCCAGTGCATCAGAGTCTAGTTTCATTTATTATTGGAAGCTTACAACCTATCGTTATGATATGTTTTGTCTCTGTTGTAATGCTCTCTGTATGAGTCTTTCATACTAAGATACTTTTTTGGATATTCTCAGATATTTTAACCTCAATTTTGGTGATATTATGCCAGTCAATAGTCCAATAATTTATGAAGTTTTGTCCTTTTTGTAAATAATAAACTAGAGGTATTGTCTTAGCTTATTATCAGCCTCACTGAGACACAATATCGATGCGATATTCTTCTAGTAATGTGTGTCAAAAAAAAATTATGTCTTTAACCATGAGATTCGTTTTTTCAAACTTAAATTCAAAATCTATTCTTCGCGCTAAAAGTCTTAGGAACGTGACTTAAATAGTTTCACATAAAAATTCTTGTTGTTTAAACGTGAGGGAATATTTTATAGAAACAATAGGTAGTCTTTTAGTAAATGATTAAAATGTCTGCATGTTGATTCAGTAATTTACAGGAGGAACTAAAAGAGAAGAAAAATAAAATAAAAAAATAAATAAATAAAGAAAAATTCTCTTCGAGCTAAAAGGGGTGCTGAAGAATAAGGAAAGAATTAAAAAAAGCGCTATTACCAAAGAATGGCAAAAAAAAGGAAACAGTTGAAATGCGTGAGTGTTGCACTAAATACGATATTAAAGTGGAGCACTTGTATTTAACAAGGACGCACGCATACAAACACATATAGCACAGTGAAACAATAAAATAATAAGAGTATAAATGTCATATCACAACAACTACAAGATGTACAAAACTTTACATACCATATATGTACATATATTGTACATATATGTATGTATACGTAAGCAGACATAACAATGGCACACATTTATAAGCGTCTGAAAGGTTTTGTTATTTCAGTGGAAAAATGGCGAATATTTTTTCTTGGAAATATCGTAAGCATATGAGAAATTTCCAAAGAAAAATAAAAAATAAATTTCATTTAAAAATAATTTTAAACAACAAATTATTGCAAACATAACTTTCCATTGAATTCATAAAATATTTTTTTTTTTTTTGACTCGAAATGACCCATATATGAATAACATGCATAAACTAACATATACGTGTCTGAATGTAATTGTTTTCGTTTACGAGGGGCTTACATGTCATGTAAATGTATTTTTCTGTAAACATTACCCACACGCTCTCATCCATATTCTTCACACAAGAGGTTATTTTTATATGAACATAAGCATGAATGGTTGCTGGTAAAGAGTGTAAGTGTGTGCATGTGTATGGCATTGTTTTACGAAAATATAACTGTAGCCTGTGTTCGCGTATTGTATGCAAATAGGCGCAAAATCTTCTCAATTGTTACCAGCCTATGTGTGTATGTATTTAACACCGTATGTAGGAAGTGAAATAGAAACTAAAATGCTACAACAACAGCAAAAAACAAAAAACACGAAACTAAAAAGAAATGGGAATAATAATTAAAGCCAAAAGAGAAAAATATACGAGGTATTGTTATGATATGGTGGGTGGTAGAAAAATAGAATTCCTGCTGTTGTATAGGTTTATAAAGTGTATGAAAGAGGTAAGTGAACATTTAATGGCCATGAATAAATTAAATTTTGTTTAAAAAAACGAAACGAAACGTAACAATCGTTTGTATTTCTTTCTCTATTTTGTTTTGTTAAATGTTAACAATGGCATGAGACGCTACATTTCATAATTCCGATGAATATGAAATAAAACCACCACAACAACAACAACAGTGACAACAGCAACAATAAATCTTTTTCAACGAAATGTTGCAATTTGCAATTAAAATTAGAGGTTGAAGGCGCCAACCCAAAAAAAAAGGATTTTGGAATAATTAAATTAAAAAGCGAACACAATAGCAAAAGCAGAAACCTAGAAAAATTATTTCCAGAAATTTTCTTTTGAAAGGAAATCTTTTAAATTTTCACCATAAAAAACGAAATCAAGCTCAAAACATTCGCTTATCATTGAAAACATATTTGAAAGCCGGGTACAGTTACATATATAATATGTGATATATCAACTGAGATAGCTCTTGTCAGTGAAGATGATTCCTCGTTGAAAACTACTGCAAATTTGACAACTTTTCCACAGTCTATTCAGCGAAAACACATTGTTGTCTATGATCGTTTGTTTTCTGTTTCTAAGACAATTCAATTTTGAACGGGTGCCGATACAAGTAGCGACGGTCTCTCAGTGTGCGAAGATGGAGTTTTTGGGAGCGGCGCAAAATCGATTGCCTTGGATTCGTTTGTAAATTATCACGCAGTTTGCTGGATGTACAGCTTATGCTATATTCTTTACTGAACCAGTTGGCTCGAATTTATGCAACACATTGCAAATTGTGCTTACGGTGGGACGATTACGTTGATCATAAATTGCAGAAGAGCGCGCATAGGACACCCATTTCGATTAAAATCGTGTGTTGTTGAACAGTATATCCGTCCATGGTAAGTTGACAAAACAAACTGAATAAATGACAACTAATTTGAAAGATGTCGCATCAAGAGTTGTATTTTCTGCGATATTCCAGGTTATGTGGGATGTCACTGTATGGAGATGATTATTGAATTTGTGAGGAGGAGAGCTTCAATGCCGGAGAAGTGGGAAGAGGAGATCTAATATTTTGTTGAATAATTGCATTCATATTCGGCATAATTGCATTTCTTCGGCGACTTCCTCTCATCAGATTTCTGGCAAAAGTTTTGAGAGTAAAATAAAATTGCCATGAATAGTTTCTCAAAAATCTGTCGTTTGGAGTCGACGTAAGACTATAAGTCCCACCACACATGTATAAAATTAACGCACACAACATGAGTGGTGTGAGAAGCTAGGCCGTAGTTATATGTAATTGAATTCAGAACAGAATTAAATTCATGAAGAAAGTATCAAGTAGTGCACTGCACTGCAGAGTGAAAGAGCACTTGTTCCGCATAGTGATCATGTTAAGTTCATTACAAATGACCTGTATGAGAAGACTAACTCATACTTACTTGAAACCTGCACGGCATTTATGCATCTCAGAAGGGAACATAGTACTCTGAAGTGAATCATGTTAAGAAAGTTGGGCGGGCTGTACATACATACATACATAATTGGTAATTATAACACTTCAGTTAGGATTACATCCTAGCCTCTCATGTCACTTATGTTGTGTGCGTTAATTTTATAAGTGAGTGCCGGAAACGCCAGTATAAAGTTGATTTTGAATGGAACATTTTTGAGAAGCTTTTACGAGTTTCTGAGCAAAGCTAGCTAATTTAGGTTTTAAACGCGATAATTTTTTCAAGAGTTATTACAATAATTCATGTGGAATATAAAAATGTACTTTAAACCGGAATTACAAATTTTGTTAACAATTATCTGCTCTTACTTTAAAGGGCTTTAACATGAGCACCCATTAAATGTTGTTTTACTTTTTCAAATGTGAGTTTTATGTGCCTTCACAATAAAATTTGGAATTCGAAAGTAAATTTAGTTGCTTCCATTTCATATCCTACTTCTTAAGGTTGTCATGGACAAAAAGTTTTCTTCCTTAACTTTACTTCACATGCCAAATTTACCTTTTCGAATATAAGAAATTAAAAAAAAAACAATAAACGTAAGACATTGGCCAATAAAATTCAAAACATAAAAATTGCCAAATGAAAAGGAAAAAAAAAAACAAAAACAAATACAAAGACAAAGTTTTTATTGCAAAAAGTTTGATTTTCCAAAAAACAAAAACCAAAAAAGAAGGGAAAACAATTCTTTAAGCCCTTGTCATGCCATGCTGCCAAGGAACACAAAATTTTGTTTTCAGTTGTTGTTTTTTTTATTACTTTTCGTCGTAAGAAGTTTGTGTCAATACAAACAAAAGGAAAAAAACAGCTTTGGTTGTATTGTTAGAGTTTCTTCTGTTAATAAAACAACAATCTGTGCTCAATTACACCTTCTGACCAAGAGGTCTCCCCTTCCTACTTGTATGTTTGTTAAATATTGAATCACATTTAAATTGTAAAACACCTGAACCTGAGCCAGCAGGTCGTTAGCATTCGAAGGAAATAAGTTTTTATTTTTAGTTTTTAATCCATATTTAAATAGGTCTTGTTAAGGGCAAAGAGATTAATAAACAATTGATTTTGTTCATCCCAAAATTTCAAAAAAAATTTCCGGATAAAATAAAATTCAAGTGATGTCCTTGTGGTTTTGGGAGACTGGCTCATAGAAACCATTAATTTACGAGTACAAAAAATAAGAAGATTTTTAATACGAAATTTTTCAATTTACAAACATATTGTTACGTTTTTGCCTTTTAAAATCATTTAAAATATGAGCTTGTAGATTGCAAATAAAATAAAAAATTTATTTATGTTTAGTTTTAATTAAAATTCTTTATTGTTCGCACAATTCTGTGTGCCACTGTTCACAACTTGATGTAAACAACAAAAATTGTTTTTCATCGTTATTCCTCTGTTTATACCCTTTGCATCAACAATAACAATTACTAGACATTTATTCGACAGATCTTTGTAACGGAATCTTCAAACCACGATTATTCTCTTCAAACACACCTCGTCTTCACGTAAGACTGACTGAACTTCGCAAAGTCAGTCGAGTAGTGTTGTTGTTGTATTTTTGTTTAATTGTTACAATTTTTTTATGCTGGTGTTTGTTGTTATATCAAGCAGTACGATAATTTGTAAAGGTTTGCTTACTGAATTGCTTTGTTTTTGTTTGTAATTTTAATGTTAAGCGATGTAAAAGCAAAACACCAGTATCTTGATTTTTCATTTTCGTAACAATATATACAAACATTCATACATAATAAATTCTCATACCACTTATATTATATGTGTCAATTTCATACACGAGTGGCGGGACCTAGAGTTTAAAATCGCTACGAAAAACAGATTTTTTAAAACCTTTTCATTGCAATTTTATTTACTCGCGGGGTTTTTTGCTAGAAATCTGTTGAGAGGAAGTCACCGAAGAAATATTTTTTCAAATTGCGTTTTGTAGAAGACGTCTGGCGTTAGGCCTAATAAGCCAACACACTACCGGCTACATTTCTGCACACTGTTTTGCCAAATCGCCATGGAGCTATGTAGAATCCAACAACGCATGCAAGTAATATAATTGCTTTATCAAAATACGTACCACGATATTCGCAATTTGAGGGATAAATTAGAGTTCTCTGATTCAGTAAACGATCGACTAAAACCCGTATGTCGCGTGATAATCCGGGGCAGTCAATTTCGTGTCGCTGAAAAGAAGAAAAGGCTTTACAACGTTGACATCAAACTCATACCATACGAAATATGTTTGGTTCATACACCTACTCATTTAGATTCATAAATTTAGAAAACTACTTATGATACTCATAAATGATTCGAATCATTCACCAAAATTTATATTCTTAGTTGTTGTTGGATGTACAAAAAGAGGAGAAATAAAAAGACAAAGACAGCAAGCAAAGCAAACACGCAATCTTCTAGTGAGTACATATTGTAGTGTTCGTACGCCTTTGATACTTATTTTGTAATTCTTGTAAATGTTGAGTAAAGGAGAATCGAAATCAACAACATCAAAATTATTGTTAAGTATGGGTACGATGAGTACTTCATACTTTGAATATGAGTAGTATGAGTATGATATTAAAATAAGTATGAGTGCGTATAAATATCAGAAATTATGAGTATGATTCGAATCTACTCATCTCTGGAACTAACCCATGTGTGCTCGCTGAATTGTCTCCGAAGCTATTAACAATTGTCTATGTAATGTTCATTGAAATTTCATCTTCAAGGATCAGACCTACTTCTGGATGAATATGAATGAATGTATGTGAACGACTTATCATTATCCCAGAAGAATGGTTTCAAACGTAGGGCGCTATACAATGGCCGAATAACCCATCCCAGACAGATAGCAACTAAATTTAACGTAAATTGTGATTGGTTTATATCCTGGAAAAAAATTACAAAATTCTATGTCTTGTGTGAAGTACGGATTATGCTAACTATGCGGAAATATGAATCCTCTTTGAAGTTTTGTTAAATCTTGTCCAATTTGTTTGTTTTTAATACCGTATGTATTTCTAAATATTATAAAAATGTCCGTATTATTGTTCACCTTTTCTTTTTTACTAATTTAATATTCTTGAGTGTATTTAACATGTGCCAGTTGTAGTATTTTACCGCGTGCATTGCTTGTCTTGTATTACAAACACTCACACATTTCAAAACATACACATGGCTATCACTAAACTCACCACTATGTACAAGGCCACATGAATATTTCAATAATGAGAGAAAATATGGTGAATATGAAGGAGATGTAAAAGGAAATCAAAAAATTGCTCAGAGAATATGCGTATTGCATAGTGTTGCCAACAAAGTTTTCTTTTTAAATTTTTAATTCTTTTCATAGGAATTGAAAATAAATAAGCGGAAAAGGATTTCAGCGCCATTTGAACACTCGGCTTCCTGCAGAAGCTAAATCGACTAGGTAGAAAAAATAAGATTAGAATCTGCTGAGTCTCAGGTCGTTTTCGGCAGTAAGCGAGGAGGCGAGCTTGTGAGAAGAGGGAGATCCACGTTGTTCTTGAAACCAGAACACTTCTGTAGTGTGGAAACGGATGTACGGAAAGGTATGCTCAACGAAGGGGAAGACAAAGGCAGGCAAAGACTCTTCTCACGGAAAGTGTGTGTGAGGCAATCAAAATTTTTAGTGGAAAAGTGCAATAAGAAATTGCCTAAGACTTGTAACCAGAGTATAGGTTGCCTCCAGCTCTACATGTAGATTCTGTGAAGATAAGAATGATTCGTTGGAATATATTCATAGAACTTGGGGGTTATTATTTGGATGCATATCAGATGCTAGCCAGGGAATTGTCATTGTTAATAAGCATAAGCTGTTCGGCATGCTTTCTAAAATTTTTCAGCCCAATACGATTGCAGAAGACATTATTGGAATACCTTATAAAGTTTGATGGCTGTACAACAAATCATATGGTTGGAGTACTAAGAGACCTCTTTACGACAATAATAATCTAGAGTTTCCGTTCAACTGCATTACTCAGTGTCATAGCATCATCTAGCGCTGGAACTTATTGGAACGTATCTCCCGCGTTAAGCGGGTCTTACTGTATTATATCGGGTGACACTTTGAAAATTAAAAAAATCTGATAAGATTCTTAAGGGTGAATGAAATATTGCTTGAAATGATATCGCCGCTAGGCTGTAAGTGGATAATCAAGCCTCAATTACGGCATAGTGTTTCCAATATATTGGTCCATATCTGCATCTGCAATGCAAAATTGTGGATGAATTGCTCCTGTACACAAATAACATGATCTTGGCGGCCAATGAAGTACGACTAATTGCTTAACAAATTTGTTTCTCAGTATATTAATGGCATCACTTACTGTGCTTCTAATAGCACTGTATTATTCAGAGCAAATCTCAACCAAGACCAAATATCCCATAGTGTGCCAAGAAATTACTCAAATCATTACATGATGTTTTACATGTTCATGAATTTTTTTTTTCTTTAAGGAAATCAGGCCTAAAACCGCACCTAACAGTGCATCTTTCATGAAGTATTGCTAGCTCTAGAACTGTTTGTTTTTACGAATGTTTCTGGTGAACTGGCTGACTCTGGAACATTTAAAAATCCTTCTTAAAACCGAAAAAATTTACTTTGAACAACAAATTGGTAAAAAAAATTCCCGGAGACCTTCCCATTCTCTATTATTTGTTTTGATATGTACTATATATTTCCCTGCTTGTTTATTTTTTTAATTCCTTTTTTTTTTTGCATTTCATTTTGTTATGAATTTTCGGATGTGTGAGTGTTTTCATTTTTGTTTTTCTGCTGTGTTTGTTAAATAACAACAAATATTGAAATTTTTTGTTTTTTTTTTGGGTCCTTTGCTTTATTTTCTGCTTCTTCATCTGTAACAGTTTTTTACTCCTCAGAGCCATAATGTCTGTGGTGAATTTCTGTCTGGGTTACTCCACGTTTATATTGGCAGAAAATCGAAATAAAAACACAGATACTGCTTATAAACTCAGTCAGTAGTAATAAAGTTAAGCAACGTTAAACATGAAAATTGTAAATAAACGAAAACTGTTAAAGAACAAGAAGGATAAATAAATAATTTACAAATAAAACAGGAAGCAAAAAATACAGTAGACCATAAAATATACAAAATAAACGATAAAAAAAAAGAAAACAATTTATTACGAGAAAAATTCAAAACGCTTACAGTTCAAGATACCCGGGAAAGAAAGGAGATAAAAACAAATATTAATTTCAGTACCTAAAAACCGACAAATACAACAAAACCTAAAAAATTAAAATAAAAACAAAAAAAAAATTATTCATTAAAATTATTGTTTAAGCCATGGATTGTTTAATAAGAGCCTGCTGTTGAAAAGATTTTACAAAAGTTTCTATGAAAACATTTCTTTTCAAATGAATTCTGTGTATTATTGTTTCTCAATTCTTCATAGTGAGCATTCTGTTGTGTGGTGTTAAATTTTACAGCCAGTAAACAGGACGATTGTTAAAACAAAAAAGTAGAATTACAAGCGTAAATAAAAATAAGAAAATATTTAAAAAAAAAGCCAAAGAGGTGAGTAAAATTATTGATTTTTAAACCAAACAAACGTTATGATTTAAGCCAGCATTTCTGCTGTTTTTCTCTGTTTTTTAAGTACAAAATTAAAAAAAATGATTTATTAGGCCACCATGTAATGTTGCCAAACAAGCGGTTAAAAAGGGGAAGGCAAGTGTTAAAAAGTTAACAAATGATTTATAAAATTTAAAAAAAAACAGATTTTGGTTTAGAATATTAAAATTTTATGCAGGTAATGGAAATAGAAATAAATAAATGCCCTCTAGCGCTTGGAAGTAGTTGGCTAGTCTTTGAGTTCTACTTTTGACATACATTTTCCATGATTTTGATTTCTGGACTACTGTCATGTTGTTCGCAAGGGCTGGCTTTGTAACTAATAAATACTTGCCTATATCAGTCAGGATTACGACCTAGTTTCTGTTGTGTGTTAATTTTATCCATGAGTGGCGGGATCTACAGTTTAAAGTCGATTCCGAACTACAGATTTTTGAGAAACTTTTCATGGCAATTTTACATAATTTTTGAGAGAAAACTGCTGAGAGAAAGTCGACGAAGAAATATTTTTTTTTATATTTTGTGTTTGTTGCAGATGTTTGAGCCAGGGTTTCTAAAGAGCCAACATACTACCCACTAATTGAGTCAGATCAAATCTCATGTTCTTAGCAATCAACAGACTGCCCAAAGATGTGTGAAATATTACTCAATAATCTCTGTTCTTGTTCTGTATGGCATAACGCATTGCTTTGCTGAAAACGAACCGAAATTTGCGAAAAAAAAATTTGCTTATTATCTTACAGTACCTTGCTTCATGAACTCTAATGATTTCAATTTTTGAGATCACCAGAGATCAGCAATGAATCGTATTTTCGCTACTCATAAGTACTAATGAAATTTTGAGTATGAGTGAGTCAACAGTATTGAAATTCAACAACTCTGATTCATTCGTACTCACTACAACATTGATTTATAAGTACACAGTTGCAATGAATATGAGTACAACATTGACAGCAAACTCATAACATGCGAAATATGTTTGATTCATACGTCTACTCATTCAGAGATTCATAAATTTAGAAAATACTTATAATACTCATAAATGATTCGAGCTGTTCGAATCATTCAGCAAAATTTACGGTCTTAGTTGTTGTTGCATTTACAAAAAAGGAATAAGACACATAAGCAAAAAAGGCAAAGGCAGCCAGCAAAGCAAATACACAACCTTCTAGTGAGTATTGAAGTGTTTGTACGCGAAACATATTTATTTTGTGATTCGTGTAAATGTGGAGTAAATGAGAGTCGAAATCAACAACATCATGCGTATTGTTAAGTATGAGTGCGGTGAGTACTTTAAACTTTGAATATGAATAGTACGAGTATGATATTAAAATCAGTACGAATGCGTATAAGTATCAGAAATTATGAGTATGATTCGAATCTACTACTAAATCAAATCTCATGATCTTGGCAATCAATGGACTGCTCCATAATGTGTGACTCAACAATTTCTGCTCTTAATAGATTCTTGTCATCGTGTATTTGTATGGCATGACGGATTGTCTTGTTGGAACTATGCGCCAATCTAGTCCAGTTGTTCAATTTTAGGCAAAAAAAAAAGTTGGTTATTGTCTCACAATACCTTTGTAAACTAAAACGATAGCAATTATTATTGTTTTTGGTGCCCAAACCCTTCAAATAGTTTTTATTGCCTTTGGCTACTATTCCCGCCAAATTCATTAAATTTGATTGTGAACGTACTCATTTTGTCAAAAGTAGGCTTTGTCATTGAGAATAACTTTTCGATTGAGTCACATTTCTCAGGCAGTACGTTTTTTGATAATAAAAATCAACAATTTCCAAGCGTTGTACAGCCATTAATCTAATCATGTTAGAGTGACACATTTTTCAGGGCATTTTTTCCATTGCCATACATCGTGTGAAGTTTTTTTTTGTATTGAATAGAATTTGCTCTGGAAAAACGAAATAATAAAAAGGAGCGTCTTAATCGCCGGGAAAAGAAAATAAAATTTTCTATGAAAAGTTTTTCGAGGTTAAACTGTTGGACCTGCCACTTATGGTTAAAATTAATATATACAACACCGACTGAATAATTTTAATGATATATGTATGTATGTAACTTATACTCGCCAACTAGTATTTGCCACGTAAGTTAATTTAAATTTATCTCCAGGAAGCTAGCCCCCACTTAAGAATTAAACGAGAAATTATTGAAAATTGTACAGACTCCTTGAAAGCCATACATACATACATACATACATATGTAGGTATCTATGTAATACCAAAAGGGACCATAATTAAATATTAATCATACGCCCTGTTAATGTATTTGTGAACTGACAGATTCTCTCTCTTTTTTTGTACATTTTATTTGAAACTTTAAGTGGTTTTAACAGAAACTAAATACACAATAACTATGCCAGCTTTCATAAGTTTTTTTCATCTCTTTTTGCTCCTTTTTTTTGGTTCCTTTTTTTTCTAAACAGTTTCGTTGAATTAGTTTTTATCTCATTTTGTGGAAATTTCAATTTTGTTTTTGCTTTACTTTCACCAGCCATTTCATTTCTCTCGTTTTGTTTGTTCACTTACGAAAGTTTTTTTTCATTTTTTATTTCATTTCCCTCTTTAAGCGTGCGTGTGTCTCTGTTTATTTCATGACTGCAGGTGTTTTTAAGAATATTAAATATCCTGTTTTATGAAGATGGAATTTCTTTTTTATAGTCTTTCTAAAGGTTAAAGTGTGTTCCAACAACAACAACAACAACGAAAAAAAAACAGACAGTTTTTAAAAGTTTTTCTTGTCTGATTTCATTGCCACACGAGATTCAAAGGAATTAAAGAAAAAAGAAAGCAGAAGAGGGTTTTCGAATTAAGTAGAGAAGAATCTGATAAATCGTTTTAGCTTTGTTAGAGAGAACTCATTTTAATTGTGAACTTACCATGAAACATGTGGTCTCAACAGTTCTAGATAAGTGATCTCAAAAGTTACGCTTACAATGTGGACACAATGCATTAGTGTGTCGTGAGCGGCAGTACAAACAATAGACTGAATCATGTTATGTACCTCATCTTTCAATTTATACAACTTGGTTGCCCTGGTAGTCTAGTGGGTTGTGTGCTAGACTATTAGCGCATTATGGTCGTGGGTTCAATTCCCACCAGAGACTATCGTCGAAGTTACTTCGCTCGTATATCCAAAATTTTATTTGTAATTGAAGTTGCCGTAGTCTAGTAGATAGTGTGTGGGCTTATTAGACGTGAGGCCACGGTTCAAACCCTAGGTCAGACATCTCCAACGCAACGAAATATGAAAACATATTTCATCGGTGACTTTCTCTCAGCAGATTTCTGGCAAAGGCTGTTGCCGTGGTCCACAATTACTTCTGGGGATCGAAAACCAGCTTTTCTACGTCGAAAATAGAAACTTTTACTTGTCGTAAAAATACCATAAAATATACTTGAAACCTGTGCAGAGTTAATGCATTTCGGAAGGAAATACTTGGATGCTTATCACGTATAAATCAGGAAGTTATTGTTAATGACGCCGCCTAGTATCCTGAAGAGGAATCCTATATAAATTTAGGTCAATGTAATAGATCGTTTGATTACAATACTTTACAAGCTTTACTCAACCATAATAAGTAATGGTACTTATTCTCATTGTACTTCATCTCCACATGACGTAAATGATATAAAATGCCGGTTGACAAAGGTTTAGTTGAACTGCATAAGTCTCTGCTATTTAGAGGTATTATGAACAGATGTTAGACGGTTTCTTAGTATCTAAATTGCAAGGTTTTTCTTGCTATAGGCAAAAGCTAGATTCAAATAAGGTGGAGCTTTGTATCAGAGATCAGCAATGAACCATTTTTTCGCTTCTGATAAGTACTTATGAAATTTTAAGTATGAGTGAGTCAACAGTATTGAAATTCAAATACTCTGATTCATACGTACTCACTACAACATTGATTTATAAGTACACAGTTGCAATGAGTATGAGTACAACGTTGACATCAAACTCATAACATTCGACATAAGTTTAATTCATACACCTACTCATTCACATTTTTAAATTTAGAAAAATACTCATAAATGATTCGAGTGATTCGAATTATACATCAAAATTTACAGTCTTAGTTGTTGTTGCATTTACAAAAAAGAAGAAAAAACTAGAAAGATAGCAAATAAACCGAAAACACAACCTTCTAATGAGTATTGTAGTGTTCGTAAGCGAATCATACTTATTTGATAATTTTTGTAAATGTTGAGTAAATGAGGGTCGAAATCAACAACATCATGCGTATTGTTATGTATGAGTACTTAAAACTTTGAATATGAGTAGTATGAGTATGATATTAAAATAAGTATGATTGCGTATAAGTATCAGAAATTATGAGTATAATTCGAATCTACTCATCTTTTTGAATACTCATTGCTGATCTCTGTTATGAACCTCTTAGTCAATCGTTTCTATTCCTAAAACTATGGTGTTCACTTACATCGATAGCACTCATAGCTTCGTTGGGTGTTGCCACTATTAAACTTGAAGCTTCAAATATTGAGATTATAAGATCATTAAAGCCTCTAGTGTGATACAAAGTGAAACTGGTTGCAATATCCAGTACAACTGGCATTCAAGTAGAAAATTTGTAAACAGATAAGTAATGAACAGATGTGATCTACAAAAAGCGACAACTCGTTTACTAAACTGAAGTTCTTGGCTCTTCTAAACATAAACATAAGGTACATACATACATTGGTCGTGATTCAACCTAAGGAAGCTTTTTCGAGAGAGTTTAACTCAGTTTTATAATTTTCGCCTACAAATCGCTTCTATAATATCTCACCTAATCGGGTCTATTCCCCAAGCGATAGTGAATGTGTTTTTGTTTCAATTATTTTAGTGCTGCTAGTACAGTAAGTAACAGTATTATCTTAAAGAATTTTTTTTAGTTTTAAATTCATCTCCTAAAAATAAACTGTCTTTTGAAACGCCCAGTAGAAGGCTGGTACTTTTTGTACTCAGCTTTGTACTCCTCTAAACAGATTTCTTTTCAAATGTTTTCTTCGAGTAAATCTTTCTCACATCTGTGTCTATTTCATGGAAAGTTTACTTGGAAAATTTTTGCTTTTTAGGAAAACTTTTAAGAAAGAAACACACAGAAAACTATAAAGAAAGAAAAATAACCAGAATGGTTTAAAACATAAACACACAAACGTTTTTCACATTTTTTAAATTTTCATTTTTTTTTTTCAAAGAAAGTCAAAGTTTTTCAATTCTACATTTAAGCAGTTGTAGTTGAAGGAAGAGAAAAAAAGGAAAATCTGCAAACACAAAAATAAAAAGAAAGAAAAAAATCGTTTTCCTTCTACTCAGATATGTCAACAGACAAGCAATATTAAACACGCATAAGGTTAAAAAGGATATTTCATTTAAAAACACTATGCTGCCATGCAATATCATGAATGGGAGGGCGCAACTCTTTTGAAAGCCTTCAACGTGCTGGCTTTTAAACACATTCTATGGTTGGTCCACGCCTTTCTAAGAGCCTGTATATTTGAGAGAAAGTGCGTTTGATTGTAAACATGAAAATGTTCTCGTATATTGTTTTAGGAAAATTGCAATAAAAACATACTTTTTACAACGTTTTGTTTTGTCAATGTTAAGCAACAACAATAATAAAAACAAGTATTATGAATACATTATCAGCGCATTTAAATATTTTATTTGAATAAAGATATAAAAAATTATGTCATTTCAAATTGCAATAAAAATTTCATATGCATTAGATATTTAAATTGAAAAATAATAACACAAGTTTACATACACGCATACATACATACATGCGTCATTGTTTATTACCATCCTTCAGTCAGGATAACGACTTAGCTTCTCACCCCACTTATGCATGTTGTGTGCGTTAATTTTATATATGAGCGAAGGACCTAGAATTTGAAGTCAGCGCCATGCAACAGATTTTTTTTTTTTTTTTTTGAGAAACTTTTCATGACAATTTTTTATTTATTCTCAGAGTTTTTACCACAAAACTGCTGAGAGGAAGTGCTTGAAGCAATATTTTGATATTTCGTGTTGTTGTAAAGATGATATGCCCTGCCAATTGGTTGATAATGCTCTGCATAAATGACAGCAAGGCGGGTCCAATTCCAACAAGGATGGCTGAACCTACAGACTCATACCGAGTATAGCCGAATGGACCAAAAGGGAACACTACCAGGTGTACCTTCATCTGACACAGTTGCTAACCGGCCATGGATGTTACAAAGCATATATCTATAAGTAGGGTCACGACATAAATGAAGCATGCCCTGAATGCCGGAATGAAAGGGAGACGGTCGAGCATGTTTTCTTTACTTGCACGCGATATGATGATCAACGAAATTGGCTGGAGAAGACAATAGGACACCAAATAACGTCCGAAAACATGGTTAAGTTGATGTAAACTTCATATGAAAATTGGAACGCAGTATGTGTCTTCGCAAGAAATGTAATGATGCAACAAAGATTGACGGAGAGAGCGAGGTCTGCATAATTAGAAGGCAGCAATCGCCACCTCCGAAGTAATACTTGAAAGTGATCTCGGGTAGGGTAGGGGGGTATGATTGGTGGGAAGTATGACAAAAGAGGTTGGGTTTAGTACGTAGGCGCTCAGTAAGCCGAGAGTAAGTCTTACGGCTAGTCGTGCACATTGGGTAGGCCGGGCTACCAATGTCTTTTAGCTCGTAAATCTGTAGTGAGTGATCATGTGATGAGTGCATAGTATGTAATTTAAGGAAGGTTTTTAAATCCACTGTAGTACACACTTATTCCAGCAAGATAACCCATGCAATCATCCAATTCAGCCTGATTTAGGCATTAGTGCAATGAAAAGTTGTATATTTTGGGCAGAGATCAGCAATGAGTATTCAAAAAGATGAGTACATTCGAATCATACTCATAATTTCTGATACTTATACGCATTCATCCCAGGTCAGACATCAAAAAGAAAATATGAAAATATTTCTTCGGCGACTTCCTCAGATTTCTGGCAAAAACTCTGAGAGTAAAAATTGCCATGAAAAGTTACTCAAAAAATCTGTCGTTCGGAGTCGACTTTAAACTGTAGGTCTCGCCACTCATGTATAAAATTAACGCACACAACATGAGTGGTGTTGAGAAGCTAGGCCGTAATCCTGACTGAAGGGTTGTAATGGCCAATTATGTATGTATGTATACGCATTCATACTTATTTTAATATCATACTCATACTACTCATATACAAAATTTGTAGTACTCATCGGACTCATACTTAACAATACGCATGATGTTGTTGATTTTGACTCTCCATGACTCGACATTTACAAGAATCACAAAATAAGTATGATTCGCTTACGAACACTACAATACTCACTAGAAGATTGTGTGTTTCCTTTGCTTTTTGATTCGAATCATTCGAATCATTTATGAGTATTATAAGTATTTTTCTAAATTTATGAATCTGAATGAGTTATGAGTTTGATGTCAACGTTGTACTCATACTCATTGCAACCTGTACTTATAAATCCATGTTGTAGTGAGTCCGAATGAATCAGAATGTAGTTGAATTTCAATACTGTTGACTCACTCATACTCAAATACATTTTATGAGTACTTATGAGTAGCGAAAAAACGATTCATTGCTGATCTCTGATTTTGGGTGCTTTTCACCCAGGGATGCCATGATGGATATTTATACACGCCATATTTCACTTATACGTCCCTTAAATGAATAAAGCATTTCAATCTTAGCTTACACATACAAACACATTTTGTTTTATTAAAATTGAAAGCTGGAAAACGTTTACTGAAAGACCCTATATTATACAACCAATTAACAAAAAGGCAAAATTAATGACATTCATTCGAGAATACAATAACTTAACTTGCCTCTGCTATGATTTTTGTCTCGTTTCGTTTTTTTGTTTTTCACACGTGTCTTTGAAGTAAATGAGAGTAATGGACCAGAACACCTGCACCTTTTTGGTTTGAGATCCAACAAGCAATTTTGTTTCTCAAATTGTAAAATATTTTGACAAAATAAATGGCAGGCAGCCACTGTGTTAAATGAAATTTTAAATGAGAATTTTTGTTTGTTTTTTTTTTGCATATTTTTTTTTTTAATTTTTGTTGTTCTGTTGTTGCTGTTATTCATTTAATTTTCTTGGAAAAAGTATATAAACAAACCAAACTAACTGCAAATAAATACAAACATGATGATGAAATGAAGAAAAAAAAGGAAAAAAAGACTCCTTTCAAAAAAGGGTTATTTTTCACTGAAATTCTTTTGCTGCAAATGAGCCAAACCAACAACAGGCCATGTTTAATGAAAGTGGTAAAGAACTAATAGGCTTCTAAATATTTTATACATTCATTTAAATGGAGGACAACCCTTTTAAGTACCCCTTCTAAATTATTTTACCTCCTGCAAGAAGCTAAAACCTAAAAATATTTAAATTTTTAATTCCCATGCTTATAAAAATGAAAATGTTCGATAGGAAATATGTTCTCATTCACTGCGAAGGACAATTAGAAAGAAATGTCATTTGAAATTTTCAGAATGTTTTTAGCTTTTAAAAATGTTTAAAATAAAATTAAAATAAATTTGTGTTTAGTTTTAATTAAAATTCTATATTATTCGCACAATTCTGAGTGCCACTATTCATAACTTTATGTACATAACAACAAATTCCTTTTCCTTTTTTCATTATTATTATTCATTCCTCTGTTTATATCATAACAATAACAATTACTAGACAATTATTCGACAAGTCTTTGTAACGGAGATCTTCAAACCACGATTCTTCTCTTCAAACACATCGCCTCTTCACACAAGACTGAACTGAACTTCACTAACACACTCGCCTGCTTTGCCTTGCCTTTTATATGGCAAAGTAAAAAGTCTGATGAATGTTCATGAAGGCGAATGTTCATGACTTTGCCTTCTCGAAATCTGTATAAATATAAACATCGTTGTTTGCATTCATTATTCATTATTGTTGCTTGTGTATTTCGTTTACATTTATTCATGTAGAGTTATTTGTAGATTTTTGTTTGCTTGTTTACCATTTTTTATGCTGGTGTTTGTTGTACGATAATTTGTAAACAGGTTGTGTTTACTGCATTGTTTTGTTTTTGTAGCTTTTGTTTATAATTTTAATGTTAAGGGATGTAAAAGCAAAATACCAGTACCTACATTTTTCACTTTTCGTAACAGTATGAACCATGGCCTCATGCCTAGTAAGCCAGCACACTACCTCGAAAACTCTAATCAAAAATAAAATGATTTCTTATGAAAACCTCACGTATTTGGCTCATTGTCCCACTGTCTTATAAAACCATGCTTTTGATTTTTTAAACAAGAATTTTTGTTTTTGTTTCAACTGACAGCAACAACTGGAATTGTTGTAGTTGCAATTGCTGCATCATAAAGCCAACAGTGCGGTCTATCACTCCATTAGTTTACAATGCATTGCATTTAAAGATTCGTAAGAATTTGTGTTTCAGAAGGCATATGAAATTTAAAGGAAAACATTTCTTAGAAATAAAATTTTGAATTTGCTTTCAGTAGCTTTTGATGTGGAAATAAAGCTGAACAGTGTGGATTGTAACTCAGCAAATGAAGACGTCATAGTCTAGAAGGTAGTGTGAAAATGGCTTTTTAGACGAGAAGTCGCTACGTCTTCACCAAAACGAAATATAAAAAAATATTACTCTCTATTAGCAGTATTCTGGATAAAAACTCTGAAAGCAAACTGAAGTAGCTAAGCAAAGTTTCTCAAAGTCGAGTCGATTTTAAACTATATGTCCTGCTAGTCATGGATGAAATTAAAACACACACATCCCGGGTAGTGTGCGAAACTTGGTTGTAATGTAAGTGAAGTCAGGAAATTTATAAAATAGGCTTATAATAGCTCAGGAGACCTTTTGGACTTTTTCGTTTGTGAAATTTTGTGTGATTAGAGATTGGCAATTTAAGTTTAATAATCAAAGAATCTGGTCTTTCATTAAGCGCTTCTTTGAAAGACCTATTGATGCCATAATATTCGCCACGGCTCCTCTAGCGTGAAGCGTATTTTGAATTTGATCGATGGCTTGGGTTATGTTGACTTTGAAGCCGCAGCTGTGGTTTGCGCTTATTTGCATAGACCAGCGACTTAAGAAAACCCAACAAGAAAAAGTCTAATGGAGCCAAATCGCATGATCTCAGTGGCCAGTTTTGATCACCACTACGTAAGATGACTATGCTTTCAGGGTGGCACATAACGGTGTGCTGTTAAAACCAATCAAATCATTCAACTCAGGCCAAAAGAATGTGGTAGCCATTTACCATTGGTAGTCGCCGTAGTCTAGAAGGTAGTGTGTTGGCTTATTAGATATAAGGCTTTGGTTCAAACTCCAGGTCAGCCATCTCCAACTAAACGAAATATAAAAAAATATTTCGTCGGCGACATGCTCTTAAGAAATTTCCGGCAAAAAATCTGTCGTTCGGAATCGACTTCAAACTGTAGCTACCGCCACTCATGTATAAAATTAACACACAAACATAAGTAATGTGAGAAACTAGGTCCTTATCTAGGCTAAAGGCTTGTAATGACCAATTATGTATGTATCAGAGATCTGCAATGAATCGTTTTTTCGCTACTCATAAGTACTCATGATATTTTGAGTATGAACGAGTTAACAGCATTGAAATTCAACTACTCTGATTCATACAGACGTACTCACTACAATATCGATTTATAAGTACAGGTTGCAATGAGTATGAGTACAACGTTGACATCGAACTTATAACCTTCGAAATATGTTTGATTCATACGACTTCTCATTCAGATTCATACATTTAGAAAAATACTTATAATACTCATAAATGATTCCAGTGGTTCGAATCATCCATCAAAATTTACAGTCTTAGTTCTTGTTGCACTTACAAAAAAAAAAAAAGAAAGAAAAAGACACACAACCTTCTAGTGAGTATTGTAGTGTTCGTACACGAATCATATTTATTTTGTGATTCTTGTAAATGTTGAGTCATGGAGAGTCCAAATCAACAACATCATGCGTATTGTTAAGTATAAGTACGATGAGTACTTCAAATTTTGAATATGAGAGGTATGAGTATGATACTAAGTATGAATTCGTATAAGTATCAGAAATTTTGAGTATGATTCTTATCTATTCAATGTATGCAATCATTTACCGCCATTTTTTGTCGTTTGCAGTACGTAACAATATTGGTCTACTATACTATGCTATTTCCCTACTTTGTATATTGAAATGTTGAACGTTTAGGTATCATTTCAAACGGTATCATTTCCTCACGATTACAAAAATACAAAAAGTTTGTTAACATGTCCTTAATTTTAGTCAACCAATTAATTTCAGTCCTTTTTTTCTATTCCCATTAATAAGTTTCAAAAGTAAAACGCATAACAAACATATAATACGGGTGCCTTATTTCAATGGCTTTCAATTTGTTTTAGTATCATTTTTAGCCATTCATTAATCAATTGAAATGATTTTAATTTTTTTTCTGATATTTTAGATGCCACCATAGATGGTGGCAAGGATGTATAGAGGCCACCCTTATTTTATATGTATACTTGTAATAAATCCTGATAAAAATATATTTGATCAAATTAATGAAATAAATTATGCTTCTTCTCTCTTTGTTTTGCTTTCTCATAATGGGGGAGATAGAACATTTAATTTGTGGGGGATTTTTTCCCACCATTATGATTTGCTCGTTTCTTTGGTTTTTACTCCGCCTATTACTCAGCGTGTGTCAATTACAACAAATTAAGATTTATTTCTGTTATTTAATACAACATTTATGTTTTTTTCATTTAATATTGTTTAAGTTTTCTTCTTCGCTGAATTAAATGCAAAGAAATAAATTAAGTACATGGCCTTCAAACGTTTAAAGTTGACAACGTATTCTTAGCAGTCAAGGCAAATAGGAAACCAGCAGCTTGCATAGGTATACCGAAATATTTTTAATTATTTATCTGAACAACAGGACATGGTGTTTGCCCTTTTTTTTTTTGTAATAATTCTCAGAAGTTGACCTGAATAGATATACCGAAATATTTCCCTTCATTCATCTGAACAGTAGGACGTTATTTTTACTTCTTTTTTTTCACAACCAATTCTCAGAAGATGACCTATATTGATGCAGTGCATTATGTTGTAATAAAGGAACGATAGTTTATAGGAGAAAGTGTGGAAAGTCTGTTTTATTTTAGAACCAGTTGACTATCGTCACTTGTTTTTCGTGAATTGCTTTTTCAGTAATAATTCCCACTTTCTTTTTTCACATACTCGTACTACGTCAGACATATCGGGTTATCCATTTGGTGATTTCAAAAGTAAACGTAAATAAAACACATATAAAATATTTTTTTCATGATATTTCTTTTTTTATTGTAAAGTTTAAACATTGACATTATGTGTGAAACACTACATCATTTAAATCACTTCCACGCGAAGTCTTGCAAGCATTGATTATTTTGATGTAATTTCCGCCCACTTTTTGACACATATTTGGCGGCATCTCAGCCATAACTTGACAAATGTTGGTTTTTAAGTGCTCAAGAGTTGAAGGTTTATCTGCATAAACACGGTCTTTCGCGTAGCCCCACAAATAAAAGTCTAATGGTGTCAAATCGCATGATCTTGGTGGCCAGTTGATATCGCCACGACGAGAAATTACTCGGCCAGGAAATGTCTCTTGCAATAAAGCCATATTCGCTCGAGTTGTGTGGCATGTGGCACCGTCTTGTTGAAACTAACTATTCTCCAAGTCGTATTCTTCTATAGCAGTCAAAAAAAAGTTGGTTGTTATATGACCATAACGCTCCGAATTGACGGTGACAGTCGTTCCGTCGTCGTTTTCGAAGAAGTAAGGTCCAATCACGGTGCAGACCTTGCGCTGACCAACTTCCTCCTTTTCTCTGATTTTGGTGAAACTTGGTTAGTACAGGGCCTGCGTTCACCCGTGGCATCACAACGGGCCGCTATGCGTGCTCAAGTGAGCTTTGTGATATCAGAGCTACCACTCCGACCTAACCTAACCTAAGGTCCAATCACACCTTCGGACCAAAGAGCGCACCAAACAGTGACTTTTTCTGGATGTAATGTCCTATCTTCAATTACTTGACGATTCTCAGAACCCCAAATACGACAATTTTGTTTATTAACATACCCACCGAGTGTGAAATGTGCTTCATCGCTGAAGAAAATTTTGTTCGAAAAATTGCCGTCCACCGCCTGTTGTTCAAGAACCCATTCCACGTATCTACGAAGTTGTGAATGGTCAGCTGGTTTCAGTTGTTGCGTGAGCTGGACTTTATATGGATGTAGGTGTAGATCTAAATGCAAAATACGCCATAATGTTCCTTAAGACAGTCCTAATTCCTGAGAACGACGAGAAATCGACAACACTTGCACTTCCAATAGCGATATTTTCAGCGGAACGAGCGAAACGATGATGCACAGGCCTTTCAATATTTGTAACCACTCCAGTCTCTTCAAATTTCTTCACAATTTTGCCAATTGCTTGCGTAGTTGGATGATTATGTAAACCATAATCTCCTCTTAAAGCACGATATGTGGCTGTGGCAGAATCACCATTTTTGTAGTAGGTTTTGATGAAGTGTGTCTGTAAGAGAGTAATTTTAAAATTTACTGACAGACATTCATTCCATTTGTGGCAAGTTTTAAATTCGGCAGCTGTTACATATGTTTACTCCGACTATCAGAAATGGAGTGCTTTACGAACGAATAGCCCTTAATATTTGCGAAATAAAAATACAAATGTTTGAAAAATTATGCTGAGCTCTTATATGATCGCTACACTATTCTGTTTCAATAAAGAATCTTTGTCCACTGCACACCCACGTGGTCCTCGATGAATAGGAGGCGCTCCAATCAATTACTCTGACTTGAACGTAATGCCATCTCGATCACAGTGGCCATGCTCGTAGCTCACTGCGTTATGAGAAGACATGCGGAAAGACTGTAGTTAACTCCGAACGACTACTGCCGACGTTGTGGATCTGCGGAATAAGAGGAGACTGTTATCCACTTTCTTTGCCAACAGCCATCTCTAGCGAGGTATAGGATATAGGTTGGCTTTCCATTCCTTGTCAGCTTAACGGAGTTGTCGTCAAGCATATAAGTACATACATACATAATTGGCCATTACAACCCTTCAGTCAGGATTATGGCCTAGGTTCTCACACAACTCATGTTGTGTGCCTTAAGTTTATACTTAAGTGGCGTGACCTACAGTTTAACGTCGACTCCGAATGACCGATTGTTGAGAAACTTTTTCATGCCAGATTTATTTACTCTCTCAGAGCTTTTGCCAGAAATCTGCTGAGAGAAAGTCGCCGAAGAAATATTTTTTTTCATATTTCGATTTGATGGCGGGCCTGTGTCTCGAACCCGGGCTTTACGTGTAATAAGCGAATACACTACCTACTAGACTACGGCGACTACATCAAGGATATAGGTAGCTTAGCTTATTAAACTTTCAGACTGGTTTTCCTGCATAGGGTACCCGTGCTTTTAATGCTGTGAGCAAACAATCTCCATTAAAGGCGATGTAGTTTTCTTCACATTACACTGCAAAATTTAAGCAAAAGACCTCCACCATCATGAGTACTTAATTGTATTTATTCATGAACCCAAACTGTCGAACCGCATGAAAGGCACCATGCGGTGGCTTTGAAGCAAAACGAAATCAAAAGACAATTTTATCCAAACAAAGGCATCTTCTCCAAAGAACCGCATTCTCATTTGAATGGCTAAGTGAATACACGAAAATTGTGACATTCGTGCCTCTGAAAACGTTCATACAGTACATGAATAATAAATGTGGCCACAACTAGCAACTACCTGGTGAGGGAAGTGTCAAGATTGGGATTTTTTTTTGTTATTTTGAAAATGTAACCATAATTGCAGTGTTTGTGAGCGTTACAGGAACATAAAAACAGAGTTCTTGTCGAGCCAAAAGGAAGGCATGGATTTCTGATGAGCACGTGCCGCACTGTACATGCAACAATCGATTTATTGCGTAAGAAATTCTGATATCAAATGGCTATTAAGATCAAAGGATTTTTGCTTTGAGCTTTTTTGAACTCTCGGAATTATCTAAAGACCCCATCGGTGAGATATAGCCGCATTGCTTTGAAAACCCCATGAAAAATAAAAAAAACATTCTTCGCTTGTTCGTTTCTTTTTTTTTATTGTGAAATTTAATTGTTTGGCATTTATTTATAGATTTAAAGTATTTACATTCTAAAAACAAATGTTAAAACATGATAAAATATTTATTCTAATTACATGACACCTGCTGCATTTGTAGACCACAGACGCATTTGTGTTGTGTGCAGACAATTGTGCGTAGATGTCCAGTACTAGTCGTTAAATCCGATGTTTATGTATGCTGGGAAAAGGGAAAAGAGCTGGAAGGAAAAGAAAAGGAAGAATCAAGTCAATCTCCTAGAAGCTATAAAGTACACAACTTTAATAGGCTTTAATGGACGAAAATTAGTCAATGAAACTGTAATTAAATCTTCAAAAGAAATTTGTCATAATACTGTGACAGTTTCATGTTTAATTAGAATTTCTAAAGCAATTATTTATTATGTATACCAACGGAGAGCTATTAAGCTTTAATATTGTCTGCTTGTGGCTTATATGTACATGTTGTGCATATGTTTTAAGCATCAGGTTTAAATTACTGCAGGTTGACAAATACATTTTCTTGTGTTTTTATTTTTTTTATCTACAGAAACATGAGTATAAAATGTTTATTATTTGTAATGCCTAAAAGGTTTTTATTTAACATTTTATATAAGCACGAGCACAGGTCCATATATCCTATATACGTACATTTCTTTTAATCTTCTTAACGTTCTAAGCTTTTACTCCCAAATAAACATTATATCTGTGGATGGTTTATTAACATGAGTAATAATCTTTTGCCTGGATTTGTTTGTTACTAAAATAATATATTTTTTGTTTTTGAGTTTGGGTTTTGTTCTCAAAAAAACTTTCATACATTATGCTTGACAACAACAAAACATTTTGGTACACTACAATAAGCAATATATTGCCTTTGAGTTTACTGTGTTTAATCAAATACCTTAAGAGTAGAATACTTAACTTACTTAACTAAGACTCCATTTTTTTTTCTTTGCTTTGCTTATCAATCACGTGATTAATCTGCTGTTGCATGCTGCAGCATGAAAAGTTTTTTGAAAATGCCTTGACCAAAAAAAGAAAAACGAGCCTTGATATTCTGCAGTGAAGATTGGAATAAAAATACGCCTACAAAACAACAAATCGCCAAATTCTATTACGGTATAGAGTGACCACACAGTCGACCTGAACCAACTACACATGTCGCCATTACTATTTTCTCCTTAACACTTTCATTATGGCATATTTTCTTAAATCCTCCTGCACAAACACAATTAAATTTTGAAATTTCCCAAAAGCTTGTGTTTGTTAATGCTTGAGAAAGCATTTCATTGTCAACCAGAGAGTTTATAAACATTATTCTCTGTGCTGGTAATGTAAGCACACAAACAACCGTCAGGCGTTTGGTTAACATTTCTCTTCGGGTACAATTCAAAATTTCAAATACAGTTGATGAGTTGGAGCGTTCATATTATGTGGGAATGTTTTTAAATTTTTTCCTACAAAGGATTTAAAGTCATTTAGGAAAATCATTGACTGCAAAACATATTTTAACGTGTACTTAAACGAATAGAAGCCATTGTGGTTTAATGATTTGCAAAATAATTGCAAAGCAGAAATAAGCTTACGGCAGAACATAACAGCTTGTTGTATAGTCTATAATAACTTATGATTCTTGTTGAAGAAAATTTTAGCATCACTTCCCCTATTAAAAGTTCATAAGTTTTAAATTAAAAATATTTTAAAATATTTACCTTCGAGTACTTACCGATTACCTTACATCTGCTTAATTAATTTCTAAATCTATGCTAACCTAAGACACTCGGTATTCATTTAATATCCTGTTTCTAATTGTAGTATTTTCTATCTCTCTCTATCTATATCTCTTCTAATGCAAATTTACTTTCCTTACCAGAATTATTTGGTATTTCAAATTCTATTTTAAGGAATACATAAGGTTTCCTGTAATTATACATTGAATGATGGCAATTGTGATTGAGGCAAATGGCCTTCGTATAGTAATTGAAGTTTAACTTGTGGTTATGGTTAAAATTTTACTCATAATTAATTACCAAAGTAAGCACCGCAGATGTACAATTTTGGTTATTTTGGTACATATGAAGTATGGCATTTCTACTCAATTCATGGATTTATTAATTTTTACAAGAAACTCCTTAATAAGACGTAAGTGTGGTATTAATAGCGAATAAAATACATACAAAATAATGCAACTCGTGCAAGGTTCGAATGGCGTCAGCAGTCATGATAAACTGAGGGACACACTCAAATCGTCATGCGACAAAGGATATGCGAACTTAAAATATCATTTTAGTCCGAAGAAATAGAAGCCATAATTAAGCACTAGCTGTCGAGGATAGGATACTCTCCTTATACTCAACCGGCTTTCATAAATTCCTGTCATTTAAGAGAATAAACAGGCAATACGTGGACGAAAAAGATGACTAAACTCATCTTTGGTATCATTGTATTGGAATGTCAGTAGAAAAACTTGAGAGATGAAAATTTCGTTTAAGAACGACATTCGTCTGATCATCTCGGTAAGTGGCGAGTACTTACCAACTTCTTTTTGCCTGAATTGAATGATTTCGATACCAAAAACATGTGGTTACAACAGGACGATGCTGCGTGCCACACGGTTCATGTCTCACTGATGGCTGCGCACAAGCGATTTTAATGTATTTTATCTGAGATCGCGAAGTTTCTTAATTTGTAGATGCATGCGGATAAAAGATACAAACCATATTGTGTTTTTCAAATCCCACATAACTTTGTCAGGGTCATGGAAAATTCTACATAATCGCTCCTCACCGAGAACCGATAGCAGAGACACATGAACGTTATTATATTCAACACATAATAGTTGCAATGGGTCTTTCAAGTTCCCTTGCAGACGTACATAATTTACATCAATAATTGGTCATTACAAACCTTTAGTCAGGATTACAATAATGCCTCTCACATCGCGTATGCTGTGTGTGTTCATTTTATAATATGTACTAGCGGTACACTGCGCGCGTTGCTGCGGCGCCAACTAAAATAAATTTGAAGGAAAGACATTACACAAATATTCAATTAATTTTGAATCATTTTATTGATTTTGTTTCCCGTTGTCCAGATTATTCAGGCGAACGGGCGTTGTTGTTCAAATGATTCATGCGTACGGATCGCAGCGGCATGTACTCGAAGATTTTCCAGTCTGCATGCTCATTGCTCGTCTGATTCTGAGGCCCGTAATGTTCTTTCCGGCGGTGTTTGAAATGTAGGTCGACCAATTGCTTGTCATTCATTTTGAATGCTTTTCAGTGGCACCATCTATCGGAAATTAATCGCACCAACTTAGTAACGCGTCGACTCTTGCGCAACAACTTTGCGAAAGATCTTAGCATGATCAAATGCACAGTTTACGATTTAGTTCATTTTGAGTAATTTTCAATGGCGCCACCTATCGGAAATTGGTCATACCAACTTAGAAACCTTCATCCGATATCTACTCTACAAATTTATCCACCAAATTTTATTCGTCTACGATCAATAAAATAAATTTTCAATTTTAAAATATTCAATTTTAACGATTTGCCACAGCCTCTTAACATTTAGGGATATGAAAAATAGATGTTGTCTGATTCTCAGACCTACCCGATATCCACACAAAATGTCATGAAAATCGGTCTATCCATTTCGGCGGAGTATAACCACTAACACCGTGACACGAGAATTTTATATATTAGAAGATGACAGGCGGGCCCTACATTTTAAAATCTACTCTGAACGACAGAGATCTGAGAAACTTTTTATGACAATTGTATTTTCTTTCAGAGTTCTTGCCAGAAATGTGCTAAAAGGAAGTCTGTCCAGGGGTTTGAACAGTGGTCTTACATCTAATAACAACGATTTCTGAATATACTCCATTTGATAGTACCAGTCGTGTTTGCTGTAGCTTACATTACAACAACTAAGACAACGTTAAACCAAAGAGTGATAGGATCCTGTGACGTAAACGCTTTACAAGTATTAAATAATAGATGCAGAAGACAAACTATAACGATTGTTGGGCTAGTGCTAGTAACCAAGAGGCTGCTCGCATAATTACCTCATGCCGATGATCTTAGCATATAGTTTCTTTGTGTAGAGATCGAATGATAGAGCGACCCACTTGGTCTAGGGTCTCGAAAGTTTTTTTTTCAACATACAACTTTCATGAACTAAATATGTCTTTTTTAAGACCCCAATTCAGGTGTCAGCACTGTAGAGAATTGTGGGCTTATTTTAATTGGGTTATAAACATTAACACGAGGAACATCTATGGTAATACCCTTCATTTTGAAGTTCGAGTTTTTTTTTCTAAAGCAGAGCTTGTTTACATAGTTTTACTTCCCTTCTATAGTTTTTCATCTTGAAGATATTAAACTTATGCAAAAAGGCTTATAATGTGAAACTTTAAAGCAAAAGCAGCATTTATTGATTTGCATAAAGAATTATATTAAAAGCTTAAAAACAAATAAATAAATTCCAATTTAAAATGAATATGATGTACTGCCATCAACAACAACAAAGTGCATTTATACATAAGTATGTAATAATAAAATATAAACCATTGTAGCGTATGAGTAATAAAAAAATAAAAATTAAAATATTACGTATACGTAAGCAAGCGGTATCGCATATAACCTTCATAAATCCCATTTGAATATCACTAAATTCGCAACTGCATATGAAAAAAATAAAATAAAATAAAATAAAATGAAATAGAAACTCTCTGGCAAACCAACAAAACAGCTATCCTATGGAAAAATATAAAAAAACTATGTTTCCTCAGAACTAAACTGTAACAACACTACTCATCAATTTAAATTTATTTTCATTTCACTCAAATGCTTGTATAAAAGCAAAAAAAAAATGTTATGAAATAAACACCTGAGCTTAAACCAAAAAACAAGGTCATACAACGGATATGTATACACTCAGGACATTAAGTCTCCCATACAATACACACATACATACACACCACACTCAACAGTCTCCTTGTGTAGACGTACGTATGTATGGTATAGGTAGATGGGTAGGTAGGTAGTTACACATAGGTACATAGTATAAAATCATAAATATTTTAATTTATTTTCAAGGATTTATTCTAGAGACCTATATAGCCCTTTACCTTCATACTTATTGTATGTTGCACACTCATACATCCATTCATCCACACAGACATTCATTTGTAGCAAATGACTTTATTATTGCCAATGTAAATGGCAAAGAAAGAGAGAGAGAGAGAAAGATGGAGAGAGATATTAATGCCAATAACAGGCCATAAGAACAATACAAATTATATACTCAGTACGGTATGCAATTGTAAACTGTTTACTTACAGTTCGTTTGTCCTTTGTTGAACTACAATAACAAAAATATTAGAAGCAATTAGTAGACAAACGTGTAATGCCAACTGCCTTGTAAAAAATAAAAACAAAAGAACAACAGAAAGTAACTCAATCAACAGCAATAACAGTAAACATGTTTCGCAATAATAAATACATTTTTCTAACAGAGAAGAACCATGTTTACGGATATAAAACCAAATTTATGAGATATTGCTTCAAACACTGATATCAGCAATGAATCTTTTTTCGCTATTCATATGTACTGCTACACAAATTTTGAGTATGACTGAGTCAACAACATTGAAATTAAACCAATCTGATTAATTCGTACTCACTACAACATTGATTTATAAGTACAGGTTGCAACGAGTATGAGTATAACGTTGACTTCAAACTCATAACATTCGAAATATGTTTGTTTCATACACTTACTCATTCAGATTCATAAATTTAGAAAATTACTTATAATACTCATAAATGATTCGAGTGATTTGAATCAGTCGTCAAAATATACAGTCTTAGTTGTTGTTGTATTTACAAAATAAGAAGAAAGAAACAGACAAAAACAGCAAGCAAAGCAAACACTCAACATTCTAGTGAGTATTTTAGTGTTCGTACGCCAACCATACTTATTTTGTGATTCTTGTCAATATTGAGTAAAGGAGAGTCGAAATAAATAACACCAAGCGTACTGTTAATTATGAGTGCGATGAGTACTTCAAATTTTGAATATGAGTAGTATGAATATGATGTTAAAATCAGTATGAATGCGTATAAGTATCAGAAATTATGAATATGATTCGAATTTACTCATGTTTTCGAATACGCATTGCTGATCTCTGATGTGTATGGATGTATGTATGTTATGAAAATAGGCCTTCAATCTTCGTATTGTCTTTGGGAAATTTTTTGTTAATTAGAACGTTCATACTTTGAGTTTTAAAATGAGATTACGATTTGCCGAATTTACTGGAGTATTAATTACACGCGACAATTTAACCCTAACGGAGTTGGATAATACTCTTAAACGATTTTTTCTGAGATACCAAGAGTTTTACTCGGTGAGTCAAGCACCGAGGTTCTGACTTAAGGGACTTAGATTATACTCTTCAAATATCTATTCTGAGATACTAAATGCTTATTAGTTTGCTATGCTGTCGATCTGTAGTACAAAGAACTATTTTCATTGATTCTTCACTATCCACTATTTGTACACGCACTCCATCTGTACAATGCACTGACATAAGAGGCTTCCTTATGACTTTTGAATATTCCTACTTGGATTCTTTTAAGATACTTTGAAGAAAAAAGAATTAAGGCAGTCGATTTTGCATTGCTCACGAGAATTCGGCCTTTTGTAGTCCACAATTTGGTGAATTTTGAGTTGTGGCATGAACCTGCTGCTGCCATTCAGAATTCAGTAACTGAATTCGCTGAATAAGCTCTGGAGCACTCTGGCAACTGACTTTTCTCATCGAAGACACATCTTCATCGACAAGGCCCTTTCCTAGATAAGTGGATACGTGAACAAACAAAATTGTCGAACGTAAGACGATACCAAACTACATGAGATCCAAGAGCGTACAATGCATTCCAAAAAAGTCTTTGTTTCGAAACGATTTTAGGTAGGTGGCATCATAGGTCCATACTTTTTTTCCTTTTTTTATTTCAGTTCATGACGTCCTGAATCGTATGATTTGAACACTAGCGACATGGGGTTTCAACAAGATGTCACTATGTGCCAGGTACCTCATGCCACTGTGTAAACTGTGGCCTCTGTGCACGAGTGTTGTAAACTAACCATAGATATCGTGCAATTTAATACCCCGTTTGAGATGTTTTCTTATGGCAGGTGTATGAGAGTTACAAACCGGAACGTTGATTAATGCTAACATAACACATCCCACCAGTCTTTTTTATTCACCAGGGTCATGCAAAATTTTATTTTTTGGAATACGTTCTACCCAGGGAGTTCATCCCTTGCAATGACCAATTCTTCTTCTTCCATAGCTTGAGAGGACTTGGTCTATACAGGGACTGCGTTCACTTGTGGCGTTACAACGGGCCGCTATGCGTGCTCAAATGAGCTTTCGATATCAAAGCTACGACTCCGTCCTAACCTAACCTTTACCCAGGAAGCCATGGCGGTTATATCAGCTTGATTTATCGATTTATCAAATATATCAGCTTGATTTATCGATTTATCAAACATTTTGATTTATCAAACATTTATCGACTTAAAGTGTCTTCCTTGTGCAGGTTTAAATTTCTTAATTACAGAAGTTTAATTGACAGCAACTGCCAGTATTTTACAGGACTTAATGAAACAGATTTCAAGCTTTTTGTTCTGCATCTCAAATCTCGCAAGAGAACACGTAAAAAAATGTTTTCGAAATCATGCTTCAAAATTAAAAAGAAGAAAAACAAACCTCATTTGTATCTTCAATTAATGATGCACTTCAGTGTAACCAATTTGTGACAATAATTACCAATTGTTCTGTTAAAAAAAAGAAAAACGACAAAATTGTTGTGGAGAATTGTGGAAGAAAAAGATTTTAATCACGTTATTATTTTCACTGGCTGCCATAAAATCATCTCTTAAAATATCGATGTCAATTGCAAATATGCTTGCTTGCAAACTTTACATTAATGCAAAAGCAATACTTTTTTGCATTACGACAATTAAAAAAAATTCAGGATTTTCAATGCCATTGTGGCGATATGTTGCCATCGTTAGGTTTTTGTATGTAAGAAAAAAAGAATACAAAAGTATACGCATAACCTCTGGCATTTCAACGAAATAGTGGAAAAATTATGGAAGAGTTAATGCACCGGGAGAAAAAGAAAACCAATTTCTTTTTTTTTTAAATGTGGCAGTGTAATGATTTCATCAATTACCTCGGCTCCGAACTTTTACGTAAATTCAGAATTTTTTTTTCAATTTATCTTTTCAGTTATAAAATTTTAAAATAATGACTCCTTTAGTCTTTACACTGATGAACATACGAGTTTTTAAGTAAATTTCGTTTCTTAATCTTTGGTTTCCAACACGCGCCAAGTCTGTAAAGGACATGTTTGAATTTTTCATTATGCAACCAGCTGTGAAAGTACGGACATTCATATAAAACATAAAACATTTCAAGCATGTTTGCAATACACTTTCATGGTGAAATGAATGAAGCAATAAAAAATTAAAAATGAAATTTTAAAAAATTTAATAAAATATTCCATGAAAACAAAGCTTATTGTGCCGGACTTATTGAATAAATGATAAATGAGTGCATATGGCACACAGCAAGACACAAACATCATTAAGTAGGGAATTTACTACAACTTTTTTGTATTGGGTGTACATGTTAAAAATGCGGAAATTCATCACAGATAGTGTTGCCTTAAATTCGCCGTAGTTTATTAGGTAGTGTGTTGGCCTATTAGACGTAAAGCCTCGGTTCAAACCCCATGTCAGACATCAAAACGAAAATATGAAAATATATTTCTTTGGCGACTTCCTCTCAGCAGATCTCTGGCAACAACTCCGGGAGTAAATAAAAATGCCATGAGAAGTTTCTCAGGAAAAGTCTGTCGTTTGGAGTCGTCTTTAAGATGTAGGTCCCGCCAATCATGTCTAAAATTAACACCCAAAACATAAGTGGTGCTAGAAACTAGTTTGAAATCCTGGCTGAAGGGTTGTAATGACCTATTATGTATGTAGCTAAGGTTGCCTTAACCTATGAGTCTTTATAAAGAGTAACCATTTGACATTGATTCTCAATAGCTTTGAAAAGATCGAATTTTGTGCCCACAAAACATTATTTTGTGAAAAGTTTTGTTTCATTGTAAAATGGAAAAGAACTAATTTGTATTGTTGAAGACGTGGTGTTTTCGAAATGTTCAGGTTAAACAAAAACTCAGCAGAATTTTTAAAATTATGTAGAACCACTTAAGCAGTGATTTCAAACTTACTTACTTACTTACTTAATTGGCCATTAACAAACTGATTAACGGATTTCGGCCTTCGCCGACTTCTGCAGATCTCCGCATCAAATACTCGTCTCGCCGGAGCATCTTCCTCCATTCGAACGAAATGGCCGAGCTAGCGCAGCCAGGAATCACACAAAAGCAAAATATTACACAAGTCGAAATGCAAGTTTATAATCCTGCTTGAGTATCATATAAAAAAGCTCGAATCACATGTAAGCTATCACACAAACAATATCACACAAGTCGAATACATACAAGTCGTAAACATAAGTATGTCTCGCGAGTCATAAATGCTGCCTGAGTGTCATACAACAGACCAAACAAAGGCCATTGCATTTACTACACGTTGTAACAAATTCGAATGCTATTTAAGGTCTCGCCTTCCAATGTCACCAAAGTACGTGTCAATTATTCAGACGAGTACAAGCAGATTGCGAAAAATATTTTCCAAAACTTAAAAAATATTGACCGACATTGACCTTAGGAATATCGCTGAAATAATACCAAATTTTTTCGTGAGCACTATCCTTAACGACTATAGTCCCCGTAATCTAGTTTGTAGTATGTTGGCTACAGTTCAAACCCCATGTCAGACATCTCCAACAAAATGAAACGTGAAAAAAGTATTTCTTCGGCGACTGCCTCTCAGCAGTTTTCTGGCAAAAAGAGTTTGAGAGAATACATTTTTATTTACTCTGCTATGAAAAAGTTTCTCAAAAAATCTGTCATTCGGAGTTGATTTTAAACTGTAGGTCCCGCCACTCATGTATAAAATTAACACTCAAAACCTAAGTAGTGTAAGGAACTAGGTTGTAATCCTGACTGAAATTTTCTAGTTTATTCAAAATGTTTCCATTGAAGATTATTTCAGACTTATTGGTTGTTATGATACAGGAAATTGTTCGGGCTCCTTGCCTGCTTTTGAAATTAAAAATACACTGAATTCATACGTCAGTAAATCAGCCTTATATAGTCATGTTCCTTAAAGGAACTGAAGTCATAATAAATGCTATTTTTCCAATTCATTGGAACAGTTTCAAACTAAAATCACAATAAAAATTATGTCTGGTCATTTTATAGCATAATAACAGATTAATAGTAAGATTTAAACATAATAACACTTCGTCTTAATGCACTCTGTAGTCTGTAGTCTGTAGTCAATTACTGTCTCGTTATTAAAAACTCATCAATAGGTTCAAGTATTTTATTAGTATGAAAAAAGCTAATGATTATGCTTTTCTATGTGAATGCCACTTGATATGCACATAAATTTCTTTAATAACATACTTGTACACTAAGTATGTTATTAAGATTTATGCATTGTATGTATGTAGTCCTTTGGACTACGACTACAGACAGCTATGAAGAGCATTTGCATACTCACCATTGTTATTGAAAAGGATTAAGATTTCTAAACTGTTGCAGTTTTATACAGAAAATTGTTAGTTTTATTACATAAGGCAAGGCAACCAAAAAATATTCTCTTCTTTGGATTTAATATGTATCGGGTGGGCCAATCATCGGTTTCAACTGTAGTCATCGGTTATTTCGAATCTGGTAATACTTATGTCATTCTATTCTTTCATAAAATTCAATATATTATCTTTACTGAAGATAATGAATCGATTTACGCTTGAACAACGTTGGGATTTATTGGGCCAACGAAAAACTGCACGATGAGGTCGATTTTGCAAAAAAAAAAAAAGAAGGAAACACTTTTCGGAAGAAACTCATTTTCATCTTGGTGCATACGTTAATAAGTAATATTGATGTATTTGGGGCTTCGAAAATAAACACGTGATATTACAGAAGCCAATGCACCCATTACGAGTGAATGTTATCCTCACTGGCCCATATTTCTTTGAAAATGAGGACTGCGCAACCATTACGGTCAATGGAGACACTTATCGCACCACGATAACCAATTTTTTTGTACCCGCTCTTCACGGTATTGATGTGAACGCTGTTTGGTTATAACAGATTGGTGCAACTTGCCACACATCTCATGCCACAATCGATTTATTGTGTCCAACGTTTGATGGCCGTTTAATTAACTGAAACAGTGATGTCAATTGACCGCCAGGAAGACACGATTTGACACCGTTGAAGTATTTTCTAATTTTCGTTAAAGAAAAGTATTACGTCGACAAACCAGAGACAATCGAGCATTTGAATGCCAACATTCGCGATATTATTGCCGAGATACGATCCCATAGACTTGAAAAAGTTCACGAAAATTGGTGCGATCGAATGAGGTCTTGTGAGGCAGAGATCAAAAATGAATGGTTTTTTCGCTACTCATAAGTACTCATGAAATTTTGAGCATGCGTGAGTCAACAGTATTGAAATTCAACTACACTCTGATTCATTTGTACTCACTGCAACATTGCTTTATAAGTACACAGTTGCAATGAGTATGTGTACAACGTTGCCATCAAACTCATACCATTTGAAATATGTTTGATTCATATTCATTCAGAGATTCATAAATTTAGAAAAATACTTATAATACTCATAAATGATTCGAGTGACGCGAATCATTCATCAAAATTTACAGTCTTAGTTGTTGTTGCATTTACAAAAAAAAAAAAAAAAAAGACAAAGACAGCAAACAAAGCAAACACACAACCTTCTTATGTACGTTAAATATGAGTACGATGAGTACTTCAAACTTTGAATATGAGTAGTATGAATATAATATTAAAATAAGTATGAATGCGTATAAGTATCAGAAATTATCTGTTTGAATACTCATTGTTGATCTCTGCTGTCAGGCCAGCCGCGGCAGCCATATGAATGACATAATATTCATGTAACGAAATTAATTTGTCTGCTTTAAAATCTAAACTTTTAAATGGCCCACCCTATATATGGGTATGATGTGATGTGCACTATGTTGAGCATGAGGGTAGTCCCGTATATTTATATACAAAATAAAACTGACTTTAATTAATTACTTTAAATCATCATTAATTTGAAATTAATCTTCAGTTGTATAAATTTTTTCATTTTTTTTTAATGTTTATAACAGAAAAACAAACAAACTCAAAGTGATAAATTATATTTTTATTACGAGTTTTATTGCTCATCCGAAAGACATAAAAACTTACATCCATAGACGGCTGTTATTAATGGTTATGAGTGTATAAAAACATACGACAGCAGTATTACACGAATACAGACTCATCTGCAATTAGTTTACTTTCAAAATAATTAAGAAAATCAGACACCGTTAAAGTATATCGGCTCCTTCAGTAAGAGCTTTCTATTTTTAAATTGAAATAAAAAAATTTGTGTGTGAGATATCATCGAAATTTTGTGTTCGTTTGCAAGACGAATATATGTCCGCCATATCTGAGTTTGACCGAAACCCCACTAGAACACTACTAATAGTATAATATCTCTCGATCTAGGTAGGCAATTCACACCAATCTCCATCTGAGATGTATGATATTCAATGTGATATGTGCTGTACGACACGTATGACTTGACAACCTAGCAGAGGTGGCTCATAAATCAGCTTATTCTAACTACTTGTACTATACAGTAGGTCAGTTGGTATATGATGATGGACTTAGTTTTGGTGTGGTCCACTGAAGCTATGCGATCGTAATTTCTTGATAAAGTGAATTGATTTGCAGAAATGTTTATAAAGCTTAATTGTCTGCCATCCAGATTACTTGGCAGACAATATGTCGCATTTATCGCTTTGCGCTCTAAGCACACCTACACCATCTCTAAAAGCTTTCATGTTCTAAGTTAAATGGACTACACATCATGTGAACCTAATCTGGATAGAAGGTACATACATAATTGGTCATATCAACCGTTCAGTCAAGATTATGGACCTAGTTTCTCACACCCCTCATGCTGTGTGTGTTAATTTTATACGTGAGTGGAGGGGCCTACAGTTTAAAGTCGACTCCGAACGACTTTACATAGCAATTTTATTTGCTCTCAGAGTTTCTGCCAGAAATCTTCATCGAAGAAAATATTTTCATATTTTCGTTTTGATGTCTGACTTGAGGTTTGAACCATTGCCTTACGTCTAATAAGCCTACTAGACAACGGCGACTTCTCTGGACAGAAGATTTCATAGTAAAATTCCAAGTTCCAGTTCTCCGACATGGTCATCTTTGGAGATTCGGTAGAACCAGCAACCTTCAGGTTTGAATGGCATCAGCCAGCTGTCGTCCTACAGTTATCTGACATGGTTACAGTTACTTCCCGGGCATTTGTCAGTAAACTTACTCTCCTATCTCCATTAGACTGGACAGTAGAGACATACATACTTGTCACTGTATGTAGGCAAAAGAGAGAAAAAAATGATAAGAGACTTTCGCACAGATTGTAGATCAGCTGTGAAGGAAAACAATATTTCCCATTTCATTTGCAAGATTCCGCCACAGATTTCTCTCAACCTTCTTGATTGACTAGCATTACTATCGTCACTTTGATATCGTATTGGTTTTCAGCTTGATTCCAAGGAAATAATATCCTACTCTAATGCTGAATATTGAGGAAGCCTTGCAGCGTGCAATTGAAATTTCAAGGTATTTTCGTACTTTTTTTAACTGAACATCTTTAATTATTTCTTTAAAATTTGTTTGCGCATATCTTTAATCGTCTGATAGTCATTATCAGGCCAAAACAATGACTATTAAATGCGTACACACTTATGTACCGAGCAGATACATACGCACACTGGCACAAGCTTGTGTTGTTCACAAATTACTCAGACGCCTTGAATATTACCATCAAAATAAATAAAATAGCAGCAGGTATTAAGAAGTTTTTAACAAAATACTGATACTCTCTATAAACAGTTGAAAGCCATAAGGCATAATGACACTTAATATTGTACATAGCAAATGGCACCCCATATGCGAGGGTTGTTTGAAAACGTATATTACACACGAACAATAAAACAATGGTACAATAAAAGAACTAATTCAATTAAATTTGTTTGTTATTAATGTTACAGTTTTACATGTATAAAAGGCCTTCTCACACTACCTTCTTATACAATCTTGAGTAAGAATACCTGTATAGTCTCCTATCTGTAAGGATACTGTACATGAGAATATCTTACATTTTATGCTTTTACAAAATGTTTGTCTGTCTTTCTGTCTCTCTGTTCATCTGTTCGTCTGTCTGTTTAACAATGCATGGGAGACAAATTAAATTTACTTACTGCTCTGCCATACACACACATACCTATTATACAAAGAGGATTTATTATTATCATCTCATCTCATCATCATTGTAAAATATTTGAAATGTTTTTGAAGAGCTTGAAAGCAATGTCTGCTTACAACAGGCGGGCAGCCAAACATGTACTGTGTAGATGGGAAAACTTGAAAGTTTTATTTATTTTTTACAGCCTTCTTAACTTTATTGAAATGATTTTAAGTAAGATGGTCTAACGCATATACGTAATGTTAAATGCTGCTGAATTTCTTTTTTTAATTATTTATTTTGTCTTACCAAAAAAAAGAAGAAAAGAAAGAGAATTTTTTTAATTTTCTTAAGTTTTAAACTTTTCTGCTGATGACGGCAAAGAAATTTAATATACAAAAAATAAAAGTTTGTTTAATTTATACGCATCGTAGTCTATCAATTTGTTATTAAGGACCCCCTATAGTGATAATCAATTACAAACAGGGTGTTTCCGTTTTAATTCACTTTCATTAAAGTGTTGGCAAACACATTAATTTCTTCATTTCAAAGCGTTTATTAACTACGCAGTAATTTTTTAATAAATTCACTACAAAAAAAATTCTTAAGTACTTAATAGAGTCCAAGTTAATCTATATTCGACTTCAATTCATTGGCTTTGCCTAGGATGACTTACAACATCATTTTCGTTTAATCAAAGGAAATAGAAAAAGAAGACGGTAAATCTTCTACACATTATTGAGTAGATAATTATACGGTGTTGAGATATGTACCTTTATTGCGTAAATCGCAATAAACGTCATTATTGAGCTCAATATTTCATATAAAGTTTCAATTAATTCTTACACAATAAATACGCAAATTGTTATAATATTGCAGAACTGTCATAAGTCAAATGAATATTGAATAAGCCGCTAAACTACGTATATTGTTGTGTTTGAACACTACTAATATTGTACTCAATAAACCGAATATTGACTCAATAAAACATATCTGAACATATGTAGCATTAGATAAGTTAAAAAGCTACAGATCAACCATAGAGATTTCAAGGCCCCATTTTTATCGTTATACATTGAAACCATCATTGTCGACTTGTTGTGCTATAACCATTAACAAGTGTGCTGTTAAAACTTCCTTAAACTTCGTCTAGTCAACTCTTCTGGTATAAGATAATTGTGGTGTAGCATCCTTCCCAAAAAATGTCAGTATTTCGAGCTAAATAAGTTTTCATTCGTTTTGATGTGCTGTACGGCTGCTCAGCCTTCGTTATTACCTACCAGGCCTATGCGATTTAGATATACACTTGAAGCGGTGTATTGTAGCCTATGTGAGTATTTGGAGTCTCTGCAGTCGCTTCAAAAAAGAGATCAGCAATGAGCATTCAAAAAGATGATTAGATTCGAATCATACTCATAATTTCTGATACTTATACGCATTCGTACATACTCATACTACTCATATTCAAAGTTTTAAATACCCATCGTGCTTATACTTAACAATACGCATGATGTTCTTGATTTCGACTCTCTTTTACTCAACATTTACAAGACTGACAAAATAAGTATGATTCGCGTACGAACACTACAATACTCACTAGAAGGTTGTGTGTCTTTTTCTTTCTTCTTTTTTTATTTTTTGTAAATGCAACAACTAAGATTGTAAATTTTGATGAATGATCCGAATCACTCGAATTATTTATGAGTATTATAAGTATTTTTCTAAATTTATGAATTTAAATGAGTAGGCTTACGAATCAAACATATTTCGAATGTTATGAGTTTGATCTCAACGTTATACTCATACTTATTGCAACCTGTACTTATAAATCAATGCTGTAGTGAGTACGAATGAATCAGAGTAGTTGAATTTCAATACTGTTGACTCATTCATACTCAAAATTTCATGAGTACTTTTGAGTAGCGAAAAAACAATTCATTACTGATCTCTGATACATACATACATTATTCATTAAGTGAAATATCAAAATGTCAAGATTTTAACACAAAAACTTATTGAATTCGATAATAAAAAGAAAACTTGACTTTTCACCTACAAAAGCATATTTCCACTTCAAAATATAATGACTGCAAGCATACATACACGTGTCTGCATATGTATGTATATAAAAATGCTTTAAGAATATTAAAGAAAATAGAAAAGATAAGTTCTACTTAACAAAACAAAAGAACAGCAAAACAAATGTATTCATTAAGAAGACAAAAACGAATCCGGGATTCTGCTCTCATCAGTTGTGCTCTAAATAGTAACTTAATTATTTAATCTTGCAACAGCAATATTCTGGATGTGGTAACAAGCATCCAACTGAATCCGGTTGTCATTAACATTGTTAACAAATAAAACAGCAAACTGTTTTCATAACTGTTTTAGTAGGTTTTTATTCTATTAGCAAACACAATATTTATATTCATAACATGACCAAATTATCCATAATACATATGCGACCCTTTACTAATACAATAACATACAATAATTTAGAATATTGCTGATGTAGTATGTATTAGGACCAAGTCAGGGTTACTTAGGGTAGTAAGAACAATGAGTATAAATATTTATTTTCAACACATTGCAACAATAGTAACAAGAAAGAGTATTAAGAATGTCTATATAGATAGTACCCTACATCCAGTTAAAGTGTTTCATTGTTCTTTGAATAAAATAAACACATCATGGCTTATTATCACGAATTGTTGCCAAAGCATTACATTTGTGAAATCTACTACTAAATTCTATATTTTCTACATATTCAAGAAAGTTCTTCCGTTAGCTGTTTAAAGAGGATGTAAGATTATATTTATCATTTAAACTTTAAACGCCATTTCGTATTGATAAATCAATACTAGTTTAATCACCACTTCTAATATAGATTACTTGAATTCTGTATATCACAACAAAACATTACGTCAGTGATATTCGTACAGAAATTAAAAATTAAAAGCTGAAGTGAACGAACGTGCTCATATGATCAATCAATTGAACGATAAACCAAATAAATCGCTGACTAAAGATATGTTTAGATTTGTCCCACATTTAAGGAATAAACTAAAGTCTATTGAAGGTTTCAAAAACTATCGCATTCCTGGGGATTTTAACTTCAAAACAAATCCGATATTGTTAATTCAGTTTTTAAAGAAAAGCACCCAAGCATTTAAATGACTTACCACTAGAGTATAATAATGGTAGTGTATTAAGTGACTATTCTTACGGTATAAACAGCGTAAATGGCAGTGATAGTTTTGCTAGAATTTAAATGACTTTTTACATTGCTAGACTACGGCAATACCAGCCTCTTCAGTGACTGTTCGCACAGTATGTGTACTGCATTAATGGCAGTGGTAGTCTTTCATCCTTTCATCCAGTGCCAAGAATGAAATTAATAAATATCTAGTGGAATTGATAGTCTGCAAGAAAAATAAATCAATAGGGTTTCTCACACTACAATATCGCCGCCTCCATTCTAACACTTAGAACGTTTTTAATGTTCTTGCATTTTTAAAGTCTACGTTCTCTAACTTAAATACTGTCAAAATTTGGTTAAGATGCGCCGATCCGTTCCAAAGTTATAGGAAAAATCTACTTAGAATACACTTATAGTCGTATTTCGCGTGAAAACTTTGAGAGCTTATAACTCAAAACACACTTTTTCGACTTAGAATGTTATAGAACGGAGGCGTCGATATGACCTCTTGGTGATAATGCAGCAATTGACAATGAGATTGAAACTAAGATATCAACATGGATGTCTTCCACACTACCTACGACAACTTTGCCGGTAAAATAAGTTGAACACAAAATATCACACATAACACATAAATACCATGATAATTTAAAGTGAAAAGAACTAGTGCGGGTGCTAAAACTTTTACTTTCGATCAACATTTCACAGATAGTCATACGTAAGCCAATGTTGATGCAAAACAATAAAGTCTGTAAGGCTCAGGACATATTCCATCATCATCGAATTACTTTGTGCTGCTACAGCGAGTTAAGTATAGAATTCTTTTAAGAAATGTGTCCAATAAATATAATTCATTCAGGCGCCTTCCAAACGTCAACCTCTAATAGTATTCCTTGGCGTCTATAACGTCAAAAAGCAGGTGTCAAATGTAAGGGGTCCTTTAAAGCGGAACGATGTTTACATTTATGGAGATTTCGAGAAGGCAAAATCATGAACATTCGTCTTCAAGAACATTCATCAGACTGTTTACTCTGACATATAAACGGCAAGTCAAAGCAGACGACCGTAGTAGTGAAATTCAGGCAGTCTTGTATGAAAACGCGGCGCGTTTGAAGAGAGTTTGAAGATCTCCGTTACAAAGATCTGTTGAATAATTGTCTAGTAATTGTTATTGTTTATGAAAAGGATACAAACAGAATAATAACAAAGATAAAGCAACTGTTGTTATTTACATAAAGTTGTGAACAGTGGCACACAGAATTTTAATTAAAACCAAACAGCTTCGCTTTATGGCCTTAGTTAAAAAACGAATTTATTTGGAAAAAAAGAGCTTCTCAAATTATATGTCCTTTAAAGAAAGCAAACGGAACTGAAACGGATGTATTGTTCTACGGAATAAAATTGTTCAAATTGTTGCAAACATCCTTACAACCACAATATACCCGAACTATCAGTGGTAGTGTGGCATATAAAATGGTAAATAAATAAACAATTTCATTAGAGTAAATTGAAATGTTAAGTATGCCACAAGCACGCAGGGAAAGAGAGAGAGTGCAAAGAATTACACAAAAGAAAAATGTAAAAAATGTATTTTGTTATTAAGATCTCGAAAATAACACAAACAATATACTGAAGGGAATACAAAAATAACAAAAAAAACCAACAAGAATTGAAATGAAAATGTGAAATATGAAAACGAACTCCAACATATGTGTTCCCATTACTGTACGGGTAGAAGACATTAGTTGTAGTATGACTGGTATACTGAATGTGGCATTGGTATCGTTTCGTAAGAATATAGAAATAAAATGAAAGAAAAATATAGAAATTCTAATGACAAATATTATGTAAATTTTATTCTTCATTTATATATGAAAATTGATGTGGTATCATTTCTATTTCAATACATTTTATTTGTATTGCGGAATACTTAAAATGGCATAACTTCTGTATGGAAATCTTTGTGTTAGGATAAATAATTGTTTGAAGAAATGACATCCATAATATAGATACAGAAGAGAGCAATACAATAGTAGCTGTAGCAATCATATTTATTGTTCGTAAAATGGAAAATAGAGTATGATAAGCACTATCGGTAAAAATATGGCACACATACAAAAGCGGTCAGCAGCCTCAGGTTTAAGTTTTTCCAACAGGGACTTTTGAACAAAGTTTCTTGATAATGATCATCTGTTTAAGCTTCGTCTATCAAACTAGTAGTCATCTATTTAGTCTGTTTTGCCAAATCGCCATGGGCGACCATAGAACTCGAAGTCTGTAGGGTAAATGTGTCCTGCGCCAGGAATGTGCTCTGCGGCCAATCATTTTCGTGATGTGGCCTATTTCTGGATGAATGGGTACATTAACAAACAAAATTGTGGAATATGGCTTATATTTAATACCGAAAAAGTTATTGTTTGGTATGCATTTAATCACGTCTCCATCAGTTCACATTTTGATTTGGAAACGATGGACGATGAGCACTACGGGTCAATGATTTGCCATCTTCTTTTCACCTAAGTTGGATGATCTAAATATCGGGTTATCCATTTCGTGGTTTCAAAAGTAAACGTAAATAAAACACATATTTTTTCATTATATTTCTTTTTTATTGTAAAGTTTGAACGTTGACATTATGTGTGAAACACTACATCATTTAAATGACCTCCACGCGAAGTGTTGCAAGCATTGATTATTTTGGGGTAATTTTCGACCACTTTTTGACAAATATTGGGCGGTATCTCAGCCATAACTTGACGAACGTTGGTTTTTAAGTGCTCAAGAGTTGAAGGTTTATCTGCATAAACACGATCTTTCGCGTACCCCCACAAAAAAAGTCTAATGGCGTCAAATCGCATGATCTTGGTGGGCAGTTGATATCGCCACGACGAGAAATTACGCGGCCAGGAAATGTCTCTTGCAATAAAGCCATATTCGCTCGAGTTGTATGGCATGTGGCATCATCTTGTTGAAACCACATATTCTCCAAGTCGTATTCTTCAATAGCAGGCAAAAAAGTCAGTTATCATATGACCAAAACGCTCCGAATTGACGGTGGCAGTCGTTCCATCGTCGTTTTCGAAGAAGTAAGGAACAATCACACCTTAGGACCAAAGAGCGCACCAAACAGTGACCTTTTCTGGATGTAATAGCCTCTCTTCAATTACTTAAGGATTCTCAGAACCCAAAATACGACAATTTTGTTTATTAACATACCCACCGATTGTGAAATGTGCTTCATCGCTGAAGAAAATTTTGTCCGAAAAATTGCTGATACGTGGATGTGGCAGAATCACCATTTTTGTAGTAGGTTTTGATACTTTTTATGCGTTGTGTGATAGTTAAGTTATCCATTTTCGTCAATGTCAGACTTTCAACTGAAAAGAAAAAAATTGGTTTCACAACTTAGTTTGACAGATGTCGAATTCCAGTCATATACTTTTGAAACCACGAAATGGATAGCCCTTTATATTATGCCGGCCATAATAGTAATACTGCAATGTGAGAAACCCTATTGATTTGTTTTCCTTGAAGACTATCAGTTCCACTTCATATTTATTAATTTTGATTGTTGCCACTGTTGAATGAAAGGCTATAACTGACATTAACACAGTGTACATTGTGGACGAACAGTCACTGAATAAGCTGGCATTATCGTACTCTAGCAACGTAAAAAGTCATTTAAATTCCAGCAAAACTATCGCTGCCATTAACGCTGTACATACTGAACGAATAGTCAATGAATACGATGCCATTATCAAACTATAGCAACGTGGAAAGTCATTTAAATATTTGGCCGCTAAAGCTTGTTGTATAGTGTCCATATCATTGAAGACTGAATGACCAATATCATGTTTTGTTTTCAAGTTAAATTCCATGTCAATGCGATTGTTTTTTAAACGATCAAAAGATTTTAATCTATGCATTAACTGTGGGACAAATCTAAACGTATCTTAGGCCAACGATTTATTTGTTGCTGCGGCAGCATCTTTAAATTCATTGAGCATATGGACGCGTTGTCCTATTTCAGCTTTTAATTTTTATTTTCTGTACGAATATCACTGACATAATGTTTTGCAGTATTTAAGAAATCTATACTAGAAGTGGTGATTAAACTGTCTATGTCTCTAGTTTGGTTTATCAATCAGAAATGGCGTTCAAAATTTTAACGATAAGTAAAATGTTACATCCTCTTTAAACAACTCCGGAAGAACTTTCTTTAATATATAGAAAATAGAGAGTTTTGTTATGAAATATTTTCGCTTTCGGGTAAACGGAAGTTTGTAGACTGCTCTCATTTTGTAGTACAATATTTACATTGAAGAATCAACTGCGATGTAGTTATGAATTTTAGTAGCAACCCTCACCATAAATTATATACAAGTGTTTTCGTCTGTAGTGTGCAGAGGAAATGAAAAAAGAAAAATTGTATACATGATCATGCATATCCTGATGCAAAATACACAGCATTTCGTTAGAAATGAAGGATTTTTGCTTTTCATAATAATACTTGAATATGATTAATTCAATTTCAATAAAGGCATGTACAATACAGGAAGTAAAAAAGAAAAAAAAAGAAAAAAAAAATAATATAAATTGAATCCCAATAACAATTCCTTATTGTTACAAAAAAATTATTAAATATGGAATTTAATTGTGCTACAAAAACCGGAAAGATTTGCAAGGATTTTTATATATGATACCACTGTATTGTTGAATTTGAAGGAAGATGGGTTTGGTAGACCATTTCGTTTCGAATTTAATTTTTTTTTTTATTTGAAAAATGAAAGAAACTAAAAATGTAAAGGACGTGCCTCCTAAAAGGACAAAAAATCACCGTGTTTTATATGGAGTGTTTAACAATGTATTATGTACCAGAGGTCAGCAATGAATCTATTTTTCGCTTCTCATAACTACTCATGAAATTTTGAGTATGAATGAACTCATAACATTCGATAAGAATACTTATGATGTAGCACTCGCTCACTGATTGAGGGCTGTAATTGTGATATAAAAAAAAAACATTCCTTTCGGCGGCCCTATCTAAACATTCTTCTGGCAAAAGCTTTGAAAGTAATTGCCATTAAAAGACTTCTCGAATCTATCATTCAGATTCGATCTTAAACTGTAGATCCCACCACTAACGCATTAGGTTAACACACACAACAAGAGTGGGGGCTTAGGCGGTAATCCAGATGTAATGTACAGAATGTACAGTCAGCGTCAAAAGAAACTGTACATTAAAAAATATATATATTAATAAATTACCGTTATTTTTATTTAAAAATTGTTTCATTGCTAGTTTTTAAAATAAAAAAAATTTTAAATTTCGAAATATTTTCAAAATTTTTCGGGCACTCTCCTTAAAAGTTTAGTTTGGTGATTGTTAGAATTTTATTCTTAGCGCACAGTTTCCTATGATGCTCTCTATATGTATATATGTTAACTCATTTCTTTTCTAAATTCAAGTTTGTTTCCACTTTTTCCATAAACTCTTATGGCTGTTGTATAATTTGCATTCAACTTTTGTATTTCAAAAAACTTTCTCTCATAATCAAACCTCATTACTCTTCATCCTTAGACTGCAGGATTATCATTCGCTTAGAAATAATCATTAAAGTTAAGTGTTGTTTATTTTTTTTTTCTTGTTTTTTTGTTTTTGATGCATCTTGAAATTAACAAAATTGTTGTGAAAAGTCAAAATATCAAAGGTTATGCAGAAATTGCGTTATTGTGTCTGTGTTATCAGTGACAACATCAAATTTAATTCAAACCGCAACAGAAAAGAGCGAAACTATATTCAAAGCCACTGAATGGTATGGTAATGTAATGAATTCTATACAAATGAAAAAGTTGTTAAAAACTATATTTTAACTACAAAATAAAAACGAAAACAAAACCTAGAGTTTCGATGGCCAAAAAGCAAAAGAAAAAACAAATTTCATTAGTACATGCCTCAATAGCATTTCTGATGTAAACTGGCATTTAGAAAACAACAAGTATTTTTTAATGGTTCGCATGATAAAATAAAATTTCATTTTCCCAGTTGCTGTATGGTGGTTAAATGTAAAATTTTAAATTGCATTGCTGCTATGAAAACCAATAACAATTTGCAGTTATTTTAAAAGTGGAACATGCATCATGTTGAGCAACAGTATTAGAAAGTAATATTATCCGCATGTAACAAATTCATATCAAAGATCGATTACATAGCACCATACCATGAACTTTTACGGAAATTTAGAGTATGAGTTCCAAATAGGCTGGAGTGATAAAAATAATGCGTTCCACCACTCATATAACTTCGTACGTACTTTCACCAAAGACTCGAACCTGAAAGCAGCATCTGTTTTTCGCTACTCATAAGTACTTATGAAATTTTGAGTATGAGTGAGTCAAAAATATTGAAATTAAACTACTCTGATTCATTCGTACTCACTACAACATTGATAAGTACAGGTTGCAATGAGTATGAGTAGAACGTTGACATCAAACTCATAACATTCGAAATAAGTTTGATTCATAAGCCTACTCATTCAGAGATCCATAAGTTTAGAAAAACACTTATAATACACATCAATGATTCGAGTGATTCAAATCATTCATTAAAATTTACAGTCTTATTTGTTGCATTTACAAAAAAAAGAAGAAAGAAAAAGACGAAGACAAAGACAACAGGCAAAGCAAACCCACAACCTGCTAGTGAGTATTGTAGTGTTCGTACGCGAATCATACTTATTTTGTGATTCTTGTAAATGTTGAGTAAAGGAGAGTCGAAATCAACAACATCATGCGTATTGTTAACTATGAGTACGATGATTACTTTAAAATTTGAATATGAGTAGTATGAGTATGATATTAAAATAAGTATGAATGTATATACATAAGTCTCAGAAATTCGAATCTACTCATCTTTTGGAATACTCATTGATGATCTCTGATTGATATGCGCTGTATGAGTATATACGCAATAGTATGAGTATGATATTAAAATAAGTATGAATGCGTATAAGTTACAGAAATTGTGAGTATGATTCGAATCTACTCATCTTTTTGAATACTCATTGTTGATCTCTGATTCATATGCACTGCAACATTTATGTTTGAAAACGAATACTCTATAGAGTTTTCACATAAAAAAATGATTCTTCAATAGGAATGTAAAAGAACATTGAAAAGAAAAACGCAAAAAATTATTTCCACTTTCTCTTCAATTTATAAGAGACATTTAATTATGTGGTTTTGTTTTACAGAACATAAAAAAATAGGAAATGAAATTACTTTGAAGAAGTCTTGTGTGTTTTTTGCAATCATAATTGTTTGATTTGATTTGACATTTAAAATGACAAGTCAATTAGAGTATACTTTCTTAAATTGCTATTGAATTTCATTTTATTGTAAACGATATTATTTTTTAATTATTTTCATATACAATATCTTTATTATAAGCTAAAATACTTTGAAATCCATTGATGTTAAGAACAAAACATGCATGAGTACAATTAAAAAGGAAAGAATACTTCTGGTAATATTTGTGAATAATTATACAATAATTGATTCTATAGAAAATTAATTAATAAATGGAATACACACTTAACACTGTTAACAAGGGTTCCTTTTTTTCGTTTTTTTTTTTTTGGAAAAAATTCATGGTTTTGGATGAAACATTAGATCAAGCGATTTATCAAATTTGTTTGGGTCATAAGAGACCCAATACTTTCTTTAATATGTTGAATTGTTAACTAATTAGGCGACAAACTCTAGTTAGTAGTGTGTTGGCTTATTAGACGTGAAGCCTTGGTTCAAAACCCAGCTCAAACATCTCCAACGCAACGAAATATGAAAAAATATTTCTTTCGGCATGTTCCTCTCAGCAGATTTCTGGCAAAAAGTCTGAGAGTAATTAAAATTAAAAGTTTCTCAAAAAAGTCTGTCATTCGAAGTCGACTTTAAACTGTAGCTCCTGCTGTCACTTATGGATAAAATTACCACACAAAACACAAGTTGTGTGAGAAGCTAGATCATAATCCTGACTGAAGGCTTGTAAATATCAATTATGTATGTATTTTATTCCCTCTTTGGAATAGGTTTCTATGTGCCTCTGTTTTGTTCGCTCTCCTTTTTAATGTTCCGTTCAAGATTTTCCTTCGCGATATATGTATATCGAATGATTTGCTTGCTGTAAGAAGTCAAGTCCGGGTGGTCCAAATGTCTATGATCAATGAAAATGTTGGTCTTTACATCCCTTAAATGCGTGTCGTAACCTCAACTTGTTAGAGAATAAATCTACAAGTGGGAAAACTTCTGTTAACAATTAGATTTAAGACTGCAGGAAATATAAAATTATAGTAGGAATAGAAACATTACAGAGTGAGAGATACTCTCCAAAAAAATGTGTATAGTCAAGTCTGCTCAGTGTTGTGCTTTGATACATGTGACTGTATTTATATCTCCGCACAACATATATAGATTTCATGCATTTGACAATGGAGCTCTTCGTTGGCTCCAATATATCTGGGAAAACAGTTGCCTCGAAAAAGTTCCAAGCAATATTTGCTTATGCAAATAGCCGTAATTCAGCGCCATTATACAGTACAGGCTATAAAAATATTTGTATACCTCTACAGATAATAAAAGACGTCAATGTGTTCCATGGTAGCCACTTCATCTGCGTATCCGATTAGCATGTGTTTTCTTATGTCAATTGCACCAAATTCTGTCTATCTGCAGTATCACGTAGCATTTTTTTCAACAAAATGTTAGAGAGGTCACATACGCACGGTATAATAGCCAGTGGCGATTGGAATTTCTCTATTTTTAGTAGCTCATATGTTATAATTCCCTTTAAATACCAACAAACACTCAATCTAGCTTTGTTTTCTCATCAATTCAAACTTTTGCAGTTGGCTTTTTGTATATCCAAGTTTTGATTTCAAATTCTCATACATAATTAACAGTTCTCTGAATTTAATGTCGGCATTACTGAGAACTACAGCAGAATGCTGATCTAATTAGAATGTTTTCAGGAATCATTCATTTGTGGTTACATACATATGTATGTAACGTCCAACCTGCGGCCGGCAATTTTCGACGAAAAACTAATGATTGCTGCGTTCTTTGTTATGCGATAATTTTAAGTCATTTTTCTTAATTAAGTAAACGGGTTTGTATATTTATATTAATTTCGTTAACTTTTTATAACTGACATTGTTTTATTTTAGCGCTGGTAACAAACAACATATCGTATGATGACTGCAAATTATACATACGTACTGTAGTACGAACATTAAGCATTAAAATTTTATTTTTAAAAATATTTTTAAAATGATTACATTGATGTAGAAGTCAATAAAAATCCATTGAAAATTACATTAGCACTGAATACACAAAACGTTTTAAAAATGCGTGGCTCCATTCTTGCTTTCTACTGCAGCCCTCCACATCAGTTTACTAGCCAATACATAACCTAGGCAATTTCGCCTAAAGTAATAGAAGTGTTGGCGCATTTCTGTGTTAGCTGGACTCATAGTGAAAGTTTGAATGATTTGATTAACAATATCATCATGATCTATTTAATGAAGCCTTTAAAAGCATGATAAATTTATAACCTATCGAAACGAATATCTTCTTAGTTTGAGTTTTAATTCAATTTTCTTTTTGTTATCAGTGGAAAGAGGGTGAAACATCATTTCAAATACAAAGTTATTCAATTGGAAAATAATTCTTTTTATTTATAATACGAAATGTTTATTAATAAAACAGCAACACAGACTGAATGAATAAACTCATAAAGCTGTTTCTGAAAAGAAGAAGAAGAAAAAAAAACATTTCAACAGACAACTTCAAATGTCAAATTTTAAAGTGCTCAACAATGATGATAAAAGAAAAAACGAAAACGAAAAACTTTTAACGCATCTGTAAACGACAGGTGAAATACTTCACATGAAACACTTGCGTTAAAACAAAGGACATCAAATATTAATTGGCAACTATGACACACTCTAGCAGCAGTACACAAAGCTACAAACGAATGCCCCTGATTCTGACAGTGTGCCAGAAATAGATTTTATTTTTGAAAACTTCTATTGAACACTTCAACAAAAAAGAGGACGTGGAGAACGTGGAGAATGTAGAAATAGCGAGTGATTGAATTCATTTGTTTTTCAGACATGTAACAATAAATCTGCTTTAGAATAGAAAATCGAAAAAAAACGTTCTTATCAAAGTTTCATGGGATATTTCAAATATTTAATGGTTTTATAAAAATTTGCCAAAGCACTTTCTCTTCACGCTTTTGTCGAAATTCGCCGTATAGTATATATGTGCGTGCATTATAAAGAACTTTTCAAACAAATTATTTTCTTTTTGTTTTAATTTTTGGAAATACAATATAAAAGTCATGCGATTATTATTATATATTACACCAGCTCAGACATACTCGACTACATACACAAATTAAATTGATTATTATGCTCTCAGCTTTAGAATTCAGAATTTCAAATTGAAATAAAAGAAGAAAATAAAAAAAGAAATTATTTTAACAGGAAAACTTTTCCTCTTTCTTAAAACAATTCACATGGGGGATGTGATAAATTCATGTTTAGAGTGTAGGGTCAGAAGTAATTTACGTTGAGTTGTGAAATTAAAATCTTTTGAAAAATTCTTTGAAATCTAAAGGACTAAAAAGCAAAACAATATTAAATAGGAAGAAACTCTAATACCGGAATTATAAAAAAGGAAAGCTGCCACCAAATTACCTTAAAGTTTTAAAATCTCTTACTCAGCGCTTCTCATGGTTAAATTTAAATGAAACAAATTTAAATAAAAAAGTTTAGGGCAGTATGGAAATTTTTTATTCCTTTGAAGGCCAATTGATGCCATTATGTGTGAAATATAATATGGTCCAAGTAAACGCCACGACTTCTTTGGATGTAGCGTATACGAAATGACCAGTTTTCCATGACTCCGGCATATAAATCAGTCATAATTTGAGCGATGGCATGGATTATGTTGTTCTTAAGAACCTCTGTGGTTTGTGGCTAATTTGCATATAACTGTGACTGAAGAAAACTCCTCGATCTCGGTGGCCAGTTCTTATCATTTAAACTGTCTAGCACATATCGCCGTCCAGTTGTAACAAATGTTGTTGGTGTCCAGATCATCCATTTCAAACCAAATAGAGTTGGTTATCATCGACCTCACCGTTTACAGTGATGGTCTGGCCAATCGCGTTCTCAAAGAAATATGAACCAGTGACTTACGCGGTGTACGCATTGAATGCTCTTGAATCTCATATTTGGCAATTTTAATTACTCACTTACTCATGCAGAAATAAGTTTCATTGCAAAAAACAATTTTATTTTTAGCAGGTGCTGTTCAATGTTATATCTGTCAATGGTGATTCGGTAAAACAGACTGAATAAATGCCACCGTATTTGACATATGTAGCTTCAACAACAATTTGATCGTCATCAACTGTGAAAGCTCGTAAATGCCAATTGTAAGATCCAATATTTAGCCATATAAAGTTCATAAGAAGCTAAGTGCACTCTGGACAAAGTGAATCAAATAGGCAGGAATTGGATCTAAGTCATGGGGAGATTTTAAGACTTTCTATGGTGTGAGAAGTGATGTTTGAAAGCGCATAGTCGCCAAATTGGTTCGAGGGAATACAGACTTTTATTGGGAGATTACAAAAGTATCCTGATAACCGTAAGCTGTAGTCTCAAGAAAGAGATTCTAAGACTTTATTAGGACCAGAAACTTTCAGTGAAGTGTGCTTGGGAGGGGTATACTCCGTGAATGGGTTTGAGAAAACAAAACCTTTCTTTGGATATTATAAGAGTGAGCATCAGCTCGCCCTGATGACCATGAGCTGTAGGCTTAAAGGATATGAATCGCCTTAAGGATTCCGAACAACATTCTGAACTTTGTTGGGGTAATAGGTTTGAGAGAGCCACTTGTAGAGATATCCATTATATACATAAATACATAGTTGGTCATTACAACCCTTCAGTCAGGATTACGACCTAGCTTCTCATTCTACTCACGTTGGATGTGTTAGCTTCATCCATAAGTGGCGGGACTCTACAGTGTAATGACGTCTCCGAACGACAGATTTTTGAGAAACTTTAAATGGCAATTTTATTTATTCTCAGAGTTTTTTCCCTGAAATCTAGTGAGAGTAAGCCGCCGTAGAGGTATTTTTTCACATTTCGTTTCATTAGAGATGTCTGACCTGGGATTTGAACCGTAGTCTCATGTCTAATAAATCAATACCTTACCTTCTAGACTACGGCGACTTTACCCATGACTCTGCCATTAAACTGAGACAGTATCATAGATCTTAAGTTCTCAGTACTCTAGCACCTCTATATGGAAATAAAAAAACTGTGGAGACCAAAGGAGAATACAAATAATTTTTTCTGAAAACCTGTTTTAATTTAAAATATCATAACATTTATGATACAACCTACTGTGTTCAACTGTGAGCCTTATGTGGACTTAACAGATTATGTTAACAAACAGAATTTTTGGTGAAAATAACATAAAAGGTGGTCAGGTAGGTAACATCGTTGTAGAAGATGATTTTATTGACTTAAAATTTTCAAGATCTATCAACACCGTAGTTGAAAATGATTTTATTGACTTAAAATTTTCAAGAACTATCAATTTTAAACCTCAATAGCAAAACTAACGATAAACGATGAATATTGAGGCAGAGTTTTTACGTCACTTGTAACTGATCTTGAAAATTTGAATACAAATTAAAAATACAATGTTTACACGCCCATTAATATTTGCAAAAGTTATGGATCCATTACATCCTGAGTATATATTTTTGTTATTTTTATTAGATTTAAACTACTGACGCAAGAGCTTTGGAAATTTTCGTTTAGAAAGTAATTAACCTTTTCAAAAAAAAAAAAAATTATGACATACACACATACATATATATGTATGTAGTAAAAGTTTAGCAATTTTTAAAAAGGTGAATTTATTTAGAATGATAAAAATAGAAATAATAAATGCGTTCCATTTTTAAATATCCTGCTAATGGATTTTCAAAATTGCATGTCTATCATAATTTATTTACGAAACATTTTTTTTTTTTAATTTATTTGTCTGTTTGTTTTCCTTTGAATTGACAAAATATTTGTGCAATATTTAATTGTATTAAGTAAACATTTTAATTTATTCGACATGACCTTTTGTATACACGTTCCACATCCAATACAAACAATGTTTTTGTACACGTAATCAAATAAAATGTAATTTGTGTATCATGTAAAGTATTTAACATTATGTTTGTGCATTGAGAGTTGCATGCATGCATTAAATTTTAATTAAAATTCAATTTGAAATTAAATATTCAATTTTGTTTATGTTGCAAATATTTTGAACTAGAAAGGCTCATTTAAAAGTTTCAAGTATATGTTACACTAAAATGCCAAAAAATATGGAAATACTGCTAACGAGTAGATAAATAGCCACCACAGCTATGATGATAAGCCAATAAGCCTTATTTGAAATTTTTTAAGACTTTTTCTTAGAGATGTTTTTATTTCTCATTGAGGAGGCATTGGGATTCGAATATAAATTCAAGATTTGGTTCTCTTAATTTCCATGAATAATCTCAAGATTTCAAATCTCCAAAAAAAAAATTCGCACGGCCTTAAATCACATGATTTTGGCGTGGAGATGACATGTTGACATGAGAATTTCTTGAAATAATTTTTTTTTAAATCTTTGTTGCCATAAAACGACAGTTGGTGGCATATTCATTGCGTCCAGTTGAGGCCACGGAAACTCCTCAGGTTTCTATAATAAATGCAGCCACTGTGAATACGGTTTAAAGAAAACAAAGCCCATAAGCTCAAATCATACCAGACTGTGTTGCTCATTGTGGGTGCATTTGTTTCTGTATCCTTTGCCCCAAATTCCACAATTTTGTGTAATTCACTAAGCCATTCAGATGAAAATGCGTTTCATTCGAAATTACCTTTTTTTCCGAAAATTGCCGTTGACAGCACTTTACCACTTTTCCATTGAATGAATTGCCGGCAGTTACAACGGACTACTCGTTTAAGCTGCGGAGTAACCTGAATTTTATACGCATTAAAATGGAAGTGTTAAGAACTATGCCGAACTGTTGCTTTATGGTTAGCTTGGTAAGAGAAGTAGTATTTTCATAAGGCAGAACATACACTCCGCTGTCCATTAAAGAATCATATACTTCAATTTCTCTTCGAATGGTTGATACAGTAAATGCAGCACAGTAGGTCTTAGGATAACTTTCTACAATTTTTCTAATAATTTTTAAAATTTATTAACAGGTTGTCTTGTAGTGACCGTAGTCTAGTAGATAGTGTATTGGCGTATGAGACGTGAGGTCTCGGTTCAAACCTCAGCTCAGATATCAAAACGAAAAAATATTTCTTGCCAGCAGATTTCTGGCAAAAACTCTGTGAATAAAATAAAATTGCTTTGAAAAGTTTCTCAAAAATCTGTCGACTTTATCAATAGATCCCGCCACTCTTGTCTAAAATTAACACACACAACAACTGTTACGTTTTTACCTTTTAATAACGTTTCAAATATGAGTTAGTAGATTGCAAATAAAAATAAAATAAATTTATGTTTAATTTTAATTAAAATTTTTTATTGTTCGCACAATTCTATGTACCAATGTTCACAACTTAATGTAAACAACAACAATTGCTTAGTTTGCTATTCTTCTCTTTCGCGTAAACAATAACATTTGTGCGTCAGATCTTTATAACGGAGATCTTTAAACCACGATTGTTCTGTTCAAACACCGCGGCTGTTCACACAAGATTGACTGAATGAGAAGCTAAGTTGTAATCCTGAATAAAAGGTTGTAATGCATGTTCCTTCATAAAGCTGCCCTTAAAATACGTTTCCGTTAAAGCCTTAAAGCTTTAACTTGATTGTGACTTTTGCAAGGAATATTAATTAAGAAAGCTGAAACCAGTGTGCATCTACAAGATGCGTCTTGCAAATCATTCAAGTTTTAGTTATGTTTTTGATTGTTAAATTCCGAACATAAGGTCTTAAAATACAGTGAGCGTCAAAAGAAACTGTACATTAAAAAATATATACATAAATTACCGTTATTTTTATTTTAGAATTGTTTCATTGCCGGTTTTTAAAATTGAAAGGAAAAAAAAATTAAAAAAAATTTTTAAATATTGTCATGATTGCCCGCCTTAAGGGGTAAAAGTTGCGTTTGGTGATCGTTAGAATTTTATCTATAGTGTACACTTTCTTTTGACGCTCACTGTATCTCATTATCACACAATGTTACTGCTTCGACTTTAACTAGGTTCATTTTGTCATACCCAGAGATGTCTACATGTCTAATTTTCAAAGCAAAAGCATAGCTGAGTAATACTTAAACGTGTTCGTTTTGACCCTTAGCTTATATCGGAATAGCAATGACTTATAATCCTGAAATTAATGATTTTCTTTTTTCCCTTTTCTTTTTGCAAGGATTATGATTTTTTCACCCGACCATTAATTGCTCAACAAAAAAGAAAAATTTCTTTTGTTTAGTGCCCATGTAGTGGTGTGTGTTATGTATTAAATTTTGTTACAAACATGGTAAACTAAATAAATAAAATAAGAAGAAGAAGCATATAATCATGAAAGCCTTAATATAAGATGAAAATAATTTTTGTAATAAATTTTTCTTTTATTTCATTTCACATTCAACTTTTCGTTTTGCCTTCCTTTTTTCAATTTGGTAAGGACTTTGTTTTTCTGTTTATTTTTTATTCATAAATATTGTAGCCACACACACACAAATGTTTATAAACTTGCTATAATCAGTGGATATAAGCATATAGCACTGGGAATTGTTGAAAAGCCGTTACAAAACACAAAGTGTTGGAGGCCATATACTGTATAATACAAGTATGAGTAACAAATATTAAGAAATCCATTTAAACACACATACACATACATATAGTCTTGTACATGGAATACAGGGTGAATCGAAATAAAAAAAATTATAAGTAAGGCTTTCAATGAACCCATATTAATTATTTACTTGCACATGAATTGACTTTGAATTTTAAAACATCCAGAAATCTATTACTGACATCGGGATGTTAATTTAGCCATTCAAGGCTATAATTTTTGCTTTATGCTTTAATTGGCTATTAAGAACGCGATTAACGGGTTTCGGCCTGCCGCAACACATCCTTCTAGGCGCCTCTGCTTCTTGCGCACCTACGCCATTTGGTCACAACAATCGATGACAGAGCTTCCTCGATTTGGTCCTTGTAACGCATACAAGGTCGTCCTCTTCGCCGACTTCTGCAGATCCTTGCATCAAATAGTCGTCTCGCCGGAGCATCCTCTTCCATTCGAACGACATCGCCGAGGCAGAGCAGCTACTGGATATTAATACGCTGCACAACGTCGATATCATTGAGAAGCTCAATAAGCGCACTGTTGAATCGAATGCGGAAATCAGCGCCAACTCGCACTGGACCGAAGATCTTACGTAGTACTTCCTCTCGAATACTCTTAACACTGCTGTATCAGTGCTTAATAGGGTCCATGCCTCTGCCTCATAAAGAAGCACGGGTAGGATAAGCGCCTTGGAGAGTATTAACTTTGTCGTACGAGAGAGGTCTCTGCTACTCAATGGGCCTATTGAGACCATAGTAGCACCTGATGGCAGGAGTAATCCTGCGTTTGATCTCCAGACTGACATGATTTCTGATTACATGGCAATATTTTCATTATTTTCTGCTAGGAGAAGAATTCTGAGAAATATTTTTTTAAATTTCGTGTTTGTACTGGAGTTCCAGTCATGGGATATCCTCTCATAAGCCATCATATAACCTACTCGAAAACAAAAACATATTCATCCTTCTTCCTTTGCCATTCATGGGCCTATGACCCAATACTTTAAACACATGCTGCTTATTTGTGTGCCTGCAAGGAGTAAAGTAAACAAATTTAAACTTTCTTTTAAGCTCCCCTATACAAATACGCACTTGGTTGTTGTTTGCTGGGCTGGTTGATTTTCTTGTTTTTGCTTGTGTTACATGGAATGAAATGTATTTCTTTTCAGACTAAAACATGAAACATGTTAAAGGATTTCATAAAACAAAAAAACAAAAAAAAAAGGCTGGAAAATATCCATTGTGCAGTGGTTAGAAAAATATGGAAAATATATATGTATACGTAAAACATGTGTCCGTTAAAGTGAAAGTATGAGTGAAAGCAACGGAAGGAAAGCTGTAAAATCAACAACACAACAAGAACAACATTTCAGAAAATATATTGCATGAATGACAGGAAAATTTCAATGAAATGTGGAACATTCATTAATTTCTTTGCCATGTTAAAAAATCTCTGTTTATATTGTTGTTGTTATTAAATTTTTTGTTTATATTATTTCTTTAAATTAAATACAAGAAAAATCAAAATCAGACAACAACACCAACAATCATAATATATACGTATGTTGTATTTTTGTTTGTTTGTTAAAATATCACATGGCCTTATTCATGCTGAAGCCATGTGCAGGAGATTTTAATTTAATTTCCACATGCCGTAATTATACTACACAGGGTTTTTGGGGCAAACAAAGGTGGTATTAGAGGCTTTATTCTTTTTATAAAATTTTGAAAAAGTTCTTAATTATCTATGAAATGTAAATGAATAGCAGAAAGACGGAAATACCAAGCGAACCGCAAACCATCACCGCTGCTTGAAGCCAATAACAATGCTTATCTTAATTGCTTAGTCTACAGACCGGTGGCACTGAAAGCTTCTCTTATTAAATGTCTTGAAATTCATGAAAAATTATTATGTGTCGAAGTCTGCTATGTATGCGTGTAAGTTAATTAAAAATAATTTGAAATTGTCTTAATAAAGTGCTGCAAGTATAAGAACAAATGCTTTAAACCGTGTTATATTTTCTAAAGTAACGTATTGTAACACTGACGACACGCTCGCCAATTTTTAACATCCAAGCTGTTGTACTTCTCTTGATTAAGGGTGAGCTAGAAGTCACTGTACTCTAGTAGGTAGTGTGTTGGCTTATTAGTCGCAAGATCACGGTTCAAACCATAGGTCAGACATCAAAACGAAAAAATATTCCTTCGACAACTTCCCCTCAACAGTATTCTGGCAAAAGGTTAGAGGACGTGTACTTATCAACTGTGACAAGTACAGTACCCGGAGGTCGAATTGACCCATTGTACAAATTCTGGTAAAAACTCTGAGATTAAATCAAAAATTTCCACTGAAAAATTATTCAAAAATCCATCGTTCGCAGTCGACGTTAAATTGTAGGTCCTACCACTCATGTTTCAAATTAACACACACAACATCAGTGGTGTGATAAGATAGGTCGTAATCCTTACTGAAGTGTTGTAATGACCAAGAATTAAGTAAGGGTGAAGACAAGTAAAAATAATCGTCAGTTTAATTTCAATGAAGTCCGTATTGTTATTATTATTCCTGACTTCTTTTCTGTCAGCTTCATAAATCCGTTGCTATAAATCTGCTGTAGTTTAGGGTCTTAAAACTGGGACAAGTTATAACTTTTATGAAGATAATCGTAAAAACACCGAAACTAATAAGCCACACATACTACTTACTAGAGGTAGTCAGCATGCGGTTGACCATGCTTTGTGCATTTCGATATGTGCATGAAATACCATACTTCCCTTATCTAAACGTACGTTCTTCTTGCCTTGCAAATGTATTGCGGTGGTTTTTTTCTTTAACTATCGTCTTTCTTTAACTTCTAATCCTATTTACTCCTCTGCAGTTGAAAGCAATATTTTCCATTCATATCCTTTTAATGGTAGGCCAAGCCCTTTGGCGAGTGAAGCAATAAGGCTAAAAATGTATGACATTCGCACATCCGATCAAAAGGTAATCTCCGAATGGGGTTGTATGAATAGGAAGGAAAAACGCTGCAACAATATTGCCATATCTGTAGCTATGGATGGTGTAAATATTACTGACTCAGACGCTATGGAAGTTCTGGGCATCAAAGTTCACTGGAATGTTGGCTGGAACCAGCACATTTTTCATGTGTCAAAAAAAGCATTCAGTGTCTCACTTTTTCTGACCCCCCTACCCTTTACACCACTTATATACAACCGAGAGTGGAATACAAGTCTAATGTATGGGCTGGTGCCTCATAGTTTACTTTGAGGCTTCTCGACCGTGTACAGGAGTGGGCGAAGGTGCTCATTAATGACGGTAGCCTATTCAGTTCTATTGATTCATTGGAGCATCGTCGCCATGCGGCTTGTATTTTATTGTTCTAACGCTACTACAACAGATTTTGCTCTCGATAATCGTATATCTTACGTAGCACCAGTGATATTTGTGGAACGTGGAATTTGGCATTTTATAATCTTGAGCATGCTCTGTAGTATTCCTTTGTATGAAAGATATCCTAATTGACCGATTTCTAACAACTTGAAATCTAAATACGACAAGATATAGTCGTGGTCGCCCTTGTGATTAACTTTTGACAGTATGTAAGGACAATGCCTGATCCAACAGGCAATACCTAAGTCTAGATAATCTGGGGGATGACAACTCTCCAATTTCTACCCGGAGCATAAGTTGAAATGCCGACGTTTGGTGCCTTGCCAAAGGCCTGCATGTAGAACTACCATATCCTTCAATGTATGTGTCCATACAACTGTGAGGTGGTCAGTAACTTCGTTTATTTGAGGCTTAAATTAATATCTCTTTTGAAATCCAATATCTGAGTTACACATTTGCAATTACTAAAACATTGACAGCGAATTGAGTTTTAAAAGTGTTCTCAAGTATAAATTTAAACGTTGTTGTCTAGTTGGTGCAGTCTATGTTGTTTTATTAGACATGAGGATACGATTAAAACCCCCCGGCAAGACTACTCCAAAAAACAAAATTTAAAAATATTTCTTCAGCGACGTCATATCAGCAGATTACTGACAAAAACTATGAGGTTTAATAAAAATTGCAATGAAAAGTTTCTCAAGAAAATCTGTTGTTCGGAGGCGGCTTCAAACTGTAGGTCAGGCCTCTTATGGATAAAATTAATACACACGACATAAGTGGTGTAAGAAGCACGGTTGTAATCCTGACTGAATTTCTCTAGTGGCCAATTATCTATGTGTGTAAGAGATATTGCCAAAAAGCTAATATTACTCTAAATAGACACGTTTTTATAATATTTTTTGAAAAAGAAAAATGTGCCCGAAGGCTCAACATTATACACGTAAAGTTAGGTGTATAAAGTCTAGGAAATATTGCAAATGATTGCAAAAGCAACATATAAATATTCTTAAAATAGTACAGTGAGAAACTTCTTTTTCATTTTTTATTATACCAATAAAAGGTTTCTTACCTTACCTTTGCTTAACCCAAACATTAACTCTTAAACTTTTGATGGCTAACAACTTTCTGCCAACAATACAGAGTTTGCAAAATAATTACAAAACCTAGTAAACGAAACCCACGCTGCGTATACGTGTTATGTGACAATTTTTGTTTTTTATTGCTCATACGTACGTATGTACATATGTATGTGTGTGTATGGAGTTCATAACCATACAATGTTTGTAATTGTAGTACCAAGTAAAAGTTTTCGTAAATTATAATTAAAATCAACATGTGTTGATTAGTGTTAATAAATGTTATAAGTTTTGTATTTTATAAAGGAAAACTTTTCGAAAACTTTTGTTTCAGGGCTTCATAGAGTGGCATAATGGTGAACTCGTTCGGGCATTTAAATTGTTTAAATTGTTTCTGGAATCCACGAGATAACGCCATTTATTATAGAGAGAACTATCTGCTGCAAAAGTGGCGTCAACAGACTTCATCATTCTTGTAGCATTGTGTGACTGTAGTTTAGTTTTAGCTCAAATTTTCCTCTGTTACTTTGTATTAATATGTTGTATATAAATTGAATGACTTGTAATTCATACCGAAATAATTCAATTGAGGCATGTAAACTTTTTGAAATAATTAGTAACACTGGCAACTGTGTTGTAACCGCTCTGCAGTAGTTTTAAACGAAATTAAATCCAAATGTGAGGTTTCTAATTAAGATGAGATACATTGTTTAGCATTACAACGATAACTTCTTTGTGATGTTAATGCTGTAAGAGTGATAGTGTAAAAGTGATAATTTAATTTTTAATTTACTTAAGTTTACTTGAGTGATAACGAAATTGAATTAACGTAGTAAATGAAAAACAAAAACAAATAGTTTTCATATTGCATTGTTTTTGCCAATTTAGGTAGCAAATTACTTTTGAGGTTTATTACGAAGAAAGTCTTCTTCCATGTAATCGAATACAGAACTCTTAATGGAAGTGATTATTTATGTCTTCACTTTCGAGATTTGTGTTGGAATTTTCGATAAAACGTGTAACCCACAGGATATCCTAACTGACACGTGTTGAAACAACTGGCATATCAGCTGCTTGTTCTATTATTTTCTATTTTCTATTTCTCTAGAAACTGCTTTGAATTTAAATTCTCCCTAAGCCATGAACACTATGGCAAGGCTTAATGATAGAAATTTCTACATAATAACTTGCACAGAATGAAAGGCTTCCAGCCAACTTTCTACCAGTTTCCAGACAGACAGTACCAATGTATTCTATGGTTTTAGAAAATGCTTTGTAATCTTATGGTATATAATAAACAGAATTATATAAAACAGTAAAGAAAGAAAACATTATATGTTGCAAAAATGATTCATATACCTGTAGTACAACAACGAGGAGGTACTCAGGAATATACGGCAACCTTGAGGAAAACTACAAATTATTACATTCAAAAATGTGCTCAATTCAACTCAATTAGGAAGCAGAATTAAACGTAACAATTCTAATTGACAGTTAGGCTGCCAGTAACTCCTATCAGGTTGACTATATCAAATAGTCAGAGAAAATAGAGTCACATTTGTCTGGATGCCCGTACAGGCAGATAGGTTTGCCAATGGGAGAGCTTTCATACCATGATTTTGAGAGAACTAAATTTGTTTAGCAGGGTATACTTGGCAAAAAGGTCGCCGCAATCTAATAGATTATGTGTTGGCTTATTAGAAGTGAGGCCACGGTTCAAACCCCATCTCGAACAAAACAAAATATGAATAAATATTTATTCGGCAACCTTTCTCACAGCAGATTTCTCTTAAGAACTTTGAGAGTAAATGAAATTGTCATGAAAAGTTTCTCAAAAAATCTATCGTTCGGAATTAACTTTCAACTTTAGCTCCCGCTTCGGCTTATGGATAAAATTAACACACACACAAATTGGCTGGTGTGAGAAGCTAGGACCATGTAAAAGTGAGTGTACGTATATCAGAGGCTCTTCTCAATCCAGATGAACTTAAAACACACTGATCAGATATTTGAGACTTGCATCAGAACACATATGGTACTTCGTACCTGTACAGCGTTTATGTATGTATTTCAAACTTTAGTACATCAGAAGTTAGCCTTAGTGATGCCGAATGGTATCCAGAAGTTCATAAGGGCTACAGTTCAATTAGAGGAGACATTATTGAGAAATCTTATATGTGTTTGAGACAGCACAAAATGGTCGCAGTACTTAGTAACTTTGCATAATAATGCAACAAAATTCAATACACTTTCTTCGAACTTAGAATCGACTGCCAGTTTCGTGTTACTAAGCCATTGCGAAAACAGATTTGCTTCCAATTAACTTAACGCATAACTTACTTTACTTAATTGGTCATTTACAACCCCGACCTGCAGCAACAGATCCTTCCAGGCGCCTCTGCTTATTGCGAGCCTACGCCAGTTGGTCACACCAATCGATGACAGAGCTTCCTCGATTTGGTCCTTCCAACGCATACAAGGACGTCCTCTTCGCCGACTTCCGCAGATCCCCGCATCAAATACCCGTCTCGTCGGAGCATCCTCCTCCATTCGAACGACATGGCCGATCCAGCGCTACCGCAGGATATTATTGAGGACCTCATACAGCTCACTGTTGGATCGGATGAAGAAATCATTGCCAACTCACACTGGACCGAAGATCTTACGTAGTGCTTAATTGTTAACACACAAACAATCTTTTTTTAATGAAACATTACAACCCTTTAGTCAGGTTTACAACTAATTTTCTTACATCATTCATGTTGTATGTGTTCAGGTCATTTATGTTAAACTCTGAACAACAGTTTTCATGACAATTATATTTTACTCTCAAAGTTTTTGTCAGAAGACTGCTGATAGGAAGTCGACGAAAGATATATCATTCTTCATAATTCATTTTGTTGGAGACGTCTAAACTAGTCGCTTGATCAAAGGCTCTCTTGTAATAAGTAATCACGCTACCTACTAGACTAGCTCGCAAATAAATGCGTATTTTAAATATCATTATTAAGGGTTTAAAACTTGGATAAACACTAGAAAAAGTGCTTACAGCTCAAGTAAACAGTATTGGAATATTAGCTTCATATAAAATGTTACGTATTTATTAATCTGTCTTCTTATCTGCAGAATTCTTTTAGCTTAGAAGCCTTTATATTTGAATTCGATTTTAAAATTCATATGACGTCATGCGTCCTGATTTCATAATACAGTTCAGAGAAATTGTCGTAATAGTAATTTAAATCGAAATAAATAATCGAATACAAGCCAGGCAAATAACAAATAAACTCTAAACGATAATATGAAAGAATATAAGAGAATTTTTTAATTCTATTTACAAAGCATATTTAATTATAGCCTCACTATTTTAAAACATTAACCATGTCATCCATGTCTATTGTGACTGACTTTTAATTAAAATTAAAAAAAAATAACAACGAAGTCAATCACTCCAAGCTGTCCAGAGCTGTCAACAAAGGTCACCATTAAACAAGGTCATCCATCCGAAAATAAGCCTACTATCCACTCCTAATAGTGATTTACAACTTTTGAAACAATTTCACAACTTGAATCTTTAGATGTCCATCAAATTGATAATTAATGAACTTTTTTTTTGCAAATGTTTCAAAAGAAAATTCGTGGAAAATTTCCCGATATAAGTTTTTCTCTTCGTCAAATCATAATCATTATTGAAAACTTTTAAGTACAATTTAAGCCTTTACCATACCCCAGTAATTATTTAAGTTTTCTAATTTCTTTTTATTTTATATTGTTTCACTTGTCAAAAGTTTTCATAACTTAATTACTCGATTTTGTCTTAATAAACGTTTAACGGAGCGTATACTTATTATACAATTCAAATTAAATATTAAGTATACGTATGAAAGTTCTCTTTGCTTTATCTCAGTCTGTAAATCACTATATTTTTAGAATCAATTTTAATTATTGAATGAGGACAAACGGACACATAAGTGTGCTTTAATCATAATAAATATAAAAAAAGATTTTCAAAGAAAATGTTCAATAATGACATGCCAAATCTAGAAATAATTTGGGTTGTTTATTTTAAAAAACATAAATACATAGGTGGTCATTACAACCCTTCAGTCAGGATTGCGACCTAGCTTCTCACACCACTTATTTGGTCGCTACACAACAAATACAACAAACTTGTTACAAGAAAACCAACAACATCAGTATGAAACAAAAGGGGATAGACAAGTAAGCGAGAACGTAACAGCAAGCAATGTGAACAAGGCTAAGACACGAACATTCGACTTCAAGAACCTTCATCAAACTGCTTACGTGAGCATATAAAATGGCAATACTAAGCAGGTCTTCTTGTGTCAGTCAGTCTTGTGTGAAGACGCTTTGCGCGCGAAGAAAACAGTCGTGGTTTGAAGATCTCCGCTGCAAAGATCTGAGCTGTAAGCAAAGAAGAATAGCGAACAACCAATTACTGTTATATACGTCAAGTTGTATACGGTGGCACACAAAAGTAGTGCGAACAATAAAGAATTTAATTAAAACTGAACACCGATTTACTTTTATTTTGTTTGCAATCAACGAACTCATATTTTAAACGTTTCTAAGAAAGGTAAAAACTGGGTATTTACAACATATCAGGCCATCATATGGATCTGTGGGATCCACTTGAAAGCAACTCCACGATATCATAAGATACGGAGAAATAAGGATAAAACCAACTGAAGCAAGAAAGTGCTGTCCTTGGTAGTTGGATTGTTGTATTCCGCGGTGGAGATCAAACCCATGGATATTATGTAACGTTTAAGCAAAGTACCTCTACTTTGTAAAATATAGAACAAAATTTTAGTTTTTTCTTTTTTAAAGACTATTTTTGACTGTGATATTACATGCATTGTTTTATCCATTCCAATTACAGTACAATATTGATCAGAGAAAAACCCATGAAATTTCCTTTTAGTATTATTTGCTTCAGCACATCTTACAATCAGTGGCATTCCATAACTACCATCGCCATCATTTATAGTGCGATGAACTGATGGCACTCCAGAGTATTCTATCGTTTAACTTCGATTTGAATGACAAAAGCACTTTTCTCATCACGTTAGATGGAAGGCAAAAAAATGTCCTTGTTAGTTGACTTCTGAAGATAACGATTGTGATGGAATGGTAACAGTAGTTGTGTTGAGTGTTGGGGGGAGGGAGTAAGTACAATCATCCCTTACTGTACAACACAGTAATCAAGCACAATGAATGGAGTGTCTTCATGCCTGTTTGCCCTTAAAAGTATGTCATTACGTTGTAATAAATGGAAATTGATTGTGAGTGTGATTATTCGTGGAGAAAATAAAAACAAAAATATTGTATGTATAGCGAAAGTGGTGATTAAAAATAAAACATAAAATAATTGCAATTGAAAATACAAAACAAAAGAAAAATAAAAAATTATTATTGGTGTGGAGTAATCAATGAAATGTGTTTGTGACAACAACAACAAAATATGAAAAATATTTCTTAGGCGACTTCCTCTCAGCAGTTTTCTGGCAAAAACTCTGAGAATTGAAAAGTTTTTCTCAAAAATCGGTCGTTCGGAGTCGACTTTAAAATGTAGGGCCCGCCATTCATATATAAAATTAAAACACACAACATGAGTGGTGTTAGACCTAGGCAGTAATCCTGACTGAAGGGTTGTAATGGTCAATTATGTACGTATGTATGTAATTGGTGGGATCAGAAGAATGTGATATACTAAGAGCTGCTAGACGATCAAGGAAGACCTATACAGACAACAATTAATTCATTTGAAACGAGTATTGAGAGATAAACGCCCAGAATATTTGCATTAGACGAGACTAAATGAATGCTCTGCAATTGGTGGTATTATGAGCTGCTAAAAACATGCTAGACTTCACGAGAGACCTGTACAGACAACATTTAATTCGTTTGAAGCGAGTATTGGCAGAAAAACGCTCTGAATATGCAACCTGATGCATAGCATACATATAATTGGCCATTACAACCCTTCAGTCAGGATTACGGCCTGGCTTCTTACACCACTCAAGTTGTGTGCGTTACTTTTATACGTGAGCGGTGGGACTTACAGTTTAACGTTGACTCCGAACGACAGATTTTTGAGAAACTATTCATGGCTAATTTATTTACTCTCAGAGTTTTTGCCAGAAATATGCTGAGTGGAAGTCGCAGAAGAAATACTTTTTTTTTCATATTTCGTTTTGATGTCTGACCAGGGATTTGCAGCTTGGCTTCGTGTCTCATAAGCCAACAGACTACCTGCTAGACTACGGCGACCACATACGAGACTCGTATTGCCTCGTCATTCAAGAACTATTTGGAAATCCTTTTGGTACACAATTCACTTCAGAATTGAAAATCAAAAATTGCTTCTTTTCACTCTTAGCCTCAATAACTTTTTTGGGACGGAGACGTAGTTTCTTATGGACAATGCTTTAAATGGCATGTTCGTTTAAAAAACTTAATGAAATATTTATTTATTTTTTTTATTATTTAAAAAACAATCGTCTTTAACGTGCTATCTTGCTTTACTTATGGACTTTTATATTCCCCTTCAACATTTTTTCAATCTTTTAATCGGCTTTTTATTTAAATTCTCTTGGGTGGATAAACCAATTAAATTTTTCATACAATTTTATTCCGTACGAAACATTTTGCATGTTTTTCTGAAAATTCTTTTTTTTTTAATCAAATGTGACATTTTAATGGAAAAGTGATGCTACTCTTATTAACATTAAGTGAACCAAAAAAAAAAAAAAGAAGGTGGGGTAAAGGCTATTGTCTGCGATTTAACAATGAAACATTTCAGTTATTTTTTTAATCTTTTATTTGTTATTCTTCTTTTTGGCATCAAATTCATTTAGCATAAGAAATGAGTAAAGATATGTTGACTTAAGGGTCCACAGCTTTACAGACAAGGAATGTTAAGTAAATACAGAGGTTGCGAGGAAAAATGTGTTTTTTAATTCAATTTGAAGATAAATTTTGCTTTAAAGCAAAACGAATGTTTTTATAAGTTTGTTAGTCTTTAAATCATAATTCTTGTGAAAATAATACTTTTCTTTAATTTTTTTCACCCCCAGAATACTTAACTTTTTATGATTGATACTCTCGGTAATCACTTTACAGAAACCAAACAGCAATGTATTATAACACAAATAAGCTGCCCTGGCAAATGTTAATCAATAATAAATTTGTTTTTTTTTTCGTTTTTTTCATAACAATCATCATCTGTTTGCCTTGTAATTCGCTTAACAAACCTGTAAATATTGTGTAAAAAATAACACACACACACACAAATAAGTATTCATTTGACCTTTTCGTTGATAATTAATTGAAATGTATCGTCCACACCTTTTTCGTTTAATTGCTCAGAAGAAAAAAAATCCTAATCACCTCAAGCATAAAAAACAACATTCAAATGAACGTTAATTAATTATTATTAAAGATAGCGTACAGTTTTATTTGAAATAAAATTAAAACACTGGAAAATATTTACATTTAAATCAGTTGGGAGGTACAGATACAGCACAGGACACACGGCGTTAGCAAGGTTGAGTAGGTATTGTTATAAACGAGAGGTGTCTTAAGCACACCCAACTAAAACATAGGAGAGTAATATACGACAATTGCAACGATAGCCATTTTGGAAATTGAAGAAAAAGGCATACCACCATCAAACTGTGACGATGTTTTACAATGATCACAGTAATTGTCGCCGTCGTCTAGTAGTTGGCTAGTCAGTGTGTTGGCTCAGACATCTCAAACAAAACGAAATGTAAAAAAGATATTTCTTTCGACCACTTCCTCTCATCAGACTCTTGACAAAAACACTGAGATTAAATAAAATTTCCATTAAAAAATTTTCCGTAAATCTGTCATTCGGAGTTGACTTTAAGCTGTTGGTCCCGCCACTTATGTATAAAATTAACACTTTTCTATAATGAAAAGTGTTTTCAATTGATTTTGTTTAATACATAATTCGTAATTCGAATAGCAATTCATAGAAGTATAAAAAAATTGAAATTAAATTGAAGAAAAATATTGATTTTCAATCAACTGTCGCATAAGCAATCAAAATAATTTCACAATAATTTTACAATAGATATACTATTTACTAACAGCATAATAATAACATACTTATCGCATTTAATAGCAAGCAATCATAGAAAGAATAACTTAATTTTTATATATCAATCACATCATCATCATCGTCATAATCATCCTCATCAGATACAACTCCCACACTATTGATTTGCCTTGAAGCATCAAAACAGTAACATTTTCCATACATATCATCTGCTGGTACATCAATAAAAAAAAAGAAAAACAGAAAAAACAGCAAAACAACAAAAACAAAAATATTCAAGTTAATGCATCAAACATTTATTTTGATAGACCCTTTCACAGCCAACACTTCATAATATTATGCAATACACAAGGAAGGGATTTTATTTTTGATCTCTTTTCAGAAGAGAAGAGAAAAAAGGAAAACCAAGACCACTTTTCCCTTAACCTACTGTCACTTGTGATTTTCCTTTGATTGATTTTCGCTTTGGAGCTAAAAATCATTGAATAAAAAACAACCAACAAATGCGATTTATTTTAACCCCTAGTTTATTAAGTTGCCTTTTTCTTTTCATTTCATTTCTTCTCTTTTCTTTTTTTGCCTTCACAACAATCGAATTAAATATCAAAGAAGTTGTTGAACAACAAGATTTATCCTTTTTTTGTAATATGTTTTGTACCATGATTCATCCTTTTGTAATATGTTTGTTTTTCGATTATTTCCTATATTTTTGAGAATTTTTTTCTACCATGAAATAAAGGAAATGCATGAAATTAAAGGAAATTGTAGAAGATTAAAAGAAAACAAAACATATTTTTTTTTTTATTTATAAAACAACATTTTAAAATGTATTAACCATTAAAGAAGAAGAATATCCTTCACCCTTGAGGACAAAAAAAAATTCTAGGTAAGGTAAGGATAAATTAGCAACCGATTTAGTAGGCATAATTTATTTGGATTCTGAAAGTCAAGGATTTCTTAGAGAAATTTCGTATCATTCAAAGATAAGTGTTATATGATTCCAGGTCATAGGGATATTATTGGAAATTGTATTGCTGATGAGCTGACCAGGCACACAATCAGCGAAATGTTACAGGGCGTAGGTATTGCAATTGCCTCAGTTAACTGGGATATTATCCTCACGTTTTACTGGTAAACTCCAACTCGTTGGCGGCAGGGGGGTACGTATAATATGGCTATACTTTGCTGGACACATGTGAACAAGTTCTGTCCTTAAATGACATGGTCATTCAACGCATAATAGGGAAAAGCACTGTCTTTTTTTTATGGTTAGTATGCCGAAAAACTCAGCATTCCCTCAAATGATTTTTACAGTAGCTGTAGGTCTAAGAAGCATTAATAGGCTATCTTTCAGCTCATATATCAATGCCCTGCTTTTGTCGAAAAGAGACGAAGATTTCTCACCTCTCACTTTCTCACATAAAAATTACTGCCATAAGATGATTTATTTTGGTCATCGATTGGAACGTTAGATCCCGGAGTAGAATTAATTGTGGTATCACAACGCGCCTAAATATTTTCCGAAATGAGACCTCATCCTTTAAGTGTGGTTTTGCCACCAAAGATCAGCAATGAGTCGCTCATAAGCACTCATGAAATTTTGAATATAAGTGAGTCAAGAATATTGAAATTCAAATACTCTGATTCATTTGTACCCCCTACAACGTCGATTTGTAAGTATGAGTACAATGAGTATGAGTACAACCTTGGCATCACATTCATAACATTCGAAATATGTTTCATTCATACGCCTACTCATTCAGATTCATAAATTTAGAAAAATACTTATAATACTCATAAAAGATTCGAGTGTTTCGAATCATTTATCAAAATTTACAAGCTTTGTTGTTGTTGCATTTATAAAAAAAGAAGAAAGACAAAGACAAAGTCAGCAAGCAAAGCAAACACACAACCTTCTAGTCAGTATTGTAGTCTTCGTACGAGAATCATACTTATTTTGTGATTCTTGAGAATCGAAATCAACAACATCATACGTGTTGTTAAGTATGAGTACGATGAGTAGTTCAAACTATAAATAGTAGTATGAGTATGATATTAAAATAAGTATTAATGCGTATAACTATTAGAAATTATGAGTATGATTCGATTCTACTTATCCTTTTGAATACTTATTGCTGATCTCGGTTTGCCACATTAACTAACCTAACCTACAAAAATACATAATTGGTCATTACAAGCCTTCAGTCATGATTACGTCATAGCTTCTTCTTCTTGTGTGCGTTAATTTTATACAAGAATGGCGGGACCTATTGTTTGAAATGTTTTTTTTTTTGAGAAATTTTCAATTGCTAATTTTATTTTATGCTCAGAGTTTTCACCAGAAATCTGCTGAGATGAAGTCGAAGCCGAAGATATATTTTTTCATATTTCGTTTTGTTGGAGATGTTTGATCTGCGTTTTGAACCGTGGCCTTACGTCTGATAAGCCAAGACACTACCTACAGAACCACGCGGCTTCAATTGCTGCAACAGCAAGATTTATTTTAGACTCGAGTTGGTTTTCTCTAGGTAATGTTTTATTCCCGTATAGTATTGAATGTGGTATCACAATTAGTCTAAATGCTAGCATACATAAGTGTAATCTCTTCCTTTGTGAGAGGTCTGCTACATCAGCTCATCTAACCTACTTGGGTTCTATAAGGTCATACGAGTTGTGTCTATTCAATCATTTCTCTATTACTACTGGCTGGCATTCCTCAAATTAGCGTGATAGTTTAATTAGCACATCATTTTAAATCACCACCATTGTTTATGTGGTCATTGTAATTAGTTAGTCAGGATCACAACCAACACGTTCACAATTTGAAGAACGTGAGAATCTAATGGAAACATGGATAAAGGATGACCACATACAATTATAAACTTGTAATGGGTTAATTAAGTATTGTCAGCATCAGGGTTATTATTATCTATCTATGCAGGTAATTGTCCATCAATTCAATAATATGTTGTGGTGTTGAGGGAGAAGTAGAAAATAAAATTCTGTGGAAGCAGTTATAATTAAAGAAACAAGTCAGATTACTAAACAATTAACAACTTAAAGTTATATAAACTGAAACACAAGGTTCATCCGAATAACTGGGCGATTTTTTTGTGTTTACCGATTCTAGTTTCAGGGTTTTCACACAATTCATGTTTTTTTTTTCTTTTTTGTCTTGGGCCGTGGGTGAAAATCTTCGAAAGACACTTTTGTTCCAACGAAAGAGTGCACGATTCATCATCACTGGTGTCTACGTACTAAACCTAGCCATTACATACTTCAACCATTCTGCCCCCATGGGACTGCCGTAAGGTATTACTTCGCGGAGGGCTAGTTAGCTTTAAACCTCCATCCTACTAAATCAAATTTCGCCCTTAGTCATCTAACCTTCGGAGTTCCAGCATTACTTCAGCCATTCTTCGGCTGTATTGGCTCCATAGAATCCCAGAATTCAACACCTCTTCCATAAGCCGGTTTGGCCCTAAACGACTTTCCCTGTGCATTCTACATCTGGGGCAGCATGTTAGAAGATGCTCAGCATCTTCCTCCTCATCTATACAGTTTGGGGAAGTATCATGTCCAAATCTGTGCAGGTACTTCCTGAAGCATCCATGGCCGGTTAGGAACTCTCAATATTTGTTCTTTTTTCATTTTGCTTCTTTTGAAACCCAAATTTTTTGAAAACTTGAAAAATCCAACCAGTCCAGTCGAGTCGTTTGTAACCGAGAGAGCATCCGCGTTTTGTAGACACACAATTAAGGTATGTATATGTTTACCAACACCCTTTTCCCAATAGATGTCCAGACCGCCATTCATGTGTGTGCCTGGGTGTGTGTTAATTTTATCTGTGAGTGGTGGCATCTACTGTTTAATATCTACTTCGAAAGACAGATTTGGGAAGTTTCTCATGGCAATTTTATTTATTATTGCTCTCAGAGTTTTTCCCAAAGGAAGTTGCGGAAAGAAGTATTTTTTCACATTTCGTTTTTGCCGGCGGCTGACCAACGGGCTCCCATCTCTTAAGCCAACACACTACCTACTAGGCTACGTTAACTTCTCTATGCTTTAAAAATAGATTTCAAATAATTTTTCTTGTAACTCGCAAAATGTCAAAGGTTCTCCCGATGATGATCATTTGAATGACATTAGAGCGAGACAATGTAAATTGCTGTAATATCTGCGCTTATTTGCAAAATCAAATTTTGCACAAGCTTTTAAAATGAAATTTAATTTACAAACTGCTGCTGCTGCTGCTAATGGAACAAAGGCAACCGTGACGTCAAACATAAAATGAGAAAACATCGAAAACGAATGTTGACACGACCTTAAATTGAAAAATTATTCATTAGCCATTAAAGGAGAGAAAAAAAAAAGAAACTTAAAAGAAATTGCATTTGATTGAGCGGAAGTACTATTTCAAATATTGGTTATTAAGGGGGGGAAATATTTTAACTTTTGTTTTATTTTGCTTGAGTAGCAGCGTTGCTTTTTCCCTTTTCTTATTTGATTTCATTTATTTATTTGGCATTTTGTGCTGTTACCTATACAATGTGTTTGTTGCCTTAGCAAATATTTTGTGTCAGTAAAATAAGAAAAGAAAGATAAAAATTAACACACTTTTCACATATACATACATACATACACACGTACATACATACACATTTCGCTTTGATGATGATTGTAAGAAAGGTAAATAGGCAACAAAATACTAATCAAAGTACGGTGGTGGTTGAATAAAGGTGAGGGCAAAAAAATATTGGGAAAATAAAAGGAAGATTACCAGCCTTTTCAAGAATTAAAATGATTAAAAATACAACAACAAAAGAATCAAATTTGTAATCCTTCTTAGAAATCTTACAAAATATTAACAAATCCTTACCAAAACAGAACATGACAAAAACAGATAAGACAAGGAATTAGAAATGGTTTTCAAATAAGATTAAAAATTAAATTATTTCTAGAATATAACAGGTTATCCATTTAGCGGCTTAAAACCTATCCAGTATGCTTTACTTTTGTATGAAGTATAATTTATTAAGTAATTGGTTCCTATTTACCAATTGAAGGATTGTTTACCCATTAAAGGATTCATAAAAACAGTTAACATTCACTGCAGTAATGGTTACTTATCCAGCATTATGTGTGACCTACTGTTTAACAAATTAGAGAAATTATGAAGAAATATGATTTATAGCTAGTTCTGGATAAAAGATTTGGGCAATTCACACAAGCCCTTGTATCGTTGTATTCATTGTATTGTTAGACGAATATACAACAGTGTATGATTGCTGTTGATAATTAAAAATCTAATACACTTATACACATTTTTTTCATACATTTTTGGAAGTTGTATGGGTTTCGTGCTATCGGTTTATGTAAATGCCAGTAATCAAGAAGGAAAATAAAAATACAAAATATTTTCTATGTAACTTGAGTCAACAATTAACATTTCAAATTTATAAATGTTCGCACAGATAACTAATAAATTTATTTTTTTCCGTAATGTTTTCCATTTTTTTTTTTGTTTGAAAATAAAACTACGAACACTGGTCTTCTTCTTTTTATCGCTTTTTGACGTTTGAAATACGAAATACACAATACAATATAGCATTGAGCGTTCACAAACAAAAAGTGTATTCAATACAACATACACGATACAAAGTCATGTGAATTGGCCAATTGAAATCTCCTCTCATTGTTATTTTCCACGAAAAGTTCTGATTGCCACAGAACTACTTGTTTACTATTTATAGATAGATACGGAGTTAGTGAAGTTCAGTCAGTCTTGTGCGAAGAGGCGATGCGTTTGAAGAGAATAATCATGGTGTGAAGATCTCCGTTACAAAGATCTGTCGTATAATTGTCTAGTAATTGTTATTGTTTATGCAAAGGGTATTAACAGAGGAATAAAAAACAAAGCAATTGTTGTTGTTTACATCAAGTTGTGAACAGTGGCACACAGAATTGTGCAAATAATAAAGAATTTTAATTAAAACCAAACACAAATTTATTTTTATTTTTATTTGCAATCTACGAACTCATATTTTAAACATCTTTTAAAGATAAAAACGTAACAATACATAGCTGATTACTACAAGCCGTCAGTCAGGATTACTATCTAAAACCTACCACAGCACTTAAATTGTGTGTGTTAATTTTATCCAAGAATGGTGGTTGGAACTTCAGTTTCAAGTCGATACTGAATGACAAATTTTTGAAAAACTTTTCAGTTTTTGCCACAAAACTGCTGAGTGACACGCGCCTAAGAAATATTTGTTTTATATTTCGTTTTCAGCGAAATATATTTCTTAAGCAAATGAAGTGGAGTAAATAGAATTCATGCCACATGTACCACTGTGCAACAACAAACCTTAAAAGTCATATATTTAATCATTATCAGTAATTATTCTAATGGCTCTTGAGGAAAGCAATATTGGCAATAACCGACACAAAATACTAACAATGTAAAAAGTGTACAAAATAAAGATGAAAATCGTTTAGCCTTTAAAGACAACCAAATCGACATCTTCACATAGATTGTGATTATGTTTAGAATGGCTTTAATGGCAAAAGTTTACTTTCAGATTTTGGCAACAAAATTACCTCGAATTTAGTTATAATTTTGTGTACAAGGATATTGTCGCTGTTGTTGTAATGTTCAAATGAATACATGCCAGTGTATAGATGTTCGACATAATTAAAGTAATTGGTATTGGACATTTCTCTGTGTATGCTTGTATGTATCAATGTTATGCACATAAAGGACTTTATGATTAATATTAAGAGTTAAGAGTGCCAGTTACCTTGTTGTTAAGGGCAGAGGAAAGAAAGAAAATTAAGCACATAAGGTTGAAATATTTCACACATGTCCATCAGGAAATATTAAAAGACTAGATTTGGCCAACGTTTTTTACTATGACAACACAAAAGATGAAAAACTAAAACAAAACTAAATAATTCTTTGGCGACTACCTCTCAGCAGAAAATCTGTATTTCCCGCCACTCACGTATGTATAAAATTAGCACACAAAACATGAGAAACCAAGCTGTAATCTTGACTACAAGGTTTAAATTGCCAATAATGTATGGCCATAACCTTAATTAATAATTGAAAAAAATATTTTTGCTATTGCATAACAACTCTGTTGAAAAAATATGAGTGGAAAAAACAGAAATCTTATATCAAATTATTGTCAAATTGACGACCTTAATAATAAAAAAAAAAAAACAAAATAATGAATGGCCATTTATAGTGCTGATATCAATTAAACTAAAATGTTTCGCTTTTTGTTTCATTTTTCATTTGTTTCCTTCAACATTTTTCACATCATAAGGACTCAGCAAAAAATAAATGAAAAACAGGAATGAAAAAATATTACGTTTTTCATTATTATATGCCAGGGTACGTGGTACGTGCTGTGTTATATTGCCAGTAATAAAAATTGTTATTAAATTATAATCTTTTTTTTTTTTTTTTTGTGTGTGCTTTTTTGCTCTTTTTCTTGTTGCTATACAATATATTAACACACAACAATTTATTAAATGAATTGAACGGAAAAGAAATTTTCTTTTCAAACAGCAAATGGCAACAAATTAAATTAAGCCCGTTTCACTAACAAAGTTGGGAAAACTCAATGAAAATAAAATTTGAAAACTTAAATAATGCTGCAGCTGTAGCTTTAATTGTATTAAAAATAAAAACTTTAATTTTAAATATTACTTTTAATTAATACCATCGCCATTAACTTTTAAAAATAATTTCATACGATTTTTGTTTCGTAATTCCATTACAGAGTGATGTATTCGATGAAATTGATTTATCAGATTTATGTACAGCCGAGTGCAGTATTAAAAACGTAAATCATAGTTTTCAGGTAAGTTTGTTAATACAAAATGAAACAGAAAAAATTGTATGTGTGTTGGTAAATAGGAAGTTGGAATGTTAAAATGTCATCTCCCCCTTTTAATGAGTTCAAGTAGATTACACATCTATAAATGTATTACAATTTAATGTTGCTTTAGTAACTTGAATTTTTTCCCCTGATGTATATGTATACAAATATTAAATGATCACAAATACAAAAAGATCACGCATATGAACGTTCTGATAAAGAGAAGTAGAAAATTCAAGGATTTTTATATTAAAGCTACAATTAGCCAAACGTTCACGGGACATAATGGAACGTATAACCATTTTAGCATATGCAATTGCAATGCAAATGCTTATCAAAATTATATTACCGTTCTGAAATCGCTCTTATTTTTATATTCTAAAAATAAACGTATGTACGTTCCGTTACGTTTCGTAAACGTTTGACTAATTTATGCTTTATTCTTCCATGCTGACATGGCATAATTACATTGTGGGAGCTTGTGTTTCATTGTGTAATTATTTTCATTAGATTAGGAACAGAGCTTATGAGTTAGATATGAAGAGTTGTACAATCCTCATTTGATCTGCAATCCTCCACTGCAGTGACGACAATCTAATGAACTGTGTCATATTTGATCAACGGAAGAGATGATAATGCCGAACCACACACAACTTAGATGGCCTGCACAGCTACATAGCCCAGACTCTGCATCGTCTAATTATCGTTAGTTTTTATTTCTGCAGAATTGTGTTTTAATTCCTTATGGACCAACAAAACGCTAAAGGATCAGTTTTCGCTTAAGAATACTCAGAGCTTCTATACTCATGAAATAATTGTTTTCCCTTAGAAATAACAAACTGAACTTTTACAGTTGACAACTTCTATCTTGCTGAAGCTACATCTGTGCAATTAGTTGACATTTATTCAGTCTGTTTTACCAAATTACGGTGGATGACCACAGATATCGAGGTGTGTTTACGCGTGAATGGAAATCATCGCAAAATTATCTTCAGCGATGAAGCGTTTTTTTGAATAAATGGCAACGTGAAAAAAGAAAATTATCGAATTTTGGGGCGAAACCCATCTACTTGAGATTCAAAAGTATCGAATGAATATCGAAAAAGTCCCTGTTTAATATGAATTCTTGGGCGATCAGAATCATGTATTCATGTTTCCTTGAGAATAATATTAGCGAGGGCATGACTATTATCGAAAGCATGAGAAGTAAATGATTACCAACTGATTGTGGCCTCAATATGATGATCAATAGGACACTACTACGTACCACACAGTTAATTCCACATAGAGTATTCTTTCGAAATGACCTTCTTGCATGAAGGTGGTCAAATTTGATCACGTTGGGCTTTTTCTTGTGGGGTTTGCGCAATTGCTGGTGCATGCGTTCACCCCCCGCCCCCTCCCCAAAATTGGAGGGCCCTCAATCCTTACATAACCCATGCCATCGATTAGATTCAGATTCATTTTGCACCAAAGTCATTGGACATTTCAGATGGCCTCCACCCAGAGAATTCATGGCGATATTATATTTCACACATAATGACCCCAGATCAAACAGCTCCATCAAAAACGTGGATGAAAAAAAATATTTCTTCGACGACCGCCCCTCAGCAGATATCTGGCAAACACTCTGGGAGTGAAATAAAATTGCCGTGAAAAGTTTCTCAAGAAAATTGGCATCCGAGGTCGACTTTAAACTGCAGGTTCCGCCACTAATGTATAAAATTAACACCCACACAACATAAGTGATGTGAGAAGCTAGGTCCTAATCCTATCTGAAGGGTTGTAATGACTAATCACGTATGTACATAGGTGTGTACATAATGGCATTAGCAGGCCTTTCAAACCTTAAAAATATTCAAAGATATCTCAAACACGCACACAACATGATCCGTAATCCTGAGGGGTTGTAATGGCCAATTATGTATGTATGTATCTCAAACACATGCGTACATACATACATAATTGAACATTTTTAAACGCCATATTTGATGATTCTGCTGTTGTAGAGAACACTTTATTCGGAATTTTTGTTTTATTAAATATGCCAATTAAGAAGGAAAGGCGATTATATTTCATATCATTTACGAACTTAATACAAAAAGTTCCTTTTCTGCTTCGTAAAAGAATTCTTTTGTTGTCGAGTATGTGCTATGGCTATAGCCATTGCCCTAATAAAAACCAAATTTTTTTATTAACACTGCCATAAAACTACCTTTGAAATACTATCGTTTTATCAAATATTTTCTTGCTTATCAAATTTGCATTAAGAAAACTTTTCCTATTTCTTTTCCTTATATGGCTTATACCAGCATAAGACATATTTGATAGGTATTGTTTAATAAGTGCTATTGGATTACACATCCTTAAAAAAAAAACATTTCTCTTATATTTGTATTGTACAGAGTGGTCCATTTAAAAGTTTAAATTTAAAAATGCAATAAAACGAAAACAGTTTAAAATTTGGGAAAATTTATATTTTTGTTGTGAAGTACAATTGTTTCGGTTAGAAATGGAATATTATTTCATTAATATGGCTGCTGTGGCTGGCCTCACAGTACCTTATTCGATAGAGCACCGTTGACGAGGATCCATTGAGCGGCCCGGTAAATGGCCATTACCTCCGCATGAAATACGCTATAATAATCCGGCAGTCGGAGAGAAGTGTTTAGGTCCAGTTTCACAGAGTAGACTCGGCTACCAACCCCATTATCGAGTTTAGAGCCGTCGGTAGTTCCGAGGGGACGATCGTGTTAGAGTCACAGTTGTCCCTACTCGGAATCAGGAAGTGAAACCCCTGTCATGATAATATTGCTCAGGGAGATAATCGGTGTTCGATGGGGCCACAGGATCAACCTCCAAAGTAGGGGAGTGACCAGTAGGTACAATGTGCCAAGGAGACAGAGCAATAAATCTAGTCGCAGCGAACTTAGCTGCCTGCTTAGCGAGAAGCACAGTAGGAAGCCAGTTAAGCATTGCGAACAAGGTGGGGGTGGTGCGTAGAGCACCGGTTATATAAATGGCCGCAGACTTAGGTATTTGTGGGGGTGGTGCGCAGAGCATCGATTACATAAATGGCCGAAGTCCTTCTGACCTTGTCAAGAAGTCTAATGTTGTGTAGTTTGTTCAGAGCAGTGCTCCAGAAAGCTACACCATATAGGAGGTTGGTTCGATAACCGTAGAATAGATCCAGCGCATGATCCTTGGGCGAAAAGAAGTACTTACCGCTCTGCCGCAGCAGTAAGGAGCACAAGACGCCTTACGTGCCCTAGCAGCCAGATTTGCCCTCCAGTTGAGTTTGGGATCGAGTATCAGGCCCAGATATTTATCCTCGGGACACAACGTGCGTATGGTCCCGCATATGATAGGAAGGGTGAAGGTCGGAATCTTATATCTCCTAGTGAAAGAATCGTATCGGCCTTAAAGGGGTTAATAGACAATCCAAAATTTCTGCACTAGTCCAACACAATCGACAGCGCCAAGTTCAACTTATCTGACAGCGTCTGCAGACATATTCCCGACTCGGCAATGGCAATGTCGTCAGTGGCAATGTCGTCAGGCTTATGTGCAGTCCTCATTTTCAAAGAAATATGGCCCAATGATGCCTCTGCTTCACAAGCCACACCAAATAGGCGCTCATAATGGGTTCATTGGCTTCTGTAAGATCACGTGTGGGTTTTCTGATCCACAAATACGGCAATTTTGCTTATTAAAGCACCCACCAAGATGGAAATCGACATCATTGTGCAGTTTCTCTTTGGCACAAAGTTCCAATAAATCTAAAGGTTACTCGAAAGTAAAAGAATTCATTACATTTAGGGCATATAATATATTGAATTATCTGACAGAATAGAATGACATAAGTGTTGCCAGATTCGAAATAATCGATGGTACAAACTTAAACCGATAGATGGTCCACCCTACCGTATTGTAAGAGAACAACGTGTGTATTTCTTTTTTACTTTTTGGAAGAAGTTTAAATTTACTTATTGACTTCAAGTACAATGGATATCTTTTTTACATTCTTGCTCTTTCCTTTACTTTTCTTTGCAAACTAAATTCTTAAAAGTTTTAAAATTTTTTTGTATTTCTTTTTTTGTTTTTTGGGAATGTTTAAATCAGGAAAACTTTTCTTAAGCATGTGTTGGTTTGGATGCCTCATTTGTGTGGAGATACTCGTGGTATTGTATGGCATGCAGGAGGAAAAAACAAGGTTACTATATGGGATAAGCTTTATAAAGTATAAACAGAAAAGAATGTATTTTAGAATACTTATGAAATTTTTATTTTACATTTAAAAGGGGAAATAATAATTTTAAGAATTTTATAAATATTTTTGTTTTATTTCTTTAATTTTTTTTTTATAGAAAAATTCTTTGAAAGTGTAACAAAGAAATTAAACAGAATATTTGAAAAACTTTTTTTACAAAGTATTTCTTTTGCATTTAATTTTGCATTTATTCATTTGAACTGTTATTGAAAATAATATTGTATATCAATAATGAAATTCAATGGAAAATTCTTAAATACTAATTGCAAAAGGAATTTTTGTAACATTTAACACGCAATGGAACAAAAAAAATTCAGGGATATATGTACATCAAAAAGATAATAGAAAATTTCAAATAATTAAAAAAGAATTGATTTTTTGTAAAGTGATAGTGACTCCTCTTCGCATTATTATTTTATTTATAAATCCTCTGCAATGCATTGTTTTTATGAAAAAAATACTTTTCGAAGTACTGCAGTTGCACACCGGGGAAAACTTGATTAATGAAAATGAAAAAAGGCAATATTATAAATGGTACAAACGGTTGAGGAACAGCAATATGGTCCTAAAATAAACAGAATGAAATAAAATATTAAATAAAATACAAAAATGCAACAAATTTATGAAAAAATATCATGTTTTTATTAAAACTGTTGAAAAAAGTTAGATTTTTTTCAATAGAAAGGACAAGCAATCAATACCAGGAATTGTATATGAGAAATTAATTTATTCAACATAAAGTTAAAAGTTAAAGTCGTCGTAGTCTAGTAGGTAGTATGTTGGCTTATTAGATGTAAGGCAACTGTTCAACCGTTCTTCGGCGTCTTCCTCTCAGCAGATTTCTGGCAAAAACTCTGAGAGTAAATAAAATTTGCATGAAAAGTTTCTCAAAAAAAAATTTGTCGGAATCGACTTTAAATTGTTGGCACCGCCACTCCTGGAGAAAAATAACACACACAACATAGGTGGTTTAAGATACTAGGTTGTAATTCTGACTGAAGGGTTATATTGACCAATTATTAAATATTAGATACTGGTGTTTTGCTTTTACACCGATTGAGAATAAAATTATAAACAAAATCTAAGAAAACAAAACAATGCAGTAAACAAACCTGTTTACAAATTATCGTATTGCTTAATATAATAACAAACACCAGCATAAAAAAAATTGTCAGCAGGTAAACAAAAATACACCAACAACACTACAATAATAAATGTATTGAGAAGGCGAAGTCATGAACATTCGCCTTCAAGAAAATTCATCAGACTGTTTACTTTGCAATATAAAAGGAGGGGCAAAGCAGGCGAAGGAGTTAATAAAGTTCCATCAGTCTTGTGTGAAGACGCGGTGTGTTTAAAGATAGTAATCGTGGTTTGAGGATCTCCATTACAAAGATCTGCCGGATAATTGTCTAGTAATTGTTATTGCTTATGCAAAGGGTATTAACAGAGGAATAACAAAGAAAAGCAATTGTTGTTGTTTACATCAAGTGGCACACAGAATTGTGTAAATAATAAAAAATTTTAATTAGAACTAAAAACAAATGTATCCGTATTTTTTTTTTGCAATCTATGAGCTCATATTTTAAACGTTTTTAAAAGGTAAAAACCTAACAGTATCGTAATGTAGTAATCGTAGCTTTGATTTCGAATTTTCTCCATTATATCAGGGGGATATCCTTTAAAAGACCGGCGATAGATCTCGTGGTAAGTGGAAAATAAAGTATTTTTTTTCTTCATTTCCCAACATGATGCCTATGGCCTCATATCGAATCTGTTCTTGTTGTGGATTTTTTCTTTCCTCAGTTCCTTTCATTTGGAGCTTTATATCCATAATTTTTAACAGGCCTTAGGCAATTTCTTTACTTCATTCGAAACGAATTATTGATCTAGAAGTACCATTTTGCTTCAGGTTATCGCTTCAGCCATTTTCTGTGTCCATGAATCACAATTCCAGAGCCTATTTCGCTTCGTAGCTTTAAATTGAAAGTCAAACAAAGTGTGTGTGAGTCATCACATATATACATACATACATAATTGGCCATTACGACCCTTCAGTCAGGATTACGGCCTAGTTTCATTTATGTAGTAGATGTTCGTTTTATACATGAGTGGCGGGACCTACAGTTTAAAGTCGACTCCGACAGAATGAGTGAGTGTGAGTTATCATTGAAATGTATTCAATTTAAACACCAATGGATTACATTCTATATTTAATATAAAATAATTCAAATATTTGCCGTAGTTTTTCCCTGTCGAGTGCATACGAAATTTCACATTTTTCATGATTTCGGCTGGATTTGACCCTTGGCATAGCTCAGGTTAGCCTTAAGGACCGCAGTAGCTTACGACTTTTTTGCCAGCACTTGGGACTTAAGGAAACCCCCATAAGAAAAAGTCTACGGAGTAAAAGCATACTATTTCGGTGCCCCATTTACCTAACCTAAGCGTGCAATAATAATGAAGTCGCCGTGGTCTAGTAGGTAGTGTGTTGGCTTATTAGACGAAAGGCCCGAGTTCGAATCCCAGGCCAGACATCAAAAACAAAATACAAAAAGTATTTCTTCGGCGACTTCCTCTGAGATTTCTGGCAAAAACTCTGAGAGTAAAAATTGCCATGAAAAGCTTCTCAAAAAAAAAAAATTTGTCGTTCGGAGTCGACTTTAAACTGTAGGTCCCGCCACTCATGTATAAAATTAACGCACACAACATGAGTGCTGTTGAGAAGCTAGGCCGTAATCCTGACGAAGGGTTGTAATGGCCAATTATGTATGTATGTATGTAAACGTGCAATAAATTTTTGTTTGCGTCCCTTTTATTTCTGCCACCACTGTATACACAGCCTGTATAGCCTCTTTTCCATTTGCAACTTATTTTGAAATTCTTTTAAATCCAAGGTTATTTCATTGCATATTTAACACAAAACTAACAGTGCAACGAGAGAAGAGAGAGAGAAAAAAACAAACCCACTTGAATTTCTCTTCCTGACAGAGATAAACGTGTGCCATCAGCATATAATACTTATTATTAATGCCAACCCAACTACTGTATCTTGCAGCATCATGGATTTGAAACATTTTACCCACATATGAAAAACGTTTACTTTAGAAAGGAAAACTTGACATTTGCTTCCTTATTTGTTTGGTTTTTTATTTTATTTTTATAGGTTTCTAGTTGCCATCATCATTAAAGAGGGTTGTCATGTAAAAGTGTGAAATAGAAATGCAAAGAATTGTAGTCGTTTTGTTCGATAGGCAACAACTTTTTAGTTAGTTTTGGGAGGGCTTATAAAAAAATTGTCATTAAAATGGAATTTTGAAAAGGCAAGTTTTGCTTAAATTAATCAGCTAACAAGAGCAGGGTCTAGTTGGCCTTCTACTCCATGTAGTTGGCTTTAATAGCTCACACGGTAAGGCGAGCTGGATGTTCTCATTTCTGTTTTCTAATAAATGTTTTCACTGCTTATGCTACATCCTACATATTAAGAGAGGATATGAGTTTAATATCCTTCTCATCCTCATGCCTTTAATGTGTACGTTGCTATTTTTCCAAGCGAAATAAATGAAAACTTATAAAAGCGTGAAATTACTTGACGAAATAAAACGATTCAAAGGAAAGGATGGTTAGGATATCACATATAAATCTTCCACCAAAATGAAAGAAAGAAAAAAAAGACAGACAAGCTTGATAAAATACCTTTAAATATATTCTACTATTTGTGCACTCAAGCAAAATATAATTTATGTTTAAAACATTACAATCCACAAACTCAAATAAAAATGATTTTTTATAAGAAAATAAATTTTTAAATACTTTTCAAATTCCTAGAAAACCAAAAAAAATATGCTTATTTTTTACACACGACTAAACGTTTGCTGAAGCCTACAGAATATTCAAATTTTCTTGGATTTTAGTCTATAAAACTCACGTTTTTTTAAAATATTTTATGGCGAACATGTTAAAGTAAAATAATCTCATTGCCATGGGCTGAGATAGATGGCTTAAGGAAAAGAAAAATTCCTTAGCCACCATAAAACGTTTCAGTAACCACGTTTTATTAATTTCAATTTCTTTTGTAAGCCTCTTAATAATTTGTTCGTTATTCAATTAATCTGTAAAAAGTGCTTATGCTTGATAGTATTAGAATCCTTAAGCTTTCCTAATGAATTCTATGCCACATAGATTGGTGGCCAAATTTATTTTTCACTCATAATTAATTTCAAACAATTTGGTTTTCTAGGAAAAAATGAAAAAAATAAATGCTTTGGTATGCTTAAATAAAAGAAAAGTATCTTTTTTATATACCACAATATACTCATTATTAGAAGTGGCAAGTATGAGAAGTGACGTTAGAATAACGTTTTTACATTTTAAAAATGTTTAAAATATGAGCTCGTAGATTGCAAATAAAATAAGAATAAATTTTTCTGTTTAGTTTTAATTAAAATTCTTTATTATTTGCACAATTATATGCGCCACTAAACACAACTTGATGTAAACAACAACAATAACCTTATTTTTTTTGTTATTCCTCTGTTTATATCCTTTGCTTAAACAATAACAATTACTAGACAATTATTCGACAGATCTTTGTAACGATGATACACAAACAACGATTACTCTCTTCAAACACACCGCGTCTTCACACAAGATTTACAGAACGTCACCCAGACAAGGAAAACAGTCTACATACACAGCGCTGTATGTAGACTTTACATATCTAGACTATCTAGACTTTATTATATACAACGGTGTATGTAGACTTCTTTCTGTGACTGTATGTGTTTGATAGGGACAAAAAATTCTCTCTTTAATGTAATACATCGTGAATAAATATGCATTCAAGAATAATACCATGTAAAAATATTCGATACTTTATCATAATAGACATGTCCCATTTAAAGTGGTCTAGTAGGAGCGACGTGAGGCCACGGTGCAAATCCCAGGCCAGACATTTCCAAAAAAACGAAATTTGAAAAAATTATTTCTTAGGCGACCTCCTCTCAGCAGACAAAAACTCTGAAAGTAAAATAAAATTGCCATGTAATGAAGCTTAAAAATCTGTCACATAAGAAGTAAGAAGAAGAAGATCGTTGAAGGATAGACTCTCACCATTAATGGTGAGTATTAAAGAATGATGTTTATCATTTTCTTTTGGCCTCAATTAGACAATCTAGACAGCAATGATATCTAGTTTCATCAGGATGGAGCTACGTGTTGCACAGCTCATGTCACATTGACTATTCTGCATGAGCAATTTGGTGCCTTTTAATCTCACATGGAGGTGATGTGTTTTGACTCTGTTTGACTTTTTCTTGAGCCACAGATGTTTGCGAATAAGCCGCAAGTCACAAATCTCCTAAAAGCTAATAGCTCACGCCATCGGCTAAATTCTGCAAGATTTATGCACTGAAGTCACGGAAAATTTGAGAAGTCATGATAAACATTTAAACTATGTTATGTTGCACACATAAAGGCATCAATCGAATAAAAAAACTTCGATGATATCTCACACTCGCACTGTGTTTTATTTAAATTTAAAAATAAGAAGCTCTTAAAAAAACCCTGTGGTTGTAACAGCTTTAACAAACACGTTAGTTGCTTTGTTTTTGCTTTGTATATGCCCATATTCAGAAAACTAGACGAATTTAACCAATAAATGACTCGTTCTAGACACTTCTGGCATAGCTTTGTAAATTGATAAAACCTTTGCTATCGGAGATGAAATCCCTGTAGTCTAGTAGATAGTGTGTTGGCTTATTAGACGTGAGATCACAGTTCAAACCCCAGGCCAGACATTTCCGCAAAACAAAATATGAAAAAAATATTTCTTCGACGAGTTCTTCTCAGCAGTACATGTCCGGCACTTGGCCAGAGTAGAAAAAGGCAGCTAGTTGCCTACTATCATGCATGGATTTCTTTCAGTCTGAGTCGCTTCATCGGAAGCTCCGAGTGGTGCCTGGACTAGGAAAGAACGTGAAACTGTGATATGACAATGGGTCCTGTGTGTGGCCTAAGTGTGTCCGCTCTTGAATCCATCGAGGGGACAGCCACTTCTACCTACCTACCTAACACCTACCACACACAAACTGAATGGTGTGAGAACCTAGAACCTGGAACCTGTAAACCTAAAAAATCACCCAGCTATTCGCACGAACCTTGTGTGTCAGTTTATGTAACTTCAAGCTGTTAATTGTTTAGTGATCTGACTTGTTTCTTTAATTATAACTGCATCCACAGAATTTTATTTTCTACTTCTCCCTCAACACCACAACATATTATTGAATTGATGGACAATTACCTGCATAGATAGATAATAATAACCCTGATGCTGACAATACTTAATTAACCCATTACAATTTTGTAATTGTATGTGGTTATCCTTTATCCATGTTTCTATTAGATTCTCACGTTCTTCTAATTGTGAACGTGCGTTTGAGATTATCATGACAATAATTACGAACAGATTGTCTTCTATTATTTAATAATGAAAATAACAAAATCAAAGTTTTGTTCAATTTGTTTGAAATTCAATAACAATTACATTTATTACAGGGGAATATTATCGTTGTGTGTGTGTGCATTTGAAATACAAACAAACAAAATAATATATTGATGATGAGAGTGATGATGGCAATACGCAAATTATAATGGAGAATTATTTCACATTCGTATTCAATGTGAATTTCATGCACGTACTTTATGAAATAAATTCCTGTAAATGAACATTGTTTGTCACATAATTTCTGCAAAAAAAGTAGGTTAAGAGATACAAATTATTATGCACAGCATATTATGCGCATTACTTGCTTTCCTTATTGATGATTTAAAAAAAAAATATTGAGTGTTTGTGGGACCATGAGGATATAAAATCACAGAGCAAATAAAAACAATTCAAATAATTAAAGACGATTAAATTAATTATAGGATGCGCTGTCACAATTGTGCCTGAGTAAACTGAGTAGTGCATGGATGTAAACATTCAAATTGAAAAGTATTTGTGAAGATTATTAATGTTGTTGGTGATCATTAATCTTGGAATCAAAGAATTCAATGGTATTGTAACGCACAATTTAAAATTTTAAGCCTTCAAATGGAACGTAAACATGACAGACGTTAAGCCTTAGATTTAGAATGGTGGCGGGCTTACGACCCAGCTTCTCACACCACTGATGTTATGTGTGTTAATTTTATACATGAGTGGCGGGACTTAAAGCTTAAAGTAAAGGTTTGAGAAACTTTCCATCGTAAATTTTTTATTTACTCTCGAATTTTTGCCAGAAATCTGCTGATACGAAGTCTCCGAAGAAATATTCTCTCATATTTTCGTTTTGATGTCTGACCTTGACCAACACACTACCTACTAGACGTACAGCTACCATATTCGCGTACACATTCAGTTAAAAATGATTTCTTTTCATTTTTTCATTCTCATTGTTCTTGCATCAGGAATAATTCACTGATTACAAGATCTGGAGAATGCTGTAGATTTAGCAAATTTCTTCTTATTGATGTAACGCATAGGAATTCTCCCCTAAACAGATTTTCTATTCTCAATACATTTGATGGATAACCTTGCCACCTCACACCACTTACGTTGTGTGTGTTAATTTCATCCATGAGTAGAGGGACCTACAGTTTTTTTTAAAAATTTCTCTTGACAGAGTTTTTGCCAGAAATCTGCTGAGAGGAGGTCGCCTAAGAAACATTTTTTTCTGATTTGTTTTTGGTCGAAATATCTGACCTTTTGTTTGAACTGACAAACTAACTACTAGACTACGGCGACTTCACAATGACTTGCCGTATTAAACTCTTAATATGGCCTTGAATACAGTATTGTAAATAATTTTTAACAATTTTCATTTCAATTTCAATCCTTTATGCTGATGCTTAAACAGTTCCCGTTTTTAAAAAATATTTTTATTACCATAGAAACCTCATTAATCAGAGGGTTTTCGATTGTGATACAAATATTTCACTCAGTTGTGATAAAAAAAAAATGAAATTCTGTACAATAAAGAAAATATTCAGAGAAAATGGTACGTGATTGCTTTAGGCTACAAGCGATTAATCACGGTGAGCCTTTCTTTTGCCAGAGCTAGTCATGCAGAACCATGAAATTCCCGGCCAAGTGAATAAACGAACGAAGGAATAATAATTTTATACGATAAATTTCATAAATTATTCTTTTACTGACCAACTGAAATAAATAAAATAACAACAACTACAATAAATATAATAATAAATGGAATACAAGAAACAGAGAAAAAGTTTTGCAAAAGAGAAAAAGAAGAAAAGACAAAAGTTGTCTCTTTGCAATAAATGTTTCCAAATAAATCAAATGCTTGGATGGTAGCCTAGTTGTTGGCAACATGAATCATAAGAAAATGGAAAATGAAAATAAAAATTTCTTTGTAATAAATGTTTGCCATTTATGAGAAAGAAGTTTTCATAGTTCGTAAGCAGTGTAATAAATTCATTTTTAAATCGAACGGGATATCGAATTTAATGATGTAAGGCAAATGGCAAATGGCCAAGACGTACTGGCTTCATATTGATTGTTCAATATTAACTTGCTAGACGTTGTGGTGCACAACAAGAAAAACATGTTAATTTAACTACCCCAGTAGAGGGCAGTTGCAAGCAAGTTGAGAATATATATACGCTTAGACCGAGTATGGACCAGAGTGAACCAAAATCATTCAATTCTCCTAGACTTCAGAAAATTTCTAACTTCTCGACATATCATACATGCATACATACATAATTGGCCATTACAACTCTTCAGTCAAGGTTACGACCTGGCTTCTCACACTTATGTTGTGTGCGTTAATTTTATACTTGAGTGGCGGGACCTACAGTTTAAAGTCGACTTCGAATGACAGATTTTTGAGAAACTTTTCATGGCAATTTTATTTACTTTCAGAGTTTTTGCCAGGAATCTGCTGAGATTCTACTTTATGAGGCAGTCGTTGTTGCAGTCGCCGTTGTCAAGTATGCAGTTTGTATGCTTATTGGACATGCAATCCCAGGACAGACATCTGGAACAAAATGAAATCTGAAAAAATATTTCTACGGCGACTTCCTCCGTCAGCATATTTCTGTGTCGATTTTGTAAACATAAAACCAAAATCCTTTGGAAGCCACCATGGTCTAGTAGCAAAATGTGTTGGCTTATTAGACACGATTCTACAGTTCACATCCCAGGTCAAACAGCTCCAACAATTCCAAATAAGAAAAATTTTTCTTCGGCGACTTCCTCTCAGCAAATTTATGGCAAAAACTTGGAGAGTAAATTAATCGTTCGAAGTCGACTTTAAACTGTGAGTGGCAACATTCGTGTATAAAATGAGCACACACAACATATGTAAGTGCTGTAAAGAAGCTAGATCGTAATCCAGTTGTAGGTTGTTGCAGTCAAGGGTTGTAATGATATGTTAATTAATAATACTTTGCTACAAACATTTGCCACGGCAATTTTCAGAAAACTCGCCACGCTAGCCAACATTGACTTTTTGTTCTTTTCCCAGAGGCCATTTATCGATACTAGCACTGATATAATACGGTTTTATTCGTAGCTACGTTGCCAAGTACTTAAGTTCCATGTGCAGTAGATCATCCTATGAAATAAAACCCGGCAGTACTTAAACAAAATAGACTCACAGTAAAAAAAATATGAACCAATGAAAATGATTTTTTACTCACAGTAAAAAAAAAATAAAAACCCTATTGAATTAAAATTATTCTGAAGTATAAGGGAGACCCTTTTAAATTAAATTTATCAACAGCATTTGATATCGTATATGTGCAGTACTGTCTAGTAGGATAATTGTTCATCTAACTGGCTTTATGGCATTGATTTAATAGAATTAATATGACTTAAATGGTATATTTTCCTCAACATTTTTTATTTTTTCCTTTTTTTCGTTTTTTTTCTTCCTTTATAGCTTCATAGCTCAACAAACATTTATTTTTCGTTCATAAAATATTTGCCTGCGTAGCAAATATTTAAGCAAAAAATTCCAGGAAAAGTTTTGTGTACTTTTCAGAATTTTTCTATCCAATCAAAAATATTTTTTCCTCAACTTTTTGTTTCAAATTAAACTGATTGATATTGAATCGGATTTACTAGAACAGATAATGACAGAAAGTTTTTCGTTTCTTTCTTCTGTTTAACTTTAAAACTCGTGATACTGAAATATGAAATATATACAGAGTATCAAGCAGCAGCTTAATTTCAGTTGAAATGACAAATAAATTTTGGGCTGAAAGAACCGAAAGCATAAATATTTGACATGAGTTAACAGAGAAAGATTATTTGGAAGGATGGTGTGTATTTAAATTAAAAATAAAATTTAAGTGGAAGACGTTAAGCAAAATTTACTTTGAATTATATTTTAAGAAAATTCCTGATAAATATTGAATATGATGGCCAGAATAATGCCTTAAAAAAAGAGATGATAAAACGTTGGTTAAATTTCCAAACAAGATAAAAGTATTAAAGAATTTACTTTGTGGAAGCATATTACCCTAAGGGTATTACAGTAGGAATGCACTGTTTTATTTTAAAATAAAGACAGGTAATTTTTGATCACCCATCAAATGACCGCCACGTTTCCGCTGACAAGCCATTAGTCTTGTCATGAAATTTCCCATGATATTTTCACAGTGATTTGGCTCTGTGAAGTCGCCGTAGTCTAGTAGATAGTGTGTTAGTTTCTTAGATGCCAGTCCGTGGTTCAAACCGCATTTCGTAACAATCTCATGCATCACCCACAGTCGCCGTAGTCTAGTAGATAGTGTGTTAGTTTCTTAGATGCCAGTCTGTGGTTCAAACTGCATTTCGTAACAATATCATGCATGACCCACAGTAAACAGAGGTTTCGTGTAAGCAAAATATTCATGCACCATACGTCCAACAAGCTTTTTTTAATATGTTTGGAGTCTAAGATATCTCGCACACTTTTTGTACGAAACTCTTTCAAAGGTTATGGTAAGGTCATATTGATTTAATATTGTACCAATAGCGCAGTCTGTAGCAGCACCACTGCTATTTCGAAACAAATTTTATGAAAGTCACTGTAATCCTGTAGGCAGTGAATTGACTTATCAGACCACGGTTCAAATCCCAGCTTAGACATCTCCAACAAAACGAAATATAAAAAAAATTCTTAGCCGACTGCCTCACAGCAGATTTCTGGCAAAATGTCTGAAAGTAAATAAGCCATGAATAGTCGCTTGGAATCGACTCGGATAAAATTAACAGACACAACAAAAGTGGTGTGAGAAGCTAGGTCGTAACACCAACTAAAGGTTTGTAAAATAGGTAAGCAAGCATTTGAATAAACCCGAAATTTTGCAAGGACCCAAAGAAAAGAAACACTCCTTAAATCGAGTAGTCTTACTGCTCTGTTGACGTCAACCTTTGTATGCTTTGTGGACTGACGGCATCATTGATAATCGCAAGGTTACAAAATGCAAGAATTGCACTTGATCGGCAAGTGGCTTCAACAAAATGATGTGTCACGGCACACGGCCCAACTGAAAAGTTCTTAGGTAAACAAGAAAAAAAAATGGTTATTGGGAAATGATAAGAGCCATATTCGCATTCGATTCAAAAATATTTCCCTGAAAACACTGCTCAGAAGTATCAATTCGTTGTTGTTGTTTTTGGGTTGAAAAAAAGCTATCGCATACCAAATATTCAAACTGTAGGTCCCGCCACTCATGTATAAAGTGAACACACACACAACATAGTAAGTAGTGTGAGAAGCTAGGTCGTAATCCTGACTGAAGGGTTTTAATGACCAATTATGTATGTAATTATTTATTTTTATTTATTTATTATTTATTTATTGCGAAGTAAATTTACAAAAAATATTAATTTAAAAAAAGACTGACTGCTTTGGCCTTCGTCTTAAGGATGTATGCAATTATTTTAGTGCTATTTCTCTAATATTGTCTACGATTTGTATTGGTAATCAAAAATATAGTATTCTATGGAAACAATTCATGTGTTGATTGATATAAACAGACACACAACAAACTGACCATCAACTTTAATGCCGGAGATTCTATTGTGGCATGAAACGCTCTATTTTAAGCAAAAACAAAAACTAAAATAAAAATGAAATTTCCAATGTATTTTAGTTTCATTTGTTGTAATGCAATGAATATTCAAATTTATTTTTAAATAACACGAGTTCTAATGAAACCATAATAATTTGAAATTAAATTTCCATGAACATATTTTTTTTCTGTGATATTTTTAATTTTTATTTAAATTGTTTGGTTTCTTACTCCCAACGTTATTCGTAATTATATATGTATGTATGTAGGTATTTTGTATATTTTGTTTAATTATTTATTTGCTGAAGACAAAATTTTTTGAATTTAAATTTTAATATCCAAAGTACGGCCCCACCTACTAGTGGCTATAAAAATTTGCTAATTTTTCTTCTAAATTTTTAATTATTTTCATTAATGTTTTGTTATTAAAAACAAAAAAAAAACAAAAAACAAAGACTTGACTAAAAGAAATTTACGAAAACAATCAAAACAACCAAAGGAAGTCATAAGCAACAAGCCTGAGAATGAAATGAAGGAATGAAAGGGAAATTTATTATTCAACATGGAAGGAAATGCTTTGATTATTTCCTTCCATCTGTTTGTATTCTTAGAACACAGGCTTTTTTATCAAAAGAAATCTTGTCTCTATTCTTCCAGCCATTACAAAATAAATTACTTTCCAAATAGAGAAACTAAAGAGAACAAAACCGTTCAAATCTTTCAAATTTTACATCATATGCATGTGCGGCTAAAATGCAATTGACTGCTAGACCACCACCCAGTTATTTGAAACTTCATTCGTATAACTTAGAGATTAAATCAGTCCGTAGGCTCAGAATTGCATAAAGACTTCAAAATGATTCGAGACAGATTGTGCACAATTTCTATTGTATTTCTTAGTCAAATTGTACGAGTTCCCTTTGAGACCATATGACCCATTGGGATGCCACGCTGGCTTCTCACGTTTTAGTTTTCTCTACAATTTAACTTTAACTCTAAGCGACAGATATTTGAGTATGATTTTTCGTACAAGGACAAGTGTAAGTTTCTGCGCAGATGGATGCAAAGGTCCAGTCTGTATATTATCTAGCGAGCCTGAACTGAGTATAACCAAAAGTCTTTCAAATCATTGTAGTGTTTACCAGTCAGAAATCCTTGCTATAAAGCAGCCTACCGTTGAAGGCATGAAATCCTCAATTGTGAGAACAAAAACTATTCCTAACGATGGTCGACGCTCGTATCTCAATGGAAAGACTGATTAAATAGTTCAATATTCAGAACATATGGGCCCCAATTATACCAGACCTACCTTATAAACTACGAACTGAAGATAGGCTGGTGGGTGTAACTACTCAATAGGTAGGCACTTATGACTCTGTCTTGACAGTAGATCCACAGGATCTGTAATACGAATGAATAGAATTCGATGTGACTTTTCTTGTATGTAAGATTAACTGACATTGTCTAAAAGGGCGATACGTACAGCTCTTGGTTGTAATTTATTACGACTACTGTTGCATGAAGGCGAAACTATAGAATACCTTCCATGCCTCTGTCATACTCTTATTGGTAGATGCCTGTCGAAATTTGGATATTGTTTACAAATGACTTGTCCTAGATTTGAAAATGGAAAAAACTTTGGATTTTGTAAGACACACAAATCGGTTATGCGGTCTGTTGGTGGTCTATTTATTCGACTGCCAATCTTACCTATACTTGTCTTTGCAACATGCTGTTGAAACCAAATACCGCTCACATCAATATCATGAAGAGCGGGTCCAACGGTGTCTAATCGCAGCTTCTTGGCGGCCAATTGACATCACCATTTTGGGCTAATTAAACGGCCATCAAACGTTTGACGTAATAAATCGATTGTGCCATGAGATGTGTGAGAAGTTGCAGTATCCTATTGAAAACAAACATCGTTCACATCAATACCATAAAGAGCGGATACAAAAAAAAATTAGTTATCATTGCCCGATAGGTGTCTCCATTGACAGTAATGGTTGCTCCGTCCTCATTGTCAAAGAAATATGGGCCAGTGATGCCTCAGCTTCACAAGCCGCACCAAATGGTCACTCGTAATGTGTGCATTGGCTTCTGTAAGATCACGTGTGGGTTTTCTGAGCCCCAAATACGTCAAGTTTGCTTAGTAACATAGCCACCAAAATGAAAATGGGATTCATCCGGAAAGATAATTTGGCAAAATTGACATCATTGTGCAATTTCTCATTACGTTGTTCAAGCGTAAATCGATTTATTACTTTCATTGGAGACAATATACTGAATTTTATGACAGAATATAATGACATATGTAAGTATTGCCAGATTCGAAATAACCGATGATTCAAATTCAAATCGATAGATGGCCCACCTTATATATGTTGCTTCTCACCGTGGTAGTATGCTTGCGAAAAAAAATTAAGAAAAACGAACGCCTTTAGGCGATCTTTCCTTCAGCAGTACTCTGACTCTGACAATAAATAAAGTTACATGGAAAATCTTTACAGTCTATCGCTTGGAAACGTGCTGAACTGTAGGTTCCGACAATCGTAAATAACATGGGTTGTGTAGGAAGTTAGGTTTTAGTCATGACTAAATGATTGTAGTGGCTTATAAAAGTGTGTTAGATTCCATATATTTTTGAAGGACTCCAGCAACAATTTACAGTTCGTAAACAGTGTTATTTTCCAACAATGTTCGATATTTTCCAGAATCCAGAAAGCAGACAGAATTCGCAGTAAATGCGAGAGGAAGGCAATATATTCAGTGCAAAAAAAAAAATGGGAAAAAAATATGGAACAATTATTTAATTATTTCAGTTTTTATGAGATAAAAACAAAAATAAATAAAACCTTCGTTTGATTATTATTTACCAGGAATATTAACAAATTGAATTCATTGTTTATGTAGAAATCAAATAGGCAGACAGGCAATGGAAAGCATAAAACAGCAGCCATGATGGATTCAAAAAATATTAAAAAAAGAAGAAAAAAAGAATTAAAAAGAACATAAATGAAATACAATCTGAAAATAAAATATGAATTTTCCAATTTATAGCATTCAGTTAAATGGCCAACATGTGCTACATGAGGGGGTACAGTTTACAGCTTATGGCAGCATAAGCATTCAATTCAAATTCAGAGAAAAATTTTAATTGAAAAATTCAAGAAAATAAATATTTTTTACTTTACACACATATATATATATATATATATATATATACCGAAAGATATTTGAACAGAATTGAATTGCAAAAACTTAATTTATTATTTTGGTTTTTGAGGTAAGAAAAATGAATTTATCGTTTTGGAAAAATTAAATTTGCTCATTTCATAAGATTGCAGCTCATTTATTACAAAACCAAGCAATTAAAAACACTTAACTCTGCAATAGCATGGTTTTGATAAGGATTTATGTTTGGGTGTGATTGGTGTTTAGTTTTTACATCATTTAACATTGAAATTATAAAGAAAAGCTACAAAAACAAAGCAATGCAGTAAAGAAACCTGTTTACAAATGATTGTATTGCTTAATATAATAACAAACACCAGCATAAAAGAAAATGGTAAACAAGGAAACAAAAATATACCAACAACACTACAATAATAAATGTAAACTACGATGTTTAAATTTAAAGAGATTTCTAGAAAGCGAAGTCATGAACGTACGCCTTCAAGAACATTCATCAGACTGTTTACTTTGGCATATAAATATGAAGACTAGGCAGGCGAGTGAATCAGTGAAGTTCAGTAAGTCTTGTATGAAGACGCGGTGCGTTTGAAGAGAGTAATCGTGGTTTGAAGATTTATCGAATAATTGTCTAGTAATTGTTATAAACAATAAATGCGTATAAACCAAAGAAAAACAATTGTTGTTTACATCAAGTTGTTGTTTACATCAAGTTGTGAGCAGTGGCACACAGAAATAGGTGAAAACAAACAATGCACTTTCAAAATAATTCAAATATCGTCTGATATTTTAGAAAAAGTTTTCAAATTGAAAGTTTTTAATACCCCAGCCTGCTCTGATTATAAATCCCGAGTTGGGGTTCCCAAAAACTGCTTTCTTATCTTTCACTTACACTGTTGTGGAGTCGTTTAATTGTGCGTGCTTTTGCTTGTAATGCATTACAAACATTTATCATTCTCATGACAGATTTAATAAAAACTTTCACCATATTGTTGTTGTCATTTTATTATGATTATTACTTAGTTTTCTTGTTTTATTTTCCATTATGGAATCATAAATAAAAAGATTTAAAAGAATAAACAAACAAAAACGAAGTTTATCTTTGTCTTTTGGTTCAGTATTGTGTTGTGTTTATTGTGTGATCAATTCTTGGTGTTCAAACAAAAGTTTCACAATCAACAGCAAAACAGTTGAACGCGAACAGGCTATTGACAGAAGCTGTTTAAAATATTTTTGCATTTTAAATAAGTTTCTAAACGAAATATTTATTATGCAACCAGATAAAACACAAACAAGAATACAGAGTAACAGGAGAAACTTTCAGTAATTGTATCCATTATACAATAATATTGTTGCCACAATTTACCATTGTTGCCAATCTGTTTATTTCAAATATTATTTTGCATACGAAAAATGTCATGAATTAATGATGTCCATGAAGAGAAGATGTTAATACAGATGGTGGATAACATCTCCTTACCATCTTTGTTTATTTTTATCATACATATGTACATACATACATAATTGGTCAAAACTACCCTCTAGTCAGGATTACAACCTAGTTTCTCACACCAATTATGTTGAGTGCCTTAATTTTTATACATGAGTGGCGGCTGGAGCTACAGTTTAAATTCGATTCCGAACGATAGATCTTTTGAGAAACTTTTCATGGCGATTTTATTTGCTCTCAGAGTTTTTGCCAGAAATCTGCTGCGTAGTCTAGCAGTTAGTGTGTTTGCTTATTGCATGTGAGGCCACGTTTCAACCTCCCTAACAAAGCGAAGTATAAAAAATATTCCTTTGGCGGCTTCCTCTCAGCATATGTGTGGCAAAAAATCTGAGAACAAATAAAATTGCTATGGAAAGTTTCTTAAAAATCGGTCGTTTGGAGTCGACTTAAACTGTAGTAAGTTTTGTGAAAAACTAAGTCCATAATCCTGACTGAAATGTTGTAATGATGTAATGTATGTTATGTATGTATATTGCTTCGGTGGCTTCCTCTCAGCAGTATTCTATGAATAAATAAATAACTGCCATGAAAAATCTGCCTCTAGATCCCGACACTCATGTATAAAATTAACACACACACAACGTAAGTGGTGTTGGAAGCTAGCTCGTAATCCTGACCTTGTCTCTAACAACATATTTATGGCCAATATGATGTGTGTTTTAGAAATATGTTACTTAATTAAGTTAATAAAATCATGTTTCTTTTTCTTTTTTCTCTTGTCATTTCTAATTCAATTGAATTTTTAATCTTAATTAATATGATTTTCGAGCACTTTGCCATTGACCCCAAACTGACCGCAAATGTTAAACTAATCGTGTGTAACATCTATAGGATAATTATACAATGTATTGGAATGAATGTATGTAAGACTTCCATTGCTTTCAACCATACTATTGTGGCTATTGTTCATTTTTGATTTCAGTAAACTTTTACACAAGTACACGCAACCTTTGGGCCATCATAATAATAATGACCACACCATGAGCTTAATACGACCACAAAAAAGGAGAGGAGAGAAAAAATAATGAAATCATTAGACGTTGCAAAAAGTGTAAACACGAACAACAAATGCTTTAAACTTGCCCTAACCCTCACATCGTTGCTCCTAGCAAGGTCATGTCATGAGTTTCTTTTTGCCTGCGGTTAGTTAGCGTCTGATTTTATTACTCATCATCAGTGTAGCATTGTAAACCTTGTGCTTTTTGTAGTTTTTCAAAATTAATTGCAAACTATCTCATCCCAGATGTAAAATTTATGTGTTTCTGTATCACATTTCCTGCAGGATATCAACTGCATTATGCCAACGTTAATGCTACTCGTGCTACGCGTTTCATGTTCATGAAGCATTTTAATGCAGCATTAAATGTTGCTCTACGGCAGTGCTGATTGATTGCTAATTAAAGGCAAAAATTGTTTGGATATCGAGTTATTGCCTTTAATTGAAGGGTTGTTGTTGATAGCAATAAAGTTTTTTTTTGATTTTTTAGTCGTATGAATACTGAATAGCAGCAATGAATCGTTTTTTCGCTACTCATAAGTACTAATAAAATTCAACTACTCTGATTCATTCGTACTCACTACAGTAATCACTAGTTTGTAATCCTGACTAAAGGTTTGTATTCATTAAGTAAGTACGGAAGCATCCCTGCATGACAGCCACAGTGTAAAGGCCAACTTTTACCAACTTTCTTATGAATATGCCAGTAACTCCGTATTGGATTGAACAGTTCGTTCAGCATGCTCTTTGCGAATATCATTCATAAGCGATCGAACAATTGGTAGACAAGTAGCTTCAGTTTTCCAAAATTAGGACTGTGTTATTGCAATATTTTCCTGACATTTGCAAAACAAACAAAAATATTTGTTACGAAAATTGAAACGGTGTAACATCGTTTAACATTAAAATGATTAACAAAAGCTACACAAACAAATACAACTTGTTTACAAGTAAACCAATATCAGTATGAAAGAGAAGGGGATAGACAAGTAAGCGAGAATGCAACAACAAGCAATGTGAACAAAATACACAAACACCAATGAGGTCGCGATAGAGTTCTCGAGAAGGCAAAACTACGAACGTTTGACTTTAAGAATCTTCATCAGACAGTTAACGTGGGCATATAAAAAGGCAAGACAAAGGAGGCAACGACTAGTAAGAATTCAGTCAGTCTTGTGTGAAGACGCATTGCGTGTGAAGAAAACAGTCGTGGTTTGAAGATCGCCGTTGTAAAGGTCTACCGAACAGTTTGTTAGTACTTACGCTAACAGAAGTGTAAAGAAGAATAGCGAACTTAACAAATTGTTGTTGGTTACATAAAGTTGTGAACAGTGGCACACAAAAGTAGTGTGAACAATAAAGAGTTTAATAAAAACTAAATACATATTTATTTTTATTTATTTGCAATCTACGCGCTCATATTTTAAATGTTTTTAAAAAGTTAAAAACGTAACAATATTTCTACACAAAGTTACATTTGTAACCATTTTTTTTTTTAATTTTAAATGCAATTATATGCACAATTTTATTTTGCCTTTGCCATCATCAACTATTCAATTTATTTCTTGCAATATTTTATTTTCACATGACATTTTCAGCCAAATGTGCAGGGGATGTGTAATGCACACTTATGTTTTTGACATTGACTGACATGACTCACATGACTGACTGAATAAATAACTTCAACTATCTTAAGTACTTCAAAACATATACGATGACATCACAAAAACCATTTGAAATTCTGTAATAAAAAAAAAGTAGAGAAGAAAACATTTAACAACAATTAGAGGAATGACATGGAAAAATCCGCTCTCTATCATGTGGAAAATGGTGTCAACTTAAAAGATAAACTGTATAGACCATCTGCTGTTACTTTTCAATGTATGGCTTTCGTAATAAGATTAGATTACGCAGAAGGGAATGGAAATGATTTTGTCGTTGTTATAGAAAATGATGAAAGTACCGTGAAAGTATTGTGTATGGATATGCAAGACTTTTGCTGATAAAAAATGTAAAAAGTTTTCCTCTCTTTCACTATCTTCTTTGTTATCCTTCCTTCTCTCTCTCCTTTAGGACTTACTGCAATGATTTCCGAATATTATACTTGTCCCAATGACACGTACATATACGTCCTCAAATCTAATATAACCTAAAAATTTAAAAAATCCTGCAATAAACTGCATAGAGGAGATCAAGCACTCATGAGCAGTAGTGATAAGGAGCTATTCTGGAAAGCAGATCGAAAAGCGTTGGAAAGGTAATAAAGCCTCCAATAAATATGATTCGCTGGATCTATCTTAACATACGCATAATTGCTATGATGCCAGTCCCTCGGAGAGACTAGTCTTAACTTCTAACGACGGACAGAAGGATTAACCTTAACCATTGCACTACTTACTATTCCGACATGGGCGTTAAATATTATTTTACATCTCATTTTACAAGATCTGTATTGAAGAGCATTACAGCTAATACTAGGCTTTTTCTTTGGCGAATATTGTGTAAACGAGTACCCCGACAGAATTGTAAAATTTTGTTAACCTCGATTACATAACACCATAGCATGACCTCTTTAGGAAATTCAGAGTATGAGTTCCAAATAGAGTGAAGTGATAAAATAATACATTGCGTCACGCCTACAACTTCGTACATATTATCACCAAAGTCTCGAGGCTGAAAGCAGCATCTGTTGATAGGTATCATAGATCAGCAATGAATCGTTTTTTCTCTACTTATAAATACTCATGAAATTTTGAATATGAATGACTCAACAGTATTGAAATTCAACTATGTACTCTGATTCATGTGTACTTACTACATCAAACTCATAACATTCCAAATATGTTTCATTCATACGCCCACTCATTTAGAAATTCATAAATTTAGAAAAATACTTAAAATACTCATAAATCATTGATCAAAATTTACAGTCTTAGTTGTTGTTGCATTTACAAAAAAAAAAGAAGAAAGAAAAAGACAAAGACACAACCTTCTAGTGAGTATTGTAGTGTTCGTATCATACTTATTTTGTGATTCTTGTAAATGTTGAGTAAAGGAGAATCGAAATCAACATCATCATGCGTATTGTTAAGTATGAATACGATGAGTACTTCAAACTTTGAATATGAGTATTATGAGTATGGTATTAAAATATGTATGAATGCGTATAAGTATCAGAAATTATGAGTATGATTCGATTCTACTCATCTTTTTGAATCCTCATTGCTAATCTCTGATGGGTACCAGCTGTACTGTAAAGTAGTTTCAATTGAACCTTACATAGAGACAAGGTTATTTAATTATGATGGCAAGGAGTGGGTGTTGGCAAAAAATATTTCAAGTAAAATCTTCCGCATCAACTTTGAACAGTGACGTTGAATCCATGATTTTATAGAGTGGCATGACAGCAAAGGAATGGTGCGATGACTGCTCAATTCTATGTCAACATTGTAAGAACTAACTTGCCGGCCAGTAATCATTTCTGCAAGAGCTGTGGGTCTAATTAGGAGGAGGAAACTGTCTTTCACCTCATATGTCACAGAACTGCTCTTGTCATAAAGATACATTTTCTGACATCTTTGACCTAGTAGGTATCTTATAGACATCCATGCGATAGTATCAACCTTATGAGTTGCTTTAATAATAATAAAAAATGCAATATTTCTACTCTAGTCATAAACGGATTTTATATTATGAGCGCACGTGTCAATGGCGATATCTCAGGCAGTAGTATTCATACATATTTATAATTTATAAGATATGCACACATAGGCATGTAGGTAGATGTAGGTAGATTTTTAAATTCAACATCGATTGTAGGATTCTTGCACATGTAACGAGGCCATTCGGTTGATTAAACTGTTTCCACTAGAGGTAGAAAGTATCTTCATTGGTCAAACGCAGACATAGGAAATTCTGAAATTCTAGTTATGTTGAGCAATCAAAAGAGTTTTCACAGCACTTTTCGAATTTTATACCCAGGAAGTGAACCAAGTTTACAACTCCTTCCTAGATTATATGACATTTGAAGTAATTGTTGTAGTAATCAAGTGCGACAATAAATCTTTAATCCAATACAGTTATAAATTACGTTCTAATTGTAAGAGCCGTATAACTAAGACCATATGATCGGAAGTCGATGTAGTCTAGCCGGTAGTTCGTTGGCTTATTAGACATAAGGCCACGGTTCAAACTGCATCAGACATTAATATGAAAATATGAAAGCAATATGATTTCGGCGACTTTCTCTCAACAGATTTCTGGCAAAAACTCTGAGAGTAAATAAAATTGCCATGAAAAGTTTCTCAAAAGATTTATAGTTCGGAGTCGTCCTTAAACTGTAGATTCCGCTAGTAGTGCATAAAATTAACGCACACAACATAAGTGCAGTGAAAGGCTAGGTCGTAATCCCGAGTGGAAGGTTGTTATGACCAATTCTGTTATGTTATGTTACGATGGTAGTATGAAGTGGAAAGGAACTTGTCGATACCCTACAATAATGTCGATCTCCTAGTTTCGACTGATTCGCTTTGCAGCAAGAAAATTTATTAGTAAACTACGACAGTTAAAGCGAAATGAGTTGAAATTCTACACTTAAGCTTGTTTATGCAGAATTGAACAGGTATAGGGTACATTGAATTTCTGCCATAAATTCCTTTTTCTATTTTCTGTTTTCTCTTTTGAGTCATAAATTATTTATGATTCTTAAAAAAATAACGAACAACAACAAAATGGGGAAAACGTTCAGCAATAAAATGTTTATTTTGCTAGATTTTCTAATAAACTTTGTAGCCGTATAAGCACATGCTTTTCTGTTTTCTATGCCCTCCTTATACTTATCCTTATTGCTGTTATACACGTTAACGCTAAGGATGTTGAATTGTACTCATATCGTAAAAAAATGCATTTTACACAACATTATTGAGACATTGATGAAAGCTATAACTTTGGGGCCAAACAGAAATAATAACAACAACAACAACGCCAACAAGCAAAAAAACTATAAAATATCAAAAGGTCAAGTGATGACACAACATCCATTGAAAATGAACTTGAAATTCAAGCGAAAGGAAAAGAAATTTCTTTTGAAATTCTCATTTAATGGCAGCGCCACTACAAGGATATAATGAGTCAAAAGGATATACAAATTTTATCATCACCTGATTTGTTATGTCTTTAATGATAATTGAAATTAATTTGTATTTATTTAATCCATCCAATCATTATATTGTTGTGTAGTTGAATAATTTTTTTAAATTTTTGTCTTCAATGTTGAGCCATAAATGTGTAGAGGCGAAAATATTTAATCATGTGTTGCCAAGCCTGGAAAGAATACTTCAAGCGTGTCTGTGTAATGCTGTTAGGATGTATTCTTGACTACGAGATTATAATGACCAATTGAGGTCATAGGTGTGGTAACCCTACCATTCCAGAACTTGTTTTAAAGCGCTCTTTTACTTCTCTAAACTCCAGCACTTAAGCTCTCTGTAGCACAGTGCTATTGATGACCTTTAACATTAACTTTGAACTCATTTTGAAGATTGCAAATATCTTACGATTTTCATTTCGTATTTCTTTCTTTTTTTTTAGGTTATTACCCCAACACGTTCATTAGTACTGTGTGCTGAATCGAGACGCGAAATGGAAGACTGGTTAGGCTCTTTAAAAGCAGCCTCAATACCGCCAAGGTCAAGAGGTGATAGTTTTTTCATCGAACAAAATGATATTTTTGCCAATCATCATCACTGGTATGCCACCTCACATGCCCGACCCACCTATTGCAACGTGTGTCGTGATGCTTTGTCGGGCGTTACATCGCATGGCCTCTCCTGTGAGGTGTGCAAGTGTAAAGTCCATAAACGTTGTGCCGCTAAAGCAATAGCGAATTGCAAATGGACAACTCTGGCCACAGTGGGTAAGGATATAATTGAAGACAGAGATGGCAGTATTGTAATGCCACATCAATGGATGGAAGGCAATTTGCCAGTGTCGGCTACTTGTGCGGTGTGTAAGAAAACCTGTGGTTCAGTATTGCGCCTACAGGATTGGCGTTGTTTGTGGTGTCGAACAACAGTGCATGTAGCCTGTCGACCCAATGTAGCGGTGGCTTGTCTCATGGGACCCGCCAAATTGTCAGTAGTACCTCCGACCTGTGTCCATTCGATAGGCAATGATGATTCTTGGGATGTGGTAAGTCCTAAAGGGAATTTTTCTCCATTACTGGTGTTTGTCAATTCCAAGTCAGGAGACAATCAAGGCGTTAAATTCTTAAGACGCTTCAAGCAACTATTAAATCCAGCTCAGGTGTTTGATTTGATATCGACGGGCCCTGGCTTGGGCCTAAGACTGTTTCGCCATTTTGAAATATTTCGCATATTGGTTTGTTCGGGCGATGGTTCCGTCGGCTGGGTTTTAAGTGAAATCGATCGCTTTAGCATGCACGTAAGTACATTTGCTAAGAGAAATTTAAATACGAAATATAAATTTTTTTTTGAAAAACTTTTTCTAGAAACAATGTCAAGTGGCCGTTCTACCCTTGGGTACGGGTAATGATTTGGCTCGTGTCTTGGGCTGGGGTTCTTCATGCGATGACGATGCGCATTTGCCTCAAATACTGGAGAGATATGAAACTGCCAGCACTAAAATGTTGGATCGCTGGAGTATTATGGTTTTCGAAAAGGCCATACCCGTACAACCGAAAATACCGAAAATGTCTTTGTCTTCGGAACAGGAAGCCTTGTTGACGGGCATGGTTACGGCAGCCAATGAAAATTTACGCTCAATAGTGGAAACCGATGATTTGCCTACTTTAATGGGCGCTACAAAGACCCTGTGTGAAACAATCGATGATTTGCTGGAGCGCATGTGTGAACATCGTAAGGAGGATGACCAATTGACTGTAAAATGTGACATTCTAAGACAAAAACTGAATATGCTGTTGGATGCATTGAAAGAGGAAGAGAATGGTTCGCATAATGGCGATGAATTGTTTGCCACCATAAGTAGTATTATAGCAAAATCAGCACCTTCATCACCGGTACCCTCATCTCCATCAACTTCTTTACTGTGGGTTTAAACAAATTATTTGAATCGTGAAGAATGATGGTTTATTTCAAGAAATTTTCTTTGTTTTTTCTAGAAATCCAAACATATCAATTGAGAAAAATGAAAAGGATCAACTGAATTTTAAAGAGCGACGCAACAGTCGTTCGCTACGAGGCACCGAACGGGAGGCACTACAAAGTCGTGCTAATAGCGTTAAGCGTGCCATGTATAATGTTGTCGAACATTCGGAGCCTGGCCGACCAAAACGTTATCAGCGCCGACTATCCGTTACCCCCTTTGAGGCCTTGAAAATACCCACTACCACATCCAGTGATTCTACACCATGCACCTCCCCTCTACCCATTATACCACCCATTAACATAATATCACCTACCATGGAGACGTCACGTCTAACATGCATATCACCTTTACCGGACACCAGGCGTGAGTCCATGGATGAACATTTTTTCAATACCATTAGTCTACCCGTTCCCAGACAATTTGCCGATAGTCGCCGCAGTTCGGGCGTACCCGAAGTCATACAAGAACAGGAAGAGAATGCACATGGTGAGACTACGTATAAAATACATCGCATGTCTTTGAGCGGTGGTGCCAATATAGACGATGCTGGTAATCGTTTATCGCCTGGCAGCGAAGGTGCTACCACTCCAACCGAACGAAATTTCCTCAAGGTACCAATTATCACCAGTGAGACCATGGTGGATCCATTGTCAGACTATCGGCCCATCGAAGTATTCGAACGGAACTATTACATGAGTCGCGAATTGAATCGAAATAAAGAATCATTGGATGAGGAGGAGAGAGATATGGAAACGCCACAGTTGATCCACACTTGCCAGCTACAGGTACCAACCAGCAATATAAATACAAACCCTAATAAAGATCCCAATAATGTGTATACAAGTGATAATATAACCATAATCGATACTGATGGGAACACAGTATGTTCTCCCAGTTCTTGGCGAAATTTCCGAAATTATTTCTAAGAAATGTTTCAAATCTTATTTTCTAGGATGAATGCTCTTGTTCGGAAGAATTACCAGTCGATGCCAGTGATGTACTGTCGGCCATTAGCAATGAAGAGATCAGTGTTGGCTCTGAGATATTCGATAAAGCAGAACAATCGGTGGCTGCCTTGCAATTGGGTGACTTATTACAGGTTGGTGAAAGAAACAATTACGTCGGTTAACCTTTATTCTTTGGAGGGTTTGTATCTCATTGTTCATTTTGTTTTAATAGGACTTGGAATCGGCTGACTTTTGCCATATTGACTCACCGGAAACAAGTGATGAAACCGAAAATATGCCCGGTGAGAGTTTTATGGATGATATAAGTTCAGTTTTGGGTCATGACATTACTTGTGCTTTACAAGATAATACCATAACCGAAGACTCGACCACATTGTGTTCGGAACATGTGGCGGCCAATACCAATCCTAAGCCACCGCCAAAACCGGCACGTGCTAAAAAACCTTTGACGACTGCACCGCGCAGACGCAACTCCTCACCACCACCACGCACAGCACGTTTAGTGCATATGGATAGCGATGACAATCCCCAGCAATTCGGTTTTGAAAATATTGTATTCGAAATAGACAATCGTTGCGATGATCAGAAAATACGTGAACCGCCACGCTACTGTTCCTTGGCACAGTTTGTGGAAGGTAACGATATAGCCCGCCAAAGTTTCAAGGTAAGCCGAAGGACCATAATTTTATTACGTTTGCCCTGTTGTTGCTTTTGTACATATTATGTTAATGATGTGTAGTTTATTTATTTACCTAAATATGAGGGTTTGGCTTCATCATTAAGGTAAAATTTATGATTTCTTTTTTCTTTAAATCTACAACTACTACTACCACTACTTTAAATCAAATCCAATCAAATCAATAAAAAAAACTAAAAAAAATCTAAAGCGTCCCAAAAAACGCACTTCCCTTAAACAAACTAAACAAAGTACTTCGAAATCTATATCATCTCAACAGCAGCTAACATTGGACGCTGAAGCTTTGAAAAGCACAACAGCGACAACGACGGCCACAGCCACAATGGCCAATACAGCGGCTACTATCAGCAGCAGCAGCATTATAACGACCAGCGGCCATCAGTCGGAAGATGATTTATCAACAGCCACCGCCATAAGGATAGAAATAAGTGAAACCACCAATACATCCTGTCTGAAGACGCCCAGCACTGGCATGAACAATCATAGCTCACCGAAGAAATCTGGACAAGGACAAGATGTAAAGCGCATTACTTTTGATGAATCGTGTAAAAAAGAATCATTTGATGACGTAAATCCCCATCATCCACAGATAAGTGTTGTCGTTAGACCACCCACCCCCCTTAGAGGAGATGCCATTAGGCCCTTAGATCCGGATGCCTGCAGTAGTCTATTAACAGTACGTGTGCCCACAGAGATACGACGACACTCGAGTCATACTGCCAGCCTAACAGTGCGTGAGTTCGATAAGGAAAAGGATCGTCGTCATTCCGGCTATAATCCCAACTATTTAAGTTTGGATCCAGAACATACACGTTTCTTAAGCTCCTCACCAGCCGCTAGTCGTCGCATTAGCTGTGGCAGTTTGTTTAAGGTAAGTTAATGTGCTCTCATGCACCATGCACCACAAAATTAAAAACACACTCCGATATGAAATGAAATGAAATCAAATGAGAAGAAATTTTCTTTTTAAAGAAGAGAATAACACTTTTGGAAAGGATGTTTTTTTTTTTCTTTTTTTGTTGTTTTTCGTTGTTGTTATTGTTGTATTTTAGGTGTCTTCATTTAAAATTTAATCACAGCCTGCAAACGCTCTATAATCGGCTAAGAACAGAAAAAAACAAAACGAATTATATTTTAAAAATTGTTGAATTTATTTTTTTTTTAAATTCATTTTTATATTGTTTATATATATTAAATAAATTGTTATATACATATATTTGAGACAATATTCAAAAAGAAAAAATTTATGCAAAAAAAATCAAATATTTTAGCGAACGCAATTGGTATGTATTTCAAAATTTTCGATTTTTTGTTGAATTATTATTCACTTAACTTTACTTTACTTGTACAATATTATTGTTATTTAATTATTTTAATCATACATACATATGTATGTATGTTATAGTGTACGTTACTTTTTTCAAAAGGCTTTTTAACGAAATGGAACTGAAATTTGTTTATTGTTAAACGATTTTATAGACTTTGACCCTAGCTTGTCAGTAGTTTTGCCAAACCTTCATTGGTCGTTCAGTAAACGCTTTACTATATATGTATGTATTTAGTCCGTGAAATCCGGTGGCGAGACCACTTCCTTTTAGGGCCATTATTACATACATAATTGACCACTACAACCCTTCAGTCAGGATTACAGCCTAAATTCTCAACACCACTCATGTTGTGCGCTTTAATTTTATACATGAATGGCGGGACCTACAGTTTAAAGTCGCGTCCGAACGACAGATTTTTTGAGAAGCTTTTCATGGCAGGTTCATTTGCTCTCAGAGTTTTTGACAGAAATCTGCTGAGAGAAAGTGGCCGAAGAAATATTTTTTTTTCATATTTCGTTTTGATGTCTGACCTGGGATTCGAACTCGAGCCTTTCGTCTAATAAGCCAACACACTATTTACTGGACCACGGCGACTACAATTACAACTTGCCCTTAAAGTTGGATTTAGTTAAAGGTGACTTTAGAGTTCACTTTAATTAAAGTTGGGTTTAGTTAAAAGAGACTTTAGAATTCACTTTGGCTAAAGTTACCTTTAGGGCCATTATTACAACTTGCCGTTAAACTTGGGTTTAGTTAATGGTACCTTTAGCTAAAAGTTAAAGTTAGCTTTAACTTATTTTTGTTATTACAACCTAATGATAAAAGTAAGTTAACTGTTTCAAAAATATGACAGTGCCGAAGCAATGTTGATAAAACTGCTCAATTTAACAAGGCCTCTTTTTTTGTTGTTGTATTTGTTCATTTTGTTTATACTTGAAGTTGCCATATTGAAAATAATACATACATATATAATATGGCAAGTTCTAACATAAACTTAATTTTAAAAGCTACCGACAGGATGATGCTCCCTTTAGCTTAATGCTCACTTCTATCTTATTCTCCACTTATAGTAATAAAAAAACAATTTATCTGCCCGTTAAAATTCTGCATTTAGTTAACGGCAAGTTGTAATAATGGTCCAAAATGTTTTATAGTCCTTAATAATCGGATGTAATTACGACAGTAAGCAACTGTTTGATGGTGGTGCTATACGCTCTATAGGTTTTAAGTATGTTGTACGTGATAACAGACAAAATATGGCTCGGACAATGGGTCGAACGCAATACTTAGTAGAGTACATGGAGAGCTCATAGTTCCTTCCTACCTTTGGTGTTCTGCAACAAGGCAAAGTAATAAAAATGCATTTTACAGCTGAAGTTATCACAATCGAAAGATATGCTCAATTAAAATTGGGAAAGAGCTCCAGTGGTTCATATGTTAGACAATCCATACAAGTTGAATCAAATATTCAAAGAAAATTTTTTCTTTCAATATCGCTGGCTATGCGGGAATTTAGGAAAATGAACAGATATATAAGATTGCCAGGCAGTTAACTTCGTCACCACTGATGGAGCCTGAAATTTTCTGCAGAATATAGTACTGAGTTTACACGATCTGTTGTATTGCCCTCATAATCTATGGGGTATTGCTATAACGTCTACCTCAAGCCTATGGTCTTGACAAACTTCATAATGCCACTTATCTGCATCTGAGAAAAAGTTAACTCAATTGTATCTGTAAGTTGTAATAACACAGTTCCCTTTAGCTAAAGTTACCTTTAACTAAACCCAAGTTTAACGGCAAGTTGTAATAATGGCCCTTAATGTGTCAGCCACTATCCAGTGGTCATGAAAATATTTATTTTAGTTTAAGAATTAAATTTTTAAAGTGTCTAGTTTCTTAAAAAAATGTATTAATCCTGTTCGAAATGAACGTAGTCTAGTAGGTATTGTGTTGGTTTATTAGATGACAGTCCAGACATCTCAAAACAAAACGAAATATTCAATAAAAATGTTTTCTTCGGCGACTTCCTTACAGCATTATTATGTTACGCTGCTTGCACTTTCAGTTAATGCATCATACCATAGCAAAATATGCTCCCAACATTGCTTACAGTTCCATTTCGTTAAAACGGTCTTTATCCATTAAAAATTCAAATAAAATATTATTTTCTACACTGATTTATCGCACACTTACATTCATTTAAACAACACGCTGTCTGTCTCTTTTTGGCTGCCAACAAACAAACAAACAAACAATCAAATTCCATACTCCATACAAATTATAGAAGAAAAAATCGAAGGGTATGTGTATGTCGGAGCGGGCTTACAAATTTTTGGGTTTAAGATTTTTTGTGGTTGCCGAACCCGATATACGTTTAGCCACATTAGCCATAATCAGACCGCTTATAGCATTGGTAAGAGAGAGAGAGAGAGAGAAACCACAACTACCAAACCAAAACAATAATATCCAATTAGAACCGGCAAAAAACCTATCCTTTGATTTCAAACCAACAAACCAAACTAACCTACTAATGAAAAAAAGAACCAAAGAATTCCACTTTCTGTAGTTGACTATCCAAAAAAAATTTCTGTTTTAAATGTAGAGTTTGAAACATAAGTTGACTTTTTGATTTTGTTTTTGTTTCTGTTTCTTTTACTGTTTTTACTGTTACATATTCACATATGCTAAAACTATCAAAACATACCCTCATATATCTCTTGTAGTTTGTTGCTATGCAATAAGAAAATTCAAAAAAAAAAAAAAAAACCGAAAAGTTCCTTCAACTTGAATTAGTTGCCCGCCAAACATTGATTTTGGTAATTTCGATTTATTTTTTTAGCCCAACGAAGCTTTGCCCACTTTACAAAATTTCAAAGGTTCGAAGACCAGTTTGTTTATGGGTTCCAGTTTATTTGGTTTCGATCATTTTGCTGCTGCTGCCACACCCGAAAAGGAGGAGAAGGACAAGGACAAAAAGGAAAAAGAGAAAACACCCACAGAGGAGAATCGCAAATTGCCCATTATAAATCCCATTGTGAAATTACCCAATTGGCCAAGTAGTGGAACGATTAATGATTTCTTAGGTTTAAAGAATTTTAAAAAAATTTTTTCTCTTTTTTATCACGCACAGATTTAACTGGAGGCTCTAGTTTTATTTCCAAATGTCTAATGGCCAATGCAGATACCTTGTGTGCTGCAGTCAGTCCCCTCATGGATCCCGATGAAACCCTGCTGGCCGGCTATCATGAGAAATGCGTCATGAATAACTATTTTGGCATTGGCATAGATGCCAAAATCTCATTGGATTTCCATAATAAACGTGAAGAACATCCGGAGAAGTGTCGTTCACGTGCCAAAAACTACATGTGGTATGGTGTATTGGGCTCTAAGCAGTTATTGCAAAAGACCTGTAAGAATTTAGAGCAACGTGTACAATTGGAATGCGATGGCCAGCGCATACCTTTGCCTTCATTACAGGGAATTGTTATTTTAAATATACCCAGGTAGGTAGTAATTTATCCTTTTGATTCATAACAGTTTCGTAATTTCGTTTTAATTTAGCTTCATGGGTGGCACCAACTTTTGGGGCACTTCCAAAAAGGATGATATTTTCTTGGCCCCCAGTTTTGATGATCGTATCCTCGAAGTTGTAGCTGTCTTTGGATCTGTACAAATGGCCGCTTCGCGCCTTATCAATTTACAGCATCATCGTATTGCTCAGTGTCAGAGTGTACAAATCAATATATTGGGCGATGAGGAAATACCCATACAAGTGGATGGTGAAGCCTGGCTACAGCCACCCGGTATGATACGTATTCTACACAAGAATCGTGTACAAATGTTATGTCGAAATCGTTCATTGGAAGCTTCTTTGAAGACATGGCAAGAGAAACAACGACAACACAGCATATCCATACAACGAGACACCTCTTCCACTGCCTCGGAACATGTTACATCCACTGATGATGTTATATCCGAACGTGAATGTTATGTGCTGCTCAATTTCATAGAGGCTGTTAGTTCTTTAATTAAATGGGTGAAATTCTTGATAATATCCCATCCCACCTTGAGACATGATCTGTATGCGGTGGCCTGTCGTGCTCAAGATGCCTTAGAGAGCATACATCCTCAGGGTAAGCTATTGGAAGGACCTTCTTTACGCACAAAACTAGTAGAGGTGATTGATTCTTCACGTCAACTGTACGATGATGCCTGTACACTGTTGCGTGATCGTGGCCACAGTTTGATTTTAAGAGAGGATTTGGAAAGTAAATTAAGCGCTGCCTTGGCCAACATGGAAATGGAATTGAAAAAGTGTTCAGTGCAAAAATGTGTCGATGGCAAGTTAAGGGCCTATTTCAATGTCTTGGCACCCAATGAAGAAGGTGATGGCCGTCGCAAATCAAGAGCCTTCTGGACTCGTCTACGTTCTGGTTCTACAGCGGGCCAGCAACAATTCAAACCGCCACTTACCAATACCCGTGAGGCGGTCAGTAACTGGAGTGTCAATGAGGTGGTCACCTGGTTGGAAACCATGCAACTATCTGAATATGTCGACAGTTTCTTACGCAATGATATACGTGGCAAAGAGTTACTTACACTCGGCCGTCGAGATCTTAAGGATTTGGGTGTCACTAAAGTGGGTCATGTTAAACGCATCCTGCAGGCCATTAAGGATATGAATGAGAATTAATTGGACAAATGGTATGATTTCAAAATAAAATGCTTAAAACAATCATATTTAAAAGAAAACAAAACCAAAACAAACAAACAAACAAAAATAATTATTTTTGACAACCAAATATTTGTAGAACAAAACCAACAACAAACTCTCTTATGGTATAATTAGTAGCTAAGCTAACAGCAACGTAAAATAGAAAAATTTATTTTAAAAAAGAAAATTTAGTGTTAAATTTATAAATCCAACAACAAAATATTTATTAAGAAAGAGGAATTAAATGGCTGGTGAAAAAGTAAAAACAAAAAAAAAAAAGACTTATGAGTAGCAGGCTAATAAACTAAGCGTATGATCAATGGCTTAAGCCAAGAGTTGCATTTAAAATAGAGTGGGAAAATATACTCTCAGAAAAATTTTGTTAATCCTGTTGTAAAAAAGAATGCCATTAGCGCATCGCTGTTCGGTTTCTCCTCCATCTTTTGCCAGGGCATGTGACGTCTCAAAATGCTCAGGATCTTACAGAGACCTAAAGGTCATTACAAATTGAGATTAGGCCCTCAAATGTTTGATGGGATTTCTGGAAATGTTTCCTAAGGTTCAAAACAATCTTTTATTTGGCAGTTATCACCCTGCATAAGAACATAACCCTTCAGTCAGGATTACGACATAATATCCCACACCACTTATGTTGTGTGTGTTAATTTTATATAAGAGTGGCACCATCTAAAGTTTAAAGTCGATTCGGAACGATAGATTTTAACGAAACTTTTCATATCAATTTCATTTACATTCAGAGTTTTTACCACAAATCGGCTGAGCGGAAGTCACCGAAAAAATATTTTTTCCGTCTTCGTTTTATGACCTGACGTCTAACCTTCGGCTACTTCAGTACATATTTTGTATTCCACTTAATTATGTTGAAGCATACAGCACATCCCGTTGGCATTAATCTGCATTAGTTTTGCCTTCTATTCTCCTCGATTGTATGTTTTTGTTCTCTGGAAAGCTCACTTTCAATCTGATATTTCAAACAAATTTTTTGGGCTACTCAAGCTTATATTTGTCTTTGGTATGTTACGGAAAAAATCTTTCGCCTGAGCACTACCACGTTGTCAAAACATCTAGTTCTCTTTGTTTACATAGTAGATAATGCTCATTTAACTCCTACTGACTACCGATATCTTGCCACTCAATTGATTCTCAAAATGAAAGGGTCCGAACGAAAGTCATTCCCATACAGTAACTTACCGGCTATCCCCTTAAAATCACCTGTAATTCCAATAGCAACAGATCTGAATTTGTACCAGATCAAGCGTAATGCAGTTGCATCAGTCAGGATTATAACCTAGCTTCTCACACCGCGCATGTTGTGTGTGTTAATTTTATACATGAGTGGCAGGACCTACAGTTTAAAGTCGGTTCCGAACTACAAGAGAAAGCCGCGAAGAAATATTTCATTTTGTTCGAGATGTCTGACCTGAGGTTTGAACCGTGGCCTTATGATCTAATAAGCCAGCACACAACCTACTATCTACGACGACTTCAAACACACTGTCGTTTAAATATTTTCATTTCCAGATGACAGAACTAATGCATAATGCAAGGATTTAGCAATACTTCTCCATAAAGATTATTTGCTTTTAAATGCAACTATTTTTGCCAACACAATACAGCACAAGTAGAAACAATCAGAAAAAAATTAAAAATTTCTTCTTTTTTCGACAAATTTTTGCAAAATAAAAATTAACGAATATTATAAAGAAAACGAAATAAATTTAAAAAAAATAAAATTTATTTTTTAATAATTAATTGTTCAAATTCAGTATAAACCCTTAGATGTTTAAAAGAAAATATTTTTTAATAAATCCTTAAAAAATTAAAAAAGAATAAAATTAAATTAAAAAAAAATTAATTTAAGATTTAATTTTTTAAAACAATTACAAGAAAAAAAATTATAGAAATTTTATTATGAAACAACAACAAAAAAAGAAAACAAACACGAATTTAATTTTAATTAAAAAGGAAACAATATTTCTAAGAAAAGAAAACAAATTATTAAAAATTTAATTCTTTATTACAAAAACAAAACAAAACAAAACAAAAAAAATATTAAATATAAACAAAACACATTCTTATTATTCTAAATTTTAAAAGCAATTTAATTCCAAATTTAACTTTAAATTTAATATTATAAACATTTAAATTAAAAAAACAAAACAATTAAGTTTAATTAAATTTAAGTTAAAATAATAAAAAAATAAATATAAATAAATAAATAAATAAATGGTAGTAATGAGGGTTAAATGGCAAATATAATAAAAAAAAAATAAACGGACTGGACTTTAAACATATTAAAGGAATAAAAAAAAACAAAATTAAATTAAAAATAAATTAACAAATCAACAGTATAACGAATATTTAAAATGAAAACAATTTTTAAGTATTTTTCCACAAATAAAATTAAAAAAAAAAAAATAAACAATAAAATAAAATAATAATAATAATACTAATATATAAATTAAAAATATATAAAAAAAACATTTCTTACAATAATTGAATATAAAAAACACAAATGCTAAAATTAAATAACTTAATAATAATAAAAAATACTAAAAATTAATTAAAATTAATAAAAATGTTTAAAATATGGTCTTACAAAATATTCAAGACTTCAAAACTTTAAACGAAAGTGAAAGTGCCTGCATGTGCTTATTCCTTTAGTAACCACTTTTCGATGCACATAGCTTCCACAGAACATCTCAATCTTAGAGAGTTTACTGCAGTTATTTTTACCGCTTTCCATATAACGCCACAAAGTGCTTGCTCTTACAATATCACGCATTGCAAGCTGATCAATCATATCTTCAAAAGCTTTGAGGATGCAGTTCCATGTTTACGATAATATTGATAATTGAACTGTAGATCTTTAAAATGAATTCATAAAATTTTATACGCACTACATATGAGAGGCTAGACCATCATCCAAACTAAAGTGTTATTGAGGTCCATATTATAAGTACCCTATAAATAACAGTAAAATTTCTCATTCATATTCATTTTATCATACACAGTTCGAGCCCTTAAGTAACTGTGTGTTGAAAGATGATGTGAATGTTAAACTCACCTGTAAATCTTCCGACAGCCTTCAGAAAAAAGGCCCTATAAGATGTACTATGACATGAACGGAGCATGAAGTTTTTATTTTCTGTGAAAAATTATTCTATACTCCTTAATCATTACAACCCTACAGTTAGGATTACAACCTATCTTCTCACACAATTTATGTTATGTATGTTAGTTTTATCCACGACTAGCAGAACGACAGATTTTGTCAGAAATTTTTTCATGGCAATTTTTTAGTTACTCCCAGAGTTTTTGCAAGGAATCTGCTTACAGGAAATTGCTGGAGAAAAAATTTTTTCACATTTTCATTTTGATGTCAGAACTGGAGTTTGAACCGTGTTCTTACGTTTAATAAGCCAACACACTGCCTACTAGAGTAGTAGTCGTGCTTTAAATGTGCAGCGCTTGCGCTGGCCAACTTCTCCCTCCCTGGTTCGGAGGAACATGATCAGTATAGGGACTGCGTTCACCTGTGGTGTCACAACCGACCGCTATGCGTGCTCAGGTGAGCTTTTGGTATCAAAGCTCCCACACTAACCTAATCTAATCTACTAGGGTACGGCGACTTCGATCTAGAGACTCCTTATTTACTTTATTTATAACCAACCTAAGGCGGCATACAATAATCATGTATTAATTGCTGACTCATAGCTTACAATTAAATGTCTATATTGCACACAGACTAGGACTACATCACTTATTAATGACAGCAAAATATTCTACTTACTTACTTACTTAATTGATCATATTGACCTTATAGTCAAAATTACAAACTAATATCTCACGCCATATTGTCTATGAGTGTAGGGGCCTACTGTTTGACGTCGACGACTCTGAATGATAGCGAGACTTTTCATGGCAATTTAATGTCTCCTCCTTTAATGTCTCGACAGAAAGAAATATTTTTTATTTAAATTTTATTTATTTAATTTTAAACTAAAGCTCGGAGCCCTTTGAAACCGATGAATGAACCTTCGTATTCTATATGCAAGGCCCTTCCTTCCTTCCTTCTTTCACTTTCAATTACAACCTATCTTCCCTTACTACCTCTGTTTCATGTGTTCGCTGTATCCGTAAAGATAAGTTATGGTTGTTTGTTACTTTCCGTAAATAAATTTTGAATTTAATTAACACAGAACATTAAATAACGGAAGAAGTCGCTGTAGTTTGTCCACGGTTCAAACACCTGCCTCCAGACAACTCGAATAAAAAAGAGATATGAACACATATTTCTACGGCGACTTCCTCTCAGCAGATTTCTAGTAAAAACTCTAAGTGTAAAATAAAATTCCCCTGAAAATTTCTCTAAAATCGGTCCTTTTGAGTCGTCTTTAAACTTAAGTCCCCGTTATAATGTTTACACGCACAACATAGTATTGTGAGAAGCTAGGTTGCAATCCTGACTGAAGTATTGTAATCATCAATTATTTATGTATGTTTTCTAGCATTTCAAACACTAACTCATCAATGCCAATTGTAGTGTTAGCTTCTATGGCTAGAATTTGTGCATCAGAGACCCATATATTACTATTCAATGAGTCAAGTGGGATTATATCGATTGATGATCAACAATCTCACCTTTATAAATAAGTTCTTATGAATTTCAATATTCTTGTAAAATTACGGTCCTGTTGTGCGGCTGACCTATAAATATCTCCAAGCAATAAATCTTTCAGGATGCACTGGCAGCTCTTTTATCTACCACTAGCTCAACTCAACACTGAACTCGATAATTCTCTTTTTTTGTCGCTGAAGATATTGTTTGAATAGAAATCTATTTCTTGCGTAGATTGACTTGAGTAAACATTCAATAATATTGCAAGCATTATTCATATGTAAGTCAATTCATGGTGAAAAAGAAAACCTTGGAACTTTGAAGAGAAATTCTTGTAATGCTAATACTAACAAAGACAAATTCATATTGTAGAATTCACTTAGACTTTAAGGAAATCATTGGAATTCATTTGAAATCGAGTTAAATACATATATACTGTGAAAAAAAAATTTCACGATACTTCAGAGCATATTTAAAACATTTTTATTTATTAAAAACCAAATTTAATTATTATAAAAGAAAACAAATAACTTACAATTTATTAAACTTAAAAGTAATATTAAAATATTGTGTATAATTTATTTAAATTAAATAATATTAAAACCTATTTGTAAACAATCCCAACATGGACACACACAAAATGAAAATTTATTTATGTAATACACTATTCAAAGATGTTTTAAATAAATTTCAATTTATTAATAATAAAACAAAACAAATAATAAATTAAACATAAAGAGAATCTTATGTATACACTCTGTTAACCCTTTAACTGTTTACAACGAGTATACTTGTCAGCATAAAACAGGAGTTTTTAGTAACATGACGTGTCAACTCGTCATATCAAGAAAAAAAAATTTTTTTATTTTAGTGTACAAGAAATGAAATTAATTAAAAATTAAATTTATTTTTAAAAAGACCAACTGTATTGTAATATTTTTTAAGTTTATGAATTGATTTGCTGTTTTTTTTTTGTTTTTATGACGACTATTCACGTTCTAAGCTGGAAAATAGTTTTTTAAACCGTTAATGGGTTAAACAGATTAAGAGCCCTTTTGAATACATGATGTTCTCTTGTATTAAATAATAAAAATTAAATTTAAATTAAAAAAAAAACACACACACAAAATCTCAACCCTAAAAGTCTTTAAATATGAAAAATTCGAATTACGCTTATAAAACGAAACTTTTTTCGTAAGACATTTTTTTTAATAGATAATTATATAATTAAAGAAAAAAAAGAAAATTAATTAATTTTTCAACATTCTGGAAATTAAACAAAAAAATAAGTTTACAAAGTAAGTTTGTTAAATTAAATATTTCAAAACAAATTTAACTTAAAATTAAATGTTTTTAGATAATATTTGTATTTCATATATATATATATATATATATATATAAACTATATACACTAACATACTATGTATACATAAATACATTTACTGATAAGCTTATATGGTTATCCCTTATGAATATTAAAAAAAATCCAAAAAAAAAACAAACAACCCTTAAAAGCAATTTTACACCCTAAAATCACTCACAAAAAAAACCAAAAACAATTTTTCAATATTAAAAAAAAAAAGAAAAACAAAAAAAAATTATTTTTAAACCTTTTACTTCCTTAAAAGGACTTGCCGTATTATTATAAAAACTGTGATATTAAAGCAGTCCTCCATTTATGTTTAATCGTGTTTGAATGTTTTATTTAAGCTTTGTTTACCTACCAAACCTACAACTCAAATACTTAAGCAAACAAATATCAAAACAATCAGTATTATTACAACAACAACAACAAACAAAAAACCCACAATAAAAACAAATTTATTATACTTATTTATAAATTGTATCTCTCTATCTCTCTCTAACATAATTAATAATAACAAAACCTAGTTGTTGTTTTTATGTTATTCTCTGTTAATTATTGTAGTTCTATATGAAAACCAAATAACGATTAAAAATTACGTTACAATCGTATATTGTGAATCGTCAAATGTAACGAAAACAAAACAAAAAAAAACTCCTGTAAAACTATACAATGATCCTTAAATAGAAAATAAAAATTTTTTTTCTTTAAATCTTTACAAAAAACCCAAAAAAGAAAAAAATAAACATGAGTTTCATTTCAATGGCAGAGTACAGTGAGACCTCGCTTAACGCCTGGATACATTCCAATAAGTTTCAGCGTTAAACGAGGCAACTTAAAACGTACATATGTATGTAAATACATTACGACTTCGGAAAATACAGTTGGAACCTTTATTCTGGACAGACTAACAAAAGAGCGTTGAAAAACATACATAGTATACACCATCGCTATGTAGTGCACCGCTTTTGATTGGTGTATGACCGTTTCATTTGCACACGTATACAACAAATATCGATACAGTGTACGATTTAGGGGAATTCCACTACTATCGCGTAATACTGAAACAGCGTTAAGCGAGGTCTTACTGTACTTTAAATAGAAAGTTTTTATTTTCGGTTTCGGTGACCCAACATTATTTATTGTAGAGATCGGTCCTAACTTATACCAAACAGCTCTAGGCAAACTAACAATCCAATCTTGAGTAAAACTTAACACGTTGACTGCCAACTACGGGATAACTCGTAGATTGCGTTCTCTTCTAGGGCGCCAACTATGAGTTAACTCGTACTCACTAATCCTGCCATTTTTGTGTAGCTACGAATAAAACGGTATTATACCAATGCAAGTATCGATAAATGGCTGGAAAAGAACAAAAAGTCAATGTAGGCTGGAGTGGCCAGTTTTCTGAAAATTTTCGCGGCAATCAACGTGTTAATGTTGTCAATTGATTCCGAGGCATAATGTTCAACGATGGCCGGTCATTTGTGGCTACTTGCTGGGATAGAAGGTTAGTTAACAGCTTAAAAAGCAAAACCTACTTGAGCATACCTAGCAAGCTGGTGTTATACCACTTGAAGCGATATTCTAAAGCTAACTGATAAGCAAAGATTATCGGACGCCTGGTTTCACATTATGGCATGACTTCCATAAAATTGAGCTGAAAACTTGCCTGAAAGTCCCATAAATCTATTAATCCATTTTATATTAAGTAACGATAGATAGAAAAGTCTTCATTGCACCACAGATGGACATACGAAATGGGCCATGTTTTCTGCCTTTTCAATCGTCTCTTTACAGGCTTACCCATTACATAGCGATCCATTGCAATAACTACAGTGACACAAATGCTGTTCTACTGTTCAACAGTTAATGTATTGGCTTACATATTTGTAGTCGCCGTAGTGTAGTAGGTAGTGTGCTGGCTTATTAGACGTAAGGCCACGGTTCAAACCCCACTTCAGACATCTAGATCAAAGCGAAATATTAAAAATATTTCTTCGGCGACATGCTCGCAGCATGGTCATTACGGCCTTATACTTAGGATTACAACTTACATCCTCACACCACTCTTGTTATGAATGTTAATTTTATTCCTGAGGGTCTAAGCTTACAATTTAAAGTGAACTCCAGAAATGGAAAGCGGCTTCGCTTATCTGCAAATTTAAATTTAAACCATCGGTTGCATCAAATCTTGGCAATACTTATGCCATTCTATTCTGTCACAAAATTCTTTATATTATCTCTACTGAATGTAATGAATCGATTTACTTTTAAACCACGTTGAAACTTATTGGAAATTTATTTCCAAAATGAAGACAATTGGTTGGAAATTGCATTTGTACAAAATTTGTTGTACAAAATTTTTTTGCAAAAAAATACCAACATTGCCCGGTATACGCAAGACATGAGCGTGCTCGCACAGTGTGTACACCCGAAATTATTGAAGCTGTGGCTGAGAGTGTGCATGAGAATCCATCAACATCAACTCGTCATTGTTCTCAAGAAATGAACATTTCACGCACCAGTTTACTTCGAATTTTGCGAAAAGATCTCAGTAGAACACCTTACAAAGTTCAAATGATTCAAGAGTTGAAAGCGCATCACCGCGGTTGTCCGCCTCGTTTTCGTTTCGCTAGATGGGCCAACAATAAATTGCACTATGATGTCGATTTTTTCCAAGAAAATCATATTTTCGGATGAAGCTCATTTCCATTTTGGTAAGTACCTTAATAAGTGAAATTGCCGTATTTGCACCAATGCACACATTACGAGCGACCGTTTGCATCACTGGCTCCTATTTCTTTGAAAATGAGGACACCGCAACCATAAGGGTCAAGGGAGATACCCATCGCACCATGATAAACGATTTTTGTGTACCAGTTCTACATGGTATAGATGTGGTTACAACAGACTGGTGCAACTTGGCATACATCTCATGCCACAAACGATTTATTGCGTCAAATGTTTGATGGCCGTTTAATTATCCGAAATGGTTATGTCAATTGGCCGCCAAGAAGCTGCGATTTGACATCTTTGGACTATTTTCTGTGGGGCGCCGTTAAAGAAAAGTATTATAACAACAAACCGAAGACAATTGAGCATTTGAAGGTCAACATGCGTGATGCCATTATCAGGATAAGACCCCATACACTTGAAAAGATGCACGAAAATTGTTCCGATCGAAGGAGGTACTATTAGCCCAGCTGCGGCAGCCCTGTGGCTGGAATAATATTCCAGTTTAAACCGGAACAATTGTACTTCACAACATTGTTTAACTTTAAAGTTTTAAATGGCCTACCCTTTACTAAAGAAAGCTCCATTTAATAGTCAAGAAAGGATGAGCCAGATAACTCTGCGAGATGGATATGGAAAAATTAAATGGCTATAGTTCGCCATTCTTTCTCCCCAACCGATCCTTAACGTTTTACGAGATAGTAAATTTAAATTAAACCGATAGATGGCCCACCATATAGATATTATAGTGAGCAGTGAATTCATTACAAATTTCTTGCTGGTTTTTAACTTCATTCTAACAGAATTCTGGTTTAAATGCGAGGCTTTAATTCTGTATTGTACTGTCATGCTCAATTCTATGTTGCCCAAGCCGAAATCAAAACACATTTTCAAATATTTATTGAAACGTTTATATGCATTTCTTTATTTAAATAAATATTTTTTTTGTTTTTGTTTTTTTAGTTTTGTTTTATTAATCGATTTCAGTTATTTTTTTTTTACTCATTTTCATTGAATTTTTGTTTATTATTTAAATCGCTCATTAATGCCGTATTTAACGACAATTTTTCTTTCATACTCGTTTTCAATTATTATTTTGAATTCACTTCGTCTTCTTAATCTTGCCTTTAATTCAAGTGATTCTGTTTCTTTAAGTGTATTACGGTTTGATTACAATTTAAAAACCCCTGTTGGAAAAAAATCGGATTTTTTTTTTCTATTTTTTTCATCTTTTTCTTTTAGTTTAAAGGAGTGTATGAGTATTTTTATGCTTTTTACTTGAATGGTTTTTATTTTTTTCTTTTGATTTTTATAGGTTTTTCTTAAAAAAAAAGCTCACTATTAAATTAAATTCACATTTTTATATAATTTTTGTTGGATTCTTAGTTTTTCTTTTTTGTTTTTGTTTTTGTTTTTGTTCATTTCTTTTTCGTTATTTAAACAAAGACAGTGGTATGTGTGTGTGCTTAATCACTAAGAAAATGTTGTATTAAAAATTGTTTTTCTCTTCATTGTTTTAATGTTTAAATTTCAATTTAAGATTTAATTTATTTTCATTTTAATTTATTTTCTTCTTAAGCTTTTGGTTGTGTTTTTAGTCACTAAGTATGTTTTAGAGAATTGTTTTTATGCTTCTTCTTTTATTTAATTTTTAATTTTTATTTTTTTAATTCATTTACTTAAATTTATTTCAGTTTATCAAGCTAAAAGAGTTATTTGGTTTTTTTCTTTTTTTTTTTGTATGACAATTTATTAAATTCCTATTAATTTAGATGTTGTTGTTGTTGTTTTCTTTACGTTCTTATTTAATTTATTAATTTTTTTTTATTATTAAAACCTAAAAATTAATTGTTTTTCTTTTTTTCATTTGAGTTTTATTTTTTGAGTTTTTCGTTTATAATGATTTTGTATTTTTTTTCTGGTTTTTATAGGAAATAGTAAGAGATTTAGAGAGCGTTTTTGCTTATGAGTTTAGTTTAAAAAAAATATATCATTTTCAATGGCCATTAAATCAATTACAATTTTGTTGTATTTTTTAATTTAAAAAACGACTCTTACAATTATTTTAAAGGAACACAAAGAGGAAAATTAAGATGTTCGCCATTAGGAAACAATTTTCGTTTTTTGTTTTCTAAAAAATCATTAAAACTTACATACATAATTGGTCATTACAAGCCTTTAGTCAGGATTACCACCTAGTTTCTCATACCACTTATATTGTGTGTGTTCATTTTATACAAGAGTGATAAGACCTACATTTTGAAGTTGACTCCGAACGTCAAATTTTTGAGAAAACCTTTCAGGGAAATTTTTTGTTTACTCTCCGAGTTTTTGCCAGAAATCTGCTGAAAGGAAATCGCCGAAGAAATATTTCGTATAGTTGGAGATGTCTGACCTGGAGTTTGAACCGAAGTCTCACGTCTAATAAGCCTACACACTATCTAGTAGACAATATCAAACCTATTCGGACTGAAGTTTGTCAAATTACATGAATTTACAATTGGTCCATGTAAACTTTTAGTCAGGATTACAACCAGAGCACCCATGTATGTGTATGCAAGAGTTACGTAACCTACAGTTTAAGCACGATTCCAAACGATTGATTTGAGTATTGGCAACACTTTTCATTGGAATTTAATTTACTCTTAGACTTTTCGCAAGAAAACAGCTGAGAGGAAGTGGCCGTTTTGTTTGAGATGTATGAGTTAGAGTTAGAACTATAGGCTCTCGTCTAATAAGTGAACGCACAACGAATTACTTAATCTTTCGGTTAACTACATACGACAGCTTACAGTAGATGTGCCTGTCTGTTCTCTAACTTAGCCCATATGGCATTTTTAATTTGACAAAATATCATCTGATCTGATTAGCACATACATAAGCCACAAGCTAAGGTAAGTACTAGGTAGCTGTGCATGCATAACGAGTAGGTCTTCCTATGTAGGAGAAAAACATTTTTAGGATTTTCTATGGCTTCGTTAGAACTCCAAACTGACCCATATAATAGAGATGAATACGATACTATAGGGCTTATTCGAGGTTTATCAAAACTCGATCTTATTTTAACTTGTGTTTAAGCTTGATTGAGGTTTTGATTTCCAATTTGTTCATTTACTATCAAAAAATTCCCTTAACGGCAGTTGGTTTTTTTAGAAAACCCCTACAATAATCTGTTGTTAGAAGCCATTGGGTTAAGGAATCTGAGCCTTTACCATCATGTATTATATTTGCCAGAAACTTAAGAACGTCTAAAATTAATGCACATAACCTGAGTGGCCGTTATTCTGACTGAAGGGTTGTAATGCCCAATTATGTATGTATGTATACTTGTTTGGGATAGTTTGCTTGTCAGGCGCTATAAGACTTGATTTTTATACGTTTGATTATTATATGTTCTTTACGGCAGTAACGATGTAATCACTATCTTGATCCAAAAACCACTCTTTTCATTTTTTAACTATGCGTACTAGCTAACCTAAGGATTTTCTTTCTATATTTTGGAGTTCATTTAGTGGTGGAAACCAAGAATTTGCATTTTTTTCCTTTTGAGAGCAACATTAGCAGTACACATGAAATACTTGTCTTCTCTACAAAAAAATAAATTCCATGTCTGACTATATAGGAATTTGTGACAACTACAACAGTAGAATTTTTAACAGAATCGAGGAAAGTCTTCTGTAGGAGGCCCCTGTTTTCTCTGTAAGCCCAGTCGAACTTATTATGGTTACATCGGCAAAGATCCTTAAAAATGGAATTCGTTTCAAATAAATTGAAATCCTATTGATTTAATGGCCACAAAATTGATGCATAAAGATTTACGAGTATGTAGTTTAAGATTTTGTGAAATTTTCTTGGTTTATTTGAAAATGTGCTGGTTTTCCTTTATTTTTTTCTATTCTTTTATTGTTTAAATATGAGGTTTATTTTCCTTTATTATCGTTTTTACTAGTATTATTATTATTTTTTAATTTTAATTATAATTACTAACTATTATTTGTTTATTATATGAGACTGACTGTTCTATGTTGATTTTCTTTATGCTGAAGAAGGGAAGGAATTCTGTTTTAAATGGAATTGTTTTTTGACTTCAATAATACTTCTTTTCATTTTTTCTTTTCTTTTTGGTGTTTTATGTCAATAAGTGTTCTTTGTTGTTTTTTTTATTATTTTTTATTTGTTAAAGAGTAGTGTCTATATAGATTTCAGAGAGTATACATATACTTGTATTTAATTTTTCTTCTCTTTTTTTAGTTTTTCTTCTTTCTTAATGATTTTTTTATTCTTAATTTTTATATTTTTTTCCTTTTTTTTTAAGATTAAGAAGGCTAAACATTTAAATTTTTTTTCTTATTAAATTGTTTAATATAGTATTTGTTTTTCAATGTTTTTAAATAATTAATAATAAATTCTTTTTATTTCTTTTCTTTTGTTTAATTAAGAAACTCAACTGTTTGTTTATTATTAATAAATAAATTCAAATCAATATGTCAACATGATGCTGGGCAACTTATTTTGTAAGATTATTTTTTTGTATTGGTTTTTTTTTATAATAATAATAATATTTTTTAATGTTCAATAATGAAATTAATAATAATATTGTAATAATAATAATAATAAGTATTTGATTTTTGCTTTAAAGACACATAATGTTGGCTTTTTTGTTTTATTTTTTTTATTATATTCTTAAGGTCATAGGCAATGAAAAAAGGCTAACAATAATGCAGTATGAAAAAAGGGGTTTTCCAAAAATATGTTGAAAAATATGGAAGAACTTGATAAATTTATAAAATATAATAAAATTTAAATTTCTTTCCTATAGACACGATGATTATAAGAAACATTAGAATCTTAAACCAAATATAAATTTCTTAAAAGGTTTTCATTGTTGCATACTTTTGGGGTTACTGTTTGCAAAATATCTCTTATATTAATTAAAAAATTTTAATATTTTGTAATTAGAATATATGAAATATTTATTCATTTATATAAGAATTTCCTACTAATTTAATATTTTATTTTGTTGCATACTTTTAGGTTTAAAATTGAAAATTTTCTTTTTTGTGGCTTAAAATGTATGCAATCAAATATATTTCGAAAATTTTTAAAAGGAAAACCTTTAAATTTTGAATTAACAAAACGAAAAAACACAATTTTATGCAATTTTCATAGTAATGCATTTTTTGTGTTACATACTTTTAGGCTCACGTTTTTCAACACTCCTTGTCTACTCTAAACTAGAATATTTTTAATCACATAACATTAAAATCGTGAAAAAATATTAAAATTCTGAATTCATTGCATACTTTCAGTCCGTCTTATAGTCTAATATTTATAATTGCCTTTTGCTGCTAAAATGTAAAATGATTCAATTAAATAACTGTTGATAACTTTTTGAATTGCAATAACATTCAATTTAGTTCACAGTTTGCATAACATTTTAACTGGAAACCATATTATTTTCTGCATTAATTGCATATGTTCAGGCTCACAAGTTTGTTTTTTCTAATCTTACTTGTATGCTATAAATTCAATGAAATAATCATTTAGACATTACAAAATTGAATTTAAATTACAGACAGAAGTCTATTACATACTTTCAGGTTCAATTTGTCTTAAGTTTCCTTGTCGTGTACATGAGTACCAATATTTCAATCAAAAAAGGCTGTGAAATTTTGAAAATTGCGATTCCGCATTAAATTTTTGACTGAATTATAATTTACCGTAGTTTTTAATTACTTAGTATGTTGCATACTTACAGGTATACCACAATAAATTTTTCTTTTCCTGCTTTTTCAGTCAAATGATCTGTCAAAATCTTAAGAATTCTAAAGATTATGACACCAAAAGTATAAAACAATAAATACTGCATAATTTTAGGCACACTATACATATATATTATATTTATTTTTATTTTGAAGCAATTAATTCTGCAAAACTTTTAGAAGTGTTAAATTTTATACATAGGACAACTGATTTAGTTTAAGTGCTGCCCCACGTATATATGTATGTTCCTCCTCTTTTTCTTTCCAGTAAAGAAGAAAAATGTTGTTTTGAGATATTTTCGATTACTGATATTTTCTACTGCCCCAAAAAGTATGCTTAGAATTTTAATAGTAAAGAGTTCCCCTTTTTACACACTACACTTATAATTGGGAGTAGAAGAGTAAATAAGAAAAACAAAAAGTGTATGAAAGCTTAACATTTTTCTTAAACAAAAAACATTTAATGTAAGCTTTTATTATATATTTTTCTTGACATTTTCATTTTGTTTTTTTTTTTCTTGTCATTCGTATGTAAGAATATATGTATAATGATTTTAAATATAATATTGATTTTTGCATTGGTTTTTTCTTTTGTTTTTTAATAATTAATTAATATCAAGTTAATATGCATTGTGTTTGTTACTTCTTTTTTTCAATTCATTTAATTTATAATGAATTGGTAGCATTAATGCTTTTAAACAATAAACATTTTCCTGCTTAATCATAATCCAATAATAATACTTTTCGTGTTTTTTAATTGTCTTTGTCTTTTACTTTTTTGTTTTTTTTTTACTAATTTTCGTTCTAATAAAAAGGATTTTAAGTATTCAAAAAGGTTGTTTAATAAATTAAAAAAAAATATTATTTAAAAATAATTTGTATTTTTACTAAGCACTTGAGAATTGTTTTGAAAGCAAAATATAAAAAAGAAAAAAATTATTAAAAAATTTTAAAATATGTATTTTTGCCGAAGCTAAAGAGGAAAATAAATGGACACGATTTAAAGAAATATGTAAAGTAATTTTATAAAAATGTTAAAATTTAAGCAGTTAAGGATTTTTTCTTAAAAGAAAAAAGTGTGAAAATTTAATTTTAAATTTAAAAAAATTATATTTTTTTTCTTTCTAAGCTTGAAAATTTGTAAAGAAATTGTTAAAAAACAAAATAAAATTTTTTTTAAGGAAGCATAAGAAAAACATACAATTTTTAATTGAATTTTAAATTTTTTCCTTATCTTACGAAACAACGTAATCAAAAATAGTATTTTTAATTTTTTTTTTTTAATAAAACATTTTAAAAATATTTTTCTTCTGACAATTTTTCAAAAGAAATAAAGAAAAGAAAAAATTTAAAAAAATATATATTAATTCTTTTTATATTATATCCTGTTTTTTGTTATTATACTTCATTTGTTGTTTAATAATTATTATTATAAAAATATGTATATAACAAAATTAATATTTAACATAACATAACAAAAAAAAATTAAATTATTTAAATCCTGGTTTTGGGTTTTTTTCGAAGGATTTGAAGTTAAATATTTTTAACAAATATTAAAAAATAATATAATATTGAAAATTAAAATACTTTCTGAACAATTAGAAACTAGAGAAACGAAAAATTATTATATTATAAATAAATAGAAATTATTAATAATTTTTAAATAATTTTTTAAGAATATTATGCAAAGAAAATCAAGAAAAAAATCGTATTTAAAGAATGAAATAAATTTGAAGAATCTTATTTAAAATTAAAAAAAATTTTTTTTAAACATTATTTTTAATTTTTTTCAAGCATATAAGAACATTATTAACAGACAAAAAATTTTATTTAAAGAAAAGTAATAAAAAAAACCATAAAAATGTTATTAGGTTTTATTTTTTTTTTCTATGCAAATGAGTACTTTCTTAAAATGGAAAAAAGTTTAATAAATATTTTTTTCGGTTTTTTCTGAATCAATTTTAATTGAATCAAAGTTAAAGAAATAAAAAATTTCTTTTTTATAATTTTAACTCAAATCGAATTTAAAAAAAAAATACAAAAATTTTCTTAAACAAGGAAAATTTTTTTTAATATTTTAACACTTGTAAATTTTAAAAAAAAAAATTTGCAATAAAATAAAAAAAAAACATATAAAATGATTTGTAACAGCAATTAAGTAAAAAAAACTTAAAAATTATTAATTTTTTCAATCAAAAAAAATTTAAGAATCAATAATTTTTATAAAATAAAAGAAGTAAGAGATTTAAAAATTTGTTATTTTATTCTTTTTGTTTTCCAAATACTTGACAAATATATTCAATTAAAAAAAATTGTTTTTAAGCATTTAACAATTGTTTAAAGGAAATAGAATTGTATAAAAAATGTAATAATTTCTTTGACAAATAATTTATGATAAAAAGCAAAAAAAATTTTCTTTAATTTTTTGTTAATAATTAAGAATTAGATTCAATTTGTATATAATTTTTTAATAATTAATTAATAAAAATTAGTTTAGCTTTGTTTCTCTTCTTTTTTTTTTTTGTTTATTAAATACCCTCTGAATAAGGTTTTAATACATACGAGATTTGTTATGTAAAATGTATATGACGGTAATTTCTATGAGCCTGAATAATAAAATGGCCTAAAATTTATAATTATTATAAGTTTTATTTTTTAAACATTTAATTTATTTAGTTGTTGTTTTTCTTTTTTATTTTGTTTTTAATTTTTTTAATTTATTTTAAGAATATTTTTTTTCTTTCATAATTTTTTTGTTTTTTTGGACGGGTCTTCGTGTCTTTGGTTTTTTCTTGTGGTTGTTATTGTTGTTGTTTTATGTTGTTCTGTTTGTTTTCATTGCTGTTGTATGAACTCGTATGTTATGCAGTGTTTATGTTATTTATACTCACGTTTAGAAAGCAGTTGTGTTTGTTTTGTATTTTTTTTCTTTGTGTATGTATAGGTTTTCTTACTCAAAGCTTAATTTAGTCTAATAATGTTTCCTGTTTCTCCTCAACCGAGTAAGAGAGAGTGTAGGAGAGAACGAGAGAAAATGGAATATAAATAAATTTGTTGTTTGTGTGTTACACAGTTTCATTTTAAGAAAGTGTTTAAGTTGTTGTACATATACGTATGAGAGCATGTATTGCTTGTGTGTGTGTTAATCCATCTTTTAGAAAAGCGTTGGTTTTCAACAATTAAAGTCGTGTTAGTAGTATGCTGAACTCTTTCTTGTGTGGGTAAGTGGTGTGTTAATAAGAAAATGAAAAGAAAAAATTTCATGTTTAATTAAGTTCTCCTCTTGTTTTTCTTTTGTATTTTTTTTTTGGTGTAATACACATGAAATAAATTCAATACCAACCTAATTTATGTTCAATTTTTATTTTCTTTTTGTTAGTTGAGTTTAAGTTTTCAGTCCTTAACTGTAAAAACTTTGTTTAATGCTTTAGATTTGGTTTTATGTTTTCATTTAAATTGCTTTGAATCATAAAAGATGTAAATATTTATTTCTTTGGTTTTTTTCTTTTTTCGTTTTATAAGTATAAAATTTAAAAGCTTTTGTTTGCTTAAAACTTATTGCCTTTATGGGTTAAAGCTTTAGACTTAAACACTTTCCTCTTTGGTGGTGTTACCGCTCCAGAAACGATCGAAACGATCGCGTGCCTTTTCTAAAACATCTGTGGCTGTAGTACGAGCAGTAGAAGCTGTGGTGGTTGTTGAATTCGATGACGACGACAAGTTGGCGGCTTGTTGTCCTCCGGTATTGGCGGCCGACGAGGCCAATATAACGTCAACATCAAACATGGGATCTTCTAAGACCCGTATGGTGGTGCCAGGCACTGGTTTTTTATTGCCATTATTAACAGTTTTACCTACTTCGGAGGTAGTAGGACTGCTGGTTGATTGTGTAGTTGGCGATTGAGCTTCGTTGTTGTTAACGTTATGAGGATTATTGCTGCGTGGTTGTTTGGATTTCCAGGCTGCTTTATATCACACAAACGTGAGTGAGTGAATTAAGAGATTAAATTACGAAGAAGAATGAAGTGTTACGAAAAAGTGCTTTCTTTTTGCTTGATTTGATTGACTTTTTAAGCTTTTTTTTTGAGTTAGATTTTTGTTTAAAAGACATTTTTTTAGTTTTGTTTTTGGTTTAATGATGAATATATTATAATGATGAAAGCGAATTAGTATTGAAAAGCGGTTTTTGTTATTTTTTTGGTTTTTTTTTATTGGATATGGATGTTACGAAGAACAAGCGTGCTTTAAAGCTTACCGTCCATTTTGACTTGTTCAGTCAATTCGGGTGGAGCCGACTGGGGTGGTGTTGGTGGCTTTTCTACAGGGGTAGAAGCTTTTATTTCACTTTGTGGTCTACTATAATTCTCACCTATAATGTAATATTTTATTGTTGTCACATTATAGAACCATACTCTAACATTTTAATACGATTTTACTGTACTACACTTACCTTCTTTAACATTTTGTGTTACGGTAAAGGTTTTCCCTGTATCCAAGGGCACAGTCCAGTTGACAGGATCTGGTGAACGCATTATAATTTGTTCGGGACTCTTAACGCGAGTAGGTTCGGGTGGCGATTTAACAATAGGCTCTTCGGGAACCTCGGCCACCGGTTGTGGACTGCAACTGGATACAGATATGGCAGTATCACGGCCATCTTCAGTATCATCTGAATTTTTTTAGAAAAGAAATTCCATAAATTTATACAAAATTTCCCTTCACTTGAATAAATATTTAGTAACATGATTAAATTATTATTATTATTATTAACAAATGTTTTAGTATGTTTAGTTTAAGGGTTTTAATTTTTGTTAAAAGAAAAAAATATATTATCAAAGCATTATTATTTTTATTATTAAAAATAAAGGGGATTAGTATTGAAAAATTAGTTTTCAAAAAAAAAAAAATTTTTTCAAATTCAAGAAAACCCTGTTAAAATTATACGGAAATAAATAGAAATAAATTTTTTAGATTGAAAAGAAAAACCAAACAAAGCAGCTGTAAAACAAATTAAGAAATTATTTAAAAGATTAAAATTTTTTTTGGTTTAATTTTATTTTTTAAATCAAATTGAACAAATTGTTTTCCGTTTAAAGGCATGCTTTTTTATTTTCAAACAAATTTTAATGCAAATTCAAATTCATATCAAACCAAACCAAACGTTTTCAAACAAGCTTTTGTTCAATGTTAATATTTTTTATTTTTTTTTTTTTTTGTGTTTAAATTTATTTTATTGTTTTAAGTTTTACATATACGAGTATAGAGAGAGAGAAGGTATAGTGGTGGTGGTTAGTTAGAAGACATATAGAGAAAGTTAGATAGAGTATTAGAAAGAGAGTTAAAATTTACATTAGAATGTGAGATAGTGATGTTAAATGTTGATTGTTGTAAACGTTAGTACAGATTTCAAGAGTTCAGAGTTCAGAGTTCAAAGTTTTTAAGTTTTTTTTTTTTTGTATTGTTTTCTGAGTTGTAGAGAAGTATCGGAGTATTTTGAACGCAGCAACTTAATAGTACAAATTAACTACTACAAACACTCAACTACTAAAGAACACTTAATTATTTACACAAAGTCTAGGTAGTAAGAAAAACACAACAGTATACATAGGAGTTAAATGTTCTAAACAAAATACAATTTCTTATAAATTTCATAAATTTTTTTTTTTTTTTTTACAAACATTGAAGGCATTTTACAAAAGAATAATCATTTAATTATACGATTATTTTTTATTATTTTTCAACCTGGCAACATTTACTAGTATTAGAATTTATGCCAAAGTTTTATTTGCTTTTTTAGGGTTAAGAGTTTTAAATAATTGGGTTGCTTTTAAATTAAATTTTTTGGAAAACAAAATTTTGTGGTAAATGTTTCAAGGTTTTCAGTTTTTAAGCTTTTTCTTTTTCTTTCTCAAGTCAACAAAAAAGCCAAACATGTATGTATAAAATAGTTTTCTTATTAATAATGGTGTTTAAATAACTAAGTTTTATGTACGTTCCATTATACATATGGTATGTCGGCGGGGTCATAACCATGACCATGAGTATGGTAAATGAATTCACTGTTGATAGGCCAAGACGAGAGTGTGCTCGTACAGTGTGTACACCAGAGATCAGCAATGAACCGTTTTTTCGCTTATAAAATTTGGAGTATAAATGAGTCAACAGTATTGAAATTCAACTACGCTGATTTATTCGTACTCACGTACAACATTGATTTATAAGTACAGGTTGCAATGAGTATGACTACAACGATGATATCAAACTCAAACCATTCGAAATATGTTTGGTTCATGTGCCTACTCATTCAGAGTCATAAATTTCGAATAATACTTATAATACTCATAAATGATTTGAGTGATTCGGATCATTCATTTCAATTTAAAGCCTTAGTTGTTGTTGCATTTACAAAAAAAGAAGAAAGAAAAAGACAAAAACAGCAAGCAAAGCAAACACACAACCTTCTAGTGAGTATTGTAGTGTTCGTTTGCGAATCATACTTATTATGTGATTCTTATAAATGTTGAGTAAAGGAGAGTCGAAATCAACATTATCACACGTGTTGTTAAGTATGAGTATGATGAGTACTTCAAACTTTGAATATGAGTAGTATGAGTATAATATTAAAATAAGTATGAAAGCGTATCATTATCAGAAATTATGAGTATGTTTCGAATCTAATCATCTTTTTGAATACTCATTGGAATATAGAAGCTATAGTTAACCCGTCATCCTTTGCAATAATTAAATACTTCATGCTCCAGTTTACGTCGAATTTTGCGTAATGATCTCGGTATGTAGCCTTACAATATTTAGTTGGTTCAAGCGTTGAAGCCTCATGACCATCCGCTTCGTTTTCGCTTCGAAAGAGTGGCCAACGAGGAACTAAACGATGATGTTGATTTTACCATAAAAAGTAATTTTTGTGGATGAAGCTCAGTTCCATCTTGGTGGGTACGGTAATCAGCAAAATTGCAGTATTTGAAGCTCAGAAAACACACACGTGATCTTACAGAAGCATCCATTACATTTCAAGTGGCCAAATTTCTTTGAAAATGAGGACAGCGCAACCATTACAGTCAATGGAGATACCTATCACACCATGTTAACCGATGTGGATAACGCACCACACATCTCATGCCACAATCGATTTATAGCGTCAAACGTTTAATGGCCGTTTAATTACCACCCAAATAGTGATGTCAATTGGCCGCCAAGAAGCTGCAATTGGACACCGTTGGACTGTTTTCTGTGAGGACCCGTTAAGAAAAATTATTATGCCGGCAAACCAGAGACAAATGAGCATTTGGAGACCAATATTGGTGATACACTTGAAAAAGTGGACGAATATGTGAGGCTAGCCTTGACAGCCATATAAATGAAATAATATTCAATTGGTAATCGGAACAATTGTACTTCAAAACAAAGTACATATGTAATATGTTTTTTTTAAATTTCAAACCGTTTTCGTTTCATTGATTTTTTAAAATTTAAACTTTTAAATGGGCCACCCTTTATATATTACACATGAGATATTGTGCTTGCTGCTCCTGTAAAGGGAATCAAACCCACTGGAAGAATGTGTTGTAGAAAACTATTCACCACATGGTGAGTTCCTTTTCGTTGATTATTTTTTATGAAATTAAACCACAGATATAATAAAGATAAGCATATTAAGATAAAGAATTGGAAAACATTACTTATTATTTTTCCATATTATTTAGCTTCAACTTAGTTATTTAAACACCCGTATTAAATCCAAAACACAAATGAAAATAATAACAAATTTAGATCAGATTTTAGAATGACATTTTAGCTCACAAGTGTTTTAAATCAATAATTTATTTAAGGCATCTTTTAAATTTATTTTTTTTTCAGGGTAAATTGAAATTAAAATTGAAAATTAAATAAAAACAAATAAAAAAAATCTTAAAAACAAAACTCGAAACAAAATTTAAAAATTATTTTTTTAAAATATTTTAAACATTCCTATTTTGAGATAATTTTTGCAAAGAAAAATAAAAAATAAAAACAAAATAAAATAAAAATTAAAATAAATTAAAAAAAGTATATATTTAAAGATTAAGAGACAGACAGAGAGAGAGAGAGAGATAGAGAATGAGTACAATAATATAATATGCATAGTTTTGTAAGTAATTTGCAAAAATAATTTGTTTTCAAACATCATTTCAGTGTTGAACGACCTTCTCTACTCACTTTCTACCAATTTTTTATCACGACCTGGCACAGCTAATTGATCTAAAGCCAATAAATTTGCCTTTTTGCCAGCAATTTTTTTAATTTCGAGATCATTATGAGCATCATCATAATTGACCTGACCGTTACCATGAGCATGACCGTTTACCAATTGAGTTTTTGAGCCGATCTGTGTCGCTGTCGTATCGTTCGATGGAGAATAAGATGATTTAGCAGTTGACGTCGTTTTGGTACGTGGCTTAGCGGCATTTGCTTTATCTTTTTCACTTTTACGCATTTGCATTTGCGTTTGCGGTTGCGGTGATTTATTTGATGCTTGTGATGCATGATTTGCGGCACTAGTAATATTATTAGCAGTAGCAGTAGCAGCAGCTGTAGCTGTAGCAGCATTTGCATGAACCCTACCACTAGGAGGAGGTAATGAACTACTTTTCGTACGATTATGAAATGTAGCGGAAAGGGTAGCTATATACGTATATATATGTATATGTATTTATATACATATGTTATATATTTATTATTATTTTATACAGGAAAAGATATAAAAAAAAACAAACAAACAAACAAGTGGGTAATAATGTGGGAATAAAAAGAATAAAAGAAAGTACAATAAATAAATCAAAATTCAATTCTTTATAGTTTTTTTTGTTTTTTGTTTTTTGTTTTTTAAATATTTTATAACTTTAAAGTTAAACAAAGTACAAAAGCCTGCATTTGTAATTAAAAATTAAAAAAATTTTAAAAATTTTCTATTTTAATAAATGGCAAAATAATTTGCACTTTTTAATAATTGTTGTTGGTTAGTAGAATTAAATAAATTATAATAAAAAAAACAAACAAACAAACAAAAATAGTAAATTAAAAGACGAATAATTAAAATTGTAAGCATTTTAACAAATGAAAGTGTATTTATAAGGCATTGTGTTAAATAAAGCTAGAGTTTGTATTCAAAAAAGTACTTTAAACCAGAGATTAATCACTTTGTACCTAAGTTTCCCACAAAATCTAAGGCCTATAAACATAACCGTATTCTATCTGAGAGACCCGCACATAATCAAAATTAAATCAATAGAAAGGGTGCCTCAGTAAGAATACAGTTATTCATTTCAAAATATAAACTCTTATGTTTTTCGATAGTTGCGATTTTTTCTCAGCTTTTTCATTGTACGGCTTTTAATTGCATAATTTCGGTGGCAAGTTGACATTACAATTTCCTGATATAATTTACTCTCGAAATCGTTGCTGTAATAAATCGATTGACGAATGCGCGATGAGGTAGGTGACGACGTCCACATACATAATGTTCAGTTGAGGCTAAAGAACTCGTTTAGCATGTTTCTGTAACGAATACCAGTTCAAAGTCACTATAATTTTCGCATCATCTATAAAAACGTAAGGCGCAGTCACACCGCTTACTCACACCGTTTGTTAGGGATTGCGTAAGTAGTTCCTGAACCGAAAATCACTCGGAAGAAAATAAGGAGGCGATGATTTTTTTCGAAAAATTCGTATTAACTGCCTTATCCACAGAACGAATTGCTGGTTTGTCAGTTTCTGTCCCACTGAGTAAGCTAAAATTTTTACTTATAAAAGTTGAATTTAATTTTTCGGGCTTTCGGCGTTACTCTTGTTTACAGCAGCAATGTTCACAAGAGATCAACTCATCGAAGTATTAGGTGTACTCTGTAAATGTATCCACATTTGACTCTGGCTTTATATCCGGAATAATGCAAAACCCCATTTGACAACGACATATTCCTATAAAAACATCATTTGATTATTCACAGATAAAACAAAATCACACAAGATTGCATTTTGCCAAAAGTTGTTTACTGGATTTAGGATTTCATTAGAAATCTGTGAATATATGTTTGAAGTTTGTTAATAAATCTATACATCGTTATTGAAAATATTGAAAATCCAAAGCTTTAAATTTCCCATTGCTGGGCTAAGGCTTTTTGTGATTCAGATATTCTATACAGAATTTGCAATTTCGTCACACTTATAAGGTCAGTGAATAAGTAGAAATTTTCTGTTTAAATTGCCATAGGGTTGATCGAGTTAATTTTTTAGTGGTTTGTTCTTCGCTAAATAAGGCTATGATAAAACTTGATCTTGTATATAGAAACGTCTTGCTGATATAGACATATGTATGTTATCTGCCTATATTCGATCTTTTAGTCAGTTTTGCCAGGAGACAGTTCTTTCCTACTGAGCAGATTGCATTGAAATCCATTGATTAGTGCCTATTATTCATGCAATGTATTTGTAATGTCTTTAACCTCTGCATACATATATTTTTTTTTAGAGCTGTAAATAAAATTGTAATTTTTTTCTCCATTGATATCACAATTTTCTTTTTTTTTGCATTCATGGTTACAGTAAGATCTTTATTACACTCTATGTTATCTATTATCCCTAATACTATGTTCACACATGCACTTTTATTGCGTAAATCGCAATAAACGCCATTATTGATGTCAATATTTCATATAAAATTTCAATTAATTATTGCGCAATAAATACGCAAATTGTTATAATATTGAGTAAAACTTACAATGCAGCACTGTCATAAGTACGTTCAGTGAGCATAATACAGTTTTCCGAACACTTTCTGTTGATATTTAACAACTCAAATGTCAACAACCACAAGCAAAAAAAAAAACAATACAAAAACAATGTTGTTGAAACAACCAGCTGTTTTGTTTACCAGCTGTCAAATGAATATTGCTTGTATTATATCTGAACACTTAAAATATTATACTCAAATAACCGAATATTGGCTCAATAAAATGTCTATGTCTGAACATAGTATAAGAGATAACAATACTTAATAATCTCTGGTTTAAGTGTGATCTACAACGATATTACCAACAAAATTTATAAACGTTATAGAATAAAAATATTATTCCCCCGCTCTAAAATTAGTGATAGAGAGACGTGAAGCACTTATAAATACATTTATAGATTAAATAAATATGTAGTTAGAAATACACAGACTTGAAGAAAAGTTAGTTGGCTGCGTAAAATGAAAAAAAAAAATTAAAAATATGAGGAAAATAAAATCCTAAGTTCCCTATTATGAAGGGGAGAATGTAATTTATTGTATTTTTTTAATTGTAAATATCTATGCATTGTATATAAAACTAAACACTTAAAAACACACCAATTATTATTTCTTTTTGTACAAACATTATTGTTTTTGTTTTTCGTTAAAAAATTATATTTGTTTTTGAAAGAAAGTCAATGAAAAGAAATTCTTAGACATTAAACCAATCCTTATGAACGAGATTGAATTATGAAATTTGTATGTTTAATAAAGAAACTAATAAACAAACATGCTAAACTCATAAGAATTTGTTGTATTTTTTTTTTTAAATTTTTAAGTATTTTTGTATATGTAAAAAAAATATATGTATATATTTTATTATTTTAACTAAAGTAACCCAACACCATTACATGGATATTATTTAAGAGAACAGTTAAGTAAGTAACAGTAAGTAAGTAAGTAAGTAAGAGAGAGAGAGAATTGTTGACAAATTTGAAACAATTTTACAAAAGTTAGTTAAATTGTTTAAAAAAACACCATGAAAAGTAATTATGTATGTGAATATTTAAATACAAATATGTATGTTGAATGGAAAGATCACAGCTAAATATGGTTAGTAATTTTGTTTTATTGTTGTTGTTGTTTTTTATATTTTTTCTAATTAAATTTTTGAAAGAAACGAGATATACTAAATTATAGAATATAAACGAAAACTACTTTGATTTTGCTATTAAAAAATATAGCTCAAATACAAAAATATTTAAAAAAAAAATATACGAGTAACTAACAAGTAAGACCTTGACCATTAGAGGCAATAATTATTTTGTATTGTATGGAGGATGTTACAAAATAATAATCGAAAAAGGAAAACTAGAAAACATTTAAATAAAATAATTAAACAATAGGGATGTAGTTTTAATTACAAAATTTTTGGTGAAAAATTGAAACTTTTTTTTGTTTTGTTTATAAAGCCAATTATTTGAATTAAAAAAAGAAAACAAATTTAAATTAAAATAAAAAGAATGTGTGAGTTAAACTTTTCTACTTTAATTTGAGATTTCAAAATTGAATTTTTTTTCTAATTTTTTCTATTTTTTTTTTTTTGTTTTCAACTAATTTACTTACATGGTCGTGCTTTACGCTCAGTCGTTCCTTGTGTAGCTGATGTAGGAGTTTTCTTGCCAGCCGTTCGTGTATAGGGCGCTGTACTAGCGGAACGTAACTGACGTTTAGGCGATTCATGTTCTGGACCAACCGATTGTGAGCGTGCTTTTTATATTTTACACAACAATCATTCAGAGTTTTTCAAACACAACATATGTTTAGAAACATGTTTTTAATTCATTTTTTTTTACAAAATTGTGTTTATTTCGCAGATTTTGAAGAGAAAATTTGATTGTTTTATGTTAATGAAGAATTTTTTTAATGAAAAACTTAACTTTTCTAAAGGGGGTATGGATGGATGGTTATGTTTAAAACTAAAAAAAGTGATTTTTTTTTATTGTTTAAAATATATACACACATTCTATAAATAATGTATGAATTATTTTGAATAGTATATCTAATATGGTGTAGTAAACATAAAAATGTTATTGTATAGACATTTAAGTTAAATTTGAACGTTTAAATACATTCGCTAATAATGTTTCAAACAAATTTTATATCTCTTAATTGTTTAGACACACGTTTCTGTTACAGTTATAATTAACAAAACCTAGCTTGTTAAACTAATATACATACACTGACATGAATTTCTTATAAACAACATATATTCTATCAATCTATACAGAGTGAGAGAGAGAGAGAGAGAGAAAGACGTATAATTATGATCTACATTTGTTAATGAATAATATTGACAATGAAAGATGAATTTTGTTTTTTAAAGTTGTAGAACGTTTAATAGAATAGACTGCTTGAGTAGAGTAGAGTAGAATATAGGAGAGTTGTAATTTCTGTATTCCCATAAAAATTACAACGATCGCTGCAGGACTAACTATGCCGGCGGTCAATTTAGTCATATGTCACCTAGTAATACGATAAAAAATTTCAAAATATTCAAGAAAATATAATTCGATATGAAACGAGCTCTTAGATACAAATATCTCCAAATGAAACATTTATTGTGAATGAGCCTTATTTGTTTTTTTGATGTTGGCGATGAGCTCCTAAAACCTAGAGAAACCTACCATACAGATCGCTTTCGACAATAAACGAACAATTTCAAACATTGATCAAAGAACGACCAGAATGGGCCACAAGACGCGACAAGATAATTTTCCAGCATGACAATCAAACTGCACTGAAAGTAAAAGCAATTTAGAATACAATCAAATCACTCAAATTTTTTGGTCATTGACTTTTTTGTTTTGGGCCAATAGCTTGCATTTTTTGGTTTTGAGTTGAATTGCTTTTTTGGTCGATGAGCTAAATTTTTTTTTTTTTTTTGATGATGACTTGCATCTTGTTCGGCGACGACTTGCATTTTTTGTGCCAATACCTTATGTTTTGGGCCAATGATTTGCATTTTTTGGGTTTGAGTTGAATTGCTTTTTTGGTCCATGACTGGCCTTTTTGAAGGTCAATGACATGCATTTTTTTTTTGGTCGATGACTTGCATTTTTTTGGATCGACGACTTGCATCTTATTTGGCGATGACTAGCATTTTTCGTTCGATAAAATGCCTGTTTTATGTAAGGCAATTTTTTTTTTTTGCTCATTTGAGGAAAACATATACCTTCGCTGCCTATATCTACGGTGCTAAGCAACGCCCGATCCGACTTTATTTCCCCCATAAATAAATTTTGTTCCGACTTAGTCCGCTTTGTATAGAATAAATTAAGCAACATAGAAAACAGTTACCTACCATTTAGAGAAAGCTTGATATGCAAAGAAATTTAATATTTGAGTGCCCCCTGAGTTAACAATGAGTAATTAAGGGATCAAAGAGAACAATTTCTGATGTGAGTGATAAGGAGTTAAGGTAAGAATGATAAGAAAATAATCATGGCAATGTCAGTATTTACATCAAAAAAGGTAAGCCTGTGTTTTTGATAGGATTGGAGAGCAATTGCTCATTATAAGTTTCTGCAGACTGGTCGAAGGACTAATTCTAATCCATATTGTCAACAATATGTAAATGACATCAAAGTAAGTAATTGAATTGAAAAAATATTACAACAAGATCCTCATCATTGTTTGTTTTGATTTCCGCAAAACCATGAGTTCTATAGCGTTGGAATTATGGCTTTGCCCAAAAACGCTCTTCCTAAATGTCAGATAAGTGCCTATTTGTACATTTAATAGCAAGTTGAGATTCTAAATATTTCTCAATTACTTCTCATTCCCCAATTATTGTCAGTATATTGTGTGAAATGTATTGGAGAGAAAGAAAGACTGAAATGAATTGATATTGTTTGATGAAAAGAAAGTTTTCCACATAGAAAAGGAAAATGTTCATGTCTGATGTCGATAGAAATTGTTATTACCTTTAGAGTTATAATTTTTTTTTTTTTTTTGAGTAAAACTTGCAAGTAAAACTGCACTCAAAAACGCTTATTACAAACAAAAAAAAGATGAAAATTTTTTATACAAAAAAAAAATTCCTTTTTGCAACACAAAAAATCTTGCAAAAAATACAAGCAAAATATATTTTAAAAAAACTGTTTTTTTTATACAATATCTTGATATTAAAATATTGTTTTCGTTTATGAAAAATATTAAACAGCAAGGCAAACGTATTTAGCAAAAACTTATAAAGAAAAATTTTAAATTAAAAAAAAAAAACGAATAAACGTTCATAAATTTAAAAAGTTAAAAAAAAAACATAATTTTTCCCACAGTACACGGTGTATTCACGGTGTTTACACAAACAAAAAAAAAATAAAAACATTTTAAAGAGAAATTTGATTTTCAAATCAAAAGCCGTTGTAAGTAAAGATTGTATAGCTTTGAGAGAGAGAGTTTCAATGCCTATTTATTTAAACCCAGTGCCAAAGAAAAACGTGTGTTTATATGTGTAAGTGGGTGATCATTTTTAAAATAAAATTTTATTATCCTTTCACGTGTATTTTTTTTTTTCTTGTTAAACAGTGTTTTCATTGCAATATTTGCATTTTTTCCTCTTTGGGTGTAAAACAGTGTGTGGTACATAATTAACTTTGGGCGGGCGGTAGGTTAGGACAGAAAATATTTATAAAAAATACTTACATTTGAGAACCTTCTTGGGACTGCCCTTTTGTGGACTGCCCTTTTGTGGTGAGCCATGACGTGAGGCGGCTGTTTTCTTAGGACTACCCCTTTGTGATTCCGATTCACGTTTAGTTATAGCTGGCATTAGTTTTTCACGGGTAGGTGAAGGCAATAAAGCACCCTCTTCAACATCTGCAATATTAATAACAAAGAAAAAAGGACAATTTTAAGTACTTTTCTTTTCTAAAGTAAAATTTAAAAAAAAAAAAAAATTGTATACCTGGTCCTGTGGTACGTTCCAAATGATGACGTATATGACTAAATCGTGCTGGCAGTGCATTTAATTCTTCTTTAGTTAAGTTTTCCAAAAAGTAAGCCTGACCAGGAACTCGTGCTTTAAATGTTTTTAAAACTGGAGCGGTTTTCTTATTGTTCTCCTCCTCTTTCTCTTCTTTAGTTATTGGCCTGTAGAGAAAGTAGAAAACATTTTATTTTAAACTTAAAAAAAGAAAATGAATTTAAAAAATTGAATATTTCCTACAGACATGGTCCTACGTGTGTGTATTCATACCGAGAACCTTAACAAATGATACACTAAGGCCGACAAATCATATCTATATAAGGGGTAAAAAATGGCTTACATATATAATTGGCCATTACAACCCTTCAGTCAAGATTACGGCCTACGTTTGGCTAATCGAGGCTTTACTCATGTTGAAAGAACGTCAAATCTTAACTCATTTTAAAAGAAATGAGGATAGCTGATGCCACCAAACAGTCACTTTTCAAGGTTGTAACGGTGAATCGGCATAGTATTGTGAATTATTTAATCAGAAATAGGATTCTATATTATACATCGTACTTTATGAACTTCATGAAGAGAAAATTTTCCCAATATGGAAGCGTTGTTCTTGTGTTAAACGAACGACAACATAGCACCAGACACAGTAGCAGATACAATGTTATTCGGACGGCTGTAATCATCTAGCTGGCAACTAAAACAATCGCATAGTAACTACAAGCCTTGGAGTTACATAAAGGATATCTGGCCCAACAATACCAGCAACAGGGTTCTCTTGAACTTAAATAAAAGGGAACCTATACTAAATGGAATTAAACGTAATGGAATAAAAAATGAAGTCGCCGTAGTCTAGTAGGTGATGTGTTGGATAATTAGACGTAAGGCCAATGTTCAAACCCCAGGTCAGACATCAAAACGAAAAATTAAAAAAATATTTCTTCGGCGACTTCCTCTCAGCAGATTTATGTCAAAAACTCTGAGAGTAAATAAATCTGGCATGAGAAAAGCTTCTCAAAATCTGTTGTTCAGAATCGACTTTAAACTGTTGGTCCCGCCACTCATGTATATTAATTGAGTACAATATTTTAAGTGTTCAGACATAATAATATACGCAGTTCAGCTGCTTATTCAATATTCATTTGACAGCTGGTGAACAAAACAGCTGGTTCAAAATATTATACACTTACCTTGGCATAGATGAGGCCAAACATAATGAAGACAATGAACTACGTTTTGAGACCTGATCCCAGAGATCCTTTTGCTTCTTATATAATTCCGGATCAATTTCCTTGCCCCAGCCTCGGCACTTTTTATTTGTAATTCAAAAAAATTTTTGAAATTTTGGATTTTAAAAATATTGAAAAACATTAAAAAAACTTTGTTTATACTGTTAAAATGTTGGTATTCTATACAGACCTTGTATTCACCGGCTTTTTTGCGCATTTCTACTACCTCTTTAAACCATAAATCCAAATTCGGTTTGGAATATGGTGGGGCCGAGCCGTTCATAATGATTTCACCCTGATGCTCTTGTTGCTTGGCATGCTGTTGCTTATTGTCGACTTCGGTTATTTCTTCGAAACCGAAATTTTCCTTCTTCGTTATGAAATGATTGGCTCGCTCCTGATCAATCAATTGGGAGAAGGGTCGCGTAGTGACCTTTTTCTCCTGTATAGTTACTTGTCTAAATTTGTTTTATTTTAATTGGCGTGTGCAATTAATTTTTGATTTAAATTTTTTTTTTGTTGTTGTTATTATTTATAAACAAATTTTTGTTTTTGTTTTTTTGATTTTTGTTTGTTTTAAAGCCGGGTGCAAACAAATGCAAGCCATTGTATTTGATTGAAATTGATTTTGTTTTGTTTTAAGAGGGGGGAAGGAGGTAGTGTTTGTTTATTACAAATGGCATCATATTTTAAAGATGTTTGTTTGGTTTTTTTGAAAAACGGATGATTTTAAGGATTTTTTTGTTTTTGTTTTGTTTTGAAAAAAGAAGCAGTCAAAGCATCATGTTTTTTGTATTTATTTATAAGGCATTACGAGCAAGCATCCAGTTTAAGTTTATTTTTGAGGGTTTTTATTTGATTCGTGTTTTTTTTTTATAAAAACCATTCAAGTATTGAGGATTATTTTTTGATTTCAGTTTTTTTTTTTTTTTAAATTTGTTACAATTAAAAAAAAGAAAGTGAAAAGTTAAAAAAAAAATGAAAAAATTAATTAAAATATATATTTGAGAAATAAACAATAATGTTTAGGAAACTTGATGTAGGGTGCATTATTTGATTTGGAAAAAAGTGTTGATTAGTTTTTGTCTATTCTAAGATTTTTCATTTGAACATATTTTTTTTACAGAATTATTTACAATGGCTGGTTGAGAGCAGAATATAAAATTAAATGAACAAAAAAGAAATCTACAATTACGAACAAAAGAAAAGAATACTTTCATAAGAAGTATACCAAGAAATGTTCAATAAGTCTAGGCACTAAAAATTTGATTGATTCATAATTAATATACAGTGAGCCCCAAAAAAACTGTACATAAAAAATATTGAAGTGTTGTCAAATTTGTTTGGGCACTCTCCTTAAGGGGTAAAAGTTTAGTTTGGCGATTGTTAGAATTTTATCTTTGAAAACGGAAAAAATATTCGGAAAAATTTGTTAACTAAGCATAGGACTTGGAAGTGATCTGCACGATTTTGCTCCAGCAATTTTAATCTGAAATCTTCAATTGGATCTGGTAGGCAGGACACAGAAAAAGTGGATGACATTTAGCTAAGGATAGCAGAAACACTAAGCATCAATGCAGGCTTATCAAACATGCTAGATGTTTGATAGACATACAGTTTAACGCAACATTATGTTGTCGATCAGTATGGACTTACGGTGGATTATATCCCAGATTACGGCCGATAACTATAAGTTCGATATAGTCAGTGAATTTTCTTTATCTTTGTTACGCTGTTACCCTCAAAAATGGTGTATGTCTGGAGATCAGGCTTAGGATCACTCCACCCAACAGGTGCTACTAAGGTTTCAATAGGCAATTGAGTAGCAGTCGCTCATGCAGATTAACATCAGAAGAACACAGCTTAAACCCAAGGTTACTGAACCACTTTACAGGCAAAGTAAAGCAAAAAATTGGTCAAATGCAAGAGGTTTTAGCCACCAGTTTATAATTGGCAATATTATACACCATTTGAAAATATGTAAGCCTTCGTTGACTTCGACACATGGTAGAATGGATTAACGAGCAAGATTAACAAACGTGAATATCGAGACATTATTGTAGGTCTTCAAATTATTAGTCGACAACCATGTCGGATTCAACTTCCTGAAGTACGACAAGGCATCACATTCTTACATTCAGAGCAAGTCCAATGAATCGACACTTATCCCTGTGTTAAGCTTCATAGCAAATGTCCTTTACAGTATTCTGTATGGATACTGTACAACAACCTTCGGCGATTCTACTCTTCTTTGAGCACTAGCTCTCCCTGACAATTGTGTCATATAGTTTGTTGTTTTCCTTCGGATAACAACATTTACGCTATCAAACATAGGTAACCCCACGATAAGGAGAAAAGTACACAGCGGAACTCCCTAAGAGGGAATGCTATCAGCGTTGCTAAAGAAATTTGTCATTGACAAACTACATACTGATGCCATATTTCTGATACGCTGTAGAGGAATTCCAAGGACATTTCCTGTGGCCACTAATCTTGCGACGATCATGCTGACTCAGACACAAATTGATGATTTGGAACTCTTTAACTATCAGAAGGATTGATTAGAAATCATTATCTCAAAGAGGGACTACTGGAAGAGGGACTATCTGCAGATGTACACCAGAGATCAGTAATGAGTATTCAAAAAGATGAAAAGATTCGAATCATACTTATAATTTCTGATACTTATACGCATTCATACTTATTTTAATATCATACTCACACTACTCATATTCAAAGTTTGAAGTACTTATCGTACTCATACTTAACAATACGCATGATGTATTGATTTCGACTCTCCATGACTCAACATTTACAAGAATCGCAAAATAAGTGTGAACACTACAATACTCACTAGAAGGTTGAGTGTTTGTTTTGCTTGCTGTATTTGTATTTTTCTTTCTTATTTTTTGTATGAATCATTTATGAGTATTATAAGTATTTTTCCAAAGTTATGTATCTAAATAGGTAGGCGTATGAATCAAACATATTTCGAATGTTATGAGTTTGATGTCAACGTTGTACTCATACTCATTGCAACCTGTACTTATAAATCAATATTGTAGTAAGTGAGAATGAATCAGAGTAGTTGAATTTCAATACCGTTGACTTACTCATACTCAAAATTTCATGAGTACTTATCAGTAACGATTCATTGCTGATCTCTGGTATACACCAATCGAAATGGTATGGGTAAACAGCTTGTGGTTTGTATATTGAGGACTTGGATATTAGAGACTTGAACAGAGTCCCAGATCACTACAGCGTCTTATAGGCCAAAGACATATGAATACTCTTGGTGCTTAAATGGCTACTCATATATTTCCTCCCGATACTATAAGGAAAAGAAAGGCGTGAAAAGCCTTTGCTCAGTAGCACAATATTGAATAGGTTAGGTAAGATGGTAGCTTGCCATTCACAGCCCACTTCACTCGGTGGCCCATCGTGTTACCTAGTATTGACAAAGAATATACTGATATACTCAGTTACCCAGACTGCCATTAAATTCATTTAAATTTCTGGAGGACCCTGTCATTTGAGGGCATAGGGCTATACGCAAAACTTGTGTTGCGCATGTGCATCAAACTTCTAAAATTCTGTATAAATTTAAAGCATTGGCTGACACTTCCAGAGTAGGGACACTTTCCATAGGCTAGGCACCTACTATTAATATTTCTGAGACAAATTGAAGTCCAAGGAGGAAAAAAAGCTAGGGACTGACTAGCTAAACATTCTTAATGGAACTGTCTGAAATGGGATTAAAGGTAACGATCTGCTTATTTTTAATAGAATGTTCTTCAATGTTCCCATAAAAGATGTCGGAATTTAAATCTTTAGTTAAAAGAACACATATTGAAAAACTTTTTCTCTGTCCTTTAAAACAAAAACAGAAAACGAATTTGAATTTCGTTCAGCGTTTAAAGTTATAAAACTAAGTTCACACACAACATTAAATTTTCAATTGAAATATTTTTCGCTTTTAATACGGTCAGTGGTTGTACGCTCTTTAATTATTCAAATGCCAGTAAATGGATTAACAAAATAGTTCGAAACTGTTTCTATTTTCAATTAATTTCTGGTATACTTCTTCTGATTTGATTTGATTTGATTGACAATAACAAAAACCCAGAATGAGGGTTTTTTTCTATTTTTTCTAAACAAAAATAATAAAAACAAGAAACTACAACTGAAAAGAAAAACAAAAAAATTAATTTTCTACATACAAAAGTAACGGGTGATTTTTTTTTAGTTATTCGGTTAAAAATTTTTCAGTTTCCTATTTCAATGCCGGATATGCTTAGTAAGATTTGCAATTTGAGGAATAATGCCAGAGGCAATACAAGAGTTGATGCACTGGCCATCAACAACATGATGCCAAATGTCGAACAGCATACGATACAAAAAGAAACCTATTGATGGACAAGTTTGTTGAGCAACTAAGCTCGTGTTTCAGGGGAAGTCTTGAGATATCAATATCATGCAATTTGATCCAGCTTCAAAATAGATACAAGCTGAAATAGTGTTGTATCCCAGATTACGACCGATAGCTAGACTTTCGTTTATGTTGGCTACGTCATTACCAGTAAAAATGATGTCAGTCTGGAGATCAATCGTAGGTTGCCAACAAGTACTACTTACTATGGTCTCAATAAGCAATTGAGTAACAGTGACTCATTCCACCGGTGTTTGCTTATGGCGGGGACATTTAAGCATGGCCGCTATTAAGCATTGATATAGAAGCCTTGAGAGTATTCGAGGGAAAAGTTATACGTAAGATCTTCGATGCAGTGCGAGTTGGCGATCCAACAATGAGCTGTAGTAGCTCCTTAACGCCATTGACATTGTGCAGCTGGCTGGCTCAGCCATGTCGTTCGAGTAGAAGAGAATGCTACGGTTAGACGAGTATTTGATGTAGAAGCCTTGAGAGCCATGTCGTTCGAGTGGAAGAGAATGCTATGGCTAGGCGAGTATTTGCTGTAAAAGCCTAGAGAGTATTTGAGGGAAATGTTCTCGATGCAATGCGAGTTGGAGATCCAATAATGAATTGTATAAGCTCCTTAACGACATGGAGCTTTGACATCCGGCGACTACGCTGGCTCAAACATATCGTTCGACTGGAAGAGAATGCTACGGCTACACGAGTATTTGATGCGGGGAGTAGCAAAAGCCGCCGTAGTTTAGTAGGTAGTGTGTTGGCTTCTTAGTCGTAAGGCCAACGTTCAAACCCCAGGTCAAACATCAAAGCGAAATAAGAAAAAAATATTTCTTCGGCGACTTCCACTCCGCAGACAAAAACTCGGAGAGTAAATAAAATTGTCATGAAAAGTTTCTCAAAAATCTGTCGTTCGGAATCGACTTTAAACTGTAGGTTCAGCCATTCATGTATAAATTTTAACATGAATTAACACACACATGAGTAGTACTGAGAAGCTAGGCCGAAGAGTTTTAATGGCCAATTATGTATGATTAGCAAAAGTCGACATAGAGAACGACCTTGCGTTAGCGTTGGAAGGACCCAACCAAGGAAGCCCAGTCATCGAAGCAATGCAGTTAAATAAGATGTAAGTAAGTAAGTAATCGTGAAGGAGGAAATCACTGGCACTTATTTATTGCTTCAAATGAACGTTTCATACATTTTTGGTATATTTCTGTATTTTTAAGTTTATAAAGCAAAAGAAAGTTGGAAAAAAAATCACCCGTTTTATATAGACAGAAAGTAAAATGGAAAAACAGAAAAAAACAAGAAAAACTTAAAACTAAAACAGTGTATTTGCATACTTTTCAATGGGTTTTCTATCATCGGCATCGCTAACCAGCGGCTCCAACTCATGTAGTGTTGCTAAAAAAAATATTTAAAAAATATAAAAAAATTCATTTTCGTTCATTTTACTATGGATTTTAGTTTTTTCTATTTTTTTTTATTTTTAGTTTGGTTAGTATTTAAAATATTACAAAAAAAAAATTAAAATCCATTGACATTAATTGTTACTAAAAATGTTAAATTTTTTTTAGTTTTTGTTTATAAATAAGTAAAGAATACATATTAAATTGATCTAAAAATTTAATCAGTAGTATGTTTGCAATACACAACTTCAATTGGTTTTTCAAATAAAAAGATTTTTTTTCGCCATTGAATTTGCTTTTCAAGTAGAAAATAAACCAAAAGTAAATTACAATTAATTTTTTTTTTATTTTTTTGGCGCATTAATTTAATAACAGAAACTCTCTGTACGTTTTAGTAGATTTAAACAAATTAACAACAACAGCAAATATATGTACGTTCATTTTATACTTCATCTATAAATAAACGATTACTTTTAATCTTGTTTTTCTTGAATAAATAAATTAATGAAATTTTGTTAAAACAACCTTTGAATTGTTAAGTTCATTTTAAAAAACTCTTACAACTGCTAGAGTATGGAACGGAAACCAAATCAATACAAAAATACAGGAAATAAAAAATTGAGAAAATTATTACACAAATGACTTGGAATGAATTTTCATTACTTCGAGTTAGTATAACAATAAATACAATAACAAAAACAAAAACAATACTAAAAATGAAAGGTAAATTAATATATTTTTTCCCTTTCAGTGTTTAAATGAGATTTAGATGGGGGTTAGTAAAGATTTAGTAACGTTAATCAATAATAACAATATAGAACGAAATTAAAGCCAATTGGTTATCGATTGTTCAGTTGATTTTAAATTAATTTTTTTTGTAATTACTTTTTCAATTACTTTTAACGGCAAAATAAATTACAAAACAAGGGAAGGAAATAATAAACGTATGTTGTATTCATCAGCAATACATTTTGCGCAAACAATTTTATTTCAAACAAATGATTAAGAAATGAATGTTATTGAAATGATGTGTGATTGAAAAGTCAGCTCTTTGAAAGAAGAAATTCATTTATAAGGGACACATAAAGGCTATACACCCTAAGCTGGTTCTCTATTTCAGGGAGACTAACTGCTATCCAAATGACGATCATGAAAAGCTTACTTCATATGCATACTGAAATCGATAGTACGGTGTAGAGAATGTATCTCTATTTCGAGACACTTTATCAGTATTTGTTACGAAAACGAAGCCCCCCCTAATTGCCTTATGCGGTGTAGACAATGTGCCTCTATTTCGATATTTTCTTTTCCACATTTATAATGAAACCGAAAACCCCATTAAATGCCTTATACGGCGTAAAGAATGTGCCTCTAATTCGTGACATTTTTACAGAATTTGTTATGAAAATGAAAGGTATATCAAACGTCTTTTGCGGTTTAAAGAATGGACTTTTTTATTATTCCAACGGTATGGCATTAAATAGTGTTTTTGTTAATATATATGGTCTATTGAATGCTCGAGATGTTGTAAAGGACATGTGGGATTGATTATCCAAAACTTTTACTGCGTGGTGTTCTTTTTTCTTTTTCCAGTATTTATACCTCTCCTTCGTTTAATTATTCAAGTTTTTCCAGATAGGCAAGTAGCAGTTCGATCAGTCAAGGAGTTGAAGTCTATAGGTCCTTATACACAATACTCTGTATTCCAGAAGCCAAAATGGAGAATTGCTTATCTTCTCTTTTCTTTGAAACTCCAATCCAATAAACATTATACTACAGACCATTGCATTTAGCAGTTGATGTAAGAATTCAGGCTTCAATTGTGCTTCTATGCTATCGTACACAACTGTTTTTAAAGTTATTCTATTATTATCCTCATAAGCCCAGATCAGAAAAATACTTTGAAAAGACATAGTCGATCCTGACAACGCTAGAAGTATGGGATCAGTATTTAGGCGCTTACTATCAGTAAATTTAAATAAAACAAAGTGTGTGTAAAAATTGCTTTATTTATAGGAAAGACCTATTGATGCCAATATGTACGGCCACCATGGCTTCCATATCCAAATTTAAATATCTCTGGCTTTTAAATCAAGCTGGATTTTAACGGTGGTATGGATTATGTTAACTTTGAGGGCTGCTGTGGTTTGTGACCTATTCGTAAGCAACTACAACTTAAGAAAACGCCTTAAAACATCTAACGTAGCCAAATGAAGTGAAGTGACCACGTCGTCAAATCGTTCTAGCAAAGTATCCAATGTAGCACAAGCTGTGTAGCAAATAGCGCCATCCTGTTGACACCACATGCCGTTTCTATTCAGATCAACCAATTCTGGCTGGAAGAGCCTATAGTACTCCCCGTTCTAGAAAATACTGACGGGTAACGCTGCCACCCCCTTCAAATTATTGCTTTTTCGAGATGCATAAGACCCTTTTGGATCTTATATGGATTGGTCCTAAATTCAACAATCATAAAAGGGCCTTATCGCTGAATATGTTTTTTCGATGAAAATTGGAGACCTTTGCTCACTGACGCAGTGTCGATTTAATGAACACACTACGTTGTCTATGGTCGTCTATGGTGATTTGGTAAAAGAGACTGGCAAAAGAGCTTCAACAGACTGTTATCAACTGTCACAGTTCGGAAGTTCTTCTTGCGGAAAGACCCTATATATTGAAAAAAGGCCAGATAGCATGCAGGGATTTTTTTTTAAATATTTTTTTTTTTCTAAATTCTGGGATCCAATGACTATGCAGATACACATTTCATAAAAATCAATAAAAAGATGTGGTTCAGTTATTGAGAGGTAGATAACTAACTGTAATCAAAATAGTTTCTTCGTAATCGTAATAAAAAGTCATAAGAAGTTCATATTTTGATCGTATTTCCTTGTAAACTCCCTATGTTAAAGTGCCATTCCTTAAATATTCGCATTACTACCAAGGTATTGTTCCAAACCCCCCGCTCCACATGCGTTGAATTCATTGTTATTAGCGTTAACTGTTTGCACCATCAATTCACTCTTATCTCTCATAGATTTTCAATTTATTCCGATCGGTCCAGAGTTTCCTAAGAGGCGAATTGCCCTGAATTGATTTAGGTTTATTTAGGTGTACTAAATAGTTTTCCAAGCAAATTCTGAATAAATTTTCAATTTTCATTCAATGATATTCGATCATTAGAATTAATATTTCTAAGAACACAATAAAATATTGACAAGAATTTTCAGTAGTTTTTTTTCTTTCTTTTATTGCTTTCCTTTAACATGCATTGTAAACATGATGTCATATTTATACTGCCAAGCAGTTTGTTTTCTTGAGTACACTTTGTCCCTCAGAGCGTATGAATTCAATTAATAATTCTCATACCACCTGCTGTCTATACTAGTGAAACTGAAACCACACGCAGAGTTATTGATTCATTCAACATGACTTTTCTATTGGCATAAATGCTTCATAATGGTATTTAATGAATCAAAATGAAAAATTAACATGAATTTTATGTACAAATTAATTAATTCGCATGGAAAATATTTAACAACTGAATGCTAAATTAAAACTAAAACACAATAAAATGAAAACAAAACAAAAGGAAGAGAAAATCTATTCAAAGAACAATCGCTAGAAAAAGGAAAACAAAAACAAAAGAAACGCAAAAAACAGACACACACACACACACATGCTCCCACTAATGGAACAATTTTCTATTCAAGAAAATCTCTTAAGAAACACAAGAAAAACGAAAATTATGGAAAACTAAACAAACTGAGATTGTTTTTTTTTTTTTGTTATAAATTTCGAATTTCTTTCAATGCAATGAAAGAAAAAATAAATTTGTTTTCTAAAAAGTTTAAGAACAACAGCACTTACTTGCTTTACCTAAAAGAAAATCAATCATCAATCATTAATAGGCTATAAAAAAAAAATAATAAGAAGCTGCTCTAAAAAGAAAAGTTTTTAACCACTTTTTTTTGGTTTGTATGAATTTTTACGGTTTTTTGATTTTGTTTTGGTTTTGAAAACTTCAATTATTTGGTTTTAAATTCCTCTTTTGGCTTCATAAAGCCCATAATAAAGGTCAGGTATTTAATATTTAATATTTGATTTTCTGATTTTAGATAATTTCGTTCTATACACACTGATACATAATAATAAGAAAGAAAAAAATAATGTTGCAATCATAAAAAATTTTTTGTTTTTTAAAATTATTTCAATTTTGTTTAGAGAAGAGGCAGAGTTCAACTAATAACTTATTAAAGAATTTTAATTTGAAGTAAATTTTTTTTTGTGAAAGTGTTTGAAAATATACGAAAAGAAAGAAATTATTTCAATAAAAAAAAAACGAAAATTAATAAGAAAAAAATTTCTACGAATATTGAAAATTGTTTGTTCAACTAGTTTGCATTTGTATTACAATGTTCGAGGACACAGTAAGGTAAGGAAGATAAGAAGACCCATAAATACTGTTACAATATTGAACGCCCTTATTCTAACAGAAGAATAATGTCTACCAAGCATCACTCAGCTTTCAATATGGAATGGTCAGATAAAGACAATAATTGCATAAAACTGTTTGAGGAAAATTCACAATTTGAAATCTGGAACTCACCAAAGCTATCAAATTAGAACAATCAATGAAATCCATTCCGTAAAGAAAAAATTATGGAACAGGAGGTAAATAATTTGTAAAAGTCCATGAAACAAATAATTAAATAACACGAACGATTCAACGGACGCATTAGACATTTACTTAATGCAGTTTTGAAATATTCTAAAGAAAAGTAGAAATGGATTTTATTTGTCGAAAAGAGTCTTCGCCCAGCTTCCATCAGGGTTTGGTGGGGTATATCTTACAATGGGGTCACTTTCTTGTATTTCTGTAAATAACGATCACAGTTGATCATGACAGGTTTGTGAAAGCTGTTGTAAAACCGCTGAACCGATGCAAGACTAGTCGTTGACTTTATGCAACAGCTTAGAAAGCTTCTCTCCGAAGTAATTTGCATACATAATTGGTTAGTCAGGATTACGACCTAGTCGCTCACACCACAATTTAACGACAGATTTTTTGAAAAACTTTTCATGGCAAGTCGCCAAAGCAATATTTGTTTATATATCGTTTTGATATCTTATCTGGGCTTAGAACGGTGGCCTCAAGTCGAATAAGCCAACCCACTGCCTACTAAACTACGACGACATCTAAAGTAATTTACGACATCGAAGTAATTTACTACCATTCATTTCCTCTGAAGATTGACGTTCTGGCGATCGCGATTTGAGCCTACTAGTCTAAAAATTGTGGAACAGGGTTTGCAAAAAAAAAAGATACCTTTGGACACATAATTTATGCTGCCACCAATTGTCCTATTGCAGACGTGCGTGCCCTTACTGATGTTTGGCCAGTTTGACTTAACGACCAAAAAATTATATACACGCATTCCAACCTCCATTAAGGAGTTCGCGCTATGGTAACGATATACTTAATCTGACAAAATGGTCTAGAAATGCGCCAAACTTGGCAAAGAAATTGTGGAATAATCAAAGAGCTTTCGAGCACAAAAAACCTGAACAAAGTATGGATCAAAGGGCATCTATATATGGCATCACTAAGAGGTTCAACTTGAAGAGTTTTCCAAAGTCGACAACGTTAAAAAAATGTCAATTTCGAACCTCTAACACATACACCTATGATTTTCGTGCAATAATATAAGAATGTCCAGGCATGGAAGAAGCCTCTGATAGAATAGATTCCTTTAAGTTGATTAAGGCTCCAGGAACTGAGAGCGTATCGCCTAAAGTACTCAAAAGGATGCACAGACATTTTTTTCGACAAACAAACTTCACTTGAAGTTAAGGCTTCTAATAGTTAACATCTACAAAAGGGACCTTTAAAAGGTTAAACACGTTACTTAGAATAAACTGGCTTTCAGCTCCTTGTTAGACTATACCATTAGTGTACAGCAATTTTGAAACGATGTGCAGAATATCGATTATAGCTATATATGCGACGCATCGACTTCCCGCATATGGATTGCTTCTGCAAGTCATTAGCCTTACCACAGCTTTGTAACATGATGTTAGACATCGTTTTGTCCATAATTAAAGCACTAAGTAGCAGTTTTAATATCGTAGATTATGCCCAACAAGCCCTGTATCTGTGTTACTATTTAACATTGTTCTGAATGTGGTAGCCGAAGTAGTGTGCTACTGAGCTCGATCACTGTTTATGAAACTATTCTTGGTGTGTTGTAAACAATTTTAGATTTTGGGTAACGTAGTGTGGAAAAAATATATGTAATTTCGAGAAAATTTATGTCAATAAATAATTTTTCTCTAAATAGAATTATGTCTTAACCTCACTGTGTCCTCCTCTATTGCATTATTGATACTGATAACCTACAAATGATCTTTTGTTGCGATATTTAAATAAAAACTCACACTCTACGACGAATTTAAGTAAATTTTTTTTTTTTTTTGTTACCAACTATTCTCTAAACTCCAGTGGGAAGCTTCTAACAACAACTCTAATCAATCGTTATGAAAGAACGCGCTTAAAGACTACATAAAGCTTTTTAAAAAAGAAACTATTTTTGATCGAAATTAGTAAAATAGAAAAAAAAGAAACACTACAAAAGAATTTTTAGAATTTCTTTTGAAACCCGTGTTTAAAATTTAATTATTTTTTAATTTAATTAAGAATTTAAGCAAATTTAATTGAAAAAATTTTCAACTACATTTACGATTTTTTTTTAGTTTCTTTTTGAAAAAAATTTGTTTTAAAATCTCTGGAATATTTTTGTTGATTTAACAAAAAAAAAACAATTTTAAAAAATTTCATTTTGAGAGAGTTAGAGATAGAGAGAGAGAGTAAAAAAAAGCGACAAAATTAAATGGAATATTTTGTCGCACCTTCTTTTTGATTTGTTGTACGTTTTTTATGAACAGTTGGCATCGCAGCCGTACTTCGATCAATGAGCGGATGGTGCTGTTGACCCCTAATTGCACCTAATGATATTGATTTTTTCGGTTGTTGTTGTTGTTGTTCTTTGGCTGTTGTTTTATTTTGTACGTTTGACCCAGACTGATCTCTTATTCTACGAACATTGGGCCAAACGAATTGCAAACGATACTCTGTGCTCAATTTTGAGATGGTCTTTTTGAATAAGCCATTATTCGACTCACCCGCCTGCAAAGAAAATCGAGAAAAAGAGAAAAAGAAATAAAAAAAGAAGAAAGAAAAACAAAAAAATATACGAAACAAAACGAATGTGGAGGTAATACAATAATTTAAAAAAAAAAAAAAATTATTTAAATAAAATTACGAAAGAGTAAAGAAAAGAAAGTAACAAGTACCGGAAACAAATGAAAATTGAACATTTCAAAATAAAGTTTCAATTGCGTTATTTTTTTTTTAATTTTTTTTTTTTAATTCAACATTAACAAGAAATTTGTGGGATTTGAATTGTCACCATCAGCAAACATGTTTAAGCCATTAGTTTAAGCCACAATTGAGTAGTAGTTCAGTTGATCCAAATTGTTTTCGTTGTTTTGTAGATAGAAACAAAATGAAAAAGAAAGAGAAAGAGAGACAGACAAAATACAAGTATTTTTTGATAAATTTATAGATTATTTAAAAACTAAGATTTGTTTTTTTTTTTATTTTTTTCTTATTTTTTTTACTTAAGAATAGAATTAGAATTACTAAAAAAAATTAAATTATTATTTAATAGTTTTTATATATATTTTTTTGTAATTATTATTACAATATGCACTTTACATTACTTAATAAAAAAATAGTCCAATAAATACACTGTAGTCGTTACTTAAATATGTTAATCAATAAATATTTACGTTGAAGAAGAAGAAAATTTAAAGCTTAAAATTCAAATTGTACAATACAAATCAGTATTACCAATATTTATAACTAAAATATACGATATTTGAAATGATTGAAATCAAAGTTAACATATCAAACATGCTACATTAATGATTTTGAATATATTTTGTAGCAAAAAACTTAACAAATTTTAGTTTTGAAACAAAATGCTTGTGAACGTGATAAAAAAATATAAAAAAAATATTTGAAAAACAAACTTTTTTTACATAAGAAATCTATAAAAAAGAAAAGACAAATCGTTTAAGCAGAAGAAGAATAATAAAAATATCGCATTGTCCGAAAATAGATAGAAAGTCCACAATACTATGGAAGCCCCTGGTCCATTTGTAGCTCACTAGTAGCTTCAGTAGTTTTATATCTGAGTGAATGAATAACTATGAGAGAGCTATCGCGTTTGCTCTCATTTCACCACAAATACTAGTGTACGATAACTTTTTAGGATGGATAAGCGAGCGTAACGTGGAATTAAAGGGTGGTGAAATCAGTGGAGAATTTTTTTTTTTTGCAAATCGTGCCTTTTTTCTAGTGGCCATTACAACCCTTCAAACACGAAATTTGATTTGAAGTTTTTCCTGTATAGTCTGACAAAAGACTCTCATCCCCTCTCATTGTTGTTTCTCAAAAAAAGTTTTGATTTCCTCAAACCCACTTGTTTACTCTTTACAAACATACATACATCATTGGTCATTATAACCATTCAGACAGGACTACGACCTAGCTTCTCATACCACTTATGTTGTATTTATGTTAATTTTATGCATAATTAGCAGAACTCTACAGTTTAAAGCCGACTGCTAACGACAGATTTTTAAGAAACTTTTTCATGGCATTGGAATGATTATAAACTTCAAATTGCTTCCATCTATCTGGATTTCAAACAACCATGCAAGAGTAATTCTAAATAATGCATTTAAGATGAGCAACAATTGAATTCTTAATAAAAATTCTTAACATTCCCGTTTTGTAGGAGACTGTGTACTGTTCTGTTTAATGTCGTCCCATTTCTTACTTACGAATTACTTTTGCTTGCAATATTAATTATTATTGGCTTCAGAACGCCTACCAGTGACCTTCATTACAAAAACGCCTATCAAAAATATAATATGGATACTACTAAATCCCACAACGCTCCAGATCTATAAGCATAGAAAAAACGCTTGCTTTACCGCACTAAAATAACATATTTCCACTAGAAAATCAGGAACAAGTTTCTTGGGTATAAACTCGACTAATCTGATCCCGGTTTGACTCAGTAATTCGGGACAATGTAGTTCACGTCCAACTCTGACCTAATCTCGAAACAGGTCAAGGTCATCAGAGATTCTCTTAATAGAGTAGTATTCTGATGTTCTATCCTTAATGCCCTTGGCAATATAAAACTTCACAATAAAGTGAGGAGGTCTGCTGCGATACAGTTTACTGGAGTATTACGCAGTCTCCCGAAAAGCACATTTTCTCCCATCTAGCCTACTTACCAGACAACGTTTCACAATTTTCGCAAATGCTACTTACTAACCGGTCTCTCTGGCGCATTATTGCCTTTGGAGACTTCCTCATTTTAACGAAATCTGTATAAGGCAAGTAGGGCCAACTGCTCCTCTGGCATGATCACTCTCAGCAACTCGGTAGAAGTCTACATAAACAGTTTGACACTTGAAAACAAGGAAAGCTTTTGATTTTGCTCCTAAAAGGATTACATACCCAATACTAGAAAAGCACAAGCGCGTTGATAAACTTATCTTAATATTGGGAAGTCAGTTTAAATATGAAATATGAACTTTAACATGTGCCTGGAGTGAAATAAAAGGTATAGAAAATGATTAGGCCAATTGGAGCAACTTTGTTGGGGAAATCAGCATGAAAATTTTCTCAAAAATCTGTTGTTCTGAGTGGACTTTAAGCTCACTCGAATCATTTATGAGTATTATAAGTATTTTTCTAAAGTTATGAATCTGAATGAGTAGGAGTATGAATCAAACAAATTTCGAATGTTACGAGTTTGATGTCAACATTGTACTCATACGCATTGCAAGTGTGTACTTATAAATCAATGTTGTAGTGAGTACGAATGAATCAGAGTAGCTAAATTTCAATACTGTTGACTCAAAATTTCAAGAGTACTTATGAGTAGCGAAAATACGATTCATTGCTGATCTCTGATTTCAATACGACAATACATACTAATGTACATATATATAGTGAAGGATCGTAATAATATTAACAACTATTGAATTATGCCGACAATAGCTTCAATTCAATTTGAAGAGTTAGTAAGGTGACAAGGGAAGGTTCAATAATGCAAAAGTTTTACTTCGAAGAAAAATTTTTGTTCTTAAAAATGTCAATATTGTTAAGAGTCCAATTATTACCATTTCCAGTTAAAGGATTAAAAGCAACGTATTTTTGAAATCATCTATAAATCAAAATTGTTTTTATCAATTGGATAATTTGCTATGAATTACTAATTTCCCCCTTTTACAAAAGACCAAATAAGCACTGAATATATGTATGCGGTTAGTCTTCAAGAAAAACAAAAAAAAAAAAAGGGAAAAGCATCTTTACAAATGCGATAAATGACAATGACGACCATAATTTATACGATTGAAATTTCAAAAGTAATTGAGTTCAACATAAAACAGAACAGATTAGAACAGAACATAGCAGAACAGAACAGATTCCAATGAACATCATTTCTAAAGACAAAATGCATGAACGACAAAGGCAAACCATATGACTAAGAGATAGTCCATAAGACCAATGGTCTAGCAAGAGAAGAAAAAAAATTACAAAAGAAAAGAGAAAAAATCGAAAAAAATCGAACGATGCACGTAGAGGGGAAAAAGAACACAAAAACAAAACTTAAATGAAATGATGGTCGAAATGTAATGCCGGCAGACATATGTATGTGGCATAGTGTGAGTGTAATGTAATCGATGTAACGGTGAAAAAAAATGTAACGGATAAAATGTAATAAAAAAAAAATTGACACAAGAATCTTAAAATCACACGAATACATACAAATATATTAACAGACTTTTGACCGTAAAAAACAACAGCGTTTCGATAACTACAATAACAATCAGAAACGAAACGTAACGTAAGTAAAGGAAACGAATGAAACCTTGTCAAATAATACTCGACAACAAAAACAATAAAATCAACACCAGAAAAAAAGTTAAAACAATACAAAACAAGAAACTCTTATACTCGAAACCATACAGCAAGAGGAAAACTACACTTAGAAATACTGAACAGAACTTAAAATGAAAGAAAACATACAATAAAACACAGAACCCAGATTGACTGACTAATGCAGGAGAAGAAGTAGTATAAATACAATACAATAAAAAATAAAAAAAATACTCAATAAAATCTATATCGTATATTATTGGTATAACATACAGATTGCTGGTCTAAGCTGGAAAATAAATGCAAGTCGCCAGAAATAAAAAAATAAAAATCATCATATAAAATGTAAAAAAAAACACTGTTAACAAGACCAAGAACACGAACATAAGAAGAGTTTAATGCGAAAAGAAATATCGAATAAAAAAAAAAACAAACAACCAAACAAGAAATCGAAAATGTATAGAAAAAAATTAAGAATGCATTAGAAAGAAGAAGAAAACCCACTTGAAATTCAAAAACCCCCCTTTAAAATTTATAATCAAGAAAATGTTCAATGTATTATGAAATTTCTTACAAATACAAACAAATATATATAACACGTACATACAGTGTTGACAGAAATAATAGGAACAATTTCGTTTTCTTCTAATAATACAAATATACACACATAATTGACCATTATAGCCCTTCAGTTCAGAGCTTCTCAAACCACTTATGTGGTATATATTAATTTTATCCATAAGTGGCGGCAGGTACAGTTTAAAGTCAACTCTGAACGACTGATTTTTTTGAGAAACTTTTCATGGCAATTTAATTTTCTCTCAGAGTTTTTGCCAGAATTCCACTGATAGGAAGTCGACGAAGAAATATTTTTTTTTAGATTTCGTTTTAATATCTGAGCTGGGGTTTGAACCAGAGATCAGCAATAAGTATTCTAAAAGATGAGTAGATTTGAATCATACTCATAATTTCTAATACTTATACGCATCCATACTTATTTTAATATCATACTCATACTACTCATATTCAAAGTTTGAACTACTCATCGTACTCATACTTAACAATACCCACGATATTGTTGATTTCGACTTTCCATAAATCAACATATACAAGAATCACAAAATAAGTATGATTCGCGTACGAACACTACAATACTCAGTAGAAGTTTGTGTGCTAGCTTTGCTTGCTGTCTTTGTCTTTTTCTGCCTCCTTTTTTGTAAATCCAACAACAACAAAATTTTGATGAATGATTGGAATCACTCCAATCAGTTATGAGTACTATAAGTATTTTTATAAATTTATGAATCTCTGAATGAGTAGGCGTATGAATCAAACATGTTTCAAATGTTATGAGTTTGTTGTTAACGTTGTACTCATACTCATTGCAACATGTACTTACAAATCAATGTTGAAGTGAGTATGAATGAAACAGAGTAGTTGAATTTCAATATGTACTGTCGACGCATGAGTACTTATGAGTAGTGAGAAGCCTAAGCCTATTTTTTATTCTCAGCTCGAATGCCTTATTAATGATATTGTATTTGATTATGGTATCGCTACTTTAGCTTTATAAGCCTGAGGAATATAAAGGCATTTGTCCCCAAAAATATCATATTTTTCCGAAGAGTACATTTGACATGTGGAAACCATCCGTTCATAGTCGAAAGACCAGGGTTTATGGCAATATATTGCAGGGAAAATGCTGTGATCGAGATGATGTTACGACTAAATCCATGTAACTGGTTGGCGTGCCTCCTTTTTATCGAGGACAAAATCAGCCTAGCGGTGGTGCAGGACTCCATATTTACCGAGGACAGGTTGGCACCCCGAAAGAATTTTCGCACGATATCCAGCTTGACCGAGGTAAGTGACATCCAAAATTTAATTGAAGAGGATTCCAGAAGTAGTACACCAGCACTGGAGAGATCGTCGGCTCTACGGTTTCCCAGAACATTACTGTGCCAGGGGACCCATATACATAAGTGTGAGACAGAAGCGCCCAGAAAGAAGGACGAGACAGTAGCGACATTCCCTGATGATCCTAGAGTTATTCACAATGTTCGACAGAGATCGAGCAGATCAGAGCAGTTAGTGGTATTTTTTTTTAATGCATGGGTAAATTGATTTCATAAAAATCAAAAACTCGTACACTCTACCAAGCACATCTAAGGAGTGTTTAATATTTAAAAAAAAAACACCAGAATGTGGAATCAAATTCCCCCTCAAAATTAATTCCAATTTGTGTACTTCCCTCTTATTTCTTTCAAAACTGTTTGTATGTATGTATATATATTGGACATATTCCTTACGAATATGTAGAGTATGTACATATTATATAAACCTATTTAAATGCATATATACTTTTATACATGTCAATACGTATGTACATACATATATTAAGAAATAAACAACGAAATTTCTTGGGAAATCTTATCAAAAATAGAGAAAATTAAAAAAAATAGTTGAATAGAAAAAAAATAAATGAAATATTTACACAATAAAAGCTTTAATAATAACGGCTTTGAAAAACATCAAAACACAATTGTAACGTGTAAATTCCATAAACAGGAGTTTACCAACTACATGTAGTAACAAAGATATAGGAATTTAACTGAATTTTCGTTTGAATATAATTTCTCTCGCTGCTGTTCGATCAAATATCGATCTACATGAGGAACTAGCCAAATAAAGATATGCATCTTTAATGATATTTTATCACAGCGTTAAAGTTCCCTAACGGACTATGCTATATTTTATCATTACTGGCATGTAGAGTACTGCTGGCATACGATGTATTCTATACCTCTATATATAGAGTATCAAATGCGATCAGCAATGAGTATTCAAAGTAATATCTGATATTTATACGCATTCATATTTATTTGAATATCATACTCATACTACTCACATTCAAAGTTTAAAGTACTCATGGTACTCATACTTAACAATACGCATGATGTTGTTGATTTCGACTCTCCTTTACTCAACATTTATAAGAATCACAAAATAAGTATGATTCGCATACGGACTCTACAATACTCACTAGAAGGTTGCGTGTTTGCTTTGCTTGTTGTCTTTGTCTTTTTCTTTATTCTTTTTTGTAAATGCAACAACAACTAAGACTGTAAATTTTGAATCATTTATGAGTATTATAAGTATTTTTCTAAATTTATGAATCTGAATGAGTAGGCGTATGAATCAAACATACTTCGAATGTTATGAGTTTCATGTCAACGTTGTACTCATACTCATTGCAACAGTGTACTTATAAATCAATGTTGTAGTGAGTACGAATAAATCAGAATCAGAGTAGTTGAATTTCAATACTGTTGACTCACTCATACTCAAAATTTCATGAGTATTTTTGAGTAGCGAAAAAACGATTCATTGCTGATCTCTGGTTGTAATATCCAATTAGGTAAGTAAGTAAGTTTAAAGATTTAAGAGAGTTGATTTGAAAGTCTAAAGAGCATATTTATATTATCTCGAGGTTTAAAATAAAATTAAGCTGGCTGAGGCTTTGTTTTCTGAACTTGTTTTACTCTCGATCTTGTATCTTTTATTTCACTTCAGATCTCTTTCTAGCAAGAACACAAAGGCTTATATGCCCTCTGGTTATCTTTTTTTTTTTTATTTGCCAAGGAATTGAAAGAAATTTTTTTAATATTTAAACGTAATAGTTTGTTATTAAAGCTTTTACTGTTTCGATTATTTTTTCTTTTTTAATTAGAAAAAAATTAGTTATAAAAAGAAATAAAATTTTAATAGAAAATAATTTCAAAAGGAAAAGGTAACAAAAACGAACAATACTTGCATTATTATTATTAATCTCAACATATTTCTCATGCATGATAGTTTTGCATTTATTTTTATAATATTTTTCCTCTAAATAATAGATTTTTCGCTTATTGGGGAAAAACAAATACACACATATTAAATATAAAATAAAAAAATATAAGAAATATAAAAAAAAAAATTAAAACATACGAGTAGGATTTGTTTATTTAAAAATTTTTTAATTTTTTAGGTTTTTTTTCTTTGTTTTTTTATTATAACTTAAAATTAAACCTAAAAATAGTATTTAATGTCTTCTCTTCTTACATACAGACGCTTTGGACTGTTTTAAATATAATTATTTTCAATAAAAATTATTTTTTTATTTTTTTTTTTTTTTGTTTTAAATTTTATTTGTATTTTAATTGCCAAAAAAAAGTACGTACTTTTTTTAAAGAAAATTTTTTATGCTAATTGTACGTTAACATACCTGTTTAGTTTCCGGTCCATCAACTTCCGTTGGTATAGCATAAGCCCGGCCATTGGGCACTGCTGGAGGACCCTCTGATTTACTGCGACGTGATGGTGTGCCATTACGTTCTTCCGACTGCAACAAAACAATATTTTTATTTATTTAAAAATTTTTATTTTTAAGCAGACATATGGTATGTATGTAGTGGGGGTAGAGGGCAAAACAAAAGCATTTGAAAAAAAAACCATTAAGAACCATAAGTTTATTGTAAGCCATCTCTTAACAAATTAGCCTTTTTTCAGTTGTTCAGTTTAATTTTTCTTTTTTCTCTTCTTGTTTTTTGTTTTTAATTTGTTTTTACGTATTCATAATGTTAAGTACAGCATTAACATGTTCTCTACAAAATGCTTTTGGAAAATGTTTTCCTTTTTTTTTCATTTATTTTTCATAAACATTTCTAAACTTTATATACAAGTATACCAGAGAGCATATGTTTTATAGGTTTCATAGATGTCCTTTAAGTGTTAACAAGGCTTATATGCTATGTACGCTGGCATTCATTTAACATTTTTCAACGAAATATTAAAAAAAGAAAACTGAAAAAATATATTCTATTTACCTACGGTTAAAAGCCAGTTGGTATACGAATATAATAAACCTGGTCGACTCACAGCTGGCCCAACTGCCTACACGCTTGTGGGCATGAAACTAGCATATGCTTGACTTTTTTTCTAACCCATATGCCAACATTGTATTCTTACAAAAACTGCTGTATTAGTTTTGTTTTTTTTTTAATTTTTTTTTCCATGACTGCTCTAAACAAGGACAAAATATTCTGTGTAGTAAATTATTGCATGAGAAGTGAAAAAAAATAAATTTTTCTAAACATTTTCATACACACTCTCTTACATTCATTCATCGCTATTGAAAAACAAAATTTTATTTAAAACTTTAAAAACGCAAACTAAATAAAATAAAAAAAAATTCTTTATTATTTCTATGGCTGTTAGAACTTTTGACATTTTAACGTATTTTAAAGTCTTTGCATGAAGGAAAATTTTTCCCAAAAAAAAGGAAAATAAAAATCAATGCTGATGTAAAATGTCAGTAGCAAGTCAGTGAAAATGACATGGTAAATATATTTATAGGTACGGCAGTAGCGGCTTCAATAAATCTGTCAGTTGCAGCAGCATCATATGTACAGATGTACTCACTAACCAGATAAATGAGTTCTTTGAAGGCAGCAGTCATGCAATACAAATAAATCAACAAATATGAACGCCCAGTTGTTGCCATCAAATACAGGTGGAAAATAGACAACTTTTCTCACATATAGAGTCGTATAAGCAAAAAGATGAAAAAATAAGTTCTTCTATATCCTATGTGCACGCATACATACATATGTAATTGGTCATAATACCCCTACCGACAGGATTACAACCTAGCTTGTCACAACACTTATGTTGTGTGTGTTAATTTGTATCCATAAGTGCCGGAACTTAGAGTTTTAAGTCGACTCTGAACACACAACATAAGTGGTGTGAGACGCTAGGTCGTAGTGCTCAATAAAAGGTTGCAACGACAAATTATGTATGTATGTATGTAACAGAAATCAGCAATGAGTATGCAAAAAGATGAGTAGATTCGAATCACATTTATAATTTCTGATCGCAATACATACATACATACATATGTACATACCAGAGATCAGCTATGAATCGTTTTTTCGCGACTCATAAGTACTCATGAAATTTTGAGTATGAGTGAGTCAACAGTATTGAAATTCAACTACTCTGATTCATTCGTACTCGCTACAACATTGATTTATAAGTATCAGATCGCAATGAGTATGAGTACGACATTGACATCAAACTGATAACATTCGAAATTTTTTTGATTCATATGCCACAGACTCATACCTTTAGAAAAATACTTATAATACTCATAAATGATTCGAGTGATTCGAATCATTCATCAAAATTTAAAGTCTTAGTTGTTGTTGCATTTACAAAAAAAAAAAAAGAAGAAAGAAAAAGACAAAGACGGTAAGCAAAGCAAACACACAACCTTCTAGTGAGTATTGTAGTGTGCGTAAGCGAATCATACTTATTTTGCGATTTTTGCAAATGTTGAGTAAAGAAGGAGAGTCAAAATCAACAATATCATGCGTATTGTTAAGTATGAGTACAATGAGTACTTCAAACTTTGAAGATGAGTATTATGAGTATGATATTAAAATAAGTATGAATGCGTATAAGTATCAGAAACTATGAGTATGACTCTAATCTACTCATCTTTTGGAATACTCATTGCTGATCTCTGATTACAACACTTCAGTCAGGAGTACTACCTTATTATTCACACCACCCATGTTGTTTACTGCGGACACTACAGTTTAACGTTGACTTCGAATACAGATATCATATACTTTTGATAGTAATTTTGTCTACTCTCAAAGCCAGAAAACTGTGGATAGTAGTTGCCAAAAGAAATCTTTTTTTCATATTTCGGTTTGTTTGCGATGTCTGGGCAGGGACTTGAGAGTTATCATTTGACGAAGTTTAAACAAACTGTGTCATTTAATTTGTGTCTGATTGGCATCTCAAGAGATATAGTACTAATAGGCAAAAGTTGTCGCAACATGACCTATGGCAGAACTCAACAAAATGCTGTATGTTTGATGTCAGTAAGGATAACTCCCTGCAAGTCCTAGGACTCGTAAACATTCCTTTGCTTGAAGAAATCGGATCGAATTATGAAAAAAGACTTTAAACATTGACTTGAACTATTTGCTGTAAGCTTCCAGTCTGAAAGAAATACATTTTCTTTCTTTTTTTATAATTTTCTCATATCTAGCATGTTTTATCACGTAGTTGGAGATGACCTAACAAGCCAACGTAAAGACAATGCAAAATAAATATATATACAATGAACTCCAGTTTAAAGCCACCTTAAGTCCTCATTAACTACTCTCTAGTTTTTTTAAGAAAACAAAAACTTTGCATACTCAGCAAAATTTCACATCATCAGACAGACTCTTCGAATCGATAAGAAATCTGTTTGTGAAAGCTTCACTCAGAATACAATGAAGCGTAGCAGAAACAAAGGAAAAAAGTCCTTAAAGTTCATGAAAGCCAGTAAGAAAGAAAAGTCGATTGTGTGCATCACATAAAGCAAAGAGTCTATCCTGTGGCATTATTTCATATGCATTCATTGAGCAGCAGTGGCATAAACATGCATACATACAAAGGTAATGTAAGGGGGTTGCAACAAAAGAGGTAAGAAAAATATGAATACAAGGAAAACCTGAAATGATATGGGATGTTGCACTTTAAGAGTTTTATTTTTAAACAAACCGTAGGCAATTATAATTAAAGATATGAAGCGATCTATACTGAGTAGCAGTATGGCATCAAATAGGGTCAAGGGAGTTAAAGGGGTTAATTTCATAAAAATGTTTAAAGAAGCAAAGCAAAAGAATTTTATAAGAATAAGCAACCTGGCAATTGCTTAATGGATTCTTAGAGTTTTTACTTTTGTTAAGATTTTTATTTTAGGAAATTGATTTTTTTACTGCATAGTCCCATATGATATTGCCAACCTTTTTTCAAATCCTATAACAAATAAAAGCCATCTTATGATGGTATATTGCCAACAGCTAAAAGGATGTTTAAAGGACATATGTATGTACGTCCTAAAAGGGGAAATACAATGAAACAATAAAAACAATAAATTTTCTGAGAACAAAAACAACAAAACTAAAGAAATCCTATAAAAAACAACGACAATACCGATGACGATGATGATGATGCTGGTGATGGGGAAAAACAAAAGGATCATAAAAAGCTTTTTATCATCGTCATCAACGTATGAGTATAAATATTTTAAGAACAACAATAACTGCAATAACAACAACAACAATTATAACAATAATATTAAAAATAAAAACCATACTTTTTCCACATCTTAAAAGCATTCAAATGCTTTAAAAAACATTATTTTTTCAAAGATTTTCCTCTGCTTTATCTTACAGTAAAAACCTTTTTATGGGTTTTGCTCAAGTCTTTATTTCTCAAAAAAATATTTTTGTAAATACATTTCAGCTACCAAAGGACTTTAAAGATTTTTGGCCAAGATTGCAATTTTTTTTATTACAAATAAGTTTCAAATGATTTTCAGGATTTAACAAAAATAATCCTACGAAAGAGCAACGCGTTATAATTGTCAAAAATCTCATTACAAAAGCTAGGGAAGCTTCTGAAGAAACCTCTAACATGAACATGTTAATGAATGTTCAGTCGCTTCATTCATTCAAAAAGTGGTAAAGAAACTGGCTCGGTTAAAGACTGTGATAACTTTTAGGTTGGTTTCTTGAATGTATTGATGTTGTCTATCAAAATGTTCTTGGAATCTCGAAAACATTATCCTGACATTCTTCTCGCAAATTTTCATAAAGTACTTCCTAACAAATTAGAGCAAAGGACCTTTACATTTAAAGTCGTCTTAGTTTAGTAGATAGTGCGTAGGCTTATTGGACGACAGCCCCTTAGTTCAACACCAGGCTCAGACATCTCGGGCAAAACGAAACATGAAAAAATATATCTTTCCACGACTTCCTCTCACACTTTACTGGAAGAATCTCTGTTAGTAAATAGAATAGCCATGAAAAGTTCCTCAAACATCAGGCATTTAGAGCCGACTTTAAACTGTACTACCCATCACACATGAATAAAATTAACACACCCAACATGTGTGATGTGAGAAGCATGGTTTTAATCCTGACTAAATAAGTAATGCGAGAAGTAATTTATGAAAATTCCGTAAAATTGTGAAGACAAATTTCTGAAATCGTCGTTCGAAATCGATATTGAACTGTAGGTCCCACCACCCATGAATAAAATTAATATCAGATGTGTGATGTGAGAAGCTAGGTTGTAATCTTGACTAAAGGCTTGTGAAGACCAGTTAAGTAAGTAAGGAAGATCTTCAAACCATGGAAAATGACTGAAATTTTTTCAATTGGTAGTGGACCCAAGTGATGCCAATGACAATTTTTCGAAAAATTTTATAGGCTCTGATGAAAAGCGTTTTCCATGTAAATGGTTCATAAAATTGTTGAAGTTGGTCGCCGAGTATAGAAATGATTGGAAAGAAATATATTCCCGTATGAATCTTTTATGGGTTCCAGGCTGAAGAGGTTACTGAGAAAATGAATGAGCAGACTTGTGCTAAACAAACGCTGTAAAGTTTTAGCGGTGTCACTGTGGAAACAGATTAGTGTAGAATTTTGAGGTGCACCTAATCCGACTGTGATATTAAACACTCTTGTTTACTCATTGATCATATAGGACACATATCCAGACTATTATCTGTACTTACAGGGCACTAGCCGAAAGAATAACACACCCGGACTACAGTTTAATTGGCACTGTTTTATCTGGGACGAAATGGTAGAATAAACGACTGAGACAGGCCTTAAAAAGCACTGCCTTAGAATTCTTATCTAGAGCCTCCAATGCTGCCACTTGCACCAGCGGACAATGAACCGCCAGAACTATGGCTTCCTGAGTGACCTCCTGCACTACCAGCGGTAGACGAATGATGTCCGTCATAACCACCTTTTGTGCACATCTGCAGTGGAGCTTCCAAAGCTTAGATTTATCACATACTGATCTAAGAAACCTTCTTAGATCTCACTATCTGACAAAGTGGATTTGACTTTTTTACGACTTTTTACGATTCGAGTGATGTAGTAAACTATCAAAATGGGGGCGCCACTTTAAAAAACCAACCAACGGAATTGTAGCATACTTTTGATTATACACGAGAGACTTCAAGTACGCCCACAAAAAATAAATTAAAGGATCTAAATTCCATGATCTCTTGGTGGTCAACGGACTGCTTCAGAATGTGGGGTTAGCTGCTTACCGAAGTTGCTACTCAATAGCATGGTGTTGCATGCCATGTAGCTGGCGGCACCATCTTGTTTCAAGTACATGCCAATCAAGTACAATTCTTCTAATTTTGGAGTGTACAAACAGTACACCAGCTCTTGAACACCATTTGGCTGCTGTTACAACATTTTCGATGACATACATACAAACTGAACCAGACATGAACTTCATCACTGAAGATAACTGTTCATTAGAAGCAAATTTCTCTCACAGCACGAATTTTGATAACAGAATTCAATAATTTACGTAAATTATTCGTTTTTTAATTTGTTTATAGTGGAATAGCTTAACTTAATAAGCATTTTGGTTATTGTCACATGCCATGAAGCATTTTTTATACTTAAAAATTTGACACTGAAAAGCATTGACAAAATTAATCTCTGGCTACACTACTAGCCTTTTGATAAATTTCTTGATGGACCTTATATATTACAAAAGTATTTTTAAGGGTCATTATTACAACATGCGGTTAAAGTTGAGTTTAGTTATAGGTGACTATAAAGTTCACTTTAGCTAAAGTTACCAAAAGTTAAAGGTAACTTTAAAGTCCACTTTAGCTAAAGTTACCTTTAACTTATTTTCGTTATTACAACCTACAGATAAAATAAAGTTAACTTTTTCAAAAGTATGGCAATGCCGGAGCAATGTCAATAAAACTGCTCAATTAAACAAGTTTTTTTAAACGCAGTGGCAACGACGGGCTTCTGTTTTTTTTTTGTCTTTGCTCAATTTGTTTATATTTGAAGTTGCCGTATTGAAAATAATATATAATATGGCTAGTACAAATATAAACTTAACTTTAAAAGTTAAAAGTAGGGTGATCCTCCCTTTAGCTTAACGCTTACTTCTATCTTATCGACCACTTAAAATAATGAAAAACATTTTATCTGCCCGTTAAAATCCTCCATTTAGTTAACGGCAAATTATAATAATGGCCCTTATTCTATTAATTATTGTGCTCTCCCTCGTATGTATATAAGTGTAGAAATGTACAATTAGTTAAGTGGGTAATATAAACTTACCCTGGCCATACGATTTGCGGCATTATTGCGTGCATCTGTATATTCGGAACCTATAATGAATTCATGCGATTTATACGCTAATTCTGGACATTTTTTTCTACGTGGCAATGGTGGTTCATTTGTGGGACCTAAAATGAAATGAAATGAAAATTTTATTCATTTATTTATTCAAATCAAATTCAATTCAATATAAACAAGAAATTGTAATTATTTGCAGACAAAAAAAAAGAGAATAAAAAGAAATCGAAATGAAATGCAAGACTCACCCACAAATTGACTTGGATTTGGCGCTGGTGCGCGTCGTACCACTTCTGGCCTTGAATTACCAGTAAATTCATGCCAACGATAAGTGCTCCTATACTCCGAATGGAGCTGCTGAAAGCAAACAAATAAAATAGAAAAGAAAAACACACACAATCATTCATTAGAATATGTATACTCAAGTCAAGTAATAAAAGAAAAATCAATTCAAATCAATTCAAATCAAATATTGTAAAAGCCAAAAAGTTAAACTGGCAACATCTTCTGCACTTCTCTTCTACTTGCTATTTATTACTCACCAAAAAAAAAAAAAAAAAAATATCTTGGTGCCTCTTGGTGTCTTGTTGCAAATTGCCAACTGTATGTGTGCAATTTAAGTTGGTAAGGCAAGGTGAACATTTCATATACAATACTTTAGAAATCATATGCATATGTTAAACGATTATGACATCGTAAGAAGTACAACATAAAGGCCATCTTTTGTATGAAACAGAATAGGGGAAAAAAAGTTTTTCGATTCTTTGCATTCATTATTCGTTAATGAATTTTACATGGTTGCTGGGGTGTGAAAAACTTTTCAAGAATTTTTCTTAATTTCATTACAATGAAATCTTAGCTTACAATGGCATGTAATTGAAGTTTTGAAAAAGAATCTTGTGGAATAACGTTATGTAAACTTAATCTGGATTAGTGGTAAAGTAATAATGAAATGAATTTGGTTGGCATGTAAGGCTAACTTGGTCATACATGGCATATAGAGTGGTTAAATAACTTAAAAGTAAGTTTTAAAGTTAAACAAAAACTACTTGTGGTAGAACATGTGGTAAGAAAACACATTTTGGGCAAATATGACGCCGGCAGAAGTCACCGTGGTCTAGTAGGTAGTGCGTTGGCTTATTAGACGAACGGCGCGAGTTCGAATCCCAGGTCAGACATCAAAACGAAAATATGAAAATATTTCTTCGACGACTTTCTCTCAGCAGATTTCTGGAAAAAACTCTGAAGGTATAAACACTTAGACGACAGACAACAGTTCGGCAGCTCGACAGAAAATTCTGATAACTGTTTTTTCTGCCATATGCCGGCTGCTTAAATTTTTTGAAAGCAGAGCAGAAACTTCAATATTTTTCAAATTTGATTCAAATATATTTTTCAGTGTTGTCACTATCAGGTTTTTTGTACGCAAAAATAAACTCACTTAAGAAAAAACCGCACACACAAAACATTTATCAAATGAATTGAGATACAAAATTGAATCTATAATTCTATTTTATATTATGAATACATTGATTGCTTTTGATTCCTTGTTCTTTCTCTTTAATAATATAAGTATTTTTCGCTGTTTTTTATTATGATTTTATGTTGTATTGGCATTACTAATTTGCTTTTAGCTGCTCACAAAAATAGAAAATAGTTTAATTTGGGCAGGAGCTGCTTAGGTTGTTGTCTTGGCTTTTTCTGTTCTGCCTTCAATATAATCGTTTTCATATAAACATGTGTATTCTATACTTGGCAGCTTTCTGTTGTCTGTCGTCTATGTGTTTATACCTTGAGAGTAAAAATTGCCATGAAAAGCTTCTCAAAACATGTGTCGTTCGGAGTCGACTTTAAACTGTAGGTCCCGCCACTCTTGTATAAAATTAACGCACACGACATGAGTGGTGTTGAGAAGCTAGGCCGTAATCCTGACTGAAGGGTTGTAATGGCCAATTATGTATGCACATGTCTGTATACATGTATACATGAACCCTGGAAGAGTGTAAGTTCTATTTGCATAAACTCACCCCAAAAAATTTCTGATGAAAAACTAGCTGCTCTGAAACATTTTTTTCATATTAGCTTTAAGGCTTTCCTTTATACTGAAAGATGGTTTTGCATGTTTGATATTTCAATTCACCCTTGAATTGAAGTGAAAAACAACATTTTATAACACTTTAGAATACCGTTTCTTCACCTTGAACTTCAACGAAATAAAAAAACGAAAATATAATAGAAACACGAGTACTAAAATAACGAAGTAACAGTCTGTTACTTACAGTTGAATGTATGCCATACCATACTTTAATAATTTTCGTACTCTTAAGCCATCACATACAGTTTTTCTACTTGAATAATAAATTTTGTGTATGTGTGGGTAAATATATTTTTTATTATAAACTTAATGAAAACAACAACAACAGCAAGTGAACAACAATATCATAAATTATGTACAATGATTAACATTGTGAGGAAGAAAAATAACAAAAATAAACAGACAGCACCTGCTTTGAAGAGTGCCAGGAAAGGCATAAAAACGAGGGCGTCATAAACAATTCATCATCATTTTTGCAAATAATCGCAATAGGAAAAGTCATGTAGAAATAATGTTTTTCCAATAAAACAGAAATTCTATGATAATGCAGTACAGAATTTAGCAGTTCCTCTATAAGGTTAGCTTTGTCTTCATTTGTACGTTTAAGAACCAAAGTTCTATCTGCAGCTGTATTTGATGTTTTAAGGATATTGCATTGAAGGAGGACTCAAGACATTTTAGTAGGCCCAAACGTGAAAGCTCAACGCTCACTGAGACGTGTATCAGTCGAAGAGTAGTGAGTACAACAAAATGTTGTGGAAGACGAGGCGAAATACTTGGATGCTATTTTGTAAACATGTGGACTGCATGAAGGACGTATTGAGCAAATGTATAGGCACACCCATATCTGTTGGTGAACACCCACTATTCTGCTGCTTCAACGGAATCACAGGGTTATACAATTTGATGCAGACAAACCGGGAAGCTCTAAGACGCAAAATGCGTAGCGTGCTAGCAATAGAATGACCTTAAAAATAATATGGTAGGCTACTTGCAAATGACTGTCAAATACCGAAAAAGTAATGGGAGCAGTATTGCCTTTTTAGTTAACACCGGGAAAATTCAAAAAGTCAATGATTTATCTTGGCTTTACTACATCCCAGATAACATTATGAGTATTGAACCCAAGCGATAATTTGGGATCTCCTTAAACCTCTGCCCTACATGTAGTTGTACTACTGTTTTTAAGTATTGTGACCAAACGAGCCATTCGGTCTGTACGAGTATACAGTTTAGTTACGGTACTCTCGATGTGCTGCTTTAGAGCTTCTAGCAGCCACACAAATGATAAAACATAATTAAAGCATAATTATAGAGACTCTATGCAAAATGCCATACCTAACGCAGTCCCTTAGTAGATAACAACTTTCGTGTAGGCGTAGACTTTTATTGCGGCATATAAACCACTAGTGACCTACTACAGTCTTATAAAGCACTCTCTATGCTGGAATTAAAGGTTGTAATGTCTCCAATGTTTTTAAGGAGGATAAGATCGATCGATCAACGAACTTTTTTTCAAAATTCATTTTTGGTTGTTAGTTGGTAGCAAGTCGCTATTAGAGATACATACATTGTACATAAATAATTCGTTATTAAAATCGTTCCGCCTGGATTACGACCTAGCTTCTCCTACAATTTATGTCGTGTGTGTTAATTTTATACATGAGAGGCGGGACTTACAGCTTTAGGTCTTTCTTTTTGTTTGAGCAACTTTTAAAAGACAATTTTTTACTCTCAGAGTTTTTGCCAGAAATCTGCTGCTTCGACCCTCTAGCCGAAGAAATAATTTTTTTTATTTCGGAATGTCAGAGCTTGGGTTTGAACCATTAATAAGCCAACACACTACCTACTAGACTATGGTGTCTATTATCCATTAAAGACATGTTTGGGTCAAAATATTGTATCTTTCTCTCTCAGACATTTGCGTACTCATGCTCAAGGATTAATCACAATCCAATCTTGCCATACTTGATCAAGCAAAACCTGGCTACTGCACTCATGAGGTGCATTAAAATCACCACATTTCAAAGCGTGATAGTTATTAACCTCTACTAGATTCCAATGGCTTTTTGCAGTGATTTTCTTTTCTTTTCTTTTTGCCAAAAACTAATTTTTCTTTCACATAAAATTTACTTTCTAAGTTATTGGGACGTTACATACGGCTTTTAATATTTCATTACAATCCAGTGCATTATTATACGTTATTTTTTTTTTTTGCCATATTTTCTCAGTTACACCTTAAAAATAAAATTATTTTGTTGGCTTAGAAAAAAACAAACACGCAGTAATAAATTTCAGCTTATAAGTCTGCTGCTGGTAAAAGAAACCAAAATTGCCTGTAATCGCTTGCGTGCTAAATGGTTTTTTATTATTTTTTTTTTTCATTTTTCTTTTGATGCTTGTTTATAATTAATGATCATTATCATTATAACAACAACTACAACAACAATAATAATAATAATTATTAAGTTTAACACATTTTGTGAAAACAATTGCTTCAATACCTCTTTGATATGATATAATAGCCTGGTTATTAACTGGTTTATTATGACAAGAAAGAAAGAAGTGAAAAAGCAAAAAATCCAATTTAGAAATGAAATGAAAAAGAGTAAAAAAACACAGACAGTTATTAAGTGAAATTGTAAAATGCAGCCAAATGTATGTAATTCATTTGAGAAAACCACAACAAAACTATTATTTAACAATTGAAGAAGATAATAATTTATCGACACAAACAAAACGGATTTTTTTTGATAAGATGTTTTTAAATCAATTCGAAATTACTTCAATGGTAGGCAAGTAATTGAAAGTTAAAGTTAAATAACACACAAAAAGCTATGACATCTCTATCTATCTATGCATCTCATTACGCAGAACAAGGCATACTCAATTTGTCTCTACAGCCATTGCACATCTGCCTCCGAAATGTGGCTGCTAGACCACCGCTGAGTCTATAATCTAGCGGGTAGTGTGTTGGCTTATTAGACGTAAAGCCTAGGTTCACACCCTCGGTCAGATATCAAAACGAAACATCTGAAAGAAATATTTCTTCGGCGTCTTTCTATCAGCAGATTTCCGGCAAAAACTCTAAGAGTAAAATAAAATTGCCATGAGAAGTTACTCAAAAGACCCGCCACTCATGTATACAATTAACACAGACAATATAAGTGGTGTGAGAAACTAGGTCGTAATCCTGACTGAAGGCTTGTAACGACCCGTTATGTATGTATGTATGTATGTATGTATGTATGTAGAACTGCACTGAGGCATAAAGTAGAACTGAATTACCCAGGTTTTGAAATATAATTACTTGCTACCGGAGACTGCTTTCTGACGAACGTACAAGACTCACACTTGCACACGGGAAGAATGGATTGCTTAAACTGTCATCGATGACGGTGAAATATAGTGATCTTCACCAATGCTTCAAAAATGGAATGCGAAACTGGATCTGGGGTCTATTCCTATAAACTCTCACTGAACGGGTCACACAGATTACTTTGCCAGGACATTGTATTTCGGGCGGAAATTTTTGGATATTGCACAAGCTGCACGTTTGGTTGATATCGGGAACCTATCTCCTTCGAACTTGATCATTATATGTGGACAGTAATATGTAGCAATCAAAGCGCTGGGATCCCATCTTGAAACAGTGTCAGGAGTTGTATGGACTCTCTACACCGTATACGATGACACAACACCCACTTTTACTAGGTTATGGGCCACTGTGGCACAGAGAGAAACGAAAATTCGGACGAACTGTCACGGAAGGAATCGTAAATGTCTGAGGAGGAGGCAATAGAGGGGATATATGCTGAGGAATACTTTTCCAAATTGAAAAAAGCACCATGGAATTCAACAAACAGTGTACGGCCCGACACACCTAGTGGCCAAATTTCAAAACTGCTGTATCCAACAGTGGACGGCAGGAGAACCAGAGAACTACTTGAGTTCAACAAGAAAAGAGTTCGCATTCTAATAGGAATTCTAACAAGAAACTGCGGTATTGGCAGTTTTGCCAACAAACACTGTCTGCCCTACCAGGATTTTGAAGAAGCTGCCATAATGAGGAAGAAACGGAATCGGTGCAATATCTTTTATGAGAGGTCAGACGTCATCGGTTTTGGGTGATAGAACGTTTGAAGATTTGGGAAAATGGCAGCCTCCGTAAAGTCTACGTTACGTGCCATATTAAAAAGTTTTACTGCACGTTGAAATGATTTTTTAATATTGATATTATTACCCGGACAAAAAACAAACAAACGAAAATATGCAAATAAGACAAACAGACAACAACAAAATACACACAGCATACGGTACACAGAATTACAGAAACAAGAAATACTACTGTTCAACAAGGAATTTACGAGAACAACAACAATTTCATAGAAAGAATATGAAGTTACCAGACATAAAATAAAAGAGTTTAAATAGAACTGGCAGTTAAAGATGACTATTCATGAATGTGAAGTTACCAGACATAAAATAAAAGAGTTTTAATAGAACTGGCAGTTAAAGATGACTATTCAGCCAGTAAGGAGATATGAGTCTGTATTTAAGTGCAAGATAATCACACTGATATTGAACACCGATAGTTTTATATTTATTTATAAGAATCGTGAATAAAATTATCAGCGTAGAGTTATCAGTTGAAGTATGTTACTGTTTAAATTAATACAGAATTTATTTAATTAAATAAAAAAATAACAAACAGACATAAACAAATCCACTTGGTATATGGCCTATAAACCTATAATTTGTATATATGTACATATAACTTGCTGTTGTTAGTAATTAATTAGTAATTCTACAAAATTCTTCCAATAATAACACATAGCAAGAATAAAATCAATATCACTCATACGTCAGCAATGACATTCAGTATAAAACACATTAAAATTAATCATACGTCTAGTGTAGCCGCTATAAAAAACATGCAATTATCAGTACACCATGGATTGAGAGAAACAAGTTTCTACTTGATTTCAAATTCATTTTCAAGTCTTGGCAATTTAGGTTTTCCTTATTTGCAATATTGTTTTTAAATTTCTTTTCCTTCTCTCTTTATTTTTGAACCAAAAGAAAAATGACTTCAACTAACAACATCCTCTACAAATAAAAGTTTGATGGAAACTTGTTCTAAAAAAACACATTTTATATTTCATACTCGTATTTTCGATATTTGTATTGGTAAGTTGTAAGCAACAACAACATCGAAAAAGTTTCCTAAAAAGACAAATACATTCCAGACTGTTTTTTTTCGGTTTTCTTTTTAATATTTTATCATGTTTTTGTTTAAAGTTTTTTTTGTAGTGCTGCCTGCCTGCTTTCTGTTCAATAAATAAATAACTTTGGGCATGTTTTCTTTTTGAATGGTTAAATTTTTGGCAAGGATAAATCCCATATTTTCTTGTCCTTAAAATTTTATAGATTTACTATAGTAGCCTTCGGCATGCTGCTTATTTAAGATTATTTTGTGCAGAAGTAAAGAGAAATCTCTTAATGAGTATTTCCAAGATATTGAAAGCTATATAAGGAGGTTAGTAATGGCTTAATTAGTTTCTACAGGCAGTATTGAAAAGCTTATTAAGATTATTATCAATACCAGTTAATTAATTTTAACAAGTGCAAGTAATTGTTATTAAGAATTTCAGAAATTTTTTTAACGCATGGAAAAATTTTATTTTTGTTTTACTATGAAAATAATCTTCTTAGAATTGGTATGAATATAAATACATACATACTTACATACATACGTAATTGGTCATTATAACCCTCCATTCAGGATTTACTTTAGTAAACAAGTAAACAAAAGTACACAGACAACACTACAAGAATAAATGTAAACCAAATACAGAAACAACACTACCATACAAATGTAAACAACTACCATACAAATGTAACAACTACATTAATAGAGACTTCGAGAAGGCGAAGTCATGAAAATTAGTATTCAAGAACATTCATCAGACTGTTTACTCGAATAATTGTATAGTAATTGTTACTGTTTATACAAAGGGTATAAACTGAGGAATAACAAAAGAAGGCTGTTGTTGTTGTTTACATCAAGTTGTGAACAGTGGCCCACAAAATTAAGAGAATAATAAAGAATTTTAATTAAAACTAAACACATATTTATTTTTATTTTATTTCCAATCTATGAGCTCATATTTTAAAAGTTTTTAAAAGGTAAAAACGTAACAGTATGTTGTGTTATGTATGTTAAAACATTTGTGAACTCATGATCGTCATGTTATATACTTCGAAAGAATGGATAAATTTCATATATAAGAGCAATATTCAAGCATTATAAGGATATAAAATTTTCATTGAAATCACGATTCCAATTGTCTTTTACTTTCACTTTAAAGAACCCAAGAAACCCTTTATAAACTAATCACTTGCAAGACCAAACTGCTGTAAATATTTCGCTTGCAACGACTATAACTTACAATCGTGTACCATTTCCGTACTTATTCCGCGTTTACTTGGAAATTTCGTTTGTATTAAAGGATTGTATATATGTATAGGTAAAGTGGTAGTGGTGTTAGATTAATATTTCTGCCTTTTCTTCTAACACTTTATTTTAATTTTTACCTCTAATGACCACACTTGAAAGCAGATAGCAAAAATATCCTTCAAATTAAAAATAATTACTATACCCTTCGGAACGTTTATAAAAGTTTTCTTTTGTTTGTAACTCGTATTGAATTTCTATCAACCGATATGTTTTCCTCTTATTGTGTTAATTTTAGTTTTCAAAGAATATTGCAGAATATTAAAATAAGTTTTTATTAAAGCATAGCTTATACCCTTTTAAATGAAAAATTTTTTTGTTGTAATAAGTAACGATAGTTTTTAATTCATCGTCAAATTTAAAAATGATACTGAGTATGTATTATATATTCTATATATATGTATATATATATATATATATGTATACATACATATATACACAAGAATTTGTGTGTGTGCATATCTGTTTATTTGTTTGTTTAGAGGCTCTATTTAATCTTACATCGGCATCGGAGTAACATATTTGGTTTTGATATTCTACAAGTCTGTGATATCTTCCATTGAGTACATGAGTACTCAACATTAAATTTTATGTGAAAAACCTTGGACAGTTTACTGTCACACAGTATGAACACCAGATATGGCACTCTTCATTGTTATCTCTTCATTACTTTAACATGTTGACTGCCTACTACGAAATAACTCGTAGATTGCGTTCCCTTCTAGCGTCCCAATCACGAGTTATCTCGTACTCACTAAACCTGCCATTTGTTGTAGCTATGAATAAAACCGTATTACATCAGTGCTAGTATTGATAAAAGCACTGATGTACTGGGAAAAGATTAAAAATTTAATGTTAGCTTGAGTGGCCAGTTTTCTGAAAATTTCGGTTGCAGTCAACGTGTTAATGAAGATTATACATCATTTACTTTGTTGCTTATGTTGGAATGCCTCATTGCATGAGCATGATCATCGTTATCGACTTATTACGTTACTTGCTGTCTTCAGTCCACTCTATACCTAACAAGCTTCACACATCTGTTAAGCACTTCAGATCCAGGCAGTAGTTTCAACACACAACTCGCGACACACTGGATATTCTCCACAAGCGTTTAGAGATTATGATCATCTCAGGCGGTGATAATAAGAAATGGCCGCCGAGATCGTGCAATTTCGACAACGTTAGCCGCATGTATAGACGAATAGGCCACAAACAACAGCATCATCTCATAGTTAACATGACACATGGCATCTGCTAAATTCAATCTGGTGCTATTATAGGATATATTACGGGTGCCACCCCCACCAAAATCGGATGTCAGGGGCTTATAACAGATCGCACTTGGAACTGGCAGGTTGTATCCATTTTTTTGTTGCCAATTATTTTAATTCAATACGAAAATACGTACATAATTGATCAATTAAAGCCTTCAGTCAAGATTACGACCCAGTTTCTCACACAACGTATGTTGTGTGGGTTAATTGTATCCATAAGTGATGGGAGACCTGCAGTTTAAAATTAACCCTGAATGAGAGATTTTTTTGCAACTCTTCATGGCAATTATTGTAAACTCTCAGAGTATTTGCTAGAAACCCGCTGAGAGGAAGTTGCCAAAGAAACATTTTTTAATATTTTGATCGACATGTTTGACGTGGTGTTTGAACCTTGGCCTCACGTATTCTCACTTGCGAAATTGTTTGCTGCAAGCAAAGGTTTTCAAATAATTGCTGGAGTGACTGCTAATAAATTTTCCCACAATCGTCATTGAGTGATACTCTGCAATTTTTTATCTTTGATATTTTACAGCTCACTTAAGCGCTCTGCCACTTGGATATCGATGATACAAAGGCTTAACTAGCATCGACAAGCAATCGATTAACTACAGAAAAACGTTTTGCATTCTGTAATGTCGTAAAATGATGCTTAATAAACTCGTGTGCAAGGTGACATGTGACGTCACGTGTCACGAATTGATATGGCAGGTAGGTAGAGGTAAAGCCCTGGTTCGTATCTCAGATCAGATATTAAAAACGAAATATGAAAAAAAATTATTTCTTCGGCGACTTCCTCTCAGCAGATTTCTGGCAAAAACTCTAAGAGTAAATAAACCTGCCATGAAAAGTTTCTCAGAAATCTGTCGTTTGGAGTCGACGTTAAACTGTAGGTCCCGCCGCTAACGTATAAAATTAACGCGCACAAAATGATTGATAAGCTAGGCCGAAATCCTGACTGAAGGGTTTTAATGGTCCATTATGAATGTGTGTATTATCAGAGAGCATGTGAAGCATAACGGGGATTAGCTAGTTCTTTGCAATATTAAACAGAACTATTGCTATGCAAAAATTATTCTTATTTCTTGTTTTTTTATTTATTTTCAATATTTTTCCCACAAGTATTGGTATCATTATAAAAGTTTTGCTTTTATTGTAAAATTCAAATTATTGTTGATTAGTAAAACCAACACACATATACACACACAAAGCGAAAGCGATTTACACCGACATGTTTATATGTATATAACTGACATTATCTCTGTTTGTGTGGATGTGTAAGATTAAGTAAATGTAGCTTTATTGCATGCATTGGTATAAACGTATAGAGTATAAACTGGTCATGAAGGACAATATTAATTACAGTATGAATATGAATACCAATGCGAATAGGATGAATGTTATAGTTAAGGTTGCATGTATACAACAGCAGTGATCAGGTAATTAGTAAGAAAAAATTACAAAACAAATTGTATGTAAATTTAAATTTTTAAAAAATTAAATGACAAGAGTTTTAATACAACAGATTAGAAAAATTTAATGCTAATTAGTTGTTAGCAACTGTAAATTTATATTGCCTATCTAAATGACTTTTTAGTCAATAATATGTATATTAAAATTGTTATAATATAACTCAAGTATTTTTATTATTTTTTGTTTTTGTTGTACATTTCTTTTGAAATGATTGCAAATAATTGCTCTGGTTTGTAGCAGGAACTTGTTCAGCAACTATTTAGTGAATTACTTTTGTTTTGCTTTGTTTTGTTTTTATTTAATAATTTTTTAATAAATTTCTGATAGAAAGACGACAAGAAATATTATGAATTACTTGTAATCATGCAACAATGATGAAAGTTTCTTTTTATAATGAAAACTTTTACAAGAGTCCTTTTGTAGATCCGGACCAGAGAGCAGCAATGAATCGTTTTTTCGCTACTCATAAGTACTCATAAAATTTTGGATATGAGAGAGTCACTACAACACTGATTTATAAGTACAGGCTGCAATGAGACATCCAACTCATAACATTCGAAATATGTTATGAGTCATACGCCTACCCATTCAGAGATTCATAAATTTAGAATAACACTTACAATACTTCAAATATAAACGAAATGAGCAAAGACAAGAAAAAACAGAACTCCGTCGTTGACACAGCGTTTAAAAAAAACTTGTTTAATTGAGCAGTGTTATCGACATTGTTCCGGCACTGCCATGTTTTTGAAAAAGTTAACTTTATTTTTATGTATAGTTTATAATAACGAAAAGAAGTTAAAGGTGACTTTAAAATTCACTTTAGCTAAAGTTACCTTTAACTAAACCCAACTTTAGCGGCAAGTTGTAATAATGGCCCCGTAATTTAGAAAACAATTGTATTTAAATTACCAGTGCTGTAGTACAATTTCTCATGAATATGAATATATGACCATAAAGATTATTAGCCATGAAAAGGAATGTTCAATATATGAAATGAAAATATCGATCTGAGTGTATGGGTGTTTTAGTATCAATAAAATATGAGACCCAATATGACAAACAGTAGCCAAGAGGTCCTGTTTTTCTTTGTTTACTTTTTTAATATTGGCCAACATTTTTCATTTACGAGACTCTATGGAGTAATAATTGTTTTATTTTTTCTTGTTTTTGCAAGTGCAGGCAATTGCAATGCAATAAAAACTTTCATTTTTTTTTTCTCTAGAATTTATAGTTTTTCTCTCTCTTTCTCTCTCTCTATGAGTTTTTGCAGGGGCTGTCTAAATCATTAGAATGCCATGATAGCCATCTGAAATGACAAATAGTCGTGGCAATTATACAATTTTTTTTTTCATTCTCATCAACTTTTTTTAAGAGCCTTAGATGACTTTATTTGGTTTTAAGCCAAAATATGCCATAAGATTTATTTAATTGTTAAGCAATAAACATTTTTTAAAACCAAAAACTAAAAAACATTCTGAGCATTTCAATGTCAATTGTCATGAAAATCAAATTAAAAACAAAAAACGGCCAAAAATCTTAAGGACATTTAGAGAAAATGACAATAAAAAACAAGAAAACAAGAAATGCTGTTTAAAGGAAACTAGAATGGGTAAGTAACCTTCACCGCTTTAAAATTATATGAAAAGAATTTGAAAATATAAATGAGAAATAGAAACTTGAGAGAACAATGATGTGGGATGGAAAAAAGTATTTGTTTACTGCATACAAATATTTTTTCATGGCTACTACAGCTAGGAGTAGTGCAGTGCAACTTCTTCCGCTTCCCTGATTTTGGTGGAACTTGATCAGTACAGGGACTGCGTTCACCTGTGACGACACAGGGGCCGCTACGCGTGCTCAAGTAAGCTTTGAGATATCAAAGCCACCACTCCGACCTAAACACCTAGGAGTAAGCCTCAGCCTGTAGTAAAAAGTAGAAAGTCAGTTTTTATATCCAAATTGTATATGTATACTGCCTTGTATACCTTATGTCTCAACTAGAGCTTTTCACGTGAAAATATTTGTACATTCAAAAATTATAATTTCCAAATAAGAGAAATTCTTTAAATAATTTCTTTACTCATATATGTAAATTTAAAAACTCACTTTAATATGTAATACTGTGCTACTAAATTGATTACACGCCTGTTTTCTTACAAAGACATCCGTTCATTCATTTATACCATATTTATTTTTTATCTGGCAACTTCTAGAATCTTACTGTTGATTTGTTGTTGTTAGTCTCGTCATTTTATCTTTCGAGTTTGTTGTTTTGTATTCTTATTGTAATTGCTACTAATGAATTTAATCAACTTTTTGAAATTACAAAATTGAGCAAGACGAGCCAAAGTATTGGCCATGTTGTATACAGAATGTATCTTTAATAAAAATTTATTTACATAACAAAACAACTCTGCTACATAAGCTTGAATATATTGTTGTAAAAAAGAGTTGTAGTATTTTAAAGAGGCGATATAATAACAATAAAAAGAAGAGAGAAATGTTTTGCCCGTTTTTCATCTAATAATTTTATAAAGTCTGTGTAGTCTAGTATTCTAGTTAGGCCACGATTTAAACCCCCGGACAGACATTTCCAGCAAAACGAAAAATGAAAAATTATTTCTTCAGCGACTTCCTCTCAACAGATTTCTGACAAAAACTCTAAGAGTAAAAGAAAACTGCCACGGAAAGTTTCTCAAAAATCTGCCGTTCGGAGTCGGCTTTAAACTGGAGGTCCCGCCAGTCATGAATAGAATTAACACAAATAGCATAAGTAGTGTGTAAAGCTAGGGTTGTAATGTCAAAGTATGTTATGTATGTAATGTTATGATAAAATTGCACATTTTGCTATGGTAAATTGTTACATAAGCAGCGTGGATATTGCTAGGGGAATTGGCATTTATTACTAAAGTTGCCGTAGTCTAGTAGGCAGTGTGTTGGTTAGACATAAAGCCCGGGTTCGTATTTAATGTCAGACATCAAAACGAAAAATTATTTCTTCGGCGACTTCCTCTCAGCAGATTTTTGGCAAAAACTCTGAGACTAAATAACCTGCCATGAAAAAGTTTCTCAAAAATTTGTCGTACGGAGTCGAGCTTAAACTGTAGGTCCCGCCACTCACGCATAAAATTAACGCACACAACATAAGTGGTGTGAGAAACTAGACCGTAATCCTGACTGAAGGGCCAATTATGTTTGTACCCAATTTGTGTTTGTACGTATGTAGTCATGAGTTATCAATCATTTGAATGCAACAACTTTGTGAACTGAATTTCTATTTGCGTTTTACTGCAAAACGGAAAGAAATCGAAATATTTCTGAAGATCTAAAGAGTGGGATTATATACGATAATAAAGTGTGAAAAAGATTATGAGCTAGGCAAGTTTAAGCTTCTCGTACGCAATGTCAGCATTAACACCAAGAAGAATTACGTTGTGTGTCTGGTTAGATTGAAAATCAATTTTTTTATTATAAGCGTTCTCAGATAGGTCAAACGCCTAATTATATTAAGGTTGTAGCGAACAATTTAATCCAGAAAACTGAAAGTAATCAAAATTGCAGACCACACACAACTTTTAGAAAGCGGCAGGGAACTAAGAGAGCGTGGCCATAAAGTTTTGATATAAACAGATATTACCATGAGATTAACAGTGTAAAACATATATTTTCTACAGTGTTTTGTTTGCTTTTCTTTTTTTTATAAGAAAATTGATTTTAAATCCTCTATAAATTTTGTTTCCATAACAAAAATTTAATTTATTTCCTTTGTTTTTTTGCCCTTTCTTTTCTTGTATAAAAATTTCATTTCCCATCCTCTTGTAAACCTACAAGTAATATATACAATTCTTCACTTACATTGCTTACAGAAAACGACGTTAATCTTTGTTGCTGTAGTAGTTGTTGTTGTTGTTTTATTTATAAAATCAACACCCTCATCAAAATGTTGATGTTGACTTAAATCCAAAAAAAAAAAGAGAGAAGAATTAAAGTAGGGAAAGGCATAATACCAGAATATGTAAAAAGTTTATTGCACTTATGCTTAAAACAGCTTAAAAAAGGCACAACAGAACTGCACTACAAGGCCCATTTAAAAAATGCCAAAACAAAAAACAAAGACTGTGCAGCCAACATTATAACGAAATTAAAACTTCCTGCAGTAAAAATGTGCATAAATTGTTAACAGAAAACGAAAAGAGTGGAAACGGAAATACCAGACAATATAGGCATAGTTTGTATGTTAAACACTAGTTTTTAAGGGAAATTCTATACTAAAAGTTATCATATAAGAAATTATATTTATATAAATAGAAAGATTAGTGCCTAGTACATAATGCATTTCAATGCATGAAATTCAAGAAATTCGTTTCTACACACGCAATACTTATAAGAAGTTAAGGAACACAAAAGCAGTAAGTGGTGTTCACTAACTTCCTACGTACTCTATAGGCGAATATGCTCTTCAATCCAGTTAGAATAACTCACTTTATTATATAGTACCGACAGATATAGCAACACCAACATTTACTTACATAATTGGTTGTTACAATCCCTCAGTCAGGATTACGACTTAGCTTCCTACCCACCATGACTGGCAGTACCTACAGAAATCTGCTGAGAGAAGGTCGCCGATGAAATATTTTTTCTAATTTCATTCTGATCGCTATGTCTGGGGTTTGAGCCATTGCCTCACGTCTCGCAGAAAATCAGTACTGCTATGACGAATGCATCATAGTTTTACTGTCGCTGGAAATTTTATTCAAATCGCCTTTGGTTAGAAACATTCTGGGTGTCCAATGGTATGTAATTTCTCACTGTTTTATCGCTCATTGTGCTCTAGCGAAGTAAAGGGACTCGTACGCGAAAATCACATATTTTTACGCAGACATCTGTGTTCATGACCGATTATATAGTGGAACACATAATTTTGTTTTTCAGCCACACCATTTGTATGTTACAACATAAATAAATTCAAATCTAGCATCCTTTCTCCTATCTCCCACAGCCTACTTTCCAAGACCCAACATATTGCACGGCATGAGTGGGGTCTTTACTCCAAGTAGATCAAACAAATCGAAACACTTGCAACTAGAAAGGCTCCTCCAGAGAAAGAAAATTGAATAACACGCCAGTTTTATTCCTTTAAATATCATAGTACATAGCATACCCAGTACAGGATCCTCTTTCCGACCGTGGTAGTGGGATAGCTGTACTAATTTTGTGAGTCGAGATATTCAATTTTGAAACAATCGATTTTTGGCCAAATATTTATATATGATAGCTTGACTAACTACTATAACCAGTGCCTAAGCCATCAGAGGAGAAACACAATAAATTCATTTTGAGGAGGAGTAGGCCGACAAACAGTAAAGTATGACAACGATTGAGCACATGTTGTAAGATGTATTATCTCATCCGCACAAGATCTTGCTGCTAATGGCTGTTATTTGTTTCGTACGATACATAATACATACGATATACACATCCAGTACAAATAGGAAACTCAGTTATAGCTTGAGGACCTACGCACATACATACATACATACAAAATTTATCATTACAACTCTTCAGTCAGGACTACGATCTAGCTCTCTCATACCACTTATATTGTGTGCGTTCATTTTATCCATAACTGGCGGTACCTACAGTTTAAAGTCGATTCCCAATGAGATGAGAATAAGATTTTGAGAAACTTTTTCACGGCTATTTTTATTTACTCTCAGAGTTTTTACCAGAAATCTGCTGGGCGGAAGACGTCGAAGAAATATTTTTTTATATTATGTTTTTAACGAGATAACTATCCTGGGGTTTGAACCTAGACCTCATGTCTAATAAGGTAACACACTGCCTACTAGACTACGGCGATTTCATTGAGGGCCTAACAATATTAAATTATACACATGCAAGGATCGAAATTAATTGCTTCCAAGCTAGTGCTAGTAGCTGTATGATTTTGTTTTACATTGCAATCGCACAGGTTCGAATTTTAATTTTGACTTTGCATGGCTTCTTTTCTGAAAGTCAGCATTACTTAATACACTTAATTTAGTGCCAGAGTACTAGTAAATATTTGGCGTCCATCGATATGAGGTACAATTTCGTTTTTATTGTAATTTCACCAATTGAGCTTTCATACTTGTTTTTTAATTTTTGTGTTATTTAATGTAATTTTATTTAACAACAACAACAATAAAAATAAAATCTAATTTATAACCCACATTAGTCATGTTAGAATAAATTATAAATCAAACGTCACATGCAACCAAAACAAAAACAAAAAACTATAATAATAAACATACGTCATGGTGGCTGACTTTTAATAACTCAATTTATAACAATTATACGCCTCAGTGGCCAAATGTTTATATTTTTCTCTTCTCCTCCTTAGTTTTTCAAACTCAAATATTATTTTCTCTCCGTAATTTTTAATCAAATAAATATTTGTATTTATATGTGTATAGAAATATTAAATAAAACAGAATTAAATGAAATTATTTGTATTTAAATGTTTATTTAATTAAATTCCTTTGAATTGAAATACATTTTTTCCTCATTTAAATATAAAACAATTTAAAGGATTTTACGCATTTCCTTTTACTACCAACAATTCTTGTTTCTTTTTTTTTTTATTTCTTTTTCTGTTCTAAATCGCTGAAGAAATTAAAATATTCTGGCAAAATATCAACTTTATTTAACATTTTTTCTCAATTCTTTTTTTTCATTTTTATGAATTTGGCTCAAATAAGGCACAACATTTTGTAAAACTTGATTTTTGTTTTTGCTGCTGTTTCTACTCTACTGTTGTTTTTTGGTTTTGTAGAGCGTCACCGATAAATTTATGTTTCCTGTGTGCCCTTAATGGGTTATTTATGCATTTCAATAAACTGATATCGCGTTGCCTACTGTTTAAATTTATTTACTACGTTTCTTTTTTTTAAGGTGGTTTGTTTATATGTTCTCTGCGGTTGCTCCTTTTTTTGTTTGTTGAGAGGGAGTAAAGTGTTAAATTTACGATGGCCTTTTGGGAACCATGAGATGTAAAAATACTACGAACAAAACATTTGAACATCAATGCTCATAAGGTATAAATAAATACTGAAAATCTGATAAAAAGAAATAAAGTTGGCCGCTATAAATAATAAGCAATGTTAACTACTCTCTAGAGAGGAATCCTTCTCCAAAGTAAGATAAACAAGTTAGTTGCTAACATTAGCAATCATTTGCTTTCTAATCTATTCCCAAAAATTTTTTCATTATGAACCGACCAGAAGTAAATCGAATAAACAAGGTGCGTAATATAATTAAGCAATTATCAGGTTTTGCTTTTACATCGCTTAATATTAAAATTGTAAACAAAAGCTACAAAAACAAAACAATACTGTAAACAAACCTGTTTACAAATTATCGTAATGCTTAATATAACAACTAACACCAGCATAAGAAAATGGTAAACAAGTAAACAAAAATACAACAACAAACACTAGCGTAAAAAATGGTAAACAAGTGAAGCAATACATAAACAACACTACAAAAACAAATGTAAACAAAATACACAAACATCAACAATAATAATAATAAATGTAAACAACAATCTTTACATTTATAGAGAGTAATAAACATTCGCCTTCAAGAATATTCATCAGAGTGTTTACTCGGCCATTTAAAAGGCAATACAAGGCAGGCGAAGTTCAGTCAATCTGATGTGAAGACGTGAAGTGTTTGAAGAGAGTAATCATGTATTGAAGATCGTGTTAACAAAATTAACTTTGTAGAGGAAGAGCACCCCGTTGAACACCCCGTAGACCCTCAAAGTATGATACTAGATATACAAATAGATCTAAGCGTTAAGAATACGGCATACCGAATGAGAATTGTGAAGTTTAGTCAGTCTTGTGTGAAGACGCGGTGCGTTTGAAGAGAGTAATCGTGTATTGAAGATCTCCATTGCAAAGATCTGTCGAATAATTGTCTAGTAATTGTTATTGTGTGGTGAAGCTGGCTGTAATCCTGACTGAAGCGTTGTATTGGCCAATTATGTTATGTAATTGTTATTATTTACTCAGATAAACATAAACAAATAATATAAACAGGAGCATAAAAAAATAACAATTGTTATTGTTGTTTACATCAAGTTGTGAACAGTGGCGTACAGAATTGTGAGAATAATAAAAAATTTTAATTAAAATTAAACACAAATTTATTTTTATTTGCAATCTACAAGCTCATATTTTAAACGTTTTTAAAAAGTAAAGACGTAGCAATATTAATCGCAACAAAAGGATTAAAATGCGTAAATACACTGAGTAGTATTTAAATTAGTGACTTAAATCTAGAATTAGACATTAACACAGTGTGCCAAACCTGATCATGGATAAGAAAACCTGTTTTTTCCCCAAATTTAGTCTTCCACAAGCAATATTGAAAATTTCTCAAACCAACTGAAGCAGCATACTTTATTGTTTAAACGGAACGAGTGGAAAAAAATCTAAGAATTTCCATATAACAGTTACAAGTTACAAATAAATAAGAAATGTATGCATTTAACAGACACTAGAGTGTATTAACCTTAAAATTCCTTAATAATAGTTTTATTACGTTTTGATAAATCTGTGTATTATTTATATGAGCTCAAGTGGAGACACACACACACACACAAATGAAATTGTATACAAAACATGAAATGCTTGTATCTTCAGTTATAAGAGGATTATGAATACATTTTTTTGTTTTAGTTTTGGTTATGCAGACTTTTGTATATAAAATTTGCAAGAGTGTATATTAAATTCTATAAAACGGAAGACAGTTTTATATGTATATGTATCGTTGTTACGATTATAATATCTTTTATTTTCAGAACTGCAGGAGTTTATTTCCTTTTTATTTTTGATTTTTTTTTTATTAGAAAAAAATGCTGTCAGAATAAAATAAAAGTTTTTAGTTTTTATGAAGTATGTATTCAGACAACAGTATGTCTGACAATGCCGTTTTTATTTTTTTATTAAATAGAAGGCATGAATAGATATATGGATAGACCGTAGTTTTAGTAGAAGATACGGCATTTGCTATTGTTTCAGTAAATTTAAATACTTAAAATAGATTTCAGGCAAATTTTATTTACAATGAAAATTTATTTTTTCGATGTCCAATCACATTCAAAGTTGTGTCCTAAAATATGGCATTTAAGAAAGATCATCATACAAAATTTCTTGATTATTTTAAAATAAAAATGAAATAAAAAATGTGTTCTATTATGAAGCATGAGATACAAAGAGCTTAAAATAGGTCAAAGGTCAATTACCATCGAATTATAGGTTAGGTTAGGTTATGTTAGAGGACGTGTACTTGTCAACTGTGACAAGTACAGTACCCGGTTTTCGAATTGACCCATTGTACAACGTCCTAGCTTCTCACACCACTCCTGTTGTGTGCGTTAATTTTTATACATGATTAGCGGAACCTACAGTTTAAAGTCGACTCCGAACGACAGAATTTTGTGAAGCTTTTCATGGCAATTTTAACTCCCAGAGTTTTTGCCAGAAATCTGCTGAGAGGAAGTCGCCGAAGGAATATTTACATATTTCGTTTTGATGCCTGACCAGGGATTCGAACTCGGGCCTTTCGTCTAATAAGCCGACACACTACCTACTAGACCACGGCAACTTCTACCATTGAATTATCCTTACCATTGAAATTTAGTGGACTTGTACTTTTCATGTAGAGATATAAAGTAGAAGTGTGGATAAGAAGTGTGAAGTATAAATAGAAATTTACTCTCATCAACCTATCAACACGGGATGTACTACAAACGGGATGTACTACAAACACAAACAGTTTCCAAGATCAGCTAAATAAATACAACTTTCGTGGAGTTGGCCGCCAACCAAGGTCGGATAGAGAAAAATCTCAACAAAAAAATTTTCAAAGAAAGGTCTTCGTTAAGTGAGAGCCACTAACGTGCGATAGAGAATAATGTCTATCAACACATTATCAGATTTCGGTCTGTTTTAGCACATCTTTCCAAACGCCCCTGCTTTTTGCGCACATTCACCAGTTGGTCAAGCAAATTGACGACAGGGTTTCCCCAATTTGACCCTTTCAACATAGGCAAGGTTATTCTTTCGCCAACTTCCGCAATTCTCCGCATCAAACATAAGTCTCGCCTATTCCATCCGACCGACATTGACGATGAGCCAGCACAATCGCTATATGTTAATGCGCTACATAAAGTCCATGTCATTGTGGAGCTCTGACCGATCACTATTGGTTGCGGAAATCATCGCCAACCTGCACTGGACCGAAGATCTTACGTAGGACTTTTCTCTCCAATACTCTCTGATGCAGTACTTGATAGTGTCCATACTTCTCCGTCATAAAAGAGCTTGACAGAAGGAGAGACTTGTAGGGTATAAGTTTCGTCGCAAGAGAGAGAGAGAGATCTCTGCTTCCCAAGTGCCTATTGAGACCATAAAAGCACCTGTTAGCACCTGTTAGGACTACTACGCTTGATCACCATAATGAAATCTGCTGGTCACGTGCGAGCCAGTACAAATAAATTCGCTTTAGACAAAAGCAATGAAGATAAATACATGAAACGTTTTTGGGCTATGAAATGGTCTCCTTATCATTTTATCATTTCGAAAACATTAATGAAAAGGCAAAGAAATACATACAATATGCTTAACATATTATGCGAAGGTAAGGAGTGCATGTTCTGGAATGATAGGATTGCAATCAGTTTTTGTCTAGAAACAATGATCTCTGTAACATGTGCTCCTATTAAGAGTTGACGGTGTCTGAATATTGCTGATGTCGTAGAGATATATATATAAGAGATTTACTTTATATGCCAAGAGTCGTCTAATATCACCCGATAAAGTCCGGATAGAGGCATTACGAACAGCTTCCCTTAATCAAGATGAAAATGGGGATTACGATTTATCTACTTTGATTACGTTTATCTACTTTGAAGGCAATAGAGAATTCTCATTGGGACTTAACAGACTCCAAACCAGATCAGTTTAATGCCTTCTGCAATGCCACAGTCACATTCTTACCTAAATAAGGGAAACTTTATTGCTCGAACTCCTTATCTCTTGATTTATGCTGATGACAACAACAGATAACAGATTTCCATAAGCCATTTCATAAAAAGTCTTAAAGTATTGTGAATTTATGACACAATCCTACGCTTTGCTGTATCCAGTAGAGTGGGTTACTCACCAACTCTCAATAACTATTGACTTTACCCATGGACTAGTATTAACCCTTGCATAACCTAGAGCACATTTCTTCTTATTTCGATTAAAAGGAGCCACTATTGCCTGCCTAGTAATGCAAGACTTCTCCTCCATACATTTAAACCATTTCATCTGAGAGCCTCTATCAAAGTTAGCTTCCGATAACCTGATTGCAAAAATTTGTCTATGTTTTATATTAAATGTGCCCATAGATTTGAGGTCTACGGGTCAGAATTTATTTCAAATATTGCACAAAATTTTTTTATCTTGACATTAAAAGCTTAAGTTGTTTGGAGAAACAACTCCTATTGCTTACTGCTAATATGCTTCCAATACTGATTATCTCACGTTAAATTATGAAAAATTAAAATAAAACGCATCACCAAGTGTTAGCAATCCTTATCCTAAATTCCTGCATAATAAATTTCATTAAAACTCTTCTCTGCTTAATAGTTTCATAATAAGTTTCCTTCTTACGTCTAAATTTCCCATGCAGCAGTATTTTGTGCCTCCTTATGGTATCCTCATTCTAATGCATTAAATCCTATTATTTACTCATGCTGCACTATAACTTCAATTCTTTCCTGCCCTCTCTCTCCTCTCTCTCACACTCTCTCTCACCATGCCTGCTTTATTCTTTTCGAAATATATATTTTGAAAACATTCATTGTTTAATTGCATTTCCTTATCACTTGAAGATATTCACATACAGACTTTTTGTTTTCGTAGCCGTAAGCCCAAAAGTTGAACCAGTCAACCATAATCATCGTCATCATCATTATCATCATCTGGAGCAGTTGAGTTTGTTGCAAAATGAAAAAAATAAGAGAAAAATAAAATACGAAGTAAAATGGTTTCTTCTTAATGCTGCCGAACAGGGTATTTGAGAACAAAGTGTTATTTGAGTTCTAATACAGTCTTGTGCTTGTATTTTGGGGAGATTTAGGACATCTCTTTTCGCCGTCACGAAATTTTCATTTAATTCTTACCACAGGCAAATTCAGTCTTAGTGCATTAGGAACCAAAATAACATACACTGGATCTGCTGACGTCAATGGCATTAGATTTGTAAATGGAGTAGTAATGAATTGAATTCGTGTGGTAGTGACCCATAATAACCTTCCCAAAACCGCTACGTTATGATGTGACGTATTATGATACAGAAAGGTTTCCTAGCACAGGCTAGAACTGTTGCTCTAAAGTATTTGTGTCAGGAACAAACTGTGTAACTATTCACACATGTATGGTCTGGACTGGATTCATGAATCTACCATACATGGCTTTAAAGTCTGTTTGGTTATACGTAGGAAACAACATCGCTGTTGTATACTTGCCTACATCTCAGTCCGTTCATAGCAGTCAATGCATGCTACAATGTATCCATAATGCATGAATTAATGTATTATTACGAAAATAAAAAATCCACATACAGATATTTTGCTTTTACATCGCTTAACATTAAACAAGAGCTACAAAAACAAAACAATGCAGTAAACAAACTTGTTTACAAATTATCGCACTGCTAAATATAACAACAAACACCAGCATAAAAAATGATAAACAAGTAAACAAAAATACAACAACAAATGCTGCACGAATAAATGTAAACAACGATATTTACATCGATGTTTTCATCGATATTCACATTTATAGAATTTTCGGAAAGGTGAAGTCATGAACACTCGGCTTCAAGAATATTCATCAGACTGTTTACTCTGCCACATTAAACGCAAGGCAAAGCAGGCGAATAAGTCAGTACAGTGCAGTCAATCTTTTGTTAAGACGCGGTGTATTTGATGAGAGTGATCGTGATTTGAAGATCTCCGTTACAAAGATCTGTCGAATAATTGTCTAGTAATTGTTATTGTTTATGCAAAGGATATAAACAGAGGAATAACAAAGAAAAGCAAATTGTTGTTGTTTACATCAAGTTGTGAACAGTGGCACACAGAATTGTGCGAATAATAAATAATTTTAATTAAAACTAAACACAATTATATTTTTATTTTATTTGCAATCTACGAGCTCATATTTTAAACGTTTTTAAAAAGTAAACAATGTAACAATGTGAATTCCTCTATCAGATATTTCATCTTACTTTGAACAAAGTTCCGTATAATGGGTCAATTCGACCTCCGGGTACTGTACTTATCTCAATTGACACATTCTATAACCCTGAACAAAGCTACTGACTTTATTTAAAACTTAGACTTTATTTAAAACTTCGGCTTTAGGATCATAAATTACAGCATTAAGACTTAAACTCTTGTGAAAGAATATCGACAATATTGCATATTTTAAAAATAATTTTTTATAAAACTTTACATTTCTATTAAATTGTATACATCTAGTTGCTAACCACTCTGTTAGAATGCCTGTTAAACAATTACTCTTATAAATTGAGTTGAAAAAAAGTCGTTTTTTATTTAATTCTCTTCAATTCAAATTAAAAAAGTTAAAAAAAAAATATTTTGCTTTAGAAAATACTTTCCATTACGATGATTACAAAAAAATTAAAACAAAAATAATTGCACTTTAAAAAAAATAAAAAATTTAAGCAGAATTCCTTTATTTTTTTTGATTATTTCCCACTCATTTGAATGCTGCAATGACTGTAATCAAAAATTATTATTTGAAGCACAAGCTGTATAAGAAAATTGACACCTAAAAGTGTGCAAGTATTATGCACAATAAGTTTAAGAGAGAGTGTGTGTGTGTTAAAGATTACAACCAAAAAAGCATTCGTGTAAGAGTATAAGTGTTTGAATATGCAGTTGTGCTTTCCTTTGGTTTAACTCCTTTAGCAGGGATTTTATTTGCATTTGTATGGTTTCTTTTGCCATAAAAACAGGCACAACGGAAAACCAAAAATAAAAACAAAAACACACTTTCCTGTTGACAAAATCTAATATTACTCACATACACATACATATGCACTCCTATTTAAACACACACACGTACACATATGCATAGCCAAAACCAGAATAACATACTCTTCGTATTTAGAATTAAGCATTAAAATGAGCAAGTGACAAGGAGCGTAAGACCGAGAGAGAGAGAGAGAGAGAACACGTAATTCTTCCAACAAAATTTTTGGTTTATTTTTTAAGCTTTTTGTTGATTTTCTTTTCTTTTTTATAATTTTTTAAAAGTATGCAAGAAGGGAAGAGAACGAGAGAGAGAGAGCTAGAGAGTGTTAGTGAGAGTATGTATGTATGCAAGTGTTTATAATGGTTATTTAGAAATGCATGAATGAGCGTACGTAGAAACATTTGCATACATTTTGTGAAAATATTTGCTTATGCTGTATAAAAAAACAAAAAAAAACTAAAGAGGAGTGTTTGCATATTGATTGTAGCTGCTGTAGTTTCTCTTGCCATAAATTTTGTGGTTACACTTAACACTGCAATACACAAGCAGACACACTCACTTTTATGAATTATTATATGCACACCTTGTATGGGTGGTTTCACATGCAAGCATGCCTTTAGTGTGAGTTTCTTTGAATTGTTTATGCCGTTTATAATGCATCTGACACAGCCTTTTTGCCATTTTTTTTTTCATTATTATTTTTGTGGTTGTTTTTGTATTTGTTTGTTTGCCATTCTATGATTTATTCATATTCATACAGTCTTTTTAAGTCATAAAAATTATTTTCAGTTGTGTAAGCCTTTTTCAATTATTTTAAATATTTTTAAACTTTAAAAAGAGCAATTTTTTTTAGAAATAAAAATATGATTTATTGTGTTATTATTGTTGTTTTGTTTATAAATTTACTTCGTGAAGACTTTTATAGAGTTATTGTCAAAAAATAAATAAATTTGGTTTTAGAAAAATATGCCTGCAATGCGTATTTCTTTTATTAGAAAATGAAATCAAAAGTAATTAAGTTTTAGTTTTTATTGTTTTCTTTTAAGGATAATGGTCAATAAAATAAATAAAAAATATTCCGGAGGAAGATTTATTGATGTAATTTCAATTATTCAGTGTATTAAATAAAACCATTGTCCAACTTACTGGCAGCATATGGTTCCACGCCAAAAGGAGTGCTTTTTTTAAATAGACAATTAAACTTATGCGGATCTGGCAAAACATTTCAACGACTATTTTTCAATCAATTTTTATCTTACTTACTTAATTGATCATTACAATCCTATAGTCTGGGTTACAACCTAGCTTCTCACACCACCCATGTAGCGTGTGTTAATTTTATACATGAGTGGCGGAACCTAAAATTTAACAACGCTTCTGAACGATTGATTTCAGTAAGTTTTCAAGCCATCAGCGAAATGAATATGTTTTTCAAGTTCGAAATGTATGAGCTGAGGTTTGAACCACGGGCTTTAGTCCAACAAGCCAACACTGTACCAGTAGAATATGGCGACTTCAATTCAATTTCAAATTTTAACTGGTTTTGCTTATCTTCGTTTCAAACCAATCAATTATGTCTCATACATCTCTCACCAGTGATCGTTTAGTCGAACTTTAGGAGCTCATAATAGAAGAGATCCTTCTAACACCAGCATTTTCCTTCTAATCACATATGAATTATTTTGGATGAGCTAAACAGTCATTGTTTTATATCTCAGTCACTTCTTAAACACCTAGTGTAAGTTTACATTTGTTGAAATCCGTCTAGTTGTGGTTTCACAATCCAGAGACTCGTCTCTGCCCGACTACGGTGAAGCTCCCTTGTGGGAGCAACCGAGTGGCTATGGTTTGGTTTGGCTATAGGTGTGGTGTTACACTCTTAATCACTTTTATAAAGGAGTTTAGATAGTCTCCGACCCTAAACAGGGGAAATCATATCCAAATGCATGGAAATCATATCCAAATGCATGGAAATCATATCCATGATGCAACCTATGGTAGTCTTACGATGAGCCTGCATCATTGAGCGTGTGGGCGTTGGCAGACGCATCGTTTCCACTCGTGATCAGAGCATCATGGGATGTGCTGTCATGGCGATACTTATGTACAGCCCTGGACTAATGTGGTTTCACAATGGGCCCTATAAGGTGTAAGTGTGTCAATCCTACTTTTTCTATCTACCTACTTAGCTAAACCCGTCGGGGATAAGAAGAGTTTCAAACATAATTGGTCATTATAACCCTTCAGTGAGCAACCATAAGGTTTTCAAACGACTACAAAATTATCGTGATATCTGTCACATATTTTGTACTGATACATACGTACATATGTCAGGATTACGCACCATTTATGCTATGTATGTTAATTTTATACATGACTGGCGGGGACTACAGTTTTAAAGTCAATTCCGAACGACAGATTTTTTGAGAAAATTTATTTCCCAATTTTATTTGCTCTCAGAGTTTTTGACGGAATCTGTTGAGAGTTAGAAGCCGAAGAAATATTTTTTCATATTTTGCTTTGGTGTAGATGTCAGATATGGGGTTTGAACCGAGGCCTCATGTCTAATAAGCCAACACCCTACTACTAGTCTCCGCCTCTTTTTACTTTCCCTCTCATCAAGTATACTCAAATTCGAAACTCCGCCTTCCACTCTGCGGAAAGTTTCTGGCGGAGAAGTCGCCCAGAATACTCATTGCTCGGAATTCTCATATTACATATGGTCCAGAAAAGAAGGGCAGTAATTCTCTCGCCAACCTGATTCAGTTCTCAAAGGAGCAAAACTCTTAAATGGCAAACTGACTGTCAGTTAATAACGCTGTGTCCTACGCCCTGTTTTCTTCTTATCCAAGTTGAATTTAATACATCTTTTGAAAAATTCCGCTTGGAATATACTCATGTCACTCTAGGATCGAATATTCCAGTTCCTGTTGCATTGCCTATTATTGATGTATTCGAATAGTAAACAACCAAACCTTTTTTATAAGATCCATTCATTTTAATTACTTAGTCTTGTTACAAAAAATGTTCTAATGTTGTGGAGTAGGCTAGTTATTTTCAGAGGTCAGTTAAGATGGTAGCTATCGGCCACTTGATTCGTTAGTTACTTGATCTGTCAGTCACTGTAGTGAATCTCTAGTCTTCACATTCATATGTAACATTTGATCCAACGGAACCTCTCACCATGCCTTAGAAAAGGTTCACATTATCCCAACTATTCCAACGCATGACAGTCTATGTATCGTATTATTATTTACTTCTGTCTTCCCAGACATTACTGTCATATGTCACAATTTGCCCTGGAATACTCTGTGTTTTCTTGTGAGCTCGATTAGACAAAATGTATTCCAAAAACTCATCTTTCACCTTTTTGGTGTTGCCTTATATGGTATCAGTATCAATAACATCTGGTGAGTAACAACTAGGAATAGCAACACGCGTTCACCCATAATTTTTCTCTGTTAAAAATTCAACATGTTCGAAATCCTTTAAAAGCCTATCGGCTTCCTATTATTATTATTAATTAATATCGTCGCTTTCATTAATATGAAAATATTGTTCTTTTAATAAAAAAAAAACCTTTCATTTGAATATAAAAGGATATCTTTACAAAAGCAAAAATTCCTTTGTTGCTGAAATTCATGTCCTGTCAAAAGCAAACATTTCAAAGGAAAAAAATATTCAATGATATATACTCATATTAAAATATTAAAAACTATAAAGAAAATAATAACAGTTCAATTAATATTTATAAAAACAAGAAAAAGAAAAAGAAGAAAACACTACTTAAGCGTTATTAATAAATTGTTCAAACAGCCTTTTGAACATTTCCTTTCAATAAATGCCCTACAATAGTTGTAATAGACCTACAACTACAACAGAAGTAATTAAACGAGTACAGCTTATTACATGAGTTCTTAGAATTTGTAACTTTGTAGGTGAGTTTAAATTAATTCAAGGATATTGTTACATTTTTACCTTTTAAAAACGTTTAAGATATGAGCCCGTAGATTGTAAATAAAATAAAATTTAATTTGTGTTTAGTTTTAATTAAAATTCTTTATTATTTGCACAATTCGGTGTGCCACTGTTCACAACTTGATGTAAACAACAACAATTGCCTTTTTTTGCATCGTTTGCATAAACAATAACAATTACTAAACAATTATTCGACAGATCTTAGTAACGAAGATCTTCAAACCACGATTATTCTCTTCTAACACACTGCATCTTCACACAAAACTGACTGAACTTCACTAACTCACTTCACTGCTTTGCCTTGGCTTTTATATGGAAGAGTATACAGTCTGATGAATGTTCTTGAAGGCGTATGTTCAGGACTTCGCCTTTTCGAAATATCTATAAATGTAAATATCTTCGTTTACATTTATTATTGTAGTACTGTTTCTGTATTTTTGTTTAATTGTTTATCATTTTTTATGCTGGTGTTTGTTGTTATCTGAAGTAGTACGATAATTTTTAAACAGGTTTGTTTACTGCTTTGTTTTGTTTTTGTAGCTTTCTTTTATAATTTTACACTTAAGTGATGTAAAACCAAAATACCAGTGTCTAGATTTTTCATTTTCGTAACAATATCCTCAATTCTGTATGCCTTTGTTTACATGTGTGCTGCACTAACTGATGTCTGACCGGGGATTTGAACCGTGGCCTCTTGTCTAATAAGCCAACACACTACCTACTAGACTATGGCGACTTGTAATGTAAATTAACTTGTTGGTAACAGTTTTATGGCATTGAAAGGTTGCGACATTTAAATGGTTCATCTGTCTCAAATGCCTCGAGTAGGGCACCAATGATTATCAAAAGCATTGGACTACCATGGCAGAAAATTGAATTCAAAGGAAAACATAATTATTAACACAAAAATTTCTGGAAGATCTTTTTTAAACTTATTTAAGCAAAGTTGTTGGCGTTTTAAATTTCCACTTGAATAAATAACCTTTAAACTCAACAACAAATAAAAGAAAATAATGAATGAAATATGCCTGATATTGACATAAGAAACCACGAAGCCTGTTTGTTGGAAAACTGAAATTCAGCAAAATAAATTAAATCCCAAAAATAGTCAAAGTAAAGTAAAGATTTCTTTGAGTATTTGTGAAGTAATCCCGCTTTTATTGACGTCGAAATGCTGATGTGAATATTTCTTTTCATCGTCTTCTTCTGTTCTCTGCTGTTTCTTCTCTTTTTTTTTTCTATTTCAGCATTCAAAAATAAAAGTCATTATTTAGGGATAATCCGAAGGATTTTTTATTTGTATTTATTCGTTATACGTTTTCGTTACCATGATTTGTAATGGTCACTCGCCTGCTTTTATATTCATACTTTTAATATGGATTTTAATTAAAAACGATGGAGATGGACAAAAAAAAAAGAATATTTCAAATAAGTGTGAACGGAAATAAAAATTCTTTTTGAATCAAGCAAAAAGAGAAAGTCTAATGGCTCCGGCTGTTTAATTGGATTATGGAAATTTACGTGAGGACTATACAGTGGGGACTCTATAAAATGCCAAGGAAAATTTGTTGATTATGTGAGGACAGTGCCCAAATTAATAGATGTAATAAAGGATTCTCATTACAATCTCCTTTTCACTTTATACTGCTTTCTTGGCATTATTTGTGGTAGCAGCTGTTGCCTAACTTCCAAAAAAGTCATCAACCACTAACATTAGAAAGCAAAGGAGCTACATAAATCTGATGAACCAGATGCGTGACGAAGCAAGTGATCTGGTCTATTGCAATAGTGGATGTGTGCATTGCCTTGATGTGTGTTAATTTTTATACATGTGTGGTGGGACTTACAATTTAAAGTCGACTCCAAACGACAGAGGTTTGAGAAACTTTTCGTGGCAATTTTATTTACTCTCAGAGTATTTGCCAGAAATTTTCTGAGAGGAAGTCGCCGCAGAAATATTTGTTCATATATTTATGTTGTAGTCTGATCTGGGGTTTGAAAATAGGCCTTACGTCTATTAAGCCAATACACTACCTATTAGACAATGGCGATACATCACTTACTCTTTCGCCAAATATAGCCCATTTTCTTCAGTTTATACTGCCATAGCAACGGGATATAGTGGTTAAAATGGTTCACTAGAAGCCCCAATAGTATACCTATCTTCTGGACAAAGTACCCAGAGAATATATCCAGACGGCCATCTATCGGTTTAAATTTGAGCAGTGTGTTATTTCAGATCTAGCAATACTTATGTCACTTTATTCTGTCACAAAATGAATCGATTTATGCTTGCGCAACGTTGAGATTTATTGGGTCAACAAGAAACTACACGATTTTGCCAAAAAAAAAAACATCTTTTAGGATGAAACTCATTTTCATATTGACGGGTACCAGAGATCAGCAATGAATCGTTTTTTCGCTACTCATAAGTACTCATGAAATTTCGAGTATGAGTAAGTCAACAGTATTGAAATTCAACTACAGGTTGCAATGAGTATGAGACAACTTTGCCAACAAACTCATAACATTCGAAATATGTTTGATTCATACGCCTACTCATTCAAATTCATAAATTTAGACAAAATACTTATAATACTCATAAATGATTCGAGTGATTCGAATCATGCATAGAAATTTACAGCCTTAGTTGTTGTTGCATTTACAAAAAAAGAAGAAAAATACAAAGACATCAAGAAAAGCAAACATACAACCTTCTTGTGAGTATTGTAGTGTTCGTACGTGAATCATACTTATTTTGTGATTCTTGTAAATGTTGAGTAAAGCAAAGTCAAAATTATACAATGAGTACAATGAGTACTTTGAATATGAGTAGTATGAGTATGATATTAAAATAAGTATGAATGCGTATAAGTTTCAGAAATTATGAGCATGATTCGAATCTACTCATCTTTTTGAATACTCATTGCTGACCTCTGATGGGTGCCATATTTGGGGCTCAGAAAACCTACACGTGGCCTTACAGAAGCCTAGATTACGAACATAACGAGTGAATTTTTGTTGCGGCTTGTGTATATCTTTGAAAATGAGGACGACGCGATCATTACTGTCAATGAAGACACCTATCACACCATGATAACCGATTTTTTTTTTTGTAACCTTTAATATCGTACAAGAGAAAGTGTTTAAAACTGAAATTGTATTAAATGTAGCAAATTTTTCTTTTTTTTTATTACGAAATACTCCCGGAAATTATTGATTGTATTGCTACAGACAGTTACAGAAAACTATAAATTATTTACAAATAAAACTTAATTAAATTAAAAATCAATATCAATAAATACCGTTACGAATAACAGTTTACTAATTAAAAACTTTATATTTTTCCAATTCAATTAAAACCGTTTAATTAATAAATCATGATGATAACACAGCTCATGAGCTCATATTGTAGGATTGATAGGATAAAATAAATGAAAAGACAAATATGTACATGTAACACAAACGTGAAATAACAAACCAAAATATTAACAGAGTTGCCAAAGTAACATTTTTTTAAATGCTATATAAGTCACGTATATACATCTCTTTTTTCTAGATGTGGGGAAATTGGTCAATATTCAAGGCAGCTGTAGTAAAAGATCAGTCAAGATCAGTCGTGATATAAGACATCAATAACTAAGCAAAGCAATATGCAAACTAAGACCTCTCGAGTCATTTTTAACAACGCAATACGTAATATACATAAATTATTGAGCACTACAAGCATTTAGTCAGGATTACACTAGGCCTGGCTGCATGTGTTAATGTATGTAACTAAGTGTATGCCTTCTCATAAACCATATATTAAAGAGTAGAACTTAATCAGCAAAGTTCCACACCATTTTAATCAAAATATATCCTTAATAACGACAGATGGCAACCCTATTATTCTAGGAAATGCCTACCTATTTAGCAGCAAAATCTTTATTAATTAAATTGTAATAAGACAGTAAAATAATATCATAGAAATGATATGAAATAGACATAATATAACTGCAGGCAGCATGGAGACATCTTTACTACCTAAGCTACTGTTTGGAGAACAGAGAACAACTTCGTGGTACTTACAATAACATAGCTCGTGTAAAGAAAATTAAGTTTTTAGAGGAGTCATAAAAAGGTTGAACACTCTGCTAAAAGGCAGCAGACTTTCAATGTATGATGCTAGCTATACAGATAGTTTTAAGCGTTAAGAATACGGCAACCAGAATTGTAAAGTTCAGTCAGTCTTGTGTGAAGACGCGGTGCGTTTAAAAAGAGTAATCGTGGTTTGAAGAACTCCGTTACAATGATCTGTCGTATAATTGTTTAGTTATTGTTATTGTTTATGCAAAGGGTGTAAACAAAGGAATTGTTCTTGTTTACATCAAGTTGTAAACAGTGACACACATAATTATGCAAATAATAAAGAATTTTAATTAAAACTAAACACAAATTTATTTTTATTTTATTTACAATCTACCAGCTAATATTATAAAGTTTTTAAAAGGTAAACGTAACGTAACAATTGGCAGCAGTTAAGGCAAAAATATACAAGAACTTTTCATAACCTCTAATTCCAAGCAGGGTAGCAAAGACCTCAACCAAATGATGTGCAAAGTGAATTGAAAACTAAGCTAAGTAGCATAAACAAACTGAAGAAACTAAAGTGCTCCTTAGAAATATAAACTCTTATCGATTGGAAAAAGGTTTCTCAAAAATCTGTCGTTTGAAGTCGACCTTAGAGTGTAGGTCCCGCCACTCACGTATAAAATTAACGCACACAACATAAGTGGTGCGAGAAGCTAGGCGTAATCCTGACTGATGGGTTGTAATGACCAATTATGTATGTAAGTATGTATGTATGGCGAAGTCAAAAACTATGCTAACGACACTCTGTCGGACAATAATTCGAATAATAGGAGAGTATTTCAAAACCCAAGAATGTTATAATTTCAACGGAAAGTCAAAGTACAATGACTGTCAGAGGTTTGCATATGAGATGAGGCTAGAAAGCAGATTTTTGTGAATCAAAGAATTTTTCTTATCTTTTTGCTAGTTGGCAACTCTTGTTATTTGTGCGAAAGCTCATAAATCAATGTTGACTTATTGCAAAAAAGATTTTTTTTTCAATTAATTTCCAATTTCTGTTTAAGCAAATTTTACACCAGAAACAAATGCAAACACAAAAAGGAGAAAAATAATAATAAAACGTTATGCATTCTACATGCCACAGATACAAAATGGCCACAGATACAAACTAACATGACAGTTTGCATGTAGCAGCCTGTGAAAACATGATTTTTATTACAAGGCGCATACATAAAATCAGTCACTCCCTCATAGAAAAACAGGCCTATGCCTGACTCACTGCTTGCTTACTGCACACTCATACTCACTACTACATACATATGTAGTTTCATAAAATATAAAATGGTAAATGATGACAAGAAGAAGAAGAAGAAGAAGAAGAAGAAGAGAAAAAAAATCCAGTACATGTTGTAATTAAATTTCAATTTCTCTGTATCTTGCGATGCTATTGCTATTGCGATGCATCGGCTGCTACATGCTAGCAACAACAACAATATATTTTATATTCAAAATATAAATTTCATACTTGCTTTCATTGACTTTTTTTTACATTTTTATTTTTTTTTTTACAGCAAATATGTGAAAAGCATAAAAAGATAGGCAGAAGACATTTAAATCTTATGATGGTTTCATATTTGCCAGCATTTGAATATTCATGAAGGCTATGCCTCAAAATGAGAGGGGATAAGACTCGGGCTGGCATATGTATGTATATCAAGGAGAAATTGTATGTTGTTGTAAATGTTGATGTATTAAATTATATGCAACATGTTACCAAGCCAGACATCATAATCATGACAAACATTACTGCCATCACTATCATCTTCATGTATGTACTGTTATGTATATCATATCGTAATGCCGTTAAAACCTTTTTAGGTTATGACAGTTGTAGCTTAAATACAAGATGACTTAAAAGTAAGCTCATAATATTAAATGGCATTAGGCAGAAATTCATTTGACGTGGTAACAAAGAGGACAAATGACCATTTCTCCACGTGATGTTGATACTACATGGTGTGAGATACTACGTCATAATCCTAACTAAAGGGTTGTAATAACCAATTATGTAAGTATGTATGTTCGTACAGGCATCCAAATCCTTGATTCTAGATATCTAAGTATCTACAAAGAATTACATCAACCTGAGAAGGAGTAACAAAGAATAATCAAAAAGTACTTTACCACACGTTGTCTACGGGTAACGATGGCCGCCAAAGTTTACATCCTGATAGACGACATAGCTGCTTATGTAGCTGTCTAGCGAAAAAAGAATCCCCCGGAATGGTAGGAATGGTTTTACGAGTTTCAACATTACAAAGCTCAATTTCGGCTTTATTCGTGGATATCAAAACAAAATGGCATCCAAAAACTTTGTGTCGGTGCCATTATAATATATGATTTTTTCTCTTAGTGAAGTACAGTACTTTATAGTCAGTCATCTCCTTCTTATTTTCTCTCCCTCTCTGCTCACAAAATTTCATAATCAATTTGATTTTTAACAACCAAAAATACATTTTTTTCAACACCCTTAGACAAATTCCATTTTCTTGTTTTTTGCTTTCTGTCGTAACGAAATTATTATAATTTCCGCTTTAGAAGATGGATTACTTTTTCAATTTGTTGCAACAATTCTGTCAAATTCTCTCTCAAAAAAAATAAAAATGGCTTCACTTCAAGCGAATGATGGCACACATGACTAAATCTGTGCTTTATAACTGCATTTCATTTAACACCACTAGAAATGGTGTGCACATTTTATAAGACTAAAGTGACAGCCAAACAGGGAGACAGTCTGTCAGATTTATTTCCTTATGTTAGTCAGCCTGCCAGCCATCCATCCAGCCAGTCATCTTTGCTCAAAAAATGACACGAGATAATGTAAATTTGCATATGCTTCAGTCAAGTATTTTATGTCTTTAGGAATCTTTTAAATAATTTTCTGGCTTCGTGCTTCTGTCATCCAAGTGTATACTCGTATGTGAGGCATAGAATGATCCATTTTTTTTTCTCAAAGTATTTATTAAGCGTTCATAACCCCTTTTTAAAATTTTAAAAATTGCTTAAGAAATAATATAATTATGGACTCTTTTTTTGGAGGTATTTATACGAAGCTTAATAGCAATCATATGCCACAGTGGTTGACAAATTAAATTTGTGTAAATGTCTGTAGAGTAAGACGTAGTAAGGCTTTTAAATTTAAATTATATGTAAAGTAAACTTATTAAAGCAATTTTAGAAATTGTATTCGTACTAGCACAATGCAAGTTGGCTATCTTTATAGATATGGGGGGAACCTTTAACAATGTGGCACTATAGGCGTTATAACCGGCATACTTACAAGATTAGGTGTACAAAAGAATATGGACAAACGGGTTAGAAGGTTTTATTTAACGCTCGCACTTTATCAGATTTATATGAAGGAGAACGCCACAGGATTCAGTATGTTCATCATGTTGAGGAGCAAACTTTTTAAACCATACTGTTCTGTTTTGTTCCAAAGTTTCGAACATCCCGCTCCCAACACGAAATAGACAGCCAATAGTCAATATTTGTAGTCATAATGTGCGTAAGTAACCAAACCAATATCACCTCTAATGCCTCCTCCATAAGTCCTCATATTTAAGTCTGTGACTACAGCATTCTACACACACAAACCAACAATACTATCCGACATTTAGAACTGATATTCCTAGACAAGATATCATTAACACCGAACTGCACAAAAAGATTAGGGAACGCTAGTTTTTGAGAACTAAATAAGCAAAATTTCTCACTATTACACTCACGACTATAATGCTTATAAAGTTACACAGTTGTTAGTCCTACTATTCTAGAACTTGCCACAATATTGTAAACTCCTGCTAACATGGAAAACCTTTACATTTAAATAAAGCAAAGAAAGAACATGAAGATGGAAAAGAAATGCTTTGTAATAGTCTTTAAGAAACAATAAGGAATTTAAAAAACCCTTTTTCCCTTGTAGGGACTGCACTGCCTGACCTCAATGTAATGTTTTCTTTTTCTCATTTCCAGGGAGTAAAGGTGTTCCTTAGATGGATTGTATTGGAGCGATTAAAGTCATTTAATTTGAAATTCGAAAACAATGATGAACGATTTTTCTATTAGACTGCCACGACTGATACTCAACCTTATGCCACAAGCTATCAAAAGTACGCCTGGGTCTAATTATTTTGTAGGTCCGCAAAACTATGTATTTTTTTTTGTGGCAGACAATTGAAGCTTAACCTGTAAAATCTGATATGAAAACTTAATTTAAATAAAACTTCTATTAAAAAATTTCCTTAATTTCCATATTACTTATCCGTCTACAGCTACATTGTATTAGAAACATTTTATTATTAAATAATTATAAATTATTTAAATAAATATTTTCATTTTGCATTCATTACGTTTTATTAAACTTTTTTCCCCAACTTAGTGAACTATGCTAAGCATCTCATCATCATCTTTAAGAGAACAAAAAAAAAACATACACACACAGAAATTTCCATAAATAATATTTATCATACGCACTGATGATATTTCGCAACCAAAATAATGCAACTGGAAAAAGCATGGTAAAAATGAGGAAGAAAGAAGGAAAAAACGGAATCTAAACGATTTGTTCGAATTAAGTAGAACGGGGAAATTTTTTTTTCTCAATTCAAAATTGTTTTCAACATTTTCTGCATTTTTAACCTTTAGAAGTGAACGAAATTTTTTCTTCAATTTTTTTTTATAGGAAAAGTCAAGAACAACTAAGTGGGGGAAATTCCTCAATAATAATAATCATACGCCACCCTGTTCATTAGACAAATGAAAATCTTAATTAAAGACAAGCAAATAAAACGCAAAAAGGGAAATGAAAGAAAGCAACGGTAATAAGTCATGAAAAAATTGTAATTTTCATGTGGTTTAGCAAAAGAAAATATTTTTTTGAAAAACAACAACAACAAAATATTTGAATAAAAACCGTTATAAGTCATGTAAAAAATAATTGCAATTAATTTTCATTTTCATTCTCAAAACAAGTCATAATTCTTCTACTAGACATGTAATACACAACCCAGTGTACTGAAGAATATGACAAAATATAGAAGAATTAAAAATTCTTCTTATTGAAGTTGAAACACGCAAATGAAAATGTTTTCTTGTCTATTGATTTTCTTCTATAATATCGTATTTGTTTTTCACTTAAGCATAAAACACTCTAGGCTAAGTGTCCCGCTCTGACTCATACCACTCTTATGCTCGTAAGCCATGATGGGAGGGGGGTGGTGGTATGCTTTAAAATACATATAATAAAAGTTTAGTAACATTTTATCAACGATTTTTGCAAAAATCGTGTTAAGCCCTCTTTAAGTGCAACTACTACAGTGTGGTGTGTTAGCCAATGGCAAACATAATAAAAATCGCTTGAAAAAGAAAATTGAAAGAGAAACTTTTAGTATTTATATACAGGCAAGTGTGAAATTATAGCAAAAGCAATACAATACAAAGACTACATCTCGCTCAAAATGGTATACAGATTCGAGAAACCTGTTTAGGGAAACACGTTCTTAAACCCCATGTCTCATGACAAAGAGGGTGGCATTGTGATTAAAGTACTTGAGCTATTCAGATTCGCATAAATGTTCATCCAAAAAATTAAGATCCTTTATTGCCATCTTTCAAATAATCAATCCACATTGTCTGTGGCCTCTCAGATTCAGAGGGAATGTCAGATAGAGCCATCACCTAAGAAAAAGGTGAACTCATAAAGCAAACTTTTTCACCATAAAACCTACTACTACAATCCAACATAATTTCCTAGAAGACTTAATTCCAGGCAACCTGGATGGCATTCCTATCATTCCAGATAATCACTTTTTTGTCTAGAAAAGCTTGATTAGTGAATCTAAAGAATAAGAATAACAAAATCCGAGCACAATGCTCCCTTTGTCTCTTACTTAGGAAACATCAAGGCCACATATACACAAAACCTTGGGAGAGGAAATGAGATTGTTATATATCAATAATCTTGGTGTTTAATATACCGACCAGAGATCAGCAATAAATCGTTTTTTCACTACTCATAAGTACTCATGAAATTTTGAATATCAGTGAGTCAACAGTATTGAAATTCAACTACTCTGATTCATTCGTACTCACTACAACATTGATTTATATATGCAGGTTGCAATGAGTATGAGAATAATGTTGACATCAAACTCATAACAATCGAAATATGTTATTATTCATACGCCTACACATTTAGATTCATAAATTTAGAAAATTCTTATAATACTCATAAATGATTCGAGTGACTCGAATCTTCTAGTGAGTTTTGTAGTGTTCGTACTCGAATCATTATTATTTTGTGATTATTGTAAATCTTGAGTAAAGCAGGAAAAGTGGCCGAAATCAACAACATCATGCGTATTGTTAAGTATGATTACGATGAGTACTTCAAACTTTGAATATGAGTAGTATAAGTATGATATTCAAATAAGTATGAATGTGTACAAATATCAGAAATTATGAGTACGATTCGAATCTACTCATTGAATACTCATTGCTGATCTCTGATTCTTCCAAAAGCGACTGATTAACACATTTCATCAGAGAAAAATTTAGTATAAGTCTTCACCGAATACTCATCCCTAAATATGAAATCTTCTTTCAAGACTTGTGGATTTCTATATATCATCAGGCTACAGAAATGCTATATTGTTTTGCGACTGAACTAGGGTCTAAAAAGTGAACATTAGCCAAGCTCTAGCGGATTACCTCTGCGAGTATCACCGAGTAAGTTGTCCTCATGTTGCTCTTGATACTTTGCTTTACCTGACATCGTCAAGCAATTTTAAGCGCTAGAATGTCTTCTTCCCAGAAGGGGGGAAGAGACTTTTAGATAAAACCTCTGATTTTATAGTGCTCGAAGCAATATTTTTGACTGTGTTGAGGATTAGGGTGCAGTGGAAGAGTGAACTACTCCAGGGGCAGAATAGTTTACCCATTTTCACGATTGGATAACAGTTGAAGGGAGCCACAGGAGTTGGGGTTTTCACTTTATGCTAAATGATGACTGTATCATCGTTCAGGCAGAGATTTTTTATTTTTAAAACCTTTCCGGCAAAGACACTGACGGGGTATTGGTAGATCGTTTAGTTAGATCGCTGGCAAGCATCTGTAACAGATCCCAACCAAAATATTACAGGACAGATTGCAAGGAGGAGAAGTTGGAGACCTACTCTGTAACTATCCTGCCCTTATTTGGATGAGGGTGAGGACCCGGAGCCGACATTCGGGCTCTCCGGAGATATGTAATGCAACTGAGGTGGTTAGGAGCTACCCGGTAATCATCATTTTTATCTCTGACTTCTATTTCTTTCTTTTTTTTTACTTTTTCTCCCTTCTTCTTGCCAGTTTTCCATGCCAATTAAGATGATTACATTGAGTCAGTTGACTTCTTTATATTGTACTTGTGTCAATGATAAGTACATGCCCTCTAACCCAACCTAAAGCTCTAGAGAAACCAATGCAAAGTTTATTAGAACAAGGCTTCTCTTCACATGCCGAAATACAATGCTGATAATATGGTCGATACAACACAATTAGCTTTAGTATGTCCATACTTCCACATATCCGTATTGCCGAGGGCGTTGGACGTGTACATGTGTAATCTGACTCTGAGCAACTTGTGGATGGACATGAGTAGTTTTGCGTGTTCGATACTGACCAGGATTTACTTTGATATGGGTAGAGCAAAATGTTTGAAGCTTAGACTATCCAGAGGCTGCTCACGCCTTTATGAGCTCGAATTTGTTTCTACGCTGCTATTTACATTCGAATCTATTTTTGTTTTTTAAATTGCCTTCACCATTAATACAGCTGAGCTCACACCATATTACCCCTCGTATTAGACTGCCATATGTTCGTTATTTAATCAAAACTGTCTAATTTATTACCTGTTACACTGTAATTCTGCTAAAGTACATCTTTTTAAATGTTACGTGTTGTATTTACAATTCTTTGGAATTATACTCTATCATGTCCTTTAAATGATAAAAAAAATCCCTCTTAGACACACACTGGCTTGAAATAGAAGAATGAAATAATAAAACCTAAAGACCAATAAATAAAAAAAACCCGGCACTTGTAAGTATTTTATGCCACCTCTGTACACTCTTTTTTCATTCAGATAATATCCTTATGCTACCGTTAAAGAAACTATTCGTGCTTGGAAACGTCTCTACGTTGGCTTGTCGTGGTGTATTGATGTCGGAAAGTCGTGTTACATTAAATTGGCCACATACATAAATTTGTCATTGTAAGTGTGTTGTAAGCCTTTAAATGGTGTATATAGAAATGATGGCTTTCTCTCTTTTAATAGAGAAAATTAAAATCCTTGTAGAAATTCATTTAAATAAGGTGGCCTATAAATGTAACAATACAATGGAAAATTTATGTTTAATTTGCAATCAAGACGGTACCGCAAAAGAATTAATGATTTTTTTTTATTTAATTTTCAGCTTTAATGCTTCAGCAGGCATAATAATTTATTGTAATTAAAAGGGATGAGAAGAAGACACGTGTATCACCAGCCATCTAAGGGAAGTTAATAAACGTTTAATTAAGATTTTATTAAAGTTACAAAAGAAAATTTTTAATCTGTGTATTGCATGTAGAAAATAAAGGCCGGTATTTTTAAGCAGAAGTAGGTATTCCTTGCGATTTGGCAAAACAATACGGGGCGTATGGTTGATATTTATAACTTCATCAATCATACGTCATAGCGGCCTTGAGTTCTATAAAACATTCAAGGAGTCATATGATTTCCACAACTGAAGTCCTTCACATTTCTCCCTGTTTTTACAAGCAAATACGTGACACTAAACAAAAAACCAATATAAAAAAGCAGGATTTCAAAAATTTATCATTTAAACAGAATTTTACATACACAAAAAGTACCATTTTTAAAAAGAATAATTTTTTTTAATAAGACATTTTTCTTAAGGTATAATTAAAGAGATTTTTTTAAAATTCCATTTTCGAAAAAGTACCACATTTAGAAAAGGTAACATGTTTAGAAAAAGTATCACTCTTTATAAAATTATTGTCCTTTTAAAAAAGCATCATTATTTGAGAAAGTACCATTAAAAATTATAACAGGAGTATCATTCAAATTAAAAATTATTTTTAAAGTACCAACAGAACGGCCATAGTTTAGTGACAAAACATCCCTAGCCAAAGGCGGTTTGAAGTAAATTCACACCTTCCTATGTATCTCGGGATTGTTGACAGATGCCAACCAGAACCTATAATTATATGATGGAATCAGAGTTATAACGGAACCTCACTCGATTATAGTAAGCTGTGCCCATTGTAACAATTTAACCTAACCTAATCTAAAGTACCAATTAAAGTACACTATATGAATGTAACATATCATTTAAACCATTTAAATTGAAATCAATTTAAAAAAAGTACCATTAAAAAATCGAAATAAAAGTAGAATACCGAATAAAGTTCCATTTAAACCATTTAAGTTGTAACCGGTTTTAAAAGATACCATTAAAAAATTCAAATAAAAGTACGACTCCAAATACAAATTCCATTTAAAATAAAGTACCATTCAAAATAAAAGCAACACTTAAAATAAAAGTACAATTTGACAAAAGTACCATTTAAGATAAAAGTTCCACTCCAAAAAATTTTCTATTCTAAAACAAAAGTACTTTCTAAAATCAATATACAATTTAAAATTAAAGTACGCTTTATAATTAAAGTATCATTTAAAAAAAGTACCATTTAAAAAAATTATATTTACTGCGTGAACGCATGAGACTCTAAAGAATTTAATTACTGAGGCACATTTCCTGGGACGGGAATTTTTCATAGTTTTCGAATATCTTGCCTTCGAATGAAGGGAAGAATGAATAAAGAAAGAGTACTCCGACTAATGGAGTGAAATGAAGCCTCTTAATTCTATTAAAGTGACCGTAAAAACTGCTATGTCAGTGCAACGAATTATTGAATCTTATTTGTTGCAGGAAGTTGCACTGAATTCACAGCATTATGTAGAGATTCAACACGATCGTTTGCTCCCTGATCAATCTTTACTATGGATTCGTGGAATTTTTCCAGAAATATTGATCACCACAAGAGATTATATAAATTGGCTCACATGCTGTCCTGAGTTAACATTCCTAAAGTTCTCCTTAGAGATCAACGTATTCTAGTAAGTAGGGGGTTGGCTTATTAGATGGGAGTTCTTGGTTCAAAACCCAGATCAGGCAACTAAACAAAACGAAATGTTTAAAAATATTTCTTTCGGCGGCATCGGCAGTCTTTTGGAAAAGTATGTGAAATGAAGGTTACGCCTTTAATGTACAAGATTAACACACACAACAGGAGTGGTGTGAAAAGCTAGGTTGTAATATTTGAATCACCAATTAAGACATTTTTCTTTTACTAAGGTTTACAAACCATTTTCCTTGGCTTTTTTTTCGTAGCACTGATAATATGCCTTCTAGAACAGGTCCTAAGACCATTCACATCAAACTTGTTTAACCCCTTGTTGTGTTACAATTTAAAACAAATATTATTCATGTGCCTTTAACCCTTTCTTTGACATGTAACCGATGTCCTTCTCTTTTAATTCATTTTAAAACATTTTTAACCTTTTAATCTTTGTCATGTTCTTCTTCTTCTTCTTCTTCTTTGTTCAGCTGTCAATACATATCTTTTTTGATACTGATAAAAACTTTCATGCAATAATCTCAATGATTATCATTATCATTATTATTATTCATCTACAACTTGTGTAACATCTATTTTATTAGAGAGAGACCTTTTAACCCTATTCCTAGAAATCAACCATAACCTGGTTAGTGTGAATTGCCATCTCCCCTGATATAATAATGATAATGTTAAGAGGAGGGGAGGTGTATCGTGTTTAGTATGATTTTACATCTTTAATTCGATTAGTTATCTGGCATTAAGTGTGAATGTGAATGTGAATGAGTATAAAAACGAGAAAGAGGGTGTGTAACATAGTATTACGTGTCGTAAAATAGATTTTATGGACAATGATTTTAATTATGAAAACAACAACAGCAACACGTCTTCTGAAAAGTGTTTTATGTTGTACGTTTTTAAAATGATTAAATTTTCAAACACATAAATAAATGTAAAGTAGATGGAGAACATGATATGGGGGTTACTGTTTGGATGAACGCAGTCAGTTGAAGGTGTAAAGAAAATAAATTGAAAAGCTGTAACGGGTTGTATAAAATGGATACACTACGGCACAATGCTATTTACACTCTTAGATCCAATAGAGCTTGTACAGGGAATAACATGAGTTTTTATTTGTCTGCAAAAAAATTATTTTTAAAATAATCGAGCCAAAGCTCTTTCGTATTTCCAAAATAGTATTCGTCAGTTTTTTTTTTGGAAACTCCTAATACATACAATAAAAACGTAGATGAATTATTGCATAGATTAATGCAATTAATAATAGACGAACTATGAAGTTATATAGTGTATTGAGCGGATTGTTCTAAAATGACTTCACAAAATCTAATGCAATACCAGACATGAGTTTAAAGTAAATTTCAATAAAAAAAATAGATCGTGGCACCATTTCAAACCACTCAAGCATCATAGTTCCTCAAAAAACTAGAAACTTAGGTATTGCAGGAGCTGAAGGCGAGAGGCATTGAAAACTAACTTTTTTTTTCAATAAAAAAAAAATAATTCGTTTGGTATGGAGAGAATATTCAGAATGAAAAATGTATCCATTCTGTCTATCACGCAAGGCATGAGCATGACTTCCAGCCACCCTTATAGTATCGTTATCAAATGGAAACTGTGCGTCTATTATGCCAACCTGCCCGTGATGCCGGCGAATCAGCCAAATTTCTATGGGACCATGCTAAAGACATCATGGATTTAAGTCGAATGTTATCTATTCCCTACAGCTTCTTATGCGGTTAAAGTTCTTACTTTACTTTGCTCTTAATCGTCGTAGTCTATTAGGTACAGTATTGTTGGCTGATTAGACTTGAGGTTCAAACACCAGACTAGACAAAGCGATCAAAACAAAATAAAAAAATAATTCTTTGGCGACTGTCTCTCAACAGACTTCTGGCAAAAACTCTGAGAGTGACTATAATTGCCATGAAAAGTTTCTTAAAAATCGCTTGTTCGGCTTCCGCCACTCACTGATAAAATGAACACACACAGCATGGTTGTAGTCCTCACTAAAGGCTTGTAATGACTAATTAAGTAAGAAAGTTTGTCTCGATTTCATTCATCAATTTTTTTACATGTTCTAAAATAATAGGGTTGCCAACTGTTATCACTAAAATGTAATGCTCTCTGTGAAACTACTATGTTACAGAGATGGATTACTTAAATTAAAAATCAAGCCTTTTTAGAATTCATAAAAACCTTAATCAAATATTTTTAACAACAACACCATGCAACCTTATATGACTAACATTACGCCTCCGTATAACTACATGGGTTACATGGGTGTCAGCAGTACTCATTATTAAAACTTTTCATTATTAAAAATTTTACATTAAATCTTAGCCACTGCCATGATAGATAATTATTTACACTTGTATTGTATTGTAATTAATTTAATAACAATGGGCACCTTAATCATTCAAATTAAATTTTAAATCCACAATAGAAATCAAGAAACATTTTTTATGTAAATTTTCTTTCTCCAAGACAAAAAAAACAAATGAATTTTCTCTTTAGAAAAAAAAAAGTAATCTTTTAACAGCCTCATAATATTCATTAGTGGTGCTATTGTAACTTTCATATGCCGGTAAAACTGAAAAGGCCATCTGAATACGATACACACACATCCATATTGGCAGAAATAAATGCTGATTGTTGGCATGTTTCAAATAGAAACAGCTGTAACAGAAAATGCTAACAACAACAAAAGTAACAGCAGTAGCAAAAACAACTAAAATTAAATACATACATATGTACATACATACCACACAGCAAAATGTTGCATGTTTATAACATATGATTGGCAGGCAAGTCGTTCAGTCAGTCATTCAGTCAATCAGTCAGTCAGTCATACACACAGTTATATACAGAGTAATCTATTGAATTTATTTTTAGTTGTTGTTTTTGTTGTTATTATTCGTGCTGTTCGTGTGCCATATGCGTGCATGTATTCCTTTCATACAATAGAAACCAAAAAAACAGAAACGAAATAAAACTGATTCGTATAGATTGCCATTAGCATGGCATGGCATGGCATAGCATGGCTTGATATGAAATGAAATGCAACCATCCAAGCCATGTAAGCATTTCAATACCAGTGTTGCTTGTATTGATTTTTAGGCAGAATGGAAAATGTTTAAGAAAAAAAGTGTCAAACATATGATTGATAACATCAAAGGAACAGACATATACAAATGATTAAAGTATACTTTTTGGCGTTTAAACTGTGTATATACCCCAAAGTCTATTATTGATATGTACATACATACTATGTGTGTACATGCATGTGTCAATCAATTAAATCGATAAGAATATGGCTTGAATGTTTCTTTTCTAGCCATTACATTGCATTTCATTTCGTTTTAATCCGTCAATAAAACCCTGTTCAATTAAATGACCTCAAAAGTCACAGACAAACGTAAGCCAATACAACACATTTGAATTTAAGAAAAGTTTTGTGACCGAAGAAGAAAAACGAAACAAGAAAAAAATTTAAGTTGATTAAAAACTTTCGAGATGACAATCAAATTGTGTGTAAAAGAAAGGAATTAAGAAGGCTTTAAATCTGTTGAGCTAATCCTTACCAATTACACCGGGAAGCTGTTAGTGATAAACCTACTTCATATCATTCTCGGAACCTTAACTGCTGATGACAACATTAAAGACAGACATAAGTAGACAAAAGAGTTGTTGAATTATGGTAAAAACTATTCATACAATTCATACACATACATACATAAAATTGGCCTTCAGTCAGGATTACCCCTTAGCTTCTCAGCTCCTAGCTTCTTCATACAATTCATACCTGATGAAATTCATATGATAGACAGCTTTTCAGCAACCCGATAACTCTCTATGCAACGATAACTTGATCTTATATCTTACTGCCAGTAAGAATATGAATATCCCTCACGCATACATATATATATACATATATAGATATCAGTTTGCAGATCCATGCATAAAAGAATACACAGAGAAAAGTTTCGTAAAGAAATCTGTTCTCACTACCAGAAAGAATCTGAAATCTAAGCCACACTACAAATTAATACCGAATCAACGTAAGCACCGTAGTCTAGTGGGTTCGAGAGCTCGTGAATTCAAATTTTAGCTCTAACATCTCGAAAAAATAAATATGAAAACAACTTTCTCTTAGCAGATCTCTGTCAAAACCAATGTGAATAAAAATTGTCGTTCAAAGTCGAAGTTGAACTAAGGGATCCTGCGTCTTATCGATAAAATTGACACACACAGCGGTTTGTAAACGACTAATTAAGAAATAAGACTTTACAATTGTATGTATAACTGACGCCAAAGAAATAATTCCACCACCATCTCTCAACCCTAAGCGTTTCCATTTTCCTAACCCAAAACCCTTCATCGCTTACGTCCTTAAATTTTAATTTGAGTACGAACATATGAATTGGCAGATTTAGCGTAATGGTTGGGATTGTAGTCCTGCATAAATTGTCTCAGCTACATATGACGTTGATGGAAGGATGTAGGAGGTCCAAAACGATGCCTGAGAAGTTGATGGATTTTATCGGAATACAATACATAGACTTCAAGTGCATAGTATTCCCTAATGGCAGGTTGTCTAATATCATTACGAGTTAAAAAATGTTTCCAATTTAAATTGCCTTCAGTACGTAAGAAGTCAGTAAGGTGATGATGTCTAAGGACTGGACAGTCCTTGAAGGTTTCTCTTGTAAGTATGTCCGTGAGCTTGTTAGCTTTTTACTGAAAAAATAAAAGTTTCTACACTTATCCATCTTTATAATGTTGGTTCTATACTGGAGATCAGCAATGAATCGTTTTTTTGCTGCTCATAAATACTCATTAAATTTTGAGTATGAGTAAGTCAAATTCAACTACCCTGATTCATTCGTACTCACGTACAACATAATTTATAAGTACAGGTTGCAATGAGTATGTGTACAACGTTGACAACGATGCCTATTCACACAGATTCATAAATTTTGATAAATACTTACAATACTCATAAAGCATTCGAGTGATTTGAATCATTCATCAAAATTTACAGTCTTAGTTGTTGTTGCAATTACAGAAAAAGAAGAAAGAAAAAGGTAAAGACAGCAAGCAAAGCAAACACACAACCTTCTAGTGAGTATTATTGTGTTTGTAAGCGTATCATACTTATTTTGTAATTCTTGTAAATGTTGAGTAAAGGAAAGTCGAAATCAACAACAGCATGCGTATTGTTAAATATGAGTACGACGAGTACTGCAAACTTTGAATATGAGTAGTATGAGTATGATATTAAAATAAGTATGAATGCGTATAAGTATCAGAAATTATGTAGTATGATTCGAATCTACTCATCTACTCATTGCTGACCTCGGTTCTATACATACTCAGCTGCTCAATATTTGGAAACCCGGATGAAATTTAAAATTTTTAAATGTTTTAAATGCGAAACTTTGCTTTGCTGTCTGTCAGCAAAATTTCTAAGGTTTGTGATCAAATCGCCTATCCAGCTTGATATCAAGGACTGCAGGCCAAATGTATCAGCATCGCAAACCATATAGAAAGCTCAACATTAAACCAATTGGCCGACAAGCCTTCGATTACAACTCGTAAGAGAAGTCGCCCTAAAACAACATGGAAGAGACTACTGCAAATGAAAGTTAAAGACGAATATGCTGCAGTTGGACCCACAGGAATTAATATTGATTTGTCCAATGACCTACGCCTGTCATGCTAATATGTAGACTGTGAATATCCCCAAGTCTTCTTAGTGAAAACTAACACAAGAAATTAAAATCAAGCACAACTTTGTTTGCTTTTCTTTTGTTGTTGTTGTTGTTGTTTTTTAAATTGAAAATGCAAATTTCTTTCCATGTCTTGTGTTACATGTTGGGTAAACAAAAACAACAAAAAATATAACAAAAAAATGTTTTTTAAATACCAACAACAACATTAAAATGTGAAACGGCAGCAGTTTGCAACAGCAAAAAAGCACCTGGGCACAATGGTGATTATTTGTACGCTTTTTTTTTATTTATGTTTGGTTTAAAGTTTTCGTTGGCAGTTTTTATTGTTTGTTTGCTTTGTTTTCTTTTTGCATGGCCTTTATTTAAAGCAAGAGAGAGAGAGATAGAAAGAAATTTTCAATGAGCGAAAGAAAGCTAGCAAATCCAAGAGGGAAATAGAGTATCAGTGCTAGTTAGTGCACTGGTATTTAATGTTGCTGGTGCATGAACTGTAACCATAAGAAAATAAATAATAAAATTGCAACAACAACTACAACAACAACAAAAAGTAACAATAATAATGAAAAATAACATCAATGAAGTAATAAAAGAAAATAATACGGCATAAGCCAAAGAAACAATAACACAAAGAAAATTAAAAAAAAAAAAACAATTTTTTATATGATTGGGAATCTCTGAAGCGTTGTTCTCATGGTTTTATAAACATTTTAAACACCAACAAAACAAACACTCTGTAAAGCTTTAATTCAAATGGACCATTTTAACGGTTTTTTTGATGGTCATTTTGTTTTTTATTCTCTATTTACTTGTTTTTTTTTTGTTTTTTTGTTTTGTCTCTTGCTTAAGTACTTTTGCTTTGTTCTGTCATATAACAGTTTTTGCTTAACACTCTCCTTTTTTTTGTGCTTTGCCTTAAGGCTTAAGCCATAGTTTTATAAGTACTTTCGCTCTCCCCCTCCTCCACTAGATTACAATTATCCTCGCTCTCTTCGTTCACCTCTCTTCTCTAGGCCTCCCTTTTGACGTTGAATGGAAAAAGGCAGACAAAAAAATCCTTTAAAAAACGCATTAGTTTGGGATGGTGTCCACCAGCAGCAGCAGGTTATTGTTGGTGTGGCTGCGTTGTTTTTTTTCAGATTTTCTTTCATTTTTTAATATTGTTGGTGGCATTTGGTACTTTTTTTCATTTATAGAATTTGTACCTTTTTTTTTGTAGTATTTTATTGCTTTTCCTGGCATTTTTTTTATTTCTTTGCTTCACACGAAAAGCAATCATTTATTCGCAAAATATTAAAAAAAACACTGCATTTTATGACAAACAATAAAACATTTAAGCAGCAGAAATTATTGGATTTTTTTTGTTATGAACGAAAATAATAAAAAAATATGAGATCACCTTTGATTTACTTTAAAACCTGCGGAATGTATTTAAATCAGGGAACAGTATGTAATTTAAAATTTTTATTTAAAAACTTAATTTCCAATTCTTTTATACATATCAACACACAATTTCAGAATTTATTGACTTTTAAAGGACCATAAATACGAGTATGTTCAGAAAATGATTACAAGTTGTGACGTGTATGCGTATTTACGTTACGATTTCAAATAATTATGATTTTTTGCGTTAAGATGTGGATCACTTACAAGAAGAAACTAAGGTACGAGCGGTTAGACAATATAACGACCTTCTGACAAAGCAACATCTTGTTGCACGCTACCACTGTTCCCACCCTAAATTACCACCATTTCGTAACAGATTATCACCCCTTCGCCATATTCGACAAGACTTTAGATTTAACACTAGAATTTCAAACTGAATACCAACAGTCGTCGTCCCAATATTGGTACAGTAAGCGCAGGGCCACGGTTCAAGCCACAGGACAAATATTTCTAACAAAACGAAATCTGAAAAAAAACATTTCTTTGCCGACTTACTCTCAGCAAATTTCTGAAAAAATCTGACTTTAAACTGTAGGCCCCGCCACTCATGTATAAAATTAGCACACCCGGCATAAGTGGTGTGAGAAGCTAGGTCGTAATTCTGACTGCAGGGTTGTAATGATCAATTATGAATGTATAAGCGCAGCGCTCCCTACATAAGACGGACGGTAGTACCAGCCATAAATTGTCACAGCTACAACAGGGTACTTAAAGAAGATCCATCTCTTATATCGGACAGTGAAAAACAGCTGCCAACGAAAACAAGAACTATCCATGTACAGTTGAGGTCCAGCTAGTCGAACATCCTAACGATTTGAATCGATTTGTTCCCGGAACCTTGAATCGTTGCCCAACATATCAAACGCGGCGACATAATGTCCAGTGGACTTATGGCTGAGACCAATAGACATTGCGCAATTCCTAGGACTATAAACTGCTGACACTTTATATCACCAAAGCAGGTCTTGCAGCATAGTCACTTTAAACTTATTCACTTGCTTGCGATGCATTCTTTTTTTCTTCTCTATAATAGAAAAGCAAAATATAATGGAAATGGTGTACTTCGTAAGCATGATTTTAGTAGAAGAGTAGCCCGAGAAAATTTCCGTATTAACAAGAAATACAAGCTTAAATGCCATAAGCAGCCCATTGTCCCAGTCATAAGCTTCCAAATTTAAAACTTCAGCGTCTCGAGTAAAATCCTTAATAAAAACGTAAAATCGATAAGGCCGTTAAACGTAGTGGTATTTATGTCAAGATGTGATATTGTGTGGATCGAAAACTTACCTCGACATACTAAAATCGTATTTACTCCTAAGAATTACGAAAAGCAGGGTATAAGTTTGTATATCAAGACAACGATTCAAAACATCAGGAACTAAGATTATAATGAAACTTGAAGAGACTGAAAGCATTACATGTGTGGCTAGCCCTACAGAAAATATCACTCTCGTATGAGAAAGCGTATCGGATGATGAGAATTTACACAGCATTCTCAGTAATTGGACCTAGCTTACGGCATATGAAAGCATATTTTGCATTTAAATTCCAATATTGCTGATTAGGTGAAGTAATATGTGACTTTCACTTCTGATTTTTAAAAACAAAATTTTCTTCAGCAATGAAGTTCATTTTTTCACTCGCTGCTTATGTTAACAAGCAAAATTGGGAACTACAGCCAGAAAAAACGACAGTTTTGCGTACATGATTTGGGAGTAGTTTTTCGAAAAAAATAAAAAATAAAAACCTGGTAGAGCCGACACTGTCAGTGACACATAGCACTGTGACCATATGATAATTGACCTGCAATTGAAGATTATGAACTGGAGAGTATGAGATGTGTGCTATATAACAGGATTGAGTCTGGCTTTCTAGAAAAAAATAATAACAAAATAATGTGAGATGATGCCATCAGACTTCAGTTTGTGGGGTTATGTCAGAAAGCGTGTGTGCGCTAACAATCTGTAACGTTAAAGCATTTCACAACCAAGACAAGTCAAGCTATCGCCATTATACTCTCAGAAATGTACAAAGGAGATGGTTGAAAAGTAATCCAATAGAGCGACTACTGTAGCCTAACCAAACACGGTCATTTAAAGGACATTGTATTTCGTATACAGTGGCATGATCCAAACAATTAAATGAAACAAAAGTTTCGTTGAAATCAGAGCTTTATTTTTTTTTTATTTAACTTTCTCTTTGAAACCAAAATGTTTCATACCTACATTTGAATACAGTACTCAGACAATACTTTAAAATTTTAGCCTTATTTTCCACTTGTTTTTTTAACCTCACTTTTCGAAAAACGTCATCATTTTCTTTACTTAAAACCAAAAAAAAAAAACAATTCCAATATGATGAGTCATATTTGAATAGATAATTTTTTTCTCTATTTTGTTTCCCTTATAAAATCCTTTTTTTATACTTTCATTCGACCATATGTTCTAATGATTGCTTATGCTTGAGTGACTGGTGCCTGGCCTACAAAATGCAAGAAACTATTTATTACCGGCGTTTTTTAATGGCATTAACATACAAAAAGAAATATTGTTTTATTTTTTTTCTTTCAATTTTAACAAGCAACTCTTCTACTGCAAGTTTATAGGTTTGTTTGTGTTACCCCCACCCTTCACCAACAGCAAATAGAACTTGTGCTGGCCAACATATTTAACAAAACTTTGTTGCCATTATTATCGTTTTTTTTTACCGAGCGGTTGTTAAGTAATAAGTTTTTGCCATCGCGCTGATGTAATAGTAATCATATTACCCAAGAAAACACACACACATAGACACACACTTATACAAGTATAAAAATCCTATACCCAGCCTTATAATATGCTGTAGAAAATTCTTATTTGTCCTTCTCTTTGTATTTTTAATGCAAAAATATCCTCTATCATTTAATATTATTGTTGTCGTTGTTGTTGTTTGTATTTTGATTTTGTTGTACACTTTAGTTTCAACCACAGCCACCACCATCACCACCACCTCTAGCACTCAGTGTTTACCCTCTCAGTCAAAAGCCGGCTCCAGTCATACGGCGAGTATAATTTTTTTTTCTTCCCTTTTCTTATTTGCTTTTCTTCTTCTGTTTCATTTCATTTCGTTTCAATATTTTCCTGGTAATCGTAAGACCTTTTCGTTAAACACATGCGATTTTAAGTCTTCTCTTTTATATGCAAGTGTGGGTAATTGCAGTATAAATAAACTTATTTGCAGAAATTTTATTTTTCTCTTTTTCTATATGTCTTTTTTCTCTCTCTCTCTCTCTCTCTCTCTCTCTTGCGGAAGAACGAATATATAACAAAAAATTCTCTCTAATTTGTTTCAAGCAAGGCAAATTCAATAAGGTAGCCTTATGTCTACAACAAATACAACAATGCAAAAACAACAGGCATTTTGTTTTTGTTAAAGACCTTTAATGTTGTCAAAATAGGAAGAAAAAAAATGGAAAAGGAAAAAAATGAACAACAACACGCACACGCACAACAAACACACACAAAAACAACAAAATTTTGACATTAAGAAATAGCTCAGCTGTTTAGATAATCTCACCGGTTACATGAATTCGCTTTGGTTTCAAGTTTTGCTGTTATAGGCCCGTTCTCAATATATCATGAAAAAGGCAGGCCAGTGTTGATACCATTTCAAACTAATAAGAAACCGCGAATTTGTAAAACAGGATTAAGACATTGCGGTGCTAGAGAACTAGACATTTATCATTGAACTCTTATTAATTATTTGCAAAAAGCTGAAAATATGAAGAAGCTTGATGTTTGGATTACATCTTTAATTTAAGGGCATGTTCATCCCATATAGAGCTGATGTGAACTGTTAGACTTTAGCTAAAATAACCCATACCATCTATCAAATCCAAGCTGCAAACGGAAAGAAACTTGATGCTTGCTTTACATCTTTAATTTAAGGGCATGTTCATCCCATATAGAGCTGACGTGAGCTGTAAGACCATTTGGGGAATTTTCTTAAGTAGCTGGTACATGTTTATTTACAGAGGTAGTGTCATCTATCAAATCCAACCTGATTTGTGCACCAGAGTCGTAGAAAATTGGATATTTCGCATGCTCTTCATCGACATAAGCCCTGGCGGGTATTTGATATTTGGATCTTTCAAACAAATATAAAATTTCGATGATATCTCACACACACTTTTTCTTATTTAAATTTAAAGATAAGAAGCACTTAACAAAAGATTCTATATAGTAGGGTGTCTACCTGAACATACAGACATAATTCGTCATTACAACGCTTCAATTAGAATTGCGACCTAGCTTCTTAAGACCATTTATGTTGTTTATGTGAATTTTATAAATGAGCGGCAGGACTTACAGTTCAAAGTCGACTTCGATTGACAGATTTTTCAGAAATTTTTCATGGCAAGTTTTTGCCAGATATCTGCTGAGCGGAAGTCACCGAAGATACAGTGAACGCCAGAAGTAAGTAAACACCACTGAAATAATTCATTTTCTTAGGATAGCGAGAAAAGTAAATGAGAATAGTCCAATAAATTTCCAAAAATTAAAACAAAAACAACAATTCATGATAAAGGAACTTTTTTATACTTAAGAACATAAAAGAAAATTTAAAATTATAGTGGGTGTTGACTCACTTATGGCGGTCACTGTATATTTTTTCATATTCAATTTTGTTGGATATGTCGGATCTGGGGTTTGAACCGTGCCCTGACGTCTAATAATCCAGTCAACTAAATAGAAAATTATATAACTGGTTACCTACAGATTTAAAGAATTCCACAAATGATTCATTAAAATGAAAATTCTCGATAGCCATGTCCTTCTTCTACTGAATATTTCCTTTCGTTTGTTTCAGTTTCAATAATTAAGTTTTACCAGCTAAATAGGCGATTGATCTACTCTAGCAAGTTCTAGAATTGTAGGGTCAGCATCTTTTGTTGTATAGAAACAATGAATAGATACTGTCAAGTAGTGAGAATAATAGTGAAAAACTTTCTGGTTTAATCCTACCCTTTTTCATGAGCTGTTCATTGTTGGTATCTGACGTCTTCATGTATGTATTCCTAAAAGTGTGATTGGTTTACTCTGGCAAGTTCTGGAATTGTAGGGTCAGCTTTTTTGCGTTACATAGAAACAACGATTATGTACTGTAAAGTAGTGAAAATAATAGTGAAACCATTTTACCGATTAAAAACTACATTTTCTCAAGACCTATTCTATTCTATTTTTGGTAGCTGGAGTCTGACGTCTTCCTGAATGGATTATTTGATGGAAATTTTTTCTAGACTGTAAAACATTATAAAAAACATGTTTGGTTTTCATTCGGGTATGAATCTAAATCCTTCGAGTATATAGTAAAACAGCTCAATCACTATGCCACACACGCGTTTAGCAGGCAATCCATTAGTATCTACGGCTTGAAAAGAGTTTTTAAATGAGCATATGAAGGTTCGCAATGTATTTTCAATTTTTTTCTTTTTTCTATTTTTAATATTCAAGTTGTCGACCTCCGGGTAGTGTACTTGTCTTAATTGACGTCCTCTAACCTAATATTCAAGTAAAGAAAATACGCAAATAGCAGAACTAAAATTACAAGTTGTCAACACTTTTTACTGTAAACTAATACATGTCCTGCAAAATACACGGAATACTCTCTTGAACTCTGCTATTAATGCTCCCTCTCTCTCTCTCTCTCTCTCTCCACAATACGGGTTTTTTACAGGGTGTTGTTTTCATGGCATCATCATTTAAATTTAAAAAACGTGGAATACTCAAGCACAGGTTTTTAAAAATTAAAACTATTATGGTCTCAGTCCCAGTCTCAAAAAGGAATTTGTTAGTCAAACACGAGCTGAAATTAATCAAACGTTTGCAAACTAATGCTCTGTAGTATTGTATGTCTCTATTTTTCTCTCTCTCTCTCTATTTATTATTCTCTTTTCGTTTGTAATGCTGCTCTCATTTAATTTATTTCATTCTACAATTTGACACCACTTGTCGCAGGTTCTCTGTGCTCCTTTTTTTTCGTATTCATTCTCTTTCTTTTTTATGGCATTTCATTTAAGGATTTTTTTTTTGTTTTTGCTTATGTCAAAATGTCATTACGTTGTTGTTATTGTTTATTTTCTTATATATACTAGCACTTGCCTGCTGTTTTAATGTTTCATTTCAATTCTCATTATTTCGCTGTTTGTGCCGTTTTTTCCTATTTTGCAATTGAATACCATACTCTATCATATGTTATTGATTTTTTTCTTTCTTTCATTCTTTCTTCGGTTTTTTCTTTTCGTTTTACTTGCTGTTATAAATCCACTTGTTTATTGTTGTTGTTGTTGTTTTGTCTCACCCTTTTTAAGGTTTTGGGCCAAGAAAATTAAAGTCAGTTTTACATACATTCTACTTCCTTTCGCTCTTCTCTCTTATTGGAATAAGCAATTGGAGGAATAAAAAAACTACTAAGGAACTAAGTAAAGTTCTATCGTTTGTGGTATTACGTCTTAGAAGAAAAACAAAAAGGATACAAATATTAAAGCATTAACAAACAGGATGCGTCATTAAAAGAAAATTTCTTTTTTTGTCCTTATATTATATTTGTATTAGAAAGAGAGAGAGAGAGAGAAAGAGAGAGTTGAGGTTAGAAGCGTGTGTTGGCTGTGCTTATAAAAGAAAATTAAACATAAAAATAGAAAATCAATAGTAATTCGATAGGTTCGCATCTCAAGTGCTGTAAGAGGCTTTTTTAATACAAAAATGATTCTAAAACAATGAAATTATTTTGCGTATTAATACAGGGTAATTGATGGGAATTCGATGAAACTCTAATTTCATTATTATGCCTGGACTTTGGACATTATGTGTGAAACACAATGTCATCTAAATGACCTCCTCTAAATTGGTTGCAGCAGTCGATCCTTTTTAGGTAGTTTACTAACATTTGTTTCCTTATTTCGAGGGTATCTTGGGAGTAACGAATGTTGGGTTTTCAAATGCTCCAACGATATATAATTAACTGCGTAGACGAAAAGGAAAAATGTATAACGGCGTTATCAATGCTTAACGCAATGGTTTGTCCATAATCACTTCTGCGATTTCTGAGCTCATAATACGACAAATTTTGCTTATAAAAGCCATCAATGAGCTAGGAATGAGCTTAACTGCTCTATCACCCAATAAACATATCTACATACATATGTACATAATTGGCCATTACAATCCTTCAGTCAGGATTACGGCCTAGCTTCTAACGCCACTCATGTTGTGTGCGTTAATTTTATACTTGAGTGGCGGGACCTACAGTTTAACGTCTACTCCTAACGACAGATTTTTGAGAAACTAACTATTCATGTAAATTTTATTCACTCTCACAGTTTTTGCCAGAAATCTGCTGAGAGGAAGTCGCCGAAGAATTATTTTTTTTTCATATTTCATTTTGATGCCTGACCTGGGATGCGTACCCGAGCTTTGCGTATAATAAGCCAACACACTACCTATTAGACTACGGCGACTTCATATAAGCCTATCTACGACGTTTTAATTGTTGCATGAATTCGACTTTATATGAATGGAAGTGAAAGTTCATAAGCAAAATACTTATACGCCCTATTGGATTGTCCGCCACGCTGCCTCTAACAGAAGACATACTCTCAGCAGTATGTACATTGTTTCAGTCTCTTTGAATTTCTTTATAATCTTGCCAATGTTTCGCGCACTAGAGTGACAATTAACACGTATAAGTGGAAATTGGCCACGTTTAAATCACTACGTTTGTAGTAATAAAACATCATGATTACAAGGAAAGTACGCTCAAACTGCCAGAACTGATAATAAGGCCCTGTATTCTCCAAATCTCCAAAGTAGGATACTTATGACTCAGCCAATAAATGTATGATTTCAATTTTCTATCGTTTCATGGGTTATTCGAGGGATAGAGGAGATATATAACAGTTATGACTACAGGATTAGCTAGGCCGTAATCCTGACTGTAGGGTTGTAATGGCCAATTATGTATGTATGTATGTATGACTACAGGGGACCGATATCAAAAAGCCTAATCACCTTTACCCTTAACTTTGTAAAGATGCAATTCCTCGTCTTCTTTTGGTTTTTGGTAACTCGCAGGAACGGTATGAACCTATTGAGCACTTTAGCAACAAACTTGAGCACTATACCCAAGGCAAACAATACAACGTTTTTTCCAAGTAAATATTGATGGCAACCCTGTCGTTTTAGAACCTGATTAGCTGGAAAAAAATTTTAATGATGAAAGAGAGCAAATTATGGAGGCGATAATTTCTGATTGCATTTTGAGTCTTAAAGAAATGCAAGGAAATAACAAAATAAATAAATACGGCCACGGAAGCAGTATTCGTGGTCGTACGAGCAATACGAGGCTAGCTTTATGGTTTATGACATTTTCAGTGAACTCATTTTCCTCCTTAAAATAACAAAAATAATTTAAATTATAATCCCGGCCATACGAGAAAGTGGGGCTGATCATGAACTCTGACCCACGAGCTCTTGTCTAATAATCCAACCACACTAATCCAACACAACTAGACTACGACGCCTACCCAATACCATAACCCAATACAATTCCACAGCTAAGCTGAAATTATTTAATTTATTAAGAAACGGCAACCGAATTAGTACACAGAGGTGCTATGTATAGGACAACTTTATGATTCCTAAAGGAAAGTTTCTGTTACCAGTTGCAATGCGAAATACCACAGATAAGCCCCTAGTTTCCGACCGTTTTTTTTTAATAGTCGTTTGGTAATACAATAGAGTTGCCAAGTTATGAAAAATTATTTCAATTTTGGTTCGTCAAAAAAAATTGTCTTGTTTCTTCGTCCCCAGCATTTGGTTTTTGCAAAATTTTAAAACAATTTTAAAATTAAAAAAAATTTCTCTTTCTTCAACACATTTGCTTTGACGCCCCGCAAATGACACACACAGAAAGAAAGAGAAAAAAAACTTCCTTTGACACAACACTCACACACTCTAGATATTTACGAGTTGGCTATACCTTTGGGTGCAAGAAGAATGCTTTGCCAATTTTCTTTTTGCAACATTTTTGTGTTGCATACATTCAGGTAGTTGTTGTTTAGATATGTTTTATATATTTTTTTTTTCTTTTTTTTTGTTAAAAAGTGCTTTGATAACAAACAACAAAATTCAGCCCAATTTCGAACGTTTGATTCATGCAAAGCCAACACAAACCTGAAGAAGAAAAAGTCAAGTATTTTATTTTTAAAATATACAAAAAATAAAAGAAAAAAGAATAGAACTCTGCCTACTTTAGGCGTTTGAACCATTGCAAAACGAAACAACAATCCTTTTATGCTTTGATGTTAAGGTTGTTTAAGGTTTGTTGGTTTTTTCTCTTCTTTTCTTTTTGTTCTTTTGTTTCTTTCCTTTAAACGAGTGTTTCAGTTAATTTTTCTTTTTTGTGCATTTGTTGTAGAAGAATAATTTATTGGTAAAGAACTTTATGTAATGACGACGACCTTATTATCCTTTAACATACCAACACCACATTATAACCTCAAAAATCATTAGCAATTGGATACAGTGGGACAAGAGAAAAGGAAATGAAATACTTGCTTTTGTTGCTATGATTTCGATGACACTTTTGCTTCACTATAATGCTTGGATTAAAGCCATTGTAGGCTTAATGTATCCTACCCTTTTGAAGTAGTTTCCAACCATTTTTCAACCTCTTCGGGCCGTATCTGGTTTGGTTTTGGTTTCCAAATGTTACAACTTTAGTAAAATCGCATGATCCTAGTGACCAATTGGCATTGCCAAAACGTAAAATTGCTGTTTCTGGCAACTTTACATGCAATAAAATAAAAATAGTTTGGGGTTTTCTGTAGGGGACTAGAGGTCTTGAACTTCACTTCAGGCGGAGATTTTCGCAATATTGAAGGCTATTGAGGCCATAGCTGGTGGCCCCGCCTCGGATTCGGAATCCTACATGATCTTCGTTGACAGTCAGGCTGCCCTAAGGGCTATTGGGTCGGTCTGGTGCAAATCACGGCTCGTTCGAGAGTACAAGGAGCCGTTAAGGACTTTTGGACCAGACTGTATCCGTCTATGCTGGGTTCCGGGCCTCAGCGGAATACTGGGCAATGAGACGGCGGATGATCTCGCTAGGTTAGGTCTAGTTTCTGAGGACGATTTAAAAGTTGGTCCTAACCCCCCAATCTGCCACCTCTACGGACTCATCAATGTGGGAAAAGCAGAGGCGTTGGGGGAACGTACCGGGTTGTTATGTTTCTAGATGTCTATGGCCTGCTATAGGCAGTGTAAAAATAGTTGGCTGCTGGGCTTGTTAGATAAGGCCAGTTTAAGGTTAGTTATCGGATTTATCACAGGGCACTGCGAGACTAAGTCGCTGACAGCGATCTGGAACGATGAGGAGGAGTTGGAAACTGTCGAGCACCTTCTCTGTAACTGCCCAGCCCTTAGTAGGTTGAGGTTGAGGACCCTTGGCACGGTCTTCTTTGAGGGTTTGTCGAGAGCCGACATCAAGGCTCTTTACAGATTCATTAGGAGCTTGAGCACCGCTCTCACCTTTTTGTTTTGTTTGGTCTGTGTAATTCCTTCGCTTCCCATTCCCCTTTTACTACTTCCTCTTCTTTTTCCTATCCCCTCTCCCCTTGTCCTTCCATTTTTAAGGACGTTCCGTACAATGTGTCAATTCGACCTCCGTACCGTACTTGTCTCAATTGATAAGTACACGTCCTCTAACCTAAACCTGAACCTTGAAACAACATACTGTCCAGCTATGAATCTGAATTGCAGGCCAGGAGAATTGGATTTTAATACGACCATAAGGTTGTGAATTGATGATAATGCTTCTTACAAGGTCATTTTAAAACAAAAGTGCGATCAAATGTCATCTTCAGATAATAATGCACACCGTATAGTTACTTTTTTTGAACCCCAAGTGAAAAATAGCGAGTTTAATCGTTGAAGAAACTTCGGATAAAATATCAGAATTGAAGGACTATTGCTTTGGAACTTAATCAGCATATTTATGGGATTGTGCCTCTAATTGTTGCATGAATTGGACTTTATATGGGTGGAGATAAAAATCCAAAAATAAAATACGCCATAATGCATCGTAGGATAGGCCCAATTGGTGAGAAATGAGCCAAAAATTGCAAAGCAGCCGCAAAAAAAGACATTTCAGATGCTGACGGCTCTGTCAGATCAGAAGTTTTGAAACCTCAAAATACTCTCTTTCGAACAACACTTTTCCGATTACTCCTAATGCACAAGTACGATCATTACCACTGTTGTTAGAAATAACGGTGCAACGAATGTAAAAAAACACACACACAAACACAATACAATAGAACACAGAACAACATATTAAAAACATGTCTAACAACACTGCTGCAATTGTACGGCTGAGTATAATTCAGCACAGCAGTTTTTTTTTATTGGTATTGTTGATGTTGTTGCTGTTGCTGTTGCTGTTTTATATTTTATTGCATGTGTAGTAGTAGAATTTGTAAAACATTTTTGTTGTTGTTTTGTTTTATTGTTATGTATGACGAGTGTTTTTTAGGTTTTTGCATTGAGCAGGAGAGAAAGAGAGAGAGAAGGAGACTAAATAAAAGCAACATACAAAAACAAAAAAATACTGCAGTATGAAATCACTTATAACAACACATCAAATAACAGCAACAACAACACTAACAACATTATTATCAATGATGTTTTATAAGGGTGTATAAGTAAAGTATTATGACCCAATGGCCTGCTTAATAATAAAAAAAAAAAACAACAAATAATACAACAACAGCATTATTCTCCATATCACTCTCTCTCTCTCTATTCAAAGTACCGTTATAATATTCAATACAATAGAGTACAAATGTACACAGAGTAATAATGAGTTCTTTTTTACACGTAATAATAATACTCATAAATTATATTTTGTACTCACCTTGTCAACCGGCATTGATGGGCACGCTCTACACAAATTCCAAAATGAGCCGATCATAAGGGATAACTTTCAGAATTTCTGCTCAAATCGGAAAACTGAATTAAGAAGATTGAAGAAAATAACAACAATAACAAACAATTTGAGATTTGAAAAAAAAAATTAAATTTTCTCTTTTTTATTATTATTTCTTATGTTGATATTTAAATATATTCGCTATTATTATGCACACAGTTAAAACAATATTAATTAAACAACAACAAGAACAATTAACATTAACATTAACGTAATAGTGTTTATTTATTTCTCATTTTGCATTTATATATGCATGTACGTTTTAAGCTTTCACACACATTATCTTTCTCTCTCTCTCGCTATATTTGTTTCTGTGGCGTTCTTATAGTTGACTCATGTACTCTTTGGTCGTGTTAATAAATTGATTAATTAATTTAAATTATTTTTTTTTAATTAACACATATTGGCTAAGAGGAAGTTATTATAAGTAAAAGGAATAAATTAATTTGAATGTTTGTAAAAAAAAATACAGCATACTTTAGGGATTTTTAACACGTTTTAAGTCATTTTTGCCACCTAAGCAAAGCAAATAAAATTAAAATTGTTCAATAAAGCCAAAAACATACAGGTTAAAAGCAGCTTAAAAACACTTTTTTTTTTTTTTTGTTAATGCCTGAATTGTGAAAGTGTGTGAATGTATGTGTGTATTTACATATACGCGTGTATATATATATGCGTAAAATAAGAACGTAACAAGAAACGAAGTGTTTTTTTATAGAAAAACTTTTGGTCGTTTGGTTGGTTACCTTGTTAATTCGAAACGCAACTATGTATACTGCGTACGTATGTATATATGTGTATGTAAATGACATTTCAAACGTTATGCAAGCGTTGCCAGATGAAATAAGAATGCGAAAAAATTGTAAATGATTTCAGAATGTTTAAGAATCAACCAGGTGTAAGCATTGTTCCGAAAACAGTTATAAATTAGATTTTGTTTTATTGACAAGTACCGCTTTGTTTTAGCTATTCTGGCGATTTTTTATATGTATGTGATCACATTCAGTACAATCGTATCATCTTATCTCTAACCTTTATTATTTCCTTACTTTTTTCATTTTCTGTCACGAAAGGTCTATGTGTTAGATCTCAGGGAGCAGCTCTAGCACGATAGGTGGGGTTTAAGAACTCCTTGCATTTGCTTATGAAAGGGGAGTTAACATAATAGTAACAACAGTCGATGGGATCGAAAGTCAAAGATTTTAATTTAATTCCTTTTAAAAACGCTAGAAATGGCATAAAGGATTAACCTTGGTTTTGGACCTAATAAGCCAACTCACTACCTAGACTAGACTATGAGGACTTTGTTGGCCAGGCAACGGTGATCACTATAAGTTGACGATTACAAACTTCCTTTAGCCTGAAGTGGATGATCTGGATACAAACGCTAGGTGGTTTCAACTGGAATTCCACAGTCTTGTATAGAATTATATTTGCCTTCATATGCATTGCTCGCAGTTTAAAGTCGATTCCGAACGACAGATGTTTGAAAAACCTTTCTTGGCAATTTTATATACTCTCAGAATTTTTGCCAGAAACCTGCTGAGAGGAAGTCGCCCAACAAATATTTTTCATATTTCGTTTTAATGTCTGACCTGGGGTTCGAGCCGAGGCCTTATATCTAATAAGCCAACACACTACCTACTAGAGTACGTAGACTTCAAAAAAGTACTCTTACCGTCTTCTAATTGGCAATTTTAACACGCAAATAAAAATAAATTACCATTTATATTAGAATACCGTTGTATGGACCATTTGAAGGTTTAAAATACAAGAGATTTTTGGAAGCCACAGGCATCTAACATGACTAAATAATTTAAGTTTGAGATAATATTGATATCGCGTGTACTTGCAATTGATAATAAACGTAATCGTTTGAAAACAGAACAGGAGTGTTTGACAAAATTCAACGGCAATATGGACGAGTTCTGAAAACCTTAACAGATCGTGGATCCACCGAAATGTAGCAGAAACCAAACAGCAGTCAAAAATGTGGATTATATGGAACGAATAGCTGGGTTTATCATACGAACGTTTTAAGAGATGCACGTGCCATAGTCTACATGGATTAATGTGGACAATTAATCGCGGTTCACTTTTGTAATTTTCTATTCTTTTTCGGTTTGATCTGATAGCGGATTTTCTAGCCTTACACTTTATGCAAAAAATTAAAACTAAAAAGCTGCTGTGGAGTGAAACAACAAGAAAAACGTATGGTGCTATGCAGTAATTCAAGAAGTAATATGCAATAAACGCCTAGAATTGCAAAAAAAAAATAATGTTAAGCAATTGTTCTATTGATTCTTATACCAACTTCTGTGATTAGAACTCTCACGACTTTTTTTCTGTATCTAAAACTAAAGATATTGAAGAAAGACAGGAGATTTTCCAAACTGCTTATCAGTTAGTTAATCAGTTTGTAGCTCAAGGATATGATAATCGATGACAGAAATATTTTATAATTGCGAAGGATTGCTCCGAGGGACATTTAATAAAGGCTGTGAAAGAACTAAATATTTTCCAGCGATATGTTATTTTTTAAACACATCTCATACAGAGAGATGTAAAAGAAAATAGATTTTTAAGCAAACAGGACCATTTTTACTAGCTACAGCTTTTTAATGTATAAACTAGATAGGGAGTGTAAGTGATAAGAACTGCTAGAGTTCTAGAGTGTATATGTTTTAGAATGTGAAGGTAGTATCCAACTATGACCGTCTATGACATACAAATTTTATAACGCTGCAGTGTATAAAATATGAATATTATTAAGGATAAAATACTTTTCAGAGAAAAGTTAAAGACAACTTATTTTTGAATAATTTTTAAAAAATTCTCCTGAAGAATAGTGTGATATAAAATTAATTATTAAGCAAATAGAGCAGATTTTACTAGCCACAGCATGTAAATGCATAAATTAGAAGCGGATTTTGAGTGCTACTGACAACTTGATTTCCAGAATACGGATATTCTACAAATTTTTTTAGAAATTTTCTGCCTTTCACATTAATCTTCGCCGTAACTTTTGAAATAAAAGCGATTTCGTTAAATAAGAAAAAGGGTAAATCTATACGTGTAGGAGGTGGCTATAATATATTTTTAACTATCAAGGCTAATAGCCTTTAAATATTCTTCATCTTGCAAAATAATATTTTACATGAGGCATAACTTTATCTCTGTTCTATAAAAAAAATTGTTTATTTTGTTTGTTTATAATCAGATATCAAATAAATATCTATTAATTTCCATATCAAATTAAATGGTAAAACATATTTTCCTTTCCCCTTGATCTGGCAACATTGTGCCTACGTAAAAAAATAACCATCAAAAATGGTGATCTCACACATGGCATAAGAAAATATACGCTAAAGAAATGAAAAAAAAAGAAAAAAAAATTATTCTCCTTGTATACAATATATTACCGTCATACTCACACACACACCGATACTCATACATTCACACACACACTGAAACTTGTACATATATGTATTTACAGGGATTTTAAAATCCAGCAGAGAGAAGTGAAAAGAAAGCAAAAAAAAATTAAATATTGTGAACAGATTTTATTTTTTTAATAATCTTTCTAATTCATAAATAAAGCCACACTTTTTTAACAAATTTTCTACAGCTTTTCATCCCTGAAGTATGCTTTGAAATTCGTTTTTGAAGGAGAAAAAACATGAAAACTATCAATTCTTTTTAAAAGGTTTCTTTTCCTTCGTCGTCGTCGTTTTTTTTTTCGAAGAGACGAAGAAACTAAATAATTTAGAAAAAAACAACAACAATAATAATAGTGAGAGAGGTAGAAAAAAAATTGTTCAATTAACATTTAACACACACAAACACAAGCACACTTTCTCAACTACGAATACACCAACGTTTATGTATATGTATTTTATCTCTATATATATGTATGTATATGTATATATACCGTTATTTTCTTATATGTACTTTTTCTTCTCTTTTATAACAGCTTTTTTTTCTTTACTTATATTATTAATGATTTGAGGGAGAGAGAAAAAATAAATTTACTGCGTTTAATTAATAACAAAAAAAACAACAATTTTTCATTGAATTTCTTGTGCTTAGGAAGGAGAGTCTCTTAAATTTTGTATAAAAATTTCGTTTTCATTTAATTTTTTGCGAATTTGTTTAAAAACTTTTTCTCATTTTTTCTTTTTTTTTTGTGGAAGTGAGTTGTGAAAATTTTTTCTTGTGAAAAAAAATTTTCCAATACTTTTTTCTTTTCTTTTTTTGCTTTTTTATGTGTGTGTCAGACGCGCTCGTTAGTAGTGAATTTTGCTTTTTCTTTTGGAATTTTTTCTTAACAACTTATCACGACGATTACACGAACACGACTGAAAATTTTTGTGCTCCATATGAAGTTAACGTTTTTTGTGGTTTGTCTGCAAAACGACCGTATTGATTTTTTTTTAATGCAACATGTGTATAGAGCCCAGCGAACACGTTTGAAGGCGGTGTCGGAAGCGAAAAACAATCATTCAGTTGGCTGGAGACAGGGATGGAAGTTGTGAACTGGTATCGATTGCACTGGAACATATCGACGGTATGACTTGAAAAATTTTGGGGAATTTTCTCTTTAGCTATTACCTCCTATTTTTTGTAAGAACATATAAATATGCGGCCGAGAACAGTTAAAGCTAATTTTCAAGGAAGTATTTCGTTGTTGCATACTAGCAACGAAGGAAATTTCCCACTCAGTGGTTCCAAACAGTTTGATCAAACATTAATGGTATTTATATAGTTTGAATTGAAAAATTTGAATACTGTTTTAATAATCATTAATTTCAAAAAATCCCATGAGGAAAATCTTGAAATACGCCTTCAAGCAATTTGGTTGCGTCAAACATTGCTAGAGACACCGGCTAAAACATGAAATGTTGCTATCCTACTCCAAATATTTAATAGGGTTCGTATTCCGGCAAAAAAAAAAATAAAGCACGCTCAGCTATTTAGTTCTGGGCCAAAACATTTTGGCCATTTGCTTGTGTCTAAATGTTGTATCAAACAAAAAGTTGCAATATGTAATAAATGTGCGTATACATATAAAAGCTAATTGTTATGAAAATATCTTTAAACTGCTTATATATTTCAACAGATGTCAGCACATACTTCCGAAATCAAATATAATATGGTAAATCTTTGTTTAGAAATAAATTGCATTACCCGAGAGGCCTACATTAAAGTGGCAACCTAATTATTCGTAATATGGTAACCAATGTTGCCAGAGAATAAAGAATTTTGTAACCAACTTCATAAAAGATGTTCAAAGAGGGCAAATAATATGCAAAATGCAGATGCCGATGTGAAAACAGAGGTCGGTATTATTTATTATTTGTTTGTATCCTTTCATTCTACTTTATATTGAGTTTTCAGCAAACAGAGGAAAAAACAAAACAACTTTATGAATTCATAGTTCTCTTTAATAATTTTTCCTGATGTTAAATTCAGATCCGATATGCCTTTCGAACAAAGCACAAAAAATTAGAAATATTCCGACAAAGTATTTCTAATTTGCAGCTTTTTTGTAAGCATTTTGGATAAAATATAAAAGAAAGAAATTATTCAAAAATTCATGTACAAAAGAATTTACATTTAATTATTTGTTTTCTAATTTTTTAGAATTTCAAATAGAATGGCAACACTACCTTATTCGTTCGTTGTGTGTATGTTCTTACTTTTATTCATTGTTTCACAAATCGAGATTAATTATCCTTAATCCAAACACAAACCATACCGTTGGTGAAATAATGCAGTACACAATGGTAACCAGACTAGTCAGTGAATGTCTCCGCTAATAGAGGTGATAATTACTTATTTGAGACATACACCGCACAACTCACAATATACAGTACATTGATATATGGTAATACAGTAGCTTTTTCGAATAACGGCACGTTGGTGAGTTTCTCTTTTATTCACCACACCGACTAAATTCACCACCCTTTGTAAAAACTCACCACATTTGAAACTCACCACAACAAAAAAATTAACTTATATTTTTTTATATCCCTCCTCCATCCCTTCCTCCCTCTTCATCCACCCCGTATTGGATCGCAAACTCCAACAACAACGATGAAGCAACAACACAACCCACAATTACAACAACAACTACTACAATTTTGTAATTTTCTCTCTCCCTCTTCCTCCTCAGACCACCCTCACCACTCACACACACAGCAGCAACAAACAAACACATCCCATACCCATTTACACACACACCACACACAAAACACCTATTAAAACAAAACAGGGCTTAATTTTTACTTATATAAACCGGAGACGGAAAAAGAATGTGCGAATTATGTAAAGAACGTTATTTCCTGGAACGAACAAAAACAAATTTATCCAACCACCAACCAGTGTTGCCAGGAAGAAAAAATGTTGGTGCTCAACTGCATCAGTGTTGCCAGAAAGCAAAACATTTTGTAATCAATTTCTTAAAAATAAGCAAAAATTTGAAATTCTCAATTTTTTTAAATTTAAATTATTTGTAAGTTTACCTCTTTTCAATTAAATTTAAATACACTAACTAGCTCGTAATCCTCGTAAATTAAATACTAAATCCATTTAAATTATATTTTTTTTATTTAAAATTAAAATTCATAAAAAACAAACAATTTACTACGCGCTTTTAACGATTTTATTTATTATTATTTATTAGAGTGGCAGCTTTATTAGTCTTTAAAGTGGTAACATTATAATCCAACAGTGGTAAACTCACCACAGATTAACATAAATTTTCTCACCAACTTTATATATGGCAGCACTATTTATTTACATGGGGACAAAACAATTCATTTAATTTCTAGTGTTGGTTTCGTACGGTCTATGTGTCGCATGCTGTGTATCGATTTAATTCCCCTATTGTTTGTGTGTATATAGTTTGTGTATACGTTTGTGGATGTTTTTAACATTCTCAAACAAGTGAAAAAAAGTGCAATTTTATAATTAAATAAAAAGAAATAATTTTAAATTAAATAATACAAAATAAAGCTTGGAAATAACAACAAAATTTATGTGGAAAAAAATTTGTTTGAAAAAAAAAAAAACACAAAATAATACAACAAACATATAAAAAGCAACGACCTTGAATTAGAAAAGAAAGGAAAAAAATGTTAAAAATCATTCAAAAGAAAATTTGAAGCCCTTTTCTGTGTTGTGGGGGAATAACAAATGTGAAGCGACAAAAAAGAAAATAGAAAAAAAACACGGGTGAAACAAAAAAAAAAAAATCAACAACCGAAGCAAAGAAATTCTTACTTAAATTGAATCCAAATTAAATTACAAGTTGTTTAAATAGAAACAAAATTTAAATTATTAAGGAGAAACCAAAAACAGAATCAATTACTACGACTTCTTTTTAAGGGTTTCTGTTTGTTTTTGTTTTATGCAAAGAGAGAAAACAAAACTAAACAAAAAATAAATGAATGGTTTTAAATTTCATGTGAACAAAGGACACTCACTCTTTGCCTTCGTATAGTTAGTGAATATTTAAAGTGTATGTATGTTGTGTTTGTGTGTTAAAACGAAAAAGTACAAGAACAAGAAACAAGAACAAGGAAACTAGTAAAGGAAGAAGAAGTAAAAGGCAAAAGAGGAGCACGAAAAAGTACCAACAACAAAAAGCATTGTGGGGGTGCTCATTTTGCCACAGGCACAGCAAATGTAAAAAAAGGCAAATCAACCAAACATAGCGCAAAAATAAAAACAATAACAACTACCACACAACAGTTTTACAATAATAACATAAACAACAACAGAAGAGAGCACTCACTGTTCCTCAAAGGGCGTCTCTCTGCTGCTATATTGGTGGTACAGAAACAAAATAAACAATAGTGTTCGTGATTATCATGATATTAATCATAATGATGATGATGATGATGCAAATGTAAATGCATTCAGTTTCTTTTCTTGATTATTTGCCATAATAATTGGGTGTTACAACATCAACAATAAGAAAAACGAAAACAATTAACAATTATTGACCACCGCGACCGGTTTCTTTCATTCATAAAAAAAGAAGATTTTTTTTTCATCGGGGGAAATAAGAAGGTAAGAAGAATGATCACAAAACAAAACAATAAAAATAAAGAACACACAACAAAACCTGTGGAGAATGATAGTATGTGTGGCGGCGAAGCAATGTTTTAAAAGGTTTCTTAAAGTAGTTTTAAAGAAAAAAAAAAAAAAATTCTTATTCTCAAAGCAATTTTAGCTTTTGTTACCGATTTTAAGAAAAATAGGACAAAGTGTGTTTATTCTTCTGGCATTATCTTAAGAATGTCGTTTAGTCCACACAAAAATTTAATTCTTTGAACCTTTACATACATATGTACATAATTGGCCATTACACTCATTCTCACTTTTATACTTGAGATGAAATATTTTTTTCCATATTTCGTTTTGATGTCTGACCTGGGATACGAACTCCGGCTTTTCGTCTAATAAGCCAAACAACTACCTACTAGTAGACTACGGCGTCTACAAGGTTATCAACCTCAGATTATCTCTTGATAGCGTGAAGCATGACTCAGATCTCTTTTTAATTTTTCAACAAAAGTTTTGATTGCATTAAGCCCACTTGATTTGAGAAGACTTTTTGCCTCTTTTTATTTTCCCTTTCGTTGAGCATCCCTTTTCAAACCTGGGTACGCTGATCTCAGCGTACAGTCTCAACATTCGATTTAACCTCATGACATCCAAGTGTTCTTTCCTTTGTACATCCTACCCAATATGAATTGAATGCATCTTTTGGTAGCATAGACTTCCGCTTGGAAGATATTCGCTACGGATTTTGTGTATTTCAATCTGGAACTAAAAACTACTGGTCATGTCCCCAAGATCCGTTCTTAATCTATGTGTATACCACAACATGGTCCCTCTTTTAAGAGAGGATGCTTCTGTCTCTATATCCGTTCTTAATCTATATGTATACAACAACATGGTCCCTCTTTTAAGAGAATATGTAAGGCGCTTCCCAAAAGTCTAATATCTGTCATGTCAGCCAATCAATTCCTTAAGTCCCGAAATCTAATGAATGTCATATAATATTCGTATCTCCTAAGCTTTCGCATTCACTACCATGTACAGTGGACATAAATCTAACAGAGCTCTTAGCTCTGCTGTATGACAGGTTCTCATTACCTTGAAGAGCCTGCAATCAGAATTATTATTGCAAAAAATATTCCCGAAATTAGGTGGACAAGTTTATTAATGGCAAAATACACTGGCTTTTATATAATTGATAATTCCGTGGCAACAATCGTTTAAGGCTGATAACAGATTGCATGTGTTGAGAGAAGAAATAAGATACATGTGAGAGTGACTCTTACAAAGTCAATCAAACAAATAGAGGAATTCGTGTTGGATGGCATCGCATCGTTTAAAAGCTTTTATTGTTTACAGCACTAAAGTGATCGTCTGTCCAATTCATTTACCGTTAGTTATTATTTAGTGTCAAATCTCCATTTTAGTGCTGTTTTATGTGTTTAAAAATTTTGGAGAAAACAATGTCTTGAGAGGCTATAGCCTATAAGTGTTTAAATCTGAACACTTATTGTGGAAATAAAAAACCATGAGCATAATGCTGTTACGATCTAGAATTCATAAATTGTTTTTGCTTTTAATTTCCTTTTTTTTTATTGTTGGTTTTTTTTTTCATATGTTTTCTTCCCCAAATTTCGCAAATTATGTGCGATTTCACTTGTTTAGTTAATGAATGTGGGAACTGATAAGTGATATGAATATTTTATTGTTGTTGTTGTTGTTTTTTTTTTCTATTTTTATTATTGCTCTCCATAATAAATTCTAAATATATACACACACGCACTTAAATTCATTAATAATTCAAAGCAAGACTTGTACGAATTGTGCTATCAACTCAACTCGACTCAACTTGACTCAACTATTTCTCTGTTTTATGTTTTCGCAGTCGATTGTTATGAGACAAAACAGAAAAAAATTTCACTTTTAATGAAAACGGGAGACAAAAAAGCAGCGGTTGATGTGTAAATTTTTGGCTGTGATTCATGCATGCATTCATACGCAAAACGACAATTTCTTTCGTTTGTTTTTTCTTGTTTTTAATTCATTTTAATGCCAACTAAATTGGCATTAGCATAGATTGTCGAAGATATTTTTGGCTAAAAGACAACATGTTTATGTTGTTTACAAACGTACCGGAAATGCAGCATAAAATTTAAATAAAAATAAAACTAAAGTAGCATTACACTAGCGCTAGATGTTGTATCTTTTTCGAAAACAAATTAAAAAACAGCAACATTTTGAAACATTTTATCATTCAAATACAATTTATTTAGCGAAGCTTAGTGTGGCATGACTGACTATTTATTCGTTATAGTTTTGTCTGGCTGTGTATTTTCTATTTTTTAATGTTTTAATTGGCACACTTAATGATATTAATTAAGTGAACATCATCATATCTTTTAAACAAATTTCGAGCGTAAAAACAACACACAAAGACATCATATTAGTTCTTATTTATCTTGCGGTACTATCTCATTAATAAAGTTTAAAATAAAATATTGATTTGAATACATAATGGTTGAGCCATAATGATTTAGAGAGATGCTCTATAGCTATTGATGTGAAAATCATGAATCATGGGATATACCACATATTGAGTTCTATTAGGGACACCTTAGGCTATAATTTCCATATAGTGGGATATTTGCAGTAAGTTACATTTTTCCACAATATCCATCAACCATCATTCTACTTAGGCACTGCTAACATAGGGAATATTTGAAGCCTAATATCTCAAGTTCCAAAATTATTTGGGATATACCACTTATCGGGTTTTTTAGGGACACCTTAGGCTACAATTTGTATATAGTCAGATATCTGCAGCAAGTCCGTATCGTATATATTTCTTCCTTGACTATTTTTCGTATTTTCTGTTAACCATTTAACATTGCTCTGTTAACTCTAACATTAGCTCTGTTAAAATTTTGGGTTTTTGTCTTTGCTAGTTAAAATTGAATTTATCTTCACACACATAGATAGCCATCATAACGCAAACTATCGCATTAAGGCAGAAGGATGTTTGCGACAGATTTGCATTTAAAATAAAAAAGCAATCTTTTATAATACCTTCATCCCTTCGTCTTCATCCCTTTTCTAGGTGATTGTGGTTCCTTAGGCTATAATTTGTATATAGTGGCGATATCTGCAGCAAGTCCCATTTTTCCACAATATCCATCATCCTACCCAGACTCTGTTAACATAGGGAATATTTGAAGCTCGATATCTCAAGTTCCAAAGTCATTTGGAATATACCACTTATTGGGTTTTATTAGGGACACCTTACGCTACAATTTGTACATAGTGGGATCGGTCATCCTATCCAGACATTCTTAAAACAAATACATTTATAAATGTTGCAATCTTTAAAAGAACAGAGGTACTGTTCCACTCAGGGAACATGTGGAGCACAATTTTAAAGTAATGGAATAGGTATTTAATTCTCGGATATCATATATTTGAATGATTTCTTCCTTGACTATTTTTCATATTTTCTGTTAACCACTTAACATTGCTCTGTTAACTTAAACATTAGCTCTGTTAAACATTTTGGTTTTTGTCTTTGCTAGTTAAATTCAAATTTATCTTCTTTACACAGAAGAGACTTACTATGCATAACTTTACACATAAGGAGCGGTTTTTTGAAAGAAAATTCTTTTAAGTTTGCGAGCGGTCTCAAAATAACGCTTAAAATTTTTTATAATAAGTTTTCGACTTTCTACCCAATAGAAATAGACTTGTGTTTTTGAAATCCCATTCATCTCGAACAAAACGAAATATGAAAACATATTTCTGTCGGCGATTTCTAGTCAGCAGTCTTTTGGCAAAAATTCTGAGAGTAAAATAAAACTACCGTGAAAAGTTTTTTCAATTTGCCGTTTGGAGACGATGTTAAACTGTAGATCCGGCCAATTGAGGATAAAATTAACATACATAATATGGGTGGTATGAGAAACTAGGTTGTAATCTTTACTAAAGGGTTATAAGGGATGATTTCATCATAACGGTCTATCTGTGATCTTGCATGGGATAGAGCTATAGTGCCCTGTAGCACGACCCACGAAGAATTTGTAGCGTATTTACCACTCGACTATTATGTTGTACACATAAGATTTTACAGTACTGCAGGATGGCGTTTGCTAATATTACTGTTGCAAACATTATAACATGCCTATGTGCACTACCCCGCCATATGTAGTGCCTTAACGAGAGCACAGCATTTAAAATTGGCAATAACCATAATAACAACAACATTTGTTGCCAATTTGTCTAGCATCATATTTTATTTGTCTTTTTGTTTTTATTGTGTTGAAATTTTATATAAAAAATTAACAAATTAAACAATTGCTACTAAAGGTAGCTGCTTTAATGGTTTCTATTTAAAAAAAGAAATAAAATCGTATAAAATATCAATTTTTTCAATTTTATTATAAATTTTTTTTTTTATAAAAATATCGTAATTAATTACATCAGTTCTGTCTACACGCCTATATTATTTACCAATTACGTAGTATGTACATATGTGTGAGTCTGGGTTTTATTTTGCGGTCGTCTACAAATTGTCTAATAAAGGAAAACCAATAATAAACCGCAAATTTGTTTCATTACCGTTATACCCGCTAGGTATGATGATTTGCAATATTGAATTCCGTTTTCAAAAGTATGGCTTAATTTGTGTATAAACCATACACAAATTAAGGATGACGGTCGTATCATCACGTACCAAATGGTAGCATTTTAATTTAATTTTTTTTTTAAATATTTATAGAAACTTAATTAGAACATTAATTAATTTATTGAATAAAACTATTGACTGAAATCAGTTTGAAAATTATTTTTAAATTAGACCCCCCGTAGTATTTCTGTTTTATTTTTAAAAAATGATCGCCTCATAAATCATTTACAATATAAATGCCGGCCTAAATTTCAAAAGACAACATAATTAATTAATTGGCTACAAAAGAAAATCTTAAAATATTTTTGTTTAGATATTTGTTGTTTGTTGTCTCTTAACAGAATTATGTTTTATTTTAAAAACAAATTAATTATGTTTTACATAACATATCAAGACACACACTCACACACATATATATATACAGAGCATTTTGTAATTATTGCTCAACATAATCATTTTCTTCAGAATCTTCAGAATATTCTGAGTCACCAAGAGTAAAATGTCTGACAATTAAATCAGATAAATATCGTCTCTTGCCCTTGCCCTATAAAACCTATATTGGATAAGAAAGCCTATTGAAATTTATAGAGTAGGGCATCCATAGCATTTACTTTTTTCCATTTGCTCTTCAATGGCTGTAAATTCAAACTAAATTCTAATTTTGACAGGACAGCACTATCGTTTAAAATGCGAGAACTGTAGGTCAGCTCACGGGTTCTGTTTTTCGATTTTTTGAAATTGTTGAAGAGTATGAAGAGATCCAGATTCCCTACTTGGATCCGATAAGATGATCTCACTGTCCTAATCGCATAACGTTATAAAAACACCAGCCGTTAGGATAATGTGCGTGGAAGTAAATTCGAATTTTACTAGCAAAGACAAAAACCAACATAACCAATATTGAAGTTAACAGAGTAGTGTTAAGGGTTCATGGAAGAAATACGACATCGGAGAACGGAATACCTATTAAATTCCTTAAAAAGTATACCCCACACGTTCCTGAGTGAAAATCTTAGACAAGAAAAAAAGTTATTTTTCTTTTAACAATGTCTGGGGAGGGTGATCGATATTGTGCAAAATTGAGACTTTAATGCAGGTATTCCACTATATATTAATAGCAGTCTCAGCTATCCCTAATAAAACTCAATTATTGGTGTATCCCAAAAATTTGTAAATTTGAGAAAACGTCTAGAAACACTCACTCACAAAATTCAAGTCATCAACCAAAGAAAATGCAAGTCAGCAACCAAAGAAAATTCAAGTCATCTACCAAAAAAGTGGGAATTATCGACCAAAAAAAGTGCAAGTTATCGACCAAAAAAAGTGTAAGGCATCAACCAGTATCTGCAAATCATAAACCAAAAATGCATGTCATCGATACAAGAAATGGAAGCCATCCACAAAAAAAGCAAGTCATCGACAAAAAACTGCAACGCGACAATTTTTCCCGATTTATGTAGAAAACTTTTGAAGCCCATTTGAAGAAAACAATTAGCTTCGTTGCCCATATCTCTGGTCCCAAGTAACATCCGATCGTACAGAAACCTGTTTTGGAATCCTTGATACCATGGCTATCCAGCCTATTTGGTCCATTTACCCCACAAGTCTTTTCTTTATCGGATTTAGTCCCATTATACAAAGCAATATTTTTTTGATCATCTGAAGATAACAATTAGCTCAATTCAGAAAGGCCGAAAATTCGGTAACGTACGTGGACGGTTTATGTTTGATTATAGTATTAGATTCTCCAATCAAAGAATAATATTTTGAATCTCTTGGTTAAACTCTATACGTTTAAAATTTGTCTTCACGTCATTTTAAACATTTTATGCATTCCCATAATTTTTTTTATAAAGCCTTAGAATAGAAGCATACGAATGATTGTGAATTTATGAATATTTGAAGAGGAAACTTCTCTTCATGCAATTTAATTCTTTTCAAGAAATTATGAATTCCAAACATTTTATTCCTTTTATTTCATTCCATTGGTTTAATTACTTTCATAATAATTATTATTCCTTTAAAATATACAAGATATTGTTTTATTTGTTTTTGATGAAACATAATGAATGAGGGGCGAAATGAAAGAGTGATAGAGAGAGGGAGGGAAAGAAAGGGAGATATAAAAGCTATTTGCTGTATGTCATCTGCAGACTTTAACCAGGATTTAAATTGAAATTAAAATCCTTAAGATTTATATAAACCCAGGCATTGTTTTAAAATCATTATGGTCTCTGCAAAATAAAAGCAATAAATTTTATTTACAATTTATTATCACAACTTTTATGCACAACATACTTTTAAAATACAGTTGGTGTCGGTTAAATAATAACGGGATTTATGGTGGCCTTAACAATCTGGATACGAGATTTCGATGGTGTTAGTTAAATAGTAGAAGGCTTTATGCTGTCTTTTAACAATTTTTGGATATCTTATTTAAAATGAAATTTCGAAAAGAGATCTCTTTAGGCTTTAATAGTTTGTTAGGAGTTAAAATCATTGGAGTAAAAAAATCTTTGCTCTAAATTCATAGCTAACATAGCTGAATTGAAGACTTACAACATTCCTATTATTGTGCCGCATTGACTCTTCTAATATAAAAATTATATGTGATGATAGGCTTAACCATCCAGAAATTATGTGTGTAAAGATAAATTCGAATTTAAAAACCAAAGACGCAAACCCACACTTTTAGCAGCGCCAGTTCTTGCCTCTCATAGGGTAAACTTTGCTATTAACAGAGCACTGTTAACTATTTAACTGTGGCAATAGTAAATTATTCTTCTACTTTGCAATTATTTCAGTCTATTGACATAAAATATAATTCTCATTATGATCATTATTATTTGGGAACAAAAGTGTTGAAGTTTAAAAGACGGTTGGAGACGGTGGAAAACGGACATTTTCTCAACTCTCAAAATTATCCCAGCTATCCCACTACAGCGGTTCTAAAGTTTACCCTCTGGAGTACCATTTGTATATCGTCTGTATGATGTACTATTTCTTATATGTTCCAAAATGGCCACTGATCTTCTAGAGATTTTTCAAGCAAGAAATTAATATTTTCAAAGCCAATTTTCTCAATATCATATCACTTAATATGTGACTATGTTGCTGATTATATTAAGAGGCCTTGAAAACTTCCTTTGCATATAGTATGGTACAAAATTAGCTCCTAAACAAGTGAGTTTGTTGAGATGAACACTGTTAAATAGCTAACAGTGCTCTGTTAAGCGCAAATTTTGTTCTGTTAATAGGAATGGCCAAATGTGGCGCTACTAAAATTTATGGATTGTGTCTTGGATTTTCAAATTCGCATTTATCTTTGCATACATCAAGAAATTTTGAATTCATTTCTAATTATGCGTTCTCAGCTGCTTGTTTACATTTAAACACGGAATATTACACTTAAAGCTGGGCATAACATTAACAGGACGATTTATTATTTTAGACCATCATCATTAATGGAGTATTAAGTGCATCAATAGCAACCATTTAAAGGCATTATCGTTTCTGTTTCAGAGCTCTATTCAGTTCTTCTTGCCACAGCAATAGACAAGTATTCTTTTTTATTTGACGCCACTTAAGAATCTTAAAAAAAACCAAACACAAACAAAAAGTCAACCATCTTTGAGTGAAACTAAGACATCTTAATTCTTACTTCATGTGAAATTTCACTTCCTCGGTGGTTATACTTAAGAACCATAAAAATAAATAAAAGAAGACTAAAACAGTCTTTAACACCGTAAAAATACACTTTTGGGCCACAAAATCATCATCAACCACACAGCAAATGATGCACGCAATATAGTAAATAAGGCAAATGAAATAGAAAGAAAACAGAAACCAAAAACAAAAGAAAAGAACGAAAAGAACGATAAAGAATATACCGAAATACCCATAATAAGTGAATGGAAGTGTCTTCTAACTGAACTTTTCTGCTAAATATCGTATTAAAACAACATGCCTTTTATGAGTATCACTACCGCACACACACATGCTTAAAATATTGTTGTGGTCAATTTGTTGTTGCCGGTTTTTTTTTATTTTTTTGCTTTTAAACATATTGCGGTCAATTACATTCATAAATCACTTTTATGTTAACAAATCTGGCTAAAAGTTGGCTATTTGACTAGATTGTTTGTTTGTTCAATTGTTTGCTGGGTAGCTTGTCTCGTGTTAGGTACTGGTATCAGACTAGCCTGGCTGCTTGACTTTCCACTTAGTATTTGTCTAGCTGACTGGTCGATAATTTCTTTTTTGTTTCCTTTTTTGTCTTTCGGTGACTGGCCTGTTATTTAAGGCCGCATTGTTATTTAAGATGACCTAACAAGAGATGGTTATTGTGATGGTTTATTGAACGGCTGGCTTTCAATACATACCACCAACATACATTTCCACTCATAGATTATCCATCTTCGTTGACAATAGAAGGAGAAGGTGTTGAAATTTCTTTGTTCGATTGGAGGTGTAGAATGATGTGTTAAATAGAAATCATTAACAGCAATACATCAAACTGCTCGTAAAGCTAAAGTCTTCGTTATAGTAGACAAAGGATATGGAAGTGGGAGAAGTTAAACACACTCAATTGAATGTATGCATGTATTCTGTATGGATTCAATAGCTTTGTAATAATATACAACATTGTTCTTGGTATCAGTAATAAGGAAATGAACCAATACTTCTTTAATATCCTTTAAAGATAGAAGGCATATTGCTTATGTGTGCGTATATAGCAGGAAGAGCTCTTTAGGGAGTTTTTATATTAACTGGTTTGAAGAGGGCGTTTTCATAATGCCTTATATTTTAACATACTAATACATATTGATATAATTGCGCAACACAAACTATTATACATTTAAAAATAGTAAATTCAATAAATAGTTAAAGTAATGAAGTATGTGTTCCCCTCCGCCCTTCTACAACTGTTCACCTCTGTCCTTCTACAACTTTGATTCGCCGCATCTCTGCAGCTTTAATTTGCTCCCAATCTACTGCTCCGCATCTCTGCCCGTCTGAGGCTTAGATTCTCTACTTCTTTGCCCGTTCTGCATCTGTGCCCCCCTGATTCACTGTTCCGCCGCTCTTCTGGCTTTCTAAACCTCTGCTTCCCTGCTCCTTTGGAACTCTACTACTCATTACTTCTGGACGCCTGCACTTCTGATCCTCCGCTTCTCTCTGTCCCTTTACATATCTATCACTCTGTATAAGTATCTACTTCCCTGAATCTCTGTTCCTATCATGGGAATTCCTTTGCAAAACATCTTTCGTTCTTCATACCTAGGCTGTAGGAATACTTTACATTCCAAAACAGTTTTCGTTCTGGTAGGATAACCTTTGAAACCGCAGATTGTTTTTTTTAAGACCAAATAAATGCTCTTTATAAATCGAGCAACATTCGATAAAATTTAAAAAGGAGTGGCTTTCTAGTGGGCTAGCTATTTATAATTCGAAAACAGATTTCATGACGGTCATGTAACTCGTGGGTTAGAAGATCTAGTCGACGAAGCTAATTGTTTTCATCAAATAAGCAAAAAAGTTTGCGATCTAAATCGGCCAAAATTGTCACATTGAAGTCTTTTTATCGATGACTTGACTTTTTGTGAATGGCTTCCATTTGTTGTGTCGATGACAAGCATTTTTTTGGTCTTTCAAGTTTTTGTTCGATAACTTGCATTTATATTGGTCGATGATTTGCATATTTTTGGTCTATGACTAGCATATTTTGGATGAAGACTTGAATTTTTTTGATCGATGACTTGCATTTTTTCGTCGATGATTTGCAGTGTTTGGTCTATGATTTGCATTTTCTGGGTAGATGACTTTAATTTTTTGTGTCGATGACTTCCTCTTTTGTGTGGATGACAAACATTTTTGGGTCCATAACTTCAAGTTTTTGGTCGATGGCTTGAATTTTTTTGGTCGATAACTTACATTTTTACTTTCGTCGATGACTTGCATTTTTTTTTGGTCGATGTCTGGCATATTTTGGATGATGACTTGAATTTTTTTGATCGATGACTTGCATTTATATTGATCGATGATTTGCATGTTTTGGTCGATGACTTGCATTTTTTGGTCGATGATTTGCTTTTTTTAGGTCAATGACTTATGTAACTTGAGTTACCCGACCGTCACGAAATCCGTTTTGGAATCCTTGATCTAAAAGCTATCATACTTGGCCCAAAAGCCACACCCTTTTAAATGTAATCGAAATTTGCCTAATAAATGTAGAGAACTTTTTTGCTTCTATAAAAAATTTAGCTTCGTTGGCTATATCTCCGTAATGAAAATTGTTTTGGAATACTTAATCCCATAGCTATACAGCCCAGATAGCTTCGAATTTTACACGATTTATGGAGGGTAATTCGCTTAAGGATAAATATTTTTTTATTTGTCATCATTTAAAGCAGTTTGTTGCCTCTTTTCCATTTTAATCTCGAAGTGATTAATACTGGAAAGATTTAAATTTTAATTTGAAATATGACATGTTAAGTTCGCTGTTTTTTTTTTTTTTGCTTTTCTTACGTTACAGGCTTACGTTTCTTCTGCTATACTTGGTCTGCGAATGCCTCTCTTCTTGTATTGTTTTAGTTGTTTGTCATTGTATCTCATGGCTTATTACAAAGTTTATTGTCTGTAATACGATAACAGTTTTTGTTAACTCGCTGCTGGTGTGGCTGTTTAGATGACTGAATGAATGAATGAATAAATGAATGGAGCGTTCTGTCGGGCGCTACAATGCTAGGGAACTGACAGACTAACTAACTGACTAAATGTTGTTTTAGTGGTCTGTGTTTAATTTTTCTTTTCGTTTGTATCGTATTTCTGCGTGTGTTTTCGTATTTTCCCCCTATAGAATTGGTTGTGTTATGATTTTGATGGTTTTTGTTTTCTTTGTTGTTGTTTTTGTTTTATCGCTTGAGGTTTTTATTCCAATTTAATTTTCATTTTTGGAAACTTGTTTAATTTTTTTTTTTTTGCCTTTTCTTGTGTTTTGCCTTTAAAAGGTCTACAGTGGCTGGTTGGGTTTTGTTTTTTGGATTTCTTGTTGGATTTCTTATTGGATTTCTTTCTTTCTGTCTTTAATTCTGCTGAGAGATTTCGCAATATTTCTTGTGAACATTGGGTTTGTTTGCCTTAAAACAACAATGATTTATGATTTGAAAATTATGGCAAACTTAATTTCCATCATTTTTTTGCCTCTTCTGCTTTGGCAGTTTTAAAAACGGCTTAAAATTTTATAAATTCCATTACAAAACTTCCATACAGGCAAGCAGGCAGGCAGGCCTATATGTATGTATCGGGTGGGTCATCTATCGGTTTAAATTTGAATCATCGTGTATTACGAATCTTGGCAATACTTACTTTGTTTAAATTTTCAAAATTTAAACTTTTAAATGTCTCACCCTATATATAAAGAGAGCAGACCGTGCGTCAAGATGTTGCAAAGCAACTACAATACGCTTTTTAAAATTGTTCAGCAGACCACAACAAATTTTTTTTGCCTCATGTTGTAATTTAACGTCATCATCGTCATACAAATCTACGTATCATCATTATTTAAAACATTGTAATCATCATAATTATCGTCATCTTTAAAACAAAGCCAAAAGCAAGTCACTAATTTAACTTCCGCTACATGACGTTTTTATTTTTATTTTTTCTTTCTCTCGTACAAAATCGTCTTAAGCTTTTTAAAATTACCAACAATGCAAGCTTTCAACACAAAAAAAAGGAAAAGAAAGAAAAATGAAAAGTGTGTGTAATTTTGTTGAAAAATGGTCTACAAATACTGTGTGGTACTCAAAATTTATGATGACGCGATAACAAATCATCATCAGAATGATGATGAGTATGATGATGATGTTGAAAGTATTTCATATTTTTCTGCTAACGCATGCTAAATCTGCTGAATGACTGACTGAATGAAAGTATCATTTAAATAACAATGTAATCAAAAAAAAAAAAAATGATGATAATGCAGGGTAATTTCGTTAACCCATTTGCCTACTATGCGGCCTGATTTTGCTGCTTCTGCTTTTTGTGCTGTTTGTACTGCCTATGCTGCTGTTAGATTACACCAAAACGTGTGCTCTCTCAAGTAAATCGAAAGTTTACAACGATATTACTGCAATAATTCTGTTTGTCTGTCTGTGTGTGTATATACTTATAATTAAAGACAATTATTATGGCGTTCACTTTGTATTTAGAATGTTGTTTCATTATTCCGAATTCCTTTTTGATTTACTAACAGCCAACAATTACCACCGCTTATATAAATACCGTAGAAGTATTTTTGTTATCTCTGTTTGCTTGTAAGTTATGCTAAGAACATGTTATAAGTCATTTGGTTGTTGTAGAGAGCTTAAACTTAATCATTTGGCCTAAATGCCTTAAGCTGCCAGCTTAGATGAGTATTAACTTTACTCTTGTCAAACGGAATTCAAAGATTTTGTTTTTCCGTTTTCAAGGAATTTTAAATAGTAATCAATTTAATTATTTTAATTAGCCGTAAGATATTCGTAACGAAATTTGTTAAAAATTAAAAATTGAATTCTTGAAGAAAATTCTCTTTGAAAACATTGCATTTGTTTGTGTCAAGGTTTTATCCTAAGGGCAATTTTTAATGCCACCTTTCGTTATTAAAATATCCATTCTGTTCACAAGTTTTAAGGACAGCGTAAAAAGTTATTTCCAAGACGTTTCCAAATCAATTGGATTTCATAGATGACTCTTAAACTAATCAGTTGCCCGGTTTTAAGGATTTATTTTGTAGCAGATAGCAGCCAAGCAATGCTCGACAGATCCTCGTGTAGGCTTGCAAATCTAATGCTCTTGACATGAACAAGTCTTTTGGCTATCTGTAGGTAGAAACCAGTATTGATTGTTAAAACAAGACTCAGTCGTCCATCTATTAGGTTCATCGTTTTTATTTTAAGAGATACAGGCAAACAAAAAAGTCTACATACGCCGGTGTATGTTGACTTTTTCCTGTTGCCTTTTTTTATCAAATCTAAAAAGACGTTGTAGCGCTGTTTACGGCACTCCCAATCAAGAATGCTTGAAGAGCAAAACGAATATGAAAAAACTATTTTATAGAAATTATTGGAGGAAATAAAAAAGAAAAATTAGCATACAACGGTGTACGTAGACTTTTTTCTTTGACTATATATGGCCTTAACATATTTTTATTATTATTTAGGCTATTTCACAGCCTTAAACAATTATTTGAGCAATTGTAGAAGGTTCCAGTATGACAGGGTTGCCATTTGTCCTTGCTTAGAAACGGTGTTACAATATGTTGGCCGTTGTATGTTGACTTTTTCTTTGACAGTATATGGCCTTAACATATTTTTTTATTATTATTTAGGCTATTTCACAGCCTTAAACAATTATTTGAGCAATTGTAGAAGGTTCCAGTATGACAGGGTTGCCATTTGTCCTTTCCTAGAAACTGCGTGGCTTGGCTTGTTTCATTTAGTTTCGCTAATGGCTCACAAGGTTAGTGGAAATTACCGTTATTTTAATACTAAAGGCATGTGCGGTCCCGTTACAGATGTTCATAGCATAATTGGTCATTACAACCCTTCAGTCAGGATAACATCCTAGCTTCACACACCACTTATGTTGTGTGCGTTAATTTTATACACGTGACGTACAGGTTAAAGTCGACTTCAAACGACAGATTGTTGAGAAACTCTAGTGGCACTTTTATTTACTCTCAGAGTTTTTGCTAGAAATCTGCTGAGAGGAAGTCGTCGAAGGATTTATTTTTTTCCATTTTTTCGTTTTGTTGTCTGACCTGGGATTTTAACCTACTAGAGTACGGCGACTTCCCTTTACAGATGTTCCCAGGTCATATTACCATTAGTCATTCTAGTAGCCGTACTCTAGTAGGTAGTTTGCTGGCTTCAAATCTCAGGTCAGACATCTCCAACAAAACTAAATAAGAAAAAAATATTTCTTCGGCGAGTGCCTCTCAGCAGATTTCTGGGAAAAACACCAAGAGTAAATTAAATTGGCATGAAAAAATCGTTCGGGGTTGATTTTAAACTGTAGGTTCCGCTACTAATGGATAAATTGAATACATACCACATAAGTGGTATGTGAAGTGTTAGTAAAAATCATGTGCTTGACTATCTAATCCACAGACAACACAGTTACATTTTTTATCATGTTAAGACAGCTACGCTTCCATTGGCCTTTGCAAAGACTTTTCAACTAATTGCACCAGTTTTTCGAAACTCTACGTGTTATAAGAAATGTTAACAATTTTTTTGAATTCTTTTTGTGTTTCATAAACCATCAAATACTAAAGAATTCAAGTGAATTTCAATTGTTGTCAATAAACGATAAACGAATCAGGCCTAAACGAATTCAAGAAAAATATGTCAAATGTTCTTATTTTGCTTACAATCGATTGCAATCTACAATATTCATGTTTAATAAAGAAGAATAAGTATATTTCATTCATTCAGTCAATAAAGAGATGAGTAAACCATGTAATTGATTGTATTGTATTCTGTATTCTGTATGCTGTATTCTGTTCTGCAATACAAAAAAAAATTGGAAACATTTGCAACACACATCATTAGAAACTGCAAGCAATAAACGTGATACTTCCATATGCATGTGACTAACTGACTGACTGTCGATGTTAATGTCTGTGATTTGTGAACTCTAGCCGCATAAGAAAGATGTTTATGACCCAATATACCCGATCAATCGTTGCGTTAAATGGAGCAAAAGTTTAAGAACTTTTCATAAAAAGTTTATTGTTCTTCTTAATTCTTGCAAAAGAATTAAATTGAAATTTGAAATTATTATTGCGGTTTGGTATTGTTTTGTTAATGTCTTTTGAAGTTTTGCCGATCAATAGTGTTACCATTCCATTTCAAAGTTTATTGAACTGTCACTTTGACTTGTGCGGTTAATTTTTTTCTTTTTCTCTTCAATGGTAACTCATATTACAACAGTGCTTTCAATAAACGTAATTATGCATTAAACGTAAAGAATTCAAATAAGTTGGTTTCTATTACAATAACAATTGCAATGACGTCAAATTTATTGTTGTGCTGGTCTTTAAAACAAAATTGAAAAAAAGTAGAAGATATTTGAGCTGGTTTTTCGTTATGAACACTTCTGTGCCAACAAACAAAACGAACATTGCCCTGCAGTCTCTGTGACTCTTACTAGTTCTCACGTATGATGAGTTAACGGAATTTTGCTATGTATGGTGCATAAATGTTCCCTTTGGCCATATACGGTGCCTTTAGCATTACTCCTCAGATACTATTGGAGTCGACTGTAGGTCCCACAACTTATGTATGAAATTATCACACACAACATGGGTGGTGTGAGAAGCTGGTCGTAAACCTGACTGAAGGGTTGTAAGGACTAATTATGTAGCTATGTATGTATGTATTGTTGGAAATGATTTTGGGAGAACTTCTATCTAAAGTAGTGGTTAAGGGGTAGGCGACTAGGAACTTTTTGAGGATATTTAAAGCTTGTTTTGCTAGAATAGAGTAGTCCCAAGGAGATGCCAAAACTTTTACGGTTGTTGATGCGGATGACCCTAATTCCCGTTAAAACGGACTATTTGGCCAATGTTTGGCTAGTGTTTGAGATGTGAATAGGGTGGTACTTCTAGATATTGGAGAGCAATAGTGTAGTGTATGTAGTTTGTTGCATGGTCATGAGATTTTTTAGTGAATCGATTATGGATTATAGCAATAAAGCTTAAGATTGTGCGGGGCTATTTTATGTAGGCTGCCCGATAAGTATAGTGTCTTCCTCAGGTGTTTGCGATCACCAAGGCTGATCTGTGAATAGTCCGTTTGCCTTGATGCCAATGGCTGGGCATAATGTCCGCTTGAGACTACTATCAGTCTGCAGAAAGGCCTTTACTCTTGGACACGTATGGGATGCTGCTGTTCTGAATTTTAGCGCATAGCAACGTGGTAGACATTGTAATTGCAAATGAACTGGCAAAGGGTGGTAGGCTGCTGCTAGCTACAGCCTGCAGAGAGTCCAATACAAGGCTGTTGTTATATGGTTATGAGTTGATATGGTGTTGGGTTACTAGGTATTATAAAGTAAGTCAAATGGATGGACGTGGTGTAAAAATATTTCTTTCGGCTCATCGATTGAGTCATGAGACGGACAGTTCAAATCTGAGTAGAAGACGTTGCAGTATGTCCAGGCTGTTTTTCTCCAGTTTTGCCCATAAAACTTACATGATTTGTGGAAACGTGCAATAGCCACAAAATAACGAGCACAGTCAGTGTCTGTAGCCATAAATATTTTCGTATTGGAAGATATTTAGAAAAAAAAAAAACAAAGTTTTACAAAAGATCAACACGAGATCATATCAAATATTTACATAGTATGTATGTGAAGATAAATTCGAATTTAAAACCCAAAGACGCAAACCCACACCTAGCAGCGCCACTTCTTGCCTCCAACAAGGTAAACTTTGCTATTAACAAAGCACTGTTAACTGTTTAACAGTGGCAATAGTAGATTAGTTTTCTACTTTTCAATTATTTCAGGCTATTGCATGAAATGTAATACTCATTATGATTATTATTATTATTTGGGAACAAAAGTGTTGAAATTTAAAGGACGGTTGGAGAGGGTGGAGAACGGAAATTTTCTTAACTCTCAAAATTATTCCATCTATCCCACTAATATGCTTCGAAACACTACCCTCTGGTGTACCATTTGCATATAGTCTATATGGTGTACTATTTCTAATATGCTTCAAATGCTCACTGATCTTCTAGAGAATTTTCAAGCAAAAAATTTATATTTTCAAAGCCCATTTCCTCAATACTATATCACTTTATGTGTGACTATGTTGCTGATTATATTAAGAGGCCTTGAAAACTTCCTTTGCATATAGTATGTTACTAAATCAGCTCCTAAACAAGTGGGCTTGTTCAAATGAATAGTGTTAAATGGCTAACAGTGCTCTGTTAACAGCAAACTTTGTTCTGTTCAGAGGAAATTTTGCTCTGTTATCACCAAATGTGGCTTCGCTAAAATTTATGGATTGCGTCTTGGATTTTCAAATCAAATATTTTGTATAACTAATGACTGTCAGAATAGGGGCGTAAATTAAAAAAAAAACACACGAGATAACACTTCCCAAAAAAATTTTTAAAACTTTTTGGCAAACCATTCTCGTTCTTATCAGTGTGACTGCTAATTGCCTTCGTTTGCAGATGTATATGTGATGTCATGATATGCAACTGAAATTTGTTTCCTCGATTACTTTGGAATGAGAAGGCTTTTCCAAAGATATTTAAACATGTGGCAGGTAGTCCTATCAGGTAGTGTAGGCAGATTGCAGATCCTTTCTAAAGTTTTACATTTTTCTACTGCCTATTTCAATTGCTTGCAAAGTGCAATTGTTCGCCACTATTTTTTTTTTCTTACACTTTTAAATCCCCTTGAACGTATAACTTCTGTCAAACCTTTCAAAATGATTTGTACATTTGCCATATGTATTCCCAACGGATTTCCACATCAGTTAATTAATAATTAACGAAAAAAACCTTGAAAACGAAAAAAAGGGAAACAAAATTTCACATATTTCATGCCAGTCTATCATCACATGCCTATCATCATTTAATCATTAATATTGTATCTTTGCCACAATACCTAGAACGTCATCTCTTATATAATAAAACAGAAAAAATAAGTTCAACGTTCAACACTGTATTTAACCAACCACAACAGCGTTGAAATGACCATCAAATCTTGACTCTCTGCTCTGATATTGCACTGCAGCAACGTCTCATACTTAAGCCCAGCGGATGAATGAAGAAGATGCCACACCATCATCACTTGTTTTCCTTTTTTCCCTGTTCCCGGGAGATGTTTTTCTTTGTGCCGGCAACGGCAAAAACAAAATCGTCTCCATACTATGATAACAAGCTTAACAAAACAATTTAAGGAAATATATGTTGAAAAAAGTAGAGGAAAAGAATACAAAACAAACGAGGTTGAATAAGAGAAGAAACGTTTTGTAAAACTTTAAATCGTGGCTTTTTTTCTTCTTGCAATTGCCTTTTTTGATTTCCTTCATGCCTGTTAAAGACATCCAATCACCGCCAGCCACCACTACCACCAGCACCACCACCACTATCATCACTGTTTGTGGCAAATAAAGCAGGAGTAGTAGAAAGAATGTAAAGAAGAAAGAAAGAAAAAATAGCGAGGAATTATTTTTGTATCAATCCCTGTAACATTTGTATCTGTTTCTGATGCCATTGCTGTTACTGTTGCCATTGTTGTTGTCATCGTCAACATTGTCGTCGTTGTTGTATAATTCTCCGGTTTTTGTTGTCGTTATTGTTGCTGTTACCCCGTTCCTTTGGGTCTTGAAATGCTCAAAACATTGTATTTTAAAGACTTTTTATGCTTGTTGAGTTAAGCAGAATCATTGTTGTCGTCATTGTTGTTGTTGTTGTTCTATTCTACATCTTTTTATTGTATTTCAGTTTTTTCTGGTTTAATTCAGTTTCTCTTTAGCCCTTCACTCAGCGTTTATTAGTGGCATATATTGAGTTTGACACTGTTTTGGCAACAACTTAGGAAATGATTGTCATCGTTCAATGTTTGATGCTCAGGATAAACGAGATTAAAATAGACTTCAATGTTTCGAAAAGATTCAGGTTTTATGAAGATTAAAACAACAACAAAAACAAAAATAAATAAAATAATATCGTATGTGATGTCATTAAAGACGAGGAAGGAAGGGAAGGCCTATTTAGTGAATTATTAAATTCGTCATTAAACTCAATTAAAATAGTTTCTATTTATAACAAATGCAATAAAAATGTATGCATAAATAATTGCCGAGTGGAGTGGCTAAGTTTATATTCTTCATGTCAAATAAAGATTTTTGGCGAAAGTCATGTATAATGGCATATTTACGGCTGAAAGTAGTGGAAGAAAAGAAAATAGTTGGATTCGTGGCGGCTACCATCCAATTGTAAAGAAAAAACCATGGAGTTATAATATAGATCCTTTCGATGAACCAAAAGTTGTCTGTTCATGCAGAATTGTGAAAGAGAGTTGAAGATGACCCTACACTAAGGTCATGGATACCGAGACTCGATTAACGTGATAGAATGACAGATTTCCTATGACTCAGATTTGAGAAGTATGGAACAAGATAAACCCACGACCCACCTTGTCAGCGAAAAATATGGTACAGGCCATAATAACATCTAAAGTAGATTGATACCTACAAAATGGCTCATAATTTACATGTAAACGATGCTTCACTCTGAAGCATAGCTAAACACAATCAACGGATTACTCCGTCATGTTAGTTAAATAATCCAATCCAAAAGAACAGACGATTCCTACAAGTTTTCATTACTCTTTTCTTTTATATCCGAACGCTTTTTAATACTTGCTAAGGTTAGACAAAAAAAATTGAATTCAATTTCACTTTGATCGATGTCATCTCTTGTTATTACAATCCTACAGTGAGGATTACGGCCTAGCTTCTCACACCACTTATGTTGTATGTGTTAATTAGATACATGTGTGGCGGGCGATCTTCAGTTTAAAGTCAACTCCTAAAGATAATTTACTCTCAAAGCTTTTGCCAGAAATCTGCTGAGACGAAGTCGCTGATCAAATCTTTTGCCAGAAATCTGCTGAATTAATATTTTTTCATGTTTCGTTTTCTTGGAGATGTTTGACCTGGGTTTTGAACCGCGACCTCACATCTCATAAGCCAACACTACTTACTAGGCTACGGCGACTACAGCAATGAATCGTTTTTTCGCTGCTCATAAGTACTCATGAAATTTTGAGTATGAATGAGTCAGCAGTATTGAAATTCAGCTACTCGTGCTCACTACAACATTGATTTATAAGTACAGGTTGCAATGAGTATGAGTACAGCGTTGACATCAAACTCCTAACATTCGAAATATACATACGGCTACTCATTCAGATTCATAAATTTAGAAAAATATTTATAATACTCATAAATGATTCGAGTGATTCTAGTGAGTATTGTAGTCTTCGTACGCGAATCATACTTATTTTGTGATTCTTGTAAATGTTGAGTAAAGAAGAATCGAAATCAACAACAACTTGCATATTGTTAAGTATGAGTGCGATGAGTACTTTAAACTTAGAATATAAGTAGTTTGAGTATGATATTAAAATAAGTATGAATGCGTATAAGTACCAGGAATTATGAGTATGATTCTAATCTACTCATCTTTTTGAATACTCATTGTTGATCTCTGGTTCGTACATTAGTTTCACAGCAACAAGTCCTTAAGTAGTCGTCATAATTCAATACCATAAACAGTTGAAATAGAATATATTGTTTACATAGCCAATTACAATGGCTTGACGGTAACTATTCAAGTGTAAATTATTCCTTGAGGGCGTCCACTGTTCGAACTTATGGCCTCCAATTAAAAGAAAAAATTCACTTTTATTTCTGTGTTTTCCTTCCTGCCATTACTTCGTTTACTTCGACTTTGTCTTTGAGAATGTTTTGTTGTAAACACTTCGCCATTACAAGCTCATCTGCGTTTTTCGCTTCATGCATTCGTTTGGATGCTCTTTTTCCTTGTTTTATTTTTCCTTTGATGTGTGTGACGATGGTTATGGCAATGACTGTGGCTGTAGCTATGGCTGGTGTTGCCATTTCTGCTATTCTGCTACTTATTTTCCTGCTTACGTTATTGCAATGCGTTGTTTGTCTTCTGTAACACTTACTTTCCAGGGTCTTACTGGTGCATGAAATTCGTACAACGTATTTCGTTTTTCCATTTTGATTTCCTTTTTTTTTCTTCTTTTGTCTTTTGCAGTTCTGAGCTGTTGTTCTATTTTCGTTTTTCCAATTCGTATGCAATCAATGACGATGATGAAACACAGCCAACAATTGTTGTTACAGTTTGGGTTTTGGTATACAAAAATATATCTGCACTCCTATATATGTATGTATATCTGGTATTACATACATATTTATTGATATTGACAAATTTGTTAGTCTTTAGACCAAATATAATTGTCGGTTCTGTTCCAATTGTTTAGAAGTGAAAGATTATTGTGGAAGACGACCTTATTGCATTGAACAAAAGAAAAAAGAATTACTTGGTCTATGAAAGCCTTTCGGTTGATTTCAAAATTCTCAAGTACTAGAAATTGTGTTTTGTTTTGTGGTTTTTGTTTTCTCAATTTGTTCTTCTTTGTTCTATGTACATATATCGAGGAGGTTGTATGTATGCTCTTGTAATAAGGCTTTAAATAAATGTAATCTTTTGTAAGACCCAAGAGTTAACAAAAGAAATTGAAAAATTTTTGTTACTCCAATAAATCATGTTTGGGGGAGGGCAGGTTTGGAAAAGCAAATGAAAAAATTAGGTCGTAAATTGACAAAATATAGACAAGAAAAGGATTTTATGTAAAGACACAGGTTTGTGACAAAGTAAGTCATGTTACCACAGTTATACTGGTTATTTTAAGTCCAATAATGTTGAAACTGCAATCACAGCTGCTTCTCAGATTGTTGCTTGCTTTACCCATTTGCTGTAATAAAATGCAGAAGCAAGCAATGGCTATAAAGACAGCCGTTGTTCAAATCCTGTATAAAAGTATATATGTACGTATATTTACAGGCAGTAAAGTGGTCATTAGATTCCTAGGGTGTGTTTACGCCACATCTATGGTTGTCCATGAGTACCGGATGTATCTGGAGGAGATAACGAGACATATCAGCTTCCGTTATATACCTAGAAAGTGCATACATCTCATCTAAGGTTGCCTAGAGTGTTTCTTGAGGAAAGCCTGTATATGGTTTCCTGGTATAGATATATACACAACAAAAATTTGCAGTAAAACTGACCAGAGTTTGCTTTGGAGACCTCATAGTAGTTATAACGGATCTCTGGTTGTACATGCGCCAAGGCCGGGAACATTTCTGAATAATTGCTGTAATGAACATCTTCTCTGTCATTGTCCGGCGCTTGTAGATCTAAAAATAACGATTTTAGGGTGCCCAGATTTTACTGACAATACGTGGCTAGCCTTAAGTGATTGGGATGGAATCCACTACTTCATAAAACTGTCGGATTGGCTGAGATATGCTAACCAGTAGTTATAATTTTATGTCGTATAAGGTAATATCAGTGTTACAAAGGGGTTTTATAGGACCAAAGTTGTCAATTCTCTAACTTGACTGATTTAATCTAACTTAACTAAGGTCTTAACTAAATTAGCGACTATTCGTAGGCTAATAAGTGTTATCCGAGCTAGATACCATCAGATAACCAGAATCTTAATTCTTGACAGGTTATTGGATTTTAATACTGCTTCCTTTGGATGCAGGTCCACTGAGGAAGAGGAGACTGTTGTTCACTTTCTCTGCCAGTGCCCGTCTCTTGCTAGGTGTCGATATAGGTTATTTGGCTCCCCATTCCTGGTTAGCTTAACGGAGCTATCATCTATTGACATCAAGGATATAGCTTCGTTCATCAAACTTTCTGGCTGGTTTTCCAGTGCGGGGTAGTGTGCTTTTGTCGTGCAGACCTTGCGCTGACCAACTTCCTCCTTTTCTCTGATTTTGGTGGAACTTGGTTAGTACAGGGCCTGCGTTCACCCGTGGCATCACAACGGGCCGTTATGCGTGCTCAAGTGAGCTTTGTGATATCAGAGCTACCACTCCGACCTAACCTAACCTAACTGCTTCCTTGGGCTGAATTTGTGGAAATTAAGGCTATCAGGGTAATATACATTGCAATACGTTTGCAGACTATCTAGCAATACAAGAGCTAAACTTCTCCCCTATTGCTTCCGGTCTGTTTTGGCGATCTACAAAATCCAGCAGGACATAAATACTTAGGAACTACGTGGAGAAGAAGTTTGGCTCTTAGTGGCTAGATTGCGCAGGTTAGTGTAAGTTCAAGTGGCTCCTAATCTCCCTAACGGGAGAATATCTGATAAGTTGTTTACACAAGTACAACCTGAATTTGTGACTTGAGCAAGACTAGATCTTCAGAGAAGAACGTTTGCTTTTCTATACAAGTGACGTGAAAGAGTGAACTTAAATCGCATTCTTATTGAAGGTCTTTACTTGGAAGATGGATATTTCAACAATTTGAAGTTTCTATAACGTTATAATACAGTACGAAAGGCTTTAGAAGGTGAGTGCTTCTATTTTAATCACAAGATATTTCTCATCTTATTAACCTTGTGAAGATAGTAATTTCAATATGGTATACTATGTTTGAATTTGTTGCTTCAATTAATTTGAATTAAGTTAAGGCAAGACGCAGAACTTAGCTTATTAGGCATGAGGCCTCTGTTCAAACTCTGACTCCGACAAGTCGGACATGTCCAACAAAGCGAAATATGATGAAATATGTCATCAACGACTTCCTCTCAGCAGTGTTCTGGCAAAAACTCTGAGGGTAAATAAAATTGCCATGAAAAGCTTTTCAAAAATCTGTCGTTCGGAATCGACTTTAAGTTGTAGGTCCTGCTACTCATGTATAATTAACTCACACGACATAAATGCTTTGAGAAGCTAGGTTGTAATACTGACTAAAGAGTTGTAATGATTAATTATGTTATGTAAGCCTGAGAACTAAAGCTCAAAATTGCATTTGAAAGATTTGAGGACTTATGTTATATTTATGCTTTTGCTACTCTTTTGACAGGAATTCGTTGTGAAAAATATGTTGCATAGTAACGATAATAATTAATCGAAGACGTTTAATTTGTGACAATGTTATGAGGAATTACTGTGTACTGTTCTTTATTAAAGATTTACAAAAAAAATTATGTTTTATATTGTTACGTTAAAAATGTTTAAAATATGAGTTCGTAGATTACAAATAATGAAAAAATAAATTTGTGTTTAGTTTTAATTAAAATTCTTTATTGTTTGCACAATTCTGTGTGCTACTGTTTACAGCTTGATGTACACAACAACAATTTACTTTGTTTATTATTCTCCTTTACACTCTTTTGGCGTAAACACTAACTATTGTTGTACGGCAGATCTTTATAATGGAGATCTTCAAACCAAGATTATTCACTTCACACGCAACGCGTCTTCATACAAGACTGGCTGAATTATTGCTGACTCCATTGCCTGCTTTGTCTTGCTTTTTATATCGCAGGGTAAAGAGTCTGATGAATGCTCTTGAAGGAGAATGACTTTGCATGTTGTTTACGTTATAGTATTGTGTGTATTTTGTTTACATGTGTCCTTGCTGTGTTGTTGTTGCCTGTTTGTTTACTTGATTATCCCTTTTTTATACTGATGTTGTTGCAATATTTTTGTTTGTTAGTTGATTATGTAAACAAGTACATTGTTTTTGTTTATCATTTTAATGTTAAACGATTTAACACCATTTCCATTTTCGTAACAATATTTAAGTTGATATTTAAATTCCTTGATAGATTATAAGGAATTACGAATGCAACTATTTTATATGAAGCATTATTTATTGAAGATTTACGAAAAGAAATAAAAAATAAATCCTTTATACAATTTAGAACTTTAATTGACCAACAAATATTTATTATCCACTAAATCTTAACATGTATTCACTTCTCTTTTTTTTGCCTTTCTCTTCCTCCTTGTTCCTTGAGAAGTTTATGTGTAAGCCTATCATATTAAACCATATTTATATAGCTTAACACCCCTTTATGCTACGTTTTAACATTTATTGTTTATAGCCCAGTATTTCTCCTATCATGTTTTAAACTAAATTATGGCAAATAACCAACGAAATGGCCAAACGAACAGACAGACAGACAACCAACCAACCAGCCAGCCAGTCAAGTGTACCAAGTGTGTGCCATCTTAAGGCAACTTGAAGAGTACAGCTGCAACAGCCGCAGCAGATTACACTTGTATTTTGGGTAGAACATGTTTAACGAATTTCTACAAATTTGTACATTTTTATCCTTGAGATGGATTTTTTTATTTTTGGTTTTGTTTTCTTCTGTTCAGTTCAGTTTGGTTGTTGTTTCTTTGCTTTTCTCTTTTTCCATTTATGAATTATGTTTTGCTTTCATTAGATTTATATCTTGAAAATTATTATTTGTTCGTATGAAAATTTTAAACTAAAAACAATTCCTTGTTAATACAATCGTATGTATACACAAGCTGATGTTTTCATACATACATACATATAAAATATTTTGAAGGTGTGTTTAAATTTTGATTAAAACCAAACATATAATATACATATGTATGTATGTATGTATATGCATCTTATATTTTGTTTTCATTATAAAATGGTAGCTTAAAAGAAAAACACAAAAACAATGAAAAGAAAAAATATTAACCTGGCAACTGCTACCTTTTGATTATCTTCCTTCGCCATTCAAACGTTCAGTAATTGTGGCACATCCAAATGGCGTGGCATAATTTATGAAAGTGTTTGCACACACATATACACACACACACTTAGTGAAGAGCCTTTAAACATTTTAATGGAAAATTTTCTTTCTCTTTCTCTTCATAAAATATAAAATTTAAAGTGTATTTGCTTTTAATTTTAATAAAATTTTGTTTTAAACCAAATGATGCAGGCAGCATAATAATTGTCGAAATAAATGAATAAAATATGAGCTTTCCTGGCCAAATTTGAATCGGCAGTAATATACACCATCTTCATAATAAGGAAAGTATGATAGTTTCTCCATGTTCTTACATAAGTTGACTCGGGCCAGATATTTCCACTGTTATGAGTCTCCTTACTCTTCCTTTTCTTCGCATTGCATTAGTCATTCAACAAGAGAATCTGTCTCTTCTGTCAAAGCGCCATCTCATCTTTTCAACTGCCAGAGTAGGTCTTACGACTCTTCAGTTCAATACGTGTAAAAACCATAAAATGAGTGGCTTTGCCTTCATTATAGAGGACTTATTTACTAACAGCATCCTCAGTACTATCCAGAGATTAGCAATGAATCGTTTTTTCGCTACTCATAAGCACTCATAAAATTTTTAATATAAATAAGTCAACAGTATTGAAATTTAACTACTCTCTCGTACTCACTACAACATTGCTTTATAAGTACAGGTGGGCAATGAGTATGAGTGCAACTTTGACATCAAACTCATAACATTCGAATTATGTTTGATTTATAAGCCTACTCATTCAGCTTCATAAATTTAGAAAAATACTTATAATACAAAATTTGTAGTCTTATTTGTTGTTGCATTTACAAATGCTCACTTTCTAGTGAGTATTGTAGTGTTCGTAAGCGAATCATACTTATTTTGTGATTCTTGTAAATGTTGAATAAAGGAGAGTCGAAATTAACAACATCATGCGTATTGTTATGAATATGAGTACGATGAGTACTTCAAACTTTGAATATGAGTAGTATGAGTATAATATTAAAATAAGTATGTATGAATGAATGATTCGAATCTACTCATCTTTTTGAATACTAATTGCTGATCTCTGGTAATGCCTTCAAACCAACTGTCATCATTGGTATTAGAAATTATGAGTATGATTCGAATCTACTCATCGTTTTGAATACTAATTGCTGATCTCTGGTAATGCCTTCAAACCAACTGTCATCATTTTTAAAAGAAATATTATCGAAAAATCACACAACAAGGCAGAATGTGGAATCCTGTCGGAACAATTAAATCTCAGACTGTGCCTTCAACTATTTATTTATTGTGCCAGTAAAATTGAAGATACAACAAAGACTCGCCATCCTTATGCCTATGGATATCCTGAACGTATTGCATTAACACAACAATTAGGTATTGCAAGGATCTTCTTGAGAAAAGGCAGAGCACCCAACAGAGGTCGAGGGAAGTCACTTATTGAGACCATTTGTTCACAACCAGACTCATAATTCAAACTAAACCAATGCTTATAAATACAGCTGCGGTACTAATTCATTATCAAAATATGTTGAAAAAGCAACCTGACATGCATTTACTGATAGCAAAACTGCTACTTCGTACCTATTCTCCTTAAGTACCAGGTGTCTCAAGCCATTGTGGAAAATATCAAGATATTCATGTGGGGTTCGGGACACGACGATATAAAATGTAATAACAGAGCTGACGTACTTGCGTGCGCTGGTACTACAATAAAATCAGATGCCAGATTTGCTGTATTGAAGAGCAACTGCCACTTTGTTTAAAAAAACTTGTTTATTTGAGCAGTGTTATCGTAATTGCTCTGGCATTGCCATATTTTTGAAAAAGTTATCTTTATTTTTATCTGTAGGTTATAATAACAAAAATACCTTAAAGATGACTTTAAAGTTCACTTTAGCTAAAGTTACCTTTAACTAAACCCAACTTTAAAGGCAAGTTGTAATAATGGCTCTAAAAACGGCTTATGTAGGTTATGCTTTCAACGGAATTTCGCAGTAATCACAAACAAATCACACAAAACGATCAATTTCAATTTGCGAAAAATTAGTCAAGTCTTACATACATAATTGGCCATTACAACCCTACAGTCAGGATTACGGCCTAGCTTCTCATGGCTTAGGTGATCCTAACTTCTATTTGCTTTCACTTGATATGACACTGTCCGCATTAAAACTCAGTCTTTGTTTTTTAAAAAAAAGTAATAAAAATTAAAGAAAATAAAAATAATTAAAAAAATGTAAAAAACGAAATGTCACACCCGTTATGTTGTCTTGAAAACGTTGACGGTTTTAAAAATTTCGCAGATTAATGTCAAGTAATTCTGACATTTGCTACCGAATGTTAATAGCCAAGGCAGTAAATGATCGTTAAACTTGCAACATGTTTTCATTTTTAAAATTTTAAAGAATAAAGATTTGAGAAGCTGCATTTAACATCCAGGGATTTTAGGAAAGGAAATTTCAAATTCCATTTGAGGAGCACATGTGACACTGTTCCACTCAAATACAAGTAGAGTATAATTTTTATGGGGTAGGATATATACTCCATGCTCCATGGTTTCGTATATTTTTTATTTTGTAAATTCTGTTAATCGTTTAACATTGCCTCTGTTAAAGTATTTGGTTTTTGTCTCTGCTAGTTAAATTCGAGTTTATCTGCACAGACACACACATTAAATTTTATTTCATTTTAACCGTTTTTCTTGTATTCTTTAATAAATTTTCATTTGAAAAAGTAACTGCACATACACTAAAAACAATTGTTGAATTCTAACAGTAATTTTTCTCTCCTTTTTTGTCTTCCCATTCTGCCAAAACGTCATTTAAAAAAAGGGCGTCGTTTTTTTTGAAGCCAAAAAACGGGATCTAAAATATAAATAAAGAAACACTACTAGTGTAAGGCAAAAAAACGTAAAACATGTTTCGTATTCCATTTCATTTCAATTTTTTTTATTTTCATTTTTTCTGCCAAATAGAAGACACAAAAAAAAGGAGAACTAATTTGCAATTCCAAGTGCGTGATGATGCAAACATTTCTTTTAGCGTTTTTGTTGTTGGTTGCCTTATTTCATATTTTTGGTTTAGAAACATTCTCTGTATAAATAGTTTTCTCTTTAGCAGGTTAGTTAATGAGACCTAGAGAGTCTGGATTACACATAAGGGTTTTAAGTATAGAGTTTTCTGATCCAACAAGATAAGGCAGGTAAACTAATTGCATATGTGTGTGAAGATAAATTCAAATTTAACTAGCAAAGACAAAAACCAAAAATTTTAACAGAACTAATGTTAAAGTTAACAGAGCAATGTTAAGTGGTTAACAGAAAGATAGTCAAAAAAAAAAAATCAGCCAAATATACGATACCAGAGAATGGAATACCTATTGCATTCCTTTAAAATAGTGCTCCACACGTTCCTAAGTAGAACAGCAGCTGTAGGACTTGCAGATATCCCTCTATATACAAAGTATAGCCTAAGATGTCGATGATAAAACCTAACAAGTAGTGTATATTCCAAATAATTTTGGATCTTGAGATATCTGACTGCAAAAATCCATTCTGTTGATATAGTAGTAAACTGTCTGGGTAGGATGATGTATATTGTGGAAAAATGAGACTAGCCTAATGTATCCCTAATAAAACCCAATAAGTGGTATATGCTATGTTTCTATCGAAAAGTTAGCTATAACAACGAAGCTCAGCTCTGGCTCAATGTGGATGTCAACAAACAGAATTCCCGTATCCTGAACGAAGAGCAGCCAAAAGCAGTCCAAGAGATGCTATACATCTCTGTCAGATGTATTGTTTAGTGTGGGCCAGTGGAATCATGGGACCATACTTCTTTAAGAACGATTCAAATGACAATATTATAATCATGGCAACAAGTTATCGTTCGATGGATACTGAAGTTTTCTACTCGAAATTTAAAAATTGTGCTTGGTTTAGGTGTGGATTCAACAAGGCGGTGTTATGGCTCACAATAATAGGAATCTGTTGGGAGTTGAGCATTTACTTTCACATCTTAAAGCAGTTTATTGGTCGCCAGGATTTGCTTGTCCGTTACCCTTCTTTACACTTTTGTTCGCGTAAGCACTAACAACTGCGATCTTCAAACCACGACTGTTTTCTTCACACGCAAGGCGTCTTCGCACAAGACTGATTGAATTCCTATTACTCGTTGCCGGCTTTGTCTTGCCTTTTTTAAATGCTCGCGTAAACAGTCAGATAAAGGTTCTTGAAATAGAATGTTCGTGTCTTCGCCTTCTCGAAAACTCTATTGCGACTTCAATGTTGTTTGTGTATTTTGTTCACGTTACTTGTTGTTGTGTACTCGCTTACTTGTCTATCCCCTTTTTCTTTAGTACTGATCAGTGTTGCCGTTTTGGTTATTTCTAACCAAAATTGGTTATTTTTTGTTCAATGTGTAGATGTGTAGATTTTCTGGGTTTGGTTGTATTTTTTTCTTATATAAAGGGCTTTTGTTTTGTTTGGTAAAATTTATTAATTAGTAAGACTAAAGTTTTATTCTGTTATTATTTGTTTCTTTTTTTATAAATTATAAGTTAAATTTGTAAAGAATAAAATAATAGCCTGCAAATTTAATTTTGGTTATATTTTTTCTTATTTGGTTATTTCTTTCACAAATTTTGGTTACAAAATTTTTTTTCTTGTGGCAACACTGGTACTGATGTTGTTGGTTTACTTCTAACAAGTTCGATGTATTTGTGTGTGTGTAGCTTTTTTTGTTTATCATTTTCGTAACAATATGTTCGGGTTACGAATTTTGGTTGCTTGGGTCGTTGAACTACATTACCACACATCTTTCCTTTATTTACGACTAATATAATATTGAATAACAAGGTTCGTTTTACCTTCACACAAACTGGCAATTTTACAAGTGTAGGAGGTCGATCAATTGAGGTATGCGCCACAGAAATTTGTTAAAAAAAATACACACAGCGTGTAGTTGAAATGATAAGTGAATAAAAAAGTGCTATACATCGCTTTACTGCAAGTGAGTGCCCCATTTGCCTTCAAAAGAACAAAAACAGGTTTAGTAGATTGCTTGGCGCTATCACATCTGAGACAAAAAAATATATAAAATTATTTCAGTGTTCCGCCTGCATGCAAAGTCATCTCGTCTGTTTTTTCAATGCTCGAGATATAATTTTTACACAGAAAATGGGAACTGTTGATTCTATATTCACTACCTACCTACCGTTTGTTGAATTCAATAAATTTGTGTATGATTAAAGCAAATTTATGATGATGAAAATCCTTAAAAAATGGTTCAAACTAATTCACTGTAGTGTTCGCTTTTTGCCTTCTCTAGCAACCTACTTTCGCAATTTCAATCAATGAATGCCTGAGGAAAAACATGAAACGAAGATAAGGGACTTACAAAGATGCCGGACAAGTACATACATAATTGGCCATTACAACCGTTCAGTCAGGATTACGGCCTAGCTTCTCACTTAATTAACAAAAAATTTGGATTGTAAAAAACATGGATTTTGAATCGAAAAGAAAACACTATTTACTGTAAAACCCTGCATACATAGCCAGCCAGCCAGCCCTTTGGTGGATACTCTACCAGCTGTTCTTCGTTAATATTTATTTTCATTAATAACGTTTTCTTTTTTTTTGCTGTTGTGCCATCCTTTTCTGCGTCTTTCTTTTTATACCGCTTTTTTTCGTCATAGTTTTCCTATACCATAGACAGTGTTGTTGACATTAGACGAGAGAACAAAAAAAAAAAAAAAAAAAAAAAAAATAAATGATGATGACTATGACAATTCTAATGGGTTACAGAAAAAAAATCGTTTTTTTTTCATAAATTTGTATTTGCGTGTTATGTATGCCTCCCACCCTTTCCTAGTTTCATAGTAGTTGGGCTTGATAAAATTGATTTGTGAGAAATGAATGAAACGCATGGAAGGGGAAAATTTGTATATGAACTTACGATTTAAATAAACTTTCATGGAAAACATAAAAGAAAAATACTGTTTGCCTTAATTTGCACTTCTCTCAAAGATCGAAATTAATATTAAAAAATGTTTAAAAATTTTAATCTGATGTCAGAGATGGATTACAGAGTCATAAGGATAAAAATGGTGCACAATCTGTAGATTTTATCGGCGGAGTACGTAGTTAAAAAGTTATTAATAGTTAAATGAAAAAAGAAATTTTATGGGTGTTCATTTAAGTTTGATTACAAATCAGACGAATATTAAAAAAAGTTTCCTCATCAGAGATAATTAAATTGAAAGATCAAGATTCATTAATTGGGTAAAATCGGATAAGAATCGGAAACGGACCTAGTTGGCTGGATAACCATGGCATCCTGGATTTGATATGAGCAAAAAAGAGCTCTATATAAATCGCTTAAAATCGGATATTAAAGGGAATTGTGGGACTGGATAACCAAATGTCAAGGATTTCATAACAGTTTTCGTTAAGAATCAAAAAAAATTTCAACGACGAAGAAATTTTTTTCGTGCAAGCAAAAAAGTATTCTGTATAAATTGATTAATATCATATAAAAAAGGTATTTGGTGTGGACTGTAAAGCCCTGGTATCAAGGATACTAAAACAGTTTTTGTTACGGTCGAGAGTTACTTAGCATCGGAGATATCGGCGTCCAAGCTAATATATAAAACGACGCTTATATCTTTGTCAAAATAGAAAAAATACAAGTCGTCAAAAAAAATGCAAGTCATCGAAAAAAAAAAAAATGCAAATGCATCCTTCAAAAAAATGCAAGTCATTGACAAAAATTATCAGCCATCAGTTACCGACATAAAAATGCAAGTTATTGAGAACAAATTCAAGTCATCGAAAAAAATGCAAGTAATCGACAACAAAAAGAAATAATAAATCAACTGTCAAAAGCAAAAGGAAAATCATTGACGAAGGTGACTGCAAGTCATCCTCGGAAAAAAATGCAAGTCATCTACAAAGAAATGCAAATTATCAGCAAAAAAAATAGAAGTTATCGGCAAAAAAATTGCATGTCATTGACGAAAAAATGCAAGTCAGCTACAAAAAATGTATGTCATCGACAAAAGAAAATACAAATCAACTAGAAATAGTGCATGTTATCGACAAAAGAGTGCGATGTAAATTAAAGACCAAAAACCAAAATTATCTGGTAGAAAGTGAACGGTTTTTGTCGCTTTAGTAACCTTCAGAAATATTTTCAATAGACTACTATAGGTACACAGATTATGGCGGTAAAGTTTTCAATTTTAACTAATTTTCAAATGATAAAGAATACTGATGATAAAGATTTTCATAATGTCTTCCTATAAAGCGGAGTTTGAAATGTCATTTCCCAAACAAGTTATAATGTTTTCTGATGTATTTAATAGTAATAGTAATTAAAATCATATTTGCAATGAAACATTCAATAGTTCATTTCGAAATACGTGCCATCAAAGCACCCTTTATTTCAATTTATTACTTCACACTTTATTTTTTTTTTGATAGGTGTAACAATTTGAAATTAAACGCGTGGTCTGTTACTATTATTAAAAAGCGGATTATAATTAGCACGTTAAATATTTTAAATTTAGCATGGTACTTACTGTTCTGTACTTAAGTAGACACGATTCATTAGCATCGCACAATAAAAAGAAAACTATTTTTAAAATAAACGCTTTCATTTATATATTTTGTTATTGAAGATATCAATTTAGTTTAGAGTAACGAAGCAAGAAGAACTTATTTACTGGAAAAATTATAAAAAAAACTTTCAATACGTTAGAGAATCTTGATAGCGTTTTTGTGGTAAAGCAGATTATATTGAGATAAATTTTCACTAAAAGTTTAAAAGCTCTTTTCTTGATCCAGGTTAGTAATTCATTGAACATATAATGGATTGTGTGATTCTAATACAAATACATATCACCTCTGGAGATGATACAATAAGTGACCGGATTGGGCACTTCATTAACAACTCAAACATGATCGCAAAGTCATCTCAATCACAGTGACCATGCTTACAGATCATTACAGATCATTATGGGAAGAAACACTCCCATCGAACGACTACTGCTGAGGTTGTGACCACTTCCTTAGCCAATACCCATCAATCACGAAGCCCCGGCTTAGATTATTTGGCTCTTCATCCCTTGTCAGCTTGACGGAGTTATCATCCATTGATATAAAGAATATAGCTTCGTTTATAAAAGTTTCAGGCTGGTTTACAGCTTAGGCGAGTCGTGCTTTTTAGTGTGCAGCCCCTGCGCTTCTCAGTCTTCCATGAGTTCGGTTGAATTTGGTCAGAACGGAGACTGCGCTTATCCATGGCATCACAATGGGCCGCTATGCGTGCTCAAGTGAGTTTTGGTATCATAGCTACTAGTCCAGCCCATCTACCTACATTTACTGCAGATGTTTACGTTATCCATGGATCTTAGTTTGATGACTATATTGTTGCTAAAGAGAGTTATGGGAACAGAGAACGTCTTTGTTTGCCTTAGTATAGTAGTTAGTAGCGTGTTGGCTTATTAGGCCTAAGGACCGAATTCAAACCCCAGGCCAGACATCAAAGCGAAATATGAAAAAAAGCTCTGAGAGTAAATAAAATTGCCATCAAAAGTTTCTCAAAAAATCTGTCATTCGGAGTCGACGTTAAACTGTAGGTTAAGCCACTCAAGTATAAAATTAACGCACACAACACTCAGTGATGTGAGGAGCTAGGCCGTAATCTTGACTGAAGAGTTGTAATGGCCAATTATGTGTGTATGTATGTATGAGAACGTCTCCCAAAAAAAAAATCATCCAAATATATAATAACGAATGCAGACACACGCGATAAAGTCGAATGTGGAATCTTTTTCGAACAGTTGGGCCTTAAATTGTCCCTGTAGTACTTTTCAAATACTGACTACTATGATTGTTGATGGTGCATTATGCCCATTTAATTGAAAATCTATATTCATATGATTTTATTTAAATATTTAAATTTAATCTTTTTTATTATTATTTCATCAACTACTTGTCATAGTTTCCATGTTAGTTTGAGAGCTCTTTAAATTAATTGGAACAGTTTATGTTGATCACAAGATTTGACACTAAATGTCACTAGACCTACTTTATATTCAACACAATAGAATTTATATCATACATACATAAGTATGTATGTACATATGTATGTAGTCGCATGCTTTATAATCATTTTTTATTTGTATTATAATTACTCTTTTGTTTTTGCCACACTTGTTATTTGTTAAGAGGTAATGTGATCCATTGAATTATATTTTTGAAAATCATAAATTATGGTTGAAAATAGTATTTAGAGTAGTTACCACTCAAAAAAAAGAGAAAAAAATTTCAGCAAATTATTGTGAAAAATTACAAACAAGAAAAGAGAAAGAAAAGTTAGTACTTAAATGCTCTATTAGAGCATTAAATATATTATTTTGTATTAAATGAACTTGTTGTTTTTGGATATACTATACATATTTATTGTTATTGTAGAAAATCTTTCAAAGCAACGAACAGTGAAATTGACAGCACGCATACCGCACCATCGTGATGATGGTGATTTTAGAAAACAAAACAGAAAATTTTGTTAATAAAAAACAATAAATTATTATCGCCAGCAAATCGGGAGAAAGAAAGGGAAACAGTTAAAGAAAGAAAGCAAAAATTACAGAAATAATAATAAATTGCAAGGAAAACATTTGTAGGAAAATAGTAATTTCATGTGAAAAAATCAATAAAAATGCGAAATGAATTAGAAAATATGGTAGGAGGCATTCTTATCAGAGATCAGCAATGAATCGTTTTTTCGCTACTCATAAGTACTTATGAAAGTTTGAGAATGATTGAGTCAACAGTATTGAAATTCAACTACTCTGATTCATTTGTACTCACTACTCACAGTTGCAATGAGTATGAGTACAACGTTGACTTCTAACTAATAACATTCTAAATATGTTTGATTCATACGCTTACTCATTCAGATTCATAAATTTAGAAAAATACTTGTAATACTCATAAATGATTCGAGTGATTCGAATCATTCATCAATATTTATAGTCTTAGTTGTTGAGGCATTTACAAAAAAAAAAAAAAGAAGAAAGATAAAGAGAAAGAGAAAGACAGCAAGCAAAGCAAACACACAACCTTCTAGTGAGTATTGTAGTGTTCGCACGTGAATCATACTTATATTTTGATTCTTGTAAATGTTGAGTAGAGTCGAAATCAACATATTGTTAAGTATGAGTACGATGAGTACTTCAAACTTTAAATATGAGTAGTATAAGTATGATATTGAAATAAGTATGAATGCGTATAAGTATCAGAAATTATGAGTATTATTTTTGAATACTCATTGCTGATCTCTGATTCTTATCACATTGTTGTTTAAAAGAAAATTAGTTGAAACACGTAAAAAATTCAATTATAGTTCTTTATGCCCACTTTTATTACAAATTATTTAAATATCATACATAATTAATCTTTACAACCCTTTAGTCAGGATTACAACCTAGTTTCTCTCACCACTTATTTTATGCGTGTTAATATGTATGCATGAGTGGCTGGATCTACAGTTTCAAGTCGACTCCCGACAACAGATTTTTGAGAAAATTTTCATGGCAAGAGTAAATAATCTTAGAATTTTTGCTAGAAATCTGCTGAGTGGTTTTTCATACATGGTTTTATTGAGATGTCTGACGCGGTGTTTGAACCGAGGCCTCACGTCTAATAAGTCAACACCACAAATAAGCCTTAAAAGTAGGGCAGGGCAGATTTTTGGAAAACATTTTTATTGACAGTTTTATTTACTCGTCAGAAAACTGCTGAAAGGAGATCACCGGAGAAATATTTTCTCATATTTCGTTTTGTTGGAAATGTTTGACCTGGAAGTGCTGGGAAATGTATGCCAACATTAGATTTCATGAATGAACGACCTACGCCGTAGCCAAGGAAAATATTCACTTTGGCAAATTTTCCAAACCCAAAACGTTTATAAAATCTCTCGTTATAAGCTTTCATAATTTTAATATGAAAAATATGCATAAAAAACGTATTCAAATATTTTCAATTAAGCATCATATGTACGTTCGTCTACCTCATATGCAATTCACATTGTTTTTTATTGTTTATGTTTTAATTTTCCTGGCAATGAATGGCCTGTTATCGAAACTATCAGCAGCAACTTTTTAACCACAACACCCACGGCATGGCATACGTGGTAAATTTATTGTAGCATTTTTATTAGGGTCATAATAAGTTAATCTTGAAACATTAAAATAGTTTTTTGTTGTTGTTTTTATTATTGTTTTATGCATTTTATAATAATGGTTGCATGATGTTTTTTTTTTTTGCTATAGTGTGTGTGTGGTCTACCAGCCATTTATTTTAATTTTCCTATTTTACTTATCCACAGCACTTGCGTGTTTTTTTTTCAATTTTTTTAATGAAATTTCAGTTCCAAAAACATGCTTCAAAATAGGCAAATAATTAAATATATTTTTATTTATTTATACAATATACACAATGTACATAAATATGCATGCATAAGGAGGGGGCCAAGTATTTTAAATTGTCGCATGTATGCCAATTTTAAATAATTAATTTTAATTTCGGGTTTTTTCTTTTTTTTTAATTTAAGCGTTTTTAAAGAGCTTACAATGTATGTATGTACATACATACATATGTACTTACATATGTGCATATACTTTAAGCCTTATGCATGCAGTTTCAATAAAACAATTGGTTTTGTTCGCGTATTAATTTTAAGCACTAGACTTTGTTGTATATATTTCATCATTGAAAATAAATTACACTGGGAAACTACAGAGTATTTAACAGAATCATTTGTTCATTTGCTTGTTATGAGGTTATTTTGATGTTTATCACGGCAATTAAAATTGATTTAAAAATACTAAACACTGAGTGAAACATTTGATTCAATAGTAAAACAAGCATAATTGGTTATAAAAATGAAATTTGTGAGAAAAAAAAACGAAAGATTGAAAAGATTGCTAAGCAATCGATATGCAGAAGCATTGAGATTAATAGCACTGCCATTTTCTTACATCATGCCTGTTGGATCCAGAGATCAGCAATGAATCGTTTTTTCCCTACTCATGAAATTTTGAGTATGAATGAGTCAACAGTATTGAAATTCAACTAATCTAATTCATTCGCACTCACTACAACATTGATTTATAAGTACGGATTTGCAATGAGTCTGAGTACAACGTTGACATCAAACTCATAACATTCGAAATATGTTTGATTCATACGCCTACTCATTCAGAGATTCATAAATTTAGAAAAATACTTATAATACTCATAAATGATTCGAGTGATTCGAAACATTCATCAAAATTTACAGTCTTAGTTGTTGTTGCATTTCCAAAAAAGTAGGAAAGAAAAAGACAAAGACAGCAAGCAAAGCAAACGCACAACCTTCTAGTGAGTATTGTAGTGTTCAAATCATACTTATTTTATGATTCTTATAAATGTTGAGTAAAAGTGGGTCGAAATCAACAACATCATGCGTATTGTTAAGTATGAGTACGATGAGTACTTCAACCTTTGAAAATGAGTAGTATGATTATGATATTAAAATTAGTATGAGTGCGTATAAGTATCAAAAATTATGAGTATGATTCGAATCTACTATCTTTTAGAATACTCATTGCTGATCTTTCGTTGACATAATACATACATACATAATTAGTCATTACAAGCTGGCTTCGCACACCACTTATATTGTGTGTGTTGATTTTATAACATGAGTGGCGCGTCCTACAGTTTAAAGTTGACTCAGAACGACAGATTTTTGAGAAACTTTCGATGGCAATTTTATTTACTCTTAGAGTTTTTGCCAGAAATCTGCTGAGGGGAAGTCGCCGAAGAAATATTTGTTCATATTTTCGTTTTGATATGTCACCTGGGGTTTGAACCGTGGCCTTACGTCTAATAAACCAAGACACTACCTACTAGACTACAGTGACTTCACTACTACTGAGTTAAGCAAAAATTAACTTTCTTGTGCGTTTAGAAGATATCTATCGGATCCTGCATATGAAATTTGATCTGAAGAAATCTTTGTAGATAATCTCTCTACACTGTAATCCGTATAAACCTATTCCCATTTATTTCTGAAAGCCTCTGTTTTGTTAGAGTCTAAAGTTAAGGAGCTTTAGCTTGTAGATAAATAAATGTTATAAAATTAAAACTAATGCTAGCTACTGTTAGCATATCTCTTTATCATATTACTCTGATATATCAGAATGGTTTGTGGCTTCGCTAGTGGTCTGCTATTGTATTTAAAGGTAGTCACTTTCGACTGCAACAGAGAAATTAATTGCTAGCGTAACAAAAACGTAAAGAAAAACAAGTAAAAAAATGAAATTTATTAATTTATTCATGTGAATTATTTATACATTTGGGTTTAGGTATGTGTACTTGTGAATGTCGTGGGAATTCTTTGTTTTAAATTGTATCATAATAATAGATTTATAATTAATGGAATATTTATATATGTATTCGTAAAATAAAATGTGTTAAAATGTTGCAAGCGAGGCAACACGCGCAACTATGACTTTATCGCATCATAATATTGAAATAATTTATTTAAAAAAAAAAAAAGAATCAGAAATTTATTTTTTTTTCTCTGCAACAAACTCCAATCCCAACCCTTTAAAGATAGCTGACGGGAAAATCTGCGGAAAGGTGTTTTTTTTTATAAAATATTGCTGATAAGCTGCACGTAGTTCGAAATAGTTTTCGTTAATATCGGCTCTTTTAATATGAAGGACAATTGCATTTATTTTTCTCTTACGTGAAGGCCTATTCAGTTACTGTTTTTACATTGATTTTATGCATACGGATTGCATTGACTGGCTGACCATAGAGAGAGAGAGATTGTATTCCTCTTTCTGTAAGACGAAACAGGACAACATTGAGTGTTCGTCTGAGACTATACGTATAATTTTTGACACCACAATTCCGAATAAAATCATCTTTCATAGTTCATGGACCGCTTCGATAAAGTAAAATTTTGCACTTCTTGTGGATGTCCACTCTTCATCATGGCAAAACATGTGTACGCTTGTAATTACAATATTTCGACGAGGCACCAATGGGCAATTGATGCTTCCGGGACCGGATTCTTTGTTAATCTCTGGTTAAATGATATTTCCTTTGAGTGGTAGGGAATGTAGAGTGGAAGTGGTTTTCATACCGAAGACGGAAAGCAATTGTCGCAGCATATTTAAGCGTTGTAGACCATTTTCTCTCTCTCCGGCCTTTTTGCTGATGATCCAGAAGGGATTTATTGATATCAGCTTAGGTCGTATTAATCTTCTATCCATACTATCTTCTATCTTCTATTCATACAACAAGGGAATGTACTCTGAGACCACTTAATATGGCCTAACATACTCGATAGAGTTGTTACTGGTATAAGGGCAATAAATTCCATCAATAAAGTGGAATTACAGGCGGTAAAATCGTTAACGAAATTGAAACAATCTTCTTTTACTTCAATGTAGTCTAGTGAGTATTGTAGTGTTCGTATGCGAATCATAATTATTTTGTGATTCTTGTAAATGTTGAGTAAGGGAGAGTCGAAATCAACAACATCATGGCTATTGTTAAGTATGAATACGATGAGTACTACAAACTTTGAATAAGAGTAGTATGAGCATGATATTAAAATAAGTATCTTTTCTAATACTCATTGCTGATCTCTGGTCCAAATATAATGTATATCTCGTTAGAGAACAAATTTCAATGCAGCTAAGCTTTGCTTATCTCATCACCAACTGATTTAAATTTAATTTCATTTTGTTTAATAAAAATTAATTTGATCTGTTTTTTTCTTAGAAAATTTAAATAAATTTTAATTAAAATTTCTTTAAAACTAAAAACATATTTTCCAAGTTTTGTTTTTTTGACTCAAACGTGTCAGGAGAAAAATAGAAAAAAAATTTAATTAAAAAACTTTCTTGCCTTTGACTTCTGTCAATAGAAATTTCACACGTTTTTTTATAAATATTCCAACACCAACCTATACATACAAGTCCATTATATGACACATTTAAGTTAAGAAAAGTTTTGAGTTAAAGGTTTCTAAGAACTCTCCTCTAAGTAAGTCAGAAATGCTTTGTTGTTGTTTTTTTTCAAATTCTAAGATATTCTAAGAACTTGGCAGAAAAAAACCATTGTATTCTGACAGAGTTATTATTGCTTTGTAGGTTTGTGAACCTACTTTTGTGTTGTAAATCATGCTGGTAAAAACAAACAAGCTGAAGTAAATTTTTTCCCATTTACTCTCTCTGCAATTACTGCTTCAAAACACTTTACATCCTTTACACAAAAAAAAAAAACAAAAACAAAAATAAAAGTTTGAACTAAAATGCAAATCCAACAAAAAAAAAGAGAGGAGAAAAAAATTCCTATTTTACATTATTTAGAGTACGTTGTTGTAGGTACTCCTTGGCCATGCACAAACAAACATTAACAAGAGTTCAATAAATTTCAGATTTTAGTACCAAAGGAAAAAGTATTGAGTATACACAGCATAAAACAAACAAAATTTAATAGTTTTTGCGCTTCACTCTCTCTCTCCCTCCCTCTCTAGTTGGTTGATTGTTTTTTATTTCTTTCTCTAAAAAAAAGTCCTATAAATCAACAAGCAAAACTATGTGACTTCCTCCTGGGGGAGCCAACCAAACGTATAACAATGGAGAAAATATTTATTGAGCCAAATTTTTCTTCTTTCTTGGCTTTTGGCAATTGTATGCAGCACAGGTACTTTATTTAGGCACAAAGGTTTAGAAAGCTCTAAAGGCAACTGAAGTTAAAGTTTTATTTATACTTTAAAATTCTGATTTGCCAGCAACGTCAGTGTAATTTGGTTATAAGGGTTCCTAATGGTCGATTAGCTATTTCAGCAATCTTCACACCAGAGAGCTCTGTTAAATATGCCAGAAAGTGAGAGAACAAAAACTTCCGTCTCTTTATTACAAATGCAAGGTACTGACATATGAGGCGGAAAGCCCACCGGAGATCAGCAATGAATCGTTTTTTCGCTACTCATAAGTACTCATGAAATTTTGAGTATGACTGAGTCAACAGTATTGAAATTCAACTACACTCTGATTCATTCGTACTCACTACAACATTGTTTCATAAGTACAGGTTGCAATGAGTATTACATCAAACTCATAACATTCGAAATATGTTTGATTCATACGCCTACTCATTCAGATTCATAAATTTAGAAAAATACTTATAATACTCATAAATGATTCGAATGATTCGAATCATTCATCAAATTCATCAAAAAAAAAAAAAGAAAGAAAAATATAAAGACAGCAAGCAAAGCAAACACACAACCTTCTAGTCTTCTAGTGAGTATTGTAGCGTTCGTACGCGAATCATATTTATTTTGTAATTCTTGTAAATGTTGAGTAAAGCATAGTCGAAATAACAATGATGAGTACTTCAAACTTTGAATATGAGTAGTAAGAGTATGATATAAAAATAAGTATGAATGCTTATAATTATCAGAAATTATGAGTATGATTCGAATTTACTCATCTTTTTGAATACTCATTGCTGACCTCTGAAACCCACAGCTGCCGCAGAAGTCAATTGTCGGAATGTCAAGTCTTTCGACGTGACTACCAAAAAGACAACGGTCCATAAGAATCGCTATTGTGCCATGCGATTTAAGAACAGGAGAGACTCGGTCCTCTTCCCGTCCATATATGTCCAGTTGTGTCTAGCAATATTGCATGTATTGTCTTGCAGCCAACTAGATTAAGCTTCCCTGTAAAACGGGTAAATAAGATCAAAATTAAATGAGAAAATCAGAAATCCTATGTCCTGTAACATATCGAAGATTGCGAACTCGATATCGGTTCTGGTCACCCCAACAGCAATGTAATTTCCTACGATTTCCCTATGTTCAGGAACCTATATAATAGTTACCCTTAACAGATTCGAGATTTCTCTGAGAAATCATAGGCATTTATAGACAAGACGTTCGATACGTTCCATTACGTTGCGATAACGTTCGGTTAATTCTCGCTTTAGTCAAACATTGGACTATTACTTGAAGTCTTTGTTAGAATACTGTGATATTTTTTCACACACTGTTTGCAGTTCTCTGCTCTGTAACAAATAATTATTTCAGATGAAAACAACTATAATAAAAATGTCAATTGAAAATAACGTACATCCGTTACGGAGTTGTAAAACATTTATCTTATCTGTTATTAAAACTTCATGTTTAGAATATTGAGTTCATTTAGACTGTATCATATAATTATTTCCATGACAACTATGGAACCATTTAATCAGTATTACACTATCAAGCTTCACACATTAAACCTTTGTTATGTAACACGATCTACAGTTTAACGTCGACGCGAGATGTCTGCCCTGAGGTTTGAACCGTGGCGTCACGTCTAATAAGACGACACCCTACCTTCTAGACTACGGCTGCTTGAGTTGTAATCAAATAATTGGGTACAGTATGACCCTTTCCATCTCTCATTTTAGTTTTTGGGCAAAAGATCTCCACATTTGTTGTGTCCCAGAAATGATTAAAGCTGAAATAAAAGGTATTCCGGTAAGAAAGTTCAGCATCGAACGAAACAAATAGTCGGATGTACCAAAGCTGGGCAACGAAGGCGCCTCAATAAGTTTTTGAATGAATTACTGAAAGAAAAACACATTTTTTAGCACCAAAAAATTCTGTTATTTTTTTAACCGCTTCTTATACACCTTATCCAACGTTTCGAGCCCAGCGAAATAGTTTTGTTTATGCCTTGATTTTATTACTGGAATCATATCGCTTTTCGTACAGTCAATCCTTGAGTTTTGAAAATGTATAAAATTGTACGGAGTGTAGAATAAAGCAATTTGTGCTATGGAAACTGCACATGCACAATGTCTTGGATTGTCCTCAATCTAATGTGTGTGAAAATAAATTCAAATTTAACTAGCAAAGACAAAAACCAAAAATTTTAACAAAGCTAATGTTAATGTTAACAGAGCAATGTTAAGTTATTAACCAGAAAATAGTCAAGGAAGAAATCACCCAAATATACGATATCAGAGAATGGAACACCTATTATATTTCTTTAAAATTGTGCTCCACACATTCCTGAGTGCAACAGCTTAAAAATCTTTGACAAAAAATGTATCAGAATGTCAGGCTAGGATGATTGATATTGTGGAAAATAGGACTTGCTGCACATATCCTACTATATACAAGTTGTAGTCTAACGTGCCCTCAATTAAACCCAATAAGTGGTAGATCCCTAATAATTTTGGAACTTGAAATATCAGGCTTTGAAAATTCACTCTGTTAACAGTGTCTAGGTAGGATGATGGTTTTTGTCTTTGCTAGTTAAATTTGAATTTATCTTCACACATATCTCAATCTATAGCGTTGAAGTAGCCTTACGAATATTGAAAATTATCCCTCAATAACTTTTGAATCTTGGTGCTGGAGTGACTTCCTATGAATTTACAAGTTCTTCTTGATCGACAGCCTTAAATTCATCAGCTTTGAACTTTGTTTTTGACTGCTCATGCGGTCAGTGTATTTCTTGCCAAAATTATTACTTTAGAACTCTACAAACCACTTCTCATACGTTGCAACCATTTGAATTAAGAATCATTCTTGATGAACAATTGACCTAGACTTTATTCTTCAAATTGAAGAAATTAACACATTCGCTACGGGGCTTTGCTGGCGTCGATTACTGTGGGTACGGGGCCATCATCCGCACCCAAGGGAAAATCTTAAATGACGACTTTAGGCGTCATCCGTTGCGAATGCAAATATTGCAACCAAAACTCTTCATTTTGAAACTCCAAACTAGTTATTGGAAATAAAAACCATTTGAATTAACTTTTGGTAGGAAAAAGTAAGGTTTAGTTTAACGTTTCAAAAACTTTCATGGGACATTTAATGTTTGTATTTATTCCTGAATTAAAAAAGTACTTTTTAAACTTATAAATTAGAAATGATCATACCTTAATTCAATCTAAATTTTAAATAAAAATAAAAGGAAAATGCCATCCATTTTATATACAAAATGCATTTGATTTCAAATGTCCCATCTATTTTGAAATTCGTTGAAGTAAAAGGTTTTTTCCGTTTTACCTTTTTTTTTTTTTTTGTTTTATTGTCATCCCAAGTGATATAAAAATAATAATTTGCTGCATGAAATCCATTCAATATGAACACGTTTATCGTTTTATTTTTTTTTTTTTTTTTTTTTTTTTGTGGCACTAAATGGTTTTTTTTCTATTTCGTTTTGTTTGAAATCTATTGTCAGCTTTTTGTCGGTGAATGTTTATTTTATTTCAATTTTTTTTATAATAAAAGAATAGAAAAACGTGTAAATTGTTCATGGTTTGGATTATATTTCGTGACACACAAATGGATGTATTTTTTATTTCCTTTTATTTCAATTTTTAAGGCATAAGGTTTTTTGGATATTTTTTAGATTTTAAAAATAGTTGAAGAAAGTCTGTAATCAGTTAGAATACATATATGCATTAATTTCCATTACTTAACATCATCTAACTTTTTCCAATTCATCCATTTTTGAAGCTATTGCATGTAGAAATAGTGGCTAGACTTAAGGAGGTTGGTATCAGAGATCAGAAATGAATCGTTTTTTCACTACTTATAAGTACTCATGAAATTTTGAGTATGAGTGAGTCACTAGTATTGAACTTCAACTATTCTAATTCATTCGTACTCACTACAGCATTCATTTATAAGTACACAGGTTGCAATGACTATGAGTACAACGTTGACATCATACTCATAACATTCGATATATGTTTGATTCATACGCGTACTCATTCAGATTCGTCATGCGTATTGTTAAGTGCGAAATTAGAGGAGATAATTCATATTTTTCTTCGTCTGTATTCCTTTTCGGTTTGCTTGGGCTGGTAGTCAAGACTTTAAACCAGTACATTACGTTAACTCCTTGTAATTTGATGCTGGTATATGTTGTGAGATTATTTGACATTTTAAAAGTTTTATTTGATTGTTTTGATTAATTTGTTTTTAATAAAACGTTTCGAAACAGTATCACATTCACATTGTTTTATCTAAGAGCCACTTAGGAGATTTATAACACCCGTTCTCGAGTCATGTTTAGCTAAAACGGTTGAACAAAATGCATCCGTAAACTTACTTTTGAGGCCACCAAATAAAAAATCAATTGAAAATTGGAATATTCATGCATCAAGTTAGATTAAATTCGATTGGCTAAGCTTGGTTTATAATAGGTTAGTTGGAAAATTGGCTACTTACCCGAAAACAAGGTTACAGCCATCCTGAGTTGTTTACAAAATGCCGAAGATTGTGGAAATGCACTACATCAAGTCATTGAAGAAAGGTCCTCCAAAGCAAGGCGAACCTATTTTTTCACAAGTGTATCAAGTTCTCTTCACATAGTGTACCAATGAGCCATGATGAGCTTAGTAGAAAGAGGATGGCGGAGGGAATTTCAGACGTATGGGTATCTTGTTCTTGTCGTCCAGCGACCAGAGGGCTTTTTAAATAGCATTAATGAGATGAAACTCTATCATAAGATTTGAAATGTCTGAGTACGATATGACATATTTCATATCCATTGAGGCCCTAATAGCAAATTTATCAGCTTCCTTATTTCGAGCAAAAATGACGCCAGTGTGCGATATAGATAATAAATATACTATAAAGTTCTGAACTTTGACAATTAATAAAGGTCACACTGTTGAAGTCATATTCATCAACACGTGTGAATGATATAATTATTTTATAAAAATTGTTATTCTGTTTTCTTTTCTTCGAAAAGTCCTCTTCAGCTATGAAGTCCATTTCTGGATGAATAGGTATGTATGTATGGATGTATGTGACCTCTATGTTAAAAATCTCAACTCTGACGTCTTTTTTGTTTCACTGACAACATCGCAGCAGTGTTCTATAGCTCTATGCGTAACTAATTGTCAAAAACAGCTTCCCAAAACTGTTGTTCGGAGCCGAAACCGCATTTAACCCTTTCGAACACACTGAGACCATCATCAATTGACGTCATTTTACAATGCTCACGTTGCATCTGGTCGAAATTCAGCAGTGGCATAACACTTCATGCTGATATATCTCACGAATAGCTGATTTTTTTGGCTTTTTCTTCAAAATTTTTCTCAGTTGTTGACAAGCTGTCATTAACAGATTGAAGTTTATTCAACATATTTTCGTCTTTCTGCGGGAACTCAAAAAAGACTTGTCCCTGTGACAGTGCCTGTCACTGTCAACATTGTTATCATATTTACAGAACTTTATGAAACGAATTTGATTTATTCATAACATCGTTCATTAATTGTGTTCACCCCAATGTAATTGCTACAATTAAAATTATTTCATGACAATAATCTAAACAAAAACAAAAATTAACTCATATGCCAAGGCATAAAGGTAATTATCATAGTATTAATTATAGTGGCATATAATAATTATTTATTATTGTTATTGTTTTTGTTGTTGTTGTTGTTTGTGTATGCAATGTCATGTTATTCTACCTCTGTTTTTTTTTTATTAAACTAAACCAGTTGATCTTTGCATTACAAAGTAAACGAAGCAACGAACGAACAAATGAATGAATAAATGAGTGTATGAATGAATGTATGAATTGTTTGCCACAGAATATTATTGACAAAAGTAATCATTATTTAGCTTTTTAACTTATTCACACCCAAATAACAACAATAATAATGAAAACATAACGAAAAAAAAAATTGACTCGTTTACCATACTAGTTCTGCTTTTTCACTATTCACATGGATTTTAAGCACGTGCTGCTGCCACAGCATTCACTAACTGCCAGACTCTGGGTGTACTATTTGCATTTTATATGAATAGTTCGGCAAATGTGGCTGGGAACCCCTTTCATTATATTGTATCACAATTTTTTCTTTCCGTACTACTCGTATTATGCCTGTTGATTTACACAAGCATTTGCTTCTTTGCATACATTTAATGAAAATAATAATTGAAATGAAATAATAATGCAATAGAACGAATAGAATAGCATGCTATTAATTCCACGTATTTCATGTGTTTCTTAGATATTCACATTTTTTAGGTTTGCTACACTACTACTAATGATTTGACAGCTGTGACCATGGCTCTGTAGTTAGTTTAACTTGTTAATTTTTACTACTCTGACTAGTCTAGGTGTTAAAATGTTTTAAAATAAAAAAAAAACATAAATTCCTTGGAAATTAATTGGTTTCAGAAACCGGCAGTGTAACTTTCGAACATGGTTTGTGTCTTTAATAGCTTATATGCCAGGGCTAATGCTCACTTAATTATTGCACCAAACAAAAACAAATCAAAGTTTTTCAAAAGTTTAATGTTGTGCCAATAAAGCATTATATGTTACGGGTCAAGTCTAAGGAACGGCAAACATATGGCAAAGAGAACGATGCACTTGTTCTTCTAGTCTGTCTACCTGTAACATAAGTTATCTTACTCCAATGAAACTAAGGAAATAATAAGGAAACTTAGAAAGTAATTATTAAGATCAGATTTTATTGCAAATTTACATAAAAAAAGAACATTTCCTGGCCGTCTTTCCAGAATGTCTTGTGACTGCGCAAATATAATTAAAATATAAAATGTTGGGAACAACAAAAACAGGAAAAATCCCCTGTCCCTTTAACTAATCCAATCGCCAGAATCTTTAACAGAGCGTGTTTTCATAGTAGATTTTGAAATTTTCCCAGATTTCAGATTTTAAAATCCACTCTAAGTCCTTTTGTGGGAAAACAGGACTGAGTGGGCGGACAAAGTAAATTGTTTTTAAAGCACTGTACGTCCCTTTAACTAATCCAATCGCCAGAATCTTTAACAGAGCGTGTTTTCATAGTAGATTTTGAAATTTTCTGAGATTTAAGATTTTAAAATCCACTGTAAGTCCTTTTGTGGGAAAACCGGACTGAGTGGGCGGACAAAGTAAATTGTTTTTAAAGCATTGTACGTCCCTTTAACTAATCCAATCGCCAGAATCTTTAACAGAGCGTGTTTTCATAGTAGATTTTGAAATTTTTCCAGATTTCAGATTTTAAAATCCACTGAAGGTCCTTTTGTGGGAAAACAGGACTGAGTGGGCGGACAAAGTGAGTTGTTTTTAAAGCATTGTACGCCCCTTTAAATAATCCAATCGCCAGAATCTTTAACAGAGCGTGTTTTCATAGTAGATTTTGAAATTTTCCCAGATTTCAGATTTTGAAATCCACTGTAAGTCCTTTTGTAGGAAAACAGGACTGAGTGGGCGGACAAAGTAAATTGGTTTTAAAGCATTGTACCTCCCTTTAACTAATCCAATCGCCAGAATCTTTAACAGAGCGTGTTTTCATAGTAGATTTTGAAATTTTTCCAGATTTCAGATTTTAAAATCCACTGAAGGTCCTTTTGTGGGAAAACAGGACTGAGTGGGCGGACAAAGTAAATTGGTTTTAAAGCATTGTACGTCCCTTTAACTAATCCAATCGCCAGAATCTTTAACAGAGCGTGTTTTCATAGTAGATTTTGAAATTTTCTGAGATTTCAGATTTTAAAATCCACTGTAAGTCCTTTTGTGGCAAAAAACAGGACTGAGTGGGCGGACAAAGTAATTTGTTTTTTTTTTGTTTTTTTTTTTTTTAAATTCAATTTTTATTGTTCAAATTTCAATTTTAACAAATTTGTGTTGCCTCAGCGTCATATATGACATTGTAGAGGCGACACTATTCCACAATTCCACTATTCCACAATTCCACTATTCCACTATTCCACAATTCCACTATTCCACAATTCCACAATTCCACAATTCCACAATTCCACTATTCCACTATTCCACAATTCCACTATTCCACTATTCCACAATTCCACTATTCCCCCATTCCACAATTCCACAATTCCACTATTTCACAATTCCACAATTCCACTATTCCACAATTCCACTATTCCACAATTCCACTATTCCACAATTCCACAATTCCACAATTCCACAATTCCACAATTCCACTATTCCACAATTCCACTATTCCACAATTCCACTATTCCACAATTCCACTATTCCACTATTCCACAATTCCACAATTCCACTATTCCACAATTCCACTATTCCACAATTCCACTATTCCACAATTCCACTATTCCACTATTCCACAATTCCACTATTCCACAATTCCACTATTCCACAATTCCACTATCCCACAATTCCACAATTCCACTATTCCACAATTCCACTATTCCACAATTCCACAATTCCACTATTCCACAATTCCACTATTCCACAATTCCACTATTCCACAATTCCACAATTCCACAATTCCACAATTCCACAATCCCACAATTCCACTATTCCACAATTCCACTATTCCACAATTCCACTATTCCACAATTCCACAATTCCTCTATTCCACAATTCCACTATTCCACAATTCCACAATTCTACTATTCCACAATTCAACTATTCCACAATTCCACAATTCCACAATTCCACTATTCCACAATTCCACTATTCCACAATTCCACTATTCCACAATTCCACTATTCCACAATTCCACTATTCCACAATTCCACTATTCCACTATTCCACAATTCCACTATTCCACAATTCCACAATTCCACTATTCCACAATTCCACTATTCCACTATTCCACAATTCCTCTATTCCACAATTCCACTATTCCACAATTCCACAATTCTACTATTCCACAATTCAACTATTCCACAATTCCACAATTCCACTATTCCACAATTCCACTATTCCACAATTCCACTATTCCACAATTCCACTATTCCACAATTCCACAATTCCACAATCCCACAATTCCACTATTCCACTATTCCACAATTCCACTATTCCACAATTCCACAATTCCACTATTCCACTATTCCACAATTCCACTATTCCACAATTCCACAATTCCACTATTCCACAATTCCACAATTCCACTATTCCACAATTCCACAATTCCACTATTCCACAATTCCACTATTCCACTATTCCACAATTCCACTTTTCCACAATTCCACTATTCCACAATTCCACTATTCCACTATTCCACAATTCCACTATTCCACTATTCCACAATTCCACTATTCCACAATTCCACTATTCCACAATTCCACTATTCCACTATTCCACAATTCCACAATTCCACTATTCCACAATTCCACAATTCCACTATTCCACTATTCCACAATTCCACTATTCCACTATTCCACAATTCCACTATTCCACAATTCCACAATTCCACAATTCCACAATTCCACTATTCCACAATTCCACAAATCCACAATTCCACTATTCCACTATTCCACTATTCCACAATTCCACAATTCCACTATTCCACAATCCCACAATTCCACTATTCCACTATTCCACAATTCCACTATTCCACTATTCCACAATTCCACAATTCCACTATTCCACAATTCCACTATTCCACAATTCCACTATTCCACAATTCCACAATTCCACTATTCCACAATTCCACTATTCCACTATTCCACTATTCCACAATTCCACTATTCCACGATTCCACTATTCCACAATTCCACAATTCCACTATTCCACAATTCCACAATTCCACTATTCCACAATTCCACTATTCCACTATTCCACTATTCCACAATTCCACTATTCCACAATTCCACTATTCCACAATTCCACTATTCCACTATTCCACAATTCCACTATTCCACAATTCCACTATTCCACAATTCCACTATTCCACAATTCCACTATTCCACAATTCCACAATTCCACTATTCCACAATTCCACTATTCCACAATTCCACAATTCCACTATTCCACAATTCCACTATTCCACTATTCCACAATTCCACTATTCCACAATTCCACTATTCCACAATTCCACTATTCCACTATTCCACAATTCCACAATTCCACAATTCTACTATTCCACAATTCCACAAATCCACTATTCCACAATTCCACAATTCCACAATTCCACTATTCCACAATTCCACTATTCCACAATTCCACAATTCCACTATTCCACTATTCCGCAATTCCACTATTCCACTATTCCACTATTCCACTATTCCACAATTCCACTATTCCACAATTCCACAATTCCACAATTCCACTATTCCACAATTCCACTATTCCACCATTCCACAATTCCACTATTCCACAATTCCACTATTCCACAATTCCACTATTCCACAATTCCACAATTCCACTATTCCACAATTCCACAATTCCACTATTCCACAATTCCACTATTCCACAATTCCACTATTCCACTATTCCACAATTCCACTATTCCACAATTCCACTATTCCACAATTCCACTATTCCACTATTCCACAATTCCACAATTCCACTATTCCACAATTCCACTATTCCACAATTCCACTATTCCACAATTCCACTATTCCACAATTCCACAATTCCACTATTCCACAATTTTACTATTCCACTATTCCACAATTCCACTATTCCACAATTCCACTATTCCACAATTCCACTATTCCACAATTCCGCTATTCCACTATTCCACAATTCCACTATTCCACATTTCCACTATTCTACAATTCCACTATTCCACAATTCCACTATTCCACTATTCCACAATTCCACTATTCCACTATGCCACAATTCCACAATTCCACTATTCCACAATTCCGCAATTCCACTATTCCACAATTCCACTATCCCACAATTCCACTATTCCACAATTCCACTATTCCACAATTCCACTATTCCACAATTCCACTATTCCACAATTCCACAATTCCACTATTCCACAATTCCACTATTCCACAATTCTACTATTCCACAATTCCACTATTCCACAATTCCACTATTCCACAATTCCACAATTCCACTATTCCACAATTCCACAATTCCACTATTCCACAATTCCACAATTCCACTATTCCACTATTCCACAATTCCACTATTCCACAATTCCACAATTCCACTATTCCACAATTCCACTATTCCACAATTCCACAATTCCTCTATTCCACAATTCCACTATTCCACAATTCCACTATTCCACAATTCCACTATTCCACTATTCCACAATTCCACTATTCCACAATTCCACTATTCCACAATTCCACTATGCCACAATTCCACTATTCCACAATTCCACAATTCCACTATTCCACAATTCCACTATTCCACAATTCCACAATTCCACAATTCCACTATTCCACAATTCCACTATTCCACTATTCCACTATTCCACAATTCCACTATTCCACAATTCCACTATTCCACTATTCCACAATTCCACTATTCCACAATTCCACTATTCCACTATTCCACAATTCCACTATTCCACAATTCCACTATTCCACAATTCCACAATTCCACTATTCCACAATTCCACAATTCCACTATTCCACAATTCTACAATTCCACAATTCCACTATTCCACAATTCCACTATTCCACAATTCTACTATTCCACTATTCCACAATTCCACAATTCCACTATTCCACTATTCCACAATTCCACTATTCCACAATTCCACTATTCCACTATTCCACAATTCCACTATGCCACAATTCCACTTTTCCACAATTCCACTATTCCACTATGCCACAATTCCACTATTCCACAATTCCACAATTCCACTATTCCACAATTCCACTATTCCACAATTCCACTATTAAACAATTCCACTATTCCACAATTCCACTATTCCACTATTCCACAATTCTACTATTCCACAATTCAACTATTCCACAATTCCACAATTCCACTATTCCACAATTCCACTATTCCACAATTCCACTATTCCACAATTCCACTATTCCTTTATTCCACTATTCCACAATTCCACAATTCCACTATTCCACAATTCCACTATTCCACAATTCCACAATTCCACTATTCCACAATTCCACAATTCCTCTATTCCACAATTCCACTATTCCACAATTCCACTATTCCACAATTCCACTATTCCACAATTCCACAATTCCACTATTCCACAATTCCACTATTCCACAATTCCACTATTCCACAATTCCACTATTCCACAATTCCACTATTCCACTATTCCACTATTCCACAATTCCACTATTCCACAATTCCACAATTCCACTATTCCACAATTCCACTATTCCACAATTCCACAATTCCACAATTCCACTATTCCACAATTCCACTATTCCACTATTCCACAATTCCACAATTCCACTATTCCACAATTCCACTATTCCACAATTCCACTATTCCACTATTCCACAATTCCACTATTCCACTATTCCACAATTCCACTATTCCACAATTCCACAATTCCACTATTCCACAATTCCACTATTCCACAATTCCACAATTCCACTATTCCACAATTCCACAATTCCACTATTCCACAATTCCACTATTCCACTATTCCACAATTCCACAATTCCACTATTCCACTATTCCACACTTCCACTATTCCACAATTCCACTATTCTACTATTCCACAATTCAACCATTCCACAATTCCACTATTCCACAATTCCACTATTCCACAATTCCACTATTCCACAATTCCACAATTCCACAATCCCACAATTCCACTATTCCACAATTCCACTATTCCACAATTCCACTATTCCACAATTCCACTATTCCACAATTCCACTATTCCACAATTCCACTATTCCACAATTCCACTATTCCACAATTCCACAATTCCACTATTCCACAATTCCACTATTCCACAATTCCACTATTCCACAATTCCACTATTCCACAATTCCACTATTCCACAATTCCACTATTCCACAATTCCACTATTCCACTATTCCACAATTCCACTATTCCACAATTCCACTATTCCACTATTCCACAATTCCACTATTCCACTATTCCACAATTCCACTATTCCACAATTCCACAATTCCACTATTCCACAATTCCACTATTCCACAATTCCACTATTCCACAATTCCACTATTCCACAATTCCACTATTCCACAATTCCACTATTCCACAATTCCACTATTCCACAATTCCACTATTCCACAATTCCACAATTCCACTATTCCACAATTCCACTATTCCACAATTCCACTATTCCACTATTCCACAATTCCACTATTCCACAATTCCACTATTCCACAAATCCACTATTCCACAATTCCACTATTCCACAATTCCACAATTCCACTATTCCACAATTCCACTATTCCACTATTCCACTATTCCACAATTCCACTATTCCACAATTCCACAATCCCACAATTCCACTATTCCACAATTCCACTATTCCACAATTCCACTATTCCACAATTCTACTATTCCACAATTCCACTATTCCACAATTCCACTATTCCACAACTCCACAATTCCACAATTCCACTATTCCACAATTCCACTATTCCACAATTCCACTATTCCACAATTCCACTATTCCACAATTCCACTATTCCACAATTCCACAATTCCACAATTCCACAATTCCACTATTCCACAATTCCACTATTCCACTATTCCACAATTCCACTATTCCACTATTCCACAATTCCACTATTCCACAATTCCACTATTCCACAATTCCACTATTCCACAATTCCACTATTCCACAATTCCACTATTCCACTATTCCACAATTCCACAATTCCACAATTCCACTATTCCACTATTCCACAATTCCACTATTCCACAATTCCACTATTCCACAATTCCACTATTCCACTATTCCACTATTCCACAATTCCACTATTCCACAATTCCACTATTCCACTATTCCGCAATTCCACTATTCCACAATCCCACAATTCCACAAATCCACTATTACCCAATTCCACAATTCCACAATTCCACTATTCCACAATTCCACAATTCTACTATTCCACAATTCCACAAATCCACTATTACCCAATTCCACTATTCCACAATTCCACTATTCCACAATTCCACTATTCCACAATTCCACTATTCCACTATTCCACTATTCCACAATTCCACTATTCCACAATTCCACAATTCCACTATTCCACTATTCCACAATTCCACTATTCCACAATTCCACTATTCCACTATTCCACAATTCCACTATTCCACAATTCCACTATTCCACAATTCCACTATTCCACAATTCCACTATTCCACAATTCCACTATTCCACAATTCCACAATTCCACTATTCCACAATTCCACTATTCCACAATTCCACAATTCCACTATTCCACAATTCCACAATTCCACAATTCCACTATTCCACAATTCCACTATTCCACAATTCCACAATTCCACTATTCCACAATTCCACAATTCCACAATTCCACTATTCCACAATTCCACAATTCCACTATTCCACAATTCCACTATTCCACAATTCCACTATTCCACAATTCCACTATTCCACTATTCCACAATTCCACTATTCCACAATTCCACTATTCCACTATTCCACAATTCCACTATTCCACTATTCCACAATTCCACTATTCCACAATTCCACTATTCCACTATTCCACAATTCCACAATTCCACTATTCCACAATTCCACTATTCCACAATTCCACTATTCCACTATTCCACATTTCCACTATTCTACAATTCCACTATTCCACAATTCCACTATTCCACAATTCCACTATTCCACTATGCCACAATTCCACAATTCCACTATTCCACAATTCCGCAATTCCACTATTCCACAATTCCACTATCCCACAATTCCACTATTCCACAATTCCACTATTCCACAATTCCACTATTCCACAATTCCACAATTCCACTATTCCACAATTCCACTATTCCACAATTCTACTATTCCACAATTCCACTATTCCACAATTCCGCTATTCCACAATTCCACAATTCCACTATTCCACTATTCCACAATTCCACTATTCCACTATTCCACAATTCCACTATTCCACAATTCCACAATTCCACAATTCCACTATTCCACAATTCCACTATTCCACAATTCTACTATTCCACAATTCCACTATTCCACAATTCCACTATTCCACTATTCCACAATTCCACTATTCCACTATTCCACTATTCCACAATTCCACTATTCTACTATGCCACAATTCCACTTTTCCACAATTCCACTATTCCACTATGCCACAATTCCACTATTTCACAATTCCACAATTCCACTATTCCACAATTCCACTATTCCACAATTCCACTATTCCACAATTCCACAATTCCACTATTCCACAATTCCACTATTCCACTATTCCACTATTCCACTATTCCACAATTCCACTATTCCACAATTCAACTATCACACAATTCCACTATTCCACAATTCTACAATTCCACTATTCCACAATTCCACTATTCCACAATTCCACTATTCCACAATTCCACTATGCCACAATTCCACTATTCCACTATTCCACAATTCCACTATTCCACAATTCCACAATTCCACTATTCCACAATTCCACTATTCCACAATTACACAATTTACAAAATTTGCTTAAGCATTTACTTAAGTTTGCTTAAGCATTTACTTAAGTTTGCTTAAGCATTTGCTTAAGTTTGCTTAAGCATTTGCTTACGTTTGCTTAAGTATTTGCTTAAGTATTTGCTTAAGCGTTTGCTTAAGTTTGCTTAAGCATTTGCTTAAGTTTGCTTAAGTATTTGCTTAAGCATTTGCTTAAGTTTGCTTAAGCATTAGCTTAAGTTTGCTTAAGCATTAGCTTAAGTTTGCTTAAGCATTTGCTTAAGTATTTGCTTAAGTATTTACATAAGTTTGCTTAAGCATTCCTTAAGTATTTGCATAAGTTTACTTAATCATTTGCATGAGATATTAATTGCCCTCTGATTATACGGCACTATAGCAAAGGAATGGGAGGCGTTGATCTAATGGATCAAAAGAAAGTTTATTATGAGTACGATCGCAGGAGTAACTGGCGTTTTTATTTACGATTGTACTATGTATTCATAATAGTTATATAATAATAAGAAACTCATATTGGCTAACAGTTCCTCAATCAATGAGACTTCTATTAAATTTCGAGCAGCTTTAACCAAAGAACTGATAAGTTGCTTCAGTTCACGAACACGTACCTTTTCAGAGTCAATCGAATTTGGAACAAATTTTATCTTTTTTTTTTTATTTTTATCTGTTAATTGTAGTTCTTATTACGCAATATTATGTAACAGTGATTTACTATAGGTCTTATTTTTATCAACTTTTGTTTTTTTTTTTATTTTACCCGGGAATTTAATTAATTTGTCCTGTTTTTCTTTCCCAGTCTTAAATTAATTATTTAACAGAGTTCCGTTAATAGCATAACAGAGCTATGTTATTAACAGAACTAACAGAGCTCTGTTAGCTAATATGGAGAGATAGATTTTAAAATCTATCTTCACACACATTAACAAATCTCACTTGTGGCTACAATTAATGGAATAAATTAAGATTTCTTCCTCTTTGCAAGCTTATAATGTGTAATTTCAATTAGTCTCGTTCGAAACTAAGCGGAAATGGTGTAAGCAATTAGAATATACATTAAAATTTTATTTAATTTTTGTTTGTTTTTATTTACCAATAAAAATGTATCCTTTTTTATTTCCAGATTTTAACATTGGCAGAGCGTTATAAACTGTATTAGCAGTGAGGTAAATATATTCATTAAAATTTACATTTTCCTTGAAATTGCTTTCAACTTTTTTTTTCTTAGCCTGGCCTTCTAGCTTTCTTAGCATAGCCTTATAGCTTTCCTTATACAAATTAGCTTTTGATGACTGTGTCACTCCCGTTACATACCAATGTATCGTTTATTTATTTATTTGTTAATTACAATACAATTATAAATTAAAACTAATTATTACGAGTGGAGTGACAGATTATCCAATCCAAGCTAAAATAAGTTGGTCATCATCGACCTATAGAGCTCGTCGTTGACAGCAATTGTCTGGCAAACGTCATTGTCAATGAAATATGCTCCCATAATGACACCAGCCAAAAACCCACGATAAACAATGACTTTCTTTGGATACATTAAACACTCTTGGATCTCATGTGACTTAGTATCGTCCCAAGTTCGTCAATATTGTTTATTCTCGTACCCATACCTCCTAAAATGGTGCGCATTGTTGAAGATGATTTCTCGATGAAAATTAGAGTCAGACAGAACACGCATTTTGATAACACAATTCTATTTGGTTCACGTATTTTAAATACTAGACTAGGTTGTAATCTAAATTAAGCTTCACTTCTGAGCTATTTGTAATCTTCCAAGATTTATTAAGTCTTCAAAAAAAATTTATAAATTTTTGCAATTACTTTCATAAAAAAATTGATAAATTTTTTACAATTATTTTCAGTAACGTAAAAAATGTCACGGGTGTGACATCTACTGGAACAACATCTAATTTTTGATTTGTTATCAATGTCAAATATAGTATAGATAAATAAATAAATAAATGTCACGGGTGTGACATGGGTTAAAATATCTCATGAATGCTATATCCGTCAGAGAAGATTTGGCAAAACGGACTAAATAAATAAGAACTAGTTTGGCAGATGTAGGTTCAACAAGATGGCCCTAATGAACTGTCAAAGTTCAAAAGCTCCTTCTGGAAGACACTACCCTAATTTATCATTTAGGTTTACATGAAATTTAAAATAGTTGCTAAAATTGGGAAAAACGTCACAATTTTTTTGGAAACAGACTTGAGGCCTTCCAAAAAATTTCGTTTTCTTTCATAACTTGCATGATTTTCTAATGTCGCACCGGTTACAAAACCATCTAATCGTGTTATAACACAATTTTTGGGGTGTACTCTTATAAATTTCGTTTTCATTATTTAGACAATATAATGAAATTTTTTTGTCACACCCGTTACATAAAAAAAAAAAAAAAAAAAAAAATTAAGCAATTTTAAATACACGCCAGTTAAAGATGAATAATCTTTTGTATTTTTAAAAATTGGATTGTTGTCACACCCATTACAATTCATTTTGTTATGTACTACAATTTCAAATATTAGATATCTTATATATTAATCCTGGGTGATAATTAAAATTAATCTTGACTTCTATGCAGACCCAAGATTTATTGTCTTAATAAAAAATTGAGAAATTTTTTACAATTATTTTCAAAAACATAAAAAAATGTCACGGGTGTGACATGGGTTATAACATCTATTGGAACAATAGCTTATTTTTGATTTGCCTTCTTCTTTGAATATTGTTTAAGCAATGTGAAATATAGTATTTTATATATGTATAATATCAAGTGTAGCGTGCTTAAATATATGCCTAGTTATAGTACGATTGCACACATGGAGGCTGTTTAAAATATGCGAGAATGTAAACAAACAATGAATGAAAACATCAGACAATAAGAATAAACTAACAATTATTTGTTGTTAAGTTGCTGAATAAGGAATATGAGAATCTATGTATCTGGTTAGTAACGCAAAAAAAGCGAGAAAAAATAAGCGATAAAATAAAAGAGAAAAAATTTAGAACCGAAGAAACTATTTAAATAGGAAACATAGAGGGTGTGTAGGGGAGGGGTTAATATTGTTTGAAGAAAAAGGAGCGTAACATAAAACGTACGCATTTACCACTTACTTTACATATTCTATGTACATAATTCTATTCATTAAAAAAAGAAAAAAATCTAACGAAGTACAATCTCAAAACGGTAAGAATTTTCTGTATCGTACCAGCATCTATAAAACAATTTACAGGTGTTTTCTTTGAAAATTATGGCTGTGAAATTTTATGCGAGTAAATTTTTAACAATGAAATGTAGAGAAACAAAAGCGTTAGAAAGTGGCAGAAAAACCAACATTTTCTAGACGAAACATTAATTATACTGTGAATCAAAAAACAAAAAAAAAACAATGTTTTGTTCCATTTTTTGTTAATTTCATGAAAACCTAGAAACCCACAGACAAATTGTCAGTATAATTGGAGGATTTTATGGCGTCGTAAGATTTTATTTTTATTTTTTTTGTTGTTGTTTTTAAAGTGGGAGGAGAGATTTAAGTTCACAAATGATATGATATTTGAATTTTCATTTGAATGTGGAAGCAATTTAAAAATTTAAATTTAAAGAAATTTTGGTATTTTTCATAAAATAGTTCATTAAATTTGAGTTAGTGGTGGGACTATAAACTCTAGTAACCAGGTTCGAAAACAGCATAAAAGCAAACATTTTTATTTAATTGCATTTAATCCATTCAAAATGCTCAATTTTGGCACTATCTTCTCAACGTAATGCCGTAATGTTGTCCTAATATAAAATTGTTCATTGTGGTCAAATTGCATAACTATGGTGGCCAATGAACTTATTCAAAACATGTTCACCAAACTTGCCTCATAGTAATTGAATTGTATCGCGTCCACTTGGCACCCATCATCACATGTCAATCGGATGTTCTTGGCTACCAATGGACAGTTTTAAAGCTTGACTTTAATTGCTTATCAAACTCGCCTCTCAATGTTGCCAAGTTCAATTTATGCAATTAATAATCGCAGGGTACTTTGCTTCATTGACCGCAACTTTATAATTTTTATTGTTGTTGAAGAAGCACAGTTTGATGTGGACAGCGGTCCATAAACCTCATGTAGTCGATGTAAAAAATGTTTCAAAAGGAAGAGGAGAGGTTTCTCAAGCTCCATGAATATCGATAATAAAATTCGACAATTTGCAAGCATTGTTCGTTTGTTAGTCCACGCCTGATGAAATGGCAAACTTTAATGAGCAATTTTGGCATTGCCACATGTCACGAATTATTTTTTAATACTGAAAAATATTACATTGTTAGTGGATTTCACAAAAGAATTGCACGGAGGATAAGCTGGCACTCAGACATGATCATATCCAGCGAGTTAGTAAATCCTGTGAAGTTTCCTCTGAAAGAGTATGTCTTTACGCCTCCTAGATTACTACAGTGCGTTTCAGATCGAAACAGTAAGCATTAATCACGATGCGAAACTGATCCTGTGTAAGCAATCTTCTGCCACTCTAATTTTTATTTTCTTTGATATCCAAGTGACTATCTGCAGATCTAAACTGGATGCCTTTTATCACGTGTGCCTAGATCGAACCTCTCGGCAGTTTTGTGGCAATCTAATGTGGGTTTCTAGACACTGACAACTCAGCTGATTGTCCAGCTGATGAATTTGCTAGAGCAGTTACATCCTTAGCAGATACCAACCTAAATAGGACATATGCTAGGCAGAGGCAATTTTTCTTCATTTCCAGGCTTACTTCCTTAATTGGTCATTACAAAAGTTTAGCCAGGATTACGATCTAGCTTCTCACACCACCAATGGTGTGTGTGTGTTACTTTTATCCACGAGTGGCATCTAATAAGCCAACAAACTACTTACTAGGCTGCGGATACATTGCCAGACATTTGTCCTAAATTAGATATATGGCATACCAATCAGCTATTTCAAGTCGGTGTCGATTGTCATTCATGCCTAACAAGATTACTGCAGATTGATTGAGGAAGAAGGGAATATTGTCCACCTTATTTTTCAGTATCCGTTTCTGGATCAAAGAAGATTTCTCTCCTTTGATTCGCCTATTTTCTATAGTAGAGTGGTATCAAGACAATGTTTGATATCAAAACAATCGTCAGATGGATTAAACTTTCCAGCTGGTTTTCAGTTTTAGGCGAATCATGCGAACGTCTGACTGATTAATCACGATTTGTCTGTTAGCTCTGAGACATTGCTTCATGTGGCCGCTATATATGTTCAATTGAGCGTTGATTTCAATAAATCTTTCACTCCCTCCTTTTAGTTATCCTTTATGACATTATCTCCCTTGTAATTATTCTTCACACTCAATATTTTTCAATAATTATAAGTTTTGATGAAAGCATAATAATCAGCCAAGACTCTTACTACGCCTGCTACATATTCATGTAGACCCACCCCCCTCTAAACAAATCTTAATGGTTTGACAATGGAAATGGTGTTATGCTAATGACCACAGATACAGATTCAACCATAGAAGCGCATCAAATGCAGACGATTTAAATAAAACATAAATATCTGAATGTGTGATATACGATGGTTAACAGATACGAGTGTGAAGATAAATGAATGAATGTATAAATGAACGACTGTATGTATGTATGTATGTATGCATATATGAATAATGAATGTGATTGTTTTAGTACTTGCTGTAGTTGTATTTATTGTGGTTTAGAGTATAATAAATGAATGAATGATTGAATGAATGAATATGTATCATATTAATGGATTTATGTTAAGAGCGAAAACAGTGAAGAACAAAAAATTAGCATGGCAAAGGAAAAAATCTGTTTGTCTTCAGAAAGAGAAATAAGAGCACAGAACAAAATTTAATTAAAGAATTAAATTTTCTTTACAAATCATATTTTCAAGTTACCACTATATTTATGAACTCTGATGTACAAATGTCTTCTTCTGCTTTTGAACTTTTTGTGTAGATGATTAATGCCATTTTAGTTATAAATTTTAAAATCTCAACAATAATTAGGATTTAAGTCTTTCCCTTACATTTCCATTCTATGTGTACATGACCAGCTGTAGACAACGATAGAACAGGTTTGCTGTTGGACTTAGATAAGGCTAGTCTGAGGTTAGTTATTGCCTTCATTACGGGGGCGGTACTAATTAGATCGTTGACGAGGATCTGAAACAGATCCCAGCCGGACTATGGCTGGGCCTGTTGCGATAAGGAGGAGTTGTAGACTATCTAACGCATGCTCTGCAATTGTCTAGCCCTTAGTAGGCTGAGGTTGAGGAGGCTTTGTCGAGAGCCAATATTAGGGCTCTTCATAGATTCATGAATATTGTGAGCTGGTTGAGAAGCGTAACAAGGTTGTAGTCGCACTCTATTGTGTGCTTGTGGTCCATCATTTTTCCTCCATTTCTTATATCCTTCCTTTCCTACCTCCTCTTCTTTTCCAATTTCCTTATCTCCTTCACTATCCACTCTCTCTCTCTCTCTCTCTTTTAGGACGAAATTACAATGAGTTTTTTTAACCTTATAGGTATTGTATTTGTCCCAATGACCTAACCTAAGGGCATCTTTGTTCTACAACGGTCTTGATTTCAAATGTTTAACTGCTGCTCTTATCCTGAAGAACTGAGTCCTGCATTCTCCTCGTTCATAGCTTTCATGAGTTGAATTCTTCTCAATGTTTTCCACATAATAGTTTCTCAACAATTTATTCTGAGATGCAAACTCCAAATTGTACCAAAGAACCATCTGTGAGACATACGTGATTAATTGTTCACCAAAGTTACCTTCCAGATGCTGACTGCTGACTGTTAAGTGCTTGTAACTTACGCTCAAGTCATCTTGAAAGACGACCATAAATTCTCAATAATACTTTTTCATTATATCCCGTACCACGAAGTATGTGCCAACCTATTGGCACCGATAGCCCACAAATAGTGCTTTCTTTCAGCTTGCATTGGCAACATTTGAAATGCCTTTGGCTGGTCTTCATATCAACTTCGAAATTTGTGTTTACTGATGTACCAATTGTTGTCGCCGTGGTCTAGTAGGTAGTGTGTTGGCTTATTAGATGAAAGGCCCGAGTTCGAATCCCAGGTCAGACATCAAAACGATGAATATGAAAATATTTCTTCGGCGACTTCCTCTCAGCAGATTTCTGGCAAAAACTCCGAGAGTAAAAATATAAATTATTATAAAATTAACGCACACAACATGAGTGGTGTTGAGAAGCTAGGCCGTAACCCTGACTGAAGGGTTGTAATGGCCAATTATGTATGTATGTATGTACGTACCAATGGAGTCGAAAGTGAGCTTCGCTACTAAAGATGACTTTTTCGATAGAAACACTTTGCTGAAGCTGCATGAATTTTGTCAAATCAAATTCATGGAAGTCGCCGTAGTCTAGTAGGTAGTGTGTTGGCTTATTAGAAGCAAGGCCACGGTTCAAATCCCAGATCAGACATCTCGAACGAAATATGAAAAAAATATTTCTTCGGCGACTTTCCCTCAGCAGGTTTCTGAAAAAAACTCTGAGAATAAATAAAATTTCCATGAAAAGTTTCTTAAAAATCTGTCGTTCGGAGTCGACTGTAGGTCCCGCCACTTATGTATAAAATTAACAACAACAACATAAGTGGTGCGATAAACCAGGTCCATAATCCTGACTGAAGGATTGTAATGACCAATTATGTATGTATGTATGTAAAATTCATTTAATGGCAAACCTTGCTGAGCATTTTTTAGCAATAACTCATGTCACGAATCTTTTTTTATACTGAATAGGGGAAAGTCTTTAACTGTTTGTTGATAAATTTAATAAAATTTATAACTTTTACGTACTGCGAGCCCTATCATTTCAAATTTCTTTTCAAACTCAATAGACCGACCCTTCTCGCATAAATTATAAATTATGCTTCACTTGGTTTTTTTTTTCTAAAATAAATCAGGACATCCATTAATATCCAGCAAAAGACAACGAAAAACAAAAAAAAAAAAAAAAACTAAATAATGATCATGTAGGAAGTGAAAAGACAAAGAATTAAAGGATTTGAATTTTTTTTTTCGCTCACATATGTATGTACATATGTATGTACATATGGTATGTGATTAAAAAACAATTGCATTTTTTTTATGACAAATTACACATGCAAGAGAAAACGATTAAAACGATACAACAACACCAACAAAAAACCACCCATATCTATATCTTCTTAAAAAAACGCCATTAAAACTCTTTTAGTGGTTTTTATTATGAAAAACCATTTGCTGGTAGCAGTTGATTTGATTTAGTTTTTCACAATTTTTTTTAATTTTTTTTTGCTTTTATTGCAAAGATTATATTCCATTTAATGCCATTATTGGTGGGAAATATGTACACATACATACACACGAATGTAGTCATTGTTGTGTCATTTGTTTGTAATGTACTCTACTCTGGGTGGTTACACTCCAATGACAAAAATGTGTATATTTTTTATTGTGTTGATTGATTTTCCATTCAAACGCATCCTATCGCTAATCAAAAGAGGATTTTTTTTAAATTAATTACGTTCCTAGTGGCTTCTAGCGCCATCTAGTTGCAAAAATAAATACATTTTTATTTTCAAGCAACAATTTCAAAATGTTTACAGGCATTTATATTCATTCAAACGCAAGGAAAACTCAATACCACACATTATAGGGTCTAGAGACGAAGGATTGAAACACGAACAGATTCATTGCAACAACCACAAAACAAAAGAAGGCACAGAGAGGGAACTGTATACTCTTAGTACATTTTATTCAGAATAAAGGTTTGTTTCGAGCTCAACAATATAGATTCTGTGAGGATGAAAATAAATTGTCAGAACATATTCGTGGAACTTGTGAGACATTAACACATCCCAGGAAGCATCACCTGAATGCATGTTAGGTGCTAGACAGGAATTTGCTATTATTGACACTGAGCAGCATTCTGTAGTTTGTCAGGGCAATAGGCTTGGAGAATATATTATCGGTCTGAGTACCATGGCTAACTAATCGAATATCTTGGGAGCCATATATTCAGCAACGTTGGGGCATATTCTTATTACCAGCATAGAACAGTCACCATAGTCTAGTAGATGGTGTGTTGGTTTATTAGGCGAGAGCCTGTGCTGAAGAGCCTTTAGCTCAGACATCTCGAATAAAACGGAATATGAACAAATATTTCATTCGACTTCATCTCAGTATACTACTGGCAGAAACTCTGAGAGTAAATAAAAATTGCCATGAAAAGTTTCTTAAAAATCCGTCGTTTGGAGTTGACTTTAAACAGTAGGCCACGCCGACCGCTTTGGAGCAAATGTTCGCGTCAAACCTTCTATGTTTACTTACTTACTTAATTGGTCATTACAACCCTTTAGACAGGATTATGACTTAGCTTCTTATACATGTAATTACCAAATAAGTAAGTCAGCATAGAAGATTTACCCCAAACGTCCCTAACTATCCTTTGCGTAGTCTTCAGCCAACCACACCAATGGCGCATAGAAGGTTACGGGTTTTACAACCAAATTAAATATGCAGAAATTCATTCTGTGATTCCAAGCCCAAGTCGTACCAAAGAACCATCTGCTATTATCGCCTTCGTGGTAGCGTTCTGAACACTCCCCCATACATGTATGGGATTTAACGTGCTACAAAAATATTCCGCTTTATTGGAAGATTGTGGAGTTTTTCCCTTTACGATAAGTCTTCTAAGATTGAATATTTACTTTCTAATGCCACTCATGTACAGAATTAAAATACACAAGTGGTGTGAAACTAGGTCGTAATCCTGACTGAAGCGTTGTAATGACCAATTATGTATGTAATGCCTAATGAAAGCCGCCAGTGTAGTAAAAGCCCTTATTGACATGCCATTTAGTTATCGCTCCGAAGTGGTATCCTCTTCTTAATCCCTTACGTACTTTAAAATATAATCTGCTTAGTTTTGATGTGAAAGGTCAGGTCGTTCAACTTGTTAAGAAATTCATCTATTATGTGGCTTCGCCAAATGTTCCTATAATCGTCGTTAATTAATCAAGTCGAACGGTTGAAGTACATATATACATACATAATTTTGGCATTACAACTCCTTAGTCTGGATTACGACCTAGCTTCTCACACCACTTATGTTGTGTGCGTTAATTTTATACATGAGGGGCGGGACCTACAGTTTAAAGTCGACTCCGAACGACAGATTTCTGAGAAACTTTTCACGGCAATTTTATTTACTCTCAGAGTTTTTGCCAGAAATCTGCTGAAAGGAAGTCGCCTAAGAAATATTTGTTCTTTTTTTCGTTTTAATGTTTGACCTGGGGTTTGAACCGTGACCTTACGTCTAAGAAGCCAACACACTATATACTAGACTACGGCGACATCGGTTGAAGTGGTGTAGTGTATTAAAGAGATCAGCAATGAGTATTAAAAAAGATGAGTAGATTCGAATCATACTCATAATTTCTGGTACTTATACGCATTCATACTTATTTTAATATCATACACATACTACTCATATTCAAAGGTTGAAGTACTCATCGTACTCATATTTAATAAAAGGCATGATGTTATTGATTTCGACAAATTTCCTCCTTTACTCAACATTTACAAGAATCACAAAATAAGTATGATTCGCCTACGAACACTACAATACTCACTAGAAGGTTGTGTGTTTGCTTTGCTTGCTGACTTTGTCTTTTTATTTCTTCTATTTTTGTAAATGCAACAACAACTAAGACTGTAAATTTTGATGAATGATTCGAATCACTCGAATCATTTATGAGTATTATAAGTATTTTTCTAAATTTATGAATCTCTGAATGAGAAGGGGTATGAATCAAACATATTTCGAATGTAATGAGTTTGATGTCAACGTTGTACTCATACTCATTGCAACCTGGGTACTTATAAATCAATGTTGTAGTGAGTACGAATGAATCAGAGTAGTTAAATTTCAATACTCAAAATTTCATGAGTACTTATGAGTAGGGAAAAAACGATTCATTGCTGATCTCTGGTGTATTCCAAAGTCGCCAACAGCTAATGAATGCCGTTACTTGGCACGCAAAGTTACAAACTTAATTGCTGTTACAACGGTCGTATGTAGATTTACGTAAATCTAAAACGTAACATGACATCTAAAACACTATCATTTAAATTCAAATTCAAACATCCGTAGGTGTATCTTGCGTTTTGTTTCAGTTCAGTTCGGTATTTTTCCTTAATTTGTTTTCCTTCTTCTCTTTTTTAAAATTAATTTCACCAACATTTAATCGCTCGGAAGTAAAGGTTATTATTGTTGTTGTGCGTTGCAATTATTGGTTTTTGCTATTTATCTTTCCGGTCATTAGCTAAAGTGTATGTAATTGAAAATAAAAACTATAAACAAAAAAGAAAAAAAGAAAACAAAAACCAATGAAACAAAATAAAATTGAAAAATAAATGAAAATGAAAAGTATGAAATCAGTAAGTGAGTTATGCTTTATTGGCCATAAACAATAATAATGTGGTAATGCAGTTGGAAACGGCATCCGTTACTGTTGAATATTATTTTCGTAGCACAAGTGCTCAACCATGAAATTTATTACGAAATTGAAAAGATTTAAAATTGTTAAAAGCGATTGGATTTGTTTTTACCGTAAATTTAAAATTTTTATTGAGAATTGAGAAAAAGAACAAATTTTTTTATGCTTCTAACTAGAATCGCAGCTCAGTAATAATGTCATGAATTGCTTTTTAAAAAAGTTAAACATTTTAAAGAATGAATGAAAGAAAGACCTGAACTATAGGATCTTCTAACAGGGATTTCCGAACTTTGACAGTTAATAACGGTTATCTTGTTGAACCTACATCTATCAAATTAGTTGTTAGTTATTCAGCCTGTTTTGCCAAATCGCCATGGGTGGCCATAGACAACGAAGTGTCTACTCAACTCGTTCGAATTTTCATCGAAAAATTATTTTCAGGGATGAGGCCCATTTCTGGATAAATGGTTAGTTATGTAAACAAACAAATTGGCACGATTCCACTCCACATGAAGTCTAAGAGTATCTAATGCAACCCGAAAAATTCACTGTTTGGTAACGAATTTAATCTGACGGCGTCATCGGTCTATATTTCTCTGGGAATAACACTGGCCTGGTTATCACTGTCAAGGGCGATACCATACGTCGATGATTACCAACTTCTTTTGATTTGAACTGAATGATATGGACATCAACGGCTTGTGCTTTCAACAGGATGGCGCTACTTGCCCCGCATTTTATGACACAATGAATATTCAGTGCGAGCGATTTGAGGGTTTGACCACTGTTTGGTCATCTCGCACGGTGATGATTTGAACTGTCCAATGAGATCATGCGATTTGATCTCGTTAGACCTTTTTGTGGGGTTTTCTTAATACGCAGGTGTATGTAAATAAGACATATAACAAGTCCTCTAAGCCAACATAACAGGTTTTTCTCACACACATTTAAAAAAGACCCTATAATTATAATACCTTCTCAGTAAACTTTGCAATTTTTTGCATTAGTCTGTGGCGTAATTTCGAAAAATGAATGTTCGAATGTTTTCCTGAATATTGAATTAAATACCGTTATTCCTCTGTTACTTTGAGAACTTCAAGAATGCTTCGTGGCGGCTCCCTTGACTGTTAATCAATTTTCTTACTTTTCAGTAGTTTCTCACATAAATTTGTCACACCTTTTAGTTCTGAAAGATACACGATTAACTGACAGTAAAGCGGCCATTAAATTCCTAGAGTCTGTTTACACCACATAGTAAGATGCTGGTTGAAGAAGATAGCGAGGCATTCGGTATGTATTCCTGGATATGTATTCCTAGACTCGAAGATATTAAAGATGAAAGAAAAGCTGACGCACTGGCAAAAGCAAATGCAACATGAAATTCGAATAAATTCATACGTGAGATTGGCATTCCTCTGAAGACAGACAAAGAAAAGAGTCTCACGCAAACGTTACTCATTTACAAAGGATAAATGGAATAATGAAGCCACTTTATCTGCCAAGCTATGGATTTATTCAGCACAAAAATTTACTTCGAACCTGTTTAGTCTTTAGTTTTTGCAATTACAACGGGACACCGGTCTCTGGGACTGCGATCTGTAGAATCTGTAATAACGAAACGGAAGAGACCATTGCACATATTCTCTGTCTCTATCCAGTACTTTAGAAATTAAGATGCAGTATTCGGGCATATCTAGAATTTATTGACAGAATGTGTGATTTCAATTCCGTTGTATGATGGAATAGAGTCTATTACTGATACTTTACACGTTGCTAACAAACTGTTTCTAAACACATTGAAGCTTTAAATATCAACTTTAAATAAGCCGTAGTGTTGCCTGGTGCAGTTGGTGCGAAATCACTAGAAATATTATCTTTCAGAGCCTTTTAAGCACCGTATGTGATCATCATTTTTCAAACATAGAGGGGTAGATCCCTGTTGTCTTTACAAAATATTTAACTCACCAAGACTTCTAATGTAAAGTAGGCATATAATGCAATTACAGCGAAAATTAGAGCGTAAATGCGGCGTAATAATCCCATGGAATAAAAAATACAAATTGTTTATGTGTGTGAAGATAGATTTTAAAATCTATCTCCCCAGACACAAACCAAGTCAGTTAACAGAGCTCTGTTATGTTACTAACACAACTCTGTATGGCACTTAATTTTAAAAAAAAAAAATTTAAGTCATTTTTTAATTTAATTTAAAATAATAACTCGCGTAATTGATCAAGGCTGCAGTAATTATATGTCAATTATAGTATTTACATTGAATTATGTATGATAGCGTAATGACACTGACAACATTAGTTTACAAATTTGCAGTAGTTTTTGCCTCATTGTTTAAATTTTTTTAAATATGTATTTTTATGATACGATGTACATACAGTGAGCGTCAAAAGAAACTGTACATTAAAAAAATATGTATATGTACATACATAATTGGTCATTACAACCCTTTAGTGAGGATTACGACCTATTTTCTCACACCTATGGTTTAAAGTCGACTGCGTACGACAGATTTTTGAGAAACTTTTCATGACAATTTCATTTACTCTCAGAGTTTTTGCCCGAAATCTGTTGAACGGAAGTCGCCGAAGAAATATATTGTCATATTTCGTTTAGTTGGAGATGCCTGCCCTGGGGGTTTGAACCGAGGCTTCACATCTAATAAGTCAACACACTGCCTACTAGACTACGGCGGCTTCAAATATACATTAATAAATTACCGTTACTTTTATTTTTAAATTGTTTCATTGTCAGATTTTAAAATTGAAACAAAAAAATTCCAAAAAAGATTTCGAAATATGAAATTTCTGGCAAAAACTTTGAGAGTAAATAAAATTGTCATGAAAAGTTTCTAAAAAAAAAAAATCTGTCGTTCGGAGTCGACTTTAAAACAGTAGGTCCCGCCACTCATGTATAAAATGAACACACACAACATGAGTGGTGTTGAAATGCTAGGCCGTAATCCTGACTGAGGGGTTGTAATGGCCAATTATGTATGTATGTATGAAATTTTTTCGGGCACTCTCCTTAAGTGATAAAAGTTAATTTTGATGATTGTTAGAATTTTATCCATAGTGTATAGTTTCTTTTGACACTCACTGTATGTATGTGAGAGTATTTGCTTGCCACAATGAATACAATTGAAAGTGTAAATTAAGTTTAGCAAGTAATTTTTTTGCTCATTTTTCTTTTTTCTTCTTCTTCCACAATTTCAATTCATTCATTAACGCGCCTACAAAGCACAAGCATACGTAAGTACGAATTTAAAGAGCATATGCAAACGACGACAACGACTTGCAAAAAATAATTCTACAACAACAATAACTTAAATTCTAAAGAAACATGACAAAAAGAAAAAAAAATTAAAATTTTATTTGTTTAGTCACTAACTTGGTGGTGGCAAAAGAAAAGAAAAGAAAAACAAAATGAAATTAAATTAAAACGTCTCTCAGTCCAGTTAAGTTGTAGTGTATTGTAGTGAGCCACTTTACTACACATTTAACCTACTAAAAGTGTGAGCTCGTCAAACTAACTGTCATTACAAGTCAAATAAGTCATGCCAGACGTTGGCTTAGCTCCTCGTAATGGTGCTGACGGTGATGGTGGCATAGAAAGTGCAAAACTGTCATAATTTTTGTGTTAACAAAAGCCAACAACGACAAGAAGGTGCTATTTTTGCAAAACATAAAAGACGAAAAAGGTCGGTCATTACTATTGTTGTCATTGTGTTTAACTGGGGCTAAATAAAGTGCTTGGGTTTGCTTGCTGTTCTTGGCCTAAAAATAATCATTTTTTTTCTTCTTTTCTTTGTATGTAATTTTTCCTTTTTTTCTTCTTCGGTTTTCTTCTGTTGTTTTCTATACAATCGCCCGTCTGCCTGTCCATTGGTTTAATTTTGTATATGTTTTCGCATGAGTGCCTTATGATTTATTAGGTTTCACAAATACTTTCGCAAAATGTCAGTAAATGAAAGGAAAACTTTCGCTTATTGGCATTGTAAAGAAGATATCGTCTGGCTTGGTTTACAAAAGACGGCTTACAAACGATTTTCATTTTTTTCTAGGTATCGTTCCAATCTTATACATGCTCACATGCTTCTCTCATGCGTTTGCTTAATGATTTTGATCAAATGATAACCGTTGTGAGCATAACCTGCAGCTTTCAAATACTACAAGGCCTTCCATGAATTTTTGCTTTGAAAGCCTTATGGATTGCAAAAGACATCATCAACTGACGGCAATGTTCAAAAAGTAGTGACTGGTCGTTGATCAATTACATCAAATACAAAACAACTACCACCTACATGTAGGCGTGGTATAGTGGTTCAAATCCTTGACTGTAAAACCAAGCACTTCAGGTTCGTATATGGCAGCAGGCAAAAAAGGTTTCATTTAACAGACATTCGCTTGATACATTCTTGATTTCTCCAATTCCCCAAAAAGAAAAACGAACATTATATATCTGGGCAGGCGGTCTCCAAACAGACTGATCTCTTAATAATACATCTTTGAGTCCTGTGATCCCCAATAAAGTGTAAAAATTAACACGAAGTAGCCAGGACTGGCAACTTAGTCTCTTGAGGGAGAGAGAAGGGATCCAGTGAAGGATCCAACACCCAGCATAATAACACAAAACACTTCGGCAGATACAACAACAAAAAAGAAGCCAAAGCCTTTAAAAAAAACTTGTTTAATTGAGCAGTGTTATCGATATTGCTCTGGCACTGCCATATTTTCGAAAATGTTAACATTATTTTATCTGTAAGTTGTAATAACGAAAAGACGTTAAAGGTGACTTTAAAGTTCACTTTAGCTAAAGTTACCTTTAACTAAACCCAACTATAACGGCATGTTGTAATAATGACCCCACAAGTAAGTTGGACAAGTACAAAGCCATTCTTTGATATGTCTGTCAGTAATAATTTAATAATGTTTAAAAAAATCCCCCAACAACAACAACAACAACAATTTAACAAATAATGAAAATTGTTTTCATACCACATTACATACATGCATACATACATACATGCGAATGAATATGAAATGGTCATAATAATACAATTCTGTTGTATCATCATCTCCTATCATATACGTACATATGTATATTTGAGGCCACTTTCGTTTTGTGTTTAAAGAGTTTTTCAGTTTTTTTCGTTCCATGTTCATTGACCATTTTTGCGTTTCAACTGTAATACATACAATTTATGCATATTTAATGTGCAATTCTCTGCCACATTATTAACGGTATAGTGTTGCAAAAATGATATGAAAAAAAGAAAAACAAAAATGAAAACATTTATTTTTATTTATCATCATTATTTATGGTCAAGTTTATCTTTATCCCTTCTGTTCTTTTTTTTTTCTACCAGCATTCACCATGTCTGTGTATGTTTTTATGTGCATTACTGTTTACACTTGAATGTTCTTTTCAGTGTGAACTTGATATTCAGATTCAGATTATTTCACTTAAATGTTGTAGGGTGAACAGGAGCGAAATATTAAATGAGCACAGTGATGTTCGATTCACAAGTGATGTTTTCTTTTTTTGGTTATTTTCTTAATAGGCATCCAACATATTCTAATTTTGATGAAAAATTTTGAAAAAAGGAACGATGTTTTGTCACAAAAGCATTAAAAAATTCGTTATTTTTAGGCATGGATACATGGCAATCCTATCATTCTAGGACTGTCTGCTGTAGCGGCTAATTGATTACACTTGTTTAACTAGAAAAACTTACTAATGAAACTAAAACGAAGCCAAAAATAATAGCAGCAAAGGGAAGCTCAATGAGAAGGTGTAGAAACTTTGTGACGGAAATTACGAAAACAAAGCTTTCTCAAAAAAGTTTATACATGGCGATCAGATTTCGAGCAGGTTTAGCTGCCATTGCTCAGGTTTCATCCTCTAACCTAAAAACCTAATAATTGTCTCTCGATGTAGACAGGTTTTCGACGCCTCCTACGACCTTTCAGTCATTTGTCACCTTGAATATATTATTCAGATGTCGACTCAAAATGAAGCTTTAGAATTGTAATTCTTGATTCATAATCATATAGAAGTGTGTGTTTTACATTGAGGGAGGAAAATGGTAGCTTTGTTTTAAAATATATTTGAGATGTTTTCCACAATTTCTTTTCCTTTCGTTTATCAAATGGCAAAAAAAGACTGAATTTGTATTCATTCCACGATGCTGTATATGGACTCAGAAGAATTGCTGGTTTTAATACGTGGAACTTCTGTTTGGCTGATATAAATAAAAGTCCGTTATTGATCGCTATCTGATGTAGTTATTGGAATTTAGTGGACATTTTGAATAACTTATGGGCGCGTAAAAAATATCTTTAATATGATCGCAAAACTTTGCATCGACTATTCATAGCATATATATTGCCTGTGGATGATACCATATCCGACCCTAGTACGATATTAAATAACAGTGTTGAACACTTCTAAAATGTGCTAGTTCTTCTTAGGCCAACTATTGATATTTACTTCATCAGAGGAAAATAATAGGTAGTATGTGTTTGACTCAATAGATAAAACTTGGTCCTACGAGAGTTAAAATCCATTCTAGTCTGGTTAGCTGCTTTTGTGGTTTACAGTTCCCTCTCATGAAAATATAATACTCTCTAGTTATGTAAAGGATTGAATAAGTTTTTTAATATTGAAGTGTTGTTGTAGTTTAGGAACTTTGAGTATTAGATGCAGTATTACATGCAATTTTGATCTCGTATCTAAGGATACCGATACTGACAAGTCAAAATCTTCGCGATGTTCATTCATTTCCCATGTGATGCCCTCTTTTATAGTGGTTGTTTGTGACATTATTTTCTTCAATACAACTTTACGTCCATTGTCAACCATTGGCAGAACACATATCGTTAGTATAATTCGCAAAGACGCTAAGTCCACTTTTTTCCAAACTTGAGATTTTAATGCCAAACGGTAGCACTATACAAAATACATATTTTACGACAACAAAAATGTCAGTATGTAGTTTAAAGTTGTTGTAATTTTGTGGTTAGCAAAAACGCTAAGTCCACAAAATACGAAAAATATTAAAATCACGTGCTAAATTCACGAATATTAATTATTAATTATTATTAATTTTTGATCTAAGTCATTTAAAGAGAGCTATTTTGTAAAAATAATTGCGTTTAAAAAGTTTAAAAATGTTAAAAACTGAAAAAGCTACAATGTTTTTTGTGTCTCCTGTACAATTTGAAAAAAGGGACTTAACACATTTGCGAATTATACTAACGATATGTATGTCCTTTCAATTTCTGCAGGCCCGTGTCCCCTACTTAGGTTATTTCTCCAATATATGTAGAGTTCCTAAGTTAGTGAATGAGAAGTCCAGATATCTTTAATAAAGGGATTGGACATATGAATGAGCTTTGTGCTAATAGTAGAATCCATTTTAGACAGCTTTGGGATTATATTGTTCGCTTCTAGGGCTTTAATCGTATGAAACAGAAATTCGATACTTACAACAGCTTCAAACTGAACCCGCTATGTACAGGGAAATATTAAAATAGAAGATACAACCAAATCTCATACGGTACTCTATAATTTATAGTGAATATAAGAGGCCATTTTTACAACTTGCCTTCAACTAAAGGTAGGATTTTAACGGGCAGATATTTTGTTTTTCATTGTTATAAGGTAGAAGTGAGCGTTAAGCTAAAAGGAGGATAATCTTACCTTTAACTTTTAAAGTTAAGTTTATGTATGAACTTGCTATGTTATATATTATTTTCAATATGGCAACTTCAAATATAAACAAAATGAGCAAACACAACAGAAAAGAAGCTTGTCGTTGCCATTGCGTTAAAAGTTAACTTTATGTTATCATTGGGTTGTAATAACGAAAAAAATTTAAAGGTGACTTTAAAGTTCACTTTAGCTAAAGTTACCTTCTACTAAACCCAAACTTAACGGCAGGTTGCAATAATGACCCTAAGCGTTAAAACCCTTTTAAACATTCTTTTTTGTGATTGTGTGGGCTTGTTTTATTTCTCCTTATACATACATACATACATACAGAATTGGCCATTACAACCCTTCAGTCAGGATTACGGCCTAGCTTCTCTCACCACTCATGTTGTGTGGCTTATTTTATACTTAAGTGACGCGACCTACAGTTTAACGTCGACTCCGAACGATAGATTTTTGAGAAACTTTTTCATGAGAAATCTGCTGAGAGGTAGTCGCCGAAGAAATAATTTCTTTTTTCATTTTTCGTTTTGATGTCTGGGATGGGTCTCGAACCCGGGCCTTATGTCTAATAAGCGAACACACTACTTACTAGACTATGGCGACTATTTATTTCTCCTTATGCTTAAAAAATATAGTCCAACAAGTATTTCTTTTCTTGGTTTTTTTATTGTTTTTAGTCCCTTTTTTTGGTACCTAAAGAAGAGTTGTAGAAAAACAAATACTGTCTGCAAAATCATATCAAATTAACTTTAATTCTTCTCTTTTTAATTTTATTTGTTTTTTTTATTGTTTCAGATACATACGAGTATTCACAAGTCAATAACAACAGCCCTCTCTGCGGTGGCAAGACGAAACATCTAAAGATGCGACGGTAGCTGATATCTGACAAAAATTTGTACCAAAATGTTAAAACAGAAACAAACCGCAAAATACAATTAACAAAAAAGAAGAAAGAGAAAAAAATCTGAAAAAACAGCCTTAAAACCAACTGCTAAAAAGAATCTCTGGACATGGCTGACAGGCAGTTAAATTAGTTTTTAAGATTGACACAAAATCCTTGTATGACAACACACATACAGGAACGGAAGAATACGATATAAAAACAAACAAAAGGGAAAAAGAAAAACTATATATAGCAGGCGTATTATATAAGTATATATGAACGACTGAGAAAGGCTATGTTTGTGTATGTGTGTGTATGAAAACAAAGTCAATATAAATTAAATAACAATATCGAATAACTTTTTTTTTGGGTTTTGTTTTAAAAAATTCTCAAATAAATCCTTTCAAATAGGAACCAGCATAACGAATAACAAGAAAATAACGAGAAAAAAGAAAGAACGATAAAGAAGAATTTAATCCTTTTTGAAATTTTTTTAAACCCAAACAAGCAACACGAGCAGTGAAAGCTAAGAACAAAGTTTTAAAAGGAAAAAAAATATAAAGACAACAAGCAAACAGCATGACATTTAAAATTTTTCGACGTGGTTCAGCACGTTGTATTGGTTTGCTATCGGCTTTCATAACCATACTGCTATGCCTCTACTATATCTCTATGGGTCAGCCATCCATACAACCCAAAGATGCTTTACAGGCCAGTCTATTAACAGGACAACAACAGCATCATCAACAGCAGCAGCAGGCTACTTTAATATCATACTCAACAGGCACAGGCACAGGCTCTGGCTCTATGCAGCAACAACAACAACAACAGCATTATAATAATAAAAATTATGCATCACATAATAAAATGAAATACAACAGCAACGACAATGCAGATAATACAGCTGCAGCATCCTATATACAACAACAGCATCAACAGCATAAACTGTTAGCCAAGTCAGCATTGTATAACAATGACCCAGCATTGCAAGCTGGCTCCATGACATCGAATGGTGGCGGCAATGCAGGCTCAAGCGACAGCAGTACTACCACTTATGCCGCCAGCATGTATGTCAATAATCCTCAATGGGGCGATAAATGTTACATTCTAGATGAGAGTGATACGAATATTACAGCCCAAGAGGAATATGCAAAATTTGATTTTCAGGTAAAACTTTTGCAAAAAAAAAAAGAAAGAAAACATAAAAAATAAAACCAAGGGAAATTACATTTTAACGTTAATACTTGTTTCATATTGTTGTTTTTGTTTATTTTTTTTCATGCCTTTTCGTTTCATTTTATACCACCATAGCCTGAATGGATACGTACCAAAGAGTATTGGGACAGAGGTTTCGAGGAACGTTTCGAAGCACAGAAAAAAGATAAACAGAGGCCACCATTAAAGGTAATTATGCATGAGAACTCTCGTTACTTGATTTAAATTTAAAGAGAAAGATTTGATTTAAAATATTTTAATTTCATAAAACCAGAGCTGGTTAGTAAGTCAGCCAATGTGTGTGAAGATAAATTCAAATTTAACTAGCAAAGACAAAAACCAAAAAATGTTTAACAGAGCTAATTTTAACGTTAACAGAGCAGTGTTAAGTGGAAAATACGAAAACCCAATAAGTGGTATATCCCAAATAATTATTGGGATATATGCAGCAAGTCTCATTTTTCCACAATATCCATCATCCGGCATCCTACCCAGACACTGTTAACATAGGGTATATTTGAAGCCCAATATCTCAAGTTCCAAAATTATTTGGGATATACCACATACTGGGTTTAATTGGGGACACCTTAGGCTACAACTTGTATATAAAGGGATATCTGCAGCAAGTCCCTGATATCGTATACTTGGGTGATTTCTTCCTTGACTATTTTTCGTATTTTCTGTTAACCACTTAACATTGCTCTGTTAACTCTAACATTAGCTCGTGTTAAAATTTTTGGTTTTTGTCTTTGCTAGTTAAATTCAAGTTTATCTTCACACACATAGTCGGCCATCATAACGCAAACTATCGCATTAGGGCAGAAGGATGTATGCAACAGATTTGCATTTAAAATAAAAAAGCAATGTTTTATAATACATTTCCTCTTCATTCCCCTTCCAGGTGATTGTGGTTCCCCATTCCCATAATGATCCCGGTTGGCTTAAGACATTCGTTAATTATTTCCAAAGCGATTCGAGGCAAATTCTCAATTTAATGGTTACCAAAATGCAAGAATACACCGATATGACGTTCATATGGTCGGAAATAAGTTTCTTGCAATTGTGGTGGGATCAGGCACATCCTACAAAACAGCGTGCCTTGAAAAGACTATTGGATTCGGGTAGATTGGAAATCACTACCGGTGGCTGGGTAATGACCGATGAGGCTAATGTTCATCTCTATGCTATGTTGGATCAATTGATAGAGGGTCATCAATGGTTGAAAAACAATTTAAATGTTACACCCACTGTCGGCTGGTCCATTGATCCGTTTGGCCATGGCAGTACTGTACCGTATCTATTGTCGGGCAGCAATTTTGAAGGTGCCATTATACAGCGTATCCATTATGCCTGGAAACAATGGTTTGCCAGACAACAAAAAGGCGATTTTATGTGGACACCCTATTGGAAATTACACGGCGAAGAAAGTAACAAGAAAGGCAGTTTATTGACCCACAACATGCCTTTCGATATCTACTCCATAAAGGGTTCTTGTGGCCCTCATCCATTTATATGTCTTAATTTTGATTTTCGTAAAATACCCGGAGAATACACGGAATATTCCATTAAGGCTCAATTCATTACAGACGAAAACATTGAAGAAAAAGCCCAATTGCTGTTGGAACAATATTCACGCACTGCCTCCTTGTTTCCACACAATGTGGCGCTTATTCCTGTCGGCGATGATTTCCGTTACAATAAAGAACGTGAAGTCGATCAACAATATACGAATTACAAAAAGTTAATCGATCATATAATGGCCAATAAACGCTTATACAATGTGGACATTTCGTTTGGCACACCCAAGGATTATTTCAATGAGATCCGTAAAAGGACCAAAGAATTTCCCACTTTTAAAGGTGATTTCTTTGTGTATTCGGATATTTTCTCGGAGGGTAGGCCTGCCTATTGGTCGGGATATTTCACTACTAGGCCATCATACAAAATATTGAGTGCCGATTTGGAACAGAATTTACGAATAGCTGAAATACTCTTTACCGTGGCCTATAACACTGCCCGCCAGCAACGCCATGAGAATGCTATTAAGATCTTTGAAAAGAATTATGAGAAAATGATACATGCACGCCGTAATTTGGGCCTATTTCAACATCATGATGCCATAACAGGCACTTCCAAGGCCGCTGTTATGCGTGACTATGGCATGCGTTTGTTTGAAAGTCTACAGGATGTGGTGAGAATGCAAGAGTCCACCATTGAATTGCTTATACAAAACGGTACCCAAAGGCATAATTTCCTTTTAAGCGAATTGGAAAGAGATAATTTCAGTAAACTGCCACGCAAGACACCAATTACCTTAACCGCCAGCACGGGTCATAATAGTGATTTTTCCATAGAGTTCACCTCATCATCGGCCGATGGCAAATCAGCCAGTTTTGTGGTCTTTAATCCTCTTACCCATAAACGTATCGAAGCTTTAACCATACGCACTACTACGCCGTATATAAAAATCATCAATGAATTGGGTGTAGAGTTAAGAAATGTTCAAATCAATCCGGTGTGGAATATTACAGATCCCTATGAAATGGGTATGGGTATGATGGGTTCAAGTAGTAGTTCACGCATAAGAATTTCGAAACGTCAATATGAGATCATGTTTATAGCAGAGTTAAATGCCTTATCATTGAGCACCTATCAGGTAATAGTGGATGAAGTCAATTACAAACGTTTCATGGCCTCAATATATTGTGACGAATGTTCGGATGTAGTGGAGGGCACTACAGAGACACCAGCTGTGAAGGAAGAGTTTGTTGTAAAGGCTAAACCACCAGGTAGGTTAAGGAAATTTTTCCAGCTTAATGAGCTGGGAATTTATATGTTTCTTTTGTTGTTGTTGTAATTTTAGGTGATGTCCAACTAGAGAATAATTTCATGCGTTTGCTGTTCGATGAAAAGAATGGCTTTATGAAAACGATAACACGCAAAGGACCCAAACAACAGCTACTGAATCCTATGCAATGTGCCGTAAAGTTTGCTGCCTATCGCAGTGCCCAATTTCATTCTGGCGCCTATCTATTCAAAACGGATCCCGAACAAAGTGAAGCTGAAAAGGATGTTTTAGAACAATATGAAGATAAACGTATAATTATAACATCAGGACCCATTGCCAGTGATGTAACCGTTATTTATGGACCATTTTTGGCTCACACTGTAAGAATTTTCAATACAAAAACACATTTAGATGCTGCCATCTATATAGAAAATGATATAGACTTTGAGCCGCCACCCAAGAATAGAGAAACGGAATTGTTTATGCGTTTTGTTACCGACATTGATAATATAGCGCCAGTGAATAAGGATACTTTAAAAGAAGGTGATACTATACCCGAACTGCCTGAGTTTTATACCGATCAAAATGGTTTCCAATATCACAGGTAGATTTTATAAGAAATTTAAAAAAATTTAGAAATTGTTTATAAAAATACATTTTCTTTTTTTGTAATTTTCTAGGCGCACTAAAGTACCCTCTATAGGCATTGAAGGCAATTATTTCCCTATAACAACGGCTGCCTTTATGCAAGATGACAAGGTGAGATTTACATTGTTGACCACGCATGCCCAGGGAGCAGCCAGTTATGAACCCGGCCAGTTGGAGGTAATGTTAGATAGGCGTACTTTATACGATGACTATCGCGGCATGGGTGAGGGTATTGTGGATAGTCGTTTGACACGCCATAAATTCTGGGTTTTAGTCGAAGATATGCCGACGCCAACAGCGAAACACAATACATATCAAGTGCCCAGTTTATTAACAAATTATTTCGCTAATGGTTTACGTTATCCACCCAACATTTATTTTGTGGAGAATTTCGATAATCCACCACAATTAAAATCAAGAGCCTTACTATTAGATCATGGCTCTTGGCCTTGTGATGTACATCTTTTGAATTTTCGAACGCTCTCCGAAGAACAACTTCAATTATTCCCCTCTTCATCGGCTTTAATGGTCTTGCAGCGCCAGGGTTTCGATTGTGCAGTCGAAAATAAATTGGTAGACTTAACGCAACTGTGTTCGTTTGAACATAAAGGTCTGGGTAATGTAAGTTTTAATAAATTACGTTTACATAGTTTGGAAACAACCAGTTTAACTGGTATTCTAACAACACAACAGAGGAAATTATTGAAATCCTTTAATGAGATCACTTTAAAACCCATGGAAATTTTAACCTTTAATGTGACATTTAAAACTTAGATTATCACACAATGATTATATATTTCTAACTGTGAAGTTTATAAAAAATATATTTTTATTTTAGCTTTATTTGTATATTTTTTAAAGGGTTTGAGAATCTCATTATTTTTATTAAAAAAAAAATATATTTAAATTATTTCATTTTAATTTCTTTAGGACAACTGACTACTTGACTGATTTTAAACAACTTTTATGTTTAATTTTATTATTTTAGTTTTTAAATTATCACTTGCAGACTGAGTGTATTTGTTTCCTTATCTTTCCTTTTCCAGCATAATAAGCGACTATGAATATGTACAAATATTTTTTATTCATTCTTTCTTTTTTTTAATTTATTTTAAACTAAACTACGTGTCTTTCCATTAATTAATACCAATATTTGCTTATTTTTTTAATCATTCCAAACTTTTTAACCACAGACAGACAATGTTCTTTTTTCTTCTGTACAATAGTCAAATAGCTTTCAACAATAATTTTTTATTTTTTTTTAATTAGTTAATTAAAATGCAGTATTTTATTATAATTTTTATTTTAAGGAATTTATTAAAATAAGCGTAAATATTTTTTATTTCTTTTAAACTTAGAAAAAAAGACAAAAAAAAATTATTTCGAAATTCGCATATTTTTTCAATGAAAAATGAAGAATGGACTAAAGAGGTGTCTTTCGAAATTAAATAAAATATTTATGTAAACAAGTTATTTGTTCGAAATTAAAAAAGGTTTTAAAAATAAGCCAGTTGAAGTATTTCTATTTTCCGAAAGAAATAATCAGAAAATCCCCAGCTCAAACCACTGAATTTGTGTGTGTTAATTTTATACATGAGTGGTGGGACCACAGTTTAACGTCGACTTCGAATGTTAGATGTTTGAGAAACGTCTCATGGCAATTTCATTTACTTTCATAACTTTTGCCAAAAATCTGCTGAGAGAAAGTCGCCGAAGAAATATATTTTTTCATATTTTCGTTTTGATGTCTGGCCTGGGGTTTGAACCGTGGTCTTACGTCTAATAAGCTAACACACTATCTACTAGACTAAGGCGACTTCTAGTCTACATGGCTAAATTAATTTTCTAACAACAGATGTGTTCAAGCAAGTGGAGGATAAGAGACTAAAGTACATTCGGACTCTTCAAACCGCCGCTGTCGGCTTGTAAATTTTTTTTTTCCCCAATTTTATCTAAATATCTAGTCTTAGAAAAGAATTTGAATTTTGTGCGTCTAGCACCTAACCATCTCTGCAACTGCATACAATACAATTCACATTATCAAGTGGTCTGTAAGGATACATATCATCCTTCTCAGTTCTGTCTTAGGGAGATGATATTGCCGTCCTTGAAAGTTAATTTTATTACAAATGAAATCTGTTTCCCCGAAAGGGGTGTTTCTTTTAATGATGCAAAATGTACGCTTAGATAAATACTTTGTTTTACGGAATTAGAATATAATGCGGTTTCAAATTCGCTAAGTTTTCATCAAGTTTAGCTTTCAAGGCTTTTCGAACTTTCAATTTTTTTTTTTTTTGTTTGTTCTGCGTCTCTCCATATTTAATGCCTTTAATAAGACGGTCATCCAAGTTGTCCTATGTGTAGGATCCTTATTCCCTATTTCCTGCAAGTATGGGAAATCCTTCTTATTCACCGACTTCCCTGTGGGTTCCAGATTCTCTTTGCTCATAATTTCCTTTATAATAGGCATTTGACGTGAAGCTTGCAATAAGTAAAGGTCGGATATTGTTTCTGGTCTCCACGACTAGCAGCCAAACAAAAAGCTTAAATTCAATTAAGGATGCTGTAAGGATACTGAAAAATATGCATTATTTAGCTGCAAACCCCTTCTCTGCAACAAGTTTTCTCAGCAATTCGCAATATCTACGACCTTGAGCTCCTCCATCCTTGTTGTTGTAAATCCTTAGTGTATACCATTTCGTGGGGATAGGCCAGTTGTAATACACAGCCAAGGATATTTTTCAACAGCAATATGTAGTGAACACAATCTAAAACCAGATTTAATTGGAATTGGTCGGCTAATGCTGCCATCAAGTAGGATACCACATATCGCACTCGCGTACACGACGAGGGATTTGAGAAAAACTTTTGCCAATAGGCGTGTAGGCAAGGATGACAAATGCTTTTTCAAAATCTATAAAATGTATGTTAAGGTGATGAATGTCACACTGATCTACCTCTACGTGCTCTGTGTTGACGCAATAATTTTAGAAGAGTAGAACATAATGGACATGTAAGGCCACGATACAAACCCCAGGTCTAACATTTCGAACATAACGAAAAATTTGCTGTTGTATTAAAAAAACAACAATAACGCCTCTTTGGTTCAATTTTCTTTGTTCCAACTTTTAAAGATTTCTTTACGAAATAAAAAAATTAAATTAATTAAATCACAGTACATAGTGCAATATATGCCAATATTTACACGTCCTCTTTATTATGATTGATAACAAAGATTCAAAAAACATAAAATAAACTAATTTTTATAAAATAAAAAAAATAATTAAAAATTAAAATTATAAAGAAACATAGAATCATATATTTATAGTAAATTAAGTATGTACCTTTAAAGTAACACATAGCAACAAAAGAAAAAACAAACAAAAAACAAATAATTTAAAAGAACTTATCTTATTATTATTATTAGTTTTTAATTATTATAAGATTCATTTAAATATTATTTTTTAATGTGAAAAGGTTTATTTCTCAGGCATTATATGGATATTTAACACTTAAAAACAAAACAAAACTAAATGAAAGAAAAAAACAAAAAGACATCACTATAGCAAGAAGGCACTTTCAGATTAGAAAACAGCACACAAAAATAAAAAAATAAATAGTTAAAATACATAAGTAAATAAGTAATTAATTATATACATACATACATACATATGCAAAAATCCCAATGTATAAAATTCTTTTGGAATTTTTAAGAAAGTCTATGACTTGTATTTAAATTTTTATAAAAAAAAAATATGTATTTAATTGGTAAACTAAGTGGCTAAAGACGATTATTAGTTAAATGTAAACAACATCACAAGTGATTGTTAAGAAAAACAGAAACGAATTAATTTAATTATAATCAAAATTTATATTTATTTTAAATTATAAAACATAAGTAATGGCATATATATTTATATTTATTATTTTAAGTACTAATTTGTATTTTATTTTATTTCTCATGACTGATTAGCTTTTTTTTTTAAACATAGAAGTACAAGGTGGCTTAAAAGTTTTGCTTTTATTTGAATTTGAAACCATTTTGTTGAAAATTAAAAAAAAAAAAAGGAATTAACATTTCCGGAAAATCATATTTTAATGCATTTCGTCGTCGAAAATCCAAATGTGCGTACATATCATAAAAAAAAAACAAAATCGAGTTTTGATTGATTATGATTCTAAAGGTTATCTGACATATCTCTACCAATTTTTAAATTTTTCGACCAAAAATATATCAATAATTCAAAATGACGTACCAACATGTAACATGTATAACGTTTTTTTTCTTCTCCTGTAAAATTAGAAAAAGTGATGTTACGTACTTTTGGATTTTCGACGACGATTTGGACTAGTTCCATGTTCGTGATTTTGTTATTTAACGTTAGTTTTAAAATGCCTTTAAACTTAATTACTTGTGGCAATGAACTCAAGGTCAAAAGTCCAAATCTCTGCCTTAGACTACAAATTAAAATTTAACATGTACTTGCAATGCTCGTCAGTTATGTTAACATTGATTTAATTTGGCTGGCTTCACTGCAAATATCAGTATAAATATTCATTTGAAGATAGCGAATGTAATGTAATGGCTCCTTTGGCTTTCACGCAGGTTTAGCGAGCCCCAGAAAAACAAATTTTGTTCAAAGCTAGATTTAAACCCCCAAGGAAGACTGACTAGACTGTTTAAATTAATTCTCAAAAGTAAAAATCTTTTGCTTTAGAAATTTACATTTCAAAATCTCTATCCAAGTTTATGTACAGTCCATTCCCTCGAAGCTGTGTGTCGTAGTCATCACACTCCACGATCCTTGATTCCTTAAAACTACAGATGACCACTCGAAAGTACCAAGCATGTGAGAAAAGGGACAATGATTTCTTTCACTTGATAACCATTTCCTGTAGATCTGCTGTGAAAGAGTCATTCACATTGAGTATTATAGCTTCAATTACCGAAAAGTCTTGGCAGTATAAATGACAAATATTGAGAAGAAAATTTATATTACAGATGATAAGAAATAGGGTTGGTTGTCTGAACTTGTTTAATAAGATGTTATCTACAATATGTTATATAAAGCGACCTCTGAGAAAGCTAACTACAAACCGTTATAAGTGAGTAATTAACAAACGGATCACACACTATACAATGCTTTGGGATGGTTCAAGTGATTCTATTTAACAGTTCTCTTTGGGAGTTCTTACGGCTAATTTTTTATGCACAGATGCAAAAGACAGAGTGACATTTGACCCGACAGATAAGAATTCTGGTTTATTCTTATAATTGCATTACTTTTTGGACCACCTGGTATTTGCCTTTTTTTTTTTTTAAAGTAGAGTAACTAATTTTTTTTTTATATATGAAAAGAAAATCTAGCAAAAATTTTTTTCTACTTGGAGAAAGCCGGTAATTAATAAAAATTTGTAGAATTTTTTTTTTTAGAAAAATTTTTAAAATCAAAATAATTTTATATGCATACGATATAAATAAATTGGAAAATAATGTGTATTTGCATAAAAAAAAACAAGGTTATTTAGTAACAAACTTGCCTTTTTAGTGAAAATTTTCTTCTTAATATTTAAAACGAAAATAAATTATTTAAAAGAAATGTTTTTTTTTCTTTATAGTTGTAGTGTTTTATAATTAAATAGATTTTATTTTAGCAAAAGAAGAAAAATAAATATTAAGGTATACAGTAATAAAATAATATTTCTAGATATTTTTTAATAATTTAGAATAAACTCGTGTAAGCGCGGAATGAAAGCCAAATACAAGATAAAATATAGTAAAAAAAATATAGGACAGAAAAATTTTAAAATAAAAAATTAATTCCTTGAATTTATTAAAAAAAAAAACAAAAGAAGGTAAACTTAAAAGAAACCATTTCTATCTATACCTGTGTATTTACACGTATTTTCGAAAACGAAAAAAAAAATTCAATTCATTAAACTGTATATATAAACTACAATGAACCACACTATATATTAACTTATTATATACGATGTATGTTATATTTTTCTTATAGTCTGTCATTTTTTAAATTAATTGAATAGCATATAGTTACTATTAGAACGGAAAAAAAGAGAAAAACAAAATGAAAGAATTTTTAATGAAAAAAAAAGAAATAAAGCCTCCAGTAAATATATACACGTATAATACATATATTAAATATATAAAAAAAAATAAAACATAAAGCAAAAAGACATTGTAATTGTAGTTCATAAATATTGTATGATTAAATAAAATTGAAAGAAGAAACAAAAAATGGAAACCTAAATCTCTATACATTTAATTCATATTTAAAACCTAAGTTTTAGTTACAGTTAAAAACGAATTACTTGGATACATGGATACTTACATAAAAAAAACAAAGAAAAAAAAAAGAAAATTAAATAAATAAAGAAAATTTAAAAATAAAAAATAAATATTGAGTGGATTATGCCTAGCAAATGCAAAGCAAACAATTCCAATTAGTTTTTTGTACAAGTGAAATTTCACTAGATTGCTAAGCATAATCGTCTCATAATACCTTGTTTACTTTTAATCCATAACATACTCATACATATTGGGACCCTTTTTCAACAGTATACCCTGCAAGTTAACAATATCGATTAGATTCGTAACGCCACATTGTATACCCACTCGTCGTGCCATATCTTTAAGTTCGTCAAATTCGAATATACGTCGCGATAAAGCACTGGAACGCATTTGAAGCATTCGTATGAATTTCTTTACATTACCGCGACCACCACTGCTGCTACTGGGCAAGGCTGTGGCTGGATTTGTATCAATATAGTCTCCTATGGCCATATCGGAATTACTTTGTCTTACCAGCGATATAACATCGCGTACGTGAAGTTTTGTTACTTCCGTAGAGAAATCAATACGAGCACGAGCTTGACACAAACGTATTAAACCGGCTAGATGGCTATAAAACAGTTAAATAAAAAATAAAAAAAATTAATTAAAAAAGAAGAAAAATCTCAAATCTTCAAACATTTTATAAAGCCAAGTTTAAATAGGAAGGGTATTGAAAGTAAATTATAGTTTAATAAACCGCATGTGTACTATATTACGATGCCCTAAGATATACTTTTTTTCTTTAAGACACAGGGTGAATCAAATAACTGCTTGAGCTGCCATTGAGGCTTAAACCATTAGAATAAGAGAAGGCCTAAAAGAAAGAATAATTAACAAGAGAAATAATAATAAATTTTAATATATTTTGTAGAGAAATAGGCAGTTTATTGATTTGATAGAAGTAAATAAGTAAGTAGTATTGTATCACACACATTTTTTTGAGGAAATTATTTTTCCATCATTCTAGGACATGCTACGGTAGGCCTAATACCGAATAATTTGTTTTTTTTTTTGTTTCTCACTAAACTGTATGATATGTTATTCCGTAGTTTTTAAACAAATGTCACTGATAATTCTGAATTTCTTTAAAAGTGTCTTAACTGTTAATAAAACACATGCAATTGAGTGTGTTGTTCAAACAATGGAACAATCTTTTGAATGACTCAGATGAACGAAAAACAAACATTCCTACTAGAGATCAGCTATGAATCGTTTTTTCGCTACTCATAAGTACTCATGAAATTTTGAGTATGAGTGAGTCAACAGTATTGAAATGCAACTACTCTGATTGATTCATACATTCACTACAACATTGATTTATAAGTACAGATTGCAATGAATATGAGTACAACAACGTTGACATCAAACTCGTAACACTCGAGATATATTTGATTCATATGCCTACTCATTCAGAGATTCATAAATTTAGAAAAATACTTATAATATTCATAAATGATTCGAGTGATTCGAATCATTCATCAAAACTTACAGTCTTAGTTGTTGTTGCATTTACAAAAAAAGAAGAAGGCAAAGCCAGCAAGCGAAGCAAACACAGAACTTTCTAGTGAAATCTGCTGAGAGGAAGTCGCCGAAGAAATATTTTATTTTTTCATATTTCGCTTTGATATCTGGCCTGGGGCTCGAACCCGGGCTTTACGTCTAATAAGCGAACACACTACCTACTAGACTACGGCGACGGAATTATGGAGAGTCGAAATCAAGAACATCATGCGTGTTGCTGAGTATGAGTACTTCAAACTTTGAACATGAGTAGTATGAGTAGTATGATATTAAAATAAGTATTAATGCGAATAAGTATTAGAAATTATGAGTATGATACGAATCTACTCATCCTTTTGAATACTCATTGCTGATCTCTGATTCCTACTTCGATCCAATGCTGACGATTTTTTCAGAATGTTTTTAATACAAGATTAAATATACAGGTAATAAGATTATTGTTCCGAAACCTTTATACCATTGCGACAAAAACAAGTGCTTTCAACGAAAAATTCGCGAATATATGTAAGATCTGAAAAAAAAACGATGATAATAAGCTACGTAGAAAGATCAAATGCCAGGAAAAAATTGAAATATGATGAGGCTTCCATAGCTTTAAAATATGATTTGCGAATAAATACGAAGAAAACGAAATTTATGAGGATGTAACCGACAATTGCCAACTTTTGTACTAAACAACACGACCATAGAACACATATACTACTTTTGTTTCTGAGGACGCATTAAAACTCCAATTGGTGATGTCACGGACAATGTAAACTCCCGTACACAGCAAGTCAAATCAACATTCTGCTGTCTGCATAATAACTTGAATTCCAGCTTCCTCAAATCTAAAAGATGCGCACATAATGAATGCATTTTCGAAAGCCACAATTTTAAACGAAACAATAAAACAAAAACTACAAGTTTTTGTAAAGAAAAAAAAGCGTCAAATTCTAAAGCCTGAAATAGAATAAAGTAGTTGCAGTAAATGATGTAATGAATAGCGTAGTAAGTAAAAATGCGAACAGAATAGTGAACATACATACATAATTGGCCATTACAATCCTTCAGTTAGGATTACGGCCTAGCCACTCACGTTGTTTATGTTAATTTTATGCGTGAGTGGCGGGACCAACAGTTTAACGTCGACTCCGAACGACAGATTTTTGAGAAACTTTTTCATGGCAGGTTTATTTACTCTCAGAGTTTTTGGCAGAAATCGGCTGAGAGGAAGTCGCCGAAGAACTATTTTTTCATATTTCGTTTTGATGTCTGGCCTGGGATACGAACCCAGGCTTTTCGTCTAATAAGCCAACACACTACCTACTAGACTACGGCGACTCCATGTAGACTTTCACCCTATGATTTTTATCAAATTGCAGAAGGTGTTATAGAGCTGTTTAAATCAGTTACAATTAACAACAAATTAAAAACAAAAAATTAGGGGGGAGAAAAAGCTCCATACAACGGTGTATGTAGACTTTTTTCAGTGACTGTATGTCTCTCCAACAACATTAAATTTAATATTTTACATATTTAATGTTAAATATATTGAAAAAACGTGGAAACCTTCATTACAATTTATATTTTACAATCCGCTAAAGATGACATATCACACGGAAACATTTCAAAAATTCGAAATTTATGCTTAAGCATCACTGCAACGACTACCGCTACTACGTACATTGATGTTAACAGACATTTTTAACTTCTGACAACTTGTAGCACTACTGCTGCACGTTGTACTACAGCGACTATTACGTTCCCCATTTAAAGATTGACAGACAGGTCTAGGACAATTTTAAATGCACAATTATTGCAAAATTTTGGCTCATTGCGCCCAATCTACTTAATGAACAAAAACAATGCCACAACGGGTTTTCCCATTATCGAAACTGAGGAAATGTATTCTGAGTATAAAATGTAGAAGATGAAGAAGATTTTTATTGAAAATATTTACTTTTGAAAAGCAATATACTAGTACGCATAATTACAAGGTAAAAAATTTGTTAAAAAAAAGAAAATGTTTTTGAAAAAAATTCGTAAAGAATTTGAATTTCGCAAAATGTCAAGATTATTACGCGTTAAGAGTGTTTATAAAACTTGAATGAAAAGAAGACAAGATTAAAAAATATCTTCGACCCTTTGGTCAACAGAATACAGCAGAAGAAAAAAAATAATAAACAAAAATAAAAATTCTTTAAACTATTTTAAATATGTATTATGAATGCAAATTTCTTTACAAAAAAAAAAAAGATGATGAAGGGGAAAAAAACCCAGGCAAAGGCTGTTAATTTTAATATTAAAAAATAAGAAATCACCATCCACAGAAAATAAATGAATGAACGAAGTAAGCAGATGATGTTAATAGAAATGATGATGATGATGATGAGGATGATCATTATTACGTATTTGGTTACAGCAGCTTCTTTCTCTACTCTACCATCAGTTGACCAGTTTATGAATGTTGAGACTCTTTTTTTTTACATGTAGATGTTCTCCTGGTTTTGTGAGTAGTATACATATGTAGTATTTCTAGGGAAGCGTAATAATAATTTCTAGAGTTTTATTATTGACTGCACAGGTGCCATTTAATATCATTCGGTTGATGGCTACGAACGCAAACGGTTTACAAGTTTTTCGAACATTAAAAAATGTTGTTGGTCACGGTTTTAATGTAAATAATTTTTGATCTTTTTTTAAACGAATTTTGTTACATTTTGGTTTGAATTTAAAAAATTTTATTATTTTAAACAGAAAGTGTAAAAAGAATTGTGGTACAAAAAAAAAAGAAGATTATAATTTGAAAAATATTTAAAAAAAAATTTAATAATTAACAAAAAAAGAAAATGTTCTTGAAAATAATTGTATGGCTTTTAGCCATTTTTATTAAACATGGCATAAATGGATTCGAAATGAATAGTAAGTGTTTTTTTTTTACAGAAGATAAAATTCTTTTTTACAAGATTCCTTATTAAATTTTATTAAAAAATCTTAAGAAAGAATATTGAAATGCGAAAAAATCAAGAAAGTGAACAAGATTTTTGAAAAAAAAACTTTGGACATGAATTATGGAATTATTTAAAAATAAAACGGCCCAATACTCTGTTTGAAATATTGTGCTTAAAATCGATTGAAAATTTTTCTTTCTGCAATAAAAATATAATCAAAATTGGGAATGCAAACATTTGAAAATATTTTGTTCTGCAAAACAGACACACGTTGGTATTAAATAATATTTTGGAAGAATTACTTCATCTTTAAAATAATTGTGTATCACAAATATACAGAATTCGATATCAAGGAAACTTTTTTTCGAAATATAAAAAATATATGCGTGTTTAAACATACTAAATTCATTACACATTCATTTTATAACTGTAATACAGTTGAACCGTATAACTTACAGCTACAAAGTAAACAGTGCCATGTTACACTACCATATAAGTAAATTCATAAGCTCTAGAAGTTGCAGACAGTAATTTGTAAGCAATATGAGCTGAAACAAGCGAATGAGCATTTAAGCATTTAAGTGCAATAAATATGTACGGCACTTCAACATGCCTCCTGTGAATTTACACAGTCTATTTATACCAGACATCAGCAATGAATCGTTTTTTTGCTACTCATAAGTACTCATGAAATTTTGAGTATGAGCGAGTCAATAGTATTGAAATTCAACTACACTCTGATTCATTCGTACTCACAACAATTTTGATTTATAAGTACAGGTTGCAATGAGTATGAGTACAACGTTGACAAAAAACTCATAACATTCAAAATAGATTTGATTCATAAGCCTACTCATTCAGAGATTCATAAATTTAGAAACATACTTATAATACTCATAAATGATTCGAGTGATTCGAATTATTCATTAAAATTTACAGTCTTAGTTGTTGTTGCATTTACAAAAAAAAAAAAGAAGACAAAGACAGCAAGCAAAGCAAACAGACAACCTTCTAGTGAGTATTGTAGTGTTCGTACGCGAATCATACTTATTTTGTGATTATTTTAAATGTTGAGTAAAGGAGATTCGACATCATCAACATCATGCGTATTGTTAAGTATGAGTACGATGAGTACTTCAAACTTTGAATATGAGTAGTATGATTATGATATTAAAATAAGTATGAATGCGTATAAGTATCAGAAATTATGAATATGATTCGAACCTACTCATCTTTTTGAATACTCATTGCTGATCTCTGATGTATACCCAATCGAAGAAGTACTACAACTAAAATGTATGGAACGATGCTTCGAACTCTATTTTTAAGCTGTTTCTTGTGCGTACAAGAAAGAAACCGAAAGTATTCTTAATACAGTACTAGAGAATCCAAGGGTGTGGAATGTTTACTACTGTTTCCTTAACTGTTTTCTTAGACTTTTTATATTAAAGTGTGACGTAACAATTCATTTAATTTGGAATTTCATTTGAGGAGAAAAAGGTGGTTAAAAGTGAATTTCGTGTAAAATCCATAAATCAGACTACGATTTGCTCTCTCGTTCGCCCTATTCTCCGAGTATTTAGTTTGGAGTAGCTATTACTTTTTTTCAAAGACATAGCCCGTCTAAAAGTTCTGCTCAAAACATTGTGTGGTTGTGTTTGAAGTTGTAGTACTCAATTGTGGATCAATCGGCAATCTTTACTTAAGAGTTTTGGTAATAGACTTGAAGTTGTTCCCTTAAAAAGGTCGCTGCTTGCTGTTGACCGTCAAGCAAATGCAACTTACGTTGATCAAGCTATTTTGAATTTTGACCATGAAAATTGAAAATAGTCATGAGCGACGAGTCCCACTTAAATATCGCTTCCCAAAGCACTAAACAATGCACACATACATATAACCGCTTAAAGTTGCTTTATAGTGTACGGTGTTAGGGTTGAAAGTGATCATCGGGACTTATTATAACTCACTACGACTGGACGATTTGAGACTAGGAAACAGAAAAAAGATAAAAAAAATCCAAAGCAAAGCCTTCTTCTTTGTTTGTAATCAGTTTAGCGAAACAGAAAATAAAACTTTTGTTTTTTGCAAATTTAATTGAACACTTTAATACTTGAAATTTGCATTCTAATGCTTTCACGATCAAATGCACTTCAAGAATTCTGTCAAAATGCAAAAAACCAAAACGTATACCCGAAATCAATGTGAATATTTAATTTGTTTTAATAATTACTTGAAGAAATAAAAAAAATTGCTAAAAAAACGTTCATAAGAAACAGGTGATTGTCTTTTGTTATGTATGTACATTAGAAATTCGGAAATTATTCATGCAATTTGTGAAAAAAAAAATAAAGTGTTGGCTCTTGAAAATTAGAGAATAAATGTGTTTTAAAACAAACTTCTTAAATGCCTTCGGGGAACAAACACAAGTATGTTTATACTCGTATTTATGAAGAAAGAAAATATCACCAAAACTGATCAAAAGAAATGTAATGAATATTAATTAATTAAATCAAATCATTTTTTATTTTTTATATTGTAATATAAACAAGAACGCATTAGTTTAAGTGGTAATTTAATTGCCAAAAATAAAACAAAAATGTTTTTTTTTTTTTCAATAAATACGATATGTTTTTAAGAAACTAAATTAATTTGCATTTTGTTTTTTAAAAGATGAATATTGTTTTTCTATCAATCATAAATATATTTCATATACGTAATAAAAATTTATTCTTTTTAATATTAAACAAAGAAAAGTTTTAATTTTTAATCATGGCGTGGTCGACTTATTTGCGTTCAAACTTTATTATGTTCGCTTAGCAAAGAAGGCATATTTTTAGAAGAATTTTTCAAATTCAAATATGTAATTTGATGCAAATAAATTCTTATTGGAAATGTCAATAAATGATGTCGTGGTAGAACCTATAGTTTAAATACGACCCTAAACAGCAGGTTGTTGAGAAACTTCCCATGGCAATTTCATTTACTGTCAGAGTTTTTTTTTTAACAGAAGTCAGAGAAACTAAGTTGGAATCCTGACTAAAGGGTTGTAATGACCAATTATGTATGTATATATGTATGTATGTAGTGAGGCTGAGTAGTCGCCGTAGTCTAGTAGGTAGTGCGTTCGCTTATTAGACGAATCAAAGTGAAATATGAACAAAAAAATATTTCTTCGGCGACTTTCTCTCAGCAGATTCCTGGCAAAAACTCTGTGAGTAAATAAACCTGCCATGAAAAAGTTTCTCTAGGTCCCACCACTCAAGTAAAAAATTAAGGCACACAATATGAGTGGTGTTATAAACTAGGCCGTAATTCTGACTGAAGGGTTGTAATGGCCAATTATGTATTGCAGTATAAGTCAACTCCGAACGACAGATTTTTGAGAAATTTTTTCATGGTAATTTTTATTTACTCTGAGTTTTTGCCACAAATCTGCTAAGAGGAAGTCACCGAAGAAATATTTTTTCATGTTTCGTTTAATTGGAGATGTCTGATCTGGGGTTTGAACAGAGGCCTTACGTCTATTAAGCATACACACTACCTACTGGACTACGGCCTCATTACATCTGGGATAATGATGTGTACTGATCACAGATATCATGTGATTTGACCCCGTTAAACATTTTTTTGTAAAGTTTTCTGAAGTCACAGGCATATATGAATAGGACACAAATCACTGCAGTTGTCAATGCAAACATAACCATATCATAGGTCAAATTCAGCACGATTTATGTATATAGTAGAATTAGGGAAGTCATGGAGGTCGCTGTAGTCTAGAAGGTAGATGGTAGGCTTATTAGAGGAGAGCCCGTGGTTCAAACCCTAGCTCTGACATCTCGAACAGAACGTAAACAAAAAAAGATATTTCTTTCGTTGATTTCCTCTCTCAGCTGACTTCTGCCAAAAAGTCTGAGAGTGAATAAAATTGCCATGAAGAGCTTCTCCAAAAATTTGTCATTCTGATTCGACGTTAAATTGCAGGCTTCGTGACTTATGCATTAAATTAACAGACACAACATGAATGGTGGAAAATACTAGGTTGTAATGAAAAATTAAGTTAGTAAGAAAGTTATGGAAAATATGGCATTCCAAATCATTTGAACGTTGTTACATTCCGCAAATAATGGCAAAAATAGGTCTTTCGATGATATCCCACATACACTTCCTTTACTTTAATTTTAAAGATAGGAAGCGTTTAATGAAATACCCGATGCATAATCGTTAATTATGAACAATGTATTCACTGTATATTTTTTAGGTTGAAAGTATAAAATCCTGATTTTTTTGGTTTTTATTTTAAAGCTTCCATAATGAATTTGCCACGTTTAACTTCAAGTGGTTAAATTTTGGTGAAATAAAAAAAGACGTCGTAAAAACAATTGTGGAATGTCGAACATCACATTTTTTATTGCAATGCAGACTAGTAATGCATGTTGGCAACTGTAATTTTTAATTTTTCTATTTACTTTAAATACTCATTAAATGCTTTTATTCAATTGTTTAAGTCTTAGAAGAAATAAAACTTATTGAAGATCACGTTTTGCTTTATAATTTCAATCATATTTGAAAGCAACTAAACAGTTGCCTTAGGCTGTTATGGTATAGAAAATTCCAGATTTAAGAAAACACAAGCCAGGAAAGCTTTCTAAAACATTACACAAACGCAAATATAGAATCAGTGAATTGTAAAGATTTTTTTGATAAAACAACCACTATACTCCACCACCATTAGCATACAGCTGATGAGAAGATTTAAAACAAAAGCAGAGAGAAAAAAAAAACGGAGATAAAAAGGCAATGAAACAAGTTTTGTGTGTTTGTCTAGAAGCAAAATAAAAATCAAAATGAAAAGTTTCCATTGACTTAATGTAATGCTAGTAACAAACCTAGTAAAGGATATTCTAGAACAACAAGAAAAGGTTCTTTCAATACAAAACAAAACAAGTTCTCCCTTTCGCTTTTCAGAAGATTAAAGTTAAACGCATGAAAAGAAACAAAGAAAAAAAAAATACAAATGAAACCTTAATAAGCCACAGTTACTAAGAACTATAAATAAAGGGCCAAGTAAAGAAAACAAAAAAAAAAAAAAAACTCCTCAACAACAAATGCTTAAACACATTAATTTACAAGGATATCTGGCCAATTAAATCAATTTATTAATTTATTTTTTTTATTGCCTTTATATAGTGACCCAATATTATAAAATGCCTTCACTGTACAATTTTGATGACTACGATCGCTGTCTGCAAGAGTTCAATGACTTTTCTTCCCTGTACTGTTTTGTACGCGCTGATGTTATACCGCAAACGGACAGCAGTAATGAAGCCTGGCAGGCTATTGAAGAAATTTCCATGTATTATAAACATCATTTCCAGCATCGTCATTTATACTATGGCATCTGTGTGCAATGGTGTCAATTGGAAATTAATAAACTATCATCAGAAATGGCAAAAGATCTATTTAAAGGCGTTTTAATAAACAATACAAAGGTAAGTAACGATTTTTAAAAGCGTTTTTCATGGTAGTCATACAAGTGTCTACGTAAGTTATACTATAAACAAAAGACTTAAGAGACATACTTGAAAAAGCGCTTTTCAGCAAAAAAAAAAGGCATGAGAGAGGGAAAGAACAAACTGCAAAAGTAGATTCATTTAAATAGTTTACATATTTAACTCAGTAGTGTATGTGCAACTATACTTTAGTGTTTAGCACAGAGTTAATATTAAATGGCAAGCGAGATAACTAAAAAATCTTAGTAAAGATGCAGCTTCTAGAAGCAGAAATGACAGTTATGTACGAGGAATTTTTCGGCCTTGATCATGCTTATTTTCTTACTTAATAGTTCATTAAAACCATTTGGTCAGGATTATAACCTACATTATCACATCACTCATGTTGTGTGTGTTCATTTCATCAATGAGTGGTGGGACCTAACGTCGACTGTGAACGACAGATTTCAGTTTTTCATGCCAATTTGATTAAGTTTTTGAGAGTTTTTACCAGAGGACTGCTAAAAGGAAGTCACAGTTTTGTTCGATAAGTTTGAAATGGGGTTTGAACTACGAGGGCTTCTCAGATTAGGCAGCTCACTACTTACTAGACTAGGGTGACTTAATCAAGTATAATAATGTGAAAAACAAGGCAGATTCTTTGTTTCTTGAAAAGAAATTGCAGTATCCGGATAGCACGATAATAGAAAAAAACAAGTTAAGGTCGAAGACTTGAATATCAGACACTCGCAAGAACATCCAAATCATGGCAGTGATCTCAAGATGAAAGTCATGACCATAATCATGGACAACCAATTAGCCGCTCAGTAGCGTAGAATTCTCTGAGAATATACTGAAGTATATCAGACCATGCTCATGTTGACTGAATGGTAGCTCAGTAGCATAGTATGCCCTGAGAATATACTGATATACTGGGAGAATCACGCTGCCATAAAGTGTCCTACAAGTTCCAAGGTTGTTTGCTTATTTTTCGGGCAATAACGAATTGTTTATGAATAGGTTGCAGCATATACACGTATGTATCACCCGCCTATGTAATCCGCTTATAGGGCTCCCGACGATTAGACTAGAAATAAGGGATAAATTTGACTTCATGGCTATGAGATACTTTTTGACTGCTACGTTAAGCTGATTGAATTTTAACCCTAGGACTGGATTTTCACTAAGTAGCCTTGTCGTTTCGGGACACAGTCTAATACGAAGACATGTTAGTCGGCTTGACGTTCTCTCGTTGATTACTGCAGAAGTTGCGATTTGAAGGAGAAGGAAGAGATGTGTCATTGTGAATTCAATAACGTTTAGAAATTTTCTCATCAGTCAGCCAAATCAACAAACTGTTTTAAGTGTTTATTTGCACAAAGTAAACAATAGAAATATTAAAACTAAAAATTGTAACAGTAATGATTTAGTAAAAAATAAATAAACTTTATTAACCCGCTGAGCTGTGAGCTTTAAGCGAAAATGCAATGAATTTTCTGTCATTGCCTTTAAAAAGCAAAATTTTTCAAAAAGTCAATTTGGGAAATGAGCGAATCTAAAGCATATCAATTGCTCATCGGAGCTTACCCTGAATCTGTTTCAAAGATTGCAACATAAGAGTGACGATTTGTACTGTTCTGCATCATGTCCAATGATGAAAAATTAAAATATTCCTTCTCAGCAACAATATCAAATGCAAACAACAGCTACCATCCAAAACCATGACAATTGCTTAGCATACGAATTGTAGTCGAAAAGTGTTGAAAGACGATTTGGCATTTCTGCAATGCTCCTTGAATGTCATAAAAATAAATAATGGTTGCATGAAATCATACAGACAATAACAAAAAAATGGAAACATTCAAGCAGCACAGAGCAAAATTCTCATAAACTTCGAAGTCGAAAGTACATATGGCGTAAATTAATGCCGAAAGGACATTATACAGAGGAGAGATTCTTCTCAATCCAAATGGATTTGATACAGTCACTACTTTTATGTCTGACTTACCAGAAATAGCCGAAGAATAGTAATCGGTCACCTAACAGAACATTGTAGACCCAAAGAACATTTGAATAGAATATGAATTCTTCCAAGACCAATATGTCAATTCTTTGATGAGGACAACAAATCGTTACATCACGTTCTTGGAACATGGGCAGATTTAATACAAAAGAAACAACTGGGGTACTGGGCAGGACAGTTGTACCTATTAACACCAGACAGGATCATTTGTCGGAGCAACATGTTTGAAGGCGACGTTGTAGAGAAATTCTATATAAGTTAAGGACATTACAATCTTAGCTCTACACTTACATACATACATACATAATTGGCCATTACAAAACCTTCGGTCAGGATTGCGGCCTAGCTTCTCACACCACTCATGTTGTGTGCGTTAATTTTATACGTGAGTGAACTACAGTTTTTTGAGAAACTTTTCATGGCAATTTTATATACTCCCTGTACAGTTTAAAGTCGTGTTCGAATGACAGATTTCGGACTTTTACATGGCAGGTTTATTTACTCTGAGAGGTTTTACCAGAAATCTGCTGAGAGGAAGTCACCGAAGAAATATTTTTTTTTCATATTTCGTTTTGATGTCTGACCTGGGATACGAACCCGGGTTTTACGTCTAATAAGCCAACACACTACATAATACAATAAATTCCCCTGTGGACATTGGCCTTTACCGCTGCCTTCCTTGGTTGGCCTTGCTTCGATGTAAACACTTCTTGGAATGTCTCTCCGCTTTAACTCATATCATATCCTATTTCCATACTGAGTGCCACTCAATGATTTTACAAAATAGTTTTAAGTTTGACATGAAAAGTTTCTCAAAAATCTGTTGTTCGGAGTGGACTTTAAACTATACGTTCCGTCACTTATAAATAAAATTAACACACACAACGTGGGTGGTGTAAGAAGCTAGTTCGTAATCCCAACTGAAAGGTTGCAATGGCAACTAAGTTAAGTAAATTTTAAATTTGACAACACTCATCATGGGGTAAAACAAACAATTCATCATCATCGAATTACTTTTGAACTCATCAGGGCGCTTTCAGTCTAAATTTTAAATTTGACAACACTCATCATGTAAAACAAACAATTCATCATCATCGTCTCATCCGAGCGCTCTCAGTCTTTCGGGTCAAAATCACAATTTTTGAACCTAACAAACCAAATATTATTTGTTTTAAATCGTAATCATTACCATGGAAACTATCATATAAAAAACAAAAGACTTAAGACACATACTTGAAATAAAAAATATTCGTCAATTTGTTTGCGGCAAACACAATTTACGAAATTTCAAATTGATTTTCATAGGTAAACAGCATTAAGAAATTGTCAAATATTTCTAATTCACATCAACCTAAAATATTTTAAAAATGCATTGAACATTAACACAATACACTCAGTCATGGTTTTTTGGATAAATTATTGCAGAATACACTTTAATAATTTATTCGTCTTTTTTTTTGTTTTTTTATTTCCCACTTTATACGATTTGTTCGATTATTAATGACATGAACTTGACTTTTGTATTAACCATTCATGCTTTTGTGTTTACATTTTATCATGTAAATGGTAGATTTTGTTAATGGTTCAAGAAAACACATGATAAACAGACAATACCGGTAACTTGTTTACAAGCATGTTTTTGGAATTATTTGTTGATCTGTTGGAAACTATTTGGCTGCAAATAAACCCTTTTTTAAAAAAACATAATCATCGCAGTTAATATATTCATTTAGATTAATGTAAACTTGTTTTGTTGTTTTTTTCGATAGGCTTTATAACTTCTAGCCAAAATTATTGAATGGGTAATTTCGCTTTAAGGTGTGTTGACCTTTTAATTTGCGTAATGTTTTTTTTTTTTTTTTTTTAATGAAGGGCCTCATAGGCATATAGTAGAGGCTATATTAGGTTGCTGTTAGTTTTTGTAAACACCTTCATTGAAAATAATTGTAAATCTAGTGAACAAAAAAGGGGAAATTTTAGAGATGATAATACCCGGCCAATGAAAAAAAAAACCGGACACAAGTAAATTTTACTAGCAGCTTATTACATACATACATACATAATTGGCCATTACAACCCTTCAGTCAGGATTACGGACTAGCTTCTCAAACCACTCATGTTGTGAGCTTTAATTTTATACTTGAGTGGCGAGACCTATAGTTTAAAGTCGACTCCTAACGACAGAGTTTGACAAACTTTTTCATGGCAGGTTTATTTACTCTCAAGAGTTTTTGCCAGAAATCTGCTGAGAGGAAGTCGCCAAAGGAATATGTGTGTTAGAAGTGAGGTCACGGTTCAAACCCCAGGTCGACATCTCCAATAAAACGAAACATAAAAAAAATATTTCTCCGGTGACTTCCTCTCAGCAGATTTCTGGCAAAAGCTTCTCATAAATCTGTCGTTCGGAGTCGACTTTTAACTGTAGGTCCCTGCGCTCATGTATAAAATTAACACACACAACATAAGTGCTGTGAGAAACTAGGTCGTTATCCTGACTGAAGGGTTGTAATAACCCGCCCGGGAAGGGCTCTAACGCTAAGCTGGCGGCCGTCCTTTTTGATCGATTTCATTTCAGTTATTAAGCTGCTTTGAAGTCGCCGTAGTCTAGTAGGTAGTGTGTTCGCTTATTAGACGAAAAGCCCGGGTTCGTATCCCAGGCAGACATCAAAACGAAATATGAAAAGAAAATATTTCTTCCGCGTCTTCCTCTCAGCAGATTTCTGGCAAAAACTCTGAGAGTAAATAAACAATTTACCATGAAAAAGTTTCTTGAAAATCTGTCGTTCGGAGTCGACGTTAAACTGTAGGTCCCGCCACTCACGTATAAAATTTAATGACCATTTATGTATGTATGTATGTATGTAAAAGCACAAAATGTTGCTTGCACTCCACTCTTTTTTTCGTTGAATGCCTAAGCAACAACAAATTGCCAATATTGACCATTCAAAATGCCATACAAATTATTACAGGCATAAACTATGTTTGAAAGATAAGGTAACTGTTAGAAATCTTACATTTCCCAAATTATGGACACAGTAATATATCTTTCGGCATGAATTTCATATGAAATATCTATTCAAAGCCTATGCTGAACAGTTTTTCATACAATAAATTAATTATTTCTCAGATATATTGGATATATAGTGGTATAAGCTATCACATAGTCAGACTATATCGGTTCTAACATTCCTCGTTCTTTTTTTTTTATTTAATTTCGTTATGCATTTTTAAGCTAGAGTTTCTTTACTAATTGGGCGCATTATTATTGATAAAATTGGATTTTCAATTATCTGTTGTAATAGTAGTTGATATTAATCAAATAAAAGAATAATAAATAATGATAATAACATTGTGATTAATTCAACAGTAGTTTTAAATTGATTATTTAATCACTTTATGACAATTTTATTTAATATTATTTAATTTATATAAATATATTGTATTTTTATTTCATTCATTCATTCATTACAGGTTAATGTATATTTAAATTTATTTAAATCTGAAGATGGCAATCGTCAACGATATAATTATTTGTTAAATCAATGTATTAATTTGAATTTAAAAAAATATAATTTAACAGCGGAAAGCACGATTGAATATTGCGAAAGTAGTCATAGAACAATAGAACAGGGTAAGTACATATGTATCATAGTACAGATTAAATATAATTATTTTCCTATGGAAGGCTCAAACAATTCTTAAGGCTTTATGTGCCAATACGAGTATAAAGAATGACAGTTTCCTACTATGAAATCTAGAAATTAGACATTTTTAGCTTCATTCTACCTAAGTTCTGTCCTTTACGATTGCATATGGTTAAGTTTCATGGTATGATCATAACAATCCTTTGGCTTTAACACTACGACACTACATGCTTCATAGAAGATATAATTTCTCTAATTTTGCATTTTAAAACTTTAGGCACCAAATCCAGCATCATATTAAAATAATTACGTTGTATTGGTTACGATTTAAATATCTGATCAATACTTCTACGTAACGTCACTGAAACGGCAATAAATTATTCCAAAATTCCGGCATTCATGAAGGCAAATTATGTTAGCTCTCTAGGTATTAAAGAGTACAAGTCAAATACTATGCATGAAGGTCTAAGTTTACAGGAGCTTTACCAAGTACTACACAATTGGAAACAGATTTGAAGTTAAATCTTATCAAACTGACGAACCTTACCTTGCAACAAATGCGAATACTCGCAGGCATCTTCCCAGTCGAAGATTATACCATCGAAAGGTCTGTTTAATTCAATTTGCGTAGAAAATACAAAGGATGGGCCATAGCAATACTATGGGACAGTTAGGCCACCATCAAAACGCTTAGTCTTTAAGAGATTAAATCAAAAATATTCTAATATGTGGCGATTTAAAAACGCTGAATCAGTAAGGTAGACAGAATACGTTTATCCTCCACTGGGTCTCCGATCATGTAAGAATTCTCGCAGGCAGACGATTTTGCGACCATGTCACAAGATTTCTGTGGAGTGGATGGATGTGGACGTTCAACGAAAGGAAACTTTAAAAGGAGCAAAGGACTATTTTTCTCAAACCAAGTGGGCTTGAGGCAATCTAAACTTTTGTTACATACATACATACGTAATTGGCCATTACAACCCTTCAGTCAGGATTACGGCCTAGCTTCTCATACCTACAGTTTAACATCGACTCCGAACGACAGATTTTGATGGCAGGTTTATTTACTCTCTGAGTTTTTGCCAGAAATCTGCTGAGAGGAAGTCGCGGAAGAAATATTTTTTTTCTTCATATTTCGTTTTGATGTCTGGCCTGGGGCTCGAACCTGGGCTTTTACGTCTAATAAGCGAACACACTACCTACTAGACTATGGCGGTTTCTAAACTTTTGTTGGGAAGAGAAAATCTGAGCAATGCATCGGAGTCTCAAGATATAACTAAAGGTTTGATACTCGGTGTTTTGGGGGATTGTCTCTAGCTTAACATGTAGATTCTGTGACGATGAGAATGAATCATCGAAGCACATTCTTAGAACGTGCGAGCCATTAATGCATCTCAGAAGGAAACACATACCTACATATCAGGTGCTGGGCAGGAGGGAATTGAAATTGATGATACCGAACAGAATCCTAAGGTTTGTGAGGACAATAGATTTGGAGGAGGCATTATAGGAATATCATATAAAGTATAAGGGGAATACAATAGATTGTATGGTTGTAGTAGTAAGGAATCTCTTCACGACATTAATAATACTATGAAAGCTCTGCACGACTGTAATAACTACTATATTTGAAAAATAATGCGTACATCATGTATATATGTTCTCTGGAGCGGACTTCCTTTCTTCCTATAATAGCCTGATCATTTTAAATGATGTTGTGTGTATACATCTGTCCTGATCTATGACTTTATTAATAATTAAATTGCAATTCATTTACAGATCTTTGGAATTTAACATTTCACACCATTATGGGCCTGTTAGTATTACTGGTAACGGCCAGCAGTTTATTTGATTTGTGTTTAAAACATAAACGTAAAGATAAATTGTTAACCGATCGTGATTATTACAAATCATCACCAGCAAATTTAGGTAAAGCATAATATTTTTAATTTAAAAATGATCACAATAAAAAAAAACTTCTTTCCTGTTCTAGCTTGTAAGATCGGTGTTAGTTTTTCCATGGCACGCAATTGGTATCGTTTGATACAAGAACCCAATGGTAAAATCGGTAGAGAATTAAGATTTTTAGATTGTTTCAAGTTCTTTTCAATGTTTCTGGTTATATTTGCTCATACCAATTGGGTACTGTACGAGGCAGCCATTAGTAATCCTCAGGATCCAGAGCGAATGTTGCATACATTAGCAGGCACACTGCTTGTGGCCGGCTCATTAATAACAGTTACATTTTTCGTTATAAGTGGTTTGCTATTGACCATCAATTGGCTGGTGGTGGCTAAACAAAATGAAGAATTGTCAACTTTACAGTATGTAAGCCTGTTTATAAAATTCAATGTATTTCGTTACTTAAGGTATGTTTAAGGGTTAATTTATGATAAAAAAAAGAAAAGCTTTAAGTTTGTATTTATTTTTAAAAAAGGTTAACCATACCTTATGCATTTGTAATTCTATGGAGTGGCATTTATTTTGAGAATGCTGGTGGTCCTCTCTGGCGTCATATATTGGAGCGTGAGCAACTGTCTTGCCGCAAGAATTGGTGGGCCAATTTATTGTATTTAAATAATTATATCAACACTAATGAACGGGTATGTACATACATATGTATGTTTAAATATGATTTTAAATTAAACAAAAAAATTTTCTTTTTTCTTAAATTTCAAGTGTATGCTACAAGGTTGGTATTTGGCTTCGGATACCCAATCGTTTGTTTTAAGTTTGATCTTCCTAATGTTGGCCCATAAGTAAGTTTGAAAATATTTAAAACCCTTTTAGAATTAAGGGAATTAAACTTTTTTAATTATCTTTTCAGATATAAAAAGGCTCGTAACTGGATATTGGGCGTAGTATTTGCCATATTTCTGATATTGCCTGGTATTGTCACTTATGTACAACAATTTAGTGCCATATTTACGCCCTCACCTCAGTAAGTTTATTTGTTCTATGTTGTTTTTAGCACTTTTTTCTTACTTTTTCATTTCTTTCCTTTTAGAATTCAACGTGATTCCTTTGTGGAAAGTCGCCAGTTTAATGAATTTTATGTTCCTTTTCATATGAATTTCGCCTGTTATTTTTGTGGTGTTTTGGCTGCTCTCGTCTATGATTATGTCTCAACAAATCAATTGAAATTGCATCAGAATAAATTATTCCAAGCATTCTTTTATTGTCTTATACCAACTGCCATATTATGGATGTTGTCCAGTCATACATTTTTACAACAATACCATGTTGAAGATATGCGCTTATGGAATAGTTTATATGCTGCAATACAACGCAATTTTTGGGGTTTAGGCTTGGCAATATTTATTATAGGCATGTCAGCTAAATGTGGATGTAAGTAAAATAACAGACACCCTCTGGTCAATTAGTATTTCTAATTTTACTTCTCTCATGATTGATTAGAATATCTGTTGTTAATATCTCTGGTTTCAGACCAGATATGCCTCTCTTGTCCTCTTTTCTCAAACTCCAACTTCACACGATCAAATGGAGTTGCAGCTGGTCGCTAGGAATACATGTCCTTTGTTTTAATTTTTAGCCAAGATAGTAACACATGATTTAAACATATACTAGAGAAGATGTTCAAGGTAATCAGTGCAATATGGAATTTAGGAAGCTCCGATAGACACAACATTTAGTTTCTGCCCTGCATACATTGGCAGAAAATAGCAATTTCTTCAGAGGACTAAAACCCCTGGGCCTAAAAGGGAATTTCAAGATCAACTGTTTTTTTTAGTTACGAATGCATTTACAGTTATTCTTGTGCAGAGGCATATAATGTTGGTTCATCAGCCTTACAAGTCGCCGTAGTCGTCTAGTGGGTAGTGTGTTGGCTTATTAAACGTTTGGCCACGGTTTAAACGCCTGCTCAGACATCTCCGATAAAATCTTCCTCTCAGCAGACGTTTGGCAAAAACTCTGAGAGTAAATAATTTTGCCATGAAAAGTCTCTCAAACAGAAAAAAACGTCATTCGGAATCGACATTAAACTTCAGATTTCGACACTCATATATAAAACCAACGCACCCAACATTAATTGGTGTGAGCAGCTAGGTCGTAATCCTGACTGAGGGATTGTAATGACCAATTATGTATGTATGTATGTATGTACATATGTATGAATCGAAATCTATGCGGAATTGAAGGCTGTAAAAAGTATTATGTAAAGCTGCAGCCGCGTTATACATAGTAGAGCAGCTATTGAAGCGTTAAAGGATGGCTATACAACATCATTCTTTCGACTGACTACTTTGGACCTACGGAAATATGCGGGCATTGTGGATCTAGGCTGTTTTATAAATTTATCAGCTACAATATACGTTTGGGGTCTTATTTTTTCCACTTAAAAAACATGTTGACCAAATGCATAGCAGAAAAGCATAGGTCAGCAGGTCAGCAGATAAACCTGCTGGTACTCTGCAATAACAAATTTAGATTTGTTAAGGCCATAGATCCTGAGCACTGGATAATATTTAAAAAAACATTTATGCATTGAAATCGAGATAATAAGTAGTTAGTTGTTTGGGCCTTACAGCCGCCGTAGTATAGTAGGTAGTGTGTTGGCTTGTTAGACGTGAAGCCACGGTTCAAACCAGAAATTAGCAATGAGTATTAAAATAGATGAGTAGATTCGAAACATACTCACAAGTTCTGATATTTACACGCATTCATACTTATTTTAATATCATACTCATACTACTCATATTCAAAGTACTCAAACTTAACAATACGAATGATGTTGATTTCGACTCTACTTTACTCAACATTTACAAGAATCATAAAATAAGTACAATACTCACTATTACAACAACTAAGACTGTAAATTTTGATGAATGATTCGAATCACTCGATTCATTTATGAGTATTATAAGTATTTTTCTAAATTTATGAATCTCTGAATGAGTAGGCGTATGAATCAAACATATTTCGAATGTTATGAGTTTGATGTCAACGTTGTACCCATACTCATTGCAACCTGTACTTATAAATCAATGTTGTTGTTGTTGTTGTAGCAGTTCGGCTGTTGCTTCCAGAAGCTTCTCCCTATATATAAGATATAAAGGGTTATTGTTATTCATGCCTTCAGTTGGTTGTATGCCATGTGATTTGGTGAGGATGAGATGGGTAAGAGATGGGGTTGATTGTAGTAGGTTATGTAGGTGTGTTGTCAACGTCATGTAGTCGGCAGTCCTAGGAAGTCCGCAGTTGTCCTTGGGTTCAGCCATAGGTCTATGGGTCGCAGAGTTGTCGGTTTTACTGGGCAGCTAAAGATATGCACCGTATCGTGTGGTGCCAGGTTGCATAAGGGGCAGGTATCCTGGGTTCCCGGGATGATTCTGGCCCTGTAGCTGTTCAGGATGTTTGACCATCCTGATCTCAGTTGTGCCAGAATGGTTCTCGTTGACCTTGGTAGCTGCCTTTCAGAATCCGATATAGGTGGTGGGTGTTGATTAATGACCCTGTTAAGGCTGAGCTCGTCCCTGGCCGTCGTAACAGCCGTTTGGTGTAAGGCGCTTTGCGCCTCTCTCACAGATAGTGGGTCCGCTATTGTGGGTATAAGGTGTGTAATGTCGGGTTTGTAAACGGTGAAGTCTTGTCTTATTCGGCGAGGAGGGGGATCGTCCATAACTAGGTGGTGGTTTGGATGGGTAGGAAGATAGCAGGCTATTAGATACTGTTTTGTTAGTAGCACATTGTGCGTCCTAACAGTCAGCATTTTGGACTCATCGTGGAGGTGATCGATACTGGACATCTTTACACATCCGGTGGCTATACGCAGGGCGTTGTTTTGTGTCGTCTGTAGTGCCCGCCATTGGGTCTCACTCAAGAAAGATGTCCAAATTGGAGCAGCATAATTGAGGAGTGACCGTCCAATAGCCTTGTAAGTCGTGATGATGGTTTCCTTGTCCATGCCCCACTTGGTGCCTGCCAGAGCCTTGAGGACTTTGTTTCTCTTCTTCACTTTTGCGTTGATGTTGGTTGCGTGTGCCGCGAAGTGAAGTAAGCTGTCGAAGGTTACCCCGAGAATCTTTGGGTACCGAACCGTGGGAATGTTATTGCCTTCCACTTCGACGTTTAACGTTCTTCTTACTTCCTTCGTCCAAGTAGTGAAGAGAGAAACCGTTGACTTGGGCGCAGATATGCGCAGTCTCTCTGGTTCAAACCCCAGGTCAGACATCTTCAACAAAACAAAATATGAAAAAATATTTCTTAGGCGGCTTCCTCTCAGCAAAAGCTCTGAGAGTAAATACACTGCCATGAAAAGTTCCTTAAAAATCTTTAAGAATACATACATAAGTGGTATGAGAAACTAGGTCGTAAACTTGACTAAACCAATTATTTTATGTATGGTTGCGTGCGCCTTCCACTTGATGATCTCCTGTACATCATTATAATTTGTGCAGAATGCGATATATGACATTTATTTCATTTGGCATTGATTTAAACAACTCGACTGATGTGAAAGTATGTATCGCTGCCTGGTTGTGAATTAAACCGACACTGTAATCGCTGGATAGTTATTTATACCAATGATGTACAACCTTTTACTAAATTAACAGGCCCATGCCGCCGGTGGTACGCAATTGATCATGCGGTTAGATGATAACCGCATATACAAAATATTTAGAAGGTGACAATTTGTATAATGGGTCAATTCGACCTCCGGGTACTGTACTTGTCTTAATTGACAAGTACACGTCCTCTAACCTAGAAGGTGACAAGCATGAATTAAAGCGCCGGCGTGAAAGTTCTAATGGACAAAACTATAAAGCCAGCATTTGAGAATCTTGGGCTTTAAAGAAGTTGTAATGAGAAGTATTCATTATGGTCATGAGAGGCATATTCAGTAATCAAACTTCAAAAACTGTTTAGAAAACTTTTATAAAAGAAAACTTAAATAAACTGTGTTTAATTTTTATCTTTAGGGGTTTTGCGTAAATTCTGTTGCCTTCCCATATTCCGCATTTTGGGACGTTTAACATATGGAGCTTTCATGGTGCATATATTCATATCAAGAGTGGTAATAGCAACCTTAAGGCAGCCCATTTATTTTGGCACTGGAATGATGGTAAATAGTCGTAGTAATTATAAAAGTCTCATAATAAAACATTATCTTTACAGTTTGCATTCATTGTCTTTACAATGTCAGCATCGTATGTGGTATCATTCGTATTGGCAATATTGCTTGAATTGCCGGTATCATCATTTTTAAAATTATTACGTTAATCTAATTGTAGATTTAAGTTTAACGCTTAAGTTTTATAAGATATTTTTTTTAAATTTATATATATGTTTAGTTTTAAGTTTTAATATTAAGAAAAAAAATAAAATAAAATTTAAAAACTTACCCAGATGATATAGAACTTTGAGTATTTGCAGATTGTTGTCTTAACTGAAGATAGAATTTTTTCAAATGTGCTGCAGCATCAGCTACAAATAAAGGTTTAACTTGTTGGCGAGAGTATGCTATTAAAAAGAGAAAAGTATTTTGCTTTCATTTTGAATAGTAAACAAAATAGTAAGAATTATATATAACTTACCTACAAATTTCTTAATTAGTATGGTAGGTAATAAATCAATTTCAAGCTCTTCCATGGGATTTAATTTTAAGCGTAAACCTAAATTATAATCATCATCTTTATCCAAATCAGTATCATCATTGTCAATGGACATATTCATGGAATCGTTAGTTTTAGGCTTTCTTTCGAATTTACTTGCTATGGCTGAATTCTTTTTACGACCGGAATGTAAAGCTTTCACATGTTCGGCAAGTGATGTATCCACTTCCTTGTTTGGTTTATCCGCCATTACAAATACTAAATGAAATTCTCGTAACAGTGAAGGACTTATGCGTATATTCTCTGTTAGTAATTTTGATTGATCATAATGACCGCTTACGGTATTGGCAGTGGCTATTATAGAGGTGGGTGTATACATCTTACTACACAAATCGGATAAAGTTAGACATGATAGCCTAGATTGCAAAATACTAATTAGGCTTTCGTGTTGGCTAGCCAAACGATCGATATCGTCTATACAACAATGGCCATAGGTTGCATTAAGTAAGGCACCCGATTCAAGTGTTAATTTACTGCGACCCTTTACACTATGAGTTAATTTTGTGGCTGAACCTCTTTTAGCCTGCACCAAACTACCTGTAGAAACAAAAACACAATAAATTGATTTGATACACCATTTAATAGAAATAATAATGTAAGTTACCTCTCTGTGAGATTTTACAACACTGTTGTATGATATTACTTTTACCTACGCCAGGATCTCCCACCAACAGCACATTAATTTCCTCTTCGTCATGTGTTTGAGAGCCAGAACCTGCTATTAGAGATAATAAAGCACCCGCTTTGACCAACTCATGGCCATGTACTTCTGGTGCTAATGAATTTACAAGCAGCTTAAAACTATCTGCATCTCTATTTATCATAGCTATGGCCTCCAAATCCTTTTCGGTAAATTTATATGTACAATTTTTGCCTTCTACTATTGAAACTGCCTTAAGATATATGTCCATTGATCTCTTGGTATTACTGGTCTTGTCAAATAATTGATCATCCTGCAAGGGATGCATTGTTAAGGCACCTGTTACTACAATTTCCTGACCTAAATAGACCGCATCAACTAAATCGTATCTTAATTCAACGTCTATGCATTTACTACTGTCTGAATCGAGATCATAAAGGACATCGAGACGAGAGTCTATGATGCGTATGTTTTGTTTCGGTGTTATGCGCGTAAAGGGTGATGAACGCAACTCAATAAATCCTTTTTTCGCTAGACAATCTTCTCTTTTGCAGCCAGTGGGCAGAATTTGCTCGGGACCTGAAAGAAATTTTTGAAAATTTAAAGAGGGTATTATTTACTATTTTTATGTTTATTTATGAATTTAAAAACTTATTTAAAATATATATGTATCTAACTAGCTGTACCCTGCTCGTGTTGCTGCGCCGCCAACTAAAATAAATTTGAAGGAAAGACATTCTGATTCTGAGGCTCATAATGCTCCTCTCTCAGATTTCTGGCAAAAACTCTGAGAGTAAAAAAACCTGCCATGAAAAAGTTTCTCAAAAATCTGTCGTTCGGAGCCGACGTTAAACTGTAGGTCCCGTCACTCAAGTATGAGTGGTGAAGCTAGGCTGTTATCCTGACTAAAGGGTTGTAATGGCCAATTATGTATGTGTATTGATTTAAATAAACTTTTCAACTTACCCGTCTGTTTGACTGCCTGTTCCTGTTTACAGCGCGAACACTTATAAGCCAACCATGTCACAGCCGCATCCACAGGTCCTATTTCTGTTACCCGGCCACGCACACAAAACAATTGATCAATGTCCGTAGGGCTTATGGCAGCTATTGTGCCTTCAGTAATAAACCCAGTGGGTCTTACATAAACCTTACGTGGCCTTATAACCTTTGGAATATATCTCATTTCGGTACTGGGCGGTAGTGTTAGGGAATTTTGCAATGCAGCTAAAGTAACCACAGAATGCATAGCCATACCTATAATAGCCAAAGTTTTTAATGGACTTTTTATTAGATCATCCATTAGTGAAGGCCAATTTTCTTGCAAGAATTCATCCTGTTGCAATATATTGGCCTTAAGCTCGAAAAAGCCATTCTTCTGTATTTCCAGATAATCATAGCGGGTCACATGTTCCTTGAAATGGGTTTCCATACATTCAATACGTTCGGCCAATTCTTTAGATTCTTCCAGCGGTTCTTTATAGAAATATAAACGCCAACCGGGATGTGTTTCAGGCACTTCAATTTTTATTGATTGAGTCTGTTGATCGGCATCCGCGGGAGCAACAAATATTTGTGGCCTCACAAAACTAGATTCCATAGCTGTAAGTGGTGCGTTAGGAAGATTATTTACACGATTCGTCAATGCATTGGTGTTATTTGTTTGGCCAGCACCACGTCTAGCACGAGTAGCAATCATGCCAATACCACGGCGATGTGCTGGTATAGTACGTCCATTGCGTCTAAAGAAGAAATATGGACGGAATCCAACACCACCGCGACGACCACGACCACGTATAACTCGCGATGGAGCCGAAGCTCTTGGATTATTCATTAGGAATTTTTAATTTCTTTTCTTTTTCTTGTTTTTTTTTCATAAACTATAGCACAAGATTTCTTTAACACGACTGAATTTCAATGATTGTTTGAATTAGCGCTTGAACAGCTGTAGAAATGAATTGTTGTTTTCTAACTGTTGCTTTTGTTTACATACAATAACAAATAAATAGTACAGCTAGCAAAAGCGAGATGGTGTAGGGTATACGATTACACTATGAACTCCTTAAGGTATGCTTTAAAAAATATAATTAAAGTAGTTTAAAAACAAAAACAAATTATGCTTGCAATGAAAAATGTAGGCCTATTTATTAAGTTGAAAGTGTTTGAGGAAGTTTGTGGGTTCAGAGTGTTCTTCTTCTTCTAATTTATTTTAATGTCTAATATAATTCCCATATATTCGGTATTGTTGGGTAAATTTACAAGCTACTCCATTGATACTGTGCGTAGCAAGTTAAGGGACTTTGCATCTCCTTGAGTAGTAGTAGTAGAGTGAGAATACATCTCCTTGTAGTGTCTCCCAGTGTTGAAAAATTAAAATTTTGAAAAGGTACTGAACTATAACTAAAAGAGTACTTTTTCACATCAAATGGTACTTTTGTTATAATGGTTCCAGTTTCTCAGACCACTTACATACGTCGTGTGTTAATTTTCTACATGAGTTGGCGGGATCTACAGTTTAAAGATTTTTTGAGAAACATTTTCATGTCAATTTTATTTGCTCTCAGAGTTTTTGACAGAATGAGGTCGCCGAAGGAATAATTTTTTTTTTCATTTTTTTGTTATGTTAGAGATGTCTGACATGGGGTATGAACCGCGGGCTCACATCTAGTAAGCCTGCACACTACCTACTAGACTATTTTTTTTTCTTTATATTTAATACACGTACGGTATGAAACAGAAAAACTAACGACTAATTCGTGTTCCTTACATATAAAACAAAAACTACTGATTCTGAACGTAACAAAATGTAAAAGTTCCGTATAGCCAAACGTTGATGGAACGTTATGGAACACACTTTCGTTTGTAGTATATGAGGAGCAATGTAAATGCACGTACCGAAATCACATTACGTTTCGACAAGCGTTCTCATTGCTTTTCGTATTCTAAGAACGCACGAACGTTCCGTGAACGTTTGGCTAACCGGGGCTAAAGACTAATATTACCTTTAGCAATATGTTACTAATGCATTAACCTTCCTATACCCGCGCGTTGGTCTGTGAGACCGATTTTTTTGTTATTGCGAATTTTTTTGTAAAAAATGAGTGCCAGTAAGTTGATATCACTGGTAGCTTCATTATTCGTAATAAGCGTCGTTTTGGTGCTAATACGAAGTATCTGTGAAAAGCGCGAGTATGCACACACAACGATAATCGGTCTGTGAGACCGACGCGGGTATTGGTGTAACACTTTTGTGTAGGTAACTTTTTAAATATTTTTATTTGTTTTGTGTTATTTTTTGTTATTATTTATGTAATGTTATAAAACATAAACATTGTCGTATAATCTCATAAGTGCCCACCAGAGGAGACGTGTTACAAATCTCTCTTTACCAAGATTGATAAGATATAGACTTGCCGAAATATGTAAGTTAGATGGTCCAGACTCTTATGCAAGATGTAGTAGTAAAAAAATAGGCCGTTGTTTCGAATGAGACTAAAAAAAACCGCAAGACACTCTACAAATGTATTTCTTGTAATAACTACTTTTGTTTGGAACATGCTATTATGGTATGCTCTCACTGCTTTTGTAAGGGGTCGGAAAAGTCTTAATTCTTTTATATTTATTTTCTATATTGTTATCTTTAAAGTTATGAATTTTTATTTTTTTATTTTTAGTGTAAGTGTATTTTTGTTCAAGTTTTCGTAGCCCTTACGAAAAAGTGCCTTTTTAAAATACCTGACATAAATGAATTTTTTTTAATTAAAAAAAGTTTTTTTCTGTATTTTCTATTTTTGCATATACTTGAGAACATTCAGTTCTAATATTAAACACAATTCAAATTGATTTTTTTGAAATAATACCAACGATATAGGCTATGCAATTGTCGGTCTCACAGACCGTGCGCGGGTATTGGTGTTTCACTTTTTGGCGCGGGTATATGAAGGTTAAAGGCCGTGTCAGATAAAACTTTGTTGCTTTGCGTGACGTTTATAACTTTGAGAGAAAAGCGTAAAGCAAAAGGTGTATGACACAACCAAAACTTTGACAACACTCGCGTTGTTTGTTTCTCTTTAAAAGTGGTTGGGCGCGTAAGTTTTTTTTACTGAGTAAAATTATGAAAATTATATTAAATACTTCTCCCAAAATATAAAATTCACTTACCTCTCTTTTTTTTAATATAATAAAAACAAAACAATAATAAAAAAGCTTTAAATTTAAAGAAAAATATTGAAACAATAAATTTTGCGCTCAAATTTGCCAAAAATATTTACTGAATAATCAACAGCTGATTGTCAAAGAGAGCGAAAAGATGAGAGATGCCCAACTTTTCGCTTTGCGTTGCGTTAAAAGCAGTTTATGTGACAAGTGCCATATGAACATGTACATTTATCTCAAATGTCAAAGCGTATATGCAACGCAACGCGAAGCAAAAGTTTTATCTGACACGGCCTTAATAGTTGAAAAGCGCAAGACATAAAATGTATTATAATAAAAAAAAGTACCGAAAGGTTTGCGAAGGTACTGCGGTATTTTTGAAATGAAAAAGTACTGAAAAAAGTACTAAAGTAGTGAATTTTTCAACACTGGTGTCTCCCTAATCTCTACTTTGGAAACACCCAAAGTAGAATCGATAAGCCTCCTGTATCTTAGTAGGTTATCACCAAAGGGATGACCGCAGGATCAATATCCAAGTATTTCATGGCGGTTTAAAATTATTGAAAACACCAAGTAGTCGCCGTAGTCTAATAAGTAGTGTATAGGCTTATTAGGCGTGAGGTCACGTTTCAAACCCCAAACAACTTCAAATATGAAAAAATTTACTTCGGCGATTGCCTCTCGGCAGATAACTCTGAGAGTAAATATAATTGCCATTAAATATGTCGTTCGAAGTCGACTTTAACCCTAGGCCACACATGTATAAAATTAACACCCACAACTAACGTGGTTTGAGAAGCTAGGGTCGTAATCCTGACTGAAGGTTTTTGAAAATGACCAATTATGTATGTGTGGAAGCATCATCTACGTATTGCAAGGAAAACAGCCGGAAGATATTCTTTGTAGTATAACCGTTCCCCTATGTGAATAACTAAAGACTGTAACGTCATTTTGGTAGATTTGAGGGCTGGTTACTCATGAGTAAGAAACGTAAAAACATGAGAGAATTCTGTTATATGCAGATCGTTCCGTTTTGCTAACGAGAGAGAATGTTTCGGTAAGCGTTTACATTGTTCTTCATATGCTAAAAATAGTACGTTCTCTACGGTACGTTACGTTACGTGTGGGTAACTGGCACTTTACTCTTTGTGAAAGAGTACCCTTTCCGAGGAGTTGATATAATATAGACGTCAATGGTTTACCTACCTTTTAAATCTTTTAAAATCTGATAATGATCCTGTTTCAAAGGAATTTTGAAATAACTATAAACATGCTCTGAAGATTATCCAAAGCCAAGGCATTAGGATATTTACGTTCATCTATAAGTCCGCTTTCGTGGTCTGTCCATCTTATACGATATTCTGAGATGGGTATATGTATCTATCAAACACATCTGTGTTTTAGCTCCCCGAGTACCGGTGAAATGAGTTTTTCACAGCAAGGGATATGTGGTGTGGAGAGTACATCGAGGGCGTATTCACTTGAATAAATTTAAAAAAATCTAAATCAGACAACACAGGACACCGATGTCTAAATTGGCCTTCTGATGGAATTTTTGAAATTTCTCCTTTGACACACATTGATATCCAAAACAGATACTTTTTAACATTCACCTTTCAGAATGACCTTCAAAGGCTCTTAAAGGAAAACGGCAACAACAACAACAAAAATAAAATTGCCATATAAATATATCATACTCACACATATAATATATATGGTATGTATGTACATATGTACTTATAAGGTGGTTGGGGGCAATTTTTTCAATTATGACACTTCATACACTCATACATATCAGTCGTTAGGATAAAGATAATTTGAAAATGTACGAGGCAAGGCAAATAAAAGAAAGGAAAAACAACAAATGTATGAAAAAAACAAGGATTTCTTTGTACATTAAGGATAATCACAGTTCATAATTGGTTGTATTAGGATTAAGTAATCATATTCATGTATTGTGTATGCATATCCTTAATATTTTTTTAGTCTCAAACTTACATGTGTGTATTATATGTATAAGAACTATACAATAATAACAACAATATAGAAAAAAATACAAAACAAAATATTAATCTGGGTTATGTAGTCCTTACAAGTGTTAAAATAAAATGCAAATACACTGTCAGAAATACAAGTATGAAAGCAATTGCAATAACACAATGATGTCTTCAGCAGGAAGCCGTCAGCTGACTGCAGTAAGAATAACTCTTTGAGTATTTTTATTCTTCCTCTTCACTTTCGAATCACTCTACTAGCTTCACGCAAAGATTTTGGTGTTATCAGCGCTGAATTTCTAAATGGCTTGGGATCCAATAGAAGGGTGATCCTATTTCATCTGATAAATTCAGAGAAGCGGTGCCATCCGGAGTCGGCTTGATTGTCAGATAGTTTTACTGTCAGTACCAGCGATCAGCAATGAATCGGTTTTTTACCTATTCATAAGTACTCATGAAATTTTGAGTATGAGAGAGTCAATAGTATTGAAATTCAACCACTCTGATTCATTCGTACTCACTACAACATTGATTTATAAGTACAGGTTGCAATAAGTATGAGTACAACGTTGACATCAAACTCATAACATTCGAAATATGTTTGATTCATACGTCTACTCATTCAGATTCATAAGTTTAGAAAAATACTTATAATACTTGTTTACGCTGGTCACCCTAATTTTAAGTCAGTAGGATTAAGTAGTGTAAATACGCTTAAGTACTGTGGATTGTAAAGAAGAAAAGAAAAGAGAAGAAAATAAAAGAAAGAATTGATCGCTCTTACTCTTGATCAACCCCCCAAACTGAAAGGTACGTGTTTTTATTGTGAAATATTTATTTTAAATATTTTCTAATACCCTTTCTATATTTTTCTCGGCTCAAAACAAAATATATTATTTTGGATATTTTACCCCAAATCCCCCCGAAACATTTGGTCCTTCGAGCCGGATAAAAACCAAAATAAAATATTTTTAATTTGAGCCCTCTCTTTGCAGATTTAAAGAGACAGCCATATTGGCCCCGCATAACAAAAAAAAGGAATTTTTTGTTTGGAATTTTTTCCATCATCCCCATCATCCATCACTCAGCAAAACCCCCCCATTTACAAATATTGTTTTTTAAAAAAAAGGTATGTTTGTGAATTTTTAAAAAAGTGCAAAGTGGAAAAAATAAAATATATAAAATAATAATAAAGTTAAAGTGTAAGAATATAAGTGCTGAATATACGGGATTGTAAAGTGAATTGTTGTTGCAATAACATCAACTGCGTTTGTTGTTGGTGAAAGCAACAAGTAACATAAGTGTTGTTGCTTGTTTACTTCTTTGTAAAGTAAACAGTTTATTGCTTTCTGCGTGTGTGGTCAATCCTCGTTATTGACATTACGTTTTTGCGTTTTTTTTATTCGGCAATTCTGCGGTGAACTAAAATTATATTCTTACACTTAACCAAATATATTCGTAATTTCTTTGGAAATTTTTAATAATTTTATTATATTATATTTTCATATATTTTGAATTTATTATTTATAAATTACTCTATATACATATTTTATATTTGATTATTATTTTTATTTTCGCGTGAACTATTTTTGAATTATTTTTTGCACGGTTCTTAGTTTCGCGTTAGAATATTTTTATAGAATCGTTTCGTTTCTTTTAACATTTTGTGTCGGACTATTGCGAAATTCTCGTTACGTGCCGCGCTTTCTTTGGTTTTTCGGAAAGTTTCTTGTAACCCTATTTTGAAGTCACTTGTGGTTGACTTAATTTGTTAAGGATAAGTAAAGTGACTTATTGTGATAAAATGGAACGGAATTTAAGAAATTTCGGTAAAAATTTCAACCGTCTGGCGGATTTTGAAACCTTTGTTCGGGCTATTCCGAAGGAGGGCCATTCCGTTCATTCTTTGAATACCCATCGGCAGGAATTAGTCCGTTTGTGGGAGGTCTTCCGCGATGGTTATGAAGACCTTCTAGAGAATGCCGAGGATACCAAGGTGTCTACAAAAGACGTCAAGGCAAAGTATATGTCGGGATATACTTTGTATTTCGAACTGGTATCATTTCTCGATAGTTTAGTTGACGATTTTAAGTCTAAACCCGCGAACCCTAGTGGTACTATCCCCATACACCTTCCCCCGTGTGACACTCAAACATTTTCTGGGGATTACGCGTCCTGGCCGACTTTCAGGGACATGTTCTCGGCCCTTTACGGGACTAACCCCCATATCGGTAATATACAGAAGATGTATTATCTTCTTCAGAAAACGGAAGGCGAGGCTAGGGATATAATCCGCACATGCCCTATGACAAACGATGGGTTTGATATGGCATGGAAGAATCTGGTAGACCGGTACGAAAACAAGAGAGTACTGGTGAATTCCCAGTTGAAAACTTTATTCAATCTTTCTGCCATTGAAAGAGAATCGGGTTCTGCAATCAAGCGATTGCAGAGGACAATCAATGATTGTATCACTAATTTGTCCCTGCTCGGAATTGAGACGAAAAATTGGGACATCATATTCGTCTATATCTGTTCTACCCGGTTACCTGAGAACACTCTCGGCCTTTGGGAACAGTCCCAGGGCCCCAACTCGTGCTTGCCCAAATGGAGCAGCATGGATGAGTTTTTGACCGCGAGATATCGGACTTTAGAGTCTGTTTCTGATATCATTGGTAGTCACAATCCAAATCAAGCGAGTAATCGTACTCGAAATTCTCCTCAGGAGAATCGAAAGTTTAGGAGTTTTGGGACAACGGTCACTCCTAATATACCCCCGAAAAAATGCCCACTGTGTTCGGATAATCATCCTATTCGATTGTGCTCCAAGTTTCTCAGGATGTCAGTGAGCGAAAGGATAAATGTTGCCAAAAGAAACAAGATTTGTACAAATTGTTTGGCAACCTCGCACGAATTTCGAAGATGCCAGAGCACTAACGTTTGTTATATGTGCAAACAAAGGCATCATTCCCTGCTTCATCGCACTGACGCCCCCAGTCATTCTCGAACCAAACCCGAGAATAATTCAATAACCCCCGCGACATCAAGTCACCCTGCTCATATTTCGGAGCATACTTCTCGTTTTGAGCAAAATTCGGTGGAGAAACCGTCAACTTCTGCCGAAAGTTGCTCGTTTAAAAATTTCTCGACCCAACTACAGTCCACCCCGTATTCTACAGTCTTGTTGGCCACGACTGTAGTAGATATCATGCTCAACGACGTAAGATATTCTGCTAGAGCATTGATTGACCCTGCCTCTCAGGCTACCTTTGTCTCAAGGAGACTTCAGAGAAAGCTGGACCTTCCAACATTCTCTGCCCCTGCTGCTACGATACTCGGTCTGAATGGAGCGATAGCAGCCAATTCAACTAAAATCTGCTCAATTTCTTTGGGTTCATCCATTGACCCAGAATTTCATTTGGAAACTGATGCTTATGTGGTCGAGCAACTTACTGGTCGCCTACCCACCTGCTCACTGAAAGACGCAACTGATTTCGATGTGTCCGAAATCCCAGCTTTGGATCTCAAGTGCTGTCACATGGATATACTTTTGGGAGCAGACGTATATTCACGAATAATGTTGACCGACGTGAAAAGAGACCCTAGAGGTTCACTTATAGCCCAGAAGACCGTCTTTGGATGGGTCCTTACTGGGAGAATTCCCCAAAATAATTCTTTGAACTCTATAGTGTCATTCTTCACTCATTTGGATTTGAACGACCAAATCACTCGGTTTTGGGAAGTGGAGGAAGTTCCCAAATTTAAAAAAGTCTCGGCTGAGGACAGATTTTGTGAAGAATTGTACCGTCGTACCACCACTAGGAATAGTGAGGGACGTTATGTGGTTACCCTACCCTTCAGGTCCGAATTTCCCACCGGTTTAAACCTTGGGTTCTCCCGAAGAATGGCTCTCTCGCAGTTCATAAGGAACGAAGCGAGATTACTGAAATCCCCGGAGGTTAAGAGTCAATATGACTCGGTTATTGAGGAATATTCTGCCTTGGGTCATATGACAAAGGTCAGTGCGGATTTGGCTCATTTCCCCAACTCTAATTATTACTTGCCACATCACGCTGTTCTGAAGCCCGATAGTACTACGACTAAACTTCGTGTAGTCTTTAATGCTTCAAGCCCGTCTTCAAACGGTGTTAGTCTCAACAATGTCCTTCACCCTGGACCAATTTTACAGTCTAACCTGACTGTGCTGATTTTGCGTTGGAGACTTTTCAGATACGTTTTTAACTCTGACATAGAGAAAATGTATAGGCAGATACTGATCCGTCCGGATCAGACACATTTTCAACGAATACTATTTCGTCGAAACCCCGAGGGAGATATAGAGGATTATGAACTGAAAACAGTAACATTTGGGGTGAACTGTGCCCCTTATTTGGCGATTAGGACTTTGCACCAATTAGCTAGTGACTGTCAGTCAAGCTACCCTTCTGCGTCCACCATTTTGCGTACTCAAATGTACGTGGACGATATTTTATCGGGTGCACATTCCATTGAAGACGCTATTCATAATCGCGATGAGTTGATTCACGTTTTGAAGTCGGCTGGTTTCGCATTGCGAAAATGGACTTCAAATGAACAGAGTCTTATTCAAGACTTACCCCCCGAACACTTATTGGATTCCAATTTTTTGAAATTTTCAGATGCTAGTACTGCTAAAACGTTGGGTTTACGTTGGAACGCGAGCTTGGACACATTCTTCTTCAAGCCATCTCCAACGCCCGATATTACCCAAGTCACCAAACGTTCTGTTCTTTCTCAAATAGCCAAGCTATTTGACCCTGTTGGGTGGCTAGCACCCAAAATAATTGTCGCAAAAATACTTATGCAACAAATTTGGAAGGACAGAACCGAATGGGACGATTGTTTGAAACCCATGACGTTACACAGGTGGCGCCAATTTGTCGATGATTACTCGTTCATCGACAGGATTAACATCCCCCGCTGGGTTAATTTTAACCCTGAGTATGAAGTACAACTTCATGCATTTTGTGATGCTTCTGAGAAAGCATATGCTGCCACCCTTTATAGCAGAATCAAAACCCCGTCAGGTGAAATATTCACACATTTGCTCGCTGCCAAGACAAAGGTTGCGCCAGTAAAGGTGCAAACCTTACCCCGTTTAGAGCTCTGCGGTGCAACTCTTTTGGCAAAAATGGTACATTCACTCCTCACGGAGCTGAATTTTACCGATACGAAAGTTTTTTATTGGACAGACTCGACAATAGTTCTGTCCTGGTTTCAGAAACCCCCGTGCCATTGGCCAACCTTTGTGGCGAATAGAGTTTCGTTTGTTTTGGATACTATTGGCATCGATAATTGGAATCATGTGGAATCTCATCACAACCCTGCTGACCTGGCTAGTCGAGGTATGACAGCCAAGGAACTCGTCAATTCTGACATCTGGTGGAAGGGCCCTACGTGGCTCAGTCTTCCATCTTCCGAATGGCCTGAATCATCATTCAGGCCATGTACCCAGCTTGAAACACGTGTGGTTCAAGTGAACACCAACACGACAGTGTTGACTGAGGAAATTTTGAGTCGATTTTCTGATTTGTCTCGCGCATTGCGAGTATTGTCGTATGTTTTCCGTTTTTACCATTCAGCGAATGAATCTCATAAGTTATCTCGGAGATACTCGTCAACAAGACTTACTCAGGACGAAATTAGTTTCGTGAAGCGTCGATTGATTATTTTGTGTCAGAGTTCACACTTCCCCGAATACTCGATTTTGAAGGAAAGAGCTACTTTGCCTCGTAAGAGCTCTCTATTAACCTTCAACCCCTTTATCGACTCGAATGGTTTCTTGAGAGTCAATGGAAGACTCTCTCAGTCACCGACTTTGACATACGACGAACGCTTCCCCAAATTACTACCCTACAATGGTCACTTCACCCGACTATATTTGGAGCATCTTCATAAATGCTCTGTACATGCTGATTTGTCTCTAATGCTGCGCCTCATGCGGCAAGAGTTTTGGGTCCCTAGACTTAAAACCTTAATTCGGGCAGTTATTCATAACTGTAAGATCTGTACGATCTATAGAAAGAATTTGGGTCAACAAATTATGGCTGCGCTACCCCCGGAAAGAACGACATTGACTCGTCCTTTCACCCATACTGGTCTAGATTTCGCTGGACCTTTTGAGATTAAATCTTATATTGGACGTGGTTGTCGAATCACAAAGGGATATGTGCTGGTGTTTGTGTGCTTTGCTACTAAAGCCATTCATTTGGAAGCAACAAATGAAATATCAACAGACTGTTTTCTGGCAGCCTTTACCCGTTTCTCCTCCAGACGAGGTTGTCCCGCACATATATATTCGGATAATGGAACCGCGTTCGTTGGCGCAGCGAATATGATGAAAAGGGACCAAGCTAAGTTCATTACTGAAGTGAAGCATAAGATTATGTCGGAAAACATTTTCCAATCGGTCGACTGGCATTTTATTCCCCCTGGAGCTCCACATATGGGCGGCCTCTGGGAAGCCGGTGTGAAAAGCTTCAAGACACATTTGCGCAAGATTTCGAATGCTCAAAAATTCACCTTCGAGGAATTCACTACCATGCTGGCAAGAATAGAAGCTTGCTTGAATTCCCGTCCACTTTGTCCCATGACGGATAACCCCTCGGACATTAACCCCTTAACCCCGGGGCATTTCCTTGTAGGAAGTGCCATCCTTTCACCCCCTGAACCTGATTTGTCCCTGGAGTCTCTCACCTACGCTAATCGTTGGCGAAAATTAAAGGTTCTGCACCATTTGTTTGCGCGTCGCTGGAAGGACGAGTACTTATTTGAACTCCATAAGCGCAACAAATGGAAATGTCCCCAACGCGATTTTGCGGTTGATGATTTTGTCGTGATTCGACACGACAACTTACCTCCAAGCGAATGGAAACTCGGTCGTATCTCGCGTGTTTACGTCGGATCTGATTCGAAAGTACGAGTGGCTGACGTTCGAACTGCCAATGGCGTTCTAACACGGCCGATTGTTAAGCTCGTATTACTCCCTAACCCTAGTCAGAACTAACTCGTTCTTTCTTTTTTCCGTGTTCGTTTTGTCCTTTATTTATAGATGTCAGAAGCAGCACCCAGACGATTCACTGTGGAACGTACGGAAAGCCAGAGTCTGGATGAAGTGGTCAAACGCACCGCCTCGAAGTGCCTCTTATGTAAAGGCCAACACTCCCTCCAAAAGTGCTCGGCATTCCGCCGTTTAGACCCCTACAGACGTCTGGGCGCAGTGAAGAAATTTAAACACTGCACTAACTGTTTGGCCCAGTCTCATTTTGCTAAAGATTGCCGCAGTAGGGAACGGTGTATGGAGTGTCTGGGCAAACACCACACAATGCTGCATTTCCGTCGTCGAGACCAGCGCAAGCCCAACGCTACCAACAAAAGGGTTGTTCCACGGAAGAACCACAACAAGAGCACAACCCGCAGCCAAGCTCATGAATGTTCCTGCCAGCCCCGTAGCAGTACGAACAACAACAAAGTAGTTGCGACACCCAACTCTGCTGGTGCCACAATTGTAATTAACGTGTTAAGCAAGAACTAATTTCCTTTCTTTTGTATTCTTTTTTTTCTTCTATTTACAATGAATTTTTCTTTTAAATGAATTTTGAATCTCTGTATTGAATGAATTTTTGTATCTGAAATGAAGTTTACTTAATTTGTTATTTTATTTCTATTTGGCCAGGTAGCTTCCCGTTTCTACTTGTTGCACCCTTGCAAGGGGGGCGGGATGTTTACGCTGGTCACCCTAATTTTAAGTCAGTAGGATTAAGTAGTGTAAATACGCTTAAGTACTGTGGATTGTAAAGAAGAAAAGAAAAGAGAAGAAAATAAAAGAAAGAATTGATCGCTCTTACTCTTGATCAACCCCCCAAACTGAAAGGTACGTGTTTTTATTGTGAAATATTTATTTTAAATATTTTCTAATACCCTTTCTATATTTTTCTCGGCTCAAAACAAAATATATTATTTTGGATATTTTACCCCAAATCCCCCCGAAACAATACTCATAAATGATTCGAATCATTTATCAAAATTTACAGAAGAAAGAAAAAGACAAAGACAGCAAGCAAGGCCAAACACACAACCTTCTTGTGAGTATTGTAGGGCTCGTACGCGAATCATACTTATTTTGTGATTCTTGTAAATGTTGAGCAAAGAAGAGTCGAAATCAACAACATCATGCATATTGTTAAGTATAAGTACGATGAGTACTTCAAACTTTGAATATGAGTAGTATGCGTACGATATTAAAATAAGTATGAATTCGTATAAGTATCAGAAATTATGAGTATGATTTGAATCTATTCATCTTTTTGAATACTCATTGCATATCTCTGGTGTGGTCGTACGCGAATCATATTTATTTTGTGATTCTTATAAATGTTGAGTAAGGGAGAGTTGAAATCAACAACATCATGCATATTGTTAAGTATGAATACGATGAGTACAACAAACTTTGAATACGAGTAGTATGAGTGTGATATAAAAATAAGTATGAATGTGTATAAGTATTAGAAATTATGAGTATGATTCGCATCTACTCATCTTTTTGAATACTCATTGCTGATCTCTGATGCCTACTAATGCATGTCTTGTGTTGGATTTTTGAAAGTAGGCTGTAAGAGAAGAAGCACAAAGAAGAAGAATTTAATTAAAAAAGTCAACAAAGATTACTTTTATGTGGTAGTGTTGGATTTGTTTTTCTCACAGTGTATTTAGTATTTTCTTTATGAGTATCATTTTTAAATAATATCATGTGTTGTATGCATTTGTGTTTTGTTAGAAAGATGTGTACTGTATATGATGTTGTACATTGTTATTTATACATACAAACATATATATGTATATGTGTATGTAAGTATAGACATTCATATATGTATATATGCATATATATATAGAAGACTTAGGTCATTTTTAATCTGAAAAACAAAATATTCTTACAAGTTTATTCGAAAAAAAAAATGAAAATAAAAAAACTACAATTAAACTTGAACCATTTTGCTATTTTTGCGTTTCATGTTCTTTTTCTAGAATTTCATTTTCACTGCTTGCCTATCCTTTTAGCACGAAGCCTGCCTGAATGTATTTTTGTAGGCAACAGCCAACAGCCATTACAGCCATACACAGGCTTAAAGCCTAAAGAAACACATTGTCTATCAGTTAACAAACGGTTGTCAACATGTTTAAACGCAATTTAATCTAGTTCAGCATTTTGTTACGCTAGTTTACGCGGCTTTTAAATTTGTAAATGAAAATGAAATGATGATGATGGTGATGGTGTTGCTAATGGCGGTCGTTGGTGACTTCAACTTCAAATGTACAACTCTTAATGTATTTTGAAGAAATTCAGATAAAAAGCAAAAAAATAATGTTTGTGTGTTTGAATGCAATTATGATTTAAAAATTCATTGACCTACATCAATATACATACGTATAATGAAACAGAAAATAAAAAAAAAATTTTAAAATAAATACCCGGTATAAGTAAGTTCGATTGCATACGTGTTTGTATGAGCCACACATCAAGGAATTCCTTATTTCCACTATTTCCAACATTTATTCGCATTATTTTTATATTCGTTTAACGTGTATAGCTTGTGTAATGGCTTGCAAATATATGTAGGTATGTATGTGTATCCACTCGTACCCGCTGCCTATGCACTCACTTCCTGTCTCTTCTAAATTTCATTTTGAATTTATTTTTTTATTTTTAAAATTTTCTTTTCTTCACATTTTAATTTTTATTTGCTTACAAATATTTTTATGTCTGTTTATGAGTATGTATTTTGTAAAATGGATTAACAAAGTTGTTATACCCGCAACACCATAGGGCAATAGAGGCACTTTTGTAGGGTCATGGTGGCATGCAAATAGGGAGTTCCAAAAGTTCATTTTTTTATGGATCGATGCCAAAATTAGGTAAACTCTCATCAAGGCACATTAAACATATATACGTCGTGAGTTTCGTTTCTGAAAGATATACGAAACCTTTAACGACTTCTAGATTCTTAACCACGATAACAAAGAAGGTACGTTAACAGCAAAGCTGATACACTTGTTCTAGGTAGCATAGTAATGGATTCGGATATGAGGAGATAGCAAATGAAATCTCACAGATTTCATAACCTAGCTTTAAATAATTGGACGTATTCAAAGCGTGCATAATCTTTGTTTTGTCTAAGCCGTGGCACTTAAAAAAGGTTCAGCTCAATTGCAAAAGGACGACAAAGCTAACCCTTTATGGGTATACTGTTGTACATAAACTGTGTTTCAGAAATGACTCAGAAAACGTAATGACGAGCAGAGGTCAGCAATGAGTATTCAAAAAGATGATTAAATTCGAATGATACTCATAATTTCTGATACTTATACGCATTCATACTTATTTTAATTTCATACTCATACTACTCATATTCAAAGTTTAAAGCAATCATCGTACTCATACTTAACAATATGCATGATGTTGTTGATTTCGACTCTCCTTTGCTCAACATTTACAAGAATCACAAAATAAGTATGATTCGCGTACGAACACTACAATACTCACTAGAAGGTTATGTGTTTGCTTTGCTTGCTGTCTTTGTCTTTTTCTTTCTTCCGTAAATTTTGATGAATGATTCGAATCACTTGAATAATTTATGAGTATTATAAGTATATTTCAAAATTTATGAATCTGAATGAGTAGGCGTATGAATCAAACATATATATTTCGAATGTTATGAGTTTGTTATCAACGTTGTACTCATACTCATTGAAACCTGCACTTATAAATCAATGTTGTAGTGAGTACGAATTAATCAGAGTAGTTGCATTTCAATACTGTTGACTCACTCATACCCAAAATTTCATGAGTACTTATGAGTAGCGAAAAAACAATTCATTGCTGATCTCTGTTTCCAATATGGATCCTTAGAAAACGCTCGGTGGTCGCAAACCTACATTTCTCAGTATCGATTTGTGTTTCTTTCTATTGCTATTACATGTAATCTGGTCTTCCAAGAGGGACTTTCAAACTTGGACAGATGATAGCGGCCATCTTGTTGAAGCTACATCTGTCAAATTATTTGTGGCTTATTCAGTCTGTTTTAGCAAACTACCATGGTTGCATTCAACAATGCATGCAGATTATAAAATGGGTAAATATCGTCAAACAATCATCTCCAGTTAGATATGGGAACTATACCAGTTCACATGACATCCAAGATCACCTAATGGCATCCCGAAAAAGTCACTGTTTAACGTAGATTTGGCCTGTCGGCTCCATCGGTCCATATTCCTTTGAAAAAGAAGTTGGACAGGCCATCATTGTCAATGGTGAGCATGCCGACATATTTTGGTCTGAATAATCTGAACACCAACGACTTGTGGCCTCAACAGGATGGCCCAGCGTACGAAATACCATACGCTACATTGGATATTTTGCACGAGCGATTTGAGTTCTGGTGCACGGTCAGACATCAAAACGATATTGAAAAAAATATTTCTTCAGGCGACTTCCTCTCAGCAGATTTCTGGCAAAAACTCTGAGAGTAAATGAAAAATTGCCATGTAAAGTTTCTCAAAAATCTGTCGTTCGGAGTCGACTTTAAACTGTAGATCCCGCCACTCATGTTTCAAATTAACACACACACAACATGAGTGGTGTTGAGAAGCTAGGCTGTAATCCTGGCTGAATGGTTGTAATGGCCAATTATATTAGGTTATGTGATTTGAGGCCTGTGAGATTTGGTTTGGTATTCTTAAGACGAAATTGTATGCGATCAAGGCACAAGCCACAGCACCACTCATGCTACATGTCAAAGTCAGCCTACTTTATGTGTCATAGTCATAGTATATTTGACATTTCGGAACGCACCACCATCTTGACGATGTTATAATGTCATCAAGAGGTTTTTCCTATGAGTAAAAACAATTCATATCACACACTTACTTTGCTTAATTTCAAACGCTTAATGAAAGAGTATGTAGCATTTAGGTAGGGTATTATATGTACAATTATTTGTATTTGGTTTACCATTAATTTTTTTTTATTAACCTCACCTCAATTGTTTGCTGTTGTAAAATTTAACACTTTAAAATGAATAAATAATCCATATTTACCTTGAAAATCTCAGGAAGTCATTTTGAAATGTCTGTGTGTGTCTGTGTAAACGGCTTTAAATGATTGAGGAAAAACACGTAGACAAAACGGAAAAACAAGACTCACACTCAACCATAGACAGTGAAAATGCTAGAAAAGAAAAGCCACACGAAAATATTATCAAATACAACAGATACAAACGTATGTATGTACGTATACATACAATGGTTGTATACAAATAATTTCTGGTGGAATATCCAGCAATTCATACAATTATACACCATAAGTCATATGTTTATTTGTATGCATACATACGATATTTTATTACTTTTGATGAGACAAGACGAGACGACACGAGACTTATACCAGACATACGATATATATTACCACACTTATGCATGTATAGTTGTATAAATGTATCACATATATAAGTGTATTTGTTGTTGTATGTAATTTAATCAGTATAATTATTAGCTTATAACACGATTTATTTTATTTCCATTTTTCATTCAATTCAAAATTTTTTTTGTTCGTTTTCTGTTTTAAAGAAAGAAAAACCCGACTTATTTTCGGTTTTGGTTTACAGGTTGCTTGTTTTGAAAAGTGCGTTTTTTTCTTTTTTACAAAAGCTTGACAAACTATTTTCGGTGTTTTTTGTTTCTGTTGCCATTTCATTTCAATTACGCAAAAATTTGTGCAAGCAATTTTGGTCACTGCTAAACCACGGGATTTGAGTGGAAAATTTTTTTATTTAAAAAAATGCTGAAATTTTGATGGAAAAAAAGAAAACTTGTTGTTGCGGTTGTAAAAATCAAAGTGAGCATCATAGTTTGAAGATTTTCTTTTAAACGTTTTATAATTTGAAATGAAAGGAAATTGTGGTGTATTTAACAAAAAGAAAAAATAAAATAAAATGTTATTAATTATAAACGATTATGTAAATAATTTCGGTAGATTAAAGCTTTATGCAGTCAGAAATATTGGCAACTAATTGCACACTCGCACGGTTATCATTTACTGTACCACTCAAACTTTGAATTTGAAATGGATTTTAAAGTTAACAAAAAAATATAAAAAGATTTATTGCAGCTATTATGTATTTTTAAACCATTTTATTTATTTTGTATGAAAATAGGTCTTTAATTACGGAAGAAGAGCTTAGTTTGAAATAGATTCAACGATATTTTCAAATATGTTTTTATGGTTCAGCAATATTTTCTTTTATACCTACTATACATTGATATTTCCTGCACATTAGAAATGCCAAGACCTACTACACAACCCAATTGAATAAAAGATGTTACTAATGAGTTTCGCTAATTTCACAGTTTATTTCTCGCATGTCATTCATTACTTATTTACATAATTGGTCATTACAACCAATTAGTCAGGATTACAACCTAGTTTATTACACCACCCATATTGTATACGTTAATGTTATCCATGAGTGGCACGATCTACAGTTTTACGTTGACTCCAAACAACAGATTTAAAAAAAAAAAAACAATTTTATTTAATCCCACAGTTTTTGCCCGAAAACTATTCATAGGAAGTTCCTGAAGAACATTTTTTAATTTTGCTTTTTTACGAGATGTTTATGGTGGTATTTGAATTACGCGATTTCGTCTATTCAATCTAGTATTCAAAAATATGAATATATTCCAATCATATTCATAATTCCTGATACTTACACATCTTTCTAACAAAACACAAATGCATACAAAACATGATAATATTTGAAAATGATACTCATAAAGAAAAGACTAAATACACTGCGAGAAAGACAAATTCAATATTACCACAGAAAATAAATCTTTGTTGAATTTTTTAATTTAATTCTTCTCTCTGTGCTACATCTCTTACATCCTACTTTCCAAAATCTAACACATGACATGCATGAGTAGGCATCAGAGATTAGCAATGAGTATTCAAAAAGATGAGTAGATTCAAATCATACTCATAATTTCTGATACTTATACGCATTCATACTTATTTTAATATCATACTCATTCTATTTCGACTCTCTATTACTAAACATATGCACGAATCACAAAATAAGTATGATTCGCGTACGAACACTACAATACTCACTAGAAAGTTGTGTGTTTGCTTTACTTAATGACTTTGTTTTTTCTTTCTTCTTTTTTTGTAAATACAACAGCAACTAAGATTGTAAATTTTGCTAAATGATTCTAATCATTCGAATCATTTATGAGTATTATAAGTATTTTTCGAAATTTATGAACCTGAATGAGTAGGCTTATGAGTTTGATGGCAACGTTGTACTCATACTCATTGCAACCTGTACTTATAAATCAATGTTGTAGTGAGTACTAATGAATCAGAGTGTTGAATTTTAATACTGTTGACTCGCTTATACTCGAATTTTCATGAGTACTTACGAGTAGCCAAGAAACTATTCATTACTGATCTCTGTAACATACCACCTATGCTATGTCGACGTTATTGTGTTCAGTATTTTACTATCCTGAATTACGAATTCTGCAATTTAAAGAAATGGTATTCAGGTTTGATTTCGAACAAAATACGAAAAATATTAGTCTTGGTTTCTAAATTGTAGAGCATTAAGTTGCTCTAATCCATAGTTACTTAATTGGTCATTAGGCTTACAACTTAGCTTTTCGCACCACCAACGTTGTGTTTGTGAATTTTTTATGAGTTGAGCAACCTACAGTTGAACATCTACGCCGAACGGCAGATTTTTTGAGAAACGTTGGTGGGAACAGTTTTTTACAAAAAACTGGAGTGAAAAACGCCGAAAGAAAATTTGTTTTTCATATTTCGTTTTCTCCGAGATGTCCGAGCTAGGAATTGAACCACGACCTCACTTTTTATAAGCCAACACACTACCTACCATTAAAGCAAGCCATTACCTGATAGCATATCTTCCCCTATTTACATTTACTATTTGGACAGAAGCTATGTCCGTTTTCTGCTTCCGAAGCAAAAATAGTAACAACCGTACAGCATAATAATAATATTGCAGACTTCAAAATAATACCGATAACAATCTGTAAGATAAGTGGAGCCGTTTTTCATCAAATACAAATTGTGTAAATCAGGCCAATAAGGGAAGTATTGACGGGTAAAGTAGTACAACAAAAATCATTGGTATCCTCAACTTTATGCATAACTCTCAGTATTTCGCAACTGGAGTTATTGGTCTAATTAACGCTGAATACAACATTTGATGACGTACATACAGTGACTCCAACGCATAATCGGACAATAGTATAAAATATAAGTAAGTAAGAATGTTTAGTCGTAAGTATGTGACGTATTAGACATAAGGCCACGATTCAAACCCCAGGTCAGACATCACAACGAAATATGAAATAATATTTCTTCGGCGAGTTCCTCTCTACAGATTTCTGACAAAAACTCTGAGAGTGAATAAAAAATTGCCATGAAAAGTTTCTCAAAAAATCTGTCGTTCGGAGTTGACTTTAAACTGTAGGTCCCGCCACTCATGTATAAAAATTAACACACGCAACATAAGTGGTGTGAGAAACTAGGTTGTAATCCTGACTAAAGCGTTATTATGACAATTATGTATGTATGCATGTATAGTATAAACAAAATCGAAAAAAACAATAATTAAGTATGTCCGATTATGCGTTGGAGTCACTGTATATCAAACGACGGGAATCAAGACGATATTAATCGAGGGATTACTGTACTACTCTACCATATAATCTATATTATATTTGCTGGCAACTACGATTTCATTTTTCATAGTGAATCTAAAGATGAAATCACTGATATTTGTAATGGTGGAAAAGATAAAGGCTGACAGAAATTTAGACGAGAATGAATTTAAAAATTTTTCTTCGATTAAAATAAATAAGCTGTCGAATATATTAGCAAACCTTGTATGACACATTTTGCAGCAATCTAATGTAGTTATTGACATTTTCAAATTGACTGGGAAAAGTCACCAACTGTTTAAGTGACTACCATTTAACCTTCGTATATTACTTCCTATAATTGTTTTTGTTATTGTTGTTTTTGTTTAATTTTTATAACCATAAAAGATAATTTCTTATACAAACAATATTACTTTTCCGTTATACCATAAACTGTATCATTCACGCAATAAAAATACTTACTTTGGTGCTTTTTCAACTGCATAAGTCTGGTAAATGCATTTACATACAATAAATGAATGAGTGAATGAAAAATTGAATAAAAAACTGAATGATGAATGAATGTTCGAAAAAACAAAAAAAAAAAAAACAAAAACAGCAAATAAGTGTGGGGAACGTATGTTATGCGGGTTGGAGAATGTGTCATAAATAAAAATGAAATGAAAATGTCAACAAACTATTTGAAATTATTAACGTATTCATTTAATACTGTACTATACACACATACACATACATACAATAGATGTAATAAATGTAAACAAGAGTCAAATGTCACTTACACCATATTACACGTTTGACAAATTATTTATTAAATGGTTATAACCGCTAAACCCAAGTATATCATACGTAATTAGATGACAAAGAAAGGAAGTTTTTTTCTTTCTTTTTTGTTTACGGAAATTTTGATTTTTAAAAATGAGAAGTAATTGCCATTGAAAATTGTATTGTTTTAAAGTTTATGAAATTTATTAAGTCACAACTTTAACTTCTAGGATTGGAATTGTGCCTGCTTAGTCTCCTTATACAAGAAAGTTCAACAATCCTAATGATAAAATCTATTAAAATCAAAACGCAGGTATTTAATGGCACACCAGTGGGATTAAGGTATCTCTTGATATCGTGACATGTGCTAAATCAACAAGGTTCATAACGCATAGTTAACTATGAGGGGCTCTTAATCTCTTCAGTCTATGATCAAATGAATCGCAAATGTAGAAGTGTAGTTAGGTTTAGTTCGTTATACATACATAATTTGTCATTACAACCCTACAGTCAGGATTACAACCTAGCTTCTCACACCATTCATGTTGCATGTGTTAATTTTATCCATGAGTGGCGGAAGAAACAGTTTCAATTGGACTCTGAACGACAATTTTTATTTACTCTCAGAGTTTTTACCACAAATCTGCTGAGAGAAAGTCGCTGAATAAATATTTTTTTATATTTCGTTTTGTTGAAGATGTCTGACCTGGGGCTTGAAACGTGGGCTCTCGTCTAATAAGCATTCACGTGACCTACTGACTACGGCGACTTCAGTTCGATAAGGAGAAGGGTATTAAAAAGATAAAAAATCGTTTTAGTAAGATTTATGGTGCTGCTGAATTTATTCTGAATCCGTTCCAAGAGAGTGTTTCCGCAACAACTAACTGTCTTTAAAAATATTGTCTTCCGTGAATATATTGGGTGTTGTGGTGAAGATCTTTGCCACCTCCCGAAGATTAAATCTACACAAACAACAAGAGTGAAGAATGTAATCCTGACTAAAGGGCTGTAATAACCCATTAAGTAAGAAGAAGTGGAAAGAAATGATGAAATGATTATGCCGGGTCCGGTATGAATGCATTAAAACTACATAATAAAACTCAATTCATTCATTCTGAACGTTTTAGAAATAGTAGGAATCACAAGCAATTATTTGACCAGGTTGTAGGAGGGCATACTGATCAAATTGCCTTCAATCCCACCAAACGCACAGCATTACCGTTTTTTGTGTGATAGCTTTGCCACCGTCTGCGAAACTAGACGTTGCTTCTTCCATATCATATCGATTAAGCAGAGAATCTCAAATGGTTATTTGGTAAATTAAATTTTTCACTATTCTTTGTGTTTAGTTTTCTTAACATGTTAATCGCCACGATAATATTTATCATATGTCTGACGCGTCCAAATGAGATACAACAAGATACAACAAATATTAACCTGTTGTTCTGTGATTGACGTGGCCTTCTACCACATATATGTCTGACATGGCTTATGTAGAACTTCTTAGCCTCAGACACATATGACTGACATGGCGATTAATGTTTTAAAACGGTTGATAACTATCTGATAATGAGTGCTTAGTTCTTTACTAATGTTCTCGCTGATTATGTACATAACGACGGGGTTTTAATTGACCAGAGCCGGAGATAATAGAAAAATTTTTTGTTTACAAATTTTTTTGCGCCCTGAGATGCATTGTTAGTATTCTGAATTTGTTACTAGTTTTTAATCGTCAATTTATTTTAATAATAAATGACTTACAAACAGGCTTTAGCGTTATACGAAGCAATTAATATTATACTTTAAAGCCATTTACTAACAGTTTGTAAATCGAACCTTTCGATATTAAAGTTTTAAAGAAAAGCTGATTAAAACATTTATTGATTTTGAAATCGAATCAATTACGTTTTTAATTGCTTCAATTAAATTTGCAATCTTATTGAAACACATACGTGAAGTGATTTGATATGTGTATTGAATTGCAGTAAACGTAGTTAAGCTAGACTACATTTGTAATTGAAATTATTTGAAATAGAATTAATCCGTTTAATAAATCAATCAATTACCCTTTAAAATATCACAAAATCGTAAGCTTGATTATTTTGTAACTGATTTTGTTATATTTATTGATGACTCATTTGTACTTATACGGAAGACAAAATTAGTATTCAACACAATGACAATGATAAAGAAATATTTGTTTTATTTTCAATAAAAAAAAAACACTTAAATTATTAGGATTTTCCCTTTACACACATACTTTGAATAATCAATGTACACAGTTAATCATTTCAACGTAATTTTTTTTTTTCAATAAAAAAAAAAAAATATCAAAATGATGAACTTGAAATTTATTTTTAGAAGGTTGCAGTAGAATGACAAATATTTTCAATTTCAATTTACAAGTACTGTTAAATTAAACACAAGTAATTTTGTTATCGATAATAAATAATTTATAATTACAAGTCAGGTAGTTAAACCTACCTGACCCTAATATAAATTGGCTTGAAATACCAATTAATAACTCTCTGCAGTAATTTGCAAATTTACACCACATTTCTTAAGTAAATATTTGCTTAAACACTAGCAGCTATTAAGGCTTTCAATTGCGAAAATATTAACTTTCGTTTTCATTGAATGTTATCGATTATTTGGCAATTTGAAATTGAAAATTGTTTGTGTCTTGAAGTCATAATTTTTGTATTTTTTTATTTGCAATGACGACACAAGAGCAATACCACTGGAGTATAGCTTTTATTATTGAATGAAAATTGGTGTTGATGGCTTTAGGCTAATATGTTCAACATGCTTGTATGTTCAACAACATTTTTAATATTTGTTTACCTCTTCTATTGTATATGAAGCAATTAACAATGAGGTCTGGTTTCAAAAACTAAGTTTAACTGAAATATTTACTTTCAATACATTTTTAAAATTGTTTTAATTCTAGACAAAACAAATTGTAATTGAGTTAATTGCCGACAATTTGTTCAAGTAATATTTGATCTTACAAGTGGCTATGTGTCCACTTGTTATAATGACATGAAGTGAGGTGCAGAAGTGAGTACATGCAATATGCTAACGAGTGATTTTTAAAATTTTGTGGCATTAAAAATAAAATACATACATACATACATATATAATTGGCCATTAAAACCCTTCAGTCAGAATTACGGCCTAGCTTCTCAACACCACTCATGTTGTGTGCCTTAATTTTATACTTGAGTAACGGTACCTACAGTTTATCGTCGACTTCGAACGACAGATTTTTGAGAAACTTTTTCATGGCAGGTTTATTTTACTCTCAGAGTTTTTGCCAGAAATCTGCTGAGAGGACGTTGCTGATGAAATATTTTTTTTTCTTTTCATATTTGGTTTGATGTCTGACATGGGATACGAACCCTTGCTTTTCGTCTAATAAGCCAACACACTATCTACTAGACTACGGCTACGGTTGATGATTACTAACTTTTTTTGGCTTTAATTGGATTATCTGAATATCAGCGACATGTGGTTTCAACAGGAATGGGCCATAGACCTTATGACACAACATATGCAGCACTGGATATTCTGTACGAGCGATGATCTCGCGTGAAGGTGATGTGAACTGGTCCATGAGGTTGTATGATTTGACTTCGTTAGAAATTTTCTTGTGGGCAGTAAATGAGGGCAAAACAAAGTATATGTTATCGACATGTAGAGACGATTACGGCAGATAACTATACTTTTGATGCAGTCAAGGAATTTATGTATCTTGGCTCCGCCATTACCATCAAAAATGATGTCAGTCTGGAGATCAAGCGTAGGATCACTCTTGCCAACAGGTGTTACTATGTTCTCAATAGGCAATTGAGTAGTAATTGCAATCAGCAATGAATCGTTTTTTCGCTACTCATAAGTATTCTCGAAATTTTGAGTATGAGTGAGTCAACAGTATTGAAATCCAACTACTCTGATTCATTCGTACTCACTACAACATTAAATTATAATCGTATGACAAAACTAATACTCTACAAGCCACTCATCCTCCTCGTGCTTCTTTATGGCGCAGAGGCATGGACTCTTTTAAGCACTGATGTAGCAGCTTTGAGAGTATTCGAGTGAAAAGTACTACGTAAGATCTTCGGTCCAGTACGAGTTGGCGATGATTTCCGCATCCGATCCAACAGTCAGCTGTATGAGCTCCTCAACGACATAAACGTTGTGCAGCGTATTAATATGCAGCGGTTGCGCTGGCTCGGTCTTGTCGTTCGAATGGAGGAGGATGCTCCGGCGAGACGGGTATTTGATGCGGGGACCTGCGAAAGTCGAAGAGGACGGCCTTGTATCCGTTGGAAGGACCAAATCGAGAAAGCCCTGACATCGATTGGTATGACCAACTGGCGTAGGCGCGCAAGAAGCAGAGGCGCCTGAAAGGATGTGTTGCGGCAGGCCGAAATCCGTTAAACGGGTTGTTATGGCCAATTAAGTAAGTAGGTAAACGTATGCGAATAAGCCATAAGTCACAGCGTTACTTAAAGTCAACATAACCTATGTTATCGCTCAAATTAAGTGGGATTTATGCGGTCAGATTCATGGAAACTTAGCAATTAGGAATGAGCTTCACCTAAAGAAATCGTGGAGGAATTGTGTTATATTCCACACATATTGCCAACAATAGGTCTTATAGAGGAATGAAAAATTTCGATGTATCTCTCATACTTTCTCTTTGTTTCATTTTAAATTTATACAGAGGAAGCATTTAATAATAGACTCTATAAACGTTGTGTTACTTGTTTAGTTTGAGTCCTCACTTCTGACACTGATTACCAAATATTTGAGCAGGAAATACAAAATAAATTAAATTAATTTTATTTTTTTCTAAATATTAAGAGTCATCAAAAATAAAAAAAAATTCAAATCATTTATTTATTTATTCAAAGAAGAATGCGTAACAAATAACCTTCGTTTTGCATCTTAAAATTGTATGCGATGAATATTCTTCTTCTATAATCATAGTTATGAGATATAAAAATTCAAAAATGATGAAAGAAATGAACTGTTTTCGGTTTCAAATGATTTATTACTACCACACGCTTGTAAAATAAATTAAAAAAAAATTAAATTAAATAAAATATAATAAATTTAGGAGTCAAAAAACCATAACTGCCCACAAATATCGGTTAAAATAATTATTTATTTGAATTTTTTACAAAATGTTAAGAGTTTTATATTAAATATCCGGTTTTTCAAAATGTTCCCACATATTTTATTAAAAAAAAACCGTTTTCTTCAGGTTTTCAAATAATTTTTAAGTGCTCATCTCCTAGAGTTATGAGTTACGGTGTCAAGTTCATACTTTTAAAACGATTTATTTTACTGATTTTTAAATACAAAAAATTATAATAAAGAGTCTGCTATTTTGTTTATTTCAGTGTATAAACAACAAATAAATTTTGTTTTTAACTCCACAAAGAAAGAAACTTTTAAACAAATGCTTCAGAAAAAACAATAACAATAATAGGAACAATTTTTGAGTTGCACTCATAAAATAGCTGGAAAACATAAATCTTTTAGAAAGACTTCAAACAAACAACTACAATACAAACGCATTAAACGTTAAAACTCCAATAAACTTAAATTTCAAGGCCAAACAAAACCAAAAAAAAAGTCGTGTGTGTTTTGATGTTATTCAGCAACAATAACAACAACATCGTTTTGTACAGAGACATACAATAACGTGATGATGTTGATGATGAGTCGTTACGTTGCGTTGTTGAGTATATTTTGCTTTCTTTTGTACATTTGAAATGCATAAACAGTTGCGTTCATGTTAATAGCAGCTTCTTAATGACATGATGTATAGTTTCAAGCATTAATTATAGAAGGATTGTGGTGGGCCATACTCAGACGAATTCATTTTCCGTGCCATTCGTTTCTCTGGACCAGCTATTCAATATAATCGGAGTTTCCAACTTAATTCCTTCAAATACCAGCCAAAGAGATGCTAATTTTTCTATTCATCAGCAGTTCTCCGGCAAAAACTGTGAGAGTAAATAAAACTGCCATGGAAAATTTTTCAAAAATCTGTCGTTCGTATTCAACTTTAAACTGTAGGTCGCGCCATTCATCGATGAAATAAACACACACAACACTAGTGGTGTGAGAAGCTAAAGGATTGTAATAACGAATGAAGTTAAGTCGCCGTAGTCTAGTAGGGGGTTGTGTTTGCTTACTAGACGTAAAGCTCAGCTTCAAACCCCAGGTCAGACATCAAAACGAAATATGAAAAAATATTTCTTCGGCGACTTCCTCTCAGCAGATTTCTGGCAAAAACTCTGAGAGTAAATAAAATTGCCATGAAAAGTTTCTCAAAAAATCTATCGTTCGGAGTCGACGTTAAACTGTAGGTCCTGCCACTCTTGTATAAAAATTAACACACACAACATGAGTGGTGTGCGAAGCTAGGCTGTAATCCTGACTGAAGGATTGTAATGGCCAATTATGTACGTATGTTAGTTGTTAGTTGAGGCTCTAATGCCTTAGGGATTTGGCAGCGTTTTGGAGGTTGTATTGTGAGGAAGATTTAAAAGTCTCAGAATTTTTTTAAACATGAAAACCATGATGCTTAATTTCTGCTATTTTTTTAGCTCCTTTATATTTTTTTATTACTAACTATACCTTACAGTATATTGCTTAAGGCATGTGTGTGATGCCAAAAAATAATAAATTTCAACAAAAATCCTACAAAAACGCAACTCATTTTGAATGACTAGTAAAGAAAGAAACAAAAAAAAACGTTACTTTTCAAAATTATTTCATAAGGTCTCCACAGTTTTATGAAATCACCACAGATAAATAAACGCGGAGTAAGAGATGTAAATACATTACTTATAGGTTCTTCTATGTGTTAAACACGGTGTTAATGTAGACTTACAAGAGATAGTCTAGTGGGGTCATTTGACTGAATCTTGGCAGTTAAAGTACTCTATGAAAATGTACGATTAATTACTCATAAAATTTAGGTTTTCAGTATACCAAGCCGTATGACAAGTGCAATCGTCTTGTTGTAACCACATCTTGCTCCAGTAATTGTTACGTTGAAACACTTATTGTTCTTTTAGAAGTACGTAGAAGTAATGCTGCCTGGCGATACACCGCATTGAATAATGTTCATCTCAGTGTACAGTGTCAGGTTTGAAATTGCCTCTGACTGTTATTCACACCAAATTCGGCAATTTTGTTTGTTGACATACTCCCTGAACCGATAAATTGCTGCAGAAACTAAATCTCCACCTAACTTTACTTATTTAATTGGTCATTACAACCCTTTAGATAGGATTACAACATAGTTCCTCACACAGCCCATGTTGTGTATGTTAATTTTTTATACATGAGTGGTGGGACCTACAGTTTAAGGCCGACTCCGAACGACAGATTTTTGAGAAACTTCTCGTTGGAATTTTATTTACTAACAGGGCATTGCAAGATTAGGTCGCTGACGGTTCCAGATCTCAGCCGGACTATTGCAGGGTATGTTGCAATGAGGAGGAGTTGGTGACTTGACCCTTGGTAGGTTGAGATTGAGGACCCTTGGCAGGTTCTTCTTTGAGAGTTTTAATTCTGTGTCGAGATCCGACATCAAGGCTCTCCACAGATTCATTCATTCATTATTCATTCATTATTAGTTTGAGCTGGTTGAGAGATGCTAGGGCTTCATCAGTGTAGTCACGCTCTCCCTTTTTGTTTTGTTTGGTCTGTGTAATTCCTCCGCTTCCCATTCTGCCCTTTCCTACATCCTCTCCTTTTTCCTATTCGCTCTATTATCCTTCTTTTTTAAGGACGTTATGTACAATGGGTCGATCCGACCTCCGGCTACTGTACTTGTCTTAATTGACAAGTACACGTCCTCTAACCTAACCTACTCTCAGAAATCTGCTGAGAAAGAAAAATGTTTTCATATTTCCTAACCTTTCATATTTCGTTTCGTACGAAATGTCTGACGAGGAGGTTTGAACTAGGACCTTATGTCTAATAAGCCATTACACTACCTACTGACTATGGCGATTTCAATTGCCATCGAATTTATTTTTTCAAATTGAAAAATGAGAAAGAGAGTAAAATGTTTGCACTTTAAAATTTCCAAAATCTTCCATTTTATTGGCTATTTAATGTTGAGTTCATATTTATGGTTACAGAGCAAAAATAAATTATTTTCACATGACCAGTGTAAAACTGTTAACATAAGGAAAAACTCATTAAAATATTTACTGTAAGTAAGAGTAGCCGTTATGTTATCAATCATATGTGGTCATAAAAAAAATTAACACTTTTTGTTATTGTAATATTGAATGTGAAAGTGAAATTTATAATTTAAAAACAAAACAAACAACAAAAAATATAGACAAAATATTCAGAAAAACCCTTTTATTTATTACACACACATCTACTGTAAATACAATGCATTGTGACTGAATGTTTATTTACTTTATAAATTTAAAAATAAATAATCATTGAAGATGTCTTTTAGAAAAAAAAAGAAAATGTTATAAATATTTAACATTTAACATTTTGTTAACAAAAAAGCAAATAAGAAAATAACAAAAAAGCAACGAAAATAAATGCAAAAGTCATTGACAGGCGGATTTAGTGAGAAAGACAACAAACACAACAATCTGTTAAACAAATTGTTGAATGAACGATTACAAAGCGATGTCAAATAATGAGCAGCAAATAAAAACAAAATAAGAAAATAACAGTCAATCAAGCCTAAAACTTAATGATATCCTATACTTACCAGATTTTGCAACTTAATGGAATTTTAAGCTCTTCAGCCGTAAATTTTGAAAGATTACTTCCAAGCTAACCGATCTATGGGAGTTCTGGCCTATTGGTTCTGTTTTTCGCTGGAGGCCAATTCTTCATATTCACGGGGAGATTAAGGCACGACAAAGACTCTTCTTCAACCATGTTGAGGCAATCAAAACTTTTTGAAAAAAAAAAAAAATAATAAGAGGCGATCTGAGCCATGCATCAGACTATCCAGGAATAAGCTGAGGTTGAAGTCACCTTAGTCTAGTAGGTAGTGTGTTGCCTTATTAGGCGTGAGGACTCGGTTTAAGCGCCAGGTCAGACATCGGAACGAAAATATGAAAAAATATTTTTTCGGTGACTGCCTTTCAGCAGATTTCTGGTAGGAACTCGGAGAGTACAAAAAATTGTCATTAAAAATGAAAAAAAAAAATCTTAAAATCTAGGTCCCGCCACTCATGTATAAAGTTAATGCACACAACGTCAGTGGTGTGAGAATCTGGGTTGTAATCCTGACTTAAGGGTTGTAATGATCAATAATGTACCTATGTATGTGGTAACCGGTCTTTTGACAGGACATTGTAGGCTCACAGTATACTTATTCAGAATGTGGGTTTTTTAGAGTCCAACATGTATGTAGGTTCTTTGCTGATGAGAATGAACTCTTTTCAGGATGCACTAATGCTCCGCAAGTTCCTGAGAGATCATTCAGTACATATCAGATAAAGATTCAAGAGTTTTTGGTGTGGATATCAGATATCAGCAATGAGTATTCAAAAAGATGAATAGATTCGAATCATACTCATAAGTTTTCATACTTATATGCATTCATTCTTATTTTAATATCATAATCATACTACTCATATACAAAGTTTGTAGTACTCATACTTAACAATACGCATGATGTTATTGATTTTGACTCTCCTTTAATCAACATTTACAAGAATCACAAAATAAGTATGATTCGCGTACGAACACTACAATACCCACTAGAAGGTTGAGTGTTTGCTTTGCTTGCTGTCTTTTGTATTTTTCTACATTTATGAACCTTTGAATGAGTAGGCATATGAATAAAACATATTTCGAATGTTATGAGTTTGATGTCAACGTTGTACTCATACTCATTGCAACCTGTCCGTATAAATCAATGTTGTGAGTGAGTACGAATGAATCAGAGTATTTGAATTTCAATACTGCTTACTCACTCATACTCGAAATTTTATGAGTACTTATGAGTAGCGAAAAAACGATTCATTGCTGATATCTGCATATCAGATTTTGGATAGAAAATTGTCATTGCCGACACTGAGCAGCATTTTAAAGTTTGTCAGGGCAATCGGCTTGCAGAAAGCATTATATGGTAGGCATATCTTATAAAGTTGTAGGGGAGAACAATGGATCGTATGGTCGCAGTACTAAGGCATCTCTTTACGCCAATAATAATAAGCCACGGCAGAAGTTGTATTTAATCAGTGTATCTACACTTATGTTGCCATAAGGCCCATACGGTTTACGATTCTGAGACTTAAACTTGTCGCTAACACAGATGGTCCGAAGTGACCTTTTCTCAAAAACTACCCAGATCAGCTACATCTTTTTGCAGGCTTCTGCTCCAGAAACAGTTCATGCAATGTAGGGTGTGATTTCCGCCGTTTTATGAGGCTAATTGCTGGCAGCAATGGATTATTTCTACTAGCTGGTTGGCATACGAAACCAGTGTGGCGACTTCAAAGCTGATATATTCAGAGGCATAAGTAAACCAGTACGAAACTCACCGTATATTTCAAGGCGAACAACAATGAAATGTAAAAAGATTGGTCAGTGGAACGCACAATGCATTACAGACAGAATTCGTTCTCTTATCAAATCTAATGCATATATAATATCCACAAAAAATTACTTCTTCTCCTTATCACAACCTATTTTCGTAAATCTAACAAAATGCACTGCCTACATAGGGCCATCCGTTGAGTGTTGGATTTGAAAGAAAAAACGTGAATTCCACTTGGACGGCTTAATCAATGCAATTGCAAGCTATACACACCTTTATATACAACTTTTTAGTCAAGATTCTTTGGCATTCATTAGACAACGACAATATCAAATTGGTAACTATGATCGGAAACTATTTAATTACTAATAATTTCCCAAAATGTTCGTAACCATCTGGACGAGCCATAGCATTGAACCCAAATTATTATGAAGACGATGATGCCCATGAGAAAAGTGGAGACGATGAACCGAAATTGAATTGCTTCGCCTACAGCATCGAATGAATTAAATCATCTTGCATCCGATCATGTTTATTGGATTAATCTTGTGAAGGAGGGAAGTCTAGTAGGTAGTATGTTGGCTTATTAGACACAACAAAAATCATTTTGATGAAGTTCAACAAATATTAGTAAAATATTTTTTAATTAAAAGAAAGTTGCTGTTGTTGTTAAACACTTCCATATTGAAAATATAAAAAATAATTAACAACAGAAAAAACAAGTTTCTGTCTTAAGTCTTTTGTTTAATTTTCTATTGTTCTTATGTTTACTGGCGTGTTACTAATCAATGAAATTGTGTTATTAAACAACAACACCAACACAAACAACTATATTGTTTATAGAATTTTTTCGCTCTTTTATTTCTTTTAACAATTTCAGCTTGAACTGAAAACAGTTTATGGATTTAAAAATTCAAACCAGTACGTTGAGTGTCTTGAACAAGCTTATACCGGCTTATGGAAATATTCTCCGTATATTCAATCTTAAAATCTAAATCTTAATTGGTTGTCTTGCAAAAAAAAGTGGTCTGCCTTCAAATCTAGTTGACATTCTTGTTTCAACTATTTTTTCTTAACGTCTCTTTACGTCTCCTTAGATTTCTTGTTCTATTGGATTTTCAAATATTTTATTTCAGGCACACTTTTCTGACTAGAACACAATGCAAAAACAATTTCTTATGAAAATATTTCAATTTTCTATGGCCATTGTTTGTGTTATTTTTCTTGCAATTTTTCTTTTAATTTGTTACACACGTTTTGTTGAAAATGAGTAGAATTTGCCAAAATAAAAACAAAACCTTCAGTTGTTTTTCAAAATAAATTTTCAGCTTAATTTGTCGTATGATCTACTACCCAATATGTTTTTGTATTCAAGAGTTTTTTGTTATTTGTTGTTGTTGTAGTTCTAGATATTGACAGCTGCAACAGTATGCTTTTTAAGCAATTTAACCAAATTTGATTAAATGGAAATGTTTGTTTATTAAGCTTTGTTATGACAAACTCATGGCAAATAAGGAATTTTTGTTTTTGGCATTAATTATAGCTGCGACGCATAAACTTCAATTGCAATAAAAATATTTGAAATGTAGAATTTGGGTTCATGTTAATTGAGTTTTATACTATGCCCACATGTTAATTAACAATTTATTTTCGTCATACTACAGGGACACAGTTTTGAGAATATTACTCATAAATCGCTTCTGCTAAGTCAGGCCTAAGTTTAAGAGCCTACAGTTCAGCAACATCTTCCAGACACTATTTTTCTTTTACTGTGATACATACTCAACAGCATGAAGACATTGTTTTATATCGTTTAAGGATTTTGGCATACTTTTCCAACATTCTAGCATTTTACCAATGTTTTATAAAGCTGGAATCATAACTGATTTCAAAAAAGTCTAGTGACGTGAAATTACATGATACTGGTACTGTTTTAAAGCGAGGAATTAATTGTAATCGCCGTAGTCTAGTAGGTAGTGTGTTCGTTTATTAGACGTAAAGCCCGGGTTCGAGCTCCAGGCCGGACATCAAAATGAAAGAAAAAGAAAATATTTCTTCGGCGACTTCCTCTCAGAAGATTTTTGGCAAAAACTCTGAAAGTAAATAAAACTGTCAATAATCTATCGTTCGGAGTAGACGTTAAACTGTAGGTCCAGCCACTCAAGTATAAAATTAAGGCACACAACATAAGTGGTGTGAGAAGCTAGGCCGTAATCCTGACTGAAGGGTTGTAATGGCCAATTATGTATGTATGTATGTAATTAATTGCTTACCAAATTTGCCTCTGGTTTCTTATTATTATACTCGTGAAGAGGTGCCTCCAGCGAACGGTTCTGATCTCGCCAATAGCTTGGCAAGTTCCCCCCTCTCACGTTGTCCAATATTCCCACTTGAATTGGGACCTAGTAGAGGGTAAACTCATTTTCTCTAGCCAGTCGATTTAGCTTTTTTAAACAGTCTCAAACTAATATCGGTGGCCTGACTATCAGATAATCCCGTCTTTTGAACCTCTTCTCCAAGTTGAATTGAGCACATCTTTTGATAGAATTGACTTTCGCTTAGAAAATAACAGTGAGTTTCCCAATGGGTTCTGAATATTTCAGCTGACTTAAATCCAACAATAGTACATGTTCTTATTGCATGTTGTTGTTGTAAGTTATTTTATCAAAAGCTCCAAATGGCCTTATATGGCCTTTACCTGCTTACAATCCAATTATATTCACTCCAGATATTCATCAACACCACTCGCTCTTACTTTCCTATCACAACAGTATTGTTGACATCAAATGAGGTCATTGCTTGAGTACAGATTCATAATAAAAAAAAATTTCCTTAAAATAATGCTTTTGATGAGAACGTTCAGTTTTGTAAGTATGTCAAGAAAATATTCACCTAATTTCTATGCTCACCATAACCATAACAAAATCATTACTATTTCTTGTTTTTTTTAATAAATTTAAAAATTTAAATTTTTTCTATTCATTTATTTCTTCTACAAGTTCACAACATATTTGTGGAAATACCTGTCAAAACTTCACACAATCTTACAAGTTATTTCTCTTCTCTATTCTCCTATTCATCTCTGTTAGTGAATTATCATTCAACCACAGATAACAGAAAAAACACCACAATGACAAAATAAAAACAACAAATTTTAACACTATTTACCTTAAAGAAGTTAAGTCTTGTAAATGAGTTGAATAAATATTGGATTTAGAATTGCATGCATAACTAAACAAAGACAATATGAATGAATGAATGTATGCATCGGAGGGACGGACAGACAAACACTATTCAAATCATGTCTGCCGTTCTTTATAATTATAACCAACAACACAGTTTAAATAGACATAAATTATGTGTGCATGTGTGTATGTGCATGTGTGTCTATTAAGATGTATTTCTCTTTACCTTTTTTGGTATTTATGATGGCTTAAATTGTAATCAAGAACAATAAAAACAATTGTTTTGAAAATAAATTGTCTGAAGAAAAAGAGAAAATCTTGTACAAGAAATAAATGCAATGAGATGAGACAGAAAAAAATGACAGAAAATAGTTGCATGCTGTTGCAACGAATGTTAAATGCGATTCAAATTTAAACAAAAGTGGCCGTAGTCTAATATATAGCGTGTTTGACTAATTAGACGTGAGGCCACGGTTTACACCCCAGCTCAGACATCTCTAACAAATCCAAAATATAAAAAATATTTCTTCTCCAACTGCCTCAAAATCTCTGAGAGTAAATAAAAAATTGCCAAAAATTCTGTCGTCCGGAATTGGTTTTAAACTGAAGGTCCGCGGCCACTAAAGGATTTATTCTTTTTTCCGCTGAGGAGGAGTAAATGTACCCAAACGCACCATAGGTGAAGTCGTCACTATCCCCCGTGTGTGGGCTCTCACCCACTAAATCTCCCTCTCCTCTTTTGGACCCTTTGTGCCCACTCCGGAACAACTGTAGTATTACTTCTAAGTGGAGTCCCTCTGGCTAATTGGCCCCTTTAAATCCATATCCGCGTCAACAAAATCTGAGAAGTTGTTTAAACATCCGTTATAATTCTCTCATCCAAGTCATGTTTCTTAGCTTTCAGCAAGGCTTCGGTGTAACTGGCTATGCTATTCCAATTTTCTTCTCTGTGCAGGAGTACATCGCAGAAGTTTTCGACAGTACAGACGTTGACTTTTTCCTCAAGATTCGTTCTTTCCAAACTCCACCTCTCACAATGTAAGAAAGTGTGTTCCACGCCTTCAATCGACGCATAATCATAAATGCAATTTGGTCGTGTCATCTTCCTCATTTTAAACAGATATTTACAAAAATAACCGTGTCCGGATAACAACTGTGTTAAATAGTAATTAACCTCACCAAATTTCCTCTCAATCCAGCGGGTAATATCTGTGAGCTGTGAGTTTTGCCGTCCATCTACCACTTGTTTCAGTGTTCCATTTCTCTTGCCAGTGGTGTATGGTTTGGTTTCTGATGTTGTCGACATTTACTGTCTCTCCGTGTGCGTTTTTAGTAGCCTTTAATGGATAAAATTAACGCACACAACATAAGTGATGTGAGAAGCTGGGTCGTAATCCTGGCTGAAGGGTTGTAATTACCAATTATGCATGTATGTATGTATACTTTTATATATATAAATCAACAAAAATCTTAACATTATTTAAGAATTTATCATAATTTTAGTGGATGTTGTCGTCATTCCGTCATTAAAAAATGAAACTGAAACTGCTTGTTTCATTCTACAGTCACTTTTTAAATGTTAATGGCTTTAAAATATTTACCGGACTTTTATTTTCTGTTTCGTTTTTTGGATTTATTGGCATAATAAACGTTTCTTTTTAATTATGTATTTGTTTTGCCTCTCTCTTTGGCGTGTCTACGTTAAAACGAACTCAATACACTTTTAACAACTGTTGTAGTGCCATTAAGTGAAATACTAAAAACAGAAAAAAAGCACACACACCAAATAAATTCTATACTAGAACAAACAAAAATCGGAAACAAGAACGGAAAACCACAACACACACACTCACACTCACACGGATAAACAAGACAGTGAATATCAAAAGACTTAGACAACAAACTTTTTTTTTTGCATATAAATATTGGTTGTTTGAAAACGTTTGGTTCAAAACTACTGGTAGGTGGTTGCAATATGTAATATCTCGTGTAAAATTATTTGTATTAGGCAATAACGTAGTTTATTTAAAAGGGAACATTTTAACCTTCATTTTGTTATAAGATTATATGAAAATTGCATTATTTTCTTAAAAGATATCTGTGATCCAAAATTAGTGAAAAATCGTAAGATTACCATCATATTTTGCTTTTCTGTTATGAAATAATGAGGATGCGTCCAAGACTGTTAAAGAAATTTGTGAAGATGTTTTAACTAGAAAAATAGCAGTAAAACGGTTTGCTTGTTTTCATTTTAATACAAAAAGCTGATGAAATCATAGAAAAAACTAAGAAAATTGGACACTTAAGTACATGAACATTGCTTGGGGACTAGGCTTCCATTATTAAATCTTATTTATTTTATTTATTTATTCAGTATGAGAAACTTTTTATGACAGGTTTATTTACTCTCAGAGTTTTTGCCAGCAATCTGCTGAGAGGAAGTCGCCGAAGAAATATTTTTTTTTTCAATTTTCGTTTTGATGTCTGGCCTGGGGCTCGAACCCGGCGTTTACGTCTAATAAGCGAACACACTACCTACTAAACTATGGCGACTATTGAGAAGCTGGGCCATAATCCTGACTGAAGGGTTGTAATGACCAATTATGTATGTATGTATGTGTGTATATTTATTTATTAATTACAATACAATTACAAATTATATTTAATTATTGCGACCTAAATAAAATAAACCCAGCTCGATGTAGTACAACAGATTATAGTCTCTGATGGGAATTGAATGGATTGCTTTATGTATTAATGTTGAGGAATTTAAAGCATCGAATATCCATTAGCAATTCACTGTTAAAATGGCACAAGAGAGAATATTTACGAGATATGGAAAGTGGATCAATGACGATAATAATATGCGAAACAAATTGTGGGTGACGCAAAGTGAAGCTTTGTTGGAGTTAGGCAAGCCAGGATTGATAGAAAGCAAGGATATGCTAAGTACCTAGAGATTTCAGAAAAAAACCTTAATGTATCTTAGCCAAACGATTATTTTTGATATCTATTATCAATAAAAAATTAGATTAAAGGAAGAAATTTAGATAAAAAGGTCAGAATTCTTAAATAGAAAAGGTATTATCCTCACTCAAGGCAAAGCCAGAACATGTACTTCTTTGATGACTCGTATGAAACTGAGGGAACTTATCTGTAATAAATTAATTATATAGCGCCTTCAGATTATCATTTATTTCGTCCTCTACATATACATATACATACACAATTACATACATTACAACCCTTCAGTCAGTATTACAACCTAGCTTCTCAAACTACTTATGTTGTGTGTGTTTATTATATATGTACATGAGTGTCGTAAACTACAGTTTAAAATCGACTTCGAACTACAGATTTTTGAAAAACTTTTCATGGCAATTTTATTTATTCGCAGAGTTTTTGCCAGTAATCTGCTTAGATTTATTTTCATATTTTCGTTTTGATGTATGGCCTGGAATTTGAACTGTGGCCATACGTCTAATAAGACTACCTACTAGACTACGCCTTTAAAGATATAATGCTTCCCAGTGCAGCACTTCCTACTACAAGTCCAAGAGCCTTTAGAGGGTATTTCTGCAGACTGAAACCATTCTCCGTACCACCGAGTACAGCATATCGAAATCACATACCTTCACTATAAAGGCCGTTAAATATAGATTCATGGTCGCTCGGATTTTCAAATCAAGAACGTACAAAATTCCATGTCTGATTCTCTTATGGTTCATGGTTGACAGTTGCTTAACTACTGTTGGAAGTACTTTCCAAATCATCATCATGGCCATACGTCTAATAAGACTACCTACTAGACTACGGCGACTTCTACAGAACTCTTAAATGGTGAAAATTTGAATTCCAGTAAGTCCTGCAAATGGCTATCGGGATCAGTTTTTCGCTCTGATAAGGCAGAAAATTTATTCCGCTGCCCCTTATGCCCTTTATTTGTTTTAATAAAGTACGTTTCCAATATAAAAAGGGAATGTTCTATTATTGATTACATTTGTAGTCGAACTTATTAGGCAACCCAATATAAATCATAGCTAAGGTGAGTAAGAAGGCTGTATGCAAAAAAAAATAAGGTTTGTTGTTTAAGTCTTTTGTATTTTTTTTTTTTATAAATTTTTGCTTGTGTTGCTTCTTTTATTTGTTTGTTATTTTCAAAGTATTTAAGGTGTTTATACATATTTGTTTTGTTTTTAATTTGTTAAGACAAAAATGATGTTCATAAATGTCAAATAAAAATAAATTTTGAAAAAAAATTCAAAGAATTTTATTTGAATTTTGGGTGTTGCACCTTCAAATATTATGACATCATAAGACCTTAAAAAAAAAACAGTTTCTTAAGAAAATGAAATTTATTTAGGTAGTCTTAGGTAATTGTAATCAAAGGGTTAATAGCTTAAGATGTTTTTAAATGTATTTTTTTTCCTCTTCTTCTATTTAATGTTTTTCGATTGATTGCTTTTGAATTGCTTAACAGCGTTTCATTAAAATTCAAATTTATATTAAAATTCAAATACTTTGTTGTCAATAAATATGTATGTATACAAAGTGTCTTTATATAATAATAATATGCTTTCAATAACAAAATTTATGTGTATATGTGAGTGTGCTTGTGGTGACTGCTATTTATTTAACTCATATCACTTTTACTTTCATATGCAACTGGTTTACAAAAGCGTCAAACGATTAAAAACAAAAAACAAAAACAAAAAATCCCACATACAGTCACATGCAGCCATCATTCAGGCATCCATTGATTGTTTTTAGTGTAGAGACAGACACTCACATCGAAAGATTGTCTAAAATTGTTGGATTGCAGTGCAGTTTTCGTTTGTCGCTTTAGTTTCGTTCACTGTATTGCCAAAGAGAGATTGTCAATCAATATTTCTCTCCATAAACAATAATTCGTTGAGTTAAACGTTTTTCTTTGTTTGTTTTATTAGAGTTTTATTGCTTTCATATCAAACTCATACATTTTTTTATTGTTTTTTAAATTCAAACTTTAACGTCAATGTCAATCATGCTTCCATTTGGCTTTTGTTTGAAGTGTTTTTAAGACTTTAAGCCAACACATGTAATAATAATTAATTTATTACAACCAACAACCAACAATTTGCATTTGTTATCACAGGAAACAGATATACTAGCAGCTAATGAACTTCAAAATGTAATAAAATTTTGAAATTTTTCTTGTATACATACATAAAAAAACTCAAGTGAATAACAAATAGAAATCAATAAAAATCATATAAAAACCGCATATATCCATAATTATCGCTCATTATTTAAAACAGAAAATTGGATTCTGTATAGTTAGGCTGCCATTGATTTTATTTGAACCACATTTGCATCACCAGGCAGTTGTAGGTTTCCATAGTAATGAGAAAATATTAACAATAGCCATTCGATTTAACTGAACAGAGGTTCCATGTTCTGCTTTCTATGCCATACTGTAACTAAGCCTAAATTATAAAACTTGGATTTTCGATTCAAAAGAGAAATGTTAGCAACTAGGGTATCTTAAGCATGACCTTCTTTTTCAATAGGTTATAATAATAATAATATATAATATCCTGCCTCACTAGAACCCCATAATTTACCAATGCAATACCGATTATCTACCATTTTTAGTTGACATATCTCAACCAATGTGATAGTTTTCTTTTTTATTTAAATCTCCTTTGGATATACAACCTGTTCAAAATTTCGTTTATGACTGCCGAGGATATCTTAGGAAAATTTCGGATTAATCCTAGGGATCTCCTATCTGGAGTACAAGACAAAGGGATATCGACAGAAACAAAACAAGTAGTCATCTCATTAGCCAACTAATGCTGCGACAAAAATTCTCCAGGTTAGAAATTCTAACAGAAGGTAACTCCTTAATGCCATTGAACATCGCGCCAATGATTTAAATCTTCATCAGATTCACAGAATGTACTCGATAGTCACAAACTCTTCCACACTTCCACCAACCCAGCAGAAAGAAGATGTACTTTTGCTCCTGAAACTGGACCTTGACAGATTTTCTATCAAATTCAAGTTCAATCCTAGAACATTTTAATCCCAGTTATAACAGCTCGGAAATTCTGAAATCTTGCCCGTGTTACCACAAAAATGTCCACTTTCCGCCTAGATTGACCGCTTCACATATTCACAGATTATGCAGCACAAACTCGTTGCTCTCAAATATACAATACAAGTCCATACTAGTCGAAAGGCCTTCTGAGGGCCTTTCTGAAGACTATAATCAGCCTCGAGTTGACGTTATGCTCAGTCAGTGCCTTAAAGGCAGTATGATTCTCCACATGAATAGCAACCCTATTGACCGAGTCCTTGACCGCAAACACTACACTTATCAGATATTCTACATCCTATATATCTATATATCTTTAATGGTCTTTAGAATAACCATGTATCTTCCGGAAATACTACCGAGAGCAGCTTGTGCTCTTCTCCAGCTCCTTAACTACCATATCTATGAGAAGTAGCCTCGAAATCTTCTCCGTGGATATCTGGTCCACCTAAAGGCACCACATGTACCTAGAAAGACACACTTTTCCATCAATTCCAGCAACTTCCTCCCATTAGCCGTTTCCAAAGCCTCATACCATACTAAGCAACCATACGAAAGAACCGGTAGGGCAATCTTTGTACTGTATGCAGAAATTTCCTCTAAGTTGCCGTCTCCAAACTATGCAAACCATACTACTTAGTCATACATACATAAGCACAGACCCAATCTTCTATTGTACACTTGTGATGGATCAACTCATTACAAATACTATCTGCTGTAGCACTCCAATACTGTTAGCCTTTATACAGTGAAGGCCTGTAGGAATACATTGGTTCACATTCATAACTCCTAACAAACAATGCATTTATTTTTTAAGATTTGTAGACTTGGGTTCCGAATCTGCAATTAAAATTCATAGATTTCTTTGAATAAATTGGTATTGTTGTTTTTTTTTTTGAAAGGTGAATCAATTTTACTTACGTGTGCATACAATTTAATATAATCTTTTGTTTAAATTATAAAAACCATTTGTTTATATTGGCAGTGATAAAAACAATTTTTAAAATTTTTATGAAAACAAAAGACTTAAGAAACAAACTTTATATGTGTTTTACCATAATAATAAGGTAAATTTTACAAGACGGTTTTTAAAACTGAAAGTGCTAATATTAATAACAAATTCCTATAATAAATTAATTTGTTATTTAAAGGCCATAAAAGAAATTCAAAAGGCTAAAAGAGGAAAAAGTACAAACAAATAAAAAAAATCTTTTGCTTTGGATCATTCATAAAATATAATCACAAAAAGGCAGTAGTAGTTAGCAATAATTATTAATTATCTAATTAAATAAATACGAATATCAATTTTAAATAAAAATTTAAAATTTTTGAAAATATTTAACGTTCTCTTCAATAATTTACCATTCAATTCAATTCATGTTCGTTTTAAATGCAATGGTGTTAGTGTTATTCACTCAGCTGTTACAAGTGTTGAAAAGAGCAAACTTTACTTTAATTTTATACAACTTGCACTCACTCTCAATTTTAAAATGTTTGAAATATATTCACCTCTAATACGCTATTGTGTATTATGCTTTAAACCTCTCTTGCTATTGCTATTGCTATTGTTGTCGTCGTTGTTTTTGTGCTTTGGTTTATATGGTAGGTATTGTTAGTCATTTTATTGTTGTTGTGAAGTTGTTGTCTTTTTGAATATTATTGAACTATTGCGTGATTTTGTTTTTATTTGAGTTTCTACAAACACACTATCTCCCCCTTTACTAGACAAAGAAAAATAACTAACAAAAGTGCATGACTGTTCGGTTCATAAGCATACACAGTTACCACACAAAATGGTTGAATTGTTGGTTGTAAATGAAGGTAATGGTGGTGAAGTGATGGTAATAGAAATATTGTTGGTGTGGAATTTTTTTTATATTGATGTTGTTGTTGTTGCTCTTTTTCTTTTCTTTTATTTTTTTTAAAGTTGACTCAACTTGAAACGTGGCTACAGGAATTTAAACAAATAAAGAGTCTTTAGCTACCACAAACTATATATGTATATAGGTGTGGTGAATTTTTGTATACATTAGTAAAGTTAAAGTGTAGTGGTGTAAAATAGAGAAATCTCAGTTGATCTGTTGGTTATCTGCCAACAGTTGCTTAGGCTACCAAACAACTTCAGTTTACTAGAGAGCTTGAACATTAACGGGCGTTTAAAACGGGTACTAAGAGTAAAATTAAAAACAGTGGTAAAAAAGAAGAGTTTTTTTTTTGTTTTTTTTAATATGTTTATATAAGAAAAAGTTAAAATAAAATAAAAGAAATTCGTGTTGACAATGAATGGAAATGGAAATTTTTTTTGACAATAAAATTACCATTAAAAAATGTTTCATAAAAAAAAAATATTAAAAGAAAGAAAATGAATATCTTTTCAATAAGAAATTTATACAAATAAGCATTAAATTTAAAATAATAAAATATATAGTGTTGGAAAGAAAATAAAATTATTGAAAACAAAAATTTCACTTTCAATTTTATGGCTTGTTTTTGTCAATTTTAAAAATAAAAAGAAAGAAAAAAAAATACAACGATTACTTAACGCTCTTACGATACATTTCAAAATCGCCAAAAATAAAATCGAAAAAAAAATTGATAAAACTTGCCTCACTAATTTGGTGCATTTTGGTTGATACATTTTGCAGCTGTTTGTAGGTTCACATAACTTTAAAAGACATACACAGCTAAAGCTATAACCCACCATCAAAACCAACAAAAACTACTCCGCCAACAACATATAATATTCACAACAACAACAACAACAATAAAAGTTACCATTTCAAAATATATGAAGACAAAAAAAAATTCATTTCATTTCATGCCATGTTTAAGTTCCTTTATTGTTGAAGCTTGACGTCTTTTTGGATTTTTTTTAACAAATTTGAAACCGGTTCTTCTGGTGACTTTTATAGAAGAGAATAAGTAATTTTTTCTTTTCTGTCATTCTTTAAATAACAAAAAAAAAAAAAAACATTATTATTTATAATTTTTTTTGCATTAATTATTATTATTTTTTATATTAAAACTCATGTGTTTCCATTTTTTATAAGAATAAACTAATAACGCAGAAGAGAGAAGAAAGAAAAATAAAATCAAATATCTTAAGTGAAAACGAAAGACTTAAGCAAAAAACTTGTTATGCTGTTTCTAATAAGAAAAAACAGAAAAGAAAATATTACAAGAACAGCAAAGAACACAATTAAAATGGGTGTTACGAGCTAAGAAGTCGCCGTGGTCTAGTAGGTAGTGTGTTGGCTTATTAGACCAAAGGCCCGAGTTAAAATCCCAGGTCAGACATCAAAACGAAAATATGAAAATATTTCTTCGGCGGCTTCCTCTCAGCAGATTTCTGGCAAAAACTCTGAGAGTAAAAATTGCCATGAAAAGCTTCTCAAAAAATCTGTCGTTCGGAGTCGACTTTAAACTGTAGGTCCCGCCACTCATGTATAAAATTAACGCACACATCACGAGTGGTGTTGAGAAGCTAGGCTTTAATCCAGACTGAAGGGTTGTAATGGCCAATTATGTATGTATGTATGTTACATGCTTAACAAAACAAAAAAAACAAAATTCAAAAGCAAAAGCCAGTTTAAAAGAAACTTAAGAAATTATTTGAAAGGTTATACAACAAGAAAGGAAAACAGAACAGAAATTAAATTTTTAGTCTATTTAGGGCAGGGAATATGTTCAATATTTTTCATAAAATAATCATATCCTGTATAATCTAAACATGTTTTACTCCATATGATTCAAAAGCATAATTCGAAATCTCTTTAAATGTATGAATTTAAATGGGAGTATGGGATAGCGAGAATAAGTATTTCTTTTATTTTACAATTCCTGTTGGACTATAGAAACCTCTTAATCAACCTATTAATCAACACATTTCTTAAATAAGTGAGAGGGAAGTGAGAGAAGTGTCAAGAAGGTCATAGTGAATCTTGTGCTGGTATGTGGGGTAACAACCCCGAGTTTAAGCCTCAGATCTGACATCTTCCTCTCAGTAATTGTCTGATCAAACATAGGCCTTATACTTATAATACAATTAACAGAAATAATATATGTGTTGTGAAATCAGGGCTTCACAAATGGTCTGTAACTTAATTGAAAAACTTTTTGGAGAACCAAAATTGATGAAACCATAACAAACTTTGGTCAAAGCTTTACCAAACTTCACTAACTTAAAATACTTGCACTAGTATCAGCCTGAAGCAATTGCTGGAATTAGGTTAGAGGACGTGTACTTGTCAATTGAGACAAGTACAGTAGGTCGGAGGTCGATTTGACCCATTATATGAATGGCAAGTCTCTCTACTTAGCTTGTACTCAGTCGCAAGAACGATAGTGTTCTTTATAGGTATAGTTTACAGGCAAAACTCCTAATGCACTTTGTTATGCTCCTTCTGAAATGTCACAGCCTTCGAGAATATTATTAAATCTTACTTCCCGGAATGATTTACTGATTGATTACTCTTCTATTTCCTCTATTTCCTAATTTCCTAGAGAATTGTTCTTGCTGTTCACAGATTGCAAGAACAGAACTGAAATCGAATTAATTTTGATATGCTTTGAATCAAGTTTATTTTAGTCAACATTTTCGTTTTTACTGAGATATTATGGGCATCATAGTGAGCTGTTATATACAACATAATCCAAGTGGCAGAAGAAATAATTTTTCATATTTCGTTTTGTTCGTGTTGTGGTTTGAACCACAGCCTCACGTTTAATAAGCTAACACACTACCTACTAGACTACGGCGACTTCGCCAATTATCCTTATCATACATACATAACATAATTGGCCATTACAACCCTTCAGTCAGGATTAGGGCCTAGCTTCTCAACACCACTCATGTTGTGTGTGTTAATTGTATTCATGAGTGGCGGGGCCTACAGTTTAAAGTCGACTCCGAATGGCAGATTTTTGAGAAACTTTTCATTTAAATTTTATTTATTCTCAGAGTTTTTGACAGAAATCTGCTGAGAGGAGGCGCCAAAGAAATATTTTTTCATATTGTCGTTTTGATGTTTGAACCGTGGTCTAATACGCCAACACACTACCTACTAGACTACGATGATCCTCCTCATCTGTTTATCATTATCCAGACGTACCAAGATCATGGTCGCTCTCATATCTTTGCTGGCCAAAGTTTAGCTTACAGGGACCCTGTTGCATAGTGTCCATTTTAGTCTGTAACTTGGTTTTCAGTGGCGAAAATTCTCTAATATATGTATCAATTGGTTCTCTAACTAAGTTAAGTACGTTCTTCGCCGTCTAAATACCCAAATTATATGAACCTACCACTCTTTAAAAAATCGTTAAAAGCTAACAGTTCAAAACAGCCCTAAGCCTAGTTTTATTGGACACCATTGCTCCAATTGCTAGCTGACAATTAGTACATACATAAATTAATATCCCCTTCTGGACAACACACACTCTCTTCCTGATACTTTCCCTGATCGCATGCACTTTCGCCTGAAAAATGATATTATAGAGAGGTAAAGAAAAGTATAGTCCGGTTTCTGCTACTATAATACAGACACCCAATCTAGTATTGTCCTCAAGTTAAAAGTCATTTGATTCCTTACTTACTTTACTTAAAACCACATAGTCAGAGAAACTTTATTAAAAAATTGGAAAAAAAATTTTTAGTGCCAATTAAGTATCTTTCAAGATTCAACAAAAGACTTAGTAAACATGCGTGTCCACATGTAAACAAAACTGTTTTGAAAAGCTTTGTTTAGGACCCTGAAATTAATTTTATTTTTTTTTTTAATTTTTGTATTGAATTTAATAAATGAAATCAATTATTTAGAATAATTGTTCAACAAAAAAATAAAAATATTATTTGAAAAACATAAAACCTGTTAACTTTAGATAAAAACTTAAACGGAAATGGCATTTCGAAATTGATAACAATTTTTTTTTGTTAGTAAACAGAGCGATTAACTGCTGATAATTAAACTTAATTAAAGTGTAATGAATTTGAGTTTAAATTAAATCATACATATATTATTTTTTTGTTTTATTTTATGACATAATTGTAACAAAATAAAAAAAAAACAGGCCAAGGTTGCTTTTTTTGATTTGAAACTCCACGTACATCAATAATAATAAAAAAATTATAAAAAAAATGACCAAGTGATTAAAGGCTATTACAACAGTGTTACTTGACTAATGAAATTAATTAAAAGTTTTTATAATTTTTTCTTCTTCTCTTGTTTTAGCAAAATGTGCCCTTAATTAAAAAAAAATAATTTGTGTTAAAAAAAACAAAATTTAATATAAAAATTTTTGAAATAAAAAAATAATTATTTGGGTATTATTTTAATTTTATACATACAAAAATACAAAAAATAATACAAAAAAAAATTAAATAAAATAAAAATAAATTAAAAAACCAAGAAACGTGTAAACTTCCTTGTTACGAAACGAAATCATCATTAAACACACAAAATACAAGAAAAAAAAGAAGAAGAAGAAGATTAGAGAAATCATCAATAAATTAAAGTCTAAAAAGAAAATTAGATTTTAAAAAAAATAAAAAAAAAAAATAAATAAAATTGTTTGTATACGAAATAAAATATTCAACCAAAATGTTAACAACTAGCAAACGAAGAAAAACTCCAACAGCGGAATCATCATCATCATCTGCTACAGCCTCATTGTTATCCGCCTGGTTTATGGTTGCCTTAATTTGTGGTACACTTTTATGTTGTGGCATTCAAACTCATGCAGCACCAGCTAGTGATGATGCAAATAATAACAATAACAATATTGTTACTGATGGATCACAGCCATCAGCTGTAGCAACAACAACAACAACAGAATCATTGCCAACAATATCTTCTTTGTCTGCATCATCGTCATCATCGGCAGCAGAATTTCCAAGCATTAATGAAATTACAGTAACAGCACCAGCAACGGTGATGCCAACATTGCAAAACATTAATAATGAAAGCAACATCAACATCAACACACAAGATACCAATGCTGTTAACACTAATACAGACACGATTAGCAGCTCTAATGCTAGCATCAATAGACTGGATGATGTTTTGGAGATGGTTAATGTGGCAGCAAAAACTTTAGAAACATCAACAATAACAGCAACAACAACAGAAACAGCACCACCGTTAATGTCAGATGCGGTGGCGGCGGTATCCAACAACGAAATGAATAATGATAGTTCAATGACTTTTATATCATCCACAACTAATACCACTACACATTCACCGGAATCAGTTGCGGCTCCAATTATAACAACAACAACAACAGATTCATCTTCTTCTTTACATGAATCGTTGTCTTCATCTGCTGCTGCTTCTGATGCTGCTGCTGAGTCTAACACTGCTACCATAAGCAACTCAAATTCATTGCTAACAAATACTGGTAAGTTTGTTATTGTTATTGTTATTGTACTTCTTTTTTGTAATTGTTTGTTATTGTTCTTGTAGTACTTCAAAGATTCTTTTTTGTTTACGAAAATTTAATTTTTTTTCCTCTTTTTTGCTTCTTCTTAAGCTAGACAATAGATTTTTTTAGAATTTTTCTCATTGTTGTTGTTGTTGGTGGTAAAATGGAATTATTGTTCTGCCTTGGGTTAGAAAAATAATAACACCATTTCCGAAATTAAACGAAATATTCCGAACTAATAATTTGAAAAAAGTTAATATTTTTACAGTTTTTCTAGAACGTTGCTTAATTCTTTAAGAACAATTTTGAATTTAAATAAAACAAAGATACCGTTAAGTATGGAATATACTTCCAATGTCAGCCATGGCTACTCTAATTTGTTACTCTGGTGCATAATTCAGGCTGAGTTTTACCAGATGGTATGCATTATATTGGCTGTGAATTTAGGTTTATTCGCATACATCTGAGACCTAAAAAAATCCCACAAGAAGAAGTCTAACGATGTCAAATTACACGTTGAGAGTGATGGACTGGCCAATGTTCTTCTCAGAAAAATATGTGCTGGTTTAATGCTGATAACACTGTATTTGATTCACTTTAGCATGGAATCTACAATATTTGTTTGTTATTATTATAGATTTTTCCTTCTTTCTTTCTACGTATTTGATACGTACTTGTTTCCATTACATGGTAGGTAGGTACTTTTTCATTGCATGGTACTTTTTTTATTATTTATTTTACCATGCATTTGATTAGTTTATAAATTTTATGGTTCTTGAGGTTTTATTTCTCATTTGATACGTACTCATTGGCATTACTTGGTAGTTTTCTTTATTATTTTTTAATCGTTCATTTGTTTAGTTTATAAATTTTCTAGCTTTCTCTCTGTTTTTGGTACGTACTTGTTTCCATTACCATTCCATTCCATGGTAGCTAGGGTAGGTAGAAGTGGTTGCCCATCTAAGAGAGTTGGATGGACACACTTACACCCCATAGGGCCCATTGTGTTACCACAGTTTTCCGCTATCCCCTTGTCCTGGAACCACCACGAAGCTCCTTATACTGCCAATGTGACTCCGTCACAGTTGTTCCAGATTATCTCACTAGTAAGCACCGCAGTTGCCATTACATGGTACTTTTTTGTTATTTGTTTTCATTTTAATTTTAATCTTATAGTTATGGTGTAATATGTACTTACATTTTAAAGAGTATACTTTCCACTTTCCACATATATGGAAGTCGCCGTAGTCTAATAGGTAGTGTGTTGGCTCAAATCCCAGGTTAGCCCACCGCACCAATATGAAATATGCAAAATATTTCTTCGTCAACTTAATCTCAGCTGATTTCTGGCAAAAACTCTGAGAGTAAATAGAAAAGTGCCATGAAAAGTTGCTCAAAAATCTGTCGCTCGGAATCGACTTTAAACTGCAGGTCTCGCCCACTCATGTATACAAATTAACCCACACAACATGAGTGACGCAAGAAGCTATTTCGTAATCCTGACTGAAGGGTTGTAATGAAAACTTATGTATGTATGTAACCATTTTCGTGCCTTAGATCTAAAATTTTTTATAACTTTTTTTTTTTATAAATTTGGTACTATTTTCCTATGTATTACAGATAGTGGTAAACATTAACTTGTTTACCTATTTTCACCTGTCACTAATGAGCCTTTCAAAAATTTCGTTTGCTAATGGTGTTGTTTCTAATGTTTTTATTGTTTTTTTTTTGTTTTCATTTTAACCATTCAAATTGAAAGGTTTAAAATTTCCAATTAGATTTGGTATTCTTTTTTTTCTTCTTATTTCATCTTCTATTCCACTTTGAAAAAAAGCTTTAATAAGATAATAGAAAAAGAAGAAGAAAACAAAGCTATGGACGAGAATGTTTTTTTTTACCACATTAATCTTGTATAGATTTGAATGAATACCAAAGATTTCAAAGCAAGACGGTAAAGCGGCATGTTGGATGGAATTCATAAAATGTTTATGCCTGTGTTGCTTAATCATATTCATACAAATAGGGGTCATATTTAACAAAAAAAACGAAGAAGAAAAAAATAAAAAAATAAAAATTTTAATAATAATGATGCATAGAAACAATACTGAAAACAGATAAACACTTGTTGTTATTGTTTAACAAAAAAAATCCAAGGGAAAGAAAACATTAATTGGGCGGTTTTTGAAGTTTCTTTAAAGGTGTTTGAAAAAAGAAAGGAAGGTTTTTTTGGCTTGATTAGAAAACAGTTATAATTCATGTCAAGAAAATAATAAAAATAAATTGGTTTTGTTGGAGATTAAAAGCATCACAAGAGAAGGTGAAAAAAATTATATATACGAATACAAATTTCCATACCTATTTCCGGTCTAGAAATAAATGATAATTACAGCAAAATGTTTGAAAATAATAACAACAAAAGAAAAAAATTAACAATAAAATGTAAATTAAGATTTAAAAAAATTTATAAATTTATTGTACGCATACGCTTTGGCCTAAGAAACCAGTTGGGAACCAAAACAAAAATTTGTTTTCCTTACAGCCAAGTGTTTACATTTAAAAATGAATTTATGCCTCCTTCTTTTCTGTTTAAAAATACACCCACCCATAAAACGATTCAATTAAGCAAACATTTCTATACAGTATACATACATATACATATCTATAGATAGTGGCATATAATTTCATAAAATTGTCATAAGCAATATGCAAATAACGTTTGGATATCAGAAAAAAAAGGTTTGATGCAAATATTCAAAAAATTCTGCACATGCAGACTCTTTATTACAGCCTTATTTGGAATTTTATTAGGCAGGGAGGGGTCCATGGCTTATGTAAATTGAAAAATTCAAAGCTTTTCAATTTTCAAAATATTTTCTTTATATTTCTTCTATTTAAAGCCATCCGATGAAAAAAGTTCATAAATACTTTGCTTAAATTTATTCGTAATATTTAAATAATTATGAAAAATGAAGGTGTAAGCATAAAATTCCATGGTTTCACGCTGAACTGTGTAAAAAAATACATTTTTAAAAACTTTTTTAATTAGTATGACACATTATGTTGAAACACACGTTCATTTCAAAAATTTAAATAAAAAATATAAAGAGTTTTACAACCAAAAAAGCAACATTTGCAGACAGTTTTACCTGATTAACGCACTTTGATAAAGACCGCCACGGAAATCCCTTGCAGTTTGACGGAAGTTAATTACGAACTGACAACAAGGGACCGTTAAAAATCGATTTTTTTTGTATACAAAATGCAGCAATAGAGGTTTTACTAATGAATTGTTGCAGTATTGTAACCCCAAACAAAATAAATTTGTTTTTAATTAAAATTTTCTTAAGGTTTTCTTAATTTTTATTAAAAAAAAACCCTCTCCATGACGATATTACAGAGACGCCACATTAACCTGTGGCGTCACAACGGACAGCTATGTGTAATCAAGTGAATTTTTTGTATTCAAAGCTACCACTCCGACCTAAGACCTAAGACGATATAACATTTTGTGACGACTATACCATAGCTAAGGCAACTTGAGCAACAATTTAGGTCATAATTCAAAGCGAAAGCAAAAAGGCAGAAGATATAGAGGCGAATAGAAGTGATAGTATACTAATGTCAACTTTCATGAGCGTGAAGATTGAATTCTAAAATCGATCGCAGCTTTTTACTGTTCTGGAAATGAAATGAAAATAGATAGTGGCACAAACGGGGGGAATTTTTTCATCCATTTTTTCATTTCTGATCCGAATCACATGCACTTCAATAACTATAAACTTTGATAGTCAGGTGATATTAAGGACTCTACCAACAGAGTATACGGATTTCAAATTAGTACGCAAATGCTATACCAATGCTTGCACCCTGACATCGAAGAATGCAATAACACATTGTTGGCTCCCTGTTCTAGAAAACGAGATCACTATTAAACCATGAAAACATGGTTCTGGCACTAGATTTGTGAAACCACAACCAACTTTTTCTTGACTAGGCAAAGATTTATGAGTAGGAATATGAATTATGCTCTTAGCTTAAAGCATACAAAATGGCTGATTAGTTTCCCAATCTATAGTAGGAAACTATATTACATAGGTTGGGCTTATTGACTTCTTCACAGGCCATAGAATATGATGACGAACATTTGAAGACCAACTTTAATGCAACCAATTTGGAAATTTGACAAATGGATTTCCAAAAAAATTGTGGTTGAGCATTTCTTCTGGGGACTATCCATACTGATAGACTGTCCATACTGATAGACTCTGTAGAATATGGTAGTGCAGATTGTCACTTATTGTAGCTTATGCGCAAGCGGTTTTTATGGATTTTATCTCGACTTTAAAGTGTTTATCACACTAGATCTTTAAGGTCTCACTATCTTAGCTAGTAGAGCCTTCATTTCTGATCCTCATAAGTAGGTTAAAAATAAATTATTGGAACTTTTACTCTCTCAGTTTAACGAGGCATTCAGAATTTATTGACAGAACATGTCTAGCCAAATGCGGCTCTATAAAACTCTCGGGATGGTTGAGAGATGAAAACGTAGAGTTATAATTATTTGGCAGAATAGGTAATGTCGGTGTTACGACAGGACTCTGTAGGACTCAAGTAAGTTATGCTCTATTCTTTCGCCGACATCCGATTGATTTCATTCATGACCATGCATACATACACAATTCGTCATTGAAACTTTTCAGTCAGGATTACGAACTAGCTTCTCACACCATTTTATGTTGTCGTGTCTGTTATTTTTATTCATGAGTAGCGAGACCTCTAAGAGTAAATAAAATAAATCTGAGAGTAAATAAATAAAAATCTGTCGTTCGGAGTCGACTTTAAACTGTAGGTCCCGCCCCTCATGCATAAAATTAACACACACAACATGAGTGGTGTTGAGAAGCTAGGCCGTAATACTGACTGAAGGGTTGTAATGGCCAATTATGTATGTATGTATGTAATAAATATTTCTAGACATTAAACCTTAGGCTGTGTATACCAAACTTATAACATTTATTTCGCATTAATTTGCTGCACTAATGAGTTTGTATATCATTTTAATTTACATTTATATGAACAAGTTTTCTTGCCATAAACAATTGACTCAAATTTACTTGAAATAATTGATTAATTATTACCAAATCAAACTTCATTTTTCAATGTACTACATACAGATATGAGATACAAATGTTAAAATCAATTTCGTATACTTTGGAATTGAATGCGTTTTTTAGAAAATCAATTAACGGCTTGTAATACATTTTATTTATTTGCAAATATCTTGTTTTTCTCTCTTTTATTTTGCAATAAAGTAAATGGGTTCGAAAGATCAATAACAATTAGTTGCGAATGTTAAAGTATTTCAACAACTAATGACGTCTGCCTTTAAAACACGAGCAATAAGTATTCATTAGTATTTCAGATTACAATGATGGCATACAACAGATTTTATAACAGCAGAGTGTAACTCATAAATAGTAAAGGGAATGTTACCTTGGAGTAGGTTGCATAAAAAGTAAAACTTAATTGTGGCACACGCATGAGCTTTGACATTAGAAATAAAGAAAAACCTGTAACCTTTCTAAATAAAATTTTGTTGTTGTTTTCATTGGTTTTCCTGTAAATTTGCAATCAACATTTTCACTTTCTTAATTGCCTTGCCTGTTAGATTTACTATTTTCCATCAGAGTTCAGTTTTAATGTGTAAATTTTATGTTTTTATTGCCATTAAGTGCGACTTTAGTATAATTCAGTGTTTTTTCTTTAATTTTCATATCAAATGTAAAGAATAATAAACAAAAACAACAAGCATAGTATATATGCCAATAACCAGTATTAAAGTACAGTCAATTACATATTAAAACTTGCTAATGGCTTTCAAGTTCTAAGTTTTCTAAGACAAGTTATAATGAAGCAAAAAAATAAAAAAACAACAACAAATCGTTAAACTAAAAATATAAAAAATAAGAAGAAAAAAAACCCAATTCTTGTGTTGTTTTTGCATTTATTACCACCATAAATTAACTTTGAACTTCAATAATTACAATATGACCGTAAAAAAAACTACGTGTGTATTTAATACAGAAAACAAGTTTTTTTTCTCTACTTTTCTTAAGTTTAAAATACAATATTTTTTTAAGATTCTTTTAACGGTCATAATATGTTTTTTTATGTTTTTAAAATTATTTTTAATTTTATTTCTTTTTAAATCAAATGGCCTTGTGTAGTTTAACAGTCATTTGATAGAGTTTGTTGCCAAAGCACATTTGTGTTGCCATTGTGGAGGTGTTAAACGAAATATTAAAATTATTTAGCAGAACTGATTATATTTTAAAAGTAATAAAAATTTATCAATTATTGTTAATTAAATGTTATAATAAAATTATATTTTTTTAAATTTCTTTTAAAGTGGATTTTTTGTTTATTTTTATAAAAATCTGGGCTTGGTTAACGCATTAACGAAAGAGAAATTCTTGGCTTGGTATGCAAAAATTTTTACGTTAAATAAACTTATGAATTAGTCATCAGAAATGATTTTTTTAAGCTTTAAAATGACATCAAATTTATATATAAAGAAGGTGAAACGCCTTCTACAGTTATTGCCAATTCTTATCATTTTGTAGACGAGCTTAAGTATTTAGTGTATTCGAGTTTTGACAAAAGACTACTGACACCTAAGAGAGAATCTATTCAAAAATTCTTTATAATCAAATCAATTTATTTTAATTTAAAAAATTAACGTTTTTGAAAAGAGTTTTTGCAAAATTTGCTTAAATTAAACCGTTTTATCGTTAAATGCTTCCTCTCTTTAAATTTAAATAAAATAAAGCATGTGTGTGTGTGAAATATCAATGAAATTTTTTATTCGTTTGAAAGACTTATTGACACCATTTCAAGTGGAATATAACATCGTTTAAATGGCCGCGTTTTTAAAATGTTAAATATTCCTTGGGTTTTATTTATTCGATTAAATCAGACTAATTTGGCTTATGATGATGCTGAAAACCAAAATAACTCATGCCATAGTTTGTGGCTATTCAACTGGGATTTAAGAAAACCTAACAAGAAAATCTCATATTGCACGATCTCGGTGCCTAATTTACAGCATATCCACCTTAGATCACCATGCTTGTACACAAAATCTAATGGGTGTCTCGATTGTTTACTTGGTAGTGTGCCTAACTTCAAGTGCTGTGGCCGTGGATTCAATTTCCATCAGATATTCTGGATGCTTGTGATTGTTTGTCTGACGTTATACATGATTATATGAATGAAATTTTGTATGATTACTCTCAACTGAGAAATTTTTTTATAAAAAGCGATTCTAGGACAAAAAATGTGTCAAAGGTACATACACCAGTCATTAAAAAAGCACTCTACTGCCACTTTCCTTTGTCCTCAAAAAATTGTTTCTGTATTCCAACACAGTGCATTGCCTAAATAGCCATTGCCAAAAAAAGAAAGCATGGCGATGTTGCACAGACCATCCAATTCAAACTAAAAAAAACAAAATTCTAATCATCAACCTTAATACTTGACGTTGACAATGATGCTTAGTTAATATCGTTCTCTAAAAGACATACATCGAAGACGTCTCCAGTCTAAAATTCAGTCAAAATAGTATTTTTTTTTTTGGTATGCATTTGACGTTCTTGGATCGCATTTGGATTAGAATCGTTGTAAATTCGATAATATTGTTTGTTCAGGCACTCATTCATTCAGAAATGGGCTTAAACACTGTAGATAATTTTTCAATGAAATTTAAGGTTCGTTGCCCAACTGCTCCAAAGCTCATTCACCGAACTCACGTCGTTGTCTGTATTCGCCCATGGTACTTTGCCAAAGCAAATGAATAAATAGCAACTAATTTGATAACAGCTGATGGTCATTATCAACTTTCAAATTCGATCGTCCCTGTTGGAATAATTTTGATCAAATTTAATCTGTGTTAGATTTTATCATATCAATTTGAAAGCTGTACATTATTTTATATACAATGTATGAGTGAATATTTTAAATATTTTTTTTTATTAGTAATATTAAGCACTCGTTTATAAAATACCAAAATTTTTTTTAATTAAGAAAAACAAAATTTTGAAAAAAAAAAGTCAAAAAATAATTTAAAACGATTATTTATTTACTTTTAATAACAGTAATAAAATCAAAAAATTACTAAAAAAAAATAGCAATTTAAACAAACGCCTTTAAGCTCGAATATAAATTTAATCTCGTGTAATTATTGCAAAAAAAAAAAACATTTTTTGTATTTACAAAATCATTGTGTATCTACCATATATACAAATTAATAACTAACATATTTATTTTTTTAATTTTATTTACTTACATACATACATGTATAGCTTAAGGTCTGTTATTTTGATTAAATTTTTGTTTTACAATAAATTTAAAATTTTAACTTCAAAAGTAAACTCTGTTTAATCTATTAATTTAATTAATGACTAATTTTACTGAAAATAATTTATTTTTTTATGTAATTATTATGGCGACCCCATTTCGTTTCAAGCCAACGCTTCACTTAAGACATATGATGATGACTCAAGTTTTCTTTTTTCTTTTTCGAAAAATTGCAAAAATGTTGTTAAATCCAGGCAAACATTTCATTATCCAAATTCTTGTTTTCATTTAAAACCAATTAACGCTCTAGTGTTAATAACGTATTTGTTACTGTTGCTGTTACTGTTACTGTTAATGTTTCGTTTTCGTTTTTGCTATATATTGTAGTGTTTACCGTAAAAGCCTTTTACCTTATTGTAGAGCTAACGGCTCTTTTTTAACTTAATTATGGCTATTTTTCACAATATTTGTGAATTGTTAATACAACACGCGTAATAGAAATATGTTTTGGTGGAGAAAAAATAAGCAAAAGTTAGGGTATTACAGTGGGTGATAATGCAAAAATTTAATTTGTTTTCATACGAGCAAAAGAGTTGGTTTTTTATAAAAACATGTATGTATTACAATTACAATATTCACCAACCTCTGAAATACAATATTTGCTTTGATAAAAAATTATTTTTAACCGTAGCTGAAATGCTTTTAAAGTCGATTTATTGTTTTAAATTAGATTTCGAACATATTCCGGATTAATATGCCAATTCAATAAATCTTACTTACTAATGTAATTATTCATTACAACACTTTAACCAGGATTACAACCTAGTTTCAACCTAGATAGATTTGAGAGAATTTTTATGGCAATTTTATTATACTCTCAGACCATTTGTCAGAGGACTAGTGAGAGAAAATCGCTGAAAGAAATATTTTTTATATTTCGTTTTGTTCGAGATGCTTGAGCTTGTGGTTAAATTAAGGTTTTTTGTCTAATAAGTCAACACAGTACATACTGTCAGCTGTTAGCTTCACTACCTTCAATATCTTTTCACAGATCTGCCGCATATTATGTGCCTTACATTGCCAGCTGGAGAATAACATGCCGAGATATCGGAGCGAGAGGTCGAACCGCGCGTTCTGGAGTCTCATAACCCAACCTCACTACCTTCTAATCTTTCCTCAGATCTGACACATATCTTAGATTCCCAGTTGGAAAATAAAATGCTTGTTTGGTAGACTCATTGTTTTAGAATTCTCCAGATAAACCTAAACCGGTGAACTCTGTTAAAAAAACAGTAAAGCATGAAACAGTTTGTTAAAGGCCATTGCTGTCTTATTATTGTTCCTGAGGAGCATGTTCTTTAAGGAGCATTATCCATTCTTAAAAGGTGGAACATTATGACCTTCCTCATTGCGTGCCTTCGTTGTGTTACTTGGAGCAGAATAAACTCACTGTCAAAAGCCATAAATATGCTTTTTAAACAAGGTGTATAGGCCTTAAGAAAATATATTCCAAATCCCTCGATTCTAAAACAGATGATAAACTCTATCGTTGATTTAACTTTGATAATACCAATTTTGTTTAACGTTTCTCTATGTGTGATGGACCAAACTGTATTTTAGCTCCCAAATAAGGTCAGTTCTATCAGTATGCGCTTTATTCAGCAAAATATCTAACATACATACATCATTGGTCATAACAACCCTTTTGTCAAGATTACAACCTAGTTTCTCACATCACTTATGTTGCGTGTGTTAATTTTTATACATTAGTGGCTCCGACCACGGATTTTTGAGAAACTTTTCAATGCAATTTTATTTACTCTCAGAATTTTTATCAGAAATCTGCTGAGAGGAAGTCGCAGAAGAAATATTTTTTTTTATATTTCGTTTAGTTAGCTATGCCTGACTGGGGTTTGAACCGAGGCCTCACGTCTAATAAGCCAACACATTACCTACTAGACCACGGCGACTTCAAAATATCTAAAACGCAGTTAAAAAGCAGAAGAGATACTAATACACAACAGAAACGTACAACTGAGCTGATTTTAATTCTTGCAACCAGCTGGTTCTCATGTATGACTAGGCTCCAGACGTTGTTTTTATAAGCCTTCGATAAGCCTTATGAAGTTTTTAGGCCTGATTTTACGCTCTATTGGGTTTAGTGGTTGAAGGCATTCAAAAACCTTTTTGAAGTCTTTCCGAGGACTTTATGAAGCCTCGACTAACCATTCCATAAGCACTCTCATACTACAGAACATAGCAACGCACGTTTCTGCAAACAAGGAAGATGGTTTAATCTCTACTGAGCTTTGGTTGAAGAGACTTGTTGAAGGTATGTGTTATTCAAAATTTGTTTATCCATGTTATTCATCATGCGTAAGCTGTATTCCTCTCCAACTTCTGCTATTTGCGTGGTCATTCTCTATGGGTAACACACATTTAGCGAACAATATTCTGTAAAAATTCTTTTTTTTTTGTAAAATTTTTAAATATATTTCATTCAGCTTTACTTAATTAAATTTAAAATAAAATTTGTTAATGCGTTTTTGAACTTTAATTGCATGAGACAAAGCCACCTTTACAAGCTTAACTTTACTTCACAGTTAACAGTAATAGTCATCAAATGTTGACCTATTTATACAACCACGTTGCAGATAAATTATAATAAAATTATTATTAAAATTGAAATTAAGCTGCTTATAAAGAAACAATGAAAAAATTGTTTCCATTACATTAAATATTTCTCATAATAATGAGAGAAACATTACAATTTCCATTTCTAGTATTATTCAAGCTAGGAAATGTTTATGCTAACGTTTGCAGCTTAAGTCTTTTGTTTTAATTTTATTCTGGTCTGTTGGTGTCTTAAGTCTATTGTTTGAAATTCGATTAAACTAGTGTCTTAAGACGTGTTTGAAGTGTTTGAAGGTTTTGTTTCAGTTGGTGTCTTAAGATGTTTAAATTTGATTTTTTTCAGGTTTGTGTCTTAAGTCTTTTGATTATTCGATAGAAAATATACAGAAAAATTCAAAAAATTTTTTTTAATATTAAATGTTTAGTTTTTAATTCTAAAAAGAAGAAGAATATTTTTTTTAATGGCCATATTATGATAAAATGTTATTTCCTGAATACTTTTTTTTTTATAATTTTTTTTATTTTTTTTCATTTGCATCTTATTATGATTTCCCTCTTAAATACTGTTTGATGTTGTGGTTTACTGACTGCTTTTATGCTTGAATAAATGTTCAGTGTAATACAAAAAAATATTATTTTTTAAAATATATATATACATATGTACAGATAGATATACCCTGAGCAATCGAACAACTTGTTAGTTGAGTTGAAGAGATGACACTACCACTGGTGGTGGCATGTTGATGATATTAAAAGAAAGAAAAATAAAAAAATATGTATATGACCCTCTAAAGAAAGAAAGACGGAAAAAACACATACCTCTTGTAGTTAGTTTAACCTGTTTCTCTTTCTTTTTTTTTTTTTGTTGTTTTTTGCCATTTCTTGTTTATATAGTAAAAGCAATCAAATGACTTTCTTAGTAAGAAACGTATAAAAAACGTAAACAAAAATCAGTGAAATGAAAAGCCAGTAAAATGGAAAATAAACTCGTTTATATTTATTTCCAGGTCTTATTTTAAGTAAATTAATCTACATATGTATGTATATATATATATGTGTGTATATATACAGAAAATTGTAAATAAAAGTGTCATTACATCAATACAAGTATTTTGCCCTGAAATTTTTAATGAATGAATGAACATTCAGTAGGAAAACATATGTACGTAGGGAAAAGTTAATAATTTTTTTTTTTACAAACAGTTAATGTCTCTTAGTTTTGTTTAGATATGAGATAAATCATTACAATTTTATTTCTCTTATTAATGATATTATTTACCAAAAAAAACTTTCTCTGTTTTTAAAGAATTTGTGTTTTAAGTTCAAACAACTTTAAAGCAAAGCCGTAAATCTAATCTTTAAAGAAGTTTCACTTGTTTTTATTATTTTATTTTGTCCGGTTTTTAGCCAAACTTATAATTAAGACAAGTTGTTAAATGTTGTTTAAACAAATTAAGAAAAACAAGAAAGAATAATTCTTAAATATTTCTTTATATTAATGTCAGGGTTGTTTACTAGCTGACTAATAACAAAACAAACAAGCGAATGAAAAAAAAAAACTTGAATGTTATTTAAAACAAATATTTAAAGGCCATTTAAAATGTTATTCTTGTTGTTTTGAAAACTTTTTTTTATTAAAAAAAAATATACCTTTATTAACTAAACTAAGACTTTCTATCAAAGCAACTTGTGATGGTATTTTTGCTAAATTTAAAGACAAGGCTTGAAATTAACTTCCGATTGTAGAATAAAATTGGTATCTGGTAGACACAAAAAAAAAACTAAAACATTCTGCTGATGCTAAAGCAAGTAATTGTTTATTTTATTTTCTACATATATACATACATAATTGGTCATTACAACCCTTCAGTCAGCATTACAACCTATTGTCTCACAGCTCTTATGTTGTGTGTGTTGATTTTATACATGATTAGCAGCAGAGATCAGCAATGAATCGAAATCAACAACATCATGCATATTGTTAAATATGAGTACGATTAGTATTTAGAACTTTGAGTATGAGTATGATATTAAAATAAGTATGAATAAAGTATGATTCGAATCTACTCATCTTTTTGAATACTCATTGCTGAACTCTGATTGGCAGGTCCTACAGTTTATAGTCAACTCCGAACGACAGTTTGTGGAGGAACTTTTCATGGCAAATCGGCTGAGCTGAAGATAAATTTCTTTAAGTGGCGATAAGAGCAACAGTAACCTCACTATTATTGTAACAGAAACAATTTTTAAGTTATATGAAGTCGTCATAGGTTAATCAGCAATGTGTTCAACCCCTGACTCAACCATCTCAAACAAATGGAAATATGAAAAATATTTCTTCGCGCGTCTTACTCTCAGCAGTGATCTGACAAAAGCTCTGATAGTAAATAAACTAGTCATGAAAAGTTTCTCAAAAAAAAAGAATAAATCCGTCGTTCGAAGTTGACAGTAAACTGTAGGTCCAGCCTACTTATGAATAAAATTAACACACATAACATGGTAAACAAGGTTGTAATCCTGACTAAAGGATTGTAATGACCAAAAATTCAAGTAAGCAAGATATTTAAACAAAACACAAGCTTCTTAAAGTATTCCCATAAAATTTTCCCATTATACTTGAATTTTTGGCAAATGGTAGTCTTTATGTATGTCCAAATTTCTAAATGGTAGTGAACAGAGAGCTATCCCGCGAGTTGAGGAGTTTTGGATTCGATTCCCGCCAAAAAATCTTTTTTTATTACACTTTCTAAAAGTTTGAATTGTGCTGGCATTGTGGCCACCTGATAAGGGACTTCATATGCATATACCCATAAATAATAGTCTAGTACGATGTAGGATTAATTTCTCAACAAATTCGCCACTTAATAGATTCATTCTATTGAATGCTGTATAATCTTCTCACGATGCCTTGCTTCATTGAGTAAAATGTTGCAATCTTTAACTTTTAATAATCTCCCCGGCCGTAGTCTAGGAGGTAGTGTGTTGGCTTATTAGAAGTGGCTTCGCTTCTAATAGTTCAAATCCCCGGTCAGACATCAAAACGAAGTACGAAAAAAATATTTCTTCGGTGAGTAAAGAAAATTGCCATGAAAAGTTTCTCAAAATGTGTCGTTTGGAGTCGACATTAAACTGTAGGTCCCGCCACTCATGTGTAAAATTAATACACACAAACATAAGTGGTGTTGAGAAGCTAGGCCGTAATACTGACTGAAATGTTGTAATGGCTAAAATTGAAAATTCTGTTTCAGGATGTAACTGAGCCAAAAATGAGCTTCATGACTGTGCTTAAGTTTTTAATAGCAAAACATTTCTCGTACAGTAAGAATTTTGTTAAAAATAAATTCAATTCAATGTTACGAAAGCCTTTGTTCCTTTATTAAAATTATTACAATGAAATAGCAAACATTATAGAGCTTTTTTGGCATTGTCACATGTCACGAATATTTTTGTATACTCTGAAAAAATTTACAGCAAAGAAAGATGTGGAAAAGATTCAACTATTAGTGATTGTAGTATTGGAAAGCTTTGTTTATAGACGATGATGAAATTAACATTATACAATGCATTACGTCAAGAAAAAGTTTGTGATTGGCATGTAGCAGTTTTATTTGTCCCAATAATAATGGCAGAAAGTGTCAGTCAACACTGAAGGACTGTATTATAAATTTTTCATGACTTAATTGGCTAACATTCAAATTTCGAAGCAATAAACTATTGTTTAAGCCAACCATTAGGGCATAAAAAGCCAATTACATTTTTAATGTGTTATAAAAATTAATTTCATGACATACAAAATTGTTCATAAGATTGCCAAAAATTGCAAGAAAAAGGTTAACTTTAAAATTTTTTATTTTTATTTTTGTTTAATTATTTTTGGCAAGTGTTGAAAAAAACAAATATATTGTGCAATATATTGTATTTAAAATTAAAATTCTTGTAGTGTTTTTATAGTATTTTTAGGAACTTATTTAATTTTTGACAAACAAAAAAAAAAAAATAAATTAAAAAAATAAATAAAAAGGAGTATACAACTGTGATTCATAAAACCTACCACACGCATTACGTTTACAATACACGATTGTTTTTTTTATATTTTATTCCAAATAAAATAAAGCATTTAAAGAGTGATAAATGATTGGTAGACAGACTGCACCTAAGCAAAGGTGACCTTAAAAGTACAACAACAAAACAGTGTTTTTTCTTTTTCTATTTTTATAAAATAAATAATAAAAGTAATAAACCACAAGCTTAAGGGGAAAAAACAAAGAAAAAAAACTTAAATTAAATTTTGTATTCCATTCATTTGTATAATATTGGCAAGGTTTTCTAAAAACCATGGGGAATTTCACGAATAACTCATAATAAAAGAATTCTTTTGTTTTTTATTATTTTTGTTTCTTCTTATCCTACGCATGATTCATTGTTATTCCGTTAAAGGAGTTTGCAGAAAATTTATTAATTTTTTATGCTTTAATATGCAGCCATTGTATGCAAAGTCTTAGGAAATTCCAATTTTAAGTCCAATTTTTTTGTTTCTTTTTCCAACGTATGATTATAGAATATGACAAGCTTTCATAAATTATTTCAAATTATTTAATCACAATTTTTTTTAATTTTATTATTCATTAAGTTTCTGCTTGAGAAGAACTTAGATTTTTTCTTTGTTGTTGTTATTATTATTGGTTGGTTGGCCAACATTATATTGTATTTTTAAGCCACCTTTTCATGCTGCTGTTGTTATTATTATTCCACACATATTGAATTTATTCGGTTTATTATTTTCATGCCATTAGATAAACATGTGCAGTGGTGCGTTAATAAATAAATATAATTGCATTTCATTTCTTGGCTTTACAGTCTAGACCATAATACACATTTTAGACCAGGTTATATGTATTACAACAATTCTTTTTTCTTTTTCAAAAAATTTTTTTGGTTTGATTTATTATGTGTTATTAGTTTAAATAACTGCATAATTTATCAAAAATATGAAATTTGGTTTTTTTGTTAGTAATTAATTAATCAACATTTTTGTTATTCATAATTAAACGTATAAATTTTTTAATTTTTTTTTTTAATTTAAAATATTTTTTTAATTTAATTTGCATTTGCATTAATCCTTTAGTCAGGATTACAACCTAGCTTCTGACACCACCTACATGTTAAGTGTTTTGATTTAATCAATGGCTGGTAGCATCTACTGTTTAAAGTCAACTTTGAGCAACAGATTTGAGAAAATTTTCATGGCATTTTCAAAGTTGTTCCAGAAGACTGTTGAGAGATAGTCTCTGAAGAAATATTTTTTTTGATTTTATTTTGTGCGAGATATCTGGGTCAGAGGTTGAACCACGTCTAAAAAACCCAATACCTATTAGACTACATTGTGCTTAAGTTTAACTTTCCTGCACCCACAATTCATTACATTTTCTATGATAAAAACAAATTCAGTCTGTGCATTAAAGATGCTCGAAAAAAAGGGAAGCAAAAAACTCACATTTTCGAGTTACGAAGTTTGAACATTCAATGTATAATACAACGGAGATTATTTGTAATTTTTTTATTGCAGCTGCCTGGCAACGTTCCTCTATATTTACTTCAATCTTGTATAAGTAACTTATTTACTTAATTGGTCATTACAACCCTTCAGTCAGGATTACAACCTAACTTCTCACGCCACCTATGTTGTGTGCGTTATTTTATACATGAGTGGCGGGACCTACAGTTTAAAGTCGACTGCAAACTATAGATTTTTGAGAAACTTTTCATTGAAATTTTATTTTACTCTCAGAGTTTTTGCCAGAATTCTGCTGAAAGGCAGATTGTGAGAGATTTCTGACTTGCAAACAGGGAACAGGAACAGGGTCAAACAGATCGCACGATCTCAATGGCCACTTTATATCTCCTACATGTGAGGCGACCAGTATGTTCAAATCTCTCTAATCTTTCGAGAAGAATATCCTATGTGGCATGAGCTGTGTGATACGTAGCGCCCTCCTATTGAATTCAGGCCAAAACGATAAAATATTTAATTGTATAAAAAAAAGAATGTAATTTCGTTAATTTTTATTTTATTTTATTTTATTTTTCTTCATTAGTTCCGCTGTAATTTTACACTTTTCGGTTATCTACTTCATGCCCAAAATCCAAAAGGCGAACTTTAATAGTTTCCTAAGAATTTTGTAAGCATTGTTGCATCTTTTCTATTCTTTCTTTTATGTTTGCTTCTAAAAGAAAAAAAAAAAGAAAAATAAAGAAGTTTTGTGGTGTACCTTTTAACACAGCACAAACGGGAAGAAAGAAACATATGCCATCTAACGAACGAGGGTTGTAAAAGAAATTGTAGAAACATTCAATATTCAATTCTCATACTTCAAAACTATTCGATACAGAAATCCTTTGGGTTATCCTCCACAAAATATACAGCGTACCATATTCTATGATAAGTTTTGAACGATTCTATTAAATCGTACTGTGTTGAACGCTTGCCTTATTAGGGCTCGTTTGAATACATGCCCTTTGTAAACGGTCTACTTTTCATTTTTTCTTACAGTATTTGTAGCAGTACGTACATACATAATTGGCCATTACAACCTTTCTGTCAGGATTACGACCTAGCTTTTCACAGCTCTCATGTTGTGTGCCTTAATTTTATAAGTGAGTGGCGGGACCTACAGTTTAATGTCGACAAAACAGATTTTTTGAGAATCTTTTTCATGGCAGGTTTATTTACTCTCAGAGTCTTTGCCGGAAATCGGCTGAAAGGAAGTCGCCGAAGAAATATTTTTTTCATCATTCATTTTGGAAAACGATCGGGTATCCATGACCAAAATAAATATCAATATGGAAATAGTTATAGTACGCCAGGGTCTATAAGAAAACCAAAACCAATAATTTGTGGATCAAGCTGAGGATAATAGCAGAAGATAAACATGAAGAGAATATAATCAATGACTTATTATGTTCATTGTAAGAACATTAGGAATCTGTAATGTAATCCTCTTAGTTTGAGGCAATTTTTGAATAAATTATACAGCCCCTCGCATTTGAAATGATTGGGCATTTTGTATTTCTATACTGTTGCTGCTGCTATAAAACCATGCTAAAGACAGCAAAACTTTTTTATTTTTATTGTTCTTTATGTTTTTGGCTATAAAATATTGTACCCTATAACTTAACATAGTAGAATTTAAATATGAAGACCCAGATAAGAAAACTTTCGCAAATATTTTAAGAAGAATTTTGAAGAAAAAATAAAATTTTATAAAAACTTTGAATTTTTCTTTAAAATTTTTCAAAATATTTTAATTTTTATGCACATGGATTTAGGTGCCATTTAGTTCGTTTAGACTTTTAAAACTTATCTGTATAGTATGAGCACATTTTTAGCATTTAGTCACAGTCAATTTTTTGTTTGTTTATTTGTTTGGCTCTGTTAACGTTTTTTGTAGTAAAATGGCTTTGTTGGCTTTTGGGTTCATTCTGTTTATGTTGATGTTGATGTTTATTTTCTTTACTTTTTTTTCCTTTTGCATGTTGTTGTTGTTGTTGTTATTGTTTTTTGCCAAAAGGTACAGAAAGAAAGATGCAATATAGTGTTCATTGCTGTTTCTTTTTGTTTTTTGAGTTTTAAGACGAGTTTAGTCTGACAGAGTAGCACAAAATGTGTGATACAAACAAACTGTATGTGTTCTGCGTTTTCTTCTCCTTTAGGCCATTCAAGTTAAAAACCTTCCTTTATTGCATTTAAGTAAGGGTTACTGACATGAACCTTGAGTAAAGGAAAATAAAACAAAAATCGAAAAAAAAAACACTCCAGCCAAACAGACAAACAACTTGAAATGCGTTTAAGGCAGCAATTTTTTTCTCTCTTTTCTTTGCTTTTTAGTGTTTGTATTTGTAAGAAAGTAAATATTGTTGGTTTGTTTCTTCTGTTTTTTCTGTTATTTTTTTCTAAACAATTTGTCTGCTTCAGACCATTTTCTAAGTTGAAACAGCTGCTTTTTTTCTTGTTTTTTGTTTTGTTGTTTTATGTTTTAAATTTCAAAATATTGTAGTTGTTTGAAAATATTATTTTAAACATTGAACTGTTTTATGACAACAAAGTTCAGTTTTTAATTTGAATTACTTTTAAACTTCTAAGATCATATAACAGTCACATCACATCTATGCAAGTTTTTATTTTTAATTTTTTTAAATAAAATTTTATTACCAGTTAACCATGAACGCCAGTCAGCAAATGTTTGTTTTAATGCCGGTTTTTATTTATTAAATATGTATTTCAAAAACATTTAAAGGTTTTTGCTTAAAACTCTTATAAATATTGATAGACGGCGGCATTAACTGAGCAAATCTTAATTAATTAGTGTTTCATTATAACATATACTACCAAATGAAGGTCATATTGTGTTTTAAAATGTTTTTAGCAATTAATAAATAAAAATATAATTTAGATCACACATACACTTTAATTTCAATGAAAATCTTGCTTATAATATTCTGCTTTCCTTTATTCTATCATTATTTGAAAGTGTTTAACAAACAAAAGACTTAAGACACATACTTGTTTCCAAATTTTGTAATTTTTTTTTTTGGTATTTTCATTTTAATTGCCATTAAATTGTATGTTTAGTAGTTTCTTAATACATCTGTTGCCCTTTTTTGATAATCAGATTTGTATTAAAAATTTAATTGAATTCACCGAAAAACTGGTATTTGGCTTAAGTGTACAAATATGGCTAGAGTGTATGCACAAGTTAAACACTGTATATATTATTATGGTATTTGTTTTAACAATCACCAAAAATAATTATTGAAACCCTTCTTTTGGAATTTGTTTAAATAATTTATCCCAAAAACAATAGGTTTGATTTGCAAAGGAATATCGGAAAAATTGCTTCAAAATTAAAAAAAAAGAAACAAATTTTTGAATTTCCTTGAAATTTCTTCTGCAACTTGTCTGTGGTATTATAATCATAATTCTCTTTGATTTGCAAAGTAAAAATTTCAATTATTTTTTGTATTCCTAAAACGTGTGTTGCCATGCTAGGTTTTCTTAAGATTAAGACCATAAACATCTGGTTTTTACTTAATGAAAAAAGGAAGAAACGTGAATTTAAGTAAGCATTGAAGTAATAAAAATCTTCCTTTTATAGTAAAATATATCTTTAAGTATGTATGTACTGGACACTACTAACCTGGCGAAAATTTTAATTGAAATAAATTTTTTGAATACAAAATTTATTTATATTTAGGATCACATAGGACCTTCCGAACTTTGACAATTAATACCGTTCATCTTATTGAAGCTACATCTGTCATTTAATCAGTCTGTTTTACAAAATCATCATGGGCAACCATAGAAAACGGTCCTAAAATTTATTGAAAAATCATCTTCACCACTGAGACACTTCTCTGTATTAATGAATACGTAAACAAACAGATTATTTAACTTGGGACGATATTAATTCGCAAAACATCCAAAAGCACCCAACGCATTTCTAAAAAAGTCTGTTTGATGTGGATTTTAGTTTGTCGATATAATTTGTCCATATTTCTTTGATGAAACATTACCCAGGTCATCACTGTCGGCGGCGAACGCTACAGGTCCAACATCACTAATTTGTTTGGCCTGAATTCGCTGAATTCTGAACACCAATGATATGTGGTTTCAAAAGTGCGGTAGCTCACACAGCTCATGCAACGATGGATATCCTGTACAAGCGATTTTAAGATGTGCACACACCTCTTGTGCAAGTGATGTAACCAGCTTACGAAAATCGTTCAATTTGACCCCATTATCAGATTTCTAAGGAGGCCACAAACCACAGCGATCAAATTCGAAATGATTTCTGTGCTAGAGTCATTGAAAATCGTTTGATCATTAAATATTGGGTAGTGTTTAAAAATCTTGACTACAAATCCGAGCTTAACTGCAAATAGTTAATAGACTTTTATTCTCCTTCCCATTAATCCATCCAAGAATTTCTGATCCCTACAGAAATTATAATATCTAGAGTGAAAACATAGCAATACAGAGTATGATAGCCATATGACAACCCCATCATAGCTCATGTTATACAGTAAAATTGTCGATTTGGAAAAAAAAAAAACTGAAACTTCACCAAAGCAAAGAAATAATGTGAAGATAGAACCTCTTCTAAGCATTTACTGAGTGCCGGATATAGCCATATGGATTGCACGCAAGTTCCAAAAAAAAATAATAGCCCTGGGTCGCCGTAGTCTAGTAGGTAGTGTGTTCGCTTATTAGACGTAAAGCCTGAGTTCGTGCTCCAGGCCAGACATCAAAACGAAATATGAAAAAAAACAAATATTTCTTCGGCGACTTCTTCTCAGCAAGTTTCTAGCAAAAACTCTGAGAATAAATAAACTCAAAATGTGTTGTTCGGAGTCGAAATTAAACTGTAGATCCCGTCACTCAAGTATAAAATTAACACACACAACATGAGTGGTGTGAGAAGATAGGCCGTAATCCTGACTGAAGGGTTGTAATGGCCAATTATGTATGTATGTATGTAATAGTGTTGGGAATAGAAAATAGCGTTCTAAAACACAGTGAATATTTAGAAATTTCAATTTAAAAGTAAAGTTCATTGAAAATTATACATTTTAGAGGAAAGGAATAGTAAACAATGCTGAAATGATTTTGCATAACTTACATGTGATTGTCGCCAAAATATTTTAAATATTGTACTAACACTAACTTACTAACTGACACAATAACTATCAAGACATGCCATTTAAGTTTTTAAACTAACATTTCTAAGAAAACTTAATTAAAAACCTTACTGAGCTTTTAGCACATTGATTTTAATTATTTATTTTAAATACAACATGAAACCGGGTTACATAATTTCTAAACCGTTTGAAAAAAAAAAAATTCAAATAATGAATCGAAAATCCAAATATAAAAAAAAACAAACCAAACCAAAAAATCATGATTTAATTAAATCAATGGTGAATTTAAAAATATATATAAACAAGAAGAAAAACAGACGTCAGCAACAAAAAATTTAAAAATTCAGACAAAAAACAGAAACAGAATTGAAATTAAATAATTTAACAGAAATAACAACCTACATACGTATAATGAAACAGCAACTTCATTACCCATAACCTGAATGAATAAAATTTAATTAAAAAAATAGAGAGGAGACGTATGTTTGTGTGTGTGTGTGTGTGTGGTTAACATTTAATGATTCATAGACTTGTTCACTTAGTTATATTTTAAAACAAAAAAATTTTTAAATAGAATTTTACAAAAACAGTAAACACGTGTTGTTTGTGGCCATAAAAACAAAACGCTTAAATTGTTTAAGAAATTCTTAATAATATTGTATCTGTATTTGTATCTGTTCAGTTTCAGTTCAATAATGAATTTCCGTTAAAATAGTGTAGTTAACATGACTGTTTTTTTTTTTTTTCTTTCGTTTCGTCTAAACATCCGTTTGAGTTTTATTTTTCCTTATTGGTAACTACAGCTTTTGAACGTTATTTACTGTGCTTTTCTTGCTTTTATTTCTGTACTTTTATGCTTCTTTTTTACTTTACTTTAATACTGACATTAAATAATATATTTTCTACTTAACACACTACATTCATATGAAAACGTGCCTCGCTTAATGATGGGTTGGTTCTGTAATATTATAGCCACACTTATGTTGTGTTCTGCATATTTATGCATTTTGATAACAACAAAGCTAAAAATAAAAAATAAAAGTAAAATGAAAAAGAAAAAAAAAACTTAAACTTCAAAGAATTTTTCAAATCCTTGTTTTCGTTTTATTTAAAAATAAAAATAAAAAAAAAAACTTTAGGCATACAAAACAAAAGACTTAAGCAACAAACTTGGCGTCTAATAAACAAAGCAATCCATTACTTTATTGCTAGTGACTGTAAACATATGTATAAATTTTATTTACAACCTAAAACTTAAATCAATTAAATATTTTTCATATAAATTATTAAACAAAAGACTTAAGAAACATACTTGGTTTATAGTTCATACAGCAATGTGTTCATTTCATTCTTATACAACGGTCTTGAAAGCATAACAGGATATAAAACTATTTTTACACATTCACTGCCACTGAAGAGAAGAAGGGAAGGCAATCAACGAATCTTTTTCTATGCTGATAAAACATACATACATACATAATTGGTCATTATAACCCTTCAGTCAGAATTATAATCTAGCTTCTCACTTTTTCAGAAAAAAATGTGGTGTACAATTGACAAAATTTCTGTTATTTTTTTTAAACTTTTCTAACAAAATACCCTACAGTTTACTCAATGTTCATATGACCTTTGCAGACATTTAGAAAATAGAGGCCGGTAATGGTACGAGACACCATAGAGCTGGCTGGCAGGCAGGCTTTCACTTGCATGTAATGTTTTCTTGGCTGAAGCGTTTTCACAATCATTAAGGCAGCGAAGTCGGTCTGAAAAGGCTATCGCTGGATAATAGAATACATACATACATACATAATTGGCCATTATAACCCTTCAGTCAGGATTACGGCCTAGCTTCTCTCACCACTCATGTTGTGTGCCTTAATTTTATACTTAAGTGGCGAGACCTACAGTTTAAAGTCGACTCCAAACGACAGATTTTGAGAAACTTTCTCCGTGCAGTTTTATTTACTCTCAGAGTTTTTGCCAGAAATCTGCTGAGAGGAAGTCGCCGAAGAAATATTTTTTTTTTCATAATTCGTCTTGATGTCTGGCCTGTGGTTCGAACCCGGGCTTTACGTCTAATAAGCGAACACACTACCTACTCGACTATGGCAACTACAAAAAGAGTAGATATGATTGAAAGTTAAAGAGAGATTAATTAGATTAAAGAGAGTAGCCTTGATGCATTTTATTAAGAACGATGAATATGATATGATGGCAGTGACTAGGAGCTATATCAATTCAAGGCTGGGTTCAGTCTACAGATTGTTAGAACCAGAACAAGGCTTTGGTACAGGCATTGACAAGTAGTAAGCTGTGCTTTGAGGTAATGCGAATTTGAAGGTAAAGAGTTGCAGATTGTAGGTTGCCAGATGAGCTGACAAGAGACGGTGCAAAGAAATACATTGATCTGTGCTAATCGCTCACGAAAATGGACGCAGATTGGACACTTTGTGGCGGAATAGATTAGATTAATAAATTTATTAATCATTAATTAATTAGTATGGAATGGTAATTAAACTTGGTTGGAAGTCTAGAGAACTGTGATAGCGGTTTTCATATTGTATGCCAATGATTAGAATCAGTTTGAAAGACTTAGCGGGATTTGTGCATAGTTTATGGCAATATGGGAGATCATTGACACACAGAAGTGAGGGGCTAAGATACTTAGCCGAAATTTTTTAATAATCTCTGGCAGTGCTCTTCTATAAGAATTTCTCATGAATAGCTAAGATACTCATCCGAAGTTTTTAGTGATCTGGAGAAGTTCTCTTCTGTTAGGATTTCTGGTCTAAAAGGTATCAAATCGGGCATTAGTTGACTGATGATATGATTGTGTACTTCTTCTCCGAATCTATCGCTTCTTTGTCATTGTTTACCTTTAATTTTATTTTAACCTGCAAATCCTCTAGAGATGTTAAGGTATTTGACAAAATCTTTATTATTTTAGTTGCTTTACGGGTACCTGCAAATCCCCTTTTCCATTTTTCCAAAGCTCTTTATAATATTTAGTGTCAGTTAATTAGTTTCTCATTTTTCTTCTACTATTATCAATTATTTTTTGTGGAAAAACTAGATTTTTGCTGACAATTCCAATTAGTTTCTTCAGCTATACTTTGTCGATGCTTAATTACGAAAAGCAAAAAGTAATTTTGTAATAAAAAAAAATCTTATACGTGACTACGGACTTAAATTCCTAACGAAAGCAAAGCAATAATAGTTATATTTGTAGTCAGCTTAGATATTTACCAAAATTTTTTAGTACTCTCTCCTTATGATTTTGTTAGATTGTGTTAATGACGTAATAACCTTCCATATTTGCAATTAATTTGTAATTCTTTCTTTCAATATAAAATTCTAATATAATAAATCTAAAAATGTTTAAATAAAATAACGGTTATTTGTTTATTTCTTTACTATGATTATAATTTATTGAGTATTTTAAAAGGCTTTATTATGATGACATGTTTTTTCTTTCTTTCTTTTCAAAAGAAATCAACCGTTTTCTTTCATTTCTTTCGTTATTTATGTCGCACAATGATTGCCATTTTTGGCTTAAAATAACAGTACGTGGGCTGTAAATGTCTTATTATTGCCTAAATGACATAAAACACGACATAAAAAAATTAAGTTATTATTACAGGTTATTGACTTGATAATGCTCAAAATATGCTTTTAAACTGAACTGCTATTGAATTACATTATTTCGTATTCGTATAAAGTGTATTGTATAAATAAAACAAAAGACTTAAGCAACAAACTTTAATTAGTTCATAACAATAACCACCTATGTTGTATGGGTTAATTGTATAGATGAGTGACGGGACCTACATATAATTTAAAATCGGCTCCGAAAGACAGATTTTTTTGAGAAATTTTTGAATGGCAATTTTATTTGTTTTCAGAGTTTGTGCCAGAAATCTGCTGAGAGGAAGTAGCCCAAAAAATATTTTTTCATATTTGATTTTGTTGGAAATGTCTGACTGACACTTGAACCGTGGCCTCACGTTTAATAAGCCAACACATCACATCATAAGTGTGGGCTTATTAGACTTGAGGCCATGGGGTTTTAAAGCCCAGGTCAGAGATCTCCAGCAAAAGGAAATGTGAGAAAATATTTCATAGCCACTTCCTCTCAGCAGATTTTCGGCAAAAACTCTGAGAATAAAATAAAATTTCCAAAGTTTCTTAAAAAATCGATCGTTCGGAGTCGACTTTAAACTATAGGCCCCACCACTTATCGATAAAATTACCACACACAACATAAATAGTGTGAGAATCTAGGTCATAATCCTGACTAAAGATTTTTAATGAAAAATTATGTAAGAATGTATAACAAATATTTCTAGCGTTTAATTTGGTATTCTAAAGAAAAAATACAAGTTTACATTTTTTCATGCGCACTCCTTAATTAGCTTCTAAAGGTTTTTATAAATAGTTTAGTTTTTCTTTTTCTTTTAATTTCAGTTATTTTTTCAAATTCTGTTATAAAATCCAAGAAAAAGCATTCAAACATATAATCTTATATTGAGCATATCTAAGCTTCTTAACAACTTCTTTAGAATTCCTAAGAAAATGTTTAACAAAAGCAAAAACAAAAAAAAAAATACTGGTTTAATATAAACAAACGCTTTTCTCCACATATATTTTTAAAACATTCTCAGGCCTGTTTTATGAGTGTTTTTCTTAAGCAAAAATAAAAAGTCTTGTTTTTGTATGCCAAATTGTAAATTGAATCATTTGAATTTCTTAGAATCTTATAAAGATTCCACACACAAAAATTTTTGGAACATGAGTTTGTTGTGTTTTGTATGCCTTCGTTTCATTTCAAGGGTATGTATGTATTTAAATTTCTGTATATTTTAAGTGGAATCTTTTTTGAAGATTTCATTTCATTCTATAAAAAAAATGTCATCATATTTTGATGAATACTTCGGGAGTTATGATTTGTGTGTCTTGTGTTATCAATGAATATTAAGTGACATGTCCTTAAAATGTATATACAAGTATGGAAACATATACACGCTCTCCTACACTATATGTATACAGTATACATAAAAATTCCATGAAAATATGTTTTGAATATCTTATAAGCAAAAATGAAATAAAAACAAATATTTTATGATCATATTGATATTGAGGTGCCTAGAAAGAGCGACATATACGTACGTCAACATTAAATTAAATTAATTAAATAAAATTAAAAAAAAAATTGATTTATAATCACCTTAGTATGTCTAGTGGGTAATGTGTTTGCCTACGAAACGAGGGATCTGAGCTCAAACCTCAGCTCTGATATATTGAAAGAAAAAAATAATCCTTCAGCAATGTTATGCTCTGCGAGTAACCACTTGTTATAAAAAAGTTTCTAAAATCTGTTCTACACTGCTACATCGCTATTAAACATCAAGTTGTCTTACATCGGGGTAAACTTAGCTTGTACAATATGGGTGGTAGCAGAACCCTGGCCGAAATCGTTATTTAAAGAAATGTTTGTGGCCTAAAAACCTAAAAACCACAGAAAAAATTTTAAAATTAAAGGAAGTACTTACATATCGACGCCTCCATTCTATAACGTTCTAAGTGTACTCGGAGAAGTCTCCAGTTCTCTAGTCGACACCAAGCTATGGACGTAGATGTGTATACTACTTGTACACAAGATATGATATCCTTTTAATAAACTTAGGTTGGCACAAAATGACAGTTATTTGACCAATTCAGGCATCCAAAATTCGTTTCGAGGATGTCTTAGAGAACATTCTAACACTGGTACCTGTATCAGGCATTGCCTAAGATAAGAAACATTAATTCAGCTTCACTGCATTTCCATGAGTGTGAAGTAAAGTTGCAATGGAAAATGTGGATGACAATAAAGATTAAATAGAATGACAATTATTGCATAATTATTTCTTTTTTTAACTTCAACAAAACCAGTATTTTAAATATAAAAAAAAAAATACAAAAGAATTACGTATGCAGAGCGCCACGCCCACATTTCCGTAACACACAGTAATTGCAATGAAAACATAGTATGTCTGAGAGCTTAACAAAAAATATGATGTGAGTAGGTGTCATATTTGTTTAAAAGTTACTCATTGACTGAGTACCATTCATATAGAAAAAATAAAAAAAATAACAAAAGACTTAAGACACAAACTTTAAAAAAATATTAAAAATTTCCACTTGAAGTACTTTCGTTACTAATTCGTACACACAATTGTTGTTTTTGTTTTAGATTCATCATCATCATCATCATCAGCAATGGGAATGGACACCACAATGCCACCACATATGATGGCAATGGAAACCACAATGTTACCGGATTTAAAGTATGCCGCACCATCATCAGCAACGGTTGCAAAGGCTGATGATTTATTAACCTCAAGTGTAAGCGCAAGTACAACGGAAACCAATAAATTAATAGAAACAACTAATGAAGGAGAAACTTCATTGCCAATGACAACAATTGAACCGATTGTGACAACCGAACCAACAACAACACCTACAATGTTAAATGCAATGATGGAACATGAACATGAACATGAACATCATCTACATCATCAGAATACAGCTGATGAAGAAGATCATATTCAAAGGATAAATGGCCATCATGAGCATGAACATGAAATTGAAAATGAAAATGCCAATGAACATGTGCATGATAATGGAATTGTACATGAGCATGAACATCATTTAGTGCCCACTACCACTACAACCACTACAGAGAAATCCAATGAAATTGAACCTCAAACTGAAGAACACATTAATCAAATCTCAGCTGAAGTTGAAGATGATATTAAAGACTTTAATAATTTCAGACATCCTGCCACACTCATTACAGCTAGTCAAAGTGAAGAAACACTTAATACCGGAGATAAAGATAATTCCAAATCGTTGGAAGAACATGAAGATCCCTATCATGCTCATATATTGTCGGAGAATCATGATCGTTTGGCCGAACACGAGGATTATCAAATGTTATCCAGTACTGAGGAATCCCTAGATGCCACTACAACATCTACTACATCTACTACTACGACAACAACAACAACAACACCTAAACCATTTGAAGAAACGCATACCGATGAAATAGTTGTCAGCAATGAAAATGAGGCCACGGCCAAACCTTTAATGCACAATGACACCGCAGAGGGTAGGGCTAGAGCCATCAATATGGATGACGATGATGAAGGCTCAACATTAACAACATCAACAACAGCGGCCACACCTGTGGAACCTGTAATTAATATTGTCGAAGGAAACCATTATCACGTACATGAACACCATGACGAACAGCCAAAGGAAGAGCATCACATGAATGTTCATATTGAAAATCAAAATCAAGATGATCATATGACCTCTTCCACCACTGAGAAACCACATGATATGCCAGCTGTTTATGTATTCAATGGTGAGGGCCGCTCTGTTGACTCCTCCATATCAGCCGAAAATGATGACAATTTATCCCCCTTCAACTATCAGTACAATTTTGTGACAACACAACGCAACCATAACGAACATGAAGAGAAAAATTCCGCTTATAAAGATCTAAGCGACGTGAGCATGGATGAGGATGATGAGGATCGTTTCCAAAAGACACACGAACATTTACACGAGCACAATAATAGCCATGATGAACATCATAATCATTTTGCCATCAATGAAAATACCAAAGAAATGATGACCACCAATACTAATACTCAACAAAATGATTCAATGACCCATACGACCTCAGCGCCGGATGCTGCTGCTTCGTCGACAACAACTACGCCTGAAACATTAACAGAGCCTCAAATGAAAATCACCGAAATAACTGCAGCCGGCGATACAATGCACCGTGAATGTTTAGCAGATGGCAAAAGCTATACGGTAAGTTTCACAATGAATGACAGATGCATACACTGTAGGCGATTGTATGAGTATAAATGAATGTTGAAGTTTTTCATTTTTTTTTCTTATTTCATTTACAACAAATGACGTCTGAAATGACCCTGGAGTTGTAGATTTTAAATTTTTTTTGCTATTTTCTACATACAGTGACGTTTATCCAAAGAATGTTTATTAAGCAAACATGATTAGCTAAAAAAGAAAGAAAGAAAGAGAGGAAAAATTATTGTAAATTGAAATAAATTTTGAAATTTATTGAAAAATCTTTGATAAAACCAACATGAATTTACATGAAACGGCGAAAATGCTAATTAGGAAGCTGTTGGCCATGTGTTCGCTACGTCAATAGAAATATTAAAGGCTTTAATCTTGGCGTCCAATTAAATTTATTGTGAAAAATTTATTTTCAAATGAAAAAAAATGTTATTTCACTTCAAATTCGGTTATTGTTCATCTCTGCACTTTTTCTTACGTCAAGTATATGCTTTCAAATATATTTTACCAATCCATAGAAGAGTTTTGGCAAGCAATCTGTATAATACCCACTTCGCAAGCTTTTCTATCTGCTCATTGCTATGAATTCCCTTATGCTGAGGCAACCATCAAATTTGCCCTGCCTAGCTCATTGATTTTGCCTTAGACAGTCTCATATTATCCTTGAGTTAACCTCTTATGAGTCTAATGCTTAAATATCGAACTGATCATCAGATAGTATTGCAATGATCCATTCTTTGTACCACTTTTGTTAGCCATCTTTCGACATCGTAAACTTCCATTTGTAAGATACTCGCCAGTTTCTTGCGTAGGTTTCGAATATTCTGCTTCGAAAGTGAATACCACAGCTCCTATTTCACTATATGTTCTGAACCAATCCATGACTCTCATTTCAAAACATTTCCTAAAAGGTATAGCACAGTTAAGGGTTGTGGCTTCGTAAATAATCTTGTGTCAAGCTTGCCTCCCACGTTTCACTTTCAATGAGTTTGGCGCATAAACCTGATCAAATTTGATCGATAGCAGGTGCTATGACTTAAGAACACCTCATGCGGTTAATTTGCACTCTAGCGCAGAAAACTTTATAAACAGGATATTAATCGAGATTAAGTGGAAGACTAAGACTTTTTATTGTAATTGTAATTTCTTGGTACCGCCTTCGTAATTATTACATGTTCTGCGCTATTAAATATAAGCAGACATAGAAAGCAATAAAAAAAAACTGCATAAAATACCTGATTATGTGTAATTTTATTGCAGTTTTCTAAAGTCATTGTACGCTTTGAATTTAACACCTTAGTTGCCAACTATTCATAACCAGACATCAACACTTATTTTTTTTTGTATTTTTTTGTTTTTTTGCTTTTCCTAGCCACGCCAGCTTAAAACGTAAAAGAAAACGGAAAATAGAAAAACTGGATCAACTAGGAAATGTATTTTGATCTCTTCAAAGAAAAGAAACATGAAACCAAAGACATATTTTACCAAAAATTATTATAAAATATGCAAGAGACACCAAAAGTGTAGACATTCGCTTTAAAGGAAAAGCAAGAAAAATAATAAAAATGTATATTTTGCTTTTGATTTGTGCAAAATAAATACACAGGAAAAACAAAATAAATAGACAACAGAAAATGGGAAGTAATTTTCGATAAAGAAAAATTAATTTAAAAAAATATTAAAAAAAATAAATTGAATTAAAGCAATAAAATATATATACAATCACGATAACTTTAAAAGTTGAATTTAATTAAATTAATTTCAATTTCGATTTCATATACTTATTAATGTACAAACATGTAGTATGTACATATGTATGTATGTTTATTATGTAATATTGGTTTTATTTCTGGCAGACATAACGTCTGTTTTTAATTGAAACAATGAAAAGTGAAAGAATTTAATACAGAAAGTATATGTTCAATAATACGCATGTGTCTTAAGTCTTTTGTTTGCTTCAACAACAAAATTATTGGCAGAATGTATTCGTGTTATTGAATAACGAAAGTAAATAAACAATTTATTTTAAAACAAAAAAATTATTTAGAACAGCTAACAAAAAACTGGTTTCAATGTAAACTAAATTTCAAATGTTATTGATACGTACCAAGCATATATATAAAAGTATGCATAAACACGTAAATATATAAATATATTTAAATGAAATATATTTAATATGTATGTCATACCATTGTTTCGATTTACAAAAAATCACTTACAGAATAATAAATAAACAAACAAATGAAACAGAAAAGTAAACAAATACCTTTTACTGTGATGTCTGCTAGGCAAATAAGATTGTGCAGTATAAAGATAGGAAAATACTTCTTTGAACTTCTGAATACCATTCGACTTCAAGGCCGACAACTATATCTTGAAAGTTGTTAAGAAATTAATTCACTTTGGCTCCACCATTACCAAACGAAATTATGTCAGTCTGGAGATCAAATGTAGCATTAATCTTACCAAGAGGTTCTATTCTAGCAACAATAATCAATTTATTAACAGTGATATCTCTCATGTGATGAAACTAATTTTTTCCTTCTTGTCCTCCTCTTTAGCCGCGAAAGCATGGTCATAAGATAATATTGCTATGATCCATTCTTTACACTTTTTGAATAGAGCACATCGACCAATGAATGATACTGATGAAATGTAATCTCGAGTTTCTTCATGGGCTTGAATTATTTCCTATTGGGACCAATATCTATTGTTCCTCTCATGAAATTATTCCTATATTCTCTTATGTTACTAAGTCTCGTTTCAAAAATTTTGACAAAATCATAGTCTACTAGTTCTGTCCAGGGTTATACTATGTTCAGGCATGCACTTTTATTGAGTCAATATTCTGTTATTTGAGTACAATATTTTAAGTGTACAGACATAATGTAAGCAATATTCATTTGACAGCTAGTAAACAAAACAGCTGGTTGTTTCAGCAACATTGTTTTTGTTTTGTTGTGTTGCTTTTTTTGTTTGTCGTTGTTGACCTTTGAGTTGTAAAATATCAACAGAAAGTGTTAGGAAAATTGTAATATGCTCACTGAACGTACTTATGGCAGCGCTGTATTTTAAGTTTTACTCAATATTATAACAATTAGCGTATTTATTGCGTAATATTTAATTGAAACTTTATATGAAATATTGAGCTCAATAATGGCATTTATTGATATTTACGCAATAAAAGTGCATGTCTGAACATAGTATCAGTTATATTGGAAGCTGTCTTTCATAAGAGTGATAAGGTCATGAAATTGCTCAATTAGTTTTATGTTAAATTTGTCTGCGACTATCCTAACCATAGTCTATAAAGCTGTAGTCTTCAATATCTTATATAGTAGATTTAAGTCTTATAAAACTTTCAGCATTATTGTAGGCAGCTTTTCAATGCATGAGTGCTGATTTGAAGTCGCCGTAGTATAGCACGTTTATTAGACGTAAGGTCACGGTTCAAACCTGAGATCAGACATCTCGAACGAAACGAAATATGAAAAAATATATCTTCTAGGACTTCCTCTCAGCATTTCTAGAAAAAACTAAGGCAGTAAATAAAAATTGTTATGAAAAGTTTCTTGAAAATCTGTATAAAATTAACACACACAACATAAGTGGTATGTGAAACTAGGTCGCAATCCTAACTGTAGGGTTGTAATGACCAATTATGAAAGAATGCTGATTTCGGTATCAATTACCCGTTTAACTTATGCCCAGCTAATAATTACTTCTGTAAACTCAGGCTCTTGCAAGTGTACTTTGTTTTTATGATAGAATAAGCCTTGAAAATATTATTCATCCTTGCGTTCGTTATACAAACGGACATTAGAACTACGATATATTTTCTTTGAAATACGCATGTGTCTTAAGTCTTTTGTTGTTCAATATTATTAAGAAAGAAAACAATTTTTTAGTTTCGTAATTTTTACAAAAAGTGTCCAATAATTTTAAGGTCATTATATGTACGACCTTTGTTGTTGTGTTACAATTCTATATTTTCTACAACATTACACCATATACACAGACATACATAAACAATTAATTCGAATGTTATAATAATAACTTTGTAATCAACATGCAATACAGTAATTAAATTACAACAAAAAAAAAAAACAATATCGAAAATAAAGTTGGCTTCTACCACAAACAGTTGGTCAGTTGAGTAAATCAGTTTCTTTTTTCAATTTTGGCTCCAATAACAAAATAAGGCAACTTAAGTCGCTTACAACTAACTGGGCATACAGGTAAATGTACTCATATTCACACAGTGCAATCCAAGTGGTTGGTTGAGGCAGTAACAACAACAAAAAGCACGTGTAGCTTAACATGACTTAAAGTTTCCAAAGAAAATGTTTTCAACTGAGAAAACGAAAAAAGAAAAAAAAACAAAAACAAAAGCAAGCAAGAGTCTTTCTTATTGAAAGTGAAAGTATTTATTACAAATATTTTCGTTTTAACAAAAACAAACAAAAATTTTACAAAAAATTAAAAAAAAAAACAATGAGGCATACATGAATGCAAATTTTTTTTTGTTTTTTTTTTTTGTTGGAGTCTGCTTATTTGGTCAGCAAGTGGTATTTCTCTTTTCAACAAAGAAATCAGTTTCTATTTTGTTTTTTCTGAATATCGCAGTTAATGATTGTTATTAAACTTGCCCAGGTTTTTTTTTTGTGATTTTTTTTTTTAATTTTCAATATTTGCATGTTAATTGCAATTATAATTAGTAGTTTAAATAACAGTTTTAAAGATGAAAGTGGTAGGCAGTATTTATGAATAAAAAACATAACTTTACTGCATTCATTCGAAGCAAAAAAAAAAGAAAAAATTGGCCAGCTCAGCAAGTGGTAGTGATGACTTGATGATTGAAAAACCCAATTTTTTTACAGCATCAGCTTAAAAGAATTTTCATTAAACCTCTTAACTGTCACAAATATACACCGAAAAGGTGGACAAAATGGTTGTAACAGTTCAAATGTGTTTGCCTTAGAGAAAATCAACAGATTTAATTAATTTGTGTGTCTTTATTTGCTTTAGTATATATAATTAAATCCCTCTTATGACCATAATACCTCAGTTAATGGTAAAACAGAATATGCTTTCAATCTCAAACTGGGCATAATAAGTCGGCACTCAACCTAGATCTTAAAAATGAATTGTTTTAAACAATTGTAAGGGGTTTGTATTCAATTATGAATCAATTTTAGTAACTATTGGAAGAATATAATATTTGGCCTACAAAATTGTTTTTGTTGTTTACTAATAATAGAGGAAAATTTATGTTATCCTGATCTAAACATTGGGTGAAACTAAAGGATTCACTATAGACAGCGTATTCCTACTTATTGCTGATTTGTGTCTTTAATAAATTAGATGCCATTTTGGCAGCTCAACATCTGTCATTGATTCTCACCTAGACAACTGAGCAAATGGTTCGTAAATGTTGATTTTTTTATGGTGTCTTCCAACAGAAAGATTTAAGTTTTAACAGTTGATAGCGGCCATTTTATTAAAGTTAAAACAATAAAGTCTTGAAGTCGTCGTAGTCTAGTAGGTAGTGTGTTGGCTTATTATACGTAAAGCCCGGGCTCGTATCCCAGGTCAGACATCAAAACGAAATTTGAAAAAAATATTTCTTCGGCGACTTCCTCTCAGCAGATTTCTGGCCAAAACTCTGCGTGTTAAAATTAAATTGCCATGAAAAAGTTTCTCAAAAATCTGTCGTTCGGAGTCGACGTTGAACTGTAAGTCCCACCACTCACGTATAAAATTAATGCACACAACATGAGTGATGTGAGTAGCTAGACTGTAATCCTGACTGAAAGGTTGTAATGGCAAATTATGTATGTATGTATGTATGTAAAACAATAAAGTTATTTGACACTTATCACAACTGGGTTCTTTAACAGTTGGCAACTGGCTCGAATAATAATAACGTATTTAGTTAACTATAAGGTCTTCCAACAGGGTCTTCCTAACTTTTAAAGTCGATAATGGCCACCTTGTTGCATCTCTTCTGTCAAAGTAGTTGTAATTTTTTCCGTCTGACTGACAACTGACCCTAGTTTTCATCGAACAAACAAACAAAATTGTCGAACTAGGAGCGATATCAACCCACTTTTGATCCAACAGAGTCCAATGTATCTAGAAAAAGTCACTGTTTGGATGGCCACATTTTTACTATCAACGGGGAGCATCATAAGTCGATGAATACGAACTTCTTTTAGCCTGATGATTAGATGATCGGACATCAACGGCATGTGACTTCAGCAAGACGGCTCTACATGCCATATAGTTCTTGTCACATAGAATATGCTACACAAGCGCTTTGAGAACATAATCATCACACATAAGGGTGATGTAAACTTACAGCCTATTTTATATCCCAGAGACAAGAAAAATTGGACATTTCGAATGCACTCCTGGGAAGTCGTGCCGGGTAGTTGAATGATATTATATTCTACACGTTATGGCATCAATTGGTATTTTAAACAAAGAGAAAATTTAGATGATATCTCTTATGTAGACTTACTTACTTAATTGATCATTACAACCCTTTAGCTAAGGTTACAACCAGTTGCTCATTCCATCCATGTTGAGTGTGTTAATTTTATGCATGAGTGACGGTACTCTAAACGACAAATCTGAAGAGTGCTGACTTCAATATATATTTTCTTTTTACATTTCGTTTTGTTTGAAATGCCTGAGCTAGAGTTTGAACCACCGATTCTCGTCTAATATGACAACACACTACCTTTTAGACTAAGGCGCTTTAAGTGCAAATTTTTGTTCAGATTTATATTTTAAAATTGTTTTTAATCTGTCCAAGAGATCTTTGATTGGCCATATAATCAAAAATGTTGCTTTACATGATCTTTAGAAAATTTCGGATTTGCATCGAAGTTACAACAAATTATGTGGTCAAAAAGATATTTGATGTTCATGTATAAGAATGGCTGTTGTAAAGACGTCATTCTTCTTTACAGTATTGCAGTTGTAATCAACATTTTTTAAATTTTACAATTGATTTGCTAAGCTTTTTATTTGAACGTCATATTTTATTGCTTAACTAATAGAAATTCTATTTACCAGAGAGTTGAAACGATTTTAATTGTAAATATTAAAAAATATTTAACTTTAATTTTTTGTGTTATTAAATAACAAAGAAATTCCAAAATAATTAAAAATTTAAATCTTAAACTATCATGAACATAAGACAAGCCCACCGCCACTGTACAAATATTACTGCTTAACAAAACATTTTATGACTCCCCAAATAGATCAACCGGTTATAAGATCAGCCTGTTAAAGTTATTGTACAAATAGTTTTGGCCAAAAAAAGCAAAATTTTTATTTAAGATTTTTTCTTTTTCAGTCTTTTTTTATTATGAAAACCCGGTTGCAAAAATTACAAAAAAAAAGACGAAAAATAAAATAAAAAGTGGAACAAATAAGCCGCATTTTATTTGAACAATATGAGGCAGACAGTTACAAATAATAAAATGGAATAAAAAAAAAGAAAAAAAAACTCAAATAAAATAGAAGCAGGCCAATGAAATCTTTATAGAAATAAAACTTAAAGAAATAAAACTTAAAGGAAAAAAACAACACTTTACAAACACTTGCATTTAAAAGTTGAAATCAAATCAGACGAGCATATGAAATAAAAGCAGCAAGACAGACTACCAAACAAACAAAACGGAAAGAAAAAGAAAAAATTAACCATAATATAAAGCATAACAAAAACAAAAGATTTTATATATATATATATATATATAAAAATACATATAAAATTATTCGAAAAAATGCATTCACTTCTTTTTATATGTATGTATGTATATAGGATTACAAAATATGATATTTTTTTTTTCAAAACGTTTAACTGTTATTAAAACAATAAAAAAAAGAAATAAATTAAACAAATATGTATATTTCTTATTTGCAATTAATTAGAATATAATAATTTATTTTATTAATTATTATATTGGCAAACATCTCCTAGTATTCATGACTATAAACAAAAGACTTAAGACACATGCTGACATTAGCAACCAATCTTAGAGGCAAAGGTTTCATTGAATTCAACAGTCACTCACTCAGTCGATAATTTTCTAATTAATTATAATACTTTTAAATAGAAAACACGGAAATATACAAGAAAAGCAATTAAATTCATATGAAATTAAAAAAAAAAACTAATGCCGGCTTCTGTTGCATAAATTTGTATAAAATAAAACAGGTTTATTTATAACGGATCTTTCATTAAGCGCTTCCTATATTTAAATTTAAATAAAACAAAGTAAGTGTGTGTGATATTATTGAAATTTGTTATATGTTTGAAAGACCCGTTGATGCCATATCCGCCGCAGCTGCTCTGCATTAAACGCATGCGAAATATATAATATCTAATGACACTGTCACATAAATCAGGCTGAAATGGACCAATTCCATGGGTTATTTTGGACTTTGAGGACTACTGTGGTTTGTGGCATATTCGCATACATCTGCAACTTAAGAATACTCCACAAGAAAATATCTAACGGGGATAAATCCCGCGATCTCGGTATTCAATTCATATCACCTTCAAGTGAGATGACTAGGCTCTCAAATCTCTCGTGCAAAATATCCAATGTGGCATAAGCTGTATGACACGTAAGCCAAATCAAGTTGGTAATCATTGACCTATAGTGCTTCCCGTTGAATGTTGTTCTCAAATAAATATGAACCGCTGACACCATTGACACCGCCACACTAAACACTGACTTTTTTGTAATAAATAGGACGGTTTTAAATCTCATATGCATTCATATTGCCGAATATTTAATAATTTCGTTTGTCCACGTACCCATTCATCTTAAAATGATCCTTCGAAGAAAATTAGGGTCAGACAGGATAACCATTTTGATAAAATAATTTTATTATTTACACACGTTATCGAATGCAATATACATACATACGTACGTTCAGAGTGAATTGGGAAAACAAGCTGAATAAATGACAAACAATTTCGCAGAAGTTGCCGTAATCCAGTAGGTAGTGTTATGGCTTATTGGACGTTAGGCCAGACATCTCCAACAAAACGAAACAAAAAGAATTCTTCGACGACTCTCTCTCAGCTGATTTCTACCAGAAACTCTTAAAGTAAATAAAACTGTTATGAAAATTTCTCAAAAATCTGTTGTTCGTCGTCGACTATAAACTGTAGGTTCCATCACTCATATATAAAATTAACACACGCGTGTTAATCCTGAATGCAGGCTTATAATGACCAATTTTGTATGTTCTACTCAGCAGACATCAAAACGAAAACAAAAAATATTTCTTCGGCGACTTCCTCTCAGCAGATTTCTGGCAAAAAACTCTGAGAGTACATAAACCTGCCATGAAAAAGTTTCTCAAAATCTGTCGACGTTAAACTGTAGGTAACGCCACTCAAGTATAAAATTAACACACACAACATGAGTGGTGTGACAAGCTAGGCCGTAATCCTGACTAAGCGTTGTAATGGCCAATTAGGTATGTATGTATGTAATTCTACTGCTAAAATTCGGAAGCCCCTGTTGGAAAACCTGATTCTCTTTGTATAATTTATTATAAAATATTCTATACAATTACAACTCGTATAAACAAAAAGAGTTTATTGAAGAATTACTTTTTTTTTCAATAGCTTTAAACGATATAGAAATGTTAAGCTATGTTCCTATCAATTATTTCAAATTGATACACAATTATTTTCTATTGAAAACACATTGACTCAACAACATTTTGAAATAGGGCTTTATACATCACATTTATTAGTTGACAACTTAATCCTACTAAAAGATTAGGGTTTGAAGTTTAAAGGTTTTCTCTCATGACATAAAGTGTTTAGGTATTATGGAAATTTAAAACACAAAAAAAAACGTATCTTTTAACTGATAGGGATTGAAAAGTAATAAAACTACTGACGGTTTACAAAAGTAAGTAAAGCCTTTTATGTAAACTTTTCCCACAACGTGACTGTCCAATACCAACTGATATAAGTTGAGAGAAAGGTTAGCTGGCAACTTTTGTACTTGAAATTTTGACATACTATAATCGCCCACCATTAATCTTTAATCCGTCCGTTATAAATTAAATTTCAACCTCTACTTATCTTTCCTATATAGTACAGTAGTCTTTTCCTATAGTGCAGTATACTCGAGTATATCCTTCCAAACTACATTTTAAAATTCACAGAAAAGTACTTGGCCATCTGCTTGTTTATTGCGTTGAATTACCATATGACTTCATATTCAGCAAAGATATATTCCATTGCGCAGCTGATTTAGCTTGACCGCACAGTCCCATACTAATCTCGAGTCAACCTCGTAGAAGTTAAGTGCTCGAATGATGGACTGACTGTCGCGCTAAATTGCACTTTTTTTATCAAATAAACTATCGCCAGCGATTTTGGGTTATAAATTTACTTACTTACAACACTGTAGTCAGGATTACAATCTACTGTAGTCACACTACCCATGTTGTATTTATAAAATCTATCTATAAGCAGTGGGACCTGCAATTTTAAGTCGACTTTGAACCACAGGTTTAAGCGTCTTTTTATGACAATTTTATTCAGTCTCAGAGCTTTTGTGAGAATACTGCTGAGAGCATGTTATCGAATGAAGTATGCATACATATATTATTGGTCATTACAGTCCTTTAGTCAGGATTACGACCTAGTTTATCACACTACTTATGTTGTTTGCGCTAATTTTATATATAAGCGGCGGGACCTACGAACGACAGATTTTTGAGAAACTTTTCATGGCAGTTTCATTTACTCTCAGAGTTTTTGCCAGAAATCTGCTTAGAAGAAGTCACCGAAAAAAATATTTTTCATATTTTCGTTTTGATGTCTGACCTGGGGATTGAAACCGGGCCTTACATCTAATAAGAAAACACAATACGTACTAGACTACGGCGAAAGAAGTATCTTTATCTCATATTTCGTTTTGTTTGAGATGTCTGAGCAGGAGTTTGAACCACAAGTTCTAGTGTAGTAATCCAACACACTTCCTTCTAGAATCATTCAAATGACTTTTTGACTTTGACTTTACTAAACCATGATTTGAACGTATGCCTGCTTAATAGCACATATTTTAAATGTATTGTTAATATTAATTGGCGCTTGACAAATGCAATCGATTGTAATGGAAATATTTTTCAACTTATTTCAAGTATGTTGCTTACGTTTTTTGCGTATTGAGTCATACGATATCAATACAATTTATTTGTACTCGTATTACAAAACTATGCATCAAACGATAGTTAACGTAGTATTTCTAATATTTCTAATGAATAATTAACAATAAAATGTAATTAACCTTTTTATTTTTCAAACTAATTATTTGAATGAATGTTAAAAGTAATAGAAAAAACAATTGCAAACTAATGGCTTTAAAATGAGCTTGAGACGCCAAACTAAAGCCACAAAGCAATTATTTTATAAATTAAGCCAATAGCTGCTTTGCTTTTTTGGAGATTGCCAACAATATCTAGACGAATTAAGAAAGTCTAGGTTTTTTCTGTCTCAGTTTTGTTTCTTTTGTTTTCTGTTTTAGAAGCTAAAAGTATGAATAATGTTTGCTAAAGAACGATGCTATAGAATGGCAGAATAAAGTATTTTTATGCTCTGAATATTTTGATTTGAATCAATTTGGAAAAATGGAAGGAAAAACAATTTTCTTTCTAAGAATATGAATACAATTGCAAAATAATTGATTTCATTTCTGTTTTGTTCTTGTTGTTTTAGAATGGCGAAAATATGGAACGCGGTTGTGATGAACGTTGCACATGTAATCGTGGCGAATGGATTTGTTCGCCTCGTTGCATGGGTAAAACATTTAAGCGTGGCTCAATGCAAATGGCATTCGAGAATGAACATACAAATTGTCGTGAAGTTGCCGTAGAAGATGATGAGTGCTGTGCCATGATGGAATGTGCCACAGCCGAAGAGGTATTTATACCCACACAATCAACAGCCGAATCAATGAATGGTAAGTGTCGCCAGTGACTAAAAATTTTTTGTCTATGTTAGCTGAGGTATAGTATTGTACAGTATTATGTGTTATGAAACTAACAAATACAGAGTGAACAGCAACTTCCTTTAGGTAACATTCATTACGTAAATACCAAATTGGCTGTTTCAAATATCATATCGTAACGTATCGTATCGTACATTTTCTAGATCATATTTAGCTTTTATTTCTCACTAGCTTCTCTCTTTTTTGCCTTATGTATACGTATCAAATGTTAATATCGTTTTTAATTTCATTTCATATTCATTTAAAAACAAAAACACAAACAAACAAAACAAATTCAAACAAACAAACGAAATTAAATCCAAAATTCCAACAAACCATACAAACACAGCATCCACACATAAAACACGCATTGATTGCCATTATAATGGTGGCATTTATAAATTCCGTGAGCGTTTGGAAATCGGCTGTGAAGAGATTTGTCATTGTGATGAGGGCGGCATAATGAATTGCCGACCCAGATGTCCCGAGCGTAATCATACCCGCCTGGATAAGTGTGTCTTTGTTAAGGATCCCAAAGATGTTTGTTGCCAGCTAGAGTTGTGTGATGTTACTTTAGATGATCACGAACAGACACCCTCACCTCCCACGGCTCATAATTCTATAGGCGATGAATCAGGCTATGGCTTCCAGGAGGGTCGTGATGTTGATGGTGCCGCCACAGATGCTATATGCGAATATAAGGGTGAAATGTATGCGGATGGCAAGCAATTCCATGATGGCTGTGACCAATTGTGTATATGTACGCGTGAAGGTGTTCACTGTGCTAAACTCCAGTGTCCCTCTTCGTTTGGTTTGGATGTTTTGAATCCGCACTGCCTAAAATGGGAACCAGAACCAGCTGATTTTAAACCCATACCACCCAATTGTTGTCCGGATAGCATGCGCTGTGTAGACAATGGTACTTGTACCTATCATGGCCAGGAATTTGAAAATTGGTCACAAATACCCACTAATGTCACAGGTAAGCTACAACACTTAATACACCACTCACTAACCCCGCATACATTATGGCCAAAAATACCAATTAACTTACACATTGAACACATTCTATTTTGCTGGTCTTGGCAAAATGATTAGGTTGTGGACAGCATTGTTATTGTGAAAATGGCAAAGTTGAATGCCGTCCAGCATGTCCGCCTGTTGTGGCCCTACCACCACCCGAATTAGGCTGCCATATATCACAGGCCCGTTTAGTGCCCATACCCGATGATGAATGTTGTAAACATTGGTCCTGTGCCGACTTTGAAAACACTGGACCCTATAATGGCCAGGACAATGATAGTAAGCAGTCTCAGGAAGAGGATCAAGGATCATCTGAAGAGCATACCGGTCACAATGGTAAATATTATGAAATATGTTTCGTGTACTTAACGCTCTCTATCCATCTATTTTACGTTGCATGTTTCCAAAGTGCTTTAAATTTGTTTTATTGTTCGTTGTTTTTTTTTTTTTTGTAATATGTGTGTGTGTGTGCAAAAGAATGCAAAATAATGCCAATATTTTAAAACACTAATATGGGTCCAGGAGTTTAAACGCCAGCTTAGTTATGCTTTTGGTTGTAGTAGACTATAAGGAAAAAAATTTCATTCATATGGAATCAGAAGAACTACAAGAGAGAGAGAGTCCAAATGTCCATTTTTTTCAATTCTTGAACCACTTTCGGTAATCACTTTCGCTATTGCGCTGAGTTTTTTCATGCAGCCTGTAGCATCATTTGTAGACATGAATAAGTCGTGAAATTTGTTTTTATTGTTCCTCTCAAATTAAAAATAACTCAACTAAATATTACTTAGTGATGTAAAGTCCTTGTATGGTTACTTAGTGATGTAAAGACCTTGTGGTGATTTTGGAAATGTCATTTTCCTTACTTTAAAGCTTGGTTAGTTTAATTGCCCTTATTAAGGAGCATAGAGATGTCACAAGTCATTTACCTCATATTCTTATTATTACTTTGCTTTGCTTCTTTTATCATCATTAAACAAGTTCTGTACAAAGAAGCAGGCAACTGGTCTACTGTGACAAGTTCTAGAATGATACGGTTGCCATCCGTCTTTGCATAGAAACAAAACTTTCTAAGAAAATATATTCGGTTATAGTATTAAGCGCAGTGATCAGAAATATTGATCATTGAGTGCCACACCTTTTCAAGAGATTGCACAAGTTGACCCCTCTATGATGCTTCGCCGGTATTATTATCCTCAGTCGGGCATCACGTGGCTTTCTAGAATGATAAAATTTAAAAACGATGATGTAGATTTATTTTCCTTCTTCTGGTTTCCTGCTGGGCATGAAACTGTTTTTGTTGACATCGAACAGCATTCTGAAGTATATCAGAGCAATAGGCTTGCCGGAGTCATTATGTGGACGCTTTATATATACGACGACAGTAATAATTACAGAACACTACACTTCTCTAACGTTTGGTATCTTTGGTGTGAAGAAAATGTGGTTCATTATTCGCCAACTGTTAAGAATTGTCAATTTGTACAAAATTTCCAATATTTTGGTTCAGGATTTAAAGTGAATCCTTTGAAATTCTTAGAATTCTTTAGCAGCATCAAATCATCAATTACTGTTTTAAATTTAATAACAATGCACAACGAACCACGTATATTCTCAAATATATAGTTAAAGTCGCCATAGTCTGGTAGGTAGGTAGGTTGGCTTATTAAACGTGAGGTCATTGTCCAACATCTCCAATAAAACGAAAATATGGAAAGATATTTCTTCGACGACTTCCTCTCAGCAGATTTCTGGCAAAAACTCTCCGAGAGTAAACAAAATTGCAATGAAAAGTTTCTCAAAAATCTGTGTTTTGGGGTCGACTTCAAACTGTAGGTCCCGCCACTCAAGTATAAAATTAACACACACAAGATAAGTAGTGTGAGGTTGTATTCCTGACTGAAGGGTTGTAATGACCAATTATGTACATATGTATGTATGTATACAGTTACAGCTGTCAACAGCAATTATGTTTTGCTTTTTTGAATACACATCATTATGACCAGAACCTGATAAAACTTCAATTTCAAAACCTTTCTTGAAAGAAATTTTTAAACGTAGAGTCCCTATAGGCCATAAGTTACTAACTGGTGGTTTTCTCTGTATGCATGAGACCCATATTGTGACAATTAATTCTTTCTCTTTCTTCTCAGCAATTGAATGTTTTCCATAAAATTTTTTTATTTAATCATTGAATGCATTGCAAAAATTTTAAAAACCCGAATCATGCATCATTAAACATAAAAGTCAACTAAATTTCATAAAAATTTTCTTCTTTTAAAATTCTATTCTCTATATTTCTATGCATTTGGTCTGTCATCACTTGGAGAGCAAATCCTTTTGCTTTTTAGATGGCGATATACTTTTTTTTAATCTTTTATAATTATAACACTGTATTTATTTATTTGTTTTATTTTTTTAAATCATTTTTATATTTGCGCACTCATCCACCTTTAAAATTAAAAATTAAAAAAAAAAATAATAAAAAATAAATGCTTCATTAAAACCTTCTGATAAAAAATAAAATAAAAAATTTTAAATGCATTTGTAAATATCGAAAATAAAAAATAAAACGCTTAAATCATCTTAAAAAATTATCAACCAAAAAACGCAGCTTCATCAACACAAATGCCGCATATAAAAGAAGTCCACAATGTGGTCACCCCCAAGGAGGTTGATAAAAAATCCGAAAATGCTTTCTATCCCACCCAGGATGGTAAGCCACCTAAAGGCGGTGTGGCTCCCTATAGCTTTGACTATAAACTGGATAAGCCGGATAAACCGGATAAACCGGAAAAACATGAAAAACCCGATAAACATGATAAGCATATTAAAAAACCTGTAATTAAGCCTCAACAGAACGATGTCAAATACGATGTTCATGAGCCTCAGGATGAGGATATACCTCTGCATCATGCTGGCCTAGGACCTGGTTTTGTACCTGTACAATTGGGTGGTGCAAGTGGTGTCTCGCCCTATGATAGTATTAATTACAATCAAAATCTAGCACCTCAACATCCTGGTTCACAAGGACCCTATGGTCCTTTCTATCATAATGATGCATTTAATCCTTACGAACAGTATGATCTTAATCCGAATGGTATACCACAAGGTAAACCACCAACACCCACTAGTCAATCAGATTTGTTTAATATTATAGGAGCTGCTGGACCAGGTGGTAAACCGTCTCAAATTAATATACCCCATCATGTACGCATCGAACATATACTGCAGCATTTGCAACAGAACAGCAACAACAACAACAACAACAATCATAATCAGCATATTAATCAAGGTGACTATGTAGCCTTGCCCCCATATGGTCATGGTAATTTAAGTGGTGCTGGCAATCATCCGCCAGGCTTAGCTCATCCGGGTCAATATGTACCAGTAGTACATAGTGGCCTACCGCCGCCACCACCACCACATGGTATTGCAATTGTTGATGGCCAGCCGGTGCCATATGGCGGTTATCCGATTATACCAGGCGTAGGACCAGTTGCTACACATCTTACTGCCAATCAATTGGCCTCAACGACGACAGCGAATGGTTTACTCACACAATCAACAGAACATGCGGCAACAAGTGCATCAAAACCCAAAAAAACAGGTTGATTCTTGAAGTCATCATTTATCATTACATTTCTAGCAGAGCACATGTGTGGGGAAATTGTTAAAAAAAAAGAAAATGTTAAATGAATCCGTAGTTCCTAAATGCCTCAGGTATTTATGTATAAGGTGTAGTAAAAAGAAATCTATTATGTGAAAATTAAATTGAATTTTTTATTCAAAATATGAAGTTCCGCTTCCGCTTCAAATAATTCATCCAGAAAGCCCCCAAATTCCATAAGTTCATTCAACTATGAATACTACAGGGGCGGGCAATAATTGTGCAAATTGATTGTTACAAGCTCCTATGGAGCTGGAATTTTCTCTAACAAAACTGTTCCCTATGGACAGAAATAGCTGTTAATCGCTGAACTATATGATGAATGCTTAAAAGCCTACCAAACATCTGGTATTATTCAGCTGAAACAACATGAAAGGAACTTCTATTAAAAATCTGGATGTTGTGTAGCCTATACGCCGTCTATACTTAATGCTCTATCAGGACCAAGGGAGGTGTGTTATCTAATGTGTCCTCTATATTCAAAAATGCTCAAATTTCCACCCCTTGTTGTCAAAACTTTCGTCCACTATATTCACAAGAGGAAGTCGCCGTTGCTACTGTGTTGGTTTATTAGAAAAGTACCTGAGGTTCAAACCCCAGATAAAACATCTTGAACAAAATGAAACAAATATTTCTTTCGGCAGCCTGTTCCTAGCAGTCTTCTGGCAAAAACTGTGAGAGTATATCATATTGGCATTAAAAATTTCTCAAATCTGTCACTTGGAGTCGATGCTAAACTGTAAGCCACTGATGAATAAAATTAACACACACAGCATGGGTGGCGTAAGAATCTAGATTCGAATCCTGGCTAAAGGGTGATAATAGCGAAAATATATATTTTCAGTATAAATGTTGCTGAGAATGCAATTGTAATAGGCCACACTTTCACAGTCGGTATCAATATGAACGATATGAGACTAATTGGCCTGAAAGACTTAACATAAGTTGTGTTTTTCCCCACTTTTGGAGAGAACCCAGGACTTGTCTGAAATTGTTATCATGACCTTCGGCAGAGATGTTTATAAGACTATCTTATTTAGCCTTTCTTATTTCATTTGTAGTTATAAATTTGATAACCATGGCGAACCCTTTTGCTCTCTCCAGAGTTTGAACCGGAAATACCCTACTGCTTGCTTAAACTAGCTGCTTATGGTTAAACTTAACTTTAAGAAGAAGTGGATTTCGTTACTACGCAATAGTACATATATACATACATAATTGGCCATTATAACCCTTCAGTCAGGATTACGGCCTAGCTTCTCAACACCACTATTGTTGTGTGTGTTAATTTTATACTTGAGTGGCGGGACCTACAGTTTTAAAGTCGACTTCGAACGACAGATTTTTGAGAAACTTTTCATGGCAATTTTTATTTATTCTCTGAGTTTTTACCAGAAATCTGCTGAGAGGAACTCGCCGAAGAAATAATTTTTTTCATACTTCGTTTTGATCTCTGACCGGAGATTTGAACCGTGGCTTTGCGTCTAATAAGCCAACACGCTACCTACTAGACTACGGCGAACCGAGTCCAGAGTTTGAACCAGAAATACCCTTCTGCTTGCTTAAACTACCAGCTTAAGAGTCAATTGTTAACTTAACCTTAACTTTACGAAGAAGTGAATTTCGTTACTAAGCAATAGTGTATCACAGAATTTAGTTCATCAGTGGCTTTGCGTTAACTCGAGTGGATCTTCTACATGAAACGTCTTTTAGCAATATTCACGGAACTCCAATTTTTTTAAAGCATTGCTTATTTGCCGGTAGGACTCTGTGACATAGAAATTGCCAATGAAAGTTTCTTTAATTGGCCCCATCTTGACAACAAGATTAACGGAAGGATATCATCGCAATCAAGATTGATTTTGATTGATCGTTACAGTATCAACTACAGTTTAACAAAGCCAAACGATTGGAAAAATAATTGATTTCTTTTTACTACACCTTATATAGTGCTGAAATTTAGAATTGTTTTCAAATATTCTTTTATTATAGATTTAGAAACTGCAGATTTATTTGAAAAATTTTTTTTAACAAAATTCTCCCACAGTGCCACACTACTACCGATCATTATTTCAAGTTTAATTTAAAACCAAGTTTGTTGGTGATACAGCAAGATTAAAATAAAAATTTCAAGAGGATTTTATTGATGTTTTTAATTTAAAATCGTAATCAATTGGACATGACATCTTGTTTTCAAATTGAACTTGAAAATTGTATCAGTAGCAGCACAACAACCATTTTTCTCATGTTATCATAACTCTACTAGCATATCTTTTCAAAATTTTCTATCACATTATCATATACTATCTACCATGGTTATAGATTCATTTTCTCATGTCAATCATACCTACTACATACATATATTAACAAAACTGTAAATAATATTCATTCTAATAAACAAAAAGTTTTTAAAACATTTTTCTCATAAGTCTAGTGAACATTTTTGTAGAGCCTATACAGCCTAATCCTTAATCCTTAAACAATATCTACAATATTTAAATACTTCTCTTTGTTGTTGTATAAAAAAAAACTTTTTAAATTATTCTGTTGTTTATAAAGAAATATTTAAATTCTTTATGTTTTCTTTAAATCTAGCCATCAGTAATTTACAACCCGATATAGAAGTACATACCTTGGAAGCTATTGATCCTAGAACAGTGCGCATTGTGTTTACCGTACCTCAAGTGTATGTTAATTTACATGGTCGCGTTGAGTTGCGTTATAGCAATGGACCCAGTAATGATACCTCGAAATGGGATCAGCAAATATTTGCTCCTCCCGAAGACTTGATAGCCACTTCACAAATGGAATTCGATTTGCCTGGCCTGGAGCCGAATTCATTGTATAAAATCAAAATCACTTTAATTTTAAGAGATTTGAACTCTCAACCTACCAGCTCTGTGTATACCGTTAAGACACCGCCCGAGAGACTTATAACACCACCACCACCAATTTCCGATTATAGGCCCGATTTCCAAGATGTCTTCAAGAATGTCGACGATCCCGAATTGAATGTCAGTGAAACCAATTCAACGTGGTTACATTTGACCTGGAAGAAATTATCGGATGAACAAATGGATTACGTCGATGGCATACAATTAAGATATAAGGAATTGACTGGCATGATTTACTCGTCCACACCTTTGGTACATCGTTCTTTAACCTCCTATACCATAGAGAATCTACAACCTGATACTGGCTATGAAATTGGTTTATATTATATACCTTTCCCCGGTCATGGTGCTGAATTAAGAGCTGGTCATATGATTAAAGTGCGTACAAGTCCCAAGGTGGATGTATTTGCCTTCGATGTTATGGTTAATGTTACTAAGATTAAGGCCCAAAGTGTTGAGGTTTCATGGAATGGTGTACCATATCCCGAAGACAAATATGTTAACATCTACAGAGCTATCTATCAGAGTGATTCGGGTAAAGAGGATTCCAGCGTGTTTAAGGTGGCCAAGAGAGATAGCACCACTGGTACTTTGATAATGGATTTGAAACCCGGCACCAAATATCGTTTGTGGCTTGAGATGTACATGACCAATGGCAAGATTAAGAAGAGTAATGTGGTGAACTTTATAACTAAACCAGGCGGTAATGCTGTACCTGGTAAAACTGGTAAGTTAACTCAATTTCAACTCATTTTTGTTATCGATTTCTTCATTTTCGGTAATTAAAGTTTCTAACATAATCTATTTCTAAAAGCTGTTAATGCTTACGAAAGGATGCAAGACTTTATTGGTAAATGGCTTACAATCAAGATGGTTATTTTGTTTTTATTTTATGATTTACGTGACACTAGTAGTGATGGCAAAGGGCTTTTTTCTTTAACTTTATGTTCCTGGGTTAAGGAAATCCTATTTAAATGAAGTTCTATCTTGATGATTTGCAATATATCGCGATGTTTTCAAGAATCTTAAACATAAAAATTAAAGACACGGAATCGAAAAATCAAAACCATGTGTGGTAGCCTGATAACGTTCTTATGAACATGAACAGCTGCTCACATCACACATGTTGTGTCTCATACCACACATGTTGTATTTCATACCACACATGTTGTGTCTCATACCACCCAAGTTATGTCTCTTGATTTTGCTCATGAATGGCGGAATCTACAGCTAACCGTCGACTTTGGACGACAGATTCAATTACTTTCAGAGCATTACCCAAGAGGAGGACAGCATAAGAAAAGTTTTATTTTTCGGAGTTTTCGTCGTTAACAAGTGTTTGCGGCCTTTTAAAAATAAAACTAAAACAATATGGTCCATGCTCACATTCCTAATGTCCATTTTTAATGCTGTTTCGAACAAAAAATTTTAAAATTTTCATCGTTTCTTCTTACGTAAAACTTTATCTTTTGACATCACCTACTGAGATCCGAATTATCTATAAGGAACTTTCTAAGTTCGAAATTCGGTTAATGACGAAAAAACCTCCCTAATAATTTTGGAATTATAAAATTCATCTTCAAGTAATCTCCAGAAGAAGCTTTCTGATACCCTCAAAGAAAATAATATCAAGAATGTACACACATGTACCAGAGATCAGAAATGAATCGATTTTTCACTACTCATAAGTATTCATGAGGTTTTGAGTATGAGTGAGTCAACAGTGTTGAAATTCAACTACTCTGATTCTGATTTATTCGTACTCACTACAACATTGATTTATAAGTACAGGTTGCAATGAGTATGAGTACAACGTTGACATCAAACTCATAACATTCAAAGTATGTATGTTTGATTCATACGCCTACTCATTCAGAGATTCATAAATTTAGAAAAATACTTCTGATACTCATAAATGATTCAAGTGATTCGAATCATTCATCAAAATGTACAGTCTTAGTGCAACAACAACTAAAGAAAGAAAGAAAAAAACAAAGACAGCAAGCAAAGCAAACATACAACCTTCTAGTGAGTATTTTAGTGTTCGTATGCGAATCATACTTATTTTGTGATTCTTGTAAAATGTTGAGTAAATGAGATTCCAAATCAACAACATAATGAGTATTGTTAAGTATGAGTACGATGAGTACTTTAAACTTTGAATATGAATAGTATGAGTGTGATATTAAAATAAGTATGAATGCGTATAAGTATCAGAAATTGTAAGTATGATTCGAATCTACTCATCTTTTGGAATACTCATTGCTAGGCTCTGATATGTATGTATGTATGGATTTTATGAAAATAGGCCTTCAATCTTCGTATTGTCTTTGCGAAAATTTTTGTTAAGTATAACGTTCATACTTTGAGTAGTATGAGTATGATATTAAAATAAGTATGAATGCGTATAAGTATCAGAAATTCAGAGTATGATTCGAATCTACTCATTTTTTCGAATACTCATTGCTGATCTGTGACATGTACATAAATACGTAATTGCTCATTACATCCCTTTAGTCAGGATTACAAACTAGCTTCTCACACCATACATGTTGTGTGTGTTAATTTTTATCCTCAAGTGGGCGGGACCTACAAATTAAAATTGACCCCGAATGACAAGTTTTGCTCAAATCTTAATACATTCTCATAAGAGGTTTTTGTCAACGATTGTTAGCAACTTTGTCATTCTACAACCTGCTACTGTAGAAGCAAAGTTAAAAATAATTGGTGGAGATGCCTTATGGCAATTCAATGTTCCTAATGCCACCCAGCTTCAAAACGTTTCAACCAGTACAGCACATTAGCTATTAGATTTTTGATTTCCTTAACATATTTGTACATTTTAAATTATTGAAATGCTTATAGGTCTTAATTTTATCACAGAAATATTTCTAATGATTGTGTATGAAAATGAAAATATTTGAAGTAAACTTTCATAATTAAAAAATTATTTCATTTCTATTTAAATGAAGGCAAACTATTAACCGCTGGTGTTGATCAACCTGTTGGAGATTATTATGGTCCATTGGTAGTTGTATCGGTAGTAGCTGCATTGGCAATAATGTCAACATTGGTTCTATTGCTGATATTGACAAGAAGGCGTGTTCATCAAACGGCTTCCATAACACCGCCACGTAAAAGTGATGCTGCCTATGATAATCCCTCATATAAAGTTGATATACAACAGGAAACCATGAGTAAGTTTCATAAACTGGATTTACAATAATAATATTGAATATTTCTAGTATTGAAACGTTATTTATTGATTTAATTTTTTTTTTCTCCGCTTATAGATCTGTAGCGGTTTTAATTGTCAATTTTTTTTAACAACAAGAACTTATTTTTCTACTCAAATGATTATTAAAAAATAAAAAATTAAAATTAAAAAGAAAATCAAACAGAAACAGAAACAGATTAAACGTTAACAAATCCTAGTTGTGTGTATTAGAAATTAGGTTTCAATATAAATTACTTTTTTGTGTAAATATTTAAAAAAAAAGAAAGAAAATTAGTTAAAAAAAAAGATTAAAAATTATATATATTCTATACACTTATAAATATAAAATCCTTGACTAAAACAAAAACAACAAAAAAAAAAAAACGTTTATATATACATATTATTTTATATAAATAGAAATTGGTTTAACCATGTAAAAGAAAGATAAAAAAATTTTAAAATAAAAAAAACATCAACAAGTGCCAGATTTAATTTAAAAAAAAATGCAAAAAAAAAAAATACTATTGGCCTTAATACATGATTATATTGTTTGGAAAAAATTCATTAGAAATTATATGAAAGCCATGATTATAACAAAAATAAAAAAATAAAAACAAAACAACAAGATGAATAAAAATAAAAATCCAGATGTTATAGTATTTAAGTCAAAAAAATATTATTTTTTTAATTTTTTCTTTTTTATTTTATTATTTTGTTTTTAATTTTGTATATAAAAAAAATATAACTATTCGTCTTAATTGTCCATTAGGAAAACATTTCTAATTTAAATATTTCTGTTAAAAAGAAACAACAACAAAAAAAAAAGTAGAGATAAGTATTTAAATTATAAATGTTTTAAGAAGTATTTCCTTCTCTCTTTTTAATTTTTTGTTTATTTTCTTATTATCTTTATTATTATTCATGAAAGGCATTGTATAATTTTTAGCTTTACTTTTGCTTAGTTTTATAAATAATAAAAGAACAACTATTTTAAGTTTAAATAAAAATAAAAAAATAATAATAAAAAAAAAAATTTTAAAAATAACGAAAATTGTTTTACTTCAAAAGTCAGAATTGCGACCTAGCTTCATAAGTGGCGAGGCCTACAATTTAAAGTCAATTCCGAACGACAGAGACTTTGCATGGCAATTTTATTTTACTCTCATAGTTTTTGTCAGAAAACTGCTAAGAGGAATTCACAGAACAAATATTTTTTTATATATTTTGTTTTGTTCACGATGTTCAAGTTGGAGTTTTGAACTACGGGCACGTTTCTAATAAGTCAAAACACTATCTACTAGACCACGATGACGTTATAGACTGTTGAGATGTAATCGAAATCTGGCTTACAAATCAACTTGAATTTTATCGATGGCAAAATTGTCCAATTGGGGTCGCACCAATCCAAGAGTGTTTCATGCATCTCGAGAAAGTCACTGTTTGGTGTGGTTTGTCACTGTTGTGTGTCTTCTTATATACCTTCGGCCTAAGAAAATGGCACAAAAACACGATCTCGGTGGTCAGTTTACATCATCTTCACGTGAGATATCCATACCCTCAAATCGCTCGTGCAGAATATCCAATAGGGCATGAGATGTACGACATGCAGTGCAGACCTGTTGGAACCACTTGTCGCTGAGGTCCAGATCATCAGGCCAAACGAATTTGATAATCATCGACCTATAGTGCTTGTCGATGAATTGGCCAAAGAAATGTGGAACGTTAAGGCTGCCAGCCTAAAATCTACACCAAACAGTGACTTTCTCGCTCTTAAAATGGATTGTCCCCAAACTCGACAATTTTCTTTGTTCACGGTTCTTTTAGAACTGTACACTCCCCGAAATATTTATAAGACCAAACGTATTTCTCGAAAAACTTAAAATCTTTTAGACCAATTCGTACCATTTTTGGGTTAAATATAACTAACTATAATATAAATCTTTTTATGTAAAAAAAATATTTTTTTCTTTGTTTAATAAAAAGATAGCACAAAATGAATTTCATTTTCAAACGAAAAAATTATAAGACCAAAATTAAATAATATTCACCTAAAGCTAAAATAACAATGATAAAAAACAACTACTGAGTAATTTTTGTATTTATTAGTAATTAGTGTATCCACCGTGATTAATAATGACTTCCTGAAGTCGACGGGACATAGAATTTTTTAAATTTTCAATGCAATTTTGACCAATCCTACTCCATTCTCTTATGATGGCACTTTTTAAACATATTACATCCTTATACTGAGTGTTATTATTGAAAACTTGGTCTGATAGTATTGCCCATACATTTTTTATCGGATTTAGATCTGGACTACATGCCGGCCAATTCAAAACTGGTATGTTTCTGGAGGACAGAAATGGTTTTGTTGCTTTTGAGTTATGGATTGCGGCGTTATCCTGCTGAAATATCCAATTGTTGCCTAACGAATCATCCACAAAATTAATTAAAACGTCATCTAATAATTCAATATACTTCTCGCTATGCATTTTAGTTGATATAAAACAAATAGGAGTCCTTCCCGCAGTCGAAATCCCAGCCCAAACCATTACGGTGCCTCCACTGAAATTTCGCGACATTCGTTGAAGTTATTCAACGTTATCAGTTATTTTTTCTGATGAAAAAAAGTTGATTTAGATGGTCCAGATGGTTCCCAAAAATATTGGATGGATTCACGTAAAAAAAGAAATCAACGAATGTCGCGAAATTTCAGTGGAGGCACCGTAATGGTTTGGGCTGGGATTTCGACTGCGGGAAGGACTCCTATTTGTTTTATATCAACTAAAATGCATAGCGAGAAGTATATTGAATTATTAGATGACGTTTTAATTAATTTTGTGGATGATTCGTTAGGCAACAATTGGATATTTCAGCAGGATAACGCCGCAATCCATAACTCAAAAGCAACAAAACCATTTCTGTCCTCCAGAAACATACCAGTTTTGAATTGGCCGGCATGTAGTCCAGATCTAAATCCGATAAAAAATGTATGGGCAATACTATCAGACCAAGTTTTCAATAATAACACTCAGTATAAGGATGTAATATGTTTAAAAAGTGCCATCATAAGAGAATGGAGTAGGATTGGTCAAAATTGCATTGAAAATTTAATAAATTCTATGCCCCGTCGACTTCAAGAAGTCATTATTAATCACGGTGGACACACTAATTACTAATAAATACAAAAATTACTCAGTAGTTGTTTTTTATCATTGTTATTTTAGCTTTAGGTGAATTTTATTTAATTTTGGTCTTATAATTTTTTCGTTTGAAAATGAAATTCATTTTGTGCTATCTTTTTATTAAACAAAGAAAAAAATATTTTTTTTACATAAAAAGATTTATATTATAGTTAGTTATATTTAACCCAAAAATGGTACGAATTGGTCTAAAAGATTTTAAGTTTTTCGAGAAATACGTTTGGTCTTATAAATATTTCGGGGAGTGTATAATCTCAACTAGTAAACGGTTAAGGTCTTCATGGATGGATATAAATACAGAACAGAAGTTAACATGCGCTTCCATATCAGGGAATAGACAAAAAGAAAATTAGCTTCAGGCTAAGATGCCTATAGAAGACCAAAGTTTCAGCCATTTTCAGTGCCGTCAAGGTATTACTGGGTGTCTTAAAAAGAAAAATCCTATCCGTACAGACAGCTAAGCATTTTTAAAGCCTTTAATGAAGTTTACACAACGTCCATCCTAATTAGTAGATGTCTTATACGAATTTACACATGGTATCTGTGATTACTAATCACTGTCTTATTGATACTCATGCGAGTAGCTAGTGGGCTACCTACACAGAGTTATAGTTTTTCAAACAGTATTTAGGTTCGGACAAAGTTCTTGTAGAAAATTGCATTTCTGACTTTTAATTCGATACTATGTCGTACTCGTATAATCCCCGCATTATGATTATATTTTTAGAGCAATTGGGAATGGAGATTCGTTTATATTCCTCTCCTATATATAAAATTTTAATTTAACCGAACCTTGAAAAGAAAATAATAAATTACGGAGGAATTGTCAGCAAAAAATAAAAAATCTTCATTGAGAAACCGCATTGCCTTTGGTTGGGATGGGAGGCGAGATAAACGAAAACATATTATTATCATATTAGCAGTCTGAGAATTTGGCTGCGCATTTAATTGGATTGGCAGGTGAATTATCTATTATGATCAGCACATAATTACTTACATTTCTTCCATTTTATTTCATTCATATAAAATCCTTTTTGTTTTTAGTTTTCGATTAATTTTCATTATTTCGTATTATTTTCCGATATTCATTCAATTCATTCAATATATCATTACAATGTTTTAAAGACCAAAAAAAATAAATGTTTTTAAATACCATTGAATATAAAAATAAAATACAATTCATTTCTGGTTGGTTGTAAAAGAAAAAACAAAAACTAAATTTAAATTCACTCACTCGTATAATTTTTGTGAAAATTCTTTAAAGAAAGAATTTTACTTACAACTTTAATTTATCCATTTTTTGTTCTATCACGCTATCCTCTTCGGTATCACTGCTAGTGCTACTCTCGGGCGAAGTATAAAATTCAGATTCACAACTTTCGGTACCAACATCATCACCAGTCTCATCATCATCCACATTGTAATCGGGATCTTCCGAATCATCTTCACTATTCGATGCGGCGATATGTATATCGGTTATTATTTCTTTTAAAAGCTCAGTTTCTAACTCTTGCAGACCTAAGCCCAAATGTTTTTTGAATACATCAAGTAAAACATTTTTTAAATTATGAGCCAACATTTGCAAATGTGAGGTGGGACATATTGTTGTATTGCTTATATAACGTATATAATCATCGATGTAGTAATGATTGAAAATGGAACGTTCATTGGTTTGAAAAATATCACGAGTTATTACAAGTTGTTTTAAAATCCACGACGGATTCGTTTGCAATGCCGTTATGCAATCTTCCACACATTGTTTGCTTAATTCGTAATTACGATACAAGGGATAGATCAAAGAGCGTCTCATAAAACTGATAACCACATCCTTAAGAGACGTAAAGGGTTCGAAATAAGTTAAGGTGGCAGAGAGAACACTACGTGTCCAAGCCGATTCACAGTTCGGGTCGTTGGATGTAAATCTAAGTATTTATTAATTTGTTTTGTATATTACTGTACACATATATACGAAAGGTTATATTATTTACCTCACATCGTAGCATATGCCTAATAAAATGCTTATAAGACCACAATCTATTTCCATGATATCATATTCATCTGGCATTTTCATAAGCTCCGGCTTACAAGTGATATTGTGTAATAGACTTTGTTCTTCTTGATCTAAAACATTATCTACAAAGGTAAAGAAAATTGTTGTTTGAAAAAAAAAGTCAATTGATGTTAGGTTAAGTTAGGTTAGGTACGATAAAGGAATGTAAATAAATCCCCAACTTCACTTAGGTCCAAACATATTATCCCACTGTATTACCCGTATGACGAAATAAAAAACTTACCATCAGAAACTTTGAATAGGACAGTGTTGCTAACCATAACCAAACTATCCATAAGATTGCCTATTTAAGGAAAAACTCCTCAGGAGAATCATCTGTAGAAAGCCTTAACTGTTCCCGATTTCTACACTAGCCAAATTTTATTCAGAATGATAAACCATGCACCCTCTCAATGCCTATTGAAATGGAAGATCTAGGCGATCTCGCATGATCTCGATGATATGTAATCACCGTAACCGCTATGTGGGCAGCTTAGTGCTAGAGTGGAGAAATCATTACCGAAGGTGAGGTACGGAAGAGAGTAGTCCATATAGCTGGTGTATGAAATTACGATCTGCTTATAGTGTCGTAGCCAAATGTCTCACCAGACTATAGCCCCGTAACGCTCTGTGTAATAGTAACTGTAGGTCAACAGATAACCAATTTAAAACGACCATTAGTGCCTTAGTTCTAACTATTCAAAGTGCCCAGGCGATCAATAAAGCTATTGATCTTAAGTGTTTGCATAAAAAACAGCACTTTCATGAGAAAGCCACCAGAAAAATGCACAGCATGAATGTATACACAAGAATGTCAAGTCAAAAAAAAGGATCTGGACTTCAGGCCAGAAGTAAATTCTACAATTTTCCTCCAAGCTTAAATTGCATTGAATGGTTGGAATATTCTTAGATGAATACTCGGGCTACAAGATAATTTGGCGTCCAAATGAAATACTTAATTTGATGTTGCTTAGCGCTTACGGCGATAGTAAAGACACATGAGTGAACTCTTTTTTATATTCGGGGTACTTGTCACTACAATTCACAATAGCGTTTACTGCGGAGGTCTTTTTTCTATTGAAGACCATTCTTATAGGCATATTGAGACAGCAATAAATGCGTTGCATCAATACACCTTCGTAGACGAATATCAATAATCCTTTTTTTAATAAAGGAACCTGTAGGAGAAATTTACCATCCTTAAGGTTAAGAATAGAGACATATTTTGTCCAAAAATTCGGGATGTCAGGTCACTATAGATAGGCCATAAATAAATAATACCACTCAAATATGTCGAAACTGTTGCCCAAGCATTTAATTTGTTTACTCATTAATAGGAACATTAGGAATAGAGGGACAGACACAAAAATGGTAGGTTTAGTGGGTACGAGATAACTCGTAGTTGGCAGTCTACAAGGGAACGCAATCTACGAGTTATCTCGTAGTTGACTGGTTATAAAAGGACTTGTTTAGTCTACAAAGTATTTAAATGATAAAATATTTTAACTTAAACCTACATTTTCCCTAGAGTTAGTATAAGAAATTTATTTCCACATACAAAGGAATGGAGTAGAATTGAAAATGATAAAATGTACTTACCTTTAAAATTAATAGTAAACTGCATGGGATTATCATGACCCTCTGGCACTTGCAGTTCAACAAAATTCAATTTGTATTGATCACGGCAAAAGTTTTTCATTTCATCAATTTCACGATCTATGGTGCGTTGTAAAGGACTAAAACGATCCGGTTCCGGCATGCGGGTTATGGTATCTAAATCACACTGAAAAAAAAAAACAATTTATTTCTAACAAAATGCCATCAATAACTCATAACAGATTACCTCAAAGGGTCTAACTGAACCACGGAATTTGCTGGCAAAACCATATTCGAAATTACTTTCTGGCTTAAGTAGTTCTCGTGAATTATCTATGCGTATATAACACTGATCGGTAATTCTCTTTAGTTTCCATAAATCTAAATTCCTTTCTTGTTCATGTGACTTCTTTTCCGACACCGACTTTTCCGTAATCTGTATATTATCACCTTCGTTGGGCGGCAAACACGGCAGGCTTAAGAGCAGATACTTTTCTTTGGTATTATAATGGATTTCAAGATTTTTAAAATCCTTCAAATCAAAAGGACGCGACGATTTGAATCTGACAAAGAAAGGAATGTTTTTTGTTATGTTTCGTATAACTTGACATATATATAAATTAAAGAAAATTAAAATGAAATTCACTTACTTGTATAGCTGGACATCAAGATAAATTAGAAAATGATAGTCTTCTATGAATAAATCACAATTTCTTATATTGTGCACATGCCGTCCAGGACCAGACTCTGGGCACTTTTCATTTGCATGGGATTTTTTTAATTCCAATTTTATTTCACAACAATTTCCTTTATACTGATGCTTAATTTGCTGATCAAGAGACATTTTGCTTGAAACACTTGAAGAGTTCTTTACTTAAGAATTCTATAAAAAATTTATGATTCAAATATGAATTATTTATTGAAAATTTTCACAACAAAAAAAACAAATTATAAACAACATGCTTTAGAATATACAATGATGCCAGATGGATGATGGATTTTAGAGATATGCCAGATGAATGAAATGTTGCTTTTCATATGGTGCAGCTTTTATATGTAATCTCTTTATGGTATTTGAAGCCATCTAGTATTAGGTAGTTGTTGTTGTGTTGTCTTTTTGGAGAAAACCGTTGTGTTTTTCGTTTGTGAAGTGTAAAAAAAGGGATGTTTTTATTCGTCAGAGTTTACACTACCAAAGTTTTTAATTAAAATTTTTCTTTTAAACTTTTTTAAGTATATTAAAGTTAATTTAATTCACAAAAGTGCGCATAGACTATGAAAATAAAATACAATTGGAAAAAGGAGTTATTAGAATGGGTCATTTTGGTATTGGGTATTGTACTTGTCCCAGTGACAAGTACACATCCTCAAACCTAACCTAACCTATAATGTTTGGGTACCCTCGCAGTCTACTGGACAGTGTGGGTTCGATTTCCACCAGAGACTGATCTATTACCCTACAGTCAGCGCAAGGACATGTTTTATTTAAATTTTTTAAAGGAAAGATCGTTAGATATTAAGTGCTCAATATCGGACATTATAGTAGACGCTATTAAAGAAAACCCGGCTAATAACTTTGAATAGTTGGTTGTGCAGACCAAGATTGAGACACAGAATATGCTCAACTGACTTCGGTTTTCCCACGTCACTTAAAACCTTGCAGAAAAATAGGCTGTTCCTGACCCTCTACTCTTTTTCTTCAACACATAATGTACCGTTTCATTTAATACAAAGTGATCCTGTTCAGAAGCATAGTGAGACCCTTATACAGACTGAAGAATGCCTGCAGTCGCCGTAGTCTAGTAGGTAGTGTGTTCGCTTATTAGACGTAAAGAACGGATTCGAGCCCCAGGCCAGACATCAAAACGAAATATGAAAAAAAAATATTTCTTCGGCGAGTTCCTCTCAGCAGATTTCTGGCAAAAACTCTGAGAGTAAATAAACTTAAGTATACAATTAAGGCACACAACACGAGTAGTGTGAGAATCTAGGTCCATAATCCTCACTGTAGGGTTTAATGGCCAATTATGTATGTATTGTATGTATGTATGTAACACAGTGCCCAGCCAGAGCGTAAAAGGAAAATGCACTATTATCTACTTAGTCAACTTAGTCACCCAAAAATCCGCTGTTTGGTGATCGGAGGCACCTCAATTAATAATCTGCGATCAACTGGTATGTCATAAAGACAATCGCCAAAGACTTTACCATTGCCAAACTATCAGTAAGATATGCTCTTTTAATAAAATCTTAAAGTCATAAGTGTAATAATTACCACTTGGACCATAGGGTCTTCCAACAGGGATTTCAGAATGTAGACCGTTGATGTAATCACCGTTTTGTTAGAGCTAAACCTGCCAAGTTAGTTGTCATTTATTCAGAGTTTTTTTAACGAATCACCATGTCCGACCAAAGACAATAATTTCAATCAATGCGATCTGAGGCATTCGGCAACTTATTCCTGAATGGGTTCGTGGACAAACCAAGTTGTTGATACCAATACACTTGAGTTCCATGAGCATACAATGCACCCTGAAAAAGTTACTGTTCGATATGGATTTGGGGGTGATGGTGTCATAGGTTCATATTTTTTTGAGAACATCGTTGGCCAGATTATTACGTTCAACGGCGGGTGCTATGGGTCGATGACTACCAACTTCTTTTGTCCAGAATTGGCTAATCTGGGACCAAAGACATTTGATTACAAAAGGACAGAGCTGCGTGCCACATAGCTCTTGTCCCATTGAATATTTTGCACGAGCAATGATGTGAACTGCGACCGAGTTGTGAATTGGCCATCGAGATCATGAGATTTGACCTCATTAGACTTTTTCTTGTGGGATTTTCATAAGTCGCAGGTATATGCGAATAGGCTACAAACCATAGCGGTCTTTAAAGCCAACATAAACCATATCATCAATCAAATTCAGTCATGAAAAATTTAGCATTACGGAGGCTCTCCATCCAGAGAAGCCGTGGCAGATAGTTGGACGATGTTATATGCCACACATACATATGTATTTCTTTAATATAAAATTATATCTTCTACGCAGTTAGCCGTCTTCTAGTAGGTAGTGTGTTCGCTTATTAGACGCATAGACCGGGTTCAAACCCCAGGTCAGACATCAAAACGAAATATGAAGAAAATATTTCTTCGGTGACTTTCTCTGGTTTCTGGCAAGAACTCTGTGAGTATATAAGAAAACTGCCATGAAAAGTTTCTCAAAAATCTGTCGTTCGGAGTCGACTATAAATTGTAGGTCCCGTCACTCATGTATAAAATTAACACACACAACATAAGTGGTGTGAGAAGCTGGGTCATAATCCTGATTGAAGGGTTATAATAGCCAACTATGTATGTGAACATGTTATATGTTTAGTTTTGATTGTTAATTTTTGTATTTTCTTTTTATTAACGAGTGCTCTTTTGTCGTTTTTCCTGAAAGTGTTGTGTATACTTTTTCTCCAGTAATTTTCACTTGTTTTGTGGCGATTGAAGTAATTGAAATGATTTAACAAATCATTTGCAGTTCTTAAAGTCTTTAACCTCAAGAAAAATGGGTGGTGACGGCATTACAAAGCACTACATGGTAGTAAAATACAACAAGAAAAACATAGTTACAGTATTGGAAATAAAGTTAAGTGCACATTATTGTATTTTAAAGGAAATGAATCAAACAAAATATACTACACCATAAAGACAGATCCTTGTGCGCTGCATGTTTTTTAAATCTATTATAGCATCAGAGAGCAGAGTATACTTTTTGTATTCCTTAATTAAACTTGGTGCACTCATGCAATTTTCCCGCACTGTTTTGAAAAGGAATTTGATTTTTTCTTTTTTCTCCTTTTGTGATAAGACATTAACATGGCGAAAACACTTGTAAAGGGTGTGTGTTTGCTTATCTGAAAAGGTATTTGTATTGTTGACCAATAAAGCAAACAAAATAAACAGTTATTGGCAGGCGGCATACCATAAACGGAAAACGGAAACAGTCAAATAACAAAACCGCTAATAATTTGTAAATACAACATTTAAATGACAACACAATGCGAGTAAGACGTTTTGTATGAGATACCCCTACACAAGGCATTAAAAGAAAATTTATTTAAATTATTAACACAACATAATACGATTATTAAGTATTTAAATACATATTTCCTTTAAATCATTATCGATTTGCAAACGAATTTCTCTGGCATTGAAATCTGCATTATTTTCGACTTCCTTATCCCTGTGGCTGCCCACTGTAATTGGTACCGTAATATAACCATCTGTATGGAAACCTTTTAAGATGAGAATGAATTGCAATTTATACTCGAACATAATTAAAGACTTTTCCCCAGTTGTCACAGCTAATGTTTCGGGTAGTTTCAAGCATCCCTCGATTCTTGAATTATAGCGTTGGCGATTCAAATTGTGACTTGTCGATGTTAGAGTTACATGAACTTGTTTTACTCTTGGTTTTGGATTTAAGGCTCTATAACTTATAGTTTGCGTTAGGATAACCGTTAAACGCTTTAGTTGTAGTAAGCATGTCGAAGGTGTTTCAATATATGCAAAGTAATTTACACAATCGCCCGGTATAAATGCAGTTGTTGGCAATACCAAAATCAATTTTAAAGGTTTGGTATTGCATATACCCCAGCACAGAGATTTGGTATAAACGGTACGAAAGGGCTGCTTAAATTAATGTAAACATTAGGCATAAATACATACAAAATGTTAATTTTAAATCACTTCCTAATTACCTTAGATTTGTCATTTTCATTTACATTTAAATATCCTGTAATATCTAATGGCTGTACATGCAATATTTCCCCTACCCCCGTCATATATTTGACTCCCAATATTAATTCGTATTTTGTCCAACCATATTTACTTACCACACTTTGTGGCAATTGTTGTGGTATATTTACCAACACATTATAGGTATTCTCTCCTTTACCAAGCACATCCATATTTTGTATGTCGACATAATGATTAATACAAATCTCTTGACCTTCATACGGCTGCATAAAGTAAATAATTTCACCGTGTTTGTTTTTATGATCCAAATCCTCCCATTTGACTTTGGTCTCACCGCGTATCTGAAGATATATGCCTGGGAAATTGAAATATTAAAACAGATGAATTTATTTTTTTTTCAAATTAATTTTACCTTTTAAAAAGATTTTCTCATTATTTTCAATTTTTATAATCACTTCCACAGTTTGACCACCGAGGATTGGCTCAGTTTCATTGGCCAAAAATATTTTTCCGTTGATAGACATTTTTATTCGTTTTAGAAATGAAAAATATTTTTTTTTTTTTGGCGTTTCAGTGACAGGGTTTCAATGCAGGGTTTCCAACAAACGATGCTTGAAAATACCCGGTAAAAACCTAACCTAGCAAACACAGGCGCGAAGAATTTTTATATTTTGCAGGAGTAGAAAAAAAAACCTTATTTATTGTGGAAAAAAGTAGAACCAGAGGTTTCATAAACATATTTAGTACCGTTAAAATCATAATTTAGTCATGATTAAAACCTACTTTCTCATACCACCCATGTTGTGTGCGGCAATTTATTTACTTTCACGGTTTCTTCCAGAAGATAGCTGCTGAGTTGATGAGTGGAAGTAGCCGAAAGACATATTTTTTTAATTTTTCTTAGCTGGGATTTGAACCACCGACTCTCGTCTAGTAATCCAACACACTATCAACTAGAATACATACATACATAATTGGCCTTTACAACCCATCAGTCAAGATTAATTTAATTTTTGCAAGAAATCTGCTGAGAGAGGAAGTCGCCGAAGAAATATTTTTTCATATTTCGCTTTGCTGGAGATGTCTGACCTGGTGCTTAAATCGAGGCATCAAGTTTAATAAAACCAACACACTACCTACTACATAATTGGCCATTACAACACACCATTATGTTGCGTGACCTACCGTTTCACGTCGACCCCGAACGACAGATTTTTGAGAACTTTTTTTAATGGCAGGTTATTTACTCCCAGAGTTTTTTCCAGAAATCTGATGAGAGAGGAAGTCGCCGAAGAAATATTTTTTTCATATTTCATTTTGATGTCTGACCTGGGATACGAAACCGGGCTTTACGTCTAATAAGCCAACACGCTACCTACTAGACTACGGCGGCTTTAAATTCGAACTTTTATTCGAAGTTTGGCACATATTCCTACAAATTCACCGTGGCATGGCCACAAGCCAAACAAGGTTCAAATACGAGTATAGCAGAAGGCAAAAATTTTTTTAATGTCTTCGTTGTATTGAATAACAATCCCAAGTAATCTAATCCAAATAAACTCCCTGATATACCAGAGAAGATAGCATCATTACTGAACAATAAAGGATGTCCTAACAGGGCCATTTCTTGGGCAAGAGTAAAAAACAATGACTAAGGTTTCCCATCTTTACATATACGTTAGTGGCAACTCTATCATTCTAGAGTTCGCTGCAGTAGTTTAATCAGCAGCTTAATTGTCAAGCCGTGTTTAATGAAACTAAATGGTTAGTTTAGGTGTGCTTAAATTGGTAGTCGCATCAAAAAGTTTAGCTTGCTGGGGTACTATAAGATTCTGTTCCTCCAACAGGGACTTTCGAATTTTGACAACAGCAAAATGGCTGCTACATTTTGTTGAAGCTAAACCTGTCAAACTTGTTATCATTTATTCACCATGAAAGACTATAGACAACGGCGTGCGATCGCTGATTGTGTTCTGGAGCAGTCAAAAATATAATTTTCACCGCCAAAACTCATTTCTGAATGAGTTAGTATGTGAACGAACAAAATTGTCGAATTTGGGTCGACATTAATCCACATGGGATTGAAGAGAGTGCAATGCATTTTGAAAGAGTCGCTTTTGAGTTTGGTGCATATATCGGGCAGGTGGTATCATCGATCCATATTTCGACGACGTTTGCTTTCAATGGTGAGCCTGAATTGGATGATATGGAGACGAGCGACATGTAGTTTGAACAGGATGGCGCTACGTTCCGCACAACTCATGCGACAGTGGATATTTTGCACGAGGAATTTGAGGGCATGGTCTTCTCACGTGGGTGTGGTAAGAACTGACTACCGGAAAGGTACGATTTTACTACGCTACCATTTTTTGTATAGTTTTCTGAAGGCCCATGTGTATTCGAATAACTCATATGCCAGAGCGATTCCCAATGTTTGGACAAATTTAGCTTGATTTATGCACCAGAGTCTCTACTCGAAGAAGCTCATATAATAACATATATAGGCACACATTTGTATAGGTGAACCCAAATTCACCTTGTATAGTTCGTAGCTATAAAAGAATCTCATTGTCATTATTTCTGTAAAGAGCAAAATTGCTGTCAATATTTCTATTTTTGTTTATTTCACACTTAAAAGAGTTTTCCTATATTGTGTGATTTTCCTGGTGGTCATTGAATAATTGGTCAATAAAAGGTGTAAACGATGAATAATTTTGATTCGATTCGATTTGATTTGATTTGCATATCATTTGTGCCAACTCATCGTCGTGACATGTGCTGTCACGTGTTGGACATTTAACGTTTTAATAAGAAATAAATACAGTTATAACACATACACACACAGCATTATTACGAGCTCCTTGTAATATGCAACAATTTTTTTTTGTTTCTTAGCAGTGGCCACCTATAAAAGTGAATGTCCTTAAGGATATAACTTTTAGTTGTCTTTTACACGCTTTAACGCTATGACCCATACAAATTCAAGTGCATTTTATGGTTTAACAGAAAATTCTTCAACGTTTAATGCCACAAAATTGAATCCTTGTCAGGTGTGTGGTGATCAAAGTTCCGGCAAACATTATGGTGTCATATGTTGTGACGGCTGCTCGTGCTTCTTTAAGCGTAGCGTACGCAAAGGTAATATTTACAATTGCATAGCGGGGAAGGGAAATTGTGTGGTCGATAAGGCACGCAGGAATTGGTGTCCCTACTGTCGTTTTCAACAGTGCCTTAAGCGTGGCATGAATGTTCAGGCCGTGCAAGAAGAAAGAGGTCCACGACAATCATTATCTAATCAGTCGTCTCTAACAACACCATCAGCCTCTTTAAACCAATCTAATAAGGCAACATTTTCATGTAAATCTTTAACAACGAAACGTTTACAAAATTTTACATTTTCAACAACAACAACAACAACGCCATCAATTCACTCATCATTTGCTACACCCATACGCACACCCATAATGGCACAGTTATCGTTAACCTCCACAGTTTTACCACAAACCGGAAATGCTTTAAATTTTCAAATGCTGGCCCAAATTTTGGTAACGTGTTTGCGTCAGGCCAAAAGCAATGAACAATTTCGTACATTGTCACATTGCCAACAGGAAACGATTTTGCATTCAGTATGGAGTGAATGTTTCGTTTTGAGGGCTTCCCATTGGACATTGGACATAACGGCTGTATTTGATGCATGCGGTGATGTGGCATTAAAGCGTATCATCGATGAAGCAAAACAATTGAAAGCCGATGTTATGGAATTAAATTTCTTAGAGACTTTAATACTGTGCCGTAAGGGTATGTATTTATGTATGTATGTGTGTGTGTATAAGAAGAAAATTTAATGGATTTTCAAAGATTTATGACAATAGCTATGAGATTTTGGAAATTTAACAATTTAAAAAAGTAAAGTCGGTAGAGGGAGAATGCTATTGACACAGATTTTTAAGATTTGTTTTTAATTTTTGTAAAATAATCTTTGGACAAAAGGAAGCAACACTTGAAAACTGGTTTGATGATAAGCCGTAGACAAATTTGGCCAAATTTATAATGAGACTCAGCGAAGCAGTTTGATTATCCAGTAATCCATTTAGTTCTCAGACCATTTATTGCAATCTCTTCGGGTGTATACTACCCACCGATAAGATTTAATTGTGAATTATATTGCCATATAACGACTATTAGGTGGATATACGAACGGACTCTGAAAGCTTCTCAAAGTCAATTGATATGACCATAAAATACATACGAAGTAGCACTAACGGAACACTTGCTACGAATGTTTGGAAGACTTTAGAAGCAGGGAACAATCCAGTTCTGAAGGAAATCAAACATTAATACTTGATATGTAATGTACATACTTTGGAATTAGCTAAACAATCAATCGAGACCAAAGATGACCTATTATTCCTATATAATTGATCACCCAAGCTGTTAATGAATTTAAATAATACTTAGGGTTATGTGTTCCATAGTCGGAGTTCTTTGTTTCTAGGCAACGATAGATGGCATCACTATTATCCTAGGACCTGCTACAGTAGACCAATCATCTGCTTATCTGGAACAACAATTGAGAATAACAACCAATCAGAACTTATGGCAACAACAGTAGCCAACGGGTTAAGATGGAAAATGCTACCAAGAGGGGTAGCTAAGCCTGTATATTTCGAGTGCAGAACAATCACAAGGGTTTGAGTTCTGCGTCTGATATCAGCCAGACCAATTTTGGTTTTTGCTGCCACTGGCCAACCCCCAATTTTTCCCATTAAAAACCAAATTCATTCTTCGCCCAGTAGGTATTTCGCTTCAGTTAATTTTTACAAGTCCTCAGGATGGCTTAGAGCAAGTAAGGGACTAATTAGCTCCTCGTTTCGCCGGATAGTATACAATAGCACCTTCACTTATAGCTTTCATCTTAAGAAATCCAAACCAAGTAGGTTTATACGCTCACATATCATTTTCGATCGTGATTGATTGAAGGACATTGAGACCCGCTTTTAGATCATATTTAATGGGTGTGAATTTCTGTCGAGTAGTGACCTATTGGAGTCAATTTTTGAATTCCGGTTGCATTGATTACCTGCTCTAATCCTCCATTTTATAGTATCGATTCGTTAGTACACTAGACCTGAAAATTTTGCACTGTTAATTTGTGTTGCATCAAATCAATTATTGTTCAATCCAACCAATTCATGTTGCATTCAACCAATTCATGTTGCATTCAACCAATTCATGTTGTATTCAACCAATGCATGTTGCATTCAACCAATGCATGTTGCATTCAACAAATTTATGTTGCATCCAACCATCGGAATGCTTTAGGTGTCTAACTTCTTTTAAATGGTTTGTAGGTATTTGGTGATGAGCGCCTAGTTCCTGAACTACATCCATGCTGATTATGGACCGGCCTTTCTAAAAATTTTGCTATGATTTCAACGACTTTCTCAATCATCGTTCGATCATTATGCTGCTATTTTCTTAGTTGAACAGTCTGTGAAGCATTCCTATCTTTCTTATAATAGAAAAGCAAAACATGGTGGTGATTTATTTGTAACTGAACGTTTTCGAATACCAAAGTCATCAGTGCTATTGTTGTTGTTGTAATAGCTCTGCCGTATTGACAATTCTTGACTGATGGGAAATTGAAACGTTTCGCAGCTCATTTTAATTGATTTCAAAATGAATTTAATTCAGGCATACTTCGGGTATCCTTGAAGTAGCCGTGGTCTAGTAGGTAGTGTGTTGACTTATTAGACGAAAGTCCCGAGCTCAAATCCCAGGTCAGACATCAACACGAAAATAGGAAAATTATTTCTTCGGCGACTTTCTCTCAGCAGATTTCTGGCAAAAACTCTGAGAGTAAAAATTGCCATGAAAAGCTTCTCAAAAATCTGTCGTTCGGAGTCGGCTTTAAACTGTAGGTCCCGCTACTCATGTATAAAATTAACGCACACAACACGAGTGGTGTAAGAAGCTAGGACGTCGTACAATGGGTCAATTCGACCTCCGGGTACTATACTTGTCACAGTTGATAAGTACACGTCCTCTAACCTAACCTAACCTAACCTATGTGTATCCTTTCATCATAAAAAATTGGTCATCACAACCCTTCAGACAGGACGCCACTTATGTTGCGTGTGTTAATTTTATACATGAATGGCGGGATCCGCAGTTTAAAGTCGACTGCGAACGTTAGACATTTTTAAGAAACTTTTCATGGCAATTTTTATTTACTGTTAGAGTTTTTGCCAGAAACCTGCAGAGAGGAATTCCCCGAAGAAATAATTTTTCATATTTTCGTTTTGATGCCTGATGGGTTTAAAACTTATGCCTAAAAGCCAACACACTACCTACTAGACTACGGTGCCATTACCCTTACCGTTTATAAATAATTGCCTTACAAGAGCTGAATTCTGGGTTGCCGTATCAATCTTTGATTAAAATTCGTTTTAATTTTTGTTTGTGTTTGAAATTTAAAAATTAAATTTTCATGTAAGTTTGTTTCTTTTTTGCAGAATATGCCTTAAATGCTGAATATGCTTCCCTCTTGGAATCCTATACAAATAATGCTTTATTGGCTTTGGCCCGTTATACGGCTCAACAATCGCATTGGCTACGCTTTGGTTCATTACTTTTGGCATTGCGACAATTATCGTTGCGACGTTATGAGTGTACGTTGACAGATGTATTTCGTACGATTGTTAAAGACATTTTAAAAACGCTTTAAATCATCAGTTTATATAGGCAATTAAAATATGTTATTTTCTTTTGTAATATTTTTTTTTATGGCATGAATTATTTTTTTAATTTCATGAAAATAAATGTTAAGTTTTTATGACTGAATTTTATATGTTTTATGTATGAATTTCTCTTTTGTTTTTTGTTTTAATGTTTATTCAGTGAAAAATAATTTTTTCTGAAATAATTTTATGAATTTATTAAATAATGAAAAAAAACATTTCATTGCTAATTAATTGAATTCTTTGTACCATCACACGCACAACAACTAAGGCAATCATTAAAATATTGTAAATTAATAAATGATAAATAAAATACGATGACATTTAATATCATTTGCAGCATAATGATAAAATAATGACTTTAAAATGATTTAATTTTTTCCATTTATTTGCCTTTTAACTGCTTTATTTTTAATTTCAATATTTTGATTGTACCTACCTCTTTAGCCTCTAGCATATGTTGGTTGTCTCAATTATAACTCCGTTTATTTTTATAATTTTGTCTACTAATTTTGTTTTTATTCTCATTTAATTTTTTAAATTTTTATTTTTTTTTTTTTTTTTTGTTTTGTTTCGTAATACATTTCATACTTAAACTCTATATTAGTTTTAAACATTTTCTTAAATATTGTTTATAGTTTTGAACATGAAATTAATTACTCTCTTTGGTATTGTAAAGGTTTTGTAATTTGTTTTTTAATTTAAGATTTTTCTTGTAATACATTTTATAGGTTTTTCTTTTTATTTATTTACTAGAGTTTGAATAGATTTTTTTTAAGTTTTTTCTTTCTTAATACGGGTTTTCACATGTAAAAAAGTTTTAGTTTTCAGTTATAAAAGTTTTTTTTTCTTTTCTTTTTATTTTAATTTTCAAGTTTTTCTTTATATTTTAACAATAAATTATAGTTTTTAAACATACCTTTTCATTATTATTATTATTATTTAATAAGTGTAATACACAATTTTGTTAACTAATGTTTTTTTTAGTTAAAAACTTTATAAATCTATATTAATTAATTAGAATAATTAATCGAAAACAATATAATTTTTTCTATTTATTTTATTTTTTATTATTAAACAAACATAATTAATTTTAGCTTTTTTTTACTTGAGTACTCATTTATGACTATGGAAATGGTGTAACTGATCAAATGCATAGTTTACACAGCTTATGAAACTTTAAAAAGTTTTCATGGGAATGCTTGCTAATAATGCATTGAATTGCGTTTAAGTAACACAAAAAAAAATATTTTTTTTTAAATTTTTACATAAGGAGTGCACACGAAAAAATTTTGGCATAGACAAGTTTCTTTATAAAGGCCGAATTTTATAATAAAATTATTTCAATCTTCTAATGTATAAAAAAATATTAACAAATTCTTAATTAATTGCAGTAGCGGTACTCTCTTTATTCTAATTAATCTCTCTTTAACTTCCAATCCTATCTACACTTTAGCAGATCACAGACAATTATTATTTATATTCCTTTGATCGTAATTGAATGACTTACTCTCTCATCTGATCTACTGGCAATCTCTGAATGGTATCGAATGAATAGGGCTGATTTTAATGTGCGAAGACCATATATCCTCTGCAACTGTACATACATAATTGGTCATTACAAATCTTCAGTCAGGTTTACAACCTAGTTTTTCGCACAACTTTTGATGGCAATTATTCATTTTGTCTCAAGGTTTTTGCCAGAAATCTGCTGAAAGCAAGTCGCCGGAGAAATATTTTCTCATACTTCGTTTTGATGTCTGACCTAGGGTTTGAACCGTGACCTCACAGCCAAAACACTAGCTACTAGACTGCGGCGACTACCTCTGCAACTTTGGGTGTTGTAAATATTGTGGAGTCTGGGTATGAAAATTCAATGCAGTATTCCGTATAACATGTTTTTCGTTAAGAGAATCTTTGGAGTGTCTTGGTTTCTCGCTCTACCTGATCTCGGTATCATTTCACCACTTGTACCCAATTGAAAATGGATGAGCGAAGGTGGTCATTAATAATGGTATGATATCCGCTTCTATTGATTCGTTACAACAACGTCACAATACTATTCTAAACTGTACTATTGCTAATACAATGGATCGTGTTCTAGGGATTTAAATGGACCTTTTCTCGAAAATCACGTATGTTGACGTAGTACACTTCTTTCTAGTTGATTACATCGGTATGTGGAACATTTATGTGCAGGAATTTTTCCTGTCACTTATACAATAAATTTCATGTCTCTCTTTTTACTCTCCGACACCCTACATTACTAGTGATGGGCCTCCTAGGGAGCATAGGGCCGCACCTTATTATAATAAGGTTGAATAAACATTTTCTTTTTTTTCAATTTTTTTTAGTAGAGTCCGGATTATTTCGATTTCGTGATTTGTTTAATTAATGAAATTTTACATGCGATAACTGAGCTAGGTTATCAACAACAACCAAGTAAGGATAATTATTTTTTTTCAATCTGTGAAAAGAGATTAACATTAAAATGATAAACAAAAGCTACAAAAACAAAACAATGAACTTGTTTACAAATTATTGCAAACACCAGCATAAAAAAACCGTAAACAAGTAAACAAAAATATACCACCAACACTACAATAATAAACATAAACAACGGTGTTTACGTTTATAGAGATTGCGAAAATGCAAAGTTATGAACGTTCGCCTTCAAGAATATTCACCAGACTATTTACCTTGTCATATTAAAGGCAAGGCAAAGTTGGCGACTGGGTAAGTAAAAGTTCAGTCAGTCTTGTGTGAAGACGCGGTGTGTTTGAAGAGAATAATCGTGGTTTAAAGATCGCCGATACAAAGATCAGTCGAACAATTGTCTAGTAATTGTTATTGTTTATGCAAAGGGTGTAAACTGAATATAACAAACAAAGTGGCACACATAATTGTGTGCATAATAAATTAAAAAAAATATTTGCAATCTACGAGCTCATATTTGAAACTTTTTTAAAAGGTAAAAACTTAACAATATGATTTTTTTTGTGCGCATTCCTTAGTTATAAAAGTTATTCAAAATTATCTTAACATTTTTAGTAATTATTTCTATAAAGAAAATTTAATATTTTGTTCTTTCGCTTTATGCTTATTGGCATGTTAGGATCTGTTTTATAAAACTTAACAATTAATATTCGACTACTTTTTAGAGTTTGACTAGATTCTATTCTAATTTATTATTTTTCTTCTTTTATTTTTGTTACCAATTTAATATAATTTTCTTTTCTTAGCTTTTATTACTCTTTTAAATTATTTTTCTTTTGTTTTGTTTTTATAATAAAATTTAACACAAACAACGATTGTCAAGTGAATTTGAAATTATAAACTAAAACATGTTATTTTTCTTTTGTTTTTTTTTTAATAACTTTTTCTTCTAAAGACTACTTCAACTAATAAAATTTTAGTTTTTCATTAAACTTTATAAGGATATAAATGATAAGAAACACCTTTTTTTATATTAATTTAATACTCGTTTAAATTAAAAAAATAAAAAAATAAGCAACAAAAGTTATGATTCTTTAAATCTTGTTAAATAAAATTAAATTAAAATTACGTATACGTATACTCGTACTATACAGATTTTAGTTACGCATGCTATACATCTTTACGCGAAATTTAATTAATTATGCCGATTAACTCAGTTACGACACTTCTCTCTATGTAATGGAGATATTGACAAACAAAGGGAATTTAAAATGTCAATTGATGGATATTAAATAGCAGCATTTCTACACACAGAGATATGAGACCCTCTTCACAATATATTTGCGATGAAGCTTTGAATCTACAAGGAACAATTCAAGTAAATGGCACGTTCATCAATGTTTTAATCAATGACGGTCTACAAGATAATTAGATAATTAGATACAATAGAGGTACTATTTTTCTACCCTGAACCTATCTATGCTCAGTTCTATTCGGTGATTGTAAGACTAACTCTAATCCTAGAACATGATCAGACTCCAGGCATTTACTCCTCCATTAGCCCAGCATAAGTTCCAAGTATGTATTCTATTGTTTCATTGTCCTTATCATTGAAACTACATTTTAAGCTAAAATCAATTTCTGTCCTATGCAAACATTTTACGAATTTTCCAGATTTAGACTGTCCCAACACCGTTACGATTGAAGGGCATTACATACATAATATTTATTTATATTATTGGCCATTACAACCCTTCAATCAGGATTCAGAAGTACCATTTATTTAGAACACCACTCATGTTGTGTGCATTAATTTTATACATGAGTGGAAGGACCCACAGTTGAAAGTTGACTCCGAACGATAGATTTTTTAAAAAGTTTATTTACTCTCAGAGTTTTTCTGAGATGTCTGCTGCGAGGAAGTTGCCGTAGAAATATTTCTCTTGAATACTCTCAAGGTTTCTGCATCAGTGCTTAATAGAGTCCATGCCTCTGCGGCATAAGGAAAAACGGCTAGGATGAGCGTCTTGTAGAGTTTTAGTTTTGTAGTACGAGAGAGGTCTCTGCTACTCAATTGCCTATTGTGACTATAGTAGCACCTGTTGGCAAGAGTTATCCTGCGCTTGATCTCCAGACCGACATCATTATTTATGGTGGTAACGGCGGAGTCAAAATAAATAAATTCTCTGACTGTATCGAAAGTACAGTTATCGGCCGTAATCTGAGATCTAATACGCCGCATGTCCGTACTTGTCGATAACATATACTTCGTCTTGCCCTCATTTACTGCCAATACTAGACGTCTAAGTTATGTCTCCAGCTATGTCTTACAATCAAATTCTCTAGAGAAGCCTGTTACTGTAAAATGAAGTAGAACTGTATATCTTGCTTATATTTGCAAAACGAACGATAGAAATATGATTCCGAGTTAATCCGTATAATTAAAAAGAAGGTAAAATTCTTGTACCAACCACCTATGGTGATAGAAAGTATGAAAATCAAACAAAAAAAGAAAAGGTTGCTTGAAATCAATTTACAAAAGAACAAGATTTTCCTTATTGCATGCAAATTTCTGTAGGACATTCATTTTTTTTAAATACTTGCTTATTTGTTATTGTTTTTTGTATAAATAATATACTAACAGTGTATATATATATGTATATAAATTTCTACAGTTTTTTTTAATAAATGAACTCAACTGTTTTTCTGTCTAAACAGCAATTATTCACTATTTTTTGTATGTAAAATGAATTTAAAATTAAGAAAAATTGTACTTTTATGCTTAGAAAACCCCATTACTTTTTTATTAAGGTACATACCATTACATAATTATAATTATAAAGCCATTCAAATTACCATTTAATTACTGAAGATTTCCAATCAAAATTAATTCCTTTAAAACTAAAAGCAATAACGTGAAACAAAAAATTAAACCGTATCCTACCTGCTCACTAAGGCCTCAACATTCATAATGATTTCCTGTTTTCTGGGATTTTTCGGTTCTTCGCCGGGTGTAGTGGTGTTTGAGTTGACGGAGGCGGTTGTTGTTGTGGTGGAAGCATCTGTTGTAGGACTTTCAATAATGGTGCCAATGTAGGCCACACCATTTAGAGATCTGGAGGGAGCCGGTGAGGTTGGCGCTGATAACAACGTGGGCGGTGGTGAGGTGTTTGTTAAAAAGCTACCCGAACTCTTGTTGTTAACACTGTTAGGTGCTGGTGGCGATTGAGCCTCTATGGTTGATGGTGGACTGCGATTCATGTTGCTATCTAAACTACTGTGCTGTTGCGATGAGGCAGGCGATAACGGTATTTCCTCAATTTTCTCCAGATCTTGTGCTATTGACGTTGAATTCTGTTTGTGTACACGATTCAAAGTGCCCTTGGGACTTCGTGCCGTATCATGTAAAATGGGTATTTCCAGCATAGAAGACTTGTTTGATATCGATATCGGCAGGGAGGATTGTAAGGAAGACTGATGTTGATGCTGATGTTGATGATGTTCGGATTTCGATTGTGTATCATCACGATCTAAACTGAATTGACGTCGTAGCAAACGTGAAGAGCCCGGCTTATCAAATCTTCCCGTTACTGAATGGAAACTATTGCAAGCGGTGCTGGCCACACCAACCGTACCACCACTGCCACCATATAAATATTTGCCATCATAGAATTGCGTTAAATTACTTTCACTTGGACTTAAGCATTTATAGTGATTATAGGGTGAACTGAGATCCATCATTTCTTCAATTTTCTTATAAAGTCTAGATGAAGAACCAGCCGCTGAAGTGGGTAAACGATTGAAATTGGAAGGATTCAAGAGATTGTCAGTGGCAATCTCGGTAATTTTTCTTGCCTGTGGCGAATTACTTGGTGTTTTGGTGGGAAAATCCGGACACAGATTCATATTGGGACTGATCGTGTTGGTAGAATTGGAGTCTAAAGAATAGGAATTGGGCAGATTTGAAGAGGAACACGCGTCAATGTTTGTGGGTGGTGTTATTTCAACCTTAACCTCTACCGATTCGCCGGCCAGAGATGAAGATTGACTGGAAGATGGATTTGTACTGTTACGTGATTTATTGGCCTGAGCCTTTAAAGTGATAGAGTTGCGTATTAATGATTCATCTAAACTGAAAGCAGAGCAAATAAAATATTTAAAAAGAAACAACAACAAATTATAAAGAAGAAGGCAAAATAATCACAGGAAACCAAACCTACCCATGTGACTCTCTGTAGGCATTAAAAATTTACAACAAAGATTAGAATAAAAATATTTTAAGTTTACGAGAGTAAAGACTTACCCTATCGGTGGGGGATTTGGCAAAGGTTTATCGAAACCTTTTTTGCCCAACAGCCAAAATGTATTCATCATGCCCTTGCCCTTGATTTCTATAAGACCACGCGGCTCTATCATATAACCACCACGAGCCTCTAAGCGATTACGTGTCTCTTGTGACATATGTATGCGCCAAGATGAACCTGTTGATTCCATACGTGAGGCTGTATTAACTGTATCGCCAAACAAACAATAACGTGGCATAGTTAAGCCCACTACCCCCGCACAGCAGGGACCTGTATGTAAACCAATTCGCAATTGTAAGGGTACGCCTGGTAAATGTTTAACATTAAAACGGCCACTTTGATGTAACAAATCTAAAGCCATTGTGGCAATTTGTTCAGCATGATCGGGTGTACGTACCGGTATGCCACTAACCACCATATAAGCATCACCAATAGTTTCAACCTGAAGCAGAAAAAACGGTTAAGTTATGTTGTATGTTGCATGAATACTAAGGCTACTAAGGCAGCTTACCTTATATACATTATAAGCATTAATCGTGGCATCGAAGATTGTATAGAGATCGTTTAAGAGATCAACAACCTGTACCGGTGTACAGTGGGCGGCAATTGTTGTAAAACCAACAATATCACTAAAATATATCGTTACATCGGAAAACTCTTCAGGCTCAACGGCTAAGCCCATTTTTAGTTTTTCCGCTACCGAACTAAAAAATGGATAGGAAGGATAGTAATGATCCTGAGAACTGTTAACTTATGCCCCTATGCTTACTTACCTTGGTAACATTCTATTTAATAGCTGTTCAGTCTTTTTTCTTTCAATATCCAATTGTTCGGTGCGTTCACGTATTAATTCTTCCAAATTATTTGAATATTTCTCCAGCATTTGAAACATTGTATCGACAAAATTCACTTTACGACCATGATTTAACAATTTAAAGCGTTCATAAACGCTGTATAATAACATTTCAATGTTATATTTATTATCGTTATTGTTATTATTGTTATTATTTTTTATTTAAATATGAAAATATGTCATCAACGTCATTCATCCGTTCAGTCATACATTTAAATAAAGTGGGTTTGGTTCGTTTGGTATGTAGATGGAGTCAACAACAACATCAGCACAAATACCATCAACATCGTCGTCATCGCCATCATCAACATAATTATCGACAACATCATAAAGCAACATCATATTGTATTGTATTGTATAGTTATGGCAATAGAGCGAGCAACAGTGACATCGTAGTCGTCAATCATTTATTGTTGCGAGTGAAAGAATAGACATTGAAACACAGTCACAATATAAAGGAAGTTTTGTATCCCCATCACATAAGCGGGTTTAAAAATAAAGAGACAGAGAATGAGAGAGAGAGAGGGATAGAGAAAGGAAAAAATAAACAGAGCAATAAATATTAAAAATCGATACGGTAAAGAAGGTTATAAAATGAATGCTGGTTCCTTTTCATATAACCTCTTACATGGAGTATTATGATAGGAAGCCTTTTTAATACAATAAAGACTTATTGAATAGTCAGGGTTCGGATATATGTTGAAATTTTGCAACACTTAGGATATACTATGGTATGGCAGATTGCTGAAAAATAACGTTGTATTGAACACGCATGATAAGTCATGATTAATCGATCTCAACAATGAGCAAAAGAGCTATGCACGAAAGCAGTACTGATTCCCAGCCTGAAAGTCAAAAAAATCTATGGAATCGACAATAGCTCTGTTAAATTATCAATAAAAATTAGCTCACTAACTCAGAGGAGTCTAAATCTAAAAAAACTAAACAATATTTCCTTCCTCCTTAAACGGAAAACTGAACGGAAACTATTACAAGCGGTGCTAGCCACACCAACACCACCACTGCCACCATATCTATAAATATTTGCCATCATAGGATTGCGTTAAATTACTTTCACTAGGACTCAAGCGTGTATAGTGATTGTAGGGTGAATTGAGATCCATCATTTCTTCAATTTTCTTATAGAGTCTCGAGGAAGAACCACCATTGAACCGTTCGCTAAGAGGCGAATTACTTGGTGTTTTGATGGGAAAATCCGAGCACAAGTTTAACGATCTAAAACCTTTACAGAGCTTTGTTGGTTGGTAACGTCCCTTCAACGATGTACCAATTGGGTAATGAACCATTAGAAAAAAATATAGTGCGGACGAAATCTTTACGATCTAGTTTAAAATGGTTGATTGTTACTTTTCCGCCTCAATTCAGGTCAGGCGGGTCTGACAGTGTTATAAGATTTCTTCTCTGCCCATCTTCTTTTATTTAAAAGCCAAAATTTAATCAGATTTATCATACACTTCTGCAAATCCACTACTTCACTTAAATCCACTCTATTCTGCTGTACTTAACTACACTGAACCTCATTCTACTCTGTTCTACTCAGCTATACTGTACTATGATGGAGCCTCGAATATGATTTTTAAACCGAAGTGGCTTCATTAGTTTATTCTGCCTGTCCACGAAAATTAGTAAAAGCCACTGTGTTGGCTTATTAGACGTAAAGCCCGGGTTCATATCCCAGGTCAGACATCAAAACGAAATATGAAAAAAAATATTTCTTCGGCGACTTCCTCTCAGCAGATTTCTGGCAAAAACTCTGAGAGCAATTTAAATTGCCATGAAAAAGTTTTTCAAAAAATCTGTAGTTCGGAATCGACGTTAAACTGTAGGTCCCGCCACTCAAGTATAAAATTAAGGCACACAACATATGTGGTGTAAGAAGCTAGGTCATAATCCTGACTGAAGGGTTGTAATGACCAACTATGTATGTATGTATGTGGCTTAACCTATACAGTTTTTATACAAATACGGCTGAATTGAAAGTGTTATGGGGCACGTGGACTGTCTTATTGAGAACACATATAGTCCGGTATATAGCAGATTCTATTACATACCGCAAAAGAGTTTCGAATTGATGTCAATGATTTTCTCAGATTTTTTTTTTTTATAAAATATGATCCAATGACACTTCAAGGCCGTAATGTTCACCAACAACTACTGGGCTTTTCCACATTTACTTCAGCTCGAAAAGTGACCACATTTGAATCACCACTTTTGTAATCAGTTTTAAAACTTTTTAAGCATGCTTCGATTGCTAAGCAGTTTCTAGATTGCTACAGTTACCAAATGGCTTTGCAGGTCCCGTCCTCTATTAAAATGTATTAGGTGGTTGTATTGACTATAGTGGTGGATAACTTTGCTTATTAATTCCTGTATTTGCTCTAGACATGAAGCTGTGCGATCCTTCAGTGGAGTATTTTTCTCGCTTTATTCATATGAAATTATTCAGTAAACAGAGAATACATATTTTCCAAACCCTGGTTTTTTCTTACATTCATACACCTATATACCCTATATACATATACACACGCTTATATTGGCACTTTAATGCATGTCACCATATAAAGCACATGAAAAGAAAAGAAAAAATAAAAATATAACACACTTACGAATTAAAATCTGGTCTCATTTCTGGTTGTTCTGCCCAACATTGACGCATTATATTAATCGCCTCCGGTGGTGCAGCACCCTTTGACACTGATGGTCTTATTAACGGTGGTGGCTTTTTTATTTTCGCAATTATTTCTTCAGCCGACAGTGATAACATACAGTACGGTTCACCACGTACCACCACCTCCTGCATTATAATGCCAAACGAATAGACATCACCCGCCTGTGTAGCCAACATTTTGGCATGATGATGATGATGATGATGCTGTTGGGGTTTCAGTGAACGCAACAGTTCTGGTGCCGTCCACAGGAGTTCTTTGCAGGTACGTGGTGGTGGTATAAGACCTTGAGCCTCATAGAATTGAGGCAATCCATAATCAGTTATTTTAAGTACCCAACGTGCGTCAACAACACAATTACGTGATGTTAATGTACCGTGAACACGCAATGGTGAGGCATGCAGATAACGCATGCCACGTACTAAGTCTGTTAACAGACTTAAACGAAATGACCAGTCTAATTTGATTTCATCCATAATGAGTACATCCTGCAGTGAGCCACGCGAACAATAATCGAATACCATAGCGGTGCGATTGGGATCCGCTAGCCAGCCAATGAGGGGATTCATATTCTCATGTCTAAGGCCATGGGCCATAACCAATAAATCCATGGCTTTGGATTTTAATTCTGTAGAGCCATTAAGTGGTACCTCTTTAAGTTGCACCAAATCACCATTATAACGTGCTCTCATGTCCAAGAGGGCTGGATTATGCCGAGCCAAACTGGCTGAACCCGAACTGGTTTTACCATTAGCGGTGGCTGTATTTGAATTATTGCCGGCTCCTGGTATAAGAAAACCAAGATTTTTCAATGAACCTATTGAGCCCTTTAATAAATCCGGTTTGTCTACTTCGGGGCCACCAAACTCTTGTAGTTGTTGTAACCAACAGCATAACATGGCTTCAATGCCTTCATCCACCTGTAGAGATAAATAGAATCATTATTTTTGTTTTCCCTTTTTTTATTGTTGCTGTTGCTGTCTCTGTTGTTGCATAGCTGTGTGCAACATTTGGTGCTGGTGCGTGTCTGTCTGTCTGTGTGTCTGTCTATCTGTTTTAGTATGTGAGCAGATTAAATATACTTACACGCCGTGAATCAACCGGGAATACAAAATCATTTGCTGATAAAACAATTTTATTGGGTCCTTTAGATAAACGTTTGCGTAATAAATAATTTCTAAAGGAATAACAAGAAAATTGAAAGAGAAAAAAGGAAAGAAAATGGAAATAAATAAGAAAATTACATGCATAAAATATAATAATTTTTCTTTAGAGATTTTCTTTTTTTTTATGTGCAATAAAGAAGTGTTTTATTATGAATGATGATGACGATAAATACGATGCATGATAAATATTTAATTTGTTTTATTTTTTTTTTTTTATTTGATTTCGTTTTTGCAGAATCTTTTATTATACGAGGTGACAAAATGTTTCATTTTTCGTAAAGCATTTCATTATGGCAGAATTATAAGGAGAATTTTCCTTTAATCATGGTGTTACGGAATATTTTTTTTTTGTTCAATAAATTTTTTTATTGAAATATGAATGAAAAGAGTCAATGAAAAGAGTTCTTTTCATCTTAAAAAGGTTTTAACAGGATACAATGTCAGTGTTTTTTCATTTAAAGGTGGCATGAAATAATTTGTTTTGCACCCTTTTGCATTTCTTTAAAGAACTAATAGCTCTCATAAAGCATCTTACATCCTCAGTTTCATTATTTTTTTTTTATTTTTCCAGCTAAGCAGGTGACCGTCCTACAGTTGCATGCCTTGAAATGATAGGCTGGTGCTCCGTTGTTGCCTATAATCAACGGCAACTGTTCTAAAAATGTAAATAGTACTGTGGCATGGAACTCACTATGCTTTGCCAATAGATGTTACTGTCTTATCTTCCTATGCTGTTCGTTGTTGATCTTATACTGTCTCAATCGTTAGCAGTCAGCTCGGCTTCATACATAGATTTTTTACAATTTGATTTTTTAGAGTAAATTTTTTCAGTATAAAAAAGATTCGTGATATGAGGCAAAAACAAAAATGTCCAGTGATGTTATTCTCTCACGATAGTTATAAGTTAGAGACCTTCCTGAATAGTTTCTTTTGTTATGCGTTATGGTTTTTCAGTTTTAAGTATACAAAATTATTCGTGACATGTGACAATGGCAAAAATGCTTAATTTGGTTTGCCAAACCAAATGAGAACCTTAGTGTGAAACTATGCCAAATGTGGCTGCTATGTGAACTGAAGTGAAGTAACGTATCATGACGTCGTTGCTTTGGTGAACGGTCTTTAAAAAAGTTGATAAAAATCGATTTTTCTATCGAAAAGGTATCTTCAGCAAGGTATCTATTATTACTGCAACAGAAAAAATTATCAAACGTTTCAAAATGCTAGGCTTAGTGGTCCACTGTATATTTAGGTTTAAAACAACAAACTTTCATATATGCAATCTGTCCAGTATAGTGTTTTCCAGGCTGAGGCGCTGGAAGGCGGGAAAAGCGCTTGATATACTCGAACAGTCAGGTTATGATTTATGTCTATGTTGCAAATGAACGTCTCTTCAACGTCCGTTCTTCTCCAAGAATGCTGAGGAGTTCACAGAGAAATATCACGACATAGGGATATGGTCGGAACTTGCATTTCTGATACATTGGCCAGAGACGTTGTCAAAACCTCCGATGTTTTACAGGACTTAGATATTCTAATTGCTAAATTTAAATTTACTATTATTTGCTCGTTTCACAGGAAACCTGAAATTCATTGGCAGCAGGATTGCTAATATACATAGCTGGACTTTAATGGATAAGAACAGAATTGATTCATTTCTGTCCTTAAATCGCAACTGGTTTTAGCAATATGGTGCCGTATGCTATAAGGTACGTGATTCAATAAGCCTTTTTACAATTATTACGAGCTGAGTAACTGAGACCTTATGCTAGGTATAGTATAACAAACCAGAGTGTCTAGTGGAAATCTAATACACGAACCTCTAATGCACACTACCTACATACTAATCTACCATGGCAAACGCCATGAAACTATTGAGAGGTGAGTTGGGTGAGAATTTAATTCAAAGTCCATAAGCTTCTGGTGGAATATGTTAAGAATCTCGTATACTGGTGAGAAGCTAGGCCGTAATCCTGACTGAAGGGTTGTGATGGCTAATTATGTATGTATGTATGTATGTTTACTGGAAAAAGCCAGCCTTAATCCTTCTATCCCTTGAAGACGTTACTAGCAGGCGTTAGTAGGGTCAACGTGATGTTAAAAAATGCATTGAATGAGTGAGGAAAGGATCCAGTCTGGGTATCGGTCGCGAAAGATGATAATTTTAGTCGAACATTTTTATTATGTGTTGAAGGGTATTTTATTGACAAAATTCTTCATTATACTTTTTTGTTTGTTTTAAAACACCATTGCATAGAAACAATATTTAATCACGAAAAAACTCTTTTGAAACGTACATAATTGAAATGAAATAAAAATATCGTATAGAAATGCTACTTTGTTCATACAAAAATTAACTTTTTAATTACAAAATTGTTATTTCTAAAACTAGTTACGGGTCACAATTTACCACCAAAAAAAAAAAAATGAAAACCCACAGAGTAATTATACCATTGCTGTCCTCTAAAAAAAAACAAAATATTTTTCTATGAAACATAAAACATCGCTTTTGCTATTTCCCTTTTCTAATAGCGTAATGCCAACATCTCCTCAATGCTCAATTGCAAATTACATTTTGAAAACCACATTATTAACATTATTACAATTAACTTAACCAAATGAATTTGGCCAGAACATAAAATAAAATAAAAGGAAAAAGAAAAAAAGACAAGGAAGAATAAAAATAATGACACATACTCACCCACCCACTTAAACTTTACTTATATGCAACACTTGCCATTATGAGTCTGGAGATACCATTTTACCATAAGAGAACATTCAGTCATTCGTACAATTAAAATACAAGTAAAGACTGACCACAAAAAAGTTTTTACAATTTTTCTTCGGGTTTTATATGACGCCACAGCAAAAGGTTTTTCGTGTACTTTCTGTGTACCGCCCTTCCCTCCCTTATGTAAATGGTAGCACATTTGTGGAGCTATTGTTTCATTTTGAAATAAATTTCCTTTGTTTCGCATAATAGTTTCTGATGTCCTCTTTACATAAGGATATACACTTTTATAGTCCATATGGGTATGTTGGGTTTATGCTAATGCTTGTTTATGCCTATATAAAGGATACATACGAGGATGAATTCAATATCAAAACAACAATTATGTTGGAACTAAAGGGAAAGAGGTTGTAGGAAGAGCAAGTGAATATGAGCTTATATTATTTGTAAAATGCAGGAGACAGCAGAGAACCACTTGTAGGAAGAGAATTTCTACAACATAGAGTGCGGCTTACAAGTGAGGTTAATTTGTAATACATTATGTGCACCGCTGTTCGATTGACCACGAATGGGTTTACTTTATAACAAAAAAGTAAATTTCGTTGTTGTGTCGTTAGGACAGTATAACAGAACGCCCTTGCTATTCAAAAAAGTTTGAAGCTTCACTTTTGTTAATAAAGATTTTGGAGATTTCTGACATGCAGTCAGAAGCCTTAAGACAGACTTTCAACCATCATTACAACACAGAGAGCTGTATTTAACTTTAAGAGGATACACTCGCCTTTGTTACGAAAGCTCTACTTAAAAATTGTAATAAACTTGAAGAATGTTTTCTCAGTCGAAACTATTTTTTATACAGATGCTGTGACAGTGTCAACTATAGGAGAACTGATTGCGAATCAAACCAAAGATTCAAAATCTTTAATTCATTACTTTCTTAGTTAATTGGACGAAGTCGTCGAAGTTTAGAAGGTAACGTGTGGACGTATTAGACGAGATACCGTGGTTCAATCCCTAATCCCTGGCTTAGACATCTCTCACTTAGGCTAGGTGATTACCAGAACCCAACTCGGGCACGCATAGAGGCCCGTTGTGGTGTCACAGAAAAGAATATTTTTTTCGGCGATTTCCTCTCAGAGAGTAGATAATATTTCCATGAAATGTTTCTCAAAACTCTGTCCTTCGGTGTCAACATTAAACTGTATAGGTTAGTGCTGCCACTTATCAATCAAATTTACATAACATAACATGAGTGGTGTGAGAAGCTAAGCCGTAATCTTGTCTAAGTACTTATTACTAGTGTTGTGTACAAAAGTACAAGATCCTAAGCAAAGTAGGAATACTGTACTAGGACACGTACTCATTAATGCCGCATACATACATACCATTACAACCCTTCAGTCATGATTACGGCCTAGCTTCTCACACCACTGCTGTTGTGTGCCTTAATTTTAAACTTGAGTGGCGGGACATACAGTTCGTTTTGAAGTCTGGCCTGGGGCTTAAACCCGGACTTTACGTCTAATAAGCGACCTAGCTTCTCACACCACATGTAATAAAATTAAAGCACACAACATAAGTGGTGTGAGAAACTAGATAGTAATCCTGACTAAAGTGTTGTAATGATCAATTATGTATGTAAGGATATCGAACATGTGTGTTTGAAAGCATGAGACTTGGCAACTATCGAATGGTAATGGAATCTTTTATTCCATTAATGAAAACTCCAATAACTGGCTTGTGGTGAAGCAATTTACGAAGCACTGTAAATAGAACAAGAAGTCCATTAGGCCATTACACAACCTGTATGTGAATAGAGGACTTATGCAAGAACAGCGAGGATGTTAAGTACAGAGAGTAATACTGTATGGTGGTCCCATGGAAGAGGCGATTGATGCAGTAATAGCCACCAAGATAATTATTAAAATCATCCTTCTTATGATAACAGATAATAATCTTTAAGGAGTAGCGTATCATATAGTCGGTACTGCAACATTTCTGTTTTTAGTTTTCCTTTATCTTTTATATTCTTCTATGTATTTAATTTTTTTTTCTCTGTCATTTATTTAGTTTTTCACATGACAAAATAGTTGTATTTCATACAGCTGAAACCACAAAAACTGTATTTAATAATCGTTATAAAGCAGAAAATCTAGGGGAACTATTAAAACGATAATTACGACAATCGTTCTTTAAGAAATATAAGAAAAACAACAAAAAAAAATCACACGTCATCATGATTAGCCAAAAAAGGATAAGAGTTTGTCATTATTTTTATATTGAAGCGTCCAGTTGATGGATGACAAATGCAATAAGAATTGTTTGCTCATATTCTATAGTTTTTCGACAAACATTCTCAGACTAAATACCGAAAAGGACATTAAAGGAATAGTTAGTCATGTAAAGGCTTTCTAATGATTCTTAAGTAAGCTTTTCACTTATGAGGAAATTACTTTTTAGAATGTAAAGAAAAGTCATTATTTAATGGGCGACACAATTTATTAATACAAAAGATAATATCCGACACTAACATACAAAAGTAATCATACGTTGTTTGGAAATGAAAGTCATTATGCGTTTGGAAATGAAAATATTTTTGGTGTGGAGGCAAACTGTTGACCTGTGGTTATTTATCTTCTTATGTTTAGAAATAGTAGAGTAATGATACTTAGTAAAGGTTAAGAATCATTTAAAATAAGGAAACTCTACAGAACACAATAGACTTGGCTGTTTAATATCCAAAACATCTTTATTTACACTTCAGTTAACCTAATTTAAACGAAGTAACGCAGAAGTGTGTACACAAAGTAAAGGACGCAGGCTTCAAAAAATAACTTAACACGTTGACTTCCACGGCAATTTTCAGAAAACTGGCCACGCAAGCAAACTTTGACTTTTTGTTCTTTTCCCAGAAGCCATTTATCGATACTAACACTCATATAATACAGTTTTATTCGTAGCTACATCAAAATGGCAGGTTTAGTGAGTACGAGTTAACTCGTAGTTGGCACCCTAGAAGGAAACGCAATCTACGGGTTATCTCGTAGTTGGCAGTCAACGTGTTAAGGAAGTTTTATCAAGCTGTTCCAAAAAACAGGAAAGGCTTTACATCCGCTGCATCAAATCTGTAATTCTATGAACGACTAGCTTGTAATGGACTAGCAGAGAGACTATCATTAAGTGTTCATAGTTGGGAACTTCTTTTTCTTAGGGCCTGAGACGTGAAGAGAACAACTGTATGGAGATTTTGCGCAAAAAACAACCGTCAACTCATATTGCCAGTTGCCAATGATCATCCATGGTTTTTGAAAAAGGAATCAATTCTTCATTTCACGTTTAAGTACGAGAGAGTGCAGTATATTGCACAATCAAGAACTGGACTGGATTAGCCCGCAAGCACTGGAAAATATTCAGATCAAACGTCTGCAATGTGCAGGTCAAAGGATGTGAGCTTAAAATGGTTATTCAAAAAGTGTACATGTACCGGAGGGCTAAACTTGGAATAAAACGATGCGAGAAAATAAAACATAGTATAGCTTACTGAAATACAATGGTCCCAAACAGAGACCTACCCGGGGACATGAAAGTTCAGCTCTGCAAAAGTTAAGCAAGAAAATGTGACGCTGTAGGAGTAATAACTGTAGTAGCCCATATAATGCTGCCCATATAAGACCAAGACAAGTAACCTAGGTTCCAGAGAAGAGGTCAGCAATGATTATTAAAAAAGATGAGTAAATTCGAATCATACTAATAACTTCTAATACTTATACGCATTCATACTTATTTTAATACCATACTCATACCACTCAAATTACTCATGCTTAATTAACAATACGTATGATGTTGTTGATTTCTACTCTACTTTACTCAAGATTTACAAGAATCACAAAATAAGTATGTTTCGCGTACGAACACTGCAATAGTCACTAGAAGGTTGAGTGTTTGCTTTGCTTGCTGTCTTTGTCTTTTTATTTATTCTTTTTTTTCTGTAAATGCAACAACAACTAAGACTGTAAATATTGATGAATGATTCGAATCTCTCGAATCATTTATGAGTATTAACAGTATTTTTCTAAATTTATGAATCTCTGAAAGAGTAGGCATATGAATCAAATATATTTCAAATGTTATAAGTTTGATGTCAACGTTGTACTCATACTCTTTGCAACTGTGTACTTATAAATAAATGTTGTAGTGAGTAGGAATGAATCAGAGCAGTTGAATTTCAATACTGTTGACTCACATACATACATAATTGGTCATTACAATCCTTCAGTCAGGATTATAACCTCGTTTCTCACGCCACTTATGGTGTGTGCGTTAATTTTTATACATGAGTGGTGGGACCTACACTCCGTCGACTCAGAACGACAGATTTGTTTGAGAAGCTTTTCATGGCAATTTTATGTTACTCCCAGAGTTTTTGCCGGAAATCTGCTGAGAGGAAGTCACCGAAGAAATATTTTTTTCATATGCCGTTTTGATGGAGATGCCTGACCTGGGGTTTGGACCGAGGCCTCACATCTAATAAGCCAACATACTACCTACTAGACTACGGCGAGCGAATCAGAGTTGTTGAATTTCAATATTGTTTTGACTCACTCATACTCAAAATTTCATGAGTACTTACATACACATACATAATTGGCCATTACAACCCTTCAGTCAGAATTGCGGTCTAGCTTCTCACAGTACTTATGAGTAGCGAAAAACGATTCATTGCTGATCTCTGTTCCAGAGGACTGCTGTCTTGATAGCAATTGCTACTAGGCTGACTTAATGACTCTTTCTATAGTTTACTGGTATCTGAAAATCTAATTTAGTACGTGAGGTACTCAACAATGCCATGCAATATTTTCAAATGTTTGAAGGAAGGACAAACGGCAGCAAGGTTCGTTTTAAAATTATTTAATTTCACTTTAGAAAAATGTGATCGGATATGAAGCTTTAATGTTCCATCATCACAAAATCTCATGTGTATTACAACTCATGTGTTGCATCATACCAAATATTTAATCCAAACTGAAAATATTCACAGTTATGTTGAGCCACCATAAATATTCAAAATGCGTAATTGAAATTGTTGTTGGAATTAATGAAATATTTAGCCCATCTTCTGTTATTTATTTGAATATTAATTTTTAATTAAAATATCATTATCATACACATTTTAAAATGTTTAAATAACGATTTTCAAAATAAATTCATTTCAAAATACAAAAACATATAAAATACCTTGTATTGTCGTCTATGAATACATACATACTTACGTATGAAAACTGTTCATTTGAATTAAACACACATACACAGACAATATTCATACATACCTCATGGCAATGCCAGCTGCTACACTTGCGACAACAATCATCAGCAAAAGACACACACAAATCGCTATAATCGTCCAACATATTGAGCCACAATGCCAAAGTTGTGCGGTGCTTACTAACAGCCAATCATCATAGCCGGGTAGTATGGAATGGGTAATAAAGGTTTTTAAATTGATTTCAGGCTGTTCCAGTATCAATAGGGGCCGCCATTTAAATACTAATGACGGTGATGATGTTGCTTGTGTTGAGGCAGATGATGATGATGATGATGATGAAGGTGAGGAATTTTCATGAGCGGCGGTTCTATTTGTTTTCGAGTGTTTTACATTTGCAAAATGGTTTGCGTTCATATTGCTGCTGGTGTTAGTGCTGGCGCTGTCATAAACAGTTTCACTGCCTTTGCCACGTACCACATCTAACACAATAAAATCGTATTTTGGCAACTGTTTTGTGGATTTTGTGGAGCCGCTTGTAGACGAAACGTTTGGCAATGAATTTAATATGTTGGCAATTAGAAAATCATAGAAATTGAAAAAGTCTATAAAGTTTCTTAAATTCTCGATTAATTGTTGTTCCTTATGGTGTGTATGATTTTGGCACAGACTATCTAGCGTTGCATGCAGTTTCGCATTCAAACAGTTTTCTTTAATATCCACTGTATTTGCACACATTTGATTTATATCCCTGAAGGTGGATGTGGAGGAGGAAGTCCTATTATGAATACCACATTCATTGGAAATCATTTCATAAAATTTCACATCCTCATTATCTCCTCCTTTGGATTGCAAAACTTCCGCTACCGATTTATCCAGATGTATAGGCCAATTCGTTTCCTTGTCTTTGTGTTTTTGGATTTCATCACGTTTTAGCTTTTGCTGGCGAAAATTTTGTACCATTTGTATGCCATTATTATCATCGAAGGCCACATTAAGAAAATACCGATAGTTGTCACTCAATATTGTCAACAGCAGCAGATTGGACATTAGTTGCGATTCTGGATTTATACGTGTCAGATATTTGTAGAAACGATTCTCCGCATTGAACGATGTTGCCACAATGTCAATGAGCAACACTTTGGTGTACACTAACGATTCCAATAAGCTGAGCAGGCGTAATGTTGTAACATCATTCATGGCAGCCGTAATGATTATTGCTGCGAAAGAAAATATTTGAAAATAAAATTCAACGATATTTGACACATGAATTTAGCAAAAAATAAACACACGGATGGTAGGCAGAGTAATTGGGTTTTTCTTTTTTTGGACAGATTTTGGCAATGAGAACTGTGGTCTAAGAAGTAACAACAAATACCAATAAAAGGCTAAGACATTAGCTGATATTGCGGCATACAATTCTTTCAGTATTCAAGGTTCCCCAATAAATAAGGAAGAGTAATTGCGCCTGGTGTCAACCTACGTTTGACAAATTTCTCTCATGATGCTTAAAAGCATCAGAAATTAATTGTTACGTTGACAATTACGTCAACTTGTCAGTCATAAATGTTTGTCGAACAAAATATTGTTATTTCATTGGGTGACAGAGAAATTTGTTTAGAAAGTCTTGAAATAACTACAAGTACTTTTTGTATAACTTTAGTGATGGATTTACACCGTGGACTACATCTCAATGGAAGACTGCAGAAGGTTAACGTAACGTAATGTTTAGACAGTCATTTTTCGTAGCTTTTATCGTTTTTTACCTTTTTTTCAAACTACTACTTTGACCACAGCCACCATTACGACCAGGTTCATCTTTCTGCTTAAAAACCTAAATGAGTTATTGAAAGTTTTAAAGCTCCGCGTTCTATTAGTGATTTCCAGGGCCCGCTGTGGTTTGTGGCTTATTCGCAAATGTCGGCAACTTAAGAAAATCTCGATCACATTATCTTCATTTGAGTGACCATGTCTAAGAAGCCGCCGTGGTCTAGTGTGTAGTGTGTTGGCTTATTAGATCTGAGGCCTCGTTTCAGACCCCAGGTTAGAAATCTCCAACTAAACGAAATACAAAAACATATTTCTTCGGCGACTTACTCTCAGCAGATTTCTGGCAAAATCTCTGGAAGTAAATAAAAATTGCCATGAAAAGTTTCTCAACAAAAACTGTCGTTCGAAGTGGACTTTAAACTGAGAGACTGAGGTGTGAGAGACAAGATCGTAATTCTGAATAAAGGGTTGTAATGAACAATTATGTATGCATGACTGTGTCCTCAAATCGCTTGTGCAAAATAACCAATGTGGCACAAGCTGTGTGGTCGATAGTGCTGTCCTGTAAAACAACATGGCGTTAGTTTCAGATAACCTAGTTCGAACCGAAAGAATTTGGTAATCATCGAACTAAGGTGCTCATCGCTGATAATGCTGGCCTGTTCACATCAAACTGTGACCGTTCTTGCTATGCATGCTTTTGGATTGGTATCATGTGGATTGGTATCATTCCAATTTCGACAAATTTGTTTGTTCACATATTAATTCACCCAGAATGGGAAGCAGAAGATAATTTTTCGATAAAAATTACACTCAGTTGCCAAGCATTTAACAAACACATATCGTATGCTATTGTTATCCATGGTGATTTGGCAAAACAGATTGAATAAATGATAACTAATTGTTTGTACGTAGTTTCAACAAAATGGCCATTTTCTTAGGTTAATAGATATCACATGTGGCCTAAGTGCGGCTATCTATTGAATAGACAGTCACCTTAAATGCGAATAAAACTCAGGACATGACCCCTACTTTTGCAGTGCAATGTAATACAACTAAAAATAATTATTGGTAGGGAGTCACAGCTAATGTCTATAAATTATGTAAATGTTCCCTATCATTTACATAATAATGACTGCTGAAAGACAGATCCTCATAGTCAAACACAACATGGGTGAAATAAAAAGCTAGGTTGTAGTCCTGACTAAAAGGTTGCAATGAGCAACTAGGTACATAACTAAATGGCCTTCTTTAGTTGAAAAAGAATCAGTTCTTGTAGTGTTTTTGAAAAACCAAGATATCAATATATCCATAACCAATATATCAATGTGGTACATAAAACAGGAGAAGTAAATTGTAAATAAATATTAAAATAAGCCTTTTAGATAAACTTAATTCATGATTAAAGGTTAAGAATTCCAACCACGTTGCCACTGTTCCAAAATCCATAAACAAATTTACTAGATAATAAGTGGTAAGCAAAATCTATTTTAAATATAGATTTCCAAAACCAAAATCTATACTTACCTTTGCCAATTTTATCGTCTAAATTCAGATCACGTATGTCATCTTCACCAATTTCAATTTGATACGGCACATGCATATTGGCGGCTATTGCCATTGGTAATGCCCAATTTTCATCTGAAACAATAAAATTACAAGAAAAACAACCATTTAGGCGTTAAGATATTATAGACAAGAACAAGAACAAGTTAAAACAACAAAAATGAAATGGATACAGTGAAAAAGTTTTCGATATTCATGTAATGAGTGGGGTAATGGTGGTAATGTGAAAGTCAAAAAGAAAACAAAAAATTCCAAAATAGTTTAACTTTGCAAAAGAGAAACAGTAAGAAGGATATGGTAGTTTGGTTTCCATTTCTCTTATTTAATGTTTTCAAATGTAAATCTTTCTGTATTGTATGTATGTATTGCCTTATATGGTAGATATAGGCCAGAGTTAAGGAACAAAGACCAAAAAAACAATACATATTAATGATAGCATATAGCATAAGCACAGATACATATGTGACATAAGAGAGGCAAAACTATTTCATTCATTTGACTCTCTTCTTCCTCTACAAAACTTCTACAGTAACAATGGCATTTGTTTTAAGAGGAGAAAACAAGAAGGAAAATGAAAAAAAATTGTTACTGAAATGAAAATCCCTTTTGGGGTAGCTTCGATTGAATCTTAAGTTTATCAAAGTTTGGCCTTGAGAAACCATCTCGAACAGGAAAAGTGCAAAAAAAAAAGTTCAAGATTTTATTTCCTTTTTTCCTTTGGGGGGGCAAAATAGAAAAGTTTTCTGCCTTTTTTGTTTTCAATCTCTTTTAAGCTTAAGGCTGAAATTGAAAGTGTCTGACTGTGCCTAAGCTTAGGCGAGAAGATTGTTAGAAAAGAATTTGTGTTGAGCTGGAAATTAATTTGAATGTCTTACTTTTCCAAAAAAAAACTTTGATCATGACCTTTAATATTTAAATAAACAAACAAGCTAAAAAACCCAGGGACTTAAAAAATATTTTTTCCTTATAATCAATATAAACATCAAAAAGCATGTGAGTTTCTTAATACTTGACTCAAATGATTTGCACAAAACATAGTAGGCAGGCCATTAAACTTAAAACTTATGGGCCATAATCGATTTCTGTAATAGGTTTGTATGGTATAAGGGTTTACAACGAACATGGTTAACCAGTTTACCGCACAACTCTAATTTAAAGTCCGTGTTTAACGATCTGTCAGGTGCTAGTGTGTCATTCAGGAGGGACTATGTGGAGGCTGCATATCTTTTGTAAATATATAAATTTGCAGGTAAATTTAATTCTTTATTTAATCTGAAACGTTCTGCAAATATTTCTTGACTTCAATTTGTTTCTCTAAATTTAAAACTTCTATCCTGACTGCCTCTTGAATTTTACGGAAAAATATTCCTCCGCTGTCTCTTAAAACATTTTAAACGCATATATGCGTACGTATTTTCTCCTTCCATCATTCAAATCCCATTTGTAGTAAAAAAAAATAATCTTTTTCTGTCGTTATTTATGAGAACAACAAAGCACTTGATCCTGTTTGTATTCATGCTCAGCGCCTTTTGTACGCTGATTATTTTCATTTTATATTCTCCATGAAACTAATTAACGACATTGAATTGACACAATTTTCAAACAGTAATTAAGTTCAGTTTTTCACTTTTTGCCTTCTGAAAAACAGAAAAACAAAAGAAAAACAGAAGAAGTAAAAAACTATTTTCTTCTTCCTTCCTTTCGATGGAAACGAATAGCTGGGAAAATGATAAGAATGTTTTACGCTTCAATGCCATTTGTGTTCATCATTATACACAGAGTTCTTGGAATAAGCGGAGGTAATTTAAGAAATGAAAAATAGGGGAGGTATTTGGACATTTTACACATGAACGGTGTATGACACGTGACGTAGAAGATTTAAGCAAAGTTACGTGATGACATTTATTTTGCTTAATTTTTTAATGCAGACCTTCATGCTAAAGCTATCCGATCAACTTCAATTCTATTGCTTTGATAAACTTTAGAATGTTGTTCGGTTCGGATATTGCTTAGTAGTTGAATCGTCCTCAGACGTATGCGTTGGAGATGCATTAGGGCCGTGCAGATTTCAACTATGTGTTCTGACTGTTCATTTTTCCGTATCACGGAGTCTACATATTGGTCTTCGGTCGATTCCTGTTTTTCCATATGGGCTACGGCCGCTTTTCCAACCATTGGTTGTTTCAGAGGTAAGTGAGAATGAGATCCTTTTATACAGTAAGGTCAGTAATGTTTCTTAAAAGTTAACATTAACAAAACCGTATACTTGATTTTTAGCCGAAGATATACTTACAACAACATACTGTTATTGTAGAAAGAGCGACTGAATTGAAATCATTTGGTTTCCTACGAACAATGAATTGGAACGTCTCTACGGAAGTATGTCATTGCAACAGCTTTACAAAACTCTATGCCCGGTCTGTTCTTTTCTTATGGTATAGCAATAGGGAACTATTGGACTGAATAAAGAACATGGACTGTATGAAGTATACGTTGCCAGTGAGGTAGTTTCCTCAAACAAAACATCTTGTCTGGATCACATAATCCATAATTAGTAATATTGTTACGAAAAACGGGTAGACACGTAAGCGAGAACGCAACAACAAAGAATGTAACAAAAATACACAAACAACAATGAAACTACAATGGATTCCTCGAGAACGCGAAGCCATGAACATTCGCCTTCAAGAACATTCATCAGACTGTTTACGTGGGCATATAAAAAGGCAAGACAAAGCAAGCAAGACCAGTAGTAAGAATTCAATCAGTCTTGTGTGAAGACGAGTTGCATGTGAAGAGAACAGTCGTGATTTGAAGATCTCTGTTGTAAATATCTGCGTTGTAAGCAAAGAAGAATAGCAAACAAGTAATTATTGTTGTATACGTCAAGTTATAAACAGTGGCACACCAAAATAGTGCGAACAATTAAGAATTTAATTGAAATTAAACACCAATTTATTTTTATTTTGTTTGCAATCAACAAACTCATATTTGAAACGTTTTTAAAAACGTAAATGAAACCTCGATAATCTGAAGAGCAAATGGGCATAAACTGGCATGCGGAAAGTAGGTTACTCCTTGAAAGGGGTCTTGGCCTCTAGACTTACATATATAATTTGTCATTACAGCCCTTAATTTTATACATGAGTGGCGGGACCTATCGTTTAAAGTCGACTCCAAACGACAAATTTTCTTTTGAGTAACTTTTCATGGTAGTGGAATAGTATTTATTTCACTTAATTTCTTTAAATGCATCATAAAGGTTAATATAGAGTATCTAACGAAACAGTTTAAATAATATTTTCTAAGAATATTTTTTTAAGAATCTACCCATACCATAAGGTTGTCTCATTCTATTTTGCAGCAGTAAACAATTAAAAAATTCTTATTAAATAATAAATAAAGAGTTTGCATTGCTGCTGTAAATAATATTTGTTTAGAGTAATAGAATCTTAAATTGGCCTTTGGACACATCAAAATCAAATTGAAAAGTAAATATTTGTTTTAATTAAAATGAAATTTAAAATCTTTTTTTAAAACATAAATACAAGTATTCATTATGAAATGCATATCAACATTTCCTAGTTTATGTCAATTTACATTAGAAACCACAATCATTTTTGGCATGTTATTCAATACAGATGGAAAAAAAACTAATTTCCTACTGTACTCGTACTGTGTTTCAATCATACGGCAAATCAATTCATGATTTTTGGAAAATCGAAAAATTTTGTATTTATTCTATGAATAGAATAGTTTACTAACAATCATCTCATGATACAATATTTACATATTTTAGAATTTAATTTTAATAGAAAACATATTTTATAGTAAACATATTGCAGTTTAATTTAAATAATATTTATGTATACATATACAAATAAGTACAATGAATATACAGTGAGCTTCAAAAGATAGTTTACATTAAAAATATATATCAATATATTAACAAATTTTTTCAGGCACTCTCCTTAAGTTGGGTTTGTTGATTGTTAGAATTTTATCCCTAGTATACAGTTTCTTTTGACGTTCACTGTACATTCATTGTACTTATTTGTACAATAAATTTTTTATTGTTTTAAATAAAATTGTTAAAGTATCAACTAATTTACAAAGAGTTCAAATTAAATGCCATAAAGCCTGATTGAAAATATCAACAAAGAAATATTAATTTATGCTACATAGCATGATTAACTCGAGAATCACAACTATGTATGTACTCATAATTTTTATGGTTTCAAATACGATTTAAATTGGACATTGAGAGGCTAGACAATAAGTAACATACATACATAAATGGTCAGTACAACCCTTCAGTTAGGATTACAATCTAGCTTCTCATATCACTTTATGATGTTGTGTGTGTTAATTTAATACATGAGTGGCGGCTCGTATAGTTTAAAGTCGCCTCCGAACGACGGATTTATTGAGAAATTTTTCACGAGAATTTTATTTACTCTGACAGTTTTTTTGATAGAAATCAGCTGAAAGAATGTCGCCGAAGAAATATTTTTTCATATTTTCGTTTGTTGGGGGCTTGATTCGAGGCCTCACGTCTAATAATCCAATACAACATAAGTAACATATTTATTTTAAACAGCCATCAGTTAAAAGAGTGCAATGCATTGGGCTTAGAGCTAGAAAAATAGGTTTCTGAAGTAGTGTTTATGATTATTTAAGTCCTAGAAAAAAGTCCGTAGAATGTAGATTGCATTTTGTTTCCAATGTATTGTGTAATCTTCTAGGATCCCAATAGGCACCTTTATTTCACCAACCAAAGAACAGTTGAAACACAACACATATTGCAAAGATGCTTCAATGAACGAACAGAATTGTATGCTTAACCGGCATTAATGATCTGCTCTTCCGGGCTGCATCCTATATGTGTTGGAGATGGAAACCTTACAATAGACTTTGACGCACGATTTGGAATCAGTTATATACAGTGTAAATGGTAAGGATATATAGTGAAGTATTTCTTGGGTTGTCATAAGAAACCAAAGTTTGTTTAAACTATCCCTTAAGTCGCCATAGTCTAGTAGGCAGTGTGTTGGATTATTAGAAGTGAGAGCACAGGTCAAACCCTAGGTCAGACATATGCAGCAAAAGGAAAAAAATTATTTCTTTGGCGACTCTCTCTCAACAGATTTTTGGCAACAACTCGACTTTCGACTTTAAAACATAGGTCCCGCCACTTATGGATAAAAATTAACACACCCAACATAAGTGGTGTGAGAAGCTAGGTCGTAATCCTAACTGAAGGGTTGTAATGACCGCATGAGCAACATCGTCCTCATACCTGCTGTCATGTTTCATTATTTTCTTATGATCTGTACAGTAAGGTAGGTTAAGACTTTGGTTTTTCATCGTGTGCCTAAGCACTTATTGATATCTGTTTGCACCGGCAACAAAATTTCATATCAGATAGAACGCTCCTGGTCCCACCTAATACAAAGCATAACTGTAATGTAATAGATAATCTACATTGATATTAATTCGGTCAACAGCTAAATACCCTTCCACATGCAATTTCTTGAGTTTGAATTTGGATTGAAGAAACTTACCAATGCCATTACACCACAGTGTAGTGGTTAAAGTGTTTGATTTGGTTTGAAAGCAAGGATTGCAGGTTCAAATATTTGTGACGGAGCAAAGAAATATGCTGAGAGGTAGTAGCCGAAAAAATATTTTTTCATATTTCGTTTTGTTCGAGAAATCACAAGTGGGGTTTGAACTGTGGACTCACGTCTAATAAGCCAGTACAGTACCTACTAGACTACGGAGAACTGTAACTAGAGCTCATTAAGAATCTTATATATTAAATTCGAATAAAATCAAATTAAATATTTAAATGGTAACTAACGTGCTAAATATATCGTATATTTCTACATAAAATTCACAAAAGAGTGGATATTCTTTAAATTCTAGAATTCTATGAACTCCTGCTGTTCATATAAGGAACATAAAGTGGCAATGATTTGATTACCTTTTATCTTCTCAGCTGTTGTGATGATTTATTCATTTTTAATGCCTTCAAGTAAATTAACCTTTTTATTGTTTTAATTTAAAACAATTTTTGTGTGTGTTTTTTAATGGAAAAAGTTAAGCAGGTTAGCTCTTTTTTTCATTCCTTTCAAGTGTTAAGTGTTCTTTAATTAATTATTATTTACTGTGAATGGAATATATACCCTTTTTAGTGTTTTTATTATTTAAAATTTATTTAAATTATTCATTTTGAATTTTAACTTTTTATATTCATTTCACAAAGCTGTGTGAGTTGCTTTATATTACATTTTCTTGTTAATGCTTCTCAAGCGCGTGGCTTAATTTTCTATACAACGTCCGTGCTTCATAGTAAAGTAGATTAGTAGGGGAATTAAAAAATAATAAATAGAAATGTTTCGGAATTCTTCTGTGAGAAAAGTAAAATAATTGCCGTAAAGTAGTTGCATGAAAAGAGGTATTATAAGCATACTTTCATAAAATTTCTAGCAATTCAACGTAACCAAAGAGGGAAATAAAATGGAAGTATGTAAGTGTGTTAGTAAAAGCGGAAATTTTTAACTAAACGGAAGATGAGATTGGAAAGCTAATCATGTAAAAGATATTATGTTTTTATAAAGTTATTATAAATATTATTGTTGTTGTACGAAATTTAAATTGTCAGTGGATGTCTATAAAATGCATTATCTCTGGTAATACTAATTCCATTAAGTAATACTAAAGCTTATTTGAAAACTGAACTTTAAACCTCCATCTTATTAAAAGGCATTATGAAAATCATACTATTTTGTAAAAAGTTATTAACGTTTAAAAAATTATGAACAATTCTGCCCAAAACAACTTAAGAAATTTATGAACAGGATGCTGTATCAGTTTAAAGATCCACAAGGGATAAATTGATAAATCATTCGAATAAAAATAGTGTTCCAGCAAGTCGTCGTAGTCCAGTAGGTAATGTGTTTCCTTATTAGACGTGAGGAATCGGCTTTTCGGCGGCTGCCTCTCAGTAAATTTCTGATAAAAATTCTGAGAGTAAATAAAATTGCCATCAAAAAGTTTCTCAAAAAACCCTTACTTGACTTTAAACTGTGTGTGCCACTACTCATGCATAAAATTAACGCACACAACATGAGTGGTATGAGAAGCTATGCCGCAATCCTGACTAAAGGGTTGTAATGTATGTGTGTATGTATGTATGAATTTGTAATGACCCTACGTTCCTTATTATTTCAGGCGGATACTTTTTCTGCTAAATAAGCTGTGCGCATGGAATCAGGAACCTGTCTGCTTCAGGAACTTGATCATATGTGTGAACAGTCAAGCAGCTATCAAAGCGCTGGGATCCCACCTCAAATCAAATCAAAGCGTGTCAGGAGTTACTCGGTCTGTCGCACTACGATTACTGCAGTAGCTGCCAGTGTGTGGAGGAAACAGAGCAGGTACAACACCTTTTATGTGAGTGCTGTGCACTTCAAAACAGATCTCCTCGATTTTTTTGGATGATAGATCTGGAGATGGTGCCTAACGTGTCGCTAAGGGAACTGACCGGTTACAGCGGGAAGGTTAAAGAAGCATGATAAGGGGGCTTATTTTTTACTGGGTAATACAGTGGCAAGCTACCCACTAACCTAACCTAACCTAACCTGTATCCCTTAAACAAATTATGGAGGAATATATATTTATAAATAAGAATTTCGTTCATAGCAACTGTAAATTATTTTATAAATTTTTAGTTCTGCACCCCCCTTTGCAACTAAAAGTTTTCATCTAAAATACAACAACAATATTTACCATCTTGCCTCAAGACAAAGTAATTCTTATAGTGAACCAAATTCAAATGGAAAATTTTCTTTTTCATTTCATTTTTACTGTATCGCTCTTTAGAATGATAATTCTTCGGTGATAAATAATTTTTGCTGTTGTTGTGATTGTTGTTTCATTTTGGGCTTCTTTTAGGTTTCGTTACACATGCATAGTTAATATTCTTGAAAGATATTTGATGTTGTTTCATTACTAATAACACTCATACGCACTCATACCCCAGATACACACATCCATATATGTATGTACATATACTACGTACATGTGTGTAACATGTTATTACTAATTGAGTTTGCTAAGAGTTTCTCAGCACATCATACGCCCTTTTTAGAGCCTACTCTTTATGCTCTTGCACATAAACTTATATGATCTAGTGAGGGGTATATGTATACAAGTATGTTTTCAAGATATTTACTATGTAAGTAGTTTGGGGGGAAGTATTCCTTAGGGTTATAGAGATTAAGAAGGAAAACTATTTTTAATTATATTTTGAATTCTAATTTTAAATCATTTTCTTTACATAACTAAGCATCATACATATTGTTTTTGCACTTTTTTATCTTTATGGAAAGGTGAGCTTATATTTTGTAATTTGTTTTATATACCATAAAGGACATTTATGTCCTGTTCTTTTGGGAACAGCTTATACGAGTCTCTTTTTGAAACTATCAGTTTAGAATATTTAATTTCATTTCTATGATAGATACTTTAAGTAGTCACTGTAATCTAGTAGGTAGTGTGTTCGCCTGTTAGATGTGAAGTCACAGTTCACACCAGATATCAGCAATGAGTATTCAAAAAGATGACTAGATTCGATGAGTGATAAGTCTTTCTGAATGTTATCATTAACTTTTTCGGTGATTGGTCTACCGAGTGGCGGAACATATTGTTTAATTTCGACTCTGAGTGGTAGATTTGAGAAACTTTGCATGGCAAATTTATTTTATTCTCAGAGTTTTTGCCAAGAAGCTAAAGGGAGGAAGTAAATCAAAGCAATTTTTTTTTTGTATTTCAGTTATCTGAGCCAGGGATGGAACCACTGACTCTCGTCTAAGCCAACATACTACTTGCTATAGTCAATAAAAAAAACAGCATTGGGTGCTCTAGTAGTCTAGTGTGGGTAGTGTGGTAAACTATTAGGGTGATGATGGTGAGTTCGACTTCCATCAGAGTCTCTGGTTTGTTAAACTACACCGACCATGAAATCTAAGTTACTCAACTCGTAATAATTGGACACACTTTGTAATTGTAATATAATTAATATATAATGAATGAATAAATATTTATTTATTTATTTATTTATTTATTAATTACAATACAATTATAAATTATATTCTAATTTTTATACGAGCGGAGTAACAAGACCATATGCTCGGTGTAGTGTCACAGACCAGAGTCTCTGGTGGGAATCGAACCCACGACCCTCACGCTAATAGTCTAGCACACTACCCACTAGACTACCAGGGCACCCAGAATAAATAAAAATGCAACATTTATTTTTAAATATTTAATCACTGGTATCAATTAGCATACCTTCCCCTTTTTTGTTGTTCAAATTTGTTTGTAGCCTTTAGCTACTCTTAGTGGATTTACCTGCTACTTCTTAAGTGTATAAGTGTTAGAGTAAGTTGGTATATATGCGTGTATTTGTATGTGTGTATAATTGTGTAAGTTCTTAGAGAGTGTTATTCAACATGTTTTGAGAATTAAAATCCAATTTTGTACCAAGGCGTTGCATATAATCCAACCAATTTTGCGTTTACTTACAGGCATTTTCAATCTGCTAATGAAAATATTACTTAAAAGACAGTGTAGATTACTTAGCGAGCATATTTAGATTTTTAAAGCATTCTGTACTTAACCATTTGAAATAAGAGTTTAAGGTCTACTTATAAAAAACTTTACTTCTTATGTTTCTTTGAAAAACATATATAAAACTGCTTTAAAATTGCTCTTTGCTGTACGTGTTTCTCTTTCTAATAGTTTTTGCCATAAAAAGAAATTTTTTCCGTTTTTTATTTCCAAAATTCTTGTTTAAGTTGTTGTTTAATTTTATTATTGTTGTTGGGTTTTCTACAGTCACACAAATGAATTTTCCAAACAATTTTCGTGTGCATTTTAAATGCTGTTACCCAACCCCAACCTAATCAAATGGTTCTGCCGTTTATTTCATGAAATTTTTCATTTGCAACGTGAATGTTTTCAAAATTTTCAAATAATTCTTCACTTCATTGCATTTTTGGTTGCAGTGAGGTTGAAGCTATTGAATCAATTAAACATTTTTAAAAAAATATTTTATTTTCAATCTTCATTCATGCACGATTTAGCTGTTGGCAATTGAAAAAATTACTTGCTACAGAACTTGTTGTAGGCATACAAATATTTGTTGGCAAGTATTGTCGTAAATATTTGATTTGATATTGAGCCATATCAAGTACGGAAATAATTCATAAACATTTACAAAAAAATAAAACTAAACTTCTGTTACTTAAGTAAACGAAATATTGATTTATAATTTGCCTGGAGGTTGGTTAGCTACTGTGTTTTTATATCAAATACGAAGCTACTGAATGGATTTGATAGAATATTTGTATCACAAAATCCTCTCTGACACACCAGGGGCACTAAAATGAACTTCAGAGTTTAGTCTGAAGCAGTGTTGGACGATATACATCCATGTTGCGGCAACACTTATCGATAAATCGAAACAATTTGATGTTTTTTTTTATTGATCAACATCGATAAAATGCTCATGATTTTTATTCATTGCATCAAAGTTAAAAACTTAATATAATCACTTATACAAACGCAATATGTCATAGGTCATGGACCCATAAATGTATTAAAACGCTTTAAGAATACATTCTGGAAAAGAGCTCAGGAGAAGTTGGATAAGATACAGAGATGGGTTTGTGTTGTTATTACATACACACATAATTTGTGATAACAACTCTTAAGGCAGGATTACCACATGCTTCTTACACCACTTATGTTGTGTGTGTTAATTTTATACATGAGTGGCAGAATGTACCGCTTAAAGTCGCCTTCGAATGATAGGTTTTTGAGAAACTTTTCATGCCAATTTTTATTTACGCACAGAGTTTTTGCTAGAAATCTACCCAGAGGAAGTCGCCAAAAAAATATGTTTTCATATTTCGTTTTAGTGGAGATGTCTGACCTGGGGTTTGAACCGTGCTCTCATGTCTAATAAGCCAACACACAACCCTGTAGACTACGACGACTTGTGTTGATGTAACCGTGGTAATGATAACCTTTCTTATAACTGTGCGGCGGACTCTGTGCGATTTAAGCCGGTTCCATAAAGTCAGCCATTTAAGCTATGTAGACTGTGGTTAGGTTTATGGGGACAAGTCTAATGCGATATTTATCAGAGAGCATCGCTACCTGACAAATCGAATGGCTGACTGTATGCTCCTTAACTGTTCCCTAGATATTACACTACGATTTTAAGCAATGATTTGCAACAAGACTGAGTGATAATATCAAAAAGGAATACTTTGGTTCCTACGTACTCTCTTAAGAAAGGAGCCATTCTGTGGCATGCACATGGGCCAAGGACTGTAAATTGAACAGAAGCAGGATGCACGATTCCAGAGTGAAATATTCAGTGCCTATGGACAAAATTTACGAGTTATTTTCAAGCGAAAGTTTACGTCAATACAATTGGAACAGGAAGTCCAGATGGCGTAGCATTGCAATACTATCTGTTAGTCTGCTGGCCTTCCAATGAGGTGTACTTGATATTGGAATAGAAAACTGAATCAGCTAGGCTGGACTAGATTTCACTGCATGTGGGAATTTGTAATCCTTTTGCTCCGCCGAATTTTTGAATGCGCTTCGGCGTTAGCAAGAACAACTCCACTCCCATTACCTGATAAACACCCAGGTTTTTCTTTGTGAGATACATTAACGCCAGACAGGTTCCAAGTAGGCCTTATGATAATTTGTTATCAGTTACTTTCCAATGGTTTGATGTAAACATAATCCATCTCCGCTCTCTTTCTATGATTCTATGCCCTGAATAAACCATTTCTATTTCACAGAAAGGTTCTGGCGCCATCTACTTTCCATTCTCTGCGATTTAACTTAATAAGGGTTGACTGCTAGAATGACGGAGTAAACAAAAAATGCCCTGAGAAAGTTTCTCAAAAACTATCGTTCGGAATCGATTTTCAACTGTAGGTCCTGCCATTCATGTATAAAATTAACACACACACAACAATAAGTACTTTAAGAAGCTAGATCGTAATGCTGAGTGAAGGGTAGTAATGACAAATTATGTGTGTAAGTATGTTAGATGGTTGATGGTACTGATATCCCCGTACTTTGTTGAATCGAGTACATCTTGGTACCAACAACTCTCGTTCTATTCTAAGAACAAAGAGTGAATTCTATGTATGAGTCTTGAAGTAAACCACACATGCTTTTTCGTGGTATGAAAACAAAGGTCAAAACAATCATTTAATCATTATGATTAATTATAATTTTTTTTCTTTGGCAAATGTATTCCATATTATAGGACAAAAAATTTATGAGTACAAAAGATATTGTTGACCTCATTTAAAACTCTGTAACTATTAATGGCAAGCACAATATATAGGCAAATAAAAGTTTTACAAATTCCATATAATACAACGAATTAATACAGGACATATTCTTACATACACATATACACAACTCATGCTATAGTCAACGATGGTATGGATGTGTTTAGAATAATCATAATAAATATCACACCTATTTTAGTTTTAACATAAAAGACTCTGCTGTCGGTGTAAGCAAATAGTATCGTTGAAATGCTAAGTCTTTCTATCATTAAATATTCACTACTTAAGTGCTCTAGCACACACATACAACAACAATATCTCCCTTAACATCTCTAGTCAAAATGCAACCACACACTCAGTTTTCATCAACACTTAAGCATACAAATGAGTGTAGAAGTGTAGTATTTTGTCTCTGTTTACTTTCATAATATAAGTGTTGCCATTACGCCAGTGTGATACATTCCACATGCATTTAAAGCACAGTTCTTTTTTTCATTCAAGCTAAGGTCAAACACGTTTTTACATCAAAGTAAACAAAACAAAACAAAACTTATAAACAATTTAAATGAAAAACGAAAATTTTGTTGTTTAATATTTGCAGTGAAATGACCCCATAATTCTTTTGCACTCACATACACAAAGAGAGAGTGAGAGAGAGAGAGACAGTGGGAGAGACTCATTTATTTGTACAGTCATAAAACAAAACTGAGAGTTTTATTTACCAAAGTTATCTGAATATACTCATACAAATCATAATAAAAATAAAATTATGGTTGTAGAGTCATTACCATCGTAAATGTGTCACTGTGGTACTGTAAATCATCATCGTCTTTTGTATCATATTTCAGTTTAGTTCAGTTTTTCCTCCGTTTCCTTTCTATGGTTAAATGTATGGGGGCAGGCACTTAAGTAAAGGATAGTTAGTAACAGATATTCTGCCAGAAGGTTTAATATTATTATCATCACCATTATAGGATATCATATTTTATTGTTGTTGTAAGCGAGTAACAACATATAGCAGTAGATTGTATTTTGCGTAAGGAGTTTCAAAAGCATTGTATGTATTTTTAGTATTAAAGCATAGTCGAAATAATGAAGCAATTTCATAAAAATTAATATGTTTTAGCCTTAAGCTTAAGAGAAGGTACATCGTATGTAGCGAGTGCATAGATGCAAACTAGCTGTTCGCCTTTTTAAGTGCTTTTTTAAGAAAAATAAAGTCAGGTATAGAAAATAATTTTGTTTTGAAGACAGTCTCACTTTGTCTAAGCTAGGCTAAATAAGATATCGGACACATAGGACCTGAGGAAAAGTTAGGCCCTATTTAAACTACGGGGATCAAACAGAACTTACAGGAAATTATTCTGACTTTAAAATAATCTCTCTATTGCAGTATTTTTTTATTTTTATTTTAGCATGTCTTCCAATAGGATAGTAGCCTGTTAAAATGGTATAACCCAGTTTAACTCAGGGAATCGGAGCAGCTATTCCTTGTAATATAAGATTTTGAGCTTCAGCAACAATTTTCAACGATATCTCCATATCACGCAACCCATATAAGAGTATCCTTGAATGATTTGAACTTTTCTCAGAAATACTCGGCATTTATGAACCAGGATAAACAGCGATTTGAGATTCGGTTGGGAATTGCTTGTTGTCTGTCTCTCGTAGTATATTAGGAGATGGAAAAATACCATCACCCAACAAGCATTGTGTCATTTTCAATATGGCAGAGATTACCTCTTAAAAAACACAGCAGTGGTCAGGCAGTCCATACATCCATACATACATGGTCTTTATAATACTTCAGTCAGGATTCCGACCTAGCATCTCACACCACTTATGTTGTGTGTGTTAATTTTATGCATGAATGATGTGCATGTGAAAGTTTAAAATGTGAACAATTAATATATACACCGTAGGAGTCTCAATTCAGCAGAGAGATTGAAAATCTCTCGATTGTCAAACCATAAGTCTCTAGTTGGAATCCAAAAATGAAATCTTCGAACATTTCTTCATTTTTAAATCCTTTATCGAGTTAATCTAAATAGGTTTGATTGTGAGTTGATTTCATTGTTAAGGCCTCTTTGCATCGAACCGTTTTGCCAGAGTTGCAAAGAAGGTGCCACGGTCAGAAAATAGGGAGTATGAGGAATTAGTAGTTCGAATTCATAGATTTTAAAAGTTTGAATTGAGCTACTCCACACAATGATTTATATTATAGTTCCAAACATGTAAGATGAGAATACGTTATTAGCTTTTACTCAAAATTATTATTTTTGATATCAGTAGTCACTTACTTACTTAATTGGTCATTACAGCCCTTTAGTCTGGGCTACGACATAGGTTCTCACACGGTAACCTGCACAGCGGGACCTACAGTTTATTGACGAATTCGAACGACACGTTTTTGATATACTTTTGATAGCAATTTTATTTACTCACAGAATTGTTACCAGAAGACTGCTGAGAGGAAGCCACCAAACAAAAATAAATATTTTTTTTTTCATATTTCGATGGGCAACCACGGGCGGTATACATTATTCATCCTCCTTTGATCGTAGGCCAACTTCTTTAAAAGTTGAAACAAACAAGCTTAGTATGAATTTCACACTTGTGTCTGATCCACAGACTATTTCCAAGTGGCATCATCTGAATAGTATTGATTTCAATGAATTTGGAACCTATTATTGCCTGCTGAAACATAAATCAGACATAAATACTATGTTATGTTAACGTTACGGGCACGAAAATTCAATCACATCTTCGATGGAATCTGCATATTTCTTAAGTGTCGAAGGAACCATTCAAGTGTCTTGGTTACTTAAATTTGTTGTTATTAAGCCACCTATATCTGTTCTATTTCTTTTATTTTCTTTCCTTCTGAACTTGATGTTGAAGACGCCCTTTGTCTTGACTTACAGTGCTCACTTGAGTGCATATTGTTTTACATTTTTAAAAAAGTTTGTTTCGTTTCAATTAAACTCTTTATTGTTCACACTACGTTTGTGTGCCACCGTATACAACTTCACGAAACAACAACAACTTGCTTGTTCGTTATTCTTCTCTGCTCACACCCTTTGCGTAAGCAACAACATTTGTGCGTTAGATCTGTATAACAGGGATCTTCACAACAGCGATCTTCAAACCGCGACTGTTTCACACAAGACTGACTGAGTTCTTACTACTCACTGCCTGCTTCGTCTTTGTATATGCTCACACAAAGAGTAAAACGAAGACTCGCGAAGTAGAAGGTTCGTTGTTTCGACTTCTTGAGAACTTCTTTGTTGTTTGCGTATTTTGTTCACATTTTTTGCACATGTTGTTGCGTTCTCGTTTACATGTCTATCCCCTTTTATGTCATACCGATGCTATTGGTATATGCAAACAAGTTCGTTGTATGTGTTTGTACGGTTTTTGTTTACCGTTTTAATGTTAAACGAAGGTATACCGTGTTCATATGAACAACAATGAAAAAAACGAAAAGATTTTCTTATTCTCCTGGTAGGACTGTCAAGCTGCTGTTTTTGAAAATTCAATTCAGGTAAATTTAAAACTTTTATTGTGTTCATTTTTTATTTTCTTATTTCTTCGCTTGCCGCCATTAAATAAATTAAATTTTTCTGAATATTTTATGAATCACATTAAATTTAATGGCGGTTGTTTTTCGAAATTTTTGCTTCTTAAGCTAAAAAAGAAACACGATTTTCTTCAACTGCTTATGTGTTTTTATATCAAAAACAACAATGCCATCTGAATTTCTGAAATAGTTTTTCATTGAAATTTAAGTGAAAATCTTATTATAATTTCGTATAATTTTATTATTTTTAATTCAATTTCATACAATTTTCTCTCTTTCTCTTTTTGGTTTTTTCATAAATAACCACAAATTCATTTATGAATTCCTGCAAACTCGTGTAGATATGTTAAAATACATACCTAATGTAAATATGTTTGTATATTAAATATTAATACATATGTCTGTAGATACATACACATATACGCGCAACTCGTATATGTGTATTCGTGTACATAATAAGAAAATGAAAAACATCCGCGTGTCGCCATTTTTATGAATGTGACTTAAAGTTGTATTGTATTGTGTGGTGTTGTGTTGTGTCGTTTACAGACAGGCCAGTAAAACGTACCATAAAATAATAACCCAATAAACAAATATTTTCACCATTATGGTGCTTTGTTCAAAACAATTAAAAGTCAGACTCTACCAGCCTTTTGAGCTTTAATAAATATCCACATTTTTTTTGTTCTTGATACATACATATGTACATAACATAATTGGTCATTGCAACCCTTCAGTTAGGATTATGACCTGGCTCATCAACTTCTCTTAATTCACATTTATGTTGCGTGTATTAATTTTATGCATGGTTGGAGGTACCTACAGTTTAAAGTCGATTCTGACCAGAGATCAGCAATGAGTATCCAAAAGATGAGTAGATTGGAATCATACTCATAAGTTCTGATAGGCATTCATAATTATTTTAATATCATATTCATAATACTCTACTATCCAAAGTTTGAAGAACTCATCGTACTCATACTTAACAATACATATGCTGTTCTTGCTTTCGAGTCTCCTTTACTCAATATTTACAAGAATCACAAAATAAGTATGATTAGAAGATTGTGTGTTTGCTTTGCTTGCTGTCTTTGTCTTTTTCTTTCGTCTTTTTTTGTAAATGCAACAACAACTAAGACTGTAAATTGTGATGAATGATTCGAATCACTCGAATCATTTATGAGTATTATGAAGTATTTTTCTAAATTTATGAATCTCTGAATGAGTAGGCATATGAATCAAACATATTTCGAATGTAATGAGTTTGATATCAACGTTGTACTCATACTCATTGCAATCTGTACATATAAATCAATTTTGTAGTGAATGTACGAATGAATCAGAGTCGTTGAATTTCAATACTGTTGCCTCACTCATACTCAAAATTTCATGAGTACTTATGAGTAGCGATTAAACGATTCATTGCTAACCTCTGATTCCGAACGATAGATTTTTGACTTTAACTTTCTTATGACAATTTTATTTTCTCCTAAAGATTTTGCCAGAAATCTGCGGAGACAAAGTCGTCGAAGAAATATTTTTGCAGGTTTCGTGTTGTTGAAGGTGTCTGTCCTGGGGCTTGAACCGATGCCTCATATCTAATAAGCTAACACGGGACCTACTAGACTACGTCGCTGGGAAATTGCAACCAAAAGTGAACGATGACAGTACTTTGTGTAAGACTTATGATTTCAAGAGGCGTAAAGACAAACACAGCAGGGAACTAGGCATTCATTACCAAATAGCTGTCAATCACTAGAAGAAATGAGTTCATGGGTATTACATGAATTAAAAGTAAAAACTTTAATAGACTGATTTTCCACTGGTGATTCACTGGTAAAAGAGGCCAAAACTCAAATCATTTCTCTAGTGAATGATTGTGAGCGATGAAAAGCAGATTATGTGTGACAACAATATGTGGTAGTCGCCTCGGTCTAGTAGGTAGTGTGTTCGCTTATTAAGCGTAAAGTCCATGTTCGAGCCCGAGGCCAGACATCAAAATGAAATAGGAAAAAAAATATTTCTTCGGTGACTTCCTTTCAGCAGATTTCTGGCAAAAACTCTGAGAGAAAATGAAATTGTCATGAAAAAGTTTCTCAAAATCTGTCGTTCGGAGTCGACGTTAAACTGTAGGTTCCGCCACACAAGTATAAAATTAACGCACATAACATGAGTGGTGCGAAAAGCCAGACCGTAATCCTGACTGAATGGTTGTAATGGCCAATTATGTATGAATGTATGTATGTACAATGGGTGGAAATAATCACGTAAGAACCCAGTTCAAACCTCAAAGAGTGTACCAAAGGCAGGATTGATGCCAAGAAAGATAATGCTGTGTGTGTGGAAAGGTTAAAGAGAAATTGTTTCTTATAAGAACCTACTGGCTGATAAAACCAAAGATTCTAAACTCGACTGTCAACAGACAAATGTATTGTGTTCCATCATGACAATGTGACGATGACACACATTTTTTATGAGCCAACAAAAGTCAGAAAAAGTTTGACTGCAAAATTTTGATAAGTCCTGCTTAACATTTGCTACGATCTTTGCAGCACTCTTAGGAAAATCTAAATTTAAATGTGGCCTACAAAATTCTGAATAAGACGGTGTAGTAGTAAGAAGGCATTGGCTTCATAATGTGAACAAATTTTTGTAATGCGCGAGCACAGTTCTGTTCGTCACAAGTATTGTTTGCTGGTTTACTACTTATTCTTGCAAAAAAATTAAAAAAAAACAAATAATTGCGTATAAAGACAGATAATACAATATACGGTTATATTTTACGCACATTTATGCATATTAATTTATTTAAGGTTCGTCATTATATAAATCACCGGAAATGTATGTACATTTTGTAATGGTAATGTAGACTCCTTTTACTCCTGTTTAAAATGAAACACACTTCGCTGTCAGGCTTCCTTGTTGTTTTATTGGAAAATGTAATTCCATTTAAAATGAAGTTAAAGGAAAATGAGAGAAAGAAGACACAAACAAAAAAAATGAAAATAAAAATGAAAAAGAGAAAGCGAGAAAGTAATAAATAAGCAGATACTTAAAACAGAAAATCCAATATAAAGGCAATAATGAGAATAAAAAAAAAGAGAAAAGCAAAGAAATGAAATGAAAATCGAAAACATTGAGTAACAGAGAAAGAAAATGTGCGACATTGCTAACGGAAGGAAATGAATGGAAATAAAGTTAAAAATTAACTCGTGTTTTTTCCGGTTTCTTTTCTTCTCTTTCCAGTTTACTAATAAGAACCTAAGAAGTCAGAAGGAGTCAGAGAGAAAATATAAAAATCAACTTTAATTAAGCATTTGCAGCTTTATTTTCCTATTTACTAGCAGAAGACTGAATGTAAAATATTACAATGAAAATAGTGTCAGAATAACGGCCAGTATAAGTTTCATAAAAATTTAGAAAATTTTCCTTTTTCAAGTTTCCTTTCATTCGCTGACATGTTCGCTTAACACATAACATTGGCGACGTTTCTTATGACATTTTCTTTTTTTTTGTTGTTGTTGTTGTATTGAAATCGAAAAGAAAATATCCATTTACAGTCCATGATTGTCTTTATTGTCATCACTTTTGTTTTACTGCTGCTGTTGCATTTATTGGCTTCAGTTTCCATTTTTTCTTTTTCTTTTTATTTTATTTTTAAAATTTATTTTTCTTTTTTTCTATTTTTCTTTCTACTACGAATTGATTTAATTGGCATGTCCATACTACCAATAAGAGGTCATTGCACTTTACTTTGTCCTTCCATGAAATGAAAACAAAATTAAAGTGTTTTTGTGTTATCTTTTGAAAGTTGTAAAGATTAGTAAACAATTTAAATTGCTTTAAACCTATTTAAGAGAATTTTTTTGTAATCCAAATGGCTTGGTAGTATTATCTGAATATTATTTTAATAAATTTTATCGTATTATAAAAGCATTGCAAGAGAAATTTTTGGCTCAATTGCAATGATAGTTGCTGTATAGGCTGTCCTTCTATATGCATATATTAGACATACATCTGAACAAGATTAAGGAATTAAAGTATCATTAATACATAGATAATACACACATAATTGGCCATTACAATCCTTCAGTCAGGATTACGGCCTAGTTTCTCCCATCACTCATGTTGTGTGTGATATTTTTTATGTATGCGTGGGGGGACCTACAGTCTGAAATTTAGACTCTGAACGACAGATTTTTTTGTGAAACTTTTCATGGCAATTTTTTGTTTACACTCAGAGTTTTTGCCAGAAATCTTCTGAGAGGAAGGCCTCATTAACCTTATCACAATTGATGAATTAAAGAGCTATATGATACGCATCGCTGTGTATTGATACTATCTATCGACTTGAATTTGAACCATCGGTTGTTTCGAGTCTGACAATACTTATATTATTCTATTCTGTCACAAAATTTGGTATATTATATCCACTGAGCGTAATGAATCGATTTACTCTTAAGCAACCTTAGGATTTATGGTATCAACGAGATGATGTCAAGTTTGCAAAAAAAAATCATATTTTCGCATGAATCTCATATTCATCTTGGTGGGTAAGTTAAGAAGCAAAACTGCCGTCGTCTTATGGAAACCAATGCACCCATTATGAGTGACTGTTTGGTGAGCGGAGGCATCATTTGACCATATTTCTTTTGAAAATGAGCACAGAGCAACAATTACGGTCAATGAGGACACCTATCGCACCATTAATGTGAACGATGTCTGCTTTCAAAAGGATGGTGCAACTTGCAACACATGTCATGCCAATAATTGATTTATTGCATCAAACGTTTGATGGCCGTTTAATTAGCCGAAATTATGATGTCAATTGGCTGCCAAGAAGCTGCGATTTGATACCGTTGGACTATTTTCTGTGGGGCGTCGTTAAAGAAAATGCTTATGCCGACAAACGAGAGGCAATTGTGAATTTAAATGCTGATGAAACAGACAATGAAGGCCTACCTACAATGTTTTGAAACAGCCAACGTTTGTAATCCCATTAAGTATAGGTTGAGACTACTAAGACCCATACACCGAATCGCGCCCCATATATCGAACTTTATTAAGGTGGTTTCAAATGATTTTTATGCAATAACTAGCTTCTACGCAGTTAAAGCTGGAAAAAATTAACGAATCATAAATTGCTTAATCACATAAGGTTTCTACATGGGCAAGACAGATGGGCAAGGCATCCAAGAGTTTAATCTGGAATGTAAAGACTAGTCTCACCACTCCCGTTAAAGTGCGACCCTTTATTTTATTTCTAATTCTTTTTATCATTTTTGTTGTATAACTGTGCTTTGAATAGTTCTTATGAAACAATAGCATGAATATTGATTCATCTGACATACAGATGTACATATATGGCACAATAAACGTGTTCCCATTACTGTCATGTTAGTAACTAATTTGCATTTATTTTATTCTTCCCCTTTATTATGGAAATCCTTATGAAAATAGATTTCAAAAAGAAAATATATATGTTTACTTGTATGACTTCGTTTCAACATCAATGATGAGTTGTAAAATAATCGATATAAAGTTGACAATAAATTTAAATAATAAATTTCAATTTTCTTTGCATTATCATCATCTGTTTCACCATTACCCTTCTTATCACTTATTTTGTTATGAAGACTTGGCATATCTTGTTCTGTTGATATCAAATGAAATCTAAAATCTAAACATTTGCTGCTCAAATGCATCATGTAGTGTGAGGCAGTAAGAAAAAAGTGGTAATTTTCAAAACATGTAGGAACTTAAAAATTTAATATTAAGGACCTTCTTGGGACATAAGAGGGCGATTACAAATTACTTCAGGCATGACACAGTATGTGTCATATGGACCTCTAGTCATTAATGTGCGACTTGTATTACATGCAATAAGATTGATTAACCGAATGCCTTTCAGTGCCTCTCAAGACTTCTCTCAATTCATTGAAGTGAGTTGAAAGATGAAATACAGACTTCATGCAGAAAGTATGTTTGATAGCTCAGAAGGTTGATAGTTAAAGGCCTAGATGTATGCCGATAGGCAAGAGAGCCTTGCAAACAGCAGCACCATTTATTCTATTACCGAGTGATCAGTCACAAATTTTTGCTGTGTATACATCAAACTAAATTGTTTTTACTATCAAAAAACCCAAACTAACTAACTTGTTTTTACTATCAATGGTGGTCAAACCCAAACTAAATTACGAAGTTTATTCAAATTTTGATGGAAGCTTACTAGTTTTAGAGTATTGACACCTCATATGGACGCTTTGCTCAGCAAATGGAAATTCGTAAATATAAGCCTTGTCATAATCTGGCTATAGGAAAAGGACCGCATGTCTAACAAATGTCAGTGATAGACGGTAAAGGAGTTTCTCGTTGATTGATCCAACATTGCTTTAGAAAAAGTGATCGGTTTTCTAAGAAATTTTATTTGAACCGAAGAGAAATATATCTTGAAAATTGCCTCAGAGGGTGGATTGACTCTGGGTGAACACAACTATAGTGGGCTTTCTACATACTTTATAAATCATTTTGACACCCTGAATATTGATTTTGAAGAGCCTTTCCAGATTAAGAGTTAATTTGGTGTGAGCAGTATATTGTCCGTGCTAAAAATCTGGTTATCGAATACGCCGTAGTCTAGTAAGTAGTGCTTTGGTTTATTAATCGTGAGACCAAGGTTCAAACCCCAGGTTAGACAACAAAACGAAGTGCGAAAAAAGGTTTCTTCGACGACTTCCTCTCAGCAGATTTCTGACAAAAACTCTGAGGGTATAATAAAATTGCCATGAAAAGTTTCTCAAAAATCTGTCGTTCGGAGTCGACTTGAAACTGTAGCTACCACGAGTCATATATAAAACTAGGTCGTTATTATCACTGAAGGGTTGTAATGACCAATTATGTATGTATGTGTGAAACCTGGTCATAAAATTGCATCAAGCCTAAAGGAGTTCGAATTACTATACCAACTGGCGATCCATTCACTTACACGTAATCTAATTAGGTTTTAGGCTTTAAGAACTAGAGCATGATATTATATAGCTAACATATAGGAATCCAATGGTAAATCATAAACTTATTCCATATCTGATTTATTTAACTGATAGTGAAAAAACTGTCCTTAAAATAATGTTGGTTGCATAAGCTGTATTATCCGTTAACGCTTCCCACTTAACCACTTACTACGTAATCCCCCAAAAAAGTAAATAAATACTGGAACTTATTTGTGAGAGTTGTTAACCAGACGTGGTGCTTTATTTGAAATGCATTAAAAATTTACGAAATGTTTTGTACAACAACATTTTGACAGTAAAATAAACAGGCAAAATAACTGTAAATGTACAAATAAACCACGACGGCACTCAAACACACACAAGCACATCGTTACTGTAGTAAAAGAAAGTAAAAGCATGTATTAGGGAAACGGATATAAAGGAGAAGCTTAACGGACATTTCAAAAACATGTAAGCTGTTGCAAAAGTGCTTCTTGTGTTGTCAGCCACAACAGCTGAAACTGAAAGTAGTATTTGACATGTAAACACAATATGAAAACCAATTTAGTGTTAACGAAATGTCACTGACATCAAATAAAATATGACAGCTGGCAAGTATTGTAAGTAATGGAAGTGATCGATTAATAAAATTTTAAATTCCTTTTTTTTGCTGCAGTTTAATCCCCTTATATAGCTTTACTTTTATTTTAAATACTTAAATAAATTGCTAAATAATCTCTTATGAATTAACAACGACATTTAAAATATTAATAGATTTTTGTTGTTGTTGTAAATAAAGTTTAACTTGACAGTGGCCAAAAGAAAGAACAACAAACTGTTTAAGCTTGTGTAAAAATATTTTATCGCCATGTAAATAAAAATATTTTTTAAATAACCGTGACAACATAACTACAAATGCTCCCGCTTCGCTATTTGGTATATTAAAATGAAATTTATTTATCCAAAAACAAAAACAAATGCAAATGAAAAATAAATAAGTGGCCAGCGAATAAAAGTTTTTATTGCATATTTCGCACATTTATCTTATCCTGTCGGTTTTTTATTTTTTCATTAATTTTGTTTATTTCTTTTTTAATTTCATGCTCTAGTGGTGATAGGTTAGTGGAAACCAGCAATAGAAATATATGAGGTATGTTGAGAAATTAAGATACTTTAGAAATATGTTGGACATACCTACATACATACAACTAAGACTGAGTTCGTGCTATTCACCAGGATTCCTCTTTCAATTCGCTATCCTTAGTAGCAACAGAGTAACTTGCACTCAATCTGCATACATACATACCAGAGATCAGCAATGAGTATTCAAAAAGACGAGTAGATACGAATCATACTCATAATCTGCGATACTTATACGCCTTCATACTTATTTTAATATCATACTCATACTCCTCATATTCAAAGTTTAAAGTACTCATCGTACCCATACTTAACAATACGCATGATGTTGTTGATCGTCTTTTACTCAACATTTACAAGAATAACAAAATTAGTATGATTCGCGTAAGAACACTACAATATTCACTAGAAGGTTGTGTATTTGCTTTGCTTGATGTCTTTGTCTGTTTCTTTCTTCTTTTTTTGTAAATGCAACAACAACTAAGACTGTAAAATTTTATGAATGATTCGCATCACTCAAATCATTTATGAGTATTATAAGTATTTTTCTAAGTTTATGAATCTGAATGAGTAGGCGTATGAATCAAACATAATTCGAATATTATGAGTTTGATGTCAACGTTGTAATCATACTCATTGCAATCTGTACTCTGATATGTGATTCTGAACGACAGATTTTTGAGAAACATTACATGGCAATTTTATTTTCTCTCAGAGTTTTTGCCAGAAATATACTGAGAGAGTTCATTAGTACTGATGAGTAGCGAAAAAACCATTCATTTCTGATTTCTGATACATACATATACATCATTGGTCATTACAATCCTTATTACAACCTAGCTTCTCACCCCATTCATGTTGTGTGGGTGTTAAGTTTATACATGAGCGGCGGGGGACCTACAGATTAAAGTCGACTACGGACGACAGATTGTTTTTGAGAAACTTTTTCATGGCAATTTTTTATTTACACTTAGCGTTTTTGCCCAGGTCAGACATCAAAACGAAATATGAAAAAATATTTCTTCGGCGACTTCCTCTCAGCAGATTTCTGGCAAAAACTCTGAGAGTAATAATTGCCATGAAAAGCTTCTCAAAAAATCTGTCGTTCGGAGTCAACTTTAAACTATAGGTCCCGCCACTCATGTATAAAATTAACGCACACAACATGAGTGGTGTTGAGAAGCTAGGCGGTAATCCTGACTGAAGGGTTGTAATGGCCAATTATGTATGTATGTTTTTGCCAGAAATCTGCTGAGAGGAAGTCGCCTAAGAAACATTTCGTTTTGTTGCAGATGTTTGACCTGGTATTTGAACCGTAGCCTCATGTCTAATAAGCCCTACCTACACACTCTCACGCACTCTTTTTAATAACGTCAAATATTTCAAAAAGGCTTGTATCACAAAGGCGGCATCTGCTCAAAACTCGGGTATCAATCATAAAAACGTCTATTGACTGTACGGCTTTATAATCAAACCAACTTTATTCTCCTTTTTATTCTCTATCTTTCTCTATTTCTTCTTATTCTTCTATACTTTTCGCATTTAATTTGGACAACCAATAGAGGTAAAGGTTGCAGATGATAAGCAAACGATAAAGGCGGTTAGGTTGGCTCGTGCCATGTAATTTGTTGAATATTTACTTTCCGCTGTCAACTATTTTATTCACTGGTTTTAAGTGCTTTACTGTCTTCTAAAATTTAAATAGGGAAAGAATTCTGACAGTGAGTTAGGTGAGAAAAGGCTCAAAGAGTTTTAATAAATGTTTATGGAAGTATTGTAAGTAATAGGAAAGAGACATTGAGAAAAGTGTACAGTAAACAAATCTGGTATCAGTTTATTGATTTCAAAGCTTAAATTAAAGTTTTCGATAGACTGCCTATCTATGACTCTACGACGCAGAACACTAACATGTTCGTAACAGAAGTCGCATTCAATCATTTCATATTAAAGCTGAAGTAAAACAAGAATACACACAGTTGTTTGAAGAGGAATTACACGAAATTACATGTAGAGGAGTTACGGAATATACAGGAGAGTTAAGCTGGCTTTTTAAAACTATACAAAAAAAAAAATACGGAGATCAGATTGACTTCTTTAAGAAACCTAGGCTGTAATGCATCACTTTATACTTCAAAATATTCTCGTTGGCATATATTCCAAGTGATAGGCATTAAAAGCAACTCTATGTTCTCAATGGTCACGCATAAAATTGTATGTAAATCAGATGAGTATGAGTGGTTTTTCCTTTAATCTCCAGATTAATTTATTAATCTTCCATTAGCAGTAGAATACTGGAAATGGAAATTAAAGAGTGCTAATTAAGGCTCAAAAAAGTAGAGTTACAGAACTGATCTTGTCTAAAAAAGCTTCTTACCAATAGCAAGAAGTGAGTTTAGACACCGTAGTCTAGTACATAGTTGGGCAATTCACACAACTTTGTATCGTGTATGTTGTATTGAATACATTTGTTTGTTTGTGAATGCTCAATGCTATGCTGTATTGTGTATTTCGTGGCATTCAAACAATTTGATAGCCCGAAACCAACACAACATATGAAAACATATACACATTTTTTTCATTCACACAATTTGATAGCACGAAACCAATACAACTTCCAAAAACATAGGAAAAACATGTGTATGAGTGTATCGGATTTTTATATGAAAATTATCAACAACAATCATACACTGTTGTATGTTCTTCCAACAATACAGTGAATACAACGGCTTGTGTGAATTGACCAATGGAAAAAATGTGTATAAGTGTATCAGATTTTTATATGAAAATTATCAACAACAATCATACACTGTTGTATGTTTTTCCAACAATACAATGAATACAACGATACAACGACTTGTGTGAATTGACCAAGTGTGTTGGGTTATGTGAGGCCCCGGTTCAATCTCCACGAAATCTAAAAAAACTTCTTCGTCAACTTTCTCTGAGCATATTTCTGGCAAAAACTCTGAGAGTAAAAATTGCCATGAAAAGCTTCTCAAAAATCTGTAGTTCGGAGTCGACTTTAAACTGTAGGTCCTGCCACTTATAAATAAAACTAACACACACAAAATAAGTGGTGTGAGAAGCTAGGTCGTAATCCTGGCTGAATGGTCGTAATGACCAAATTATGTACGTATGAGTTCAGATACCAGAGGCAGTGTGTGCCATATATTATTAAGTCATTTTGTAAATGTCTCTCCCCACATCTCTAAATGAACCAGGTCCGCCTCTTGAAAGCCTCTTGCATAAGAGAATGTGTTCAAAAACGTTGACAAAAATTATTTTAAATTGAATTGACAACATTTCCATTGCAAATTATTTGCTAAACAGCTTTGTGCTTAGTTTTAAGCTTCTTTATATGCAAGCTGTCCTGGTAAATAGAAAAATAATTCCATTTTCTAACATTTAACACCTTTGGCAAAGCAATTTACAAAGAATGTTTTAGAATTTTTTTGTTGTTGTTGTTGTTTTCATGCTTAACAATATTATTTAAATAACACCCAACAATAACATCAAGTTTAAATGCAAATTTGTTTTTTTCACTGTGCCGCCCTATCGTTTCCCTTTTCGTAATAGCCTTGTTACAATTGCTGTTGTCTAGGATGAGGCTAAGGGCCTTGAAAAATGTATTACCAGTAACAACCAAAAACAAAAAAATTAAAAAAACTGAAAAGAAAAGAAAAAAGAAGGAACGAAAAATATTCATGAAAAGAATAAAAAATAAAATAAAATAATACGAGTACACAACACAATACAATTACCAAGAAAATAAAAACAGGCATAAAAGCGTAAACAAAACTTTTTGGCCAAATAAATGGAAGATGATGGTTCTTACGTTTACATACCCTAAACATGAACTCGTAATAGAAGTAGAATATGAGTGTTTTATTGTAGGAGCATGAGTTCTAACGATGAACATAATAATTGAATGAATGAATAGAAGATGGTCGTATGGTCGGATGGTTGGTATGATTGTTTTCATGGGAGGCAATGGTGGTTGGTATTGATGTATAAAAATCATGTCAACTTACCGCCAACGTAGATGTCAACTTTAGTCCAATTAAGTTTTGTTGCGATACTTTTAACAGCAAACGAAATTGCTTCATATGATGGCAGAAAATTGCTTGATTCCTGAAATTAGATAAAAACGGAAATACAATTGAAAATGACGCTTCAAATGACTTGTCTTCACTTCTCATATATTTTTTCTTCTTTTTTGTAGGAAAGAGAGTGGGAAAATGAAAAAATTTAAATTAAGAAATATAAGGTCGTTTCTTAAGTGCTCCTTATTTATAAAATTAAATAAAGCACGGTGTGTGTGTGAAATATATCAGAATTTTTCATTTGAAAGACCTATTGATGCCATTATGTGTGGAATAGAGAATCGCGGCGCATCCAAAGAGTCTAAGTTTCCATGTTTTTGGCGCATAAATTACATTGAATTTGCCCGATGGCATGGTTTATGATGGCTTTGAGGGCAGCTGTGTTTCACATACCATTGCGACTTAAGAAAATGCCACAACAAATAGTCTAACAAAGCAAATCTTACGAGCTCAATAGCCAATTTTCATCATCTTCATTTGAGATGACCATGGCCTTTAATCATTTGTGAAGAATATCCAGTATAGCATAAGATATGTGGTGTTCCAATCATGCAATTTAGGCTAAAATAAGTTGGTAATGATCGATTTATAGCGCTCACAACGATGACCTGATCAACGTCGTTCGCTAAGAAACATGGACCTCTAACGCTTTGTATCTCTTTTGGATTGGATATTGTCTGATACGCTTGCTTGTTCATCCAAAAATGGGTATCATCGCTGAAGCTGGTTTTCCGGTGTCTTTGCATCGATGTTGTCTCCATATTCCCTTTCAGAAGCCTTCTATAGAAACCGTTTTGTTGTGGATGTACTATGTCCTTGCTTTCTCGTGCCTCAGGGCTCATAGCAAAGACATTTAGTTCTGAGAGGCCAAGGTTAATGAAAGTATTGCATTAAGTGTTATGAAAAGTTTCGTCTGGAAAATTCTGGTGACCTTATTCAAAGTTATCTGTGCCCCATAATTCTAGGTGCATCTATTCCTCCTTTCACTCGTGGTGCATTTTCTATTCATTTAGAAACCAGTTTGGTAAGACAACGTGTAGCACATGGATCCACTGACCACTAAATCACAGAGAAATGTAAAAAAAGTATTCCCGTATCCCCAGATCAGAAAATCAAGATGATCAATAAGATTTATGCCTATGAAGGGCATATTAAGCGGTGTTAGATTCAGAGAGGATTATACATAGGCCCTGTACTTCAAAGACCGTGATAACCGTAGTTTTGCAGCCACGCCATTTGGGAGTATACCCATTAGGTTTCTTTAAGACTCAAATTCTACGAAATAAATATTTTGTAGCCTTAGGATAAGAATTACCACTTAGGGGATGTATCCTAGTTATAAAGAAGGTACAGTAATTTGAAAGAGGAAGAGAACAGAACATTAAATCCTTAGGTTTTCGAATATTAGTTTCAAAGGATCTATACAATTCACTCGCGTATTCGAAGACATGCCGTTGTTGGTCTGCCTTCTATTGCTTTGTTTTCTGTTGCTCAGACCAACGAGAATGGTGTGGCTTCGATGTCAGAGAGAAAAGCATGAATTTTTTTATATTTTTCTTTTTACAGCCAGAAGCTGCTTCAGTAGTACTGGCAATATTGTAGGCTTTAAGACTGAAGTACTTAAAATGACTACGTATCATTTATTTTCCACCCTTAAATAAAATTTTTATTACAGCAGAATAAAAGTTTTAATTTCTAGCAAAATTCTCTTTCACATTATGTCTTCATTTTATTATAACACTTTGTGAAGAAAACTAAACTGTTGTTACGTTTTTACCTTTTAAAAAACGTTTAAAATATGAGCTCGTATATTGCAAATAAATTAAAAAAAAATTGTGTTTAGTTTTAATTAAGATTCTTTATTGTTCGCACAATGTTCACAACTTGATGTAAACAACAACAATTGCTTTGATTGTTATTCCTCTGTTTACACCCTTTGCATAAAAAATAACAATTACTGGACAATTATGCGACAGATCTTTGTAACGTAGATCTTCAAAAAACGATTACTCTCTTCAAACACACCGCGTCTTCACACAAGACTGATTCAACTTTACTAACTCCGGTAGCCTGCTTTGCCTTGCCTTTTATATAGCAAAGTAAACAGTCTGATGAATGCTCTTGAAGGCGAACGTTCATGACTTCGCCTTCTCGAAATCTCTATAAATGTAAACATCGTTGTTTTTTTAAACATGTTTTGATTAAACATCGTTGTTTACAAGTCGCCGTGGTCTAGTAGGTAGTGTGTTGGCTTATTAGACGTAAGGCCTCGGTTCAAACCCCAGGACAGGCATCTCCAACTAAACGAAATATGAGGAAATATTTCTTCAGCGACTTCCTCTCAGCAGATTTCTGGCAAAAGCTCTGAGAGTAAATAAAACTGCCATTAAAAGTTTCTCAAAAATTTGTCGTTCGGAGTTGACTTTAAACTGTAAGTCCCATCACTCATGTATAAAAAATTAACACATACATATAACATACAAGGTGTGAGAAACTAGGTCGTAATCCTGACTAAAGGGTTGTAATGACCAATTATGTATGTATGCTTACATTTATTCTTGTAGTGTTTATTTGTTTATCATTTTTTCATGCTGGTATTTGTTGTTATATTAAGCAGTATTTTAATTTGTAAACAGGTTTCTTTACTGCATTGTTTTGTTTTTGTAGCTTTTATTTATAATTTTAATGTTAAGCGATGTAAAAGCTAAACATCAGTACCTTTTTCGTAACACTATTAAATCCGAATTAATATCAATCATACGTAACGCTGTACCCCATAAGTAGTATTATGAAATGTTGTGGCAGTTGTTTATGAAAAACGACATATCCTTACATAATTTGCACTGTTCGTTACATAATTTAACATGCCAATGATTTTGTAATCAATAATAAAAGTTTGTGTCCTTTTTCACATTCTACATACATGCCGTCCGTGTATTCATTGATAACACAGAGGATTTTCGGCTTTACCAAAACAAAGAAATAAAAAAATCGAAAAAATAACTTCTAAATAAAGTGATTCAGAAAAAAATGGAATCTATTGACAGATTTTGGTGCTTTTTTCTGTATCTTATGCCAGACATTTGTGAATGACTGTGATTAAACATGACACAATACCAGATGCGTTATAACCTTTAGGCGTCTTGACAATAGCCAGTCGGGGCAAAAGCAAAAGAGAAAAACAGAAACACGTTTTTGTATTTTTTTTTCTTCTTATGTCCTCTTGAATACAGACATTCATCAGAAGTTAGAGTTCTTAAAATTTGTTTTTTTTTTCTATTGAAAATCTTTGACTCTGTTCTACATAAAGTGTGCGAGTGTTTCTTGTAAGAAAATCTTTTTCGACCTTTTTTTCGTTGGTTGCTTTTGTTGTTTTCGCTGGCAATAATAATAGAATAGAAATTGAAAATTGCGTGCCTTTTTCAAAATTTCATTGGAAAAAAAGGATTCCAAAAACGCATAATGAATTGTAATGGATGTGTGCCACTGATTTAGAAAATGTTTAAATTGAATTACTGGCTGAGTTGTTAAGAAATTCAAGGGTATTTTAAAGGATTTAAAGGATTTCTTTTGAAAAGATTAAAAAAACATTCTAAACAATTACCAGAGCCAGTTTTTATTATTGAAAAATCACTGGCAACAGCTGCAGCTATTTTATTAGCTGCTATAACCAGATCCGACATGATCTAAAACCTTTGATTGTAAAAAAACCCACAAATGCTGATTAAACAATTATCTCAAAGTTATTAAAAACAGTTAACATTTAATACAACAATAAGCTATCAAGGGTTAACGTCTTTATGTTGTTAACTTTATGTAAGGAGGTAGAAATTGAATCTACATTTTCAAAATTATTTTCATATTCCTTCAAACTGCCATACGGATTAGCTACTTGCCCCATGCCAAACAAACTGTCATATGTATGTATGTATGCCCTAGTAACACATGACTCATTATTGTTGATTGATACATGTGATGTGTATATTTTTCTTGTGTCACTATACTCAAGCACCCTGACCAAACGATTTATTTTACTTCAGTCGTTACATAATTTTTCCCCAATATGTTACTCTGACTGAAGAGAGGTTACTAAGCTATCACGAGTTGAAATGCATTAATGCCGCAAGGGTTTCAAATATGTGTTCTGGTGACGCTTTCTTCTCATTGGAGGAGAGGAGAGTATTCCATTGAGTCTATAATTCTTGATCTACTCTAGTTTGAATAAAAAGCTTTGCTTCTCTCTAAATTTCCTTTCACTATGCCAAATTCCTCCTTCGAGGACGGTTTTGTCCCTTACAGCGGAGTGGACAGCTGCGGATCATTGCGTTGTATTTTCATACGATCTTTAACCCGGCAAAGAGTACTTCTATTTTTCCCAAACTAGAAGTGCTCTAATTTAAAGTAAACCTCTGAATAGCTAAGAGATGATATACATACATACATACATGGGATCTACAGTTTAAGGTCAACTCCGAACGACAGATGTTTGAGAAACTTTTCTTTGCAATTTTATTCCACTCCCAGAGTTTTTGCCAGAAATCTGCTGAGAGTAAGTTGCCGAAGAAATATTTTCTAATATTTCGTTTAGATGAGATGCCTAACCTGGGGTTTGAACCGAGACCTCCCATCTAATAAGCCAACACACTACCCACTAGACCACGGCGACTTCGCTTATATAGCACCCTGAATATCAGACATTGTTAGGTATCGTCCTACCAACCGTAAACCATTGTCCTCGTCTCTTACTATCCTTACCACTTATGTATCTCATATATCTCATCTTCTCTATCAAATATATCAGAGTGGAATCCAATAAAACTGCTGAAAGTCATGGCAACGGTCTTGTATACTATTTTACTACATCTGAGTTGTTTTCGACAGATACAATGATCTCATAGGCCCCAATAGATGCTATATGTGTATTCGATACAATATTTTTCGGTTACATTCTTATGATATTCCTGCAAGCCTTGTGAGTCTCACTAGGACAAGTTAGATCCTGTTTGGTTGATGAATAACTCAGTACCCTGTGTGGAAAATAGTTCGATTTATTGTTAACCACAAACTTCCTGCAGGTTTCATGTTAAAAGAGATTTTCATGCCGAGAATAATAATGGACCCTTCAAAGTCAACAATCTAATATACATTGATCTTGCAAGACACTGGCCTATAGTATCGAAAAGGCATATATTCTCATATACCTGGAATGCTCCTGGTGATTAACCGATTTCGAAATCATTGCGACTTTATTTCAGATTCGTATATCGTATATCGTATTCTAACTACAATCCCAGAGATTCCTGGAACTGTGTTGAGTTCAAACTGAAATTGGTGAGCTATTTTGCCATTTTGAGTATTGAAGCTATGGACTGATGGAAGTGTTGTTTCTTGGCATCTGTTAAAGTAAACGAATCAATTGCATGAATGAAAAAAACATGGTTAACGAAATAAGATTAAAGAAATTTTCTTAATTTATACCAGTATATTCCGCTTAGATGAGTAATATGTTCATAGGCTATACAATTTTTGAATCTCATCTAAGGATTCTTTCGCTTTTATCGCGTCTGTAAAATACATCTGTAAAATGCATGTACATTAAATATTAAAAGGGTGATGGTTTGTAGCCACCGTAGTCTAGTAGGTAATGTGTTGGCTTATTAGACGTGCGGCCTCGGTTCCAATCACAGGACACACATCTCCAACTCAACGAATTATGAAAAAATATTTCTTCGGCACGTGCCTTTCAGCAGATTTCTGGCAAAAGCCTTGAGGGTAAATTAATTTGGCATCAATAAATTTGTAGGTCCCGACACTCATGTATAAAATAAGCAACATAAATGGCGTGAGAAAGTAGGTTGGAATCCTAACTAAAGGGTTGTAATGACCAATTATGTTATATATGATGGGGGTCTACTTATCTTGAGTTGCGTCAGGGAATATTTTAAGTCATGCGTATAATATCGAAGAATCACGGCTGGTTATGTGTTATGTTTTTAAGTGATTTTAATATTAAATCCAAGGCTAATTGGCTCGGCTTCAACTTTTTTTTTTTTAATTCAAATTCTCTTTCTATCAAAAATTATTTCCATTTGAATTCTAAATGATTTGCATGACTCTCATACCTCGATATTATAAGGAGGAAATGCAGAGAACCTTTTAAATGTTCAATTATTTATGTTTCTCAGTCAATAAATGAAGATGAAGAAGAGCTCCATTTGGAAATATTATGTCTCTTGACATTTTGACTTCAACATTTATTTTTTCCGCATTTAAATTTTTTCCTTTTATTTTTGAAAATTTTTCTTCCCACAAAAATATTGTACGCCTTTACATGGCTCTCTAAACTCTTTAGAGTCTAATGCCATATTTGTTGTTTCTTTTTTTCACATATTTTTTTATCGCTATCAAGTCTAAAATTTCCTTTTATACCCCAAATTATGCCACTTTACAAATGCTTTTGAATTGCCATTGAAATAAAACAGAAAATAAAAAAAGAAAAACTAAGGAAAATTAGCAAATAAAAACCATCTGCATTAAACTAAGCAGAGATAATATTTTCTTTTTCATTTTGTTTCAAAACACTTCTACGAATGATGATTTGCCAAAAATGAAATTCTAAGCAAATCCTTTAAAATACATAAAGAAACAACAACAACAGTGTACTCTTACTTAACTTAGCATATAAAAATATTTTCTAATCGACTTTTAAAAATCAACAACTTTTTGAAAAACCCACAAACTACTGTCTAGTTTGCAGACGTCATTAGATGGCAGTCTCGAGCACTTCTTGATTTCCATAGCAACTCACATGTCTGTCTGAATGGTAACCTTTTGAATACTGCAGCCATTGATTAGTTGTTGCATGCAATAAATGTAGTTGTTGTTGTAGTTTTTATGACACAAATCCAATGGCAAGGTTTTAATGTCATTAGCCAACTAGGAAATACTTTCAGGATCGTATACAGATTGTATAGCCTTTCGTTTGTTTGCTCAAGATGATTACGTAGTGAAATTTTTGTGTAAGTTAAGAGGACTATTCTCCCTTTCCTAATTCCTCTCCTTATTTCCTTATCTTCCCCGTTATGCTCTCCCGTTTAGGACGTTGTACAATAAGTCTGTACCTACGGGTACTGTCTCTATCTTGTCTTGCGTTAATGTTTCCACTGCAAACCTTTGATCATATTTATAAGAATATAATACAGTATTGGTGTTCCCCAAAAATAAACTCACAGTGTACCTGAGTTTCATATGGTTCATATTTCATACTAAAACTGTGAGTAACTCACATTATAGGCACGTGATTCATGGAGCTATGTAAACAATATAGGCATACTAACGACAGAGGTCTCATACATACATAACATAATTGGTCATTACAACCCTTCAGTCAGGATTACGATCTAGTTTGTCACACCACTTAATGTTGTGTGTGTGTTAATTTTAAAGACGACTCTGAATGACAAATTTTCATGAAACTTTTCATGGCATTTTTTATTTACTCTCGGAGTTTTAGACAGAAATCTGTTGAGAGGAAGTCCCCGGAAGAAATAATTTTCATACTTCAGTTTATTGCACTTCAGTTTATTAGTGTGACCTGGTTCGTGGGCTCACGTCTAATAAGCCAACAATACCTTCTAGACTATGGTGACTACGCATGGAAATACAACATTCAAAAGCTGAGCTAAGAAACAATTTGATACAGAAACCCTTTTAGAAGTCTTCTCTAAATACGAGATGTAAGAGAAAACGGCAACGAATATGATAAATGATGTTAGTAAAGTTTAAAGAAACGCCTGAAATACTTAAATGCCCCAAAAAAGGGGAAAATAATGAAGAGAAAATGATAGAATAATCCATCGCTTATTCTGTAAATCCATTAAAATAAAATGCTAGAGGAGCAGATACAGGCTCGTCCTTCTATCCAATCAATCATGCCATCAATCAGGGGAAGTTATGCTTGGCACATAATGAAGGGAAGGAAAGCTGTCCGTCTGATATTCTCGATTTTTATTGGAAAAATAATTAACCTCTGTTCTTGGTAAACCTTACGCTGAAGTAAACACAGACAGTATGATAGATCCGGCAGTATGATTGCTTATGACGGTGATTGAAGCGGATATCTTTATTTTCTGATCTTGCATTAAAGATTCTAACGCTTTAGGCCTGAGCCATGCTTCTACTGAAGGCTAGACGGGCAATGTTCGCCTAACTTTACATTCACTGGCTGAATAAGGAGTACTTTATGATGAACCGAAAAAGCAAAAGCTTATACTTATTCCCCCGCCCGTGCAAATATTAAAAGGGCCTCAATCGCTTAAACGTAGTTTTCTTCTGCAAAAAGTGTCTGACGGGAGTATTTTGTGTTTTTGGAAAGCAAAGACTACGATTTATGCAATTCATTTTGCCACTAATATTAATTGGTTGACGATCAGGGCTTAAGATAAGGCCAAGATAAAATACAATGATCTTAAAAACGGATACATTTTTTGGTGAGTTATGCTAAGGAGTGTCTTGAGAGAAGTATACATATTTACCAAAAAACTGATGAGCTGATGCTTGAAGCAATTCAGTCAGTTAAAGACATCACATGAAAGATAATAACGGGCGAAAGGTAAATAATGAAAGTACTGTGCTTTATAACCCTGGATATCATTTAATATCATTTGATACTTCTTAATAACAAGGCGGTGCTTATAGGAGTATTTCTCGTAAAGGATTGTTTGTTACGAGTCCTTGGCTACGGAGTAAGATTTTATTACGGAAGGAGCTCCTTAAGATTATGTTTTAGGACCACATTTGTTGAATGTTTGAATTTGTTTCAATTTTTTGCAATCTTCACTTCCATAAAGGCATTAAATTTTCTACGATTTTCTGATTGATCTTCTCAATCTCTTTCCCGCATAACTTAGTACTTGGGAACCTTGTATAACGTCAAATAACTAAAAAAAAGCCAGCAGCCTGACTTATTCTAACGAAAGACCGTGATGTAAATATAAATACTTGCATAACTTTAATTTATTTGCCTAAGACGAATTGCATTTGGTATCTGCACACGTGAAGAGAGTCCTAATGCATGGCAGCGATGTTTTCAAAAGCCAGAATAATAACAACATTCGGATCGAACTTGGTAATTTCCCTCTTATGTATTCCTTTAAGTAATATAGAGCGGTCGTAATGTATCTGTGGTTATAATCTTGTAATTTCTTTGCTTTTTCTGTTTCTTTGAAAATTTCTTTCCAACTAAACTGGCGACAGAGTGCTGTAGTGTTTGGGTTGCCATTTGTCATTGACAATAAATAGTGCCCTGAGCAAAAATGTATTGGCTGGGCTACCTTCTACTCCAAAGCTGAGATTAGCTAACCTTCCAATGAAACTCGTACTCTGGAGTATCAGGAAGCTGTATTTGTCAGTTGCAAGTGGTCAAAGAAATGCAAATGAAACTGAAAGCAAACACGGATGTAAGATTTACATTTAAACACACATTATGATTGCTTTTTAATCACAAATATTAAAGAAACAGTACAAGCCACAGCGCGTCGCTACAGAAAAAAACAGAAAAAAAAACTTCCTTTCAAATATTTTTCTTGCTAACCATGATTGCTGGCAATAAAAGTTATGCCACAGCAGTTGTGTGAAAGTGCAAAGACGATAAAATGAGCTAAAAGTCAGCATTTATTGGTTTCTCTTGAAAAGAAACGAACATTTTTTGCATAATAAATACTCGTGCAGGCAGAGCTTCAGCTCTTTGTATTCTACAGAGGAGTACTGATGCTACAGACGTACATGCCATGCTAGGGTAATAAAAAAAATGTTATTGAACTTGTTTTCTCATACTCAAGCCATGAGAACTGAAGAATACCAACAACAGCAAAAGCAAGTTAATAAAAAGTAGTGCAGTTTGCTCTCCATTGCAGCAGACATACATATCTTCGTTAACATACAGAACACGCCATAAAATTTGAATATTGAACGAATAAACGAACGAACGAGAAGAGAGAAAAGGAAAGGAAAACGAAAAGAATCTTCTGGTATTTGCTTTACTTACTTTCAGACAAAAATTCTTTTGAAATCCTTGTTAAACATTAAAGAATCTATTAAATCGACTACTGGTAGGGACGAGTGGTACTCATGTATTTGTGTTGTCATTCGATAAAATTGGAGAATTTTTTTTTTATTTATTTTGAAAGGTATTTTGACTTTTACTTTCATTTTCAATTTCACTTTCGTAAAAAGACGAAATTAAAAAGGAAAATCAAGGGATTTTTGTTTATTTTGCCAATGGATTGGAATTGTGAAAAAAACGGAATGAATAATTGATATGCGAACAAAATAAAATCTGAAAATTTTATTAACTTGGGACAGGAAAAAGTTCCTTTATTTCTCCCCTAGAAAAGAAAGAAAAGAAAACTTTCGCAGAAAATCCTGTTTGTCCTTCCCTTCACTCTAAGTGACAACATAACAGAGAGAGGATGAATGGGTTGTTTTTTGTGCTTTTGTTTTCGTTTCCATAAGGAATTTAGAGGAGTCACAAAGCACTTTCCGATTTCTTTTTATTTATTTGCTTTGTTTTAGTCTCATTAATCTCAAGTTTTCACAGCTAAGCAGGTAATTGGTTGACTGCAGATTCTAGAATAATAGGATTTCTCCTGTTTGGATAACTCACTCTATAAATATAAGAGCAGTTGATGTTATTCTTTTGATAGAATTAAGACCTTTTAAGCTATGGAGGAAATAAAAAGCCGAAATAATTTTTTTCTTTTGAAAAATTTTACTTTTTTAGCCTTCTGGAAATCGTTTACCCGATTTGAATAAATAATCTCTATAAGGTTAAATGGCGGCCTCTTTCAACGGCAAAGTGCAACTTAAATCAACTTTTAGAACCATTGTGACAACACAATTAATATTCAACCGAAAGATCAAACTTTAATGATAGAATTCAAGATGGCAGCAGAAAAAATTTTGTCTGTTGCTGCAATCATTATATTAGTTTCATTAGAATAACTACAAAAATTGAGTTTAAAAATGATAGACTTTGCAAGGCATGATCGGATCATTCACATATCGATATAGTGATTTCCTTTTCCTTTAGTTCTTGCACAAGTTATTCAAAGGAATATCAAATCAAATGACAGATCTTCCCATTATACGGTGACACCAATGAGAATTGCAATTTTCATGCAATTTGTTCCTACATGTTCAGCAGACTCTAGAAATATTGCACGTACCCCTTTGCTGTCTAGGAAGTTGGCAACCAAGCATACAATTAACTGAGGTAATTGGAGCACCTTTCTTTCTAAAACGATGGAAATTGTGAACTCCATATGTGTCCCAGCCGGTTCATTGGCAATTTGAAACGACACCCTTATGTCTTGGAACCCATATTACAGTTACCTTTGAATGGTCCGCCTTTGCTTTATGAAATCCTCGGCATTATTGGAACAAGACAGACGTCGAAGTGGAATTTGCTTGGGACTTAATTTCAATCTACCCGACCAAGTAAACTAAAAGATTTTCAGAGAAAATCCCACCACCCAACAAGCATTGTCACGCTTTCAAAATAGCCAGGCCCTAAGCCTAAATTCGAACGTCTTCCTAAAATTCCAGAATATCTATTGACAAGGTTAGGGCAGGATTTAATTGCATTTAGGCTTATTGCCGAAAGCTCGGCTACAACAGTAGATCAGAGATGAGACCATTATCTGGCGTTTTACTGTACTTCACTCTTGCGATAGCAATTTCTGGTAAAGAAGATTGCTTCTACTGAGCTGTATCTGAAGAACTTTCATGCTTCCAATTGCACTCACTGCTTATGTCATAGAAGTGCTCCTTATATTGTCTAGTTTGGTTCATAGCATTTGCTTAGAGGTTGTCATTTGTATTCTTTACTGCTTGGTTTCTATAATCGATTCTTCTTTTTTTCTTCTCTGACAATACATACATAATTGGCCATTACAACCTATTTCGTCAGGATTACGTTCTAGCTTCTAATGCCACTTATGTTGCGTGTGTTAATTTTATAAATGAGTGGATGGACTTTTCATGGATGGATGGAGTGGAAACTTTTCATGGCAATTTTACTACAAACTACGGCGACTTCTTTGACAATAATTCAATCAAATTGTCGTACATTGCTGACAATAAATGCTTCCTTGGCTTTCGGCCAGCCTTTTTGACGAGTATAAACGTCAACTGATAACAGAGCACAAAATTTCATCCGGTTTTTGGTCTTAAACTATAGATTTTAGATTGATAAAAAAAAGGATTTTTAAAAACACAGAAAAAGGAAATTTTTTAAGTTCTATTTACTTGGTTTGACATCTGTAGGCTTGAACACCACAAGATTGTCATTAATGTTCACTGCTGTCTCATATTTGAAATGAAATGTTAATTCTTTAATATTTATTCATACGAAAATGATGAACTCATTTTCAACACTTGCATCAAATATGCACACATGTGACATCTGCTTAAATGCATTTATACAATAAACAAAGTACTTGTTTTCAAAAAGAAACAAAAAAAAAAATATAATACACTGTGCAACAAAAGTCAAAATCAATAAATTCTTTAGTCGAACTAAAGATAACAGGTTTCAAGCCAACTAAAGGCGGATATTAATCAAACCGTGTTACATGATTATATATATATGAACCCCATATTGATTATCAACAAATACTATAAGATATGAACCTGAGATCAGAAATGAATCGTTTTTTCGCTACTCATAAGTACTCAAGAAATTTTGAGTATGAGTGAGTCAACAGTATTGAAATTGAATTACTCTGATTCATTCGTACTCACTACAACATTGATTTATAAGCACAGGTTGTAATGAGTATGAGTACAATGTTGACATCAAACTCATAACATTCGAAATATATTTGATTCATACACCTACTCATTCAGATTCATAAATTTTGAAAAATACTTACATGTAATACTCATAAATGATTCGAGTATGTTTCAGAAATTATGAGTATAATTCGAATCTTTTTGAATACTCATTGCTCAACAGAATTATGATATCATCTGAACACCAGATTGCTACCAATCTATAGTGCTACGAGTCTGTAGTCAGCTAGAATCCTTAAGGCAATTAATCGTTTACTTTTATGTGCTATGCAGTATCCGGTCTAATGCCTAATTTCAGAAAATAATCTTAAATATTTCAAAATGCTTCAGAAGATGGTGCTGACTCACGCGACTGAAAACGAGATTCCGAATAAGTTGATTTAACTCAAAGAGTACTTAGAGTCTTAGAGCATAGAGTCCAATAATTTCCAAAAATTTGTTACACTGTGTAGTTAGTGTGTTTTACACTCAATCGGTGTGAGCATGTATGGATGTGTACATGAATAAAATGCATGAATTTTTGCATTTTATACATCAATTGTCTGCTGTTGTATTGTCATGCATTGGATTTTATTGTCATGCATTGTATTCAGCTGTCATTGTTGTATATTTATTTGCTTCTATTGTTGTTGTTATTGCTGTCATTGTTTATCAGTTAAGTATGTGCTGGAAAGCAGACATACATATTTTGAGCTGATATACATATAATGTTTGTATCAGCCATACATGCATGCAGACATTTAATTCATTCATTTAAATTCATTCATACATTTCGTTTGCGTTCATATACTCCAATTCATGTCTTATTTATTGTCATGGTGTGGCTGTATTGAATGATTTTATTGTGTTGAAATTTTTATTTTTATTTTTTAAATCTTATTAACAAAAAGAAAAAAAAGGAAATGCTTTCAAACCGTTAATGATTTCAAAAGTATTGATTTTTATTTTCAATAATGAATGTGTGTGGCTTGACTGTAACTTATCATGAACGTAAAAGAGGATATAAAAACATGAATAAAAATCTGAAAAACTGTGATAAATTATGGGCTCACAATCATCTTTTGGGTGGGAGTTCTGGGTTTATAGTTGGACAATATCATTGCATCAAATTTTTTTTTCCGCTGAATCTTTGTTCGTTTTGTGTTATTAAAATATAAGAAAAAATAATTGCTTTCAGAAATTTATCAGGAAAAAATTGCATTTATTATATTATCAGGTGTATAAGGTGTAGTAAAAGGAAGTCTATAATATTTAAATGAAATTCTGGTATTAATTTATGATTTTGTTTCATAACATTCTTCCATTTTGAAGGTATATTCTTTATGCTTCTCTCATTGAGAAGCTCATGCATATTTAGGTATAAAACGGGGTACGTCTTACGTCTATAACCGGTCGTTACAACCCTTTAGTCAGTATTACAATCTAGCTTCTCAACCCACCCAAGTTGTGTATGTTAATTTTAAAAATTTTTGGTTGTACCTACAGCTTAATAAGGACACTAAACAATAGACTTTTGAGAAACTTTTCATGGCAATTTATTTCAACAGCATTTTTCCCAAAAGACTGCTGAAAGGAAGTTGCCAAAAGAAATATTTTTTTTATTTGGATTTGTTTAGGATATCTAAACTGGGGTTTGAACCACAATGTCTCGTTTAATAAACCAACAAATTACCTACTAGACTAGAGTGATTTAAGCTCTCAATTCTATACTCTATTCAGGCTAATTTTATACCAACAAAACTACATTCATACATACATAATTTTTCATTGCTATCCTTCAGTAAGGATCACAACCTAGCTGCTGACATCACTTATGTTGTGTGTAATAAGTGGCGGGATGTTGACTCCGATCAACACATTTTTTTGAGAAACTTTTCATTGCAATTTTTATTTGCTCTCAGAGTTTTTGATCATCGAAGAAATAGGATGTTCGAGGTGGGGTTTGAACTATTAGATCTCATCTAATAAGCCAATACACTACTTGCTAGTCTATGGCAACTTCGACCTAATCTCTCAATCATAGACTCTATTGAGACTAATTTTATAACATCAAAAATACTCGCCAAAAATCATTAACGGAGGCGACTACTTAATAGCAGGCCTGTGGCATTGATGGTGTCTGTTGCCACATTGTCAACTCTACATTGATTTAGTTTAGTTTGGCATTTTCTGATGGATAGGTTTAGACCAGAGCAATGCTTGTCAATTGTTGATTTTTTTATATCAAAATAATGATTTTATTTGTCAAACTGATCACACACTCCTTTTATTTTATGTCTTGTGTAAGCATCCTTTGAGACGTGTTAATTGGAATATCAATGGACGGGTTAATTGGAATCAGACCACATTTTGTACAGAGAAGCTTTGAATAACATCCAAATCAATCAATTCGTTGCCCTTTTCAGCAACAGGAGTTGTGTGCTATCACTTTATGAAAGACGTCATGAAAGTACCTTGGCAAAAAAGGCTTTCAAAATGCAACTTGTCTAGAAATTAGAGCTATGCAACCATCTAATATAAACCACAGCAATTTCATTAAATTTCCACCTTCTTAGTTTAACTTTTTACGCTCCAAACATTTTATTTTATTCCTTTCAATATTTATAAGCATTTCATGGTATTTACATACATTCGGCGAAAATGAAATTCATTACTTTTCTTTTACTTTTTCTTATTGGCAGAAATTGATGACAAATTGATTGCTTAACATTGTACGTGTAAAGTGCAGTAACAGAAAAAAAAAATAAAATATCTTGTAAAACAAAATTGACTGTTTACAACGTTAATAAGAGGAAATGAATTAAATTTTAAAAGAAAAAATCTCTGAAAGTCTTGAAAGCATAAGAAAGAAAACACTGATAATTAATTGCATGGAGGAGAGAATTCTTTTTTTCTATTCTCACTTTTGTCTTGACAGGAAATCGTGCTGCCAGTGTGACAGTTCATTTAATTAATTTTATTACGTTGTTAACATTGATTTATGATATTAGGGTAGTACATAAAATTTTATGCAATGCTTCACATATAACATTTCTTTTTTTTGATTATTCACACAACTTTAGAAGTGTATGTGTTTCAACCCGTGGTAAATAAAGGAAACACTGAGCAAATCCTTTACATTACACAGAACTTAACGGTTTTTGTTACTCCTGCCTTTGTTTCTAGTATTCAAAGAAATCAGCATCTTTAGCAATGCCAAAAATTCCTTCCCATTTCATGGATTTTGAGGCTCCATGTGCAACAGCTCTTGGAATAAGCTGTAATAAGTCTCCATTGTAGTGGTAGTAGTGGTAGATAGGGAGCAATATTACTGGAACTCTTAGTAGTCATTGACTCTCCATGTATTCGGCTTGTTATAAGGCTTGTTAACGCTCCTAGCGTAAATAATAAGCACTTTGAGTCGACATAATGACTTCTCCTGTGTTACATGCTGAGTACTTATTCTCTAGAACTGATATTTGTTCACGTATCCACAGATATATTAGTCGTCGTAGTCTAGTAGGAAGCATGTAGGCTTATTAGATGTGAGGTCAAGTTCCAAACACTAGGTCAGGAACAAAACCAAGAATGAAAAAAAAAATATTTCTTCAGCGACGGCCTCATGCACAAACTGGCAAAAAGTTTTTCAGAAATTTGTTGTTCGGAGACGACTTTAGATTGTATGTCAAGGCACTCATGTATAAAATTAACGCACACAACATAAGTGATGTGAGAACTAGGTCGTAAAGCTGAGTGAAGGGTTGTAATAAAAATAAGTATATATGTATGTGTGTATGTATATATATATATATATCAGAGATCAGCAATGAGTATTCAAAAAGATGATTAAATTCGTATCATACGCATAATTTCTGATAATTCATACTTATTTTAATATCATATTCATCCTATTCATATCAAAGTTTGAAGTACCCATCGTACTTATACTTAACAATACGCATGATGTTCTTGATTTTGACTCTCCTTTACTCAACATTTACAAGAATCACAAGACAGGTATGATTCGCGTACGAACACTACAATATTCACTAGAAGGTTGTATGTTTGCTTTACTTGTCGTCTTTGTCTTTTTCTTTCTTCTTTTTTCTGTAAGAATCAATGTTGTAGTGAGTACGAATGAATCAGAGTAGTTAAATTTTAATACTGACGACTCACTCGTACTCAAAATTTCATGAGTACTTATGAGTAACGAAAAAACGATTCATTGCTGATCTCTGATATGTCTGTCCTTTTAAATATATCAATCCCTTCAGTGATGCTTTGCATTACATTTAAGTTGTAATAGTTCTTAACATACATAGTTAAGATATATTGCCTTTGGGCGGAGTACCTTTACTCCGTGAATATCTCGCATAATTCCATATAAATATTACCAAAACTGAGCTCTATAAGTAGCAAAGTGCCCTGTCCAAATGTAGTTTATTTCGTGCGATCTATACAATACAGAAAAAACCTTCATAAAAATTAATCCTGCTGCCTGCAAACAAGCAGCGATGCATTTATATACAGAGGATTTTATAATTATAAACATTTAGTTTAATTCGAAGAAAAACTTTAAATATTTTAAATAAAATACTATTTTTCAAAAAACGTAAATATTTTCATTGTATTTTAAAGTATTAAAAACATGAGAGAGGGGAAGAGATATTTAATCGAGAATTTAAGTTTGTTTTTTAAGTTTTAAATCCTTTAAAAAGCTTTTCATTTTTGTATGAAAAATATGTTGAATTTTTTTAATACAAGCACATGTCAATTTACATACACATACATATACTATAATCTAAATATAGTATAAGGGTTGTACACGAAAAAATTTGTTCATATACTTGTAATCGTTATTTAAATTAAATAATTATTAGGCCGTAATCCTGACTCAAGGGTTGTAATGGCCAATTATGTATGTACATATGTATGTATGTAATTATTAGGAATGCGAAAATGGAACAAATTGTCGACTGTTTAATGCCCAGCAAAATAAAACGCAGGTATGCACCTAAAATTTACGTATAAATCCTATTTAAGGGCATTTCATAGTAAATTTTATAGAAACACTTATAAAGTATCTTAAGGCAATTAGAATATAATATAGAAACATCTTTTATTTGGATATTTGGTCATTGCAACCCTTTAGCAAGGATTACAACCTAGCTTCTTACACCACCTATGTTGTGTGTGTTAATTATATCCATAAGTGGCAGTGCCTACAGTTTAATATCGATTTAAGATACATTTCATTGTAATTTTATTCACTCAATCAGAGTTTTTGCCAAAAGATTGATGAGAGATGTCTGAGCTAAGGTTTGAACCACGGACTTCCGTCTAACAAACTAACACACCCGCAAGACTTTGGCGACTTCCGGCATTAGTTGCAGTTAATCTGTTTGATTTTTTATTGAAGTGGATGAGATTTTGAGTTCTTATTTAGCATTCGGTGGCAGCTGAAGTTATCCTGCCTAGTTCTATGGACATTATCTTTTGCAGACACCCAATTAATATTGTTGTTAATATAACTCTTAAGCAAGGAAGTTTTTTTTTAATCGTGGTTATAAAGAGTATCATCCTTGTTCACAATGCTGTGAAAAATAACGCAACCAATTCAACTCATCGTCCATTAAGCACCACTTACATTTCTTTTAAAGAAATCTTTCATTAAATATCTCTGTCTTTCTTTTAATTTGGGGATACAGACCAAATTTGTGTTATTTAAATTGATTTGCTAGGGTCTGCATATGCTTGCTTTCTTACACTTGCACGTTTTCTTGCAATATTTAAAAGCTTCTCTTAATTTATAGAAACAGTTTTAAGGGTAAGACCTATGAACTGAAGTCGCCGTAGTCTAGGAGTCTAGTATGTGGCTTTATGAGCCGAGTAGCCGCGTTCTGAACACCCCCTCTGACATTTCGAACAAAACGAAATATAAAAGAAAATCTGTAATTCTGTAAACTTCTGCCATTAGCTCGGAGAGTAAAATAAAATTTAGAAATCTATCATTCGGAGTCGACTTCAAACTGTACGTTCCCATACTCATTGATAGAATTAACGATTACAACTTGGGTGGTGTGAGAAGCTATTTTTTTTTTTTGTCAGCATAAAAATAATTCTGTAATCAAAATAAAATTTTATACGTACTATTTACTGAAGCCGATGCTTAACTACAACAAAGTAAAGGTAATTATATTTATCTATCATAGTAAAAGATATAAGTAAACCTAGACGTGTGCCCACATTTATCCCCGCTCACTCCTTATGTCCTTACACTCCTATGCACACACATTTATATTTACTACAACTAAAACATTAACTCAGAGATATTCTTACACACACAGTACCTATGTAGTATGCTATATGCACATACATTTACCCATACAAACGCAGCCAGAGTATTATACCTTTGAGCCAAGATGTACAAGTTCGCTTGTTAAACCAACAACAGCAATATTTAAAATAAATACCAATGATCTCAACAGCACACTACAATACATAGACATGTGTTTAAAAAAAAAACAAAAAAAACAAAAAAAAATTCCCAAGTGTGTGTGTATTTTGCAACATAAACATGTACATACGAGTACATGCACATATTCCGCAACGAAAATACTTTTTTGCATTGGTGTTGGTGTTGGTGTTGGTGTATTCATGTTCACATGTGTGAAAGTTGTTAGCTACTCAACAGATACGTTTTAGGCATTTACTTTACAGCTGTATACGTATGTATGTCGATATGTATGTGTTAAATACAAAAATCCTAAAATAAAACATGCGGAAGAGATGTGTAAAAAGAGAGAAAAAACTACTAAAGAGTGGGATTCACTCTAATGTAACTGCAAAGCTTTGCAGTTGTTGTTGTTGTTGTTTAACACATGTTACAGATTGTTGCCGTTGTTTCTCCTTGCTCGTGTGTATGTGTTTATAAATCAAATACTCTTGGGGGTAAAACTGAACTGAATTGTATTGATTAATATTGTCAAACAGGGTGGCAGGTAATTTTCAATTGATTTTAATTTTATTGCCTTTAGTTACGGATTTAATTACGAATTGAAGAAGTGTTTCAAATTAAAAGTAATTTTCAAGAAAAAGAAATATTTTTTAAAGAGACCATTAAGCTTTATTAAAGAAAATTATATCATATTAAAAGGCAGTATTGTGTGTGCCACAATGAAAATGCTAGAGGCTTAAAGCAAGTGTCCTTTAGCATCGATTATGCGTGACAATGAGTGCGTGAAGTCACTCTAGTCTGGGAGGCGGCGTGTTGACATATAAGATGTGAAGTGTTGGTTCAAGCCCAGGTCTGATATCCCTAACGAAACAAAATATTAAAAGAAAAAAATATTTTTTTCAGCAACTTCTTCTCAGCAGTCTTCTGGTAAATATTCCGAAAATCAATTAAATTGCCAATGAAATGTTTTTAAGAAATTATCAGTCGAAGTCGACTTTAAACTGTAGGTCCCTCTACTCATGCATAAAACTAACACACACTGCAGGGGTGGTGTGATAAGTAAGGTGGCAATTCAGGCTAAAGGGTTGTAATGAGAGTAAGACTTACTTTCGCTTTCAAGGTAAAGTGTGTGATAGACTGTGAACTCAGCTTACTTCTAAAGAAGTCAGAATTCAAACAAAAAACCTTAATGGTGAGTTCCCACACTTGTTAATCAAGACCAGAGATGAGAAATGAATCGTTTTTTAGCTGAGTACTTATGAGTAGTACTCATGATATTTTCAGTATGGGTGAGTCAACAGTATTGAAATTCAACTACTCTGATTCATTCGTACTCACTACAACATTGATATATAAGTACAGGTTAAAATGAGAATGAGTACAAAGTTGACATCAAACTCCTACCATTCGAAATATGTTTGATTCATACGCCTACTCATTCAGATTCATAAATTTAGAAAAATACTTCTGATACTCATAAATGATTCGAGTGATTCGAATCATTCATCAAAATTTATAGTCTTAGTTGTTGTTGCATTTACAAAAAAAGAGGAAAGAAAAGGACAAAGACAGCAAGCAGAAGCAAACATACAACCTTCTACTGAGTATTGTAGTGTTCGTATGCGAACCATACTTTTTGTGATTCTTATAAATGTTGAGTAAAGGCGAGTCGAAATCAGCAACATCAGGCGTATTGTTAAGCATGAGTACGGTAAGTACTTCAAACTTTGAATATGAGTAGTATGAGTATGACATTACAATAAGTATGAATGCGTATAAGTATCAGAAATTATGAGTATGATTCGAATCTACTCATGTTTTGGAATACTCATTGCTGATCTCTAATAAGGGCCCGTGGTAGCTGTGAGCCAAAGCATCATATGAAATCACAGTGAGCTTTGAATTAACAAATCTGCCACTTTCTCCTTTCATACTTACTAGCTGTAGTCTGCTTTGTTCAATTGGTTTATGAAAACACATTAAGAACACATTTCGGTTTTTAAATTATAATTGTTTCAAGTGGTATTTAAATTATTTTAAAATAAACTGACAAAATTGACTGTTAAATATTTAACGCAAAACAACAACAACAACAACAAAATACATTTTAATTATTTTACGGCCTCAAGTGGTGATATTTAAAATTTAATTGCAATACGAAATGTAAAAAAAAAACATATGACTTCAATGGTTTTAGCATTAAATTGAAATTATTATTTTAATTTTTTGGCCTTAAATGAGACAATATTGTCCATCATTAACGTTTAAATTTTGTTGCAATTTATTGCAACACACCCTCAAGGCAGTAATTCAGTGAAATTATAATGGAAAATAAATGAAATATTGTTTAAACGAAAAACAGTCAGAAAGAATAAAAACTAACGAAAGGCTATAAATAAAACACAAACGATTAAAGGGAAAAGGGATATAAAGTGTACTAAGAGATTTCAGAACAAAATTTAAACAAAAAATTTAAACAAAAAATTAAAAAAAAATATTTGTTTTCCTCTTTGTATAATTTGTATCACGGCAAATTCATATAAGGTAGCCGCAACTCTACAACAAGTACAACAATGCAAAAACAACAGGCATTTTGTTTTTGTAAAACACTCCTTCGGCTGTCAAAATAGGAAGAAAAAAAATTGAAAAGAAAAAAAGTTAACAACAAAACACACACGCACAACAAACACACACAAATTTTGACACTTGGAATAGTATCAGCTGTTTAGTCAATCCCACCTATTACATGAATTCGCCTAGATTTGTATACTTTTGAAATTTATTAGACACAAAATAAACAATTTAATATGAAAGAAAATAAGTTGCCATATTGTGTTAATAAATAGCTTAACATCTGTTATTTCCCTCCATCACATCAACGCCCAATAATTTGACATTTTTGAAGAGCCTCCAGCCAAAGGACTCAACTTCAACAACTAGCATCTGCGTCTGTCATATGAAGTGTTGTTTTGGGTTCGTTTAAGTAGTGGAACATAAACGATACTTTAATTTACTTTTTCTTCCTGGCTTAACTTCTCATAAATACATACACACATACATGCATACAAGAAAGGCTTTCATCACACATGATTTTCTACTGCTGCGGCTATAAAAGAAAAGAAAAAACAACCAGTGGTGGCTTGAAAACTTTCAGCCGGCAAATGAAAGTTCTTTTTTTCTTTAAAAATTTAATGGCATTTTTTATTTTCAACAACAAATTTAAATTTATTAAAACCTACAGGAATACATATATTCGTACATTTTACACTTTATTCAGAAGATATTGATATTTCTTTTAGCTTTGTTTTGTAGCCCTCTAAGAGGGTGTCCACTAAGCCACCCTTCCAAAGAGGTAGAAACTTTTGGTTTTGGCAGGAATAATAAATAAAAATTGTAACGCCGTAGTCTAGTAGGTAGTGTGTTGGCTTATTAGACGTGCAGTCACTTCAAACCCCAGGTCAGACATCTCCAAAAACGAAATGTGCAAAAACTCTGGATGTATGCACGTATATAATAAAAAAAAATTTATTCTAACAATATTACCGCTTGTATCGATCGATTCTTATGTTTTCTACAGAACCGGTACGTATGAGTGATATTTAATTGATATTCTTCGAATATTGCTCATACGTCGCAGTGTATATAAAGATTTCTTCTGTTTTGTACTGAGCCGGTACGTATGAGTGATATTTAATTGATATTCTTCTAACTCTTATGAATACAAATTAACACACACACAGTGAAGCTAGGTTGTAATCCTGACTGAAGGGTTGTAATGGTCAATTATGTATGTATGTATGTAGTTCACAACTGAAGCTTATTTTTATCGAAACATCATCTTCTGCAAAGAGGAGAGACCAGATTGTAGAAATTGAAGTGAACCAAACCACAATGCCTCCCGAAAAATTCACTGTTTGGTGTAGATTTTGATGTGGGTGCATTGCTGTCGATGTCAAGCACTATAGTTTCACGATTAACAACTTGATTTATAAAGAATAAAATGGACAACAACGACATGTTTTTATGCTATGTCTATGGATATTCTGCACAAGCGATTAGTACTCATCTACTTTGGAGTTGATATGGATTCGCCATCGAGATCATGCGATTTAACAACGTTAGAATATGTAAAGTTTTCTTAAGTCGCAGATGTATGCGAATATGCCACAAACAGCTGTTCTCAATGCCAATAGTAATGCCAAAAGTCAAATTCAGACTGATTTATGGTACAAAGTTGTGAACAATTTCATATCCTGAATGCTCTCCATCCAAAAAACCCATACTGGACATTTAAACGATGCTATATTCTACACATCATGACATTATTTAAAGATAAAAAGCATTTAACAGAGTCTCCATACAATTGTCAAATAACATCTGAAGCATATGATGCTTTCTTTCTGCCATTGTAAATTGGCTTTTAAAATCTTTTTTGATCTCCACAATTGAATTTCTGAATTTATTTATAAAACCAACATACAAATAAACTCAATATACATCTTTTTTTAAGCCACTGCCTTTATTTCATTAATTTCATTCCATTTATGTGCACATTTAATGGATATTTTTCATTTCAATTAATTCGCATTTTTCCTTTCGCAGCAGCAGCATTAAAAACATTTTTAAATCAATTAAAACAATTTACTTGGGGTAAATATTTTTATAGAATCTGTTCAAGTGTTAAATGTTTGTGTGAAATCCACATAAATATTTAATCAAATCAAATACCCGTATCTGTATGTGTAGCATCACGTGTAGTCACTGTAGCAACTCTTGTCAATCAGTCAATGTTTGTGTTGAGAACTTTGTTTTTTTTCGCAATGAAACTTAAATAAGTTATGAGTACGATATTAATCTTATTTAGCATTGATACATCATATCCATCATCATCAACATCAACATCATCATCATTATTATCATTATTGTTATGATAGCAACCAATGTTATGATTGTAGTGACTATCATTTAAGCGACATGTATCAGCCTTTTAAGAGCAATTTTAGTTAATAATTCAACATGAATGTTTTATGCCATGTCCTTCTCCTGCTTCTGTTTTTGTTATATTTTGATGTGTCACATCGATTTATAACACTATAATACATACACACATGCATAAATAATAGCTGTGTATGTATATACATTTAGGATTTCTACAGGGTTAAAATGCATGCGGTTTATGCAACAGTTTGTGGTCAGATATGTCTGTCAATCTTAAAAAAAAAAGAAAAAAGAGAATGAAACTTGCTTACATGAATGTGAAAGTAATTCAATGATTTATCCCCATTTCCCATCTAATTTTTGAATTTTTAGTTTCGTTTTACGGAAGGCAACCAAGGTGGGTACCAAATTAAGTTTTTGATGGACAATGTACCATTAAGGGTACGGCAGAAGCAATTTCTAGTTCATCTTAGAAACAACACAGCTATCTGGCCTTGGCATTACATACATACATAATTGGTCATTACAAGCCTTCAGTCAGGAATATGGACCTAGTTTCTCACACCACTAGCGGAACCTACAGATTAAAGTGTATTCCGAATGAGAAATTTTTTGGAGAAACTCCTCATGGCTATTTTATTTGCTCTCAGAGTTTTTGACAGAAATTTACTGAAATCTACTGTTCACGGGACACCATGGCATAGTAGCTTTACTGCATGAGTAGTCTACAAAAAAATTTACGTGGATTTGCATCAAAGTCTGAATCTAAATGGATAATCCCAAAACGCCTTAAAAGCATCAAGAGGCGGTCACTTAAATTAAATTTAAAACAAAAACGATTTGAAAATTTCTTTTGTTGTTGTTGTGAAGTATAATTGCTATGATTGGAAATGGCATATTATTTCATGCATATAGCTGTCGCGACTGGACTCAGAGTACCTAATTCGATTGAAGCAATTTTCGTGTACTTTTTCGAGTGTATGGGGTCGTATCTCGGCAATGGTATCATACATACGTATGTGCATACATACATACATAATTGGCCATTATAACCCTTCAGTCAGGGTTACGGCCTAGCTTTTCACATAATAACACTTTTCTTTAATGGCGCCCCACAGAAAATAGTGCAATGTTGTCAAATCGCAGCTTTTTGGTGGCTCATTAAACGGCAATTAAACATTTGATGCAATAAATCGATTGTAGCATGAGATGTGTGGCAAGTTGCACCATTTTGTTGAAACCAAAAATTGTGTCTCCATTGACGACCATAACGGTTACGCCGTCCTCATTTTCAAAGAAATATGGGCTAATGATACCCCCGCTCCACAAGCCGCACCAAACTGCATTGGCTTCTGTAAAACCATGTGTGGTTTTTTGAACCCCAAATACGGCAATTTTGCTTATTACCCTACCCACCAAAATGAAAATGAACTTCATCGGAAAAAATGTTTTTTTCTGTATAAATCGACATCATCGTGCAGTTTTCCGTTGGGCCATTTAGCGAATCGAACACGGGGCGAATGGTGATGCGGTTTCAACTCGTGAACCAATTGAACTTTATAAGGGGTCCTACCGAGATCTTTACGCAAAATTTGAAGTAAACTGGTGCGTGAAATTTTCATATCTTAAGAACGATGACGATTTGATGTTGATGGATTCTCAATCACACTCTCAGCCACAGCTTCGATAATTTCGAATGTACGCACTGTACGAGCACGCTTACGTCTTGCGTATACTAGGCACTGTTGGCTCTTTTCTGCGACCTTATTTTGTATAACATTTTCTTGCAATTTCCGCCAAATTATCTTTGTTTTGGAAATAAATTTCCAATAAATCCCAAAGTTGCTCAAACGTAAAGCGATTCATTACGTTAAGTGGAGATAGCACACAGAATTTTGTGACAGAATAGAATGACATAAGTGTTGCCACATTCAAACTAACTGATGATTCAAATTTAAACCGATAGATGATCCACCCATTATTTCGTGCATAATGCACAAGAAATAAAATGTTCATACAAATCATGAAGGATTCACATACTGACAGACCCTATAGTACAAGTACAGCTTTATTTGTGTACCCATACAACCGTATGTTTGAAGCAGAAGGAAAACAAATGCTTGACAAACTTTATTATAAAAAATAAGAAAAAAATCTCTATGTTAGGTTGGTGCTGGTATTTCTTTCTAACCTCTTGTGTTCTACATCTGTTGTTATGTTGTGTACCTTAGAAAACATTTTTTTATTTTTCATTTTCGTTTTTTTTACATTCAAATCATTCATCTGGAGAGGATGCTTTGATTTCGGAAAAACATTTTTCATACTGATGCTGTTTAACAAACTTTTTTTTCTTACTTTGAGTTTGAGACGGAGGTTGTATTTTTTCTCCTTCACTCTGTCTCTCTATCTCTCTCTCTCTCTCTCTCTGCCTATTTCATGACTTTCTGCTTTAAGTAAATATGAATTATAAACATTTGAATACGCTTTCGATATGAGAAAAATAATAAAAATAAGCAGGAAAGAAAAATCCATGAAAAATAAAAATAAAAATCTGTAACAGAAAAATTGTTAGAAAAAAAGCGAGGAGAAGTGAAAAAAAGAAACTCTTAAGCAAAAAGTTCTACAAAAAAAAAAGCGAAAGTTTTGCAATATATATTTGAGAGTAAAGAGAAAAGGAAAAAACAAACAACAGAAAATATATTCTTCTGTTTATCAGTTGATTTAAAGTTGTAAGGAAATAACAAGGTCTGTGATTTCTTTCTATTTATTTTCGTTAACGATGCCATAGCAAAGGCAAGACATCAATTTGAAGGCGGACGGTACATGGCAAATGAAGAAAGCAGAAGAAAAATTAAAAGTATTTCAAATATTTGTTGAATTGTAAATTAAATTTAATATTTCTTCATTCTTTTGCTTTTAATCTTAATGATTGTTTTTTTGCGTTTTTTTTCTGTTAAATTACTCAAAAATAAAAAAAAGTTCTGCAAACAAAAAATTTAATCGTCATTGGTTCTTATTTCTTTCGCAATGAGCAAGAAACTGACATTAGTGTAAATGCTGGCTAAATTTTTTGTTCCACCTACGACATTTGAATCCAACAAGACTGATCAACTTGCCATACAACACGCTTAACAGTGCGATATGGTGCAAAATCAGTTTGCTAGTAACTTTCTTTCCAGAATAGGTCTTCTACTGGACCCCTCGTTTGTTCAACTTAACGTCTCTGCCTAAGGTTTTTCTGCCTTTGTTAAGTTACTTTCTTATGTCGAGAAATCAGGCCCTGTTAAATATAAATAAACACTTCTCTGGAAGCTAAACGGACTCTTTTTGTGGAAACTGATGGATTGGATCATGTGACTCGCAGTTTGTAGTCGCTGTAGTCTAGTAGGCTCAGTAGATATGAGGCCACGGTTCAAGCTCCAGCTCAGACATTTCCACCGAAACGAAGCATGAAAAAATATTTCTTCGACGACTGCCTCCCAGCAGATTTCTGGCAATAAGTCTGAGAGTAAATAAAATTGCCATGAAAAGTTTCTCAAAAATCTGTCGTTCGAAATCGATTTTAAACTGTACGTGGTGCCACTCATGTACAAAATTAACACACACAACATATAAGTGATGTGAAAACTTAGGTTGTAGTCCTTACTGAAGAGTTGTAATGTATGTACGTACGTAATAAAAAAAATTATTCTAACTATATTACCGCTTGTATCGATTATTATGTTTTGTGCTGAACCGGTACGTATGAGTGATATTTAATTGATATTCTACGAATATTGCTCATACGTCACAGTGTATTTAAAGATTTCTTATATTTTGTACTGAAACGGTACGTATGAGTAATATTTTATTTATTTTCTTCGAATATTGCTCATACGTCACGGTATATTTAAAGGTTTCTAATGTCTTGCACTGAGCGAGTACGTATGAGTGATATTTAATTGACTTTCTTCGAGTACTGCTCATACGTCACGTGGTATTTAAAGATTTCTTATGTTTTGTACTGAACCGATGCGTATGAGTGAAATTTAATTGATATTCTTAGAATATTGCTCATACGTCACGTTGTATCGAACGTGTAATTAAAAACAGGCAGAGAGAATATTTTATTATTTCTCGTTCGTGAATTTTTCCAACATTTCAGGCGCAATGATGTATTCAGCGTAAATTCACACATTTTTTGTTACTCGTTGCTAAGCTAGCTACGCATACGGTAATTATAATCGTGTAGACTAAATCTAAACTATCAGCAAAGATCTGCGTGTAACGAGAAGAAGAATATTGTTGCTGTAGCTAGAAATCTTTACATAGACGCAGAAACGTCGCTATTTTGTAGTTCTAAGGTAGCTGGTCTTTGTAATTTGAATACGTGGAAAATTTTACGTAAAAGTAAAGACTTACTCTCTTACTTATTTAATTGGTCATTGCAACCCTTAAGGTTGGTTAACAACCTAGCTTCTAACATCAGCCATGTTGTGTGCATTAATTTTGTCCATAAGTGTTGCAACATATAGTTTAAATTCAACTCCCAACAATAGATTTTAGAGACTTTTCAGTTCAAAGGAAAGATAAATTAACTTCCACAATTAATTTTTCCTTTAATAAGCTGATATTCCTAAAAGAAAATATTTTTACGTTGCTTCGTAGCTGGTGATTTGATAGGAAAGAGATCATTTCGAAAGAGATAATTAAATTCCTCTCTCAGAAAACTATTTCATTCCTATTCGGAAATAGTTTGTCGAGGGAATCTTGGCTTTAACTCGGTTATAAATGCCCATGACGATTTCTTTAAATATTTTTCGAAATATTTTCTTTTTCGTTTAAGCAATCAACAAAGCATGACAACAATGGTGAAAATGGATTGTTCACGCTTAGCAAATGCCATAATTCAAGTGCGAACAAGAAACACATTTGATGGCAAGCATAAACGAATCATCAAAGTGGCAGAAGTCTTTAAAATCAGTTAATTGAGTATGAAACGCTTTCGTTAAGGCCACAAGCTCTTGCAGCAACATAAGAAATTCAAAAGATTTGAAACATTTTTAAAATTTCCAAGGAACTTTTTCTCATTACTTTCATTCATTTTGATTCTTAAAAGTGAAAACGAAATTATTTGCTTAGAAAATATGTTTCAGTAGAATTGCTTTTAAACCTCAAAACATTGGCTCTATTCCTTCGGGCAACAACAAGTGCTAATAAAAACGAATTTCACTTGTGCTTGTTAAAGCGTAAAATAAATTTCAACTGCAGAATTATTTAGAAAAATAATGAAAAAAATATTTCTTCTTCTTTCATCTTCTTTTTATATTGTGGGTGTATTGTAAATGCAACATAATGTTACAATGTTGCAACAGCAACTACTGTATTCATTAAGGTTTGCCATTTATTGCAACGTATACCACATACAAAGTAGAAATAGAAGCCAAAGAATTTTATGGTCAAATGAGCATAAAATGTTGTAAACAACACAAAAAAAAAAAAAAATTAACACGAGCAACCATCCTGGTGTTGTTTAACTAAACGCTGGTTATAGGAGATCGTTCTATGGAAAATGAACAACTTCCGATGTATTTTAGAAACCCCTAAAAACTGTGGTTATTTAGAATAGTTGGTGTAACGTTAAAGGTTTTTTTTTGTAATTTTCCTTAATGGCAACATTTATTTGAACGTTCCCTCTTTTTTCAGCAATTCATAGGGGCAATATGAATAAAAACAAAATTATTTTTGAACTTAATTTTGATTTCCAAAATTTTCACAGCTTGCCTCGTTTGTCGGCAGAAGCCAATTATGTAAAATTGAATTCACAAATAAATTTTTATTTTTTTATGCAAGATTTTCACAATCTGAAAGCATTTTTCTGGCATTAAATTACACTTGATAACTTGGGGAAAGTCTCTAAAGTTGAGAGCAAAGCATTTAGCACTGCCTTTTATATACAACGTATGCAAATAATGTTTTTAATACAAATATTTGTCTTAAATGTTGTAAAAATTCACGAACAATTATAAGAAATAATAAAATATTGTGTTTGCCTGCATTTCATATTACACATTGGATACAACGTGACGTATGAGCAATATTCGAAGAAAATCAATTAAATATCACTCATACGTACCTGCTTAGTGCAAAGCGTTAAAAGTCCTTAAATACACCGTGACGTACATAAGAGCAATATTCGAAGAATATCAATTAAATATTACTCATACGTACTGGCTCAGTGACAGATATTACAAGTATTTAAATATACCGTGACGTATGAGCAATATTCGAAGAAAATCAATTAAATATTACTTATACGTACCCGTTCAGTTCAAAACATAAGAATCGATACAAGCGGTAATATTGTTAGAAAAATTGTTTTTATTACGTACGTACATACATATGTACATAATTGGTCATTACAACTCTTCAGTAAGGATTACAACCTAGCTTTTCACATCACTTATGTTGTTTGCGTTAATTTTAGTCATGAGTGGCGGGACCTGTAGATAAAAGTCGATTTCGAACGACAGGTTTTTGAGAAGCTTTTGCATGGGGAATTTATTTACTCTTGAAGTTGTAGTCTGCTGAGAGAATGTTGCCGAGGAAATATGTTTTCATATTTTCATTCTGTTGGAATTGTCTGACCTGGGGTTTGAACGGAGGCATCATGTCTAATATGATAACACACTACCTACTAGACTACGGCGATTTCAATTTCGACTTGTGGAACCTTACTGAATAGAAATGTCAACACAGCCTAATATTCTCAGTTGTGAAACCTTTGTTATCAATATAAATATATGTATATAAATATAAATAGATTCCCGATGCCCAAGTACTGTGTTCACGTGGCCTAAGGTTCCTTATAGTGACTTCAGCTGCCTGACTGTTAGCTCAACGAACGTTGGTGTTCTGTTTGCCGTGCGTTAGTATAACTCTCTGCTTATTACTTAACAAGCAACAGAATGTTTTTAACCATAATGTATTAATATTGCGCAGGTTCCGAGCATATGTGTTGGCGATTTGTGCTTCTCATTAGATGATGACATACTGGGCTTGTAGCGATTCCCATTCTATACTAAAGTAGTTTATGTCTTCAATGTGTGTTTACTATCTCCCAGGCTATTGCTGGCCAAAATGAGAGCCTTACCTACCGTTTTTGAAAGACAAACCATTTGATACATACATATGTATATAATTCTGTTTCTGAGTGTTTCTGTTTGTGATTTCCATACAACGAGACATTGTGCTGAAATCGTTCGTCTTACAAAAACAGGTCTTTAAGCTGTAAACCTGACGAACAGGTTCAATGATGAAATATTTCAAAGTTGATTTCATCGATTTTAGCGTTCTTTTATAAAATAAACCAAAGGCTCTTCTATATATGTTCTAGTCGATGCAAACAGGAAGGAGGCTGTGGTCAAAATTTTATAAAGCTTTTGTTGCTGCTGCCTTCTAATCGTACAAAGTATGTGAAGAAATAAATATGCTTTCGAAATATGTCTTTAGCAAGTCAAAAAGCTTACTTTAAATGCATTCTCAATTTAATAAATGATGACAGCATAATACTTCATTGCATTCATTCATAATACTTCACATATGTTATTTAATTTCTGCATTTATGAGAACAATAAAACAAAAGGAAATATTTTTTTGTTTTTTTTTTGTGTAAAAATTTCAAATTTAAACTTGAACTGTCACAAGCATTTAAAGTAACTTTTGATTCATGCAAACATAACATATGAAAATAAAATGCATATGACGAATGAATGAATGCATTAAAATGCTTATGATAAATGAATTGCATTAGTAGTAGCAAATACATATATATTGTAGCAGGTGTTAATATTGCTATTATTATTATTGTCATAATTCTGTTGTTGATGTATTCATTTATAGAATAATTAGTGGCCCAGTGATATTATGATGACAGTTCATGTGCAATTAATTATTCTGCAACCATAAATTGAATGAATTTCATTTGTGAATATGTATGAAATAAACTGTTCATCTGTTGATGTTGGATTTCAAATTAATTCGATTTATTATGTAAATAAGCCTTTGAATAAAACTTTGGTGGTAAACAACAAGAATTATATCAATAAAATACAATTAAAATATAGCAAATTAAGCCTAAGGCTTTGAAAACATTGATGTTGTCGTTAACGCAACTGATGGTCATGTGTGAAGTTCTTCTAAAGATCCTTTTTTTATACAAATTCAATGCTATAGTTGGCAGACGATATGTTAATTTATATTCAGCGGTAATATTTACTCTTGTTGGGATTGTATTTACCCTTGCAGATCTATTGTAATAAATATTAAAGCTTACAAACATCATAGAAATCTTTTTGCTGCCCTCATTCAACCATCATATATGTATGTACATCTAAACTGACAACATCATAAATTCAAATAAATTACACATGATATTTGTATTTGATTTGAATGATCTCGTTATTCTTATTCTTCATCTTTCATAATTTTTAACAACTAACAGACAGGAGACATGAACAAATCAAATCAAAAAAAGCAAAACAAAATTTTTTCCACACGTTTGACTTAGAATTTAAAAAAAGTTGCAATTCCTTTCCCCCTCTCAGCACACTTATAATAAAAAAGAAGAATATAATGCATGGAAAAGTAAGAAAAATAAAAAAGAAAAACATTTCAAAAAAGAAATGAAATTATGCAAAAAGTTTTACACGTAAAAGGTCAAAAAGGTTGACAGGTGATGTGAAATCTGGGGTAAAATAATACGTATAAAAAAAAGTAAAGAAAAACATGTTCAACATTTTAAATAAAATACATATATTGTCGTGAGAAATATTATTTAAAAATTTAATTATTGTGCCAAAGTCTCTGTAAAGTTGAGAACAAAGCATTTAGCCTTGCCTTTTATAAGCAACGTATGAACATCATGTTTTTAATATAAAATTTGTCTTAAATGATGTAAATATTCACGAACAATTCTAAGAAATCATAAAATATTAGCGGAGTTCACAATCTTGGGCAAATGGTCTGGCATCATGGCATTTGCAAATGTTGGGCATTTCTTTTACCATACACTAACAAAATACACAGAAATACCCTTGCCATGTTTTGGCAAATATCCCACACTCAAAACCATCATAACATTACCATCATATCATAAAAATAAAAACATTGAAAATAAAGTCCCAAAAAATGGAAACGTACAACATAAAAAAACGAATTAAAAGAGAAGAGCCGATTAAAACATGGACAGAGGACGAAATAAATAAAATTATAAATATAAATTATAAATATAAATAAATAAAATAATAAATTATATGATAGTCAGATGTGTGTTGAGAAGTTTGCAATAAGTGTTGCTAAATTTAAAAAAAAAACCGTTCACAATTAACGGCAAATATATACAATGGTATAGATTTACCATCTAAATGCCCAAGATTGTGAACTGGGCTATTATCTTTGACTGTACTTAATCACGCGTTGGATACAACGTGACGTATGACCAATATTGAGGAATATGAATTAAATATCACTCATATGTACCGGCTCATTGCAAAACATAAGAAACCTTCAAAAACACAGTGACGTATGAGCAATATGCCTAGAAAATCTATTAAATATTACTCATACGTACTGGCTCAGGGCAAAACGTTAGAAATCTTTAAATACACCGTGACATATGAGCAATATTCGAAGAAAATCAATTAAATATCACTCATACGTAACGGTGCAGTACAAAACATAAGAAATCAAATATTTTATTGATAGACGCCTTAACGCCTTCAATACTCTAGGGGCACATGTATAGAATGCTTTTAAAACTTGAGAGTTTAAAATGATAATACAAGCGGTAACATTGTTAGAATGAAATTTTCTTATATACCTACATACATCTATAATTGGACATTACAATCTTTCAGTCAGTATTACGACGTACCTTCTTACACCACTTATGTTGTGTGTGTTATTTTTAAACATGAGTGGCGGGACTTACAGTTTAAAGTCGACTCTGTACGACAGATGAGAGGAAGTCAGCGGAGAAATATTTTTTCATATTTTGTTTTGTTGGAAATGTCTATCCTGAGGTTTAAGCCAAGGCCTCCCGACTAATAAGCCAACATAGTATATCAAGTATATGAATTTCATTTTATCAGCTTTGTATGTGTGATGGTACTTTGGAACAATGAACTCCACGTTTTGCAATTTTTCAGATGTTATAGTATGTTGGCGCGGGATTTTTTTTTACCACAAACAACTAAACGCAGAACATGAATTTCGGTTCGAACTAGGAAGAAGTGACAAAACTTTTTAAATAAAAGGACAATCGTCCTGTGGTTAGGAAACTTCTAGATTTCAAAGATGTTTTATAAAACCCATAATTTTCACATCTACGCCGGACTAAGCTATAAAAAAACGAACACAATTGGGGTCTCTCTACTGCAGTTTCATGTCATTTCTTTTCACAATAAATCGAAATGGATTTTGTAGGCCAATTTTATTCCTTTTGTGAACAACAACGAGAATGTAGAAATGGTGAAAGACAAGTTTTCATCAGCTGCTCACATTTGAAATATACTGTCATCATCAACGAGCCGTCTATGCCTATGAAAAAGAACCATATACGTAAATCTATTGCAAATCTAATGGTAGAACAGATATCGCCTAAAACGAACAAACAAGTGGGCAAAAACTATGTACAAAAATCGGTATATCTCCAGCATAATGCCCAGAGCCAAGCATTATAATTAAATAAGAATTTCGTCACAGCACATAAGTTTTATTTAAATATTCTTTTGAAACCAATAAATTGGTAACCCTTTACTTTGTTACAATCTTTCTACAACCAAAGGTAATAATCCATCATAATAACAAAACTGCCAACAATATTTATTTATTTATTTATGTTACATTGCTTGTGACAAACAACAAGAGGTGTGCACTCACACACATACACAACTAAGAAATATATTTTTTAGTGAAAATAAAGCAAAAGGAGAATTAATGTTTCAAGAGCATGAGAAAAATATAAAAAATTTTATTTATAAAAAATTTATGAGTAAAAAAAAGAGAAAGAAACAGAGAGAGAGAGAGTGGAGTTCGGAAGTATAATATTGTATACAAAGAACACAATTTTTTAATACCTACACTTACACGCACACACACGCATATAGTTATAATAAGCAAGCAACAAAGGAAAACAAGCGAGGCAACAATGACGATAACAAGTATAGTGGCAACAAAGTTAACAAAAATAACAGCCAGATGAACAACAACATTGTTAATATCAACATCGAAACGAAAGAGAAGTTAATGCCTGTATTACAAAAGTCCATTTAAGTGTCGCCTTTCAACAGTGAATCAACTTTTAACATCACTTACCACCACTCTTCTATAATATACTACAATATTTAACATACACACATACACATACACATGCATATATATGTATATACAAGCAAGTGAAAAGGAAGATGTATATGTGTATAAATGACAATACTTTTCTTTTCTTTTCTTTGTGTGCGTCTCTTATAAGGGAGAGTAAGGGTTTTGCCTTGCATGGGGTACTTTAAGACAATTTTGCTTTGCATGAAAATAAGTTTCTAAAGGAATGAGAAGGAAAGTCAACAGGGAGAGAGAGAGAGAATAAATGAATGTGTGGTATTTATACTTTTAAGAAATATAAGTTAATTGGTGTGGGTGTCAAAGGTGGTTTGTCTCATTTCTCTATGTGTTGTTTGATGTGTGTGTGTTTGTAGTTTTATTATTAGTAGTTGTTGTCTTTATTGTTATTATATTATTGCTAGTGTTATTGTTGTTGTCGTTATATGTATACATATAAGAATATATGTGCGTGCGAAAAATTTATCTAACTTTGTTGGCGACATCATCATTTGTCCGCACAAAAGCAAATTGTTGAAGAGGAAGAGTAAAACAAAAAAACAAGAAAAACAAAGAGAAAGAAAAGAAACTTACAAATATTATAAAAGACAGTGTGTATGTTTGTATGTGTGTATAAGTAAAGATGAAAAAAAACGAAGACCGTTAAAGTTAAAGTTGAACTTGTGTGGGTGCTTATGTAGTGAGATTTTGCTGTGACATCTTCTTAAAATGTGTGATGAATATTTGTCTTCAACTAATATTAAAGATTAAATAATTCATAAAACAGAAATTTCTTACTTTCTTGTCTCTTCTCATGCGCTTTCTTTAATAAAAGGAATTTCTTTTTTAGCCTCTGTAAGAAAAATGTTGTAAGAGGCCTATTATAACAATGATTTGATTTGTAATTGGCTTTCGATTATACTCGACAAGGAAATTGAAGGCTCTTAATGCGGCAAAATGCAATTTGAAGCTGTTAAGCTGCAAATACGTAATAATGATACTTAGAGGTTTTATTGAGGTTTGTAAACAGTTTACTTAATTTATTTATTACCATGCAATTACAAAATATATTCCAATTAATAGAAGCATCATTACTAAAAGACCAGAGTCTACTTAAGTGTACACAAGTTTAGGAAAGGAGCATTACTTTACATAATTACAACATTATATTACTTCTAATAAATCTCACTCTACATGTTCTAAACAAATAGTAAGAATTGCAATGATAAATACATGACCTAAGCACACTATAATTGGGATTTCTTTCAAATAAAAATTTTAATCAAACATAAATTCAAATGAAAATTATTGCTAGAAAACAATTAGGGATTCTGTGTATAATTGTTGGGTTTCGTAAGCAAGCTTCTACAGAATTAAAATTTACGTTAAGTAGAGATTGAACTAAAAAAAAAAAATTTTTTGCTGACTGCTCTATCCAATCGATTTCTCTTAATTCTTATTGGGTCATCAAAAAATGCCTGTGGTGTAGCGTTGTTGACATGTACATATATTCCAGTGTGACTTTCGTATACAAGTGTGTGTAGCATAAAGTCACTATGGTATCGTATAATAGTGAAAACCAGAACCTTGTTTTCCCTTTGTGTCACACTCAGCAGTAGTGGCAGATTCTTGAGAATTTCTACGAATGACTTGCCCTATCGAATACATTCACTTTTACAGTGAAAAGAAGAATTATTTCTATTTTTTTTCTGTATAATTCTACAAAAGCAACTTTATGGTTTGAAGTGGAAGTGGAATGAAAGTAAAGAAGATGAGTGTAAGTGTGTGTACAAGTACGCTACAATACACATACAAAAGTTCTTTTTGTTTTTTGTTTCTGCATTTAAACATAAATCAGTCATGTACACATCTTTCCTGATGATCTATTCTGGCCAATTTAAAAGAATATTTTGTTTTAATTTCTTTAATTATTGTTAGTAGAGATCAGAATCAATTATTTGACAAGGTTGATTTAGCTTATAATGGAAAATCTCCCCACAACATTATCTGTGACAGCATCTGGTGTATGATTAACTCAATTAAAGCAACAACCCTCCACTTCAGCCAACTAACAAATGAGACCCTTAAAGTGATACAACTGAGAGTGAAATATATTCCAGTGTGACTTTCATACACAGAAGTGTGTGTGTGTGTGTGGCATAAAGTCACTTTGACATCGTACAATAGTGAAAAACAGAACCTTGTTTTCCCTTTGTGTCACGCTCAGCAGTAATGGCAGATTCTTGAGAATTTCTACGAATGACTTGCCCTATTGAATATTATTTATTATTTGACAAGATTGCTTTAGCTTATAATGGAAAATCTCCTTGCAATCAAAACAGACGCATATCACTATCTTTAGAGTCCTAATTGGACTTAATGCCGTCTTAAAAGGTTTACATTTCTTCGTCAGTGACCTTCATTCCCATTACCGTATTATAGTACGTGATTTGCTTTTCATCGCCCGTAATTATTGGCTTCTAAAGTGGTTCAATAACGTTCCATCTGTTACCCAAATATTGATTTCCTTTATGTATCCAGCATTTTTAACACCGAAATTATCATATCCAAAACTAGATACGCTAGATCGTCTGTGTAAACTTCAGAAATTTTTTCCAGCAAACTGCAATGCAATTACATTTTTACTGTTCCTAGAATTGGTCTTTATTCAAAAATTCATAAAGAAAAGTCATGTAGAAAATATATTTCTCTGTTTTTATAAAGTTATCATGAAATCTTCTTCTTTTATTTTAAAAGTACTCATGAATTGTAAAATGACTTGCGGCATTAAAATTTTAATGTATTTCTGTTGTAAAACTGAACCGTAATATCTGCAGATATTTTAACGTTAACACAGAGGTGTAGATGGCAAGAAAAACCACGACCACAACATGCAACAAACTATCCGTCATACTTGCTGTCAACAATTTATAAAAAATTTAATGCCAGCACTGCCACCACATCACACCACGCCAGCAGCTGCACAGCCACAGTAAAGTGTAAATCTAGATGCCGGTCAATTTTTATGTGAAATTTTTAAAGAGCTTTTCGCAAAACAAAACAAAAAACACAATAAAGAAAACGAAAGAAAGAAGTCCGCAACACACAATGACCATTTAGTTGAAGCAATGATTGTGTTGCTGATGATGATGATGATGTTTAAACAGAAAAAGGAAAACAAGCATAACGATGACTGTTTTCTGGTTGTGTGTTAACATGCTTGTTAAATAATTTAAGAGACGTTCAGAAAGCAAAGCTAGTACGGGAATATTTTTCATGTCAATTCTTGGGTCATAAACTGAACTAAGGATCGTAAAATTTCCCTTTTTTTTGGATGGGGGAGGTGATAACAAATATTAAAGCCAACGTTATTGTATTAGACATCGTTAATACTTAATTAATCAAATTTATTTCCATTTCCATTAATATTTAGAGGGTTGTTGTAATAAAATTGCAGGATAATGAAAACAAAATATAGGTCAGAGAAAGCAAACAAACAGAGAATTTCGTTATCAGACAAAACAAATCAGAATTCACTTGAACACTACCGTGTTCATAAATAAAAAATCTGAAGTCAGTGGGTGAGTCATCTTTATCACTATACCTACATATATCACGCGATTTTTTTTCCATTAGCTCACAATTTTACTTCGCTAGTTCAACATGCCCGCTATTACAGCCATAACATACTTTATGGCCCATTTTCATTGGGACACAACTAGTCAGCAAGGTGAAGAGAATGTGATAGGTAAGGAAAGTCGCTAATTTAGATCTGTAACTCCAGGATAATGATTGCTTTTGTAGATTAAATTCTTTCAGTTTGATTAGAACCCAATAACGTAGTTTATACCTGTTCTGGGTTCATTTTGAGTCTTGCTTAGTACTTCGCTTGTGTGCGCTTATTAGACGTAAATCCCGGGTTCGCGCCCCAAGCCAGACATCAAAGGGAAATATGAAAAAAAATATTTCTTCGGCGACTACCTCTCAACAGATTTCTGGCAAAAACTCTTGAGAGTAAATAAATCTGTCGTTCGGAGTCGACGTTAAACTGCCACTCAAGTATAAAATTAAGGCACACAACTTGAGTGGTGTAAGAAGCTAGGCCGTAATCCTGACTGAAGGGTTGTAATGGCCAATTATGTATGTATGTTAGTATTTACTTACCACAGATCAGCTGTGAATCGTTTTATCGCTACTCATAAATATTCACGAAATTCCGAGTATGAGTTAGCCAACAGTATTGAAATTCTCCGATTCATTCGTACTCACTACAACATTGATTTATAAGTACAGGTTGCAATGAGCATGAGTACAACGTTGACATCAAACTCATAACATTCGAAATATGTTTGATTCATACGCCTACTCTGTCAGATTCATAAATTTAGTAAAATACTTATACTTAATACTCATAAATGATTCGAGTGATTCGAATCATTCATCAAGATTTAGAGTCTTAGTTGCTGGTGCATTTACAAAAAAAGAAGAAAGAAAAAGACAAAGACAGCAAGCAAAGCAAACACACAACCTTCTAGTGTTCATACGTGAATCATACTTATTTTTTGATGCTTGTAAACGTTGAGTAAAGGAGAATCGAAATAAGCAACATCCTGCGTTTTGTTAAGTATGAGTACGATGACTACTTCAAACTTTGGATATGAGTAGTATGAGTATGATATTAAAATAATTATGAATGCGTATAAGTATTAGAAATTATGAGCATGATTTGAATTTAATCATCTTTTTGAATATTCACTGCTGATCTCTGTTATGGTGAAACCTTATTGGTTAAATGTTTTAGAGGTTATTACACTTTTCTAATATCAATTTACGTACGTACAATTAGTGCCGCGGGTAAATGTTAACAGACTGGAAAGTGTCACATTTCCAACTCCTCCAGTTTCTGAAAATTATCTGCAACGTGGTGTCCTGGATTAGTTTCCCATGGTGCCTCATACGAACATAGAAAACATTGTTTTGAATTTCATCTCTCCTTATCCAAAGTAGGAGATCCTACTACAGTTGTAATTTCGAGAGCCCCTATGATTTTGTAGTGTCTAATAATAACACTTGCAAATAACCTAATTGGATTCCCTTCAAGGACAATATCAAACCCCCGGAGCATCGTTCTCTTCTCGCAATATTATCCTAAACAATAGGCTGTAGTCCCCGCAAATGATTATTCAGTATCTTTGAATAAACTGACCAGGTTGGTTAGTGACAGTCAATATCATGTAATAGACTCAAAGAAATTGTTTTGACGTTTCCTGCTCTTCCACATCCGGACAATTCTTCCAACATCCAAAATATGTTCAATCAATAGCATAGTACATAGTACTTACTCCAGTTAGAGGTTTATAAAACTCTCTCCCAATGGACAAGCCAGAAACGGAAGACATATTATATCCCCTGGTGTGATAGCCAGAAGACCCGTTCGTCAACTGTAACATTCCCCCAAAAGCAAAAATAAACCAATATAACTTCAGCATGAGGTCGAGAGTGCTTGGCCTGAGACTACGGTTAATTGATTGTAATAAATTGGAATTCAAATCACTGATTACCAGTAGTTAAGAAGTCGCCGTAGTCTAGTAGGATTATTAGACGTAACGGTTCAAACCACAGGTCAGACATCAAAACGAAATACGAAAAAATATTTCTGCGGTGACTTCCTCTCTGCAGATTTCTATCAAAAACTCTGAGAGTAAAAAAATTGCAACGAAAAGTTTCTCAAAAATTTGTGGTTCGGAGTCGACTTTAAACACTAGATCCCGCCAATCATGTATAAAATTAACACTCACATCATAGTGGTGTGGGAAGCTAGGTTGTAATCCTGTAATGAGTATGTATGGTTGCCTCAATACTATTCCTGTAGATATGTAGAAGGAAAATTTCAGAATTCTAATATGGAACACATGTACATCACGGTCTTTCAATTGGGTAAACCTTCGCCTGGAAGAGATTGATAACTCTTACTGTAGCTCTTTCCAAAGGATAGATTCGAAAGCCCAAACTTCTTTGGAAGTTATCTTCTTCTCGTAGCTTCAACTGAAGTCGAAACAATGGGGAATTATTTCAGATTTGCATGCTACAGGAAATTAATCGATCAAAAGCTGCATAAGGCAGATTATCGAAGAATATTTTCAGCAAATTTTCTATTTTATTTGCACAAGAACATATCTTGTGGCAACAAAAAAATTACAGAGACATTTTTAAATTCTGCACTTGCTTTTAAACACCACAACATTATCTGTGACAGCATCTGGTGTATGATTAACTCAATTAAAGCAACAACCCTTCACTTCAGCCAACTAACAAATGAGATCCTTAAAGTGATACAACTGAGAGTAAAATATATTCCAGCGTGACTTACTTACACAGAAGTGTGTGTGTGTGTGTGTGTGTGTGGCATAAAGTCACTATGGTATCGTATAATAGTGAAAACCAGAACCTTGTTTTCCCTTTGTGTACGCTCAGCAGTAATGGCAGATTCTTGAGAATTTCTACGAATGACTTGCCCTATTGAATACGTTCACTTTTACAGTGAAAAGAAGAATTATTTCTATTTTTTTCTGTATAATTCTACAAAAGCAACTTTATGGTTTGAAGTGGAAGTGGAATGAAAGTAAAGAAGATGAGTGTAAGTGTGTGTACAAGTACGCTACAATACACATACGAAAGTTCTTTCTTGTTTTTACAACCACATAAACAGAAATCAGTCATGTACTCCTATATATGTATGTATGCATGCAGTTACCAAGTCATTTATAATGTTGGCTTCTTCTCTTATTTTGTGTGTTTATAAACTTAAAGGGTGTTACACAAAGTGGTCTGCTTTTTTATATATATTTTATTATAAATGTTTACGAAGAATTGTTTTAAAGCCTTTGGTAAATAAATAAAGTTTTAAAAAATCGTTTTTTTTACCTTCTTTTTCATAAATACTATGGAAGACTATTATGAAAGACAATAAATAAATTCTAAGGAATTTTATTATGAAAGAATTCTTTGTTTTTTTTTTATTTTTTATTCAAACGATAATAAAGTTGTCACAAAAGGCATGTGACATATACATCGTGTACGTGACTGTTTAAAATTTATATAAGAATTGAGTCTAAAAGTTCTCATAAATTGTGACAGACAGGGTATAAAAATTAAATTTTTTATAAAAAAAAATACAGACATTCTGAAAATGATTTAAAAAATGCAAATTTCATTATAAATTTTAGGAAATGGATTTATAATAACCCCTTGGATTTGGATTTAATATTGCAGACGTTTGAGAAAGGTTTCTCAATAAGCGTTAACTTTTTAAATTCTTCGTTTTTTCTTTTCGTAGTTGGCAACGCTTTACTAAATAAAAACACGTTATAGTTTTTTGGGAAAGTTCAATGGGAAAGTTATGTTGAGATCGCTCACAAATTTCAAAGAATTCTCAATCGAGAAAGTGCATACGAATGCATGTAGTCTAATAGGTACTGTGTTGGCTTGTTGGACACAGTTCAAACCCCAGGTTTCGAACAAAATGAAATTTTAAAAAATATTTCTTCAGCAGATTTCCGGTAAAAACTGTTAGAGTAAATAGAAAATTCCCATGAAATTTTCTTAAAAAATCTGTAGTTCGCAGTCAACTTTAAACTGTACGTGGTATGAGAAACTAGGTCGTAATCCTGATAAAATTAATCCATGGATAAAATTAATGCATACAGCATAATTCTCACACGACTCATTTACTACTAGTTCATAAACTTAACTGAAGGATTGTAATGGCCAGCTCAGCTGCCTTAATTCATATTTCATTTTTTAAGCTTTAAATTAAGCTTGTTGTTGTAATGTATTATTTTTACACTTAATCTATGATTTCTTTTATTCATTCTTAAAGTAAAACGATTAATTAAGAGCTTGCAATGCAATTCTGCCAGATCTATTGTATTTGTGTGTGAATTGTTTTAAATGTAATCAAAAATTTTTTTTTTATTTTTCTGTACAGTCTCACAATAATCCTTTCTCTAGAGCTCTCTTAGTGTTTCAACAGTTTTCCTTTCAAATGCATGGCACTTAAACAAATTATTTAAATACGTTTGTCTTAGAAAGAAAAACCAAATAAAAAAAACAAAAAAATAAGAATGTTTCTCTAAAATGGAAAGCATTGAAAAGCATATCAATATCTTAAGAGGACATGCTGCTGTAAGTCTTGACAAATTCTTTACACAATTTGTGCGAAAATGATCCTTTAAATGCAATTCTATGTGTGTGTGTGTGTGTGTGAAAGCAATAAAATTTGTAAAATTTTCATTTTATAAATTTAAATTACTGCTGAAAACAACTTGAAATTGTTGATAAGAGTGTGTTGCTTTATTTTATTTTTATTTTTATTTGTTAAGTTAAAAAGAAAAGCGTATTACGAGTATCTGTAGTTCTTATTATTAAGTTCAAAGCAGCATGTGCAAACGTACTATAAGAGAGAAAACACAAGTACTTCTATACGCTCTCTAGTATTTTACATTACAATTTCATTTCGTTTTCTTTTTTATTTTTATATTTTTATATACATTTTATTTACATGAATAAAATGAATATTTTATGTGAATATTTTCTTAAGGAAATTTACATAGCAACACTGCAGTCTTTAGGAGACATATTGGTTGAGAATCGTTTTCTTTATTCAAATAAAATAAAAAACGTAGAGAAGGGTAACTTCTCTTAATGAATTATCGTTTTAATTCATCTTGATACTTATTTTTAAAGAATGTTTTTTTTTATTCTTTATTTTCATGAAATAAAATTGAAAGCAAAGAAAAAATATACACTAAAAGGTAAAGGTCATAAAGTTTATTGCAGGTAATGTTTACATTGTAATAAACTAGTATTCAGCTGTGAACGATTCAGTGTTAATTACAGAAACAAATACAAAAAAGGTTATTAAACCGATTTTACATCATAAAGAAGAACCCACAGTAGTAACTGAAAATATTGTTACGAAAATGGAAAAAAAAATTCTAGATACTGGTGTTATGCTTTTACATCGTTTAACATTAAAATTATAAAGAAAGAGTACAAAAACCAAACTATGAACTTGTTTACAAAATATTGCAATGCAACAAATACCAGGACAAAAAATTTTAAACAAGTAAATAAAAATATACCAACAAACACCAGCATATAAATGGTAAACAAGTAAACAAATATACAACAACAAACACTACAAGAATAAATGTAAACAAAATACACAAACAACACCACAATAATAAATGTAAACAACGATATATATACATATATATATATATATATTTTTCGTTTTAATTAAGATGTCTGCACTGGCGTTTAACTACAGCTTTACATGTAATAAGCCAACACATTTCTTAACAGACTGGGGCGACTTCTCACGCATACTTCATTTTATTTAAATTCATTTATTTAAATAAAGCTAGAAAGCGCTTGTAATTTGTGATGATCTCATAGAGACTTTGCGATATTTATAGAGTTTGAAGTAATCGTAGTCGAATAAGCAGTATGTTGGCTTATTAGACGTGAGCCCAAGGTTCACACCCCGGATCAGACATCTCCAATAAAATGAAATTTACAACATATTTCTTCGGCTACTTCATCTCAGCAGATTTCTGGCAGAAACTCTGAGAGTAAAATAAAATTGCCGTGAAAAGAGTTTCTTAAAAATCTGTCGTTAGTAGTCCACGTTAAACTGTAGTCAGCAACACGCATTTATAAAATTAATACACACAATATAAATGGCGTGAGAAGCTAGGTCGTAATTCTAACTGAATGGTTGTAAGAATTAGTTATGTATGTTATGTGTGTGTATCAGAGATCAGCAATGAATCGTATTTTCGCTACTCATAAGTACTCATGAAATTTTGAGTATGAGTGAGTCAACAGTATTGAAATTCAACTACTCTGATTCATTCGTACTCACTACAACATTGATTTATAAGTACAGGTTGCAAAGAGTATGAGTACAACTTTGACATCAAACTCATAACATTCGAAATATATTTGATTCATACGCCTACTCATTCAGATTCATAACTTTAAAAAAATACCTCGAATCATTCGTCAAAATTTACAAAAGAAAAAAAAAGACAAAGACTGCAAGCAAAGCAAACACTCAACTTTCTACTGAGTATTGTAGTGTTCGTACGCGAATCATACTTATGTTATCAATCTTGTAAATGTTGAGTCATGGAGAGTCAAAATCAACAACATCATGCGTATTGTTAAGTATGAGTACGATGAGTACTTCAAACTTTGAATATGAGTAGTATGGGTATGATGTTGAAATAAGTATGAATACGTGTAAGTATCAGAGTTTATGAATATGATTTGAATTTACTCATCTTTTTGAATACTCATTACCGATCTCTGGTGTTATTCAAAGGATTACATCTACGGTCAATTAAATTTATGTGATCAATAACGTTCTTATGTACAAATTCAAAAACTTATAAAATGTAGAACGAAATCTTATGGTACCTTTAAATTGCCACTAATTAAGATTAAAAATTGACTTTATTTTAATTAATTTTGATTAACTTAATACTCTTTAATCTCTGCTAAGGAAAAGGAAAATTAATTAAAAATTATTTTAAATCATTAAATTTGCTGCCAAAAATAATCTGCGATAATCTGTAATAAATACTCATGTTTTATGGTGTTTTTTTTCTGTTTCTGCTGAAAAAGCTATAGAAACCAAAAATAATTTATATATTTTTTTTTTTTTTTGGATATTCACCCTCTGATCGTTGCTACGATTCATCCAAATTGGTAAAAAGAGAAGAGAGAAAATTTATTTTGCAAATAAATTATATTTTAAAATAAATAAATATTTCGTTAAACGTAGCCATAAATAAATATACACGAGATATTCAGTACCTTTAATATTTCATTGAATTATTATTTTCATATTGTGTGTACTCACTTTCATGTGCGGACATGGCCAAAGTAAAACGGTTTTATTAAAATCACGCTCCAAAACTTTAGCCAAATGGCAATAACCAATGTTTAAATTCTTATCCCGTTCATGCTGATGCCTGCGATGATGCTGATGATGCTCTTGCCGTATATTTTTTTGTGGCGATGATGATGACGATGATGGAGATGCCTGTGTTAAGTGCTGCTTTTGATTTTGTAAATCTTCATAATTTTGTTCTTTTCCATTCCTTTTCTCATTCTTATTTTCATTTTCATTATCATTTTCAGTTACTTGAGCTTGAGCTTTCACGGATTTCGATTCTGTGATTTTATTTTCATTCTCATTCTCATTCGTTTGCTTGTTTCTATAGGTAGGCGAGGAGGCAGTAGTTGTTGAGTGTTGTTGCGTTTGTAATGGCTTAAGGAAAACTCCTTCAACAAGGTCATCATCGTCTAGATTAATGCCAGCATTTAAGGTTTTCACCAACATCGTGTAATTGGTTTGTTCCAGCAGTCGTATGAACGTTGTTAAATCTGTAAAGCGCAAACGAAAAACAAGAAGATGTAAAAAAAGAGCGAAAGAAAAAATGGAAAAATTAAAATGAGTCAGTAGTAGTGTTTAAAGGATTTTGTAAAGAAAAAGAAAAAAGATAAAAAAACATTATCTTTTGCTTTGTTTTCTTAGTCAATATTTAAAAAAGTTTGTTTATTTTTCTCATTTTCTGTTTTTTATTTCCTTTTTTGTTTGTTTGTTTGTTTGAATATTTAAAAATAAAAACATATTTTTTTCCTTCTAACGGCTTTGTTACTTTCATTAGGTTTTAATCATAAAATCTCTTAAAGTTAAAATAAATATAAACATCAGGATATTTGCTTTTGCACCCTACATTTGGGTTGATCAACCTGAGCTGAGAAATACTTTGAAGGCTAATGCAAGCAATTCATTCCATAAAATCAAATTCAATGAAATCAGTGGTATTTAACACGTATTTCTATAAGAGAGCAACTGCAATCAAATAAAGTCTTTGTCACAGTGCACCATGCGAGGTCCATACCACAGATCAGCCATGAGTATTCAGAAACATGAGTAGATTGGAATTGTACTCATAATTTCTGATACTTATACGCATACATACTTATTTTAATATCATGCTCATGCTACTCATATTCAAAGTTTGAAGTACTCATACTTAACAATACGCCATGATATTGTTGATTCTCGACTCTCCATGACTCAACATTTACAAGAATCACAAAATAAGCATGATTACGTACGAACACTACAATACTTACTAGAAGGTTGTGTGTTTGCCTCTTGTCTTTGCCTCTTGTCTTTGCCTCTTGTTTTTGTCGTTTTCTTTCTCCTTTTTTGTAAATGCAACAACAAGTAAGACTGTAAATTTAGATGATTATTCGAATCACTTGAATCATTTATGAGTATTATAAGTATTTTTCTAACTTTATGAATCTGAATGAGTAGGCTTATGAATCAAACATATCTCGAATGGTATGAGTTCGATGTGAACGTTGTACATGTACTTATAAATCAATGTTGTAGTGAGTACGAATGAATCGGAGTAGTTGAATTTCAATACTGTTGACTCACTCATACTCGAAATTTCATGAGTAGTGACTTAAAACGAAGTCCTTGGGCCGGTTCAGTTAATCTAAACTTTTGCGTCACATTGTATGCATGGTTATCACTATTAGGTTGTAGCGAATTAAATGTTCGATATCGGCTGAAGTTCATTTTACGATTGCCTTTTACTTCCAAAACAAATTTAAGCTTGACTTTTTTATTCATTATTTTATTAATTTTTTTTTGCTTAATCATGAGAATATTTTTTCAAGGTTTGCTTTACCCTTTTTGCTTTTATAAGACGTTGTTGGATAGGGATTGAAATTGAAATATTAGTAGACAGTCAACACTTCTATTTCTAATTCCTCTAAGCATAGATGAAATACAAAATCCTGCATAGTTAGGTACTAAGTTTGTTAAGCTTGTTCTCACACCACCCATATTAAGTGTGTTAATTTTATGCATAAATGGCGCGATCTACAGTTTAAATTTGACTCGGAACGACAGATTTTTTGAGAAACTTTTCTTTTTATTTACTGTCAGAGTTTTTGCGAGAGGACTTCCGAGAGAAAATCAGCAAAAAATGGTAAACAAGTAAACAGAAATACACCAAAAACACTACAAGAATTAGTGTAAAGAAAATACACAAACAACGCTACAACAATAAATGTAAATAACGATGTTAACATTTATAGAGATTTCGAAAAGGTGAAGTCATGAACATTCGTCTTCAGAGTGTTTACTTTGCCATATAAAGGAAGTTCAGTCAGTGTTACGTGAAGATGCGATGTGTTTGAAGAGAGTAATCATGGTTTGAAGATCTCCGTTACTACGATCTGTCGAACAATTGCCTACTAATTACTATTGTTTATGCAAAGGATGGAATAGCAAACAAAGCAATTGTTGTTGTTTACATAAAGTTGTGAACAATCGCACACAGATTTATTTACAGTTTATTTGCAATCTATGATCTAATATTTTAAACATTTTTAAAAGGTAAAAACGTTATAATATTTTGAATACATTTATGGTTGCAATAGTAAGTCACATTCAACTCTTTTTGTAATTATGAAATCCTTAGCGACTGTATGGTCTTGTGGCACCTCTCGTTCATTTGTCTGTCTGTCTTTTGTTTATAATTTTATCATTTCATTTTCATTTTCTTTTCAGTTGTCCTTTTGGCTTTTAATTATTAAAACCGTTAGCCTATTATACTAATTGAAATATCCATCCTTTAGCAATTAAAATATTAATAACGAGAAAAGGTTTGAATCATAAAAGAAAATTTACAAAAAAAAAAATGTTACATTTAATCAGATAAATGGACTAAAATCAGGCACTTGATAGAAATTGTTTTATATTTTAACAGACTCTCTACCACGAATTCGTATACATTCATAAGCTATAAATAATTGAAAGAAATTGAAATTTGAAACTTTGGCTTACAGTATTATTTTAATGGCGGAAGGGTTGTTTAAAATAGGGTCGCTTAAAATTGATTTTCTTTTTTTAAATGCAAATTAAACACATCTACATACGTATGAATTTAAACTTTTAATTTCATGCAATTCACCGCAATTCAGTATTAAAATATTAATCATACGCTTTAGTGCACCGCACCACCATATCTTATACTCATGAAGTTGTTGAACAGCAAATTATAGAAGAAGAAAAACCATAAAACTTCTGGAAAAGTTTCCCTTTTTACTGTAGCGCCAACAAAACTGCTGAAATTTAGTTAATATAGAGATAAACCAACAATAACAAGAGAATATTTTAAATAAAATAAAATGAAAAAAAAGACTAACATCAGGCATATTTTGAGTTTATCTGTTATTTTACTTCTTTAACTTGCTAGGATGACTAAAAAAAGAAGTAAGAAAATAAGAAAACCATAAAGAATAATAAAGAAAATGAAAATTATGAGAAACTTTTAGGAATACTAAAACAAAAAGACAACGAAAATAATAAAAAAAAACCAAAAAATAAAGGAATTGTTTCTTAAAACATAGGATACATCATGTCTATTATGAATTGGTATCGATTGTTATCAGTGAAGTTGTCTGCATAAGATTGTAAAGAAGCCTTCGAATTGACGAAAATTTAAAGGAATTTTTATAAGCTAGCTTAAGTAGAAGCAAAAGTAGCAATAACATATTGTTTTCAATTTTTCTTGACAATTTTTATAAAATTCTTCTAAATATTAATGTCCTTTTGGACCATAAATAGACAATAAATTTCACTTTCATGGCCAAAATGATGGTTTTCAGCTCAGAGGTTAAAAACTGACACATAGGAGGTATAAACTGCTGTTGAATTCAATGATCTGCTCAACTATAAAGCGCATATTACTTATGTTTCCCTTAAGGCGAGAGAAATAGTATTAAGGAATAGTATATTAACTGTAGTCGTCGTAGTGTAGTAGGTAGTGTGTTCGCTTATTAGACGTAAAGCCCGGGTTCGAGCCCCAGGACAGACATCAAAACGAAATATGAAAAAAAAATACTTCTTCGGTGACTACCTCTCAGCAGATTTCTGGCAAAAACTCTGAGAGCAAATAAACCTGCCATGAAAAGTTTCTCAAAAATCGTCGTTCGGAGTCGACGGATAAACTGTAGTTCCCGCCACTCACATACACCCCCACAATATGAGTGGTGTGAGAAGCTATGTATGTATGTATATTAACTGTAGTGGTTAGCGTTACATAGCCTGAGCTAATCCGTTTTCAGTATCGTAACCAAAACATCTCCCTCCTCAAGAATTGAAACCCTTTGCTTTTGGCTCTCCATTATATTTTAATAGTTCAGAGAGCATTACAAGCCTTTAGTAAGTTGTATTACAACTTAGCTGATAACACACTTTTATTCCTTAAATTCTGTAATCAGCTTGCAGGCTGTTCTCCAATAACAGATCCATCAATCAATTGATTGAATATGCAATAAGTCAGTTGTGGTAATATTTTTCTCTCTCATCCTTTAAATTCATAAAGTATTTAGATACGTACCATATATAGAATATTTATTTTGCTTGAATTATTTTGTAGATATTTTATCTTGATATACACGCTTAACCCTTCAAAAACTATTTGAATTTTAAAGTAGAAAAATATAAAACAACAACAAAAACTAAAATGAATTGTAAGTTTATCTTGTTGTTGTTCTTCTTCTTCTTTTCAATTTTATTTTGCTTGTCTTTTATCTTATTTTTCAATTTAAAGTTTGTTTTTGTTTACTTTCTAAAAAACTTTTAATAAGAAATTCAAATAAATAACGTCTTATCGATATAAAATGACTTTAACAAATATTGTATCTTATGCCCCCCCTCTTGTTAGTTAAATTTAAAGTATAAAAAAGATAATATTGGCCAATCTAGGAGACAACAACTGACAATAACAATAGACTGTATTCCGGTGTTAATATTTTCCCTTCAAAAGATTTTTATTCAAAGCTGTCATTTGAACATAAATTTTGTTTTTCATTGTGGGAGCTGGAAATCCTATTGTCTTGTTCGATCCACTCTGTGACAAAAGTTACAGTGAACCTAACCTGTTTTACGGTTTTCAATTTCAGCGTCTATGTATACATACATAATTGGCCATTACAACTCTTCAGTCAGGATTACGGCCTAGCTTCTTACACCACTCATGTCGTGTGCTTTAGTTTTTATTCGTGAACGACAGATTTTTGAGAAACTCTTTCTTGGCAGGCATATTTACTCTCAGAGTTTTTTCCAGAAATCTGCTGAGAGGAAGTCGCCTAAGAAATATTTTCATATTTCGTTTTGATGTCTGACCTGGGGTTTGAACCCGGGCTTTATGTCTAATAAGCGAACATACTAGACTACGGCGACGGCTATTGATGCTGTACTGCATCCTGAAACAGACGCCGAAATTTCGATTTATTATCATTTTGAACTTGTTGACCTATGCCTCAAAAATGACCTAAAATTTTTTGGCTAAAGCTTGCAAAAGAATTAAAGGCAAACGAACATCATTTGTGTCGCATTCTTGAAGCTGAAGGTGTTAAGTGATGAATCTTATTTTTGACCAACAAAAATAGGCAAACTTCTCACATTTGTAGAGAAGACCCTCATAAGGGCATCAGTGAGTCACCATTGCATCCATTAAAACTGACAGTTTGGTTTGATTTACATGTTGGTGTAGTTATCGATACTTATTTGAAGCGAAATAATCAAGACACTGCCGTTACAGTGAATGCGAGTGCTATCACGTTATGGTGAGGTTCAGTTTTCATGATTGAAAAGTTTAAAAAAGATCTCCCTTTAGAAACATTTTAAAATAAGTGTTATGGCATAGCTTTGCGTGATACAACAAAACTATGGAATTTTATTTGTAAAATTCATTTTCATAATGCCACAATTCATACTCCCATACACAATACAATGTCAGATACAATTGGGCAATTCACACAACTTTGTATGCTGTATGTTGTATTGACTACATTTGTTTGTTTGTGAACGCTCAATGCTATGCCGTATTGTGTATTTCGTGGCATTCAAACAATTTGATAGCCCGAAACCAACACAACATATGAAAACATATACACATTTTTTTCATTCACACAATTTGATAGCACGAAACCAATACAACTTCCAAAAACATAGGAAAAAAATGTGTATGAGTGTATCGGATTTTTATATGAAAATTATCAACAACAATCATACACTGTTGTATGTTCTTCCAACAATACAATGAATACAACGATACAAAGGCTTGAATTGAAGGTTGACAAAGGTGAATTGACCAAATGTTTTAGCTGTCCTGTTGGTTTCATTTTCTTTTGTTGCGTAATGAAATCTAATATTTGAGTATTTATTTCGATATTTTCATTTATTTTTATTTACTGGCTTATTTGTATTGCTTGTTTATGTAAATTTCGAATATTTTCTTATGCTAGGTAAACAAAATTTTATTGAAAATATTTTCCTACTTTCTATTTCTTTTTTTCTGTAGGCATGTGTAGAAAATATTTGAAAAATTTATATTATTTATAAAAAAAAAAACAGAATATTGCTTTCACTACAGTATGTCATCATTTAATTTCGAAAGATAATAGAAAACCATTACGCTTATTAAATACGAGTAGGTACACAAAATTAGCATAAAAATAGAATAATAGACCAATGAAAATAATACATAATAAAATATTAAATAAATATGAATAAAAGAAATTAAAACACAAAAAAACGCAACGAATTGTTTTTAGTTGAAAAGTCAATGTGATTCACAAGCATTGTGTAATTGTATAGACAGAATGTTAATGGAATTATATGGTGAAGTGTTCATAACTTCTCCAATTCAAACAACAACCCCAACTGCAAGTGATGCCTTCAGCCGAAGAACATTTGACATTCAAAACGGAACAAAAAGCCTTTATTGTGCAGGGATTAAATCTACTGAGGATTGGGCAGCCGCAGCTACATACATATATGATCGACTACAACAGAAAACTCCGCATACATACATAATTGGTCATTACATCCCTTTAATCAGGATTACAACCTAGTTTCTCACACCACTTATGTTGTGTGTCTTAATTTTATGCATGAGTGGAAAGACCTAGAGTTTAAACGTACACTCCGAATGACAGACTTTTTTTTGAGAAACTTTTAATGACAATTTTTATTTACTCTCAGAAGTTTTGCCAGAATTCTGCTGAGATGAAGTCTCACGGAGGAATCTGTTTTCATACTTCGTTTTGTTATAGTTTTCTGACCTGGTTTATGAACCGTGTCCTCACGTCTAATATGTCAATACACTACCTACTAGAAAATAGAAGAAGAAGCGGCAATTTACCAAAGTGAATAAAACATTTCTGTGCAACAATAATTTAATATCTGACATTTATTTTTCAAAGGAGTATGTCTTCAATTTTGTCATCCTTTTTCACATTTTCAACCGCTATCCCATCAACACCTGCGGTAATGATAGCCCCAAGGACTGATGTTGCGTTTAGCTAGTCCCTTTACGCATCGACAGAAAAAGACAAATGCTATATTAATTGATAACCAAATTCGGCCTTCAATAGACCCATGTTATCGATTGTCGTGCCAGCGTATTGTTAAAACCATATGTCAACCAAATCCAATTCTTCCATTTAAGACAAAAAAGGCAAAAGGAAGGGTACCTTCCTCAATCTACTGTACTGTACTACTGTACTACTGAAGCCTATGGTCCACAAACTAAACAAAATCGAAATAAAAAAATATTACTTCAGCGACACTATTGTTGTATATTGATAAATACACATTCAAAATTATTGTGCACAATGCCAATAAAGGTTGAGATCTTGTTGCCCTCACTTACCGTACGATACTTTTCCTACTGCTTTATAAGAACCCACATTATTCCTTTTGCAATGTATTAATGTCACATACATACAAATGTACTGCATATGAAACATAAAGCCATTTGTGTCCATGACTTGATATCTTGATACAAGACTCAAAACTCTTCTTACTTAAATAACCTAGTAAAAGTTTGGATTGTGGCATATACTTCTGTGTTGAGAAGACGTTTTTCTATACGTTCTTCATTTGTCGAGCATAAAACTCCTCCTGCCATTCCCTCAATTATATGGAAGTTTCTCTTTTGGTAAAATAATCTTATTCTGCATATGATTCAAATAAAACGACTTTCTCTTAGCAGCCTTCTGAGAAAAAACTCTGACTGTAAATAAAATTGCTATGAAATCTATCGTTCCATGTTGAACTATATGTCTAGCCACTCATGTATAAAAATCTAACACACATAACATGCGTGGTGTGAGAAGCTAGGTAGTAATCCTGACTGAAGCTTTATAAAGGCCAATGATATATATATATATATATTATGCATTGCCTGAGGTCAACAAAAAGATGACCAATCCGTGACTTGGAATTTTGGCCCATTTTTCCAGCATTTTGGCAACAATCTCACCAAGTGTAGCTATAATGTTGTCTTACTGGTGTGTGATTGTTGCTAGTAAGTCCCGGAACACGAAAGACAAGTTAAATTTTAAAGTGTTTTGATGGCAATTGACAACACAACTGGAATTTGGTTGCCATCAATAATTTGGCCATAAAGGCGACAGTTTGCAAAATTAAATAAATTTTTAACGCAAATTCTGTATTTCATTTAGAATATGTCGGACTTATTGACTCGCCCGCATAAGGGGTTATCACCTACAAAATTATACATTTTCGCTATTGATTTATTTTTTTTAAGGATTAGGATTTAGAATTACGAGGAGACTAGAATTCTGTTTTTCTGCGAACGTAAGTGAGACACTAAAGAAATTTGAGTGTTATGTTATCCTTACTATGAGCCTTATTTAGAGTAAAAAAGTTTTTATTCTAATACAGTGTATGATGATGAATGAACAATTGTGGCATTAAAAAAACTCCCGAACAGACTGAGCAGCCCGTTAACAATGGTCCTTTTGATGGACGTTACAATAGAAGAAATGTCACCAAAAATTTGTTTGGTTTTTCTTTGCCATAACTTTTTTACCACATATTTTTACCATTTTTTGTTAATTTAAACATTTTTCTATAGAACGAATACAAAGGTAATGTAACACAGAAAATTGTTGTTCAAAAATATGACGGGTTCTACCCTTTTTCTTTTTTTTTTTGAAACCTTGAACATGAGAACATAAAACTATAAACTGAGTACAAAAGGGTAAAAAAAAAAATTTATTTTTGAATGGCAGTTCTTTTATTCTGTAGTTTTAATAATGAGACAACAGTTCTGTTTTTATTGTAAACAAAAGAAAACTTTAAATTTTTGGTATTTTCTTGCTAAAATGAAAGAAACTAAATTTAAATTTAAAATCAAAAAAAACCTAAGTAATGCTCCCTTTTATAAAAATAACACATACATACATACATAATCGGTTAAATACAACCCTTCAGTCAGGATTACGACATAGCTTATGTTGTATGTGTTAATTTTTATATATGAGTGGCGGGACCTACAGCTTAAAGTCGACTCCGAACGACAGATTTTTTTGAGAAACTTTTCATGGCAATTTTTTATTTCAACACTCAGAGTTATTGCTAGAAATCTGTTGAGAGGAAGTCGCTGAAGAAATATTTTTCATAAATCGATTTGATCGTGATGTCTGACCTGGGGGTTTGAACTGTGGCCTTACTTCTAATAAGCCAACACATTATCTGCTAGACTGCAGCGATTTCATGCTTGTTTTAATTCTACATTCCATTCCACACTTTACATGTTATTTAAGGAGATTTTTTCACATTCAAAGAATACCTCTGTCTTATATGTATAATGCTATAGCCATCTCGAAGTCGCCGTAGTCTTGTAGGTAGCGTGTTGACTTATTAGACTTGAGGCCACCGTTCAAATCCCAGGTCAGACATCGCGATCAAAACGAAATATAAAACAATTATTTCTTCAGGGACTTCCTCTCTGAAGATTCCTAACAAAGACTGTGAGAGTAAATACAAATTTGCTATGAAAAGTTTCTGAAAAAAATCAGTCGTTGACTTTAAACTTGAAACTGAAGGTCCCACCATTCATGGATAAAATTAACACACACATTGTAAGAGGTTTGTGAAACTAGGTCATAATCCTGGCTGAAGGGTTGTAATGAACAATTATGTATGTTATGAAGATAGGATACCATGGTGTTCTTCCTATCATATGTGTACCTAGATTTGGTGGCGGACCCTCTCGAAGGTAGAAGTTCTACTTAGACTAGCATTTAGGCCCATTGTGATATTTGTGTTATTCATGTGTACCTATGTCAGATCTTTAGTTCGATGCTTTATTCAGTGGTATTGGCAGCAGATTGCGATTTTTATTTTAATTGCTTAACCATTTTAGTTTACTGTCATATTATCTCCGATGTACATAGGTTATGGTCTGCTTTAACACATTTGGTAACATTTGTTATCAGCCTACCAAGTCCTTAAATCGAATCAGTTTTTTTTACTAGCTGGCACTGTGTGACATTGTTCATTAGCAGAAAGAAAAGTAAATCACCATGGCTTAAAGTTTCGTGGTAGCTTACTGGACAGTTTGAGCTCTACATGTTGTAATCAATGTAGTGGTCATACTTGATGCTTTCCTTTCACTGCATAAGGTCAATTGTTGAAAACGTTTTTCTAGCAACTGAATTTTAAACTGAAGTTTAAAATTAAATAAAAAGAAAAACAAAACATTGAAGAATTTGTCAAAGGAGATGCTCTAAAAAAACTATGTACCAGGTATCAACATTTTCAAGTATATTTGGCCAAGATTATTTCAGTTACCATCACACAGATCTGGTACACGATAACGATATGCGTTTGCTTAGAGTTTCACTAAATTTTAACACTCAAATGGTATTCTCTTTTTACTCTAGCCACTCAAAGCCTTAAAGGAGGAAAGAAGGAAAAAGAAAATAACATTTGAATGGGGCAACTTACCATCATCTGGTATGAAATCGACACTGGCATTGTAAAGGTTTACTTGGAAAAATTCCACAAAATTGTGAAAACCTTGTTGCACATGCATTCTGTTGAGGAGACGAGATGGCATTAAAATACCCACACGTTGTTGAGCCAATGCAGATGACGATGATGATGTTGATGCTGATACTGTTGCTGATTTTCTTATTTTGGTGGGTATTTGTTGCTGTTGTTGTAGCTTAAATTCTGGCTGATTTGAATTGTTTAGCGATACTTGATATTCAGGATTATATTGCAATCGTGATGATGATGATGATGACATTGCTGTTGCTGTTAGTTTTATAGATTTTGCTGTTGCCACCTTTGAATTTGAAGAAGACAAGGAACGTAATACTGGTTGTTTGTTATTGCTGCTGCTGTTATAGGTTTGTATATATTTTTGTTGTTTTGATTTCTGTTGTTGTTGTCGTAATAAAATATCATCATGTTGGCTTTTATTATACAGAAATGGTATTTGCAGTGGTAGGTAAGGTAGGTGCTGCTTCAAATCTGTCATATTTGCTTGTAAGCCATGGTTTGATAAGTTTTGTTTTCTTTGGCGTTTAGTAATTGCAGGTAAAGGCTTTGATAGCTTAACTGCATTTGTCTCATCATAAATATACTTCTTGAAGTTGATATTATTAAGTAAAGTTGTTGATCTTATATTGGCAACATGTTGTTGAGTTAATTTTTGTTTTGTTGTTGTTGTTGTTGCTGTTGTTATGGTTTGATTATCATTTGCATTTTCCTTTTGATTTAATATTGTCGTCGACTGGAATATATTATTTACGGTTGCTGGCTCTTGGGCAACGTTCACCTTGTTATTACGTATTATTGATTTAGCTGTTGTAAGCTGCTGTTGCTGTTGCTGTTTTTGCTTTTGCTGTTGTTTATGTATTTGAAATTTCCGCTCAATATCCTGTTCAACATCAAAGTCAACAACATTAACAGTAAGATTTAAAATGTCACTGGCTTCCACGCTACTACTGCTACTGCCACTAGTGGTGGTGAAAGCAACAGTAGTAGTTGACTGTGTATGAACGGCAGGTGGTATTATGGCAGACGAAGAAGAAGACGAAGAAGAATCAGTAGTATTGGCAACAGCAAACGTTTTAGGGAATTTAGCTACGAAGAGAAAGGCTGTCAACAGCAGAAACAATTTACCAAATTGACAGATTGTTAACTTCATTTAGATGCAGCTACACACTGTTTGTCGATATTCCATTTAGATGAAGTTTTTTAGTCTTGTTTTTTTTTTCTTTTTCTTGCCTTTATATCCTTAAGATGTTATCAAAGTTGTTTTGTCTTCCTGTTTTTAATTAAATTAATTAAAGATTTCTGTTTAATTTATTATAACTGAAATGAAAATGTCTTTGATAATGAATTTTTAATTTGAATTGCATTTCAATTAGTTTCTGATTTTTTGCTTCAATTTCAATTTCAGTTTCTATTTCCTTTTTTTTTTTTGTGCGTTCCAAATTCGCGTTTCTATTGTTTATTGTTTTCGCTGAATTTTAAAGAAAATATTTTTGTTGCTTTTGTTTCTCTTTTCTTATGATTTCCTTTGTTATAGTTCTTGCTCGCTTTCTTATCGCTTCAATTATTCTGAAAAGAAAAGCAGAGGAAATATATTAAAAATTAATACAAAAAATTATAAGTTTCCTGCAATAGATAGAGAGAGAGAGCCAAAGAGGAAGTGAGATGAGTTATTTTAAAATTAATAAATAATCATACGCTTCAGTGTTCTTGCAAGCAAGTAATATTGTATTAAATATAAATCATACGCTCCATTGTTCTTTAAAAAACTTTCTTAAGAAAACTTTAAACAAAATTTTTAGTTTTGGCAAGGGACTTCAGGTTAAAATTGTTTCTCATCATACTTAAAAATCAAATGGCGTCCACTTGTTTATATGTTGTTCCATCTTACTGATGTAAACGTCATTTAAACGAGCAATTCTTGAAATGTCAAAATCTATCATTTTGGCTTTGATTTGGTTTGATTTGGCACATCATAATTTTTGTTTCGCAATTGAAAATCTATTAAATTTGCAGAAAGAAACAAGTCTTATTGAGCCCGTTTTTTTGGTAAGAAAACTAAGCGTTCATGTCATGGTTTGGATTTTATGGTGAGTGAGCTCTATCAAAAATTGTGATTTTAATTACAAAGGCAGAAAGCATTTCGGACAATTTGAAGGCCATAAATTGGACACATTCTTGATCAAGATTCTTTCAGACACCACAAATGTTTTTGCAACTATTGGACGTGACTCAAACAGACATTTCTAAGTGTTTAAAAGCCGTTGGATTCATTCAGAAAAGCAAGGATTTTGGGTGCCACTGAGGCCGATAGACATTGAAAGATGATTTTACATATCTGATATGCTGTCTGATCGTCTCAAAAATACATCTTTCTTTGCATAGAATTATCATTGGCGATCCATTTTGCCAAGGCAATGCCCTTTATTTGATAAATTCAGAAAAGTGTGAACAATTAAGAGCTACTTAAACCGACCCAGATTATCGCAGAAGACCTGCCCAAGTAATTTGCTGAAGCATCAATTCTTTAATATTATTTCCATTATATGTGTGCCCCGACTAGCAGTTCACCCGTGAGTTCATTTTTTAAACACAATTTCCGATAAACCTTACCGCATGGCATCATGGAATTGGTGGTTTGAATATTGACCTCCAATGCTTCAAGATTGCCTGATTTGTGAGCATAAGCCGATAAGACTTAACATTAGCCACATAAAAATAATCCTTAGATATTTACATAATTGGTCATTACAACCCTTTAGTCAGGATTACAACCTAGATTCGCACATCAACCATATTGAGTGAGTTTATTGTATCCAGGAATGGCGGGGCCTACAGTTTAACGTTGACTCTGAACGACAGGTTCTTCAACAAACTTTTTATGGCAATTTTAATTGAGAGGAAGAAAGAAATATTTTTATAGATTTCGTTTTGTTCGAGTTGTCTGAGCTGGAGTTCGAACCTGTCATCCACTGCCTACTAGACTACGACGTCTTCCACTAGGGGTTCAGTGAACAGAACAACTTCTCGACAGAGAGTGGTCATCATATTGAATTTGCAATAAATCGATTGTTAAGGGTGCTGTATGGCAAGTTCAACTTGTTGAATTTTAACCTATGAGTCAGCTAGTCCAGCTTTTCATATAAAAGCATAGTTTTGTGGGAACTAAAATTCATTCATATTACATGCGTAACATACATAATTGATCATTACAACCCTTCATTGAGGATTATGACAAGCACACCACTGATGTCGTGGGTTATAATTTTATATGTGAGTGGCAGGACCTACAGTTTAAAGTCGATACCGAACGAGAAATTTGAGAAATTTTTCAATGCAATTTTATTTACCTTCAGAGCATTTGCTAGAAATTTACTGAGAGTAAGTGACCGAAGAAATATTTTTTCATATTTCGTTTTGATGGCCTCACGTGTAATAAGCCAACACACTACCCACTAGACCATATCGTTCATGTTAGGCTGCTTAATTTTTGATTTCCATATCTACTAAAATAGCTCACAACAGTTAGCCATTCTCTGTAATGGCAGGGACTAATGATCCCTTTAGCCTGAAGCTCGCTTAATGAGGGTTTCCTTTTTATGCAGATACTGTGCACACACATCATTCTGATAAAAATGCTCATCTCCCAGTTGTCTGTGAATACTCTCATCAAAAAACCACGATACAAACGATACTTGGTGGCCAAAGGTAAAGACTATACTTTAAGCTAAAAAAAATACTGAAATGTTGTCAGTGACTAACCATTTTAAACTGCAGGGCGTAAAATAGCAGCATTTCAAGAGGTCATGGATAAAAATATTTAAAAAATGTTTTCAAAACTTTTCTGCAACTTTTGACATGTGAAATACAATTTACCAATAAAAGTAAAACAATAACAATAACACGGTATTTTAAAAGTTTTACAAGAAAATTCTTCTTTTCAACAATATTTTCCCTTCTTTGCAAGTAAACTTTCATGGCAAAACAAATATGGTGACAATATGACAAAAACAAAATAAAAAAAAAATACCATCAAATAGGACATGAGCCTGTATAAGTTGCAATTGTATTTAAAAAAAAACCCCACGTAAGTAAAAACAAGATACGCTGGTCAAAGTATGAATACAAAACAAGACAGAAAAAATAACTCCAATATTTTGAAATTACCATACAAGTCGTCAGGTGGTGGTTGTCAATGTTTTTATTCGAGAGAGAGAGAGAGAGAGAGAGAGAGAGAGAGAAAAAAAATAGAAATTTCCATAACAAGAGTTGTTTTTATACACTTTCATTAAAACATGTCATGTGGTACGAACCTGATGCTGCTTCTGCTTCTGCACTTGTATAAACAAAATATCTGCCAGCCACATACAGGGAATACAATAACAAAAATTCATTGTTTTTTTCTGTTTTCTTTATTATGACTGCAGCTGGCCAGATACTAGGCTGCACAATAAAATGTTAACCAACAACATGAGTAAATGAAAAACGAGGAAAAAAATTAAAAGAAAAGCGCAACTAAAATTGAAACGATGGCCTGTGATTTAAAACCCATGCTGTCGCAAATGTCCAGTGGGCTTGTTTACATAATTTGTTTTGTTTCCCTCACTTTCGGTTTTTTTTTATATTCATGAATATCCTTTTTTTTTGTATCATCTTTCCTTTTGTATATATGTACGTGTGCAGATGCTAGAATTGAATGCCCGCATAAAAACCCATTATTTTGTAAATATTGTCTACTGCGGTGTATGCAAAATGTGTAATCCGCTTGGGGGAGATTGTTCTCAGCACAATTCCATGTTGACTAATGAAATTCATGTCTTGTCTCTATAAAGAGGCCTATGGATTGAAAAAATAAATTGGAATAGCACTTGTTTGATTTCGTGATATTGCAGAGAATATTAAAGAAAAAAATTGTGATTTTGTTAGAGGGAATTGTGTGAAAGAACTATACTCCGGAGTACATACATAGAGGCTTGGACTTGGATGTACGACTGAATTAAAAAAAAACTGTTGATGATAACAGATGCCAAGTCAGTTCGTATTACCAGTGCAAATAAAACTGTTCGAAGGCTGCCATAAATAGATACACACGTAATGTTGAGCTTTTCTTATATCCCCTCCTCCACTTTCTCTGTTTGATAGCCTGTTAGGGATCAGTAACTAAGAATTGTGAATTTTAACGATTTAGCTGCTACTGAGCTTTTAACAGATAAGATTATAAATGAATCTGTTGAAAGCCGTTTATTAACATTGTTTATCAGCGGAACATTATGAACAATGTAGGAGAAAATTCTGATTTCAAGCGATATTTGGCACTTTTAAGACAAAAAAAAAATACAAAAAAAACCGAAAACCTTTATCAATTTCAATTCCGAGGCATCAGTAGAAAGTAAACATATCTCAGCTTAGCCACGCTTCTACCAGCAAGATATAGAAGTCAATTTTCATTTCCGCAACTGCTACAGTATTAGTAATACCCTACAGACAAGCGATGTGCGTATCCACCTATGAAGCAATGATAAGCAACACAACGTATACACATTCTCGACAGAGCAAAATTTTATATACCCACGGAGCTATTAAAAGACACAGCCAATATTTTATCACATCAGAGGTTGCATACGCAGTATGGACTCCTCAAAATCATTCAAATCTGTTGGTCTGCCCTGGCAAGCTCATCCGCACTTATGTAGCCGATAACAAACTATTCAGTTATCTCGTAAAGAGGTGATCAATAGTCGAAGGCAGTTTTTATTTTCAGAATTGAGGATTTCATAACTTTAACAGCAAACTAGTGGTGCATAACAGTCAATTTGGTTCCAATTGAGATGTAATTCAAGTTTAATATCCGTGTGTTTAAAGGTATTGCCTTTTGGATTCCAGTCCTTGGTGTGTCAAGTGATATCATCATTTGGCTTCCTTAGCCAGTAAATTCTCTATCCTTTTTCAAGTCTTTGTATTTCTCGCTAAATTTGCTCTTGCTGAGATTTTCATCATAGGAAGAAGTCATGAGCATATATACATATGTATATGTAGAATTGGTTTTCGGATATTGCTTGACGATAGTGTTGAACGATCTGGATGCCATAAGTTGTCGCATGACCAGATTCGTAACCAAGTTGTTCTACCATATGGAATAGAAGTGACAATTTCCCTGCTATTGTTAATTAGAAGAATGACTGTCGGCCTCTGCTTGGGCGGACTAATAAATTGTTGTAATATTTTTCATTTCGTTAAAGATAGCGCTGTTATTTAATCGGTAGTATGGTGGCTTATTAGACGAGAGCCAGTGGTTCGAACCACAGCTATGTAATCTCGATATATATTATGCCACTTTAGTTCAAACCTAATGAGTTGAAATAAATTTCGCACACAACCAGCTTAGTTGATATCGAAAATTTAATTTCTCGAAATTGTTTTCAATTTTAATTGAAATCATGAATTCCTTTGTGTTTAAGGAATATAAATTGATGGAGTAAAATAAATAAAAAAGAAAATTGCCTGCAGCTCTGAGCATCGTTTTTATGTCTTCCCGGTAACATAAAATTGTTCGTGTAAATGTATGTATATCGTCACGGTAAATAATTCCTTTTAAAATTAAAAAAATGTTTCAAAAAACTTAATAATTTCTGTCAATTACTCCATCACAATTTAAACAACATTTTTGCGAAACTCCATTAATAATTCAAAAGCTTGGGAAAGTTTTTCTTGTTTTGCTTTAAGCATTCATTCATTCATTATCTAATGGATTGGATGGATACAACAAAGTGAATATAAAACATAATTAAGAATTTATGATAATCAGCTCTTATTACTTTGGCAACAACAAATACAACAATATCACATCATACGATCGTTAATACTATATCTTTCGCGTAAATTTCAAATTAATTTGTATTCGTGTAATAAGTCTGTATAACAATCAAGTGCACACATACACACACATACCCATACAAAATTTTAATTGTTATGATGCCGGCAATTGTACTCCTGTTAGAAATATGTGAACATGTCGATGATTTTCATCTACACTTTGAATTTTCCACCGAAATGATAAAGAAAATCCCACAATAAGGAGTGTAAATAGTGGTAATCTTAAGAAGAAAAAGAAGAGGCAGAAGTATTCAAGGATTTCATGGAATTAAAACAAGTGATTACGCTCTATACAGGTAAAAGACCATAAAAAAAATAGGAAAAAACGAAACCACAAGAAATACTAATTTGTGGCGATAAATCATGATAAATGGAATGATTGGTACAAATAAATGTATTGATGACTGGAAATAAATTGTTTACGTTTCCATTAAACGAAGAAGAGCATAGGTAAAGAAATATTTTCTTAATTGGTATGATTAGTTTAAGATAATGGAGGATAATAAACAATTTGCTGAAATTCTTATGAAATTTTATTGAAATGAATTCACATGGTATTGAATGTGTTATTTGGTATGCCATAATATTGTTACGTAAATAAAAAATCTAGATACTGATGTTTTGCTTTTACATTGCTTAACATTAAAATTATAAACAAAAGCTACAAAAACAAAACAATGCAGTAAACGAACCGGTTTACAAACACTAGCATAAAAAATGGTAAACAAGTAAACAAAAATACACAAACAATACTACAAGAATAAATGTAAATAAAATACACAAACAACACTACAACAATAAATGTACACAACAATGTTAACATTTATGGAGAAGTTCTGAATGTTCGCCTTGCCATATAAAAGGCAAGGCAAAGTAGGCGACTGAGTTAGTGAAGTTCAGTCAGACTTGTGACAGACTTGAAAACGCGGTGTGTTTGAAAAGAGTAAACGTGGCTTGAAAATCTCCGTTATAAAGTTCTATGCAAAGGTTATAAACAAAAGAATAACAGAGAAGAATAATTGTTGTTGTTTACATCAAGTTGTGAAGAGTAGCACACAGAATCGTGCAAATAATAAAGTATTTAATTAAAACCAAATAAAAATTAATTTTTATTTTATTTGCAATCTATGAGCTCATATTTTAAACGTTTTTAAAAGGTAAAAACGTAACAATGTATGTACAAAGTAATACTATATGAATTCAAACAATTTGCCATTGACAGGAATTTATGGACATGATTATATGCCGCAACTTGGTTAGGTTTTGAGACTACAGGCTATAAAGTTTTCTTTCATTACCATAAACAATTCAAAAGAATTTTTAATACGTTACTAAAATGTAAAGTGTACCTCATTAAGTGTGCACTTAAACTCAGATAAATAAATAGCAGGAGATATGACGTAGTTTGATGTTTGACAAACATGTTTGATCCACCAAGTATAATGCGTACATAAAAATGCGAAACTTTTAGTTTTAAACTGCCAATGGCGGCATTTAAGGCGGTCAGCTGTCTTGTTGGCTTATTAGACATGAGGCCAAGGTTCAAACCTCAGGTCAGATAACTCCAGCAAAACGAAATCTAAGAAAATATTTCTTCGGCGACTTCCTCTCAGCATATTTCTGGCAAAAACTCTGCGAATAAGTAAAAAATTGCCATAAAAAGTTTCCCAAAAAATCTGACGTTAGCAGTCGTCTTTAAACTGTAGGATCTGGTAATGGAGCCGAGTAAGTGCTATGAATCTAAGAGTATATTAATCGGTATAGCTGAGGGTAAGCACACCGATACCAAGACCACCCAATAATTTAGATACAATGGCTATAAATTCCAGCTATAAATGGGAAAATAACAAGTGCAGACAGAATTAGTTCAGCATACAGTATCAATACAGGAAAGTTAAACAAATAGCTTTACGAACATTTCCTGGAAAATAACAATTGTGTACTAACGTGCATGGAATCAAGTTCATGAAACTAAACGTCACACAGTCTGATAATTCACTCCACGATGGCACAATAGAAGAAATTAACAAGTTTTGCAGTCAACAAATAATACTTGCAGTTGGCTATTTAACGAAAGCGAAACGTGGCTTATTAAAGCTCTGTGTATACAAATATCTAGGCTCATAAGCCTTTACTTGAAAATCATACCATGCATGTCATGTAGATAGTAAATATTATTTAATGAAATGAGATTTCGTTAAAAATAAAAATGGATGGAGCACCCGGAGAAACCTTTATATAATTATGAAAAGGCAACATTTAGATTGCAACCCACTAGAACCTTGAACTAGAGGCCATCCAAGTTGTATGTATTGAAGACTGATAGACGAAATAAAGTCTGTAAACTACTACTGCATACTACTACATAAAATCCCTTATCATTGTAAGTGCCGTACGGAAATCGGGCATAACAGATAAGAATCTTTCGAAAAATGGTACTTAATAGGAATTACTGAATGATACTTTCTCTCAGAAACTCACACAACAAAACGTACGTTCCACATGCAACACGTATGGTATGAGAAGCTGTGTTATAATCCTGTCTAAAGGGTTGTAATGACCAATTAAATTAAGTAATCAGAATTTTTGAGTACCAAATAATGTTTTATTAAATTTTGTATTGCGTTTCTCATTTTATACTCAATTTCATGTTTAATTTCTTGTTATTCTATGTAAAACTATACGTGTTTTGGGTTCCTATTTTCAAATGAGAACTATACTCTGGCCATTATTAGTATACAAATTAGTAGTTTATACTCGAGCCATTTGAATGTTCCACTTCATAAACAACTATTTAGCATTCGTTTAGTACTTTGGCTCGTGTGTTTTAGTAAAATTAAAAAAAAAAAAGTTTACATTGTTGGGAAAATAGAACGTGGTGCCATACAAAAGTTTCAATCTCTCCTAATAACTAAGCACCATAGACCTGCCATACAACAAAATGTTATTTAAAATTATTAACAGATTCGTTTTAAAACTTAATGCACAACTGTCGTTTTAAATAAAATCATGTCCGTGTTAGAATGCAATAATCATAGAAGTGTTGCCGAAATTAACGAACCCTGATTGAATCAGCCAACAGCAACAGAACCCATAAAGTGACACACGTAAACTCTAATTAACTCAAACTGGCTTTTAAAATTTTTTATTTTATTTCAGCTTTTTTTGTTTCCATTTGTTTCTCAGGCAACAATTTGTATTTTTCTCTTCTTCTTTTTTTTCTATTTGTTTAGCATGACCCGAATGAAAGTTCTTGTTTTATTTAGAAGAAAAAATGCCATTTAAAAAAAACAGAATGAAACTCGTTTACAAATAAAGTATAAAAACCATAAAAATTGCTGAAGCGAAATCTACTTTGACTTTGAAGTACATTTTTTTAGAATTTTTTCAAGGTTACTGAAGCCTATAATTCTGTGAGCAGAATGCAAAAAAAAAAACATGAAATTTATAAACAAAAGTTCAACAACAAAGGGTTTCTTTTATAAACTGTGGGGGAAAAATTATTTAAAAATTGTTTTTAATTAAAAATTTAAAATATAAATTATACCAGACATGATAATCGTATGACATCCTGTCATACATACATAACATAATTGATCATTACAATGCTTCAGTCAGGATTACGACCTAGTTTCTCACACCACCTATACTGTGAGTGTGTGTTAATTTCATGCTTAAGCGTCAGGACCAATAGTTTAAAATCGACTCCAAATAACAGATTTTTTGAGAAACTTTTCATGACAATTTCTCAGTTACTTTGACAGAAATCTGCTGAGAGTAAGTCGCCGAAGACATATTTTTTCCTGTTTTGTTAGAGATTTCTGCCCAGCAGTTTCAACCGTGGCCTCACATCTACTAAGCTAACACACTAACTACTAGACTACGGCGTCTTAGTAAGCTCAAATTTAGATTATTTGTTGTCCCGAAAAAATTCACACAAAACGCTCTAAACTAACGATAGTGGTGTTTTCAGGGTCAACTTTCAAAATATAAACCCTCCTTACAGCTCTAGTCTGTACATAATGGGCATCAAACTTTTTCCAGAAACAAAGGCTTTTCTACAGTCAAACTTTCAGTTCTCCAAGCAACATACAATGCGCCAATTTGACTTGTTGACACAACCACTGATTGTGAAACAAGCTTCCACGCCGAAAAGTCAACATTAAAAGCCTGTTGCATTAGCACTCAATCTGCATATCTACTGTGGCTTAAATGATCAGACGACTGAAATTATTGATGAGATAATTATGTTTCTAGATTCTGTTTTCCCATGCCTATCTTCACAGTTCCAATTATTCCGATTAATTTGTCTCTCTTTTTAATTCTTTTTTTATTTTCGTTGGCACCATGCTTCTCTTCTATGGTATACCACATACATGGCCGGTAATCCTTCAAGACTTTATAATTTAGACACACAGAATAATATGTACCAGAAGGCGAACAGCACTTATCTAAATCTAGGAAAGTTTATTAGATTTGGAGATTTTTAAAAATAAAATAGATTGCTGGGATATAAGACTAAAGGCCCTTTTGGTCCAACGGAAATCATATGAACAGTTGCTTTAAGTAGCAAAGGGCTGTCACATCACCATCACTCCTTGTTTAACTTGTTTTGGTTTCAATATTTATAATCTTTTGTTTCAGTTTCATTAATCAAGTCTTGCCATATAAGCAGGTGTTTGATATAATATAGCAGATTCTAGAATGACAGGATTACCATTTCTTTTGTTTTGATTAGTAGTAAGGGACATCTGTTATTGAGAGGTAGAGATATTCGTACTACCCTCTATGGAATTATGAAAACGGATGGCTTATTTGAAGGGGGAATGAAACCTCTTTCAATTTCCCTTCGTCTTGTGTTGCATTCGAACCTGAAATACCTGGATTGTCTAACAACTATACCACGCCAGTCCATTACATTCATGATTACAGAATTGCGTTAAAGTTCATATTGTCCTCTGTTTTCATGAAAAATTCATTGCAAATAAAAACAAAAGATTAACCTTTCGATAAGTAACCATTACTTGTACAATTCTTTGAACTTTGAAAATAAAATGAAATTTCTAATAAATCACTTGTGCCACATAACCCGCCACCATTTTTCGGCTGTAAAGTTTAAAAACCCTGTGAAAGACATTCATAATTGCTTGTGCAGCAAAATATCCGATTTTCTACGAATCCAATGATTTATTGCCAACGCATTTAAAATGTAAATTTACCGCATTAAAGTCAGAAATTTCAACCTTTTTCGACAATGAATGGCTTTCCATGTAAGCTATATGTATTGTTCTAAGAATTGCATGTGTAGGTGCTCATTTGCAAACACATGCTTATACATACGTATGTACTCTAGTGCACACTACATGCTCAAAAGAAAATTGGTGTTACAAATTCAAAAACTCATGCCCAATAACAAACAAATGTTCTCTCATTGCTGTTACTCAAATACACATGTAATGTACAGAGAGATATCAGAAGAGTGTCTGTATTGTGTAATGTGTTGTATTGGTAAAATGGTTGCGTCCCAACCCGATGTTCATTTAAACACGTGCTGAGTGAAATACAACGCCATGTCATTCTATAGCATTTGTTAATGCAAATCTTCCTAGGCTTTGTATTTTATTACATTGCTATTGTTGTTGTTGCTGTTGATAGTATGATGCTGGTCATTGTAACTGTTAGTATTGCAAGTATGGTTATTGTTATTGTGTTTTAGAAAATTCAAAAAAATCCTTTTAAAATTAAAATAATATTCTGTGTATCTAAATTACAGAGATTCGGAGGATTACCGGGCATATATGCTTCCATATAGGCTTTGAAAGAGAAGAATGATGCAAACAAAATAAAAAACAATTGAAAAGGAAGAACAAATTAATTGGAATAATTGGAACTGGAAAGATAGTCATGGGAAAATAGAAACTGGAAAGAGGTTTATCTAACCAATAACATCAGTCGTCTGTTTATTTAAACCACAGTAGATATGCTGATTGAGTTCTAATGCAACAGGTTTTTAATGTTGACTTTTCGGCGGTGTAGTATATTTGACACTCAGAGGCTCATATGTTGCCTGGAGAACTGCAAGTAGACTGTGTCTTTGGTTTCGGAAAATATTACAGTGTGTTGGGTATTATGTACAGTTTAGAGGTGTAAAGAGGATATATGTTTTCAAAGTTCCCATGACAAAACACAATTAACGATAGTTTAGAGTGGTTTGTCTGAATTTCTTTAAGGCAACAATTAAAATGGAAGTTTCCACTTGAAACTTATTCACCAAGTTGAGGTTACTAAGACGCTGTGGTCTAGTTGGTGTGTTAGCTTAGTAGACTTGAGGCCACGGTTCGAACCCCAGGTCAAACATCCCCAACGAAATATGAAAAACTATTTCTTAGGCGGCTTCCTCTCAGCAGATTTCTGGCAAAAACTCTGAGAATAAATGCAAAATTGCTATGGAAAGTTTCTCAAAAAATCTGTCTTTCGGAGTTGGCTTTAAACTCTAGGTCGTACCGCTCATATATGTATAAAAGTGAACAAACACAACATAAGTGGTGTGAGAAGGTCGACTGTAATCCTGACTAAAGGGTTGTAATGACCAGTTATGTATGTATGTATATGAAGGACATTAACTTGATCTACACAGTTATGATGTTGCCGAAAGCCTATTCAACCCCCAGCGATTTTTATGTTCTGTAGTGCATTACTTATTATATGAGACTCACTCAGAGTTTTAGTTCTCGCCATATGTCCATGTGTCAGAAGCCTTTATTCGGCAGCCTTTGATAGATTAATCTGGATTAGTTTTGATGGGAGGTACCTTGGTAGTCTATTCGGTAGTGTGCTAGGCATGAGGATAGTATGTTCGATTCACACCAAATACTCTGGTATGTTACACTACGTCGAGCATAAGATGAAAAATTTCTACCGAAAATTTTTCATTCGGAGTATACGCTTCGACTCTAGGACCCACCGCTCATATATAAAAATTAACACACACTGAAGGGTTATAATGACCAGTTATGTATGTTACGTATGTAACAATTAAAAATTGTGAACTGAAGGGTATATGGTTTCAACAACAATATTGAATAAGGCTCTCAACAAGATCGATTTTGTGTTAATTATATGAGAAGACTCTTGAAAGGAATTTTGTTTATTAGCAATTTAGTTATTAGCGTTAACTGGCCAGCAATATTCTGCGATTTGATGTCATTAGACCACTCGCGTATAAAGTTAACGCACACAACATGAGTGGTGTTGAGAAGCTAGGCCGTAATCCTGACTGAAGGGCTGTAATGGCCAATTATGTATGTATGTGCCATTAGACCGCTTTGTGTCGATGAGATACTAGCCAAAATGCATAAGAAAGTGCTTGAATACTATTTCAAAATGGAGCAACTGCTGCTAGCTAATCAGAGACAATCATTTAAATGAAGTCGTACCTCGTACATAATGCTACGGTGCATTCCTTGTAATGAAGGAAAACTTTTATTGAAATCCTAGATTTATATGTATTTTACAATTATTTCATATGCATTGTGGGATGTAAAATAAAATAAATTTTCGTTTTTGAAATTTGAATAAAAGCTCTGTGGTATTGAATACGTATTTACGTTCGAACAATTTCAAGAAATGGTCTCTTCAAATTTCAATTTGTATTGCAATTAAAATCAAATTTCAAATTAAAATCTGCCTGACCTGAAAGGATAATTTCTCTGTCTTTTAATTAAATGCACAATAATTAATAGTGACTTGTGATCAGTTGTACAACGAATGAATACGCGAATAAATGAATGAATTTGAAAAAATTGAATAAATATTTGGAAACAAATACATATTTTGTATGTGTTTCTGTAATGGCTTGACTATTCATTGTCAAATTAACATAAACAGGCTAATAAAATCCTAAAAGAGAAAAACAAACAATTTGAATGAGCTGTTAACAATACACAGACATACACAACGAATGCACAAATACAGCTACCGACAGCAAATATGTATGTAAACAGGCCTACTTGCCCTAGCTAAACATGTTGTATGTAAATTCCACACACTCTTACAGTCATTGCCGAAGCATAAATACATGGAAACGAATGTCTTTATGTGCATAGAGAGACCCCAGGAACATACAATTTTTATGTAAATATTCCTATGATTTCATGAATGTTTTGTAAATGTTCTGTTGTATTAAGTATCTGTTGGTATTTATTGCCATACACACACACTTAAACACACCATTCCTTTTTGCTCACATGCAAATTCACACTCACACAGATCATCAGGAATTGTTCTTCTGCAGTTGGTTTTTTGAATTCAAAAATTTTATTCACAAAAACCAAAAAAGGGGGCCAAGAAATGAAAAGGAAACATTTAATAATTGACTCTTAAATAATAGAGTAGAGTAGAGAAAATGGCATAGAATTTTTGCTTTTGAAATGTGAATGCACCATTCGTAGGATACTTCTAATGGCAGGCATTTATCTCTACTTTGTGGTTGAAAAAAATTTGAATTTTTGTTCAATTTTATTGCAACAACAAGTGTGTGCATGAGCATGACAGGAGTACAGTTTTATTTGCAGATAATTTTCTGATGAATTTACAACAGTTAAGAGATTGCAACAACGTTTTGAGGAAAACAAATTTTTTTTCTTTTGCATTTCGTTCCACCACAAAGAAGAGTAAATGAACAAAAGAATTTTAAAAAGAAATCAATTTGCAAAAACTGCAAATGGTACTCTATACTAAAACTAAAACTAAATTATACTGACATAAGATTTATTGTTCCAAGACAGTTATCGTAGTTTAGTAGATAGAGTGTTGATCAATTTAGGCTAAAGCCCGTGGTCCCACCCCTAGCTCAGGCATGTCGAACATATGAAAAACAAATATATCTTTCGGCGACTTGCTCCCAGCAGTCTTCTGGCAACAACTCTGAGAGTAAATAAAATTGCAATAAAAAGTTTTTTTAAAAACTATAGGCCCCACCTCTTATGGATACAATTAACACATGGGTGGTGTGAGAAATTGGGTCGTAATGGTGGTAATGACCAAGTACGTAACATAGATCCTATGCTCGACGTAGTGTAACATGCCATAGTATTTAGTGGGAATCGAACCAACGACCTTCACGTCTAGCACATTACGCAATAAACTACCAAGGTACCACCCATCAAAACTAATCCAGATTAATCTATCAAAGGCTGCTGAATAAAGGCTTTTGACACATTTACAAATATCGAGAACAAAAGCTCTGAGTGAGTGTCATATAATAAGTAACGCTCTACGGAACATTGAGAAGTCGCTATGGGTTGAATAAGTAGGCTTTCGACAACATCATAACTGTATAGATCAAGTCTATTTCCTTCACATAATAACTTAGTACTCTGAGATTTTAGCAAAGCATTCGACTTGCTAACCACAGTGCTAGATAAGATACCTTAGTTAAGATCCAAATTCATTCAAGGCCACATAGCCAATTATATCGTTATTTAATCCATTTATCAAACACTAATTAGTTCAAAAAATCCTAACTGATTCGATAGAGACACATTTACACACATTACTAGGGCATTGTTGACAACTACATGCACCCTAGAGCCCGAGGACAGTTTCCCACGGAACAGGACATGGAGACAGAAAGTGTTGTGTTGGTTCTTATTTCTTCAAACCGCGATTACTCTCTTAAAACACAACGCGTCTTCACACACGACTGACTGCACATTTACTAACTCACTCACCCGCTTTGGCTTGCTTTTTATTTGGCGCAGTAAAGAGTGTGATGAATATTCTTGAAGGCGAATGTTCGTGGCTACACCTTCTTGAGGTCTCTATAAATGTAAACATCGTTGTTTCATTATTGTTGTTTGTGAATTTTGTTTACATTTATTCTTGCAGTGTTTGTTGTTGTATTTTTGTTTACTTGTTTACCATTTTTTTATGCTGGTGTTTGTCGTTGTATTTTTGTTTACTTGTCTACCATTTTCTTATGCTGGTGTTCATTGTTATATTAAGCAGTACGATAATTTGTAAACAGGGTTGTGTACTGCATTGTTTTGTTTTTGCAGCTTTTGTTTATAATTTTATTGTTAAACGATGTAAAAGCAAAACATCAGTATCTAGATTTTTCATTTTCGTAACAATATATACAAAGTATATTCCTACAGAAAGCGTTGCTTGTAGGCAAGAACTGTTATTCTGGAACTTGCTAACTTAAGGGAATGAAATATAGAAAACATAACATAAATAAGTAGACAATAGCTGAAATAGGGAAACTTTTACAGCTAAAATATATTGTTGAAGTATTTATAAGCCATCGATGGATGGTTCTATGCTTTACTAATGAGTGAAATTTCATCTAATTTTTGAATAAAATAAAGGCGTGATGAAATGAATCACACATAGATTTTTAGAAGTTGTAACTGAAAAATGAAAAATCAGACTTCAAAACAAATGAAATAAATATCAGGAACCGAAAATGTGTTTTCAGCTCTATTCTGATATTTCTTCTAATTTCCTAAATTTTACAGAATATTTGACATTTTTACCCCAGCCCCGAAATGTTTTAATTTTTTCTTTTTACATTGTGTGAGATGATGGAGAAATGGAAAAAAAATACAAAACAAAACAATAAATTTTATTGTATTTGAAGATGCCATCATTATGTTGCTTCCTTACATTCCTGGTAATTTGGAAGAAGAAAACAAGTACCAGAAAATAAAACAAAATTGCAGGAAACAACATAAGCACGTACATACATGTGTGAGTATAACAGAAAAAAATAAAATAAAAAAAAAATAAATTGGAGAAATAAAAGGAAAATAATAACAAGCAAATGTTAAATAAACATCCTTTTTACACCGAAATTTTATTTTCAGTAGAAATTCTAATCTAACGATGTTCATTTGATGGCAATTGATTGAAGTCATGCATGAATAAAAAAAATGTCAATTGAAGAGCTCACAAATAAATTATTTGTAATTCTGCTATAAAGCATAGCAACAAAATATCCACAATGAAATTGTAATCAAGAGCTGTTTTAAAATATAATAAAATTCTGCGTATTCTTTATTATTTTTTATTTCTTACTTTTCTTTTCCACTTCTTTGTTTTTACTGTGAAAAATGAAAACAAAAGAAAAAATTAAACACAATAATAAATAATAATGAAAACATTGAATTTGTTTATCAATTTATTTTTTTTTTCTTCGTTTTTATTTTTTTAATATAACATAAATAAACAATAAATTTAACTACAATAGAAATTTATGGTTTCCACAACAACAACAAAAAACAAGAAAAAAAACAACAAAATCTGTAATTCCTAAGCCGAGATTTATGAGCATAATATTTATGAAAATTTTTAAATATAATTTATGTACGTATGTATTTTAATAACATTTAGAATATATTGGGTGTACAAAATAAATAACAGGAATCTCTTGCATATGGTTTGTGTCTTTAATAAATTGTTACTTCGATTTAGAAAAGAAAACATCGGCCATTTATATTTACCATTTAAAATACTTATTAAAAGAAATATTAAACAATAATAGAAAATAAAGTATTTGTGCCAATAAAGCATCATTTCTGTCAGTTTACTTTGTTTCTTAAGTTTCCAAAAAAAAAGGAAAGAAAAATATTCTAGCAGAAGCGTAAAACGATTACTGTCAACCTTAACTAACTCCATGCGATTGCGTGTTTTGTTGGTAAAGGCAGTGCATATGCTGACATAAATTGATAAGAGGAATATGTTATCCTACGTTTTTGAAACTAACATAAAAAATTAACGTCTATGGAAAGTTTTCGGAGATGTTGGAAGCCTAATCTAATGGTCGGTGGATCAATAAATTAATCCGAGATAGATAGAGGTAGATAGATGGGTGTAGTTGACGTAGTCTAGTAGGTAGTGTGTTGGCTTATTAGACTTGAGGTCTCGGTTCAAAGCCCAGGTCAGACATATCTACCTAACGAAATATGAAAAAATATTTCTTCTATGACTTCCTATCAGCAGATAACAAAATTACCATGAAAAGTTTCTCAAAAATCTGTCATTCGGAGTCTACGTTTGAACTCTAGATCCTGCCACTCATGTATAAAAATTAACACATACAACACAAGTGGTGTGTGAGAAACTAGGTCGTAATCCTGACTAATTTGATACCGAAAATCTTTCACTTAGCCATTTACTTAATTAATCATTACAATCAATTAGCCAGGATTACAATCTAGCGTCTCACACCATCCATGTTGTGTGTGTGTGTGTTAATTTAGTGCAGGAGCGGCGAGACTTACAGTTTAAAAGTCGACTTCGAACAACAGATTTTTGATATTTTTTTGTATATTTTTTCATGGTAATTTTATTTACTCTCAGAATTTTTGCCAGAAAACTGTTGAGGCGAGAAATTATTGAAAGTAGAATATTTCTTTCTATTTCATTATGTTCCAAATGTTTGTGCCAGGGGTTTGAACCAGAGGTCAGCAATGAGTATTCAAAAAGATGAGTAGATTCGAATCATACTCATAATCTCTGATACTTATAAGCATTCATACTTATTTTAATATCATACTCATACTACTCATATTCAATGTTTGAAGTACTCATCGTACTCATACTTAACAATGCGCATGATGTTGTTGATTTCGATTCTCCTTTACTCAACAATTACAAGAATCACGAAATAAGTATGATTCAAGTAAGAACACTACAATACTCACTAGAGTAGGTTGAGTGTTTGCTTTGCTTGCTGTCTGTGTCTTTTTAAGCATCTTTTTCTTTTGTTGTAAATGCAACAACTAAGACTGTAAATTTTGATCACTGATTCGAATCATTTATGAGTATTATCAGTATTTTTATAAATTTATGAATCTGAATGAGTAGGCGTATGAATCAAACATATTTCGAATGTTATGAGTTTGATGTCAACGTTGTATTCATACTCATTGCAACCTGTATACTTATAAATCAATGGTGTAGTGAGTACGAATGAATCAGAGTAGTTGAATTTCATTACTGTTGACTCACTCATACTCAAAATTTCATGACTACTTATAAGTGGCGACCATAGGCTCTCGCCTAATAAACCAACACACTATCCATCTACTATACTATGGCAACTGTCATTATCTTTTACTCAAACTTGAAAGACCTTGTAAACGTTTAATTTCATTTAAATTTTTCAACAATATTTTGTAACATGAAATCACTTTCGTCAGCTATATTGATTGCTTTTGTAAAACTTTTAATCTTTTTAATAAATCGAGTTAAAAATATTTTATTTCCAACTTAAAAGCATTGTTTTAGAAAATTTGCTCGTAATTAAATTAAATTACATACTCCCGCACATGTGTATGTATGTGACACCATATGTTGTACTACGAAAATCAAACATTTTTATTGTCAACAATTTTTTATGACAGCAGACTCCTGGTGTAAGTTTTCACAACAATTTTTTTCACAATATTTTTTATTTTTTTTTTTTTTATTGTTTTTCTTTTTTTTCGTCTGTATTTTATTATTTTTATTTAAATTTGATTTTTGTAAACAAATTGGCAATGACTTGTTTTTGTGCATTTCAGTTTTTCCATTCAATCTTTTGCCATCAATTTTTATAATAGAATTTTGTACACAATCTATTTTTTTGGTTTTTTCAGAGTTGTTGTAGTTCTTTTTTTCTATTTTTTTCTATTTCATATGACAGTAGAAATTTTATATAGTTTTTCTAAATAAAGTTTTATTTTCTTTTTTTTTAGACAGAAACCAACTTAATTTTTTTTCTTCGTTCGTTGTCATTTCTATACAACGTGCAAAAATTGCTGCCAGCAAAATGCATGTATTTTATGAAAACAAAAAATCAAAAAAAAAAAAACAATTTTTGTTGTAAAAGTCACGTTTAAGCTAGAGAACTGAGTATGATAAACAAAAACTATATATTTTTTTTTTGGGATTTTGTTGTTATTCTTGTTGTAAATTAAATTTATTCCAACATTTAAGAATGAAAGTGATGTTGCGCCAGATGTTATTCTCTCAAGTGTAACGTTTTATTTTACAACTGAATTTTTAATTATTTTAATACGGAGGTACTTGGTTATTAGAATTGCAGTCAGTATTCAACCGAATAAAGTAAGTTTTCATTTAATTTTCCTGAACGAAGCGGTATGAATATTATTGTTGTGTAGGTGCACTGAAGTTCTTCAAGCAAGTACAGCTATACAGGGTACCCCCAAAATGCCACAGGGTATAGTTGAAGCCCCTGCCGTATACTTCTTGATATGAAACCAGCCGTTGCCTTCTGTAATGTATGCATGCCATAAAGATTCGAAGTAAGTATTCCGTTGCTTCAGAAGATTCATATTCTAAATAACTGCTCTCTTTGAGTCTACAATACTTGGGCTATTCATATATACCTACTAACTTACTTAATTGTCCATTAACAACATAATTGACGGATTTCGGCCTGCCTTAAAATATCCTTCCAGGAGCCTCTGCTCCTTGCGCGCCTACGCCAGTTGGTCACTTCCAAGGTCGTCATCTTCGCCGACTTCTCGCCTCAAATACCCGTCTCGGCGGAGCATCCTCCTTCATTCGAACGACATGGCTGAACCAACGCAGCCACTGGATATTAATACGCTGCACAACATATATGTCGTTGAGGAGCTCATACAGCTCACTGTTGGATCAGATGTGGAAATTATCGCCAACTCGCACTGGACCGAAGATCTTACGTAGGACTTTTCTCTCGAATACTCTCAAGGTTGCTGCATCAGTGCTGAATAGTGTCCATGCCTCTGCGTTATAGAAGACGAGCACGGGTAGGATGAGCGTCTTGTAGAGTATTATTCCTATTTAGTTTGATGCAAAACCCAAATTTCTTTTCGCTGTATGTTCATGCAAACATTTTTCCGAATTTTCTAGTACAGAAAGGTTTTGGCTTCGCTGGCAATGACCTTCCCCATCAGGCAAGCTCATCTGCTCATCATCTGCTCATCATTGTTTTGAATTTCCACATGAACTGTAGTGTAGAGTGCCTCCTTTTCTGCTGTAAAGAGGACTTGGCTTGACCAGACATTTCTATGCTAATATCGAGCCAATCTCTTAGAAGCTAAGTGTTCGGATGAAAGCCTATCTCATCGTATGTACAGCTTTTATGCCTATCTTTCGATGTCACTATGTCAGGGCTCTTATATTCTGAACATTTTATTTTGAGACTGCATCTGTCCCACTACAGTGGGACGATTCGTATGACACAAGCTGATACCTGAGTTCAAAAAGTACAAACATTTCAGCCACTATATCTGTGAGGTTAAGCCAAGTGAAGGATTTTCTCTGCTTCCAATAATACCTGAATAAGGTAAGAACACAGCAGTTTTTGAATTCTAAATAAAGTTCATTCACCCTTTTATGGTAGAATTAGAAGCAAATTCAACTAAATAATCGTGAGGAATTATGAAAGAATGTTGCCTCGCTGTGACTCATTTGGAATCCGCTGTCCTTAATTTAATATTTGACTAAAGAAAACTTGTAAGTATATATGACTTTACCTTGCTTTATAACTTAACATCCATTTAAACGTAAAATTTACAACAAAATATTCCAAACATTCTCAAAAATTTTTCATTCACGTTGCTTATACTCCCCACGCGTAGTTCTGAATAATGTTGGATAAAAAATACTTCTCTTTGGGAATTTAGTTTTCATTGTTCGTTGAGCTAATAAAGCAATAACAGCAGTCATTGTTGTGTATGGAAAAATATTCAAAACTAATGCTTCGGGCCATATTTTCTTTGATTGCATGAAAATCAAATTTAGCGAAAATCTTGAAAAAATATTTTTGTAACTTCAAAACGGCAAAAGGAAATATGAGTATTGAAACTAGAGTTTACAAGATTTATTATTTGAAAACGCAAAGAAAATTTTGTTTCACAATATTAATAGTATAAATACAAAAAAGTTATTCGTTTACCCTTTAAATCCATAAATTCTGTTCGCCCAATTGCACTTCGATAAGTATTAAGGACTCAACAGTCTCTACGCTTGCAAAATGCTTTCCACAAAATTAAAAGAGATGTGAAATTGTCCAAACGGTAAGGAACTTCCATTAATCCTGTTTTTAATACCTGGGAATTGAAGGCTTTCATATTGTCTCCAGCAGGTAACAAAGCTGAGTTCATCAGACACAAGACTTTTCAAATCAAGTCAACGACGCAAGGCTTTTTAATCTACCACGCCTCCACTTAGACTCGATACGGATCTATTTGCGCATGTATTCCCCAAGCAAAGATTCACGCGGGCGATAGTTTATCGTGTGTTGTATTCAACATTTTGTGGCAGAAATTTCTGTCGGAAATTTGTGGCACAATTTCAAGCACAATTTATACCAGACAACATCTGCTACTCGCATATGGGAGGCACACTACCAGAGGTAACATCTGTCTTTATCGGTATCGATAAGGATTCGAAGAAAATAGGCCAGGTAGTTAACGATTCGAAAACGAAGATGATAATTCATACATAGAAAAAGGCTCTAAACTCCAATCGTAGCAAACGAAACTTACACATCATAAGACGCTTATATTGATCGTGATATTATTTGGCACTGAAGCATAGTCACATGAACCAACAGATGATATTGTTCTTGAGGTATTTCTACTGCGACGAAGAATATTGGTATCTCAGAAACCTTGAGCTCTAGTAGCTATCATTGTCGATAAGACAAGCCAGCAACACTTAAAGCATTGCAAGCCAATGTTTAAGCCAGTATTAAAGCCATACGACTAGTTTTTACCTTTTAAAAAAGTTTAAAATATGAGCTCATAGGTTGCAAATAAAATACAAATAAATTTGTGTTTAGTTTTAATGAAAATTCTTTATTATTCGCACAATTATGTATTCCACTGTTCACAACTTGATGTAACAGCAACAATTGCTTTGTTTACACTCTCTGCATAAACAATAACAATTACTAGACAATTATTGTACAGATCTTTGTAACGGAGATCTTCAAACCACGATTATGTATTCTCTTCAAATACACCCTGATATTCACACAAGACTGAACTGAACTGAACTGACCGTTGCCTGCTTTGCCTTACCTTTTATATGGCAACGTGAATAGTCTAATGAATGTTCTTAAAGGCGAATCTTCGCGATTCGTTGTTTCATTATGATTGTTTGTGTATTTTATTTACAATTATTCGTGTAGTATTTATTGATACTTTTTAATGCTGGTGTTTGTTGGTATATTTATGCAGTGCAATAATTTGTAAACAAGTTCATTGTTTTTGTTTTTGTAGCTTTTGTTTATAATGTTGTTGGTAAACGATGTAAAAGCAAAAGACCAGTATCTAAATTTTTCATTTTCGTAACAATATTTAAAAATTTGTCTGAACGAATACACCGTGTAACATATTCCGAAAATTATATTTATATCTGCGCTGTATTATCATTTCAAGTCTTATAGGCCTTAAAGAATATCCTGTGGACTATAGTACTTAGCAGGAATCAGTGATAATTTCAATATATTAGTGTGTACCTTCGGCTTGATTACTTTCGTGAGGTATTTACTGAAAATAGTTAGTTTTTGCTGCGAATTAATATTGCAAAAAGGGTTCTGATGAAATGAAATTGTGTAAACTTAAAAGTAGCTCCGATGTCGATGCTACAGCTAGACAAAATCTTTGTTTGAAGAAAATCAATTTTCCGCATTTATTGCTGGTACGATTTTTTTTTTCTCTCTTCACAATTCCTTAAGAAGTTGTCTATTTTTAAATTTAATTAAGAAAACTTTTCAATTTTCATTGTTTATAATAAATTAAAACCAATTCCCCAAATCATTAATGTACGTCCATACACATGTAGGTCATCTGCAGCCAGGACCTTTCAACCCTTTTGGCATCATTGAAAATAAAGAAAAATCACAAACAAAATTCTCTATACAAAGTTAGACCCTTCTTAGGTTTATTTGTGTTGGTAGTGCTATTGGTATTGGTGGTCAATCATAGAAAAAAAAAGCAAAATTTAAACTTAAGATCTCCTTATGTTTTTTGAGGGTTTCCATATTAAGCAGCATAATTGTAAGCAATTTTATTCAACTTTTGTGTACCATTGTTTCCCTTAATGACCGTAATAATAGGATTCCTTTTTGTTTCCTTTAGTTTTTTCCTCAGTTTTATTATACTTTCGCTTTACTTAGCTCTTATTTTAGATTTCTTTTTTGTTTGTTTTCTTCAACAAAACAGTATCTTTTTGTATGATTTTTAAATCACTTAAAGTTTTTCCTTCTTTACTTCTCTTTCAAGCTTGTCTGCTTGTGTTTTATTGTTTTTAAAAGATAACGAATGAATTTAAGAAGTCTTTACTACGAAGTCTTTTATTTTCTTTTTTTTTATTTCTGTTCTCGGTTGAAATTTATTACGCAAAAAGTACCAGGAATACTTAAAATTGAAAGAGAGAAGAAACTGTTTTGAATGATGCTATTCTTTCCAATTAACACTCCCATTTTCGTCGTTTCTTCGGTTACGTTTTTCTTTTCTTTTTTATTATGTTTTCAACAAAAGCAGTTTATCACATTTGCTTGCTATCATTTCATTGCCAAGAATTGATTTTTCCTTTCTCATTTTGTTTTTGTGTTTTTTTTTTTTTTGCTCATCTGTTGGAAAGTTGTGAAAAACTTTTTGACTCTTGTCTGGACTCGTGCTTGTAGTAGTAGATTTATTAGAAGACATTCACGGCCTGATTAAATATATATGCCTGTCAATGTGCGTGTCTTCGTTAAACGAGACATTCGCATGTCTTTGTCAATTAAAATCATGGTGTGCGTAAAAACCGTTCATTTTCTGCATAAGTTTGTAGGAAATTTTCAGGCAACATTTCTGTTACCCTACCACAGTCTAACCATTAGATGGACACTTAAATAAGCATAACTGCCTTTATTAGAGCACAACGAAAGCCGAACTAAAAATATTGGAAGACTTTTAATAATAAAATTCACTTACTATGTATTCTGGGAAAATGAATTCCTTGCCTATGAGCTAATTGAAGACAATGTGATTACCACGCCTACAATAAATCGAAAAACTATTTCAGATAAAGTGACACCTGCTCTGAAAGAATATGCTAGACTTTGGCCTCTCAAATTCCCAATATATTATACAAATAGATACAGCATTGCGGTTGAGCCATATAGGGGTCACACCTTTATCTATGTTCTAACAATCTTAAGAAAGTCTTATGAAAAAATCGGCAATAAAACGTAAACAAACGCCACCTGCCTAACAAAACATGCTTAAACTGCAGCCAACTTCATTGGAATTGAAACAGATTTATGACATGTATGCCTCATATACCTCCTAATCTTCATTTAGGGTTTGATTCCATATTAAACTAACGCTGGAAGCCATCTTATTTGTTAAAGCATGTTAAACTAAACCTTTTTGGAGTCGAAATCTATGCTGCTCTTGATCGTATTAGGCAGTGATATAAATAAGATGCAAGGATTTGGAAATCAAAGCCATGCAAGAATTCTTAACATATTTTGTTCTAACTTATGTTTCAAATATTAGATTTTGGAAACAGGTCAATTGGAAACCTGATAGTGACATGCTTAAGTAATGCAACATCAAAAGACACCAAAGGATTGAAGTCAGAGGAAAACATAGAAAAGAAAGCGCATGAATAGAGAAGGCTACATGGAAGTGAAAACATATATACATACGTACATACATATGTACATAATTGGCCATTACAACCCTTCAGTCAGGATTACGGCCTAGCTTCTGATACATGAGTGGCCTACAGTATAACGTTGACTCTGAAGAAAGAAATTTTTTTTTCATATTTCGTCTTGAGCTCGAACCTGGGCTTCACGTCTAATAAGCGAACACACTACATACTAGACTACGGCGACTACATGAAATTAAAAACATTGGCACAAAACCAGAACATGTGTCATCAATTTGTTGGAAAAATCATGGTTCGAACTATAGAAAATTGTGCTAATAATTCCAGTTATTGTTGCCTCGTGCCTTCTGAAATGCTCCATTCCATATAAGTAGATCACGTGAAGACCAGTTGATATTCGTTTTTTTGCACCAAATTGTTGTCGAACGATAGCATAGCTATAAGCTCTGCTGGCTGTAGTTAGAATTGCCTTGGCTATAGTGTTCTTAAAACGAAACCGCCTGCCTGTCAAGGCTATCATATCTTTCACCTCCATTGTCAATCATTTAGTGAATGGTTCGCAGAATATTGATTCGACGAAAACGTAAAAAATAGTTAAAACTAACTTCAAAAATGGTCCTTCGAACAATATATGGTGGTTATAAGCCTCAAATGTGCTAGGAAGCAAGAAATTTGAAGAGATTGGAAGTATATAGAAATATGGGTTGGCCTGTGTTCACTGTCGAAAATAATGTTTCCATTGGCGAATATGTGGCGAATAATCGAAATATGTCGATTGCACGATGATCTAAGCAATTGGGTTTATTTTCCGGCTCACTCTGGTGTAACTTCAAATTGGATTTTTATGAACTCACGCTATACTTGATAGATTGATTGAGTACAAGAGTTAGAGGTTTGAGATGCTGATATTTTAATCAAAATTTTCTTCTGAGGTGGAGCACATTTTCCACTCGGTAGCATAGTCAAGATTTAAGTTTCTTGCCTATGGGACTTCATAAGTGGCCGGCTTTTTAATGAAACTGTAAAAATAGACGGGTTTTTGCACTGAAGAATGCCAGATCGAACGGTAATCAGCAATAGGATGGTGCTACAAGCCACACAAGCGAAGTGATGTTGTAGACGAGATTCCAGAGAACGCTATTCGCATTTCGGTGATGTCAATTGGCTACTAATATTACGCGATATGGCCTCGCTTGACACATTCTTGTTGGGCTACATAGTAAAGTGGTTACGGAAATGCTGGTCGAAATCTGCAAGTAACCAAAAACTACCACAAATCCAACAATCCTTTGGCGATCATTTAAGTGATATTTTATTTTGTACATTAGGAGTGAGGAGGTATTAAAACACAACAAAAGTTTCATTCATATCACATCGTCATGTGTGTTGTATTTAACTTTACTTTTGAAAATGAAATGTGAACAACACTTTACCACCGTCATCCAAATAAGAATTAATTTTTAAACAAATAAAAATATTATTTTTAAGAAAAGAACTCCGAGTTTAATAAACAGAGTCAATAAACAGATTATCCAGTTTTAAATCGATTCTATGAATATAGACTTTTCTAAGAAATTTTGTTAAAAAAAAACCCACCTTCCTTAGTCTACACACAAAAGTACCAGAAGTTCTTAGTTAATGATTCTTTTGTTTGTTAGGAGATAGGTTTGTATGTGCTTATGTAGGCGTATGAAGTAAATTAAATTCTATTAATTGTGGCTTCCTAATCTTATTATCTATTGTATTATTTTTTAATTAAAATGTTGATCTATTCCCTTAAAAAATTTCATATTACAAAAGGTAGCAAACATTTAAGAAATCTGTGCCGTAGAACAACACCAACAAGATTTTATTTTTGCTTACATGCCTTTTAAAATTTCTTTAAAAATATTCTCCTTAAATTTACCTACAGACACACATACATATTTTTATGAAATTGTTGATATATAAGGGCTTTCTCTTTTCCTTTTACTTCACTTCATTTGTGTTCTTTCTTACTTTCTTTCTGATTTAATATAAAACATGTTAAGCCTTGGGGTTAGAGATGGGAATTTTCTTCTTCTTCTTGTTTACTTTAATTATAAATTTGTTATAAAACATGTTTTTTTCTTGTTTTCTGTTTTTTGTGTTGTGTGTGGTTTTAGTCTGTCTTTTACTTCTGATCTTTTTTTCTCTCTTTCCATCTGTTCTAAACATTCTTTCATTTAAATTTTCTTTACCCTACCCATACTATATTCTGTCCCTCTCTCGATCTCTCTCTCTCTCTCTCTTTCTCTCCCTCTCTCTCTCTTTCAATGTCTGTGTTTCTAATAATTTTTTTTCTGCATGAATTATGTTAACACGTACATAAGTTTAGTGTACTCTGTGACGTATGAGTGTTTGACACAATAACCATATTACTTATACGCAATAGGGTTGGCATTGCAACAGTACTCTCACACACACTCACGCTATATTAAAAAAAAAGCCAAATATGTAAATATGAAATTATTTTAAATACATTATCATCATCATGATGATGAAATTTTAAAATTAATACATTAAACATCTAACGCTCCGCCATTTTAAGTGTTAAATCAACACACAGACAATATTGTGGTTTAGAAGTGTGTGCGAGTGTGTTTGTGTCGTCTTATTCTTGTGAGAAATTATTGTTGAAATATCGTAATAATGTAAGTGTGGATGGAGAGCGGGTAAGGAAGGGTAAATAGTAAAAGTTAGAGAATAAGGCTTATATGGCTGGCGGGAAATTAACTAAAACCAGTAAACTATGGCATAAAGGTCAATAGTTTAATGACTTGGGAAACTTTAAATGTTTGCACAAATTGAAGAGATAGGGTGGAATGTAAAGATTGTGGGAGTGATTTTAGAAACATTTGGGGTTTGAAAAATGTTAATAAAAACAGAGTAGGTTCGGAAACCTTACATAGAAAGTGGTTCATAGCCTTAGTGGGTGTGCTTGTAATCCCTCCTTCAAGTCTATTAACCCCAAAAGAAATCTCAGGATTTTTTTCATTGTCAATAATGACAATTCCCTACCTAGTACTTGACATGTAACCAGATTTTTATTCCAGGGATGCATTAATGTCCACAGGTTCCAGAAATAAATTCCAATGATTCATTGGCATCATCATAAAACCTAAGCCTGTTCGGCACGACATAATCCCTATTTTGTGTCTTTTCATGGCAATTTTATGTCACTCTCAGAGTTTTTGCCGAAAGAAGTATTTTTCCCATACATCGTTTTCTTGGAAATGTCTGACCTGGAATTTGAACCGTGGCGTCACGTCTAATAGGCCAACACACTACCTACTAGACTTCGGAGTCTTCAACAAAACAACAATTTGTGAAGTATTGCCGGACATATACAGGAAATCATATTGCCAGTTTTTATCTTTTAAAAACATTTAAAATATGAGCTCGTAGATTGCAAATAAAATAAAAAAGTTTATGTTTAGTATTAATTAAAGATCTTTATTATTCGCACAATTTTATGTGTCACTGTTCACAACTTGATGTAAACAACAACAATTGCTTTTCTTTGTTATTCCTGTGTTTATACCCTTTGCATAAACAATAACAATTACTAGACAATTGTTCGACAAATCTTTGTAACGGAGATCTTCAACCTGCGATTGCTGTCTTCAAACACACCGCGTCTTCACACAAGACTGGCTGAACTTTACTAACTCCGGTTGCCTGCTTTGCTTTGCCTACTATATGCTTACCCTGCCAGTCTGATGAAATCTGGAATCTCTTTAAATGAAAGCATCGTTGTGTTCATTTATTGTCGTAGTGTTGTTCGTGTATTTTTGTTTACTTGTTTGACATTTTTTGTATGCTTATGTTTGTAGTTGTATTTTTATACTTGTTTACCATATTTTTTATGCTGGTGTTTGTTGTTATATTAAGCCATACGATAATTTGTAAACAGGTTCATTGTTTTGTTTTTGTAGTTTTTGTTTATAATTTTAATGTTAAGCGATGACACCGGTATCTTGATTTTTCATTTTCGTAACAATATTAAAAAAAAAATCCCATGAATTTCTCTACAGAGCATAACAAAAAAGTTCTTTATCACAACATATGTTTTAAATGTGTTATCTTGTCCTTAATGCATTAGAGAATACTCTGCATTATTTTCAAACTTCATGTCTATTCGTATCTATCATTCTTCACTAAGAATGAAGAAGAAAAATCAATGATTTCGTTGTTTCAGTGGCAATAATAATGATTTCAACAATGACTACTCACCACATTTTTATAAGCGTTGGCATTTAATCCGCTTATTTATTAATCCTTTAATGGCTGCAAGTATAATTAGTTGAACATCAACTGCAGATTAAAATAAAAATTTTGGTGTGAAAATCATAGCTTAAGGGACACAATCATTCGATATTTTCATTTTAATTTAAACAAGATTATCTTATTCCTACAATATTTGGTAAAAAAAAAAATAAAAAACTTTTATTTCTTCTTCTTCAAATGCCAGATACAATACTATTGTGGTTTCCAAAAAAAATTTTTTGATTTATTTTTGTATTCTTTCCTTTCAAACTTTTTAAAATGATTTTCCATCTTCAGTTTTTTTTTTTTATTAAATGTATGTATGATTTGCAAATAAAATTTAGTTTCATTTCTTTAAAATTTCTGGTTTATTTTTTTTCCTTCTTTTTGTTGCCTTTCTGGTTTGTATTTCATTTTTTGTTTCCTGTCTTCTTGCGTTTACATTGCGGTTTTGAGATGAGCATGAATAAGTTTTCATGTGTAAAAAAAATATGAAAAATGGAACACGACCATTCACTCACATTAGTTTCTTCGAAAAAGTTGAATCGACTTCAACCAACAATAAATCCAAGAGACAACAGTGGTTTTAGACAAGTTATTCTTTATCTTGGAATAAGTTTTTCCTTTTTTTTCGTTCTTTTTTTTTTATTCTTTAAAAACTTTTGTAATTTAAAAAAAATTGAATTTGAAAAGAAATTGAAAAGATTTTTTAAGAGAAAAGGACTTTAAAATATGTTTTTTGCAAGCACTTAACCTATGACAATAGGCCTTTTATATTCCAAAGGGGTTATCAACGATTAAACGATTACTTTCCTGTCCGGCAATCACTCTAAATAATGAAAACCCGGCACCTGAAAAAACTGCATAAAAATCGGAAAATTTGACTGACGACAACAGACAGTCATTATGTTCTATTTTGACATTTGTGAATTGACAAATACAAAATACCACCCCATAACATACTTATGTATTGCTACGCTCCTCAATAACATGGTAATATTGTTTCAACTTTCTGCTGGCTCTACACGTATTTAGATGTGGATATTCCGACTATTGGGCACCAACTGAGCAAACCCTTTCCTGTTTAACTGCATGCCTAGAGGAGTATAGGCGAACAGAAATCATTACACTAAAACAACGGCCATGCAGTGAGCAGCAGTTATTACAGAAATTTTTGTGATAAAAGCCTGCAAATAATTCTCTTAGAAAGTGCACACAGGCGCATGTATTAGTAGTCTAAGTCTGCCTTAATCTCGAGTATACTGAAGATAACATTTCATTGAGAATAATCATAGAAGACGATGGTCATATCCAAAATATATAAAAAGAATTATGTTGTCTAGGGTACCGCTAAAAGTACAAACATGGCAAACATATTATCGAGGTTTACATACATACATAATTGGCCATTACAACCCTTTAGTCAGGATTACGGCCTAGCTTCTCACACCACTCATGTTATGTGCCTTAATTTTATACTTGAGTGGCGGGATCTACAGTTTAACGTCGACTCCGAAAGACAGATTTTGTTGAGGAACTTTTCATGGCATTTTCTTTATTTAGTCTCAGACTTTTTGCCAGAAATCTGCTGAGAGGATGTAGCCAAAGAAATATTTTTTTTTGTTTGTTTCATATTTCGTTTTGATGTCCGGCCGGGCTTTCACGTCTAATAAGCGAACACACTACCTACTAGACTACGGCGACTACCAATCCATTACCATTATTATTTAGAATGTGACGTCATGGTCAATGATTTTCCCTAACACACAACTACAAACGAAATTCTGAATTCTGCATTTCCAGGTCATCTAATCAATGATCATCTAGATGGCACAGTTTAATTATTCTACATTTAATTTTAGCATCTAGGCGTATATCAGCACACCTCAGACTTCCGTAGTCTCCAAACAGATTATCCGACCAAAACGTGGGTATCTATTGCCAGTAGTTCGGCAAAGTTGTACGAGATGTAAAAGATTATATTACAAATTCTGTAAGTTTTCAATCACATACATAATTGATCATTACAACTCTTCAGTCGGGATTACGACCTAGTTTCTCACACCACTTATGTTGTGTGTATTAATTTTACACATGACGGGCCCTACAGTTGAAAATCGACTTCGAACGACAGATTTTTGCGAAACTCTTTCAAATATACAAATACCACTCTAAACTTAAAGAATACTTCTTTTTGCATTTGCTGATCATTTTATTTGATGAATGACTTCATGTTCAGCCTGGTTCCGAATGAGCCCTAACTCTCCTGAGAGGAAAATTTCAAGGAAGATTATTTTCTCTTAAGAAAGAGGGCAATTCTTTGATTAATGCTCCTCCCTGCAAAAAAAAAAACCAATATACCACCGCTTAGGAAATTGTTTCTAGTTGTCTATAGATGGCAACTCAATTATATGTAGTGTCTGGCCAAACACAATGGCATGAGTTTTTGCATTCAGAATACTCCGAACTTCTACACCCGATGAAATGTAATGCCTTTATCCCAGAATTATAAAAATTTTAGCAATTTTTTATCACATTTTTGATCACATTTTTGATCAATATTTGTTCAAATTTGGATTCAATTTTATTTTTGGAACGAACAATTTTTTCTAATTTTAAATTCTATCAAGAATCCACTGTTAACAACAATTTCAAATGCTTTAAAATAAGAATAAAAAAATAAAAATAAAACTTAACGGTAAAATAACACACACACACACGCAATTACACGCACATGTTTATAAAGGAACACACAGTCACAGTTATTCATTAATTTACACACACACAATTATGTTTATTTATACTCAAATACATATATACATGAGTGCACAAAAACAAAATATAAACAAAATAACGAAAGGAAAAAAAAACTGTATAAGTATGCGGGAAATGTAAGCAAAAAGAGAGAAAGAGAAAGTAAACGAAATCTAGCAAATAAGAGAGTGTGTGTAGGTGTGTCTATACATTAGTAGGGAGGGACAGTTGATGTCGAGTAGGATAGATTTAGGGAGGGGGAGGGTATTAAAACCTTTTGATTAGAGGAATTCAAAACACTAGTAAATTTTGTAGTTTTTGTTGTTGTATTTGCTTTTAATATTCTTCTTGTTTCTTTTTTTTTTTTTTTTGTTTATTGGTTTAAATTTTAAAGCCGATTGAAAACCATAACAATAATGTGTGCATGTGTGTGTTTTTCAAAATTTTAATTTTTTTCTTGTGTTTTTTTTTAAACTTTTTAATTAAATTTTTAATTACATTTGTTTTAACTTTTTCTTCAATCTCCTCAATTGAATATATTTCTTAAGGGCTTTGCTTTGCTTGATTTGACTTTTATTTGATGATTTTTTTTCTTTTTTTTTTAATTCTTATTTCTTTTCATATTTTCTGTAGGATTTTTGCTTTTTATTTTGCACAATTTTTTTTTCTTTTTATTAGATTCCTTTACAACCGCAGCGTTTTCCAAAATAATTTATTTTTTCTTTTCAATTAGAAGCCGCTATTTTTGTGTGTTTTTCGAACCGTACGCTTTGAAAGTTGCTCGTAAACTGTATTGTATGAATGGGTGCTGCCAAGAAGTTTCTTGACTCATTCATTCATTGTTTTCGTATTGAAAGCAAAGCTTTTTTTCTTCGAATTAACTGCGGCGAATTCAACCAACATTATCCTTAGCTTTGCTTTTTAAAGCTTTAACACAAAAACAACAAGAACAAATAAAAATATTGGAGAACAAGTTGTTTGAAAACAATTTTAACCAATTTTAGGTTTGTTTTGATTTTCTTTTCGGGTCTGGATTTAGTTTCCCTCCTTTTTTTTGCTTTTGTTGTTGTTGTCATTGTTGTTGTTATTATTGCAAACAAAAAGTGAAAGTGAAAATATTTGTGTCGCTATGTCTGCAGGATTTGTTTTGTTCTTTTTTCATTTTTCTTTCCTTTCCTTTTTTTTTTTTTTTGTTTGCTTGCGTTAAATATTTGCTGATATCAGCTGATTTTTGTTACCATACTTGTTTACTCACTTTTGTTGTTGTTGCTGCTATATAATAACCACATTATACATCGTTATGTTAGCTAATGTTGTTGTAGCAAAACAAGTCTATTATTTTTAAATTATTATATCAAATTATTGTTGGTCGGCTGCGTGGGTGGCTCTTTTATTTATTCGTTAAACAATTTTGGTTTTGTCAATAAACCTGTTGGCCTTAAAGTATTAGCGCCGGCCAGTAAAATTATGTCATCAGATCAGATTGATTTTCAATATTTTTGATACAAATTAAAGTGTAAATTTAATTTGGGGTTTTTTTAAAGAATTTTTAAAAGATTATATTGGAGCGTCTAACAAGTCGTGTCAGTGTAAAAGAAACGCAACCGAATAAGCCGATTCCATAAGCACAAGATCGTGAATAGATAAGAGTAATACGCCAGGGAAGTCGCCTTAGCCTAGTAGGTAGTGTGTTCGCTTATTAGAAGTAAAGCCCGGGTTCACAACGAAATATAAAAAAAATATTTCTTCATCGACTTCCTCTCAGCAGATTTCTGGCAAAAACTCTGAGAGTAAATAAACCTGTCATGAAAAGATTTCTCAAAAATCTGTCTTTCGGAGTCGACGTGAAACTGTAGGTCCCGACGCTCACAATATGAGTGGTGTGAGAAGCTAGACCGTAATCCTGACTGAAGGGATACGCCAAGAATAAAACTATTGGTGGGAATGCAAATTTCTTTTACTAACTTTCCATTCTACTCATGGAAAATTTCTATAATCCACAACAAATACGAAAAATACTAGAACGCGGATACGAAACCTCTAAACACAACATCTGCGCCTTCGTAAAACGGGACAGCTTGTTGTGGACACGTGAATTTGCATGAAATTTCTTAAGGCCTGATATTTATCTAGAGCTGCTTTGCCATAATTTCTCCCACATATTCTGTAAAATAAAAGGAACCCTGTATGATGATAGGGACAAGGCCTATTGCTGTATATTACAAAGAATTGTCCAATATAGAACTACAATAAACCACAGCTCATGCCCCCTTTAAATATTCTGCAATAGTAATATTTATAGGCAAGATTATCTCACAGAGAGATGATGTATACTTTCGACTTTTTCTTGTGGGAGTTTCCTAAGTCTCACATGTATGTGAAGAAACCACAAACCACAGCAGTCCATGTCATCGGTCAGATTCAGCCTAATTTATGCGGCAGAATCATGGAGTAGTGTGTTGGGTTATTAGAAATGAGACAACGGTGCTAACCCCAAGTCAGACTTCTCCAAAAATGTATCTTCGGCGACTTCCTCTCATCAGATTTCTGGCAAAAACTCTGAGGGTAAATAAAATTGCCATGAAAAGTTCCTCAAAAAAATCTTTCATTCGGAATCGACCTTAAACTGTAGGTCCCGCCACTCATTTATAAAAATAACGCACACAACATAAATGGTGTGAGAAGTTAGGTAGCAATCCTTACTAAAGGGTTGTAATAATCTCTTATAGATGTATTAGTCACGGAGTCTTATATTCCACGCATAATGGCATTAATAGGTCATGCAAATTACAAAATAATTTCGAGATATTTCACACTTACTTTATGGGAATTTTTGCTTTGTTTTGGAAACACTTAATGAATGACCCGATATTATAATTAAAAGTCTATTGTATTACGCATACGCAAAAGCATCCCTAATAGTATTTCTAAAGAATTTCTTTAGAAAAACTAAACAAATTAAATTCAGAACATTAACCTGTTTCGAAGAATATCTGAGCGTTTAAACTATACCTTGTAGTAGTTATCCCATCAATGAAAACTTTTAATTGCAACATCATTCCCTATTGGTGCTATCTTTGTTTATAAACATTTTATGAATTTCATTAGAAAGTTTCTATTTTTTCCTTTGTTATTATTGTTTTTGTTGTACAATTTTCAATGCAATATATTTTTATTTTGAAAAGGTTTCTTCATTTGTTGTTATTTTAATTATGTAACTCGGAAGTATATTCCTACTCTCTGCCATAATGAGCAGCTTTCAACATTAGCAATATTATTTTTTTTTATTTTATTGGAATAGTGGGCTACTTTAGGTCCGTGGTGATGTTTGAATGTTATGATAGTCTGGAGATATATTTAAGATAACATATCGTCTAGTGCCAATTTGATTAGTAAGACAGGGGAAAAATGAACCAGCAACAACGGTGTCGAAAAAATTACATATGATGATGGCGTCTTCTTAAATACTGTACTGTACTATACAATACCCTCAAGATGGGTGTGAGGATAGCGGTAGTAGTCTGGTAGGTAGTGTGTTGTCTTATTAGACATGAGGATTAGATCAAACCCCCCAGGTCAGACATCTCCAACAAAACGAAATATGAAAAATTATTTTTATGGTAACTTCCTCTCTGGAAAAAACTCTGAGAGTATATAAACCTGCCATGAAAAAGTTTCTCAAAAATCTGCCATTCGGAGTCGACGTTCAACTGTAGATCCCTGCTGTGAGAAGCCAGGTTATAATCCTGACTAAAGGGTTGTAATCACCAATTATGTATGTATGAATTAATGTATGCATGTGTGGCGGCATCAGAAATATAAGAGCCATTCGCTTATGATGATATTCAATAAAAACTTTTATTTTTGTTTCGTAATCGTTATTCAGCATGTATTGAACACACGTTACAAGCGCTTGGCTTTCAGTAGCTAACAGCTGATGCTCATAGTAAGAAAACATCGTCAAATTATTCACCAATTTTATCGGTATAGGGCAGTGATTAATGTTCAAATATGGGTCAGATTACCTTATTGTTTCTGCGGGGTCATATAAATATGTACAACATCCATAACCTCAGTCACTGTATACGGCAGTGTCAGCTAGATCTCATAGCATCTTCTATTATCACATACTCTGCTAGGAGAGTAGCTATACCTCGTAGTTTTTTCCTGTTGTTGGTGGTCAACAACGCTGCCTTAACATCAAATACAAATGGTGAAGCAATCCTCAGGATGGTAACGAATCACCATCACACTAGCTTTCGCATTGAGCAAGAAGCTGACTTTACTTTGATTGGCAAGCGCTATCGAGGCATTTTTTGATTAAAAAATTAATTAACTAATCAACGATAATTGATTCCAAGAAGACGGTGCATAACAATTGATTTCTTTGGTGATAACTTTTCTAGCAGTAATGCTGTCCAGTGGCCCTAGCGTTTGTGCGATTCAACTCTTCTGGATTACTTATTATAATGCTATGTTAAGTTATTGTTTTAGGTGGACAAATTAACAAACTCTTGATGATATTGGAAGCTAAGTTTTACGATATCATTAAAGCAACGCCACTAGATTCATGGGACAAGGCTGTTAAAATTTTGAACTGACCACATGGATCATGTATCTGATTGTATGTATTATTATTATATCTTATTTTACACTGGTATGCATTTTAAGTTGCCAAACTCTTAAAAGAATATCCACCACAATAGAAAAACTTTACTAAAATAACAGAAACTGTGTGAATTGAATTTTAGCCCGACATTGGCCACACTTTATGAAGTTGCCGTTTGTAGTATGTAGTATGTTGGCTTATTAGACAAGAGTCCCGAGTTCAAACCCCAGCTCAAGCAAAATGAAAAACTTTGAGCATATAATTGGTCCATCGAAATCGGCGTTAAGTTGTTGGTCCCGCCATTCATGGATAGTGGTGTGTGAAACTAGGTCGTAATCCTGACTAAAAGGGTTGTAATGACCAATTACGTATGTATGTAAGTAATAAGGGAAGTTATGTAAAATAAAGTTTTCGTTAGCTCTGGGAGCCCTTAAATTTCTGAATTGGTGTAGGGTATCCAAGACTTGAGTTGAACCAACAATTACTTGATGCGCTTGTAGTATCGTTCGCTTCATCTGCTTCCATCATTCTCATGTACGTAGCTTTTCTAACATTTTAAATAAGTTGCCATATTGCGTTTAAATGTTAGTGTGTATGCATGGGAAAAGAGAGTATTTAGATTTATAACGGTACATTTATAAATATCTAACACAAACACAAACACATACCCACCTAAGTATGTGCTTATGTTTATATACATACATAGAAGCACACGCAATTTATTATTTGTGTCACCAGCCAGTAAAAGTTTCGAATGACATGCGACGAATTCATTTATAACTGTTTAATAGAGATCCAAAGAAGAATAAATAGAAGAGTATTATATGATATCCTACAAACATCTAATCTAAGTTTGATTTAAACCATAAGAATACTAAGATTTCTTTAAATAATGCTTAGAGGTTCTTAAACAAATCTTTATACTCCAGTGGACTATGGTGTTTCTAATCCTTTGACTAATGAATATGGCAGCCTTTCATAGGTTAAAGTTCGGAAAAAAATAGCTGCTATAAGTTCTAAAGGTATTTTTGTCCTTCAACTAAGTGGGTTTGAACGTAACTGTATATGTGTCCGTGTATTGCTTAAAAGTTTGTGTCAGTTTCAGTGTTTTATTTTTATGAACTCATCATTTTCATTTTCATCGTAATTTTTTTTTTTTGGTTCTGTCAACTCTTTTCTATTTTTTACTTCTCATAATATTTTGTTTTTCAACTTCAAATAAATTTGTTCGTAAACGAGTAGAAGAGACACAGCATGCTGGTGTGTATCTTGTCAGTAAAATTTCAATCGAAAACAGAGAAAGGATTTCTCTGAAATGCTATCACAGTTAATGTGGAGGTCTGTGACCTTTAAAACATACACAAACAATCACACAATCATATAATGACGTTGAGTTGTTTCTTTAAAAGATTTTATTTATTTATGCTTTTGTAAATAAATTTGTTTATTTTTAAAAGAAAAAACCTCTTCTGCTTTCTAATTATAATTTAATTAATTAAATTTGTTACGAAATTGCTTCTTAGAAATGTAAAACAAGGTGCTTGCTATTTAGGACACCTACTGTTTTGTATTTACGTATAATATTTGGGGACAGTTTTAAAATTGAAACCCTTCATAAGCTGATGGATTGTAATTGCTTGTGTCAGCTTGTGGCAAGAACACAGCAGTTGTGTAACTTAAAATTTCATTGAAATTATTTTAAGCATTACAGTCTAATTTTGTTGACAAATCAAAAGTCCAGAGATATGTTTGTAACAGTTTTACTCTGCTTCATTTGTAAGCAGACATATATACATTTTATAGGTTTTTCAGTAATGATGTTGATGTTTTTTAATTATTTTTTGTTCCTTCAAGGAAGATATGGTATCTTACAGGACAACTTCCCCTTCGGCTTTTTATTTCCTTGTTTTTGTTTCAATTTATTAATCATGTTTATCCTGCTAAGCAGATGTTTCCTATGCTGCAGTAGGATGACGTGCTTAAAATTTGTTGTTGTCCAGAGTTAGATCCATCAAGGTCTTGCTGCTTAAGTCCTACTCTTTTTCAGGAAATAGCGCAGACTTAAATTGCCTTATGAAGTCCCGTGGTCTAGTAGGTAGTGTGTTGGCTTATTTGACGTAAAGCCAGGGTTTATATCCTCGGTCAGACATCAAAACGATATTAATATCAAAAATATTTCTTCGGCGACTTCCTCCACAGATTTCTGCCAAAAACTCTGAGAGTAAATAAAATTGCCTAGAAAAGTTTCTCAAAAAAAAAAATCTGTTGTTCGGAATCGACTTTAAACTGTAGGGCCCGCCACTCATGTATAAAATGAACACACACAACATGAGTGGTGTTGAGAGGCTAGGCCGTAATCCTGACTGAAGGGTTGTAATGGTCAATTATGTATGCATTCTTCATATATGATAAGAACGTAAACATAATGGGTTATTCATTTAGTAGATTTATATTTGCTATCCTCGACTGGCCGGCCTTTAAATACCTTTCAAAGCGTCTTCCTACTAAAGTGGATATCCAAACGTGGCCTATTTTCAATAATTACGGAGTAATTAAGCGATATTTTTGACAGAGTATACACTGCTATGATACACAGGCATGTAGCCCTTTTTGTATCATTAAATTTCTTTAAAATATTATAAAATTTCTTAAACTATAGGCCGATTATAACAATCGTATCTCTCATTTGTAAGTAAGAAGTAATTTTTGTAAATGACAAGTCATTTTTGTACATGACGTGGTCATTTCTGTAGGTGACAAGATATTTTTGTAAGTCACAATAATTTTTTAAATGACAAGTCATTTTTGTAAATGGCAAGTCATTTTTATAGATGACAAGGTATTTTTTATAAACGACAACGCATTTTTGTAAATAACGATATATAACTTATGTTATTAAGTCCTAAAATTCCACTTTTTATATGACAATGCGTCTGATGACATCAGAGGCTTTCTTCAAACGTATTAACAATAAATACAGGGAAAATACGTAATGTGGTATTGCTTAGAGTATTAGCCTGGCCAGCGCAACTTCACCTGCCACGTTAGTTATTTTAGATTCCGTTGCAAATCTGTGTTATCATGACATGATAAAACTTTCATTCGTAAATACTTAGCTTCTTTGTTAACAAATTTTTATTTTTTTTATACATCATGTCTATGCTACAATAACTTCAAATGCTTTTCCCAAGCTATACTCCTGAAGTTAAAAACTTTTTACCCCATACATGATCCTTAAGAAAACTTTTATACTAAAAAGTTTTTGTTGAAAACTGTAAGAAGCTTCTGAGGGAATTTCTTATTTAAGGCATAACACATTTACCTTTAGAACCTTTAAAGCTTTCACGCTTTACCTAAAGCTTTAGGGAAAACAAACCCACTCATCTCCTCCTTTGCACTTGCATTGTAGCTAAAGTCAAATTCAAAGCCATTAGAAGAAGAAAAAACGTGTTTGTCAGGCATATTTTTGTGGCCTAACAATCGTTTTCAATCTCTGTCCATAATTGCTGGGTCAACAAGAACAACAACAACAACCATGTACAACATAATGAATTAATTTGAGAAAATATTCGTTCTATTATTCACACATAGATACACAGACATAAATATGTAAACAAATATCACACTTCATTAATCATCTGCCATTGAAATGCCTCTTGAAATGAAATTTAGCTATGGAAACCAACAATATATACTCAGACTGCATACTCATATGTTAAGTTCCATTGAAAATATTCTTCTTATTAATTCCCTCAACAAGATAATAAAAATCGAAATAAAAAATACAAACACAAGAGAAATAAAAAATAAAAACAAAAAAAAAATATTGTTGTCTTGGCAAAATTCAGTAGAACAAGACAAATTGCTTTGAAAGTTTTATGGATGCGGAGACACGATTAATTACAAAAGTTTTGATGAGACAAACGCCGAAATAAAAACAAAAAAAAAACACATGTCCACTCAAGAAGTTAATTTTTGTTAAAAAATCTTAAACAGGATTTATAGGCAGAAAAGGAAATATCATGTTGAGATTTCCAGAAATCTTTTTTTTAAAGGAGGAAATGGTGGGCGATTATGGAGATTTCTTAGAAACATTTTAGTACCTTATTAAAGTGGCAAAAACTTATACGAGGTAACACAAAAGTAATATAATGTGTAATAGAAGTTATATAAATAGGCTCAGTTTTCCGGAAAGATTTTTTCGTACAATTCTCAACTTAACAAACTCTATAGCATTGCCTGGATTAATTAATGTGAAGTAAGCCTTAATCGCGAATTGGTCAACTTGACCTCCGGGTACTGTACTTGCCTCATTTGACAATTACACGTCCTCCAAGCTTTAATCAATCTACGGAAAACACAAATCTGCCATTTACGGGCTTAGATGATATGATTGGTGCACCGTGACTCTATAGATGTTAGATGCTTCGCCTTCTCGAAATCTCTGTAAATGTAAATGTAAATGTTTCGTTACTGTTGTTTGTGTATTTTGTTTATAGTGTTTTGTTTGTAGTGTTTGTTGTTGTATTTTTGTTTACTTATTTACCATTTTTTTATGAGGGTGCTTGTTGTTGTATTTTTGTTTACTTGTTTACCATATTTTTTGATGCTGGCGTTTGTTGTCCTATTTTTGTTTATAATTTTGTTGTTAAGCGATATAAAAATACCAATATCTAGACTCTTTCATTTTCGTAACAATATGGAATTCTGAATTGACTAAAGATTGCACAATAAACTATAATATTTATATGTTATATGTCACTGTTATAGAACAATAATAACAATTTGTACTAATAGAATGGGCAACAGCGTTGTAAAACATCAGTTTTCTGACCCATTGCTCCTTCATATTATCACAGTGTATAATAGAATGAAATAAAGTCATTGAATAGAACTGAAGACGAAAGACGGCAGTCATACAATATTCTCATTTATCTTACCGGACCAAACCATATGTTAAGTGGTTTATTTTAGAGCATTAACCTTTCTTACACACATCTTGCAGATTTTATATTGTGTTCCATGCTTTTTGGAGATAAGGTAGATGGACGAGTGTGGTTGTCGTCAGAAAAATTTTCTAAAATATTAAGACGTTCATATTATCGTATCGTTCTTGAAACACACGCATAAGTTTTCTTCTCTTTCGAGACAGAAACAATAAATTCTTCATAATCTATTTTAATTTTATCAAATTATTAATGAATGATAGGACCACTTATTACGCTATTTGCAGTATAATAATAATGAAATTATTTCTTTACTACCATGACAAACAATTAAACTTTTAGAAATAAATAGTGATTTACAACATTTAATAGACCATCGACATACGAAATTTCATCATGTAATAGACATTAATTTGTTATACACGTTAATAGTCTTTAACAAATCTATTCATTGTGTGTCTGTGCAGTTCATCTGTTGCTGAGACAACGTTTTAGGCGTTGGCAAACATAAACGAAACCCATAAACAATTTTATGGCATATAAAAAGGGAAACTTAATAAAACAAAAAATAAGGAAAAACGAAATAAAACACCAATTTTTAATATTTTCCACACTTTTAGCAAAACCACCCACCACATATGTATGTACATATGTATGTACAATATATGAGGGCGTATGATTAATATCAAAAAAATATTGTTTTTTTTAAACCATCGTAATAACATAGAAAGTCATAAATACATGACACGATGGTTGTAAATAAATTATTTGCTTATGAATTCAAATGGTTTGTGCCATCAAAAAAAGCAGGCAAAAAAATCAACGTTTTTATGCTGACATCTACTGTGAAATTCTGCCTCTATGAAATGCCAAATAAAAACTCAACCCCACGTAAAGGGAATGTAGATGATAACATGCACTAACAACATTGTCTCTTTCTTAAAAACAATAACTATTTATCAACTGTAGATTGAATTCCTTATGACAGCCAGAGGCGATCTATGAATGTATTATAATTGTCTGTAGGATGTATTGAATGAACCAAACATTAGAGAAGTAGTATTCAACCATAGCACTCTCTTATCAAATAGAATGATACAAATAGAATCTTCCAAAACTTGACAGTTGATGACGGCCATCTTGCTGACAATACATCTGTCAAATTATTTGTCATTTATTCAGCCTGTTTTGCCAAATCACCATGTGCGACCAATGAAAGGAGCATTTACTTATATACTTACTTAATTGGGCATAGCTATCCTTTAGTCAGGATTACAACCCAGCTTTTCACACCACATATTTTGTGTGTGTTAATTTTATACACGAGTGGCGAAACCTACAGTTTAAAGTCGATTCTGAACAACAGATTTTTTTCAGAAACTTCTCATGGCAATTTATATTTTCTCTCAGAGTTTTTGCCAGAAATCTTCTGAGAGGAAGTTACCGAAGAAATATTTTTTCGTATTTTCAAACGGATTTGAACCGAGGCCTCACGTCTAATAAGCCAACACACTGCCTAATAGATTACGGCCACTTCAAAACGACATGTAGCCACTGAATAAACTCTGATGAGACTTATTTCTCGGTGCAAAATTTCGAATTTGGCAAGATACCAATTCATATGTGATCCCTGGGCATTCAATCCAAGCTTAGAATATCATTATCATCAGAGCAGCTTCTATAACTCTGATGAGGCTAGAGCATTGCTACGCAATAATGTTTGATGAAGGGTATACACAGCTGAAAGGAAAGCAGGGAGAGGCTGAGATTCTTCTTTAACTAAATGGGTTTGAGGCAATCTAAACTTTTGTTGGGTAATTACAGTGGAAAAAGATTTGAGGCATGCATCAGTGTATACAGAAGTAACCTGACGCTTGTAGCTGACCTTTTAACCGAGCACTATAGATTCCAACAACAATTATTCATAATTTGAAAACTCTGTGAGGAATAGAATGCATCAGAACACACATTTTTAAGCTTTGCGGCGTTAAAGCCTCACATCTACAGAGTTTCGAACTGTCAAACGATTCTTAAAGCACTCTAGCCGACCATAACGTAGACCTTCTTTACATTTCAGGGAACTTTAACATCAAACTGGATTCCTTTACAGTAAAAATTACTGTCGGAAATCAAATTTTGGAATATTTCTCAAACCTTACGACAAATTTGTCTTCTCTTTACTCTATACATACAGCTACTCTATACAAAAAGCCATAAAAATTTCACAGGAACTTAAATGGACAAAAAATTTCCTGCTTCCTGGCATAATTGTGAGGACTAGCGAGGGATCAAATAGTTTCTCATAGCTAATAGGAGAATCTCTTATAAGCGGTTTTCACTAGGTAGAGAAGTTTGCAGCATTTTAACAGTGTACTTGATACCTGAGGTACCGCCTGAACAATATTTGTGTGCATGAGACCAATATCTGTCAGTTTTGTAAAAGTGTCATGCAATGTTCGAAGAACATTATTTACTACTGTTCGCTATTGGGCAGACAAAGGCTTTCAAACAAAGTAGTATTGTTGTATCGCCTTGTAAGTTACTTCACATTAACTCCGAATAGGGCTTGACTGATTGGTGGCCATGGACTGAGAAGTTAATGTAATAGGCTCATTCATAATCAAAAAAAAAAAAAATGTATCAAAGAAAACTTTTCGAATTTCCTTAATAGATCTGAATGTGAAAGCATTTTCAAAGATTTTCCCTAATATCCCAGAAATTCTTATAAATTCTTTGCAACTCCTTTACTGTTTGCATAATGAATATTAACACATACACAGATTTACTTAATTCTTTTAAAAATTTGAAATAACATTTCTAAACATATTCTGCATTTTGGTAACATGATAAGCCCTTTAAACATAAAACTGTTTAACATGTTGACATGTAAACAATTCATTTAAAACCAAATTCATATACAGCAAGATGACACAACAGAGAAAACAATATTAAACTACGATATGATATTAATTTATTCATAGAATACATACATACATACATATGTACGTACATACATGCATACATATTGTCAAAAGAGATCAAATCTTTTAAAAAAGTAATTCTATTAAAAGTATACAAAATGAAATTTATTTATTATTTATTATTTATTATAAAATAAATACAATTTAAATGTCATAATAAAATCAAAATATATTTCTAAATATATGAATATGTACATATGTATGTATGTATAATAAAAATATTAGAAATATTGTTTAACAATAAAGAAATCTTGACTAAATATATTTTAAAAAAATATTTCAAATATTGCACACCAATACTATAAATATCATATGAAATCTTTTAATTTTTAATTATAAAGAAATAAATAAAAATGATTTGAATGTAAAAAAATAAGGATAGAGTGTCCTGGTAGTCTAGTGGGTACTGTGCTAGACTATTAGCGTTCATGGGTTCGATTCCCACTAGGAACTCTGGTCCGAAAGTTACCGTTTGTACACTTCTTTCTTTTACTGTGTATCCTCTGAAAATTCTTAGTTAATGATCATCTCGCACTCAAAACTATTCTCACACCTTCTGCGGCAACGCTTAAAGATTAAAACCATATTTTGCGCTTTTTTACTGATTGTCTTAGAGCTTGTGCACAGTCCTATTTGTTCGGAAATAGAGCGACGCTTATTCCTCAGAAATTTCAGTGTCTTGCTTTTATCATAGAAGCCTTTTAAAAGGGTAGTCAGGTTAAGCCTGACTAAAAGGTTCATCAAACAAGTTCAAGAGTTCTTTAATTTCTAATGTGGTCCCTATATCCCGGGGTCCAAGATAAGGAATGTCATTTCTTAGGAGCTTCATCTCCTCTTTAAAACAGAGAAATAAGGTCGAAATGCTACCAGGACCCTTAGAGCACCTTAAGTGCCAGAGAAAATTCTAATAAGTGAACCCCGAAGACTCAGTATTATACATACCTGAAAAACGCGCATAAAACAATTGTCTGTCTCAAGACATACTCCACGTAATGCCATCTATCATAACATCTTTTGGTAAGGATTTTTAAATGGAAAGAGAACTACGGACCAACACACTACATACCTGACTACGGCGACCAACACACTACATACTAGACCACGGTGACCAACACACTACCTACTGGACTACGGCGTCCTCCATAGGTTAGGTTACCCGGTGGTCGAATTGACCCATTGTGCAACGTCCCAGCTTCTCACACCACTCGTGTTGTGTGCGTTAATTTTATACATGAGTAGCGGGACCTACAGTTTAAAGTCGACTCCGAACGACAGATTTTTGAGAAGCTTTTCATTGCAATTTTTACTCTCAGAGTTTTTGTCAGAAATCTGCTGACAGGAAGTCGCCGAAGAAATATTTTCATATTTTCGTTTTGATGTCTGACCTGGGATTTGAACTCGGGCCCTTCGTCTAATAGGCCAACACACTACCTACTAGACCACGGCGTCCTCCATACTCCAAACTAGACTAAGACAACCAACTCACTACATACTAAATTAGGGCGACCAACACTGTGCATACTAGACTACTGTGATCAATACTTTACATACTAAACTACCTTCAATGTAATTGGGGTTGTAATTGGGTCATGTTTTTTTAAAAATTCTCCTGAAATCGATTTTATTTGTGATGTGGTGCGGAGTGTGGATTCATCAAGACAGTAAATGGGACCACACTACACGGTCGATTTAGGTTTCATTGCATGTATGAATGTTTCAGAAAGAATAATTTCAGGGATTGGTGATGTCTATTGATCACCAAAATCCTGCAACTTGTAGGCGTCAGACATACAAGAGTATGTTGGCGCGGTTATACACCTTATGAGATATCACAAGTTGTCCTTGAGAAACCGCCCGAATCGTACGAAAAAGTAATCAAAACTAATCTCAAAAGAATCGACAGCGATCATTTAAATGACATTGAATTTCATCTGTAGTGTCAAGGTACCAATCCAGTAAAAATTTCATCGAAATCCTAATTGGCAAGTGTTATATTCAACTTTTCTTTTGAATATTTTTATGAAAACGAAAATGATTGACTAATTGTGATCAAGAATTCGTTCGTAAATCGCAAATAAACAATCCGAATAATTTTTTCTTACAAAAAAGATTTAAAGACCATAAGTATAACAAAAAAAATGCTATGATGACAGCTACACAATTGCCAATCAGATGTAAGAATCGTAGATAAACATCGTAATTTCTACACAATTTTTCCTTTTTAGATTTACTTACTAATACAACGTTTACTTGTTTTATTTTTTGTATATTCTTTCTTTTTTTGTTCTTTGTTTTGTATATTTCTATGTCATATTTAGCAAAACAAAAAAAAAAGAATAAAAAAATTTTATTATAAATAAGTGCACGAAGTCGTGCTCTATTTTGTAAATTACCATATAATGACCCATGTACTCGTCGTACTTGTCGTAGTCGTAGTAGTTGTAGTGGCAGTAAATGTACATTTTCAAGTAGACGACTCAACATTACGTAGACAGCTAGTAAAACGTGATGTTATGAAATTATTATGTTTCTAAATGGAAAATAAACGCTTAAATGACTGCAGTGAAATCTATTTTAATGATATACAGTTAAAGTAATAAACCGTTTAGTTATTACGGCATTATTAAAGTTAACCAACTGCTGCTATACAATAAATAGTAAAATTTTATTAAAAGCAAACGAGGAAGGGAAATTCAAAACAGCTCACTCATGCTTTACTTTATACTTTATATCGTGATATCGTAATATCACGTTCTATTATGGAATAAAATTAACGGGTTTAGGCCTGCCGCAACACATCCTTCCAGGCGCCTCGGACTCTTGCGCGCCTACGCCAGTTGGTCACACCAATCGCAGACATAGCTTCCTCGATTTGGTCCTTTCAACGCAAACAAGGTTGTTCTCTTCGCCAGCTTCCGCAGATCCTCGCACCCGTCTCGCCGGCGCATCCTTCTCTATTCAAACGACATGGCCGAGCTAGCGCAGCAGCTGGATATTAATACGCTGCACAACGTCTATGTCGTTGAGGAGCTCATATAGCACACTGTTGGATCGAATGCGGAAATCGTCGCCAACTCGTACTGGACCGAAGATTTTACGTATGATTTTTCTCTCGAATACTCTCAAGGCTGCTGCATCAGCGCTTAATAGCGTCCATGCCTCTGCGCCTGTAAGCACTCTTTTAATAAACCTCCCAAGACACGTATATTTTTATGAAGCCTGACGTTCCCTTTGACTTCTTTTCATTGAACGGTTTAGTCATAAGCAAGATGCTGGTTTCCAACTGCATCCAATTTCATTACAAACCTTCGAATATGAACGCCAATAAAAACCATTCACTTCAAGTAATTCCAGTACCCTGCAATAATGGCATCCTTATTCCTCTACTTCCATGTTACCTTGTATTGAGTCATATACCGACAAAAAAAAAGGTGGTAGCATCTCATACAACCGATTTCAAATGTTTATGATTGCTTTCAGTTTTATTGACTATTTTTTCTTGTAAATTATTTTTTGTTTTTACTTTACATGGGTACAATATCAGCAGTTTAATGTTTCGGTTGTTTTACAAAATTATTTTCTTTCTGTTTTTCCATTTTCTTGAGATTTAAAACTGATTTTCTTGTATTCCTTGACTTCCTTATCGTATCAGAATTCAATCCAACTTTTTTGGATTCGTTTTTGAATTCTTTTTCTTTTTTTTTTGTTGCTGTAAAACAACTGAACTGAAATAAAACAAAATCCAGCCAATAACTTTTATTGGCATAAGTATATATATGTATATATTTTTATTTGTGCATATGCTTTCTTTTCTGCGGAGGAGAGGAGGAGGAGAAGTCGAAATCAAAGAACTTTTTTCTTAAATCGTTTTTTGTGAAAATCCAAACCGAATAGCTTTTGAGAGATTGCAACCCAAAATATAAACAGGGCTCTTATGGCATATTTTTCTATTAAAAATAAAGGTTTGATACGAGGATGGTTGTGAAATTGTAGTAATAAAAACACATTCACACATTCCGGTCTATTGTAGGGTATGTTGCGACGAGGAAAAGTTGGAAACTATCGAACACCTCCTCTGTAACAGTCTAGCCTTTAGTAAGTTGAGGTTGAGGACCCTGAACAGATGCTTCTATGAAGGTTCGGACTCTATGTCGAGTGCCGAAATTAAGGCTCTCCATAAATTCAGTAATAGGCTGAGAGGTGCTAGGGCTTCAATGTTGGAGTCGCGCTCTCTTGTATGTTTGTGATATTCATCCGTCCCCTTATCCTGTCTTTCCTACCTCCTCCCCTTTCCCTATCGCCTTTATTACCCCCCTCTCTCTCTCTCTCTCTCTCTCTCCGTTAGGACGTACAGTGCACTCGCGATAATATGAACTAATTAAAACAAAGCCTGTTTATATTTTCGAAATTGTTCATATTTACAAATGACTTAAATTGTTGAAAAATATGTTATTTTCTTGTAAGATAAACACTTTTCCTGCTTTTTTTTTCATTAAATAATTTTATTTTTTGTTTTATTTAAAAAAACGAACTTCCTTCACTAAATTTGTAAATGTGTTCAAATACTTATACAATCTTTAACTTAAACTTTAAAAAATTCGGTTATCTTTTTTGCTGTTTTTTTTTGAACGAGAACTTTTAAAACAGCCTTCTCCCGCAACTGTCTCAATACATTTAAGTCTCGTTGTTCAACCATTTTCTGCCCAGTCCAATGTATTATTAAAAATTTCTACAACTTCCCTGTCTTTAATCGTTCTCTTTGGCTTCTCCACACAATCATCTTCGTCCGATATTTCTTCTATTTCATTATCGTCACATTCAATAGCATCCTCATTCTATTCTTTAACATTCAATGCTGTAAATTCAATCTATAGAAAACTATAGAATAACATACAACTTCAATTCTTTTACAGTACACTAGCACATTACAGAGAACACGAATTTATTGGCCGACTTTCTTCTAAATCTATTAAATTCATTTGTAAGCTTTGTCTAAGATTACTTAAAGGGATTTCATCTTTAGGATCATTTTGATTAACCACCATATTTAAAATATTATTGCAGCATTTGGATAGCAAAGACGCATCTACTCTACTCCATGCTGATTCTAAAATAATAACGGCTTCCTTTAATGTAGTTTGCTTCATAGACTATTAAACTACCCCCTTTAGCAGCTAGAAGACTATTTCTTTAATAAAGTTTTGTGATCCTGATTACATTCTGGTCTATGGATTGGATAAGAGGTGTCATGTTCGGTGGCATAAACATTACCAAAATAGAGCCGTTTTCAGATTTTAGTTGGTCATCAAGTGGGTGAGAAGGTGCATTATCTATTAGAAGAATGGCTTTTGCTGGCTTCACCTTTTTGGTTAAGAATCGTTCTACACACATGTATCTACATACATATTTATGTATGTATTTGTGGTTTTTTTAAGATTTGGTATTAAAATAAACATAAAAACTCGGGATTTCCCAATTTCTAATGCTTTGTAACTGGAATTTGTATGCTTTAAAAATAAAAAAGCTGTTCATATTTTAAAGCCTTTGTACAAAGTTCATATTTTGGAGTAGTCAATGGTTAAGAAAAAGTGTTCATATTTTGGGGTGTTCATATATTAGGGTGTTCATATTATCGCGAGTGCACTGTATTACAATGGGTCATTTTGACCTCCGCGTATTGTACTTGTTCCAATGAGAAGTATGCATACTCAAACCTAATCTAACCTAAGACATTCGTTATAAACGCTTGGAAATGTAAATGTAATACAACATGTAACATGTTCACATAGCCATTCACTTAGAAATGGATCTCACCGATGAAAGCGATTCTTCAACGAAAATTAAGGATCGTGGCCACTTGTGCCGATAGCATTCAGCCAACACACGCTTTGTCCATAGTGATTGTGTCAAACAAACTGAATAAACTAAGATAAGACTGACAGTAAATGAGCGCAAAACGAAGTATATGTTATCTACAAGTAGAGATGTGCGGCGTATTGGATCTCAGATTATTTATATTGGCTCCGCCGTTACCACCAACAACGATGTCAATCTGGAGATCAAGCGCAGGATCACTCTTTTCAAGAGATGCTATATATGGTCTCAATAGGCAATTGAGTAGAAGAGACCTCTCTCGTACGACAAAACTAATACTCTACAAGACGCTCATCCTCTCCGTACTTCCTTATGGCTCAGAGGCATGGACTCTATTAAGCACAGATACAGCAGCCTTGAGAATATTCGGGAGAAAGTTCTACGTAAGATCTTCGGTCTAGTGCGAGTTGGCGATGATTTCCGCATCCGATCCAACAGTGAGCAGTACGAGCTTCTCAACGACATAGACCTTGTGCAGCGTATTAATATCCAGCGACTGCGCTGGCTCGTCCTTATTGTTCGAATGAAGGAGAATGCTCCGGCGGGACGGGTATTTGATGCGAAGATCTTCGGAAGCTGGCGAAGAGAACAACCTTGTTTGAGTTGAAAGGACCAAATCGAGGAAGCCATGTCTGCGATTGGTGTGACCAACTGACGTAGGCGTGCAAGGATCAGAGGAGCCTGGCAGGATGTGTTAAGGTAGGCAGAAATTCGTTAATTAGCTTGTTAACGTAAATAAGTAATGTTAGGTAAGTATTGTATCAGATGTTACTTCAACAGGATGTTCGTTATCAACCATCAAAGTTTAGAATTTCGTGTTATAAGACCCGATAGATAATGAAACGAAACAATATTGATGCTGATGAAATTCACGCCATACAATCCTGCATACAAACATTTCCCTTCATCCCTCGCGTAAAACCTAAAGTATGAAAATAAATTTCTGCTGCTCTTACATGTATTTTCTAACACTAACCAACTTTTTATTGGTTCCACCTGAAAGATAAACTTCATATTTGTATGGTTGCTAAAACAAAAAAAAAAAAACAAAGAAAGCAAGCAAAAAATCTACTGAAACTAGTTCAATCTGCTGAAGTGAATGTATCTGCAATAAAAACAATCTTTATGGCAGTATTTTGTTACTTCAAGAAAAATATATTTTTGTATTTTTTGTATGAGTAGAGAGAGAAACATTTAAAAAATATTTCGTTTTGAAACGCTATAACGCTATAACGCTGGGTTTAAAAACGCAAAGAAAATAATTTTTACTTTTTTCATTTTTATTCGCGAATTAAGCGAAATTATAGTATTCTTGAGTAGAAATATTTTTATTGCATGTTTGAATTTATTTACACGGTGCGCACTTATGAAAAAATCCCAATTGCTTAAAAACATGAAAAATATAAAATTTTAAGGTTGAAGTGGCCATAAGATAAGCAAATGAGGGTCGAATTTAAAAATATAATCCTCAGACTGATAGACTGAAAATATTTATTATTGCGTTAACAAAATACACAAAACGGGTACAAATCACCCCCTTGGACAAATCCTTTATTGCAGCTCGTTATACATTCACTTACTTATTTAGAGGGCCCTTAACCTAACTGTGGTGCAGACCAAGCATATACTTATCGTGCACATCTTTCCAAGTTTTTTACATCAAATTTCTAACGGTTCCATTCAACCAGATTTTACAATCAAAGCTTAAACAAAGTTCTCCGGGTTTTATTTAAAAGCTCTCCGTTTTGCTATAGTTCTATTAACACACACAACATGGGTGGTGAGAAACTAGATCGTAATCCTAGCTGAAGGTTTGTAATACCCAATTAAGTAAGTAAGTAAGCAAGAAGAGATCAGATATAATGATTATAGCAGTTCGTTATAACCTATTGGCTGGCAGCTGGTACGTATAAAAGATTTCCACTTTCAGTACAAAAACTAGCAATTTTCTTATTTATAACACAATGATCTCCTGTAGTTCGGTCATCATCCGAGTATTAATAGTAGAGAAAATAAAATGAAATAATATTTAACGCTTACTACACACTATACATAAATATTGTTAGAGGATTAAAAAAATAATAATTTAGTAACAGGTTTTCAGTAGTTGCTAGCAACCAACACATATGCTATGACATGTTTATTATCTTTCTCCGGTGCTCCTTTGACACAACTTAAATTAAATTAAATATTTGCATGCATACCATACATATACAGATTCGAGGAAACAACAAGTGTTTTAGCTTGTATTATATCTTCCGAGAACCTTCACTTTGCGTAGCATTTTTGTGTGAACAGAAGCGAGAATGTGTACCGTTTTTATTTAAACTGTTTATTTAATTTTCTTTTGTTCATCCCATAATACACTCTTACTCAATATTTGTATGTATGTATGTACAGTATACTTACGCACATACGAGTATGTATATCTTCTTTTGGTATAACTATATACGTACATACGCTTTCTAATCACATTATTATCACACATTAAGTATCATTGTATGTTAGGGTATAAGAACATTTTGTATGTATTCATAATATAACATATGTATGTACATATATATGTATGCATGTACTACCAACATTTATCCATGTACAGTGAATACCAATAAAAATCTAATTGCTTAAAAGTATACGCTGAAAATCTCAACTTTTTTTCCTTTGGACATACAATATTCTGTATCTTATTGCTTTATAGTATCGTCCTTTTCATGGGAGACTTTTTTGTTGTCTAGTAGTAGTTTAGTAGCAGTCTAGTAGTAGTCTAGTTGTAATCTAGTAGTAGTCTAGTAGTAGTCTAGTTGTAGTCTAGTAGTATTCTAGTAGAAATCTAGTAGTAGTCTAGTAGTATTCTAGTAGTTGTAGTCTAATAGTGGTCTAGTTGTAGTTTAGTAGTACTATAGTGGTTGTCTAGTGTTTGTGTAGTAGTAATCTGCTAGTAGTATAGTAGTAGTCTAGTTGTAATCTAGTAGTAGTCTAGTAGTAGTCTAGTTGTAGTCTAGTAGTATTCTAGTAGTAATCTAGTAGTAGTCTAGTAGTATTCTAGTAGTTGTAGTCTAATAGTGGTCTAGTTGTAGTTCAGTAGTACTATAGTGGTTGTCTAGTGTTTGTGTAGTAGTAATCTGCTAGTAGTATAGTAGTAGTCTAGTAGTAATCTAGTAGTTGTCTAGTAGCAGCTTAGTAGTAGTCTAGTGGTAGGTTAGTGGTAGGTTAGTGGTAGTCTAGTAGTAGTCCAGTAGTAGTCTAGTGGTTGTCTAGTAGTAGTCTAGTAGTAGTCTAGTGGTTGTCTAGTGGTTGTGTAGTAGTAGTCTAGTAGTAGTCTAGTGGTTGTCTAGTGGTTGTCTAGTAGTAGTCTAGTAGTAGTTTAGTAGTAGGTTAGTAATAATTTAGTAGTAGTCTAGTAGTATTCTAGTAGTAGGTTAGTAATTATTTGGTAGTAGTTTAGTAGCAGGTTAGCAATAATTTAGTAGTAGTCTAGTAGTAGTTCCACACATCGAGTTTCTTCTTCAAATGATTAACAATGATTTAATGATTTATACCAGAATGGTGCGTCTCTTTAACATCAAAATTATAGCATCGGAAATTCATTACTGATTTGTAATAAAAGTTTCGCCTCCGTAATCATCAGAACTTTCTTTTAACAGAACTTTCTTCAGAGCCTATTAACGACAACTCAATACCATGCTCTTGTACGATTCTTACTAAGATTCACTGTACATCGAGACAATAATTACATATTTGTTTGGCTTAATAATATTGTATTTAAATTGTTATTTTTTTGTTGTCCTTAGTAAATATTAACAAGAAAACGAAAAAGCATTAAAAAGGATGCCACAAAAGGATAACGAATTTTATAGAAATAATTTCAATACGTTTTCCTTTCTTTATACAACAACACGCACACAAACATTTACAATTTCTATAAACCATTAAACTCTAACACTTAAACCATTTACCACGGATACAATACAGTTTATATTGTATAGGATTTTGCATTAAGCGCTTCGTATATTTAAATTTAATCAGTAAAAGTGTGTGTGCGAGACATTATCCTTTGAAAGCCCTATTGATGCTACTATGTAGAGAATATAGAATAGTTCAAATATCATCCAAGGCTTTCCTTAACGTTTATGTATTTATCAGGCCGAATTTGACCGATAGCGTGGGTTATGTTGGTTTTATGGACCTCTGCGGTTTGTATTGTATTTTCATACGCCTGTAACTTAAGAAAACCGCACAGGATAATGTCCAACAGGATCAAATCGCTTGATCTTGGTGGAAAGTTCACATCACCTCCATATGAAATGAATATCCCCTTTAATCGCTCGTGAAGAATATCCAATGTAGCACTTTCCCTTCTGACTATATATCGTTGCTGTCCATATCATCCGACAGGCTATTGTAACCATCGACCTATGTACATGTCATCAGTGAGACAACGATGGTCTGGCCAACCTCATTCTCAAACAAATATAGACCGATTACGCCACCAGTCCAAAATACACGCCTAAAATTTTTTTGTTACGTTTGATGCAACAATTTTGTTTGTTCATGCGCCCTTTCATCCATGATTCTTGATGGTCAGTTGCCAACTACTCCATAGCCCATTCAGGGAACACACGTCGTTATCTCTAGTCGTCTTTGTTGACTTCATAACACAGACTGGCAGACCAGCCTCTCATATAATTTTTGATGATGGCCAGGCGTTAACAAAGAAATATGGACCGATGCCGCCACCAGTCCACAATCCTCAACAAACAGAAACTTTTTTTCATGTGGATGGGTGTAATCCCAATGAGTCAGTTGCCAGCTGCTCCACATTTAATGCAGCAAACACATGTCACTGCTTGTAGGCGTTAATTTTCAGTTGTTGGGTCATTAGAGTAACTGTTCCAGAATCCATTCAGCGAACACAAGTCGCTGTCTGTGTTCGTTAATGATGATTTGGCAAAACCGACAGTTCAAAATTTCCTGTTGGAAGACCTGTTATACACAAACATCGCCTTTACATGCGATATTTACATACGTATACATAGCTTTAAGGGCCAATTTAGATTTGTTAAAGCATTGCACACAACAACAATGTATAGCATAATACAACAGAATGTTTTGTAATACAAAACAATGCTCTCTTCCTCTCTCTCTCTCTCTCTCTGCGTGTGTAGAAGTGAGCACACAATGTAATCTTGTTGCCTTTGTTTGTATTTTAAGTAAATTAAAGTGTATAACGGTATGTGTGTATTTGTGTGTGTATGTATTTAATTTTATAAAGATTTGAAAGAACAAGAAAAGGTAAACTCCGAACACGTTCCTTTTTTAATGTATTTTAGATTTTCTCTTTCTTTGCCTTTCAGTTCTGCTGGCATGTAAAAGTCGGATTGAATTGAAAATTTATGGACTTGCAAATATTTTCAGAAACTTAACAGGCGTACCTTTTACAGCACAACACTCGTATTTATCTACATTAGATGTAATTCAATTTTATTATTTATGAATGTGTGCGTTTTCGTTTAAATACTTTGTTTCTTGGTAATAAAAAGATTTAAAAAATAAAACTTGATTCGTTTCAAACAGTGATGGGCATAAATTTAGTAGAAAATAAAATTAATAAAACAAAAACTGTTTCCATAACTTTAGGCTTTAGAAGTGAGAAATTATTCATAAACCAAACGAAATAATATTGTCGAGTATGAGTCTATCAAGTTCAGCGAGGAATGAAAGCCAGTAGTTTATAGATACGACTACTTAACAGACTACTTGACAGATACGACTACTTTACAGGACTAACGAAGAATATGTATATGGGCTGCAATATGATAAAGATCCTCATATACAGGGTGTGAGAATAGAGAACCTATATCTTAAAACCAAAATTTGAAAATGCGCAGTCGCTCTTATTATAGTATTTAACAACGATGTTTACGTTTATACAGATTTCGTGAAGGCGAAGTCATGAACATTCGCCTTTAAGAACATTCATCAGACTGTTTACTCTGCCATATAGAAGGCAAGGTAAATAGACGAACAAAGTTAGTAAAGTTCAGTCAGCGTTGTGTGAAGACGCGGTTTGTTTGAAGAGAGTAATCGTGGTTTGAAGATCTTCGTTACAATGATCTGTCGAGCAATTATCTAGTAATTGTTATTTTTTATGCAAAGGGTGTAAGCAGAGGAATAACAAAAAAAGCAATTGTTGTTGTTTACATCAAGTTGGGAACAGTGGCACAGGGTATTAAAACTAAACATAAACTTATTTTTATTTTATTTACAATCTACGAGCATATATTTTAAATGTTTTAAAAACAATACTTTTACTAACATGATTGCTAGTACGCCATACTAAAGCGTATCTTAAAGGATTTACGTTATTAAACTATTTATATTGCTGCTTATATAGGCAAACAACAATACTCCTGTATGACGATGTTTACGCTTTTATTGTGGTAAAAAGTAAATCTGCAAAACGGTGTATAAAAGAGTTCATCAAGCAGGCTTACATATTTCCAAGTATTGCCATATTGTAGTAGCTTTCAGCATGAAAAACAACAGCAATTGTTGGCGTGAAAATCTTTTGAATTAAAATGAAAATTCTTAGTACTTATATGTATGTACGCATGGTTGTGTTTCATGCATTTTACAAGCAAACAAACAGAAAAAAAAGAATGAAAATATAATCATGAGGCTTAAAAAAAATAAATGATTTTTGCTGTGGTTGGATGCCTTTTGAAATTCGCTTTAAAATGTTGGCATTTTAATGCCGTGTATTTGTTAATGGAAAATTATTTACTACATAACGGTATTAATAATTTTTATTTTTAATTTTTTATTTGTTTGTTCTTTTCATTAAGAACGAATTAATTAATAATGTATCAGCTAATTATGGATGATTTTTACTCAGGGAAAAATTTAAAAAAAAAAAAAACCAAATCAATTACGGTTTTCATTACAAGCAGAGCTTTACACTTTTTGTCCGTTTAAATATTTTATAATTATTAACAGGGGTTAAAATGTTTGTGTAACAAAGTGCAAATAGTTAATAATTTAAACGTATGAATAACAGAAAACTATTGATGGAGTAACAAAGTTTGTTTTAACATTTTCAATTTCATACATAATTGGCCATTACAACCCTTCAGTCAGAATTACGACCTAGCTTCTCAACATTTCATTATAATAAATTATAGAGGGACGGACTTTAAACTGTAGGTCTTGCCACTCATGCATAAAATTAAGGCACACAACCTAAGTAATGTGAGAAGCTATGTTTTAATCATGACTGAAGGGTTGTAATGACATTTTCTTGTGAAAGTTTCTTAACTGGCTGTTGTTTACGAATAAGCCACGTACCACAGAGGTCTTCAAATTCAGCATAATCCCATTTATATGCTCGGGAAACCCGTAGTGGACTTTTGAACGATGTTTTATTCAACACATGGTGATATCTCACATGCACTTTGTATTATTTTAAGTTATGTAGCGCCTTAAAAGACCCAATATTTTTGTCTTTCGTCAATACTACGGCTAAAAAGCTAGATTTTATTGCTGCTTTTGTTTCATCAAGCATATCTATTATGACAATCTATTCTTACAAGCACTTTAAATCGATGACCGTGGAATAGAGGGTTCGTCGGTGATGGTTCTAAAATGAATTTTAATCAGCACAATTATTTAAGTTTGAATTTTGCATTAAATATTCGATTTTTCATTTAACTAACAGTTATTATAACCAGCATTCGCTTATACGGCACACTACCATTGTTAGGAGAACTCATCCGCTATGCTCATCTACAATTTTATTTTTATTTCAAATTAGCCAAATACCGTAATATATAGCTTGACATTTGCAATTTGACATTAAGTCACATCGAGAATATTATGAAATTATATCCGCCATTTAAAAAACCCATTTTAATATGGCAGATACTAGGCATCCAACACTAAAAAGGTTATGACGCCAACATTTGCATTTCAGTCAATAAAAGCGCAAATATTTGCTCATTTAATGCACGAAAAATACACAAAAATGTTGAGTCATATGAAAGCAGTTAATAAAAGTCGATTCTTTATTTAAAAAAAAACGTGACTTTACGACTGTCAAATGATGCATTAAAGTTCTGTAATTCATTGTAAATGAAAATCATGTGTAATCCTTAGCGTATGTGGAATATTTAATTTTTTGCTTTGTATAAACAAAAATATTAAGTATACGCACAGGTTATCTTTTTATACTCAAGTAATAATGATTCAAGTATTTTATTGTAATGGTTATTCGTTAATAGGTTAGATGAAAAGTGCCTTAGGATTTAAAATTTTTGGTTTATTTTTAACGAAATTTTCTAAATATTCCTGCGCACTCGGATCTATGAGAACAATTGCGAAGCCAGTTATCTCTGTAAGATGTTATCTCAGATGTTGTAAATGTTGTGGTATAGGCTGGGCCATCTATCGCTTTATATTTGAACCAACGGTTATTTCAAATCTAGCAATACTTATGTCATTCTATTCTGGCACAGAATTCAGTATATTATCTCCACTGAATGTAATCAATCGATTTACGCTTGAACAATGTTATGATTTATTGGAAATTTGGGCCCACAAGAAACTGCACGATAATATCGATTCTGCAAAAAAAAAAAAAGAAATCATCTTGGTGGGTACGTTAATAAGCAAAATTTCCGTATTTGGGGCTCAGAAAAGCCGCACGTGGTTTTACAGAAGCCAAAGCACCGATTACGGGAGACTATTTGGTGCGGCTTTTGGGTCGGATTTATCATAAGCACACATTTCTTTCAAAATGAGGATGGCACAGCCATTGCGGTCAATGGAGATACCTATTGCACCGTTTGTATTTGTATCCACTCTTCATGGTATTGATGTGAATGATGTTGGGTTTCAACAGTATGGTGCAACTTGCCCCACATCTCATGCCACAATCGATTTAATGCGTCAAACATTTGATGGCCATTTAATACGCCGAAATGGTAATGTCAATTGGCCGCCAAGAAACTGCGATTTGACACGGTTGGGCTATTTTCTGTGGGGCACCCTTAAAGGAAAGTGTTATGCCAACAAACCACAAACAATTGAGCATTTAAAGGCCAACATTCGTGATGCCATTGCCGAGATACGATCGCATACTTTCGAAAAAGTGCACGAAAATTGCTTCGATCGAAGGAGGTGCTGTGAGGTAAGCCGCGACAGCTATATGCATGAAATAATATTCCATTTCTAACCGGAACAATTGTACTTTAGAAAGAAAAAAAAATTGGACAAAATTTCAAACCATTTTCGTTTAATTGCATTTTTAAATTTAAACGTTTAAATAACCCACCCTATATATACATATGTATGTATACACTACTTTATACCTCAATACAATAAGTTTTTACTCTTTCTCTTTGCCGCAGAATTTCTCATTTTTGTGTTAACATCTCCTTAAATTCATTTTTCATTGGAAAATACCACTTAATCAAGATTATTTTTAGCTTTAATTTATAATACATATTCATCATATCTGACTGGCATTTTAAAGGAATGCCTGAATAAGATGTTTAAATTTCCAGAGAAACACTAATGTGTGCCTGTAGCGAACTTTCAATGTCATGAAAGTTGTCTTTTGATGAATAGACAACAAGAATTGTCTCTGTATGTGGTTAAATGGCTTTTAGCCTTGGAATAAATTTTTCTCATCGCTGCTGGTTTCATTTAATCATTTGATGTCAAACCGGAAGCTCATGAACATGTCCTTTGTGATGCAGCGTGTATGTCAGCGTGGTAATGTCAGTGAACTCCTACAATATGTTCAGTGGTAGGTATGCTCTGTATACAGCCGAGCGAAGCAACATGATAAATAGGTGCCCTTTATTAAAAGTCACTCAAAGCATGTTTGTTTTTACTTCTATACGGAATGTATAAAAGTGTGAATCCTTTATTGTATTGCATATGAAATGAGAGTTTTAAGCAAACCATTGTTAATCCGCTAAAATGGACATCACAAACATTTCATATGTATGTACTCTTTGTAGGTGCCCATATTCTCCCTGTGGATAATAATATCACTGGCATTACCTGCCCTAACCTCATACCTCTTTATGCATAACACAGAAGCAGGGAAGCAGTTTTGTTTTTCAGCTTTAGTAAGAACTCAAATACATAGAATATCGTGTCGTGTAAAGTTTTACAGCAACACTATTCTTTAATTAAACGAACTAACGAACGAATAAGTTCTAAATTCTAAATTCTGGATGCCCAAAAGTATTTCTTCTCAGAATCCTAAGCAAATGTAATCATCGTTACAGCTATCTCAGAAGTCATTGTAAGTTATTGTTACATTTTTAAATTTTGCAAAACGTTTATTTATCAGGGATTCGATAATTGCATCACCTACTTCCTGACAATAGTGTTTTTTTTTGCTATTTATACTGCTTTATTTTATATTTGGCAACTGCTCAATATTTCTATATTTTTTTTTTTTTTTTTTTTGTTGTCGGATTTCTGATCTTTAGTTTGCTTCCTTCTCTTCTCGTACTCGCATACTATATATAGTTTTTTGTGTAATTATGTGTACTGTACGATGTGTGTATTACGTTGTTGTCTGTTTGTCTTGTTTGCAGATTTTTATTCAGTTTAATTTTACCTGCGCAACCATATTACTTCTGTCTTCGAATCTATATCGAGCTTCATAAGTCTCTATAGAGGATTAGTAATATGGATTCGTTCTTCTATCTTTTCTTTATTCAGGAGAGGAATATAGATCTCACATCTGAATTTTTTTCGCAAATGTATCATATTGTTATGTTTTTACCTTTTTTAAAAACGTTTAAAACGAACTCATGATTGCAAACAAAATAAAAATCAATTTGTGTTTAGTTTCAATTAAACTCTTTATTGGTACAATGGGTCAATTCGAACTCCGGGTACTGTACTTGTCTTAATTGACAAGTACACGTCCTCTAACCTAACCTAAACTCTTTATTGTTCATACAATTTTGTGTGCCACTATTTACAACTTGATATATCCAACAATAATTTGCTTGTTCGTTATTATTCTTTACACTTCTGTTCGGTAGATCTTTACAACGGCGATCTTCAAACCACGACTGTTTTCTTCAAACGCAACGCGTCTTCACACAAGACTGACTGAATTCTTACTACCCATTGTCTGCTTTGTCTTGCCTTTTTCTATGCTCACGTAAACAGTCTATGAAGATTCTTGAAGTCGAACGTTCGTGGTTTCGCCTTCTCGAGAACTCTATCGCGACTTCATTGTTGTTGGCGTATTTGTTCACATTGCTTGTTTTTGCGTTCTCGCTTACTTGTCTATCCCCTTTTCTTTCATACTGAGAGTTACAACCACAATTTCAATAAACTGATGATAAATGGATGGCGCATAAGTTTTAAAGAGTAAAGTTAGGAGGCAGGAATATCTACGAATATCACTGGATAGTAAACTGACAGGGAAAGCTTATATAGAGAGAATTTCAGGTAAATCATAATGATAATTCTTAAGGTCCTTAGGATGAGGATGCCGCTTAAGAATTATGCTTTGAGTATCTACCAAGATGTTCAGGCTAATTGTTTGGGCAATCAAAGTAGGTTTTACAACACTTCAGATGGAGTTGGATGTGGTGTATAAAAATGTGTACTAAAAAGGCGCTGGAGGCTCTGTTTGATTTAAGCCCGCTGGCCAGAAGAAGCAGAGCTATGGGAAACAATTCCGACCCGAGATTCATAATTAGACATTGGAATCTGTCCTTAACTGTCCAGTATGCTTTACGAGTTTGTCAAATGCTTAGCAATAAGGCTGAGAAATAATAGTGAATGGAATAATTTAGAGGCTACGTACTCTAATAAGAGAGGAACCATAATGTGATATACAGATGGATCGAGGAGAGCTATTGGAACATTAACAGGATCCTTTGGTCCAAGAGCCCATGGAGAAACTCGCGAGCTTCTTTCAAACAGAAGATGTATCCATTTCAAATTGGACAAAAAGTAAAAACAACTGGACTTAGCAATACTATTTGATTGTACTCGACAATATCATTGGGATAGATCTTATAGGAATACTTAATTCAAATTTAAAAGAAGTAAAATACATCGTGCGAATCGACAGTAACGATTAAAGTTTTGATCTCACACTTGGCTGCGATGCAAAAAATTATGCTGCAAGTTATGGATTACTGGCTATCCGAGGCAGCCCTGTCAATTTCTTGAATACAAATGATAATTAACCAGCGTGGTGACTTTATAAAGTAAAATTTTATAATTTTCTAGAAAAGTTTTTGAAGTTTATTTTGATTTAAAAAATGAAAACTTTCCATAAATCCTTTCATATATTCATACCATCAAATATGTATTTCCACTTTCTAAACCAAATAAAATTTATCTTTATCTGCTGTCCTGCTTCAGTTATTTGCACAGTTATGCTCAAGAAACAGAAACAAAAACCCCAACAATGAAGTAAAAGTAATAACATTTTCTAGAATTACTTGCAAAATATAGAACTGCACTCATTTACTTTTCTTGATATTCGCAGGTGATGTGCTGGTACCGAAAATACCGAAAGTTGTCGAAGCGTTGTGACTTAAATTTTGTTTGTTTCTAAGTATTCTGTACTTTTGTTTCCTTTCCTAAGTCTATTTTCTTCTTTTCATTTTAAAAGTTAATTAAAAACGTTAAAAACAAGCGAGTAAAGAAGAATGTTGCAAACAGACAAACGCAATATAAAACAGAAATTCTTGCAGATAACTGGTGCATTCGTTTAGAATTTCTAAATTTAAAATGAAAGAAAATGAACAAACACAAAAGATCCTGACTTCAGCTATACTTATGCCATGACAAACTATAAAACACTCTGATTTCTTATTAAATCTCCGAGGACTCATTGTATTTGCTACAAACGATAGCTGCAACTAGGAAATTTACTTGACCCAAATAAATCGGGGGATGGTCCTTATCCAAGATTGCCAATTAATAAACAACAATGTTTACATTTATAGAGATTTTGAGATTTCAAAACCACTAGAAAGACTTTCTACTATGTCATATACAAAGCAAGGCAAAGAAGGTGACTGTGTTCAGTCAGTCTTGTATGAAAACGCGGTGTGTTTGAAGAGAGTTATTGTGGTTTGAAGAGATGTCTGTCGAATAACTGTCTAGTAATTGTTATTGTTTATGCGAAGGCTATAAAAAGAGGAATAACAAACCAAGCAATTGTTGTTGTTTACATCAAGTTGTGAACAGTGCCATACAGAATTGTGCGAATAATAAAAAATGTTAATTAAAACTAAACACAAATTTATTTTTATATTTCTACGAGTCCATATTTTAAACGTTTTTAAAAGATTTCTAGAGTGTTCTCTTAATTTCTGTTAATTTTTCTCTTAATTTTTGTTTTTATGTGTTTATTTCGTCTACTAAACTATGTTTTTAAATTTAATTTTCTTCCTTAATTAAACTCACTTATGGTATCTATTCACACAAAAACCTCATCGTACCGACTCCTCTTATGAATACAAAATTGTGGTAAAAAAATTTAAAACGATTTTATTTTTAGCATTTTCACAGACAAACACTCTAGTTAAAATGGGTTTGAAAAGGGAAATTTCATGGAATTTATTTTAAATTTAATCTTAACTTTTGCTACATAATCGAATTAGAGAGACCAGACTTTAAATCGATGTGCAATAATAAAACACTAGAAATGCTTTTAATTCAATGCCCGTATTTGTCAATACAAACACATACTCGTATGCTTACATTAATTTCATTTAATTTTATATTCAATTTAAGCAAATTCAAAGTCTATTTCAATACAAAACAAAAAAACAAAAAAAATCTTTTAAAAGATTCAAAAAAAGGTTAACAAAATGTTTAAATCGAATTTGTGGAAACAGAAAACCGTCAGCACAGCCAGACTATGTGTTGACTTACAGCAAATAATTCATTGGTGGGAATGTAAGCTAAAATGATGATGTATGTATGTATATGTTTTCGCTGCTCCAGTATTGAGGAAAATTGTTTGTTAAAGATTTTTTAAATGAATGTTTAAAGACAACGGCAAGCGTATCAAAAGCAATTTTCCGCTTTAGCTGGAAATTTTTTAGAAATTTTCTACAAACGCACGTAAAGGGTGGGCGATTTAAAAGTTTAAATTTATAATTGCAATAAAACAAAAACCCTTGGAAAATCTTCAAAAATTTATTCTTTTGTTGTGAAGTACAATAGAAATGTCATATTATTTCATTCATATGGCTACCGCGACTGGCCTCAGAGTACCTCATTCGATCGAAGCAATTTTAATGTACTTTTTCGAGTGTATGGGATCGTATCACGAATGTTGGCCTTCAAGTGCTCTATTGCCTCTGGCATATGTTGTCGGTACAACAGTTTGCTTTGACGGCGCCTCACAATAAATAGTTCAACGGTATCAAATCGCAGCTTCTTGGCGGCCAATTGCCATCATCATTTCGGCTAATTAAACGGCCATCCAACGTTTGATGCAATAAATCGATTCAGGCATGGGATGTGTGGCAAGTTGCATAAAGGAAACCTTGATGAGCGGGTACAAAAAAATTGGTTATCATCGTGCGATACATGTCTCCATTGACCTTAATGGTTGCGCCGTCCTCATTTTCAAGGAAATGTGGGCTAATGATGCCTCCGCTCCACAAGCAGCACCAAACAGTCACTCGTAACAATCGTAATGTAAGACCTTCTGAGCCCCAAGCATGGCAATTTCGCTTATTAACTCACCAACCAAGATAGAAATGAGATTCATCCGTAAAGATGATTTTTTTTTTTTTGCAAAATCGACATCATCGTGCAGTTTCTCGTTATCCCATCTAGCGAAGCGAAAACCAGGCGAATAATCATGCGGCTTCAACTCTTAAACCAATTGAACTTTGTAAGGCGTCATACCGTGATCTTTTCGCAAAATTCGATGTAGACTGGTACATGAAATGCTCATTTCTTGAGAACGATGTCGACTTCACGCTCAGTCTCAGCCACAGCTTCGATAATTTCGGTTTTATGCACTATACGAGAATGCTCACGTCTTGCATATACGGAGAACTCTTGATCCTTTTCTACGACGAAATTTTGTACAACATTTTCTTCTTAATTTCTGATAAATAGGCTTTGTTGTTGATCGTTTTCTACGACTAAATTTTGTACAACATTTTCTTCGCAATTTCCGACAAATTGACTTTGCTATAGAAATAAATTTCCAATAAATCCCAACGTTGCTCAAGCGTAAATCGATTCATTACGTTCAGTGGAGATAATATATAGAATTTTGTGAATGAATAGAATGACATTAGTATTGCCAAGATACGAAATAAAGGGTGGTTCCAATGTAAACCGATAGATGGCTTACGAAATATAACATTTGTTTTGCATATCGACAGCGGTCTATTTTCTATTTGAATGTAATTTTGGTTAGCTGTACCTTATTTGTTATACGACCCCATACAGTGAATGAAAGTGATTGTAGTCATTCCGTCGAATGTAAATAGATTCCTAGACAGCTTTGTGTCAATGTGTTGCAAACATCAAGACACACGCAATAGAACCAGAAAAGTAGTATAGGATGTAATTATTTAAACATCTTTCAACATTTGTTCTCTTTTTATTACTTTTGACCCTTTTTTTTTTTTTCTTTTCAGATTAGAATACCCTTAACCGTGTATGGCAGTCAAAGAGTGTAGATTAAATAGGGCTCCTGGGTCACTAAAAGCTTTGAATTGTTATACTAAAAATAACAATTTTATTAACGGATTTCTATGATTGTTTAGACATGAAATTTTAATGTAAAACGTAGATGTTTACATTTGTATACTTAAATCGTAAATGTTTTAAAGGAAACAATGAAATGTAAAAAATATGGAAATGAGAATAAAAATGCCTACACATTATTTCAAATGGTAAATACGTAGAAAGAAAATTTTTTAAAATTGAGTAAAATGATTAGGATTAGTAGAGTGTCCCACCCATCACATTACATAAATATTAACCAAAAGTAATGACTTAAATTTCGACATGTATGTGCCTTGAGTTGGCCCCAAGTTTAATCTTGCCATTTATAGTCCTAGTCACCGTAGTCTAATAGATAGTGTATTGGCGAAGCCACGGCCAGATATCTCCAACAAAACGCAAAAACAAAAAAACATATTTCTTCGGTGACTTCCTATCAGTAGATTTCTTGCAAAAACTCTGAAAGTAAAATCTAATTGCCATGAAAAGTTTTTCAAATATCTGTTGTTCGGAATCGACTTTAAACTGTAGGTGACGCTTTTTTTTCTCTTATAGGCTAATATACTTATTTGGGGGTTCTATGGTCCTCCTCTACTTATAAAAAGCCTGCCATCCAACACGGTACCTAAATGGCAGCGGACTCAAAACAATTTTCATAAAAATGCTTCAACGTCCATAAATTCGATCACATGGAATGAGCATCATTTGAACAGAGATTGACCATAAGACAATCGTTAGCATAATATCTTTAACTACTTGAAGAACAATATTCTTCCTCCCAGAATATAGATTGTCCGAAATAACATAGGACTGCTATCGCAATTTGAAGATGTGCACTAACATCAAGGCCACATCAAGTTGAAGGCTTTACGTGGTTAGTACCACTAAACGCAATTAACATGAAGGCTCCCGATGAACCTTAACCCGTCACAAAACTCAAAGCAATTCATTTTGCTGATGAAACACAGAATTAATCAACCGAATTAAATCATGAAAATTCAGCAAATCAGCAACCTGCAACTACAGAGACAGGACTGATGAGGAGAAGGCACCAGGAAGACAACTATCATACTAAACAGTGATTCTTTAACATTACTTGAGGAGGTTAAGAGATGGTATATCGGATGTATCTAGGTCTAGGAGACCGTAATAATAATAAGAAATAAAATCAAATAAATGCTTTACTCACATTCGATCTACTCATCTTAGATTGCCTCCAATCACTAATATATACAAGAGCATTGGTTGTAAACTTTCTGAAGGAAAAGGTAAGCCCAGATCTTATATTAAAACTTCTTTTTCTCTTATAACTTTATATGGCACAAGGAAAATACTCTCGTTAATAAACTGCTACAGGCCAAATGTCCAAAGAATGCTGTCTCAATATTCCATCTGAGGAGCGTGGATACCAAACTAAAAGGTGATAAGACACTTTCTTAATTTTTGGGTTTATTAGCTACTGTTTCAGATGATTTTTCCTTATCCCTTTTAGTTTCTACAATGACCAAAGCGCCTCATCCAATATGTTCCATTCGGTTTTGTTGATTGTCGCGTGCTTTATTGCACGTATTCGACAACCAGCTATCTACGTCATGTGTCACCTAAGAGTCCAATTCTGGTTAATGTCCCGTGATTTAATCCGTCTTTTCGTCACTCAGCTATCTACGTCATGTGTCACCTAAGAGCCCAATTGTTGTGGCTGTCCATAGCCTTACTCCGTCTTTTTATCATCCAGATATCTACGTCATGTGTCACCTAAGAGCCCAATTCTGCAGCTGCCTTGGGGATTAAAATCGATAACTGTCTCCATTCTTTAACTTTACGAAGTATGTGACTAATCCTCTACCATTTCCAGCGTTTTATTTGAAAATGTATTGCTTTACTGCATTTTTTCGGTAACCAGCTAGGAGTATCATACCTCAGCTACCTTATGGATTAAAATCGATAAAAGTTTTATTTCTGTTGGGTTCTTAGAGTGTGTGACTAATTCTGTGGCATTCATGGCGTTTCATCTGAACATGTACTACAGTACAGTCTGTTATGGCCTTTGTTTGGTTAAGATTTGCGGCTATGCTGTCCTTTGTATTTTGCGTATCTATTCTCAAATGCTTGCATTATTTCCAAATCTCTGTCAAGCGTCCATATAATGGATTATTTATAGACAACAACAAAAAAGTTCTCTGAATTCTCTTCAATTATTTTTTTATTTGTTATTATTCGTAATCAATATGTGTAACTAAGCAATACACATACATAACATACAACGTATAATTCATTATTTTAGTAAATCCAATTCAATTTAAACCATAACCAGTAAATAAACAATATCGTTGTAAAAATGCTGCCAATAAATCATTTTCATTGCCAGAGAAACGTAACGTAAACGTAGTGTAGCGTTTAAAAGGAATTCACCTGGTGATCTCAAACGCTGCGTGGAATTGATTGCATGAGTGTAGGAGGAGTCTACATGAGACTTTAAGCCAAATATAAATATTTGGCTTGTTTTTATTTCACATTCTTTATTTGTTTTATTTCATTTTATTTTTCTTTCAATAATTATTGCATGGCTAAATTCCCATGTACTATATACTCTTGCCATGGTGTAATAAATTATTATTTCTTTTCCTTGTTTCGTATTCCTTTTTTTCTGTTTATTTTTTCTGCTTTATAAACCGTCTTTGTTGCCACTTTTTTGCAGTTTAAATTCGTATTTGTTTTGTGTTGACGTTATACAGTGCTACAGTAGGATATGGTTGTTAGCCAAGTAGAGAAAAACATTCTGACTAAAGGAAAATAATTTCTGGAGAAAAAAATCACATTTTCCTTCGTTTAAATTGTATTTGTATTATTGTATTTACTTTTTAGTAACTCTTAGTCTCTCCCTCCCTCTCTCTCTCTCTTTCTCTGTATGTGTGTATGTTGTATGTTGTATTTTTATTTGTTTGTTTGTTTAAATTAAAATAAATGACCTTAAAATTTGTAACAAAAGCTTAGTAAAGTTAAAGGAAAAATGTTTACAAACGATTGTATACGTTTATCAAAATTAAATTTAAAAATAAAAACACATTTCCACAGCAATCCGGAAACTATGTAGTATGTTAAGTTATGCGAATTAATTTATAAAGTTAGTCTCCTAACACCCAAAATATTATTCGATGTTCCCGAGAAAATATGGTCATATTACATTACAAGCAATACATACATAACAAAAATTGGTCATTATAATTCAGTCAGGATTACAACATAGCTTCCCACACCACTTATGTTGTTTGTGTGTTAATTTTATACATGAGTGGCGGCTCGTACAGTTTAAAGTCGACTCCGAACGACAGATTTTTTAAGAAACTGTTCATGGCATTTTTTATTTATTCACAGAGTTTTTGCCCGAAATCTATTCAGAGGAAGTTGCCGAAGAAATATTTCTTCATATTTTGTTTTTGGTGTCTAACCTGAGATTTGAACCGTGGCCACACGTCTAATAAGTCAACGCACTACCTACTAAAACACGGCGACTACAACACAACATTACTTCATTTATAAGCTGATTTAGAGTTAATGGGTGGAAATGGAATTGCTCAACACAATGATGTTCAATTGGCAAGACTACTGATGATTAGCCATTTCTTACGTGAGTATCACATAAGACCGTTACTTGGAATTGAGTGTATGAAACTGAACAAAAAACATTTCTGGAATTTAATTCTGAAACATAATATTTTATTGAAGGCTTTTGGGTGGTTTATGTTCAGGTAGTTTTTTTCTGTCGAGGAGGGGTAAATGTACGTAACCGCAGCATAGAGGAAGTCGTCACATCCGCCGTGTGTGGGGCCCTCACCCACTAAATCCCCAACTAGTCTCTTGTGGGCTTGTTTGTGCTCATTCCGGCACTACGGTGGTATTACTTCGGAGTGGAGTCTTTTTGGCCCATTGACCTCTCTCTGTCTATATTCGCGACCGGATTGCGTCACGAAAGTTGAGGAGAACATTTAAGCGCCTCCACTATTCCTCTTGTGTAAGTCCCTGTTTCGATTTCATTTGGCACGTGTGCCAGTATCATCTATGCCGACATGCTTTCATGTTCCGCAACTTAGAGATATCTTTCTTTCTTCAGTCTTAGAATGCACTCTACGTACTTCACCACTGAGGTCCAATTTTCAATATTCGCAATCATAACATCGACAATGTTCGCAATGTATTGGCATCAGTACAGAACGATAGCAATGCCAGGTGGTTAAGGGTTCGCAGAGTTTTGACATTTCTGTGAATTTCTCATGAATAATTTTATTCTTCTTCTGTAGCTACACCGCTTCAAATCTAGGCCTATGGCTATAGGCTCTTCAATGCTGCTTTCCAGTAACGCAAGAGGGGGTACAAAAGTTGAAAAAGCATTTATCAACTGGCTTCCTTCAAAATATTAACAAACTGAGTCCTTTGTTCTATATTTGCAGAGTAAAGGGCTTGATTTGATAAAAAAAAGAACAATTTCAAGAAGGAGTGGCTGCAATTAATTAACTAGCCTTTATTCCCAAACCCAAATAAAAAAATTACTGCACTACCTACTAGACTACGGCGACATTGCAAGCAACACCAAGTTTAAAAAAAAATTATTAATTCAACTACTTTTCCTAGACATAAATTATAGAAAAGCATCACAAAATACTTTGTATTTGCATTGAACTTGAATAACCTCATGCTTAATAATGCCATGCTTATAACGAATATTCTCTCTCTCATCCTTAGCTGTCAACATACAAGAATAATTACATTTACGTTTAATATCCTTCAGGATTTATTATAAATTCATCATCCTTTCATCATATCAAACCGAGTAGTCTGTGGCATTCACAACCTGTGAACTGTAATTAATACTGAGAATTGTAGAATACCAAAGCATATGCAATTTTAACTTTTCATAATGAAAACAGTTGATTGAACTTAAAACCACACATTGTGAACATGAAACTGATTTCATTCGATTACAGCTCCAATGCCTGCATACAAACAAAATATTTTAATTGAAGCTGTAAGCTTTCCACCTGCTTACAGATTAGAGATTTGAATACCAATTAGCAGCAGATGTTTAAATTAAAATGTAAGTTTTGAAAATTTGATAAAATTTTTCGAATAAACAATAAATCAAAGTTAATGAATGATGAATGAATGAAATTTTATTTAAAACAAAAAATTTCTGATGATTACCTGGTGTTGACTCTGAGTGAAATATATTTTGAATTTCCACAAAACTTTTTAACCCCATAAATGTAGAAAATATGTGAGGATATCAGATTTTTTTCTCCTATAATTTTTATATTCTTTATCTTGTACTTTGACTAAATATTTGACAAAATGGTCTCAGAGTGCATTACCAAAAGTATTGGATGGCTATCCATTGGTTTAAATTTGAATCTGGCAACACTTATGTCATTCTATTCTGGCACAAAATTCAGTATATTATCTCCACTGAAGGTAATGAATCGATTTATGCTTGAGCAGCATTGGGATTTATTGGAAATTTATTTCCATAACAAACACAATTTGTCGGAAATTGCAAGAAAATTTTGTACAAAATTTGGATTTAGAAAAGGACCAATAGTGCCCGGTATATGCAAGACATGAGCATGCTCGTGCAGTGCGTACACCCGAAATTATCGAAGCTGTGGCTGAGAGTGTGCGAAGAATCCATCAACATCAACTTGTCATCGTTCCTAAGAAATGAACATTTCACGCACTAGTTTACGTCGAATTTTGTAAAAAGAGTTGAAGCCGCATGATCATACGCCTCGTTTTCGATTCGATAGATGGGCCAACGAGGAACTGCACGGTGCTGTCGATTTTGCAAAAAAAAAATCATCTTTACGGATGAATCTCATTTCTATCTTGGTGGGTATGTTAATAAGCAAAATTGCTGTACTTGGGGCTCAGAAACCATACACGTGGTCTTACAGAAGCCAATGCACAAATTACGACCGATTGTTTGGTACGACTTGTGGCGTGGAGGCATCATAAACCCAATTTCTTTGAAAATAAGAATGGCACAACCATTACGTTTAATGGAGACACTTTCGCACCATGAAAGCCGATTTTTTTTGTACCCACTCTGCATGGTATTGATGTGAACGATTTCTGGTTTCAACAGGATGGTACAACTTGCCACATATCTCATTTCACAATTGATTGATTGCGTCAAACGTTTGATGGCCATTTAATTAGCCGAAATGGTGATGTCAATTAGCCGCCAAGAAGCTGCGTTTTGATGTCGTTGGACTATTTTCTGCAAACCATAGACAATTGGGTATTTGAAGACCATCATAATGTCATGATTGATGTTGAAGAAAAATAAATATTTCAGTGCCGATTGTCTCTATGAGTTTTTTGGTTGCCCTTCTGATTTCCTGGTTGATTTATATTTACTCTGTAAAGTTCAAGATTTATAACTTAACTCTGTGTGCCAACTGCTCTTCAATACAGCTCTACATTTCCTCCGGCTTATTGACAGCGAGAGTGTTGCCCTTGCTTACGAGAACATCAATATTTGAGGCAACAAATTTGCGAGTAATTCTCTATTATAAGTTTTCCGAAGTGTGTGTCATCAAATTTGTCAATTCAATTGGGTGTCCATATGTATACCTGTAGTTATCAATGTACAATTATAGGGAGACCACGGCCTTAAAGTAACATGCGTTCAATGCCATAATAGTACATAACGCAGATCAAGAGTCGCAGATCAAGAGTGGCATTCTGCAACTTGCCAGACTAGTAGTTTTGAAACCAATAAATGGATAACCCGATATATAAAGTAATAAAGTAGGCTTAAAGCATACTTTAAAAAATATCCTGGTATATAATACTTTCAAGGAAAACATTCGACAGAGGAAAAATTTTTGAAAAAAGATAGAGATTATGCTGCATGAGCCGTAGTTAATAACCCTTTTTAAAGTAAAATAAACAAAAAAAAAGAAATCCTTCTCTTAACCTCCAAAGAAGATTTCTCTGCCTCATTATCCCTTTATAGGCCAAATTCACAATATATTTTCCATTTGTTTCCAGCAAATATCTCTAACCCTCATCAAATTTATTTTCAGAACTCCGAAAACCAAAATCTACTGCATATCCCTTGTGGTCCTTTAATGTAAATTCAAAGTTACAGGTCATTTAGAAAATTACAAGATACTGAGCAGCTGTTGTCATACATTTAATCCGTTTTCTATTACAGACAACAATAAAACCACACATTCATATACACAGTTTAAGGCACTTGAACATTAGAAACAAAAACTAATACAATAGCAACAGAATTCATTAATCATTTCCTGTAAACATATCTAAGATATGATAAGATGATATATGCATGCATGCATGTATGGTATGCATTAATGCAAGTGTATGAGTAATATGTATTATATGTATATGTATGTGCGTGCTTGTGTCGGTGTGTGTGTTAAATGTACAGTATCTAATCAAATATTTGCTTCAATTTAATTTAGCATGTGAAACTTTAGAAAACTAATAACAGCAATAAGTGAGTGAGTGAGTGAGTGTGGCATTAAAATAAATATCCTGACAACTTAACATGTTTTAAATACACTAAATGTATATGTATATATGTGGGTACATGTACATGTAAGCCACACAATAAAATTATTTTCAAATCTATGTGACATATGCCAAAGCATGTACAATATGGCATGACATGCAAATCTATTTTAACTTTCTAATGACATGAGACACATTGAATAGTCAAAAATGATTGAACGTTTGTTGGAGGACTTACAATCACTATCAGGATCAAAATGAAAACAACACAAGTGTTCGGCATTACAACTGCTGCCAAAGGTAAACCACAATTGTATGCTGTATTGCTTTTGTTAAATGACAAATAATGTCCAACAACAAAAAAATTAAGAAGGAAAAAAACCAAAGAAATGTGGTGCTTTAGAAAATTAATCACTATACCATTAGCCCAACTAATTGAGTGCAATTAAAGTTGACAAAGCAAAGGTGTTTCAATGCTGCACAGGAAATTTATTTCGTTTTTTTTTCTCTTTTTTTGTTTTTTGTTGAAAAAGCTAATTTAGTTTGGAATTAAAATCATATTTAAAGGGACAGATTAGAGGTTTTTGTAATGAGGTTATAAGGTACGAACTAACAGGTGATTAATCGAGGGTAGTCATACAAAATTCATTCTGCCTCATCATAATTTTAGAGAGATTGTTGTGCCATTTTTCTTTTATGCGAAAACTTTGTTATATTATCCAACCGGCTGTCGGCTGTTCAGTATACCCTACAGCAAGTGCATTTATATTGTACGCGTATAAAATTATTTGTGATTGAATTCAGCGCATTAGAATCAATTCTATCCAATACCACAGCACCTTAGACTTTGTGGAAGTGCGATTAATGGATAATTCGTTGAAACTTACTATCCAACTATGAATATATAATCGAAAATTATTGGAAAGAAATATATTCATTGGGATTAATTGGGTACCAGTCATGGTAAAAACCCTGGAACCCTGTGGCGTTGAGGGCATCTCCTATAACTGTCAGGTGCTGTCGAAAGTCCATCCCAGATATAGTCCATGGGTCTATATCCGGAATTTGTATATATAGTTCAACCGACTGTTACCTTTCTCTTTTTTTTATTGTAAAGTGTAGTTCTCTTTCAAGGTAACGAAGTCACCGTGGTCTAGTAGGCAGAGTGTTGTCCGATTAGAAGTGAGGCTGTGGTCCAACTCCTGGCTCAGGCATCTCACAGAAAATATAAATTTCATCGGCGCCTTACACCGTATATTGGGTTATCCATTTAGCGTTTTCAAAACCGCCGATTTGACAGGGCGGACATCTATTAAATATTTGTCATCTAAAGTGTCTTTTATTCAGTGAATGTTTATATTAGGTTAAGTTAGGTTAGAGGACGTGTACATGTCATTGGGACATGTACAAAACCCTGAGTGCAAAATGACCCATTTAGGACGGTCAAGGATATAAGAAAATTGGAAAAGGAGAGGTAGGAAACGGAGAAAAAAGGATGGACAACAAACACACAAGAGAGCGCGTATACAATCTTGGTGCCCTTGCATTTTACAACCAGCTCAACCTATTAATGAATTTATGGAGAGCCTTAATTTCGGCACTCGGCATAGAGTCCAAACCTTCATAGAAGCATCTGTCGAGGGTCCTCAACCTCAACCTACTAAGGGCTGAACAGTTGCAGAGAAAGTGTTCACTAGTCTCCAACTCCTCCTCATCGCAACATACCCTGCGGCTGGGATCTCTCCAGATCCTTGTCAGTGATCTAATTTCGCAGTGCCCTGTAATAAAACCAAGAGGAAGAAGATGGTGTTAACAAATACGGATCGACTGGATTAATTATGAACGAATAACCCTTAAAAAATAGCTAAAAATTACTGCGTTGCGGAGCAACTTACTGTGCATGGAATTGAAAAGTTTATAAAAAAAAAAATTAAAGAGACTGAAAGTGTTACAGATGTGGTAAGTCCTGTGCCGAAAATATTTCTTCTGTTAAGAAAGATGAAGAATTTGTTGGACGCATGGCATTCACACCAGTTCTATGTATTTTATGATCCTATTTTTATTTTGTTTCTGAATATGAGCTTCCAGCCATATACAGTGGAACTCATCCGTTCTATATACACTGACTGGGTGCTGGATTTTCTATGCTGATTTCTCGCATAAAATTTTCTTCATTTCTCTCTTGATTGTTGGATCAACCACAAAAATTTTCCTATAGTGGAGTTCGAAAAATCCAGAAATGATTGTGGTTAACCTATTGCATACGGAAAAAGTGACAGTTTTAAAGGAGTTTTTGTCTAGAGGTATAATACAAGACAGTACCTCAGAAAATTACCCTTTAAAAGGGCTTATTGTCGGTCAGGGCAGTAAGGCCATACGAAAATTATCTTTCTTTTTTTGTCAAGCTTTTAAAAGTTCTGAACTGAATGGTCTGTGGTTTCAACAAGAACATACTACAGATCACACACCGCAAAGGCCATATCTACAATGTCCTTACGTTGGATCGAGATACTTTCCGTTACTTTCACTTCTGCCTTCTTATTCATATTCTTTTTAACTGGTGCTCATGAACGTATCCACAATAAATCTTTTACGGGTCTCTGGTTGTGTATACTATATGCTACTCCACCTTCGTAATTTAAGCTAATCTCGGAACATTAGGAGAACTAAAACCATTTCCGGGCATAAACACAGTTTTAAAACTCTTATGTATCGAAGAAAAATAAACATTTCAAAGAAGCCAAACTAGAACTAAGCTTGTTTAGCATTTTATTTGAAAAGCCTTATCTAACGACCCTCCCTTGATCTCACACAAAGTAGTAGAAATCTTCATTTTGTCCTAACAAACTGCCACACAATGATTTTATTTTATTGTCGTCGCCCATTAACGTTCGCCATCAATGTTAAACAGCCATAATGCCTGCGGGAAAAGCGGGAAAATTAAATTCAAAACGGAAAAACAAACATTTTAAAACGTTGCAAAAATGAAAGGAAAAACACAACACAACAGCAACAGCAACAACACAATTACAAATACAAAGACTAATGACAAACAATACAGATAAGTATTTAAGCGAAGAAATAAAAATGAAAAGAAGCAGTTGTCACGGCATGACAAATGTACAGGAAAAAAAAATGTTAAAAACAAAACAAAACAACAACAGATTCTTTTTTTTTAACTGTTTTGGTGGCAAATATAACAAAAACAAGAAAAAAATTATTTGTTTAAAGACTTATACAAGAACAACAAAAAAGTAATCATAGAAGGTGAAAATCCTTAAAGCAGATAAAAATATTGCCTCAAGACAAGGAAAATACTCCCATTTCCTGTTTCTTTACTTCTTAAGAAAGAAAGTGTTTGTTTTTGTTTCTTCTTTTCTTTTCTTTTTTAATGGAAAATAACTTTTTTTTTTTTGGGGAAATTTTGTTTTTTCACTAAATTTATAGGCGGAGATGGTGTGTTGCCTTGAATTGTACGTGTGTCTTAAGGCATTACGACATGAGTACGTTACATTAAACAAATTTTATTCGTAATTTTAGAGGACACGATATTTTTATTCTGTGGAAATTAAATGAATTCAACGATATTAATCACAAGGTGTCGAAACAATTTCCATTCATGTTTTTTTCCCCTCTCTTAATGCCGATTATGAGAAATGAAAGGAAATAAATACACGGGCAATTTAAATTAAAAAAAGAATTATGAAAAGTAACAGCAATTGGAAGAAGTCACTTTTAAGATTGAATTGTTTAATAAAAGTTAACATAAATTTTCGTTTCAAGGGTGAAATATTCAAAACATATGGGAAATGTTGTGGATATCGTGTTTAATTCAATTTGAATGGAAACTATAATACTATGTTCAGATCTGCACTTTTATTGAGTCAATATTCGGTTTATTGAGTACAATATTTTAAGTGTTCATACATAATAATATACGCAGTTCAGCTGCTTATTCAATATTCAAATGACAGCTGGTAAGCAAAACAACTGGTTGTTGCAACAACATTGTTTTATTTTGTTTTGTTTGTTTTTTCTTTTGTGGTTGTTGACATTTGAATTGTCAAATAACAACAGAAAGTGTGCGGTTAATTGTAATATACTTACTAAACACACCTATGACAGTGCTGCATTTTAATTTTTACTCAATATTATAACAATTTTGCGTATTTATTACGCAATAATTAATTGAAACTTTATATGAAATATTGAGCTCAATAATGGCGTTTATTGCGATTTATGCAACAAAGATACATATCTGAACACCGTATAAAGGACAGGACATATCAATAATATCTGATAGCTTGGTCCCTATCCGTGGACTCGGATCTTATAAGGCTGAATGTTGAATATTATCTGGAGAAGCCAAGTCAGCTAGATAATGGAAATAGAATTAAGTTCTGCTAGATCCCTGGTTTTGTGGCAATAAGAGGGCAAACGAGCTTGCAGTAAGGATACTTACTATGCTGTTCATAGGACCTGAACCTTTCTGTAGTATGGAAACGATCTGTGCAACGGTATTCTCTTCGAAAGGAAAAATGAAGACAACAGGACAACTTTTTGCATGCCACATGGACTAGAGGCAATTTAAGCTTTTGCTGGACTAAACTTGTAGTAATAATAGAGATCACTTTAAACGCAATATGTATATTCTACAATGAGAAAGCCCAGTTACCAGTATTCATATTTGGAACCTGTGTGGCGGTAATTCAACTCAGAAGGAATACTAGAGTGCTTATCACTTCGTATGGCACCGAATAACTTTCCATTCCATGGAAGATTCCATGGAAGGAGCTACCTCTACACCACAATAATAAATAATGATAAGCATATATATATTTTGTCTTTCATTAAGCGCTTTCTATCTTCAAATTTAAATAAATTAAAGTGTGTGTGACCCCTATTGATCAGAGGCGCTCATCCGAACTGTACAATTTTCCAACACATTGGCGCATAAATCGGAATAAATTTAATCGACCGCATGGCTTATGTTGGTTTTGAGGACACTCTGGGGTTTGTGGCTCATTGGCAGACACCTGCAACTTGAAAAAATTCCACAGGAAAACGTCTAATGGGATCACATCGCATGACCGCGGTGTCAGTTCACATCACCTCAGAATAACCAATGTGGGGTAATCTGTGTGTGTCCTGTTGAAACCTCATGTCGTTGGTGTCCAGATTATTCTATGTTCAGCCAAAAAAAAAAAAAATCGGTCATCATTGATCTAAAGTAGTCGTCGTTGTTAGTGCATGTTGGGTTAACTTCGTTCTTAATGAAATATGAACCAATGACGCAGTCATAGCTAAATCCACATCAAACAGTGACTTCTTCACGATGTATAGAATGCTTTTCGATCGTAAGTGATTCGCTTTAGTACGACAATTTTGTTTGTTCATTCATCCGAAAATGAGACTCACCATTGAAGATGATTTTCAAACAAACTTAAGGTCTGTAGCCAACTGCTCCAGAGTTCATTCAAGGAACATTTGTCACTGCCTCTGGTAGTTTACCTTTAGTTCCTAGTTGAGTAGCATTTTGTATACAGGTGCAGGCCCAAGTTATAACGCTAATGGCAGGGCGATTATTGCGTTAATAAAATAGGCAAAGAGCGCACGCACTACGTTGCCTGAATGGAACACGTTGTTTGGAAAAAACAATTTTATTATTTATATGTGTTATTGTTTGCCATATCCATGCCATAGTTATTTAGCAAAACAACTAAATTTACAAATGTATCTTCAAAAAGGTGGCAGTTATCAGCGTTTCCTTAAAGTTAATTTCAAAAAAAAAAAACTTCAAACAATTGTTATTCAAATTGTGCTGCGGAATAAGCCTTTTTTCAATTTAACCCAAGTGTAATTTAGAAATAATAACATTTAACTAGGTCTGTAGCATTATTTTGACAAAACAAAAGAATTTCAATTTATTTGTATTTTTTGTTTTTCCTTCAAAAATAACATACCAACTGCTTAGTGCTGTTGCCTGTAACTTTCTATTACGAGTTTGACTTATTCATTCTTTTACGTATAAATTACCACCAAAAAGTTCTCAAAAACTTAAATGAACACAACAAATATAAGAAATTCATCATAAAACGAAAACATTAACAATTTTTATGATGATAATAAAACATTCAGTAGTTAAGGAAACACAACGACAAAAACAGCTGCAGCAACAGCAGCAGTCACCAAAAGACAACAGCAACATGTTTAACTCATTATGTTGTCGACATTTTCCATTATTTTAATACATTGTCCTTTAAAAGAGCGTCGTTGTCTACAAAACGGACATACGCTAGGTTGGCTTAGAACTACTACTTCGCTCAACATTTTTTCTCCTTTTGTTGGCTTCTCTGCATGAGAAATTCCTTCAGTTGGAAAAACAAGTTGTGCCTTCAAGTCATTCTTTTATTTATGCCTTGTCCTCTGTGTGTCAACTTTCGGTTTCATTTAATATTTAAGATGGCCAGCTCTGTTCATTTTCATTCTGTCTCATCATCATTTTTAGAGCAATTGTTTTATGAGAAAACTTTGTTATATTATCCAACCGGCTGTTCAGTGTACCCTACAGCAAGTGGATTTATCTTGTACGAGTAGAATAATTGTAATTGAATTCATGGCATTAAAATCAATTCTATCCATTACCATGGCACCTTAGACTTTGTGGAAGAGCGATAATACGATAATTTGTTGAAACTTAGTATCCAGCTATGGATATATAATCGACAACATAATCGATAACACATTTTATTTCAAAGTTCCGCTGGAAAAAGGGTTGCAAAGAAATGTATTCATTGGGATTAATTGGCTACCAGTCATGGTAAAAACCCTGGAAGCCTCTGGCATTGAGTGCTGTTCACCCATCCCAGATATAGTCCATGGGTCTATACCCGAAATTGGTTTATATAGTTCAACTGACTGTTAACTTTTTTTTTGTAAAGTGTTGTGCTCTTTATAAGTCACGTAAACAGGGCCTTTGATGTGATCACAGGAATGAAACAATGCTCTTATCTTACTTCTGATAGCAGTTCAGCAAACAAATATCGCAGCTCCCAATGACATTTAATGGCACCTGAACCAGCGGCCAGATAAACTTAACTTAGCTGACGACATGCAAGAAAAGCTTGTACGACTACAGGATAGCGAAACAGATCGAAGCATTGGATTCTAATGTAATGAACTCCAGCACGGTATACGACTATCGCAGATGCCTCAACGAGATGGCGAATCGATATGATGTTTGTATCATATGGGTACCGGGACATAAGGACATTCCCGATAACTGCAGAGTGGATGAACTGGTCCACGACCTGGGAGACGACCATCAAGCTCTATGATGAATTCTCTACTTTGGGAATCCCTTTGGGTACCTGCAAGCTTATAATTAACAATGCAATCGTGTACCTTGTCAGCAGTATATTAGCGGCTTCGGACACGGGGAAAACGGCGCAAAAAATCTGGCCAAGGCTAGATAAGAGGCGAGCGGCGGCTCAGCTTAAACTCCAAAGAAGTACGCTCAGCACTGTTATCGAAGTTATTGCGGGGCATTGTTTTATAGGAACGCATGCGAGGTGTATTGGTCTTGGACACCTTGCAAATGATTTCTGTAGAAGATGTGGAGATAAGAAGGAGGATGAGACTGTTCTTCATCTACTGTGCACGTGCCTGACACTTGGTAGAATGAGAAAGAGGCAAAGAGGCTGTCATGCGCGGATATTGGCAGTCTGAGTTACTTCATTTAAAGCTTCGAGTGGTTCCTAGACTGGGCATAAGTGTGTCCGATCATGACTCCATCGAGGGGACAGCCACTTCTACCTACCTACCTACCTGCCTAACTTCATATGCATGTACCCTTGAATTCTTCTGTGCCTGAAAACTTCTTTCCTCATCAAATGTATCGTTTTCGTTGAAATTCTTGCTGGATCGACTCAAACAGGCAGTTCATGTAGAAGAAACCCACTGTTTTGACTACTATTTAGGCTGTAGAGTGCTGTAGTCAGTCCACATCTTATTCATGATTGAGAAACGGCGAAAACACGGTGGTTGAACAACTCTAAGCACATCGCCTGCTCTTAACAAAGTCGGTTTTTACTGCTTTATTGCATGTTTTTCGCCATCCTTTACTTTGTTGGCATCATCATAAAAATTCATGCAAAAAATTTCGTAATTATTGTCCTCTTTTCCTCGATTTTCACTTTCAAAGGGCGATTCATTGTTTAACGCTGCTGTTGTTATTTTCGATTCTGTTAATAGTTTAAGTTTAGTTTTTACAATGAAAAGTTTTCGGAAAAACAATACCAAGTTGTTAAATGAAGAAAATGCAGGAGAAACTGGAAAAATCAAAAAACTAGGAACATAAAACACTGAAATGGCATCGTAAATTAGGAAAAATTCTTATAAAATAATAGAAATTTTAAATAAATTAAGCCGTAATAATGGCAGTTATTTGAGACACATTTTTGTGATGTAAACTTTTTAGATTTTAAAGAATTTGAAAATTTTCGCATAAAAAGATTGTAAAACACAAGTTGATCTCTGGAATATTGGTGTGGAAAAGAAGATGGAAACATGATTTATTTTTTCTTTATGGAGTTTTAAATTATTTACCTTGTTGCTGATGATTCGGTCATCAATGGCAGATGACAGTAAACATTAGATACATCAATTATGCTTGAATTTAATCGAATAAATATTGTTTGGCAATTCTATGCAGCATAAATAGCTACCTTGATCGCTTCAAAAATGATAGTCTTTATATCGCATGTGAAATCTTTATGGACCAGCAATGTAAATTTTGTTGTATTAACATAATCAACTACGTTAGACATTCGTGACATTCAGCACCAAACTTTATGGAGCATGTAATACCAAAAGCTAAGATCCAAATCATGGTTTTCGTGGTCAGTAAGCTTCACCTTTAAGTCTTTGTGAACATCGATCTGTTTGAGTTTCTCTTTAACATCCTGAGTCGTAGCAACCATACTCACAAGCAAGTATTTGAAGTCGCCATAGTCTAGTAGGTAGTGTATTGGCTTATTAGACGCGAAGCCACGGTTCAAATCCCCGGTTAGACATCAAAACGAAATATGAAAAAATATTTCTTCGGCGACTTCCTCTCAGCAAATTTCTGGCAAAAACTCTGAAAGTAAACAAAATTGCCATGAAAAGATTCTCAAAAATCTGTCGTTCGAAGTCGACTTTTAACTGTAGATACCGCCACTTATTTATAAAATTAACACACACAACATGAGTGGTGAAGCTAGGCCGTAATCCTGACTGAAGGTTATGTAATTAGTAGTTTACTAACTGATTAATCTTCTTTCAATACATTATTGGCACACATTTCTTTGAAAATGAGGACGGCGCAACCATTGCGCTCAATGGAGAAACCTACCTATCGAACCATGATGACCGATTTTTTGTATCCGCTCTTCATGACTTTGATGTGAACGATTTTTCGTTTTAACAGGATGGTGCAACTTGCAACACATCTCATTTCACAATCGATTTATTTCGTCAAACGTTTGATGGCCGTTTAATTAGCCGAAATGGTGATGTCTATTGACAGCCAAGAAGCAGTGATTTGACAACACTGGACTATTTTCTGTGGGGCGCCGTTAAAAAAAAGTGTTAAGCCGGCAAACCAGAGGCGATTGAGTATTTGAAGGCCAACATTCGTGATGCCATAAACTCTGAAAAGTTCACGAAAATTGGTGCAATTGAATGAGGTACTGTGAAGCTAGCCGCGGCAGCCATAGGAATGAAATAATATTCCATTTGCAATCAGAACAGAAATTTTCAAACCATTTTTGTTTCATTGCATTTTTAAATTGAAACTTAAAAATGTCCCACCCTATACTTGCCATTCTCATACCGAGCCCTTTGGCGACTAAGCCGATGTGCATGAATACAGCCAACCTTCGAGTGGCGTCTTGCAAATAGAGTCGATTCCAATGCCCCAAGGACTCAATGTTGTTTATTGTCAAATACGGCAGTAGTAAATATTACATTTCCAGTAACCTCTGGTAGCGTAAATATAGGGATTGTAGTCATGAAATTTAAAGTTAATGTTCGTTGGTACGAAAGTATTTTTCTAGTGTCGAAAGAAGCACTAAAGGGCTACGCTTATATCTGATCGAAATTAGAATACAACTCTCATGTATGAGCCGGTACCGTGAAATCAATTCTAAGCCTTCTCAAGAGCGAAATAGCGAACTTATTAATAAAAGTAGGGTATTTAACATTATTGATTCATTGAAGTACTGTAGCTTACATTTCACTATACCATCACATTTGTTGCCCTAAATCTGCTGAAGAAATATTTTTCTCCGAAGAAATACTTTTTTTTCATATTTCGTTTGGTTGGAGATATCTGACCTGGAGTTTGAACCGAGGGCTCACATTTAATAAGCCAACACACTACCTACTAGAATACGACGGCTTCTGATAACAAATTGCTTCGCTTATTTTGAAGTGGATCCCTTTTTGCAAGGAGGCATAAAACTCTTTTTGGTAGCATGTAGGTACGCGCAATATTACTCGACTCAAAACCATGGCCCTTTATTCCCCCAATAACGATTCTTAATGACTGGCAAAGGACATTTGCTGGAGCTGTGGATCTGAGGAGAATGAAAGGACTCTTACATTTTGAACTACTGTCCTCTTCTTATTATAAAATGACCAAGATTTCTATCCTCTCACTTTTTGATACCCTTAGCTGAGCTCTCAAATGTAAAGATTGCCGCAAAAGCAAGATTTATTGTTGATTCGGTTTGTGTTCATCCACCTTTCAATATCATACAAATTCTGAAGGGTTCTGTCTTTTTTTCTTTCAAACTTCCTAATTCTAATTCTTTTCAAATGCTGTACAGCATATTTTTGTAAAACATTTCTAAACAGGCCTTCCTTGGGTTAGAAGAAAATCTATAAATCCTGTTTGTGTTTGTGTGTGTTTATGTGTATTTGATAAATTTTATTTCAGCTGACCTTACTGCCACTATAATAAATTTCCTTTTGAATGTCAAGACAGTTATTTAACGACAATATTTCCTTGCATGCCACCACGTTTCCCGTAATTTAAATTCAAATAAAATAAATTCAAATTCTTTCTTTAATTCCATTTGATGTCTTTTATTTCTTTTTAAATATTTCCATACATTTCTCATCTCATTTTTTTCTTTCTCTTCTTCAGTTTCTTTGCTGTTATTTTAAATGCAAACATGATACTTAAACTTTCAGCATTAACTTCAACATGTTGTTGTTGGTGAATTCAGCAAAACAAAAAAAAAAAAAAAACATTATAAATGAGGCATTTCCGTTTCCCAATTGTAACAGCACTTTTTAAAAACACTTGTTGATCATGTATGTGTAATAAAATTGCTGCAACTATATATGTATATATGTATGTTGAACAATAGACTCCTCCGAGGAGATGATTTGATTTTAAAGTACTTAGGACTAAGTAGCGTAAGTAAATGAAAACTTAAAGCATACTGATGTGATTTCACAAGCAATTAATTGAATTTGTAGAACTTATATGTATGTATGTACACAATCTATAGTTTAGTTTTTAATTATAGTTTCAGTTTTTAATTAAAAGTCCACTTGAAAATTTCCCAAATTTCTCCAAGACACACCAGCTTGAGAATTGAATTGAAGTTTCCATAGCACTTAGATAAATTTATTTCTTCATTCTTTGAATTTTTTTCCCCAGTAATGGTCACAAACTTTACATCTACATTTGTTTTAAACAAATAAAAATAAATTCTTTATTATTGTTTGCCTTTTGCTGTTTTAAATTGAAAATGTTTTCCTCTTCTCATTTGAAAAAAATTTAATTTCCTTCCATTTCTTTACGATTTAATGGCATTTCGTTTGGAACACTGTAAAAAAATATTTGTTGTTTGCAAACAAAAAGAAAATTTAAATGAAATAAAATCGGGAAAAAAACATTTTAATTTGCCGATAAGTTTACACTTGTAGTCGAGGTAACATTAGATGCAACAGATAGGGTTTTTGTTTTACAGAAGCATTAATCTTTGCAGACCGTTAGTAACGGATTCCATTTGAATACAACTTTTAATTCCATATTTATAGAAGCTTTGATGGACTGCCGTATCCAAAATGATAAAACCAAGTCACGAACCCTCTTTGAAGGAAGATCAATTCAATTTTCAACCCGGGGATCAAATATTCCTTGGATGAAAACAAACCGAGTCAACAATAAATCTTGCTATTGCAGCAATCCTTACATTTGGAAACTCAGCCATGAACGTCAGTAAGTGAGAGGATAGAAATCTTCGTCATTCTATGACAAGAGCAGGCCACTGACGCTTGCGCCCAAAATGTTAAAACCAAGTGACGAACGCTCCTTGAAGAAAGAGATCCCGCTTAAGCCCTCATTAAGGCACATTGGGATACCACATTCAATATTCAACTCGAGGATCAAACATTTCCTGGATGAAAACAATCGGAGTCAACAATAAATCTTGCTATTGCAGCTCGGCCAAGAGCATCAGAAAGTGAGAGGATAGAAAACTTTCATCATCACTTGCGGTGAGAGTTCTTTCCTCCTTCTCCTAAAGACATTAATGAACTATTGTATCCAAAATGCTAAAACCAAGTGACGAACGCTCCTTGAAGAAAGATATCCCGCTTAAGCCGTCATTAAGACACATTGGGATACCACATTCAATATTCAACCCTGGGATCAAACATTTCCTGGATGAAAACAATCGGAGTCAACAATAAATCTTGCTATTGCAGCAATACTTAAATTTGAGAGCTCGGCCAAGGGCTTCAGAAGTGAGAGAATTGAGATCCTCGTAATATTATAACTAGAGCAAGGCACTGACACATGAGGAGAGAGTACCTTCCTTCTCCTTAAACCCACAGCTCCAGCCAAAGTCATTCGCAGGCATATAGAAATCGCTATAGAGGGATGAATGCCATGCTATTGAAGGATAGAAGTGACTCGGTTCTCGTCTTATCCATGTGTCCAGCAGAGTCTAGCAAATTTGCTTGCACCCACCTGCTGACAAAAAGGGATTTATACCTTCTTGTAAAAAGAGCGGAAATATTCAAATTTATTATCAAAAGTCGCCGTAGTCCATCCAGTAGGTAGTGCGTTGGCTTATTAGACGTGAGGCCTCGTTTCAAACGTAAGGTCAGAGCAACACAACGAAATTTGAGTATTTCTTCAGTTACTGCCTCTCAGCAGATTTCTGGCAAGAACTCTGACTGTAAAAGAAAATTGTCATGAAAAGAATCTCAAAAAATCTGTCGTTTGAACTGTAGGTCCCGCCGCTTATGTATAAAATTAACACACACAACATAAGTGTTATGAGAAACTAGATCGTAATCCTGACTAAAGGATTGTAATGACCAATTACATGTTTGAGTCATCAGTATAAAACTCAAGGATTCCATTTGGGAATCTCTTGATCGTTAGATCTGAAGCCGAATGTTCTATTCAAAAAGGAACAATGTAATTGATACGCAGGTTAAGTCACGTTTTGACCGCATTTAATCTTACTGCCACCAACTTAGCCCTCTGCATTAATAGGAGGTCAGATGGAAGCCTATTGAGTATAGCAAATAATGCTTTGGTTGGCGAGCTTTAATTCACAGATCATAACTAAAATGTTGTTTTTCTTTTCCGTTCTTACTCTGTCTAGCTAGTTTTAATTGTTAAGATTACTGCCCTCAAATTCTTTTTTAATAATTCCTTTTTTATTGTTTTAATAATTAAAATGTGTAAATTGATATTTTATTCCAATAGAAATGCCTGTCGTGCAATTCGTTTACAATTTTAATTAAATCATGTCTACGGCTTACCAATGCCAATCAAAAAACCAATTATGGCCACAACTTTAATTGAATTTTCATTTAGGGAAGCCCTCCAAAAAGGGACCACCATAAGCCAATAACATTTTCAATAATTCTTACAACAAATTGTTGATTGTTTATTTAAATATTATTTTAACGTTTAAATATAATTGTTTTATTGTGTTCATTTCATTTCATTACCCAGATATTCTTATTCGTAGGCAACTACATCATACCCCACACCTGCGGTAGACTATCAATCCATCAATTGTTTCTTTCGCTTCATTACTTTTGAGCGTAACTTTGCTTTTCTCAAGTTTATGTTTCTTAAGTGGATTAGTGTGTAATCAACCATTGATTAGTTTGTCTTTTACCTTTCAGATTTTGGTTTTAAAAGGTTTGTTTTGCTTTTTTGTCTAAGCCATAGTGAATAGGCCCTTTGAAATCAAATACAAAATGAAATTTTATTCGTGGCCTAATGGTCTCGGTTTTGGTTACATTCAACAAAGAATATCAAATTAAATAACTTCTGATTTCCATAATTTCATAAATTTTAGGAAATTCAATTAAAATGCTTCAAGTCTTAACATCTCCATAGAGCAACATCAGTTTATGGCAATTAAAATTAATACTTCGTTGTATTAATACTTCGTTGTATTTACACTGATAATCTTTATTTAAAGACTACACGCTTAAATAAAGGAATTTAAAAATGTCCTTGAATGGTAGAATTCCATACGTGGCACAGTGGCACAAAAGTACTTTATTTAGGGCATCCACGAAGCATAACTCACTGCCCTTAAGAGTTCAATTTTTCAGCTAAACTGACCTTTGTTCTATTCTAGCATATCGTAGAATGATAGGTTTACCAACCGTCTTAGCCCTAAAACAACCTGCTTTTTTTGAATAGGGGCTGCCGCTAGGCATTCTCTATTTCGTTGGCCTTAAAGGGGATGAATTCCCAGGTGGATTATGTTGAGGAGAATTAAAGCCTCGAAAATCCCGAGAATATTTTATTTGCAGTCAAGCAAATAAATGATTCGCAAATAAATGGCATACTGACCGCACTTGTAGATATGCCAAACAAAGCTGACATTAAGCCTAACAAGAGTCCATCATAGCAGTTATAACGTAGCACTGGCCTCTGAGTGCATATGCTCGTAAAACTGTGTTTACCTGACAGCAACGTGTACAGTAAATATAATGACGAGAACAGAGAGGAGACTATAGAACATTTTCCTTCTTACTGTTCGGTATTTAGGAATCTGGAATAAATTATTTTTAATTCAACGTAAGCTATTAAAGACAGTTGGAGGATGGAGTTGGTGGATGAAGATATGTAACCTTTAAGTCGAAAAGGAACCCCTACAGATTCAAGAAGGATATCTCGTTGCCACGTCTATCCCTTTAAAGAAGTTAGTCACACGTCTAGAAATGATTGAATGTCTTTATTGTCGACTGAGGCGGTGCGGTTCAGATTTAGTTGTGTTCTTTAGAGCTTGAGGCTGGTACCTGTCAGCACCTATGTACATACGGAACACCTTCCCTTGAGTTTTACAAAGCGATGATAGAGAATTTAGAATTGCATTCTTGGCATTCCCGGTGCCTTCTTCTGGTTGGCTACTTTCAAGTCCTGAGTGACTAGTTGTGGATTACTGAGCGGAAGAATCTACAGGATATGACGGGGAACATGGCATCATAGAACACCTTCCCTTTCGTTTTCCAAAGCAACGACAGGAAATTTAGACTGGCAGTGGCATTCCTGCTGAAGAATCTCCAGGAGTACCTGGAGACCTGGTACCGAGGATATGACGGGGAACATGGCAACAGATCTAAACGAGATGAATTGACTTGAATTTCGCACCACTACAAACTTCCCTTAACAACTCTATTGTCGTCTTATACAGCAGCGCTAGACTCTAATTTACACACTATATTATTTTAATGTGAACTTGATATCAGTCATCATTGGAGTGGTGATTCCAGATTGCTGTGAACTCAACAACACACCGGTTAGAGTAGTGCTGGCAACCTTTCTTTAATTGCTTAAAAAATTGTGCCACTGCTTACATTGCCCAATAGAAGGACACGTAAAACCTGATCCTGATTTGTATGCTTCTATTTGTCATGGATTCCTTAAATCTTTCATGGAATCATGGATTCATGAATCTTTTTTTAAATACCTTATCTGAAGGAATTTCATATAATTATAAACCACCAGGCTTAGACTCCACTGTTCTGTTCGTCTTGGTTAACCTGTTCTAAACTCATTTCCTTCCTATTTTTAGGTATCATAAGGGGCTCATTCTTCGTTGGATGCTTAAATTAAATCCAAACAATTCAATGCAATTCAATTCCCATTGCTAACCACTGTGCATATTTCTGCTTGCCATAATATGCAAACATATCCAACCTACGCGCATTACAACCGAATGTAGAAAGCAAAGGACACTCTTAAAAGCCTTATCAAAATTTGTCTAATGTTTCCTTATTAAGCATTAAAAGCAAAACAAAACAAACAAAATATTGGAAGGCTTAAAGTATGCATTACATGCTCTCACAAACAGAAAATGTAAGACAATATGTGTGAGAAAGTATTCAAACAAATACACGTGTAAAGTAATTAATATTGTATGAGTGTGTGTATGCAGTCCTTTACTTTTAAATTTAATTACGGAAGCGGAAGTTCCTTTTTTCAGTTATTTATTGGTCTCTTTGTGAAAACAGTTAACACAACAAAAGTGAAATGATTTCAATTAAAATAACTTTAATTGAACTTATTAGAGAGCAAGAGACAGACACAGTAGAGACAAAAGACATCACCCCACCCTGAATATTTTGTTTGACATATTTTCTACTGCCTTCAAATGGCACATGGTTTAATGAGGCTAAAAGTGAAATGATAATTAAGTTTTGTTTCGTGAACTTTGAAAAATTAAAATTCAATTTTAAACAGATGCCATGGAGAAGAATTATTACTTGAGCGATGGAAGAGTAAACCTTTTGTTAGAATTTTTATTTCATTAAATTTGAAAAACTTTAAGCAAAAGTAAATGGACTATGTCCTTGCTTTTACTCGGCATTTATGTGTGTTCATATGAAAATGATGAGGATTATAACTCAATTGCTCAAAATTCGGGGAAAATGAAAAGATCTCCTTAAACGCCTTTTGTACATTTTGGAACAAAGATTAAGGATTGTAAATCCTTGCTTAATACTGCGTTCGGTTGGTTTCTAAAGGGTTCTTTAATGATTCTCTTGAATTCTTTTTAAAATATTTTTCTTAAAACCACTATTGTATGGCTATTTAGAACACCTTTAAAGTATATTTTAAGTCTTAATCCGATTAAATGCTTCATTATATTTGTTGTACAGTATAGAGGCGTACTGGAAGAAAATTGTTTTTATGCCTGCCAGGGGATTTGTGTTTATCTGTTCACCACCATCATCATCCTTATCATCCCAAAATCAAATACCCAAATTAGGCTTGCATTTTCAGGAGAAATCAAGCACAAATCTTATCACTGCCATAATAGAATTAATTATTTAAAGTAGGCATTTAAGGCATTTAAGCTGTAATAGAATTGTAAGGAAAGAAAAGAAAATCCCAAAATAGTGTTTAAACATCACTTACTACTGTGCGTTAAAAGGGAAGAAAAGGAATGCTTGAAATTACTAATAAAAGAGCGGAGTAGAGGCAGCACTAGTATGCTTTCTACTGAACAACTAGACAAAATCACTTAACACTTGTGAATAATTAAACATGTTGTTGTAGTTTTATTGCCTCAGACTCAAGTTAACAAACAAACCCCACAACATTTTAATTGTTTGCCAGACAAATTGTCAGTGTCTTAATTGTTTACTAAACTAATACCTTAACAATGATAGTCTAGTTCCTCTAAAAGCTTTAACAGCCTGTCCTCTTTGTTGACTATTCCTATTACTTTGCAATGCCTATTAATTAAGTATCCCAAGATGCCTTTTAATAGTTTTTCTAATGATTCTTGATTGTATTATGGGTTATGGCATTATGGTCACATAATGTTATTAAACCTTTAATATCTTTACCCCAATCGATTAAATAATTCAATCAATTACGAATTGTAACCATTAGGGTAACATACACACAACCAATTAAGAGCATTAAACGTTACAAGATAAAGGTTTACTAAATATCAACAACATGTTTAAAGGACACCGTTTTGTTCACATACTAAACAGCAATAAGATAAAACGCCATAAAGAAGCACATAGAAGAACAGAAAATATAATGATGACAACAAAGCACTAGCTTTACTTACTTGCTTACTCAATTGGTAATTACAGCTCCTTATCCTGTATTACAATCTAGCTTCTATCACCACCCATATATTGTCGGTGCTAATTTTATACATGAGTGGCGGCGATCTGCGTCGGCAGCGAACGACCAATTTTTTGAGAAACTTTTCATGGCTTTTATATTTAAATCTTGGAAAAATTAAGGTGTACCTCTTAGAGGATGTAATCAACAACCTTTCTGTGAAATGGGCACAGATTTTTGAAAGGTGGAGGTAGAGACTCTTCTCGAAATTAATTATAATCCAGTTTTACGTACATTCCAAAAACTTCTCTTAAAAGCCAATTTGTACCAGTGAAAATTGCTATTCGATTCGAATGTCTAGTGTCCTCTGAGGCACGACATTTACACCGAATCAAAAATATAATTTAAAAGTACAATTTAAAGAGACTCTAACGTAAAATCCTTCAGTAATTACACACATAAGGAGCCTAAACGAAATTCTGAAAAATGCAGAAAAAAAAGAACTCTGCTGGTTCTTTCATCCTATCAGAGTCAACCAGAGGCTCAAAGGCGACAAAAATTCTAAATTGGAATGTGTTACCTACGTACTGGTATTGTAGTGATTCTTACTCTTTTTAATACTGCCAACTCCTACTGCAAACCATATGTTGTGACTTTCGTCCAAGTATACAGTGTCGAGAAATTATTGTGGTTATCTCTACCAAAAGATAAATGAATCCTGATCCTTTTCATTGACAGAACAATTCAAAATATTATGAAAGTCCTATAAAAGGTAACTTCAGGCAACCTGAGCTCCATCTTTTTCAATGCCCATCTTACAGTAAAACTAAAGAAGAATGCCTTTGTGTAAGGGTCACACTAAGGGACTACCTTGTACAAGCGTTATCCCATAGAGCAGAGTGACATGGCAGAATGAGTGAACCTATGTATGTACATCACTTCAAAAATATGTTGGCCAGGCAAAACAAAGCATTAAACAAACCTGTTTACAAATTATCGTACTGCTTAATATGACAACAAACACCAGCATAAGAAAAAATGATAAACAAGTAAACAAAAATACACAAACAACACTACGAGAACAAATGTAATACAATAATACACAAACACTACAATAATAAATGTAAACTTCGTAGTTTGTAGAGACTTCGAGAAGGCGCAGTCATAAACATTCACTTTCAAGAACAATCATCAGACTGTTATCTTTACCATATAAAAGGCAAAACAAAGCAGGCGACAGAGTGAATAAAGATCAGTCAGTCTTGTATGACGACGCGGTGTGTTTGAAGAGAATAATCATGATTTGAAGATCTCCGTTACAAAGATCAGTGGAACAATTATCTAGTAGTTATTATTGTTTATGCAAAGAGTATAAACAGAGGAATAACAAAGAAAAGCAATTGTTGTTGTTTACCTCAAGTTGTGAACAGTGGCACACAGAATTGTGCGAATAATAAAGAATTTTAATTAAAACTAAACACAGATTAATTTTTATTTTATTTGCAATCTAGGAGCTTATATTTTAAACGTTTTTAAAAGATAAAAACGTAACTATATATTTATGGCAGATATACATCCAATAACAATAAAAAAAAATTGATTTTTGTATATAATTATTTCATGTTTCATCCAGCTGAGTGTTATCATGACACCTCTTGTCATTATGCTGACTACAAGCAAGAAATAAATAGTAAGGAAAACTTGAGAAAATTCTTCCCTTTTGTTTAAACATAATTTACATGCAAAAATTTACACATTGTCGTGTTTGGCAGTATTTTATATCATTTTTTGTTTTCTCTCACACATACATACATAAGCACGCACATATGTATGTATATGTACATATATGCAACACATATGCGCATCGAAGAATGTGTGAATATTTTATCAGCTGCTGTTTGCCAGCAAGCAAAAGAATATGTTTTGTTTTGTTTTTAAAGGATCTTAAGATATTTAAAGACATCGACAACAAAATGCATTCTATTGTGTTTAAGGATTTTCCCAGGGAAATAAAACATATACACATGCATGCATGCATATGTATATGTGTGTGTAAAATAACACCTGATAACATAGTGAATCAATTAAAATGTGAAAATAGAGATAAATTTAGTTATTGTGCTGCATATACTAAGAGAGATATAGAGAGAGGAAGGAAAACAAGTAGAATGAGAGACATTGTAATAAATAATAAAAGTTTTTGGCAAAAAGAAATTTACTTTCAAGGCAATTGTGATAACCAGTTGATTACAATTCCATACGAAATATGTTTTTATTCAGGGTACATGTATTGGAAAGTTTTCTTGTTGAGTTTAATTTTGTTGCCAGAATACAAAAGAAGAATTTTACTATCGAATCAAATTGTTTATAATACAATTATATACAAACATACATACATTGTTAAGCTAAGTTATTATTATTATTTAATACAATATTGAGTAGAAATATTTCATATTTTATTCATTTGATATTTTGTATTCATTTAATTATTTTGTTATGAGAACAATTGTATTCTGCAGAAATATTTCTGCATTTTGTATGGGAAAAGGCAACATAATATAATTAAAATATTAAAATAACTGTAATGAAATTTTTTAAAACTAATTGTATGTTTATTATAATCAAGAAATTTTATAATCATAGTACAGCACATGAGAAATTAGAAATTCTGTATAATAACTTTCTTACACTCTAACCCAATGAATCTTGTGTATTACAGAGGCCACATCCTAGTGGATAGTGTATTGGCTTGTTCGACGTGAGGCCACGGCTCGAACTCCAGATCAGACATCTCCAACATAATGAAATACGAAAAAATATTTCTTCAGCGAATCCCTGCCAAAAGATTTCTTGCAAAAACTCTGAGAGAAAATAAAATTGCCATGAAAAGATTCTAAAACATCTGTCGTCCTGTAGGTGCAATTAAGTGATGTGAGAAACTAGATCGTTGTCCGGGTTAAAGGGTTGTAATGTGTTGGCCTATTAAACGAGAGTCTGTCGTTAAAATCTCAGCTCAGACAGTACGAACAAAACGAAATATGAAAATTCATTTCCTTTGGCGACTTCCTCTCAGCACACTTTATACAACAACTCCGAGAGTAAATAAAATTATTATGAAACTTTAAACTGTAGATCCCGCCACTCAAGGATAAAATAAAACTATAATCCAGGTTTAACACAATTTTCTTGGTAAAGATCGCAGATATTTAAATCCCGCAATGATATAATTCCATAGCTGCATACATGTCCATCCGACATTATGTATCTAACCGGGAATGACTAGTTCAGTTATATCTTTAGTTGAGAAAATTGTCTTTACTGGACTTTATATAGAAGATCCATACTGTTAAGAAATTTAATTCGCACGGATTCCATTTTGTTGATGCAGATCCTAACAGCCAACTTCAACGATTCTTAGTGTAGTTCATTTAAGTTCGACTGCATATTGTAATAAGACCTCTAGAACATATCGTTGGCATAGTATTCTGCTTTCATATCGTTTAAATAGTAAACGAAAGCTACAAAAACAAAAACAATGAACTTGTTTACATGATAAACAAGTAAACAAAAATAACCAACAAAAAACCATTGTAAAAAGTGATAAACATGTAAACAAAAATACAACAACAAACACTATAAGAATAAATTAAAACAAAAATACACAAACAACAATAATGGAGCAACGATGTTTACATTTATAGAGATTTCGAGAAGGAGAAGCCACAAAACATTTCATCAGACTATTTACATTGGCGTATAAAAGGCAAGAAAAAGCAGACAACGAAGTCAGTAAAAATTCAGTGACTGGTAACTCTGCAATATAAAAGACAAGGCAAAGCAGGCAACGGATTCAGTAAAAATTCAGTCAGTCTTGTGTGAAGTCGCGCGGTGTTTGAAGAGAATAATAGTGGTTTGAAGATCTTCGTTATAAAGATAAGTCGAACAATTATTATTGTTTACGCAAAAGAGTGTAAAGAAGAATTACAAACAAAGCAATTGTTGTTGTTTACATCAAGTTGTGAACCGTGGTTTTTATTTTATTTTATTTGCAATCTACTTATTCATATTTTAAACGTTTTTAAAAAGGTAAAAACGTAACAATACATTCAAGATATGTATTTAAAGCATTGATTATATCGCCAAGTAATTAACACCTTTTTTGACTACGCTGTTAAAAAAAATCTTCAGAATAATTCCAGTCTTCAGAATTACGCCAGAACTTAAGAAGTTATTGTGATTTTTTTTTTAAAGGGACGATGGATTAAAATAAGAAATAAATTTTGCTTCAAAGCATAGAAGTTTTTTATGAAACAAAAAAAATTTTGCATGTTTTTACGACATTTTATCTTTTATGCAAATCAATAAATTAAGTGAGCAGCCCTTGAAAATGTTTAAAATTTATGCATGAAACCTAAAGAACATCCATGATTAATACACCATTTTTTCCTTTTTCTTTTATTAACTTGAAATATTTCTGCTTCAGTGTATGAAATTTCTATGGCAGCACCCAAAAAAAATATTCTCCTTCATTTTGAGAGACGAATAATATATTTCGTTTCCTTTATATTCCTGTTTTTTGTATTTCTTTTATTCATAAATTATCTCGAACACTGAAAATGTCAAAATCATGAAAAATTACTTTCTTTGTCCTGTCTATCCCCTCTGCTATAACATAACATGCAACTACATACAACTATCAACATTTTAAATGGAATGGTACTCCGTTCTAAGACTTGTGCTTGCTGCTCAAATGAGATGTTGTGGCCAAGTGGCTAAAAATGTGTAATAAAATACATAATTAAAAATTGTTTGCTTTTAACTGGTTTTTTTCATTGGTTAACAGGTCATTTGATTTCAAAGAAATGAAAATTAATTTCTGTGCGTTTCCTTTTGATCCTTAAATCAAATTTGTTTATAACATAGTAAGTATGACAGTTGCTTTTATCATGAGGTTAATAGCCAATGATATTTGAATTGCCATACTTGGCGTATGAGTGATATGGAATATCAAAAGCAATTAGTCTGTTACGTATACGAATGATTGATATTTGAAAATACTTGAGTGCCAGACAAGCCATTGAATTGTAAAAAGCAAAAACCTTTTGATTAATTAACATGACATGCACATTTAATAGTACAAATAATTGTAAACAACACATGACAGTGTAAACTTTAATTTTCGTTAATTGAAAATGAATTTTTATTCTAAAAGAGTAACTGTAACAAACATAGTTTGTTGAAATTCATTGTGTCCGTACAGGCACGAAAACAGCCAAAAATTGCCTTCGCTTAATTGACTTCTGTACACCGGAAGTAATTGAATAAACACTTTTAGCAGTTCGGACACGAAAGTTCATGAGATTATGGAAGCCGCAGGCATCTTAATTAACTCAGTAGCTACCAGAGATCAGCAATGAGTATTCTAAAAGGAGAGGAGGTTCGAATCATGCTCATAATATCTGATACTTATACGCATTCATACTTATTTTAATATTATACTCATACTACTCATATTGAAAATTTTAAGTACTCATCGTACTCATATTTAACAATACGCATGATGTTGTTGATTTCAACTCTCTTTTACTCAACACTTACAAGAATCACATAATAAATATGATTCGCGTACGAACACTAGAAGGTTGTGTGTTTGCTTCGCTTGCTGGCTTTGCCTTCTTCTTTTTTTTGTAAATGCAACAACAACTAAGGCTGTAAATTTTGATGAACGATTCGAATTACTCAAATCATTTATGAGTATTATAAGTATTTTTCTAAATTTATGAATCTGAATGAGTAGTCGTATGAATCAAACATATTTAGAATGTTATGAGTTTGATGTCAACGTTGTATTCATACTCATTGCAACCTGTATACTTATAAATCAATGTTGTAGTGAGTACGAATGAATCAGAGTAGTTGAATTTCAATACTGTTGTCTCACTCATACTTAAAATTTCATGAGTACTTATGAGTAGCGAAAAAACGATTCATTGCTGATCTCTGGTAGCTACCGTTTGGTATAATGCTGAAGATATCATAACTGAACGTGAACGTAGTATTTTTTGAATTACAGTTTGAACTGTATTCAGCCATAAATAACGACATAAAAAGGACAGAAACTCCTTCTTATAATCTTTATACTTGATTGAGTCGTATACCCTTTTAATGCAACTCTAAAGCCATCACTTATACTATATGCTGTATTGTAGCAGTTTAAGCAGCTTTTGAATGGTAAAAGGAAATCATTTGATTTGTTTTATTATTCAATCATAAATTTTCATGATTTATGCGACCTTTAGTATTTAAATTATAATGATTTCTTTAACCTTTTGCTGTATAAAAAAAAAATATATTGTAATTCATATTACTTTATCAAGTGTTTAAGCAAGACGACATAATATTTTATGGTATACAAACATATATGTATGCATGTACATGTGAATATATATGTATATACAATAATATATATGTATATATACATACGCATACAACATACAATAAAAATTATTTGGAAATTCTTGAAAACTCAAATCAAAAAGTTACATGGAGTACTTGGTGCGTATGAAGAATATAAATTTTCCACAAAATTGATGTCAGACGCCAACACGTAAACACAAAATTATTTTTATTTTTAACCAAGTTAAAGTTAAAAGATGGCTTGTGTATATGGGCGTATATTGTGAACAATTGATTCAAGAGAAATTTATGGATTTTAAGTCAAGAGAACTGTATATTTTTAAAGCCAAGAAACATATCTAGTCCATTTCAGATATCCTCTCTTAAAGTGAAATTGCCATAGTGTATTCGTTAGTGTGTTAGCATATTAGACTAGAGCCCCTAGGTTCAAATCCCGGCGCAGACTTCTCGAACCAAACGAAATATAAAAAAAAATATTTCATTTGGCGACTTCCTCACAGCAGTCTTCTGGCAAAATTTTCACAACATAGGTGATGTGAGAAGCTAGGTTCAGGAATCCACTTTACTTTGCAACTCTATTACTGATCGATTCAATCGAAATTCTCTACAATCTTTTCTAAGCTTAAAAACCTTCGCTATTTCAGATTTCTGTCATTACTACGAACATACAACGAACATTTGATGTTAAGTTATATGAAAAATACGGATAACCTAACTGGCTACTGGGTAGATATCTAAGATTAGCATTAAATTAAGACGGAAAGCTAGAAGACCGTGAAATACAGAAAGTAAACCTTGCATGATAGAAGTTTTGAGCCGCAGAATAAATAAACAATATCTGTGTCAGATCCTTGATTATGTATGGTTCTGAATCCTGAACACCCGAGAATTCGAAATTTATTTCAAGGCTTCGCGACCACCAACAGAAGGGGGTATGGATGCTTATTAATGGCAGAAGGATATCCAATTCTTTTGATTCATTAGAGCATGATAGCAAAATGGTTTATGTTACAATATTCAATTGGAACTTTCCGTGCAATTTCCGACCAATTGTGTTTGCTTTTGAGATAAATTTTCAATCAATTCCAACGTTGCTCAAGCGTAAATCAATTCATTAAGTTCAGTGGAGATAATATGCTGAGTTTTGTGACAGAATAGAATGACATAAGTATTGCCAGATGCGAAATAACCTGTGGTACAAATTTGAACCGATGGATGGCCTACCCGATACAACAGATTTCATTCTGGTAAAAGGAAGAGAGTTGTTTCCAAAATTTATAAGTACATTTTGAGATGGCACATGTCTTCCAGAATAGCTTTTTCTGTCATTTCCAATACAAATTCATTTCAAAACTAAGGTCCCACATCCTGATCAGAATGAATCGTTTTTTCTTTACTCATAAGTACTCATGAAATTTCGTGTATGAGTGAGTCAACAGTATTGAAATGCAACTACTCTCATTCATTCGTACTCACTCACAACATTGATTTATACGCACAGGTTGCAATGAGTATGAGTACAACGTTGACATCAAACTCATAACATTTGAAATATGTTTGATTCATACGCTTACACATTTATGGTGTTTTCTTTTCTACCAAAAAATGTGCACTTTATTTTAAAAAATGCAATTTTGTGTTTGTTTCTTGAAAATGTTTCTCCCTCTAAAAGGGTGGTATGTTTTATTCTAAATAATTCGCACTTGAAAATGGTGGAGGGCATTGCATTTTACGCCCTGTATAAATCGAGAGTGCTGATAATGCCCTGTAAAGCAAATGACTTTTGTTTATTTATAGGGCTACCAGATGAAATTTAAAAAAAGTCGCTTAGTATCGTTATCCAATTTTGAAGTTAATTTTTTCATTGTTTTGTGGGGTAACCTTAAGAGAACATTACATTATTAAAGCTACATGGTCAGTAATATAAAAAATTGCATCCAGTGTTAGAACTGTGTTAAAAAATTTTTATTTGGTTATAAAAAAAAAGCTCTAAAAAAATGATATCGAAAAATTAGCGATCTGGCAATACCTTTTTTATGTTTACATATTTTATTGAAAACAAACCAAAAAATTAAACATATTTTTAAGGGCACGGGGCATACCCTTTTTTCATATTTGTGTTATGTTCATCTCAAATAAAAATTACATTATAACAGGGTTGGTCAGCAATTTTTTTAATGCACCTTGTAAGAGGGTGACATTTTCTTTGTAGAAAAGAAAACACCATTAGATTCATAAACTTAGAAAAATATTTATAATACTCATAAATTATTCGAGTGGTTCGAATTCATCAAACTCTACAGTCTTAGTTGTTGTTACATTTACAAAAAGAGAAGAAAAAACGACGAAGACAGCAAGCAAAGCAAATACACAACCTTCTGGTGAGTATTGGAGTGTTCGTAAGCGAATCATACTTATTTTGTGATTATTGTAAATGTTAAGTAAAAAACAACATCATGCGTATTGTTAAGTATGAGCACGATGAGTACTTCCAACTTTGAATATGAGTAGTATGGGTATGATATTAAAATAAGTATTAATGCGTATAAGTATCAGAAATTATGAGTATGATTCGAATCTACTTATCTTTTTTAATATTCATTGCTGATCTCTGATCCTGATATCCCGGTTTCAATGCACATGAACAGTGCACTACATATTGATCGTATAAAAGAACACCTTCCTACAAAACTATGGCAGCACAAGCATACATCAGATATTATTCGAACAGCTACGTGGGCCAATACCTCTGTGAAACTAAATCCCAATTTTAAAATGAACGAATTGCATTGATTATCTCACTGCTATGCTGATTGAAATAAATGAAATGAAATGTTTCCCCTCACAACTTATTCTTAAATTAAATGCATTGATTAACCAAATGTTGTTGTTATTTATTTAATTATTTCTAATGTTTGTTTATTTTGTTTTGAGTAAGTGTACGAGTAAAATGTCAAATAAATTTTCATTAAATGTGGGCGACCAAATGTTTTCAGGTAATAAATTGAGGGTCTGTGTTTGAAATGAATTCATGCATAAATACTTTAAGGACGTGCTTTGTATGCCACAATGATGCCTATTTATTACATTTGTAACTCATCATTTTTAACATTCTTCTTATCTGTATACACAAATCCAAATGTTTACTTACCAAACAAATGAGTTGGAAAGACATTTCATTACACAGATCGCCTGGTAAGCGAATTCCAATTTCATCTTACAACTTGGCTTTGTATTGTCGAGCAACCTTAGAGTAATAGGTTGTTGGAGACTTGCTTCATCATTTAGTGCTTCTGATTATCATTATCCCATATACATACGTGTAGAGCATCATGCAGGCGTTTGCTGCCAGTATTGTCTCAATTTCGTTGTCTTTAATATTTTGATTCGTGGGTAGGCAATTAATTATATGTCATCAATATTAGGTTTTTGTTTTGTCTAAATACCTGTATTGATATCGTATCACTAAATAAAAATCATAACTGCTTACCGGTGCAATTTGTGTGAACTCGTGTTCTGAATAAAAATAAAGATTACTACGAATTATTTATTCTGCTGTAAAGCAAAATAATACAATAAATAAGTCATTGATTAAATGATTCGATACTACAGATACGTTAACAAATGTAGCAACGTGGTGTTATGAACATGAAAAAATCTAGATATTTGTGTTTTACTTTTACATCGCTTAACATTAAAATTAAAAACTAAAGCTACAAAAATAAAGCAATGCAGTAAATAAACCTGTTTACAAATTATCGTACTGCTTAATATGACAACAAACAACAGCATAAAATAAAATGGTAAACAAGTAAACAAAAATACAACAACAAACATAAGCATAAAAAATAGTAAACAAGTAAACAAAAATATTCCAACACACTAGAATAAATGTAAACAAAATACACACACGACAATTATGAATGAATACAACGATATTTACATTTATAGAGATTTCGAGAAAGCGAAGCTACGAAACCCAAGCAACCCAACAACAGAACATAATAAAAGAATAAATTTTTCCCAATTTAATAAGGGAAACCATCTGGTCTCCCAGAGAGATTAACATCAAAGGTGAACATAATGAAAATCTCATGCAGATCCATTTCTTGGAAGCAAGCTATTGTTCTTACCACCGCGTGCAATACAATAAACGAGACATACTAGGTAACTCTATCATTCTAAAACCTGTTTAGTTGGAAGATTTTAGTTAATGAACGAAAAATGACGAAAAAGATGATGGAGATGCTTAATGGAACAAAAATACTTCTTAGCTTCTCATTCAAACTGAATCCAAATTATAAAGAATTTAGCCGCACATGTGAAAATAATTTCTTAGAAATGTATCTTCGATTCTGTAATTCAATATTTATTGAATTGAAAAAAAAAAAAAAAATAAAAAATCACAATCGTATCGTGTACTTAATATTAAGATTTATTTATAAACGTAATCCTTAAAATAATAATAATCTTTATAAAAGCATTCATAAATATTGGTAAACATTTTTCAAAAACAAAAAAAGCACTCATCATTCTACTACGACTACTTTACTACCTTGAGCTGTAAAAGTTTCTCCAGTTTCCACAGATTTTGGCTTTTAACCTTCAACAATTTATAATGTTTTCTTTTGTTTTTGTTTTTATTTCTTTCCTTTTTAAACCTTTTTATCTTGTGTTTTGTCTTAACAAATTTACAATAAGTTGTTGTTGTTGTTGTTGCTGTTGTTTGACATGTCATGACATTTGTAATCATTTGGCATCAGCAGCTTTAAAATAAACGACAACAGAAAAAACTTCTTATCTTATTGTTATTTGGCTAAAATTTTGGTCGCACCAACGTAACGTTCAAAACAAAACCAAGCCATAAGCCTAATTGAAAATATATTTCTTTGGGCTTCTATGCAAGATAAACAGGATGCACAAAAGGCGGTCCATAACCAACGAAAACTGGTCTTTAGTTTGACCAAACCGTGGCAACGAAACTAAGTGGTAATAGGGTATAGAGATAGTCGGAGTTGTTGACAATAATGCTAATACTCCCCTAGTTATGGTATCGTAAATCGAATTTTCAAGTTTACTTTAGTATAAGTCAGGAGGACTCCCAGCCAAGTTTTGTCCTGGTTCTATCGAATTTAAAAGAGATGGTGGTAGCTTATTAGGTAGAAGGCGCCGTAGCCTATTTAACAGTGTGTTGGCTTATTATACGTAAGGCCACTTTTCAAACTCCAGGTCAGACATCAAAACGCAAATTTGAAAACAAAAAATATTTCTTCGGTGACTTCCTCTCAGCAGATTTCTGGCAAAAACTCTGAGTGTTAAAATAAAATTGCCATGAAAAGTTTCCCAAAAATCTAACCTTCGCAACCGACTTAAAACTGTAGGTCCCGCCACTCACATATAAAATTAACACACACACACAACATAAGTGGTGGGAGAATTTAGGTCCATAATCCTGACTGATCAAATATGTATGTATGGTTGCCCATCCATAGAAGCTGAATAAACATACTGAAGCCTCAGTCTCAGAACTTTATTAAGCCTCTGGTGAAGCCACTCAGACTGCCGTTGACTATTTCTGATTATTCAAAGCATCTTTAAAGTGATGCCTATGGTGCCATTTGCTATTCGGAGATAATGCTGGCCATATATCGTTTTAGGAGTAGATTAGTTTTTTCTTCTTCCTCAGCTCTGTAACTTTTGCAGAAGGCATTTACCATAACACTATACCTAGTAGTAACTTCAGCCACTGTACTGAGCGCGCTGCTTTGAAGTTAGGCTGACTTTTTGTGCATCTCCTTTACAGCTTTGCCAGTGCGCCACACTACCGCCATCCCGCAGTGATAGCGCTGTCAACTATAAGCTCACCGGCTTTAAAGGTGCTTCAAAAATAGAGAATGGTTGTGCCCCAATTCATCCCTCTACAGTCACCTGAAATATCGCTGTATCCCAATACTCATACGCAGATTCGCTATCACGTTGAGATATTTGCGATAGCTATAGATCATCTTGGAGTTTATTACATCAGTACCCAATACTCTGATATTAGCCTGTATAGCAGCCTGGGAGATGCAGCAATGATCCGGTAGCCTTATTCATTGAACTATGCCCACCGATTTCCGATTTATCAGTGAAAGTCTGAACGGGTTCTTGAACATTTAATTAAGAATTAATCGTTCTATTCGGAAGGCATGTCAGAATTTCCTTGAACAGTCATTATTTCCGATAATTCAAAATTCATTCAAGATCTTCGTGTGATCACTATCCACTATTCTACTAATCTTAGACGCTGATTCCTTATAGTAAAAGTCGAGCAGATAAATCGGTTTTGATAAAACATTTACGAGTTGTTGGCTTAGATATGCCTTTAAGCTTTTAAATAAAATCTAGCCTAAACTTTGTAAATTTATAGCCTGCCTACTAGGCTACACCAGCCTTTCTACCATCAATATGCCATCAATTTGAGTGTTAGGGTAACATAATGTGGGACTTAACCGTCTTTAAATGTTTATTTGTATTTATTTAGGTTTTCCTTTTGCCTGCTTTAGTTTCCTCTTTCGGTAATTCTTAGAAATATTTTATTTTCATTTACTTACTAAAATACGCAAAAATATACAGTGCCTTACAACATATAACGTACAGTTTCAGTACAACAATAATATTAATGATGATCGGGGAAAATTTGCTTTAGAATATGAATTAGTATTTGTCACTTAAATGCCAGAGCCAAGGAAGCCATGGAGGGCATTTGAACGATATTACGTTCCACACATAAGGGTATCAGTCGGTGTTTCAAGCGAATACAGAATATCCTCTATATTCTCACGTTTCATTACAAAAATATGTTGAAGATGATGATGTCCCATAACACTTTTTATAACATTTCTAGATTCCTATTCTTTAAGGTTTAAAAAAGTTTTATTTTTCTTCTGGTACGAAATAAATTGTGAGCCACTGTACATTTATTACATATACAGGTATGTATGTATGTTGCTGGTATTTTTGTGTGTTTCTTTTGATAAATCTGTCATAACACTTTGGTTTTTTGCTGCCTATATTTTTTCAATATTTTCACTTTCGTCTTGGGTTGTAAACACCAATCACGTTTATAAGAGTTCATTGGTATTGCAAAACAAATCTAGGTTTTGTTTTTTTTTTTTTTTGGTTTTGTAAAGAAGCCAAGCATATGGAAATCAAATACGTTTTGAAGAGATTTGTTTCCTTTTTTTGGTTTTTTTTTTAATTTTTCTTTTGGTGGTACTTGTGTTACATTTGTTTTTTTGGAAATGTTTTCTGAAAGCAAATGATATTTATTTACAAGGACAACAGTTTTTTGAAGCCTGCTGCAGTCATTCTGTTGAAATGGTTTTCTTTTTCGGTATAAAAAAGTGTTCATTTAATTTAAATTTATTATTTTCTAACTTAGTTTTCAAAAGTGGTCTTATGTGTCCAGTTATAATATGTAACTATAATGGTATGTCATCTGGTTTGCCCTGTAACTGGTCTAAGGCGAAATAATATGAACCTATTCTAAGCCTAAGGCCCTTAAAAACTTAAATACCATACTTTCTTTAAACATATTTTCTAGACAGGCGACCTATTTACAATACCATAAAATACCTTGGTGGTCAAAAGATAGGCACAAACGCTCTTTGTTTATATCAAATGTAGATCATAAGACTGATGCCCTAATTATCACAGTTAATGCGGAGGACTGACTACACCGTTAACTGAATCTGTACGTCCCAAGTGCAACCAATGCGGTACAACCATGATCGCAAATATTTCAAAAGCCGCGTCAAGGAAGAAAGGTTTTTAGTATGATGAAAACTGGCTTCCATAGAAAGTCTATTAATATAGGTGACCTTCACTAATTTTGTTTGCTTTTGAAAATGTTCACTACAACACAACATTACTTCATGTATATACCGATTTGGCGTTAACGGACACAGCGTTGTGCTATATTGAATCGATAGAACATGGAATTGGCCAACACTATGATAAACAGTTGGCAACTCTACTGACGAATACCTATTTCTAATGCCGATATCACATAAGGTTATTACTTGGAATTGAGTGTCTGACATTAAACATGAAAAATTTCTGGAATTTGATACTGAAACACAATCTTTTTTGAAGACTTTTGGGTGGTTAAGGGTTTGGTAATAGTATTGACATTCCTGTGAATTTGTCATGAATAATTTTGTTCTTCTTCTGTAACTACACCGCCTCAAATCTAGGCCTATGGCTGTATGTATTTCAATGCTAGTTTCCAATAACACAAGAGTGTATCAATAAGTTAAATGTACACCTCTACTCCTTTCAAAAAGCATTTATCAATTGGCTTCCTTCCAAAATTTAAAAATGCTTGCATCTAAGCTTGTAGTCGCCGTAGTCTAGTACGCAGTGTGTTCGTAAAGCCCGGGTTCGAGCCCCAGGCCAGACATCAAAACGAAATATGAAAAAAAATATTTCTTCGGAGACTTCCTCTCAGCAAATTTCTGACACAAAATCTGAGAGCAAATAAACATTCCATTAAAAAGTTTCTCAAAATCTGTCGTTCGGAGTCGACGTTAAACTGTAGGTCCCACCACTCAAGTATGAAATAAAGACACACAACATGAGTGGTATGAGAAGCTAGGCCATAATCCTGATTGAAGGGTTATAATAGCCAATTATGTATGTATGTATGTACATCTAAACTAACTGGTAGCCTAACTAAGACCCTTTAAGGAGAGACAGTAGTGGAGTTGTTGATTATAACTTCGGAACCCTTGAGGAAACAGAAGTATATACCATCGAACGATTTCCCGAATTAATTTTGAAGATAAAGCACTTAGGTCCTAGAAGGCTGACTCAAAACTAATATCAAACACTCTCAGCAAGTTGTATAAGTTAACAGAATAACATCATCCATAGCTGGATCTCAGGGACGTGCTGGATAAGGGATTTTGGAGCAATAAGCAGGCAATTAAGGGAGGGATGGAATGCATGCAAACAAGGTAAAGTTTCTGACTGTGGTCAACGTAGCGGCCACCAGGACAATCCTTGCCTTGCTGTATTCAAGTTGACACGCAGCCTCCTCGTGGCCTCTCATGGATGGCATTCTAGCACCCGCTAGATGTTAACTAATGCCTGCTGCGAAGTCCAATCCCCTGGACGTTAAATTTGGGTTGTGCGTAGAGCTTGGAACCTACCACGTAAAAACATTCTCCAATGAAAACCAAAACAATAGCCTTTAAAAAGAATGGACCCTATTAAGCACCGATGCAGTAGCCTTGAGAGTATTCGAGAGAAAAGTCCTACGTAAGATCTTCGGTCCTGTACGAGTTGCCGATAATTTCCGCATCCGATTCAACAGTGAGCTGTATGAGCTCCTCCACCGCATAGACGTTGTGCAGCGCATTAATATCCAGCGGCTGCGCTGGCTCGGCCATGTCGTTCGAATGGAGAAGGATGCTCCGGCGAGACGGGTATTTGATGAGGGGATCCGCGGAAGTCGGCGAAAAGGATGACCTTGTATCCGTTGGAAGGACCAAATCGAGGAAGCCCTGTCATCGATTGGTGTTACAAACTGGCGTAGGCGCGGAAGAGGCATATGCGCTAGAAGGATGTGATGCGGCAGGCCGAAATCCGTTAATCGGGTTGTTATGGCTAATTAAACAATTAAACAGGCAATTAAACTTATGAGAAAGATATCTTCAACACCACTGTTACGGCCACATGCCTTCAGTCATGTGGAATTGAAAATTTGGACAAACAAAAGTTTTATTTAGTAATGGATCTGACAATGCTATACCGTCTACTAAATAACACAAGTCCGGTTATAACCCCAAAGCATCCTAGTTTTATATACATGAAGGAAATATAAGTTTTTAAAAGGAAGTGTAAGCCTCTAAGCCACGCTGCGATGTTGAAAACTGTACTGGTGATTTGCCAATCATGTGTTTATGAAAGCAGCGTACAAATTTTCTTTTCAATGATTGCAGTCATTCTGTGGCAAATAATATTTCATATAAACAACTGAAAAATAACACACACACATGCACTACTTTTCTCTCTCTCCCGTTCTCAGATGCTTTTAACACGAGTGTTTGAACACAAATATTCCCTGCTTTTAATATTGTTTTCATTTTGCTTGTTACTTTCGCTCTCACACGTGTTTATTTGAACAGCAAATAAAAACAAAACAAAGCACGTGTTATTTATACTCACCTCTGTACAACAACTATGAAGTACATGTCGTTTACAAACATTGTACTCAACACTGAGTACTTCCTTGTTGTTTACATTTATTATTCGTTCTTTTTTTAAGTATATTTTATTGTTGCATGAAATGAAACAAAAAATATCGTATAAAATATCCCAAAACAAAAACTCTTTTAACATTTTCCCATTATTTTAAATGAGAGAGAATGTTATGAAATGTTATTTAACATTTGCAGAGAAATACAAAATGTCTTGTCTTGTACATGCATGAACGTTTATGTGTAGGTGTGTTTCGTATGTAAACAGTTGCATTAGGCAGATGCTGTATAACGGTCTTTTGCTTGTGCCACTGCTGCTGGTGCTGGTGATGTTGAGAAAATTCACAAATTCAGTTTGCCAAGATAGGCCGTTGCGTTATGTTCGTTGTGAAGTTTAAGGCGGTGAAATGTTAAATGTTACAGTGATGTAAAAAAATAAATAAACACTTGACATAAAAAAGAATTGTAAAACAAATCAAAATTATTGCAATTAGAAAATAATCAATAAAGAAAATTGTATTAAATATAAATAAATAAAAAAAATACTTATTTAAACATAAAAAAATGCAATAAAAAAATAACGGTTATTTTAATATTAATAATAATTATATTTTATAAAATAAAATTAATTAGTCTTTAAAATTTAAATTTGAAAGAAAAAGAAATTAAATTAAAATAAAAAGTTTCATAATTAAAGCAAATTTAATCAATTAAAAATCAAATTAAACAACAAGTGAATAAAAAAGTGTTCAATTTTATGTAAAAAGAAACAAAATTGAATGAAAATATTGAATTTTTTTTATGAAATATTGTCAACTCCAAAACAGAACAGAGTTTAAGCCAATTTACATGTATGCCATACCAACTGCGTTTTTTAGACTTGAAATGAATCATTTTAAATTATTCACAAGCAGAGCTTAAAAAAAGAAAGAAAATAATTTAAAATTAGTTTCAAAACAAATTTACAAAATAAATTATATTTTATGGCGTCGTTCTGTACAAAAAAAACATACACGTTGCAAAAAAAAAAAACCATTGTGAACTGAGCCATTCAACTAAATAATTGCAAAACGTTAAAAAAAAAATTGATTAATTTGTGTAACAAATTCTGTGAAAATATATTCGCTGTGTACAGATTCTTAGACCAGCAAAAATGTAAGAAAATTACAACCAAATCTTTAATTCTATAGAAACCTTAAACATTTTCATATTGTAACAAAAATGTTGGATACAAACTTTTAAAGCCTGATCAAAAATGTTTACAGTACGCTTAATATCCTAAAAAATTTCCCACCTTAACCCTTTCGATCAAGCCAAAATCGTTGGATAGTTGGATTTCCCTATTGCCTACACGACCCTTGAACCCACTTACTGTTTTGATTCTATAACAAAAATACTAATGATGTCGTGCCATGACACTAAGTTACATACGTGCATACATAATTGGTCATTACAACCTTACAGTCAGGATTACGACCTACATTCTCACATGTCGTGTGTGTTAATTTTGTATATGAGTGGCGGGACTTATAGTTTAAAGTCAATTCCGGATGAAAGATTTTTGAGAAGTTTTACATGGCAATTTTATTTGCTCTCAGAGTTTTTGTCAGAAATCTGCTGAGAGGAAGTCTCCGAAGATATATTTTTTCATATTTCGTTTTATTGGAGATGCCTGACCTGGGTTTTGAACCAAGCCCTCATATCTAATAAGGAAAGACACTACCAACTGGACTACTTCCCTACAATCTTCGTAAGGGAATCAGAAACAATTGTTTGACTGGGTTATAGAAGCTTAATTCCCCTACAATACCACCAACGTATGGAATACAACATGGTTCTAATATTCGCCATGGCTTCTCTGAGTGCAGTGCATCTGAAATGTACAACTTTCCATGACTCTGGCGCATAAATCCGATTCACTTAACCGATAGCATGGATTAAGGACCCGCTGCAATGCCTGTAACTTAAGAAAGCCCACATGAAAAAGTTTAAAAAGCTTAAATCGCACCACGGTATCGGTGGTCAGTTCACATCACTTCCATGAGATAGAAGTCATCGAATCGCTCGCTTATAACATCTAATGTGGCATGAGGTCCTTGGTACGCAGATCATCTAATTCAAGATAAAAGAGTTGTCCGTCGATCTACATATAATTCTTGCCGTTGTCAGTGATAACCAGACCAATGTCGTTCTCATATAAATAGGGACCGAAATACACGAAGCGGTAGGTTTTCAGGATACTTTGGACCCATTCGTACCCATTCATCAAAAAATGGACAATACCGCGTTAAGGATAATGTTTCTATGGAAATAAGGGTAGAATAATTTTATTATTCTCACTTGTTGTTGAATGCAATATTCGTCCATAGTGGTTCGGTAAAACAGACGTATTAATGCCAACATGAGTGACAGATGTGACTTCCACAAGATGGTGTTCCTGTTGGAAGACCAAATAATAACTGCGCCATGTCTTTAAGCCATATACATTTTCAGCAGACTGCGATGTCTTCTTAACTTTGAATGAAAATTGAAAGAATTTTACCAATAAGCTCACATACATACATAATTGGTCATTGCAACACTTCAGTCAGGATTACGGCCTAGCTTCTCAACACCACTAATGTTGTGTGTGTTAATTTCATCAATGGGTGGCGGAACCTACAGTTTAAAGTCGGCTCCTAACGATCAAACTTTTCATGACAATTTTATTTTAACACTCAGAGTTTTTGCCAGAAATCTGTTGGCAGGAAGTCGCCGAAGAAATATTTTTTCATATTTCGTTTTGATGTTTAACCGGGGATTTGAATCCTAGCTTCGCGTCTAATAAGCCAACACACTATCTACACTATCTACTACGGCTTCTTCAATAAACTTAGTTTTTCCAAAGACAAGTGTTTGCCAAAATTTTTTCGTGAGCAACCTTTAGATTACATACAGAAATTTACATATAAAACGCAATTTTCCGTTCTTGCTCTTATTTGTTAGGCTCCATTTAGGTTTACTCATCCTATAGTAGTGTTACGTTTTTACCTTTTTAAAAACGTTTAAAATATGAGTTCGTTGATTGCAAATAAAATAAAAAAAAATTTGAGTTTATTTTCAATTAAATTCTTTATTGTTCACACAATTCTGTGTGCCACTGTTCACAACTTGATGTAAACAACAACAATTGCTTTGTGTGTTATTCTTCTTTGCTTACACACTTTGCGTAAACAACAACAATTGTTCAATATATCTGTATAACGGAGATCTTTAAACCACAATTATACTCTTTACAAGCAACGTGTCTTCACACAAAATTTACTTTTTATATACGTGGGCATATAAAACAGTCTGATGAATGTTATTGAAGTCGAATGTTCGTAGCTTCGCCTTCTCGAGATCTCTATCTTACTACTCGTTGCCTGCATTGTCTTGCCTTTTTATATGCCCACGTAAACAGTTTGATGAATGTTCTTGAAGTCGTATGTTCGTGGTTTCACCTTCTCGAGGCCTCTATCGTTGTTTCATTGTTTTCACTTCAAAGTTATGTCATTTTCGCAACAATAGAAATTGCATTTACATGCCCAAATCTAGTGTAAGGAACATCTTTTGATAACCACACACTAAACTTTTAACAACAAAATTAAATTTTTTTAATAATTTTCGAAAATTTATATCCTGATCATTAATTTTTATAGTGAACACCAGCGAAAATCTTAAATGAAAACATTTTTACAAATTAAGTGAGAAAAGAATTGTAATCAAAATCTGCATCGTAATCAAAAGGCAGGCATTTAAATCGATAGCAATCGATTGGTATATGGAAATCAATAAAAAGAAAACCGATTGGAAAATTTAAAAATAAAATTCAAAAGAAAAACAAATCTTATGAATTACATGCATCCCACAACTATAAACAAAAACAAAAAAATCAATGCAAAAACGCAGCATCATAAATCAAAAGTCTTTAACGCACAGAAAGCAGAGAAGGCATGCATCATCCCAATAAAATTCTTTAAAATCATGGCAATTTAAAAAATTTTAAATATTTCTTTGACCAAAAAAACAAAAAAAAACGAACAATATTTTTGAGAAATTCCTCAACGACAAGAATTTTATTAAAATTAACAGAAAAAGAAAATCATTTTCTAAAGAAAACACAAAAAAAAAAAAAATTGAAATGAAAATGAAAGTGTTTCAACAAAAAGAATAAAAAGAAAATACAATAACAACAACAATAACAGCCAAAATAAAAAAGTATAAATAAACAAAGTTAAATAAAATTATTGCCGGACTTTTGTATGTTTGTGAGTGCAATTTTAAGTGGAAAGCAAAAAAAGAAAAACAACGCCAAAGACGAAAAATGAAAAATTATTCCAAAAACAAACCCTTATGAAATGAAATGAATTTTTTCTCTTTCTCTCTGTCGTTTTTAATTTCCTTTGATTGTGAGACAACAATTAAAATACTACCCACAACAATAGCAACCAACCGTAGCACGAACAACATCAACGGTAATCAACCCCAAACCACACCATAAAAGAGTGAAATTCCTACTTGAAAATCAAAAAATGTGTGTCAATGAGTCTTTGTTGCTGTTTTCATTAAAACAAGTGTAGCAACTACAACAACAACAGAAAACAAAATTTTAAAAAAAACATATTTTTCCTTTTTATTCTGAACAAATGAAAGTGAAAATTATTCCGCCAATTTGGCCACTGTGTCTGTCCTTGCCAGAGACGACAATTGAAAGTAAAACCGGCAACAATTAAGTGAGTAAATGCAATATTTTTTCCAAGAATTTTCCTTTTTTCTTTTTTTTTTGCATAAATTTTATTAAATTTAAATTATGGCAGAATTTTTAGTATTATTGCTGCAGCGCGGCAGTTTTGGGGCATAAGTGGCCGTTTCTTTGAAATCCTTCCACTCTACTACTATTGCGACTATTGCGGTGCTAGGAAATATGTTTTAAAATTGGAATATTTGGTAAAAACTTCGCATTAAGTTCACATAGTCAGGCCCGCTTTAGATGGCCAAGCAACGTTAAGATCTGCGGGTGAACTTTAGTTTTCCGGGCAAGTTCTAGACTGTCATGCAAGCTATCTTGAAGCTATCAGGCTGTGTAATGTTAACTTTTTGCAAGACATCTCGTGTTTATCTTGTATGTAAAGCGAAGTACGATATCCAATCGTAAGCGAACTATATGTATAATATACGTAGTATGTATGTTTAATAAGGCCCTAGATTTTATATGTACATACATACATACATGATTTGGTCATTACAACACTTCAGTCAGGATTACTAGCTTCTCACGCCACTTATGTTGTGTGTGTTAATTTTATTCCAAAGGGTAGAGAAATATAGTTTAAAGTCGACTCCGAACGGCAGATGTTTTTGAGAAACTTTACATGGCATTTTTATTTGGCTAATATCTTTCTCATCAAAAAAAATCAAAAAATTCAGAAAAATGCAAATCATAGGTCAAAAAATTAAAGTCATCGACCAAGAAAATGCAAGTCATCGTCCAAAAACATGCAAGTCATCGTCCAAAAAATGCAAGTCATCGTCCAAAAACAAGCAAGTCATTGACCAAAAATTGAAAGTCATCATCCAAAAAAGGCAAGTCATCGTCCAAAAACATGCAAGTCATTGACCAAAAATTTAAAGTCATCATCCAAAAATGCAAGTCATCGTCCAAAAACTGCAAGTCATCGCCCAAAAACAAGCGTCATTGACCAAAAACATGCAAGTCATCATGCAAAAAATGCAAGTCATCGTCCAAAAACATGCAAGTCATTGACCAAAAATTGCAAGTCATCATCCAAAAAACTCCAGCCACGGTCCAAAAACTGCAAGTCATCGATTTAAGAAATAGAAGTCATCGACCTATAAAATGCAAGTCATCGACCAAAAAATTCAAGTTATCGACAAAAACACGCAAGTCAATGACCAAAAACTGCAAGATCATCCTCCCTAGATATTGTTAAAACTAATTAATTTTTTTTTTGGTCCAAATCTTTCAATTTTCAAAATAATTTGCGAATTACCAGAAAAACTTTCCCACTCAGGAACATGTGGAGTATAGTTTTTAAGGAGTGGAATATATATTCAATTCTCCGATATCGTATATTTGGGTGACTTCTTCCATAACCATTTATCTTCTGTTAAACATTTAAGATTGATCTGTTAAAATTTTTGATTTTTATCTTTGCTAGGCTAAATTCGATTATATCTTTATACGCTTTAAATATTGAACTGCATATTTAGGAGATTAAATAACTTCAAACACTAAATTTTTAAAGAAATTTTAAGTTGGTTTAATACCAAATTATCAATCATCTAAAAACGCTTGTCGCACAGAAACAGGCATTAAATTAAAAAAAAAAAAAACGTTTTCCTTGTTTTTTCAATTCACAATTATCCAGTACTTTAGTTATTTTTCTTTTCTTTGTGTAGTTACACTACAGTTCTTTAGTTCTGAAAAACAAGCACAAACAATGTGTAGAGGTTTTAAATCCCCCCATAGAAGTATTGCCACTTGACAAGGGCATCTCTCAATTTCATTTAAGAATGCCTTCAATACTCTCGACAGATACGTAGTCTGGGCATTTGAGGTGTTTGTGGCAAATGTGTTGGTATCTGCCAACACTACAACACTAACCAACAGCAGCTCTTCATGCCTTTAAGCAAAAACTACAAAAAAAAAAACTAAAAAATGAAAGCAAAACAATACGGAAAGAAAAGAATTTGAAAAAACATGAATTCATTTACGAGATACTTGCTATTCACGAAACCATGAATTTACATGTGATGTGCATTATTCTTTAAAGTTTTTCTCTACACTTTTCTCTATTATTTTTAGTCTTCTTCTTTCTTATCAAGATTTTCACTGCTTTTGAGTAACAAAATGCCATGACAAAAATGCTGGTGATGATGTCAATGATGTTATTGTTATTGTTATTGTTATTATTGTTGTTGTTGTTGTTACTGAAAAATATCTTTGTAATCTGCGGTTTATTAAGCATGTTCAAATTACATTACGAACATGAAAAATATTTTTGCAGCTTAAAAACTACTCAGTTTAAGTGTACCCTACAACAGATAACATTGACGCTGTTAAGGGCATAAGCAAAGCACAAAAATATGCCACACCAATTCGAGAAGTTGGTACGAAAATCTTACTAAATTCTACATATCTTGTGCTTAAATTTGGGTCACGTACTCTAAAGAACTTATATGTGTTAGATGCACATTTTTTTCCCCAAAAGTACCAATGTCCATACCTTTAAAAAGTACCAACTATTTCAAAAATACCCAAAAGATACTTTGCTTCATGAAATATGAATCAGAAAATTAATAATGAAAATATTTCAAAAGTACCTTTTCAAAATAAAAGTACCCTGGGTTATGGGTAAAAGTACCCTGTAAGCACTATAACGATGAAAGGATTTTCACACTAATACTCTAAATTCATAATATTATTGAATGAGTATCCACAGCCATTTAATTTACTACCCTTCGAATATAAATCTATGGTATTCAAAAAAGTACTATTCTACCCTTAAAGTCCCTAAATATTATATTGCCACATCAATAAGTTTGTTTTTATTTTTGAAAACTATATTCTGTACGCATTAAATCCCACTTAGATATTTGACTTATCATGTAATCGCTCTAAATTAGGTGGACAATAGGGTTTTAAAAAGTACCGAAATTCCACAGCAGAGTTTTAGTGAATATTTTTCTTAGACAGCAATTTTTTAAACGAAATACATTACTTTGTCTTTTTTCCTGTAAGATATATTTTTGCTGCTCTTTTAGGTACCAAACAAAGGGTACCAATTGGCTCTACTTCTACTTTCTTTTACCCCAGTGCACTGAACTGGTCTCACTTAGACACTGGCTCACTTTACACTATCATAACGGGGCATTCCTGGCAAATTATGTATACATTTGTGTTGACCACTTGGTTATTTACAACTTTCTGATAGGGGACTTAATTACAACTAAGGACTTAATGTGTGCTGAATTCTAGCATTAGACTTTACTATTTCACGTCGAAGCCTTGTTCATAGTAGAAGCTGTACAGTGTTTGTTTCTCTGAAAATCTTCCCTTATATTTGCCTTACGAACGTAACCTCGACGTCAGTAATCGTTCAAAAATGCCGAGGATTTCTCAGGGTAATTTCGTACTGTTCAAAGGGAACTCTTGCATTGATTTCAAAGCATAGGAATATCGTTTTCCTCTTCCTTTTTTAGTTTTATTTTTTTTTTTTGTTTTTTTTTCGTTTTTTTTTTGCGTTATTGGCGTTACCTCACATGACTTCTAAACTTTTAAGGTTTTTGAATATAGAAAATTTTCTTAATTTTATGGAATCCGCAACTTTAGAAAGACTATTGCTTTAATGTGTAGAAATATTTTTGTGCAACTGTAGTATCTAGAAATTTATTCTTCTAATGAAATATTAAAAAATAATTTACGTTTCCATTATTTTGCCATCTTTTTAATTTTCTGTTTGTATTTATTTTTATTTTTATTTTTTTAGAAAATAATTTTTTTCAAACAACACACAAAGAAGGTGAAAATTACACAAACTACACCATGTCATATTAAATTAAAAGAAAAAAATAAATAACACTTAATTCTTTATAGAGTCTTTATAAAAAAAAAACAACTTGAAATAAAATTTCTTAGAAATTAATTTCAAATTTATAAATTTGTTTTTAACAATTTTCCTTATTAAAGGAAATGGTGTAGTCCAGTGCAGTGCATTTTCTTTTAAGACATTTGTATTCTTTGACATGCATCACTGAAATTACGAGTATTAAAAATGCAAAGAATAAGAGAAGTAAAGAAAGGAAAAAATATTACAATACTTCAGATTGTTAAAAAGAAAATATTTACACGCTTGCATTCAATATAACGAGGGTAGATTTGTAAGTCAAAAAAAAATTTTTTTTTGACCGTTATGCAGTGAACTGCATTAAGAAACTTTTAAGAAAAACTAGAGAACCAAATATTTTTTATAGAATTTCTTGTTCTGTTTAACTAACAATAAAAAAAATAATTTTTGTTTTTGGTACTTATACCGGTACCAGTCATTTTGACTGGTATGTTTTTCTATGGCAGAAGACTATTCCTTTTCGTAATATACAAAAACGAATGTGTATGCGGTTTCCTTCTAGTTCTGAAGAGGATAATGAAAGCGGAGAAGATACACAACTTGAAGATACTGCAAGTGGAACTATTTGTAAAAAAGCAAAAAAAGGAGGTGTTGTTGGAAGGTTACCAACTCGTTGCATATTCAAAGATTTATCTAGGTGTACAGCATATGATACAGGAAATATTATGGAAGAGAAGCCAAGCAGTTGCTTTTTACTATTGATTGACTACCATATATTAGAGCATATCAAAATCGAGTCAGAAGCCTCTAGAGTTTTAGGGAAGAAATGGGCACTTTCACAGGATAAATTGAAAGCTCTACTGCATGCCCGAGGTCATAAGAAGCAAGAGGTTTGAAGCTGTCGTATTTATGTAACAAAAAATGGAGTTCTGAATTTTTTTTCTATAACTATTAGTGGCTTGACTTTACAGAAATTTTACGTTTCATTCGTTTCGATAAAAGAAATGAAAGGATTCAACGCTTGCAAACTGAAAAATTTGCGTTAGTGTCAACTGCTTAGAACAAATTGTCAACAGCCAAAACTGTTTCAAACCAGGAGCAAATATTACATAGATGAATAGAATAGATGAACAATTGTTTCCAATAAAAGCCAGATGTAGGTTTACATAGTATATGCAAACAAACCAGACAACTTTGGAATACAATTCTGGCTGGCTCCTGACGTTGAAACGAAGTATCTAAACACGAAATTTGGCAACACCTATTGGTGAATTTGTAGTAATTAGACTACTGGAGCCTTATACCATGAAAGGTAGGACTGTAACAACCGACAACTTTTTCACCAGTGTTGCTTTAGCTTCTAAATTATTAGCCAAAAACACTACGTTGCTTGGTACCGAACATTCGAACAAACGGGACCTTCCAAAAATTTGCAAGGAAAAGAAGGATAGAATGGCTCGTATTCCAACATTACTACATACAAAAAATGAATGTACACTTAGAGTTTATAAAGTTAAACCCAACAACAACAGATCAAATGGTACGAAAAGATAGTGTGAAATCAGGATCTAGGAGGTGGCCACTTCAAGATTTTTTTATATTTTAGAATTGTGTCGGAATAAATTCCTGAATTTTGTATAAAAATACAACCGGAAAGAATATTTCAAGGAAGGATTTTTTGTACCGTTTGGCTGAAGAACTCACCACTGATTATCAGTCATCAGGTCAAGAGACAATAAGTGAAGCTGACTGTCCAACAACTCCTCTTCCAGAAACACCCCGCCCAATACGTAAATGGTGCCAAATAGGATATTTTACCAATACTGTTTATTAATTCTATAAAACATTATAGTACGTACTAAATTTACACGCTCAAAACGTCTTTTTTGATTACCAGTCATATTGACTGGTATTGGTATAAATAGGTATAAAAATTTCTTGGTAAATCTAGTGTTAAAAACTAATTTTACAATAAATTTTCAATTGACCCTCGTATAATTAATTTTTGTAATTGTGTGTAAAACATGATGATGAAAAATCAACAATTCAAACATAGCAAAAGAGAAAAAACTGTTTTAAATAAACAACAACAACAAAACAACAACTGACTGACCGTATCAAAGAAAACAAATGTACGTGTATGTTTAAAGAAATGAAACAACAACAACAGCAACAACAACAATAAAATGTGTTTTAAAATGTTTAAATTATACGGGTGTGAAAAATATTATTAAAATAACAAAAACAGAATGAAAAATAAAATAAAAAAGGGAAATAAAATAAAAACAAAAACAAATTACGCATACCCTACATTATAGGCTAGGATCAGCAAAGGGTAGCAATGTTGTGGAAATCATTAGAAGTGCAACATACCTAGGGATCAAACAAACAATTTTAAATAAAATTTTTATACAAATGGTAGTCTTACTTTGCCACTGTTTCCCTTGAACGTACATGGTATCCAGAAAACATATCTCATGAATGGAGTTTTCATAACTCTTGGAGTACAATTTACAATTTCATTAAATTAAATTACAACATAATACTTAAGTGTTTGATATAATACTTTAATATAAAGCACTAGTTGTGCTGTCGAGCAAGGATTTTTGAGCCTCATTCCATGATGATTCTTTTTTAATGTGATTGTATTTCCCTCAGATATTATACACTATTCGATTCCATTTTCTACTCCAGTATGGATAACTTGTTAAGTTCAAGAGATTCGTATAATATATCCTGCATATAAAAGTCAAGCACTTATTTCTGATATTTATATCTGCAGTGTTTCTGTAACTACACTGCTTTGATAGTATGCTATCGTCATATCGGTATGCAGTATGATGTTCTCCGTACATACCTAACATACATAATTGGTCTTTACAAGTCTTCAGTCAGGATTACAACCAAGGTTCTCACACCACTTATGTACACGAGTGGCGATTCTGATTTTTGGGAAACCTTTACAATGTTTACTTTCTTTAGAGTTTTTGCCAGAAGAGTTGCCGAAGAGACATTTTTTCGTATTTCATTTTATTGGAAATGTCTGACCTGGGATTTGAACCAAGACCTCATGTCTAATAAGCCAACACACTATCTACTGACTACGGCGACTGTAAGTTCTTTGTACTAGTGTTGCTTATTCACATGATATCCCAGCATTTTTAGTGAGTCGTTGCGTGAGAAAATTCTTGTAATGTATCTCCTCTGAACAAACTTGGCTTACGATGTCTCTACTTTTAATGAATTGTAAGTTCTACGTACTCATAAACAACAATGATTATACGAATCGACTTTCCTTCTCAATTCTGTCCAAATGCCAATACGTCTAAGGTATCGAAGCCTTGAAATCAATGAGCAATAAATGGAGCGTGTCATTCTATAGATTTCTCTTTCCTTCTAATGGTATCAGAAGCTAAATCGGTGAAATAGTAGATACCGGCTAGTACGCTATCCTGTAGATTGCATAGAGGATCGGTCTGATCTATACAGCTTCTATTTGTCCGAAGAGCTGACTATTGATATCCAGATTATTCTCCATTTTATTTTAAGGTCTTCCTTGTGTTGTGATTAGTATTCCGTATACGGTATTAAGCACAGTAGCATCTTTGCAGTTGTTGTAAATATTCAACTAGCATTCTCCAATATAATTTACAGTGGTTTTCTTTTCTCCAATAAGGAGGCATTTTTTTCTTGCATTTGATTAAATGTAAGCAATTTCGCTCCAGTTGTGATATTAGCACTTAGCATTTCAACTAATATTTCATGTTCACATTGTGGCTTTGCCTATTAACTAGTTGGCTCCTGTTATACTTTCCTTTTCTTGTTTTAAAAACAAACATCAATAAAGAAAGCAAGTATATGAAGCAAATTTCTAAAAATAAAATGGAACTGAATCCGACTCCATTACGTTATATTCAAGAATGCAACTGATTGAAACCTTCCAGGCTACAGAAGAAGATGTATGTATGCCTTTCTATATTTAGAGAAGGTGACTGGAATCAGAAATTCTTGCAATTGAAACGAATTCCAAGGCAGTAATGATGCAAGATATGGAATGGAAAAATTTCATTGTAATTCCTACTGTTTCTAGCTATTATGGCTATTTTTATAGCTCAGTTGACATTGTTGCTTCCTAGAACTGTAACTGTTAAGATGAATTTCTGTGAAATACTAAATTTCAAGTCTGTTATTTAAGAGTTTATCTTAGGCTACCCTATACCCAGTATTTTTGCTGCAACTTGCTATTGCTACGATAACACTCAAATTAACAGCACTAATGCCTCTATATATTAAGCTGTAGTTTTCGTTGATGGAACCGTAACAGCTTAAACTTAATTTCACCTGCGATAAGCTCTTGTCCCAGTACCATGTCTGCTTATTTTCTGTTCATACCATACAATATAGAGTTTATTTCATTTCTTATGCGGGATTATAATGACACCTATAATGATAGTGAGTTTGGAGAAGGAGAAAGCTTCTTATCGCTTTTTTTATATTCAAAAACTTGACGAAATATTTTTTTCTTTCTCCCGTATTCTGTTATGTAGTCAAGCGGTTTTAGCTCACCACCACCACACCTCTTCCAATTGTCTTAAACAAATAGCAAAAAAAAAAAATAAAGAGTAGCAATTAAATATTGTAAAATAAATAAATTCAATAAATAAAACCACGTAACTTTTTCTTTATTTTTTTTTTTTTTTGTAAAATTCCCTTTGCATTTAATGTAAATACAAGTGTTGTTGTTTACTTATCGAACCACTCATATTAAAATAAATGTCGAATGAAAATATTTTTTTTTCTTTTTTTTTAATTCTTGAGTTCCTTATTCTGTTTAGCATGGGAGTCTGTTTATAAAGTTCATTGCAACTGACGTGTACGTAATATTAAACAAATATTGATCATATTACGTATACGCCACATGTGATGCTATAATACTTATACTCAATAGAGACAAAGTTAAGTATAGAAATTAAAAAATTATTAAAAGTTGTCTACGAAATTAAAGTGAACATTAAAATAAAGCTCATATCTCTGTTTGCAAGAGCTTTATTCACATAAAAAAAAATAAATGATTAATGGCTCTAACGAGCAATTGAAATTTTCTTTTTCACTGACTGTTTTAAGTCACCGAAAGAGGATGTTACATTATGCGACCTTCTCAACAAGTCTTTTGAAGTGATTAAGTCCTTGAGTAGAACACTGAGCAATCCGTAAAAAACATTTTCAAACTAAAACAACTATAACGACACGATTTTTGACATAAAAAACTTAATAAACCTGACCTCTTGCTCCCGATACAACTACACTCAATTCAATTTTACACATAAAATTGTTTATACGCAATGACAGTTGACACTTGATTTCAAAGCAAAGAACTAATTAACAAATGGAGTAGCTTGCTTCGAGACAACCCACGGAAAATATATAAAACTATTCTAGTCATAGCAAGTGTCCATTTAGTGGAGTATCACTAGCAACTACGCAGCTAATGCAGTGAAATTGTATGGCAGCTAATAAATAGGATTGTGAGAGTGAGACAAGAGGTTCATAGATAGGTAAGTAGGTAGGTAGGTAGAGGAGACCGTCCCCAGTAAGTCGCCCGCAAGGGACCCATTGTTATACCACAGAGATATAAGATTTAATACAGCATTAAATCGCGTGATCTTGAGACCAATTGACATCGGAATACATTGAAATAACTTGTTCTTGAAATTGTTTCTGCCATACACCGATTGCTACATATGCAGTTCAGCAAGTAGTGTGTACACAACGCTTCTGGAACACTGTTAGAATTTCGGTCTTATCTTCAACAAGCAAAGCTCAATCATGCCGACTCACCATGCCGCATTTTACATGGATTGCATGAAGATTTTCTGTGCCTCAAATTAGTTTGCAAATACGTTTCATAGGAGTAGATTCAATTTTTTTCCAAAAATTAACATCATTGAGGGTTCTTACCAGCTACGGGTTTGAGCTCAGTTAAGTTCAGTCAGCCTTGTGTGAAGACGCGATGTGTTTGAAGAGAGTAACCGCCGTTTGAAGATCTCCGTTACAAAGATCTGTCGAATAATTGTCCAGTAATTGTTATTGTTTATACAAAGGGTATAAACAGAGGAATAGCAAAGAAAAGCAATTGTTGTTGTTGTTGTTGTTTACATCAAGTTGTGAACAGTGGTACACAGAATTGTTCTAACAATAAAGAATTTTAATTAAACCTAAACACAAATTTATTTTTATTGTATTTACGATCTACGAGCTCATATTTTAAACGTTTTTAAAAAGGTAAAAACTTAAAAATTGGTCGAATTTTTGATACATACAGTTAGAGATCTTTTATCCTACGTAGTGCTTCCAGAAATTTTATGTTATTGAAAACGATGCTAATTAATATTGTCGGCTATTCAAAGCAATAACAACAGCAATGTTTTCCGGACACCGACCTGTACGTTAACGCACAGGAATGTTGTTGTCCATAGGATTAGAAGTGAAAATTATTAACATATTGCAACCTTTCAGTCAGGTTTATGGCCTAGCTCCTTATACCACTAGTGTTGTGTGCGTTAATTTTATACAAGAAAAACGGAGTTTAAAATCAACTCCGAACGACAAATTTTTGTGAAACTTTTCAGAGCTTTTGTCAGAAACCTGTTGAAAAGAAGTCGCCGAAGAAATATTTTTCTAATATTTTCGTTCTAATGTCTGACCTGTGGTTTGAAGTAGTCTGACGTATTGAAACCAAAAATAGTTGATTTGAGAACGATATGCTGTGACTTCCCTTAATTAAACCTGAATTCGTATGAGGAATTTCAAACTGAATTCAATATAAATTTAATTTAACCTGAGCAAATAAATATTTCTCGTCATATTTACACACATCAATAGACAAATTGTTATTAATGTTTTAAAAGTTTAAATAAATATTTACTGGTTGATTTTTTATTTTGATTGCGAATATTTGATTTGATTTAAAACAAACAAACTCAATTTATTTATTTATTTATTTTCTTTTCTTTTGTTGTAATACGACAAAAAAATCATAAATTTAAACAAATTCACAGATTTGATACGCATCGTTAAGCAACCAAGAAAAAAAAACTAGAGAAAAGCAAAAAAATAAATTAAACAAATAATATCACTTGTATTAAAACAACAACAAAAAAATATGAACAGAAATAAAACTGTTTTAAAATGCACATTATTATGGCGCAAGTTGACATTTTTATTTTAAAAAAAAATAAAAAAAATTCCTTTTTTTTTAGAAAATATTTTTTCACATGAAAAAAAAATTACAAGAAAATTATTTACACTTGAAATGCAAAAAAAAAAAGCGAAAATGTGTTTCAAATAGAAAACAAAACGAACAAATGAAAAAAGTCTAACATGACAAATGATTTCACAATATTTTAGCCAGAGATGGATAGTTTGTTATACAAGCCTAGGAATGGTATTTCCAACAGTCAAGCTCTAGTCTTTGGCTTTACGCACGTAATGCATTGCATTGGAATAAGAAAGGTGGATTGGTAACTAAGGAAAGGAAAGGATTAATGCGTGGTAAATTGATATTTAAATTTTTTTATAAAACAAGATAATGATGCCCTTAACGCTCACATTCTCATTCACAAGCATACTATTCGCAAATTTTTAAGAACTTTTCGAGGCACCCACTCAGTGCAATAATAGATCTTTTAACAGACAATTCCGGTCTTTTTAAAGCTACATCCGTCCAATAAGTTGTCATTTATTCAGTCTTGTTCACCAAATCACTATGGACGACGGATAATAACGGTTGTTCGCTGAGTAGGTTCTGAGGCAGTTGGCAATTTACATCGTAAAGACACCCATGTCTAGTTGTCGAATTTAGAACAATACCAATCCACATCTGGTCAAATAGTGTCTAATACAACCGAAGAAAGTCACTGTTTAATGTGGAATTTGACCATCAGTGGTTCATATTTCCTTGAGAACGACGTTGACCATACAGATGGTCATCAACCGCAAGTACAAATTTCTTTTGGCCTCAATTTCATGATCTGGACTCCAATTCCAGGTCAGACATCTCCAATTAAACGAAATATGAAAACATATTTCTCCTGCAACTTATTCTCAGCAGATTTCCGGCAAAAATTCCTCAAAGTAAATAAAATTGCTATGAAAAGTTTCTCAAAAATCTGCCTTTGGGAGTCGACTTTAAACTGTAGATTCCGCCATTCGCATGTAAAATTAACACATACAGCATAAATGGTGTGAGAGGCTGGATCGTAATCCTAAATAAAGGGTTGTAATGAGAAATTATGTTGTATGGTATACGTACCACATGTATCACTCCTGCCACATTCGATTTTCTGCAAGAGCATGGTCATCAAACGTGGATGTGATGTGAACTGGCTACGGTAAATGTGTTATTTGATCTCATTAGAGTTTTTCTTGTGTGGATTTCTTAAGTCAGAGGCACAGCAATCCTCAAAGCAAATATAATCCATGGCATCGGTCACATGATGGCATGATTTGTGCGCCACAGTTATGGTAAATACTACATTTCGAATGCGCTCTGCCGAAAGAAGCCGTGGTGGATACTTGAAAGATGTTGTTATCTACACATAACGGCTTCAATAGGTCTTGAATTTTGGAATTTGAATAGCAATTAGCCCTAGACTAAATGAGTTAGCCACAGCATCTCTTAAATTATTAGCCGCATTATGGCTGGTGAAACCAACTTTTACTGTTCAGCTTTAGAGTACACTGTTGGTTGATGTTATTAAAAATCCTACATGATCGGAGAGTTGATTCGAAGTGCAGGGTATTTATAAAGGAAACTATGAATTTGTGTCACCACCGTCTATCTCTGGAAGACCCCTTCATGAGCAGAGGGATGGCTAAGCTCCAGCAGAATTCTTATGCACTGTTTCAAAGCTAACAAAACGTGATTTAGAATCCCAATCCGAAGAGAGGAAATAATTAAAAGTACAACAGATATCATCAACTAGCAGCCTTCGAGTAATTGTGCTTATGGTAGTATTCCTTTCAAATATACATTTTAAGTAATATTTTATATGAGTTTACATACATACATACATACATGCATACATACATAATTGGCCATTACAACCCTTTAGTTAGGATTACGGCCTAGCTTGTGTGCCTTAATTTTATCCTTGAGTGGCTGGACCTACCGTTTAACGTCGACTCCGAACGACAGCTTTTCAGAAACTTATTCATGGCAGTTTTATTTACTCTCAGAGTTTTTGCCAGAAGTCTGCTAAGAGGAAGTCGCCGCAGAATTTTTTTTCTTTTTTTTTCATATTTCGTTTTTGATGACTGGCCTGGGGCTCGTACCCGGGCTTTACGTCTAGTAAATGAACACACTACCTACTTGACTACGGCGACTACTTATATGAAGTTTAGTGCCCGAAAATAAATTTACTGAACAACTCCCTTAAGATTTAAAATAAAAGACTTGCTTATGATGCATTTTATGAAATAAATTCTCAAATTGAAACTTATTTAACAAAGTGTGAAGACACAGGCAAAATATGCTTCAACGGTGAATATCAAAGTGTATGAGTGAATATTAGATGGTAATAAAATTTAAAACTGTAGAACATGACCCCCTCCCTTCCTCTATATAGATAATAATTTTGACACTTAACGGTTGTTCCATAGGATAGGAAAACAATTTTTGTCAAATTCCAAAATGAAGTAAAATAATGAAGAAATTTATTCCGAAAAAAGTACTTTAAAAATTTAATTTTGCAACAGCCATTAATCATGGGTGCGCAATAGTCGAAATTCCATTCAGTACATAAATTCTTGGGTCCAATAAAATACAAAAAAACAAAACAAAAATTACGACAACAAAAGAATAAAAATGATGATGTGAACACAAACAAATGATTTTAAATAAATATTTAAACATTTCAACAGAAAAACTGCTACAAATAAAACAAATCACACAACGAAGTCTTTCATAACAGTGGATCATTGAAGAAAATCATTACGAGGGTAGATGAGAATGTAAGGAAATATGAAATGAAGAATTTATATTCTTTGCTTGTGCTTATGCTTTAGAAAACAACATCAATTATTAAGAAATATTCTTTTAGCACTAATTAAACAAACAGCAAATGTTTGATTTAATAAAAATAGAAGTTTTTCCATTGTATTATACGGACAATATTAAATTTCCAATGTCCTTGAGAAGCTATTAAGGTTTAATCAAGAAAAATCAAGAAAAAAAGGTCTTTTAATTGTCTTTAGTACCCATGTTTATTGTTGCCTTACTTACCATAACCTTACATGCTGTCACAGTAGACAAATATTTATTCAATTAAAAAAAAACAGAAAGAAAACATAGAAAAATTAAAGAAAATAAAAATAAAAAAATATTAAACAATTAGTCATCCTCGTCAAATGACGTGTTAAATTGCCAATGACACATTTGAAATAATCCCATTCATTCATCCATCCAATCATTCATCCAATCACTCATTCACTCAATCGTCTATCCATCTTCATCATCATCATGAAATTTCATCTTCAGCAGCCTTAAATAAATGCAAAAAATTATTTTTAATCATAGAAATTATATTTGTTCTCCTTTTTTTATTTGTAAAATTTAAAATTAAACACACATTTTAAGTTTCCTAACGTCTGAATTTTTAATTCTTTAGCCTCTTGTTATTGTTGCTAAAATTCTAATTTGCCAAAAAAAAAAACCAAGAAAATTTGTGTGTTTAACTGGGAATTTTTATGTGAAAAACCGCAAAATGTTTAACAACCTCACGTATTATGTTTGAAATGAAAACTTTTTTTGTTTTTAAATGAGTTCAACAATTTTTTTTAATAGTTTTTAATTAAATTAAAACAAATAATTTAGACGCAAATAAAAGAGAAACTAGAAAATAAAACAAATTTAAGCTTGGGTCATATAAAAAGTATTTGTGGTTTTTACGTACATTATAGAGTTCAAGTTTACTTTATAGAAAAGAATTCTTAATCAGAAAAAAACTCAAATGAAATTGTGGATAAATGCCTGCCATGTGTATTCAAGATTACTTCATCTAAATAAGGACCGTACCTAGCCCGAACGAGGTCCATTATTGCTTGAATTTAACCCCAGCTCAAGCCAACCTGTATCATAACCACGAGTAAGACAGCTTTTTGTCGGAAACCGTCATGAACCCATATTATATTCATACATACATACATACATACATACATACATACATACATAAATACATAATTGAAAGGTTGACTTCAGTAAGGATTACGACCTAGTTTCTCACACCACTTATGTTGTGTGTTTTAATTTTACGCATGAGTGGCGGGACATACAATTGAAAGTCGTGAGTGGTCAGCAAACCATACAGATCACATCCACAAAGACCATGCCCTCAGATCGCTCGTGTGGCTGGTATTGCGGCCTGAGCTCTGCCTTACACAGCGCCATTCTATTGGAACTACGTGTTGTTGGTGCAAACACCATTCAATTCAGACCAAAATAAGTTAGTAATCATCGACTTATAGGGCTTGCCGTTGACAGTAAAGGCCTGGCCAATGTCGTTCTCAAAGAAATATGGGCCGTTGACGCTGGTAGCTCAAAATCCAAAGCAAACGTTAACTTTTTCGGAATGTAATGTAGGCTTTTGAACCACATGTGGATTGGAATCGACCCAAAATCCAGCTGCCAGTGACTCCAAAGCCCATTCAGCAAACACTCGTCGTTTTCGATGGTCTTCAATGGTGATTTCACAAAACTTACTGAATAAATGACAACTAGTTCAGCGAATGAAGATAATGAAGTCCCTGTAGTCTAGTAGGTAGTGTATTGGCTTATGAGATATTATGCCTCAGTTCAAACCCCAGGTCAGTCATCTCCAACAAAATGAAATATGACAAAATATTTTTTCGGCGCCTTCCACTCAGCAGTTTTCTGGCAATAAGTCTGAGAGTTAATAAACTTGCAATGAAAAAGTTTCTCAAGCAAATCTGCCGTTCGGAGTCGACTTCAAACTTTAGGTCCCGTCACTCATGCATAAAATTTACACACACATTATAGGTGGTGATAGAAACTAGGTTGTAATCCTGACTGAAGGGTTGTAACGACCAGTTGTGTGTGTAAGTAGTTCGACAGATGAAGCTTCAACTCTCACAGTTTAAAAACTTCTGTTGATAAACCATTAATTCGAATTGTTTGATTTAAAAACCGATTTTTAAAAAATTCATTTAAATTTATCAATACTTACAGCAAAATTTTCTTTTTTGTGCAAATAAAATCTCCAACAGGAAATAGTTTTGAAAGGAAACGTATGCTTCCATCGACAATTGCTAATAGGCTTAGACGATAACAGACACAAAATTTTTATATTTCTGTGCAAAAGCAAAAATTAAAAAATAATCAAATAAAGAACACAGTAAATATTATTCTCACATTGATTTTACTTTTGAGGATTTTTTTTCTTCTTCTTAAAATAGGTCAATAAATCAATTGTTTACATACTTGGCACTCAACAAAATGAAAACACTTTATGCCCACCCAAGAGTCTTTTTATTTTCTTATCAATTTATTCATTTATTTACTTTTCTTTTTAAAATTAATAAAAAAAAACATGTTTTTAAACAGGAAAAAACAACAACAACAATTATAAAAAATATATCTTTAATACTTATACAAGCATGACTTTAACTTGTAAGATTGAAGTGAAAAAAAAGTGAACAATTCTTTACTTTGCAGTCAAATTGGCCTTAACTAAAGGAAATAGTAACAACAACTATTGCCAATAAACTGATTTCCTTTCAACATTTTTTCTGTTTTTTTCCTAGTTTTAATAGCACAACACAAATACTCTGCCAATAAATCATATACAACCACATGTTTTAAAGGAAAACCAATAAAAAATAAATGAAATTAAAAAATAGTCGAGAAAAAATCAAATAAATTGAAATTAAATTGTAGAAAAGTAAATTAAAAAATAAACAGAAATAAAATAAACAAAAATTGTATGAAAACAAGTTGTTTTAAATCAAATTAAATGTTGAACATGTGTTGGGATTTGTTCAAGGAATTTAAAAGGATGTTCAATTTAAAACAAAAACACAACGTTACATGCATGCATTGGTATTGAAACACTGCTAAAAAGTATTTTTCTTTTGAGGTCAGGTCTTAAGTAGAGAACGGAAATAAAAGGATTTCAAATTTAAATAAAAAATCTTTCAGGGAATGATTCCTACTCATCGAAAGTATTGTGATTGAACTAAGAAAATAGTTTGTGGAAGCGCGGAATGTTTATGAATATTAAATTCGAATTTGTTTATTTGTTCTAGAGAGAACATTCAATCTCATTTCCATCGAGCACATGCCGTTGTAGAAACGATAAAACTCAAGTAAATACTTAAATCAGATGATAGAGTTGTATACTTCTCTGTATTTAGTAAATATATTCGCCCTCATCTTCTGTGAAATATGTCTTACGAAGCAATTCAATATGTACTTCTTACGGTACTTGAATGTGTCTGCACAACATGTCAGAAGTTCCTAACGTCCATGCTTCAGAAATTTCGATGTGGTGGATAAATTTCAGCCCACCAGCTCATTAAACGATAGGCCAACATGTGGATCATTGACGAAAGTCAAGATCCGCCAAAAACATTGCCGCAGTCTGTGAAAAATGCGAGAGAATCCAGAGCACTCGGTTTCGCTTCGCTCATAAGAACTCAGCTTTTCGCATATCACAACATGGCGAATTTTGTGTCATGACTCGGGACTGTACTCATATGAAATTCTACTGACACAGCCACTGGAGGTAAAGTCCCAATGGGCTCTGCAGCAGTCGTCAATTGACCCTTATTTCCATCTAAAAATCATATTCCGCAATGAGGCTCATTTCTAGATGACAGGCATGTGAACAAAAAATATGTATGAAATTTAATATAGGATTCAAGAGTATCCCGAAAAAGTCGTTGTTAGGCGTGGAGTCATCGGTCCACACTCCTTTGAGAACAACGTTAGAAGAAAACGACTAACGATCGATGATTACCAACTTCTTTTGCCCTTAATTAAGTGAAATGACATCTGGTTTCGACAGAACGATGCTATGTGCCACATTGTTCATGTCGTATTGGATATTTTGCACGAACGATTTGATGGCATGTTCATCTTACATGAGGGTGATGGGAACTACCGAGGATTTTACTTGTGGTATTTTCTTAATTCAAGCCGAAGCGGTTCTGAAAACAATCACAGTTCAGGCTCGGCGATCAAATTCAGTATGATTTGTGCACCAGAGTTATAGAACATTTAATATTTCAGATGCGCTCCACCCAGAGAAGTGGAGCCAATATTCGAAAGATGTTATATACCATACACAATGACATCAATAAGTCTTTCAAACCTACAAAAAATCCGAAACATCTCACACAAACGATATTTTTCTTCAATATCGATCATCCTTCTCGGACCATGTTAACATAATGAATGTTTTAAGCCCGATTTCTCAAATTCCAAAATAGTTTGGGATATACCACTAATTGGGTTTTATTATAAACACTTTAGGCTACAGTTTATATATAATGGGGTACCTGCAGCAGATCCCATTTTCCACAATATCAATCATTATCCCGTCATCATGCATATGGGCAATTTCTTCCATGATCATTTTTTGTATCTTCTGATTGTATTGTATTTTGTATCTTACCATTGTTCTGTTAACATTAACATTGGCTATGTTTAAACTTTTGGTTTTTGTCTTTGCTAGTTGAATTTCAATTTAACTTCACGCACATTATATATGTATGTATACTTGGATCCGATTTCCTATATATAGATCCAAAAAGTTGTCCAGCTATAAATATTTACTGCTATTAACTATTTCACATTACTAGGTTATCATGAAGATTTGCTCTGTTAACAACAAAATTGCCTATGCTAAAAATTTTGGTTTGCGTCTTTGATTTCGCTTTGATTTTTAACTCAATAATGGCAATTGAAGTTCTTTAAAATTTATAATAAGATTTAAAGGCTCAAAATTGATCATTCATTTTTACATCTGTCATTACTCTTGGAAATCTACACACAATTTTATTTTAAAAAAATTGTTTTGATTTATGAAAAGTATATGTACAAATCAATAAATTTAAATAATTTATTCATATTTCAGGAAAAACAAAACAATCTCTCTACATCATAATTGTGTTTTAATTTGTTATGATTTGTTTAATCACAATACGTTTTAATGTTTTTATTGTGTAAATAAAATGTTATTATTTGTATTGTGGTATTAAATTTATTTGTTAATTTAATTTAACTCTTTATTATTGTGTTGTTGCTTTTTATTGTTAACCAGGATTATCGCACGAGCAATTGAGGAAGATAAATTATTTTTATGTGAATAAAATTTAAGAAATATTCGAGTATTAATATACATACATACTAAAGGTCTGCAACGAATAACTTTTTTGCTTCATATGTGCAACTCGCTGTCGGATAAATAGAGTACTTACTCTCTCTCTCTAACAGCGCAAGCAGTGAAGAGAAGGGAATGTGTCCAAGACAAATACGAGTAAGAATTTATCCGAAGCTGCTTATGTTCCGTAAAAAGAGTACTCATTGAAAAATATATCCGCAAAAACAAGTACTCATAAAATTATGTTCACTTCATGTGGTACTTCATATACTCGCAGAATAAAACACCACATAACTGATGTTTTTTTAAACATATAAATGCTTTCGTGTATGAACAAACTTATAAACTACTTGTTAGACATTTATTTATTAATCATTGAAATAAAAAAAAATATAAATCAAAAATAGTCAAATTTTTTTGGAAAATATTTTTTATTTTTTTTTTATTTTTTGCTTTTTGATTTAAAAAAGTCTTTATTTTCAATGAACTAAAAACAATTAAAATAACAAAAAAAATCACTTAAAATTACTAAAACGTAAACAATTTTTCTTCGCCAAACTATTTCGTGGTGTTTGCAGTACTCATTGGTATTTGTAGTACTACGTGAAGTTTGGTGGTACTCATTGTACTCGACATGTTTAGTGCCGGTATTTTCGAGTAAGAAAGAAAGTTGAACGCAGTCAAATAACAACAAGAAGTTATTCGATAATTTTGTTGTTCTCAAAAAAGAGTACATACTTTTCTTCTTCGGATACTTCGAATAAGTGTGCGTGTATGCTAGATCTTATGTACTTTTTGAAGTCAAATACATTTGTGCAGACCTTTAATACATACATACATACATAATTGGTCAATAAAATCCTTCAGTCAGCATTACGACCTATCTTATCACACTACTTATGTTCTGTGTTTTAATTTTATACATGTGTAGCGGAACTTATAGTTTAAAGTTTATTCCGCTGACAGAATTTTTGAGAATCTGTTTCATGGCAATTTTTTTTACTCTCAGAGTAGATGCCAAAATCTGTGGAGAGAAAGTTGCCGAAGAAATATTTATTTTCATATTTCGTTTTGTTGGAGCTGTCTGCATCTGGCGTTTAAACCGTAGTCTAACGTCTAATAAGTCAACACAATGCCAACTAAACTATTATATTCTGCATCCATTTATTTATTTATTTCCATTTTCTTCATTTTAATTTTTTTTAATTTCCTTAAATTTAAATAATTTTTTTCATTGTAAGAAAATGCTATGATTCAAAGAAAATTCCAACATTTCCGGTCGTACTAGAGTCTGCGTTTGAAATCGAAATCACAACCTTTACCCTTAACAACAAGCTCTCTTAACCCCCCCAGTCAACCACAATAGCTGTCAATTAGAGTTAAAAATGTTTCATTATGTTTTTCTTTTTTTTTATACATTTTTAATTAATTTCCATCATATTGTGTGACTATTAAGGAACAGCTTACAGCTTTCAGAATATACACGAAAAATCTCTGAAAACATTTCCACAATAACTCTTAAAACAGACCACAAGTAAAGCTTTAGTAACCCAAATAATACATTTTTTCTCCCTTTCATTCCCCCAATTAGTTTCCAGGTAGATTTACCCAATGGAAGCAATACAGGCAAGTAACAAAAAAATGGGGAAAATTTAGTAAAAAAAAAATGATGGTAAAAATAAACATATGAAAGCAAAAATTAAAAAAAAAATTGGACGAAACAAAGGGCTTCTACAATTTCAGTGAAACATTGAATTGAAATGAAATAAAAAAACTGTAGTTAAGCATTCTGTAACAATTCTATTCACATACACACACACAGAGAGATAACTTATACGCTTACACATTTACATACGTCAGTTGTATTATGATTAAGGAAACAACAACAACATCAGCAAAAAAGTACGTCAAAATAAAAAGCAGAAAAGCGTACCAGCAACAAATAAAAGCTTAAATTAAGCACTCGAAGGCAAATAGTGTTGTTTTGTTTTATTTGTTGTTGTTGTCAGTGTATCCGGTATAAAAAGTTGAAATAATAACAGTGGCAGCAATAACAATAACAACAACGACAACAATAGTGATAACATACTAACAAAGACAAGAGATATGAAAAGTAAAGTGAGAAACAAAAAATACAAGAAAAAAACGGCTTAACAGGAGACAGAGTGTAACAAAAGTTTTTCAATGAGTTCTTGTGTATAAATGATTGCGTTTTATTTACATTTTATTTTTCACACACACACGCTCGCATACATCTCTAATCGATTTACAGTGTTATTTTTATAGCAATTCTAGAGCGTGTGTGTAATTGTTTTGATTTAAATGCATGAAATGGCAATTTCTCATAAACATTCGCATGGTCTGTAATAAAAAACCGTTGTTCATAAAATATTCACGCTCTCTCGCTTGCTCTCTCCCTCTCTCTGACGCCTACATGCCTTTACACATTGATACGGTTACATGTGTTGTTAAGTGCTTGTACACACAAACAAAGATAAAATCTTAGATATTCATATCAATTCTCATAAATTTTAAACACGCAAAAACATTGAATTATTCATCCATCCTTGGTGGTTTTTATTCATGAATTGTTACGCATTGTTGGTAATAATTTACGCATAATATCGCTATTAACGTTAAAGCTGTTGTTATTATCTCAACTGCAATACCTTAATGCGCGGCAATAGAAGTGCATTTTGTATTTGTAGATTACTTTTTGAAGTACTTGTTGCTGTAGTTTTTAATACAGGGTAGTTTAAATGCAAAATGTTTATGGATTTTTTTCTGTGGCACATAAATACATACAAAAACTGAATGCTTAGAGAAAAATTCTGAAAAATTTGAAAGCTTTCCTAATTAACAACAAGTAGAGGAAGAGATTCAAGCATATAATGCAACCGAATTTCTGTTGAAATAGTTGAAGATTTGGTTGTCAATTTCGGTCAAACCTCCATCCCTGTAGATCTTTATTATTAATTGTGGAACTAGAAATCAAATTTTATAGAACGCTAGTACGTCTTGCTCTCTCATACGGTTATCAAACCAGAACACCAGAAATAGCAGATCAGTCAGCTACTGTGCTTTAAAAGGCAAATATTACGTACAATTTTTTGCTGCATTGAAATGAATGCTACTTAATGCAAAATCAAAATCTAAAACATTCAATTACTTGGCTAGAGTTTCACATAATTTTCATGTTTATTTCAAGATATCACGCATCAGAATATGCTCTAAATATCTGGGATAGAACATTCTAATTTCCATCCAAGAACTTTACTGCGTCCTGTCAAACAACTCACAGCAGAACTTTACCCTATGATTTCACATGCAACAATTTCTTTTTTCATAACAAGACCAGCTTTGAAAATCACACGCCTGATGCTAAAACTTGTTATGGCCAAAGACCATGATGTTCACACCTAACTTTGCTGCTTATTCTACAGTTTTTTCTGTTAAGCGTTGCCTATCTTTAAATATAAATAAAGCACAGTATGTGTAAGATATTTTTTATTCCCTAAAAAGACTACTTGATGCCATTAGATGGTATATAGAGTAGTTCAAATGTCCTACAAGATTTCTCTGGGTAGAGCGCATCCAAAATATTGAAATTTTCCATGCCTCCGGCATAGAAATCAAGCTGAGTTTAACAGATGGCTTTGGTTGTGTTAGCTTTAAGGTACACCGCAGTTTATTCGCACACAATGGCGACTTAAGAAAACCCCACAAGAAAGAGTGTGATGAAATGGTACGATCTCGATCTCAACTCCATGTAAGATGACCATGCTCGTAAATCGCTCATGTAGAACATTCAAAATGGCATGACCTGTATGCCACATTATATGCAAGTCATGCCAACAAAAAAGTTAGTAAACATCGAATAATAAGTCGCCGTAGTCTAGTAGGCAATATGTTGGCTTATTAGACGTGCGGCCTCGGGTCAAATCCCAAGTCAAACATCTCCAACAAAACGAAATATGAAAGAATATTTCTTCGGCGACTTAATCTCAGCAGATCTATGGCAAAAAGTCTAAGAGCAAATAAAATATGCCATGAAAAGTTTCTCAAAAAATCTGTCATTAGGAGTCGACGTTAAACTGTAGGTCCTGCTACTCATGTATAAAATTCACACACGCAGCATAAGTGTCGGTGAAGCTAGGTTGTAATCCTGGCTGAAGGGTTGTAATGACCAGTTGCGTATGTATGTATGTGAGCTGAACATCGATTTATAATGTTCGCCAATGATAATGGTGGCCTGGTGAGCGATATCCTCAAAGAAATATAGCGGCGAGCCAAAAATCTTTCGGATCTTAATTGGCTTGGTATCGTACTTAATTCGGCAATTTTGTTTGTGCACGTACTATTTCATCCAGAAATAGGCCTTTTCACTGAAGATGATTTTCCAACGAAATTTAAGATCATTCTCACGCAAAAGAAATAATGCTGTATTCAGAAAAAAAAGGCCATTAATATTGATTAAACTTTAGTATCATGCACAAACTCTTGCTTTGTATTGTAGATTTATACGAGAGAGTAATAAATTTTTAAATTAAATTTCTCCATAATGTCTTAAGAGTTTTAAATTTTCAAAATAATAAATAAATACTGACTCTTATTATTTTTAAAAATTTATTCTAATATCCAAACATAATAGGCAATGATTTCAAGTAAGCATTCTGCTCTTATTGTTCGCATGAGCATACATTTATAAGTTCACAAAAAATGCTTAAAAGTATGGAAGCATAAGCAATAAACGTGGTTCTTATCAATGTATTGTTGAAAATATTTTTTAGCGATTACCGCGATTACCGATATTAAGCTGGATATATATCGTATGTACGCATACATATATACATATACCTGTCATTATGAAATATTAAATATTTCTGAAAATCAATCGATAAAATCCAGAACTCTTAGAATTGAAAACAAATCCCAGATTTAAAATTTAATTTCCTGTAAAATTATAATATTATTCCGTAAAAATACAAAAGATTATTAATTAAAACATAAGACATGTTATTCATTGTTTATAGTTTTAATTTACATGCCCATTAAACTTTCAAAAAATATTCCAATAAAATTAATAATTTCTTGTATTTATAAATAGTTGGTGCACAGCATGATTTCCTTTTAAAAATTGTTCTTTCCCCCATTTGTATGCGTTTGGTTGAACTGCTATTCATAAATAAAATGCCCCCACACACAATATAACAACAAATATTAAATTTTATTTTCAATCTATTTTTATCGTATTTATATTTTTCTTTATATTTTCTTAATAAAAATAAACAATCTGAACAACAACATTCGTGCTCACCAACAACGGGTGATTGATACGAAATAAATTGTTATCACATGTGGCGTATACGTTATATGGAGAAATTATAAATATTAAGTATACGCACGGGGTATCAGCAATGGGGCCATAGCATATAAAACAAATTAAAAAGCAATTAATTTCAACTAATTATATACAGAAAAGCTGTATTAAGTATTAATTTTATTCACTATGATTTTTCACAGTTTCACTGTCTGCCGCAGTAATACTGGATCCGGTATCAAATATGTATGTACAATGCTGGCATAGTAATAATATATATGTACATACATACATAATTGGTCATTACAAGCCTTTTTGTCAGGATTACGAACTAGTTTCTCACACCAGGACCTACAGTTTAAAGTCGATTTCTAACGACAAGTTTAATTATAATTTTTTTTTTTTTTGAGAAACTTTTCATGGAATTTTTTTTTTTACTCTCAATTTTTTTTTTTTTTTTGCAAAATATCTGCTGAGAGGAAGCCGCCGAAGATATATTTTTATATTTCATTTTATTGTAGATATCTGACCTGGGGCTTATACCTTGGTCTCATGTCCAATAAGCCAATACACTACCTACTAGACTACAGATACTACTACGCAATATATTGTTACGAAAACGAAAAATCTATAGACTGGTGTTTTGCTTTTACATTGCTTAACATTATAATTATAAACAAAAGCTACAAAAACAAAACAATGCAGTAAACAAACCTGTTTACAAATTATCGTATTGCTTAAAATAACAACAAACACCAGCTTAAAAAATGGTAAACAAAACTACAACGACAAACACCAGCTTAAAAAATGGTAAACAAATGTAAACAAAATACACAAGCAATAATACAATAATAAATGTAAACAACTATGTTTACATTTATACAGATTTCGAGAAGGCAAAGTCATGAACATTCGCCTTCAAGAACATTCATCAGACTGTTTTCTAAAGGCAAGGCAAAGCAGGCGACTGAGTGAGTGAAGTCAGTCTTTTGTGAAGAAGCAGTGTGTTTGAAGAGAGTAATCCTGGTTTGAAGATCTCCGTAACAAAGATCTGTCGAATAATTGTCTATTAAGTGTTATTGTTTATGTAAAGAGTATAAACAGAGAAATAACAAAGAAAAGAAGCAATTGTTGCTGTTTACATGAAGTTGTGAACAGTGGCACACAGAATTGTGCGAACAATAAAGAATTTTTAATTAAAAACTAAACACAAATTTATTTTTATTTGATTTGCAATCTACGAGCTTATATTTTAAAAGTTTTTTAAAAGTTAAAAACGTAACAATATATTCGTTTAATTTCTGTAATGTTAACGTCTATAGTTTCTATGTTAACGTCGTTATGTGACGTACATAGGTCACCTAAAAAATTGCCAGTAAACTGCAGACAATTGTTTGCTCATAGAGAGTTTAGAGCAGCTTGCAATGAATAAATTACTTTGAGATTTGTTTTAATCTTTTCAAAAACATATTTAAGTTGAGGCTTATTTTGTAAAAAAAAAAATGGAAAAAACGGAAATGACTCAACAACAACTTTTGGTTACATAACACTTCCTTAAAAAGCATATTAAATTATTCTAACGAAAATAAATCGTGAACGTACATGCATGGTCCTTTACAAAGGAAATAAATTGCCTTCAACAACAATAAATTATAAAAAATTCACACGTTTTCCTAGCCTTAATTCCATTTTAAACTTTCTTTTGAATTTATAAATATGGACGCAGAATTTCTCCTGAATACCTAAATACAATAAAACTTATAATTCCTGTGTTCTCTTGCTTATGGCTGATAATAAGGTCCAGGTGTATTAGTGTCCTTTTTTTAACTTTACAATGTGACAAGTTGATGTTTTTTATGTTTACGCTGAAATTTGTTTTTTAAATCAATTTTCCTAAGCATGTCACATTATGCACGACAACCTTTTTGGTTTCTTTTTCTTATTTTCTATGCGGTTTTTTCTTTTCCTTTTTTTCTTTTATATTCCTTTTGTATTTTTGTATTCCATAGAAATTGTTTCTGTAACGCATACAGATACTCCATCAACCACTTGGCCACGTACAACCCCAAAAAAAGTAACATTTTTTGTTTATCTCCTTTGTTTACCACATAAAACGCAAATGAAACGCAATGTGAAGACTGACAAAAAGCCTCTGAAGGGAACAAGAAACCATCAGGATACACGCGTAATTTCAATCACTAACAAACACTTTAGAAACAGTCACAATAAAAGAAATTGGAAAATAGAAAACAAAATAATGAAGAGCACGAACTCAAATTTAATGCTGAAGGTAAAATAAAGTTGAAGGAAAAAACTGAAGGAAAAAAAATTTAATGACATCACAACAATCGTTATTAACAAATACTATGTGTTGAAAAGGAAAAAAAATCTAGATACTGGTGTTTAAACGATGTAAAGTTTTACATTAAAATTATAAACAAAAGCTACAAAAACAATACAATGCAGTAAACAAACCTGCTTACAAGATATCGTACTGCTTAATATAACAACAAACAGCAGCATGAAAAAATGATAGACTAGTAAACAAAAATATACCAACAAACACCAGCATGAAAAAATGGTAAACAAGTAAACAAAAATACAACAACAAACACTACAACAATAAATTTAAACAATCATAATGAAACAACGATATTTACATTTATAGAGAGCCATGAAAATTCGCCTTAAGAACATTGATCAGACTGTTCACCCTGTCATATAAAAGGCAAGGCAAAGCAGGCGAGTGAGTTAGTGAAGTTCCTATTAAACTAGCAAAGACAAGAACCAAAAAAAATTTTACAAAGACTCAATATTAATGTTAACAGTACAATGTTAAGTATTAAACAGAAGATACAAAAAGTGGTAATAGAAGAAATTATCCAAATGTATGATATCGGAAAATGGAATGTACATTCCATTCCTTAGAAACTATACCACACATGTTTCTGAGTGAAACAGCTTCTGTGGTAATTAGAAAATTGTTTTGAAAATTGAAAGATTCGAACAAAAAAAATGTATTTGTTTTAACAAAGTCTGGGGAGGATGATCGATATTATCCACTCATAACTTGCGTCAAAAACCTGCATTTCTATAATGAGATACGGGTTTGAAAGGATGTGCTTGACATAAAGGAAAATAGAAAAAATGAAAATCAACCTCAATCCAGACGGATTTGATACAATCCACACTTTGACAGAAGATTTGAGCCTTGTATCAGACTATTCAGTAACAGCCTGAGTAAAGTAATTTGTCTGCTGACTAGCCATAGTAAAGTGAAAACAAAAAAAGATTGTACGAAACATCAGAATACATGTTCGAAATCTGGATGGCTTTAATGAATTAAAAAAAATTCCTTTGTAATCCTTAACATTCAGAGGTACGTCAGAGTAATAGAGTTGAAAGTAAAGGCGGTTGGGAATTGTGAGAAATAACGAAGTAGTTCTCACTCTATTCAATACCGAAAGATATCTGACAGTCATAGTGGACAGCAGACCAAACTGGAATACGACGCCGCACCCTAAAACCATTAAAGTAGAAAATGCTGTAAATCATTACAGTTACATCAATCCTTTGGCTCTCTGGTCTGTTTGACTTTCAACCAAAATGTTATAGAGACCTATATAAGAAGCAGGATTATCAAATTTGTGTGAAGCGCCTATCGTACTACAAATATGTACCACTGCCTGGAAAACGTTCCTCTTGTCGTCTTATTTATATTGAAGCAAAAGTCTGAAATACTCACTGAAAATTCCAGCACCACCACTATTCCAAAGTGCTCCATCAGGAATGAAGAACTTCACATCAGAGATAAACTTATCCTCGGCAGACATGCATCTAGTTACTATAACAGTTCCTTCCTCCTTGAGGAGAACGAAAATTAGAATAACAGAGTGACTGCCTGGGCCGTTGACACTACAAGCTGCATATCTCTTGAACATCACTAACAATTCCAGCACCAGTACCCTCAGTTCTTCAATACTTCGAAGGGTATAATTCGAATTTATAATTTTCCACATCCTCGAAAACTATGTACTCAGTCAGTGTTTCCCTACTTAAGGAGAAAAAAAATTTAAAACACCGTAATGATTGGCTTAACATTTGGCTCCACAGGTAGCATTGCTCTTAACATATAAGTCGGATGGGAATAATCAGAATATTATGCCAAGATCAACCTCAGTAATATTCAAAGAGTCAATCCCCTGTGCCGAATGTAAAATTTCATGCTGAATGTAAAATTTCAAGCCTTTCTAATAAGCAACACTGAAATACTTAATAACTGATCTGATAAATTGGCAAATATTCGCAATGAATGGCTCTACACGGTAGGCCTGTGTTTTTCTTAAGCAGCTATGCTGTCAACATTTGTATAAAAAAAAAGCGACTCCAATATTTCATATATGCGTTATGCTTCAATGAAGGAAATTTCATTTTCTTACGCCCCTATACTGATGAATATGAGCTTCACAAGAAAACAAGATATACGTAACTATCACAGAGCTTTCCATTGCCCGGTAAAATGGTGACTTAAGAAAAATTAATGCCGTCTAGATTATTTCTTATTGAAAGATTGTAATAATCACTACCAGGCTGATAAACAATTCATGTGTTTTCTACCATTCTTTATAATCCTAGTATGATTGCTCAAAAGTTAAGCCCATGTCTTATTGTATTATCCTTGCAATTTTACCAAGAATCGCAATAAAATTTTGTCACAGTAAGACAAGCATTTCCTTTATTGCCAATAAAAAAAAAGGAAAAACTTTTACTACCTTTTTTATCCTGCCTGCCTGCCTAATAACTTAAGCCTGCTTTTATACTTACGTAACTGTTTCATTAACACTAAATTTTTCGTAATATAATCACCCCCATAATCTTTTCTAAGAAAAATAAACAGGAACTAAAAACAGTAATTTTATCACAAACCGCTACTAACACCAGCTACTTCCACTTCCATTTTTATATTCCTTAACATACCATTATCATGATATACAGCAATGTCAGCAACAGGAGCGGCAGCCACAGAAACAGCAAGCAAGCAATATAAACTGCATTTATAGTCCTTATTCGCAAGAAAATTATCTTAAAAGTGATGGTTTGTTGAAACATGTCAGTTACTATGTCTGTGTCAATCAGACATTCAAGGAAAGCACAAGCACGGTGCTGCTGCTTATGTATGTCGTTAATATGGAAGTTCACAAGGTTGTGGCTTAGTGTTCAATAAACTTTATGGCTTTAGAATTGTTTTAAGTTTGCTGTAGTGTGTGATGAGATGGCAAAGATTTTGCAGCATTTTTACTGCAAAATTTTCAGTAGTCGCTTAGCTTGAAGACTACACAGGGTTATGTAGATTTTTCTTTCCATCATGCGCTGAGACCACAATGCTTTAGAATGCTGCAAAATTAAAGGATTTTGGTGGAATAGAAGTTGAGCTTCGCGACAGTTGACAACAGGTTTTCATACTGTTGTTTCCTAGGAAGGATTCCCACTGTGAATATGTATTGAGTATATTGGTAAAAAAAACTTTGCTGCTTGAATCCGGCTGCAGCTGGCCTTTGTAAGGTAAGGAGTTTACATTTTTTTTCGTCAATTTAAATGACGAAAATTTTGCAACTCCATGTTGTCCGGAGCCGACCAATTCCAGCTGAGTTTTTGCACATTAGCGCATAATTCATCAACTGTATACCTCCATCGAGTTCTTTGTAGCTTAGCTTACTCGTATGCATTACTTATTTACATCTGAGACATGGAACATACCCTATGGGATCATGCGAATCAAATCAATTTTAATACACACAAAAATTAACACACTCCAGTAGAAATATTTTATTGTTATCATTTGTACTCAAGCTGGAGTATAGCGAAACATAAAGCCAACTTATCATTTGCCCACCTGACAGGCGAATGCCTTATAGAAATAATTTATACTCTTAGCCATACTATTAGTATATGAAACAGTTCTCATGCACAAGTTTTTTTTTCATTTCTTTTTTTTCCTTTGCATCAACCAATTTTCCTACATACATACATACATAATTGATCATTATAACCCTTCAGTTAGGATTATGGACCTAGTTTCTCACACCACTTGTGTTATTTTGTATACATGAGTGGCGGAATCAACAGTTTAAAGTCGACTCCGAACGACAGATTTTTTGAGAAACTTTTCATGGCAATTTATTTTAACACTCAGACTTTTTCCCAGAAATCTGCTAAGAGGAAGTCACCAAAGAAATATTTGTTTTATATTTTCGTTTTTAAGTCTGACCTGGAGTTTGAACCGTGGCCTTACGTGTAATAAGCCAACACACTACCTAGTAGGCTACGGCTACTTTCTAGTTACAACGAAATGCCAATGCATTAGTAGATGCCAATTCCTATTTCAATGCCAATAACTGCCTTCTCTATCGATCGTATTAAAAGTTCTACCAACGAACGGCCTACGAACGAACAAAATGTCACTGCATTAGTACATGTCATTTCCTTAGTTGTTTTAAAACCAATAATTTCCTTCTCCATTGAGCTATTTAACATTTGCATTTCAAGTTCTGACGAGCGAACGAAATGTCACTTCATTAGTACGGGTCAGTTCCTAAGTTTTGATTTCAAAAAAACTTTTCAAAGCCAATAACTGTCTTCTCTATGGAGCAATCAATCTCAGCAATCGTATTAACGAGCTGCCGGTGAACAAACTGAATGCCACTGCATTAGTGCATGTCAATTCCTAAGTTTTAATTAAAAAAAAAATTCTAAATTGTCTTCTCTGTGGAGCTACTCAGCAATCGTATTAAAAATTCCGCCAACGAACTGCCTATCAACGAACGAAATGCCACTGCATTAGTACATGTCAGTTACTAAGTTTTGATTTCAAAAAAATATTTCAAAGCCAATAACTGCCTTCTCTATGAAACTGCTCAGCAATCGCATTAAAAGCTCTGCTATGGCAAAGAAGAAATCAATTCAATGCCAATGCCAATGCTAATGCCAATGTCACAAATAATTAAATCTTAACGGATGTTAAGTTTTCAGTGAAAATCAAGATGTAAGACAAGAATAATCAAGAAAAATGTCTGCTGGTTTATCTAGAATATTTTTTTTTTTTTAAATGTTTTCAATTTCTCATTTAATGATTTAAAAAGAGTTATTATTAACAACAAGAACAACAACAACAACAAAGAGAACACTTTAATTACTTTATTTAAATGAATGCCAATCTAGAAAGCATTTACATACTCACTTAAATCCATGCAATCTTGTGATAATAACTTAATTATCATCATTAAAATCAAATTAAAAACATTAAAAACAAATAAAAATAAAGTTTCAAATGCATGTACTTTTCAAATGCTTTTTGGAGCAGATAATTTATAATTATTTTAGTTTTTCCACAAAAAAAAGGCAAAAATATGTAAATGACTTTGCTTGTTAGAAATGTACAGTGACAGGCAAAATTCAACAAGTTAAGTAGACGACAGAGAATTTATAAAAGCTTTTCCTGTAACAATCCTAACAGTTAAAGATGTTGTTAAGGTGCATGCTTCCTTTCCCTATTAGGGGAAGGATAATGGTTAGGGATTCTTGATAAACAGCAAATATCGGGTGGGTGATCTATCGGTTTAAATTGGAAGCATCGGTTATTTCGTATCGGACAATACTTGTGTCATTCTGTTCTATCACAAAATTCAGTATATTATCTCCACTGAACGTAATGAATGATTTACGCTTGAGCAACGTTGGGATTTATTGGAAATTTGTTTCCAAAACAAAGACAATTTGTCGGAAATTGCAAGAAAATTTTGCACAAAATTTGGTTGTAAAAAAGGACCAACAGTGCTCGGTATATGCAAGACGTGAGCGTGCTCGTACAGTGTGTATACCCGAAATTATCGAAGCTGTGGCTAAGAGTGTGCGTGAACTCGTCATCGTTCTCAAGAAATTTACATTTCACACACCAGTTTCGTCGAATTTTGCGAAAAGCTCACGGTATGACATCTTACAAAGTTCAAGAGTTGAAGTCGCATGACCATCCGCCTAGTTTTCGCTTCGCTAGATAGGCCAACGAGAAACTGCACGAGATGTCGATTTTGCCAAAAAAAAAATGGCAAATGGTGGGTACATTAATAAACAAAATTGCCGTATTTGGGGTCAGAAAACCACACGTGCTCTTACAGGAGCCAATGCACCAGTTTCGAGTGACTGTTTGGTGCGGCTTGTAAAGTGAAGACACAAATTGGAGACACCTTTCGCACCATGATAACCGATCTTTTTGTACCAGCTCTTTATCTTACTAGTGTGAACGATGTTTGGTTTCAACAGGATGGTGCAACTTGCAACACATCCCATGCCACAATCGATTTATTGCGTCAAACTTTTGATGGTTAAATTTCATTAATGGTGAACCGGTTAAATTTGTTATCTTTTTTCCATTACAGGTTTCAGGCGGAGGTAATGGCCATTTACCGGGCCGCTCAATGGATCCTCGCGTCTCAGTCTTCTCTCTGATAGTCAGGCCGCCATAAGATATCTGTCGAGCGTTGTGAATAACTCCAGAATCGTTAGGGAATATCGCCACTGCCTCAACCTTTCTTCTGGGAGCTTCAGTGTCTCACTGGTCTGGGTCCCTGGGCACAGTAACATTCCGGGAAACTGCAGGGTGGACGAGCTCACCAGGGCTTGGGTATGCCACTTACCTTGGTCAAGCTGGCCTTTGTGTGGAAATTATTTCGAGGCGCCAACCTATCCTGGGTCAATGAGGAGTCCTGCTCTACTGCTGGACTCACTTGGCCCTTTATGGATATAAGGCGCACCAACCAGTTGCTCGGACGTGGTCGTAGCATCATCTCAATCACTGTGGCCATGCTTACAGGTCAATGTGTTATGGGTAGACACGCAGAAAGGATGCAGCTACCATTTAACGACTTCTGCCGTCGGTGCAGATCCGCTGGGAAAGAGCCCATCTGCCCATCTCTTGCGAGGTGCAGTTGTAGGTTATTCCGCTCTACATTTCTTGTTAGCTTGACGGAGCTATCATGTACTAATGTCAAGGATATGGCTTCGTTTATCAAAGTTTCGGGCTGGTGTTCTAGCGTAGGGTAGTCGTGCTTTCGATGTACAGCCCTTCTCTAGTTTGTTAGAATTTGGTTAGTAAAGGGACTGCGTACAGCTGTGGCGCCACAACGGGCGTCTATGCGTGCTCACGTGCACTTTTGGTATCAAAGCTACCACTCCAACCTAATCTAACCTACCCATGACAGTTTATTTTTTGTTTTGCTTATAGCCTTACTGGAAGGTTTTCAACGGTTATTGTGCCATGTTTAGTTCCTGGAAAACTAAAGTGGAAATATACAGAATATTTGATCGGCCAAACTCAGCGATTTATATCAAATTCACACAATTTAGTTGCCAAAGTGTAGTGCAACTTGTACATCAAAATTATGAAAACTGAACCATCGAAACTAAATTTACATGTGATTGGCTGGTAAGGCACTATACTGCCTGGCTGAAATTTTTGCCATGTAAATGGCTTTTAATGGGCACTTAAAGAAAAGTTTTTTTCTTTTTCGCTACAAAATTTTTGTATTTTAACGGCATTTTGAGCACACACTCACTATTATGCAATGCCATTTATTGTCCTTATAATGGGACAGACATAAGCCTACAACCAAACTATGTATATACCTAAGCACTGTACCACTCACTGTACACACATAGCCTCATAAATTCAATGATGAGTTTTTTTTTTTTTGTTTTTTTTTCTTCGTCTACTTTAAACTGAAAAATGACGATTTTTTTTCATGTTGAACATAATTTTTCCTCTTTTATGTGGTTTTTCTCGTATTTAATTATTTTCTAGAAAAATAAAAAACACACAAGTTGTTGTAAAGTTTTCTGAATGACCATTTAAACAGCTTGTTCGTCTGTCTGTCCATTTGTCTGCCCGTTTATCCTCCATATTATGCAAGTAAATAATTAAATTTTATTTTGTTTTTTTTTTTTTGTTTTTTTTTTGTTTTTGCATACAAAACTGCCTGCCGCAGCGATGCAGGTCAAGTTCATTAGCAAATGTAAATTGTTGCTGTTTAAAAAAAAGATACAAAAAATAACTGAAATAAGCAAAAAACTTATAATAAATTAAACAGGTAACCAGGTAAAGCAAATAAATAGTCATTGATCATCATTTGAATTTCATGATATTTTTCTGTTGTTTTTTTTCATCGTTTAATATGCGTTTCTTTTATTTTTCATTCAGTTTGCAAGCTAACCCGGCTGTCAATTTAAATCAAATGTAACGAAAATGTTGGAAAAAAACTCAATTTTATATGCACTGTCAGCTATTGACTGACTGACATACTGACTAATTGTATTGAAGTAAAACGAAAAAAAAAAAAATTATGCACAAAAAATTAAGATACACAGGCATAGATACAAATACAGATTTTCGTAATTGCAACCACATTTAACTAATCTGGGCAATTAAAGTTGTTTGAATTGAAATAGAAAGACTCATTATAATGTTTTTAATTGATTGACTTGGAAAAACTAAAAACGAAAACAGAATTGATGCTCTACTTAATTTTATTATTTTGTATTTCTTTGTATGTGGCAAATTGATATTTAATTAGGGGTTTTAGACTGACTATAGGCAGCATAGTGACAGACAAGGTGTGCTCGAAAAATAAGATGGATTTGAAAAAAGAATATATTTCTTTTATTTATTCAATCAATACTCACATTGAATGCACTTTATAAATGGGTTTTTCGGCAAAAGATATACTTCATGTTAGTAGTTTGACCATAGTCTACAGCTATTGATGCTAATTTAAAGCTTATAACTATTGCAACTCTATTGGTCTTCTAGTTCAGCTTCTCTACATAGAGCACAAACGAAATGTTCAGACTAAATTTGATAGCAAGGGAGAGAACCGCTAAGTTTAATGGCATGATCACATATCACTTCCATATGAGAAAAGCATGAACTCAAATCGCTTGTACATAATATCCAATGTGTATGGTAAGTAGTTGGTTAACCGCCGTAGTCTAGTAGGTAGTGTGTTCGCTTATTAGACGTAAAGCCCAGGCCAGACATCAAAACGAAATATGAGAAAAAGAATATTTCTTCGGCGACCAGCTCTCAGCAGATTTCTGGCAAAAACTCTGAGAGTAAATGAAATCGCCATGAAATCTTTCTCAAAAAATCTGTCATTCGGAGTCGACGTTAAACTGTAGGTCCCGCCACTCACGTATAAAATTAAGGCACACAACATGAGTGGTGTGAGAAGCTGGGCCGTAATTCTGGCTGAAAGGTTGTAATGGCCAATTATGTATGTATGGAAGTGGTGCCACAGCGCCGTCCTATTAAAACCACAAGTCGTTGGTGTCCAAATTAGGCCAAAAGAAGTTGACAAATATCGACCCATGGTGCTAGCGGTTGATAGTGATGGTCTGGCCAACGTCTTCCTCAATGGTATATAGACTGATAACGCAATGCCCAAAACACATAACAAACAGTAAGTTTTTCGTGATGCTTTGGACAATCTTGGATCTTATGTGGATTGGTATAATCCAAAATTCAATCATTTTGCTTGTTCGAGTAACCATTCACCCAGAACTGGTCCCCATTGCTGAAGATGATTATTCAGTGGAAATTAGTGGCAGTTGCAAATTGCTTTAGACTTCATTCAGCGACCATTATCTATGTCGTTCAGAGTGAAGCAGAGTAAATAAATGAGTGTAGGAGTGTGATGGCTAATTAGACGTAAGGCCACCATTCAAAGCCCAACAAAAACAAACGAAATGGAAAACAATATTTCTTCTGCTACATCCTCTCAGCAGATGAAATGTCATTCGGAGTTGACTTTATACTGTAGGCTCCGCTACTTATATATAAAATTAACACACACAACATATGTGGTGTGAGAAACTACGTCATAATCCTGACTGAAAGGTTGTAATGACCAATTATGTATGTATGTACATACATACTGATAGTATTGATATCCACCGTACATTGTATCTTCTCTCCAAGTTGAATCGAGTACATGTTGGTATCAGAGGTCAGGAATGAATCGTTTTTTCGCTACTCATAAGTAATTTTGAGTATGAGTGAGTAAACCGTATTGAAATTCAACTGCTCTGATTCATTCGTACTCACTACAGCATTGATTTATAAGTACAGGTTGCAATGAGTATGAGTACAACGTTGACATCAAACTCATAACATTCGAAATATGATCGATTCATAAGCCTACTCATTTAGATTCATAAATATTGAAAAATATTTATAATACTCATAAATGATTCGAGTGATTTCGAATCATTCATCAAAATTTATAGTCTTTGTTGTTGTTGCATTTACAAAAAAAAAAAAAAAAGAAAAAGACAAAGACATCAAGCAAAGCAAACACACAGCCGTCTAGCGAGTATTGTAGTATTCGTACGCGAATCATACTTATTTTGTGATTCGTGTATACGATGAGTCATGGAGAGTCGAAATCAATAACATCATGAGTATTGTTGAGTACGAGTACGATAAGTATTTCAAACTTTGAATATGAGTAGCATGAGTATGATATTAAAATAAGTATCAATGCGTATAAGTATCAGAAATAATGAGTATGATTCCAATCTACTCATCGTTTTGAATACTTGTTGCTGATCTCTGGTATGTATGTAGTTTGGCAGTTGTAGGTGCAACAAGATGGCCGTTATCAGCTGTCAAAATTCGAAAATCCTTGTTGAAAGAGGCGATATATGCCATCAGTTGTGATATACACTGAAACTTGCCTCAAACTTAAAACAAACATTTAATTTTTATTAAATTAAACGATGGAATCAAGTTATACACCTAACATATATACCATTTTATAAACTATGTTTATTAAACATTTTTTTTTTTGTTTTTCCTAGAAATGTCTCTTAAATTAAAATATTTATTATTTAAGCCTCTATGCTTATGCATTCTTAATTAATATTTTTGTATAGAAAAACAACCAATAATAATTAATTATGGCTGAAGCTAAAATTGTTAATAAATCATAAATGATTAAGCATTTATTTAATTGTTATTAACAATATACAATTAGCAATTTTATAAATTTTATAAATTATTAAAAAAATTTATTTAAATTGTTGCTAAAAAAAAATTATCGCCAAAAGCATTTCAAATTGGTTAACCTTCATTAAAGCTGTGTATGGGTGTTAAAAATGACATTAAAAAAAAAACTAAAAATAATTAATGATTTTCATAATGCATTTAAACAATTCTTTATAGTCCGAAACTACTTAACAAAATCAATTATTTGTTGCCAATTTAAAACACTACAATCAATAGCAATAAATTTTTATGGTTCTCGCTCTGGCGAAAAGATGGAAATTGTTGAAAAATTTAAAGAAAATCTCGTATATAAAAAGAAAAACCATATCAATCAAAGCATTTATATACATTTTTATTCATTTTTCGTCTAACAAGTTTCAATTTGAATTATGAACATTTTTATACACATGCTTTGCTTTGGCTATACAGACAGACCAGCCAGCACCAATCAACAGCAAATTTTTGCTTTCAATTTCAATAAATCGAGTTTTTTTATTTCTTTTTTTTTTTAATTGCCTATGCAAACTATAAAAATTTATTTTATTGATTCTGTTCTAAATAAAATTTTATGAAAATTTAATTTAATTTAATTTTTATTTTTTTTTTTTTGGGCAATAATTACTGGCCATAAACAAATTTACGCCCGAATTTTTGAAATGCAATTCAATTGCCATAAATTTTATGAACAGTTTTCAACAAAAAATGAAATGCATATGCATATGGAAAACAGGAAAATTGTCTAAAACAGAGTCATACTATTCATTTGTTGTTGTAGACAAAAGCGAGAAAAAAAGAAAGAAAATAATCTGTATTGTGCTAAAAAATTATATCGTATCTGTGATTATTAGCAGAGGCAATGAGGAATAACTGGAGGTCTCGTTGTAACACCAACATTAGCTATTCCACAATATAATTATAGCTCTTGATTGGTATCTCTCCACCATCTTTAGAGTTCTAAAAAATTGTGAATTTTTCTAAATTTTAGGTGTTCAAGAATTCTACTTATCAGGTTAGACAATGTCAGAGAATTTGTTCTACAGTGTTCTCTTGTTCCACGTCGCTCCAGCTTCTGTAGAATTCATTATGAGATACCTTAGTTGGTATCTTGTTAGGTTCAATACAAATTCTCTTCTGCATATATCTATGTCGGGTCAGATCAGTCTAGAGTTTATACAAGTGGGTTCGTTACAGAGATCAGCAATGAGTATTCAAAAAGATGAGTAGATTCGAATTATACTCAAAATTTCTGATACTTATGCGCATTCATACTTATTTTAATATCATACTCATACTACTCATATTCAAAGTTTGAAGTATTCATCGTACTCTACTTAACAATACGCATAATGTTGTGCATTTTAACTCTCCATGACTTAACATTTACAAGAACCACAAAATAAATATGATTCGCATACGAATACTACAATACTCACTAGACGGTAGTGTGTTTGCTTTGATTGCTATCTTTGTCTTTTTGTTTCTTCTTTTTTTTGTAAATGCAACAACAACTAAGACTGTAAACGATTCGAGTGATTCGAATCATTTATGAGTACTATCTATAAGTACTTTTCTAAATTTATAAATCTGAATGAGTAGGCGTATGAATCAAACAGATTTCGAATGTTATGAGTTTGATGTCAACATTGCATACTCATTGCAACCTGTACTTATAAATCAATGTTGTGAGTGAGTACGAATGAATCAGAGTAATTGAATTTCAATACTGTTGACTTACTCATACTCAAAACTTCATGAGTACTTATGAGTAGCGAAAAACGATTCATTGCTGATCTCTGGTTCATTATACCATCTTACTTTTGCCAATGAATACAGTATCTCATGTACAAATTCATTTGAATTAACCATGGTATCAACTTCAGCAAGTGCTTCGGGCCCTCTAGTTACTTTCAATGTCTGCGTGTCCAGGAACCCAAAATGAGGGAAGCGAGGTCACCACGACATGCTATCTCCTCTAGAGACACTCAATATTCTTCGACAATTTGAAATGTGATGTACATCCTCTATAGGTATCTAATGGCCGCCTTATTGTAGTCAATTATGCATACATATATCACCATACGATATACTATGACACTGAATTCTCATGGCGGCAATTATTTCAGTCTTCAAAGTATTACAGTAATCTGGTAGTGCAAGGGACGACCTAATGTTCATTTGTTCTGAAAAGACTCCACAACCGACATTGATGTCGGTTCGTGATGGGCTCGTTAATGGTGGTTCGTTAATGGCAATTTTGCTTATTGTCGTAGCTATTTAACCAGCAATAAGCTTCATTCCCAAACATAATTGTCGTCTGCGGTCAGCTTCAGCGTCCGCAAAGAAAATTTCCATAATTTTAAAGCATTATTACATATATACATAACATACATACATAATTCGTCATTACCACTTAAGTTGTGTGCCTTAATTTTATACATAAGTGGCGGGACCTACAGTTTAAAGTCGATTTCGAGCGACAGATTTTTTTAAAAACTTTTTCATGGCAATTTTATTTGCCTTCAAAGCTTTTGCCAGAAATCTACTGAGAGGAAACTGCCGAAAAATTATTTTTTTGATACCAAGTCCTCACGTCTACTAGACAAGGGCGGCTACATTGAAAGCACTATTCCAGTGCTAAACGATTAATCTTGATTTGTCAGACTTTACTGAACAAAAATGTCAATAGTTTTTGAATTTTTCAACTAAAGTTTTCGTTATCTATAGTTCTCAAGCATTAAAAAAAAAAACACAATCGACATATCGTTACCTATCAGTGCCGTAAGTGTTCTATAAAATAATTATGCAACGTGTAGGGTACTTAATAATAAATTTACTTTGACTTTTAATAAGCATTTCCACTGTATTTGAATGTTTTATTTATTATTCCGCATCAACATTTTTGTTTTTTTTTTTTATTTTTTCACCAAATATTTTTCGATATTTGCCAAACAATTGAAAAAAGCCAACCAATAAATAAATCAGCCGCCTGTCACTGCTACTACTAATGTAGACTGTCTGTATGTATTTTTCTGGTAATTTGTTGGTTTTGTTCATTGGCCAATTTGTTGTATTTGTTTATCAAAATATTTGCTGTAAAATTGATTCGTGTAAACATTTGAAACCACTTGTTTGGATTATTCAAATACAATAAAATATTTAGACAGACACCCCAAAATAATACAAATAAATACGAAATAAACAATTTAAAACAATTTCAATTTATTCAAAAAGAAAATTTTTTAAATAAAATAAAACTTATACTGTTTGAGTGCAGAAAAAAAAATTTAAATCAGAAATAAACCAAAAAAAAACAGAAAATTCATTTGAAATGTTTGAAATGTATGTTAATTATACGATTTTATGAACAGGACAAGACACTACAACAGCAGTTTATAAACAAATAAAAAGGGAAATTGACAAAAGAAAACTAAACAGTTCTTTCTTATATACGAAACAATTTTCTGTAGAATGTTAGCTTATTAAACAGCTTCGAAATCTCAAACAAAATGAGATGTAAAAAATATTTCTTTCCTGTCAGCAGTCTTTTGGCCAAGACTCTGAGAGTAAAATAAAACTGTCAAGACAACTTTGTTAAAAATCTGTCGTTTGGAGTAGACTTTAAACTCTTTTCACTCATGTATGAAATTAACATACACAACATGGGAAGTGCGAGAAGCTTGGTTGTGATTCTGACTAAATGGTTGTAAACATCAATTGAATAAGATCTTTACCAATCGAACTAATATACCATATAGAAAACGAAATCGTTTCTGTTGATCAATTGTAATCAATTGAGCTTCTTTGCGCATAAGGAAGCTTTCTTTAAATGGTTGATAACTATTTGGCGATAATTGGCGAGTTTCCTAGTAAAGATTACTCGGCTTGTATAACAGTCTCTCTCAGTTTATTCACAATTACCGTGTTTTTTATAGAGGTATAGAACTTTAAGTTGCAATAAAACAACGATGGATTTTTCGATTGACATGAATTTTATTTATCCGAAAGATAATCTTGTGGCATTACATTTTAAATATGATTCCTGGCATATGACCGCCACGGCTGACGCGGATATAGTCCAATCTGGACGTCCAAATTTCTATGACTTTTTCCAACATTTGTGGCCGTATATCGACAATAACACGGCGAATGTTGTCTTCCAAATGGTCAAGCGTTTGTGGCTTTACCGCATAGACCAATGATTTTACATAGCCCCACAGAAAGTAGTCTAACGGCGTTAAATCCCAAGATCTTGGAGGCCAATTCACAGGTCCAAAACGTGAAATTAGGCGGTCACCAAACGTGTCTTTCAATAAATCTATTGTGGCACAAGCTGTGTGACATGTTGCGCCGTCTTGTTAAAACCGCATCTCCTGGACATCATGGTTATTCAATTCAGGAATGAAAAAGTTAGTAATCATGGCTCTATACCGATCACCATTGACTGTAACGTTCTGGCCACCATGGTTTTTGAAAAAGTACGGACAAATGATTCCACCAGCCCATAAAGCGCACCAAACAGTCAGTTTTTCTGGATGTAACGGTATTTCCACATACACTTGAGGATTACCTTCACTCCAAATGCGGCAGTTTTGTTTGTTGACGTAGCCATTCAACCAGAAGTGCGCTTCATCGCTAAACAAAATTCGCTTATGAAAATCGGGAACAACGGTACTCTCGTTTTGGGCCCGTTCGACGAATCTACGCCTTACTTGATGATCGTTTGGCTTCAATTCTTGCACGAGTCGGATTTTGCAAGCACGCAAACCAAGATCCTTCCGCAAAATCTTCCATAAAGTGGATGGACACAGATCCAATTCCTGTGCTAAATGGCGGATGGACTCATTCGGGTCTTCCTCAATGCTACGCTCTACAGCAGCAATAGCTTCTTCTGTACGCACCGTACAGCGTCTCTGGGGATGCGAGTTATCAATAAGAGTAAACGTGGTGCGAATACGTTCCATGGTTAATCGAATTAACTGCTCTGATGGACGATTTTGTCGACGATAAATATAGACGAGAGGAAAAATCAACAAAGGAGCTCTTACTCAGAATATTAAACATTGTTTTATTAAAAGCCAGGCCACCACAGCGGAGACGCTATATCGTTGTCAACGCCTTCTTGTGTTGAAACTGGGACGATAGATTGTTGAAGAAAGTAAAGAGAGAAGAGTATTTACAAACGTTAGATTTGACTACAGTAACTAACAATACCGTTAGTCTAGTAGGTAGTGTGTTGGCTTATTACAAGAGAGGTCAAGGATTAATCCTCCGGCAGCTGACGTTCAGAGTCGACTTTTAACTGTAGATTCCGCCACTCACGTATGAAATTAAAACACACAACATAAGTGATGCGAGAGGCTAGGTCGTAAGCCTGATGGAAGGGTTCTAATGACTAATTATGTATCAATGTATGTCACTAACAACACAAGCACTCGCTAACTAACTAACAGTGGACGAAACAGGAGTGTCGACCACGGCCGATTCGCGTAAAATTGGTGAATTATAAATTGGTGAATCAATCACTATTAAAAACAACGATGTTGGAATTACAATTCCCAACTCAGAGATAGACATGAATCGTGGAAATTTTTCAAAGTATGTAAGTGCCTGAGGTCGCCGTGGTCTAGTAGTTAGTGTGTTGGCTTATTAGACGAAAGGCCCGAGTTCGAATCCCAGGTCAGACATCAAAATGAAATATGAAAAAATATTTCTTCGGCGACTTCCTCTCAGCACATTTCTGGCAAAAGCTCTGGGAGTAAAAATTGCCATGAAAAGCTTCTCAAAAATCTGTCGTTCGGAGTCGACTTTAAACTGTAGGTCCCGCCACTCATGTATAAAATTAACGCACACAACATGAGCGGTGTTGAGAAGCTAGGCCGTAATCCTGACTGGAGGGTTGTAATGGCCAATTATGTATGTATGTATGTAAGTGCCAGCATATAATGCAAAAAAAACAGTTACAAATAAGCAACAACAGTTAGTTTCGTAAATAGATTGAAATTATAAAAACAAAACTTAAATTAAAAAATTAAAAAGCGTTACACACAGTAATGGAAGCATTTATATTACGAACATGTTGCAATTTCAGGGAAAATGTTTTGTGTTTGAAACCATATGTTGCAACTTTCTTAAACAGCGTCAAGAAGACTAGTACATACTAGCTATTGCAGTAATTATTGTCAAGCAATTTAATTCGAAAACTTTAAGATTTCAACAGACAAATAAAAGCTTATACAGTCAGTTATTATATGTGACAGACAATATCTGTTTTTCTCTTTTTTTCTGTTAATTTTTAATTTAATTCTCTTTCTATGAACTGAAAATTTGTAATTGTAATCTTTTGTAAACCACAACTGTCAGCATAAAGAAAGGAGATGTTTTAAATTAATGTCAACCCTTAAAAGGCTTATATAGGTCGAAAGATTATTGCATAAGAGGAGGGGGTAATGAAAAGTTTAAAACTGAAAATTTAATGAATATTGAACAGAGAGGATTTCACTTTTTAAAATGGGAAAATTATTTTTTGCGCGTCCGTTTTAAATATTACGTACAATACCATTCCAGAATTGATCACAAATCATAGTAAAGCAAACTGTGAAATATAAACTCCATTATCTACATCTAGTCCTCATCAGTCTATTAGTACACTCATAGGAGTTCCAGATTTATTAAGCGGTGGACCAATTAAAGCAGGAACGCTTACTCAATGTCCAATTGAAATAGATACCGCTTAGTCGTGACCAGATATCAGCAATGAGTATTCAAAAAGATCAGTAGCTCCGAATCATAATCATAATTTATGTTACTTGTATGCATTCATACTTATTTTAATATTATACTCATACTGCTCATATTCAAAGTTTGAAGTACTCATCGTACTCAAACTTAACAATACGCATGATGTTATTGATTTCGACTCTCCATGACTCATCGTATACATGAATCACAAAATAAGTATGATTCGCGTACGAATACTACAATACTCACTAGACGGTTGTGTGTTTGCTTTGCTTGATGTCTTTGTCTTTTTCTTTCTTTTTTTTTTTGTAAATGCAACACCAACAAAGACTACAAATTTTGATGAATGATTCGAATCACTCGAATCATTTATGAGTATTATAAGTATTTTTCTAAATTTATGAATCTGAATGAGTAGGCGTATGAATCAAACATATTTCGAATGATATGAGTCATTATTGTACTCATACTCATTGCAACCTGTCCGTATAAATGAATGTTGTGAGTGAGTACGAATGAATCAGAGTAGTTGAATTTCAATACTGTTGACTCAGACTCAAAATTTCGTGAGTACTTATGAGTAGCGAAAAAACGAATCATTGCTGATCTCTGGCCATGGCATGCCATCGCCGCAAGTAATTGTTAATTGGTGTTCGGAGAGAACATGAATAACATTTTACCGATGATTGTAAACTTTTTGGAAAGATCCTACGATGGTATATGTGAGGAAGGTTATTATGCCTTCTAGAGTATCATAACGAAAGTTGAGAGGTTCGCAAAGGCACAGAAAGTGTTGTACTCTTTCGGAAAATTATTTTCTCTCCGAACTTTGCTAACCATAATTCTGACCATAAGTATGTATATGTGTGCCCATTAGCTGTACCCATTATTTTGCCAACAAACTGTTTTGACTTCATTACACTTTCCACATTACACAGGAATTGTATTAAGAGGATACTGTACTACATTACGGGTAAAAGGTAAATCAAGGCGCTGATTTGTTTGACATGTATTTTTCAATTTATTATTCTCCTATTTATAAACTGTGTTGATATTTACGACTGCCACATTTACACGGAAATAATCTGTATGTAGTGCTATTTAATTAACCATTTCCTGTCATTAATATACCGCCTGTATAATTATTAGCCTTGTTGCTAAAGGTTGCCTTTATAACGTCCGCCGTACGGTTTTTTGAAATTTAATACTTTACCTGGTATTATTCTGCGTGTGGGTTTTGAAATGTATTTTCATTTAAATAAAGTCAAAAAAAGAGCAAAAATATACAACAATTCGTGGAATTCGTTGAAAAAAAAATTATTTTATGCTCTGCGCTACTGTGGGTGGGCTCACTACAATAGTGTGAATAAAAAAATATTTTCTTTCCCTTCTTATATTTTATTTCAGGTATTTGCCGGTGAGTAATACAATACGAACTGCATAATTAATTATGATTTTGTATTAAAAAAAAAAAATAAAGTGTTAATTATAACAGTTCATATAGCTCAAATAGGGGAATAAATATGCATAAACTTTGTTCATTTATTCATTATAATTATTGCATTTGTTATCACAAAAAAAAAAAATAAAAATAAAATTACAGAAAAATGTTTACTCATCATAAAATCAATGTGTTTAATGGACCGTGTTTCGTAACTTTAAAAAAAAATTATGCTCATATATTGGGTATAGGCATTAATCCTACATACTTCAAATGTCCCAATCTCTTATAAATGCCGCTAAACTTCCAATCTCGCATAATGAGTCACAATGAGTTTTTGAGACGCACAGATGTCAAGATCCTTGTATAATAACAAGCCAATTGGAACTAAAGCTATCGTCTATTGGCTTAAATTTGAACTATCAGTGTTTCGAATCTATCAGTGAAGACAATTGATAGGAAATTGCATGAAAATATCATACAAAATGCATTTGAATTTAAGTACTCAACAAAAATGGTCAAGATCAACATGGTACTTCAAGTCCTAGAAGCAGATCCAGCTATAAGCATCCAATTCTTTCAAACTATCATAGAAAAGTACTGGGTTTCCACCAACCAACTAAGTGAGGAATTAAAAGAGTGTATGAAAATTAATATTCGGAAAAAATATGACTTTACAGAATGTAAAAACTGAAGTAACCGCACTCAAACCCCGTAGTTCAAACCCCAGACATCACGTACAATACGAAATATGAAAAAAATATTTCTTTTGATGACTTATTCTCTCAGCAGTCACTCGGAGAGTAAAATAAGATTTCCATGAGAAGTATCTCAAAAATCTTTCGTTCTTTGTTGACTTTAAACTACAGGTCTCCCACTAATATGCAAAAATTAGCACACACAACATGGATGGTTCTAATGGTCACTTACAATTATGTAAGTAAGTAACTAAGAACTGGAGTTGCATTTTACTTTTTCTGGCGTGGTGAATGAAGGCATAACTGATATAACAAATTCATGACTATCAGACGCATTATTCAACGAGAAAGCCGACTTCCCCAAACCAACAAAGGAAACAATCAAGCGAATTTCTCATTGATTTTATGAACCTGAAGATTTGACGGGTTACATCACACGACAATCTGGTATGACCTTATCTACAAGAGAAGAAAGCAGTAAACAATGCTGAAAGAATTCATAACCAGACATGGGTGACATGGGTAACAGACCGTATTTATAATGCCGAGACTTATGTTCTGACTATAATTAGAATCTTCCAAAATACAAGTGGACTAAATTTTCGTCTTTAAAATCAAGATATTGTGTTTAATACACCTCGTTTATATTGATTCCGCCGTTATTAGAGAAAATGATGTTTGTCCAGAGGTCAATTCCAGAATTATTCTTGCCAAAAGGTTCTATAGGCAGCAGGCAGTATGGAATTGAGTAGCATAGACCTCTACCGTGTGACAAAACTAGTACACTGCATGTCGTTTATTCTAACCGTACTTCTCCATAGTTTGGAGACAGTAAAGCTATTACACACCGATACAACTGCCTTGGGTGTATTAGAGAGAAATGTTTTATGCAAGATCTTTTATACAGTGGGAGTTGGCGATGATCAGATGATGAGCTGTGTGAGCTCCTTAACGAAATATACGTTGTTCAGTTGGATTGGACAGGTTCTACCAAGACGAATATTGATCGTGTTGATTAGCACCTTCTTAGAGGAAGACTTTGTCTGTGTTGCACGCGTCAAGATGAAGCACTGTCATCGATTAGTGTGACCAGTAAGCGTTTCATTTTACATCCAATTTATAAACGAACTTTCCGAACAATGAACACAGCATTGTACCCAATATACAGTCAAAGAAAAAAGATTACATACACCGGTGTATGTATTTCCGTTGAATTTTATCAAATTGAAAAACATTGTTACGCAAATGAAGAATCTAGATACTAGTATTTTGCTTTTACATTAAAATTATAAACAAAAACATTGCAGTTAACAAATCTGTCTACAAATTATTGTACTGCTTGATATAACAACAAACCCCAGCATAAAAAATGGTAAACAAGTTAAAAAAAATCCACAAGCAACAGTACAAGAATAAAAACCATAATGAATGTAAACAACGACGTTTACATTTATAGAGATTTCGAGAAGGTGAAGTCACGAACATTCGACCTTCAAGAACATTCGCCAGACTGTTTACCATGCCATGTAAAAGCAAGGCAAAGCAATCAGGCCAGTGAGTTAGTGAACTTTAGTCAGGGTGCGTTTGAAGAGAGTAATCGCGGTTTGAAGATCTCCGTTATAAAGATCTATAGAATAATTGTCTAGTAATTGTTATAGTTTATGCAAAGGGTATAAACAGAGGAATGAAAAAGAAAGCACTTGTTGTTGTTTACATCAAGTTGTGAATAGTGGCACACAGAATTGTCCGAATAATAAAGAATTTTAATTAAAACGTAACACAAATTTATTTTTATTTCATTTTCTATCTAAGAGCACATAATTTAAACGTTTTTAAAGGATAAAAACGTAACAATATGTTGTAGAGTTGTTTAGGAGACGTTTACCATCAAGAATGTTTGAAGAACAAAACGAATATGAAAATATATAAAATGAAAACTATTGGGAAAAGACTTTTTTCTTTGACTGTAGATAGTACCTGGCTGTAGCAACCAACATTTTATTACACAATTTTGTGTGGGTGTGTTGGAGCGTTTGTAAACAATTTTAGAAATTTGAATCCTAAAAACGAAATCGCCAGACCTCATAAAATTCGTTATGCTTTTAGATTTCTATTAACCTGTGCTACCGTCAGCTAGAATTTCCTTACTTTGAATTGTTTTTTCTTTTTGGTTTTTTTCTATTAGAAATTTCTGTAACAAATTAGGTTTCATAAGCAATTGGAATTTAATAAATTTGTAATTTAATAACAACAACAAAAACAAAAGTAACACAAGAAACCACAAAAGTTATTGAAAATTTCAATTCACAAACACACAACAATAATAGAATGAAAACAAAAATAACAGAAAAATAGAATATTTTACGGAATTATGCAGTGAATGGAACGTGTTTCTAAATTAATATAAGAGGCTCAAATAGGGTAATGGGAAAAAGGGCATATCCTTCATATTTTTTCTGTTTCTGTTTTTTTTTTGTGTGGTTAGCCTAATTTCATAGAGTGTGTTCATTTGTAGGTTAAGTAAAGAGTCTTATGAATTTTTATGTTCATTTTCATTACAATTATATTCATAGATTTATATCCCCTAACAATTACTTGGCAAGTCTTTTTTGTGGCAATTTGAATGTCATAGTTAAACATGATTCAAGTATTTACGATGATTGATTATTATTTTATGTGTCAGGAAGAGATATGAATGATGTTCCTTTTGTTGCGTACTTAACATTTTATGGTTGTTTTGCCACAAATGCCACAACCTTAAATAATTCATTGAATGTAATTACAACGTGAGTAGATTGACATCAATTTCTTCGGAAAGTTATGCCTGATTTATTTATTACTCGTACTGCAACACAGTTAAATGTAATACAATATACTAAATTGAATTATTTTTTTAGTTTTTATATCAAATTGTTAGCAATTTGAAATATTGTATTACAATTTCCCTTTAAAACATACATACATACATATGTATGTTTTATGTTGAAAATTTTAACTATGTATTGTTTTTTTCAAAATTACACGGAAATGCAAATTCAAATTTAATGCCAGGAAATTCTTAAGAATTTTAAACAATAGAAAGTCAAACATGCTGCAATGAAATATTTTCGGAATTTCAATTCCTAAAAATGAACAACAGCACAAGCATAAAAGTGTACTATAGGGTCTTCTAACAGGGGCAACCGAACTTGGATAACAGCCGTCTTGTGGAAGCTACATTTGTTCTACATCTTCTACACGTACTTAGCACACTTTTATACAGTCTGTTTTGCTATTTCAGCCTGGACAACCATAGACAACAATGTGTGTACATACGTACATAATTGATCATTACAACCCTTCAGTCAGGATTACAACCTACCTTCTCACACCACTTACATACATACATACGTAATTGATCATTTCAATTCTTCAGTCAGGATTACGGCCTAGCTTCTCATACCACTCATGTTCTGTGCCTTAATTTTATACTTGAGTGGCTTGGCCTACAGTTTAACGTCGACTCTGAACGACAGATTTTGAGAAACTTTTTCATGGCAATTTTATTTACCTACTAGACTACGGCGACTACACTTACGTTGTGTGTATTAATTACATACATGAGTGGAGGTACCTACAGTTTAAAGTCGACTCCGTACAACAGTTTTTCTTTTCAGCAACTTTTCATGGCAATTTTTCATTTACTCTCAGAGGAAGTCTCCAAAGACTACGGCGACGTCAAGCATAGGCTCTAAAACAGTTGGCACTTCAATCAAATTTTCATTAAAAAATCATTTGTCAGACCCATTTCTGACTGAAAGGGCAAATGAACAAACAAAATTGTTGAAATTTGGAAGATACCATGAGACCCAAGATCCGAGGTCTCATGGGCCGAGATTGGCCCTGTTTGATGTGAAGATTGGCGGCGTCTTCAGACGTTATTTCTTTCAGAACAATGTTGGCCATGCCACATTGTTAAAGGCGATCACTGAGTGTAGTATGTTGGCTAATTTGGCATGAGGCCAAGGTTCAAATCCTAGGTCAAACATCTCGAACAAAACGAAATATGAAAAAAATATTGCTTCGGCGACTTTCCCTTAACAAATTTCTGGCTAAAACTCTCTGAGAGTAAATAAAATTTTCATGAAGAGTTTCTCAAAAATCTGTCGTTCGGAGTCGACTTTAAACTGTGGGTACCATCACTCATGTATAAAATTTAACACACACAACATAAGTGGTGTCAGAAGCTAAGTCGTGAAACTGACTGAAGAATTGTAATATATGTATGTATGAGCACTATAGGTCTATGAAAACTAACTTCTTTTGACCTGTACGAGATGACCTGAACACCAACGACATGTAGTTTTAACATAATGGCCACATGGCTCATACCAAATTGGGTATTCTTCATGAGTCATTGGAAAGCCTTGTCATATTGGTGATGACAACTTGGTGATGACAACTGAGATCATGTGATTTCTTTAAATATCGATAGAATTGAATGTAATGCCTTTAATAACCTGGACCCTGGAACTTTCTCACATTTACTGCAACTGTGAGCTAAACAAGGAGTAAAGAAAATCGAAACCAATCAATTGAAAAACGAAAAATTATCATCACAATCATTTACTAACAGAAACAAAAGGAAACAGCAGAGGCAATTCATTTGCAGAAGCAGACATCTGTGTAACTGTGTAATGAAGACAATCAATAAAATTTGCCAATTCCATTAACGCCATTACCAGTACAATCATCATCATCATCATCATCATCATCATCAATTGACTGGATGCCTTCCTTTTACCGCCACAACTGGCAATGTTACTGATATTGCTGACTGCTGTCGATTGCTGTATCATTTATTTGCCGTTGGATAACAAACTCATCTCAGGTGACTTTGTGGCCATGTGCAGCTCCTGCTATGACTCCATGAGTGTTGGCACACCAGCAACAGTACGGCAACAATAGCTGCCTGTTTTACATTGTTTCGTTTTCTTTTAACATGTTATTTGAGCCTAAAGAATGTTAGCCATTCATTAGATTCATTTCCAATGAACACAACAACAAACGAAAAGTGAAGCTTAAATAACATTCAAAAGAATCAGAATGAAAAGAAATATGACCAAAAGCTATTAATTGACAATGAGAGGAGGGAGAGTGAGACAAAGTGCTAATACAACATGGAAAATGTAATTCTTTTTAACAAATTACGGAAATTGGATCTGGCAGTTAAATTATTTCGAAAAAATATATAAAATTTAATAAAAAAAAGGAAAAACATGTCAACGACATGCATATTCATTAAATAATTTTTTTCCTCTCTTCATGTATTTTTATGGCAATTTCTCTTCGTCATCGTTATATATAAGCATTTGAATTTTTCATCGCACTTTAACCGAGTTATTCTTCCTTACTGCTGACTTTTATGAGTGTTTTTTTACAACAACATCAGGCAACTAACGAGTTAAGGCCGACTTGCAATCGCTAATATGGCCACACATCTACATGATGAATTACATGCACAGCGTTGTCATATTCAGTTACGACCAAGATTCTTGTATTAGTTTCCAACAAAATTAAAACGAAACATCACTGGCTGGCAAGCGACTCATCACTTTTACGGATATTGTTCACATAACCGACTATTTTCGTTGAGGTTGATATTTCCCCGTGTGGTCATGCCGCTGCCTGTGTTAGAACACAACCAATTTGACCTTATTTAGGTTGCAAGGGATCATTACCAAACGCTTCTACTAAAGATGGTTGAGTTGGTGAGTGATTATCTCACTCACTGACTGGTGAGGAACTCGTCACTTTTATGGATATTTTTCACATTGTAATTGATACCCGACAACCAATTTGGTCGCAAGAGACCATTACCAAACTTTTCTACTTATAAAGGTTGATTTGGTGAGTGGTTATTGACATATCCGTCAAGAAATTCAAGAATAATTTTAATGCAAAAATGTCTGTCAAACTGACGCAGATCAATCGAAAATAGTAAGTTTATAAGAAACTCAAAATGTCTGAAGGGTGGCTTGTGGTTGAAAACTTTCTTCACAAGGTTTTCATCTTTGAAAACCTGAGAGTTTAGATTACTTACTTTGCTGATTATTTATTTGGTCTTTATGACCCTTTAGTCAGGACTACAACCTAGCTTCTCGCACCACCCGTAATGTGCGTGTTAATTTCGTCAATGAATGGCGAGAAATTTTTCAATTTCTTTACTAACAGAGATTTTATCAAAAGACTGATGTGATGATGAGGCAGTCGACGAAGGAAGTACTTTTTCATCTTTTTAGTTCAAAATGTCCGTGCAGGGGTTTGAATCACAAGTATTGTTCTAAGAAGCCAACACACTACCTACGAGGCTTTACCGACTTCACACAGAGATGGTTTGTTACAAAGAAGACCACTTAGGTCAGGATTTGAAGGTTATGAATTGGCTGCTTTACTGCCTGTAGATTGCCGTCAAGCTTAAGAAAAATGAATGAAATTACTGGGAGTTACTCAAACAGCATTTGAAAGCATTTTCAATTGGATGCCTCTTGAATTGAATTCAAAAGATGTTGAAAGGCAAGAAGCAATGGAAAATTGTTAATAAAAATAGATTCAGAATAACATGTACGTACGTAATGAGTCATTATAAGGCTTCAGTCAGGATTACGACCTAGCTTCACACACCACTTATGTTGTGTGCGCTAATTTAATACATGAGTGGCCAAACCTACAGTTTATAATCAACATGATTTTCATGACAGTTTTATTTACTCTCAAAGTTTTTGTCGAAAGTTGCCGAAGATCCGCATCCTCATGTCTAATAAGCCAACACACTACCCACTAGACTATGGCGACTTCAGCATGACAACACGTATGAAATCATTTGTACAGCTCGACAATGCAGTAAAATCCATTCCAAAAGATTTATTCACAAAACCGTTTATGCCGTTGTTATTGCTAAGTTTTAACCCTTTTGTAATGGAGATACAAAAATCTTCAATTGCCAGTGAAACATTGTAGCCAAAAAATAGCAACAAAATTTCTTTTAAATTTCTATGGAAATTTATCAATTCAATTAACACGCGCTATTTGCTATCATTAAACGATTTCAATTGTGTTTTTCTTTTTATCTCTTCATGCCTTAAAATTCTAAGAAATAATGTTTCATAGGAATTTTCAAAACATTCCTATTACACAATTTAATTAAAATTTTTTTATTTAAACAATTTAAATGTTGCAAAATTGATTCAATTCAATTGTGGGCTTTATTTAAATACAACATGTCTGAGCCATAAATTAAGGCATCAAAAGTCACTCGAATACAACAATAAATTATTGTCATCACTCCTACACCATTTGGCAAACAGAGCAATTAATCAATGCATTAATATATCAAATGTGTTGAAATATTTTCTAATTTACAATCAATTTGGAATATTTTTTTGCATTTTAAGCAGAATTTTGTTTTACTTTTTACTTTTTTTAATTGATTGTTGCCGTTTTAATTGAAATTGACAAATTATTTGCCAACTAACCGTGTTCAATACGGGGGAGGGTGAATAAAATTATAGCAAATGGGATTGACAGTATTTAGCGACAAAATGATTGAATGTTAGATGCTATCGATAACATACCAATTGGATTTTGTTTTAAAATTAAATCAAAAAAAAAAATAAAACAATTTCAATACAATGCTAGGGGAACGTGTCATAGCATTCAGATTAGACATACCCTAGATCACGGGCAAAATCGAAAACGAATTTTAATTTTTCTTTGGCTGTATAATATCAACGTAGGGGATATCTACTCCCCTACATACGTGTAAACTTTTCTTAATTGGAGGCCTATATAGCTTATTACAGACATTTTAAAATTTTCGCTTTAAAAACCTAACGGTGTAGTGGTATTGGTGTCATTTGTATACATACATAATTGGCCATTACAACACTTCGACAGGATTACGGCCTAGCTTCTCAACACCACTCATGTTGTGTGCGTTAATTTTATACATGAGTGGCGGGACCTACAGTTTAAAGTCGACTCCGAACGACAGATTTTTTGAGAAGCTTTTTATGGCAATTTTTTGTCATTTGTATACCGTTAATAAATATCACCCTAAAGACGCATTCGCCAAACTCATAATGTAAATGCAAGCAAATGAAAAGAAAGTGAAATTGTCTTGACAGAATACCAAAAACAAACAAAAAAAAATTTAAGAGACACAGAAAATAATGGCAAATACTATGCCATACCACACACAGCACGCACACATACATTTCCACTTTTACCTCAGGCTCAGTTCGTTGAAAGAAATATCATTTCTGTGCTCTACAATACAAAATGAGAAGAAGAACAAAATGAAAAGAGGAGAACAAAAACAAATTTTGAACAAATAAAAATGCATTGACAATAGCACACCTACAAGTATTCACTGACAATAACCTAACAAAAAAAAGAGAGTCAAATTTATTTCATACACCCACAAATACTATGACAATATTAACATACATACATGCATACATACATACATACATACATACATACATACATATCTAGTAAGAGATATTAAAACACCAAAACAATACTCACCAGAACAACAACAACAATAACAAAAGAAATACTGCTCGCTTTAAGTTATAGCAGATTTAAAAGTAGTACAGGGTTCTTTTATTTTTCTTCTTATTCTTGTTCATATTCTCCTTCATATGGTGAATTATTTAGCAAGAGAAACACTTTTTACACACACTAATCATAATAACACATATGTATTTTCAAATGAAAGAATATACAGTGTACTCTCTCCTAACGGACGCCCCTCTTAAGCGGACACCTTCAATAAACGGACATGTTTTCAGTCCCAAAGAAATTGTAAGGGATTTTTAAAGTATTTCTCTCTTATGCGGACAACCCTCTCATAACAGGACACGGACACTTTTTTCCATGACATATTGACATTTTAGTTCCCCATAAGCGGACGACTTGCAGATGGTAACACAATTTTTTTTTTGTTTGCTTAAAACTTACATCGTTGTAACACTTGTACACGTTTTTTTATTCGCTTCAATAAAACGCGCATTTAAAAAGGGGAATCCCGAAAATGTGCATTTAAAAATGAGAAACTTAGTGTACGCGAGTTAGCAAAGAAATGTAAAATCAGTAAATGACAAGCTGCTTGCATCATCAAAAACAAAGAACAAATTTTAGGATTGTGGGACACTGATATCAATTCGGAGAGAAAAAGAAGTATGTTGAAGCCCATGGGTCTTAACATAGATAAATTGTGCTACGAATGGTTTGTTAAGGCTCGAAATAAAAACATTCCTTTATCGGCCAGACTTATAAGAAGCAATGCCAAAGAAATTGCAGGGAAACTTAATTATGTCGATTTTAATGCATCATCTGTCCACTTCTTATAAGGAGGCTTATTTAGCCATAAGAAAACTAAAAGGTTTTTCTTTATATCACAGCGATCTTAAAGGTGTTAAAATGCTGACTGAATGCATCTCCAAGATATTGAAATTAAAGGTAAAACTCGCCAAGCTAAAATTTCGGACTATTTTAAATCCAGTTGAATATATATCAGGTCTTTCAAACTTTTTTCTCTTTTATACACATATATAAATATATGTAAATGAAATTTCTATTTATTTTGTCTTGTCATTATACATGTGTTATTTTTTGTTTTGTACATGTACTTATAGTTTGTTGATTGCTATTTTGGATTTTCTCTCATAAACGGACACTCCTCATAAGCGGACAAAATTGTCAGTCCCATAGGTGTCCGCTTAAGAGAGAGTACACTGTATATGTTTGTGTGAGTATGTGTGTGTGTGTGAACTTTTGTTTATTTACTTTTCACTTACTCACTTGTACACTCATGTGCGTTGGTGTTTAAATCCTTTAAGAACAGCCAACCCAAAATAATTAACCTTTAGTGAGCATAACAGTAAATAGAATTTCTTTTTAATTTTTTGCATCACTTGTATATTCTCTGTAATAAATGGAAGAGAGAAAGCAATTTTAGAATATTTCGATTTTAAGATTTAAATTACATTTGAAATGTTGCTGACTTTTCAGAACTATTTGTAGAGCTTTATATGTGGGTGTATAAACTAAAAAGGTATGCTTTAAGGCAAACTTTTTTAAAAACTATTCAGAGTGCTTTATATGTGGGTGCATAAACTAAAAAGATGTACTTTAAGACAAATTTTGAGGACTCATTGTGAAATATTACAAATAAATATTCGTAGAGTCAACTACAACATGAGATTTTCTTGTCTGTCTGGCATTTGCATCAAAGGAATTCCTTATTTTTGTAAGGCCAATAACAAATCAAGCTAATCTTGGATAACTTGTTCCGAAATGGTGAGAAATGTTTGGCAGTTAAAGTATTAAGAATTATTTCTTAATAGTTTTTAAACGGTGGGGCACCTTATAATTCAACATTATCATAATAGAATATTATGGCTTCCAGTTCAGTTTCTTTCCAGTTCCAGTTTCTTTTATATTTTTTCGTTTCTTTTAAGGAACTTGAAGCTGTCAGATAATATTTCCCCGTCCTATTAATATTACTCTGCTTGATGTCATATCAATTAATCCGAATTTCCCAATTAAACAGTTAATTGATCTACTGCAGCACCTAGAAAGTGAAAGTTATCATCTGTCGTTGACTGGAAGCAATACTCGCTAAGAAAATATTTTGGGTTGTTGTATTGGATGTAGTGATGCGAGACTTTGTTTACTAAGTCCCAGTCATTTTCAAATGGTCACACTACCTGACCTGCCTACAAAGCTTGTTGCTGGCATTACATTCTCTGGAGCCCACAATTACCAACTGCCGCAAACAGATAACTGATCTACTGCAGCACCTAGTATATGAAGGTTATCATTTAGAAACAATACTCTCTACAAAAATATCTTGGGTTGTTGTATTGGATGTAGTGATGCTAGTCCTACGCATTTTCAAATGGGGGCACTGCCTAACCTTCATTCGATGATTGTTACTGATGTTACCTTCTCTGGAGCCTGCATGGGTCCTGAAATTCGAGTATCTCTTGTTTTTTGGGGTTTTTAAGTAAATAAAAATAATAGTCGCCGTAGTCTAGTAGGTATTGTGTTCGCTTATTAGACGTAAATCCCAGGGTTCGTGCGCCAGGCCAGACATCAAAGCGAAATATACAAAAATAATATTTCTTCGGCGACTTCCTCTCAGCAAATTTCTGGCAAAAACTCTGAGCGTAAATAAAGCTGCAATGAAAAAGTTTCTCAAAAATCTGTCGTTCGGACTCGACTTTAAACTGTAGGTCCTGCTACTCATGTATAAAATTAAGGCACACAACATGAGTGGTGTGAGAAGCTAAGCCGTAAACCTGCCTAAAGGCTTGTAATAGCCAATTATGTATGTATGTAAGTAAATAATTTAACCAATTCATCAATTTGAGATCCTAATTTGTTTGTCTTCTACTTGAGTCGAATAAATTTGCGTGCATTAAGTGGTCTGTTGATGGCTTATTAGACGAGATCCTATGGTTCAGATATCTCGAACAAAACAAAATCTAAAAAAATATTTCTTTAAACCGTCATTTCGCAAAAACTTTCAGAGTAAAATAAAATTGCCATGAAAACTTTCTTAAATCTGCCCTTAAAAGTCGGTTCAACCACCATGGATACATTTTAACACATACAAAATTAGTAATGGGAGAAACTATACTGTAATCCTGACTAAAGGCTTAAAGGGAAAAAAGTGACGTGGTTCAATGGTGATGGCATACAAAGGACAACACTGAACATCGAACAAACGGAAGGTTTGAAAGCGACTCTTCTGAAGAGCTCGTTATTAGGCAATTACAAAAGATAACACGATCATTCAAGGATCTGATAGAGTTGACTTGTCATCTGCTTAGTTGGATTAGTGAAACTCAGCCAAGTTAATGAATAAGAAGATGGAGATGCTTTGTAATACTCCCATATAGTCTTGAGTGGGATCAATGATTATGTTGCAGACTTACTACTTGTAAGGATATATAGGATGCATCATTAGAAACAGCTCGAGATTATATTATTAACAAATTTTGGTATAAGGATCACGAAAAACTGTAACAATTACCACATTTTAGAGATTTCAACACTCTAAATTTATATATAATACACCGTAATTAAAATTAAAATTAATAAGATTACTGGCAACATTTATAAATATTTTATAATATTTCTTTTATTTTGCTTTAATGTAATAATATTTCTATAATAATATCCATACTAATTTGCCATGAAAATGAAATAAAAAAAATAAATTCTGTTTTCAAAACAAAGTTTTTGTTCTTTTCTGCAAACAGAATATATGATATTTTCGAATGTATGTATGTATGTATGTATGTATGTGCATATGTATGATTGTGATGCCATTTAATAAAAGAACATTTTTCATCACTGGTTGTCATACAAATACTAGAGAGATTACATGTCATTTATATCAATTCATTTTTTATGAAATTTGATAAATTCCTAAAACCATACTTTTCATTTCATTATATACACATAACACATGCTGTTACATACAGATATACAAACATACATCCTACATAAATAAATTTATTTTCAGTTTTCGAAAATAAGAGGAAAACTTACCAAAACTCGATGGGCTTCGCTAGAAGCATTACAAATTATTTTAATTAAATTAAACATGAACACACATATAGTTTTATGGAAATCTAATATAGTCCAGCTAAGTCCTGATGTCACAATTTAATCACATAGGTTGGAGTCAAAACTTTTTCCGACCCACATTTCATTCATGGCTATGAAACGGTACAGAAACTTGCCTACATTGTCGTTGAATAACATTAAAGGATTCGGCAAAGTTCTCACCCAATTGTCTTTGTGATCCTGGTATCAAAATTATGGATAATATTTTCATAAACAAGTGATCATTTAAAATTGAAACTACTAAGCCATGTGAGATGCCTTTAACTTACAAAACCTTTCGCCTATACCATATCGCAGGTATTTTCAACTGTTTCGGATGCCAAGACCTTCACAGGACATAGAGAGGATATAGGATTTTTCATGATTTTTGATCACAACAAAACTCAACAAATTAATGTCATTGAAATTGATGTTGCAGAGTGTCTCAATGGTAGACAGAAGGCTTCGAGTTGCATTTCAAGTAGTCTACTAGGTAGTGTGTTCGTTTATTAGATCAAAAATATTTCTTTGGCGACTTCCTCTCAGCAGCAAAAACTCTGATAGTAAATAAACCTGCCATGAAAAAGTTTCTCAACAAAATCTGTCATTCGGAGTGGACGTTAAACTGTAGATCCCGCCACTCACGTATAAAATTAAGGCACACAACATGAGTGATGTGAGAAGCTAGGCCATAATCCTGACTGAAGGGTTGTAATGGCCAATTATGTATGTATGTATGTATGAATGTTGCAGGACCGAACGAGTTGTAGGACCGAACGAGTTGTAGGACGAATACTCTCGGAAATTATGCCTGAAGACTGCTGAGAGCAAATTGCCAAAAGAATTATATTTTTTCTTCTTATTTTGCCTTGTTCGAGATGTCTGGGTCTAGAGTTTGAACCAAGTTTAATAAGCCTCTTGACTACAGCGACTATAAAAACATGAGAATAGTAAGCGGATTCTGAACCAGGAATTGTAGACTCATGCAACATTTGCTTAGAATAAGGATTACATCAAACCATACAACCTCTGCTGCATTAATGCATATCAGAAGAAAACAGCTCACAAACAAACAAATAAACAAACATAAAATCACACAAAATAAAATTTATTTCAAATTTATTATACTTGCAACTAGAAACATCAAAAACATGAAAAAAAGCGTATGCCCTGGAGTGCAATAAAATAGAAAAATTTTGAACTTAACAAAAACTCTGTAATAGAAACATAAAAAACATTGTCAAAAGCTTTATAAAAAATTTTATATTTAATTTAAATTAGATTCTGAATTTAAATTTTCTTATTTTTATTAAAAAATGTGTGAAAGATTTGCTTCTTAAACAATTTATTTTATGCCACCATAACAGTGTCTCAATTCTATTGATTTGTATGAATACGTTTTCAAAGTTTTTTTTTAAGAAATTTCTTTCAATTTTCAATGACACTTAACACTGGCAACTGCGTACATTATTTGTATGTCTTTATCTGTAATGTAAGAAGAGCAGCACAACCTATACCTACAAACAATATTTTTTCAAACGTTCCTCCTCCATTTTTTATTGTCATTTTACTTGATTGTCTGCCCTTACTGGATGACGAAGATTTAGAAGAAAGAAAAAAAATATTGTTCTTCGTTTATTTTATTTTTTATTTATTTTTACATGCTCGATTTATTTTTCCACTCAAGAAAATAATAAGCGTCACAACAGTGGTTGTGGCATCGTCACTGCCACTGGCACTATAAGCGTCTGCCAATGTTTTTACGTAAAAAAATCAACACATCAAACGTTACAGTTGCAGTAACGGTGGGAGACAAATAAACATATCATATAAAACTTGTCGTGTATTAAATTTCATTCAGAATACTCGTATTTGCAATCATTTATAAGCAACAGTAGCTACAGCAGCAGCAGTGGTAATAGCAACAGCTTTTGTTGATGCAATAAATATTGGAAAACCATAACAATTAGCAAACTAGTGATTAAAGTGGTGACTAGAATAACAGTCAAGTCTCTAACGATAGTTATGCACACTTTAATTATACAAAAAACATTTTATAAACTACAGTGTAAGAAGTAGTGGCGTGCACTTCAGCACACTATCTCCCCCTAAACTACGTAAGTCTTATTTTTAGTTCATGATTACCTTCCACAAAAATTAAATTCCTTGACCAATAAGCCATTATAGTTATCGAATGCCTAGGCAAGTAGCCGCTTTAAATTAAATAATATAAGCTTCATTCAGTAAGCAAATAATGACTTTGAGTTTTCCAACTACAAATTCTACGTTTAGAACAGTGGTCGGCACCAATAGCACCCGGGGGCCGAACATCTACCGTTTTTTACACACATAGTACACGCATATCAACAATGTTCGTAAAACGGAGAGCAAAAATGCATTCAGTTGCTTGTCAGCTTCTAACGAAGAAGGTTCACGTCGCTTTTTTTTTCCTTCAGATTTCAATTGTACACCCAAAGAAATATTACAGTAGTATTCACTAATACCAATGGGAAATGATCTCGATTTTTGTAAGAATATTTGTCAAGTTATATACGTTGCCTTGAGGCATTTAGCACAGTACATTTTTTCTATATTTTCCACATACATACATATACACATTATTAGATTAATTAGCACACTTGAAAATATTATTAAAATTTTCACAACTACAGTGACATTTTAATCATATTCTCTTTGTGCCGACCACTGGTTTAGATAATAGTAAACAAGCTGAATATTACTTAGTTCGAGTACTGGGTTCGTCTCCTAACTACGTGTGTTTTTCTTTTCTGTACAGGAGTATGAAATTCCTTTTTCATGTGGTCTTATTATGATTGTCTTCTGCTATTCTAAGTGCTACATTTAGTAGTAGCATTAGGCTTAGGTCGTATACAAATAGATAGTGTGTTGGCTTATTAGATGAGAGCCCATGAGATCATTACATACATAAATACAGAATTGATCGTTACAACTCCTTAGTCAGGCTTACAACCTAGCCTATCACACCACTTACTTTGTGAGTGTTAATTTTATTTACGAATGCCAAGCCCTACAGTTTAAAATCGATTGAGGACAATAGATTTTTAAGACGATTTTCATGGCAATTCCGTTTACTCTCAGAGTTTTTGCCAGAAATCTGTTGGGAGGCATGCAACAAAGAAATATTAATTTTTCGTTCTGTTGCACATATCGGACCTGGGGCATGACCTGCTGCCTCATGTCTAATAAACCAACTCACTCCTTAGTAGACTACGAATTTTATTTACTCTCAGAGTTATTGCAAGAAATCTGTTGAGAGTCACGTGCCAAAGAAATATTCATTTTTCGTTTTGTTGGGGCTTGAACTGCGGCCTCATGTCTAATAAGCCAACACACTCCTTACTAGACTACGGCGACTTTATCATGCATGTTGTGTGCATTCATTTGATCCATGGGACAACTTCCCATTCGGGGTGAAATAAAACTACATAATCATGGTCAGTCACGTGATGGTGCAATATTAGATGGTCATATTAGTTGCTTAATCCAAATGGTTTTTATTTTTCTATGATCACTTGCTTACATATCAGCAGTTTATAGTTGATGTCAGCCTACATACACACATAATTGACCGCTAGAACCCTTAGTCAGGATTACGGCCTAGCTTCTCAACGCCACTCATGTTGTGTGTGTTAATTTTATATATGAGTAGCGGGACCTACAGTTTAAAGTCGACTGCGAACGATAGATTTTTTGAGAAACTTTTTCATGGCAGGTTTATTTACTCTCAGAGTTTTTGATAGAAATCTGCTGCGAGGAAGTCGCCGAAGAAATATTTTTTCATATTTCATTTTGATGTCTGACGCGGATGGCATCTTGCTGAGACCTTAATTACATACTGAATTGGCCATTATAATGTTTCAGTCAGGATTACAACCTAGAATGTGACACCACTTATGCTGTGTGTGTTAATTTTATACCAGAGTGGTGGAACCCAAGTTTAAAATCTACTCCCAACGTCAAATTTTTGAGAAAATTTTAATGCAGTTTTATTCTCTATCAGATTTGGTGGCAGGAAACCGCTGAAAGAAAAATTTGTTCATATTTCGTTTTATCTGAGATGTCTGAGCTGGCACATTACCTAGTAGACTGATGGGAACTTTTTGGTGCCTGCAAATACAGAACATTACACTGACACCTTGGATATTCGGGCTTAACGTTGGCCAATTTCTATATATGTTTGAGGTAATGCCCAGATTATCGGTAACTGATCGATGATTGGTTTGGGTACCAACACCTTAAGTTATTTTTATTTAAAAGGAAAAATTGTATTCGCGTAGGTTGTTGTCAAGACTAAAATTATTTTGTTTTTACGATTTACATTTCAGAACATTATACATTCAAATTACATTTTTTTGTGATTGTTTGTTTTTATCTTTGTTTTTTTTTTAATAAAATTGTAAATGAAAACCACAACAATTACGACAACAACAACAAAAAAAAAACTTCATAACAATAAATGACATTGAAGGATTACGAAATGAACACAGAAATGAAATTAAAAGCAAAATAATTAAAAAGAAATTTAAAAATAAAAAACATTAACATTTATTTGTAACTGTATATTACAATAACAACAACAGCTACAACAAAAAACCAGAAAAAAAATATTTAAAATAAAAATAATTAAAATGAACATATAAAAATGCATAAAAATGCATAGAAATTAAATTTTTCATTAAGGAAAACCATTTTCAGTAAAAACCACAACAACAATAACAACAAAATACAATATTAATGGCTTACATTTGGCCAAATATAGAAAATGTTTATACATTTTTATGCAAAGATATTATGTAGACTGGTTTAAATACAAATTTTGCCTTATGCTATGCTGCTTGCTATACTGGCTGCATATTGAGCTGCAATGATTGACACAACAATTGCATTTAAATGTCATGCGAAACGTGCCAAATTGTCAAATAAGGCCAAAAAGAAAACGAAAACGAAAAAATACTAAAAACATAATAATTTAAATACTTTGAATGACTTGAAGTTTAAAAGTTTTTCTAAGTTGTCTGTGTCTTAATTAGAATACTTTTGAGAGATTTATTAAATGCTTGACCACTTGAAATCAACAGCCTAAAACTGGCAATTGTCATTGTTTTAATTAAAATGATGTGATAAATTGTCAGTCACTTATTTAAATAATTTAGAAAATTTTCAAATAAATTGGCTAATTAAGTGGATGTTTTTCATACTTTTTTTTAATACACACAGGGTCCATCTAAACTGTACAAAAATGAATACATAGTGTAATAAAATTTTAATGCAATTTTAGTAGACATTTGACAAGATGCGTCCAAATAAAAGGGAAGATAAAGACAGTCAAAGGCTCTTCTCAAAGCAAGTGCGATTGACGCCATCTATAATCTGAGTTAGGTCAGCAGTCTTTTAACACAGCACTGTAGACTCAGTGTACACTTTTTCAGAACGGGGTTCCCTTAAAAGAAACATGTGTTACAGTGACGGTGGGAATGAATCATCAGACCACATTCTTGAAACCTGTGTGTGGCATTAAACCACCATAGAAAGAAACACTTGAGGGCATATCAGTATGCTAGCAAAGGAATTGCCATTGTTGATACCTAGAAGCATTCTGAAAGTTCTCAGGATAACAGGCTTGTGGGATACCTTCAAAAGTTTAAGGAAAGTACAATAAATCGTCGTTGTAGTCGGCGTAGTCTAGTAGGTAGTATGTTCGCTTATTAGACGTAGAGTCCCAGGCCAGACATCAAAACGATATATGAAACAAACAAAATATTTCTTCGGCGACTTCCTTTCAGCAGATTTCTGAAAGAAACTCCGAAAAATTTTCTCAAAAATCTGTCGTTCGGACTGTTCGACGTTAAACTGTATGCCCCGCCACACAATTATGAAATTAAGGCACACAACATGAGTGGTGTGAGAAGCTAGGCCATAATCCTGACTGAAGGGCTGTAATGGGCAATTATGTATGTATGTACAATAGATCGATCGTATATGCGCAGTGTAAGTCACCACGTTGCGACAATAATGTAAGATTATCTCACATCTTTTCTAGTACTTCCTAAGCATTCCGGCGTTTTTCTGTGTTCTGATGTTCCTGATGTTCTAATGCCTCATCACAGAATCTACAAAATGGCTTTCAGGCTTTTCAATATTCTTAACAAAATTCCCCTGAGTGTACAATGCCCGATCAGAAAGCCATACTTTGTGCCACTAATTGCTAATTACATAACAAAAGTTTAGATTGTCTCAAATCCACTTTCCGTTCTTATTTGCGTTTAGAATGCTTTTCTAAGATTCCCGTCCCTTTCCACAGAAAAGTACTGGCCTCATCTGTCCTCTCGTTTGCATTAAATTGCAACATTACTCGGAATTCTATTCACCATGCCTAGCCATTTCAATTTGTTTCTTAAGAGAGTAGATAATTTTCGGATTACCATAACTTTCTCAAAGCCTCCACTAGTTCTGACCACGTTAACACCTGATGAATATCGCATTATTCTCTAGCCAATGCAATGGATTTAAATCGACAGCCTTAAATTTAGTTCTGTCACAGGATAGGTTCTAACTAGCATAGTTATGCCGACATACATACATATGTATATTGATGATAATATGCACTTCCACCAAACATATCTCTATCGCTTTTTTTAATTGCTACTTTGGCTGAAATTTCATACAGAATACAGCTTGGGAACCACATTAGAACAATAACCTTCTGTTAAGGAGGTTTACAAACTATAGTCCTCATGACTAGTCCTTTTCATTCCATTTGAACTCGGTTATTAAATTCAATCGGGCAACGAAAGTTTATTCCTAGAACAATAGATTTTGTAGACTTTTTCAGCACGCCTGTCATTTTTGAATTTTCTGGATGTTTATCTGTAATGACTTTTAAAACTCATTGGTCCATCTTATCCCATAGCTTTTTTTCCATACCTTCATATAAATTTCACATCAAAAGTAACTGTAAACTTTTGCTGAAGTAAAGCACAATGACAGGCATTAGTTTATTGCTGCGATTACTCTGTTCATTATTCTTATCATTTTTATTTATATTTTTCTTACTACTCATGTCCTACGAAATTTAAGACTTCCAGTTACCTTTGTCCATGCTTTTTATAGCTGCCTTCACAACCTAACCTATCTAACCTAACATAACTTGAAGTGAAGCGAATTTTTTCAAACGAAGGTAGTCGAATGGTGCAAGGCCTAAACTATACTACGAACAAAAAATCTGTTTAATTGAATAAATTTTAAGGATAATAATTAAAAAACCATTTCTTTTACAAACAACAACAACAACAAATTTAATTAAATAATATATTTTAAACAATATGCTGTTGTCAGTGTTAAGTTTAGAAGTTTAATTAAAGATTGACTGAACGAAAGAAATGCAAAAAAAAAAATAATTTAGAAGTGAAAGTGCTAAAACGTTCCTGGGTGAATGTTCACTTATTCATAAGTAGGTGGACAATTTCAAATTAATTTTATGTCATAAATCTTTCTTAACATTTGCTAAAATTTTATTAAATATTGTGACTTTTCACCCATTGTTGTTATAAAACAATTGCAAATGCTATGCTTGAAAGTTTCCATTGATTGTTTAGAAATATTCAAGAATTTTATTACACCGAGTTGACACTTTTACTGCTACCAATAAATGGTTGTTGTAGGCAACATAAATTATTTTTCCTTCTTTTACTTTCGTTTACATTTTTAGTTCAAGTGTCATAATTTATATTACATCCTACACAGTTACCCACAGGATTAATTATTATGTGGGCCATGGCATTATAACCCGTAGAATTTAATAAAAACAAAACCCGTTAAAGAAATTCTAATTAATCAATGATAAAGAAATGCCGTTAGAAAAACAAGTTTTATCTTATATTTTTAGGTTATTTTATTGTTTAATTATTGCAATTAAAGTTTAAAGGAAATTAATTTCATTTAATTGTGCCAACTGACAGTTTAACACCATATAATGGGTTTCTTTGTGATGGGATTTCAGTGAATTGAAAATTTCAATATATAAAAATAAATTTGTGTTTAGTTTCAAGTAAATCCTTTATTGTTCGCACTATTCTATGTGCCACTGTTCACAACATGATTAATCCAACAATAGCTGCTTGTTTGCTATTCTTCTTTGCTTACAACGCAGATTTTTATAACGGCGATCTTCAAACCCCAACTGTTCTCTTCACACGCAATGCGTCTTCATACAAGACTGACTGAAGTCTTACTACTCGTTGCCTGCTTTGCCTTGCCTTTTTATATGCCCACGCAATCAGTCTGATTAAAGCTCATGAAGTCGAAAGTTCGGGATTTCGCCTTCTCGAGAATTCTATAGCAATTTTATTGTTTTTTTTTTGTATTTTGTTCACATTGCTTGTTGTTGCGTTCTCGCTTACTTGTCTATCCCCTTTTCTTTCATACTGATGTTGTTGGTTTACTTGTAATAAGTTCGTTGTAATTATTTGTGTAGTTTTTGGTCATTTTAATGTCAAACGATTTCATTTTCGTAAGCTTCTCATTGGTACATCCCAACTTTGGCAGTTGATAACGTACATCTTGTTGAAGATTAGTTGTCGTTTAGTCAGTATGTTTTGACAACGTCGTGAGTTCATTGAATGAATCTCTTCCTTCGCAAAATCATATTCAAAAATGAGATCTATTTCAGGCTGAATATGTATTTGAAGAAACAAAATTGTCCAAAATGAGACCATGTCAATCCTCATGGGTTGCCAGACCGTGCAATACATTCCCAAAATTCACTAATTGGTGTGACTTTGGGCAGGCGTTATCTTCGTGTTATATTTCTTTGAGAACGAAGATATCCAGGCTATCACTCTCAACGGCAAACTCTATAGGAAAATGATAGTAGCTTCCTTTCACATGAATTGGAAAACCTGGTAACCAACGACATTTGATTTAAACAGATCTGAGCTACTGCACAAGCAATTTGAGACACGGTTATCTCCAATGGAGGTGCTGTGCAGTGACCAGGTTGCTAAATTTGTTCTCCATAGACTTTTTTGTAAGGTTTTCTTAAGTCGTAAGCATAAGCGAATACGTCCATACAGCTAACATAATCCATGAGCCAAAGTTTATCTCAATGGGCCCTGTGTCCTATCATAACTGCTTGAGGGGACAGCCACTTCATGAGCCCGAGTCATAAAAAATTTGAAATTTCGTATGTTCTCCACCCTGAGAAGCCGTGGAAATTTCATGAAAATTTCATTTCTTCTAGTAAAGAAAAGTGCTTGCAATCAAATATTACGCAGAATAAATAGGGTTCTCTCTGAATATGAAAAGTTTTCTAAAGCTTTACAAATTTTATTATGTTCTATACAAACTACTAGTTGCTGCTAATGCAGTATGCTGACTATCAATGTTTTCTCTCTCTCTCTCTCTCTGATATATTTCTCCAATAATTTTCCTTCTTTTCTGTTTAATTGCAGGCTCAGCCAAGAAAACAACAATAATATCACAAGGATTTGAACAATTAAAATCGAACGTTTTTTTGTTTTAAGAACTCCGAAGGAGAAAGGAAACAATAAAAAAGACAAATTCCACATGCAGCTTGTCAAACTGCTTTAGAATGAAATGGATGTGCAACAAAGACTTGGTCTTAGACCAACAACAACAACAACAACAACATCAACATTACCAACACCCTCAACAACAACATCAAATAAAACATATTTTGCAACAACTAATCCAACAGCTAAAGCGAAAACGAATGACACAAATGTTGGCCCTGGCAACAATGGAAGACTTTACGAAATGCGTTGTTGGCAAGAGATTAAACCTGGCATGGATGATAATAACGCCGAAAACGACGTGGAACGTGAAAAGTCTCTTTTTAAAATATGGTGTGAACAGGCAACTGACAATGGCCTCGACAGTATATCAAAGCAGGATAATAATGTACACAAAATACCGGATATCATGCCAGACTACAGAAGCGATAACAACCAACATAATAACGATAATGATTATCATCACCATGTTTTTGCTGATAGCAGAGGAGAGGAGACAAATAGCTTGTCGCAAACATTCCGTTGCATGTTGCGTACATTCAATAGAACAACGAAACAACAGGCAACCCAACTACAATATAATTGTCAGCCTATGGATACGCAAGTGGATGACAAACTATTTAATACACCCGCCAACTATTTTAACACACCTTTCGGCAAACAGCAACAGCAGCAACAACAGCAACAGCATATGCAATTTGTTAATGAAACTGAAAAGATGTTGGTGTTGTCAACGAATATCAACAACAGCAGTTTTAGCAATGGCTACATCAGCAATAACACAAACCTGCCATCATTCAATAGCCAAGAATATCAGCAGTCTACAACAACAACGACAACACCGACAAGCACGGGTATTTTACAGAAATGTAGGGCGCAACTAAAATTAATTGTTGAAGATATACAACAACCACTCCAAGAATTCCAAATAACATTTAATCACCAGCAGCAGCAACAGCATCAACTACAAGGCCAACAAAATGTTTCAACTGAAATAAGCAGTTGGCCTACTCATGCTGTATATAAGGGCAGCCATGCCAATAGCAGTAGCAGTAACAGTAGCAGTAGTCTTAGTGGCAGTGATAGTTTTAATTTTAATTATAGTCCCATAGCTTTAGAATCGTCTATACCTGCTGAACTACAAACTTCTCATAACACACAACAGTGTCCGCCTGTAGTACAAAACTTAACAATTTCATGTGAAACTTCAGCTGAGCTTTTCTCCTCCATTGTAACACCCTCCAATATTTTGCCACGCAAAATCAAATGTTTCCTAACGAATAGCCTGAAAGATTTAACAAGAAATTTAACTTCGCATGGCTCATCTCTAGCTTTGGATTATTTACCCACATTGGGTTTAACATCAGCTTCATACTCAGCTGAGGACTACTACGCCAATCAATCGTTATACTCGAGCAGCAGCAGTAATTGGTTGGAGGATGATCCCTTATCTTGGAATTTATCCATAATGAACAGCTCGTCCGCTCTTGTCAATTCATCAATGTCGTCAACAGCCACATCTTTGTCTGCCTTAAATTTTCTACCCGCTAACAATAGCAACTTAAGCTCTTTGGATCAGGCCATGGCAGTGCCCATTAAGGGTTTCGATTGGAGTTTTTTATTTGTTATATTTTTCATATTTGCCGGTGGTTTGGGTAATATATTGGTATGCCTGGCAGTGGCCTTGGATCGTCGCTTACAAAATGTTACCAATTATTTCTTATTTTCATTGGCCATAGCGGATCTACTCGTTAGTTTATTTGTCATGCCATTGGGAGCAATACCAGCATTTTTGGGTAAGTAGAGGAACATAAAATAAAAGAGAAAATTGCAAAAAATCTAAAACAAATATTAAAAGCCTTTAAGTATGCTAAGGAGAAGCAAAATATGTAAATAATAACAATATAAGAGGCTTTTACAAACTAAAACCTTAAAATATCACACCTGCGGCCTAAAGGAAACATAAATACAGATTTAGATAACCCAAAAAGCATAGTCGTATGCTAACAATGTATAGTAATTTTATTATCTAATGGTTGCAAAATTAGGCTATAAAAATTTCCTTAATTTATGACCCTTAAAATAGGCAACTAAAAATGAATTGAGATATTATCTACAGAACACATTTTTAATAGCTTTTCGTATCGTTCAGTGCATTGAAACATTTTAATTTAAGAACTACTTTTTAAATTTATAAAAGCCAACCATAGAAAAATATGTAAGTGAATAATTGAATTAAAAGCCTTAAAGTATGCTACATAATACATTGTTTTCCAATTTAAGTTGAATAAATTATCGGCCTTATTAACCTTCATTATATCTTATGTTTATCTTAAAAGCAACATTTATAAATAATATTTTAAAAGTTTATAAATCCTTAAATTAGGCAACAAAAAAGAAACAAAAAATTTCTAGCTAAAATAAAAAATCTTGTGTAAAGGCCATTAGAATAAAAAGATGCTGAATTTAAAAGCAAAACATCTTATTGTTTCACTCCTAATGTGTACTATTCTTTATGTAGAAAACTGTTGACTGTTGTTCTTAGGACAGCCGTAATGTATACTTAAATTAATTGAAGTTCATTAATATAATATTTCCAAAGAGAAAAATAAATTAAATATTTAAATAATGAAATATATTTCGTTAACATTTTAATAACCCAGGACTTTTTCTCCCACCAGAAAGATTTCTAAAGTATAAATTTATGCTTCAGTTTAGTTTTTTAATACGCCTACATAATACATAATGAATAATACCCTCCTCTTTTAAAGTAGCACAAAATAAAAATTATTCAAGCCCAAAAGTAGGCAATATATAGTGAGGCTATTCAAAAATTTTAATTAAAGCATACATATGTGTCCATATCTTTGCTCTGTTTTTTTTTTTTAAGCAAAAACATGTTTGGTTTTCTTATAAAAGAAAAGTTTCAGCCCTAAAGTAGGCTGTGGATTTATACACTTTGTGTTTTTTCTTTCTTTGTAGTAAAACAAACCTCATGAACAGTAAATAAATCCTATAAATTTCAATAGATCTATGGGAAACTTCATATGTGATAGCCTTTATATATTTTAAGTTTTTTGTAATTTTTTAAAGCACATCATTAGGCTTAAAGATTAAAATAGATTATTTTAAAAACACCAGAATTTTTTCCAAATGATTAGGCCACACAAACAGCCCCAATATAATGCTTTAGATTATGGAAAAAAATTTATACAAATTATTTTTGGTACCTTTGCCATTTTATAATTTTTTGTTCTAGAGATATGGTTGCCAAATACCATCCAAATAGTATTATTAATAATATATTCTCTGTGATTTATTTTAACACGTTTTATTTTAAAGCATACCTTAGGGATTATAGAATACATTTATTTTCAAAATACAATGTGTTTAATTTAAAAATCGCGAAGAGATTTTTTAATAAATTAAAGAAATGTTAAGCCATTATCTTAATACCATTAAAGCAAATCTAAATGACTTGTCGTGTTTTAAAAAATAAATTCATTTCTAAATTAATTAGCCTACTTTCAGGGTTTAATAATACAAGATAAACCATAAATTAAAAAGGTGTTAAAGGCTTTGAAGAAGATATCCTAAAAATAAATCAAATATATTACTTCCGCAATAAAAGTAAACTTTCAAGATATTAAAAATCGCATGAATTACAATACGAGAAAGGGTGAAACGTACAATCACAGAAAAAAGTCTACATACACCGTTGTTTTCTAAATACAACGATGTATGTTTTTAGGCTCAATGCGGTGCCTAAGGATTCATGAGCATAGAGAAAGATTACAATAATACTTTGGTTGAACATTATATAATATAGAAGCCTAGAAATGCAGTTGCATAGAATGCGTTTTGGGAAGACTAGATGATATTCAACTGAGATGGCAATATAATGGGCTCCCAAGGAAGTAAAAGGATGATTTTGCGTTCAGCACATGTCTCAAATCGACAACGAAAATGCCAAGAATCAGTTAACAACTAATTTGAATTTAAAGCCACTGTAATCTAGTAGGAAGTGAGTTGACTTGGTAGACAAGAGCCCCATGGTTCAACCTCCGGCAGACTTTTCCAAAAAAAACGAAAGATGAAAAAATATTTTTTTCGGCTACTTTTTCTCAGCACTCTTCTAGCAAAAACCCTAAGAGTAAATAAACTTGTAATGAAAAGTTTCTCAAAATTTATCGTTCGGAGTCGACATTGAACTGTAGAACTCACCACTAATAGTTAAAATTGCACAACAGGGGTGGTGTGAGAAGCTAGGTTGTAATCTTGACTAAAGGATTGCATTGACTAATTAAGTAAGTAATTTGAAAGATTATTCTTTAGCAAGATGACCGTATCAGCTGTCAAAATCGGGAAATGCACATTCGGAAACTTTATATATGCAGTCACAGGATTATTAAGCACTTTTCAAAGCCGAGTACAGTGACCTAAGATCTGTGTAGAATGACAAAATCACGTGTCAATTAATACTGAGCCTTAACAAATGAATACAAAAGATTTTTTTATAAATTGTAGACTTTTGGTCTTATGTTTTGCTTTTATGGATTCCATTTTCACATTTCCCCTTTAAATATTAACAGTTCAAGTATGAAATGTATGCATCGGAATCATTTCAACCTTTTGGCCAAAGAAAGAAGAAAAAATAATATTCCAACAAATTTTCTTTGTTCTTTGAAAAGATTTACAATTTGTTTAATGGAAATCAAAATGGAACCAAGCCAAAAAATAATAAAACGAATCTATATTAATTTCCACACAAAAAATTGAAGCATAGTTTAAGGCTTGAAAAGCAACAGAGAGAGAAAAACTAACATAACATTAGGAAAATAATTTTGGAAACTTTTCAATTTACAATGAACCAACAAGAAAAGAATGCACATACCTTTTTAAATATGCAATCAAAAATGGAAAGCCTGAACTGGTTTATTAAGAAAAGAAAATCAAATAAATTTAGCGCCTTATTTTAAATCCTATAAGCCACACAAAGTTTGTTGAAACATAAAGATAAACAGAACGAATAAGAAAACTCTTGTTTAAATGAAGTAGAAACAAATCCGGAACCCTTTTTTAAATGAGATATATAAAATGCCATTAAAAACACAAAGTTTAACGTTTTAAAAAGCCTAAAAGTATGCTTCAATAAAAAATTAATTCTAAATTTTTCGTTTTGAAAAGTATGCTTGGAGTTAAAGAGGCATATTAAGTTTGAATAATTTCGCATGAAACGACAACGAAAAATTAATTTAAAAGTTTAGATTGTTTAAAACATGAAACTTTGTTATGCGAAATTAAGAAAAGCGAATAAAACGAATTTAAATAAAGTGGTAGACGACAGACGCCACCCCAAAAATTCCTTTGCAAAGCAAATTAAGCCACAAAATAGGCTGAAATTTCGTTTTCAACACTAAACTTTTATTTTGTTTTGTTTTGCTAAAACATAAAAGAAAGGAAACAATAAAAAAATTTAAATATTTTCTTTATGCTTTATTTTCTCTTGAATGGATTTAAAGTTTTTTTTAAAGAAAAACTTTTTTAAATAAACAATGCAATCGAATACTGGGGGGCTGTGTTTGAGTATTTGTATGTGAAAATTTGGTTTACATTTTTTTTACCCCTTTTTCAATCCTTTTCTTTATTTTTTCTTTTCTTTTTTCTGGCACTTCATTAATATTATTACGGCCTTTATTTTTCACACTTGCTAAACAAAATGTGTCTTAAATTTTGTGATCCTTTTCGTTATGCTGAATATTTTTTACGTATAATTTGTCTTCTTTTTTTTTTGCCGATATTTCTTTTGATTGGTTTTAAATAGATTACTATAATTGGCCAGAATAGTTGTATGCCAACAAATTCAAAATATTTTATAGTCAGCTCTTATGAAAAACGAAATTTTATCCAATTTTTTAAAATGAACCAACAAAAACGTTTATCGTATAGATATTAAAGATTCTGGGATGGTATGCCATTAGACATACATGGTATGAAGTAAACTGTAACAGTAGTACATTGATGCTTTATCATCATGAGTCATTTAATGCCTGAACAACACTTAAAAAATTTAGAAAATTTACTTTGAAAAATAAGTTTTTCTCTCGAAGTTGACAAAGCATTTCGTATATTTTACGATCAATATAATCGACAAAGTAGGCAAGCAATTTGAACAGTTATTGATCGTTTTCTTAATAATGCTACATTTCTCAATTCAAAATTAAACACTCCTAAACGTCGATGCGTCATCGTTCTCAAGTTGTTAGCCTTTGTACTTTGAATACATAGAAAATACTACGTAAGGACCTTGGCTTTTACTGCTCTTACAAGAAATGAAACCAAACGACCAATCTTTACATCACATTTTTGTAGTATGAGCGCATTTCAAACTGACTCAAAATTAGTGTTTTTATAAAAGAATTGTGTTACTGCGGCTATGTGATCCCTTGTTCTCTCTTACTTTTATTTATCCCTATAATGTCTCTTCTAAACCTATTGCTCTCAGAAATTTCAGGATTTCCTCCGTAGCAACTGATACGCACCAGGGTTTTTATTCCTGGGGATACATTAATTTTCCTCAGATTCTAAGAGAATGGTGATTCTCATCACCACAAAATCTATAATTTTGGGTTCGAGCCAAAGTCCATTCTAAATAAGTGTACAATGATTCTACGGTGTCCTGATAAGAGACCGTTTGTGAACTTTAGGTTATTCTTGGATAGTCTTATGCACAAATCAAATCTCCTTTTAGTTTAGTTTTCCAACAAAATTTTAGATTGTCTTAAATGCACTTGGTTCGAGAAGAGTCTTTCCCCCTCTTTATTTTTCCTTTCGTTGAGCATTTCTTTCCAAACATTCTTTACCCCTTTACAGAAGATTTCTGGTGCCAACAATTGCGATAAAGCTGCCCTTCTCGCAAGCTCATCTACTTGGCCATTGTTGTTGAGCACTCTGACATAAGCTGCGACCCAGCAGAGGGTAATTTTTGTGTTCCTAACTAGCCTATTCAACTTTTCAGAGACAGTTTTATACTATCTTCGATTTAATCGCATAAGATCCAAGGGCTCGAATAATCAACCGGAAGGTACACGATCTGGGCTATAAGGTAGGACCAGCTACACTCTTTCAGATTCTGTGTAGTCATTATAAATGGAGTGATATTGTCATGATCAATTTGATCATTTCTAGTCATTTTAATTGCAGTTAATCTCGTAAATTATTTATAGTAGAGTTCAGAACCAATATTTTGACCAGGCTGAAGTGAACAACTCCTTTCCCTGCAATTATTAAATACTAGCTGACCCAGCGAACTTCGTCCCGCCCAAAATTGATTTTTTTTTTATTGCCCAAAACAGGTCGCATTATGTATTTATTGTAATACACTGCATAACACAGTTATTAAAAAGCTAACTTACTATAAGTGTGTGTGAATGTACTTATAATCGAAAGCGTTCTAGACAATGAAAATATGCTTTATTTAGGATAAAACAAAAGTCTATGAGTTTAATTTTGGTTATATTTTTTCTTATTTGATGATTTTTTCACAAATGTTGGTTACAAATTTTTTTCGTGGCAACACTGTTTCAGAAGAATAAATAAAAAATTAGTCAAACAACAAAAACGCACGATGAGACAATTGAGAACATTGTTACGCTCTTGGTTTCTTTATCTTTCCCTTCTATCTTTCCTCCCGCGTCGTGAAATATTTTTGAAAAATATTCCAAAATATACCAAAATTCACATTCTTTATACTTTATTTTCTTTGGTTTTATACATCAGGAATCATAGATAGCATACTTTAGGGGTAACTATGCGTATGAGTAATATATTTCAAATGCAATTAAATATTAAGTATGTAGTATACATGGGCATGGCCCCTCGCCCATTTGGAATATCAACATAAAAAGTAGCCTATAACTCCTTCCAGACATACAGGAAGATACTGTGAAAATTTCAAGAAAATCGGTTCAGCCGTTTAATCGTCTATAAAGTTCAAACATACAAACATACAAACATACAATCAAACACACACTCATTTTTATATATAAGATTAACTACATACATACAAAATTGATCATTACAACAGTTAGGATTACGATCGAGCTTGTCACACCACTTATGTTGTGTGTGTTAATTTTATACATGAGTGATGGGACCTACAAATACAAATTGCCATGAAAAGTTTCTCAAAAAATCAGTCGTCCTGAGTCGATTTTAATCTCTAGGTACGGCAACTCATGTATAAAATTATCACAGACAACATAAGTGGTGTGAGAAACTAGGTCGTAATCCTGACTGAAGGGTTGTAAAGACCAATTATGTATGTATGTGATGTGACCTACAGTTTAAAGTCGATTTCTAAAGACGGATTTTTGAGAATCTGTTCCATGGCAATTTAATTACTCTCAGCGTTATTACTAGAAATCTGCTGAGAGAAATATTTTTTCCATATTTAGTGAGGTTTGAATCGTGGCCACACGTCTATTAAGCCAACACACTACCTACTAGATCACGGCGGCTACTAAATATGAACTAAAGAAAGTTTTTTGTTATTAACACTTTAGATAGGTATGTGCTATGTACGAATATACAATGAATAAATTTTTAAATTATTTATAGAATCGTTCCGGTTTATTTTTCTCCCGTCTTTTGTTTAAAAATGTTTCAACATTCCACAACCGTATGTAGCACGTGAATTTATTTTGCGTCATTAACAAAATCGTTAATTTGAAAACAAACGTAATAAATTTCCATTTGATGTAGAGAGCTTCTTCTCAAATAGAGCAATAAATTTGAAAAACAAAACAAAAATATTTTCTTTCATCAGGCAAAGCCTTATAAAATGTATTCAATTGATATCATTGCATCGTTCGTATACAATGTTTACACAACCAAATTGTATTAAGTTATCTTTGTTAATAAATTAAATACTTTTGTTTTGTTTAATAAACAATCCGCTAAATAAGTATTTGAATTTGCCGCCTTACAGACTTTAGTTTAGTGGTTAGTTAACCTTCCCTTTGTGTATTAAATTACTTGAAAGTATGCTTCTATACTTTCTCTCTCTCTCTCTCTCTCGCTCTCTAAACGATTTCTGTATATAAAAAGTAGAAAATATTACAAAAGTATGTTCTTCCATGGAAAAAAAATGAAATTTTTCCATTGCACTGCTATGGTATTACCAAGAATTTTTGGCAAATAAATTTTATGCAGTCAAGAAAATACCAAAAGCATGGCCTAAAGTTTATTGGAAATTGCAATAACATGATACCCAAAAATTGCAATAAATTTTTCAAGAAGTGTTCGCTAGAAAGCAATATTAAACCGGAGATTTCCAGCAAAAGCAAGGTATTTAATGGTTGAAATATGGAAGGCAAAATACACAGCCTTTGAAATAAAATTAATTTTTAATATTTACATCGACCTTCTGTTGCAAAAATATGTTCTTCTGTCCAACATTACTGTTTAACCTTCCACTCAGTAGATATCTTTATTGCTTATAATAACCATTAAGAACTTGAAGGGAAGAATAACCATACTATGGACCCTTGCTGGGTACCAGCTTGCCAGCGAGCAAGAAGACGAACTTGCTTGTAGATGCGAGGTTCTACACCGTTGTTAAGGCCAGAACCCTTTAGTGTAGTGAGAGTGGATGTATGGAAAGGGCTGCTCAACGTACGGGAAGATACTGAGAAGTAAAGGTAAACGTTTTATTGGCAATAAGAGAAGACCTGAGCCGTACACCAGATTATCCACGAATAACTTAAGGTTAGTAACCAGTTCTTTGACATTGCACTGTATGCTCAGGGTAAGCGACACCAACAGGTAGATGATATGATGATGGAAATTGATTCTTTAAAAATAGTCATTGAATCTGTGGGACATTAATGCATCTTAGGAGATATCCCTGCATGCATATCAAGTGCCAAGCATGTTTTTGTTATATACGAGGTGCAGCATCCTGAAATTTGTCAGGGCAATAGGATTGGAAGAGACATTTTAGGAATATTTAGGAAGAGGAGAAAAATAGATCATATGGTCGCATTACTCAGTCAACCACTGAGTCAAGCTTTTTTCATACTCATTTAAGATCATTGTCTATCAATTCGTCTACACTTTTGGAGAGTATTTTAGGTTTAGGTTTTGGTTAGAGGACGTGTACTTGTCATTGTACGTAACGTCCTTAAGAAGGAAGTATAAAAGAGGGGATAGGGGATAGGGAAAAGGAGAAGAAGTAGGAAGAGAGAATGGGAAGCGAAGGAATTACACAGACTAAACAATTCAAAAAGGGAGAACGCGGCTACACTGATGAAGCCCTAGCACTTCTCTGGAGAGTATTTTACTTTGAACACAATTACAGTTACAATAAACAGTACTCTCAACCTTGCTCTTGTCTTCTCTCTCTCTCTCTCTCTTCACTTAACGTGTTCTTTACTTTGTTGCTACTTCTTGTATCATGTGCCAGATAACTCTTCTTTGCATCGATACATTTACTATTTCCTGCATCACTGCGTACAGGGTCATTCATTAAGCGCTGACTAGTTTTAAATTTAAATAAAATTAAGTGTATGTAAGTTAACAGAAGTCACCGTAGTCTAGTAGGTAGTGTATTGGCTTATTAAACGTAAAGCTCGGGCTCGTATCCCAGGTCAGACACCAAACGACGGCGACTTCCTCTCAGCAGATTTCTAGCAAAAACTCTGAGAGTAAATAAACCTGCCATGAAGAAGTTTCTTAAAAATCTGTCGTTCGGAGTCGACTTTAAACTGTGGGTCCCGCCACTCATGTAAAAAAATAACGCACACAACATGAGTGGTGTGAGAAGCTAGGCCGTAATCCTGACTAAAGGGTTGTAATGGCCAATTATGTATGTATGTAAACGAAAGTATATGTAAGATAACATTGAAATTTTGTATATGTACATTCGAAAGACATATCAATGAGATTATGCTTGACATATAGGTTAAGTAAGGTGGCGCACCCTACTTAAAGGAACACTTAGAACAGCATTTATGAATCTCTTTCCATCCAAAATGTCCAATTTTCCATTATTTGAATTTCACCTACCGTGAGTTATGTTGACTTCGAGAAGAGCAATGCAGGTGGGTTTAATTGCATATATCTGCGACACAGGAAAACCTCACAAGAAAAAGTGTAACAGGCTTAAACCGCACGATCTCGGTGACCAGCTCACGTTATCTCTACTTGACATGACCATGGGCTCAAGTTGCACGAGCAGAATATCCAATGTAGTATAAGCTGTTTGGTACGAAGCTGCGTCCTATTGAAGCACATATATTTGGTGTCAAGATCATCCAATTCAGACCAAAAGAAGTTGGTAATCATTGACCTATAGTGCTTGCCGTCGACAGTGATGGACTGACCGATGTTACTTAAAGGAATGTGAACCAAAGACATCGCTAGCTTAAACCCGATAACAAAGAGTGATTTTTTTGGAATGCATTGGACATTCCTTGATCTCATGTGGATAAGAATTCGGACCTCTTCACTGAATTTTAATTTAATTTTCGATGAAAATTGCAATCAGTTGCCAACTGCTCTAGAATTCAATAAGTAAACACGCTTCGTTGTCTATGGACATGCATGGTGATTTGCCAAACTGTTTAAAACAATGACAGCTTATTTGACAGATATAGGGTTCAACAAGTTCGGAAGGCCCTATTGAAAGACCCGATATACTACTTGCTAAGTAGGTCATAAGTGTAGTATACATAAAATCAGTTTCTGTAGCATTCAAGTATTGCTTTGCAACAAATTTTAATTTTCTTAAATTCTACATTCATAAAGAATAATTAGAACACCGTAACATTGTGCTCCATGCAATAGCTAAACTACCAAAAACAAGCAAAAAAAAAAATAAAAAAGAATCCGAATGATGTTTAGCAAATTAATTTGTTTCACAACTTTTTTCTCAACGCTTTCACCAAGTGGACCTCTTTGTCTTTTTTCATTTAGTAGACAGCCCAGCAATAACACAACAAAAAAGAAGGAAAACGAAAAAATAGTCTTTCAGAACCAAAGACCTCTACAATGGGTGGTCAACTCAACAACTAATATTTACCCTGACCAGACAAACCTTTACAGACCAATAACATCATATACAATATGAGTACGAAAGCAGACATGTATTCATACATATTTTCATGTATAAAGCATGTGCGTTAGTGCTTGTATGGCTGTGTAGAGCTGTCTATTAGAATTACAAAAAAAAAAATTGAGAGAAAAAATGAAAAGAATGTCAAAAGTTTGGTCAGTATTATGAAGAGTTTTTTTGTTCGACTTCCTCTCTGAATACCAAAAGATTGTATGGGAAATTCACATTCAGGGTCTTACTTATGAGTACCTTCATGGTATGTTTGACTGGCTGGCTTAATGGTAGTTTTAAGAGGGTCATAAATATTTATTAATACTGTACATACATACATACATTCATTCATACATTCATTCATACATTGACTCAATCTTTCACTTGGGCACACATTCACTCTGGCCGACTCATATGCCAGCGACTATCAACAGTAGTGAGTGCTGCCAAAAACATTTCATACATCTCATGACACACTCTAAGCTTATTTGTCTTAATGTTTGTATGTGTATTAACGTTTGTATGTATTGTAACGTGTAACGGACTATAAGGATCATTGGATTGGATTGGTTATTAAGGTATTGTTTTGTTATTGAAAAACTTTTCTTTGCTTACGTGTATGTGCTAGCAAGCCTTTAGACCATATTATCTAGAGATTTACGCTTAAAATTACCTACTAAGAGCCAATAATAATCATAAGAGCTGAGCTGCTTGGCATACATGCCACATGCCACATGCTTCTGCTGTTGCTCGTTGTGTTAAAGACTATTTATTATTGTATTACGGTTAATGATTTATTTATACCAGACTTAGTAGGCACATGAATATTTCAACAGACATACGGTTTTTTTCCATAGAATTTCCTATTAGCATATGTAAGCCTTAAAGTATGCTTTAATTATTATGATACAGTATATGCAACCTAAAAGTAGGCAATGAAATAAACAAGCAAATGTTGATTACCACCAAGAGAAAATAATATTCAATGAGAATAAAAACAAAACAGAAAATGAGAATGAAAATGAAATGTATTCTTAGTAAAAATAATTACATGATTATCAGCTGTGTTTTTGTTTTTCCATTCGTTTTTTTTTTTCTTTTAAGACCGCAAAGAATACCTATTCACATATATTTATCGATTTTTTTCTTTCATTCAATTTCATTAATCATGTTTTTCTTAGCTAGTCAGATAGCAAATCCTAGGAGGGTGATACAAACTACATTTTCTATGGAAAATACTGGGCTTTCGCATCGGATTTTTTGATAATGAATTATTTTCAATGAGTTGTTTTTCATTAGATAGAACTCTTTGGCCTTCCATGATATTTGCTGTGTGAGAAGCTTGGTTACAATCTAGGCTAAGGCAGTAGACAGCCAGTTCTACAGTATCTGTAACAATCGATTTTCATAGTATTCGACTACACATTATAATTAAAATTAATTAAGATTCCAGAAGTTTACCACCACACTTGTAATCACATCTGCCCCACAGTGCACAGTTTCTGGCATTTAAATAATTAAGATGCCATAAATCACGTGTACTAGTAAGGTTTTGATTGATATTTAAAATGTCGTATAAATATTAAATGATTATTTGCAAAATGTTGCAAAAACAATGAAAAAAATTTTTTAATTTTTCATTACCAAACAAGCAATCTATCACTTTTAATTACACTTTAATATCCCTTAACGATGACAAATACAACGTAAATGAAATACACATACATACGTAAATGAGATACTCATACAATACAATACAAATATACACAATATATAAAATGAAGCATAGTTTAAGGCAAATTCATTCATTGCAAGCAATCATCTCTTTATAGTTCCTAGACATATGCAGCAGTTTTTGAGAATATTAACACAACAGTAGATTGCAATACAATTTCATATGAATTTTGATAAAAAGTTGTCATTAAAACAATTACATTCACAGTTACAATGAGAAGACAATGATGTAACAACAGTGTGTGTAGGACAAGAACTATAACAACAACCATAACCAGAGTAGATAGATTAGAAGCAAATAAAATTTAATTTAAATTACAATTCTCTTATGGGGGGGAGCAAAGTAACCAAAACTGTCAGTCAAAACAATAAAACAAAAGGAAAGGACTTCCAGTGTAATTTAGTCTGGCATTACAAAGGCTGGCAAAAGAATTTGAATAAAACATCACAAAAAAATAAGGAAAAACGTTTTTCTGCCTCAATTTTCACAACGTGACAGGCAACTGCAAGCAACAACCAAAATTACTTTCCGAAATCAATGGTCCAGATATATGAAATCAATTACATTGGATATCTAAGCGATAATTTTGAAAGCAGAACCTCACGTCGTTGCTAGATTTGCTAAGGAGTGTCTAAGCACGAGTATGAGAGGTATCCAAAATTTAAGTGTTCCTTAAAGCATTTTAGTACAACTTCCCGACACGTGTGAATCTTTGGCAAGGTTACAGTTTGCCTATAGGCATTCAAAGAAAATGAGGGGAAAATAACTTTGCTGCTTACCGCAACATTATGCTGGCAAGTGCCAGGCAGAACAGACAAGATGCTGACAAGCTGCTTTCGTCAAATAGCACCCTTTCTACACAACTCGTGTCCAGTGATGCTGAGAGCTGTGAAAGAGATACTGAGTGCTCAGAGTACTTGCTCTCTGATTCTAAAGCATGCGACAGACAGAGGTAATACAGACATGTATACAGCATTGGTCATTATAGGCCTTCAGACGGGATTATGACCTAGCTTCTCACACCACTTGTGTTGTGTGTGTTAATGAGTGGCGGGACCTACAGTTTAAAGCAGATTTTTGAGAAGCTTTTTCATGGCAATTTTATTTTACGCTCATAGTTTTTGCCAGAAATCTACTGATATGAAGTCGCCGAAAAAATAATTTTTCATATTTCCTTTAGGTTGGAGATGTCTGAATTGGGGTTTGAACCAGGGCCTCACGTCTACTAAGCCGACACACTAACTACTAGACTACGGCAACTGCGATACAAAAATGAATACAGTAAAACAAATCATATATGTAGATACAATCAGTTTCATCTATAAAACCACACTACAAAGTGTACGTAAGATATATAATATTCTGATGTGACTTATCTTCTTAAATATCGATTATCTGAAATTGTTTGTCTCACAAAAACACTCATTAAATAATAAATTATTGAACACTGCGTATGAGTAATATGAGTTGGAACATAAATAATTATTAATCATACGCACTCAGTGTCCTTGAAATGAAAGATTCTTATATGCCAACATTTATTCCTATTATTATGCTATAAAAATGCTTTTTTTTATTATTCTCATCATAATTATTATTATTTTCATTTTTTAAAAATATTTTTTTTTTGCTTAAATCTCAAATTTCTTTTATTGTTGGCCTTCAATTTAGCCACAAAACTTTTGGACAATAAGAGGCAACACTTTTAAAAGTTTATTAAGAGTGTTCGTTAAAAACAGGAAGTCTCTGCAACCACATAAATGAATGAGAAAGAAAAAAGTGGAAACCTTTTAACGAAGCTTAATTTTTCTTTCATAGTCACATTTTCTTGCTGTCTGAATCTTATTCACTTTAGTTTGTGGATTGCTTTTGACTTCCTCCTCCTATTTGAAAACACTTAAAAAACTAAATGAAACTGTGATATAAAGTGCACGAAAAATAAAAGGAAGTTTAACTGCCAACACTCTTTGCTTAAGTATTTAATCATGTTTTTGTCTTTTCTGCTTTGCTTTGCTCTACTCTTCTTCTCACTTTTTTATGTGGTTTTAAGTTTTTGTTATTAAAACAAACAACACACACACACAAAAAAAAACAGTAGTTAAGAAAAGAAAAACAAAGCCAATGCCAACAACCTTGAAAGTAGTTTTAAATTTGTTTGTTTTTATTGTTTTTTTTTTCTTTTCAAATTAAAACAATAAAAAGAGAACACTTTTGGTGGCTTAAAATACAAGAGAGAGAGAGAGAGAAAAAAAAGGAAGGCTTCCCATCAAATTATCTCATATGTTTGAAAGGACTTTATAAGTCAAGACTATGAAGTTTTTTTTCAAAAAGAGCTCCCAGCTGTTCAGTGTGAAAGGGAAACCGATTTCAAAAACTCTCAAAAAGGAATTTAAAATCAAATTAATAAACAATCTCCAGAGTAAGAGAACAAGGAATCAAAAGCTAGAACATCTGCATCAATACTTAGTTATTAAAAAATAACTAAAACCAGGTTGACTGCATAACAAGTCCACTTCAAATTCTGGTTATTGCTTAACATAATGAAAACTCATTTACTTCTAAGGCAAAAGGCCTATTGAACCCTTAAAAGTTTCCACGTTATGTTGTCACTGGACACTGAAAAGTTTTCGAGTATTGTTCTAAAGATTTGCAATCTTTTTACTCACGCAAATATATAGTCGGATTAATTACTTAATTGGTCATTACAATAATTTAGTCAGGACCACAACGTAGCTTCTTACACCACCCACGTTGTGTTTATTCATTAGTGTCTTAAACGGCAATAAATATTTCGCAGAAAATCGTAGAAATATGCCAAAAATAGAGGAGTTACTTTCTACAAATACCATACAGGGTGTGAAGTAATAGAGTTTTTTTCTTAAACATGTAGGATTTAAAAGAAAATGATTTAGACGACCTGGTGGTGTAGGTAATGAAAACCTACTATTTAACGTCGACAACAAAACAAACAACAATCAAAATTACTTTCCGAAATCAATGGTTCAGATGTATAAAATCAATTTCACTGGTTGACTAAACGACAATTTTTAAGGCAGAGCCTCATGTTATTGCTACATTAGGAGAATGAGAGATACCCACGACTTTGTTTTTTCAGAAAATCAAGCGTTTCTTAAAGCCTTTTAATAGAACTGCTCGACACGTGTGGATCTTTGGCAAGGTTACAGTTTGCCACACGTGGGCCTGTAGGCATTCAAAAAAATTGAGGAAAGTAACTTTGCTGCTTACGGCAATATTCTGCCGACAAGTGCCAGGCATAACAGACAAGTTACTGACAAGCTGCTTTCGCCAAGTAGCGCCCCTTTAAACTTCACAGTAAGGGCACTTTACGGGAGTTTGTAGCCTGAGTTATTATGTGAAGAAAACTGAACTTCTGTTCAGTGATACTGAGAGTGATACTAAGAACTCACAGCATATGCTTTCTGATTCTAAAGCATGCGACAGATGGAGACAATATTTATGTATATGTATAATTGGTCATTATGACTCTTCAGACAGGATTACGACCTAACTTTCCACATCACTTATGTTGTCTGTGTTAATTTTATACATGACTGGCTGGACCTACAGTTTAAAGTTGACTCCGAATGACTGATTTTTGAGAAGCTTATTCATGACAATTTTATTTACTCTCTGAAGTCTATTGCCAGAAGTCTAGTCTAGTAATAAGTGACCAATGAAATATTTTTTGGATATATTGCGTTTTGTTCAGAATGTCTGAGCTAAGGTTTGAACCATGAGCTCTCGTCTAATAAGCCAACACGCTATCTACTAGACTACAGTGACTTCAGATGTAAACACTGCGAGATTTGTGAAGACAAAGGTAGGTGTGTAAGTAGAGTCACCTCCAGCCGAATAGCTTTCAGCAATTTCTGGAAATTAAATTATTGTACTCCTTCTATTTCAAATCTATTTTAAACATATGCTTCCCTCATCACTGCAGCTGATCAAAAATATTGCCTAAATAAAAACAATATGAATTTCGAATATTTTTTCATTCTTTTTTTTCAATAAATTGTCTACATAAAGAAGAATTAAATAAATTTTGCCATCAATATGCTGCATAAAATTTTAGTTGCCACTAAAATAAATATGTACAACAAAAAAAAATCGTTTTTTTTTTGGAACTCAGCATATATTGGAATTCTAAACCGATGACGAAAGAATGAAAAAAAAAAGAAAACGTTTGAAAATAATTTTTTATGGCATAATATACTCGCATGTATAGTATGTACATGTATATGAATGCTTGTATGTATATATGTATGTAATTTGATATAAAAATAAAAACAATAACAACAAAAATAATGTCAAATAGTACAAGCTTTTTATGCTATTGTTTTCGTTTCTAAAAAATAAAAAAACAACAAACAAAAAAGCAGTTAGAAAAAGCAATCCAGTATTAGAATCAAATTGAAATAGTTGAGTGAATGGGAAATCTAAATAACTGACTCAATAAATTGAAATGTTTACAGTGAAATGTTTTCATTTAAAAAACAAAAACACACAAAAAAATGTTTCTTTTTTTGTATTTTTATTTCTCTACAGTATTGTTGTCCTTTTGGCTAACAGCCAACACAAGTAAATCGAGACTTTTGTTTTTTTGCCCTTCTTGGCATTTTCTTAACCACACCAACACAGCCAACAGCAACAAATAAGTATTTTGGGAATATCAACCCGGGAAAATCTGTAGCTCTAGTTGAACCCACTCAACATAAAACAGAAGAAAAAATGGCAAAAATTCCCAAATGCTTGAAAAATTCCGAAGGAGAGAAATTTTTTCGCCATTGCAAATCTGACATGTGCTAAGGGATTATAATTGAAGAAATTTTTCTTAATTCTTTGCCAGGACAAGTTTAAATGAAAAGTCAAATCTTATAAATGTTAACAGAATAAATAAGAATAATAAGCCATTTTTTTATTTCGATAGGTTAGTTTTCTTTAGCTGCATAAGTACTATCGTTATCGATAACTTTAGTTTGACAGCTGATGATGTCAAACAATGTTGACATTTCTATTTGGAAAGTTATCAAGAACCGTTTAATTCCAGGACAAGGCTAACAAATTGTAAAAGCATAGTTTAAAAGATATACATCTGTTTGTCAAGTTCATTTTACGACCAACATAATCGGCCTAATGAATAAGCAATTCGAGCAATTGTATGGAATGCCTTCGCATCAATTTGCTCTTCTCGTTTCACAATAAGCAATAAGCCAAAGAAATGCACGTACCGAAGAGAATATTGCTGCTGTAGTCTTGAAGAAGACGCCAAAACCTCGATTTGTCATCGTTCTCAACTCGTTGAGCGTTTTCTTCAACTGAGTGGAGAATTTTATGTAAGAATTTCGACTTCTTAAGCGCCTAAAAAACTTAGTTCGTACAAAAAGTGAAGTCAGTCGCTGTCATTGTATTTTTGCTGATTGGAATCACTTAAAATTTTTAATACAGAATTATGTTTGATAAGGAAGTTCTCAAGTGGTTTGTTATTGTCCCAACTTCGACTATTTTGTTGGGCCTCATCGCTGAAAATGATCTCTCAATGACGATTTGGATCAGTTGCTAACTGCTTCAGAGCACATACAGCGAATACACATCGTTATCTGCAGTAATTTACCTTAATTTCCTAGATGAGATGAATTTGATACGAATTCAGATAAAATTCTCAACGCCAAATTACGGCCCGGAAAAGACTCAGGTCTTATGAGAGAGAAGAAATCAACCATCTTGGATTATATTACTCACTGTCCTGTTAACGTCAGATCTTGTGTTTCGTCGACGTACGATTTTAGGTCGATCATATACTGAACCATTGAACTCGACTTTATACTTAACATTGCGAATAAGTTCTTTCGCTTGCCCGAACAGAGCAGCCATTTTTATTGAAAAAAAAATTATTATTTCCCCATGTTGTTGATGATTCGCCAAAACAGACTGAATAAATGACAACTAAAGTGGCACATGTGTCTCTAACAATATGGCCGTAATAAACGGTCAATGCATGGAAAACCCTATTGGAAGACCCGATACAAAGAAACTCGATGTTTAACGTTAACGATTCATTGTTAAATTGGTACGAAATCGAGCAACTTTTTATCGTAATTACACGTAATGAAATGTGAATCAAGAACGACAATAGGGGGCTGAAAATATCATGGAAGAAGGAAACGCACCGTCTACATACCTCAACTGAACTAAGGTTTATGGATTTTGCCAGGGTAATTAGTACCACAATTTCTGTTATTTTTTATGATCTGAGTTGGCCTAGAACAAATTCAGCTCTTTTCCAATAACATTTTTTGGAGATCTGTTTCTTTGAAGCTCGGAATTTCGGACCATATCTACTGATACTTTAAACCAATTGACTGAATTTTACTGACAACTTTTCTGCCGGTTAATGTTTTCAATATGCCAAAACAAATAACACAGTGCAATAATTTGAATGAAACCAAGTTTTATATGAAGCAGTTGCGGCCCTATGCTCCCTAGAGGAGTAAGAGGAACATATATACATATATATATATATATATATATATATGTGTGTAGCAGTTATTATCACACATCAATTTTATCATTTTTAAGTGAACTCTACCCTTTCCACCTGCCTGACATTTGTTAAAAAAGAAACCATAGAAAAACTGAAAAAAAATTTATTATGAATTTAATTTAATTTGATTTGTGGAAAATTCAGGACATTCAGTAAACCATATGAAAGGATTAAAATTAAACCAAAACATACACAAAAAATAGGAAAAACAAGTGATTGATAGTTTTCATAGCTAATGAGTACAGCCTATCAATAAGGGGAGGGTTTTAGCAAATAATTGATTATAGTTTTAAATTAAATTAAACATAGAGGATTAAAAAGAGGAGTGCGCACGAAAAAAATAAGGCATAATTTTAAATTTATGTTTTGTATTCAAAAACCAGTTAAAATCTTCTCAAACATCTATCGTTCAGAGTAAACTCTTATGGATAAGAATAACAAACACACAATATGAGAGGTGTGACAAGCTAGGTTGTAATCCTGACTATGTGGTTATAATGACCAATTAAGTAAGAAGTGATAGCCAGGATTGCAATGGTGTTAGCAGCAGAATTATTTCACTGTTTATTATCAAATTTAAATAGCATTTAAATATTGAAAGAAAAATGTGAAAGTGGAAGAATGAAATGAAAGCAAAGCAAGTAAAATAAAAAGGATTTTGTCAAAACACGCTTACTTCGCCTTAATGCTCTGAGGAGGAGCAGGAAGAGCAGAACAGAAAATGAAATAAAAATAAATGTTAAAAGTTTTTTTAAAAGTTCTGTAGCCTCACATCAAAACAGTTAGAGAGGAAAAAGCCCAAGTTAGGAATAAGGCATCGTAGTACCGAACAAAAGGAGCTTGGCATATGACAGATACTGGTAGGCATAAAACAATCAAAACTTCAAAGTAAAATAGAGAAAAACCTACGAGATGAATTGGAAGGTAGTGTTACAAACAAAGCTTAAACAACATACCCAAAGTAAATCTAGATAGGCAGTATACTTCAAGAGCTAAGACAGTGGAATGATTTATAGGAAGAGGGGCCAACATCGTCCTCTCGATCACACAAGGTACCCACACTATTGTCAGAAGGTCGGTAGTATCGCAAACATAACTCAAGAAACATATCCCAACAACATCTAGATAAGCAATATATGTACTTCAAAAGCGAAAACTGTAGAATGTTTTATAGGCCAACATCATCCTCTCGAAAACACGAGGATCCTACACTATTGTCAGAAGGTCGATAGTATAGCAGACATTGCCAAAAGAACTTCTAGGTAAGCAGTATACTTCAAGAGCTACAAACGTAAAATATTTCATTGGATGACGCCGTAATAATTGTAGCAAACCTTTGAAGATAAGGCGGGTAAACTGCTTTTAATTAAATCTTGTATCCCCTATTTAAATACCAAATTAAACATAATTATACGGCATACTTCCTACCCAACATAACTTTGATGTTATCAAGGCCTAAACAACAATTTCCTGATTTTTGTAAATAGCCTAGCAAATAAAAACTCATAAATAAACTCAAAGAATTTAATTATTTTTTTATATTTATATTTAACAGATAAAACATTAATTAACATGATGTTGGTAAATAACTCTTGAAAGGAAAACCGAAAATTATACGTTTATTTTTTTTTCTCTCAGAAGGCAGTGTTGCTAAAACAGCAGATCAAAGTGTTGCCTTTTTGAGCAAAATGTTCCTGTTCATGTAATTGTCACAAAATTAATGTAACAACAGCAACAACAATAACAACAACATCTAAAAATAATATTTTTTTTTCGTAATAATTTTCATGGCATGCTTAATGTTAATCTGTTGCTTTATGATATCAACAACACTGTAACGGCATTATGTTGACAATGATGATAATGATGATAATTCTTATAACGCTTGTAATGATTAGCTTTTCCAATGGATGACATTAAGTCTAACCAAAATACATATACATATAAACCTCTATCTGTGCTATAAGGCTAATTAAGTCATACACATTTACACAGTTTTTCTTTTTTTCTATACTACATGTGTGTATATGTATGTATATGTTAAGAATTAAGAATTCTATGTGTACATGTGCGCGTATAAATGCGATTGTTTTAGAATTAACAGAACGAATTTAAAGCAATAAATAATTGTCATGCTTTGCTAGTCAATATAAGGGAACTCAAAATAATGTTGACTAAAGAACAATGGTTCACACAAACACGGTGTGATTGTTAAGGATGCTTAAAAATAGAGGCGTAGCAAACCGGCAAATCAAACAAGGATTTCATATCCAAAAAAGTAGACAATTTTTTTAATTTTATTATTTAATGCCTGAGAATGTGATTTAATGTGTGAGAAGCTAGGCCATAATCCTGACTGAAGGGTTGTAATGGCCAATTATATATGTATGTATGTATTTAGTGCCTATATTTCCAGAGAGCATGGTAGACTGATTAAGTATTTAAGTACGTATCAAATATTCTAAGTTCGAATACAGCAGAAGGCTTTTAAAAGCCTTTATAATCACCCTCCAAATAATCCATAAAGGAAGCCCATTGAACTTTACTAATAACAGCACTAGTGGACATTAAGAGCTTCGTATAGAAACCGGTGAGGAAATCGGTTTGTTAGCTACTAAATCCAATACAATCCTAATACAGTTCTATTATCCTATATATGAACCCTTAGCTGGAAAAACTTGGCCCTGGTCGCCGGGTTTTATGACCGATGATCGTATCTTAGACGTTGGTTGCTCATGGTGTTCTGTTAAATGATTCACAACATTGCTTTAAGACGGTGATTCTAGCATTTTCTAATAAGTCAGCTTCGCATCCATATAGCACAACCGATTTTACACGGCTGATATCCATGCTTTACGTTATTCGCGTTGGGCATTAGACTTGCCTCCGCTAAGTGCGTCCTTGTTTTGCCTTGCAAATATGGTATGTAGTACATCCTCTATCGAAAAATCGATGTCATTGGCTTGCTAAAGTATGTGTCACATTTATTATCAATGCTTTCATTTTTGATAACTTTTGTACCACATATGTACATATATAGACGCCTCCATTCTATAACGTTTTTAATGTTCTTGCATTTTTAAATTCTACGTTCTCTAACTTAAATACTGTCAAAATTTGGTTAAGATGCGCCGATCCGTTCTGAAGTTATCGGGAAAAATCTACTTAGAATACACATATAGTCGTATGTCGCGTCAAAACTTTGAGAGCTCATAACTCAAAACACACTTTTTCGACATAGAATTTTATAGAACGGAGGCGTCGATATGTCATTACGCGTCTTCAGTCAGAATTACGACCAGGCTTCTCACACCACTTATGTTATGTGTGTTAATTAAATGCGTGAGCGGCGGGACTTACTGTTTAAAGTCAATGCCTCACGACAGGTTTGAGAAACTTTTCATGATAATTGTATTAACTCTCAGAGATTTTGCCAGAGGAAATGTCACCGACGAAATATTTTTTTATATTTCGTATCGTTAAATATGTCTGAGCTGGTGTTTGAACCGAGGCTTCATGTCTAATAAGCTAACACTACACTACGGCGACTTAATATAGAATCCATCCATATAGAACAACCGATTTTACACTCCTATAGAATATGCTGATGTATTCGCTTTCCGATCTTCGGATTGGCCATCATACTTTCGTCACATGACCGTACACTTGTCTTGCCTTGCTAATGTGGTATGTGGTACATATGTTATCGTAAAATCGATGTCAGGCGCTTGTCAAAGTAACAAGTATTTGTCACATTTATTATCAGAGCTTTCATTTCTGATATACTTTGTACCACGTTTTCCACATAGACTTACGAATTTTGCAAATCAAAGTCAAGCCGTAGGAACCCAATGTTCTTGGCACAGGCAAGGAAGTCAGTGTTACTTTATGGACTGTCAAGATTAAAGAAAACTTTTTACTTTCAAAATAAATTTCTTAAACCGTTGTAATGGATGGAAGACTGCTAATTATACTATCAGATGTCTACATGAAATTGTTAGAGATGCTCAAATACAGTGCACCCAAAAAAATTCACGTTACACTTGAATACACTGTACCATGAATAACTTTAAGGGAAATCAATTTTATTGCAGGCAACAAACAGAAATTAGGAAATATTTTAACGATATGTACTATAAATTTGCCCTTAATTGTTACTGAAATAAATTCAACTATAAATACATTCGAAGGAACATACATTACTACACAAAAGTATGTATTGATGTGTACATTAGAGAAATAAAATGTCATGAAAATCACTAAAAAAAACAAAAAAACAACACCACTTGAAATGCTACTTAATGAGAATCACGAAATATGCTTAACGACAGCAACAAACAAACAACACGACGAACATTGCCACTGTCAGTAGCAGTAATAATATCAACATATTTCAGTAGAATACAAACACAGGCACTCACATAAAATGCCACTCTCATGACATACATATGTAAACATAGGTACAAATCCAAATGAAAAACAAAAGGTGACAGGTTAATGTAGACTAAACATGTTTTGAAAAATATACAAAAAACACACATAAACACACTCAAATACGGGCTTTATTTCTAACCATAAACGAAATGCTAAACATATAAACATGTGATGACATACGTTCACACATACATTGACACGACAATAAATCCAAATAAACTAAAACATGAACAAGTTTTTATGACACCCACACACATATACATATATTTGTAAACATTTGCATGCTTTTATGCACATAGTGTACATGTATATGTTTGTGCTGACAAAACAAAGGAAGAGAATGAATCTGAAGTGAGACAAAAGAGAGAGAGATAGAGAGAGTAAAAGAAAATATATTTATATGTGTATTAAGTGGATTTGTTTGCATGTATTTACGAGAGTATATGTTTACTAGGATTTGTTTGCATTTGTGAGTGTGACCATAAAAATTTTTTTCTAATTTTTCTCTCCTTTTGGTTTGAAAAAGGATTTTAATTGACAGTTTCATTTGTTTTTTCTCTTTCTCTCTCTCTCTTTTGTTTTTTTTTTCCAATGAGTGTGTATTCAGATTGAAGTGTTGAAATGTTCAAAATGAAAATTTAATTTTTGAATATAAAATGTTATCGAAATTTGACAATCGAATTTTAATTATCGATTTTAGAAAAATGTTTACTTTGGTTTATTCTTTATAGCTGACAGGGTCAGTCAAATGGGATTAAAAAATAAAAAGAGAAATTTTAATACAATGCTAAACGAAAATAACACAAGGCATTCGTACGACTAAAGTGCGAGAATGAAAGACTGCGTACAATTAAAGTGGATCCCCAACCTAATGAAAATTAATTGTAAATGAATTCTTTCGATTTGATCTAAGGCCTTAGTCTAGTAAATAGTGTATAGTGTAAATAGTATATAGCCACTAATGGATAAAATTAACATACATTAAGAGGGTGGCGCGAGAAGCTAGGTTTTAATCTTGAATAAAGGGTTGTAATGAATAATTATGTAAGCCAATAGACTAGAACGAGTCAGTAGACTAATACTACCAGAGATATTAGATTTTACGACCAGAAATTTTACGTGCAATTTGTAATCGAATTTTCTCGAGCTCCATAAATCTGCTTTTAACACCCACTGTATATTATTGTTGTACAAAAATTAAAGCAAACTTAAAATTTTTTCTGTGCTAGTTTTTTAAACTATCCATTTCTATAATAGTTACAGCAATAAAAAAAATAGTATTTTAATTACTATCGAAATTATTTTTTTTCAACAATTATTTCGTGTAGAGTTTCAAAGGTCTTTATGACTTTTTTTTGCTTTTTAGTTGTTATGAAAATGAATTAATTTTGTTTCTACTCGTGCTTGGCTAAAGGTCAGTACTGGTGTAAAAAGAATCACAAAAATTAAAGCATACTTATAGGGATTTTAACTAATATTTTTATTTTATTTCGCTTTTGAGAAATACTTACCAAGATAAATATTTTATTTTAAAGGATTAATAATGACAGCAAATTAAAGCATACTTATAGGATTGAAATAATAATCATTTTTCAAAATAAAGCATACTTTAAGGATCTATCCAACCATAGTACTAGCTTTCTTTAATTTTTCGCGTTAAAGTGAATTTTTTCCTTGTCTCTCTTTACTCATCGTGTCAATGCCTTTTCACTTTTCGTCATTTTTAATTATTACAGCCTTAAAGTATGCTTTACTTAACATATGTTGTTTGTGTCCTTTTAAATATCTTAGCATTTTTATAGCATCTCCTTAAACCATATATAGTTTAACATTTAAATGTTTTAATACCTTTGTTTTTCACCATTTTTATTTCCATGTTTATTTCAGGTTATTGGCCATTAGGTTTTACATGGTGCAACATATATGTGACCTGTGATGTTATGGCCTGTTCGTCGAGTATCCTGCATATGTGCTTCATCAGTTTGGGCCGCTATTTGGGCATACGTAATCCATTGGGTTCACGGCATCGTTCAACGAAACGTTTGGCTGGCATGAAAATTGCCATTGTCTGGTTAATGGCAATGATTGTATCCAGTTCCATAACAGTATTGGGTAAATATTTTAACACTATCCCGTATACTCTCTTCCGTATGTTTTTTCGTTTTTATTTTCACTCTTTTATGTTTGTTCACCATTGCCCAAAATGTACATAAATTTTCGTATGTTTTTTAATGACATTTTACAATAACAATGAATGTCTCCCATTGGCAAAATATTTTTTTGGCCACATTTTTTTCTTTTTTAAAGGATGTATTTTTTCTTTTTTGCATGTGTTATGGTGTTGGTTTTACATTTGTTTGCATGTATTGTTTATTAATTACTTGTAAGTGATACTGTAGTCATATATGGCATATATATGGCAACTATATGGTTACGGAGGCTACATAGCGTGTCACAGTTCATCTGTTATTTATGGTTCCTATTCTGGTTTTTTTCATTTTTTGTTTTTATTGTTGTATTTTACGGTATCTCTTTTATGTCTCTCTCTCTCTCTTTTTATATTTCGAAGGTCTTGTGAATGAGAAAAACATCATGCCACAGCCAAATGTTTGTGTCATTAACAATCGTGCATTTTTTGTTTTCGGTTCACTGGTGGCATTTTATATACCCATGGTAATGATGGTAATCACGTATGCCCTCACCATACCATTGTTACGTAAAAAGGCACGATTTGCAGCTGAACACCCGGAAAGCGAATTATTTCGTCGGTAAGTAAAACTGTTTTCTTTTCCATCGTTATTTCTTTTTTTTTATTATTGTTTTGAAAACTTTCGCAAACGAAAATTTGCCAAATACGAAAACAATGCCATTCGTGCACAATAGAACCAAAAAAAAACTAAAGCATAACTTTAAGGATATAAAATGTACAGAGAAATTGCATATTTTCAGGCACTTTATTTAAAGTAGTAAAATTATTTTCTTTTAAAAGAATTAAATACGCAACTAAAAAGAGCTGCAGAAGTTACCAAATACTTACTGAAATAAGTATGCATACGGTGATACTATATAAAGCGTAATCAACCTCAAGCATTGATCCCCTCGATTCCATTGGGCTTAAGCTCAAGATCTTCACACTTATTCTTTGCTATCAGCTTCATTTTACACTAGTTCTTTATTATCTTGACAAACTTCTTTGTCACTCAGTCTTCTCCCCGAGTAGAGGAAGCTTCCTTTTCAACAGCTATGTTATGACTTTCAGTCTGCTGTTCCTATATCATCACTTCGGCACCGTTTACCTCTTATCTCCTTTTTACAGTATGGTTTAGTCTACCATGATTAATGCTTGTTTGGAACACGAAAATTTTATTAATTGCGGCATTACTTGTATCCTTGGCAACATTTCTTTATTTTTAGTTTTTGTTTTTGTTTTTATTTACACATTTAAATCCACTGTAGCAAAATAATTATAGCATACTTAAAGGGCCTAAAATAAAATATAAAAAATTGTAGATGGCTTTAAGGGATACTTTAAAAACAGGTTGTCAATTTCATAATAATCAGGGGGATTTATTTTTAATTCAATTGAATCTGATTGAAATGGTACTTGAGTTTATGAAAGTTTAATTCTTGGAAATCCTAGAGAAATCAAAAAATTATCTACTTCAAGGCATTTTATTTAAATGTATCTTGGAAAAATACAAACATTATATTTTGTATACGAACTGTACTGAACAGATTTCCAGTACGTATGATTTTCCATGAATTGTGAAATGATAAAAAATTTAATTTCCCAAGCATGTTTAAAAAGAAAGGAAATTGGAATTGATTTATTCTATTATTTGTAATGTTTTTAAATAAATTCCTGGAAATAAATGTATTCCATTTAACATAATAATGTTAAAATTAAATAAAAATTATAAACAATTACCATTTTAGTAGCTGTTGCATACTTTGTGGCATTGTATATGGTAAAGAATACTTTAGGGGTTATGTGTTTAACCATATTTGTTACAAAATACATGCTACTGACACTTTTAAATTACAAATCCTGTGGTTCTTTTGGTCCAATGGAAAATTCTATGAATGTATACTAAAATTAAAGTTTCTCTATGATTATATTTGAATATTTCTAGCATACTTTAGGGTATTTAAAAATATTTAAAAATTAACAAAATGAAAGCAATGGGCATTGGGTATTGGGTATACTTTTACGCGCAAACTTCGGGACTGGATGGAGTTTTTCTTAGGGACGCTGCCACTATACCTAAGGAACATGTACCCGAAATATGACAATGACAAAGTATCCCAAGAGAAAATTTAACTCAGTTATTGCCTCTGATGCACATTTAAAGTTAACCATGTACTCATCCCCTTCTCTAACTTTTTCGTAACATTTCTTATGAAAATTATGAAAAACTACAAAGAAAACTGTGAAAAGACATTCTCATTTCCTTTATCTAAATACCCGATAATTTATCAACGATGACTTTAACTTTTCAATTAAAGACTTTCTTACTCAATGTCTTGCCACAAATGCCACCAAGTCGAGGATGAGAAGATAAGAAAATAAATTGAATTTCTAAATCCTTTGCATCAACGTTTCCTTGTAGTTTTAGAAGAAAAAAAAAAACAAATAAATCCACCAGCAAATTGTTTAACGAAGAGAAATATTTGTTTTAAGTAAATAAAAACAATTATTTGCTTAAAATTGATTTATTTTACCTGCATATTTTCTTTTCTTTGCTTTCTCCCCTTAGCTTGGGTGGTCGTTTTACCATACGCCCTCAACATTCCCAACAGCAACTGCAAATGCATAGCAGTTTCTCGAGTCAAACCAGTTACAATAAATATTGCATGGTGGGTGGCAGTAATGCCAGCGATTCAAATCGCAATTTCAATCATGACTACAATGAAAAACCACATCATCAACAGCAGCAACAACAGCAGCATCATCATCAACGTACTTCTTCCATAAGTTTCTCCAATGGCAGCAATAGCTCAGCACTGAGACTGGTCGGTAGTGGTAACGGCAGTGGTCGTAATGGCCGTCATAGCAATGCCAGCAATGGCAATGGCTGTAACAATGCTGAAGACGACGATGATATACCCATGACCACTACAGGCTCTACCAAAACTAACTGTTGTAGCAGTTCAAATTTTCGTAGCGGTATATTACGCCATTCATCTTCATCATCTGCGCGCAATAAAACCTCCAGTTTTAAGGTAATGGTTGCCTCACCAACACATGAACGCATTTCGGGTAACAATGATAAACGACGCATATCACCGCATCAACAGCAACAACAGACAACTACACTGTCCAGCTCATCGTCAGCAACATTGCTATCAGGCCACCATCATCATCAACATCATTATCAACAACAGGAAACAAACAACTATTGGCGTTCATTGCATGCCGGTAATGCGAATCTAATGGATAGGTAAGTTAGATAGATTTTAGTACCAATACTCAATAACAACAACAACAACAACAGCAACAGTCAATGTTTATTGCTGCACAATTTAAAAACAATGTTTTCTGGGGAAAAGAAAAATCAAAAAAAGAAAATGTTGCAAGAAGTTTTGCAAGTTTTCTCAACATGATCAAGACTTATGACTGTTCAAAAGTTGGCGACATATGAGTGATTGTTTATATTGAAAATTCAATTTTAATTGCATGTTTGTTCGCCATTATCATAGTGGGGACATGTGGAAGAAACAGTAATTAATACTTAATTACGATACAAGGAAACACCTCATTGAATTTTATTAGTCCATCTGTGTTATACGATACATTAAAATAGGGGTTTAAACACAGATAAGTCGTTATAACTGGGGAGATGTATTTTAGTAGTCATGGTAAGCATAAGCATAGGTTGTCGTAAGAGGACGTCATTAGGCATTGGTTAACTACCATGGTAATGTGTAGTACAATCAGTTCCTCCATGGGCAACTGCAAGCAATCAAAGAAACTCACCATTAATATCCTACAGAGTGCTGTTGCTTCGTTTTTTGTTATCAACTCTAGCAGAAATCGGCAATTCCGCTACTAAGGCGAGGTGGCCTATGCCAATTTCATGGATATTTTCAGCTTGAGAATGTTTCCATCCGCATTGTAACAAAGTTCTGGATAGAATGAAAACCTCGGCTAAAGCCTATAGATTGGGTATAAATTCAGATTACAGGTTTCTAAATGGATCAAGTCGCCATAGTCTAGTAGGTAGTGTGTTGCCTTATTAGACGTGAGGACAATGTTCAAACCCTAGGTCTGACGTCTTCAACAAAAATTAAATACGAAGAAATATTTCTTCTGCAACTTCCTCTCAGCAGATTTCTGGCAAAAACATTGAGGATAAATAAAAATTGACATGAAAAAGTTTCTTACAAATCTATCCTTCGGAGACGACTCTATAAACTGTAGGTCTTGGAATATGTAGGCATAAATTACTATTCTGTGAATATGCTAAATGCCGAGATAAGACTCTGGAATCAAAACTGATCTGAAAATGAAATACGGAACTTTAAGTTCCGAATGCACAGCGCCTTACTCTATACTTACTTAATCCATAAAACCCTTTAGTCCAGACAACAACCTTGACTTCACAAAATGCATATTTTTGTTTAATGAATGAAAAATTATTTTTAATTGCATAAAATAAGCTTTTATGCATTTTTCATTCTCTTAAACAGAATTCTGTATAAATAATAATCATTAGCATATGGCATACAGTGAGCGCCATAAGTGAGTCAACACCCACTATAATTTTAAATTTTCTATTATGTTCTTAAGTATAAAAAAAGTTCCTTTATCAGGAATTGTTGTTTTTGTTTTAATATTTTATAAGTAATAAATAAACGTTTTTATTTTTGGAAATTTATTCGACAATGCTCATTTACTTTTCTCGCTATCCTAAGAAAATGAATTATTTCAGTGGTGATTACTCACTTTTGGCGCTCACTGTACATATAGTCAAAGAAAAAAAAGTCTACATACATCGCTGCACAACATACAAAAGTATATGTAAACTTTTTTCTGTGACTGTACGTCGATTGAAGAAAATAAAAAACATATTTTTGAAAACATTTGCCCTGAAATGAAATTGTTTTTCTCAAGCAAAAAAAGTCAACAAAAATATTGCTCTACCAGAAGCAACAAATGTAAGCAATAACAACATCAACAATATAAGCAACAACAACAACAAAATATTGTATGTATACATTTTTGAGTCATGAGTGTAACAGAGAAACGTGTCACATTTTAGGAATTACACAATATTTTGTTATTTTTGCATACATATATGCTTTTATGCATTAAACAACATGCAGGAAAATGTAATGTAACAACAACAAAAAAAGAATAGAAAATTAAACAATAAAAATAAAACATGGAAAGTATTTTAACATTTTTTTAGGGGGAGCAATATATGGTACACAGGTTGCTTATTATTATTTGTGGGCCAACACGTTACGTGATGTGCTAGGGAATGATGAAAATGAAATTGGAATTTCGTTTTTAATAGAGCTGTCTATGACTGACAACATATTTATTTCCATTCCAAAAACAATATTTTATAAAGATCTCAAGACAGTTATGAATACACATTCGAATATTTTCCCTCCTTTTTATTACATTTTATATTAAAATCCAGAATTTAATGGAATTTTCAATCCACTCATGCAAGCATGAATAAATAATTTGAAAAAAAAAATATGCAAACCTCTAAAACAAAATGTTTAAAATATTCAAAAAAATATATGTTTTTATAAAGGTCGCTGATCTAGTATTTGTTTCAAATCCTCATTTGAAATCAATTCAAACGACATATTGATTGTCAATCATTTATGCATGAAATCTCAAATATTGGCATTCAATCAAGTTGAGTTTATATGTACATATATATGTCACACTAATTGAAAAAATTTTAAAAATTTAATATTTTTTAATACTCTCCTCTATTTTTATTCCGTCTATATTCATCATCAAAAAAAGAGAAAAAAAAACTCAACCAAAAAGTAGAAAAAAAACAGTAAAGAGAAGGGGGAAAATAAAAAATTTTTGAAGTATTTATTGAAACACGTACAAAAATATTATTTTTGTATGCCAGCATGTATGGAATTCACTTGTGTTTTGATGAAAAATACTCGCATTATGTATATATGACAAGTGCATATGTATATTAAACGATACAGTACGTGACAAATGAATCTGTAACACTTTGTTTGCAAAACAAAAAAAAAAAATTAAAAATTTTTTGTTATTGTTTGTATTGCCAACACATATAAAAGTGAATGAAGTTTAAAGTCAGCTGAAAACGATAAATAAAATATTTCGATTAATAGTTCAATACATTAAAAGTTTACGATAAATTTAATATAAAAAAAATAAATTCATTTTCCTTTTATTTAAAATATTCAAATAATTGCTTATATACAGAATAAGTTCGATAATTAACGATAACTTTGTTTTGCATTGCAAGAAGTTATCGACAAGTTATCGATTACAACAATAACGCAAAAATGTCTGTATTTATATAATTTGTTACAAAAAAAAATAAGCAAAATTGTCAATAAATTGTATTATACACTAGCTGATCCGGCGAACTTTGTCCCGCCCAAAATTGACACATTATATATTTATTATATATTTTCTTATTTGGTGATTTTTTCACAAATGTTGGTTACAAAATTTTTTTCGTGGCAACACTGTTTCAGAAGAATAAATAAAAAATTAGTCAAACAACAAAAACGCACGATAAGAACAATTGAGAACATTGTTACGCTCTTGGTTTCTTTATCTTTCCCTTCTATCTTTCCTCCCGCGTCGTGAAATATTTTTGAAAAATATTCCAAAATATACCAAAATTCACATTCTTTATACTTCATTTTCTTTGGAATCATAGATAGCATACTTTAGGGGTAACTATGCGTATGAGTAATATATTTCAAATGCAATTAAATATTAAGTATGTAGTATGTAGTATACATGGGCATGGCCCCTCGCTCATTTGGAATATGAACATAAAAAGTAGCCTGTAACTCCTTCCAGACATACAGGAAGATACTGTGAAAATTTCAAGAAAATCGGTTCAGCCGTTTAGTCGTCTATAAACTTCAAACATACAAACATACAAACATACAATCAAACACACATTCATTTTTATATATAAGATATTGCAAAGAGTTATCGATTAATACAATAACGAAATATTGAGAAATTATCAAGAAATAACAATAAAATATAATATGAATGAAGAAATTCCTTACTAGTCGTTAAAACTTAATGAATATATACAAAGTTATCGATAAATTTCAATATATTATATAAGAAGTTATCGATAAATAAGATTAAGAAAATTCTAAAACATAAAAACATAAATTTTAATAAAACTTGGTCATTACCACACTTTAGTAAGGTTTTCAACCTAGCTTCTCACACCACTGATGTTTTGTTTGAGTTAATTATATCCGAGAGAGAAACTAGGCTGTAATCCTGACTAAAGGGTTGTAATGGCCAATTATGTATGTATGCATGTAATTATATGCGTGAATGGCGTCACCTACTGTCTAACGTCGATTCTAAACGAGTTCTGCTTAGATTATAACTATAATAAACTTGGGCTACAGTCTGTAGGTTGAGTAACAAGCCGGATAAAACCAAGGTAGTACAGAATACTAGAAGGATCAAGGTTGTATACATCAGAATTCCGGGAATATTCATTTCCTTAAAAAAAAAATATGTGAAAAGAATATGTAGATTTTTATACTGCACTGTATATGTATGTGGTATTAAAAAATATGTTTTTTTTTCAAACTCTTCAAATGTTTTATGCTGATATACTACTCATATCATCTCCCTATTCGTATAAATATCTCTTAATACTCAAAGGTATACATGTTGTATGAATGACTGAAAATTTAAAATAATACGAGCAAAGAATAATAATAAAAACAAACATTATGAAACAATAAACAAACCGTTTCACTAGAAGAGAGTGTTAAATAAATACTCTAATTATCCTTCACTTCAAACGCTATCATCCCATGTAATCATCTTAATGAGTCCCCATTGCTGCATTTAATACGATAGCAGTCGACTGCAGTTGTTGGTTGTTGGCATGCCTCAGCATGGGACATGGTTTTATGATCAGTTTATTTTCTTCTTATTATCTTGCTTTATGGTAATAATAATAAAATTTGTTCATAATTTTGATATACATTCATTTGACTTACCGCTTTGTAAAGGGGAATATAATATTCCCCCAAAAATAATTTATTTTAAGGGAGAAAAATTTTAAATGGTAATGCAATCTTTATGTATTGCATGTTCACATAAGCTGTGGTAAACAGTATATAATAACAGTAATATGAGTTATTAAATAATCTCTAAAGAGAGGTGGTGGTAATAATGAGTGCAACGAGGTGGCGTAGTATGGTCTCTCTGCAAGAGGGTTCATTATATAAAATGGAATAAAAAAATCGATTGTTTCAAAATTGAATATCTCGACTCACAAAATTAGTACAGCTTTCCCACTACCACGATTGGAAAGAGGACCTTCTGAACTACTATAGTCTGTATGGTGTGCTAAATCTTATATGCTTCAAAATGGGCACTGATCTCCAGTTATTGTTTCAAAATTGAATATCACGACTCACAAAATTCGTACAGCCATCCCACTACCACGGTTGGAAAGAGGACCCTCTGGACTACGATTTGGTAATGAGGCAAGCTAAGAGGAATATGGTTCTGAAAACAAGGACAAGTCTTCGTTCGGCATCGTTGTCTGCTATTAGACTGTCTGACAACTCTTTTTAAACTGTCCCCTGGACAAAACCAGCCATAAATTCCTTAATTTTGGGAAATGCTTCACAACGACTGAGTAATAAGAGTGAATGGATCATTTTGCAGCCTGTATACTCTCTTCAGAGAAAGATTATTCTGTGGTCTACGACAAATGGGTTAAGCACAAATTCTAGCATCGAAAAGGTGTGCTTAAACTAACTTGAATAGCAAACAAAAATGACGGCACATAGCAATACGATTTCATGGTCAAGTTGCCGTCCGTGCTCCCAGCTTCGTGCTCTCGATTCTCGGTTAATGCGAGAACAGTATGTGAATTGGTTGAATAGGGCAAATCATTGCTGAATTTCATGCCAATAGGCTAATAGAGAAGCTGATAGAGCCTGACAGAGCTAAAGTCTTCCTGAGAATTGAAAAAAACATATTCTCGGTGAAGGAGAGAGAGAATGAAATCGAATGCAAACAAAATTTTTGCTTGGTAATTACAATAGGAAGAGATTTAAATTATTCTGCGGAAAATTTGGAAATAACTTAAGAATAGTAAACGTACTTTTGACGGAACACTTGTCCCGTATAGGGATCGCTTCAAAACCAAAATGTAAATACAGAACACATAAATTCCGTGGAAAGTATATGCACCTCGGAAGGAACCACCTGCGTGCTTATCAAGGGATAGGCAAGGAAATTCTTTTACTGACACTATTCAGGATTGAGAAGACGTTATGGGGTATTCTATTAGCATTGAAATTATTGAAGGAGAGCGTTGTGTTACTCCGAGGAATGGTAAAGAGACTACTCGCATGTTTCAAGATTGTTTAAATAATTCGGAATGTGCTGACGATATCTGTCTCCTAGTCTAGTAGGTAGTGTGTTCGGTTATAAGACGCAAAACCCAGGTTCGAGCCTCAGGCCAGACATCAAAACGAAATATAAAAAAAATATTTCTTTGGCGGCTTCCTCTCAGCAGATTTCTGGCAAAAACTCTGAGAGTAAATAAACCTGCCATGAAAAAGTTTCTCAAAAATCTGTCATTCGGAGTTGACTTTCAACTGTAGGTCCCGCCACTCAAGTATAAAATTAAGGCACACAACATGAGTGGTGTGAGAAGCTAGGCCGTAATCCTGACTGAAGGGTTGTAATGTATGTATGTATGTATGTATATATGTATGTATGTATATCTGTCTCCTGGCTCGTAATTTCTTCAGACGATGGCGGTTTTAAATTGATTTATTTCAAACAGGCAATACCCAGATAGAAGACTTCGACATATTTTACTAACTCGGCAACCTTATAACCATTAACTGCGAGTCCACATTGACATAGCAGTGCTGTATGCTTTTTAAAACAAATTTTGTTGGAAGAACGTTGTATCTGTCTAAACATGTATTTGACCTAATTGTAGAAACTACACTGCTCTCTAGGCGTGAAACTTGAAACTTAAACGTTGGAAGTGGTACACATAATATAAAAGTATAATGCAATCGGGAAATGCAGTAGTAAAGTAGGGGAATTGACATCCAAGTCGAATTTGTTCACTTCATTTTTTTAGGCCCTTGGCTCCTTATAAGAACGGTAAGAATATGTGTGTGTCTGCTGTACCCCATTCATTCGTTTCATATATAATTTTTGGCCATAAAAATTAGTTTACTCATGTTAAATATTTTTCTCTGTGAATTTAATTTCCAACAAGGATTTTTAAATATTTTATATGTACATATGTACGTACGTTTATATATTTTTTTTTTAATATTTTATTTCAAAGACCAATTTGTGGTAATTTTCAACTGTCGGTTTTTGGCTTTCTGAATATTTGGTCTGTGTGTTGTGTATGCAAGAGGATTAATTATTTGGCGAAACGATAAAAACTTTTAAACATGCAAATTGTTAATTTAAAACTTGTGCAAATTTAAAACAAAAACAACAAGTTTTTGGTCAATATTTTAATGAAATGGTTTTTAAATGAAACCACGGAAAATAATATGTTTCTCAGTTTTTTTAGTTTTTATTTTGAAAATCAAATAAAAAATGTATTAAAAATATCATTTCGACATGTCTAATGAATTTTGTTTTAATTTTTTATTTTTATTATTTTATGGTTTTAAATTAAAACAACAAAATTCGTATAAAAAAAAAACAGAAAATAAACCAAAATCTCGGAACACATTTACAAAGCATTTCAGGGCTCATTTATTTTTTTAATGAACAAAAAACATGTACACGAAATGGACAAGGACAAACAATGTTAAATAACCACAGAAAACATTGAGTGTTTCTCCGAAGTATATGTCAATAGCAGGCATTTACATACATATATTGTTGCGAAGACAGAATAAATTCTCTTTTCACTTAACTTTATCAAGAAAGTTTTTTTTTTACTTATAACGACTTAAACCACTTTTCCACTTTTTAAGGCCACTTATTGTTGATGAAAACCCACAACCTAATGTCATTTTGATTTTTGTTCTTCTATCATATTTCAAATATGTACATACAAAAAGTCATGCAAAAGGAGTTTTTTACCTTTCCAGCCACATTTAAAAAGTACACCTGATACTGGACTACACTTGTAAAAACTCTAGTGACCCCAAATAAAATTTAATGATTTAACCACATTGCTGTTAAAAGTAAGTAAGGGAACAGCATTAGAGCCACATAAAAAATTTCAATATAAAAAGACCATTAAATTCCTTAAAATAGGCAACATTTTATTTACAAAATATACACCAAAAATTAACTTGTTCAAATAAAATCTCAGAAAGAAAAAAGAAAATAACAAGTAATTAAGACAGTTTATGCTTACATGCCAATATTAATTTTCCCTTTAAAAAAAATAAACTTTTTAAGTATAACACAATATAAAACTGTAGCAAACAATAATAAATCAAAATAACTACAGGCCATAACCCTACAAATAGGCAAACAATGTATTTATACAGAACAAATCACTTCAATAACCGTTAACTCTAAATTTACAAATTCATAGAAAAACTAAAGCAACAAATTTTGTTGCCTAAAAATAGGCAACATTTTTGAAACTACTTTAACCACACTGCTTAAATAGTTTCAACGCTTAAAGGCAGTGAGAAAATCATTTAAAAGGTGCCTAAAAACCTGCAACACTTTTATTAATGTGTAAATAAATCACTCAAAACCATTTTGGCCACAAACTAAAATTTCCAAATGGAAAATAATACAGGGGATGAACGTACAAGGGAGAAATGCGAGTATTTCAGTTAAAACAATAATTTAAGCATTTAGAGTTTTCAGAACTACAACAGCAAGAACAGATGCATGAATAAAATATGAAACATTTGTTATGACAGGAAGTTTACAAGTGCCAGAATGGATCAATCGAATTTATGATGGAAAACACTACCGAATCATTAAATTATTCGCTCACCTCTATGTCTATCCATTCATGGGTCACAATGCTCAAGAGAAACATTGATTTCATCAAGGTTGCCTCTACCTTCTACCCTATGTTGCTTACATAATTTGGCCATTACAACCCTGCAGTCAGGATTACGACCTAGCTTCTCACTCCACTTATGTTGTGTGTGTTAATTTTATACATGAGTGGCAGGATTACAGTAAGGTCGGTTCCAAACGACAGATTTCTTGAGAAACTTTTCATGGCAAATTCATTTACTCTCAGAGTTTTTGCCAGAAATCTGGTTGGAGATGTCTGCCATACCTTATCGTACAAAAATTGGGCAAATCAAATTCACCCGTTATAACAAGCAATAACGCTTCAGAGAAGACGTTTTTTTTAATTTTCTGTTCAAATATGTACAATAATGTACAAACATTTGTTTTGAGAAATGAACATTTAATGGTTTCAAATTAAATTTTAATTTATTTGCTTTGATTTTAATATCACCCTCCTAGACGTATGAGTTATGTGTATGCACTTCACATTCATTGCATATTACGCATACGCTCCATATAACTTTCAGTATAAGTATGAAAACTTTATTTGTTTTATTATCATGCACTCACTCTCCATTCTCTCTTTCTCTCTTTTTTGAGTTGTTAATATTAAAAAAAAACAAAAACCTCAATAACACTTAAAAAATGTTTGCAAAAATTTATGTTTTTCCGGTTTTTGAAAAGTTTAGTTTTCATTCGAAAAAATGGCTTTATTGAGGATAACTAAAGGGAAACTCAAGCAAACTATGAAATTTTTATAACATAATGGTCATGCTAAAGTTCCTTCAAATGGAAATGTTAAGCATGTTGCAGATTACACACACCCACACACTCACACATGTACATCACATGCTGCATGCAGTTAGAGAAGGCCTTCAAAACTAAAAAGTCTAAAGTTTAATAGAAAGTTTTTGTTTTTCTAAACTTTTTCTACCACAAACTCTTTTCGTTATTTCCTTTAAACAAAAACCCAAAAAAATTATTATTAAAAAAAGAAATTTGCTTTTAAAAATGAAATTGTTTGGACAATTGAAATGAATTTATTTATTTTTCTTTTGTTTGTTATTCTACTACGTTTTCTTTCTTTTAAACGAAACACAAACAATTTCTAAGTTGAGTAGTTGAAAGTGAACTTATACACTTAGTGGCACACATACATACATGCAGATCAAGAATTTTCGATAAAATTTCAAGGCAGACAGCCAGGCAGTCCGTTTGGTAATCATCGCACAATATTGGAAGCCATTTTTTTTTAATTCCGGTTGTTCTGTTATTTGTTAATATTTGCTTTAGTAACTGTGTTTCTCTTTTGATAAGCAAATAAAAATAATTTTCTTTTTATATTTCTTTTAATTTAGTTTTAAAGCCTTAAAAAAATTTGTATTTTCCAGGGGCAGAGAGGTATGCCCATCTTCACAGATTGGTCTAAGATAGGTGGATGTACAGGTGCTGGGGTTTTCTGTATGGAACTCGGTCTTAAACTCCACTTAAGGTTGAATGATGCCTGCAGCGTTTTTCAGGCGAAGATTTTCGCAATCTTGAAGGCTATTGAGTCGATAGCTGGTGGCCCAGCTTCGGATTCGGAATCCTACGCAATCTTCGTTGACGGTCAGGCTGCCCTTAGGGCCATTGCATCGGTCTGGTGCATATCACGGCTCGTTCGCGAGTGCAAGGAGTCGTTGAGGACTTTTGGACTAGACAGAGCAGAGGCGTTGGGGGAACGAATCGGGTTGTTTTGCTTCTAGATGTCTATGGCCTGATGTGGAAAGTAGGAGAACAGGTTGACTGCTGGGCTTGGGTAAGGCCAGCTTAAGCTTGGCTGTCGGTTTTATCACGGGACACTGCGAGATTAGTTCGCTGACGGAGTTCGCTGGAACAGATAGCTGACAGACTATTGCAGGGCATCTTGCGATAAGGAGGAGTTGGAGACTATCGAACACCTTCTCTGTAACTGCCCAGACCGTGGTGGGTTGCTGTTGAGGTCCCTTGGCAGCGCCTTCTTTGAGAGTTTGAATTCTGTGCCGAGAGCCGACATCAAGGCTCTCCACAGATACATTAATGACTTAGGCTGGTTGAGAGTTGCTAGGGCTTCATCAGTGTAGTCGCGATCTCTCTTTTTGTTATGTCTGGTCTGAGTAATTCCTCCGTTTCCCATTCTCCCCCTTTCCTACATCCTCTCCTTTTATCCTATTCCCTCTATTATCCTTCCCTCTTTAAGGACGTTGTACAATGGGTCAATTCGACCTCCGGGTACTGTACTTGTCTTAATTGACAAGTACAAGTCCTCTAACCTAACCTAACCTAACCTAACCTTAGCAAACCTCGGCAAAATTTATTCAAAATACTAAGAGGGCTGCAACAAAATTTTCTGACTTGAGGGCATATGGCGTAAATGTAGAATCAACTAGAATTCAGTGTTTACAAAAGAATTTAAAGTTTTTTTAAGCTTTTAACTCAATGTAAAGTATAATTTACTGGAAATAAAAAAACCAAGCTTCTGGCACTACTCACGTTGTGTGGTTTAATTTTATCAATGACAGGATCTACAGTTTAAAGTCGACTGAAAACGATAGATTTTTTAAAAACTTTTCACCTCATTTTGATTTATTATCAGAGTTTTTTGCAAGAAGACTGCTGAGTGGTTAAAGTAGACATCAAGGTATGTGGAAGATATACATATATTTGCTATCCGACAACTTTAACGGTATGCAATCGGAACTTATAGAATTAAAAACGGAAGCGACGGGATATCAAAACCAACACTATGAATCCAGAAAATATTTTGGGCAAAACGCAATCAGTATTACTCGACTCTAACCGGACAGATTCCAAGTGAAATCGAGATATGTAAACAGAAGATACAACTAGAACTGCGATTGACTGAAATCCCTAGGGTTCGGAGCGGACGACCAAGCTACAAATGTCGCTGAATAAAGACAGTAAAGATAATTCGTAGGATAAGGGGATAGCAGGTAACTACTGCCTCTTATAAAAGTTTTGCAATTCTTTCCTAGCTCGTCGGACATACATAGAATATCCCACGACAGGGGACTTAGAAATATCCAACTAAATATACTTATTGAAAGCTTAACGAAGTCGCCGTATTCTGGTATGTAGTGTGTTGGTTCAATTGACGTGAGGCCACGGTTCAAGCTCTAGGTAGACATTGAAATATTTCTTCAGTGACTTCCCCTCAGCAAAACTCTGAGAGTAAATAAAATTAGCATGTAAAGTTTCTTAAAAAATCTGTCGTGCGGAGTCGACTTTAAAACTGTAGATCCCGCCACTCATGTCAAAAATTAATACACAATATACATAAGTGCTGACTGAAGTGTTGTCATGACCAATTATGTGTGATTAAAAACAGGATTTTGTACTGTAAATTGCTCTTAAGTCATCAGTATGTAGGCTGTGCAAGAAATATTTACAATATTATGGTAACTCACAGTAAATAGGATTCTTTTTATTTCAAACTGTAAGTACTCATATTGCAATTATCTAAGCCCTTCAAGAAATATGTTAAAAAAAAGAACTTGAATCAAAATTATAAATAAAAAATGCAATCTTATGAGTCTTAACAACATTCATAGTTAAGCATTTATTGGCTAAGAAAAGACAAAATGATTAAGCAGTCTAGTCTGCGTTCATTTTCTGCCTACTTGAACTCAAGCAGCCATGCTATAAATATTATTTTGTTTTGAAACTGTATACCTGTCTACTGAAATTCAAAAATAATTTGTAAGCTTAGCACACTTTAATTTTGTTTGTCTGTTTTTATATTCTTGTACATTTTTTATCATAATTTTATTAAAAATTATGGCCAAAATAATTTTTTTTTATTAACTGTTGCCAAGCATTTTTCCCCTTTCTGTCATCTAAAACTGTCATCACTTTTGTCGTCCTGGCTCAAGTTTTTTATCTTTTTTTTTTTTTTTTTAATAACATTCTAAAATCGTTGTTTAACCATAAAAAGACTAGATTAACCATCTCTGTATTTTGATTCTTTATTAAATAAAACCAGATTAAATTACTAAAATGGAAAATGGAAAATGAAAATGAAAATAAAAAACCCATTAAGGCAGCTGAATAATAAAATAAACGAAATGGAAGAATAGAAGAAAAACTAAATAAAATCTCTTGGTTTTTATTGTCTCTTTTCATCCTTACTCTATCTCTCTCTCTCTCGCTCTCCACAGCCATCCAAATAGACGTTCCTCGGTGCGCAATAATAGCAGCAGCAACAATCTACCGCAATTAGGTTTTACCAACAACAGTAGTAGCATTAACAACAACAGCAACAATAATAGTAGCAAAAGCAACAGTAGTAATAAACGAGGCAATGGTAAAACATCCTTGTCCATGAACTCTTTACGTTTCTCGTTGCGACGAAATGGTGCAGACGATAGAAATGGTCGCAAGGCTACAAGTGGTGCAGGTGATGTTAGTATTTCTACTCTAACAGGCAATAGTAAAATGAGCAATTGTTCCGACTCACCGGGTAGCTTAAGTGATAGTCTGCATCATCATGAGCATCTGCAGCAGAAACAGCAAATGCATCAGCATCATCATCACCTGCACTATGGCACTACGTGTGAACAGAGTACCCAAACGCCAAATTCGATTAGTCGCGAAATGCGTCGTAATCGTAAATTGAAAGTGTTACGATTTAATTTTAATAAAGTGGCAACGCCAACACTAAACTTACGGTGAGTATGAATATAAATATCAAAGGTTAGTTTTTTAATGTTAAAGGTAGATGTAGAGGATAGGTAAACGCATGCAAACAAGTGAATCAATGATTTAAAGACTTTTGCTTTTAGGTATTTGGTCTAGTAGACCAGTAGTAGCAATAAAAATACAGAAATACAAAAATACATTCCAAATATAAATTATTTTCTTAAGATACTCTGCATAATAATATCAGGAAACTGCAATCAAATATAGCAACAGTCATAGAATAAAAATAAAAAATAAATAAGAATCCTTAAGTTGGACCATGCAATTTTTAATTTCTTCCATGAAATGTTATTTTTAGTTCAATGTCATACTCTGTGAAGCATACTTTATAATGCCAAAAATAATATCATTTTTATAGTATACTTTAAGGCATTTTTTTTTATTTGTAAACTCCTTAACATTGAAGAGTGTCTATAATAGCATTTAAAAACATTGATTTCAATATACGATATTTCTGTTACTGTTATGCACAATCATTTATTAACATTTAATTACGCCTTGTTGTCATTCTGCTCGTATTTTATACTCATCATTTTTCTTTTTCCTTCTTTCATCCTTCATTCAGCTTCCTGAATAATCGCAATAAACGCAATAGTCTTTCCGCCAATGCAGTGGCAACGGAACAAAAGGCAACCAAAGTTCTTGGTCTGGTCTTTTTTACGTTCGTCCTTTGTTGGTCACCGTTTTTCATATTGAATATTATATTTGCCGCCTGTCCCGAATGTGAAGTACCCGAACATGTTGTCAATACTTGCCTGTGGCTGGGTTATGTTTCCTCTACAATAAATCCCATCATTTATACAATATTTAATCGGACATTTCGTGCTGCATTTATACGTTTGCTTAAGTGCAACTGTGAAAGGTAAGTGTGTGTGTATTTGTATTTGTATATATGAAATTAAGTAGTATTGCGGTTGAGTATGATGCTGAAAATAAACATGAATGCAGAGTTTAAAAAGACGAAAATAAATGGGTTTTAACGCGATTTAAAGGAAATTAATGTCGTAATATAATAACAGTATTATTGATGGTGACTGTCCTTAAGGCACTTAATTTAATTTTCCATATAAATTTTTCAGTTGATTTATTAAAAGCATATTTAAAAATATCTTTAAAGCACTTGAACAGGAAAGCTGTCGCCGTTTCTGTTTGATGTTGATCGATTTAAAACACGCTTAAGAAAATGCGTATGACAAGGTTAAGGTCAGGCAATTACCGTACCCAAAACTTAGTTAATTATTGATTGAAAATATAACATTTTGCAGGGATAAAATTGATTATGGATGGCTTAAAACCCATTTCTGCTTCCGTCTGTTGGACTACAACGTTAATTTTTAACGATAATTTAAACAGTCATGGAAGGGTTAACTCCCGTATTCACAAAGTTTCACGAATAATTCATTGTCAGTTAAATCAATGACTAATGGAGTATATGTTGCCTTTCATTTGGGTACAGCTTATTATTTAATAGGTGGAAAACATACATGAAGGATTTAGCAAATAGCACAGGGGCTATCGCAAGTACACCAAAGATTTCGGTTCGGTGTGAATAGTTAACCACATATCTTAGGCAACAAAGAAGACAAAAAAGAGGGAAAATGAGTGACAAATTCTCCACATTATATTTAGTAATACCGAGGAGAACAAATCTTGTCTGAGTCGATACATGATATTTTGGTAAAGGTCCACGAAAAAAGGTGCGACAACTGATTGTAACAACTGGCGGAGTATGATGCTGACATTAAACTCTCATAGCGGAATAATTTTGGACCAAATAGAAGATAAAGTCGCCGCGGCATAGTAGGTAGTGTGTCGACTTATTAGACGAAAGGCCCGAGTTCAAATCCCAGGTCAGACATCAAAACGAAAATATGAAAATATTTCTTCGGCGACTTCCTCTCAGCAGATTTCTGTCAAAAACTCTGAGAGTAAAAATTGCCATGAAAAGCTTCTCAAAAAATCTGTCGTTCGGAGTCGACTTTAAACTGTAGGTCAAGCTACTCATGTACACACAACACGAGTGGTGTGAGAAACTAGGACGTTGTACAATGGGTCAGTTCGAGCTCCGGGTACTGTACTTGTCACAGTTGACAAGTACACGTCCTCTAACCTAACCTAGAAGATAAAATATATGTCACATTCCAAAATTAACAAGCAGGATTTCGTCCATAATATTCTGGATCATATTTCGCTGACATGAATCATACTAGAACAGATCAGTGGGGTCCAGCTACTTTTTTAAACACTTCTCATTGATCTCAGGCTAGCTTTAAATTGTTTGAAACATCCTAGTATCTCGAGTACTCTTGAGAGAACAAATTAGTGCGTAAATTCAGTATGTAGCATTACAGCGTAAAGTCTTCACAGAGAGGCACTTTCACAACCTAATAATGTCTCTTCAGGAGTTGAGATATTTTTGATATTTGACGAGGTGTTTGGTATTAATCTAGCTTCCGCAACTACATTCTACAATTGACCTTTAGGTTATATTGAGCAGCCACATCCTCAATGGGCATAGCTGACTTAGATCCTGTGAGGTCCCCTAATATTATCGATATTATCTACTCCGTCAATTAATTAATTAATCCCACTTAGCAGCGATATTCAAATCGCCTTTGCCTAGACCCGTAGTAAACGCAACAAAGTAAACAAAATTAAAGATGACTTGATCATACGCTCCGAGAAAATTACCGTGAAATGTTATATTCCGATGTTCAACCAAATCTATCATTGATAAATTTTAATTGTGGAGAAAAGTCCGTAATAATATGAAAAACCTTGTTTGAGATGTGTAAAGTATAATGTCTGATAGAGGTACACATGTTCCTATACATACATACATAATTGGCCATTACAACCCTCCAGTCAGGATTACGGCCTAGCTTCTCACACCACTCATCTTGTGTGCCTTAAATTTATACTTGAGTGGCGGGACCTACAGTTTAACTTCGACTCCGAACGTTTATTTACTCTCAGATTTTGCCAGAAATCTGCCGAGAGGAAGTCGCCGAAGAAAAATTTTTTTACGTTTCGTTTTGATGTCTGGCCTGGGGCTCGAACCCGGGCTTTATGTCTAATAAGCGAACACACTACCTACTAGACTATGGCGACTACATATACACTTTAGGAAAATTATCAGATGAAATCTCTGAAACTATAGAGATCCTACACTACCTAACTTATTTTAATTCAGATTTAATCCAGGAAAAGAAGTTTGTGCGCCGTTGTGCAATTTTCTCTTAGTTTATTATAAAAAAAACCTTCAATTGAAATAATTTTTAAAATCATTCTGTTTTTCCTTTCTCTAGATCGGGACGACCTACACGCTATCGTTCGGTTACCGAAGGCCGCAGTGCATTAAGTCTATGTGCACCCTCTGCCCTACCACTGGCAATATCATTTCAGGGTGCACCACTAATGGCTGCTACAAGTAATTCATCAGCGAGTACAAACATTACAACACCATTAAGAGAATTCCGTGGCAGTTATACAATAACCGATGATGAATGTTGATGTAAATAAACAAAACACAGAAAATGAATCGAAAAAAAATCCAATAAAAAGGAAGAAAAATATGCCAATTAAAAGAGAAAACAAAAGCTACTAAAATCTACGTATATCCACCCTAACTAAGCACATATGATAGCGAAAATCACACATACGGGTACTCATAATCAAACACTTTCTATTTTTTTTTTTCTCTTTTCTTCTTTCTTGCTTTCTCTCCCCCTTCTCTGCTGTATATAGATTTTTAAAAGCGAATTTTAGTTTTTCTTTTGTTCGATTTTAGCTATTTTTTTTCTATTTTGCTATTATTAGAGTTTATTTTTTATGTAAATGATAACGATAATGTTTGCGTATATATGTATGTATAAGTAAAGAGAAAAAATAGGATTTTACATGAATGAGTGAATGAATGAATGTTATGTTAATGGCGAGCTATGAGTTGTGTAGGGTGTCGCTTAATAATATTTAAACAGTTTGTAGTCAAAGAGGTTATCTTTATAAAACATTGTTAGGCTCCAAGTCAATGAAAACTGCGATCGGTAATGCTCTCTTACTACTTCAAAAATGTCAATGTTTTTAAGACTTCCTTATGAAAGCGAAATAATTTAGTCTGTAGGAATTTTAAACTGAGCAATTTGTCATCATATGTTCCAATCATTATAGCCGATAAGAAAGAAATCTCTTGTTAGAATAAAGATAAAAAGCAGCCAGGGGCCTAATATTGTCATATGATGCCACTGCCGTATATTGCTAGCATGGGATGAACTAAGCATTATACTTGAATTTTCTCTAGCAAGTCTAACAAGTCTAAAGAGTTATTTGACATCATAAGTATCTGAAAAAAATTATTCATTTAAATTAGTTCTGTACAGAACTCTCTCTCTCTCTCTAGCTTCAGCTATTGTCCTGCTTTCCTATGAGACCCTTATGTGACCATTATGTGATACCTTTGATATTGAAGTACAAGCAAGTATACAAAATATTTGGCAAATCTGTCATTTTGATGCTTACGATCCTCTTATCTGATTTCAGAACACAGCTCTTTCAGGCCACCCCATTCAGGAATGATCTGTAATCTAAATTTTAACGTAGAGTTTTATCATGATCTCGTTACAGGCCGTTGTCAAAACATCCAATTGCTAGTCTAGCGGACAGTTGCAATATAGTAACACCTTAGTACAGTAATCCCTCGATTTACGTCGCTGTTGGTTCCAAAAAAAGGCGACGTAAATCGAAACGACGTAAATCGAATTTCATATTGCTCATACTACAAAGTAGTATGTTTTTAACAAGGAACTTAAAAAAGTTACTGCCTCGATTTACGTCGCAGTTGGTTCCAAAAAAAGGCGACGTAAATCGAAGGACGACGCAAATTAAAGTTAGAGGGAACAAAAAATTTGACGACGTAAATCGAAGGATTACTGCATTATGTTCAGATATGCACTTTTATTGAGTCAATATTCGGTTTATTGAATACAATATTTTAAGTGTTCCGACATAATAATATACGAAGTTCAGCTGCTTACTCAATATTCATTTGACAGCTGGTAAACAAAACAGCTGGTTGTTTCAACAACATTGTTTTTTTGTTGTTTTTTTATTGTTGTTTTTTTGTTGGCATTTGAGTTGTCAAATATCAACAGAAAGTCTTCGGATAATTTGTGATATGCCCACTGAACATACTTATGACAGTGCTGTAATCCTCTCTCCTTTATATATGTATAACAGATCCTACCACCTAACCCACCATAAATGAGTTCTCAACCTGAAGAATACAATTTTATCTATCAACTTTCATTATAAATTTGAGTCCATCTATATAGATGAATACGAATACGAACCCGGTTACCAAAAGAGAAAGAAAGTATTATTGTTGGCTGGATTCATACAAATGTTGTCCTAGTAAGACTGCTCCGTCCCAATAGTTTCCTCCTTTGTAATTCCAGAGCATTTCTCTAACTTCAACAAAATCGTCATTAAGCTGTGTGGCTGTTATTAGTGCAAATTTTCAAACTTTTTTGACCCAATGGACGTTCTATAGAGTAAATCTTATCCATTGACACTTGACACTTATGCAAGTTTACTTGATAGAATAAATTAACGTTTCATGAGGATGATCTTATTCGCGTATAGGCATACTATGGCTTTTGTGTTGCTTGATTCTTCTATGTCTGTGTCGGAATGTTAGTTCCATTAGTTAAAGTTCTAAAACTGCCCCTTGCGTGGTAATTTTGATCATATCTTATCGAAGACAGGGTGGTTGCTGCTGGTTATCGCTAAAGCCTATTTAGTGGAAAACCGACTTATCGCCAGATAGTAAGGTTAACAGTTGATTCACCAGAGTTTAGATTTTGCACAATTATTAGTACTTAAACGAAAGGTTACTTGTGCGTATCCATCTTTGCCTATACTTATTTGAACTTTTATAGAGTCATTGGCCAGTAGGGTATTCCATTTGGAAAATGTTGAATTTTATATACAAATATTTTGTTTTGTGTTGTTGTTTTTTTTTTAAATAACAAACATTCCATTTCTAATCAGTTACATACATTTTCTTAAGATTCTCTATTAAATTTTTTAAGGGACACCCTATATATTCCAAATGTTCTAATATTAACTACACTCACTAGACCATAATGGCTTTATTTGTTTCTTTCTTCCATTCATTTGTTCCATTAACAAGGCCTAATCAAAATTAATACTGTGTATAAATTTGTCTATAAAAACTATGTTTAGTATATATTAATGTACAATATATGTATGTATGTATTTATGTGTGTAAGACTCTAAATGTAATACATACATGTCATCATGTAACTAAATTTAACTCCTTTTTTTTGATTATTATGTTCATTTTATAAAAAACATTTAAGCTTTAAATCTATTAAATAAATATGTATGCAGATTAATTAATTAAAAAATTATAATTTTTTTTTTTTTGTATTTTTTCAATTTGTTTTTATGCTTAAATAATGTATTTCCGAATAGATTTTTTATTATTATAAGAGAAAATTAAATTAACGAAAAGAAAAAAAATAAATGAAAACATTAATGAATTATTCATATTGTAGTGTCTAACATACAGGGTGTATAGTTTTAATTTTAAAATAAAACTTTTAATTTTTAAGCTTAAAACAAAAAATAAAAAACAAAATAAATTAATAAAAATTAAGCAAAATTAATAATAGATGTTAATTTTAAAAAGAAATAAATAAAGAAAAAAAAAAACTTTTAAATAACGGGTGTTTCATTAAGATCTTAAAGGCATATGTTAAGTTCAATCTGAAGTTCGTGTTAATCATACATATATCGAAAGATTTTTGTAGTCTCTATTGTGCTTAGAAAAAGTTTAGAACAGAACGGTGCTTTTGATCACGGGAATTTGTTATCGATAACAAATGCTATGTGAGAGCTAAGAAGCTATATGCAGACAAGGAGACTTTTAATACTCATATGCTAATAACGCACTGTATCGATTTGAACACAGGGCAGCAAAACATGATTTTGCTTAATGTAATCATACCTTGGGACGTGGGAATGAATACAGTTCTCATATGGCCTTATAAGCACTCAATTCCTTCAACCCATCATAGAAAACCAGCCAGAAGTAGCCGTAGTCTGGTACTACAGTAAGACCGCGCTTAACGCTGCTCCGCTTAACGCTGTTTCAGTGTTACGCGGTAGTATTGGGATTCTCCTAAATCGCACACTGTATTGATACTTGTTGTATATGTCTTCAAATTAAATGGCCATGTACCAACCAAAAGCGGAGCACTATATAGCGACGGTGTATACCATGTATCTTTTTTAACGCTCTTTTGTTAGTCTGTCCGGAATTATGTAAGTGTTAAGTTTCCTCGTTTAACGCTGTTTCATTTAACGCTGGAACTTATTGGAACGTATCCCCCGCATTAAGCGGAGTCTTACTGTACAGGCGTGTGCTTTCTTTCGGACCTTTTTTCCATTAGCTAAACTATATAAAGCGTCTAGGAGAGTACACGAAGCCAATACCAGATTACATATATTGATAATGACTGACCTTAAGCTCATTGTATAATCCTACTTAGGTATCTGGAACTATTCTTGTACAGAAGCTTATTCCTTACTGAATTGGTCTTCAAAACAATTTGGTCAGTGAGTTACGACTTAGCTGCTCACTCCACTCATGTGGTGTGTGTTCATTTTATCCACGAATGGTGGGACCTACAGTTTAAAGTCGACTCCGAATGACGCATTGACACAAGAATACTGGGAGGAAGCCGCCTATGGAATATTTTTTTTTCATATTTCCTTTTGTTCAAGATGTCTGAGCTAGAGTATGAACTACGAGCTCGAGTAAAATAATATCTATTAGACTACGGTGATTTCAAGTACAGAAGGAGAAAAATGTCTGAGTTTTTTTTGCAGAGAATGTATGACGTCGACGTAGTGTGTTCGCTTACTAGTAGCGTGTTCGCTTATTAGACGTAAAGCCCGGCTTCTAGTCGCAGGCCACACATCAAAACGAAATATGAAAAAAATATTTCTTCGGCGACTTCCTCTCAGCAGATTTCTGGCAAAAACTCTGAGAGTAAATAAACCTGCCACGAAAAAGTTTCTCAAAAAATTGGCTTAGTTACAGTCTGAGAAATCCCTATGACGAGATCTGCCACATCCCTCGATATTGAGGACACAACCAACTTAAATTTTAAGCGTCAAGTAGACAGATTTGCATGTTCGATTTAAGTACTCTTCGTTCTAATGGAGTATGACTTAAATTTTGCCTTTTCCATATATATAAAAAATGTTAGTAGAACAACTTAAATATGCATTACAGCTCATTTAAAATATTCATTTGCTTTTTAACAACGAATGCATTAAGTTTCACAAAAATTTAACATACACTGCCTTGCTGTTCGACACTTAAATCCATGACAAAGTAATGCAGATACTTTGTTGCAAATGCCAATGTGGCAAGTGCCAGTACGTGTTGTATACATAAATGCATGCGAAGCCTTAATAGTTACTCCTCTCATAAACTTCCTCAATATACGAGTATATGCCAAGCTGAGTAATCACATACTCAGATTACTCTTCTTAACTTTTTAAATTTGTTTTGAAACTTTGACATCTAAAACCAGCTACAAACTAGTTAAAGTCGATTGCATGCAATACTTTTTTTATTCCTTATAAACTCTTGCTATTGTCGTCAGCACTTTAATCGTTTTAAGATTCAGCAATTATAGCGTGACAATTGCATTCTTGACATTTCATCAGCTTACACTTCAAATTACTCATATTTCAAATGTCAACAGTGCAGCGAATTAAATAAAAATTATTTAATATTACTACTCTCTCTCTCTCTCTAATGTTGTTAAGTTTATATTCTAGCAAATACTTTTCACCCCCTGGAGACAATTATTTTATTGAATGCAACAGCAGTCAGTGGTATCTTAATAAAATTGTATACTTCATCACGCATATTTATTCAGCAAAATGACTCTTCTAAATCGATTTAAAAGCAAAATCATATGCGAATAAGAGGAGAAGAAGAAGAAAAAAAAGGAGGAAACTGTAATAATACAATATAAATAAATTTTATGACTTGCAAAGAATTTTAGAAAAATATATTATTTACACAAAAACATAGAGAATAAACCTAAGGAAGCAGAAATGTAAAGGAATGAATTCATAAAACAAGATTTTTCTAAAATTTATGTTTAATAAGTGGTCACCGTAAACTAATAGATAGTATTTTGGCTTGCTAGTCTAAAACTCTAAGTTTAAACCTCAGCTTTGATATGTTGAAAAAAAAATGAAAGCAAAAATATTTCATTGGATTACCATTTCTCGGGCAAAAGCTCTGAATGCCCTGAAAAACAAACTTCAGACTATCGGTAAGGATTACGGCCTAGCTTCTCAAACTACTTACTTTGGGTGTTAATTTTATCCATAAGTGGCGGGACTTACAGTTTAAGGTCGACTCTGAACGACAGATTTTTTTTTTTTTTTTGAGAAACTTTTCATAGCTATTTTTATTTACTCTCAGAGTTTTTATCAGAAATCTGCTGATCAAGTTTCGATTTGATCGAAATGTCTGACCTGTTGTTTGAACAGTGGCCTCACGTCTAATAAGCCAACACCCTACCTACTAGACTACAGCGACTATTTTAATGAGAAGGCATTATAAAATTTAAATTTCCAGTGTTAAACAAGGATACCTGTAGAATCCTCTGCTGTTTACAGTCACACTAGATTGAATCTTGAAATCAGTTTCAGAGGACCTCCGCTACAGTTCTACTCGCTTCAAGCAAATACCAAATACAGGCTGAAATTAAGGATTTATGTATCACCACAGCAGCAGCAGCAGCAGTTGACGTACAAATTAAAGTCTTAAACACCAAATACTGTACCATTGAATCACCTCATATAGTATCCGTAAAGCTGAAAGACAAGAAAATTAACATAACACCCCGCTCAAGCCAAACGGCTTTGTGGCAATCGAAACTTTTGTTCAGCCGCTGTAACTTGAAAAGATTTAAATCTTGCATCAGCCTATCGATGCAACGGTCGTTCTTAAGGATAGCTATCGTATTAAAGGAACTAATCAGATTTAACCAATAACTTAAACGAACATTTCAATTTTTTCAAATCATTTCACTCTTTTAAATATCAAGTTTTAACCCTTAGAGCCAAAATCAAACAAATTTCTAAGTAATTCAATATGTAACAAAGAGAAAATTTTTATATTTTTCATTCTACTCTTTTCTCAAAAAAAAAAAAATAAAAATAAAAATTTAAGAACCTTAAACTCCTACGTATTCGAATATATAAAGGAAATATAATCATCAGACCAAAATAAACTATCAACTCAAAAGAAAAGTCATATCATTTATATAAATCACTATTAGCAGTATACGAGTGTATATATCCTATCATTTCATTTTTATTATAGAATATATTTTGCCTTTATTACGAATTACTTAAGGATAATTGAAATATAGAAGATATTCATTTGTTTGATTTCATTTTCAAAGGCATTTCAATACATTATTAGATTTTGTTTACAACAACAAAGTATAATTTTCTCAATTGTAGACAAAAACCATTGTGTAGCGTATACTATTTATGCATACATACGTAACAATATAAATAAATGAATTACATTACATTGCATACCGCGGGGAGTAAAAGAATACGAAGTATACATTTGGGCATATTGCAGCATTACATAGAAATTTCTTATTTTATATTAAAAAAAACTGTTTGAATATTTCAAAAATAATAAAACTTTACTTTTTAAAATGTAAAGAAAAATCTCCTTTCATTGGTCAGGTTAGCCAACAATATTGACTCATATGGAGAAAACCCAGAAGCGATTGTAGAAAAGCTATTGCATTCAGAAAAAGCAGATTGTTTGGTAAGCATACTGACTATGGCCTATGAAAATCTCTCTTTAGAAGATAAGTAGTATGAAGAAAATGTTACCACTAGCCACACAACAAATTTAATTTCGGCATAATTGGATGAAAAATTTCCAGAGACTAACTTTATATTTCAACGACTCTAAATGCTTACCAAAATCATACGGTTTGACGACGTTAGATTTATGTTCTGTAGTTCAACAACAAAGACCGTTGCTACGTGGATAATATCTTAAAGCTAGAGTGCTTAAAAATCTACATTTATCAAATTATGGTCGAGATATCGTCCGAAGATATCAATTCAGAGGCGGTCATTTAAACCACTTTGTATTGCATACATAACGGCACTGCTTTCGATCAAGTTCGAAAAGAAAACTGAGATTTCTACACTGAAAAGTGGAAGTCCGCTGTGCAGTCCAATTCTTCATAGTGAAGTTTTCGATTAATGAATTTTGACACTCTCGGCTATGATATACCAAACAACCCACACAAAAAAAATCGAAATCTATGGGCTCAGATTTAAAAAATCGATTTTAATGGGTATTTATTCGATCATTTTACTAGCGGAAATCCATAATATGAGAATATGTACGAGAGAATGTTTTCGTGGGATAATGAATCATACCCGCGTTTACATTTTGCAGATAGTCAATTATATCTCAAAGCCGTTCAATTGATCACCAGAAAAATGATGAGTGCCCAAGTCTTCTCGACATGTTAAGTGCTACATTAGGTGGGGTTTCTGGTTATTAGAATTACAAGGCTAACGAAATGTCTACCTATCTAGAGGCCTCAGTCTAAATGATTGGGGATTATTAATCAATGACTACAGTCACAGGCAAACAATTTTTCATCGTGGTTATTTCAAATTTAAACAATTTTTTGGGCTTAATTCTCACTCCAAAATCATAGGAATAATCAGCGAAGCCAACTCTTAGAAAAGTGAAGGATTCCACTACATTTAATGCAACTTAATATGTTCACCTAGACAGAATTGTTTCTACAGTAAATGGTCGGTCTGGGTATCTCTTGGTGAAGTGATTAACGCAGCCCCCTTAAAATTGTGCAAATTTTGTTAAAAACCTGCCTTTAAATACACGCTGAAGTAAAGTTTTTCGGTTTTTCCTTACTCAGCGAGTGTAAACTAAGGGAGATAATCTGTAATAGAGACAAGTTGTACAATGGATCAATTCGACCTCCGGGTACTGTACTTGTCAGAGTTGACAAGTACACGTCCTCTAACCTAAATGGTGCCCTGGTAGTCTAGTGGGTAGTGTGCTAGACTATTAGCGTGAGGGTCGTGGGTTCGATTCCCACCAGAAACTCTGGTCTGTGACACTACGCCGAGCATATGGTCAAGTTACTCCGCTCGTATATAATTAGAATATAATTTGTAATTGTATTGTAATAAATAAATACTTTTCATATAAATTTTCTTTTTTTTTTTTTTAAATACTTAAATAAAGTAGTGTTACTTTTACTCCACACTGTATTTCTGTATTTAAATTAATATTTAAGAGGCAGTTTTATATCGCAATACAATATTCCATTCGGTTACAGAGATAACTTGCAAGTGAAATTAAAGAAAGACATAAAATTTGACAATGTGTTGACAAAGTTTACTTCCTCATAAACGAATTGTGTAATGAATAAGGGAATGAATGAATAAGTGAATGAATGTATGATGTATTAATGTATTTTAATGTACATGAGTTCAACTAGTATGTACGATAATAATTTCCTCCAGAAATATGTTAATATTTGCATGGCCATAAGCTCATATGAGAGAAGATTTTATGAGAGAAAGACTCCCCTGAAGTATTAAATGCACTTGTTTGTAAAGCAACTGCTGCTACATGGTGTATTATATCGGATAACTTGCAACAAAGTTTATGCATTAGTTTTACCATTTGAAGGCTGTAAACAACGAGCAAAAGTTCAATTTTAAATTGAGTTACCTGACATATTGGCGTTTCGTTGAATGAAAACATGCAGCGTACACAGCGTATTTTACACTTGCACAAGAGCACATGCAGATCAAAAGGTTTTACTCCAAAGAAGAATAAGCTTAGATTAGCTGAGTATAATGCTAATGGATAAGCAAATAAATATTCCACAGAAAATTTTTCCAAGTTATTGTAGATAAATAGGCCTTTAACTAATAAAAAAAACAAACGAAATTTTTTTGGCGTTTTACGCAAATTAACGATGATGTTTATTACTTTGCTTGAACTTTGCGGAATTAATTACAGTTGGAACAGATGAGTTGCTCAAGAATGAAATTTCTTGTACTTTGCTTGATTTTTCAGTTCTTTTAGGGGAGCAATTATGATCATCATTAATAAATGTGTCCAAACTCGAAAAATTTTTAAATAATTCAAAATTTTTAAATAATTGCTAGTTTGGACTGCAAGGCAGAAAACTCATTACTAAGCGTATCGAATTGTCCTTTATAGCTACTAAAGAATTTATAAAAATCAATGTTAATATTTTTGCATGCAGAACAAGTCCAGTGCAGTTACTTTGTCGGGTCCAAAAGTGCATCCGCGTCTTGTGCTTTGAGTGCAATACATTTTAAATGATAGTTACCCAAACATATCCAACATATATTACTTAGATTAGATTTAGATTTTATATATGTATATATATGTATATATATATATATCTATGTAATATGTATATGGAAGCTTTGCTTCTCATGCCTATTAATTTTCCTGAACCTAGCAGATGATGATCACATCGTCCCAACCTTGAAAGTTTAGCTTACTTGGAAAATCCCGTATTAAAGTAATTAAGCTCCATAAAATCTAATTGCTCGAATGGCGGCTTGCCTACCGGATAGTATAGCTACGCCCTGTCTGTCTGCCATTTCACTTCCTGTCCAAATTGAATTAAACACATTTTTCGATTTCGAAAACCTTTGTTAAGAAAATATTAGCGAGTTTAACTATGGATTCTGAATTCTTTATTCTAGACATGAACACCACCTGATTCAGAACCAGTACCAGGTCTTTTGTCCATCCACAGACCACAGAGTGGACCGTCCCTTAAACAGGTCTTTCAAATCCAAGTTGATCATTCATTTAAGTTAAGTTTAACAAAATACAGATACAGCCATTCGTTGGCTTAGTCAGGCTTAATGATGACGAAAGCTCTGTTGCAATTAAGTTAATTTTTGATGGTACTAAGGACTAGAAACATATTATAGAGCAGGAAGTATCGCGACTTGACATATCGGGTGAGAAATTATGTGTAACGTGACTATGTAATAGAAATGAATGAAGCTGAATAATCCCTTAAGGAATGGGTCAAAATTCGGTAATGGTACAGAAGAAGGGATGTTAGAACATACATATTACCCTGATGGATGCAAAAATTCACGGCAATGAGCATGAGGATTTAACATTTCTGCGTTGTGTGGGTTATGATATTCGGAGGGGTATACGAAGAAAAAAGGATCTGTGGCAATCCGAATTTTAGTTGGATAATTACAATTGCTTCATTTGATTCATACAACAGACTATTCAGGAGTAGTCCTTATGTAGAAGACAAAAGTGGATCACGAGAACATTACTTAGAACCTATACGACGTTAGTACACTTATATTCATACATAATTCGTTATTACAACTCTTTAGCCAGGATTACGACCTAGTTCCTCACACCACTTATGCTGTGTATGTCATTTTTATTCATGAGTGGCGGTCCCTACAGATTGAAATCGATTCCGAACGACAGATTTTTAAGAAATTTTTCATACCAATTTTATTTACTCTCAGTGTTTTTGCCAGGAGGTCGCCGAAGAAATATTTTTTCATATTCGTTTTGTTGTCAGACCTGGGTGTTGAACCGAGGGCTCATCTCTAATAAGCCAACACATTAAGAGTGCAGTGATTTTAATACACCTCAGAAGAAAACGCCCCACTCAAGTACCGGGTGTTATGGCAACAAAGTTGGAAGCTAACCTATGTAAAGTTTCTCAAAAATCTGTTGTTCGGAGTCGACGTTAAACTGTATGTCCCGCCACTCACGTATAAAATTAACGCACACAACATGAGTGGTGTGAGAAGCTAGGCCGTAATTCGAACTGAAGGGTTGTAATGGCCAATTATGTATGTATGTTACCTATGTATATGGATTGAAGGCAGTATAGTAGATCATATGAATACTGTACTCTTGCGCCTGTACTAAGCAATAATAATAATGCGTAATGTTTTCAACTTTTTCCTTAAATTTTTAATTTTCCTGTTTGTTTGAAAACTTTTTAATTAATTTAAGTTTCAAAAAATATGATCTTTCACTCTTCAACAATACTAGTTTTAATTTTTGTGAACATGTTGTGTCTAAACAGGCCTTATTTGTTGATGAAATTATTATTTTTCATATTTTCTTGAACCAACAACACTCTCTGCATAACATTCTATTCATTATACATAGTTTTATGAACTTAATTTACAGAACATTGCCATCAGCAGGTGTTCTCTTCGAAAAGTAAGAAAAAAAAACCTTAACTATTCTCTCTGACAGAAGATTCTTCATATTTCATGTGAATATTAAATTCGCACATCCCATTAGATTAGATAAACTTATAAATTAATGTTGGCATATTATAATGTGCCAGCACCACCACCACCACCATCATCGTCATCATCCTTCAGTCAAGTGGGAGGGTGTATAATATACAGAACATGTTGCACATTAATTGTGCCACTTGTCTGTATGAAAGCTATTAAATTATAGTATTTGCAGGCAGGGTGTAGTAGTAGGCGAATATGCAAGTAAAATTCTCGAGTAAATGTTTGTCATACATATTAACATACATCATTGTATGAGTGTGTATGTACGTACAAAAGCATAATTTATAACTTTTAACTAAATTTTCCTCTATTATAAGTGGCAGACAGAGATGAACTCGCCTACGTAAAGCCTGTGTAGGGAAAATGTGTGCAATTGCTTGTCTAACACATGGACTCTTAGTAAAATTCTGTGTAAATATTTACTACTCAAAATCGTGCAACATGCTGCACAAACGCTCAATTATACTTATTTGGATGACTCTTAAATTAAGTTTTTCATGAAAAATTTTTAAATAAAATTTTTTTTTTAATACGAAATTTCATTTTTAGATGAGTGCTCCCCAATATAGTATGTATGTAGTACATCATGCAGGGGGTGTTACTTCAGGCTTATGGCACATGAAAACATGAAACATAACATGTGAACAACATGAACAGAACAGAACATGTGATGTGATGCATGATGCAGATATGATGTGATGCATCATGCATCATATGCTCTAAAACAATAGGAATCCGGCTAAAAATTGTATTTGTATTTAATATAAATACAATAATTTATGGCTTACGGATATGTGGTGAGGTTTATAAGACCATAAATTAGATTAATAGAGGAATTTTTTTTAACTGTTCCGTTATTTTTCTTTACAAACGGAAATAATTTTTGCTGAAATTAAGGCAATATAGATTGTATATCAAGGAGTTTTAACAATAATTTTTATACACTATAAACGAATGCCATAAAATAGGCCATGAAATCTTTAACATCATGTTTAAGGGTTCAGTTTTACGTTAATAAAGTGTTTTTCAATCAAAGCTATTATAGGAGATAAACATATTTACAAACAGTTTATAAATAAGTATAATGTAAGTGTCCACAATACCATAAAAGGCTATCGAAATAAGTGAATACGCCTAAATGATTCTGCATCAGGTCTGCATCATATCTACTGCATCAGATCTTCTGCATAAGGTCTGCATCATATCTTCTGCATCAGGTCTGCATCAGGTCTGCATCAGGTCTGCATTAGGTCTGCATCATATCTTCTGCATCAGGTCTTCTGCATCAGGTCTGCATCATATCTACTGCATCAGATCAAATCCGTTTCATGCGTCAAATCCGTTACATGCGTTTCATGCGTTTCTGCATCAGATGTAATGCATCAGGTCTGCATCATATCTTCTGCATCAGGTCTGCGTCAGGCCTGCATCAAATCTTCTGCATCAGGTCTGCATCATATCTTCTGCATCAGGTCTGCATCATATCTTCTGCATCAGGTCTAAATTAGGCCTGCATCAGGTCTGCATTTTATCTTCTGCATCAGACCTTCTGCATCAGGTCTGCATCATATCTTCTGCATCAGATCTGCAACAGATCTTTTGCATCAGGTCTGTATCATATCTTCTGAATCAGGTCTGCATCATATCTACTGCATCAGATCAAATCCGTTTCATGCGTTACATGCGTTTCATGCATTCAGGTCTGCATCATACCTTCTGCATCAGGTCTGCATCATATCTTCTGCATCAGGTCTGCATCATATCTTCTGCATAAGGTCTAAATTAGGCCTGCATCAGGCCTGCATCAGGTCTGCATTTTATCTTCTGCATCAGACCTTCTGCATCAGGTCTGCATCATATCTTCTGCATCAGATCTGCAACAGATCTTTTGCATCAGGTCTGTATCATATCTTCTGCATCCGGTCTGCATCATATCTACTGCATCAGATCAAATCCGTTTCATGCGTTACATGCGTTTCATGCATTCAGGTCTGCATCATACCTTCTGCATCAGGTCTGCATCATATCTTCTGCATCAGGTCTGCATCATATCTTCTGCATAAGGTCTAAATTAGGCCTGCATCAGGCCTGCATCAGGTCTGCATTTTATCTTCTGCATCAGACCTTCTGCATCAGGTCTGCATCATATCTTCTGCATCAGATCTGCAACAGATCTTTTGCATCAGGTCTGTATCATATCTTCTGCATCAGGTCTGCATCATATCTTCTGCATCAGATCTGCAACAGATCTTCTGCATCAGGTCCGCATCAGGCCTGCATCATATCTTCTGCATCAGGTCTGCATCAGGCCTGCATCAGGCCTGCATCAGGCCTGCATCAGGCCTGCATCCGGTCTGCATCAGGTCTGCATCATTTCTTCTGCATCAGGTCTGCATCATATCTACTGCATCAGATCAAATCCGTTTCATGCGTTACATGCGTTTCATGCATTCAGGTCTGCATCATACCTTCTGCATCAGACCTTCTGCATCAGGTCTGCATTATATCTTCTGCATCAGGTCTGCATCAGGTTCCGCATCATATGTTCCGTATCATGCATCATATGTTCTGCATCATGCATCAGATGTTCTGCATCATGCATCATATGTTCTGCATCATATGTTCCGCATCATGCATCAGATGCTCTGCATCATGCATCAGATGCTCTGCATCATGCATCAGATGCTCTGCATCATGCATCAGATGCTCTGCATCATGCATCAGATGCTCTGCATCATGCATCACGCATCAGATGCTCTGCATCATGCATCATGCATCAGATGCTCTGCATCATGCATCACGCATCAGATGCTCTGCATCATGCATCATGCATCAGATGCTCTGCATCATGCATCATATGCTCTGCATCATGCATCAGATGCTCTGCATCATGCATCAGATGCTCTGCATCATGCATCACGCATCAGATGCTCTGCATCATGCATCATGCATCAGATGCTCTGCATCATGCATCAGATGCTCTGCATCATACATCATGATGCAGATGAGCATCTGATGCATGATGCAGAGCATATGATGCATGATGCAGAGCATCTGATGCATGATGCAAAGCATCTGATGCATGATGCAGAGCATCTGATGCATGATGCAGAGCATCTGATGCATGATGCAGAGCATATGATGCATGATGCAGAGCATCTGATGCATGATGCATGATGCAGAGCATCTGATGCATGATGCAGAGCATCTGATGCATGATGCAGAGCATATGATGCATGATGCAGAGCATCTGATGCATGATGCAGAGCATCTGATGCATGATGCAGAGCATATGATGCATGATGCAGAGCATCTGATGCATGATGCAGAGCATCTGATGCATGATGCAGAGCATCTGATGCATGATGCAGAGCATATGATGCATGATGCAGAGCATCTGATGCATGATGCATGATGCAGAGCATCTGATGCGTGATGCATGATGCAGAGCATCTGATGCATGATGCAGAGCATCTGATGCATGATGCAGAGCATCTGATGCATGATGCATGATGCAGAGCATCTGATGCATGATGCATGATGCAGAGCATCTGATGCGTGATGCATGATGCAGAGCATATGATGCATGATGCAGAGCATCTGATGCATGATGCAGAGCATCTGATGCATGATGCAGAGCATCTGATGCATGATGCAGAACATATGATGCATGATGCGGAACATATGATGCAGAACATATGATGCATGATGCAGAACATCTGATGCATGATGCAGAACATATGATGCATGATACGGAACATATGATGCGGAACCTGATGCAGACCTGATGCAGAAGATATAATGCAGACCTGATGCAGAAGGTCTGATGCAGAAGATATGATGCAGACCTGATGCAGAAGGTATGATGCAGACCTGAATGCATGAAACGCATGTAACGCATGAAACGGATTTGATCTGATGCAGTAGATATGATGCAGACCTGATGCAGAAGAAATGATGCAGACCTGATGCAGACCGGATGCAGGCCTGATGCAGGCCTGATGCAGGCCTGATGCAGACCTGATGCAGAAGATATGATGCAGGCCTGATGCGGACCTGATGCAGAAGATCTGTTGCAGATCTGATGCAGAAGATATGATGCAGACCTGATGCAGAAGATATGATACAGACCTGATGCAAAAGATCTGTTGCAGATCTGATGCAGAAGATATGATGCAGACCTGATGCAGAAGGTCTGATGCAGAAGATAAAATGCAGACCTGATGCAGGCCTGATGCAGGCCTAATTTAGACCTTATGCAGAAGATATGATGCAGACCTGATGCAGAAGATATGATGCAGACCTGATGCAGAAGGTATGATGCAGACCTGAATGCATGAAACGCATGTAACGCATGAAACGGATTTGATCTGATGCAGTAGATATGATGCAGACCTGATGCAGAAGATATGATACAGACCTGATGCAAAAGATCTGTTGCAGATCTGATGCAGAAGATATGATGCAGACCTGATGCAGAAGGTCTGATGCAGAAGATAAAATGCAGACCTGATGCAGGCCTAATTTAGACCTGATGCAGAAGATATGATGCAGACCTGATGCAGAAGATATGATGCAGACCTGATGCAGAAGATTTGATGCAGGCCTGACGCAGACCTGATGCAGAAGATATGATGCAGACCTGATGCATTACATCTGATGCAGAAACGCATGAAACGCATGTAACGGATTTGACGCATGAAACGGATTTGATCTGATGCAGTAGATATGATGCAGACCTGATGCAGAAGACCTGATGCAGAAGATATGATGCAGACCTAATGCAGACCTGATGCAGACCTGATGCAGACCTGATGCAGAAGATATGATGCAGACCTTATGCAGAAGATCTGATGCAGTAGATATGATGCAGACCTGATGCAGAATCATTTAGGCGTATTCACTTATTTCGATAGCCTTTTATGGTATTATGGACACTTACACTATACTTATTTATAAACTGTTTGTAAATATATTTATCTCCTATAATAGCTTTGATTGAAAAACACTTTATTAACGTAAAACTGAACCCTTAAACATGATGTTAAAGATTTCATGGCCTATTTTATGGCATTCGTTTATAGTGTATAAAAATTATTGTTAAAACTCCTTGATATACAATCTATATTGCCTTAATTTCAGCAAAAATTATTTCCGTTTGTAAAGAAAAATAACGGAACAGTTAAAAAAAATTCCTCTATTAATCTAATTTATGGTCTTATAAACCTCACCACATATCCGTAAGCCATAAATTATTGTATTTATATTAAATACAAATACAATTTTTAGCCGGATTCCTATTGTTTTAAATAAATTTAAGCAGAAACCAACAACAAAAAAGTTTCTCTAAATATAGATTCGGTTTGTTGCCGAAAAGGAATGTTAAGAAAAGAGCAACAATTCTATAATCTAACAGAGGATAAGAGTTTAAAGTTTATTGGAAAACCATTTGTTTTTATTTCTCAAAAAAAACAAAAACAAAACGAAATAAATAGCCACAAATCCCCATAATAAAAGGGTCAAAAGGCATTAGAGTAGAAGAAAATGTGTCTTTTTATAATATCGAAACAATAAGAAGAACAACAATATGAGGAAAAATATCGAAATTTTTAAAGTTCAACATTAACCTGATTAACCTTAAAGTATTGTTTCTTAAAGAAGAATCTTTCAAAAAAAATATACCGAAAAAAACACCGAAAAGGCGAACAAAATTGTATATGCCCCAGTAATCACCATTACCCCGAAGTAGATGAAGTCTTAAGAAACATTAATAACTTACAGCTGCCAACACAGCAAATACCTTCAACTACATTCGCCTTTGGTGTTGTGTGGGTATAACGAAAGGAAACGTGAATTTCTCTTTAAATCTTTACCATTTTTTCCCCCATTTTTGCCAAGATTTTACCATATGAGAACACAGTTACTCGTTCGTGCTTTACGTAATGTTAAGCAAAACAACAAAGTTTTTTTTTTCTCAAACAGGTGTTGGTGAAAACCATTAACTTAAGGCAGTAAAAAAAGAATAAGAACACTATAGAGTCATAGAACAAACACAGTGGGGAATATAACTGATTAAAAACAACAGAGTGACGAGTAATATATTTACGAACGTTTGACATTATTCGCAAAATCTCTACATTGAGCAGAGACTTTCTGTTGTATTACAATACCTTCCACCATTTGCTGGCATAGATTCCTCTTTGGGATTTGGAAATCCCTTCTGGCGACTGTCTTTTGGATTTTAGTCTATAAGATATCGGGTCTTAACCTTCACCAGTGTCTGTTGTACTTCTTGACATAGAAGTTCTTGTGGAATATTATTCGGACACTGCCTGCTAAATATTTGTATCGCTTTGAAATCAAACAATACCTAGACGCACAGCCATAACTGACAACAGATGCCCAGTATTTTTTTTTTTTTTAATTAAAATTTTTGTCCATTTAAGAATGAATGGAATCCAGCGAATTCCAGACTAGATTTCATCATAAGTTTGTCTGGCATTGCTAATGCTATTTAAATGTCCTCCCTCGCGAATCCACAGTTGTCTATACTAGGCAGTCTAAGTTATGAAAGTAATAAACGTTAACAATTGGCTATTTTTTAATTTGAATATCAATCGCGTTAAGATATTGCCATTATATCCAAAGGCCAGAAATATAGTCAGCGGCCAGTAGAAGACTTTAATGCACAGCATACCAGAGAATTCCAAAATGATTTTCCAAAACTATGTCTCAATACTCTTAAGAACTCTAAATAAGAAACGAATCCGGGAAAAGGCAGACAAAATTTTCCAGCTGATGATTTTTCAGTTATGAAAATAACCCATACACTAAGCTTAATGCCCCATGACCTCCCCCTCCCCCCAGAGAGAATATCATCAACAATGATAGTCATGGAAAGTTTTTATAGTGTTACCGTTTGTAGACGAATGGCAACTCTATTATTCTAGAGCAAATGAAAGAAAATAAAATAGTGAGGAAGAAATACTTAACAGGCACATGCTCTCTGACAACATCGCGACCACATAGCGCCGAAAGATCTCTTTAGGATCCAGAAAATGGAAAACCGTGCAAAATACAACCTACAAATAGATTGTTCTTCTTAATTGGCCATTACAAGCTTTTAGTCAGAATTACAACTTCTGCTTCTCACCCCCTCATGTTATGTGCGGTGCGTTTAATGGCGACATCGAACAACAGATTTCAGAAACTTTTCATGGTAATTTTAATTTAAACTCAGAGTTTTGTTCAGAAGACCGGTGAGAGGAAGTCGCCGAAAGAAATATTTTTTTTTCAGATTTCGTCGAGATGTCTGAGACGGGGTTGAACCACGGGCTCTCTTCTAAGTACCCTGCCTGCTAGATTACTGCAACTTCAAAGATATTCATTTTGTTAAAATCCTTCCTCGATCTTGAAGTAAATTGCCTATACTCTTATGATCTTTTAGTACAACACAATCGAAAGTGCAGCTCATTATCCATAGATTTCACCTTTCCTGTGAGGGTATTGATACGAAAATAAACGTCCTTGAGTAAATATTTATTTTTAAGTGAATCCAAGTGATGCTCTCTAAAATGTTCAAAAGGAAATTAACTTGACTAATCGCTCTAAAACTTTATATAAAGTATTTTCCTTCCATAGAAATAAGAGCAACAGCGAATCATGAATGAATCTAGGAGGTACTGCACCATCACCACCCGGTTCTTCTATACTTCAAGACCAGTGAAGTCGTCGGGTGATCTCAACTGAGACTGAACAAAGAAAAGATACCGGGCATGAAGCAAATTTCCTATATGCTACTAGTAAACAACCAGCATAGTGAGTGGTGTACGTAATTGAAAAAAAAATTCCTTTCCTGACCCACTGTAAATAAAGGTAAATAAAGGAAAATAATTTCTCTCGTATTTCTTTCTTAAAATTAATGTTTTGTTGAAAAACTACAGAAAAAAATTTCGTTTTTTCTGCAAGCAATTAATATTACACGAACACAAATATACAAACATATGTAAACATTAACATTTTCTATATTCATTAACTAACACATGCATAGCAGTTCCCATTCATAGCAGTTGGTTGAAACATGCACTCTTTTACCGAGTCGGTTATTTACGAGGGCAGTCGCCAACTTAGTATAGATCATCGTTAACTGTAATTTCTTCCACCTTTCTGGCAACATATGGATGTTTTCTCCGCCAAAAAAGCTGCCCACTTTCCATTCTTCAGGGGAAACAAATGGTATTCGAATTGGAAAAATCTGAACTGTAAGAAGCATACGCCAAATCTTGCCAGTCACTTTTTTAACGGATCTTACAACATAAGATCGGGCAATAACATGGTGAAATACTACAGCTTTAACGGCTTGTGACCGACTGACCTGATTTCAAGTAGCTGGTAACACACGAGACCACCAAATATAGAGCATCATTTTCGTATTGTTCGATGACTTGAATTTTTTGATCGATGACTCATATTTTATTTGGTCGATGACTTGCATGCTTTCGGTCGATAACTTGCATTTTTTGGTCGATGACTTACATGTTTTCTGTCGATGACTATCTAGTGCAAAAATCGGACCTTTTTGAAATTTTATCGAAATTTGCCCGCTTTATATAGAACATTTTGTTAGCTCGTATGCACCAAATACGGAGCATCATTTTCACATGGCTTGATGACTTGAATTTTTTGATCGATTACTCGTATTTTATTTGGTTGATGACCTCCATATTTTCGGTCGATAACTTGCATTTTTTTACCATGGTTGCCCAGTCCAAAACTGGACCTTTTTAAAATGTTATCAAAATTTGCCCGCTTTATATGAGCATTTTGTTTGCTCGTATAAGAAAGTGAGCTTTGTCGGCTATATCTCAATGTTCAAACGATTCCAAAACAGGATATAAACAGGCAACTATTAAGTATCGCTAAAGAACGTGTATGAGCTGTAAAGAGATTTTTTCCAAATTTCTTTAGCAATCATCCTCGTATATACATATGTACATACCATCTAAATATGTAAACATCACTGAGGCTTGATTTTAAAATAATTGTTTAAAAATGTTTCATGTTGTATTCATCATAAAAGTTTTCAATTTCAATTTCATTTCTGTTTTTTTTTCTTCTTTTGTTAAAAATATTTCTATTCAAAGAAAAAACTTTACAAATTGTAACTTATTTTCGTAATTCAAACAAACTTTTTTTATTGGTTTAATTTTTTTAAATTCTCAGAGGACTTTTCAACTGGTGTTTTTACATTCTTTCTATTTGTATGTATGTAACTGTGCTTTTGTTAACAAAAATTATATGTAATTAAAATGAAAATTTAACAAATTATTGGGTAACATTTGTTAATTGCCCATCCTTTTGTGTTTCTATTTCCTTTTTTTGTTTTATTTCATACGTTTTTTTTTATTTATTGTTGAAGGATTTTTTGTTAGGTTTTGGATTTGTTGGCCAGATGTCTGTTAATGATAGGCAACAATTAAAGACAGCAACAATTACAACGACAACAACAACAACAACTTTTTCAAAAGTTATTATTCGCAATTAATGTTGTAGACTTTAAACACAGTCACACAAGTAAAATACACACAAAGGCTATAAAAATGACATGGAAGTTTAGAATACATTTCTAAAGGTTTAGAGTGTACTCTATACATACATACCTTTTTGTTTTTATGTAATTGCTAGCATGGTCCATCCTAATGGTTCCAATAGTGTTGTTAACTTTATATAAACATGCTTCTCATTGCCGTACTGCTATCATTACTAGGACTATTAACCTCCAATCTGTGACTTCTATGGCCTCATCACTGGATGGGTGGATCGAGAGGTTATGTGTCTAGGTATCTATGGCCTATTATAGATAGTGATAGAACAAGTTTGCTGCTTGGCTTATCTAAGGCCAGCCTGAGGCTAGTTATTCATTACATTACAGGGCACTACGAGATTAGATCACTGACAAGGATCTGGAACAGATTCCAGACGGACTTTTTCGGGGTATTTTGCGAAGTAGGAAACTATCAAACACCTCCTATGCTACTGTCCAGCCCTTAGTAGGTTGAGGTTGAGGAGCCAGGGCAGTGGCTTCTTCGAAGGCTTGGGCTCTGTCGATTCATAAACAGGTTGAGCTGATTGAGAAATGCTAGGGCATCAATTCTGTAGTTGCGCTCTCTTGTATACTTGTGATCCATTTTTTTCCTACGTCTCTTACATCCTTCCTTTCCTACCTCTTGTCCTTTTCCAATTTCCCTATCTCATTCACTATCCCCTCTTTCGCTCTCTCTTCTACGACGAATTTACAATGTGTCATTTTGGCCAATACACAAAGTACTTGTCAACTGTGACAAGTACAGTACCCGGAGGTCGAATTGACCCATTGTACAACGTCCAATCTTCTCACACCACTCGTGTTGTGTGCGTTAATTTTATATATGAGTAGCAGGACCTACAGTTTAAATTCGACTCCGAACGACAGATTTTTGAGAAGCTTTTCACGGCAATTTTTACTCTCAGAGTTTTTGACAGAAATCTGCTGAGAGGAAGTCGCCGAAGAAATATTTTCATATTTTCGTTTTGATGTCTGACCTGGGATTTGAACTCGGGCCTTTCGTCTAATAAGCCGACACACTACCTACTAGATCACGGCGACTTCAACTTCAACCTAACCTAACATTACCAATAAAATAACACACATTATATCCGAAAAGCATTCGTTAAATTGAAAATAGGCTGGTATACAATTCCCTGCCAGGCACTTGATATGTACCAATATGTTGAGCATCCCTTGACAAAAGAGTTCTGGCCCATCAACGGCGTTGAAGCTCAACGTGCTTGATTGCTCAATGCCGAGAATTCCCATATGGCGCAGAATCCAGCAGAAGATAACCTAATTCGGTCTAACTTGTTAATTCAGACAGTTACATGCTATATTCGAATTAACCTAATAAGAGCCTTATGGCGGCCTGACTGTCACATAGTATTGGTATGTCCTGTATTTTTTGCTACCTATCCAAGTTGAATTGCCCACACCTTTCGATGACATAGACTTCGCTTGAACGATACCCGCGAGTTACCTCGTGAACTCGATATACTTCATTCTAAGACCAAAAACTTCTACCCCTAGTTTAAAGATCTGTACTTGATCCATCTGTATACAACAAAATAGTTTCCCTTTTATGAGAATATGTATATAAATTTATTTTTAATAACAGATCTTGTTGCGTAACACTTACAAAATCATAGAGTTCAGGGGACAGTTAAGAAGGGAACTCTCATCCAATTGATTCTTTAGATCCCGAAATTCCCTAATGAATTTCATATTATACTTGTCTTCCAACAATCTAAACATATCCTCTAAAGCTTTAGTCTTCACAACCATGTGCCGCGTACTTATATCCGCCATATGTTTCTCAAAAATCCATCGTTTGGAGTCGAATTTGAACTGTATGTCCCGCCACTCATGTATCAATTAACACACGCAACATAATGCAATGTAGGACATTATTGTTCCTGTTATACCAACACACGTTAATCTCTGTATGTTATTCAACTCAAATTGTGATGTTTTCAGATTCGCTCTGTCTGTCCAGACAATTGCCCCAAAGATCACTATTGGATCTGACCTGACTGCAAAAATTTATTCGTCGCATTCAACTAATTCTGTGTCATAACAGTGCATTCGAAATAAGAAGGAAGCAGGAAATCCAATAGCTATAGTATACCGGTAGTCATATAACAGACTCCAGACTGACAGAGTTGCCATCTGAAGTTGTACGTCCTCTGCGAAATCACATTGAGTTCTTGTATTAAGTGTTATGGATGATAATGTTTTTCATTTGGGTCTTAGAGATGTCGCTGGGTGACCTTTCTATGATGTTCATTGTTGGTGTTATCTTTTCTGGAAAATCAGTGAGCTTCTTGATTTTTTATTGTTAGTCTTCTGATGTATTCGAAACTGGCTTTAACCACTTCACCTTTTACTTCGTTGTATACTTCTTAGTGGAGACCTTATCAAGAGTTTTGTAGTAGCCTCTGTAATCTATCTTCAGCAGATAGAATTCTTCAGCAATACTACTGGCCTAAACTGTGTCCTTTTTAAACTCTCTCTCTCTCTCTCTCTCGCGCTCCCTTTTCATTACATTTGTACCCTCTGTAGGGTATATATTAACAAAGAATTAAAACTATACTCATAACAAACTGTTGATTGCCCGAAACAAATGGCCGCTTAATAAATATGTACGTATGTATGTATGTACGTAATGGGTGTTAAGGGTTAATTTTTACATAATTTTTAGGGATTTTAATGTACAATATAATGAGTAGGTACACAAATTAAAATTAATTATAAAAAAGGGCTTAAAAGAAAGTTAACAGATTATAAAAGTTTTCTTTTGAAAAGCAGACATCATTAAAGCAATAAAATATCAACAATTTAAATTGTTTAAACAAAAAAAAAAAAAGTTAAATTTGTAACTTTTTAAATAAATATCAACAGAAAGCGAAACTTTTACAAATTTAAGCAAAAACAAATGAAAAAAAATGTCATAAAAATCCACAGCGCCTTTGTATTTTAGCTGTTATAGTCCCCCAAAGGAGAAAAAAAGATTTTCCAGAATTATACTTCAGGGGACATTTAATCACATCAGCGATTAAGAAGGGAAATTATATTCTTCTTTCATCTCGAGTATAAGTTTTCATTGAAAAGTTTAACGTTTAGAAATATAAATCGTTTGGCAGCCGCGGCTACTTTTTCAAGCATTGCCCGTTGATTATGGTCATTTCAATCAACCTACTGTGCAAATAATTGGCAAAATTATGAATTTGAAGAGACTGAAAGCGTTGCAGATGTAGTCAGGTCTGTGCATCATTGCACTGTCGAAAATATCGCATCTCTTATTGAAAGTATGACAGATAATTCGAATCTCTCGATTATAAAGCGTTCTCAACAATTGAGCCTATTTATTTTGGCTCATTATGGCATTTAGGTTTGCACTTCCATACACATAAAGTCCTACTCACATAACAATTAAAGCTGATTGATTACTGCTGTGAACAAAATTTTCTTCTGCAAAAAAGCTCATTTCTCACTCGGTATTTTAGTTAACATTCAAAATTATCACACATAGTACTCATGGAGCCCGGAAGTGATTGCAGAAACTTCATTACATTCGAGAAATCTGACTGTTTTGTTCGCTTTATGGTCTGAAGTCGTTAAAGAAACTGACACAAGATATGTGTGAAAAATAATGGGAAACTACCTCTAGAGAATTAACGGCTGCAAGCATTCTAGACGTTGTATTTCTGGACGCCATAGTGTAGTAAGTAGTGTATTGGCTTACTGGAAGAGAGTTCAGTTCTGACATCTTTTGCAGTATTCTGGTAAGAGCTTAGAACTTACATACATACATAATTGGCCATTACAACCCTTCAGTCAGGATTACGGCCTAGCTTCTCAACACCACTCATGTTGTGTGCGTTAATTTTATACATGAGTGGCGGGACCTACAGTTTAAAGTCGACTCCGAACGACAGATTTTTTGAGAAGCTTTTTCATGGCAATTTTTACTCTCAGAGTTTTTGCCAGAAATCTGCTGAGAGGAAGTCGCCGAAGAAATACTTTTTGTATTTTGTTTTTGATGTCTGGCCTGGGATTCGAACTCGGGCCTTTCGTCTAATAAGCCAACACACTACCTACTAGACCACGGCGACTTCTTAGAGCTTAGAACTTAACTTTGTTTATTTTGGTCATCGCAATATTAGTTATAGGCATCACACTCGCCTAAGACAAGTAATTTTATTGAAAGTAATCAAAAAAACTTAACTGACGTGCATTCGACTTCATGAACCCAACAGCAGATGGCTTAACCTTCTTTCGGCATAGTTCTTCCAATATAATCGTCTGCTTTCACTATTCCTTTGTGTCGTGAGTGAAGTATTGGACCCATCTCTTGTCTATGCACAATTTTCTATCTCGAAAGTATAATTTCGAAAACTGATCGGTGGAATCAGAATATCGATAACCGCATCCGAAAAGTACAACAAATATTCGGTAAATTACAGCTCATATGGTATAAAACATAGCTTGGATATTCAATGTAATATCCAACCTACTTTATGGACGCGCAACATGGAACGCTGCCCCTCGGGACATTCATAACTTGCCAGATTTTATAAAACAATGTGTTCAAAGAATTTAGCGGATCTCCTGGACTCCATTGCTATGGAGATTAGGAAACGAAAACAACGATGGGATAGAGCAGACTTTAGGTACAAACAGCTCAAGATGATATTGCTCAAGAAATGTTTACAGGGAAGTTTACAGGGCAGTCGAGAACGAGCAAGTCGTGAGTGGAGGAGATAACAACAATGACTCAAGACAAAGCTATGTTTACACGATTTTTTTCAATGATCAGTAGGCTGGTATATATTATACATTTGCCTACAGTATCAGGCGTACAAATATGGTATGTATGTCTATACTACAGACCTACTAGTGTTTTATTCAACTTTATGGTCGTTAGGAATTTTTATTGCGTCCGCTTTTTACTCTTTTAAGTGGTTCCTAAAAAGCTTAGAAATTTCATTCAATCATGTCCTTTTTTACTTTCTGAGGGCGATTTGATAGCTGGTCCTAATCCCCCAATCTACCACCTCTGCGGCCTCACCACTGGATGGGTCAGGGGGGAAGAGCAGAGGCGTTGGGGGAATGGATCGGGATGTTATATGTCTAGGTGTCTATGGTCTCCTATAGACAGTGATGGTACAGGTTTGCTTCTGGGCTTAGCTAAGGCCAGCCTGCGGTTAGTTATTCATTTCACTACAGGGCACTTCGAGATTAGATCGCTGACAAGGATCTGAATAGATCCCAACCGGACTATTGCAGGGTATGTTGCGACGAGGAGGAGTTGGAAACTGTCAAAAACCTTCTCTGTAACTGTGTAGCCTTTAGTAAGTTGAGATTGAGAAGTTTGGGCAGAGGCTTCTTGGAAGGTTTGGACTCTTTGTCGAGTGGCGACGTTAAGGCTCTCCATAGATTCATAAACAGGTTGAGCTGGTTCAGAAGTGCTGGGGCTTCAAGGTTGTAGTCGCGCTCTCCTCTGTCTCATTATCCTCCCTTTCCTACCTCTTCTCGTTGTACCCATCTCCTTTACCAATCTCTCTCTTGCTCCTCTAGGCTAACCTAACCTATATCCTAACCTATATCCTCAAATTCTTCAGCGCTTTGTTATGGATAACGTTCAATGCCGGGCGTACGTTACCACCAATTCAAGAGGAGAAACTCATGATTTTCTCCTTAGTATCCTCATATGCTATCTTCACTTCGAGTTATTTCCTCTTGTCCTTTCTCCTTTACTATCCTCCTTCTCTCTCCTCTAGGACGTATTACAATGGGTAATTTTAACCTTTGAGTATTGTACTTGTCCCAATGACAAGTACACGTCCTCAAACCTATCCTAACCTACATATGTCCTCGCATTCTTCAGCGCTTTCTTATGGATAGCGTTTAAAGGTGGGCGTTCCTTACCACCAATTTGAGAGCAGAAACTTATGATCTTCTCCTTAGTATCCCGATATGCTATCTTCACTTCTTTGCGTTATTTCATATTTTCTTCCAAAGTTCCTCGCTGTATTCTTTTGACCTTTGATATCATTTTATGATAATAAAGGCACAAGCACCCACTACAACACTTCCGGATATAAAGTGGTTTCGAAAAAAAAAACTACTAAGACACCAAAATAAGCTCGTTTGTCTTTTCAGTGCTAAAGTTGCACTTGCGTTTCTTTTTTTTTCAATGAAATTTTCATCCATGATTTTTATTACATTCTCTTCTCTTGCTTTCTTTATCTTACCACCAAATAACAAGAGTCTGGAGGGGGAAAAGAAGAAAACTTCCATAGATTTTTAATTTAATTAAAAATGCTGATTTGCCATAAAACGGAATTATAGAATATAAAAGCAAAAAACAACACCAAAAAAACAAAAAAACTTTGAAGAAGAGATACGTATGCAACCAACAATAAAATTTAAATTAATGTCTGCTAAATCAAGGACAATAAGGAGACTAGCTGTGTCTGGGAATCAAATCCAGTTGATACAACGAGGAAGAAAAAAAATGAAAATTTTTAAAGTTTTTCTTTATACTGCGTAATCATTTAAATATAGATGAGTGTGTGTGTTTGTATGTGTTTTTAATTAAAGAGAATTTAAAATTAAAAAATTAGCTTCATGCATGGAATAAAAATGAATTTGAAATATTTTTCTTTTTTTTTTTAATTTGTGTTCAGTGCTTTAAAAATTGCTGAAAAGAAATCTCTTTGCCTTATTGTGGCACCTAAAAGGCAAGTCGCCATAGTCTAGTAGTTAGTGTGTTGGCTTATTAGACGTAAAGCCCGGGTTCGAGCCCCAGGAAAGACAACAAAACGCAAATATGAAAAAAAAATATTTCTTCGGCAACTTCCTCTCAGCAGATTTCTGGCAAAAATAAATAAAAAGAAAACTTGCCATGAAAAAGTTTCTCAAAAAAATCTGTCGTTCGGAGTCGACACTAAACTGTAGGTCCTGCCACTCATGTATAAAATTAACACACACAACATGAGTGGTGTGAGAAGCTAGATAAATAATCCTGATTGAAGGATTGTAATGACCAATTATGTATGTATAGTATGTATGTAAAAGGCAAAGTATGTCTAAATCGATTGAATTTGTTAGGTTAGATTAGATTAGATTATCCCTCTCGCATAGGCAGTCATTATGTGACGATGAGAGGCAAGGATGCTTAGATGTTTGCATTTATAGAGATTGCAAGAAGTCGAAATTCATGAGCATCCGCCTTCAAGAACATTAATCAGACTGTTTAATCTGCTATATAAAAGGCAAAGGAAAGCAGGCGAGTGAGTTAGTAAAAATTCAGTCAGTCTTGTGTGAAGACGCCGAGTGTTTGAAGAGAGTAATCGTGATTTGAAGATCTCCGTTACAAAGATCTTTCGAATAATTCTCTAGTAATTGTTATTGTTTATGCAAAGGGTATAAACAGAGGAATAACACTAAAAAAAGGCATTTGGCGATTTAGTTACTACCAGTAGGGTCACCCAGGTTATAACTGCCCCTCCTGTCTCTTAGTGTCTCTTTCCCTAGTTATGGCAACTAATACATACTAATATGCGTAGGACCAGTGTGCTAGTCTGTTCGCAATATTGAATCTATTAACGTATGTAGCAATAGTATGCAACTCAGCAGATTTCTGGCAAAAACTCTGAGAGTAAATAAACCTTCCATGAAAAAGTTTCTCAAAATCTGTCGTTCGGAGTCGACGTTAAACTGTAGGTCCCGCCACTCATGTATAAAATTAACACACACAACATGAGTGGTGTGAGAAGCTAGTTCGTAATCCTGATAAAAGTCCCCATAAGCTTTCGTGTAGTTAATACGCTGTACAACGTCAATGTTGTTGAGGAGCTCATACAGCTCACTGTTGAATCGAATACGAAAATCATCGCCAACACGCACTGGACCGAAGATCTTACGTAGGACTTTTCTCTCGAACACTCTCAAGGCCGTTGCATCAGCACTTAATAGGGTCCATGCCTCTGCGCCATAAAGAAGCACGGGTAGGATGAGCATTCTAGCACTCGCTAGATGTTAACTAATGCGTGCAGCGAAGTCCAATTCCCTGGACGTTAAATTTGGGTTGTGCGTAGGGCTTGGAACCCCCCACCTAAAAAGTATATCCAATGAAAACCATAACAATAGCCTGTATAAAGTCTTAAATCAGTTTATGGAAAACCTAACACCGCATGACCCCTTAAGACGTAGAATCCATAGCTGGAATAGGAATATCCCCGATTTGAGTAGGCTATGTAAAAAAAACATTTTTCCAGATGTTATAACCACAAGAGAGCTCTTCTTGCAGTCGTCTTGCTGCTGTTGGCCACAAGGATTTCGAAAACGTGCAGACAAAGAGTTAATCTCCAAAGTTTCGTCTTACTTGCCAGTTAGTTATTGTCGGAAGACTGTTTGTAGAGATGTTTTTAGAACGGCTGCATGTACCATGTGTCCAAATACTTCGATTCTAACGCTTATCCCGCTGCTATTGTCTTTATGGTATAGCCTTTATGATATGTTGTCGAGACAATGCCAGATGATAAACCATTGTGTTGTTTATTGTAACACACATACTCAGTTTGGAAGTCCATACATGCCCATAATATTGATTAGCTTGCATTTCATATGGCCTGTATTGTAATTTGGTTTCATTCTTAAATCAATTGAAACAATTCAATGTGTCTATATTGTTATCTACTGCTTTCTACATATGTATGTATGTATGGTTGTACATATGTATGTTATCATCTACAATATTTGAAATTACAAAATAAGAATAAGAAGGAATTGGTTTAAAAACTCAATTATTTATTTTTCATTTTCATTTTATTTCTTACTTCCTTTCGTTCGTTGTAAAATTTTCCACAAGACAAGAAAAAATGTTTCGTTGTTAAGGACTTTATTTCCGTTTCAATTCTGTTTTTTTTTTTTGCTTCTGTCTGATTACAAAATTCGTCCTTTTTTTCCTTCTTTTTTTTTTTTTTTGTTACAATGTGGTTCAATTTAAGATTATGCCTGCATTAGGAGAAGCAAAAAATCTCAACGAAAACAAATCACTGCGAAATTATTTCACAAATCAAATGATTCGGAATAAGTCACCGAGTTAATGCATTTTTTTAAACACAACATTTTTTTTTTAGATTTTACGGAAGACAAGTGCAATTTGTAAATTTTAGAAAAACTTTTCAATTTAAACAGACAGAAAAAATATAATCTCCTCTTCAAGTTCTCTTTCACTTCGAAAAAGTGGGACACAGTTTCCACTTCCTTCACATCGTGACAACTCGCTCAGTAGTTATTCGATAGCAATTATAATTCAATGCATTTAAAGGACAGCCTTACAGATAAACAAGGCCAGCAATGTTGTCCCCGATATTATTTTAACAGTCTTTTTAATTTCCACGATTATCATCGACCAAAAAAATGCAAGTCAACAACCAAAAACTGCAAGTCATCATCCAAAAAAGTGCAGATCATAATCCAAAAAATGCAAGTCATCGACCAAAAAAGCTGCAAGTCATTGTCCAAAAAAAATGCAAGTCATCGACCAAAAACTGCAAGTCATCGACCTAAAAACGCAAGTCATTGACCAAAAAAGTGCATCAACAACCAAAAACTGCAAGTCATCGTCCAAAAAAGTGTAGGTCATCATCCAAAAATGCCAGTCATCGACCAAAAAAGCTGCAAGTCATTGTCCAAAAAAAATTCAAGTCATCGACCAAAAACTGCAAGTCATCCATCTAATAAATGCAAGTCATTGACCAAAAAAATGCAAGTCAACAACCAAAAACTGCAAGTCATCGTCCAAAAATTTCAGGTCATCATCCAAAAAATGCAAGTTATCGACCAAAAAGCTGCAAGTCATTGTCCAAAAAAATGCAAGTCATTGACCATAAAAATGCAAGTCAACAACCAAAAACTGCAAGTCATCGTCCAAAAAAATGCAAGTCAGCAACCAAAAACTGCAAGTCATCGACCAAAAAAGCTACAAGCAATCAACCTAAAAATGCAAGTCATTGACCATAAAAATGCAAGTCAACAACCAAAAACTGCAAGTCATTTCCAAAAAAAGTGCAGGTCATCATCCAAAAAAGTGCAAGCCATCATCCAAAAAATGCAAGTCATCGACCAAAAAATGCAGGTCATCATCCAAAAAATATAAGTCATCAACCAAAATCATGCAAGTCATCGACCTAAAAAATCCAAGTCATCTACCAAAGAAATGCAACTTGCGAAAAATACGACATTTTGTTGTATATATACATATAAACGCATATTAACTCAATGAGAATTATTAAAATTTTTAAGTTCGTTACCACAAAATATCATTTTATATAGAAAGAGTTAGTTTCGTTGCCTATACATATTTCTGATTCCAAGTAAAGCTGGACCCTAAGGAAAACTGTTTTGGAATCCTTGGTACCATGTCTATCCGGCCACTAGGTCCATTTTCCACACAAGTCCATTTTTATCCGATTGAGCCCCATTTTACTCATTTAAAGAAAACATTTAGCTTCGTCGCGTATATCTCCGGTCCCAAGTAACGCCCGGCAGTAACAAAAACTGTTATGGAATTCTTGATTCCAGGGCTATCCAGTGCACTAGGTCCATTCCCCACACAAGTCCATATTTTATCCGATTTAGTCACATTTGTACAGAGCTAGAGTAGTCGCAGAACTTTGTGTGTAGATGAGATGAAATAAACTTGTAATGGCCCTTTGGTTATTCCAGTAATTCTGTGTAAATGTAGATTTACTGAATCATAGGAATCTCGCTATGATGATACAGGTAGAAAGTGGACGAGTGTCAAGCTTCACTGTTTTCTTGGATTACAGTGGCGTAATGTATCACAAGATTGTAAATCAAATCGGAGTATGCAGTGAAAAATGTTTTGAAGTTATTGTAAAACAGTTTATAGCTCCATCACAATAAAGCAACTGATCACTAGTCAGAGGTACTTGTGTGTGATGTGTAGCGTATCACAAGTTTGTAGTCAAATAGAAGTATACATTCATTTTGCAATTACTCGGTAGATTATTAAAGGCTTTACTAAAAAGTGCTTTAATTCGAAGAGGCATCGATTATTGCAATAAATACCGGGCAGTTCTCTTAGTAGCATGTTCACCACCATGCCCAGATCTTCAAACGTTCTGTCACTCGAAAACTGATAACATCTGTTCTGAACTGCAGGGCATTTGCATAAAAGGTGTTGAACTGATTCCGTTCCTTCTACATCATGTTAGCTTCTGCAGTAATTCAGGTGGGGCAGACCGAGCTTGTCAACGAAACTGCCAATAGCGCAGTATCCCATTAGAATTGCCTTTAGAATGTGAACCGTATTCTTGTCGAACTCAAGTAGTTTCGTCGCTTTTCTCCCGCTGTCCACTGCTAGACACCGCAGTTTTGAAATTCGACAACCAGGTACGTCGTTCCACCCGCTGTTTATAGAATTCCATGTTGCTTTTTCCAATTTGAAAAAGTAGAGGCGAATACATCCCCCGTCTCCTTCTCAGATATCTCCGACCCTTTCCTTGCCCGTTCATCTGTCTTTTCGTTTCCCTCTATGCCACAGTGGCTCTGACGGTCTATACTGGCGGTAACCCCCCAGTCCTAAACCTACTTGGATTAAATGTCTTGTCAGGAACCCTAAATGTAAAGCTCTAGAGTCTAGACGTATCAAATATTAAAAGCAAAATCACATGTCAAGACGATCACCTTTAACCGCATTTAGCATTGCTCTCGTAATTATCATTCTACATAATAATACCTTCAAACGGATTGAATCGTTCATGATGGTGCCTGGTATGCCAGTATTACTAGTTCAGGTGTCTATATCACTAATAGCCTCTATAAAAACATAGGTGGCTTTCCTTAATACGATCTAATCGGAATGAAAACTTCGAATATCGGAAAATTGTAATTCCGAAAAATTCGAATTTTTCAAATCTACCATGAATGAATAATAAGAAAAAAATCGGATAATCCGACATTCGGCCAGCAGTAGTAGTAGTAGTCGATTCAGTAACATTCATCCATTAGCATGAAGGAAAATCATTTACCCTTAGGGTAGGCGTGGTGTAGGGGAGGAGGTGAAACAAAGAAAATTTAATCTCCTCTATAATTAAATGAAATGTAAAGTGTTGAGGGTAATAAAATTACATATGAATTGCAATTCTTCAGGTTCAGGAACCAGACCGAGAGTGGTCATGTTATGACAGGAAAAGGGAGACTAAAATAAATCAGACTAGACTTGTATAAATGAATAACTCTGAAACGTTAGTCTCTTGGCATTTCAGACCATTGGCCTTTGAAAGCGAGGAGCAGTTTGTGGAACACATGTATTCCTGTTTCTGCATCTTATGCGGTCATGCCGGGGAATCTGAGACTGTCAAACATGCCCTGAGCCTCTGCCCTCGTATACCGAGAAATAGACATAGAACTCTAAGGAAGACTCACTTTAATGACCTCAAAGAGTTAGGATAGAGCAGCTTTGGTATTCAATATTCCACCGTTTTCTCCTCCATTTCGTTTTCTCATTCTCTTCCGTCTCTTTTCTCTTCTCGCATTTCTTTTCATCTTTTCCATTTAAAGGTATGCATAAGAAGCCTCTTGTGATGTTTTGGCCGAAGTGTATTATTTCACTCGCCATCGTAATCTAACCGCATAAATACTACATATTCCTATAAATTTCAGATTTTCGGCGAGACCGCCGAAATAAAATAAAATCCATTAAATGTTTTTATCGATTTCATTTCGGGACAATAGAAAATAAAAACGTTCTATAAAATTTACATTTGAACGACAATAACAGAAAGAAAAAACAACACAAACAAAAAATTAGCCAAAAGAAAAATATATAATAAAAGAAATACAATTGATTATCTAGACATTCGCATTAAAGCCCAAAAGGGATTTGTAAGCATCATAATGATGATTCCCATTGAGATACTTAACCCGAGTTGTTTGTTGTTGTACAAGGCAAACGTTAAAGAATTTTGTATATTCTTAAGCATCATAAGCAAGAGTACACAAGTAATGCATGTAGTATTTTAGTAGAATAGTCATTGAAAATGTATTTGAAAGTTACTTGAAGCTCAATCAAGCGAAAAACTTAATTGAGCATAAAAATGCAACAAAACTTTCAAGTAAACAACTGATGATAACTGTAAACGATTATGTTGTTAACGGCGTATGAAAAGCAAAAGAATTTGGCAATTGTACTTCGAAAAAGAGTAGAGGGAATGAAAGGGAGCAACAATTAGAAGTAAAATTTTTTCTTAAATTTTCTAAGAAATAATATATTTTTTTTTTTATTAAGACAAGTATTCATTAAATTAAATCTACATATATATTTATATACAGCATAATTTTAGTAAATGATATTTCTTTTCAGTACATTATAAAAGACTCAAAAAGTTGTATAACATATTAAAAATTTTATCAAAAAACTTACAAAACTTATATTCGGAAATATATTTCATATACGCAAGTATGTATGTATGTATGTACAACAAAGTCTATATAAAAACAAAGATAGCTAATGAATGAAAAAAGATACAAATTAAATGACGCAGTGACTTAAAATTATTACTTCTCACTTCATAAAACTAACTAAAGCTATTTTGATAATTTATATATATGTTTAGAGTGTTTATGTACGTACTACGTACTATGTAATTCAAGTTAAGCTAATTAAATTAGAAATATTTTTAAAGAACAACAAAAAAAAAACAACCACACATAAAGCATTGTTTTTTGTGTTAATATCAAAAGGTGAATAAAGACAATGTCAGTTTGTATGTATGAGTTTGTTGTTGTTGTGGCCAAACAAACCCACAAGCATCTCCTTTTTTGTTTAATCCTTTAGCAGGTAATCCATCTCATTTTCAGTCTTTGTTGTGGCCATGTACTGATCCAACTCCTTGTCTAATTCGTCCTTATTGGCAGCTGTTTTTGTTGCTGCTGGTTTGTTGCCTAAAGAAAAAAAGAGTTTTGTTTGTATTAAAATAAAGCTGAAACAAAAAGAAATTGTGTTTGAAGGTGAACCACAAATCCATTTTTATAGCAACGTGTCGCTTGATGTGACCCTTCGTCAGCAAACTCATGGTTCGTTTTTACCTTGATTGCGAGCACCGCCATTGGCTCCACGTGCTGTGCGGCTACGACTACGTCCACGTCGTTGTTGTGTTTGACCTTTACCATTGCTAGCACGTCGCTGTTGGCTACGACCGCGTGGAGCCCGGTTATTGCGTTGTTGTGGTTGCTGCTGTTGTTGTTGACCTGCGCCCTGTTGCCTTTGCTGACCTACCTGACCCTTGCGTGTACGTGAACGAGTGCGTGGACGCATGTTGGTATTAATTGTAGCTTTGCGTACGGCAGATCTTGAAAGAAAAAGTTTTTTTTAATATTATTATATGAGAAACAATATTAATTTTATTAATAACAAATCGCACGACTTGTAAATACTAACCTTGATCGGGGACGACCACGTCTATTATTATTGCCTACTGTCGCTCTGGCTCCATTTGCATTTGTAGAATTACGTCTCTTTTCAACCCGGCCAGTTTGAACACCACGTCGGGTTAGGCTAGCATTACGTCGACTATTATTTTGTCCAGGACGTACGCCTAAGCGTGCCTTAACAGGCAAAGTAGCCTTGGCCTTGTTAATAATGCCGCCACGTCCACGAGTGCGACTGCGTGAACGACCACGACGAACAGGTGCATTAGTAGCATCGTTCGCATTACGATTTCTGGAACGGTTACGATTATTGTTTTGGTTATCTACGTTACGAGTGCGTGAACGTGAACGGCTACGTCCATTTGCAGGTTGGGCGCGAGTACGAGAACGACTACGTGAGCGACCACGACTAACATTAAGGCCACCAGATTTGCCTGGGGCGGTTAAACGACCATTTCCTCCACCGTTACGACCCCGTTGACGTTCAATTTTTCTCTTAGCTACACGCTGAGCTGCGCCACCTGCAGTGGGGCGTCTGGGTCCCAAACGATTGGCAATATTTCCCGATGAATTAGTACGACGCAAGGGTACATTGCGGGTTCTTGGCGATTCATTATCAGCTTTCATGCTATTTTCGTTCAATATGTGGATGATGGAGAATAATTTTGAAGAAATTTTTCGTTATTATAAAGACATAATATTATTGCGTAAGTGGAGGACAGACAGGAGGAACACTTGCACTTGTTTTATATTTAAATAATCTAAGTATTTTTACTTGTTCAACTTGTAAGTATTGCCTCCTCTTTACTGATTTTAATAGAAGTAGTAGATGTAAAAAAAATTATGCAAAAAAAAGAGTCTTACGTTGCAACACGGGCGAAACTATTTGCTCGTATAGGTTTTCCATTTGCTCCAACGCGAAAGGCTTTAACACTGCCACGTTGTATTCTGCCATTAGCTCCACTGCCATTAGATCCTCCTCCTCCACCAACGGTACGCATACTTCTCTGTAAGATACACACGCAAATTAGGTGTGTAGAAATAGTTTTGTTTTATTGTTATTATTAGGTGTTGTTATTGTGTTTTGTTTGTTTTTATTTTTTGTTATTTTGTTTCTTCTTCTCCTCATAATTTTTCATAAAATTTCCTCTTGATCTTATAGCCTTAACCCAACCCAATTCGATTTCTAGTCTATTTTGCTCTTTATCTTAACAGTTGTTACAGATTTATAGATTTGTTTTCAATTCCAATGCGTTTAGCAGATATTTGCTTTTGTTTTGATTTTCAAGCCTTTTGTAACGTAATCCTTCCTATTCCTTTTTAATTCGATATTTTTTCACTCTAAAAACAGCAGAAGAATATAATAACGACTTTTAACTAGATGTTATAACTTTGCCTCTAGGGGTGTGATATCAGTGCTCCTACCATTTATTCCTCAAATACGATATGCCCATAATGAAAGTTTGCAGCAGCAGCAGAAAAGATTCGAAATTACAATTAGAAGTCACTACGTATGATGTTGAGGTGGTCCAGATGTAAACAGGCACATAAATGGAAAAGCTCTCCCTGTCTCTCTCTCTCAATGACCGGTAGTGCACAATATTATTCTACAGGGCGTTTTTACTTCTACTGCACAGTTCTTCCAGTGAGATTCACGCTTGGATTATAATTAATTCAATGCTCCATAATTCCACAAATCGCCTCTGCCAACAGTACTATCAACACTGTATCACTTGTATTAGCTTCTTTTAATCGTCCTACACTAATTCCAATTCCCGACAGCATTGAAGACCGTTATCCTCTGGGGTACTTTGAGGACTTCATTGCTGTATGTTCTTTGAAGTATCAACTGTATCGACATTTTCTCATTCCATTGCAATAATTTTCATCTGATAATAGCAGTCAGTATAAGTATGGACATCTGCTTATGAAGTGCAATTATTTTCATATGGTTTGTCAGAAAATTGAATTGTTGCATAGCCTGGAGGAAACCGTATAGTCCTTAAAGTTTAAGCAAATATATGAAAGCATTTGTTGTCAATATTCCTGGGCCAGCATCTTAGCGATTACATGACTAATTAATAAATTAATGATTAGATCCAGATTGTCTGTTAACCGGTTAGAACTGTAAGAGCAATAAATTTTATACCACTGCAGGGAATAAAAATTAAGTGCCGTTATTAGTTTTTTTTTTTTCTTTCCAAATGTAACAGTAGTTGCACATTGTCTGTATTAAGATGTTCAAACTGTGATTAAGAAAATTGAAATTCTGCACGGATGTTATAAAACTAATTGAAGAGTCGACATGTTCAGACTAAGATTAAGAAAATTCTGCAAGGTTGTTACGAAAGTAATTTTAAACGCGACATCAAAAGAGGGTCTTCAAGTTTTCATAAGTTGATTTATGAGCTGGGCGTTCTTACTTTTTATTTTAACTGGCGTAGTTATGTATGTTTAAAACACATTCCCGGAATTTATTCAATATCGTCTAGGTTGCCGACTAATTTAATTGAGTTCATAAGCTCTTTAGGAATCATCATCTTGCAGGAAAAGCGAAAATTCTACCCGAATTTAAAAAATATAAAATCCATTAGCACTCTGCTTAGTTTTTTTATATTGTTCCTTTTTATTTGTAAACTGCTGCACGGTGCTCGAAGAACTAAAATATGAATATGAAAAAACGATCTGAAGTCCTTTGCCTAGGATCCATAAGTGTTGTACAACATTGATTATAACATTGAACGAGTTGAAGGCATTTTATTAATAGAGCGTCTGGCTGTGGTGCAATTCATTAAATAATCTGCATCTGCATTCATTATTGTGAAATAGAACTCCCCAGAAAATTCGTAGAGCACTTATTACAGAGTAAGAATACTTAATAAAAAGATTTTGAAATGAATTGGGTTGTTTCGAAAGAGGCTTTCTTTCTGCGTATCAAGACAGAGAAGTTTCTACAAACATTTCTTAAAGTTATCTGAACAGACATGAACTTGCTGCACTTTATGAAGTGCTTAAGTGTTGACTGAAAACTTTTTATTAACGCCTTATAAAACTCAGTCACTTTCTGTCTGCTGGCCATTTTCAAATATTTCAAGAAGATCTTATCGAAATTCAATTTCTATGTTGAATTCTCTCAATTGCATTAAATATAAAAAAGAATGTTTGTTAACGTTTTATTGTTACACATACACGTTTCAATTTTAAAGCCGCATGCATTTTATGTTTCCTCTGAAGTTGAGCCAATAAACGTTGGTTGGCACGAGATGAAACTTGTTCATTTTTTACAATTGGTAATTGACGTTGAACACTACGGCTACGACTACGGCTGCGACGAGCATTACCAATATTGGTTACTACTTTCGGTTGTGATGATATAGCCGTAAAGCGTTCATTCAATGATAGACCAGTAGAGTTGGTCACATGAATTTTATTCAGTGTTGAAGACATAATTGCGTTTTTGTTTTGATGTTATATTCTTGTTTCTTTAATTTTATGTACTTGAATTAACTGATGTTGTTTGTAGTTGTAAAAAGATGTTTTGATATTGTTTTTAAAGTATAACTGTAAAGAAAAAAAGAATAATAAAGTTATAATTATTAAAGTAAAAAAAGAGAATAAAAAATAATAAAAAAGAAGTTATGCCCTAAGCTCAAACAGACTGTGGAATAGCTGGTGACTCGGTACTGAAGAGAAGATTAACTTGCATACGAGAAATTGGTCACGACATAGTGTAAAACTATGAAGGTCAAATAAAAACTATTGCAAGTGGACCTAGGATTTGTCGCAAAAGCAATAAATAATATTAATTATAAAATAATAGACAAGTTCTTTATGCAAAATATTAAATGTGTGTAAAACTGAGATGAAAATAGTTTATATTTTGAAGAAACCACAGATATCTATACATTACGTATGCCATTTCGAGAAAGTGGCAGAAGACTAAAGACTCGAGTCATACGTTAAATTGTGATGTTTGAAACAGACAGCAAAGTTGAAAACCATTCTTTTTAATGTGTGTCCTACTCCACAAGTGTGTCCTTATTTATCACATGTAAAAGTAAATTTGATGTTGGGTAGTTCGACAAAATTTGGAAAATACTTTTGCTTTAGCAAGCGATATAAAATTATGAACTGAGTAATGATTGACGTAGAATTACTACTAAAACTACCACAATGTATGCTCAAAATCATTTCAGCCGAAATATAAATTAAAAATCTAATAATAATATTTATTTACACTTTTCTTATCTTAAATAATATATCCATGGTTTCATTAGTATAATTTTAAAGCTATTAGCCTTTTTGTTTATAAGATTAATTCATACAAAATATCCACACAGCATAAAATCAACATAAGGGATAGGCTGTAAACCTAAGAAGAGAAAATCTGTTACGAAATGTGTGTATAATTAGATGATAATAAAACAGATAATCTCCACAGGTTCATTAGTGGCTTAGGCTGGTTGAGCGGTGCTAGGGCTTCAGGAGTGTAGTTGTGTAATTCCTCCGCTCCCCATTCTCCCCCCTTCCTACATACTCTCCTTTTATCCTATTCCCTCTATTATCCTTCCCTCTTTAAGGACGTTGTACAATGAGTCAATTCGATCTCCGGATACTGTACTTGTCTTAATTAAAAAGTATACGTCCTCTAACCTAAAGTAACCTAATCTAACAGGGAAAATATCCTCCCACAAGAGTACTGTATGTAAAGGCGATGAAGATAAATTTTCCAACAATTAACTCAACACTGTTAAGCATCTGTTTAGGAATTTCTTCCATCCAATATTTATAACACAAAAGTATTTGTATACAACAACAAAGAAATATCATATTATTTCGTATTCAGTACAAGGTCTTCTCAATAAAGAACGGCTACCAAACGAAAAAAGTTTCCGCAAACTTTTGCTTATTTATTCTATCGAGAAAAATTATTGAGTTTCCTTGTCTCATAATGTCATTTAAACAATTACTAGATAAAATTTAATTTTAGACCAGTGAGTCATTAATTATTGACAAAGCACATTCATTTTGGTTTTTCTTTGCCTGATCTTGTTGAAAATTATATAGGAAATCCAAATTAACACTGCCTCCCCAATTTTGAGGTTATACAATCTTTAAGTATTTTGTTTAAAGTTTTTGGGTCTTAACTATAATAATTATTATTTTTGCGTAAGAGAAATTATGTATGTATGTATATACGCACCTACCTTTATTAAGTTATTTAATTAAAGAATTTTTATTATTTAAATATGCAATTTAATAAACTTCACAAATATTTTCTTCCTTTTAATTTATTTTTGTTTTTTATATTTTAATTGTTCTTTTATATTTTGATTGTTTTTTTCAATTTTAGTTTTAGAATGTTCAATTTTTTTCTGCAGACTAAAATCACAATATAACACTAGAATTTAATATCTTCCGTTCTCTTTGAAAACACTTCTGTATCTATTTAAGTAAAATTGTGGAATGAAGCAAAGCGTATACTTTTGAACACAGCTAACCTTTGGACAAAGTATAACAAATAACGCATCGGTTTGACAGTTCATAGGCCAGTCGTGAAAGGGACAGCAAATATTACCAAAAAGTATTTCTGTCTCTCTCTGATTGCAACTTTGTTTTGTTTATGTTTTATTTTCGGGGTGGATTTTTATTATTGGCGAGAGTTAATAAAAAATTTAATTTTTGTCTAAAACTATTAATAAATAATAAAAACAACTAATAACATTAATAATTTTTAACTTTTTCTCTCAAGAAATTAAAAAATATTGGCAACTTTCAACAAGAAAACTTTTTTATGAGCAGTACGTCTTATTTTGATCTTGTAATATTTAGCTTGTTAATAACCTCTTGCACATGAAACTATATTCATTGTGACCGAAAATCAACCACATTTCGGAAATCAACCACATATTTAAGTATTTAAGAATCTTTAAAATTTTCATTGAAGAAATTAAAAAATATTCCAAATTTTTCCTTTTTTAACACAAAATAAATGTTTGTTACATTTAATTTTTCTGCTTTATCCGCCAGTTTTCCCTCTGTATATCTGTTGCTTCTAACACATTTGCTTTGCAATACATTGTAAGATTTTTTTTCTCCCTCTAAGCCGTCCTGCGTTTATATGTTATGAACGTTTTTCAACTGTCAAAGCTTGCAATAATTGTTATACTTTGCCTTTGGAATGAAGATGGCTGACATCTTTTTGACCAAAGAATTCTAAAGTGTTGCCAGACCTTCGGTTGGAACTGTGTTGTCAATGTTTGTAGTTTTAAAACGACAGTTTTGTATTAAGATATTGAAATGGGTATTGATATATATCTTTTTCATAGCAGTTTATATTGCTATCATAAATCAGACTGAAATGAAGAACTTGTAAATGTCTTCTATAATCATTTATCTTCCATAATTAATCTTTAATTAATTAAAATAAACAGAATCATGAATGGCAACCGAACATCATACGTGTTGCCAACCAGCAGCCATAAGGGCTCGATTATGGATGGCAGCCGAACTTTATTCGCGTTGCCAGCTGGAAACCATTAAAGTATTGGTTATCAGTTGCCAACTGTACTGCCAATTTTTGCAACAGACTGGTAACTCAACTGGAGCCATAGAATATAATAAGCCTAAAAACTACTGTAGTTTCAGGTTCAATATTTTTTCCGATTTTTTTTATTCAAATTCAATTAAATTGATATATCGACGCCTCCATTCTATAACGTTCTAAATGTAGTTAGAACGTTTTTAATGTTCTTGCATTTTAAATTGAAATGAGCGCGAAACCACTGGATAATAATTTAGTAAACTATCACCTAATATGTTCGACTTCATGTGAGTAAACTAATCAGGATATTACGGATTTTACTGGTGATCTGTCATTCGCAGTAATGTCCTAACGATCGACTGAGCCAATTCAACGAGCGTAAGTACTTAGGCAATTGGTATGAATATGATAACCCATGTGTTTCCGTCTGAGATGCATTTATCCTTGACAGGTTCCAAGAATGTGTTCTAATGATTCATTCGCATCATGAATGCATCTACATGTTAATTTGGAGACAATACACACTCTGTATAAGTGTATTCTGAGCTTACAGTGCCCTGCCAAAGGACCAATCTCAAGTTATTCCTGGATAGTCTGATGTATGATTCAAATTACCTCTTATAATTTTGATTGACTTAAACTGATTTCGATGTGAAGGAGAAGAGCATATCGCAATCAAAATCAACCGTTCAAAGTAAATTCGGTAGCTATTAACTCGGGTGCCATGTTCAATTAAATATTTCCTTAAAGCTAAAAATAAAAGGCAATCAACACTTTTTTCAACCCAATAAATATTTATTTTGAAAATGTCATTTAATAAAAATATGTGAATCGTGTACTCTTTTCAACAAACATAGCAAAACATGTATTTGGAAAAATAGCATTTAATTCTTTTTTAATACATAATTACATACATATAGTAAATATTTTGAGATCTTTAGAAAATTTAAAATTTTCCCATCGTATTAAACCTTATAAAACAACTTACGTACATATAACAAATGTTTTTGAATTGGTTTAACAAAAAATGCTTAATTCTGGAATTTTAAATATGAATAAAATAGTTAAGAAAATACTTTCATTTTCAACCGTTTTCGTTAAATAAAATACGAACTTAATATCTAAAAGTTTAAACCATTTCTAAAATGGATACACTTAAAAAAAAAGAAAATATATGTTTTAAATATCCCTTGCTTATAAAGGTGAGATGCGTATTTCATTGAGTTCCAAGCGCAGAGCATCGACATGTTCAAACAAACGTTGTTGAGCTTTTTGATACCGTTCTACGGTGGCTTCTAAAGCTTGAATACATAATTCCTGCTTTTGTATAATTTGTAATAATTGGATTCTTGTTAAATTATGGTATTTATCATTAGTAGACTCAGCATTAAACATTTCTTCACCGGAAACATCGAAATCGGTGGATGCCTGTGTTTTTAAGGAGTTGCCTTCACAGGAATGCTGTAAGCCAGAGGCAGAAGTTACTTTGTCTTCCGAAAGTTTAATATTTGTGGAAACTTTTTCCACCATAGGTGGACTGCTGTCATCTAAACCATTGCCTGAAGACCAATCGGATTCTATTACCTCTTCCGACATTAAGACTTCAACATCGGAATCGGTACCAGAGTATGTAGGCTTACGTTTACCCTGATATTCTGAATTTATCAACATCAATACTTCTGTTGACTCTTCACAATTACACAAGCGACGGGTCTTTGTAGGTTTCTCTAACAAGGTAAAGTCCTCATTTTTATCCATGACATCTGCAGCTCTTAAAAATACGTCATCACCATCCTCGCTTTCCACAAATTCATCATGGTCATCATCCACCTCATCATGTTTACAGTTAGGCAAGAATTGTATGTCTTCATTTCCATAATGGGAGTCCAAAACACAAATGTCGGTATTATTGGTACTGGCGGAACTAATGGTACTTTCTTGTAGCAGGCCACGATAAGTATTTGAGGGTGTTTCCACTACCTCTATACTTTCCGAATCATTGCCATTTGGTGAACTATCTTTGCTGCCTTGTGGAGTTTTGTATTGGTCTTCTTTTGCGGTCTCGTTATGCTGGAAATGGTCAAAACAAAATTCAGCAAAATTCAATTGTAAATCTTTATCGTCCATCTTGTATGTTTTCTGCTCTTTGTGCTTTTGTCAGTATTTGTGTCTAAAGGAATGTTATCTACTAAATGTTGTTTATATTTTTATTTGCTTTTAGCAATTTGTTTTACATTTTATCACTTGTCTAAAATAAATCTGCACTATACAAAGAACAAATAATAAACCAAGATATATTTATATTTGTATTCGTGTTGCCAACTTGTAGACAAATGGTAATAATAACAAAGAGATGCCACTCGGATTTTACTACAAATACAGGAGCCCCAAACAGGTAAATATATGAAATAAATCTAGGAATATTTAACATTTAAAAAAATTGCCAGCTTTTGCAAAGAAGCCTTTTTTCGACGAATCGTCATAATTGTTTTACAAGCATCACAGAATTCCAACAATTCCTAGTTGAACGTAAATATATATTGCTGTCGAAATATTAGTCTGGCATCCTTATTTTAAATTTATTTTTTATTGCAAGGATATTGATGCCAATGAATTAAAAGTTTACTACTATTTTTTTTTAATTATAAATATTTAAAACGTTTTATTAACAAAGAATTTATAATAAAAGATTTCATTAGTTCAATAATATTACGTGAGGTACATATTAAAAAAAGTACATAGTTTTATTTTAATACAGAACTGAATTGTACCATCTCTGTTGTTTTTAAGGTAAAAAAACAAAACAGCTGTTAGGTAAAGAACTATTTCTACTACGAAAATTGTTTAGTTTATTTATATTGCTTCACTACAATAGTTTAATTAATTAAATCGAACGGGTCTAAACGTTAAAAGCACTTCGCCAGCGGATGGAACGACAAACAACAATAAACAAAATATTTTAGAATTCATTGAGAAGCATAAACAAAATCTTTAACTTAACAAACTCGCGCACAACTTTACAAAATACTTTAATTATTGTAAACCAATAAATAAATATTTAAGCGAAATAATAAGCACTGCTTAATAGTAATAGATTCTAACAGCAAAGCAACAACAAACTTCTATGATTAACAACAAAAATTGTTAAGAACTTAAACGGTTAATGAACTCTAGTGCTGAATCTCTCAATTAAGCGATATTAACCACAGCCATAACCTTTGGCCATATTTTGTTGATTCGTAGCCAAAGATTTACACGAATTCAATAGAATCTTAAAGAAAACAGCAAATGATGTGAAAAGAATTTCTTAGCAACTCCAATACGAACGCAAGCAGAATATTTAGGCGAAATATGAAAGGCCTTAAAGGCAATTTTTGTAGTTGTGTTGATGGTTCTACTGTTGTTGTCGCTGTTGCTGCCGCTGTAACCGCTAACGCTGTCGTCGTCTGTGATTGCTTAACTCAGCATTAATAATTAAATAAAAAGTATTTCTTCTTTACTACTTTGCACATTTATTTTACATTTTTGTTAATTAACAAAAACAGATGCTCCCTTAAATAAACATTGAAACGTGTAACGTATTGGTATACAATAAAACGATCAGAACAATAATACAAAATAAATAAGTCTTAAAGGATTTTATCTAGAACATCAGTTGTTACTACTTTGTCAACAATTAGTTGTTAAATCTCTTAAGCAATGGCACTTAAAACACCGGATATTATAATTTGGTACGAACATTTCTATATACATATATACACTTAATAGTTTTATCAACGCTTAGCTTAAACTGTCTAATCAGTTAACCTAATTAAAATTAATTAAATTATTTGTTTATTTTTCTATATGTATTTTTAGTGGGTTCTTTCTTATCACATTGCTCGTCATACATTTCTTTTCGGATATCTTAAGATCTGCTTTAGGTGGCTATGATACGCATAAAACTCTATCACAATTAATAGAGTCACAGTCTAAAGACTACTCATGGATATTGAAGTTATTAGTCAATTGCTTCGGTTATAGTTGTGTTTTTGTACCTGGTTTCCTTATCTATAAATATGTTCAACGCACAAACTATTTGGAAAAGAATGGTAAGTTTAAGTAAATTATTACTACATTAATTAGAAGTATATAAATAGGAAATATTGCGAAGAAAAAATGTGTGGAGCTCATGAAATTTTAGGCTGAAAAAGAAAGATATTGAGGTTTAAAACTTGAAGTTTTTAGTTCTGGAGAATACATTTTTTTAGTAATATCCTTACTTACAATCTAACCAATTAAGCGAAATGTTAAGAACTCCTTTGAACACAATATTTTAATATAAGTTTGGGGAAAAAAATAATACTACAAAAATATATGCAATGGCGGAATATATTTTATTTTATTGCAATACAATCCATTTAAGTGAAACACTGAGGCAGTGAACACCGAACTCTATTACGATTATGCTCTAACGAAGCAAAAAAAAATTAATTGTACCATTTCGCTAGGGTACGACTGGCGTATGTACAAAGCACACGTCGCGAAAGGCTTAAGCAAATGGCATCAACTAGCAATTAAAACATTTTCTAAAAGCTGTTTTGTTAAATTAGTTTTATAGTTTCTTTTTAAGTACTGTATTTAGTTTCATATTCATTTGCTATTTTTGGTAATGAATGATGTTCTTATTTCCGTATATTTTCAGTCCACAGGTAAACGTTGATTTCACTTTTCATAGTTCATTTAAATCTCAATTAAAACTTTGCTAATCGATAAAAATTGTATTTTTAAAATATCCTTCTATATTTCCTAGAAATTCGATATTTTATCGCTAAACGAAATCTGATAAATATGGCTTAACATGAAATTTTGTTCAATTTCTTGTAATTGTTTTTGCGTAATGCTACTTGACACAGGCAGGTAGGCCGTAAATATATTTTCACAAGAAATTCTATTAAAATACCCAAAAGGTTTTTATAAAGTTCTCTGGCAGACAGTGATGTAGGCAATATCAAGTATCTGAAAGTCTATCATAATGTACAGGTAGTTTTTTAAAATTTACCGATTTCAGAAACGTATACTATCCATTAGTAAGTGTGTGTTATTAATATTTGTGTCTTATTTTAATGCATAAACTTTAATATACATTAAATTGCTTGTACACATTTACAGAAATTATTTTTTTTTACAGATAAAACTTATATACATCGAGCTGTTAGCATGTGCATAACCGGAAGTACAGGCATTGATACGGATCGTGATGAAACTATAGATAAAAATTTGCTGACAAATGATTCCACAGTGTCATCCCCTCCAGCTGCTGTAGCAACCACACCAAAGCGTTCAAATTCCCATGAGGCTATACTCTTGCTGTGGTGTTTTGGTGGTCTAATGATTTCCTATTTAACATGGGGCGTTTTGCAAGAAAAGATAATGACTCAGGAATATTATAATTTTGATGGTGTAACATCACATTTTAAGGATTCACAATTTTTGGTATTTTCAAATCGTGTTTTAGCTTTTATTGTATCGCTAACTGTATTGCAATACAAACGACCTTCCACTCGCCATAAAGCTCCACTGTATAAATATTCTTTTGCTTCGTTTTCGAACATTATGAGTGCTTGGTTTCAGTATGAAGCTTTAAAGTTTGTGAATTTTCCCACGCAAGTTTTGGCCAAGTCGTGCAAAATTATACCCGTCATGTTAATGGGTAAAATTTTATCCAAAAATAAATATCAGTGCTATGAATACTTTACGGCTATACTAATTTCAACTGGTATGATATTCTTCATGATGGGCTCTGCTGATAGTTCGAAGACCAGTGGCGTAACTACATTGACAGGAATTTTTCTATTGGCCATGTATATGGTCTTTGATAGTTTTACTGCCAATTGGCAAGGGGACTTATTTAAGGGATATGGCATGACTTCATTGCAAATGATGTGTGGTGTTAACTTGTTTTCCACCATATTTACGGGGGCATCGTTAAGTGTACAAGGAGGTTTTATGGATTCCTTACAGTTTGCTACTGAGGTATGTTTTTATTTTTACAACATTTTGTCTTAAAATTTAAAGTTTTAAATTATTTTAATTTTTTCATTTTATTAGCATCCAAAATTTGTTTTTGATATTGTGATACTTTCCATAAGTTCTGCTATTGGCCAATTGTTTATTTTTTATACGATTTCGGTATTTGGAGCAGTAGTGTTTACCATTATAATGACTTTACGTCAGGTGAGTAAATAAAATTTAAAGAATTTAAGAAAGACAAATAAAAGTTATCGTTTATTTAAACAGTTGCAATTGAATTATTATATTTTCTTTTAAATTTTAGGCTGCTGCTATTCTACTTTCTTGTGTTATATATCATCACAGCATTTCAGCTATGGGTATATTCGGCGTATTAATCGTTTTCTTTGCTGTATTTATGCGTGTCTATTGTAATCAACGTATGAAAGCCATACGCAAGCGTGCCGAAGCCCATAAACCGAAAATGGGTGTGTAGTATTAATTCTAAAAGATAATTTATTCGAATATAAATTTAAACCACTAGTAATTTATATTGAAAGCTTCTGGTAAGCTTGTTTAACTATTTATGTAAAAGAAAAACCAAGGCTCAAATTATCTGCTAAGTTGTTCTTTAGTTTTATATAATTGTTTATTATTTAAATAACTAGCATATATTGCTCGTATATACATATGTACATATGTATATATACATAAATATTGTTTTATTTTTAAACAAACAACTGAATCTTTAAACACTACGTAGTAAAAACACATCGAATTTCATTTGATTAAAATTATTTTTTATAGACGATTATTTTTAATAAATTTCTATTTTTTTGAAAAAATGGAAATGAAGTATACATACTTAATAGCATAACTATAGTAAATTTAAAAATAAAAATAATGTTTAACGTGTATTTAAATTATTTTGTTTACAATTGAAATTGCGAAGAATTTGTATAGTTTTTTAAATACAAAATTCGAATGTAATTTTTAAAGTACATATTTATCGATGCATTCAACGTTATATAGGAACAACACCTTCTGTATAAATGTATTGGGTGTAGTAGTGAGGAACTACTGCTCATTGGATGTATTCTTTACGCAAGAGATGGCGCTGTTTAAACTTCCTTGACGTTCCTTGGAGTGGGGTTCAAACTATAATATCCAAACAAAAACATCAACACCATAGAACCTGTTACAATAGAAGTAGCTAACGGGTATTTGACTTCTGGGTAAATTTGTACTTGTGACAAGTGCACCTTGTCTAAACTACCTACCTATCTACTCTGTCTCATTATAGATGCCATTCTGAAAAATAACAATTTTTAATAAAGTTTATAAATTCTACTTGAGAAAAGGTAGGCCATAATACTCACTAAAGGGTTATAGTGGCCGATTATATAGATATGTAGCTGTATTCAGCAAATACATATTTTTTATACTATCTGTTATATATCTCTCAAGTCAGTAAATAAAGAATTATTTAATAAAATAAACTACTTTTATACATAAATAAATCTCAACTTTAAAAATTAATACAATAGTTATTAAACATAACCATAAAATTTAAATTAACGGATTTTGAAACAATTTGTTTTATGTTCAAACGTTCTTCTCTAGAGTTTCATTTCAATTGTTCCACCGTTGTTGAGTTTCCCTCTTAAATACCCACACTGAGTAGTGGTACTCAAATGAAAGTGATAAACAAAAACGTAAACATTCATTTTACAGCTGACCCAGTACTAAATTAGATCAAAAAAAAAATACTTGCTAACCAAGTGAAATCACAATGAAATAGTAATTATTTGGTTAACAATAATAAAAGCGACATAAAGAGATAGAATTTAATTCTTATCAACATTTTTTTAATCATTTATTACTACATAAAGAAGAATCTCAAAAAAATCATAAAAACGGCCTACAAAACCGTGTAAATAGGAGCCAGCTAAACAATAACAAAAATTCTAGTTTATTAACACATCAAACAATAACAAAAACTAATGTAAACAAATGATACTGGCTGAGACTACTCTCACGAAATCATTTCATATGCAGGCAAGAAATAAAAAATTTGGTTCAACTGATATACAAAGAAATTAATTTGCGTTTTTTTTTGTCAATATCAGTACTTTTCAGAACGTTAAACAATAAACAAGAAGAAAAGTGCTAGTGATATTTAATAACGTCAAGTGATCATGAATTTAACACGAAATTTTCAAATGGTTATACCAACAGTAACAGTTCTGAATTCTGCTGCTGTGCAGGAAAATGATAGCGGGAAAATGGAGAAACTATTGGCTATGGTTGTTTTGGGTATGGGCAGCTTTATAGCCGGACTTTTGCCAGCTTTGATATCGGAGCGCAATAGACGAAGATTTCCATTAACAGCATCGCTCATGTTATGTTTTGGTGCTGGTATACTTTTGGCCACAGCATTGATTCATATATTGCCAGAGGTAAGATTACATGACAAAGTTTATTAAGAACCATATCAATTGTAGAATAATCGTTTTGAATTTTTAACTGATAATCTTTGTGTACGTATGCACATACAATTCATGCATTTATCCACAATAATAATTGTATACTTATTTCCATATTATAGGTGCGCAAACAGTTGAATTCGAATTGGGCTGAAATATCTTTATGTGCCGGATTCTTAATAATTTATTTCATCGATGAGTTTATACATTATTTCTTTGGTGAAGCTATACAGCATACGCATGACCATGGAAACAGCAGTAGACATTCGATAGCAACAACCTCATCAAACACTAATCAACGTCATAATTACGGTGCTTTACAAAATTCTGAATCAGAGCCTTTACTAAGATCAAACGGAACATCATCAAAGTATGCATATAAAGTGTTTAACTTTATTATATGAATTATAATCTTTTCTTTTTCTGTTTTTAAGTGGTGATTCCCAAAGTCATCATAACCATGAGCATTCACATCATAACCATAGCGAAAATCATGCTCACATACATTGTAATGATGAAATTGTTGAAGATGCCAATGCTCGTATATGCCATACCAGTCACACAGAGCCCTGTTCACAATCGATGACGGGCACCTTAGGGTTATTTGTTGCTTTATCTCTGCATTCTGCCATTGAAGGCTTAGCTATTGGTGTACAGGATTCAGCTACAAAGGTTAGTAAATAATTATTTCCGTCATCAGTAATTTATTTTTATATTCTTATACACCTACATACATATGTTCGCACTCTATTAATCATATAGGTTTGCATAACATCAGACTAATATACATTGTGCATAATTGTATAAAAAAGAAACGCTGAATAATGTTAATTTTCAATTATTAGTCATAGTTAGCGCAGTAATGTGATATAGAAAGGAATTTGCATATTGTAAGCAGAAATATTGATAAATACAACATTGAAAAATTAATTAATGAAACCAAGCATTTATAAAGGCCTTGACATCCTTCTAAGTACAGCTTGCTGGAAGATTTCTACACTTACTTGAAAAACAATTCCGACTGTTTATAACTGCTGCTCTAAACTATTTCTTACAGAGCTATTATAGTCTCGAAATGAGCTGCTGATTCACAGAAAATTAATTAATAAACTTATCAGGCCTTTATAAAGGCCTTGAAAACCTTCTAAGTAAAGCTTGCTGGAAGATTTCTACACTACACTACACTTGAAAAACAATTCCGACTGTTTATAACTGCTGGTCTTAAGTATTCCTTACAGAGCTCTTATAGTCTCCAAATGAGTTACTGATTCACAGCTAAGAATACACTAGAAACAGTGAATGATCTCAAAAGAATATGAAATTTGCAAAAAGGCAACCAAAAATTGTTTCACTTTCAATTATTTACATTATTTTTAAAACGTTCATGTAAAATGTGGTTCTGATTACAATACATGGAATACTAACTAATCTAGCCTGTTATTATACAGATTTGTACCCATTTTAGTAAAGATATTTATTTCTAAACTTAAGATAAATTACGCGTAATAAGTAATAAACAAAACGCGTTCGCAGTTATCAGTTAAACAGATTATTTTACGTATCCTAATATAAATAGAAAAAATATTTGATTGTACTGTAAGAAACGCCAAGAGAAAAGCTCTCTTTTAGAAAAGACAAAACAAACTTATATGACAAACTTTATAAACGCTACACTAGCATGCTTAAAAGCAATCTTGACCTACATATGATGTACAATTTGCTTGATAAAACTTTTAAGATTTTTTTATAGTAAAATTTATAATTTAAATATTTCAACAAAGCACAAAGCATGTACACATCTTTAAAACTATTCTACACTGAGTTTATAACACTTCTCTTGTACTATAATTCACTGTTTTTTTTTTAGGTTCTATTTTTGCTGGGAGCAGTAGCGTGTCATAAATTTGTTATGGGATTCTGTTTAGGTTTAGAATTTCGTTCTAATCCCCAAACACCTTTAAAATCACAAATTATAGGCATATCAGTATTTGCCTTGGGTGCTGTATGTGGTATTGGTCTGGGCATGATTGTAGTGGATATACCCAGTACATGGTCTAAAACAGCATTGCCCATCATACAGGGTCTAGCAGGTGGTACATTGCTTTATGTAACTGTCTGTGAGGTTATACCAAGAGAAAAAGCCAGATGGCATCTAAATTCGGAGAGGCGTTTAGCAGGTTTTGCTCAGTTCCTAGTTGTGGCAATGGGCTTTACAGCCATGTGTGTAATTAATTTTTATTTAGATGGTAAGTACAGTTCTTTAGTTTATATGAGAATGTGGAATATACATACATATACTCAAAATATCGAAAATTGATATACACAAGGAGGGAGGACTTTTTATTAAAGTAATGCAACATGACATTAAATGCAGCAAAAATATTTAAAGATAGTTCAGATAGTTCTAAATATTTCTTTGCGTCCTTACTTTTTAAAATCCCTACTTAAGTTCGTAAGCGGTCTTAGATTAAGCGATTGATTACACAAGTTTAAAAAGTACAGAGCATTTTTTGTAGCAAATGGAAGAATGATTTTAGTTTTTTCATTCCTTTGGCAATCTTTTCACTACCAGGATCACGCCAAGATGTTCAATGCGGATCACCTATATAATGAAACCAAGATGCTGTCTGTCCGAAAAGGCAGCCGAACGAACCCTGTTTTATTTGGCGATTACGAAAGTATTAAATGTTACATATGGTTTAGAGTTCTCAATGAACACCGTCCTGGAATTTCGGCTAGCAAAGGCGCGAAATTGTTGCCAAGAGAGAATTATGTGTCTTTAAAACCCTTCCGATACGGTGCACGTAAGCTATTTAATTGTGCCACTATTTGAAAGCTTTGCCATAAAAGAAATCATGGGGATCATGGATGACAATAGAACTTCAGTTAGATTGCCAATGGCCAAAACTGGTATTGCAGACGGTTGTGAGGTGGCAACGTAGTTGCTGTTCATATTAGACCCATTATTCTAAATCATGATCATGAAAAATACGATTCTTCAGCGCATATACGTAATTTTTGTTAAACTACAACTGAATCCAGGATTACATTCTTCAACTCTATTACATCTAAGTATTTCTACTTAAAACTTAGAAGTTTACCAGAATAAGGTTTAAATCCGAACTTACAGCCGATAGATTCAAAACGTCTACGCATAAAAACATGTAACAAAATAGTTCATGTTATAGAATTCCATAACAGTCTTTAGCATTTATAATTATTTTGATGACTGTATTTTGAGTATTTGTATTTTTATACCTTCCCCTCATTCTTCTTATCATTAACGTTTACTTTTTTTTCTGTTACCAGATGATGCTTGATACAGAAATCGCCGTAAGGATACTGCCGTCTTAAGCTGTAATGTTAAGAATTTTAGGTGCATGTAACAATGTTATTAGTTTTTTAATTAAACCAAATATAAAAACGAATAAAATCTCGTACTTTTTTTTTTATAGAAAATAAAAACTAACAATTTGTTTTTTTATGTTTCATTCATAATTTACGTGTCTTATAAACTACAAAAAATTTTCAATTTTAAATCATTTTTCTTCTTTTTTTTGCAAACTAAATACATATGTATTGTATAATAATAATATTATATTAATTAATATTAATTAAATTGCTAAGCTAAAAAACTGTCGTATGGTCTCTTTTGAATATGTATGTTAGTATTTAAGATTTGTTTGTGTGTATGTGGTTATGTATATATAATTCTAGAATTAATTTTTAATTTCCCTTTTCTTAAATCTGAAACCAAAGGCGCAAGTTATTTTCTATTTTCACTTTTTTATGGAAAACATTAAAAAAAATTAACTAAAATATTATATCATTTCGAGAAAAATTTCTAACAAAGATTAAATCTTCTGTTGTAATTCATTCAGTTATAATTTTTTTCTATTCTTTAATTTCGAATTCATTTGGATACAAAAAAATCCATTCTTAACTATATTTTCTTAATTATTGCATATGTATATGTAATAGTAGTAAATGTGTATTTTGTTTTTAAATATAAACAATGTTTTTTTTTTTTATTTAAGGAAAACAATTATTAATTTTTAAATGTTCAATAAAAGATAAAATGTAAAAAAGAAGAAGAACATCTACTACATAATGTAATTCTTATGTACTTATACCATATTAGATAGTATAAATAAACGTTGTGTAATGTATTATTGTAGATGATATATATATGTATCTAAAGAAAATAATATTTAAACAATTTTTTAAAACCGATAATGCATCGATATTAAGGGATAAAAGAGTAATAAATATTCAAAAGAGAAAATCAATTGATCCTTTGTCTGTTTCTTTAATGGGCTTTGATTAGAAATACAAAGTGTGTGTATTTATTAAACGAAATTTTACTTACAAAGTAAATAAATCTAAAATTCATAGGTTTGCTGTTAAATCTGCATCATTGTCATCGTCATCCTCATCATCGCCCCATTCGCTAATAAGGCTTTTAACGCGTTCTTCTGACGTTATAGTTGCTTCCTTAGTACTAGATGAAGCTTCTGTTGTTTCGGTTCCTGCCGATGTTGTTATCGCAGAAGTGCCAGCAGTTGCGCTATCGGAACCTGTATGGGTGGTTAAGGCTTCGTCTTCTTCTGTTTTATCAATTTTTTCCGGTGTAATATTCAAGAATTCATCTTCCAAAGAGCTTTCATTTTCAGTTAGTTCTTTAATGTTTTCTAAATCCAAATTTATTTTTGATTTGTTATCCGTTGCTGTTACATCGTCTTTGTTTTCGCCAGTTTTACCATCAGTAGTTGTTGGTGTTTCTGCCGCAGTATCTTCCATGGCAGCAGCTTGTTCGCTTAGAAGACTATCAATTAAATCCTTTTTGGTTTCTTCGTCCACTTCCATGGCCGTTGATATATCAGGTTCTCCAATTGTTTCCAGTTCCTTAGCAAGTTTTTCTTCTACTTTTTCTATTTTTACATCTTTATTCGTTACTTCTTCCAATTTATCATCTTTAGCATCGACACTCTTAATATTATCTTTTGTTTCTGTCGATACTTCATCGGTATCCTTTACTTCGTCAGCTGTTTTCTCTTTTATTTTATCATTCTCTTTCTTCACAGATGGCTCTTGCTCTTGTTCATGTATAGCTTCTGCGTCAGCAGTTTTTAAGTTCTCTTCTACAATATCTTCTTTATGTAGACTTTTTAAGGCCATATCAATATCATCCTCATCGATATTTTCTGCCTCTTCACGTGATACATCTGCGGTTTCTTTTATCTCTTCGTCCTCAGTTTTGTCTGTACTTTGCAAGGAAGCTAATAACTCTGCATGATCTTCGAATTCCTTGGGTTCATCACTAAGGACTTTAGCTAGTTTCTCATTTGCTTTTTCTTCTGTGTCGGTCATTTCAACGTCAGCCAAAGGTTCATGCTGTTCTTGCTGCTCTTCCTTCTTATTTGTTGCTTCAACTAAAGGTTGCTCTTCGGCTAAATCTTCATCGTCATCTTCAGACCAATCACCCGTGAGTTCTTTAAGTTTCTTACTTATTTCATCTTGTGATTTATTATCTTCATCTTTGACTTCCTGAAATTTTTAAATAAATATTATTTTAAACACGCAATATTTAAATATTTTTTATAATAATTTTCAAACCTCTTCCTTTTCTTCTGTTTTATTGCTTTGTGCAGTTTCTGTTGCTGTTTGTGACAAAGCTTCGTCAGCCAAGTCGTGTTCGGATATTAAATTCTCTGCCCATTCTAAATTATCCATAGATTCTTTACTTTCGTCCAAATGCTCTGGTCGATCGTCATGATGTACCTCCTCATGCTCTGCTTCAGCACCTTCTTCTTCGTCCTGCACACCAGATTCTCTCTCATTTGGAGTTTCTGTTTCAGCCGCAGTTTCCATTTGGCTGGTAGAATCATCACCCATGTTGGAATTTAACGCTTTCATTGCATTGTATATCTGATTATCATCATGCTGTTCGTCTTCTTCCTCTTCTACATCCTCCTCGCGTTCCTCATTAGTGGCTGTAGTAGCTTGTGAGGTTTCGTCTTGACTTATGGCACCGTGATCAGAATGTGTTTCACCGGTAATATATTGTTCTTGGTTTTCGTTAAGGACCATTACAACACCAGAACCACCATGTTCTTGATTTAATTGCGATAAGATTTCTTTACGTTGTTCGGGAGTCAAAATAACTTCACTGCCATCAGCCGCCACAAACTTGGTTTCACTGTGATCATGCTCGTGTAAATATTCTTCAGAAGCAGCAGATTCCTGTTGTGTAACGTTTTCTGTAGTAAAGGAATCGGTTTTTATTATCGAACTAGCGGCAGGTAAACTTATATCCGATAGAATTTTGATCTTCTTGTCTCCTTGTTTCGGAGTATGCTGCTGCTCTTGTTCACTGTCTTGTTCATAATCAGTGGGCGGAAGAGGTGGCAACTGTTGTTGTTGGTTTTCATCATCTGAGTAATCTATGATTCCATCCTCTAACGCCTGTTTCTTGTGGAACGTCTTCATGTGTGTATACAATTGTAGTTCCTCCGGGAAGATTTTATTGCAATAAATGCATTGTTGTTTATTCTCGTCTGGATGACTATCGATCAAATGCTGATTTAGACCATCACTATCAATGCACATCTGCTGGCATAGTTGACATTCTGGGAATATGTATAGGTTGGTTTTTATTTTATGGTCCATTTGCATGTGGAAATGTAATTCTCGCTTGCTAGACGAGCGCCAACCGCAGTGTTCACACAAAGCCGGGTCGATGTGCTCCTTGTGGGTGTTTATTAAGTGGCGACGGAAACCACGATATGATGGTATGCTTATCGGATGGCCATTGCGGCCACAACGCAAGCAAAGCCAAGGGCCTGTGGTATTTTCAGCCCCCAATGCAATAAGCGCATGCATAGTTTTACTATCGATACGGCGTTTTTGTGGTTGCCCAGCAGATGTTGCAGTGCCAGTACTTGCAACCCCAGCTCCTGCTGCTTTATTTGTGCCAACTTGTGTTCCACTACTCGATTTAGCAGTTGCTGAAGCTTCCGATTGCTGCACCGCTTTAGGTCTATTAGCCACTATATTTGAAGCTAATTTCTTTGAAGATTGTTGGCTTTCCGCTTTTTTTGATGCAATATTCGACGATTTGGAAATAGTTGGTGGCTGCATAAGTTTTTCTGATGATTTTTCTGATTCAAGAGGCTCTTTTTTAACAATAATCTTTTGAGCTTGGCCGCCAGCGTTGGGCATAATTTTTAATTTTATATTTTTATTACTTTTAATCAAATGAGGATACTGGCGTAATACCTCGGAAATGATTTTAGTATGGTTCATTTTAGAATTAGAACTATCCTTTACCACTATAGTGGGTGGTTTGTCAGGACCCTCATGTTTCACTATGATTGTAGTAGTGCCTGGAGGATCCTCCGATTGTTGCGACGGTACAGTTTGTACAGCAGCCGAAGTGCTAGTGGCCGAAGTTTGTGGCGTTTGGCTACTAGCGGTCATTTCGTCCTCATCGTCATCATTATGAATTGTGTCATCGTCCATTATATTGCTAGCATCATAGTCGTCATCACCATATTCAGCAGCGATTTGTTTACGCATACGTTGTTGTTCGGCAAATTCTTTAACATCTTCCAAATTCGGTTTCTTGGCCGGAGGTGAAATAAACGAAGTAACAGCTGGCCGTTTGTTATTATTGTAGCCCTTTCGTAGTTGTTCAAATGGTGATGTTGGGGTAGCATGTTGCTGCTGTTGCGACTGTTTTACCACTGTATAGCCTGATTGTGTATTAATTTCCTGTTGTTCATTTTCTTGCTTGATACGAGTAAATGTTGTTGAACCAATTTGTCTTACAGGCAAAGGTCCGGATGTAGGTAAACGCGTTGTGTTTACATTAGATAAAGTACGGTGTTGAGGCAAATTTGAGTTGGAACCGATTACCATGCGTTTGCCCTGGTTTGTTTGTATCAAGGAACGACCGCCGGCACTGGCTGGCAAGTTTCCTGCTGTTTGACCAGCAGTTTTACGACGTTGTTTAGGACTAGACGGCTAAGGAATAAAAATTAAAAAATTTAGGAACAAAAATCAATATTTTGATAACCAACTTCTTTACACTTACCGCTGTAGCTTTTTGTGGATGCATTTCCATCGTGCGTCTATGGGCCTCTAATAATTTCAGAAGAACGGTCATATTCATGTCTTTGGCCGTACGCAATAAGCGATTATACATTTTCAATTCAAACTCCAAAGTGCCTGTATACATAAAATTCACAATTGGCACCACAACATCAGCCTGCAAACCGTTTGGCATAATGATGGCATCGTCCACCACCTCACATGTCTGTTCCAAAACATTGAAATAGTCTGTGCAAGCGCTTAATACCAAACGATGTACCTTCAGCTGGGAATTGTCTCGAAATTGTAACGTCAAGTCACAATAATCGGTTTTATTGAAGAAATTCTGTAGTTTCTGAAGGAAAAATACACCCCAGTTGTCCACTTTAACTGATTTTATTTCACCCATAATGAAACAAATAGCGGCAAATTCTGACGCTTAATTTTGATGAATTGACCTGATATGAATTTGTTGGTATTCCGTAGTTTTTAGCTGTACTGAAAAAAGAATAAAAGATTTATTTAATTTGTATTTATTCTAAGAAGTTCGCTTATTATATTGCTATCTCTATCGCGTACACGTTTGGGGATGGTGGATTGATTTTCTGGTAGAGTTTGCAACAGTTTAATAATTTTAGGGTATAAGATATGTTTGTTTTCAGATGCCAAAGGTTTCTCAAAGACCTCACTAACTACCTCTGAAAAACCTTTGATCTTTCACATGGCGATCAAGCGACAGTCTTATAGTGTTCCGCACGTTTTCTCAGACTTTATAGGTTTATTAATTCTAGGGCTTCTATAACAAGTTAATTATCAAATATCTACCATTTTTCAAAATTAAGCATTTCATCGTATAACGCACTATGGTGACCTTGCCAGCAGATGCTAAAATAACAATGCCATTGACAGATGCCGCACGGCATTACTTCCCCACTCAAATGTTGGCATAGAACTTTTACATTGAAGCACAAAATTGGGTCACATAAATCATGAATAATGATCTATTTTTTACAAGTTTTGCAAATATTATATTATTATTATTGTTAATTCAACGTGGAACTTATATCAGATGAGGTAACCTCATTATGACTGTACAGAATTCACTGCATATCGACAACAAGTCTGTTGTTTCATTGTTGCCGTACAATGAAATATTTTAAGAATACTTGCGTGTGCTATAGGGTATCATAGTATACGCTCCTGCCAGCCGCAACTTTCTAAGTTGTTTTTGCACTAAATTTCCTCGCTAATATTTAAAACAGAATAAGAAGAGAAATAAAAGCACCCAAACATTCGTTAAGACCCCCTTTAAGACACAAACCCGTACGCCGATGCTGTACCTTTTTTTGCAATTATGATTGGTGGTAGTGGAAATCCAACAAATAGCACAAATTAATTATACACTGCCTCAGTGCTGCTCGCAAAATTATTAAATTTTTATTCACAATCTTATCACTGCACTGCTTTTATAAAATGTTTACGCAAAACTTATGCATAGCGTTTTGCTATTTTCACAATTTCTTTTCTGTGTCTTTTCTTATGACGACTAATGCACGGCTTCCTACCTTTGCTAAATTTAATCAATTTATCTCGTTTTCTATTTAGATTTGTGTTATACCTTATGGAATTTTTAAAATTCAGTGTATTTTAATGTAGTTTTCAAAATAAATTGGACAATATTCAAAATTTAACAGCTCTTTTTTATTCTTTGCACAATATTTTTTCTTACACTTTTCGCTAGTTTTGTTGGAAAAATATTTCAGCGTTGGTTATTTTTCGATCAATGATGCCACATTTTCCCAATAAAGCAAAATGGCGACTTAACGAAATTCGGCATAGGTGTGTGTATACAATAAAAGGAAAGCAGTGTTGGTTAGCGGAATTAGATAACGTAATGTTGGAAAGTGTTGGTTAAAGTTACAAATATTTAACGGAAAAGGTGGTGTCCGTAACAGAGTTGTATATAATAGGACCTATTCGAGTTCCGAAAAGTTTTACGGAGTTTTTCAAAATATATCAGATTTAATGATATATGTCAAAACAAAACTACATCAATCCATAATTACCTAATCTTCGTTTTGTATACTGGTGCTGATCTTAGATAGATCACTGTTATTATTATAATACTAACACTTCTAGAATATTGGATTTATGTTTTAAAATAACTTTTATTTTTGTTTGATAATATTTTACTAGTATTCTTCTACTTCTACTTATATTTTTAGTTATTAACAATAAATTATATAATTAACAATCAGAATATATTTATTTTCAGAAAATTATTAAAAAAAAATATTTAAATAAAAATGCTATATAATTTTTTATTTTTTTTATTTTATTAATATTCTTACTTCTTGAAATAAAACCAATTTATAACTCTGCATACAGCATTTTAAGGAATTTTTGTAAAATGGGATAAAATTCTTTCAAAGAAAACGCAGTCTCGACTACTACATAGATAATACCGTACTTGTATGGTAATGCAGTTATTTCACGAATTCTATCATTTCTTCGAAATAAAACATTTTGGAATTAATTTACCTTCCTTTAATCATAACAGGAAACTTTCTTTTATTCTATTTACCAAATTAATTTCTCTCCATACATTAATTACTAACTCCCCAGAAATACCTAAGAAAAAAATATATACAAATAATAATTTTCTACACAACTTAAACCATAACAATGTGGCAATGAAAGATTTTGTAAATTTAACGAAGCCTGATTTAAGTCTGGCATCACCATACTACCTATTTACCAGCTGTTGGGCCATATTTATGTAAACACAATTGTCATCAGGAAATATTGAAACACAATGTCGCTGGTGGAAAGATTTAATAAATTAAAGCGAAATAAATCATTTAAATATGGAGTACCATTTTTAGTCCTGATGGTTGCCGGTTCTTTTGGTCTACAGGAATTTACCCGCCTCAGGTATGTGTAGTTATCCGTCTAGTACTACATATTTACTTCATAATGTTTTAATTTTCCAGATATCAATTTTCTAAGCAACAAACATTAACACCCGAGGAAATGGAAGAATTTGGTGTAGCCATGAAGAAACCAGAAGAAGTGACAATTGAAAAGGTATACGAAAAAGTGAAAGAATTAAACTTGGATGACTGGGAAAATAAACGAGGACCTCGACCATGGGAGGAAAACTTTAATACCAAATAATCGTTGTAATATATTCATTAAAATGTAACAGATTCTTTCCTATAGAAGGTAATTTTAATTGTAAATATATTATAGGTAAATAAAATGTTTTTTTTGAGTATTTTAAAAAGATTTTAATTCCAAACCATGGTTATAGAGCCTAAATTCCCAATATATTTTCAATAAATTGTACTTAACAGTCTGGCACCTTTTATGCAAATGACTTTTCGTCGAATAAAAATTAACGAAGCCACACAGCTGTGTTTAACGAAAACAACAACTACATAAATATATAACACAAAATCCAAAGCAAATTTTGTGTTTATTTACAATTTTTAGAAATAAAACACTAAAAATTAAATACAATTGGAAATTTTTCTCTAAAAGTCTTAAATATAAACCGCCAAAATAACGTCCACAACGGAAATGCAACCCAAATACAAATTCGCCGAAGGTAAGAAAAAGCGCCATTATTATGGCCAAACACTGTGGCAGAATTTGGTTACCAATATTTTTGGGCAAACTATTTATACTTTTAATTGATTTTTACAGGCGAAAAAGTATTATGTTTCCATGGACCCTTAATCTATGAAGCCAAGGCCTTGAAGAGCACTGTTACAAAAGATAAGCAACTGAAGTATTTTGTGCATTATGCCGGCTGGAATAAGAAGTTAGAAATTCTTTGTCCTGATCCAACTATAAGATTTGATCATTTCTTTTTGTGTTTCTTTTGAATTTACAGTTGGGATGAGTGGGTTCCAGAACATCGAGTTTTAAAGTACAATGAGACAAACTTACAAAGACAAAAGGAATTGCAGAAGGAACACGATGCTAAAAAAGAGAAAAGTAAGAAAGGTACGTACATATTTTAAAAGATTTGGAGTAAGCTTGTCAGAACTATATAGCTTGAATGATGGAGGACTACGGCTTGTTTGAAAACCAACATTCGTATTTGAAATAAATCCTCTCAACTCGAAAACAGTCAATTTTCCATTGCATATAGGTATAAAATTAAAGGCACATTTTATTGGACGAAGCGTTATATTGGTGTTTATTTTCAAAGCTTTATAACATTCTAAATGGTCTTCAATCTATTGACAAAGTTTTTAAATAGGATTTTTCATTGCGCACAGAATGTCATGCTCGTTTTGTAATAACAAATTTTTTTAATAACACTTGTTTTCAAGTCGTTAAAGTTTGAAGATAGAAGCTCAATTGCAAAATAATTAAGTCTATATTGGATTAAGGGATTGTTTACAAAATAGTCTATTTTCTTATTGTAATTCCAATAAAAAATAATTTTCAATTGTCTCTAATAGAGAAATTAATCATGCCCTTGTTCCCGGGATATTTTAATATACTAAGATATTGCTGGTGGGAAAGTGATTATTGTACACCTCACAAACATATAAACTCGTCCTACAAGTCCTCTTTTACCAAAAGCTTTATATAACGCATATTTCCGTTTGGAAATTTCACTTTAAGAATTTTATGAAATTGTTAAACTATTGAATAATTATAGGAACCCCTAAGGGCAAAAAAGGAGATACAATGGCAAATACTTCCAAAGATAGCGGAGCTTTTAGTAGTGGGGGTAGTGAGTCAAGAGCTTCGACACCTTCTAAAGAACTGAATTCGTCAACAAATACTACAACTCCATCAGTTGGTACAACTGGTGCTAGTGGAAGAGGTAATCGTTCAAAACAGAACGCCACACCTGTAGCTGTAGACTCAAAAAAAGACACATCAACAAAAGAAGATACATCTAAGGAAGAAAGGGATGAACCGGCAACTAAAAAGAAACGAGGTACTTCCACCTCGACAAATCCTGATAAAACACAAACTATAACATCAGACACGAAATCTGCAACCACACCCTCCACTACGTCTGCAAGCAACCCATCCACAACTACGCCAGTTTCAACAGTTACAACTACAGCAACTGCTGGCATTATAAATCCCGCATTAACGGCTTCGACAGCTTCGTCTGCTATCAATCGTTTAGATTCCTGTGTTGAAAGCGAGGAAACATTTTTGTCGAAAATAGAAGTGAAAATTAAAATACCCGATGAATTGAAACAATGTTTAGCCGATGATTGGGATGCTATAACGCGTCAGCATAAACTGTTAGATATACCTGCTAAGATAACAGTACAAGATATTGTGGATCAGTATATTAACTTGAAAAAATCAGCCAAATCTACAAACGCTTGCAAAGAGTTGGCCATATCAGATGTATTAAATGGAGTTATAGAATATTTTAATGTTATGCTAGGATCTCAGTTACTCTACAAATTTGAAAGACCACAGTATGCCGAGATTTTGCAGCAATATCCTGATACTCCTTTGTCGAAATTATATGGATCGTTCCATTTGCTGCGTTTATTTGTAAAACTAGGTTCAATGTTGGGCTACTCAGCCCTAGATGAAAAATCAATGCAAATGCTGTTGGTGCATTTACATGACTTTCTCAAATTCATGGTTAAGAACAGTGCTACGTTTTTCAGCATGTCCAGTTTCGTTAATGTTACACCGGAATATCATCGTCATACTCAATGATTTTAAATTCATTACTTTATTATTGTATTTTTATTGTTTTAATCATTTTGAGAAGATTTTTCTCTTGTGCTTGCATATTTTGAAGTTGATATGTCTTACTTTTTTCTTTTTCTTTTTTTTAAAGAATTACGTATGCGTTTTATGAATTATTATTATTTTATTAATTTTCTCATTAAATATTTTTGCTCATAAGTTATCTTTTCATTAGGATATTGAAAAAAAAAACAGTAAACATATGTAATTTTTTATAGAAATGATATTTTCAAAACTGTAAATGATAAACAAAAAATATTAGTATTCAATTAATTACTATCGCGATTTTATTTTTTTACCTTCGTTATCGAGTAAGGTTTTTAAAATTATAACGAAACTCTTTTTCAGATTTTACATACATACCTAGTTGCCCACTTTAGTCAAGAACAACTACTAGCTTTTTGCACCACCCCTGTTGTATGTATTTTAAGTCTATTCATGAGCGGCGCGACAATCCTACTGTGTAACTTTGACTCGGAACTACAAATTTAAAAAACTTTTTCATGGTAATTAGTTACCCTTAGGGCCAGTTTTTGAATGCGAGATTAAGTTAATCTCCAGTTAAAGTTAACCTTTCGTTAACTTAAGTTTCATCAGAAGACTGCTAATAGGGGCCGACAAAAGGGGTGTTTTAAGATGAAAGAACAGAAGATTGAATTCAGAGCTATAGCCTATTAAGCCAACACAATACTAGATTATGACAACCGCCATAATCTTTTTTAAAAACTCTTTTATTTACCTGTTAATTTGGCTAAGTTAGTTAATACTTGTTGTGGAGATTAAACGAAATTGGCCACCTACTTGATAGGTTTGTTCAATATCATATCAAAAGTGAGCAGATTTTTTTAGTGGATTACAAACCTTTTTCTGTTCATATACATATGTATCTTCCAAAAATGGAGAATCCTGGAATTTTATTTTTCTTAATTTATTTCGATTCTAATTTAAGTACATTGTATTTGATTCGAAAGAAAACGTTTTACAAAAGCAATGTTTGAGATATATGTATGTACGTCCTCAAATTAGTTCTTAATTTTGGTTCTGTTCTATTTTTGATGCAACCATTTACAATGAGGTATATTTAATTTGAATCGAAGGCTTCAGAGATTAAGTTCCTTCAAATATTGTATAACGAAATAATTAGAAACGTTACCGAGTTTTTTTTTCATTATAAATAAAAATAGGTATATTAGTTTATTGTAAATATATATTTGAAATACCTATTCTAATTATAGCCATGATTTTCTATTTAACTGCCCCGTCTTCTTCGCTTTCCTCCTCACTACTGCTAGTTGGATAGAACTCACTATAATCTTTTGGTTTATTTCTAGCGCCTTGCTCCTCTTCCAGGTATTTATTTTGCACTTGTAGTATTTCTTCACTGGACTTACAGGCTGCATATTTTTCCAATAGTGAGTCATTTAATTCTAAAAATGAATGACCCCATGAAAACTTCCCCATGTACCATTTAGCTTCCTCACGAAAACCGCATATAAATAAAGTTGCTGCAATTGCCTCAACGCAACTTAGTTTACAAGGTTTTCCATAATTTATAGGATTTGCAGCAACCAAAAATGGTAATAGGCGCGGATTAGGACTACGCATTCTTGAGAAAGGTGTTTCATCCAATTTAGCCCATGAACAATCTACTACGGCTACTCCTGAGCCTGCTACAATGTCTTTATCCAAGGGACTGACGCAGCTAACACCTACCGGTGTTAATACTAGACCAGCGAATTTTTGTCCCAATCGCAAGTTTTCTATCAGACCCAGTCTAGATAATTTGCGGCCTGAACATTTTTTGGGATCACAATGATTTAGATCCCACATGGCAATGGGGAAATCTGGAGCTTTACCGAGTCCATCGATTTCAATTGATGAAGAACTGCTGGAACTATCATCGGAGTCGGAAGCCAAATCACATTCTCTCTGGGCAAATGAACGTTCACAATTGCGATTCGACTTAACATTACGGTAAGGACCGTGTCCACCACCTCTTTTGCCCTTGCCACGATTTCGGGAACTCATTAGAATTGCTTTTTGGTTTTACTTTCTTTAATTTATTAATTTGTTTACAACTCGTGTTATGAATGAATTCATTCAGTAGTACAATGAATTAATTCATTCTACTTTTTTACGGTGATGCCAGACCAAAAACTATTTAAACACTTATAAATTCCTAAATAAAACAATAGAATTACTTTCATTGATAATAATTAATTAAAAAATACATAAATATTAAATTTAAGAAATTAAGATTATTTATAAATTGGGGAACGGATTGCAGACACCGATGAAACCATGGTTTTGTTCAGACAATTTCATTACATTTCAAGTTTAAGAACTTTTTTGAACCATGGACTGCTTGCGGGTATTGGATTGCACCCCTTCTTATATACCTAGGCGCCCATAAAGTCAACATCCTAACAGAAATTGCAAGGTTTAGGATTGTTGACCTTGACTTTTCTATATAGATTTCTTAGGCTATGAAGTCAAGCATAAAACCATATATTACCTCATTTAGTTATTTCATCAATTTTAATATAGGTGTCTAGTATTTATTGACATTTTATAGAAATAAACAGTTTTTATGTAAAATGTATATAAAAAATTCTTTTCATGTAATATTTAAAAATAAAACAACATTTACTAATACAAGAATTTATAGGAAATTTGTGCCACTATAAAGTAGCTGCTAAAAATCAAACTTATTACATATTAAATCAATTACTTGATTACCATCTAGTTGATTATTGTTCTCAATAACTAAATCCCACTGATCGTAATCATCTAAACCACATTCAGACTCAATATCATCTATGCCTACTGTGTATATCCAGCCTCTTTCGGCACGTACAATTTCAGGGCAAGTCAGTCGTATAGTTGTTAGTTTATTTTTGTAATTCTCTCGAAAATATTTCAAATCATTCTTACGTCTTATGTCACTAACTATAATAATCTCAGCATTGGCTAAAGTTAAATAGGGTATATTTAAAAGTTTATTTATTTATTTATCTCCCAAGAATACAAAACCTGCCTTTTTCCATAGCTGCTTTACAAAAATAACCATAATCTTGTTTTCTTACTTCATCGCTCCATGTTATCATATCTTTGCGATATTTTTCTTTGTAGGGACCATCACTTAAGAGTTCCTTTAAGTTGAGATTCATTTTTCGTGCCCATTCTGATTTAATGGGCTCTGAAATTCTTACAATTTGACTACGTGCACCTAAGCTTTAAAGACATTTTTTTAGTACCACATTATCTTATGTTTACGACAATAATTCATCTTACCGCTCTTGTAACTTTTCGGACAAGTAATCTTTCCCGCATTTTCTCTTACCACTTATTAAAATAAGTCGTTTTATGGTGTTTGTATCGTTGGACATTGTAAAACTTTCACTTATTTTCTACTATTGCGATGTTGAGCAATCTCCAAAATAACTTAAATATTTAATTTCTTTTCTTATTATCTATATTTTGTGTTTCTCTTAAAAAATATATATTTTGTGTCATAATTTACATATTTTTTCTCTAAATAAATATTTTATTTGCATTTAAATGGTCTATTGTTGGTAAAATGCAGATTGTAAACAAAGATATAAAAGAAATGTAAATACCAGCTCTGTTTTTAGGAAATGTCAAAAGTGTGCTAGTGATGCGAACTTTTACAGGATGATGTGGTTATTCAAAGTTAAATTAAAACGGCATGACCACCCTGCAATAAGTGCTAACCGGTAGTAATTATTATTTCCGTGTGAATTCTAGGAAAAAAATTTAAATAAGCTATCACTGCTTTTTGAATATGAGTAAGAAAAAGAAAACGAGCTTTGTTGCGCCATAATTATTCCAGCACAATCGACTTACTGAGATTCTTTTCATAATTTTAAGTTTTTTGTTGCCATATACTAGTAAGTTTTATGGCTTTATTTAAGCCACAGCTTTTACATTAAAGAAAAGAAGTTTTGGCAAAGGCTCACAGCAATATTGCAACAAATGCCCTGAGAGTAAAACAATTGCAATGAAAAAAGATTTATCAAATTTGTCGCTTGGATTGGATGTGTTAAACTGTGGGTGTCACCCACCACACATGGATGATGTGGAGAAGTCAATATCTGTAAGTGGATTTTACCAATCACAAATATTTTTTATAAAAAAACTATCAAACTTTGTCTATATTTTGAACTACATATTATATTTTATTCAAAACTGTAAATATTTCGTACAAACTAAAGGTGCTGTATCATTATAGTACTGACTAAAAAAGTCAATACGGATAAACTATTTTAAACAAATACAAATTTGAATAGATTTTTCTATAAATTTTTTTCTTTTGTACCAAAACGACGCTAAGAAGCAATAAGGACGATGTGCCTTCGCCAAATACATGAGTATTTAATTTTGTATTTGTAAATATAATATTTAATATTGTTTCACTTCAAGACTATTCATATTATTACCGAACCTAGTGGGCTGGATAGCTATTGTGTTCGTTACGGTTGGACATTCTTTGGGGCTGGAGATATAGTCGCGAAGCTAACTTTTTTTTCAAAATAGCAAAAAAAAGTACTCTATATAAATCGTTTAAAATCGTAAACAAACTGAAATTGTCGAGGAAATGGACCTAACGGTTTTGATAACCCTGGTATCAAGAATTCCAAAACAGTTTTTGTTACGTTTTTTTTTATTCGGAAAACAACTGTACATACTTTCGATACGGACTCTTATAAGACCCCTACACGTTGCGATTAGTTATACAATATGTTGAATAAACTGTTGGTGGTCTTCTTCACGCGTTTAATATTTCAAACTAATTTACTTACATACATACATACATATGTATGTACAAACATACATACATAATTGGCCATTTCAACCCTTCAGTCAGGATTACGGCCTGTTTCTCACACCACTCATGTTGTGTGTCTTAATTTTCTACTACAGTTTAACGTCGACTCCAAACGGCAGATTTTTGAGAAACTTTTTCATGGTAATTTTAATTTAACATTTAACAATTTTGCCAGAAATCTGCTGATAGGAAGTCGCCGAAGAAATATTTTTATTTTTCATATTTCGTTTTGATGTCTGACCTGGGGTTCGAACCTTGACGCATAATAAGCGAACACACTACCTACTAGCTCAAACTCATTTCTTTAACCAACCAGACAATCAACATAACAATTGTTTGTACAAAATAATATTTACTCCATTGAAAATATAAAAACCCATAGAAAATTAGGAGACAAATTGCCTTTATTAAGGAATAAAAATTTGAAAACTCATAACTGGCCGAAATTAAATTATTTTTGTATTTAAAAAGAACATCGGCTTTCAAAACATCTTTTAAACAAAAGAAAATTTCTTCAATCGATATGTTTGTCAAAAAAAGTTATTAAATATTAACAAAAACAATACCTATATATTGTATTTAATATTTGTGTGAACATCATTGGATTAATACAAACGCAAAAATTTTGAAATTTTAAAAGAAATTATTCAACCCACACAATGACGTAATGAACGAAAACCCTAAATTAAATTCTTTTAAAATTATATACATACGTTAAAAGAAAATTAAATGGTTTTGAAATCATCACAATCACATAAACATACATATCTATTGTATAGACAAATATATTGTTTTTACGATTTCTTTTTAAACAAACAAAAAAAATGTAATAAACACAATTTCCATTGTAAACTTTGTTTTCAAAGTTTTCTTTGTGTTTTGTAAACGGGGTCCCTTGATTGTTTCATTTGGTTTTAATAATCCTAATTATCTTGTGGCGTAAAAGTATTTTAAGCATTTGGTTAGGAGAGAAGGGCAACTTTTTCAAATCAAAGTTCTTTTGAGAACTAACTGGCAAGCCTTGATTAATCGACCTTGATAAGCCGCATTAGGACTTTGCATTTAAAGCATGGTTTCCTTAGATGCAAGCTGAAGATCAGTCTTAATGTTTAATGGATTTAGTGATCGATCTGATATCTATTGAAGACTGTTAGACTATCGAGAGTCAAATGAGATATGTCTGCTTTAAGCTAGAGACTGACATTAGGAAACAAAGTCAACTATACCCTCTGCTTCCTCTCTTCCTCTGATGCCAGATTGACATACTTTTGTACCAAAAACCATAAATTTCACTTTGTATTTCTGGCGCATAAAGTACTTAGGTTGAATAACAAAAAGCTTTTGTATTTCCTCAAAATAACTATTTGGTTCCCCTAATTATTTGAAATTCAATCAAAATCTTAATTAACTAATTAAGACGCAGATAGAATCTTTATAACATGATCAAGTCCAATCTTAAAATTGTCTTATTTATTTAAATACGTGAAAATGATTTATAATTATGACGAATATGATTTATAATTGTAACGCGAAATGGTGTAGACGATATACATGTGTATATTCATACGTTGATCACCACTGTGTACATACATATATTTTCAATGTTTTAAACACAATATTTGTTTTTATTTTGAAACTGAAATAAAAATTTAAATTTAGAAATTGTGTGAGTGTAAAATGCGAAAAATCCAACGTAAAATCAAGGAATATATACTTTTTAACTTAAAATTTAAAAACGAAAGAAAATTAAAATTAAGAAAAATTAATGCAACACAAAATATACTTTTTTTATTAAAAAGAATTTTGTTTTGTTCAAAGACAATAACAACTCAAGTTCATATGTATATTGAAACAATATGTTTTTATTCAACATTTAAGATCACAAAGTGTCACCAAAGTTCTATCTTTTTCTTTATTTATTTTTCGTTAATAAATATTAAATTAAAAAAAAATTCTCAAAAGACACAACTTGTTGGAAAATTATTTACCATTTTTGGTATAAATTGCCGCTTAAATTTGAAAACAAAAAACAAAAAAAAAAACCAGCAATGTCAACGTACAAATGAACAAAATTTGCCATAACAACCAACTAATGTATGAACGAACAAATTTTTAAAATCTACAGAATCAAATCTACTCATATTATGGGAAAAAATTATTGATTGAATTTAACAATCAATACACTCAAACATTGTATTTTCATCATTTCATTTTTTCGTTTTTTTTAATAAAGCGCCTTTTTGACGCCACAATATTTGGTCTGTGTGTTCTAACCCCCCACCCATTATCGTCATAAAACGTATGTATGTACGTACACTCGCACGTTGTGTCTGGCTTAGACAAAAATTCATGAAACTGTGACTCAATTGTTTACATCGGTACACATATACACATGTGCATACATGCATTGATATTGTCATGTAAACTCCTTTAGATTTTCTAAACGTTACTTGTTTCGTTTTTAATGATTTCGTCTGTAGAATTAAGATCATGTTATATTTTTTTTGTTTGTTTTTAATTTTGTTTTACAAAAGGAAATTTAACTTTGAACCACTTTATTGACCAAAAGCAAGTATATTATTGTAGTTTTTAATGGTCAAGGTGAACAACTTTTAAATTAAAAATTTTATTGGTTTATCATTTGGTTTTGGTTGCTTTGACATTATGACTTTGTAAAAGATTAGAAGTTATTAAATGCTAAATTAACAATTGTCCATATATACTGAAAAATTATCCTTATGCATACATATGTATGCATGTAAGTAAATGTTATCGCTGAATATAATATACATTTACTTATTTATAGACTTGTAGAGCAGACCTAAAAGATTCTATGCCTATACAGGTTATACCCGAATTCAGCCAAAAGTGGAACTCTCTCTGAAAATTTAAACAAAAATCCGCTTTTTGCCAAAAATTACTCTTTTCATGAAGTCATCTTCAGTTGGCTACAATCATTATTCAAAAAATATATGAAAGGGACTTATAGGGCAACACTAGTAGATTCTATTCCTATATTGAGTACACCCGGATTTCGTCAATTTCGAAAAACTTATTGTTTTTGAAAATTTGGTAAAAATTGGGATTTCAAAATAAAAAAAATCAATTGAAAGAATGAAAGAGTTTCTTTGCGCCTTTTTCCTGTTTGCGTTATTAAAGACATACATAATTGGCCATTACAACCCTTCAGCCAGGATTACGGCCTAGCTTCTCACACCACTCATGTTGTGTGCCTCTGCTGAGAGGAAGTCGCCGAAGAAATATTTTTTTTTCATATTTCGTTTTGATGTCTGGCCTGGGGCTCGAACCCGGGCTTTACGTCTAATAAGCGAACACACTACCTACTAGATTACGGCGACTACCGCGTTATTAAAGACACCCATCAACAAAGGAGGATGAACAACTCTTGATATGTACATATATAGATAAAGGCTGCATTATTAATAGAGCTCAGAGCTTTAGCAAAAAGTTCTAATCGGAAAAGTTTCGAAGATTAGCAAAGGTGTAGTGAATGAAAAAATATTTTATAATTGAAAGTTAAAAAGTTTTAAAGAATAATTGGGAAAATGTACAAAATTCAGACAATTTAATTAAAGTTTCCACTATTACTACGACTACTCATAAATAATTAAACAGGAACCATTATCATTTATTATTCAAATTTGATTACATTTTTATTGTGGAAATTTGGTGCCAAAAATTTTAGTGTTAAGAACTGCAGCTTGTTAATCTTTTTTATTTTTATAGAAAATTAAAATAAATTCATGTGCAGCCATAAAAAACTTTTAAACCAAATTAATAGAAAAATGTTTGACGAAATTTATATTATGCATATATACATATATATTTTTTGGCACTGTTTCCATTTTTATTATAGGTTTCTATGCAGTAATAATTTTCGCTTTTATATTTATTAATGACTTTTGTTAAACATTTTAATAAAATAATTGTGTCAGACAAATGTTCATTTATTTCGTGTTACATTTAATAATGAATTCTAAATTTGAATAAAAGCATTGATTGCCAGGAAATTTGAAATATACATACATACATATAATATAAGATCACAAAAACAATATTTTATTGCGCTAACAAATACAAATACATTTATATTTTACATTTATCAAATTATAAGAAATTCATTGAGTTTTGTCGAGGAATAATTAGAAAATAATTTATTTAAAAAAAAGTTGATATTAGTTATGAGCCCTTTAGAAATTCTTTGTACTCCTTTAGTTAGGATTACGACCTAGGTTCTCACATCACCCGTGTTGTCTGTGCTAACTTTATCCATGAGTGTTCGAATCTATTCTTTAACTTTGAATCCGAACGACAGACTTGAGAAGATTTTCATGACAATTTTACTTACTCTCAGAGTTTCTGCCAAAAGACTGCTGAGAGTAGTCGCTAAAAGAAATTTTTTTTCATATTTCGTCGTTTTGTTCGAGATGCCTGAACTGGGATTTGAACTACGTGATCTCGTCTAATAGGCCAACACGTGACCCACTCGGCTACGGTGATTAAAAAGTCTTTGCAGTACATTCAAAAAACTTAGAGGTCTCGAACAAAAAAGTAAACTTTTAGACAAAGAATTAATTAGACCACATAAGGTGTATTAAAAAATCCTGTTTTTATTTTATTTTCAAGGTAATCCCATTGGTCCTAGGTAGATATTTTCTTTAGCAAAAATATTCAGCGTATGCGGAAAAAAATATGACATTAACTGATGGGAAGGTGTTCCACATTTCCTGCTTGTAATTGGTTTGATTAAAAAAAAATTATAAAGTGGAACGCATTTACCTTGGAATGTGGAGATTTCTAAAACCGTAACTCTCTAAAGGGTTTAGAAACTGATAACAATAACTCTTCTGACGTGTATTTGACAAGCCTTTGTTATAGGCATAATTACACACAGCCGCTTCGGCTGCAATATTGTTGCACCTTGACTGCATGTCGTTTAATCTATAATAGGAGAAAGTGGGCAGATATCGTCTGCGTAATCTCAATATTCGAGGTGTCTGCTTAAATGCCAGATTACTGAGACTTGCCGTAATGCTGACAATATGTTGAATAGCAGTAGGAATGCTGGGGGATGCCTACGTCGATTTTGGTAGCTTTCGGGCAACTGATTATACTCTTGTTTAAAATGCGGTGATTAGCATTATCGTACATTCCCTTAATAATTAATAAATGAGTTTTCCTTGCAGCTGAGTGGAATTTTGGAATTTTATTACAGTGTGGTTTTTGGTTACCCTAGTTTTTTTTCCTTGCGAATAGTACACAACAGGTTGATTACATACATATTTTGTTAGAAGGTTTACAAAGTGTATAACTGATTCAACCAAATTGTTACATTGCAGTCTCCATAGTTCAGTAGGTAGTAGCTTGGCTTATTAGACGAGAGCTTTGTAATCTTGAACAAAACGAAATATGATAAAAATACTTCTTTCGACAACTTCCCCTCAGCAGTGTTCGGACAAAAATGCCGAGAGTACAATAAAATTCTCATGTAAAGTTTTTCAAATCTGTCGTTTAAAAAATTAACACATACAACATGAGTGATGTGAGAAGCTAGGTTGTATTCCTGACTAAAGGGTTGTATTGATCAATTAAGTAAGTTATTTTACATTCACCAAGTCCCTTCTTAATTGATTACAAAATATTTCCCATTTTTTCTACCTCTTATATATTTTCTTCTCTTAATTTCGCAAGTCCTGCATGTTGCATTTTAAGTGTCTATCAGGTGAATTCGTTTACTAGGCAACGAATAACTTAATTATTATTGTTAAAAAAAAAACAGTAATAATTAATGCATTCAAAATATGTATTTAAAAACAAACAATAAAAAAACCTCCAAACAAAGTTGAAGCGATCTTGTATTGTTTTTTATTTTATTTATTTTTTTTAATTCAGTATCGATAACGGAAATTTAAAAATAAATTTTATATTAAAAAAGAAGAAAATTTTAATAATTTAAATAATCTACAAAAATGTACATTTGAGAAAAACAATGAGGCAATAGTATTTTGCAAGAAAAATAGCCCACATACATATGGAAAGATTCCAAAATAAAATATTTTCGTGCGATAAACTAAAAATTAAAAATAAAAATACGGGGACACTAGATGAGAAGCAAAATCAAAAGCTGAAATAAAGGGAAATTTTCAAAAAATATTTCAGATATAGAATTTGCTTAAACAAAATCAAGAGAATTTTTTAATGAATACCAATACCAATAAAAATTTACCAATACTGTGGCAAACTGAAGTAGTATGAGTGACAAGAAGCAGGAAAATGTCAGGTAAGATGAGATGAAAAGGAAATTCGAAATATTTCTTTTAGAAAGGTAAAGGGTATAAAAACAACAAAATATAAATAATGATAAATGCATTTTAAACAATTGGTGGCCAAATGTTTAAATATTGTTAGTTGTAATTAGTGGGTAATAAGGTGAGTGTAAAAGTTTTCCGGAGAGACAACCAGATTTATGAAAGAACTTTTTATAAACAGCTGCTCGCAAATCAAAACAAATTGCAGTTTGGCAAAGCAGTTGGCCTAGCCAAAGACTAAACGTACCAACAACAATTTAAAGAAGAGCTAAAACAGATTCAAAAACAAATAAATATTTAACACATGCGCAAAATGTTTTCCAATAAAGTAAAGAATATAAAAACACAACAAAAAAAACGAAAAGAAGTCTATAAGACATATATTTTTCTTCTTCAGTTTCTCATACAAAATTTTATATACGATATATTTTTTTTGCTGTTACTAACACATTAACATGTACGCACACCAACTTATGGGCAATGCACTAACACATAGACTTTAGGCACTGAGATCACAGCCAGTTGAGTCAACTGTTTGCACACAAATTTTAGTTGAACATCACAATCCGTTCAAGTCGCGGATAACTCCGATATTTAGTATTTTTATATTGTAAGTAAATTATCAATAAAAGAAAAAAATAATACAAAAAATAATAATTAAAAATTATATTAATTTAATTAACTTAATAAACAAAATAACAAATTTCAAAAGAAATTCTAAAAAACTATACAAATAAAAGAACAAAAATCAGTTAAAAAGGATATATTTCTCAACCTTTTGAATTTTAAAAAAGTGGCAACCTTTTCATAACGAAAGTAATATAAAAGGCTTTATTTACAGTGCTGTTAACTAATAACGTTTTATAGTGTGCTGGCTGGTTTGTTTTTAAATTTTCTTTAATAAAAAAAGTGTTGTAAAGTGTTAGAGTTAGACTATAACGTTTTCAAACATTTTGTTATTGGATTTGTTATATTAAATTGAATTACTTGGGTTTAATATTTTTGTTGTCGTTATAGTTTTATTTGAATTATAAAGTTTAAAACCGCACAGGTAACTAATATTGTTTGCAAATACAAATGTAGTTGATTATGTTAAAGAACTTAAACTAGTTTAATTGAGGTTAAAAACCTTTTTTTGTTTTTCTTAGTTTTTCTGGTAATCGATGTCATTTTCAATAAAAGTTTTTATAAGACAATAAAACCACAATTTAAAGTTTAAAATTTCCGCAATACCATCCATATACATATGTATGGATTAAAAACTTAAGAGAACAAAAATTAATTAAATTAAGTGTTAAACATTAAATTTGTTAAGAAATTCAACCTTTCTTTGTTTGGGAATTTTTAAATTTAATAATAAAAGAAATTGACTCCTTCTACAAAATTCTTAGAATTGTGGCAACACTAACTACAAATGAAATGAGCCTGGTAAAAATCTAACTGGAAATTCCTGTGGAATACGTATGAAAATATAGCTGCCAACAATTTAAGGTGTTGATGAAAAGAAATTTGTTAAAATAGAAAATATTATATAATAATAATTCGCAATTCATGGTTCATGGCAATGGGAAAATGCTTTTTCAAAATTTTAAACAATTGTTTTGTAATAAGTGTGATTCGAGAGACAAAGTGTTTAAATTTTTATATGCCCAGTTCTTTTAGAAATATAATTAGAATCATACAGATTAGTTAACGTATACAAAATATGAATTTTATAATTTTCTCGAATTTCCAAGGGAAATTAAAGAACATATAAGTAGTTTAGTAATTTTTTTTTTTTAATTTCAACTTTGTTTATCCTAGCCATAAACTTCTAACAGTTCATTTACATTATTTTAGAGATAAATATTTCTTTTTTATATATATGCATGTAGGAGAGGTATATATCCAGAAGTGGATCTAATGGGATTCGTAGTTTAAGGTTTAAGGACTAATTAGAATTCATTTCGAAATATTTTCATAACATTTTCATATACATATCGTTTACATTTTCAAGATCATGTTCAGAATATATGTATATAGAATAGGGTTTGGTGGTAAAAGGAAAAAAGGAGTTTAATTCAAAAACTTAAGATTTTACTAGGGTTCGAAACCTGATTGAATAGTTTGTTTTTGTTTGGTTTTACAAACTGCAAGTTACGGCAATTTTTAAACTTACAAAAGTACCATTTCATTAAAAGCAAAACAAAATAAATGGTTGATGTTTCCCATAAACACTTTCTATATTGCAGGCTTAAAACCAATGTCTAGGTAATCGATAAATCTACAAATTTTATTAGTAAAATTATTTTATAGTAATATTTTTATTATGATTTTGGGCACATTAATATCTAGACTCAGTGAAATTCTGTCGGTAGGCTAGAGGATTAGGTTACCTTAAAATAATAGAATTAATTGAGTTCTTCCTAGAAATAATTTAAGAGGAAGCTGGTATAGAGAGCAGAAAAGGGAGAAAAAGAGAGAGAAAGATAGAAGGGGATGTAAAGTAAATAGTAAAAAATAGATTAAAATCGGACAAATTGCGATGAGAATTACGAAAACGTTTGAAAGCTAAATGTTTATTAAATCTCCTTAACTTTTATTCGAATAGCTTGCAATATTAAACATTTTTAATATATTTATTAGAGCTTTTATACGTTTAAGCAAAGAATTTTCAATATTTTTTGAAACAACTGTACCACTTTTTATATTTTTTTATTGCTATGCTAATGTTAGCATATATAAATCACCTTATAAAATTAGGTTAAAATATATAAAATATGCTTGTATGCATATATACGCGTGTGTTTTATAATACATATTTCGTTTTTACATTTGTTTTTCAATTAATTACGCAATTTATTTTTTTTTTTAATATCGTATAAAAAATCCTAGATACATATATACTCTCTATATATCGTTTACATATAGGAAAAAAAGCTTTCATGTATATTTTCATTTGCTTGTGTGAAAGAGTTGAGAAATTTTATTTTATTTTTTCAAATTTATTTTTTAAATTTTGTACAACAGCCAACCAATAGCGTAAATAATACTAAACAGATGCCTTGAAATTTTGTATTTTTAGATACTTAGCGAAAAACGAACGAATACAAATATTTTCAACATAAAATCTAACTATTAAAAAATTTTTTTTGAAAAGTATTATAAGGTGTTTTCTTATATGTATGTATGTACTTGCCATTATATAAGATAGAAGAGTAGAAAAGCTATTTTCCCCAATCGTCTAGTCTTCGTGTGTGTCGACTTTTGTTGAGGAGAGGAAATATTCTATAAATAAATGAAAGAACAAAAAAAAGAGAAGAAATTTTTTTCTTTTAATTTATTTCTTTTTTGTTCAAAATTATTCCATAAAATATTATGTTTCATTATACCAACATAAAACCATTTCAATATAGATTTTTTGAAATAGTCTGTGTGTCAAAAGTAGTTCACTTGTTGTTAAAGGAATTTGACACACTTTATCATGAACGATTTAAGAAAAAATATGTATGTATGTTCTATATAGGCCCTTTATATCATTATTTTTTCTAAAAAGAACAGCAGAGATAAAAGAATGAAAAATTAACCTTCTCATATTGAAATTAAAATTGAATCACTATTATACATATGGTGTCGTATGTGATTGGAATTAAATTTGTTAAAATCAAAATTACAATTCAAACAAACGAATAAAAAAGAAAACATTTCAATATACACATAAATATATAAAACATGCCAAAAAAAAAATACACATATATACATATGTAAAATAAATAATGCGTTTTTTGACTGACAATAAGTTGAAAAAGCCAATAGCCCCTTTGAATATTTTTAACTCACTTCTTAACCCTAATAGTGTCACACTAGTTTTTTTGTTCTTTAATTTAAAAATTCATTAACCTTTTACTTTTCCGATTTTAATTCTTGGAATGTTTATTTTAAAATCACTACAAGTCAGATATCTGATTTTTGATTTACAAATGGGTTAAGTTTTTTTACGTCGTTCTGTTCTTAGAACGACAATTTTAAAATAATTCACAAAGTGCATATTCAATTTTTTGTTTGTTTTTTTTTTTTACGCCATAATTTTGCTGATCTTAGCTTAAGTTTTTTTTTCTTATTTGCACTGTCATTGAATATTTTATTAAATATTTATTTGATGCGAAATCTGTGAGTTAAGTCGACTGTTAGCAGCTTTAATAAAGAGAAACGGCATATACTTCGCATTTTTTGTACAAGATTATGAAAATCATTCATCCCTTTGTGTTAGTTTCGCGCATTCTACTATTTTAATTTTTTCTCATTTTTTCTATTACAAAATCAATTCCCATTTGTAGCTTTAGATAAAAACTCTGAATAATTGCGGTATCGAGATATCCTTACTCGGTGCAGCCTATTCGTTGATGTAGTTCTGTATTGGTGTTACAGATAAACAAAATTATGCTACCGGCATCAAAAGCTATTAAAAAATAAAGCGAATTATTAAAGCGGCTTAAATTTACAATAAACTTTAGCTTGAGTTTCGAAACTTTTGTAAATAAATGGCAACACTTTAATATTTTATGATTAAACTATGGTTGACTTATATGACCTTTAACGGTATTTACTTCAAACTTTAAGTTTGATGTTCTAATGAATGAATTAATCTAATTAATGATTATATAATTAATCTACTTAATGTAAATAAAAATGAAATTTACAATATATTTTATGTAATACATATTAATAATGAAAATATCGAAAGAATCATATTAATATTTCAAAATAAAAGGGAATTGATTTTAATATAAACTTCTGTTAGAATTTACTTACTCACTAAATAATTTATATACATACATACATATGTATGTATACATAAATATGACCTCCTGTAGCTATATATAAAAAAATTCCAAAGTTTTGATTCATAAACATATTTTCGGTATTTAACTTGCACATTTTTGAACTTGTTTTTGTTGTTGTTCTTACAAAAATTGCGCTTTTTTTTTGCTGCAACAAGGTGAAATTTAAATTTATGGAGTGCATGAGTTTATATAAAACTCAAGCTTAAATTTTGATTATTTTCTTGATTTAGGCTTAAGCACAAACTATTTTGGTTTTTTGATTGATAGTATTTTATACAATATGCTACTCATACAAAAATTGTTGTGGCTTTTATATGGCAAAATAAAATAATAAATGTTTTTATGCTATAATTTTAAATGTCAAAAGAATTAATCAAGCGTATGGTTGTTCAAAAATTACTCTAAACACATTTGCAATATACATAAATAAAATGAAATTGTTTAATATTCATAATATTAAAAATGACCCAGTTTTTTTAGATTTATGTTAAACAGTCAGCATTCAAAATAATTGCAAAATCAAAAGCCGTTAATTTAATTCATTTCACTATCTTTCTTAAGATATTATCAAATCTCTATTAAAAAATAACACAATTGCCACTAATTACTTCATTCTCTAATGAATCCAAAATGAAAAGTTGTTAGATGTTGTATACACGAATTACATTTTAATGTTTACGTTGATTTTTGTACATTTTCTTTTTAGTTTCTTCTCGAGTAAACACAAAAAAAATCTACAGCCATGGATGCCATCAAGAAGAAGATGCAAGCGATGAAAATCGACAAGGACGCAGCTTTGGAACGTGCTGCTACTTGCGAACAAGAAGCACGCGATGCTAACACTCGTGCCGAAAAGGTATAAATACAAAAACCAAATATTATACATAGTTATTAATGTAAAAACATAAATGACGGTTTAATACAATGTTTGAAATTTAATTAAATTCTTTTCTTTTTTAAATTCAATGCATAGGCCGAAGAAGAAGCTCGCCAATTGCAAAAGAAGATCCAAACTGTTGAAAACGAATTGGATCAAACACAAGAAGCTTTGACTTTGGTTACCGGCAAATTGGAAGAAAAGAACAAGGCTTTGCAAAATGTAAGTTTCTATCCTATTATTCAAAAATATATTTTAGTTAGTTAAATAAGATATTTTTTATAAAATAAAATAAAAAAATCAGAGGAAAATATGTTTAAAATAGGCTGAAGTTCATTAACTGTTAATTAAAAACATATTTTGTGTAAACTAGTATCGTTTATTTAAATATATTTTCCTGTTGATTGAAAAGTATGTGTTAAACTATTTATGCATATATGTATGTACACTTAACATATGCTATTTATAGTTTAACACACGCTATTAAATACCATAATATATTTTAACACCTATGTGGTGTTTAGTTTTAATTGATAAGTCTTAATATATACTCAAATATATGCATTTGTTTACATTTAATAGTTTTAAATTCAAAAGAAAATATATACAAACAAGTGAAGCCTTAAATATTATTACTAATTAAACTATACCATAAACATATTTCAATTTTTATGCCTATGGCAACACTATTAGATTTTCCATTATAATTTTTTCTCTATTGCAATTCCTTTTGTTTAGTTGTTTACTTAGTAACGGTATTTGAGTCATTTTCTTTATATAAATATGGTAGCTCTTAAAATCACCTGCCCTCATCGTGCGAGTTGCCAACCAATGCAGAATTCAAATCAAATCTATTTTTACACTCACAAAAAAAAGCAAATATTTCTCTCATTTCTTATCCGTTTTTTGTTTGTTTTATGCTACGAATTTCTCTGTGCCTGCTTTTTGTATAGCCATAGCCAAACACGGTATATAGCCTAGAGTTCAAATGTATCAAATAACCTAAAACAATAACAATCACGGCAAAATTTAAAGTCGTTATAAAAAATGCGTTGTTGTACAAAAATGGAGAAACGAGCATGCGTTTCAAATACACATTTATATAATACGAAAAACGATAAATTTTTCACTGACTAATGTTTTGAAATATTCACAAATATTGGATCCAATCCAAAAGAGAAAAAGTAAAAAATTAAAGGGAAAATTGCATTCTTTATACAACAGTAATGATCAAGGTTAATTTTGTAGAATCAATCTAGCTCATTAATTAATCATCATGATATGGAATTAAAAAAAGAAAAATCAAATTTTTATATAAAAAATATTATTCATACTATTTTTTTTATTTTGAGGTAGAGTTTGTTTTTTCCTATTTTATGTTAAAAGAATACTCTACCCTTAAAAGAATTTAATATAAATTAGTTCTTTTTCTATACATATGTATGTATATAGACTCCAGAAATAAATATTACGTGTTCATGAGTAATAATGATTTTTCATATACAGAAAAATATTTAGGAATTCAAAACTTTTCCTGAGATTTTTATTCAATATTTTTTACAATTTGAACAACACCCCAAAATCTAGCGAGAGTGTTTTTTTTTTATTTATTTGAAAGAACGGAGAGTGAGCGAAAAAATGGAAGCGAAAGAAAAATAAAATAAAAAACAACAAAATTCAAATGTGTGGGTTGTATAATGAATGGTTGTGTGAAGATCGGTAATTAGAGCGCACTTACGAGGAAATTGTATTTAGCTATAGCCAAACGCAAGAGAGAAGATTGTGTGCTTGTATTTGTTTGTTTTTGGGGAGCATTTCTTTCTTTTTTCATTTTACTCTTTCTAACGCACTATAAAGAGTGTCATGGTTAACTTTAGTAAAAGAATACGGCAACGTTTAATAGTTTAGACGGTCAAAATATTTTTTTGTTTTTGGGGGAGCACATTGTTGAATGGCTGCAAATATAAAAAATCATATATACCACATTTAAAACTCAACAAGGCAGCGCAGCGTATACACAGAGCATATAATCATCATTATTATACTATAACTAAAATACAAAGCTAATGCCGCAACAAGTTTGTTAAACTTTTAAACCCTTCAGTACTTTAAAATATTAATAAATCAATAAAAATAATATTTTAATAAATAAAATAAAAATTAAACAACAATTAATAGTATTAAAAAAATTAAAGTTAAATAAAATAATTCCTTAAAAAAAGAGAATGATGATGTATAACTGACTGTCTAATTGTTCGTCCGTCCGTCTGTCTGCCTATCTATATATGCCATATACGCATACACACTTATAAACAAGCCGGAAAGCTAAACAACATTTTAATAATTAAACTTTTTACGCTATGTTGTAATAACATACATAAAAAACCATTAAAATATTGTTATAAACTCAAACAAAAAGTGAAAAGTGTGCAAAAAAAATATGTTATAAAAAGAAATTATTATACACAAACGAAAAAAATCACAGCGTGTTAGATGATGAGCTAAATAGTTAATTTAAAAAAAGAAACTACGAATTAAAAAAAACTTGCTTTTATTTTTCTTTCAAATAAAACAACAAGTTTTTATATACATATTAGCAACGATCATCACTTTAAAACTTAATTTTTATTAAAATTAAAGTATTTGAATTGAACAATTTTTAAAAGAATCTAGTATAGAGGTCAATTGTAATTATTCATTAAGTCATCATTAAAGTTGTTCCGTTAGCGAATTTTTAATTAAGTTTTCAAAAGGAAAATAAACAAAAAATTCATATTTTCAAAAGAGTTACTTAAATACCTTTAATTAAACAGTATTTTTCTATAAAACTTAAATAAAATTCAAAATGAACTAGAAAAAACTAGAAAAACTATTTATTCAATCGATTAAGAATTTTTTAAAAATATATATTGAATAATTGCCAAAAACTTGACATTGCTGTTAAATTTCACAACTACAAAGAAAATTAGCTTTTGAAGAAACAAACAAAAAAATGTGTTAAATTTGTTATTCAAAAAGTAAAAGTAAATTTTAGTTTCTTTTTATGCACTAAGAAAAAAATAACAAAAAAATAAATCTAGTTTTAATATGTTGGACAAAATATTACTGGAAACAAAAAGGAATAATTTCTATGATAAATGGCATGTTGTGTCAAAAGGTAAAATAAAACAAAAACAAACAATTAATAACAAAAAGAACATATTGACTAATAATAAAACAAATATAAACACTCCCAATAACCAAAAAACGTCGACACCCCAAAAATTCGCGGTAAATAATAAAGAGAAAGGGGTGGCAGCACTGAATAATACGAAGCAGCTGCAAAAAGAGAATAGCCAAACTCAATTGAGAAAACCATCTGCATTATGCTTAACGTCAGTTGGCAATACTAAAGCAATACAGCAACAAGTACGAAGAAAGCGCTCGAATCAGCAAGAGATACGTCAAATTAAAAGAGCACACCGCCATCTATTAACGAGTGGTGGTTGTGATAAACAGCAGCTACAAAAACAAACGAAGTGTCAAAAAAACAGCTGCTTTCCGTCATCATCATCGTCGCTGTCGTCGTCGTCAACCTCCTCCTCTGCATTAAAGAAAACACACAAAAAATTAAAACTTAGCAGTGGTATTAATAAAAATTCTTTACAATTAAATAATGCAAATTTAAATAAAAAACTTGTGAAACAAAGTAAATTAAAAGTATCTACAAAGCAAAGTAAACAAAAGCAAACAAATACGTCACTTACTACAGAACAACGAAGAAAACAATTGAACAAAAAAAAATTGCCAGATCAAGAGTCGATAATATCATCGCGTTGGTGTTCCATAGAAGAGCAACTTGATTTGCTAGATAAGCTATTGTACTACTGTGATGAAGATGATAATGCTGCTCTAAAGGCTTGGTACGATTCCGTAAACAGAGAGCATAATTCAGAAAATAATTCTTCCTTTGGTGAAGGGGAAGAGCCAGATTCTTTAAGTGAATGTGATTGGAGCTGGAGTGACATTATGTCCTCCTCCTCCGCAAAAGCAGCAGGCACTGCCCTAAATACTCAGCTGGCTTCACAAAATGATGATAATCAATCCACAATAAGTAATGTCAGTTTAACATCCTCGGTCTCGTCATCTTGCAGTTCATCGCTGGTGCCGTCCTCTCTCAAGAGACGTGGCCATCAACATCATCCCCGTTTTTCAGGTACACGGCGGCCTAATGTTCCACCAAATGTCCAAGAAATATTGGCTGCTTTATATAAAACCGAAGAATCTTCCGCCAATTCAACAACAGCTTCTACACAAAATGATTCCATTAATCTAGATGTAGATGTTATGGATGAATCGTATACTCATCATTATACAGATGAACCAGAGGACGATCCTATAACAGCTCAACGTATTAAAGCCTCTTTAAACTTGCCTTTAACCGAATCGGTAACAACCTCTATGGGTAGCAACAGTCCTACGCCTACCGATGACAGTAGTATGTTGGACGAAGGAGTAGTTTCGGCTCAAACACCTACCTCAGCTGGCTCTAGCTCACAACAGCAGCCAGCAAAGGAGAAAAAGTCCAAATCAAAACGTGATAAATCTGATAAATCATCATCAGATGTTAGCAAAGAGAAAGATAAAAAAACCAAAAAATCTAAAAAGGATAAAACAAAACGTTCTTCCGCCTGTCTAGAATCCTCCGATACTCTAAATGATGCCGCCTCCGCTGCCACCGATGAAGGTATTGCAATTGACGATGATGATGTTCAATCAGCTGAATGGGCTAAATTGAGGTGTACTAGTGAGGCTGCTGAAATAGTGGCCGAACGTGAGGCAAGGCGTAATAAAAATCGCTGTGCCGATTATCCTGGTCTTGCCTTTGGTCGTTCCATATTTTCCTCCGATACCATGATGAAATTCAATATAATACGTAATGAACTGCATAACATCATGAATACACAATTAAAGAGGGTAAATGAAATATTTTTTTTTTACCAAATTTTATTATTTTGTTTAAAACGCATTTACTATGCCATCAGAACTTGAAATCACTAATATTTTAAAATACTTTTACTTAATGTTGGTATGCACACCAATCATTTGCATTACATATGAGTATGTACATCAGTACTATATTTATAACGAGTCTGAATACTTTCTGTCTTTTGAAGAATTTATTTCAATTCTGAATATGGAATAGAAACAATTGCTTGTTCTTGAAACAGAAAATATATAGAGAATACATAAAAATTTTAATGTTTTTTTAAACAATTTTAAACTAAATTTTTTGGAAATTGTAGGAAAACATTAAATATTATTAATTTACAATACGATTGGAAATAATATGGTATTAGCGTTTTAAACAAAATATAAATTTTTGATTCCTATTAATGTACTTTAATAATAACTTGAAAACTATGCTTTACAATATTTTAGGTGTGTAGACTTTAAAAGATAACCAAAAACTATGCAAACATTTTGTTACAATTTAGGATTTTATGACATCAAACATTTCTAAAGCTACAATACTGATATTTTAAACAAAACAAAAGAACAAAAAACATCAACTCAATGTGAAGTTATTATTTGTTTTCACATTCATATTTTGAATGTGCGAAAATAATAAATTAAATTGATGATTACATTCTACTATCCAAAAGCCATGTTCTCATCACTTTATGTGGTGATTTTTAATCGTTCAAACATAAAGTTAAGTAGATTGTGGTTTGTTAGTTTTATACAGTTTTAAACATTAGTTTTAAATATTTTCCTCTAAAAAAAACGTAATTAAAATACTTAAGTTAAACGCCGACATGTTGCAATTTATAAGCCAACATAAGTCATATGAAAGAAAATCTGTCAATTGTTTTATACACATATGTATGCATATGCATGGATCTGTGAATATTTAAGACTAATTAATATTCCTTAAACGGCTTTCTTCCCTTTACATTTTTTAAACGAACTATTTTTGCAAATGATTACGTAGTGTTCTAAAGAATTTTCATTGTATTTGCTCTATATATTCTCCAATTTGCTCAGTACTCTTGAAATAATATGTATGTAGACATGTATATGATTGTATTTCGAAAAAAGAAGAAACTTTTGTTAATGTGTGCTACAAATTTGTATAAGCAATTTGCCGGTAAAGCAAAAACATTATTCTTTTCATTGTTTTTTTTTTGCTTTTTCCATAAAACAAAACAAAGATAACTACATATATATACAATTTAATAATCTACGGAGGTAAAATACAACACAAAAGAAAATTATAATTTTTATATGAAATAACTGCTTTCGTTGAATTTCTTTCTCTAAGTTTCTTAACACTTTTAGTCTTGGTTAGTTTCTTATTATTATTATTGGTATAGCAGTAGTTTTTTCTCTTCTTAATATTGTTTATAAATACCTATTTCTTTCTTTGAACTCGTTTATTTCTACATTTATTATTTGTACAATGACCCACTTTATTTGTATATGTATATAAATATATTTTATATAGTTTTTTTGCTACATTCTTTTGTCACACTTGTAAGCGATATATACTATATATAAATTTTTTGCAAGGCAGAAGAGAATATAAACAAAAAATTCTCTTTTCTTTATACATTCTTTATAAGATACAAATCAATTGTAGTTACTTTCCACATTTTCAATATCATATAAACACTTGCTTTTTGTACATCTCGTCTACAAACAATATTCAGTCTACGGTCTAAAGATTCTTACAAACGACCTTTATAGAAAATATTTTCTATTTAAAAACTACTTTTATAGTTTTTTCTTATGTAAACGTATGAAGTCTATGCTATTGTATCCCTAGAATTTTTCTTCCTCGTTTTTAATTCAAACTTTTACGAGACGATTGCATAAAAAATATAATTGTGTGCTTGCACACTTTTTCGTGTATTATTCAAGCAATTACGCAATTTTTGCTGTTAATTTTCTTTTAAATCGTCTATATTAAGGCATATACTATACGCTTATACTATGTGTATTGTGTACGAAAAATAATTCAATAGCTAATAATTTGGCTAACCTAATAGTGGAGGTTTAATTGAATTACTCTTAAAAAATTTATAATTTTAAATTAACATTTATATTAAATCACTCGAAATCTCGGATTTCATTTGCAATTTATATTAAAAATCTTTAGTAAGCTTAAATAAATTGATCATCCATAAACTGATCTAAACTAAATTGATAATACTGGAACATCTCTTGTTTGACCATAATTTTTTAAGCCAAATTTAGTTAAAAATATGTTCTAGTATACACACAGACATACATTAATTCGATTTGAATAATTCAAAATCATTAAAAAATCATTTATTATTTATATCCTTTTATGGCTAGCAGCCAATTACAAATGGTTCTCTGCCATATTAATATTCTTACAAAAAAATAAAAAACGTGTTTACGTTTTAATTCTTTTTTTTCAATTTTGTATGTCACTAGCAAAACATAAATTGTTTTGTCAACGACCTTCCTAATGACGTTTGTAACCATATTTGTTGCAATTTACTCATATTTATTGTTAATTCGAAATGGTGTGTATGATTTTGTTGCGAATGTTTGTTTTTTTTTTTTTTTTTTTTTTTTTTTTTTTTTCAATTTTAGTTCCATAACAATACATATGAGGAATTCACTTTTAATTTCTTTTCATTGCCAGTCAAGTGTAATTAATTGCATTTATGTTTTACTATATTTTTTTAACCATAATTTTAAAAGGTATTCAGAAAATGGAAAGAAAACTGTTTATAGTTTTAATTTTTAAATTTTCGAGCCAAGTTGGTGAATTTTAATAGAAAAAATATTTTGAATTTTGTAAACATTACATAAATACAACTTTTCAATTAAATAACAGGCAAAGAATATCTATATTTGGTTGAATTGTTTTGAAATTTTAAAACGGTTATTTTTTTACTTATTGTTTTTATATTTTCTTTGTTTTTTCCTTCTTACGAGTAGCGTCAGTCTTTTTTTATAATATCCATTAGTCACTTATATACGTATTTCCTCTTTACCTGTTCATTATTTTAAAATGTGATAAGATTTATTAAAAAAAATATTGCCAAATACGATCACTTTATTACATTTAAATACGATAACAGTACTTATATTTCTTTTGGCAATATCTCAAAGTTGAGGGGCATTAATTTTTATTTATAAACTGCGAATTTTTTCCACAAAGCAAACAAATTTTATAACACATAATAAAAAAGTTTTTAACTTTTCTAAATTAGGGTAACTTTATGTGCGACTCCATTCCATTTTAGGCAATGATTCACGTTACGCCAAAGACTAAATGCTTTTTAAAGCTAAATATTTGTTTTAATCGTTTTCTAAGAATATGAATTGTTTTTAAATAATGTATTTTTGCCAGTGTATTTAGAATACAATGATTTTTAGTAACTGTTTTTCCAAATTAAATAGCGTTTAATTTGAAACTTTCATTACATCCAAATTTAATTATTGCTGAATATAAATGTCAAATATCTATGGGTCGTACTTTAAATTTTAGTTTAAAATTTCATTTAAATAATTTTATTTGAAAATTAACAAAACATGTTAAAATGAATCACTTTGTAATAAATTAAGGTAAAAACCTTAAAAACGCCTAATTTTGTATATTTCAGCGATTTAAAAATTTTTTATGTTGATAGTCTGGCTTAAATTTCATCTCAATTTGTTTTTCTCTTTATGCTCTTTACTTACACTCTTTTCTTTCTATATGAAATTCCAATTGGTTTTTTTTCAACAACTTGAACTTATTGCTTTTTATAAATAAAAAAGCCATTTTTTATTTAATATTATTATAACTTAATACATTTTGTATTTGTTAAAATATATAAAAACTTAAATTTAAAACGACTGCTTTAAGCAGCATTAAGAAATGTTAATGCATGCTTTTGTATAACATAATAATAACCAACATGCGTATACAATTGTCTTTGTCTCTCTTATATGGTATTAAGCGGGTAGTAGTGAAATGAAAATACAATGAGCGTAAGAAAATCTAGGCGAGGCTTTTTGTTGTAAATTCATCTCACATTCGCTCATGCACACACAATCAAACATACACAAGATATGAATGATGTTGTGCTCTTTCCCTCTCGTTTTTAACATTTGGAAAGCCGATATAAGTTATTTTGTCAACGTAATCGTTTGTCACCACTCAAAAAATTCAGTAAATGAGCTCATTCGCTGCAAAAAGTTCGAGACGTAAGCTTCGTTTTGTGTGTGGAGAGTTTATGTTGTTGGCATTTTACAAAATAAATTTGTATATTTTATATAAAAAGTAATTATTATTTTAAATAATATAAAATTCCATTCTATTAATTTAAAAAATTCAAAGTGTAAACTTGTTATTAAAGTAAAAAATCATAAGATAACGTGAAATCAAAAGCCACTCGTAAAAAAGATAAAGAAAAATTTAAAGAAAAGTAAAAAAGAAGAAGCAGAAAAACCGGTGGTCGTTTTTTTTTTATCAAACGTTCCGCTTTGGAAATTATTCGTTGTCTCGTTTGTTTTTCTTTAACACTGTTCGCACTCGTTAAGTTCTTTAAAAAGAAAAATTAATAAAAAAGAAAGAAGAAGCAACACAGAAAAGGTGCTTTAAAAAGGAATAAAAAAAAAAATTACTTCTTGTTTACGAAAGGCAAACAACAAGTGCTAAAACCCTGCATTGTTCATATTTAAATATTTAATTTAATAAATTAAACGAAACAAAAATGACCACCAACATTCCACAAGGCACTCTTCTGGATGTGCTCAAGAAAAAAATGCGTCAAACCAAAGAAGAAATGGAAAAATATAAAGACGAATGCGAGGAATATCACAAACGTTTGCAACTAGAGGTTGTAAGACGTGAAGAAGTAAGTGCTTTCCATTGCATTTTTTTTCATTAAGAAGCTCCAAAAAATTATTTTTCAAGAAAATATACACTTCATAAGGTTTTTTTTTGTACTCTAGAACTTTTTTCGGCAAAGAAAATGTAGATATTCATAAGCAATTTGTGAAAAAGCCCCGCATAGGGTTTAACCAAAGAGAGAGACAAGGATAACTAGTGTATACCAATGTGAAAGAAATGCAAAATGTACTCAAGAGAGTTTCAAAAAGTAAATACTCTTGTTATTTTTATGTTTAGTAAAGAGAATTTTTCTAGGAATATAAAAACTGCATACAAAAACTATGTTAATTTGGTTGCCTATTTTATAATTTTTTTTTTGTTTAATAGTAAATCTTTTTCTCCTTATTTTAGTACAATTTTAGTTTCCTTTTTTCCTTTACTTACTATTCTGTTATCGATGGGTTATTATTGTTGTTGGGGGTGTTTTTTAATTCACAAGATATTTTATATTGAGCGTATATGTGTTTGTAACATATCTGACCAGTGCCGCCAGCCAGCTCATTCGAAACAAAAACGGAGAAAAAAGTAAAATGAATTCTTTACCTTATACGGCCATTTGTTTATTCTTCATTTATTATCGTCTATGTATATTATAGATGGGAAACATTAAACCAACCGAACCATGTTTGTGTGTGTCATGATAAAATATGTAAAAAAAAGTTCAATGTTACTATTTTTCCATTTCACTGTGTTTATCATTTTCTCCCTATTCATACATGTATGTATGTAAAATGCTCAGTGAATTTGTTTAATTTTGCTATAATTAGAGCTTATTTCAATTTCATTTTCCCTCTGTCACATTCTATTTGAGTATCTTTGGTGGATACAAATTTTCGTTTTTTTTCAGTTTTTGTGTTTTTAACAATTAATTGAAATTTTGTAATATAAATTGGTAAATTAATCTTTTTTATTTTTACTTTTCACAGTCACATGTTTTCTATTTATTTACAATTGTATGCGTGAAGTTAACAATCGCATTCTATATCACTAGGAATGTTCTTCTATTTGTTTACATTTGTCTGTATGTACCTTAAGTTGTCACAAGGATATTTGCCAATCTTGTGTTTAAAAGAAGTATTAACTAATTTTCTAAAAAAAATTTAATTCTACTATTTTTGAAGATATGCTAATAAAATTGCACATTGTTTCAGCCATAGAACATGCATGTGTATTTTAATGTATGTGTAGTTTTTTTTTCATTTGATTCCAAATGTAATTAATCAATGGGTATTACATTATCAACATTTAGAATTTAAATGCCATATCGATCAATTTTTCGAAACCTCTAAACCACAGTTAAATTTGTGTCAAACCATTTTTAATTAATCGATACAAATCCTTATTTTATAAATATTTTTATTGTTCCAAACAAGAAAATTTCGAAATGGAAAAAAGTGTTTTTACTAATAATATTCAAAGAACTTCAAGTACACAAAACACTGAATTTGCTCTTCAGTAGATACTATCGACATTACATAATTGATGAATCGTGTATAAATATGTACTTATGTTTGGATGATCCAGTTTTCTGTGTATTTTCCTATTTTGTTTCCATATATGTACCTTTTTTTTTGCTTGAAACGGCAGTAATTTCGGTTAATTTCGAATTAATTCTACATTTTTCATTTAAAGCAATCTAATAATAATAATAATAGTGTTCTAAAAATGTACATACATACACACATTTCAGAAATATTGTTCAATATACAGTTAAACACCTCTATCTTCTAATACGGCTCTCATATAATTTATTAATAACCAAAAGAGACCAGACCACACTGTTGCTCTTCGTCTTCATTCTCAAAAAAAAAGAAGAAAAAAAAACAAGAAGAAAGAATCAACAAAGTTTGAAAACCAAAATTGGTTTTTATCATCTTAAATACAAAAACAAAATACATTAGACATGTTGAAAAAAGTTTTCTTAAATATTTGTTTAACAAAAAAAAAAACACAGCAGACTTTTTAACGGGCAATCTTTTGGTATATAACTAAGTTTGTATGTGTAATAATTTTTTAGAAGTAACTGAATATTTAAGTCCCAAATTTGCCCCATGGCAACGTTAGTGTTGTTGTTCCGAAACACATACATGCATACATGTTATCCATTGAAAAAATACACTTCACTCCCTTTTTGTCATTGACTTTTTTGTTTTTTAAAATAAAATCAAAAAAATAAAAAATATACAAATTTCTATGCTTTGAATTAATACTCACGGCGTTTATTAATACTCACACAAAATAACACTACACTCATTTTGCTACCCCAGCTTGTTAATAATGATGACGTAATTTTGTGTGCCACGGACCTTTTAATATCTTTTGGTTTTTATGGAAATTTGAATTGATAATGGAAAATATTTATTTTTATTGATAATACCAAGATGACTAAGATTTAGTGAATAAATCTGGAAGACTAGAATTGATAGAAATTTGTACCCACAGTCTTAAATAAGTGAATTGCTCCGATATACTATTGCATTACATGTGATGTCAGTATAACTTTATAGTCTTATAGCGAATTATATTTTAAGGAATTCTTCAGTTTCAAGTAACGAAATGTTTGCGTGTTTTTTTTTTATTTGTTTGGTTGTCTAGAAGAAAATCAGAAGCATAGTTTTCTTCCTATAATCTTTTCCTTTCAGCTGGTACTTGATCGTACGAATCAATTGATGGACGGAAATTCAAAAAGAATTTCATTAATTACACAAGGATCATAAAGAAAAGAGAGCATTTTCAAACCAATAATACGTTTTGTTTTTAGTGTGTTTAAAAATTGGGCTTCCATTAGGTTAAAAATAAAAAAACATTATGTTATGTGTATATTTTCATTAAAATAATAATTTTTTGGAGCATATATTTGAGTTTATTATGTATTAAGGTTTTACCATAAGCACTAAGATAACATTTAAGTTAGAGTACAAGTTATAATGTAAAACAATGTATTTATTTTACTTTGAATTATTTGCAAAAATTTTAGGCTGAATCTGAGGTTGCTGCTTTGAACCGTCGCATTCAATTGCTCGAAGAAGACTTGGAACGTTCAGAAGAACGTTTGGGTTCTGCCACAGCTAAGCTCTCTGAAGCTTCCCAAGCTGCTGATGAAAGTGAACGGTTAGTATTCTATTTCAATGCGAATTGTATTGAAATATTATTTTTATTATTATTTTATTCAATATAATTTCTTATTTTAAAAGAGAACTTTGAAAAAACGTTCTATTAAGTTTAATTCTAAGGTTATATGGTGAAGGGTTATTTTTCGGTTTATTTTTTTTATACAAACGTAAATCTCTATTAAGAAATGATTTTTGTACACAAATATAATCGAATGAATTAGGATACGAAAGGCTCTTGAGAATCGTACAAATATGGAAGATGACAGAGTAGCTGTTTTGGAAGCCCAATTATCTCAGGCTAAACTAATTGCTGAAGAAGCCGATAAGAAATACGAAGAGGTATAATTTGAAAACCAAATAAATTTTCTTTCAATCAATAGGGTATTAGGGTTTTAGGGCCATTGCTTAAAAATGATAATGTTTATCTATTTTTAATATCTTAACTAAATTGAGGTTAGGTACTTCATACTGGGTAATGCTCTCTTTTCTTGTGTAATTCAACAAGGTAAAACCACTTTATATATGCTCCATAAAGTGGATATAATTTTAATATAATAATAATTAATGTATTTAAATATTAATATATTTTGTTAAATAAAAAATCCTGTTTTCATGATTTACAAATGTAATGAAAACTGGAGTTTTTATTCGTAATCATAAGTTTAATTTTATAAGTTTATATATTGTGTATGTATTTATAATACGTATTAGGCATGCAACAATTATTATTAGAAAATAAAAACTATTTTAAGTAAGTTTTTGTATGTGTTCCTTGGGAATGTTAAACAAAATATTTTCCACTTAGTGGTTTATTAGCAAATGATAATGAATTCCTTGTTACCATCCTTTCTGCTGCTATATTAGTGATAATTTAACTGCCAAATAATACCTTTGAAAAACTTAATTTGTTTGCAAAGAGAACAATTTTTTTTATGGGATTGTTGCACACCTAAAATTTATGTCTGATGAAGAAAATCACCTTTTAGTTTAAGTATTTCTAAATTATATAATATTTTTAATAATTAATTGTATATTTGAAAAATGAAAACGCTGTAGTATATTTATATAGACTCTTAAAGCATATAATATTTAAAATTGTTCATGAACATTTAACATTCTACATCACCATATGTTGTGTGGATTTATATCTAAAATATTGATATATTTATTGTCAATATTTAACTCAGAAAGTAATATATTTCAACCATACTCCAATTATTGTTGCTTATTGCATTTGTCCGAAACAAAATATGAAAACCCCGATTTAAAATAATTACAATTTGATTTATTTCTATTTTGATAGCTATTATTCTATTCTATTAATAGTTTAATCTATTCTATTAATAGTTTAATAGTTTCAGTTTAAGAAACTGATACTAACCCTTCTTTTTTTCTGTTAAGTTATACAAATCCGGAACATTTCCGACTTGTCGGAATGTAATTATTCCTTAAATTATTGTATACAAGAAATATTTTGTACAATAAATATTATAATATAAAACTTATATGAGTGATGTAGGAGGTTATCGTATAATCTAGCTGGGCCGACTTTAACATTGTCTAGAATATCCAATGCTTTAAGAGGCCTATATAAGTTTGTTTTAGAGAAAATGGCTTACGATTTTAGTTTAAAACTTTGAAAAATTTTTCTGTTTTCCAAAAAAAAAATATGAAATTTTACCTAAACACCGTCAACCTTTTTGGATGCTAAACTTTACTACGCTACTACATACATATTCAACCATGAATGGCAACTTTTTACCATCACCGAATATAAATGAATGAATGAATGCTGTTGCGCACCACCTTCAATTAATTTTTTTTGTCAATGTTCGTTTTGTATGCGTGTCAATATGTGTCTGTCGTTCTATCCTGCGTAAAATGTTATACGTCATGTCTTGTGGACGATGAATGACACATCATCAATGGTTTTACTATTGCAATATACTCCGCTATTACTCTTGGATGTCTTCTATGGGCAATTGAAAACGAAATATTGATCTACGATACACGAAAAACAACAGTGCTCGCAAGATCCTCGAGAATCGCGCCCTCGCCGATGAAGAACGCATGGACGCTCTTGAGAATCAATTGAAGGAAGCTCGTTTCCTTGCTGAGGAGGCTGACAAGAAATACGATGAGGTGCAAATTATAACCAATTTGAAAAATTTAATTTTTGCCGATGCTAGTTGTTCATCATCTACCAACAATAATATCAATAACAATAGTGATGCAAATCAATGTGCTACTAATAATAATAACAATACTGATAGTGATTGCTCTACTAATACTAAAACTAATAAGGATACTACTACAGAAGATTCAAATGTCACAGTACCATCTGCAACTCCAACTCCAGATAGTTTGCAACAAACCTGATTTCAGTTTCATACATTTGCTAAATTACTCATACTATGAAACATCTGTTTATTGGAAAAGAAAAACAATTTATTGAAACATAAAGAAAACTATCACTGACAATGATATTTTATTAAATTTATAAACATACTCTTAGACATAGAGTTTGAGAAAGCATGTCTAAATGTAATTCTCGTATAGAGAACTCAAGGAAATGGGATGCTTAAAACAAATCCTAAAATGATTTTATATATGTTTGTTAAGGCGAATGATGGAGTTGGTTTCTTATTACTTAAGAACAAAAGTTAAAAAAACAAAAACTAAACAATACATATTGAAAACTTGTGCTGCTAAAAAAAATTATTAAAAATTTATTAATTAAGTGAATTTTTCTCCTTTTTTTTTTTTGTAAAAACAAAATTTATTTTAATAATGTTATCATTGTATTTAACATAAAATTTTATCAGTTGTATAAATACATATATACAATTTATATGTATATATATATATATAATTGACGAACGTTTTTAAGATAGTGTACATCGTAAATTATAAAACGGCAAAGCCTTAATATAATTTTTAAAACTAAATTGTATTTTAAGGAGCTTCTTGAAAATCAAAAATCAATAACTAAAAATCTAAATCAATTAAATATTGTAAAAAGTGCTTAGCACTTTACTGAAGAAAGAAAATGATCAAAAACTTATATATTTCTCATGTAATATTTCTTTATGTTAATTTTTCTTAAACAAATTTTATTTTTTTAATGTCCAATGTTAATTTGTATCTCTAATTCGGTTTTTTGTTCGGTAAAGTGTATTTTTTTTTAATTAATTATTATCAGTATAAAATATTTATACAGACACAGCATATTTATAAAAAAAAACTTTTTTTTGCTTTATCTTAATTATAATTAAATTTTATTTTTTTGCTATACATTAAAATATGTTTAATTATAGAAATTAAAACTACAGTAATTTAATAAAGTTAAACATGATCTTCATTTAAAGAAAAAGCAAAAAATTTATATTGAATTTTGTCTTATTTCTTTTTTTTTACAATTATGGAGCGTTACACTGAAAAGAGAAAGAGAGAGAGAGAGATGGGAAATAATTTTAACAAATGTTCTTGAAAGTTTTTGGGACACTACATTTATTGATTAATATATGACATTAGATAAGTTTTAAGTGCTATTTTCTTTAGGAAACTATATGTCTAATGAATCTTTTTGAATTACTTTGCTTTTACGGTAGTAGCAGGTTAATTAGGAGCAGATAACAATTAAATGCAATAAATATAATACATATTTATATTTGCTAGAGATATACTTATATTTTCTTTAACTATTAATTATTATCATAATTTTTTCAAATTAAAAAAATTACCTATTGACAGATTATCAACCAAAAATGACTTGCTTTTGGTATTTTTTTTGAAGGCCATTAGTAGTGCAATTAAAATAAAATTTCTGCTATAATAGTTATATAAACGAAAATTCAGTTTTTCATATATATTGTAGGTTGAAAACACTCGAATATTTATTACGGAAACCCAATTTCTTTTCACATATTTATTCATCGCCTTAAATGAATAGATGGTGTGGATGATCTTTTAACTTCACATGTTTGCCTTAAATGAATAGATGGTGTGGATGATCTTTTAACTTCACATGTTTGCTTTTGATAAAACCTTTACAAATATTGTATAAACTACAATTTTACTTACAATGACGTCAACTTTGTTCAATTGAGTTAACGGTTAAAGATAACAAAACAATTGAAATTTTACTAATTAACGAGTTCTTTGCTTTTCTTTTTTTTTACCAAAGTTGCCAAATCATATTACTTATGTAATAATTGAATAAAAATTTATTCTTGGAAAGAAAAAAAAAGCACGTATGTATGCTACCTAATTCATAAGAAATTTTGTTTTCTTTTTTAAAAAGTGATGGAGTGTCTTCGTACACATATTTCTTTAAATAATCATCACACATTTTTTGATTAAATGATTCATACTTCACTGTTGTTGTTGAGTGTGGATATGAGTTGTATGCATTAAAACCTCTTCCACTATAGCTTTGTTTAACAGCAGCTCTGAGTAATAATAATAAAAGAAAGCAGATTTTTGTTTAAATTCAAAATAAAAACAAGAGAAACAAATAAAAAAAAAAATATTTTCATATGTTTTTGTATAAATTTATGCAAAAACAAAATAAATAATGCCTTAAACATGCATAAGTTAAAATGCTTTATTTGGCCATGAATGATTGACCACAGCTTCAGCGTCCAAACAGTATTTACATTCCAACCGTTAATTATATATTGTTGTGTTTCAACGCCTGTAGTACCAACTTATACAGTAAACAGTGGTCGAATTTCGATTGCTTAATATGGTATTAAAGTTTTAATTCAATAAAGATTCAATTCATGTTTCTATTAATTTCTCTTTTATTTTAAAAGCAATGCAAAGAAAACATTTTATTTATATGTTGCAATTACATAGTTACTTATTAGCAAACGTTTGTTAAAAAAAGTGTAAAAACTAAAGTTTTCATTGTTTTATTTGATACATAGGCGCTATTAAAGCTATAAATACCTTGAAATATGAGGAGAGCTTCCATTTCGTTTAATAGGGTGAACCTACAAAAAATTTTGAAATATAATACAAATATATTGATTAGAACTACAGATTCTATAGTTTATTTTTAAATTAAAATGCAATTACAAGTTGAATTCTAATTATTCCGAGCGAGGTGCGAAGACAATAAGGCAATGCAAAATGTATTGCTGAATAGACTTTAATACCAAATCGTGTCTCAGATGGATATCAACTGCATACATACGCACCTACTAGCTGTGCGGTATGAAATTGTCTAGATTAGATTTTAACTTTCTAGAATATTTTTTTCTTCGAATTTTATAAATAAAGTGAACTTTTTAATTATTTAAGCTTCAAGGTGACATAATTTGGACAATAGAGTTTTACTAACAATTAGTACTTCATCAAAATTATTTACTTTTATAGTTTATTGATTTATTTCGTATTCCAAAGCCATCAAAAAATGACATGCTAATCGTTACCAAAGAGAGTGGCAATGACGAATACTTGGTACGGAATACTAGGCAGGAAATGATGCTTACTGACACATAGCAGGATTCGTCTAATCAACTAAGTTTGGGGGACATAATAGGAAAACCTTAGAAAAGGGTAGTAGTAGCAGTACTATAGAAGCTCTACATAACAATATTAACAAAAAGGGATATTGAACCCTAAACCTCAAATTGACAGACTGCTCATTAGCCTACTGAGACACTTTTTTTTTATAGATTTATATATGTACAGTATATTTTTAATGACACATTCCTTATTGACGCCAAACATCATCTAGAGGTCCGTAAAGTAATTATGTACTTTGAAGAGCATTATCGGACAACTCTATATAGATTGGGAACCATACAATAACACGAGTTGTTGTGATCTTTTAGTAATCCTACACAGCAATAATTATAATAATGTTGTAACAGACAGCCTATGCTCCCTAGAGGAGTAAGAGGAACATACATATATGTATATGTATATATAACAGACAGCCAATGATGGGTATTTAACCCTCAAATTGACAGGTTACTCACTATCCTATCGAGGTGCCGTTTTACAGATTTATATTTATTGGCTCTAGTGAGTTCCTTTTAGGGAACTCAATACTTTAGCATACAACAGAATGTTTAGTATGTCATTTTTCTCTCTTTTTCCATTGTAATTGTTTTACGACATTTTATCAGTGACATGATAATATAGGCTTAATTTGATTTAATTTCCAAAACTATGTAAGAGATAACATTTATGAAAAGATAACCCTATTGTTACTTTTAAATGGAGTAATAGCAAACGAATGCATTCAATAGGAAGCGCTTTATTTCAGTTAACTTAGTTTAACAGGTCGTAAATTTTTTTTCTTTAAATGGCGTATTTAATTGAATGGCAATGGAATCAAGATAAAAACTTTAAATAAAGAAAACTATACATAGTGTGTGGTTGATTAAAAAATTATAAACAAATATTGTTTTTGAATCCGTAAACTCGAAATGTATATATTTCCTTAAACGATAGACTATCAAATCAAGGAAACGTTAAACTTTTGTGTTCATTAGCCATGAAACTTAATTTTTTAATAGATTAAATGAAAAAGAAAACGTTTCGTATTAATATTAGAGTCAAGGTTAATACCGGATTTGAACACTGTTGTTAAATTGACGGGAGGTTTCTTAAGGAAAATGTAATTCAGAAGAATTTAATTTGTTTTATAAAAACTTTCAAGAACATTAGACATTTAGGAAATTATAAGCTTTCTCTTTTTTCTCGAAGTGTAATCTGAAAATTTAAATTAAATTTAAAACGTATTTTATTAAAAATATGCTGGAATATAGTACTTAAGGTTATGCCGTTTACAAATTACACTCAGTCATTATGTTTAAGCACAAGTTTCCAATATATTTATATACATATATTTAGATAAAAGATGAAACACTTTGTTAATATATATGTATGTATGTACATCATAAGTTATTAATATATCATAACAAAACCTAAAATGTTGCAGCCTTTAGTAAAACATGCCAAAAAGAATACTTAACTAATGCTATTAACCAAACTTCTAATGCAACCTCAAAAAAAAAAAAATGCTGTGTTTAAATCGTACTGCTGTTAAGCCAATGCTTTAAGTTTATTGTTGACGAGAAAAGCAAAAAAAAAAAATGGAATGAATGCCAACGTTTCTTGTTTGTACTGATGTTGCCAGCTTACGCACCACCCAACCACCAAACTGAATATAATGTTTTCTTTTCTGTATTTTTGTTTAATTCTCCCTTTTTCCCCCGAACCACCAACGTTTTTTGTACAATCTTGTATGATCTTGTGGAATTATTTATATATAATTTGAACGTATGAATATTAAAAGGTTGCCCGTAAATTGGCCATGGTTGAAGCTGATTTGGAACGTGCTGAAGAACGTGCCGAACAAGGAGAAAAGTAGGTTTTTTTTACAATTGAAGCATAAATATAATAACCGTGTTTTTAATGTTAACGTTTAAAGCCTGGATTAAATTTACAGTTATAAGATAATTGTGTTTTATTTATTTGAAAACTTTATATTTTACTTACGAAAACCTAACCTCAACAAAAAAAAAAAAAAATAAACTTTAAAATAAATTTAGCTAGCTAGTTATTTTTTGTATTTTGTTTTTAATTAACAACTTGTTTTTGTATAAAAAAATGTGAATAATTATGTTGTATAGTTAGCAGTAAAGGCATGTTATCTGTTTAAATTCATTGAAAATGTAAAAATAAACTCATTAGTTTGTTTGTGTAAATTTACAAAAGCAAAAACAAAAAAAAAATCGTTCACATTTTTTGTAAACATAATTCAAGTTGTATGTGCATTTTTTAATTTATTTTTTAATTCATCTTTTATTTTAATTTAAAAACTAATATACGATTTCTTTTTTATTTTATTGAATGCTTTTTTTTCAAAACATTTCATTCTTTTGAAATGTTAATGCGCTGCTCTCTTTTTCTTAACCTATAAATTCCTGCTCCTGTGCTAATAATTTAAAACGCAAAAAACGATTCCCTGAAATGTAATCATTCATTACCAATTTTTGTATGGAATTGTTGTATGTATGCTGGTGCTCATATAAATTGTTGTTGTGTTGTGTTGTTTGAAACTAACCTAAAAACGAAACCAAAATGTAAAGGTGGCCAGAAAATTAGTCCTCATGGAACAAGATTTAGAACGTTCTGAGGAAAAAGTTGAACTTGCTGAAAGGTTTGTTAATTCTAATATTGTTTTTGTTAAAAACTAACACTAACATTACATAATATTTATTATTTTTTTTATTAAAAAAAGAGGTAAAATATGTTAAAACTAAAAAAAGTTGAACTTTTTTCTGTTAGACAATGTGCTTTAAAATTGAATAAGATATTCTATTTTACCTTTTTTTTTTGAAAATATTTTATATAAATTTTGTTAACAATAATTATAATTAATTAATCTTTGCGTTTTTTTTTAAATTAAATTTTATTAGCAAAATTGTTGAACTTGAAGAAGAACTCCGCGTCGTTGGTAACAACTTGAAATCCCTTGAAGTTTCTGAAGAAAAGGTCAGTAAACAAATTTCTAATAAACTTGTAAATAAAACAATTTTATTCTTATATAAAGTAATACAAGAATAAAAATCAATTTTAATAAGACAGTTGAAATGTTTTAAAAATATATGTATTTATGTACTATACGTCTTAAACATTTTCATTGCAAAACAAATTTACTTGGAAGTTTTTATTCAAGTTTCAAAGCAAATAACTTTCCTGTTAGGCATGTAAAGGTATCGATTATGTAATCAAGGATGTTCTTACGTCCAAATACACGCAACAAATTTGTTCGTTCACGTACTATTCAAATACAAATTAATTTCAACTGAGAAAATACTTTTTTCAACGAAAACATCCATGAGTTTATGACAACTGAACATTGTAAGACTCTAAAGATTCAAAATTAATTCAATTTGGAAGAACTTGTAGATCTATATAAATTGTTTACAATATTTTTAAAACATTTCTCGTATGTACTTATTTCAAAATTGATTTTTCTTAATATTATTTTATATTTATATTTTTAATATTTTATTAACTATGATATTTTTATTTTCCCCTCTATTATTATAAATAAATAAAAAAAAATAAAACACCATCTATTCCCAACATTTATATATAAATATAAATAAAACATCCATTATTATACCTATATCATTTTGTACATTGTAAAATAAAACAATAATATACCCTACAAACAAACCCAACCACCACCACCTACACCTGCTGTTTAAAACCACAACAACAACAATAAATAGGCTAACCAACGTGAAGAAGAATACAAGAACCAAATCAAGACCTTGAACACCCGTCTCAAGGAGGTATATATTTTAAAACTGAAAAATAAAATCACTTTTCTTATTTCTAATAAGAAAGGTTGATTTAAAACAAAAAAGAAAAAAGAAAAAAGAAAAGTAACAAACTTCCCAAAAGAAAATCAACACTATTATTATATACACAACCAAATGTAATACAAAAGATAATGTATTTTTACATATGCATATGCTAAAAGAAGAAAAAGAAATCTCGGCTAGAACCAATTTATTTTTCTATAACAGAATAATATTGGTTCTCCCAAAGTCTAGGGGTTTGGTTTAAATGTTCTAACCATAAAAATAAAATAAAAAATGTTTTTATTGTTGTTGGCTGCAAGATATAAATATGAAGAAGTGTTTTGAAATTCTTTATTAATTTGTTTTTGGAAATGAAACGCACAAAACCGTTAAACATCTCGTTATTTTAAAGTTTATCTATCTTTTGTGTGTTAGAAATGCTCATTTTAATTTCATAATTTCTTTGTAATACCACCACCTTATATCCTTTATTATATGTATTAACAAATCTATTTTATATGTAAGTTATCTCGTTTTACATACATATGTACGTTTAAATACATATATATTTTATGAAATATCTACCGATATTTATGCTAAACATTTATATTACAAAACGTTTTTTAATCAATTTAATTGTTGTTTTTTTATTTTCATATTTTGTTTCCTGCTTTTGAAAAAATAATAATAATAATATATGTTTATTTATATATGCAAATTTATAAACATATCTTATGCGCGCATTTGCAACTACAATTTACTGCTTGTGGTTGATATAACTTAAAACGTAATAAATTTTATGCATGCTTTGTTTAACATTAAAAATTGCTGCAATCGATAATTGTTAAATGTGTTTGTTACACCTTTTTAAATCCTACAAACTTACTACAAACCACCCACCCACCACCTGTTTTATATTTAAAACCCTATTTGAAAAAAAGGCCACACAAAAAGAGGAAACTTTTGAAACACAAATAAGAGTTTTGGATCATCAATTAAAAGAGGTATTAATAAAATAAATTTATATAAATATGTATTATGTGCTATGGGTTGTGGAGTAATAAATAGTAAATAGAAAATAGTTTAAAATTTTAATTAATTTGGTGACGGTAGCCTTTTAGTGTTTAATTTAAATATTTATTGTCAAATAAACTTATAGTTCTAGCAAATATAGTGGATGCTAAGGTATTAGGGATTAGTACTTTTTTAAACACTTTCACTTTTATCAACTTATAAGAGAAGGTTTAGAAGGAATTAAAATTAAATTCACTTCATGTATGTGTGTATACACAATTGATAATTTTTCTTTGTTCATAAATCTAAGGCACATAGGGCTGTTATTTCTAGTCAGTCAAAATTTTAAGTATTTTACGACTTTAGAAGCAAGTTTTTCATTAAATTAAATATTTAAATTATAAAACCCATTTACTTTATTTTGTTTATTACACTTCAATAACTTCCAGTAGAAATTCGAATTTAACATTTGCATTTACCCTACCTACCGATTTCCTTTCCACTTTATTTTATAATTAAATGATGATAGAAAAAAAGAAAAGAAAATATTAAATTGCACAAATTGTTATTCTCAATTTTAATATTTCCTTAAAAATGTACATAAAATATGAAAAATTTAAACAAATATTTGTATTTGAGTTTGTCTAAAATTAAAAGTAAATTTTGTATAAACAAATTTGATATTTTCTTCTTATTTTTTTTTTTTTAATTTTCTAACAGTAATAACAATAACACGGACCCAAACATTTCTTGACAAAGAAACATGAGTATTAAAACAAAACAAAAAAGTTTTAAAACATAACAAATATTTAATAAATTAAAATATAAAATTGATTGAATATTATTTTGAGGAGAATTAAAAATAAAAACAAAGAAAAAAATCATAGTCCTTTTAGAGCACGTCGTCTATTTTAATTATTTTTGCAAATTTTTAACTTTAATGTACCTTTTTTGTTTTGTATATAATAAAATTGAAAACAACCATTTGTGCATTATTGCAAGAGAATTTATATTAAAATTTTGTTTCCTTATGTTTTAGTAGAAGGAATGTGTAAACAAATATGCATCTCTAAATAAATATGTATATCCTATTAAAGTTTCTGGAAATTAATCTGAAATTAATTAAAAAACCAAAAAAAAAAACATGAAATCATCGGTAGTTCTTTTATAAATGAACTTTCAATGTATGTGAAAAGCAAAAAAAAATTAAATACTCATGTTTACTTTTCAAATTGCTTTAGGCCCGTGAAACCCAAAGTCTTATCGAACAGGAAATCAAAAAAGCAAAAGAAAATTTACGCACTGTAAGTTTTGGGTAACAAATTATCGATAATGAATGATACGTTTCTTTTTGCTTTTATCAATTAACGAGTAGATTTTGAACAGAAATAATACGTAAATATGTTCTTTTTATATTTATTATACAGGATAGTAATGAAAAGCATCGTTAATAATATGTAACACAAGAATTGTTGTCTAATAGTGTATAAAATGTATATAGATTTCTTTTTTTTTATATTTATAATAGTTTGATGTCTAGCAAAGTACAACATTTGGTATAATTTTTTGGTATAAATTAAAATAATTTATAATCTTTTTTTATATATATTGAATTAATATAGCATGTTGCTTAACAAAATTATTTTTCAGTTTTAATATATTAAAAGCTAAGCTGTTTTTCTATTAATATATTTATATTTTATACTACTAGTAATATTTTATTTGATTTACTAACATAAATAAAATTATTATTTTGTATTAAATTCTATGCTAATCTTTATTATCTATTTAATTTTGCTTGACTTATATTTATTGAAATAAAAAGAAAGTGAAATGAAATGTTATGAAATCAAAATGTAAACGTTTAACTATGGTTTTGGTAGTCAAATACTATTAGAAAAAATAAATTTGGGAAGCTTATGTTATTTTTTTCTTAAAATCAAAATTAAGGAAATAAAGACAATATTGCCAATTCGTTGCTTTTAAATTAAGAAAATTGTGATTTTGAATATTACTACTCTTAAAATAATTAAAATATTTGCAACGTGTTTAAGTTTAAAATTTAAATAAACTGATTGTCTTTGTTTCCTTGCAATTTTTATAATGCCTTAATACATATACACATATACTAATAATTTTTCTTTTATTATCCTATTCATAAAGGCTGAAGCTCGTGCTGAATTCGCCGAACGTTCCGTTCAAAAATTGCAAAAGGAAGTCGACAGGCTCGAAGGTAAGTTATTTTTGTTTCTTTTAAACTTTTTCCTTAAAAAAAAAACAAGTAAAAAAATCTGGATATATTTCTTAGTTGAAGTTATAAAAAAAATTTGAAAATAAAAGAAAAATATATTATGTATAGGCATAATACATAGAGTAGGAAAAATTGAAATTTTTGTATCCTTCTGTTAAATGTTGTTTAATTGAACATACATACATATTTTATGTTTTTATTTTTGTATTTTTTTAATTTTTATTTTATTTTTTATTAAACATTTATTTTTCATTTTATTTTTTTGTATTTATTAACATGCTTTATTTAAAACAAAAATTGCCTGTTATTGTTTGCCTGCCAAAAATATGAATTTGTTATGTTTTACTAAAACTCGAAACAAAAAACTGCTCCAAATCCTGTGTTGTTTATACATATTACTGTACTGTTTTGCTGTTGTCTACTATGCTGCTGTAACAAACAATATCAAAAACATTTGAAATTAAATAACAAACGTTAACACTCCTTGCTAAAAAAAAATCAAAAATAACCTGCCAAACGAATTATACACAATTAAATTGCTGCAAATTAAGATGACTTGATGAACGAACGCTCCAAAAATAAACTGCTACAAGAGGAAATGGAGGCCACTCTGCATGATATTCAAAATATGTGAAATCATTTATGTTATTAACATGAAATTTACAATTACAACAAACAACAACAAGAGTTTTTAAAAACAGAAACTACCACACTAGCCTAAAAGAATTCATTTAAATTTCTTTTTAGACATTTAAAAACAAAAGAAAAAAAAAATCACAAATTTAAATGAATTCGTTAAAGAAAAAAAAGGAAAAAAGAAAACTATTTTATTTAAGAAAATGCAGCGTCTACTTTTAATTCTCAAATCTTTTAGAGAGATTTACCCTTTAATTTAAATTAAAAAGGAAATTTAAAATTTTAACTTCTATGACGTTAATTTAGCTAAAAATAAAAAAAAAACAAACAAATAAAACACGCCGCGCCGTATTTTCACCTTTAACGTTAAAAATTCCAACTGAAATTATTCTACTTCTCTTTCTGTTATGTTCTATAAACGGGAAAGAAAAAATTATCAAAGCATTCCAATCAAAACTATAATATAAATACAATATTATTATTTGTAGTATTGCCAGTAATTTTATAATTAATTTTATAATTTTTTCTTTTCTCTCTGTAACAGAATTTGTATTTTCTGTTTCGCTTTATTTAAAACTTTCCAACATTTCTTATTTTTTTTTTTTTGGTTAAAATTTGTATGTAATTTTCTTTTTTTCCCCCCTGTATTAATATTTAATTTTTTTTAATGTTGTAAAATACAAAATAATTCATTTATTATTATTTTTTTTCATTGTGTAATATTTTTTAAGTTATTTAAACATTTTATAATCAAAATTTATTTCTTCAAAAACAACAAAATCGAACATTATTACTATGATGACAAAGCAATTAAAACAATTAAAATGAAACTACAATGATAATCTAGCAAGAAAAGAAAGAAAGAAGTATTCCTTTTAAGCAAATTATTTTCTTAACATAATAAAAAAGAAATTTTGATTTTTATATAATATTATATACAATAATAAATTGTATTCCTTTATTAATGTATTGCTTTTAAAATATATTTCTAAAGAAATAAAAAATAGTAATTATTTTTTGCATAAATTAAAAACAATTAAAAAAAGACAATATAGTATACATAATATGTTCATTATTTACAACTACTTTTTTTTTAATTATTATTTATATAAAACTATTATTTACAAATAAACTATAAACAAAATCAAATAAAAAAGACAAAAAATCAAAATCAAAAGAAACAAATTTCGCTGCAATTTGCACAAGACATAAAAATAAAAATATTTTCAATGAAACCTTTAAACCCATATATGTACTTACAAAACTTATTTAATGAAATTATCAGTGTGTTTTTTATGCGTTTATTGCTTTTGTGTTCGTTAAAAAGTGTCGTCCCCGCTTACAAGGATTTCCTTAATTGGCTGTTACTGAACAAAGTATTTGAAACGAAAAACTCTCTTCTTCTAATGATTGCCTCATTTAATAGAATTTTTTTTTATTTTTTCTTATTGTTTTAATTTTGTTAACTTATGCGCCGCAACTGCTAATCTATGCTAACCATAATAAACCACTATAAAAATGTATATAAAATGCCAAAACCAACCTCTCACATAACCAATCAACCACAACCACCACCACCACTATTCCTTTTTTTTTGTAAACGACTACGAAACCAAAAATATTTAGACGAAATTATAACGGAGAAAGAACATTATGCCATTATTGGCGACAGTTTGGATAATACATTTGTAGAGTTAATGGGAATGCCACCATTCTATACTGATCGCAATCCCAAGCCATCAACACCAAAACTGCCAACACCCACGCCTGAGGAAATTGCTGCCGCCGAAACTGCAGCTGCTGATGCTGCTGCGGCTGAAGCTAAAGCTGCTGAAGATGCTGCTGCAGCCGAAGCAGCTGCTGCGGCAGGAGGTGAAGGAGCACCAGCTAGTGAAGGTGCACCAGCTGCTGAAGGAGCCGAAGCCGCTGCACCACCACCACCTAAAGAACCAACACCACCACCACCACCACCACCATTCGAATATGCCATCGATTTGCCACCAGAAGGTGCTGAAGTGCCCTATGTTAAGAATTACGAACCAGGTCAAGAGCCACCACCACCAGCTGAAGCAGCTGCCGAAGGTGCACCACCAGCTGAAGGTGTTCCACCTGTTGAAGGAGCACCGACAGCTGAAGGTGCTGCGCCTGCTCCTTCTGCTGAAGGTGATGCAGCTGCTCCACCTGCCGAAAGTGCTGCACCAGCTGAAGGAGCACCCGCTGCTCCTGCTGAAGCTGCTGCACCTGCTCCGCCTGCTGAAGGAACTCCTGCCCCTGCACCGCCAGCTGAAGCTGCCGAAGCCCCACCAGCCTAAATTCGAATCATATATTATTTTACATCTCTTCAGACGGTGCTGTAAATTAAAGCTGTGATTCTTTTAGTTTTCAAATTTTACATAAAATGTGTGGTTAAAAAAAAAAGGAAAAATATATCGAGTGACTAATATTCTCAACTTTTCCGCTAATTCATGTTCTATTTCTCTTTGTATCTCTTCATGTTCAAGTCCTTGTTAGCTATGTCACCTTCTATTTTCTTTCTTTCCTACTTGAATATCCGTTAGAAAATTATCACACTTCTTTCTTTCATTCCTATCTCTTTCTCTCTATGCTATCTTTTATTTTATTTCACTTTTTTCTTTTTTTATTTTACATTTTTTAATGCGCTTCTGCTTCATAACCCCACATACAATAAAAAAAAACAAAAAAAAAATTTAAAAATAAAAATACGATGATAATAATAAAAATAAATAAATAAACGTAATGAAAAAGACGAAATCATTGTTGAAAAGGAACGTTACTGTTTAATTGGAGACAGTTTGGATTTGGCATTCATGGATTTGATACCAGACTTGGAACCATTCTATACACCACGCAATCCCAAGCCACCTACACCGAAAGTGCCAACACCTACACCCGAAGAGATCGCTGCCAAGGAAGCCGCTGAAGCGGCTGCTGCTGCCGCAGCTGCAGCTGAAGCAGAAGCCGCAGAAGCAGCTGCTGCAGGGGGAGAAGCTGGTTCACCCAAGGCTGAAGGTGCTGCCGAAGGAGCAGCTCCAGCTGCTGAGGGCGCCGCTGAAGGACAACCAGCTCCCGCACCTGAACCACCCAAGGAACCAACACCACCACCACCACCGCCACCACCATTTGAATATTCCATTGATTTGCCTCCAGAAGGCGCTGAGGTGCCATACGTTAAAAATTATGAACCACCACCACCCGGTTCTGAACCAGCTGAAGGAGCTGCTCCACCAGCTGAGGGTGCTGCTCCACCAGCTGAAGGTGCTGCGCCTCCAGCTGAGGGTGCTGCTGCTCCTCCGGCTGAAGGTGCCGCGCCAGCTGCTGCTCCTCCTGCTGAAGGTGCTGCTCCTCCGGCTGAAGGTGCCGCACCAGCTGCTGCCCCTCCTGCTGAAGGTGCTGCACCAGCTGCAGCTCCTGCTGAAGCTGCTGCCCCAGCTCCCGCAGAAGCTGCATCGGCGCCCGCAGAAGCAGCTCCGGCACCTGCCGAAGCCCCTGCATCTTAAACGCGGTTAATTTAAATATCTCAATACAAATTTAAATCAAATACACACAACAGCCAGGCTAAAACTAAGCTGCCAAATATTAATTTAAACAAATGCCATGAAATCTTTTAAGCATGAATTTTATAAAATATATTTTTTAATAAGGAAAACACTTGCCGAATATTTTCTTTTTTTTTTATTGTTCTTAATGCATTAACAATTTTATAAAACAATTCCAATATTTAGCTGCTGAATTGACAATTGCTGCCGCTTTAAAACAAGCATTGCGCTTAATTACTTAATTTTTTTTAAAAAAAAGGTAATTTTTTATTTTATTATTTTTATTTTTCGTTTGTGTTCAATTTAATGTGAAGAAGGAAATATGAAATGTAACGTCAATGATATGTGTTTGAAGGAAAAATGTAACGTTTTTAGGGATACATTTATGTTTTTATAATTTTTTTAATTTTATTTTTTAATTTATTTGTTTTCTTTTATTTATTTCCTCTTAATTTAATTAGACGACCTTGTTTTGGAAAAGGAAAGATACAAGGATATCGGCGACGATCTCGATACCGCCTTCGTCGAACTTATCCTCAAGGAATAAATACAATAAATTGTGCCTTAAAAGTACCATCTCTAAATCCCTGGGAAATGTTTTATTGTTCTGTTATAGTTTAGTATTCTAGCAGCAGTACATTAACGTTGAAACTTTGGTTTTAGAGTTATGGAAAATCTATGTATTGATAATAATAATAAAAAAAAAATTAAAGAAACTTCCCGTTATTATTTTATATCTTTTAGTTGCTAAAATATATTTTCTTTTGGATTTTTGTTGTTTAACTCGTATTTATTTATTTAACGTGTCTATCAACTATTGCTACAATTGTATTTTGCATTGTGTAATATCAATTAAAAAAAAAAAAAAACAAAACAAAACATCAAATAAATAATACTATAATTTTAATTTATATTTTGTATTCTTAATTTGGTATTTTTCTTATTTTTTTTTAGTTTTAGCATTTAATAGTTTTGAAATATAATTTTTTAAAACAATATCAAAAGAAAATTGTGTTTTTATTTAAAAAAATCGAAAGAAAATTGCAAGAACTAATGAAATATTTATATTTCTTACAGAGGAAGTAAGCAAAAGTAAAGAGAAGTACAAAAATATTGCCCAAGAATTGGAATTGGAATATGCCGAAATGAATAACTACTAAAAACACTTAAAACATAAAAATTAAGGGAAGGCTAATAATACATAGACATTATAACCTGATTAAAAACCTTATCCCTATAATTTTAGCTATTAACTAACAATGATAACAAATACAAATTTTATTTACTAATACAATGATAAATTTACAAAGAACAAAAAAAAAAATAAATCATTTATAAAGAAAATTTAATAAATTTAAAACTAAAAACACATTCCATATTATAAAAACAATAAATATAAAACAAAAGTTATTTAAATAATTATATATATGATATATAATTAAAAGAAAATAAATAAATTGAATACTGCCTATTTAATTCAATGATAAACATACATACATATTTAAACAAAATTGAAGCAAGGATAAATATTTCGCTCATACAAAGATTTAAAATACAAAACACTCTCGAACAATTTAATATACAGGTTGTTGACGCTCAAAGTATTACCACCAATTAAAAACGCTGTAAGCCTTAACAAACTTAAACATATCGAGTCTCTTCGAAAATGCTGAACACAAATGCCTACTTTAAGTGTGTCTCGTGATTTTCGAAATTGTAAAGTTTTCTTGTAAACAACTTTGGGCGATATATACATACATACAAGCCCATTAGAGAAAGACTACCCGAAGGAAGATATAGAGCGCAACTTTTTGATTCAATGCTTTAAGTGACGCAGAAATAATGAATAAGAAGTTTATAGATTCGAAATAATATTTCCGTCCAAAACTACAATGTTCCCTATTCGTTATAGTAGCTGTAAAATGGAATTGGGCGAGTGTTGACATATAAATATTTCCGTATATACGTATACGGTTATTATAAATATCAATTTGAAGGAAACATTGTTGAATAACTGTGCTTTAAGGCGTAAGAATTGAATGAACTTTCTTTCGAATCGAAATACATAATATCTCGAAAGATGAATTGAAATCGACGACTAGAGGTTAATAGTGGCTTCTACAACGACATGAAGAGAAAGACAATGCAATTGTCAAAATAATTGCAATTACAAAGATTTTAAACAGAACCCGGAGAGCACAGGTTTTTTTATTTATAAGAGGCTTTAATCTCCACCAGATAATCTATCTAGGAAGGCTACATTAGGAAATATCTACACAAGATGACTAGATATTGTAACAAACGCAGAATGGTAAATACATGCACCAGAATAAGTGTTACGGATATCTACATATAACATGAGTGTGTTCCACTACCCTCAGTTCCTTGTAGATTGTAGATGAAATTTTAACGAACAGTCAATACCGTATTAGCCGACCAGTGAACGTTATCATCATCATAAGTTCGTCAATATAATAAGTTTGAGCGCGGATGAGAAATCCGATGTTATGCAGTCAGTCTCGGAAGTTTTCTCTCTTGGTGAATTATACCATCAGACATCTTCACTAAACCTTAGAGGACCGTTTTTTGTTACGGTTTGAACTTGTTTGAGGGTTTGATGAACAAATTGTGCGATCCGGGAGTACAGAATAGATCGCCTCCTAAATTTTCTTCTTTCATTGCTTATTTATTTTTATGCTAACTGCTTAGAACTACTCGATAGCATTTAAGATGGCCACTTAATTAAGAATGATTGCTTTATGTGGAACTACGATTTAGTTCTAGCTGATTGATTGGTATGATTGTTCTGCATAAATAACCTTGATAAAGGAATGGAATATATACATAATCGGCAGTGGCCATTGTGCTCTGAATGCGGACAAATGGGCCAATGCTATTCCCAAATCATGAGCGACATGCACCAGAGTGAAGCCGCGATTCTCCTGGGAAAGGATGCATTCCGTTTGCTAAGAAGGCGTTCGTTTGGTGTGATGCATAAATTGAGCTTTGTTAAGTCTTTTTCTTTTTGAAGGCTGTTGTGAAAGCTATTTGTATGAAATTCTTGGTAACACTTTGAGAGTCTTATCCTGAAATATTTGCTTGTTTTTTTGTTTGCAATGAACTAAAATTTTTTTATTTTCCATACTGAGTTCTGTATTTAACTCTACGTATGCAAGTTTTTTTTTTCAATTAATTTTTAAAATTGTTTTCATCCGTTTTTTATAAATATTATGAATACACACACATATACTATATACATACATACATACATACATACTTATCTTGCCTATAACCACCCACCAAATGAATTTTGATTTTTCCATTGATTCTGATTGTTTCTGGCATAAATTTGAAATGTACGAGTACTTTTTCGAATAAAATCGATTCTAATTTAAATTATAGAATTAATAATTATTGTATAATTGAATAGAATATAAATGTATTATGCATTTTTGCCTTTTTTAATTAATGAAAATTAAATATTTATTAATATTATTGTATTTAGCTTTAAAGTAAAAGAAACATTAAAAAAAATAATGCATTCAACTATTTTTATGAAATTATAATTTTTAGTTTTTTTCACAAGTAATAAATCAATTATTTTATAATGAATGTGTCTTTTAAAATGATGTTATTATTAGAAAGAATGTGGTTTGTAAAAATTAAAAGAAAAATTCAAATAAATTTTTCAGTTATTTAAATTAAATATTTAAACATACATACATAATTGGCCATTACAACCTTTCAGTCAGGATTACGGCCTAGCTTCTCAACATAAACGAAAATAAAATAAAAACGAAAGTGCGGATTTTAGAATCGTTAAGTTTTATTTAAAATTCCTAAAATTGATCATACATAATAAGTTAGGTTAGGTAGTGTACCGGTTAAAGTGCTTGACTATAAATCCAAGCATTTCAACTTTGAATACAGCAAAAGATAATTTATCGTCATGGTTGTAACAAATTAATACTTTCCTCTTTAAGGACGTTGTACAATAGGTCAATTCGACCTCCGGGTATTGTACTTGTCTTAATTGGCAAGTACACGTCCTCTAACCTAAACCTAGAGAGGATTTGTTCTTTCTCTTTCTTGCTCTCTTTCTTTTCCTCCAAATAATCTATTCACAAAACCCCCGACGTCCCAAAGAGAATAACATCGATAACACATATCAATTAAAGTTGCCTCTTGAAAAGATTAGAACTCTATGAGCAATATTTCGTTCAAATCTTATTTTTAGGTTAGGATATCTTGAAAGCATAGGGTGTTCTGAATTCAAATTCGGCTTCATCACATCAAAAACTCTTAAAAGAGTATAAAAAAACTCTTGAAAAATCTGTGTTAAAAAACTTGTCGACATGTGAAAACCACTCGAATATAGCCAAAAACCGAGTTTCCTGCGCTTTTAGATTAAGATAACCTAAGGTGATGAAGTAATTCCAAGATCGGATTAAGATTCTGGGGACCAAAAACCATTAATAAAGTATAGTCTGATTTCTGGGATAAAAATCTTGTATGTAATTGAATGAATAGTAGAGTAATATAGTAAACGTCCTGTAGTGTCTCATTAACTCTGATGACTTTTCCTTCTGTGTACTTCTGGACTTCCACGTTCCCAAAAACTATTTTGTAGGAGCCATATCCACAGTGTCGACAGTACTGATTACAGAATATGTACATGGAATGTATATATTTTGGCTTTAAATAAATACCTTTCAATGCCTTCTTTAGCATCGCCTTCAATATATATTCGAAACCCATGTGCACTTGGACAGAAGACACATTGACATACATAGCAATAATATTTAATATTTATTTTTGTACAATGGGTCAATTCGACCTCCGGGTACTGTACTTGTCACAGTTGACAAGTACACGTCCTCTAACCTAACCTAATATTTAACGTCCGAGCACTTAGTTACTATGGAGGTTGACTTGATATTAATATGTGTCTGCCTGAGGCAAGATGAATAGGGTCACCCCTTTTCAGCATACCAAGTCATGTGGGGATTAGGAGCAATACGCGAACAGATAATTGCGCTGTTGGGTTCAAACGACCTTTTGACCGGACATGGCATATTTAAATAATATTTGTGAAGAATAGGCGTCGTATTAAAGCCAGCATTGAGATTATGTGATGTGGAAGACAAATCACTAGAACAAATACTCGTTAGCTGTACGGCGTTAAAGCATTTTGCAAGGATTCACTAGGTACTAAGCCGGGTATAGTTCTTACTGACACCAGATATTATCATGATGTTAGTCAGGACAATAATGTTTTGGGAGACATAATAGGGAAACCCTACATAGAATGGAGGCAGTACAATTATTTTAGTAGTTCCACTCGGCAGTAGTATTTATAATATGGAGTGATCTTTTACAACTCGCTGTGACCTCAACCCAACGTTCTAGATTGAAGAAAAACACAGACACATGAAGAGGAAACATCACAGATTAGTTCTTCAAGACCACTGCTAATGCACAAAACTGAGACTGGCTTATTTATATTGAAGATTTCAAGGCACTCTTTTAACTCTTGAACATAGTATGAATATTGAAATACAGTTATTGTAAAATAGGCGTTAATTTTGAATGACCTTTATTGATGCTATGTATTTATTGCAATGAACATGCTATGAATTTGTTAACTGATTCGGAAGAATTTTCAGTATGCAAAAGACAAAAGTTATTTAATATTTTTTATTTTATTTTATGGACAAGATGTATTTGCATTTTCCGAACAAAAAAAAAAAAACAAAATACATACATGCATATACATGTATGTATATGTACATAAATTTATTTCATTCTTTAACACCCACGCCAGTAATAATAATAATAATGAAAAGAAAAAAAAATCCGAGAAAAACCAAAATATATATCGAATTTCTATAAACAAATTTAATAAAAATAAAATGAATGGATTTAAAACTTTTTTAAAATATAGAAAAATAATTTTTTTTTCTTGAAATGAACACATGTAAGGTTACAAAAAAAGAAAAAAAAAATACAGGAATAAAATATGACCCACATAAATATTTTAAAACAATTACTTTCAGTATGACCTCCCTAGGAAAGCAACAAATATGTGAATTCCAAACAAAAAAAAAAAAAATATTTAAATGGATTCTGTCGAAAATAAAATAAAAAAGATTGGTTGGAATAAATTTTAAATAGAAGAAACAACAAAAAAAGCTTAGATACACACAATTAGAAGAGGAATCTATTTTTAATTAAAAAAAAAAATAAAAAAAATATATGCCTTTATATATGTATATGTATATAAAAGAGAGTGTAACGATTTAAGCAAAGAGAGAATAAAATATAATTGTATTCGAGTATGTATTGAAGTAAATTAGGCGGATACGTGCTAATACTTATAGATCTCATATATATATTAGCAATACGTATACGAAATCGGTGAAAATATAAAAGATTTCGGTGAATGTTTGCATGTGTGTGCTGTATAAGTATAAGCAGGAAAATGAGTAGGTGCGATAATTGGGATTTTCATTTTTTATATTGTTTGTGTTTTTCTTTCATGCTTATTTATGCAAGGGAAATTTTTCAAAAAAAAAAAATCTTTCATGTATGCATGTATGTATATGTATATGAGAGCAAGTATATTTTATAGGGGGAAATTTTATTTGATTTTCTTTGATTATTGTTTATATCTACAGATTCTGAATGAAATTAAGGAAAACATATTTTCAAAATTTTCTTTTTGTTTGCACACACACTCTGAAAACTTTTGTTTTTGTAGTTTAGTTGTAGAGGAAAAAAATTTGTTCAGCGTCGGGGGCTTTGTGTGGCTAGAAAGTTGGTCTGCATCAGTGTTCTCGGGGTTTTGACAGCGTATAGTGTGTGTTGGAACGCTAAGGTTAGTCGCTGTTCTAGCTATTAAAAAAAAAGGATAACCTCAAAACAAAATATAATTTTTTTTTAAATATTTTATTTGATTTGGATTAAAATAAAAAAAATTTTGGAGTAAAACGAAGAAAAAAAATTAAAATAAAAAAAATAATTGTGCCTATATGTGAGCGTGTGTATAAAAAATAAAAATATTTTTTTATATTAAAAAAAATAAAATAATGACATAATAAAGATATTCAAAAAATTTTATTATTAAAAAATTATAAAAAAAATAATATTTTGCAAATAAACCTGTACATATGTACGTGCATACGATATGACAAATGAGAGTGTTAAAAATACATTGAAATACAACAAAAAAAAATGAAAGAAAAGTTTTCGAATTTTTACAAATAAGGCATTTTGAAATCGAATCGCTCAAGTTTATATATAAATATATATCTATACATGCATACATACATATATATATAAAATACTTTCAAAATATTATGAATGTATTTGTTAATATTTGTATACATACACACTTTACACATATACACACACACAACTCACACATATAAGCACAGTTAAATTATCTATACAAACATAATAGAAAGAAACAAATTTTAAATACTGCAAGAATTGAGAAAAATATTCGTCTATAGCACTGAATAAAAAAAAAAAGAAATTATGAAAAAAAAAGCTTTGTTCGTAAAGCTTTATGCCGAAAATACTGTTCAACAAACAGCCTTGAGTATTACGCCCACTAACTAATTTTACCCCCATACTTAATATACATACATACATCTGTATGTAATATTGAATTAAAAAACCTTTTTTTTACTTCTTTTAAAACTTCTTGATAATTATTAAAATTAAAAGAAATTAAAAAAAAAATACAAAATTTTCAAAGCTTTGAAGAAAATTGTATACATACTACAGGCTTTGAAAAAATAATTAAAAAAAAAAATTAGTTCTGCAAAAGATTTGAAAAAATACAGGAAATATCACTTAAAATTTCTGTCAAATACTGGAATGATTAAATTAAATTTGTAGCTACTGTTCTCGCATTACCATTTCATTTCGTACGAGTATTAAATTACTTGTGGCATTTTTTTTTATGAAATCTTTAAATTATTAAAAAAAATATATTATTATTTAAGCGACCTTGAATTCAATATAAAATTTTTCTAAGTGTATAGAATTGTTCATTTACAATTTTAGATCAAAAAGTATTGTGAACTAGTTTATGTATAGCTTATTTGAATATATACGAAAAAATAGTTTTTCCCATAATTTTCTAATAGAAACTTTCAATCTTTACAATTGTTAATCCCTGATTATATTAAACATTTTGTAATCATACTAGTGGCTTTTATCTTAACAAATCTGATCAAAAGGAATGTAAAAAGAGAAGAGAAATAATATCTGCCACAGAAATTATTAATAACATAGAGACGTTGCAGTACTTTGTGTCGTAACGTACAGTTAATTAGACTCATTTAGTGTGGGACTTCCACTCAGGTGTCTGACAATGAGATCCTAACAATATCACCAGCTCATACGTTATTTTCGATTTACAGTTCAGTAGACTCTTTGCTTTTTGCTGACCAGCTGTCAATGTCGTTGTAGTAGTTCCAGTTCGATTGTATGAAGTCTAAGCAAAACTCATCTGGCAAACAGTTGACCGGCATTTCACTTAATTAGAGGTGGCCTGCAATAAATGCAGGGCGTTCTTCGATGAATCTGCCGTTTTTTTCCGCTAAATCTTAAAGCTATAGAACTGCTAGCTTTCGTTGCCTAAAAACCTTGTTCCCTACGGAAATGTATTGGTCGTAGTGGTGAGAAATTTATTCTTTCTCAATCAAGGTTGTCATGCATGTCATATCATCACAAATTATATATTTTTCATATAGCAGGCGTTGGCTACCGATATTATCATAGTTTGTAACTTACTTTTATTAATCGATTTTGCTGTCTATTCAAGTAATTGATCAATTTGTTTTCAATAAACAGTTCAGATAAAACGTTTCATTTGTAATTAGGGCTCTAACAAATTGTCTTTATCTGTCACGATGATATACTAAAGTTTTGTAAACCATAAATCATATACTTTTAAGTATATATGTGAATTTTGTAAAAATATTGTAACGATCTCTCAGATCTTCTTGCTGTAAAATGAGTACAAGTATTTGTTAAAGCCGGTTTGTATCGATAGGCATTAAAGTAATTTTCAAAATGTTCTAGAGACGGCTATTTAACCAGAAGATTTTTCTAAATCATACAAATGCCATGAATTATGCAAATACTGTTCTATTTAGCGATTTCTTACAAAATGGCTACAAATCGACTTTCGTCTTACAATTATTTTCTAAGTCTTTACAGAAAAACAAAACACTTTAATCGTTTATGTCTAGTATGCTCAATGAAATACTCGTAAACACGAGTATACTCGTCAAAAGCACTTCTTGTCCAATAAATCAACTGTAATTGCTTACAAATAAATGTTTTACTTTACTAACAGCAAACATTTGACGAATTTACTCGTCTTTGCTGAAAACTAATAAAGCAGACAGCAAAAAGTTTATGGAAACAAAATAAATTATTAAATTAAAGAAAAAGTATACGTTCAAAACCCAATTTTCAATTGCCATATCAAATTTAAAATTTCTAAAAAATAAACATATAAAATTGCCCTGATTCTTATAAACAATTATATACTGTATAGTCTAAAATATTTTAAAAGACATACCATAAATTCTATATACTACATCACACAACATCAATATCTGTTCCATTTAGAACAAATGTGGGAGAGAGAACCACCCACTCTTTATATGAAAATATCAAAATCTTTTTTTTTTTTTTTGTAAAAATCTAAAATATACATACATACATTTTTTGCAACTGATCTAGTCAAAATAGAGATATTTTTAAATTTAAAAACAAAAGCTTTTTTTGTTTTTTGTTCCAATAAAGCTTTTTTCAAATCCGTTTATGTGTGAGAGAAAATGCGTGGGTGAAATATTTTCCGAAATACAGTGAATTTTTAGAAAAGAAAAATGAAGCAGATGGCTTACATTTCCATTTGAAAAAATAAAATAAAATTTTTAAATTATAAACATATGTTTAAATAATTAACTGAACCTTTCTTTAGGTGTATAAAATACACTGTAAAGAAAAATTAAATAAATAAAAAATGTAAAAAATGATTAAAAAAGGCTATTTGAGCTGTTATGCGACGACTTATTCCATTTTTTATTAACGATTATCTTTCTTTATAAGCCATTACCACTTAGGGGTTATGAAATTAGGTCAATATTCATCTTTACGACATCTTCCAGTTCTATACTCTTTGTAGAGAAAAGTTCATTTTTTTAATATTTTCATCGTTGAATAAAATCTCTTTCCGTTGAGCCATGTCTTTAAGTTTATATAAACTGCTAATGGGGGATCACCGAAAAAAAATTTGTTTTTACACATTTCAAAACTGAGTTTTGAACGCAGAACTCTTGCCTGGTATGCCAACACACCAGCCACAAGGCGTTCACTGTTCAGTAGGGACTCAATCCGTACTCCTACTCAAAGAATTCTTCCTATTTTTACACGAATCCGAATTTTTTCATTGTTTCAACAAATCGCATAGTCTATTAACATTGATAATGGAAATACATATATCATAAATACTTCGAATAAGATCTCTTCTAAAGGAACTTGGATAGACCATCCCTCTCTTTATTTTTAAAGCAAAATTGAGTAGTTTTCTATATTAGTACCCTGTAGTAACTAAATTGTTTTTCTCTCTCCTCTTTTACAGTGTTATATCTTCTTTAAATTTCCTTCCCGTTTAGTAGTTAAACAAATAAAAAACACAACATGGATGCCATCAAGAAGAAGATGCAAGCGATGAAGCTTGAGAAGGATAACGCCATTGATAAGGCCGATACCTGTGAAAATCAAGCTAAAGACGCTAATTCTCGTGCCGATAAATTGAATGAAGAAGTACGCGATTTGGAAAAGAAATTGGTTCAAGTTGAAGTCGATTTGGTACAATCCAAGGAACAATTGGAGAAGGCCAATCAAGAATTGGAAGAAAAGGAAAAATTGTTGACCGCCACCGAATCCGAAGTAGCCACTTTGAATCGTAAGGTACAACAAATTGAAGAAGATTTGGAAAAATCTGAAGAACGCTCAACCAGTGCTCAACAGAAGTTGTTGGAAGCTACACAAGCTGCTGATGAAAACAACCGGTAGGCAATAAAGATTTCATTGATAAAAAAAAATAGAATAATTTTAATTTTACTTACAATTGCTTTGATTAGTATGTGCAAAGTATTGGAAAACCGTTCTCAACAAGATGAAGAACGTATGGATCAATTGACCAATCAATTGAAGGAAGCCCGTATGTTGGCTGAAGATGCTGATACCAAATCTGATGAAGTATCACGCAAGTTGGCCTTCGTTGAAGATGAATTGGAAGTTGCTGAAGATCGTGTCAGGTCCGGTGAAGCCAAGATCATGGAACTTGAAGAAGAATTGAAGGTATTTTTTTTTTTTTTTGAGAAATTGTCGGTGCAGTATTGTTATACCGGAAAATTAAAATTATTTAACTTATGCGACCGACGTTTTCATATAAAAACAGAAATTCTAATTGTAAATTTTTCAACGATAATCAAATAGATGCTCTGGATTTAAACAATAGTCAACGAATCTGGGCATTCAGAAAACTTCTTTAGCTCTTAATTAAAAATTTTTTTGGAAAAGCCTAATTTGAATTAGTCAGGATTACGGCCCAGCTTCTCACACCATACATGTGGTGTGTATTAATTTTTAGATATGGGTGACGGGACCTAAAACTTAACATGGGCCACATTCAGAAATTTAAGCAGTCTTTGAAAGGAACATTTTCCTCACGTTAGTTTTTCAAGCTTTCAAAACTGTAGTTTGAACTAAGAGCTCTCGTCTAATAAGCCATGCTAAATGCAAATGTTCATAGTAATGGCAGACTTATTAGCAATACCTGTACTAATTGTTTTATTTTATTAAAATTTTTCATTTAAAATCAATAAAAATTTTTATTTTTCAACTTTAACTTTCTTTTTAAAGGTCGTCGGTAACTCTTTGAAATCTTTGGAAGTATCCGAAGAGAAGGCTAACCAACGCGTTGAAGAATTCAAACGTGAAATGAAGACCTTGAGCGTTAAATTGAAGGAAGCTGAACAACGTGCCGAACATGCTGAGAAGCATGTCAAGCGCCTCCAAAAGGAAGTCGACAGGCTAGAAGGTATGTTCAAATGCTACTTAATAATGAAAGTGTTTAAGGAAACAGAAATTTTTGCTTCTCTTTCTAAGACTAACCATTCAAATGAAAAGAAACTTGAAACAGTTTTCTTTGTAATTGATTTACTATTTTAGTTTTTGTAGTTGTATATATATGATCAATATACATATTTTCTTATACAACAAGAAAATATTCATAAATTAATTTTATTTATAATTTATATACATATAATATATGCTAAAAGAAGCTTTTTTTGTAACTTATTTAACCATAAACAAACATATAAAAATGCCTTTTGCAGACCGTCTCTTCCATGAAAAAGAAAAATACAAAGCAATCTGCGATGATTTGGACTCCACCTTCGCCGAACTTACCGGATATTAAAAATAAACAAAAAGAAAACAATTATAATTTACCAAATGAAACTAAACCATCATCTAAACAAATTACATACAGAAAAATACTTTACAAACAAAACAATTGCTATTCTATTCTAATACATAATAATTTTCTTCTTATATGCAACAACAAAACAAAAAACAAAAGACACTTTAGAAACAACAAAAAGTATTTAAAAAGACACTTTACCACTTCACTTTACTTCACTTACACAACAAACTTCAACCATATATTCCTCAAAATTGGTTCTTATTCGAAAACATTATAAAAAGGCATCACTTTTTTTCAATTATTAACCCTTTTAGAACTTTTTAAGCCATGTAAATACTTTTACTTTTTGTTTATTAACAAATTTTCTTAAGACCACACCCCCCGCCAGATACCCCAACAATACATTCTACAAAACAAATCCACATCTGCCTTAAAAACAAACAAACAATTTCTTGCTTTTATACAAAATATATACATTTTTTTCTCTGTGTGTGTATATTGAAAACAAAAAATACACTGCAAAAAACTATAAACAACAATAAGAAAAACACCCCAAATAAAACCAAAACCAACGACATTTGTAAAAAGTAAAAACAAATCTCAAACAACCTGACCTGCCTTCTACTACTACTACTACTACTGCGCGAAATTCTTGTAAATTTGAACAGAAAACAGAATAAAGTCAACCCAACCATATTGTATATTGAGGTGATTCAATTCTCTCGCCATATAATTGAACAGAAAATGTTGAAAAAACATAATTTGTTGTAAGCCTTTATGTAATTTGTTTTGAGTTGAATATTAAATTATTTTTTTTTTAATATTTTGAATACTTGTTTGATGTGGCATGATTGATTGATTCCAAACAGAAAGAAACACCTTTTTTTCGTCACACCATTAGCACACGTTAATATATATTTATATTTTACTGACCATATATTTTTTATTATTCTGAATTCGTTCTTTTTTTTTTGTTTAATTTTTGTTACCATTTTCACTATTTATTGTTGTCAGAAACATGAAGATAATTAACAATTTTGTTAATTAAATTGTTTTTATTTTATTTAAATTAATAATTTCAACATTTTTTTTTTTGGACTCAATACTTCAAAATACATATGTATGTCAGAGAAGTTTAGCCGAATATTATTTTGTACATTTAACTCACTGAATAAAATAACCAACCAGTATGTCATTTTGAAATTTTTATAAAACAAATTTCAAATTCAAATATTTATTTTACATTTTTCGCATTGTTTTCCAGAATTTTTCAATATTATTAATATGCAAATTTCAATAATTATAATCCTGAAAAATATTGAGGTTTCTCATTTCTAATTAAATTTTCATATTACGAAATTTCGAGTTTAATTTCCTATACATTTTCAATTAAAAAATTGCTCACTTAAAAGTATAGCTTTTTTGGGTCTTATCAGGCCTCAGCACTTTGATTTCAAAGCCGAATCTTCTTATAAGTTTTATTTCTATAGCCAAAGGCATCATCTTCCCGCTTCTTTACTGCCTTGTGGATTCCAAAAACGTTGTGTCGCCCTAGAATATGATTCATTTTCTTCTAGCAATTTTGATGCTACAATTTACTTACTTACTTACTTAATTGGCCATAACAACCCGTTTAACGGATTTCGGCCTGCCGTAACACATCCTTCCAGGCGCCTCTGCTTCTTGCGCGCCTACGCCAGTTGGTCACACCAATCGATGACAGGGCTTCCTCGATTTGGTCCTTCCAACGGATACAAGGTCGTCCTCTTCGCCGACTTCCGCAGATTCCCGCATCAAATACCCGTCTCGCCGGAGCATCCTCCTCCATTCGAACGACATGGCCGAGCCAGCGCAGCCGCTGGATATTAATGCGCTGTACAACGTCTACGTCGTTGAGGAGCTCATACAGCTCACTGTTGGATCGGATACGGAAATCATCGCCAACTCGCACTGGACCGAAGATCTTGCGTAGGACTTTTCTCTCGAACACTCGCAAGGCTGCTGCATCTGTTCTTAATAGGGTCCATGCCTCTGCGCCATAGAGAAGCACGGGGAGGATGAGCGTCTTGTAGAGTGTTAGTTTTGTCGCGCGAGAGAGGTCTCTGTTACTCAATTGCCTACTGAGACCATAGTAACACCTGTTGGCAAGAGTGATCCTACGCTTGATCTCCAGACTGACATCATTTCTGGTGGTAACGGCGGAGCCAAGATAGATGAATTCCTTGACCGTATCAAAAGTATAGTTATCGGCCGTAATCTGAGAATCAATACGCCGCGCGTCTCTACTTGTCGATAACATATACTTTGTTTTGCCCTCATTTACTGCCAGACCCATCTTACTAGACTCTCGTTCAATAGCACTAAAGGCAGCAGTAACATCTCGCTTGGTACGCCCTATAATGTCAATGTCGTCAGCGTACGCAAGCAACTGGACACTTTTTTGAAAAATAGTGCCATTGCGATGCACTCCCGCCTTTCGCAGAACACTCTCCATGACGAAGTTGAAGAGGTCGCATGACAAGGGGTCGCCTTGTCTGAAACCTCGCACGGTATCAAAAGGTTCGGAGAGGTCCTTGCCTACCTTGACGGAGCTGCAGGAATTGCTCAACGTCATTCTTATCAGCTTCGCAGGTATACCGAGCTCAGACATTGCGGCAAAAACACGATCCCTTATGGGGCTATCGAAGGCTGCCTTATAGTCGACAAAAAGATGGTGAGTGTCGACTTGTTTCTCGTGGGTCTTTTCCAGGATTTGGCGTAGTGTGAAGATCTGGTCGATGGTGGACTTGCCAGGTCTGAAGCCGCACTGATAAGGTCCAATCAGTGTTTTTACGAGTGGCTTCAATCGTTCACACAATACGCCTGTAAGAACCTTATATGCGATAGGGAGAAGACTTATACCCCTGTAGTTGGCGCATATCGTAGGGTCTCCCTTTTTCAGGACAGGACAGAGGACACTGAGGTTCCAATCGTTGGGCATACTTTCCTCTAGCCATATTTTGTAAATAAGTTGGTGCATGCGCCCTACCAACTCATTACATCCGGTCTTAAACAATTCAGCGGGGAGGCCATCAGGACCCGCCGCTTTATTGTTTTTAAGACGCATAATCGCGACTTTGACCTCTTCATGGCTAGGCGGCGGAATCTCCACGCCGTCATCGTCGATCGGGTTCGAAACATCATCTCTAAAGGCGGAATTGTTGTCGTCATCACCTTGCAGCAAAGTAGAGAAGTGTTTCCTCCATAACCTCAGCACCCCTTGCGAGTCTGTTATCAGGTTTCCGTTTTCGTCTTTGCAGGAAGACGCTCCGGGCTTAAAACCTTCGGTTAGACGCTTAACCTTTTGATAAAATTTTCGAGCATCATTCCTACACCTATACATCTCGACTTCCTCGCGCTCACGCCTTTCCTGCTCCCTCTTCTTGCGTCTGAAAAGGCGTCTCTCATCCCTTCTCCTCTCTCTATAGTTCTCGACAATGGCTCGCGTTGCGGCTGACTGCAGCGTTTTCTTGTATGCGGCGTTTTTCGCTGCAGCAGCCTCGCGACACTCCTCGTCGTACCATTGATTTCGTTGGGGTGGGCGCTCGAAACCAAGGACTGTTTCCGCAGTAGTGCGCAAAGAGTGGGAGATGTTGGCCCACAGTCCACCAATGTCGCTGAGATTGGATGGGGAGCGACGGAGCTTATCCGAGAGTTGAGCGGAGAACGCCTCAGTTGCCCCTTGTGATCGCAGCTTCTTGACGTCCAGCTTTCGCAATGTACTAGAGCGCGCAGATCTCGAGGCGCTAATGCGCAATCGGAACTTGGCTGCGACAAGGTAGTGGTCCGAGTCGATGTTTGGACCTCTGAATGTACGCACATCTAGTACACTGGAAACGTGCCTTCCGTCTATCACAATATGATCGATCTGGTTGGATGTTGATCGATCGGGGGACATCCAGGTGGCCTTATGAATGTCGAGATGCTGAAACCTGGTGCTACATACTACCATGTTGCGCGCCGCGGCGAAATCGATCAGCCTCATACCATTGGAGGTAGTGTCCGCGTGGAGGCTGAACTGTCCGACAGTGGGGCCAAAGATACCTTCCCGCCCGACCTTCGCATTAAAATCTCCGAGGACGATTTTGGCGTCATGGGCCGGGCACTTATCATATACGTCCTCGAGTTTAGCATAGAAGGCATCCTTAACCGCATCGTCCTTTTCTTCCGTCGGGGCGTGGGCACAAATTAGGCTTATGTTGTAGAATTTTGCCTTGATGCGGATTGTGGCTATTCTTTCGTTCACAGGTGTGAACCCAGAGACGAGGTGACGAAGTCTCTTATTAACCACAAAGCCGCATCCGAATTCGTGCTTATCTTCATGGCAGCTGTAGTAAACATCACAAGATGCAAGCCTTTTGCATCCTTGTCCTGTCCACCGCATTTCCTGTATGGCAGTGATGTCAGTCCTACATTTAATGAGGGCATCCGCCAGCTGGGCGGAAGCGCCTACCCTGTAAAGGGTGCGGACGTTCCATGTGCCAATACGTAAATCGTAGTCCTTTATACGTTTGCCGTGGTCGTCAACTTTTAAGGGGATCTTATCGGATTCTGTATTTCTGGTTTTCATTGGAGGGGGATTTTTACGTGGTGGGTTCCAAGCCCTACGCACAACCCAGATTTAACGTCCAGGGGATTGGACTTCGCTGCACGCATTAGTTAACATCTAGCGGGTGCTAGAATGCCATCCAGGAGGGGCCACGAGGAGGCTGCGTGTCAACTTGAATACAGCAAGACAAGGATCGTCCTGGAGGTCGCCACGTTGACCACAATCAGAAACTTTGCCTTGTTTGCATGCATCCCATCCCTCCCGATGCTACAATTTGAAGTTATTTATGGCTTAAGGTTCACAGGATTTTAGGTAGTGGAAAGCATGAATATCTGATATTGTAGAACTCAAACTCAAACTCAACTCATACTCATAGAGTAACGTGAATTTTACATTCGACTGCTGTTTATCAGCGGTGATTTTCATATTTTTCGAAAACCTCCAAATGATCACTCTTTTCAATTATCATACTATATACATATGTATAGTATATACATTTTATATATTTATTCTTTAATAAATTTTTAGAATATTTTTTTTAGAAATGCATTTCTCAAAGGGAAAAATTTATCAATATAATTTCATTATTTTATTTTATTTAATTTTTGAAAGAAATATTCTTCTCTCACATATTATCAAAAAAACATAATTTTCTATTTTTTTTTTGCCATGAAAACACATTATTTCATATAGTCTAACAAGGACTGTTTTTGTAACTGGATGATCTGTAAACGATCAGTAACAATAATTTTTAAATTGTATATAAATTTCCAATTTGTTTTTATATTTTTTAAATTTTTTGAGTATTTTTTTTATAAGCAAAGCATAGGTATATTTTGCTTACATCCTATTAATTTCTTAAGTCCCTAACTCATTTCCTTGCTTTAAATCAAGGTTGGCAACCGATACCGTTATAATACCGATACCGATTAAATACCGTTTAAAAGTAACTACCGGTATTTATACCGATACCGAAATAAGTTTTTCGGTACAAATACCGGTATTCATATACCGTTTACCCTTATACCGGTATCATACCGGTATCAATTATGGATCAATACCGGTATGGTAGAAGTAAGTGTTAAAATGGACATACTTTCCCAAAACTGCTGCACATCCGTTGATGATAATATGAGTTGTAGCTCGAGTTCATCCTCTGACAGCGGAGAAGCTGTGCTTAGAAATATGGTGAAAGAAAGTTCCTATACAACATCAAATAGCAATAAAATACGTGAATTGCTAATTGCTTTTAGAAATGAATAACGAGTACAAAGAGATGTGAATGTTCTCAATTGGTGAAAAGAAAAAAGTACAGCCAAACCAGAGCTATATGCCATTTCTAAAGTTATATTAGCTGTACCTACATTTTACATGCAGTTGTAGTCATTCGATCTAATGAGGAATTATTTTAAAATTTTAAGTTTATGTGTATTCATTCAATTAAATTGAATTAACATTTAACTTTTCTTTTTGCGGATGTAATCTAAAATGTTAGTCTAATGTTTTTATATTCTAAAGTATTTATTCATGAATTGAATTATTTTTTCTTTACAAAAATTTAATTTTGTATGATCTCCTAATACAAATATTTAATATTTGTAAACTTTTGTGTTCTTAGATTTAAGGAGAATGTTATACCGGTATGAATACCGATATATTACTTTTATACCGGTATACCGAAACCGATATAATTTAAATACCGTTACCAATACCGATACCGAAATAATAATAAATTGATTACCGATACCGTTACCGATACCGTTATTCGTTTCGGTTGCCAACCTTGCTTTAAATCATAAAGTTTGGAGTCATTTTTCTTAGTTAAATTGAATTAAATGCCACACAAGGAAACAAAATTAAGAAAATTTTGTAATCACCTATAGTTTCCTTTATTTATTGAAAAGATATTGACTTTATGCAAAAAAAAAATATTAAAGAGAAGATTTAGGCAAAATGACAAACTGGTTGTTAAAAATATTAAAAGAAGACATTATAACAACAAAAGAAGACATTATAACAACAACACACAAGCTCTCTGAACCGACATTAAAATCTACAATAAATACCTAAAACCCTTACAGATAATCCTGACATAAGCTTTAAAAAGTATTCCTAGCTGAGATTGAAAACAAAACAAGACTTTGATATGTATTTCAGCATAAATGTTTCTATAAGTGTGTGTCTGTCTAAGTGTTTACCGTTTTCTATGCACCACCTGAAAGAAATTGTCTGCATAAATTTAATATGATTTTTTTTTTATTGTTTACTAATCAAAAAAAAATTTAAAAAAAACAAAGACTAAAAATATTAAACTAAGCACTTATTGTTTAAGCACTACTACACTCTCACTATTTAAATTTTATGTTTTTTTGTAAATTTTATTTGAAATTTGTGCATAAATTTTTAATGATTTTTTTTCATTTTTTAACACTTTTATAGACGAATTGGGCATCAACAAGGACAGATACAAGTCTTTGGCCGACGAAATGGACTCCACATTCGCCGAATTGGCTGGTTATTAAATTGTTGGTCTCTTTTATTAATTTGAATATGTTTTCCATCTTGTAAAAAACAAAATAAAACAAACAAAAAAATAAATCAAAAAAAAATATATTAAAAATAAAATTTAATATTGAACAGCAACAGCAATAAACAACACCATCATCTTCATAAGATATATTATTATAAAAAAAAAGAAAAACCATCGCCATTGCAACAACAACAACTACTACATGATGCACATCCATCTCCTACACTCTCGCCTAAAAAAAAACAAAAGAGACTTTAGCTGAAACTGATTTAGCTGATCTTTAATATTACCAGTCCACCATCCTCTTAAGGAGTGTCCTGTGTATGTGTGTCTACAAACAATTTAAATGCGAATATGAATTTGAAAACATTAAATGAATGCCAAATATCGATTATAATAAATTAATTAAATTTTTTTTTTTGGAAAAGAACTCATAATTTATACACGTACATAATTTAATACAATTTTTAATTTTAAATTCATCTTTTTTAATTAAAAGAAAATACAAAAAACAAAAACAAAAAAAAACACAACCATAATGTGGATTTATTTTGAACAAAACAAAAATTAAAAGATATGAAGATTTTAAGGGCCAAACCTTGAGCTTGTGAGAGAGGGAGCTGGGACGAGTACAGACATTAATGTATTCGCAAAGTAGATTTGTTCTCCAACTACCACGTATAGGCATGAGGACAATTCTTTTAATTTTTATAGCCATTTTAGAAGTTAGTAAAGTTAGTCGAAGACGGGGAAGGACCCTAGGACGGGATTTTACAGGTTTTGGTAGTTGCACAAACAACACAAAATTTGCAGCTTAAGTAATGCTTTTGTCCCGTTCAGAGGACAAAAAAATGTCCATATTTCGATATCTTTTAGAGCAGGTTACTTAAAAAAATGAAAAGAGTGCGGAGATAGTAAATAGAAAATTAAAAATTCAAATTTAACCGAAGAAGAGAAAGTAAGAATAGGGAGAAAAAAGAGGTAAATAGAGAGTCATCTCTTCAGCGAGATAAGTCTTTCAGGTCAGCAACATTCAGAGAAGCATTCTCCAATGCATTTACTAGCCTTTCCTAATATTCTGAGTTTGCACTTTTAAGGCCCGGGGCAGACATGACCGTCACAGCCTTCCCGTTACTCCTGCACAATCTGCAAAATACGAATATTTCCCTTGAACTAGATTCCACCCTCAGTGCACGATGCCGAGTCAGAAATTCCATTCAGTTCCTAAGGCACTCTTTAACCAAGGTCACGACCTATTCCCCCTTAAAACAGTGCGATCCGCGCTGTATTTTGTTTCGACACATCTTATCTCTGGCTGAGACATAGGTTAGTTTAGGTCAAAAAAGTAACCTAAAGTACAACTTACAACCTCATCTACCAGATCCACGTGTTGCGCAGTGTCCTCTCTCGCCAAGTCATCTCATTTTCCTTAATACACATTGCCTGAGCTGCAGCACAGTTTTTAGTATAGTCAGAGCAATAATGAAAGAAAATTAAAAGACTGTCATTCAAAATTTAGCATCAATCAAACGATGCTACTGTCTACTTAACCATTATGAGGTAGGTGAGATACCTCCATTCGGAGGACTGAAGCCTTCATTAGAGTGGGCCAAAAGAAAACATAATACTCGTTAGTCAAACTAAGATCTAAAATAGATAGGAAAAGAGAAAAGAGACATAAATAAAGAGAAGTTATTGAAACTTAATGAAGTTAGTCAAACTAAGTTAGTCAAACTAAGATCTAAAATAGATAGGAAAAGAGACATAAATAAAGAGAAGTTATTGAAACTTAAAGAAGATATGAAAGAAAAAGAAAATAAGACATAGAGGGAATCAGAGTCATCCCACCAGCCAGCTAATATCAGAGATCAAACTCTCAATATTCTAAATCCTAGCAGAGACTAACTCACTAAAGTTATTGATGAAACACCGGCCTATAATTTTGAGCAGAGGCATAGTATAATCAATAAACTCCAGCTTCCTCACAACAAATCCTATAGAAAGAAGTGGTGCTCCTATCCCACATACGGGTTTTTCTTAAGCTGGACATAGAAGAACGATGTGAAAAAATTGATTGTGTCCATATATTTTCATTTGTTTCCTCCTCGATTGCGTCCAAAGACTATTTAAAATTGGTTGATTATTTCCCTGTTCATTTAACTAACTATTTTGAGGAAAACTTAACTTGAATTTATGGAAATTAAATTTTTGCAAATTAAAATTAAGTCTTTTAAATGTTATTTAATTTCTTTTTTATTGAATACACAAATTAGTCATAAAGTTTGCAACATAATTTACGAGAGAGATGACTGCATGTCTGTCTGGTCTAAACTATTCAATTTATTGAAATATTTTATGACAAATTATTTTTTTTAAAACTACAAAACCTACAATCATCTTAAGATTGATCATTAGGCTATAAAGGTCATTTGGTAGTGATTTAAGACATCATCATCGTCGTCGATATGTGTTAAAATTCCAAGTACTTGAATATTTTGAATATTTAAAGAAATCTGAACAAAACACTCTGTATTGGGAAATCCCTGTGACAATTGAATGCGTCACTAATAAATATTACAATGAAACTTTAAATAAATGGCAACAGTTTTTGTATGGTTTTCAGTTAAGGCAACAGGTAAATAAGAAAGTAACCCAACAAACATAAAAACTTATTTAAAATGCAAAAACATTTAAAATACAAAAAATAAATAAATGAATTAAAAATTACAGTGGGCAACAGCGCATTAAAGTGCATTAACATACTATGAGGTCTTCAGTACCTAAACGCTTATTCCGATTCTGTAGAATCTTTAATTGATTAAGAAATGGGCTAGTCAAGGTTATCACATATTCTGATCCTATGGACTTTACTATACAAGTTTTAAAGCCACAATCCGAATAAGCAATTTAAACTTTTCAACCGATATTTACGATTTTAAATGTAAGATGTTTCAACATTCTTTATGTAGTAATTGTAACAATACCACACATACCGAATCCGATTTTTATACCAGAGCTTGCTTACTGCAATGGACTTAGCTTGATAAGCATTGAATTCCTAAGTGATAAATGAAAATCTGGTGGGTCCATTGCGCTTAATTGGAGTATGGGCGCCCTGGTAGTATAATGTGTAGTGTGCTAGTCTGTTAGCGTGGGGATTGTGGGTTCGATTCAAACCAGAGGCTCTGGTCTATTACACTACACCGAGCACATGGTCTAAGTTACTCAGCTCGTAATTATAATTAGATATAATTTGTAGTTGTATTGTAATAAATAAATAAATAAATAATTGGTGTATTCTCAAATGATCTGTATATAAAGTTGATTGAAAACCAGCTCTGGCGTCTAACAAGGATCCCCTTACCAGCCAAGGTATATGAAGAGAATGATTTCAAATGAATTACTGATGGTTGGATAATGACAATAACAGAGTTGATATCTTTGATCTAATCCCACCAAGAGACTTTTCACATTCAAAGTATTTGCTAACCCAGTTGCTGATTAAATTTTAAGAATAAAAGGAATCTCTCGTTTAAAAGGAAATCGTTGTCAATTGTAATTGAAGATAAAAATAGTTCGAATGCTTATCTCTATACTAGCCTCTGTTGTTACCGTTATTACGCAAGGATGGTTAAATAAGTCCATTACTTTTTTAATGAATATTCAATAAAATCTTCCTTGAGCGCTATACAATTTGTCCAACTCTTTTCCCATGGTTTTATTTTCCCAAAATAATAACATTTGTCGAGGTTTGCAAAATTAATTTCTTTGTGAGATAATTTCATCGTTGGTATTAAATATCCTTCCGACGAGCCATTTAAATACGATCGGAACTAAATCCATAGAATAGGGCGGGCGAAATGGGAGAGAATTTCGTAGCATTATTCATAGATTTTTTGCTGTTCCATGAACTGATAAATACCTGTTAAACACAGCTAAAAGACGAGAAATTCAAAAAGTAATAGGTCTATTGGCCCATTCTTGTAGTTAGTGAGGAGTTAGAACAGTGTAAATCATAGTTTTTGTTGCTCTTTGATTTGTTTTTGATTTTTTCAGCGAAACAAGTTATTGTTCTACTCAAGCAGGTTCTAGGATGGTAGGGTTGCCATTTCTCATTGTATATAGATAATGACTTTTGTGATTATCTAATAGTTTATTGTAACAGATGTATAGAACAAAGAACATAGGGCCACAAAGAAATTTCTTCCTTGAAATCTTTCCTGGGCTAGCAGTTTTATGTCAAGATCTTACTTGTAGATTCAAAGCTTGGCTGTCGGTTATAATCGTCTGCCATTCGAGATATGTATGTCATTGTTACGACGCCTTAACACTGACTAACCTGAGTCTAATTTCTGGGAATTTTTCTATGAATTCCAGAGTCTTCAATCCTGGTTTTAATGACATTTCGCCAAAAGATTTAGTGGAAGTGTAAAAAATGTTTATTGGGTAAAGAAAACGTAAATATGTATGGTATATGAAAAATTCACACTTAAATATGAAATTTTGAATAAATTAAACCAAACGCATATTAAAAAATCTCGTATGTGGGCTCTGGTAATTGAATAATTGCAAAGTAAACAAATAAATAATTCAGGGTCTTTTATTTTAGTTTTTTTAAAGGCTTTCTAAACAAAGCTTCCCTGCTAAAGGGCTGCAGTACAATATGTAATGTTTGGTGTTTTGGATAAATATAGGTAAACCACAATTTTAAAACTGGTATTGACAAAAAAAAACTAGGGCCATCAAAGCATATATAAACAAATAATAAAAACGACAACAACAATCAGATAAAAAAAAATTAATAAACCATGTAAATACAACCAGCTGGAGGAGAAAGTTACAATTTGTTTGAGTTTTTGCATCAACACCGGTATAGCAACAACAACTAACGTTTGGATAAAATAAAATTAAGAAATCAGAAACCTCTCACTCACCACCACCAACAATCACAAGCAAGCCAGGCCAACCAAGCAAAGAAGACAAGCTAGGTTTGTAAATATTATAATAATGCGCATGCCTGCAGTTGACTTAAAACGGTGAAGAAATGAACAACAGCAAGAAATAAACAAACGGAAGAAAATAAAACCTAAAAAATAAAAGAAAATTATTTAATTATAAACGACAAAAACAACAACACACAAAAAAAACCAAAATAAAATAAAACAATAATTTCTTTTAACGTAACACTTTGAGATGGTTTGATGTGAATTATAAAGACATTCAAAAGAAACCCGCAACACATTTTAGAAAAATTTAAATTTTATTGCAACGCTTTACACATAAAAGAATATATTTTTGTTTAAATGCCTAATCTTTAACAAATTCATGCAAAATAATGAAAATGAAAGTGAGTTTATCAAATACATTAAGTGTGCCGTCGTTAAAGTCAATCAAACCAAATCATCAACATCATTCAACAATTATGGTGTCGTGTTATTTTGTGGTTTTATTCATAAATTTATTTAATTTAACATTATGTAATTATGTAAATGAAAAAATAAAAGACAGTGAAAATAGCAAAGTGTCATCAATAACAGCGACAGCGACAACGTCAACGCCAACAACATCGTCGCAGTCATCGCCATACGGGAATGAATCATTATGGGAGGCGCGCGAACTATTTGAAGATTCAACTGGCATGGTGTGGTCAGAGTTTCTAGAGGATTATGTTTTAAGGTATGTATATATATGTATGTATGTATATACTATACTATACAAAATCCCAATATGCTTCGTCACCCGCATTATTCAATAGTAATGAAAAAATGTTTTAATATCAGTTACTAACACATATGTATGTATTTTTAAGACTATAGATTCACTTTTCCCATTGTTGTAAACTTTCCACTTTCGTTCCATCGCATTGTAACAGCGCGATTAGATAGATGGTGCTAGATGGCTTTAAAAATACAAGATACGCGACATATGTATAGTTTGCATCTGACTGATCAATTTGAATTTAATTTTATATTTTAGTTTGTAATAGAGCGACTAGATCAGGCTAAATAGTAATATAAATGCCTCTTACACGAAATTTACACTTCATCTGCCTTATCAATCATAACATGCCTCTTTGCCAAATTGAGTCATCGGCCTTTACATGAAAATTGAGTTCGATTTTCGTTAGCAAGAATTTCCGATGTCTTAAAAAACCGAGGCATTTGAAGGCTTCTTTCGAAACTTGAAAAATATGCTGATTTCAGAGAATTTTTACAAAGTCACCGTAGTTGACTGTTGGCTTATTAAACGAGAGGCCACGTTTCTAACCCCAGATCAGACATCTCCAACAAAACGAAAATGTTAAAAAATATTTCTTCGCGACTTCCTCTCAGCAGATTACTGTCAAAAACTCTGAGAGCAAAATAAAAATTGCCATGAAAAGTTTCTCAAAAAAAATCTGTCGTTCGGAGTCGACTTTAAACTGTAGGTCCCGCCACTCATGTATGAAATTAACACATACAATATAAGCGGTGTGAGAAGCTAGGTCGTAATCCTGACTGAAGGGTTGTAATAATTGATGTATGTAAAGATATGCCACGTTTTTATAATAATGAAAAAAAAAAAATGCAGAGGAAGTGAAGATGAATTAGATAGTGTATGAGCAAACCTGACGATGACATAGCTTTGTAAATAATATTATGTACGTACATAATTGGTTATTACAATTCTGTTTAGTCAGGACTACAACATAGCTTCTCACACCACCCATGTTATGTGTAGTAATTTTTATCCGCGAGTGGCGGCATCTACAATTTAATCATCGACTTTGTACGGCATATTTCAGAAGCTTTCCATAGCAATTTTATTTACTTCCGTAGGTTTTGCTGAAAGCCTGTTTTTAGTAGTAATTCATCGAAAGAAATATTTTTTAATATTTCGTTTTGTTCGAGATATTAAAGTTTTGAGATTTGAACTCACAAGCTCTTGCCTAGCAAACCAACACATTATCTACTAGTCTATGGCGACTTGGTGCTGATTTTTTAAAATAAACAATATTTGGTAGGGTTACAGGTAATCTTCTTTTATAGGCCGCTACCCTAATCGACCGTCTGGGTAAAGTCATAGTCACAGTAATCGGCCGGCATTTAGCAACAGAAGCGAAAAATTTTCATGTGAGGTGCCTCGACCAATTTTTTCTTTCTATATTTTGTTCGATCATGATTTTGACATGCTTACATAATGATCCTAGGAATTACGGAAAAAATCACCACAATGCGGCTACTTACTCACTTAGATAAAAAATTACAGCCTTTTGTGCACAGAATTTATTAATAAAACTTTTGTAATGCCGCAAAAGCCTAATAGAGAAGAGGTGGCACATAAGTAGTACCTAAATCTAGTAAGAATCTATTGTCTTGATAGTTTTGCTCCTATCGCTTTCGTTCAATCAATAAACCCCTATCGCTCCTATTCCTATCGCTTTCGTTCAATCAATAAAGACCTGAAAGAGTTCTCTACATTCTCTGTCATTTAGACAAATTTCCTTTTAATTCCACGGACTAAGTCAGGTTAAGTTAAAAATCTCAAAAAGCGTCTCAAAGTTACCCTACTTTGGTTCAAAAGTACATTACAATTTACAGTCATACCCGTAACAAAACTGAAAGTGAAGACGTTTAAAAAAAATTACTTTTAATTTAATATTTTGAACACTTGTTTTGATCGTATTTATTCTAAATTTTTCAGTCAAAGTTCTAGCAGTCGAACTTCTAAGGATCTACCCTACTTCAGTGAAATGTCAGCACCCAGTGCGCCACCCTATCAAATGATGGTCAATCCTGGTATGGGACCAAATCCTTCCAATCCACAAGCACCCATAAATTATCATTCATCAGCATATAAAAGACCCAATATTTATATCAATAAACGTATTGGTGAAGTCGGTGTCGAATTAGAACCCCACAAGAGACCACCGCAACAAGTGGTGAATCCGCAATTTCGTCCAATGAACAATCATATGGGTCAACATCAACAACCCGGATTTTTACAACAAATATTCGGTTTAGGGGGGCCGGATGTAGGCATAACAAGACCTACACAAAATATACCAACATCTCCAGGTGTTGGCGGTGTTTTTTCACAGCAACAACAACAACAACAACAACAAATAAGACCAATGCCCATGCAACAACAACATGTCATACACAATGGACCACAAACATTTAGAGCAGTATCGGAAAACGATTTATATCTATTGGGTGCTATTGAAAAGCTAGTCTATCGTGTTGATTATTTGGAGAGTAGAGTCAGAAGGACAGAGCAACTGATCTATTATCTCATGGCGGGTAATAAACAACAAACAGAAGGTGGGTATTCAGCGTATGTGCATATCATTGTCAATATTTAATTGCATTTTTTTGTTTTCAGTACGAGATCCCTGTCCTGCCAACTTCACCAGAATCAGTGATAATTGCTATTATATTAACAGTTATCAGGCGGTTAATTGGAAGACAGCCAATTCAGCCTGTAAGTCTTTAAATGCCCATTTGGCCGAATTTGAAAAACCCTCGGAAAATGAAGAAATTATGGCCTATTTATTGAATCAACCACATCATCGTGGTCGTGACTATTGGCTAGGCGGTTTAAATCCTGGTCTTTTGTGGATCTGGTCCAACTCTGCCAAACCTGTTAATCCCAATATGAATCTTACATCCATTGCTATGTCGCATAAGGACAGCAACGTTAAAGATACCGAATCCAATACCATAGATGTGGATGAAAAAGATGATAAAAAGAAAACCGATTCAGTTGATATTTTAAATAATACCGTAGAAATCGAAGGTCAAGGCAGATGTTTGAGATTGTCTTACAATACGGCCAAGCACAGTTACAACTATTATGGCCAAGAATGTACCACCAGACATCATTACATTTGTGAATATGAAGATAAAACTTTGGACAATAAAATTAAGAAAATAGCCAGGGATTTAAATTTATTTGAATAATAATTGAAGATATTTTCTCAATTTATTTTAACAAATAAAGTGATTTCGATTAAGGTTTCTTTATATTTTATTTATTCTGTATGTTGCTTTTAATTTAATATTGTCTGTAACAAATTATTTAATAGTCGAATAATTTATTAATTAATAAAACAAAATATTTATTTTTTTATTTCCTCATCGAGTAGAATGAATAATATCAGTCAAGTGGCATTAGCCAGAATTTTTGGTATTATCTTCCACTTTTGTCCTATTCTCCGGCCATAGGCTCCCAATTTTCTAAGGAATTTTCCCTTTGAAGTCTTCGAGTCTTTTTGACATAGACTCGTGACTTCAACAAACCCCACAAAAACAAGTCTAGAACGGTTAGATGGGACAATATTCTCGACCAGTGTAAATCACAAAAACGACAGTTTAATGAAGTCAGAAATGCAGCCTTGATAATTTCGGCTATAGATCGTTTGGTATGAGCTGTCGATCGGACTTATTGGTTGAGGTAAAAGAAATTGCGTTGCGCTCGGCATTAGCATTAGTTTTGGGGCCGAAAAAATAAGGCACGTTACCGTGTGTAACAGCATTTCGTGTGTTAAGCGGCGATTTTTGTTGTGTTAAGCAATCGCCATAGTCTACCAGATAGTGTGTGCTACAGTAAATACAAGCTTTCCCATATATCGTTTGAAGTCGTTCCGCAGCTTATGGATGAAATTAACACAAAAGACGATTGGTGTGTAAAGTTAGGTCGTAATTCCAACTAATGGCAAATTAAGTAAGTCAGTTACGTATCCAGAGAGATGGGTTGTATTACTAATGGTGATTTTCGTTGAAAAGTTGCCTTCCACGTGGTAAAGGTAGACACACGCATTTACCGATCCGTAGTATCCGTAGCACTGTCTCGATTGGGGAGACACCGTACTCAAATTCTATATGGATTGAGGGGAGTACAAAAAATGCTTTGGTCTTTCCGCATGCTTATTCATTATGAAATGACTCGCGAAAATACAGCGACAGAAAAGTTGTCTACGGTCTATTTTATATAGTTTTAGGGCACATTTTCTGTCTAGTTTTGGGCAGTTAAGTCTGGCAATGAAGCAATATTGTCTCTCAGTCCAAGTATTGTCTGCATCTGATGTCTGCTGCCTGGTGCACAGGCTAACAGACATAAACGCGTGCCTATCATATATAAATTTGTTTTGTAATGTAGAAAAGTGTACTCACTGATCGACTGCACAATTACTCGAGATGTCCGTGTGAAGAGGAATCCATATGAAACTGGCACTGGTTTACTTAAACTGATCGTCCAAAAGATATCCGATTGTCACTTCGCTCTCCAAGCAGATCCCTTACTAGGATCAATTTCGCCGCATATTTAACAGTATTTACTTTGGTCTGAAACACATTACACTACCAGTAAATATCTTAAGATTAAGTTTAGAACTCCTTGCGTGAATATTTTTCAATTAAAAATTGTTGTCCAAATTTCTACAATTAATTTTTAAAATAAAGTACGTCTAGTAGCCGAAACGATATCATAACGCTACTACAGCGCTATCTAGTAACGTGTAGATTATGCTAAATTAATTGACACTGATGTGGCATCACTGAAATCCATCTTGACATTTAGCGAAAGTAAACAATATAGGCGGACGGGTTTTTTTTTATGGAGAAATATTCATTTTTTTTGTGCAATTTATCAGCAAAAATAAGGACTTTGTATTAATTAAGTCAATAAATTAGAAACATAAACAATGAGTTTGCAACCGGCAACTGCCCAAACTCCAACAACTTCCCAGGATGCCTGCTACATTTCACTACTTGGCTTGGCTGAATATTTTCGCACATCACAGCCACCAAACATTAAAAAATGTATACAATGCCTGCAAGCTCTGTTTACGTTTCATCCACCTTCCAAGGTTGAGGCCAGAACCCACCTGCAAATGGGTCAAATCTTAATGGCCTACACGAATAACATCGATCTAGCCAGAACTCATTTAGAAACGGCTTGGAAACTGTCGGAACCTTTGTTAAACTTTGATGATGTAAAATTTGACACTGCTTCCCTTCTGGCGGAATTGTATAAGCAGACGGAACAAAGTTCTTTGGCCAAGGCAATGCTTAGGAAAGCAATAGAACTTTCACAAAACAATGTCTATTGGCACTGTAAATTGTTACTGCAGCTGGCCCAGCTACATGCAAACGATAGGGAGTATACGCTGGCATCGGAACTATTGGCGGTGGGTGCAGAGTCGGCAGAGGAAGCCAATGCCACGTATTTGAAAGTATTGTTTCTGCTGTCGAGAGCCATGATTCTGATGATTGAACGTAAAACTAACGATGTATTGGCTTTACTGAATTCGGCTGGTGCTATTATCGATAATCACATTACGAATCCACATCATAAGGAGTACCTGAAGGTGTTTTTCTTGGTGCTACAAGTTTGTTACTATTTGGCTTTGGGACAAGTAAAAACGGTTAAGCCTAGTCTGAAGCAATTACAAATGTCGATACAGACAATAATGGCGCCAAATTGGCCAGCGGATGAAGGTAATTAAAAATTAAACGAACTTGTCAGAGTATTTTATATTATGTTAGGAAAGAAACAATCAAAGTGATACTCAGACTGTGTTTCATTACGAGTAAATTGGTATCTTAAGTAAAAAAAATAGAGACGACAGATAAGATTAGGAAACTTGATTGATTGACATGCTAAGACTTTTGTATCAGCTCACCTCACACATATATCTTTTACTTTACCTTTTCAGTTATATTTGGACAAAATCATTACTTAAACGACATTCAGCACAATTACATTGTTTGGTTGGCTTGTATGCCATGTCCACGAGTTTCTTTGAACATGCCGAAAAGCAATTTCTTACATGTGTAGCAGAGACAAACGAAAGGGATTTGAAACTATTTGCAAATTTAAATTTGGCTATAATTTACTTAAGGACAAAAAGAGACAACGATTTAAAACAAATATTGGATGCCGTTTCAACGGAAAATACTCATACCTATAGCTCCCAAGCACTGATGGGTGGTTTCTACTATGTTCAAGGTTTGCATGCCTTCCACAAGGCTAGCTTTCATGAAGCCAAGTAAGTAGAGTGTTTTTGTATACGGATTATATGGCTTTGATATCAATTAATGTGTATTTTTTTTATTATTTGTAGGCGTTTCCTACGTGAAACTTTGAAAATGGCCAATGCTGAAGATTTGAACCGCTTAACTTCCTGTTCTTTGGTGTTGTTATCACATGTTTTCTTAAGCATAGGCAACTCCAAAGAAAGTATGAATATGGTTACACCAGCTATGCAATTGGCTTCCAAGATACCCGATATACATGTTCAACTTTGGGGTTCAGCTATACTTAAAGATTTGCACCGCATGTCAAAGGATGCCGTCCATGAAAAGGAAGCGTATGCCAACCATGTCAAATATTCTGAAAATCTTATAGCTGATCAATTGAAGTGCGTACAAAGTATACACCATTCTTTAATCGATTGGTTGTCCGGCCCACCTCCAGCCACAGGTGTAGCAGCTATAACAGCGTCTGCTAGTAATAATACAAATACTAATAATCAGATAGCAGCAACAAATCAACAAATGCGACCCCAGTCTCAAGCACAGCCAATGCCAACAGTTGCTATCAATACGCCAACTCATGCACTGCAACACATATCGCAGCACCAACAACAGGTACCAGTTATAACAAATTCTACTCATAATATACCAGCACAAATTGTACATCAACCTTTGCCCCAACTACCTATCGCTTCAACTTCTGCTCAACAACAACAACATCAAATATTGCCGCAACAGCAACAACAACCACAACAGCAACAGATCATTATGCAGCATCCGTTACCTCAACATCAAGTGATTATGAATCAACCTCAACAAACCGTACAATACATACATCAACCAATTGGGCCACAGGTGCAGCAACAACAGTTTGGCCAGTACTACTAAAACATGTAATATAATAAATATGTGGGTCGTTGCATCTTGGGAAATTTGAAAAGCACTTGTGGTTTGGGTTTCTAAGAAAACGAAAATACTTCAAAAAGCAGCCTAAATTAAATTTTTTGTTTTGAATAGATTTAAGTGACAACTAATGAGGAAATAAAAGTCTTTATAAAACTAAAAATTCTGCTTTAAATTCAATTGTCATCCAAGCACAAAAATAAATTCTTTTGTTTTGTGCATCAAATGTAAAATAATAAAATAAAGTAAAATGTAAGAAACTTACCGCTCAAAAATATTATTTAAGGAATTCTTTTAAAATCTTGATCTTGAATTAATATGTATAACTGCTCTGAATTTTATAACACATTTCTTAAATTACCTTTGAATGTAGAAGAAAAGAAGTTCAAAATTAGATTATTTCTAAATAATATATTATATTGTTTCATTATCCTACATTTTCCATAACAATTTCCATAAGGTCACCATTATTTTCTTGTGATATTGTCACTAGTTCATCTGCAACATCATCATCAACTTCATCTTGTTCTCTATTCTCGATATCAGATAATTTTTCATCATTATCATGCTCTAATAATGTTATTTGGTATTCAGTATCGTTGGTAACAGCAGATGATGATTTATCTAACAAAGCTTTGATTGCCTTCTCACTCAAATCGGGATGTTGAGTTTTAAGATGATGTCTGAAGTTTGACTTTTTAGTAAATTTTGACTCACAAAAACATTTGAAATTATTATTGATGTGGCTTCTTTCGTGCATAAGACAATCACCTTTTTGTGTAAACGACTTGGAACAAGAACCACATTTAAAAGGCTTTTCGCCTGTATGAATACGACGATGATTTTTCAAAACGTTAAGAGCAGCAAAACGCATGGGACAAAGCTCACAAGCATACGGTCTTTCGCCTGTATGTTTGCGTATATGTTTTTGCAATGAACATGACGTGGTAAAGCGTGCCTGACATATATCACACTTGAAGGGATGATCTCCGGTATGTGTACGCTTATGCGAGAATAATTCTGCTTTTGTAACATATGCATTGGGGCACATGTCACATTTGAAATTCTTCTCATTTGTATGTCGTATTAAGTGTTGTCGCAAATTTGAATTCTGGCGAAAACTCTTGCCGCATATGGTGCATAGAAAGGGTTTTTCTCCGCTGTGTATGCGCAAGTGATCAATTAAAGAAGTCTTCATGGTAAAAACTGTAATTAAAAGCAATTTTGAATGTGAATAAGAATAACTTGCTACAACTAATTTCTATATACCTTTTTTGCATACATGACACTGATTTCGTGCACTTCTGTTATGTTCACTAATCATATGCTGGCTAAGCTCCTCCATAGTTTTACACACCATATCGCATTCTAAGCACTTGTGTGGATTTTCATGGGTACGTTGATGATCTTCTAAATTTTCTTCCGATACGAAAATGCGTTCACATTTATCACACTAAATACAATGAAAATCATATTATCGAATAAATATGTGAGTTTGTTGTCAAAACATTGAAAACATACCTGAAAATTATTGCTCATACAGATTTTATGTTTCATGTGATATGTTAGTGTTTTGCGCTGAGCAAATCCAGCTTGACAGTGTTCACAAAAATATTTAGCATTTGTTAACATTTCCTCATTTACCGATGATGTTACCCTTTCTCTAGGCATTAATTGTGGTTTGGCCACATTGTCAAGGTTCAATTCTTTATTGGAGTTTAACATTTTCGTAACATTATCAGATGAAGAGGGCTCTTCTGGGCTTGTTGAATTCTCATCGGTTTCTGTGGCCGGCACGTAATCCACAATGATTTCTGTATCCTTAATATCATGTATTTTAGCTAAATGCCTTTTAAGAACTTTTATACTAACAAAAGTCATAATGCAATGTGTGCATTTATATTGCCTTTTGGGTTTACTAGAGGCACGCGTTATCCTTCTACAATTCCCTGAAGAGTTTGTAGGCTGCTCTTTAGAAGATTTTGTTATTGGTTCTGAGCTGTCATTATCGCTTTTATAATTTTCATTATAAATATATTCATTATTTTCAAATATAAATGTTTTCGGTGAATTATCTTGTGCATCATCGGCTACTTCATTTTCTTCATAGAATTCAAAACGATGATATTCAACAGATTCTTTTTCTTTTTCCACATGCCTTTGAATTAAGATTTCCGTTTCGTCCGAGTCCATATTTGTGTCTTCCACAAGAATATAGTTATGAGCTTCCGGTGGAGCACGTATAGGTAACAAATCCACAGTGTTTTTGGTTTCCTTGCATAATTTTTTCGGTTCGTGCCTGTTAGCGGGGGAATTCTGTGAAGATTTTTTTCTTTTTCTCAATGGTGTTTCAACTTGTTCGTATATAATAATGTTTTCTGTTACCGAATCATCAATATATTTCTCCAACTGCGGGTCATTCAATATGGCATACTCAAATTCTGTTTGGATTTCTTTATGACTTAATGCCCTTGATGGTTTATGCTCTTGAATAGTTTGCGTACTACTATGGCATAATGAAATATATTCTTCCTTAACAGTTTGTGCATGGGCAGATACATAAACCTTATCATCTGTTTGCACGGCAACAGATGATAAAATAGCCTTCTGTTCTGCATAATCTAAAGGCTCAGCAACAGCTTCTGGCAGTAGTTGCCTTAGAGTTCTATTCGAATTTTCGCACTTCATTTTAAAAACAAAGCAGCGATTAATTTCGCTTATACACTGTAGGCAAGATTTATCTGGCATATTGTCGTTGGGTTGGGGCTAGGGCATTATTAACATTATAAATATCAATTTTTAATGAATGAAGGACTATTTGGTACGTTACCTTTAGTTTGGCTATTTGTGCCAACATATCGGCCACACAACCTTTACCTGCCGAAACGCCATCGTAAATAGACAGCAGTGGCACATCCAAAGCCAAACAACATCTGCATATTTTCTGAGTATTCATTATTATTCCTTTAGTTATTTGTTAAAACGAACCTATTTTTTAAAAAATAAAAAAATAGCACTTAAAAATCACAAAAAGCTTGTCAACAAAAATATGAGAGAGCTGCCAGACTAATTATTTATTTTAATTTAGTTGGATTGAATTCATGAGACATAAAAGAGAGAAGGCGTCATCATAATAAACAAATAAAATTAAGTATATTTTATTTTTATTGCCGTTATAAATTATTAAATTTTTTACGCAACAAGATTAAGCAGACTTCAGCAATTAGTTTTATCTTCTCCATTTACAAGTGAATTTTGTGCAAATAAAACAGTATGGCAACACTTAAATTTTGCAAGAAATTGTTGATAAAAAACTTTAAGCCAAACAGTAGAAGTGGTGGATATTAATTTTTTGAGTTTAATTTTGATACAAATAATTAGAATTATAAGTTAAAACTTGCTGAAATAATTAAAAGTATTATTGCGAAATAACAAAATATTAAAATATGCGTTTGAATAAATAAAATAATTTCTATTGAGAAAAGCTATAAACTTAACTTGTAAATCAATTCCGATTAGGGTATACAAAATTCGGTTTTACCCAATTCTCATCTTTTCATTGTATCTTTAGGATTTTTCTTATTAAGTTTACTCGAGTGATCATTTCTAAAAAAAATGGATTTATTTCTACAAAATCTACCTAAAATCGAATTACATGCCCATCTAAATGGATCCTTAAACACTGAGTCCATTAAGGCTTTGGGTCTACAATTGTATGGTGAAAATACTCCAGAATTTCTAAACTTGTGCAAAAAATTTACAGACTTCAGTGAAACCGATCTTGATTACTGTTTTCAAAAGTTTGCCTTTATGCATGAGCTGACCGCAACACCAAAAGGTCTGCGCTTAGCTTGTGAGATGGTCATAAGGAATTTCGCTTCAGACAATGTTATTTACTTGGAGTTGCGTACCACACCTAAAGCTAATGAAAACATGTCGCGTGAGGAGTATATCGATATAATTCTAACAACCATAGAGAAATTAAAAAATAAATATAATATCATAGTGAAACTTTTATTTTCCATTGATCGTTCTCAGTCCATTAAAATTGCTGAGAAAATTGTAATGTTAGCCGAAGAATTTATAATTGATTATCCAGATATAATTCAAGGCGTTGACTTCAGCGGTAATCCCAATAAAGGTGAATTCAAAGATTTCCAAAATATATTACAAGAAGCCAAAAACCGTCGTTTCAAATTAGCTGTACATTGTGCTGAGATTGAAAATCACCAAGAGGCACAAGAAATGCTTGATTTTGGTTTTGAACGTTGCGGTCATGGCACCTTTTTAACCAACGAACAACTTCAGCAGTGCTTGGAGAAAAATATTACCATAGAATGTTGCTTAACTAGCAATGTTAAATGTGGTACCGTCAAGTCATATGATGATCATCATTTTAGGAACATTTTTCAAAACGGTGTTAGAGTTGTACTATGTACCGATGATAGTGGAGTTTTTGATACTACTCTAAGTGAAGAATTTAAATTAGCTGTTAAGTATTATCAACTAAATAGAGAAGACATCTATAAACTATCTTTAAACGCTGTAGAAGCAGCATTTGCCGGTCCAAAGTTGAAGGAGATTTTAAAGGAAACCATAAATAAGTATTTTGAAGATAATAAATAAACAAATCCAATAGAAGTTGTTCTAATAAAGTTTGATTGTAGAATGGTGGTAAGACTACATGCTTTTCTCCAATTATGTATAGTAAACCTGAAACGGTTACAATAAAAAGAAACAAAAGTAAGTATTAATTAACAAAAGTCTACTGCTTGTATTTCCATATCGTCCTTATCAATAATTTCATCAAAATTACCAAGAATATCTGGATTTTGCACAAAACTTTGTATATTATTAGTGGCATTAGCCAACTCTTCAGAGCTTTCTATTTGATTATATTGTATTGTTTCATTAGTTTCAGTAGCATTAGCCAACTCTTCAGAGCTTTCTATTTGATTATATTGTACTGTTTCGTTAGTTTCCATATCACCAGGGTTTATATTATGTTTACGCATGTGCTGTACTAAATGTGAGCGTTTTATATAGGATTTACCGCATAAAACACATACATGCTGTTTTTGTCCCGTGTGAATAGTTAAATGACTACGTAAATCTGTAGCTTGTCGAAAACTTTTATCACAATATGTACAGCTAAATGGTTTCTCGCCTGTATGGGTTCTCATGTGAAACTGCAGCAGAAAGACGCGTGAAAAGGTTTTATTACAAATTGTACAAGTATGAGGACGTTCACGCGTATGAGTACGCATATGGGAAGTAAGATTACTTTGCTCATAAAAGCTTTTTTGGCAAACAGTACAGGTGAAATCAGCTTGTCCAGTATGTCTAAAAAAATAAAAGTATGCGTGTTAATATAATAATATCATATTGTTTTTTAAAATAAACCTTTTATGATGCACGTTTAGTTGGGATTGTGTTTTAAACGCCTTCGTACAATATTTGCATTGAAAGGGCCTTTCGCCCGTATGCGTTCTCATATGCATACGCAAGGCGAAAGGTGTTGGAAATTCTTTCTCACAACATATACACTTTCGATTTACACTCTGATCTAAATTATGGCGAAAGATTTTCTCTATCTTTGCTTTCTTAGCATCCTCGCTGTTGTCTTTGGGGATATAATCACAATTTTGCATGTGATTAAAATATACAGTCTCAAGGGAAAACCAGTGATCACATTTGTTGCAACTAAAACAATGTGAGAGATCATGAGTTTTTTGCAAATGTTTCTGTAAATTAAGAGCTTGTTTAAATATAGCACCGCAAACATCACATTTGTATATTAAATTGAATTTTTTCAGTTTCTCAACTAAAGGTTTGAATGGACTGGAGTCATGCGTAGTTAAATCCTTTTGTGTTTCTAATGCAATTGCATCAAAGGACTTTGTAGGCTCTATTTCGAAATTGGGCTCTTCGTATTCACTGCTTGTATCTTCATCAATAAGGTCATCTACTTCATCCGTTTGTATCACATCTTCAGTAAAAGGTGTTGATTCGTCGATAATATTTTCAGTACTATTCTTCTTAAGTAAGGACACTGCATCATTTTGTTGTATGGAAGTTGAATGATGAACTATCAACTCAATTTTACTATCACCATCATTGCATTCCTCCTCTTCAATTAAAGATTCTGAAATCTCATTGACGTTTAACTCTTCTGTACAATATTCTATGATGCCATTGGAAAGGTCCATATCCGTTGTGACCATGTGAGCACCTTGTATCAATATCTCATTAAAAACCTCTTTAGATTTCTCACATTTTTCACGAAATTTTGAGGCTATCAGCAGCTCTCTGGTGCAATCCTCACACAAATATTTAGGAAATATATCATCCTCTTCAATCTGCAAGTAAATTAAGATTGAGCGACAAATCAAATTCCATACCGTTGCAGATAGATCACCTAAAACTAACCTGGAGGTCAGCACATGTGTTTAAAAGATTTTTTAGATTTGTATGCACATCTTCAAGCTCATCATAAACATGGATTAAAGTATCTTGTTCTTGTAAACACACACGACAAGTTAGTTCAGTAATATTTAACATTTTTATTTAAAGAAAATTAAATTTATTTCATTCAAAACATAACTGAGTGCAGATAAATTTTTGTAAACAAATATTTCGTCTTGTTCCATATGACTGCCGGTGTTGCCACATTAATGCCTTTTGCATTCATTAATTTCCAAAAAGGGGAAAAGTGTTATCAGATTAATGTTGGATTGAAAATATTGTAGCGAACACAAGGAAAATAATCATAAAGAAAATAGCAAAGACAGATAGAGACAGAATAAGACTAATTGGTCATCGAAGGTTTTAAAGAGCAGAAAGGTGTTGGCTTTCAGGGCCAGAATTTAAACAGTAAACTTGGCCATTGGTTTTGATATTATGTAACATACTGTTTAGTTTAGTTTTCTTATTTCTATGAATTAAACAAGGTGATAGTAAGTTATATATGTAAGACTTATTCTATTAAAAATTCAAAACTATGTTTTAAATTGAATTTACAAACGACAAGGTAATATGGTTTTGTTTTATATTCACCACTTTCTTTACTTACAAGATGCGGCATCCCTAACATCGGTCTGTTAATCATTCTTTGTGAGTGGCAATAGTATTAAGAAGAAACATTATTGTAAACAGTTTTTAAATCTGTCTTATTTTAATAATCTTTTAATTTAAAAGTAATATTACAACAAAATTCTGTAATATTTTAAGTGTTCCATATTTTTTTAAGATTAGAAATTCTAGAAATTCAAATTATTTGAGTAAATTTGAATTTCGAAAGACTAGTAATAGCAAGCGGAATTTGTGAAGGCGTTAGAAAGGTTGCTGTGCCAAAGTGAACTCATTTTGGTGGCCATTTTTTAGCAAGAAAAGGCGGGATTCAAATTAACATTACATTATAAAATTTGCCATGGAGATCATGGTGGGCCTATGTCGCTTATGTGCCTCGCTGCGTAAAGCAGATATACTAATAACAATCAAGGATGAAAGCAGTGAAACGTGTGAAAAACTACGCCACTGCTGCCAGTTGGATATTAAAATTAAAGACGCTTTGCCCAAGTCAATATGCCGAGAATGTTTGGATAATTTAAATATATCCTATAAATTCTATCTTAAAGTTAAAGAAGCCCAAGAAACTTTGAAAGCTTTGTATCCTTCTTCAACGCCAACCAAAGACAGTGAAGAGGTTAAGGAAGAAGGCCACAGTGGTACATCCATGGCTAACTTAGCGACCAAAAAACGCAGAAGAAGTAAATTGATAACAGATGCACAAGTTAGTGATAAGGATACTAAAGAGCCCGCTATCAAAAAATCTAAGTCTGAACAATGTCTTGTGCCAGTGAAAACTATTAAACTGGAAAAAGTTGTCAGTAGGAAGTCTGCCGAAGATTCTTGCAGCCAAAAGAAATATTCTCCTGCAAAGAAAGATACTTCAGAAACATACAATTATTTAGAAGAAGTCTATAATATGCTGGATATGACTAAAGAAGAAGTTGCTTTAGACAGCTCCTATGAAATCTTAGAAACGATAGAGGACACAAATGATACCAACGAAATTGTTGCTGATGTAGAAAGTGAAAATACAAAATCTTCGAATAATGAAAATGATGATGAACAGAAACTATTTGTAGAAGCACCAAATGATACATTAGAAGAAGATTACAGTGAAACATTGGAAGATCCTGTAGATATTAAGGAATCTCTAGTTGTATCAGGCTCAGACTCGAAAGAATTGAACTTAGAATTGGAATACATTGAAGACGAAGATTATGAGGATGAAATATCATCTAGTAGAGATGATCGAAATAAATTAAACGACATCAAGGTAAGCTTATTGGCACTTGTTTTGAAATATTTTTCATGTTATAATACAATTAAGTGTTCAATGAAGGTAAGTTAGATGGTTTAGCGAATTAGGCTGCACTATGCAATACAAAAAATTCGGCATTATGGAATCTACTGCCTTCGCCAATGGAAGATTTAAAACAACGAGGAGATAGTTCCGAGTCAGAGAGTAGAATCCTTTGAAGAACCCCTTAACAAAATTATACAACCTTATCATATCAAGTGCCAGATAACCAAAGGGTAAATGCTTTCTTGTCTCCTACTCCTCGTCTCCACATGCACCGCAGACATTTGACAGCGACAGTTTCCAAGAATTGAAATACAGAAGCCATATTTTCACATTCTGTTTGCTCAGCACCTTCGATAGATGGCTAGAGTTCTGTTCAGATAACAATCCAATCTATCCTCTCAGTGACTGCACTCGTAGCCCGAACCCATTCTCTGATAAAGCCATAGGGCCTTAAATATTATGAACAGTGGCAACACGCACCAGATCAATCGCAGAATCAGTTGACTGTTAGCAAAAATCACGTAATTAAGGCGACTGAACCGAAAACTAATTATCGCACGAAAAATATAACATTATATCCCAAACTCTAAGATTTTTAAAACAAACTTTGCTTTTTTTCTCTTTTCCAGGCGCCATTATACTTGCCACCAGAACTTCAGTTTAAATCATGGAAATCCTATCATTATCTTTGTTTTCTTTGTGATTTGAAAACAGAATCGTTTCTAGATTTAAAAGAGCATATTGCAACAGAACACAACATTAAACAAAGTGAGAAATTACAATACAAATGTTATGATTGTCAAAAGATTATACCACGTTATAATTACTTTTTGAATCATATTCGCTCAAAACATCATCCTGCCTTAAAACTGAAATGTGAAGCATGCGACTTAAGTTGTCAAACCTTTGAAGAACTTTCACAGCATCGTAGTGTTAATTGTGCAGAAGCTAAAAATTATGAAACTTTATTACCTTGTAATCATTGCTTCAAAAGTTTTTATAATAGCTTCGGCTTGCAATATCACTGTAAATCTCAACATACAACGCCAAAAATCCATGTAAAATATCAATGTTTACACTGTGATAAACAATTTCAAAATAAAAATACTTTTAAAGCTCACGAACGTTTGCATACAGGTATAAGCTGAAATGAGATTTTGAAAATGAAAAAGTGTGTTGTATTTAAAAAAATGTATTCTTTCAGATGGAAATATATTTGTTTGTGATATTTGCCAAAGGGCATTTTCAAGTAAACTTAGCTTGGAACAACATCAGTATGTTCATGTAGCTGATAAATTGTATAAATGTAATATATGTAGTAAAAGGTATACACTTTTCTATCAATATTAATACAGTAACTTTATTTAAATGTATTTGCTTTTTGCTTTTTTTTTAGTTTTAAAACCTTTGTTACATTGGACCAACACCAGTCAATACATAATAATGAGAAACCCTTTAAATGCGAATATTGTGGAAAAAGTTTTCGTAAAAAAATTGAAAAAACCTCTCATGAACGCATGCATACTGGTGAAATGCCCTTTGAATGCGATCAGTGTGATAAACGTTTTCGTTTTCGTAGCGCTTTTTATGCCCATCTTAAATGTCATTCGGGTGTTAAACCTTATGCTTGTGGCTATTGTAAGAAAACATTTGCCGATGGTTCCAATCGTAATAAACATGTAAAACGTATACATCTCAATGGTGAAAGCAAACAAAATAAAACGAATTAAAACCAGAGTTCAGTGATTTTGAATTATTTGATATAGAAAGCTGAGTAAGACAGTCATTTTCAATTACTTTTAAGCAGCAAGAAATTTTTATTCTCAATAAAAAGGATGACAAAAGAAGCTTTTAAATAAACTGAAGCAAGCTATATACCAAATGCTTGGCTAGATTGTTATCCTACATCAATCTTAAAAAAGAGAATTTCAAAACTGTCAAATTAATTGCAGTGTCACTTCCTGTACTCTTAAGATACTTTTAAGGGATAAAGTAATAAACGCTCGTGTAGGAAGAACAGCAAAAATATTACCAAATCAAAGAGTATTTGTAGCTGGACTAACAACAAGTGTTGTATTATGGGTAATCCGAGCGTTAGCATGGAAACACACTGCAAGAAAAAACTTGAAAAAGTCTTTGGATAGATACACCGTGAACTAGTTCGAAATTCATCAAGCACCATATGTGCTCCTGATTTAAGCCATGTACCGTAATAGCATCGTACAAATACGAATACCATGTTGTAATGTAAACACAGCATGTTTGAAATGGTGTAATATGACTGTAGTTTCGTTCAAACGCAAAATTCAAATTACAATTTCGGGATAAATATATAAAACCTGTGCAAGATCCATAGTGACGTATGATTTTGAAAAGGCGAACAACTCATATCAAACAAGTAAGTGAGAAAAAATTTTTAATTCCAATACATTAATTATCGATGACTATTATATGTTCGATAACAAATGCTTGATGTATTAGGCTAAACAAAATAAACAATCATTAGCTTGGTGTTACTACACAAACTTTGTTGTAGTCGAACACCTATTGTGCTATCACACACGAGACTATTTTTGAAATCGCACAATTTTTTTTCTTTCAGTCACACACGAGACTATGTCATCTGGCATAAAATTGTATACGTGTACTCTGCTTTGTCTATATTAGTTTTTTTATGCTCCATACAAAAAATTTTTCTGAACCTGCTATTTTATAAATGTATGTGTATTGGCTTTGTATTGTTTATGTATTGGTTTGTGCGGGGTAGAAGCTGGTTGAAAAATTATGCCAGCAAAAAACCACTCTCCTCCCCCTGTTGCCAACAAGCTGCCACTTTGTGCCAGCATAATTGTTCTCGTGTGTGATTGCCCATTCAAACAGAAAAGTAAAAACTTTACAGTGTTAGCGTAAAAGTATGGCATTCTGCTTTGTAATATACTCCAAAAATTATTACACAAGCATAATAATTTTACACCAAAAACTATAGAATATATATTTTTTTTGATGTTACACCATTTCCAATGCCCAACTATAAGAGCAAACACACTGTCGCCTAGTGGCCTCTTGGCAACACAACAAATATATAGTAGAACATATTAAACATTACAATCGAATACCATAAACTAAAGTGGGCTATATGAGTTCAGATTTTTTTCATTTTAAAATGAAAAGAATATCTTGCTTTGCTAAATATTTCCGTTTAATAGAAAACAAATTTAATTATAGGTTTTAAATAATGTTTATTTTCTTTATTAAATACCTTTTTTTCTTTTTTATTTTTGTAAGTATTGTTTTCCAATTAAATTCATTTGGTTTTAGATATAGTTTTACTTTTGTTTTGTTTTTCATATTTTATTTTGTTTTATTTTTTTTTTATTTTTTTTATTTTTAATAATTTATTTCTTTTTCGGGGAATGTAGAATAGATAATTTTTTGTTTGGGTTTTTAATATAAACTTTTATCTCTATTTTATAAATTTCAATAATTATTTAATCATCAGTTTTCATTAGTTAATTAAATAAATTAAAAATAAATTTCTGTGTTCCATTAACGGAATAATAAAAAAAAAAAAATTAATAAAATATTACAATCATAAAAAACTATACAAATTTAAATAAATAAAACAGAATGAAAAAAAAAAACATTTATAATCTAATAAAGAACATTGTATAGTTATACTCAATGAGTCTTATCGATAAAGTGAAAGTGGACGTCAAGAGCGTTACAAATGATAATCGAAATACAACGGGAATTCGAAGATAGAGGTCTTGCATGTCAGGAACTCATATAAATTTTGCAGATCACTGCAGTGTCTTAAAATAAATGTGTGTAAATGTGTGATAAAATGACTGCTCAGTAGCGAATTATTTCATATAGGGATTCCTTTGGTTTCTTTGGCAGAAGAGAGAACACGTTCGAATGCTAGGTTGTGGAGGTCCAGCTAGGAGGAAACAGATGATTTTTCTCTTTCGAATTGTTCCTAATAGGGAAGCATAGTGAATGAATGCAGAATTTGCAACCCGGTGATGGAAGAAGTGCTACTGCTTAGCATTCGCGCGTGATCTCGTGCATGTATACTGGAAACTTAATTTTTCGCATCCCTGGTGGAACTGCTTGTATTTAGGAAAAGGCACATTGCCCGTTATATATGTCAGTGAGTCTGGCTGGCGAAGGGTGAATAACGCTTCCAAATGGTGTACTTTGTCACCTTTTCAATATAATGGAAAGTGATAGGCTAGAAGGACCTAATAATTAAACTCACAAGTTTCTCTTTTGCGGGACGCCATCTAGCTGAATCTAAGCTAAAGGAGGCCCAATAATGATACCAAGAGCACAACACTGAACTAAAATCCACAATGTAGTCGCTGAAGACAGAGCCAGCAGATACGTGAAGACGATTGGAGGTGCGAGAACCTGGATGTACATGATGACATTAAGTACCTGTTGCGGGACGCCATCTAGCTGAAACTAATCTAAAGGAGTTCCTGTGATGATACCAAGAGCACAACACTGGACTGAAATTTACAATGTATTCGCTGAAGACAGAGCCAGCGGATAAGTGGAGACGATTAGAGGTGCAAGAACCTGGATGTTTATGATGACATTAAATAAAATGTTTGGCTTTGGATAGGATCAAATGGAATGAAATTGTAAAGCCCCTACGTTCCTTATAGAAACTATAAGAGAATGTATGAATACAAATATACTTTTCAAAGAGGATTTTTTGTAGTCGCTGAAGACAGAGCCAGCAGATACGTGGATTGGAGGTGCGAGATCCTGGATGTACAGATGACATTAAATAAAATGTTTGGCTTCGGATAGGATCAAATGGAATGAAACTGTAAAGCCCCTACGTTCCTTATAGGAACGTATGAATACAAATATACTTCTCAAAGAAGATTTTTTGTTATAAAACTGATAATGGCAAGAAATCATAGTATTGTAAGGGGCATCGATCGCTATTGTGGAATATTAGATATGTATGGCCTTGTGTTTCGTCTAAGAATATCGAAACAGCTTCATGAAATTCAAGGTTTTAGAATGATTAGTACAATTTAAGACTATGAATCTAGAATGGAAGTGAGAAAGGAGTTTATATGTTCTGTTGCATATGATAGAATGATTTTAATAAATTATAATTTCATAGATAATAAAAAAAAACTTTCTAATAATTTGTATAAGAATGCATTTTCTTTTTTTTTTATAATAATTTCATGAGTATAATTTAATTTATTGTAAGAATATGTATTATTTTTATAAAAAAGCCTTTAAATTTTTATTATGTTTTTATTGTATTTTTACAAAGTTTTTGTTTTTGTTTTTTATAACTAGATTTTTTTGATACTTCTTTCATGAGTATATAGTTAGTATGTATGTATTGTATATTAAACATAACATGTTCTATGTATTGTTTGTTTGTTTTTTTTGTTTTTAAATATTATTACTTGATTTGGTTTGTAATTATTTTTTTTATTTTTATTTATTAATTTTTATCTTTTGTTTGGCTAGCTACATAAAAACTCATTCACAGTCAGACAATTTCATTGATTTTTTTTAATTTTTAAAGTTCATTTTTTTGTTTTCTAAATTTTATTTCGTTAACATATGTATTTATTTCTTAAATACATTTTTATTATATGTATTTTGCAAATACAATGCAATACAATACAAAAAAAAAACAGAATATATATTTTTTTTAATTTATTTCTATTTTTTTTATTTATTTTTATTCTTATGTTTTATTGAAATTTAAGAATATCTTAAATATTTTGCTTGGCCATGGGATTGATTTTAAAATGAATGCATTTCTTATTAAATTTTTATATATTTTTTTCAAATGAAAAATAAGGGGCGATTTATTTTTATCGTACATATGTCGTTAGAATATGTATTCTCCTCGTAGTTACTTGTGTTACTTTTTAGTTTATTTCTCAAATATGTTTTTATTTTTATTTTTAATCTTGAAGTATGGCAGCAAATAGAATTTATATTTTATTGTTTTTATTTTCATTAGTTTTGTTTTTGGTTTTGCTGTTTTCGCTTAAACTTTTTCAACACTGTACACTTTGTTGTTGTATGGCTTTCTTTATATACTTGTAATTTCTTTAAGTGTAAATGCAATTTATTGATATCATTTGTATTTCTTATATATTGTATGTATTGGGGTTGGAGCGAAAATGTTACGCGCTGAATAGTTCAATTTTTTCGCCTGTATTGTTAATTGAGGTTAAGTTGAAAAAATATACGCTCCCTCCATTGAGGTTGCCTTCAGTGTCGCAGATAAATCAAACCAAATGAAGAACATAAACAGCAGGGAATACAAAAGCAAACAATTGCAAATGTAAGGATGATGATGACAGAGAGGAAAGCAATGGATCCAAAAATTGCACAAGAGAATCACCTCCGAGATCTGAATAAACGACAACTCTCCTCAGTTCTGACTCTTCATCCCTGCAAACAATGGCAAATCAATCGGAATATCCAAGTCTATAAGGCTACCGAATCACTTCAAGCGAAAGAGTCGGCAATTCAGGCTGCGGTGAAAATTATTGTGGACAAAAATGTTCACAGGCGGAAAATCATCATACTTTCCGATAGCCAGGCGGCTATCCAAGACGGTGTACGACTGTCGCAGATATCTCAATGAGGTGGCGAACCGATATGATGTTTGTATCCCATGGGTACCGGGACATAATGATATTCCCGGCAACTGCAGAGCGGATGAACTGGCCAGAAGGGGCACGACCATCGAACTCTCTGATGAATTCTCTACATTGGGGATCCCTTTGGGTACCTGCAAACTTATAATTGACAATGCAATCGTAGATTTTGTCAACAGAATGTGGGTAATTTCGGGCAAGCGGAAAGCGGCGCAAAAGATCTGGCCAAGGCTGGATAGGAGGCGCACGGCGACTCTGTTGCTTATCAGGGTTATTACGGGGCATTGTATTATAGGAATGCATGCAAGGCGTATTGGTCTTGGACACCTTGCAAATGATTTCTGCAGAAGCTGTGGAGATGAAGAGGAAGATGAGACTATTCGTCATCTATTGTACACATGTCCGGCACTTGGTCGAAGGAGAAAGAGGTACCTGGGTGCCTACTATATGGAGGATATAAGTAGATGAACTGTCATGCATGGATATTGACAGTCTGAGTTGCTTCATCGGAAGCTCCGAATGGTTCCTAGAATAGGGGAGAATGAGGAACTGTGGTATCACAATGGGCCCTGGGTGCGTCCCCATCGAGGGGACAGCCACTTCTGCCTACCTACCTATACCACAGCATAGACATTGAATGTGTTTAACGGTCTTGGTCTGTATTCCACGCATTAGTATTTGCCTTCAGAACTTACTACCCAGTTAGAAAGCCTATCCTACACCATTCTCTATCTGTCTTAGAATGGTTAAATCTGGGCACTATTGCAACCTTGAAGATTCTTCCCAGAAAGAAATATCATAGCACTCATTGACAGGCTTGGTTCATTGATTAGCTTGATAAAGCGAACCGTCAATCTAAGATAAGCTAGAAAGCGAGATCCTATACGTTCAACGTAAACCTCTCTTCACAAAGGTTGATCTATTCTGTGCAGAAGAGTAGGTCGTATAGGATACAGTGACGGCATTTAAGAAAAAGGACACAACGAAGAAGAGGTATTTTATCAGAATAAATTCTGAGAATAATTTTTCCTACAATAAGATTGTCGGTAATTGGAACCTATTATGCCATCTTAATAACAGCGTTGAAAACGAACTGCTTTTATTCTTTTAAATTGCAGAGTTCGGCTTAATTCACAATCACAGTAAATTACAGTAAATTTCATGAAACAAATTTCGCTCCACCCTATTGTATATGTCAGTATGGGGGGGGGGGGCATGAGTTTTAAAAATTTTTTTTAATTTTTTTTAATTTAAATTTAAATCTTTTAATTTGTAAAGCAAGTGTTTTAACAAGTTTTTCTGAATATTTTTTTGGTAACGATCTTCAAAGTTATACTTTTCTTTTGTATATATGTATTTATTTTATTTTAATAACAATTTTAATGAAAATCTTTAGAAATTAAAAGAAAAAAGGAAATAAATTTTCTTACTTTTTAGTTCTTTACTTTTTACTGAATTTCTATAATTTAAGAGGTGAGCTTATGGACGTTTAACATTTTATTTTATTTTTTTTTAATAGTTTAATAAGTGGAACATGCGGTATTATTGTATGTACATATATGTTTTTTTTTGTAAATTTTAGTTGATGTCTTATATAAATTTACATTTATTTCTTTGTAACAAATCGTTGTTGATAATAGTTTATAAAAAACAGGGGCTGAGGGTTTTTTTTACATAGAATTTTGATCATATTTTTATATATACCACTTTAAAATAAGAAATTAAATAGAAAATATGTATAAAAAAATCTTCTGGCAAAAGGTCTGAGAGTTAATGTTATTGTGATTACCATAGTTTAACGTCAATTTGGAATGACTGGCTTAACCCATTCGCTGCCAAGGATGAGTATACTCGTCTTTGACAGGCTATCCCGCACTGCCAAGACGAGTATATTCGTCCTACTTTAAATATATTATAACATGCAGGCTTATGAATTAGCAAATTTTTTTTGCCACAAACATAATAGAAATATGTAAAGAACTTGAAAACTTGTTTTATTCCATTTTCTTTATTTCATCCATCTGCGAAAAAAGATATCGAGTCCTTCTGCCTTCCTATTGCCAACGACGAGTATACTCGTCTTTGGTTTTCTGCTTGTAAATGATTATGTATGATAATATATGTGCTCTTACCAAGAAATAACATGGTTTTGGTAAACAAAAAAAAACTCAAAATATAAATGGCAATGGGAATGACTTCATATAAATTAGGGTTGGTAGCGAATGTGTTAAGATAATTTTTCATGGCATTTACTTACTCTGAGAGTTTCTTGTCAGAAGATTGCAGTCGCGTAAGCCAACACACAAAAGACACAACGTAGCAATACTATCTATCATCCAGACCGCCATTCGAGCTCTCGCCTCTTATGAGGTTAAATCGTAGATAATTTGGGACTGTTTGAGGAAGCTTAGGTTGTTAACTGGTCTTTGCTAGGATGCTGTTGACTTAGAGTACTCTTATATAGATTGTAGATTCTGTGACGATTAGAATAAATCATCGTAACACATTCTTGAAAGCTGTGGTACATAAAGGCGTTTCAGGAGAATAACACCTCTTACCATTGTTGATACCTCACAGCAACCTCAAAATTTTCAGGGCAATTGACTTTGAGAAGACATGTATAATAGGAATACAATAAAAAGCTTGAGGGAAGTACAATAAATCGTATCGTTAGGTTAGGTTATAGGACGTGTACTTGTCAACTGTGACAAGTACAGTACTACCCGGAGGTCGAATTGACCCATTGTACAACTTCCTAGCTTCTTACACCACTCGTGTTGTGTGCTTTAATTTTATACATGAGTAGCAGGACCTACAGTTTAAAGTCGACTCCGAACGACAGATTTTTTTGAGAACCCCTCATGGCAATTCTTAGTCTCAGAGACCCTCCCAGAAATCTGCTGAGAGGAAGTCGCCGAAGAAATATTTTCATATTTTCGTTTTAATGTCTGACCTGGAATTTGAACTAGGGCCTTTCGTCTAATAAGCCAACACACTACCTAGTAGACCACGGTGACTTCAAATCGTATGGTCGCAGTCATGATAAATATAATAGGCCAATACACTGGAGATAAGACGGCTGTACGCAAGATGAAAGCCTGGCTCAACTCTGAATGATTTAACATTTTAAAGCTGAGACAAAAGAATGTTAAATGCAGTGGGCTGAATTGGGCACATAATGGCATTTCCATCTGTAGCCATTGTCTTGGTGTTTGACTTTTTTAGGTGCCAGTGGCATAATTTGATTGATACATACATAATTGGCCATTACAAACTTTCAGTCAGGATTACGGCCTAGCTTCTCACACTACCTTAATTTTATACTTGAGTGGCGGGACTTACAGTTTAACTTCGACTCCGAACGACAGATTTTGAGAAACTTTTTCATGGCAGGTTTATTTACTCTCAGAGTTTTTGCCAAAAAAAATGTGTTGAGAGAAAGTCGCCGAAGAAATATTTTTTTTCATATTTCGTTTTGATGTCTGGCCTGGGGCTCGAACCTGGGCTTTACGTCTAATAAGCGAACACACTACCTACTAGACTACGGCGACTACTATTTGATTGATTGATACGCTCTAAAAAAAATACATGTTATTTTTTTCCAATGATGAAAAAACTGATATTCCAATTAAAGATCGAATTGTTTCAACTCCCACTTTTTTTTGCATAATTTTCAATTTCCAAACTTGAGGAAAAGGATGGTTGGCAAAATATTTTGCAAATAATGAATCACCAAAGTGTCCGGCTATTCTAAGAAGCTAAATTTTAAAACAGATGTCAAAGCTATTGATAGTGTTGGCAAAAGTGCAGTCCATTGAAGAAGATGATATCTTTGTTAGGTTGGCATGCGACTGGCTTGAATTCGTATATTTAATGAATTTAATTTAAAAGTTTGTGTATAATTTTTTGAAGAAATATGATCAAAATTTGTTTCTGGTTAATTTCTAAAAATATTCTTATAAAACAAAATTCAAAATAAATTTGATTATTTTTTTAAGCTACGTTAAGTTCATTGTAAGTTAAATTTAATTAATAAAAAAATAATTAATTTATATGTATATACAAGTTAAGTTATAATATTAAATGAGATAAAGAACAAAAGGAATCTTATAATTATTATGCATATACAGTATGTATATGTATATTTAACATTTCATAAAATCAGCAATAAGTTTAAACGTTTATTAAACGTTTATTAAATTCAATTGTTAAGTTATATTAATATATATTTATTTATTTCATGTTTTTTTTTCTTAAATTGTTTTATTTTATTTATTTATTTGATGCTTTTATTATATAATAAAGTATTTATTTAAATTAATTTATAAATTACTTATTGTTGTTATTTTAGGGATATATTTATGTATGTATGTCTTGTTATATAGTAGTAGTTATATGCTAAAAAAAATTTTAAATTTTTTGCAATTCCTTTTTGAACCTTTTTTATTTATTTATTACTTAATGATGTTTTTTTTTAATTAATTTTCCTATATATGTATGTATGTATGTATAACATTTTTATATTTAAATATTTATGATTTTCTTAATTTATTTATACCTTTCATTTTAGAAGTCATTTCTTTTTAACGTGTAAATGATAGACTTTTCTTATTTTGTAAACATTTTAATGAAAAAATTTATGACAAAAAGAAAAACAAAAATGTTTTCTTTTTCTTATTTAAGCTTTTTATTTATTTATTTTTTTTTTATTTAATGGCTTTTTAACATTTCTTTTTTAAACTTTTAATTTTAAATATTTTAACATTTATTATTTTTTTTTACCAAATTGTTTGGTCCATTTGCTTAATATCGATATAAATTGAGAAAAGTTATCAATTTCACTTAACATTAAAAGAGTATCTTGATTCTTTTTTTTTTTTTTAATTATTACAACAATTTGGGTGTGTGTGTGTGTGTGTAACCAAAGAATATGGATATAAAGAATGCGCATTATGTAGAAGTAAAATTTCTTATGGCGGGTTATAACATTACGACCTGCTCTCACCAAAATCTTTTTAAAAACTCATTTCTGGATGAGGAGGGTGGAAGACAGAAGGAAAATAAACACAAACAAAGAGCGTAACAATGTGTTGCTCTCATCATGAGAGCGTAAAAATGCATTCAGTTGCTTTGCTTGTCAGCTTCTAAAGAAGAATGTTCATGTCGCTTTTTTCAGACTATTTCAGACAATTTTACACCCAAAGAAAAATGATACATTGATACAGTATGATTCACTAATATCAATGAGAAATGATTTCGACTTTTGGAAGAATACTTGCCAAGTTAAATACGGTGTTTTTAGGTTTTTAGTGCATTACAATTTTTCTATATTTTTCGCTCACATATACATATTATTGGGTTAATAAGTAGACTTGAAAATATTACTAACAATTTTGCTCTGGGTTAACACTTGCCTCTCATAATTTTTATCATGTTCTCTTTGTGTCGACGTCTGAGAATAAGAGATTTGAGAAAAAGCTATTTTTTATTTCTATTTTTATTAATTATAATTTAAACTTGAAAAAAAACAAAACAAAAGTCCACGAATTTAATTTTGGTTATATTTTTTCTTATTTGGTGATTTTTTTTCACAAATATTGGTTACAAAATTTTTTTTCGTGGCAACACTGCTTCAGAAAAATTAATAAAATATTAGTCAAGCAACAAAAACGCACGATGAGAACAACGCATTGTTACGCTCTTGGTTTCTTTACCCTCCCCTTTTATCTTTCCCCCCCCCCGCGTCATGAAATATTTTTGAGAAATATTCCAAAATATGTATGCCAAAATGCACATTCTTTATACTTTATTTTCTTTCGTGTAACTGAGTTACAATAGAACCCAAGTAAACTAAGCCCATTGAGGTGGCTGCCAATTAAACCTAACCAAACCTAACCTCAAAGTCCAGTTGATTTCAGCAGTTATTTCGTAGAAAATCAAATTACATTTTTTTAAAAAATAACAATTCTTTGTTTTTGTCTTTTGTAATTAAAACATTAAAATGCAATGAATTTTGTAACAATTGAAATTGCTTCCATTAGTAAGAATACAGGGAAAAAGGAATTATCTGGAAATTAATTTAAAAATTTATTGTGAAATTTTATTACAAAATAAACAAAAAATAAACAAAAAAAAAAAAAATAAAATAAAAATATTGTTCAAATGCTTCAGGGGCTAGAATAGAAAAAAAAACATAATATAACACACATACACACAAGCACTTGCATTTTATAAATATTTCATTAGAAAAACTTTCTCTATATATGTATGTATGTACAAACATATACTGTATATAAGAAAAATTAAATTATTTTTAAAGAAAGAATAAATTTAATCTCTGTATACATTATTAATTTTAAAGAAAGAATTTTCTCTTAAATTTATAAAAAAAAAACAATTTTTTTTTATATTTATTGGCCTTATGCTAACATACAAATAAATCAGTATATATATTTGAGCTTTTTCTTATGTATACATATACATATATGTATTGTATTAATATATGTATGCATGTACATATATAGTTTCCTTATATACTTACATATGTATGTATGTGAACTGAAATGTAATAGAAATTTAATTGTAATTTCCATTTTATGTATACAAGGAAATTTTCCATTTTTTTTGCAGTTTTGTTTGCATTTGAATGAATGAAAACTCTATCCAACCAACCACTCAAATTGTCCATACTTGCACTTTTTCGGCAACCACACACCAACTGGCCCGCTCATAATATGAGGAGACTATGTGTAGACTGGCAACGTGATGATTAATGAGGGCATCAAGTTCACCCTCACGAAACACATGATAGTAACGATGGTGTGTGGTGGCGCCACCTTGTGATGGACTATCAAGTGAAGTGGTTGAGCTATTTGAATGCTCCCAAGATTCGGTTGATTGATTACGATTTTGCATGGTCGATGATGCGTTGGTCGTCGTTGTCGTCGTCGTCGTAGTGTTTGTGACATTTTCTTCTCCTGTACACATTTTCGTGTCTGTTGCAGTGTCCATTTCACTAGTATTCTCCTTTTCGTCTTTCTTGATCATTGTTGGCTGTTCTGTTTCTTCAGTTTCTACTTCATCTTCATCTTCTTCGAGTATAACATCATGTTCCACTTCCTCCAGTTCCTCTTCTTCATCATTATTAACCGACGAAGAATCCTCATCTTGCAGCAGATAAGCCGTTTCAGGATGCAAATTATTATGTAAATGCCTCTTATAATTGAATTTGGAAATTTTACAATTTTCATACAACTGTAAAGTGTAGCTGCGTTCGTTTTCCTCTTCGTCTTCATCCTCGTCCTCTTCGTGTATGGTAAAACTTCTGGTTTGTGAGGACAACGATGATGTGGATGAAGAATTAGGCGACTGATTAAGGCTAGGCTGTGTGGATAGATTGGCCAACATAAGACGACGTTCTCGCAGTTCATCTCTTAAGGCTGCCAAATCTTTTTCACCACCACCATTACGTTTGCGTGTTAAGGCGTAGGCATCTTCATAGAACTCCTCACTAACCTCTACAATATGAGTTTCCATTTTATTTTGATTTTTGTCTTCCAATTCACGCATCAGCTGGGCACTTAATTGTTCAGCAAACTCTTGACAGTCTTGTGGCTGATTCACTTGCATTTGGCCACCATATTTACTGGGCAGTATATCGGATTTATCCTCATTTACGATCATGTTGTTATCTTCGTTTCCACTCTCTAAAATATTATTTTCACTTTTTGCTTCACTCTCATTGGGTGTTACATCTTTGGCTTGATCCAAACTGGGTGCCGTGGTAAGATTGTTTGAACGTGGTGCACTTATAACACTGTCCACTGAATCGGGTGAGGATGGCTCACTCGAGTCACTATCCAAATCATCGGTGGCCGGATTAAATAGTTCCAAAGACATTAGTTTGGGTATAGTGGCCACAGCACCACCCGTTGTGGTGGTGCGTCGTACTATAGGAAAACTTTGCCTTGAAATTTGCAAAGACTGTTGACGTCGAAATTTCGGTATGGGCGGCAAATCCTTAATCGTTTGCCGTGTTATCTTCATTTCCATTTCTTTTTTGTTGTCCACCTTATTTTCAACAAGTTTTTGTTTCAGTTCTTGCTGTTGCTGCATATCTTTGCTTTCCTGCTGTTTAATGTGGGCCTCATCGAAATTAAATCGTGTTTTATTACCACTATTTGCCGGCATTGTTTCTTCATTTTGATTTTCCATTAAGGAACTTTTAGCTGCTGGGGGTGTAAACATGGCCATGGCTGCTACAACGGCAGGCACAGTTTGGGGCGGTGATGTAACAGTGGTTTGGGCTGCTGCCGGGGAATGAGCCGGTGTGGGAGGGCAGGGCATTATAAGTGGCGAAGTTGGCACTGATGATATACGTTGACCATTTACATCGACTTTACAACATTGGCCCAGTTTAGACTGGGTAGACTTAACACAGTTTGTTTGGCAACAGGTCTTATGTACATGACAGCCGCCCCCATTACTGGATGAAGAGTTACTGGAACTCGAATTGGAATTTTGATGTTGCTTCTGATAATTCAATTGTTGTTGATGTTGCTCCGGCTTGGGTATGAAAATAACCGAAGCAAAGCTATCCTCGGATTCAATGCTAGTGTCGGACTGTAGGCTACTATCTTTGGAAGAGTCGGAACCCGATTCTCGTGAGTGCCTTCTAGTCTTGTCTTCTTCTCCGGCATTAATGCACTGTGTACAGGCCTGATGATAGGTCTGGCAATAGCAGGCCGTACTGGCGCAATCCACATTCTTGCAAATCGTTACAGGACCAGCAAATTTATTGGCATTATTTTGCCTATGCAGCAGATGCTGTAAATGGGTTTGAAAGTTAGTTACCAAAGGCGAGTGCTGCTGCTGCTGCTGCTGTTGTTGTTGTTGTTGATAGTAGTAGTGATGGTGATGATGATGTTCATGCATACAGATATTGCCCTTAGGGGATTTTGGAATATTTTGTTGCGCTGCTGGTGTCTTCTCCTCGGGTGTTGTCTTTAAATTTTGCATTATCTTGTTGATACCCGTTTTAGTTACCCGCTCTAAACTGCCAGTGGAACTTTTGATTTTGCTAGTGAAACCTTCTCGTATAACCTGTAATCTCTTTGAGAATAAGGCCGAACGACAGAGAAACGCTTCGTTGAGTGACATTTGCTTTTGTATGCGTTTACGCACTCTTTCCTTTTCCCTTATCCTATTGCCGGCCATTAGTTCTTCATTTAAAGAGCTTTGCTTACGCATTTGGCGGGTAGTCAGATGCTGGCCCGGTAACGATTGCTGTTTGGCAAAGAGCGTATGGGTAACACCATTCGAATTCACATTGTACTGGCTTAGCATATGAAATGGGGTATCTGGCAGTTGATAGTCTTCATCACAAAGAGATTGTTTTTGCTTAATGAGTTTAGGACGGCGACTAAGATTCGATGAGTTATGCTGTACAGCTGCAGTATTCGTGTTTTGATTTGTGGGCGAATGACCATTCGTAGTGTGAGTATTAGTAGTGCTAACGGAAGATATTTGTGAACCCTGGCCAACGGCGAGATGAGCATCCAAGAGTTGTGTGCTGTTCGTATTCTTATCGACGACATGCAATAATGGACCACCGAGACTTGGTACACTTGAACGTGAGCGTACAATTTGTCGTGGTGGTGGATTGAGTATACTACCTAGACTGCGCGATTTTAAACCCGCCGATAAGGGCGGATCTGTAAAATCTTCAAAGTCTTCTAAACGACGCAATTCGATGGGTAAATCTTTTGCGTCTTCATAATCTAAACTACTGTCGTTTTTCGTATCTTTCGATGTCCACGAGTCAAGGAACCAGGCATGCTTTCGGCCGCCAGCCAATTTCTGAAAGGGAAAAAGGGAAGTACTTTTTGGAAATAAATGAGAATTAGTGAAAAACTTGTTTTTTTTATAAAACAGTTGAATCTTAAATGAAGTGACAGTTTTGAGTTACATTTTCCAATTCTGTTTTTAACTTTTAAAAGTACTTTTGTAAAAGTAGTCCTTTTTAGTAATTAAAAATTGCTTTAAAAGGTTTTAGAAAGTTATAACAAGTACTTTTTTAATTATACAAGTACTTTTTACGAACAAAAAGTTCTTTTTGAAAGTACAAAACCTTCTTTTTAAATACCTTTTGCAAAGTATAAAGTACTTTTTAGAAGCAACAATTATTTTTCGAAAGAGTATTTTTGGAAGTACCAAGTATTGTTTGAAAATATCTTTTAGCAATGCAAAGTACTTTTTGAAAGTTTAAAGTACTTTTTTTGAAAGTACAAATTATTTTTTGAAAGAAAACGTACTTTTTTAAGTAAAAAATACTTCCGAAAGTACAAGGTTTTAAAAAGTAAAAAATACTTTGTAGAAGTAAAAAATTGTTTTTGGAAGTACAAAGTACTTTTTGAGAAAAAAAAAACGTAAATAGTATTTTTTGTAAATATTTAAATCATTTTAAAAATTGTTCACACTTGCCAACTTACCTGTATGGCCCTTCTCACGAAACTATAACAGGATTCACCAGGCGAAGAGGACGACAAACTCGAACTATCACCATCGCCCGCTGAGCGGCTTGAATTCGTTGAATCCTCTGTATAGGCATGATAGGGTGGTAAAAAGTCTTCATCGTCTTCTTCATCGGAATAATTAAAATTTCGATTTTTAGGCGGTTGCCAGGGTATTAAAACATCCTGTGACTCGAAACGTCTATGACGTTGCTCTAATGCCCACACAGTAATAACAACTCGACCACCAATACGCAAAATACGAGCTAATTCTCTCAAGGCATTTACTCTACGTTCGGTGGTGGCAAAATGATGAACCACAGCTATGGATAAGACAGCATCAAACGATTCATCTCGGAATGGTAATTCAAGATTATCACATAATGCAACCTACAACAATAAAAACGGAGAAAAAAGAAAGAGAGAGAATAAATGAACACATATTTTATTGTCAAGCTAATTAAAGTGGATAATAAATGGCGAGTTTATAAATAAAATAAGAGCATAATAGAATTTACACATACTCGTACATACGCCCACATAGCATGTGTAGCTGCAGAGAGATACAGGCACAGTAAAAGCCATTTGTAGTATTTATGGCTGTAAGGATGTATGTATGTATCTATGTGTGGATGTATGTGACATCCAATCTAAAGGGGATTTTTCTGTTTGAGTCAGAAAAATTGCAAGCAAACTTGCAAGCGATATGCCTTTATAATACTAAACATTTCTCTAGTAAAACCAGAGCCAGTGGCAGAGCAAGAGCCAAAAAGAGAAAATAGGAAATTTATATAGTTGTGTGGGTGTTAAGTATAGAATAATAACTTGAACTATTTTTTTTTTGTCCTTCTTCTAATGTTATTGTTATTGTTGTTTTTGTTGTTGTTTATTGTACATACTATAACTGTAACTAAATATGAAAAAAAAAGTTTGTTTTTTCTACTGTTTCTTCCCTCTAACCATATGGGAATTTTGTACATTGCATTGAGCTTAGGGACGACATCCGTTTCCGTTGTTTGAATATTTTTGCAATGGAAAGTTTTCATTTTTTTGTATGTATGTATGTTCCTCTGCTATTCATGTTGTGTTATGCATGTTGCTCTTATTAGTTCTGCATTTCATAGTCACATACACATTGTTAAGCTATTCAAATAAGACTTGAATGAAACAAAAACAATAATAAAAAGGAAACTAGAAAATTTAATTCACTTTTAAATTATGCTGTAGTAATAAATTTAAAATATTTATTTTGAAGATTTTAACTATTTTAATTCATTAAGATTCATTAAATTCAAATTAAAGTTAATTTTCTGCTTATCTGGTTTGCTAATGAACTAACATTGCTTATGTATGAATGACAGAATAAATAATGGACACTGGACTTTCTACTGATAGCCGCAATTAGAGCTGAAATTTTAACCTATCTTAAGACACTGAAGTTAAGGTTTTCCCACCTTACTAGGCAGCCATAAGTCAACATTTGTCTGAAAGATGGCTGTAGTAGCTCAATTTAAATTTAATTGAATGCACAGGATATTCGGGAAAAAGAACTATTGCTTTACTCAGCCCAGACCAACCTAAGAAAGAGCGTTAAGCGTTGCATTGATTAGCGTCTAGTGTTGACGCTGAAGTGACGTACTTAAATAAGAGCGTTAAAGTTGTGTGATGAAAAGTAATTTTAGCCTAAAATAAATGGCTCGATTGAGGTGAAAACATCTAAAATGACATTACTTTTAAACAAGAAACAGTTCTTTGCAGCCAACTTCACTCTTTAACACACTTACATACATACATAATTGGTCATTACAGCCCTTCACTTAGGATTTCGACCTTGCTTCTTACACCGCTTATGTTGTTGAGCGTTAATTTTTCTACATGAGTGGTGGGACCTACAGTTTAAAGTCGGCTCCGAACGACAGATATTATCGATGACATCGAACACACTTAATTTTTCCCTGACAGTCTTTTGGCGAACTATATTGAAGACACAAACCATGTGTAAAATGTATGTTAATCTCATACCACTCAGTAAATAGGCCTCCACTTAAGCAATAAAAAAAAGTTATTATTATGGAAACTATAGCAACAAAACAACACACCATTTTCTTAATTACAAAAATTACTTCAAAATTTCTTTTAATTTCCCTTAGACGTCTGTCTGACTGTGTGTCTTTGTTATTTCGTTCTGTTTCGTTCTGCTTTGTTCTGTTGCTTTTAAAGACTCCTGCAGCAGGAAAAAATGACGAGTTTTTAGGAATTTTGTATTGTTGAGTTGGTTTTAATTGCCGGGTAAATTTAAATTAGACAAAAAGAATCTTTGCTAACAAGCTCCAGTTAGAGAAATAACTGCAAACTAATATAGGACATGTAACTCATGCCTCAAGTGGTAACAAATGTAAGCATAAGATTTGTTTACCCAGTAGTTTAGTCTATTGTATGCTTTCATGTATGCTTTCAATTACATGTAATACAGACGTACATCTATACATACATACATACATCTACTATACTCCTTATGCCATTGTGTATGTGTACAAAACGTGCCTGCATAATCAAGTGTTTGTTTTACTTTTTTCTCCAGGAAACAGAGAGAGAAAAAAAACACAAAACAGAAACAAACAAGACTTGTTACAGTAAATAAGAAGCTAATCTAAGCAATACAACAATAATAACAAACAACAATTGCTACAACAACAATAATAACAAATCAAATAATAGCAATAGCATTTCTACTCCATCTCTACTCATATGAACAATACATTTCGTTTCGTTTTACGTTTTATGCTGCACAAAAGAATTGCTATGAGTGGCAAAGACAGAAGAAGAAGCCCTGCTAGGTAACCAGCCAGCAAACCAAACAACCAGCATCAGTAGTCAGTATTAATGAACATTACACGTGTCGTTAACCATGTATAGACTGCTTGAAATCGTTTTACACTCACGCAATCGTGTCTAGAATAACAGAAGGAAGAACATGCATAAACATGATGCTGCAAAAACCAACACTTTTTATGTTTCAGGATACTTGTACACCCATGTACATGCGTATACATACAATAGCATGTACAATACATATATCGCATAATGATTGTATGCATTTGAGGAGTGTACAGTAGAGACTAATTAAAGCAATTTGTGTGTCTTAATCGTAGACAAAATCACATGTACTTTTGTGTTGTGAGGGCTATTTATGGCGTTCTTTGAACAAATTGTTGCTGATTTTGTCTAGAAATGCCTAAGCACAGGTGAATTTGTTTTCGCTCATGGAGTAATATTAGGGTTTCTCTCTTTTTTTTATATTTCTTCGTTTTAAAACAGTTAAGGTATCCATACTTCGAAGGTCTTCTTCATTGCAATTTTTCCATCTGATTCTTGGCCGCTCTCTTTGTCTAACTGTTATCACTGTGCGCCCAGCCTAGCTCAGAATTTCCATTACAGAATTCAAGTCATTCAGCGTTACTGCTTGGGACATAGTTACCATTCAAGATGAAGTATTTAAACCACACAATGGGTATCTAACCCACATAATGAAAGGTTCTCTCCTAATTGCTGGAGAACACTTTCGTTTCTTATATTTTTTCTTAAAAAAACAAAACATTTCTAATTAGCCAACAGCTGCTGTCTATATTTACCAAAGCGTGATTGTAATGAAATGTTTCCAAGCATTAGACGTGAAATATCAATTGGGGTAGTTAGATGAAGGCACCTACATATCTGTATGTACAAAGATCTCTCTATAGGTGTCTGTTTCTCTGTATTTCTTCATATCATTGCAAAAAAAAGGGTTGAATGGCTGTTGCTGTTGTTGTTGCTATTACTGTAATGCAGTTATTCTATCGTTGTCTGTTACGTCTCGTCCAACTCTCGTCTTTTTATTGTGTTTCCCATTGCCACTTGTGTTTACAATGAGTGCTCAAGCAAACAATGCACTTTAAAGAAAATTAGGACTGTAACCCGAGGGTAATATACGGCACTTTTACATCTTTGATTTGTCTTAGGACCCAGCAGCATAAAGAGAACAAGAGAGAATGGGAGAAATTTTAATTTTTCAAAAGGGTAAAGTTGGTAAAGATGTAGTCGCCGTAATCTAGTAGGTAGTGTGTTCGCTTATTAGACGTAAAGCCCGGGTTCGAGCCCCAGGCCAGACATCATATGAAAAAAAAAATATTTCTTCGGCGACTAACTCTCTAATTGAATAGAAAGCTTACCAATCAACTATTTAAATCTGTACGATCTGGGTTAAATTTCTGTCATTGTATCTATCCTAATGGGTCGTTGCGTAATGCGTAGGCATGTGGAGAGACTTTTCTTAACTGCTGATGTCTTCTGCAGAGGTTGTCGATCGATCGAAAAGCAATAATGCCAATGCTCGTGTCTGCATCGACAGATATCTGTTGCAGTTGGCTATTTGATAAATAATCAGAGGACCTATTAAGCTTTAGGCTTCTTTATAAGCTTGAATCTAAGAGAGTTTGTTTTAATGCAAAGTTTTGATGCTGATTGTTGAGACCGAGGTTAATCAGGACTTGTTAGTTATGTAATCGATTATGTGACATCTCAATATCTCATTGCTCTTTGTGCGCTTTTTCTTATTCTTTACTACTACTTTACTACTACTTTACTACTACTTTACTATTACTTTACTACTACTTTACTACTACTTTACTACTACTTTACTACTACATACTTTACTACTACTTTACTACTGCTTTACTACTACTTTACTACTACTTTACTACTACTTTACTACTACTTTACTATTACTTTACTACATACTTTACTACTACTTTACTACTACTACATTATCCCCTTCATTACTTCTGTTAGTATTCCATAAGAATCGGCGCATTTACAGTTCTTAAGTGGGTAATGAATTTTTTTATTTATTTTTAATTCACAGTCAATTTAATTAATAATTCAATAATTTAAGTAACTCACTTACTTTACATGTTTTTTAATATAAAATCACTAACTTCTCTATTGCTTTAGCTATTTGCCATTTAACTAATTCGATTTAATTGCATCAACTGATCAATTAAATACTATACATTGTCTTTTACACATTAAGACATAGCATTCATATCACTTAGTTAACTTCCCTATTTCCTTTACTGAGGTTTTATTCGTTGCCTTATACAGGCTCTCTGGTAAATGTAGCGTTCAATTCAATTTTAACCATTTCCTGCCACAATTACAATTACATTTACAATTATAAACTTAACATTTCCACATACTCATACACACACACATGGTGTGCATGTGTATAAGTGCAGCACTTGAGTGTGTACTGTAAGTGCTGTGTGCAGTGCATAATTGTTATAAAGTTTAAAGAAAAATTAAATGCTTTTTAGCATAGTTTGTTTGTGTTGCTTTTTTCTCGTACTTTTTGTTATGAAAACTGTTGTTAATCAGTATTTACCTGCACATTTAGCACATTCCACACACATATACACCACACACCATACAGGCGGACAAACCTAGAGACCTTCAAACCAACACATACAGGCAGACAGGCAGGCATTGCAAAATAGCAAGTGAGTGAAAGAGAGAATAACAGCAAACGCATTGACCCATTGATAAGGGCTCAAGAGCCATGCTGTCTGTTTTTCTGTGGAATGCCATCGATTTAAATTCTTTTCAAATTAAATTTATGCTGCAACAACAACAACAAACACAATTATTTGTGTATTGAAAATTGTAACAACGTTTGTGATTGGATGCTTAAGTGAGAGAGAGAGAGAATTAGAAAAACCTTGATTAAATATAAAATAGTAAAGAGGGGGTTGTAGAGGTAGGATGGAAAGGTAAAAAAGCAAATGACAATTAAATGCAAACAAAACAGTTTGCATTATACTCATACATATAGTGTACAACGCTGATATGGTTTGTTGCCTGTATCGGTGGCATATAAAAGGTGTGCTATTGTTGTTGTCAACTATTGTAGACGTGAATGAACGAATGAATGATACTTTTTTTGTTTGTTTGTTTGTTTGTTGTTGTTTCTGTTACAATATTACAATTTTATTATTACCAACGACGACGACGACGATGGCGACGACGACAACAAACCATCAGCAATATCATGATAATATCATACAAGGATAACTGCAGCAGTGATGTGATGAAGAAAACAAGTTTAGCAACGATTGGCACTAAACATGCTAAAGTCGAAAGGCATATTAAAATCACATGAAGTCGCCGTAGTTTAGTAGGTAGTGTGTTCGCGAAACGAAATATGAAGAAAAATATTTCTTCGGTGACTTCCTCTCAGCAGATTTCTGGCAAAAATTCTGAGAGTAAATAAACCTGCCATGAAAAAGTTTCTCAAAATCTGTCGTTCGGAGTCGACGTTAAACTGTAGGTCCCGTCACTCAAGTAGAAAATTAAGGCACACAGCATGAGTGGTGTGAGAAGCTGGGCCGTAATCCTGACTGAAGGGTTTAATGGCCAATTATGTATGTACATATGTACGTATGTATGTATTAAAATCACATATGTAATGATTTATTGAAATAAAAAGGAAGCTTTATGGCCATTCTAAGAGGATCTCGAGATGCTGCAAAGAACTTTAAACATGACAGGTGAATGAATGAGTGCCTCGTTTCGAGAGGAGTTTCCATAGGTTAAAGGATACACCCATTTCTTTCTGCAAGCATATCGATATGCCGCTAGAAGTTTGGACACAGAGTGGCTGTCATGCTGAGACTAGAAGGCTTTTAACATAACACAGAAGGAAATGGAACACCATCTATTCTGTGCTGAGCCATGTAAAGAGGCTTGCTCCGAGACAACTGTCTTAAAACACCATTTGTGTCCGAGTAGGAGGTGACATATTCCAAATCAATGAAGTGCTTCATAGCAATTTCTCGGCTCTTTCAACTTCAACGATATCTCTGTGATCAATGAAGTGCCTCACAGCAAGTGAGTTCCTCGCAGCCCTTCAATTTCAATGATATATCTGTGCCCCGGGACCGAGATTAAGGAAGTGTTATAGGAGAGCTTCATCCTCCTTATGTTTTTGATTAAAGCTTACTTAATGCTCTCCCTCGCATTGCTATTACTAATCAATTTAACAATTAACCGTCGTTTGCTTTTATTTCATCATTTCTAATTAGTTTGCCACAACTGTTATTTAGTCGTTATAATCATGTAAAGTATGAATGTGCACCTTCATACAAATACTCATGCTTACACACAAACACAAACAAACATTTTAAGAGTAGAGCATGTAAAAAAAACTTTTCAAAAGTGAACGAGTAAGAGAGATAGAATGCGAAAGAATGAAAGAAATCCTTGACCCAAATGTTATCAAAACAAATGCAAAAAGAAAAACAAAATTTTTGTAACAACAACGACAACAACAATAATAATAACAAACAGTAGCAATTCATTTTATAAACACTAAAAGAGGAAAAATTCGAAATTAAACAGAAAGGCAGACAGACAGACAAACAGATGAAAATATCAATTCCATACCAATTTCATTCTAAAGCCAATAAAAATAATGAAAGGAGTATGTGTAGGTGGTGCAGTATTTGAAACGCTTTCATTTGTCATTATGGTTTTTGCAATTTTCAGAGAGTACGAGTACGAGTATTTATTAAAATATTGACTCTGATACTCTTTTTTTTTGGTAAATGCCATGAAATTGTACCACGTAAACGTTTAAACTGTCATGATGATGAGTTATTGCAATCATATTGCAATTGCAATTGCTAGCTGCTGGCTGCTGGCTGCTGTTTGCTATTTGCAATGCAACGTTCTGTGAAAGTCATAATTTTTGTTTTGTTTTTGTAAATTCAAAGCATTTAATATTGAAGCAAAAGCTTGGTAAAGTTTTTAATTTTCTAGAGGAGCACAGGTAGCAGTGATGGAATTTGGGTTGATGCCATAACACTTGCAACAAAGCATACTTAATCTATGTAACTTCTTTTATAACGATTGGCGCTTTGAATATATAGTGTGCCGAGTGTGAAATTGTTCTTTATTCTATACGAGATATTTTCCTTTGTATGTATAACAGAGGCCTATTTAGCTCAGTGTTTTCGTTTTGCCAGACAATTTTGTTTACACCATTTTACATATTCGTACATATAACTGTGTCTTCTGTGACAGAGAGCATTAGATCTGGGCAACCCTTTTATTATAGTATTTGTAGGTAACGAAAAAGCAAACTGAAACTGAATAAAGAGATGCATATACTTTGTGACTATCTTATGTTTCTTAAAATAATTAAAAAAATTCTAAAAATAATACATTTGATTGCCAAATAAATTTAATTCTTTTAGCAATCTTTTTAAGAAAACTCACGAGCCTAAATTTAGGAGCTTTGTTTAAGAAGTTTGTATTAAAATAACACTCTCATATAAACCCTTGTTCCTGTTACTAAAGGCCCTCTCAAATCCTTTATACCTCAGTCCTTAAACTCCTTTCCAATAATCGAAAATGTAATACTATGTTCAGACATGCACTTTTATTGGGCCAATATTCGATTATTTGAGTACAATATTTTCAGTGTTCAGATATAATATAAGCATTCATTTGATAGCTGGTAAACAAAGCAGCTGGTTGTTTCAACAACATTAATTTTGTTTTATTTTTGTTTTAGTTTTTTTGTTTGTCGTTGTTGACATTTGAAAGTTCGGAAGTGTTCGGAAAACTGTAATATGCTCCCTGAACGCAATAATTAATTGACCTCAATAATGGCGTTTATTTCGATTTACGCAATAAGAGTGCATGTGTGAACATGAGTGTTGCCTTCGGTATACCGTTGACTTGCCTACTGTCCGGTTCATTCAACAAAAAGCTTTGGATCGACAAAGTATGGTAACCCAACACATTACCTACTACGACGACTACGACGACTTCAGTTACATGTTCACGTTCATAAATTTTTATTATCAGTTATTATCAAGTTTAGAGATGCTATGTGATCTCATTTGCCACTGCACCTCTATACCCGAGAGTGTATATCACTTTAGTATTCGTGTCGTCGCCGTAGTCTAATAGGTAGTGTGTTGGCTTATTAGACGTAAGGCCTCTGATCAAACCCCAGGTCAGACATCTTCAACTAAACGAGATATGAGAAAATATTTCTTCGGCGCTTGACGCTCAGCAGATTGCGAGAATGAAAAGTTTCTCAAAAATCTGTCATTCAGAGTCGACTTTAAACTGTAGGTTCCGCCTCTCATGTGTAAAAATTAACGCAAACAACATAAGTGGTGTAAGAAACTAGGTCGTAATCCTGATTAAAGGGTTGTAATAATCAATTATGTATGTACGTATGTATTTATATATGTATGTATGTATATGTACGTTTTTTTTCCAACAAAAGAGTGCATGATTCACTATCACTGGTGCCTATGTACTAAACCCACCACCTACACACTTCAACCACTCTCCCCCCGCGGGACTGCCGTAAGGTATTACTTTGCGGAGGGCTGTTTAGCTTTAAAGCTTTATAACGTTAACTCACACTTCGCCTTCGTTTCTTCAACCTTCGTACTTCAGCCATTTTCTGGCTGTATTGGCTCCATAGAATCCTAAAATTCAACACCTCTTCCATAAGCCGAGTTGGTCCAAAACTCGTTTTCCCGGGCCATATAAATTTGTATATATGTATGTACGTTTGTGTGTATGTATGCATGTACATATGCATATACTGTATGTATATAATGTGAGTAAAGTGCCCTTTATGCAGCTGATTATCGAAGTATGTGTTTATCGCAACGCTTTTGAACCCCCTACATAAATTCAGAGATGAAAACTACTAGATTTCCGTTTGGTTCCTACTATCCATTTTCGATCCACTTGTATTTAATAGTGAACTGTTGGAAACAGCTTATGTTCAGCTAAGGTTTATAATGTTTACATATTTCGCAGGATATTCATATGATCCGCTAGTTTGTGACTAGTTTACGTTCAGAACTATTAGAGCTGTGGATTTCTCAAATAAAAATAAGCAATAGGAGCTGCCATGGCTGTTGGGGGACCATAACCTTCCAATGTGAAGCAAAGAAAAAAAAAAGAAAAAGAAAAAACTACGCAGCTAGGATAACATTTGGCCCAGGAATTTATATTCTTATTGTTAAGTTTCCTGTTGCCGGACATGACCAATTATAACTTTCTTTCCAATATTTTTTTTTGTTTGTTTTTGTTTTTCGTGTTCGTTATCACCACTGCAGCAAATAATTTAAACGTGTTCCATTTGTTTAATCAAATTTGTTTTGCTCTTTTTTTCGATTCTTTTTCTTTTTATTCTTTTCAAAGACAAAAGAATGTGTGTTAAAAGAATTGTGCCAAATTTTTCTATTTTTTCTTCTTTTTTTTTTGGTTTTCTCTACTTTATGTGTTGAAATCAACAAATAAATTTCAAGCTTTGGTTCTTTTGTAAGCGAAAAAATACAAGAAAAAAAAACTGCTCAACTCAACTTAAAAAAGAAGAAACAAAAGAAGAAATAAAACTAAAACTGTGTGACATTTAATATAACACAGCGTTTGTTTTATGTTGTTTTACTGTTGTTGTTGCTATTTTCTTATGCTTTTTATTTTATAAACTTAATTTAATTTCATAGGAAAAGAAAGCAAGAAAAAAAATATAACACAACACACACATACACTTCCATTCTAAGCAAACAAAGAACAAACAAACGTTTGTTATAGAAACTATTTTTAATTCTTTTTCTTTTTCGTTTCTTTGGTGTTCTTTTTTATTTTTTTATAAAATTCGTACACATCCTACTGCATCCGCTTGATTTTTTTTAGGCGGAAAAAGGAAAGAAAAAAAAATTTAACAAAAATGGTGGCGTAAATAAATGCTAAGAAACAAAGAAATTGAAAAACAAACATACACACACTTACACTTATCATACACAATTCTTGTGAATATAAATAAACAACAACAAAGCAGTTTCATACAGAAGCACTCTTACGTACTCATTCTTGGTAGTATGTGTGCTAAAGCTTAAGAAATCTATGTTAACATTAGGATCTTTAGTTATTCGAGTATTTCGATCGAATCGAATTTGTTTCCTCCTCATCGTCTAAATATTTCTTTGCCTTGTTTCAAAACTCACTGCAAAAGTGCAGTGTTTTCGATTTTCTCTGCTTTCAGATGATCTACATTGTTGCCATTCATATTCTACTCGCCTTATTTCTACTAAAAGATCATACTTTGCAGATTAAGTTCTATTATAGCCAACCTGCCTGATGACCACAACTACATACTAATAGATGAGTTGCTCTTTATGGGTTTTAAACGAATCTTATGATTGCAGAAAGAAAAAGTTGTCAGGGATGGAGAGGTATTTGATGATATTTGATGTCTGCTGGAGTCGCCGTAGTCTAGTAGGTAGTGTGTTGGCTTAGTAGACGAGAGGCATGGATTCAAATCGCAGATCAGGTATCTCCAACAAAACGAAATCCGCAAAAATATTTCTCTCAGCTGATTTCCAAAAACTCTGAGTGTGACATAAAGAAATTGCCATTAAAAAGTTTCTAAAAAAATCTGCCACTTCTCGATAAAATTAACACACACAACATAAGTGGTGTGAGAAGATAGGTCGTAATCCTGACTGAAGCTCTGCAATGATCAATTACGTGTGTAAAGTCTCTTCTCTGGGTTCTCTGGGAATAAATTCAAAGACATCTGGAAAATTTTTCTTCACTTTAGGTGTGATATCACATAAAACATGTGCTTTTGTGAAGTTTAAAGAAATAATTTCAATTCAATTCTTATGTCTTAATTATTCGAATATTCGATTATAAAATATTCGGTATTATTCTTTAATAAAATGTGTGAATTATTTGTTTGCTGAAGCAAACAACAAAAACAAAATGATTCTATTGTGTTGTTGCTACAGCAGCTGCTACTGTTTCGCGAAATTTATGTTTTTTATATTTCTCTCACTCTTTCTCTCTCTCTGTCTCCCTCTTTATTGTTGCTTCTATCTTAAAGAATAAGGCAGAAAATAATTTTTTTTTTCGTCACAATTTAGTTTTTGTTTTTCATAAAAACCATCTAAGATCGTGAGAGGTAAATAGAGAGAGAGAGAGAGAGAGAGTAGGAATGAGAATAAGTGCTGGAAACAGTGTATTCAAGTGTTTGTTTAATGGTTGGTTCTGTAATATTTTTTCCCATTTTGTTTTTTTGTTTGTTTTTGTTACGCATGACGTTGGAAGGAAATAAATAAGACAATATGGTAGAAGTAGAAGAAGAAGAAGACACATTTATAGTTTTCTGCTACTTTTCCTTTTCTTTACTGTTATTTTTTCTTCTGCATTTTAGTATATTATTGCAACAATAACAACAACAACGACAACAACAACGACAAATAATGGAAAAGATTCCTACTGTCAACACTTTAATAAATTATTTTGTATGTTCACATACAGACAAAAAGAGCGAGCGAGAGAGAGACAGGAAGTGATAGAAAAGAAGATAGAGTATGAGAGTGTGTGTGTGTATGTTTGCCTAAGTGAGAATGTGTAAAAAGTGAGTGTGGTGCAGGCATATGTGAATAATTTTTTATGAGTTTTTGCGTTAATGAATGAGTGTGACATTTGCTACCATCTGCGTGTGTGTATGCATGATGTATTTGTTAAATAGAAATGTTTGCATAAAATATAATTATAATTGTCTTTAAGGCAGTATTAATAGCGCTTAACAGCATCAAACAATTACGGGAACTGTCTTATGACTTCGTTGATAAGTCTTCATTAAAAATCCTGTAGAAATTTTTGTTAAAGTAGGAGAAACATAATTTGTATTGTATTATTCGTATCTAAATAAAGGGTTCTCTATTTTACTGCTGACTGTATGTGGCCATAAAGTTTCACTTTGAAGGTCACAGTTAATGCAGGGTGATCTTACAAAAAAAAAAATACAACCAAATGACACCTGCAAACCATAATACGCACCAAATATTAACTTTTTCCGGCCCATATGCAGTAATTCCACTTTCTGAAGTACCCATCGAGTGAATAAGCATTGAAAGGCTGTTGCTTCAGCAGCCAAGCAGCATATCTATGTCGCTGTAAATGATCAGTTGGCTTTAAATGCTGTGTAAGGTGAGCTTTATATGAATTGATTAGTGCAGATCGGAATGTAAAATACGATATAATAAGCCCCAATATAGAGCCAATTGCTAAGAATACTATTTTTCGCCACTCCTTCTTAAACAGAAGGGATATTTTTGGCAGTGCGTATATTTCAATGATTCACAGACCTGATCACATCTAAAACGTTTCTAGTCTCTTGCCAATTTGTACAGTAAATTGATAATGATGACCATAATCGTTTTAATGCCGACTTTTGTAGGCAAAACTTTAATTAAGGAAATGACACTTTAAATGGAAGATATTTAACAGTATAAAGCCTGTATTAGTTTGTTTTTTATCATATAAAAAGTATCTGTGCTAATTTACAACCCTCAGCTGTATGTTTATTTAAATTGAATGTTCTTTAAAGTTTTTTTTCTCTCTCTCTCTTTAAGTATGCATGAGTATTTTAAATATTTTTTTTAATATATGCAGCTATTTCTCTGCATTCTATATAAAACTTGCAACCAAATAAATTTATGACATGTATATGTGTGTGTGTGCGAGTGTGTGCGAGTGTGTAACTAATGTGCAAGTGTGTACATGTCATGTCAGTTTTTATTGCATTCAGCATCACGTAATATGTCAACATAAATTGGAATCAGAAAGAAAACTAAAAAAAGAACAACAAAAAAAAAAGAGAAGAAAAAAAAAAAAAACAACAAAATAAATTGAATGAGTAGCAATAGTTGCAAAAAAAAAATTGTTGCAACTCTTGTAGCTGTTGCAGAATGTCAAGATAAAAGTAAAAAAAAAACAAAAACATTTTCATTATTATTATAAACATATTAAATATGTATGTACATATATGTACATATCGATGGCTTAATATAGAAAGGTCGTATCTCGTTTTTTTTCAAAATCGTGATTTTTACATATTATGGTAGACAAAACCCCCATACACATCCTCTGAAAAATTCAGGTTCCTATGTTGACGAATAGTTGATTTACAGTAATTAAAAGAAACATAACATAACACTTTTGTATTAGATTTTATTAAGTTTTTTCCTTCTCCTGTAAAGTACTGAAAATGTAAGATACGACCTTTCTATATTAAGCCATCGATATGTATTTAATACACATGCAAATGCATAAAATAAAAAAAATAAAAATTTAAAATTCTCTATTTGCATACAAGCTTTAAAAAAAAAATTAAACAAAAACAACAACAACAACAATAGTAGTATGTACTTGCAATAGTAATTCTACAGTTAAATAAATGTAAATGTCATGGAGAAATAAATTTTAAATGAAAAACTAATGAATGAGCATCGACGGAAGAAAAACGAAATGAAGAAAATTTGGAAATAAAAACGTCATCAATGGATAAATACATATTAATTGATAATATTAAATTAAGCCTCCAAAATGAAATGGAAAATTATTAACAAATTTATAACAAAAACCTATGCATAATAAAAAAAATGACTCCCCCTGACTTTTTGATTTTCGCTCTCTTCACAGAGAGCAGAGCACTGATCCTGAGCTCAATGGTTGAGCCATTGAACAGTACAGACTTAAGCCTGATTTGAGAGGAAACAAACAAATTTCGTGTGTTGATTAAGCATCGCTAAACCATGTAATGGTATTTCGTTTTGGCCTTTCGAGCACAACAGATGCTAACGAGTGCTGTGTCCTTTATATACTAAGCAACTGAGAAACGATATTGGAGATTGAAAGTGAGGGAGATTATGAGGGACATAGTCATCGAATACATGTGACAACCAAGCAGCAGTTTTTGGCGCAGACTAAGTAGCAATCAATACAGTGCGTATCTCGGGACGAATCGGTGCTAATGTAAACTTTTTTTTGGGAATACCCGTAATCAATGGCGAATATTGGATCATTGTACAATGGGTCAATTCGACCTCCGGGTACTGTACTTGTCACAGTTGACATGTAAACGGAAAGCACTTGTAAAGAAAAAAAGTTCTTTTAAATCTGAAGAATACATACATGCAACACAATTTTCGTATCCATGGAGATGGCTACACAAGAATACCGTACGGAACAAGCTATAACCTGTATCTGACTTCTTATAGCCATATAGCGACCAGATCTGCCGCTTTATAAGACCCTTAGATGCCTTATTCTTATAAGAATCTGAGCCAGCTATAACAGCTTGCAGTCTATCTTCGTTGCAAGTAAGAATAAATGGTTACAGGTCATGTGACCCTTATCTGTTCTCTACTGCTTGCCTTAGCCAGCCTGTCGGCAGCGAAGTTTCTCTTATAACTCGCTTAAGTGTCTAGTTTAAGAGAGACATTAACGTCTGTCTATTCGTTTTTTTTTTTTTGCAAAAGTTCTACTCCTGTATGTCAATGGCCTTCGTTGAGTAGAGCATCTTTTTTGATGAACTGGGCGGAATTTGCTTTCTGTGCTGTACATACCATTCCTTGGTGGTTGAATTTGATGGAGTACATTCAGAGGAAGCTTAGCTGCACTTTTCTCCGCTATGGGCCTTAAGTTGCAGTGGCTTATGGAGGAGGTTTAGGGAAAGTTCGCTTAACTATAAATACAAGAAAAACGAAACTGCTGCATATAAACTTACAAAACAGCACTGAAACGTTTGGCAATAATATAAACATTGTTCGGTTCGGATGAAGATATCAAGAAACGCAATTAGAAAGGCCTTCAGATCTTTATAACATGGAGTGTTCTAGACATAAACTGTTGTCTCTGCAAACCTTTACGAAAAAAGGACTTATAATCGAGCTTAACTGCATTCTGTTCTTTAAATTTCTCTCGTTTTTTTGGAAAATAAATTAAAACAAAACTGTATTGCTGCCTTTATTTTATGCCAGTTAAATATAACAAATAATTATTCATTATTTATACAAAATCTAAATCGATAAATAGTCGTATTTTTAAAAACTAAACATATTTACTTTTACTTGTATACATACATTTTAAAGGCCGCTTTTCTAAAATTACAATACAAAACAGCACACCATGACGTATGCGTAATCTAAATCCAATACGAAATCAATTCAATCATACTCATACGTACCGTTGCACATTTGGTACAAGTATAGTACGTGCGTATATGATTGTGTTATTTTATTTTCTTGTTATTGTTTTTGTTTTTGTTTTTGTTTTTGTTTCGAAACAATTTTCACAATTAAAATTTTATGAAAAAGAATTCATTTTCATTCATATTTCCAAGAAAACCTACTTTCTTGTACTCGTTTCGTTGCCTTTAAATTACGCGAATTATTTGCATAAAAAATAGATTTATTTGAAAGTGGGAGAAGGTAACCTGTGTTCTATAAACCCAATAATAATTGCAAGCATTTGTTCAATTTCCCTACAAAATCCATTGAAAACAGAAAATTGTTTTCCAATATCGGAAAGATAAATTGCAGTTTAAGAATAAAACAAAAAAAAAAAAAACACCCCGCTTCGTTTAATCAAACGAGGGTGGTAAGAAAATTAGCCGATATATGTGGTCTAAATGGTATAATTAAGTATAAATGGAGACAGTAGTTTGAAATATTGTAACCTTGTAAGTTTTCATGTATCTAGCTTAGGCAAAAAGCTAAGGTTACTTGAGTCCTATAAGTTCCTGTTATTTTATCGATAGGACCGTCTTTCAATTATAAAACCCTACCTCAGTCAACCTCAATAGTTCGATGACGATGTGCATTTTAAGCAAATCAGCTTTGGCTAGACACGTTTCTGGATGTCCAATTTTGGGTGCCAAAGAATCCTTCTGCTCATGTCCTTAATGGCAAGATGTGCTGCAGTGTCCTCAATTTACTCTACCACGTCTTTACAGCTTCTGCAAAAGTGGTTGTGAAGTATTAAGGGTATGCTAGAGTTAAGTGTCTTGTTATAGCTGGTTCCTAAAATGGACTCTGGTTAGGTCAAATTAAAATTTTGTTCTGAAAATATCCATAATGGACCAGATTTCTCCGGTCTCTCCATAAGTGTTTTCATCTTTCCTTTGCAAATGAGAAAAATTGGAGTGACATCACTTGCCTGCTCCTCAGCAGACTATGTTAGACGTGTTGTATACCTTCTCTAGGAATCCTAGTCTAGCGCAAGGCGTTAGTCTTTACGTTATCATTTCAGTCAGCCTGAGTAGTACTAAAGAAAACCGGAAGTGCAAGGGACAACGAAGATTCAATTGTTCTGAACAGATACCATTTTGTCACGTTATTTGGATCCCTTACAGCAAATACTTGGCTGACGTTCTCCGGAAGGTGCCAACCAGTATCATATTAGGATCTATACCACATTTTTCTTTTTTTATAAAATCAGAATCCAAAGAAGGTTTTAAGGCGTTGTAATATCCCTTATCATGCTTCTATGCTTTAGTGGCGCTTAGTTTTAATGACGCATTCTTAACCACTTGTTTTGCTAACATGTTCAGTGATATACAGTTAAGTTTAGTACACTATGCCTCAAAATAGTGTAGTTTTAAGAGCACCTGATTTCATGATTGTCAAACTGAGTTGTCAAACTGGGTTGTCAAACTAGGTTGTCAAACTAGGTTGTCGAACTAGGTTGTCGAACTAGGTTGTCAAACTGGGTTTGATGGTTGCAACCACCAAATCGTGGTCTCGTAGAATAGAGTTGGTTTGATTACAAAATTTAAGTCTAGTCTGGTGCTGAATTGTGCACTCATAATTTAGTTAAGTTTGGATAGAGTTAGAGCTACTCTGCTGGTTCCCTGTAAATGGAAAGAAAAATTTCTGACTCCTACGTAATTAAATACTTTCATTTGAAAGGTCTCAGTGTAATGAATTTTAAAGCTGGCTAGATTCTACCCTTTTGGGGTAGTCTGTGCCTTCATACATGGGTTCCTGTTAGAACAGTTTTTAGAAAGTCTATAAAACGACAGCTGCAGGCTTGTAAGCTAGCATAGTAGCGGATTATTTTAAGAAATATTCCTTGTATTTGCATTTTTATTGATCCTACCCACGTAATTTATGAAACTTATTATTATTTTCATGCTTCATTTTAATGGAAAACTTTTTTCATTCTGCTGTTTTTTTGTTGTTGTTGTTGTTTTCGTTTAATTTTTGCATTTTTGTATTTTTGCACTTTTCATTTAAATATTAACGATAAAGTTTGTTCTATACGCTTAACAAGTTTTCTTTTTCCTCTTTTCTCTTCTCTTCTGTTCTTTTATTGGTAGAAAAAAAGAGGCAATCAATAGCAGAGTTAGAAAATTTATCATGAAATACGAAGTATGAATAAAAAAAAAAATCTACAACCCAATAAGTTAAATATGCTTAAAGTTTAGCAGGAAAAAAAAGGGAAAACGAAAGGAAAGGAAACTAAAAGCATTGGAAATAAAGTTTTAAAACCATTTAACAGGCTTTAAAATGCAATTTTCGCTAGAAACTTAGGCTAAGCAGTACAATTTCATTTTGATTAGCGTTTTTTCGAAAATTGGTTAGAGCGTTTGGTAAGAAAGCACTCATTTTTTTTGCATTGATCGTATACATACATACATACATAGTTAGTCATTACAACACTTCAGTCAGGATTACGACCTAGCTTTTCAAACCACTAAATGTTGTGTGTGTAAATTTTATACATGAGTGGTGGAATTTATCGTTTAAAGTCCACTCCTAATGCCTCATTTTTGAGCAACTTTTCATGGCAATTTTCTTTTTTTCTCACAGTTTTTGCCAGAAATCTTCTGAGAGGAAGTCGCCGAAGAAATATTTTTTTTTTTCATATTTTGTTCTGTTGGATCTGATCTGAGGTTTGAATCGTGGCCCTACATCTACATCACTACCTACTAGACTACGGCAATAAAGATGGTGTACATGGTTTTGTTTATTCCTTGATCTCCAGAAAGTTCAAAACCTGAAATGTCTTTCTACTGAAAACGTTTGGTTTTCTATTGCATTTATTGTGTATATGAACATATACAATTTAGCTCGTGGTTTGGTTTCCTGAAAGACTTCGTCAGAGGCCATTGTAGGAAATTCAAAACCAGGGTAGTCTTTCTAGTAAAAACGTTTGGTTCTCTTTTCTTCGATTCTTCTTTCGAAATGTCCTACTTTTCATGTGTCCAAAAGAAGAAAATCTCAGTAGAGAGTCATTTCAATGAGAACGAAAGTTGGCATTCGTTTATACAAACATTACTACTTCAATTTTTAAAACTTGTAAATGATTCATGCACACACACACATATACACACAACCATATTTCATTTGAATATGAGGACCTTCGGCAATTTTGTCTTAATGCGAAAATATTTAAAATAATTTCATTTTTTTTATTAAAAAAGAAAAATGTGAAGGTTTTGTTTTGCTGCTAAGTATTGTATTTTAGGCATTACTTTAGACTTTTTACTGGTATTTCTTTCGTTTTGCAACAAATAAGTATGTGTTGTTACTGTGTAAGAAAATTCTTTGGCACACCATACCAACACAGATTTGCTGCTCTTACACTTGTATTATAATCTCTCGTACGGTCTCTCTTGCTCTTCTTTTTTGTTCGTATTTTCCCCTCAAATATGTGGCATTAAGACTTAAAAAAATATGATTTTTATAGTTTCACTATTTAAATCAAATCAAATATTTTCATGCCAGTGGTTTATAGTTTTAATTTTTGAAAAATAAAAAAATTTCAACAAATTTGTTATAAACACGCTATAAAGAACAAAGAGAAGCAACACCAAAGCAAAAAGAAACAAAAAAAAAAAAAATAATAAAGACTTCAACATGCCATCATCACTGTATAGTTTATCAGCAACCGAACAAAAAAATGGATCACATCATCAATGTTTTTATATCATAACGCCAGCAACAACAACACAAACGTCAACAACACAATTTTTAGAGGCCTTAACAGAGAAGAAGTAAACAAGAAGAAATCAACACTTCTACACACACAAAATATAATAAATGTTTAAGTATTTATTGAAGGATATTTGTGTTAAAGTGTGTGTGAATGTAAATGTATGTATGTATGTGTGTACAAGTGCATTTCAATGATTTTAGGAAAAGAAATTTAAATGCAAATATTTTTACTCGGTGTTTATAAAATATTTGTCTTCTTCTCTTGTTGTTGTTGTTATTGCTGTTGTGTTGTGTTGTTGTAGTAAAATAAATACGTTTTTTTTTGTATTTTTAATGCATATAAATTATCTATGAGAAGTTACGAGTATTTTATTATGCATTTATTATACAAGATATTATTCTACAAAAAAAATACGAGAGTGGATCAATAAGTTCCTAAATTTTTCAGTGCTGTCTGCTGCTATACACTTCGTTTCTTTAAAATAAAAAAAAAAAAGTAAAAAGGAAAAAAGATTTGTTGTAGTCAAGATGTTGCAAGATGGTGAAATCGTTTTCGATCCAGTTTTTAAGTTTCTAAATCGAAAATTCGATTGATTGTAAATCTATTCCATTCAAATAACGCGGTAATCTGCTGGCAATGACAATCCAACACGACTAGTCTACCAGTATAGCTTAGACTCCATATATTGATGCACAACACAAAACGAAATATGTATTTATCGCCAAGTAGGGACATGCGGAGTATCTGATCCTAGATTACGGCCTTAGTCCAGTAGGTAGCGTGATGGCTTATTAGACGTAAGACCACGGTTCAAAAAAATCGTCGGCGACTTCCTCTCAGCAGATTTTTGGCAAGAAGTCTGCGTGTTAAAATAAAATTGCCATGAAAAGGTTCTCAAAAATCTAACGTTCGGAGTCGACTTTAAACTGTAGGTCCCGCCACCCATACATAAAAAAATTGAAACACACAACATGAGTGGTGTGAGCAGGGTTGTAATGACCAATTATGTATGTATGTGTGTATATAGATTACAGCCGATAACTACACTTACGATGTGAGTGAGATTGTTTATCTTGCCTGCATCGTTACCAGCACAAATGACATCAGTCTGGAGATTAAGCGTAGGATCACTCTTGCAATAGGCAATTGAGTGGTAGAGGCCTTTCTCTAATATTCTACAATAATATTCTCATTATTCCCACGCTTGATTTAAACACATAGGAGGTCAGTGACTGCATTGGTTCCTTATAATATTCTAGATATAAGTTTTGTCTTAAGTATTCCAACTACAGAATTCTCATATAAAGGTATGTAGGACACCCACAAAGCCCTTGAATACCGCTGGTTCTTAAACGCTTGGAGAGCGTATGCTGTTATGTACATATTAAAAGTTCGGACGTTAGATTTTCGTATAGGTTGCGTATTTACTACAATGTTTTTCAGGTGGAGATCATGGCCACATTGAAAGCGGCGCAATACTTGTTGCATGTTAGGAGCTTCCCTGAAAATCTCTCGACTTATTCGTACAAGCAGGTTGCAATTAAGTCATGGATTTATTAAGAAAATTTTGAATCAATCAAAAGTAGCTCTTATATGGGTAGAGATTGCCTCAGTTGAGGTATACATTCTCCAACAGAGCGACTCAACTACTTTGGCCGTATAAGGGAACAAGCAGTATTGCTAGCCTCTGCTGGACTGATCTGTGATTTTAATTTCTTTTCTTTTGAATGAATTCTGATGCTTTGGAACTTGTTGAAATTCCTGTATGAGAGGTTTCCCATGATTTTCAAAGTTCTCTCAGGCTCGGACAACAAACTTCATGGAGTAATGGAGCCAGTACAGTACAACTTTCAAATTGTTTGGTTAGTTTGGAAAGCCTTTCTAGCAGAAACCACCAATGAAACATATTTAAGTTGTACGCCAATAAATATGTTATAAAATAATATGAAATAAATATGTTGCATAGTTTAAGGCATACAGCCTTATTTTAGACTTATATTTTGCAATCATATTCTTCAATTAAATCTTTAGATTTGCCAAAAGCATAAATCAAATTTTAAAATAATCGAGATAACATCACATAACATGACATCATTGGCTCTCCTTTGGAATAGCAGCATGCATAGCCATAGTTTAGTGCATGTCCTTTGGCCTGCTATTCTAAGTGCATGGCACATGAGTGTATGTGTTACTTATTTGCGCTATTTACTAAGCCATTAGTCATAAGAAATAGAAAACAAAAATTGTGAAAAAATTCTAAAGATTTATTGTTTAAATGGTCTTTTTATCTATGTGAGTTTGAATTTTTTTTAATATGCATATATGTACATATGCATGTAAAGCATTTAATATGCCATTTTTTTATAATTTTTATTTTCATAATTTCTTCTCTCTATCTCTCTCGCGCGCTCTTTCTCTCTCTGTCTCTCTATCTCTCTCGTATTTGTAATGTGTTTTTAAGCCATTATTTATTGCATTTATAATCTCTCTCTATTCGAGTTTAAAATATTTTATTGCATATCTCTCTCGATTCAGTTCCGTGTTTTTTTTCTTCCATATTTAATACACTGTTTTTGACCCACTTTAATGTTGGTTTAGCTGTTTTGTTTTTGCATTTTTATTGCAATTGTTTCTGGCTCTTGTAGTATTTTGTACAGCATGTGGCATTTAGCGAAATTTATAACTTTACAGTGCAAGGCAGTGTATTTGAGCGTGTGGCATAATTATATTTGCCACATTATTATTTTTTGTTGTTGGTGTTACTGAGTTTTTTTTTTTCATTTTAGCTTTTTTTTCATTCGCCATTATCATTTTTATAATCACCCGATAATAATAATGCCGTGCAATGGGAATGTTTATTATTGTGATGAAAGCAAAAAAAATTCTGTTTAAAGTACTGAACAATGCTTTAAAATGTTTATTAAGCATTTTTAAACATAATTTATTGCATATCCTTTGGGGGTTATAAGACTACATATTATTAGCCTACTTTTAGGATGCATGACATATTTAAATCCGTAAAATAAGTTTTTTTTAAATATATGCAGTTTCAAAAAGCTTGATGAATGAGGTACAGTTTTCAAAATTATTTTTTCATAAAAAAAAAATCCAAAAAATTTCTTTTAAATGCACTTTAAAAAGTATTTTTTTTAATTTCTTCTCAAAAAACTTTTTAGCTAGAAAGTTTACAAAAATAACCTTTTAAAAAATGCCCTTTAACAAAGTACCTTTTCAAAAAGTACTTTTTCAATAAGTACCTTTTCGAAAAGTACTTTTTCAATAAGTACCTTTACAAAAAGTACTTTTTCAATAAGTACCTTTTCGAAAAGTACTTTTTCAATAAGTACCTTTACAAAAAGTACCATGCTTAAGTATAAACTTGAAATATCAGAGGATTTCATCGGGTTAAACATTGATTTGTGGTATTCTAACAGGCTTAATCTGCATAGTAGTATCTCTTACCCTTCAAGTAGGGCCCCTGCCTCACATAACCTGAAAAAACGAAGCTCCTTTCTATAGAAGAAGAAGCAATACAGTAAAATTTAAGAAACATGCAGCCTTTTTTGTTGCTACTTTAATTTTTAACATGTGTTGCCATTAATTTTTGAAAGCGCATTAAACGACTTAGGAATAATCCTTCACAGAAAAACTATTTTCAACTGCCAAACAGTTTTAATGCTTAAAATAGAAAACTTACCTCTCCACCCTTTTCCTTGGCTACACGACTTAAACGATAGCAACGATCCACGCCCACAGTACAAATCGATGGATTACATTGGGTCAAATAACGACCACTGCCACAACCCACATCACAGACCACTGAACCAGCTTCTAAATTACTCAGGAATTGTGCGACACGCGGTCTTAAGGAACCAGTTGGTTCCTCACAATTCTCATAGACATCATGGACATAGGCACGCTCTAAAGCAGCCGAACGACCATTGGCATCATTCGATGATGACGACGAAGAGGAAGATTTTTTTGCTGTCGTTGTAGATGTGTTGACTGCTGTTGTTTTCTTAGGAGCAGGAGTAGCATTAAATGCTACTGTTGTTGTTGTTGATGGTAACGAAGGCGAAGTTGTTGCTGCTGTTGCTGCTGCTGTGGTCGTTGTCGACGTATTGTATTGATTTAAATGACACGTACTAGTCGTTGTTATAGAGGCGGGGGATAATTGCAGTATCTTCTTAGGAGGTGTTGCATTTACTGTGCAGGCAGGTGATAAAGAAGCTGTAGGTGAAATTATTGTGGGCGTTAGATTTGCATTTAAAAATGCTGTTGCCAAATGACCATTGCCCGAGGCGGAGGAGGAGGAGGAAGAAGAGTATAAGGAGTTGGAGGTTAATCCCAGTACTGTTGCTGTGGCCGTGACGGCTGCCGTTGTTGCTGTTGCTGTTGTAGAGACTCCAGAGGGTGTTGTGTTGGCGGACAATTGTTTAGTCATTGGATTGTTGATAAGTTTCGTAGTTTGCGTAGTTGATGTTGCAAGAAAAGTTGAGGCCGTATTAGTTGTTGCCACACAGGATATCGTTGTTGATAGTTGACAATTGTTCGTTGCAGTTGTAAAATGTTGCCTTTGTTGCTGTTGCTTAAGATAGTCACCGTTGACAAGGAAATGTTCATCTGGAAACAAAGGAAGAGAATACAAGTTTAAATAATTTATTGCCTTCGAATCGAATTAACAAGGAGACAAGGAGTGTGAAGATATATTATGTGTATCATTTTTTTTAAAGTTTGCAAGTCTAAGTAACTAACGGATATAAATAGTTTTGTTAAGTTTAATTTGTATTGTTGTGTTGTGGTAATTTTTAAAACAAATTTTTTTTTCATAGAGTCGAAGCAAGGAAAGTTAAGCACATTGTGGGAATTATTAACATATAAAGAAATTTTCTGTACAAAAATATATCCTTTAGAGTCATGTTGAAACAGTAGGCTCCTCCTCCAATCATGGGTAAAATTAACATACACAACATGGGTGGTGTGAGAAGCTTGGTGGTTGTAATCCTAACTAAAATGTTGTAATGATTAATTAAGCAGGTAATTAGTTAATAATTATAACCGATTAAGAACGGTACTTAATTGTGTAGACATGCGAAGAAACTACTTGAGCAGCCATTAGAGAAGGCATATGGCCAAGACCAATGTGTCTCGCATGAGTACCAAGAATGCAGTGGCCAGTAATCGCTACTATAACTATGCTAAGCGTGCTTCTCTACAGTTTAAGCATACTTTCCGTTCTTCGTCTATCCCTTACTAGATGTTCAACGCTATATTTCTTGAATAGAAAGCCATGCCTGCCGTATTGGCGGAATGTTTTACTTCTGAGCTTGCAGGAAAGTTCCCTTGCTGTGAGTGTCAGCTAAATTCATCTGCTTTATAGTTTCCTAGAATATCACTATGTCCCGGTACCTATATTATGTGCTAATTTAACGACTCTACCATCTTGTTGTCCACGAGGCTGTGTGCCTCTCTGCAGCTGTAGTTCTTTCCATAGGTCATTATATTAGAACCTAATGCTATAATATCTGCCGGACTGTCAGAAAGTGGGACTTAAAGTTTCCCTTCTTTATATTCAGTTTTCAGAGAGTGTCTTTGGAATCTACGAAAAGTCTGATGGAGCTGAGCTTAATAAAAGTAATAACAATCAGCGCCTTTGCAAACTTCTAATAATCAGAGTTCTCTTCCTTTGTACTTTGCTCTACTCCTGCGATTTTCCAAAAGAAGTTTAATTGTTGTTGTGTTGTTTCTCTTAAAAAGGATTTTAAAATTCACGCACGCCTTAGGTATTATTGGCTTAAACACTACCACGTCTATTGGAATATTTGCCACAGCAAGAATCAAGGATGTATAAAGAGAATCGAAGCTGAGGTATGTTTTCTGGCTATGTCTTTTAAAATTGTTCATAATTTGTAGTCCAGCGGGTTAAATCACTACTGTAAGAGGGCCTTTCTTCAGGGGATATTAATACTGGTACCTTGCTTCGGAGTCAGATTTAAAGCGTTTTAGCTTTAGGAATGTAGCAAAATATTGTTGAAATGTTCAGCTACAGTCACCAAAACAATTTTTTGGTAAGCTTTGTTCGACGTTTTGGCACTTTTTTCTGCAGAAAAGTGCCAAATGCAAGTTAGTGAACAAACAGTAAAAAACAGCCCACTAAACCTAAAGGAAGTTGGGTAGCGACCCGAGGAAACCGTTCAGAGGTATCCTTAGAGGACTGTATATTTTCCCCATCATTTTGTGTGTGTGTTTTTTTTTAATGTTTCCTACACGATGAAATTTTTCTCATCAACAAAGGACTTGTTGGGCGTTTGAAAACACAAAACTTCAAGTCTTTTTTAATAATTCGGCTCAACCACCCCTGGGCCATACATTTTTGCTTGCGAAGCGAATTTCACCGAATTTCTGATTTGACAACTTGTTATGAAGGCCCCAAACAGGATCGGTCCTTAACTCTTCAATATTCTCACAGAATTTCATGCACCGTAAGCCGAACATGCAACAAATTCCGAGCAAGTGAAGCTTTTCTCATATCACAGCTTTATACCATTGATACCTTTCTCGTTATCTAAGCACTCCTTGGTGAAAATAATTTAAAACTCCCCGTATAAAATAATTCGTTACAGAGTATATTTCATAAACCATGTGGTTATAACGTGATATGTTCATGTCTTTTTTCTTAGAATAAGTAACAATGTAACAATGTTGTAATAATATTTATGTAACTACCACGTATTTATTTTTATTTTTCTCTCTTCCTTTTAAATTTTTTTTTTGATTTCCTTATAAAAACCTCAAATATTTTGCAGTAAAAAATTCTTTCTAAACACAAATTCATGGTAAATACATCTGTTTAGTATAAAATAAAATCCAAAAAAAAAAATAATATTTTCATTCTTCATTCATACACTTTGGCATACTTTGTCTCTGGTTTGACAGGAAAAAAAAAACAAAAAGTAAAAATAAAAATAAAAAGCAGTTTATTAAACTGTCAAACTGACTAATGCCCTAATGCGTGCAATACTCTTTGTTCTTTTTTGTTGTTCTTTTCCTTTTTCTGGAATTTATAAAAACAAAACCTGCGTCAGTTCTATATTTATAGACAAGAAATACTCCGTTAATACTATCAAAAATACACACCTACATACATACAGGCATACGTACATTCATGAACACACAGGCATGTATGCCAACATACAGTATTATCTACACAAACTTACACATGTACTGTTATGTGTATGTAGCAGAAAGTACTTTCGCTATCTCTTTGGCATAGAGTTGTTGTAAGGCATCAAGCTTTTTGTATTTGTTGTTGCTAAAATTGTTATTACAATTGGTATTCGAAACTTGTTTTTCTATACTTTATTTTACTATTAATATACGCCATGTTTTGTTTTAATTTTACTCGCAATCTCTCTTCCTCATATTTTCTCTCTCTCTCTCCCCCTCTCTCTCACTCTTAAATGGTATAGTTCAGAGAAGGCAATTTGCATTATTAATGTATCAATAATTTTTGTTGTTGTTTTTATTGGAAGCAAAGTGGAGCTCGTAGAAGTTGCCGTAGTCTAGTAGATAGTGTGTTGGCTTATGAGACATAAAGCCCGGGTTCGTATCCCGGGTCAGACATCGAAACGAAATATAAAAAAAAATATTTCTGACAGAAACTCTGGTAGTAAAAAAAGTTTCTCAAAAATCTGTCGTTCGGAGTCGACGTTAAACTGTAGAGCCGGCCACTCAAGTACATATAAAATTAAGGCACACAACATGAGTGGCGTGAGAAGCTAGGCCGTAATCCTGACTGAAGGATTGTAATGGCCCATTATTTATGCACATATGTATGTAAGTGTAGCTCGTAAGTTTGAAAAAAAATCTCGTACAAAACTTAGCTTAGCGGAGCTTATTTTATTTCCAGAATTAAGAGCTTAGGTGGTAGAAAATATGCAATTGTGTGTTCCGTACTGCCTGTACATATCGGAGATTGGTTTTCCTATGCTAGTTGATAATGATAATTGTAAGTTGTAAGCCGCTTTAAATTAGTAATAACCCTGGCAATACTACTGCATCAGGCAACATTACTTGCTCGTAAGGTCAGATTTCAAGCTTCTGAAAAAAGTTATGTGCATGAGATACTACACTATAGAGTCTTCATCTCCTGCAAAAGTTATTTAAGGGTATGCCTAGTCCATCGACATATCTTGCAATAGTACAGGACTTTTGAGAATTGCAATAATAGAAGGCAATCAGTGCTCCTCTCATTCAAATCAGTCCATTAGAGCCGAGTAATATTACATATAGTTTCCTGCTGCCCACGAAGTAGAGTCTTCCCGAAAAACCATTGGAGAATATCTAGCTTAAATGAGATAATCAGAACATCACGTATGGCATGCAAGCTCTGAGCAGTTCTTCAGCAATGCTTTATCCCTCGATATTCCTATTTCTGGGAACCATCCATATACGAATTTTTTTGAAAAATCCCCAATTTCCCTAAGAAATTCTCGGCTTCCATGGACAAAGACTAAAGTCAATGACATAATTTTTAATGGCTTGATCCGAGCCTGGCTAGCGCAGTAGAATAAGAGAATTTCAAGGAAAATTCCATCACCCAACAAGCAATATAACATTTCAGTCGGGTTTACAACCTAGCTTCTCACACCAGTTATGTTGTTGCCCAAGAAATATTTGTTAAAATTTCTTTTTAGTCGACATGTTTCACCTGGAGATGTTTGAACCATGGCCTCACGACTAATAAGTCAACCTATTATATCTATTTGACTACGGTGATTTAAAAATCATTTGAGGCATTATATGATCGATTTGGATAGGCCAGAGTGGCTACTTGTCCGGATTGAGTGGTACTTGCTGATGGTACTTGCCGATGGCAGTAAAACTCAATTCGAACAAGTTGCCATTCTGGCCTGACGTTCTTCAACAGAACGTCAGAGGGTGACTTATGTTGGAGTGGAACAGGATACAGTGGAATCAGGATAACTGACTACCTGTGTCCTGTGCAACTCATGGCGGAAATTTAAAATGCTTGGCTGGGAAGTTTTAATGTATTAAAATTATACAATATGTATAGTCCAGACCTTTAACCTACAGTTTATTATTTTGCTTTGCGGCCATTAGCCACAAGGGGTTTCCTTTGCTCTTAAGCAAATATGTCTCCCTAATTGAGCTCTCTAAGCCCCTTTCTTACTCATAAACTTATTGAATTTTTTTTTGAACTATTCTTAAGTAAACATTGTGCGTATCATTATTAAACCTTCGATTATCCATCCCTGCAAGGTTGTATATTACTATGTACGTACTGTATATGTATCTTCAGTGCTTTTTATATTCAAAATTTATAATTTGCGTGTGGATATGTTAGTGTGTGTGTTTCTACGTATATGTTTTTGTATTTTCATTTTCATTTCTATGTTTACATGTATTGAAGGTTTAATAAAATTTAATCAAAAAACTAAAAGCTTTCTCTCTTTCGCTCTCGCTCTCGCTCTCTTTTTGTTTTGTTTTCCTTTGATTCTTACTTTTTCTCTTGTTGGGCAACAACTCTAATGTTTTTGACACTAGTGTGTGTTACTTTACTGTTACGAATTTTGTTTTTTCTGTTTTTTACTTTCTCTTGTTTTTCTTTTTTTGATGTTTTTTGTATTTTTTCTTGTTTGGTTAACAGGAACTCTGTGTATGCGAGTGTGTGTGTGTATTGTTGTATATATTTTTGACATGTGACTTATTGTTGTTGGTAACAGCATGTGCAAGACAAAGTGCCTAAATTTTTTAAAATTAAAGTATTACGAGCAGCATTCGTAAGTAGCTGTGTATGTGTACATGAGTACGTGTGTAAAAAACAAAAGAAAAGAACAACAACAACAAATATAAAAATTGATTGTCTGATGCTTTTACTGCTTTGTCATCTGCTGCTTTTGCTTTGCTTTGCTTTGTTTTTTGGAACATTTTTACTCTCTTTTCGCTTAGAACGCGAAAGCGCCTTTAAAATAAGGGATGAAGAGTAAAAAACAGGATTTTTTTTGGATTTCTCAAAGTGAATGAATAGAGGAGTTGGTTTGTTGTCGTTTTCCTAGAAATAACGGTCAATATTATTTCGCTTGTGTATACATGTATGTATATGTATATACATATATTTGTGTGTGTATATATGTAAATAAAGCAATTAAATTTATGAACATTTCCATGGTTCTCATTACTTTTATTTCTTTTTATTCTTTAATATTTACGATATTACTGCCTTGTATTGTTCTTATTGTTGTGTTAATTGTGAATGAATTTTGTATCTGCTTTTCTCTCTCTCTCTCTCTCCCAATCTATTTGCATGTGTTTTTGGTATTTTACAAAGCAATGCTTTAAATAGAAAATGAAAAATACTGTGGCAAAGCCTTAATAAATTTTGTTTGGCCCCAAGTCGTCTTTATGCTTGAAAATAAATTCTGTTTAAGGCAAATTGAACTGCAATAAATAGGCCTTTACTTACATCTTTCTATACACAACACATACACATACAAAGTCAATGTATGTATATAAATTACAATCAATACAAAATTTATTTTAAGATCCTTAACAAATTAATATAAATGGGGGCCATTTTCCTATACTTGTGTGTGTATTTGTGAGAAACAACAACAACAAAAATCCGCAATGAATTGATAAAGAAATGTGGTTTATTTTAAAATAAAAACAAAATTTCATGTCATGATTAATTTTCTTTTTAATGGATTTATTGCCTTTAGTTGCCTCAGATAGATTTTTAGAATTCATATCCAAGGTTCTAGGATGGTAGGGTAACCACCGGCATAACAAAACGTATTGGGATTGTTGTGCAGGTCAAATTAGTGAGGAATTTTTGCTGTTTGTGTTCTACATTTTCTTAAAGCAGGACATTGCTGGACCACTTTATGATGTTTTGTAATGGAACTAAATTATCAGAGTGCTACTGAATGTATTATTTGAAACGTAAATGAAATTTCTTAAGTTTTTTTATTTTCATTTTTCCTGTTCGATCAATCTTGAAACTCTACGCAAGTCATTATCAGTTAAGCGAAGTATTCGCACATGTCTACCCAATACGCAATAAGAGTATATACAGAAATAGAGTACCTTTGGTTTAAATAGGCCACTGCTTTGTTTTCTATTCAATTTATACTTGATGAGTGCTGCATTAAAGCAAGATTAGCATCCAATACATATCTTCTTGTGAAAAGCTAGGCCGTAATCCTGACTGAAGCGTTGTAATGGCCAATCTTCGTCTGATAAAGGGTGTTTTTATAGAGGTATAGAACTTTAAGATGGCATTACTTGTCAAGATGGCGACCGATTTAACAGCTGTCAACTGATTTATTCTCAGTTTGGTTAGGCAATTCATCATGAATAGACTCACGCCTGAACAACGCTTGCAAATAGTGCAATTTTATTTCGATTAATTGAAAGACACGTTTGGTGACCGGCTAATTTCACGTTTTGGACCTGTGAATTGGCCTCCAAGATGTTGTGATTTAACACCGCTAGACTACTTTCAGTGGGGCTATGTTAAGTCATTGGTCTATGCGATAAAGCCACAAACGCTTGACCATTTGGAAGACAACATTCGCCGTGTTATTGCCGATATACGGCCACAAACGTTGGAAAAAGTCATCGAAAGTTGGACGTCCAGGTCATATGCCAGAAATCATATTTAAAATGTAATGCCACAAGATTATCTTTCGGATAAATAAAATTCATGTCAATCGAATAATCCATCTTTGTTTTATTGCAACTTAAAGTTCTATACCTCTATAAAAAACACCCTATATGTAGTTTAACGAAGTTAAGAGGTGCGCCTTTTTCATACTTATGTGGTTGCCAACTCTAGCAAGTTCATTGCCTATAAAATTACACGGAATATCCTTATGATTAGGAACTCATATGAAATGGCCACAGAAACACAGAGAGATCTGATTGCTGATTGGTTATCAGAGAAGTCAGAGAGCCTAGTAGTAACTGCCTTGCTTAGAAACAATTATCCAATATGATAAATACATACATACATATATACATTATTGATCATTACAACCCTTCAGTCAGGATTACTTTTTTTTTTTTAGCCACGACTTTACGACCTAGTTTCTCACACCATTTATGTTGTGTGTGTTAATGTAATACATGAGTTGTGGGACCTACAGCTAAAAGTCGAACTACAGATTATTGAAAAGCTTTTTCATGGCAAGTTTATTTCCTCTCAGAGTTTTTGCCAGAAATCTGCTGAGAGAGGTTTTTGTTTTGTTGGAAATGCCTGACCTGGAGTTTGAACTGAGACCTCACCTCTAATAAGTCAACACACTAGCTGCTAGACTACGGCGACTTCAGTGTGTTGAATGCTTAGTGTTTTGTTCTGAAACACTGCATTAGCTCGGGAAACAATTCGGGAAACAGTGTTTTCGGAAATAATTCTTTAGGAGATTACCCATGAAGATTCAATGGAGAAGACCAAGTTAGAGCATGACATCTACTTGAAATTTTAATGTGAAATTCGATATTCATCTCCGTTTTCGATGAGATATAGTCTGAACAAACTACTCAGTGAAAATAATATGCTGCTTGATAGAGCATTTTGTTTGTTTTATTGGAAGCAAATTAAACATTTTTAAAAAATATATTTGTAGAGATTGTATATGACGTAGCTGTAAATTCTATGGCAACACCTCTTCCCATTGCATCAAGCAGTTTTGCATTGACATTTTTGTTAAGAACCTAGTAGCTGGTGTGTGGGCTGATTAGACACGAGCCCTTGTTTCAAAACTCAGATCAGACATCTCGAACAAAATGAATTATGAAAAAAATATATTTCTTCGGTGAATTAATTGCAGCATTCTTCTGCAAACACTGTTATCAAATTTCACCGAAAAGTTTTTTTTTTAAACCATCGTTCGGAGTCGACTTTAAACTGTAGGTGCGGCTATTTATGGATAAGATTAACACACATAACGTGGATGGTGTGAAAAGCCAGGTCTTGGTCCTGGCTAAAGTAAGTAAATTAGGACAAAGTCGCTAACTGGTTAGGTGGCAAAAGCTGCTTTATGAAGCCTCTAAGCTAGATTCTCTTTCCAACTGATGGCCCACAAAGGAACATTGATAAACCATGTAATAAGCATTGTAAACTCCGTATTTTTAAATATTACAGAAATAAGATTTATGTTTGCAATAAAAGCTGAAAAACGTACATGATTGATTAGAAATGCTTTTATTTTATTTATATTTATAAAACAGAATTAAACAAGAAAAATTATGTTTTAGGAAAAAGTTGTTGTTTTTTTAAGTTTAAATATTTCCAAAGAATTATTTCATTATGATTTTTTTATTTTTATTTTAGCACACAATAATAACACAACAATAATACACAACTCGATGAAAGGAAAATAAAACCTTCTGAATATACTCCTACAAGTAAGTTATCCTTCAATTATTAGAAAAAAAATCCAAATACTCTAAGCAATAAACATTCAATTTCGTTTGCTTTGTGTATAGTACAACTATTATGCATACAGTTCTCGTATAAACAACAAAACGAGCGTGTATGTGAAAGTGTAAATACAATACCAATATCAAGGATTTTAAAATACAACACAACACAATGCCATACACCACGCTACACTACACCACACCACACCACACCACACAACACAGGAAATAATTTAATAAACTCTTATTTTTGTAACTGTATTACTCGACAACTAATTACGTATGCTAAACTATATGAGTTTTGCATGCATGTGTGTGTGTATGAGTAGTAGAGAGTGGCATTGTTAAATAAATTATTAGTTATATGCGTGTGTTTATTTGTTGTTGTTGTTGTCGCTTGTCATTACCAATAATAAAAACGTCATTACTATGACAGTTAAATACGCTTTAAATTTTAATTCTTCAAAATAATATAAAACAACAATAACGACAACTGTAACAACAATAAAAAAACATTTATGACATCGACTACCATAATTAAAATAATTAACCAAAGCACGCCAATCATTAGATATTGTACAGAGACTTTCATTTGATGGTATCAAAATTGCCTATCTGGCAAGGCTGCCAGCGGTAAGTGCACTATTTTCGCATGTAGCGCGTTTGATAAGTAATGAATACATGAAAACAGATTGACAGAGATTACGAAAGTGCTGATTCAAACCCCTCGACCATTGCAAGGTGGTTGTGGCCATCATAGTGGACCTTATTTAAAGAGGCTTGTCAAGATTATTAAGAAATCTAAAGAAACCAGCTGCATAAAGCCATAAGACTCTAAGAGGAAGGCGCCGAAAGAAATATTTTTTCATATTTCGTTATGTATCTGAGTCGGGGGGTTCATTACGACCTTTCGTCTAACAAGTCAACGCACTACCTACCAGACTGCGGCGACTATAATTTGGTAATATCACTGGTTAGTAAATTAACGTCACAGGCTCATAAAGAGAGCGTAGCAGCAAAGGCCTGGCATGCCTTTATGATATACAGAAGGATTGCAGGGAAATGCTGGGTATGTTACCTAACAATTGTGCCCTGAATGTATACCATGATGCTCCTACCAATAGTGACATAGAGGACCATTGTCGGGATAGACAGAAAAAATCTAAAAACTGTTGAAATGGAGCTGAATGATGCCGTAGGACTAGAGTTTTTAGGTATAACAGGGACAATCTGCCACCATAGCGGGTTTGCATACTTATTTAGATTTAAATCCTTAACTGTCTGACTCCGTTTTCAGGTTCAGATCAGGTCGGCGTGGTAGCTCTGATATCACAAAGCTCACTTGAGCACGCATAGCGGCCCGTTGTGACGTCACGGGTGAACGCAGTCCCTTTTCTAATCAAGTTCCACCAAAATCAGGGAAGAGAAAGAAGTTGGTCAACGCAAGGGCTGCACACCAAAAGCACGACTACCCTACACTGGAAAACCAGCCAGAAAGTTTAATGAACGAAGCTATATCCTTGATATCAATAGATGATAGCTTCGTCAAGCTGACAAGAAATGGGTGGCTCCCCATCTATATCTACACCTAGCAAGAGACGGGCACTGGCAAAGAAAGTCAGCGGATCTGCATCCACGGTAGAAGTCGTTAAATGGCAGCCTCATTCTTTCCGCGTGTCTACCCATAACACAATGACCTGTAAGCATGGCCACTGTGGTTGAAATGACGTCACGACCAAGGCCAAGTAATTGGTTGGTACGCCTTCTATCCGTCAAGGGCTAGGTGAGTCTAGCGGTGGAGCAGACCCCTGTACTCTGTTGATTTTGGGAAATGTTTTACAACGAGGCTGAGTAAGAAACATGAATAAAATAACACTTAAATACGGCTTAAGAACCGATATTCGGACATTAGTTTTCAGTACGAGACGGAAATATACCGCAGTCAGGAGCAAATTTTATATGGAAAGTATTATAAGGAAAAAAATGCATCGAAATCATAGATTTACTTCTGGAATCGATAAATGAATACCCCGTTCAATCAAAAACAACTGAATTCCAAATAATAATGCTGACCAACAATAATGTTGGCTTTTGCTTCAGAAGAGAGTGTACATACGTATGTGTAAGTAAGAGGAAAAAGAGAGAGTAAATGCATGAACACATACTCAACAACGATTGTTACCAGTATACATACATATACGCAAAAATAAGTAGACAACGGCTGCACTAATAACAATCGAAAAACTTGCAATCACACATACGTGCACAGTTGCAAGCATGCATTAAAGACACGCAAAACCAATTAAACGCACACATGCATTTAAAAATAAACTCTTTTGCCGTATATGGGTTATTCCATTATTTCTTTACTCTTGCTGTCACCCTGTCAAAATATGAACAATATTCGTCATTTAGTGTGTGTTTGATAGTAAGCAACAGGGTGATGATAGGAGCAAATGGAACAAACTGAATATCATATGCTTATTGAGCGCAGTTCAGAAACCTTCACTCTAAGCAACGTGCCAAGCTTGATAAAGACAGTTGGAACTGTGTATCATTAGTTTCATAGATAAACAAGAGAAATAAAATTTCATTGTGACAGAACAAGCACGGAAAATGTTGAATCTTGTGGATGCCAAGTTGAAGCGTTAACACCTCAACATACATAATTGGCTCATTACAACCCTTCAGTCAGGATTACGGCCTAGCTCCTCAACACCACTCATGTTGTGTGCGTTAATTTTATACATGAGTGGCGGGACCTACAGTTTAAAGTCGACTCCGAACGACAGATTTTTTGAGAAACTTTTCATGGCAATTTTTACTCTCAGAGTTTTTGCCAGAAATCTGCTGAGAGGAAGTCGCCGAAGAAATACTTTTTGTATTTTGTTTTTGATGTCTGGCCGGGGATTCGAACTCGGGCCTTTCGTCTAATAAGCCAACACACTACCTACTAGACATAGATGGGCACTTTGCAGTACCAGTAAAATTTCAGTAAAAATTGATTTTTACTGATTACTGAAAAAAATTTCAGTATTCAGTAAAATTTTACTGGTAATGCAATCTAAATTTCATTTAAATTTCATTTAAATGTCATTTAAATTTAGATTGCATTAACAGTAAAATTTTACTTTTTTCATTTAAATTTTATTTAAATTTCATTCAAATTTAGATTGCATTAACAGTAAAATTTTACTGAATACTGAAATTTTTTTCAGTAATCAGTAAAAATCAATTTTTACTGAAATTTTACTGGTACTGCAAAGTGCCCATCTATGCTACTAGACCACGGCGACTTCAACACCTCAAACAACATGGAAAAAATTCACGTTGGATAATGCCTGACGAAAATTGAAAGTACGAATGATTGTGACAATAAATCTGTTGGATAGGAGAAAGCCGCAAAATGTGTGGCAAACGATTGACAATTTGCTGTTGTTTAACTGCAACATTTAAGAATTTTTATATTATTTCGTGCCGGTAGATGAAACGTGGATTCACCATAAGGCAGCAGAGTCTAAAGAGCAGCCAAAACACTGAGATTATCGGAGCAAATTCTTGCTAAAGAAAACCGTGGTGGGGTTGAACGTCAAAACTGTAATTGCATATCATTAAAAATGATTATAAAATATTATTATTTTACACATGGAATGCCTCATATGTATTTCATTACACACGTAATAAATCACCAAAAATATTTTCAAAACTTAACGTATGCTTATGTGGACCTAACAATGCCTAGCAACTTTGTTGTTCTATTACAAAATTGTTGCGCTCTCTCTCTTTTCTGTACTCTATTCATAGTTCTCACATGGTAACTTTAATTTGTTTCCTTTACTGTGCTTCTCTCTATCTCTCTCTGTCTCTCTCTCTCTCTCAGTACCTTACTTTGTTTTTTTTTAATAATTTCATTAGATTCCCTGAAACACAAAACTTGTGTATGACGTTATGCGTGACACAGGATCATAAATTATATTTTTTTTTCTCATACAAAGTTGTTGGTGTTGTTTTTGTTGTTATATTCTTTTGTAATCGTTTGTACACTTCAAAACGTCAGCACCAAAGGAAAAAAAGAGAAAAAAGAAACGAGAAAACTGTTTGCTTTTGATGAAGTCAAAAAAATCATTAAAATTAAAGTCTATACATACGCATACACATACAATATAAACGTTCACATTATTACTCATTTGTATACACATACATTTGCATTTTTATATTGCTTCTCATTCTTAAAACACGTGTATACAAGTGTTATGTATGCTTGTGTTGATGACGACGACATCGTCATCAAAATTTTCATTGCTTTATAAGTACAAAGAGAGAGAGAGAGAGAGACCAAAAAAGAGTGAAAGGGAGTAAAGGAGGAGAGAAAAAAGTTATGACTAAGTGAAGGCATATGGGAGTAAATACAAAAATAGAATCCCCGTTATTAAAACAATTGCTTATGACTGACAGTTTTGACGGTTTTTAATTGGAGTCGTTTTCTGTTGTCGCATTTAGAAAATGGCTCATCAAAATGAAATTTAATTAAACGACACACACTATAATTAATTATGAAGTTATTATTTTTGCGACGTTTTATGCCATTTTGTTTCCTTTTTTCTCTCTTTTTATTTTTTGGGAGAAAATATGTCAACAAATGTTGGATGATTTGTGAATAATAAGTGTTCGTATAAATCTGTCTTCGGAAAACGGCTTTAAACTGTAGATCTCACTACTCATGCATACAATTAAACACACAATATGGGTCGAGTGAGAAGCTAAATTGTAATCCTATTCAAAGGATACAATTAAACACACAATATGGGTCGAGTGAGCAGCTAAATTCTAATCCTATTTAAAGGATTAGTAAGTAAGTAGTGTGTTCATAGCTGTATCATAAAGGAATCGATTTTCTTTCAAATGGAGTTGCCACAGAACGAGATATTTTCATCTAAGGATTCATTGTCAGGGAATCGTAAAGTCTTTCAAAGGCATGTAGTTTTCTTTCCGTGTATAATTTGAGTCAAAGACTTACGGAATTGTAGGAATTTATGTCAAATTTAGCCATAATTTATGCATCAGAGCTAAGAAAAATTGGTCATATTGGATGCCGTTCACACAGAGAAGTAGTTGCGATTACTTGAATGTTTTTATATTCCTAATATAATGGCATCAATACAAACATACATACATAATTGGCCATTACAACCATTTAGTCAGGATTACGGCCTAGCTTCTCACACCATTCATGTTGTGTGCCTTAGTTTTATACTTGTGTGGTGGGACCTACAGTTTAACGTCGACTCCGAACGACAGTTTTTGATAAACTGTCAGAGTTTTTGCCAGAAATTTGCTGAGAGGAAGTCGCCGAAGAAATATTTTTTCTTTCATATTTCGTTTTGATGTCCGGCCTAGGGCTCGAACCTGGACTACGGCGACTACAATCAATAAAAAATTTCCATGATATTTCGAACACTTACTTGCATATTTAATTGGTCGTTACAACTCTTTAGTCAGGACTAAAACCTAGGTTGTCACGCCACCCATGTTGTGTGTGTTAATTTTATCCATGAGTGGCGGGACGTACAGCTTAAAGTTGACTCTGAATGACAGATTTTGAGAAACTTTTCTTTGCAGTTTTTATTTTATTCTCTTTTTTGCCCGAAGACTGCTGAGAAAAGGTAGCCGAAGAAATATTTTTTTAAACTTCGAGACTACGGCAACTTCAACTCAATGTATCGGTCATATTTAAGCATATTTAGTTTCATGAAAAATTTGATATTTTGCAGACGCTCAGAGAAACCCTGGTGGTGGTAATTTGAGCACATCATATTGATGCCATCAAGAGGTCTTTCAAACGAATGCAAAATTTCGATAATATCTCACACACGTTTGTTTTCTATTTGAAATTTAAAGACTGGAAGCTCTAATGAAAGTCCCAACAGATGTCTAGGTTTATTACTGGTAAGATGATAAACGCTTCTTGGAGTACGTTTCTTCAACTACGTTTCTGCTTCCTTCTTAACTTTACTTTCTGTACGACTCTAGGTGGCTGTGATCCTTTTGCCTTCTTTTCTATTGAAATAGTTCATCAACCAGGTTCTCTAAGGTCCTCTAAATAGTTCGGGTGTGACTGAGTAGGCCTATTTCTTTTACTTTGAATGGCGTTAAGTTAACCATATGCCTGGTTAGCAATCGAAATCTAGCGTAACTTCGTTGTTACTCGAACCCTCTTAACAAACTCATTATAATTGCCTGTTAAAGACAAGACGATATCCTTGCGCTATAACAGAAAGCAAAAAGAAAAAAAATAAGTTGAGATATCCTTGTTCCTTTTCACTGCCAACCCAGGAAATATTAAAATAACTCGCGTTTATATCCTCCTTACGTTTTAATACATTATTATAACCGCCATTACTAAAGAGTTTAAAGAATAAAAAAAAAAAGAAAACAAAGATAAGAAATTGAAAGGAAATCATTGCTGACTCTGTGAATGAAAGAGACTCAATGACTGGCTGACTGACTGACTCATCATTAACCCCGTGCTCAATTCTTTATCTTTTATCTGCTGCGGAAAAAGGCATTTCATTTGGCATATTTGGCTTAATATTATGCCTTTAAAAACGAACAACAACAGCAACAACAACAACAACAGCAACAACAACAACAACAACAACAAGCACAGCAACTATACGCTATAAAAAGGAGGTCTACATAGGCAAACAAAGGGCGGCGGCACGTAATATTTTAAATATTCCGTCTGTCCATCCATCCATTCATCCGTCGTTCTTCCGTCTAAAGATCATTGTGTGCACTTCCTTCGATGACAGTTTCGTTTCGTTCTCATACTTGCGGGTTTGGCTGGTTGTTGGTTGCTTGGTTGGGTTAGGTTGAATGATTTTGGGTCTCATATCGTTCGTAGCTGGCTGGCTCCGGCTCCCCTGATAATCTATTTATAATTTTACAATAAAAGGATATAAAATAGAACAAACGAACGAACGAAGAAAGGAGATAACAACAACAACAGAGCTATTGAATAGCAAAAAAAAAAAAGGCAAAACTGCAGTCAGAAATTCAATTATTTTTTCTTGTATTTTCGTTTCGTATTTCTTTTTTCAGTTTTCTTTTGCCTGTTTTGTTTTGTAAAATGAAAAATTCGATTAAACAGGATAATAGTGTAAGGCATAGCGAGTATAGACAAGACAAGAAATGCCGTAGATATCCTTAAATCACTGGCAGGATATTTGTAACTTAAGCAGCAGGCTTAAGAGTTGGCACTGGCCATACATTACTGGCAGGCAGGCAGGCAGGCAATTTGAAGACTGTTTTAATGGTTGCAACTGTTAACGGCTGGTCTGTTTTAATTGTCAATGAAATGATTCTTTTACAAACCTGTCTTTTAATATTTTTATACTCGTAAATTTTATTGATTTATGGTTTTAAAAAATTCCCTTAAATTTGAACAAATTTCCCGGTATTGTAATGAAGGGTTTAAACAAAGAGGCAATGGTGACGTATGAGCAACAATTAATTGAATTGAGAATTGATCATACGTCATGGGGTCTGCGAGTATTTACTTACTTATGTATATGATTGGATATTAACAACCGATTAAAGGATTTCGGCATGCCATAATCCAACCTTCCAGACGTTTCTGCTTCTTAAGTGCGTACGGCCAGTTAGTCACACCAATCGATGAGATGGCTTCCTCGATTTGGTTCTTCCAATGGAAACAAGGTCGTCCTCTTCATCGAATTCCGCAGATTCCTGCATCAAATATCCGTTTGGACGGAGCATCCTCCTCTATTCCAATGACATGACCGAGCCAGCGCAGCCGCTGGATATTAATTCGCTGCACAACGTCCATGTCGTTGAGGAGCTCATACGGCTCATTGTTGAATTGAATGCGGAAATCAGAGCCAACTCGCACTGAATGGAAGATCTTACGTAGGACTTTTCTCTCGAATACTCTCAAGGTTGCTAAATCGATGCTTAATAGTATCCAAGCTTCTGCGCCATAAGGAAAAATGGTGAAAATGAGGATGAGTATTCGTTTTTTCATACGAGGAAGGTCTCTGCTACTCAATTGCCTATTGAGACCATAATAGCAATTGTTATCAAGCGAGATCCTGCGCTTGACTGCTCCAGCTTGACAAAATTTGTGGTGGCGAGTGAACTCTCTTATGATAGCAAACCCGCTTATATTGGGTATGTTTTAAGCGCTTGAGATGGAAATAGTCAGAGCATTGAATTGGCGATTGAAGAATGTATAAAATAAACTTACAATTGATTACAAATGTCATGATGGAAACGTGGTCTTTATGTCAACAAGAAAAATTGTCTCATATAGGACCCGAAGAACCCAGAAGAGATTCTGGGAGAACCATGTCTTAGGGAAATAAAAAATGACTGTTTGGTAGACATTCGTCGAAAGGACGAGGAGACTATAGGAGACTATACTTACGTTAATAATAGAGGAGCCAAAATCCAGAACCGATTACTGTGACATAAGGGCGTCAGGTGATACATAAGAAATCATAGAAAAGAATTTGCCTAATCATCAAACAACGCCGTAACTCAACTTTATGGAATTTTTGCAACGTTTTGTTAGCTGTTTTATTACTACTTTAACGATAATACCATTATGCCTGCCTTATACAATCTAATTTCGAATTTTATTCGAAATATACTTCGGAATTCTTAAGTAAAAACGGTTTTTTTAATACAAAATTTAAACAATTTTTGCTAATATTGTGAGAACAACTACAATATTAAAAGAGAATACAGTTTTTCAAATGTCATTACAACCTTAAAACATATTTGAAGGATGACAAAATGCATTGGGGGCAAATGCATGAATGAATACAAATAAACCTCATGCTCTCCCTTGCTCTCTCTCTATCTCACACTTTTTCTCACAGCCAAACAAACAAAACCCCACTTGTGTTTACAAGAGTCTCAAGGGTATAACGCAAATAAAAAGAAAATAGTTACACACACAAACACAATTAATAGGTAATTTTAAAATTATTACCCTTTTACTTTCATTTCCCTTCATTCTCTCTATCGATACCACGCTCACTAACTTCTTCGAAACTTTGTTTTTGTATTTTTATTGCTATTTTTTTTTAGTTGATAATCATATGTCTTGTAAAATAAAAATAATTTTTTTTGTTTGTTTTATTATTGTTGTTGTATTCATTATATTCCCGTTTAAATGAGGTTTCAAATACATACGCAGAAGTGTTTAAATGTGTTTGTAATATGAAGCAATGAGTGTATAATTTACTTGCGAGGTTATTGTAATTTATTTATACCTTGTTACACTGTTCCATCTCTCTCTCTCTCTCTCTATATATATATATATATATTATATATATATATATATATATATATATGAGTTTCTCCAATGCAATGTACAGCGTTGAAAGAAATAATAGCAACAATTTATTTTTCCTTAGTATTATCATTTCCTTAGTATATAAATGTCTGTCCCTATTATATCTCTCAAGCCTTAGTTCTAAAGACTATAATTTCTTCCGTATGAAGTCAGCAAAACAGGATTCTTATTTTTTCTTTCATTTCTTGTGCAGACAATTTGATTTTTTTTTTGTCAAACAAAAATTCTGCATTATTTGAAAATGTTCAAATAATGTTGCTGTATACCTATAATTTCTTTCGACACTGTTTGCATATGCACACACACTCTATTCAAATGTGAACTACTAATCATAATGGCTGCAGTAACGGCAAACACTTGATTCAGTTGAATGAATGGCCAAAAGTAGCTTGTATAGACACACACACACACATATGTACGTACACGCAATATCTTTCTCTCTCAATTACAAATACACTCGTACACAATTGTTTGAGCACACTTGATTTGTAGTCTTTAATTTTGTTTTTGTAATCACTGTAACGACATTTTAATAGTGAATATGCATTGATTTGTAAATTCGTTTGACCGCAGTAGTCAAAAAGTTCTCTAATTTATGCCAAATAAGTGTTTTTGTATTCATTGCAACGAGATTTTAATAGTGAATCTGCATTGATTTGTAAATTCGTTTGACCGCAGCAGTCAAAAAGTTCTGTAATTAATGCCAAGTAAGTGGTTTGTAATATTTTTTTTTGTTTAAAGTGAAAATTTTCGTAATAAAATCAAAAAATTAGTGAAAAATAAAAGTAAACTTTTTGGAAATGAGCTCAGTACAGCAGGTTCAGTCAAAATGTTTTTAACAGCCTACAGTAGAAGGATGTTAAAAAATAATTAGAAAATACCGGTGTACCTAATTAACATTAACAAAAGATACTTAAGTGATCGTACTGTTTTTTAAAATCAAGACAGATATTGTCGGGGACTGCTTAGGGGTCTATATTTAAGCCTGACTTGTTAAACATTACATATAATCTAATACTCAACTCATAAATGCCTGATGACTGTCAGCTTGTAGGTTATGCAGATGTTGCTATACAGCTAGAATCGTGTATGATGAGAAAAGGAAATTGATTACGGTAATAAGCCGCAAGAAAGCATGGTTCGAGCAACATGACTTGATGCTCACTACGGAGAAAACGAAAATGGATTTCATTTTTCATGAACTAAAAACAAAAATAATTCTACTGCGTTCAAACGAATATCGCTGACTGTATCTATGAATGCACTCATTCTCTCTTTTCCTTCTATTTGCTATTCAAAGAGTTAATGTGTGAATATGTTAGTAAGTGTAAGTGTGTGTGTGTGTGCATGTGTATAATTATACTAATAATTGCTTAACACTGACCTACACAAAATTCAAAACATTGAATAGTAACTGTAACAGCAACAACAGCAACAATTAAATATGAAGGTAAATATTATTTTTTTCGTTGCAATTAAAACGAAAGAGAGAGAGAGAGAGACAATGAGGATTATAGGTATGCACTCTTTAAGTACTGTAATTTTCAATTTGAATACAATCGCATGGATTTCCATAACATTGAAGTCGATGTAGAATTAATTTTAATAAATAATTAATTAATAATAAAAATTGTAGTGAACTTTTGGTAGTCACTTAATAATTAAATCCTAAATTCCTTAAAATTCGTAAAATAGATTTGTTAAGGCTCAAAAATAAAAGAACTCTAATGAATTAAGATTATGATTGTAGAAGTTGGTAGCAGTTCATAGCAGTTGGCTTATTAGGATCCTATTAAGCCACTTTGTAATACTGATAGTCCTAATTCCTCATCCAACTATAATTCCTGACTGGGTTTCCTCATTCGCTTAAATCAGTTCCGATTGCATACGTTCTATTAAACAATTCTGTATGACTCAGGTTTCCAGATGCCGCACAATGGCAGAGAAGATTGTTTTATGGTCTTCTCTGATTGTTTCGCATCATAAAAGTCATTGTGAAGTGTTTATAGTCTCCCTGCGTGTATACCCAAGTGCCAGTGCCTCACTATAACTGCCATCAGGTTCGTAAGACGTACTCTTGTTAGGTTTTACAAAAAAATTTTGTTGTGTATATGTCTATAGCGCACCAGATTTGTCTGAGCTCTATACAAGTCGATTAATTATCCCATCTTTCCTTTGCAAAAGCATAAGGTTTGTGTGACAGATTACTTGTTTGCTCCTCTGCAAAGAAGCGTTACTCTCATCTAATTATACCCAAGTTTTTTGAATAAAAATCGTGTCTATACATCCAGGCTCTTGTGGCGGTCACAGCCCTTTGCTTCGCCAACATATCTAGTGGTAGGCAGAGGTAAGGGTATTAAAGACTGACTAACGTGTTGCAGTGTATCTGTTAGCATGACAGTAATCATACTAAATGACATCAAACCGTGTTTGACGATTCCATAAAAAATGAAAAAACGGATAAGGAAGCGTACATAATAATTATTTGCTATCAAATTCCAGACTCAGATCCGAAACTCATAGTGGTATTGAGTGAGCAAAGCCTTAGGCCCTGATGGGGAGCTCATATATGATAAGACCATAGCCGAATCGGAAAGCCCTATGGGAACTAGTCATAGTCGTAGGCCCTTGAAATTTTGAAAATTTTGTTTTCGGATTTTATTTTATTTTTTTCTTTGAATTCTATTCTTTTAGTCTCTCTTAACGGTTTTATTTTTTTTTTCTTTTACTCACCTTTCGATCCGCCAGCCTTGTTTGTATGCTGATTTGCTTTTAATGCCGTGCCATTGATAGAATTGGTACAAGACAAATTACGATGAAACGCCTGAGACGGCGTTAATTGTTCCGATAACATTAAAAGATTTTCAATAAAATTAAGAAAAAAAAGAAATCGAATTTTTAAATATTCTTTGAAGATTTTCTTTTTTTTTACACTGTTATTATACACAGAATTTTAGGCAAATTGCAGGCCATTATTACAGCAGCTATTTAGGCGTTTAAAACAATAATTTTTTCAATAATTTTTTTTAAAAGAATTTTTTCTACAGCATTTGAAAGCACCTTTTTTTCCTTGTAAATGAAAGCCTTTAAAAAATAAAATAAAATGCTTTGGCGAGGATATTTGAATTTTGTTTTTATAGTTGTATTTTTTTTTTGGTTTGAGAGAAAAGCACAATGTAAGCAAGCAAGAAGGAACAATTGTTTTTTAATACAATAAATAATGGCAAGCAGGCATTGAAATCAAAATTTTAAAATTCAATTTTACACGTTAAAATAGCTTTTTATGGTTCTTTTGTTTTAAAGAATTTTTTATTTTATTTCACTTTTTTATTCATCCACTTTTTCTTTCTTTTCTTTTTTTTTATATTTTCTTTTGAATTTTTTTCTTCTTCTTTATTAAGGAAGCACAGGATACACACAACACACTCTACTCATTCTACTCGCTCACTTTCTTACGTTTGAAATACTCCTTTTTCTTTCTTTGTTTTGTTTTTTATTTAAAAAAACTGAGGTTTTTCAAAATTTTATTAAAAAAAATTTCAAAATTTCGCAGCCTAAAACTGTGCTTTAAAATGATAATTTATTTTAAATTATTTTCTCTTTTAACACTTCGATTCTATTATTGTGTGTGTGCGTGTGTTGGAGCAACTGTATGTTGCTATAAATGTTAAGAGAGTGTGTGTGTGTTTGTGTGTAAAGGGATATAATTTTCCTTTTTTTTTTTTGTTATTTACCGCTATGCTTTAGTTTCTTTGTTTTTATGACCGTTATCGTTGAAATACCGTTAAGTACTAAAGTAATTAAAGCTTTGCCTATGTGTATACTGTGGTTTCAATAACACACACTCTTTTTTCACTACTTCTTCACTGTCATACATACATATGTATGTATATTGCCTAACGGGACAGAAAAAGCTTTTCTTTTGTTATTGTTAATACAGCTACACACTCACACATATTCGCAAATAGACAGAGAGAGAGAGAGTGAGAGAGAGAGTTTCTCTTTAGTTTTTTAACGAAAGCTTTTTGGCTTTCTTTCTTGTTTTTCTTTTTTCACTTTCCTTTTTTTTGCTTTTCCTTTGTAGGTCAGTTTAGAGATGTTACTTCCATTGAAAGTTTTTTCCCTCAAGTTATTGAAATTGAAATTAAAAACCGTAAAGCTTTTACGCGGGAAAATACTGGCCATTTAATGTTTTGATTGGTCATCTCTCTAACAACTTTCACTGGGACTCTTGAGGAAAGTGAAAGCTTAAATGCTTGCTGAAGTGCATATGGCAAATATGTTAGTTGCCGTACTGTCCACTATTGGGTAATGTTTCGGGAATTAAAGAAAAAGTATCTTTGTTATGATTTGCCTGGTTCCTTTTAGGTCCCCAGATTTAAGGCAGTTATGACCTTTGACACATACGTTATTATTGTTATTATGTTATACGTTATGTATTGTTATTTAATGTGATTTCAAAGTTCTGGTATATGGACTGTGCTTACTATGGAAATGATGCAAGACAGGGTTAGTAATAATCGCAAGGAGGTACAAAATCCCTCAATTCGTCCTTCCTAATATCAGCAGAGTAGCTCTTACTCAGTCTAATAGTACCAAATGTCTGGGAATAACATTGGACAGGAAATGAAAGGGGAATATGGATACACAATCCAGAACCACTAAGGCAACAATGGTTATCTATTACTGCAAGAAAGCAATCGACGTAAAGTAGTTTTCCAATCCTAAAAGTGTATACTGGCTGCTGCTGGCCAGCAGTTTGGTGATTAGCTTGGGATAAAAGAAATTATCAGCAGTCTTCTGGCAAAAACTGTGAGAGTAAAATTAAAATCTTCTCAAAAAACTGTATTTCGGTGACGACATTAAATTTTAGGTCCAGCCATACATGGGTAAAATTAACACACACAACATGCATGATGTGTGAAGCTAGATCATAATCCTGACTAATGTGTTGTCATGACCACTTAAATAAGTATTGGCCATAGGAACACAGGGCAAAACATCTCCTTTATGCTCTTTTTCGGTTTCCCCTTTCTTTTCGTTACCTTTATCGAGCTCAGCAACAATGCAAGTCTACTACATCCAGTTCTAGAACGATAGGGTTGCCATTTATAGTGAATTCTGCATTTTTAAGTTATAAACTTAGGTTCTACAATATATTCAGCATTTTTCCATGTGTAGTAAGCCACTGTGCTTATTGTTTGAAAAGAAATCGCTTTTGTTTCGATAACAACTCCATGTGTAACCCAACACAAAAAAAAAAAAAAAAAAGAAAAAATAGTTTCGTTAAGTCTTTGAGTGAGAAAAAAAGCTCCAGCAAACCAAAGAGAAAATAAGGAAATAATAATACAAAAACAAGAAAAAAAAACTTTACGTTTATCATGGTTAAAAATAAAACACAATGAAAAAAAAGACAAAAGAAAATGGAAAAAAAGAAGAGAAAATTTTCGCAGAAAAAAGAAAAACAATCATCGACTACATACGTAAACAAATTTGATGAATGAAAAGCTTTTTTTCCTTTCCCTTTTTTTTTGTTTTTATAAGACATAGTAAAAATAGAAAACAGCGATAGAGAGGGAAAGGAAGAGGAGAGTGATAAACAAAAAAAGGAATGCAAATGATTGCAATTGTATTCAAAAAAAATGTGTGTGTGTGTGACAGTTACGACTTACAGTCACACGTAAGTTTGACTTTGCCAGCCAACCAGCCAGAAGTATGAATGTTTGACAGCAAAACAACAGTTACCATATATGAAAGAGTGAGAGCAAAGGAGGTAAATGATGATGAAAGCATGACTAATAAATTTAACAACACAATGATAACACAGGCGGAATAACTGTAATTATATTTAAAAATATCTCTGTGCTAAACACAATGAAACAAAGCCGAAGAGAGCAAGAGGGACAGCAATAGACAGACTGGAAGAGGAATAGTAAGTGAAAGTGAGCGTAATTTAAAGGAATATGATATATCTGTATAAGTATGTTTGTATACGTATGACATAGTAACGGAATATTCTTAGTATTTTTGAAGTATTTATAAAACAAAAACAACAATAATAGCAGCAGTAGAAGCAAGAGCCAAAGTAATAAAAATAGTAACTATAATGAGACCACTTGTTTATCAACACTGCTTTTTTTCAGTTTGATTTTCTATGCACCCTACAACACTCATTGTTAATGTATATGCAAGTTTGTACCAGTTTCTGAAGCAGTTTCATTTCAATATAATGCTATGTCTCTGGTTTGATTGTAGTAATCGATCTTGCTGATGTAGTATTTGCTCAGTTTTTTGTACACTACACTCTCAATGTCTGGGCGATAACTGAATGAATGTAACGATTTTCAAATGCCTCCATATGGGGAGACTGTTGCACCCTATAGGTAGGGTCTTTGACGTAACCCCACGAAAAAGTCTGAGAACATCAAATCGCATTAATTAGTGTCCAGCTGACATCAAATAAAACATGAAATTACGCTTAAGTTCTTATGCAAGATCTGTTGTTTTATGTGTCTTATGGTGCTGTCCGGTTCAGAATCTTGATGTCCAAAAAAATCGGTTATCATACGTCCATACAACGAGGCTTGTATTCTGTTAATCTAAAAAAAAAACTGGACAAATAATGTTCACTCTCGATTCTTACATATCCATAGATAGCTAGGAGTGGCTGTCCCCTCGATGAAGTCATGAGCGAACACACTTAGGCCGCACACAGGGCCCATTGTGATATACCTATCCATTTTATCAGCGATTTTCGGTTTGAGCAGAGACTGCTTCTCATCTTCATATTTTCTGTCGCCGAGTATACCTTTCCAAACTTCACTTTCCACTCCGCAGCATGTTTTTGTCCCTCTTAACTATTTAGAGAGTCTCCTTGCAAGCTCATCTGCTTGCTCAATACATTGAATTTTCACATGTCCTGGGGACAAGTAAAAGGTGGCCGTATTTCCATTGTCCAGCTGATTCAATTTACTCAGACAGTCCCATATCATTCTTTAGTCAATCGCCTATAACCTGGGTTTTCTATATAAGTTGACTTGAGTGCTTCTTACTTGCTCGATGCCTTGAATTTTCACATGTCTCGGAGACCTAGCAGAGAATGACCGTATTTTTCTTGTCCAGCTGATTCAGCTTGCTCAGCTCTATTCAATCGCATACAACCTAAGCTTTCTATATAAATTGACTTGAGTGCATCTTTAGATATCATAGACTTCTGCTTGGAAGTTACCCACGAGTTTCACCCTGGGATTCTTAATATTTCACTCCATATACCATCGAATGGTTGTTATTTTAACGGAGTAGTTAAGTTCCAAATTAGTCTCTTCATTCTTATTATTAGACGCGTTGTGAAGTTTTTCACCAAATCATAGAATTGGCTGGTTCTGATCAGAGAATTTCTCATGTCACGATACCCCATTGACAAATCTCGTAGCAGATTTGTCTTCCATTATTCCAACTATATTAACCATGGATCTGGTTTTCACTACTACATGCAACGGGTGATCATCCAACAGAGCCTTCTGCTCCGCTATAGGACAAGTTCTCATAGTTCTAGTGTTATTCAAACACACGCTAGTCTCTGTAGCTTATTGAACACAATTTGAGCGGTTTTTTGCCTGCTTGAAGAATGGTCCTCTTGATCATAATTGGCCGCTTTATTGCCTTTCTCCTACATGCCTACATTGCCTTTGCCTGCTCTCCTACATGACCCTATGCCAGTATTTGTGGAATACGTTTCACTATAAACGAACAAAAAAAAGTCTGCGAGACTGTGTTGATTGTAGGTCTTCTGGTAGTCGAGGTTGACCGACCGTTGTGTACCCCTTTCACTTGTTTTTGTTATTCTATTGTGCAATTACAGGGTGGTATCGTGTCATTGTATTGTTGTTATCGTTGACATTATTATTGCTGTTGCTGTTGCTGCTGTTATCGTTGTCATTGTTCATGTACAAGAGAGTATTCATGGCTAATGTCGTCATTGACATTAAAACACTTTAAATTGTAGTTTAAACTCCCTCTACAATTATCATGATTATGACAATTAACCTACACATCCATATACGCATACCTATGTATAAAATCATGCATACACATACATATATATACAGTAGTGTATGTATGTATTTCGAAATTATAGGGTTATCTGCTGGCTTGATTTGTTCCTTTTTTTGTTTTGTTTGTTTGTTTAACTGTTGTGTGGTGTGTTGCTGGTGTGGTTGTTGTTTTCTTAACTGTTTTCATATGCAATTTCCCTACAGTCAAAGTAAATGAGTTTCATTTTTCATTTCATTGATTGAATATAAGGGGGAGGGGGTTGTACAGGTTCAATAGCGCATTTAATTGAAATAGAAACCTATGTTCAGGTGAGTGATTAGTTTTTCTGTTTGTGTTCCCATTAATAAATATTTTAACATGAGAGTCACAACATTTGTTGACGTCATTTGTATGACGTTTATATTGTTTTTTGTGTCATTATTAATTGATTTAACAAAACAACAAAATTACAATATGAATTAGAAGCAACAACAACAAGAATAACAAAGAACAATAATAGTATAATTAGTTATAAATAATACGTGGGTTAAACTATGAAACAAAATACTGACGTTTAGCATTAATTGCTTATACTAATTCGCAGATATGCTTAAAGGTCAGCGTAGGCTAATCTAAGCATAGAGAAATAGAATTCCTACTGTCTGGCAGGCTCTAAAGTGGTCTTCTTTTAGTGTGTTGATTCGATTTATTGTGAAGATAAGAATCTTTTTCTTAATTTTATAGTGGAGTTGTTAAAACCCTATTCTTTCCGACTGAAGTCACCTTCATTTGCAGCAGCATACATTGCGCACGTGATATACGAAATTACATCGGGGGTATGATCCGCTTCCTGGCTGCTCCTTTATGAGTTATTTTTTCAAATGGATTGTGGTTGCCGTGCTTCGTTGACTATTTTGATGGCTTTTCTTTTGACCCGTCCCAGTTTTCATATCTGCTTTTAAAATCCTGTCGATCACGGTTTCTATTTCCACTAGATGTCCACCAAATGTCAGGCATTTGGACAATAAAAGTTCCTATGTTACGTCTTCATTACATTGTTAGTAAGGTCCTGGTGGTTAGGTTAGGTAGAAGTGGTAGCTCTGATATCAAAGAGCTCACTTGAGCACGCATAGCGGCCCGTTGTGATGCCACGAGTGTACGCAGTCTCTGTACTGACCAAGTTCCACCAAAATCAGGGAAGAGAAGGAAGTTGGTCAGCGCAGAGGCTGCCCAAAGGTCCTGGTGGAGTTTTCGTGAATTATAGTTAGCTTTTGTAACTAGCATGTTCCATCAAGAGTTGATTTAGATTGGTAAGAACCACCATATATAACCACGTTGTCCTGTCAGGAATTGGCTTAGTTCAGCAGTAATAATTTGAAATAGTCTAGCTTTTGGCGGTTAGTACTCAGGTTCATTATCTTATTCGAACTGTTTTCGCAACTTTGTTACCATTTTCCCTTTGGGATATTTGGATTTTCCTTTATCAGATGGTATAACTTAGTTTAGCTAGTTTTCAATTCCTAATCAAGCTGAATGTCACGTCTAAACATATGGTTTTGAGTTGGCACTTATGTGAGGTGATGTAATTAAGCGGGTCATTGCTCTCCTATAGCAGATCTTAGAATGATGAAGCTATCATTTGTTATTGTTGCCTCGAAACGGATGCCATGACTTATGCTTAATGCCAATTGGTATCATGATGTCTAAAAAAGAAATATCAACACGTGCTATACACTGTTGTTCAGTTGCATACACAAACCCCTAGAAGCCATACTAAACTATTATTATGATTGGCAATGCTGGCACAGAATTTCTCTCTACCATAGGGTTGAGAAAAATAAACATTTAATCTTCAAATACCAGAGCGTTACATCCTTTACTATAAATTATACTCTGTTTTGATACATTCCGTTATAATTTCTTTTGTTTGCTTGGCTTTAACCTTCTTGGAATGGAATAAAGCAATGAGTCAGCTTAAAGAGAAACAACACACACACACCTACATTGATATGCAAACATGTTGTTTTATAAGCTATATTTACATATACATACATGTACAGTGTACCGAAATGAATGAAAACAAAAGGCTGGCTGCTCATCATCATAAATATATTGAATGTGAATGTGTTTATGTTGCGGTGGAGAGATGGTGCACATGTGTGTGTGTATGTTTGTTGTTTATTTAAGACGCCATGAAAACAACCATGTTTGTTACAATTTGTATTTACTTGTTGTTGTTTCCTTGTCTTATATTAAACCGTTATCCTTTTCTTTCTAATTTTTTTTTATTTTTTTTTTTTGGCAATTTTTTATTTAATTTTATTGTATTCTCTCTCGCCTACTCATGTTTTGTTTTCATATTTTATTTGGTCTTCTTATAAAACTCTATTTCTCTCTTTACGGCATGACAACAATTATAATAATTGGCAATATACATATGTACATTCATAATTGTCCATTACAACTCTTCAGCCAGGATACGGCCGGCCTAGCTTCTCACACCATTCATGTTGTGTGCATTAATTTTATACATGAGAGGCGAGACCTACAGTTTAAAGTCGATTCCGAACTACAGATTTTTTGAGAAGCTTTTCGTGACAATTTCAATTTACTCTCAGAATTTTTACCAAAAATCTGCTGAGAGGAAGTCGCCGAAGAAATATTTTTTTCTCGTATTTCCTTTTGATGTCTGACTTGGGGTTTGAACTTGAGCCTTGCGCGTAATAAGGCAACACACTACCTATTAGGCTACGGCCACTACAGAGTAGAGTGGATAAATTGGCTATTAAACTCTTTGGTAATTTCATTACATTGGCAACCCCTTTGAAAACTTGGTAGCCTATGTTTGATAATGCAGTTAGGCATTCTAGCGACGATACTGCATTATGGGTATTAAGTAGTCTTAGACACATAACAAATAACTTCTGCAGAAGCTGAAGAGACAAAAAAGAGGGGGGGGGGGGTAATTGTGGTGAAATTATTCTTCACTATTGGTTATAAGCCTAGCGTTATGTTGGAGGAAGAAAAAGTATCTTGGTAGACACCAATGACATGTTAATGAGCATTAGGAGTCAAAGTCGCTTCAACAGCAGTGGAAAATGGTTCTGAAATTAGGAGTATAGGATAACTGCAGTACCACTATGAGAATTATTTGACCATCACTGTGTCGATCCAAGCTTTTGAGGACAGCTACCTGTATATAACTACTCATTAAGAGCGTCCCAATTCTTGGAGGACCAATACAGTAGCTTGAGTTTATATCACCACCAAGGCAAGGTCAAGGTAAAGTTCTCCTATCAAAATATAATATCCTATCAAAACATAGGATCCTATCAAAATATAATATCCTATCAAAATATAGAATGTTGTGTCGCTTAAATAACTCTCCTTAACTCTCCTTAATTAAAAATATTTTGTTAAACATGTGAGTTTTTGTTATTGTTTGAGGACCCCGTGTAACAACATCCCTGACATATTTTTTTTGGCATCTCCCCCTTTCTTTCTCTTTGTATACAAGCATTTCCTGTTATTTGTTCTCGTAATAGTTTTCGCTCAAATACTTGTAATATTTTTAATAGAGTCTCTGTTGTTGTTGTTCTTTTTTTCATGCATGGAAACATAAATGTATGTGTTGGTGTGTATATGTGTTCATGCATGTGTTTGATTTCTTATGCTAACGTAAGGATTGTGTTGTTGTTGCTTCATTGTTTATTATTTTTTTACCTATGCGTTGGTGTTAGTGTTGCTGTTATTGTTTGGCTCTTTACTCTCATAATATTGTCACGTTTTCGTCTTAACACTTTTGGCTCCTTAATTTACATTTTCTCTTCTTCATTTTACACTCTACATACATAGTCGTCTTTCCACCATTATTTAACGGTACCGTAGAATTAAAGATGGTTGCCGTGGTTGTCAGCACTGATACTGAAAGATTGGTGGGATTAAAGGTGCTGGTATATAATTTAAATAATGTGCACGTGTTCGTGAATATGTTTTTAAATTACAAAAGAAAGTTTTGTTTTTCTTATAAATTTTATGCTTTTAATGTGTAGAAAAAGTTCAAATTAGCATGTAATTTATGTAAGGAATGTGTATGTATGTCTTAAAATATTAGAAAATTAAAGGAGAATGGGCAGAGAACAATAAGACAGAGATGGAGAGAGAGAGAGAGAGAGATGTGACATGATGGTAATATGAACACAGATTTTCGTAAAAGGATTACGATTCTGCGTTAAAAATTCATTGCTTAAATCGTATAGTCTCCGAAGAGGCAAATGCTATGATATTCGGGAAAATACCGTTAGCTATCCATGAAAAGTATTAAAGTTGCAGCACTGATATTGTATGGGAACAAAGGTAGAAGACACATTAAAATTATAAATGAAGATTTGCTGTGTAATACCGAGACAAATGTGAATTATTACTTCACGCAGTTTCGGTCTGGTGCTATTAAAAACATCCGATACTGTTAGTATTGTGCTCCAATATATTGTTACGTTTTTACCTTTTAAAAACGTTTAAAATATGAGCTCGTAGATTGCAAATAAAACAAAAATAAATTTGTATCTAGTTTTAATTCAAATGTTTTATTAGTTGCACAATTCTGTGTACCAGTGTTCACAACTTGATGTAAACAACAACAATTGCTTTCTTTGTTATTCCTCTGTTTACACCCTGTGCATAAACAATAACAATTACTAGACAATTGTTCGACTGATCTTTGTAAAGGAGATCTTCAAACATACCGCGTCTTCACACAAGACTGACTGAACTTTTACTCACTCAGTTGCCTGCTTTCGCTTGCCTTTTATATGGCAGGGTAAAAGCAAGATAGGGAAGATGCAAAACTCCAGTATCTATATTTTTCCTTTTCGTAACAAAATGGTGCGTATGGAGTATTAACATGATTTAATCAGAAATGTAACCATTCACTTTGCAGATTATTATCTACTTTGAAATCTTCCCCAGTATCTTGTATTTGGTATTAAGCGGAGTAATTACCTTCTAGTTGTCTTTCATGGCTTGCACTCTACGTTAATGTTGTTAACATGTTATTACACTACTTTTATATTTTTTTAGTAAATATTCTTAAAAAAGTTTCTTCGAAAAACTCTTGATATGAGGACATCAATCATTTTTTTATAAACCCTGTATAACTATTTCGCTCAAGGTCATCATCAATAGGCCACTACGCATAACATTTATTTAAAGGCTTAAATTTATTTTTAGCCAAATGTCTTCCACAGACTTTAATAAATAAAAAAATAATCGTTTCTTTCTTTTCTAAGAACAAAAAAAAAAAAAAAAAAAACCAACGTTTTCAATGCTAAACTTTTTCTGTGCTTCATGCCACTTTAAAAACGGAAAATGTTTGATGGGTGCACGTGGCATGAAGTGGCGCCAAGACGTACTTTAAAATTTTCTCAAAAACATTCCAAAAAGGATAGCACAACACAAAACCAATAAGAAAATAAAATAGAAAATAACAACAAAAACAACAAGTTTTCAGTATTAAATCGGGAGATTAAAATAGAGGCACACTTACTCTTCATTTAAACGTGTTGCTTGTTGGACGGTGATAGAAGCATGGCGAAGCAAAAAATTGTCGTCATTTTATTGAAATTTGTCATCATTTGAGGGTGGAATATACTCGCAGTAATACATGACAGTCATTTCGTAGTTTCATAAGTTAAATTCTATCAAATGGAGGCCCTTTTCTTTACGGGCCTACGTTAAAGATAGTATCTACGCCGATAATTGCCTAACGTTGGAGCATTTTAAAGCCAAATTTGTAAAGTTATCGATAAAATAACGCCTGGAATGTGTTAAAAAGTGATCGATAATTACCTTTAAAAGATTAAATGCTGTAACTAACCAGAGGTAATAATTGGGCAATTCACACAAGCCCTTGTATCGTTGTATGGCGTGTATTGTTGGATGAAAATACAACAGTGTATGTTTGTTGTTGATAATTTTCATATAAAAATCTGATACACTTATACACAGTTTTTTTCATATGTTTTTAAAAGTTGTATTGGTTTCGTGCTATCAGTTTATGCAAATGCCAGTCAGTAATCAAGAAGAAGAATAAAAATACAGAATATTTTCTATGCAACTTGAGTCAACAATTAACATTTTAAAATTATACTTTTCTCACAGATAATTATTTAATTTACCTTTTTCCTGCAATAATTTTCAATTTGCTGCTTGAAAATCAAATTATAAATAATACTATTCTTCTCCTTATCGTTTTTTGACGTTTGGAATACGAAATACACCAAGGCAAATTCAATAAGGTAACCGTAACTCTACAACAAGTACAACAATGCAAAAACAACACGAATTTTGTTTTTGTTAAACCTCCATTCGGATGTCAAAATAGGAAGAAAAAAAATGGGAAAGAAAAAAAAATTAACAACAACACACAAACGCACAACAAACACACACAAATTTTGACAGCCCAAGACTAGTCAGCTGTTTCCTCGGGGTCACTTGTTATGAATTCGCTTTGAAATACTCAATACAACATAACATTGAGTGTTCACAAACAAAAAGTGTATTCAATACAACATACACGTGACAAAGTCGTGTGAATTGCCCAAATGTAAGTGACATTGTATTTTGTATGTCATAATTGCAAGGTCCAATCGATTATATTGTCAAGCTTACCATTTGGCTTGATTATGTATGCTTTTTGGGCAATGGCGTTTGCTAGCAATTTGAAGAAATTAAGTCTTATGCTCGCCTCATGGTTGCTGATAGGAAAACACAACTTCGCGACTGCTGTTAAAGCTTATGGCAAATTCGATTACTTAGCATTTAAGAAAACATTTACAGCATTCGATCTGCATTTATAACTTAAGGGCAGAATATTCAGCTGAAACTAGCTAACCTAAACCCTTAAACCCTGTGTGGATCCGACAACATTGAAGGACAAAATTAAATGAATAGTTGGCAATTAAAATTCTCTGCGAAAAAACAAAAAAAGATTTTAAAATTTGTAAAGAAACAAACCAACCAACCAAGCAGCCTTTAGAAATCTGTTTGAAAACACAAAAAAATCTTTTTTTTTACAATATTTTTCGCTATGAATTGTATATGAATTTGAATGATGTTATCTCTCTGAAGCCTTTTTGTTTTATCCTCAACAAATTTAAAATTTAAATTAAGAAAAGGTGGCATTTGTAAGTGGGGGATGCCCTTTTGACGTCAGTATACGAAGAAAATAAATAAATAAAAAAAAAACCAACAAAACAACATTCACAAACAAATGGCAAAGGGAAAAAAGAATAAGAAGAAAACGTAGCAGAAAAACTAAAAAATAAACAAACATTTCATTCATTCTCTCATAAAAAAGAAACAAAAAAATATAAAAAGACCAAGCAAAAGGAAGAAAAACAGAAGTCAATTCCATCCATCCATACAATCAACCAACTGAAGGTACGTACTACGTACACATGTTATTCTTACAGAAAGAAGCACAGCACAGACTTACATAGAGCAGCACATTTACGTCTGCTTTCATTTTAACACACACACTTATTCACATGCATAGAAACTAATAATAAAACAAAAACAAAAACAAACATTGAAAAAGAAAGTCAAGATATCAGGCGTAAACTACTGTTACAGAGAGTGAAGAGTAGTTTATACTCGAAAAATAAAAAATGAGAAAAAAAAACAAGTAAACAAAGAGAGCTAAAGAGCGTAAGCAAAAAAAAAATGTTAAAGAAACACATAATTTTGCGGTAGCAAGGACAACGTGAAATGTGACGTAAATACTCATCATGTGGTGGTTGTGTTGCTTTTTCCTTGTTAATGTGTTAAAAACAACAACAACAACCACTACGTGTAGAATGATAACAAATACACAACAAATAATTTAAGACACTCACAACACACGCAGGCGACAAGTGCTGTTTTACGCGAGCTTTTGCTAACAAAAATGAAATATGCGGGGTGGAATATGAATACTAAGTATTGCTAAGAAGCTTAGAAAGCTTCAAGAGAAAGTTTTTCTCTTCCAAAGGATAGAAAATTCAATGGTCATCACAACATTTCATTATTAAATTTAACAACCACGGCAATAATAAAGCTTTCTCAGAAAGCTGACATTAAGAAATCAGAAGCTTTTTTGAATTTCTATGTATTCAACGGTTTCGTTATTCAAAAAATTGTCTTAAAATAGCGGGAAAAGCAAGAATATCATGCTCTAAGGACTACTGCCAGGAAAATTGAAGTGGCAATGAGTAATGAAATCTTAAAAGTAACAACAACATCAAGATGAACTGCCTGATTCTATTTGATGCATTGAATTCAAATATAAATCCAAGTGCATCCAGCATGAAAACTGTTCAATCAAAGTAAAAAACCTACTTAAATCTCTTTATACAGGCAGTAGAAAAACTATCAACTGACATTCTATGCCACGATAATCGCTCTCAAGTGTCATGAGTATGACAAGAATAACTGGAGGTACGTGATGGATTGGTAGTGATTTAGTGATTGTGATTGATGGCGAGTGATAGTGATTGATGGCGATTGATAGTGATTGATAGTGTTCAGAAGCTTACAACTGCACAGCTTGATTTAGGTATACATACATTCCTAAAACGATCATGAAGCTTAAAGTCATTACAGACAGTAAAAAAAATATCAACTAAGCTTCTACGCCACGATAATCGCTCTCAAATGTAATGAGCATGACTATAATAACTGTACGTACTTCATACCCAAATTTCGATTGATTGATAGTGATTGATGTGGATTGATAGTGATTGCTAGTGATGCTAGTTTGGGTATATATATTGTTAATATGGTCATGAAGCTTAAGGTCATTAAAAATGGTTTCCGTTTCTAAAGTGTCCAGACCCGATGATGCTACTCATTAAAACCGGTTTTCATTCTTAGTAGATCACGTATATAAATCAATTTAGTCTGTCAAGAATAACTGGAGGTCAGTCATACCCACATTTCAATTGATTGATGGTAATTGGTGGTGATTGCTAGTGATTTATACTGATTGATAGTGTTCAGAAACCTACAGCTGTACAGCTGAGTTTGGGTATATATATTGCTAAAACGATTGTGAAGCGTAAAGTCCTTAAAAATGTCCAGGCCCGATGATGCTACTCATTAGAACAGGTTTTCATTATTCGTAGCTCACGTATATAACTCACCGTAGTCTGTTCAATCTGGCAAACCATCTCCAATTTATCTAAAGGAGACAATTTTAAATTCATTCAAATAAAATCTTAATTTCTAACATCGGGGAAAATTTATTTGTATGTGAACGCAAGACCAAAATATTGCTGAATGAGGAAAAAGCATGTCGGATAAGTGCAGAAACTACTCAAACTATCATTGATGATTGACAGCATCGCCAAAGCGGACGACGTAAGAACTGCTCTTATAAATCAGGTACTTAAGCCGGGAAACTGGAAAGGAATTTTGAATGGAACTAAAAACTTCAGAAATCTACAAAAAAAATCTATGACGTACCCTATCGGCAATGTGCGGTAACTTTCATGGAACAGATAGATGTCACACATCCGAATGTAACAGATCTCTGAAGAAATGCAGTAATTGTGGATGTAATTATACAAAGAATTATAGAGGATGGCAAGTGTAGTCATATGTCGAACGAGTTATGGTCTAACAAACGAGAACTGTTTCTATACAGACTGGACTGGACTTTCCGCCAATTGGGTTCCCAACCTTGTGGAGAAAATAGGTACCAAGAAATATCCTAACCAACACTGTCAGCCAGGTGTCATATACTGTCCCATCGAAAACCGGTGCAAAGGTGTTAAAGAACATTGTTCATTAAGGTGCTTAAAAAGGTACTTTTTTAAAGGTACTTAAAAAGTACTTTTTAAATGTACTTAAAAAAGTACTTTTTTGATTTAGCTCTTTGAATAAGAAAATGTTTGCGATTTTATAAATGTTTCAAAAGTTTTTATTTTAAAAATATTTCATGTTCCTCTCAAATACTCATCATTATTACACTGTATTACATGGAATTAAATTAAAAAAAGAATTCCTTTTTAAAAAGATCCTTTTAAGGTAAACATTTTGACTAGAATGTGTTAAACAAGGAGGGAAAAAAAGTACCTCAAACCTTATAAATACGAACAAAATTTTCAAAAAACCAGCAATTCAAATATGTAAGAGACTTAAAATTAAAGGGAGTCTGTAGGACTCTGGGTTTTCTTCCTTTTTTTTTCCTCCACTAATAATGGATCTGCTACGGGAAAGTAAATAAATGGGAAGCCTTAGTGTTGGAGCTTTAAAAAGAGTCCTTAAAATCGGGTAATTTTACTGCTTTCCGGTGAATCATCCTCCAATGAAGATTGTTCCGATTGATTGGGTGAGCCACGCTGAACACGTGTCGTATTTTGGCGATTCGGACCAATATGAGCATTGGCCTGACGTAGATTAGCAAAGAACTGTTGACGTCGTGGACCACCGCCACGTAGTGGTAAAGTGGGAATTTCGCTGGGCGTTTGATGATGCAGCTCATCTTGGGAAATGTTGCGCATGGCAGGATTAACGCATTCATAGACACTCTAGAACAACAAAAGAATTTCAAGCATAAGTTAGGCATACACTAACCATCATACATATTTACCTGCTCCGATGAGTATTGATTGTTTTGCGCAAATGCCAATGAAGTCAGAGAAGGCAAAGCTTGAGCAATATCCGAACGTTCAATGCCTCTGACGATTAGGAATGTGCGTGGTATTAAAATACCCACCAATATAGCCCAGCCAGAGGCCTGCAGACCCAAAGGTAAAGCAGCATCACGCATTTCATCACCAAACAATGACAGGCCAATGAATACAATCCAGATGATAAACATCAGAACAGCACCAATTACGATGAGGATTCCCTCGCGATAATTTCTTTGCGAACGATAGATAAATGGCACCAAAGCAATAATGCTTAGCAATAAAATCATATCGTACGACAGTAAACCGAAAAGCCAATGGCCATAATACATATTCTCACAGGACACTTTATCCGAGGCAATATGCATCACCACCAGCAGTTCAATTGACATGACCAGTTGCACTAAAATGCTAAAAACGCAGATAACCGCCTGTATATAGCCATTGACATGCGAGAGGAAGCCGCCCTCTGAGCCAATAGAAGCCAACATAACGGCACGACACAATAACAACGAGAATACAAAACAATACACCAGCGTCAGTACGAATATTCTAACGGCGCATAAAGTATTCAAAGTGGCAGCATCTTCAAACGTGACATGTGAGTTGCGATGTTCTCCGACATATTCCAACGAAAAGGGTATAAACGATGTAAACATCAACAGCAAAGACATCAGCAGTAATATGCTGGTCACAGGATTACCTTCAAACACATCCCCTAAGGATATGCGCACCACGATGAACACCAATATAGCCAATGTACACAATATACCCAAAATGGCGGCTGTCATGCCGGTGGCTACCCAAGTGTCGGGCTTAATACGCCAAAACATTACCGATTCACCATCGAATAGGAAAGGATAACGTGCGTTATCACCACCTGCCGTATACTGGCAATTAAAGACATGACCAAATTTTGTTTTCAACTCCAAACTGGTGTGATTATCTCGATTGTAGTGATAATAGGTAGTGATGTTGGTAACAAAATTCTGTGATGCAATTTCTCTTAGATTTGTTATCTTCTCCTCGAATTCAAGAGGTCCCGGTGGTGCTCCCGGCCTTGTTTCGTCTACAAACTTTTGAAACATTTGAAAATTCATTAGAGTAGCCAAGTGACGCATACGCAATAGATCCAATAGCTCGGCTGTATTGTGATTAATCTGATAATATTCCGTTTTTTCCCAATCCTCTATGAAGGCCAGAAAATTATTGCACGTCTCGAAAACAAAGTAGTCTTCAATGCGTTTGCAATTCTTTTGCAGGGAAGACTTTAGCCAACGTGCCAACTCCAGCATGGGTCTGGCAAAGGCCAATACACGGGATGGTAAAACCGTCTTACCAATTAGAGGCTCATCCAATGTCAATTGTGTGGAGTTTTTATCCACCAAATGCAAATCAATTTCGTTTTCCATTAATATAAACGATTTATTGGGTAAATCTGTAAAGAGAACAGAGGGAGGAGAGGGGAGAGAAAAGGCTTCTCCAGATAAATTCAATCGATTTTACGCCTTGCGCTTACCTATTATAAAATGTCTGTCCATTCTCTCCGTGGGCACAGCAAATACAGTGCCATTCTCTTTAAAATGTGAAGCCATTTTATTGCCAAATAGAATATAAATATTTGTAGTGCTCTTGAAATGCATCAGACACATATGCTCCGAGCGCACTGCATCCATGAAATCATTGTAAACATTTAAGTTCTCGGTCAAGATCTCAACGGAAGCAATCTGGTCACCCCAAGGCATTTGATACAAGAGATGAGCAACTTTGGGAAAAATATCAGCACGTATCGAGGGTATGGGCCATATATTATAGTCCAATTCCTTGATGACATCCTCCAGCATATTAAAGTAATCGAAATCGATAAATATGCCAATGACATGATTCAGGCATTGCTGTTGATATTCCACTTCCTGCAGCAAGAGATTCTCTACCATGTTGTCATTGTCAATGGCAATGGCGCGTATGCCTAAAAAAATGATTACAAAGTTTACAATACTTTACTTTATTGTTTTTGTTGTTATTTTATTTGTAGAACGCACTCACCTATTTCAAAATTAGCCTCCAATAGATTGGCCACATTCAAGCGATTTATTACAAACATGGCTGATATCGTATCCTTGGTTATCACACTGATCATTATGTCGCCTTCAATGATTTCCACCAAATCATTTTGATTCTTAATCACTGTCGTTTCCTCTTCCGAATTCACGATGACAGCCTTAATGCCGTGTATACAAATATCATTTATGTTGGCCGTTGTCATTTCAACGGCTTCTGTGGAGGGCGATAAGGCCAATGATTGAGCTGTTGTTGATGTTGTTGTTGTTGTTGTCGTTGTTGGTGGCATAGTTGTTCTCTCCTTGATGGCTATGGCTCGTGATTTCGTTATCTTTGGCAGATTTCGTATTCTAGGGGTGGGCTCGTCGGCATTGGTCAGTGTTAAGAGACAACAGAATAGAAGAGCCACAATGACAAAAACTACAAGAGAATGAATGCAAAAAAAAGAACGTAAGAAAGAAAAACTTTGAAAACATATTCAATAAAGAAAAGCGATATTGATTTTGCTAATGGAAAAGAGGAATTAGTCATGCAGTTAGAAATTGAAAATGTTCATGATTTTCGGTGCCTCAGAAGCGTTAATTGCTTTCATACATGTATCCAGCTCTATGGAAATGGACCACGTTTCTCATGATGAAACGAAACAAAAAGTTGTCCATTTCCTGGTCAAATTTCAGTATGGCCTGAGTGTAGGTCTTACGCAGTTTGGGGTCAATGATTCAATGTTTGTAAGGAAACATATTCAAGCTTTTATTGGTATTCATTGGTATATCCACGGTTGCGAAATTCTCAGCAAAAAATTTGGGGCCATGCAGCCCTGAAAGCATCACATGTTGTCCATATTTTTCCAGGCTAGCTAAACATAGCTAGCTAACTAAACATAGCATAATTTATCCAATTGTTGTCAGACAAAAGGAAAACTACATCCGAATTTATACCAACACCATATGCGAATTATTCAGCTTAATTTCGCTTTAGTCGCAGTAGTCTAGTAGTTAGTGTGTTCGCTTATTAGACGCAAAGCCCAGGTTCGAGCCGCAGGCCAGACATCAAAACGAAATATGAAAAAAAAACTATTTCTTTAGGCGACTTCCTCTCAGCAGATTTCTGGCAAAAATTCTGAGAATAAATAAACTTGCCATGAAAAAGTTTCTCAAAAATCTGTCGTTCGGAGTCGACAGTATACTGTAGATCCCTCCACTCAAGAATATAAATTAAGGCACACAACATGAGTGGTGTGAGAAGCTAGGCCGTAATCCTGACTGAAGGGTTGTAATGGCCAATTATGTATGTATGTGTATGTATGTAATTTCGCTTTATTGAGGAAGCATGCCTCATTCTATGGCATCTCGAAATATTGCATGGTCAGCTCTGTGGATCATTGCAATATATGCACTGCCAAAAATATCACTTCTATTAGAGAAATTTTAGCGCGTTCTTAGTCCATCTTACAGTACATTATGACGCATTTTGTATTCGTATTTACATCTCTATCATATAAAGTGCAATTCATGCAACAATTAAAAACGGCTGCTTATTCACAACGTCGTAGATATCCAGATCTTCTACAGCAATGAAGGTAATTTTTCACTTGTTTGTTTGTGAAAACAAGTAAAATTTTCACATAAGGGACTCAAAGCAATCAGGAATGATTTTGGAAAAGTTATTGCATGCGGGAAAACTGACAATTTGGTGGGTTTAATGGTCTGGCCACAATTAGGGTCAAATGACTGGTCCAGGAAGGATCATTAATGTGGTCCAGGAAGGATCAATAGTATGGTCCAAGAAGGATCATAACAGGCCGTATGATAACTGGCCTGTAATAGAAAGCTATGAACTGGACGACATGTGACTTCCACAAAACAGTGCAAAGATTACACAACACGACCGACTTTGACTTGACTGCATAAAATGTTTCCATTCCAGAGAGAGTAATTTCATCTTTTGGAGACTTTTGAATTGAAGATCATGCAATTTGACGTCTTTATACTTCTTTTTTGTGGAGCTACGTTTTTATGTGGGCCAAGTTTATGCCAAGAATCCACTAATGTAGGAATATTTAAATACTAACATTCGTCAAGTTATTGCCAAGATGCCGACCTAAAAAAAAATGCTTTAAAATGGTCACAATCCACCTCAAAGGGTTTGACGGCCGAAGCCTATTCAGAGGCATTCATTTAAATTTCTGTCAAGTGTATTACATAAATCATGAAAGGGTTGGGTTCAAGCATTATAATGAAAGCAAAGTTTCAACGGAATCATAGCTTTATGTTTGCTTTATTAAACTTACTAATTAACTTACTAAAAATAAAAATAAAAATAATTGATTTCCTTACATAATAATTTATTATTTCAAAAACTATGCAATAGAAGCACTACGAAAGTAACTTACCCTCCTTACGCTGAAATATATGTATTTTTCGATATTTCCACAACATTATCGCTGCAGTTTTAATTGTGTTTTAAGTAGTATACGTTAACGTTAACGTATAAATTATTTCTGTTATTGATAACAATTTTCTAGTATGCTTTCTTTCTGTAGGTGTATTAGTGAGATTTACCGATAACACTTGAAAGTTTTAAGTTCTCAGAGGGTTTGAAGAGATTAATCTTTACAGTACTGCATGCATGCATTAATGAAATGATTTTTTTCTGATTTTTTTGTTTTAATTTTTGTTGTAAAGTGTTGACGCCAAATTACAATTGTCGTTGTTTAATGCTGAGAGTAAGAAATGCTGAAAGAGAATAAGCACACAGATTTTTTCTGTTACTTTAAAGCACAATAACAAAAAAATTAAAACAACACAATTAGAGATTGTTGCACTAACTAAATTAGGAAGAGAGAGAGCTGGTTTTGTTGTTCATTTTGTGTCTGTAAGTGTTATTGTCTTTAATTGTTAAATGTGTTGGTGATTTTTAAAAGTACATTGTTGTTGTTGTTGTTATTGTTTTTTTTATAATAATCTTCTTAACATTTATATTTTCAAAAGTACAAGTAAATTACTTATGTATTGTTGTTATTTTTATTGTTTTCTTAATTCTCCTTTACACTTCATTTAATACACACACAGACACATACACACGTATACAAATTAGCGTATTTTCTTTTCTATTATTGTTTATTTTTGATTTTTGTTTTTTGTTTTTCTTTGAATTTTAATAAACAGGCCACTGTGTTTTTATTTTTATGGTTTATTTACTTTTTTTTCAGCTTCTCTTTGTTTCTTTCTCGCTCTCTCTATCTCTGTCACCAAACTGTTTCTTAAGCTTACACTTATAAATGTAACTGTATGTGTAAGTATTGCACCATGTGTTTTATTTTATTTTCCGGTATTTTCAATTGTTTTTCCTCGATTTTTAATTCTTCTGTGTTTTCCTTTATGAATTTCACTGTGTTTTATTGATTTTATCTTTGTCCCACTGTATTTGGTACCACTTATTTTTTGTTTTTGTTTTTCTTTTCTTTCTTAGTAATGCCTTTTCCTCATCTCGTTGTAATGTGGTTTATTATTTTTAGATTTCTGTGTTATTTTAGCGCGTATTTTCTCTTAAGTAATCGATAAATTAAAACCCTGATTGATTGGTTAGGTAGGCATGGAGGTTTTTTTTGGTTTAGAAAAACTTTTGTAGTGTAATTAATTTAATTTGTTGTACGTTTTTTTTTATTCAAATATGTTACATGAAGGCCTATTAACATACATATGTATGTATATAACATACATAATGGGTCATTACAACACTTCAGTCAGTATTACGGCCTAGCTTCTAACACCGCTCATATTGTGTGCGTTAATTTTATACATGAGTGGCGGGACCTACACTTTAAAGTCGACTCCGAACGACAGATTTTTGACAATTTTTTCATGGCAATTTTATTTTAACACTCAGAGTTTTTCCAGAAATCTGCTGAGAGGAAGTAGCCGAAGAAATATTTTTTTTTTTGATATTTTGGTTTGGTGTCTGACCTGAGATGAAGAAGGCCTATTAAGGTTATTTAAAAAGCTCAGAACTCTATTACTATCCTCGAGGCAGGCTTCTTACAAAAACTCTGAAAGTAAAATAAAATTGCCATGAAAAAAGTTTTTCAAAAAAACTGTTGTTCGGAGTAGACGTTAAACTGTAGGACCCATAACTCATGAATAAAATTAACACACACACTATGGGAGGTCTGAAAAGCTGGGTTGAAGTCCTGACTAAAGCATTATAAATACGTATTTAGTAAGTAATTGCCGCCAGCCTATCGACAAATACTGAATAAATCATTCTAAAGCGTAGATATCAGTCACATGTTCCTGCACATGTTCCTGTTCGATTATTTAAGCTCTATTCCCCTAGCAGGTCACAGTATCGATTATAAACCATTTTAAATATTAAAATGGTGTTTGTGAAATTTCTCTGGGCTGATCTTGTTTAGGGTCCAGAGATGATATTCTATCATATGTACTCCATTAAAATAAAAGGTTTATGACCCATAGCATTGTATACAGTGCTTTACGAGAGTAGTAGGGTTCCTTTGGTATCTAAAAGTTATTTTATAAAAATAAAAGACTCGACATACATATGTATGTATATGGCCCAATTCACATCACAGAGTATGACTTAGAGAAGTAATGTCAAACTACTCAAGCTATGCGAACACAAGAATGCATGTGCGACAGCAGACTGCAAAACTCAATGGCAATCTATGGGATCACAAGTACTAAACGACGAGAACGGCTGTGAATGAAATGTAAAGATTGTACAGAAGATGGTCATAGAATGATCCGTTCGCAAGTCTAAAAGTCTGAGCTGTAACACTATAAGTTGCTAACGCTTAGGAGTAGGTGCTTGCACGTGCTTATCCATTTAGTGGTTTCAAAACCCGCATAATGGAAAAGCTGTCAGCTGCTAAATACCTTTCCTCTTTTCAATTCGATTATAACCGAAGAATGCATCTTAATATTTAAAATTGACTACAAAGATGACATTTCATATGTGGCCACTTTTCAAGCATTACGCGCTGATTACGCAGTCATCATAATCGACCTTTTGTGCAAGAAATCAGCAGGATTGCTAAGAAATCACAATATACCACATTGTTCTCAGAAATCGGACTTAACATGCTGTTCATAATTGTGTATTTTTTTTATTTCAATTTGAACCTCCATCTATATTAAGTCTGTCTCATCCATATTAAGCTGACCACTGACCAACACCCCCCTGTACATAGTTATGGATTGCTAAAACAACAGGCCTTTAATGCTGATTTTTTTAAATCAAGTCCAAATGCAGATCTGATTGTGGGGAAGCTATTCCATACAGAAAAATGACTTGCTTGATTGTAATTTTGCACACTATGACCATATGATGAACGACCTTTTTGTCGCCTGTGGCTGAAGATTACGTATTGAACAGTGTTTGGTTTCAAGGAGACACAGTCACGAACTCATAGTATGCCAGGATTATGGATTTATTGCATGAAAACTTAAAGAAAAAAAGTAATTTTATGTTGTGGTCATGTCATCTGGTCGCCAGGGTCGAAGTCAAAGACAAATTCGACGTGGATAATCTCTAAAGGTGGAGGGCGCTGAGACACTGTCCGAAATGTACAAAAAAATTGTCTAAAACTACTTTATTTGCAATCAATCTAGAGGCAGAAGTCGCCATAGTCTAGTAGGTGTTTCCCTATTAGACGTGAGGCGACGGTTCAAACCCCAGCTCAGACATCTCCAACCGAACAAAACATGAAAAAATTTTTCTTCGGTAACTTTCTCTCAGCAGATTTCTGGCAAAAACTCTGAGTGTTAAAAAAATCTGTCGTTCATCGTGGACTTTAAACTGCAGGTGCCGCCACTCATGTATAAAATTACCACCATACAACATAAGTGCTGTGAAAAGCTAGGTCGTAATCCTGATTGAAGGGTTGTTATGTATGTATGTAGAGGCGATTATTTAAAGGACACTTTATTTCGTACACAATGCCAGAGACCAAGCATTACAAGGAAATAGGAATTATAGCTTTTTATGAGTGAGTGTGTTATTTTAATTTTTTTTTTTGAGACTGAAAAATGGAAAATATTTTACATCGAAAAGACTAATTGAAACCGTAAGAGATAGATGCACAAAGAGTTGAAGAACAAAATACAGAGCTCAGGCTATGATTTCTTTTTGCAAGGCCTTGGATTTTACAGAAAGCTTTGATTGTGTTTCCCAGTTTTTGTAGATTCAAGGAATTTATTTCATTTTATTTTATATTCCGCGATATTATTATTCTTTACAGTTTTTGTTTTTTTTTCATTAAATATTTGACGACGTGACACCAGCACAGACACAATACAAATTATTTTTCCAAAAATAAAAATCAGGCTGATAAACTGCCATTCAATTAAATATGCGACTTGTTTTTTTTTTTTGGCAACAAGATACAGTAGAATACACGTTTAAATAAAACTTTTAACATTTATTTTGTGAACGATATTTTTAATTAAATTCAATAAAAACTTTATTTTTTTTATTTCTTTGGAGGCCCTTTTTACAAAACTCTACCAACAAAAGCCGTTGAAAACGCGTTGTTCACTGGCGTACATGTTGGAAAAAACTAAACTCAACTATGGACGCAAATTAAAAGACAATTAAAGCCAATAACAATAACAACAACAACAGCAATTGACTGGCTTTTTTTCCATTATTATCATTATTGTTGTTTTTATTTTTGGTTTTGTTTCTAACAAGAAGGGCTTAAAACCACCCTTTTTTCACAAAAAAAAAAATCGAAAAATAGATTGTTTTTTACACCTGTACGCCAATATTTTTTTTTACTCTCTTTGTCTGTCTATCTGTCATTTGAATTTGTATTTTTTTTCACTGTGTCAGCATAAATAAGCCACCATTTGATTTTTATTTTCTATTTTCCATGTTGATTTCGTTTGCGTTTGTTTGCTTATTTTCATTTCATTTTCGCTTCGCTTTGCTGTCCCTAGCAATTGGTAAGCAAAAGGTAGCTATGGTAACTGGGCTAAAATATAAAAACGGCAGTTAAGAAAATTGTATTTTTGAACACAACCTGTCCATTTATTAAGACCCTCTAATCATTATTGAGTGTATTTGTATCGATTTAAGGGTTGTGGTCTTTTACATTTGTTATGGCTTAGCATTTGATTGCTTTAAGCCAGGCTTAAGCATAATATTGTTACGTTTTTGCCTTTTAAAAACGTTTAAAATTTGAGCTTGTAGATTGCAAATAAAATAAAAATAAATTTTGTGTTTAGTTTTAATTAAAATTCTTTATTATTCGCATTGTTCTGTGCGCCACTGTTCACAACTTTATGTAAACAACAACAATTGCTCTGCTTTGTTATTCCTCTGTTTATACCCTGTGCTTAAAAACAACGATTACTAGACAATTATTCATCAGATCTTTGTAACGGAGATCATTAAACCACCATTACTCACAAAATTGACTGAACTTCACTAACTCACTCGCCTGCTTTACCTTGCCTTTTATATGGTAGAGTAAACAGTCTGATGATTGTTCTTGAAGACTAATGTTCATGATTTTGCCTTTTCAAAATCTTTATAAATGTAAACATCGTTGTTTACATTTATTATTGTAGTATTGTTTGGGTATTTTGTTTACATTTATTCTGGTAGTGGTGTTTGTGTATTTTTGTTTACTTGTTTACCATCTTTTTTATGCTGGTGTTTGTTGTTATATTAAGCAGTACAATAATTTGTAAACAGGTTTGTTTTTTGCATTGTTTTGTTTTTGTAGCTCTCAAACAAACCCAGTAAGTCTCTTAATTTTCCTAATTAATGAAGCTGTTTTAGAGACCTTATACTACTGTAAGAGAGGAACCTGTCTGCAAGAAGAGATCAAAGACTGATAGTTAGATAGTAGAGGGGATGTTTGATCTCAGAGTAAAATATTCAAACCCAAATCTACTCCATCTAAATATCTGCTAAACTCGAAGAACAATACTATATTTGTCACTATGAAGTTGCCTTGAGATTTCTATGGAACTGTCTGATCAAGCTGAATCAGATAGTCACGCTCAGCTGGATCTCCGAAGAGGAATTTTCACGTAATTAATAGGACCAGAACTTTTCTGTGTGTTTGAAGAAGTTTGAATGAGGTTTGAATGGTCTGACATACGATTTTGTAAAGGAAGGATGGCATAATGAGCCCACTTCTATAGAGACTGGACAGATCTGTGCTGCTTTAGATATATGCAGTTAAAAATTTACGTAAAACCTAACCAGAGTTCATTTTAATAGCCTCATAGCGGTTACAACGGACACTGACACCTGGTAACACACGCTGAGAATGCCTTACAACTGCTTCTACAGAAACTGTAATGATAAGGAAGACATCTTCTTATATCAGCACATGGAATCCTATGACTAAAGTCTCGAATTTGTTGACAGAACGTGTCTAGTCAACGGCTATTTGGATAAAATCCATAAGACAGTCAGGATGATTGGGAAATACCACCAGGAGTTATAGTTGAATGGAGGTATTAGAACGTGATCTTATGGGACTCAAGTATGTTAAGCTTTTTAAGGCATTTAACCATAGTGAATGCTTTTTATAAAGAATCGGATGATGTTGGCATAAAATGTGACGTTTTTTAAACAATTCGTGAAACTTTTTATTGTTAAAACTACAATATTTCGTTAAATAACCTTGTAAGTTATTAAAGACACAAACCCCCTTGTAAAATCTGTATTTTTGGGTGATACATGCGTGTTATATTCTGCTACAGTTTTACTGTATGAGTAGTAATAGTGCTGTTTATTGTTTACAGTTCAGTAAATAGGCCTTCAATTGCTAATTTAGAAAGATATTAATTTTATTTCTAATATTCGTTTGTTGTTTATTATTTTGAAACGAAAAAAAAAATCATTAATTTAGTCATGCTTAAAAGCTTTGTTTACAAACGTTTTCCAAATTTTGTTTTCCCAAAAAAAAACCTTTTCTAGTCTTACTGTTGTTGTAAATGTTTAATGAAAATAAATGCACATTTTTAACCTGTGTTTGGCAATGCCACCACAATCATTTCTTAACAGCTAGTCAACCAGTCATTTAGTCAGTCGATCAACCCCTTGACCCAGGTTCAATTTTTTTCCAATTTTTTTTTTGTTTTGTTGTTTTTTATGTTAAAAACTCATAAATATTTATAAACATAATATTGCAGTTGTTTTTGTTTTTACATCGTAACACTCATACACCCTGTTTTTTTTTTTTCAAATATGTGCGTGTATATACAAGCGTACATGTATGTATGTTGTTTGTAGTCCGTACGTACGTACATACATACGTGTTACTTGAAATTGTCAATAAACGTTTTACGCCTGAGTGATTAATTTGTCACAAAATTAGTTTCAAATTACCTTTTCTTGTTCTCTTCTATGGCTCTCAATTTCTCTCTTTCCTTCTCTATCTTTTATTCACTTGCTCTAGTTCATTGGTAATACGTAATAATAGTTTGCCAGTTGGCTTGTCTTAAAGCCAAGTTAGTAACTGTTTTTTAATTTAAAACTGAAATATTTTTTAAAATATTGTTTATAATTGTCATACTCTCAATCTCTCTCTTGCTCTTTCTCTCACTCCTACACACTTTCACTCTTTTTCATTCTCTTTGTTTTTTTGCTTTTAATGGTGATTACAAAACCAGAAAAAGTGACCAGTATTCCTAAAGACAGGGTGTAGACATAAAAAGTGTTATTCTCTGTGGTCTCTATTCAAAAACTCAAGAGTATCGAACAAGTTTGAAGCTTCAACAACAATGTTACTTGTCATAAGAAGAGTTTAAGAAGCGAGCGAACTTTTTTCTGTTTATATTGGAAGTTCTGAGAACCAACAGTCATGGAGTGGCCCTATGAATTTCTTCATTATTATTGCTGTGCAGAGATGCTAAAACATTGCAACAATACGATCTGTTGTACTGTCCTCAATCTGAATTGGGCCTCAGTGGCGAAGTACGTGGAGCGCATTCTAAGGCTGAAGAAGAGAGACCTTGAGGCTGCAGGTAGGCACGCCGCCATACGGACACATGTGTCAAAGGAAACCGACACGGGCTCCTGATCTAAAGGAATAGTGAAGACACGTAAATGTCTCCTCAACTTACGACACGCAATCCGGACGCGGATATGAACACGCAGGGGCCAAATGGCCAAAAGGACTCCACTCCGAAGTAATACCACCGTAGTTCCGGAGTGGGCACGAGTCCACGAGACGAGGGGGGAGTTTCGCGGGTGAGGGCCCCACACACGGAGGATGTGACGACTTCCTCTATGGTGCGGTTAGGAACATTCACCCCTCCTCGGCGTAAAAAAAAAAAAAAAAAACTGTCCTCAATCTATATAGGGCATCTAACAATGCTTCCCTCAAATCTATTGATCTGACAAATTCCTAAGTGTTGTTTGATGTTAGCAAGGATAACTACCTGCCTACTACGAAACGCATTGTAGTGTTTTCTTCTGAGACCCTTTAAAGACTCACAGGTTTCAATTCCCTGAATCCCTGAACAATTCTTCTCCAGAACCTACGAGGACCCTGTCAAAAGGTTGATTACTATCCTCAGTGTGCTGCATGAGTTGAATCTCTTTCCAATGTAATTACTCAACAAAAGTTTAAGTTGTCTCAGACTGATTTGACTCAAGGACGGCTTCCGTTTCTCTTCATTTTTTATTTCATCGAATATACTCATTAAACTTCATTTCCATTGCACAGCAAGGTTCTAGACCATTCATCAGCGTAGAATCTTCCATGCGAGCAAGCTCATCTGCCTCTTCATTGATCTAAACTCCCACGTGACCTGAGATACAACAGAAGATGACTTTATTTATCCTATCAAGTTGATTCCTCTTTCCCAAACAATCCCGTACTATTCTCAGCTCGGCGAACTGACTGTCCTATGAGTTTCCCCAGGAATATTAAATTTTAGTGAAACCCAACACCCCCGCCTCCATTGCCGCAGTTTGTCCTCGACCCATTTCCTTTACCACTGAATGGTCTCTCCCTAAAAGGAGTGTGTATCTTATAAATGGCTCCTGTTACTCAGCTTCGGTACGAGGTATTTTCTAAAATCATAGAGTTTACTGGTGCAGTCCAGGGGACTGTTAAGGAGAGAGGAGCTGCCAGCCAATCGATTTATCAGTTCACGAGTTGGCAACCTTTTGTTGTGCTGACCTTTATCATTTCGTTTCCCCACGTTTGTTTCTCAAAATTTCGAAAATGTCGAAAATGGCGATCAAAATGTCGAAAATACTTTGACGAGAATAACTACATTCGATCGCTGAAGCAATTAGTTGAATACGCTATACATTGATCTGCTGCGGATATTATGATAAAGGAGTACTAAGAAGAGACTATAGAGACAAAGCTGCTTCTGGAAATGATATCTACTGGAGCTATAGGAAACTGCTACATAATCTTGGGTCACACTGTTCGATTTTGAACAAGATTAGATGGAATTTCTTTTGATATGTCGATTGCATATGAAGTTGATTGCCGGACCGATTAATCCATAAGTCATAGGACTCATTACGTTCGTGCTAAAAAGAGAAAACAAATGAAGTAACAGAAACAGAATAGAGAGGATAAAGGAAATGTACAGAAAACAGAGCAAAAGATGTAGTCACGCAGGAATGAATGCAGACCTCTTATCCACTTCAATTATATTATATACCTCATGAGAGGTTGAATGTCAACTTCCGATAGAGAGTTTAAACCCGCAAAGAAACCCTCTGCTATGGTATTCAACATTCGTCTGCATGGAATCGATGCGCCAGCGTTTCCAATTCCACCTCATCTCCACAAATTCTTTAGCAATATGTTTGGAATTTGTTCAACATCTATGTCAGTGAACTGTAATCAATTCGTTAACTCACTTGTCTCACATTGGCCTCATTGGTCCTTAGCAGCTAGCATATAGATAACATAGCTATATAGCACCCCGATCTATACTCCCAGCGACTATGCTCCCTACCTCGGATTCATTTAATTGATTAAGATCAGCTTCGTTAATTTTTTTATAAATTTTAGGCTATATGGACGCCATTGTCCAGCGAGTAGTGTGTTGTCTTACTACGCGAGAGTTCTAAGATCAATTCCCAGTTCTGATAACTTGAAAAAAGGAGACATATGACGATAATTTTTTTTCTCAAACATTAATTTGATTGATTATGCTCACCTTTTTTATTTATTTTTAAATTTTAGGCTATATGGGCGGCATTGTCCAGTGAGTAGTCGGTTGTGTTACTAGTCGAGAGTTCTAAGTTCAAACCTCATATTTGAAATCTTGAAAAAAGGAGAAATATGACGATAATATTTTCTCAAAGATCTCCCTCTCTCTCAAAGGTCCTTTGGCAAAAGCTAGGACAGTAACCAATTGTTATGAAAAAGCTCCTTAAAATCCATTATTTGGTGACGACATTAAACTGGCGATCGTAAATGTTTGATACGGGAAGCTTGCCCCTAATTCTGTTTGTATGTAATGGCTGGTGGAAGATGTGATTCCCAAATTAAAGGCTACTAATATAAAGGGTGTTTTTTATAGAGGTATAGAACTTTAAGTTGGCATTACTTTTCAAGATGGCGACCGATTTAACAGCTGTCAAGTGATTTATTCTCAGTTTGGTTTGGCAATTCATCATGAATAGACTCACGCCTGAACAACACTTGCAAATAGTGCAATTTTATTTCGATATATTGAAAGACACGTTTGGTGACCGCCTAATTTCACGTTTTGGACCTGTGAATTGGCCTCCAAGATCTTATGATTTAACACCGCTAGACTACTTTATGTGGGGCTATGTAAAGTCATTGGTCTATGCGGTAAAGCCACAAACGCTTGATCTTTTGGAAGACAACATTCGCCGTGTTATTGCCGATATACAGCCAAAAATGTTGGAAAAAGTCATCGAAAATTGGACGTCCAGATTGGACTACATCCGCGCCAACCGTGCCGGTCATATGCCAGAAATCATATTTAAAATGTAATACCACAATATTATGTTTCGGATAAATAAAATTCATGTCAATCGAATAATCCATCGTTGTTTTATTGCAACTTAAAGTTCTATACCTCTATAAAAAACACCCTGTACCATCACTTTTCCTTTTACCCTGTTTAAGGTTGATTGAAGGCTTTGTATTTAGGAGGTCAATTCTAAAACTCATTGAATTGCGCTTTTTATTGTTATTTTAGACTCTTGTCAGAAGTCTTATAACACGTGAGCTGATAAAATTTGCATATATGTACATACAAAGCTATAAAGAGATACCAAAAATGAAGAGGGAGGGGTGGTGAGGTGGTCAATATGTCAGTAAAATACTTTGACCATAACCTTTGAAAAACTAACCCTTAGAAAGTTACACCAGCAAATAAAATTTTAATTTTTTTTGGCTTGTTTGTTTGTTTGTGAATATTTTTAGTCTTTCGGCAGCACGTTGAGATGTAGTGCTGGAGCAAACTTAATTAAACCAATTCCATGGAATCTGTTTCGCAAGGCAATTTATTCATCAATCTTATGCAAGTTGCTGCTTTTGTGGCCAAAGAAACTGAATTTGATTTAAGGCAACAGGAAAGGCGAATTGTACGACGTTAAGGTAAAGGTATTTCGACGTTATTTGTTCCTTTCAAACAGTCACTGAGAACTTTAATGCTCAAAAAGGTTTGTGAATAAATTTCTTGGAAACTGTTCTGCAGAAATAGAAGGATTTGTAAGGCAATCATGGTCTTCTGCTAAAAGGAAATACGGGTGACTGATGCAGCTGCAGAATTGCTAAAAAATATAAAGGACAACAGGACTTTATACACCTCAAGTGCATATTTTTTTTTCTTTAAATTTAGGCCACCAATCGGTAGTTTTTTTTTATTAAAAAAATTAAATTTTTTTTTCTACAAAATATAATCTCAGCCTATAAAATATACAGCAAAAGGTTACAAAAAAATTATAGAATTGAAAAAACCTACAAAATTACTGCAATTTAATCAAATGAAAAAAAAAATTCTTCTGTTCAACCAACAACAAAAAAAAATCAAGCGTCACCACCACCACTAGCGCCACGACTGGTCATACATCCTCGTTTGGTCGCGCCACCATAGTTGTCATCGCAACGTGGTGTCATGCCATCCGAACTGAAATCCAACTCATCATCAACATCATCTTCGTCATCGTCCTCATTAAAGATTTCTTTATTGATTTTACAAAATTCTTCAGGACGAAAAACGTCTCTCGTTTTTTGACTCGGTCCCGGTCCAACCGGGCCACCAGCATCGTTTATTTGCATTTGATTGTAAAATTTCTGTATGTGTTCCATAACCTCACGCATACCAGCTTCGGAAGATTTTTGTGAAATATCTTCAGTAGACTTTTTACGAGGGACGCTCTTTTCATCTGGTGATATAGCGGCTTTAGAACGACAAGTGCAATTGCCATTGTTGGCGGATTTGCTCTTATCGTTGGCATTACTACGATGCTGTTTTACGTTACTGGTACTGTTCGTATTTAATTTGGGACTACTCTTACGTTGTTCGGCTTTCTTCGTATCAATATTACTGGCCGAAGCTGAGGTATTAATCGTTGCTGCTGTAGTGGTTGGAGCTGTGGCTGATGCGACCATGGTTTGATGCTGGTAAAACATTTTATCGTATTCGGATTTCATGCATAGATAACGGAAGTGACGAGAATTCTCTTCGCCATAATGGACAATTTCTAAGAGAAAAAAGTAACAAAAACATAAATAAAGTTAAATAGATTTTATATCGTAAATTTCTTTCATAAATAGCATTATTTAGCATTGTATATCGTAAATTATTTTTCAAATTTCTTGGCATATTTATGGTAACTAATTCTGTAGTAAACTTTATATATTTTTTAATATCGTAAATTAATATCGTAATAATAATATCGAATTATTTTTGTAAACTAACGTTAACTTCTTAATGCAAACCTCTGAATATCATATATTTATGATTGGAGAACTTTTTAATATCGTATGTTATTTGTTAGCATATTTGAATACCGTAATTTTTTCAGTTCAAATGCTTCTAGGTGTTGCACATTTTTGCTAAAAACCTATTAAATACTTTTTTTTGTAGTAAAGCCTAGATATCGTAAATTATTTAGTAAAACTCTGAATATAGTAAAAGTCTGAATATAGTAAAAATCTGAATATCGTAAAAAGATTAATGTCGTGTTTTAAGATCGTAAAAAATTTAATATCGCAAATATCTGAATGTAGTAACACTCTGAATATTGTAAAAATTTGAATATTGTAAAACTCTGAATATCGAAATTTTCTGAATATAGAAAACATCTGAATATCGTAATATTCTGAATATCGTAAAAACTTCAATATCACAAATATCGGAATGTAGTAACTCTCTAAATATCTTAAAAATTTGAATATCGTAAAACTTTGAATATCGTAAAAATGTGAATATCGTAAAAATCAGAATATTAAAAAAATTAAAAATTACGGCAACAATATACTCTTCAACAAAATTTACGTTATAAATGTTTTAGCATAAAAATATAAAATTAGCTCCAGAATACGATACGTATTCTTAAGGCATAAATATACTATTACGATATTAATATCGTAAACTTATTTTGTATACTCTAATATGCAACCAAATTGCAACTAAGACTCTTGTTACTTCAATATTTTAAAAAACCGTATCGACTATTACTTACTATTGTTCATGTCAATCTGTATTTGATTGAGTAGGGCATTCGTGTTATTGAGATCGGCCGAAAAGCGTTCAATTTTCGAGGACAATTCTCTGAAATTGCGATTGAGTAATTCTGATATTGATTTCTGTAGAAAAAGAAACAACAAAAAACATCAAAGCATGCATGATGGAGCAACAACACAAACAATACTCACCCCAATGGCATTTTCAACAGTGTGACGTATCAACTCAAAGAATTCATCAGTGTCATCATCTTTGTCCTCATCATGATTGGCTGTCTGACGATGATGATGATGCTGCTGATATTTGGGAATGCCCTCCATGGGTATATCCTTATAGTTGGTGGCATACATTTTATTGTCATAAATATTTGGTGTTGGTGCTGGAGCACTACAATAGGGCGACTTATCCGATAAACGGCTTGTTTTCACTTTCATATTGTGCTCTTGTTTCATATCGTCCATACCGTATGAATCCTTTTCTTTGTTCAAATGTTTCTCCGTAGTCGTTTTATTCGAGGGTCTGGCGCTTTTACGCCGTGATGATTCCCTGGCTGTATTTAAAGGTTTTACTACGGGAGCATTGACAACGGGCGTTGTTACCATTGGTCCACTATAAGGCGTATTTGTTGTTATTATATAACCATAATCCTTATCCGATGCTCGCATAGTTTTCTGTCCCATATTGCCTGTCACTTGAGATTTTAAAGTGTCAAATTTACTGCCATAAAGTTCTTCTACGGTTTTACGTTGTCGCGGGCGCATCATTTTCGTTCGTTTTTATTTTTTTTATTTTTCTCGAAATGAATTTACAAAAAATCTATTTATTAAGCGTGTTTTTTAAAAAAAAAATTGAAACCAAAAAGAAAAAAAGTTTAGTTTGCACGACGTTAGACGGAAGTATTTTTGACGCGTTCGAATAGAAAAAAGAAATTTCCGACAAAATTATTTTTTTGAAAGTTTTGACAGATTTTCAAATGTTTTCAATTGTCATTTAAAAATATTTTTTTTTATTTTCAAATTTTTGTAGACTTCCTATGGGAATGTCAAAATGTCTACAGTTATTGTGTAGAAGTTTTATAAGAAAAATCGTATGTTTTTGAAATATGAAGATAAGCTTTGAAGGCAACATTTTTCGTACTTGCAAGATCCACATTATGAAAGTTTTCCTAACAATTTTCTTAAATTTTCTTTTATTTTTTTCTTTCCATTCATCCTTCCTTCTCTTTCATCTTTTCTTGCTTTCCCATTAATAGGTTTCAACTTTCTTAAAGAAAAGTTTCACAATGTAAATTAACTACATCTTGCAATATCGAGGGAACTTTTAAAAACGTTAAACTCTCATTAAACGTCACTTCCGTTTAGGGATGTATTGCAGTAAACCCACAGAATGGAAATAGACAACCCTTGTACCATTTTCTATGAAGAGCTTGGCGTTGGCGAAGTAATGTGTTGCCTTATTAGACGTAAGTCCACTCTTAACCCCAGGTCAGGCATCGAAACGAAAATATGAAAAAAATATTTCGGCGGCGACTTCCTCTTAACAGATTTCTGGCAAAAACTCCGTGAGTAAATAAAAAATTTGTCATGAAAAGTTTCTCAAAAATCTGTCTTTCGGAGTCGACTTTAAACTGTACGCCCCTCCACTCATGTATAGAATTAGCATACACAACATCAGTGTTGTGAGAAGCAAGGTTGTAGTCCTGACTAAAGGGCTGTAATTACCAATTATGTATGTATGCTTGGCATTGTAGTATGGTGGAGAAAGCATAAACTTGCCTCGCTGCCAATACATCACAAGGTTCTACTAGACTATAGCGACTTCACTTCAGAATTGAATATTTGAAAATGGCGCCATTCCCTCTTGTCTGTTAAAACTGAGCACTTTAAAGTACAGTTATAAAGTTCACTGTTAATTGCAGTTAATTTAACATTCATTTATGGCCATTAATTAATTCCATTAAATGATAATTTTTCAAGTATTTTTGTGGCAACAATTATAGACAACAAAATCCAAAATAAAACGAAATAAAAAATTCTATTCAAACAAACAATCCACCACCACATCAATTTGCATATAAATTTTCAATTTAGGCTTGTTACTGCAAGCATGTCTAAGAAAAACCCATCAATTTTAAATGCAACCAGTGTTGCTAATACTAATAAATTATCAATAGAGCCAATGACATGGCTGCATGCAACATGACTTAAACACAAAATAAATTTAGAAAAAAAAAAACGAAAAACACCAATAAATTGCTTTTGCACCACCACAGTTAAACTTTAAGTTATTGCAAGTTATTGGCCAGTTCTTGTTAAAGCCGCTAAATTTAAACGATCACCGTAACCATTACTGCTGCTACTGGTTTTACACCAACGCGTCTATACATTTGAGAGTGTTGTTTCTCTTTTTTCTTCTTATTTTTATTAGAAGTCGTAAATCATTTTTAAAAGCCAATTTAAACAAAAAAAACAAAAATTTGCAATAAAGAAAATTTTCTGTTTAAAATTTTGCACTGAAATTTAATGCTTCTTTTAAACTTTTTTATTTTCAGGTAAAATCTTTAGTTTTCCACTCCATCATCATCATCATCATCGCTATCAAGGAGGCCACGTGTGCTGCGAAATGACAAAAAGTTTAGCAGGTAGGTGGTGTTTTAATTCAAATTAAAAACGATTTTAAGATTGAAAATAATTAAACTACGATGTTCTCATTTTCATTGGAATATTGTTGAAGAGCAAAAAAATTTTGAGAAACATTTTCTATCGAATTTCTCTTGTTTTTCAATGACAAAATCTTTTTCAAATCTGCGATTTTCGCATAATGGAAGCGTTTGTTAATGAAGAAAACTTAATCATGGTTTGTTGTCGTCAACTATAGAGTTGACATTGAAAGAGATATCCTCGACTTTTAGTTGCAGAGTGGCTAGAACACATTTAGAGAGCTATTCGATAATGTAAGACCTGGATATTTATCTGACAAAGAATACTGTGCTGTCTCGAAATTCAATTGTGTCACATAACGATAGGTACGGCTCTCTTGACAGATGTTAGATATATTTCTCACCATATATGATCTAAGCATATCGCAGTATTCCGATCGAAGTTAAGAGAGTGTCACCCCTGTGGTCCTAAGGATTTGTTATTTTCCTTCTATATAATGTTGTCCTGCAACATATGGATAGTGGGTGGTGAGAATGTAAACCTGCCAGGCCAGCAGAAATTCATAGGTCAATATTAAGCTAGTTTCCTAGTGCAGGCATTCCGCTCTAACCATCTTCGCCATTCTCAACGCACTATTTTAAGCTCTTTGCAATTTTCTGAGTGTGAGAAGCAGTATAGTTTAGAATGGCCCTTCCTATTGGCTTATAATTGTAAGAATTAATGGTAGTACTTACCAGGTGCTGGCCGATTAGAGATTATGTCCAACAAATTGGAGTTCAGTTTAGATGCAATAATGTAGATGTGAAGGCTCACTTCCTTGGCTGCTATAACGTCACTTGGGTCTTCAATCCGATGAGCTAGATTTGAGTTTTATACAGTTTGCTATGGTTAAAGTGCAATGGAAAAGACAGAGAACACTACAACTACTTGTTAGCTAGCTAAGAAACTATCATTAAATATATATATATATATATATATATATATATATATACTCAGGCCTCATTTTAAGGACTCATTACAGACTGTTAAGTTTTTACGTTTAAAACCATTTAAAATATGAGCTCGTAGGTTGCAAATAAAATAAAAATAAATTTGTGTTTAATCTTAATTAAAATTCTTTATTATTTGTACAATTCTGTGTGTCACTGTTTACAACTTTATGTAAACAACAACAATTGATTTTCTTTGTTATTCCTTCTATTTGTACCCTTTGCGTAAACAATAACATTTACTTGACAATTATTCGACAGATCTTTTTAATGGAGATCTTCAAACCACGATTACTCTCTTCACACGCCTGCTTTGCCTTGCCTTTTATATGGCGGGATTAACAGTCTGATGAATATTCTGGAAGGCGAATGTTCGTGACTTCGCCTTCTCTATAAATGTAATCATCGTTGTTTACATTTATTATTGTAATGTTATTTGTGTATTTTGAATACATTTATTCTTGTAGTGCTGTTTGTGTATTTTAGTTTACTTGTTTACCATTTTTTATGCTGGTGTTTGTTGTTATATTAAGCAGTACGATAATTTGTAAACAGTTTTGTTTACTGTATTGTTTTGTTTTTTGTAGCTTTTGTTTATAATTTTAATGTTAAGCGATGCAAAAGCAAAATACCAGTATCTAGATTTTTTTAATTTTCGTAACAGTATTGTACAACAGTGTACATTATTCTATTAGTTTCGGAAGTCTATGTGGGTTTTTCTAAGTTTTGAGTTTTGTTTCCAAAATTTTAGAACGTAAAAGAAAGAAGAACAAAGAAATAGGAATTCCTCAAGGAAAGTACTTCCAATTGTAAAGCGATTAATTTTTTTAATTTACAATTTTCATTCATTCATTCATTGAATATTCATTTGATGTTATATTAGAATTTCGTGGCCACAATAAATTCTTAGGTTTTTTTTTTTATTTTAGTCTCCAATTATATTGAAATCAAAGCACCATATTTTTAATAATGAATTATTCATGATTTAATTGATTATCGTGGTTGTAAGGGAAAAACTACAGACATCCCTCGATAAAATTAACACACACAACATAAATGGTGTGTGAAACTAGGTCGTAATCCTGGCTGAAGGGTTGTAATGACCAATTGTGTATGTATGCATATACCGTGCTATTCAAGGGCGAACTGTACGCCAAGTGCTTTGTTGATTTATCAAATTTCCGTGAAAATATTTAAAATTTAATAATCAAGAAGAAGAATTTTTAATAACGAAATTTAGCATTTTAAGAATACAATACTTAATGATATTCCAAGAAATTGAATAAATTTTCTGAAAATATTTACAAAAAAACGAAAAAAGAAAGGAAATCTAAAAGCATTTTTAATTGCAACACAATATTTAATATTCAAGCTATAAAAGCTAAAAATCTTTAGAGAACTCAAAGAAAATGTATAATTTTTCTAATAAAAATATGAAAATTATTACAAATACGACTGTATTGTAAATTAAAAAGATATATTAAAAGAGTAAAACAAAAAAAAGCAAACGAAAATGAATCCCCCATAAATTTGTCAGTTGTCAACATGAATCAAGAAAAGCATTTAATTTAAGCGTTTTTTTTTTCTTGTGGGAATTTTCTTTTTGTTGTACAAAATAGTGTTTTTTCTATGAATTATTATGATTAAAAATGTTTAAAAGCAGAATAAGTTCATAAATTATTTTGATATCCCAACCACATGACAGCCAAAACATTTACGCACACGTTTAATGTGTGAATATTTTTTTTCGTCGTGTTGTTTTTGTAAGAATTTAAAGCAAAAATAAACATGTCATCGAAATTAATAAATAAAAACAAAACTTTATATTTTGTTTTTTTCTTTCTTGATTTTCCATTATTTTAATGAATCATTTTATGGTTAAAGAATTTTAATAATACGACCCATTAAATAGATTTCATTTCATTTCATTTGATCTTTCCCCAGCAAAGTACCATGTGTGGGTGAAGTAATCAATCGTTAGCAGTAGTCATTCATTCTAATTTAATTTAGGAAAAAATAGTTTGTGGCATTTTCTTTTTTTACGCTACGTGGCCTATTTATTAAATTATAATTAAATTAAAAAATTTTCTATTCTTGATTCGATTATTAAAGAAATCTGAAAAATATTAAAAAAAAAATATATTGTTACGAAAATGAAAAATCTATATACTGGTATTTTGCTTTTACATCGCTTAACATTAAAATTATAAACAAAAGCTACAAAAACAAAGCAATGCAGTAAACGAATCTGTTTACAAATTATCGTACAACTTAATATAACTACAAACACCAGCATAAAAAGGATGGTAAACAAGTAAACAAAAATACACAAACAACACTACAATAATAAATGTAAACAACGATGCTTACATTTATTGAGATTTCGAGAAGATGAAGTCATGAACTAACATTCATCATACTGTTTACCCTGCCATATAAAAGGCAAGGCAAAGCAGGCGATTGAAAGGAGTGAAGTTCAGTCAGTCTTGTGTGGAGACGCAGTGTGTTTGAAGAGAGTAATCGTGGTTTGAAGATCTCCGTTACAAAGATCTGTCGAATAATTGCCGAGTTATTGTTATTATTTTTGCAAAGGGTATGAACAGAGGAATAATAAAAGAAAGCAATTGTTGTTGTTTACATCAAGTTGTGAACACTGGTACACAGAATTGTGCAACTAATAAAACATTTGAATTAAAACTAAATACAAATTCATTTTTATTTTCTTTGCAATCTATGAGCTCATATTTTAGACGTAAAAGAGTAAAAGGAAAAAACGTAACAATATTTTTTGTAATGGAGGCCTATTTATGGTTTTACTGAAGTGTCATTTTAGTGAAAATATTTCTGTTTGCGAATGTGGATAGTTTGAGAAACGAAGAATGTGTGATAATCTCAAAACAGACTACAAAAATGGTGATAGAAATGTCACCACTTTTCAAATATAACGCGCCAGTATAGGTCGTCATAAATTACTCTTTATGTGAGGAATTAGAAAGTGATAAGACTGTAATAGTGTGCTCTACCCTATGATCCATCGCATTGTATTAACAGCCGAATATATCGCTTTTTTTTTACAGATATTGTGGCTGATAGTTCTAATTTGTTGATTCCGCAAAGATATTTGCAACTAACCCTTAGAACGGGTCATTATGGCCTGCTTTGCATTCGAATTTTCACTTCCATTCATATAAAATCTAACTCAAGTAACTATTAAAGCCAGCCGACCGTTCACAACGCATAGTTTTGAATGAACTTCGTTAAGATTGAAAACATAATGCTTCGGATATTCGTGTGCCAAAGACTCATATTCTCGCTCAATGCTAAGCTTTTTGGGAGCTTAACCAGCGAACAAGAAAAATTGGAAGTAAAAGTAGTGCCGTCCGATAGCCTCTATCCTATCTGGTGATCCTAAGATTCACAATGGAATTGATTATGTCTGTTCTAGATCCGGTTTTTATAAGCGATTCCACACTAGAATTGGATGCATGGAGGACTGATCTTCTGACAAAGCCTGCTCTGGGTCTGGGTATTCTTTCAGTTGTATACACAAACGTTGCTAAACTCGAGAATTTTCTTCGAATTTCTTAATCATAGGATATCCTTTCGCCTCTCTTGTTGTTGTAGTATATTTCAGGCCAAGGAAATTGCCTTAAATTATACTACGCAAGTGAAACGAAGTTAGGAATCTTCCAGGATGACGTGAACTTATGTGTCAAGGCGAAAGAATAACTGTAAACCATGCAAACTAAAAATCTAGTTGACACTGTTCTTATTAATCTCCAAATCACACCGGCTGTGATTTGAAATACTTTGATACCTTCTCCCTACAATTGTCCTTAAAAAATCCAGAACATTGCTATATGCAGCATCTTGACATTCTATTTCTAGTACCTCCGCATATTTTTATCATATTACCATGATTTACTCAACCTTTAAAGCGCCACTCCTATCCCTTATTCCAATGTCAGACAAGATTCTCACAATTCTATGTACCTTCCTGTCTGGAGAACATTTTTTTCCGTTTAGTGTTCGCTTCCTTGCTGAGCGCACAGCAAAGCATCCGGAAGATGTTAGATTTATGGATGTGAAAAATGAAACATAAAACATACAGTACGTCAATACGTTTTAAAAGTACAATCCCTTGTAGGCCCATTAAGTTTTAAATTACAAATTACTTTGAACCTCAAATAATTGCCAAATAATAACGCTGACTATACCACACCACACTATACTGTACGTCATTGAGGCAACACAATGGGAATAAAATTTATTTTCCATTTATTTAAGCATTTAAAGCAAAAAAATTATTTGATTTAAATTCCCTCATCACGAGAGAAGAATATTTCATTTGAAGTTTTGGAACAGACATGCTCACACCCATTTACTATGTGCTCGCTCAAACGTGCTGTAAACAAGCATTTACTTACTGCTACCACTTTCGATGGTAGACGACTATAGTTTTACACTTAATTAATTATGGCCGACCAAAACAAATACACAGTAGATGAATAAATAACTGTGTGTGTGTGTGTCTGTGTGAAAGAGAGAGAGAGAGGGAGAAAGTGTGTAAGTGAGCGAGTGAGTGAGTGAGTTGATGAATAAATGATTGACGTGTTAATGAGCTTTAACATCATCAGTCTATCTGTCAGTCTATTTGTCCGACAACGATGATGATTGTCATGCCACCAATTATGTCTGTATGGCATGTCACAATACATTTCCTGTGAATTTGTTTGTCATGAATTCGAAAGAAAAACTAAAGATTCTGGAGGCAATTACAGTATAGGCCTACTTAAGCAAGAAGAGGGGAGATTTGAATATGCAAAGATAAACAGATGACAGTAGTCACAGTAACACACATTTGCAGAGCTATCGGAAATACTACGCTAACGACTAATATTTTATTTATTTAACGACTAAAACCGCTTGCATAACGACGCAGTTAAAACGACTAATAGGAAGCGTTGGAAAGACTTTTTAAGGATCTGAAATCTGAGCTCTCATTGTGGAAACTTATCTGCCTAGGGGACAGTAGTTATAAGAATGATCTGATAGCTGTCTGTTAGGTGGAATGGTTTCCATACACCACAAGGCTATGAAGACTCGAATATTTTCAAGTGCCGTGCAAAACACAAACCATGCGCAGTCTTTCAAAAGTGGAAACTTTGTTGTGATAAATGAAGACTACTACAGGTGCATAAAAGCAGAAGAAATGGTACAGTAAACTACTATATATCTGATCCGGCCATGTATATTTTCGAAACCATCCATACGGCATGGAAAAACGTTGCTCATCTGTTGTTCAGAGTCGACTTTAAACTGTAGGTCCTGCCAAAATTAACGCATACAACATAAGTGGTGTGAGAAGCTAGGTTGTAATCCTGTAATGACAAATTATGTATGTGTTGCAGGCAGTGCAGTTGAGAAATAACGTCCTCTGTATACGTGTGTGAAGATAAATTCGAATTTAAAAATCAAAGACGCAAACCCACATTTTAGCAGCCCCACTTATTGTCTCTAACAGGCTAAACTTTGCTATTAACAGAGCATTGTTAACTGTTTAACAGTGGCAATAGTGGATTATTCGACTACTTTGCAATTATTGCAGACTATTGACATAAAATATAATTCTCATTCTGATCATTATTATTAGTAAACAAAAGTGTTGAAATGTTGACATGGAGGACGGAGTTATTCCAACTGTCCCACTACCACGGTTCGAAAGAGGACCCTATGGACTTCGATTTGCTTGTAGTCTGTACGCTGTACTATTTCTTATATGTTCTAAAATAGCCACTGATTTTCTAGAGAGTTTGCAATCAAAAAATTTATTGTTTCAAAGCCAATTTTCTCAATACCATATCACTTTATATTGGACTTTTTCGCTGATTATATTACGAGAACTTGGAACCTTCCATTGAGTATGATATGGTACTCATAAATCAAGTATTTATGCTAAAATTAGCTGCTAAACAAATGGGCTTGTTTAGATGGATACTGTTAAACAGCTAACAGTGCTCTGTTAAGGGCAACTTTTGTTCTGTTAACTCTAAATGTGGCGCTGCTAAAATTTAATGGATTGCGTCTTGGATTTTATCTTCACACACATACAGAAAGGAATCCTGAGAAATTCAATCAAGTGAAGCAAGACATGAAAGACAGTCTGTTCCTCCTCCTCAGAAGGAGGATGCTTCTTGGATTTTTAAATTCGAATTTATCTTCACATACATCCTCTGTATTGGGTTCTTCTATTGACTGCATATTTTAAATGATTTAAGATCACCTGTTCCTTTATTACTTTAAAAGTTCACCTTTGACCTGTTGCATTGGAAATTGAAACACTTTAAAACATATGCTATTATGAACGAAAGAATTTACAATTCTGATTTAATTTTTCAAAAAAAACAAATTGTTTGTAAATGTTTTCATAATAAAAATTAAAAATTTTTATTTTATTTTAACAAGCAAGTAGTAAAAGAGGCAATAAATTGCCGCATAATATTGCATCAGTGCGTGTCGGCTTGTGTATCGGTTGCTGTGAAATTAATTTTTATCTTCAAATTTCTTGGCACCTTTTTCTTTAAAAAAAATTGTTTTCTTTTCTTCGCTCATAAATATTCAGTTTCATTTCATTGTGTGGCTATTTTAATGGGATTTCTGTAAAAAGCAAACATTTTTAATGATGAGAACTCAAAACGTGCTTTAAAAAAACACAAATTTAATGCACAAAACAGAAAAAAACTGTGTGGAAATGTAATGTAAATGCAATGAAATGAACGAATGAATGCAAAAATCTGTTGTGTGTACATTAAATTGTTTATAAAAATACATTTTTATTGATTTTTATTTGTTATTTGTTTTTTGATATGCCATTCACTCAAAATTCATTGTTAAATTCTTCATATTTTAATCACTTACAATACCATTCAATCATGCCTGAACTGCACTCATGCCATATGTATGTTTAAACATTTATTTCATGGGAAATTAAGCGTTTTACAGCATTTATTTATGAATCATGCATGATTTAATAAAAATTACAAACGATTGTTGAAAATAATACACAAGAAGAGAGAAACAAGCAACAAAAGTAAATAAACAATTAACACTGAAAGGAAAAGAAAATAATTAAGATTTCGCAGAGTTTCTTAAGGTCTTATGGCAGAGTGTCATCTGAATATTCGTTGTATGAACGTATGAGAAATAAACGATGATGACGGTACCCTTTGAATATTCGATCACCAAGTACCAGGGCAATTCAAAATTGCTTGCAATATCATGTTAAATTCCTAGAAAACAATTAGTCAAGTGTGTATGCAGCTGTAAATTTAGAAATTTATCGCCTTAAAAACATTGTCTTATCCATTTAGGGGTTTCAATCTCTCTTCTGAAGTGCCACTTGATTAGTGTCATAGATGGGCACTTTGCAGTACCAGTAAAATTTCAGTAAAAATTGATTTTTACTGGTTACTGAAAAAAATTTCAGTATTCAGTAAAATTTTACTGGTAATGCAATCTAAATTTCATTTAAATTTCATTTAAATTTCATTTAAATTAAATTTAAATTTAAATTTCAGTAAAAATTGATTTTTACTGGTTACTGAAAAAAATTTCAGTATTCAGTAAAATTTTACTGGTAATGCAATCTAAATTTCATTTAAATTTCATTTAAATTTCATTTAAATTTAGATTGCATTAACAGTAAAATTTTACTGAATACTGAAATTTTTTTCAGTAACCAGTAAAAATCAATTTTTACTGAAATTTTACTGGTACTGCAAAGTGCCCATCTATGATTAGTGTAAGGTTTTCTATTCAAGAATATTGATCGTTTAATAATGGAAGAACGCATAAAAATAGTCAAATCTGATTACAAATGTAGTGATTGAAACGTGCCCAGTTTTCGGGCACTAAAGGTTACATTATGGTCTTCATAATCGAGGTACTCTGCCACGAAATGCCTGAGTTATAAAGGTAGGATCAAAGGAATTTAAAGAGACTTAAAGCATGCTCAGCCCAGATCATTAACACAGTATATGCACTGCCGTGAAAGTAAAAATGGACATGGAAAAGCCCTTTGGTCAGTATTCCGATCTAGCTTCTCACACCACCCATGTTGCAAGTATTAATTTTAATCCAGCTGTGGGCGGGGCCTTAAGTTTAATGTTGACTTCGACTAACAGAAACTTTTCATGGCAATTTTACTTGAGCGGAAGTCGCCGAAATAATATATTTTCATACTTTGCTTTGTACGAGATATCTGAGCTAGGATTTGAACCATGAGCTCGTATCTAATAAATGAACACGTTACCTATTAGACTATGGCCTCTGCAGAGTTTTAGACTTCTTTCCAACATAAATATCTTTCAAACATAAATATCTGCATTCCAAGGCTATTGATAATCTTCAGCGCATGATTGTGGGTGTGGATGGTAAAGAATCTCACGAAAGATTTTGCAGCCCATCCTCATTTCTAGTTAAGATGCTTGAGTCAATCGTTGAGACAGTTTTTGGTCAATGAATTGCATTTTTTTGCCGATGACTTTAATTTTTTGGTCGATAACTTGCATTTTTTGTCGATGACTTGCATTTTTTTCGATGACTTTCATTTTTTTGGTCGATGACTTGCATTTTTTGTTCGAAACTTGCATTTTTTGTCGATGACTTTCATTTTTTGGTCGATAACTTGCATTTTTTGTCGATGACTTTAATTTTTTTGGTCGAAACTTTCATTTTTTTGGTCGATGACTTGCATTTTTAATTCAGAGCACTTTTTTGCACATTTGAGGAAAATAATTAGCTTCGTCGCCTAAAGTAAGAAAAACTGTTACGGAATCCTTGATACCATGGCTATCTGGCTTAAATTAAATTTATTTTAAATGTTATAGAATTTTACTCGATTTATGGAGGGCACTTTTATGTTCTTATAAATCTTCGTCGAAGGAAACTGTTTCGGCAACCTTGATTCAACAGTTATCTATCCCTCCGCATCTTCTTAAATTTGATCGAAATTCGCCCGAGGTTTCGGTTCTTTCCCCAATTTTTCAACTATGTTAAGTTAACAGTCTGTTTATATAACATTCACTGTAAAAAGAGAATACAACTTTCCTAGCTAACTTCAAACACATAGCTGCTTTTATAAGTAAATGTTGGAGACAAAAGATTATTTCGCTTTAATTATTTTTTATTTTTTAAAATTTAATTTAACATTTTATGTGTAACCTTGACTGGTTTATAAAAACATATTGAAAAATTTATGCGTCATTTAAAAATTAAAAAAAAAGAAAATGTGTTCGTATATGTCCTTAAGATGGTAACATTCTTAAAGTAAAATTTGATTATTGTCCTCTTAAAAATGATTCTTTTATTGATAAATAAGACACGCTTATTAAATACAAAAACACTTGCAACATGCTTAAAGCAATAACAGTACATTGACAATCGACACACAGTCACATACATAATCGAACACTGTTGCATCATGATATAATTGTTTAGTAAATACCAATACAAACACACATGCATTCGTACGTAAACAAATGTTGTGTAAATAGAAAGAGAAGGTCAGAAGGTGATTAAGACAAGGCCTTAACTTTTCATGGCCTCTTTGAAATTGTAGTTTGAATGGGCTTTAATTTTCCAAAAATTATGGAATATTTTTGTTATTTTAATCACGTGTGGATATTGCCATTATTATCGAAGGTCTTTAGATATTTTATGGGCAGCTCATCCTAAGGCCATCACTGTAGAACGGGCGCTCAACGTCGTAGATATTCGGATGGTATGTTAGAGAAATAGGCTTTCGAAGCTGATTTTTCCAATAAAATTTTCTTCAGCGATGAAATTCAGTTCTTACTTGCTCGACAAATAAAATTGTCTTAAGAGGGTACCCAGATCGATTGCGGAAAAGTCATTAAATCTGCACGGTGATCATTATGATCTGGAGATGTTATTGGGATGTAGCCGTTATGATATCAGACTTTCTTTAAACCTGCAATTGAAGATTAGAAACTGGACGGTATGTGGTTTCAATAAGATAGTGCCGTTGGAACTGCTATTGTATTTGCAGTGCCAATTGGATGCCTTTTCAACTTCACTTTCCGCCTGTTCATTTTATTTAACCGACAACAATAATCTTCCACTTTCACATAAACAATGCAAGAATGGAACACAAGAACGCAAACAGAAATGATGCACACTTACACGTAGACGCACACACGTTAAGTGAAGATTAAATGAAATTTATGAACATTGATAGTTTCATATACAGTGTGTGGCCAACATATTAGAGACCTTAAATGCTAAGCTATTAGATTTTCTATGCAACCAATACTTGATAAGATACGATTTGATAAATCGAATCCGATTAACGAGAGTCTTAACGTTTGGATTCACATGGATTATGTTTGTTGAAAACGTAGGATGCTAAATATGGGCGGACTTTAGCATCGTAAGAGACTGCTACTCCAAAATTATTCCAGCTATCCCATTATAACGAAAGAGGACCAAGAGGACCCTCTGGACTACCATTTGCATATAGTCTGTATGGTGTACTATTTCCTATATGTTACAAAATAGCCACACATGCATGCATGACAAATTCAGAGTATATGTTCGTTCGGTTGAATTATAATTTAAGCATTCAGAAGAACTCTGTTGCATTTATTTACATGCTCTATGCTCTATCTAATGTGTGCAAGAGTATGTATGAATCAATTGAACTTCTCTTGAAAATTGTCACTTAATGCAGTAGGAATTTAATTTCGGAAAAACTTTCGTCTTCTTTTGCAAAGTCATACCCTCATAACGTATGTAAATATTCTTGTTCTCATGCTTGTATGGGGTACAGCAAAAAAATTTCGAAAAAAAGATGATTGTCATTGGCACATGCATAACGGGGTTATGAAATGATGAAACAATAATAACAACAACAACAATTACAATAACAATAACAAATACATGACATGAATGATATAAGGATTACGCAATAAGTATCCTTTCAACTTTGTTTGCAAACAAAACATTTTTATTTCCAGAATTTATTTTGCAATCGTCATCAGGCATTTTAAATTTTTGTTTTCAATTCGATTTTCCTTTCCTTTCTTTCTGGTCATTTATAAGCATGTGGTTGTTTCATAATGAGAGAAAGAGAGGAAGAGGGAGTATTTTCAGTTTTCATTTTAATTAAAAATGTCGTGTGTCATGTGTCATTCAGTTGATGACATTTTACACACACACAATAAAGTATTGAAAAGTGAGTGTCATCAACATCATCATCGTTATCTTTATCGCCTGTTTATCCCTCTTAATGATTTATGAGGTCCTTTCGCTTGTTATTTAACCGTGGAGGATGTCAATGTTATAACGTTTCGATTTTACACACATTTTTTCCTCGGGGGTAAGGAAAGTTTTCAAGTGTTTAAAAAAAAATCATTTTAAATTAAATTTTTTTTTCTTTTTTGGTACTTTACGTGTTGTTTCGATGTTTAGTAAATCATTGAAAATTTTGTTAATTGACAGAAATTTTCAATTGATTGTAAATCAATAACAATAAAATGTTAAATGTACTGTAATGGATTCGAAAAGGATTTAAAAATTTAAATGAATGAACAAAATTCGTTGTTGAATCCTGGAAGAGTTTAGAAAAGTTGATAAAGTTTTAGGAATTAAAATGGAATAGAAGAGGCAGACAGATTGGTTTTCAAACTTAAAGTTAGGTTAGGCTGTGGCATGGTGTGGAAGGTGAATACAGTAATAAAAGCCCTGGTCAAAAGAGTACAGTAAGTACAACGAGATAACAGTGAGCTGCCTGGGCATTACTTCATCTGCTGCCTACACAGTTGATCTTTTGCTATGCTGCTCAAATGCTGTGTGCTTGAAAAAAGCGGGCACAGCGGTTACTTGGACTTGGTCGCGGCATCATATCAATCACAGTGGCTTACATGCCATGCTTACAGGTCACTGTGTTATGAGTAGACACGCGAAAAAAATGCGCCTCCCATTTAACGACTTCTGCCGTGGGTGCAGATCCACTGAGGAGGACGAGACTGTTATCCACTTTCTTTGTCAATGCCCATCTCTAGCGTATATATACAGATATAGGCTTGTCAGCTTGATGGAGCTATCGTCCATTGATGTCAAGGATATAGCCTCGTTTATCAAACTTTCTGGCTGGGTTTCCAGCGCGGGGTAGTAGTGCTTTGAATGTGCAGATCTTGCGCTGACCGACCTCTCCCTCCTAGGTTCGGGGGAACTTGGTCAGTACAGGAACTGCGTTCACCTGTGGCGTCACAACGGGCCGCTATGCGTTCTCAAGTGAGCTTTTACAGAAATTTCAGGGGAGACGTCAGTGAAGACTTATAATGAGTGAATGTCCAGTATCGGCCAGGAATTGAGTGCTTTGCAAACACGTAGGAATAATTGCCTTTGAAAAACATCAGATTGTCTTTAGTGGATCGGATCAATGTTAATCATACATATGATGGAAAAAGTTGCAATAAGTTTTTGTGTCATCAAAACAGCAATAAGAATAAAGAAACTCAAGACTTGGTATAACTCCTTCTGTCACGACGTTTATTCCATCCGCGCACAATATACCAAATTTTACTACAGGCGGAAGTATAGTTGATATTAAACTGAGACTAAGACAAGTCATGATAAAACGTACAACTTCTATATCACATCAGAAAATAGATAGCCGAGGTAATTTCAACTAAAATTGAAGAGAATCATCTGGAAAATCGATATTCAAGTTAACTTTAGAATGCCGGAAATAATGCAGAGGTACGTCATAACTGTGATCCCTAATGGCAAACGTATTATGTAAGCTGCCAAGCATCTGTAAGTGAGTACCTATTACAAGTCCAGAACATCAGTTTCAATGCATCAAGAGCTTCTCAGTCTTCAATGTTTACACCAACAAGTGGTAATTGCCGCTAATGTATAAAATTAGTGGTGTGAGAAGCTAGGTTGTAATCCTGATTGAGGGGCTGTGGTAACCAGTTATGTATGCATGTATAGCAGTAACGTTAGGTAATTTTATTGTCACGCCTACAATTTAAAGTCGAATCTGAACGACAGAATTTTGAGAAACTTTCCGTGGCAATTTTATTTTTACACTCAAAGTTTTTGCTGAAAGGAAGTCTAATGAAAGAAAATCGCCAAAGAAATAGTTTTTTATTTCGTTTTGTTAGAGATGTCTGAGCTTGGTTTTGAATTTACTAGACTACGGCGACTTGTATAAGCTAATGGTTAATAATACTTTCTATAACCAGGACCATGAATATAAGGATAGTTTGCCAAAATGTCCAATGGGCGTAATAGATTCTTCGTTTTCAGTTTTTTTTTCTGAATTCTAGTGCGAAAGTTTAGTAGCCAAGTGTGTTGCGTGCCTCTCAGTGGAGGCCTTATCGTTAAATGAACATTTTGATCAAGGTAAAAAAGGGATAGCAAATACAAAATTTTATTCGGATAAGTAGCACAATAAGAATTGAATCCAAAACAGTCCTTATAGAAGAAATTTTTACCTGCTTAAATAGGCTTTTAATTTTAAAAAAGGCAACACAACAAATCATTTAAATTTAAATGACAAATAAATACTTTGTTGTCTTATTATTTTTGTCTTATTGTTTTAAATTTAATTAAACAATGAGTAGTTTCTTGTCTTAAATGTTTAAAAACACTTGTATTTGCAGCATTATAAATTGAATTAAATTCACTCTCTTAATACTTAAGCTTTTATTCTCTTAAATTTCAATAACAAACGTTAGCAACATGTTGCTAAGCTTGTTGCATATAAAATACACATGCTATTGTAATGTTTTTTTTTTTGTTTTTTATTTGTTTTACTTTGTTAATCTCGTTGCACTTATTCCCAGTTGAGTGTTAAGAAAACAAACTTTTGCTATGAAGTATTCAATTAATTAAACTGAAAATGCAATAGAAGTGCGTATAATTCCCTCTTATCTACATAAAGATTTCAATTGTTACATTTTTACCTTTTAAAAACGTTTAAAATATGAGCTCTTAGATTCCAAATAAAATAAAAATAAATTTGTGTTTAATTTTAATTAAAATTCTTTATTATTTGCACTATTCTGTGGGCCACTGTTCACAACATTGTGTAAATAACAACAATTGCTTTGTTTGTTATTCCTATGTTTATACCCTTTGCATAAATAATAACAATTACTAAACAATTATTCGACAGATCATTGTAACAGAGATCTTCATACCACGATTATCCTCTTCGAACACACCGCGTCTTCACACAAGACTGATGGAATTTAAATTGTTGTTGTTGTTGTTTCATGAAATTATTTTGTTGCCACGTTTGAAATGTTGTAGTTCCTATTGTAGTAAAATAAAACCTAATAGCCGTACGTATTTAAGTACATTTAATTTAAAATAATCATGGGTTCTTGCATCCTGTATAAAAATAAAACATTTTGCAAAAGTAAAGGAAATATTTATTTGGGGCGATAAGGCCTGCTTTTACTTTTTAAAGACTAATTTGAGTAAATGTTGTCCGAGTATACGTTTTAGGTGGTTTATGCTCAAGCTATAATGTTGGCAAATATTTTACAGGGTTTAGGCCGATATATCCAATGTGGGCTAGACTTCAAGCAGACTTTCCTTGCGCTTTCATTACCTTGCCGTTGCCAATTTTGCTGTGCTCTCTTGCCCGCTTCCCAAGATACAATAGGCTTCCCAATTTAGCGAACTCACCCGAAAGTTCAAAGCTTTTACCATATCTGGCCAACTCTTGCGCCCTGCAGTTTTTCAGAATGCCTCTGTGCTCCAGTACACATGTGATGTGAAAAGTGAGAGCCTCGCAACCGTTCTAGAGGTCATTATCTTTGAAACTAGTGCCTTGCTAGCCGCCTGACTCTCAGAAAGTATCGTAATATAATTTCCAAAGATATTATCGTCCTTTATAAATCATCATAGCTACCGTGCCGTAGATTTTTGCTTGGAAGAGGCTGCATTATTCCGATAGCCTTTTCCAGTTAGCTTTCCCTGCCAACGACGAAATGCTGCTTCCGCTAGAAACTTCATGCAGTTTCAAATCATCCATGCAGAATCGTATGGAGCCGTTCACTATGTGCTTTACATCACCTTCTCATTTTTCTCTTTCTATCATCGATGCTCTCGAATTCCCCGAGGAGTCATATTGTGGTATCTTGACATCTATATGCTTGAACGTTAACTCTTGTGTCAGTATTCCGGAATAACGCCAATAAATGCTCAGTGGTATTAGCTGCTGTGTCCTTACAAAAGAGGATTAGCAGAAAGACTTGCAAACCTACGTAAGCGTGGTGCGCAGTATATTCTGAATGATAATTCAGGCAGATTTTTGTAACCGCTTTATCAAGTTGAAGCTAGTTGTCCCTCCAAAAAAATTTCCATCATATCGTAGGCCTCTTTAGGCTAAAAGAGGTCTGAATACTGCTGTATGGTCCAAAAAAAAACTAAATTTTCTTTTTGAAACGCGGACATTAAGTAGGAACAAAATCCTAAGCATTTATTTGATGCCTAAAAGGATAATCAAATTCAACAACTAATTTAAGAATACTTGTCATTAAATTTCTCTTTAAAAATTTTTTTGTTCCCGGCAACATTCCTAGTGCCAACATTGTTTGTTTAATAAGAAAAGCTTTTAAACATATAAATTAAAACACAACAATGTTGATGCAACATGTTTTTATACTATGAAAACGCATTTAAAAAATGTAAACAAAAAACAGCTGTTCCGGGCAAGAATATTTATGAATGAAAAATTGAACAAAAATGTTGCATAGTAAAGTTGCTAAATGAAGAAAAAAAATAACATAATATAATTCCAGCAACATTTAAGAAAATAAGAACAATAATAAAACCAAGGCAATAAGACAACATAAAGCAATTATGGCCAACAGTTTTCTTTTTTTTCGTTTATTTTGTAAAAGGCTCAGTAACACATATTTCAGTCGTACTAGCATACGATGATTTATAAGTGTGTGCTTGCGTATGTGTATGTGTATGTGTTAGAGTAGTCTTTGGTGTTGTTTTGTTAACAACAAGTTGAAGAAAGAAAATTCGGAAGCAACCGTTTCATTGAACAATCAGTTCAACGCAAAATTTTAAACGAAACGGTTGTGCGTTTATTAATGCGCTGCGTGATTTAGTGAATTCACGTTTTGTTTTGTTTATTTTTTGGTGAAATTTATTTTGAATTTAAAAGCCAAAAAAGAAAAAGAAATGTTGTTGGCCAACATGTTAAATGAAATAACTACAAATTTTAGGCTCGGCCTTTGATTAACGTTTGTTTTGTGAAAGAAAATTTAAAAGAAAAGATTAAAAAAAAAAAATATTAAAAATGGCAAATTTAACAAAAAAATATAAAAAATAATTTTAATTAAAAATTCTTAACTTAGTTACATATTTACAACGAAATAAAAATAAAATAATAAAGTAAACATTTTTTAATAAGGCTTTGATGTGGAGTTTAAATGGATTAAAATAAAAAATAAATTATCAAATTTTCTTAAATAAAAATAATTGTAAACAATTAATATCGAGCTTAGAATTTTGTTTACAATAAATATACGAAAAGAAAAACACTATAAAACTAAACTAAAAAATAAATCCAATTCAATAAGAAATTAAAATATGTAAATTAAAATAAATAAATAAATTAAAAAAAAAAAAATAAATAAATAAAAATAAAATCAAATAAAATAACAAACATTTTGAATTTAAAAAAATTAAATAAAATAAAATAACAAATTTAAAGAAAATAATTGTATATTTATAAAGAAATATAAAATAAATTATATTGAAAAATAAACATATTAAATAAAATTTTTATTTAATTAAAAAAAATAAAAAATAAAACATAAAACATAAAAAAGAATAAAAACATATTAAAAAATTATAATAATAATATACTAAAACATATATAAGCTACAAAGCCAAAATTCAAATTGTTGAAAAAAATAATACAAAAAATAAATTATTTTCGTTTGAAACTTTTAAAACAATTTTGAAGTTAAAGGGAATAATACAGGTACATAATATAATAATATTTACAAAAACATTAAAAATATTAATAATCAGCCAGGATTACGACATAGCAACTCACACCACTTATGTACAGTGGTGGCCACGAATTTAAGACACGACATATGATGGACTTATTTGTGATAATTTTGTGATAATTGAGAAATCTCAAGAAACCCATGATATTTTGGAAAAATATACTTTGGAGTTTTGCCGCTTCGGCTCTGATGGAAAGCAGTACGTCTGGCGCCCTCCAAACCTAGAGCATCATCCAAAGAACACCCTAAAAACAACATGGTGGTGGAAATGTGATGGTTTGGGCAGCATTTTCCTGCCATGGTGTAGGTCCCATTTACAATATAAATTCTAAAATGGATCACCATGTTTACAAAAATATTATAACAGACACAATGATACCATTCGCTGAAGACAACATGCCTCCAATATAGAAATTTATGCATGATAATGACCCTAAGCACATTTCACGTCTAGTCAAGAGTTGCTTAGAGTCAAACGATATTATTGTTCTTAAGTGGCCAGCTCAATCCCCGGACCTCAATCCAATTGAGAACTTGTGGAATGATGTTGAGGAATATGTACGAACAGTTAAACCAAAAAATTCAAGCGATTTGTGGGAAGAAATCCAAAGGGTTTGGTATGCAATTCCAAAGCAACGTTGTGTGGCATTAGTTGAAAGTTTACCCAGGAGATGTGCTGCTGTGATCAAAAATAAAGGATTTCCCACCAAATAATAGGTTTTTTTTATGAAGCTGAGCTTAATTTAGAGAATAGTGTTATATTATGCCTATGTCTTAAATTCGTGACCAGGTAAAATTTGTGTTTATGTATATAATATGTAAATAAAAATTTTTAACCGAATATAGGTAAGAAAATATTATTAATTTTTCTTCATAACATTACTAAAATCCTAAAAAAATATCATGGACCCATAATTTTTTCGATAAAATGTAAAAATTATCTCAAATAACTGAGTCATATGTCGTGTCTTAAATTCGTGGCCACCACTGTATGTTGTGTGTGTCAATTCTATATAAATGAGTCGCAGGGCTTACAGTTTAAAGTCGACTCCCAACCCCAGAGTTTTGAGAAACTCTTTTCATGAAAATTTTATTTTAACACTCAGAATTTTTGCCAGAAATCTCCGGAGAGGAAGTCACCGAAGAAATATTTTCTCATATTTTGTTTGGGTTGGAGATGTTTGACCTGGGTTTGGAATCCTGGCTTCACGTCTAATAAGCCAACACACTACCTACTAGACTACGGTGACTTCTACATAGTCTATGTGCATAATATGACGTTGTTTTAATGTCTATCACAGCTTCTCTGAATGGAGTGCATCTGTAATGTCCAATTATCCATGAGTCGCTCGCTTAAATAAAGCTAAAATTGCCCGATGACATGAGTTATGTTAGCTTTAAGGCCCGCTGTGGCTTATTCACATACATCTACGACTTAAGAAATTCCCACAAGAAAAAGTCTAACGTGGCCAAATGGCACGATCTGGGTGGCCAATCGCGTGTGTATTCCCATTTTGTAGGTATCGAAATATATTTTCCCATTTTTGTGAAGATACGCGCAGTAGTATTTATAGCCTAAAATCATCCGCGTCTGTTAGGTTGTCTGTGATAAAATAGGCAGCCTGCTAAAAACACGCAGTACTAATTTGGGTTCTATAAGGTAGCGTAGTAAAACTGATTGGCAAATTTCCGACAAAATGATAGTCTTATGACGGTGTGGATACGTTTTGTTCTGGTTCCCAAGTAAGACAGGGTATCTTCTTTGTCCTATGGTCTCCATGTTTTCCTCGTCACTTTTTCCTTTGCAAATGAGTAAAGTTCCTCACAAACCATTTGTTTGCCCCTCTCTAGGGGACTGCCAATCTCAGGTATGACTTTTTGGGAAATCTCTTAATAGGAGTCTTCACAAGTTGAAGTCTTGAATTTCCACTTGTCCAGAAAACCGTATGAGGATAACCGTTGTGTCTCCCAATCGTGTACGGAGACATCTTACATTCGTTCTTATAAGAAATCTCAAAGACTAATAGCATACTTTCAGCATTGAAGAACAACGAGCGTCAGTAAGACTGGAGATAATCTTGAAATGACAACCACAACAGCGAAGATAGTATATCAGGACTCTTTCCGAATAAGGATAATTGAATTAAGAGAAGAATTGGGTACGTATCTGTTGAAGCTATTTTGTTTTTGTACTCTTGGGGAAGTCGCCATCAGTAATTTTCTCTTGTAAATCAGTTGCTCTCTTATGTCTTAGTTCTGCCCTGTTTAATTATAGCTTACTGTAGTCGATTGGAATTGAATAATTCCGTGCGACGGAGTCTACAGTTTTTACGACGACGTTGGCGTCTGCGTTTTCTGTTAGATCGGTTGGTAATGGGGCATTCCTCACCTTAGGCATCTTAGCATCAGAGATTAACAATGAGTATTCAAAAAGATGAGTAGAATCGAATGATCTCTGCTTAGCATCTCATGGAATACGCGATAAATTTTAATACGAATAAGTTTTGTTGGAGAGTTTCTAAATTTAAAATGGCGATACTTGTACACAATCAGAGAAAATTAAAGAAAAATTTAAAATTTATAAAGAAATCTTGAATAGAAATTAAAAATAGATTTGAATTTCCTTAAAGTTTTCGAATGTAGTAAAGAAAATATAGAAATCAAAGAAAATGTGTTGACTGTGTATTGATAAATGATTGTGTTAATAAAAATATTGAAAAAATCTCATAAAAATATTAAAGGCAAACAAAAACAAAACAAAAAAAAAAATTGAAAATAAAAAACAAAAAAATAATCAAAATTCCACGATACATGTGTGTGCTTTATCAAACAAGTTGGCCTAATTTTCAAATTAATTAAAAACGAAAATTATTAAAAAAATTAGCTGCAGTGAATTAAACCAATAAACAAACAAACAACACTAAACAAAAAATTAAAAAAAAAATATTAGAAAAAATTTTAAATTTAATTAAAAAATTTTAATGAAGATTTCAAACCATAAAACTTTTATTAATAAAGTACTTTAATTAAATTGTTTAAATAAAACTAAAATAAATACAGTCAAAGAAAAAAGTCTACATATGTACACTAGGGTGGCCCCAAAATAAAAGTTGCGAATGTTCCCAACTAAAATGAAAGTTTGATTCATTCTAAGACCACGTTTCTCAAAATGTTTGTCCTGGGGTCAATATTTGGTGAGCTGGATCAAAGGATAAAAAGGTCTTTTTTAGAGGTTTTTTGGATTTTTTTCATATTTCTTCCAAAAGAACTATATATAAATTTGGTGTCATATGAAAGGTCTTTAAGAGGCGCTTTCAATAGGTTATCAGAAATTAAAAAAAAAATTCTGAAAAATAAAAAATTTTTAAAATTTCGGACAAAATTTTTTTATAAAAATTGAACTAGATTGAATTTTGAAAAACGGAAAAAACCATTTTGGTTAAATTACATGGTCTTCATAATCAAGAAATTTCAAGAATTTAGTTAAGTACATTCTATGAAAAAATTAAAAAAAACAAAAATTTTGTCCGAAATTTTAAAAAATTTTGAGTTTTCAAAATTTTTTTTTAAATTTCTGATAACCTATTGAAAGCGCCTCTTAAAGACCTTTCATATGGTACCAAATTTATATATAGTTCCCTTGGAAGAAATATGAAAATAATCCAAAAAACCTCTAAAAAAGACCTTTTTATCCTTTGATCCAGCTCACCAAATATTGACCCCAGGACAAAAATTTTGAGAAACGTAGTCTTAGAATGAATCAAACTTTCATTTTAGTAGGGAACATCTATACCTTATTTTTTCTCCATACAAACGGGGCCACCCTAATGTACACCACTTGTTTAAGGCAGATACAATTAAGAATTTTTGAAGTAGAAAATTAATATAAAAAATATCACCTAGAAATGATTAGAAAGGTACAAAAAATTAGAGGTGTACAGCGGTGTATGTAGACTTTTTTCTGTGACTGTATGCGTTTTATGAAAATTTAAACAATTTTAATAAAATTATCAAACGGTAAATATTTCAAATAATAAATAAATATCTCATCATATGTATTGAAAATAAGATGGCGCACACTTCCCTTCCTTACAATTGTTAACTTCAAACGAAATAAATTTAATATTGAAAGGTTTATTCGTTGCATCGAAGTTAAAACTCATTAGAAATACGTATGCAATTTCAATATGACATATGTACATAACGTACCAATAAATGCAATAAAACCTTTTGTTGAAAACAGCTCAGACGATTGGATAAGAGACGTCGCTATAACCTATAACTTGTCCTATAACGGCGTTGGAGGTTCTTTTGGATTTAAATCCGTTGAATATGACAGTAAGAACCCCAGCCATGGAGACTATGGTTACTATAACGAGATTTATCAGGGTTATCGTGAGTTCCAGGGAGAAATATTCCGACCCCACAAAGAAGGTGTGCTTCATTTTAACAAAAGGTACAGAGAATGGGACATTGAAATACCCTCTCAACATGCCATTCGCATTGCTTCGAGATTAGCATGAAAACCAGTATAAGTATGGTCACGCTCTTCTGAATTCCAAGGGCAGAGGAGGTTGAAAGGACATATTCGGCGAAAGATGAAGTGAATACTGGCGCGTACTCTTCTCATGTGGAATAACCCAAAAATTTTGTTGAGTAGTTATAAGATATTTGATCAGACAATCCAGAATTCGCCTGGAAACTGTTATCGGTCATTTAACCGGGGATTGTAGTCACAAAGGACTTGTCATTCCATATGGATATACGGAGATTAGTGTTTGTTCCGTGACGAGGAAAACGAATCACCAGAACACATACTAGCCACCTGTGTGAGGTTAATGCATCTCAAATGAAAATACAGTCATACATACATACATACATACATAATTGGCCATTACAACCCTTCAGTCAGGATTACGGCCTAGCTTCTCAACACCACTCATGTTGTGTGCGTTAATTTTATACATGAGTGGCGAGCCCTACAGTTTAAAGTCGACTCCGATCGACAGATTTTTTGAGAAGCTTTTCATGGCAATTTTTACTCTCAGAGTTTTTGCCAGAAATCTGCTGAGAGGAAGTCGCCCAAGAAATATTTTTTTTTCATATTTCGTTTTGATGTCTGACCTGGGATTCGAACTCGGGCCTTTCGTCTAATAAGCCAACACACTACCTACTAGACCACGGCGACTTCCTGAAAATACAGTCAACCCTCCTATAACGCGGTGAGTGCGTACCGCGTTATATGGAAACCGCGCTATAAGAAACTCGGATTTCACCATATCACCATTGATAAAAAAATGAAATAAAAACTAAACTAAAAGACTGCAAGGAACATATGGAATGTTATTGAACGGAAACCGCGCAGTAAGAGTACAGCGTTATAGGAGGGCTCCGCGTTATATGGAAACCGCGTTTCGAAAGTACCGCGTTATAGGAGGGCTGTCGCAATTTCAGCCCCCCGTTATATGGAAACCGCGTTCTGAGAGTACCGCGTTATAGGAGGGTTTACTGTACTTGTTGCGTTCATCATTGACGAATAAAACAAGGATCGCAAACAACCACAATTGTTTTCTTTTTCTTGATTTGTTTCAGTTTACTTCAGTTCAGTCCACTATGGCAGGTATTGGGATTAATGAAATAACTCTTCCTGTGGAAATCCATTGGGTTCTTGTCGTGGGTGTAGACGCGAGGAACTTCGGTTATCTTTTCATGTTTTTTGTTATTGATGTTATCTGTGAGTCAGGTTAGATGTGAGTCATGATTCAGACAGCTTCCTGAATGAATTACTTGAGCGGAGCTTGAAGCCTCTTAATTTTTAAACATTTTTTGCCATGATTTTACTCGTTTAATCCGGCACTCGTCTTTTTTTTGCAACAATGTTTTTCTTATTGTATTGAGGTTGCGTTCATTCATGTGGCATCCAAATATCGAGATTTTTTTCAGAAGTCAACATAATTTCAGGAATTACAAACAGCAACTTGGTTAACGCTCAGTGGCTTCGCTAACAACATCAAAATTTAAATTTTTCCGTAATTGATTGACCTGAACCAGATGAATCTGTGCCAATCAAATTGCTGCAGATAAATGGTTGAGACCCCCTTAAATTTCGGTATTCGCAGATAGCACCTTCACCCTATACTGAAAAAATAGCAGATATCTGACATATTTGGAAATTATTAGGGCCAACGAACCGTGTTCATTCCAAATACTGCCGGATATGTTGCCTTTCAAATACGTATTGACGTATAGATACAATCCAACTTGTAGTGACTGATATGTTACTCTCACATGCATAGTGCCTAGTGATAAATAACTACAAATACTTTTTATATGATCCAATATTTCTTTGAAGAATTATCAAATACTTCAAAGGACCATGGAACATATGATAATAAATTGAATTCGAAATTATTTCAGACACAAATACAATACAAAACAAATTCAGGAAATAAAAAATATTTTAAAACGAAATTCAATTTGAATTTGAAATACGATACGATTCAAATAAAAACATATTTTTTTTATGGTTTCCTTTTATTGCATGCTCGAACAGAGTTGGCTGGCCTAAAAGTATGCTAATGTTTTATTTTATAGTTTTTTATATCCTTTAGAATAATATCCTTTGGAATATTATTCCTTTTGATAGTAGAATTCATAAAAGAATTACAATATTTCAGCAACTCATTATGAGCCTTAGGAATTCACAAAAAGAAACGAAAAAAAACGTATGCTTTTCTTGTCGTATTTTTTTTTTTTTGTTTGTGGAATTTCAAATTGGTCTATTAACAAGGTCAAATCCTCATTTAGGCCTCCTGTTGTGTATAATTTCTAGATCATAAAAATAGTTGTAATTTAATAGAATTCTTTATTCAGAGGGGTCTTTTCAAGAATTTCAAATAATTTGCAAAGGAAATGTTTGAATTAATTTTAAATCATTAAACGGAGAAACATTTGTCGAAAAGAATAGAATTTTATTTGATAAACGATAAGACTGCTGGTAAGCAGTGTGATGTGAGAAGTTAGGTTGTAATCCTGACTGAAGGGTTATAATGACCAACTATGTATGAATGTATGTGTCTATGTATGTATGATGATGTTTTACAGGCAAATTAAATTAATTTTTAATGAATTTTAAATAATTTTTTTTCTCTTTTAACCGACAGCCAACTGCAAAGCAAAAAATAAACAAAATTTGAATAAAAATAAATATTTATTTTATAGGTTATAAATTTACCGTTATTGGTACAGCCACCACACACATTGAAAATGAAAACCATATTTTTATTGTTGTTGTTTCAATCGTATTACAATACACAATAAAATTGTAATTCGGCAGCAACAAACATTTGTACAGTTAAAGAAAACAAAAAAAATATTTTTTAAAATTATTGTTTTATTTGTTATTGTTTTTAGTTTTTTCTGTAGGTTTTCTTTTATGAATGAGTTTTTGTTGAAGTCAATTTAGACAAATTTACGAATGCATTTACGTGTTTGGCGCATACAGCATACATGTGTTTCGATTTTCTTTTGAGTTTTGTGGTACCCTACGGTAGTCACAGTGGAAAAGAAGTTCTGGGTTTAGTATTCGATAAGAAGTTCTCTTGGCAACTGAAAGAATTTAAAGACTTGATTTCAACAACACTCTCAAGTCAATAGTCATCTATTTGGGTTACCTGATGGCGTGATAGAAGATTGCCTCTAATGAATAGCAATCACATATTGAAGTTAAAAGCTGGGTTTGACAGCCTGCGTTTGATAGCATTATAACAATAAGAACTCTGCCGTATTGATCAGAGATTACAGAGGCTAAATAGTTGCGAAAGCGGAATCTTGATGAAATAGACTTATAAAAGCTTTTCAGCATTTTGTTTCTTACTTCATTTGCTGTATACATATATGTAATTCGTTGGCATCGTAGTATTGTAGCAAAAATAATAGTAAGTGTAGTAATAGTAAGTGTAAATCGCCTGCAATAGCATTGAAGTGTAGAGGTGCACTGCTATCATACGATCTATTGTGCTGTCCATAATGTAATGTCCATGGGGTTGCCTATAATGTCTTCTTCAAATCTGTTACCTAAACAAGCCTAAGAATGTTGTTTTCTGTTCTGTAAAGATACCATTACTGTTGTTGGAGTAATGCTATTCAGGTGGACTTGATTGCTATTCCATACATATGTTGACAGAGTTTACAGAAGCCGGTCAAAAAGGTGATTATTATTCTTAAACTATTTCTGGATAGCCTCTCCTTCTCACTATAATTGTTATCCAAAAGTTTAGCTTGTGAACGATCTCCCACTCCCTTTGCCTTTTTACTGAGTACTCCTTTTCAAACTTCTCTACCCACCCCACAAATAGCTTTTGACTTTTCAGCATTGCGGAAGCTCTCCGTAGTAGGTAGTGTGTTCGTGTTATTAGACGAAAAGTCCGGGTTTGAGCCCCAGGCCAGACATCAAAACGAAATATGAAAAAAAAAGAATATTTCTTCGGCAGATTTCTGGCAAAAAAACTCTGAGAGTAAATAAACCTGCCATGAAAAAGTTTCTGAAAATCTGTCGTTCGGAGTCGACGTTAAACTGTAGGTTCCGCCACTCAAGTATAAAATTAAGGCACACAACATTAGTGGTGTGAGAAGCTAGGTCGTAATCCTGACTGAAGGGTTGTAATGGCCAATTATGTATGGAAGCTCTCCCTGACGCAATCTCACCGGCCTGTTTACTGATCTGAATTCTCACAAGGCTAGTGTTCTAGCAAAGGGCAACATTATTCTCGAGTTAACTTCATGTGATTGCGACCCTGGATGGTGAGTTTACTTTTGAGTAGTATTGCTATATCACGTCCTCTGTGTTTCCTATCCATGTTAGCATAGATTTTCATTTCGAAATATATGCGAGTTTCCCCATGCTTTTAAAATTTTTCATTCTGGGATCAAACAACTGCGTTTCCGACCTCGACATATTCATTTACCACAGAATGTGCCTTCTTTTATAAGAGTAAGTACCCTCCAAATTGTTGCATTTACACTTAATACTCAGTCTTGTAGCGATGACTTCTGGGTCTGTGCAGGGGACCGTTCTCTGTCGTATCACTATAACAGTCGCCGTGGTCTAGTGGATAGTGTGCTGGCTTATTAGACGTGAGGCCTCGGTTCAAACCATAGCTCAGACATCAAAACGAAAATATCAAAAAATATTCCCTTCGGCGACTTCCTCTCAGCAGATTTCTGGCAAAAACATGGAGAGTAAATAAAAATTGACATGTAAAATTTCTCAAAAATCTAACGTTCGCAGTCGAATTTAATTGTAGGGCCAGCCGCTCATGTATAAAATTAATACACACAACATAAGTGATATGAGAAGCTAGGTTGTAATCCTGACTAAAGAGTTGTAATGACTAGTTCTGTATGTTATGTATGTAAAACGCCTAACGAATCTTGGTTTAGGCTTGCCTCCCATTCACTGTCTAACCTGAGTTTACAATCTTAGATAAAGTCCATCCATAATTGGATTCTTTATTACAAGTTTCAACTTAAAAAAGTAGGCCTTAATAGACTAAACTCTTGGACTCTCACCACCTTCAAGTATTTTTGGCTTTGGCATTGACTGCCTCAAAAATGTTTCCCAAAAATTCGTCTAAAATTTATATAAAAAAAATCAATTCTTATTCCTCATTTGTAGGTCATTCCTTAAGGCTGCTTTTATTGGCCGCAAAAAATTGTTCTCAAACGAACACAGTTTTTCCAATCATTTTTTTTATTCCGATTCCCATGCCCATGTAGTTTCGCCTATAATGGGATTTTATTACAAAGTCAAGCGTATTACCAGAAATACATTCGAACACACACACACACACAAACACCTGCGTCTTTCTGTACAAAATAATGTTTTTAACTATTTTTAGTCGTTACAGCATTAGGTACACTAGTAGTGGCCTAAAAAAACTAAAAAAAAGACCAAAAAAAATCGTTGAAAAATCAATTCACACGCACACACAGAGTAGTTACCAATTGCAATATTGGCTGCTGGAGATATTTTCGTGATGCAGTGAACCAAACGCGTGCCATGCACAAGTTTAAAAGCTCTTGTGCCCCAGTCTGTATCAGCAATGTAGCAACTTATTTATGGGTTTTTCAAATTGTAGACAGCAATAGCAACAGCAAAAAGGAACTGTTGCCACCAAATAAAAAACTAAAATTACTTTTGCTGGACTCCTACCATTAAATGTGTTTAATAGCAAAACTACAGAAGAATATGGGAAAGACGACTATTAAAATAGATGACTGTTGGGACTGTCAGCGATATTGTTAGAGGAAATCTATAAATATTGAAGAGACAACATTGCTTACAAACAGTGTCACTTACTTAATTCGTTATTACTACCCTTTAGTCAGGATTACAACCTAGCTTCTCACAACACCCGTATGCTGTGTGTGTATTAATTAACGTAATGTTAACGTTGACTATGATCAACAGATTTTTGAGTAACTTTTCATTGCAATTTTACTTACGGTCTTCATGCTTTAATGTGCCGACCGGAAGCTGATTGTCGAAACTTGATGATTGCTACAGGATGATGAGGACTACAACCTAGCTTTCTACACCACTTTTACTGGCAATTCTATGTCATACGGTGTAGACAACTGGTCGCTATTTGTGTTTAAGTGATCTGTTATCCTCTTCTGTAATATTCTTCCTCATATCCATACGCCACTGCCTTTTAATGTAATTTTCTGCGTAGGTGTGTTCAAGTGCATCACATACATAGCTTTGCTTTGCTACTGCTGATTGTAGGAAATGCGTTGTCTCCTGTAATATTCTTCTCCATATCGATACGCCACTGCATTTTTAATACCACTCTTTGTGTAGGTGTGTTCAAGTGTATCACATAGCTTTGCTACTGCTGATTGTAGGAAGTGCGTTGTCGTTTCCCGTACTTTTTTTTTTCTTTATTTCCGCAGTGAAATGTTCTTTGAAAGTTTTTCGAAAAGCAAAATAATTCCAACCATTTTTTTCTTTATGTTTTAAGCTCTTTTTCTCCTGTGAACATAATAGTTTGAGTTGTTGACCAGCAAAAGTGAAATACTGGTGACCTTGAAATAACATTAAGTGAGAGTCAAAAGAAAATATGTTTTAAACACGAAACTTAAATTAAATTTTTCACGTCTTTGTCCCCCTCTCCAACTGCAAGGAATTTGATTGCAAACGACCGAAAAGAGAAACACACAAATGCCGTAATGGAGTTCTACACTGTTGAGAGAAAGTTTTGTTTAATGAAGTATTAATAAAGTTTAGCATTTGAAAGGCAAAGAAAAAAGAGCATTTAAAGGTAATTTTTACAAGAAATTAAGAAGAAGCGCAGGTGACACAGACTGCCTTGGAAAATCTTCCCCAAAGAAATTTTCACAAAGAGTAGCTTAAGGTTTTGACGATTTAAATCCCCCCCCCCCAAAGGCCATATGATTAACATTGCGTTGTGTCTTTTGCAGACCTATGTCAAAATTGTAGAAATTCATATGGTTGTCAGGTGACAAGATATCATGGAAAAGAAACGTATGGCTTCTTATAATAAATAGAAAAATAAACATAGTGTTACGTTTTTACCTTTTAAAAAACGTTTAAAATATGAGCTTGTAGATTGCAAATAAAATAAAAATAAATTTGTGTTTAATTTTAATTTAAAATTCTTTATTATTCGCACAATTCTGCATGGCACTGTTCACAACTTGACGTAAACAACAAAAATTGCTTTGTAACGGAGATCTTCAAATCACGATTGCTCTTTTCAAACGCACCTAGTATTCACACAAGACTGACTAAACTTCACTAACACACTCACCTGCTTTGCTTTGCCTTTTATATAGCAGAGTAAACAATCTGATGAATGTTCTTGAAGGTGAACGTTCGTGGCTTTGCCTTTTCGAAATCTCTATTAATGTAAACGTCGTTGTTTCATTATTGTTGTTTGTGTAGTTTGTTTACATTTATTCTTGTAGTGGTTGTTATTGGTGTATTTTTGTTTATTTGTTTATCATTGTTTTATGCTGGTGTTTGTTGTTGTATTTTTGTTTACTTGTTTACCATTTTATTGTTAAGTGATTTAAAAGGAAAACACCAGAATCTAGATTTTTCATTTTCGTAAGAATAGGCTTATTTAAGCTCATAAAGCTTTTAGATTAATTCCATAAATTATTGTCGTGTCGTGAAGAAGTACTGCGATATTAGAATCTATTGTACTCCCCTCTAACTTTGAAGGTTATCCATATAAAGGCTTTTCAAAGTCTATTGTCTATAGTCAAGCATGAGGATGCAGCTCGGTGTCAACAATGGCAATTTCTTGGCTAGCACCAGATATGCTGCCAGGAGTTTTCTTCTGGTAATACCGCATAGGTTCTAAAAATGTGTGGTGATGATTAATTTCCACCGTCACAAAATCTACGTATTAGGCTCGAGACATTACCAATTGTACCCATTGTGTATAAGTGTACCCAAAGTCAATAGGGCCCTGTTAAAAGACCGCTTACCTACAACAGGTAATTCCTGAGTATTCTGATGCTATGAATCAGATCCAATGTTATGTCGGGTGGAGGCATTTGACCTTTGGGCTACATACATACATAATTAACATACATAATTGATCATTACAATCCTTTAGTCAAGATTACAAGATTACAAGATTGTGTGTGTGTTAATTTTAAACATTAGTGGCGGCAGCTACAGTTTAAAGTCGACTCTTCATGGCAAATTGTTTATTTACTCCCAGCTTTTTTGCCACAAATCAAATGAGACTAAGTCGCCGCAGAATTATTTGTTCATATTTCAATTTGTTAAAGATATCTGACCTGAGGTTTGAACGAGGCCTCACGTCTAATAAGCCAGCATACTACCTATTCGATTACGGCGGCTTCACCTTTGGCCCACAAGGTTCAATATTAGATGAAATAATTACCAGAACCCTTTTCCATAATATGAACATTTTTTGACCCCTCCTTTGAAATTTAACTCATCTGCAGTCCATTAAACTGAGAACAGGTTTCGTTTTCTTTTTTCGGACTGCTGTTGCCAACGAAATATTGAAAGAAATTGCAACTGAAAGAAGAAATTAAATGACAGACGATGATGATTTACTTGCATTTACTTCATGCAACAATAATAACGACAACAACAACAATGGCATTAAAAGAAACCAATTTTAACGATATTTTTGCATCGCGTACTTTTTCGACTTTTCGACTCATTCATCATCATCAAGAACTTTTTGCAATATTTTATCGCAAATTTTTTTTTCTGCATTTTCTTTTATCAGAAGCTAAAGACTTAAACAGAAAAATTTCAAAGAAAGAAAGAAAGTGTCACTTTAACTTGAATACAAAATCTTTTTGAAAGAAAACAAAAAAGAAACGTATTTTTTACTTTGCAATGGATAACGAGATATTGTTAAAGCATCTTAAGCTTATTTTGAAAGGAACAGCAAATTCCCTTGAAATGTTTTGAAAAGCATTTCATATTGAAAATTTTGAAAAAAAGAAGGATTTTGCTTTGACTTGTTGAAACAGAAATTAATCACACAGACATATTGAGCGGTATTTCGTCTCTTTTTAAAAATTTGCATTCCCAACAGAAATATTTTTTTAAAAGATTTTTCTTATGATATTATGCAGGTTTTATTACTTAAAGTAGTTGTAAAAATAAACATACACGTACAATTTTTATGTTTTAATTTTTTTTTAATTTAAAACAACAACAAAAAACAGAAAAAAAAAATAATTTTTGTTTAAGATTTTATATCAAACAATTTCGTACTCAAGTTAGCTGATACTTTGGTATTTTTATGATTGAAATTTGTTTTTTTTTTATTATTTCTCGTCTCTGTTGTTGCTGTGTTTTGTTATTAAGATGCTTGATTTAATCAAAATTAATTTTGAAATTCTTCTCGGAGGTTAATTTAACACACACATTTTTATAAAAAAAAAACTTTTTTCATTCACTTTTAACATGGCATTACGTTTATGCCAGGTTAAACACAATGATCCGATAACAGGTTCTATTCACACACACACTTCTGCAGTACAGTATTTAATCTTATTTTATGTCTTAACATCTGTAATCAACAGTGGGACAATTTAAGGAAAATTTGAAGGCAACCATAAACTAAGTTTTTTCCGAATAAAAGGAAAATTAAGAGATCGCTCTATATGGTGACTATCATACTGGTTGCATGATTTAATTTAGTCTAATGTCACCCTAGTCTAGCAGGTAGTGTATTGGCTTATTAGGCCTGAAGCCAAGGTTCAAACTCCACGTCAAAAAAAAAAACATATTTCTTCGGCGGTATCCTCTCAGCAGATTTCTGGCAAAGACTCTGGAAGTAAATAAAAAATTGCCATGAAAAGTTTTTCAAAGATCAGGCGTTCAGAGTCGACTTTAAACTGTAGAACCCATCACTCAAGTATGAAGGTTTGGCCTGACCATAGTCAATGAGAATAATATCTAGTACACCTGTGGCAAGGAATCAAACATAACCTGCAATATAGACAATCTGCGTCGGAGTATACAAATATTTATGTACACAGCTATCCGTAGCAGATTAGCGTACTTAGGGCAGAAGAAAATTTTTGCCTCAGAATTAGTTGCCCGTCTGATTAGATAAATTTTACACGGAGGCCATGTGGCCCACTGTGTCAACCTGATAACTCCTTACAGCACCACAATATACATGTGAATATTCACTATGAGAGGCAGAGAGGCACTGAACGGTTGTAATGACCAATTACATATATGTATGTATGTATGTATGATATATGTATGTATGTATGTATGTATGATATATGTATGTATGTATGATATATGTATGTATATATGTATGATATATGTATGTATGTATGATATATGTATGTATGTATATATGTATGAGTGTGTACAAAATTATTGTCTGGACAAATGCTACATATGGATGCAAGGACGTGGGCATTGACCTCATATGATCAACACCTGTGAGCATATTTGAGCGAAAAGATCTTCACAAAAATGTTTTGACCAGTTCAAGATGTGAATGGTTATTGTGTCCTAAGGTCTAAAGGGTAACTATTCGAGCTATGTAAAGTACAGTGCTTTAGGCTAATCACAACGATTGATACAAACAACACAATACAATATAATAAAGGCGATGTGACGTATTATTTCCAAAGCTTGATTACAACTACGAGTATCCCATGTTCGAATATTGGAGAAGACAAATAATTTTTATCATGTTTTTTTTAACAAGATTTTGCTTCCATGCAAGAGTTTACCTTTGGGGAAGAGAGGCCACTACTTATTGAATTGGTCATTACAACCTTTTAGTCAGGATTATAACCTTGTTTCTCACACCACTTACACATGTTGCGTGTGTTAATTTTATCTATGAGTGCTGTATGAGAGATTTTTGAGAAGTACCTGCTAGCTTTCTAGGAAATATTTGTTTTGTTTTTTTCGCCCCACTGTATGCTTAACAGCAGCTTTACGCACAAGTGTAAAAATATTGATTTATTTGCAAATAAATCAAGTCTTTTGATATAAAATTCTATTTGAAAATCTTATATACGGGAATTTTTTTATAGAAAATATTTTTCTTTTATAATATTTTAATTAACCTGCCGTCTTAACACTTAAAAACAAAACTTTTTTTTTGTTGCTTAAAGTGTGTTAAGCAAAAGTGTTGGATTTCATCACTATGAGCTGAGCGTAACAGCACAGCAAATAGGCAGAAAATCAATTGCCTTAATTGCTTGGAAACGAGAAAATTATTTTTTTTTCTTTATCCTCGTTTTTGTAAAATTTTTAAATTAAAAAATATTTTCCAGTTGAAGATTAACCATCAAAATGGTAAGAATGGCTTGAATTTACTTGCACACTTACAATGTGAAGGATGTCAAAGATTTTTAAAGGAAGTTCGTTTGTGCACTTAAAACACACACACAAAAAGCTTTGTTTTTAATGAAATTTTTTCTTTTCTTATAACACGTGTACTTTACCTTGGTCGTTATGCATGAAATACAAATGGCGGTCAGCGAAGTGATTGCCTCTGGATTAGTTGCAACAGTGAATCTTTTTCACTCTTTGGCGGCCTGACTATCCGATCCTACTGCTATGTTCCGTTTTTTGTACCTTCCATCCGTTTAAAATTGGGCACATCTTTTGAAGACATAGACTTCCGTTTTGAAGATATACGCAAGATTCCCCATCTGCTCGGGATATTACATTTTGGGACAAAAATTTCCTCCTGTTCCCATAACAAGATTCAGTATTGACCCCTCTGTATATCACAAAATAGTCCACAAAATAGGATGTATGCAGCTTCCGAAATACATACATATAAATTTGACAGAGAGTAAAGAAGAGGCCTTCAGTATGAATGCACTACACATGTCAATTTTAACCCAACCACAAGCATCCTATATCCAATGTCCACAGATACCGCGTCAGTTAAGCTGTTTAGAGAAATCATAACAGACTGGAAAACCAATAAAAAAAGTTGACTGTGGATAAAGAAATTGAAAAGAATGAAATGGCGGGGAAGTAGAAGATTATTTTAACTGTCAACAATGCCTGTTATGAATCTTTCTAGGAGCGTAATCCTAGTGCATTCTAATCTCGACGACTATTGAAGAACGTCTGCACCTATAGTACCAAGTTATGTAGCGCTGCATAACAGAGTAGAGACAGAGAAGGTGCTCAACGATCTCAGGCTCCCCCATATGCCTACAATCCTTATCGGAAAAGTGATGCCTTTGTTCCATGACATGGTTCTCGTCCTCAGACATGCAAACTTCATTCTGTAGTCTATTTTTCTTACCATCATGCTAATATATACGTATATCCATGCATACATTCATAATTGGTTCTTTCAAATCCTTCAGTGAGGTTGACAACATAGCCTCTTACAGCACTTATGTTGTGTGTGTTAATTTTATACATGAGTGGCGGGACCTGAAGTTTAAAGTCGACTCCGAACGTTAGATTTTTAAGAAACTTTTCATGGCAAATTTTGAATTCACTCTCAGAATTTATGCCAGAAATCTGCTGAGAGGAAGCCGCCGAGAGAAATATTTTTCATGCTTCAGTTTGTTGGAGATGTCTGATCTGGGGTTTGAACACTGGCCTTGCCGTCTAATAGCCATCATACTACCTATTAGACTATGGTGAGTTTTTCCAGAATACTTCAATAATTTTTGTTACTAAGTCTCGTTGCGAAGCACTTCTCAAAATCATACAGTCTGTTGGTTCTGTCCAGGGGACAGTTAAGGAGATCATAAATTGAACTTTTGTGCAAATATAAATGCAAAATAGGCCATAATAAGCCGTAAGCTAAGCTTAAACACGCAGAACCCATTCGCATTATTCACCACATTTTCACTAAGAGAAGTGTTATCTTCTGCCTACAGTGTGATCATGCATAGGCCTGACTGCATCTGTGAGGCCTGTGGCTTCTTTGATTTCCTTTATAATCCTGACAGTTCGTGATACAGTAGGCCATGATTAGTTAGATATGCTTGTATCACTATTTTTAACTGTTTTTATCGCTTCTTTAGTCTTTTAAGTCGCCGTAGTTTAGTAGGTAGTGTATTGGCTTCTTAGACGTTAGGCCTCGGTTCAAATCCCAGGTCAGACATCTAAATGAAAATATAAAAAAATATTTCTTAGGCGACTTCCTCCCAGCAGGTTTCTGGCAAAAACTCTGAGTGTGAAAACAAAATTGCCATGGAAAGTGTCTCAAAAAAATCTGTTTTACGGATTCGACTCTAAACTGTGGTCTTAGCACTCTTGTATAAAATTAACATACACAACATTAATGGTGTGATAAGCTAGGTTGTAATCCTAACTAAAGGATTATAATGACCAATTACGTACATATCCCTTCTTTGGAGCCCATTTCCGTTATGGGGAAACGTTAGATAAATGCTACTTTAGTTGAATAATGTTTAACATCTGTTATCCACGCTAGACCTGCAGTTTTGAAATCTCTAAATGGATAACCCTTTATTATTACAATCTTTAAATAAAAACTCTTTTATTTAATGTCACATCACGTTGCATTGTAATTGATAATCCCTCCCCAAAAGTGAATTTCTCATGACGACGCCTTTCGTTTTGACGGCCATAATTTTCTAGGCGCTATCGTGATCAATCATTTACACCGATAATCGAAACTTAAGTGCTCCACCTTTTTGTGATTTCAAAAATAAAGAAACAAAATTGCTTTTGCTGTTTTTTTTGTTTGTTTGTGTTCTTTAACGCAGTTTTAATAGCAAAAAATCTGTCAAAATATCTTGTCCGAGTTAAATTTTATTTGCAATTCGATTTTGATATTTTTCATTTTCTATTTCTGTTTATTTTTCAAAGTTTTACGTATTTTCTATGCAAACGTCTGTCTGTCTCTCCGTTTATAAATCGGTTTTTTCTTCTGATTTTTTTTTTCGCTTTTCAAATACAATTTATTTTAATCGTGTTTAAATGTGCGCGTTGTAATGGAAATTGTTGCCCAGTCATTAAGTGATAAAAAATTCGATTTTTTCTCACAATTTTTTCTAAAATGAAAATTGTTACGTTTTGTTGTTGTTGTTTGGGTGTGCTATTTTTATTGTTGTTGCAGTGTGCTGTTGTTCTTGTTATTGAATGAAAATTTTTTTAATACAAATTTATTATGAAATATTTTTCATCGTGTGTTGTTACATTTTGATTGGATTTGGTTTGGGATTAAAAAAAAACAAAAACATTCGTGTGCTTAGAGACTAAAACATTTGTTAGCCTTTGGCTTACACTGATTGAGGTTATGGCAGCAGCCAGTATTGTTTATTAGTGTGCTTGACAGGAGTCATGTTTTATTTCGAGGGACATTTAATAAATCGTATCTAATTTTTATAAATATTTCTAAAACACAAAATATTATGAAACAATAGTATACAAGCAATAGTATACAAGCATTTTAAATAGAAATATAGTAGGAGGCCTACGGAGTTTGTAAGTGATTTTTTATTAACAGATTGGTTTGGTCGTCTAGTAGGTAGTAGTCTACTATGCAATGTGTTAGCTTACCCCAGGCCACAGACATCTCCGACAAAACGAAATATGAAAACATTTTTCTCTCGGTGGCTTCCTCTCAGCAGATTTCTGGAAAAAAAACTCTCAAAATTGCCATAAAAAGTTTCTTAAACTTCATGTCGACTGCCTCTCATGTATAAAATTAACACACACAACTTACAGTCACAGAAAAAATTATACATACACTCGTTAAATGTTTTATGTTTGTTTCCAATAATTTCTGGATTATATTTTCTTTATATGTATTCGATTTTGTCTTTAAACATTCTCTATTGTAACTGTCTTAAACAATGCTATGACACCTTTTTCAATTTGATAAAAATCACTGCTGCATGTAGACTTTTTTCTTTGACTGTAAGTGATGCAAGAAGCTAGGTCGTCAACCTGACTGAAGGGTTTGAAAGGACTAATTATGAATGTATGTATGGATATATTATCATGATCGGCAAGAAAAATAGCCTACAGAATTAAGTTTCCATTATCTGAGGGCGAGAATCAGCTCATGGAACTCAGGCATAATTTTTCCTGCAGATAGTGTAGGCCTATGGGGGAGGATGAGATCGTTGAGCACTTTCTCTGTCTCTACTCTCTTATACAGCGGTACATAACTTGGGTGCATAGATGCAGCCTTTCTTCAATAGCCGTAGTGATTAAAATGCTTTAGGATTACGCTCCTGGAGAGATTCATCACAGGCATTGTTGACAGTTGAAATAATCTTCTACTTCTCCGCCATTTCATTCTTTTCAATTTCTTTATCCGCTGTCAACTTTTTTTTATTGATTTTCCGGCCCGTTATGATTTCTCTAAATAGCTTTACTGACCCCGTTGTTGTGGTCATAGGAAGTGGAATGCTTGTGAATGGTGTAAAATTGATATGTGTAATGCATGGTATACAGGCGGCCTGGTCAGGGAACTTATTGCGAGAGGCCTTAAAGCACTGACGGGCCATTATGTCAGCTCGAGATCGATTCAAGCCTGAAGGTGGGGCCTCATAAGGCTCTTTATAAAATATAGAGTAGGAACGTATGGGGGAAATTAAATTGCAGATACATAAGTTGATAAGAGATAGAGTGGCGAAATGCGTAGATCTGGTGAAGCGATTAGTTAAGAATCTTTTGGAATACTTTTTCGAACTGATCCTTCATGTTATCAGACTAATCGATCAAATGATTTGAGTGGTTTAAGCATAACTAAGTTTTTGTTGTATGGTTAGTTGATTACATTTTGGTTTCTCTCCGAATCGAGAATAAATTACAAATCTTTTTATATGATATGCATGTGTACGAATGTTGCAGTTTGTCGGACAGTGTAGTATTGGTCTGGACGTATTAGTTAACGATTACTTTCTTATTAAGTCATACGGTCAAGTGACCATATCACTTAAGAGCGTTATTTATTTCCTTTACTTTACCTAACGTTTATTTTTGTTTTATTTTTGTAAATCTTTCAAATCATAAAAACGTACAAAAACATTATTTTCTTTGTTTAAGTCAGCTCCTTCCCATATAATTTCTATGAGAAATTGCGTATATTTTGGGTATCCTTAAACTAAGTGCCACTTGCTGGTCCCTCACTCCCGACCAATAAAATAACAAATAAACCTTATGATGTTGTCTCTTAAAAAACTGTCCCTTAATATTTTATTATTTGCTTTATTTGGCTTTATTTTGGCTCTATTAAATTTTTTACATCATCATGTATAAGAGAAGAAAGCAAAGAGAAAAATTAATTTTACATGAGAATGTCAAAAAAACCAAGCCACTGAAACTGAGTATGCCAGTTGTGCTGTGTTCTGCTTATTGAACACACTATTTGCAAGAAAAAAAAAACACACTCGCATACGTACATACATGTATGTACATACATAATTCTATAAACATACATACACTTCCTTCCACACGCACTCACAGTCACGTTTGTAGTTGTGTAGACAAATATAAAGAATTTTGTCATGAATATAAAAATTGTTTGTATTTGTGCGTGTCACTTAAGCGTATTAATGTTGTATCCTGTTAAACACACACACACATGTATACGAACGCATAAATATTTACAACAGTTACCCTTATCTACACACACACTACCTCACACACTCATACAAAATGCATACAAGCAAAAAAAGAAAAAATTGTTGACGATACTAATGCCAACAACAGTAACAAAAAAAGGAAAAAAGCAAGAGACGAAACAAATGTATATTTGTTTGCGTGAGTATGTATGTATGTTAGTATGTGTATGTCAATAGACAAACGTTCCAAAATGAATCAATGGGGTGAACGTTTGAACAAAAACCATATGAATGGTGAATAAATATTTGCAAGTGAATGTGTATGTATTTGTATGCAAAACTGACAATGCAAAACAAAAAATATTCAAATAACGACAACACCAATAACAACTCCTTAATTGTTGTTGTTGCTAATATGAACAACAATAATAGCAAGAAGAAGAATTTATCACAAGATTTTTTTTTTTTTTTGCAAATTCTCTCATCAGTTCATAGAAGCTGTCTTTGTTTGTTTCTGTCTCTCTCTCTCTCTCGCTTTGTCCCTCTTGCTGTGTTTGCTTGTTATTTAAGAGATACACTGTGTTGAATAAACAATACAACAACGCAATAACAACAACAACATTCAAACCAAGTCATGTGTGTAAAGAAACAAAAAAAAAAATAAGACGATAGAAATCCCAGCAAAACATTTTGGAAAAATGACAAGGAAAACCGTAAAACGACACAAAAAAAAAACATGAATAATTGATTAGTATGACAAGTAATTCGATAACAGATTTCGGAGACACCCTACTTTAGGTATAATAGAACAGGTACGTCAACAAACCATATTGCCGAAATTGATGTAAAGAGCAGCCAGAGATAGTTCAAAAGCTACAAATGCATACACTGTTTGGTGACGTTTATAAATTGGGGGCACCAGGACCTTTAGAAATTCCCTTTCCCCAATTTCTATGGAATTAATTCCGTCAAAGCAATTATGATAACGTGTATAACAAGTGTAGTGTATCTACTCTCTCATATGCAGTCGTATTTGATTCAATTTTCTTACATTTTTGGAAATTCTTGGACTTTTATTTGGCCACATAACAAGCAGTCCAAGACAACAAATTGATTACATTTGTAGTTTATTATGGATGAAGAAAAAAAAAATCTGTGAAAAGAATACAAAAGCCAAAGCAACTCGACTGCACTTGACTTGCAAGTCGTAAGTATTTGACAATGAAATGTATTCCACAGCTTAAGTAAAAAAGAAAAAAGCAGAACAGAAAGATGACACAGTCAAAATAAACCAACAGAAACGAAAAAAAAGAAAAGAAAAAATGTTTTTCAGTTTGATAAATAGTTGCAAGAGAATGTGATTTTTGTGAGATAAAAAGTGGCAACAGTAGAGCAAACAAGTTACAACAAATTCTTTGTACGTTTGCTCTTAACCTCTAAATATCTTCAGCATTTTTCTTTTGTGTATGAGAAGTTTTTTGTACTCTTTTGCTGGCTTACATGCCACTGTACTTTCCTTCGAAATACTACAGTAAAGAAGAGAGAGCAAAAAACATTTTGCACTTCATTTCCCTAAATTGTCGAAGAAACGTCTTTGACAGAAATTGTTCTTCAACTGCTACACGTCTTTCTGTTGAACAAAGGAAATGATACAGCATAGTGGTGATGTCAATAAAGTGGAGAGAGATAGTCACTGCGGCAAACACATATGAGAGCGATAAACCACAAACTATTCTTGTCACACATTTGCATACATATGCTCACATATGTTCACTGCAACTCCTACTTACTCAGTAGAACTGCATTAGGGAAATACTTCCACCAATGGGTGACATTATGATCGATTGTCAATGGTCTGAATTGTTAAATGTCACACTCATGTTGTCGCCCTAATGGTCGATTGTGATATCTCATATAACATGTACGTGTAAAATTACTTCTGATGCATTTACATTTGCATTTACATATACATATGTGTGTGCGAGTGTGTGTGGGTATATGAATGTATATGAAAGTGAAGTGTGATAAATCTTCACCCACATGCTGGCAAGCCATTCGATTTGACATGAGAGGTATTGATGTACTCGTAAGAGTGTGTTAAAGAGTTTGGGTATCAATATTGCACAATCAATTGTTATGCATCCAATGAAAGACTTACAGTGGAGGTCAAAACAAATGTTTTTTTTTCGTTAGATTAAAAAGGAGAGCGAAGGAATGTGTTGAGAATAGGGTCAAAAGTAAATATTGGAACCTTATTAGCAAGATATGGGCAATACTTAGTCTAAATAGTCATGTAAGATGTAAACCAGGGATCCGATGAGGCGTAAGAGATGCTAGTTTTAAGCTTGACTTAGATTCTATATAGATTCAACGCGGCATTCACTTTGGTTATGAAACTGCATTAAATTCTGCGAACTACAACGATATTCTTTCGCCTTTGGAAGGTTTTGACATATGTGAGGCACTTACATACATACATTATTGGTCATTACAACCTAACTTCTCGCACCACTTATGTTGTGTGTGTTAATTTTATACATGAGTCGACTACGAACGACAGATTTTTTTCGCCGAGAGAAAATTTTTTTTATATTTTCTCGCCATGCCCTTACGTCTAATAAGCCAACACACTACTCACTGGACTACGGCGACTTCAGTGATAGTATAGTGGTCAGTGTCACCGCCTGTCACGTTAGCACTTACCACGGTTAATAAGATGTTATTTCAATCACTGAGCACTACAGTACACATTAGATAAGACAGGTCATATGGAGTAACATTATGAAATGTGGTATACGATAACGTATTGAGACTTACACCTCCGGATGATGCATTGATCCCGTTGGTGGTTGTAGATAGCTACTTGACATTCAAGAAATAATTTGCAACAATGTTACAGCGCGTATACGGAGATGGCTGCATGAGAATGGATGTGAACCTCCAGGATTTCAAGACTTATCTATGTGTAGTGAACGTGTTGTATTCTGTTCTATTTTTATAGGATTAAATGTAAAGAACGAACAGAATAATTCGAGGTTGAGCATATTGTTACGTTTAAATATGGGCTCCTAGATTGCAAATATAATAAAAAATATATTTGTGTTTAGTTTTAATTAAAGTCTTTATTGTTCGTACAATTCTGTGTGCCACTGTTCACAACTTGATGTAAACAACAACAATTGCTTTGTTTGTTATTCTGCTTTACACTATTTTGAGTAAACTATAACAATTGTTCGACTGATCTTTAAAGCGGAGATCTTCAAACCACGATTAATCACCTCAAACACCGCGCGTCTTCACACAAAGCTGACTGAATATTTACTGACTTCCTTGCCTGCTTTGCCATGTCTTTTACATGCGAACGTAAACAGTTTGATGAATGATTTTGAAGTCGAATGTTCGTGGCTCCCCCTTCTCGAGATCTCTATAAATGTAAACATCGTCGCTTCATTATTGTTGCATTTTTGTTTACTTGTTTATCTCCTCTTTTTTATATTGGTTTGTTGGTATATTTTTGTTTACAATTTTAATGTTAAACGATGTAAAAGCAAAACTCCATTTCCGTTTTCGTAACAATATTAATAAGTGGTCATATAACAAAGGCACTGGAAAATTAAACATTTCGGAAGCGTCCCACCAAGAGGAACTGTGGTGGACTTTTCAACAATGTTGTATGCCGCACATAATGCCATGGATAGGTCTTCCCAAACGAATAATTTCGATGATGTGTCACTCAGACTCCGTTTTATTTAAATTTAAAGATAGGAAGAGCATAAGACTCGATACGTAAAGAGATTTGCTTGAAACTAAATTTTATGCCAAAGCTTTTAAAGACCATCTAAGCAACGTTAACGTTCAAAATAAAATGCAAAGATTTTATTAAAACTTCTAAGAAATCTGCATTTTTTGTAAAAACCGTCTGGTTTGGTTGTTTTTTAACCCAAAATTTCTTTTTATTTCTCTTTCCAGGTTTGTGCAACACTTTATTTGCAAGCTTTTCTACTAAAATCAACCAATATCAGCTGTTGCAAGAAATCCCTTTTAAATATGTTTTGTGCTTACTAATTGCCTGAACTAACCATCATCTGTGTGGGGTAAGTTTGGTTTCCGTTTCCATATCATTTTATTTCTTATCACACCGTCCAAAAGGGTTCTCTGTTGTGGAGGTTACGTGTTAATTGCACGATGCTCATGAGATAAATTCGTAAGAATTTTGTTTGTGGAATTGTTTTTGTTGTTACAAGTGTTTTTCAATCAATTGCAAGTTGAAGAAAAAAAAACTTTCAACACACTTCTCACAATCACATACGAAAAGAATGCAAAAATAATTCCTCCTCCTGCAATAACTCATGCACATGACATGTGTAAAGCAAACGCAAATTTTCTGGTTGAAACACGAATTGTTCTGTGCAAAAATGTGGAAAATGTTGAAAATGTTGAAAATGTTTTACATGAAATTGATTTCCATCAATTGTAATGCAATTCATGAAATTTATCTTATTATGCCATGACATGCTTATGTCAATGTGTTGTGTGGCATGGTAAAGCAGATGATATGAAATGAATATTTCTTGACATGATCGGGAAATTGAATTCATATCAAAAGGAATGTGTTAAGATTGTATCTGTTAACGAAAAAATACGAAAAAAAAACAAAATTGAAATGACATGCAAGGAGTGAATATTTGCAAGAATTTGTTTGTTAAGAATTTAATAACATTGTGAGTGGCAGTGTTTGTATCTGCACTTTTTTATATTTCGTTCGCAGCCAACTTCACACACATAAAGGTTGCATGATAAGCGGTCGTCTTGTTTTATAGCTCATATTTCGATTGAATATAACTTTCGCAGCTAACTTCACACACATAAAGGTTGCATGATAAGGCGTTGTCTTGTCTAAAACCTTGCACGGTATCAAATGGTTCAAAAAGATTCATTCCTACTTTAAAGTAAATGCACATCAATCTGCACAGTCTTAACAGCTTCGCAGCACTATCGAGCTCAGTCAGAGTGGCAAGAATTCAATTCCTTATGGGGCTATCGAAGACTACCTTATAGGTCGACAAGAAGTTGTTTTTTTTCAAGAACCTTCTACAGGATTAATGACGCAATGTAAAGACTGGGTTAATGGTAGACTAAACAGGTCTGAACTTGCAGGTCTGATATGTTGTAATCAGCGCTTTGACGAGTGACAGTTTCAGTCGTTATATTCTTGAAGTTCTTGAAGTTGACCCTTGACACGAAGTCTCCCTGTTTCAGAATAGGACAGAACATCTGAAGTTATAATATTTGGGCATACTTTCCTGCAGTCTCTCTACTTTGTAAACAAGCTGGTGCCTGCATCCTACCATCTCATTACTTCCGGTCTTAAACAATTAAACGGGCAAGCTATGAGGACCTGAATCTTTGTTGTTTTTTTAAGTCGCATTATGGCGGCTTTGACCTTTTCATGGCTAGGCGGCGGAATCTGCCTAGAGGGTGTAGGTTTCAATCGTTAGGCCTCTTTACTTTGTTAACAAGCGGTCTTAAACAATTGAACGGGAAGGCTTTTTTATGGCTAGGCGGCGGAATCTATACACCCTCGAGTCTTCAATCTTTGGGCATACTTGCCTCCAGTCTCTTTACTTTATAAACAAAAATCTTAAAGAATTGAAAGGGCAAGCCATTAAGACCTGTACCTTTGTTGTTTGTAAGTGAAGTCGCCATAGTCTAGTAGGTAGTGTGTAGGCCACGGTTCAAACCACAGATCAGACATTAGCAACGAAATATGAAAACATATTTCTTCGGCGGCTTCCTCTCAGCAGATTTCTGGCAAAAAGTCTCGAGAATCAATAAAATTGCCATGAAAAGTTTCTCAAAAATCTGACATTCGGAGTCGTCTTTAAACTGTAAGTCCCGCCACTCCTGTATAAAATTAACACACACAACATGAGTGGTGTGAGAAGCTAGGCCGTAATCCTGACTGAAGCGTTATAATGGCCAATTATGTATGTATGTAAGTTGTATTATCGCGGCTTTGACCTTTTCTAACTAGGCTAGGCGGTGAAATCCTCACATCGTCATCATTGATTGGATTTGGTCCAGCATCTTCTCTAGAGGCAGAATTAGTGTTACCATTGCCTCCGCACCCTTTGAGCAACTGTAATAAAATTATCGTTTTCATCCTTGTCGGAGGAACACAATATTTTGTTAGCCGGAGTTAAGCTTAAAGTGTTGGTTGCGGCTTCGAGTAATACATACCCTCATAGTGGGCAACCTACCCTCTTTGTGTGCAGTATTGTTTTTGGTCTGAAAATAAAACTTAATTTTCCGAAACGAATAAAATAAAGTAACGGAAAGGAGACATAAGACATATAATCCAATAAAAAATCTTTGTTTTGTTTGCGTATGCCATAGCATTACATTATTAATGCGAAACGAAAATTAATCTCTTTGTTGTAATTTCATACTTGGCTTCCCGGAGACAAGTTAATAAAGGTTTTAATAACAGTGCTTTAGTAAGATTTTTAGCTTCATTAATATGTGAGAGAAAAATGGTTTCAATTTTAAATTTTAATTACAGTTCTTAAGAACACTTTTAATATGTCGTTTATGGCTTAACAATGACATTCCGTTTAATGACGTTAAACCAAGCCAAATAGGCGTGTTATTGTTGCCAAACAAATGTATAGAAAAGTAGCTCAACAGACAAGTCAATAACTTTTCTTTTGTTTTTGTTTTCTGTGAAGCACTGTTATTAACTGCAAAAACCCGTCGTAATAATAGAACAGTTAACAGTTAACAGAAATACGTTCAAATACTGTGTGAGGGACGTTAAGACAACAGACAGTAAAATGAAAAATAATTGAATTATTTACACAGACTTTTAGACGTTTTATTTCCTAGAAATTCATAACAACTTACGCTTGACTTGCCAATTAATGTTTTGCCTTCTTCAGTTTCTAATTTAAATTTTTTTTTTTCTTCGAATTTTTCAACATCATTTTACAATTAAAAATACAAAAAAAAAAAAAAGATTTTTTGTTGTTGTTTTTTAAACAGTAAAGCGACACAATTAAATGGAAAAGATTTACAAAAAATACCATGTAATCCCGTCATAAGAAAACATTATTTTTCAATTACGACTACCTTCAGTGCTCTTGCTAATGCCGTTTTCGTTTTGGCTTTTAAAAACAATTCAAATTGAATGTCTTTTTAATTGGTTTGATTATGATTTCGACAAGATTCCTTCCTTTCCTTTCCTTTTCTTCTTTCTTTTCAATAGACAATGAAATCAAAAGCGTTTTAAAATTAATTATAAAGAAAATGAAAGCAAATACGCTAATTTACTAAGAGATATACTTACAGTAGCAGCTCTAATGACAAGCATAATAGCAGGCTTACCAAACACTTGCTGAATATTCATTAATGTAAACAATACAAGTCTATCAGTTTAACTGTTTATTCTTAATCACAACAGTCCTAGACACATGGTAATGAACACACACAGGGACTTGACTTTGTATTTTGCGTATTACAGAAGAAATTTTCCAACACTGAAAGGATATGAGTGGCATGTCGAGTAGGTCAGCGATATTCCCATTCCTTGTTAGCTTAACGGAGCTATCATCTATTGACATCAAGGTTAAAGCTTCGTTCATCAAACTTTCTGGCTGGTTTTCCAGTGCGGGGTAGTCGTGCTTTTGTTGTGCAGCCCTTGCGCTGACCAACTTCTTCCTTTTCCCTGATTTTGATGGAACTTGGTTGGTACAGGGACTGCGTTCACCCGTGGCATCACAACGGGCCGCTATGCGTGCTCAAGTGAGCTTTGTGATATCAGAGCTACCACTCCCACCTAACCTAACCTAGGTCAGCGATAGCTCGACTCTTGAAAATTGAATTTCTTTGTCTATTTGGAGACTCAGACTCTGAGTTTTACGGACTCTGTGGTGAGTGTATGGTATGTGATTTCAATAAGATATTCTTTTTGGAAGTCGCCGTAGTGTAGTAGCTAGTGTGTTGGCTTATTAGACAAATCTCAGGTCAGACATCTCGAACAAATATTTCTTCGGCGGCTTCCTCTCAGCAGTCTTCTGGCAAAAGCTCTGAGTGTTTAAAAAAATTTATTTGATTTGCTGTTGTTATTGTTGCTGTTACTGTTGATTTATCCAACTATTCAACCGTGCAACAATTCATTAATTTATTCATCTATTAATGCCTCAGAAAATTATTGGTTGATGGCTTAACAATATATCGACTTAAACACCGCAAACGACATACGAGTACACATGAGTTAAATGGCATGACTTTTGAATTTTCGAAGTTTCTCTCTGTGAAATTATTCATTTGCCTACCGATTTGCCGACGATTTTCTTGAAGAAATTCAAAATATCGTGGTGCTTAAGGTGCGATATTCAATTATTCAAAGGGACACACAAAATTCTCAGCAAATTTCTGGCAAAAACTCTGAGAGTAAAATAGAAAATTCCCATAAAAAGTTATTCAAAAATCTGTCGTTCGGAGACGACTTTTAACTGTAAGTCCCGCCACCTATAGATAAAATTAACACAAACAACAGAAGTGTTATGAGAAGCTGGATCGTAATCCTGGCTGAACTATTCGCCATGACCAATTATGTACGTATTTATGTATGAGATCCTTAGGTTTACAATCCTTCCGATGTACCATTTTCTCAACAGAACCAATCATTTCTGCTTACATATCTGCAGATAACAACAGTACAGTGATCCACTGCGTCTTCTGCTTCTTTACATAACCCAGAGAAACCAGATATATTCCTGCATCATCTATTGACGCTGTGCTTAATGGGTTGTGCCATGTTAAAATTCCTATAATAACACTCAACTCCATCTTACTCATGCTTAAGATTAGTTTCCCACTAGTAGGATTGAGTTTTTGCCACCCGATTGACATCTGCACTCATGATTAGTGAGTGAATCGAATAAGCACGCTTAACCTCCGTCTACACTTCTAAACAAAATGCGACTTAAAAGTATGTCCCCTCAAGGCCTTAAGTACTGTCTGGTTATCCACATAAATTGTGGCTTTCTATCTAACAATCACCAGATTTCAGTCTGAAAAACATTACATTCCGTTGGAAGGCTATTCGATTGTCTGTCGCTCATATGGTCCCGAAAGATTTCCATCTGAAGAACATTACATTCCGTTGAAAGACTATAAGATTGCCGGACATAGGGTTCTTAAATGAAGATATCCGCTCGTGTTCCTGTCTTTAATTTGGACCTGAAATTGAAAAGAGCCCGGCTAAACCTATACACTGTTCACTATAACTTTATTACAGTGGGAGTATCACAGAGGTGAAGTCACTGTAGTCCTGTAGGTAGTATGTTGGGTTACTGGACATGAGTCAACGGTTCCAACCCCAGATCAGATATCTAAAACAAACTGAAAAATGGAAAATATTTCTTCAGTGACTTCCTCTCGTGTGAGCGTTAAAACAAAATTACCATGAAAAGTTTCTCAAAAATCTAAGGTTCGGAGTCGACTTTAAAATTAACACTCACAACATTAGTGGTGTGAGGAACAAGGTTGTAATCCTGACTGAAAGATTACTCAGTTTGCCTTGAAGGCTTTATATCTGCTCGAGTCTACAGAAAGGCCCTGTTAAGGCTCTGGAATAGGCATTAGTTGGTATTGTGTTAACTTTCGGGGTATTTTCTTAAGTTCTTTATTCTCTGTTTTTCTTATTTTCTCTACTATTGTATGCGTTCACTAATGAAACATTTGTTTTCATGTACTTCAGCGTTCACTATCGGGTATTATTACACTGAGAGTATCACAAAGGTAAATTCACTGTAGTTCAGTAGATAGTGTGTTGGCTTATTAGACGTGAGTCTGGAGGTTCAAGCCACAGCTCAGTCATTTCGAATAAAACGAAAATATAAAAGAAAATATTTCTTCGGCGACTTCCTCTCATCAGTCTTCTGACAAAAACTCTGGAAGTTAATAACAAAAAAAGGGCCACGAAAAGATTCTCAAAAATCTGTCGTTTAGAGTCGAATTTAAACTCACCACCACCACTCATGTATAAAAAATTAACATACACAACATAAGCGGTATGAGAAACTAGACTAAAAGGTTGTAATGACCAATTATGTATCTACATGGGCGGTGGGAGAAACTAGGCGTTAATCCTGACTAAAAGGTTTGTAAGGACTAATATGGTCGTTCTCAACTGCCGAAGGTTGTAAGTCCCTGTTGAAAGACCCTATACTGTTGTATACGGTTGTATAATTTTACTACATATCTTTCTAGCAATTGCTGAAGGTGTTACTTGTCAATCTAAATAGTTTTCACTGTCAAATTCAATAAGTGTGTGTGTGGTAGAAACATCTGCTCATTTATGAAATAATTTCTTATTGTTGTTGTTATTTTAATTGTCTATAATAAACGATTCAACAATAAACAATTGCCAATAACTATAGAAGAAATTATTTTTGAAATAAATTCTTGGTCAATTCACACAAGCCTTTGTATCGTTGTATTCATTGTATTGTTGGAAGAACATACAACAGTGTATGATTGTTGTTGATAATTTTCTTATAAAAATCCGATACACTCATACACATTTTTTTCCTATGTTTTTGGAAGTTGTATTGGTTTCGTGCTATCAAATTGTGTGAATGAAAAAAATGTGTATATGTTTTCATATGTTGTGTTGGTTTCGGGCTATCAAATTGTTTGAATGCCACGAAATACACTATACGGCATAGCATTGAGCGTTCACAAACAAACAAATATAGTCAATACAACATACAGCATACAAAGTTGTGTGAATTGCCCATCTGTTTTTAAAAACAAACATGGGCGGATTTGATAGTTTAATGGTTTACAAGTTTATTTTTATTTTCATACGATTAATAAATACACATTCATGTATTGTTGTTGTTTGTTTGCTTTAAACAATTAATTGCGTAAAAAACATAAAAGAAGATATAACAGAGAGAGAGAGGGAGACGGGGAGGGAGAACAACAAGGAATACAATTAAATGAGATGATCATTCTCTGTGCATCAATTACAATAAAATTAACCAGTAATTAACCGCAATTGTTTGTGTGGCAATTAATTAACAACTTGGCTATAATAAACGACAGCAACAGCAGCAAGGCAACAACAATTAACCTTTTACATGTTTAACTGTCGTAAATTTTGTTGTAATAAATTTGAATAATTTTCCTTCTTTTTTTTCTGTACGAGTTTTATTGCTTTTGTTTTTATCTTTTAATATTCAGTTCATGTTTTCTTTTTGGACTTGATAAGCCAAGTTTTATTACCATATTGTCGTACGTATTATGCCAAACCCTGTATATTAACGCACTTATTAAAGTGTATTGTTTTGTTGTACGTTGTACAATGAATTATGAAAACTTTAGTGGTTTTGAATATTAAAACAGTTTTTGACTTGGTTTGTGGATTAATTTTTGATTATTGCCATGACAAGTTTGCTAAACATGACATAAAAATGCCATGAAAATATCCTTGTGTACTGAAAAAGTCAGTAGTTTCAGAAGTTTTTCCAAAACAGACATTAAATTATTTCGATCGATTGTAATGATATCAAAGGAATTATTAGTAATAAAAGATGGAAATAAAATGGAAACTATTTTTACTTTATTTTGTTTTCTTTCTATTTTTGGCTTTTAAAATAAACTGCCTTTAGAAAGGAATTCCGTTTTTAGTTTAGAACGAGGCAGCTTAAGGAACAAACGTATACATTTTTCAAAATTTTTACGATTTAAATTACAATTGTAAGTAGCTGTTCAGAGCCAGTATATACCACACCAACGACAGTTCATGTCAAATTGGTTATTCTACACGAGCAATTTCAACTGATATGAACTAGCCATTGAGATCATAACCCCGTTAGTGTTTTTCTTATGCCAATAAGCCGGAAACGTTAGTTTTCAAGGCCAACATAACTCAAGCCATCGGTCAAACTAAGTCTGATTTATGCACCAGACTCATGGAAAATTGAAAATATCGGATGCGCAATGGCAGCGAACAGTGGAACGAAGTCAAACACCGCGCTGACGATCGAGCTTATTGGAACCAACTTGTTGCGACCCTATGCTCCCTAGAGGAGTAAGAGGAACATATATATAATGGCAGCAAATGTATACAAAATTCTGATGATATTTGCAACGCCGAAGTACATGAAAAAAAATGTTCCATTAGTGAACGCATACAATATTAGAGAAAATAAGAAAAACTGAGAATAAAGAATTTAAGTAAATGCACCGAAACTCAACACAATACCAACTAATGCCTATTCCAGAGCCTTAACAGGGCCTTTCTGTAGACTACCAACGAACCTCGAGCAGATATAAAGCCTTCAAGGCAGACTGAGTAATCTTTCAGTCAGGATTACAACCTTGTTCTTCACACCACAAATGTTGTGAGTCTTAATTTTAAAGTCGATTTCGAACGTTAGATTTTTGAGAAACTTTTCATGGCAAATTTTGTTTTAACACTCACACGAGAGGAAGTCACTGAAGAAAAATTTTCCATTTTTCAGTTTGTTTTAGATATCTGATCTGGGGTTCCAACCGTTGACTCATGTCCAATAACCCAACATACTACCTACAGGACTACAGTGACTTCACCTCTGTGATACTACCACTGTAATAAAGTTATAGTGAACAGTGTGTAGCCTTAGCCGGGCTATTTTAACTTTCGGTTCCAAATTAAAGATAGCTACACGAGCAGATATCTTTACTTATAAACCCCATGTCAGGCAATCATACAGTCTTCCAACGGAATGTAATGTTTTTCAGACTGAAATTTGGTGGTTGTTAGTTAAAGCCACAATTTATGTGGATAATCAGACAGTACTTAAGATATTGAGCGGACATACTTTTAGATCGCATTTGGTTTGGAAGTGTGGAAGGATGCTACGCGCTTTTTCGATTCACTCACTAATCATGAGTGCAGATGTCGATCGGATGGCTAAAACACAATCCTACAGTTGGGATACTAATCTTAAGCATGAGTAAGATTAAGTTGAGTGTTATTATAGGAGTTTTAACGTGGCACAACCCATTAAGCACAGCGTCAATAGATCGTACAGGGATATCTCTAGTATCTCTGGGTTATGTACAGAAACAGAAGACACAGTGGATCACTGTACTGTTCTTATGTGCTGATATGTAAGCAGAAATGATTGGGTAGTTAATCTGTCGAGGAAATGATACGTCGGCAGGATTGTAAGCCTGAGGATCTCATACATAAATACGTACATAATTGGTCAAGGAGAATAGTTCAGCCAGGATTAAGATCCAGCTTCTCATAACACTTCTGTTGTTTGTGTTAATTTTATCTATAGGCGGCGGGACACATATTGGCACATACATATGTTGTGTACGTTAATTTGTTTATACATGAGTGGCATAACCTACAGTTTAACGAACGACAGATTTTTGAGAAACTTTTCATGGCAATTTTCTATTTACTCTCAGAGTTTTTGAATAATTGAATATCCTACCTTAAGCATCATGATATTTTGAATTTTTTTGTTTTAATTTCTTGAAGAAAATCAACGGCATACGGTAGGCAAATAAGTAATTTCACAGAGAGAAACTTCTAAAATTCAAAAGTCATGCCATTTAACTCGTGTGTGTGTCGTTTGCGGTGTTTAAGTCGATATATTGTTAAACCATCAACCAATAATTTTCTGAGGCATTAATAAATGAATAAATTAGTGAATTGTTGCACGGTTGAATTGTTGGATAAATAAACAGCAGCAGCAACAGCAACAATAACAATAACAACAACAAATCAAATCAATTTTTTTTTTTGCCATCGTTTAACATGCAAAACAATTTGAAAAGAACAAACATGCCGCTCACTGAACCAATCAACCGGCCAAATAACCAAGCAACCAACCAACCATTCAGTCAGTCGTCCAATTCACTTGTCGTTCAATTTCTTCTTTTTTTTTTGGTTTAAAATTGTTTTGTATTTCGCCTGTACTGCCACTCTCTGTTCATTTTGATTTCATTTCATTTCATTTGTTGTGCGGTTTTCTGTGTATTGTGTGGTGGCATAAAGTGCTGTATGCGCCGCTAGTCTGTCATCTGTGGTGGCATGATGTTTCGACGGCATGTGTCGCTTATTCATGTTCATTATCCGCTATTTTAGTATTTGGCGGTTGGCTTAAACGACTGATAAATGTGTGAATGTGTATGAGCGTGCCTGCAATGAAAATTGTTTAACAAACTAATTTATTAAAATTGGTTGCCGATTTGAAAGCCAAACCAAATGAATGAATAAATGACTGAATAAATGACTGAATGAATGAATGAATGAATCCGACAAAGGAGTACATGAGATGAATACAATATAAACTGTGTACGACGTGTGTGTGCAATATTTTTAAGGTAAATGATTTGATAAGAGCTTATAAATCCCCATATAAAAACAGGTAAGCCAGCCATATGGGTTATGGGATGTTCTTTAAGAGTATTTTTTGTTGTTTTCTATAAACAGAATCCACTATGCGAATTAAGTTTTGGTTGAGAATTTGTTTAATTACTTCGGCCTAGTGGATGATTATGTTACGTTAGTATGCGTTAGACGGGTTGCCTGCAAAAGACTGGTGAACTAGGAGACCTTAAGGCTCAGTATTATACTGGAATAACATTTACAGTCCCTAAAGTCTTACGTCGACTGACGTCATCCCCCTTAGAATTACCCTATATTAGCGTTTTTCTTCGATTTAATTCTACCATTGACTGACAGAAGGTACCATCTCACATGCATTGAATATACTAAAGCGTTCAGTGATAGTTATTTAAACCCAAGGTCAATAGGTCCATTCGTTCGAAAATGCTCTGCAAATGGACTCTTTTCCAATACTACATATCAATCTAGAACCTATAGGTATGCAGCATTGCTGCCTTAATTGCGAATCGATTTATACTTTGTGTTCGAAGTTTAGAAAGTAATGTGTTGGCTTAATACACGAGTGTCCAAGGTTCAAACCCCAGCTACGAGATCTCGAACAAGAACGAGATATAAAAAGATGTTTCCCTCAGCGACTGTCTTCCAACAGTCTTCTGGCAAAAATTCTCATGAAAAGTTTCTGAAATATCTGTCGTTTGTAGTGGAACTTTAAACTGTAGGTTCCGCTACTCATGGGTTAGGTTAGGTTAGGTCGGAGTGGTAGCTCTGATGTCACAAAGCTCACTTGAGCACGCATAGCGGCCCGTTGTGGTGCCACGGGTGAACGCAGTCCCTGTACTAACCAAGTTCCACCAAAGTCAGGGAAAAGGAGGAAGTTGGTCAGCGCAAGGTCTGCACAACAAAAGCACGACTACCCCGCACTGGAGAACCAGCCAGAAAGTTTGATGAACGAAGCTATATCCTTGATGTCAATAGATGATAGCTCCGTTAAGCTAACAAGGAATGGGGAGCCAAATAACCTATATCTACACCTAGCAAGAGACGGGCACTGGCAGAGAAAGTGAACAACAGTCTCCTCTTCCTCAGTGGACCTGCATCCACGGCAAAAGTCGTTGAAAGGGAGCCTCATTCTTTCCGCGTGTCTACCCATGACGCAATGGCCTGTAAGCACGGCCACTGTAGTCGGGATGACATCACGATCAAGACTAAGTAATCGGTTGGTACGCCTTCTATCCATCCTGGGCCAGGTGAGTCTAGCGGTGGAGCAGGACTCCTCATTGACCCAGGATAGGTTGGCGTCCCGAAAGAACCTCCGCGCAATGGTCAACTTGACCGAGGCAAGTGGCATACCCAATTCAACAGAAGAGGATTCCGGAAGGAGCGCACCAGCTCCGGCGAGCTCGTCTGCCCTACAGTTTCCTGGAATTCCGCTGAAGCCGGGGACCCACACCAGAGAGACACTGGAGAAGCGCCGAGAAAGAAGGTCAAGACAGCGGCGACATTCCCTAACGATCCTAGAGTTAATCACGGAACCCGATAGAGATCCTATCGCGGCCTGACTATCAGAGAAGATCGAGACGCGAGTGAAAGGAGCATCGTTGACGAGGATCCATTGCGCGGCTCGGTAAATCGCCATCACCTCCGCCTGAAACACACTGCAGTAGTCCGGCAGACGGAGAGAAATATTCAGGTCCAGTTTCCCAGAGTAGAGTACTCATGGGTAAAATGAACACACACAACACGGCGGGTGTGAGAAGCTATGTTTGCAGTAGTTTCTTAAATATTACGATGGTCGTCTCTTGTAAGCTATGAGTCTAACTAAGGATCGTTAATGGCGAAAAGTTTATATAAAACTGAATATACCTACGATAGTGTAGGGATTAATTTATTTTTTTGTATTGAAAGGAAAGCATTAAGCTGAGCATTAAAATTTATTTCATGATTTTCATAATTGACTGCCCAGACAAGAAAGAAATGAGAAGAAAAAAAATCAGGATAATTGTCAAACAGTATTTAATTTGCAAACAAACATGCAAACAAATCACAGACAGGGGTGTATAAAATATCATAAGATTTGTCTGCTGTAGCAGTTTCCAGAATGATAGGGTTGCCATCTGTTTCTGCCTACAAAGAAAGCCTTCTGTGAAAATGTATTCGATTATTGTATTAGGTATTGAGTTGACAAACATTGTTTATCATTGTGCTTCTTTTTCACAAGATTTGGAGTTTTCCAGCAGTAGCAGTTTCCAGAATGATAGGGTTGCCATCTGTTTCTGCCTACAAAGAACGCATTCTTTGAAAATGAATTAAGTTACTGTATTGCGTATTGAGTTCACTAACATTCCTCATCATTGTGCTTCTTTTTTACAAGATTTGGAGTTTTCCAGTCTTCCCCATAATATTCGTTTTCATATTATTCACTTAAGTCCTTACATTTCTTTTCATTTTTTCTTATATTTAATCTGCATTCAATTTGTCACTATTCCTGTGTCATATTAAAATTGTGTTTTTTTTATTATTTTCGCTTTTCTTTTGACTTCATTTTATTGTTTTTCCTGCAACACTTTAGTGAACCTGTCGTATAAACGATCAATTTGCTGCTGCTGCTGCTGCCCTTGCTTATCTTGTTCGTCAAATAATTGCCTTAATGTGCCTGTCAAAATTGATGGCTTTTTGAAAAATATTTCGTTGTGTTTTTTTGTTTTTGTTTTTGTTTTTGTTTGTATACATATTTTGATTTTAATTTATAATTTTTTTCCTCTTTTTGATAATATTTCCACTCTGCCAAAAGCTGTCACTACAGCTTTTCATCTTTTTTTTTTTGTTTTTTGTTTATGTCGCATGAAGCGATAAACGATGTTGGCGCCAATTGATGCATCATAAATTGCTTTCATTCATTTAGTGTGTCGCTCACTCATTCACGCACTCCCTCACTCATTCGCTCACTCACTCAATCGTGTAGTCATTTCTTCATACGGTTTATTCATGCTGAAAACTGTTTAACAAATAAACAAATAAGGAGCAATAACAACAGCCAGCACAGTTAACAAAGGAGAAGGTAATGCCGCAAAAAATAGTCACACAATCAATGTATGTTGTTATCAACCTGAGCACAGTGGTACAGAGTTATCAAATATTTTTTTTTTGCCATTTTATTTTTTGCTTCAGTTCTATTAAGCAAGTTTTACCTGCTAAGCAGCTGATTGATCTACTGTTAGATATCCTGGAATTATTATTCCCTATTGGGCTGCCAGGGATAGGGATGTTATGTGCGTAGGTGTCTATTGCCTACTATAGACAGTGACAGAACAAGTTTGCTGCTCGGCTTAGATAAGGCCAGCCTGAGGTTGGTTATTAGTTTCATTACAGGGCACTGCGATACTAGATCGCTTACAAGGATCCCACCCAGTTTTTTACTGGGTATGTTGCCTCCAGAAGGAGTTGGGAACTATCGAACACCTTTTCTGTTACTGTGCAGCCCTTAGTAGGTTGAGGTTGAGGTTGAGGAACGTGTTTTGGCACTAAGGCCCTCCATAGATTCTTAAGTAGGTTGAGCTGGTTGAGAGGCTAGGGCTCCAAGGTTGCAGACACGCTCTTTTGGGTGTTTGTGGTCTTTATCCTCCCTTTTCTACCTCTTTTATTTTTACAATTTCCCTATTCTACCATCCTCTCTCTTTCTCCTCAAGGATATTTTGACCTCTGACCAAAGACAAGTACACGTCCTCAAACCCAACGTATCAACTCCTACCAACAAGGGCGAGTGCATTATATTAGATCTAAAAACATAGAGGTTGAGAGGAAAGAGGGTGTAGTGTACATAGACAATAGATTTTAATCTGTTTATATTGTAAGTAACAGAAGAAACCTAGGAAGGAACAGCGTACCACACATGAATAATACATGTAAAAAGCATATATTCACTGTAATGCACTGTGCATTCCACGATTCAATCGTCCACGGACGTCTCTTCTCTAGGAGAAAAACGAGTTCTACGTAAATATATAAAAATATGTGTGATTTTCGGGGACGAATCTCCTTATTTCGCTGAAGCAGAATCTGTTGTATTAATAATAGAACAGAGAAGTACAAACCATATTGGGACGGTGCCCTGATGGCGCGCGCAGTATGTAGTGTGGTAAACTTCAAATGACGGGGACATGGGTTTGATTCCCACCAGACATCGGATTGTTGACACTATATGATTAACCGAAATAGAAAAAGTAAGTGAGAATTTATTACAAAGCAATTCGCGACGATTGTATAAAAAAACAACAAAGTTTCAAAATAAAATTTGTCGCACACTACCCCTTTTCTCTTTGTCCTATTATTATCTTTCTGTTATTCCAACACAGTGGACTGCATGAGTATGAGTTCATCTTTTGAGTGTTGGTCTTAAAAAAAGTGTTCGATACCTTACCCTCAAAAAAATTGTAAGTAAATCGTCAGATAATTGTCAGAGAAATTGTCAGGCAAATAGACAGAAAAATTGTAGGAACAATTGTCAGAATAATTGCCAGAAAAGTTTGGAAAAGAAATTGTCAGAGACATTAGCACAAAAATTCTGAAACAAAATTGTCAGAAAAATTGTCAGAAAAGTTGCCACAAAATTTGCCTGAAAAATTGTCTTCAGTATATTCGGCTTCCATAATAATTTGCAATACAGAAATAGCCCTAGGAAGTGCCAGCCATCGCTGTGTCCAAGATTCGCTAGATATTACCCCAGAAGGGTGACAAAGTGATTGAAAGCACCTTCTTCCTTTTCCGGTATTTGCGCTTAATCTGCAATCAGTCAGACGCATACTCGCTGACCTTCTCTAAAATAGGCATCCCGGAACTAATAACGGGGTTGATAGATTTCGATATGCTATATTGATGAGAAGCTAGGCCGTAATCCTGACTGAAGGGGTGTAATGGCCAATTATGTATGTATGTATGTATATTGCTGCCAAATTAGACTCTTTTATTACGTCATAATGAATAAATAAGCACTCCAATAGATCAATTTGATCAAATGCAAATCAAACTTAAGGTTTTCACATTTCCTCTTAGTTGCTCCACTGTGCCAGTTATAACTACTGCTGGCGTTATAGCTACAGCTGCTTTTGTCGTATCTTTTGTTTATTTTTGTTGGTTTTTTCTCTTGTTTTTCCACTCACTTGTTGGTTTTTACTTGTCAAAATGTGTAAAAAGCCATGTGTTTTTAACATTGTTTTTAATTTGTCACTGCTTTTCGCCCCTCCACGAAATATAAATAAAATTAAAAACATTTTTAAACGCATTTTAATTAACATTTAGTGACAAATTAGTAAGAGACACTACAAGAGCATCATCACCAATCATTTGCCATAAAAAATTTATGGAGCAAAAAAAAACAAATGAAAAAGAATTTCAAAGAGAAGAAATTCGTTTTTCAATAAAAATTTTTTACTGGTTTTGAAAGGAATTCAGAGAGAAAAAAAACGGAAAACAAACAATAAAAAGAACACGATAATAATTCATAAACAAATAAATGGAAAATGTTTAAAAAGCAGATTTTTTTCTTTCTGTACAATATGTGCTCCAGATTATTAAAGAATCCACAAGTGAAATAAAAAAAGTAAAAAAAAGCTAGGGGGGGAAGAGTGGTTATAAAGCAATCTCATGGCTTTTATTGGAACAGAACAAGTGGTTGTCTGTTGATTTCCTTTTGTTTTGTGAAATCTGACAGCAATAAAATGTATTCAATTGAAAATTATTGAATACTAACACAGTAGTAGGCCTGTTCGCTCATACAAGAGCAGTTCAAAAATCATATTAAAAATTTTGGATTTAAGGCAAACATATTTGGTCTAAAGTCGCTTATACTGGAATAAGAATATTCCTCAAGAATGTTGGTTCAATGGAGCTGTCTGTCACTACTTTAGTTAAATATTATTTATTTATTTATTAATTACAATATAATTACAAATTATATTTAATTATATACGAGCTGAGTAACTTAATCATAACCAATCATGTGACATACCTCGGTGTAGTGTCACAGACTACAGTCTCACGCTAATAGTCTAGCACACTACCCACTAGACTACCAGGGCACCCGAAGTTAAACATTATTTTGTGGTTCTCTATGGCTCATTAAGAGAACTCCGTCTCCGTTCGATCTACAAGTCCTAGTATGAGGATTACCAACGCGATAAACTACAGAACCATCACTCGTTAAGCTCTGTTACCTTGGGTGGATGCTGCCGAAAATTGTATTGTTACGTTTTTACCTTTTAAAAACGTTTAAACTATAAGTTCCTAGATTGCAAATAAAATAAAAAAAATAAATCTGTGTTTAGTTTTGATTAAAATCCTTTATTATTCGCACAATTCTGTATGCCACTGTTCACAACTTGATGTAACAACAACAATTGCTTTGTTTGTCATTCCCTTGTGTACACCCTTTGCATAAACAATAACAATTGTTAGACAATTGTCCGGCAGATCTTTGTAACGGAGATCTTCAAACCACGATTACTCCCTTCGCACAAGACTGACTGAACTTTTACTAACTCATTGCCTGATTTGCCTTGCCTTTTATACGGCAACGTAAACAGTCTGATGAAAGTTCTTGAAGGCGAATGTTCGCTGCAAGTCTTCGGAGTTAAACGTCAATCTATGAGAAAGACGTCACTTGTTTATTTTTGATGTTGATTTTATAATTACAATTGAGATGAATTTGCATGATGAACAGACCTATTATACATGTTTTTTATTGTCATGACAAACTTTCTTGTGAGTGTCTTTTATTTGATTTCCTCTGTTTTTTTTCTTCTGATTTATTATTACCAGAAATAAAACAGAAATCTTTTTTTTTTATTTCATTCTAAATAAGCACTTTTTATGAACTCTTAGAAATTTATAGAAAATAGAAAATTAATTTGTTAAGACAAAAATGGTTTTAAAATACATAAAAGGCGTCAGTATTTTTTTTTTAATTTTTTTGTATGTAAATCAGCACTCCATAAAGCATTATAAAGTCGACCTCATTAGAATACAAACAAAAATTGCTACGTTTTTAGTTTATTTCTTAAACTTCCGAATTTTTCAAATGTTTTCTGCTTCTTCCAATACTTCAGGCATTCTTATCCTGTCACGTTAATTGCTTTGGCCTGGCTTGGTTAAAAGCATTTGTAAAACGGAAATATCTTGTTGGTGGATGTCATTTTAATGTACAATTTAATGATAATTTATAATGACGTTTTGTTTATATTATTCTTGCCGCATGTATCTGGCGGCACTCACATATTGAATTGAACGCCAGCAAAATAGAAGACTAAAGAAATACATCCGCACACTCAACTCGCACTCTGCCAAATTTTAAATGATGGCCCATTAATCTAAATGAACGCATGAACGCCAGAACACAAGAATGTGAGATGGCTCTTCTGCTTCTGTTTCTTTCGAGTATTTTCTAAACGTTTTTCGTTTTCTTCTTCAATTTCAAATAATTTTTTTCTTCTCAAAGCAGAATTTAAAAAAATTTTTTTTTTTTCTATTTTAGCCGATAATTGCTGTCTGCAATCGAAATAAAATCGAGAAAACTTTACTTCGAATCTATTTCTGTAGGGTTTCTGTGGTCGGAATATTCAGAATCTTAAAAAAACAAGTTATGGGATTTTGATCACAAAATATTATTGAAGAACCTAGAGACCCTCTGTCATTTTTTTAATTCAGCTTGTAGTCTTATGCGTTCTTATCTTATGAACAGATTACAACGAGGTTACCTAAACGGCAACATTTCGAATTCGCTAAACGTTGGAAGAGGTATTCCACAGGGAATACCACAATATAAGGGCCTCTTTTGTTCTGTATATACATTAACGACCTACCTGATGTCTTGGATAATTGTTGTGTACACATGTACGCTGATGACGTTCAGCTTTATAGGAGCACTCGTATTGAGAATATCAAATTATGTATAGACTTGATCAACTTTGACTTACAGAAAATTGACAACTGGGCTAAGGCCAGTGGATTTTGAATAATCCCTTCAAATCAACATGTTTATTGGTATCCAGAACAAAGAGGGCATTCGTTGTGCCAGATATAATTATCAGGGGGAATAACATAAACTTTTATTGAATCGCCAACCAATCTGGGTATTATCTTAAATGGTCGGCTAATGTGGTCTAATCACATTAACATCATCGTTGGTAGACTCTAACAGATTCGACGCCCTTTGTCATACGTATGCATCCGGTTAAAATGTACCTGATTCCTGTACTTTTTTTTACCGATGATAGGCGTAAACTCAACTTGTCTTAAAAATAATAAAGCCAGACATGTATTTATTAAAGGACTTCGCAACCATATATCACAATTTTCTTACCAGATATTTGGAATTAATTTTGATAACCTCTTAAATATTAAATGTCTTACTCTCCTCCATGAGATCATTACCTCAAAACTGCCAACGTATAGTACTTATTTAGCAGAATTGAATTTGCAAGATCCAACTGTGGTAGAAAATTTATCTGAGAAGACAAGTCGAATATGAAAGTTAGAGAATTTCGCGTCCTAAGCAGTCGGTTGCCTGACAGCTCCCTCCTTAATTGTCCTCAGTACAGAACCCCTTTACTCTATGATTTTGGGAAGTGCTTTGCAATGATATTTAGTAACAAAAATTAATTAATTAATCTGGCAGCTATATGTTCTTTTTAAAAAAAGAGGATTTTTCTATGACATGAATCAAGAATGTATCTAGAAACAGGAGCAGGAGTTCCCAGCTGCAGAACGCAATATTCCAATCCCAAGGTGAAGCTTGTAGGTATCTTTCAAACAGAAGACGATGTTCTTAATTCAACTTGGTTAGTAGATTGTTGCCATAGTCTAGTTGGTAGTGTGTTGGTTTATTAGATGTGTGGTAGAGGTTCAAACACCAGTCCAGACGTCTCGAAAAAGGAAGAAATGAAAAAAATGTTCTTCCTCTCCGCAGTCTTCTGTGAAAAATTGTGAAAGGATAATAAAATTACCATGAAAAGTTTAATACACACTACATGGATGGTGTGAGAAACTAAATCGTTATCCTGACTGAAGGATTATAATGACCAATTAGATAAGTGAGTAGGAGGTACAAAAGTCAGGACACATTGTTAATTGTCCTTAAAGAAAATTGACTTTCAGTGTCGTAGAAGATTTTCTTTAAGTAGATTATTCCAAAGGGCAAGGGGCAATTTAAAACTATTTACAGGCGCAATATACAGCTATGGACATTAAATTAGCACAAAACTTCGTCATAAAAATAATCATATTTTTTATAGTATTTTAGGTCTACTCATAAAAAAATTTAAACATAGGAACTTAAAATACATATTCTTCTTTAAAAAGAAACAAAAATTTTGACGATATTGCCAGTCATCTGCTCATTAAGACCTGAAACGTACCAAACGCCAGATTTTAGCTGGACAGTAAAATAGCACAAATTAAAATTTCTGGAATAAAAATGAAGTGCTGTAATAAATAGTAAAAATATTAATGTTTTCAGCTTATTTGATTAATATTTAGTAGAGTAGCCCCTATTTTCAAGCGCCACGTGGCATCTGCGGGACAATGTTCTTCGGGAAAGTTCTTTGGGAATCGAGTACCAAGCGTTCCGTATTCCAATGCTCAAATCGTCCAAATTTTTGTACTTTTGTTGAGCAATTGTACATTTCACATCGTTCTAGGGGGTTTTCAATCGAGTTTAAGTCAAAACTTTGCGATGGCCAGTCTAAAACGGGAATGTGCTCTTCATAAAATCAATCCTTTGCCTGCTTAGATGTGTGTTTGGGGCCACTATCTTGCATAAATATGAATAAAACTGGCATGTATTTAAAAGCTTATGGTTCCATTTTATTTTTTATATTGTCCAAATACTGATGACAGTCCATTTTTTTTTACAATGGAACTTACACCGTGCCTTGAAAACGCTCCCAGCACCATTGTGTTTCCTCGAACATGCGTTATGGTCCTTTGAGCATAGCGTGGATTGAATGTCTGACATTTTGGCCAATGAACAACCATTCTACCATCCGGTCCCATACGATTTACCTTTGTTTCATCACTCCAAAATATTTTTTCCAGGATGGGAGGTCTTTAGCATTGTGGGTGCGAGCAAACGTTAAACGCTTGAGTATATTTTTCTTTTGGTAGAAGGGGCTCCTTTCGGCAAGAGCGTCCAAAGAGCTTTTTGTGATTAAGACGTCTTTATAGGAGCCTGTCCTATAAATTTAATCTGAATTGAGAGTTAATTTCGTTCAAAATATCGCGTGGCGACATGAGAAGCTCCTTCTTTGACTTCCGGACAATAGCACGACCAATGATTTCGGTTTGTTTTCTTGACACGTGGCCTTCAATTTTTGTTTTCTGCGACATTATTCTGTTTGGTTTAAAGGAAATGATGACGTTATAAATCATTTTTCGCTAGCAATTCGAAATTTCGGCAATTTCAGCCAGCTTTTTCAGATCATGCCACAAGTTAACGATAATGAGCTTTTCCTCAGGAGAGTAATCTTTTCCACGTACCATTTTTTTCAAAAATTACTTTAAATGCCACAAAATTGAAAGAATATACCGTAAAAATAAAAATACTCCAACAAAACTTGTACCTAAAAGACTTTTAGGCACGTTGTGCTAATTTACTGTCCAGCTCGAATTTAGGTACCGATACAAATTAGCAGTCAAAACAAAAAATATATACGATAATGGTAATATTTTTTGTTAAACAACAGCTAGATGTCATCGTGCAACATTGCAGACTAAAACAATTGGCCTAATTACGATACAAATGAGAAAAAAATCACAATCAAAGTATATATGGATTTTGTGCTAATTTAATGTCCATGGCTGTAAAAGCTAACAATTAATAAATTTTCTGTATGTAAATAACATATGAGCAGAGGTAAATTTAATAGAGAACCTAAAAAATAAATTTTAATTTGAGTGACAGAAATAAAAATTTGTTTCTCAGAAAAACCTTTAAGTCGTGGCAAATAAGTGTTTTTACTGCATTTTTCTGTCTATCTTTTCTTTTCTTTTTTATGCTTTTCTTTGTATTATGCTGAACTTTAACCAGCTGCCTAAGTGAGGTTATAGGGTTGAATATTGTTTTTTAAAATTCACCAAGAATTTCTTAAAAAATAGTCTGGAGCGTAGGCTTCTTGAAAAAAAAACAAATTTCTACAAACACTCCACATAGCGGCAGACAAGTATTTCTTTGAATAGTTTTTCATTCACACTTTAAGTGTGTTTTTCACTATTTTAACTTGAAACTGTAAACTTTTGAAAGGAAAAGTTAAGAAAAGTTAGCGAAAGTTTCGTGTTGTTGTTGGCAATTTCAAATATTTGCCTCTTTGTGGTATTTTTTGGTGTTAGAACGTCTTGAGCTGCAAATACAAATTAAAATTTTTCAGATGCGGTCAGAGAGGTGTCATAATGTGAGAAGAACTTAATTTGTGGCAATGTGTACAATGGTGTAAGGCTTTCATAGCTGTAGTCAAAGAAAAAAGTCTACATACCTCGCTATATGTAGACTTTTTCCCAGTGATTTTTATCAAATTTAAGAAGGTGTTATGAGGTTGTTTAAGGCAGTTACAATTAAGAATGTTTGAAGACAAAAACGAAAATAAAAAAATATAACCTAGAGATTATTAGGAAAAAAAAAAACAACGCATACAGCGTTGTATGGAGACTTTTTTCTGTGACTGTATGTATACTAAAGGCTGATGGAGGAGAATCACAATGTATGTATATTAAATGTTGTTTTTAATTTTTAGATGAGTGATAACAAATTCCTATTTATACCATTACTTTCGTGGCACCCTATATAGGAAATTAAATTAAAAAAAAAGTTTGCAAAAACAATTTTGAATACGAATGATTGATTACCTTAATTTGATGTACATATACCTTGAATATAATTTTTCAATTCCTAAATAATTTATTAAAATATGTTGCACAGTTTGTGTTTATGCGGCAAAGTTTCCTTTCAATAAAATATTCTTCCCTTTTACGTAATTTTCTCATTTAATTTTAATTTGCCTTCCCTTTACTTTACGCTGTGCTGGTAACTATTTCTGTTCATCGAAATATTTACGTCATTTGATTAATTTGTGTGGTGGTGCCAGAAAGGAAATTTAGATTTCCATAGGCTTTGAAGTCTTTTCTGTTCGTGCTTTATTAATTAATCATTTTCACACCTGATTTCAGAAATAAATTAATGGTTTTTACTTTAATTATGTATTACTTTAGGCGTATAAAAGAAAAATAAAATACTTGAGTTTTTTTTTAAACATTTCACATTTTGGTTGTGAGTGACAGTTTAGAAATGAAAAATAACTCTTGCCAAATTGCCCGAGTCACTTTAAAAGCGACTAATACCTTACAGCTACTGCTATGGGATAAGCACTTACATTTTGCCTTCTCAAAAGCTTTACTTTCAGGCTGCAATTAGCTCTTCAGGATATTCGTTTTCCTCGTCACATGATCTACAGTTAGGCTTGAAATGATCACGAATCTTAACAAATGTTCTTTAAGCCTACAATATACGGTAAGAAAACTGGCTACTATTATTAGGCTACTCCTGCATAATCTTTTTATAATTACTCTGTAAAACTTTACATTGCCTCAAGCCCTTTTGACCTAAAAGGTTCTTTGCACCCCTCTATCTACCCTTTCTCTAAATATATGTTTTCAAAATCCTCATCCCACTCCACAGAAAGATTTTGATTCCATTAGCAGTGAGAAGCTTTTCTTCTGTTAAGCTCGTCTGCTTGCGCATTGTCTTAAATTCCCACATGACTTGCTTATTCAACTTACCCAACTCCGCGTCTATCACTACGTAATTTCGAGCCATCCTCATAGATTGGCGACGAAATTCTATGGCAGATAGTGTAGCTATATTGTTTCGCTTTTACATGGTTTAACATTAAAATTATAAACAAAAGTTACAAAAACGAAAACAATGAACTTGTTTACATGATAAACAAGTAAACAAAAATGCAACAACACAAATACACAAACAACAATAATAAAACAACGATGATTACATTTATAGGGATCTCGAGAAGTCGAAGCCACGAACGTTCGACTTTAAGATCATCCATCAGACTGCTTACGTTGCCATATAAAAGGCGAGGCAAAAGTGGCAGGCGAGTGAGTAAAAGTTCAGTCAGTCTTGTGTGAAGACGTGCTGTGTTTGAAGAGTGTAATCGTGGTTTGAAGATCTCCGTTACAAAGATCTGTCGAATAATTGTTTAGTAATTGTTATTGTTTATGCAAAGTGTATAAATAGAGAAATAACAAAAGAAAGCATTTGTTGTTGTTCACATAAAGTTGTGAACAGTGGCCCACAGAATAGTGCGAATAATAAAGAATTTTAATTAAAACTAAACACACAGGTATTTTTTTTTATTTGCAATCTAAGAGCTCATATTTTAAACATTTTTAAAAGCTAAAAATTTAACGTGAACACATCTATGTACTTGGAGAGTACTCGCGAGTTTCCCCATGGATTCTGAATATTTCACTTTGGGAACGAACACTCTCCTCTTGTGTGTCACTATGCATTCTGTGACATTCGTATAAAACAGCATGAGGATGATTCAGTTCAGAAGACCAGCTATCAGTCACTCGATGATGCCCTCTGATGTGGGGGGATTTAAGCGTATCAATTTGCCGAATTTACAAACTATGATGATATAATGCCAAGCTGAATTGATTCGGCTTGTAGGTATACTCAATTAGGATAAAAATATTGTCGTCCTTTAGTTCAAATACCAGCTCTATCATTTTGCAAGAAAAAATAGAAAAAAAAATAGAAGAAAACATTCTGAAAATCCTCTGAGATTAACTAACTAATTGCCATGAAAGAGCTTCTAAAATCTAAAGATCACTGTAAGTCCTGCCTCTTATGTTTGAAACTGTCACAAACACAATACGAGTTGTAAAGTTAATTATTTTAGGAATGTGTGTTTTTGATGTGAAAGAATTTCACATAAGAATTGTATAAATTTTGCTTTAAAAACGCTGTATTAACAGAAAATATGATTGTGAAGCAGGTGTTCTGAAACTTTTGCCCCATTACTGTACAAGCAACTTAAAAGCATATTGCTTTTGAGTTTATTTCGTTAATATCGTATATTTTATGCAACAATATTTTATAAACGACAACGACTCTTATTGAAAACTTTATTTTATTATTTAAAACGTATTAAATGTGTAGCACTTAATGACAGGTTGAAATAACAGCACCGTATGCAATACCTCTCGCTCTCTCTCCCTCAATATCACGAATATAAAAGGCAACATGTTGCCAAAGCAAGCTATAGCAACAATACAGCCAGCCATCTAGTGTATACAATAACTTAATAAAACCGTTAACTAATTTGTGTTTCTTAAATCAATACACTCCTCTGTTCCCTTTAATAAAAAGAAGAATAGCTTACGCATTCTTTCTCTCTATCTTTCTCTCTCTATAGGTATTTGTACAGATGATATTGGTATACTTTGAGAGTGTGAAACTTTGTAGGGATATGAGCTTGTGTGTGTTTTTGCGTATGTGTGAGTGAAATCATATTTGGAATGTGTTTTTCGCTGTAAGCATTTTGGAATTCAATATTTTGTTTTTGTTTATATCCTTTATCCATGGTAATAAAGAATGTGTTTTTGTTTTTATTTTTTACGTAGAGGCAGAAAGTGAGAGTGGGTATAGAGTGTAAGTTTAATACCTTAAGTAAGTGTTTACATATTTTTATAAGCATGTATATATGGCAGCATGTGTGTGAATTTTATTTACCTCTAATCCCTACTACTTACGCTCTTTACACTTGCCCTTACTTTTTATCTATTATTTGAGTATTTTAGTTAACATTACAAATACAAACACAAAACTTGTTTACATTATTTTTATTTGGTTAGAGGGTATAGTTTTCTAAGGTTTCTCTACTACGGTAGCACAAACATTAAACATTTTTAAAGCATTTCAGTATGTTTTAATACTTTTTTCTCTTTCTCTTTTTTTTTTCTTTTTCTATTAAATATTGTAAAGAGTGTTGTGATGGGTTGTTAAGTGCGAGCTAGGGTGTGGGCTGTCTGTGTTGGGTGGATGATATGTAGTTGTATTGCGTATGATACATTCTCTGCGATAATATGTGATAATTTGTTAAAGGAGACTAGTACTCTTTAAATAATTGATGGCTTTTAGGGTTTTATTACCATTTTATGTTTTTATTATATTCTTGCTCTTGTTTATTGCCCACTTTTCTCATTCTCTCTCTCTCTCTCTCTCTCTCTCTCTTTTGCCTGGCTTTAGTGCCTCAGATATTAATTTATGTTTCTGGGGAATTAAAAAGTGAAAAAAACCTTGTTTTTCTTTCTTTCTTCTTTCTTTTTTGAGACTAGTATGTGGCTAAGTAATAAATTATTGGTTTGAATATTTAATTACACACTATTTGTTCATGTTATTTTATTTTTGTAGGCCAAAAAACATCCTCTTGTAAGAAATGAATTATTTCCGTAATGTTGCCTGTAATAGCAATAAAATTTGAATAATTTTTCAAATAAATGTTGAAAAAAGAAAGAAAATTGCTTGAAAAACATATAATAAAGGAGTAATATAATAAGTATAAGAGTATAATAAAGAGTAAATAACGATCTAACATCACTCATACTGTGCGTGTTAATTTTATGCATGAGTAGGAGGGAGGGGGTAGCTTCAGTTTAATGTCCACCCTGAAGTATAGATTTGATAAGGTTTTAACGAAAAATTTCAATTTTTATTTCTAAGATTTTGACAGAATATTGCAGAGTGAAGGTGACCGAAAGAATTATTCTTAATTTTTTTTTTTACTCGCGAATTGCATGTTTGAAACTGAAAGAACATCGATAGTTTCTATTCCTAGGCCTAAAAATATGAATCGGAGGCGAAACATTGAAGAGGCAGTGCGGACAATGGTAAAAAAAATTTCCCAACTATATAGAGTCAATGTTGTCTGCTTTAAAAAACAGATTATCATAACAGGTTATGTTGAGTAGTATGATAGTAAGACTAGGAAAAGAACTATATACTATAAGATATATCTCATGGCTTATTGGAATACGCTTTAACGATTGTGTGCATCGTTTAAGCTCTCAGTAAAGTAAGCTGCCAACCAAATATAATGCATAACGTACTCGTATCGTTTATGTATGTACGTATATCCTTCATTTTTATTTAATACATTACATGTACTTCCCTTATATTTTTTAGAGTAAGCCTATAATGCCTCCTCCAAGCCTATTGCCCTGGCAAATTTTGGCATGCTGCCCCTTGTCAACAATGGCACCCGGATGTTTCCTATCGGGATGCATTAATGTTTCACAGATTCCAAGAATGATGGTTCATTCTCATCGCCAAAGAATCTACAAGTTGACCAAGAGACGACCGTCATTCTGAATAAGTGTACTTCGTATCTACAGTGCCATATCGTAAATACCAACTTTAAGTTATTCCCCAGGTTGTTCCTGTTTAGACTGATGTATGACTCAAATGTCCTGTTATTGGTATTTCTCAGCAAACATTTTGATTAGCTCAAACACATTTGGTTTGGAAAGAGTTTTTGTCTCTATTTATATTTTCTTTCGTTGATCGTAACTTTCCAAACATCCCCTAGCACTCGACATAGGGGTTCTGTCCCCACCAACTATCCTCTTCGTAAGCTTGTCTTCCTGCTCATTATCAAGAATATACACTTGACCTGGAATTTAGCCGAGGGTAATCTTATTTTCCTTTATTTCATTAGTGCCCTACTACCTTCGATTTAACATCATAAGAGATGAGTGCTTGAATGTCAACCTAACTGTTTATAGTATTGTTATCCTCTGTCTTTTATACGTCCTATCTAAGCTGAATTGAATTAATTTTGCAATAGCAAAGGCTTCTGTTTAAAAGATACCCATGAGTTTCCCCATAAGCACAGAATATTTCAAGCTTGGATTAAAAACTCCCACTCTAGTGCTAACATCCGTTCTTGAACCATCTGGGTTTCACAAAATAGTATATCCTCCTTTAATAGAGTATATAGTACAGCTTCTAGACTCTTCCATTCACTTTTATTACCTTGAATCATAGAATTTTGTGGTGATGTCGAGGGGCGGTTACAGTTTTCAGTGGCTGGTAAGGTTTCATCCGTAATATTTTGAGATCTCATGCGTTAAAAAGTTTGGCAATGGCAAAGATATTCTGTTCTATTAGGCTCCTGTATTCTCAGGCTCCAATGCATCTGTAAACTCCACTGTCATGTAAGGACATTTATCACCCTGCTAAATTCCCTCCCCTCCCTTTGTAGTCATCGTAGTCTAGTAGATAGTGTGTTCGCTTATTAGACGTAAAGCCCGGGTTCGAGCACCAGGTCAGGCACCAAAACGAAATATAAAAAAATATTTCTTCGGCGACTTCCTCTCAGCAGATTTTTGGCAAATACTCTGAGAGTGAATAAACCTGCCATGAAAAAATTTCTCTAAATCTGCCGTTCGGAGCCGACGTTAAACTGTATGTCTCTCCACTCAAGTATAATATTAATGCACCCAAGATGAGTGATGTAATCCTGACTGAAGGATTGTAATGGCCAATTATGTATGCATGTAAGCTTCCTCTAAGCCAGTCTTAAGCTAATGATCTTCCTGATATCTGGGATGGGCCAGACAACATTAGTAATTTTGAATGCTGTGCAGTGTTGCCATTGTGTTCTATGCTACATTTACGCTCTTCATGCAACTCGTGAACATTCTCTGGCTGCTTTAGCAGTTCTTTTGCCTATTGGGTAACGATGAGAACAACGCAATTTTTTTAAATAAGATTTTATGGAGAAATAAATGAAAAATTTTCCCAATTTTATTGAATTTTCTTATTATTTTCTTTATTCCCTTAAATTGACTAATTTTGGCAACAGGCTCTTGTGTGTATTTAAAATTTTTGATTGTTTACAAAAAGTTAATCAAGCCAAGCCGTTATTTAATCATATTTTGTTTTAAGGTTTTAATAAAAAAAACAAAGAAAATAAAAAATTCATGGATAAAGTGTGGCAAACATCCGTCGAAATGTAAAAGTATACATACGTTGATTTATTAACTCGTCTGTAAAACACAAATAAAACAACGAAAAGTTAAAAGACCAGCATGAAAATTTCTTTCCTCTTTTCTCTCTCTCATTTTTGAAAAGCATACAGATTAGGGAACGCTTCAATAAAACTGTAAGAAGAAGAGAAAATAAATATTTTATAGACACTGAAAATATTAGTCAAAGTATCGTTTATGAAAATAAAGTCCCTAAAACAAAAAAACATAACTTTTCTCTGCAGGATATGTATAAATAAGAAGAGCAATAAAGCAAAAAAACAAGGGTTATAGTGAGGGAGGGTTAAAGTATTTATAGGGAAAAAGTTTGAAACAAAACATAAAAATATTGGAAAATGTCTAAAGGAATCCTGAAAATTAATTCAAAAGCTATAAACTTTGCGTGGAAATTGGCTTAGGAAGGACTCCGCGCTAACTAGTTTTCTTTATTGTTCTTGTTTTTATTTCGTGGAATACATACTTATTGTAGATTTTATCTTAATTATGCTCCGCATAAAAATTCATTCGAATGGAAAACAGAATGTAAAAAAAAGAAAGAAAGGAAATGTTTTCGGCATTCGAAATAAAAAAAATACGAAACGAATAAAACCGCACTGCAAAATCTTGACAAATGACAGCAACAATATCGGCAACCAACATTGAGGCAAACGAATGGATAGAAAGAAAGAAAAAATTTGAACATTTTCCAAATTTAATTCTAAAATCATTGACTTGCAAACAATGAAAAAAAAAACAATAAAAAAAATTCTCAAAAAATATTAAAAAAAAATTAATTCTGAATAATTCAAAGTGTTTTAATTTTTTTTTATTGAAAGCATTTGTCATTCCCATAGCTTTGGCGAAAATTAATATTAAATTAAAAAAAGAACAATTAATAAAAGTAAAATTATAAGAAATATTCATAAAGTAACCACAGTGCAACTGACAAATTTTAAAGTGATTTATTGTCCTTTTTTTATTGTAAGTTGGCCTATAAAAAAAAATTTTTGTGTAACAAAAGTATTTCGGGCCTTAAGAAAAATAAAAGAAAATAAAAGGCTATTTAAGACAAAAAAAAAACGGCCATAATTCACTCATAATTCCAAAGAAAACAAATTAAATTGATCGCATAAAAATTATATTCTAAGCCCTCTTAATAACTTTAATTAAAAATTTAAACTTTAGTACTGCAATTATTGAAATAAAATGAAATGAAATTATTTCCTTCAATTTATTTCAGCCATTCCTTTCGTTCTTATTTAATTAATATGGTCATTAAGACCCTCTAGTTAGGATTACAACCTAGCATCTTACACCACCCATTCTGTGTGTTTCAATTTTATCCATGAGTGGCAGGATCCCCATGACTGATTATTGAAAAACTTTTCATGGCAATTTTATCTTATACTCAGAGGTTTTCTCAGAAGAATGCTGAGAGTAAATTGCCAAAAAAAAATCTGATTTTCTTATTTTATTTTGTTCAAGTTCTTCTTTGTTCAGTAATTTGATCTTTTGTGGCCGACTTCTTTTCCCATTTAATATCACCACAAAATTCCAAACATTCTCGAAGCAAAAGATATATCTGGTGTTGCTGTTGTTTACACATCTCAGTGTATCGAATTTTTTCCTCTCTAGAATGTTATGGAAACTATTCAAGGCTCGAACCCTGTTGGATTTTGATACACAAGCTCGCATCTAATAGGCTAATACACTAACTACTTGTCTATGGCCAGTTAAAGTACTAGGGTTTCAAATCACTTGCTCTCATCTAATTAATAGGCCAACACACTAACTATTACTTTACGATGACTTCAAATATTAGAATGGTAATCATGCTTACCGAGATGCCGAACAACATTTTGTCGGTTTGTCGGCGTAACGCGTATGGGGAGAGACATTTTTGGCATACTTTGCGTAGATTGAGGGTAGTATAAGAAAAGATTTGGTCGCAGTATACCAGCAGCTTTATACGCCAAAACAAAATTACTCTCGATATATCTAGGTCCAGGAACTCATAAGAGATTGACACAAAACAATCGCGTTATGCGATCCCGTTGGGACCTTAAGTCATAAAAACAAAGAGACTTGATTGCCGCCTCGCTGTCTGAAATGAATGAAATTCTAGCATATGAATATCTCTTATTCATTACTGTATTATTACAGTATGATACACACTACATTAGTCAAGTATTCGGAAGGGTATACTAAAATAAAACCATTCGTGGAAAATCTTACTCCAAAGTTTTAAACTGTCAGAGAGAATCTTCGGAGAACCAGTCTGCTCTGCATGGCAGTCTAGAATAAAATCCGCTATCAAAATTTGACTCAGACGAACTAAGGTCAACTGCACTTAGAACCTAGTAATCCTCAGATAGAATAAAGCAGTGAACGAAGCAAACAATGTGAGGTGTGAGTGACAATTGAGGGATTAGATTCGAAACATAGAGGCACTTAAAGCTGCCACTAAACAAGTCTTCTTCTCTTCTTTGTTGTGTTACTTTGTCTGCTTTTCAATACTTAAGCTATTTTCTGGCAAGCAGATTATTGATCTACTGCTGCAGATTCTAGAATATTAGTGTTGTCATCTGTTTTATTTAGAAACAAAGCATTTCGTATTGTGTGTGATAGTGAGTAAAATTTGCTCATGAGGTAATGCTGCCTTGCCGTCCTGTGACGCACGTTGTAGATGTTATTCTCTCTGAAAGGATTAGTTGGAGGAGAATTATTGAATGAATTGTTTGAAAGGATTATACATTAACTCCTACAATTCCTATAAGGAAGCAATATGCCATAAAAAATTTCTTTCTTTTTGTCAAGTTTTTATTTTATTTTTTTTTTTAATAAAATTGCCATGAAAAGTTTCTTAAGAAAATCTGTAGTTCGGAGTTGACTTTAAACTGTAGGTCTCGCCACTCATGTATACAATTAACACACCCTACATAAGTGGTGTTAGAAACTAGGTTGCAATCCTGACTGAAAGGTTGTAATGACCAATTATGTATGTATGTATGCAAGTTTTTTTTTTATTGTAATTGAACTGCTATTTGCCGTTTTTATTTGATGGCACAATTCCTTTCCCACGAAGCCGAAAGTCTTTCTGTGGCTCTTGGCAAATGTTTTACAATTGCCGCTTGAATAGAACCCACCAAGTTTTACAAATTCTTCATGAATTTAATAGAAATCTTTGTGCAGTAATTCGATCTTTCGTGGCTGACTTGGGTGGCATTTCTTTTCCCAATTGAAATCACCACAAAACTCCAAGCTGTTGCGTTCTTTACTCTACTTAGTGCATCAAAGATTTTCCACTCTAGGCTGTCATTAGAAATTATTAAAGACTCGAACGCTGTATAGAAAAAAGAATTATTTTAAATGTTTTTATTTTTTTTTTCTCTTCAGACTTTATTTAAATTCCACGCCAGATAATATGAAAAACAAATTGTTTTTTAATTTTTGTTTTTTTGTTCAACAACTTTTTAAGTTGGAAAACATTTCACCGCCTATATGCGGGTGCGTATGTGTGCAGCAAACATTGAACTTTATTATGGCCACGTTTATATAAGTTTATGAAAAGTGAAAAAGTTTTAATTGATTTTAACGCTCGTCAAAAGCAATTCTTTTTCAACTTAAGAAAGTTTGTTTTCACTTTTTTTTTCGCGTGTATTGTTCGACGAAAAACCAGCACAGAACAAACAAGAAACAACTTAAAAAAGAAAAATAAAAATAAAAATTAATAATAAGACTTGAAATTTGTTAAATGATTTGTTATTTGTCAACACATTGTTGTAATATTTCATTTATTAACTGCAGGGCTATTTGTCATGAGAATACTGCATGCTTTGAACTGAAGTTGAGTTGTCTTTGAAAAATATTTTCTTTAATACAATATTTGCTTTCAAATTAGAGTTTATGATTTTAAAACTCAAGTGCACAATCACATGCGAATGTATCTGTGGAATTTGTTGTTTTTTTTTTAAATTCTATTTTTATCATATCCCTGGTGGCTGTCGCGCCATTACTGAAACCATAAAATATTCAATCCCACACCATCATCCATAAACAAACCAAACAGCAGCATATGTTTGCTTTGCTTATAAAAATGTTGTAAAGATGTTTGAACAGGTCCTTTGTTTTATTTGTTTTTATTGGATTCTTTGTTTTCTGTTTATTAAATTTTAAAAATTGTTTTTAGATTCTTGGAAATTGTTTAACCCCACCTCTACAGGTATGACACAGTTTGTGACACTTGAAAAAATACTGTTGCAAGGCTCAGCTTAAGCTTTAGCGAATTTTTTAAATAAAATTGTACAGACGAGAGTACGTAGTTCAGTCGCCAGCTCAGACCTCTCTGGCAAGAACTCTGGGAATAAATAAAATTGCCATACAGGTCGCATATTCCCCAAATCAGACATCTTCCAACAAAACGGCGACTTTCTCTCAGCAGATTTCTTGCAAAAACTCTGAGTGTTAAAATAAAATTACCATGAAAAATTTCTCAAAAAATTTGTGAATCGCAGTCGACTTTAAACAGTAGATTCCGCCACTCATGTACAAAATGAACACACACAACATAAGTGGTGTGAGAAGGTTTAGGTTTAGGCTAGAGGACGTGTACTTGCCAATAAGTACAGTATCCGGAGGTTCAATTGACCCATTGGGGAGAGGATAATAGGGGATATAGGGAAAAAGGAGAGGAAGTAGTAAAGGAGGAATAAGGAAGCAGAGGAATTACACAGACTAATAAAACATACAAGAGAGCTTGACTACACTATTGAAGTCCTAGCACTTCTCAATCAGCTCAAACTAATAATGAATCTATGGAGAGCCTTTGTGTCGGCTCTCGACACAGTATTCAAATGATGTGAGAAACTAGGTTGTAATCCTGTACTGAAGGGTTGTAATGACCAATTATGTATGTATGTTATGTGTGTGTATAATACACATCTCAGAATCTCCGCTGCAAAATGTCGTGCAGTCTAGTTTGTCCCACTGTAAAGTACTAACTCCCTATAATTTTTTTATTTAAAATACCTGTAGATTTTTAACGAATTTTTTGTTGTTGTTATCGTTGCTGCCCACACCTTTTCTTTCTTTTAATACCCAGGGGTAAAATGAAATATTGTTTGTCAAAAATATTACTTTTCAAAACACAGAAGGGTCCTCACAACTCCCTACCTTGTAATAACGAAAGAAATTCGTCTTCTTATATACCTTATGGTTATTAAAGGTGTTTCAGATTTTCTGTAGAATTTCTTCGTTTTTTCTGCTTTTCGTTAGAAATTAAATTTGCGCTGAAATCCTGAAACGTGTCATTTAATAACTTTAAAGAGCAAAATTTTAAAAGAATTTTCCTCCTTTGTTTTGAGTGTCATTCTTGCCTGAAGCACACTTTCACACTGGCAATGTGTATTTATTTAGACCCGCCAGCCAGTTTTTGGTGCAGGTGAATTACATTTTTGTTGTTTTTTTTTGATGAATTTATGGCCCATAATCCATCCTTTAAAATATTGTGGAGTTTATTAAGTGTTTAATGGTCAGTTTTAATGAAATTATTATGACGAGAGCTTAAGGGCCATCGTCATAAATGGCGCTAATAAAGGTAAATTATAAAGACATGGATTTAGCTGAAGGGCTTAATTTCGAGTGTATGCGATTTAAATGAATTTATTGAAGACACAGAAAGAAAGAAAGAATATTAATGAAGTCCTTGCTGTGGCCAAAATTGACAAGAGTTTCAGGGGTGATCCTTTTTATTGTTATACAAATGAAACGAATGTAGCAAGAGGAGTTCATTGAACGCAGTAATATGAAGTTGGATTTGCAATGAATCATTTTACTATCGGTGAAAAATGAATTCATTACGACAAATCCAATCTCAAGAAATTTTTTATGAAGCCTGACCTGAAAACCGAACTTTAATGTCAATACCGAGTACCAATGCCTATGATCCTCTATATTTGGCCACTGAAATCATACCAAATTATTACAAGAAACGAACGAATGCAAGTGTTTTCTATGAACATAACTTTCGAATAATATGCTTGAAAAGAGGACCTGCTAAGAAAACATAAAATGCCTTTGTGACGTAAATCTTGGCTTACTAGTAGAGAGCTTGTTGTTCAAATCCCAGCTCAGACACCTCGAACAAAAGCAGTTTTCTGGCAAATGCTCTCAAGAGTAAATAAAATTGCCATGAAAAATTTCTCAAACCTGTAGTTCATGATCGACATTAAACTATAGTTTACGCCACTCAAGGATAAAATTAAAACCACACAACGTTTGTGGTGTGATAAGCTAGGTTGTAAGTCTGACTACAATCATTAACGCAGTATACAATCAAACATGTTCTTACATACTCACATAGTTTTTAAATTAAAATTGGCTACCAGAAACTGAAATATGCTTGATGCATCAATGTGATTCAAATTCTCCTTAGTGAGGACAGCTACCATTCTGCTAAAATCACTCTTATTTACGATTTAAGTATCTCTGGGTCTTATCCTTATGTAAGTCGCCCTAGAGGGGCTTAGTGATTTTGCATGCCGTAAACTTTCGCTTGTAAACCGATTGTCAGTATCTTGAAATGCTTAGAACTTTGCAAGTTAACATTCTGCGATCGTTTGCCGCTTCATTTACAACTACTCTTGGCTGTAGACTAGATTAGCAATTAATTGGCACTGTACTGTACTATACATGGAGAAATGGTTAGACTTTGTGTCCCCCCTCTTAACGTTTTTTTTTGCCATTGGGTTGTCAGTAAAAATTGTAATAATTATTCGACCTAAACTTATGCTAGTCCTGTTCACATACTTCTTTATGGCAATCCATACCTACTGGAAGACCGTATCATTATAAACACTCTAAAGAGGCCTATTATACCTATCTGTATAAGAGGGTCTATTTATATAATACATACATACATACATAATTGGTAATTACAACCCTTCAATCATTATTACGACTTAGAGTCTCATACCACTTATGCTGTGTGTGTGTTTATTTTATCCATAAAAGGAACCTACAGTTCAAAATCCGACTCCGAAGGACAGATTTTTGAGAAACTTTTCAGGACAATTTTATTTAAACACAGCGTTTTTGCCAGAAATCTTTTCATATTTCGTTTTGATGTTTGACCTGGAGTTTGAACCGTGTCCTTACATCTAATAAACCATCACATTACCTACTAGACTACGGTGACTCCTATCTTTAAGTACTCGTACTCTGATGGAATGGCTTCTCCCTATAAATAGTAAAATGTTATCGTTAAAAAGCGTCATATTTTTGGATTAGTAATCCCCATTTGAAGTACAAAAAAACCTTTCCCACAATAAAAATTACAATATAATCGGCAGAGCAACTGTTCCTTAAAATAAAAATAAAAATATGGCCTGTGTTGCTAGCGGATACCAGCGGCACATTAATATGTCCAATATGTCCAGTACATACATATTTCAATGAATCTCTCAAAAATGCCCAAAATTTATTAACTTTTGGCTATAAAAAACAGGCCTGCATGGAAAAAACTCTTGGTTTGTTTCTGGTTACCTTAATTTTTTGATATGATTTATTTATTCGGCTGTTGCCACAAATTAAATTCATAATGCGGCTTCAAAATTGTTTTGCAGTAAAAAAAAACAGCAGCATTAAACGAAAGCAAGGTTTCCATCATATTTTCTTTTTTGCATACTTTTATTTTCCATATTTTTGTTGCTTTTTTTTTTTTTTTGATAATTTATTATCCCTGTAAAGCTTGTCTGGCAATCTTTATGGGAGAGAATTTTTATTCAGTAAAAAAAAAAAAAAAAAAATATTTTTTTTTTCAATTTTTATATTCAATGATGCAGAATTATTTTTATGTTCTTCTTGTTATTGTTATTGCTGTTATAATAAATTATAAATAAATTTGTCTTTGTTTTATTTTGATTTTCAGTTCTTTTTTTTTTCTAATAAAACAATGCCATCCATAGTAGGATAATGGTGGTAATGGCTGGGGTGTTGGCTTCTTGGCTTGCTTTACAGCTCTTCTTTGTTCCACGCAGAAATGTCTTCTTATCAACGCCTTTTGTTTGATGATGCAGGATAGCATGCCAGCGCAAATTTATTACAAAGTCTAGACATTAATTATAGTATTTGGGCATTATATTGTATCACTGTCGTGCAATGGTTTAGATTCTGTTTTTAATTTAATTAAAAATAAAAAAAAAACAATAAAAAAAGAAGAATGGAATGTAATAATACCGATAATTGTAGTTAATTTGATAACAAAATTCCATTCAATTTAAAAAATTAATTTCAAAATATTTGTATGCATGTAATCTGATTATGTCCAGTAAATCTTAGAAGATTGGAATTTCTTAGAATTTTTTGATTAATTTTAAAAATAATGTTCCATTACCAGTTGGGGCATCTTTGCCTACAGTAACATCTGCAGCGCCATTAAGAAAACATACAATAGACATAATTATTCCACATACATACGTTCCCGTCGATCCTGTAAGAGGCATAGAGCCTACGAACTTTGACAGTTAATAACGGCCATCTTGTTGAAGCAACATCTGTCAAATTAGTTGTCATTTAATCAGCCAGCTTTGCCAAATAACCATAGAAGGCTAATACTATGTTCAGATATGCACTTTTATTGAGGCAATATTCGGTTTATTGAGTGCAATATTTTAAGTGTTCAGACATAACAATATACATAGTTCAGCTGCTTATTCAATATTCTTTTGACAGCAACATTGTTTTTATTTTGTTGTTTTGAGTTATCAAATATCAACAGAATATGACAGTTCTGCATTTTAAGTTTTACTCAATATTATAACAATTTGCGTATTTATTGTGCAATAATTAATTGAAACTTTATATGAAATATTGAGCTTAATGCATATCTAAACACCGTATAAAGGTTTTAATAACACGTACAAATAATTGAATTGTTTTATCAAAATCAAAATTTTCATCGGAAAGTCATCCTCAGCGTTAAGGCCTATTTCCTGATGAATGTGTACATACATACATACATAATTGGTCATTACAACCCTTCAGTCAGGATTTTGGACCTATTTTCTCATAACATTCATGTTGTGTGTGTTAATTTTATATTTAAGAGGTTGGGCCTACAGTTTAAAATCGACTGCGAACGTTAGATATTTGAGAAACTTTTCATGGCAAATTTTATTTTAACACTCACAGTTTTTGCCAGAAATCTGCTGGGAGGAAGTCACAGAAGAAATATTTTTTTCATATTTTCGTTTTGATGTCTGAACTCCGGTTAGAAATGTGGCTTACCTAGTAGACTACGGCGACTTCGAGTGCACAAAGAAAATTATCGAATTTGAAACGATAATTCATATGAAAAACTCATTATTTGGTGTATCATTAAGAGTGACATTAGCCAGACCATTACTGTCAACGTCGAACACTGCAGAGCAATGATTACCAACTTCATTGGACATGACATCTGCCACGCATCTCATGCAACATTAGGTATACTATACAAGCGATTTGAGGACTTTGTCATCCTGTGTGGAGGTTAGGTAAACTGTTCACCGAAATCATGCAAATTTGAATCCTTTAAACTTTTTCTTTTGAAGTTTGACAAATTTACTGGTGTTTTCGAATAAACCTTAAATCATCGTGGTCCTTAAAGCCAACATAAGCCGTTTCATCGAACAAAATCAGTCTGATTTATGCGGCAGTGTCATGGAAAATTGGATATTTCGAAGGCGCTCCAGCCGGAGAAGCTTTAACTGACATTTGAGCGTTGTTATATAGTCTGATAGGAATTTTATCCACAATTCTTACTATCTGAGGCTGGGATCTAATCTGCTAGACTTCTCAGGGGCATAAATTTTTTTTTTTTTTTGGGGGGGAAAAATTGAATGAAATTTCATTCTTTTTTTATAATTTTAAAATTTTGCACTAGTGGCCTAGCCTTAGTGCTTTACATATTTTTTTTTTTTAGTTTCCCAAAAATTTGCTTTTAACCGCCAAATAAATTATTTTTTGCTAATGATTGAGCATTTTTTTTCTTCTATTTTGTAAGAAAACATACGTATGTATATGCATGCTTATGCTGAAAAATGTGCACACATGCTACGTACATACACCATTAATAAATATTTCACTTCAAAAATCATAAATAAATATTTATTTGGTTAAATACTAAGCATTTGTTAATAAAAAAAATAAAAAAGTAATAAAAAACACACACAAAATTAAGACCCAAATACCATTCACATCCATATTCCATTAGTTTTGTTGTCAAATATTTGCAACATGTTTGTTGCCTGCCTTTCAATTGTTTATTTAATCTAAAAAACAATAAATGTTTATTGTTGTTGTTTTTGTACACAACAAATTTATGTTTTTTTAATAGAATTTTTTTTTATTAATTTTTTCTTAATTCTTTTTATTTTTTTTTTTTTTTCATTTATTTGATGGATTGAGTGCCGAGAGTGATTTCCATTATTTTCTGGTTGATTAATAGAGTGCCAGTAGAGGAATAAATAACTGTGACTCATAAATGGATTGTTTGTCAACAACACTGACAGCCTAGATTATGTTTTTCATTATTTTATTACATTTATACAGATGTATGAAGCAGAGGCCAATAATAACACAAATAAGAGGTTTTATTAATCCACGCGATTGCGTAGACGCCCTAGTCTAGTATGTAGTGTCTTGGCTTATTAGACGTAAAGCCAAGTTTCAAACCACAAAAAACAAATATTTCTTCGGCGACTACCTCTCAGCAGATTTCTGGCAAAAACTCAGAGTGTTAAAATAAAATTGCAATGAAAAGTTTTTCAAAAATCTGTAGTTCATAAGTCCAGCCACTCATGGATGAAATAAACACACACAACATGGGTGCTGTAAGAAACTAGGTCGTAATCCTGACTGCAGAATTGACCAATTAGGCAGTGTTATGTATGTATGATAGGCAGCGCTTAATGATAGACCCAATACTTTGTAGAGTCATACATACTCTTATTTTATGTTTTAAAATTAAATGCAGCAGCAATAAAGCCTTGAAAAGCATCACCCCAAACGGGAACTGCAACTGTGAATTCTGATGTAACCTGATGATAACTTGTGATCATAAAGCAAGCAGGCTTGCTAGGTTGTTATATCACAGATGGGCTTCCTATTCTATTTTTTGAAGACTACTATTCGTAGCTTGCAATCTGCCTTAGTTTTAAGAAACTTGAAGTCTACACCAATCGTTTGGCTTTAACTAACCTTAGCTATCCCTGGCTGGGTTGTTGGCTTGACTAATTATCTAGATAAGCTTCGCCACCTTATTAAAAGATTTCTGGCATCTTCTAATAAGGATAAAAGTTATACAAAAATCATGCAAGGCATTTGGAATGGGAACACCTCTGGCATAAACTTGGTAGTAGCTCTGGTCCACGAATTGCAGAAACCTCCTTTAGCAGATCCGCTGTAGTTGAAGTTAATTCTGTTATTTATTTCTCTGGTGTAGTAATAATGCATGAATATATATTTTTGGGTTGTGAACTTTAATCTAAGAGGGTAGAGGAGTGCTTATGTGCTACATCAGGGCAATTGCCGGTGATTGAGGTTATGCTAATCGAGCTGACAAACTGTCATTAAAACCATAAATGGCGTCAAGTATTCATACATTTCTTTTCTTTTTAACTTGTCTGCATACATGGCAATACATGTTTAAACATCTGTCCGTTTTGCGAATTGTTAAGTTAGAAAAGAAATATTTAAAGGAAAATGTTATTAAAGCCACAATCTATTTTCAATTTCATTTTGGCTAATAAAGGAGACAATTTTTTTTGGAAAAAGTTTAACTTGTTTCGATAACTTTTATAATTTAATTCCTGATTGCATAAAGACAACACAAGAAAAAAAAAACTTTGCCAATAATCGTGCAGTAGTTTAATGGTTTGTTACCAATAATAGACGTTTAGCCACATACACACCCTTGCACACAAACTTGGCTAACAAAGTTTAGAAGTATTTTTGGAAACAAACAAAAAAATTGTTGACAAAGTACTTCAAAATTTTTGTTCGCCTAACTGTCATGGGAGGAAGTGTGAAGAATGCTCATACAAACACATTGAAACGTGAGAGAAAAGTGACAATCAAAAAAGTTTTTTTCTTCTTCTTATTAAGAACGTGAATAGGCCAAATTATGAAGGAGAAGAAGTTTTGAGGGTGTAATAAGAGATAATGCGCCTCATGCTAATATAAACTTTCAATACATGAACTTGAAATTTGAACATCAAACCGCGTGCTATTTATGACATAGAGAGAGCTATTTAACTGGTTTAAAGGCATTTGAACAAGGATTTCACAAAACGACCTATTTATCGCAACAAGAATTTGAAAAAATACGAATTCAAATTCTATAAGAAACAAAATTATCCATTGATGGGTCATCGAATTTCGTCTGATTTGCCAATGTAAACCACATTGCCTAATTTTTTAAACAGTGAGCCTATTTAACGCATATATAAACCTTTGAACAAGTTATCAATACTTAAGTGTTTGCATAAATCAGGGAAAATACCTTCACAAAGACAATGTTAATATGCCAATGGCATCCGTCTTGTCAGGCAGTCTATACGAAAGTCTAAAGTCATAACCCTAAATGTAGTCTTCTCTATCTCTGTCACTGTCACAAATTTTCATATTGTTCGACCAAAAGCTACTTGCCAAAATTGTAAAATCAAATTCCACCAACATAGTTAAAAGGAATCATGTAATCGACCCGAATATGGTCGCAATACTGGGCGTCATGTCCATAGTCTAGGTTGGGTCAAAAGTTAACTGCATTTATCCTTTCTGCGATCAGCTCAGCCTCCTAATTCCAAAGAAACTAAGAGCCAATCGATTATTGTAAATAATGTCTTATTAAGAATGGAACAGGATGCACTGATATACAGGACTATTGAAGATGTGAAAAAAGCGTATGAAACAATATGCCGCCTAATAAGTACCTCTGAAACGTAAATTTTTAAAGTCAAATTTATCAACATACAACAACGTTAACGCCAGATGCAACAACATCAAATACATACATATATAATTGATCATTACAACCCTTCAGTTAGGATTACGACCTAGTTTCTCACACCATTTATGTTGTGTGCGTTAATTTCATACATGTGTGGTGGGACCTAAATACAATTTAGCGTCGACTCCGAACGAGTGATTTTTTTTGAGAAACTTTTGCTTGGCAATTTTATTTTAGACTACGAATGACATCAAATAACGACGTTACAAACCGGAACACGATGTGTTTGAATAACACAAAACGGGCTGACGGCCATTTTGAATGTTTTGAATATGAAGTCGCCGTAGTTTCGTAAGTAGTGTGGTTCAGAACCAGCTTAGACACTTCGAACAAAAACAAAATCTGAAAAATATATTTCTTTAGGCGACTTTCTCTCAGCATTCTTCTGGCAAAAACTATATGAATAAATAAAATTGTGATGAAAATATTCTCAAATCTATTGTTCGAAGTCGTAGGTTCTGTCACTCATGTATAAAATTAATACATATAACATGAGTGCAGTGAGAAGTTAGGTCATGATATTGATTAAAGGGTTGTAATAATCGATTAAGTAAGTAAGAGATGCAGTATTTCTCGTCATATAAATAAACTTTAGTTTACTTTAATTTAAATCAACTGAAACATATTGATTGTTTAATTTAAAAATGGCGATTTATTTGATTAATTTGTTCAAGGCAATGTTTGGAAGCCGTCGTAGTCTAGTAGGTAGTATGTTGGCTTATTAGATGTCAAGCCCGGTCAGACATTAAAACTAAATATAAAAAAAAATATTTCTTTGGCGACTTCCCTTCAACAGATTTCTGGAAAAAACTCTGAGAGTAAATAAACCTACCATAAAAAAGTTTCCCCAAAATCTGTCCTTCGGAGTCGACGTTAAAAGGCACACAACATGAGTGGTGTGAGAAGCTAGGCCATAATCCTGACTGAAGGGTTGTAATGGCCAATTATGTATGCATGTATGTATGTAATGTCAGATATTTGATATATTGTCAGTGGGGAGAACAGCTCCGAATGGAGCTGAACGCATCTAAAGTTGTCCTACTTTCTTCTAAGCAACTAGTTAAACGGTATAGTTTGCCTATACGCTTCTTCTATAACACCATCAAATTATTATTGAGACATCGAAACAATTACTTTGTGCTCTTGAGAACTACAGCGATTCATGTCTTATTTATATGGCACCTTATGGTTACCGCATCAAAAACAAACTGTTTATGTTTCTTAAGCCAAAATCCTTATTTATATTTTGTTTTAATCTTCCCCATTTAAATCAAAATTCATTGTCCAGGAACCAAGAACTCAAGAAGAGGCTATTGCTTCTATGCGTCATTTTTAATTAAAAACTTTTTTTTTTATGAAGAATAAAACTTAAAAACACATTAAAATTGTTCGCTTAAAACCTTTTTCACTTTTATTACCTCTCTTAAGAATGATTATTATTTTCTTTATTATTTCATTATTATTACAATACATACTCCTTTATAATATTTTCTAAACCTTTTGCAAAGAAAAAATTGTCCCAAAATGAATTTCGTTCCCTTTTTAAAGTAAAAAGGTCTTGTTGTTATAAAGGTCGGATAAAATAAAGGCCAAAAAGTAAATGAAAATAAATATGATGATGGCGTTAAATAGCAATGGATTTGGCCATTATTTTGATAGCAATTTTTAATGCCAAATAATCAGGTTTAAAACCCTCAAAAAAAAAAAAAAAAGAAAACAACAACAGTAAACATATGTTTTCCACAAATAAATGATAATGATGATAATGATGATGATGATGTCGGAAATATTTACGCCAAACATTTCTTTTCTTATTTAATGTTCTTCTGTAATACTTATGACCAAATGATGGTTGTTTGGTTTCCAAGCAAACTAAATTCAAACGAGAATAAATGACAAACGAAGAAGAAGAATGATAGAAAGAAAAAAAAAGTATATTATTGTTGCCAAAATAACTAAGCCAGAGGCCATTGTCATTTAGCTTTAATATACAATGTCTTGCATATTTTTTTTTCTTTTTTTTACCTAAAAATGTTGTGTAAATTGTGGCACTATGGGGTGCTTATAGGCCAAAACATTTGCATGAAAGTATTGCTCATGTCTTAGGATTCATGTGGTATGGCCAGAATACTGTTTCAAGCAAATTAAGCAGAGGTTTTTAGTCATACAATTAATAACAGAGCCTTACTTACTTAGTTAAATGGTCTTTACAACCTTTTAGTCAGGATTACAACCTAGTTTCTCACACCACTCATGTCTTGTGCCTTAATTTTATACGTGAGTGGTGGGACCTACAGTTTAACGTCGAAGCCGAACGACAGATTTTTGAGAGAAACTTTTCATGGCAATTTTCTATTTACTCTCGGGAGTTTTTGCCAGGAATCTGGGTAGAGCATGACACCGAAGAAATATTTTTTCATATTTCGATTTGATCGAGATGTCAGACCTAGGGTTTGAACCGTGGTTTCACGTCTAATAAGCCAACACACTGCCTACTAGACTACGGCGACTTTAAACTGTTTCTATATTTGTTCATATCTGCTGGCTTCAGGTGGTGGGTGTATTTGCTCCAAAAATATTACTGACTGAATTGTGGATTGTCAGTACCCAAGGAGTAATAATTCTGCTTAATCACGTATCCATTGAGATCAAATATGGGCTTTGTTGCTCATTACAATATTCCATGAAAATTTGTCGAAAAACAAAGCTCCTTGAGCATACGTTACTTACGCCTGGCATTCAGTGGTTAGTCGCTGATACATTGTCTGCACTTTTTTAAGCGAACATCCTCAGTTATTGCACCAAAATTCTTTGTAAAGGAGGATGAATGATACCCAATTGCATGATTTCATGTCTATTTGATGTATTGTCGGTAGGAAGGACAACTTCTGCGTAGCCGAATTCTTCCTGAAACCATCTAATGTTGTCCTATATTCTTCCAGGCAACCAGTTAAACGTTATGGTTTATCTAGTTAGTACCAAACGATTGGAAAGTTTACGTCAAAATTTACGCTTCTTCCACAACACCATCAAATTATTATTGGGGCATCGAATCAGTTGCTTCATGCTCTTGAGCAGTACAGTAATTCCTTCACAAATGACAAAGCAGAACAAATGTCTACGGCTATGCCGATCTCTACCCCACTACTCTGGTAGTATTCATGCTAAAAAATTGGCTGTAAAGTTAGCCATGGCACGATTTGAATACCACAGGATATGCAGTAGAGGAGTATGCATATTTACATACATACATAATTAGCCATTACAACCCTTCAGTCAGGATTACGGCCTAGCTTCTCACACCACTCATGTCTTGTGCCTTAATTTTATACGTGAGTGGTGGGACAACGACAGATTTTGAGAAACTTTTTCATTGCAGGTTTATTTACTCATGCGCACATTTAGTAACAGTAAAACATTCCTTTGGCCCTTTGAATATCGGGCTACGCTGAGGCATATCTCTGAAGGGAAGTAAACATAAGATTTGAAGCAAGGAAAGGATAAAATAATGAAACCAGTAGCTTAGAGGCCCTATCAATATGAGGTCAATTGAAGCATTTTTTGATCACGTATACAAAGGACTATCGGTAGGATTGTAGAATTGAATGATTGGAGTGGTACTACAACAGAACCTTAAGAGACCCAAGAAGTCTCAATTTTTTTATAGGCGGCTACCAATTGAACCCAAACTAATGTTTTCCAAATAAGTTGAAAACTTTTGCTTCACCTTGTACATCTGGCAACGGAATTTTATGAAAATTAATTAATTAAAAAACATAACCTCAAGGCATATTCGTTATCATAAGATATTCGAATAATGCCTGGGTATGGTAAAATTATTTTCCATTCTTGTCTGACATTATATTGAAATATTTATCATCTGTTTTTGTTAAGGTTAGACTTTACTGTCATCAAAAACAGAAAACAGAAAACCAATTCCAATTCCCTAAAATCATAATTATTTTGTATTTACGTGTAACGTGTAAGCCTACAAGGTGTAGTGAATGAAGAAAACATGACAATCATTCACCGTCAACCAACATAAATGGCAACATTTAATCTTCTTAGAATTCTTTGGGGCGGGAGGGGCTGGTTTTTGATGCTGTGTGGTAACATATTATCTGTCTGCTGATTGTCAACAATTTACATGGCAAAGATTAATAAAATAGAGAATGTAAACAGCTGGTGCGCCTATGCCCCGAAACAAAATTACTTTCAATTTTAAATTATTGATGAGCTTGGTCGTGCAAAATAATGATATCGTGAATATTGTTTGATTAGAAAATTTGTTAAAACGCACAATAAATTGTGGTAATTTTTTCTTTTCAAAGTTAAGCTCATAATTTATTCATTCTAATCATACTCATAAATATTGTTACGTTTTTACATTTTTAAAAATTTTTAAAATACATATGAGATCGTAGATTGTAAATAAAATAGAAATAAATTTGTGTTGAATTTTAATTTAAAATTCTTTATTATTCGAACAATTCTGTGTGCCACTGTTCACAACTTTATGTAAACAACAACAATTGCTTTTTTTTGTTATTCCTCTGTTTATACCCTTTGCATAAACAATAACAATTACTAGACAACTATTCGACAGATCTTTGTAACAGAGATCTTCAAACCACGATTACTCTCTTGCCTAGCCTTTTATATGGCAGCGTAAAAAGTCTGGTGAATGTTCTTGAAGGCAAATGTTCATGACTTCGCCTTCTCAAAATCTCTATAAATGTAAACATCGTTGTTTACATTTATTATTGTAGTGTTGTTTGTGTATTTTTGTTTACATTTATTCTTGTAGTATGTATTGTTTGTGTATTTTTGTTTACTTGTTTACCATTTCTTTATGCTGGTGTTTGTTGTCATATTAAGCAGTATGATAATTGGTAAACAGGTTTGTTTACTACATTGTTTTGTTTTTGTAACTTTTGTTTATAATTTTAATGTTAAGTGATGTAAAAGCAAATCAACAGTACTTTGATTTTTATTTCTATAACAACATACTCGGAACTGTTTGTAGTTATGCGAGTAAATTTCTTTTGGTTATTGCCTGGGGGTTTTAGCAGAACTATTATATGATTTTCTTTGCCTTAAAGATTTTATGTATTTAAAGACAGTCTTTAAGGTTTCATGCTCAAGCATTATTGGAATGGTTTTTAAGAGGACCTGAGTTTCATTATTATTTTTCACATGCACACCACAATTAAGCTGTATAGACTGGCAAAAGGAAATCCTTTTTTCTTTTTCTTTTTTTTGTTCATATATTGCCACGCTTGATTAATTTTTACTTTCATTTTCGTTTTTTTTTCTCTTCCAAACTATTTTTGTATATGTCTTCATATTGGAAGATTGTCATTGTCATTGTAAGTAACTAAACGATTATGGCCGGTGGTGGTGGTGGTGGTGATGGTCATATAAAATTAAATTTTCTTTGTTTTTCTTTCATATCATATCCATAAAACCCTATTCAATTGCACACACACACACAAACGAAATAGTTTTTCCTTCAAAAGGAAAAGTAAAGCAAAAAAGAACACATTTTAATCAGATCAAAAGAAATAAAAGAAGAAAAGCAAGAAAAGAAAGAAAGAAAAAGAAAAATTTCATAAACCAGTCATTCGTATAATAAAGGTCAGATTTGCCATTGTCTGCTGTAGTTTTGTTTAAATTAAACCCGGCTATCCGTTACTTAACCATTCCATTTACCACTTTACTTACCACTCCATAATCAAATAATCACATTGCTGTTGGCAAATGATGAAATGTTGCTGCTACTGCTGGTTAAAAAATTTTGGCATTCGATCAAAAGAAAGAAAATAATTTTATTCCTATGCATATTGACTTAACAATGACAATGCCAAAATGAAAGTGATGAGGAAGGAACACAATAGAATTGGCAGTGAATAAACCAGAATATAATGAGAAGCGCATTAAAATATAAAAATAATGCCAGTGTTTGGTTTCAAAGCATTTGAGGAAAAAATTCATTAAGAAAACATTGCATTGCATTGCAGAGCAGTACTGGCATAATAATGAGTAAAACTATTAATAATTAAAGCCTTCGTGACTCTGTTTTGTTTGTTTTCTGTAATTAATCTTAAGTATGAAAATTTCAAAAATATAACTAACAGGGAATGGTCCCTACTTACCCAACTATTCATTCATGGAGAAAGTACAGGCATATTTATGTCCTATATTAACTTTCACTTCACATCGATCCATTTTACCTCACCGGCTAATTCAAAATTTCAATTTGTCTGCCAACTTATGAGCCAAACGATTCATTATTCGAATGCCTTACTAGGCCTATTCCACGAATGTTCCAGTGTGTCCCTTCCCTTTGTTTCAAGACGCTCTTAAACAGTGACCAATCCACCGCCCTTTCCAACTTTTTCATTTCCATGGCCATGGGGCATTGTTAGACACCACTCTAGACCTGGACATTCTTGAAATCCAAATATGGACACCTGGATCTGCTGCAAGTCTCGAGGGCAATCAATGTTTCGCCTCCATTTAGAAGGCTAAACTTAATATTCCTATTCAATATTGTCAACTTTGTAGGCTGATAAAGCGAAAATAATCTTCGAAAGTTTCGCTTAACATTAGGTTAGAGGACGTGTACTTGTCAATTAAGACAAGTACACTACCCGGAGGTCGAATTGACCCATTGTACAATTATTAACATTAAACATTAAAATTATAAACAAAAGTTACAAAAACAAAACAATGCAGTAAACGAACCTGTTTACATATTATCGTACTGCTTAATATAACAACAAACGCCAACATAAAAAAAAAATGGTAAACAAGAAAACAAAAATCCGCAAACAACACTGCAATAATAAATGTAAGCAAAATACACAAACAACACCACAATAATAAAAGTAAACAACGATGTTTACATCTATAGAGATTTAGAGAAGGCGAAGTCACGAATATTCGCCTTCAAGAACATTTATCAGACTGTTTACCCTGCCATATAAAAGACAAGGCAAATCACGAGAGTGAATTAGTGAAGTTCAGTCAGTTTTGCGTGAAGACGCGCTGTGTTTGAAGATCGTGTTTTAAAGATCTCCGTTACAAAGATCTGCTGAATAATTGTGTAGTAATTGTTATTATTTATGCAAAGAGTATAAAAACAGAAAAAAAGTAATTGTTGTTGTTTACATCAAGTTGTGAACAGTGGCTACTTTCAGAACTAAACACCAATTTATTTTTATTTTATTTGCAAGCTACGAGCTCATATTTTAAACGTTTTTAAAAGGTAAAACGTAACAATATAATAAGACCACATCAATGGGAGGACACTCTAAAATGATACTAGGCCCATAGTGGATTGGATGTGATAATTACTATACTTGAGTGAACCTATTTCAATAGATAATGCTTTATTAGGTGGAGACATACATATGTATCTCTTTTTTATTACAAAAAAAACAATTTCTTCAGCTTACTGCATACTTTTTTAAATTATTAAGGAATACCTGAGTAACAACGATAGGCAATTGGTATTGGGCATATAAATATAAATCACTGTTCTCCTCTAAGCCTTAGTAATTAATTGTCATTCTATTTTGGATTCATTTACCAACCTTAAATTGTTATGGAAACGAACGAAATTGTCTGCAGTTGCTGGCAATGAAAATTGCGCTTAAAAACAATATTTTCTTCACATGTGTGGTCTATTTTTATAATTTTTATCATTCCATTTTTTCATTCCATTATTTTCTTATTGTCTACCTGAGTTTTCATTTTATACGCACGCGGCTAGCTTTTCTTTTCTTCTCGTTCACTGTTCATGTATGTACCTGCAGGCATTGTCTCAATTTGTGTTTAACAAGTCCTATAAAAATAATTTAAAAAAAGGAAAAGAAAAGAAATAATAATCACAGTAATAAACAAAATAATTGTCTGCATTTGTTTAAGTAGAACAAAGAAACAAACGAAAATTGGATTTAAAAAAATCGTTTTAATCAACTACACAGGTTTTGTTTCAAGCAACATTTACTCTACATATGGTACACCCACCATAAACGTTGTGCCTGAAGATAATTACATGGCACAAAGAGGATTTTTTTTTGTTTAAGAAAAATCAGTAGAAAAAACAAACGGGCACATGTTTGTTATCAAAACAATACAAGTCAATATGTTTTGAGAAAGCTGTCTCATGCCTGCACATTAAAGCATACACACACATATGTCTGGCCAAAGACGAAGTACAGGCTACTCAGACATTCAACCACACTTAGTTCAAGTGATTCAAATCTTTAAATGAAAATCTTAAAATTTTCAATTTTTAGTATTGATTTTAACTACAACTTCCACACGAAAGAGTGGATATGGAGTCGAATTAAGGCATTCACAAAGCATTCTTAATTAACGTAGTCGATTAACACATTGTAAGCAATCAACAGATTGTTGCAAACAGAAGCAAAAAACATTTCTAATAAAGGCAAGATAAGATCTGTTGTGTCCAAATGAAAATCAGCTTAGAGCAGATGAGGTAATGCTAGAAGAAGAAACTCATTTTCGAGATATTTTCGCTACCAAAAACCATTAAGTCGCCGTGGTCTAGTAGGTAGTGTGTTGGCTTATTAGACGAAAGGCCCGAGTTCGAATCCCAGGTCAGACATCAAAATGAAATATGAAAAAATATTTCTTCGGCGACTTCCTCTCAGCAGATTTCTGGCAAAAACTCTGAGAGTAAAAATTGCCATGAAAAAGCTTCTCAAAAAATCTGTCGTTCGGAGTCGACTTTAAACTGTAAGTCCCGCCACTCACGTATACAATTAACGCACACAACATGAGTGGTGTTGAGAAGCTAGGCCGTAATCCTGACTGAAGGGTTGTAATGGCCAATTATGTATGTATGTATGTAAAACCATAAAGATGCTGATGCAGATAGTGATGAAGATGCAGATGTGCTAAAGTCTTTTTATTATCGCGAGTATTTCAACAGAGACTTCAGAAAGTTCTTTTATCAAAATGGTTGACCACTCACTTTAGCCCTTCTTATGATCACCGTAAAAGTCCTGCAGAGAGAACACCATAATTCACGATGGGCCAACACGCGTACATTGACAACACGCAAGATCTGAAGAGTGCACGGAAATACAAGGCAGTCGATTTCATGTCGCTTAGAAGAATAAGCAAAATTGTCGGGCCCGAAAAAGTCAATGTCGAAAAAGTTTGAACGACATCAGTCCATATTACTTTGAGAACGATGTTGGCCATTATCGTCAACGGCGAGCACAATAAGTCGATGATAATGATCTGAACGACATATGGTGCTACATGCCACATATCTCCTGCTAAAATGGATATTCTGCTAGAGTGATCTGAGGGCATGCTTATCTCTCACGTAGCGGTGAAGTCAACTAGGTACAGAGATTATACCATTTGACTCCGTTTTATTTTTTTATTTTTCTTGTGGCATTTTCTTAAGTCTCGGCTCTCCTGCTACAATTGATATTCTGCGAGCGCGATTTGAAGGCATGACTATCTCTCACGTTAAACGTTTGAAATATGAGCTTGTAGATTGCAAATAAAATAAAAAAAATTTGTGTTTAGTTTTAATTGAAACTACCACTGTTCACAACTTGATGTAAACAACAACAATTGTTCTGTTTTGTTATTCCTCTGTTTATACCCTTTGCATAACCAATAATAATTGCTAGACAATTATTCGACAGATCTTTGTAATGGAGATCTTCAAACCATGAAACATCGTTGTTTACATTTATTATTGTAGTATTGTTTGTGTATTTTTGTTTACTTGTTTACCATTTTTTAATGTTGGTGTTTGTTGTTATATTAAGCAATATGATAATTTGTAAACAGGTTTGTTTACTGCATTGTTTTGTTTTTGTAGCTTTTGTTTATAATTATAATGTAAAGCAAAACACCAGTATCCAGATTTTTCATTTTCGTAACAATATTAGAAATTCAACACTCTTTTACAACCATACCATGTAGCTTATGATTATTATATGAAATCCAATTAAGTTGTGATACTTGAAACAAAATTTCATCATCATATGTCTGGTAAAGCGTCTGCTGGAACACTATTTTGATTTCCATTTTTTTTTTTGTTTGCATTGGCATTTCATTTTAATTCTCAAAAGACCACGTGTACTGACTTCATAATCATGGAAATCAAGCAAATCATCATTCAACAAACAAACAAATCCTATGTAGGCATGATGATCCCAATCAGAGACACTGAATAACAAAACAACAAAGCATGTGTGGTAAGGGAAGTATGCCACTTTAAGCCTTTAATAAGCAAATGAACTTGCGTAAGCAAAAAGATGGAAACAAAAATAAAAAACCAACAACAAAATACGATAAAAAGGGAAATTTGCAAAAATAAAACCAAGAAAATAGGGATTCGTGGTTATTTTTGGCTAATTTTGAAAAGTCAAAAAAAAAAAAGAAAAAATTATTCCCGTGTTCGATATTAACGCTGCAAAGCCAATCTATTGAAATAAAAGGTCTCTTGGTCTCTTGGCCTTTTAAGATAATTCTGCTATTAAAAATCATTTTCGTAGGTGTTCTACTGCCAATTTCAAAGGTAATGAAATTTAAAATGAAAATATTTCTCCAACATATGGCCAGTTAAAGGAGATTAGATTACGTTACAAAGGATACTTCAAATACTTTTTCAGGTTCCTCTTTTTTTCTACTTTTTTATTTTTTTCAAGTTAGATTATCAAGTGGTTTCCCTTTCGTGTACGCTTGTCGGCTCATTTTATTCAATTGTAGTGACTGAAACGTGTCTTTCATATTAAATTTCATCTCATTTGAATGCAGACAATATGCTGATAAATATCGTATCGCATTTGCATAAATGAAAATATGAAAAGTTTAGTTGTGGGACCCATTTCTACCGTCTGCCTATTTGCAAAAAAAAAAATAGAAATACCCACACATCCTTTTTTTCTGTTAAACTAAGGTAAGGCTAGTGTGCTAACGGTATTAAAGACGACTTTTGTAATTATGTATTGATGTTTGAGGGAGCCTATTTCGTTTGTATATCCCATTACCCGTTTGGTAATCATTCGTTTTGCAAGTGAAACGAAAAACATTTTCATTTTATTCTTTAAACAAGAAATGCAGAATTTATACAATTCACAATGAGTGTTCAAGACACACCGACTCATTAACATATGGCGTCTGCCAACAGGGACTTTCGAACTAGCACATTTGATAATAGCCACCTTATTGAAGGTACGTCTGTCACTATGTGCCGCTATGGCATTCAACAACACAAGCAAATAACAAAATTGTTTTATCAGCATGGCTGTTCTAGTTGGATAAAGTATCACGCGCCCTGCCTATTTTATAGTTGCCATAATCGTCGCAATTTGTTGGATAAATTCAAGTTCACTGGCTTAGCAAATTATCGGCTAAAACATAAGGTCTGTCGAAAACATTGCCGCTCTCCGCAAGAGTGGGCAGGAGAAATCCCAAGGCAATCGATTTCACGTTGCTCACAGGAACTCAAACTTTCGTCAACCACAACTTTGGCGGATTTTGTTTTATGACTTGAACTTATAGCCGTACAAAATTCAACTGACCCAAGGAACTGAAGTTAAACGACTATAGACAACGATGTGCTTTCGGAGAATGAGCTAGGGATGAAATGGATACAAAACATATTGTCAAATATGAGACGATATCAATCGACATGAAATCAAAGAGCTGTCAAAAAAGTCACTGTTTGGTGAGTTTGCTGACGGATTTTAGGTGGCGTCGTTATTGGATCATATTTCTTTAATAACGGCGTTAGCAAGGGTTAAATAAGTTGTCCATTCCTGCCTATCCGAATTTGACTCACAGGATTTTGTTGAGAACTCAGAAATTTTGATTAAAAATTTTCGCTTCAGTCTGGATTGCGACCTACCTTCACACACTGCTTATGTTGTGTGTGTTAATGTTATTGTACATGAGTGGCAGAACATACAGTTTAAAGTTGACTCCGAACATGGAAATTTTTTTCAATCCCATCATCTGACTGGTAATGTATAGAACCAGTGAGTAGCCTCCAGTTTATGATGCCATTTCGCATCCAATACTTTGTCGTAAATAAACAGAGCAATAGAAGCCTTCTTCATTGTACTGAGTATATATTATTTCCATTAGAGCTTCACTTGGTTGTGTATGTGAGAAGCTAAAACGTAATCCTGACTAAAGAATTGTACCACTCGCTTACATTTCCCTAAGTAAGTTATATTCTGTTGCTAACAGAATACCAGAAATTAACACAAATTGGTTAAGGATAATGACATCCACGTAGGCAATTGACTCTCAATGGATCTGTTTCAATGCCCTCTACAAAATTGCATAGACAGGGGATTAACACTCAAACCCATGTTGAGTTCGCCTATCTTCTTAGTGATGAGTGAGCTCCATGCCCCATGGCTTCGGGTGGATTTTCCTTGTCTAAAACAATTCCAAGAAAATTAAAACCAAATAAATTCCATTGAACTGTGAGTGTGTGGTAAATCTCTTGTATTTTTTTTTTAATCTCATGCAGACACATTCTATTCTAAGATTAAAAATTTGTTGCCTTTTTCATCTGTACAGGGCACATAGACTTATCTGTGTATGTGATTATTGTACACGTGTATACAAATGGGTTTACAAATGTCAGAATATGTCGGTGTAGGTACATTTCACTCTCTTTAATGTTCTTCTGACGCCTGCTACTTGTTGTCGCTTACATTTCGACGAAGAGAAAAAAATGAAAATAAATCAACTGAATTTTCTTTTCGAGTTTTCCTTTCCTTTTTTGTCCTTTAATTTTCCATACAAAAATTAATAACAGACAAGAACATTTTGCGTTAAATCATGCTGAAATGAAACGTAAATTTCTTTTCTTCATTTTCTAATAAATTACAAAATCATGTGAGGTTTTTAAGCCAAAATTGCATGCGTTATAGGGCATATACGGGGAAGGGGGGTGTGTGTAATACATGCGATATATTTTAGTATTAATATCCTGTTTGTTTGTATATGTATGCACCATTGGTGTGTGTGTGTGTATAGGTTTTACAAAAAGTCTGTTGTTATGTTTTAATTTTGGTTGTCTTTGTCTACGTAGAAAAATATGTAAATAATGACGGCTCTCTTACACTTGCACATGTTGATGTACGTGTATTTGTTAAACGCCGCTTAATGATCGTTAATAAATTAGATTCTCCGTTAACAGCAAAGTAAATATTTACAGGCATAATGTTGATAGCAAATGTAAACACGAAACAAAAAAAAAAAAAAAAAAAAATTCATTTAAAACTAATTTTGGGCTAAAGAGGAGATACACACACACATCCATATACATTCACGTGTAAACATAAGCATGGTTATGTAGTAAATATTTTGACAAAGAATATTAAAATATCAACATATTTAGCTTGTGGTGATTTACACATTCATACATCTATATATCCATACGCACGCACAGAGGAATGTGCCTGCCTGTTCAAGAATAATAACAAATCAAAATAATTTCGTTATCAAAGTCTCCCAAAAAAAAACGACACAAATGCTTACGCATACTCATATGCATGCAAGCAGGCATAAACATTTCCACTGTGGCTTCTCTTTAACACTTAGGCGTACATACATACATATGTATATGCCCCAATATGTAAATAAAACAGTGGTGTTAAGCAATAAATAACAGGATTTTATTAAGACTTTCTTAAAGCTTACATTAGTCCATTAGACCAGGGTTTAACGTGAGTTTCGCCATGACAGCACATGATACGCATAAGCATACCATTCGTTGCATCACCATACGTGAGTACCAATTCGAAGCCATGCATTTGGACATGACTTCCCTCTTGGTTAGGGGTCGGAGACTATCTAAACTGGTTTTTGACAGTGGTTAAGAGTGTAACGCCACACCAAGCTTGCTCTCTCCTAGCGATTTGGGTATAAACCACAGTTATCACGTTGGTCCCACAAGGGGGCCGCAGTATTGTCGGGCAGAAACAAGTCTCTGGGGCTCCCGATATCCGTGGTACCAGAATTAAGCCTGCAGTCAGGTTTCGCAGTCCAGTCTGCTACCAGTTCAACCCCAAACGGTTCGGGACTGGTGACCCAAAGAAAAAAATACTCACAAACAAACACGGTAGTGCATACTAATCACCAACGATGAACGCGGACAACACAGACCACCCAACTGGGCAAGCTACTAGCGTAAGGTGCGCATGCAAACGTCGAGCTTAATGGACCGACAACGACAGCGAACCCACGACAGACGGCACCGTAAGGGTAAACTACCATCAACTTGCCCTCATTCTTTTTCTACTGAAGACAAGACGAGCGAACTCATCAAGTCTATATTCTAAGTCTTAGCCCGATCCGTGGCTAATTCCCTACTAAAGTCCACTATGTCCCTTGTTTCGATGATTCCCATCGCTTCTAAGTCCGTAAGGTCTTCGTAGAGCGGACAAATCATCAGTACATGCCGCCAGTGCTCAGGTCCTAACCCACATCCACAGTCCTCTGTCTCAATGAGGCCCCTCTGATGCAAGAATGCATTGAGCCAGCCATTTCCTGTCAATAAGAATCCCAGACTTAAGCTAAAGCCAAAGTCGTGACGTTGCAGTACAAATGTGGCGTCAAGTATGAATTCATACATTATCCTGCCCTTGTCGCTGTTCGTCCAACGTGATTTCCATTTATCGATGAGATACTCATCGAAAAGGGAAATTAAACTCCTAACCTCTCTATTTGCCAGATCATTAGCAGAAACCCAATCATACGCTAGAAGTGGTAGTCCCTTCTTGATCTTAAAAACAATACCTCGACGTAGTATTTCCAAGTCATGGGGTGCTACGCCGACCAATACATGAAGAGCGTCCTTTGAAACTATCCTGCAAACTGGCATACTAGCCAGGAGAATAATCCTCTGACACGTCAGAGCTTTACGTCCCTTAAAGCTTACAACTATATTGTGATCGTAGTGTTGCATAAACGTCAAGTCCGCAAAAGCGGAATTGATGCTCTTGACTACGCGAAACCTTTAATTTAGTGATCCTTATGCGGTGGGGTAAAGTACCTGGAAATAATTTTGGACCTCAAACTCTTCAAAATTGCCACCATGTCATCCGCCTTTGTCCCTGAAGGTCGAAGATTTCTCAAAGAAATTTTAAATTTCATTCAAATGTAAGTTTTCTGGGTTCTAGGCCCTATAAATATCTACTGAAATTACTAACTAACTAGCCAAGGCTCACAATCTAACATGTTACAAAGCATAATTGTTTCGATTGCCTTCGTCCAGTTGAGTACTCTCCAGTCATTTTATAAGGTGGCTGAACTTCATTGTCATTGACAACTCACAGGTATTGGCCTACTGGAAAGCATAACGATGGCGTTGACATTCTCTCCACTGACTCCTGGGCGAGCTGCAGGTCTGAAGGAGATGAAGAGACTATATTACAACCCATGTGTTACTGACCACACATTTTGTATTATGTATGACTAAAATGCAGTAAAAGTGTGATACCGGGTTTGTACGTTTCTTATATACTTTAACAAGTGGTATATGTTTGTGTGGCCACCTAGAGATTATCCACCTTTTTCCAATTTTCGAATGTTTTCTCTTTCTGGAGCGATTTAAACTACTGTAGTATTGTAATTGTGCCGTTCTACGTAGGTGTGCATATGTATTTGAATGTGTATTGTATTGTGTGGTTTGCGTGTGTCTGCGTATGTGTGTGTGTGTGCGTATGAAATATATCGTCTTTCATCAAATCGAATTAAATAAATCAAATTTTTATGCAACATTATCACAATTAATGTGTTGTCAAGCGTGCATAATATGAAAATCATTTCTTTCTTTTGTCTCCCTCTCTCTCTCTCTCTCTCTCTCTATACACATACATACAAAGATTTAAATTTATTATCCTTCTAAGAAATTTGATATAAATTTGAACAGAATCTCTTTGGTTGCATACTTTAAGGCTTTGGCTAGAGTTTATCGCTTCTTTAAATTGTTTGCCATTCTTCTTTAATATGATTTTGGCTTTTTTATTCATCATCTTATGTATCTCTTTTCAAATTTATTTATTTTTTCTATTTTTTATTCTTCATAAACCAAATGTTTGTTTGCATATTTAACCAGTAGAACGAAAATATGGCATCAAACAAAAAAAAAAAAAAGTACATCGAGTGTTGGTTTCCCTCTTATTGTTCTTTTTGTCTTCAGTTTTTTTTTTTTGCGTCTTCAAGAAAAAGTTAAAAAGTCTGTGGAATTATTTGGTTTTTTTTTTCATATTTTCACTCGTAAATGATTTACGTCTTCTGTTTTTTGTTTTTTTGGGGCTTTTTTTTAAAGAAATATTTGTCTAAGAAAATATATGTACGTAGGTACGTGTGGCTGTGACTGTAAATATTTAAAAGGCTGCAGTTGGCTTTTTTTTTTTTTTTGATTCGCCATTTTGCAAGGATTTATATTTAGAGCTGTTGAAGAACCAACCAAAAATAAAATGTATTGAAAATGTGATTGGGAAAGGGGAATGGGAATAGAAGTCATAATCTTCTTGGCGTTAAATGACTTTTACTTTTTATCCGTTTTGTTGAAGTACTTCTATGTCTTGTTTCTTTTTTTTTATAAAATATTTGGCAGACAGTTTAAGTACACTTTGAAGGTTCATTCTATTTTTCTTCTTCTTTTCTTTTTCATTTTTGATTAAGAGTTTCATAGAAAGCATATGCTTTTAAAGGTAAAAAATAAAGGAAAATAATGTTGTGGATTTCTTATTGATTTTTCTTTATTTTTTTTTTTGAGTATTTCTGTTAAAGAGGAAACTTATGGTTTTTTTAAGCCGGTCATTATATGAAATAAGGGGCAATTTTTTTAAGTCGGTGAAATATGTACTCCGAATTGAAAAAACCTTCAATAAAAGTTTGCTGGTTTGGACATAACAATCCAATGAAAGGAAATTTTTCTCGAAATTAGCTTATTTTCGGGGGCACTAAAAGCATTTCTTGTTTTAAACAAATTTATAAAGAAATATTTCAGTTTATCAGATTGACATTCCATTTAAAACTACCAGCCTACTGAAGAGTTTTTTAGTTCAAATAGAGTTGCTGATGAAATCGTATGTGGCATCTTGCAATTGGATATTCTTATTGAGAAAAGTTTCCTCTTATGTAGTTGGTTTTTAGAATTAATTGCATACAGATCAGTTAGAAAAAAATAAAATTAAAAGAAATCCCGTATTTGATCGATTCCTGCGAATGGATGAAAAATAATTCCTTACTTGAACTCTTTTTTTTTTGGAGTGGTACATGCAAATACTTAAGTTTGATTAAGCTGATAGTCATCTCATTGTACACAGCTTACTCGGATTCAGTATGGTCGCATTGTAACATCGATGTTTGATCATATAATTATAGCTCTGCCCAACTTGTATACTAGATTCGTCAACACAGAATCTATATATTGAAGCGATGCCTATTTTGCTCAAAGCAAAAGGTCTGCTTTTATCCTCAAGTCACTCCTAAATAGTCTAATGTATGATTCAAATCTCTTCTCATTTTTATTGCCTAACAAAAGTTTAGAACAATCTAAACGTCAACGTAAAACACTCATCTCTTGCCACTTTACTGAAAAGTTCAAGCCTTACTTATCAGAAACGTTGAAGCTCATTGAGCCATGAGGTCATCTGCTTGCTTATTTCCGCCAATTGTCACATGACCAGTAGAAGTTGACTCCAATTCTTCTAATTCAGCTAGCCCAGGCAGTCCTAAAACATTCTCGAGGTCACAACCCATCATAGAGTTTTCTGTATGCCAGTAGCTCGATATGTCAGGTCACTCTGCCCTCTGATTTATCACGTATGAGACCTGTTTCTGGTTATACCTGATATAATCACACCGAGGTGAAGATATGAATTTTTTCTCAAATATCCCTTGGCTAGACATGTTGTGTCACTAAATTTCTTTTCAGCTTCCGAAGATGTTCTGTGGTCTCCACATCTTCCTTGCGTTGGAGGTTCTGCAAAAGTCATTATGAAATATTCCCAGTTTCCTGGCGTGAACACCCAGAGGCCAGAGTTCCGTCGTGCCAGATCTATATGGTGTCGCTACAAGTGGGTTCATATTCCCATCTTACCTCTGCCATTAGCTAGAGCTTTTGTGAAACTATTTCTTTGCATTTCTGTAGAGGAGCTCCTAAGTCGCTGTAGTCTAGTAGCTGAAGCCATGGATCAAACTCAAACCCAATGTCGGACATCTCTATCAAAATGAAATATGAAAAATTATTTCTTCGGCGACTTCCTCTTAGCAGATTTCTGGCAAAAATTCTGAGTGTTAAAATAAAATTGCCGTGAAAAGTTTCTCACAAAATCTGTCGTCCGGTGTCGACTTTTAACTGAAGATCCAGACACTCATGTATCCTAACTGAAGGGTTGTAATGACCAATTATGTATGTAGAGGAGCGCATATCTCATGTAGGAATTCATTTTGAATTTTTCATCCTTTAGCTGGTGCATCGTCGTGCTTATTGCCCTAAGATGGGTTACCGTCGAATCTCCAGAGACACCCGGCATTCAGGGACAATCTTGTGTAAATACTCCAGGGATATAATGGTCGCATTACTGTCTCTAAACGATATACTCTGATACCGATTCACTGCAGCCTCAATTTTCCCAGCTCGCTTTAATTTTAGATATTGTATTGCACGATTGTAACGATCTTTGTGGTCTACGAGGAAGATGCTCAATATATCGAAAGTTTTTTGAAACAAACTTGGAGACCCACCTAATAAGATATTAACCAGTTTAAGTTGTTTAAATTGCACATTATTCAATTGAAAGGATACTGCAATCATCCTTCAACCACAAGCTAATTTTCTCTTCCATTGCACTGATGTAGAAAGTTCCCCCAACTACAGCGCTTGATTGATGACATTCTAAACGCTTTTTAAGAAAAGTGCTATCCTCTAATTGCAAGATGCCATTGATTTCTTTTTTTTTCCCGCTACAAAATTGCCAGAAATCTTTCCACGAACTGTATTATTTAATCGGGTTTGCAATATAAATCGCTTATTGGTAAATACTGATTGAAGCACTATTGCCTCATCATCTTCGTTACTAAATGCGCAATTACATCATCTGTCTCAATATGACGTAATTCGTAATTCTTTTTTAGTTCTAAACATGTAAAGAAAGGTAAGTAGGTCCAGAAAAAGACCAGCATAAGAAATTTAAATCAAAACGAAGTACAAAATCCACAGGACAAGCCAAAGTATTCAGTTTCAGTTTATAAAAATAAAATCTCATTTGACCATAATAATGCTGCTGCAATACAAACATCATGGTTTTCTTTTCCTATTTTTGTTTGTCTTTTCTGTTGTCTTTGGTAATAAGCACAGCATGAAACAAGAAGCTTAAAATTTTGTTTTTCTAAGCACCCATACAATAAGTTGGGTTTTGTTTCATTATTATTAAACCAAAAAAACCAAAAACAAAAAAATAACCGGATTTTGTAACAAATAAATTCAGATTTTCTGTGAATAAATGTCAGTTTATTTAAAGACCGTCTGACAATTTTCCAACATATACTGGCTTAATAGAGCAGACACACAATCACAATGAATGACACAAAAATGAAATTTCATATTACACGTGCAATTAAGAGGGCATGATGAGAAAGAAAAGTGGAAAATGAAAAGAAATAAACAAATAATTGAAGGTCTGTATCAGAGGTCAGCAATGAGTATTTAGAAAGATGAGTAGAATTGAATCATACTCATAATTTTTGATACTTTTGCATACGCATTCATACTCATTTTAATATCATGGAACCTCCTCTACTCATATTCAAAATTTAAAGTACTCATCCTACTCATACTTAATAACACGTATGATGTTGTTGATTTCAACTCTCCATAACTCAACACATACGCGAAGCACAAAATAAGTATGATTTGTATTCGAACAGTAAAATACTCACTAGAAGCTTGTGTGTTTGCTCTGCTTGCTGCTCTGTATTATTTGCTTGTCTTTTTTCTTTTGTTGTAAATGCAACAACAACTAAGACTTTAAATTCGAGCCCCTCGAATCATTTATAAGTATTTTTCTAAAGTTATGCATCTAAATGAGTAGACTTATGAATCAAACATATTTCGATTGGTATGAGTTTGATGTCAACATTGTACGCATACTCATTGCAACCTGTCCATATAAATTAATGTTGTAGTGAGTATGAATGAATCAGAGTAGTAGTTAAATTTCAATATTGTTGACTCACTTATATTCAAAATTTCATGAGTATATATGAGTAGCTCAAAAAGGATTCATTGCTGATATCTAATGGGTACAATACTTTACATAGGCATAAAACCTTCCAATTCCAACTCACCCGGCTTCAGTATTCATCATCGTATTTTATCTCCTAATTTTCCTTAATTGCTACACGATTTTACATGTTTTATTTGCTTTATCTACTAACATTAAACATGACCTTTAAAATTTATTTTTATCCAAAATATTTTTGTTTCCGTTTAGTGGCCTTCATTTCTTTTTTGTTTTTCTATTTTCTTCTAATAAATGTCACACAAACGATTTTATTTTTATTTCTATTAATAATTAATTGTTAATAAATAATTTCTCTTTAATCTTTGTTGCTTTATTGTTGTTGTTGAAATTTAATATTTTTTGTTTCATACGTAATACGTTGGGTCTTGTCTTGTTTGGTTGTGGAAGCATTGAATCGAACAGCAACCCACTGTTGCGTATACGTGATATTTTTAAACGACTGGCTGCAGTAAATATTACTCATACGTCAAAGTGAAATGTACTTGAATATCTATTTTAATGGCTGACTTCAATCAAGAAAAAAAAAAAAATAACAAGAAAACAAGTAAAACAAAAACAAGTAATAAACAAAAAAAAAAAAAACAGAGAAAACTTTCGTATGTGCCTTGACGTATTTTTAATTCGTGATTATTTTTAGCTGTGTGAGCTGATAATTTAAAAAAAGAATTTAGAAATTGATTACAAGAGGGTCGTGTGGAAATGGTGGTATTAAAAGCATGATTTACTTTTGAACTTTTAATCACTTTTTTAATATTTTATTCACTTAGCAATGCACTCCAAAAGAATAGATGGTATTAAATTATCTGTGAGCATTAAGCCCACACTTTATCCTTTACGGTTGTTAGACATCCTTAAACATGCAGAGAATCCAAATAAAAAGACATAAATGACGTTTAGAAGGTTATGAAACGACTGTGTTAGAAATGAAAGACAAAGCGTGAGAAGTCTATCCAATGTGGTGAATGCAAATAATGAAGAATTAGTTTTGTATAGCGGAAATGAGAAGGTTAGGTAAGGTTAAGTAATGTGACTACTTAGGCCACCATTTAGGCGCTGGATAACACAAATAATATTCAATCCGGGAATCAATCATCCTTTAGAGGAAATCAAACCGATCCCACATAGAAATATTGCTGATGTAGCAATCTTTATACGAGTATTTTAGAGATAATCCAAGGAAGGCAGAAAGTGAGAGATTAAAAACTTCTGTCCTTTCATTGCTGACTGATACTAGCACTGACAGAGGAGATGAAATCCAATTTCTTCCTTTTTCTCAGCCCCACAGAATAATGGACAGTGGAACATGTAAATCGCTATTGTTTGACGGACGGCCATGCTATTTAAGAACAGAGGTTGTGAACGAGATCTAGATCTTCTGGAAAAGATCTGCAAGTACATTAATTGCCTTAAAAAAGTATTTGACATCTGTCGTCAACAAATTTCACTCATTTTCAAATAAATTTAGTTTCCTACTCTAGTAAGGAATTGCCTTCATACATACATACATAATTGGCCATTACAGCCCTTCAGTCAGGATTACGGCCTAGCTTCTCAACACCACTCATGTTGTGTGCGTTAATTTTATACATGAGTGGCGGGACCTACAGTTTAACGTCGACTCCGAACGACAGATTTTTTGAGAAGCTTTTCATGGCAATTTTTACTCTCAGAAATCTGCTGAGAGGAAGTCGCCGAAGAAATATTTTCATATTTTCGTTTTGATGTCTGACCTGGGATTCGAAATCGGGCCTTTCGTCTAATAAGCCAACACACTACCTACTAGACCACGGCGGCTTCACAACTGCCTTCAGTTGTTGTAAATTCAGGCGTTTTTTTTCAAAGGAAACCTTCAGTACAAACAAGTTTGTGCAAGAATGGCCCCCATAAAACTTTTGCTTTTTCAATACTTTAAACAACAAATAAAATTGTTTTACAATAAAACACGACCCTCGTTATTTAATTACTTGTTGTACTCTTTTGCTACAAAAAAAAAAAAAAAAGTTTTTTTTTTAAACTTTTTTTATTTTCTTTAATAACAATTGAAAACAAATATTTCAATCATTATCATTACCCCACCGCCTTCTTCATTCCCTCTCTTCTCTTTTCATTACAGATTCTTGTTTAACACGTTTCCTTAGAAAGTTTCCAGAAATAAATGAGAAGAACGAGAAGCATAAAGAAAACTGTTGTTCAACAAAAATTGAGTCACACGAGTGTAAAGAAAGGAAATTCTTTTAAATTCAATTAAGTTATGAAACAATGCTTAATTATCAACAGCAGCAGCAGCAACAAGAACAACAACAACAACAATTGCCTTTAATATGGATGCCTAATAAAACAATTAGAAACGAAACTAAAAAGCAGAAGAAAAACTTCAGAAATAATTTTGCAATAAAATTTCAATTAAAAGCAAAAATAATTCTCTATTCATTCATTCAATGTCATATTTGTCATTGTAATACAAATAAACAACAACAACGACAACAAAAATACGAACAACACCAACAAGGAAACAAAACTATGTTGACTGCCTTTCTACCAGCTGCTGCTGTTGCCCTCTTGACATCATCGACAGCAACATCGACATACACAACGAATGCCGACCATAATCTCTGGTTGCACAGATTACAAACGTTTTACGCTGACAAACAAGAAGAGTTGTCTGCATTTTATCAGCAGCAGTTGTTTGAAGCACCACAAGCACCCGTATCCACAACAGTAACACAAACACATACAATGTTGCCTCAATTGGAATTAACAACCTCGACAGTAATACCATTTACTTCTGTTGTAATGACGACATCATCAAAATCAGCCTTTTTATTAACAACCGCTTCATCGAGTGCTACAGCTGTTAGCCCAACAACAACAACATCAGCAACAATAACAGCCAATCACCATCATCATCATCCTCGTATACGTCCTCCGCCACCAACTACATTTCCAACCTCAACAATTTTTATGTCCTCATCATCATCATCATCATCATCATCAACGCTGGCATCACCGTTAGCCGTTTTAGCGGTGGAACAACCAACAACCACAGCGCCTATGTTCTTTGAAAGTGATTTACTGCCAGAGGTTTTTATTAATGCCAACGATAATAACAACATCAACATCAATAACAACGACAGCAGCAATAATAGGAATACAACAACACTGGGTAGCTTAGGTGGCATTGTGGGCGGCAGCGCTGGCACTAGCATCGGCGATGATGATGATGACAATTTAAATTCATTTTATTTCTATGAGGTAAGTCAAGCATAAACATGGTTAACATTCTTGCTAAAAATTACAACAACAACACAAATAATGTTCGCTGGGTAAAACCACAAAGCAGCAGTTAAATGACTCAGAAGGACAGAGCAAAAGCCAACGCGAATGTGAACACACACACATAAAATCTTGCAATGGAATTTAAGTATTTCGTGTAAAGGATACTGAGATTGGAATCCTTTGAAATGTTTTGTAAGAGAATATTAAAGTTAATCGTGCTTAATATTTAAATTTCAATGAATTTTCATTTGTCAAGAAGCGTAAATTGGAACCGAACTCGAATATTATCTTCTGTTCCTAACTTAGGAGTTGATGTTTCTAAGTAGTTATAAGGGCTTACAGCTTAAAATCGACTCCGAACGACAGATATTTGAGCAACTTCTCATGTCAATTCAGAGTTTTTGCCAGAAAACTGTTGAGAGAAAGTCATATTTTTCATATTTTGCTTTGTTAGAGACGTCTGACCTGGTGTTGGAACCGTGGCCTCAAGTCTAATAAGCCAACGTACTACCTTTTCGAATTGATCCCTAAAATTAAATAAAATCATCATGAAAATCTTCTCAAAAATCTGTCGTTCGAAGTCGACTTCAAGCGTCCCGTACTCATGGAGAAGCTAGGTTGTGATCCTAACTAAAAGGTTGTAGCGACCACTTAAGAAAATAAATAATCTCCCCTGCCCTTATGTTATCATAAGTGACAATCACTCAGAAAAAAGCCCATAATGTTTTTCCACATAGTCCCTAATTTTCTGATTCGAAAACTCGTTTTTTTTATGGGTTTCAAACTTTGCTTGAGGACCAGTTGGCTTTAGTAACGGCCTTCGTCGAATGTTTGCCGACGTAGCACTTTCATAGCATATACTTATACTCTACTGCCTGCTTCTCCTCTCTATCTATAGAGCGTATGCCGTATCAGATATCAATTACTTACCCTCAGAGCTTTCGGTAGAAAATTGTAGAGAAGAAGATGGCGAAAGGAATATGTTTTCTTTTAGAATTCTTGCTCAGTGCTAAGGTAGGAACTCTCAATCTCTCGTCCATTAAACCAACACATCACTCACTAGACTAGGGTGGCCTAAAGAAGGCTACCATTCGAGTAGTGGTGGCGTTTATGGAATCAAATATGTCTTCTTATAGTTCATAATGTGATGCACCACTCTACCATTGGTCGTTTAGTAAGGCAATTGATTGCAAACTTGCTAACATATCACTCAGAAAACATTGTGTAGCTTGATATAGGCCTCAAAGCCTCTCCTTTCTTGGAAATTAAATCTACTTGTCAAAAAAAAAAATTAAATAAAATTGGAAGGAAATACGCAATCGACAGTATAACAACAAGGCATTCATCAGATTCAGCTTGTATTTAACTGCATTGGGTCTTGCTGCTAATAGCTTAGCCCTCAATTCCAATACAAGGACGTAGAGAGAACCTATTGAATCTGTGCAAAGAACTCAAACTCCTTTCAACAAGTCATTCATTTCACATAATTTTTCTCTTTAAAGCTTACAAAAATCAGTATAAAATTCGCCACCAGGATGATATTAAAGATTTAAATTGTATTTTTTGTTTATCTTTCCTCAAACTTTCTTACTTCCCTATTACGATAATCTAAAACAGAAGATCTTAAATTTAAAAAAAACAAAAAAAAAATAAAATGAGAAAAAACACGAATCTTTTTCAATGCTTTTAGGCTTAAATCTTCCATTTAGATTTGTTGCTTAAGGTCAAACTACTAAATTGTTTAATACACATACATACACAGATACAGAAACTATTATGTAGTACAATGACATGTATGTGAGGAAAAAAAAAATCAAATATTTGTATGATATTTCTTTCCTGTGTCTGTGTTACAGTTTATTTAAATGTTGCTGTTGTTCGTTCCAATACCACTGCCTTCTTCTTTAGTTTCTAATCCATTTCCTGTGTGTTTCAATGTACAGAAATCCCTACAAAAATCAATAGATTTGGGGCGGCAGTATTCAAAATTAATATTTACACTTCAATTAGTTAAATGGCTTCAAATAAAATCAAAAACAAAAAAAAAAATTAAAAAAAATAATTTAATGCTACTGTCGCTTCGCGAGAAGTTAAGGCGGTAATTTGTAAATTTTTAATGACAGCTTTAATCTTTTCACCTCTATAAGGACCACATCATAATTTATTAATTTTTTTTTTTTTCTTTTAACTTTAAATGTCATGCCTACAAAAAATTAAAGCAAGGAAAATAGAAACAACATCTGCAGTCACCACAAATATAATATCTTTCATAAAGCTTTTCCCATCATCAAATTAAAGAGAACACAAAGCGTTTGTGAAATATCAATGAAATTTTTTATACGTTTGAAAGATCTATTGGTGTTATTATGTGCGGAATATAAAATAAAAATTAAATGTCTGCCAAGGCTTCTCTGGGTACAGCACATTGGAAATGTTAATTTTTCCATGGCTAAACTCCAGCTGACATTTTTTTTTGTAAAATATCAAGTTAAGCATCGAATATCAATCAATAAATAAACTCCATCTTATACTATCAGCCACTCAAGTATAAAATTAAGGCACACCACATGAGAAGCTAGGTCGTAATCCTGACTGAAGGGTTGTAATGACCAATTGTGTATGTATACTATCAGTGGTAAGACCACTTTTTGGTTCCATAAGCCGATGTCGGCATAGTTTAGCAGGTAGTGTGTTGGCTTATTAGACGTTAAGCCGTAGTTCAATCCCCTGCCCAGACATCTCGAACAAATTGAAATTTAAAAAAATATTTCTTCCTCGACTTCCTCTCAGCAGTTTTCTGACAAAAAAAACTCTGAGAGTAAATAAAACTGACATGAGAAGTCTCTCAAAAGATCTGTCATTCGGAATCGAGCTTAAACTGTAGATCCCGCCACTCATAGATAAAATTAACACACACAATATAGGTGGTGAGAGAAACTAGATTGTTATCTTGACTGAAAGGTTGTAATAATCAAATCAGTAAGTGATTCAATGAAGTTGCCGTAGTCTAGTAGGTAGTGTGTTCGCTTATTAGATGTAAAGCCCGGGTTCGAGCCCCAGGCCTGACATCAAAACGAAATATGAAAAAAAAAAATATTTCTTCGGCGACTTCCTCTCAGCAGATTTCTGGCAAAAAATTCTCTGAAAGTAAATAAACCAGCCATGAAAAAGTTTCTCAAAAATCTGCCATTTGGAGTCGACGTTAAACTGTAGGCCCCGCCACTCAAGTATAAAATTAAGGCACACAACATGAGTGGTGTGAGAAGCTCGGCCATAATCCTGACTGAAAAGTTGTATTGGCCAATTATGTATGTATGTATGTAAGTGATTCAATTTAGTAAAATCAGTAATTGAGTCTGGCAGCCCTTTACATAATTGTCTTACGACTAATCTCTCAAATACACTTCACATTAGTCCAGAATTTATTTGAAGCCTAATGTGGAGCCCTTGTTTTTTACCACAAATTGAAATTATGATTTCAAATGACTCTTCCCAAGTAAATTATTAACAGTTGATGTTCGAAATGCTTAAATTTAATTCTTCAAATACTTTCTGGAGTAGGATATCATAAAGTCGTTGTAGATTGAATTCTTTTACATTTCTAATCTTACTTTTATTTTCCGTTTTTCTGTCACATACATATATTGTCAATTGGACCTTAAAGATGTTTATCATAAAATCTACCACCAGAATATACTCTGGCATGCACACAACCAAAGGAAAAAAAATCTGGTTGGCTGTGGAAATCTGTATGTTTAGCATAAAAGCTTTATTTACACACATATTATAATACAATTTACTTATACACATGCAAACATTAATACACAAGTAAAATATTTTAACATACATACCTATACAAGACATAGGGCATGAAATAAAAAAACTTACATTAGACAGACAGACAGACAGACACTCATGTTTTTGCTTGAGTATGGGTATAGTTCACATAATACCAACACATATAATATTTATGGAATGGATATTGAATTGGCATTTACACAATATATTCTGTAACATCTCTTTATGCACATCCCTCGCTTACAATACACACTCGCACTTTAACAATTACGAGCCTTGAAATGCCTAGAAATGCCTTAAAGAAACCCCCCCAAATAAATGATAGAAACACTGAATTATTATTGTATTTGAAGAATACTTATGTATGTATGTGATGATGATTGTATTAAAAAAAATATATGTTTCCTTAAAACATTTCCCAAGCACACGTACATATGTTTTTTTTTTTTTTGAACTCATAACCATACCCATACCAATACCCATACAATTAAATAATTTAATGTATGTGCTGTGTTGTAAAAGAGATTTTTTTCTCTGGTATTTGTATAACTGATCTCCTCTCTCTCTATTTTTATGTGTTTTTTGTGTATGAAAATCATAAATGTTTTACAAAACAAACACATTTAAATGTTTATATGAATATATTTCCGTATGTACATATATGTGTCATGCATACACATACATATGTAAGTAGACATCAACCACTATACTACACTACAAACAGGATATAAAAAACAGCGAAGGAGAGAGCGAGAGAGAGCGAGAAGGAGAGAAAATTTATTACAATAAATATATTAAAGCAACAGTGAGATTATTTATGTATATCTGATGATAGATTTTACACGCAATTCATTTCCATTTAAGCCTTATGCCCATTCCCATAAAAGTTTGATTTTGAGTATGAATGCATTCAAGAAATAAAGGGTTATCCATTTAGTGATGATTTCAACACAATCATTTACAAAATTTATATACTTTAACGGTAGAAGAATACATAAGAATTGTATAAAACTAACGATACAGGCCATAATTCAAATGAGACTACTTTTAGCTTGTATTACAAGACAATTATGGTCGACATCAGCGATCAGCAATGAGTATTCAAAAAGATAAGTAGAATCGTATCATACTCATAATTTTTGATACTTATCCATACGCAATCATACTTATTTTAATATCATGGAACCTCCTCTACTTATATTCAAAGTTCGAAGTACTCATCATATTCATACTTAGAAACACGTATGATGTTATTGATTTCGACTCTTCATAACTCAACATATACACAAAGCACAAAATAAGTATGGTTCGCGCTCGAACACTAAATTACTCACTAAAAGGTTATGTGTTTGCTTTGCTTGCTGCTCTATATTTTTTGCTTATGTGTCGTTTTTCTTTTGTTGTAAATGCACCAACAACTAAGACTGTAAATTTTGATGAATGATTCGAGTCGCTGGAATCATTTATGAGTATTATAAGTATTTTTCTTAAATTATGAATCTACATGAGTAGGCTTATGAATCAAACATGTTGCGAATGGTATGTGTTTGATGTCAACGTTGTACGCATACTCATTGCAACCTGTACTTATAAATCAATGTTGTAATGAGTATGAATGAGTACAGAGTAGTAGTTAAATTTCAATGTTATTGACTCACTTATACTCAAAATTTCATGAGTACTTATGAGTAGGGAAAAAACAATTCATTGCTGATCTCTGTTCGTCGTAATACAGCAACATTAGAAGTAAGATGAATTTTTAAGGCTATAATAGAATAATAGAATAGACTCTTCTAACTCGCTAACTCTAGTAAGAAGACTGTGCTAACTTTTTCTGTTTCCATTAAAATTTCCAAATCTACCTAGTTGGTCATTACAACACTTTAGTCTGGATTACAACCTAGCTTCTCACATCATTGATGTTGTCAGTGTTAATTTTATCCGTGAGATGCAGGACCTACAGCTTAACTTTTACTTTGTTGTGTAGTCATTGTCTAAAAGATAGTGGACTAGCTTATTAGCCGACAGCTCGTGGTTCAAACCCCCAAATCAGGCATCTTGAACAATGCGAAAAATAAAAAATATTCCTTTCAACAACTTAGGTTAGGTTAGGTCGGAGTGGTAGCTCTGATATCAACAACTTGCTCTCAGCAGTTTTCTGGAAAGAACTCCAAAAACTCTTAAAATGACTTGAAAAGTTTCTCGACAATCTATCGTTCGGAGTCGACTTTAAATTGTAAATCCCGCCACTAATGGATAAAATGAACACACACTCAATATGAATGGTTGTAATCCTGGCTAAATGATTGAAACGATAATTAACTGAACCGCTGCAATCAATCCATAGACGGTCATTTGAATATCATTTTAAAGATAAGATTCAACCACAATAATGAAATAAAAGTTTCAGCGAAATCACGGTTTTATTTAACTTTATTTTTGAAATCGAAGTATGGCTAACCCTTTATGATTTCAACCCTTCTCCAGTTAATCCTTTTGCGATTTTTTACTGCCAATAAAAACTCTGTAAAATTTTCACAATATTGGCATGCTTTTTTTATTGTATCCTCTTTGGATGTTTTTTTTGCAGATTTGTGATGAATATGTTGGCAAACAGTGGATAATTTTATGGTATTCCAGTTTAAGACCACTTTATGGAAATTTATTTCATCATACATCAACACTTATATTATTATTGTAGAAATCGATGGCTTAGAACAAATTGCCAAGTTTTTTATATATTTTTTTTTTCTGAAGTAGTAAATCAGCCAATAAAGGATCTTTTAAAGGATAATGCCATACATTGGAATACATAATCGAAAGAGAATTTTAATTCAGTTTGAAGAGATTGATAAGCACTTCCTGCCGTTGTTTATTGTTAATAAAAAAACATTCATTTCGTTTCGTTTAATTTAAAATTGCAAAACTCAACACAGATTGCATATCTATTGTAAATGGTTTGTGTCCTTACTAATGCAATCATGTGTATATCAAGGGTAAACACACGAACTTTGAACCAAGCAATGATTGAAAATGTTTTAATTTCAGGCCCATGAAACTTCAGTTTTACTTGCATTGTCTTTAATGGGAAAATTACAACATTTTGAAACCTATCCTGACCATATCCCATGGATTTCAATGTAAAACAAAATCGTTAGTCGGACTCAGAAGGGATGCTAGTGTTGTGGGGAAAAACAATACCCACATACAACTAGAAAAAGGGAGAAGACAATCATAGAACACACATACTGAACACAATTTATTCATTTGAAGCAAAGATTTTCCCGAAAAGTCCTTAGAATATGCTACGAGCCATGAAGCCATGAAGTGCAAGATCAATTAAAAGCTATTTCCGGGCATTGTATTCGACTGCAATTCCTTTCAATTGCGTAGTACTTACAAATACTTTCCGAGTGATGAGATTTTCTCTGAATATCTTTTGAACGTCCATTCTCTTCCATTGATGTCGAGGATTTTAGGGAGATTTCGAATCACTCGAAGCTAAGTGGTATATAGGTACCAGGACATTATATTGCATTACTGATGAGCTGGTAAAGAGCTTAAAAACTCGGATACCTTACATGGGCATTACGACTGTCTCAATTAAACTGGGAATTCTCAGAACATATTACAGAGAGACACTATTTCGTTGGCAGTTAGTAGTTAAAAGAAATACTGCTAGGCTGTGCTGTATTCAATCTGTATTCATATATGCAGTCATCTACCGCACTGTTGTGGTTCTAACTGGCCGCTATAGAAAACATGCCTCAACTGTCTTCCACAAGAGCTATAGATCTGAGGAGGATATGATTTCTGTTTAATCTACAGGTACAATGGGTCAAGTCGACCTCCGGGTACTGTACTTGTCTTAATTGACAAGTACACGTCCTCTAACCTACAGGTTCTTGGTATCACAAATATCCAAAGTGTAGTTTGAACCTTCACCAAATTCGATAAAACTTATACGATACTTAAGCATTCATTGACATGTCAACTTGGGCTTGTTTTTTTTATTTACCGATTTTGACTTGTTGTAACCTAAGGATTATAAAAGCCGCCGCAGTCTAGTAGGTAGTAAGCTGACCGTTTTTATTCGAATAACCCGATTCGAACTGTCGTTTGGAGTCGACTTTAAACTGTAGCTCCTGCCCCTCATATACAAAATTAACACACGCAACATATGTAAGTGGTGTGAGAAACTAGGCAGTAATCTTTGCTAATGAGTTGGAATGATCAATTATGTATGAATTTAAGTATACGAAATTTATTCGTTTAGAACAAATTAATCGTATTCGTTGTTTTATGTCAAATGTTTTCACAAGAAAATATTTAGAAATGCACTTACTTAGACATAAATATATATGGTCAATTCACACAAGGCTTTGTATCGTTGTATTCATTGTATTGTTGGAAGAACATACAACAGTGTATGATTGTTTTTGATAATTTTCATATAAAAATCCGATACACTTATACACATTTTTTCCATATGTTTTTAAATGTTGTATTGGTTTCGTGCTATCAAATTGTGCGAATGAAAAAAATGTGTATATGTTTTCATATGTTGTGTTGGTTTCGGACTATCAAATTGTTTGAATGCCACGAAATACACAATACAGCATAGCATTGAGCGTTCACAAACAAACAAATGTATTCAATACAACATACACGATACAAAGTTGTGTGAATTGCCCAATAGATATACACACATACATACATATATGTGTATATATATAAGTATATATAAATGTTCTGACAACAAACTAAATAAATGAAATGAAAATAGAAATGGAAAATGATAATGAAAATAGAGAACGAAAACAGAATAAGAATGTAAATGTGAATGTTTGATCTATTTAAAATAGAAATTAATTTGAAACCGCATTTCAGGCATTTCATACATTTCATGCATTTTAAGTATGTAATTTTGCATATTCCAGTTTAACTCTTGATGGGGTTTTTTCAGTAGAAAGAGAAGCGCCACAAATATCACATTCATAGACTAACAAAAAGAAGGCAATTGAATTACATAACATTCATACATACATACATAATTGGCCAATACAACCCTTCAGTCAGGATTACGCCCTAGCTTCTCACACCACTCATGTTGAATGTGGTAATTTTATACGTGAGTGGAGGGTCATGTAGTTTAACGTCGACTCCGAACGACAGATTTTTGAGAAACTTTTTCATGGCAGGTTTTTTTACTCTCAGAGTTTTTGCCAGAAATCTGCTGAGAGGTAGTCGCCGAAGAAATATTTTTTTTTTATATTTCGTTTTGATTGGGCTCGAACTCGGGCTTTACGTCTAATAAGCGAACACACTACCTACTAGACTACGGCGGCCACATAGAATTAGATCAGGCTTATTAAATAAATTGAAATCGCCGTGGTGTAGTAGATAGTGTGTTGGCTTATTAGACATGAGGCCAGGTCAGGCATCTCCGACTTGTTTTGCAGATTTCTGCCAAAAACTCTGAAAGCAAATAAAATTGCCATGAGAAGTTTCTCATAATGAAATTTAAACTGTACACATGAACACACACTACATGGGTGATGGGAGAAGCTAGTCTGTAATCCTAACAACAGGGTTGTTAGTAAAGTAGGTAATCTAACCCTTCAGATATCCTGACTATTTTCGCGAGTCTTACTTGATTATCACTTTTATGGCCATTACAACCTTTTCGTTAGGCTTACTGCCGAGATTCTTACACCATAAGCGGCGAAAGCTACAGTTTAGCGTCGACTCCAAACAACAGGTTGGAGATACTTATGATTACAATTCGATTTGCTCTCCAAGGCTTTGCCAAAAGAATACTGAAAGAAAGTGACCGAAAGAAATAATTTTTTCTTTTTTTTTTCGAGACGTCACGTCAGGGCCTAATAAACCAAATCACTAGCTACTAGACAATGGCGTCCATATAAGGACCCATAATAAATAGGCTGTTTATGATTATAAAACCTCTGTCTATTGCAACATTATTGTAATGGCATTATCAACTTCTAGAGCCCTCCTCTCTTAGCGGTTACTCAAAAAACCAAAGTTAAGTTAAGCTAGCTTGACTCAATTTGTTTTTTTTTCCGTGCCCTATTTATAAAGAATTTTATTTTATTTTAAAAGAGAAAGAAGAAAATGTTGATTGTTTATAGTATTTTAATCAAATCAAATCTTTTGGTTGCCTGTTGGTTTTATAAGAAATTCAATTTAAATTCGAAATACATATTACAACGCCATGATGAATAATCATTTGGAATTCAATGATAAATTTTTATGTCTTTTAAAACGATGACAATGAATTTTTCTGAAATCCTTTTTGATTGAAAACAATATGAAAGGAAAACAAAATGAAACAAAAAATATCTTTGCATTACACACACCAACACACACACACACAGATATATAAACTACCAATGTGCACGATTCGAAGTCTTGCGGCGAATCGTGCACATTGGTAGGCCGGGCTGCCAATGTCTTTTGAAGATTCCCAGCCTTTAGCTCGTAAAGCTATAAAAAAAATAGACACATACACAAATTTGTCTATTCATGAGACAGCCTTTTTGTATTCTTTGTATTTTAAAACAGGCTGCAAAAACCGGGGAGTGTTGCTTTAAAATACTTGAATGGCAAAGCCATCAACTGACATTCACTAAATCGATCATAAAAATTTGTGGCCCATAAAAAATGGCAAGCAATACTTCACGCATTTTCCGCTCTCTCTCTCTCTCTCTTTCTCCTTCTCTTTATTTCTTATACATTTTGTGTGCGCAGCAAAAAGAAATCTAAATTTGTGACACAAAATTTTATTTTCTCTGTCGAGGAAGGCGTTTAAGGGGACAACGGTATTAATGAAGCTTTTGCAAGCAAACAAATGAAATTCTTGAAGACACTTGAAATAGGTTAAGGATAGGAAGGATATTTAATAAGATAAGGGTCAAGATTTTTTTTTTTCGTTTTCGGATATTATTTCCACGTTTTTTTTTCTCTTCATTTTGATTAATGACCATTGGATGTGAAATAAACAATAAAAATTCTCCCGTTTGTGTTAAATTTTTAAATTTTAATCTTCTCTACTAAATTTAAATAAATTTTTTATTTCCACTGAATCATGCCATGACGAATGACGTGTTAAATTTTAACAAACAGCCTTCATTACTTGCTGAGTGGCGTTGGTGTTGGTGTTGAAATAAAAAAAATATTTCTGCTGTGCTTCACTGGTTGAATGTGTGGTTGAACACGTCATGTAATTTCAAGTCGGAAATCATATTTCAACTCATTTACTCCGTATTCCAAAAGCAACCACAAATGTGGTTGGCTACACATGCATAAAATATGGTAACCCAATGAAATTGAAATGGTTTGGTAATGGGAATGGAAATGTTTACTTAAGTTCATTTAGACTTTTTTTAAATTTTTTTAAATTCATTTCCTTCCTTTTTTCTTTTATTAAACTTCTGCAGACCCGTATGGCTGCCTAGTTTACAATGTCCAGTACTGAATACAAGCAACAAAACTTGCAAATAAGCCCTATCAATTCCTCTTTTTATGTCGGCAACATTGTTTGGTTGTAAGCCGACATCTGCCGCTACTTATAGGATAGGTTAGATTTAAGGACGTGTACTTGTCATAGGAACTAGTACAAGTCGAAACTAGTAATAGTCGAAATGACCCATTCTGATACGTCCTAGTGCAGAGAGCGATAGAGAGAATATAGTAAAGGAGATAGGGAAATTGGATAAGGAAAAGAGTTAGGAAAGGGAGGATACAGAGACTCCCACTACTTATACTCTACTACTACGTCCTTGCCCTTGATTTCGAATGCTCACCCTAGGAGTATTTCAGTCCACCGCTATGGGAGCTATTTTTTAGAACTAGTCTAGTCCTAGTCCTAGAACTAGATGCAGTCGCCATAGTCTAAAGCCCGGGTTCGTGCCCCAGGCCAGACATCAAAAACGATATATGAACAAAAAAATATATCTTCGGCGACTTACTCTCAGCAGATTTCTGGCAAAAACTCTGAGAGTAAATAAACCTGCCACGAAAATAGTTTCTCAAAAAATCTATGGTTCGCAGTCGACGTTAAACTGTAGGTCCCGCCACTCAAGTATAAAATTAAGGCACACGACATGAGTGGTGTGAGAAGCTAGGCCGTAATCGTGACTAAGAGTTGAAAAGACCAATTATGTATATATGTATGAGTTAGTAAAAGGAAGATAAAGAGACTCCCACTACTTATGCTCTACTGCTACATCCTTGGCCCTTGATTTCGAACGCTCACCCCAGGGCTACAGGCGGAGTGGTTCATGGCGATGGTTCAGTCCATCGCTATGGTAGCTATTTTTGAGAACTAACCATAGAGATTAAAGAAAGGATGAAGTTGTTCAGAAGTAGCAATGATGCTCAAGTATATTGTTACGTTTTTACCTTTTTAAAAGCGTTTAGAATATGAGTTCGTTGATTGCAAGCCAAAATAAAAACAAATATGCGTTAATTTCAGTCAAACTCTTTATTATTCACACTACTTTTGTGTGAATGTATACAACTTCACTACACGACAATAATTGCTTGTATTATTCTATTTCACACTTCTGTTCGCGTAACACTAACGGCTGCGATCTTCAAACACAACTTGTTTACTTCACACGCAACTTCACACAAGGCTGACTGAACTATAACTGACTCGTTGCTTGCTATGTCTCGCCTTTTTATATGTCCGCAAAATCAGTATGATTAACGTTCTCGAACGTTGTTCTCTCATACTTGTCTGTCTCCTTTTGTTATACTGATATTGTTGGTATATGCAAGCATGTACGTTCAATGTGTTAGTGTAGCTATAGTGAATCAACACGTTCTTTGTATTGTTAGTGTGTTTGTTAGCATCTTAATGTTAAACGATGGTGCACTGTTTCCCTTTGCGTAACAATATTATCAAAGAGTCAAGCGGCTGACTGAACGTTTCACGAAGCACGAAGCACCTTCCTACAAGAATAAAGGCGTTAACTAAGATACAGACTATCAAGAAGTGGTGAGATTGTGGAGGCAACAACATTTCTCTCCATCGCTCCAAAGTGATTTCTACGATCACTGATAATAGCGACGAGATTCCTTATGCTCAAATTTGCAATTCGGAAACTTAAAATAACTAAGCTGATGGCCTGTCCTGATGTTCAACACTCATGATAACAATTTAGTAGAATGCATTCACCACTTTAGTTGCAAAACATGGCTTTATGTAACGATTGAAATTTTAATTTGGAAAGTCCTGCCATATTATTCGACCACGTTGTCACTTTACAGTTATTAAAATCAGCTTAAATGATCGTTGGGTTATCCAAAGAAATGTGCTTATGCAGCACTGTGCTTCTAGCGTACTTAAACGAGCAAAAATATAGCATAACTTAAGGCAAACTAAACTTTATTACTTTCTATTACAGCGTTCTAATATCAAATCTCTTAATTTTCCATCTCTTAATTTAGTCTGACTGGTTATAATGCTCTGTGGCAACATACCTTTGGGCTCGTGGACGTTCTACACGTATTCTGACAATATTTTTATTTATTTTTCTTTTCTTTTCTTATCCCTTTCGGCAGGCTTCAAAAACATGCAAAAATAAAACTGAAACAATCTTGTTTATAACAGAAATATTTATTTAAACATTAAATTACTTTTCTTTCTGCAAAAGTTTCCATGTAAAGTGTTGTTATTATTGTTTTTTATTTTCCTACTCCAGCAAAAGTTTTTATTAGCCACACTCTTGCTGGCAGCACAGCTTACAGAAACATGAGGTTTTCTCTGTGAAAATATGCCTTAAAGGTTTGTCTTCAAGTGTAACAAAAAACTTTATTTTGCAAGCAATTATTTTTGCCTCATATTTACTGGTGAAATTTTGTTAAGACCACTAAAACTATGGCTTAAAAAGTTAAGCCAGAACAGCATAAAACATAGAATTTTTTTTTTTAATAAAAAATACAACATTTTTTAAAAAGTTTTAAAGTTAAAATTATCTTCGCACAAAATAAAACTAAAAAATTTTTTGACCAAAGTATGTGGCTGTAAAAAGTTTTATTGTGCAAAATTGGCAACTTAACATTCTAATGGTTTAAGTACGAATTTTAAAACATATTTTATGTTAACTATATTTGTAATTTCAAGCTTTTAAAGCATACATTTAGGAAATTTTTAAATTTTCCAACTAGAAGGTATATTTTTAGGCACTTTAATACCAATAATACCTAAATCAGCATTTCTCTACTAATATCGAGCAGGAATTTCATATTCTTTATCATAGCCAATGAAGATTCGTACATATCAGAAGACATCACAGTCTATCCGTATCTTCAAAAAAGTAGATACTCCATTCCATTTCTATTGGGAGCCTGCAAACTCCACAAAATTTATGCTTAACAACATAAACAAAAGCATTCTTCAAGGTTTCAATCATACATTACAAAATGATGCAGAAGTTTCCATAATTTACATTCCTTATTCCCATCACATATGCAATATTCTGAAGATAATAAAGCATACTTTTAGCTATAAACCCCAAAACACACAGTAATGTTGTGTTGTAATAACTTCAAAATTTAAATCAGCTTAAAATTAAGCCTACTTTTGGGCATATTATATTATAAATAAAATTCTACTTTTAATACCAATTAAAGTACTTACTTTTAATACCAATTAAAGTACTTAAAATTAGACTGTAATATACTTTATTAATTCAAATTTATAGCATACTTTTAGGATTATAATAACTTCTAAAAAGTATACTTTAAAGTGCATTTGTTTTACGATTTTTTTGTAAAGTGAAACTTAAACATCCATATTTCTTTAAATGGTTTTTCACCATAGGGTGTATAAATACATGTGATATGTTACAGAATTTTCATACACAGACCTTTTACGAAGTACACTCTTATTAATGTTGTACAAGAGAATTTGTTCTTAATTACTGTCGTTTTTACTGGTCGCTCTCGATAATCTGAATAGGGGGTAACAACTATGGTTAGCAGTTAAAACGTGCTCATTTTTAGAACAGTATGCCGTGATAATGGTCCTCTTAGTCGAAATACTGCACAAAAAATTGCCGAAATTATAAAACAGTTGACAAAAACTGGAAAAGTTACAGATGTGGTCAGATCTGTGCATTATAGCAACGTACGAATTTTATTAAATAAAATGTAGTCGATAGTTTCAATTTATCGGCTCAGGCAATTGGGCCTGTCTTATGCTTCATTATGATGCATTTTGCATTCGGATTTACACCAGCATATAAACTCTAACTGTAACTTATGTACACAACTTACATGATTGTCTTCTCTTCTTAAGTTTATCAAATGACTTTTAAAACACTGCGATTTTGCTATATTAAGTATAATATATGAAGCATACTTTTAGTAGCAAAAAGTGTTGCCTATATTAAGGCATACAATGTGTTTAACAATAATACGTAATTTTAAATTGTGCGCTTTAAAGAGGATTTGTAAGAGTAACTCGTTAAGAATTTTTCTTGTTTTTCTGTTTCAATGGTGACACTACAGCTGCCATTAATTTATAAAAAAAAAATAAAAATATAAACAGCTGGTAGACAATGTGACCCCGGGGTACACTTAAATTGAAATTAAATGTTGTATGTGGCCAACAATTAGGCTGAAACAGAAATAAATTTACATAAGTTTTGTTACAAATGCAATAAAAATTTAAATATTCATTTTAACCTCAAATTTCCGTTTCCAACTAACTTGTTGTAAGAGAAGTGAAATATTTAAAATGAGTTCAAGAATTGTAATTACCACCCTAATATTTCTGTCTTTTAAATACTTAAGACAGTAAGTGACAATGAGGCGCTCTAAAGAGCATGTAGAAGTGCCATGAAGATATACAATAAGAAATGGCGAAAATGAAAAAAACCATTTAAATGGCGTTCAAAGAAAGAAAAATAAATAAGTAACGAAGAAGAACAAGCGAAATATCTGCAGTAACTTTTATAATTAAAAATTTATTCAAATCAGATAAACAAGGTTAATGAGAGCAACGATGTGAAAAAGAAATCCTTTAAAGGAACTCAAACATCAAGGCATCATTTTCTTTAAGGCTAACTAACTGCTGCACAAAAGAAAAATAAAAACATGCAAGAAAAGAGCAAAGATTTTGAGAAGAAAAATAAATTTATTAAAACTCATGTTCATTGAAGACGTTTACGAGAGTGGTTTTTGAAATTAAACGAAGTGACGTTACGAACCTGTCCACTATTTGTGTGGATTCGAAATTATGGACCAAACATTAATCGTCCTTTTAACACGTGAGTTAGAGAAACAGTCAAAGTAGTGGACAGAGAATCGTGTCCCAAGAAAACGAATATAATTTGATCTGCAGTTGAGCTTATGATCTCGGCTTTGGGAATGGGCGTGGATTTAATAGGTAAACTTCTTGACTACAAGCTCGAGCAATTTGCATTAAAATTCTGAATAGGAATTACAAAATCCCCTCCAAATTATTTATCTGGGCAGACAACACCATTTTTTTATGAAGTGAAGAAATTAATTGGAATGATTTTATGTCACTATAGCCAATACAAGAACCAAAAACATTTTCACGGCGTCTTTTATTTATATGCAACGTAAGATGGTAATCCTATAATACCAGAACTTGACAGAATAGGACAAAACAAACCCAAAAATGATGAAAAGTTTTGGGAGATATACTTTCTATCAGCCCTAAACCCCTCCAACAAACAAATAATAGAAGTGATGCCACATTTTAGTGATGAAATTAGTGAAAAACGGTCACTGTGTAATATTTTGGGGGGAAAGAAGAATTGTTTTGCTTGAGCAATGTATTAGTTCGCACATCCACTATTGCAAAGAGTATGCGTTTGATGTTGTCTAGTAGGTAGTGTGTTGGCCTATTAGACGTGAGGTCACGGTTCAAATCCGAGGTCAATTATCTGCAAATAAACGAAATATGAAAAAATATTTCTTCGATGACTTCCTCTCAGCAGATATCTGACAAGAACTGTGAGAGTAAATAAAATTTCCATGAAAAACGTCTCAAAAATCTGGCGTTCGAAGTCGATTTTAAAATGTATGCGGTGTAAGTGGTGTGAGAAACTAGGTCGTAATCCTGACTAACGAGTTGTAATGACAGTTTATGTATGTATATACTTACTAACAGCCTCCAGAAACCATTGATTATGTTGAACGTGAAAAGTAAAGAAAGTTCTTCACATATTTCTTGAATTTTCTTTATAAGGTTATCAAATTTTGCTATCTCCCTCGTACACTTGATTTTTCTTTCCACGCTTTCTATTGTTAAAAATGTTTCATTAAATCCTTAAAAGCATCACAATGATGACAGTCACAGTCACATTCACAACCACAAGAACAAGTTTGTCGTTCGCTCACATGTGTTGTACTTGAATGCATGAATTTCCTGGTATTGTTCATAAAACAAAAGAGAACTTGAAAGCAACAGGACTTAAATCAAAATAAGGACACTGCGAGTTATTTTTATTTATTTTTTTTCTTTTTCTTGGAAATTTCATTCAAGTATTAAGACATTACAAATCATTAGAGATTTTACAATATTTTATAACAATCTTCTTAAATATCAATCGTTGTATGAATGGGACAGACAATGCATGCTAACAGTCATACCAATACATTGCGCAAGGAAAGTTATTTATACATCATGCTGCTGTCCCAGGAAATTGTGGAAACTGTTGAAAAATTTACGACGATTTTTAAGGAAACATTTACTCTTAGTATTACTGTCGCTTATTTAAGTATTTATTTTTGTAATTCCTAGAACCAATACAGTGTCCTTAACAAGTTATTCGAAGAAATCCAACATTGTCTCTAACCTTAATCCGGTTGGTCAGACTTCTTTACCCTACTGGCTGTCTGTAAAAGATAAAAAAATGGTAAACAAAAATGCACAAACAACGCTACAATAACATATAAATGTAAACATCGTTGTTTGAGAAGGCGAAGTCGTCAATATTCGCCTTTAAGAACACTCATCAGACTGTTTACTCTGTCTTGTGGAAGGCAATGCAAAGCAGGCGACTCAGTTAGTGAAGTTCATTGAGTCTCGTGTGAAGAAGCGTTGCGTTTGAAGAGAGTAATCGTGGTTTGGAGATATCCATTACAAAGATCTGTCGAATAATTGTCTAGTAATTGTTATTGTTTATGCAAAGGGTGTAAATAGCGGAATAACAAAATGAAGCAATTGTTGTTGTTTACATAAAGTTGTAAACAGTGGCCCACAGAATAGTACGAATAGTAAAGAATTTTAATTAAAGCTAAACACAAATTTATTTCTCTTTTATTTGCAATCTATGAGCTCATATTTTAAATGTTTTTGAAGGTAAAAACTGCTGACAAATGTTTCGATAGTTTCGACGTCGAATTAAAATTTATAATAACGATCCATGAAGAGTTGACCTTTTGTTGACATAAAAATTCTCCGCAAATTCCCTGGTTACCTACGTATACAGCCATTGCTTTCGGTATGTTCTTTATCGATGGTTTCATGTGGCTCCTGTTTGTCGGCCAATATTGCTAGGCTTACCATCTATCCGTGATGAGAGGACCTTTTGTTGGCATAAAAATTCTCGGCATATTCCCAGATTTCCTATGAATACACCCACTGCTTTTGATATGTTTTTTGACGATGGTTTCATAAGGCTTCTGGCACGAAAAAGATTACTAGGCTTACCATCTGCTAATGGGTTCACATCACAAGTTGAGCCATAGTGTTTGCCTAACCGAACAATAAAGATTTCTGAATATATCCAGTGGAATCCCGCCTCATGGGATTATAAATGCAAGCTAGGCGAAATCTTAAAGTGGCTTTCCTACACAAACGAGCTAATCTTACATATGCACGTTACTATGGAATATATTGCCATGAAATCTAAATGCTGATTTCAATACCAAAATACCATGAATGGCTTTGCAAGCCTTCAATTAGAACTCCCAATTTTTCCCAGCTTTGCGGTCTAAAATTTTTTTTTTGATTTTTTAAACAAATCACACCAAGGTTTGATTAACCATCCTCTGAAGTAAAGCATATGCCATCTAAATTGAATGAATCTATATGTATGTATATAGGCCCTTAATAAGGCCTCCTTTTAGCCTTAAACAATTTTCATGTTTAACAGTACATTTCATAGATTTATGACTGGCGTAGCATGCATGAGTATTAAGAATTTTTTTTCAGAAATTTCTACACAATTTTGCTTTTAAGTATTGATAGGAAACTGCAGCATTATTGGTTATTGAGTTCAAGTTGTTACAAAAAAAAAAATATTATATTTCAAGCACACACACACACAAACACACACATACATACATACCCATACATTTTTCTTTTGAAGTATTTGGTGTTTTTTTGCTTTGCTTTCCTTGTAAGGATATTTCCACTCAGGGTTTTCAAATAACCCACTTAAAGTTGCAAGTGAAGTGAAGTAAAGTGAAGTGCATTGCTTGTCATTTGAATGACACTGTGTTACAGAATAACAGCAACAACAACAACAGCAATTGCAACAACAACAAAAAATAGCAAGGAAAACTAAAAATAAGAAGAAATGAAATGCAACAAATTGTTGCAAAAAAAAAAATATTCTTTTAAAGCATTTAAAGAGCATGAATGAATTAATGAATGAAGGGCTGTAGATAGGATAACTTTACTGTTTAAACAATGCTTTTGTAAGCTTATTCATCGCACATAAATTATACAAACTGAAGTAAATTTGTTCTCCATCATCTTCCTCTTCTGTTTCTGGTTTCCTTTTCTCCGTTAATTATTGTGTGTTGTTTTATGAAAACGCAATTCCCAAAAGCCAAATGTGTTGCATAGGCAGCATTTAAAACTAAAAAAAGAAAGAAGAGAATCAAGCAAATTGTAGGCAATCAAATCAAATAAAGAAATACACGAAACACGAAAGCTGAAAAAGGACCTAAGAAAAGTTCATTAAATTCATTACCAAGATATTGCAAAAGTTTTTGAAAACGAATCAAATCAAAGGTGTTTAAGCTTTGTTATTCATTGTAGTTGTTGTTGTTGTTGTAGTTGTTCTTAATTTTCGTCGAAATTAAATTGGCCAGACCAGACAGGTAAAGAAACAAAAAAAAAAACACTGGAAAAGGCACCACGAGTTATAATCGCTGAGGCATGTACAGGAATGAATAACGAAATGAACCTGAAATGTGCAAAAAAAAAAAGAAAGAAGGAAAAAATTCTGGTGATGATGAGCCATAACCCAGCAAATGTTTTAAAATAATTAGGAAAAAAATTAAAGTGATATTGTTGAATGTAGCAAAGCTTTCACTACAGCTACAGTTTTTTTTTATTCACGATGATTATATCCGCCTCAAACTTAGTTCTGCTAAGGATGTTAGTTTACTTACTTCCTTAATTGGCCATTAAAAACCCGATTAACGGATTTCGGCCTGCCGTTAATGCGCGCCTACGCCAGTTGGTCACACCACTCGATGACAGGGCTTCCTCGATTTGGTCCTTCCAACACAAACAAGTTTGCCGACTTCCGTAAATCCCCGCACAAATACCCGTCTCGCCGGAGCATCCTGCTTCAATCGAATGACATGGCCGAGCCAGATCAGCCATTGGATGTTAATACGCTGCACAAAGTCTATGTCGTTGAGGAGCTTACTATTGAATCGGATGCGGAAATTATCGCCAACTCGCACAGGACTAAAGATTACGTAGGACTTTTCCCTCGAATACTCTCGAGTGCTCCATGGTTCTGCGCCATAAAGAGGCTCAGGTAGGATGAGCATCTTGTAGATTATTAGTTTTGTAGTACGAAAGAGGTCCCTGCTACTCAATTGCCTGTTGAGGCATCATCATTGGTAACGGCGGAGCAAAGATAAATAAATTCCTAAATGTTCGTTTAATTTCTTATTTCCGAAGACGACCCCGTTCTGACTTACGTAATTTGTCATTACAGTTATGATTATGACCTAGTTTCTCATAGCACCCATGTTGTGTGTGTGTGTTTATTTCATTCATGAGTGGCTGGACCTACACACGACGGATTTTTGGGAAACTTTTCATGATAATTTTGTTTACTCTCAGACTGCTAAGAGGAAGTCGCCGAAAGAAATATTTTTCTTTTCATATTTTGTTTATCATGAGCTGTAAGAGCCAGGGGTTGAACCGCGGCCACACGTCTAATAAGCCCACACACTATGCTACAACCCCCGTTCTACTTCTTCAACTTAAGGGTTGAAGGTTGTCTAGACATTTGAGGCAACTTTACTCACCGACAAAGTGGACAGTTGTAGGTAGATTGAAAGCGAAGGGCCAAACCAAGTGTCCATGATCTTATACTTACTAAAACTTGACAATGATATTAAAAGTATTCGTCCCATAAGAATGCTTGCTAGTGTACTTAAGTCGTTTTTATTCAATTTCAATATACTAATGGTTTTATTCCTCTCAGAATCGCATCAGAGTATCTTTTCACTTTTTTCTACAATGTCCTTCATCCACAATAGCCTGTGAGACTTTGAGGACACTATGCTTTGTGGCTTATTCGCATACAAGTGCGACTTAAAAACGGCTCCGCCCAAAAAAAAATTAACGGGGTCAAATCTCACGATCTCGGTGAGTATCGGCTCCGCATGTCATCTCAAGTGCTCTCAAAGCGCTCGTACATAGTACATACATAAATAATTGGCCATTACAACCCATGAACAACCCTTCAGTCAGAATTACGGCCTAGCTTCTCAAAGCGTTCAAACGACATATTTTGTGTGACATGAGCTGTAAGTATAACACGTAGCGCCGTTCTGTGGAAATCCCAAGTCATTTGTATTCTAAACATATGAACCGGTGACGTCCCCAATCCACATCAATCTGCGACTTTTTCGTTATGCATGCATGGATTGGCATCGTCTTAAATTCGACAATTTTGTTTGTCCACGCGTCCATTTGCCTAGAAATGGACTTGATAGCTGGAGATGATAATTCAAATTATTGTTGGTTGCCACCGTCGTTGTCTATGATCGTCAGTGGTGATTTGACAAAACAGACTTAATAAATAGCAACTAATTTGACTGAAAATGTTTAAATAAAGATGCCCCTTGTTGGAAGACTCTACAGTTAAACAGCTATTGTAGCAATTTCTAGTATGATAGGGTTGCCATCTCTCATTGCCTAGAAATACCTACCTATGTGAAAATACTTCGTGTTGTTGTATTATGTTTAGTAGTGAAGGATAGTGCTCAAAATATAGCAGTGCCTGGCCTTGCTGTTATATACGCTCTAGATATCGTCTGCTTAAGTAGGTAAAGACCGGAGGTTTCGGTGTGATTTCATAAGTAGTTTTACTTTGGAAATGCTTGATGGATCTAACAACTTCAATTATGTGGCCAAAAATTCCGACCCTTTTTCTAAATAATTCATATGATCAATACAAGCATGGCTTGATGCCTTACTGATCCATTACAAACGGCTCAAAACATAATATTTCCGTTGTTCTGGTAAATCTTTCAATATGACTTGGAATCTTGGATGACTTGCTAACTTTTGTTAAGAAAATTTGCTTTAAAATGCCACGTAAGGCACTATATCTAGAGCTTCACGCATCTCATTGAAATTCTTTAGGAATAAAATTATTTTTTTTTTGTGCTTCCAAGCTTTACGGGGTCATCCTGTAGTAAATTAACTCTAAATAACTGTAAATAAGTGAATTTTTGGCTAAAATCTCTTTAAGCAAAAAAAAAAAAAAAAAAGTAAACGGCATAAACGCTTGGAAATTGCTGTGTAAGCTTTAATGAAATAAAATTTTAGTAAAGGATTCTTTTGGATTTTCTTGGTATTTTTTCTCTTTTTTTCTTCATTTGTGAACAAAAAGCTAACAACCTTTTAATAAAAGGGAGAAAATTCAGAGGAAAGGAAAAAAATACACACGATAAAAAAAGGAAAAACTAAGCCAAACATTCAAAGAAAAGGTCAGCTTTATCGTGTTGAGCGATAATTTCCTTTTATGCTTGAAACACATACACACATGCACACATACTCAAACTCACACATTTTAAATTGCATTTAGAACATTTAGTTAATTAGATAAGGACGCTGGCATATACAAACGAGATAAATTATCCTGAGGGATCATCTTAAAGAAGATATATGTATGCGTCTGAAGGAATGTGAATACAAAACAAAAAAAAAACAAAAATTGGATTTCTTCTTCTTATCATGTTTCACTCAAAGACTTTGTATTCTTGTTGTTTTTGTTTGTGTTTGATTTTTATGGAATTAAACTATTAATTCTCGAAATGATAAAACATGTCCATTGTCTGCTATTGTTGAATGCCTTAGGCCGGCCTATTAATGCGTTTGTCTGACCCTAGATTAACTGTCTATAAATGTAAAGCCGAGTGCCAATACTATGCTTTGCTGTGTTTATCTTGTCGGCAGCAGTAATTAAAATAAGATAAGAGGGCACTTTTAATACATGAATGGTATGACATTTTGTAAAAATTAATGAAGAGAAATACTCTTGAAATAAGATTTTAAATTCAATATGTATTTTGTTTTGAACAGACAGTATTAAAAAAAAGGCTTTTAAAATGCTTCAAAAACATTCTCAACGTGATGGTGGGTATACGTTCGTTTTATATTTATGGCCAACAGATTTTGGACGTTTATTTCCAAACGGTCCAAATGAGAAATTGAAATAGTCAACAGAAATGTTATCTAAGAGAGAGAGAGAGAGAGAGAGAGAGAGAGAGAGAGAAAGAGAGAGAAACAGAAACGGTCACATCTCATTAATATCAGAATTGAAACACTCAATGTTAAAAATTGTAGCAGAGGAGAACTTAACAAGAATTTTTAGTTTTCAACTCTTTACTACAGAGTATAGACACACAAATTCTGTAGTAACAAGTTCTCCTTCCACTTATACTAGCCCTAATAGATTTCTTTCTCAGTTTCAGGACTCACTACACACTAGAGTGACCTGTCACATGGATAATATACAATCTCGCCTATTCTATAAGAAATGCACACTTTGTCTGATCACCTGATTGATTATCATGAAGAAGTGCTGCAAGTTTGCCTCTTTAGCCGAGTTCTATTGTCAGTTCATCTGTAGCCAGTAATCCAACACAGTACCACCCTGTAGACTGAAACCTGTGTTGAGCCAACATGCCCAGTTTGTGTCTTCAAGGCAGCCGTTGCCAGGGGCAAGCCAGTTACAGAGAAGGTGTTCTATAATCTCCAACTTTTTCTCATCGCAACATTCCCTGCCATAGTCTAGCTGGAATCTATTATAAAGCCATGCCACGTCAGAAATCCAGTAACCAGCCTTACTCTGAATTTATACAGACTCAACAGTAAGCCTGCCCTAACATCGTCTGGGACCCACAAAATCCTGCTCTATCATTCCAATGTTTCTGTTCCTTCTCCCTGGCTCATCTTCCTTCAACACTGTAGAATTAAACTAACGAGAACATCTGTCACCCCGTTCCTAGGCATACCAAATAGTAACGAGTATGAGTTATTCAGTTTTTGATTTCACGTTTACCACTCTCGATTGATAGCAGAGCGGAAGAGTAGAATTCTACTCAAGTGCACAAGAGATCGCTTGGCGTCATAGTTAAAGCCCCGTTAGCTTTTCAGCGCTGTATATCTCCTTGTGGTTTGTTGTTTAGCGATGCGCTAATGATATTTTATACTGTTTTCGGTTGCAGCTCCGCAAACTTTGATTCTAGAACTTGTTTCTAGTCTAGTAGGCAGTGTGTTAGCGTGAGGCCACTGTGCAAACCCCAGGGCAGGCAAAAAATCTGAAAGTAAATAAGATTGCCATGAAAAAGTTTCTCAACAAAATCTGTCGTTCGGAAGCGAATTTAAACTGTAGATGCCGCCACTTATGTATGAATTTAATGCACGCAACATAGGTGGTGTGAGAAGCTAGGTCGTAATCCTGACTGCAAGGTTGTAATGACCAATTATGTATGTACCAGAGATCAGGAATGAGTATTCAAAAACATGAGTAGAATCGAATCATACTCATAATATCTAATATTTATATTCATTCATATTTATTTTAATATCATGGAACCTTCTCTACTCATATTCAAAGTTTGAAATACTCATCATATTCATACTTAACAACACACGTATGATGTTGTTGATTTCGACTTTCCATAACTCAACATATACACGAAGCACACACACTAGAAGGTTGTGTCTTTGCTCTTCATGCTTCTCTATCTCTTTTTGATTGTGTGTCTGTTTTCTTTTTTTGTAAATGCAAGAACAACTAAGACTGTAAATTTTGATGAATAATTCGAGTCACTCGAATCATTTATAAGTATTATAAGTATTTTTGTTATGAATCTAAACGAGTAGGCTTAGGAATCAAACATATTTCCATTGGTATGAGTCTGATGTCAACGCTGTACGCATACTCATTGCAACCTGTCTGTATAAATCAATATTGTAGTGGGTACGAATGAGTACAGAGCAGTAGTTAAATTTCAATATTGTTGATACACGTATATTCAAAATTTCATGAGTACTTATGAGTAGCGAAAAAACGAGTCATTGCTGATCTCTGGTATGTACGTATGTATGTTGTGTTAAAATCATTGTTCTCAAATACTTCTAATACTCAAGGTACAATGAGTAACCGGAATTTATTTAGAAATAAAATAAAATTTTAAATAATTCACATCGATTTTTAAACAATTATTGCTTGGCACTCATTGTCATACTGCCTATCACACTTTTCTTTTATCACTCATGCACTCATACATGAAACATGAGTGACACTTTATGAATGAAATGAATAAAGAAAAATGGTTGACATCACCACCACCACCACAATAAGCAGAAAGGGGAATTCAATGTCAATTAATTATTCATCCGAATTTATGCATATGAACTGAACTCAAGACATTGTGTGGTAATGCAAATTGAAAAATGGAAAAACTCTGAATCAAAGAAAAAAAAAACAAAAAAGAGAAACTTTTCTTATAAATTTCTTAACAGCAGACACATTATGATTATTTTGTGATTCTTCTTTCAGAGCAGAGCAGAGCAGAGCAGAAAGACATGACAAATAGTCATAGCGATATAGACTGTCATATAAATAATTTAGCATGCCATTGTGTCACACACATACATTTAAACAGAATTTTATTTTTTCATTCTTAATGTTTTTTATTATTTATTACAAGCACATATACATAGAAAGAAGTGAAATGTTTTAAAGATTTCTCTTTAAAAATTTAAATTTTCATTAATTTTTCTCTTCTATTTTTCCATCTTCTTTTGTGTTGAGCGCAAGGCCATTACAAATTAAAGTAATTTTTCTTTCTCACTTTTAATTTTCATTTTTTTTTTCTATGCTCATGTCATTTGTCAAATTAGCATTTTGTTTAGAAAAGTTTAAAGAGAAAAAAAAAAAAAAAAATGAAAATGCGTGTGATGAACATTTTCTTTAATTTGCTGGCATAATATCATAACACCTCAACACATGCCAGTCTTTCAGAGCATTACACATGAGAATTAAAATGAAAATACAATGAATGTGGCAGAGGTTCTTAAATTTTGAAAAACAAAATTTAAAAATTGTATGGCGCTCTTTTCAATCTCAGATCTCCCCCTCCTCCTCCTGCTCCTCTTCTATTTGTAGTAGAGAATTGATTACCCTTGAGGTAGCTTTCTGTAAGGATTTAAGCTATCGCTCTGTACCCAATATTCAAATTCTCCTGAGGCTAACTGTTGAATTATGTTCGCTAAAGAGTGTGCATTCATTCTCACATTACTGCTCTCTCTCTCTCTCTCTCTTTCTCTCTATTTTGTTTTCAACATTTTTCTTTCACTCTAGTTATCCCGATTCACTTCTTTCCGCTTTTCATGGACGAACACAATGGTTACCATAACCTCCGAGAAATTCTGTATTTGCCGCAATGACTACACACATGCTCAAACCTACTTACCTCCTCATGTGCCTTCACTAACTCAGTTGCTTAAATAAATCGAAAAAAAATTCTTTCCTGCTGGTAATTCAAGTTTGAATCTTTGAGAAGACGAAAAATTTTTATAACGTTTTAACGAAGTTCAAAAGTCTTCATTACTCCTCTAAATAGCTTATATAGGAAACTCCCTCACCCACAAACTTATTCCACCTCACTTAATTGATCATAAGAACCTTTTAGTCAGGATTACAACCTAGCTTCTCACACCACCCATGTGCTGTGTGTGTTAAATTTATCCATGAGTGGCAAGACCTACGGTTTAATGTCGACTCCGATAGATTTGAGAAACATTTCAATCTGACAATCTTTGTTACCTTTCTCAGAGATTTTGCCAGACTACTGTTGAGAGGAATATTTTTTTGAAATTTCGATGATGATTGAACTAACACCCAGTACTACCTACAAGACTATGATGACTTTTTATAACAGAGTGTATAATACGTTGTGCGAAGATCAGTCAGTGTCATCTCTTGAGAAAGTTTAAAACTCAATGAGCATGATTCCTCACCGCAAAGCCTCAGACGAGAACGTACATATCATTTCTAGCGACAGATGGCAACTCTATCATCCTAGAACTTACAGCAATTGACAGAATAGCCTTCACATCTTCATTTTCAACTGAAGTAAAATTAAAAATTATTTAAAATTTTGAAACATTTTGGCGTTAGCTGCTGCAAATATAACTATCAACGGTATCTCATCACCGTCATACAATGTACATACATACGTACGTATACACCTGCTGTACATATGTGTTTTTAAAATTCATTTATACGCGGTATCTGTTACCTATGCAGACAGTTTTTATGGCTCATTTTAAATTGTTTTTATTTCTCAATTTCATTTTCATTTTCGTTCAGTTTCATTCACTTCATAAATGCGCCTTATAACCACTCCGTTAAGTTGACACGCAAAAGACAGGGCAAACACCGTGTAGATGCGTGTTCAAATTCACCAAGTGACGGGAGAAAAACAACGAAATTTAAGGCCTCAAGGCAAAATGTCAATAACGCAATAAGATGGCGTAAACTAAACGTTTAAAAAGCGGATTTCAATTTAAAAAATTAAATTCATCAACATATGATGAGACGAAATGAAATAAAATAATATCTGTGAGGTAGATTGTGTACAGTAAAGGTGAGCACTATGGGTTGAGTAGAACCGAATTCTTTTAAAGGGATTTTTGTAAAGAAATGTTTTTGTTTCATAAATACGAAGTCACCGTACTATATACTTAGTAAGTAGTGTCTTCGCTTATTAGATGAGAACTTGACTTGACCAACAGAACGAAATATGAGAAAATATTTCCTTATTCCATTGGAACACAATCCAATGTCGTTGCATTGGAACAGTAAAGTCTAAGCCTCGTCACGACAATAACAAAAAGTGTGTCACAAAGGCAACAAGTCTTTTACACATGGTTTAGCTCTGTAATAACTTAAACTTGTCCTTGAATTCGCATGTTACTCACTCGCAAAGGCAGGATCAATTAAAAAATAATACTACAAATGGAAATAACGACTTTGCCTTGCCTTTTATATGACAACGTAAACAGTCTGATGAATGCTCTTGAAGGCGAATGTTCATGACTTCGCCTTCTCGAAATATCTATCGTTGATTACGTTTATTATTGTATTGTTATTGGTATATTTTTGTTTACTTGTTTACCATTTCTTAAGCAGTTCGATAATTTGTAAACAAGTTTGTTTACTTGCATTGTTTTGTTTTTGTAGCGTTTGCTTATAATTTTAATGTTAAGCGATGTAAAAGCAAAACACCAGTATCTAGATTATGCCACCCCACAACTATCTGAACAGGTGCTTAGACACCATCATTATAAATATGGAATACTGGTTTGGAAAGCCAGATCCTCCCCCAAATTCTGTGGAAATATATCCTGCTTCGAAGTCCAACCGGAAAACAAAGTGTAGCGTGTATTTTAATGACATGAATATCAAGAATTCATACATACTCCAGACTACTACGGCTATCTTCAGGGCGATTAGCAGCAGAGTCCTATAGCAGCACATACTGACATAGTCGGACAGCCAGGCCTCTCTAAAGTCATTCCAACTTCTTCTTCTAAGCCTGTTCATGAATGTCGCAAATTTCTCTTTTATTAAGGTCCTGTGCATAGAATCTATCAGGAAACTGAGTAGAGGAGGCACTGGCCTCCTAGTTTTTTCAACTAGTGCTTATTTCGTGAATGGTAATACTTGGCTCATGTCTGATTTGACAGATAATTAGTTTTATCCTTCCGCTGAACGAATATGGTTGTGTATGCGCTTGAACAACGTTAGGAAATATTGCGACATTACTTTGAAAATCATGGTAATGTTGCAGAATGTGTGCGAAAATTGCGTACGGATTTTGGAAGAAGAGAAGCACCGTCAGCCAGTTGACCATCCAATGCGTTTTCGCTTCGCTAAGTGGGCCTGCGATCGACTTACAGAAAATGACGATTTTGGCAAAAAAAATCATCTTTTCAGATGAAGCTCATTTTGATCTTGGCGGGTATGGAAACAAGAAAAATTGTCGCATTTGGGGCACAGAAAATCCGCACGTATACATTCAAAAGCCGACGCACCTAAAACGAGTCACTGTTTGGTGCGGATTTTGGTCCAGAGGCACAATTGGGCCATTTTTCTTCAAAATGAGCAAGAACTGGCCGTTACAGTCAATGGCTATCCTTAATGGCGCTATGTTGGACGAATTTTTGTTCACAAAAATTGAAGAGGAGGATATTGGCAACATTTGGTTTCAACAGGACGGCACTACATGCCACACATCCGAAGCTACATTCGATGTTTTGCGCCCTGGTTTTGAAGATCGCATTATCAGCCGCAGAGCTGATGTCGTTTGGTCACCTCGGAGCTGCGATTTGACACCGTTGGACTATTATTAGTGGGGTGCCGTCAAAGCAAAGTGTCACCCCGACAAGCCAGAGACAATTGACACTTTAAAAGACAATATTCGTGACGCCATTGGTGAAATACAGCTGCACACAATCGATAATGTGCTTAAAAATTGGACCGATCGTGTAGGCTACTGCATGGCCAGCCGAAGCAGCCATTTGAATGAAATTATTTTCCATTATTAACCGAAAGGATTGTACTTTCAAATAAAAAAAGAAATTTGAGAAAATATTCAGTAATTTTTTTTTAAAGCATTTTCAAAAAAAAAAAAAGTTATTTGGCGGACCCTTTATAAGAGTCTCTTCGGCCACAATTCGTTTGGAAATTTAAGAAAAATTTCACACCCTGGCCAAAGCTTTCTGCGTAAAAGCAATAATTGCTGCCACCTGTTCATTAATTTGTACAAACATTGGCTATATACACTCTTCTTAAGTGTGTGTTTTAAGAAGTTGTGACTCGGAGGACAAGAAAGCGATCATCTGTTCCCTACTGTGTTAGTGAGAATCGCATTATACGGTCTTGTAACTTAGTTGGGGTGGGTTAGGCAAAAGGTTTCTTAAAATGGTGGAAGTCTCATGGGGCTTTTATGCAGGGTGAGTCGAGATACTCTAACCTATGTAACGTATGCAACCAAAGTAAAGCCTTTAAGCTTACAGTTAGGAGAAGTTTCTTTATATTGAAACATTTTGCAAACGTTATTTCATGTGATTAAACTCACTGTGTTAGTTACAATCCAATAAAGAATGTCTCTTTCCGGGAGAAAATTAGATTGCTTTGGTTTATTTATTCAAGCATTTATCAACAGATGCTCTAGGAAAAGGAATCCCTAAGCTTTGCGTAATGGTCACTTAAATTATTATTTTACTCTTCCTCTGTCTCTCTTTGTCTCTCTCCATCTCATTCTCCCTCGCAGACAGACTAAGTATAAACTGTAATGAAATAATAACAGTTTTGGTAAATAGAAACGATAAGACAAATTTATTTCTCTCTACACAAATGTGTTTACTCTGCTGTTGGACCAACAATTTAATTGATTTGTGTTTATATGATGGCGCTCTCTTTAACCAAATACAAACACTAGCAAAATAGAAGAAAAAAACAACAACAAAAAAGGAAGAGCCAATAGACTAATAATAAGAAAGATACACTCACTTACACATAAACATCACAAGTATATGTTTAAGTAATATCAGTACAGTATCGCAAGAGTAAATTCCGCTTACTTAGCCATACAAAGACACACACACACACATGCATGCGTTTAAGTTTTATTATAACAGAAGCACTATTTACTGCTACTCATGCACGTACACGTATGTGTATGCAAGTGTGTTGATGTTTTTATTATATGTTAAGCATAAGCACGACTATTACTTGGAGTTAAGCTGATGTGTGGTGAATGAAAAATACGAACAAAAAAATTAAATTTCTTGTTATGTTTTGTTTTGTTTTTGTTTTTTTTCTTTTTTGTGGTTTCTGTTTTTCCTTGTTGTCGTTATTATTGAATAATATATTATTTGTGTGTGTGTGTTTTCTAGTTAAAAGGAATATTGATTCTCTCTTTTGTATTGCCCTTGTATAGATAAAATGGAAAGTTTTTCTTTCTTTTGATAAGAAATCCTTACAAAAAAATTTTTTTTGTTGTTATTATTGTTTACCTTATGGGATATTTGGTAATAATATTACATATGAAAATATTATTGAATTGATACAGGACATAATGAGTTCCCAGAAAAAGAAAAAGAGAGTAGTATGTAGAGAGAGAGTCCCTATTTCAACTTACGTTTAATGGCAATGCCTTTGGTGTTACCGTTATGAGACTAAGTAAACGAACTAACCCCCATAAAGTAGTAATATGGGACGACAAAAGTGATTTTTAATCCCATTATGTAATATTAAAAAATATCAAGAAATCATATACAAAATTAAAACACTTGACGTTGCAGGGTCAAAATAACCCAAACTTTTTGAATTTTCTTCTCTTTACTGAAAGGCCAACACTGCTCACTTTATTGCTATTAAAATTTAAATAAACTGCGGTATTTAGTTACATATTTCCATACATACATACATTATAGGTCATTACAACCTTTCAGTCAGAAAATACGAAGTAGCTTCTCGTTCCTGTGTGTGTAAATTTTATGCATGAGTGCAGGAACCTGCAGTTTAAAGTCGATTGCGAACGACAGATTTTTGAGAAAACTTTTTCATGTAAATTTTATTTACTCTCGGTGTTTTGGGCCTGAAATCTGTTGAGAGAAAGTAGCCGAGGAAATAGTTTTTCATATTTCGTTTTGTTGGAGCTTACCCCGAGGCCTCATGTCTAATAAGCCAATACACTTCCTACTAGACTATGCCGACTTCCTTTTCTCCTAACTTACTTAACTTGATAACAACCTTAACTTGATAAAAAAAAAAATAACCGCAACATGAACATCGCTTTTGCTCAGAATTGGCCACACAGTCACAATCATGTGACAATTATAAAATGAACAATGACTGTGAATTGAACATGCATCCATTAGAACCCATCAAAAATCACTCACAGTCGAAGCAACGAATTTTTCGAAGCGAATCTTCACTTGAACTATCTTCAAAAAGATAAAACAATCACTTGCGTTCCACTAAAAACATACTTGGGCAATTCACACAACTTTGTATCGTGTATGTTGTATTGAATACATTTGTTTGCTTGTGAACGCTCAATGCTACGCTGTATTGTGTATTTCGTAGCATTCAAACAATTTGATAGCCCGGAACCAACACAACTTTCTAAAAACATATGAAAACATGTACAATTTTTTTCATTCACAAAATTTGATAGCACAAAATCAATACAACTTTTAAAAACATATGAAAAAAATGTGTATAAGTGTATCGGATTTGTATATGAAAATTATCAACAACAATCATACACTGTTGTATGTTCTTCCAACAATACAATGAATACAACGATACAACGGCTTGTGTGAATTGACCAACTATTGCAACGATTTAGTCACACCACCCTTGTTGTATGTATGCCTTAATTTTAGTGGTGATTGGCAGTATCTACAGTTTAACGTCGACTCCAAACGAATGATTTGAGAAACTTTTCATGGTAAATTTATGTTACTTTTACAGTTTGTAAGTAGAAGTTGCCGAAAGAAATATTTTCGTTTTGTTGGAGGTTTCTGCTTTGAGTTTGAATCAGAATCTGTACACCAACGACATGAGATTATAAAAGCACGGCACTGCCCAGCACATATCACCCAGCTCGTGCCACATTGAATATTCTGCATGGGCAATTTTAAGGTCATAGTCATCTAACGTGGATGTGATGTGAACATGCCATCGAGATCGTGTGTCTTGACTCCTTTTGGCTAATTTTTCGTGGATTTTTCTTAAGTCATAGGTCGCCAAAGCCAACATAACTCATGCCGTCGTTTATATACAGCCAGATTCATAGAGAACTGGACGTAGCGGTCATTTGGATAACCTTATATTCCACACATAAAGCCATCAATAGGTCTTGCAAACTGACAAAAAAATTCGAAACAAACAGTGTGTTTTATTTGAATTTAAAGATGCAAAGTGCTTAAAACATGACCCTATAGCTCGATAGCATTGTAGAACTTTGTTAATAAAATTTATTTCTAATATTTGTTGACCCCACCATTAATGAAATTATTTTTTAGAAACAAATCAACTGTGTTTTGGTTTTTTTTTTCGTTCCTTCCTTACTTCCCACCCATTCTACTTCATTCGTTCAATAAAGACATCCGTTGTGTGTGCCGTTTGTGTTCATTAAACCGTTTATGGCAAGTCCACAATTTATAGGCATTACGTGACTCTATTAAAATAAATTCTTCTTTCAATATCTTGTAACGCCACAGTTAGCAGCTTGGAATGCCTATGGTTATGCCGTATGCTTATCGTAATTCCAGTAGAATTCAATAACATTTTATAAGAAAAAAAACCGTAAATGATTTGCGAAATAATTTTAAATAAAACTTCATTAATTTCTAATTTAAAACAATTTCGTGTTGAAATTCGTGTTAAATTCCTTACAAGTGAGTTATTCAAGTAGGATATCCTTTGATTTGCTTCTTATTCATTCATATGCCTTCTTGTTGTCATATGTCTTGCCTTGAGTTGCCTTGCCTTGCTGGGGACAAATTTCTCAAAAACTTTTCTTAACAATATTGTCACGTGTTGCCATTATTTTTCGAAATTAATTGAAATTGTTTGTTGAATTGTAAAATGGAAACATAAGTTGTTGATGTTTCCCTTTGCCATGTATTGCGATTAAATTTTCATTGGAAAGAAAAACTTTAAATTGAAATTTAATATGTTCGAAGTGAGAGGGAACGCTCTGGGTTCATTAAACTAAACTACGTTACAGAGTGTAACAAAAGAAAATGTACATAATTTTAGACTGACAGGATAAATGTAGATTATCGGCAAAGTATAGCTGAAATTGGAGGTAAAAAGTACATACATACTCCAGATCCAGCATCCATTCCCCTCTTCCTTAACTTACTTAACTGGCCCTTACAATCGCTTAGTCAGGATTACAACCTAGCTTCTCTTACCACCTGTATTTCGTGTGCATGTGCACGACTCAGAGAGTATTTCACAGGATTTTCCCATGACCAAAAAAACCAATAATATCTGCTGCAAAGCCTTCCTCCGATAATTCATCAGACAGTGAAGTTTAGTTTTATTGGCCACAACAATGACAATGATCAGAACATAGAAAATGTCTCTCAGTACCGTGCCAATATCTACAATATTATGAACTTATCTCCTAAAGACCTCTGCAGGATTGCCATGGCGTACTAGTAGGCGGTAGTGTTTTAATACTAAACCTTCTTTTGGGCTGCCTGATTATTGCAGTGTTTTTCGAAGTAGACGTCATAGCTTTGAAAGCTATGCAAAGCTTATTAGGCGGCGGAATTTTCCCTGACAATCTCTTGATTTACTCAGACTGCCAGGCTGCGATTAAGTTCCTAATGGAACTCGTGCTTGTTCATGGGTGCCAAGGATTTCACAGAAAATTTTAGGGTCATTCAAGGATAACTCTTATATGGCTTTCGGGGCATAAGGATATCGTTTGAAATTTCATTCCTGATAGGCTGGCTAGAGCCGGTACGAAGCTCATAATCTCCGACATTTACCTGATTGCAACAGTTTTTTTACGAGGAGATTCAACCAGAGAGTACATACAATCTTCTGCTTTCTGGAGGACCTGTGGATCTGAGGAAGTGGAAAGAAAGGTATTTTACCTCATACGTCATGGCCTGCTCTTGTCATAAGTTTTTGGCCTTTCAGTTTCTGACATCCTTGACCGATCTCTCGACTATAAAAATAGCTACAAAGCAAGATTTACTTTGGGCCCAAATTGGTTTCCTCTAAAAGATGATTGATTTCCGGCTTGAATATTTGTTTGTGGCATTACAATGGGCGTATATGCTGGCCTAAGTGGATCCCTGTATAATCTATACCAGCGGACTCTGAAATTGCCGACATGTCGGCATAAAAAGTACTGAATCATTTGACCATAAATACAGAATACTCCTAAGACTCCCACGTCTTGATCTATATCAATATTTGATACATTTGTAAACTTTTTTTAAGGGCTTCGTAGTCAGGGAGCATGATTCCAAACCTGGTTTTCGCAGAGTGTGTGGCATATTTGATATTGGAATTATCGCTTTGAAATCGACGAAATCTACAGTGATTATAATTATCTGTTGCAATATCAGAGCCGTAAAGCATTTAACATTTTCGGAAGCATAATTCCAAAACTACAGAATAAAGCGTACTTTGACAGTTGCTGGTATACAGTTTCGAATCCCAAATAATTATGCATTCATATACAGTGTTTTTGAATAAAATTTTAATCGAAATGTAAATTACAACTTCTTTCAACATTTATTTTAAGATCTCATTTACAATAAATTACATCATTTGAAGGGGTCGTATACGTAATATTAATTCCATAACAAGTATACGTCTACAGATGTTTCAAATCAGTTATAGGATTTCCTTGCATTGGATTTGCTTTTAAAATTTGTATTTAATAATCCTCCTTCTCCTTCTCCTTCATTTTTTCGAAACAAAATCACTCACCCTTGGCACAGTGTCAATATCACGGCACAATTCATATGTTTTAAAAAAAAATAAGAAAGAAATCCCATTTCCTTATGCAAATTACGCACTTCACAATATAATATCTTTCGTAAAGAAAATGCTTTCGAATAATAATAAAAATATTTTCGAAAGTTTTAACGTTTTTAATATTTTCCATTCGTATTCCATGAATAGTTATGCTACCAGCTGTTCTGTTCTGTTTTTTGTCATTTTCTGTGACTGTTTTTTTGTTTTTTTTTTGTTTTTTATGAGTAAAGAAAATGATTTTCCTACAACGACTTACTTTTATACCAAAAAGCGTTAAAACAATACACTTTTAAGAAGTAAAGGGAGACCTTAGACGTTTCTTAGGAGACAAAGAGTGAGAGAGAGTCACTTCTTTAAGCAAATAACTGTAATAATCTGCCATTGAAAGAGATACCCAAATTCAAAATGAAAACAGATAGGAACGAAAATGATTTCTTCGTAGAAGATTGTAAATGGAAACCATGAAAAGATAAACAAATTAAAGTCACAATATTATTGGATTCGACTGTCGTTGTTGTTGCTGTAAGCAATAGTCAGAATAGAAAAATTCATGAGTAGAAGAATTAGAAACATTTTTTTGTAAAAGGCTCCCTTGAATACATAATAAAAAATTTTAAAACAAATTTGTTTTTTCATTTTTTTTTTTCATGAATGTGAGAAATAAATAATGTGACCAACTATACGTGGAAAATTTCGTTCCTAAAGAGCTGGCCAGGATCGCAATCTCCAACATGTTGCAGGGCATAAGTATCGTTTTACAGAGAGGCCCAAGATTAAGAGGTGTAGTGGCCGTTGTCTGGTAGGTAGTGTGTTGGCTTATTAGACGTGAGGCCTCGGTTCAAACCCCAGGTCAACCATCTCCAACAAAACGAAATATGAAAAAAAATATTTCATCGGCGGCTTGCAGCAGTCTTCTGGCAAAAACTCTGCCTGAGTCTATGTTAAGCTATAGCTGCCGCCACTCGTGTATAAAATTAACTCAAGCAACATAAGTGGTGTAAGAAACTAGGTTGCAATCCTGACTAAAGCTTTGTAATGACTAGTTATGTATGTATGTATGTATGTATGCATGTATGTAAGAGGGTACATACACTGTATTGGACACATGTGGATAAAAAGAGAGTCGAATCACTTCTATCCTTAAATCCCATGGCCACACATTGCGCACAATGTATCAGTGCACTGCTCTTGTCATGAAAACGTGAAGGCTATTGATCTCTCACTTTCAGACATGCTCGAACGAGGTCTTTAATATAAAGATTACTACAATAGCAAGATACGGAAATACTGAAAAGCCTATTTGGGTTGAGAACTGTGCTAAAGATCGTTTGGTAGCACAGCCACTAATAGTAACCGGTCTCTAGTTTTCAACTGGGGAGTGGAGTGCGACATAATAAATGTACAGATGAATTTTCGGCATGGTGTAGTACGCATTGTGCTGGCTTATTAGACGTGAGGCCACGGTTCAAACCCCTGGTCAGATATCTCCAATAAAACGAAATATGAACAAATATTTCTTCGGCGACTTCATCCCTTTCTTAAGGCGACTTTTTCGCAGCAGTCGTCTGACAAAAACTCTGAGAGAAATTAAAATTGCCATGAAAAGTTTCTCAAAAATCTGTAGGTCGAAGTCGACTTTAAACTGTAAGTCCCGCCACTCAAGTATGAAATTAACAAACACAGTATAAGCGGTGTGAGAAACTAGGCTGTAATCCTGACTGAAAGGCGGTAATGACCAATGATGTATGTATGTAAGATATGTAGATTGCTTGTTGATGATATTATTAAAGCGTCATATGTTTTATTTGTTGTATTAGAGAAAATATTCAACACTTTTTGACAACAACAAAAATTCTCCTATGTCCCACAAATGTATTTTATTAAATACATACAGGCCAACACTTCCTATTTAATTGGTCACATTAGTTGTGAAAGTTATAAAATCGTCACGTACTTACGGAAATAATAAAAGAAAACACACAACAAGATGTTAAAAATCACTACATTAACTGAAGATTATAGCATTGCTTCACATATACAACAATACACTTCTATATGTTACACACATATGCACACACTCTACTAAGTACACTCTCATCTCTCATGTCGCTTATCTAGCTCAAAAGAGGGGTGTTGTTTAATTCGTTTTATTTTGTCTTTTTCATTTGTTATCAAAAAGATATTTAAATTGTTGGATTGTGGCCTCCAGAGAAAATCTATTCAAATGTTGGTGAGTACCAAATGACCCAAGAGGGAGAGAGTATTACGGTACTTTTAAGTATAAAATATTCAAAAGAAAAATATACGAGATTATGCCAACAGCTTATGTATGTATATGCCAGGTTGAGTTGTTTAAAACATCGATTAAATGTTTGGTATTGCTTTTGCTTTTGTTGTTGCCATTAAACTTGTAGGCAAATACAAGTATTTATTCTCTAACTCATGGGAAAGAAAACGAAAGAGAGTAAGTGAGAGAGAGACACACTAAGTAAGTAAATAAATGTTTATTACACTTAAACAATAACAACAGCTGCAGAAGTTTGTTGTTGTTCCTGTTGTTTATTTTCTTAAAAATACAAATAAATTTTTAAAAAGAATGAGTATGAACACGAAGGAATAGAAGGAAGCAGAAAAAAATCAACACAACATACAAACTGTTGTACAAACCCAATGGGAGCAATAAAAACAAATTTCACCAACTGACTCTGACACTCACTCACTCACATACTTACTTATGTATGTAAGTATGTATGTTGTTAGTAAAAGTGCTCGCATATATTCATGCATATTTTATTTGCTGACAATATTTGTTGTTGTTGTTGTTGTTGATTATTCTTCTTTTGGTTTTTTAATGTGGTTTCTCCATTACAATTTACCACGAGAGTTTTTGTTGTATAATCCATAGTTATTGTTCTTGTTGTTTGCTCAAGCTAAAGTTTCTTACACTCTTGCTCTTTTGAACTCACATTGAACATTCAAATAACATTTGTGTATGCATATAGTATATGCGTACATGTATATTCATACAATACATAAGCAATTCTTTGTGAATATTGTGAAATTAAAAATTCTATGCTCAGTTTTCTTTTGAGTTGTAAAGAAATTCTTGTTTTTTCATCACAGCACACATATGCTTATGAGTAGGGAAATATAGGCGCTTATAAGTTTGAAGTTCTTTTTTAATGCCAAGCCAACACCCTACCTTCTAGATTACGCTGACTTCATAGGAGATTATTATAAGCAATAAAGAGTTTCCTTTTTTATCTAAAAACCTAAGTTGCATTCATAAAGCTTACTAACTAATTGATCATCCATCATATAAATTATTGAACCTTTAATACATACAAATAAAAAGAACTTTGCATAGAAAATATACAAAGAAATTAATTTGTTTTTGAAATAAAAAAACCCTAACTTGAAAACCCTTGTTCTTCCGATATGCAAATACAACATGAATATTATTTGCCGTTATACATATGCATTATAACACTGAATTGGCATAGGAGACAAGCAATTTATATAAACTGAGTCTCTCTCTTTTTTTTTGCTCTCCTGTTTCTTTAATTTTCAATTTGACTACAGAATACATATTCAAAATGTCACACACAAAAAACAACAACAAAAAATTAAAAGAATTTCCATTTTATTGCAAGACGTTCTTCATTCTTGTAATTGAAATATTAAAGCAATGCAAATAGTTGTTATTGTTGTTGTTGTTGTTGTAGCAATTTTCTTAAGAAAAATTTTAAGAATCTCAGTTTGAGCTTCATTTCCATCAAAGAGAAACAGAAAGTAAGAAAGCAAAAAAGAGGAATTATCAACAGCAACAAAAATTTTGTTAATAACCTTGACTTGTACGTTTCACCTACACAAACAAACAAACAAGATTAATATTTTCAAACAAATTTGGATCTACTTTTCGAAATTAATCTCAGGCTCTTTGAATATTTAATAAATGTTGTGTACATTGTCACATTTTCATTTTCTATTTCCGTTTTCTGGATTCCATAAGTAAAATTAAATAAAACACACTTGAAGCTATGATTTCAATGAAACTTTCATTTCCCTATTATGCTTGGACCCTGCCATTTATAGATCAAATACAATTCGTCATTCAAATGACCAATTCTAATACTCGAAGCAATCGTTCCTTTTAAGACAGTTCCTTAATACTTTTTCCTTCATTTTGTAAGATATCTCGACGATAATTTGTCTTATCATGGTTTTCAAATACGCCAAGAATTGGAGATTATACCCATAGAGAAGATATTTTACCCCATACGTCGTACCCTACTCTTGTCTTAAAAGCATGCATGCATGCATGGCCTCTCACTTTCTAAAATTTTTGGCCGAGCTCTCGAGTATAAAGATTGCTGCAATAGCAAGATTTACTTTGGGCCCAGATTGGTTTCCTATAACGGAAGGTTTAAAATTGGTTGTGGTATCACAATGGGCCTAAACGCTGGCATAAATGGGTTCGCCACCTACCTGACCTTACTTATACCAGTGGAATCTGAAATAACCAGCATGTTAGCATAAAAGGTACTGAAGCATTTGGCCATAAATACAAAATACTCAGAAGATCTCGCGTCTCGATCTGTATCAATATTTGATTAATTTGTAAACAACTTTAGGAGTCACCTTAACGCCGGCGTCCGCTGTCAGAGCACGCAATGCCTCCATTTTACAGAGTGTGATGCATATTTGACATTGGAAGTATCGCTTTGAAATCGACGAAATCTAGAGTGATTATGATTAACATTTTCGGCAGCATAATTCCAACGAGTAATTCCAACTCATCCTCAAAGTAAAACTACAAAATAAAGCGTACTTTGGCAGTTGCTGGTATACAGTTTGGACCTCAAGTAATTATGCATTTACATACAGTGTTTTGCAAACAAATTATAATCGCCATCTATTTTCACATCTCATATGCAATAAATTTTAACGTGTCGTATACGTAATATTAATTCCATAAAAAGTATGTATACTTATACAGATGTTTGAAATTACGGCAGCTGAACGGATCGTATATATAATACGTATTGAATAACAAGTATACGTCTACAGATGTTTCAAATAAGCTATCGCGAGACAGGCATTGGATTTGCTTTTAAAATTTTTATTTAATAATCCTCCTTCCCCTTCATTTTTTCGAAACGAAATCACTCACCCTTGGCAGAGTGTCAATATCACAGTACAATTCATATGTTTTTTAAAAAAATAAGAAAGAAATCCCATTTCCTTATGCAAATTACGCACTTCACAATATAATATCTTTCGTAAAGAAAATAAAAAAATATTTTCGAAAATTTTAACGTTTTTAATATTTTCCATTCGTATTCCATGAATAAAGTAGTTATGCTACCAGCTGTTCTGTTCTGTTTTTTGTCATTTTCTGTGACTGTTTTTTTGTTTTTTATGAGTAAAGAAAATGATTTTCCTACAACGACTTACTTTTATACCAAAAAGCTTTAAAACAATACACTTTTAAGAAGTAAAGGGAGACCTTAGACGTTTCTTAGGAAAGAAAGAAAGAGAGAGAGAGTCACTTCTTTAAGCAAATACCTGTAATAATCTGCCATTGAAAGAGATACCCAAATTCAAAATGAAAACAGGCAGGAACGAAAATGATTTCTTCGTAAAAGATTGTAAATGGAAACCATGAAAAGATAAACAAATTAAAGTCACAATATTATTGGATTCGACTGTCGTTGTTGCTGTAAGCGACATACAGAATAGAAAAATTCATGAGTAGAAGAATTAGAAACATTTTTTTGTAAAAGGCTCCCTTGAATACATATGTATGAGATATAGAGATATTTGAAATTACGGCAGTTGAACGGATCGTATACATAATACGAATTGAATAACAAGTATACGTCTACAGATGTTTCAAACCAGTTATAGGATTTCCTTGCATTGGATTTGCTTTTAAAATTTTTATTTAATAATCCTCCTTCCCCTTCTTCTTACATTTTTTGAAACGAAATCACTCACCCTTGGCAGAGTGTCAATATCACGGTACAATTCATATGTTTTTTAAAAAATAAGAAAGAAATCCCATTTCCTTATGCAGAAATTTTCTATTAAAAGAAACTATATAGTCGACCTGAATGCCTGAATTGAACCATATCCATAGTCCAGTTTAAGACAAGAGTACTGATGATCAGTGCTTTGTGTCAATCAGTCTGCAGTGATAATGTCCACCAAACATGAACACTGTAGGGCATGGTGGTTGTTAGCAACACTATCTGATGGATTTCATATGTAATGGCAAGTCTAAGCTCTCAAAATTTGAGTAAAGTGTTCGCTCTCTTTTCCCTTTCCATTATACAGTGTCTCCAGGAGGTAACTCAAGACTAAAACTCCTGCCACAGAATTGGAATTGCCTCCGAAGCCAACAGAGCGTTGACATTTTTTCTGATTCTCCTGCACACTATTTCCGGGGGCCATTTATATCACAACTCTTATTATTACTCTTATGTTTGTATACATATGTACGTGTGTGTGTTATTATTATTGTTTGTAAATATTTATTGTCCTTATTTTATTTTATTTTATTTATTTCTCTCATGATTTTCGCTTATGTATGCAACATTTGCAAAATCATTGTCACATATTCACGTCCTTCTTACTGCCTTTCACACACACACAATCACATGCTCAATTATAATACATGACACATACACACAGTAACTGTATCTCTCTTTAGCTGATGATGATGTTGTTTAAAATAATAACAATAATTTGTAAAACCGTTTTACACAAAAAAGCCAGAGAGAGAGAGAGAGAAAGAGATTTAAACATGTTTTGTATGAGTGTTTTTGTTTGTGAAAATAACTTAAAAGATGTGACAATTACATGTGTGTGTAGAAGACATGACAAGCCATTTGGCACACTTACACATGACTTTTTGTCGCATTCACGTACATACATATATTTCATACACACATAAACTTTCATTTGTTTATGCTCAGACGTGTATTGTTAAACTGTTTGCGTTGTTGTTACTGTAGTTCTGCTGCTTGGTATTGTTTTTTGGTGCAGTATTTGCTCTTTCTTGCTCTCTCTCTCTCTAGCCCTCTTTATTTATTTATTTTATGCGGTAATTGAAAGTGAGTGGTTTTGTGTTAGAAAAGGTCTTCATTTTATATTTAAACGTGACCTAAAAGAACTATTGAAACTAAATGAGAAACACAACATGAAAATCAAATTGTGAAAATTGTTTTCTAATCCTAAAATTCATGACAATTTTTATTGTATTTGAAGGAATTTATTTGAAAAACATAAGAAAGACGTGATTTCAAGTAGAATTTTAGACTAGAAAAAGGAAAATTTACAACTCAACTGATTTGCAATTCTAAAGCTGGAGGCCCACACCACGCGTTCTACGCGTTTTCGCATTCTACGCGGCTGTCAAAAAAGTAGAATTAATGAATTAATTTGGTGCAAGTTACACGCACAAAAGCGTAGGATGCCTTGACGCGTAGAACGCGAAAAGTAGATCTACTTTCTACTTTTATAAGCATCACAAGCGGCGCGCGTACAAAGCAGCTGATTTTGACAAGTTGTTTTGTTTTAATTTGTTTAAATTTTTTTATGATCTCGTTCCAAGTATAAAGGACGTACCCAAAATCGTCGTTTGTGCTTTTGGAGCTTATTGTACACACTTGTGGCACAAAATATTCTATTCAAAACTCAATTAATTCTCTAAATTCTTTAAAATTTTCAATTTCCTTTGCCATTTTTGTTTATTGAAGTGTTTTCAATCAAATGTTTTTGCTAACAGCTGATCAAAACAAACATTGGCGCGTAAAAAGCGTTGCATGTAACTTGAAGCGTAGAATGCGAAGAAGGTATGAAATGCACGCAACGCTTTGACGCGAAAACGCGTGGTGTGGACCTCCAGCTTAATAGCCATGGAGACCGTCTCTTCCCTCCCTAGGAAATGACTTTTGCTGGAAACTTTTCATACATTAATGAGAGAGTTCATGTTGCGAGACTCGTGACACCATATTGTTGAAACCACAAACGGTCCAGCTTACAATCTTCAGTTACAGGCCTATGATACGCTCATCATGATCTAAATTGACGTTAACGCTTCTTCCAGTGTCAGTTTCGAAAAATACGGTCCAGTGCCAACTCCTCCATGTAAAATAATGCGCACCAAAGGGTGGCTTTTTCCAAATACAATTGATTTTCCGCAATCCCTTCTGTGTGCTACGAGTTGCTAAAGGAAATTTTGTTCCAGCAATCAAGAGAAAAAGCCAGTTGCTCTAGTACCCATCTAGCATATCTATAGGCATGCCTAGTAAAAAGCAGTGGCCTATGAGAGACGCAGTTATGCAGTGGATGACCATGGCATTTAAACAAAAAACACAATCAGTCCCCTAGGAGCCTTATTAGTCCAGCAGAGCTTAGCAATATTACTTAAAAGCTCATTATAACCCTTTTAGTCTGGATTACAACCTAGCAGTACACATCACTCATGTTATGTGTGTTAATTTTATTCACGAGTGTTGGTCTCTACACTATAAAATGAATGCCAAACGAAAGGTTTTTGGAAAAAATTTTCTAGGCTGTCAAGGCTCTCAAGGGGTTTTGCCATAAGACTGCTTAAAGTAAGTCTTCTTTCTTCGTGAGGGCTCGTTCTGCCACACATGGATAACATTAATACATACTGCATGAGTGTGATGTAAGGAGCTAGGTTGTAATCACGACTAAAGGATTGTAATGATTAATAAATTAAAACAAAAATTTTATTTATTTATTAAATGGTAAAAAAAAAAGAAAAAATTCCAATCAATATTCGTAGCCTAGAAGAGTCAACAAATATTTGTTTCTTGTTGCTCTAACTGTTGATATCAAATTAATTGCTCATTATTTATTTATAATACAGTTGTTGTTGTTGTTTATTTATTGATTTGTTTTTTCTGCAAATTTAATACAAACATCAGCATTAGTTTGTTGCCTTCAAAAATAAAATTTCATGTTGACTTGTTTTCACACAATTTGTTTTCAATACAAATCTTAGCCAAGTAAATACAAATTGTGGTTGACATTAAAGCCTATTTAAATAATTTTTCCTTACCACTAAAAAACATATTTATTTCTCTTCTTCACAAGTTGACCACAAATCTTCGCCTCATTTGCCTCTGGGGTCTGAGGTTACAGCCAAGACCTACTCAACCACAAACTAGACACAGGCATAAAATCACTTTTACCACCACAATCAAAATAAAGCAAAAAAATAAAAAAATTAAACGAAATAGACTTCAAAGCAAATGAAGTTGAATTCCCTAAACCCTTGGTGGTGGTGGCACAGTGTGTTATTAATGTTGCAAAGCTACTGTCTTTAGGGAAATTTTCCATGAAACATTTAAGTGGTGCTGCTATAATAAGAAAAATAAAACAATTTAGCAAAAGTTTTCTCCTTCTCTCTCTTTCTCTCACTCTGTCTCTCCCTTCTTTTATTGCTATTGAAATAAAATGCTGCATAGACTAAGGGGCACAACCCATGTACTAATCGTATGTGTGCTTAATGAGGCATTTTAATTTCAAGCAATTTATCAACATTTGGATTAAAGTCGTAGACACTGAATTAAGAGAATTAGAAGCTCAGACAATAAAATATTTCATTTGGAACCATAATTTAAAGATGGACGTTTTGTATTTATAAAGGGTGGCATACTGTCTCTTCTCCTATGGAATCTAGCAAGGTTCTTAACCTTTTTACAAAGCCAGACCGTGGGTCTTTTATCACTATTCAGACGATGTAAGAGTGTAAGTTCTAGATTGTATCTGCTCTATTGAAGACTTCGTAACACAAACTTTATTGATTATGCTAAACAGGGTTAATTGGGAGGTCATTTTGTAGTGCCAGACCACCACAATGAATTTTCATCTCTTATCCTGAAATTCAGCTCATCTCACACTAAGTTTCCTCATGACAGTTTCCAGGAAGTTAGTGAATTCATCTGCTCCTAGGCTTCTTACATGCCCCTACTAAGAAATATTTAGCGTGGCAAACGCAAACAAGCTCTTTCTCTTCGCAGGCTCCCGCAGATGCCTGCATCAAATACCGGTCTCGCCAGAGCATCGACCAAAAAAATGCATGTCATCACCAAAAAAAAAATGCAAGTAATCACCAAGAAATGCAAATCATCGACCAAGAAAAAAGCAAGTCATCGACCAAGAAATGCAAATCATTAACCAAGAAATGCAAGTCATCGACCAAAAAAATGCAAGTCATCGACCAAGAAATGCAAATCATCGACCAAGAAATGCAAGTCATCGTCCAAGAAAAATGCAAGTCATCGTCCAAGAAAAATGCAAGTAATCGACCAAGAAATGCAAATCATCGTCCAAGAAAAATGCAAGTCATCGACCAAAAAAAATGCAAGTCATCGTCCAAGAAAAATGCAAGTCATAGACCTAAAAAATACAAATCATCAACAAGAAAAAAATTGCAAGTCATCTACCAAAAATACAACTTGCGAAAAATACGACATTTTGTTGTATATATACATATAAATGCATATGAACTCAATGAGAATTATTAAAATTTTTAAGTCCATTTAACTAAAATTTAATTTTTATCCGCATTTACATAGAACACTTTATCATATATCCGGTTCCACGTAACGCACGACCATATAGAAACCTGTTTTTGAATCCTGGAGACTATGGCTATCCAGCTCACTTGATCCAATTCCCACACTAGGCCCATTTCTTATTAAATTTTGCCTTTGTTGCTTTTTAAAGACATCAATTAACTTCGTCGCCTATATCTCCAGTGCCAAATAAAGCTCGTTCGTAAGGAAACCTGTTTTGGAAGCCTTAAGACTATAGCTATCCAGCCCACTAGGTCCGTAGGCCCCACGAGGTCTGGGAGCTTGTTTCTTCTAAGAGATAATTAGGGTGGCATGTACTTAGCGAATGTCTTTGAGTAGATAAGCAATTTGTCACGCATGTAGTCCAATAGGTAATGAGTTGGCTTATAAAACATGAGGCCGTGGTTCTAACCCCAGCTCAGAAATGTCACACTAAACGAAATATGAAAGAAAACATATTTCTTTCAGTGATTTCCTCTCAGCAGTTTTCTGTTTCTTAAAGAAAGTTTATCGTTCGGAGACGACGTTAAACTGTAGATCTCGCCACTCACAAATAAAATTAATACACACAACATGGGTGGTGTGAGAAAACTAGGTTGTAATCGTGGCTTAAAGCTTGTAATGACCAATTGAGTAAGTACGTAAGTAAGAGTACACAGTCTATAACGCCTAGTAATAAATCTGTTCTTTTGGAGTTTGAACAGACTTTCCATGTGACCATTATGTAGTCTAGGCAACGCTATCTCACTCGTATTCGAATCTTGCCATAGCGTGTCAGCTTTACCGATTAATATATTAACAATCCTTAGCTTGTAGATTCTTAATGGGATACCCTATGTAGAAAATTCATCCGTAAGATCGATGTGTACGTGCAGCGAATCGTCTTCGTTATTGAAGATGCAATAGAAGCTTTCTACTGAGTATTATAAGCTAAAGAGAGAATACATTTCATGGCGTTAAAAAAGAAATAAAATCGGCTCACACCGTAATCCAATAAAAGAATCTGCACACCACACCTTATTAAAATGAAGCACATTTTTATCTCCACAACAACTATGGTGTCCTGGATCATAAAACATATTTTTTCTCATCGAATCATTTAAAGTTTTGTGTGTGATTTATCACACACAATAATATAAAACTTTTCTTTTCAAGGGCCTTTGCAAAGCAAAAAAAAAACCGAAACTTTTTAACAAAACATTACTAAATTGTTTGTTTATATCGTTATAAAACAAATAGAAATATATATGGGTGTGCACGTATTCAAATGCAATTTTATTGGATGATAAACGGAAAGGGAAATAAGGAAACTTTGTTAGCTACTCACACACATTTTAGTATAGTTTAGTTGTAACAATCATAAATTACGAGTATCATAAGCATTTTTGGAAAACAAAAAATTTTCCAAAAATTGAGAAACTTTATCACATAACAGCTGTCAACTTGTAATACAAAAAATAAAATAAAAAATGAAATTAAAAAATTGTTTTCCAAAAAAAGTTAATAAATTCGTATTGATTTGTTGGAAATAAAACAAGTGACGCATATGCAAATACCAAATACATACTTGTGGTGAAAAACAAAATCGCAATAACTGTGTTCTACTCTTTTTTTTTAACACAAAAATATAATTTTTTCATTTAAATTTGAAAACATTTAAACAATTTCCAAACATTACCAAACGAAACATATTTTATTAACAATAAAAATCTAATTTTTTTAATTATTGCTTACGAGATAAATAGGAGAACAATGAGCGAAACTAGCTTGATAACACACTCAACGCATTTTTCCCTAAATATGAGCGATAGAATAGCCTTTTTAATAGCCTAGCATGAAATGCGCTCTGCATGTATCAAAATGGTTTCTGAAGTATTAGATGTTGTGTTGTTCGGCAGTATATTCGAAAAGTTCGTAGGAGTGCAATGACGATTTGATTTGAATACTTTGAGCAGGCCTTACTTTGAGGGCGTCCTACTATTCATAAATTATGTGAAATTATTTGATTCCATTAATATATTATATAGAAGTTTACAGCATGTAATCACAATAATTTGCAGTAGCAGTTGTTTAAAGTGTCTTAGGTTTTCTACCTCCATTACTTCTGTTCAATGGTATAAATGCAGTCCACGAATGACTTAAGTCAGAACAATTTAGATTTTGCCATTATGCTTAAAATGCAATGTAATTTACAGCAGATACATTTCGGCCACTGTTTCGGTTGATAGCTCAGCAATAGCTAGACAAATACCCAGGGTTAGTGGGTTATCCGCGTAGACACTTTCTTGAACGTTGTCTCACCAAAAGTCCAAATGTTCAGTTCATAATGTTCAATTCCAAAAAGTCGGTTAGTAATTGACGGTTACGGTTCCATGAACTCCAGACCATAATGCACTTTTCCATAAACACACATGGGATCTCTGATTACCATGTACGATAATTTTGCTAATTAAAGTAACCATCGAGTGAAGAACCAACGCTGAAGAAAACTCAGCTTTTATAGCTTGTTGCTCTGGCACATGATCAGCATATTAATGGTCAAGTGACTATAGTTGTTGCGAGAATGGAGGTACGAATCCAAATGCAAAATAAGCCATAATGAACCAATTGAGATGTTGCAAAGGCCTCACAACATATGTGACGCTTCAAGTCTCTTCAAATTCAGCCAAATGACTTCGACAAAAGAGAAGGAGTCTTCCTCAGCCAATAATGTGTCTGTGTCCTCTACATAATAGAGAGACTAACGATATAGAAGAGTGGTTTGATATTTGATAAGATTGTGCCTGCTTTATCATTAGCTGCTCTTGCATTAGCTATTCTAGAATGTGCTGCTCTAGTATTAGCTGCTCTAGCATTAGCCGGCTGCTACAGCATGGTATCCCATGGCCGGGATACCACATTAAATTGACCCAAAACTGCCCCGACTGATCAAGTCAAGAGAGTAGTAATGTATTCCAATCAGTTTAGAAATGAAATTTACTCACGAAAAATAATTAATTTCAGCTTGGATGTCAGAGAAAGTATCATTACCACTTAGTGCTTAAGTGCCATTATTTCGGCATTTCCTTTCATATTTTTATTATTTTTTTTATTATTTTAATCCCATGCTCCATTAAAATTTTAAATAATTCGCATGGAATATTTTAAAATCGTGTAGTTTAGCCATTGCATTAGAGATTGTAAATTTTGTTAGGGACTGAAGAGAAGAAGAAAAAGCAACAACTACTATGGCCAGAATAATATTTTTCAAATGACAATGAGCATGACGACGATAATACCGATTTTAATGATGATGACGTTGATGATAATGATAATGAATGGTTTTATTACGTTTAATTTTTAGTTTCACTTACAATCCTCCTTCCTCTACATGAAGTTTAACAAAAGGAAGTGTAATGGAAGTCATAGTTATGCCAGCATACACGCTCAAACCATTCATTGTATGTATTATGGAATAAGAATGTATGTGAAGGCTAAAATGGTAATGGAACGTGCCTGCAATTTAATTCATTTGTCGCTAGTTTCCAACATAGTCATTGAATGATAAAATTTTTGTTTTTGTTTCTCTTTTTCTCTCTCTCTCTCTCTTTCTCTTTCTCTCTGTTTTTTAAAGAGCTTTTAAACAAATGTTGCTTTAAATATTTTTCAAACATTTTTAAGAATTCTTAAAACGAAAATTTAATTTTTTTTTTGTTTTTCAATCCTTGAACCTTATCTTGACCTCTCTCTTATCATTTCATTCAGTTTCTTACTGTCACGCAATAACATTATTGCCGTTATTAGCAATTGACATTATCATTTAGTCTTATAGGCTCTTTTCTAAACAAGTTATTATCCATGTCGTGTAAAGAAGCACACAATAAAAGGCTTATCAAATAGGTATGGATTAAGGGTATCAAGGCTGTTATAGCAGTTGTTATTGACTTATGATGTTATCACTATTATCGTAAATCATAATCCATTGTATACACCCGCTTACCAATACTCTGTAAAATAATATAAAAATAAAATAAAATATTAAATATTAAGTAAACAAATCAGAGGTATAAAAAGGCCTCCACGAAGGCCTTAGCCTTGCTTGATGATATTAAGATAAAACTTCTATACTAAGAACTTAATAGGGTTACCATATTGCTGTTGAACTAGCCAACATTTATTGGAATCTTCTATGTTTTGTTGGTAGGCGGTACCAGGCCTTATAGCCTTCGTTATTATAGCACACTAGCATTAGTAGTTCTACATTAAAAGCAGTCAGCCTAGGCTTGCTTCTACCCTAGGTTACTTCAGGTTAGAGTTCATTTACTGGCCCATACAATTCTGATGATCTGCCTCTACCATTTTCTGATAAGGGTCTTAAATCCTTCATCATCTCCTTCCTTAAATCCTGAATAAATGTAGTGCAACTTGGCCATTTATTATTGGTTTCCATCATTTCCTCCATTGTGGTTTTGATCAGTTGTAATATACCTTGTTTTATCTAGTATTTACACTGGAAAAGTTCCACTTCATCTTGAGTCTCAAAGCACATTTCCCATTTATATAGGATCTGTGGAAATATGTACCGAAATTTCTGTGATTACTAGAAACGATTGTCTGGGAAATGTTCAAATCACCTTATTTTCTCTTTATCCAGGTCCACCTTTATGTAGTTATCCCATGGGTATTATGATTTCTGTAGGAGTCTTCTACTGGCTTGTTCCTAGTAGTGATTTACTATGTTTATATATGTTAGCTTTTATGGCCAATTCGTCAAGTACAAGTAGTGCCACTGTAGATGAGATGTGATGTGACGCGCGCTCTCTCTCTCTCTCTCTCTCTCTCTCTCTCTCTCTCTCTCTGAAGCTCTTTTTGATGGCATTGTACCGAACGTTAAGAGGTTTTGGAAAATTGCACAGAAACTTAGCATGACCGCTCCATTGGGCAATGGTTCCACTGTACTACAAACTATTGTTGTCAGCAGAAGTTGGCAATCCTATTATTCTAGAACCTGCTACATTGATTGACAACAACTTCCTGGTTATCATTCATAAGTTGATGTAAGCGATTGAATATAGCAGTTAAATATATGCTGAGCAAACAACTGCAATTTATTTCCCATATCTTTCAAAATTCCCTCTTTCATCTCTTGTTGTTCTTTTTGAAAGTATTGAAGCTTCGAAGATGTTCCTGCCATCGTGAAAGGCTCCTTTGCATCTCTTTTGATGTATTGAAAATAATTTGATTCGAAAAACAGATTCCATCCATGAATATAAAATAAAAATAAAAATAATTAAAGGATTTCTACCGCTTTGTTATTAAAAAAAAAAAAGTAAAAAAAAAAAGATTTTTAAATATCCTTCGAAGACTTTCAACCCCAGGGCCCTGTCATACGGTCCTCTCTCTATTCCATTTATTTTTATTATATGTATTATTTTTTTTCCTTTGTTTTGTTATTCAAAAACATCAGTCATTTACTTATTTACTGTTATTTGTTAAACAACTAAAATTCCTACTACCTCACTCTTGCTCTCTGTCCTTATTTCTCTGTCTCTGTCTCTCTCTTTGTTTATATTTGTATTGGTTTTGTACTGTAGAAGAGAATATAATTTTCTCGATGCACACGTACATTGAGAACGTGCCAAAGTTTTTTATTTTTATGGTTGTTGTCTTACTCCATGCTTTAGGACAGAAATAAAGCACTTAACGAATAAGTAAAATCCTCTAGAGGCGGATTATAATTTTATTTTTCTACTCGTTTATCATATTTTTGTTTATTTCCACACGTTCTCTGTCTCTTTTATTTTCACTCTCACACCGATTGAAATGAGCGTGCAAGTGTGTGTGAAAGTGAAAGTGTGAAAATTTATAGAAAAATCATCAGACAGTGGTAACCAGAGAGCATTGAAATTGAAACAAGAGAATTTCCAATAGACAGGATTTTATTGTTGTTGTTGTTGCTGTTATTGTTGTTGTTATTGTTGTTAGATTTGATTATATGCAAATAAATATTTACCCGAGAAATGTATTTGAATCGTGTCATTCACGTTTTGTTTGTTTCTTTTTTTTATTTCTCTCTACTAACGGTTAAATAAACTTTGATTCCCATCGAAATAAATATTCGTTTGGGGCTCTTTTTTTTTTGTTTACCTTTCTCTCATCCTTTTTCTTGTATTTAAATGAAACGAAATTTAAATTTTTTTTGATTTGAATTCTTTGTTTCAAACGAGACCAGGGATCTGTAATACTTGACTGTGTGGGTTTAAAAAAGGCAAATAGGAAAATTGTAGAGGGTCAAAGCCCTATTTTTTGCATATCATTTGTATGGCAATTAAGAGTAGGTGTAAAAAAACTTTTCTAAATGCTTCTTAAACCGATATTTATTGAATTTTTTCTTTCTTTTTTGTTAACATTTTTTTTGGCAATTTTTGAGCAATTAAAGTAACGTAGGAAACCCTTGTGTCAAAAATATGTTGAAGTCTTCATTTCAAGAAGCTCCACAAAATGCTTTGAAAATTATACAGTTTAAGTTGATATTTTTGAAATGAAAACAGATGTGAGTAGTCAGAAGGTATTCTATATTCTTGAGTGCCGAACGCCAAGCAATTAGCATTTCAAGGCACTCAATACACTTACGACTTGTCAAATTAGTTTTTGTTTTTTTGACAACATCGACCTTCAGCGCCTTGAAACTGTACTCCTCTGTAGTGCAGACATGCTAAGCATCTTTATGAAGACGAATTGAGGCATTGACATCGGTATTCTATTAGGCGACATCAATGTGAAACGTTACCACAGTCTTCCTAAAGCCTTTCAGATAAGGATTCGGGATACTAAAGAAACATTGTGGGCGCATCTTTATTAGTATTGAATCCTAGGCCACTATTCTCTTCCTACGATTGCACGTTATCACCTCTTAGTTGGTAAGAGACTACAGAAATGAACTGCCGAGAGATTGACTTTGTTTGCCTGTTAAGTGTGCTTCAGTAAGATAACATTTGGCAACAGGATTCATGCTGGAAATGGCATGCGATAATTCCACCCTTGACTTCAAAGAAGACAATGTTCTAAATTGAGGACTCACTCTAGATTAATCTGAATCATAGTCACAGTCTTTCTGATATTATCCAGGTGGAGTGAAATGTTGGCCATTACAGATGCATATTCTCTACTATCTCAGGAGGTCAAAGGGTTGCTTAGAAAGCTAGGCGACTACTCTTTCGCTTCTCTAAGAGAATGTGGAAACGTATTGAATATCCACAGTCGCTTTTTTGCGGCGCTAATTGTGTAAATGAAAAGGTTTACAAATTGACCAGTACAGGATCTGACTAGAGGCCTTAGCAGCCCAAATATATAATCCAGTTCGCTTGTAATTCGCAGGACTAGAAGCAGTACTACTGCAAGTCGCCGCTAGTAGGTAGTGCGTTCGCTTATTAGACGTAAAGCCAGGGTTTGAGCCCCACACCAGATATCAAAACCAAATATGAAAAAAATATTTCTTCGGCGGCTTCCTCTCAGCAGATTTCTGGCAAACACTATGAGAGTAAATAAATCTGTCATGAAAAAGTTTCTCAAAATCTGTCGTTCGGAGTCGTTGTTAAACTGTAGGTACCGCCACTCAAGTATAAAATTAAGGCACACAACATGAATGGTGTGAGAAGCTAGGCCGTAATCCTGACTGAAGGGTTGTAATGGCCAATTATGTAAGTAGAAGCAGTACTTAACGGGAGAACAATGGAGCAGACAAGGACTGTGTGAAGTGCCAGTTTATAAGACAAATAAAAAATTTACTTTATTTTCCATTACACCTCGTATATGTATGTATATATACGATGTGGGTCACCACTACAAATTGAGTTCACCCCCCCCCCCCCCCCCCAAAATAAAACGTACACCAAACCACACACACACACACACATTACGAGCTTAAAAACGTGATACATTTTATATTTTTCCGGTTGCTTAAATTTCTGCACTTAAATGCTCCGCTTCCATTAACAATAAATCTCCGGAAACACTTTATTTGTGTTAAAGAAAAAAATACAAAAAAGTGTGGAAAAATTGTGTGAAAAATAAAAACTGAAACCTTTTCAAAGTTTTTCTTTGTCAGAAAAAAAAAGAATCACAGAACACTTTGCTCAAGGAAATAAAGGAAATCAGTTTCGTCAACTATAAAGTAAATAACGATCAAGCCGAGAAGAAAGTATAACGTACCATTTTTTGTTTTCTTGGATGGGCATTCAAATATTTTTTTTTTTTTTTTATTGAAAAAATAGGAAGATTTTCCTTAGAATGTAGAGGCCAAACCATAACAAGAGAGAAATTAATTTTAATGGTTAATTAAAACTAAATTTTATTACAACATTTACTAGAGCATTTAAGGAAAAAAACAAACGAATAAATTTTTAAAACAATTTTTTTTAAAATTTTCCTTAAGGAAAAATTCCAAAAAAATAACGCAAACTTTCCTTTTTTATTTGTTTAATTTTGAGGTCATCTTGTACAAATTATTTCCAGCAGCATTTATTTGTCTTTTGCAAAATCAAAAAAAAAAAATAAAAATAAAAGCCAAGAAAACGAGTGCAGGGCCAAAATTAAACGAACCAATAAAGAAAAGTCGCCGCTAGTAGATAATAGTAGTAGTGTATTAGTCGCCAACGTAGCACCCACTAGACTATGGAAGGCGACTTCCATACATGTTGGTTTAGTTAATTTTGAAACAGCCCTCGCCTTGTATAGAAGATGGCTCATCATCTTGTTAAGTAAGAACGGAAAAAAAAATTAAATTTTTATAAGAAAATAATTCCTTGCAATTTATTTAACTTTAACAGAACGAAGAAGATGAAAAAATAAAGAAAAAAAGCACAAATGGAAGGATGATATCCTCGGAAAATAAAGAAACCCGAAATCAATAGAAAAACAAGAAGAAAAACAGTCTTCACAATGTTGACAAAAGTTTTACGCACGACCACTCCAATAAGTAACAATAGCAGCAGCAAAACTATTTGTTCCTGTTTGCACATCCTTCCTTCCGCTTCCGTTGTTCTGGCATCTTGTCTGCATTATATCTCGTCATTCACATGTTTTTTCTTTCTCTCTTCTGTTTTTTAATAAAGTTTAAAATGAAATTCTTTTAAGTAAAATAGCTCAAAACTAAATTGTTGGTGTTGGGTTCCTTACAAATGTTCTCTCTCCCTTCTTTCTACTTTTTTTTATTACATTCTGTGGCTGCTTTTTTCGCAGTAAGAAAATCAAAATCGCTTAAGAAAATAAAACACACACACAGAGAGAGAGAGAGAGAGAAACTGTTTTAATTATAAAAAATCTGCACTTTATCTGTTCATTAGCGAGCCATAATAGAAGAGGAAACGAAAACTTGTCAGATAATTGAGAGCATTAGACAGACTGCCAGTAGACAGCCAGTCAGTCTGGTTAAAGGCAATACAAGGAAATTGCAGAAAGAAAATATTGAACAAAAAATAAAACGTCACAAAAAAACACTTGTTAATGGAAAACATCAATAAGTGACACTGATCCAATGATAGAAATAATTAAAGCGATTAGAAAAACCACAATAAATATAGGGTGTTTTTTATAGAGGTATAGAACTTTAAGTTGCAATAAAACAACGATTGATTATTCGATTGACATGAATTTTATTTATTTGAAAGATAATCTTGTGGCATTACATTTTAAATATGATTTCTGGCATATGATCGCCACGACTGGCGCGGATGTAGTCCAATCTGGACGTCCAATTTTTTCCAACATTTGTGGCCGTATATCGGCAATAACACGCCGAATGTTGTCTTCCAAATGGTCAAGCGTTTGTGGCTTTACCGCATAGACCAATGACTTTACAATGACATGGCTCTATACCGATCACCATCGACTGTCACGTTCTTCCTCAATGCTACGTTCTACAGCAGCAATAGCTTCTTCTGTACGCACCGTACAGCGTCTCTGGGGATGCGAGTTATCAATAAGACTAAACGTGGTGCGAAAACGTTTCATGGTTAATCGAATTAACTGCTCTGATGGACGATTTTGTCGACGATAAAATGGACGTAGTGCGTGATACGTTTTCCGCACAGAACCATTATTTTCGAAATAAATTGGACTATTTGCAAGCGTTGTTCAGGCGTGAGTCTATTCATGATGAATTGCCAAACCAAACTGAGAATAAATCACTTGACAGCTGTTAAATCGGTCGCCATCTAGAAAAGTAATGGCAACTTAAAGTTCTATACCTCTATAAAAAAACACCCTTTAAATGGATAAGGAAATGGATTTCAAAGCCGAGAGGATTATATGAAGAAAAACAAAATATTCTTTGGAAAACAATCATATCATCATATCATCGATAAAGTCAGTGGTTTCTTAGGGAGAAACTGTTTAATTTAAAGGAAAAGAAATTCGAAAACAAAAAGGATTTTCGTAAAAAAAAATTTTTTCCTGAAAGCACCAGTACTTTTAGGAACTTGGGAAGTGTTTCGCAACAAGACTTAGTAACAAAAATGAATGAATTAATCCGGAAGCAGCTTACTTACTTACTTAATTGGTCCTTACAACCCTTTAGTTAGGATTACGATCTAGCTTCTCACATCACTTATGTATGTTGTAGGTGTTAATTTTATCTATGAGTGTTGGGGCCTACATTTTAAAGTCGACTCCGAACAACAGATTTGGCAAACCATTTTTATGGGAATTTTATTTTATTCTCAGAGTTTCTGCTTTCCTATCAGCGAAGAAATATTTTTTCATATTTTGCTTCGCTAGAAATGTCTGACCTGGAGTTTGAACGATGGCCTCATGTCTAATAAGCCAACACACTGCCTACTAGACTATGGCGACTGGAAGCTGCTTACTCTCTTAAAACGAGACTATTTTATGGTATACAAAAGGGTCAAGAAGGGATCTTGCAACAGGAGCAGTAGATGTTTCCATAGGGAAACTCGAAACTATCTTTCAAATGGAAGCCTATGCCATCGAAAGTTGTAGACAGAAAGTACAGAAGACGGGATAATACTATGTGACAGTTAGACTGCCATTAAAAAACTCCCCTCTTGTGAGGTGAAATCGAGACTGTCTAGAGAAGCTATATCGGCAAGGTTGCCTTCTGCTGAGTTCCAGTTCATGTAGAAATTCTCGGAGTAGAACTCTTACGCCCATGATAAAGGCAGAATGCTTCGGTGGACTGGAAATATATGTTTGAAAGAGAATATAAAAGAATGCAAATGCTCTTCTAAAATCAAATGGGTTTGAAACTATCGAATATTTTATTAAGGAACTACAATAACAGGAGATCTGAGTTGTTTATAAAACTATCCAGGAATAAGCTTAGGTACGTAACTGGCCTTATGACAAGGCACTGTAAACTCAAGCGTACAGTTATACAGAGTGGGAGTTGTCTCGAGCCCGGCATATAGATGCTGTGACAATGAGGGTGAATCAGCGTAACACATTTTTTGAACCAAAATCTGAAGATACTGTTGCTGAAAACTATTCTTGAATATAAAGTTAATGGCTTGTGGCACTTTTTTGTTGATATCTTACCCTTACAGGCCAAGAAAAGTTGATTGCCACACAGTCATAGCGCTCTGCATTGACGGAAACCGTGTCATTTTCTAGACAATAATGTGCCAAAAAAAAGTATATTTTTTCTGTTATACAAACTCTGTTTTTTTTTTGGGAAATTTCTCCATGTATTTCATTCTTACATCCGTCTGCTTGCTTGAAAAACTGCAGCGTATGCCATTAAAACTTTGTTTTTAAGTTCTCCTCATTTAAATAAAATCTTTCTAATCAACTGAGCATTCTAAGAAAGTTAGAAATTCTTAGAAACACAGCAAAAGATAATATTTTTTCACAAACAAACAAGCAGTAGCACTTGTAGCATTCATATTCCACGAAATAATTTCAAGAATTTTTCACTTCAAAGAATAGAAATTTAATGCTCATCACACATTACACAGGCATTGAAAAAGTTTTTCAATGTTTCCACCACGTCAAATTGAATTACGAATTTATACGCATCAGCATTAGCATTAGCATTAGCATCGGCATAATTAACTCAAAATAATTACATAATTAACTACACTCAAAGACATTCTATTACGAGTAATTGTGTTAAAATTACAAGAATGAGGAGAGAGGGACATACGTACATATGTATGTAAGTAAGTGTGCATGTGTATTAAAGAAAAATTAATCGTAATCGTAATTATGTCTACAAAGCCAATTAATAAAGAAAATTTTTTGTAAATGAATATGAAATTGAAATTAAAATAGAAAATTTTGGTTGTTCACAACGTAATAATATCCGTACATGGTGCTAATCAATGTAACGAATGTAAAGCAGATGAACTGGTTGAGTGTAACACAGCCTCTCAATATTTTTTTGTTAAGTTCATTACATTGTGAAAACCTTCGTATACTGGCAAACTTGGTATTGACAATGCAGTTGTAGATTCCACTAACCCTATGGGGACGGCCACCAGGTGGATAGAGAGCACATAGAAAAGCTGTTCAAACTCCAAACGAAAGTGCTAAGTATGGTTGTTGCAGTCATTACTAGATATTGCATTATAGACTGTCATGCGAGACGTATGTATTGGCCATGGACACATGACGAACAAGCAAACTGTTCTTTCCCTATTCGCTGTATGCCCAAAGCTATGTCGGAACAGAAATATTGTTACGTTTTTTTACATTTTTAAAAATGTTTAAAATATGAGCTCGTATATTGGAAATAAATTTGTGTTTAGTTTGAATTTAAAATTCTTTGTTATTCACACAATTCTGTGTGCCATTGTTCACAACTTTATGTAAACAACAACAATTGCTTTGTGCCACTGTTCACAACTTTATGTAAACGACAACAATTGCTTTGTTTGTTATTCCTCTGTTTATATATTTTGCATAAACAATAACAAATCACAAGATAATTACTCGACAGATCTTTGTAACGGAGATCTTCAAACCACGATTACTCTCTTCAAACACACCGTCTCTTCATACAAGACTGACTAAACTTCACTAACTCACTCGCCTGCTTTGCCTTGTCTTTTATACGGCAGGGTAAACAGTCTGATGAATGTTCTTGAAGACGAACGTTCATGACTTCACCTTCTTGAAATCTCTGTAAATGTAAACATCGTTGTTTATGTTTATTATTGTAGTATTGTTGGTATATTTTTGTTTACTTATTTACTTGTTTACCATCTTTTTAATGCTGGTGTGTGTTGTTGTATTTTTATTTACTTGTTTAAAATTTTTTATGCTGATGTTTGTTGTTATATTAAGCAGTACGATAATTTGTAAACAGGTTCGTCTACTTGCATTGTTTTATTTTTGTAGCTTTTGTTTATAGTTTTAATATTAAGCGATGTAAAAGCAAAACATCAGTATCTAGAATTTTCACTTTCGTAACAATATTAATGGCTACTATGTTAGTGGATCTAAACGATCTGTGGAGAATGTTTATTAAGAGTCTGGATGACAACAGTAGAAACTCTGAAGGGTGCCAGGTCTAACAGAAATGAAAGACTGTGATATGTGTCTTTATCTCAACTTCTTGTGTTGACCTAGATACCTATGTAGTCGTTACTGTAGCTGGAGAAGCAGCAGGGAAATGGTTTGCTACTCTAAAATGTGTTGCTCAACCATTCAAGGAATAAGTCGCTGAAATTATAAATAAAAATTAAGAATGACTAGCAGATAAACAGTGTGGACGTTGCTAGAGAACTAAGCATTCACTACTAATAATAATTGACAATAATTATTAAATACTTAATTCTCTCCCTCTCTCTTTCTAATTGTAGACAGAACAATTTGCTGTTCTATGGATTCTATTCACCATCATTGTTTTGGGCAATTCGGCTGTTTTGTTTGTGATGTTTTTGAATAAAAATCGAAAATCTCGAATGAATTATTTCATCAAACAATTGGCATTGGCAGGTAAGTGGTTATGAAAATGTTCTTCTATTTTTTCTGTATTTATGTAACCGGCTTCATACAATTGTTCATAATAAGTATATGTATACAGTCAAAGAAAAAAGTCTACATACAGCGATTGAGTTTTTTAAACTTAAATTCCACTGTTTCACAGATTTTACATTTCATAGGAAAAAAAAAAGTTTATTTGCCTCTGCGGGAGAAACATGTCTGCTTGTCTTCTTTGTCATGGCATTTGTTGCTATTGTTGTCTGCATATAAAAATCTTGTTATAATTGCTGCGATTACTCAAAAAATTTAATTTTATTTTTTATTTTATTTTTATTATTATTTTATTGAAAAAAAGAAAGAAAGAAAGCAAGAAAATCATGCTTTGTCTTGATTTTATTTATTTGTCTTCATTTTATTTTAGATCTCTGTGTGGGTTTATTAAGCGTTTTAACAGACATCATTTGGCGCATAACAATATCCTGGCGTGCCGGTAATGTTGCCTGTAAACTAATTCGTTTCTCACAGGTGTGTGTTACATACTCATCGACATACGTTCTGGTGGCCATGAGCATCGACCGCTATGATGCCATAACACATCCAATGAACTTTTCCAAGTCATGTAAGTAAAATGGAAATGAAAATAAAAATCATTTAATAGAGCACTTTACAGAGAGAGAGAGAGAGAAAGAGCGAGAGAATTGACGACATTAATAAAGACTTAATATAATTGCCGAGGGCAAGATACATTTATTGGTACCTAATACAGGTACCTTCTGGCAGGGATATTTTAATATATTGCCTAATAACCATCATTACAATGACACTAGGCTGTTATTATTAACAAGAATAAATGAAAAAAATTGAACATGGAAACATTGGACATTCAAAAATTAACACCAAGCACTAGTTTGTCACTTAGAAAAGTAATGTAAGGTTTAGGCTTGAAATCCCTCCTCTCAGTAAGCTCTTTGTAGTGCACGCAAATTGCCTAAAAAATCCTTTTCCTCTCTCATTTATTCTTCCTCTCATTGCAGGGAAACGTGCCCGACATTTAGTAGCCGGCGCCTGGATAATCTCGGCTCTGTTCTCTTTGCCCATACTCATGCTATACGAAGAGAAACTTATACAGGGACAAACACAATGTTGGATCGAGTTGGGTTCCCCATGGGCCTGGCAAGTCTACATGAGTTTGGTATCAGCAACACTTTTCGCCTTTCCTGCCCTCATTATATCCGCCTGTTATGCCATTATCGTTAAGACTATATGGGCCAAAGGTTCAATATTTGTGCCAGCCGAAAGAGCTGGTTTCGGTACTAATACAACACGTCGGGCCAGTTCCAGAGGCATTATACCGCGCGCCAAAGTGAAAACTGTCAAGATGACATTTGTCATCGTCATAGTATTTATAGTGTGTTGGTCACCCTATATTATATTCGATTTACTACAGGTTTTCGGTCATATACCACAAACCCAAACGAATATAGCGATCGCCACGTTCATACAAAGTCTAGCGCCACTTAATTCAGCGGCAAATCCTTTAATTTATTGCCTGTTCTCCTCAACGGTTTTTAGAACACTAAGGTGAGTAATTAGAAGGTTATAAGTTGTATGTATAGTATGTATGATTAATTTTTGTTGTTGTTTTTGTTTTTCTCTCTCATTTTTAGTCGCTTTCCGCCCTTTAAATGGTTTACCTGTTGCTGTAAATCGTATCGCCATAATTCAAATCCAAATCGTTGCAACACAGTGGGACGCCGTCTACACAATAGCTGTGATTCCATGCGCACTTTAACCACATCACTGACCGTGTCACGCCGCTCGAATAAAGGCACAGCACGTGTTATCATTTGCGAGAGGCCCAAATCAATTTCAATTAATCACAATGCCATGTCAGAGGTATGATAGCAGCAGCACTGTGCGCGCTGTTCCAGTGTCATTCTGTATAGAGCAACGCGTTTTACACCCATGGAATATGTTTAATTAAGCATAAGTATTGTTGTTGTTTTTGTATATTTGATATTTAAACCACATCTAAAGGCACATCCTTTAGCCTTTTACGATTAAAAAACAAAAAACAAAAGAAAACCTCATGTACGTACGTTCTAGTCATTTAACGAAATGGTCATGTACTACACAGTAACCAACCATCTTGTGTATTTGTATTCAAGATTTATTCGTTAATTTCGAATTTTTAATTTTAATTTTGTATTTAATTTTATTTTGAAAATGGTATTAAAAATTTTATAAAATTAAAGAAAGAAAAAAAAACTTTCAAACAAAAAAAAACCTAACTTGTATGTAATTTTGCTCAAAATCGAATCAGACTGACCTTTAAAATCTTATTAAATTTTTTTTTTATTTCTCATTATTATCTGTGTTTATATAAATTAAATTAATAACATAAATTATAAATAAATTAATAATTATTGTGTATAAATAAATAAATTATTAATTGAAACGAAAAACAAAAAATTAATTTTAAAAAAATTTAAAAGGAGACCACAAAGACTACAATTATGTTTGCAAAGAAAAAAAAATTCAATGAAAAAAATTCTTGATAGAGCCATCACCAATCACTTCCCTGCAATAAGTTTTCTGGTAATTTTAGTAATTGATTCACCAACAAAACCAATATAAATCGATAAGTCAGGGCGAGTGGCCCCAATTTCATCTCCTCGTTATTCTGACAACACCAACGAATTCCTGCGTTAAGTTTTTTCCGATAATTTGGGTAATTCGTCCACCAACAAAACCAATATAAACTGATTAGTTCAGGAGAGCTTGCCCCAATTCCATCTGCTCATTATTCTGATAACATCAACGAATCAATGCGATAAGTTTTATAAACTGATTAGTTCCGCAGACCATGCTCCAATTCCATATCCTCATTATTCTGATAACACCAACGATAGAGACATCTTACCATGCAGCGTCAAATAGTTATCCTTGTCATGGACAATAAAGATCACAAGGTTCTTGGTATTCACCATTTGGTAATGTTAGTTAGTCCGCCTTCTTTCTCCACCACCATTTATTTATTAATTTCGATAACACATAATGCTTTATAATGGGAGTTTCCAACATCGATTTCCAAACATCTGTTAAATTAGTTGTCATTTATTCAGACTGTTTGCGCCGCCAAATCAGCATGAGGCACATTTCTGGTAAATAAAGAAAAGAAGAAGTCGCCGTAGTCTAGTAGGTAGGGTGTTCGCTTATTAGACGAAAAGCCCTGGTTCAAACCCCAGGTCAGACATCAAAACGAAATATGAAAAAAAAATTATTTCTTCGGCGACTTCCTCTCAGCAGATTTCTGGCAAAAACTCTGAGAGTAAACAAACCTGCCATGAAAAAGTTTCTCAAAAAAATCTGTCGTTCGGAGTCGACTTTAAACTACATGACCCTCCACTCACGTATAAAATTAACACACACAACATGAGTGCTGTTGAGAAGCTAAGCCGTAATCCTGACTAAAGGGTTGTATTGGTTAATTATGTATGTATGTATGTATTTACCAACCCACATAAGATCCATATTTTGGTTGTTTTTTTTTTCAATGAGAGGACCGTTACCCGTTAAAATTATTGCTGATAGGTTTGTTTCATATCTATTTCGAATATTTAAAGATTGGTTATTCTGTTATAAACACTCAAATAAAAAAAAAATAAATTGGATTCAAACATGATTGTAGTCCACCTAGGCTGCTCCTAGTTTTCTCTCTCTCTCTCAGCGTTGTGCTTTTTTTATAATAATAATAATACGATAAAAATTTATTTATTAAATAAAATTAAAAATTCCACTAACGTAGGGGGAATTTTTGTAAAAAAAAAATTTAAAAAGTAAGGCAAAGATAAAATATTTAAAAATGCAAGAGAAGTTGTAGTTAGGCAAGAACACTCGCATTATATGGCACTACACATTACAATTTTCATCATTTTTATACTAAAAGCCTGCTGTTGAAATCTTAAATATAAATCTCCTACTGAATCGATTCGAATATGGTCAAGGAACAGAGGAATATAATGTCTTGTATGAGTCAATTGAATATAGAAAAATACTACGTTAGTTAAAGTGAAACAGAATCAACACAGCTGACTGCCTGTCAATTATGGTTCATTAAAACCTTACGAAGATGAATTTCATTTAAAAGTAATCCATCAATTTGAAGACATGAATTTATTTCTCTAAGCGCATGGCTTGATACGATCAAATAGAAACCATTGCAACAATGAATCGATGACATTGAAACGCGGGAATTTATTATTCTATAAACACAATAAACGCAACGCAGCAAACACAACAATCCCTCACAACTGAATACATGGTTGTATATGGAAATGAATATTTTAAAAGCAGCGCAATAACAGGCAAATTATTGTTTAAAAATTGATGTGTTTGCGTTTATTGTGTTTTTGTAGCACTACAATTAATCTGTAATTATAAAAGGGATCGTCACGAAGTTCGACTGAAAGACTTAAAAATTCATCCCTACAAACTGATTTAGTGCAAGAACTAAGGCATCAGAATTCCAATGAGGAGAAGTCTTTTATGAACTGAGAGTCGTATTTTTTAGTATTAGTACTGCCCTGAAAAACTACAGGATGTCAATAATGACAATTCCCTGATTTGCACCCAGGCGTTTCCTTTTGGTATGGTTCACAGACACCAAAACGGTGTTCCAATCATTCGTGCTATCACCATAGAAACTATATGTTGGTCTCGAAACAACCTCCATTTCGAATAACGGCACTCTGAGACCGGTGACCAACCTTAGATTACTCCTGATGCATGACTCATATATTCTCTTATTCTAATTTCCCAACAAAAATTCTGATTGTCTCAGACTGCGAGGAGAGCCTTTGGTAAAGAGTGAAACTTCCCTTTCGTTGAACATTTGAACTTTTGAAACATTCTTTGCCTTCACTCCACAGAACTGTTCTGGCTTACCCACGGCATGGAAGCTCTCCTCGCAAGCTTGAATTTCCACATGACCTGCGACCCAGGTCATTCAGCTTCTTCAGTCAGTCCCATACTATCTTCGATTTTATCTTATAAAAGCCAAGTGCTCGAATTGCGACTAGACTGTCAGATAGTGCTGCTATGTCCTGTCTTTTTTACATTTTATTCAAGTTGTATTGAGCACATCTTTTGATGGCACAGACTGACGCTTGGAAGATACCCGTGAGATTCCTGAGGGGCTTGGAATATTTCATTTTTGTTCCAATCTTCTAAATACCCTAAAATAGAAAGAGTACGCAGGATTCAGATTACTTCATGCATTTTTGTACACGAAGTCTCATTGCGAACCGCTTACCAAAATTATATTGTCTAGTAGTTTTGCCCTAGGAGAGGACTGTCACTGCATAAAACACACAACGAATGAGGGATTTTTGGTTTTATTAGGCAAGAAATTGCCAGAAAGAGGAATTTGAAATGCCGCCTCTGCAACACACGTTCGTTAAACACAAACTAGTTAGTATAGAGTGTCTAATATTATGAAGTCACTGTAGTCTAGTAGGTAGTGTGTTGGCTTATTAGACATGAGGCCATGATTCAAACCCCAGGTCAGATATCTCCAACAAAACGAAATATAATAAAATATTTTTTCAGCGACTTCCTCTCAACAGATTTCGGGCAAAAACTCGAGAGAAAATAAAAATTGCCATGAAAAGTTTCTCAAAAGAAACTATCGTTCGCAGTCGAATTTAAGCCGTAGGACCCCGCCACTTCTGGATAAAATTAATAGACATAAGATAAGTGGTGTGAAAAACTAGGTCATAATCCTAGCTGAAGGGTTGTAATAACCAATTATGTATGTACATATGTGTGTATATGTGTGTATCAACTATTATACACAGTTTCTTTTATACAACCTAATAAAGATATGCGAAATTAAAAAATAATTAAAGAAATACATATTTGTAATCGTTGTAAATAATTAATAAGAAAATATTTCTTCTTTAAGAGAAATTAATTTTTTTTAAATGGAATAAAATTAAATTATAAAACAAAAAAATTGATTGAAAATAATTTTGAATAAATAAAATATGGATAAAAAAAAAAAATTAAACGAAATTAAATTAAATGTCCCTCCATTATAAGATTAAGTATTTAAGAAATGTAAACCAATATTTTAAGTGATTATTTATTGTTAAAAACATTAAATAAAATGAATTATTTAAACTGTCTTCATAAACAGGAAACATAACACGGAATAATTTCTTTAAGAAATCTCGAAAAAAAAATTATAAAAATTTGTAAAGAAAAAATTAAAAAAAATAAAAATAAAAAAGAAATAATAAAGAAATCTTAAGAAAATATGTGAAGTTTTGTTTAAATGTAGCACAAGGACATTGCCATTACAGACATAAAACATCATCATCCTCATCGTCATTGTCATCACCGTCATCAGTGGTAACAACTATGACAACAAAACGCCACAGGAAATTACTCACTCACAGGCTAACAAGGCTTAGAACTCGTCATAGTAAATAATTCTTAAAGAAATCAAAGAAATGATGCCACGCATATCAAAAAAAAATAAAAAATACAAGAAGAAGAAGAAAATTCTAAGAAACAAATAATATTGTATTGTGGAAAAACCCCCATTAATTTTCTAGGTTAGACACAATCAATCATACGCACAAAACCGAAACGCTATGATTACCATGGCAGATACTTAAGTTACAATAAAATTATGAATTCGAGCAATGAATGAATGTATTTCAAAGAAATAAAAAAAATCAACGCAAATATATGTATCACACAATGTAACAAATATACATAATATGTAGGATATAATAAATCATAGTAGTTTAGTAGGTAGGCTCATCAAAGGCATTTAGGCAGCCTAATGCATAACAGCGTTTAAGGTTTACCTCTTGCCAACAAAAGAGAGCTGACAAATGAGTCACTTAATATTGAAATCTATTTCAATAACATTTAGTAAATGTTTTAACAAATCTCTTACATATTTTTCTTATCTTTTAAATACACTTAAGCGTTTCTCCCTTGACAGGCCAGAAATTAATGAGCACATCACATTTACTTGTGAGAAGCTAGAGAACTTGAAAAACATGAAAATCATAAAACATTTGAACTATTTTCGATATATGCTCATTCATTTACGCAGAGGGAAGGTACAAAAAAACTGTAAGCGACACTTATTTCAAAATCAACGGTCCTGCAACTCTGTCAACAGTTAAATATCTTTCATCTGTCATCTGCTAGAAACAGTTAAAGCTATGGTAATTCACATACATACGTAATTGTGATTACAACCCTTCTTGTCAATACTACGACCTTACAATATGCGCCAACTACAGGAGTATAAGCCTTCTCCCTATCGCATATAAGGTTCTGATGGGCGTATTGTGTAAACGACTGAAGCCACTCGTCAAAACATTGATTGGACCTTATCAGTGCTGTTTCAGACCTGGGAGGTCCACCATCGACCAGATGTGACGTGGTGTGAGTCAAACCCTGGAGAAGAGCCACGAAAAAAAAGTAGACACACACCATCTTTTTGTCGACTATAAGGCAGCCTTTGATATCCCCATAAGGGATCATGTTATTGGCGCAATATCTGAGCTCGGTATACCTGCTAAGCTGATAAGACTACGCAGAATGACGTTGAACAATTCCTGTAGCTCCGTCAAGGTAGGAATGGACCTCTCCGAACTTTTTTATACCGTGCCAGGTTTCAGACAAGGCGATAACTTATCATGCGACCTCTTCAACTTCATAATGGAGCGGAAGGGCATTGCAATTTTTTTAAAAAAATCGTCCAGTTGCTTGCGTACAATGACGACATTGACTTCATAGGGCGTACCAAGCGAGATGTTACTGCTGCCTTCAGTGCTATTGAACGGGAGTCTATGAAGATGCGTCGGGCAGTAAATGAGGGCAAAACGAAGTATATGTTATCGATATATACGTATTAGATCTCAAATTACGGCTCCGCCGTTACCACCAAAAATGATGTCAGTCTGGAGATCAAGCGCAGCGTCACTCTTGCCAACAAGAGTACCAAGCGAGATGTTACTGCTGCCTCTAGTGCTACTGAACAGGAGTCTATGAAGATGGGTCGGACAGTAAATGAGGGCAAAACGAAGTATATGTTATCGATATATACGTATTAGATCTCAAATTACGGCTCCGCCTTTACCACCAAAAATTATGCCAGTCTGGAGATCAAGCGCAGCGTCACTCTTGCCAACAAGAGTACCAAGCGAGATGTTACTGCTGCCTCTAGTGCTACTGAACAGGAGTCTATGAAGATGGGTCGGGCAGTAAATGAGGGCAAAACGAAGTATATGTTATCGATATATACGTATTAGATCTCAAATTACGGCTCCGCCGTTACCACCAAAAATGATGCCAGTCTGGAGATCAAGCACAGGATCACTCTTGCCAACATTTGCTACTATGGTCTCAATAAGCAATTGAGTAATGGAGACCTCTCTCATACGACAAAACTTATACTCTACAAGACGCTCATCCTTCCAGTGGCTCTTTATGGCGCAGAGCGATATACACTATTAGGCACTGATGCAGCAATCTTAAGAGTATTCGAGAAAAAAGTTCTACGTAAGATCTTCGGTCCAGTGCGGCTTGGCGATAATTTCCGCATTGGATCCCACAGTGAGCTGTATGACCTCCTCAACGACATGGATATTGTGCAGCGCATCAACAACCAGCGGCTGCGCTGGTTCGGCCATATCGTTCGAATGGAGGAGGATGCTACGGCAAAACGGGTATTTGATACGGGGATCTGCCGAAACCGGCGAAGAGGACGACCTTGTTTCCGTTGGAAGGACCAAATCGAGGAAGCCCTGTCTTCGATTGGCGTCTGGAAGGATGTGTTAAGGCAGGCTGAAAACCGTTAATCGGGTTGTTCATGGCCAGTTAAGTAAGTAAGTAATTTTGAAAGATTGCTAGACTTATTACGCTGCACGTTATTATGTTATTCTGTTATGAATTCATGAATTACCAGCGTAACGTTGTCAAAAAATGATGACAATAAAAGAAACTATTTGGAAAACAGCAATGGATAGGAAGTTTAACAAAACTGTCCTCCGCCAGTCTGTATTATTAGGCAATGTTAGAGGAGAAATATTTTTGTTTTTTTTTAATAATTCATGAAAATATTTATGAATGAAGGAAATATAAATTGAGAACACAACAGTTATAGACAACAATCATGACACCAATTGTTTTAATAAGATACTAAGCAAATACCGCCTGGCTTAGATAGAAGCAGTACAACTTCCGCTTGACAATCGAAAACAAAAAAAAACAAAAAACAGAGAGGACAAATGCTGCTGCTGCTACTCATGATTTAATAACAATTTTGCCAACCACAAATAAAAACAATAAAAAAAATTATTCTTGGAATTGAAAACGAAATAGACAGAAAACAAATACCAGGACATAAATTATTCAGTATAACTGTAACTAAAAGAAGAAGAGTGTCCTTGATGAAATTAAGGCCAACGTAGAGAACATGTTTTAGTTGGCCTATTAAAGAAATCTTTGTTCAAAATAACCTTAAGAAAAGCAAAGAAAGTGAGGACAAACATTTGTTATGAAAAGTATTTCATCACAATCTTTTTTTTTCACCAAAAATGTACAAATTTAAGATAAATACGTAGAAATCAATCTTTATTAACCATGACACAATTTCTGTTTTCGTTGAACAAGAAAACAAACATAAACAGAAGAGAAAATCATTGTCTTAATGGAAGAATTTTTTTTGTCGCTATTTCTTCGTCATTTAATGCTTTAATCAGTCACCAAACAAATATTTACTTTTTAATGGTTTTCTTTTTATCATAATTCTTTCATATACGAGGTTTGTTTCAAGAATTATGTGACTCAAAATCATTACCTGTTTGGGCAACAACGTGTTTATTTTTTGAGACTCTACTTTCAGCGTTACAGTCATTATCTCCTTCAAATTTTCATTCGTTACGTTATGCAATGATGTAGACTTCTGCAGAATCTGTAACGATGACTAGAGACCATAGAACCTATGCATACATGCATACATAATTGGCCATTACAACACTTCAATCAGGATTACGGCCTAGCTTCTCACACCACTCATGTTGTGAGCCTTAATTTTATACCTAAGTGGCAGGACCTACAGTTTAATGTCGACTCCGAACGACAGATTTTTTTTTGAGAAACTTTTTCATGGCAGTTTTATTTACTCTCAGAGTTTTTGCCAGAAATCTGCTGAGAGGAAGTCGCCGAAGAAATATTTTTTTTTTTCATATTTCGCTTTAGATGTCTGACCTGGGGTTTTGAATTCGGGCTTTACGGGTTTTTATTGACAAGACGTGTCAAGCAAAGAGTGATTTGAAGAAAATTCCCTCGCCTTCATAAAACTATAGCCATCATGATGTACTGATGTACTTCTAAATCTGTCATTATTTGATTAGTCTGGATTACAACCCAGCTTCGCACACCACCCATGTTATGTGTGATAATTTTTTACATGAGTGGCGGGACCTACAGCTTAGTGTAGACCCTGAAGGAGAGATTTGTGAGATTCTTCTCATGGAATTTTATTTTACTCTCAGAATTTTTTACCAGAATTCTGCTCAGAGGAAGTCGCCGAAAGAAATATTTTTCATATTTCGTTTGGGTTGGAGATGTCTGACATGGATCCTCACGTCTACTAAGCCAACACACTATCTACTAGAGTAAGGCGACTTCATTGGATAAGTGCGCTTATTTGGTGGTTATTTTATGTTTACAAAACTGCCAGCTTGGCAACACTGTCAGATATTAAAAGATTTTCCATTCACGAATATGGATCATTTAGTACGCGAAGAACGGGTAAAAATAATTTAAATTTATGATCCTAGAAGAACTCTTACCGATAACGCCTTAAGATATCCGTTTATTTTGCTTGCAGTTGCGTATTATGAACTTGAAGATGGTAAGTGGCTCATCATGAGCCTCAAAAAAAACATGATCGATTTTCCAGAAAGAGTAATTTCACGTTTTTGCAATGGCAAATGCTCAGCAAGATCTTGTGTGGACTGTTTTTGTAAAGCCACAGGATAACCCCGTAATGTTTAAGCATTTGAAAACTAACATTACAATTCTGTACTTTAACCCTCGAATTTCTGCTGTATCCTGTCATTAACTTGCTAAAGGATTGTGTGCCTTAAATGAGTTATTCCTTCGACAGGAGTTTTAATAAAAATTGTTTTTTTTTTGTTGATTTTCTTTTTATTTTTGTGCAAAAACTTCACTTAATCTCACCTTAAGTTCTCAAAGAGAGGGTGAGAATTGAGAAAAGTTATCTGGAAAAAAGAAGAAGAAAAAGCAAAAGCAAGTAAAACTTTTTATATTAAAAATAAACAAATAAAATGACTTCATGAGCTGAAAGGAACTCATCGAAGCACCCGCACCTTTTGCCACTGCAAACACCATGAAATAGTGTTCGGAAATAGTTTTCCTGTCTTTAATTTCTTCATTTCTTTCAAATATTGTGAATAGAAATAATTTTTATTAAACACTAAAGAAGTTTCCTTGATTTAGTGGCTTCATATCGTAGTCATTAATGGTTTATCTCTTGGTTGACTATATTGAACAGCTTTCAAGCATTCCAGTCTGACCAACTAGTATTTAGAGGAGTTTTTTTATCATTCTGTGATTTTATTTACAAGATTTTCACTCAACTCTTTTACTCATTTATTTTGGATTTTCTTGTTCATTGCGTTTACCTAGCAGAGAATTTTAATGTTTATTAAGCAAGTGGCCTTAATGGGTATTCTGCAAATAATAAATGATTTGGGGAAACAGTAGAGCAAAGAGTAATAAATGGTGTTAGAATCTAGATCGTAATCCTGACTGAATATTTTTCTTGATTACACTTAAAAGCCATGAAAATAATTCAACGTAATTACACTTTTGTAAGCCATCATAAATTTTGCTGCTTGAGTACTTTAATTATGTACCACACAGCGTATGATTAATAAATAAAATCTTATTAAATATGAAATAACACTTATACGCCTTCGGATATACGACAGCATGTCAGCTGCGACAATAATTCTGTCGATAATAATAATTTAACAATTAAATTTTATTTTTGTTGTTATTTATGGAATATTTTAATTGAAATTACCAGCATAATTATATTGTATTCACAATATATTTTTGGAAACCTTGAAATGACAATATAAAATCCCTATAAAGTGTATTAAAGATCACAAACTAATATTGATGTTGGTTAATGAACATTGAGAAGGAGGGGATTAAAGAGAAAGTGGCCGAGAAAAGGGAGGAGCAGAGTTGTCTATAAAATGTTATTGTACCTGTAATAAATGTAGTAAGTAGGGTGTTGACTTATTAGACGCAAGGCCAGGATTCAAATAAAAGGTCAGACATCAAAACGAAATATGAAAAAAAAATATTTCTTCGGCGACTTCCTCTCAGCAGATTTCTGGCAAAAACTCTGAGAGTAAATAAAAATTGCCATGAAAAAGTTTCTCAAAAATTCGGAGTCGACGTTACACTGTAGGTCCCGCATCACGTATAAAATTAATGCACACAACATGAGTGGTGTGAGAAACTATGCCGTAATCCTGACTGAAGGGTTGTAATGGCCAATTATGTATGTATGTGTAATAAATGTGAACAATAATCAAAGCCCACAAATGTTATTTTATGCGATTTTATTTATTTTGTATATGGAGTGGCGGCGGAGACCTTTAGACGAATCAGTATTCAACGTTTATCATTCAGAGGCCAAAGAGAACTTAAAACAGACTTAGAAAAAATCGAACTCTGCCTGCCTTCCTACAGATTTCCTTGTTGTCGTAAGCCATAGAATAGTAAATGTTTGATTAGGAGGTGATAGATTAAAAATTAATCCACAAGACTGGAGTTGTATAGGTTAGGTTAGGTCGGAGTGGTAGCTCTGATATCACAAAGCTCACTTGAGCACGCATAGCGGCACGTTGTGATGCCATGGGTAAACGCAGTCCCTGTACTGACCAAGTACCACCAAAATCAGGGAAGAGGAAGAAGTTGGTCAGCGCAAGGGCTGCACATCAAGGGCACGACTATCCTACACTGGAAAACCAGCCAGAAAGTTTGATAAACGAAACTATATCCTTGATATCAATAGATGATAGCTCCGTCAAGCTGACAAGAAATGGGGAGCCAAATAACCTATATCATCTACACCTAGCAAGAGACGGGCATTGACAAAGAAAGTGGATAACAGTCTGGAGTTACATACAGCTTAATAATCCTTTTACTTCTCTATGCATCCCTTGCAGGCAAGAAGTCTTTGGTTAATTTCACTACAGATGAAGTAATCTTGTTTGAAATGCTGCTTTTGCTACTGAGTATGAGATCCCAGTAAGCCGAAAACGATAAAATATGGATGAAAAATGACGTTGAGGGCAACATTGTTAGAAGTTCGACAAGCACTGATCGCATCCACATATGCAGATCTCTATGCCTTTTTTCACTTAGTGCTGGTAGGTAATGGCAGTATCACCCATAAAGAGTGTTTTATTTCGTTGAATAGTTCCAACGCTGAACATAGTTTTACAGCGCTAACAGAGGCCTTTTTCAAACGCAGCTTCATATGCAGCCTCCTATCAAGTTCCGAGTCCTAATTCCACGTATAAATATTCGATGTTTAATGATACAATCTAAGTATTTTTAACTTGATTTTATAACTTTTTAAGCCCACTGTAGCACACAAATAAAATAAATCACTTGCCACTAACACAACATTTCAACAACAAGTTGAGAGAAAAAAAAAGAGAAGCATTTTAAGCACACAGATTCTAATGCAAAGCCACAAACAAAAAAAACAGAAAATTTTCTCTTAAATTAGTGGGTCATTGGGTTACGAAACGAAAAACATACCAACATACAGATGGACTGCTACAAAAAGCACTTGAAAAACTTTACAACTGACTTTAATGGCACAAAGTAAAGCTGTCGCCAAAGGAGGAAAATATTGTGAAATTAAAACTACAGCTGGAACGGGTACAGGGAGAAATATTAAGAAATGTAAAGGACAAGTGAAAGGTTATTTGTGGATGAATTAAAAGAAAATAATGACACTCCCCCACCCACCCTTGCCAGAGAAAATCCTGTTAAACTGTGGACATTAAAAAAAGAATTTTACACTTCAATAACAAAGAAATAAAAATAAAACAGATTTCTTTTTTAATTGTACTTTTTTTATTTGTTGTTTTCTTAAACGTTTTAATTAAAAAATTACGTTCGTATGATGAAGCATTTTTTTGTTTGTTTTACTTTTACTTCTGCGTTGTTGCTCTTTCAGTTGATTTTCAAAATAATTTCTCAACGTTGTGTTGTGTGTCATATTTTAACGAGAAATTAAATAAAGTTTCTGTTGAAATTGTTTCATAACAATAAAAAAAAGCAAAACAAATAAAATACAACAGTATGGTGACGATGACGATGATGATACCGTCAACGTTAGCAACGTTTGCATATACACTTTGGCAGTGATAGTCCCAGCTCTGCCAACTAGAATCGTTTAAAGTAGAGGAGAATATAAAACATCTTGTTACACTTTTTGTTCCCGTTGTTCTTGTTTGTTGTTAAATAGATAAATGAAATCATTTTAATTTATTTTCAGATTTCATTACACACAGTCAAAAGCATATACAAACATACGAAAAACAAGTCTAAACAAGCATCCTTTGAGCACAAAAAAAATTTCGATGAAAAAAATTCTTCGCAAATTTGCAATCACACGACGTTTACAACTGAAACGGCGACAGAAAAACATAAACACACGAAATTATTTGTCTGGCTTTGAATTTTCTTTGAAATTAAAACTGTTCGGCAAAGGAGCCATAAATTCAGGCAAATTTATTGAAACAGAAAAACGGGCTAAAATTGCAATTAAATTTTCGACAAAAAAACAAAGAGTTTTAAACGTTCACTGTTTACGTGAGAAAATTTCAAATTAAAATTTCTTGGAATTTATTGAACAATTAACAAGACTTTCACAAAAACGAACTCAATTGTCTGCGGCCTATTAAATAATCAACCAATGAAATTAATTTTAAACGTGAAAACAAATTGGAACTATTTTGGCTGTAAGTAATCAAATATAGGAGGAGGTTAATTGTGGAACATTGATAAATAAAGGGAAATTTTCTCAACTTAAATAAACTTTATAAAGTTTATTAACTTACTTACTTAATTGGTCATTACAATGACTAGTTAGTGAGGATTACAACCTAGCTGCTCACACCACCTTTGTTTTTGGCTGTTAATTGTACCCATGAGTGTCTGAATTTACAGTTTAAAGTTGACACTGAACGACAGGTTTTTGAGAAAGTTTTCATGACAATTTTATTTTATTCTTTGGCAGAAGATTCTTGAATGGCTCTAATCACACGAGAACAATTGTGATGGCGTAAATAGTCAAGAGAGTTGAAGAGAATGGTTTTTTGGTGGTCGCCGTAGTCTAGTAGATAGTGTGTTCGCTTATTAGACGTAAAGGCTCTGGTTCGAGCCCCAGGCCAGACATCAAAACGAAATATGAAAAAAAAATATATTTCTTCAGCGACTTCCTCTCAGCAGATTTCTGGCAAAAACTCTGAGAGTAAATAAATCTGCCATGAAAAAGTTTCTCAAAATCTGTCGTTAGGAGACGGTGTTAAACTGTAGGTCCCGCCACTCAGGGTTGTAATAGCCAATTATGTATGTATGTATGTGTAAAATTCCAACCAGCTACAACGCCGCATTACCCGCACAAAACTAAAACATGCAAATTTTTACAAATTAGCCAAACATCAAATGAATGCAAAAAAACTAATACATACAAAGCTATGTATACGTATACATTTCATGCCAAACTAATATTCATGCCGTGTAATTTGAAAAGAACAAAAATTGTGCGACTAAAAATTGTTCTCGTGTGATTAGAGCCAATGGAAGAAGCCGAAGAATATTTTCTGTTTAATTTTTGGTTTTTTCTTTAAGATTTCTGAGCTGACGGATTTTCACCACAGGCTCACGTCTAACAAGTCAACCCACAAGACCACGGTAACTAAGTTTTACAGGTTCTTTCATGTAAATATTGTCAACGGATACGTCATAGATGATCCATATGTGAACTGTTATTTACATACCTTTTGACTAGCATCTCTCCTATGTATGATAGTTGTAACATTATCTTCCAGGAACGGAATTGTAGTCGACTTATCCCTGTTAACAAGAGACTTCAGTAGTCTAGTCGGGTCAAATCACATAATTCTGGCGGCCAAAGTACTGCTACAAATCTGAAGATTAATTGCTCATTAAACTCGACTCTCAATAGGTTAATAAAAACGCGTGATGTGTGACATTTGGCACTGTATTGTTAAAACCAACACCTCCATTGAGTTTAATTCTTCCATTTCAAACAAAAAATAAATAAATGATCATCGCAAGGTACCTTGCTCCATTGGAGTTAATGTAGCAATTTCACCATCGAATCATAAACCGCGCCAAGCCGATATCTTTTAAGGAAATTCTGTTCGTTGACGTACGTACACATTGAACCAAAATTGTCCTTCTCAGCTGAATATAATTTTTTTATGGGAACATACAAAATCGGAAATTTCTTAATCGATTCTTCCGATAGGTCTCTTATGATTGTGTAGCTTGTTTTACCGCCAGTAATAAAAGTTATCGATGACTTGCAAGTTTACTATAGAAAATGAAAGTCATCGATGACTTGCAAATTTACTATAGAAAATGAAAGTCATCGATGACTTGCATATGTACTACAGAAAATGAAAGTCATCGATGACTTGCATATGTACTACAGAAAATGGAAGTCATCGATGACTTGCAAATTTAGTACAGAAATTTCAAGTCATCGATAAATTTACTGTAGCAAGTGCTAGTCATCAACAAATTTTCTATATAAAATGGAATGCCTGTGATGTTTTCTTAACAAAACTCAACTTAGTCTTTTACTAAGACGTTAATAATTTTGTTGCACTATAGATATAGACATACCTCGTACACTCGTACATCTATACTGTATTACCATAATTATTTAACTGCAGTGAATGTCCATTTATCACTTCAACATCTATTCTCAGTACTTATCAAACGTACATCAAAATATCTGTCTGCTCTGTCTGCTCTCTCTCTCTCGCTGTCTAGCTCTCTTTCGAATTTTGTATTTTTCATTAAGATTCGTGCTAAAGTATAAGAATAGTTATCCTACCCCAGTGTATATTAAAACTTTACTTGAGTGCATGTACCGCAGTTGTTTTCATTTTTGTGTAGAGCAGCCAGTGAGTATGAAAATAATGACAAGTTATTCTAATGATAATGCTGTGTCTCTCTCTCTCTCTCTGGGCGTCTCTCTTCTCTTACCCCCCTAATGTAAATATAATTAAGCAATTTGAGTGTTGTACACATACATACTTCCTTATCCTCCTCCATCATGCTTCCGTTAATACCTCCTTCTGCTTGGTTGTGTTGAATTTTTAACACCCAAACGCTTTGGGTATTTCCCCGAAAGTCAGGAAACGTGCAAAACAAAGTTTTTAGTGTTTGAAGCCATTTTATTCAATTATTTTTAATAAAAGATATGAAAATATAATGAAATACCAGAGTGATTTAAAAAAATTATTGCATTGGAGAAATTTTTCATTAAAATGGAAAAATGGAAGAAAGATTAGATATTGAATAAAAAAAAAATAAATTGTGTCCAGTCAGCAAGCTAAGGCCTACGTTATCAATCGAAATTTCATTGTATATCGAAAGCCATAATTTGCTTAACCAAACAGAATTTTTTTCTTTCGGTTTTTTGCTGGAAAATATTTCAAAATTTTCATTATAATCGGGACAAACGGGAAGATGGTGATTTGCCAGCACTTGCAGTTCGTTTTTTGCAATGTTTTTTGCTGGTCGTATTACGATTGGTAGTTCCAGTTCCAGTTTTAGTGGCAGGATCGTTGCGTACATAATGCAGAGTCACTTGTGAAAATTTTTGTTCGTTAGCACTACTTTTACGTGCACTATTGCCATCGATTAAATCATTATTATCCTCAGGTTCGGTGGCATAACCACTGGTATCATAATTACCATAGAGATCCAATTCGGGCGTATTTTTATCTTTACCACTAGTTGCCGCAATATCTGCTGCACTATTGTTAGTTGTGGATTGGAAAACTGTTTTCTTAGAGGATTTCATACTGGAAGTGCTAAACATTGCAATTGTTGATTCAGTTCTTGCAGCGCTATTACTGTTACAAGTTCTGACAGCTGGTTTTGTGCTATCATTTAAGGAGGTTTTATTTTCAAGACCATTTGCCGTAGGCATGTATTTGTCGCTCGCAAAATGATATCCAGAAGGAAATAAGGTTTCTTCTCCTTCTTCATCGTATTGATCGGATGAGCCTCCACATTCTCGGCCGTTACTCTTTTTTTTCTCATCCGTCTCTAAGCATATATTCGGTCTGGGTGGTGCCGTAAAGGCGGGTTTCGGTGTACAGGTACACTTGTGGCAACAGCGGCAAGGTGGTATAATTATTTTACCAACAAGCTCCTGATTTTCACTTTCATTCGGCAGAATTTCATTCACGACAATGTCATCCGGGGCTTTTCCATTTTGTTCATTTCCGTTTCCGTTTCCGTTTTTTCCATTTCCATTTCCGTTTCCGTTTCCATTTTGTTCATTTCCGTTTTTACCATTTCCGTTTTTACCATTTCCATTTTTACCATTTCCATTTTTACCATTTCCGTTTTTACCATTTCCATTTTTACCATTTTCATTTTGTTCATTTCCATTCTCTGAATTTTCATTCTGTCCACAGCAATTCATTGATGTTCTTGCACTTTCCGGCGGCGACTGCGGCGGTGAGATGGACTGCTGCGCACAGCATGATCTAAAACCAGACTCTGGTTGCGTTGTCTGCGCCGTAATGGATTCTCTAGCATAAGACGCCTGTGGCCCATAGTATGGCGATGCGGGCTGTTCAAATCCGCATGGTGTCGTCGGTTGCACATAATATGGTGAAACGGGCTGTTCAAATCCGGATGGTGCCGTCGGTTGCATACTACATTCGCAATTCTCAGTAACCTCATACTGACTGGCTCGACTTTGCATATAAATTTTCTCAACAGAATTTTGTTTACTCTGTTGAGACTCCTTAAGCTGCTCTAGCAGACCAAGAATTTTTTCATAATCACGTTCATTTTGCTCCGTCAGTTCTGAAATAAGAGGGGGGTAGGCGATAAGAAAAATTATTATTTTTGCATACGACACTTACTTTCCATTAAACGTCCACAAAGACATCTCATAGCCACATCATTCTGTTCTAGTTTCTCGAATGCCTGATCAATTTTTTCACTAGTCTTCGCGCAGTAATCTTTGAGTGTCACACTGACAGATGTTTGTACGGTTTCCAAAATATTGTCGGTAACAATATTTAAGAAATCAGCACAAGAATCTTCCAAAGATTTTTGCATTTTCGATTCAACAGTTTTGGTCCCTACTGTGTCATTGGCGTAATCCTTAGCAATGGCAGGAGCACAGCAGCTAGCATTACCGTAAGCATAACCAGTAGCATTACTTTTGGCATTACCCCTAACATTGGCATTTGCATTGGGATTGACTGCTGTAGCACAACAACTAGCAATACCGTAAGCATAGGCAGTACCATTACCATTACTCCAAGAACTACCCCTGGCACTGCGATTGGCACTGGCATTGGCATTGGGACTTGCATCATATTTTCGTGGTGATTGAAGCTTTGAGGAATTTCCTTGAGTTTTGCTAGTATAATCCTTAGTTTTCTTTTTCGACGATGGCTGAGGCAAATCTTCCATACAGTCCATATCCTCCTCATCTATAACATCCAATTGAGACCAACTTTTGCCTATTGGAGAGCTACCATGGCGCTTTGACTTGTTATTGTTTGCCTTCCTGCTACAACAGCAATGACAACTGTTGCGCTTGGTGGGCTGTAGGGAATCTAAACTTTCAAAACTAGTGCAACGACCAACGAAATTTGATTTTCCAATTTGCGGTTTAGGAAAGGCTGGTCGGACTCTGCAGGCCGCGTCCATTGGTTCATTGGGATCACACTCCGGAGGAAGACGAGGACACCATTCGTTCTGGATATTATTATTATAGTCTGGTGTCTCACTAGAATTGGCATCGGTAGATTCAAAGGATGTACACTCGAGAATATATTTTTTATTTTTCTTAATCGGCACACCATAGTAGGGCAAGAGATACACTTCACGTTTATCAACGTTTCGATTAGTATCATTTACCGGTGGAGCAGTGCTACTGCGAGGGTTATCATCACTGGCCATACATTTGCATCTGCCCATTCTTTTATCGATTTCCTGTATCCTCTTACACATCGCCATGTGCGTCTCATTGCATGTGCATTCCATTTTCTTCTTTTTTTTGGGTTTTTCTAATGTATCGAACGAAGACTTTTTCTTTGATGGCATATCAGAGATTCGTCTAAACGAGCAGCACTTTGTATTCCCAGTGTAGTCTTGACATACAAAGTGTCGGCATTCGCAAGCATTAATCGCAGGATTACAGCAACAATAATTGCAATAACAGCAGTAGCATGGATCGTAACAATAGCAATTGTTTGTGCAATTTCTATACATAAATTTCTTAAGCAATTCAATTCAATTTAATTTCGTTTCTTTTCGTTACTTTTCGTGCTTTTTTTTGTTATGGGAAAAGATGAAAAATTTTTTTCTTTTTGATCATTGATGTTGACACCGAAAATATTGTGCAGAAAAAAAGTTTTGTGACGAAGAAAAAAATTCGTTGTTGTTTTTTTTTCTAGTCCTTCTACAGAATTTTTTTCCGAAATTTTTTTAACAGATGAAAACGAAAACTCAATAAATTATTAAAAAAAAAGAAAAGAATGAAAAAATAATTGTGATTCGTAACGTAACTTCAAAATAAAATAAAAAAAAAACTTCAAAACTAGTTTTCAGTTGTTTCGAAACTGTTTGACGAGGGAAAGCAGCCCAAAGCGAACGCAAGAAAGAAACACGAAATGGTATTGGAAAGCCTTCATCTGAGCTGAACTCATAACAATACCATAATAAAAGCCTATTTAAGGAGTTCCACTGTCAGGGGTCATGTGAAACAAAATATGACGAAATCGCTTTGCATCCATACACACCCGAGATCAGCAATGAATCGTTTTTTCGCTACTCATAAGTACTCATGAAATTTGGAGTATTGACCAAGAAATGCAAGTCATAGTCTAAGAAAAATGCAAGTCATCGACCAAGAAATGCAAATCATCGACCAAGAACTGCAAGTCATTGACCAAGAAATGCAAGTCATCGACCAAAAAAAATGCAAGTCATCGACCAAAAAAAAAAGCAAGTCATCGACCAAAAAATGCAAGTCATTGACCAAGAAATGCAAATCATCTACCAAGAAGAATGCAAGTCATCGACCAAGAAATGCAAGTCATTAACCAAGAAATGCAAGTCATCGTCCAAGAAAATTGCAAGTCATTAACCAAGAAGTGCAAATCATAGACCAAGAAACATGCAATTCATCGACCAAGAAATGCCAATCATCGACCAAGAAAAATGCAAGTCATCGCCCAAGAAAAACGCAACTCATCGACCAAGAAAAATGCAAGTCATCGTTTAAGAAAACTGCAAGTCATCGTCCAAGAAATGCAAGTCATCGACCAAGAAAAATACAAGTCATCGACCAAGAAAAATGCAAGTCATCGACCAAGAAATGCAAGTCATTGACCAAAAAATGCAAGTCATCGTCCAAGAAAAATGCAAGTCATCGACCAAGAAAAATGCAAGTCATCGTCCAAGAAGAATGCAAGTCATCGACCAAGAAAAATGCAAGTCATCGATCAAGAAATGCAAGTCATTGACCAAGAAATGCAAGTCATCGACCAAGAAATGCGAGTCATTGACCAAAAAATTCAAGTCATCGTCCAAGAAATGCAAATCATCGACCAAGAAAAATGCAAGTCATCGTCCAAGAAAAACGCAACTCATCGACCAAGAAAAATGCAAGTCATCGACCAAAAAAATGCAAGTCATCGACAAGAAAAATGCAAGTCATCATCCAAGAAAAATGCAAGTCATCGACCTAAAAAATACAAATCATCAACAAGAAAAAAAGTGCAAGTCATCTACCCAAAAATACAACTTGCGAAAAATACGACATTTTGTTGTATATATACATATAAATGCATATGAACTCAATGAGAATTATTAAAATTTTTAAGTCCATTTAACTAAAATTTAATTTTTATCCGTATTTATATAGAGCACTTTATCATATATCCGGTTCCACGTAATGCACGACCATAAAGAAACCTGTTTTTGAATCCTGGAGACTATGGCTATCTAGCCCACTGGGTCCGTTTCACCACTAGGTCCATTTTTCAATCGATTTTTCCTTTATTGCTCATTTGAAGGCATCAATTAGCTTCGACGGCTATATCTCAGGTCCCCAGTAAAGCTCATTCGTAAAGAAATCTGTTTTGGAAATCTTAAGACTATGGCTATCCAGCCCACTAGGTCCGTTTGCGCAACTAGGTCAATTTTTTAATAGATTTTTCCTTTATTGCTTCGACGACTATACCTCCAGTCCCAAGTACACACGACCATAAAGAAACCTGTTTTTGAATCCTCGAGACTATGGCTATCCAGCCCACTAGGTCCATATGCCCTACTAGGTCTATTTTTTATCCGATTAAATAAATACTTTTATTTATTTTAATTAATTAAATAATGAAATATTTTTATTATTACAACACTTACACTAAAAGTGTAAAGTTCGTATTTAAAGATCAGCAACAATAAACGCGAGGTTAAAACAGAAGATATTAATGCTGGACAGCCTAAACAACTGAAAAATTTTTTAAACTTCTACCAAAAGATTAAAGGCTGCCAGTTTGTCAAAACTAACGTACCGCCTTCGACCTGACAACAATTACAAAATTTAAGTTTTTCTCTAGGGAAACGTATATGTCGAAAGCAAATTATTATGAATTTGCCGTGGTGTATGTCCTTTCAAATTTACTGAAAAATATATAGGAACACTTGCAAAAAAAAATATTCTTCTAGAATATCTAGAATATCGATGTCAGATTTTCTTTTACAGAAATTTGACATCTCTACGTCAAATTGATAATAAAAATAATCGAAAATAAGAAAAAAACGAGAATTATTTTAAAAATTTATTTTTTTGGAAATATTTTTTTGAAAAATGTACTGCTTATGGATCAATTAATGCCTTCTAGGTATCCCGTGCTTAATCTTCCTCCTCGTCAGAACTTTCTGGCTCCTTAACTTGTTTCTTCATTTCAAATGGCGACTTTAGACGTGAGGGCATTTTAGAAACTTTCTGATACAAGACAGGCATTACATAACCCGGATATGAATTTCCATAGATTGGGGAACAATAATTGTTACTATAGCAGGGACAGCAACAGCGATCCAAACAGCAGTCCACGCGGTAAAACATTTTTCAGGAGAAAATTTAGAAAATTTTTGTTTTTTTTTAAGAGTTTGTGCCGAAATTTCTTTTTTTTGCCAAAAATGTATTGCAACAGGAATTAAAAATTTTATTGAAAGAATTTCTTTTTTAAGATGTTTGTGGAGCCAAGAAATTTGTAGACTGAAAAAATTTGATTGATAATTTTGAAATGAAACTTCAACAAGTGAATTCCAATGGTTTTTAAACTGTGGTACACAGCCAAGGCATATTCAAACAATATGTTTGACATTTATGTGGACTGAAAAAAGCAATCAGCTGGGCTTTTAACATCACCTTATTGATTTCGCCATGTACACAGCAAATTCATATAAGGTAGCCGCAACTCTACAACAAGTACAACAATGCAAAAACAACAGGTAGTTTGTTTTTGTAAAACACTCCTTCGGCTGTCAAAATAGGAAGAAAAAAAATGGAAAAGAAAAAAAAAATAACAACAAAACACACACACACAACAAACACACACAAATTTTGACAATCGTAGAAGTATCAGCTGTTTAGATAATCCCACCGGTTACATGAATTCGCCTTGCTGTGGTACGAAATGTGACATAAAAGGTACTTTTTTAAACAGAAAATTGTCCCAAATTGAAAAAAACGATTACAGTTTCACAGCACATGGTATATGCTTTTAATGTGGCACTTAAATCGTTTGAAGGGTATCTTTCAGTCATATTTAGTCAAGTCAGAACAAGAATAACTACTTCTGGGAACATGCAGCCTCTTGATCCCTCATAGTGGTGAACATTACCAAAAACATCGAAAACAATTTAGGCCGAACCAGTATTTGAATGAGAAAATTTACGCAATACATTTCCACAAAGGACTACGTTTTGAGCAACGAAACCCCTGGCAACCCTATCATCCTAGAATACGCTTAACTCGAAATCTTTAATTAATGAAACTGAAACAATGCGAATAAGTTATAAAAAAAATGTTGGAACAATTTAAGACCGGCCAGGGCTCCTTAAAGTAACAACGAAGGACATTGTGGTTAAGAGATTAGGTGACATTGGGAGGAGCTGTAAAAAGCATAGCTTACTTGGGTGCTATAAGATGCGGCTGTAGTACAGGCAATTCAACTATAACTCCTGAGTCTCAAACATACCGTTAGTTTTGTGAAGGTGTGGATACTATTCAAATTCCTTTTCGCTGGACACGTTAAAGAATCCTTCGCTTCAGGCTTTTAAGTGTCGGACAATGATAGAAAGGATGTACTCTTTCTCATCATTGAAAGATTCTGCAGAAATCTCTGTGAGTTATTCAAAATTTTTGAACGCAAAGGCCAGTGTAATGGACTTCATAGTAGTCCGGATTTGTCTAGTCTTTAGCGAAGTGAGTTTACTATGTCATCCTTCCTTTGCAAATGAATAAAGTTAGCGTAGCATATTATCACTCTTCAGAGGTACACCAATCTCTTTTTCCATTAAAATTTTCTGTTGCAACAGCCCTTTCAAGTACATCAGCTTTGTTGTTGAAATCAAACTAAACAAAAACTAAAAATAAGCAAAAAACAAAGAGTAATATACACCAACAAAATACACACATCATACGGTAAACACATTATATACAAAATAACAAAAATCGATTTGGAACTTTCAAACTCACCTCGTATATTACTTTAGATCATGACAGGAAAAATGCCAATTTGAAAAGGCACGCTAAAGCACTTTGAAAAATTTTATGTGATTTTGTAAAAATATTTCGTTTGTAATTGTCAGAAAAATAAAAATTTTCGATAAAAATTCATTTTTAAATTTTCTTTAAAAAATTCTCTGTAACTTATTGGTGTCGAAACAAAAAGCAAATATTTCTTGGCTAAAACAACAATAACCCGGCTATAAACATGCCTCTGTTTCCTGATTGCCGCTGTAAACATAAACGTAATGGGGCAGCTAGAAATTTCTGTTGCCTCAACAGGCGAAACGAATGCGGTGTCTGTACGTCACCATGCGAAAATCAGGGGATATGCGAAAAGCCATTCCTGTGTCAGGAATTGAACAAGAACTATTGGTGCGACTGTCGTCCGCCCATACACAGAGACTATTGCAAATTCTGTAATGCCAAGGATAAAAACATAGTCAAGAGAATGCCGAGACCCGATGATGATGACTAGACTAGGGCTGGATGACAGACTTATGCCTGATAAGGCATAATGAAGACTCCATGAAAGTGCGATACATCTGCAGTACATAACGGTTTGCTTTGAAAATTCCGAATTTTAAATAAAATTTTGCAAAATCCACAGTTTTTCTAAAAATTAATGGCAGTTTTATTATAAAAAAATTAAACATACATACCCTTCAGTCAGGATTACGGCCTAGCTTCTCACAAAATTAAAAAAATTAAAAGCTTTTATAAAAAGAGGAGACATTTTGGTTTCTATTGCACACTAAAATTGGGAACGATTTATATTTCTTGTAGATAACTCCCTCATACGCACTCATATATTTCAGGTGATCCTATTTTGACATAATGTTGTTTGAATATACAGTGTCCGGTGAAATAGTCGATTGCCAGCCTCAGGCTGCTCCCGGATAGTCTAATGCAAGATTCAGATCTGAAACCCAATTTTTTGGAAAGTACCTCCGCCTATATCTTCCTTCTGAACAGAAAGATTCTGACATTGAAGCTTCCCTTTTTGTCACCTTAACCTCCTACTCATTACCGTGAATTTTCTTATCACCGGGAATCCAGGTGACCCTACTTTTAATACCTACCTTCTTTAGCTTACCCAGACTACTCTCGAATCAGCCTCATAGAAGCCGAGTATACAGATAGCGGCCTAATTGTCAAGGTAATATTGTTATGTCTTGTCCTTTGTACATCCTTTCTACGTTGAGTGGAGTACTTCATTCGATGGAGTTGATTTTCTCTTGGAAGATACCCGCAAGTTCTCAAAATATATTAAATTTAGACCACTTTGTGACCAAATACCCCGTTCCTGCCATCGACCCATCCATATACCATAGAATATGTATACCTGGTTGCGAAGCATTTTCCCAAAATCATTTAATAGTTGCTGTCAGGTCATGATACCCCCTCTCCCTGATGAATCTTGAGTCAGTCTTGACTCCCATTATCCTAACCATAATTCCATAATTCTGGGTACTATCACATTCAACGCATTTATATTCAACACACTGGCTGTAGGACAGTTTTTCACTGACCCATCCAGCTATAGCAACATATACTAGTCCCTGTATATTATCCAACTCTATCTGAGCTGTTTTCAAATTCATTTCATAAATTCTAGAATAATAGGATTGCCATCTGTCATTACTTACTTATTTAATTGGCCATTAACAACCCGATTAACGGATTTCCTTCCAGTCGCTATCTGCCGTTGCCTTTATGAGAATGCATTGAATGGTTGTACTGAGTGTGAAGGAGAGGCGAGTCTTAATATGATTTTTTTCTGTTGATGTTGTCGTGCCTGGAGCATAAGGAAATGGCGGAGAATGCAGTTTCTCAATTTTTCTTTTGTTAAATTCATGGCAGCCATTGCGAACCGTAATAGCACGGTACCAAACCGTGGTAGTACTACCTTAATACTCTGTTTCTGTAAGATAAACGATTTCAGACAAACGTCTGTTTGTTTTGTATGGAAAACACAAACAAAATTGAGTATTTCTGCCTCAGCTTTCCATACAAATAGACGTTCTTCTGTGACAGAGAAATAACTACACCTGACTGATTGGAAGGAAATTTAAAGGAGTAATGAATTCAGTATTTTCTACACGATTATCTTTATTTAACAGTTAAGTTTAATTTTTCCAACATCTTTTTCTATTGTTTTCCATTTTCCTGTTTCTCTGGTTCTTTTAATTCGACTTCCGAATATTTGTATTTCCTTAGCAGCCTTGCCACAAAAGGAGCCACAAGTTTTTCATCCACCTTGGACATATCATTCCAGCCAAAATACAAAGAAGCCAAATTGGAAGCAATAATAACAATACTCGCACCCAAAGTGGTGTACCACAAAAACGAAACATGATAAATGGAAGTGCCCTGTGTAGGAAGGCTATAAAAGAAAACAAACAAAAACACATAAGAAAACCATTTAAATCAGTTAAGTATTGGAAGAAAACACTTACTATTCCGCGGTAGAATTCAAATATTTGCTGTGATCAAACTCATAATCGCAACCCTCAATGGAAATGGGCAATTTGGTGTGACGAAAAGTGCCAGTAATACTGGCTATTTGGGCATTAACACAGATCCAGGCCATGCTTAAGAAGGAAGTAATGCTGCCGGTTAAAACACTCTGTAATTAAGAGGACCCCTTGTCATTTTATTTCCCAAAAAGAAAGAAAGAAAGCAAATCATTGCCTTACCTTTTCATTTATCCAAGGCATTAACATGCCGGTAGTAAATATGCCTAGCATGGGTCCATATAATATCGATTGCAAGGTAGCCGATAATTGTAAAACCATACCCAATTTCTCTACCACATACACCAAACCAATGGAACTTAAACCAAACACCACCACCACTGAACGCATTAAAATGGCAGTGGAACGTTCCGTGAGATCCGTTTTAATATAAGGCTTAACATAGTCCTCCAATACTACGGCAGCCAAAGAATTCAAATAAGTCGACAGGGAACTTAAAGCAGCACTAAAAACACCAGCCACAAATAGACCCGGCATTCCAGGAAATTTACCCAAAACATCCATGACCAGAACGGGTACCAATTGATCGCGTGCATGGGCCAACTACAAAATTAAACAAAAATGGAAATGAAATTGAAAATTATTTCAATACGTGAAGGTTTCATTTGCGCAACTTACCCCTGTGGCCATGGGATCACAATCATAGTAGGTGGCATAGGCCAATAGGCCTACATATATACACACTAAATAGAGCAGTGTTAGTCCAATGGAGAAGGTATATAAAGCCTCTTTAATTTTCTGTATATTAGGCAGAGACATAAAGCGTTGGATGGTGGGCTGGTTAATGGAAGTGTTCTGCAGTTTAAAGAACGTGCCACCAATGAATACCGAGAATACACTCATGCGCACAGTGGGATCAAAAGTTAATCTAAAATATAAAATTATTATGCAAAAATGGAAGAAATTTTGAAATAAAAAAAGTCATATAAGAATCACTGTCCACTTCAGTGAACATTTTTGCGAAATAAATTTCGGTATTTTATTTATCTTGGGATCTTCATAATTGGTCTCAACAACCCTTCAGTAAGGATTATGAACCTAGTTTCTCACATCATCTATGTTGTGTGTGTTAATTTTATACATGAGTGACGGGACCTACAGTTTAAAGTCGACTCCGAACGACAGATTTTTTGAGAAACTTTTCATGGCAGGTTTTACTCTCAAGAGTTTTTGCCAGAAATCTGCTGAGAGGAAGTCTAAGAGAAAAATTTTTCATATTTTCGTTTTGATATCTGACCTGGGATACGAACCCGGGCCTTACGTCTAATAAGCCAACACACTACCTACTAGACTACGGCGGCTTTATCGTGGGATCGCTTTCACTACATTCATATTGACGGGCGTCCGACCCCCACTTTCATCCACGATTATATCTGATATGCCTTACATCTCTTTTTCTACTCAGAGTTGTAATGAATTAAGATTGGGTTTTCTCGTGCATATGCCTCCATTGGATTTAAGGGAAATCAGATCTTACAGGAGATTGAGGGATTTTGAACACTTTCTTTTGGGGCAGCAAAATTAACACGATGACTAGGTTGCCGTAATCTAGTAGGTAGTGTGCTGGCTTGTTAGACGGAAGTCTGCGGTTCAAACCCCAGCTCGGATATTTCGAATAAAACAAAATATGAAAAAATATTTATTCGGCGACTATGCAGTTTTCTTTCTAAGAGTAGAATAAAATTGAAAAGTTTTGCTAAAATCCATCGTTCGAAGTCGACTTTAAACTACAAGGGTTGTGCGAGAAGCTAGATTGTAGTCCAGGCCAGAAATCAGCAATGAGTATTCAACAAGATAAGTATATTCGAATCATACTCATAATTTCTGATGCTCATACGCATTATTATTTATTTTAATATCATACTCATACTACTCATATTCAAAGTTTGAGATACTCATCGTACTCATACTTAACAACACGCATGATATTGTTGATTTCGGCTCCCCATGACTCAACATTTGTCAACTTGTCAACTGTGATAAGTACAGTACCCGGAGGTCGTATTGCCCTATTGTACAAAGACTCAACATTTACAAGAACCACAAAATAAGTATGATTCGCGTCTAAACACTACAATACTCACTAGAAGGTTGTGTTTCTGCTTTGCTTGCTGTCTTTGTCTTTTTCTTTCTTCTTTTTTTTTGTAAATGCAACAACAACTAATACTGTAAATTTTGATGAATGATTCGTATAGCTCGAATCATTTATGAGTATTATAAGTATTTTTCTAAATTTATGAATCTGAATGAGTAGGCATATGAATCAAACATATTTCGAATGTTATGAGTTTGATGTCAATGTTGTACTTATACTCATTGCCACCTGTCCGTATAAATCAATGTTGTAGTGAGTACGTAGGAATCAGAGTAGTAGTTAAATTTCAATATTGTTGATTCACTCATACTCAAAATTTCATGAGTACTTATGAGTAGCGAAAAAACGATTCATTACTGATCTCTGGTTTAAGATAAACGGTTGTTAGTAAATATATGTATAAGTAAGATGGCCTGCTAGTTGTCATCTTCTGTAATTATTCAGAGCCTGGAAAAGTTTCTTTATCACTAAGCAAGTTATCCAACACACTTACAATTCAGTTTAATGTGCGATACCCATGCATTTTGCATCCTTTTACTTACTCTGGAAAATTAAGGCGGCCACCTTCTAAATTGCGTTGCCACAAAACTTGAAAACCACCCACATCTATGGTGCCTTTAATCATGAGCACAATCATGGCGGCAAACATAATGAAGCTTTGCAAAACGTCAGTCCAAACGACACCTTTAATGCCGCCCTATTAAAATTAAAAACCAAGAAAACTAATTAAAAATAATTTGAAAGAGATGAAGAGATACAGAGAAACAGACTTACCACACATGTATAGAATGTACAAATTATAATAACCATGGGTGCTACGGTATGAAGATCAATGCCACTGACTACAAAGTGTTACCAAAAAAAATAAGAGGAAATATCAGCATTAAAAAAAATGTAGCGGAAACAAACAAACCCGTAAATGACTAAAAATAGGAAAAACACACTCACTACTCACCTTGACTAAACGTTAAAGCCGGCACATAAACGGCAATTGGCAGCCATAAAACCTGGGCACATAAAGAGATTGTGGGAAAACCATAAACGAACATAAAAACGAAAAGAGTTTTTGGAAAATTAAAACCGAAATACTTACAGTTTTTATGTTAAATAATGTGGCGCCAAATAAACGCATACGGCGACTGAAACGTTTTTCGAAATACTGAAAAATAGGAGAAGAAAAAAAAACAATGTTTGAATAGAAGAGAGTATTTTACTGTTATGAGTGCTAATCAAATAAGAGTACATAAGATCCTGTCATAATCGCTGTATTTGCTGGATTTAATTGGCTGATTTTGCTGTAAGATTTCATGTTTTCTTTCATGTATGTATATGTATGTTTCGTGAAACAATAATTAAAAATTTTGAAATTTAAATTAAATTTGATACTTACCCAGTGTATATATGTAGAAGGTCTATACACAGAGCACTTACCAACAGTGGCTTAATTTTCTGTTATAAACAACGCTCACAAGATGCTAAGGATTTCTCCTCATCGTGCTGTAATGTCTAGGAAATACATAGTGTGGATCTTAAAAAATAATGATAAAGTGAATACAGCCGTGTTATCAGTATAGACTTGGGAGAAATAAACTTGTTCCAATCCACCCGTGAGTAACACAACATAACATAGTTTTCCCACTTATTTCATTAATCTTTACAACCCTAGTCAGATTTACAACCTAGCCTTTTACACCATTCATGTTGTGTGTGCTAATTTTTCTCCGAACGATGGATTTTTGAGAAGCTTTTCATCACAAATTTATTTTGTTCCCGGAGTTTGCTTCCAGAAGTCTGCTAAGAGGAAGCCGCCTTAAGAAAATTTTTTCATATTTCGTTTTCCGAGTTGTCTGAAGTGGGGGTTGAATCAAGAGCTCTCGTCTAATATGTCAACTTACGACATACTAGACTACAGCGGCTAGTCTTTAATTGCAGATCTAAAAAGAGGCGATTACTATACGATAACGGATCATTCAAGACGATTTTTCCAAAAATATGGTCCATAGTGTGAAGCTAGACCGTAATCCTGACTGAAGGGTTGTACTATGTGGCCGATTGGTCAGTACAGAGACTGCATTCACTCGTGGCATCACAACGGGCCGCTATACGTGCTCAAGTGAGCTCTTTGATATCAGAGCTACCACTTCGACCTAACCTAACCTAACTATGTGGCCGAAAGCAATGACTTTCTCCGACCCCCCACATGCTATCATTTTGCCTGTTTGGAGTGCGAATAGAGCTTGATTGCCCAAAAAATTTTTGTTTGAAAAATCGTCAATAAAAGTCTCTTCCTCTAGCCACCATAGTCTAGTAGGTAGTGGGTTGGCTTATTACATGAGCGTAGTTGGGTGAGGTTACTTTTGAAGACGCCGTAGTCTAGCAGGTAGTGTGTTAGCTTATTAGACGTAAAGCCCGGGTTCGTATCCCAGGTCAGACATCAAAACGAAATACAAAAAAAAATATTTCTTCGGTGACATCCTCTCAGCAGATTTTTGGCAAAAACTCTGAGAGTAAATAAACCTGCCATGAAAAAGTCTCTCAAAACCTGTCGTTCGGAGTCGACTTTAAACTGTAGGTCCCGCCACTCATGTATAAAATTAACGCACACAACATGAGTGGTGTTGAGAAGCTAGGCCGTAATCCTGAGTGAAGGGTTGTAATGGCCAATTATGTATGTACATATGTATGTATATAATCTAGTAGGTAGTGTGTGAGTTGGCTTACTAAATGAGGGTAGTTGGTTCAAACCCCAGCTCAGACATCTCAAACAAAACGAAATATAAAGAAGAAAAATATTTCTGCGGTAACTTTCTCTCAGCAGTATAGCTATGAAAGGTTTCTCAAATCCGTCGGTAGCTGCAGGTTCTGCCACTGAAGAATACAATTAAAATACACAACATGGGTGGTCTGAGAAGATAGGTTGTAGTCCTTACTATAGGGTTGTAATAATCGGTTAGTAGTACCCAAGCAGTATATCTATGGAGCTGTGAGTCATCAGTCGAGCTTAAATGTTGCATGAGTTAGACTTTGTATGAACTTAGTCGAATTTTTCTGAAAGAAGCTTACATTGCACACGTCTGACCATTGACCGTGAAATTTCCATTCTTTTAAAATTTTTTAATGAACGTTCTCCTAACTATATAGCACTTCAAATGAAAGCTATTTAACAGCGTTGCCAGACCGATAATAGTATAAAACTTCAGTTCATTTCTTTGCATATTTTATCTTCCAACATTTATTCTCTATTTTTTTTTTTAATTAAAATTAAATTACAAGTCTTTATAACACCACAACCTCTAAGAAAAATTACTCTAGTTTTGCATTAAACATTACGTAGAAGCCTTATTTATTTCGTTTTCAAGCTTTACTTTCTCTTCCCCACTGTTAGCGTCCTTTAAAGGTTTCTGCTCCATAACCAGGGTCACACTGCTGTATTTGTATTTCTTCATGTATTTCCTTAAAATGGGTGTGATTAGTTTGGGATTGACTTCACTAGAATCCTGGCGTCCGAAATATAAAGAAGCCAACAGAGAGACCACTATGGTGATGGCGGCACCCAAGCCGGTATACCACAAAAAGGAAAGATGATGGAAGGCAGTGCCAGAAGTAGCTGGCATGGGAGTGCTGTAAGGAAACAATTTATTTTCATTATATACATATGTATGTATGTGAGGAATCAAAAAAATCCAAAGAAATACCTTAAAAGGGTTCTGTTCATGTTATCAAATTCATATGCGCAGCCTTCTATGGAGACAGGTTTTGTGGGAAATATCAAGACCCCAGTGGCACTATCAATTTGAGCACGGGTAGTTGTATACACCATTATAAGTGCGGCTGTTATGCAGCCGGTTAAGACACTCTAGTAATTATAAAGAAAGAAAATTTATTATTTAAAACCTTATTAACGGCATCAAAAGAAACCCACATCTGATGTTATAGTGGGCATGGTGAAGCCCACTGTAAATATGCCCAGTATTGGGCCTGTGATCATAGAATTTAATGTGGCCGACAACTGCATTACCATACCCAATTTCTCCACCACTTTGACCAAAAACATGGCTGAAACACCAAAAATTAAAACAACACCTCTTAGGAAAATAGCGGTTTGCTTTTCGCTAAGCGGTTGCTTGCGATAGGGTTCGACAAAATCCTTTAGTAAGACACCCGATAAGGAATTCAAACAGGTTGACAAGGAACTCAAAGCAGCACTAAATACTCCAGAAACAAATAGACCCGCTACACCAGGCACAGAGCCTGCTATTTGCATAACATACAAGGGAACGATTTGATCTTTGGCGCGTACCAACTGCAATTAAATAATCTGGTAACACTAACACACACAAAAATCGAAATATAACACTTACCCCGGTAGTAATGGGATCACAATCATAATAAGAGGCAAATGCCAATAGACCCAAATAAATACACAAGCTTAAAAGACAGACTAGGCCTATAATAAAGGCAAACAAAGACTGTTTGACCTCCTTCATGCCAGGCAAAGACAAGAAGCGCTGGACAGCCGGTTGATTAATACAAGTACCTTGAAGTTTCAGCAAACTGCCACCCACAAAAACAGCAAAGAAACCCAGGCGCACAGTGGGATCAAAGGTCCATCTGAAGGTTGAAAAAAAAAGTTAAGGAACAATTTCTTATTCTATCCATATAATAAAAACAACTCACTCTGGTGCCACTAGCCTGCCCGAGGCTAAATTTCTCGCATACACTTCACCTAAGCCACCTACATCCGCTGTACCTTTCAGAGCCACAAATGCCAATGAACCCACCATTATAAAGCCTTGCAACACATCTGTCCATATCACTCCCTTAATGCCACCCTGTAACCAAAATGTGTTTTAAAATTTCTTTCAGTTTCAATAGGTTATTTCAAGGTTATCTTCCCTATCCACTTACTATGCAGGTGTAAATGGTGCAGACTACACATACCACTGGTATAATGGAATACAAATCAATGCCAGTCACTGTAACAATATTAAACATGTTATTAACAACAGTTATGCGTAAATATTTAAGTCAGAGTAGGTTACCTTGATTGAATGTTAAAGCCGGTACATAAATTGATATGGGCAGCCATAAAATCTAAATTTAAAAAAAAAAAAGGATTTCAAAAAATTTAAATGAAAAGCAAAAGGAAAGCAAACATTTTGTCTCAAATAACAAACCAATTCCTAGAGAAGAAATGAAATGTTTTTTTTCATTAAGGGCCTATTTAGTAATTGGTAAAGCCAGTAAGGAACAATATTATTTTAATAGGTTTTCCCGTTAAACAAGATATTTTAATATTTTCCTTTTATTTGAAGGCCTATTTACTAAATAATATAAATTTAATTTTTTTCAGAAAATAATTTCATGATGAATGAAGGTGGGAGCCTAATTAATGAATTTTTTATCAATCAAATATAATTTCACTGTACCACTATACTAGAACTGAACAATTTTATTGTGTCTTAATTTTTTTTTTATTGGAGGCCTATTTACGACCAAACTGAAACTGTCGAATAACAACACTCTGGGTGTGGGCCTGGGTAAAGGCCTATTTACTAATTGGTAAAGCCTTGAAAACAATATTATTTCAATAGGTTTTCCCGCTAAACAAGGTGTTTTAATATTGTCCTTTTGTTTGGATTCCTATTTACTAAATAATATAAATTTAATTTTTTTCAGAAAATAATTTCATGATGAATGAAGGTGGGAGCCTAATTAATGAATTTTTTAACAATCAATATTTTAATAGGGGGCCTATTTACGAGCAAGCTGAAACTATCGAACACAAAAAAAGTTTTTATTAACTGACTTCAACACTCTGGGAATGGTTTCTACAGTCCATTGTGCTGATAACCGGACAATAGATTGTAGCAGCACGATAGGAGGCAGTAGTAGTAGTGTGGGTAAGATTGGCTTTTGTTTTCTGATGATCAGATAATATGCCTTGAAGAATCACACGAACTTGCGCATTCTTATTTCACTGTTATATCGACTGCCCCTTGCCTTAGGACTATTGCGTTGAAACTTCACCTTGTTTGCGAAGACTGCGCAGCTCTTGAAACTCTTGATTTATACTTCTGAGATGTTGTGAAGTCCCAATTTGATTAAAAGATTTACGTATAACTTTGTATAAATTTTAACACAAAAAGAATGTTAGTTTGTATTGAGACATTTACTAATGCACACAATTAAAATACTTACCGCTCCCAATAAAAACATAACTGAACCAAATAAACGTAGACGGCGATCGAAACGCATCTCCAAATACTAAAAAAAAGAAAATATTCAAAAAAGAAATTGTATTGAAAATGATTTCAATGAATAATAAAATTATTTGAAAACCATTACCATTATCGATACCATACACCAGCACCATTTAGACGGGCACAAAAAAAAGTGAATTAATCGAAAAATGCAGGTTTTAAGCAAGATTTCAATCTTTCATTTTTCATTAGATTTTAGCGAACTTTGTTGCATCATAGAACTAATTCTATTCAGTTTAGATTTCGATTTCCCCACAAAAAAAAAAACAGTGTCGTATGAGCAATATTTTATTATGCCGAAACAAATATTACGTATACGTGGTTGACTGTAAAGCCAAATGATTATTTAAAAGGAAGGAATACTATTCGCAAGTATTCATATTTCGCGATCTTTTTATGGGCTCCACAAGCTATAATCAAGATGTTTACGAACTTTATGTAGGAGCCTTTACACATACATACATTGTTGGTCATTATAACCCTTAATACGGTGTTCAGATATGCACCGCCATTATTGAGCTCAATATTTCATATAAAGTTTTAATTAATTATTGCGCAAATATAATTAAATAATACGCAAATTGTTATAATTTTGAGTAAAATTTAAAATGCAGCACTGTCATAAGTATGTTCAGTGAGCATATTACAATTCTTCGAACACTTTGTATTGATATTTGACAACTCAAATGTCAACAACGACAAACAAACAAAAAAAACCAACAAAATAATATTGTTGAAACAACCAGCTATTTTATGTACCAGCTGTCAAATGAATATTGAATAAGCAGCTGAACTGTGTATATTATCATGTCTGAACATTTAAAATATTGTACTCAATAAGCCGAATATTGATTCAATAAAAGTGCATATCTGAACATAGTATAAAAGTCTGGATTACGGCCTAGCTTCTCACCCCACTCATGTTGTTTATGTTAATATTATACATGAATGGCGGGACCTACAGTTTGAAGTCGATTCCGAACGACAGATTTTTGAGAACCTTTTTCATGACAATTGTGATTACTCTCAGAGTTTTTACCACAAAATCTGCTGAGAGGAAGTCGCCGAATAATAATAATAAATAGTTTGTTTTGTTGGAGATGTCTGGCCTGGCGTTTGAACCGTGGCTTCATATCTAATAAGCCAACATACTGCCTACTAGACTACAACGACTTCAATGACACATTACTATCTAAGTCACAATGCCATTTTGAGGACCAAGTAAAACATATAATTTAATTAAGAGCTCTTTTTATGGGCTCCACAATCTTTAAGCGTAGTCCCTGGTAAAATGAACACCAATAAAAAGCGAAGTACTTTGAGGGAAATGGCGAAATGGAAATAGATTGTGCTTAAGTAGTCATAAGATCTCAATAAAATGAATTTGTAATGAATCTATGATGCCCCTGAGACAAAAAGAAAAGAATAATAAGTATAATAACCAGGACATTTACGAACTTTATGTAGGAGCCATCACCATCACCACCTTCAAAGCCATGGCGTATGCTTACAAATCTGTATTTTAAGGTCTCACAATGGCTCAGCATAGACTGAATACAAATGTCAAAGAGTGTGTAGAACTCATAACACTTTTCTAGACTTAGATGGCACAAATAGCTGCAAAGCCAAGCATTTTTAGAATACCGTATCAGATATTTAAGGCAGATGCTTAGCTCCAGTAGACCCAGCAACAAGTAGTAAAGAGTGCAAGTTAAGTTTTGATTAATATTGAGGAGCACAATAATTGCTATTTCATCTACCTAATTGGAGAGGCGCTTATGGGAGCCCTTAATAAGTACATGGGAACGATCATAGCAACACCAACAGAAGGAATCATCAGTACAGTTCTCATAATATACGCTTGTAATATCTTTTTCGTTCTGTCCTTTGTTACTGTAACCTCTATGCTGTTTTATCATTGTTTTTCAGTATTCCAGAGTAACCCTAATCAGTGACAATGAATTACAATAACAAAACAACTAGGAAATTACTAGTAAAGGGAGAAATAAATATCACATTACAATAACAAAACCACATAGTAATACCAAGAACAATGAAAATGAAAACAATAACAATGAAAGAATAACAATAACAATTCAAACAGTAAATTCTGGAAGTTGCCAGATCGAAAACAAATATTGTGTAAATAGAGTGACAGGAAAAAGATATAAACAAGGTTGTACTACTATATACGATGAAGTTTAATAATAAGGCTGCAGAACCGATATGTAGTCTTGTACTAACAACCTCAAAAGTATTATTTTTAATGACGTCAATATATTTAAAACCTACATTCTATAAAAGAAAAATCAAAAGTTTCTTTTAATAAAAATAATTTTTTATTGAATTTTTCTTTTCTCTGTTAATAACTATTAAACCACAAATAAAAAACAATTTTTAAATATCATGTACTATAGTCTTGAATAGAATGTTTATGGCCCTCAATACACTTCTAGAGTTTCCTGTGGCAACATTTTCCTTTCCTCCACAATGTGCGGTGTGTCTCTTTCTGTTGGCATTTTATCCATATCCAAGGCCACAACACTGCTGTACTTGTATTTCTTCATGTATTTCCTTAGAATAGGCGTAATCAGTTTTGGATTTACTTCACTAGTATCCTGTCGTCCAAAATATAAAGTGGCCAATAGGGCCACTACAATAGTTATAACAGCTCCCAAGCCGGTGTACCATAAAAAGGAAATATGATGGAATGCTGCGCCAGATGTGGCAGGCACATCACTAATTAAAACTGTACGATTTAAAGGTTCAAATTCATAAGTGCAGCCTTCAACCGATACAGGCTTAGTGGGAAATTGTAAGATACCAGTGGCACTATCAATTTGTGAACGTATAGCCACATAGGCCATAACCAAGACAGCAGTTGAACAACCCGTTAAGACACTCTGGAAATAAAATTTAAAATAAAAAAAGAAATTTTATTAAAAAGTCTTAAAAATGTTTTTTTTTTCTCCCGGTTTACCTGTGTTTTCACAAAAGGCATAGTCATGCCCACAGTAAAGACACCCAGCATGGGACCCGTGGTAACAGAATTCACTGTAGCCGATAGTTGCATAACCATACCTAATTTTTCCACCACTTTTACCAAAGCCATGGCGGAAAAGCCAAATATTAAAACCACTGCTCTCAGGATAATAGCCGTGTGTTTTTCGCTAAACGGCTGCTTGCGATAAGGCTCTATGAAATCTTTTAAGACCACACCCGACAAGGAATTCAAAACAGTTGACAAAGAACTCAAAGCAGCACTAAATACCCCGGAAACAAATAGACCCCCCATTCCTGGTACGGAACCTGCTATTTGCATAACATACAAAGGAACGATTTGATCTTTGGCGCGTACCAACTGCAATTAAATAATCTGGTAACACTAACATACGAAAAAAAAATCGAAATATAACACTTACTCCGGTAGTAATGGGATCACAATCATAATACGAGGCAAAGGCCAATAGGCCCAAATAAATACACAGGCTTAAAAGACAGACTAGGCCTATAATAAAGGCATACAAAGACTGTTTGACCTCCTTCATGCCAGGCAAAGACAAGAAACGTTGGACAGCTGGTGGGATAATACAAGTGCCTTGAATTTTCATAAAAGTGCCACCCACAAAAACAGCAAAGAAACCCATGCGCACGGTGGGATCAAAGGTCCATCTAAAAGGTTTTGAAAAAAAAATCCAAAAAAAATTTTTTTTATTTTTCTTAAAAAGAAAACTCACTCTGGTGCCACTAGTCTATCCGTTTCCAAGTTTCTGGCATACACTTCACCCAAACCACCCACATCCATAGTGCCTTTGAAAGCTACAAATAGCAAAGAGCCCACCATAACAACACCTTGCAAAACATCCGTCCAAATGACTCCCTTAATGCCACCCTATACAAATACATATACCAATACAATGATAAAAACAATAGATTCATTGATAAAAACATTTCCAAGCGGCTTTCTATTCCGTTTACTTACAATGCAGGTGTACATAGTACAAACGACACAGACAATCGGTATTATGGAGTACAAATTAATGCCAGTCACTGTAAATGAGGATGTTAAAGCAGATAATTGAGTCAATTATTGTTAGTCAAGTGAAGATGGAAGGTGATGACAATGGCAGTAGATGCCAGGTTGTAATTACCTTGATTGAATGTTAAGGCCGGCACATAAATCGATATGGGCAGCCATAGTATCTAAAGGAAAGAAAAGAAATTAATTAATTAATTATTTAAAATTTAAACGATTTTTGGTTTTTAAATAGAAACGCTTTGTATTGCAATAATTGTCTACAGAAAATTTTGAAAGACATTCTCGCATCTTTAACTTTATAAGGACAAAGACTTTCATTCAACAGAAAAAAGGGAAATAATTTCATTAGATTCTATGCACTCTTTTGTGCAGACCCTTCGCTGACCAACTTTCTTCTCTTCCCTGATTTTGGTGGAACTTGGCCAATACAGAGACTGCGTTCACTCGTGGCATCACAACGGGCCGCTATGCGTGCTTAAGTGAGCTCTTGGATATCAGAGCAACCACTTCGACCTAACCTAACCTATGCACTCTACACCATATTAATTAGCTAATATCGGAATCCAAACTGCACTGTGGATAGATAGGAGACACTCAATCCAAACCTTCTATAGAACATTTTAACACCAAAATCGTCCATTTCCCCCAGTGCTGGAATCATTCAAATCGTGCAGACACTTCGAATTCTAATGTCCGTTCTTAGCAGATCAGTAAGACCAAGAGGAAATCAAGCAGCTTTCTTGTTCTCTGAGACATGTAACCGTTTCCTTCTCTTACTCATCTCGCCTGAGTACTCATAACGAGTCACAAGTCCCATCTTGGGCGTTCGCCTTCAGAGTTTAAGCCGACTTTGCATACGTCATTCATCCAACCCTAAACAGATTTAATGCGGAGCTATCCGCACCGTGTTGCTGGAATCCATTACCGAATTGGATTCCCAATGTATAGAATGTTGTATAGTTCTGCCATCTTATTGCAATATTCGTCTCAGAACATAAATCATCTTAGACGTCATTATCAATAGGTCTGACAAACGTCTGGATAGCAAAAAGTGCGGAGAGATACTGGAAGTATTTTCATTAATAATCATTACTGTAGGCTTAAATGCCATCAATGTCAATTAGATCATATGAAGGCAAGACTAATATAGGTTTCATGCATTGAACTACATGACGTTTGACTCTGCAAGAGATCATGTATATGGTAATGCTTATGTGATTTCATACATAGGTATATACATACATAATTGGCCATTACAACCCTTTAGTCGGGATTACGGCCTAGCTTCTCACACCACTCAAGTTCTGTGCCTTAATTTTATACTTGAGTGGCGTGACCTACAGTTTAACGTCGACTTCGAACGACAGATTTTTGAGAAACTTTTTCATGGCAAGTTTATTTACTTTCAGAGTTTTTGCCAGAAATCTGCTGAGAGGAAGTCGCCTAGGAAATATTTTTTTTTTCATATTTCGTTTTGATGTCTGGCCTGGGGCTGGAACCCGGGCTTCACGTCTAATAAGCGAACACACTACCTACTGGACTGCGGCGACTTGACAATTGTATTACAAAAGGACAATAAAATAGTAGAGTTGTACCAAACAGATCCGTTCAGCAGTTGTTTGAGATAATACAAGTCACAGCTAGAGCCGCACATGTTCTGTGCAGTTCTTCGCATGCTTTCATGCAACATACTGCAATGCAATACCGTATACAGAGCCTGTATGAGACAATTAAACAAATGTCTGATCTCTTGTATCTGATTCTAGAATGATAGAGTTGCCATTTGTCGTTTCTATAAACGATGTACTCTGTGAAAATCTATTGTGTAGTTATAGTGAATGTAGTGGTAAGAAACTTTGCTTATTGAGTTCTAGCGGCAGCCAACTGAACTTCGACTAAGATACACGTTGTCTCTGGCGGCTCAATAGTCGGGAAATAGCCTATGGGGAAGGGAACTGAAGCGTTATTTAAGTCGAAACCGTGATGAATATATCTTCGTCTTCTTTCGGTTGCAAGCATAGCTCGATCATACGGAGTTTGCTGTCTAAAAAAGAAATGTGTTTTGAATTTAAGATATTCCCCCTTGAGATTTTATTTTTCGTGAAAAATCCTATGTCCTTTCAAAATTTTCTATAATTTGGTTAGCATATACAAGCATTTATATTGGAGAAAAACTATATTCTTCAACTTACCATTGCCATCAAAAACATAACAGAACCGAACAGTCTCAAACGCCGATCGAAACGCATCTCCAAGTACTAAAAAAAAAGTATTCAAAAAAATATTTAAAGAAAAACTGTTTAAATGCAACCACCAAAGCCAATACCATACCATACCAGTAACACCACCAAAACAAATTATTTTTTTTTGTATACAAAATATTGAATTAATACGGATTTAAAGTATATATATAATTAACAATTGAATTTTATTTACAAACAAATTATAACGATTACAACCAATTACAATAACAATTGAAAACCAATTAAAGAGCCAGCACCAACCAATTTATTTTACAATCAATTTTCTAGAACCATTAAAAGGCTTTTAATTTTTGAGAAATTTTCTATGAAAACTTAAATTTATTTTTTGTTTTTGTTTTTTCTTATTCATTATTTTCTACTCCACTTTATCCAAAGATTGTCTTTTAACCACTGTGAATTTCTCATCTTCATTATCCATTTTATAAAGTGGTTCCATTTCCTTGACGTCTTCCTTAATGGTAGCCAGTGCAATAGGTTCCTTGCATGCCTGCGGTAAATATTTGTACAAAACTGGAGTAATGAGATCAGGATTAATATCCTCGGCTTTAGTGCAGCCAAAGATTAAACAGCTTAAGTTGGCCACCACACAGCCTATAATGCCACCCATGCCAGTATACCACATAAACGATAAATGATAGATATTGCGTTCCGAAGGCCTATTTAAAGAAAAATTTATAAGAAAGATTTCCCACAAAAATCAATACAAAACAAAAGGCTTACGTATAATTATGTCTCTCCCAATAGGTGGCATTATCATAGCCATAAGTACAACCCTCCACCGAAATGGGCAATTTGGGATGTCTTATTTCACCCGACATCTGGCCCATTTGAGCTTGCACACAAATCCAAGCCATGGTTAAAAACGATACTATGCCGCCTGTTAAACAACTCTTGTAGCCAAAGAAAAGAAAAAAATACAAAATCTTCTGAACTTCTTAATAAAAACGCTCCATTTTTACCTTCTCCTTTATCCAGGGCATACAAATACCTGTGGTATAGAAACCTAATATGGGTCCCATGGTTACAGCGGCAGTCATGGTGGCCAATTGTAAAACTGTACCCATTTTCTCTACAATAAACACTAGAAAAATACAACTTAAACCGAAAAAGGCTACAATGCCTCTTAAAAGTATAGCATTTTGCCGTTCGCTTAGATTGATAAAGGGTTTCACCAAATCCTCGGAAATGACGCAGGCCATAGAGTTAAGACCGGTCGATAGGGAACTTAAGGCAGCACTAAAGACACCAGCTACAAAGAGACCTGGCAGACCAGGTATTGGACCCAATATGCGCATAACCAATATGGTGGGTAATTGATCATCAGCTTTAGCCAGCTAAAAATAAAAATTTAATTATGTTGTATGTCTCTTTAGAAGTAAACTGTTCCCACCAAAAACTGTTCCCATATAAAACTGTTCCCACCAAAAACTGTTCCCACTTAAAACTATTCCCGCAGTGGCTGGAAAAGTTTGTTTTTCTGATATTTGAAAAATGGGAACAGTTTTTTTTCATGGTATAGGAAGAGTTATTTCTGAATTAGTAGCTCCCAAATTCCCTCTAAATTTTTCGAAGAGTATAAATGAAAAAAGAGAACAGTTTTTAACGAAATAAGAACAGTTTTTTCATAAAATGGGAACAGTTTTTCTCTGTACCATTTACCTTCGTACTCAGTGGATCACAATCATAGTAGGTGGCATAGGTCAATAGGCCCATATAACAGCAGCAAAACAATAAAAACATCAAAAATATGGTGAAAAGTATTAAACACTGCTTAACCTTATTCTTATCGGGCAAAGACATAAAACGTTGTATTGACATTTGATTGACATCATTCGATTGGATTTTATGCAAAAGAGTACCCAATGTAACGGCCGACATTGAAAGTCTAACTGTAGGATCCCACGTTAGGCTTAACGAAGTAAACATAAAACAAGATTTTAATTTTTTTATTTCATTTACTGAGAGAACAGAACCTACTCAGGCAATCTTAAACGTCCACCCTCCCAGTTCTTTTCTAAAACAAACTCCAAACCGCCCAAATCCATAGTGCCCTTAATGCAGATGGTTAAAATCGTGCCATACATGACAAAACTTTGTACGGCATCGGTCCAAATCACTGCCTTTAAGCCACCCTAAAGGAAATATAAACAAGGATTTCTAATACTGATCGAAATAATTAAAAATTATACTTACCACACAAGTGTAGAAGGTACAGACCAAACAGACTATGGGCGTTATGGTATGCACACCCAAACCACTAACCTGACTAAAGGTTAAAGCAGGCACATAAATGGCTACTGGTAGGTATAAAACCTAGAAATTAAAAACATATTTTTGTTTTCCCAAAATTAATTCTAAGAGAAAATTTTTATTCTAAATTTGTACTTACCATGCCCACTGTAAACAGTGTGGAACAAAAATAACGTATCGATTTGCCAAAACGCATTTCAAAGTACTTAAATGGAAAAAGAAAATCGATTTGAGCTATTTTATATGTTGTTGGTATTTTCATTTAATTTTTGTTTTAATGAACAACAGTGGCAGCTAGCATTAGACCACCAGGAAAAGTCAATTTTGTCAACACTTGCAGGATAATTAATAGCACTTTAACTCAATGTGAAATTTTGTTTTTGAATAGCTATGCTGCCACCACGTTAACATTTTCAAAAGCTAAAACTAAACACATACAAAGAGAATGTTATGAAATTAATTGTTTAAATGCCACGCCCACTATGAGGCTTATTTTTTAATAAAAATTAAATTTAATGTCAGGCACTATAATAAATAAATAAATGGTGATAGGTTCTTTTAAAAAAGCAAATGAGCATAAGTTTAGAAATATAATTTTATTTTAATGCCACGCCTTTTAAAAAGTGGGCGTTTCTAAGTAAATTAAATTAAATTGATATAAAACAGCATATTGATTTAAAAATAACCATAGCATTCCTTTCAATTAATGACCAGCATGCTAGGTTAGGCATTCTCGCAAACAGTGAATATTTTGTAATGCCTCGCCCTTAAAGATGGTGGGCGTCTCATGCAAACTTCTAAAAACCATGCCTTGCTTTAAAAAAATCTTCCATTTAGTATCAGTTATTTACGGTACCACTCACTGAATTGTCAAAATGTAGTGTTTGAATTAAATATTAAGACCTTATAAGCACTATAAATTATTTGTAATTACATGCCACGCCCCTTTATTACGTGCATAATAATAAAATAATGCAGTTAAAATACATTTGTTTGTGTTTTTACAATGTAAAGTCCGATACAGTCAGATTTTTTTATTTTAAGTCAATTTATAAGGCCAAACCACGCCCTTCTAAAGTAGGCGTTACATTTTGAATTGTAAAAATCACGCCTTAAATGAATTCATTTCAAAAAAATTTTATAGGTTTAGTATCTTAAACTAAAGAATAAGAAGTATTTATTAGGGTTATTCATCCCAACAAAAATTCTTTAATTTCTAAACAGCCACGCCCACTTTTCATTACAATTAGTTTAGGTTAGTTGGATTAGTTAATCGAACTACAATTAGTATTAAGATGCTGATTTGAAACCATTAAAAAAAGAAGGTGAAAAGATTACAGCCTCCCTTAGCTGCTGAAAATAATAGAAAAGTACGAGGGGATCCTAGCTTGCGCACTTTAATGCATCTGGAAAGAATCTGTCGTTCAGAGTCGACTCTAAACTGTAGGTCCCGCTACTCATATATAAAATTTACACACACAACATGTGTAGTGTTGAGAAGCTAGGCCGTAATCCTGACTGAAGGGTTGTATTGGCCAATTATGTACGTGTGTTACTAGGGCGAGATAATCGTTACTCCTGCATTCCTTCTCAATAACTTTTTCCTTTTCAAAAATCGTTTTTGTTGTTGTTGTTGTTGTAATATGAATAATAAATTTATTAAACGTACTCTTCAATCAGAGTATTCTTTTCCAAATACTTAAATTAAAAACAAAGAAAAAAGAAAACAAAAAAAGTCACATGCTCCTCCACTTAACAACTAAAATCCTTGGAATCCTTTCTTAAGTCACTCTTCAGATCGAAATAAATCACAGGCTTCTCGTCCTTTTCAACACTTTCATACTCCTTGGACTTAATGAAACGACGTATGCAGGGAGCAAACAATTTGCGATTCATGGTGGAGGGATCATTACGGCCAAAAACGAAACTGGCTAAATTGGAACACACAATGGAAATGGTACAGCCAAAGGCCACATAATAGGTGAAGGACATTTGATAAATGTATTGAAGGAAAGTTTTTGATCTAGAAAAAAACAGGAAGGGAAAGGGAAAAATAGCAAATGAAGGCTGCATAAAAAAGAATAAGAAAACTTACGGTGGTTCCACTACAGAGGCAGCGGCTTCCTCAACCAATGACATTAAGGATACAAAATCATAAGAGCAGCCCTCGGTAGAGACCGGTTTCTGTGCATATATCAGTTCACCAGTAGCCAAAGCTATTTGGCCACGTATACATACCCAGGTCATAATCGCAAAGGCAGCGGATATGCCTGTAATGGCGCTCTAATAAAAGTGTATGGAAAAGGAAAATAAGGAAAACAATAGAGTTGAGTTTTTTGTTTTTTGAAATGATTTTACATACCCTCGTATTAATCCAAGGCATTAGCAAACCCATTAGGAATAAACTTAGCAAAGGGCCGCCAGTTACAGATGACAAAGTAGCCGATAGCTGTAGGACAGCATGACCTAAATATTCTACCATAAACACCAGAGCCACACTTATAACACCCACCAACACCACAATGGAACGCATAATAATGGCCGTTTGCGTTTCGGATAAGGGTGTCTTGCGGTAGGGCTTAATATAATCCTCTAGGAAAACAGCAGACAAAGAATTTAAGCCAGTCGACAGAGAACTTAAAGCAGCACTAAATACACCGGCCACAAATAAACCAGCCATGCCCGGTAAAAATTTCAAAGTTTCCATAACCATTAAAGGCACCAACTGGTCCTTGGCTTTGGCCAGCTAGAAAATAATATTTTTTTTTGTTGAAATAAAAATTGGGTTTTTATTAAAAAGCTTAGAGTTATTACCTTAGTGGTCAATGGATCACAATCATGATAATTGGCAAAGATCAATAGGCCATTATAAAATGTAAAAACATGTACTAAAATTACTCCAATTGTGTAATATACACAACATCTCTTGGCCTCTTTAATGGAGGGCACAGAGAGATACCTTTGTACGATAACCTGATTGGCACAATTGACTTGAGTAAACCACAGGGTGGTGCCAACTAACATTGATAGTATAGACGTACGCACAGTAGGATCCAAAGTCATTCTAGAGAAACAAAATTAAAAAAAAAATTTGAAATATGACAAGACAAATAAACAAAAAAAACTTACACTGGCAGCTCTATACGTCCCGTATTCCAATTACGTTCGAAAACGATTCCAAAACCACCCACATCGAATGTTCCCTTGACGATAACGAAAAATATCGAGCCAATCATAATTACCGTTTGTATAACATCGGTCCAGACAACAGCTTTCAGACCACCCTGGAAATGTTAAATATATTTTAAGCCTTAGGTATGGTCATAATGGAAGATAAAACTCTTAAAATGTTTTCAAAATAAATTTAGAAATTTTCTAATTAATAACAAGAATAACTGCTAATGATACCCCCGACTACAGTTTCGATCGTAGTAACCTATTTCAAGTCGTGGTCTAGTAGGTAGTGTGTTGGCTTATTAGACGAAAGACCCGAGTTCGAATCCCAGGTTAGACATCAAAACGAAAAATATGAAAATATTTCTTCGGCGACTTCCTCTCAGCAGATTTCTGGCAAAAACTCTGAGAGTAAAAATTGCCATGAAAAGCTTCTCGAAAATCTGTCGTTCAGAGTCGACTTTAAACTGTAGGTCCCGCTACTCATTTATAAAATTAACGCACACAACACGAGTGGTGTGAGAAGCTAGGACGTTGTACAATGGGTCAATTCGACCTCCGGGTACTGTACTTGTCACAGTTGACAAGTACACGTCCTCTAACCTAACCTAACCTAACCTAAACTAACCTATTTCACAGTATTAGTGATGCTCTATTGCCTGTTTGTCATTATTACCAAAGTGTATGAAGTGTACGTGTACAGCTTCTTCTCCAATACGCCAAACGCGAACCTTTGGTAGAAAATCGATTCACCCAAACGATCTCAAACTTCTCACAGCTTTAAGGCCCCTGGGTGCTAAAAATAACTTCAGTTAGTTGTAAAGTTCTGCTTTACAGAAGATCTTGATCTTGATATTGTGTATGTCGCCTAAGTTAGGTTAGATTATATGGGTCCATTATGATTGATCCTGTCCCTACAGGAAACTAAACCGACTCCATAATAAATCTATTGCTGTAATTTTTTTTTGGCAATTAAATCAAAGCAAAGCTCCTTTAGGAGCCATGCGAGCGAATGTGGAGTGCCTTATACGTTGTTCAGATACGCACCTTTATTGCGTAAATCGCAATAAACGCCATTATTGAGCTCAATATTTCATATAAAGTTTCAATTAATTATTGCGCAATAAATACGCAAATTGTTATAATATTGAGTAAAGCTTAAAATGCAGCACTGTCATAAGTATGTTCAGTGAGCATCAAATGTCAAAAAAGGCCTTTGTTTACCAACTTTGAAATGAATATTGAATAAGCAGCTGAACTGCATATATCATTATGTCTGAACACTTAAAATATTGACTCAATAAAAGTGCATAACTGAACATAGTATTAGAATAAGACAGCGAACATTATAAATTGCAATAAAGCAATGGATGGCCAGGCAATTTAAAGAAAGAAGACAATCAGGCTCCCTTTTTGTCCGGCTTAGTCAAGCAGAGCCTAGCAATTCTGTATGTACTCATATGCTGAGTATACTTTCGAAATTATTATCGATTAAAGTCTCTACAGTTAATGTCTTGCTTCGCAGAAGTTACAACAATTATTCACCTCTACCGTTATGGTGCTTTGTACAGAGTACAGCTTTTAGTTAGGTTCGAAACCTACTGACAGATTATTGTGTTAAATTACAATGTCGTGCAATAATTGAAAATAGTACTCGAGGCAGTATCCTCTGAGCAGATTTCTGATAAAAACTCTGAAGTTTTTTAAAAATGGACCGTATTTCGCCAATATCTCAAGCTCTCGGCCAATTGAGATGAACTTTCGTAGAAAAAAACCTTCACTCAATAAGTATTTTGCAGTGGATCATAGTATGTATTATAAAGAGAATTCATCTGTTGCTGTGGACTATATTTCCCTATACTACTGTAATATTTCCCCATACTACTGTCCATAAACATTATTAAACGTTGTTCTCTAGCACACCTTATGTTCCAAGCTACAGAGTAAAATTTACTAAAAATGGATTGTAGATTACTATTGTACATTAGGGGGTGTGTTCAGGAATAGAAAGTAATTTTGAAATTTCAAATAAAAGCCCTTAAAACTTTACTACAATAATGAAAATGTGAAAATAAAAAACTGAATTTAAATTCCAAAAATCCAAAAACAATATCAAACTTACCACACATGTATAGAAAATACAAACGAGACAAACAACCGGTGTTATAACGTGGATATTGATGCCAGTTACTGAAATAAAATAAAAAAAGGCAAGAAGCATATTTTTCAATTAAAAGTTAAAAATTAAAAATAAAAAAACATTTTAAAGTCATTCAAAATTTCTGAAATTTAAAAAAAAGGGAAAAATTTACAAAAAAAAAACCTCAACTTTACCTTGATTGAAAGCCAATGCTGGTACATAAATCACTATGGGCAACCAAATCATCTAAACGATTGAAAAACAGCACAGATGACCCAATATAAAATTCCAACAGTGAAACAGGAAATTTATAAAAGCAAAGAAAAATTTAAAAAAAAAAATTCATAATATTTTTAAAGAAAAAAAAAATCTCTTTGAAAAAAAGTACTTACCGTGCCAATGGTGAAGAGTATTGAACCAAGTAAACGTATTGTTTTACCGAAACGCATTTCGAAATACTGCAAAATATTTATTTATTTATTGTTACAAAAAAAAAACTTCTTAGTATTTAACATATCTTAAAGAAAATATTTCCACTTAAACCGTAACTCTACTTAAACCGTAAAGCAAAATTGAAAAAAGTACTTTTTTTAAAGCATTCGGAAATGTAAAAAAAGCAAAACAAAATGTTATATTTTAGAATTAAAATAATTATTCAAATTGTTACAAAACTGGCTAAAATTGAAGCACAGCAAAATAAGAGTATGCATTTAGAAGTTGTTGAGGGAAAAATTTTAGTACGTTTTTAAGTAAAGTACCAAACAATAATAATTGTTCGTTTTGAATTTGTTTCTATTTCTAACAGACACAAAGGAAAAAAGGATTTTGATACTTTTTGTAATCTTTCTTAGGTTTCATTTCTGGTACCTTTTTTGGTACCTTTCTAGATTTTCCTTTCAGTACACATAAAAGGTTTTGTTTTGTTTTCTTACTTTCATTTAAAAAAGAATTTAATTAAGGGCAAATGCAAAAAAAAATTAACTTTTTTCAAGTTTCAAATTATGTATACCATTTTTGGTACTTTTTTTTAAAATAGTATCCTTTCCAATAAAATATATATTTGATAGCCTTTGAAGCAATAAACAAATTATTTATTTCTTGTGTGTAACAAAAAGCTTTTTTTTTGGTAATCTTATTGGTACTTTTTTTATAATCTTTCGTTAAAGCTCGTAAAAGTCCTTGTCTATTTTTGATCAAAAGATCGCGAGGTTCCCACTAGAACTTTTGAGGTTTATACTGATGGACTGTGGTATATTTATTAAGAATTCTGATATTTAACTTTCTTATACGCTGTCTGAACACTGTTGTGATTTCCCAGCAGATGTCATAGCTATTTTGAAAGCGACACAATGCTTGTTGGATGCAGCAATTTTCCCTGAAAATCTCTTGATTTACTCAAACAGCCAGAGTGTCCATAACTAACTTAGTATCAATGTCCATTCATGTCCATGAATATCGAGGATAGGTTAGGTTAGAGGACGTGTATTTGTCAATTAAGACAAGTACAGTACCCGGAGGTCGAATTGGCCCATTGTACAAAATATCGAGGATTTCTTTGAAAATTTTCGAATAAATTAAAGGGCAACTGTCATATGGGTTCTGGGATATAGGAATACCCTTAGAAAATCCCTTGCTGATGAGTTGGCCAAGGCCGGTATGGAACTTTTAATTACCGATTTGATACCGATTTAATTTGGATATTATCCTTTGATTTTAGAGGGAGAGGCTTAATCTCATGAGCGGTAGGGGGCACACATACATACATAATTGGCCATTAGAACCCTTCAGTTAGGATTACGGCCTAGCTTCTCACACCACTCATATTGTGTGCCTTAGTTTTATACTAGAGTGGTGGGAATTACAGTTTAACATCGACTCCGAACGACAGATTTTTGAGAAACTTTTTCATGGCAGGAGAGGAAATCGCGGAAGAAAATTTTTCTTTTTTTTCATATTTCGTTTTGATGTCTGGCCTTTGGTTCAAACCCGAACACACTACCTACTAGACCACGACGACTTTGGTATTCCGATTGCCTCAGTTAATTTGTTTTTAGAGGGAGGCTCAAACTCATCAGCAGTAGGCACATTGTTAAACTTTCCTAGATAGATATATCCTTCAGTCAGGATTGCGGCCTAGCTTTTCACACCACTCATGTTGTGTGTGTTAATTTTAGACATGAGTGGCGCAACCTACAGTTTAAAGTCGACTCCGAATGAGAGATTTTTGAGAAACTTTTTCATGGCAAGTTTACTTACTCTCAGAGTTTTTGCCAGAAATCTGTTGAGAGGAAGTCGCCGAAGATATATTTTTCATATTTCGTTTTGATGTCTGACTTCTGGTAATCATTATGGGTCTAATTGTTGGCCTAAGTGCAACCTTCTCCTTCACCACCACATTACCTAACCTAACCTAAAAAACTAATCGAGTAATTCCTGAATGCTGAATCGTTTGTAAACTAACGTGCATTAAATTAATGCCAAGATACGGTCCGAAATATGCGCTTTAGTGTTCGATGACTATCGCAATAAAATCAACTGTTGCAAACAATACAGAAGCGGCCTGTTAAATTACATTGTGTTGCTAACATAATGACAAGATCCAAGCATTATAATTAAAAAACTTTCAATGAAATCAAGTTTACTTTTGAAACCCAAAGTTTTCAAATTGGTCTAAAGAAATTTTAAATATTCACAAGCTACATATATAAGGTTCTTAAGTCTTTCAACAAATTGTTGTTAAATTTTTATTGAATTTTTCTACGATTTATTCAAGATCTTAATTAAACTTTTTAACCGTTTAAGGGTTAAACTAGTGTTTAACTTTAAAGTGATGTAAATTATCGTTTAATTAGCATTTTACCATTATGAATAATGAATTAAAACATTAAATAACAGTATTTTATTGGAAATATAAATAATAGCAACAACTTTATTATTGCAACGTAATACGATTTGTTTTTTTCTTTTTTATTTTTTTTTAATTATACAAGATTTGTTTTACGCTCTTAATTATAATAATAATAGGCGATTTAACAGTAAATAAATTAAAATTGGAAAATTACAACAAAAACAACAACAACAAAAAGCATTAACAAATAAAGAATATTTTGCATGAAAAATTCAAAAACATTTAAAATTCATTTGAATTGTCACAACAACACGACGAACGACATCAGCTACCTATACACTTGACGATAATAATGACAATGATGATGATGATGATGACGAAGGGTAATGCGAATAATGATGATAATAAAATAAGTGATTCATGACAAATGTATGATGATAATAATGATGATGAATAATTCCAAAGTTCAACGTCAAGTTCAGGTCAATGTACGCCAGCAGCTGATAATAAAAGCAGACGTTTAAGAGGTAAATGGAACAAAATTTTGTTTACCAAAAAGCAAAAAAAAAAAAAAACAAAAAACAACAAAAAAACAAACGAAAGTGGAAACCACATTTAAAATTTATAAAAAAAATCGAAAAAAAAGAATATAAACAAATACAATTATAATGTTTTCATATCAAATAGATTTCAGTTCATAAAAAATAAGCATTTTAAGTATTTAAAGCATTTTAAAAATTATAAAAATATTATAAACAATAAAAAAAAGGCTATAAAAGAATATAATTATTTAGGAAAAATTGTATGTATAATTATCATAATAAAAAAGTTTAAATGCATGTAAGTATACATATGTATGTGTATGTTCATAAATATTTACAAAAATATGCAAAGAAAAAAAAGCAAAATATACAGCCAATTAAATATTATTTAAAGCCAATTAAGCAAAAATATACAGCAAAAAAAAAGTACTCTACACCAATTTAAAAAAAAAATCAAACTAAATTTTTAAATGAAATTTTATTAGAAAACATCGATCTTGTCAACGTAAAACAGAAGGTACTTTTTTTGGTACTTTTTGACTAAAAACATTTTGCTAAACTAAAATATTTTTAAAGTACTTTGCACTCTACTTTGTATAAAATATATTCTATATAACAAAAGTACGTTTTTCTAATTGATATAAACGAGTTTTTCACGATTAAATGTGAAAAGTACTTTTTTAACACTTTTTAACAAAAAGTTATGCAAAAAGTACTCTACACTCTATTTTTTTATATAAAAAATAATATTTGAAAGAAATGTAATAAAAAATAAAAATATAATAAATAAAAAGTCGTTTATATCAATTAGAAAAACGTACTTTTGTTATATAGAATATATTTTATACAAAGTAGAGTGCAAAGTACTTTAAAAATATTTTAGTTTAGCAAAATGTTTTTAGTCAAAAAGTACCAAAAAAAGTACCTTCTGTTTTACGTTGCCAAGATCGATGTTTTCTAATAAAATTTCATTTATTTCATTTCATTTTAAACGCAAAACCAAAGGTACTTTTTTGGTACTTTCCTTTTGAAAAGGAAATTTTTAAAAAAGTACTTTTTAGTAATAAGTACTATTAATAATAGTAATAATTTACGCTTGTAATAATAATAAAATTTGAACATATAAGCCAAAAGAGGAAGTTGATTGTTTTAATCTTTTTAATAAATTAAATAAAAATTTCACGAAAAAAGTACCAGAAATTACTATAAAAGTACTAAAAAAAATGTTTAATTCTTTTTTTTACTAATAATACGTAATAATAGATTCAATATGATAATATGTGAGTTTTATAAAAAATGTACTTTGATTTTATAGTTGTAATTGGTGTAAAGTACCTGAATAACAGCAATAACTAACAATTAAAAGCACAATGAATTCATATTTGCGTATAACAGTTATACATCTGACGTATATTGTATATATAAAGTTGTGTAATTTGTAAACTTACCTCGTATGTTGATGTCAATTGGAGGTTACAGAAGACGGGCAAGAAAATGTACCACGAAATGACACCAGACAGTGCCAACGTTATCAAAATGAAAGCATACTGAGTGCCATAAACGTAAATTTCTGTTGAGGTACCCAACAAAGAGATGCCCGAAACGAAGCTAGAAATGAATAAAAATGAAATTAAATATAAAATAAATTTATTTACAAATAATATAAAGAAATTAAATTTCATACAATTTAAAGCTAATGAAGTCCAATTTATTACAGTAAAACGAACAAGTCCTGCCACAAATTGAATTTAAATTTTCATGTCAAAAATATATTCGTTTTCTTTTCAAATCTTTCAAAGGAAAAGAAGGAAATTTTTTTTGTTTAATTTTGTCACGTAGTTGAAATGGTTTTTGAAGTAATTTCAAGAAGAGTGTGAAAAATGTTTTCCTAATACAACATTTACTAGTACATTACATGGCCACTTTCCATATTTACAATACCCATTCGGGCTATTACTCGTACTTTTAATTTTTTTTTTCAAAGGCCGAAAGAATTCCTCAGCAAATACTAAGAAATTTTCTGGTCAGTAGAAGGAACGGCAAGAATAAACTGAAATGGCATTTGTGGTGTATAAAAATATTTTTGCCAAAAATTAAACGCTTTGCAATTAGAATTCCAAACACGTTAACAGAATATTTTCGATTATTTTTTCTCTTTAACGCTTCTTTCATTTTTTAAGCTGCTGGAAATCTTTAAAAATTATTAACATTTAAATTGTTGAGTCAAAAAAAAATATTTTGCTTCAAATTGTTGACCCATTTAGGGAGTTTAGTTTGTACAATGGGTCAAATCGACCTCAGTGTACTGTACTTGTCTCAGGTGACAGGTACATGTCCTCTAACCTAGGGAATTCTGCAATGATGGTTACAAATTTTCAATCGATTTCAGAGTAGAAAACCCAATGAAAACAATCTATTCAAAGGGCCAATCTAAAGTATATGAAATCGAACCATCAGATTTTTGCATCCCTTAATGTTATTCTAAACCGAGTCCACATATTTAAGTTAGTTCTGGGTGAAATCAAATAGTTTCAAATGAATTTCACGATTTTCTATGTTCCTTCGTCTGAGAGGAAGGCTCCTACCCGGGCAATGTATTATGTTGGAACTAGGATAATTGTGGATTGGATTGTGGGGAGAAGGAAAGAGGCAGTAGAGTGTCTAGGAATTAGATTTTATCTGAGTTTATATCGCAAGTCGTCGTAGTTGAGTACGTAGTTTGCTGGCTTATTAGAACAGAGCTTGAGGTTCAATACCTAGTCCAGACATTTGCACCAAAACGAAATATGAAACAATATTTCTTCGGCGACTTCTTTTCAGCCCTCTTCTGGTAAGAACTCAAACGTTTGTCGTTCGGAATCGACTTTAAACTGTAGATCGAGCACACAACAAGAGTGCTGTAAGAAGCTAGGTTCTAATCAGTGTTGCAAAACTGGAATTTTGAAATGGTACTGAACTATAACTGAAAGAGTACTCTTTTGTATAAAATGGTACTTTTATAAAATAATACATACATGCATAATTGGTCATACTAAGCCTTCAATCAGGATTATGACCTAACTTCTCACACTACTTATTTTGTGTGTGTGTTAATTTTATACATGGGTATGGCGGGACACCTACTGTTTAAAGTCGACTCCGAATGACAGATTTTTGAGAAACTTTATCATGGCAATTTCAATGCCAGAAATCCGCTGAGAAGCAGTTTTGTTGGAGATATCTGAATTGGGGTTTGAACCGTGGGCTCACGTCTAGTAAGCCATCATACTACCTACTAGACTATTTATTTATTTATATTTAATAGACATACGGCACGGAACAGAAAAATGAACGACTTATTTGTGTTCCTGACATACCAGATAAAAATATCTGATTGGGAACGTAGCAAAACGTAAAAGCCCCATTTAGTCAGACGTTGATAGAACGTAATATAACATGCGTTAGTTTTTAGCATATGAAGAGCAATGCAAATGCTTAACGATATTACATTACGATTCTGCAAGCGTTTTCATTGCGTTTCATATTCTAAAAACGAACGCATGTTCCATGGATGTTTGGCTAACCGGGGCTAAAGCCTGATTCTATCTTTAGCACTGCTAATGCATTAATAGTTGATAACCGCAAGACATAAAATATGTGCTAATAAAAAAGTACTGAAAGTGTCACGCTGGTACTGCGGTATTTTTGAAATGAAAAAGTACCGACAAAAGTATTTTTCAACAGTGGTTATAATCCTGATTAAAGGATTACAATAAGTGAACTTTTTAGGTAAAAAGTACCTTTTGAAACAAAAAGTGCTTTAAAGAACGTGCATACATACATGCATTTAAGTACACAGGGTAAAATTGGTAGCATTTTAGTAACAAAGTTTTTATGTGCTGTAGTATGAGTCGGTATAAAAAGTGTCAGAAAATATCAATGAAATCAAAATGCAACTATTTAAAAAGACTTGCCTTATGGAAATTTTACTATTTTAACCGGTTTTTTTCAAGTATTTATAAATATCTAACAGATGTATCGATAACGTATTCTAGCGCGTGTTAACAACCTTAAAGATGAAATAATTATATGGCAAATATCTACGAGTATATACTATATATGGTAATTGGCATACGTTAATAAATAGTTGTAAACGATATTAGTATTGCTGATGCAATAATTTTAATTTTATTTAAATTTTTATTAATTTTTCTATCATGAATTTCTATTTGAAATACGGCAATTAGTCGCATTAGTAGTCAAACCAACACCATAGAAAGTAATGGGGTTCACACATGGTCGCATTTCCATCACTATGCGCTAAAATGACATAGAAATTGGACAGAGCTGAGCGACTTGACTGTCTCGATATGAACATGTCCAACATTTAGGTTGAGTTAGGTTAGGTTGAAAGAGTGGCGCATCATTGTATTCATAAATCTTCGCCTTCACCCAGGCACGCAATGGGTTCAATGGCTTGTAACCCTTCATGTAAGAAAGGAAAAGAAGAAAACCAGTAAAGAAAGAGAAAAAAAGAAAAAAATTCAAAATCCAATCTTTCCATTTAAACATATTCCCCCTAGCCCTATTAGATCCTCAAGCTTGCAGTTTTTCAAATCTGCCAATTCCTCAATTAAAGAGAGACGAGGCCAATAATGTGAAATATGAGCCTCTGTTTCATATGCTCATTCACATAGTCTACAGAGTCATCTGCTGATTCTGCTTGGATCATAAGGCCTGCGCATATACATTTCTCATCCAGCCATTGGTAGTCTCAACGACTTTTTCATTGTTTTTTTTTTTACCTCCAAAACTGAGTCTAGCCTTACCAATTCACCTGCAACTTTGTTACCAAATCAAACCGAAATTATCAGGTACCCAGCATAATCTAATGCGATAATCTTAGCAGTCTTTTTCATATCCACTCAAAGCCTTAAGTGTCGCCTAATTATCTACATAAGTTGCAACTCTTGAGCTCTTGGGTGTACCATATGTTTCCTGCCTTGCTCGATGGCCTAAATGATCTCCAGACACTCTGCCTAAAAAATGGACTCAACACCGTTCCACATCCATAGCTAAAGACAGCTGCATATGGCAAAGTTTACCGTTACAAAGTTTTAGTTACTTAATTGGTCATTACAACTTTTTAATCGGGATTACGTCCTAGCTTCTCACACCACTTATGTTGTGTGTGTTAATTTTATAAATGAGCGGTGGGTCCTACAGGTCAAAAGATTGACTCCGAACGACAGATTTTTGAGGCAATTTTTTCATGGCAATTGAATTGTCTCTCAGAGTTTTTTGCCAGAAGACTGCTGAGAGGAAGTCACCAAAGAAAAATGCTTGGGGATGAATGGATGGGGATGGGGATACGTACTAGACTACGGCTATTTCAGTTCTACACAAAATGAACCAAATTTAGAGCATTATGGTCATGCCTTTGATTCTTTCTTTTGACAGCATATTCAGGATTGAATTATCTAAGCGGGAATTTTGATCTACAGCTCAGCGCGAGTTTATTTTAAGATGGTATACCTAAGGTTTTTTAACAGATAATTGGCTAATTCTTGCGGCTCATTTTGAATTGAGAGCACAGGACAAACTGCATGACAATCAGAGATTTTGAGGTTTACGGGTTATGCCTGCCGGCATCAGAAACAACGAATGTAGAGTCAAATTCAGTTGCAGGTGTTAAGGAGGGCATAGTGTCTCAATGGTGGATATTTACACCAGCAAAATTTTGGTTGTACTGGCGTTCATTAGGAAAAAAACAGTATAACCACATCTTTAATTAGAATCAATTAAATTTTTAATTAAATAAAATAATTAAAATAATTAACAATTTAATAAAAAATTAAAATGTTTTTTTTTTTAAATTTAATAAAGAAAATTTAAATTTTTAATTAAATAAAATAATTACAAATAATTAAAAATTTAATACGAGCCTAAAAAGTTTCTTATCTATGTTTATTTATAAATGAAAGACACTTTTATCGAGAAAACAAAAAAAAGAAGAAATAAAGTAAATTCAATTCGAATTGAAATATTGTCAACCTTTCTATGTATATGGCATCCTTTCAACGCCTCATATTTTGTTGTGGTCTTAAATTAATTTTTTCTCAGAAAAAGAAAAAATACAGCCTTTGGGTCATTATAGATATTTACATTACGTTTTCGTTTGGTTAGTTGTTGATTTCTTGTTGGTCCCTATTTATTCAACAACAATTTTCATTCATTTATTATAAAATATCGTATTTGTTGTTGTTGTCGTTTATTTGATTGTAACTGTGAATGGAAAACTTTCATGTGAATTTCTCTAGAATTTCCCTTCTTTTTGCACATGAGTGTTTAATGTAAGAGTCTGACTGGGAATACTGCTGGGGGCGGGTAATGATAATAATAAGCAATACAAATAATAATAAACTTGACCCTGGCCCTAAAATCTTTTTTCAATAGACTATAACACACACACACACACACACAAACAAACATTTAAACATTAAAACTGACTTGGCAAATGTCCTGACCAATATTGACTTCAAATATAAATTGTAAAATTCCGTTCGTATGGAAAATACTTCAAGAAAAAAAAAACAGAAGCCTACACCCACTTATGTACATACAAATTTAACACCCCATTTGAAATTGTTTTGGCTTTAAGGCTTAATATCTACAACAATAATAAAACATAGCTGAGACTGGAAGAAAAAAATTTAACACTAGGCAACAGTTTTTTCTTTAAATTTATGTTTAGTCAGGATTACAAGCTAGCTTCTCACGCCAGCCATGTTGTGTGCATACATACATACATAATTGGTAATTCCAATCCTTCACGACCTAGCTTCTCACACCACTTATATTATGTGTATTAATTTTATACATGAGTGGCAGGACCTACATTTTAAAGTCGACTCCGAACGACAAATTTTTGAGAAACTCTTTATGGCATTTTTATTTACTCTCAGAGTTTATGCCAGAAATCTGCTGATAAGCAGTTGCCGAAGAAATATTTTTTTCATTTTTTCTTTTTGATGTCTGACCTGGGGTTTGAACCGTGGCCTTACGTCTAATTAGCCGATACGCTACCTATTAGACTAAGGCAGTCGTGTTGTGTATGTTTATTTTATTTATCCATGAGTGGAGCAATAAAATGATTTGATACAGCACTTTCTGTTTCAATATTCGGCTGAATGGAAAATTCTGTTCAGACGCCCCTGTGCAGATAGTTCCCAGATAGATATTGCCTTGGAATCTAAACAATCTGATGGTATACTGGTTAGTTCTTGTGTAGGTAAAACTGGATTTTCGATGCAGAATAATCTATACAATCTAAATTAACCTAGAAATTTGTAGCTGAAAAAGTACTTTTATCTCTTATAGTGGATAGCATACAGGCCCTCTATGCTATTTATCCAGAAAGAAAATAGATTGTCTTGGAAATGTGTTGCTAAGGAATCTAAACAGTCTGATGGTATAATGATTAGTTCTTGCGCAGATAAAACTAGATTATAGAGGTAGAATAATCTGTACAATCTAACTTAACCTAGAAATTTTTAGTTGAAAAAGTACTTTCATTTACACTGGGTAGCATTTCAGCCGTCTATGCTATTCTTAAGATTTTATCAGTTTTCAATACAAATATATTCCATCACAGTGGATGTGAAAGTTATGCTTTAAAGAGACTATATATGTATGTATATATACGTTGGACCATATTTGCAGAATTTTTTTTTTCGAGAAAAAGGTACCTTTTCAACAAATTTGGTACTTATTGCAACACACATTTATTTTTGCCATTGCAATGAAATTGCTTTAGTAATCTAAAAACGATTATTAAGAGCTCTTGGGGAATTTTATTGGCCACAGAGCCACACTTTTTACTTTGAATTTAATAAAAGTACCATCTTTTATAATTGGATAGCATTTTGTCAATGTATGCTATTCTTAAGGTTTTACCAGTTTTCAATACAAATATATGCTCAATAATATGCTTTAAAGAGACTATATATGTACGTTGGAGCATAGTTGTAGAATTATGTTTTTCAAGAAAAAGGTACCTTTTCGACAAATTTGGTACTCATTGCAACATACTTTTTATTTTAAATTTATTTTGTTTAACATACAATTTTTTTTGTTAAACTGTGTATTTGACATGCGGCTAATCTTTCATGTTGACCAACACACAGCCACCATTATGACCATTTTCACACTCTTTAATAAATTATGTGGCTGCCTATGGTCGTAAATCTGTTTTGTCTGTTTAGGTCGAGTCTGACCTTTTTTGAGATGAATAACTGATTTGGTTTCTCTATGGTTGCTCTGTAAGCACTGGTTTAGTCTGGTCAGGTCTGTTGTGTTAATTTTTTTTTGTGTCTTATATTTTCTTACACTTTAACGTTTTGCATTGGTCTTGTCATTATAAATTTAAATTCTTGCAAATAAAGTTTTTGGTTTCTACTTCGCTCCTTTAAAAGCCATCATAAATACCAAAATAAAATTATGACTTTTGAAAATGTGAAAATGACAATAAAAACTTGGCAAATTTTTAAATGAGTTTTTAATTGTCATTTCCAAGAATGAATTAAAAAAGACGTAAAAATGAAAAGAAAAATTGAAAATTTAAAAAGTTTTTAATAAAAACAAATCGAAAAACGAATAAGTTTTACCGAAATCAGAAACAAATTTTTAAAAAAATCCTTAAGGGAGTATTTGAAGTAACAAAGCAAAGCTAATTTTAGAAAACTTTACGTTTTAATAAAGACATGGACATGGTCAGTTAAGGATAATTGATATGGGATCAATTGGTAAGAAGTTCTTAAACTTTCTCTTATGTAAACATTTTTATAAAAGAAAAGTTTTATTTGCAATATTGAAAGAAAAAATGAGAAATAACTTGGGGTTCATAAGTTATGCAAAATTTCATAAAATTACAAGAAATCTAAAAATTAAAAGACAAAAAAAAGTATTTTTGGTACTTTTCTTGGTACTTTTTTTGGTACTTTTTTGGTTTTTTTTGGTACTTTTTTCTTTTAATATGTATGCAATTTCCAATACTTTACATTAAAAAATGTTATTTGAAAAACAACAGATAATTTTTCAAAGCCGTTAACTCATTTCAATAGAATTTGGAACGTGAACAACAAACAAAGGTTCATAGGTCGATAGTACCACTTCAAGACCTCGAGAATCACTTTTTAATGCCAATTATTTAAAAAAAAGAGAAAACAAAAAATCTTGCTTACCTGGCCACCAAAGACAATGACACGGGAAATACTTTCATCTTACGACCACCCACCAAATAATCCAAAGCCTCCGAACCACGTCGCTGTTCCAAATTGGCCTGTTTATTCTTTTTAGTTTTCTTTTCGATGAAACCAAAATAAAAACCAATGCCGGCACAAACTACCAACATCGATACAAAAACAAAGTAATCGATAAATCCAAAATGCTGCAGCGATGAACTTAAATCAGAAACATTAAGGATTTTATCATTTCCACTATGGGGCGTGGATGCAGATGCAAATGCCGAAGAAGCTGTTGAGGATGCCGATACTGATGCTGATGTTGTTGGGCTTAAAGTGCTGGTAGTAGAAATGGCGGCGGCTGTTTTAACAGTTTCCTTTATGGTTGACAAAGTTGTGGCCACAAAATTCTCCACAGATTTGTGGTTCATTGAGGCGGCAGCTGCTGCTGCTCCCGCTGTTGTTGCAGCATTGCTTGGCAATGTTGTTGTACTCATTGTACTATTATTTCTATTGTTGTAAATGGCAAAGTAAGTTGTTTATTGGTTTTTATAGATCTAAATTATTTAAAGGTGTTGGTTGGATGTTGTTTGGTGGTGTTTGTGCTGATGTCGTTGCCTGCTGTGCTTGCTGACATCGATGATTGTTTAGCAGTCTGGTTTTTTTTTACTCAATTTAATTTAATTAAATCGGGAGAGTATTTCTATTTACACTTTTCTTTTCTAATTCACATTCAAAAAAAAATAAGACGTTTTTTTGCTACACAAAAGAAAAATTTTTTTTTTTTTAAATTCCTTTTAAACTTTATCTTTAAATCTGTAAACGATTTTCCTTTTATTATAAAATAATATAAAATTTAATTTAATTAGTTTTTTTTTTTTATTCGATTGCTTTTGGTTTTATTTTTTGTTTTGCTTGGAAATCTTTTGTTAAGCTTAACAGCCTGCAGCCAACTTAACTGGAATCTTTTTTTTTAGAAACTGAATTTCAAGTTCAAGTATATTTTACAAGTTAAAAAGTTTATTATCAAATTAACAACAATTAACAAATATTTAAATAAATTTAAAAGAACATCATTTTTTATTTTGTTGCAATAATGCCAGCAAATTTCCCTTACTTTGTAATATATTGTCTAGTTTCACTCTGTTAATGTTAATAATTTTTGTCTTGAGGTTTATAGACTATAATTAATTATTTTTTAATGTTTTAAACAACATTTATACAGAGTCAATCGATACAGTGAATGCTCCATTGGATTAGAGACATCCCTTGCTACTCCTCTCCAATCTGTCATACCTAAACGGAACTAACGTTACAAAGTTTATTTTTTTTTTAATGCAAACTTATCAACAGAATTTCCAACAATAGTACGTTACAAAAGTAAACGTATGAAATAAAATAATATGTACTTTGATATTTCTATCATAAAAACTTTCAGAATTCATGTCTACTGAAAAAAAATAACAAAAGGTACTTTTGTGGTACTTTTCTCTCTCATTTTCTGAGGTACATTGTTGATACTTTGCTTCAAATGTTAGATTCGCTTAATAATATTCGATTAGGTACGTCGGGTCGGAGATTAATTAATCATCTTCAACCAGAGTTAAAAGGAATTAAGAAGCAAACGTCAGAAAAGCAAATTCGTTATTTTCGGAATACTTAATACACTACTACTACACTATACTACTACTATACTATTACTATACTAATACTATACTACTACTATAATACTACTATACTACTACTATACTATTCCTATACTACTACTATACTACTACTATAATACTACTATACTACTACTATACTACTACTATACTATTACTATACTACTACTATACTACTAATATACTATTACTATACTACTACTATACTACTCCTATACTATTACTATACTACTACTATACTACTACTATAATACTACTGTACTACTACTATACTACTACTATACTATTACTATACTACTACTATACTACTACTATACTATTACTATACTACTACTATACTATTACTATACTACTGCTATACTACTACTATACTACTACTACTATGATCTCTTAATCTACTACTTGTTTGTCAGTATACTTTATTGGCCAATACAAGCCTTTAGACAGAATAACAGCCTAGATTCACACATCACCCTTGTGGTGTACATTCGTTTTATCACAATTTAACGCAGATAATATTTCATAGCATTTACCAGAAAACTGCTGAGAGATGGACGCCCGAAAGAAGTACTTTTTTATTTGTTTTGAACTCTCGAACTGGACCAATCTCCTTTGATTTGGGTTGCTGCATAAATTATAGCATTAAAGTCAATGTTCTCTCAGTCGAAAGGTAAAAGAAGACATTGATCATATGTCGTGCAACACAGTACATCGACGCCTCCATTCTATAACGTTCTAAGTGTACTTAGAACGTTTTTAATGTTCTTGCATTTTTAAATTCTACGTTCTCTAACTTAAATACTGTCAAAATTTGGTTAAGATGCGCCGATCCGTTCCGAAGTTATAGAGAAAAATCTACTTAGAATACACATATAGTCGCATGGCGCGTGAAAACTTTGAGAGCTCATAACTCAAAACACACTTTTTCGACTTAGAATGTTATAGAACGGAAGCGTCGATATGTGAGTAGTAAATCAAATTAAACCAATATTCGTTTCGTTCAAGAGATAAGAACTTTTAAATTGTTTTATCCTTTTTCAATCTTTTTTCACTTTAAATCCAGGAGTAGTATTTAAAACTACAAACTATACTGGTGAATACGGTGTTGATTGGACCACATTTTTTACTTTTTGTTGTTGTCTTATTAGCGATCAAATTGTAACTAAAAAGGAGGAGAACTATTTCTAATGGAATACCGTTTATTAATACAATACCAGTTTGATATTTAATTTAATTGCAACTAATATCGTAGAAGCCAATTAATTATCAATCACTTAAGACTGCTGCCATTAAAACTAGTTTTTATCATTTACGAGTACATATTAAAAATGGCTTCAAGTACTGACATTGCAACAAATAATTAAAAATATTACACTCAACTCAAACCAGATGCGATACAATGGTTGTGACAAAGTTAGCCAACATGGCGTATAGATGACTACAGCAGTAGTTTGAAAGAAACTTAATTTAGCATAGGCAACGAGCGGTCCTTATCAGCAGTGCACTCGATTACACTTAATGCTTCACTCTATTGCGTGTCCTTTGTCTTTTTATTGTAGCAGTGGATGGAGCTGATAGTAGTAAAACTCAATGCAATTGACTCCTGGCCCAATCTTGTTTATGGAACTACTGCAGTAGTGGAAACCGTTAACACATTCGGGTTAACTATATGGTTTTTTATAATTCTCTCGGAAAGAAATTTAATATTAGGATTCCAACAAGAGACTTCTGGTCTAATGTTTCAAAGGTACCCTATCGGGCCCGTCGAGTAGATAGGGGCAACTTTGAGATATATGTATATTAAGGATGCTGATATTAAATTTTCTTATAGATCGCCTTAGTAACTAAGTAACTACTACGTTTATTCAAGTAGAGGTCATGGCCACACTGAAGACAGTGCAATTGAACTTGCAAACGAAACATAAAATTGGTATTAACTTACATAAATACATACATAATTGGCCATTACAACCCCACAGTCAGGATTACGGCCTAGATCCTCACACCACTCATGTTGCGTGTCTTAATTTTATACTTGAGTGGCGGGACCTACAGTTTAAAATCGACTTCGAACATCAGATTTTTTGAGAAACTTTTCATGGCAATTTTATTTACTCTCAGAGTTTTTGCGAGAAATCTGCTGAGAGGAAGCCGCCGAAGAAGTGCACCACTATTACCGTATTAGAATAGAAACGCCATTTTAAGTCATCTTTTAACTTAACAACAGCGCTTGCGGAAATAAAATCTCTTCGCGAAATCCTTAGAAAACTTCGTACATTTTACGGTCAATATAATCAGCCTAGTAAGAAAGCAAGTCAAGCAGTTATTGGTAGTTTTCCCACAGTTTTTACTCTTTTCAATGCCAAACCATCAACAAGTCAAGGATGTTGACTAAAGTGCCTGTGTAATAAGAATGAAAATAATACGTAATCGTTAACGACTCCACAATACATCCATTAAAATGGATTAACAAGCTGACAGCATTATCGGGCCTTATTTCTTATGAAGTAAGCAAGGAGCTGTCTTTTGAGGAGGTTTATGAGAGACTTGTTTGAAGGACGTCTATGACCTGAAAATTGGCAAACTGAACTCCCGGGGGAAACTTTCTCTTCGTGACGTTCTTGAGCGTGATTTTATTTGAAAATGGAAGGAATATTTAAATAAATTTTTTTTTTTAATTTTTTATTTAATTCCAGTTGCTAGCTAGTTGGCTGTAAGGCTTTAAACTGCTTATTTTATTTTATTTTTGTTTCTTTTTTGTAATGTTTTTCAACACTTAAACAATTTTTCACAGGATATTTTTTAATTTTTCAATAATTTTTTTCAAAACACTTGTATAAACACCAACCCGTTAACGCAGTAGTATTGTTACGTTACGTAGTGCTATGACATGAGCTTTTTAGTTACGTTATTTTTTTTTTCTTTTGTATGTTTCCCGTTTTTCTTTAGCACTTTAAGAACATCCGCACATTTAAAAGTTCATGTCATGAACCAACGATCAACCGCCAGTAACTGAAATTCTTTCTAATTTCTCGGCTACAAAAAATGTTCGTAAGCGAACGCAGTTTCCATATCAATTCTATGGGTTCTATTCAGTTCAGATCAGTTCTTTGCAGATCAGTTCGCCAGAAATAAATCTTTTTTTTTTGTTTCTCTGCTACTTTTATTACAACGATGTCTTTAAGGCGAGCGATAACAAGTTAGCTAGGTAGGTGGGAGGGATGGTAAACGGTAGCAGTAAGAGATATGATTGTCACTTTTCGAAAAAAAAAAACGAAAAAGAAATGTGCAGATGCTTATGGAGGGAGGCTTACGACTATTTTTCTTTTCATACAATACTAGATAGATAGATAGGAGATAATCAGTGTCAGTAGTTAAATTATTTTATTGGATTATTACTGTGTTATCAATTTTTATTATTTTCTTTCTCTAGTTACAGTTTTTTCTTTTTATTATTATTATTTTCTTTATTTGTTTATTTGATTGTATAATTAAATTTACGCGAAATAAAAACAAATTTAGAAAATCTTGATTTTTTTTTTTTATAAATGACTCAGGTTGTATTTCTTTCTTAGTCAGGGAGTTTGTATAGCGGCTGACGTTATTATGAAAAAACGCAAATAACGCCGCCTACAAGCTTTTATTGTATGGTTTTTATTATTGTTCGTCTCTCCTGAATTATAGTTTAATGAATGGAAAAAAGTTTTTATTTTTATTTCATCATCCACACTATTTAATTTGAATTATTTCATCAACAAATTCGAAGATTTTGTAACAAAAAATGGGTCAAGTTTTATTTGTTTATTCAAAATATTGATTCTGATCGTTTTAGATGACCTACAGACAGCATTCTTTAATTGCATAGGCGTAGGTCCAGTTTAACAAAATTCAGTTCATTATCGTACTCTTGCAAGAGGCTTAAAATACAGTTTGTTTTACTGCCCAGTTCCAGATGGGGGGCGAGCTAGTGAGGCGGTTGGTACCTCAGTATCTTTCTATATAGGAAGGATTACAAACAACTTGGAGAGAATAAAGAGCGCTCTCTCTCGCTTTTATGCCGTTATGTGGTAGACTTTATAGGGGAAGGTGCCCTAATCTTTTTAGATATATACGAGGCGTTTTTGGAAACTCCTTAGGCTTAGTTCAACATAATTTTCATTCGTTATTTTTAATTTTTCTCTTCAATATTTTTCTATCCTTTTCATTCTCTTCTTTTTCTTTTTCCTTCTCTTCCGTTCTTTGGATAGCCTACGTAATCTAAAAACTGCCATAAAAAACCTTTTTTAGTTTCTGGAAGGAGGTGTGCTCCTACAAAACTAACTTCGTCACCTAACCTAATCTACACACTTCCCTTAGAGGATGTCACAATGGAACTTTCTTACGTACCAGCCTTCACAACCTAGCCTAACCTACTTTCTTTAGAGCTGGCAACAGATAGGTTAGGTTAGGTCGGAGTGGTAGCTCTGATATCACAAATCTCACTTGAGCACGCATAGCGGCCCGTTGTGATGCCACGGGTGAACGCTGTCCCTGTACTAACCAAGTTCCACCAAAATCAGGGAAAAGGAGGAAGTTGGTCAGCGCAAGGTCTGCACTGGCAACAGATAACTTTATATGAAATTTATTTAAAGGGCAGGTTACTTGCTAGATTAGGGAAGTTAAGCCATGATACGATCCGGAGAGTTGTTAATTTAAGCAAATGGACTCTGATTTCTAATTTTATAGACTATACGGCCAGAGAATATGATTTCAAGATATTGTCCGCGCTGGAATTTTCGTAACTATTAGGGAGGCCTTCACCTAGATTACAAGATGATAATGGAGATGTCTTAAAGGTAATGGTTGGTACTGGGGCTCTATAAGTTTACCACTCCCAGTCGAGTTGTTTGCGATCGTTAAGGCGATAGATAGTTTGAGAAGTGACTTCGCTGTGCGATAGAGTAACTAACTAGATGGATATCCAATGGAGGTGAAAATCAGTTATTCTACACATACACCGGTCAATTTACCACTGATAGTATAGTGCTCATTTGAATTTTATTCACCACACTTGACAAGTTCACCACACTTTGCTACTTCCAAAATCGAATAAATTCACCACACTTTGCAAAAACTCACCATCCTGGGAACTCACTACACCACTAAACTGAATTAACGGTCTTAGATTGCAGTTTGCAGAAACCTCTACAATGCTCTCGAATATATACAGGATGGTATTCTGTGGAAGCAGTCAGTGAGCGTCCCCTTTCGACCCCGCTAAGATTTAATCGCTCTTGACCAAAAAAAAAGGAGGCTTTCATAGTAGACAACTGATAGAAATGGTTTTTTTTCATATTTTGTTTTGTTCGAGATGTTTAAGCTGGGATTTGAACCGAGGGCTCTCATCTAATAAGGCAACACACACACATACCTACTAGATTACGTGAGTTACTTTACGGTGTCTTATTCTTATGAATATCTCACTTTATTATTCACCAATCGAAAATGTATTTCGAATGGTATAACGTGCTAAATAGGCCTCTTTCTGCTCCGAATTAACTATAATGCATGACATTGCACAGTGAGCAATGCGTGATTGTATATTAAAAATAATTAAAAATCTATTTTTACCTGTCTTAGGTAAATATGTATTTCATAATAAAATAATTATTATGAGTAAGTAACATTCATTCTGCATTGAGATAAAGCCATTGGCTGACTGGCTTCTTTGTTCTGACTGTTCTGTATGTGTTATTATGATGGAGGGGTGTGTATGTGTTTTAAATTAATCAAGAATAGAGGATTTATTTTTAGCACAAGATCACATATGAATTTATTATTAATGAAATCAAATGATGCTAAAACTGGAGGAAAGTGAACGCGGGATACCCTACTTCATTTTTCGTTTGCTTATGTTTAGCCTATGTTGGCTTCTGGGTAGAATGACTAACCCAGGATAACTCTGTGTGGTTAACACTACTCATGCAATACATTGTGTTCGAACTAGAAATATGAGTTGTAAGAGAGAATAAAGAGAGAGTAGTGTTTATGGATATTTAGATTCGAATCTGTTTTTGTTGTAAGTGACAGCAAAGTGACATACGAGCAGATGAATTCTAATGATAGACGTACAGATGTACTAATGAAGACAGTAAAGCACCTTCTGTTATTTTAATGACACTACTTTTGCTGTCTCCTGGTAGGGAGATCAAGTGATCGAATCTGTTTGTGTTGCAAGTGACAGCAAAGTGACATACGAGCAGATGAATTGTAATGATACACCACGTACAGATGTACTCTTCCAAACTACTAATGAAGACAGTAAAGCACTTTCTGTTGTAGTAATGACACTACTTTTGCTCTCTCCTGGTAATGAGAACTTCTTTTGTACGCGCTTAATAAACCAAGGCACACGAATTTTTCTGTCGATACTTGAATAAGTATGCACGTAAGTAAGCACATCAGGGGCATCATACTCCTACAAACTAATGCTGCAATTGAGTGTCAATAAACAAAGGATGGGGTGGGGCCGAAATGCTGTGAAGTTTATGTTAGAATTGAAAATCACAGATGGACTACCTACGGACATCGCTACCGACTACATTTGCTTGATGAAGGCATGTATTTATCGTCCGTTTTGCAAATTTTCAACACCCAAACGGTTAAGAAAATTAATGTTTTTAAGTTTTTTTGCAATTGAAGGCCTATTTCAAAATACATTTTTTTTAATTTTCATTTTGCAAGCATCGGCCTATTTATTTAGCTTTATTTAACACAATTATTTTTTTTTTTTGCTACTTGCAAAAATTGTATAAATAGGCCTTGGATGCAAAAATATATTTCAGAAAAAATTTTTTTAATTTTCTATTTTTCATGCAACGGTCTATTTATTTAGCTTTTTTTAAAGAAACTATTTTTTACTGCTTGCAAAAATTGTATAAATAGGCCTTTGATGCAAAAATATATTTCAGAAAACTTTTTTTTTAATTTTCTATTTTTCATGCAACGGTCTATTTATTTAGATTTATTTAAAAAAGGTATTTTTTTTTACTGCTTGCAAAAATTTTATAAATAGGCCTTTGATCCAAAATATATAGCATATTTAAAACAAAAAATTTTTTATATGTTTAATTTTTCAAGAATCATTCTATTTATTTAGCTTTATTCAAAAAGAGGATTTTTTTACTGCTTGCAAAAATTGTATAAATAGGCCTTTGATGCAAAAATATATTTCAGAAAAAATTGTTTTTAATTTTCTATTTTTCATGCAACGGTCTATTTATTTAGCTTTTTTTAAAGAAACTATTTTTTACTGCTTGCAAAAATTTTCTAAATAGGCCTTTGATGCAAAAATGTATTTCAGAAAACTTTTTTTTTAATTTTCTATTTTTCATGCAACGGTCTATTTATTTAGATTTATTTAAAAAAGGTATTTTTTTTGCTGCTTGCAAAAATTTTATAAATAGGCCTTTGATCCAAAATACATAGCATATCTAAAACAAAAAATTTTTTATATGTTTAATTTTTCAAGAATCATTCTATTTATTTAGCTTTATTCAAAAAGAGGATTTTTTTACTGCTTGCAAAAATTTTATAAATAGGCCTTTGATGCAAAACTATAATTACACAAAGAAAAAATTTTTTTTCATTTTCAAAAAACTCCAAAAATATCCTGTAATAAAAAACAAAATTATTTTCTTGGCCATATTTTACAAAGAAATTTACGTTTTATTGCCAGTTTAATGACGCCAAGCGTTAAATAAAAACGCCATAGACAGATAAGCTTTTTAGAGGGGAAATGAGGGCAACAAAATGAGATTTTAATTTATAAACGGAAAAATCTTTCCTTCTTCTTTTTTATTTTCTTTTTGTTAAGCAGCTCAGTCGACAGTTTTATAACAAATTCATTAACACGGCTAATAAATCTTAACAGATTAGGTGAAAATCTCTGACGGAGAAAGAAAACGCAAAATCACTTGTATAGTGTGAAAGAAAGATAAGCTAGCTGGAAGATAGCTTAGATATTTCTAACAAAGTTAAGAACATTTATACTCGATTTTAATGTGAAATCCAGCTAAAATTAGTTTTAACCAAAAATAAAAAGCCAATAATTAAATTTTCTTAAGATTCTATACAATCCAGACCAGACCAAAAGATCAAGGCCATCACCATTCTTATGCTCGAGTAGACAACAGTAATTTTCTGAGTCCTTCTCTCTTCTCTCTATTCATTTTTGTGACCCAGAAAATATTCTTTTTTTGTTTCTTTTTTTTGTAAATTTCGTTTTGTTGTAATTGTAAATATTACCAGGCATCTTCTCTATTAAACAAAATTTACATTTTAAATAGAAAAAAACTACATTGCAGCCTCATACTGCATATTAAGGCAGAACTACAAAAGATAGTTTAACTTCATGGCTTCAAGCCATAAAAGATTAAAAAACATTTTTTTATTGGCATTCTTCTTTTTAATTTTGAAACATTTTTTTGTTAAACTTTTTATATGAGGCAAGAACATGATGTTGCACATTGTCATTGTGCAGTCAGTGGAAGCAGTAGAACACACATATGCCAATAAATAACATTGAGCGCTAGGCCTTAGAAAGAAAAACATAACCCAACAAACAATTTGTTAAGCAGCTAATTAAACAAAACAAATGTATGTGTTAACATCAATACATAGGTAGGTAGGTAGGGACTTCGGATGTATGCACTTATGCCACATGTGGCCCCATTGTTGTACCACAGTTTTCAACAATTATCCCCTAGGCCTAGAACTACTTAGAGCTTCCATTGGAGCAGCTGTCGAAGTCAATGTTCGATCATCTATGTAATAGGCCCCCGGATGTCTCTTTCTCCTTTGACATAGTGCCGGGCATGTTACCAGTAGGTAAAGGAGAATATCATCTTCCTCCTCACCTTTGCAGTTTCTACGGAAATCATTTGCGAGGTGCCCTAGATCAATACGCCTTGCGTGCGTACCCATAAAGCAATACAGCATCACGCTCATGCTTCTCTGGAGTTTAAGCGCCCGTTCAGCCTTGTGTTAACATAACAAAAATAATTTTTTTATTGCTGGATTCGTTGGCCTATTTACTAAAGGAACATAACTGTACAGACATCACTAGATTATCTAGGTTATCTTAATTTTATTTAATTAATTGTATGTATTTAATTTCAAATAATTTTAAAATTTTTGGAAAAATGTTCAAGTGGGATCAGCTCCAGACAGTTCTAAACTGGAAAATAAGTTATCTCTCCGCAAGCCGGACTCCTGTAAACCGTTGCAGGCGAAAGAATGACAAAAAATCACGCTGCTGTACTGAATCTGAGTATGAAATCTCCTTTCGGGCACAACCTTTAGGTCAAACTGGTAGTGATATGAAGCGGCGGCCTTGATTTGGCGGTGTTCTTGTTTGAAACCCAGGTATCAGGGACATATCAGGTAATTGCGTAGCTCAAGAATTTGTTAAGGTAGGCACACTCATACTGAATAGCAATGCACACGTGAATATGAGTATGCCTCTTACCTCCGTTAGGCTTTTCAATAGACAAAGGTATACAGGCGAAAAAACTTTCTTAAATTACTTTACTTACATATTTGATCATTACAACCCTTTTGTAAGGATTATGACCTAGCTTACGACCAGCACTCATGTAGAGTGTTTTAATTTTGTTCTTGAGTGACGACACCTAAAGTTGAAAGTCGATTCCGAATGGTAGATCTTTGAGAAACTTTTCATGGCAATTTTATTTTGACACTCAAAGTTTTTGCCAGTATGCTGCTGAGAGGATGTCGCCGATCAGTATTGTTTTCGTATTTCATTTTGTGATGTCAAGATGTCTGAGCTGAGTTTTGAAACACGGGTTTGCGTCTAATACGCCAACATAGAGCCCATACACAATATTTCGATATGCCTGTAAGGATATTAGAGGGATTGTAGGAGGACTAAGGCCTTTCTTGGGCTTAGATGTATAACAAGGTACATGGCCTGTACGGCTTGTAAGGACGGACATGTACTTAGAGGGACTGTTTAAGCAAAATAGCGGTTAAAACTGTGCAACAGGTTATGAAAGAGTGCATGGTTCTATAAGGTACCGAGCAAAGCCTTTGCATGATTACTTTTCAATTTTGAGAATGTTTCTTAATTTCCTTTGTTTTACATTCGGAAATTGCAGGGGAATTTAACGATGGCATGTCTGGTATCCTGGTATTCGCCGTAGTATAGTAGGTAGTGTGTTCACTTATTAGACGTAAAGCCCGGGTTCGAGCCCCAGGCCAGACATCGAAACGAAATATGAAAAAAAAATATTTCTTCGGCGACTTCCTCTCAGCAGATTTCTGGCAAAAACTCTGAAATTAAATAAACCTGCCATGAAGAAGTTTCTCAAAATCTGTCGTTCGGGGTCGACGTTAAACTATAGGTCGCGCCACTCACGTATAAAATTAAGGCACACAACATGAGTGGTGTGAGAACCTAGACCGTAACCCTGACTGAAAGGTTGTAATGGTCAATTATGTATGTATGTATGTATGTTCATATGTATGTATGTATGTCTGATATCCAGAGCAATGAGTATTAAACCTTAGATTCTAAACAAATCTAACATTTTCAAGTTCAATGGGTTTATCATTTTAGATTTGATTGTAGTTTTATTGCTTCTCTGTTTTTATCATTGACTGTGTGTATAAAACTGTCTGTGAAACTCTGCAGGCAGTCGGCTCTGCGGCTTTAGGCACATGTCAAGTGCATTTTTTAAGTACTTTAAATAAACTCGTATGTATACATATGTACGTACGATATGGTATATACGTACACGTATCTCCATATGTATGTATGTATTGATTTAAGTGAATACTACTAATATTGATAATACAGTGATAGTTGCTATTGCTGTTGCTTACTTTAACATTTAAATGAAAAATCTCATGCCTCTGCAACAACAACAACTACAATAAAAAGTTTAATAACAATTGTTCTTAAATGTCTTTTAAGTTGATTTAAATATTTTCACAATGTTTTCTAGATTAAATCGATTTAAGTTTCTAAGCAAATGAAAATTCATCCACAACAGAACAACAGGATTATTTTGTATGTTTTTTAATAAGAAATTCCAGAGGAACCAATTTTCCATAAAATTAATTCCATAAACAATCTTAAAAAGTAAATGAGTACGAGAAAAATATGTATTTTAAAAACAGTATTGAATGTTAAGCCACTTAAAATGCTTCTTCTTTTTAAAAATGTTTTGAAATCTTTTTTAAAACGAAATTTATTTTATGACAGTCATGAAATGTCAAAAAATCTTTCAGAAAATTTTCTACTTTTTAAGAAGAAAACGAAATATCCCGAATCCCTTATTTCGTTTTGTATTGTAGAAATATTTTCCACAAAAAAAAAATTAATAAAATTTTGTTTTTAAATTTAACGTGAGTCCACGGTTCAAACATCGGCCTATAGGACTGTATCTATGTAAGTCAGCAATACTACTATAGTAATCAATGGTGTAATACCTATAGGTCTACAGGCAAACGAGCGGAGGAGAGTGTGAGAGACTAAAAACTTGCACGGAGAGACTGTAAATGTCAACGACGCCAGAAAGCGATCCATGCAACACTGGCAAGAGAAATGGAATAAATGGTAGATGGACAGCAAAACTTCTCCCAGATATTAACCGCTGGTTTGAGAGGAAATTTTGGTGAGGTTAATTACTATTTATAACACAACTGTTATCCGGATACGGTTATTTTTCTAAATATTTGTTTAAAATGGGGAATGGTGATTTTATGGTGTTGCGTTGATTGACGATGCGGAACACACTTTCTTTCATAGTGAGAGATGGAGTTTAGAATGAAGGAATCTTGAGGTCAAAATCGGCCTCTGTACTGTCGAAAACTTCTGCGACGTACTTCTGCGCAGCGGAGAAAATTGGAATAGCATGCCCAGTTAGTTAAAATCTAAGAAATTTGACTTGGATGAGAGAATTAAAATGGAGGTTTGAACACCTTCTCAGATTTTGTTGCGCAATCCGGACGCGGATATGAATATGAAGGCGCCAAATGGTCAGACGGACTCCACTTCGAAGTAATACCACAGTAGTTCCGGAGTGAGTACAAAGGGTCCAAAAGAGGAGGAGGAGATTTAGTGGGTGAGGGACCCACACATGGGGGATAGTGACGACTACCCTTATGGTGTGGTTAGGTACATTTACTCCTCCTAAGCGGAAAAAAACGGTCAATCCCAGGTCAATCTCCAACCCAGGTCAATCTCCAACAAAAACGAATATGAAAAAATATTTCTTAGGCGACTTCCTCTCATCAGATTTCTGGCAAAAACTCTGAGAGTAAATAGAAAATTGCCATGAAAACTTTCTCAAAAAATCTGTCGTTCGGCGTCGATTTCAAACTGTAGGTCCCGTTCACTCGCGTGTAAAATTAACACACATAACATAAGTGGTGTTGAGAAGCTAGGTCGTAACTCTGACTAAAGGGTTGTAATGATCAATTATGTATGTTATGTAAAGAGTATAAAATTTCAAATAAAATATCCTGCCTAACAGCAGAACATAATGATTTTAAAGAACCTATGTTAGACTTTAAGAGATTAAATGTTTAGATTTTGAAAAATAAAATAAAAAACTTCTGATTAAATTATCATTTAATTTTTGTACTGTAAAATCCCTTCTCTTATCTTGCAAACAAAGTGTTTTTAGGTGCTAATTTAGTGACAGCATTTTCAAGCACTTTCAAGCGTATTCTAAATCATTCTGACGCTGTTGTTTGTGTTGCTGTATATACCCATAACGCCTCACGCTTAAAAAGATTTTTATTTTAAATTTCAACCGCAAGTTGAAGGTAATGTGACGGCTCTTATCACAACCAAAAAAAGTAAAAAACTTTTTGAAAAGAAATTTCTTTTTTTTGTTTTTTTATTTTTATTGAAAAACGATAATTTTTCTGGAAGGGAAAATTCCCAAATGGAAAATTTTTATAAACACATATTATGGCTTGAGAAAGAAAAAGGACGGACCTCTACCAGGAGTGCGAACTTAACAACTTAAGACAACATAATTACACACATATACATACATACATAACATAATTGGCCATTACATCCGTTCAGTCAGGATTACGGCCTAGCTTCTCACACCACTCATGTTGTGTGTCTTAATTTTATACTTGAGTGGCGGTACCTACAGTTTAACGTCGACTCCGAACGACAGATTTTTTTGAGAAACTTTTTCATGGCAGATTTATTTACTCTCAGAGTTTTTACCAGAAATCTGCTGAGAGGAAGTCGCCGAAGAAATATTTTTTTTATATTTGGTTTTGATATCTGGTCTGGGGCTCAAACCCTGGCTTTACGTCTAATAAGCGAACACACTACCTACTAGACTACGACGACTACAAGATAGCATGATTACAACAACTCAATTCGCAATGTTTATTAAGAAAAACAACATTGTATTGGTAATGAAATTCAAATTCGCCGTATGATATATACATATATGTATGAATTCGCCTTAAACTCTGCCTAATGAGATTACGTTTTTAATCTTTCTTTAAGCCAAAATGCCAATAATAATTATTATTTTTATGCTTAAATTTTAAAAGGCATAAATGAATTAAATAATGAAGAAGAAAAACATTAATAATAACAACAAAGTATCTCTCCATTGGCAACCGTTGCTAACATTTAACATTTCGACAGACAAAGACTTTGCTTTTGATCACATTGGAAATCTGTTTGTGACATTTCGTTTCATTTCGGCCTTTTATCTGGTTTTATATTCCATACAAATCTATTCCATACATCTTTTTATTTGATTATGTTTCATTCATTCATTCATTCATTATTTATTTGCCGATTGGTTGGTTGGTAGGTGTCTCCGTATCAGCCTTGTCGGTTGCTGTTGTCAACGCAGCGTACTTTTTTTCGTTTTATTTAATTAAATGATAATTTTGCCTTCTTTTAGCCTGTTTTTTTTCTTATTTTTCTTATGTGTCTACGAGGCTAGAAGCAAAATTAGATTAATCAAGAAAATTTCTGAGCATATTGTACAATTCGGTTGAAATCCTATTTCCGAACATTTTTCAATTGGTTCGATACCTCGTATTACATCATCATCTAACCTAACCTAAGTTTTGTACAATGGGTCAATTTGACCTCCGGGTACTGTACTTGTCTCATTGACAAGTACACGTCCTCTAACCTTGGCCATACAACCACTTCTATCCATGCCGCAATGGATTGCAATCAAAGTGGGACATGTTAGATGGGCATACTCTTCAGAAAGCTTTGCTTTCTTGGGTCCTATAATGTCACGTTGTAATATTGATAGAACCTAATCGGCCATTAAAGGTTCAACATTTTCTGTCAATTCTTTAAATTTCTTCAAATCATCAGTGACGCAGTTTGTTTATATTTTGACAGGAGTCAACGTAGAATTCGATACGTCACGCAAGTATTTACCCACTCTTGCAGAACTCGATATTGATTGTTTAAAATTTGTATGGAAGGTTCACGCCTCTCCATATTTAAAAGACGCCTCAAATAGTCAGCTTTATCTGTACTACTTATAGCTTGTCTTGAAATGCCTATCATTTCAGTTAGTTTATGTATCCTCAGCCCAAGACCATCTTATGACTTGTTTAACCCTATTCGATCATGAGAATTTTGGCATCTTGAGACTTTGTGCATTGTGCTTAATAAGGTTCAGTTTGGCTAATTTTTAAACAACCCTCGTATATTCATTTCTAGATACATATCTCTATGTAAATACAAATAATTCTTCATATAATACCTGTTGTGTCTGTATGATTTTCATACTCGATAACATTTTATTTCTTACGAATTTGTTTTCCTTTTTTGTTAGCGAACAGGACTATCTATTGAAAGTGTCAAATCTGGCGCCTGATCTGTCAAAGTTATAGCTGTCAACTGCTATAAATAGTACACTGAATTGAATTAAGAAATAAAATGGTAATAAATTCAATTTCTTTCATATTTTAATTGGTGGGACCTGTAAGACGCCTTTTCGTATGTATGCAATGTGGAGTGATCGGTGGCAAAGTCTAGTTTACAAAGCGGGCAATGTAAAGCGTTACGAAATTGTTATTAACTGGTTTTGTAACATTTATCCTCATGGTATACTACGGCTTCATATCCGGTCGCATAGTGCGGGCATATTTTTCATTTAATCCTAGCTTTCAATGAATCAGTCCCCTTTGAGCGACTGGTTTAGTTTAAGCAGCTCAGAGCTTCGCTTTGCTTGACTAATGTACAGTAATCCTTCGATTTACATCGCCTCTATTTACGTTTGTTTCGATTTACGTGGTCAAATTTTTTGTTCCCCCTAACTTCAATTTGGGTCGATTGTTCGATTTACGTCGTCGTTGGATTTACATCGCCTTTTTTGGAACCAACTGCGACATAAATAGAGGGATTACTGTATTCGAAATTGGCGTTGATGGCGTTTCAGGGCCTGCTGAAACTTCATTCCAAGTCTCTCGGCTTTAAATCGTCTAGCATCCATTTTAGTAGCCATCGTAGTCTTGAAGGTATTGTGTTGGCTTATTAGACATGAGGCCTGGGTTCAAACCCCAGCTCAGACATTTTGAACAAAACGAAATCTGAAAAAATATTTCTTTCGGCGACTTCCTTCAGCAGATTTCTGACAAAAAGAAAATCTGAGAGTAAATAAAAATGGCCATGAAAAGTTTCTCAAAAATTTGCCATTCGAAATCGACTTTAAACTGCAGGTTCCGCTATTCGTGTACTAAATTAACACACACAATTTAAGTGGTGTGAGAGGCTAGGTCGTAATCCTGACTAAAGGGTTGTAATGACCAATTATGAATGTATGGATATACAGTAAGCGCCAAAAGTGAGTAAACACCACTGAAATAATTCATTTTCTTACGATAGCGGAAAAATTAAATGAGAATAGTCGAATAAATTTCCAAAAATAAAAACGTTTATTTATAACTTATAAAATGTTAAAACAAAAACAACAATTCATGATAAAGGAACTTTTTTATACTTAAGGACATAATAGAAAATTTAAAATTATATTGGGTGCTGACTCACTTATGGCGCTCACTGTATGTATGATATCCATTTTAATTGCTTTGTAATGCTTCCAACGATTTTGCAAGTTTTTCTTAAGTTTACCAACATTCTTCATGTGGAAATACTTTCAATTTATCATACCAATCGATGACAGGGCTTCCTCGACTTGGCCCTTTCAACGCAAATCTTTGCGAATTTCCACTAAATCCCTTAGCAAACACCCGTCTCGCCGATGCATCCTCATCCATTCGAACGACACTAGATTGAGGTAAATGAGACACTGAGGTCAGTAAATAGGCCTTCAATTTAAATAGGCCTTCAAATCATTAATTTTTCGAAATTAAATAAAATAGTTGGCTTTTTTCTCTAGACTTGCATATCATTATAGTTCGCTTTATAATTTCTTCATATGCTTATTGCTTCGTAAATAGGCCTCTGCTTATGAAAATATACATGAAACCGCAAACCCTTTAAAATTCAAATGATGCCATAAACGAATTTAAATTTTTATAGCCTTTAAGTATTCAATAAATTGGATTATCTACAAGTTTATCTGCAGATAAAGCTTATCTAAGCTATTTATTAATAGCAGTGCTAATGCTTGGGGTCAAAATTATCACTTCTATTGCATATTTTTAAAGAAACATTTCAATTCGCCAAACAGTTAAGAATTGTTTGCAGAGCCATGAAGTGTGAAATATTTTCGTTATTAAGTTTACTCGTCCTACAAACATGGGCCAGTGAAATAGAACTTTTAAAATATTTTCAAAATCCTGAGCCCCAAATCAACCTTAAGCCACGTCGGACAACGGTGTGTAAAGAAAAAGAAAATTGAGGTTATAAACGAAGGTCTTTAATTTTGAATTGCTTTACAGGAAGATCGCATTAGAAGGCATGGCTATCCGGCTGAAACCCATCGTACAATTACAGAGGATGGTTATGTTATCACCATGTTTCGCATACCCTATTCACATAAATTGCAAAATGCTGAACATAAACGTCCCATTGTTTTAATACAACATGGCTTATTTAGCTGTTCGGATGCCTGGATGAGTAATGGGCCCGATAATGGCATTGCCTTTCTCTTAGCCGATGCTGGTTTTGATGTTTGGCTAGGCAATGCCAGAGGCAATACCTATTCACGTAATCATACCTCACGTTCGGTGAATCATCCTTACTTTTGGCGTTTTAGTTGGCATGAAATAGGCCACTATGATTTGGCAGCCATAGTGGATTACGCTCTGGCGGCCAATGGACAAAATCAAAAAGCAATACATTATGTAGGCCACAGCCAAGGCACCACGGCCTTTTTTGTTTTATTGGCTACACGTCCTGAATATAATGAAAAAATTAAAACCGCTCATATGTTGGCTCCAGTGGCTTTTATGCACAACATGGAGAATGTATTGGTAAGAAAATTGGCACCCTATCTGGGTCATGCCAATACCTACAGTGCGTTTTTCGATAGCCAAGAGTTTTTACCCCAAAATGATTTATTCTTGAAACTCGGCTATAATGCCTGTAATAAGCAATCGAAATATCATAGTTTATGTAATGAAATGGGTTCTCTGGTTCAGGGTGCCGAAAGTAATTCGAATGCAGTAAGTTTTTCAAAGAAAAAATTTTAATTTAAAAAACCGAAATTTTTAAGTCAAGTCTTCTTCTAGAGTGCTTATGCCATAATGGCTGAAACTCATCCTGCCGGTTGTTCTACTAATCAAATTTGCCATTACATGCAGGAGCAACAGTCCGCCTGCTTTTGCCAATATGATCATGGCATAGTCAAAAATATGGCCGTATATGGTCAGCCTACGCCACCAGATTATCCTGTACATTTGATTTCAGCTGAATTGCATTTGTGGTACAGTGATAATGATGATATGGCTGCTGTGATCGATGTCGAACGTTTAGCTGCTCTGCTACCCAATCGTATAATGCATCATATGAAGGATCCCTTATGGAATCATGGCGATTTTAATGGTCACATGGAAGTCAGGAAATATGTAAATGAACCCATTATCGAAATAATGCAAAATTATGAACGAAATAAATAATAAAAAAAAAACAATCACAATCATTTTTATTTATATACTCCAAATAGCGATATGACAAGTTTATCGATTGCAATTTTATTTTTAGATTCTCTAGTACAATACCCATAATTATTGCTGTGCAAACAAAATAATATGTTATCAGTGCTAAATAATATGCCCTTGAAGTATCGGCTTAACAGGGGGTACACGCTTATCGCTATTGATTAATTCCGTTCCATTCAAAAAAAACTTAATCCATTTAATGCTACGAATATTATCAGTATCCGAAAATAGAAATATCATTAAATATTGAAAATTATGCGAGGTATGTGCAAAAATTAAGATTTGATCGTAACAAAGTTTTTCAACAATGGCCCCAAAAATATTTTCAAAAAGTTTCAACTGAACACATACCATAAATGTTCAGAACAATTTTTCGATAACTTGCATTTATCGATAACTTGCATTTATCGATAACTTGCATTTATCGACAACTTGCATTTATCGATGACTTACATTTGTCGATGACTGGAATTTGTCGTTGACTTTTATTTATCGAAGACTTTCATTTGTCGATGACTTGCATTTATCGATGGCTTGTATTTATCAACGACTTGCATTTATCGATGACTTGTATTTATCGATGACTTGCATTTATCGATGACTTGCATTTGTCAATGACTTGCATTTATCGATGACTTGCATTTATCGATCAATTATATTTTCTACGATAACTTTTCTACCCGGCAATTTTTTTTTTAAACCAACACTTAGAGGATGACTCCTATTCATACAATGCATTGTGTTGGCATATAGGAGAGATAGTTTATAGCAGAAAGGAAAGAGAAGGTACAATTTTTTTTTTACGACCAGTGGGAATCGAATCCACTTCATCAGCACTTGGAGCTTAGCACTTTGGGATTTGTATGGAAAACACATTGGTTTCAGGGTGCAGGAATTGTAGCCCTTGGTATCAGAATGGGTCTTGGGGACTAGTTAGGAAATAGGTAGGTCGATGGGAATAAGACCAACCACAAGACTTGCAGGTAACATGCCGGCTAGTTTGGGGTCATCCCTCTGAGATGAGTAATGTCTCCGCCCTAATTAAATCTCAAGCTTACGAAGGCTGAGCAATGATAGGAAAATTTTTCCATCGTTTCGATGCTCCCTCTCCGCATGCCTGCATTCGTTATTCTTAACCACGCTTAAGGGGTTCAAACGTACATAAAAGACCGAAGGTGCCGTAACGACCTTTAGGTCTAAGTATGTCGGTTTAAGGCTTCTGCCACTCTTGTTTAACATAACATACCCTATTATACTTTTGTAGGGTGCATATATATGTTCCTTTTACTGCTCTAGGGAGCATAGGGCCGCATGTAGGGTGCATACAATGGAGAAAGATTCCAAATAAAGAAAAATAATACAAAAACAAATCTTATGATAAAACATTACAGAAAAAAATGTTTTTATTTTTTTCACTGCATTTTCTATTTTGGAGCTCCTAAAAATATGCTACAAAAATTATACAATTAAGCAATTAGGGTGTCCATTTATAAATAAACTTTGACTTGCATAATTATGGTGCGAGTAATTTTGGCCAAAAATAATTGAATTTTTGGCAACAAATTTAAAAACAAAACAAAACATTAAAAATTATAATAAATCAGTGGCTTGTAATACATAATAATTAAACAAAATAAGACATTATTAGAGAAGCATAATAACAGAAACGAAAAAACACGAGCAAATTTGCTACCTTCCCTTAAGACTAGACAACCGCCATCAAATTAATATGCGGGACACGTTTAATGGAACATTTTATGCCACCAGCATATTAATATTGGGGAACTGAAAAACTTTCTTTGCTGGCTAAGACACTCACTACTGGTCAGTTGATTGCGTTAACTTAAGACCAGCGGTTCGACTCGAAACAAATAAATAAAAAATTATTTAATAATCGTGATAGGAACCGTTAAACAAAAAACAGAAGGGGAAAACAATGAAGTGGTTTTCTTTATTAATATTCCTCTATCCCCTGGTGCTGGTGATTCATGGTGAAATTGTTAGAAATGAAAATGAAAGCTCCGCAGAGGCGCCAGCTGTGGAAGCAATGGAAACTAATGAATTTGAGGAATATCTTAAGGAATTGGAATTGAAACATCAACAACTGATTCATAAGGAAACTGATTTACAGAATGCGGTACCCATAGGTCATGATAACGTCAATATTTCTCGTTTTTATTGGGGTTTCGCCAATCCTTTTGCTGCACCAAATAACAATGATTTCCTTGGCGATCAATTTAATACGGATGCCGAAGTACCTTATGGCAGTTTTGATCGACACCCTTGTAGACGTGTATGTAAGGCGGGCGATTCAATGTCCTGTTACTTTCGTCTAGCAGTGCATAACTATCAGACATTGGGTCCCGAATGTCAGAGATGCATGCATGATCCCAGTGCCTGTGAGCAGGAACAGTGTATTTATGGTGATGGTATTGCCACTGGTGTAATGGCAGTGAATAGACAAGTACCTGCACCATCCATGGAAGTGTGTGAAAACGACACCATCATTGTGGACATTCTAAACTATTTGACCGAGACCTTTACCATGCACTGGCATGGCATGCGTATGTTGCAGAATCCTGAAAGTGATGGTGCCCCCTTTATAACACAATATCCCGTACAGCCTGCCGAGGTTTATCGTTATTCATTTGCAGCCGATCGCAGTGGTACGGTATGGTATCACAGTCAAGTGGGCTGGCAGCGTTCCTTGGGCGTAGCTGGTAGTTTTGTGATACGCCAAACCAAACAGAATAATCGCCACGCCCATCTGTATGATTATGATCTGATCGAACATACACTCATGATTCAAGATGTCATTTACAATTACGACTATACCCGGCCGCGTAACATATTGATTAATGGCAAGGGCCGCAATCATTTATACAATTGGCCCGATAATGACAGTCGCTTTAGATATGAACGTTTAAGGGTTACACCCAATATGCGTTATCGCATGCGTGTCATTAGCAATGGTGTGTTCAATTGTCCCGTTGAGTTTTCCATTGAGAATCATAAAATGCTTATGCTGGCCGCCGATGGCAATGATTTACAGCCCATCTATGCTGATAAATTCTTTATGGCCTCTGGTGAAAGATTTGATTTTGTATTGGAAGCCAATCAATATCCTGGCAACTATTGGATTAAGGTTAAAGGTTATAATGATTGTGCCAACTATAGCTTGTACCAGGGAGCCATATTGCACTATAAAGGCTCTACAAGAAATCAAGCACCACAATTACAAATTGATGAGTCTTCCTTTGGACGCCAAGATCGAGCTGCACATGTGCACATTAACACTCCAGGGGAGTTATATGGTCAGGAGACCAAAGACTCACTGGACTCAAAGGCTAATGAAATACCTACAGCGGGCTTAACTTCCCTCAATCCATTAGTTTGGCCTAGTTATACGAAATTTCAAACATTTTACACCAGTTTTGGCAAGCGTCAGCAACCTAATGGTGATTTTTCCTATCAAGTGGATGATATAACTTTTAATCCGCCCCAGGTGGCCTTATTGCAGGGACGTAATCTGTATTATGAAGACAATTTCTATTGCAATCGCACTGGTTTCCAGCAGGCAGGTCGCAATTGCCAATTTAATAATTGCGAGTGTACAAATGTTTTACGTTTGCCCGCCTTTCGAGCTGTAGAACTGGTAGTGGCCAACTATTTAGAAACAACCCAGGCATTCCATACCCATGGCTATACTTATCGTTTAGTGGGCCAAGCTGTTTTGGGTAATATTAACGATCTGAGAAGGGTAAGTTGCTGTGTGAATAAAGAAAAAATGCGTAGAAATTAATTTCAAAAACTTTCAAAAAATTTTAGATTCAGGACCTCGATCGCCGTGGCCTGTTGCAGCGCTTACCCAATGATTTCCCAGCCGTGGAGAAGGATAGCATACAAATACCCGGTTTGGGTTATATTATCTTGCGTTTTATTACCGATAATCCCGGTTTTTGGTTGTACCATTGCAATATTCAGGAAAACCAATTGCTTGGCATGTCGGCTGTACTGAAAGTGGGTGAAAATCATCAGATTAAGAAATTACCCGCTAAACTGAGGTGTTAGATTGTGTAAAAGCTTAATGTTAAGAGATTTATTTATTTTAATTTAATTTTATTGTATTTATTTAAACAAAGTATACGAGGTTTGTTCCCGAAATAATATGGTGAAGTTTTTGTTTCATTGTTTGCTTTGTGAGCAGATACTTTTTAGGTCAAACATTGCTTTTTCTTGATTCAAGAACTAATCGTTTACCACCCCTCGCAAACGGATTATTATAATTTTAAGAAGAATCTAAATCGAAGTCACTATAGTGTAGTAGGTTAGGTTAGGTTAGGTCGGAGTGGTAGCTCTGATATCACAAAGCTCACTTGAGCACGCATAGCGGCCCGTTGTATTGCCACGGGTGAACGCAGTCTCTGTACTGAGCGAGTTCCACCATAATCAGGGAAGAGGAAGAAGTTGGTTAGCGCAAGGGCTGCACATCAAAGGCACGACTACCCTACACTGGAAAACCAGCCAGAAAGTTTGATAAACGAAGATATATCCTTGATATCAATAGATGATAGCTCCGTCAAGCTGACAAGAAATAGGGAGCTAAATAACCTATATCTACACCTAGCAAGAGACGGTCATTGACAAAGAAAGTGGATCTGCATCCACGACAGAAGTCGTTAAATAGGAGCCCCATTCTTTCCGCGTGTGTATCCCTAACGCAATGACCTGTAAGCACGGCCACTGTGGTTGAGATAACGTCGCGACCAAGACCAAGTAATTGGTTGGTACGCCTTCTATCCATCGAGGGCCAGATGAGTCTGGCGGTGGAGCAGGACTCCTCATTGACCCAGGATAGGTTGGCATCCCGAAAGAATTTCCGCGCAATGTCCAACTAGTCTAGTAGGTAATGCGTTGGCTTATTAGACGTTAACCCGTTTTTCAAGCGCCAGCTTAGACATCTCGAAGAAAAAACGGGACACGACAGGAGGCTTCTGGCAAAATTGTTAAAATTATAATGAAATTGCCATGAAGTTGCTCACAAATCTGTCGTTCGAAGTCGTCTTTAAGTTGGGCGTCCCGACACTTACACATAAAATTAATTCAATCAACATGGGTGGCGCAAAAAGCTAGGTTGGAATCCTGACTAAAGGGATGTAATGAGCAATTAAGGAAATAAATCTATTTAACGAATATTGCCTCCATTAACACTCACATAGCCTTTCCACTCGCATAGGCATTGTTTCAACCGGAAGCTGTTGCAGTGACCGGTGTTGAACATAATTTTCAGGGCGTTTATAACGAAGTGAATAAATTTTTTTTTTACATATCATTGTATGCAGTTTTTTTTAAAATACGCGTCGAAAAAATAAAAACCACAAATCATTGTTTATTTAAACATAAAATTATACTGGAATTACAAAAAAGAAAAAAGCAATAATTGTTTAAACAAACCCACTCTGGTTAATGTTACTGCGTTAATTAAGTGATTTTTGTTTTTTTCCATTTTATTATACCCTATGCATCCCATAGAGGTATTTTAAGTTCTTACTTGGGCTTGTAACAATTGAAAAACTTAACATACATCATGTCAAATAATGCCTATTAACAAAATTGCGATAGTTTTTCACCGAGTCGAAGGTTATACGTATGTATGTGATGGGAGAACATTACTAGGCTGTAGGGTATTACATGACCGATCATAACTGTGTAGAATTTTGTTTGCCATTTCGTGTTGAACGTGTCTGAATTGAAGTCAGATTTTCACACATGATAGTTATTTGGCCCTAAAGTCAGACAAGACAGACAGTCAATTGATAATTTTTATTTGTGTAGTGGTCGGTATGGATCGCGTGCTCATAAGCATAAACTCATTAAAGGTTGTTGTTGTTGTTGTTGTTTTTGTTTTAATTAAAATAAAATTGATAATTGAAATGGATAACACAGTGGTTTAAACAATTAAAAACTTTAAATTCATATACGAACTTTTTTTTAGATATCATCAACTCTTCAACTATCGTTGGTTGATAGACTGGATTAGCCTGCCTAACCAAGAACCTTCCCTAGCTGTGTAAAACGCATATAGACATGTTTTCTCCTTCTCTAAATAGCGGCGACTTCTACCAGTGGATTGATATGCAGCCCTTGCGCTGACCAACTTCTTCCTCTTCCCTGATTTTGGTGGAACTTGGTCAGTACAGGGAGTGCATTCACCCGTGGCATCACAACGGGCCGCTATGCATGCAAGTGACCTTTGTGATATCAGTGCTACCACTCCGACCTAACCTAATCTACCAGTGGATTCATCATTTTCACATAAAACCCTGTTTAACGATCACTTGTAACGCCTTGCGTAACTCATTTTTCTAAATGTAAATCAATGCTGAAGAGCTTATCCAATCACCCAGGTTCTAAATCTGGTGTGTTGTGGCACTTGCGAGGCACTGTAGCGGAGCATACGATACCCCACCAATTTGGTTCATGTTCAAAATCGGCCTAACGACTGCAGTAATCAAGGCTTGGCCCATGTGTCTTTATTATTTCTTCTGCATTATTTGCAGTTTAGTTAATCAAGTTTTTGCTGCTAGGCAAGTGCTCACTATAGCAGATTCTGGAATGGCAGGGTTGCCACCTTTATTTTAGTCAATTGTAAAAATATGTTTTTCTATTGTATTTGAGTGTAATAGTGATGTACTTTTGATCATTAAGGCCCGTCTTGACTTCATTGATCAGGATGAACGTCGTACAGTGTATCTCCAAAGTCCATTAGAATTCCTTCTTTTTAATCATCAAAAAGAAATGCCGCCATGCCTTAGCCAATAATATCAAGTACTTGGGACTGATTTTGGAATTCAAATTGGCATGGAATCTGAACAGATGAATCTAAATGGAAGGTTGGAGTAGGGAATGAGTGAAGGACTTTAAACTGAGGGATAGTGAAGTACGTGTTTTTTATTAGGCTTCGGAAAGCAGGCTTAAAGGCCTTAGATCAAAGTCTATATCACCAAAGAGTGTCAGACTTTTTTTCAATGTAATTTAATCCAATATGACCACAATGTATTTACAAAATCATGGAGTAAATAAAAGACCTCCTGATGTAATTTCATTGTAAACAAAAAAAAAATTAAAAAAGAAACTCTCAATAAAATAAAATAAAAAGTAAAATCAAATAAAACTCCAATGAAAGAATTGCATGCAATTCAATTCAATTCAATTCAATACATAATTAAGCTTTATTGACAGTATCAAATTATGTGATCATTAGGCCAACGCTTTCTACACCTGAGATCATAAAGCCACCATAAAGCCAATGCGCTTTTGAAATAGAATTTAAAAAAAGGGCATCTCTTAATAAAATCACACAAAAAAAAAAACGTAGACATCAAAGGGGGGGCAGGTTCTGCAGTTAGAGAATAGCAACAACGTTAACAATAAAATAAAATTTAAACAAAATCCCTGTATAATTAAATCAAGCAAATAAGCATGAAATATCATGAATACGTTTACAAAAAAAAATAGAAAAAATTTGTAAAACATCGAGTGTAACTGTCAATATATGTATTTCGTTAAAATTAAAAATAATTTCAGTTAAATTCTAACTTTTCAACGAAACGGTCGGTTCATATTCGCAATAGAATCCGCATTCGAATAAACACTGAATTTTTCAAAATCAACCAACGCCTGCAATTAAGCTGTAATCATCATCATCATTATCATCGCCATTAAAATGTCGTTTTCACTTTCATATTTAACGGTGTTTTTTAACATAATTACCATAATTTTGTTTAATTTAAATAATCATAACTGTAACGCTCAAACAATTTTCGAACGTTTTCGTTCAAATTCAAGCATTCAAGCGCCGTCATCCTTAGTTAATGATGATCAAGTGAAATTTGTTTCCGGCACAAAAGTGAAATTATTACCGTTACAATTAGGTGGTACAGCAAGTCTATTGCAACCGGTTCAGCCCATTTATAATTATGTACGTCCACATTACGTTTATTTTCCTTATTTCAGGCAAAATTTTCTAACAGGTTGGCCATACTATTATCGTCCATTGCCGGTAAGAAGTTTTTTTTTTTTCTTGCAGAAAACAAAATAAAGGAAAAACTTCATAAGAAATCATTAAAAAATCAAAAATTATAACATAAGAAATTTTAAAAATATACGAGGTATGTTCAAAAAATAAGGGCATGCTAGGTATGGAATTGTCGTTGTCCTCCCGAAATTTATCAGGACAATAGGCTTGGAGGAAACATTATAGAGACACCCCATAAAGTTTGAGAGGAATACAATAGATCGAATGGTCGCAGTACTAAGGCAAATCTTCACGGCAATAATAATATAGTAAGATGCCTTCCAATAGAACAGTAGCATATAAGAATGAAAGGCCATGCGATTTTAACCATACCATATCAATCCAGCACAGTCTGACAATATTGCCCATACCACTCTACTGTCAATTTAACTGAGACAATCGGAATGTATAAGCCCTGCAGCATAACTCATACATACTCTCCGTGAGCAGTTTGTCAGAATTTCACGACATTCAAGGAAGAGAGAGTAACGTTTAGATTAGATATGAATCTGTTTATAAGTGGCAGTAAAAACTATTGGGAGTATGACAGTTCCACATAGGAATAGCGTGGCTAAAGAACGAGTTCTCTCTATAGAATGCATTGTGCGAATTGACTATCCACGGATGTCTGAAGGTCTTGCTATGGAAAACAAAATTTATATTGAAACCAAACAGAGTTCACCTCAGGAACATCAAAGCGAAACATCAATGGAATCTTATAGCATCCAAGTAAGGTCCTATTTAATCTAATAATATCCGATGGTCTTCGATATTTAGGTTGTATGTATTAAAAACGTATCAGATTTGTTTGCCGTTTCAGCAAGTATGCATAAATTCCGCATCGAAATCGATTAGTTTGAAAAATGAAACCTTTTTAATTGGCCTTGATTTTCACAACCATTTTCTGAAATTAGAAGATTTCCTTTAATTAAAAGAAATTAAAAACTTTAAATTTTTCTTGTATTACAAATAGTTGGCACCCCAATGGCAAGCTGGAGCTAAACTAACTGGTGAAGGTATTGATGGTATGATAACATTTCAACAGCTACCCTATAATAATGACATCAAAGTGACATTAAATGCTACTGGTCTGCCGGTTGGAAAACATGCTTTACATATACACACCTATGGTGACTTGAACGATGGCTGTAAATCAACGGGTGGTCAATTTCCAAATAATTTTGTAAGTTTACGAAGAATCACAACTTTAGGAATTTTTAAAATGTTTCTATTCCCTCTTATATATGCAGCTGGGTAATATTGTTGTTAAGGAAGGCGGCGAAGTGAATGTAGCCTTTATTAGCGTATATTTAACTTTGTTTGGTTATAATGGCATTATAGGCCGTTCCATTGTCATACATGAACAGCCCATTGATCTAAATAACGTTTTAAATGCCGATATATTTTCTACAACCTTACATGCTGTCCACGATGTGCAGGCCTATCAAAATGAAGAGAAATCAGTGGGAGAAATAATAGCCTGCGGTGTAATAAGTATTATGGCTATACCAACTGCAGAAAAATAAAGGAAAAATTCATTTAAAATTACTTTCTTAAGCTTAATTTCCCATTTTTTTTTAAGATCTTTAATTTAAAATTCTTCTTTTATATTTTAAGTTTAATAAATAAAAATAAAATTCAATTCAATAAAAATTATTTTACTTCTAAGCCTTCTTTTGAAAACTTCTAGGCCTATTTTGAAAGAAAAACAATACGTAATCTGGCATCTTCATTTTATGACTAAAGTACCGTTATATTTCGAACAATAACAAGATTTTTATATTGCTGAAGCAGCACGTTGTCTATTACTTCTCTGCTAATCCAACTCTTAATAGAACGAATGTACGATTTAAAACAGTCGCTTTTAGCCTGTGGCTATAGTGGACCCTGTGAAAATATAAATCTACTCAAATGGGCAGTACGCACTGGTGCCTGTTCTACATTTTTCTTGGATTTAATTTTATGGCTAGAAGAGCAATTACAATCAGTAGTTGCGGTCCAGCAAGTGCGCGATAACATACAACGTTTATTTAGCATGATGCGCCAATCAATTTTAATGAAACCCAGTTATGGTTCGGAAGCAGCTACAAATCCTAAAGAATTTCGTTTACAAACTTTAAAGGTTTTGGTACGACAATTACAATTAAGGCGACCACCATCACAACCTGTTAATAAATTAAACTTAGAAGATTTAAAGCCCCAACAGGATATCGAAAATACGCAACAGCTTAAGAAATTAACCATAAAAGTGGATTTAAATAAAAGTTCACGAACGGGAAATTGGAATCAACGACTGGTATTCTATAATCGAAACATGTTTTAAATATAAAGCAACTCACTTTGAAGATGAATTTTAAAATGAAATACATAACTATGTAAGAAAATATATGTATACCTTTACAATGTTTTAAAATAAAATTTACAAATGCCTGTGTTCTCATTCAATGCAAAACACCAACTCTTTCTAAATGTTCTCGTTTTCAAGTACTTGCTTTTTTATTTATTTGTGTGAGCGCAATTGTCGTTTTTTGAATATGTCATAATAACATATATTCGAATTACAGTAATTCATATTTTAAATTCGCATTTAACGTCTGTGGCCACCACCGCCACCTCCACCACGATTATAATTTGAGCGACCTCTATAGCCGCCACCGCCACCACCACGGTTATCACGATCATTGTTTTGATAATGACTACCGCCGCCACCTCCACGGTTATCACGATCACTGTTTTGATAATGTCCACCACCACCGCTGCTTTGATTATAGCTGCCACCACCTCCCTGATTGTAGCCACTTGCCTGAAAATTATTACCACTTTGATAGTCCTGGCCGCGATTGGACCAGCCAGTACCTTGAACACGTCCGCTGCCCTGTATCCAAGCTTGTTCCCTTTGCTGTTGTTCGTAGTTTTGCTGAGGCTGTTGTTGTTGAGACTGATAATTACGTTGTTGAGGCTCCCTTTGAGGCTGCGAATTTTGTTGCCAATGGCCGCCGCCACCACCGGCACCGCCTCCTCCTCTTCCGCCTCGAAAATTACCGCCTCCACCTCTGCCACCACCACCAGCTGGACCAGGGGCCCTTTGTTGTTGCCAAGAAGGCATTTCTGGTGGTGGTGGTGCATGCTCGTGAGCTCTACCACCACGATCTGGTACACTACCAATAACATGTTTTTGTATCTCCGAATGTGTATTCTTACGCACATTAGCCGAACTTGTTTTTTCTATAATAGCCAAATCCTCACGAGCCGCTAACAAAGCCACTATATTGGTATTCTCGCCACCATACTTTAAAGTCTCCATTTCCTTCAATTTCTTTTGATATCTTTCCACAATCTCATTTTCTCTCGTCTTCATCTTATCCGACCACTGGAAACTTTGCACTGTCACCTCTAGACGTGTTAACAACACTTGCCTCCTCAAATTATATTCCTTATCTAAATCTTCATGTATCTCTTGCAGCTTCTGCCATTGGGCATCACTCAAGGGTTTATTCGTCTTTAGTAAAGGCTCACTTACAACGCCCTTTTTAACAGACCTTAAACGTTCCTCCAGTTTGAAGTTGAGTTTATCGAAAAAAGCTTTGGGTGCTACATTTTCTGGTGGTTTACCCAAACCCAAATCTTTCGTTAAGGACTCTAAAGCCTTGGCCGTATTTGTTTCACTTTTCGGTATGATGTAAGCCTGCTCAACAGGTTTCAAACGTAACAACATTTTAATAGCCATTAACTCCGTGGTAAGAAAATCGATTAATTGCAGTCTATCCTCTTTAGTCTCAAATCTCTCCGACAAGGGACCGGTAACGAAACGACTGTAGGGACAGCCCAACTCTTTCAGCATAGCCGAAAGTTCCATGGCAAATTCACTGGGATCGGTGCAGTCTTTACTCACCGATTCATCGGTTTTTCTGAGAATGTGCAATTCCTCAGCAAGCCATGTCACAACTTCACGAAATTCCTCACTGCGTGGGCCACCCTCAAGGGCCCGACACAACTCATCGTTCTTTAAACACTTGCCCTGATAATTCAAGGCATTCAGGGAATCAATTATTTCCAATTCAGTTTCCATGGAAATCGTTTATAATTCAATTTTCTGCTTAATTTTTAAATATTTTATGGAAATTTAAAAGCCGGCTGCAGTATTTAATAAGAAAAGTGTACACAACAAAAATCTGTCTACTGCACAGCTGTTTTCAGCACACAATTAATACAGCGTTGCCATATCTATGATGATCTAGATGTGGCAGAACATTAACCCAACAAACGGAGTAGCCAGAGATACTTTTAAGTTTTAAAAAATTATTATTAAATAATGTTGATTTTTGTAATTTGGGCCTATTTACAGCGTTAGAAAATATTTAAATAGTTTTATATCAACAAACACAACAACGTTATTCAAAAGATCATTTCTAGAGCTCTTAAAAGCTACCAACCTTGGGACAACACTTTCTCCTGTTTTCATAGTCCAATTGGAATTTATCCTATCGGCCTAACCTCACAATGCCTCGTAAGGAGTCCTGTCAGTGGTCTTACGTTAGTCTTATTAAGATCCTGCAATATGTTGGTTCTATTATTGTCGATAAACTGCTATCTTCCTAGAGCCTCTAACCTCTCCCCCTAATCCATATCGTGATGAGTCTGTAAAAGTAACAATTTAAGGATTAGGGCAAACCATTACATCACTGACAGAGTTAAATTCAGTCTGGCAAGTAAATCCCACCTTGGAACCCAACAGAGCCAGATTCAATTCGATACGAATTGATTCCAACTATTTAAAGAGCACTCCACCAAATAACACAGCCGCACGTAATAATTTGTCTGGCAATCGAATAAATGGTCCTAGATAGAAATTCCCAACTTTTATCTATGGAGTTGCGGGACTGCAATAAACCATTTAGATGCTTCTTCATTTCTTCCCGAACTTCCGTTTCCGGTTCAACTATCTGCCCAGAATAACGCCAAGATTTTTGAGCTTAAAAGATAGTAAGAGCTCACATTGCATTGGCATTCTGAAGGTATCAATCCTGTACTTACGCGATAACCAAATAAATACCGTCTTATTGAAATTTATACCCAAATACCAATCTGGAGCCCATGCAGATAGAACCCCCAAGTTCCGACTCTATAAGGTGTCCAAGTGTCTACAGAACTTTACTTCCCACTAGAGTGATCACATCGTCGGTATACTGCGGTTGAAACAATTTTCGCAGGGTTGACAATCCTTGGCCAATGTGATACTAGGTCATCCGATTGTCGTAAAGACAACTGCCTAGGAGATTATAAGCTATCATAGAGCAGCTGAGGTCGGGCTGATCGAACATCCTAAATTCCTTTCGGAAAAGGATTATTTTTGAGATCCTGAATCGTTGTCCATCATGTCACCAGGACCTACACGACACGGTTCACATATTTCACTGTTCAGCTGAACCCTAACGCAACGACCAGTGGACTTGAGGCTGAGACTTACACAGGTGGCGCAACTCCTTGGACCACCCAACTAACTGACTATTCATCTCATCTAACACACCATCTAGGCATACCTAGTAAACCAAATTTAATTTTAATTTTTTTGATTATTCAACAGGGAAGCAGCAGAGCTGTTACAACAACAGTAACCATAATACACATATTCCTTAGGTGCCTTAGGATAAAGATTCACTTATAAGGAGCAAAAACTACTGCATAAAATCTTATTATTTTCGAAACACCTTTATATGGGACTTATTGTTTTTTTTAATATATTTATTTATTTAATTATTGTTTTAATTTTTTAATTAAATAAATTTGTTTTTATTTCGCAAGCATTTTTCTCATTCTATAATTAGAAAAATAAACAAGAAATTAATAAATTTAAATATTTCTTAAAACAAAAAAATAATAATATATGTTTATACATACATATATATTTATAATTATGTATATATAGTATATATTATAATTGTATAAATTTATAGGAGGACTATGATGTATTTCATTACATGTAGTTTTTATTTAATGTTTTTTTCTTTTTATTTTCATATTAAATAGTTTATAATATTGTATTTCATATTAAATATAGTATAGTGTGATTAGATGTACTATTTCATTTTTATATTTTATATAAATTTATTATATATTATTTAAATAAACTTATTATGTATTTTTGTTTTAATTTAATTTAATTAAGATAATAATAGTACAACAACAGTTGATTACATATTTAGGTTTTACATTTTTTATAGTGTTTTATTGTTATCCTAATAAATAATTTATTTAATAATTATCATTACTTATTTATTTATTACATTTACGTATATACATAGATATGAATATAAACATTTAAACATGGTAGTAAATTTATTTATAAATTTTTGTTTTTTCAATTTTTTTTAATAATTTTATTGTTTTTATTTATTTAGTAAGAGTATAATAAATAAACACAATAATTAGTATACATGATGATGATCTTATTTTTATTTCTTTTTAATTTTATTTATTATTTTTATATTTATTTTTAAAAGCTTAATAAGCTTTCATAATTTCAGTATTTTTTTTACTTAATTTTTCTTTAATTTCTTTCATTGAATAAGCTTGGTTTCTATTTCTCAAAAATAAATTCCATGAAAATCTAAAAAAATTAATACAAGGCGTATATCCAAAGAGTTCATATTCAATTCATAGATATTAGGCTAGGTACCTACTCTAAATCCTATTTTATTCTGTCCATCTAACTTCTATTACCATTTACTGTTTTGCAAATGGCAAAAACTTTTGTTATTCATTTCTATTGCAGGATCCGTTATTGATCCATCTGTATCCTACAAAATAGTTCATCTTTTAAAAGAATATTTCCCATTTCCCTAAAACATAGAGTCTACTGATTCTGTCCAACAGGCAGTTAAGATCGATTCCTTAGATTAAGACATCCCTTATTGATATTCATATTAGACTTATATCCCATCAACCTAACCATACACTCGGAAGCTTTGTTCTTCACTACCATTTGCGGCGAACTTAAATCGAACAGTCTCTAGTGACGCTGTGGGACATGTTATCATTGTATCTGTTAGGCCAACGCAAACTAATCTCTACATCTTGCCTAACTTAATTTCATAATTTTTAAGACAAACACTGCATGATTCAGAATAAGATGAAACTAATAACAATAAAAAATAAATCACAGTACGAGTAAAAGAGAGAGATTTAAAAGTATTTAACCCACTGTAGAAATCATCAGCAATATCTACCCATACATAAATGGTCATTACTAGGCTTACGACCTAGCTTCTCGACAGCACTTATTTTGTGTGTATGTGTTAATTTTATCCATGAGTGGAGTGACCTACAGTTTAAAGTCGACTCCGAACGACAGATTTTGAGAAACTCTTTCATGACAATTTTATTTACTCCCCGTGTTTTTGCCAGAAATCTGTTGAGAGGAAGTCGCCCAAGAAATATTTTTTTTTATTTCGTTTTGTTGGATGTGTCTGACCTGGAGTTTGAACTGAGCCGTTATACCTAATAAGCCAACACAACCTACTATGTTACGACTATGTACTATGATTATGAATGACAACCGAACTCCAGTTGAGTTATCAGTTACCTAAAATATTGGTATTAGAGATGACAACGACAATTTTAAAATTTCGTTTACATGTTCTATCTAGAGAAGAATAATAAGAATTTCATTTTACTCAACTGTGACCGCATTCATCAGAGTCAAATATAAATTGAAATTTTAGATAGAAAAATACTATGCATATGAAGACATGCATTATGAAGATCAGTGAACGAAGTTAGCTGCAAGCCGATAGAAGAAAGCATTATTTCTGTTGATAGCGTACCATGATATAAACGAAAATTATTTCAAATATTTAAAGTTTAAAACTTAATATACAATTTAAATTAGAATAGTTTAATAGTAGCCATTTTAAATTGTTTTTTTTTTTTTCATACATATTTTATAATTAATTTATACATATGCATACATTAATAGGATTATTTGTTTAGATGTTGTATATATTTTTTTATGTTTTATTTTTAAAGCCTTAAAATTTAAGAACAAGTTATACTTTCTTAAATAATTTTTATTTTTTCTTTGATTTTTTTTCTTTTCTTTATTAAAAATAAATTTCTGTCTTTTTTCTGTTTTTAATTTTTTTTTTTGGTAAAAGTATAAAATTAAATATAATTTAATATAAAATTTGTATATACAAAAATCATTAAAGCAGAAAATCAAACTCTTGAACACACATTAATGAAGAACATAGGTTTAACAATCAGTATCTTTTTTTGCTTTTTTTAATATTTTTTTTATTACTTAAGTTTTTCCAAATCTCTGTCTACTTTGTTTTATAAAAATTATATATATTTTAATAATATTTAAAAAAAAAGAGGACGGAAATTAAAAAAGGGTTAAACAACAACTTGTAGAGTGAGTGTATGTGTACAATTTTTGTTACTATTGGAAGATTTATTGGCCTGGTTTGGTTTTATTTTTTATTTTTTATTTTTATTTGTTTAAGAAAACAAAATATATATTTTTTTTTTTTTTTGAAATGTAAAGCATATGTGTGTTAAAATTTGGAATTTCAAATTTCTTAATATTGTTTTCTTTTTTTTAAATAATGGCACATAAAAGTCTATCAAAGTTAATAAAATGTTTTTAATTTAGCAAAAGAAAGTATGAAATAAAATTTTTTAATTAATCAAGATTAAATTATAAATTTCGAAATAGAATTTCTTTATTATTTTTTTTAATTTCTAATTTTATTTTGAATATTGCAAAAAAAAATAATTTTTTATCCTCAGTAATAATATTCAAATTTGCATCTGGCTGCAGCCAAAGGAATTAATGCCCTTAATAGCAATTTTTAATTCATGCAATACAGAACAAATTTCATGAAAAAAAAATCGTTTTTCAATGGCATAAAGAGATTATTTTCTATTAAGCAATAAAGGCCAAGTACAGTGATGAAGCAAATGCCTTGCGTCCTTTTTACAATGTACTACATATTATCATAGTCTAATAAATGGTGTACTCCATGTAACATTCTATTCATACATAAACTACAAGAAGTCATTCGAAACAGCGAAGCGTACATTTAAAAAGCTCAAACAGAAAGAGAGTTCTTACTAAAAATCATTGGAATATTTGAAGCTGTATACTCTGCATTACTTTTATAACATCTTTTGAAGTGAAACAGAGTTGCACCCTCTCTCCGCTAATGTTTGCTGCTACCCTTGACCACATAACAATCGAATTGGCTTGAGGCTTGGCATATATGCTGAAGACTTTGATTTTCCATAATCTCATTGATATGCCAGCTATTTCAAACTAGCTTGTCAATTTCACATGAATAGTAAACAGACTTGAAAGTGAATTTTATGAAAACTTATGCAAAGCTACTAGACAACACATATACAGACTTCCTAATTCGTATCGCAGGCCAAACAGGCCGTATTGTTACTGCGTTAAGCAGAGGGACAAAGTCAACAATAGATTATTCAAAGCAAGATCTGCTTTTGAAGGCTTAACTCCCGTAATGGAGAATTCAAACAATCGATAAGGTGTGAAATTCAATCAACAAAAATTACTAACAAATACCCAAACAACACAATAATTGCAAGTACTTTTGTTAACTTTAAGTATTTTCCATCTAAGCAAGTACATACAGCTCTAATGGGTTTACAATCTACACCTTACCCTCTAAAATGTTGACGATTATATGCTAAGAATCGATGATATGAACCAACCCAATCAAATCTTAAGCTTCGTGTTTCGTAGTTTAGATTCTTTACTGTTGTTGTTATTGTAACAGCTCTGCTGTTACCTCCGGAAGTATCTCCCTTGGGAAAAAACTTCGGGTTGATGCAGCTTTCGCTGCGTTGACAATCCTTGGCCGATGTTGAGTCAGGTCGTTCCGGAGCGAAGATCCGATTATCTAGTGGTTGACTGCCTAATAATGTCTGAATTTTATTCAAATATCAGTCAAATTATATAAACCCATTGGCATTCGGTTCCCTCTGTCACTAACCATGTTTTTCGAAATAAAACTTATAGTAAGACTTATAGAACACAAGTAGGGAATATATATTTCGTAACATTAAAAAATCAACAAAATCTGTTCATTACGTTACATTTACATACGTTACGAAGAGAGACATGCACGCCAGTCCTAATAAGTAGCCGCCAAATAGTGACCGAACAAGCGCACAGAAAATTTCTTGTATTTCTTACAGCTTGATACGACGTTTTTCTTGGAAAGCATTGGCTTATTGATAGGATCACAAAAAACTCTCTAAGTCAGAAACTGTCTAAAACCGATATGATTTTATGGCATAACAGCTGTCTCAGCTTTACACACAAAGAAAAAAAATTCAAAGACACTAAAACAAGATCTTACGAACAATAACAGTAACAACTTGGTACATGAGAAACCTGGTACGTATGTATGTACATAAAGATCTTGATGTTTCAACTGTGAAAAAAGATTTGGAAAGTATTTTCCATTCAAAGCAATTGTTATTGATTTCTTTAAATATGGCTGAGTTTGTTTTTTCTTCTTTATTTTTTTTTTTTACATTTTTGTATAACTATTAAATAAATTTATTATTTAAATCTTAAAAATTAATCACTATAATTTAAACAAAAGGAACTAAATCGAAAATAGTTTGATGTATGCATACAAAAACGAAAAACGATGCAATTTGTATACAATTACTGAGGATTTATTTTCTGTAGTTTGAGTTTTAATAATTTGAAATAATTTCGAATTTGTTACGATACGTAAAAGCTGGTGGTCTTTATTTTTTTTATTTTATTTGTTTTTTGTTTTTCTACAACTTAAAAAAAAAAAAACTCATGATTTCATTTGTTAAATTTTATGCAACACAATGGGAAAAGTTATGCCTACATACATACATACATACTTATATTGTTATAACGAGAAAATAATCATAGAAATTTTACTTATAAAATTAGCAGTCTCAAAACAAAATTATTCTCTTGATTATAATCATATTTTTTTTTTGTTTGATTTTGTTTTTTTCATCTTTTACTTTTTGCTACAAAAAATAAATTAAAAAAGGAAAATTATAAAAAGAAAAACAAAATAAAAAATATTAAAAAAGAAAAGAAAACATTTTAAACAAAATTAAAGTTTTTTAAAAAATTAAAAACCACTTTAAGATATTTTTCTTCTTTACTACTACTTAAAAACACAATAAAAAAAAATAGTTGTTAGACTGTATAATAATAATAAAAGAAAAACTAAATAAAAACAAAAAAAAAAAAATAATTTTAATAGAAATTTTTCTTACACAATCCTTGTTGCTTTGTTTAGCCAAAAAGATTACTTTCAGCAACAACACCGCCACAACCACTTTGGTTGGCGTAACGTAGACGTAGACGTTCTAAACAAAACTATATTGATTATCGACAGCTCGCGGTGTAGTGTTTTGTGTAGAACTACTGGAATCGGAAAATTGTATATGCTGCTGCTGTAGTTGTTGTTGTTGCTGTTGATGATGGCGTGAGGATGCAATGCCACCAGTGGCGGCTTGTGATTGTAACGACACGCTTGAAGCTCTAAGGTATTGTGTAGAATCATTAACGTTTGCTACGGGCGACGAGGCTCTCATCATGTCCAAAGCATTCGTCGTCGGTACGGGTGTGGAACGTTGTTCAAACATACCACCCGGCGATGTGGCATGTTGGTGTTGATGCTGATGTTGATGTTGATGATGGTCGAATGTGTTTAAATTTTGGGAATTTGTGGTGGCATGCATTGTATGATTTTGACTGATGGCCGTTAAAATATTGTTAGTTGTTGTGGCAGCAGATGTTATTGTCGTTGCATTTGTTGTTGTTGTTGTTTGTTGTATATTATGTTGTGATTGCATTTGTTGTTGCTGCTGATGCTGCTGCTGCTGGCTCTGATGCGTTAACTGCTGCTGCTGCTGCTGTTGATATTGTTGCTGTTGCATTGTATGATTATTATGACGTGTTGCAACACCTGCAGCCAATAGTAATGCCAAATCCATTTCGTTTGTTTTTAAACGAACACTACAATTCATCGATATGACATCTTGTAACTAAAATTATGAAATTAAACAAACAAACAAAAAAAATTGGAATTGCAATTACGATTTAACATAAGTACGTACATCTCTTATAAAATTCTTTATAATGAGAATGTTTAAAAATGTCAAAAAGAAAACAAAACAAAAGAAAATAAAACAAAATCTACCACATGCCTTTAATACCATATGCAATAGAGGTAATCATTCCAGATAGTTGAGCTTTAATAACGGAACACAACATAACTAATGTTTAATATATGGTTTAATTTTTGGTCTATACATACAAAAGTAAATGAAGAGAAAAACTACTACAACAAAAGAAACTACCAAACAAAAAAAAAAAAGAAGAAACTATGAAATTAAATTAACTCAAGATTCTTCAATAATTGAAACGAAATTATACAGAAGAAAATATTATCAGTCGAGAACACAATACCTTATAAGAGTGTAAATACAAATGTTTCAATTGGATATCAGTTCTTTTGGAGAACAAACTAGGTGTATTAAAAAGAAATTGTATACTCTATATATTAGATTTGTAGAAATTCAATTGAATCACACTCCATTGAAATCATTTAAAAAACCCTTCAGTCAGTATCACTAGATTTGATAAACTTCTTCACGATACTTAGTTTACTGTTTAAGATTTAGTCGCAACATTGTTGAGAGGGTGACGAAGGTATAAAGTCGAGGCTAGGCTCTAGTAAGCTAACACATTATCCACTAAACTACAGATACTACAATTCGATCATTAAAAAAATCTTTGAAAATTGTATGTTTGCTTGTCAAATTTTTGAACTTTTCTTCGACAGTAAGTCAAGCGGCTGATGATGTGATCCAAATGCTATAATCCTGAGTTATGCTTATTTTTGAATTTAATTCCAACAATTTAGGTTTCATAATTGTCTTCAAGGGCCTTGTGATACCAGTTTTACAAAGTTTTCGAAAAAGGCAACCTAACATATTGATAGAAAAAATTAAGTACAACAGAAATTAAAAATGATCTTATGTACATAAGCTTCAACGTTTCCATGGATTAAAAGACTTCTATACTTTCTAGAAACCTTTCTAAGTCATAATATTTCTTTACCTAAACTGATGACAAGTTCAGAATTAATTTTTTAATCTCAAAAGTTCTTCTATTTATAAAACCAAAGCCTGCATTATAAAAAAAAAAATTCAAAAGAAAAACTAAAATAAAGAAAATAAAAAATTATCACTGACACTGAATGGACTCCAAAATTTACTCAAATCTCACATGTCTCGGTGATGGATCTTGTTGTTGTTGATGTTGTTGATGTTGATGTTGCTGTTGTGATGTACCATTTACACTAGCCGTTGAGGCTCCTGTAGCTGTAGCTGTTGCTGTATTGGCTGCCGTATTTACTGTTGTACCACTATTTTCAACTGCCGTTGTACCGTTTAATTCGTTTGTTTGATTATTATAAGGAACTCCTTGATTGTGTATGTACTCGGTAAGCGTAACATCTGATGTTCCACCCGATTCTAGGGGTATAGGATTGTGTCTAAAATGTTCCAACATTTCCTGTATGGAAGGGAACCATAAATGTTGTACCCGACACTGGCCCTTATCGGAGAGTGTCATACGCAAATGTTTGGCACGTCCATTAAAATTAAAGGTGAGCACAAATTCACCTTTACGTGTCTCACTCTGACGTACTAAAAAGAAACCATGACCTTGTGCCTCATTTTGTAATACCATACGAGCAGCGTCTGATCTTGGTAATGTGCCATGAAACCAGGGATACTGACGCATTTCGTTAGTAATATCGATGACATTTAAATCGGCATCAGGATCTAGACCATCACAGGGTTCAATATTACTGGAGGAAGATAAACGTTGTTCACCGCGTCGCGGTGGTACATCAGGACCAACATTACACTGGCCATCGGCAATGGCACTATCAGCTGTGCCCGCTTGCAGTGAGGAGAGAGCATTTTCGGATAGAGAGCTGCTAGGCGCTACATTACCATTTGAGCCCATGTTATTTTGTTGATGATATTGGGGATTTTGAACAGCATTCAATGTGCTATTCGCATTTGAATTCATTGTGACCGGTGAGGTTTGCATAGCAGCGGCCATTACTTCAGAATCTGTGGTAGGCTGTTGTGTTGGTGGCGTACGCATACAATAGCGTATAGTGGCCAACCAGCTGCGCATGTCATCAGCATCCTGGGCCTCAATAACATATTCCATATTGTTGTCGGCCTTTAAAACGAATGTATTTTCACGATCTGGCATTTCCAAGGCGGTCGTTTCACGAGCCTCAGATATTAGGAAACAAAAAACACCACAACGTGGCTAAAATTGCAAAACATATGCAAAAATGTGTTAAAGATCATTTTAGAAACCATTTTAGAACAAATAAGGCATAATACCTTTGCTGCTCTTGGTGGCATGTAAAATTCCAACATATAACCACCCACTGCTTTCACTAGCACCAGACGACATTTTTCCCATTTTTGTGTGCCTGTCGGTTGATCTAAACTTTCGGGTGTTAAGTTATTGACCGTACCTTCTTTGCGACATTCTACAACAATTTTATGCATTTTCTTATTGCTCTTACTGTTGCCCTCTTCATCGGAACTCTTGTGGAATAGTGTCTGTAAGAAGAGAAAATTCTAATGATATTACGTTTTTTTATTACTGTTCCATTCGGAAGACATCTTAAACATGTGGTGGCAATGTAATGGTTAATTTCACAAACCTTTCCTTTGCGCAGCCCTTTAAACGAGAGTCGTCGAAAGAATGCCTTATGAAAGATTTTCGGTGACTCCTCTGAGTAATCATTTTCTTCAAGGGCTCCATTTCCCACCTGTAAATGAGAAGTAAAAGATTGTGACCTTATTTCCATTGAGATAAATGCCTTATAAATACAAAAAAGAAAAAAAATTGTGACTCACTTTTAAATTGTTACGCTTGCGAAAGAATTCTTTTTCGTAGTGTTCGGCAAAGGATTCTAAAAATTTATCACCGAAATTTCGATGCGATAAATTTCTAGCCTCTTCGGGCGTTAGACTTTCGTTGATGTAATTAATACAAGCTTTGGCAAAATTAGCGGCCGCAACACGAGCATGACGATCGGAAAACTCTTCCCAACTGGTGCCACATGAATATGGCATACCGGATGATGATGAATTCAACATACTGCTGCTGGGTATTAAATCTGATGCACTAACGCCGCCTACAGCACCAGCAGAACTGCCACCTAAACTATTGCCACCGCCGGTGCCACCAATGTAAGCGCCAACGCTAAAAGCTGCCGTACTATTGCCACCCATTATTATATTTTGTTGTTTTTGTTTTTGTTATTATTTTTGTTTTTGCTGGTTATTTTGGCTGCCTAGTAATGATGACGATGATGATGTTGATGTTGATATTTGTCACTCCAAAGAAACACAAAAACAACTAGCTTAGGATAGATAAATAAAATGAGAGATAGAGGAAAAATTTATCTCTCTCTCTCTCTCTCTCCGTCTCTCTTAGTTGAGCAATAGAAATGAAATTCCTGTTTTCTACAAAATTTGATCCTCTTTTGAGTATTTCGTTTTCTTTTTCTTATTAATCTTATTGGCTTATATTATTGTTGTTGTAGTTGTTTTATATAGAATAAAGGAATTTCCACGATTAGTATTTTTGGGGTAGAGTATGTATGTGTTTTAGTAACTAGTTATAGTTGTAATATATGTTTAATATTGTAGTTGTTGTTCTTATACTTGTTCTGATGATTTGGTTGCTGCTGCTGTTGTTGTTTGTTGTTGCTAATGTTGATGATGATGTTACACCCACACATAAATTCTTTTAGCAGATTGACACAATTCAATTGTTGTTGTTGCTTTTGTTGTTCCTAATGTTGCTTGTTTTGCTTTACTTTGATTTATTTACTTTTTTTTCTCTCTCTCTCTCTCTTCATTAGTGTTGTTTTACTTAATTCTCATGTTGTTGGAATGATGTTTTGATTGTGATGTATTAATTGTCTGTAACGAAATTACGGCAATAATATAAGAAAAATAAGAAAATCTGTATTAAATGGGGAGGCAATTTAAAAAACGTATAAAATGTAAACAAATAGCCAGGCAGTCGGGCGGCTAATCAATCAGTCCAGAAAATAAACAACGCGCCAGCCAACCCAGCTACAATAGTCAACAACACACACTCGTGTGACATAAATTTCAATTAGTTACGCTAATTCTAATTAGAATTTAAAAATAAAACAAAATATCAACCGACACGTTTGTACGATTTTCATTCATAACTTAATGCACAACAGAAATTTGTAAATTTTTTCTCTTTTTCTCTTGCTCTCTTTTGTAGATTTGAAATTATTTTTATCACTCTCTTCTTGGATGGCATACACAGCGTTGCCAGGTGCCAAGTTTTTCCTTTTTTTCCAAGTTTTTTGAGATCGAATAAAGTTTTCATTAAATTCTTTTTCTAACAAAACAAGTTTTTTCATTAAATTTCAATTTTAACTTTTTTCAATAAATTAAATAACAACTCGAAATATTTACTCCAGGGCAAGATATCAAAGAAACACCAACAGGGCAAGTAACAGAGTCAACGGACTCCGGTACTTTCTTTTTAAAATTTTGGTACTTTAGTAGAAAAAAAGTTTTTCTTGCTAAAAGCAAGGATTTTTCCAGAAATAAAAAGTTTTAAAAAAAAATTACTGGCAACGCTGGGCATACATATACCATATGAGTATATGCAGCAGGTTACCAGATTGTATAATTTTGAGGTAAAATTTAAGATCGTTGTAAATGTGTTTGGCTATTGTTATTGCAATACATTTTTGTTAAAATTGAAAAATTTTTTAAATAAATTTAAAGTGAAATGTTGTTCTCTTATGAAAAAAAATTATAATCTATATGTACAGACAACCTATTGATAAAACTAAATCAACTAATATAACGTACCGAGTTATCCATTTAGCGGTTTAATGCTCAAAATATGCGAATAAAAATTTTTCAAAAAGTATCTAATAAGGAAGCTAAGAATGAGAAGCTAGGCTGTAATCCTGACTGAAGGGTTATAATGGACGATTATTTATGTATCTAATAAGGATCGCCGACTACGACAACCGATCTAGAGACGATCATTTAGATGATATTTTGCTTTAAAATTGTAAGTAAGTTCAAAACCATTCATGCAATTATTTCGAATTGATAATGGGTGAAGTTCTTACTCGAAGGTTTTTATACGAAATTTTAAAATTTCAAAAGCTTTAGTCTTACAGCTTTCGAAAGGAACATAAATTTCGAAATTGTGTTGTTGTTTTAATACATTTTACATACATACATAATTTGCCATTACTACCCCCTTCAGTCAGGATTACGGCCTAGCTTCTCACGCCACTCAAGTTGTGCGCCTTAATTTTATACAGATTTTTGAGAAACTTTTTCATGGCAGGTTTATTTACTCTCAGAGTTTTTGCCAGAAATCTGCTGAGAGGTAGTCGTCTAAGAAATATTTTTTTTCATATTTCTTTTTTGATGTCTGACCTGGGATATGAACCCTGGCTTTTACGTCTAATAAGCGAACACACTACCTACTAGACTACGGCGACCTGTCTTAATTTCTGTCTGGTAACTTTCTATGTAGTTTCGATTTTTCTATGTAGTTTTGTTGATGTAATTTCATTCTTGTAACTTCTTTGCTGTTATGATATTGTAATTCTCCGATACTAGTGCTTTTTTCATGTTCTTTTTAATGGTTTGTTCTGTTTTCGAAACAATATTTTTCCCCAATACACAAAATAAAAGGTATTATTCCCCATCATGTAATTCCCCAAGAATTTTTCAATCTCGTAAGGGGTAATACGTTTGTTTAAGAAAAGATTAATGGCAGGCTTGGCTTTAAGTACAAAAAAGAAATGAACAACAAACAGAAATAAGGAGAACAAAAAAGAGTTGCCAAATTTGTTTGTAATGTATTTATTCATTTAAATGAGCCACATATAAAGAGAATGCCGATTAATTAATTTATGGCCCACATGTGTCAATCGTTTAGCAGAGAAACAAAGGAAAAAAACCGGAAATCCGACACCTCCAAAAGCAATATAAAAAAAACATTTTTTTTTTATTAAATAAGCCCAAAACGAACAGCGGCCAGACAGTCAGACATTCAACAGCAAACAAAAAAAAAAAAAAGAAGAAGAAATAAGCAAAGGAGGGAAAAAACTCGTTTCATATTAAATTATTAACAAAATAACAACAAATTAATAAATATTTAAAGCTCAATTAATGAATGGCAAGCCGCAAACACCTGTTTTGTTATTGTTTTTTGTTATTTTTGTATTCCTCTTTTCGTTTATTACCACACTAATAATATTATTTAATCAACATTTTTCGAATTCTTTTTTAATGGATAGTGACGGTAATGATGAGATATTTTGTTACTAAATAACTACTGCTGCTGCTGCTGCCGCTGTTGCTGCTACAGCAGCAGGGCAATTAAGCATCGCCTTATAGCAAGCAATTTATAAGAATGTGGAGATTGTTTAATAAACTAATCTCACACAAAAAGAATTAAAAATATTTAAAAATCATTCAATCATATAATACATATTTGCGAACGGAATAGTTTTCTATATTTTGAACTTTTCTATACTTTTTCTATTCTTGTAAAGAATCTTTAATATGTATTTGTGTGTCACAGATCCGGCAAGCATCTTGGCACTAATCCGTCTAAGGCGGATCTTTTCTCCACAGCTGAACGGAGTCTAGTGACTAGGTACTTGGTGTTTCTTTGGATGGAACGCTAGCATGAAAGAAGAACAGATAGATAGGCGATTGGTTTTTCACACTGGGGCGGTGAGGTGAAGTAGCTCTGTGAGCGATTCTCACGTATTTCACTATTGTGTAATGATGAGTGAAATGTAATCCAAGAGTACTGGTTTGATAATTGATTCAAACGGGACATACATCAACGGGCTGATCAATCAGGTGATAAAAAGGCGAATTTATTCTTCATTATGGAATAGTGGAAATTACAGAATTTCCAGGTTTTTATAACATAGTAGGCTATAATGACTAGCAGGTGGGGAAGGGTTCCGGTTCTCTGCTGGTTTTATAGCAATGTGGGGACCGAAATCTTTTTAGCATATTTTTATGAAGCTAGCCACAATGAATAGCTTCTGGTCTCTAAATGGTGAAAGTGTTTCGCCTGAATTCGTATCCTTAATATAATGGGGAATTTTTTTCAAATGTGAAGTAAATTTTCATAAATTTCAAAATGTTTTATTACTTATTTCAACTTCGAATTGATGTTAATCTAAAAAAGGTGCATTATTTACAAATTATCATCATGATCATCAGCCCCTGTGTTAATACAGCGTTTTGTTTTAACAGATCAAGTGTGAATTTCCATTCAAAAATAAAAAAAGAACAAAAAAGTTAAATTCAAATATAAAAATAAACAATGAAAGTTAACAATAAAATTTTTCAAGTTGAGTAACAATCTGGTATTTTCTATATGTATATACATACAATTATCATATATATTTTTTCTTTCTTAATTTGCAAATTAAAATTAACAAAAACAAACACAATTATTAATTTGTTTTAGTTAATCTCCCATTTTATCTGGAAAAAACAATGGGACTTTTTTGTTTTGCTTTGAATTAGTTAAAGGCGACGAGTATTTTTTGTATTTTTTATTATATTTTTAATTTATAGCGATCATAATAACATTCATTCATATTCATTTGATTCCCCCTCAATAATATTTCGTGTTCGTAAATGCGATAATCTCATCAGGCACGTGTATTATTAATGTTGCAATTAAAAATGCAATATTTTTATTTTTTAATTATTTTAAAAAAGGCAAGTATCTCAAATACCAGAGCTATTAATTTAAAGTTATTTTTGATTCTTTACATGTGGTTTATCCATTTGGTGCTTTAAAAACCACCGGTCTGGAAAGGTTATCAGCTGTTAAATATCTTTCTTCCAAAGTGTCAGTCATTTCGTAAAACTTTTGCCATTTACGAAATGGTCGTTTAACAATTGATCACAGCGTTAAAAAGCTGATTATAAAATTGGAGATTCAAACGCGGATGCTTTACGAGCAAATCTAATTGCCGTAAAAAGCCATTCTCCATACAATTAATTTAAAAGCATTAACCATTTGGCAACACTATAAATACTAATAACATCGAAGAGAGAGAGATTTTAATGACATTACAATAATTACGGCATTAACAACCATTACAATAACAATATCAACAGCAGCAGCCACAGTCGAAATGGAAACAACTTTGACTGCGACGTCAGCGTAAGCTAATAAATAAACAAATTAAATCATAAATAATGAAAAACAAATAAACAAGTGTCGTCTTCCCTTGTGACTTGAATCACAAATTGTCAGACGATGTCGACAATTGTTATTGTAAAAACTTTATCATTCGCACCTCACCTCTCTCTCTCTCTCTTTTCTCTGTTTACGTACGTACGTATGCATGCACTTGAGCTATTGTTGTTTGTTTCGTGATCATATGTAAAGTTAAAAATACAACAATAATAGAGAAATGGGTGTCCATAGCCAATCAAAAAAATAGAATATTGTATACGGATTTATTTACATTCACACACAAAAAATTAAATTTATTAGATTTTTTCTCTCTCTTCATAAATACTATGTAGTTTAAATATAGTAATATATGTATGCATATGTATATTTTTTGTATATTGTAATTTATTATTTATTTAAAATGTTTTAACTAGCCCCCTTTTTCTCTCTTTCTTGCCATCAATGTAATATTTTTTTGTGTTGTTGCCAATGTTGTCAATTATTGTGCCTGAAACAGAATTACATTGTGTTATTTGTTATTATTAATCTTTTTTTTTTTTTTGGTTTATTTATAAAAATGTGCGATTCTATTTTTAGTAATTGTTGTTGATTGGTTGGCGTCTGTAAAATTTGTTTAATTTATTATGATTCATATTTCGTCATTTCGACATTTTGTTTGTAGTTGCTTTCAGATTTGTGGGGCAATATCAAATTCAGTTATTTTTAAAACAAAATATAAAAATATTCGAGAACGTCTGGGTTATTTGTCATATAAAGAAATATTTCTATTTTTAATTAATTAAAGAATGGCCAAATAAAATTTGAAACAAGTACTACGTACATATGCACATAAAAATATTCTAAATATTTGAATAGAATTTAAAAATGAGGTACATATGTACATATTTATGCATAGATAAGAGTTCAATTACATTAATCACTATATCCTTACATATTTAAAAGGAATATTTTAGTAGCAAGCCTGTTATAGTAATATCTTCAAAACAGCGTAGACACACGAAAATCCGATCCCTCCCCCAGCACTTTTGATCTTCCTACCTGACCCATTTACTGGCAAGGCCGTAGTGCCATACTGGAGGTTTGGGACCAACTATAAAATCGCCCTCAAAATGTGAACCTAACCTAAAAAACCGTTTCATTACCGGGTATATAGCTGTACACCGGAACCCAAAAGAGACGGAACCAATCTGGACTTCTTACAATCACGCAATGCCATCCTGTCTGTCAGACCGACGCAATGGCATCCTGACTGCCAACGAAGATTACATAAGATTTTTAACCTGAAATTACCTTTCTAGCTACGGCTTAAAGATCCATCAAGATAGCAAAAATCTTTGCCTGTCTGAAAAACGCTAGTCATTATTCAATCAATGATTTACTCAGTAGACGAATGTAAAGTATTAAATAAATATTCATTTTATTGTTACAAAACCTGTAATCATTTTTATAAAAATGCTGACAATATTTTTTATCATTTAATATTCAACTATTTATTCTTATTTACCATTACTATTGTTGTTATTGTAATTAAATTATTATTTAACTTTCGACAATCAACAATAAATGCATTCATATTTACTCTTCGACTACAACCAATAATTGTGTATAAAACTTTAAGCAGACTACCCACCATTACTAAAAATAACTAAAAAAAATTTAATACTAAAATCAACAACGTCAACAACATTGTTGTACTAAAAAAAGCATTTTGTAAACAAATAATAATTAAAACAGAATCGAAAACAACAACAAAAATACACAGCCGCAATATGAATATGTACATACATAATATGTACGTATGAAAGCGTTTAACTAAATGAAACCAATACAACAAAAACACGAGTTAAAAACAAAGCAGATAATCAAAAGAATGCCGTATGCTAGCCGCATCACGATGACGGCGCTTAAAAATTGAAACAGTGTGAGGAAAAATATAAACAACTTCATAGAATATACAACAACAACAACAAAAGGAAAGGTTTTCTTACGTACAAGCATATAATGGAGTGAAAAGAAAAACAAAAACTACAATAATGGGTTTATGTTTGATGTTCTTCACGTCCAACGTCGTTGTTTCGTCCCACACATTTTATCAATTTAAATTCTTTTTAATATAATTTAGCGTTTATTGTTGTTGTTCTATTTTACTTTGCCCAATTCGACGTGTGCATATGATGATAATTATAGCAAAATAACACCTAAATAGTAAGGGTTGCCATAAGCAAATAATTTCAAAAAATGAAGTTGAACCTTACGCTGATTACCAATTAGGAATGGTGTACAGCTGACACTAGTTTGTTTTTAAATAAAGACGAAAAAGAAAAAAATTAATCTTGTTTATAGGCACTATAACTATAAGTAGTAACAAAATCATATTAGCCCTGAAACCGATTTAATTATAAGCTATACCATCTGTCAATTTGTATTGCCTCGCAAGAAAAAATTTATGAACGAACAAAAATTCACTGACACAAACTACACCAAAAACGTTTCAATAAAATTTCTATTAAGTTTCAATCATTCCCTCTGATTTTATATCCCCTTATCAAAAATAACTTATGGCAACTCTATTTAAATTAAATTATAAGTAAAAACAGACAACCAAACCAAACAAACCATATTAAATTTTTATTTATTCTAATTTTGCAAAAAATTAAGTAAAACAACTTCAGAAAAGACTATATGTTGACGCAGTGCCTATGCAAACACATTTAAAAAGCAAAACTCACACACACACATACACAACAATAACAGAACGAGATGGTAGTATACGAAGAATAAACATAATTTTAACGATTAATGGATGATATGAAGAAAAAAAACATACAAAACCATGGAGAGAGAAAAAAGTATAAAAACAAATGAAAGCAAAAGTAAATTGAATAAAAGTTATGAGACAAAACAGAAAAAATAAAAAAATCTAGAAAAGACAGGCTAAAGAAACTGTTATGAAATTGGGAGGACGACACACAATGATGACTTGAATATTTTTACTGTAGCCCACATATTGTATGAGATATCAAGAGTAGAATACATGTGTGCACTCTGCATGTGTTTGAGCGTGTGAGTGTGTGTGTAAATATGTTATTGCCAACAAAACAGCCTTGAAAAAGGACACTCGTTAAAAGGATGTTGAATATAAGAAATGAAAAAAAAAACATAAAAGAAATACTACGACGTTAGATCCTCTTAAAAAATGTGTATGTATCGCTGAAACACAAGAGCAAAGCACAGATAAGACATAACAAATTGCAATGGAAACAAAAATATTGCCAGACGTAAAAAAAATATTATTACACAATATATTTCCTTTCCGTAAAACAGAAATGACACAAAGGAAAGTATATCTATTCCAATAATAAAAATAAAAGCCATAACTGAACACCATTAATAATTAAACAGAAATTGTTGGAATTAGGAGTCCTGCCAGGAATTTTTGTTACATCTTAGATGAGATTAACAATATTCTAAATTACAAAGGATCTATACATAGGCTAACCTCTAACATACATATATACATATATATGGTGCTGAGCCTATCAGGGAATCTATTGGGATCTATTTATATAGGCTAAACTGAATGATGCTCAGAACAAATTTACTTAATTTGGAGAATATTAATGAAATGAAAGAAAATAATAATAATGCAGACGAATAACTAATTCATTTGAAGAGCTGATTGCACCCTTTTAAAAGAAGCGTCAAAATTATAAAAGAATTATATGAACGCCACTGTGTGTAAAAATCTACAAAATATCCTTAATAAAACAATAACAATCTGGCAACATATTCCCGCTGATATATAGGCTGTTCTTTAAACTCCCCAAAACAATGAGAAACAGTAAAACAAAAAACAAAACCACATTCTATGCATACGACAAAAACAAAGAAAAAAATAATAAAATTGTCAAAACAACTACAAAAAGAAAAAACAATTACAACCATCCATGTAAGAACATTGAACATTGTTTATTCGTCTCTTTTTGTTGTTGTTGTTTCATATAATACATTTTTCTTTGGCTTATTTTTTTATTGCGCCGTAAAATAATTTAGTCTAAGCTTTAATACATATACTAGTTAACAATAAAACTGTTTTATTATTCTGTTCTTATTGGGTAAATTACCTTGCACTTGGTTTAGCTCGTTTTCGTTGTTGTTGTAGTTATTCTTATTGTAGTTGTTATTTTTGTTATTGTTGATCTTTTATGATTTTATTTTTCCTCTTCTTGATATAGGCTCATCAACATTATTAAAACCAATTTTGAAGCATATGTGCTACACACAAGCATACATAGATGTGTAGTAGTATATTATATGACTGACGGTTATTATTGTTGTTATTATTCTTATTTTTTTCTTGTACGTATATGTACATGCCTCAATAATGCACAAACACCAACACTACTATACAATGGATGATGTTTTGTTTTATGTAGAGTGGTGTACACCTTGTCTTCTCTTAACCAACCTCAAAGAAAAATCAAAAATGAAAACACTCGCTTACTATTACTGTTGATTCTTTTATTTTTTAGGCTTGGAGTAATTGGAAAACGACAGCACTACTACACATAAGATTTTAAAGAAAACCGTAGCTACTTCTTTTTAACACTTATAATTTATTAAATTTTATTTTTTTTCCTTTATTATAATTCTATTTCACAATTTTTCTATAGCTAATAAATTTTATTTGTATAACTTTTCTTGTTTGCCTCCCGTGTGTCTAGTTTTCTCACATTTTTTTTTCTCATCACTGAAAAATTCTTCTTTCATATTATTGTTGTTTTTTTTACTTTATGGATGTTGGTTATGTTGCACCATTCACATAATTTTCTTTAACATCTCGTAATTTTTTTGTAATCACTTAAAATCTTATATATTTCAACTTTATTATGCATTTAGTTTTAAATTTAACACTGATATTATAAATTTTAATTAAAACTTATTGAAAAAATCTGTTGAAATTTCACATTTTACGCAGCCCGTTTTCTGTGAATTCAAGCCGATTAATTTAAAGTCAAAGTCGTTAAAAGATTCAATGCTAACGCCATCATTCAATGGTTTTTCAACGGCTTACAAATATGCAAAATGCTGCCGGCTTAAACACAACGTTGAGAAACAATAATTGTTTACAAAAAAAAATACCTTCATTAAATTGCCAGATAAGAATTATTTAAACAAACCGGTTCAATGTTTAACTGAATTTCTGGATTCAAATACAACGTCGGAAATTGTAAAATTGCTAAAATCAAACTTCATTCAACCTTTCCTTACATAATTTGCTATAAATTAATTAACTCCCTTCGAATTGCTCTCTAAATCTTTAATCATAAAGAAAAAAATCATTTTTGATAAGATCTGCGACTATTTATATACTTTTATTTCTGATAAATATCGATCACGGATAGTCATATACGTGAATGTATTTCCAACCAAAGGAGCTCATATAGATAGATTCCTTCTAACAAAAACATGCTTAAAAAATTTTTGTTTGTCAATAACAAGTTAGTAATAAAAATAGAAATACAACTCTAAGCAAAGTACAGAAAGTCATTGTCACAAAAATCGGTGGTATGCAAAAATCTTATACGGTTAGTTTGTAGCTATGACCAGTACTTTACACATGTGTACCTATTTAAGTTAATGTTTTTCTAGACAAGGACAAAGTATTTTATTCGCATAACTGTACCACCCTCATTCAAATAAAGCCAACAACACCTTAAGAACTCATTGATCTGGCAATCTTATTCGGGCGACGACAAACAAAATTTAACTCTATTGTCTGCGTCAAAGATTTTGTAGCGACTTGGATTGTTAGTTGACAAACACACACTGAGAAAAAAGGTAGAAAATTTTTTTAATTTGCTAAAGAAAAAATTGCTTTGATTTTTAAATAAACAATAGTTTTCTAAACATGATTTGAAAATGAAGGATTTAAACTTTACTGAAATGAAAATAAATATTTTTTTTTGCTCTACAAAAGAAGCGAGGAATTTGTTGATATATGTAGGTACCATCGCATTTACGTCATTACAGCGCCCTCTTGTGTAAAGTAGTAGTGAATATATTCTGAATATGCACTAAACCCATCATTATTTATTTCGAATAGAAAGATGCCATTAGCGTCAAATATACAAAAACTGGGTTTAAGAAACTTCATACGAAACTTGTCGACTTTCAAGTGTTTGCCTGTTACTGTAACTATTTCTTTCGAACAGCTCTATTGTTAACAGTGTAGATTGGAAATAAGCTTATGGCCTTGAGACACTCAGTAAAATCCTCCTGATAGTTTATCAAGGCTTCACCGTTTGCACCAGCGCAACGCGAATCGTTCTCAAATCATTGAGAAATATATAGGTTTTATAGCGATTCTTCATTGATCCGAAGAAAATTAAGGCCTGAAACCTTTTTGCGTTGGCTTCAGTAGTTCCAAAGGTGCAATTGGTGTTTCAAAATATAACTTTCATCTTTACCGAAGAAAAATGTAAACATTTGGCATATTTTCTCAATGTTGGTTTTATAAAATCAAATAAAAAACAAGAATTTTTTAAAATCTGTAATTTTTCCACAATTTCCATTCATTAAATCATATTGTTATTAAATAGAATTTTTATTTAATGTTTTTTTTTATTATTATTTTATCTCTTTATCTAATTAAATACTATACTTTTGTTAAGTTAAAATTTAGTAAAACAAAACAAAAAAGATTTTAATACAAACTTACAAATTATTTTTAAAGTAACTCAAACTAAATTATAATGAAAATCGCTTTTAACCGTTTTTAAACTTTATATAAAAAAATCCGTAATTTAATAACATTATTTAAAAGGGAATTTTGAAAAAAAAAAATATTCGAAAAGTATTGAGTTTACATGCAGTTTAGGTATGTCTGTATATAAATGTTAATATTATATTAATTTAAAAATAATAATAATAATAAAATCAACTACATTTAGGCTTGTGTTTTTTTTTCTGTTTTTGTTTTCTTTCTTCTATACATTATTTAATGTATAAATTTGCTAATATAAATTAGCAAATTATATACAATTTTTTTTTGTTTTGTTTTTAAATTAATATTATTAAGAATACAATTTTATTATATATTATTATAATTGTTCGTTTAATCTGTGGTTAGTTTCGCAAATGTTTTTTGTTCTTCTTTTTTTCTTATGATTTATTATTTTATTAGTATAATTTACTTTTAAATACTATTCCACAATTTTTTTTTTTATTTATTTATTGTTGTATATTTATAATTGATAAATTAGCTTTCACTTTATATTACTTCACCTTTATGTTGTTCTTATTCTTATTGTTAATTTTCTTATAATAATTTAAGAGTAATGTGACAGAATTTGTTGCTTTCTTCTGTTGTATTTTTTTTTTTGTTTTTTGGATTACATGTTATAGACAAAAAGATGTATAAAATATAGAAAAAAAATTAAATCAATAATCTCAAAGGCATTTAAAGTATTAAAAAAAAGTTAGTTAGTGTTTATTGATGTTAAGTATAGCTAAAGCCGAGGGTATAGCTTTAAACAAAAAATGTAGAAAAAGAAACAATTTAATACGAAAGACTTTAAAGGAAATAGAAGATCAAACTGAGTTTTAAACTACAGACAGAATGTTGAATTAAAATACAAAAAAGCTACATAATAATCTCAAGTATCATTGGAATTAAAAATTTTCAGGTTGCCCTTCAGTTAGCATTTGCAATTTATCCAAACTTTGAAATTATTTTAAAACCTAGTTTAACACTTTTTGTTCTGGATTCTATTCAATTTCTTTAGATACCTATTTAAACTGTATATTAAATTGTTCAATATCGCAGCAAGTTTTCTGTTTAATAAAATTTAAAATTAATAAAGGGTATCGCTTGGTAGTCTAGTGGGTAGTGTGCTTGGCTATTAGTGTGAGGATCATAAGGATCGATTCTCACCGCCCTTATAGTCTTTGTTCGTAATAATCAGCTATAATTTGCAATTGTATTGCAATTAATTAATAAAAAAAATAATACGGAGGTCATATGTCGAAATGGGAATAGGATCAGGATTTCGATTAAAATGCTTCACTAGCTTTATATATTAAATTACAGTTTAAAATTTACAGCATACATTGGCCAGACATGTGAATCAGTAGATTACAGATGAGTGTGTCCATAGACTTCTGGATGTGCCTGACAGATAGTAAATAATTTTTAAATAATTTTTCAAAAAGCTGGTTTTCAAATTAAGTTTTGTTTAGAGACTTTTTAAAAGCTTTGTATCTAAATGCACATGTGGCCGGCTAAATGAAAGACTAAATCTAACCATAGTCAAGAGATTCCTTTAATTTGTAAATTTCCAACAGGTTATTTGAAGTGGAATTTTTATTTACAATATCTCTTCCGGCAAATTAATTATGGGTAATTTAAATTTAAATTTCCACTTAAGGGCCTTTATTTCCTATACAGAAGTCTTTAAAAGGCTGATTAAAAGACTTAACTAACAGAAATCATATTTAAATTTCATATGAAATTGCCAATAAAGCCAACTTTTTAAATAATGCCGTTCGCTTCCTCCCACTACAATAGCTTTTCTAACATCAATATCGCAGCATAACAAGTTTTCAAGCCTTATAAAGTTCGACCAGTACTCAAATGTTACATACATACATACATACATGTCTTTAGCATTTTGGTTAAATTGATATAAAAAAAATTAATTTCTTTTAATAAATCCAATACAATACTAAAGAGTTTGCTTAAGTAAGGGGTTTACTAACTGAAAAAGACCACTAAAGGAGAGCACAATACAATACAATTTTAATCTTTTAGAATTTGTAAAACTTAAACGCACTTAATTTAACTTATTGGGTGAAAAATCTGTTCACTTTTGTGTTGTTTTAGAAAAATTTGTATAAAAATACTACTAAAAAAATTAAACAAAAAACTTATAATTTACATTAAGAGATAATAGTAAAGATTAAAAATATTTGGAGAAAACACTCAGACTTCCAGTTGTTTTGCGGGTGGTTGGGTAATAAAAGGTTCACTCCACATTCGACGTAAGTCACCCTAAAATAATGACGATTAGTAGGAAAGACATAAGTTATAAGTTTCTAATAAAGCGTAATAATAAATAATTCAAAGAAAGAATTTTAAGTTTTTAAAATTAACAAAAACCTGAATTTCGAAATTAAAATAAATTCGTCTTGAAGAAGGCCTTGTAATAAAAAGAATAAATATTTTAACTGAAAATAAGTATTTACCTTTAAATAAGCCATTGTCAACAAAGGCAATAATGTGAATGGTACTAAATACAGTAAAGCCGGCTGAGCGGCCTTAAATACTTCCGAACTTACTGTAGCCGTTAGTAAACCAAGAAAGTAACTGTAACAAAAATGCCATTATATAATGAAACACTTTAACCACATTCTGTGTGTTATACTTACCCCAATAAGGAACAATGAAAATATGTCAACCGTGAGCCAACACCTTTTGGTGGCGATAATGTTGGATCGTTTGTAACGCCTTGTGATTTTTTATAGGCATCATAACGCAATACGAAGCATAATAATAGACCCGGCATAACGATATCACCCAGACCCAACATTGAAAAATGTCCCGTATTGTGTATACTCGGAAAAACCAGTTTTCCGGGTAAATTTAATTTCGGTGCTTCTTTAACCATATTACCCAAATTTAGTTTACGCGCCACAATACCAACTGGATTATCAGCTGGTCGTGTCGCCACTTTTACCATAACATTTGTGCTAAAGATGTATGAGGAGAAGAATACCCAAAAAACATCATAAATCAGAAGCCCGGTTAGGAGTAACGTTGAGACTTTAAGACTTGGCAAGCGTACGAAGGCAATAAATGCAACACATAGGCCCATACCCATGGCTGAAATGGTAAAAGCAAAATAGATAAATAAAAACAAATAAGAATATAAATTAAATAAAATGAATCGTTTAAATAAGGAATGAATAGGAAAAGTTTTTACTGAATGATTTTCTTCTTGAAATCTTTTCACGTAAACTCTTTTTGTTGCTTCTTAATATCGACATCTAAAGCAACATTATTAAATGAAATACGATTTAAATAAATTCGTATTTTGAAATCAATTTGCCGTTCAATAACCCTCAATTAGTGTTACAGACAGACTGCAGCATAATTAAATTTCATTTTAACATGTGCTCCTAAGGGGTCAAACTAAATTAAAACCAATTACAAAAAATTCTCAATTCTTCAACTTATTAATTACAAAACAAACTCCAATTGTTATTAGACTTTAGGGTTTAAATGCATGCTATGACTACTTACCATCCATTAAGAGCCAATGACCGGTTAGCACCCATATGCAAACAATTGACACAGACAGAGTAAAACTGAAAAGTTCAGCGGCAGTAAAACGACCACAAATACCAAACGATATACGATTGCCGTCAGTGCAGGGGCGTATTATATACTGACACATGGGCAAGAGTAAAAAGGCCAAAGCCACAGTGGCAATAACTGAAAAACAAAAGTATAAAGAATTGAAAAATTAAAAAGGAAAACAATCACAAAAGGAATCGAAAAGAAACCTACTTGCGGTACAGACAGCAAATAACAATTGCATTGAGTCGAAAAAGAAAAACATAATTAACAATGATATTGAAGCTCCCAAAGGTAAACACAAAGCATGCATCGTATCCAAAGTAGCAAATTTATCTGTAAGAGAAATGAAATTAGAAAGAAATCAAGGCGGTTAAAATTTATATTCATATGATACCCAACACCATGCTGAAATTTTAGCCAATGAACAAGGTCTGAAAGGATTTTATAAAGTCGTTTGAGGTCTTCAATTATTTTTTAATACAAATTAATATAAAATAATATAGAATTTAAGTTGCTGAACACAAAGTAAACTTTAATTTAAGCTCCATTAAGTCGCATGTAGCTATAATCAAGAAATTCTACATGCTTATCAAAAATTTGTTAGCGCATAACTGTAATAATGAGAAGCTAGGCCGTAATCCTGACTGAAGGGTTGTAATGGCCAATTATGTATGTATGTATGTATGTATGTACACTGCTGTTCAAAAAAATAGATTCACCTGCTCTCCGAAATGGTTACTAGATATCTCTTATGCAAAGGAGTATATATAAAAAAGTAACTGCACTTTGTTTACTGGCCTCTTATGAATATAATTCCGATACATTTCAAAAATTTGAAGCGTGACTCTTCTTTAATTAATTGTAAGATGTTGATCATGGTGAATCTATTTTTTGAACAGCAGTGTATGTATGTAACTGCAATAATGACTGTGGCTATAAGAACACCGACTTCCACTAAAAGAAATAGACCCATGACTGTAATCAGTAATATTCTACCAAAAGCTGTGTAGGCAACAAACTCTTCGAAAAGAACTATTCAGCCTGTTTTGTAAACTCAATCTCAGTCTTTAAATTTGTGTTACAAGTTGACTTAAGTGGTACCAAATCGAAAAGTCAAAGTAATGAATTTCAATTGATTTCAAAGACATAATATGCCTCATAATTTACATTTTCTGTACATATAAATTGATTGAGTGGGTATTTGATGTTTCGGGTCAAAAATATATATTTTTTGAATGCAGCATTGGATGGAACTGAACTTAATAGTTTGTTCTCAACGAAAATTTTGCAAGTTGGATGCCTTCCCCTGTTGGAATAAGAATGGCAATCAAGTTTTTTCAGGATAATGAAAAGAAGATTGTGATATGATTTTTACACATTGAAGGAGCGGAAGATTTAGTGTGTTTATTAGGTAAATAAGGCGGTTCACGTTTCACTAAGCTAAATTTTCTTTTCTGTGCAGTGTCAGGCGTCACAATAGGTTCAAAAGGTAATCGGAACCACAACCACATCACTGTTTGTTTGTTAACCTACCCTAAAGTGTTTTATTCATTCCTTTATCAGTATGAACTGATTCTTAATATAAATATCGTCCTGGAGCCATTAAATTTGTCTTTAAATTTAGTCAATTTGAAATGGTATCGTTTTCTTGATTTGTTTGTTTGTTTGTTTATACAGACATTGTATGAGGATCTATGCGTCACAACAAGAGTAATAAGGATTTGTTAGTTACGCATCATATTAAAGCCGATATTAAAGTATTTTTTTTTTGCAGTGGTGTTGGGTAAGTAAAATTGTTAAAAAAATTTTAAAATTCTATATAACTTCACTAACACATACTGGTATCCTGTTGTACTGGTTCACCGGTTAATAAATTTGTCATCGATTCATTGCGTTTCTTTTGTTCACGCTCTCGGGCTTCTTGTTCTATGTTGAGGCTACGAAAACTGCCGTAAACAATTAGCAACATGGATATTAGGCATGTTGAGACTCTCGATGAATCCATAATGCTAGTCGCTTGAAAGGTATTTGTTGTTGTGCTACTACTGCTATCGATAAGTAAACCAGCGGCGGCTGCTGCTCCTGCTCCACCATTTAATGAACTGTGCGACATTGCTTATTGCAGCCTTTAAAAAAAAAGGCAGCACCTTTTTTTTCAAATTGCTTCTTAAATTAATAAAAACAAAAATATGTTTTTAGAGAGTCTTTGCTTCCTCTGCTTCTCTGCGTTCGACTTAATTTCCACAGATGGCTTTACTGTTTGCGCCTTTAAGTAGTAAGTATTGCAAGTGTGTTTATGAAAATGGAATAGATTGAAGAAAATAAAAAGAAAAACTAAATTTCTTATAATTTCCGGTTCCGTTAACAATTGCAAATGTGTATTAAAATATAAGTATAAATATATATACACACACATACACACACTCTCTGAAGACAAGGAATTATTATTAGATTTTCTTTAAATGTCTTTGGCTTGTATAGGCTGTTGTTGGTAGCTGTGGCGTTATCAAGTCGCTTGACTGTTTGGCGTTATGGAATGATGATGATGTCCAAGTGACGATGCTAATGATGAAGATGAATATGCTGGATGGATGTGTTGGTTGTTGTTGTTATACTTTTCTCCTTATATTCTACTGATATACTCAACGTTAAGTCGTCGCGTTGATGACATAAAGTGCAATAGAAGAGCAATTGCTCGCTTGCTGGTTCGGTGTGTATTAAATTCGTTAATTTTTTGAATTGTTGTTGTTAAACGCTGTTGAGCCTTATCACTGCTTTCTCTCTCTCTCTCCCTCTTTATCTTTTAGCATCAAACACACACACATAAACACAAACACGCTCTCTATCTCTCACTTTGGGTCTGACTGCCTGTCTGTTTTAATGCTGTTCCATTTATCTTTTATTTTAAATGTTAGAAACTATGACTTTACAAACACACCATGTGCACATTCTAGCTCTCTGTCTTCTGCAAGGTGTTGATATCATATCTCAGGACATCAACAACGTGTACGATGATAACATTGAGAAAAACATTTTGTTGTTGTTTCTTCTTGTAGGATATTGGCTTGATATTTTGGTGTTGTTGTTGTTGATATTGTTGTTGTTGTTGCTGTTTAGCTTATATTGCATTCTGAAAGTATATGTACATATGTACAAAATATAAACATAATAAAATTAAACAGTGAAATATTTATTTATTTATTTATTGTATTATTAAATAATGTTAAGAGAGATAATAAGGTTTATTTAAATAAGATAAAAAAAAATATGAGCTTATCATTATACATGCATATCTTTACATATTTATGTTCATACATATATACATACATATACACATAGTGAAATATAATATTATATGCAGGTACAATAAATTCATACAATAGTTATGAAAGTACTACCAGGTAGGATAAACAAATAAATTGATTTAAAAAAATTTAAATAATAAATAATTTTATATCATTATTTTATGTATGTATGGATGTATGTATGTCCATACATATTTGTCTACGAATATACATTCATATGTACATAAATCTTTGAAATTAATTAAACATAAATTAAGTATTGTATTTTAAATTTTAATTTTAAAAACTATAAGGACATTTTCGATAGTCGCCGTAGTCTAGTTGGTAGTGCTTTCACTTGTTAGACGAAAAGCACAGGTTCGAGCCCCAAGCTAGACATAAAAACGAGATATGAAAAAAAAATATTTCTTCGGCGACTTCCTCTCAGCAGATTTCTGGCAAAAACTCTGTGAGCAAATAAACCTGCCATGAAAAAGTTTCTCAAAACCTGTCGTTCGGAGCCGACGTTAAGCTGTAGGGCCCGCCTTTGATTCTAATTATAACGACAGGGAAACTAAGCTAAATTCTCTATTTTGTACAGTGTCAGGCGTCACAATAGGATCAAAAGGTAATCGGAACCACAACCACATCACTTTTTGTTTGTTAACCTAACCTTAAGTAGTTTCTCTTTTTTAGCTTAAGAGCATGCCATACAGTGAGAAATGAGGCATACAGTGAGCGCCATAAGTGAGTCAACATACATACATACATAATTGGGCATTACAACCCTTCAGTCAGGATTACGGCCTAGCTTCTCAACACCACTCATGTTGTGTGCGTTAATTTTATACATGAGTGGCGGGACCTACAGTTTAAAGTCGACTCCGAACGACAGATTTTTTGAGAAGCTTTTCATGGCAATTTTTACACTCAGAGTTTTTGCCAGAAATCTGCTGAGAGGAAGCCGCCGAAGAAATATTTTCATATTTTTCGATTTGATGTCTGACCTGGGATTCGAACTCGGGCCTTTCGTCTAATAAGCCAACACACTACCTACTAGACCACGGCGACTTCTGCCAACACTCACTATAATTTTAAATTTTCTATTATGTTCTTAAGTATAAACGAAAGTTCTTTTATCATGAATTGTTGTTTTTGTTTTAACATTTTATAAGTAATAAATAAAAGTTTTTATTTTTGGAAATTTATTCGACTATTCTCATTTACTTTTCTCGCTATCCTAAGAAAATGAATTATTTCAGTGGTGTTTACTCACTTTTGGCGCTCACTGGATGTAGGATAATGTATTCGCGATAAAATTACAACAAATTATCGACAAAAACGTTGCATATTTCACCGATATGCATTAAATATACGAAAAATACTAGAAAATATCTTCGGTTTTCTAAAAAATTATTCTATTTTCAATTGATAAGTTCAATTTATTCTTAATATGACTTACGAATTGAAATTAAATCCTTAACTTGCAGAATAAGAATTTGAGTTAAAAAATTAAAAAAAAAAATTAAAATAACACTCTCCCTCTGCCTTACAATATTGTTCAAATTAAACTGAAAGAAAAAAAAATAATTGTTTTAGGAAAAAAAAAAAACAAAAATATAACAAGATTTTTAAATTAAATTCCAATGACTTTGCTTGTAAAAGAACGATTTTTAATAAACTTTTTCGAAAAAAAAAAACAAAAAAAACTTTTATTTGTTCTTTATTTTTGTCTATCGTTAACCTCCCTCCAAAGCATAACAGAGAATGCAAACAAAACTTGTTTACATGTTCAATATTTGTTCCCTTGACTTGTGTGGTGTTTAAAATAGTTGAACCAAATATATTTACATAAATATCTATTGTATGTATGCATATATGTATATTACATCTACATATCGTCACCTGAAATGCAAAACAACGGATCATCAAAAAAATGAAAATCGGGTTTTTGATTGATTATGATTCATTAGATAAAAATACACGTCTCCAAAAAAAATTATGCATCTGCGTCAAAAAATAACGATTTTATAAAGAAAATTCAAAATAAATTACAATGTGTTTAGAAAAAAACCTTAAATGAATTACATTTTTTGTTTAATTAAACCGAATTTTATGCAATAAAACACAGTAAATTGAAATATTAACAAAAACAAACAACTCCATTGCCTTTTATTGAACCTCATTTAATCGCTTTTCGATTGTTTTCGCATTTTTCCACATCATATTAAAATTTGTTCATTGATGATACGTCATTTTGTTTCAGAAAATTTAAATTCAAAATAACGTAACAAACATAACTTCAACACGTCTTTGAAAAATATTATTTTTTCTTCTGGAATTCATCTCCTACCCTTTTTTGAGCTTAGCTACAAAATTTTTCATTTCTAGATGCAATATTTTCCATTTTATAACGTTTTTTGCTTCTCCTGTAAAATTGTGAAAAGTGATGATACGTTATTTTGCATTTTAGGTGACGATATGTACTATGCGCAGAAAAATAAATGTTCCTTATTTTGATCGATATAGAGCTTTATGTAAATATGATTACCAGTATCATATTCTCAGGCAGAAAGAAAGAAAATGTAAGATAAAGTAAAAAGGAACCCATTATCCCAATTGATTTAAATCAATTCCTATTGTTCGTTTAAAGATCATAGGACCTCAGCAAATGTATTTCATTTGTGCATGTCTGTATCTCGTTTTACGTTTTGTTAACTTTAATTACCAGAGAAACTGTTCCACTCAAGACCATGTGGGATATACATACATTTTGTAGAATGGAAATGATATTCTATGTTCTGATATCGTATATTTGGATAATTTCTTCCATGACCATTCCATTGTGTTAACACTCAACATGGACAGATCCGCCTTCGACGCATAAACAATCGTTTAAAATGGATGTCTGGCTAGAAAACGTTGAGTATACAATGGAGGCAGCAGCGAATGATTTAATAAAGCATTCGAATATATGTAAAGCACAACGGTTTTAACACAGTTTTAAATGTATTGTTCTTCCCGATTTGGTTAAATCGTCCATAAGCTTGTCTGGTCTTGTTTATGCGATTTACTAGGTACTTTCTCTAGACTCCACTATTGCAATTATGCTGTGCAACTAGCAGAAAGACTGATCATCTCAGATCTGTTGTTGTCCAAGTGTAAATTGTGACAACTTAGATTTTTGGAATGTTGATTCGGAGACCACATCCCAGTATGTGCGTGATGATACATTTAAATTTAACTAGCAAAGACAACAACCAAAAAATTTTAACAGAGCTAATGTTAGAGTTAACAGAGCAATGTTAAGTGGTTAACAGAAAATACGAAAAATAGTCAAGGAAGAAATCACCCAAATATACGATATCAGGGACTTGCTGCAGATATATTTGGGTATATTTGAAGCCTAATATCTGAAGCGGGTTCCATACAACATGGGTGATCTAATTTGTTGGTTTACTTGGCTTGTAATCTATACAGGCATACTTGCATTTAAGAGTCTACTTCCCAAAAGCATAGTGTTTAACCACGCTAAGTAAGTGGTCATTGGAAATAGGCGCGACCGTAACATGCTACCATGACAGCACTGCTACTCAGAGGGATAGCGAGCGAAGCATACCTGATCTAAGTCCAATGCATTATCAATATGAAAATGTATAACAAACATAAATTTCAATGACTGTTTGCATTAGTATGGTGATATATGGTTGATGGGTGGTATTACTGCTAAATATTTGTGTACAATCTAAGAGTATGCGAACGAACATGCATATACAAAGATACACTGAGAAAAATTTTAATTAAACATACATACATAATTTTGTGAATATTTGTTAATAATTTCTTTTTTTAAATCAAATATTTCTTTTAATATGTATGCATTTTTAAACAGTTTGTGTGTGTATGTGTGTATTTTTGAGAGATTTTTTTCCAAGTGTATAAAAAAGCAAAATTCCATGAGAATATTATCTACATAAGAATTATGCTGTAATAATTAAACTTAAACAATGAAAAAGGAGAAACTGTTGCTAAAATTAAACAATTTTCTAGACTTTGTCAGGGTTAATAGCCATACGCTTCAATTGCACAAATATTTAACCATTGGAAGCGGTTTCTAGTTAAGCCTACAATTTGTGTCTACCCCATGTATTTAATAGCCATCAGTCATAGATTTTGTGTCTCGCACCATTTGGATGCGGATTATGAAACTGTAAATAATTTAATTTCTTTTAAGCCATAACGCAACAACATAATCCATTAATAAGAAAAGAATTTTTTATTAATTTTTTTCTTTTTGTTTTCCTTGCTATCCGAAGCATATTTTTCATGGGAATTAATTGCCAACTGGTTAGTCTTGGAATAACAGAAAATGTTTCTTTATTATTATTTTTTTCTGTCAATTTTCTGACACATTTTTGTTGTTCTTTTAAAAAAAATCTTATTAAATTCTCACTAAAACTTGTTTTGTTTTCTGTGAATTTCCATTTTTGTAGAAGACAATCGAAAGATTATAATTAATTTACAGTTCTGTTATGCATACATATGTACATATATTTTGAAAGAAAAACTTTGTCTATTTCCACAAGTTTAGATAAAAACGTGGATTATTGTTTAAATTTTGAAACATTTTTGAAATTAAAGACTTTATTTCTTAAAGATACGATTCCATTTTCGTGAAATATGCATGTTGTCATTTTGAAGGTAATTGGATTAAACGTATTCCCTAGAAAGCCTTGAACATTTTTGGTCAAAGAAAGGAAATCAATGATCACAAGCTCTTATCTATTAAGGCGAATTTTGTCAATATTATTTGCTAAATACAAAAGAAATATTGCTTGCTTACAAGCCTAATCAGCCCAGTTTCAAATATATGTATGTACATAAAGAGAAATAATTTTTATTCCATCTTTATGCCATAGATCTCCCCGGAGAGGATAACTTCAACGACGATTACAGACAACACGATAATTCAATAAATTTTCACAGTGAACGTTATTTCTAGGCAGTAAGATGTGGCAACCATATCATCCTAGAACCTGCTATAGAAGATCAATCACTTTCATACATACATACATAATTGGCCATTACAACCCTTCAGTCAGGATTACGTCCTAGCTTCTCACATCACTCATATTGTGTGCCTTAATATCATACTTCAATGACGGGACCTACAATTTAACGTCGACTCCGAACTGCAGATTTTTTGAGAAACTTTTCCATGGCAGGTTTATTTACTCTCAGAGTTTTTACCAGAAATCTGCTGAGAGGAAGTCGCCGAAGAAATATTTATTTTTTCATATTTCGTTTTGATGTCTGGCCTGGGGCGCGAACCCGGGCTTTACATCTAATAAGCAAACACACTACCGACTTGACTAGGGCGACTATCTCTCTCAATCACTTAGCATCTCGAAAACTCACTGATCTCCTCCCACCTCAGACGATAAAATCAACAACAAACATCATAGGAAGGTCAGAAAGTTCGCACTGTATCTAAGGAAAATAGACGGACCTAATGTCGTTTTAGGATCGGCTACAGTAAACCAACCTGTTTAACTAGAATGACGTACTTTCTCTCGAAAACACACTTGGTGTTGTGCACAGTTGTATCATCAGACATTAATAAATTGTAAATTATGTATGTTGGTTAACTTTATTAAAAATAAAATCTGTATACAACATAATATCGTATTATTTAATAAGGTCAACAATATATAGAATTTGTTAAAGTCTAATTTCTCAGTTTCGCGGTTTAATCGTATTGAAAAGTAAAAATTAATAATTTTTTTCACTCCTTAACCGCATACAGATTTTATTTCTAACATACTAAGAATTTGTATAATAATAACACATACATATAAAGGAGTGCACACAAAAAAATTTGGTCATACAGTTGTTCATAAAATTACCATAAAAAGCTTTTGAAATCTTTCTGTTCAAAGTCGACATTTAAACTGTAGGTTCCCGCCACTGATGGATAGCACATATATGTACATAAAATATGTAGGCGGTATCGGAATCTAGGCCGTAATCCTAACTAAAGTGTTTTCATAGCCAATTAAGTAATTAAGATACCCACATTAGAAAAATGTGGAACTTTAGACTTTACATTTTTATTTCTTTCAATCACAATGAAAGATACAAAAAAGCCTTAAAGTGTAGCTAAATTTTTCCATGCATACTCCTTATTAGCATAGTATATATGAAGGTAAAACAAGAGCAGTGTTAGTCGTTTTAATGAATGTACACCACTCTAGGGTTAAATATTTCTAAAGAGGGCACACTGTCATTATACTAATTTAAAGAGAAGGCTAATGTCCTTCCAACTTCACATTCCTATCATAAAGTGGCTGTAGGTTCCAGTTTTCCAATCGACCACCCCTATTGGTATGTGACTAAGAAGTAGTTTACTACTGAGACTCAATAAGTCTGTCGTAATACTAACAATTGGATTCCTTATTGGACATTATGGTGTCAGGTTGATGATGGCAATGATCTAGGATGGAAACCACGAGGAGTTAGAAACGTTAGAAAAAGTATATCCTCCGTAGTTGTTCGATTTTTAATAGAAGACGGCTGAACACCGGTCCCTTTGTTGTGATAAAAAATAAAACTTTAAACTCGTTTACTGTGACATACAATTAACAAAACCAAACCAAAAAGAAATTCTTTTTATTTTCAATCACCCTAAAAATAAAAGCGTAGAAGTATGCCTAAATTTGTTCGTGCCTACTCCTTAATGCGCAATAGAGTATTAAAATTTCCATTTACTTTTACGCGTACGCGGTTTTCCTTTGCTTAAAAACCATTCATTTCACTTTCAATTGTTTGAGGTGAATTTTTATTTCCAATTAAAAGCCTCTGGCTCTTCCATAGCCAACATTAATAAAAACAAAATAAAAAAAATCCATAATAATTAACAAGTTACTGACTGACATTATTTATTTATTTGTTAAGTTTCTTTGTTTCTTTCTTAAATGAAAATTACTTCTTCTACTGGGTGTTTAAGGGTTTTCTTTTTTCCTTTTCTTCATATTTCTTAATAATAAACTCGTAAGGAGAGCAGAAAAAATATTTAAATGTAGGCTACACAATTTCCAAACACACCATTCGCTCATTTACTTTTTTTAAACTTTAAAACTTTTTCAAAGATTAATTCAAATCTAGTTTTTACAAGATGTGTACAGGGGGTTGCTCGCTTGCAGTTTAAAGTATAGCATACATGGTCCTGCTGCCGTACTATACGTAATTCCCTATTATCCTGAGAGATCGTGATTGGTACAGGATTGAGTCAAGAGTGTTTGATTATCACTGCTGTTTAACAGCATATAAGTCGCCGTAGTCTAGTAGGTAGCGTGTTCGCTTATTAAACGTAAAGCCCGGGTTTGAGCCCCTAGGCCAGACATCAAAACGAAATGTGAAAAAAAAATATTTCTTCGGGGACTTCCTCTCAGCAGATTTCTGGCAAAAACTCTGAGAGTAAATAAACCTGCCATGAAAAAAGTTTCACAAAAAATCTGTCTTTCCCAGTCGACGTTAAACTGTAGGTCCCGCCACTCAAGTATGAGATCAAGCACACAACATGAGTGGTGTGAGAAGCTAGGCCGTAATCCTGACTGAAGCGTTGTAATCGCCAGTTATGTATGTATGTATGTATGTATCAGATCCAGAGTAGTCTGATTAAATATAAAATCTTAAAATTTCCAAATACAATTGGAAATGGTGTTGTGGTATACTACAATAATTCTTCTTTGGTTGAATAACACATTTAAATGAAGCTCTAGTCTAGTTGCTTTATTTAGAGTTTATATTTATTGTTGTTATTGTTTTCTTTTTGTTTTTAGTTTTAAGTTTTTCTTTTTTTTGCATTTATTTCTCTTTTGTTATGATTTTTATTATCGCAGAAGTTTCTTTTTGATTTTTGTCGCCGTAACTGCTATTGTTGGTAACAGTATAACATAGAAATGTCAACAGTTTGATGGCAGCATACATATGTTGGTTGCATTTATGTAAACCCAAACAACACACTATACGAAAAGAATTGAATCAGAAAAGTAAAAGAATTTATTCTTGAAATTTTTACGGCATAATACGTTATCGTTATTTGGTATACACATTCAAGAAATGGCACATTTTTTAAAGGTTCTTCATTAACGCACGAAAGAAACTTTGTTACACACTTTTCTTTATATCTAAAAACTAAATTTAATGGTAATTAGAATATTTACTTGAAGAAAATAAACTTCAAAGAAAAGAACAGCCATATAGCTGAGCTCATACTATTCTACAAATTTCTCAGTACAAATAAAAGGCAAAACAACTTAGAATCAGAATCAAAACTTCCCAGTCAAACTCTGGGTTTCCGCCGGGATATCATATTGGAACGCAGAACCTTATCCGCACATCAATTCTAACCGTTTCAAGTAAATCGCTTGCATCAATCTCGTCAGTTATTGATAGAAGACATCATTGTCTTAAGGGAGTCACCTTTTACCAACCGTAATCATTCGTTTGATTTCGTACCCTTTCAGCTGTGCAATTCAAATGGAAATTCAATCCATTAAATCGATACATCGATCTTCTTTGTGTATCGAGTTTATTTTATCTTCAAATGGTTGATACAGTAAGACCACGCTTAACGCTGTTTTAGTATTACGCGATAGTATTGGGAGTCCCCTAAATCGCACACTGTATTGATACGGTGTATACTATGTATCTTTTTCAACGCTCTTTTGTTAGTCTGTCCAGAATAAAGATTCCAACTGGATTCTAAAGATTCTAACTTCGTTTAGCGCTGGAACTTATTGGAACGTATCCTCCGCGTTAAGCGGAGTCTTACGGTAAATATTTACTGGTTTCTAGCTATAGCATTGCCGGTTACCAATATTATCACATACATAACCATACTATTTTAAATCGTTTTAGAGCTATTATTAAGGAATTCATTATTTTAAATGTCTGTAGGCAACACAATGAAATATTAATATGGATTGGTTTAATTGTTAAGAAATGCTGAAGGAGGTAAAAAGTAAGAAGAAGATGACTGAATGAAAATGGAAACACATTGAAAGGGAACACAGTCACATAAGAAAACAATAACGAACGACCGTAGTGGAGGAAAGAAATAATTTTTTCTTCGTTTCTTTTTCTTTAATTTTATTTATCTTTTCCATTTAGAAATGGAAGTAGGTTTAAAGGTATCTATGTGAAAAGGTAAATAATAGTTATGTACACACGTACTACTAAAAAAGAAGTACTCATGATATGTTCATAAAAGTATCTTCTGTGTACATACAGTGTACAGTGGTGAAAGAAATAATAGGCATAATTTCTTCTTCTCAATAACATGTAATAAAATTTTGTGTACTGAGGTCAGGCATTCAATTTAAGACAATTATCAATAATTTAACGAAAGTAGGATACATAAAGAAGTTCATTGTTGGGGGACCGAGTTAATTAACAACTAAAAATTTAGTGAACTTATGAATAAACATTAAAACGTAACAATATCGAATCATTTATGCAGCAAATGATTACAGGAAATGATAATGTAAGAAAAATATCACGGACAAAACAAAGTGATATTTTGCAGACGGTGACAAAGCCAGCATTTGCTCCTAAGAAGGTAGTTCTATCTAGACAAACGACTAACTCTGATTTCAGCTGTTACATACATAATTGGCCATCACAGCCATTCATCAGTCAGGATTACGGCCTAGCTTCTCACATCACTCATGTTGTGTGCGTTAATTTTATGCGTGAGTGGCGGGACCTACAGTTTAACGTCGACTCCGAACGACAGATTTTTTGAGAAACTTTTTTCATGGCAGGTTTATTTACTCTCAGAGTTTTTGCCAGAAATCTGCTGAGAGGAAGTCGCCGAAGAAATATTTGTTTTTTCATATTTCGTTTTGATGTCTAGCCTGGGGCTCGAACCCGGGCTTTACTTTTAATAAGCGAACACACTACCTACTAGGCTACGGCGACTTCTTCTTAAGCTGTTAACAATTAACAAAATTGAAACAGGCAATTCAATTAGAATTGATAAACAGAATCGGTAATTACATTGGAATGAAATTTGAGTCTTACTTCATACTACACTTTATACGCACACAACATGAGTGGTGTGAAAAGCTAGGCCGTAATCCTGACTAATTATGTACCTATTATTCCTTCCACCACTGTAGATCATTTGTAGATTATAAAAGATTTACTAAGTTTTTCATTCATCTATTTCTGCTCCGGTTTTTGATAGCTTAATTTTGATAGAAAAAATCTTCTTTTCACTGTTCAATGCGGAAGTATTGGCCATGCCTAATAAAGTTAAAAGTTTGATATCTTAAAATACAAGCTAAACATTCATTGCACATTATCTGTGTACGAAATAATGGAAATATTAAAATAAATATTTAAGAAACTGCAAATCATTAAAGCAAGAGGCAAACAAACAAAAAAATCAAAGAACTCTAATGCTTAATTATCTTCTTTTTAACAATTGTTTAATTGTTAACACATACATACACTTGTTGGAAACACTTCAGAATACTATAGTAGAATACTTCATGTCAAAATGCTTTGTATCTGTAGTTTCTAAAAAACTTAAATTTTAAATTTAATTTTTGAAATCTTTTTTAAAGAAATCTTTTTCACCAAAAGACATTAACTTGTGTTGTCACCAAATCACGACAAGTTAGTGAACCTTAATAGAGTAGAAAATCATAAACTCATGCTAATGTTCAACAAATCATTCAAGAAGTAATAATTACTTTAAGAAAAAAAATCAAAAATTAAGAAAATTATTGCCGAAAGCAATTGTTAGTGAAATAACAAATACAGGTTTAGTGAAAAGCTTCCAATTCATTTAAAAGGTGTATTTGCCAGTCCTCCAGAATTAAAAACTACTGCCTTCCATTCCCGTCTTTAGATATGTGACTATACGTGCCGTTCTTTAGAGGATAGGTTAGGTTAGAGGACGTGTACTTGTCAATTAAGACAAGTACAGTACCCGGAGGTCGAATTGACCCATTGTACCGTTCTTTGTCTGCAGATTATTTTCTTTTTCTCCGATTAGCTTATCCCATAACGATAGGGATCGAATTGAGGGCTGCGCGAATTAATCTAAATCGATATCAGGCTGTAGTTTGGATTTTTTTTTATCAGGAGGATGGACGAAGTTTTCCTATTCTACTGGGATATTGGAATCCCTGCGGCTGGTCAAGCTGTTCTAATATCCTTGAATGACGCTGACATATGTATGTATGTATAATTGAAAGTTTGATATAGCACTTCTTTTTTCAATTATAAATAAAAAGTTATAAATTTATATTAATCGCACTATAAATGGAAAGTTAATAATATTTTGCACTGCAATATACATATGTTTATATTGATTGCAATGGAAACTTATTTGAAATTCTATGGATATTTGCACCTGCTGTTACATACCCTTCTCCATTGACCATAAAAAGCTCATACATAAATACAATAATTCCTAAAGATTCAGTAAATAAAAGTTAACTACAAAGGAAAGTACATACATACATATAAACTTTATTAACGTTAAATTAACTTGTTTTTCATTATCAATATAAATTAATAGTTTTTTTTTTTGCAAAGTTAACGACCACAAAATTTTTTGCTTAGAAAAGTTTTGAATGTAACCAAAATTAATATATGTATGTATGTATTTAATAAATACAATCTTTAAAACTCTATATACATATGTATGTATGTGGCAGTGGCAACATACAAACAACACAAACAGCAATAATTATTGTACATATTTAAAGCGTTTTCAACAATTTCTTTTCTACAAAGGTGCTGTGCGGTGTATGAAATAAAAGTATTTCTTTTTTATAATTTTTAGGTTGGCGTATAAGACAACAATAAATAATAATAATAATAGTGGAGCTGTAATGAATATAAAGAAAAAATAAATAAAATAAAGAAAGATAGGAAAGATAGAAAAGAAAGAAAAAAAAACACTTTCTTTTTCAATTGCTTAAAAGATTGTTTTTATGTATCATTGATAAAAAAAAAACCATGTTTATACAATAAAAAACCACAAGTTAAGTACTATTAAGTGAAGGTTGGTTGGTTTGGTAAAATAAAACAAATGTTGGGAAAAAGTTTGCCCATTAAGAGTGTTGTATGAAACGTATACAATCGTAATGCAAATGTAAGTACATATATCTACAGCATATAGTGTTTTTTAATGCTAAACATGTAGAATAAATTTTTCCAAATTAACAAACGCATGTGTGAGTAATTTAATTAATTAAACTAACCAATTACCAAATAAAGCCATTTTTTTTTTGTTCTTGCACGCAAAGTTTATTTAAAATTGAATTTTAACGAACTGTGTCAAAAGCCGCAGACACTGCTACGATATGTAATTAATTTTCTAATAAATTTGTAATTCAGGAACATTTTAAATATTTTTATTGCAATATTATCTCAATATCCTGGTGATACAATTCAATACGTAATTTAAAATTTTTGCGGATCTGCATACTTTATTGTTTTCTACAGATTATAAAAATGTATAATAAATACTTCATTTGTTGAAAATTTTATCAGATAATATGTGTTTTAACAAATCTGAAGCAATCTATGCTTTTACTGTGAAGATACATCTTATTGTGAAGTCATGTATCCAGAAATAGCCTGAGAATAACCTCATATTGTAAAATAAAGCAACAGTTGTATGAATAGGAATGGTATGTTGAATTAATCATTGGGCTTATCTTATATTTAGATTCTATGATGGAGGAGAATGTGTATAAAGTTATCTACGAAAGTTGTATTCTTTTTTTTTTACAGTGAATGTTATGTTAACAGAGACGTTAAGTTAACATAATTAAAAAGTTTGGAAAAGTGGAGAAAGAAAATCTTAAAATATTTATGAAAATAGAGATAAATTTGAGTGAAAAGTGAAAGAAATTCGTCTTCCTTTAAACAAAGTTTTGAATTTTACAAAAACAAGCAAAATAACATCGATAAAATTTAAAGAGGTGCGGCTTTCGGACCTATGTGGTAGGTTGAATAGCTATTGGATCAAGGATTCCAAAACAGTTTTCGTTTCGGTCATGTAACCTTTGGGACGAAGCTGTCTTTTTCATAAGAACAAAAAATAAGAGCTTTATACAAATTGGGCAAAATTCGAAATTTAAAAAGAAGTTGTCTGTGGACCTAATGAACTGGATAGCTATTGGATTGGGAATTCCAAAACAGTTTACGATCGAGTAACCCGACAAAGCCGACGAAGCTAATGGTTTTCTCCAAATAAGCAAAACAAGTGCTCTATGTAAATCGATCAAAATCGAATAAAAATGGTATTGTGGGGGAAATGTAACTAATCGACTGGATAGTAATTCCAAAACCTGTTTTGGAATCCTTGATCCAGAAGCTATAAAGTTCACTGGGCCAGAAAACCGCACCTTTTGACATCTTATAGAATTTTGTCCAACAGTATATATACAGTGTATATATAGTTCCAAAGCTTTTATTTTTATTTTCAATTTGAACTCATAAAAATCGCTACATTGTTAACACCTGAAACAAATCTGATAAAACGAACAGAGGGACTTTCACTAAACACAAGTGTTGTATATGAAACGAAATATAATTATAATTAGTCTTTTTAATTTAAAGTATTTCTTTTTTTTCTGAAGATACTCGTAATGTGAATTCCTAAACCATAATGCAGGGCTTTCTCTTTTTGAGTGCAATGAAAACTTTAGATAGGGTAGGTCAAGGGTTAATAAAACAGAAATAAAGTGAGAGAATCCACTTTATTCTTTGAATTTAAAGAACAACAAAATATAAAATGCTCGCATAAACAAATGCACATATTCATGCACACACAAACAGTTATGCTTGAATACTCTTGACATTTTCTTATTTATTAACTCTTTTTTCTTTCTGTTGTTATATTTTTTACACCCACACACACACTCGCATACACACATTTGTATATGTACATACAACTATTGTTTAAAAAACTGAACAGGATTACAAAATAATTAATTGTGGCCATTATTGCGTTATTGCGGGCACTAACAGCAAAGAAAATGATATAATTGTGGAAAATCAAGTTTAATTAAGAAAACCAAATATGAAACGGAAAAAAGCTTTTCGCAATGAGACACCAAAAACTAAAGCAACAAGAAATAAAATTACTGGCTGGCTCGTCTGTTAGTTGGCTAACTAAGAAAATTAACGTAATCCTCCCAGTATGGCTTAATGAAATAATAACAAGAAAATGAAAATGCTTATGGCAAAGGAAAAGAAAAAAACACATATACATACGCACGCACACAAGTTGATTAAACTCCATACATTCCATAATTCCATTCCACTAGTTGGTTGGCTTTTAGATTTGGATTTTTGTTTTCTTTTTTCTTATGAATTTAAATGTAAAAAGAAATTTTTATGTATTTTTTCCTCTTTTGAATTGTATTTATTACCTTTCTTCATTAAGTTAAATTTTAAGTTACAAGTTATTGTTGTTGTTGTCGTTGTTACTGTCTTTCTCAATTTGCCGCTCTATTAGTAGAAAAAAACACTTTTTAACACTATTAAACCATAAAACAAAATAAACTTTTTTTCGTGTGTAATATTATACTTGTTATGTTGTGTTATTTTTGTTTGTGTTGTTTCTCTTCTTTCATTCTTTTTCACTTATACACTTTTATTCATATTTCTTTTGATTTGTTAATTTCTTTTTATATTTTCTTCTATTATTTTCTGTTGTCTTTTCTTCGTTTTTTTTTACACTTATGAGAAAATTTTTCAAACCATTTTTTCAAAGCGATTTTATTGTTAAATTTTATTGAATTTTCGTCAAACCATCTACGAATTTGGATAAAACATTCATTTATTTAGTTATTTATCACATTTTTATTGTTATTTTTCTTTATTTTAACGGTTAAAAAATTACATTTTTTGTAAATTATATGAAAGGACAATTAACTTTAGCTGTTTATTTGATGGTGTACGAAAATTCAATGATATGGAGGAAGGAATAAGAGCAAAATGTAATAAAAAACAATTGCAGTGTTGCATTTAATGGAACTAAATACAAAGTGAAACAAATTGGAATTGCAACAAAACTTTAAATTAATTAAACGATTATTGTAAAATTGAAAATGTTTTTCAATTTTACTTTAAATTTAAATTGAATTTTTTATGTAAATATCTTGCAGAAATACGCAATGATATAAATGGTATCAATGGCATTTATAAATAAAGGGATTTTCAAACTGTATTTAAAATAAGATACTAGAAAATAAATTGATATATCATATCTTATTTTATTTAAATTATACCCATTGACCTGTTTTTTAAAGAAAAGATTTCATTCAAAATTAATAGGCAATTTTCATATTGTCTTTAATCTATTACAAAATTATCGAGAAATTTCGCGCAAACTAACGAAATAATAATTGTCCAAAAACTGACTGTATAAATATACAAACAAACTTTTTGAGACTTTTGGACCGAATATTTTTAATATAACGTAAACTCTATATGCTACAACAGACCAATCAAGAAACATCGCAGAAATGCTTTGTGGAAGCCATATGCTCCCAAGAGGGGTACTAGAAAAAATACATATATTACACAAGTAAATCGATATTATAAATCCGGTGTATCTATTATTTTTATGACCCTGTATATGTATATGCATATATATGGATATGGACTAGTTCGAAAATATTGATATTGAAAAATATATATAGATTTATATTTGGCCTTCCTAAGATTAAACAAATTGTATATTTCATACAAGGAATCGTTCATTTAAATGATATCGGAGCATGGGCTTTATATACTAAATTTCCTATGGGCACTTTTAAAATTATTTTTTTTTTAAATCTTAGATAAGAGAAATAATAATTCTTTATAAAGAGATAAGCTATATGATGACGAAAAGAGATACAATTTTGTTTGAACGAAAGAGATTATAGCCAATTAAGTAATCTTTGCGTGCACTATAAATTTTGATATTGTGTATCATGTTATTAAAAAAGAAGCTATTTTTAGTCTATTATCGAACATGATTGTGCTATTATAACTGTCATTAAAAAATGACTTCCATTTGAATATTATGAAGATCTATCGGGTATGTACCCGAGATTGCTTTTTGTCAAAGTGATTTTAAATTTACTAAAAGGCGTTCTGTGCCCAAAATTTTTGATTATACCAACTAGTATTACATTTTGAATTCGGTTGTTCTCCACAGGTCGATTATTACTTCCTTTTTTTCCTCTTTCTTAGAAAACGTCTCATTTCCGTTCATAATAATTGAAATTATTTATTTGTAAAAAAACATAACTAAATAGTATTACATATACATTTTAAACTTAATTTAAACAATTATCAAAAATGTATAGTGATATATAATAAATGCACTTATTAAAATAGATTTATATCAAATAAACGCGTCAGAAAAAAAGACACTTCAAAAATATTTGTTCCACCTACCGTTTGATAAAGTAATATTTCTTAAGCACTTAATTCTTTAAGAACTGAACCAGCTATTACCAAACGTTGAATTTCGGAGGTGCCTTCGTAAATCTCTGTGATACGGGCATCTCTATAATAACGTTCGGCTGGCATATCGCTTACATAACCCATGCCACCCAAAACCTGAATACACTGATGACTGCAGAAGGTAGCGGCCTCTGAAGCAGCCAATTTAGCCATAGCGGCCTCCTTTGTATACGACTTATCATTATCTTTCAGCCAAGCAGCACGCCACGTCAACAAGCGAGCCGATTCTACTTTTGAGGCCATATCAGCAATTTTCTCTTGTATGGCTTGTAACTTTGATATGGGCTTACCAAAAGCAATTCTCTTTTGAGCATAATCAACAGCTAATTCCAAAGATGCTTGAGCTATACCCAATGCCTGACCAGCAATACCAATACGACCAGCGTCTAAAGTTTTCATTGCAATTTTAAAGCCATAACCAGGCTGACCCAAAATGTTTTCTTTGGGTATTACACAATCTTCGAAAATAAGCTGACAGGTAGAAGAACCACGTATGCCTAATTTATCCTCTTTTTTACCCAAAGAGAATCCTTTAATATCCTTAGGCACTATAAAGGCTGAAATGCCTTTATGTTTTAAGGACTTATCGGTGGTGGCAAATACCACAGCAGCCTTGGCTTCAAAGGCATTAGTAATCCAAGCTTTTGTACCGTTCAAAAGATAATGGTCACCTTTGTCTACAGCTACAGTAGAAGCAGCACCAGCGTCTGAGCCATTGCCCGGTTCCGATAAGGCAAAACAACCCACTATATCTCCTGTAGTATAAGGAGTAATAAACTGTTCTTTTTGTTTATCATTACCAAAACCTAAGATGGGTCCCAAATAAAGAGAATTGTTAACAGACATAACAACGCCAGCTGTTGCACAACCTCTAGAAATTTCTTCCATGGCTATGGCATAAGCCAAATAATCCAAACCAGTTCCACCTAAATATCATTAAAAAATCTAATAAATTATCGAAGAAATGAACAATTATTCCTTCCTTCCATACCCAATTCTTCTGGTACAGCTACGGCCATAAGGCCTAATTCTCCCATTTTCTTAATCTGTTGTGCGGGATACAAATGCTCACGATCAGATTTAGCTGCATTGGGCACAAGTTCGGCATCGGCGAAATTACGACAGGTTTTCTGTAACATTTGATGGGTCTCAGGCAAGGCAGACAAGCAGGCAATATTCCGCTGTACAGCCTGTTGCACAGGATTGATTTTATGACCTGCATACATATGATGAATACAAAGTTTAATTGCATTAATTAACATGTAGTAAATTTTGTCATAAATTACTACATATTCAAATTATATACTTACCCAATTTAAGAGTGCTTCTTAAAACGTTATACATTATCGAAAACCTGCTGCTAAACTAATGAAATTTTAAAGTGAAGAGTTAAAAGAAAAATAATTAACTTTAAAATGAAAATTTTCCACCGGCCCTCCCCAATGATTAGATAAACACAAACAATACAACAATGAAAAGCCGAATTATTTTTGTATAGCATTGCCATATGAGAAAAACATTTAAGCAAAATGGTTAATCGATTAAAAAGTCTTTGTTAATTATAAAAACGCGAGAAATATATAAGTACTAAACTTAGGTGAAACATTTCATATGACTAGCATTAAACTAATCTTTTTTCATAGTAGATTTTTTAAAAAATTCTGTCAGATATAATCATACGAAAAAACGACGCCTTTAAAGGATTAATCAGTTTCAACTCTTTAATTTTTACGATATGGCATTGCTGTTTCTAATCAGACTTTATTAATTCAGTTGGCAAGCTTGGAACGTCTCATCACAAAGCAAGTGTCAAAATTGTTTCTTATTTTCCTCGAACTACGTCGTTTTTTTTCTTTCGTCTGCAAAATATTTTTATTTATTGCCAAATTATTTACTGGATAAAAAAATTGTTTAACGATAACCATTTCTTTAAATGATATCGCCAGTTATCATAAATAATAAGTAGTATAAAATACAATCATAACGGTAATTTATTATAAAAGGAAGGCAAGAAAATTACAATTAGAAAGTGTCCAAACCCACGAAAATCTAAAAAGAAGTATAAGAATGGTGTGAGCGAGAAGGCAATAGTCGTAATATACATGAGAATTAAAACAAAAATAAATTAAAAAGAATCCAGTTAGTGTGTGTTTTCTTTTTTTTATTTATTGTGTTCGTACCTAAAAAGAGTGTAGCTAAAAAAAAACAAGAGGTAATACACCAATAAGTGAATTACAAAAGGAGAATAAATTCAAGAAATTCTTTTTGTTTGTGGCGAAAAAGTGTAAAAAAAAGTTGAACTAATGGATGGTTACTCCCGAAACTCATTCAACTTGGTATTAAACACACAACAGTAGCAATTAAATTACTGAAAGAATACAACATTTTAAAACCATTTCTAAACATACTTTGGATTCCTTTTTTTGCACAAAAATAGGTAAGAAATTAATTGCGACAATAGATAAGAACGTAATGGGTAGATAGTAGTTCCATCTTTTAGTTAAAAATTGTGTGCTTTTTTTTTGTTCACTGAGTAAGTGTGTGGGTTTCATTGAATTATTAAAACTTACTAATACCACACCAACAACAAAAACATTGACAATCAACAACTACTGGAATATAATTATAAAATACAAGTTGCTCCCCCACACACAAAACATAACAACAATAGTGACACCTTAAAGTTTTCTTTTGAGGGTTTTCATTTTGAATTTATTAATAAAATTTCATTTTATTTTTGTTTTTTTTTTCTTTTATTATTTGCTATGCTTTATTTATTTATGCAATTGTTTACCAGTTTAAATTTATAATCTTTTTAATTATATTTCGCACAATGGTGAATTTTCGGCTTTTGCTTTGTAGACAACACTTCAAATATAGTCATCATTGTTTAGCAACTATAAGGTGTAATAAAAATAAATCCCTTCATTTTGAATTAAATTGAAAACTGTATTTAATATGGTTTGAATAGAATATTACTAAGGGCAAGCAAACATGTAACGTTTTGTTCGCTAACTTGCTCAGTTCGTCTCTATTGACATTCAAATTTCAGCGAGGGAATCGAAGAAAGTGGTTATTTCCGTTATAACTACTAAGAAAATTATGTACATACAAAGAAAAAAAATTAACTTTACGACATAAAAATATTTAAGAAAGCATAACTTCATAATCAGAATCATAACCACGACATTACATTACGCGATTACTCCGTTGAGATATAAGGAATCCATTAATTACATTTGCACGCCGTATACATATATGTATGTACATACATATATGTTCAGTGGATCAATGCCTATAATTTAGACCCTTTTGTGTCAATCATTCATAAAAAGGGTGCGTTACTATCTTGTAATGCTTGCAAATAGTCCACAGTTCAAAACGAATAAAAGATCGCTAACTTATCGAATGTTGATTAAGTAAACACGCATTTCCAAAGTACTGTTCCTAAACCCCAAACTAGCAGTTTTATTTTGTCTCTCCTAAATTTTTTATATACACACATACATATATATATAAAGGTGTTACTTCTCAAAATGCTCCTGTTTGTTATACTTTCTTAAATCTGAAGGCTCATACAAGAATTGTTTAGCACGAATATAGAAAATATTGATCCGTTTGTTCGAATCCGCCATCTATTTTTAAAATTTTCGGTAAACTTGTGTATGCTTTAGATTAATGTTATTTAAATTGATTTGATATATGTATATAACTTCACTCATTTAATCTTAATTAAATATACCCCTATGACTTTGCTCAGTTTTATTTAAAACTTCTTTCGATATTGTTTTATATTGCAATAAATAATAAATTAATTTTCTTGTTTATTCTTGTATGTACATTCATACATACATGTCCTTAAAGTCATATTGTAAAAATAAATATTACTTACAAGTTTTTATTTTTTTTAAAGTGGGGAAAACTAAACAAGGGTAGCAGCATTGTGTAAACAGTATTACCATTATATAGCATACAATGGCATGAGGTTTTTTTTTGAAGAAATTTAAAATTACTTCAAATTTTTATTTAATTTTGATCATTTCAATGTAGTAAAGGGCATACCATTACACTAGCATTATAGAAGTGCGTTTAGATAATACAATTTTAACGCAAAATCTTTAATTTTATGCAACCATAAGTAATTTTTGACTACAAATCTTTATTATTCATTTGATTAATAATATTGAATATATTTAAACTGTAACTTTTACTAACTGTACAATTCTAAGATCTTCTTAGATTCTACTGTAAATTAAAATAACATTTAATATATACTTATATGTATATATACATTTATATACACATAAATATATGAATTTTTTTCTTTTATAACTATAATTAAAATTATTATATTATTTTCCTTATTAACTTAATGTTGACATAATGCCCTTTTCCATACGAAGGTTGAAATTCATCGTAACATATGTATATTCGTAAGTTCTGGTCGTGTTTAATTAATTCATTAGTTTATATTAAAAATATAAAACTTAACTTTTTAACTAAACTTTAAAAGATAACTTAAAGTACACATTCCAACAACTATGACGCATTGTTTATCTTAATTTAAAAAATAAACATTTGGGAAGAACAACCAAATTGATTGCGAAATCTTTTATACATATTTTTGTCTAATGAATTTATTAAACAAAACAAAATTTTTCACACAACGACTGATTGATTTGTCAATCAATTGAATGAATACCTTTAAACTTATCAAGTGAAAATTACTAAACAAAGTATCATATTGTTATTTGTTGCTTTCAGTTAATTTACATTTATTGTATTAGCTACCCTTCCCTTATACCTATAGTGTAAGTTTGTTTTCAATTAACTAACATTTAACCGATAATAATGATTACATACATAGCAGCCCGTAAATGGGGATGAATAATACGTGATACCGAATTATTATTTCTTTTCACTTATTATCACATGCAGTTTTATAATAAATATTTCTTTTTCTTATGGATTTCGTGCTTTATTTCTTTTTTTTTTTGTGTAACCAAAAATAGACAAACAGTTTATCTAACATTTATGTATTTGTGACCTTAACCATTTTTATATAACAAATTGTAATATAACCCTGATTTATTTTCAAGAATCTTATCTTTTTAAAGTTATTGGTTTATAGAAATTATGTTTTAATTTTTTTTATTTTAATTTAACTATATTTTGTATTATCTTATAAATATGCTAACTTTTAGTTTATATTGCCCTAAGACTGTTCAACAATATTTGTTTATAAAATTGCCATTGAAGTGATTACACACAACATTTTATTTATCTAAGGACAAATAAGATTTAAGAATTTATTTAGTATGGTACGAATAAGGGTTTATGCAATTTTCTTCAAAGTCTAACCATTACTAACCACAATCTATGCCTCTGTGTTTCAGGATAAGGGCATAAAATATGTTCGATCAACTCAGAATGGTGGACAGGTAGGTGTGGTAGGTAGCTAGGTAGGTTGAACGAGTGTAGACCAACCAAGGGGCATAAGAGCTTGTTGTGCGCTCACCATCTCGGACTACAAACCTTAGGTTAGGCTAGGTTAGAGGACGTGTACTTGTCAATTAAGACAAGTACAGTACCCGGAGATCGAATTGACCCATTGTACAACGTCCTTAAAGAGGGAAGGATAATAGAGGGAGTAGGATAAAAAGGAGAGGATGTAGGAAAGGGGAGAATGGGAAGCGGAGGAATTACACAGACCAGACACAACAAAAAAGGGAGAGCGCGACTACACTGATGAAGCCCTAGCACCCCTCAACCAGCCCAAGCCTCTAATGAATCTGTGGGGAGCCTTGATGTTTGCTCTCGACACAGAATTGAAACTCTCAAAGAAGGCCCTGCCAAGGGTCCTCAACCTACCAAAGGCTGGGCAGTTACAGAGGAAGAGTTCGATAGTCTCCAACTCCTTCTCATCGCAACATGATCCAGATCCCCGTCAGCAACCTAATCTCGCAGTGCCCCGTGATAAAACCGACAACCAACTACAAACCTTACTTTCCATATTTACCTCTGAGACTGTTATCAGGAATAGTATGAAAGCTGGGCAATGAAATAAAATAGAAAGTGTATAATCATTTCGATGTCTTCACCATATGCACTGCTTTCATCATTTTCCACCACAACCATATGATTCAGTTGTAAATGTAAGAAGAAATACTTTTGGTTTAGCTCCCCTACAGATCGCCCCAAATGACGGTATAGCCGGATGAGGATTTCAGAGTCCTACAAACTAACCCCTTGTGTTGGACTACAATGCCAAATCAGAAATCCTATTAAAGTTTGAAGAGACTCTCTAGCCCGGCTTATTATCAATTCATCATATGATTTGTTCGCATGACCTTTTAAGCATTCTAAATAAAATCTTTTATATACGATTTTAGCATTTATTGAACCGATTTAGTTTTTTAAGAAAACGTGTGTGTATGTACGTATATTTGACTTATTTTTCTATGCACGTATTAATTTTATATTTTAAATTTAAATACGAAACAAGTTTAAATAAAAATTATGCAGCTATGCACACACTTAAAACATAACTTTCACCATTTTAAGCGCAAACTAAACTTTTTTCAGTAGAACATTGTATGCATTTATCTTAAATGAATTTAAAATTTAATGAACAGAAAAGTTTTTTTGTTCTTTTTTAACCAACAAAAAAAGCGGAATCAATATTTAATGCTTGGAAAATATTTGTAATATGCCAGGGGAAAAAAACAGATACAATTTTTAAATTCATTAATACTGGCTTTGTTTTGGTCAATTGATCAACATGGGGTCATATCCAATGTATGTATATAACATGTACTATTGTATGTATGTACGTATGTATGTATGTATGTTCTGTTTTAATTAACATAAAAACGAACAATATTATTTTGTCAATTAGTGGGTGTATATTTTTATATCATTTACTATTTAAAGGTTTATTACTCATTTGCCTATGTTTATATAAGATGAATGGCCTATTGTAGTATTTTTTATGTTTACTATTCTATCTGTTACAGTTTATAATGGCGACATCACCACGTTCTGCTGATACAATTTCACTTTGTTCCACAGTATCAAGTTGTCCAGATCGTAATGGCTTTTATGGTGGTTTTCAACGTACTGACAAACCCAAGGAGCCCTTATCAAAAGCACAAATCATAGCCAGAGAAAAGAAATGGTTATATATGATCGATAATTGGTCATTATACATGTCAAAGAATTACAAAAAGGTATACTTCTTTACTCGTTTTGTATTCATTAATAAATATTTTATATTTGATTTAATTTTAGATACGTGATCGTTGCCGCAAAGGCATACCAAAATCGATTAGACCAAGAGCATGGTTCTTTTTATCCGGTGCCTATTTATTGAAGAAGAAACATCCAAACTTGTATAAAGAGTTATTAGAGAAACCAGGAAATCCACATGTCATCGAAGAGATAAAAAAAGATAAACATCGTCAGTTTCCGTTTCATGAAATGTTTTTAGACGAAGATAAAGTGGGTCAAATTGAGTTATTTAATGTGTTGAAGGCCTACTCGATTTATAATCCAAAAGTTGGCTTTTGCCAAGCCCAAGCACCGATAGCAGCTTTCCTTTTAATGCATTTGCCCGCTGAAGATGCCTTTTGGGTGTTTGTTAGTGTGTGTGATGTGTAAGTAAATATTGAAAATAATTTCCTTTCTTTATTAAATTTTTTCCAAGTAGCGAAGCTTTATATCTGAAATTGGAATGTATTTTTTTAATGTTTCAGCTTAAAAACCTAATGTAAAGTTAGATTTGTGTTTGCTTGACTAGGCTTTAATTTATTTAATTTTTTTTTTTTGTATTTATTAAATTTATCCAACTAAAGTAAATGTATTGAAATATAAATTTCATTTCAAACTCATTTTAGATACTTGGAGGATTACTTTATAAGTGGTTTAGAAGTTTTACAGAACGATGCTGGCATACTTGAAGGTCTTTTAAAGAAAACATGTCCACCCGTTTATCGACATTTACAAAAACACAAAGTAGAGCCATTACTATATATGACAGATTGGTTCTTATGTGCCATGACGCGTACCTTACCATGGGAGACATTATTACGTGTTTGGGATTGTTTTCTCGCCGAAGGTATACGTGTCATTTTTAAGGTAGCTTTAGTGATTCTTGGGGCATCGCTCAGCAGTCACAAAACACGTAAACAATGTAACGGACTTTGTGAGACCCTAGAGGTACTACGCAATCCACCTGACAATGTTTTAGACGAAGATTTTATTATTAATCACATGCAACGCTTAAACCTGCGTGTTGAAGACTTTCAAATTGAACATACACGTCAAAAGGCTAGAAGAGCCAAACAGAAGGCTTTACAGGAGGCAGCTGCTGGACAACACTCAAACACAAGTACTTTTACAAGGAGTCGTAATACTAGTCCTACCAATATGTCAACAACAACCACAACAACAACGGCCCAAACAGCAAGTGGCAATGTTACCGTTGTAAATATTGGCGGCGACCATTCGTATGCATCTTCAAATGGCGGCGGTATTGGTGCTACTAGTAATGGCGGTGCTGAGGGAGGTGTTATTAGCTGTAGTAGTGGCAATGGAATGGTTAGTGTGTCCACAAATAATCATCATTCATAATTCTTATACATACTCGTATATACTTCATATAATATTTTGTTTCATAACAATATGTTATGCTCCCTCCCTAAAAAACGCTGAGCGTTTAAAAAAGATATTCCGTTTACTATAGTTTCCCTATGTTTTTCTTTTTTAAAATTGTAACACAACTACTTATTTTCTAAACTGTTTTAAAAAGACATAAAATATTAATGAATATTGAAGTATAATATTTTATTTATAAAGGGTTAGTGGAAAGTTGTATTATATAATTTTTTAGTTGACCTTTTCTTCTCATATTAATTAAATTTGTTCTAAGACAGTAATCGTTAACAAGTTCCGCTAGATAAACGAAATTATATCTGCTACTACTGAAATAAAATTGCTGAACTTTGATGATACATATATTTAAACGAATTGAATATAATTTATTATTTAATTTAAAATGAAAAAAAATGTTTTCCAAAACTAAATATCTTTTCACTTTGCCCTTATGTATTTAAGTATTAAATCTTGTAATGAAATGAAAGGAAATCTAACAACAATCATGCACTTTTAGTATAGAATTAAACAATTAAACTTGTATATAAATCGAATATTTTTAAAACAAACGATATAAATTTGCAAAAAACGTGAAAAAAAACAACAATAATAAACATTTTAACAAAACCTTGCAAACAAATGCACAATTTAAATATCAGTTTCCTGCATAACAAAACTTAACATACATGCATAAACAAACAAATATTAAATAAAACAATTTGTGTTAAATTCTTTTGATTTTTTTTTTGTACGAGTGTATTATTTTAAAATTAAATTAAATTTAATTTTATAAACGTAAATTTATTGTTTTTTGTCATTCCATTTGAAAGAGTTTTTGAAATAATTTTTAAAACAGTTAATTATTGTTAGTATTGTAGTTGCTAATTCTCTTACGAAATTAATAAATTGTTTTTTTTTTTATTATTATTATTAATTATACATTTAAGCGTGCAATTTACTCTTTAGTTGAAATTTTTCTAAGAAAAATCATAAAACCTGAAAGAGTTTAATTAAAAGTATTTCTTTTTTCTTCTTTTTCTTTTGCTATATAAGTATTTAAATATGAAAAGAGCAATTATTTATTTTTTTTATATTTTATAAATAATAATACATTAACAAATACATAATTTTTATTTGTTATGTTTTATTCTAAAAAAAAAGAAACGAAAAATATTGCACAAACTGAAATAAGTGAAATTAAAAATTATCTTATTATTTTGTTTATACCTGCAGCATATCGTATATTTAATATATATATATTGTATTTATACAAATTTAAAAAAAAAAAACATATTTACTGTTATATTTATTTTTTAGTTATCGTATTATTATTATTATTATTATTTAATTTTAAAATGTATTACTATTGATTAATTCAACATTTTGCAATATTATTTAATTAAACAAGCATTAAAGTAACAACAATTTTGTGTTATTAATTATTAACAACAATAAAGTCACACAGTCATAATACTTTTAACAAATTTCTTAATTAATCACGCATACATTGTACATACAAAATATACATATACATATTATGACTGTTTGATTCATTGAAAAGAAAGAATCGTACTTGTTTGCTTCTTGGAATAAACGAAAACTTCATTTTTATTAAAATAAAATAAAACATAATAAAATTTATAGTTAAACAAATAAAACAAAAAATTGATTTTTATTTAATCACTTTCCATTAATAAGGTAATTGCTGCATGGTGAGAATATTCATGCCGACATAAAGAATACGCTTACTAAGAATCGAAGTTATTGCAAATCGTAGACTAATTCGTTGTAGATGTGTTTGGCCACCCTTTGGGGGCTAGAATCTTCATTATTTCTACCACCCTACAGCGCAATGGTCGAAATTGAGCGCTCAGTGTGACTGGTATTTTTAGCATTAGGAATACCATCTTAAGGTAAAAGCAAATTCGTAGGCAAAATTAACTCCATACAGATATTATTAACTATTTCATTTCGCGAACATTTTCTAAATATAATTTAGTAAATAACATTTATTTGAGTGCTGAGTGTGACTGGTAGTTTTAGCATTACGTGCCTGCTGCCCAAAGTATCTGATATTAATTACTGCGAATTCGAATTTCTAAAAACAGGAATACCATCTTAGCTCCTTAAAGATATTATTAACTATTTCATTTCGCATAATACAGAGGAACATTTTCTAAATATATATATTATATACTGATTTAGTAAATAATATTTATTTTAAAGTTCTTCTGTGAAAACATTTCCAACTGAATAAGAATTTTGCTGCTTTCAAACAAATATCCTTGTTCTGTATTATAAATAAAGTTCTTTTAAATTTTATTATAATGCTTACTTACACCTATACCTTTAAAGTAAACAACAAATTAATAATTTTTACATTTTGTAATGTATTTTATAAATGAGTTTACACATATGGTTAATAAACAAAAAAAAAGAGAGGTTAAAATAAATCTACGCTTCATCTCCACTGCCTTTGGCTAAATCAGAAAAGAAATCCGAAGTATTTGAAAACTTCGAAGAAGGTAAATTATGACGTTTCTCTTTATAACTGTTGTGTTTTTCATTGTACTTGATATCGCCAAACTCTTCAAAGTATTTGATATTCCAGAAACGGACATCGTTATTGTGAGACGAGGATGCAATTATTTCTCCAGAATGATTAATATCCATTGATTCTATTGGCATACTGTGTTGACCAACAACACCAAGATTGCGGAAAGGTGCTATATGAACGGCACGTATAATACCCTCTTCGCCAGCCACACAGGCAATACGATCGGTTATGGGAACCATTTCAGACATGGGAGATTTAACACCAGGAAACTTATCGCAATGATAACCAAACTGGCCCCAATTAAAAGTATAAAGATTACCTTTTGAAGAACCCACTACTAATTTAGAGTCACCGCGATATATGCCCATACAATTTAATTCCTCTTCATACGGTTCTGATTGTACGTATAGTTTTCGTGCTGCAATATTAATCGTTGTCAAGTAGCCGTCGCCACTGGTGACTAAAAGTAGCTTTTTCGCATCATTGGTAATAATTTGTGTAATGTAATCCTCAACTTCCTTTAAGGCGAAAATTTCATTTTTTGTTCTTAAATCCCAGAGTTTAATTGTACCACTATCATCGCCGGTGGCAAATATATTTTCATCTATAACATGTAATTTGTTAATAGCTTCATCGTGAGCACTTTCATAGAACTTTTTTAGTTTTTCAGTTTCCATATCCGTTACCATTATTGATTTGTCTTTAGAGCAAGTTAAAATGTTACAACCATCCTCTGTAAATTCAACATCTCTACAGGCTTTTGCATGCACTTCTATTGTTCTTAGAAGAGTATTGCCCTCATTAGAGTACTGATATAAAGCCACATCGCCTTGTATAGTAGCCAAGGCAATAATATCACGTTCTGGGTGAAAGCAAATATCAGTAACAAAATCATCTAATTTAATTTCTGGTGGCGATGATCTTGGTTTTTTAATTGCGGCTATTATAGCTCTTACAGTGTCGTCATCCTCTTCATTTTCATCTAATTCTAAAACAGAACGAGCTCCGTCCTCTTCGCCGACTCCACCACCACCACCTTCATCACTATCCGTTTTAGTTTTGCTAGATGAAGCATGGGCATTATTTGCTGCCGCTGTATTGCCGTTTCGTTTTTCGCGATTATCATTCTCATCGTCGTTCATTGATTCATCAGAATCCGTGGCCATTATATCAAAGTCAACACTATCGTCACTGTCATCACTATCATCGCCAATATCGTATTCTGGATCAACGCCTTCAACTTCTTCTTCAATTTCTTCATCACTCCAAGGCTCTACCAAGCGGACGTTAGCAATGACTTCTTCATCTTCCTCGAGTTCAGCATCTGCCAATTCATCAATGTCATCCGAATCGGATGGTTCATCAGGCTTTTTAAAATGTTGACGCCTAAATGAAATAATTTTTTCAAACTGTATATTTTTATTATTTGTTATAACTTACATATGCATTGTATTTGTATTTATTTATTGATGATGGTCGAATAGCTGCAATTAAAACACGCTTTCTTTTTGTCTTTCTTAAAATACTCTATTCCGCACTTTCAATGGGAATCAAAACAGAAAATGTGACAAGAAAAAGAATAATGCAAAAACGCTGCTTCTTTCTTTTCAACAAGTTATATAAAAAATTCACTGAGAACTATTAACAAATAAAGTAAAAACGGAAACGTTTGAATTGATGTACAAGTCGATCCGGTTTAAATACTTAGCGGAAAATTGTATCTATACAACGCCATTTCACATTAGCTTTAAAATAAGAATTTAAAAGCGGCCGTAATTAGAATACAATCACAATATTATATCGAAAATATTTATTTATTTTTCATAACTTATACTAAATTATACAATGGGTCAAATCGACCTTCGGGTACTGTACTTTTCTCAGGTGACAGGTGTACGTCCTCTAACCTATACTAAATTTCCATATCAACTAATGGCGTTACAAAAAATATAACATATATTTCGGCTTGCGTTTGGTCAACCATCATAAAATGCATTTCCAGTAGACCACTTAAATCGGTTTTTAAGGCCACCTTAGAAGCAACACCCAATGCTTTTTGAGTCATGCGGATAAGAGTGGCTTTATAACGGGTCTTTGTTGTCTCTCGACAATTAAATAGCAGGATCATATCACTTGTTTTAGCTACCTCTACACTAGATTCCGACTGCATAACACCCAATGTGTCTATTTTGAAATGTGGACTTCTTGGCGATATTGTTATTTCCAATTCATCGGCTGATTTATCAAATTCTTGAAATATACTAGCTAGATCAGGACCTCTAAGGAAGATTCTATTTAAGCTAGTGCTGTCATCACCCAGGCTAAAGTCCATTGGTTCTTCATAATGGGTGGTTTTAATTGAGCACTCAGTACTTATGTTCTCCTCTTCATTAGGCTGTAAAACTATTACCAAAGGAGCCTCTGGGCCCTTATAGAACATTTTCAGACTGCAGTCAATACCGGAAAATATACTTAAACATTCAGCCAGTATATTCATATTAATGCTGAATCTTACCACACCGTCCACATGAAATTCTGTAAAACATTGTGGCATAATGAAAAGTGAAGCTTGTACGCATTTTCCCTGCTCGACGGTACATTTAAAACCGTCTTCGCTTATCATAAAAGACCCAATTTCTCCGAAGCACAGTGACTTAATGCCCGATGTAAAGGTTTTAATTTGTTCAAGGCTACCAACAAATTTGAAATTCGAATACTGGGACTGAGTCAACATTTTCCAATTACGCAAAAGACCCTTTTCAAATAATAGTTTCGAATTTTGCATGAGACCTCTAAGATTTGTGATTTGTTTGTTTCGCAGTTAGTCTGTTGCGGTGATAGTAGCTTCCGGTAAAAAATATTTCATTAATAGATCCAATTGGTGACAAGGAACCTCTTTATAAACCAAGCATTTATGTTTTAAAGCCAAAGCCAGACGCAAGGCTAAAACGTGTTTACAAGTGTATGATCCACTTGTGGGTTCAGCTTTAAGCAGAACTTCGTTTTTGAAATGTTTACAAGTGCAATAATTCAGATTAATTAATAAACGTACTATACCAGGAGAACAGTCTGCCTCCAGTATTTCAGCTATTTCTAAAGTCTTTGGTTTGTTAGTGTAGATTATTATAGACTGGTGATCAATTAAATGCAATGCCGCCTGCACAAGTGTTTTGCCCAATAAGCTGCTCAGGTCTAAAAGTGATTTTTCTATAAATAGAATTAGCAATGTTATAAAGTTTTTAATTTAATATTTTTCTCTTAGATTACCTAGTGTTTGTTCGTTGTTTGAAGAATATAATTTTTGTAAAATTTGTTCCAAAAGTATAGGAAATAATGATAAGTTTCCCGCACTTTGCATAACGTTACCAGATTATAGCAGATATTATAAAATATTTTTAATATATTATTAAAAACTGTATTTAATATAATACGTTCACATACTTTATTAAAATTAAATAATTTATTTAAAATTCCTCTCAATCTTAAAAAAAACAAAGTGCAAATTAATAAATGTCTGTATCAAACACCTGGTATTTTTCGCTTGCTTTTGTTTACATTCTTCTTCTTGGTAAAACATCAATTCCCCTTAAGTGAGTATCATATTCTTATCGCCGTACAACACTGTAACTTTGGTGTCTAGAATAAAAACAAAACAAGTGGACAGAAAAATTAGTCAATATATTTAATTTTTTTTTCGGAGAAGTATTTAAAATTGCTTTTGATAAAAGTTAGGGAAATTACATTAGTTTAATTCTAAAGTTGTTGACTTTTTAGTATGGATTTAGGAGAAAATATTGAGGATGATCAAAAATTTGTTATTTATAAACATGAAGATTTGTTTAGCGAAAGTTTTCCTTTAATGAAGGAAATACGGCGTATGGGAAAGTTATGTGATGTGACCTTAAAGGTATAGTAAGACAATATTATAATTAATTGTTTTCTAATTATGTTAGATCGATGTTGAATTCTTTCATTTAAACATATTTCTTGGACCTTTAATATCAATCTTGATTTATTGGAAAATTATGTACTTATGTTTGCTCAATGATTTTGTTTTTAGGTAGAAGATCAAACATTCTCAGCACATCGAATTGTTTTAGCCGCTACTATACCCTACTTTTATGCCATGTTTACCAATAATATGGCTGAAAGTCGCATTAAAGAGATAACCATGAAAGAAATAGAACCCACGGCTTTGGAAAGTCTGATCAACTTTGCATACAGTGGTCAAGTACGCATTGATAATCAGAATGTCCAAAGTCTTATGATGGGTGCCTCTTTTCTACAGCTGCTTAAAGTACGCAACGCTTGTGCAGATTTTCTAATTTCTCGCTTTCATCCACATAATGTTTTGGGTATACGCCATTTTGCCGACTCCATGAGTTGTACACATTTAATAAGAGCAGCAGATAAATATATTGACTCCAATTTCACTAAAGTATCCCAATCGGAAGAATTTTTAAATTTAGAATTTGAAGAATTAATTGAACTCATTAAAAGCGATTTTCTGAATGTGAAATCCGAAGAGATTGTGTTTGAGGCTTGTATGAAATGGGTAAAGTTTTCAGAGGATAAACGCTCTCCTATGTTTCCACAAGTTTTGGCACAAGTACGTTTACCATTATTATCACCCCAATTTCTTGCCGATCGTGTTGCTCGTGAGGAAATGATACGTTCATCACATCAATGTCGGGACTTATTGGACGAGGCTAAAGATTTTCATTTAATGCCAGAGAGGCGTGGCTTATTGCAAAGTTTTAGGTAAACTAATATTTTAATTGAGTATATATTTATTTGTTTAAAAAACATTCTTAAGTCAGAAATTCAGTTGAAATTCTTAAAATGTAGCTAATACCGGCTTAATTTTTTTCAAAAAAGTATTTTCTTGCCTCGTATGTATACATATGTATGTATATATAATGTTCTACTGCAATGAAATACATACAATAAATTTTTTGAAAAAAAGATTTAAGCTACTTTTTTCATCGTCCATTGTAGTCAATGGGTTAAACTATTAAAAGTACATTTAACACATAAAAGTCATGGTTATTTACTTCCGTTTCAATTGTTACGACTTAATGAAGGACTCGTCAAAGAGGTGAATTTATATCTGGTCAAATTTATGCTGTTGGTGGTTTGGCTAGTAATGGTGAATCAGTTAGTACTGTAGAAATCTATGACCCAATAATACAAAAATGGCGCATGGGAGAACAAATGTCAATGATGAGGTAAATTGAATTGTACTTGTTAGCTTAAAACACATACACTAATTTCCATATGTATATAAAAATTCACTTTAAGATCGCGTGTTGGTGTAGCAGTTATGGATGGAAAACTGTACGCTTTTGGTGGTTTTAATGGTTCTGAACGTTTGTCCACAGTTGAGGTATATGATCCTAAAAAGAATGTATGGTCTCAAGGCAGTGCCATGAATTGTAAAAGGAGGTACTAAATTAATATTTTGCTGATTATGTGTTATATACATATGTTTGTTTGCATTACAGTGCTGTAGGAGTTGCAGCCTTAAATGATTGCATTTATGTCTGTGGTGGTTATGATGGGGTCACTTCTCTCAACACTGTTGAATGTTACTGCCCTAATACGGATATATGGAAAACAGTGGCACCTATGATGAAATATCGTTCGGCTGGTGGAGTGGCGGCTTTAGATAGTTTCGTTTATGCTTTAGGTGGCCATGACGGTTTATCAATTTTCGATTCTGTTGAACGTTATGATCCTATCAATGATGTTTGGCACAAAATGAAGCCTATGCTAAATCGACGTTGTCGCTTAGGTGTGGCCGCCTTAAATGGTAAACTCTATGCCTGCGGCGGTTACGATGGTAACTCATTTTTACGTTCCGTTGAAGTTTACGATCCCATAAAAGATTCCTGGTCGCTGGTAACACCTATGAATTGCAAACGTAGTCGTGTAGCTTTGGCAGCCAATATGGGCAAATTATGGGCCATAGGAGGCTATGATGGTGAAACCAATCTCTCCACAGTTGAGGTCTATGATCCGGAAACAGATACTTGGACTTTTGTGCCATCAATGTGTGCTCATAGCGGTGGTGTTGGTGCTGGGGTTATACGTAATGAATAATTCTCTCATTTTTCTCTTAAGAGTGTCTTCAGGTTAGTTTTAATTATTCACTATTATTTAGTTTTAATGATTATCTCATATTTATATAAGTTTTCGCAAAATTTAGTAATCTATTGAACAATTTTTTATTTATCCATCATTTGGTAATAAAAGTATTCATCACAGTGTTTTAAAAAAAAAAATTTTTGAATACCATTAATACGTTTCGCAAGACTGAAACTGTTGCTGCATTAATACAACATATGGATTATTCAAAACTGTGATAAGTATTCATGTTTATAAATCGCTTTTTCCTTCTTTTGTTGTTAGTAACAATCATTCCAAATTCAAAAGCAAGGCCATTTCGATTAAGAAATTGTCTATTTAACTACTATCATTTACAAATCATATGACAGAAAATGTTTTAAATTTGTTAAACACTTACAATTAATGATAAATTTTACATAAACTGCATTTTAAACCTTTTTAAGCATTCTTAATCATCAAAAATTTAAGATTCTAAACTTGTTAGATTGTTTTATAAAATTTTAAATAAAGTTTTATTCACGCATATGAAACATGTTTTATTTAATATAAAATGCGAACAGGGTACAGCTGCAGTACTTCCACTGTTTCCATTTTTGAACAAAATACTCATAATGGGCCGGGCAGTGATATATTTATGAACGCTAACATACTTGTGGCATTTTCGACTGTGTGAAATATACCCAACTTTGTCTATAGAGGAATATATTATCTAATCATTCTTTTTTATTATTTTTTAACACTGATTGTAAAATATTTATTATCATCTATTCCTTTTTGTTGTTTAACAATCAGTATAAAAGTATTTTAACGGTTTTTATTTATTTTACATTATAAAGGTAACACGTTATGTCTGTTTGGACTTTATATAAATATTCTGTAATGGTTTCAATTTGTATGTATTATTACATAGCACATATTTGATAATAGTAATAATAATAATAATATATCCTAAAATAAAATTCAAAAATACTACATCTAAATACATCTAATAAAATGCATAACCATAATAATAAAAAAAAAACAAAATCAAAGCAAAAATATATGTATAAATTTAAGTATAATACGCCTCTTACGCATGCTAATCATCACTAAAATCAAATATACCCATGGACCATATTAAGGATGTATCAGTCTCAACTTCTACGGAAGTTGAGGCATAAGTATTGGAAGAGCTCACCATACCACCAAATTTACAGCAATGATTGGCTGAATAAGATTACATTATTAATTTACTATTTAAATTATATTCAAATGATTAAGTGTACAACTTACTTAAATTCCATTTTAGACCTTTGGTTGTTACATTGGCTTCTTGGCCTATGGGTATTAGAGAGCACCATCTTTGTCCTTCCACTAGTTCGATGGGTATTGTTATGGAATGTTTACCTGGTTTAAGTAACCATGTCAAAGAATTTCCGCTTAATAAATGTATATTAAAAAAAGCTTGCTCATATTTATACAAGGTATTAATATTCGCCATAATTTGATCAAAACGTCCAGATGTGTCATGGAATACTATAATGTCCTGTATATGCTCCTGTTCCAATATTGCTTTAACTATTTGAACAGCCTTAGTAAAATCTGTTGCATTTTGATCAGGTGTATGAATGTAATTTGTGATGTTGCTGCTATTGCTGAAAAATTCTCTCGTTTCTTCTGTTATGGAATCAAAATCCCCCGTTATTAGATCGGGTGGTTTCAATTTACCCACTAGATTTTCGTGATCTTTTAGAAATTGTCGCCAACGATTGCTGCCACCATCTATACAACATCTACTCTTGGCTTTGAAATAACAAATTTAATTAATTTAATATGATTAACTACATAGTTTTACAATTTTTACCGTTTTGCCATAATTCAGTTACCACATGTTGTGGTATTCTTATAGCTCGATTAAGTACTAGACAGACATGTCCATCGCCAATTTTATGTGGTGGTGTTATAATATCTTCCGGTCTCCATACGTATAGTCTTGAAACACCGCCATTCGTCCTTGCTCCCCTCTCATATGACATTATCAAACTCTTACAATTGTTGGGAGAATTATACTTATTATTTGTTAGGTTACACCAAAATGAAATTGTTCTTGTTGTACGCATTTGTTAAAGAAGAGACGGTTGCAATACACACACAGCTGATCACTAATTTGTAGCGTTGCCAATTAACAGCAGGAAACATATGTAAAATACAGTTTAATGTGTAAAAAGTGGTACATTTAAAATCTGGTCTCTCCCAACGGTATTTTTTTTCTTACATGTTATTCTCATTGAATTTAACAATTAAAAAAATAAATCCATTTAATAATGTTTAAACTTTATTTTTTAAATATTTAATTAAAATATTAAATAAAGTGCCTCTTTAGATATGGAAGTAAGAGAAAACTACTAGTGGAATAATAATATCCAAAATATTGTTGTATGTAGTGACAATAGGTCACAGGCACGAGCACTTGGAGGAACAAGTTATGGCAGACAATGAACGAATGAATGTCCAATTCGCTTCTACTTGACGAAATCCTAAAATGCAGAAGTTTGAATTGATTCTTAAAATATGCCACTGGTACAATTCAGAAGTCGTTTAAAAGAAAATGCGTTAGAAGAAACCAAATACCTATGTAAGTTTTATCGAAAAACAAAAAAGATTTTAAGTGCACCTTAGTCACGCTTCCAATAACTTTTAATTGACAATGTTTCTTTTAATTAATGGAAAATACAAGCAATAAACTGTGCTTCAAGACATTTTGTGCAGCGCAACCCATTTATAGTGCCGTAAACACACAAACAATCTCATTAAAAGTAATAAATCATTCCCATTTAAAATAATTAAATTGTGTACAGATCATAGTTTCTCTTTCGTTTCTGTACGAAGACCTTTTCAGCATCAACAAAATTTGTAGTCTGCTGAGCAATATAAGTCCATTTAAAATAGTAATTAACTTTCCGACTTTATTTACAAACTTGAAGAACCTCCAATTAATTATAATTTATAAACTGAAGACAAGTTGCAATGTAATTAAATTGAACTTTTTTAGAATGAATACAATTTGCTAATTCGAGTATCAATATTGTAGACCTCATCAATTCGCTTTGGTTGTATTATTTATTACTTGAAAACTTAAATTAAATTGAAGGAAATTGTCATCCAATTCGTCTTTAACAAAATATAAATATAAGGCGTTATCAATAAAAACATTTAATTAACTATTTCGATAAATTTTTTTTATTAAACGTTACAGCACGTTCCATAGAAAACTTTAATTCTCATAAAAATATTTATAAAACTAATAACTCTTTCCATGGCAAATTGTAATTATAAAAATATTTATAAAAATAATATGATTTTAAAAATATGTATCTACTGTTTCAATAACAGTAACTAACGTTAACTTTAATTAAAAATTACCTCTATTGCATACAACTGCATTACGATGTACAAATTCCTTCCGAGTTTCTGTCCCATTTTTATTCATTTAATAATAAATTTAAACAGTCAATATTTTCAATATATTTAAAAAAATCAACTTAAAAAATTAATAAATGCACATTTCCGATATGTATGTTTGTCTATAACATTTCAACTGGTTATTCGCCTCTGTAAACTGGCTTACGTTTTTCAGCAAATGCCTGAAGGCCTTCGAGCCTATCTTTTGTTGGCACAACTTGGGCATAACAAACTTCCTCAATAGTATAGCCGGTACTAAGATCCACTTGCAAACCCTTATCAATAGCTAATTTAGCCATGCGAACGCCTACTGGCCCATTTGGTAATATTTCTTCGGCTAAGGCTAAAGCTCTTTGATAAGCTGCATCTTGGGTTTCATTTTGAGGGACAGCATGATTGACAACACCCATTTCCTTAGCTTCTTTGCCACTAAACACACGTGCAGTAAAGATCAGCTCTTTGGCCACAGCAGGCGATAACACCCTAGGCAAACGTTGAGTACCACCAGCACCGGGTATAATGGCTAATCTAGTTTCCACCAAACCCAGTTTGGCTGTTTCAGCAGCCGTACGTAAATCACATGCCAATGCCATTTCAAAACCACCGCCCAAAGCATGGCCATCTAGAGCAGCAATAACTGGCATTGGCAACTGTTCAACAGAAACTAAAAGTTCACGCAAGTTGGTGACAAACTTATTAACCTCATCCTGTGACATATTTTTCCGTTCCTTTAGATCGGCACCAGCACAAAAAATGCCGGGTGTCGTACTTCTTAGAATAACTACACGGGAGTGGTTATCACGTTTAAGGTCGGCTAGAATATTTGCAAATGTTCCCACTAAACCACGACTAAAAGAATTTTTGCCTTCTGGACGATTAAGTCCTAAAACAGTAATGCCTGTGTATTTGCCATCCAAACGTTCGACAATTACCTCATTGCCGGCAGCTTGGACAGAATATTGCAATCTGGATGCTAAGCGAAGAGTCGAGTTACGTAAAGCCAAGCGAGCAGTTGTCATCAAATTTGTACCCAGAATACTCATAGTTGAAGATGTTATAGGACCAACGTCTCAATAAATCGAAATTTGTTGCAAATTGTTATAAAATCAGCAAACAACCGACGGCTGTTGGATTATTTTTATTTCAAATGAGTGTTGCCAACTTAGATATCTTTTATACAGTAATATGGCAACCAAAGCGAATTCATGTAATTGCCTTGATGGCAACGTAGATCATTGGTATAAGGTATTTGGGTATATTTTTGCATTGATTTCGGGAAACGTCAAATATTTAAAGTTTTTAGTTGTTGGCAAAGTCATTAATATTTACCTTAATCTGGTATCCTTTAAGGCCGATTCGTACCCAATCCTGCATTCGTTGATCTGAGACATTTTTATATATGTTGACTCATTGGGTTGCCATATTAACTGTTTATTACATCTGTTGATAATAACGTTAACGCATATTAAACTACCTTACCGGCTTTATATCGGTAGCACTGCTTCGGGCTTGTACGAAAATTGCAAAGAAAGCAAAGTCGAAGAATAATTGCAAAGGCATTCTCTCTTTCATAGTTTATCGTAAAAATGCCGTAAACAATAGTGAACAGACATTAACGTTTACTAAAATTTTTTTATTTTATATTAAATAAGGACGAATAATCAATTATCAACTCATCTACATAAATTATACGATTTTATTAATTGGATTGATCTTAAAACAATTTCTCAAACAACTCTGAAAAAGTCCAGAAAAAAAGAAACAGCAGAGCAGTCAGACAAGCAGGACAAAAAACAAAAAGAAAAGAAAAACTGAATATAAAGTAAATGTGAAATAGGTAAGAATTGTATAAAAACAGTATTTTAAACATGGGAAAATATAAAATAATGTTTTTTTTGCTTCATTCGAAGAGATTTAAACTGTAATGGATAACTTGGAGCCTTGGAATATGTTTACTAACGATTTCGTACCAGATGAAAGTAATACCGATGAGGGAGAAGACGCTGATATAGGCGAGAGTGAAGGTGGCGTTGAGAATGCTTCGTTTTCTGTAGTACCCTCACCAGTTCAAGGTGTGCAGGTCAAGGAAGAACCACAAGATGTTACTGATGGAATATATGACGACGATGTGACCAATGCTGCAGTTAATTTTTTGTCATCCAATTCCAGCAATAATGATAGTCGCCGCGTTCGTAATGCTGACGAAGACGATGCCGTTTTTGATTTTGGCTTAGAATCGTCAAACTCATACAATCGAATTTTCAATAAATCCTCTACACAGTCGTCCGCAACGGAAAAGGATACTGCCAATACGGCAGCAGAGGACCAATATTATAGTTCAATGGTTAAATATGAAGATGCTATCATTTATATATGTCCAGCCTGCGGTGAAGAGTTCAGTTCACAAGAGATGTGGAAAAATCATTTAAACCTTATACATCTCTATAATACACGTCGTGGTTTGAATTTTATACAACTGGATAAACTTTACCATGAATGTATGGAATGTCATAAACGCATAGCCATGCACAGCATGGAAAACTTATTGAAGCATAAATTTACACATCTACCATATAGGTGCAGTAAGTGCATGGTATGTAAACGGCAATATAAATACCGGCAGGACCTCATGGTGCACTTAAGGATTTCACATAAAAATGATTTGATAGCGCTCTTAAAAAAACAACATAAAAATCAGAAACCTCAAACTATTCGTTCCCTACTGAGTAAATCGGATGGTTTTGCTTCTCAGAACACTAAATCAAATGCTTCAAATACGCTCAATAATAACGCCGATAATATTGAAGTGAAGAACGAATTACTCAATGACAATGACGACGATACCATGGGTGAAGATAGTTTGCCTCGTCCACCTGCTAAAAGACATGCCAAGGATTTGCCTAATTTTTTGGAGGATGGCTCAACAAACGGTTCATCCGGTGACCAACAAATTTCAAACCGTAATAAGTCTGCTGCATCGGACGATATCGATGTCTCTCTTGAAGAATATATTCTATTTATATGTCCTCAATGTGGTACAGAATGTGAGACACAAGCTCAATGGCAACAACACATTGAGTTTGTACATGAGTTTGGCACAAAACGAGGTCTTAACTTTAGAGAATTGCTTAATCAAGCGGCCCAGTGCATGAGTTGCAATGTGGTATGTATGTGAATATACATTTTATTAGCTTCATAGTGCCAGTCTTTCTAATTTAGATAATTAAAATTTACTGTTCAAACTCTTTTGCCGTAGATTTTGAAATTTCCTCTAATTAAACAATATAATTAGCCCTTAAAGGTAGTTATGTTTATGATGATGTAATAGTTTTAGTAAAAAGTACTACGAGTTACGTGATATAACACTAATAAATACTTGCATTCATGTGCATTAGAAACTTTTTTTAATTTGTTATTCCTTTTGCATATCATTTACTGACCAACAATTTGTTCGTTTCAGATTTTGTCAAATTCTTCAATCAGAAACCTACAAGTACATAAATTTACCCATTTGCCGCATAAGGAATGGATGACTTGCAAGCTGTGCTTTACCTCGTTTAATACGAATCGCGATATTATTAAACATTTAGCGGCCAAGCATCATTTAATGTCAGAAAAAAAGGTGTCCAAGTCTGCACCTGACACCATAAGTAATGATGAAGACAGCCAAGAAGCGTTTGGTTTTGGTAGTGGAACTGGTTTCGGTACAGCAGATGATTATGATGATGGTACATCGGATAGTAGAATTCTTTCTCATGATTCGTCTGCAGCAAAATTAAATGAACGTGATGTCTTTGAACAACATATGGCTTACATTTGCCCAGCATGTGGAAAGGAATATAATGATAAAAAAGTATGGCGTAAACATATCGTGGAAATTCACAAGTTAGGCGAATTAGAAAATCTTAACTTTGAATTTATTACCGATCGCCAATTAAAATGTAGAGAATGTGATAAGATTATTACGAATGCGTATGGCATACAAAATGCTCAGCAGCATCACATGACTCATATGCAGTATAAATCGTTTGCCAAGTGTCGCATATGTAGCAAAACGTATACGGATCGCAAGGGTTTAATGAAACACTTGAGAAATGCTCATAGAGTAGGACCTCGGGGCCCTACATACGGGGAAGCCACACACTCTGCAAATATTGGCGGTAACAACAATAGTGTTGCAGGCAGTGGAACTAACTTTAAACCATTTGTTAAAAAACCGTATAGGATAGCACACTACCCGCCAAAAGAAATTGTTAAATTGTCGAATTATACATTTGAAATAATCCATTTAATTGAAGATGATGACGATGATAATGTTCCGAGTACTGGTTCTGGTGGTTATGATTTTGCCAAAGGAGATGCTCATTTATACAGAAACAATTCACCATTTAATACACCACCTAAAAAGATCAGTATCGAACAAATCAGTCGTCACAGATGTGTGGATTGTGGTTCGATATTTCAAACTGCACAAGCTCTTCAATCGCATGTTAAACAAGAACACGAATTCGAAGATTATCAAAATTCACCAGCTCAACCGCAAGTACAAAATGAAGAACAATCAAATGATACTGATGATTTATTAGTACCGAGTCGAGATGTAGATGTTCAGCCGGAAGAACGCACGACCATGGATTGTAACTTTATATACTTATGCCCTCAGTGTGGCGTAGAATTTCGTTCACAAAACGAATGGCGCCGTCACATCAATGTGGTACATAATTTCGATAAACGTGAGTATTTAGGTTTTCGACCTTTGGATAAGTTTCGCTATCAGTGTAAATTGTGCAAGGATACATTGACAAGTTCGAAGCTGAAGGGCTTGCAGGATCATAAATTTAGACACTGTCCTTACAAGCTTTATTTAAAGTGTGTCCTTTGCGGGCAGTCCTATAATCATAAACCCAATATGATAGCACATTTGCGTCAAAGACATAACATTGTAGATATTATTGATGGAGGCGTCAGTATTTCCACGGATAGTTCACTGCAAAGACATTCATCAAGCTCAAATAACAGCATTTCTGCGAAGGATTTTAATGATGCTCCGGCCAGGCCTATACGAAATGCTGATCCTTCCGTAAATAACGTAAGTCGACCTCCTGGCTTAAAGACCGTTGAGGATGTCATATCTTTTCACAATGCTGTCGATCATGAAACTATAATGTACTTCTGTCCGGCATGTAATGAAAATTTTGATTCCCACGTTTTTTGGCGCAAACACATTGTGGACGAGCACAATCTGAACAGTAGGGAAGGTTTAAATTTCCGTCAATTGGATGAACACCATTATATATGCCTGCAGTGTTATAAACGTGTCACGGTCACACATACTAAGGGCGCAATCGGCCAACTCCAATCACATAAATTTAGACATTTGCCATACAAATCATTTCGCTGTACATCCTGTCAGGCCGAATTTGTTCGCAAACAAATGTTTTTCAAGCATTTGGATAAAAATACCAACAAGTGTTCGGGTATAAATCCAGAAACTAATTTCACTGATAATGCCGATAATAGCACATCAATGAATGATGATGATATTGACTTGAGTGCTACGTTAGCACTCGGTGACAATTCATATAGTGAACATGCTGAAAGTAGACCCTCGTCTACGAAGTTCTCTTGGCCTACGCGCTCTTCGCTGCCAGCTCCATCCAGTGTTGCTAATGATACGAATAAAGAAAATTTGGGTTGCTTCACTTTAAATTGTCCTCAATGTGGCGCTGATTTTGAATCAACACGAGATTGGCGTGAGCACATTAATATCGAACACAATCTCAATAACAGAACTGTATTAAATTTTAAAAAGGTCGGTCCCAAACTTCACATTTGCTTGGAATGCAACGAACATGTTAACGGCCGAAAATTACGTGATCTACAAGTGCACAAATTCAAGCACTTACCATACGGAGCCTACTTACATTGTCGTTTCTGTTCTATGAAATATTTCCACATTAGCAATATGCAAGAGCATCTCAAAAACAAACATCAAAATATGTTACAAAAAATGAAAAATCTTGAAGAAGATTGTGTAACTCTAGATGAAGACGAGGAATGTGTAACCGATAGTAACACCGATGCTGACGCAGATGACAGTAATACGGGCTTAGATGATGACGTTGTTGATATGGATTTATTAGAGGCAGAGGCCGAAATCGAAGAGGTAGATCCTGATAATGTTGAATCTGATGAACAATATCTTTTAGGTTAAGAATATAATATAAAAATACATACCAACTCCCTTCCCATTAGTGTTAGAAACATGATATTTAAACATTTATATTTTATAACTCATCACACGTCTTAATATAATCATTATTAACATAATTTTATTGATTCTTATTACATACATAAAAAACACACAATTTTATTTAAATTTGTACCTTATTTATATATGTATGTATAAGTAAGTATTTATCAAGCTATGAAACCCAACAACCCATCCCCTATTGTGTAAATTGTGTACTAATCTCTTTTGTAATCTCAAATTATAAATAAATTTATATTTCTAGCTAAATTTCACTTTCCAATCTTATACCATAATACGTAAAAACTGCATTTCTTTTTCCCCCTTTTGATTTTTACAAATGCATCTTTTTACATTCAATTTCTTTTCATCTCATTCATTTATTATAAAAATTATAATTTAATAAAATCTATTTTTAAGGCAAATCATGAGAAATATAAATACATACCTAATAAAGTTGCAGTTAAAAAGGAAATCTCTGTGGGTGTCTTTTTATTGATATCAACAGTTCTACTAATGTTTGTGGATCTTTGAGGGAAATGTTAACTCTTTACATGTACGATTATGAATGATAACGAATTTCAGTGGCCAAGCCTAGTTTTATTTATTTATTAATTACAATACAATTACAAATTATATTCTAATTTTTATACGAGCGGAGTAACTTTACCATATGCTCGGTGTAGTGTCACAGACCAGAGTCTCTGCTGGGAGTCGAACCGACAACCCTCACGCTAATAGTGTAGCACACTACCCACTAGACTACCAGGGCACCCAAGCCTACTTTTGTAATTGTCGAAAATATTTTTTTATAAGTAAAATATAGTAGTTATACTAATTCAACTGAAGTTCAGTTGCCATCCATAAACGATCTATTAAACCAAAATATGTAGTTACTTACATTGTCTCGTAAATTATATTGTATGTATATACAGTGAGTGCCATAAGTGAGTTAACACCCACTATAATTTGAAATTTTCCTTTATGTTCTTAAGTATAAAAAAAAGTTCCTTTATCATGAATTGTTGTTTTTGTTTTAACATTTTATAAGTAATAAATAAACGTTTTTATTTTTGGAAATTTATTCGACTATTCTCATTTACTTTTCTCGCTATCCTAAGAAAATTAATTATTTCAGTGGTGTTTATCATCATATCCTTCTATCAATATAAACAAAAAAAACGCCATTTTAAATTTTCACAATTTTTATTTAATGAATGTTTATTGTTATTTGTTTTTCCATCGTTATATTTTTATACTCATTATTTAAAGAACTTTAAATTGTTTTTAAAAAATAAGAAAGTTACGCACGCGTGTCTTAAAGTCCAAAATACATTTTTCCTTTGTTTTTGTTTAATATAAAAATGTAATTTCAATAAAATTAAAACATGGTTATTTTATTTACGAATTTATTTTATAAAACATAACTCTACGAAATTTTAGTAAAACTTAATACGTTTTATCAAAGCCCAGCAAATGGTTTAGTATTAAAGCAGTACAAAAAGAAAAGAAGTAAGACATTGAATACAAAATTTCTTTTTTGTTTTTAAAATGATTTGAACAAAAAAAAAGTCAAAAATTGTATTTCACCAAAAATCGTTACAACATAGGTGAAAAAGAAAACCTGTTTTATATTTAAGATTATAAAAAAAAGTATTCTTTTATAATCAGATTTTTTAAACATACATATAATTAAATATACAAATTTATATATATGTGTGTGTGTAGTATTTGTTTCGTTAATGTGATTATTAGAATTATCATATATATATATATATAAGTAAGTATATTGTATATACTATATATAATTATTTTATATAATATAATGCAATTAAGAAAAAAAAAGAAAGCAATATTCTTTTTAAGATTATGTATAATCATTTTCGTATATATTCTTGTTTGTGTCGGGTGGTATTTGTTGTGTTAGTTAGTGCCTATTTAACCTTGGGCTGATGTGGCATTGGCCAGTTCCCGATAGGCTTCTTGTAAAGCATGTTGCATTTCTGGGGTTAGTTGGCTAGCACATGCCTGGAAGACCTCGGGATTTGATTCGATCTGTTTTACAATGGCCAACATGCGTGTGCCAACTTCGCTGAGTACGGCAACAACTTTATTAGCGTAAGCTTGAGCTATAATGGAAACAATACGGGGTAAATTACAGTTGTTGGCACCCAAAATAACTGGATGATTGGCCTGTATTAAATCACACAAATAACCGTAGATATGAGGAGCTTCATCGCTGTCTTCGGTCACGGGTAACCACGAAAACCTTAAAACATATAAACAATTAATAAAAATATGTTGCAAACCATCTTGCATATTTATGCTGCTTACCAAACATTGATGACTTCATCGACATTTTGTAAAGCAGATTTATTGTATTTCAATATTTTAGTCACTGCTGAAATAGCATTCTCTGTGGGATTTACATTTTCAGGTTCACGACTCTTAGGATCGTTGACAACTTGCACCAATAATGGAATGATTTGTGCACAGGTTACAGCAAATTGTTCACCACCGAATTGGCCTAAAACGCCACAACCGTATGTGGCAGCTTGACGTACTTCAGGGGATTTATCGCTAACATATTGCAATAAGGCAGGTGTAAAGAACTGTTGATATGGGGCACAAGCTGGACCACAAAATTCTGTAGTGTGTAAAAAGATTAAAATTTTAGATTTTGCTTGCCAAGAACAATTTGAATTCAATAATTTATATCTTTTAAAATTCTCATTTTGATTTGAATTTTAATCACATGAAGTTAAATATTGCATACACTTACCAATAACATCATCGAATGCACACAATCCCCATTGTCTGTCAGACCATGAACGTGCTGGATCCAAGAGTTTAACAAAGTTCTGAGCAATCTGATCGAAATGTGGCAAAAATTGTGCCTTGTTGGTTACAAATAGAGAATGTAAAATATCAACAATTTTAGATAAAATATAAGTATCTGTGTCATCCTGTTCGGCTAATTCTTCCTCAACACCATCATCGTAGTCTTCTTCATTGCGAGCTGCCAAACGTTTGTCGGCACGTTCAAAGTGTTCGTCCATATATTTGACAACAATTTCTAAAACTTGTTTCATGGCGTCATCGTTGAGGCAGTTGGGTCCCAATGTTTCGATACATTTAGCCAAGGAATTCAAAAGTTCGGCCTGAACATCAGCTTCGGGCTCTGTGCCAATGACCTTCAATAGTTCAGGGCAAATATACAACCACATGCCCTCCAAATACTGAGGACCCTTAATTTTAGCACAATCTAAAAGAAATGGCAAAGATTCTGCAGCCGCAGTTCGTACACCATCATGGAAATAGAACTTCAACATCGGCACCATTAGACGTACAACCTCCTCGGCATAATCAGCAAAGCCTTCCTTAAGTTCACGAGCGTAGCATACTAACATTTCACAGGCAGAAGCCTTATCTTCCATGCCAGCTGTACGAATGGCGAAGTTTTGTTGTTCGCCCAAATTAATGAATGACCAGTCAACATCACCCTCAATATCTTCAACTTCATCGTTGTCCAGGAGAGCAACTTCGGGCTTCATAGCAGCCGTGCGCATTACGGGTCCCATAACCAATGGTAGGTATTGTTCAAATTGTTTGCCTAAAATCTTGCACATACGTGCCCATGCGGTGATTAAGTAAGAAGTTTGTGGATCATCGTCTGGTAAATCACCTTCGGTGTGAGTCTTCAGTAACATGTCCATGACTTCACCTGCATCAGTAATGAACTTCTCACGACCAACGGCCAAACCAATAAGACTAACACATTCAATAGTTTTACCACGTAACATACGCAAATCTTCAGAGTTGGCATTTTGTATGATGAACTTCAAGCATGGCATCAAACGGTCATAGTAAGCAACAAATTCTTTTTCGCAAGTATCAGCGACCGAAGCAATTGTTGTAACAACTTGTTCCAATACCAATTTATTTCCTTTTTCAACCAATTCTTTAAATTTGGAATTCAAAACAGCTTCCAATTTCGCCATTATACCATCCAAGTAGCGTGTCAATATGTTTTTGGGACAATCTTCGGAGAAGTTTACCAAAGCAGCACCAGCATGAGCCTGCACGCGTGGGTTCTGCACATCATCCAATAATGACAGTAAGCCAGGCACTACTTGTTCATGGAATTTCTTTTCAAATGTGGGCGCAAAATCGGTAGACATTTGACCGATGGCATTACAAGCAGCATAACGGACACGTGGATGAGGGTCGCTTAAGAAATTCAAAACGCCCGACATTACCTGCTCGAGCATAGCTTCCATTTGCTTGTGGCAACCTTCTCCAATAGCTGAGATAGCCATAAGGGCAGCGTAACGTTGTTTCCAATCGCTATGTCCTAACATAGCCGGCAACGAATTCATGACATGTGGCAATACGGCTTTACCACCCAAACCACAGGCTAAACGATCCAAAGAGGATTCTGCAATCACATTGTTATCACTGTTGTCGTCATCGGTAACAACATCAGATGTAGCCCAATCTTCGTCATCATCCATATCAGTCATCATTTGTAAAACTAAAGGAATCAAAGCAACAATATATTTTTCAGCACGCTTACGCACCATTGCCGGTGCATTTTCGGACAATGAAACCATAACTTCTAAAACTAAATGGCGCCAACTGTCTTCAATGTCTTGAGAGCTGAAGACCTATAATATAAAAAATGGTATAACATGAATGGTATCCTATAATAGCTTATAGTTTTTTCTGTGACTTACTTTCATGGAAATTTCAAAAATAACTTCCAATTGTGGACGCAAGAATTTTGGACACGACTCTGTCATATCAATCAAAAGTTTCAACAATGATTGATCATCTTGAGCTTCAATACTCTCTGCTGTAATCATGATCATACGTGGTAATAGATCAGCAAATTGCTTGAAGATAACAGCTTCCTTTTCCTTATCATGACGCAAGATAAAAGCTCCTATAGCGCGTACAGCTTGGAAACGTACCTCGGCATCGGATGTGGGTTCCATGCTTTTTGCCAACATTTGTTTTATCAAATCCAAATATTGAGCTTCTTGATTGCCAAAAATCGATGGCACACTCGCAAATATACGCAAGGCTGATTCCTGCAGCTGAGGTGATGCTGAGTTTGCACATTGGAAGAGGAATTCCAAAAAACCGGGCCACTGATTGTTGCCATCATCATCGATAAGATTGCGTGCTGCTTCGGCTACAACTTCACAAATTTTACGACGTAAATTTGGTGTTACATCTTGCTGAACAGCGAGTAAAATTTGTTGTAGTAATTGGCCTTGAGCTTCTGGTGGTAACTGAAATGATGATTATTACCATAAAATATTGCGTGCAAATTAAAACATATTTAACAATAAACTTGTATTAATTTAAATTTTAATTAAATTTGATTAAAAAAACAAAAAAACGAAAAATTATTTGAATTTTTTTAATGTGCCTTATAAAACATATAAGATTAAAAAATATATACATATACAGTAGTTTTGACTTACCTGCACAACTAACTTTTGCAAGAATTTTAGTGCAGATAAGTAAAAAATGCAGCTAAATTAAATTTTTTACATTAATTATAGATTACTCTCTCAAAACACGAAAAAAATTGTGTGCAGGTAAAGGCAATGCGCACGTAAATAAAAGGCAGCTAAATCAAAACTACTGTATTACAAGATTGGCTTTAGTACATGTGACACAGTATGGGCACAAGCAATTAATTCTGATTACTAGAATTTTAACTATTAGAAACAATTTTGTTTTCAAGAGAAATATTCGAAGTTTTGTATTTGCAATATATAACGATTTCTGAGTAATTGTAAATGAAAAGCTGGGACTCAATAGGTGGTCTTAATATTACAAAAACAATGTAAACGCTTTAATAATTTGTTTACGATGTAGGAAGAACTAATTTGTCCTTACATCCTGGTAGGAAATAATTACATGTTAAACTTCATGCAATAGCAGTTAAATTGAATTATAATAATTAGCATTTCTATTTTTAAGAATGTAAACTAATTTCATTAAATAAATTGATCTGACCCTAATTACAGTAGCAGAATTGAATAGAAAAGAAAAAAAAATAGCACAAGAGAAACATTAAATATAATACCTATAAAACAGCAACTGAAATTAGCCCTGACATAACCTAATTTTTATTCAGCTGCTTTAATAAAATCACTACATACACCACGAAAACACATTGCTTTCGCTCCATGAGATAGAACAACATGAAGTACCATGTATGTATGTGTGTTGATGTGAATGTGTATGCATGTATGTATGTGTTGGGAAAGGTTGTATGTTTGTCTGACAAGAAAACTGACTACCTGCTCGATTTTTATATACTATTTCTTTTTGCACAAGTTGCTTTGTTATTGCTATTATTAAATGAGCGTGTATATGTTTATTTTGGTAAAAATAAAGATGAAATACGCAAAAGAGAACAAAGTATGTATAGAAACGTCAAAGATAGAATAACAACAAAAACACACCATACTATAAAGATAATAATGAATAAAGTAATAATAAGCCCAAGTAAAATGTGAAAAATTAAAATACATACTTATTTAATAAAGATTATTTCTTGTGAAATAATATGGTAATACACTGGTGGCATGCATTTTACTTACCTCTTTATAGAATTCTAAAAATTCAGATGTAAAAAGGCGACGCAATAAAACGGCAGCCATTTGACGGGCCTCTTCAGATTGCTGACCATTATGTATGGTTGCCAGTAGATGAGTTACCTTAAGATCACGGGGCACATTGTTGTAAGCATCCTAGTGGTATAATAAGATAAAGAGAATTAGATTGTATTCAAAAGTTCCAAACAGAAAACAATAAAATTTATAGTATAAACAAAAACATTCTATTACAAGGTCATATTATACACATTATTAAGTGTCATGTAATATGTAACATGGGGCAAAGGAATCCATCAATTTAAATAGTCTTCCCATCTACATTTCTTGTACATGAGTAGTGTAGAAATAAATCAATAGACGACCATAGAAAAACTGCATGTGTTACAAATTTGTTTTTGCAAATTCATGCAGTTTTCATTGTTGGTATTTACTGGTAGTGTGCAATAAAAATGTTTTATGTACATACCTATGTATGTATAAATGAAATGCGTCATTATATTTAGGATCACATTTTGAGGTCTTTAACAAACATTTCCTCACATACCCATAATCCAAGAAACAACCCGCCACCACCCTATAAACAAATGCTGCCAGAGTGACAGTTGTGTTGTCAGTGTGATGTTTTTTCTTATTATTATTATTTTTGTTTTTTGCTTTGGTTTTAATTATATTTGCTATTGTTAGATTCGTTTTGCTTCCGTTCTGTGAATCATTTTTTACCAGAAATCTATTATACTCTTTGAATAAAAAAATATATTTAATAGAATTTTCCAATTTTTCTAGGAGTTTTAGGTTCTTAAGTTTGATTTTTTTCGATAAACTGCCAATAAAAAGTTATAATAGGTTTTTTCTTTCTTTCCCAAGTCCATTTATGTGCGAATGTCTTTGCATGAGTCGCTTTAAAGAACGAAAAAACACGTTTCGCGCTATAAAAGAAATCCACCACAGCATTTAGCCAACCATGTTCATCTTCCCTACTATGAAGGAAGAAGGAAAAACACAAGAGGGCAAAAGTGCACAGCCACCAATACAACACGGTTACTATAAACACCCTCGCTAATGTTCCAGAAAATTATACATAATTGTCCCATAGTCAGATTTGTTTGCTTGAAAAATAAAGAAAATAATTATTTTTTTACACACCTCGGCCTGCTGTCTCACTTCATTGTCGGTTGACAATAAAGAACCCAAAAGTTGTTGAAAATGATCAGCTGCCATTTTATTTTGTTGCTTTTTTCCACAAGATAATAATAAACTATTTGTTATATTTATTTTGATTTTTTTTGCACTATATATATGTATTTTATTCTTTTTTCTATATAAGTTTCAAATAAATTATCCGCCTCGCGAACCGCACGCAATCACGATGCATAAAAAAGAACCAACAAAATTTGTCGTTAGCGATGGTATGGAATGTAACGAGTAAGGTGTGTTGAAAATTATCCCAGAGGAGTAATCAGTATCAAGAATAATGTTGCCAGATGAGAAAAGTGTTATTTTATAATTATAAAAAATAAGTGTTGATCAATGTTGCCAGGAAAAATAAAATTTTGTAACCAACTTCTGAAAAACATCACTAAAGAGAGCAAATATTGACCAAAGTTCATAGTTCTTTTTTTATTAAGGTTTCCAGATGTTAAGTTTAGGTCGTATATATCTTTCTAATTCTTTTAGAATTTAGAATAGAATTTACTACTACATTGGCAACACTACGTTCGTAGAGTGTACTTCTTTTTTTTTAGTCCTTAATCCAGACACAAACCATAAAGTAGTATAATGAGGTAATGCATGTCTGTAACCCAATGGCTCCGCTAATGGAGGTGAAAGTTACTTATTTTAGACAAACACTGGTTAATTCGAATAACGGCACTTTGGAGAATTTAAATTTTATTCACCACATTTTGCAAAACTCTCCCCCTGGAAACTCACCACATCAAACGACTTGGTCGCACTTTGCAGAAACTCACCACATGAAAACTTACCACTCCAAATAAATTCCCAAAAATTCACCACGTTACAAACACACCACTTTAAAATGTAATTAACTTTGGTCAAATACAAAACACACATCCAATGCAACAACACACACACTCTTACAGTACGACGCATACCATCAGACAGACACTCTCAATTCATTCAATTTAATCAGTTAGAAACGCCAAAGAAAGAAACGCTCGCCATAAATTCTTCTTAGAAGACATGGTCTTCATTTTCATTCATACAAATCTAATACGAAAAAGAATGGGCGGATGGATCAACGTTTTTTTTTAAACAAACCACCAGTGTTGACACGAAGGAATAAATTTTGTAATCAACTCCTGAAAAATAATCACTAAAATAGAAAGCAATATAAATATAAAATATTCAAATTTAAAGCTTTTCTCTATTTCTTCAAAACTAAATTATGTTTATGTTTAATTAATTAAATTACATACATTACAAAAAGAAAAACCAAAATCAGAAATATCTAGACATATCTGCACATTGAACAAAAAATAAACAGTTTTTGTTACAAATATCCAAAAGCGGCAACACTGGTGTTGAGTAAACGGCATGCGGCAGGATTTTGTTTGTGGTTAATTTATTAATGTAAAGAATAAATTAATATAAGTCGAAAAGTTTTAATATAACAAAGTGTGTTAATATAAAAAAGTGTTTAATATAAAAATTATCGACGATTTCCAAACGAATTATTAAAATTGCAGAGAATTTCAGAAAACAAATTCTTGATGGTCACCGAAGATATTACAGATGGTAAGTAACAATCGCCATTTTAAAATTTTATTCATAATTTTTTTCGCAACAATAATTTTTCGAGCTTATTACGTTCGGTTACTATCGTGTAATATTCAATCCATTAATTTTAACAAAATTGACTTCATAAATATTTTCCCATAAATCTTCTATGAATGATTTCATATTTATGCAACATTCTTTACAATTAAACTACATATTGTTTTTGCAAATACATATCTATTTACATACATTTGTATATTTACTTAATTGAAGCAAATGATCCATGTAAACAACGTGTGATTATATAAAAAATACCGTTTTTTTAATTTTATGTTTTAAAAAATTTCCACAACATTTATTTATCTAACACTTATAAAAAAGATTTAATTGAAAAAAGTAACATACATATACACAATAAATAAATAAAAATAATCTGTTACAAATATTTTCATTTGTTAGAATCATAAAATTAAATTTAATACTTTTACTTTTTGCCTAAACGGTTTTATGTTGGGCTATATTAAACAAGGGGGTGACAAACAGATATTTTATTATGTTTAAAAAGAACATATAGACATAACATTATTAATTAATTTAAAGCATTAACTATAGTTTAAAGGTCATATTTGACCAAAAGCGCAAAGAGGCGTAATATATCATTTCCACCATACTTAATATTGAAAAGCCCATAAATAACCCGAAAATGCCACCACAATTAGCCAAAAAATCAGTTACTCCGTATAATTCGGAACGTTTTGAGGTTATAAATTGGTTTTCCTTAAAGTAGATGCTTAAGCGTGACATTTGTGAACCAGGAAATTCTTGTTGAAATTCTGTATCACCTGCAGCAATTATCATATCTTCTAAATCAAAATTTGCTTGTGATATTTCCGTATTATATACCAGCGATGTACAAGCTGGCATACAGTTACATTCAGTTTCACCTCTATAATTGAAATCTGTAGTTTTCAAACCTTCATTAAATTCTTTAAATAAAAGATCGTCTTCAGCTCGATCATAACAATAAATATTATCTTCACCACATACGGGCATATCCATAGTACGGGGCATGGAAAACTTTACACAGCCGCATTTATTGTAAGTAAAATTCGTTAGACACTCAAGCTCACAATTGTTTTGAGTATAGATTTTAAAAAATTTTAAATAACGTTCGCCGTTTAAAAAACATTGGCGCCGATGTGGATGATATTCGGAAATTCCGGACGAAGTTGTTATCATATTTGGTTTAACAGCTATTAAAATTTCCTTACCCATAGGAATACGTATAAATTGTTTCGACACCAGAGGTACGTCATTCGGAGAATGTAGAAGTACTTTAAAACCTTGCACGGGACCTCTACAAGCATAGTCAACTTCATGTTTAAAACTTTGCAACGCTATAAATAGACCAGCTCTTGTACCAGCACTTAATACTCTGGCTGGATAGGTGCGTACTGATCTATCACCAGCGTAACCGTTTTCCAGAGTCCAACTTAAAGTTCGATTAAGTGTGAAACTATTTTTTGCGGTACCTTCGAAGCCCAATTTTTGATATTGAAAGGTATTCTCACGATAAAGATCTGAAGCATTCAGACCGTTAAAGGTAAAACAAATACCCTCTTCTGTATACGTTTTGGTAAATAGTTGGTCACACTCACCAAAGTGACTAAACCATTTACAGTAATAAAAATGCCTTTTAAAATTGGGCAGCATTCTATCCAATACTTGAATGTAATCAATTGGTACGGGTACAATGCGAGGAATGCCTTCATCTATAATCTGTGTATTGCAAATATGTAGTAATGTTAGGAATTCCTGAAGCTCATCATCGGTAACGTTTATTTGTTCAGATTTAAAAGTATTTTCATTTTTTATACTCGATTTTAGACTGACCAACATTTGGCCAAAATTCATAGCTGCAATGAGGGTTTAAAAAAAATGTCATTGACAATTTGCTTAAACTTTATATATATATTACCTTCCTTTTTCAGTACTCTCTTGGTTTCCGAACAAATGGTTACAGCTGGGAAAGGTATACTCCAAACAGGAGTAGTTTTCTCTGAGAAACTTACTATTACTGGCGTTTCATTCCATTTTGCATAGATATTTTCAATTAATTTTGAACAACAATATATCGACACGAAAAAAACACACAACCAAAATAACTTTTCTTTCCACGGACGCTGTTCTCCCAGATATTGTACACCATGTATTGAGGTATTTGCACAGTATTCGAAATAAATTTGTTTTATACCTTTCCACAATGAAACCTTTTTTCGTTCACTTATCGTGCGATTATTTAAAGTATCGATTGCAACATCACAATTATCATTGTTCCCACTAATATAGTATTTTTTTGAGAGCATTTTTTAAAACTTATGGAAAACATTAAATAAATAAACACTTAAGATGTTATACTTTGCTTAAGATTCATACAAGCAACAAATAATATATTTAGTATGGCTCTGGGTATTCAACAATAATACCGTTATATCTGTTTTGTAGTAGAGTTGATATTTTTAGGAAGTTGACAAATTGTCTTCATCGTATTCTTATGTTATAATAAAAATTATTTCATAAATTCATTTTTGTAAAATTCTACCGTATAGCCCAGAGAAATTCTGGGTCATACCACCTATTTTATAATTCTCGAGGTTGTTTATGCTTGTTTTGGGGATTCTTATGATGGAGAGGGTCACGTAGAGCCGTAGAGAATTTGCAACACGGTCTGATAGTCCTATTTTCATGAATGGGTACAAAATTGAGGCACTGGTGTTGGGATCTTTTGTGATGATCTCATATTTGAGCTTTATTATAGACTGGGAGACAACGCCTTACGTTGTCAACATTGATATTGTTGTTTAGAGATTTTTTCTATATGAAAGGCATTTGAGGCCGTGACCTTCCTCGCTTTTTCTAACTTGGGTTTTTAAGTGATTTTTGTTGACAGTCAGGCAGATATGTAGAAGAATTTTGCTATTGGCCTTAAAATCCTTCAGTCTGCTACCGCTAAAAAAATCACCAGAAAATTTGTCTCATATTGAGAAAAACGCTTTTTTAAGTTGAGTTTTCTACACTACACGCAAATATTTAATCTGGCAACAAATTCATTTTCTGACATCTCTCATATTTTGTGAGAGTGTTTCGTTTTTAGGAAATAATTTGATGTATTAAATTTTTGTTTGTTTTTTGAATTAATTTCAATTTCCATATTGACATCAGAATCGAGTATGGCAAATGCAGCACTATTGAAATTAAATCGAGAATATAACAATCCGCGTTTGGAAGAGCATATGTGCTTCATTTGCCCTGAATGTGGTAAAGATAATGAGACGCAGCAGGAGTGGCGTAAACATTTAAACATCCAGCACAATTACGCTAGCAAAACAGTTGAGGACTTTGATTTTAAGGAAATCGATGACAAATATCATGAATGTCAAATTTGTATGAAATGGGTTGCAAATGCTCACCAGGCCATAGCATTATTACAATATCATCGTTTCCTACACTTACCATACGCCAGAACATATCGCTGTAAACATTGTCCCGGATCATTTACACGTAAAAGAGCTCTTTGTGAGCATTTGTTAAGATTTCACAACGATTTAATAACCAAAATGGAAAAGGAACGCAAAATGAAAGTATTAAAAAAGTCCTTTGACGATCAAAGTCCCAAACATAATTCTGAATTTTATATGAAGTTCTTGTGTCCCATGTGTGGTAAGCTCTTTAATCGCTTTGAGGTATGGCAGCAGCACATAGACGCCGCTCATAGTGCTACTTCAGTTGATTTGCGTATGTTTCGCATACAGAGCACTAAAAACTACTACTGTGCACAATGCTGTCAAACCCTATACAATGCACCTACTCGATCGGAGTTACAAAGACATCATTTTACACATCTACCATATCCTCAATATTTTCAATGTGCTTTTTGCACAACCCGAAAGTGTTATAAAAATGATTTACTTGTGCATTTCATAAAATCTCATAAGGAGGAGTATGAAAATTGTAAGGACTTTATAAAGAAACCAACAGAGTGGGCAGGTCCGGCTAAAACGGAAATTGTAAGTGAATTGGACCAATTATTGGGTTCGAATGGGTCTCAACACACTGATTTATTGCAAAAGGCCATACGGGTAAGCAGTTGAAATGTTTATCATTTTATTGAACATTTAACCTAATTTGCACCGCATTACATTCATAGGATAGCTTCATCAATCTCGAGGAAGAAGTAGAAAAGGAGCTTTCAACAAAATTTAATCATGAATTTGCGTTGGACCAAAGCCTTAAGGAATTGGATGATATTCTTAACACTGAAATTGATCCTAACCTGCAACTAAAAATTGTTGAAAGTACAATAGATGAGATTGAATTCGATGACGAGGAGCTGGAAGATTTGTGCAAGGAAATGTTCGAGGAAATAGAGGATCAATGCAGCGCCATCAACACTGTGCAGGAAGTTTTTGTCAAACCCAATAGAAAACGTTTAAAATTAGACTTATCTGCTACAGAGACTGGCTTAAAACTTAATGAAACACAACAAAAAGAAATGCAAAAGTATATTAATTACCTGTGTCCAGAATGTGGCAGTGAATTTGATAATCAATCGGTGTGGCGTTCGCATGTTTTTCAACAGCATAACTTGGCTAATGCAGTGGAGACAAAATTTCGTGCTTTCAATATGCAAAAAACTGCCTATCTCTGTTTAGTTTGCTATCAAGTTCAACGTACTTCGAAACATTCCGAACTAAGACGCCATCATTTCCAACATATGCCCTATCAGGCATATCTCAAATGTACAATATGTACAAAAACCAAATCTAGTAAACCGAAAATGTTACAACATTTACAATATGCTCATCTAAAGGATATACAGAAAAACGCAGCAATCGCCAATGGGGCGATAAGAACATTAGCAAAAAATTTTAGATGCCTTGACTGTGATAAAATGTATGCTCATCTGACTAGATTTGAAACACATTGCCGTCAGTGTCCACAACGTTTACAACCCATAGCAGTGGGACAATATGATATCGAAAAGAATATGAAACTATTGGAACATTTACAAAAAGCCAGCAGACGCATCAGCAAACTGTTGGAGGAGGAAGGCATTGATGCCAACAGTATCAAGTTATCTTACAAATAAATTAAAAGTAGGCATAGCTGAGTCAGTTAAGTATTGCAATTAATAATGTTAAATATATTTACATTTTAAGTATTGTAGAAAAGTAAAATAATAATTTAATGAAAATTAATGAATGAATGGCAATATTAATTGTAAAAGAAATTGGGGGCCTTTTCCGTAAATTATGATGTAAAGCATGTTGAAATGTTTTCAAATATATTATTCTTTATAGCTTTCTTAGTTCCGAATATTTCACTCTGGCATCGAACACATAGCTGTTATGGACTCATTTGTAAACTACAAAATAGTTCCCCTTTAAAAGAACTACCATCTCCTCCACCTTATTTTTATTTTCATATTTTATTTCAGTTTCATTAATAAAGATTCTCCAACAAAGCAGGGTTGTTATTTGTTGTTACTTTGATTATTATTTGTAGTCGCCGAAGTCTAGTAGGCAGTGCGTTCGCTCACTGGACATAAGGCCCGGGTTCGCCCCTCAGGTCAAACATCAACACGAAATATGAAAAAAAATATTTATTCGGCGACTTCCTCTCAGCAGATTTCTAGCAAAAACCCTGAGAGTAAAATAAACCTGCCATGAAAAAGTTTCTCAAAAATCTGTCGTTCGGAGTCGACGTTAAACTGTAGGTCCCGCCACTCAAGTATAAAATTAAGGCACACAACGTGAGTGGTGTGAGAAGCTAGGCCGTAATCCTGACTGGAGGATTGTAATGGCCAATAATGTATGTATACATTTTACTAAATCAGTTCAAATCATAATTTTCATTAGCGAATCTGTAATATTTGCGATAAATCCACTCATTTCTGAGAGAGATAATAATGACTTGTAAAATCCAATTGTTACGATAACGTATGGCAAATATGGTGAAACGGAATTAATGAACAATAAAGCATTTGGTACTCAATTCTGTCAACATTCGTCAATTCGGACAAACATGACAGGCATTGCATTCCAGACGGCACACAGCGATTGTGAAAGGCCTGAAGATTCGGGAGCACTATTATGAGGTTAGTATTCATCATACAGACTGAACCGGGTACATACTTAGTAAATATATTGCTGAGCATGGCCATCTCTAGTTTGACTTGCATATCACAGAGTCTGTGAGAGAGTTCACTTGGGAGCATATGACTTTCGTGAAGAAATTCCCTGTTACACAGATTGTTACTGTCTTGTGCTTGGGGTATCGTGCGTCCTCCAAGTGTTCATTGATCGGTCGAGGCTTTTTCATTCGAATGTAAAGGAATGTTGACCCTAATTGTGCTTTACAATACTTTGATGATTTTCATAGAGACGTCAAGTGTTAGCGCTTTTAGAACAAATAGAAAATAACGTTTTAAGTTTTACAAATTTTAAATTAACTTTTTCTCCATTTTCTTAAACTAACGAAAGTAAACTTACAAATTTGTTTAAAATGTTTTACCACCGTTAAATAAAACAGCATTTAATGTTTTGTCATATATGTACTATATATATTTTTGTTTAAATTGTTGTTGTTATTTTTTTTTAAATTTTTGTTATTTTTCGTTTATGGTTTAAATGTTATTAAAATATATATTTACATATATGCATATAAAGTATATACATACATATGTACATATATATAAATATATATATTATTTTAGTTTAAAATTATAATGACATTAATGTATTATATGATTAATAATTATTTATATATATATATGTATATATACATATATGTTTATGCTATAATAATAATAAAAATGTACAAATTTAATTTTTTTTTTTTAATTTTTTATATGCAAAGGGTTTTAATTATTTTTCTTTTGTTTTTGTTTATTGTTTCTAAATTTAATATGATACTCTTTGTTGTAAAATTTTCTTGAAGAAATATATTACAATACATTGTGATTTAATAGATGCCAAGACGTTTATTTTTCTTTTTTGAAGAGTGAATTTTTTTCGAAATTTCCAATGAGAAAAGGAGGTTTCATAGCACCATGAATAATTTTAAAACCTTTAGATTATTACTTAATATTAAAAAACAAGAAAAATAATATATAAATTCATCGTTTTTTTGCTTTAAAAATTATTTAACAGCAGGCAACAGACTACAATTATATATTTTGATAACGTCATCACTTTTAGGGCTGTCGTGAACTTCTTTTCTGTAAGGGTTGAGCAAATGTAGGTAAATAAGTAGTAGGTTGAAATAGAACCTATTGGAATACACCTAAGCCATCAAGTAGGCTTGTTGTGTGCTCGCTATTAATGTAAAACAATCATACATTCTCTTTTTAACTCTTCCAGTGCACTCCTCTGAGACAAGTCATGTCTGGTGTAGTATCATTCCCAAAATATTTGGATAAAATGATAAAAAGCTTTCCATCATTTCGATGTCAATCATTATTTTCCAATACGCTTCAGGTATACATGTAAGACGGGAGTGTCGGATGAGTATGCTCATTAGTTATTCTTTTTCAGACTTGAAATACACATGGTTTTCTCCTCAACCTTTTCCTTTCTCCTATAATTATCTTTCCTTATTGCAACCCCACACACTACATGAATAGGCGTCACCTCCTAAGTATTGGTAAAGAAACAACACCAAAGTGATGAGCAATATTGCCATTCGGTAATAAGTTGTGAGTCAGTCATTGAGCAACTAACCGAGAGCTGTAAGAAGCTGACGTTCTTATTCTCACCATTTCTATCTGTCCGAAATTGGGCAGCAACTCCCATGTATGGACGGGTGCCTCGAATCCTTTACGTCACGTAGTAGTGTGATGAGCAATATTGCCATTCGGTAACAAGTTGTGAGTCAGTCATTGAGCAACTAACCGAGAGCTGTAAGAAGCTGACGTTCTTATTCTCACCATTTCTATCTGTCCGAAATTGGGCAGCAACTCCCATGTATGGACGGGTGCCTCGAATCCTTTACGTCACGTAGTAGTACAGTAGAGCCCACAATCCACATAGAATTCTATACAAAAGTTTTTCCTGTCACTTATAAGCGGATTGAAATCTAATATATATAAACGCTATTGCCTCTTTCCTCCCAACCAAAACCTATTTCTAGTTCCAATAGGAATCACACCAATGAATTGTCGTAAATGACATTTGCAAACTATTTATATTGAGGTTGCCGTTTTCAAAATAATTCTGTTGCTGACTCCACTCGGCAATTGAATTCAACTGCAATTTTGTTCGTATAGTTGCAGAGCCTGTTGTTGTCGTTGAGTTTAATGCTTCTGTTAAATAATAAATCATCCTTAGTAGCGGTTGATGAATTGCAGGCAAATTTCGACAATTTCGTAATGGATTAAAGCAAAAATGTTCGTATTGCTTTTAATCCATTACAAAAATGTTGAATTTTGATTATAATTCAATAACCAGAATAAGACTGTATGCATAATTAAAATATGGGCAAAAAGTAGATGTAAATCATTTCGTTAAATAGTATGTATATAAAATTGTTTTTCTTATTACCTCGGATTTTTAAAAACTTCTATATTTTGTTAATCTTTAATCGTTTTTAGGGTTTTTGTTTTCTGTCTTACAATTTAACTATTACAAAACAATATTTTTTCCCCTCTTTTCTTTAATAATAGAAATAAAAATCTTTAAAATAAATTTACTTAAAATGTTATATTTTAAAAATTGTTGTATGTTTTAAGATACTTAATAAATATATTGTACATAATATTTTGTTGCTAATAATATATTAACTACATTGTTTAATAATATTTATTTACTTTATAGAACTATTTGCTGTTTTTGTTTTTTGTTTTAATGTTTAATTTTTCTTTTTAATTGATTTATGTTGTCAAATAATTTTCTTCTTTTTTATCCAGATACATATATTGTGTATAAATTACTATGTATGTATGTATGTATATTATAGCTGTATATACAATATTTTAATTAATTTGTATTTTTGTTTTTTTGTTTATAAATTATTATTTTGGTTTTCTTGTTTAATGCTCGCTCTTCTATTTATTCGTTTTGAATTTAGTTTTTCTAATAGCTTATATGTTGCTTTATTTAGTTTTCATTGAAATCCTCATGGTTTTTTATCCTTTTCTTTTATAAAATTAATTGTTTGTTACGTATATATGGGTTTAATTTTTCAATTTAAAATTTTTCTCATTTTTTTTTAACTTTTTATTTGTTTTTTTTTATATAAAAAAGTTGTGCTTTTTAAAACAAAATTACCTGATTTGTATTATTTGCTTTTAAGTAAAGTATTTGTTTTCGTTATTGTTTTAATTTAATACAAAAAAATGAAAATAAATACAAAACATAATATTTGGAAATATTTTTCTTTTCTTTCTTAATATTTTCGCTGAGGTGGAAAAATTCTTTAGAATTTTCTATATAATATTTCTTATATACATATGTATACTATATTCTATTTTATTTTCTTTTGTATTTATATTACTATTCTTTATTCAAATACTGTTTTGGTGTTTACTTATTTATTTTATTATTTTTACATAAAATAATAATTCAATCAAATATTTGTTTATTTTTATGTTTTTTTCCTTCTTGAAATTAGCTAAGTTTCTTATTTTTTTTTTATATACAAAGTCAAGTTAAAATAAAATTGTTGTTAACCAAACCAAGAACAAAAACAAAATTAATAAAATTAAATCGTAAACATGAAAATAAATTAAATACTAAATTATTTAAATTATAAAAAACGGCAGTTTTTATTTTTTTTTGTTTTTGTTGTTATTTTTTATTTATTTTTTTGTAATCTGCTATAAACGTTTGGCACATATCAAAGGCATTTTATATATACTATATATATATATGTGTGTGTAGTATTGTATATCTGTTGATGTTTCCTTTAATTTGATTTTTATTAGTAAAATATTGATCATGTTTTTAATATTGACTCTATTCAAACTGACTTCATTATGTGTCTGTGTGTAAATACTTTTGGTCCCATCATGAAAGAAAAGAAATGATTTTAAATCCGGTAGAATAATGTTGAAAAATAAAGAAAATATTTAAATAAATAGTAAAATTAATTAGCTTCTATTCTATAATCTATTAAACGATTTAAATTTTCGGAAAATGAAATATTTAAAGGGAAAGTGTTTGTCTTTGAAATATAGAATAGAGATGAAAATTAATATACGGGGTTCATTAGCTGTTATCTTTAACTGATAAGGTTATGATAGAAGTTGGGTAACTTAAATAAACAAAATGAATAAAATTATGTTGCATTGTGTAATCATTACTTGGGCGTCATACTTGACAATTAGATCTACAGGGTGCAGCAAAAGATCTCATGTATCTACAATATAATCTTTGACTGTTCGAAATTACATTAAGAATGTACGGTTAGCATAAATACACATCATCTCACATACATAGCATTTTAAACGTAACCAAACAGTGCTGCTGACAAAGTTATATTAATATTTCGCACCGTACCGTGCCTACACTTAGATGCCATTGCGAATTATTGAATACTGTTTCCTTCGATTTGAATAGAATTTGTGTACCCATTTCAATTTGTACATCTTATCCATTGGGTAAAAAAGCAACATAATCCTCCTTATCGAGAATGCGTAAAAAGCCAACATACCTATTCGTTGAAATTTTTTTTGCCGTTAAGAAAAATTAACAAAATTTTTTAGAAAAAATTAATTTATAGAACAAAAAGAAAATGGACTCTACTCAACAAAGCATTGTTGATGTCTGGTATTACTATGTGGACAAATTTTTCATTTGATTACAGTAGAGACCTTTGCGCTACTGTGTATTACGTTAAAGAAATATTAAAATGTTCTTATTATACATGCCTTGCAAGAGTACCACAGCAACTGGTTTTAGAATTGATTAAATTGATGAGATGTTTAAATCCATTTTGATTATTTTAGAGTAAGAAGTTATTAAATAACTGATAATGATCTTATTCATTTAGTAGTAGATTAAATCTTTATACTGACAGAAAGATGTTGAAACATTATAAAGAATAAAGCGAACAGTATAAAGTTGAATTGGTAACAATTGTATTCCACTTTAAATTCATTTTACGTAGTTACAGTATGCAGTTGAGTATTTTTTAGGCGTATATGTATAAATGTGAATCATCTCTCGATGATTAAACGCAGAAAATTAGCATATCCAGGGCATATAATGTATGAGGTCAAAAATATAAGCTGCTTCAAATTATTATGAAAGAAATAAGCGTACTGGCTAAGTAATACTAGACAGTCGACAGATTTGAAATCCATTTCCTATAGTATTCACACTTTCGGATGCTGTGTAATATTGAATAAATTTTGAGAAATATTTTGCATGTGATTGCTAGTAATGAAGTAAAAAATTTTTAAGAGAGCCTGAAATCAATTGACAGCAGAATATATTTTCAGTTTAAAACATTTTAATTATGAAATAATCTTATGATATTTAGACAACTGCTGGCTAATTAAATAGTACAGTTGAGAATTGTGTTTATTTTACCGGATATTTCTGTTTGTGTAGGGGAGAGAGAAAAAAACTGAAAATACAGAGAAAATAAAAATTTTAAACATGTTTCTTTTATTTTTTTGTTTGTTTTAAATTACTAATTTTATTTATTACATATATATTTGTTTTTAATTCAACTTTAAGCATATACAATATAAAAAAAATTCAAACGAAATAAAAGATATTTTAAAAAATTTAATTAATTTAACAGCATTAAATTTTAACAAAATAAAAAAATATATAATATGATTAACTAAAGAAAACTTTGTTTCACAATCTTAACAGGAAAACAGTAAAAAAAAAGAATTTAATTTAAATAAGTTAATATAACAAAAATGATTAAAAATAATAAGTGGTAAAGAAATATAAAATTGAAATAATAATTGATTTAAAAATGATTTATAAATAAACAAAATTTGTTGAAAAGAATTTTTACTTGTTATAATAAAACATGTTTTAAGCTTATTTTAAATGAATTTTTACAAATCAAGTCTACTGCAGATTTGAGTTAGCAGCCATTGCGGTAGTTGCCGCAGACAAATCGCATTTAGTTTTTTGACTGTTACTGCTATTACTATCCATAGACCAATCCCAATCTTTGCCTTTGGGGCGAAATTTTGATGATTTATGATGGTTGTGTTGCTGCTGTTGCTGCTGCTGATGTTGTTGATGACGATGGTCCAATGCTGATAGTGATGAAGTACTATTATTAAGACATTCGATATCTTTTAAAGCACTGTCCACTTGATCGTTGGTAGTACCTGCTGCATCGGCTGCTGTATTCGAGGATGAATTCGAATAGGCTAACAGTTCGTCACAATCATATTCCCAGTTACGTTCGCAAAACTTTTTCTTGTAGTGTTTCTCCAGAGATGTTTTCGATTTGCGTTGATACTTCAAAGGAATTTTCAAACTATTATCCAAATTAGTTTGGGCATTCAAAGCAGGTGGCGGTGGAGTTTGCAATACCGCATTAGGACTGGGTGTACGCGGCAAACCCATGTCCGATAAAGGTGGACTATCTATAGCAGTGGGATCTGCCGGCATTGAGGGTACATCGGAATGATTGGATTTCATGCTGCTGTCACTTAAATGATCCTGACTGCCTCCGAGATGATTGTGATGTGGATGGCCATGGTGGCCACCACCCATAAAACTGCTATTGCCACTGGAAGTGCTACTGCCACTGCTGATAGGCAAATCCAATTGCGATGAAGTCGATGAAGTGGATAGGAATGTTCTGGCAGCCTCTGAATTGCTACTGCTATGAGTTATGCCCGAATCCGGTGAGGTATTGCAGCTTATCGAAGATGGTACGGTATCCGTATCAATCGAACGTCTCGTCTTATCCAATTCAGTGGAAGCAAAAGCTACCAAACGATCAAAACCCGAACTCACTCGATGCTGCCAATGGCTTTCGTCATCTGCTATAACGTCATCTATCCAAAAGTGCGTAAATATCGGCGTGATGATGATACAAAAAGAATGTGAAAGAAGAAATAATAAAAAACAAATTAAATTATTTTTTGTCTGTCTCAATACTAAAAGAAAAGGAATAATCGTAAACTAAATCAATGTATTCATTTAAGCTTTGTTAGTTAGTAGTTGTTCTTAAAAAAAAAAAAGAAAGAACATTTTATGAAAGTTAGTATTAACAATTATGGTAAAAGGGGGTTAAAAATTGTTTATAAAAAAAATAGTATTAACGTTAAATGAACTGTCCTAAAAAAATTCTTATACAGAAATTAAATTAAAAGCTTTTAAGAGTGAAACTAATAAAAATGCCTGTTTCTGTATACCGAATGAAATCGAATTTCGATTTTATTTGCCATACGCGGTTTTTTTAAAGGAAATAAAATTTCTTTTCGAAATACAGAAATAGGACCCCATAAAATTTCTATTTCGACAATCATATGGTAGTAAATTTTATTGGAAACATTTTTTTTTACATAAATTAGTACAATATATTGTTTCATAAAGAAAAAAAAATATATATAAAAAACAAAGATTAAAAATAAAATAAAATAATAATTTTTTAATAATAAAATATAATTTTTTTAACTACTGCATATACATAGATAGAACTGATAAACAAAATATAAACATTTATAATTACTTTTAATTTGTTTAAATCCTTAAAGTATGCAAAGATTTCCCCCTTAATTTTGTACAACAAATCGATTAATTCTTAATTAATTATTTTAATTTTAAAAAATAAAAAAAATAAAAATATTGTTAAGTCTAGTTAGTATGAGTTGAGTACACTACGTACATTATAACAAATCTCTTAATCAGTTATTTTTAATTTAAATAGTTTAGTTAAAGAGAGGCGATGACCATTATTTAAATCAACTGTTTCACTACCCATCGGGTATACATATGGCTTTGCATCGTATAAATATTTTTTCAATTTACTCTAATGCACTAGCCTTAGATGAGTAATGTCTATACTGTCAACAAAAGAATGGTTTAGACAATAGGAGAATTATTCTACTCCAACATCCAACTCTCCTTAATAGTCACTAGTCTGTAGCATCAGGTAACTTGGATAGAAGCTTCTAATGCATTTATTTTATAATTTCGACCTCGGAATATGCATGCAGTTAACACTTGTTGGTGTGTATGGCGAGTAGTAAGTTTTTAGTGTTTTCAGCTTTTTGTTGTCAAAAGAGACAAATATTTCTATAAAAGAGATATATTTTCCCTATCATTAGAATAGAAACAATTTTCCAAACTAAAGGAATGATTTTTACGCTTGCGGTAAAAAAATGTACACAATACTTGATTGATACTTTGATTATTTATTTCTATTCTACTTAAATAAACAGTTTGTCTGTACGTGAACTCCCAAAGAAATTGAAAATATAATCTTAAAATATAAAATTATTTCTAATAATTATAAAACATGCCCATGGTTATTAAAATTTAGAAAAACATTTCTTTATTTTCATGTATTAGTAAAGAGAGGAGACAAACAAGAAAAAGGGGAAAAAAATAATAATATAAATTATAAAATAAAGGCAAACATAAAATAAAACTTACCTTAAAATTAAGTAACAAAAAAATTATAGACGAAATAAATTATTGTCAAGTTCAACAAAAACAAAATAAGAACTTTTTCGGTTATTTTTTTTTTTTAATTATAAATTATTTTTATCTTTAATTTTTCTTACAAATTTGTACTAATTTATGTCTTTTAGTTGTAACATATTTTGAAAAAAAAAAATATATTTAAAAACAAAAGAAATTCTTTTAAATTGAATTGAGACTATAAATTTTATTTAAATTTTGTCGTACTCTACTACTAAACGGCCACTATAATTCCAATTGTTTGGTATTTGTTTATAGTTTTTGTAAGGCTGGGTAGTGGGTTGGTTGTTTTGGTGGTGATAGTAGTAGTAGTAGTAGTGGTTGGTTGGTTGTTTGTTATGGTAGGATGGTAATTTTGTGATGAAGGTAATAACAAAAATTTTAAATTTTTTTTTCATAATTTTTACTGTTACTGGTGGCAGTTGAGGTTTATTTATAAACTAGTAGTACGTCCTAAATCAAAATTTCGTTTTCGTATTGTTGTAGTAGAAGTAGAATCCAATTTATAAACTGTTTAGAAAGACAATTAATAAGAAAGGGTATAATAGTGAAAAACAAAGTCGGTACGAAGCTAAGAATTTCGTAAAGTGGTGAAAGAAAAAGAGAAATTGAATCTTGTTGTAAAAGAAAAAAGGATTTATGATTTGTGTTTTGTTCTTTAATAAAAAAAAAAAACAATAAAAAATAGGAGTTAGTTTAGAAAAAAAAAAGAGAAAAACGTTGGTTGGAGAAAGAATAAATAGTAAATGAATAAAATGGATTTGATGAGATCATTCAGAATGAAAAACTGTCATTTATGTTTAAAAGAAATCATAGCTGTCCTATTGAATGGGTCACTATTATTATTGGATTTGGGTGTTTGGCGCTCAAGTTGTTACTAATTTCATGCTGGCGTTTCAAACAAATCGTTAATGATAACAGTTTGTCAAGTAGTCAGCGTGCTATTTCGTACAGAAGGTTACTGAAGTATATCGTTTTACACTACAGATTATTTTTGATGAATTTTAACTACAAGTGCATCATTTTTTACTTTGAATACTATTAAACAGTATGTAGTAGTATTCATCATCTAAGGACACCCATAGTTCGAAATATTTCAAATGTAGAAGGTGAGAGCATAACGTAAATCAATTAATTGGCCATAAAAATTTAAATGATTACTTGTTACCTTGGGCAGTTAAAAAATTCAATAGAAATATTCAGACTTTTTAATAAAACTGCTGGACACTATTCCATATAAAGGCTCTAGAAACATTTTTTTTCTGTTAAGAAATAATATTTCGAAATTGTAAACAGTACAAACAGAAAATTTAAACAAATAGAGGCCAAAAGAAAAGGAATATAGAACGTTCAATACTTTAAAAATTGGGCACATACATGTAGTGTGTAAAGTTTTCATGAGTATAGTTATCCAATCATTTAATTGGTAACACTTTGAGCACCAACCTTTGTATTATTTCATAAGACTTAAGTCATAAGATGCCCATGCACTTTTCGACCGCCCGCCCACCTCTTAATTATTTTATAAGGCTTTAACTTCACTCATAACTGTGTAACTGATGAAAGTAAATATTACGCTTAACACCTATAATTTAAAAGTTAACATTAAAATTACAACATTAAAGAAAAATATTAATTAACAGACAAAAAACAGATAAAAATTAAAAAAAAACCAAATTAACTTCGTTTTTTTTTGCTATCTATAATAATGATAATAATAATAAAAAACAATTATAAATTATAACAAAATTTAATTGTAATTTAAAGCACTTAAAAAATAAATAAAAATAATTTCTTAAAAAAAAAAAAAAATAATAATCAGCCCTATTACACAAAAAATCTCAGAAATAACAGTTGATCGCCAAAGTAATGAAAAAGAAAACTTTATTTTTGAAATATATATATATGTATATATTAATATAATAGAAAGTATTGTTTAGTTTAAAACACAAAAGATGCATTGCTGAAACAACATTTTCTGAATACATTCTGCTTATTAAAAATGAAAGTGTGACAATTTTAATAAATCACTGGTCCGTATAGACCATTCAGCATTTTTTCTTTACTAGTGGCATAATAAAAATGGTGATGCATCCTATCCATGTATATTAAACTACATTTAACTAAGTTTGTATACAGTTTACATTCCTCCTTTGGTCAAATTTTAAAACGCACTGCAGATATTTCACTTTTGCAAAGGAAAAATCAATTTTTAAGAAAATTATAATTTAAGTGAACAAATAAATATTCACCACCGTACACTATTTTCCGATAAAAAAAAGTTCATTTAATTTCTAGTTGCCGAAAAATTTTTGTTTCACAAGTAAAATTTTAAAGCATTTAGCCCTATAATTTAACATTTTTTAAGCGGTTTCTGTCAATTTTTGTTTGAAAATAAATAAACCAGGTTTAAATGAATTATGGAATAGAATTTCATAATTGTTGTAAAAATATGTTTTCAAGTACGAAAGTATTACAATAAGAGAGAGCCAATATCAAATTTCAAGTTTGACCTCTGAAAATATTGATAAAAAGAAATGGCACATGAGCAGAAGAAAAATAGGCAGAGCTCAACATTAACCTAACATATAGACGCCTCCGTTCTATAACATTCTAAGTCGAAAAAGTGTGTTTTGAGTTATGAGCTCTCAAAGTTTTCACGCGCCATATGACTATATGTGTATTCTAAGTAGATTTTTCCCTATAACTTCCGAACGGATCGGCGCATCTTAACCAATTTTTGACAGTATTTAAGTTAGAGAACGTAGAATTTAAAATGCAAGAACATTAAAAACGTTCTAAGTACACTTAGAACGTTATAAAATGGAGGCGTCGATATAATCAGGGGATTGATTACTCCTACCTATGCAGAGCATTTTGTTAGATGCATGAAAATAGTTTGAAGGAGGCCGAGAACAGGGAATAGCGTGCGGCAACTTAATGTTGGATTTTATTTAAGATCTAGAATTAACAAATAAGAATAACAGACCAACATCTCCGATAGGGATCGAAACTACACGCTCTTAAAATAGCACACCTTATACGGTGCACCCGAAATATCGGCTTCTTTCAACAAATTTTGTACTATATCAGAACTGAATTAGAAATGGTTACTTTTAATCAAATAATTTTTTAGAAAATTAATTATTTTAATTTTTAAGTCATGCCTGAGGACGAGAAGCTTGTTCTTAATCATTCAGATTTCAAGAACTCTTCAAATGTTTTTCAATACTCAGCTTTATTGAATTGTTATTGCCTAATAAAAAAAATAAAACAGATCATAAAAATAAGAATATGTAATATAAATCTGTAAGGATTCGACACAAAACACTCTTTAACATGTGGATCGTTACATTTTCAGAGAACTACATGACATTTAATATCACTTTTATTCAATTTTCTAATCCATTTACTTCAGCGTTACTTCATGTGGTATTTAAAACAAAAGATCTTTAAATAATTTGTTTAGACTAATAACAATCATTATTTAAAAATTGGAATATTGTAACTATACCATCATAAGGCTCAGCCAGTGAATGTAAATACTTCATAAAAAACATGTTACAAATTATAGTATTGATTCTGAATATTTATAGGAGCTTTAAATGTGAACTACAGTGCGTCTAAAGGTTGGCTAGGTTATAGAAACTTGATTAAACATTTTGTAAAATAATATAAATTTGCATCTGATAATTTAAAAAAATTGTTTTCAACTATTTAATTCTTTTTTTTGTACTAAAATAGTAAATTTTAATCTTTAAACTTAAAAAAGAAATACATTTTTTTAGCTCAATTTTAAAGAAACTTTAGGACTTATTTGTAAACTATTCTATATGGCCGCCTTTTCTTTTCTTTTTTAATGTTTGTCCATTTTATCTAATCTAATAAGCATTTAAGAAACCTATCTTTTCCAGAATACTAATTCTTAAGTTGAAATATTTTCTTTTATGCTCTTTCTCTAATAGGGCTGATAACTGTATTAATTTCATCTAAATTTATGAATTTATTTGTTTTCATTACACTGATCATTGGTATTGTCTTCGTTGTCGCTATCCGAATAGAAAACATGATCAATGCGATTCATTAAATTAACGGTATTTGTGGGTGAGAAAGAAGAAGGAGATGAAAAAGGTGATGAATAGTCAATTTGAGCAGTAGCGCTAGTGGTAGTAGTTGTTGTTTTAGCAGTGAAAGATGCTTGCGTGGCATAATAAGATGTATTATTAGTAGTAGTAAGAATGCTAGTAGTTATGGTGTTATCATAGTCTAAATGTATGTTATTTTGTTGTGATATTTGAATAGTATGGTCTTCCTTCTCCAAATGTGGTGAATTGGATAATGATGTAGAGGATATTACTGATAGTGGTGTGGTGTAGTTGGATGTGGTGGAGGTGAAGGTAAAGGTGGTGTTATTAATGTCATTTTGTTTGTGTTCTAGTTGATGAAGATGGTGTTGATGATGATGATGGTGTTGTATTGGTTTTTTAATTGAATAATTATTAGAAATTTCAAGCTTACCATCATCTGCATTACGATTTCCTACGATCGTCGCATTTGAAGATGACGATGTTGCTGAATTAACATTGCTGTTATTGTTGTTATTGTTGCTATTTGAATTTCTATTATTATTCAAATGTTGTGCATGATGATGATGAAGATGATGGCTATTGTTTTGATTATTGTTAGCATGCTGATGAAGCATTTGCTGTTGTTGTTGTTGGTGCTGCTGCTGCTGCTGCTGTGGATGATGATGCTGTTGCTGCTGATGATAGTTGTTAAAATGGCCAAGTTGATGACTATTGTTGCTATTATTACTATGTATAGTCGACGACTGTCTACTATTAGTAGTTGTGGCATGCTGTTGTTGCATTGATCGTGCATCATCACCTCCCATTATGGAATTTATTTCGGGACTCATAAGCAAAGGTTCCAGTGTTAATTTACTGCCACGTCTATTAGAGCCAGCAGATGAAGAAGTCGGTGAGTGTAGAGGGGGTAGATTTGGATTATGATGTCCATGATGATGATGTTGTTGATGATGATGGTTACTATTAATACCTCCATTTGTATTTGCATACGAATTTTGCGTATGACCAGCATTGCCATGTGTCAATGGCGGTTCATTTGAATAGTGGGCTACTTTAGCACTTCTCGTGTGATTATTTGTCATGGGTGATGTACGTTTTACACCGACTGCAAAATAAATTAAATAATTATCATAATTTTATTATTTTCCCAATAATTTTTAAATTAACATTCATAACAATAATTATGCCAGAACTTACGTTCCACCTTCATAGGGGATCCACTGTGATGCTGGGTGTTTGTGGCGGCACTCTGTTGACCATATGTATTGCTATAATGCTCTGCATTATGAAGTTGACGATTTTGCTGTTGCTGCTGCGGTTGTTGGTGGTGATGTTGTTGTGGTTGTTGTTGTACATGGTTAACAGAATGTTGTTCACTGTTGTGGCTACCAGCTGAGGTGGTGGACGCAGCAGCCCGTTTTTGTCGTTCCTCCTGTTCTTCGCGGAATTTGCGTGAAGCCATTAGGGATGCAGCCAATCCTTAAATAAAGCAATAGTTTTCATTCATAAAATATCCATATATTTTCCTATAAAAACATACATAGGTCAACTAAAAAGCATTCATTTTGGCATTTGTTTATAGTTTTAATCCAAGTTTTTTATTCTATTGGTTGTCTTCGTTCATTTAAGAAAAAATAGTTTGAATATGGGATTATAGAGGTAATCTCCACTGTCCTGTTTTTAATAACTTTAGTCAGTAGAGTCCGTTTACATATTTGAATTTATTAATACTGAATTGCAAACAGAAGAATTCTAGCAGAACATAAGGCAGATAGTTTAAAATTTGCACCTACTAGAATGGTCGAATGTGACTGTCTTATCAAAAAGGTTTTGCTTTGAATTTGAACGCCAAATGTTTGTGTTTGATTTGAAAAATACCATCTCTCTTAACTAACATTTTTAATTATGGGCTTAGGAAAATTCGAATAAAGTTAACTGAAGATAAATTAAAATTAATCGGCTTTCCATGGCAATACCCATACTTACCTTCAAGTGGAGGATTTGTGCCATTCAAACGATTGCCTCTGGATGAATGTCTATCTTTATTCGATTTATTATTATTATTATTATGAGATGAAGGCAAAATTTGTGGCTGTGACAGTTGCTGCTGCTGTTGATGATGATGAAAGGTTTGAGTTTGATGAGGATCCTCCTGAAAATAGGCTTCAATGCATGGCTTTATTTCAGCTCTAGGCAATGCTACAGGCAGATAATCACGATTTGTTGTTGTGGAAGAACTTGGTGTCGTATTTGAATTAACAGCAGAGGAAATTTTACCACTCGTTGGAGTCGACGTATGATGATATGGTAAATTATTTAAATCTCTTTCTCGTTGACCACCAACGCTCGCGCCATTGTTGTAAAGTCGGCTTTGGCCAGCAACGGATGATGTAGACGATGTAGGAGCATTGCTATTGCCAGATGGTAGATGATGTGACAGATGGTTATTCGTAGAGTTTGCAGATGATGGTATAGTTTTGTGCTGATATGCAACATTGGCCAGTGTGGCCAAATTATGGGCATATGGTGATTTCCTTTCAGCCTGTGAGGATTGTGTGGCACTGGAAACCTCATCTACCAATTTGACATGAACTCTTTCAGGTCTTTGGGCGTGATTGTTTATTATTAAACGTTCTCGTTCTCGTTCCCGTTCTCGTTCTTTTTCTCTTTCCCTTTCACGCTCACGCTCCCTTTCACGTTCACGATCGCGATCACGATCAGAAGAACGATCACGCTCTCTGTCGGTATTATATAAACTGCGCTCTAAGAGGTAAGGATTACGTTCTCCCGAAGCTGTTCCTACAGTGGACATATTTACAGCAGCATTTATTATCGATTGATGTGTTATCTCCAGAGTTCTTTCGATTTCACCGTTAACCAAATCACCAATAGTTTTGGTTGAGGACATTGGAGGCAGTGAATTGCATCCTGAGCCCGGTAGCACCTGGTTTAGTTTCTCCTGGGACAAGTGACGTCTTAAAGCCATTTTAGCCGGTGACACTTGCGTATAATCCGGTTGTGATGAATTCGAATTCGGCCGACTGGGCGGTTGTTGTTGCTGATTTACTAAATGACCAGCCGCATGATGTTGGGAGATGGGAGATTCTCGACTACTACTTCGTTCCAAAGACATTAAACGATCTCGTGTTGGTGGATAATATTGTAGAGCTGAATCGGAATTTGCTGATGACGAACGTGCGGGCGGTTCTTCCATTAACATTTCACGGCTGCTTGATCGTTGCTGTAGATGGTTTTCTACGCTGAGAGGCGGTTGCTTGAATTCCATTGTTAGATTATGAGGATTCTGTTGGCTCATATTCAACATATGTTGTTGTTGCTGATGATGTAGTTGTTCTCGTTGTTGACTGGCTACGAATTGTTCATAATTAGCCGCAGATACAGAACTGCGTCGCCTATGCAAACTGTGCTCGCTAGCACTACCGTAAATATTGTTTAAATGTTGCTGATTATGAGGCATAGTCGAGTTTGCATGATACTTAGCCGACGATTTTGTTGAAACTGAACTGGCCGCCACAGAGGAAGACGTCGATGCATTAAGAGGCTGTAACAACATGGCCTTGCTCGAGTTATATTTACTTACTACACCAGTATTGGAACCACCGTGGCTTTGTGGAGGTTGAGGTGGCGGTAAAGCTGGTGTAATAGGTGATATAGTAGTGGTAGCATTTAAATGCGTCATGCCATGGGTAGCAACGTTTATAATACTGCTTAAGGAGTTGTGAGTATTTGTGGACGATCCACTGTGGGCATTACTGCTTGAGGCATGCGTGTGTTTGCTACGTTTCGATACTGGCGATTGCTGTGGCGAGGGCGATACTTCCACCTGCACTTGATTAACTACCTGCTGAGCCTTACGGTGCTCTTGATCTTCATTAAGCGCCGATGTTATGATGCTTTTAAGCCTATCCTCAAAATTAGCCACTTTAGGCGATTCACCTATGCTTACGACTGGTATATTATTGTTTGATTTCCGCATGCCAGGCAAATCACATTTTGGCAATAGGCTGCCACTCATAGAGTTCGAGTTGTGGACGACAGGTCGTAAAGATGTGGCAGAACTTGATGGTATCAATAGATTATTATCCCTTTGCTTGGGTGCGGGCATTAATGTACTGGGATCTTGCGGGATGGGTAGTTGCTGCTGATGCTGCTGCTGTTGGAGTTGGTGTTGCTGTTGCATACCACCGTAACCACCTAAAGGCGGTAAATGTTCATTACTATTCGACCTTTGCTGATGATGCTGATGATGTTGTAAATGTTGTGGTTGGTGTTGGTGATGCTGTTTATTTCTGTAGGGTTTATCCTCTGGATGATGGTGCTGAGGAACATGATGTTGCTGCTGCTGTATATGATGATGGTTTTGGTTTAGTAAATGCTGTTGCTGACTTTGTGACGTTTGCACATGTAATTGTTGTTGCTGCTGCTGCTGATGATGATTGTTAGCAATGCTTTGATACGGATGTTTAGTTGCGGCATTAGTATTGACGTTTGACGTTAACTTGCCTGCTTCTATTTTGCGTCCCGTCTCTAGGATCTTTTGCGCCAATACTTCTGGATTGCTTTCTTCGATCTTACCAACATCCGGAACATCCGGCCATTCTTGTGAACGAGTACGATGATCTCTGCTGCGGCGTACAGACTTACTTGAAGATTTCGTCACAGTTATAGACGGCTGGGTAGCATTGGTAATATTATTTGGCACTAAAGAGGAGGTAGTACAGATATTGTTGTTAGCTGAATTTGAAGAAACTGAAGATGACGAAGAAGATAGACTTGCTGTGGAGGGCGTTACATGATTAACTGATATGGAATTTATGTGATTGTGGGTGGTTAATTGCAAGGGTTGCTGAACAGTATTGTTGTTGTTGTTGTTATTATTATTGGCACTTAGAGTAGATGTTGGAGCTGACGGATTGGTTAGTATAATATTAGTACCCTGCGCCAATAATGCGGCTGCAGTTCTTCTTTCTTCTACAGCTTTTTCTAGGCTATTAGCCTCTTTTTCTATACTCGAAACTTGAGCAACAAGTTTCTTACGCTGGGCCAATGTGTTGGCAATTTCCTTTAGTACTAATTCATGGGCCGAGGCCTCGGACAGCTCTGACCCAGATAAATCATGTAATTTGGTTTTGCCATTAACACCATACAGCCGCTGATATTCGGGAAAATGTTGCAAATGTTTCTTCAGCAAGCGTTTCTGCTCCATTTCACAGGTGGTAACCTGTGATTGTATTTTCTTAGCTATGCCTTGCAGTTCCTTGTGTCGTCCCACAATCTCTTTTGCTTTGGCTATAAGGTCATTTGGTGAGGATACGTTAATACCCAATTCATTCATACGCACTTTCAACAAGGCCACACTGTCATCTATTAGCACTTTAATTTGTTTGTCTAATTGGGAAGCTCGATTTTTGATACGTTGTTTTCTCTCCTGTTCCAATTGTATTTGACGCTTTATGTTAGGTATGTAGGATTTCGCTTTCATTTGCTCAATCATAGCCATGTACTGAGAACGAAATACATCCAGGAGAATTTGTAAAGCGTAGGGCGTGTCTTGTGGTGATTCGGGTATTTCCAGTTCGGAATGATCCATGTTTTCCGTTAACAGGGAAGTCAATTGTTGATCTATAGTGCCGGGAGCGGGTGGTAATTTTTTACTCATGACTTCCAGAGACGTAGAGAGTAAAGTTTCTTTGTGCAACACATCCAAACCGGCAATTTTCAAATTCTTTCTACCTCTGGCACCCTTCTTCAAACGACCCTTTCGACCTTTGGCGCCGGTGGAATTGCCACCACCTGTTGAATTGCCACCAAAATCCTCTTTGGAAGAGTTATCTTTTGATGCTTGTGCTGCCTCAGCTCTTTCCTTAGCCGCTGCTTCTCTTTGTGCAGCTGCTGCGGCACTCTTACTAGCAATGGCTGCTTTACGCGTAAGTTTTTTGCGCTTTTTCTGTGTCGTTGTACGAGCAGTGCGTGAACTTGTTGTTATGAAATTGTTATTCTCTTCCTCGTCCGACTGCGAACTTTTGCCACCTTTCGAACTGCCCCAATCTGACCAGGCCTTTCGTGTTACTGGAGGACCACCACTGCCGTTGCTATTGCCATTTGTGGTATTTGCATCACCATCGCTTTCTGTTGACGTCTCTGCTTCCATATTACGTGGTTGTTGCTGTTGCTGTTGTTGCTGCTGCTGCTGTTGTTGCTGCTGCTGCTGTTGTTGCTGTTGTTGTCTTGTTTTAGTAGTCGTTGTATTATTAACATGGGCAGCTGGCGAATTTGTACGAGCAGAATTCGAGTTTGAATTGGAATTCTGTAAGTTGGCAGAAGCTTGATTATTCGCTTCACGTTTGGCACGATCTCGTGTTGTGCGAGTGGTACCACCTGCAGAAGAACAAATGGAATAATATTCGATCATTAATATTTATTTGTGCAGAAAATAAAATTAAATTTTGTTCTCATTTCATTTCTTCATTTCGTCTTTTTACAAAGATTGTAAATTTCGTTTTATTTTTGTTTTTATTTTTGGTAAAAAAAGTAAATTAAATTATACGAAAATAAATTCAAATAAAAGAAATAAAATAACAATGAAATTTAAAAGAACGAAATCAATGAAAAATTAATTAATTAAATGTTAATGAGCTTAATGATGAGAGCGTTTTTTGTTTTCTCTCTTTAGAGATTGTTTTCATTTAATTTTTTAGTGGTTTGTATCAGAGAAGTCAGCTTGTAATATGTACTTGTTTACTACTCAATGTTTAGTAGAGAGTAGAGTGTCACAATATTAATTCCATTATTTTGTTTATAATGCTGGGCTTTCTTCTGATGATGTTTTGATTTATAATTGTACGCTCTACAACAATCCAAACACCCACATTTAAAATTTTATTTGAAATTTTAGTTGAAGTGCTGTTGTGATATTTTATTTTGTGGTTATTTCTGAAGTTAATGCAGGTTGACTTACCCGCATGATCGTTTTCAGCACCTTTTTGCGTTTTGAGACGTTGAAAGTAACGTTCTAAAATCGTGCGATCGATGACATGCAAATAATACGAAACGGGCTTACAGGTCCAAGAAACTGAACCCTTTAATGGTGGTATCTCGCTAACATGCATAATCGTGCCGATATCACTTAAATTTCTAAAAGAAAATATTCAAAAAGTATGCGAAATTAAATTATTATTGTATTAGAACTGGAAAATGTTGAGGCTGACTTACCTATCAGTTATTCTAAAATTTAAAGGACAAAACGATTTGGACGAAACCACTCTGGCTCCATCACGCAAATCAGCAAATCTCTCCTTTAACTGATGATCCACATTGGGACCGAAGGCGAAATTATTTACAAACACTAAAGTGGAACTGGTTATCTTCTCGCGATGTTCGTCGACCAGAAAGTCACCCTTTATTAGTTTGTATTCACAATAACGTTTGCCAAACCATGCCATAAATTGGCGAAAGAACATATCCATGCGTTCGGCATAGCGGGCCGGTGTATCTGCTTTCTCAATGCCAATGCATGTTTTTAGGGGAAAAGAACCGGCCATTTGTAGCACAACTTGTCCCACACCAGAGCCCAAATCTATGAATGTATCTTCACCGGTCACATTTACATGCTTAATCATCTGTTGGACCAGTTCGTATGATGTCTCACCGTAGACTTCTGGCGAAAATGGTTCATAGTTATTCAGTTTGTCGGGATCTAGAACGGCAGCATTATAAACTAATTGTAAAATGTGTCTCAAGAGACTGGGATGAGCGAACTTATTTAAACGCTCAGCAGGCAGTGAGGTTCCTTTTTCCTGGAAGAACAGCGATAAGATTTGAAATTATAATTATGTAGACATACAAAATATAAAATAAAAAAAGATAACGAATAAAGGCACAAAGGCAATGTCCGTTCTGGTGCCGGACGCAATGCTTTAAGTGATCAACAAGTCAAATTGTGTTCAATTGCAGCAAGAGGCCTACGAGTGCAGTGCAATGCTTGGCAAGGGGTTTTTCCTTTCTGGCCGTAAAATTAGTTTTTCAATCATATTTACGGCTCCTATGTCTCATATTCTTGAGAGACTTTGTATTTTTACTAACTTGAAGTGGTTGTGGATGGAGTATTCATATTTGATTTAAATAAAACGACACCGAAATCTGATTTCAATATCGAATTAAGGCCAGATAGGGAAATTTACTCTTTCGGAGGCTTTAAAGAGAAGAACTAAACCAAAGATTGATCTCCAATAGGTACGCGTAATCAATTGCTCTGTACGGATGTGAATTATGGAACTCAGTTCACAGCGACTTTAAGATTTCTTCTCGTAAAACACCAAATGAAATACGAAACTGGAGTGTATTGATTCATTGTGCTGTACGAAGGTCACAATTCGACCATACGGAAGTCACTGGAATTGTCAAGGCAGTTGAAGAATAGGACTCCCTAGCCACTGCTGAACATACATACCAGCATAATAAATATGTACATCATCAAATAAGATGAGATCGTTGAGACCCTATACCCACCCACCCAGTAGTTTGTAGCCTTTGTGCCATTTAAAAAAAATAAAAAAATCATAATAAGTATGTATGTATGTACATATGTAATCTTTCTTTAAACACTTACCAATGCAACAATACTATCCACAGCTTTGTTGAAACGATCGACAAGATTTGTCATAGTCTTATAACAGGCAGTGTCTATATGATTAAGATTAATCTCTTCGAATGCCGATGAGATGCTTGGCAGTTCATCACAAACAAATTTAATGGTATCAATGATATCAATGCCATTATCGTGACGATCTTGGCCGGTGCCAACTTGTAATGGCCACGAAAATGTTAAAACCTCTGATGAACCAGCTGGCGAACGCAACACCAAGTCTTTGACTTGAGGTGTTGCCATATTTTGTATAAAATATCCAACCCTCTCCTCCTCTTTCAAAATATCCTACGGTCGTTCCACCTTTTTATACTAGCAAAGCTTAGCCTCCTAGTCTATAGTAAACAGCCGCAGCTAGTTAGCTTGCAGGAACATGGAAAAGTTGTAACACAACTAAGTTGAGGCAGACGATTCAACAATTTGTTCGTTTGTTTTTGGTGATTTCTTTGTTTGTTTTGATGATAATGATGTTGGTTGTGTTCTCTTTTTTATTTACGCTGTTTGTTATTGCTCTTGATTTCTCCTTTGGTAACGGTAACGTTAGAATGGTAGTTGCGGTAGTGGTCGTGGTGGTGGTGGTGGTAGTGATGATGATGATAATATCTACTTAAACAATGCAATGTTGACAGATTAATCGGTGGGTGTTTGTTGTAGAGTTTTCCTTATTGATTTTAAAACAAAAACGTTTATTTGTTTTTGTTATTTCTCTCTCGCTTATTATTGTTGTTATTGTTTAATTATTTGGGTAGTGGTTGTAAAGGCAGTTGTTTCTTTATTTTATTTATTTTTTTTAATTGTTTTTCTTTTATTTTTCAATATGATTTTAAATGTTCAAATAAAAGTAAAATGGGATAGCAAAATAACACAATAAGGTTAAGGTAGGTAGGTATGTATGTATAATAGAGTATAAAATAAATTAAAATAATTCAGTTTAAAACGTTATGATGGCAGGAGAAATTCTGGTAATATTGCCAGTTTTTTTAGTTTAGTTTTTTCAATTATACTTTTAATCAGCCTCGTTAGATAGAAGAAGAAGAAGTAGAGAAAAATTCTATACAATATTTTTGCTTTCAATGAATTTTGAACTTTTCGTTATGGGTTGGTTGTAGGGTGGTGCTGTTGTTGTTGTGTGTTCTCTTTTTTTCTTTTTCTTTTCTTTTCTTTGTGTTTAAAAAGAATGTGTATGGTGGTGGTGGTGGTGGAGATGGTTGCGTTACGTTTAACGTTATAATTTGAACAGCGTTTGTGAGTTAAAATATCCGTAACAAAAATATAAATTTAATACAACAAGCAAAATCGTCAATGTCGTTACGTCTTTTGTTACGTTAATTGTTTGCTTTAAGTTTCTTAAAGTATTTACTTTATTCGCATCCAAGTAAATTATAACAAAATATAACAATAACTGATGATAATTACGTAATTTTGTTCGTTTCAATTGTTGTATGTTAAGATAACGATACATTTTCGCAAAAAATACAACATTTTTCAATATTTTTCTGTATTTTTTCTTTTTTCGTTTTCTTTGTTTGTTTTACACGAGCATGGTCTTCTTGATTTTGTTTCGTAAGTTTAAAATTCACTTTACGTTAAATTCGTGTTTATGTTACGTTAAGCTTTATAATTTCATTAATTTTACGTTACGTTATGTTACATGTTTCTTTACTTTTTTTCTCTCTTCTTTTTAAAATTTATGAAATATTGTATTTAAAACGCACGGGTTGGTCTTTATTTTCTTTTTTTGATTTTTTTTGATAATCACGTAAGAGCGCGTAAGAGTCTGTAAAAGAAATAGAATGATAAAAAAAAATTAACAAAAATTAAATAAATTTATTAAGAAAATGGATGACATAAACATAAGAAAAAAAAATTAATTAAAAAAAATCATAAGAAAAATGTTTATGATGGTTATTGCTTTTAAAGAGAAATACAAATAAGTTAAAAACTTAAATTATATACTAACTTACTTACAGCTGTAGATAAACATCTTCTTTAATAAATGTAATCATTTTATAAATTTCTTTGCATATCTTCTCTTTAAATTCATTCATAAAATATTGCTTAAATAATAATTATAAATAACTCAGACTTTTAATTTTATACTTGAAAAATTATTTCTAAAATTAAATAATATTTACAATTAAAGTGTTAACAAAAAACAAAAAAAAAATGTGCAATTCATTCATGGTCACGTAAATTGTTTATTACAGCATTTAAAAATAGCAACAAAAAAATAATAACAACAAAATACTACTGTCAGTTAAATACATACTCCGATATCACTTTACATTACTAATAGAAAGAATATTAGCAAAATACGTGAATAAATTGAGAGAAATAAATAACAAATGTAAACAAAATTATTGTTTAGATGTTATAAAAATAAAAATAAATTATATTTATAAAGAAAGAAAACAAAAATTTTAAAAATAAAATAAAAACTATAGACAAGGTCAAGTACTTTTGTGTTTTCCAATATATGTATACACATACATGTACATATACATATCAACTAGACTATTTGATTGATAAAATTAAATATAAAAAACTCGTATGCATGTACACCAGACCAGAGTATTTATTTTCATAATACAACCCAAAACATTATAAAACAATTGTAAAAAATAAATAGAACGAACAGCGTTTCTATCTCGACCTAGTCACAGTTGCACAATTTCCTTTATTTGAAAAGGAAATAAAATTTAGAGATAACAACACAGCACATTTTTCATAGTTGTGTTATTTTATTTTTTTCTTTTCTTAATTATTAATGTTATCAACTAATTACAGCAGAGAGTTGACGCTAAAATATTAAAGAATTTATGAAAAAATGTATACAGTTTTCAGTTAATAACGGCCCTCTTGTTGAGGTTACATTGAAAGTATTGAAACTAGTTGTCATTTATTGAGTCTGCTAAATGGCCTCTGTTTGGAGCAGTTGACAAAATTGACCCGAAAAAAATCTTCAGCGATAAGGTCTATATTTCTGAACGAAGAGATACATATGTGAACAAATACAATTTTCGAATCCACGACGATGGAGTTTGGTATAGCTTTTGGGGAGGTTGCATCATCGGCGCATATTTCTTTGAGACTGACGTTGGTCAAGCCGTTATCATCGTCAAAGGCAAGCGATATAGGTCAATGGATTATCAACTTCTTTTGGCTTGAATTGGATGATTTCAACAGATCGACGCTACGTGCCACCCAGTTCATGCCACATTGTTTCGCGCATGCGTTTTAACGACACGATCATCTCACGTTGATGTGATATGAAGGTATCTAGTAGGTATTAGACGTAAGGCCGCAGGTCAGATATCAAAACGAAATATGAAAAAAAAAACATTTCTTCGGCGACTTCCTCTCAGCAGATTTCTGAGAGTAAATAAAATTGCCATGAATAGTTTCTCAAAAAATCTGTCATTCGGAGTCGACGTTAAACTGTAGGTCCCGCCACTCAGGTATAAAATTAGCTCACACAACATGAGTGGTGTGACAATCTAGGCCATAATCCTGACTGAAGGGTTGTAATGGCCAATTGTGTATATGTATGTAGATAGGAAAATTTTATGCCTTTCTAGATCGTATTCTTTTTATGCATCGAGTTCTATCACTTTGAAGGCCTAGATTTTGATTAAGAAGACAAACACTCAGGGGATTTTCCCTACCCATGCGTACGGGAGAAACTTATGTAGTAGTAGCCAATTTAAATCACCCAAATGTTTCAAACACCAGCTTATTTTAGACATTTTAAACAAACATAACATAATTGGCCATTACAACCCTTCAGTCTGGATTACGGCCTAGCTTCTCAAAACGAATTTAAAAAAATATATTTTTTCGGCAATTTCTTCTCAGCAGTCTTTTGGCAAAAACTCTCGAGAGAGTAAAAAAAAAACTGACATGAAGACTTTCTTCAAAAATCTGTCGTTCCGAAACAGCGTTAAATTCTAGGTCCTGGCACTTACAGTGAGCGCCATAAGTGAGTCAACACCCACTATAATTTTAAATTTTCTATTATGTTCTTAAGTATAAAAAAAAGTTCCTTTATCATGAATTTTTGTTTTTGTTTTAACATTTTATAAGTAATAAATAAACGTTTTTATTTTTGGAAATTTATTCGACTACTCTCATTTACTTTTCCCGCTATCCTAAGAAAATTAATTATTTCAGTGGTGTTTACTCACTTTTGGCGCGCACTGTATGTATAAAATTAACATGGAAATTTCCTTATTTTTAAGCTTTATTTTTTTTTATTGCACTACTTTAGAGTTGGCAATACTAATTGTAAATTCAATTAGACTGTACCACATTTCTTTGCAGATAGAACGGAGATTATAGATGAAAAAGAAGAATAAAATTATAGGGATTATTATTATTATGTATTATTATTTTTGTTTTTTTTATTATTGCATCTATTAATTTATGTTGCATGTTTATTTATTTTTGTTTGCATTCATAATGACAACAATCAATTGCTGAAATGAGATGAAAAGCAACAAAAACGAGAATGCTTGCTTGTGTGTGCAACTGTGCTGTTATTACACTACATTTCTCTATTGTCAGAGCAATAGTAGAATTATTAGTTAGTATTGTAGTTATTGCAGTTTTCATATGCGTTGTGTGTGTGTGTGGGCATGATCGTTGATTTGTGCTAGTTTTATATGTACATACATATGTATGTATGTATGAATGTATATTTATATCTACAATTTATGCTATATTTATTTGCATTGTATTTGCTCACTCTCTCACTCTCTTTTGCTTTTGTTTTTATTCAAGTACTTATTTTTTTATATTTTAATATTCTTTTTCTATTTAACTTAATTGACCTTGACACAAAAACACAATGTGAATTGTATGTATGTAAGTGTGTATAAGTATAAGTGGTTATTAAAAGTACTGTTTTTTTTTCTATAAGAAAAGAAAACTAAAATTAAAAAGCGAGTAATTAATATGGAAAATAAGTGACTAAAATAAAACGAACTAAAAATATTAAAAGAAATTAATAAAAAAATATAATCACAATGAAATATGTATATATAAACTCTTTTTATTGTAAACGTGTGGATGAAATCCAGAGTGGTGATATTGAAAGAGAGTAAAAGGAAATTTGGTATAAACGTGGGCATTGTTGTTTACTAGTTTCTCAACACCACTCATGTTGTGTGCGTTAATTTTATACATGAGTGACGGGACCTACAGTTTAAAGTCGACTCCGAACGACAGATTTTTGAGAAACTTTTCACGGCAATTTTATTTATTCTCAGAATTTTTGCCAGAAATCTGCTCAGAGGAAGTCGCGAAGATATTTCGTTTTGATATCTGACCTGGGATTTGAACCGTGGCTTTACGTCTAATAAGCCAACACACTACCTACTAGACTACGGCGACTTAAAGGAGACAAAAAAAAAACAAATAAACAACACTGCAACCAAGGCACATTAAAAAAAAAGAGAGAGAGAGTAGCAAAATGGTGAGATTTTAAATATAAAACATTATTAATTACCGAGCAGAGTTCAATGACACAAATACACAACATGTGACTGCTGCATATTTATTAATTATTGTTTAAAACAGAGTTGTATTTTTACTAAGGTCACCACATTAATTTAATAATAAGAAATTAAACTCATGATAATTATATCTATCATTCTAGTATATTTATTAATATTTTATACATTTTCTTTTATATATTATTAAATATTTGTAATTAATACATACAAATTTAGAATAATTAACCGCAAGTATTAATAATATTCGTTTACATGGTTTTAAAAATTAATTCAATAATTGATTGTATTTACTACAAATAAACAATTATCATAATGAATCATTTTATTTTAAAATTCCAAATATTTTAAAGCGATTAAAAACATTATTTTAATGTTTTTCTAAGCCTTCTATACATTCTTAACCCTTTGACGACCATAGGCAAGTATGCTTGCCCGGGGGTTTTTGGCTTATATATTTGTCCAGGTTACAAATAGAGCAAATATGTCAGAGAATGTTTTGTAGAAGAAGATTGGGGCAACAAAAATGTAGTTGAGTGCAAAGCCCTATCTAGCTCCACTTGTACTCTACGAGGCTCCAAGTTTGGCCAAATAATGGTGTTTATTCCGAGGGCTACTACAAGGTAAAGATAGGGCACAAGGGGATGGGAGTCAATTATGTTTTGGATTTAACCTTTGTCTATCAAAAAATATAATGAACAATTTTGCATGAGCTCCAACCTGACTAAAAATAGTCATTTTATGTTTGGCAATTATGTTTGCCTATGGGTTGAAGCGAAAATTATCATTCCTAAAAAACTCTAGAATTAAAACCTATAATGTTGTGAATTATTTAGTTAGCACTTGCTATTTTTTCATAGAGCTGTGTCTCGTGGTAGTGGAGCAGTCCAACCTATATGCTTTACAAAAAGTGGCGTATGTTCACTTTGATCGTTTCCGAGTTTAAGGCTTATATGGGTATTATCATACGCATGAGCTTAGTGAAACTCCCATCAACACGACTGTATTGGTCAACTGATTCAACATTTCATCAATCTCAGACTGCAGGAGTCATGCCACACAACCGATTTGAGGAAATTACAGCTAATCTTCACTTTTGCAACAACAGTAAGGCTGATGTTACTGACCGCGGCTACAAAATCCGTCCAAATATAGAGCACATTAACAAGGCTATGCCTGACGCATATACATTTTCCAAAAAAACTCTCAATTGATGAACATGTGGTAAAGTTTAAGGGACATAATGCCATGAAACAGTATATTAAAGATAAACCTAATTCATGGGGATTCAAACTATGGTGTTTATGTGAGTCAGAAACTGGATACTTGTATAATATTGACATTTACACCGGAAAAAACCATTTGTTGAACACGGTCTTGGCGAAGCTGTCGCCCTGCAGTTATGTAAGCCACTGGCAAAAAAGGGGGTGAAGCTTACCTTGATAATTTCTTTAAAAGTCTAAACTTAATGCACGTTCTCCAGCAAAATGAAATAATGGCATGTGGAACTATTCGATGTAGTAGAAAGCACATACCGAAGAATTTTCCGGCGGATAAAAAAATAACAAGAGACGACATAAGTTACTTCATGTCAGAAAGCATTTCCGTCGTCAAATCGATGGACAATCGTAGTGTGTTCCTCGTCTCAAATTTTATTGACCCAACAGAGGTAATCAAGGTCAAGCGACGTGCTGCTGGACAAGCTAATAAAATAGATATTGATTATGCAGCCTGCAACAAAGGAATGGGAGTCGTTGATCTAATGGACCAAAATAAAGTTTATTATGAGACCGATCACAGAAGTAAGTGGGGGTTTTATTTATGATTGTTCTTCGATCTATTTGAGCTATGTGTTCACAATAGTTATATAATATATAAGAAACTCATTGACTAACAATGTGGAATTTCGAGCAGCTTTTGCCAAAGAACTGATAAGTTGCTTCAATTCAAGAAAACGCGCCTTTTCAGCGTCAACCAAATTTGGAACTCATTTTATAAGTTAGCGCAAATCTCTTCATAGAATGGAAAAGAGTGAATGTTGGAAATGCTGCTGTCATTGTGCTTCCTATAAAAAATATAGGCGCACAAATATTTTTTGCGTTCAATGCAATGTGTTTCTTTGTTTCACTACATCCCATGATTGCTTTGGAAACTATCAAGAACAATAATAATTATAAATTTTTAAGATTTATTGATTTTGCTTTACATTCTTAATAAAAAAAACTGTTTTTAAATCATGTCTGAAAATTAATAATTTGGGACAAAAAGATTGCTTTCAACCCATAGGCAACTATATTTGCCAAGCGAAATAGGGGACTTAGAGGATACCCAGGAGGGCAATTTTTTTTTTCGTCACTACTATTAGGCCACAGATTATTAAAATAAAACAAAATTTTAAATCGCTTCAGCCGAAAATGTTTGGTCGTCAAAGGGTTAATAAAGAAAAAAAAAACTCAAGTTGTAATTACATTTAATAACGTATTTTTAAGTGCGTGTAATACACTTATCTCTAAAACCTTTCATAACGAAAACGAACTATGCTATTGTTGTCAAAGCTTATGTTTACATTGATTTTATTAATCCTATGTTTCATTTTGATTACAACGTTATGCTATGTTCGCACGGCAGCAATTTTTCGCAATTCGCTCTATTATTCGTAATTCAACATCCAATTATGTGCTGAATTACGTTATTCTCCATACAAAATTTTGTGAGCGAATTGCCCAAATTTCTATTACGCTGTGAATTACTTAAAAATCAATGTAATCTCTATATTTTATCGTATTTTTGCCATCGCCAGCTGTCAAAGCACAAAAAATATAAAAAAAGAAATATTGTAAACAATAAACAATAATGGAATCCATAAATAACATTTAAAAAAAAGTATTATTTAAAAGAAAGTTATTCGTGAAATTAGCGGAGGAAACCACTATGTGTACAGAAAACCTGTTGAACCTACAGGAAAAGTATTTGCAGCTTTTGAAGAAGCTGTATGAACTTTATAACTTAAAAATATTAATACTAATTTAGCAATAAAAAGAAGAAGAAAAGAAGAACTGTCAAAAAAAAAATTACAAAGGTGCCGTGTGAACATGATAATTCAAATAAGTAATTCAAACAGAGAGCGAAGTAATTCGAAGGCTCGTGCAAACAAAGCATTAGTTTTCTTAAAATTGTCCGCTTAGTTCACAAAAAAAAAAAAACAGTAACAAAGCAATTACATACATACATACATAATTGGCCATTACAACCCTTCAGTCAGGATTACGGCCTAGCTTCTCACACCACTCATGTTGTGTGCCTCAATTGTATACTTGAGTGGCGGGACCTACAGTTTAACGTCGACTCCGAACGAGAGATTTTTGAGAAACTTTTTCATGGCAGGTTTATTTACTCTCAGAGTTTTTGCCAGAAATCTGCTGAGAGGAAGTCGCCGAAGAAATATATTTTTTTTCATATTTCGTTTTGATGTCTGAGTTATTAATTTTATCCATGAGTGACCACCGAACGACGCAATTATTTACTCTCAAAGTTTTCGTTAAAAGACAACTGAGAGGAGGTAGCCAAAAAAAAAAAAATAAGTGTTCTTAGCTTCTTTAAGCTCCAGTTAAGACTTTTAAAAACAAAACGAAATATAAAAAAAATAATTTTTTTGAAGTCTCCTTCCTTCTCCGTAAAAAGCTCTCACATGTAAAATAAAATTGCCATGAAAAGTTCCTAAAAAATGTGTCGTTCGAAGTCGACTTTAAATAGCTGGTCCCACTATTCATGGATAAAATTAAAACACAAATTAAAGCGGTGGTGTGAGAAATTAGTTTGTAAACCTGAGCAAAGCATTATAATGACCATTTAAGTAAGTTGAGTTTAGTTTTTACATAGAAAAGTGTATGACTCGCGCACTCCTAGGTTAGAACATACATATTGTATTATGATAGAGATACATACGCAAAATATTTCTTATTTTCTTTTGCTGTAACTTTGAATGTAAACTTTTTCATCTATGTATGTATGTACATACATATATAGATAAAATTAAGTTATTTCTATATATGTACATAGCTACAGATAGATTATGTTTATATTCTACATAAAATTGATTTCTTTTTTCTTTGGACGACAGCAATATACATATAACACCATGCTGTTAGAAAGATAAAACTATAAAAATAATGATAAAAAAATGAATATTTAAACAATAACAGGAAAGAAAAGAAAAAAAGGTATAAAATATAAGCAGTAAATAAAATAAATAACAAATAATGAAACTAGGTCGCATTTGGCCATTAACACCTGTGTTATCAGTTTGTACTCGTTAGAGGCAAACACAAATAATTATTTTTAATAGAAAAAATAGCACAAATTTAATCTATTTTTTTATAATAAAATAACTGAAAGGGTATTATACAAATTCATATGTATTTAATAATTAACCATATTAAAACAGGTTTTTTTTTAATGAATTTAGTTTTTTCATACTCTTATCTGCTGGGAAATATGATATGTAATGTTTTTAAACAAACAAAAACAGATTTTCCCCCATTTTTTAGGAAAGTGGAACAAGCTCACATTGTAACCATGATGATATGCAGAAATGACGAGGTGAGATATGAAGAAATAATACGAAAAAGAAACAGAAACCAAAACTTTCAAGTATTTAGAACAAATTGTGAAAAAAAACAGAAGACAGGAATACAAAAGAAATATTTGTGTAATGGTAGCAGCAGCTAATAATTAAAAAAAGCTACGTTACTTGTACTCTTAACCCGTATGTGCCCAACTTTTTTTTCTCGCAAAAACATGGATTTTTTGTATTTATTGGAATCTATATGGTATACCACACAGCTGATCGATATCTTACCGTTTTAAAAATGGGGCGATAAGCACATATGGGTTCAGTATTGTTTGTATGCCATAACTAGCACTGAAAAAGTAACAAGTATAAGAACGGAATTTGTGAAAAACTTTCTACTTTAGTTGCTTTAAATTAATAATTTCAACAATAAAAAATATCTAAAGACTGGTATAAAATTCTAGAGTGTGTCAGCCAATAAGTTCATGGTTTTGGGCTCCTTCGAGCTCTTTACACTTTTTTGTCCAAAGTTTCCGCATTCTTTAGACACAGCCTTGTTTCCGAACCATTTCTTACCCCATTAGGGCACAAAAAAAACAGTCACTTGAGGTAAATTCGTACAATATTACGAATGAGGAAACAATTCGTAGCCTAACTAACTTAGATTTTTACCATGGACTCTGCACACGTATTCCACTAAGCATTTTCCTGATGCAAAAGAACTTATTACTTGGCAAAATCCTTTCCAGCTCCGTATTAAATTCAATCAATAAGTAGATATAGTAGTCACCCTTGAAAATTTTATCGTTTTGAAGGCAATTAATGTAAATTATGGTGATTGATAAAAAAATTGGCAGACAAACTTAAGTTAGCCTTCTTTGGCGTCGTTTTACTACCAGAATTCAGTGTTTTGACTGCAGTTTAGTCTCTGGTGTCTTATTGGTGAATCAAAGTTTCATTCACACTTCAAAAACATCACAAGAATTAGACGATATTACGATTGAAGATCGCTAAACAACGCCTTCGAAGTTAATTATACGCTCCAGCATACATTTTGCGAAAAACTTTTTTAAACGGGTGCAGAGGCCTCAACTAGAGACTAGCGGAAGGTCTCGCTCGCTCCCTACCGCTACCATAATGAAATATTGTGGTTTAATGCCGTTTTCAAGTAGCTACAGTGAGCTCCAAAAGTGAGTAAACACCTCTGAAATAATTCATTTTCTTAGGATAGCGAGAATGAGAAAAAATGAGAATAGTCGAATAAATTTCCAAAAAATAAAAACGTTTATTTATTACTTATAAAATGTTAAAACAAAAACAACAATTCATGATAAAGGAACTTTTTTTATACTTAAGAACATAATAGAAAATTTAAAATTATAGTGGGTGTTGACTCACTTATGGCGCTCACTGTATGTACCTCTGTAATTAGCTTGGAGTACGATTTAAGATGTCTGGCTATAAACCTAAGCAATTCAAGATTCAACCCCGAATAAAACAAATACATTTCCATCATGGTTTTCGATTAATCTAATAAATAAATAAAGACGGTTTTAAATCCCTTCGAAATAATCCAGAAATTCGTTCTCTGTTATAAAATTAACTTTCAATTCATTTTTAAATATTTTTTTGAAAGAAAATTGCCATAAACATACAACTTTCAGCAGTCGTTGGTAACACTTATAAATATGAGTGTTAATCCTACACCTCTGTCGTCTCTGTTACTCTTATGGTGCTACTGTTAAAAATTGCTTTATCAGCTACAAAAACAATAAACAATAAAGAAATAAAAACAAAATTAAACACGGAAATACAAAACGCAACAAAACAAAACAAAACAAAAATAGATTTGTTTACATACAAAACAATACTCTACACTACTCTACTCTCTCTCTCTATTGTTCGACAACTTTGTAATCTTTATGGGTAGAGGAGAACGAGTGTGTTTAGAAGGAATGTAAACAAACGAAAACTTAAATTTTGGGGCCCACCCAAAAGTAAAAGCATTTTAAAAAATGAAGAAAAAAGCAAAATAAACAACAAAACTCTTAACGTAAATGTTGTATATATTATTGTTGTTGTATTGGTATTAGTGTATTTACATTTAAGATTATGATGATGATGATGATGATATAACTTATAAAGAATGTGATGTAATACAGACAAATAAACATGGATATGATATGAATGAGTAGTGATAGTCAGATAAAGCAACAAAGTGAGTAGAAAATATTTGAATAAAATTTAAATAAAAATCTAATCTGGCCTGTGTTCTATTATTGTTCACAGTGAAAGATTAAAAAAAAAAAATGGCAGTAAAGTAGAAGATATAAACTGGAATCAAATCTATTCATACAACGATGTAAATGATCAATTGTGTTTTTTACAAGAGAATGTTCAATTTTTATATGAAGCGAATGTACCCATAAGAACTAGACGTGTAGTAGCGAATCAGACTCCTTGGTTTACCACTCATATTAAAAGACTGATAAATGAGCGTAACAGTGCGTATGCTAGATGGAGGAAATTTAAAACTCCAGAACTTCGAACAGTATTCCAAAATTGCCGTAAAGCTGTTAATAAAAGTATAGAACATGCAAAAAGACTGTACTACCAGAGAAGATTTTCGTCAGCTATTGATAGCAGTTCTAAATGGAAAGAAATTCGTAAAATTGGAATTGGAAAAGATAACGTTTCATCATGTGATGTTGATGTCAATAGATTAAACCATATGTTTAAAAATGCAAACATACCATCACCGACCAGTAATATATATGACCATCTTTGTAGTGTATCCCCTGAAGATTCTTTTACATTTCGGTGCGTTAGCCAACTAGAAGTTCTGAGCAGTTTTCGCTCTATAAAGTCTAAAGCTACCGGTATAGATGGATTAAGCCCCAGGTTTTTTGAAATATTACTGTATAAACTTTTGCCTTATGTTACTCATGTGTTTAACACAGTACTAACTAAATCAACATTTCCTGATGAATGGAAAAAATCAAAAATTACACCAATACCCAAACAAAACAACGAATTTCGGCCAATAGCTATTCTTCCCTTCTTATCGAAAGTTATTGAAAATATTATGAGTGAACAGATCAATGAATATGTAAGGAACCATAATATTTTATGTGAGGTTCAATCGGGATTTATTAAAGGAAGGAGTTGTATGACAGCCTTGACAAATGTAGTTGAGAATCTAAGAGCTGATCTTGATAATAGTATGATTTCCATTTTAGTTTTACTCGATCACAGTAAAGCTTTCGATACAGTTGATCACTCCATATTATTGAAAAAACTGGAAAAACTTTTCTTCTTCTCAGAAACAGCTTGTAGATTGTTATGCTCATATCTCACAGGTCGATCTCAGATTGTATTTTATAATGGAACATATTCTGAAAGCCTTGATGTTAATAGAGGTGTCCCGCAGGGCTCAGTGCTTGGACCCCTATTATTCTGCTTATATATTAATGATTTACCGGATACTTTAGAACATTGTAAAATACATATGTATGCCGATGATGTCCAAATATACAACAGCGGTTCTTCAAGTGGGATTAACGCATGTGTCAACAAAATAAACTCTGATTTGCAAAAAATAGATATCTGGGCCAAAAACAATGGACTTTGCATCAATCCCACAAAATCAAAGTGTATTTTAATAGATAGGAGTAATAGAAAGATTGGTGACGATATTCAAATTAAAATAAATAGCAATGCAATTGAATTTGTGACCTGTTCGAAAAACTTAGGAGTAATTTTTAATAATAAACTGACCTGGTCCAATCACATTGCTTCTGCAGTAGGTAAAATTTATGGTATGTTGAGAAATCTTTGGGCTGTAAAATGTTCAACACCTTTTGAAATAAGAATGCTGCTTGCTAAAACTTATTTGTTACCAGTTCTTTTATACGGATGTGAAATTTATGCGAATTGTGATGCAAATGATTTGAGGAAATTGAAAGTTGCCTATAATAATATTGCAAGATATATCTTCAACCGAGGAATACGTGATTCCATATCTGTGTTTTCATACCAAATTTGCAATATGTGTTTCGAAAATCTTTTGAAGTTTAAGAGCTTGATGTTTTTGCATAAAATAATTTATACTGCACAACCGACTTACCTATATGAAACAATAGGTTTTGGCAGATCGGCTAGAGGACTGGTATTGATTCAAAGAAAATATAAAACTGCCTTTTCTGAGCGTCAGTTCTTTATTTATTGCACTCAACTTTGGAACCAATTACCGAAGAGAATTCAAATAATTAGCAACGCAACCAGATTTAAAATTGAACTAATGAAATATTTTCGTTAATGACTAGTTGAAGTATTCTATAAAATCAAATTAATGCATTAAATTATTTGTAATCTTTTTTTTTTTTTTTACTTTTTTTAATTCTTTTTTAATTTAACTTGTAGTCATATTTAATTATTACATTATTATTAAATTTATTGTTTGTAAGCAATCATTAGCACTTTAATTTATAAGATTTCTATCTTGTTGTGCTAAATTTGAAAATAAAATAAAATAAAATAAATAAATAAAATTATGAATATTTTAGAGCATTTCGCTTTCCTGAGATCTCACCGATTGGTGTATGGAATTCATATCTTTTTCGTATTACTTTCAGGCTGGTTAAGAAATTCCAGGACTGGAAGACAACGAGAGATTCCACGTATCCCCACTCAAAAAAACAAAATAGCCAAGTGAGGACAAATCGTGTGGTCTTGACTAACTTTATCCACCTAAGATTATATATAAGCCTAGAAGTATTCCCCTACAGATGCAGTCTACGTGATTGGGGGAATCATGCAGCTGCAGATAGTAGTTGACATAGAGAAAAAGAAATATTTTGCAAGGAGGAGAATACGATTAGCACACATTTTCAAATTAAAGATGCGATGATGAGCACGCATGAAGTCGCCATAGTTTAGTTGGTAGTGTGATGGCTTATTAGACGTGAGGCGGTTACTGGCAAAAACTCTAAGAATAAATAAAATTGCTATAATTTTCTCAAAAATCTGTCGTTCAGAGTCGACTTTAAACTGTAGGTCGAGCCACTCATGTGCACACACAACTTAAGTGGCGTGAGAAGTTAGGTCGTAATTTTAACTGAAGGGTTGTAATGACACATATGTAAAGAACACTCTTGGAACAGATCAAACAGACTTATCTTAAGAAACTCATCAACACCCATTATAACGGAACTTTGACCTGTGAGTGCATACGCCAGGAGACTAGGAGTATCTCATAACGCAGGAGCTAATACGACGGGCAAAAAGAAGAGACTGCCAAATATATTCTCTTGTAGTTGTCCGATACTTGAGAGCCTGAGACGAATAATTCTCTAGTATCCAGAATTTAATTACAGAATTAAATACAGAAAGTCTCTTCGGCAATGGTGTATTGTATGGAATTCATATCTTTTTCGTATTACTTTCAGGCTGGTTGAGGAATGTCAGGCAAGAGTCGTAGTTTAATGGCGGATTAAGTACTGTGGGTATTACAACGGGACTTTGTGAACCTTTGTTCACAACAGCAATGACAGGACTTGATATAATATATACATATATTGTATGTATGTATGTAAGCTTTCCAAAATGTAAAAATAACTTTCACAAGAACTTAAAAAATAAAAAACAAATACAAATTAAATTAAATATAAAATTCTTTTAAAAAAAACCGCTTGTCAATCGTGCACATGTTTTGTTCCGTCTCGGAAACCACAGTTTATCTAAAATAATTTTAATATGCATATACATACACATACATACAGTGAGCGCCAAAAGTGAGTAAACACCACTGAAAAAATTCATTTTCTTAGGATAGCGAGAAAAGTAAATGAGAGTAGTCGAATAAATTTCCAAAAATAAAAACTTTTATTTATTACTTATAAAATGTTAAAACAAAAACAACAATTCATGATAAAGGAACTTTTTTTTTTATACTTAAAAACATAATAGAAAATTTAAAATTATAGTGGGTGTTGACTCACTTATGGCGCTCACTGTATTTATTCTTTTCTAGATACATTAAATATTTACATAAAATATTGGAGTCAAAAATTTATTTTTTTATATTCTTTATTAATTTTTAACAAAGAAACAAAGAAGCAATTGAATTGAAAAAAAACAGGCATAATAAGGCACACACAAAGAGACAGATGTTGAAAAAAAGTAACCGCAGAGAATAAACAGAAATAAAAAAGCACATAAAATTATAGACGTTTTTTGACTTTGGAATTGAAATAACGATTTGTAAATAAAAAAAAGTGAAAAAAAAACAACATGAAGATGCTCATTTAAAAAGACGACGACCTTTAAAATACACACTGACACAGACAGACCCAAGAGAAACATACATAAAAATAAAGCATGACTAACCTTTTGCGAGCTGGTTTTTTCTTTTATTTAAGACAGGCACGTACTATACAACAACAAAACAAGATGTACAACTACAAATACTGGAATTATAATCAAAATATTGGATATCATTGGCCCAAAAGTATGTTATACGAGTATACGGTTTAGCTCGTGTTGTTATTTTACGGCTGCAACGTAAATAATAAAACGGGGAGAATGAATATTTTGCCGTTAAAGTCAAGTCATTCATATCCATACATTATCTCTTCCCCTGGTTAAAAAAAAAGAAGAAAATGAGAGAAAAAATTGTATGTTTCCTCGGAAGGGTCATAAACAAGATTGTTAAACTGTTGCTTTTAAAGTTGTACAATAAAAACAAACACACACACACCCACATTTAAAAACAAAACGCGAGAGAGTGAGAGGTAGAGAAACATTGCGGTAGCATTAGGGTGACAGGTGTTTTATATTCACCAACAATTGTTGCAAGGAAGCAGTGTGTGTCTTTCTTTTTGTACTCTTCATTTGTTATTTCCTTATTAAGGAGGGGGAAATAAATATGGCAGCAATAACAAGAAAAAAAGAAAAAAAAATCAATAAAAACCTGGATAAGACATCTTTAAATACAATGATGACAATCAATAATAATTTATTGTCGAGTTTTTGTACTCATTTTCCATATTCTTTTTTATTATTGTTGTTGTATTGGCATAACTGTTTCAGTGTCAAGTTTATGTCAAGCCATTAAAATAACAGATGGAAATGTTAATGACACGACTGCAGGGTGTTACAAATGTATGTATACAATATTTGTGAGGTTAAGATTAAGTTCCCTGCGGCCAAAAATATTCCAAATTGGTATTACAAATGTCAACTGATAAGCAAGATTTCTAAAATGTCAATGCAACTAAAGTTCGGTAGCGATCTTTTTTTTATTTCTCATAATTCAAAATGCAGTTTAGCGTAATTCGGAATCTCTCTTGATCTCCTGATCTATTGATGTCAAAGACTCGCCTGAGTCATTATTAGCAGTGGCGTTGGATGCCATTTTAGATCATTAGGCTGAGTGGCTAATATAAATTAGGTTGATGCAGCCATAGTGACATAGACCGAATATGAGGGAATCTTTTGAGAACATTGAAAAGTTTTACTTACTTACAGGAAATGGGCAAATGGTGTAACGCAGCTCATCACCGATTCTGTATCGATATTTACAGATGTCAACATGACAAAGCCATGAGTCGTATAAAATAATCGATTTCGGTTTTGTTGTATGAAAAGTTAACAAACAGAAAGAGTAATTTTACGTTTGAACATCAAGTTTATGCGATTTGGCTGATCATTGAACTTTTCTGTCGCTCTAAGTTAAAGATCGCGTAGGTAATATTCCAATGTTGGGGCATTATTAAAACCTTAAAAGGACCGACTTTATCAACCACTCCAGAGCCATTTACTTACATGGCCATTAATTGTATTTCGCACATAATGCAAGCATTTGAAATGAAATAAAAATTTATTCGAAATCTTGCCTAAATTATGTGTACTGTAGTCTACTAGTTAGACTTAGTATACAATGTTCAGACATGCCTAAATCGCCATTATTGAGCCCAATATTTCATATAAAGTTTCAATTAATTATTGCGCAATAAATATGCAAATTGTTATAATATTGAGTAACACTTAAAACACAGCAGCACTGTCATAAGTGCGTTTAGTGAGCATATTACAATTTTCCGAGCACTTTCTGTTGATATTTGATAACGACACACAAAAAAAAAAAAAAACAAAAAAACAAAGTTGTTGAAACAACCAGCTGTCAAATGAATATTGCTTATATTATGTCTGAACACTTAAAATATTGTACTCAAATAAACGAATATTGACTCAACAAAAGTGCATGTCTGAACATAGTATATATTAGACTAGAGCCCATGATTCAACACTTTTCCCTCAGCAGTCTTTTAGCAAAAACTCTGAGAAAATTGCCATGAAAAGTTTCTCGAAAATCTGTTGTTCAGATTCAATATTAAACTGTAGATTCCGTCATTCATAGATGAAAGTAATACACACACACAACATGAGTGGTGTGAGAAGTAAAAACGTAAAGCATGAAAGGAAAAAACTTCAATTTTCCTTTAAAATATTTTCTGCTTGGCAACCCTGCAAATCAGTAAACACTATACGTTTTCTGACAGCTCCCTCTTAAATTCTTAAAAATTATAGGTTTTCTGTTATTAAAATATTTTTCTTGTAATCTTTCGTAAATATTTTGCCCGCGTTTTTTCTTTTCTGTCATTATTTTATGGATTCTAAGAAACAGTGCAGCAACCCAACCCCCACTTGCTGTGATTTGTTGGCAAACGTGCATAAAACTCGCTGCGTGTTTTCGTGTGCAGTTTACGAGTGTTTTGAATGTATTTTATTTTATTTTACTTTTATTTATTTATTTATTTTTTCTACATTTTATAAATGCATTATTTTATTATTTTTTCGTTATATTTTCCCTTTTCTTTGTTTCGTTGTAATTTTCAATGTTGGCGCATTTATAATCTCATTTTCAATTTGTTTTCATCATCATCATCATCAGCGTCATGCAATTAAATTTTTTTTATATTCTTTTTTTTGCGGTCAATGTATGTATGTATGTATGTATTAATGTTTGTGGCATTTGCATAAAAGCATTTATGACTGACTTAGCTAACTAACTGCCTGCCTGCATGAATGCCTAACCGTACTCTGCTGCTGACCCCTCCGTCCATCTGCCGTTAGTAGTAGTAGCCGGCACGCATTCTGATTTTAAACGACAAATTATTCTGTATTTCATTTTCATTTTTATTTTTTTACGACACACATACATATACATACATACCATTCGTGCAGAATTTGTATTTCTAGTCTAATATTAAAAAGAAATAAAACATAAAACAAGAAAAATTATAAAAAAAAAAGTATTTTGTATTTTAAAACGAACAAGAAAATGAATAACCTAAGCTTAAGCTAACTTAACCAAGCAACCATGTGGTTAAAAAGTTTTAAAAAGGAAACGTTTTGTAGAAAAAAAACTGAAATAAAAAGTATGTCACCATAAACTGTATAAAAAAACAAAATACGAGAATAAAACAAAACCTAGCAGCATAAAATATAAAAATTATGTGCCATTTTGCCATTTAATAAATAAAAACAAAACAAATTGCGTGAAAAACGGACATGAAATGGTAAAACCTAGGCAACAGAATAATTAAAAACAAAAACAATAAAAAAGTCTTGAATAAAATCATAATTTCAAAGAGGATAGGCAGAGCAGATTAGCTGATCGTACTTACTTAACTTACTTAATTGGTCATTAAAATCATTTAGCCAAGATTACAACCTAGTTTCTCACAACACTCACTAGTAGCTTTGAACGTCGAGCACGAACGATCGATTTTTGAAACTTTTCATTGTAATTTTTAGAGTTTTTGCCTAAAGACTGTTATTTTTTTTATTCAAGATTTCTGACTAGGGGTTTAAACCACAAGACCTCCTCTAATAAGACAACACATTGCAAATTTGAATAAAATTGTATTTGTCTTCTTTTCGGAAGCAGGCATCTTCATGTATGGAACCAATGTCAAGGATTCATATATTTAGTCTTCCAAAGAAATGTATTGTTTTTCTAGTCGTGCTTCGAGGGTAGGGCTTCAAGAATAACAATTTATTCAGATAAGGCTTGAAAAGTACATATTTTTAGGTCACATCTCTGGTCGTCTGGGAGTGTAAGAATACCAAGCAACATTATATCAGATTATCAAATTAGATGATTCTGAGTACATGGGCCACTTTAGGTTTAGGTCGGAGTGGTAGCTCTGATATCACAAAGCTGACTTGAGCACGCACAGCGCCCCGTTGTGACGCCACGATTGAACGCGGTCCCTGTACTGACCAAGTTCCACCAAAATCAGGGAAGAGGAAGAAGTTGGTCAGCGCAAGGGCTGCACATCAAAAGCACGACTACCCTACACTGGAAAACCAGCCAGAAAGTTTGATGGGCGAAGCTATATCCTTGATATCAATAGATTATAGCTCCGTCAAGCTGACAAGAAATGGCGAGCCAAATAACCTAGATCCTCAGCGAATCTGCATCCACGGCAGAAGTCGTTAAATGCAAGCCTCATTCTTTCCGCTTGTCTTCCCATAATGCAATGACCTGTAAGCATGGCCACTGTGGTTGAGATGACGTCACGACCAAGACCAAGTAATTGGTTGGTACGCCTTCTATCCGTCAAGGGACAGGTGGAGCAGGACCCCTCATTGACCCAGTGTAGGTTGGCGTCCCGAAAGAATTTCCGCGCAATGTCCAACTTGATCGAGGCAAGTGGCATACCCAAATCAATTGAAGAGGATTCCGGAAGGAGCGCACCAGCTCTAGCGAGATCGTCGGCCTTACAGTTTCCCGAAATGTTACTGTGCCCGGGGACCCACACTAGTGAGACATTGGAAAAGCGCCCAGAAAGAAAGTCGAGACAGCGGCGACATTCCCTAAAGTGGGCCACTTTACTGGCAATGAAGTTGCGGATGAACTGGCGAACTCAGAATCAGGTTTGAAAGTTCAGCCAAAGGGTAGGTGGATGAAACCATTTATAGACAGACTACTGCTTTAGAATTATTAAAGAAAGTTTAGATTTGTCTTATTTCCAAAGCTTAATCCTCTACAAACATACATACATACATAATTGGCCATTACAACCCTTTAGTTAGGATTACGGCCTAGCTTCTCACACCACTCATGTTGTGTGCCTTAATTTTTATTCATGAGTGCCGGGAGTTAGAGTTTAACGTCTACTTCGAACGATAGATTTTTTAGAAACTTTTTCATTGGCAGGTTTATTTACTCTCAGAGTTTTTGCCAGAAATCTGCTGAGAGGAAGTCGCCGAAGAAATATATTTTTTTTTTCATATTTCGTTTTGATGTCTAGCCTGAGATTCAAACCCGGGCTTTACGTCTAATAAAGGAACACACTACCTACTAGACTACGGCGACTACAAGCTTAATCCTCTACTAGTATGAAACTAGTTATAAGCGTGAGTAGAAGGGGGAAATAAGAACTATTGTAGGAGCATGGCCCTCTTTAACATAGAATCAATAGATGGAATGGAGATATGTTTGTGATTTAGGCTAGGCAAAGATGTAGAACACAACATATGTAGGTGGTATGAGAAGCTAGGTTGTAATCCTGACTAAATCATTATAATAACTAATTAAGTAAGTAAGTCATAAGTGAGTCAATATGTGTAAGTCTACACATTCCCCCCTAACCGACAGTCTTTATAGTCTTAAATGACTTTCCCTGAGAGGTGTAAATCATTATCTAGACGGTAATTTCATTATAAAAACAGGTTCGAATGTGGGTTAAATTTACTTAAGGTTTTCAATTTAAATTTCAGTAGCTTTCAATATTGTGTTAAAGTCTAATCCCCGCCCATTGAAGGGATTTAAATTTAAAGAATTTTTTTAAGCATTTTTTTTTTCTTTCGATACACTGCCAGTGAAACAAATTTTTTCCATTAATGAACACTTCTGTTGAAATTAAAATCACTCAACCATAAATTCGGAAAATAACGACAGAGAGAGAGAGAGAAAGAGAAAAGAAATTTTGTCTGCCTTTTTTTTTAGGTTTTATAAAATGGTTACAAAAGTTATTACTTTTTACCCAAAAAGAAAAGTAAAAAAAGAGAAAAATAAATGATCTCTACTACCACCCACCACCACCCTACAACCATACACTGCCACCCCTCAATTCCATTTTAAGTCAAAGTTCTATGAAAAATTATTATCGAAAAAAGAAGGGAAAAACCCCCATTGAATGTGAGTGAAGTGAGTGGTGACTACGGAGTATGTCATCTGTTTCAAATTGTATAGAAAATATTATAAAAATAAGAAAAAAAAGAAAAGAAAAATGAGAAAATGGATGAAAAAAAAATAGAAAATTTCCTATGAAAGATGGCAAGAAAAACAATTTTTATATAAAAAAAATTCTTTTGTTGTTATTGTTGTTGTTGTAGTTATTGCAGTCAAGCTGAAAATACGTGACAGTATAATCTATAGTTTTGCTCCTTGACATATACGCTTACGAACGAAAAACTGTAAATAAAGCTAAAGGAACAAAAACAAAAAATTAAGAAAAATAAAAAAGAAAGAAATGAATACACCCGGGACCTAAGCACAACAGAACCTAGAATATGTTCGTTCGTTACAAGCCAAAAGCAAAGGAAAAGAGATAAAAATAAGAGAAGTATTATATTTTTATAAAAAAAAAACGAAGAAGAAGAAATGCTTGAATAAATTACGAAAAACTGAAAAAAGAGTGTACCTCCCTGGGAAGCAGAGGAGCATCATCAACATCATCATCATCTTTGTGATGCCTGCTTGTATAGAATAATGCCAGGCATTGTATAAAATTTCTTTTCATTTTGTAGGTTAGAAAGAAACAAAAATAAACCATAACTATTAGAATAAACTACCCCCTCCCCCCCTCCAACAATGCCACCATAACTGCTAACATTTATCAATCCATGCTCCTTCCTTCCCACAGGGGCTTATATATAATGCCTGGTGCTATTACAATACACACACAGTCAGTCAGTTACTGCCAGCAGCAGCATTGTCATCACCACTGCCATATCCTTACTGCCTGTTATAGCAAATATTGCTGCTGCTTGCTGCTGCAATGGTACTTTAAAGCTTAACACTTTATCAGCAAGTTTTTCTTCTTCTTCTTCTTTACTTTTGGGGGCTTTTTTTCTTTTCTTTGCTATCGTAGTCAGGCTCATCTTTCGTCATATGAAAATAAAAGAAAAATATTAAAACTTTGGAGTGCCACCATAGTTCGCCTTCCTTTTCAGTTTGCAGCACAGGCTAGCAGTCAAATTGTGTTACAATTTTAAACCAGCAAATGATTAAAGAGAGAGAGAGAGAGAGTAAGATAGAAAACAAAAAAACAAAAGGTTGGCAACATTGGATGAATATTCTCATTGCTGTGAATTCCGTTATTACATTTTTTTGGAATTCTAGTGTTATCCTTGCCTAATTTCTCTTTTAAAACGGGTTTTTTCGGCCACTTTTAGTAAAGCTACTTAAGGCACACTACAAACAGAGACTCATTTAGATGTTCATGTCGATTTCGTAAGTCAAAAAGGTGCGGCTTTGGAAATGGGCAGAACTGCGCAAAAATTATAGTCAAGGCTGGACGATGGAGGGCGCATGGTAAAGTTGCTTAAACTCCAAAGAAGTACGCTCAGTATGGTTATTGGGCTTATGACGGGGCATTGTATTAAGGGCACGTATGCAAGGCTCATCGGTTTAGCAAATGACGTTTAAGCTGTAGAGAAGAGGAAGAGGATGAAACTGTTCTTCAGCTACTGAGAATATGCTCGGAGCTATGTCAAAGGAGAAAAATCGATCTTGATGCTTACTTCATGCATGATTTAGAGGAACTATCGCTTCAACAGAAGTTCTGATTGGTTCCAAGATTAGTGGTTTCACATGGGCCTAAGTGTGTTTCTATTCGACTTCCTTGGGTGGACTACCTACCTATGTATCTCTAAGGATTTAATGGCCGGTTTAATGTCAGTAAATAAGCATATATTATCTGATACTGCAAACGCAGTAGTCTAGTAGGTAGTGTGTTCGCTTATTAGACCTAAAGCCCGGGCTCGAGCCCCAGGCCAGACATCAAAACGAAAAAAAAAATTATTTCTTCGGCGACTACCTCTGAGTAGATTTCTGGCAAAAACTCTGAGAGTAAATAAACCTGCCATGAAAAAGTTTCTCAAAAATCTATCGTTCGGAGTCGACGTTAAACTGTAGCTGCCGCCACTCAAGTATAAAACACGACATGAGTGGTGTGAGAAGCTAGGCCGTAATCCTGACTGAAGGGTTGTAATGGCCAATTATGTATGTATGTATGTACGCATACTTACTGCAATCAGACAGCTGCAATCTTTATAGCCTTTCAGCCTGAATAGTACTACACAGTAATTGGGTTGTACAAGGAACTTTGTCTGTCTTTGTCTTTTGATCTGCCGTAGGTAGGTCCCATTGTTTTATACTACACTACACTGAGTACCAGTTAAACTTGACCATTAAACTGCTTTCATAAAACGCTTCAATTAATAAGTTTTCCCCTTTAATTCTCTACAAAATGCCTTGCTTGAAAGCTTAAAAAAAAACCAAACTTGAATTGAATAGAATGGTGGGGCGGGTAAGGTTCGCCGGTTGTTGTTATATTATATGCGAGCTGCCATGCTGTTAATTTATCCCAAAAGTTTACTTTTATGGATCTATTGTTTCTTTTAATAGCAAAATTCTTCTACTACCGCTTCTACTACCTTCACCACCACCAGAGCACACTAAGGCGCCTCATCACAGCTTTTCCGTAAATTTATAAATAATTTTTGTTTCATTCTATGTCCCTCCATCCTACTTTGCCTCCCCCCGTAAGGCACAGCACTTCTACCACGTTTCTCGTTTATAGTCAAGGCTTCTACATTAACTAACACAATCAAAATAAACATCCTCCTCCCCCCCAACCCTTGGAAAAAAAATTCCATTTCATTTCAAACATTCTTTCTTTCATTTCTTTTTAAAAAAAGGTCCTGGTGCTGTAAGAAAATATTAGGCAGGCAGGCAGAAAAGTAACAAAAAAAAAATCTTTTTTGCCCATCCACCTCTAACCCCATCTCATAAAACCATTTTTTTGCCTATGCCCTCCGTCTTTCCATAGACGGTTTTTATATTTTATTATACAAACTCTGCCACTTTTATGCCACGTTGTCGAAATTCTGGTGGTAGAGGAGGAGGAGGAGGGAGAGAGGGAGGTACGACAACAAAATTAGTTTTTCTTCTCTTCTGTTGGCTTTTTTCAATTTCTTTCCCAAGTGAAATCTTTTAATGTTGACGCCGTCATCTAAAAGATAAAGACACGACTGTTAGGAGGAGAGAAGTACGTACGTATGTACATGGGAGTACAATATTAAGGGAATTTTACAAGTGAACCTTAAAGGCCTTTGGAAGCGCGTGTTTGGAAACTTTTTGTAATTATAGCTGAGAGAGAGAGAGTAAAACATTCACATCTGGCAACACTTGTAAAGATGGATATAAGAAGTGCGGCATCACTTATTTTATTTTTTTCCGGCAAGCTCAATACACTCGAAGGACGGCATTGAACCACATTTTTTTTTTGTTTCAGAAAAGAAAGAGCAGATAGAGTACAAATCAGTTAGGTTTGGCCACCTCAAAACCATTATAAACCTCTCCTAACGATAGAGTGTAAAAATCGTCAAAAAAATCCACAACCCAGAGTATTGATCCTTCTTCTTCTCAGGAGAGAAGATGCTTCATAGTCTTCAACTTTTGTTCATTAGTTTGACAGAGATCTATTCGAGTTCCTTGTCAGCGTCTTAACATTACAATGCCCTGTAAGAAATTCTGTCACCAATAACATGCTGTACGAATTTTATTCCCCAAAGGCTCTATCATCGTCGATCTGACCAGACAATACCTTGTACTATCCAGTCCATAGAAAGAGCCGATGGGAGGATTAGAACTAACACCAATACACATTACCCACAGAGTGGTATTCGAGTCCAGAAAAGGAATCGAGACCATTATGCTCCAGAGCTCAACAGACCGATATGGTCAAAGGGCTCTTATGACAGACTTACAGACACGAACCAGTGGTGTGTAAAAACCAAATTCCGTTAGCGATTACCTTCGGGCAATAAACTCAAGTACAGCAGCCTTAAGAGCTTTCAAAATGGCCTGAAAGACGCTGCAGTTTTCATCCAATCTATAATGGAGCTCTACTTGGAGACCCTTACAAAAGACTCATTAATGTGTCCTGCATTGGAAGTATTACGAGTTGCCATTGTGCAAAATATATCATGAATATTTCAGTACTAGCTGTACCCTGCGCGGGTTGCTGCGCCACCAACTAAAATAAATTTGAAAGACGTTACACAAATGTCCAATTAATTTTGAATCATTTTATTGATTTGATTTCCCGTTGTCCAGATGACTCGATCAGTTTCTAATCTCACTTCTCGTTGTTCAAATGGTTCAAGCGAACGGGCCTCAGCGGCTTATACTCGAAGATTTTCCAGTCTCAATGCTCGTCTGATTCTGATGCTCTAAATGCTCTTTTCTTCCGTGCTTGAGGTGTAGGTCGACCAATTGTTTGTCATTCATTTTGTACAATTTACAGTGTCGCCATCTATCGGAAAGTAATCGCACCAACTTAGAAACCTCCGTCGACTCGTGCGCAACAAGTTTGGTAAAGAAGTCACAGTTTACGATTTAATTCAATTTGAGTAATTTCCAGTGGCGCCACCTGTCGGAAATTACTCATAGCTACTTAGAAACCTTCCCCGGATCATGCGCAACAACTTTGCTAAAGATAATAACGTGATTAAATGCATAGTTTACGATTCTATAAGTTACATACAAACAAACACTCATTTTTATATATGTATTTCCCTTCTATCTTTCCTCCCGCGTCGTGAAATATTTTTGAAAAATATTCCAAAATATACCAAAATTCACATTCTTTATACTTTATTTTCTTTGGTTTTATACATCAGGAATCATAGATAGCATACTTTAGGGGTAACTATGCGTATGAGTAATATATTTCAAATGCAATTAAATGTGTAGTATGTAGTATACATGGGCATGGCCCCTCGCTCATTTGGAATATCAACATAAAAAGTAGCCTATAACTCCTTCCAGACATACAGGAAGATACTGTGAAAATTTCAAGAAAATCGGTTCAGCCATTTAGTCGTCTATAAACTTCAAACATACAAACATACAATCAAACACACATTCATTTTTATATATAAGATGTGCACCGACGTGTGGACTATGATCTGCGACTATCACAATCTACAACGCAGACAGTGCCTGTGTATTTAGTTCGAAGCAAAGTATCCTTTATGATCGTAGGGCGGCCAAATCTTTAAAGAACAGGAAGCACAGTTTTCTCCTATCAAGTGTCTAATATCTGCAATTAGCACTGCTTGGATCCTATGTTAGCTAACCCAATAGAGCAAATTAGTTTCCTTCATTGCCTGCGTGAGCAAGGGTAAGCGTTGAAATGTGTCATCATCCTCTCATTTCCACCTTATACTACTCGGGTTACCGCTTAAACAGTTCTTTAATTATAATTTAAAGCACTTTTAGGCCATTACGAAGTGATACCACATACAACATGGAAACATGGGTCCCTCGTGACTCACATATCAGAAAAAAAAAACGCAATGCGAGCGGCTATCAAGCTATGTTAGAATCCTTTTTTATAGTAGCGTTATCTTTGGAAGGGAAAGAGGGTTTTTCATCTATATACTATGTATATAATAACCCTACGAAATTTTCAGCCCAACATTTAACATTAACTTTTGACAACCGATAACCGATAAATGTATTTCTAATTGAGATTTTAAACAACTAGGCGACTATTTTTACTTTAAAAATTCCAGCACAAATCTCTTGTTCGCTCTTAAATTCTCTTTAAATTTCTCTTGTGTTTTGCTAACATTAAAGTGTCTGACTTCATTTGTGTACAAAAAAAAAAAAACGATAAAATTTTCATCAATTTAAAGGGCAAATGCTGTGTATTCGTATTAAATTTTATGAAAATTAAAGTCAGCAGCTACAACAACAACAACAAAAAAATCCAATTTCATTTAAGTGCACACACAAACATTATTCAATACAAAAAATAAAAAGATAGACACCACTATATCACACACACACACAAACGTAAGGAACATCAGGCACAAAACAAAAGTTTATCAATGTTGCCACACCAAACCAAAAAACAAATAAGAGGGTATGGCTAACGACTACGACAACGATATCGGCAACAATGGCAGCAGCGCAACTACTCTGCTGCTGTCAAAAGCAGCAGCGAAGAAAAATAACGGTAATAAAGAACATGTACACATGCATACATTCGTATTTATATTGTATATGTATGTATGTACATACTTTTACATTATTTTTGTTTTTTTTTTTTTTTGTTTTTAGAAGAGGGAGTTGTTGGTGCATGTGCCTATGTGAGAGAGAGAGAGTAGAGAGACTTTGTTTGATTTCCACTACCCGTTATTCGGACGATTTTTTTTAGGTTGCCGTGATCATAATGATGTTCGTTAATGATGTTGTGGATTTTAACTCTGCTTTAATGCTCATTGTAAGCGAAACACAACTGGGCTGCAAAAATTGGTACTTTAAAGTGTATATTTGGAAGAGATATGAGTATGTACGTAGGATTAACTATAGAAATTTAAATTTCCAACATTTTAGAGTATCCTCATAATATCTCCTCCAAGCCTATTGCCCTGACAAATTGCAGGATACTGCGCGATGTCAGCAATAACAATTCCCTGCTTAGCAATTGATATGCACTCTGGTGTCTCTTCTAGGGATGAATTAATGCCCAACAAGTTAATTTTCATCGTCCCAAAATCTACACGTGCGGCTCGAGACAACCCTCCATTCTCAATAAGTGTAGCCTGAGCCACAGTGTCCTGTCAAAAGACCTGTTAACAACCTCCCCTATTATTTCTGGATGAATCCCGTTATTCCTGGATGGTTTGATGCATAATTTCATAATTTCTTTGTAGTTTCTCAACAAAAGTTTCGATTGCCTCAAACCTATCTCGTCTACCGAGCTTTATATTCCCTTTCGTTGAACATAACTTTGCAAATATCCGCTCACACTCCACAGAAGAGTTCTGGCCCTTATCTCGACGTGAAGGCATCCCCCTCCTTGCAAGCTTGTCTGCTTACTCATTGCCGACAAGTCTCACATGACCTAAGACCCAGTAGAGGGTAACCTTATAATGAGCCGAGTGGTGCTAAAGTGCTCCTGTCCAAAGCAAGCTAAACCGTTTATTACTCATACAGAATGTCACTCACATTTCAAATATTCCTTGATTTAGTTTCTGTTTGAAGTCGCCGTGGTCTAGTAGGTAGTGTGCCGGCTTATTAGACGAAAGGCCCGAGTTCGAATTCCAGGTCAGACATCAAAACGAAAATATGAAAATATTTCTTCAGCGACTTCCTCTCAGCAGATTTCTGGCAAAAACTCTGAGAGTAAAAATTGCCATGAAAAGCTTCTCAAAAATCTGTCGTTCGGAGTCGACTTTAAACTGTAGGTCCCGCTACTCATGTATAAAATTAACGCACACTAGGAAGAAAGGACGTTCTACAATGGGTCAATTCGACCTCCGGGTACTGTACTTGTCACAGTTGACAAGTACACGTCCTCTAACCTAACCTAACCTAGTTTCTGTTTCATTAACGAAATTTTTTTCTGCTGATCTATCTACTGTAACAAATTCTAAAATGATAGAAGATCCATCCGTCATTGCCTAGATATAGATCTAACGTGTTCTCTGAACATGTTTTGGATGTAGATGGGCGAACCAAGAAAGACAAAAACTGGAAGAAGTTCAATGTTTCTGTGTCTTATGGATTAATAACTGGCGTTTGGAATGCATTGCAAAAGGAAACGTATCAAAATCTTTTTAAGCTTTATTTCGGTCAATGAAAAATGGTTCACGTGGGACAATAATATGTGAAAAAGATCTTATGATAAGCAATTTTAATCTTCGCAAATGGTGGAGTAGCCGGGATTGATATTAAGAAAAGTTATGCTGTTTGTCTAGAGGAATTGTTGATTGTGAGTTTCTACAATCTGGTCAAACGATTGATTTTGAACTCTACTGCCAACGATCGTAACTAAGGCAGGCATTTCAAATAAAACGGCCAGAAATATTCAATAGAAAAGGTGTTGCGCGTTCCATCATAACACAACTTTTTTGATGGCTCGGCAGAAAATGAGAAAGCATTGCTAGAAGCTTTCGATGCTTTCACCATGTGGGAACGATCTTACACATACAGATTCTCACTTGTTTTGATCTCTGTAGTACTCTCTTAGTGGTGTACATTTAAATGCCGTAGAGGCCTTCAAAATGCAATTGGATCAGATTAAAAACAAGTTCTATCCTTATGGGGGTTCCCAAAAATGACCAAAAATTGGAAAATGTCAATCAAAACGCCTAAGTTCGGTTTAAATATAAGAAAAATATGTTTAATTTTAAATTTTGATGAAATTACTTGACATCCTTTTAAATTCTTTAAAAGAATTCCCCTTATTTTCATGAATTTCTTCATGCAATTTGATAAAATTCTGTTTAAATTTTAAGTTTCCTTTTAAAGGCTTAAAGTACCATTTTTTTCTCTGAAGCTTTTAACACAAAATGTAGCACACAACATACATACTAAATGGAACAACGCTGTTGTTTTTTTCTTTTTTTTTCTTTCTTTCATTCTGTACTTTTCTGCTGATGATATATATTTTTTTTATTATTTATACGGTAAATACTTGTGATGAATGCGTGTGTCGGTGTGTGTACGATTATGGCAAATGTGTAAATGTGTGTGAGTGAGTTTGTGAGAGAGAGCATGAATGAAATTTTGAGCTATGCTAAGGGTGCTTTCGCATTAATTGCTTTTATCGATTTTTTTTAAGTACTCTTCCCCACCCCCCCACTGCACACACACACATATAAGCTCTTTTAGTCTATAGCTGAGCAGAAGCATATACATCTACACACATACATACATATGTATGTATATACTGTTTTATTTATTTTTTCTATTTAATTCAGAGCACTGGCTTTAAAGAGGAAAAAAACGGTATTTTTTATGTTTTGTTTTGTTTTTATAGGATTTTTCTTTTTTTTTTTAGCACAAGGCCGAAAATGAAATGTGTTGTGAATTTATATGCACGCTCTTCTTTCGCTCTCGTTGTCTTGCTCCCTCTCGTTCTTGCTCTCTGTTTGTTTTTATAATGACGGTGCTGATGATAAAGATGATGATGATGATGAAAATTTTGTAGTTGCTGTGCTTGCTGAATGTACAAGTGTGTGTGTGTGTGCTAGTGTTTATGTGTGTATGTAGAATTTTATTATTATTTTTCCGAGCTTAAATAAAAAAAAAGAAAGACTTACAATTCAATTTTTGTTGTTGCTGTTGTTGCGTTAGCAAGTAAATAGTAGTCAGTCGGTCTCATTTGTATACACAGAGGTACGGGAGGAGAGGGAGCGAGCATTAGCGTTGGATACTAAAATAAACCGTTGAAATATTTTTATGTTTCATTTTGATACAGAGCGGTGATGGTGGTGGTGTAATAAGAGTAGAATAATGTGTTGCATTATACAAACAAACACACACGCACACAAACACGTGTATGTAGGTATATAAATAATGTATTTTGAAAGGATAGATTTCAAAATTAAAAAAAAAAGAAAAAAAAGAAAAATACTTGTTATAATAATAATAATACAAAATATGTGAGAAGAACAAGAGTAAAAGAAAAGAAGAAAAAAAAAGTGGGCGTTGTTACTATGTTTTCTATTTAATACACTTGGTGGTATTTTATTTCTCTAGCTTTTCTTCAATGCTTCATTTGTTTCCATTAAAACTGAAACTGTGTAATTTCGATAATGATGGTGGACAGAGAAAATAAAGAGAAAAAACATAAATAAATAGTGGGTATAAATTTAATAATAAATTTAAAGGACTACGCCAAGTATTTGTATATTAGTTCAGTTCTTTTTGCATTATTGCAATAAAAAAAATGGTGAAAGATATCAAAACTTTATCCAGCTAACATTTTTTTCCAATTCAGCTAGGATATATTTTACGACTTTATTAAATTCACCTAGAGATAATGCTTTGAAAACTAATTTAAGTCAACATATTTTGTGTTTCCATGAAGACAAGGAGCTGAAAACTCTATTCAGCTCATTTTTTAACAATTCAGCTAAAGAAAATGGATTGGAATTCATATTCAGCATTAATTTTTGTCAATTCAGCTACTTATTTTAAGTTTATTCTAAACTTAGTAGAAGACAACAAGCTGAAAACTATATTCAGCTCATGTTTTAAAAAATTCAGCTAAAGAAACCGGATTGAAAATCATATTTAGCATACACATTTTACAATTTATGTATTTATTCTGTGTCTATACTAAATTCAGCTGAGGAACATAAACAGAGAAATAAATTCAGCAGCCATTTTTCACAATTTTGCTTATAATGCTATGTTTATGCACATAGCAGTTGAGATTTTAGTAAATAAAATGAAAATATAATGGCTATTCACTTCAATGTATTAAACATTCAGCCAGAAATTTCCCTTTTTACTACTACTTTTACTTTACTATTGCTATTCAGCAATTTTTTTACTATTCAGCAAGACTTTACAATTGAGAAATTTCCCTTTTTACTATTACTTTACTATTGCTATACAGCAAATTCTTTTTACTATTCAGCAAGATTTTTTACGCAAAAGTTTTTTGTAATATTAAAATCAAGCAATTATTGCTATTTAGCTAAATGTGTTTACTATTTCACTTATTTAAAAATTGTTTACTAGACAGTAAGACTTTTACTGCAAAGAATAAGGGTTTGACTTTAAAATTATGCTTTTATTGCTATTCAGCAAATATTTTTTACTATTTTATTACTTAGCAAGACTTTTGCCACTTTTATCACAAAGAAATTAGGATTTTTTTTATTTAAAAATTAATTTTGTATTGCCATTGTATTCAGCCATTTTTTTTTACAAGTTTGCTATTCAGCAAAATTTCAACTGCAAGAAAGCCAGATTGCTTATAATTTGAAGATTATGTTATTACTGCTTGTATTTAGGCAAAATTTTATTTGCATTAACACAAATTTTGTTTAACTTTTTAACTAGTTTGCAACTAATCGAAATATAAATATAATTCGCCATTACTTTGCCAATGCAACTCTGGAAGAAAACATACCTTTTTTTGTTTTCAAGTTATTACAACGAAAATAGTGAACTTTTCATAGTACAATATACATACACAGACATGTCATACCCTCTCATATTTACATTACACAGCAGAGAGAGCGAGAAGAGAAAAACAACAAATATGTATAAAAAACATAAATAAATCCATGTTATTAAAAAAAAACAACTAGTAGACACGTGTACAAATGGTTGTATGCATTAAAGTACATACATATGTATGTATGTACACTCAGAGCTGGTGGCATAAGTCAGATAGAGAGAGAGAGAGAGAAAGAAAAACACGAGAATTAGGTCAATTACATATGCTTGGTTTATAATAGACATAAATGGCGTTCAGATGAAATTAACAACAATAAATTGACATAAAGAACCATTCGTTGCATTAACAACAACAACAACAATAATAATAAAATTACAAAAAGAAAACATTATTGATTGTATCATATTTTCCAAAGAAAATACACCTCTCTATACACACATACATATTTATTAAAGTACGTACGATTATGAAAATCTTAAAGAGACGGAAATAAAATTTAACTATGAGCACTAAACTACAACGCAGTGAGTTTGTTTACCGTTAAGATATGCTTTATGTAAGCAGCAAACCAATGATGGATGACAAAAAATTGAAAGCAAAGCTGCCAGACTAATTTTAATTGATTGTTAAAGAAATCCTTTAGATTTTGGCAAAATTTTAATCTGTTGTAACACAAACACATTACAAGTGAGCACTTTCTTATCATTGAAATTGATAGTGCAGAGTTGCCATAACATTTATTCAAGCTTCGTATTGTTTAGGATAAAGATTTCATGTTTAATGCCCCATGGAATTCCCCTTTTTCCATTTACATACTCCACAAATTACATGGTGGTCTACATATGCATATTCATTGGCTGTCAAATAAAAATGAAATGGCATTGCGTTTTGATATTTTGACAGAAGCCAGAAGCGACTACTGTCAACAGGCTTCCCGTTGACAGTAGTCGCGTAGCCTAGTGTGTTCGCTTATTAGACGTAAAACCCGGGTTCGAGTCCTAGGCTTGTGTATCTGTCACCTGAGACAAGTACAGTACCCGGAGGTCGATTTGACCATTGTACATAACGTCCTTTAGAAGATAGGATACAGGAGGGACATGAAAAAGAAGAGGAAGTAGGAAGGGAGAACTCAACTTCCTCTCAGCAGATTTCTGCCAAAAACTCTGAGAGTAAATAAACCTGCCATGAAAAAGTTTCTCAAAATCTCTCGTTCGGAGTCGACGTTAAACTGTAGATCCCGCCGCACAAAGTATAAAATTAACACACACAACATGAGTGGTATGAGAAGCTAGGCCGTAATTCTGACTGAAGGGTTGTCAATTATGTATATATATATGTATGTATGTTGACAGTAGAGCAGTGTTGCCTTTCAGTTAAGAAGTTAAGAAGTTAAAAAATTAAAAGAAACTCTCACACTTATTTATCTGACTTCCATTAATATAACATTTTCCTACATTACCTAACTATCCTTAATGTTAAATTATGATTTTATTGTTAAGCTAGTGATACAAAAAGATCTGAAAATTAAACTAAATAATCATACATAGGTACATAAGTATACTAAAATTAAAAGTAAATCTTAAATTTATTTTTTTTAAGCTAAAACTAGAGTGACTTGCTTTCTTCACTTACCCAATTTAAATATTCTGTTTTCCGTTTGTTTTTGTTTTATAAAAATTGTAATCCACACAGAAATGTTTTAAGGCGTGCGAGCGTGCTGCTGTGTTAAGTGAGTAGAGTGTCTCCAAAGTGGTGGATTTTTATTCCTACAAAAAAAAAGAAACAAAGAAAACAATAATAAAAATATGTTGATTAAAATACCAATAAATTGCAGAAGAGTATTGCATAAATTATTTATTTATTGAAAAAAGAAATAAATGCTTAAATAAAAACAATTTTTTTTTTAAGAAAAATTTTGTATGGCAAGTCACGTTTTTCAATAGAAAGAAAAGCGTGAAAAAAGGCAAGAAAATACTATAGAAACAAAACAAACATATTAAAATGAAGAAGAAGAACAAAAAATTGTGCAAGGATTACACTGTTCTCTGCAGCGCTCTTCTTCTATAATAAATATTGGTTAGAAGCATAAAAACAATAATAAATTGAAAATAAAACAGAGAGAGAGCGAAAAACAGAAAAACTAATAAATATTGGTTAAAAGCAAAACAATACCTACAACAAACAACAGTAAAATAAAGGGTTATCCTTTATACGGTTACAAAAGTAAAGTTAAAATACACACGTAAAGTTCTTAAATGTGATTTTCGTGGCACCGTCTCGTTGAAACCTCATATCGACGTTCAGTTCATAAACTTCAATTGCAAGCCAAAACAACAAGTCTGTTATCACGCAGCCAGAGCTTTCTGAATTGGTGGGTCATATTAGAAAAAATACTGTTCGATGACACCTCCAAACAATAATGAGCACCAACAAGTCATTGTTTTTTTCTAGATGCAATGGTTTTTCCTCAATTACCTCTGGATTCTTCGAGCTCCATAATCGCTGATGCAAACTTTGTTCGAAAAATCACCGGCTTTAATCGCTGTAAATCGACATGTTCCGCAGTGAGAACATCTGTTGTGGTGCTTCCTCCACTCTCTTTAAATTTCTTGGTAATTACTTGCCAATGACCTGTACGGTTGGTCGATTAATACGACCATATTCATCCTGTAATTACTTACTTCCTTACTTACTACGCCTATAGTTTGAAGTCGAGTTCTGAACGATAGATTTTTTGAAAAACTTTTCATGGCAAGTTCTGAGAACAAGTTGCCGAAAAATATGCCTGAGCATGGGTTTGAATTAAATAAGTCAACACACTACCTTCATAGACCACGGCGACTTCAGATGTCTTTATAATCTTGCCAAAATTACTTGTACTGTTGCTCGGTTATAATAATGCTTCAATCGGACATGACTTAATTGCACGCGAATGATGAAAGATAAGAGTATTTAACAACTGATCGCTTTGCCAGACCATTGGGAAGGTAGTGTCAGATAACCCGATTTGGAAATGCTTTTCAAAGACCCAAAATTTAATAAAACTTTTCAAATTTTCTAATATCCAAAATCCAAACCTAAAAAAAATCACTCGTTAATATTGCACAAAGCAGAGGCAGAGAAATATTGCTTCAAAGCATTATCACAATAACAATACCAAACAGTGAAATAAAAACAAAATATGCAGAGAGGCAGAGAGAGTTGAATACTAATAAATATAATTTAACATCAGTTATGCACACACCATAATATAAAATTACGTGAGCACGTAAAAAATACGTGTATTTGTGTGCGTGTGCGAGAATGAGTGTGTGTGTGTGTTTGTATAAAAATATTGCAGACAATTTTTACAGCATCCCAGCATCATGAGAAATGAGCGCTTCTTTATACCGTAATATTTATGGCAACACAGCAGCACTAGCAGGAGCAGCAGCAGCAGCCGCACTTGTTCTCTGTTTATTTTTGTTCCTTATGCTGGCAGAGTTACAAATATTTGTTTTTGTTTTTGCATTTTATTACAATAAAAAATTAACCCGGAGCCGGGCTATGTAGCAGGCGGCTACTGCGGTATGCTGCTGCGTTAAGCAACATTGCCAAGTTTCACACACAGTGTTTTATTATTAAAACTAAACTAACAAATCTACTACATCTACAAAATAGAAAAAAAAATGTAAAAAGGAGTAGTAAAGAAGAACTCAGAACAAAACAAGGAAGAAAAATAAAAGAAGGAGTAAATAAAACAATAGACAACGTACACTCACACTAACCTACAAATCTATAGAAAACATTGTGTATAGTGTACTCTGTTGTCCTTTCGGAGTTGCTGTGTCTGGTTATTACGTTGCTATTACTTATTTTGCAACTTCCTGCATAAGAAGAAAAAAAAAAAGAAGAAAATTCTGTCAGTTTTATTTACGTTTTGTTGCCATTATTATCGTGATGACTGACTGTGAGAGAACACAGTTGAGTATTTAAAAAAATTATGAAAGAAACAATAAAAGAATCAGAATCAAGTTTAATTATGTACGTACATATGTGTGTATATTGAAAATATTCAATTAATCCTCACACTACCATCGCGGCAGAAATCGTAAGTTTCTTCTTCTTCACAACACGTACAAAGTGTAGTCTGGAGGTATGGTCCTCTCATACGCCCAACGGATACACCGATATTCGTGTATATGTCTCCTCATCAAGGATGACTAAAGCGTGTGGTTCAAAATTCTAGTTCAGACAGGAAAATATTTGTCATGGCAACAACGTCCTCTCATAGCAGGCTTTCAAGTTTGTCTAATAAGCCAACATACTAGCAGGAGACAACGTGGACTTTGGGTCATTACTGGTGATGAAAAATGGATACCTTAGACAGCCCGAACAGCCAAAAATCGTATGTGAAGTTCGACCAACCTGCCAAATCACATACATACATACATAATTGGCTATTATAACCTTTCAGTCAGGATTACGGTCTAGCTTCTCACACCACTCATGTTGTGTGTGTTAATTTTATACATGAGTGGCGGGACCTACAGTTTAACGTCGACTCCGAACGACAGATTTTTGAGAAACTTTTTCATGGCAGGTTTATTTACTCTCGAGAGTTTTTGCCAGAAATCTGCTGAGAGGAAGTCGCCGAAGAAATATTTTTTTTTTCATATTTTGTTTTGATGTCTGACCTGGGATACGAACCCGGGCTTTATGTCTAATAAGATAACATACTACCTACTAGACTACGGCGACTTCAATCACGCCAAAGTCTATTATTTAGAGGTTCAAAAGTGATACTATGTATGTTTTTGGAACTATTAAAAGCCTATTAAACGATTACAGGGGACTTGTAGTGAATAAAATTCTTCCATTTGAAGCAAGCATATGCGTCCACAAAGTGGGAGGGTTGCCATTTATCACTGTTTCAAAACAACACATACATACTGTGGAAATGTAATGGGTATAGTGCTGAATAATATTACTGATTGACTGCTATTTCTGAACTGGAGATAAATTTTCCCTTTAAATTAAATTTTATTTCGTCCAATCCAATCATTAAAATATTTTCCAATTAAAATTCCTTCAGGGCTGATAGATAACCTGTCACAAAGTTTCTTCATTATTTTGTATGTACATATTTTTGTTTTCGATTTCTTGTTTCTAACAACGACATTTGCAATAAAGGTAATGAAAATAAGTACCGTTACACCTGTCTGTCATTATTATCGCTTGTTTTTTTGTGCTTCATTTTCTTTTTAAGAATTTCTCCAGAATTACCAGCACAACAAATTTCGTAAGTCTTTGAAATAAAAGCATTTATTTCGTGTTTTTCAAATGCTGCTTGAAAAACAAAAACAAAACAGAATTAGAATGAAAAGAAAAATAAAAAGAAAAACTAGTTTTCCTTAATAACAAACAGCTTTAAATAGCAATAACGAGTTTTTCATTTCCCAGCTACACACGAACTTAATTTTGTTTTTCAATATCTTCAGTTTCTTATTTTTATTGTTTTTCTTTTTTCTTTTGTTTTTATTTTGGATTTCTTTGAATAACACGTTTTCTTCTCTACTTGTTTTTTTTTATTTTATTTGCTCTTCGACTAGTAAATTACTATTGCATTGAAGACGATTACGATAACGATTACTCCTCGCTAAGGTTCTCAACAGTATTTGATTATCATTTGTTTTGTCTCTCATTTCTATTCTATAATGCCTGCTGTCCGCCATTACAACTACTACAATTTTTCTTCTATACTTGGTAAATACTGTGTGCTTGTGGGTGAGTGTGTGTGTGTGATTTGAATCAAAAACTAACTTTGTTTTCCTTGCTGTTTAGGAGGCAACAAAAAAGAAAAATGGTAAACAAAACAAACAAATCAAACATTTAAACCAGTTTTCTTCGTCTTCGATTAGTACTTACGAGATTACGTGAGGGAATGTGAGAGAGTGTGTGAGTGTGAGAGAGAGAAATGTTCTCTTTAATAGTTCTTACAGTTGTGATAATTTCATAAACAAGATTGTCATCAGAGTTTAACACACACACACCGATAGTATTATTGAATATGGCTCTATTGTATGTATATCTGGCAACACTGTATCTTATTCGAAAGGCTATATTTAAAGCTTTACTTTAATGTAAAATAATATTAAAATCCCACGATTCTGTGAAAACAACTTAGAAGTGGCCGTAGTCTAGTAGGTAGTGTTTAGGCAAATTAGACATGAGGCCCCGGTTTAAACCTCAGATTTGATTACAATACCAGATTACACACATCCTTGATAATACGAGGCAAGAACAGAGAAGAAAAAAAAGGGAAAACGTATGTAAATGTCCGTATTATTTCATCCAACACTGTATAATACAGCTGGAGAGGGGGCTACTATAAAAGTGATATATGCAAAGAGCACACACTAGAAGAGCAGAACCTGTTATCAAATGATAACAAAAAAAAAACCAAGAAATAACAACATCAAAAATACAACAAGAACAACCACAAAAAAGAAAAAAAATAACACCAACACAAAATACATTCACATCCATATGTGCATTAAATTCTATGCATACCACACACTATAATCCAGCAACAATTTAATAATATTACCCAACACCCATACACTAACACACAAGCAAGCAAGCATATCGTTTAGAGCACAACACAAGAGAAAGAGAGTATTTTTTTATACGGCATACACATACAAGAGAAGAAAACAGGATATATGAGAAGAAAAAACAACGAAATAAAAACAACAAGACGAAGAAGATTATTTCTGGGGTGTGTTGGCTGGCTGGCTGGCTGTGACTGCATTGGGATTCAAAGTTTTCCCAATAACAAAGTAAGAAAAAAAAAACATACATTTTCCAGCTATAATTTCCGGGTATTTCATTTTGTTTTCTTTCGTTCGTTGGCCACATTGCATGTACATACAAACATAAAATGGAAGTAAAAATGATAGAGACACCGAAATCTCTTGGTGTATTTGTTGCTGTTGTTGTGGTTGTTACTGTTTTTTTTCGTTTTTGTTTCTGCTTATTGTGTATTTAAGAATTTTACGCTGCTTTGTCAAATCCATTGGAAATGACAGCCAGCAAGAACAACGTCAACGAGCGAGTCGAGAGGCTTTGTGTAGTTCTGCCACAGCAATAACGGTTTATTTGTAATATGCATATGTTATCAGAGAAAGATTGGGGCAGAGAGAACGAGAGATAGAGAGAAATTGAAATGACAGGCCCATTAAATGCCATTTTCGTTATTTTCGTTGTGTTGTTGTTGTTATATAAATAAATTTAAAAGGATTTCTTAAGGTTGATCAAAAGGGAACAGATTTTTCTTTTCTCTTGCAACAATTGTTTATAAATGGCATTTAAAGGAATTTAATAAAAATAAAAAAATAATTTAAAACATACAAATTTTAAAGGCTTTTAGACATTTTAAATTCAGGAAGATATGCTCAGCATTGTAATGGAATTTTTAGGGAGAGTAAGGACGCCGTACATACCACGACTTCACTGCTAATAATGAAGCTTTGATTTAGTGGAAGATCAACCGAAAAAATGTACATATAAATTTAGAATCTTTATTGTTTCGTATTTACACTACCTGGCTCTGAAACGGTGTCTGAAATCACAATTTTTCGGGTGCTACAAACGAATTTACTAAGTTGGTCATTACAATTAAAACCTAGCTGCTCACAGCACCCATATTATGTTTGTTATTCATGAGGGACGAGGACCTACTGTATAAAGTCGAATTCGAACGACAGAATCGCCTGATGCACCAGGTCCACACAGATTAGCTCAAGTGAACTGAGCTGCTGATTTGGGAATCAGTTTATTATGTGTGAAATGAATTTAAACTAAAATCTTAGGGAAGACGAAAATTAAAAAGGCTTTAATCCACTCCTAATAACATCAACAACAAGCATCGAGAAAGATCATTTGGTACCACATTTTCATAAAGAATAACTAACAAATAGACAGTTGGCAACCATATTGTCCTAGAAGCTACAGTGGGTGAATATCCACTATAGTAGCTTACCACTGGTTCCAAAATAATAATACATAACTAAATATACTCGGAGGGAATAAAAACTATGTAATGCCTGATGGCAACTCTACCATTCTAGGACCTTCCATACCATACGAAAAAATAATTAATTTAGACATCGTATAATAAAGCAATCCTAGTTAGAATTCGGTGAAAGTAAAAAAAGGTAGTTATCGAATTAAAAAAGGTAAAATATTATGTGTTCTAATCCTCTCTAAAAACCCCCAACTACATACATAATTGGCATTGACAACCTTTCAGTCAGTATTACGGCCTAGCTTCTCAACACCACTCATGTTGTGTGCGTCAATTTTATACTTGAGTGGCGGCAGCTACAGTTTAAAGTCGACTCCGAACGCCAGATTTTTGAGAAACTTCATGGCAAGTTTAATTACTCTCAGAGTTTTTGCCAGAAATCTGCTGAGAGGAAGTCGCCGAAGAAATATTTTTTTTTTTCATATTTCGTTTTGATGTGTGGCCTGGAGTTTGAAGTCGGGCCTTACGTCTAATAAGTCTCATCACTATACTAAGCACACATGGTTCAGGTGAAAACACTATCATCCTAGAACCTGTTTAGAAGACCAAATACCTGTTGCATAGGAAAACCTAGACTGAAATTGAAACTGGATAGTAATATGTATGCCGTATATGGCTGCAGATGACGATACTTCCTGATCAATTTTTTGGGTTTGAAGCAATTTCCATATAAAAAGTCAATCAATTTAGCAGCTTTGTGTGTGAATGTGCGCAAAAAAATCTCTAACTAAAGAGGAAGAGAAGAACAAGATGAATTTCTAATAATAACTACAACAATAAAAACAGCATCTGCACCAGCAGTAGTAACATTGAAAGAATAGTGCGATAGAGAAATAATGAACGTTGAGTGACACGTGTTTAAATGCATTGGGAATGGAATTTTTTTTAATAAAATTGTCTCCAATGACTGTGATTTGAATGCTGATGATGCTCTGCCTCCATTTGTTGAATTGCAAACGTTCGTTTTGCCTGACAACAGGGCAACAAACAAAATGTTGAAACAAGTGTGCCAACACTGAAGGAAATAAAAAAATAGAAGAAGAAATGATGAGATCACACTATGCAAATATTTGACGAAATATGTCTAATCAATAAGCGTAAAACAATTTATTTAAGTTCCGAAGAATATCGTAAGAGTATGCAGCATCAAATAATACATTATTTAGCTGCTTCAAACATGTTTCAAAAAAAAATTAATGTTTTATGCACACCAAGTAAACGTTTGACAAATATTTGCTTAATGTGTCTGCACCTTTAGAGGTAGGTAGCTCAGTTTGGAAACGATGGTTAGACAGCCATTACAGCCGCTTTCCTCAGTAGTCTCGTTATAACATCCACATTATCAAGCATTAAAATTTTCAGCACCGAGACTGAGCTAAACAGTACATATGTACCTTCATATGTCGCTAGTAATTAATGCCCATTCATGATATTATTGCTGCGGGGTAAAGCAGGTGTAAAGTGGAAATAACCCTCTTCCCTAAACATGTTCTAGCGTTATTTGCAATCAGAAAAAGGTTTTTTTTTTTAAAACCTATCCCCTGAACAGCTAGGTCGACGTAATGACTAAGAACGTTGGTAGCCTGTGCTTGAGTTTAATTTAAGAGATTAATTTCTGTGATTTGTTGGTTTAAGTTTAAATCTGTTTGGAGTCAGTTCTTTTCCCATGACACTCCTTCTTATACTATGTTCAGACATGTACTTTTATGGAGTCAATATTCGATTATTTGAGTACAATATTTTAAGTGTTCAGACATAATATAAGCAATATTCATTTGACAGCTGGTAAACAAAATAGCTGATTGTTTCAACATTGTTTTCGTTTTTTTTTTTTTGTTTGTTTGTCGTTGTTGACATTTGAGTTGTCAAATATTAACAGAAAGTGTTCGGAAAACTGTAAACGTAACGCTAAACGTACTTATGACAGTGCTGTATTTTAAGTTTTACTCAATATTATAAAAATTTGTATATTTATTGCGCAATAATTAATTGAAACTTTATATGAAATATTGACCTCAATAATGGCGTTTATTGCGATTTACGCAATAAGAGTGCATGTGTGAACATAGTATTAGATTGGACGTGCTGTTACATTCTTTTCTGACAGTTGGTTTCTTCATAACGGCACAATATATTCCTCTTCCACCTTCTATCCTTTTTAATTAACCTATCTTAGGCTAGGGTTATTACAATGGATCTAATGATGCACTACCGAATTAATTGTGAAATTTTTTTTTATTAATTTTAATGCGATTAATTAAAAAATTAATTCAGTTTAATTCACTTCACTTCTAGAGAAGAAAAAAATTCCCAACATAATAAGAAAATTCCCCACCTTCCCACGAGAGATAGAGAGAGAAGAAAAAAATCCCAGTAATAGAAGGGGGAAAAACCCAAACAGTGCTGCATACCAAAACAACACGCAGCCTTTCATCTCATCATCATCATTTGAGGTTGCCAGCCAGGTGTATTATAATAATAATAACAAATAATTTAAATCTTTTTACATACCAACACTGTGATTTATTAAAGAAAATATAAAAAATTGTAATTATTTTGCAACAACAACAACCGCCTAATGAAGCGGTCTTTTTATAAACAAAAAAAAAAATAATAATAATAACAACAAAAAATAAATTAAAAATAAAGTTAATTATGCATAAAATTTACATTGAAATTAAAACAATTTTACATTTTTTTTATTCATTTAAAAATCAATGAAAAAATCTCTCTGGGCGTCAAGCAACCTGTGAATTGAAACACATGTTGCTGCAATTTTTTTTTAGTTTTTATTGTAAATACTTGCTTACGATTGAATATGTAATAATTTTTAAAAATATACAATGATTTAAAAAAACAAATACAAGTTGGTATTGTAGGCAATTACCTCAGTATCAAATTAATTTATACAATAAATACAGAGTGTTGTGTGTTGGTTGAGTAACAACAGGAACAATTTATAAAGAGTAATCTTTCCTAAACGATTAATAGGAATAAATAACGATAATACAAATAAGGAGTTCTCACAAACAAATTTTGTCATATTTCTAGGATTATATATTTTAATTTGATAAAACCATAGTCGGTGTCACAGCTAACCAGTAACGCATCGGTTTGACAGTTCATAGACCAGTCGTGAAAGAGACAGCAAATATTACCAAAAAGTATTTCTGTCTCTCTCTGATTGCAACTTTGTTTTGTTTATGTTTTATTTTCGGGGTGGATTTTTATTATTGGCGAGAGTTAATAAAAAATTTAATTTTTGTCTAAAACTATTAATAAATAATAAAAACAACTAATAACATTAATAATTTTTAACTTTTTCTCTCAAGAAATTAAAAAATATTGGCAACTTTCAACAAGAAAACTTTTTTATGAGCAGTACGTCTTATTTTGATCTTGTAATATTTAGCTTGTTAATAACCTTTTACACATGAAACTATATTCATTGTGACCGAAAATCAACCACATTTCGATTAATATTTAAATATTTAAGAATCTTTAAAATTTTCATTGAAGAAATTAAAAAATATTCAAAATTTTCCCTTTTTTAACACAAAATAAATGTTTGTTTACATTTAATTTTTCTGCTTTATCCGCCAGTTTTCACTCTGTATATCTGTTGCTTCTAACACATTTGCTTTGCAATACATTGTAAGATTTTTTTTCTCCCTCTAAGCCGTCCTGCGTTTATATGTTATGAACGTTTTTCAACTGTCAAAGGTTGCACTACTTGTTATACTTTGGTCGGTGTTAACAGAACAACTCTTTCACTGGTTTTACAAATTTATAAAGAGCTCTTGAAATATGTAAGAAAACGTGAAAGTGGAACTAAGAAATAATTTATAGAAGCTAGGTTAGCTTCTCACGCCAACCATATTGTGCGTGTGTGCTAATTTTAGTCATGAGTGGCGGAAACAGTTCTTTCCGTAATCTTACATACATCATACATAATTGGCTATTACAACTCTTCAGTCAGGATTACGGCCACTCATATTGTGTGCCTTAATTTTATACTTGAGTGGCGAAACCTACAGTTTAACGTCGACTCCGAACGACAGATTTTGCGAAACTTTTTCATGGCAGGTTTATTTACTCTCGAGAGTTTTTGCCAGAAATCTCCTGAGAGGAAGCCGCCGAGGCAATATTTTTTTTTTTTCATATTTCGTTTTGATGTCTCGCCTGGGGCTCGAACCCAGGCTTTACGTCTAATAAGCGAACACACTACCTACTAGACTACGGTGACTGGCCTTGTTGAAACCACATATATTCATAATTGGTCAGTCAGGTTTACGACCTAGCTTCTCACACCACTTATGCTGTGTGTGTTAATTTTATACATGAGTAGCAGGACCTACAAATTAGAGTCGATTCCAAAGGACAGATTTTTGAGATAGTTTTCAGGAGAATTTTTGGTACGCAATCTGCTGAGAGGAAATCGCCGAAGAAATATTTTTTCATATTCCGTTTTGTTCAAGATGTCTGAAATGTGGTTTGAACCGAGGCTTCACGTCTAATCAACCAACACACTAATACTAGACTACGGCGATTTCATACATAATTCATTACATTACATTACATTGATTACATAATCTCGAATTTCAATCCAAAAAAAGTCGTTTGCCATAAGTTCAATGCATTCTGAACTAACAGGTACGCTTCTTTCAGGGTCATTGTGAGTAACATACGGCCCAAGGACATAATCAGACAATCATGGTGAAAATGATGTGGAATCTGCAATTTCTCTAACAGAAGCGATATGCAATGCTCCACAGGCCTGACCACCTCTGAAATGCTTTCAGAGTTTCCGAATATCTTTGTTTATATTCTTGTTAATTACTTGCTTTTTTATGACGGCTATAATCACCCCGTTATGCTCGAAAAGTGGTCAGTTTTGACACACTGTACGAAAAATTAAGCGTATTTATTTTATTTAAACATTAATTTTATTACAACTCGTGTAATAGTTAACCTTGTAAAATTTGTAAATTAAATTATACTCACTCACACACACACACGTTGTAAATAAAATGCATATGTACATACACTAACATGCGAACACACAACATAATAAATATTCTATTAATTTTAAATATTCGTTCATCTTCTGAAAATGAAAAATAGAATGTGACGTCAAATAGTATGTAAATACTCTCTCATCATTCGCTTAAATACTAGCAGCAGGTTTTGTTAGTTTTAACGAGTACATTTACACTCGCACAAAAACATACACATTTAACTGTGAGTGTGTACTATGTATACATACATACATAGAGTTCATTACTCAGAGAATAATATAGAATGTAAGCGTATGTAACAGTATTTGTAATATTTACTTCTGTTTCTAAGCATCTAATAATAATACAAAGCCAACTACAACAAAAACAATAACAACGATATATAATCACAACAAAACCAGGGTCATCAATGATCATCATCATAATCAGTCGAATACATTATTTTACTATTTACATACTTACCGAGAGAAGAGAAGGTATGTGGGTGTGGGAGAGACAGAAAGACAGAGAGAGAGAGAGAGAGAACGAACTTTTGTCAATAAGCACCGTATTTATGTTTTTATTACAAAAATACTGGGTATTTAAATGAATTTTGGGAATTTAAGGAGAAAATATTCAGCGAAACAATTTTGAGATTACCTATCTGGGAATCTTTCTTTGCTGACAATGCTGGACAATATCAAAGGAAGTGACTGATTGTTTTATCCTTTACCATGTCATTGCAGCCGACTGCAAAAGCTGTATAACAGACCAGAGATCAGCAATGAGTATTCAAAAAGATGAGTAGATTCGAATCATACTTATAATTTCTGATACTTATACGCATTCATACTTATTTTAATATCATACTCATACTACTCATATTCAAAGTTTGAAGTACTCATCGTACTCATACTTAACAATACGCATGATGTGATGGAAAGTCGAAATCAACGACCTTCCACGACTCACCATTTACAAGAATCATAAAATAAGTATGATTCGCGTACGATCACTACAATACTCACTAGAAGGTTTTGTGTTTGCTTTGCTTGCTGTCTTTGTCTTCTTCTTTCTTCTTTTTTTGTAAATGCAACAACAACTAAGACTGTAAATTTTGATGAATGCTTCAAATCACTCGAATCATTTATGAGTTTTATGAGTATTTTTCTAAATTTATGAATATGAATGAGTTGGCGCATGATTCAAACATATTTCGAATGTTATGAGATTGATGTCGACGTTGTACTCATACTCATTGTAACCTGTACTTATAAATCAATGTTATAGTGAGTACGAATGAATCAGAGTAGTTGAATTTTAATACTGTTGACTCATTCATACTCAAAATTTCATGAGTATTTATGAGTAGCGAAAAAACGATTCATTGTCGATCTCTGTAACAGACCAGACCAGTCTCCTCTAATGTGCAGGTCGGGTCTACGATCATAAAGCATATGTAGGTTTTTTGTTCCAACTAGTCTACCCCACCATTTGTAATACACCCACCGCCAGGGCAGTCAATATCTGCCTTTGACAGTTTAGTGTTAGTGTGAGAAGCTAGAAAATTCCTCTAATCATCTTAATTTGTACAATCACTGTATATTGTAATATTTTTTATTCCGCTTTTTCCAAGGGTTTCACAATATGGCAACACTTGTATTGAAATACAATTAAATGCCTTTAATAATGGCTCCCATAATAAATACATACATGCATATTTATGAAGAGACTAGGGAGAAGATTTGAAAAGAATATTTATGAACCAATGTGTGTATGAGTGTGTATGTGTGTGTGTCTTTTAATGCTGTTTTCGTACATTAAATATGTATTTTGGTTCGTTGGTTAGTTGTTAGTGGGTTTCAAATAATTTTGTTTTCTGTTACTGTCTCTGCTTCTTCTTCTTCATTTTACATGCACATGGAGAGTAGTGCTCCACGTTATAAAAACACATGGAAGAGTTGTTTCGTGAAATTAAGCACAACAACGTTAGATAGTAGACGTATGTACATATGAAATTGTAGTACGAATGCATGCATACTTATGCATACATATGTATGTATGCAACACAAACAAACACAACGTAACAACAGAATGTTAGGCAGACAAATGGAGAGACAGGCACACAAATAGAAAGACAGATAGACAGACATAATTTCATTTTAGAGTTTTAAATAAAAATGTCTATGACAGCAGAGAGAGAGAGAGAGAGAGAGTTTGCAGTATATGTATGTATGTGTATTAGCCAGCCAGCCAGCCATTTCAAATGTCTAGTATTTGTGTACGTAGTATGTGTGTTTATAAAGTTTGTACAAGTGAAATGAAGTTTGGCAACATGGCAAATAACATTTGTTTTGTTTTTGCCTACAATAATATATTGTTGTTGTTGTTGTTGGTTTTTTTCGTGCATTTGCTTGCTGCTGCTGGCTGAAAAGGTCATAAAACTCGCTCTCAATATTATACACACACACAATAGCAATAAGAAAATACAAAACAAACGTAAAACAAAATAAAAATAAACAGCAACAGCAAATAAAAATACAAACAACAACAATAGAAGCAACATGAAAACGACAATATGGTATGTCTGTTGTTATATTTTGTTTTTGTATCAATAGGTATATGGCGGCAACAGAGTAGTTGCTGTTGTTTTTGTTATGTTTGATTTTATTGTTATTTTATGTTGTTCTCTTTCATTATGTTCTTAATATAATGTTACAACAACAATAACAACAACTTGGAGTATTTATAAGTTTATTTCTGTTTTGTTTTGAAAACATGCTGAGAAGTAATGCCAAAAATATCCAAAACAAACTTTACTTACATATACAGATACATATGTATGTATAATCCTGTTTTCTCATTGACATCGGGAGGAAGAGAGAGAGAGGAAATCTATTTTCGGATAGTTTTAACTGCAAAGCATAACAGCATAGCATAACGCAACGAATATTTTTGTAATAATTTTAATGATTTTTCTTTTTAAATTTCCTTTTTTTTTATTTTTAATTTATTTTTGGACTTTAAATTTTGGCTCCTCTTTTTGGATGAATATTTCGATTATTTTTCTTTTTTATTGGAAAATCATAAAAATGCGGAAATTGTTGGCACCCGGGTAAGAAGACAATGTCTCTTTAAAAGAGACAAAGAGAGAGAATAATAATAAAAAACTGTTTTTAGATCATAAATGCGAAGAACGTATACATACATATGTATTTGCGCAGTTGTATTAAGATGGATGTAAATTAATGGCGCAATTGCTACTAAAAAAAGGCGTAGAAAAAAAAATCGATTACAGGCTCACTGTGAATATTGATACAAAAAATATAAATAATTTTTAATTAAACTAAACATACATACATAATTGGCCATTGCAACCCTTCAGTCAGGACTACGGCCTAGCTTCTCACACCACTCCTGTTGTGTGCCTTAATTTTATACTTGAGTGGCGGGGCCTACGAACGACAGATTTTTTGAGAAACTTTTTCATGGCAGGTTTATTTACCCTCACAGTTTTTTCCAGAAATCTGCTGAGAGGAAGTCGCCGAAGAAATATTTTTTTTTGTTGATCATATTTCGTTTTGATGTCTGGCCTGGGGCTCGAGACCGGGCTTTACGTCTAATAAGCGAACACACTACCTACTAGACTACGGCGACTACTAAACACTGAACTTTAAATTTTACTCAAAAATGGTTTTCGGTGCAAACAAAAATGTATTTAAGAATTCCCTTTCCTATATGAATAGAATTATGCTCCCCCTGAAGGAACTAATCTAATCCATCGTAAGTGGTTAAATCTTTTGTAGACATTTAACATCACTTAAATGATCAGATATTTCGTATTTCTTTCAACAATTCTTTTCAACAGTCTGAAATATAAATGCGACCTACGGACGTTTGAAAAAAATACTGCAAAACTAATACTTCTGTTTGAACCGTTCTGATCTTTTGTGTTGCTTAAACTTGATATTTCCAAGGTTCTAAAGTTAATCTCGTTAGAAAACTACTTGTTGATAGGCTATGTGAGTCCGACACAAAACTGCAAATTGCAGATATTTACTCTGGTAGTTAGGGCAGTTAGTTCAAGAGGTTATACGCTTTGACCAGAATTCATAAGGACAGGACCCTGCTTGCATTTGCTAGAAGACTAGTCCATCTGCATTTCCTCTTATGCAGGGGGCTGCAATGAAAAAAACGAAACTATCAACTACTTCCCTTGTCATTGTTGAGCGTTGTCAGGTAAGAAAGATTCTTGTAAACGTCACTAAAAATTGTGTGTCTAATCTAAAGCCAAATCTCCCTAACTCTGATGTTACAATACATACAGTGAGCGCCATAAGTGAGTCAACACCCACTATAATTTTAAATTTTCTATTATGTTCTTAAGTATAAAAAAAAGTTCCTTTATCATGAATTGTTGTTTTTGTTTTAACACTTTATAAGTAATAAATAAACGTTTTTATTTTTGGAAATTTATTCGACTATTCTCTTTTACTTTTCTCGCTATCCTAAGAAAATGAATTATTTCAGTGGTGTTTACTCACTTTTGGCGCTCACTGTACTTTCAATTCAATACTTTTTGTGCAATAAAGTGGAATTTTTATTGTCGCTTGTGAAATAAACGCTTATTATCAATTAAAGGACAGTATTACAAAGCGCCTTAGTCTAGTAGGTAGTGCGTTAGCTTATTAGACGAGAGCCCGTGGTCCAACTCCTGGATAAGACATCTCGAACAAAACGATATATGAAAATATGTATGTATATTTCTTTGTAATGTTGTAATGGCCAATTACGTAAGGACCGCCCTAAATGTTTGTTAAAAGGGATCAACAAATACATTAAAAAGATCGGCTGCTACAACCAGTCGCCCTGTCGCAAGTGTAAAATGCGATTGCATTTTGTACATAATGATCAAGGCAAGGTCCAAGATTAATCGAAATCATAGCTTTAGATGTAGGTTAGGTTAGGTTAGGTTAGAGGACGTGTACTTGTCAATTAAGACAAGTACAGTACCCGGAGGTCGAATTGACCCATTATACAACGTCCTTAAAGAGGGAAGGATAATAGAGGAAATAGGATAAAAGGACAGGATGTAGGAAAGGAAGAATGGGAAGCGGAGGGATTACACAGACCTAGCTTTAGATGTAAGTTATTTAACTTTTCTTTTTAGATGGAAAACCGAATATGTTATTGTCATTCATGTTATTCAACATGGAACATCTTTTCTCAAAATATTTATGTCAACGAGATAACACAATAAAAAAGTCAACTTTAAACGCTGTTGACAAACTTTCTGGAACAAGAAAAACAGACATTACAACAAAACCTACTTTAAAAAGTTTATTTTAAATGCAAAACAAATAAGAAACACGACCATAATGTAATTGAAAAGCAGAGGCATTCGCGCCTCTTTCAATTATTCAATTATGTATTCAATAATTATTAATTATGAAAAAAAAGTTTAAAAAATTGCAAGCAAATCGCCACAATGGCAATACTGTTGCTCTTTCCATCTCAGTGGGTAATTTCCCTAATTACATAAAATTTCCCGTTAACGACTGTAATTGGAAAAGAAAATGTCTGTGTTTTTTTTTTATTATTTAAACAGAATTTAAAAAAAAATTATTTAAATTCTATTGAAATGATGAATCAATCTAATGAACGAACGAACGTAATTGTTTAATTTTCTTGTGACAATTTAATTGAAAATCAATAAACCAAACAAAAAAACGACACACATTGCAACACAACGTCAAGAGGAAGAAGAAAAAAAAAAACAGTGCTGCATAAAAAAACAGATATTGAAATAAAAAGTAATAACAACAACAACAACTTTGATAAAAAAAACATTGTACAATGACCTTTAAGTGTAACATTTTGCTTGGCAAGACAGACAGAGACAGAGAGACAGACAGTGAAAGAGAATGTAATTGTTTTTATAACAACAATAATAATAAAGATAAAATAAAGACAATAAATTAAAAATGAAAGCAACAACAACAAAAACAAACACAAACAGGAATAAAACTTGAATTAGAAAACTAAACACACATACATATGTATATACTGCAAAGCACTCGCACACACGTGATATTAAATATTTCATAATAAATTTAAATGACGTATGTATGTATAGTGGTGCATACGTAAACAATTTTAAGGCCAATTAATAATAAATGTGTCTGTATGTGTGTATGTCGCTCGCTTTATTAAAAGAAAATAGCAACAGTTATAACTTATATATAAGCACACACAGACGCACACACTCTAACAATTTAATGATTTTAGGTGAGTAACCCCGTTATAAATTAAATTCTCATGCACTACACCTAAGTGTATTACACATACATATATCAAATGAAGAGAGAGGGAGAATATAAGAGAGAGTTCATAGAATATAGGAACCATCATGCATTAAATCGTCTGATTTAATGGGGAAGTTTTGAAAATATTAAAAATATCAGATATTTGAAGTGAATACATGGGAAACTTACAAGCAACTTAACTGTAAGTTTAGAAGCTTAAGCTCCTCACATGAATGCTCATTGTTTTGGAAATAAAATGAAACTAAATTATTGCCGTGTATTAGCCTCTATAACTGCCGGTTTTACATGAAGTCAACCGCGGCACTCTTCGCGAAATGGTTATGCAAAATATCACTCTATTCTCCCTGCCTAGTTCATTTAGATTGCCCAGACTGCAACCATACTAATTTCGAATCAACTTCACAGATGATAAGTCCTTAGGAGGCTTCGGTCCAAGTTGAATTGAGCATATTTCTAGATGACATATACCTTCGCTTTCTGAATATTCCGGTATTTCACACCTGCTGCTTTATCTCTATTGTCTTCGACCCATCCTAACCCTTCTTAATAATTTGTAGCTTCAAGATTACGGTAATCTTGCAGTCTACGGCTTAAGGAGGGAGTTGGCAGCCAACCCATCTATCACGTCCTGATGTCCCCTAATGAATTTCGTGCTCGCCCTGTTTCTCATTATCCTAACCAGAGTTAGAAGGGGCCGCAAGTCTAACAGAGCCTTTAGCAAAGCCGCAATATAGTTACCCTGGTAATCCTGGTAATACTCAGGCAGGTGAAGGCGCGATAATATGGGTACCAAGTGTCCACAAACCCTGTAAAATGCAGATTCGTTGTGGAAGCCATATGCTGTAAAGAGAGTGAAAGAAATTCCTATTCCGACTTTTGCGAGAGCTACGAGTTCAAACATCAGTTCTGAAGTACCCACTCTCAACTGTCTTCTGTCAGAAGAACAAAAAATGTGTATGTACCTGTGTAGTTTAACAACAACAACAACAACAAGTTTAAGGTCTGCTATTTCGTTACTTTTCATTTAAAATATGACGTTGCCATCATGTTTTTTTTTTTTTTTTTTACTTTTTATATGTCGTCATTGTCATGTTATGTTTTTATAACCGCTTTTTTTAGATTGTTGTTGCTTCTATTTTTATTATTTATTTATCATGTGTTATTTATGTCATCAAGACACGCGACTTACATGACATGAGAATACGGCTGGCAGACTGAATATTGGAATCGTTTTTTATATATATTTCTTTTAATTTCGTTTTCTCTCTCTTAAAAACGAAGTTGAAAGTCTGGCATTTTTCAACAACAAAAACAAAAACAGTCTGAAATAATTTCAAAGTGTTAAGAATTGAAATTCAACTCTTTAGTGGGATTTGTTTTGATTGTTTGTCTCAAGTTTGCTCGGTATTGTTCACCGTTAATGCTCTCTTTATGTATGTGTGTGTGTGTGTGTGTTGCAATAATAGGGTGCTGCCTTATTGTTTATTTGTTTATCGAAACTTGTGATTTTATTTTTAGAAAATCATTTACTGACTGCCTGATACATACGTTATTAGCGTGCCTGACTTGTGCTTAATTTTAGATTTTTAACGTCATTTTTAAAATTAAAAATAAAAACAAAAACATTTCAATAAAAATGATTCATTTTTTCTGGCTGACCATGTATATTTTTTTAAATACAATGCAAATAGAATTAAATCAAGTGGTTTACCCATAATGTTTAAAGCTTATGGGATTTCCACACAGCGAATAGAACGTAAAAAAGTATACTAAGAAAGCAAAAGCAAAGAAACTGAAATACCTCCTTCTTAATTGGTTATTGCAACCCTTGAGTCAGTATCACAACCTAGCTTCTCACACCACCCATATTGTCTGCGTTAATTTTTTATCGATGAGTATAGCGGTACCAACAATTTAATGTCGACTTCGAATGACAGATTCGAGGAAATTTTCATTGCAATTTTGTTTCCCCTCAAAAAGGTTTCTTAAGAATCCATGGATTTGTTTGCAACTTGCAACACTAGACTACGGCGACTCTCTTGCGAGGCACGTAGCACCGTTTTATTGAAATCACATACCGTCCTCCTCATAAGCTTTAATTGCAAGCCCCAAAAAATCGTATGTCGTACGATTCGGTTCTTCTAGGATTATTTGACAACTCCAGACCATAATGCCCATCAAATAATTATTTTTTTTGCTGCAAAGACTTTTCCACTTCTTCGTTGTCTAGCCACATATACGGCAATTTAGCTTCTTGAAGTAACAACCGAGTGAAAAATGATCTTCACACACACATTGCGATAATGTGCAGTTCCAACCACATCTCTAATACTTTCAGTCTCACCAAATTTCTCTATAAGCTTGCCAACTCCATGCTAATGGTTAGGTCGGAGTAGTAGCTTTGATATCACAAAGCTCACTTGAGCACGCATAGCGGTCCGTTGTGATGCCACGGGTGAACGCAGTCCCTGTACTGACCAAGCTCCACCAGAAATCACGAAAGAGGAAGAAGTTGGTCAGCGCAAGGGTTGCCCATCAAAGGCATAGCTACCCTACACTGTAAAACCAGCCAGAAAGCTTGATAAACGAAGCTATATCCTTGATAGCAATAGATGATAGCTCCGTCAAGCTGACAAGAAATGGCGAGCCAAATAACCTAGATCCTCAGCGGATCTGCATCCACGGCAGAAGTCGTTAAATGAGAGCCTCATTCTTTCCGCGTGTCTTCCCATAATGCAATGACCTGTAAGCATGGCCACTGTGGTTGAGATGACGTCACGACCAATACCAAGTAATTGGTTGGTACGCTTTCTATCCATCGAGGGCCAGATGAGTCTGGCGGTGGAGCAGGACTCCTCATTGACCCAGGATAGGTTGGCGTCCCGAGAGAATTGCTAATACTTGGAAGAAATTTATATTGTCTCATTGTTTCACAAACAATGCCGAAAGACTTTTAAAAAATCCTTATAACTTGATTTTTTCAACTTAAACTCTTCCCCAAGTAACATGTGTCCTTTATTTTATTAATCAGTCTGAGACCTATCTGACTACATTTGCCTAGTCTTTGTTAAATTCGTACAAACTTAGAAAACTCACTCACTTATAAAAATATTTTTAAACCATATCCATTCCAATTTGAAAAGATAATATTTACCTGAAATTATAAAAAAAAGTTGTTTTTATTAAAAAAAAAAAAAAAAAAAAAAAAAAAAAAAAAAAAAAAAAAAAAAAAATGAAAAAAATACACCAAAAAAATCTATTTAAAGTTTTCAAACAAGTTATCCTAAAAACATAACCAAACTGGCAACACTGATGGATGGCATAGAGACGCCGTTAATTTATTTTCAACACGCCAACAACAAGAAGAAGACACGTGATAAACAATAAAAAGTTACAAAAAATAAAGCCATAAAATATATCCTCGTCTAGCAATGATAAGACTTTTGACACCATTTAAGGCATTGAAAGGATCCATAAACTGTTTGAGTGCTGAAGTAAGAAGTCAAAGAGTCCAGCCCTCATATTTTCTTGTACATATTTTAACTTTCCTGTTAAACAGTGTTTGTTGAGAAGGAGGAGAAAAAAAGATCATAAAACAGCGCGAGACTTTATAAATTTATGGCCACACGACACAACACAACATTATTATTGTTTTCCTTTTTTTTATTATTGTTGTTTCTATACTCCACCACAATGTATCATACTCTCTTTCTTTCAGGCACTCTTTTAAAACATTTGTTTTCATATTTTCATTCAATGACAGGGAGAGAGAGAGCAAGCACAATAATAAAACGAAAAACACACACACACAGTTGTTGCTAGACAGACAAATCAAGTTCTATTGAATTGGCCAGCCAAGAAAATGAGGTGAGAGTTTGCAAACTAAAGAGAGTTATTAATGGAGTTTAATACAAAGTGTTTGGGAAGGAATACATGAATCGGGAAGAGGAATGTAAATATTGTGTGTTTTATTACGATATGAAAACCGTAAAATAATAAAGAATAAAGAAGTTTTAAAGCACACATACATACACACATATTTATGACGAGAGTATGATGATAAAATTTGTAGAAATAATTTATGCAGTGACATGTGCAAAAATTTATTACGAAGAAAAAAAGGACAGACTGGTAATAACAGCACAGACAAGACAAAAAGAAAATGAAAAGAGATAATAAGGTTGTGTTATGATATTCAGGTGTAGACATGTTACATGTTTTATTTTGAATTTATACATCGTTTCCGATGAAAATATTTAAATAATTATTTCAAATTATTTTTTTACAATCCATACATACATACATATGTACATAATTGGCCATTACAGCCAATCAGTCAGGATTACGGCTAAGCTTCCCATATAGGGTTGCCAGATTCCGACTCGCAAAAAGCTGGACATTGGGTTTTAAAAAGCTGGACAAAACAAAAAAAGCTGGACATAAAAAATACTGTTAAAAAATTCTATTTAGCTGGACAAATTAAATTTTAGCTTGAAACTGGACAAGCATCAAAAAAGCTGGACAATCCAGCCAAGTCCAGCCAGGCTGGCAACCCTATTCTCATACCACTCATGTTGTGTGCGTTATTTTTTGTACGTAAGTGGCGATACCTACAGTTTAAAGTCGACTCCCAACGACAGATTTTTTGAGAAACTTTTTTCATGGCAGGTTTATTTACTCACAGAGTTTTTGCCAGAAATCTGCTGAGAGGAAGTCGCCGAAGAAATGTTTTTTTTCATATTTCTGTTGATGTCTTCCCTGGGATACGAACCTGGGCTTTTTTTTTTACGTCTAATAAGCCAATACATACTAGACTACGGCGACTTCATTTTTTACAATAATAATATAAAAAGAATTGACCTCTTTTGACCTACAATTGAATATTATGAATTGGACGGTATGTGGGTGGTTTTGACTTTACATTGCAGCATTAAAAAAGAATCAACATACGCGCTAAAGTAATCGAAAACTATCTTAAAAATATAAATTGGACTTGACCGATAATTCAAATTGTTTTTCCCACGAAATTTTCAATTTCTTATAGTTTTTCTTGATGTTCTCAACTGAGATAATTTTGTTTGTTTTAAATTTTCTTCAAAATATTCAAAAAATTTAAAAAAAAAATGAGTGAACGAATAATTTTTTCCTCAACTGTATGTATTTATTGAAATTATTTTTAAATTTTCAAATAATTCGCATAATATGCACTTTAATACGGGCAACAGTGTAATTTTAACATTCATATACATATGTACATATAAAAGACGTGTGGCTCCACTGTCATTAGTTGTAATTTTTGTATTTTCGGCTAATCTTTGTTATTAAGGTTTTTGTTTTCATACGAGTGATATAAATACATACATATGTATGTACAGAACACAGAGAGACAAGAAAATGGTGTACAAAACTCCTTTAAAATACAAAAAAAAAAGAAAACAACAATGGGTGAAGCACAACGACATAGTGAGAGTGGGAGGGAGAAAGAATAAACCTTAAAAAATGTTATTTTTGTTTTTAATATTGAAAATAACAACCGTAATGAATGGCCAACGACCTTACTCGCACTAGTGTACTCAAAAAACAAACATGGTATGAATAATGTATCAGTATATTGGTATGTATTTTACTTATTATGGCTGGTTGGTTGCCATTAGTATTGTTTTTGATTTTAAAATACCCACACAGACACACACACACACACACATAATACACGTTGTAATGGCCTTAACATGTTACTGCTTTATTCGTTCCATGTTTTCTTCTTTTTTTTTATTTTTTTTAAGACAAAAACAAATGAGTTTTGTTATAAAAGTTCTTCTATACGTCACTTTTTGCTTGATTACACTCATACATACATACATACATAAACATAGCATTCATTGTAAATATAAATTAAAATTGTTTTTTTTTTCCACAATATATTCTATGTGAGAGCCTAGGAAAAGAGCAAAAAAAAAACACTTTATATATTCCTCTATATAGAGCACAGCAGTAGAGCGAGAGAGAGAGTATTACAGCAACATGGTGAAGTATGGTAAATTGAGTGGAGAATCAGTATACTACGTGCTATGGCAGAGTTGTAAATAAATTATCGTATGCAGAGAATATTTGTGGGTTTCAAAATGCGTATAGAATAGGTCTAATAACTTACGTATGAACATACATACATATGCATGTGTTTGTGCTAAAATAGTAACAATAAAAGTAAAACAAAACAAAAAACCACTTTTATATTTGATTGTCTGCTGATGTCTGACTAACTGGCGACAACCAGTTAATCAAGTCAAAGACATCTTTTGTAATATTTTTTCCAACACACACACACATAGACACAACAATGTTTACAATATTGTGTAGATATTTTTAGTAGAATTCTTTATTCCCAACTTCTTTAATAGTTTTCTACTCATTATCAGTGCGTGTGTCAATGTGTGCGTGTACATGTACTCTAGAGAGAAATTTAAAAGAGATTTTAAAAAAGATTCACCCCTATCATGAATAATTTTTCCCTTGAAATGTTTTCCCATTTCCCAAAATTGCGATCATAAACTACTTTTCCCATTTATTAGTTTACCTTTTTATGATAATTCAAAGGGGAATGATATCCTCAAAAAAAAAATGTCCCTGATTGTAAATATTTTTTCCCCTCGTAATATTCTCATTTTACCCTCTGAGTTGTTCACATCGTTTTTGCTAGGGAACTGCATTTATCATGTATGTAAGTATTAAATTATTGAAATAAAAATATTTAAATTTATATTCAATTATTTTAGGAGTAGAAGTGTTAACAAACTGCAAAATGAATTTTTGCTTAACAAAATGCAAACTAACAGGGATATAGCAACCAACCACACCAGGTAATCCAAATTTGTGATAGAACACCTGGGTTATCACTCTGCTCTCTTCTTCCGTGGGATAAGTTATCCATTTTCTACAAAGGTGTTGCTCTAAAGCGTCTAATACTTGTGATAGTACTATGCAGAACGTTGACTGTGCCATGCCAACTTCGTAATCCCTAGCTACTCCTTGTTGATAACCGCCTTCTGCGAAGAACCACAATCAGGCACATAGCTTAAGTATTGGCGGTATACCAAATGATTTTTTTGTAGAAGGCAGGGCCCAAAGCGAATTCATAACAAGTGACCCCGAGTCAACAGCTGACTTCTTCTAGGCTGTCAAAATTTTGTTGTTTTTGTGTGTGTTTGTTGTGCGTGTGTGTGTTGTTGTTCATTTTTTTCTTCCTATTTTGACATCCAAATGGAGGTTTAACAAAAGCAAAATACGTGTTGTTTTTGCATTGTTGTACTTGTTGTAGAGTTGCGGTTACCTTATTGAATTTGCCTTGGCAGGGCCTTTTCAAGCACTTCTAAAATGTGTATAAACGTAGACTTATTTATCCTGTAATGTTGTATAAATCTAATACAAAAGTTATTTCAATGTGATCATGTAACTTACAAGGTTTCCGGTAACTCTAAGGGATTTGATCCATCTCTCAAATGGTTACGAGCAATACGATTTTTTCTTGATTCTTCTTCTTGAAGGATAACAAATGCTCCAACTCTAAACATTTTTTTTGTTTTTTTTTTAACTTTTAATAAATATTTGCTTTTCCGTCTTTTTTTCCGCCTAGCACTCACTGTAAACAGGCAGCTTACTTCAATTTAAACAGCTGTTTAAAAAAGGTATGTATATACGATTTCATGGGAGATTCACAATAGCAATTTTCCCTTCGAGGGGAATGAAAATTTAATGGGAAAAGAAATTTCCCGTGTTAATCATGATAGGGGTGATTATGTCACACATATTTTCTCTATTTAAGATTTCGAAGTCGCCGTGGTCTAGTAGGTAGTGTGTTGGCTTATTAGACGAAAGGCCCGAGTTCGAATCCCAGGCCAGACATCAAAACGAAAGTATGAAAATATTTCTTCGGCGACTTCCTCTCAGCAGATTTCTGGCAAAAACTCTGAGAGTAAAAATTGCCAATGAAAAAGCTTCTCAAAAATCTGTCGTTCGGAGTCGACTTTAAATTGTAGGTCCCGCTACTCATGTATAAAATTAACGCACACAACACGAGTAGTGTGAGAAGCTAGGACGTTGTACAATGGGTCAATTCGACCTCCGGGTACTGTATTTGTCACAGTTGACAAGTACATGTCCTCTAACCTAACCTAACCTAAGATTTGTTTTTTCTTCTAATGACATTGAATAATGATGGCTATTGATTAGTAAATAAAGGTTGCCACCTTTTTAATACACAATGCAATAGTACATATGTGGTCAAAACAATAAGGGCATATGCTTCACTTAAAAATAGAGAATTTAAAGAATTTAATTTTCAATTTAAATGTCTTCCGCTTTTTATAAACAAAAAAAAAAACACGTCACACATTTTTTCAAATAATTTTTCATTTAAAAATAAATCGATTAACCTAAATTTTTGGCAAAGAATTAGCAAAGCAAACAAGAGTCGAAAGAGAAAAAAAACGTGACCAATAAAAGTAAGATTAAAAGTAAAGTAAAAAAAAAAAACATTAAATTGTCACTTTGCATACATAATTTATGCAAATTTAGGTTAAGTAAAGATGAAAACGAAAATACCGCACACCGCACCGCACCATATCAAAACAGATTAAATCAAATAAAAAAAAAACACAGAAAAAGGAAAAGAGTTAAGGGAGAGAGAGAGAAAATATGCAGGCATTAAGGAATTATTTAATGGCCTAAATGTAATGGCTTGACTGTGTATGTGTGTGTGTGCATGTTGGCTATTACAAACTGACCTGTTTTTATTTGTTCCAAAATAAGTGACCGAAAACAAAAACTTAAACCCAACATGCAGTTTGGCTTCTACCACCAGTAAGTAGTTAGTAGTTATGTAGGTCAATAATAATGGTCAAAACGACTACTTTAACTACTAACTACATAGCTCGTTAAGCAAATATATTATAACGTTTAATAATAAAAAAATTACAACAAGGGGTCTCAAGTTCAAATTAAATCTTTAAATTGCGTGCAACGATACAAAAGACCGATTAAAATCAACAACACTGGCGGCCCATACATAGTACAATAACAATTTCTCAGAATTTTCGTTTTTTATTTAAGAACAAGCACGATATAAAAAAAACTTAAATCATCACGCCTAAATGTTATAAAATTTAAATATTTTTTTCATTTTTTCATAAAAAAAAACACGCAGCCATGCATGCATTCAGTCAAGTACCTGTAGATTCTTCAACCGATCCCACACAACAATTGATATAAACAACAACAACTACAGTAATAGCCATAGCCAAAAGCATAGAAATCCTAACAAGTCTGCATTACTGTAATTAAACCAAAGGATCAAAAAATAAAATGAATTAACCGAGCAATGCTTCAGAGAGTGCTGTCTTACGCATATAAACTCTCTTTCACTTCGTATTCACTTGTGTTGTATCATCGCTGTGATTAAACAAACGAATGCATATCAAATTAAAAAATGCACTGTGAAGACCGTAGTCGCCGTAGTCTAGTAGGTAGTGTGTTCGCTTATTAGACGTAAAGCCCGGATTCGAGCCCCAGGCCAGACATCGAAACGAAATATAAAAAAAAATTTCTTCGGCGACTTCCTCTCAGCAGATTTCTGGCAAAAACTCTGAGAGTAAATAAACCTGCCATGAAAAAGGTTCTCAAAGTCTGTCGATCGGAGTCGACGTTAAACTGTAGGTCCCGCCACTCACGTAGAAAATTAAAGCACACAACATGTGTAATGTGAGAGAAGCTTGGCCGCGATCCTGTCTGAAGGGTTGTATTGGCCAATTATGTATGTATGTATTGTGAAGACCGAACTCACACGCACACATTATTACGCTCTTTCATTCACGAGTCGTTTCGGAGTCAGCAACGAATGCCCATGCGTAACAGGTGAGTGTTTCTATTCTGCAGTTTTTCTCTAACACAGTCATACTTTTATAATAACAAGCGCAAGTGCATGGAGGCAGAGAGGGATCAAGAGAAAGTGTGAGTACAAGAGAAGGAGAGAGAGAGAGTGGATAAAAGAATTGATCGTAAATAGAGTGTTTAATTTCAATTGCATGCCTGGTTTTGAAATGCTAAAGTACGACGATGTTTTGATGTAAAGCCATAGTTTGAGTCAATAAACCTTAATCTGGCAAAGCATCAGACTCAAACAGTTCTCGTAAATCAAAAGCAAAACACAGAAATTCTTAAGATTCAAATTGATCAATGCTCGAGGAAAGCAATGAATGTTTCAAATGCATAATAACTGTTTACTTCCAATAATTCACTGTACTGTATGCTCCACATATAAGGGAAGTAACGCTGTAATGCCTGTGATGTAGTTTCACAAAAAAGAGGACTAACAGCATCAAATTAGAGGATCTTGGTGACCAATCAGCGTTGCAAAAACACTTTCTGGAAACTTCTCTTGTAATAAAACCAAAAATTGGTGGTGACTCTTGTTGCAACTACATGCTGCCCACGTCCTAATCTTCAATTGTAAATGATTATCTTCATTAGGGCCACAGTGCTTTGAATTTTTTGGTAACGGCTTTTTCAAGGATAATTTTTGAGAAAATATGTACATCCCAATGACACTTCCCTCCCGATCATAATATGTACGAACGAATAACTTTTTCGATATTAAATAGCTTTTCTACAATTATTTAGGGGTCCTTTGAGCCTCGATCTGTCAATTTTGCTTGCGACGAGACCACCGAGTGAGACACGAGCCTAAAAGCTGAAGAAAAGTTTCTTGGAATAATAGACACTGAAAGCAAGTTGCTCTAGAATGCAATCAGCATATCTAAGACGTTGTGAATGCTTGAATAACCGGCTTTAATTGTAGTGTGATGGACCCATGCGCGATAATAAGTCCTAAGATCCGCCCAATTGCTGAGAATACCGTGGAATTTAAAAATACATATTATCCGCCACGCTTTCTTTTAACAGGAGCGACATCCTGACGTTTTTCTTACTCCTTTTTTCTTCTTTCTTTTAATAAAAATTGAAAATAATTTTTCATTCACAATTTCAAGTGTAAGGGAACAAAATAAACGTTTTCATGCTTTCAAAATTTATTTAAATTTACCAAATAATTGCCATACCATTTAACAAAGCCTTTAAATTTTCAAACAATTTGCCTGAATTACAGTAATTTTCAATCTATTTTATCTTTAAATTTTATGCACAAACACTACGGCACACTAAAACGCACACAACGATATTCAATTGCCATGAAAACAAAAACAAATAAACAAAAAAAAACTTTTAAAGCAGACACACAAGGCGCAGTCAATTTCTATTAAATTTCTATAGAAATAAAACACACATATACGTCTATGTGTGTGTATATATGTATCTATGTATTCGCATACAGCATTAATGGAGACTTATTTTTATTACCGTTAGAAAATAGGGAGGGAGAGAGAGAGATGAAAAATAAATTCTCTTTATTGCTTCGTATCAAAAAATGGCATTAAATTTTCATTTAAAGACAAACTAAATTTAATAAAAAAAAATAATAAGGCAACAAAACAAAATATACACACAGGACACCCACACACACACACACATAAAGTAAATACGAAAGTAAAATAAACAACAATAACAAACATGTAATAGGATAACAGTATATGTATGTACATATACAACAGTGATATTTAAAGAGAGAGAGAGAGAGAGAGAGGAAATTTACACAACAAAAGGAATACATACATATGTATGTATGTATATTGTGTATAAAGATGAAGACAAACGGTTCTCTTCTAAGTCAGTATTAAAATAAAAACAAAAAATCATTAAAACAGCATGGTAAAGAAGGACAGAGAGCGAGAGAGAGAGAGAGAAAACATTAAAATATAGAGTATGCATGTGAAAAGGCAACATAGTATATAACGGTAATGTAGTACACAATACATATATATCGTAGAAATATGTGAGTAAATTCTTTAAAACACACAGAAATGAAAAGTTAAAGTTAATATGTACACACACACACACACACACGCTCATAAGCAAAATAGTATATAACATGTATGAGCATGAGCATGAATTTGTGTGTGTGTGGGTATGTATGTAGGTGTGTGTTTTATACAGCCCAGCAACAAAAGAATTCCTTTGCAAACATAACAAATAACGAGTATGTCTAAAAGAAAATGGAAAAATGTAAGGAAAATTAAACAAAAAAAAAATAAAAAGAAAAATGAAAATGGCATCCTTAACGACAACATAAATCCTTAAAAGCCGTCATTCAACATACCCAACGTCCTCCACATCACAAAAAAGGGAATAAAACGACAGGCAAAGATAAGTTTTTGAGACATAAAAAAAACACAGAGAGAGAGAGAGAGAGGGAGACAGAATATAACAGTCAACATCAATTATATGAGAACCTTATCTAAACCGTAAGCCATATTATGTTATAAGCAAAATTATGCGAACTTTTATTTAATTTCATAATTAAGCCGTTGAAGATAATCCCAGGAGCTCCATTTTAAATACAACATTGTTTTGAAAAATTTGTAGGTTAAAATAAGGGATAAAAAAGTACCAAGACGTAAAAGAGGGTACTTTTTCATAAAGTACCTTTTAATAAAAATTGGACTTTTTAGTAAAAATTGTACTTTTTTAATGGTACATATTTTTATTGAAAAATGGTACTTTTTAATAAAAAATTATACTTTTTATTAAAAAAAAATTGTACTTTTTAATAAAAAAAGGTTCTTTCTAATAAAAAACAGTACCTTTTAATAAAAATGTACGATTTAACATAAATAGAAATGTTTTGCTGTGGAAGATGGGCTGGGCTGATGGCGTCCTGGAACCATATTTCTTAGAGAACGCGACGAGCGTTAAAAGTCGATAATTATAAAATTCTCTTGGCGTGAATTTGTGACATGATCTTTTTTCAACAGAAGGACGGTAGTGCCATACACCTCATACATACATACATACACATGCATAATTGGCCATTACAACTCCTAGCTTCTCACACACCTCATACCACATTGGATATTCTGCGCGAGATATTTGAGGAAATTTGATTTGGTACTTTCTTGAACACTTAAATTATGGAACATAAAAACAATTTAAAAAATTAGTTTCTGCTTAATAACAACACATATCAGAACAACTCATGACTAAGAACTGCCTCTGACAAGATTTTCGTACTTTTTTGTTTAAGGAGTTAAGGTACCTCCTTAAAGATTGATTCCGCCTGCTATACTATATATTCAAATAATTATACTTACTTTGCAAAATATTAAAACATATTAAGTTTGCTTACCTGCAATAGAAAAGAAAAAGAAAATTTTCATAAATTAAAAAAAAATTATTAAATTTGGTAGAAAAAAACACAAATTATTTAAAATGAATAAAAATTAAATCATAACATATTATTAACATTAACACATCATTAACATTATTAAAGGAAGAAAATTCAATTTAAATTTACTTTTTAAACAATATTTTAAAAACTTTTTCTTTATAAAAAAAACGCAGTTTTGTCAGCATTGTTTTGTTATTTTCATTCTATAATGTCACTCTCCATATCTCTCCTATTATTTGCTACCTAATCCCACTACAGTATCCTTCTATGGTGTTTAAAGAGTTCCTCTCTCCTTATATCTTTGTATGCTACAGCACAGCCGTTTATCAAATTTAATATTAAAACACATAAAACAACAAAAATAAAATCATTGTTTTTTTTTAAATCGGTTCCCTTTGCTTTGTTTTTCTTTAATACAATACATATTAATGCTTTGACCCCCAAATACACCGCCTTACAAAGCTATCAGAGTCAACAATATTTCCTTAAAAAAAGGGATTTTTCTATTAAAATACTTGCTATAGAATAAATAAACAAACGTACACAACCAACCAGTTTCATATGCTCTTTTAAAAATTCACAAAGAGAGAGGGAGGGATAACAATGTTCTCCCGCTCATAAAAGCAAATGGAATATCAAATGAACTGAAAATAAATGAACCAGAGAGCAAAGGCGGCATGAGTAATGGTATTTTTTGGTCAGTAAACAAAAGCAACAACAACAAAGAGAAAAAAACTAACTGTTGTATTATTAATAAGGAATTTTATGTTGTTGCAACTAAAAGCTAGAGTAGGGTATTGTTTGAATAGAAGAAATCAAACTAAAGATTACTAAGCAAAAGTGTTACCATTTTTTTGTTTGTAATTTATTATGAAGTATGTATAGCAGTTAGGCGGCAGACAAACTGAATGATTTCAAATATAATTTAGATTGTGAATTAATAACAGAATAATTAATAAATTAATACATTTTAATTAATATTAACGTTTAAGAGAAAAAGTATTATTTTAATACCAATTATTGATTAAATAAGCAAATCGTGCTTAAACCTAACTGACCAGGGTTAACATACATATATGTAAAGTAAGTATATTCTCTCAAAATCACTTTAATAATAATGCAATTAAAAAAAAAACATTTAATATTTGATTTGATTAAATTTGTCTTCACATGTAACAACCTTTTCAGTTGTAAAATCAGACGACATTAGTGTTAAAAAGCAAAAATATTTTAAAAGAATCCTGATTTTTGCTTGCTACAGGGGAACCTTCCCTTCTATATAAAAAAAAAATATAATTTCAACCCAAAAAGGTCTTTCTACACCTTTTTTTCTTTCAAAGGAATACAGAATATAATAAAAAATGATGGAAAAAACAAGCAAAAAAGACAAAAAATAAAATTAAATAAGCCTTGGCAACAAAAGAAGTACTACTAAGTAATACCGGGTGTGAGCCTATTCACTTCGTGTGTGTATGTGTATGTGTAAATATATTTGTTATCCTTTTTTATCGCCTTTAAAATTTACTTTTTTCAAGCCATAAATTATAATATTTGATTAGAGTTACAGCCATAAAGTTAACAGTTTTCTTAACTAAACTAATAAGGCAAACGACCCTTTAAGTAAGGCAATAGCTATGGCTATTGAGTTTTCTCAACAGTACATGCAATAATTGAAAGTACACTATTCAACATTGAAAATGTTGTTAATAACTCTCACTTTGAGTGTGAGAAAAGATTACAATTGTGTTATCCAGTTTCTAAGTGCTCACCTTACGAAACGATTTATATTCACATCTATAGGTAAGTACAAGACCAGTTTTGCAATTCCTCAACTGGCCACCGACAAAATTCTCATTTAGCTCGTTGAAAATGGTAGGATTTACTAAATATTTGGCACTTTTTCTGAAACACTTTCAGAGCGGCCTAATATTGCTCTTAATATCCTCTCTGAGTGAAGCAGAGAAAAAGGGCCTGGAAGTAAATCCACTGGAAACTTAACTCATGCTGCCATCCATGCGCATTGGTCTTGGACACCTTGCTAACGATTTCTGCAGAAGCTGCAGAGATGAGAAAGAGGAGACTGTCCCTCACCTGCTAAGTGCATGCCCGGCTTTTTGCCAAAGGAGAAAGAAGTACTTGGGTGCTTACTACATGGATGATCTGGAGGAAATGTCAGGGATTGACATTGGCAGCCTGAATCGCTTCCTCTGGAGCTCCTAGTGGTTTCGAGACTAGAGGATAGCGGACAGCTGTGGTAACACAATGGGCCCAATGCGGACTAAGTGCGTAAATCCAATTTTCTTGGATCGGCAGCCACGGTCAAATATCTGGTGGTTATCCTCACTCGTACTCTCATTGGAGCCAAATTTATATTGTTCAACTCCAATCCCAAAACTAACTTACCGCATACGACATTGTCGATTTGTAAGAGATTTTAATGTAATGCAAGTGAATTGGCAACACTATACATTTCCTGCTATATCTCGTGTAGTTGACATAACCTCAAATAAATTAAAATGGAATTTTTCTTTATTAGCCTAATACGGTTACACACAACCACACTAAGCCTTTTACATACAAACGAAATACTTTTAATTTGGCCCAACGAATAACAAGAACAAAACAAAAATTTCCCAAATTCCCTAATCTTCTATACCGCTACTCCCCTACTTCTCTGAAATTCTTATTTAATGTTTATGTTTCTCTTATACACCCACCCAAAAACTTTTCAACACCAACTCTCTCTCTCTCTCTTTCTGCCTCACTCCCTCTTCTCTCTACCATTGCTTTCAATTTTAAAGCTATTTTTGTGTCTATAAAAGAAAGAAAAAGAAAAAAACAAATATTTTTGTAAGTTTTTATAATATTTCGGGTGAGTAAAACGGTGTGGGTGTGGGTGTATGTGTACGTGTATTATTTTGTTGCTTACAGTAGTCCCCAACACGTGGTGATTTTGTTAGTTGTTCGTTTGTGTATGTGTGCTGTTGTTAAACATTTTTAGTGTTTTTGTACTTTGTCTGCCCTTGATATTATCGATTACTTTTCTTCTGTTCGTTTCGTTTATTCTCTGTTCTATGCTGTATGCTGCTGCTGCTACAAAAGAGCTCTTTTTACATTTTTACACTCTTATGTAATTGAATGGAGGCGAGTGTGTGTGTATGTATGTGTTGGTATTGTTATATGTTTACTATACAGTATATAGTGATGAGGTGTTGTGTTGTGTTGTATTGTTAGCCCACCAACTCTTTATTCACTATGTATTTAATACTCTCTCTCTCACTCTCTCTCTTTCTTTTATTCTTTTTATATCTATTATTTACTGTAATGTGTAAATGGGTGTGTAGATGTGTGCTGTTTTATGTTTTTGCCTTACATGATGCCAACTCTGTGTGTTAAGGAATGAATGAATTTTTAAAGATTTCAACGTTTTACTATTTTAGTTGCACAATAAAATCTTAAAGAATTTTAAATTATGAAAGTTTAATGGAAATCCTTTTTAGTTTACAAATTTATAAAAGCATACAGCGTAGGAAGAAATAATAGGGACACAATAAAATTTTTCCATTTTCTGAAATTTAATTTAAAGTACGAAATTAATAATTGTTTAAATTGGCATCGTCGTAGTCTAGCAGGTTGTATGTTGGCTTATTAAAAGTAAAAATCGTTTAAATAGCTTGCCTTGTAAAAATACGAGAATTTTCTTCTCTAATAGTTGTAGCGTTTTTCTTTACAATCTCAAACAATGTGCACAACACTGTTCTGTTATGGTTTGTAGATTTAACGCTTTACAACACCCTCTAATTTTTTTTCTTGTTGCTCAAAATCAAGTACAAAAACAACCGGTAGCTTATTTCGTCTTTTCATAGTTTCAACACAATTTTTTTTTCTCCCGTTAATGGATGCTCTCTCTATGTTTACGTATAGATTGGTTGGTAGGTCCTATCAAAAGAATTTTATATGCACACATACATACATACAGACATGCATAACCAGGGTATATACAGTAACAACAGTAGTAGCAACAACAAAATGTAATACCGAGTGAGTGTATAATAAATACGATATTTTTCGTGTGGTTTTTTTTGTTTTTTGCTAGGCAAACGACATTACAGTATTGTGCCTGACTCGTTCTATTGTCACCCAATTTTTGTTTTCCGTCGCTGGGTCCCACCCAGTTTTTCATTTCAGTTGTGCTGGAATTTAATTTTGAATGCTGTTACAGCACAGCAGAGTACAGCAGCAGCAGCAACGACTGCAGCAGCTCTTAAATTTAATTTTTGAAAATACTTTAAAAAGTTTTTCTTTTTTTTTTATTCTTTTTTTACCTAATTTTTCTTCTTTATTTAAGTTATTCTTCATTTATGTTCTAAAAATTAGAGAGAGATAAAAGACACACACACACAGTGAGAGAGAGCGAGAGAGGAAATGAAATAAAGAAAATATTAAATTTAATTGACAGAATGAAAAGTGAATTGAATTTTAAATTATCATGATGGTGATGGCCTTTTAAAGCAAATAAAGATGGAAAGATTTGAGAGAGAGAGAGACATTGAGAGCTTAAATTAAGTAAAAAAGAGATGTTTTATCACTGCTATTGATTTTTATTTCTAATTTAAGGCAATGTGTAGGGAATATCATTGGAAATGCGTTAGATAATCAATAATAAAGTGAACGAAATTAAAGAGATACACTGCGTGGCAATAAATAACGTACAGTAAGTGTAATATAGCAAAACAATTAAGCTGATTTTAATTAAATATTGATTTTTTTTTTGACAAAAATCATTAAAAATTTAGAAATTTTTAATTTCTTTTACTGTAACTTTGTTTTCAGTAAATCTGGATACCCTGCATGGACATTACAGTTACCCCACTGTATTGTACGCACGTCTTATTTAAATAATATCAGTACGCTACCTATCCACTAGGTCCATTTTCCCCACAATTCCTTTTTTTATATCCGATTTTGTAGGATTTAAAAAGGGTATATTTGGTGAAAAAATCCTAGTCTTTCAGCTTGATTATCTCTGATGAGAAAACAGTTTTTTTCATTTTTGTTTGTTTTTTTGTGAAATCAAAGGTTTTCAGAGGTCAACTTAACTGTTCAGTTAGGTCAACTTAACAATTTAGGTGAACTTATCAGCTTCTATTCAGTTATGTCAACTTAAAAGTTTACATTGTAAAAGAAAAGTATATAACTTTCGTAGCTGACGTTAATTTATTTGATTGGGTTTTCTCACCTACGATATTTAATGATTCAAAGTCAAAATCGCTGCTTTTCGGATAGTTTAAGCCCGATTGCGAATGCACAAAGAATGTCTTTTGGTGTCTTTCGGCTTTTACTCAGTACTTATCACGGAGGTACGCGCCTCTGGACTTCAGTTCATGTGGTACACCATTTTCTGGCTGTAGAATGAATCTAGCTGATGCTGGCGTACATTGTGAAATTCTTCTTTAAGTTGAGATCCCAATGCTTTCGCTAGTTCTTATAGCTTTGGTGCCAGAAATTTGAAATAAAATAGTTCGTTCAATGACCTGACTGTGTGACAATATTATGTTCTCAATAGAAATTTCAATGTAGAGCTCCTGGATAAAGTGAAATTATGCTTGGCATCCATCTAGATGTCTTAAATGTCCTGTCACGTTGACACATTGTTATTCCTAAGCAATCCTATATTTTATCTGATTAACTTCAGCCTATTGTTTGAAAATGACAATAACCATGTCGTCTGAACCTAGTTTTAATTATAGATTTCATAGAAAAAAAAATTGGTCCTGTGATATGTTTGGGAAGTCTAAACGAGCAGTTCGAAAATTTAAAATGAAGGAAGGCTACAGAATTTTGTTTTCACAGGACTTGATCTCAGGATATCTCTGCTCCTCCCCGTCTACTATAGTGCGTTCAGGTTGAACGGTAGGACTGATACCGATTTAGGAATAGTTGGCTGAGAGTAAGGATTCATTCAGATCTTTTTCGAATGATACCTTCCGATATAAACGAATTAGCATATGCTGCAACTAAGTAGATTGACTTGTAAGAATTTTGTTTCTATGTAGTATGGGTTTCTGGTCATAGAGATATAACTGCTAAACTGGCTAGCCGGTGCACACTCCCCTGTCAAATACCAATTCACATACGAATGTCTCTTACCGACTATGAAAACTTAATTTAATTTAATTAAAAAAGAAATCAAATCGATCCTTTTCAATCCTGTCCAATAAACAGAATTTTGAAGAAAATTGTATCAAAACAATGCCTTTAATAGTGCTACTTACTTTAATCACAACACATTTGCACTCAGTTTTTCAATTTTCCTACGCATAGAAACAGAAATTAAAGAAAATTACAGGAAAAGAAAATGTTTTTCCCTCATATTTTTAAAGCTTAATGTCGTCAGTGGCATTAATTCTGTTTCTTCATGTTAAACACTCACTGGCTCACGTACTCAACATTCATTCATATATATGCGATATATATGTATATGTATACAGACACACACATACACTAAAGAGAAATGAAAAATCGATTTTTTAATAATAACACAACACAACACAAGAGAACCGAAAGCATAAAACCAAAAATTCTCATGTTTTCGTTTCTCTCTAAAGTTGCTGCTCTCTTCTAACACATACACAGAGAGTATGTTCGAAGGGGAGGAGGGGGCAAAAAAAAACGTTACTTTGGCATTTACAATAATGGTTGCCAAACAGAACAAAAAAAAAAAAAAAAAAAAGAAGAAGAAGAAGAAAAAATAAATTGTACTGCAGGATATTAAAATTTCAAATGCTGTAATGTGTCTGTGTGGGTATACATATACTGTATATGTATTCATATACATATGCTGGTGTACATACAAATGCGTTTAAATTTATTATTAGAAAAAAATTTATTAGAGAAAAAGAAATAACGAGAAAGAGATGAGCACGTTTAGAATTTATAACTTTTTGTGCCCTACATCATGCATGCATAAGTGGACTTAGGGTGGAAGATGGGTACTGTTTTGCCTTGTATTTCTGGAATGTTTGGGTTAACCTCATATCAAAATTAAAGCATTTAATACGGGCAGCATTTCAAACCGAAGGCTTTTGCTGAAAGAAAACAAGACCCTTAATTGTTCTGTGGACTTAACCACTAGACTTTCTAATTTTGTGTAGTGCTTTGCAATGAGACTTAGCAACAAAAATGAAGGGAATAATCTGAAAGCTGCATACTCTCTATTAGACTATCCAAGGATAAACTGATTCGATGATAGAGCAACATACATACTTCTTCATAATTGATGCTCATTTGATAATCGGTTATTATGACAAAATCATCGCTTATAATGTCCAATGCTTATAATTGCTTATAATACTCTAAAAGCGTCATTAGGTCGCATTTTCTCCAAAATAACCCTGAAAGCATCATTGTAGTTACTTCAAAGAGCTATGTTTGTAGGATATGCGTACAGTAGGGTACCGTATACAGATTCCACTCTTTTATCTGTTTTAATGCAGCAAAAACAAAAACCATGTAAAATAATAAAAACAACAATGATAAATACCGTTATTATAAAAAATATCTTCTTTTATTTAAAAAGTTTTTTTGTAGATATAAATCCACACACACACATTAGAGAATATTAGGAAAAAACAGCAACAAATAATATTCATTTTGGCATTTTAACGCACTAAAATAATAACAACAACAGCCAATAATAAATAGAATGCAAAAAAAAAACATAACGGCAGTAGCAACATCATTATTGCCGTTATTATATGCCATGGTTTTACGAAAATATTTGAGCTTAAGCAAGAGAGAGAGAGAGCCAATCTAACATTCCATAAAACGTTATCAGGAGCAGTGTTACCTACAAGTTTTATGTTTAAAGGGTATTAAATCAACGAAAAACAGTATTTTTTCGAATTTTTTTTTAAAGAATTCCACAATTTTGTAGGATAAACAGACAATAAAGGACCATAAGGAACGACAAACATTGCATTCAGAGGCATTTATTCACTATAAGAAACATCTCTATCTATTAATGGACCACAAAGCTATCAGGCTTAGAAATGAGCAAGTTTATCCCTAATGAAGATCTTGAGTGTTATCATCTCACCAGTGACATGGAGCATCTAAAGGGGTTGAGTGGGAGATAAAGGGAAAACATATTTAGCTTTGCTTAGAGAGAAGGTATTCATGTATTCATATCTATAGACAACATTTTGCCCATTTGTGTGGACCCACCAACTATTAGAAGAGTATGGAATACAGTACTGGCTCTGGAACAAGCTAAAGCTGTGCAGTTATCGGGAATCTATTGAAAGTTAATGCGTTTAAAGGAGTAATTTGTAGCCTAATTTATGAATTTTGCGAACACTTGCGAACTTTTTTCACCAAAACGTGGCTTTTATATTTCAAATCCTCTTTCAAAAAATGTTTGGGTGATTTTTATACCTTTCAAACGTTAACAGTTCATAGAAAATATGTCTTTAAATGCCACCATCAAACTGTCATCATTGTTTTAGGCGGCACTGTATATAGGGCATCAGTTAAAATTAAAAACAAACAAAACTCGTGGAAACTAAAAAAAACTAAACAAAAAACAGTAACCCCCAACTGCCCTTTGTTGAACACCAAATATGCCCAACACCCACAACAAAAAATTCACCACACCTTCATCAAAACACTTCCTCTCAAGCTCTCTCTTAGCTCCAGATGCTACAAATGAGAACCGAAAAACTGTTGTCCGTCCGTGTTATTATTTCGTTTAAATTTGTCAAAGTTTACAAGTTTTTCAATGTTTTTTTTTTTAGTTTTGGTGAGAAACGCCTGACTACTGCCTTCTCTCCACATCATTTGTCGTTTGCGTCTGTCGTTTATCCTGTGTTTACAAATGTTTTACATCGGCATGTAGAAAAAAAAACAAAACAACAACATTAAAGCCGAATAGCCTTTCTACTCTAGTCAGTGAGCCATCTGTGCATTCGTTGTGTGCTCTCTGTCTAACTGCCTGTATCCTGTGTGAGTGTGTGTGTATGCTCGGGTGTACGTACGAACCCGTATGTTTTGTGGATGTAAACTAAACCGCGTAGCATATATTTTTCGTTTATGTAGTTGACACTACTCTTCCCCACACCATTACTGCTCAATCAATTTGACAACGTTCTTACGGCGCATTATGATGTATTTTGCATTCAATTGTGCACCTCACCATCCATATAAAGTTCATCTTAAACAACAATTGAGGCCAGCTGATCACTCCTATATTGCTGTAGATGTGCTGATTGCGTGCTGAAGTAACAGGCCTCCTGCTGAATTTTCAAGTAAAATCTTCTGTAGTAGGTAGTGTATTGGCTCATTAAACGAGAGCCTATGGTTCAAAGCCCGTCTCATACGTCTTTTGGCAACTTCCACTCAGCAGTCTGGCAAAAACTCTGAGAGTAAAATAAAATTGCCATAAAAAGCTTCTAAAAATCGGTCGTTCGAAGTCCATGTTTGCCTCTCATGGATAAAATTAAAATTAACACACACACACACACGACATGGGTGGTGTGAGAAGCTAGATTGTATCCCTGCCGAAATGGCTGTAAAATGACTAATTAAATAAGTTTCCGAATCCTTTAAAATTGCTGAATGACTAGCTCTCAATTAAAGGTTTCCAAGCTCGTCTTGAGTTTGCTAACAAACTTCAAGGAGTATTTCCTCAATTTTTTGTTTGTAATTTTAAAAATTAAATTTCTTTAAATAAATTTCCTTTCTTTTTTAAATATTTTTCCTTTTTACAAATATTTTATGCATTTTTTTGTCTTTAAATTTTAAAAACTTTAAAGATTTGATTACGACGACAACACTGCGATACCTATCGAGGAACATTAACACAATAAAGGACATATGGCTCTATGTATGCATGTGTATGTGTGCCATTTTCCATTTGCAATTTAAGTCTTCAATTTATCAACTAAATGGGGTATTAAAATACAGTTACAACAACAACAACCAACACAAAATATGCAGGCAAACCTGACAAGGCATTTTTACTACTTTTTTACTTACAAATACTCAAGCTTTTATCAATGTGTGTGTGTGTGTGCGTGTTCGTTTTGATTCATTTTAACCCGTACCCCAACGACCCCATTAAAGAGAATAGAGGCTCTTTATAATAGAGCAACATAACGAGAACAATAACAACAACAACCAAAATAAAATAAAAAAAACAAAACTCAAATTTAACACTATAAATATGTAAACGTGCAAGTGTAACTACATAAGTATATACATACATATTTGTATGTAGCATGTGTGTTTGAGTATTCTATGTGCATACGTACATAAGAGAATGAATGTAATTTCAGCTGTAAACTGAGAAAAGTTAGTAACAGCAGCAGTAGTAGCAGCAGCAGCAGCATCGGGCGTCATCGTCATCATCATCATCGTTGTGTACGTAAAGATTGTTTTTATAACTGGCTTAATACAAGAGAGAACTTTTTTTTTGTGGGTTTATTTCGTCTACTACGCTCTTTTACACTCTAACGTTGTAAAGTCAAACGCCCACGTTAACACCCCAATGACCTGACGTTAACAGAGACCGATTTAGAGAGCAACAAAATACATAAACAAACAAAAAATGGAAATTAATCGAAACTCAGTGTTGCCAGCAACGCATTTTAAGGAAAAGTGATTAAATGTAAAAAATCGTATGCAAATACATAACTATGAAGCGGCATGAAATCTGATAAATGATTTTTTAAGAGTGAAAGAGAAGGATATAGAGCGAATGTTTAAAATTAAATGAATTTAATAAATCTACTAAAAAAGAAAGATTGTTCTTAGTTCGAAATTATTTTAAAACAAACTGATTTGATTTGAACCCTTCTTCAGTCAGGATTACGGTCTAGCTTCTCACACCACTCAAGTTGGGTGCCTTCATTTTTTATACGTGAGTGTAACGACAGATTTTGAGAAACTTTTTCATGGAAGGTTTATTTACTCTTGGAGTTTTTGCCAGAAATCTGATGAGAGGAAGTCGCCGAAGAAAAAAATTTTTTTTCATAGGTATTTCGTTTTAATATCTGGCCTGGGGCTCGAACCCGGGCTTTACGTCTAATAAGCGAACACACTACCTACTAGACTGCGGTGACTACACAATTTTAGCATTATTGCATGAAAAGTTACCACAATTTCAAAACGAACTTCCTAATGCCATATCGCCATGAATCTAAACCTTCGCCTCTACCTATTGGCTGATATTAATCAACGTGAATTTATAGAAATTCCGCATCATCATGTATGTATTTCCTCCTTTCTTCTCTTGGAAAAATAATGTCTGGTCGTTTGATTTAGTAAAATCCCTACAGAAATGGGCACAATAATAGAACCAATTTTCTGTGCGTAATTAGGTCAGCTTTTGAAACAATTTTGACCCGGCAATCTGAACTAATTTCTAATCTCAAGTGAGGCTTAAAAAATGTTGATAATAAATTAGAAAAAAAAACATTCTCCACTGTGAGCAAAAGAAATGAGAAAATATTAACTTTTATATAGATTTTCAATTTCAATTAAATTTAAGAGAAAGAAGAACAAAGAAGAAATTCTTGTTTTATTTTTATGAGCACCCTGAGCTTGATTCATAACATTGATGTTCGAATGTTAATTGAGTTTTATTTATGACAGTTGAATGAACTCCACCACTTTAACATTAATATTCCAAAACAATAATAAACAACAACAACAACAACACCAAAAAGAAAGGTAAATAAAAATAAAGAAATCCTAATAATAAAAACATACACACACGCAATTATAATTATCATACGATAATAAATCTCTTGTGAATTCTCTTTCTCTCTCTCTTTCACACACACACTGAATAATAAAACACAACACATCAGCCTATAAATGATTATTAAGAAAAAAGGAGAAGAAGAAGAAGTCACAACCAGACAAAAATTATGTTTATTTTTTGTTTTTTTTTTTTTTTCTTTTAAAGAAGTAGAAAAAGAATAACAAGAAGAGAGCATCAAACAAAAAGCATGGAAAAGAGCAAACAACAAAAATAATGATTTTTGTTAAAAATAACTCATTAAATTAATGAATGCATTGAGAGAGAGAGAAAGAGAGAGTGCTGTAATGCAAAAATAAACAGCATCATGAGTAGTTTTTGGGAAACAAAAAAAAAATAAAAGTTTTTCGTTTTGTGTATGAAAAAGATAATGAGGTTTATCGAGCCTGCCTGTGAATGAGGAGTGTATGGGAGTGTGCATGTGCCTCGTGTGTATGATAGTTTAATAATGTAATGGAGAAATTAAAATAGAAAAGAAAGCAAGAAAATATAAATAAAACTTTCATTACTAAAGCATTCTTTATCTCTATCGCTCTTATTACTGTTCTCTTAAGAAAATTTGAAAACAAAACTGAATAATGTTTACTACAGTGTTGGCGGTAAAAATAATTCAACCATTTAAGGAAAATTTTCTTATAATAAAGGGTTACTCTTCCCATGCAAGAGAGCTTAAAAAGATTGCGTGACACTTTCTTATTAAAAGCGAATACAGACCAGTTCATAATCTTCAATGTGCATAATCGTCCCATCGAAAAGGGATTTATTCTAAATGTGAAAGTCGCCGTAGTCTAGTAGATAGTGTGTTTCTTTATTAGACGTAAAGCCCGGGTTCAAGCCCCAGATCAGACATCAAAACGAAAATATGAAAAATTTTTCTCGGCGACTTCCTCTCAGCAGATTTCTGGCAAAAACTCTGAGAGTAAATAAACCTGCCATGAAAATGTTTCTCAAAAATCTATCGTTCGGAGTCGACGTTAAACTGTAGGTCTCGCCACTCAAGTATAAAATTAAGGCACACAACATGAGTGGTGTGAGAAGCTAGGCCGTAATCCTAACTGAAGGGTTGTAATGGCCAATTATATATGTATTGTATGTGATGGATAACTTGGGAGTCGTCCGGTTAAGTAAACGATTGGCTCCAACATCCGTACATCGATGAAACGTAAAGTCTGCCACTGCCCGAAAGAGTGCGAAAAAGAATCAGAGGTAATCGATTTCGCATAGCTCACTAGGTCTCGACCTTGGTGCTGTAATCAGTAGAAAATTCAACTGATCCAGGAACAGAAGGTAAACGACCGTAGACAACGAATGAGTTGTGGAGCAGTCGGCAACTGACCGTAGTATATTCAAGTTTAAGATCCCTATTGCCGAATCTGGAACCGATAGTAAACCACCTAAGAGCCAAGGGCGTTCAAAATGCACTGATACATGGCGTCAAGTACATATCTTTGGGAACGACGTTGGCCAGGCCATTATTGTTAACGACAAGCGCTATAGGTCGATGATTACTAACTTCTTCTGGTTTGAATTGGATGATCTGTATGGCACACACTTGGCTGATGCGGCATTGGACACTCTGCATGAGTGATTTGTGGAAACACGACCATCTCACGTGGGGGTGGTGTGGTGTATACTGGTACCACTGAGACCGGGCGATTTAAACCCTTTAGACATTTTCTTGTGTATGCGAATAATTTACATTTCGCAGCGGCCCTCAAAGCCATTAAAACTCAAGCCATCGGTCTTACGCCAGAGTCATGGAAAATTTAACATTTCGGATGCGCTCAACCCAGAGAATGGAAGCACTTAATGAAAGACCCGATTTATTTTTGTTTTTTTTTTTCTTTTTTATTTTTAAGTTTTTCATTTTCATTTACATACAAACTTCTGGCGATTTTTTATAATCGGTTCCACAACAGCTTCCACATTTAGACCGACAGACAGACGGACAGATGTTTTTTGTGTTACTGGCTCATATGCAGGCAATGTTTTACTTGTCTAATGATGTTTTTGTTGTTATTGTGAAAATTTATCAAAAAAAAAACTTTATTGTTGTTGTTATAACATTAATAAAATAAGAAAAAAACATTGATTTTCTTTTGTTTTTCATTTTCATTTTACTTGGAAATCTTGAATTTCTTTTCAGAAATATTTTTGTTTCGTTTTTTCGTTTTGTTGTTGTATTGTGATGATGTGCGTGTGAGACTCCTCTTATATTTCGATTGTGGTATACAATATTTATTGTTGTTGTTGCTTGCTACTAGAGGAGCTAGAGCTAACGTTTGTTTTTAGAAAGAGATTTTCTTTTCTTTTTTTATTTCGTTTTTTTTTTTCATAATCAACAGAAGTAGCAGCAGTAACTTTATCTTTATTTTCGTTGTCTTGTCTTCTTCTGTGTAGAGCACGGCGACAATAGCCGTAAAAAATATTTTGAAATTTTCTAGCAGCAACGCTGCGGCGGATTGCACTGCACTTGCGCATTCGTGCGTTACTTTTTTCATCATTTTTTTTTTTTTGTTTTGTTTTTCATCACATTTTTTTCTCAAGTTTTGTATTCATTTTTACAGCAACAACAACAAAAAGAAAAACTTTTGTTATTTATCTTCTCTTTCACAGCAAAATTTATGCTTTTTAAACTGGAATTTCATTATTTTTATACACAATTTCTTTATTTTTCTCTCTTCTCTTCTTTTCTATCATTTTTAACTTTTTGTTTTCGTGTTTGGGTCCTTAAGATTCACATGGAATTTACTAAAGAATAAAAAAATTAAAGAAATTTTTATGAAAAGAAACTCTATGAAGAGGACATCAAGGATCAAGTAAGTATTTCCCAACATTACAACAACAGCTTCAGCTTAGAAAATGGCTCAGATTGCCGGGTCAAAATTTACAGATTTTTTTTTTCAAATTCTGACCTAATTTCGTACAGAAAATTGGTTCGTTCTACTGTTGTGCCTACTTCTGTTGGCATTTTTCTGAGTCAAATGACCAGACAATTATTCTTCCAAAAGACGAATGAATCAAAAGACATTGAAAGACTCTTTATAGGTAAATTCACGTCGATAATAATATCACTCAAGCGATGGATATCATGCATGGCGATAAGGCATTAGGCAGTCCGTTTCGAATGATAATCCCACTGTGCTTAAAATCCCCCTATCTATCTATAGTACAAAGCTAAGCTTAGTTGTTTACTGTTTTTCTTACTTACATACATACATATGAACATAATTGGCTATTACAACCCTTTAGCCAGGATTACAACCTAGCTTCCCACATCACCCATATTGTGTGCCTTAATTTTTTATACGTGAGTGGCGGGACCTACAGTTTAACGTCGACTCCGAACGACAGATTTTTGAGAAACTTTTTCATTGCAGTTTTTGCCAGAAATCTGCTGAGAGGAAGTGGCCGACGATATATTTGTTTTATATTTCATTTTGATGTCTAGCCTGAGATTCAAACCCAGGCTTTACGCCTAATAAGCGAACACACTACCTACTAGACTACGGCGACTACTTACTTGCTTCGCTTAATTGCTCATTACAACCCTTTAGTCAGGATTACAACCTAGCTTGCCACACCACCCATGTTGTGTATGTTGTATTCTATCCATGAGTGGCGAGGCCAGAGACAAAGTTTTTAGAAACTTCTCACCGAAATATGTATTTACTCTAAGTGATTTCGCCAGAAGATTCCAGATGTCTAAGCGGGTGTTCGAACCTAGCGCTTTCGCCTAATACCTCACCACCCACTAGACTACGGCGACTAGGCGCTATTGGCAAAATACTCTGGAAGTAAAATAAAATTAGCCATGAAAAGCTTCTCAAATTTATCGTTCGGAATGGAAGTGTATTAGGAGTGTGCTTCCAATACCGATTGTCTGTCGACGACAGTTGGTATCCTATCCAAAATATCGGTTTTAAAACAGCGATTGTCTTGTCGAATATGACGTGGGGGGAGGGAGATCTTGTTCGAAAATGTAGTCGTTAGAAGATCGCATGCAATCAGATATTTATATCAGGTTGTATTGGAAATAATGTATCGAAATTGTATCGAAATAATTTCCATGGGAGATTCCAGACATAGCTCACTCTAGCCAGAGAAAAATATTTTAAAAGAAAAGGAAAGAAAAAAAATATTCCTCCCGAAAACTAAAATCCACTAGAGCGCAGTAAAAAGTAAATGTTTTTTGGCGATGGAAAAAATTATTGAAAGAAAACAACAACAGCAAAGAACAACACAAAAAGGCCTATTAATGCAGCCATTATTTGGGCAACAAACAGAGAGAGACATAGAGAGAGAGAGAGCGAGAGAATCAATGAAACTAACGAACGCATTTTGGCCAAAAACTTAAAAATAAATATAAAACGACAGCAACAGCAACAACAAATAAACCAAAGGCTATTGTAAGAAACTGCAACAACAACAACAAAGCAATAAAAATAATACCATCATACAGTACAACAACAAAACAACACTCAGTTAGTTTATTGCCATTTCCTTTGAGGCGGCATTAGTCAGTGTCGCTGGCATCGAGACCAACAGCAACAGCAACAACCAACAGCATAACCATGCAAGAAAGACAAACAGACAGACAAGAAAAACATTTTTTTGTCTCTTTTCTTTTACATGCAACTCGCTAAACTCAACTGATGACTGTGTGTGTGTCAGTCAGCCTGCTGCTGGCTGTTATTGACTGTCAGAGTGCTAGAAAGACTGATAGTAAGTCTGAGGGTCTGCTGTTTGTCGTGGTTTGTTGTGCCTTAATGACTGGCTGTCTGTCCTACGACGATGTTGTTTTTCTTTTTTCTTTTTTTTTTTTTGTTCCTGTTTTATTCTCGTCTACAATCTTTACTCTTTGTGTCTGTTTTGGGTCGTTTCTTTCTATGCCTCTCACTTTGTGTTGAAAACTTTTGATTATCGTTGGAATTTGCCTCGTTTTTCTTTGATTTTTTATTTTCATTGTTGTTGTTGTTGTTGTATTTCTGTTTGTGAATAGACGGTCCTGTCAAAATAAAAAGAGAAAAAACGCTACTGCAACATTGTGTTCATGCAACCCAATGCTAAACACGCCAACAACAAACATTCGATTGCATGACTACTCCACTCCATGACTGTAATACCATGACTTGAAACAGTTTGAATTAATTTTTTTCTTCAATTTTTTCTTCTGTTCGGTTTTCGTAAATCGTGTTTGAATTTGTTTTCCATGAAGGAATTTCAGAATTGATAAGACCATGTACTATGTAAACCATGTAGGCTGCGGCGTTGCTTTACATTTGAAAACAAACACGAGAGCAAATTTGAATTTGAAATAATTTTTGCTACAAAATAAAGTGAAAAGGCTTTATTTTTCTCTTAGTTGGATAGAAAATTCGTCATTGGACGATATATTGTAGAGTAAAGAAGAAAGTTTCTTTCGAATATGTCCAATTTTTGGTTGCTAAAAAACAACAACTGCTCACCAAAGCTTGTCGTGCTGAATATGATTTATTGATTTCACATACAACAAATTTAAGGGCTTATTTCGTCGCAGCAAAGGTGTTGAAAGAAGTTGAAAGATTAAGAATTTGGGGCTACTTAGTGGTGAAGATTGTTGGCAAACTCAAGAACTTGGAAATGTTTAATTGAAAGCTACTCAAGCAGCAATTTTAATGCAACTGAAATCAGGCAGAACAAGAGTTCAAGACGAGATAATAAGCCAACACACTACCTACTAGACTACGGACACTCAATCTCCCAAGAACAAATATTTGTTACAACATTGGCTCCCCCAAATATCTATAAATTCTACAGAAAATTGATTCAGAGATTATGATCTAAATTTCTATAAAAAAAAATTCATTTCAAATTGGGTTTCAATCTCAATTGGTTGCGATTCTTCTAAAATCACTGGCTGTAACTCAAATCAGCGTTTGAAAACGTTTAAATTCATCCAAAAATAAAGGAATCTGAAATGAAGCGTAGAAGCAGGGTTCTCATGTCCTAAATATATAAATATAAATAAATAAATAAATAAATAAAAATAAAAAAAATATTACACGGCAAGACCAAGGGAGCAAAAACGAAAATATAGATGGCGCCAAAGTATTTGAAATTTTACAAGAAAAGGGCAGGTAAAAATGTGTTTCTTTTCTAATAACAAAGAAAAATTTGAAACGAAGATGATTAATGGACACGTTAAATAATTTATTAAAGCAATTGATTTAGAATCACCAAAAAAAAGTAGTTGAACGACAAAAATCACATCATTTTAATTGGTTTCCTTTTCAGTGTTTTTCAAAAGAATAAAAAGGGGAATTCCCGGTATTAAATTCTTATTTTATTGACTTATTTATTCCTTTCGTTTTTTTCTGTTTATTTATTCAAAGTGTATGTATGTATATACTATAAATTAAAATATTTAAAGTTTCCTTTCATTTCAAACATTTTCTAATTTTTTATGTACAACGAGTGTTAATTTTTCACTCAAAATAAAAAAACTTGCACTTAGGCAACACTGTTGTAAATACACTGTAAATGCTTACTTACCTTTCAATAATAAAATGTAAATGTTGCTTGTTGTTGTTGTTTGTTGTTTTTATTATTATTTTCCATATGAATTTAATATTCCACTTTATAGACGATATTCTTCTTCTTCTTTTTAACAGAGAATATGAGAAGAAGAAAAGAAAAATTATAACAAATATTTGATGATTTGTTGCTGTTGCTTTTGCTATATTATTTAATAATTAAAAACTTTATTCCTTATAAACAAACACTAGCAAACACACACGTTTTTACATGAATAAATTTCTCAAAATTTTGTTATTGTATTCACTTTTTAAATAAACTTTATCTTGTAATTTTTGTTTTGTTATATACTTTGCTTTGCTTTACTTTTCTTTCTCTTTTTATTTCATTTTCTTCAGAAACTTATTTTTTTATTTTTTATTTAATTTTCTTGCAAGGTTTTGCTGCTGCTTAATTTCTATTTTAATTTTTTTTATTTTTTATTAAACACAACACACTTTATTGTTTGTTGCTACTGTTGTTGTTGCATATTATTAAGCAATTGAAATTCTTAACATTACATGCACACTCATTGCTTTTAAATGGCTGCCAAGAAGGGTCATTATGTTGTTTGTATGGTATGCAGCTTCTTCTTGTTTTATTTTTAATTGATTTTATGATTTACTGCCTGCATAACTAATAAGGATTTATTTATTTTATTTTTTATTGGAAATATTATTATATTTTTTAAATTTAATTTTTCTTAGATTTTATTTAACTTTTTTCACTTAATTTGCTAGACATTAAACACACTTTTTACATACAGAAAAAGAAAAAAACTCTCGCTCTCACACACCTCTTTTTTAGATGTCGCGCTCTCTTTCTCTATCTTACACTCGTTTGTTTATAGCTGTTTTTCTTTTATCAGTATCTTGTTGTTATTGTTGTTGCTTGAACATAAAACTCACGTACACAAAATTTTATTCCAAAAACAGAACAAGAGAGACTGGACTTCATGTAGTCAGTCTTGTATTACAATTTTAATTAAATTTTGTTTGTATAATTAATTTCTTTTTCTTCTCAAAGAATTTTTTGTTTTTGTTGTTTTATTTTTATAATAAATTTCTTCTTCACTCTTCAAAAAAAAACACTTTTTCATTCTCGTTGCTTGGCTCTATTAATAAGGCTGCTGATGTTAACATTACACACTTAGTTTTTGTTGTTGTTTCAATGCTTTTTTATTTATTTGATTGTTTGTTTTTCTTTTGCTCTCATCTTTCTCTTTCTTTCTTTAACAAATACAATTCACTTGTTTTCTCACTCTTTTTTTTTTCTTTTTTGGTTTTTGTTTTTCTTCAGATTTCTCTACTTCTTATGTGTAATCTTTTTCGTATTTTCTGCTTTTGCTTCTATTTCGTTTTGCTTTTTGATATTATTTCTTCTCTTTTCCGCCTATTTCTAATTCTTCTTATGTATATCTATATATTTTATTTTTTTGTTGTATCTTCCGTTATTACCACATACACTGTACTTAACTTCTTCTTTCTTTCTTTATTTAATTTTCCATTTTAATTTTTCTAACGTGTGTATGTAATTCATATTTTTTCATTTTCTCACTCGGTTTTCTATTACTTTTCGTTTTTTTTTGTGTTTCCTGGCGTTTAATTGTTATAAAAAATATAAATTTAATGTGTTTGTATTGTTGCTTGTTCCTTTTTCTGTATTGATTTTCTTATTGTTTAATTAAATCTTATTTAGTAGACACATTGTTAAGATTTTCATTAAACCACACAGCGCCATTATTCAACCACCGACTTCTTCCGTCTAACTCGTTCGCCGTTAAAAAAGGAACTGAAAAATTCAATAAAAAAATTCGTTGATTTTTCTATTTCTTTAACTAATAAAATACGGCAGCCATTTTGAATTTAGTTGAAAAGAGATAAAAATACACGTACTTACCCAAAAGACAGGGTTGTTCATCGCCAACGAGTTGTGGTAAATTTAGCATTTGAATACAATACAACTCTGTTCTCTTTTGCTAAAACCAAGGTGAGTTAGCTTTGGTGAAATATTTCAAGTATGTATAAAAGAAAAAGTAAAATAATAGGGTGGTTCTGTATTTTGATAAAAAAAATTCAGAGTAATTTGAAGAATAAAAAGCGGTTTAGTTCAACTTTTTCAATGATTGAACTCTTAGCATATTTTATTTTATATAATATGATAATATGATATATGGTAATGGTGTTGAAAAATTAAAATTATAGTTCTGAACTATATACATATTATATATAATTATTAAATATTATTAATTAAACACATACGGAATGGAATAGAAAAACTAACAACTTATTATATAATATATGTTTTCACATACAAAACAAAAGCAGTTGATTCGAAACGTTAAAGTCCCGTTTAGTCAAAAGTCGACGCAGAGTAAAGGTGCATTTTATCATAGCTTATGAAGTAAACTGTTTCACTAAACGCGATTAATTATCCTTAATGTAAACACAAACCACTCTGTTGGTAATGCAGTGCAAAATTGTAACCAGATAAGTCGGTGAATGCATCGGCTAACAGAGACGAAAATTACTTATTCTAGACAATCACCCTCTAAATTCACAATACAGTACATTGGTATATAGTGATAGTGTCATTTTGTGAATTTCGATTTTATTCACCACACCGGATGAATTCACTACACTTTGTGATACTCACCACACTGGAAACTCACCACAACAACAAAATTCACCACACTTAAAAAAAAAATTTGAAATTTCAATCAAACTAACAAACACCCTGGCATCAAGGGTGTGGTGGTATGTGTTTTAGGAGTTATTGCAAGAAATATTTTTTGTTTGGGTTTTGATGTCCAGACCTGGGGTTTGAACCGTGGCCTCTGCGTCTAATAAAGCTCCTAGACATACAGACGGAACATAAATATTCACTAAGCAAAATATGTGTGAATTTTTTTGAACGAACAAAAACTAGAGAGTGTTGCAAAGAAAAAATGTTGGTACTCACTCAACTGCGTCAGTATTGCCAGGAAGGAAATAATGTTCTAAAAAACTGACTCACCGATGACTAGTGTTGCAAAACTGAAATTTTGAAATGGTACTGAATTATAACTGCAGAAGTATTTTGTTGTACATGCATACATACATAATAATTGATCATGGTCATTATATTCAATCAGGAAAACTATAAATTTGCCTTTTAAATATCAAAATGAACGCTTACCAACACTTGTTTTTGACTATGCAGTTACAACCCTGCTTGTTTTTGTAGCTTTGTTTTCATTTTCAATTTCACAGCATTGCCATTAACGGTTATTTTTCTCTCTCATTCTGGTTATTGCTTTGCTCTCCAATTGTCAAAAAATTTTTTCCTATTGCTTCGCTTCTTTTTTTTTTCTTTCGTTCTCCATCAAAAATAATTTTCAGTCTGTTTTCTTGTCGTGCGCAGCGAATTTCGCAGTAGTTTTGGAGACCGTCTTTAAGGCAGAGAATTGAAAATAAAATTAAAAATTTATGGAGTTTAATTATCAAAAAGTATGTTATTTTTTTATTGTGATTTAAAACTATAGGAAAAAAGAAAAGTTTTCAATATATTTGCTTACGACGGGAAAATATAAAACCATTGAAAAGTCCCTGCAAAAGGTGTGTATGATTATTTGTGTGTGTGTGTGTTGAGTGTAAATTATTAAAATTCATGGCGAAAAGGTGAAGAAGAGAAAAGAAAAACCCCAAAAGGAAAATGTGGCCAAGTTCACTTGTATTACAACAAAAATATATATTATCACTGCTTAACGAAACGTATTTAAATTAAATTAAATTGAAAGAAAAACAACGAAAATAATTAATAATAAAAGAATGATGTGCAGTAATTGAAAAGCAAAAGTGTAAATAAAGGCCCTTGTCAAAGGCAAAGAAATTTATTCAAAAAAATTTATTATATTTGCAGCAGCGAAAAAATTAAATTGAAAGAAATTAATTTTTTCTTCTTTCCTTTTTTGAGAAAATCTTAAAAGAAAAACGAAAGGTGTGTGAGTGTGAATAGAGAAAATATTAGCAAAAATCAAAAGAGAGAGTAAAAACAAAAAATATATTGTTTAGCAAAGCATAGTGTAATAAAGATAGCGTGAGAGAGTGAGAAGTAAGGAAAGAAAAAGAAACTGTAAATTTCCTTTGGATTTTTATTTAATTTATTTATTTATCTATTGTTGTTATTAGATTTCAAACTCACTCCCTTTTTACTTGAAGAGTAGCTGTTTTATTGTTGTTGTTGTTGTTATTATTATTACTTCTGTTGCTGTTGTTGTTGTTTAATTTATTGCTCGTTTTATGAATTTCATTTCACGAGTGCAGCAAAGTGCATTTTATCATTGCCAGTGTTAGTGTTGACAATTTGTTTATAAAAAAAGGAAAGCAAACGAAACGAAACAAAGAAATTATGAAAAATAAGCTAAAATTTCAAATACTGTGCAAAGCCTTCGTAAAATAAATACATAGTTTGTAAATAATAAAAGAATAAACAAAACAAATGGGTTGTTTCCTATAAAAAGCAAAACAATGAAAGCTAAAATAACATAATAATAAACAAAATATTTCTTTAGAAATAAGAACCCAAAAATTCCTTTTTGGCTTCTATTTTTAGTCTGAGGTGAGTACCTTTTGAAAATATTCCCAATTTTTATTTTAAAATTCTAAAAGCAAACAAACATACGAAATGCATTGGCAAACCCAACATTAAAACAAAATTGTAATCCCTTATTAAACTGGTTTATTAACCAATAAACCTCTTAGCTAGTTAAACATGCAACCCACTACACCATATAAGTCGTTAATGACTCAAATTTAAAATATTGGCGTATTTTTAAAATAGTATAGGTCAGTTTGGATGATTTATCGTCCGTTATCGGCTCTCAATTTATCGACTCTTGTTTTAGCATGCTTTTTAATTTGTTTTCGTTTATTATTCATCTAAGGATAAATTGCCGCAAATGTTTCAGAGGCTTTATTTTCCTTAACTGCTTTACGTAATTTTTTATACATTTAAAATCGATAACCTAGATAAAAAGTATTTATCCATAGCTCTTGCAAGTTAAATTGAAGTTATCGTTAATATTTGTATGTGAAATATACAAAAACTATCATCAAATAAATAATCGTTATTATATTTATAGGAATTGTTATCGATAAATATTAATTTATTGTATATTGAAGTTATCGATAAATCATGTAAAAATTTATTTTTACCTAAAATAGCGCGTATTTATTTTTATTTTTATTATAGCAAAAATTATTAAAGAGAATTTCCCTTTTTAGAATATATATCGATAAAATTTTTTTTTAAAGATTAAGTTGTCTGTCAGGTTTCTATATAATTTATCTACAGGTTTCAAATTTATTTTATTATTGCACACTGCATTTATGTTATCGATATAATTTTTAAGGAAAAATAATTGTTTTAAATTTGCCTTGTCTATGCAATTTTATACGATATTAATGTTATCGATAAAAGTTAGTTCATAGAATAATGCTTATTTTTATGGCTATCAAAAAATTCAATAAAATTTCTCTAAAAAGGCCAAGTTGTCAGGTTAGATTTATATACATAATTTAATAAATTATTTTTTAAAGTTATCGATATTTTTTTTTAAGGAAAAGTAAAGTTATCGATGTCATTTATAAAAAAGTAAATTTATAGATGACTTTTTTTTTAATGAAAAATGAATATTATCTAAAAAAAGTAGTCGATACAATTTATTTATGGAATTTAAAAGTTATCGAAAACTGTCTTCAGAAGAACTATAACTATGTCGATAACTTAAGAAAATTACGATTTATTTTTTTGTTGTTGTTAATTTTTGTTAAAGAAATTATAATTTATCGATAACTTTTTTTACATAAAATTTAAATTTAATTTTATATGGAAAAATATGCACAAGTTATCGATAAAGTCGATTAATTAATATGCAGATAAATATTAGAAAATGCAAATTAAGTAATTAAATAAAGGAATTTATTTAAAATTTTTTAGAAATTATTTCTATTGATAATTTTTCTATAAAAAATGGAAATTATCGATAAATTTTCGTTTAAATAATTCATCGATAAAGGCTGTCTCTTTCGTTATACATATGTATATCTGTAAAATTTTTTTCGCCATTTTAGGAACGATAATTTTCATTTCGATAAAAATTTCAATATTGTTTTCCAGTCAGTAATTTTCGATATTTTGATCTCATGTCCATATCCATTTCAATATTTTCAACATTAAACTGCACTGTATTTTGCCCATACATATTAGCATCAGTATCTCAATGCTGCTGCTTAATCGACAGTGACAATGACAAACATGGTGGTATAGTGTGTGTTGCAAATCTGAGAGATTTTGATTTGCCGTGATCCTTTTTTTAATTTTTACTGTCCACTGTATCCTACTACGGCAATAGTTTTATCTTTAAATCGTTTAATCAATGTTTGCTTTTAAACAAATTAATCTAGATTTAAATGGAATTTATTGTGAGTTGTTTTTATTTGCATTTTAAATGCATTTTTATTTACAATTTACATATTTATACTCTTCTCTATAAACTGTGTATTATGTTTTGCTCAATTATTTAAATTATTATTCTTATTGTTGATGTTGTTATTCATTGTTGTTGTTGTTGCTGTTGCTGTCCAAAATGATTTAAAATGGCTCCGAGCACTAACGTTTTAACACTTGGATTATGGAATATTTTTAAAAAATTATTGTACATTTGCGGTGGGCGGTGGAAGAGGGAAGAGGGGGAGCTATTTAAATAAGTTTTTATTTTTTTCTGCAAAAACAAAAAAAAAATACTTTTTATTTGCAATTGTTTTCCATGGCGTACGTATGTACGTTTCACTGTGGTCTGTTCATATGGATCAGCTTTTCGTCTACGATATCAACAAAAATTTTGTGCTCAAATCTCTAAAAAAAAACCGAAAAATAGAGAAAAACCTACGCATTTACTGTCAACAACCACCACAGTTATATCACCAGTAAACAGACAGACGCTCGCAGCAGTGGGAATAACAGCAACCGCACTAATATGATGACAATAAATTTTCCCTCATTATCATTTGAGTTACAGTTATTTGTTGCTGTCGCTGTTGCTGTGTTACACTGTTTGTCTGAACTCCTCCACAGATTTTATATCAAAACCCTCAATTACCTTTTGCGGTTTATTTTCCTCTTTTTTATTAACCGTCACCACCTGATTCCACTTCACTTCACTTCTTTTTATAAAGGAGGGGGCTCTTATAAAAAATCAAAAAAAAAAGAAGGCAACCACCTGTCGTTTATTTAGTTCGAAAGATAATAAAAGTCAAGCAATAATAATTCCTATTTGTTTACCATTTAATAACGATAAACTGAGAAATATTGGACAAGAGGAAGAGTAAATTCTTTAGCAATTGACTAGCACCTGGTCCGTTATTCAGTCCATTTGATGTTCATCGTTAGGAAGGAGTTGACTTGTTTGTAGGTGTGTGAAGATAAATTTAAATTTAACTAGCAAAGACAAAAACCAAAAAATTTTAACAGAGCTAATGTTAGAGTTAACAGAGCAATGTTAAGTCATCAACCAAAAAAAGTGCAAGTCATCGAATCAAAAAGTGCAAGTCACCAACAAAAAAATGCAAGTCATCTACCTACAATATACAAGTCATCTACCAAAGAAGTCTAATTTTTCCACAATATCCATCATCCGCCATCCTACCCAGACTCTTGTTAACAGCGTGAATATTTGAAGCTCGATATCTCAAGTGCCCAAATTATTTGGGATATAAGATGTAATAAGTAGTATATTGGGTTTTATTAGGGACACCGTAGGCTACAATTTGTATATAGTCAGATATCTGCAGCAAGTCCCTGATATCGTATATTTGGATGATTTCTTCTTTGAGTATATTTCGTATTTTCTGTTAAGCACTTAACATTGCTCTGTTAACTCTAACATTAGCTCTGTTAAAAAATTTTTGGTTTTTGTCTTTGCTAGTTAAATTCGAATATATCTTCACACACATCTTGTTTGTCTATTTCCATTTAACTGCTGCTTAGTCAGTATGAATACTTAAGTTAGTGGTTTTCCTATAGGTTGCCGGTCTGATGTTTTCTTAGAGAAGACATAGATCATATAATTTTTAAATTGGGGAACAGACAGACGATTTACAAATTATGAATCGATCTGAAAACCTAAAAAAAGAACACCAAACTTCAGATATCAGAATTTTTGTCTAGAAATGCTCTAAATTTTCTTGAAGTCATAAAAAGATTAAGTTAGACATCGTAATAATTTAGTAGGTAGTATGAAGGCTTATTAGACGCAACTCCGTGGTTTAAGCCCCAGCTCGGTAGACTCGGGTCTAAGGTCTTTGGAACGCTATAAATTGAGTACCATTATCTATGTACGTGTAGATCACTATTTTAAAGCCAATATAAATGCCCATTGCGAGTAGCAAATTTCAAAGAATTACTGTCTGTGCTATTGTATACTTCCATTTGGCTAGTCGTCAGTCATTACTTATCTTTCAAGAACTGACAAAAAGAAGAAAAATTGTTTTTTTTATAGAATAATTTCTTCTATAATTCAATTTCATTTCATTTCATTTCATTTTTTTTTTGTATGAAAATAATTGAAAAAAAAGAACACAAACTTACACAGTCAGAGTCAGGCCATTGTCCAAACAGTTGCCTTTACAAACAACAGACATGTTGCAACACATTGTTATTGAGTTAGTCAGTCAGACCGACAGTCATGCAATCAATTCCCAGTCATCAATCTTAGGAATTTAAATACAAAAAAAAAACAACTTTTCCTGCTGATTTTTAATGTCAGTCATTGAGCGCACACTGCAGTGAGTAGTGAGTTAGTGAGTGAGTGTGTGAGTGCGTATAGTGGTTTGGATAGATGGTACAAATGGTACCACAATTCAAGTGGAAACTACAATAACTTAAACCCACCACTTGTGGCAAATAGCCAGCCATACTGAACCACACATCTAAACGCATCTTTTCTTATGTATTTTCATAATTTCTTCTACTTCTCCTCCTTCGTTTTTTTTTACAAATTTCCATGAAGAAAGATTTCGAAGTCGTTATGTTATGATGGCTGGCTGGCCTATTGTCAGTAAGTATTTCAACAATAATGAATGGGCATTTAAAGAATTCATTTATACATCCGCGTCTAAATGCCAGCTCGAGTACGATACATTAAGCGGCTGCTCTATTGATAGGGCAAATAAATACTCTCGCATTATGATAACAAACTGCTGCTACTGCTTCTGCTGCTGCTACTAACTGCCACTTAAAAAATTATTCTTATGGATTTTTATTACAATAAATAATGATGCGACAATGGTGCCGATTACTTAGGGGCAACAATTAATTAGAGAAGATAAAGTGAAATGGTCAGGACGTATAGTTATTATTATAATACATAATTTAATACAATTTGCATTAAAAACTGAATATATTTTATATTCGAATAATTTTTTAATGTTCGAAACTGATAAATAATGTCGAACATTAGAAAAATGAACTTGAATAATATATTTTTGTTTTAAAAACAATTTAAAATGTCTTATAAATACTTTAAAATTATATTTTTTGAATTAATTTCATTTTTCGACAATTCGAACTTAATTTCGAATATAGCCAAATTCCATTTTTACATGGTTTTATAATTCTATATCAAAAAAATTAGTGAGAATTTTTAATTTCATAAAAATTTTTAATGTTCGAAAATGAAATTTAATTTCGAACATAAGAAAAATGAACTTGAATAATGTGTTTTTGTTTCAAAAACAGTTTATAATGTCGTAAAAATGCTTTAAAATTAAAATTTTGAAATAAATTTCAATTTTCGAAAATTCGAACTTAATTTCGAACATTGAAAAATTCCATATTTAAATGATTTTTTAAGTAAATATAACTTTAAGTATAACAATAAATGCACATTATTGAATTTCAGATAATTTTCGGATGTTCGAAATTCGTAAATATGATTTTGAATATAAAAAATCGAAAAGTTTGCATAGAAATTTCGAACTTATTGTAATAATCTATCAAGATTCATACGAATAGAGTAGTATCGTAATTATGTAACGCAGTGTAGCAAGTCTTGAACTCTCTCGGAAATACTTTACATTGCTTGTCATCATCTTTCACTTGACCAGCATTTGTAAAGAATTTCCATAAATTTATTGAAGAAAAAAAAGAAAAAGAAAAAACAGAAGCAGAATAAAATTTATGCCGCATTATTTACTGATGAATGGATGGATAGTGGGATCTCTAAGAATAGAATTGAGTTGCGTTGAGTTGAATTGAATAAAATGAATGGAATGGAATGAATGGTTATAATGGAATAAATAAAACACTATTTATTTATTTAAATTGCATTTAATTCAATTTATTTTCAACAATTGCAACAATAAAAGAAATTTTAAGGTTTTAATTTAGAAAAAAACGAATTTTTTTTTGGTTTCCAATTGGAAGTGAACTGCATTACCATTTCACTCTTGATTTTTTGAATTTTAAATGTTAAAAATAATCATAATCTTTGTTTTTTTTTTATTAATTTATTGATAATTATATGCTGATAATTGTTTCTAAACCACTTTAAAATTTTATTTAATCTAAATCCCCTTTAGTTTTTCGGCCAATTCACTGAAAACGACAAATGGTCAGTTGGTGGCAAATGACGTAATCTTATCTAGAGTTTCTAATCTTTATTGGCCAATAGTTGAAAAAGGTTAAAATTCCTTTTTTTCTTCATCTACCAGGGCAAATAGCAGGCAGTAAAAACGTGCTTTTTTTGAATAATGAATTGTTTCATGAGGAAAACATTTCAAAATTACTGCCGTCATAATGTGCTAAGGTTGGCAGTTTATGTTGTTTTTATTTTCCCCTCTCAACCACTGACCTCTCTCTGTTGGCTTTTTTTCCGTCTCAGACAAATGATTTCTAAATACATGTGTACATACATAGACTTGTAACGAGGGTGGCTTTCAGCAGAAGAATTCATAATTGCAGTGGCACTAAAGGTAAACAAAGATAGACAGTGACGCGTGTTCGCTGAATAATCTCTGATGCCGGTGGCAATTGAAACTAATTTACATCGAAAATCATTTTCAGCGGATAGGCCCATTTCTGAATGATGTGAACAAACAAAATTGTCGTATCTGCGATAGGAATCTATATAAGATCCAAGATAGTTTAATGTATAAACTGTCCCCTGAGATTCAGCCTTTTGAATTCTTTAGACTTCTTCTTGTGCGGTTTTCTTAGTCGCAGATGTATGCGAATACACTACAAACCACAGCGGTTCTCAAAGCAAACATTACCCTTAGAATCAGTTAAATTCAGTTTGATTTATGCGCTAAGTCATGGAAAATTGGACATTTTGGGTGAGTTCCACCCAGAGAAGTTATTGCCGTAGTCTAGTAGGTAGTATGTTGGCTTATTAGACGTGAACCCTTGGTTAAAATATGGCAAAATATGAAAAGAAGATTTCTTACGGCGACTTCCTCTCGGCATTTTTCTGTCAAAACCTCTGCGAGTAAATAAATTTGTCAAGAAAAGTTTCTCGAAAATGTATCGTTCGGAGTCGACTTTAAAACTGTAAGTACCTTCACTCATGGATACTAGGTTGTAATCCTGACTAAAGTGTTGCATTGATCCTTTAAGTTAGTCATCATATCGACGCCTCCATTCTATAACGTTCTAAGTGTACTTAGAACGTTTTTAATGTTCTTGCATTTTTAAATTATGTGTTCTCTAACTTAAATACTGTCAAAATTTGGTTAAGGTGCGCCGATCCGTTCCGAAGTTATGGGGAAAAATCTACTTAGAATACGCATATAGCCTTATGGCACGTGAAAACTTTGAGAGGTCATAACTCAAAACTCACTTTTTCGACTTAGAATGTTATAGAACGGAGGCGTCGATATGTAAAACTGCAGTTGGTTAAAGTTTAAAAACGTACTTCATAAAATACAAGTTACTTGGTTATTGGAGTGTGTGGCTATATTTAATTGTGTTCTCTAATTTTGCAACTACCCTCGTTGCGCGTAACATTTTTTCTTATTCAAATTGATGAGTTTGTATGAAAATTTATTAATTTTTTTTTGATAAGAATTTTATAAAAAAAAATTTAATTTTTTTTTTCATAAATTATCGCTTTAATGCTGTTTTTGTATTAAAAAAAAATTATGATTAACTTTTTTCTTGTTGTTGATTTTTAATGCAAAAAAAAAACCGGACATATTTTAAAATGTTTTTAAAACGAAATTATTTCTATGAAATTGGTTACAGAAAATAATTTCGAAATAAAGGCGTAAAATTATGAATTTGAGGTAAGCCCCATAGGGGGTAAGAAAAGAGATTTGAAAATTAATCAAGAGTGACTAATGATGTTTTACAGAAGTACAAAAGGAAAAAAAACCCCAAAACATTGAAACAATGGGTATAATTCCACAAACGTTTTATACAGTGGTGCAGTGGTGGTGAAAGGTGTAAACCTTTCTCGATGGCGCACGTCTACCATACTTTGCAACTTTTCACGACGGTGCAACTGGGCACACTATGTCATCATTCGCGAAAACTTAAGTGAACCATTCTTTGTACGTCGTGCAGATGCGGCATTTGCCACTGTATCCTAAGTAACTGCCGTATTTACAAAACGTCAACCACTATAGTGCGACAAGTGGCCGACGTATGTTCAGCGCCCGTCGCGAAAATGTTAATTTCTTTTTAAAACCGATTTTTTTAGTCTAAAAACTTTAAAAAATACTTAAATTATTGCTAAGGCTCCTACATTTTATTAAAATGTAAAAAAAGAAAAACATTTTTAAAGGGTGTTAAACAAAATTTAATTTCTTAGGCTTTAAAGCCCATTTTTTCCTGTGTTGTTTTTGGCAGAACCTGAATTTGTTTCCGTGCACATATTTGAGTTCCGTAAACAATCGCTGTTAAAATTTTCAGATTTTTTTCTGACATTTTTGTTTTTGTGGGATGTTTAGACATGCAAACATGTTGGCTTCTACTATAACAGACCCTTTAAATGTATTTTGTTAACTTTTTTTCTTTATTTTATTTTTTTCATAGTAATTCTAGCCACTTTGGTTGTTGTTTCAGTCATATTTTTTTGTTTTTATAATGGCTTTAGAGTCTAAAGTTTAGACTGTCAAAGTTTCGGTTAGAGGTTTTGTTGTCATATTGCGTGTCTCCATGTCTGTATTTTCAAATCACATATCATTTCGACTATGTATTTATAATGTAATCCATTAGAAATACCCTGTTTTTTTAATCTTATTTTAAAACAAAGTAGAAATTACGCCCTTATTTGTAAATAATTATATAAAAAACTTTAATTTTTATAGGTGGCGGTATTTTTTCCCTAACAATTAAATTGAGTTTGATAAAAACGCAGCAGTAACATTACTTTTCCTAATAACTCCACGGTAAATGCTATTGTACCTGCTCTGTCTCTCTCTCTCTTTCTCGACAGAAAAGTAAACAAATCAACAATAACATTAACAAAACTAAACAATAAGAAGCTGTAGTAGTACCTATGTATGTACATAAGTAAAGTAAATAGAAAAAAAATTATTTTTGTTTTTAATTAAATCGATAACATTAAGAAAACAACAGAAAATAAACAACGCTATCCTCTAAACAAAATATTCTCTTTACAAAAACAAAAGAAAAGAAACAAAACCAAAACATGAAATAACTATTATAGTGTTTGATATGTATAGGAGAGTATTTAGTATGTATGCAAGTGTGAGTGTATTTATGACTTGATAAATTAAAACCGGAACAAATAATTTAAAAAGTTCAAACGACAGACATAACAAATATTGTATTATAGGGAGAACATAAACACACACATATATACACACACACATATTCATACTCTCGTGTTCTTTTTGAGGCATACATAATTTGTTTAATATATGTATATTGTTTTTGTTTTGTTGTTTTTGTTATACTATGCAATCGTAATATAGTATATCACTTCTTTTGTTGTTGATTTGTTTGCTGGCCGATGAGTAAATTAAAATAAAACAATACCCATGTCTTTATAATGTGCTGTGTTACCGTTGCTGTTGTTGTTTTTGTTATTTTAATGGTTTTTCATAATATCGTTAGTCATCGTTTTAAGACGCTGTTGATGATATTTACTGCATACACTCGCCTCAATTACTGGTTTGTTTATGTTTTTTGTTTTTGTTCCTTGTATTTTGTATGAGTTTAACAACTGGTTTCTATAATAAGTGTTGCCATTGCAGTTGTTTTTTGTTTGTTTGTAAATCATACTACTATAGGTAGTTTTACTTTATGTAGGTTTATTAAGTGGGGTTTATTATTTACTTTGGTTTATTTAGTTTATTTATAACTTTTTTATAAATAAAAAGGGTGTTTTATTGGTTTAAATAATCGTATGAGGCTAAGTAATGTTATATTTTTAAAACAGATTTACAAAAAACGATGTAATTTGTCACTGTTTTTATGTAGATTCTAAAAGTCGATAAAATAAAAATAAAAATCAACAGTGTGGTCAAATTCTGTGTTTAAATACACTATTTTAGCAATTTTAAATGTAAAAACTGTCACTATATTTTTGTTTGTCTTAAAATTTATCAGATTTTGATTATGAAATTCACTTATTCTAAAGATTTCAATCTAATTCTCGGTTATTTTTTCTAATTGTATACTTTTTGACACTTACTATGGTTCTTATTCATTATGAAGGCGTTAATTAAACAAACAAATGTTAATGAACTTGTATGATTAAAACACTTTCGTATACATTTAGTCAATTCACACAAGCCGTTGTATCGTTGTATTCTTTGTGTTGTTGGACGAATATACAACATTGTATGCTTTTTGTTAATAATTTTCATATAAAAATCCGATACACTTATACACTTTTTTCATATATTTTTAAAAGTTGTGTTGGTTTTCGTGCTATCAAATTGTTTGAATGCCACAAATTATGAAGAAGACATTTGGAATACGAAATACACAATACAGCATAGCATTGAGCGTTCACAAACAACAAAGTGTATTCAATACAACATACACGATACAAAGTCGTGTGAATTGATCAATTGTAATTATTGAACATGAGTTAAAAAAACTCACAGATGGCCCCGAACATTTTTCTTTTAAGAGTTACTCTTTCAAAGAATGTAATTTTATTAAAACCGCCCAAAGTTCTTTAAAAATGTAAGGCATTTATAGCGGCATACTGGTCCCATATAATGTTGTGAAGGCACTGGCTTAATTCGGAGAGAATAAATGACAGAAGCTTATTCCTTCAAATTGCTCCATTTAAGTTACGAAAGCAACAAACCATAAGTAAAAGATACGACCTATGTTGTGAAGTTTTATACCTAAAACTTGCTACCAGGAATTTTTGTTTTTCGCAGAAATTTTTGAAGTATCTTTCATTTTGTAACCCACTGTATATTTTAATTTGAACCTTTGAATGCCAGGGCATAACAGCATTATTTTCTGGTGCTTTTGTTGTGTTTTTGAATATTATTTTCTTTGTTTATTTTTTACATGATACTTTTGTTTTTATCATTGTTATTATTGTTCTCATTTTGTCTCATATTTATCAATGACAAAAACAACAACAACAAATTAAATTATTTATTTTTTTTCTTGGTTCCTGTATGTGGCGTGTGATTCTCATGTATATTATTGTGACGTTGAGTGAATTTTTGTTGTTTTTTTTTTTTGATGTTGAAATCACAACAAAACGTAGAAACAAATTGCGCGCCTTAAACAAAAAAAAAACACAATAACACATCAACAACAACTAAAACAACAACAAATGAAAATATTTTTCTAAAAAAAACTACAATAAAAACAAAAACAAATCATCACACATTGTCGTTAAATGAATGATTCACTCAGCCATCATTCACTCACTCATTCATTAATTCATTGACTTATCAGTCACTGCATGAGAAGAGTGAAATGAAATCGAATCCACCAAATTAGGTGATATTTTTCACGTTAGGTCGAGTTAATACAAATGACATGAGCTGAGAAGACGTACACCAAATGTGGTTCGCGGTTTTTGTTTTCTTCTTTTAATTTCTTGGAAATGAAATGATTACCTTCGCCAGTAAAATACAAATGGTGACAAATTCATATAAAAGTTGTCGTATTTCTTTCATGGAATTCTTGTCCATAAATTTATTGCGTTCTATTCGCCGCCCATATTTTTTTATTTCAGTTTCTGTCCATTTTCTTGGTAATTTATTGTTTAAATATCTGCAATATGACACCACTACACTTAGGTGACTTTTGATCTTTGTACGCTACTTTCGGTAGGATTAGCACGACATATAATATGTACAATGGCGACGTATCTGGTATACAGGGTCTTTAATACCTTCTGTGGAGTGACATCTGATATTTATTCACACTTGGTTAAGTCACCAGTTCCAAAATTATTTGGGATATACCACTTATTTTGTTTTATTAGGGACACCTTGGGCTACAATTTGCATATAGTGGGATAGGTGCAGCAAGTCCAATTATCCCACAATATCGATTATACTACCCTTGACTATTTTCTGTTAACCGCTTAACATTGCTCTGTTAACGTTAACATTAGCTGTGTTAAAATTTTTGGTTTTTGTCTTTGCTAGTTAAATTCGAATTTATCTTCATACACATTGATTGTGGAGCTGAAGTGTGGTGATTTTAACACGATATTCGAAGGTCGCCCAGGTTAGAATAAAATGATCGAATCATATAAATAGGAGACACTACATACTCTGTTGTCCTGTTGTCAAACTAAAGACGAGCAAAATCACTGTCAGCCATTTAAGCAGGACTTTTACAATTTTGCAGGCTCGTAATTTTATTTGAAAGTAAGAAGTTTGTGCTCCACGCATGATCAAGTTGAGAGACATTGAAAAAGGATTTCACCACTCTTGACCACAGTTTAAGAATCCCTGCATTCCTTTCTAGTTTAGACCGCTCTTGAGTGACCTAAATTATCTTTTTCCATTTTTTTTTCTTTTCGATTTGAATGTTTCTAATGTCATTTGTAAATTTATACAGACACGCTTATTCTATCTCTCTCTCACTCTCTCGATTGCATGCATATGTATGTTGTTTTTATCAATTTTTTTGTTCAAAATTTTGGTTTTCGGTTGGTGGAATTCACAATTTGATTGTCTGCCAAAAACTACACAAAGAAAAACTAAATAATTCTTGTGTCGTGTGTGTGTGTGCGCTTAGATGTGAGAATATTTCCCTAAAAATTTTTAAGAGGATTAAAACAAAGGAAGAGTGTGTGTAAGAGAGAGAGAGAGAGAGATTGAAATGTAAACATATGGTGGTTTTTATATAATCGTAATCGTATTGCCAAATGAAAGATAAACAGATCGCATCCCATCCATCCATCCATCCACCCATCCATTCGTATTATCATCAGAGAATTTGTCTGCATAAGCAACAATTTTAAATGCAAATTATTTAAAAATATTATTTTGCTCGTAGATAGCATTTCATTGTTTTTATTTTGTTTTTAGTTTAAATTCATTAAAAGAATTATTTTTTCTTGATTTTTTTTTAAATTTTTAATCGAAAGTGATATATCTCTGGCATTGGTTTTATGACAAGTTCTTGTTTTTGTAGTATTTTGGCAAAATATTTAAAATATCGTAAAATGTTAAATAAAAATCATTTGTATTTAATAACGGGTACTCCTCTTATCGGTTTCAAAATGAAAATTAAATAAAATTAGTATTCGCGGTGAAAGTTTTATTTCATTATAATGAATGATCTTGCATGACCGCCTTCTTATACGGTCGGAAAAATGTCTTATTCGAAGCATAGGTTAGTTTAGGATAGGTGAGATGGCGGGCAAGCCCTCCCAATCCCTTTAAAGAAAGATGTCCCTCTTAGGGACACAATCAATATTTAATCACAATCAAGTTAAACACTTAACATTGCTCTGTTAACTTTAACATTGACTCTGTTGCAGGTTTTGGTTTTTGTCTTTGCTAGTTAAATTCAAATTTATCTTCACACACACATCTTTAGGCTGTAGAAGTTTTGTTGCGGTTTTGATGTCAAGCGTTAGAATTTCGTAATTGTAACTGCTGCAGTTCTATAACTTTCCTATTGTCTAGGCGCCGACCTTTGCTTTATTATTTGTTACGAGCAACAACTGCTTGAATTCTGCCACCCATTGGACTAGTGAATCCGATGCAGTTTACTGTTGTTTGTTTTTGGACTTTTCTTTTGGAAACTAACTAGAGCTGTCTGATATCTAAGCATCCGACTTGTTAACCTCTTTGCCTAATTGGCAGAATAAATATGGATTTTTCTTTTTCTCTTTATTAATATGTAATTAATTTGAAATTGTTTGTATTTTTTTTTTTTTTAATTTTATTTCATTAAGAAATCTACATCCGACACTCAACACATTTTATCCAACAACATTTTAACACCCTTCACTACCTTTTTGGGACTTAACAAATAATTTTATTATGTTTTCGCCCCCTTTTTGTGTAACTAAAAACCATTAAAACAACGCTATAAAAATCAAAAAAAAAAAATAATTATTTAAACAAAAAGAAAGTGAATTACTGCGATTTTTTTTTACTCGTTTTTTTTTGTATTTCTTATTCTTCTTTCTTTTGCGTTTTTTTTTTTTGCCAACGTTCAGGGTTGTTGCACTTGGATTGATTGTTTTCATCGTTTGCGTATGAAAATGACACCCACCAAGCAACCAACCATATTTAGAGAAAAGTTCGTGGCATGGTAAGACATGGGTGAATTATTAAAACATACACGCACCAGCGTGTATGACAGCGTTTCTATATAGCGAGTAAATTTTAAATACATATTCAAATAACCCAGTTTTTATGGGAAATTAATTACGATTTTCTATTTTCTTTTATAATATAAACGACTAGGGTTGCCAAATTAATAGCAAGTAATATTCTTCTGGTATTCGTCTGGTCTTTCTGATCATGAGTGGGGTTGCCAAGTTAATAGCAAGTAATATTCTTCTGGTCTTCTTGATCACATCCTCATAAAATTGTGTTTGATGGAAGTCAACTTTCCAACGTACTGTATGGGCGCGCAGAGGCTAATAAAGGTTGCGCATTAGAGCTTCAATGTCTCCGCTTCTAGTACACTTTAAAAGTTAGACATAAGAGAGCTGCGATCACAAGAAACAAAGAATGTAACGGACCATGAACCGTAGTCGCCGTAGTCTAGTAGGCAGTGTGTTCTCTTATTAGACGTAAAGCCCGGGGTCAAGCCCCAGGCCAGACATCAAAACGAAATATTAAAGAAAAAAATATTTCTTCGGCGACTTCCTCTCAGCAGATTTCTGGCAAAGACTCTGAGAGTAAATAAACCTGCCATGAAAAAGTTTCTCAAAATCTGTCATTCGGAGTCCACGTTAAACTGTAGTTCCCGCCACTCAAGTATAAAATTAATGCACACAATTTGAGTGGTGTGAGATTCTAGGCCGTAATCCTGACTGAAGGGCTGCAATGGCCAATTATGTATGTATGTATGTATGTATGTGTGTATGTAAGGAAGCTGCGATCACAAGGAACAACGAATGGAACGGACCACGAACCAGCTTATTTGTAAAAGATGGTTCGAAGAAAGTGCGCCGAATATTCCAGTCGTTTAGAGTGTCTTCTGTCTTAAAAACTGAAGACCCAGTCTCTACATCACATATAGGGTACTTAGGAGCGCACCATATAAACTACTGAAACCACTCCCCACGACAGTGATTACACCTTATCAGCGCGGCTTCAGACTTGGTATGTCCTATCTATCAGATATACTCACCAAGTCCTGCAAAAGGCACTTTTAATAGCGAAAAAGTATGTTTGATTCAACAAAAGTACTTGATACCAAAAAATAAATTTTTTTGGTAAAAAGATTATTTTTTTACGTTTCAAATGTGGGTGGACAGCTCATTAATGCCTTAGTTTATGGTACATTTGATACCAAAATAAAAGTACTTTGGATACAAAAATAAAAAAATTTAAATGGAAGTGCATTTGAGGGGAAAATATGAATTCTAATAAGTAAGACCAAAGCAATTATGGCCACAATATCTTGTAATTTAAATGCTTTTAATACTAGTTTTAGTTTCTTCTTTTTTAACAATATAACAACAGTTGTTGTTGTTGTTATAGTTTTTGTAATTATCATTGCTGTTGTTGCTGTCGATGTATTTTTAAGTTTTAATCTGTGGAAATTATTACACTTGTGGCTTTTTATTGTCATTATCGATCCCATTTTGTGGCTGTTGCAGTGGCATTTGGAAAATAAAACGATAACAACAGCAGAGCCTACATTTGCCAAACGTATGTACTACGGTGGCAGTGCAGTGTACGGCAGCAAGGAACAGGAAATAGCATAGGAAAAGAAAGAGGACTGCTGACTACAATTTTCTTTCTTTTTTTTCCATGGTGTGTGTGTTTGTGTGGTACGAACGATGGAAAATGATTGGAAAAAATTGCACATTTTTAATTAAGTGTCAAAGGCAAGAAGTAGAAAGATAAAATTTACAAAATTTTATTTTTTTTTACTAAATAAGCAGGTCATTTGTGAGGAATTTTAATTTTTAGGACACAGATTTGAAATCAACCTTTTTATATATATTATTTTTACTTTGAAAACAGTTTTTTCTTGCAATCGATATAGAAAATCATTAAAACTCTCTATTATACAGGCTATATAGGCCCCTAGCTTGGGTCTCTTCGTAATGCCTATGAAAACCTCGTCTGTTAAGGCGACTGCCTGGTTAATATTTTATAAGAGCCCAAGTACATCCTTCTACAATGCATTAACTTCGCATAGACATAGGGTATGGTCTCTAATGATTCGGATTTGTACTGATTCCTGCTTAATTTCTTACTTAATTGGTCATTACAACCCATTTTAGTTTCGCACACCACCTATGTCGTGTGTGCTAACTTGACCGATGTGTGACGGGACCTACATATGTACATACATACATAATTGGCCATTACACCTCTTCAGTCATGATTATGGCCTAGCTTCTCACACCAATCATGTTGTGTGCATAAATTTTATACTTGAGTGGCGGGACCTACAGTTTAACGTCGACTTCCAACGACAGATTTTTAAGAAACTTTTTAATGGCAAATATATTTACTCTCAGAGTTTTGCTGAAAAATTTGCTGAGAGTAAGTCGCCGTCGTCATATTTCGTTTTGATGTCTGGCCTGGGGCTCGAACCCGGGCGTTACGTCTAGAAAGCAAACTCACTACCTACTAGACTACGGCGACTACTTGTCGCCCATGTCGTGTGGTAATTTGACCGATGTGTGACGGGACCTACAATGTAAGAAAAGTTTTTGTCAGCAGACTGCTGAGAGGAAGTCGCCTAAAGAAATTGTTTTCTTCGTTTCGCTCGAGATATCTGAGCTGGGGCTTGAACTACGAGCTCGCTAATAAACAAACAATCTCCCTACTGCACTACGTTATAAATTCCGGACAACGGATATCGAACTGCGTGGACCGGGCAGTCAATTTAAGGGTACTGAGAGATCAGATAAACATTTTATAGCAAAAGAGTTCGAAAACGAAATGATATCTCAACCTGGTAGTCTATTTACGACCTGAATTGAGTTGATAACTAGTCTTTGTGTTTTGAAGGCGACGAATAGTTGCTGGCCCATGTTTTCTGCAGAGTGGTGTGTAATGTACCTCTGAACTGGTATTTAGAGGGGCAGGCTTGAGATACTAGGTCAGGTTTTTTGTGGTCTTAAAATGTTAGAGATTTATTTTAGCGTTGATAGGTCATTGAAGAGATCTCCACTTCTTGTTCGATTAATACAATACAGCGCGAAATTATGTTTAGAGTACTCTTCTTCTTTTTTCTTTTTCTAAAAATGTTTTCCTTTCATATTCTTTAAATTTTTAATTTAAGTTTTAAAGAAAAACACATTTTTTTTTTTCCAATAAATTCTTATTATTTTCGTTTTTCTTCTTTATCTTTTCAGATTCTCTTTATGTTGTTGTAATGCTATAGAGTCATGGTTACTAGTTGTTGGCATTTTTATTTGAATGCCATTCATTATCAGCACTAAACAGAGAAAAAAAAAATAATTAAAAAATAATAATTCAGACAGAAAACAAAAAAAAAAAACAATACTTTTAGAAGTTAAAGATCAATGAAAATCCATGCTGAGGGTAATTTGAGTTAATTGTTAAAAGTGTATGCTGGTAAAGTGAGTACACGAACGAATTTTTTTTTTTTTTGTAAATGTAAATTGTTTCTTAAAATTTATTATCAAATATCGTGCACATACTTTATGTTGTAATTGTATATTGGAGGTCAAAAGCCATTTTGTCTACAATTATAAAAAATTGTGGTATATTGAGTTCAGCCACCATTGATGGTTTTAATCCCAGAGGATTGTCTTTAATTGAACTGATTTTCCTATTTTTTCTTGAACTGATTTTCTCGAATCATGTAGTGTTCTCGAGTTCATTGCGATGTCGAACCTAAATGAACTGCAGGCCACAAAGCAGGCCGTAATGTAGACACAGATAACAAAGGCTTATGTTCGTAGCATAGGAGATAAGGGAGAGTTCAAAAAGGGGCTAGTCAATCAAAAGATTATCTTCGATCACAGTAGATAGGTAGTGAGGAGAGGGCAGCGATCACTCGCCGCACTAATTGAGGGAAATGAAAGATATCAAGGCACAGCAACCAATTTTGACGATCCTCCAAGGTCGTTATACCATTCCGACTCTTTTTTGTATCTCGTTTTCAATACTTACTTACTTACATACTTAATTGATTCCTACAATGCTTTAGTCAGGATTACAACCTTGCTCTGCACTGCAGCCCTGTTGTGTGTGTTAATTTTATGCATGAGTGGCGGAATGAGTTTAAAGTCGATTACGAACGAGAGATATTTTTAATAACTTTTCAATTTTTTTTTAATAATCTTTTACTCTTAGAGTGTTTGCCAAAAAACTACTAAAATATCTGATCAATCGAGCTATCTAAGCTGGGTTGTGAACCATAGATTCGCAAAGCCCACCCACTATCAACTAGACTACGGCGAATTCCATAAAGAATTTAAAATTCCGCAATTCGTAAACTACGATTAACATTTTCATTGCGATAATAAAAAAAAGGTGGATATTGTACAATGTCCACTGGAACATTTTTTCTTTACTAGTCATCGATCGCCAGTAAATCTAGAAGAAGATATCAAATTAAATTAAAAGGGACTTCTTTTTTGTTGTTTTTGTTAAAATAATGTTTAAATAAATTGAAACAAAAAATATTCTCTTCATTCCTATGTCTTTAGTTGTGTTTTTGCCGCTAATTTTGTTGACCCCAATAAAGAAATTGAAATACGAGAAGTATTGCTCACTACAATACAATGATTTGTAATGAGATTATTGGGTTGGCTGGCTGACAACCTGAGGCGCGTATAGACAATTTTTCTTTTAATTACATATTATTTTGTAATCATATTATTAAATTTGTTTTGTTTTTTTTCTTTCTTTCTTTCTTTCTTTCTTTCTCATAATTAAAGCATACTTTGTATAAAGAAATATAAAAATTAAAAGCAAAAAAAAAATGTAATAATTAAACGTGTTTGCTTAATAATCGCTTGGCTTTTCTCTCGCTCTCTCTCTCTCTCTCTCTCTCTCTCTTTCGTACTCCATTTAAGACGAAAGTTTAAAAAAATAATGTTTTTTGAGTTGTCTTTTTTTCGCAATTAAACAAAAACGTCTGTCTGTCCCTAGTAATATAATACAATACAATGCAATACGAATCTATGACAGTTCCATAGAAATTACAAATTTTGCAATGTAATAATGATGATGATAATGGTTGGTTGGTTGGTTAGTAATCATTACAAAATGTTGCCTTTTAAAGGTTTGCAATCGTTTGCGAAAAAATATTGACTTAAATTGTAATTGGCGGACAATTTATGAAATATTTTGGAGGGTACCTTGAAAAATATAAAAAAATGAGAATTATTTTTAATTACAAAAAACGCTACTGGCTCTTATTATCCTATGAGTTTTACAACCCAAATGCTAGTAACCTTTTCTATTCTGGGACTTCGATTATGGTCTGAATTCAAAAAAATGCGAAAAACTTACAACTGCTATGAAATGTTAAGGTTTTGTTCATCATTTTCTTAGCTTTCTGTAGTAAATTTGTTTCCAGGATCCTAGGAATGTTTAAATACTTAACTCGTGCGCCGTTTCATCGGTACATCATACGAAAAATAATCGGTTCTTGCTTTCAAAATTTAATTATGTAGTGATATACATATATTTCTTACTTTCCAAAATTGACAAGAAGCTTGAACTTTCTTGGTCCCAACCAATCTGTTAGTATAACCACATTTAATTAAAAAAGGCACTAACGCCCACTAATTTCTATCCGAAGTCAACTAGACTGTCGTATATACCGGGCAATTATGCTTTATTAACAAACAAAAAATTGTTTTAAAAAAATTAACTGTTCTGTGGGAACATTACAAGCCTCTAGAAGATTAGAGGATATTGGGATTACATATATGCAAATGATAGTCCAGAGGGTCGTCTTTCGAATCGTGGTAGTGGGATATCTGGAATAATCTTGGGATTTAAAAATCCCATCCCCTGCCAACCATCCCATATATTTCAATTTTATTATTCGAAAATAATGATGATCATAATGAGAATTAAATTTTATATCGAGAATCTACGCTAATTGACGAAGTAGAAGACTAACCTACTGGTTGCCGTTGTTAAACAGTTAACATTGCTCTGTTAACATCAGAATTTGTTCAGTTAATATCAAAATTGTGTCTGCTAAAAATTTTGGTTTGCGTATTGAGTTTTCAAATTCGAATTTATTCATATATGTATGTACATTAAAAGTAGTCGCCGTAGTCTAGTAGGTAGTGTGTTCGCTTATTAGCCGTAAAGCCCGGGTTCGAGCCCCAGGCCAGACATCAAAACGAAATATGAAAAAAAAAATATTTCTTCGGCGACTTCCTCTCAGCAGATTTCTGAAAAAAAACTCTGAGAGTAAATAAACCTGCCATGAAAAAGTTTCTCAAAATCTGTCGTTCGAAGTCGTTGGCTGGCTGCCGTTGTTTAACAGTTAACATTGCTCTGTTAACATCAGAATTTCTTCTGTTAATACCAAAATTTCGCCTGCTAAAAATGTTGGTTTGCGTCTTGGGTTTTAAAATTCAAATTTATTATTGCACACACATTGAAATTGTAATTTTATCATTTTCTTCTAACATTGTAATTTAAAACATGTGTTTAAAATTTTAATTTCCTAATACGCAAACAGAATTCTTAAAAGCATATTTCATATTCAAATCACAGTGTTTCTAGAAGAAAAATCAATTAAGAACAATTATTCTTCATGAATAAGTGGAGAAAAATGAACAAAAAAAAATAAATTAAAAATTCATATTAGAGCGACAAAATGACCGACCGACCGACTGTCGTCTATAATTTTAAATGCATTCATTACACATGTTATTTATTTCCATTGTATTCTATTTCTATCTTTTTTTCTTCTATTTCTTAATACAATATAACATTGCAATTTAATAATAATAATAAATTAAATTTAAAAATAAAGAAAATAAATCTTTCTAAAATAGAAAATACACAGAGAACTGAATCTGAATCACAATTCACAAACAAAGAAATTCTTTAAAAAGAAATCGTGTCTTGAAATTTATTCTCGGGCACTCCGATAATATTTTCATATGGAAATAAAACGTAGTCCATACTTCATAAACTTACAAAGAATATAACAACATTTGATCTGTTTATTTAATAGGAAAATGTCATAATCGACCCTGTTCTAGGATTGAATGGCCGCCCGTAACTACCATGAGTGTTCAAGTAATGTCATGAGACTACCTTTTGCATTGTGGTCAAGGTACATAATCCTCTGGACTGACTTAATTTGTCCTTACAATCCTTTAGTTGGGACTACAACCTAGCTTCTCACACTATCTACATTGTGTGTGTTAATTTTATTCAACTCTCAGGTTTTTGAGAAACTTTTCATGGCAACTTTATTTATTCCCGGGTTTTTTTTAGATAACTCGTATAATGCGTTCCCTTCAAGGGTGCCAACTACGAGTTATCTCATACTCCTGTCATTTTTGTGTAGCTACGAATAAAACCGTATTATATCAGTGATAGTATCGATAAATGGCTTCTGGAAAAAGAACAAAAAATCAATGCTGGCATGCGTGGCCAGTTTTCTGAAAATTGCCGTGGCAGTCAACGTGTTAAGATGTCTGAGCTGAGGTTTAAGAGGGTTGCCAACCTTTGTTGTAAAGAAACTTCACAATTAATGGCAATGTATTGGCTATCTTTCTAAGTAAGTCCCATTCTTTTCCAAGAGGTGGCGTTACAACTGAAATATCCTATATCCGACCTGAGTGCCGAATATCATATGAAGGTCAGACAGGACCATGTTTTCTGCAGAAGCGTAAACTGTAATGAGCAAAATTCCTCATCTAATACAAAACTCTTAATAACACCTATAGGCTCTTAATAACTCCTATAGAGCTTTATTTCTACGCAACGTCGAATAGCAACTCTGTTCTAGGATCTGCTAAACTAAACCACTAGTGACTAGCTTAGCTGGGGAGACGTTTTATAGGAACTAAAACAAATCAAATGAAATAATAAGAAAAATGGGGAAATCCTGAAAGGAAAATGATGCGAGGGCCTGCAAGAACATTTGTCAATTATTTGATGGAATTTATATCCTTAAGTAATAAAGAAATAATTTTTTAAAAAATCTGAATTCGTTAATGTCTCTATATTTATCATCAACACTGTATTTATTGCTCTGTCTTCGGCAAACACTTGATAATTCGATTTTATAAGAATTTATCGTCCATAAATAAATTTCATTTTTTTTTTTCTTTGGCCCTTGTTGTTTTCTTGACTTTTCCTTTTTTCATTCCTATACAGAGTCATTCTTTCACACCATTATTACGCTTTATTAACCCCGCATTTATGGATGGTGGCAATGGTTCTCATGTTGATGTTTGTTTGGTGGTGGAGGTGTGGTGGTTGGTTGGTGGTATCTGTTGTGCGAACAAAAGCTGTCATAAAATGTCAATTCGTATGTCGTCGGTAGCGATTTAATCTCGTTGATAACGTTGATAACATTTTGACAATTTATCATTCATTTATTTAAAAACATATTTTTACTGTTATTCATCACATTTGATGTGATATTATATGTATTTTACAGTGTTTTTTTCTCTCTTTCTTTCCCTTCGCTCTTGCCTTGCTTTATTAATCTTGTTTTTTTACGACTTTGATTGACGTCACTTGAAAAGGCAGTTTAATGGGCAGAAATTTGTCTGAGAATTTAATTTTGGGTGTTTAACAATAAAAAAATGCCTGCCTAGCTGTTTTTATTTTTATTTATTTCATTGTAATATGATAAATTTAATTAAATTTGTCATCCATCCGTCCATCCATCCATCGTTTAATGCTATTCTTGTGGTTTAAGTTCATTTAAATCCTAACCTCAAAAACAACAGCACAAAAATGTTTGAAAGTGAGGTTATGTTTTAAGTTAAAAATAGAAGATTTACAAAGAATTTGTGGTTTTTTCTATTGAAATAGAAAGAGTATATAAGTTCAAGAATAAAACATTTATAATTAATAAAGCTTTGTGTGGCAAGAGTTTATTTATGTAATTCTTGATAACTTAATTATTAATGCATATCCTGGAAAAGAGCTTTTATTTTAGATTAAGCATTGCTCTCTAGGTTATCAGCGGGGCAGTATAGAGCGATAGATTCAGCATATGGAAGAGAATCTAAGATATGAACAGGCAAATGGCTTTCACTGGTGGATCCAAACAGAACCGAACTGTTGGTGGCGGAATTTCTTTTATCGCAATCGATAGAAATAGCCCAATCCATAAGGCTGCCGAATAGGGTTTCTAGCGTTCGTCAGGCGGAAGTATTGGCAATACAGGCTTCGGTGAAAATTATTGAGGACGCAAGTATCCCCAAGCGGAACATTACCTACTCACCGATAGCCAGTTAGTTGGATATCAGGGCACTGTTGATGAACACCAGGACGGTGTAAAGCTTTCGCTTTTAAACTTCATATCTTTATCTAAATAAAGTAGCAGAATTTGATGTCCATACCATATGGGTACCAGGATGCAATGATATTCCGGGCAACTGCAAAGCAGATGAACTGGCCAGACGTAGTACAACCATTAGACACTGCGACGAATTCTCGACTTTGGAAATCCTTTTGGGGACTTGCGAGCTTATAATTGACAATGCGGGCACCGATTTCGTCAACTGCAGATGGGAGGCTTCAGATGCGGGCAGAACGGCACAGAAAATCTGGCCAAAATTGGGTGACGGCTTTAACTCCAAAGAGACACGCTAAGTATGATTGTCGGGGTCATAACAGGGCATTGTGTTATGGACACGCATGAGACTGTTCTTCACCTATTCGGAACATATTCGGCACTATGTCAAAGGAAAAATGCCATCTTGATGCCTACTACATTGATGATCTTGATGAACTATCAAGCATTGACATTGGCATGATACCAAAATGTAGTCGTCGTAGTCTAGTAGGCAGTGTGTTCGTTTATTAGACGAAAAGCCCGGGTTCGAGCCTCAGGCCAGACATCAAAACCAAATATAAAAGCAAAAATATTTCTTCGACGGCTTCCTCTCAGCAGATTTCTGACAAAAACTCTGAGAGTAAATAAACCTGTCATGAAAAAGTTTCTCGAAATCTGTCGTTCGGAGTCGACGTTCAACTGTAGGTCCCGCAACTCAAGTATGAAATTAAGGCATACAACATGAGTGGTGTGGGAAGCTAGGCCGTAATCCTGACTGAAGGGTTGTAATGGCCAATTACGTACGTACGTACGTAAGAATGTTATGGTTTAAAAGGCATAGAAAAACCAACAATATTTCTAATTCGTATATAATGATAAACGGATTTGGCAAAACCCTGGTTAAGCCAATAAATCAGAAACTAAGAGAAACACATAACATATTACGCCTATAGTCGGCATTCAAATTATCGAACTAACGCTACTCTGTTATTACTTTTGGAGTTTATAACGGTACCGTAATAGTATTGCTTAATGAATAATTCCATTTTTCCAATAAGCCTTAGGTTCTAGCACGCTCTTATAACAACATGCCCTCGTATTCGAAGGTTTCACTCATTCATTCAATAATAACTGTCTGTATTTAATATTCAACAAGTGTTGCCTGACATTTGTGTAGTTATTCAATAGATATGTTGATTTATTTATTTGTTTGCTTTTATTCAATATTTTTTAAATAAATATTTAAAAAAATTCATTTGTCTGTCTACCCTCCTTCATGCTCTCTCTACCTTGTTCGTGTAATTGCTTTTATAAATATTTACACGATTGAAGTATTATCGAATCGTAATTACTTCCTTAGATTACAAAATTTTATGTGTCATCAAAAAACAATTCTTATTTCATTTTTTTATTTGTATTTTATTTGTGTGAATAATTTCATTTTTAAAATAAAAAATAAAATATTCTGAGTTATGAGGGAATTATTAGGAAGAATAAACAAATAAAAATTGCTTTTGGCCGATAAGATTATTTTTTGCTGGTGATTTTCAGAGTCTATAATTAAATTATCACACATTGCGATATACGAGTGTGTATTTTATAATTTCAAACTTCCTGGACTAAGAAAGACACTTAGCATTCTTTCCCAGTAAGCTATTCGTGTCAGGGCTATAATCACGAGACCTGAGTTTTTTTAGGAGACAAGCTGGATCGTATGGTCATGTATTCCAAGAACTCTAAATTGGTTTTTGGCAGGCGTATTTCGGTATTAGGCTGCCTAACCGCCGGTAATGAGTTTCACGTTAGCTTTCTCTGGATTCAAATGGCCTGAAGTCGTTTACGGATGGATTCTGATTATTTTCATCATTATTATTGTTAATTATGTCAACTTGAAAGCATTTTTCTATAATGTCTTCCCAACACTATTTGTTTATGTCTGACGGTTCAATCTTCCCATCCTTGGCGACATAAACAAGATTGTTTAAACGATGGCAAACTGGCAACAGAGGGCGTTGCAGTGAAGATAAAAGCTTTTTTTTATATTTTAATATTATTGTGTTTTTGACATAAAGTTTTTTTGTTGTGTTCTTTTAATTATTCTTTCTTCATTCTTCTTGTAACATCCCATGGGATGCAACCTAATTGTTAAATAAAATTTCAATATTTGTGCAATAATTTTTTTTAATAATATAATTTGGATTAAGATTGATCATTTGTGACTTGTTTTTACTTTTTTATTGAATAATTTTTTTGTGTGATAATTTTGTAAATGTATTTAAATTATGAACTTAGTGAAAAGAATAAAAAAGGATATTCAAATTTGGAAGAAACCAAGGAAAAGTGAATTGTTTACATCTATCTCCATAGTGAAGCAAAGGAAAGTGTTTTGTGTTGTTCTGTTGGAACGTTTCATATTTTGGGTCTTTTTTTATAGTGTTCCAATTGTGCTCAACAGTCGCAGATGAAACTTTTTTTTGTGTTCCCACATACTCCCCCATATACAGTCCACGGAATTAACACTATTGCCTTGACGTTTTTCTCTGGCTTCCGTCCGTTGTGTATTAAGGCAACACCCCCTTAGTAGCAGCATTAAATCCGCACAGGATCCAAATATGTATTTTAGTGATTCGTTCTCCTAATCACTGACTCCTACTGATTTATTCAGTAATTACAACCCTTTAGTCAGAAATACTACTTAGCTTCTCAAAATAAATAGGATTTGTTCCTATCGAAGACTTATTGGACTTCCTTCGAAGGGAGTTCTTCCAGTCTTCGAACCGTAAATATCTAACGAGCTTCAGTTAGAGGCTGTATCTGCCACTTGTCTTCATTGAAACGGATCCACGGATTAAGCGATTGAATTTATCTGTCAAGTTCCTAGGCATGTATTAATTGAAAGAGTAGAGGGTATTGAAGTCGTCGTAGTCTAGTAGGTAGTGTGTTGGCTTATTAGACGTCAGGCCACTGTTCAAACCCCAGGTCAGACATCAAATCGAAAATATGAAAATATTTCTTCGGCGACTACCTATCAGCAGATTTCTGGCAAAAACTCTGAGAGTAAATAAACCTGCCATGAAAAAGTTTCTCAAAAAAAAATCTGTCGTTCGGAATCGACGTTAAACTGTAGGTCCCACCACTCAAGTATAAAATTAAAGCACACAACATGAGTGGTGTGAGAAGCTAGGCCATAATCCTGAATGAAGGGTTGTAATGACCAATTATGTATGTATGTATGTGGAGAGTATTAATGGCATGTTAGCCCCATTCCCCCATTGTATTGAATGAATACTCAACCCTCGTAAAAATCAAATAAATCTCCCGGGTATTAAGAGACAGAAAAAATGAACACGGGTAATGCAGGACGGACTACTGAATATGCAATTCTTATTCAAACATCAATTGAAACCGTTACGTTATATACCGTTATTTACCTTTGTACCCACACACACACGCACACACTCACTCCCATATACTTTGCTTATGTTACATGATAATTTTCTTTAAATTTTAATTGAAAATTTCCCCAAATCTCAGCTGTTTTATGTCAACAAAAAAACATCAACTGGGGAAATAAAAAGAAAAATCATGTAAAACGGCTAAGAAAATGCAAAGAAAGAAAGTAAAAGTTTTCTTTTCCCTCTTTATTTTTCCAAGTGAAATTATCAAACAGACAGACATTTAAGATGTTTATTTCATTATTGTTGTTGGTTTTATACTTTTTCTTCGACTGTATTAAATATTTAAGACCATGCTGAAGGTCGTTTTAATTTTAATTTTTCTTTTTTTAATTTTTTTTGTTGTTAATTTTTCATACTTGCGTGTTAAGCATTTAATACGAGTCGAGTATAACAAGCATCAGAATGTACACAATAAATTATTTTAACATGTGTAGGTTAAATGTCAGAGCTTAAAAGGATTTAATTCATTTAAAAGGCTATTCAAACTATTAAAATCTTTAAAAAAGTGTTTGAAACTTAAAAAGTATGGCGGTCACTCGAATGAAAAAAAATGCTTCGAAACTATTCGCAATATTATTATTTAAAAATCAGACTGAGGTTATCCCTCAACATTAATTTTAATGCCCTTCAAGTCGAACTATCTACAATCTAATGCTCTACTACTTATTTGAACGAAAATGGAATATAGTCTGTAGTATGGCCCGGCGCCTCGCATTCTCTTTTGAGAGATGCTTAGTATGGTATCCAACTCCTACTGCGTTTGACATGTAGGACAACATCCATTCTTGATCGATGGGCGAAAAGGTTGCTCAATGCATTAGAGGAAATTCATTACTTAGTCGCACTGTCTGTATGTGGAACTGTCTTTCTGCAGAAGCTTTTACTGTTAGTTCTAAACCGATTAAAATCTAATACTCATAAACACTACCTCTCACTCTGTTCTTTCCCGTAACCTATTTTCTTAATTCCAACATAATACTCTGCATGAGTAGTGATATTTCCTTTGGAATTTGTTGTACGGCAGCAATATTGAGATTCCTACATTAGTGATGGAGTCTTTACAACATCCGTCATGAAGTTGACTTATGGTAGCTGCTAGGACAACTCACCAAGTTGCTCTCCATGCAGAAATTATGTGGAAACTGCGGAAGATTCTTTGCTAAAATGCCTAAGATTTGAAAACTATTATCGATGAGAGGCGGAGCCTGCAGTTTAATGTCACCTCGAACGACAGATTGTTGTTTTCATGGCAGTTTTAATTTCTCCCAGAATTTTTGAGAGAATTCCACAGAGAGGAAGTACCCGGCGAAATATTGATTCATATTTCGTTTTGTTAGAAGTCGCCGTGGTCTAGTAGGTAGTGTGTTGGCTTATTAGACGAAGGCCCGAGTTCAAATCCCAGGTCAGACATCAAAACGAAAATATGAAAATATTTCTTCAGCGACTTCCTCTCAGCAGATTTCTGGCAAAAACTCTGAGAGTAAAAATTGCCATGAAAAAGCTTCTCAAAAATCTGTCGTTCTGTTCAAGTATAAAATTAACGCACACAACAGGAGTGGTGTGAGAAGCTAATACGTTGTACAATGGGTCAATTTGACCTCCGGGTACTGTACTTGTCACAGTATACGTCCTCTAACCTAACCTATCCTTTCGTTTTAGTAGATTGCTGTGGACTGGGGTTTAAGCCACGGTCTCATGCCTGATAAGTCAACACACTGTCAAACTACGGCGACTTCAATGCTAACGACTTACTGCGGTTTTGATATTGTTTAGACTGAGGCATTCGAAAACTGCGATGGGACACAATTGAAAAAAATATTTTTATTTTTGTTTAATGAATTTATTCCTTTTAGACTCTGCTACAACAGAGGTGCGATTATAGTTTTTGTTTTTATTAAATAAAATAAAATAAAAATAAAAATAAAAACATTAAAAATTACAACATGATGAAGCCAAAAACTGTTGAATACGTTGAGTAGCATTCATTCACTCTGTTCTCGTCTAAGTATTTTAACTTTTAGGCGTGCATGAGGAAACAAAATTTATTAAATTTAAAACGTCAGAGTTAAAAAATTAATTGAAAATAAAAATAAAATAAATTTTAAAAACAAAAAATTGAAAAGACACAACCATTTGGTTGTTCATTGAACTTGACATAGATTATTTGTTGTTTTTATTTTTTTTTTTCTTAATAATTTTAATTTATTTTGTTTTTATTTTGCTTTTGTTTCTGTATTATATTCTTTATTTTTATTTTGTTAACTTGTTCATGAACTTTAAACAAAAGTTTAACAATTAAAAACTTCTTTAAAAAGTCGGTGTATTTTTGTTACAACAAAAAAAAACAAATTAAATCGTTTACACCTTTCAAAAAAGGAAAACACTCAGATTCAGGTGTTTAATTTTTTTTTTTTTTTTATTTATTTAAATAACTTTTAATATTTATTGTTTGTTTTTATTGTTGTTGTTATTATTGTTGCTGTTACTGGCACTGTAATTGTTCTAAATAGAATTTCTCGTTAAATGAATCACAACCAAGCAACACTTTATGTATGCGAAGGTCTGTTTGCCTGTGTTAAAGTAATTTTCTTTTTTTTTTTTAATTTGCGGCCTGTGACTTATCGCATATGGGCGAAGTGACAAATTTCTCAAATACTTCACGGTTAAATTACTTAAACACTGCTGTAAATAATTTTACAAACACTTGATGTATTAAATTGAAAATGAAAATAAAAGATTTAGAAAAAGAAAGAAAAAGTCTAGGACGTTGTACAATGGGTCAATTCGACTTCCGGGTACTGTACTTGTCACAGTTGACAAGTACACGTCCTCTAACCTAACCTAACCTAGAAAAAGAAAACAACTGAAATACTAAAATTTTATTACAGCATTATTCATTATTGACTGTAAAGACAGCCGCGAAACAAAAAATTAAAACAAATTAATTGCCATTAGACCTCTATAGCATATATATATGCTATAGCAAAAGTTATCCAACAATATCGGGCAACACTCAAAGAGATAACGAACGATTCATTTCGCGTTCACCACCATGTAAGTTTCTAGCCTTGGGTTCATAGAAGATAATAACGTAACTGTAGCTGTTGAGAAACCTTTTACAACAACTAATTCCAATAAATTTATACCTACTAGCAGGAAATAAAGGCAGAAACTGACCATCAGTCGCTTCTTAATTGTTGTGGTTACATACATACATACATAGTTAAGGAGTGCGCACGAAAAAAGTGGGTTGAATTTAGGTTCGTGAATTCGATAGAATTAGCATCCTGCGTGTGAAGGCAAACAATGAAAAGCTCTTCAGACAACACTTAATGGAATATCTTCACCTTCAGCACCTTAACAATCACATACTCGCAGAGTAAGTACTAGTCGCCGTAGTCTAGTGTAGGTAGTGTGTTCGCTTCTTAGACGTAAAGCCCGGTTTCGTGCCCCAGGTCGGCGGACATCCAAACGAAATATGAAAAAAAAAAATATTTCTTCGGTGACTTCCTCTCAGCAGATTTCTGGAAAAAACTTTGAGAGTAAATACACCTGTCATGAAAAAGTTTCTCAAAATTTGTCGTTCGGAGTCGACGTTAAACTGTAGGTGCCGCCACTCAAGTATAAAAAAAATGAAGGCACACAACATGAGTGGTGTGAGAAGCTAGGCCGTAATCCTGACTGATGGGTTGTAATGGCCAATTATGTATGTATGCACTTGCAGAGCAATACATATTTCCTACACATTCGCAAAGACTTCAAATGCTACCTAATGGACGTCCATCATCCTTATGACTTCCCTTTACGTTACAGCAATAGCTAATGCACAACAACAAAATTTCTGTGGAAAGCGCAATTACCAGTTATAGCTTGAATCGGGTTCTGAGCGCACGTCTGGCATCGATTGCTGACTGTGGGAGATAACTTTTAAGAATTACATTCTAGTAATTCTGTGTTCCTTATTTGTCTAGGATTTAGTCTAAAATCAGCTAAGCTGTTACAAGAACAACGACAATCAAATTGCAATAGTAAAAAAAAAATAGACAACTGGCAGCGAAATGGTAACAGATAACACAATTCAGGTTGCCCTCCCTAATGGAAGGAATTTCAAAAAAAAAAATTCCTCGAATTTATAAAAGGCTTGATATCCTTTTTATATATTAAAACTTTACAATATTTTCTTTAATTTAAATAAAAGTACCATAATTTTTAAAAGATGGCCAAATTTTTCTGTGCTCACTCCTTATTTTCTTTCGACCGAGCACATGCTGAATAAGAATGATTAATAGAACTACGACTTTAAAGGCTCTACAATCTCTGCAGCTTTTACAACAATAAACTCACTTTTTTCTTTGTCTTTTTTTTTTAAATTATGTAACGTTTTTTTTATCGACTTTTTAAGTGAAATTCTTAAACTATTTGGAGTATGTGTTGAGTCAGGGCTGGACTTTGGACGAGCTGTCTATACAAATTGTTTTTTTTTTAATATTCTCTTTCGTTGTTGTACTTACAGATACACAATTTGAATAAAAATTAAAAAAAAACGAAACGAATTGAATTGATTTAAATGCAAAACCATGGCCTCATCACCCCTCAGCCTTTTGGATTTACACACAACTCAAACTCATAATCTATGGTTTTTGCTTTTCATTCATTTTTTTTAATATTTATGCTGATTAAATTAATTTATTTTTATTTTTAATTAAACTGATTTAATTTTATTTTTGCATTGCAGCTCTCTTCACATCCTCACATCATAAGGCAGACTTATCAATTGCTGTGGACGCTATACTAGACTAGAGAGTTAAACATCATCATCATTATCATCATCAGAAGAAAAAGAGAAGAAGAAAAATAAAGAACAAAAAAAAAACGAAGATAACATGTCCATATTCTATCGCTAGAAATGGGAAATTTATGTGTGAATGACAGTCTAACTGAGCAGTAATAATTCATTGTTTCACAAATTAAACAGAAAAAAATGTGTTTTTAAAGGAAGACAGTGTGAATTTGAAAGTATTGTGTGCCAACTACTTACTACTTACTCCGTTATACATACATACACCACCGTTTAATCTAGACTCCTAAGAAATGAGAAAAATTTCTTTTCTGTGGAACTTAATTAATTTTTAATTTTAAATTTTTTGTTGGTGTGGCAAACAAATTATGGATGGTTTACATTTGGGTGGACAATTAGCCAAAGATCAATTGCTGCATTTGCAAACGTCATCATCAACTTCATTATTACAACAGCAGACACAACAATTGCAACAACTTGCACAGTCTCAGCCGCAATCACATCAACAGCAACAGCAACATTTATTCTTACAGGCTAGAACCGGAAGTCAGTCACTATTGCGCACAAGTAGATCACCCTCGGCCACACGCAGCACCGAACAAAGTGAGTATTTTTTGAAATGTTTTAAATTTAAGATATTTTAATTAAAATATTTAAAAATATTTGTATGAATTATTTATGTATATATATGTATGTGTTTGTGTGTGTGTTTAAATGTTGTTGTTGTAATACTTGCTTCTTGCAATAGTTTCTGTTTTTTTTTGGTTTTTTTCAATAAATTGTTTGCTACTAAGAAAACAATATTTTTATTTTCTGTTCACTATCATCATAATCAGCATATTTTATAATATTATTGTTATTGTTTATTATTTATTTGTGTTGTTGTTTATTACTATGGTTGTTATTGTTTATTGTTTATAAAATAATTGAAAAACATTGAAGAAAAAAAATCGGAAAATCCCTTGAAAATTGTTTTGTTTTGCCTGTATGGGGAAAATTAAAGTTTATAGCAAAAATCTGGCCTCATATTTTCAATTAAAACAAAACCATTTAAGGCATGAAAAAATCTATTGAAAACATTAGCCCATCATATTTCCATTATTTGTTAATATTAGTTCAATCAATAAATAATATTTCATAATAATTTCTCATATGCTTTTATGTTTTCTTTTCATATGATTTTATTAAAAAAAAAAAACATTTTTTTCGTAATATTAATGGTGTTGATAGGTCATTTTGTTGTGCAAAGAAGATATTGGCAGTTTTTAAATGTTTTTTTTTTACAATTTCAATTTTAATAATTTCGATTTCGAAATGGTTCGATTCGTTCTGTGAATCAGTTCAGTGAATCACACAAAAGTACGTTAAATATGTTTTTCACTATTAAGTCCTATGGCGCTTTAACTGCGTCTATGTTCATATGGTTAGTTTTTTTTTGTTTTTTCCGCTGAGGAGGAGTAAATGTACCTAACCGCGCCATAGGGGAAGTCGTCACTATCCCCCGTGAGTGAGGCCCTCACCCACTAAATATCTCCCTCCTCTTTTGGACTCTTTTTGCCCACACCGGAACTACCTTATTATTACTTCGAAGTGGAGTCCGTCTGGCCATTTGGCCCCTTTATATCCAAATCTGAGAAGGTGTTCAAACATCCATTCGAATTCTCTCACATACATACATAATTGGCCATTACAACCCTTCAGTCAGGATTACGGCCTAGCTTCTCAACACCACTCATGTTGTGTGCGTTAATTTTATGCATGAGTGGCGGGACCTACAGTTTAAAGTCAACTCCGAACGACAGATTTTTTGAGAAGCTTTTCATGGCAATTTTTACTCTCAGAGTTTTTGCCAGAAAGCTGCTGAGAGGAATTCGCCGAAGAAATACTTTTTGTATTTTGTTTTTGATGTCTGGCCTGGAATTCGAACTCGGGCCTTTCGTCTAATAAGCCAACACACTACCTACTAGACCACGGCGAGTCTCATCCAAGTCAAATTTCTTAGATTTTAGCAAAGCCTCAGTGTAACTGGCAATGCTATGCCAATTTTCCTCGCTGATCAGAAGTACATCGCAGAAGTTTTCGACAATACAGACGCCGACTTTGGCCTCAAGATTCCTTCTTTCTAAACTCTATATCTCACAATGAAAGAAATGTTCCTATGGTTAGTAACTTGCCTTGTGTTTATAGCAGTAAAAAGGATTACCAAATTATTCATCTAACACAGCACTCCAGACAAAACAACATGACCATTGACCCAACTTTATTATTGTTGTGAAGGAGTACCTTAATACTACGAATCTATTCGATATATTGTAACATCCTCAAAGTTTATAGGATAACCAACCCTATAATGTCTCCCCCCCAGCCTGTTGGCGATGACTAGTCAGTCCCTGCCTACTACATGATATGCCCGATCGTATTATGCAGCTATTGGTGCTGGTTGGCAGATTAGTCAGCCCATTTTGATAAAAAAAAATCGGCGTACTGTCACGTATCCACTTTAATTTGTATATTGCTTCTCATCCGAGTCCCTCTAAAGTTTTCTCGTGAACTGATGATTGTCTTATTTACTCATAAGGATAACACACTATGTGGCCGCCTGCACAATCGTAAGTTTGCGATTGTTGGCAAAAATTTGGTAATCGTATGCCGATGGTAGCCGCCGTAGTCTAGTAGGTAGTGTGTTCGCTTATAAGACGTAAAGCCCGGATTCAAGCCTCTGGCCAGACATCAAAAACGAAATTTGAAAAAAAAAATTTATTCGGCGACTTCCTCTCAGCAGATTTCTGGCAAAAACTCTGAGAGTAAATAAACCCGCCATGAAAAGTTTCTCAAAATCTGTCGTTCAGAGTTGACGTTATAAATTAAGGCATACAACATGAGTGGTGTGAGAAGCTAGGCCGTAATCCTAACTGAAGGGTTGTAATGGTCAATTATGTATGTATCCCGGTCATACGCCTGATTTTTGCGCTGGAGTCATGGAAAATTATACATGTCGGATGCATTTATTTGAACGATGTTCTATTCCACACATAATAGCGTCAATAGACTTTTCAAACGAACAAAAAATGTCGATGATACTTCACACATACTTCGTTTGATTTAAATAATGATAGAAAGGAAGATATACATACATAGCAAAGCTGTGTTACAACAACAATAATATTGTATTGAAATTGAAACTAAAGTTTGCTCAAAGTAAACTGTATTGATAATATGTATTCATGATATTTTTTAATATTTTGTTTTATAATTAAAAAATTTAGAATAATTCACTCACCTTGTTGTATAAATTTAAATGTTTTTAATGTTATTACTATTGTTATTATTCTTGACTATTTACAAATAATTATACATATTTAAATTGCATGTTGTTTTATACATATATGTATTTAATATTTAATAATTGTATGTTTGTATGTACTTATGTACCGTACCGTCTATTGTATTTGTTTTTGTTAACTTAATTTATCTTAATTTCATAAATTCTCTTTTACCACACACAGCTTTATAAAATATACTCTCAAAATAAATAAAACAAAACAAAAGACATTAATTAACAAAGCCAAAAACACAAAAAAAAAACGTTATCAACAAAATCTAAAAGGACATCATATTGTTGTTGTAATTTATAATAGCATATTCGAAATAAAAATTATCGAATATTCAACCAAAATTTCACTGCTCTGGCTCACATTCGCACTTACGTACATTTTATTTGAATCTGTAAATATTTTATGCAAGACGTTTTCAACACAGATTTAAATTTAATATTAAAAAAAATAATAATAAAACAGAAAAATCAAAACGTTTTCTCTATCTGCAACTGCTCTCTCTCTCTATATATATCAATTAATTCACACGCTATTTCAAATACACGCTGTAAACATAATATAATTAATTAATAATTCTATTCAATTCAATTTAAAATTGTCTACTCTACACGAATTGTTTTTGGTTTTTGAAATATTTGCAAAAAGCTTAAAAGTCTGCTATAAATGTGATAATTTATATATTTGCTTAGCGTCTTTCATATACAATAAATAGTATGCATACATAATTACTACTACTACTATTCTTACTACATATATACTTCACAATATTTTCTTTAAGAAAGAAAACAAATTTAAAAACATTAAGAAAAAATAACAACTAATTAAACGGTTTTATTGTACAACAACTTTTTGCCTATTCGCATTCGTGTATTCGTCGTGTTTGAAATTAAAATTCGAATTTTATAAAACAAAAACAAAAAAAATTGCAATCGAATAAATAAAATTACAAATAAAATACGCATGAATACAACAACAGTGTCGAGAGATCGTGATCATCATACTCATCATCATCATATACGCGGCGATAGTGCCGAATCGTCAACATCATTAGCAGCAGCAGCGTTTGTAGCGGGTCCAACGGCTGTGTCAACTTCAAATTTAGCCGGCATTACTTCGGCCACGGCAACCAGCGCTACGAGTAGTAGCGGCACCATGACCGGCAGTGTGGGTAGTGGTGGTGGCGGTGGCGGCTCTGGCAATGTTGGTGGTGTCGGTGTCGCCGTAGCGTCATTTCGTGGTTTTCGCAGTCAATCGCCCTCGAGTAGACGTAGTCGTGAACGTAATCGTACTCATGCTCGAACGCATGGCTCGGATCAAGGCGGTTTGCTAGCCTATCACAGTGTTATGGGTGGTGGCGGCATTGGTGTTAGTGGTGGTGATTTAAACAATATGGATCTAGTTTTAAGTAGTGCTGGTGGTTCTGGTGGTATCATTGAAGATTCACGTTTATCAGGTAACTCCTTACTCTCTCCCCCCTCCCCCTCCATTCTCTACCCATATTTCGAAAAGGCTAAAGAAGGCTTTTTTCATTTATTCCCCAACATATATGTTCTAATCTTTATCTTCTTTTTCATTCTAAAATCTATTTGCAGGCAATGAAGATCTTTGTTATCAATCGTTTGTTTCGGACGATTTAGATGGTCATAATCCGCACGGTTCATTGGGCGGTGATAGTAGTAAAAAACATCATCGTCGCCATGAACGTACTTCAAGTTTACAAGCATTAGATCGTTTAAATACAAAGATACAATGTACAAAAGAGTCCATACGTAAAGAACAAACTGCCAGAGATGGTAACTATCACTTTTTTTTAAATACCAATAGCAATAGCTTTGTATGTAACATTTCCTTTCCCTTCTTTTCATTTCAGATAATGTTAATGAATATTTAAAATTAGCCGCCAGTGCAGATAAACAGCAATTACAACGAATAAAGGTACTATTGTCTTAGAAAAACTATATTAAATAACAATACTGCATTACAATAATTTACGAAAAAAAAGCCATGTTTTCTACCGTCAATAACAATCCTTGTTGTGCATTTAATCAATACCATTTACAAACGTTGGTTAGATTTGGTGGGTGATCCAATCGTCAAAAAAGCCGTATATTCCAATAGAGTCTCTAATAGGGACTATTGACTCACGAATGCTAAGACCTACAGTTTAACGTGGACTTCGAAACACATGTTTTTTTTTCTATTTCTTATTTTTAAGACGTCAGAGCATAGTTTTTAACTTGACGCTCTCATTTAATAGTCAACATACTAGCCTATAAACTATACCTGCAACCAGAAATATAGACTGAAAAGAACGTATCCTGTAACAAACTCAAGTCGTCGTAGTCTAGTAGGTAGTGTGTTCGCTTATTAGACATAAAACCCGGGTTCGAGCGCCAGGCCGGACATCAAAACGAAATATGAAAAAAAAAATTATTTCTTCGGCGACTTCCTCTCAGCAGATTTCTGGCAAAAACTCTGAAAGTAAATAAACCTGCCATAAAAAGTTTCCCAAAATCTGTTGTTCAGAGTCGAGTTAAACTGTAGGTCCCGCCACTCAAGTATAAAAATTAAGGCGCACAACATGAGTGGTGTGAGAAGCTAGGCCGTAATCCTGACTGAACGGTTGTAATGGCCAATTATGAATGTATGTATGTAACAAACTCAAGTAACTCTGAATGTTTTTGGGTTGATAAAACCGTGTAACCGTGTTAAACGTTCATTGCTGTTCACAGAATACCTATTCAGAAAATGGATGATAGTCTGCTCTTATTTCGCGTTATTGCAATTCCTATAAAAGTCAAGAAGACCCAGACTTTTTTTATGAGCATTGACGAGTAATCACTCACTATGAATTCTGTTTAAACCAAATGATTTGTTATGATCTCTTTTTAAATCCAGCCACTGGCAACTTCTATATAGAGCGTAATCCAATAAATGTTTCAGATTATTAACTTAGTGTCTAGTTAAGGCAGCTTGCTGTCAGTGACTTCCTCAGTTTCCCTCATTTCCCATGGGAACCTTCACTCGGGAATATCCAACACCTACGGAAAATTAGCTAGGTGGACGTACAGGTGCAGGGATTTTCTGTAGGGAACTCGGTCTTGATCCCCACTTCAGGTTGAATGATGATTGCAGCGTTTTTCAGGCGAAGATCGGAGAGATTTTTGCAATCTTGAAGGCTATTGAGGCCATAGCTGGTAGCCCAGCTTCGGATTCGGAATTGCGTCGGTCTGGTGCAAATCACGGCTCGTTCGCGAGTGCAAGGAGCCGTTGAGGACTTTTGGACTAGACCGTATCCGTCTATGCTGGGTTCCGGGTCATAGCGGAATACAGGGCAATGAGACGGCGGATGCCCTCGCTAGGTTAGGTTCGCTTTCAGGGGGCGATTTAATAGTTGGTGCTGACTCCCCAGTCTGCCATCTCTACGGCCTCATCAATGGATGGGTCGGGGAGGAAGAGCGGAGGCGTTGGGCGAACGGATCGGAACGGATGTCTATGGCCTGCTGTGGACAGTAAGAGAACAGGTTGGCTGCTGGGCTTGGATAAGGCCAGCTTAAGGTTGGTTGTCGGTTGGCAGGGCCTTCTTTGAGAATTTGAATTCTGTGTCGAGAGCCGACATCAAGGCTCTCCACTGATTCATTAGTGGCTTGGGCTGATTGAGAGGTGCTAGGGCTTCATCGTCGTCACAGTTGCGCTCTACCTTTTTGTTGTGTCTGGTCTGTGTAATTCCCCCGCTTCCCATTCTCCCTCTTTCCTACATCCTCTCCTTTTATCCTATTGCCTCTATTATCCTTCCCTCTTTAAGGGCGTTGTACATTGGGTCAATTCGACCTCCGGGTACTGTACTTGTATTAATTGGCAAGCACACGTCCTCTAACCTAACCTAACCTAACCTACTAATCGGAATAGAAGTCATGAATACAGCACTTTTAAAACCTGAATCTAGTCTTCTTGCCCATTCCATTGCTATGGAAAGTCCCACCGACTGACGACATGGATTTAGATTTGTTAGTAAAATTTTTTTTTTTTTTTTTGTCAAATTCCTATCATTATGGGGAAGGAGGTTATTATAGATCCTTGTGGGAAATTCAATACCGAAATAAGTGAACAGAAGGTAGTAGCCACGCTGCGCTTCAGACTAACAAAATATTTTTGAATATTACATATTAAGCCTACGAGTTTTTATTACAAAGAAAAATGGAAACCATCTTGTTTTTATAGTTTATTGGACTGTCTATGTAAATACGAGTGCTAAATACTTGTAAAAACTTGTTTTATATTCTTCTATAGCCATAAATAATTCCTCTATATTCCCCTCTATATTCCACAGGCTGTTTTCGAAAAGAAAAATCAAAAAAGCGCACACACTATTTCTCAACTGCAAAAGAAACTGGACAGTTATACGAAACGTGTTAAGGATTTACAAAATCAACAATTTCACAACAAATCACAACACCGACAACCGCGTGAAGTTTTAAGAGATGTGGGCCAAGGCTTAAGGTAAAATTTAAACGAATTTTTATTTTTAGTTCCAACAATACAAACTTATTTGATTTGATTTGATTTATTTTACCAGAAATGTCGGTGGTAATATACGTGATGGCATTACCGGCTTTTCGGGGTCCGTCATGTCAAAACCACGGGAATTTGCGCATTTGATTAAAAATAAATTTGGCAGTGCTGATAATATCAATCAAATGTCAGGTACTACATCCAAATGTTTTATTTTCGTCAGCAATTAATGAACATTTTTTTCTTTTTAAGAATCCGAATTGAACAGTTTAAATATGCCTGCGAATCAACATGAAATGTTAGGCAGTACTACGCCTAACAATGCCATACCCACCGCTTCAACAGGTTCTGGCGGAGGTGGCATTAATGCCGGTGGTACTGGCAGTGGTAAATTTAATAGTGAAAATGGCAGCGAATGTAGTAGCGTTACCAGTGAGAGTATACCTGCCGGGTAAGTGAATTTAAAGACTATAAGGTTTTCGAAATTAATTTAAAATTCTTGTATGGTTTTTTTTTAAGCTCTGGAAAAAGTCAATCGGGTGCTAGCCAGTATCATATTGTTTTAAAATCCTTACTAACCGAATTGGCCGAACGTAAAGCTGAAATTGAAAAATTAACTGAGCGTGTTGAACGTTTAGAGGTAAATTTTCCTTTTTTTTATTTTGGCCTAAATTTTTTCAATAATAGTCGCTTCATATTTGTCTGTTCTAGAATGCTCAAAAAGAGGTGACTAATTTAACTGCAACACTGGAAAGTGAACGTTATCGGGCCGAAGGTTTAGAAGAGCAAATCAATGATTTAACGGAATTGCATCAGGTGAGTAGAAATAATTGAGTATTATTGTAGTGGTTTTGAAATATATTCTTACATCAGTGAGCAGCAAAGAAAAAAAGCAAAAATGAAGTGAAGTTTCTTCAGAAGAAAATCCCAAAGTTGAACCTTTTGGCCTTTTTTAAATGCAAATTATTTTCTTTTTGTTTTCAATTAATCGTACTTTTCACGCAAAAAAGATTACAAATTAAAGAAGAATAGGTTGGGTTAGGTTATACGAACGATATGTGCCTGGCATTGCACCAAGAAGGTGCTGCCTCCATTGGGACATTGAATATCGATGGCTTAATACAGAAAGGTCGTATCTTACATTTTCAGTATTTTATAGGAGAAGGAAAAAACTTAATAAAATCTAAAACAAAAAGGTTATGTTATGTTTCTTTTAATTACTGTAAATCAACTATTCGTCAACATAGGAACCTGAATTTTTCAGAGGATGTGTATGGGGGTTTTGTCTACCAGAATATGTAAAAACCCCGATTTTGAAAAAAAACGAGATACGACCTTTCTATATTAAGCCATCGATATATACAAATATACAAAAAACCCACCTTCCCGTGTGACGCTCTGTCAGATAATTAGCAGTAATCAACCTGAACTCCAAGCTTAAGTTTCCGCTTTGATTACTTTTCGATGCAATGCATATATGAAGGTTCAAATAACTATCTAGATATGGTTCTCAGTGTATACTGTACAAGATTACCTTCAAAACAAGCGTAACCCAGTACGGAGCAATGTAAAATATCTCTCCACCTCATTTCAAAAATGTAGAGTGGATTTTCGGCAAGAACTATGATTACGAATATTGAAGTCGCCATGGTCTAGTAGGTAGTGTGTTGGTTTATTAGACGAAAGGCCCGAGTTCAAATCCCAGGCCAGACATCAAAAACAAAATACAAAAAGTATTTCTTCGGCGACTTCCTCTCAGCAGATTTCTGGCAAAAACTCTGAGAGTAAAAATTGTCATGAAAAGCTTCTCAAAAAATCTGTCGTTCGGAGTCGACTTTAAACTGTAGGTCCCGCCACTCACGTATAAAATTAACGCACACAACATGAGTGGTGTTGAGAAGCTAGGCCGTAATCCTGACTGAAGGGTTGTAATGGCCAATTACATACGTACGTACGTATAATAGTATTAGTGTAATAGTATTATACTCTGTATTCGTAATCATAGTATTATACTCCGTATAATAGTATTATACTCTGTATAGTATTATATTCTGTAATCCTTTTTAACTTAATTCAGCTTTATATATGACATATGCTTTGTACTACGAGACCCTTTATTCACCATCCAACTTGACGTATATTCTCTTATCCCATTTAGCATTGCAAATTCATTGGAAATTCTATTCTGTTATATCCTCAATAGCAATATTGTTCGCTAGGGTTGTAAATGTTATCAAGTTATCAGTAAGATTTCAAAGGAGTGATCACATTGTAGAGTTCCCAGTCTGTTACCCTCAACATTGTGATGATTTCCATTGTCGACGTTGCAATAGTCATGTCGTTTGTAGTCATTTTACAAGCCAAAGGGATGAATCTACACATTATATGTGTTCACCTTTCTCTCTTTACCATAGAGACTCTTTAAAATTTCTCCGGACTATAGCAATATTCACTATCACTGCTGAGCGTTTAATTCCATTATAATAATAATGTGCTAATGATCATATAATAATTTAATGATCACATATTATTTCTATTATTTTCTTAAAGAATGAAATCGAAAATTTAAAGCAAACTATAGCCGATATGGAAGAAAAGGTGCAATATCAAAGTGATGAGCGTCTGCAAGATGTCAATGACGTTTTAGAAAATTGCCAAACTAGAGTAAGTTTCACAACGCTTATTAATTTATTTACAATAGAAACCATTCTACAAATAAAATCTCCCTCTCTCAAATAGATTTCGAAAATGGAACATTTATCTCAACAACAATACGTTACCGTCGAGGGTATAGACAATTCAAATGCACGGGCCTTGGTTGTTAAGCTCATCAATGTGGTACTGACTATATTACAAGTTGTGCTGTTACTAGTGGCTACAGCCGCCGGCATTATTATGCCATTTTTGAAAACAAGGTAATGTACAACATGTTTTTTTCTTTTTTTTTTCGAATATCAGTAGAATTTTTTTGCTCAATTTTTTATTGCATTTGCAGAGTGCGCGTTTTAACCACTTTCTTATCGATATTTTTAATTATTTGTGTGATACGTCAATGGCCTGATGTACAGGATATTGGCGCCGGTTTATTGCGTCATTTAAAACAGTCTTTGGTTGTTAAATAGATACATTTTTCTATGTATTTATAACAGAAGAAAAAAACTCTTTGTTTTTGGTATTTTAATTACGAAATTAAAGAGCTTTACAACAAATCGTGTATAGAAAACAAAAAACAAAAAAAAAACAACAAGAAAAACAGAAAGAAAAATTGAGAAATTTTAAGCACAGTCCGTTTATATATTAATTATTATAATTAATTAATAATATTTATATATGTACATATATAGATGATATACATACGATATATAAATAGTTTATAAGATAAGAAAGTAAAAAAGCAAAAAAAAAGTATCATAATTCCTATACCATTTAAATGTTAAAGAAAACAAAAACAAAAATATTGTATTTCATATTGAACATTAAAGTATCATCACACTTAGTTTATAGAGGAAATACCCTCCCCGCCCCCAACCAACACAATCACATATTTTCTTAACGTAATGCCACTCATAATCACATTTTTTTTTCTATTTTTATTTTTATTTATTTTTGTTTTTATTTTTATTTATGCTTTTGTAGTAATAAAAAAAGAAAAGAAATTTCAAAATGATTTTCAATTTTTTTTAATTTTTATTTTAATATTTTATTTTTAGTATAAAGGTAGTTTAAAAAAGTAATCGATATATGGTAACTAAAAACAATATACATACAATGTTTTATTTGCAATTCGTTTTGTTATTTTATATAAAAATTAAAATTAAAAATTAAAAGAAAGAAATTGTTTAACAAAAGTACATGGCCAGGCCTAAGGCGTATGTTTAAAATGTTTAAATTTTTTTTAATATTTATTAATAAATTTTTCAACTCTTTGGCTTTGCTTTGAAACACTCCAATATTTTTCAGACTAAAATTTCAAAATAATCAGCCTTATTACCGGTGTTTAACGAATCATTATCGAATTTGATAGTTTTTGTAATAGATTAAAGAAAATACAAACATTTTCTCTAATCCTTTAACATTGACTGTTTATTTTCTATAAATTTTTCCGTCTCTTTTTGGCAAGAGTAGGGCACTGCAATATGAGATGAAAGACAGTCTCTTTCTGCTCCCCAGACCCACAGTTCCGGCAGAAGTCAATTGCCAGAATGCCCAGCCTTTCAGGGATTCTTACGGTGGCTGTTAGAATCGCCATTGTGCCATGGACTTAAGGGCAGAAGTGAGTTGAGCCTCTTCTTGTCAATACAAGTCTAGCAGAGACTAGTAATATTGCACATATCCTCCTGAGATTCACCGTAAAACAAGTGGATAATATCCAAATAAATTGAGGTAATCGGAATACCTATGCCTGGACCAGTTCAAGCAATGTAATTTCTAACAATATCTCTATGTCCCGTAATCTTTGAAAGATTGCCGTAATTCCTCGGCATTCATGGACAAGAGGACAGATGTTGAAAGAACATTCGTTAGGGACCTAATCACAGCCTGACTATCCGAGTAAATCAAGGGATTTTTCAAGAAAGATTAAGCCAAAAATGCCATGACCTCTGCTTGAAAAATGCTGCGGTGATCAGGCAGCCTATAAGAAAGTTTAATATCAGACAGCCCTTAATTTAAAAGATAGAATGTATGGCCGTTTTTCACGCTGGAGACTTTTGTTAAACAATCGTATTTTTTATTATTATTAGAATAAAAGTAATATTAAATAAATAAATAAACGGAAACTAAAAGTATTTATTTTGTCCCAAAAAAAGAAATAAAAATTAAACCCAATACAATTGTAGGAAATAATTTAAAAAGAAAGAGTCCAAAAACATAACCAACTGTGTATATATTTAAAAAAAAAACATTAAAAACTTTTCTTTAAAAAAAATTATACAAAACAAAAACGTACTGCTGAATTAAAATTTATAAAAAAAAAGAAATACCAACTTTAGGAAAATTATGTTTATTTTTTTATTATGAATAAAAAGAAAAGATAAGAAAAAAACTAAAATTCAAAAAAAAAAAAGGGAAAATAATAATTAAAACTAAAATAAAAATTAAAACTAAAATTCAAACAAAAAAAGGGAAAATAATATGTAATTAAAATAAGTACATTAATATAAAATAATTACTTTTCCTATACGATTAAATTAAAAAAAAAAACATAAATATATAAACGAACGTAAACTAAAAAAATATGTAAGAAAAATTTTAAAATGTTACATAAAAATTATTATAAAAACTTAATTGCCATTTATGGTCCTCCTAAGGGAAGTCAGTCGCGAGTTAGCTAAATTTGCCACTTTCTTATTACTTCTGAAGCCAAGCTCAATACATTTTGTTTTACAGTAATCCCTCGATTTACGTCACAGCTGATTCCAAAAAAAGGCAACGTAAATCGAATGATGACGCAAATTAAAGTTAGAGGGAACAAAATATTTGACGACGTAAATCGAAGGATTACTGTACCTGTTTTGCATCATTTTCCGATTAGACAATAAGCAAAATATTTTTGTGGAGCTAACAACTGTGGCCATAGTAGTTTCAGCGGCTTCTTGTTAAAAAAAATACAAAAGTGTAGCCAAAATATTTACCTTTGAAACTTCTGCTCATTCTAATATTTAACGCAAAATAACTTATTTTTCTAATGTGATTTGAATAGAGTGGAATAAGACATCTGTAAGACCGACTTTGTTGAAGGCTTGAGTGATAACAACGGAACAAAAAATTTTTGTCTGAAGACTTGAAAGACAAAGACGGTATCCCTTCCAATTATAACGGTAATGTGATGAGCCCTGCTCAACTGTAGAATGTGAATTTCTTAAATCAAATTAGGATTTGGAAATTAAATTCGTTTGTTCTGTTATCACAGTGATGGCAAGTTGTAGTATTTTCTAGTATAGTTTTAAAAGAAAATGGAAAAGCTATAAAGGCTTGATGGATATAAATTTTAGGCTTTTCGAGCTTAGCCTTGGTCTTTTTTAAAACGGTGGTATTTAGAGCAGTTTAAATAAAAGATTTGTTTTATTTTTACTGCTTTTGTTTTTCTGTTTATTTTTTTTTCGATAAAAGCGGTGTCTTAGCTAACTTCAAGGACAGAGATCCAATAACATACATTAAACCCAAAACGGTTGCTAACTTAGAGGACAGAAAATGGCCATAATAAAGGGAATATATTTGAAACAAGGAAAAAACAAAAAAAAAATATTAAAAAAAAAATAATAAAAATTGGAAAACTAAAAACAGAAATAAATACTAATTAATAAAACAATTACCAATAGCTTAAATTAATACGACGAATATAGTTTTAATTGAAAATCATCACACAATCAATCACAGTCTGTCAAATAAAACATAAACATTTGCTTTCTATTCTAACTTTTTCTACTACTGTAACTATTTCTTTTTATTTTTTTCATTTTCTATAAAATAAAACAAATGCTAGTGTTTAATTTAAAACTTGTTTAAGAAGAAATTTTCGTAAAATTATTTTTTCTAAAGTAAAAACAAAAATTGTAATAAATAAACTAATTAAGCTCTAATTATTATAATTATTAGAAATTAATAGTAGCAATTAATAAAATTATAAATCTTATATAACTCTATACATCTATACATAACTTATATAGTATATAAAACACGAGAAAAATTTTGTGTAATATTTTTTATCTTTACTATTATAATTATAAAAATAAAAATATTAGTTTTTAAAGGCTCATTTACGTATAATTTGATTATTTTTGTAAATTATTCTTTATATTTATTACCTACCTACAATATATATTGTATAATGGAAGAAATAATGTTTTTTTAACTCTTATTTATATTTACGTATAGCAAAAGAAAAACAATTGAAAAAACAACAACAAAAAAAAAATATTATAAAAATTTAAATAAATTAAAAATTAAAAACAAGAAAAAGAATTGTAACCAGCTTTTAGCAAATTAAATGAATGGCTTAAAAGGTTTATAAAAAATATAACACAGGTATGTATGTATTGTACATATGTATGTATATGGTATGTATATTGTTTTATATTAAATTCTATACAATTCTAAATTATACAGAAGTTGAACATCGTTTGCGGAGGAAAAGGAAATTTTGGTTAATTCCCAGTATCCATCTCTGGCTTGATTCAGATTTCTGTTATTTAAGTCATCCTTCCAATATGGTTTAACATTGATTTTATTAAACGTTTAGTCTGGTTTTCAGCTTGATTCTCGATTAGGTTAGGTGGTGGTGTTGCTGCTCGTAAAAACACGTAAGTTTCCCCACTTATTTAAGTTTAATTTTACTAACACATTTCACTTAGTTACACTGTTGCGAAGAGTCTTCACGTGCAATACACCCAAATTGACTTGTATAAAGCGAGCAAAGACCTTTATCCTAAATCCCTTCAGTTCCAGATTCAGGATGTCAATAATAAGGTTCCCATTAACTCCTGGTATGACAATCACAACCTCCTTGGTGACTCTCGCAGCTATGTTGTGTCAGGAATATCCTGGGTAGTTGTGTAGCTGATGAAAATGCTAGAGCAGATATACTCCTTATCAAACACCAATTAATTTAAGCATATAATTAAATCGCTTACCTGACTGAAGAAGAATACTTCATTGACAGACTGACTCATCTGGCCTTAATCAGAATCAACTACTTACTACTCCGGAACGACCCGATACAACATCGGCCAAGGATTGTCAACCCAGCGAAAGCTTTATCAACCGGAAGTTTTTTTCCCCCAAGGGAAATACTTCCGGAGACAACTGCAGAACTGTTACAACAACAACAACTTACTACTTGGATCGTTGGGACATATCCATCATTTCAGCTATTCTCACAGGTCACTGCGAAGTAAGGAGATGATATATGGAGAGACTGCGCTTACCTGAAAATTATTGCTGTCTTATGCTCGTCTCTGGCTCGACGCAAATTTCTCTTTTTTCTCACTTTTTCTAATTTATGATTGCAAAAGTGTGAGTGTCAGTTGCTTATCCAAATGATATACATATGTACTCAAGAGATGCCTACTATGCAAACAGCCATGTCGTATTCCGAAGGTTGTAGTTGTCATTTTATAATCCATAAAATAATGAATATATACCCAGAAAGGCTAGGGCTATCAAATAAATACTTGCTGCCATTGCATGTTGTATATGGCATAGAGCACAGGGAATCAACAAGACCGTGCCGCTATATATGTAGATGTTAGTAACAACAACTTCAAAAATATTTCGGGGAAAAGATGTTTCAATAATGCACTTGACTAAGGCCATTTGAGGAAAGTCGTATATGTCTAAAATTGACACAATTCATGCTAAACAGAACAAATTTAAGTATAATTCCTTTAATATTGGCATATATTAATTAATGGAAAAAATTTGCAAATTTTTTAATTTTTTTTAAATTTTACATGCGTTAATAAAAAAAATAAAATTACGATAACTTTTTTTCTTTCCTTAGTTCCTTCAGTTTATAATAAATAAATTTGGATTTATTTAACATACCTTAGGGGTTTCAAATATTAAATTATTCTGTTACACTATAGCGGGTTAGATTTTAACACATACTTTTAGGATGTTGAGAAATTTTATAAAAAAAAATTCATTGTTCTGCTAATTCTGTTCGCCTGGTATTTTGTGTGTAAAAATTTGAAACGCAAAATGTTCATTTTTTGCAACAGTGGTGGCGAGCAAAATGAAAACAAATGAACTGTTTTCTTTTATATTTGGATTAAATCTTTATCTTGAGGTGGTTGTACTTTATTTATTGGTAATTTTCTACACTTTATGGATCATCCTAATATGATATAAAATCAAACCCTATCAAAATTGGCTTGAATGGAATAAGAATTTTGTTACTTTAACGTGGGGGTTTTTTGCTGCTGCTGCTGCCATAATTAACTCGTCCGTTTGTTGATTTTGATTGTTCTTTTTTAATTTATGTGTTTTAAAATAAAAAAAACTCTTGTGCTTGTTTTTTTTTATATATTTTGAGAAAATTTATTTATTTATTTATATAATATAATTTTTATATATTTGTTTTCTTGTTGGATTTCTTTCAATATAATTTGTTTGTTGGTTTCATTAGAATGCGTTTTTTAAACATTGTACATCAAAACTAAGCATTTCTTTGTTTTTGTAAATATTTAATCAATTAATAATTAAGCAGTTCTAAGTATATATATATTTTCAAACTCTTCTTTTTATAGATTTTTTTTTTAAATAATTTTATTTCTGGTTTGATTTTTACAAATAAATGCTTAAATGTTTTTAATTAAATAGTTATTTTTTTTTTTACTATTTGTTCTTTTTTATACACACATTTTTTTGTTTGTTTTAAATATTTTCTGTTATTATATAAAGATTTTTTATTTATAATATAAATGCAATTTGAAGAAAAATAGAGATTTTGCTGAAAACTAAAAATAAAAATTAATCGAAACGAAATAAAATAAATATAAAAATTAAATTAAAAAAAGAAAAAAAATAAGCGTAAAAATAAAACAAAAATGAGATTCGAACGCAGAAAAAAATGCATGAAAATATAAAAATTTAAAGAAAACACAAAAATGAAATTAATTAGAAATAAAAAATTAAAAGTATGTATTTAAATAATAATATAACAAAAGTAAAATAAAATAACATAAACATAAAAAACAAACAAATAAGAATAAAATAAATTAAATAACAAATAATTTAAAAAGAAATAAAAAATAAAATGAAAGTTGGAATATAATAACAAAAACAACAAATTTAATAAAAATAATAATAATAAAATTAGAAATAATAAAATATGTATAAAAATTATAAAAAATAACAAATAATAATTATTTAGCCTCGTATACGAAAACGCAGAACTTCCAAGCTGATGATTACAGTGTCACTGTCATTTTCAATTCCAATTTCAATTTAAATTTTCTTACTTTTATACTGCTGCGTTTTCAAACAGTAAATTGCTTGTTTGGTTCATTCCGTAAATAGTATGCAGTATTGGGAGATTTAAAAATAAATTCAAACAACGGCAGCTGTTCAAAATGTATGTAGATTTTTGTGATTGTTGCTATGTTACTGTATGCTATAAGAAAAAAATTGAAACAACAATATAAAAAAATATTAAAAATAATATAAAAATATTAAAAAAAATAATTAAAATAAACAAAAAAATAAGAAGATAAAATTCGAATGAATTCAATTAAAAAATAACTGAAAACATATGTATAATCGAAATATAATTAGAATATAAAAAAATAATTTTAAAACAATAAATAAAAAAATAAGCAATAAAAAATAATTAAAAAAAATAATTAAAATAAATTGTTTAAAATAAAATACAAAAAAAAAAATAATAAAAAAATTAAAATAAAGTATGAAAAAGAAATAAAAATTAATAATTCAAAAAGTTAAAAATATACAAAATCAAAAAATTATTGAAAATAATTAATAATAAAAAAAAACAAAAAGAAATTAAAAATATATAAAAAATGAATAAAAAAAAATAAAAAAATAAAAATAAAATAAAAAAAAACTAAATAATAAATATAATAACAAAACATAGTGAAATAATTTAATAACTTAAAACTCACAAAAATATAAAAAAAAAATATTATTTGTCTTTTTTTCTATATTTTCTGTATATATTTTTTTTTAATAAATTTGTTGTAAAACATATTCTTAATATTTTGTTTTCTGTTTAACAAAGGTACTTAAAAAATAAATTCTTATAAAATAATCAAAAGTATACATATACAACTAAAAAGGAAACAGTAATAAAATTAATTAAAAATTATAATAATAATAAAAACATTTACACAAAAACAATTAAAATTAAATTCCTTTCATAACTCTAATATTGTATTCAATTTATTATTATTTATTTTATTTTTTGTATTTTGTTTTTTAACTATCGAATACAATACAATATAAATTATATGACATTTTTTTTATGCACAATACACACAATAGTTTTATAATTTATGTTTTATTAAATTAAATAACTTAACAAATTTGTTACTTTTTTTACTTAAAATTATATCCTTTATAATGTTTATTTTTATTGTTTTAATAATATTTATTTCTAAATAAATTATTTAATAATATAGAAGTAGTACGGGCGACAACACTAGATACAGAAGACTGACTAAATTTTTTTTCTTTCTTTGTTTTTTGTTGAAAGTTTAAAAGGAATTTGGAATTTCCTTATTTTTTTTGTTTGTTTTTCTTAAGTAAATGTTTTCTTTAAAGGGAAAATACGAGGGGGGTTTTTACTAATTTCAAAAATTAATCAGAAAACGAAATTTCAAAATTGAATTCTTTTATTTTTACATCATTTTGAAAACATTCAATACGACATATTCTATTTTGTTTATTTATTTATATTTTTAGAAAACATTTTCAAATCATACAATGACCGATTAAATATCGTTTTATTTTTGAGGAAATTTATTTTAATTCCAAAAAGCATGTACTGGGTTTCGTCATACTTTGGTTCTTGATCAAACACTTTAATCCCTGCAGCACACCACGTAACCTCTATTTCAAAAGAAGTCATTTATGAACTGCTTAATACAGGGTAAGAACTGAATTGTTTAAAGCCAGCATTGATTGAAAACTTACATACAATATTGGCCATAAAAACTCTTTTGTTAGAAAACAATTTTTTAAACCATCCATGTTGTGTGCTTTCACTTTTTATCGGTGAGTGGCGAAACCAACAATTTAATGCCGACTTCGAACAACAGACTTGATACCATTTTTCATGGCAATTAGCTTCTCACACAGCTCTTTTCAGAAGAGTACTGAAAGAGGGTTACATACATACATAATTGGCCATTACAACCCTTCAGTCAGGATTACGGCCTAGCTTCTGAAAGAGGGATGCCAAAAGAAATATTATACAGGAAAAACGTCCATTAAGCGAGACCATCAGATGCCATAATATTTTGTTAAGACAATCTTTTGCCACCTGTTGCAAGTCCAATTGAAAGCTATTTAGAAAATATAGTCCAGATCTTGCTCAAATCGTCTACAATTTGTTTGTTGGTTTGGGAAAAAGTTCTCACTTTACATAAGAACATGATTTTCGAAATTAACTTGATCCTTTGTTAGCCTCAGAGTCAAGGCTGGCTTCTAGGACGTTTTGTGTATTCAAAAGCGTGTTGCAGACACGTGTTAAACACCAAACAACATTTTTTCAATGCTAAATTATGAATTTTCAATTTGTGTTTAAATTGAAATTTGTTTTATAGAAGGTTGAATTACAAAAACTTATGGGTAGTATTCTTAAAAGGGCCACTGCATAGAACATTTTTCTCAGTTTTACTTTTCCTATGTTTTCTTTAAACTAATTGTTTTTAAATAATTCTTATCTAACCGTTTAAATAATTGTAATTATGATAATAATAATGATGATAATAATAGTAATAATGATCTTAATAATTAAGTACAATCAATACATGCTTCTTTATAACTATTTGTTTGTTTGTAGAGGAGGAGTTTGTTTTTTTTTTTGTTGGGTTTTTACCTTTACAATTTAATTTGAATTTAAGCAGTTTACACAATTCAAAGTTAAGTTTGCTTTAGAATTGTTTTTTAGTTTTTCATTTCTTTTTTTATCTTCTTTTTAACTTCTCCTTTATAAGAATGACAATTTCGTAAGAAGGAAATTTTGTGCGAGATTTGTTTTTGTGTCCTTAGCTGGCTGGCAATTATTTATGTTTTTCTGTTCTTGTTTTGTTTTTAGTAAGAATTTGTTAAAAAAAATAACACACAAAACTTTTTATGCAAAAAAAAAAAAAAACTAAACGCTAAGCTCTTTACGTTTTAGGCGGCGTGATCAGCGATGAGCGCTCTCTTCAATGCTCAAATACAATACTTATTCATATTCATATTTATTTATAAGATTTTCTCAAAATATCCTGTTTTTCTTCTTTTTCTTTTTCTGTTTTTTTGGTTAGGTTTTCTCTGTTTGGTTTTTAAGTTTTAAAGGTTTAATTGTTATCTCTCTTGTCATGGCTAATAAAAGCTTCTTAAGAATTTCGTTATAAATCAGAACCGTTAGCTGCTACCACCCACAACAGCGGGAGCCACTTCAATGGGGGATTTCGCTGTGCTAGCCAATGGAGCCGACACTGTTTTGTTATTGGTGTTATTGCTAGTTTCGAGTTCGGTCTCAGTTTCTGGCAAAGTTTGATGGTACAGAGCTCCACTGGTGGACAAAGATTTCAAGTAATGTACAGGCTTAATGGATTTCAGTTGAGTGGTGCCATTAAATTTAACATTTACCTCACCCACCATACTTAAGGGATGCATCGCTTCCTTATTGACTACTTCGGCTGCAGCAACAGTTGCAGCTGTAGCTGTAGCTGTTGTTGTATTATTTTCTTGTAATTTTTGAGAATTCATTTTCAAAGCACTGTTTCTTTCGGGTGACAGTTTAATGGGCGAGGTTAAGATGGTGGGCGTGGTGGTAAAGGTTTGTCTATTCGTCAATGGCGAAGTAAACACAGCTGGTGTGTTTTTATAACCAATACGACTAAATAAACTGCCTGAACTTAAGGAACTACTGCTTTGCGTACTGCTATTACTGCTGGTACTGGGCGGACTTAAAGGTGTACCCACACCACTGTCCACCTCCAACGGACTCTTAATATTTGCCATAAAACGATCCACTTGTTCGGGCAATTTTAGTTCATCGAAACGTGTCAGTATGTCCTTGTCATCGTAGTACAAACGATTGGGTCTCTGCATGGGCTGTTGAACGTGTCTGGTAGGCGAGGTTGAATCTTCACCACTGCTGGTGGCCGTCTCATAACGCTGATGCCTTTGTTGTCGCAACTGTTCGTAGGTGCTCTCAAAAAAGGGTGTCTTCTTGGTTTTTTGGGGCGAACCATGTTCTTCTCTTTCGTTCAGCTCTTCGAGGACTTTCAGTGGAAACCCCAAGTGACTATTTACCGAAACCGATTTACCTATTTTACGCTCCGCAAACAATGGTTTACGCCTCTGCTTTTCGAGATCATCCAATTGCTGTAGAATACGTCGTATTTCTTGTGGTATTTCCAAGTCGATATTACGTTCGGCTAAATGGGACACATAACGTCCCAACGTTTGTATGGTCAATTCCAACGATTGCACTTGAGTTTGCAGGCTGGTGATTTGTGACTGTTGCGATGAACGAGTCTTTTCCAATTGAGCTATTGATGACTGGGCAAACTGTAAGGATGGAAAGGAAAAACAAAAGAAAACATATTCGTATTAAAAAAAATTTTAAAGCCTCAACGGAAACTTACTTGTAATTGCTGTTCCAAATGGGTATTTTTTGATTTTTCCTGTTTTAACATATCCAAGTGATGATTTGTGGAGGAGATTTCCTCTTGCAAGACATTGTATTCCACATTATATTCCATCAATTGTTTCTTAATATCCAAATTAAATACCTAAGGAGAGAGCATATGAACACTTTAAAACTTTGAAAACTTTTTAACCTTGATAAATACGCACCATTTTCATAACTTTTTCCATAGTTTTTGCCTCAATTTTGGGCACCACTGTTTTAAGATAATCCATAATCTCTTCGAAATTATCCCGGGCCAATAATTCATCCTGATGTACGGTGAGCAAAGCAATGGCAAATTTAAAAATTACTTCGGATGACTCCAAGAACATTAAATCAAAGACGCGAGCCACAAAACCCAAAGGAAATTGGGAACTGAAAACGGTTAAAATCCAAGGAGCAGCATAAAGTGTGGGTGAGACATCATTTTGATCCAACCAAACATAGAGTTCGGGCAAATGATCCTTAACCAAACGGGAGAGCTGATATAATTGCAGTTGGAATTTCTTCATATCCGGTAAATATTTGGTGCGCATTTGCCGATGAAACATTAAATGTTTCAAAAGCTGAAATGCATCCGCTTCTTCACACTAAGGCGAGAGAGAGCGAGAGAGAGAGATAGATAGAAATAAATACAAAAAACATCTTCAATCTGTTATAAGGCACAGCTTGCTTACATGCAATAACAATATGCCGCATATGAAACCCAAACCCTGGCAATAACCCAATTCAGGATCCAAAATAGAATAGGCCTTTAGCAAATTAAATAAGGACAATTGACCCAAGCCCAAGGGATCCTTATAGAACTTATGATTGGGAAACGTACGACCCAAGTCTATGAAAATGGCATGTTGATGTTCAGTGAGATTTTTCAATAGCATGTGATAGGGCGTATTAAAGTTGGGAAATTTATTGGTGTCCACTGGTGCCGTATTCATGGAATGCTGTTCGGCCAAGAAACTCCAAACATCGCCACGTTTAGAACGTGGTACGCCTGTCTTTATGGCCTGTGCTAAGACTTTGGGATCCCTTTTATTGCCAATTTTCAGCGAATCACGTTCTATAAACATTTCCCAACGATCGATGAGCTGTTTGTCACACGGTATGATTTCCTCATAATCTAGTTTAATGCGCTTCAATTCATTTTCGTTTTGACGGGCTTGCAGCATAGCATTTTCGGTTTCCATGCGATTGAGTAAAATAGTCTGCCGTATGGCGGTCTTCCACAATTCGCGCAATTCCTCTTTGGTGCGTTTGCCTTGTTTGGGTTCTGAAACAAGAACAAAAACACGAAACCATGTTTACAAATTTCATTTAAAAACATATTTTAACGTAGGCTCCTCCTCCGCACTTACGTGTTATTCTCATGGGTGACATATATTCCGATTGAGCATTTTGTTCCATACCCTTGGAGGGTGTTACGACACTATTAAGTATTGCCTGGCGCCAGGAACCCTGATGGGTTTCAGATTCCTTAGGGCTATTGCCCACCTTAATGAAACTAAAATAAAAATAAAAACCTAAACATTCTAAAATAGAATATTTTCCCCAACTTACATATCCATCATGGGACTCTTTAATTGTTCTGCTGTGGGTTTACTAGGACTGGAGGCATTTATGGAGCCAATAGTATTCGAACGGGATCTGAAATTTTCTGGCGGTGTATCGGCTTCTTCTTTACCGCCCTCCAATTTAGGTTCAGCTGAACTTTCCCGTATTTTATGTTCTTTTACCGTTAAAGTATTGGCGGCTCCGATATCATCTTTGGAGGCCTTACGCTTGAGCAAATGATCAAAAGAGTTCGTTAACGATCTTTTGGCCTTCATAAATATGGTACTGCCACCCAAATATTGATTTAAAAATTCCGATCTATTTTCGGCTGTATCATGGACATGCCTTTGCTGTCTCGATTCACAGTGGGCCCTTAGTAGCATCATTAAAAATTGATTTTGTTCCACCAATGGTGAATTCATCTTTTCCGAACCATAAAACTTGGCCCATATGGTATCCTGTTCATCATCGCTTAAGGTCTCTATGCGCCTAAAAATCATATTCTGTGTCTTCTTTTCACTTAAACCCTCCACATCGGTGCAGAGCTTGTGGTACCACAACATTGGACAGTGATCGCACGAGAAAATCTGTGTAGCCTCTTTGCGTTTTTGTTCGGCACATGTTACAAAAGCCTGTGATATTGCGGCCACTATATCATCGCATACATGATCCGATTGACATTTGAATACATAACCTATGTAGCCATCATTGTGGGCCTCACGACAGATAATGCCAAAGTGATCGGCATTCTTTTGACCCTGGGCACAGCTGGCCACATCTTTAAAGTCCTTATAAAGTAAAACCTGTTTGCGATCAGGTGAGATCAGTCGTAAATCGGAGCGACCAACTAAAAAGACCATCGTACGATTCTGTTCCACATACGGTGGTATACAGCCATAGGAAGCGGAGCGATCACGCTGTTTGGGTATACTACAGCAGGAGAAACGAAAGATAATGATTTTAATGATTTTCAATAGAAAAAGGATAAAGTTTTAAAAATAGAAGGGGTGGTTGGTATTCAATGGTGAAGTGGTTTAAAACGATTAATTGAGAGAACTAATGGCTGCAACGAGAATGGGCCCCTGTTCCTCATGTTCAGACACTTGTTTAGTTAACCAAGATGCGGAAGAATTGAAGACGATAGAAGATTTCTTCTTTGACTGTCCGGCTCTTGATGGCAGAGAGTTTAAACACTTTGTCGGATCCTACTGTTCGGGCTCTCCTAAGGATTTTTATAAGATTGGATGGGCTGAAGGATACGCATTCATATTTGCTTAGCTTATCCTTCTGCTTTGTTTTTTGTGCTATTCTTTCTCTCTCTCTATCTCGTTTCCTTTTACTTCTGTTCTTTTCTCTTTACATACATACATACATACATAATTGGCCTTTACAATCCTTCAGTCAGGAATACGGCCTAGCTTCTTTTTTCCTTACTAAGATGATATAATGTTACTGCTGCCTTTAGTGCTATTGAACGGGAGTCTACCAAGATGGGTTTGGCAGTAAATGAGGACAAAACAAAGCATATGTTATCGACAAGTAGAGACATGCGGCGTATTGATTCTCAGATTACGACCGATAACTATACTTTTGATACAGTCAAGGAATTTATTTAGCCGTTACCACCAAAAATGATGTCAGTCTGGAGATCAAGCGTAGGATCACTCTTGCCAACTAGTGCTACTATGGTCTCAATAGGCAATTGAGTAGCAGAGACCTCTCCCGTGCGACAAAACTAACACTCTATGAGACTCTCATCTTCCCCGTGCTTCTTTATGGCGCTGAGGCGTGGACCCTATTAAGCACTGATGCAGCAGCCTTGGGAGTATTCGAGAGAAAAGTACTACGTAAGATCTTCGGTCCAGCACGAGTTGGCGATGATTTCCGCATCCGATCCAACAGCGAGCTGTATGAGCTCCTCAACGACATAGACGTTGTGCAGCGTATTAATATCCAGCGGCTGCGCTGGCTAGGCCATGTCGTTCGAATGGAGGAGGATGCTCCGGCGAGATGGGTATTTGATGAGGGGATCTGCGGAAGTCGGCGAAGAGGACGAGCTTGTATCCGTTGGAAGAACCAAATCGAGGAAGCCCTGTTATCGATTGGTGCGACCAACTGACGTAGGTGCGCAAGAAGCATTGGTGCCTAGAAGGATGTGTTGGGGCAGGCCGAAATCCGTTAATCGGGTTGTTATGGCCAATTAAGTAAGTAAGCAAGTAAGATGATATAATGAGATCCATCACATCTGGTTGTTTTCGTATGGCTATACACAATTTCATACCTGTTTAGCTACCTACCTATCGGTGACTCTACAAACCGACTTGAGGTATTTAAATTTTGACAGAAGATGCCTCACAGAAGCCTGTTGATAGGCACGAATTGTGTTGTCCTTCTAGTTAAGTAATGAAAAACTAAAAGAGTCATGGACTTAAGAGACCATTTCTTGTATCAAATAAAAACTAGCTTTTCTTCTCTTGTACACTTCTCATTATAAAACTGTTTTACAGCGTTATGTCAGAGTTCGAAAAATGATAATAAAATTTCGTTTTAAATCACTTCACAAGTTTCAATTGAATACGCACTGTTGTTTAGGGTACACCCCTAAATAAATTAAAATTTCTAAATATTCCGTCCTGATCTGTATTCCAAATGCAAATGCTTTTTTTTCGATAAAGGAAAACTTCGAAATCCACACACGTTGCACTCGAAATACAGAACAGGGATGTTTTATTGAATTTGAATTGAAAATTTTAATTTAAAATTATTTCTAAATTAAATAAAGAAAAATAAAATGGAAAAAAGAAACATGCTGGGTATATAGGGGGAAGGGAAGAGAGCGAAGGTGAATTTAATTTCACTTTCGGTACTCCCTATAGCAACTCTACATAAAGCAAAAATGAGTTTCGAATTCAATTTGCAAAGTGGCGAAATATTGAAATTAAAATCAAAAATTTTAAAATAATTTCAAAGAAATCAAGAGTCATTAAAAATATACATATTTTGCATGGGGTGTTGTGTGAAACATGCTGGGAATCGGGTATAAAAGCCAAAAAATAAAAAAAAATATGTTTCCAATGGATTAAAATAAAGTCAAAAATGCTTTAAAAAAAAGGAGGTGCCGCATAAGGTAAGGGGAGAGTGTTGGTGGTTCGGCAATAAAAATTTAAAAGAAAGCTGTACTCATGTTAAGTCACAGCTACTCACTTATCCCCTTGCTGTTGTTCTTGTTGTTGCTCTTGTTGCTGTTGTTGATATTCATGTTGTTCATGATCTTGTGCCATGTTGTGATAGGCACTTTCCTCACCCTGACGCGGTGGCGTAGGATGTTTATTGAGTATAACATTGGCAGGCAAAGATTCTGATTCATCAATAGCATGTGAATCATTAGAATCCATTACCTGGTCCCTAATTAAGGCAATGTGTGAAATACAATTACAAAGGGAAACATGAATTAAGCAAATATTCTATCTATGGATACCTAAAAACCTAGCTTCATAAACTAGCACGTTTTATTTCGCTTACAAATCTTTTTTTTTTTTGATAAGAAAATTACAAAAACTTACTCTTTCTTCACATTGATTTCCAATTGACTAATGCCCCTCATTAGACGTCCCTGTGCAATGGGCAATTTGTTCTCTTTATTATCCTCTAATGATTTGGTTTCTTCTTCATTGCTGCTGCTGCTGGCCCCAGTGGAGGTGGTTTCTTCCTCTTTTATTTTAATTTCCAATTTTGTTTTGGCATTTGCATTGGTATTATATTCTTCCTGTTCTTTAAGATCTTCCTGTGCGGCCTGTTCTTCATCCTCCTCCTTGACCTCGTTGTCTTTGAGCGAGCCAGATTTTAAATCAATTGAACCGGTGCCAACGAAAGCACCTTCACTGTTAATGGACATTTTACGATTCGATGACATTTGCATTAGACGCTGTCGTTGAGCATCGTATGCCTTAAATTTGGGTAGAGCATCATCGATAAAGGAGAAGGGCACACGTTTGTGTGAGACACGTATTTTACCCACGTACATGACTTCGAAAAAGTGAGTATGATTAGGCGAGATGTCGGCTAAGAGGGAGAGATTACTTTGAGCTGAGGTAGAAGTTGGAATGTTAACCTGCAACAAAGTAAAGGAAACAGTTTAAGAGAGAGTAAGGAATTTAAATTGTAGCCAAAATAACAAAATTAATATTCAGCCAGGATTACTGCCTAGCTTTTCACACTACTCATGTTGTCTGTGTTAATTTTATACATGAGCGGCGGGATCTACAGTTTAAAGTCGACTGCGAATGACGGATTTTTTTTTTCAGAGTGCCACCGTGGCACCCGGCTTCTGAAATCGAAAGCAATAAAAGGAGAAACAATTTTCAGCTTGAAGGATATTTCAATTATCCTTCAGTCTGAAATTAATCCTTCTAATTCCTTAGCTTTTGAATCTTCTTTTGTATAGATTCCTATACGATTCCTTACGTTTTGAGAAAAGCCTTTTAAAAAGCCACTAAATATCGACTACTCCGCAAAATATTGTAACGAACGTTACGTTAGTTTGCCTTTATAAAATATAAACTTACCGTTCCTGCGGAATTATTGAGACCATGTGTATAGGATTTCGATGATTTCATCTTTGCTGTTGACGTTGCTAAACTAGGACTAGCATCATGTTGAGATTGGCGCAAAGCCTCGCTAAGTTTTAAATTTGTTGCCGGTGTTGTATGCACACCATTACCGGATAAGGCCTTTTGCAAAGAACCCTCAGCGGCCGTACTGCTGTTCGAGACTAATGTCTGCGGTATGCTGCCAACAGAGCCGCCCAATGTATGGGCTGGATCACGCATTTGATGCATTAACTCGGCCATCTGAAAAGAAAGAAAGGCAAATAGAAATGTAAACTTTTATTATTCATTTACTTAAGTTGAATACAATAATTTTTTATTGTTAATAAAACATTAAAAATGAAAAGAAAGAAAGCTTTATTTAACGCAGGTTTTAATATTAATCAGTCCCTAGAGATGATGGCTGTTAAAAACAATTACAAGTTAATTGTCAACTTTATATAAGAATTGCTGGCCTTAAACAGCGTTTACCTTGCAATTTACCTCAAACCACACCCACATGCCAGGCAAACAAACAACCACTAGAACATGTAAGTAAGTAATCTGAGGGGGTACATAAACTTTTATAACTCACTGTGTGCAAAAAACCATTAAAAACCGAAAAAAAAGAAAAAACGAAGTTACACAAAGATTTTTTGTGAGGGGAGAAGTAAGGAGTAAAGATATAGGGCGACAGAAGACGTGGAGAAACTATACAAAAAATATGTGTGTGTGCTTTTGTTGTTGTTGTTTTTTTGTTGTAACTGTAATACGTTACGTGCCTGAATGTAGTGACCAACACCGTTTACATTATGTGGTGTGTCTTGATACGAGATTGCATTGTATTTGGTGGTCTGTTGTTGAATACGCTGCTCCTTTCGTTCCCGTTTTTAACAATGAGTGAGTGTGTGTGGAATGAATGTACAAGTGTATATACGAACCATGTGTATATGTATGTCTGAAATTGTTATTGAATAATTAATTTGTAAATGTTCATTTGCGTATATAAGGTTTTAATGTTTTAATATCTCAATACTGTTGTACACTCGTATAAGGGCCATGTAAATGATAAAACCACACCAGACAGCCCAAAACAAAAACTACCATTCTCAGTAACAGACTCAACAACAGACTCAACTCGTTTGTAGTTGGAGGATAAAAGTTCAATATTTACATGCACTATCCTATGTAACGGGAGCAACAAGTTCAAAAAGGTTAAAATTCATGTTAAGCACACAAGTAAACATGCAAACATAAACACACAAACACACAAACGCACAACAAACACGCTCAATAATAATAATAATATTTAAAGGTAAAGGGTGACTTTTTAAAAAAAAGAGTCAAAGGGAAGTTTTCTGTTTTATTTCTTCAATTTCAATTGCAGTAGGAAGGCGACTAAAGTATTTCGCTTGCTTAGTGATTATGATCAGAATGTTATTCCGTTGCTGTATTTGGTGGGTGGTTCAGCTCTATTATGAGCGACTGATATCGGGATAAACAAACAAAGGTGACCTGATTCGTTTGAAGAGAGCAAAGCACCTGAAATATGCTTCCAGATTTGAAATATTCCATCTTGCTGACTTTCGAACACTTGTAGCAAAAAAAAAAGATGGGAAAAGTTGGTTATGGCGAGGTTAGTTTACGTTAACGTTACGTAATACATTCTCATTTAAGGGTAAGGTTCCACTTAAGGTAAAAGTTAGGCCCACTATGATATCACAAATCAATATTTAACTCTGGTATCCAACATTTCCTATAGAAAACTATCTCGACTCCAACATAAATCTTCGTACTGCATTAATCCTAATTTTAAAGATTTCAATCTCATTGTCTTCCATACATCTTTTACAGAAGAAACTTGAGGAAATTTCATGTCATATCAATAGACTTACAAAAGGCCAGTGGCATGTGAGGACAGCAGAGTTTAGCAATATTGTACGTTCCGTCCTGCTGTTAACGAAGTTAAACCTCCCGGCATAGCATCTGAGGAATATCTAGTTTAGCTGAGGCAATCGGAACACCTATGCTATGTAACATGTTTATCTGAGAATTCCTAGCATTCATGGACGAGTTTGGATACGAGATGCTGGACCCAAAAAGCATTGGAATGGTCTTGACATTCAGCCTACTCTGTCCAGCATTTTGAAGCCTTTCGACCATCGGAAGATTGAGATCATCATAAGGAAGAATATAGTCGTAGTACAATGAGTTTGGACACAGAGTGTAGTAGAAAGAAAAATGCCCCTGCTATGCAGAGGCTATGGCAATAGCTCTTCAAATATCTGTTCTCTGTACTGTTCCCTAGAACGGAAAATTTTGCAGAATTTTTTCGTATCAATACTTATAGAACAGCAAATATCCTCACAAGAGTTCATAGATAACACATGCTTCTAACAAGTTGAACATGTCATTCAATTTAATCAATGTCTCTGTGTCCGAGGACTCATTTTAAGCGATTGGTGCATACATTATAAGGAGGAGTAAAAAAAACTTCTTAAATTTTAAAACTTCTAAACTAATATGATGAAAAATTCTTTGTCTTTTATTGCATCCGAACTTAGGGTGATTGGTGTTCTTGTCAAGCTCTTTAACCATTAAACCATTATGATCGATTGATAGGCTCCTATTTGATCATTCGCAGAACATACACCCGATACGTTCCTATACCACGTGAATTATTTTCTACATTTCCCTGTAAAGCCATAGACTTGACATTGTTTTTTTTTGTAGAATGGGGCAGAATTATGTTTATTAACAACAGTTGTACGTATGTATGTACATACTCAGATGCTGTAGTAAACATAACATCAATAATTCATCGGTAGATGTAATTAAATATGGTAAAAGTGGGGGTGGCGGGTTGGTGGGGCGTAGGTTGTCTGTTTAAAGAGTTTTTTTTTTCTCTTAATGGGAACTTAAATGCGGTCACAATGATTAAAAGAGGACTATTTTAAGCATTTAACTTTATTAAAATTTTATACAACAAATTATGTCAAGTATTTGTGTATTTAGAGGGATAAAATTAAAATAAATGAGAATCTAGTGTAACCATTAAATAATTAGTGAAGTTACATTCATGATATTGAAAATAAAAAAACAAAAATCATTAAATTAAAAAACAATTTTGCTTTTAACTGTGGCATGGGTCCAAGATATGGCACTACATTTTTGAATCAGGAAGACTCAGAATATAAATTTTTTATCACCAACAAATGTGTAAGAAGATTACACACACAACTCTGAGACCGCATTCATCAGAATCATATAGTATAGGAGGGAGTGGCCGTAGTATAGTAGGTAGTGTGTTCGCTATTAAACGAAAAGCCCGGGTTCGAGTCCCAGGCCAGACATCAAAATGAAATATGAAAACAAAATATATTTCTTCGGCGACTACCTTTCAGCAGATTTCTGGCAAAAACTCTGAGAGTAAATAAAACCTGAAAAGCTTCTCAAAAAATCTTTCGTTCGGAGTCGACGTTAAACTGTAGGTCCCGCCACTCACGTATAAAAATTAAGGCACACAACATGAGTGGTGTGAGAAGCTAGGCCGTAATCCTGACTGAAGGGTTGTAGTGGTCAATTATGTATGTATGTATGGGTGCAAGGTAAGGCACTACATTTCTGAATTAGAAAGACTCAGAACATAAATTTCTTATCACCAACAAATGTATAAGAAGATTACACTCACAACGCTGAGACCGCATTCATCAGAATCAAATTGTATTGGATAGAAGATAGAGTGGTCGTAGTAGAGTAGGTAGTGTATTGGCGTATTACCATAGACATGAGCCTGTGGCTTAACCCTAGGCTCAGACAAAACAAAATTTGAAAAAAATATTTCTTTCGATAACTTCCTTCTCTCAGCAATCTTCTGGAAAAAACTCTGGTAGTAAAATAAAATTGCCTTGGAAATGTTTCTTAAAAATCTGTCGTTCATTAAACTATATGTCCCGCCACTCATGCATAAATTTAACACCCACAACATAGGTGGTGTGAGTAGCTAGGTTGTAATCCTGACTAAAACGTTGCTTTTAATCCAAAAAAAAAACATTATGATAATAATTCAAATCTATTTCTGAAATTCTCAATAAGAAATTTGATTGCAGCAACAACTAAAATTTTTAGTTGCAGCAATTATTTACAAAAACAAATTTAATTTATTATTCAATTCAAAATAAATTCTTGTTTTCAATTCCACTTTATGTCCAGCAAATTTAATACCTTACATGTACGTATGTATGTATGTATGTATGTAAGTAAATATGAACTTATGTATGTTTACTTAAGAGAGTCAAGTAAATGGAAATAATGTTATCCATCCCAGTGTACATGAGGGTCAGTTGTTTGTGTCAAGTAAACTATTCCATGCCTGTTGCATATTTTTTAAAATTTTTATTGTTTTTGTTTCGCTCTCTCTCTCTGTTTCAAATGTTTATTTAACACATATTCCCTCAGTTTACGTTTTTGTTTTTGTTTTGTATTTAAATTGTTGCTATTCTGTTTTACAAAGTTAATAAAGTTGTGTAAATATGTATAAATAAAGATGTGAAAAACATTTAAAAAAATTTCGTTTTTTTTACAAACTATGCCTCAGTTAAGGTTGTTTAAAAATGTTTTAAAAAAAATATTAAAAATTTAATTAATGCATTGAAATAAATTGTTTCTCTTTTTAATTATGAAATAATTTAACAAAGCTCTGGAAAAAAAATTATTTCCAAACATCATTTGAGGAAAAACTGGTACTCGGACTGTGTGACATCGATTTGATGCGTTTCGCAAGTGTTGCTTTTGACACGGACCTACATAAGTTAAACAAATTCGAAAATTATAAATTAAATGGATAGATTGTTGTTGTTTGTTGACAGTCAGGCTGCCCTTAGGGCTATTGCGTCGGTCTGCTGCAAATTACGGCTCATTCGCGAGCGCAAGGAGTCGTTGAGGACTTTTGGATTAGACCGTATCCGTCTATGATGGGCTCCGGGTCATAGCAGAATACTGGGCAATGAGACGGCGGATGCCCTCGCTAGGTTAGGTTAGCTTTCTGGGGGCGATTTAATAGTTGGTCCTGACCCCCCAGTCTGCCACCTTTACGGCCTCATCAATGGATGGGTCAGGGAGGAAGAGCAGAGGCGTTATGGAAACGGATCGGGTTGTTTTGTTTCTAGATGTCTATGGCCTGCGGTGGACAGTAAGAGAACAGGTTGGCTGCTGGGCTTGGATAAGGCCAGATTAAGGTTGGTTGTCGGTTTTATCACGGGGCACTGCGAGATTAGGTCGCTGACAGACTATTGAAGGGCATGTTGCGATGAGGAGGAGTTGGAGACTATCGAACACCTCCTCTGTTACTGACTAGCCCTTGGTATGTGCTCACCCTTGGCAGGGCCTTCTTTGGGAGTTTGAATTCTGTGTCGAGAGCCGAAATCAAGTCTCTCCATCGATTCATTATTGGCTTAGGCTGATTGAGAGGTGCTAGGGCTTCATCAGTGTAGTCGCGCTCTACCTTTTTGTTGTGCCTACATACCCACATACTTGGCCATTACAACCCTTCAGTCAGGATTACGGCCTAGCTTCTCACACCACTCATGTTGTGTGTGTTAATTTTATACATGAGTGGCGGGACCTACAGTTTAACGTCAAATCCAAACGACAGATCTATGAGAAATTTTTTCATGGCAATTGTATTTACGCTCAGAGTTTTTGCCAGAAATCTGCTGAGAGGAAGTCGCCGAAGAAATATTTTTTTTTCGTATTTCGTTTTGATGTCTGACCTGGGGCTCGAACCCGGGCTTTACGTCTAATAAGCGAACACACTACCAACTAGACTACGGCGACTACTTTTGTTGTGTCTGGTCTGTGTAATTCCTCCGCTTCCCAATGTCCCCCTTTCCTACATCCTCTCCTTTTTATCCTATTCCCTCTATTATCCTTCCCTCTTTAAGGACATAGTATAATGGGTCAATTCGATTTTCGGGTACTGTACTTGTCTTAAGTGACAAGTACACGTCTTCTAACCTAACCTAACCTTGTTGACAAAGCATTGAAAGCACTAGGGTTCAACGAGAGCAGGGCAATTAGGTACCACACAATTTGAGGCCGAGATATATTAAAACAGAATTTTTCAAATTCAAAAGACTGTTTGAAAGTCAGAAAAAAATTATAAGAAATCGTATCTGAAAACCGATCATCCATGGTGTCAAGCTAATTGCCAAAATCTAGACCAGACGATAACAGGAGAACTGTATCGAACTACGACCAACACTTAGGGAATGTCTCCTATTCATATAGGGCATTGTGTCGGAAGTAAGTTGTAGAAGGAGGGAATGATAGTGAGAAGTGTGTGATAATTAATTAATTGGTCATTACAACCCTTTCAGTCTGTATTAAAACCTACAGATTCTGAAGTCGCCGTAGTCTAGTAGGTAGTGTGTTTGCTTATTGGACGTAAGGTCCGAGTTCAAACCCCAGGTCATACATCAAATCGAAATATGAAAAAAAAATATTTCTTCGGCGACTTCCTCTCAGCAGATTTCTGGCAAAAACTCTGCGAGTAAATAAACCTGCCATGAAAAAGATTCACAACAAAATCTGTCATTCGGAGTCGACGTTAAACTGTAGGTCTCGCCACTCACGTATAAAATTAAGGCACACAACATGAGTGGTGTGAGAAGCTAGGCCTGACTGAAGGGTTATAATGGCCAGTTATGTAATTATGTATGTATGATTCTCACACGACCCATGATGTGTGAATTACAATCTCATTTATCTGTGACAAATCTACAGTTTAACATCGACTTCGAACGACAAAATTTTAAGAAACTTTTTTTTTGTTTTATGGCCCATGCAAGAGGGTTAATAAAATAAATGTTAATCATCACTTTATAAATTTTAATTTTTATTTTTTTTCTTTGAATATGGAATTGCTTAATAATTTCTATTAAAAACAGAATTTATTTTTATTTTATAGTTTTCCTCTGCCTAAAAATAGTTCGTTTTTCTTTTCAATTTTTTAATTGTAATTTTCCTATGTATTATTTAAGAATTGCATGTCAAAATTGCAAAATGTTTTAATTTGATACAAATTTCTTTTGGCACAATTAACGAAAAATTTAAAGACATTTAAAGGCAGGAGATAATATATGTATTTTTTTGTTTAAACAACAGAAAAAATAAAAATTATTTAAATTGCTTTTATTGTGGCTTGTAAGAATGGATATTTTCTTAAAAGTTTAATACTGATCACTTTGAAATCATACAGCAACGTCATGATCAGAAGCAGTTTTTTCTTTTCTTCGGCCATATGTTTTCTATTTATTGTTTGAAATAAAATGTAATTCTTTTTAAAGCTAATACTATACATATGTATATAATACAGGGTGCTGTAAAAGGAATGTAAAACGATTGACTGTTTGATAATATGTAAAGCAGTTGAAAGAGATTTCAAGAGAGACCACAACTTAAAGTCGTTAGTAGTCGCCGTAGTCTACTAGATAGTGTGTTCGCTTATTAGACGTAAAAGCCCGGGTTCGAGCCCCAGGCCAGACATCAAAACGAAATATGAAAAAAAAATATTTCTTCGGCGGCTACCTCTCAGCAGATTTCTGGCAAAAACTCTGAGAGTAAATATACCTGCCATGAAAAAGTTTCTCATAGATCTGTCGTTTGGATTTGACGTTAAACTGTAGGTCCCGCCACTCATGTATAAAATTAACACACACAACATGAGTGGTGTGAGAAGCTAGGTCGTAATCCTGACTGAAGGGTTGTAATGTCCAATTATGTATGCATGTATGTACAACTTAAATCTGTTGTATTCAGTGGCTACAAAGTAATGCCGCACGCCATACACGCCAACAGTTCAAGACTTGTGTATATTGGCACCGCTAAGGACCCCACAACATTTGACCGAACTCGTAATGCTTGATCGACCAAAACAGCATCACTACTGTTCAGAACGCCAGATGAAACTACAATATAAACAATGTACCAAATAATAAGGCATCAACAGATACAATAAATTTTGATAAAAAAAAAAAAACATGAAAGTGGTTCCGTACAGAGTGCAACGGAGTGCAGTGTCAGTGCTGGCCTTATCTGATAAACCTCGTATAAGCATAAAATGATGTTCACGATAAGAACATCTCCAGTTAGGCAGTATTATCAAATTCACGGTCTGGCTATGATTAAAAATAGACACAAGCTGAATGAGAGCATTACGACAGCGATATAACCCCAGGGCTTTCAAAATCGACGAAATTATCATGTTGGACACGGATAGGTTTTTACTACTTGCGTAGCATTATAACGAATTAAAGACAGTAGCTCAATAGATATAGAAAAACGTGTCAAATCGTCAACGCCTACACCTATGTGTGTGTACACACATGGAGAGTAAGTACATATATTAGTACATATAGGCATATGCACTTTGAAGATTGTCCTAGAATGCCGGCATTTTTTCTAGGAGGGGAATGTGCTACGAGAGGATAGACAATGTGGAACATGCACTTTTCCAGTATAAATATCGGGAGAAACAAAGGCATATCACAGCTGGCGGCTACGTCCGCAACTCACTAGGCTGAGGATAAAGAACAGAAGGTCTGTGAATACCAGATAACCTTAATCAAACCTGATTTAATAATGGGGATGTAGATTAAATGATGAGAACGATATGATCCAATAAATAAAATCTATCACGAAGGAACGTGCTATGCTACAGCGCTGCTATTACGATCATAAAAAATAGAACAAAAACATGTGACATAGCTGGTCACATTTCATCGTGGATATATTCTACATGAGTCTACTTAAATTCCAAAGAGGCGCGCTCAGTGTAGTTATCGGTGTCATTACGGGGCATTGCATTATGGGTACGCATGTGAGGCGCATTGGTCTTGGACACCTCGCTAACGACTTCTGCAGAAGCTGCAGAGATGAGGAAGAAGAGGAGACTGTCCCTCACCTGGTGGGTACATGCCCGGCTCTTTGCCAAAGGAGAATGAAGTACTTGGGTACTTACTACATGGATAATCTGGAGGAACTGTCAAGGATTGACATAGGCAGCCTAAATCGCTTCATCAGGAGCTCAGAGTGGTTTTGAGAGAAGGGGATAGCGGATAACTGTGCTAGCACAATGGGCCCAATGTGGCCTAAGTGAGTCCATCCAAATTTTTTTCTCGGATGGGCAGCCAGCTCTACCTACCTATATCCTGCAGGCACCTTAATTAACGAACTAAGGAACTTTCAATAACTTTAGGTTATGTGTGACTCTCAACTACAACCGCTTCTGCAGAAGATATGGACAAGAATGGCAATGATAGAATGGTAGAAGTAAAGAGCGCTGAACATTTGCTCCGGCATTTAAGGACCAAAGACGTAAAACTTCTGGTTGCCAAGAATTTATCAGAAAAACTTCTATAGCCAGAGGTAATTTGAATAAAATCCATAAGAGTCATAAAATTGACAGAGTGGCTAAAAAATACCAGTGGGGAATTATAGACATACAGAGGGACCTTTGTCACTACCTAAGTGAACTAATCTTAAGGCTGTTGCCAATATCAACCAAATTTATATCCTCTATCTATTATAAGTTATAGATTTGTCCCAAAGTCAAAGAAGAAGAAGAATTATAAAGAAAATAGGAATCACTTTGAAAATCTAAAAATAATTTGAAAAAAAAAATTTCCATTTCATCATCGATCACTCAGTGAATAGATGATGATGATGATCATGATGATGATGATGAGGAAAAAAATGATTTTTTCTTTTTTCTTTATCTTTTTTAATTTTAATTTAAATTTATTATAGAGAAGCAATTGTGGTTTTTGTTAATTTATTTAAAAACTAATACAAGTACTTGTTCTTCTTCTTGTGCTTGGACTCATTCTTTTATTTTTATTTTTAAAATAAAAACGATTTAAATTCTTGTTTCTTTTTCTTTTAAAATTTTTTTAATTGAAATTAAAAATTTTGTCTTGAAATACAAATGAATTGCCAAAAATCATTCCGTAATTTTGTAAGTGTGACACATTTTTGGTACTTTTTTTTGAAGTACTAAAAAATAAAAGGGGAACAAAGCGAATTTTTTCTTCTTTTTTTCTGATTTTTTTTTGTTAAGAAAATAAATGTTTGCCAAAAAGACAACGCGACCTTTATTTTAAAGTATAAAAAAAAGAAAAATATTTTTAAAGTGTTAGAGAAGAGAAGGGGGAAAATAGAAATTAGATTAAAGAAAAGTACTTTTAAGAAAAACTACATATAAAATTTATTTTTATTTCTTGTTACACTTGCAGACAAAATAGCGTCGTTCACTGTGTTTTCATTGTATGTACAAGTATTGTGTTAAGCAGATGGCCTTGTTACTGTGAGGGATTTTAGCCAAATAATTATAATTTCTTTAGCATTACATACATACATATGTACGTATTTAAAATCGAATAAGTATAAGAAGCAAAAAACATATACAAATGTATGTACATACATATGTAAGACCGCTGTTGCTATTATGATATCACGTTTTAATACAATGATTTTTGCCCGTTTTCAATCATCATTGTCGTGTGTGCTTAGATACTGAAACTGAACAATAATTTCAATATTTCGTCGTCGTATTCAACAATTTGTGACGTTAAATACTGTTTTTATGTTGCAAGCGTATGTAGTATGTTCATGGGAGACGTATGTAAGTATAAAAGCGATTAGAAAATCTTTTTTAATGATGACGAGATTTTTAAAAATTATTTTTAGGTTTTTCATCGTTTAAAATACTTTTCATAAAACACTTCTGACATGTGTGATATTAGACTTTGACATTAAAAAAAAAGGAAAAAAATTTTTGATTTTTATGAAATTTTGCTATATTATCTTTAGAGCATATCTTTAGAGCATTAAATCTGCTGAGAGGAAATCGCCGTCGTCATATTTCGTTTTGATGTCTGACCTGGGGCTCGAACCCGGGCTTTTATATCTAATAAGCGAACACACTGCCTACTAGACTACGGCGACTACTAAGAACGTCGACAGACATAACAATTACAAAACAACAGTAGGATTCTAGAAGTTGCCAGACCAAAAAATTATTTAAATAATTTTATGAATTTTTTTAATTTAATTAAAATAAATAGCAGAATGTTATAGAATTTAATCAAATATAGTACATATTTACTTAAATAATATTTAAAAATTGTTATTCTTAAACTCACAGAAAATATTCGTTTTTTTTAACGATAAAAACGTAACAAATATCAGGTGCTTTACAAGCCATAAAAAATAATTTTTCTTCATGTTTTTAACACGGTAAATAAAATATAAATATTTTAAACGTTTTTTCTTTCCACGTTTTTTTTTTTTTGTATTTTTCTTTTTAATAGTTTTGAATGCATAAACGTGCCAAAGGCGGTGCATAGATGCAGTTTCTCAGGTTATAATTTATTTTAAAATAACAGTCATTAGAGTTCCTATGCTCGTTTGTTCTTTGGACGAATTAATCAATAACACAATATGTTACTCACTCGTGTTCTCTCACTCTTACTCTCTAATTACCTAGTGAGGCAAGACAGACTTTGTAATATATGTATGTAAATGTTTTAATTCAAATTGAATTCTGCTAAAAAAAATTTAAAATTGTTAAAATAAAAAACTAAATATAAATGTGTGTTTATTCTACATTTAACCGGTTTTTTTTCAACAAAATGTTTTATAAAATTTAATAAAGCAATAAAAAAAAAACAGAAAATATGCTTAAGAATCATTTTTTTTTTTACAAAAAGAATTTACATTTTATCATGACCTTGAATATTTAAAAAAATAAAATAAAACGCCGGTGTTGCTAAAAATACTTCTGATTTTTTGTTTTAAATATTTACAAAAGAAAATAAAAACAAACTTTATCTGGCAATTAGTTTATAATTCATTGTATAACTTTCTAGATTTTGTTTTATTTTTTTTTTCTGTAAATGAAATTGGGGTTCCGAAAAAATATTTGTTTACAAATTTAATCCAAAATTATGCATACATACATACATACATAATTGGCCATTACAAGTCATTGGCCCTTCAGTCAGGATTACGGCCTAGCTTCTCACACCATGTTAATTTATATTTATATTTATTTTATACTTGACTGAAGACAGTTTAGTGTCGACTCTGAACGATAGATTTTCGAGAAAAAATTTTTCATGGCAGCTTTAATTACTCTCAGAGTTTTTGCCGAAAGTCTGCTGAGAGGTAGTAGCCGATGGATGGATAGCATTTTGCCAATTTTGGGGTAAAGCTATTACTCCCTCCATCAGTGTAAAAATTTATGGGTTTTATAAACGAAAATCTGCATTTTGTCGATCTGTTACTTAGTTGGTCATTAATACAATCACGTTTTGTCAGTATTACAACCTAGCTTCCCCTACCACCCATGCTGTGTGTGTTAAATTTAAACTCGACGCCAAATAACAACAACTTTTAATGGTAATTTTATTTACACTCAAGAGTTTTTTTCACCAGCTCATAAGCTAGCTAAGGCCAAAGATGAAACTCTCAATGTCTGAAATTCCAGCAGAGTCTTATTCACCAAGGCCATTGAGGAACCACAGGTCCAAAATCTTGAGCCTTCGCTTCGTCAGGCTAAGGTAGAGATACAGAACATAAACCCTTGCCCTCAAGACACAATGTTTTGATATAAAACCTGGGAAAATCCTAACAGATTCGTATCTCTGTTTCACAACGCATTACGTTCTATTTAGAACGGTCAAATCTTCTCTACTGCTTATGTGATGTTCTTTCTCAATTTTTTCCATGATTAAAATGATTTTTTAGTGATTAGTCTGATTAAAATCAAATCAACTATCTTGTTGGCTCGTTTTCTGGCATCATTTCACAAATTTTCTCAGCTATCAGTGATGCAAGAGGAGGCCCTTTTCTAAAATAGAAAAGCAAAATATGATGGAAATGTTTCGATTTTTTTCTAGACGAGAATGTTTTTAATAGCAAAGTGAAGGTTAAAAGGTCACCTTTCAAACAAGCTATGATGCAATTAACATAACCCAAGATATTACATTTAACCCAAGATATTACATCTAACCCCATACTTTATAACCGAACTTGTTCGAGAACCTTATGTTAATAAACGTTAAATATTTTAAATATTATTTTAATCCGATGTATACAAAAACAATACCATAAAATGTTAAATTTTATTTAAATCAATAGAGAATGTTTATAATTAAGAAACTTTAAAAGTTTTGGCATTTAGTTTTCAACACTTACATTTTCGTTTTTTTCTACTCGCACAACGGCACGTAACCCTCTCTCTCTCTATCGTTCTATTTGGCTTTTAAAAATTTTTAATCACGTAATGCTTATAAGAAATGTATTCAGCAAAATGGTACGCTCTGGGCATAAATAATACAAAAGGGGGACAGATTTTGTAATAAAGAAAGAAACATACATGAGACCTAGTTTAAAAGGCCTCTTACATGTCACACGTATGTATTTTACAACTGACTTGTCACATCTTGGAATACCATTAAAGCCTTGCTTATGTAAAAGTCATCTGACATTCTAATTTGAACTATGCATAGGATGCATAGGATCGGTATCAACTGTGTCCACCATAAATTAAGCTCATCTTAAAATTGTTTTGGCTTTTATATTATAAAAAATTAAAACCAATTCCCACTATGGCATTACTTTAGTGCCGTGGTTAAAGCAGATATTGTTTATCATGTATATTATAATGTATTCTGTATTGAAAACAAATGTTTATTTATGTATATATTTATAGTGCCAAGTCAATGAACGATATATTGCAACATGGGTTTCCAAACCGCAAGTCTAGTAAATCAGACTAACAGACAGATAATATAATATAATATAATATAATAAAATACATATATTTCATGTGAAGTGTTCATTTATTTTATGAAACGTTTTACAATCGAAGAATGCGTAAAAATAGTGAACATTGAGCACAAAAACAGAGGTCATTTAAACGTGCTTAGTTTTCGATTATTAAGGAGTAATTGTAGTCATCACAATCGTCCCACTGTACAAGGACTTTGAAGAGAATACAAACATGATCAAGTCGGTACATAATTGCAATGTATCTACTGCTGGAAATATCACTTGTGTTAGAGAAAATGTGCCCTCACATTTACAATTCATAGGTTAGGTTAGGTCGGAGTGGTAGCTCTGATATCACAAAGCTGACTTGAGAACGCATAGCGGCTCGTTGTGACGCCAAGGGTGAACGCAATCCTTGTACTGACCAAGTTCCACCAAAATCAGGAAAGAGGAAGAAGTTGGTCAGCGCAAGGGCTGCACAACAAAAGCACGACTACCCCACACTGGAAAAATAGCCAGAAAGTTTGATGAACGAAGCTATATCCTTGATATCAATAGATGATAGCTCCGTCAAGCTGACAAGAAATGGGGAGCCAAATAACGTATCTACACCTAGCAAGAGACGGGCATTGACAAAGAAAGTGGTTAACAGTCTCCTCTTCCTCAGCGGATTTACATCCACGGCAGAAGTCGTTAAATGGGAGCCTCATTCTTTCCGCGTGTCTACCCATAACGCAATGACCTGTAAGCATGGCCAATGTGGTTGAGATGATGTCACGACTAAGACCAAGAAATTGGGTGGTACGCTTTCTATCCATCAAGGGTCAGGTAAGTCTAGCGGTGGACCAGGACTCCTTATTGACCCAGGATAGGTTGAGTCAATTACAATTCATGCAATAATTAAATCGACTAACCATTCACAACACGTCATAGATATGATCAATGAGTACTAGAGCTTTAGCGATGTGGCTTATTTCTCATTCGGTTTTGTTGACTTTGAAGTTTCCTTTCTTGTTAACTCAATTGAACACTACAATCCTTAAGTTACGACATAGCTTCTCACATCACTCATGTTATGAATGTTAATTTTAAACATGATCGGCCGGATTTACAGTTTGTAGTCCACTCTGAACAATAGATTTTTGAGAAGTTTCTCAGAATTTTTGATGGACTCTTATGGATGAAATTAACATACACAACATGGATGTTGTGGAAAACTAGGCTCTTGTCCTGACTAAAGAGGTGTTATGCCCAATTAAGTAAGTAAGTCAGTGCAGTATATCGGAAATTGTTTCGTTGGCAGGATACCTAGGTTCCCAAAAAGGGGAAAAGTGAAGAAAGCTAAGAATGGGTTTTATTTTAAAGAAATTTAAGATTTATTTACCAAATTATGGATTTTTAAATGATGTAAAATCGTGTACACTATAAAGCTGGCCCTGACACTATTTTTTTTTTTTTTTTTTGTGAATATTAAGGCACTCCTAACTGCCTATGTGTAGAGTCATGTGTAAAGTGTATGCCAGCAATTTTTTTTTCAGAATTTTAATTCAAAATTTATAGACTGAATATCGACAACAACAATTACAAAAAAAGGACACAATATTTTCAAATTTCCGTGATTTGTTTCCCTTTTTTTTCAACTTCTATTCTTATGCTCTTTGAAATCAAATTTGAATTCGTTTTCAACGTGCATTTCCTGTTCATCTAACATTCCATTCTATTCTGCTTTGCTCTCTGTTCTCTTCAGCTCTGTCCTATTCAGTTTTGTTGGCAAAAGTTTTTCTTAAAAAAACACTTTTTTTTCATCGTTTAAGTGAATTTGCAATACTTTGTTCGATTGAAAACGGAAATAAATTTTTAATTGTTTTTCAAATCAAGAAAAAAAGAGAAAAAAGAAAAAAGGGAAAAAACAAATTAAAGAATAAAAAATATTGCCTCGGCAAAAACATTTAAGGTCAAACTTTTTTTTTCTTTTCAGATCAGATCAGACGCATTCATTATTTCTAATTTGTTAACGATGATGCTGACACCGCTGCTCGGGCACTGCCACTACCACTGCCATTGTCGCTATTTCTGTTGCAACTGCAACTGCAATTGCAGTTCAGTTCAGTTCAGTTTTGTAAAACTAATCAAGCGTATGATTGTTGAGAATTATTTTTACAACAATTATAATTAATTTTTCTTTTTATTGTTGTTATTATTATAGCTGCTGTATGTATCTATGCTTCTGTTCTTTGTTGTTTAATTGATTACTAATGGGGGTATGCACAGCACAAGTCGTTTAAATTTTATTTTAAAACCAGTAACACGAGTAACGCGAGTAATTTGTTATTAATTAACCGTTAAAAGAAAATCTCTGTATGTATTATATTTCTAGTTTGTTTTTTGCCTATTTTTGCAATGAATAATTAATGGAATATTGTGTTCATACATACTTAAAGCGATTTAATTGATAATAATTGAATTAAAATTAAAAATAAAAAATAAACATGAGAATAGAGATTAATGAGCCCTTTGGCAAACAATTTTTTAATTACTATTAAACAAAAGCAAACATATAAAGATAAATTCGATTTATTAACCAAACTAAACCACTTGTGATTCGATAACTCATTAGGTTAGGTTAGGTTAGGAAGGTATTTGAAACATCTTAACATGGAATGTTAAGTCGCCGTAATCTAGTAGGTAGTGTGTTCGCTTATTAGATGTAAAGCCCGGGTTCGAGCCACAGGCCAGACATCATAACGAAATATGATCAACAAAAGAAAAAAATATTTCTTCGGCGACTTCCTCTCAGCAGATTTCTGGAAAAAACTCTGAGAGTAAATAAACCTACCATGAAAAAGTTTCTCAAAAAATCTGTCGTTCGTAGGCCCCGCCACTCAAGTATAAAAATTAAGGCACACAACATAAGTGGTGTGAGAAGCTAGGCCCTAATCCTGACTGAAGGGTTGTAACGGCCAATTATGTATGTATGTGACATAACATGGAATGAAGAAAAAAGAGAGAACCTGTCCTACAGCGCCACTGCAAGCTCTGTTAGATTTAAGTCCGCTGCAGAATTCGCCGTAATGGTTCAAATCCATAGATCAGTCTTCCGGAACAAAATGAAAAATTAAAAAAAAAAAATATTTCTTCGGCGACTTCATCCCAGCAGTGTTGTGGCAAAAACTCTTGAGAGTAAAATACAATTGCCTTGAAAAAGACGTGTCGATCTTAAACTGTAGGTTCACGCCCTATCCACAACATGGATAGGGTGAGATGCAGTAGGTTGTAATCCTGGCTAAAGGGTTGTAATGGTCAATTAAGCAAGTAGTAGAGGTCAAAGCTTTAGAGATTATAGTTAGACTGATGGGAGACAAGTATAATATGACAATAATGACTGACAGCTCATTCCTTAATTGTCCCTTGGACATAAGTAGTAGACTTTATGATTTCATAATAAAAAAAATAATTAAAATATAAATAAAAAATTATTTACTAAAAAAAAACGATTTAAAACTGAATACTTGTTGCAATAAAAATTATCGGGTTATATAGAATATATAACGAACCAACAAGCAATTGACATGCATAATTAGTTTTAAAGCAAAAAAAAAAAAAGAAACATAAGAAGCAACGATAGGAGGGGGATTATTGTTATAACTCTTGAAACAATTCCAAATATTTAGAGGTGACAGGGTAGTGGGTAATAATACATACGGCACGACTTTTCGATAAAACGGAGGCATCGCTAAGCGATGTTGTTAAAATTGTATCACGATGACAGGGTACAGTGAACATTTTGTCACAGTAAAATTCTTCTTCTTTCTTATTTCAAATTAAAGCTGGCTTTTTGCGTAAGCAGCACAAGTTTAGAAATTAAAATTTAACTTTAACTCACTTTTTAAATTTCCAGTTTCTTTTTTTATATTTATTTTTTATTTTATTTTAATTTTTTTTTCTTTCTTTAATTAAAAATAATATCACATACAATCAAATGAATATAAAACACTTTAATTACATAATTTATTCATATTAATTTTTTTTTCAAATTTTTTTGCTTGTAAAACTTTATTTATTAATTTGTTTACAAATTTTTAAACATTTTTTCTTCTACTTCTTCTTTTGGGTGTTTTTTTTTATTATTAAAAGATTTCTGAATAAAATAATATTTCTCTTGTTCTTCTAGATAAGATTATAAAAAAAGAAGAATTTTTTTTTCATTTGCCTGTCTTTTTAATTTATTTGAAGGGTTTAAAACCATTTAAACAATTGTTTTTTTTTTTTGTTATTAATTCTGATGGCTTTTAATGGCTTTTAATTAAAAATTCTGTTTTCATGTGTTGAATTTATGATTTATTTTTTTTTTATTTATTTGTATTTATTTTGTTATTAAAATTGTTGTTATTTAAACACTTAAAATATTTATATTTTGTTTATTTATTTTCTTTTTTTTTGCTTATTTTTAAATACGCGATTATCACCTTGAGATAAATTCAATTTAAATCGTATTGAATTCAAATAACGCGTATGTAGTATGTACTTTTGGGGCGTACTTTTTTACAATTTTTTTTTTTTTTTGGAAAGTGTTAATTTTCTTAATATCACATTTAAATTTTCTCTTTTCTCTTGGTTTTTTTTCTTTCTTTTTTATAAAAAATTATAATTTTTTTACTTAAAAAAATGTTATTTTTTTCCTTTTATACGAAACGTTTACCGTTGCATGTTAAACGTTAATTAAAATATTTTCAACTGATTGCGGTGGCTGGCAAACGTGTGTGATTTTCATTCTTTATTTCTAAAATTTGCAATGATTGTTTTTGTTTTTTGTTTTGTTTTCTATTTTGTTAATAAATAAATAGAAAATTAAAAATTACAAAAAAAAAAACCGAAAAAAACCGAACAAATAAATTAAAATACAATATATACACGGAATCTACATACGTAAGATATACGATATACAATCTAATGATCATCGGGAAACTAAATGTTCACATGAATTGGAAATACGTTTACAAAATCGAGTAAAATAAACAGCATCTAATAAAATGCACAATTATTTCTATAGAGTGCACCATTTATAGAGTGTTTGCTTATTGTTTTCAGCAAGATTTGCTATGTCGTCGTAAAAAGTTAGAGACAACCGCACAAAGCTTATAAGTCCAACTTACTTACTTACTTACTTAATTGGTTATTACAACCCTATTAGTCAGGATAACAACCTAGCATCTCACACTACCCATATTCAGACCTTACAGATTCTCGTCTAATAAGCCAACGCACTACCTACTAGACTTAAATGGCGACTTATACTATGTTCAGACATGCACTTTTATTGCTTAAATTGCAATAAACGCCATTATTGAGCTCAATATTTCATATAAAGTTTCAATTAATTATTGTGCAATAAATATGCAAATTGTAATAATATTGAGTAAAACTTAAAATACAGCACTGTCATAAGTACGTACGTTCAGTGAGCATAATACACTTTTCCGAACACTTTCTGTTGATATTTGACAATTCAAATGTCAACAACGACAAACAAAAGCCAAAACAACAAAACAAAAACAATGTTGTTGAAACAACCAGCTGTTTTGTCTACCAGCTGTCAAATGAATATTGCTTATATTATGTCTGAACACTTAAAAATTTTTATTTAAATAACCGAATATTGACTCAATCAAAGTGCATGTCTGAACATAGTATTAAACGCTCATAAATCATTGAATTTTATTAGGAAAATTGCCGTGAAAATGTTCTCAAAAAGCTATCATTCGGAGTCCACTGTAGGTACCACCGCTCATGGATAAAATTGACACAATTAACATGGGTGAAATGAGAAGATATATTGCAATCCTGATTAAAGTGGTGTAATGATCAATTAAGTTAGTAAGTAAATGGTGAACAACTTGACATATGAAATCTTCTCATGTCTCACTCTATATATCACCACTACTATACATTCTTTGTAGGTCTTTTTGCCTATGTATTCTTATGGTTGAGGGTATTAATTTATTGAGCAAATGATTTAAGATTTCTTTAAACATTTATTCTCTTGACTTGTATCCGTATTATTTATTTATTTTACAATAAAAATAAAATGTAAAGAAATTAACAAATGAATAAAATGGGCGGTGGGCACTTTTCACACTTTTGGTGAAATACCAGCAAATGAAATACAAATTTTAATATCTTTTTGCCTTCTTTCATTTTCTATTTAATTTTTTTTATAAAATGTTGAGTTTTTTCTCCCTCCCGCAAAGTCACAATTCAGCTGATTAATGCTTACTCTCTTATTTTAATTAAAAGACAAACAAAATAAAAATCATTTAAATTTCTCAGTATAAATGTACGTGTGAGTCAATAAAAGTTTTGAAAAAAAAAGAATTATTCTACAATATTATGTAAACAATCATTAACAAAACAACAACAAAAAAATATGTAAAAAAAAATGATTTGACGTTTAAATGTAAACAGAAAATCTAATCGAAAATGATTTCAACTTTTTAGAAAAAAATTTTTTTTCTTTTAAAAATTTCCTCTGTCAATCCAAAGGCAATGGGATGGAATGTCCTTGACAAGAACTGAAATACAGGGTGTTTAAAGTGAAATTTTGTATTTAGTTGATCAACTTAAAACAATATTTAAATGTTTATTTTAGAAAGAAAAAAAAACAAATAAAGCAAAAGGATAGGATCAAGTTAAACGACTTCATGAACATACATACATACAAACATAATTGGCCATTACAACCCTTTAGTCAGGATTACGGTCTAGCTTCTCACACCACTCATGTTGTGTGCCTTAATTTTATAGTTGAGTGGCGGGACCTACAGTTTAACGTCGACTGGCAGGTTTATTTACTCTCAGAGTTTTTGCCAGAAATCTGCTGAGAGGTAGTCGCCGAAGAAATACTTTTTTTTCATATTTCGTATTGATGTTTGGACTGGGTCGCCGTGGTCTAGTAGGTAGTGTATTGGCTTATTAGACGAAAGGCCCGAGTTCGAATCCCAGGCCAGACATCAAAAACAAAATACAAAAAGTATTTCTTCGGCGACTTCCTCTCAGCAGATTTCTGGCAAAAACTCTGAGAGTAAATAAATAAAATTGCCATGAATAGATTCTCTAAAATTTGTCGTTCGGAGTCTACTTTAAACTGTAGGTCCCGCCACTAATGCATTAAATTAACAAACACAACATGAGTGGTGTTGAGAAGCTAGGCCGTAATCCTGACGAAGGGTTGTAATGGCCAATTATGTATGTATGTATGTTTGGCCTGGGGCTCGAACCCGGGCTTTACGTATAATAACCTACTAGACTACGGCGACTACTTTGTCACTCGATGCCTGCGACAATTTCAGAGGATTTCAGGCCAAACACTGCCATTAATACTCAGCTCCTGGGTACAAACCGGGCAGATCGCCAATTATCGAGATTCGTAGACAAAAGTGGAGACACGGACACAGTCTTTCATCTTACTTAATTGATCATTACAAGCCTTCAGTCAGGATTAGAATCTTGCTTTTGACACCATGTTGTGTGTGTTAATTTCATACTTGAGTGGCGGGACCTAAAGCTTAAATTTGTAATCTTGAATTAAGTAAGTTAGTTCTCTTGCCTCGATTTTCGTTTTTCCATTGCTAAGCCGACCACTTTAAATTTTTTCGAAATATTTTCGAATGAACGGTTGGCTCTGGTCCATCGTTTAAATGGTATAAACCTCTGATCTTCCACTCACTATGGTCGAATAAGAATTTTTGTAAAACAACTGTCTCAATAGTCATGCTACCTATTAAAACGTTGAGTTTATTCAGTAAGCCACACATCCATACATACATACAGTCAACCCTCCTATAAATCGGTGAGTGCGTACCGCGTTGTATTTATAAGAAACTCGGATTTAACCTTACAAACCAGGCAAATTCGTAGTGCGTTTTATTGAAACCGTCTACCGCGTTGTATGGAAACCGCTCTATAAGAAACTCGGAATTAGTAGAAATCACATCATTCGTACCGCGTTATATGGAGACCAAGACAAGATAAATTATTTTTATTGACTTAAAGAGTTCATATAAGGATTGATAAAAAAAAATTAAACTAAAAGACTGTTTTCCAACAAAAATAAGAAAGAATTTTGTAAAATTATATAATTTTTCAACATTCATCCTGACTGTCAGATATGAGTTGTAGAAACATGTTTAGAATGTCGTACACGGCTATGAGATAAGCTGGCCTTTTTATATAAAAATGTTGTTTGTATATCTCGCTTGTGCTTTTGCGTCGAAAATAAAACTGATATTAAACCCTCTTACAATATCTAGTTACTAGATTCATTCAGATGCTGTGCGGAAGGAACTTATTTTGTTGAACGGAAACAGCGCTGTACGAGTACCGCGTTATAGGAGGACTGTCGCAATTTCAGCTCCCCGTTATGTGAAAACCGCGTTATATGGAAACCGCGTTCTGAGAGTACCGCGTTATAGGAGGGCTGTCGCAATTTCAGCTCGCCGTTATGTGAAAACCGCGTTATAGGAGGGTTGACTGTATAAATTTTCTTTTGGTACACCCTGTTTAATTTTAGTACAACAATTGGAAATTCATCAATAAAAAAAATTGTGTTTTTTACTCAAGCCTATATCTACATATGATAAATAGAATGACCTTCACGTTTAATACTCGTAGGCTATCCATTGAATGTTTCTTGTTGTTTTTTTTTTTTTTTTTGTTTAAAATTTCAATTTCTTTTTTATTTGTTTTCATTTATTTATGTAAACAATAAATTCTTTTTTTTTTTCAATAACGGTATTAATTGTTATTGTTTTTTTATTTTCAATCTTTTTCTTTTTTCTCTAAAATTTAAAACCATACATCAGACCATTCCATCCCACCAGCAACCAACAACAATTCGATCGGTTGGTTGTATAATTTGTTGTTATTGCTGCGATTTTTTTTCCTTTCTTTCAATTAAAATTTTTTTTTTTTGAAAATTGTCAACAAGTTGTTTACTTTTCTATAAAAAAAAACAACAACAACAACAAAAAAATTTAATTGATTTGTTAATCAAAAATAGTAGGAAAAAAAAGAGAAAGAAAACCAGGCATAAACAATTAATGAAAACGAAACCTGGTTACAACTTTACTTTTGTGCATTTGCAATTGTAAAATGGAAACGGAATCGTGATTTTCAATTAAATAAAAATGCGAAAAATAAATACCCAGTGGAAAATATGAAAGGGAAATTTTTATAATGAATTACCTAAGCCCTCCCTAAGTGATCATATTCGACTTCCAGCATAAGTGTTGTTTATCTTCCTCCTCTTCTGAATATTACATTGCTTCGTCTCAGTTTCATTAATCGAAGCGAATGATTGCTCTGCTGTAGCAGGTGCTAGAATAATAGGTCTGCAATTATAATTGGTCATTACAACACTTTTAGCTAGGATAGCGACGTAGCTTTCCACACCATCCATGTTATGTGTGTTAATTTTATTCATGAGTAGCGGGACCCATAGTTTAAAGACGACTCTTAACGATTTTTCTTGGTACTCAGTCTCGTAACAATTGTTTATCTTCCACCGAATGCGAACCTGGATTCTTCGGATTTGCTTTTGAACACTTTAACTACTTCATACCACTGTATACATATACATTTTGTAACGTACATCTTGCATTGCCTGAGAACAATTGGTTTATATTTGATGTATTAAAATTGAAACGTTAAATTTCCTACTGGGTTCAATTTTTTTTAAACCAATACGTCTTTCTCTTTTTTTTTTTTTTGCTTTTTTTCATGCAACACGTGATCGTTACTTTGATTGCAATAATTTCCCCCCTTGAGTTTTTCTTTTTTCATTTAAATTCGACTTTTTTTCCAATCACGATCATTATCACTGTGTTTAGAGATGTCAACGGACACACACAATCGAAAATATCTTGTGAATGGTTATTGTTTTACAATAATTTGTTGTTACAACAACAAATATAAGTTAAGATACTACATATTTTCTGTTTCCTAATTTTTTATATTTAACTTACATAGTTTTAAGGATTAGGTTTAAATTATTATTATTATACTAAGCCTACATAGTAGGTAGTCATTAAATAATTTATAATAATAATAATTGTAATAATAATGATAATGATAATTATCATGATAATAATAATGATTAATGATAATTAAGTTAGATTAAGATTAACATTCTTTCCCAATGATCACTTATTTACTACCGTTAAAAAGTTCTTTACATTTTTTTAATTTTAATCACAAAGTAAGAATAATACCAACAACTGATTTCAAAGTCATTTAAAGTCATTCCACTGATGACTTTTAATTGATCTTTACATTTATGTTGTTGGTATCCTTTGACATTGAATTGCTATTTTTAAATTTTGTTTTTTAAATTATTTCTTTTTGTGTTTTTGTAAATAACGGTTTCAAAATTCTGCTACTGCAAATAATTGATCAGGGTTGAAGAAGTAATTAGAATTAAGATATTGTTTATTATTAAAATTGGCTTCAACAAAAGCAGAACATAGTTCGCAAATTAATAAAATAAAAAATTAAAATAAAATAAGTAATGTGAAAATTAAAATATTATGAAATTAAATTTAAGTGTTAAATAAGTAAAGAATAAGTAAAGAAATGTGAAAATTAAAATAATAAATAAAGAATAAAAAAATATTAAAAACCAAATAGTGAAATACAATAAAATAACTGGCGCCCAACGTGAAATGAGCTGTTATTCCTGCAGTTTGGAGAGGAAATTGGAAGTATCAATTTGAGGATTGCCGACAACAGGTTCTACAATCAAAGACTATTATAAAAAAATTGTTACGTGTAAATATTATTATTTTTTTATTTCTTGTGTTCTTATTATCTATTGTTTAAATAATTTAATAGCTCAATATTTAATATATTTTTACTAGTTATAAGTATTTTTTAATATTTTCCATTTTTAAATGATAATTTGAACATTTTCATTTATAAAAAATTGTGAAGGAATATATGAATTTTGTAAAGGGAACTCTTGAGGAATTAGAGGAAACTTTAAATTTATTTAGTAATCTTAGCCTTAGAGACACATATTCTGAACAGAAAATTATGGACGAGGCAACTTTTCAGACAATTTTGAATACGGCCGTTAAGCAGGCGACAGAACAGACTAGAAGAGAATTTCAGGGTATAATAGACGAACTTAATAACAAAATTACGGCACTTCAACCTATTGCGACGGTAGAGGAATATAAGGATATCGAAATCGTGGATGGTGTTTCGTGCGATGAATCTCTCGATATCGTCAAATCCATACCTGAATTTGCTGGTGATCCATCCAGATATGTTTCCTGGAGACAAGCAGCTGTTACAGCCCATAAGTTGTACGTAAAGTATGTGGGTAGCTCTAAATATTATCAAGCGGTCGCCATAATTCGCAATAAAATAGTAGGTAACGCCGACAGTGTTTTGAGTGCTTACAATACAGTTTTGAATTTTAATGCGATAGTCTCGAGATTAGACTTCGCATATTCTGACAAAAAATCCATATTTGCGTTGGAGCAGGAATTATCTACGCTAAGACAGGGTAACAAATCTATAACACATTTTTACAACGATGTAGAGAAGAAATTGACATCTATTATAAACAAGGTAATAATGTCTAACGACGGAAATACCCCTTTGATTCAATCGCTTAATCGAAAATATCGGATGGATGCTTTACGAGTATTCGTATCTGGACTTAGAAAACCGCTCTGCGATACACTGTTTTCATGTCAACCTAATGATTTGCCTACTGCATTGGCACTGGCACAGGAATTAGAGGCAAATCAAAGTAGAAGCCAATTCGCCACAATTTATAATAATGGATTAAACAGAGTTCAGCATAATCAATTGGAGCAACCTCATCAACGATTTACACCTTTAAATCCTTCACCCCCCGTTAATCAACCATCTGAACATTATTTTAGAAAATTCACAGATAATTCAAATTTCAATAAAATGCAGCAACCAATAAATAGACAACAGTTTTTTTCCCAGTCTCGCCCACATTCCTCAATGAATGTTCAACCACCGAATACCCAGAATTATGGATTTCAACCTCGTTCACACGCTCTAGATACAGACGTTAGTATGCGTACGGTCAGATCTAACAACACTGGCAGAGGTAATTTTAACTCAGGCAGACAAAATTTCCAGAAAATGCAATCAATAAACAATATGACTCATGAGGTGCAACAGCCATTAGAATGGAAGGAAGATCCTAGCACTAATACCAAATATGTTCAAAAAGATGATCAAACTTACCAATGTACCCCTTTTGAAGATGAAATTAATTTTTTAGGGGAACCTCAGTTCTTCCCTACATTGAGCGATCAATAGGGGGAGAAAATATAAAGCTCTTGGTTGATACTGGATCAACTAAAAGTTACATAACATATTTGCCAAAGTTGAAATGTGTAAAAAAACTCTCCAAATCCTTTTTTGTAAAATCTATTCATGGTGTTAGTATGATTGATCACGCAACTCTTGTAAATTTGTTTGGCAGAACCGAAACTTTTTATTTATTGCAAAAAATACCAGTGTTTAATGGTATTCTAGGATTTGATTTTTTAAAAAAAATCAATGGTGTGGTTGATACAGGAAGTGATAAGTTAATTTACGAAGGAGGAACTGAACAACTAAAGTACTTAAATTTGGATTCACTCAATAACTTGTCATTTGAAAACATTCCAAAGGATATTGAAGAAGAATTTTATGCAATGATAAGTAAAAATTCAGCAGTCTTTGCGAATCCAAACACAGCCCTACCCTATAATACCAACATTTCAGCAACAATTAGAACAAAAGATGAGGATCCAGTCTATTCAAGATACCAAACATACCCACTATCTATGATTGACTTTGTAAATGAAGAAGTCGAAAAACTTTTAAAAGATGGTATAATTAGACCCTCCCGTTCCCCTTATAACAGCCCAGTTTGGGTGGTCGATAAGAAAGGTGTTGACGAAAATGGTAAACCAAATAAACGTCTTGTTATAGATTTTACAAAACTCAATTCGAAAACCATTTGTGACAAATATCCTATTCCAGATCCTTCAATTATTTTGTCTAATCTTGGTAGATCAAAATTTTTTACAACTTTAGATCTAAAAAGCGGCTTTCACCAAATAAGATTAGTTGAGCGTGATAGAGAAAAGACGGCCTTCAGCGTCAATAATGGAAAATACGAATTTTGCCGTCTCCCATTCGGATTAAAAAATGCTCCTAGCATCTTTCAGCGGGCTATTGACGACATCTTACGTGACGAAATAGGAAAAACATGTCATGTATACATAGATGATATTATTATATTTTCCGATTCAGAGCGGAAACATATTTATGATATCAACAGAATTTTAAACAAGCTGTTTAAGGCAAATATGCGGGTCTCTTTGGAAAAATCCAAATTTTTCAAAACTTCCGTTGAATTTTTAGGATTTATCGTGTCTACCAAAGGTATAAAAACATGCCCAAGTAAAATTGAAACAATAATTAATTATGAAAAGCCTTCTACACTGAGAGGTCTCAGATCCTTCCTGGGCCTTGCGGGATATTATCGAAGATTTGTAAGAGATTACGCGTCCATAGCAAAACCTTTGACTAAATACTTGCGCGGTGAAAATGGCCACGTCGGAACTCGGCAATCTAAGTCAATAAAGATCGAAATGGACGATGAAGCTTTAGCTGCTTTTGAGAAATTAAAAAGATTATTAGCTTCTGAGGATATTCTACTTCTATACCCCGATTTCGAAAAGCCATTTGACCTCACAACGGATGCGTCCTCTCACGCAATTGGTGCAGTCCTTTCTCAAAATGGCCGTCCTATAACGATGATTTCACGAACTTTGTCCCCCGCAGAGGAGAATTACGCTACTAATGAGCGGGAACTTTTAGCGATTGTTTGGGCGTTAAAAACCTTAAGGCATTATCTTTACGGAGTAAAGAATTTGAACATAATCACCGATCATCAGCCGTTGACTTTTTCTATTTCTGAAAGAAACCCCAATTCAAAAATTAAGCGCTGGAAGGCGTTTATAGAGGAATATTCGCCAACATACTTCTATAAACCAGGAAAGGAAAATGTCGTTGCAGACGCATTGTCCAGACAATTTCTGAATTTGGCTACAGATGCAACATCCTCTACATCGATGCAAGCCTGCACTAGTGAAGTTTCTTCTTCAGAAGTCATTGTAAGTGTCGTAAACCCAATTAATTGTTTTAGAAATCAAATTATCCTCACTCCCGCTAACTATGCGAAGAAGGAAACCAAAATTGTCTTTAAAAATCGTATTCGTCATAATATTGCTTACAAGACTACTAAAGATATAATCAATTTAATTCATTCTGCTGTAAATCCATGTGTTGTTAATGCGATTTATTGTGACTTGCATGTCTTAGCGCAAATTCAACATTTTCTGGTAAGCAACTATCCCTCAGTGAAATTTCGTCATACCGAAAAATTAGTAACAGATATTTTTAACCCAAATGACCAACTGGAAATACTTCACAACGAGCATAACAGAGCACATCGCTCTTTGAAAGAAAATATTCAACAAATTACACTTGATTACTATTTTCCTGATATAGGAAAAAAATTGAAACATATAATATCTTCATGTAAAACCTGTCAAGAGGCGAAATATTCTAGGCACCCCCGTAAACATTTAATATCTGAAACGCCAATACCAACTGCCATAGGAGAAATCTTGCATGTGGATATTTACAACACCAACAAAAAATTTTTCTTAACTTGCCTAGACAAATTTTCAAAGTTTGCTGTTGTTAAGCCCATAAATTCGAGAGCTATCGTTGACGTCAAACCAGCACTTCTGGAAGTATTAAATTTTTTTGGAAACACCAAAACCGTTGTGTGCGATAACGAAAAATCCCTTAATTCGGAAACGATAAAAACACTCATAAAGAACAGCTTTGGAGCAGATATTTACACGATTCCACCACTTCACAGTACATCCAATGGTCAAATTGAGCGATTTCATAGCACATTAACGGAGATTGCAAGGTGCCTCAAATTAGACAACAGCTCATCAGATCCAATAGACCTTGTATTACTTGCTACATCAAAATACAACAGGACTATTCACTCTACCACCGGAATGAGACCAGTGGATGTTATTGGAAATATTCCTGAAATCCTAAGAGAAAAAATATGTTCCAGGATTATGACAAAACAGAAATCTGACTTAGACTACCATAACAAGGACAGGGTTGATAACAGATACAGTGCTGGTGATAAAGTTTATGTTAAGGTTAACAAACGCTTAGGCAACAAATTCAGCAAAGCTTACGTTGAGAAAATAGTCCAGGAAGATTTAGGGACCACAGTGAAAATTGATGGCAGAGTAGTTCATAAGGACAACATCAGATTTCTTGTTACAACCCAATGATATTTTTTTTTTTTTAATTTATTTATTAATTCTTAGTTACTTCAATATTTGACACTTTTTGTTTAATTTCCTCAGGAACCCTCAATAGTTAAGTTTAATTTTGTATTTGAAATAATATATTTTATCGAATTAATTTTATATTTAGTTTACTTAAGTTAAGAAATATTAAAAAATTGTAAAGCCGGAAATGGATTTTTTTTTCTCTTTTCACTCTTATTGTTTTATTTATGAAAACCATACAGACGTGGACGTCTGAATCTTAAAGGAGGGAGTAGTTAAGATACTACATATTTTCTGTTTCCTAATTTTTTATATTTAACTTACATAGTTTTAAGGATTAGGTTTAAATTATTATTATTATACTAAGCCTACATAGTAGGTAGTCATTAAATAATTTATAATAATAATAATTGTAATAATAATGATAATGATAATTATCATGATAATAATAATGATTAATGATAATTAAGTTAGATTAAGATTAACATTCTTTCCCAATGATCACTTATTTACTACCGTTAAAAAGTTCTTTACATTTTTTTAATTTTAATCACAAAGTAAGAATAATACCAACAACTGATTTCAAAGTCATTTAAAGTCATTCCACTGATGACTTTTAATTGATCTTTACATTTATGTTGTTGGTATCCTTTGACATTGAATTGCTATTTTTAAATTTTGTTTTTTAAATTATTTCTTTTTGTGTTTTTGTAAATAACGGTTTCAAAATTCTGCTACTGCAAATAATTGATCAGGGTTGAAGAAGTAATTAGAATTAAGATATTGTTTATTATTAAAATTGGCTTCAACAAAAGCAGAACATAGTTCGCAAATTAATAAAATAAAAAATTAAAATAAAATAAGTAATGTGAAAATTAAAATATTATGAAATTAAATTTAAGTGTTAAATAAGTAAAGAATAAGTAAAGAAATGTGAAAATTAAAATAATAAATAAAGAATAAAAAAATATTAAAAACCAAATAGTGAAATACAATAAAATAACTTATACAAGAAAACTATGTATGCAATTTTGTTGCCAACTGCCAACTGGATGTATCGTTTACAAACTCTCATAAGAAGACAAGGTCAGGGGCGAATATGAAGAATTTATTTTTTTCAATATTATTAGAGCGATAGTGTTAGAATCTTGTTCTTGGTAATATTGGGTCATATGAGAAATATGATTCCCCTAGATAATGTTGGTGCCTATCATATATGACGTGCTGTACACCTGTTTGAAAGCAAAAGTTTTATTCTGTATGAAAATTAGTGAAATATCGGAAGAAATAGCCACGCTATGCGAAGTGTTTTACTGCATAAACAAAGTGAAAATTTCTAAAAATACACGAGTATGAGTGATCGTGTCCAGGTGACAAATTCTAATTTTTGATCCCGACATTTCGATGTCAAACATACACCTCGCTCTGGTCGGCCAATTATAGGAATAACTGAATGAAAGTTGCAGGACATCAGGAGATATCTGAGGCGCTAAGCTCCAACCATATAACATCGATCGAATTACTATTAGCAAAATGCTGCTTTGAAGTCACCCTATTCTAGTAGATAGTGTCTTGGCTTATTAGACGAGAAGTCTTGGTTCCACCTCCGGCTTAAATATCTCGAACAAAAAGAAAAATGAAAAAAAATATTTCTCTCGACAGCTTCCTTTCAGCAGCATTCTGGCAAAAACTCTGAAAAATTCTCAAAAATCTGTTGTTCGGGGTGGACATTGAACTGTAAGAACATATACAACATGAGTAGTGTAAGGACTTAGGTTGCATTCCTGGCTAAAGGATTGAAATGACCACTTAAGCAAGTAAGTAAATGGCGCTGGATTGACTACATTGTAAGAAGGTCATAAAGGAGAGCACTACAAGAAGTGATGACACAAATAAGGTGGCACTCGGTCCACACATGTAAGAGGAAAAGTTTAAGTAGAACTAGTCGGAAAAGCTAGACCAACCTGTTAGCACTGGCACAGTTGGACAAATTTATTGAAACTCATGGCTATGCATAACACGATATAAAATTGATTTAACAATTTTATAATCTAAATTTAAATTTGTGAAATTAAAAAAGGAATACCCTGTATTACAGTGAACACTAAAAAAATTACTTATTTGAATTAAAAGTTTTTTTTTAAATAATTTAAATATTACCGTTAAATAAAAGCCTGTTTATTTAATTATTTCTTTTTTTTTAAATTTCACAGCCATTAAAAAGTAAGCGTTTAAACACGCTTAAATTACACAACACTTTTCAATTATTTACACCATTTACGCAGTTTAGAGTACATACATAAGCACTTGTTACATTTTTTCATTTGAATTTCACAAACAGAAATAAAAATAAAGAAAACACGGTTTTTTTTGTTTTTTAGAATTTGTTTAAACAATTGTTGTTACAAAAAATATTTGTTTTTAACATATTGAATGGTTTTTATGCTTTAAAAATACATTTTTTAAAGCTTTTTCTTAATTTATTTCTTTATTTACGACGATATTTTGCACGTTTTTATTTTGTTAATTCATTTGTTTTTTATTTTTGTTTATTAAATTTATATGTTGAATTAATAAAACACAACAATCAAACCGTTTGTTTACAGCGTCTGGTAACAACTGATTGATCTTCAATTAAAAGAAAAAAAAAAAAAACAAATTTGTATGATTCGCACTGGCGAGCTCTCTGGCTGGCTAAAAGCCAAATATAAATATGAAAACAGTGTATGTGCGTCTGTGTGTGTGTGTATTTTCTCATTGCTATTGTTAATACTATGGCCGTTGCTGTTATTGTATTAACAGTAACACACAGCGAATTTTTAATATTCAACTGTTATTCAAACACCCTGTTGTTATTCCTCTTGTTGTTTACTAACTCAGCTGTGGTGGTTTTATAAACAAACTACAGCGATTTTACAATGCGATCGCTGTCTCTCTTTCTGTTATAACACTCTCTGTTATAACTTATAAGAGAGAGAGCGTAATTAACAAAACAATTTTTTTTGTTCGTGTTTTCCATTTTGTTATTCATTCGTAACACGCAAATCAAATAAAATATTTTATGCGCATGCGATTAACGCTACAGCTGATGTGCAAACAGCCTACAGTGTTTGGCGTTTCTTTAAGAGAAATATTTCAAATATTTTTCAAGTTTTTCTTTCTTTTTCCCTGACAGTTAAATTGGAATTTAGCGAATTTGTTTTATAAAAAAAAAGAATTTAAAAAAAAGTGAAATCGTTCAGTTTAACAAAAGAAAAGAAAAACGCAGTTACAGTTAATTAAGGCGATAAAATGTTATCATGAGTGTCTGTGTGTGAGTGTACCCAAGGCAGTGATGATAATGAAATGTGATTTTTCATATGTGTGAAGATAAATTCGAATTTATCATGAGTGGCTGTGTGTGAGTGTACCCAATGTAGTGATAATGAAATGTGATTTTTCATATGTGTGAAGATAAATTCGAATTTGGATTCCCAAGATCCAAAGCGAAAGAAATGTTAACACAGTCAATATTGATGTTAACACAGCAATGTTAAGTATGGACTTAACAGAACCCATATGTAAACCCCTCTTTATTTAACAGCCAATAATAGGGCACGCAGTACTAGATGTATTATCTAAATGATCATGATTATTTTATTAAAATAAAAAAAGAAATAAATATAGTATTCGGTGTAGTGAAAAATATCATGGAAATCCGATTGCCTCAGTTAAATTGTAAATTATCCAATCATTTTACAAAGAGGCTCAATAATCTCTTTGGCAGCAAGATGAGAAGAAAGAAAATGTCTTTCATCTCATGTGTCGGTGACCTGCTCTTGTTATAACCTTTCACTTTCTGACATCCTTGATAAAAAGTTCTCGACAATGTCATTAATTCTTTTGGACACGTGTGGCTTTTATCTAGGGAATGATTAATCTTAGGGTTGAACATTGACAATAGGCCTAAACGCTGAACTAAGTGGGGTCCACCACCTTACCTAACCTAACCTATTATCTATTTCAAGTTGTATACGATGGTTATGATGGTCAACCAGTAGAGTGGTTTTCTATCGAGTCTTTCATTAAGCGCTTCCTAACTTTAAAGTTAAATAAAACGACTATTGTTTGAGATATCATCGAAATTTTTTTATTCGTTTGAAAGACCCATTAATGTCATTACGTGTGGAATACACCTTCGTTCAAATGTCCACTACGACTAGTCTGGGTAGAGTCCTCCCGAAATGTTCAATTTTCAATGACTCTGGCTCTTAAATCACGCTGAACTTGGCCAATGACAGGACATGGTGCAAGAAAAAACCTCGCACAATCTATGTGGCCAGTTACATCATCTCTACATATGATGACCATGCCCTCAAATTGCTCGTGTAGAATATCTAATACTGTGTGGTGTCCAGATCATCCCATTCAGGCAAAAAAAGTTGGTAATCAGTGATCTTTAGTGCTCGTCGTTGACAGTGACGGCCTGGTCCAAATCGTTCTCAAAAAAATATGGACTTTTGACTCCGTCAGTTCAAAATCCACAAAAACAGTGATCTTTTCGGTATGCATTGGTTCACTGAAATCTGATGTGGATAGCTATAGTCCCAAATTCGATAATTTTGGTTATTCCCACACCTATTCATCCAGGAATAGACCTCACCGCTGAAGATGATTTTTCGAAAAAAATTGGGATCAGCTGCCAATTACCAATCAGCGAACACACCTGGTTGTCTGTGGTCGTCCATGGTGATTTGAAAAAACAGACCGAATGACAACTGATTTAAGAGATGCAGCTTCAATAAGATGGCCGTAATCACCTGACAAAGTACGGTACATTGTACATGAAAAATCTTAGCACCATACGTAAGAGATTCCTTTAATTCTTTTTTTTAATTGATTTACTGTAGAAAGTTCTGGAATGGTAGTGTACCCTCTGCTATTGTCTGGAGATACAGCTCTATGTGAAAATGTGTTCAATTGCTCATTGAGTTCTATTCTGAATTACTTCAATTTTGACTTCTAAAAACTTGAAAAAAATTATTGCCTTTAAATCCTTGAGATTAATGAGGTATGCTGCTACTGATGCGCCACCACAACATCCAATTCAAAGTTCAATTTATTGTGCCTTTTACACATCCCTCCACCACACCCTTGCATCCAATAAAACACTTGAATGTGAATTACAAATTGTAGCAGTAAATTAAACGGCACTATTGATGCCTTTACAGACTAACTTTCCAACTGCAAAAAAAAAAAATTAAACGCCGGAAAAACCTACACAAACATGCACACACTCGTCCTCCAAACTATATTAACATTCGCTCTTTCTCATTCTCTACTCAACGAGCCATAAAAACATGAAATTACAACAAAAACACCAAATAACCAAGCAAATAAACTTTACGATTTATACGTATTCGGGCAGCCAGTTTAGGAAACTCAACAAAATGAAGTTTTGTGGTGAAAGGCCACAATTTTGAAAAGCCCTGACTGCAAAAAAAAAAAATAGAAACAAAGTTTGGTTTTGTACGGGTGGGCGTACATACAAGGGAAATGTCAGTATATATGTATGGTCGCTAAAATAACAGCAAATAATCGAAAATTGAAGTGCCTTGAACAAATACAAATACAACAACAAGAATACCACTGATGAACACGAACAAACAATAACAATAAACCAGGACACAGTGCGTTCGTTATTCGTACACACACGGACGCATAAACACATGGATGCATACAAAGCCATCCAAACGCGTATAATAGCATTCACTCACCAACACATGCATCATGTATTGTTTGCAAGCCTGAGAGCCAGAATTTTTGATGAAAAACTACTTTTTCACTCATTTTTATTGCATAAGCAGCAGGGCAGCAGAGCTCTACAATAATAACAACATCTCTGGGGCAATTCACAATTAATCGGAGTACTATGCGTGGTTGTTGTAAAAATTTAACTGTTGCACTATAAAAACAACGTGAGTGCAAGCAGAAATCCGAGTTTTTTTACTCAATTCTTCAAGTAAATCTTCATGTAAAAAATGCTAAACGCTCTAGTCCAATGAATCACATTGAAGTGTGGGAAATTTTGCTACTTAAGAAGCGAGACACAATACTTCAAAATCGTTTGAAAACGCTGGCAACTCTGAGAAAATTTATATTAATTAAGTCTACAAACTACATTGAAGCCGTTACCATCATTGAAAATCAGCGAAATCAAGCTGGATCATTACGGAGGATGGGAAAACAAAAGACAGCCATTCGACAACATTTAAAACTGAAATATATCGAGGATATAAGGCAGATATTACTCGCCAGTCGCCAGTTAAGTCACATTCCAAGGGGATGGGCAATATGCGGGAATTCCAATATCAGCGCTGACATGGAACAAATAATATTCTTTTGGCAACCCTTATCAGTGGTCTGTCTTCTGGCAAAATCTCTGAAAATAACGCTTTTGAAATCAGTCGCTCAGGTTTGACCAAACACTGTAGGACCCATTATTCATTGAAGAAATTAGCAGACATAATATGGATGCTGCGAGAAGGACGGCCGTAATTCCATTGTTCTTTCCTTCTTCTTATTGAAGATCATTGAGAGTCTCATTGATAGCAGACTACGTCAGAACTTGCGTCAAGAGACTAACTCGCATACAATACTGTCCGTTGAGATGGCCTTAAATATTGATAAGAGAATTAGTTGGCAGAATCCCAGGATTTTACTTCCAGGGATCTCATTAAATATTGAAGAGAGAATTAGTTGGCAGAACCACAAGATTTTACCTCCTGGTATCTGCAGAGAGTTTTCAAAAATACATATCTATGGAACTAGAAACCACAACAGCCATTAACCAATATTGGTGGTACAGGGCACTCTAGTAAATTGGTTAGCGAACTTGTTTCAGTGAATTACAATCTACTCGCAGCTAGAGAGCTCACTGATCACAAGAGAATTTGGTTGTCGTCATAATCAACTTTTTATCCATTATTACTTGGATCAGATGATAACGACAATAACAAATCAACAGTTAGATTCTAGAAGTTACCGGACAGATAATAAATTGGTTTTTGAAAGCTCCGACCTAACAAGACTATATTTAATCAGAAGTGTCATTTATTTAATGAAGCTTTTGCCCTTTGCGAATATGGATCAACAAGTTTAACATCCATAGATGTGGAAAAATAATTAAAATTTATGGTGATTCAAATTTGGTCATTTTCAAGCTTTTTAAAATCGTGGTTCGACCCCCGCTCAGATATCTTAAACAATTTCTTCGGCGACTTCCTCTAACGAAGCTTTCTGGCAAAATCTCTGAGAGTAAATAAAAATTGATCGGAGTCGAAGTTAAATTCTAAGACCCAACGTTAATGGATAAAATTAACACGTACAACATATGTAAGTGGCTTGAACGGCTAGGTTGTAATCCTGACTAAAGGGTTGTAATGACCAACTAAGTACGAAAGTACTTTTGACAGAACAAAAAAGTTTTAATGTGAAATGATCCCCATATTTAAATTAAATTTAGAAATTTTTTACAATTTTATTTGAATTTATGGCAGATCAAAGTGCATTAACGAAACGGAAAAAAAACATGTAAATATTTAAGCCTAGATTATTGTTATTGTTATTGACTTGTTTGGTATTATTACTCGTAAATATATTTTAAATAAACACACACACACATAGTTTTAATTATTGGCCAGAAACAAAAACAAACAGATTAAAAAATTATTTTCTATTCTATTCATAATTAAGGGGAATTAAAATAGCAACTATACGGGCAAAACATATTTGAATATATTTTTTTAAATTTTGTTTTTAATGTTTAGTTTTTTTTTGCTGGTGGCAAGTGGCATTAAACATTGATACGATTTAAATAAATATTGAAACATATTGCATAGAAATCCGATTATTATTACATACATTTATTATGATTTAATTAATGTTTATTAATTATTTAAAAAATAATTCTTATTGTGATAATAAAAAGAATTGAAAATATTTCCACAAATTTATTATGAATTAAAGACAAAACAAATTCAAATGTTTATTTTATTTTCAACAGTTTTAATTCATTTAAGAATTATAATTTTCTTCTAAACCACAATCAGATGCCTACTTGTTAACATCCCTCAGAGCAAGTTACACCTCTGTCTCTATAAGAATACACGAAATTGAGAGATTGCCCCCAGCCGATCTGCTTCAATGTTATCCGCAGTTCGCTTACCACAAGAGAGTATCATTAAGGCGAGGTTCCCATCTCTATCTACCTAATGATGAGCGAGCTCTCTAGCTTCGCATAGGTATACTTCCCAGAAGCAAATTTTCAATCTTGCTTATTACAGTCCTATTAGGGATATCTACACAATACTGAAGGTTTCCTGTAAAAAGTTATTCTCTCTTTAATATTTGAGACGATTTCAACGGACTGTGTGGTATGTGAATTGTCTCATGGACAAAAGCTTATCATCCAAGTTTTGATCTTCAATAAGAAGAAGGAAGGACTGATGGATCTGTAATCATTAGGAGTGATGTAGAAGTGTACACACACATTATTGGTTTTTATAACTCTTTAGTAAGGGTTATGGTCGGATATCTCACACCACCAATGTCATATGTGTTAATTTTATCGATTTTTAATCGATTTTTGCATTGACTTATCTTCTTTGAAGACAGCCTCAACTAGAATGGTTTACAGTAGTGCAGAGGCGTGTTTGACTACAAACTTGATGTATTCGAATACATACATACATACATAATTGGCTATCACTACCTAGCAGTAGTGTGAGAACTTATATTGTGTGTGTTAATTTTATTCACAAGTGGCGGGACCTACAGTTTAAAGTCGACTCCGAACAACAGATTTTTGAGAAACTTTTCCTGGCAATTTTATTTTACTCTCAGAGTTTTTGCAAGAAGACTATTTAGAGGAAGCCACCACCGAAACAAATATTTTTTCATTTTTTTCAGCTGTCTGAGAGCTGGAATTTGAACCATAGGATGTTGTCCGATAAGCCAACACTGTACCTACAAGCCTATGGCGTCTTCGTAGGCTTCTAATAACCCAATAAAAATCAAAATTAATTGCATTTCTCATTTATTTCAATTAATTTTTCCTTAAATTTAAATTCAAATTTATCCGTGAAAATAAATTTTAAACAGTTTTTGTAATGAAAAGTATCACAGAGAAAAACTTATCATTGTTCCCTACCAAATCACGCTCTACTGTTCTCTTTTTTAACTTTTCTTTTATTTTCTTTTATTCTTTTCATTTCTTTTTCTCATTTTTCCTGATTTACTTAATAATATTTTATTTAATATTTTCATTTCATAAAATAAATGAAAAATGAAAAACAACAACAATCAGCAACAAAGAACAGCAAAGAAACAAAAGAAAGAAAGAAAGAAATAAAAAATAAACACATATACACTCGTAATGTAATCATAATAATAATATTACTCTCTGTAATAGGGAGAAAAAAACAAAATAAAATAAAACCAAAGACAAAAACACATACACATACACATACACAAACACTATATGAAAAGAGAGAAAGAGAACGAGAGACACACACAGAGGCAAACAAAACATTATGGAAGTGCAGGAAATAGGAAATAAAATAGACACTCGCTTGCTTATTTATAAACATGACACATTGGCATACAAGCATCTGCCAGTGTGTGGATATGTGTGTGTATGTGTAACATATTGTCACTCACTGAGTGGTAGCAAATAAATAAAATACAAGGGGAGCCAAGCTAACACACTGTTAACAGACACACACACACATACGCTCACATCATTTTCTTTATATGATTCCCTCTCTTTATTTTTCATTTCATCATACATACATTGGTACATAGCTTAGAAGAGTGTCTTTCTCTATCCCTCACACATTCATACATATTGTACATTATGGCTTGCATACATTGATACATAAATAGACGAGGAGGTTTGCTATTGTAAATTGTAATATAAAACAACAACAACAACAGTATTGTATACATAAAATAAAATAAAAATAAATATTAAAATGTAGTGCTGTGCGCTATAATAATATTGTATGTGTGTGTGCTTACATACACACGCTCTCATACAACACATGTATGGACATTAACTTTAAGTATTCATCATGCCTATCTTGTATTTGGAGTTTTTTCCAGTTACTGGGGATGTAGTTACTTCTCTAGCCACCAACAGTCTACAAAAGGAGAATTGGTCAAATATTATTGGGCAATTCACACAAGGTCTTGTATCGTTGTATTCATTGTATTGTTGGACGAATATACAACAGTGTCTGCTTGTTGTTAATAATTTTCATATAAAAATCCGATACACTCACACACATTTTTTTCATATGTTTTGAAAAGTTGAATTGGTTTTGTGCTATCAGTTTTGTAAATGCCAAGAAGAATAAAAATACAAAATATTTTCTATGTGACTTGAGTCAATAATTATCATTTCAAAATTATAATTGTTCGCACAGATAATTAATTAATTTCCTTTTTTCGTAATATTTTTCATTTTGTTGCTTGAAAATCAAATTGTGAATACTGGTCTTCTTCTTCTTATCGTTTTTTGACGTCTGGAATACGAAATACAAAATACAGCATAGCATTGAGCGTTCACAAACAAAAAGTGTATTCAATACAACATACACGATACAAAGTCGTTGAATTGGCCATATGTGTCCTTGTAATACAAAGACGTGAAAATTGCCATGTAATTAAAGTAATAGGTTAGAGGTTAGAAATTAAAATAAAATTGCCTTGGAAAAGTTGCTCAAAACTGTAGGTCTGTCTCGTCACAACATTGCTGATGTGAGAAGCGCGGTTGTAAGCCTGACTAAGGGGTTTTTAAGACAGTTTTGTTTCGCAAATTCAAAGAATGCCTAATAAATTGAATGCTGATCAATAGATTTACTCAATATAGTTATCCTAAAGCTAATAACGCCTTATCTTATGGGTCGAAAAGCCCACTTCTCTGGATTTAGTTCGTTATATAGACATGCACGGAGCCTTACATTCAGGATATTAGATTGTTGTTATTATGCGGCAGGTGTACTAGGCTATGTTAGGCTATGTTTTCTTAAAAGCATACAGAAGTCTGTGTATATGATAAAAGCAAAAAACTAATTCATGGTATTTTAAGGCAAGCTGAGTATGGCTTACATAGCCATTGCCCACTTCTTTGATTACGTGTCACAAGTGAATAATTATGCACCATAATGACAGCAGCAAATTAAATTTTCTAGTAGATTTAAATCACATTTCTGGGTATCGTTCCCAGATATAAAATGATAAAGTATTAGTGTTCGGATATTATGACGTATTTGCCATTTGTCGTGTGTTTGAAATAAAAAAAATTTTACTACTCTTCCTGTTCCTCTTCCATTTTACATTTTATATGCCAAAATATATTCATTATGGAGCTACTTAAAACATACTGGCCTATTACAAACATATGGTGGAAGGACTTTTCCGAAGTATCTTCGAAAAACTTATGAAATACTAAGCCAAAGAGTGAAAAAATTAAAATGATGCTTTTTTCTCTGTATACTTGAGTTTTCAAATCGAAATCATATATCTTAGATCTGCCTATTCTTATACTCGTATAAAGATCGGAATCTATTGTGCCTTAACAACTCTTTGATTTTGACAGCGGGAAGTTACTCTGCCCTGAAGCCCATAGCGGACCAAAAATCTATTGCATTCAGTGGGAAATATTGTGTATCAGTAGTCGTTGCTGTGCCTATCTTTAAGAATAATTTTAATCAGAATTTTATAGTGAGACGGTGCAGAGACATTACTTCACCTTTAGTCAGGATTACAAGCTAGGTTTTCAAACCAGCTACTCATTTTATCCATGAGTGTTGGGACCTACAGCTTAAAGTCCGAGCGACAGATTCTTTAAGAAACTTGTCATGGCAGTTTTATTCACTCTCACAGTTTTTGCCCGAAAACTTCTCAGAGGAAGCCGCCTCTGAGAGTAATATTTATTTTTCAAATTTCGTTTTGAACCACGGGTTCTCGTCTAATAAGCCAACACACTACACTAAGGCGACTTCAAACTCTAAATCGTGGAATGAAAATGCGAGCCTCTCTCTCTCTCTCTCTCCAATCGCCAAGTATTTCGAATTTGTAATCACATTAGGTGTGCTCCTCCTTCTACCCTAAATTGCACAAACCATTTTTCGCCAGAAAACGGCATTTGATAATTTCAAATATTGACGTTAATGTGTTATTGTTCGATATTGTTGTATGCAATAGCAATTGTTGTTGTGGCAGTTGCAGTTGCCATTGTCATTATTATCACTCTGGTTGGCTTGCTGTTAAATAGACGAACATTTTACAACAAAATTTTTGCTTTAAAAACATACGACAAACAGGGTAAACTATCAGGTGGATTATTTTTTTCTGTTTCTGTGGTGATTTAGTGAAGGGCGATGATTATTCTGGAATAAAATTTAAAGTTTGATCCAGTTTAGACAAACTGCAAACAGTAATTGCCTTCTGGCAAAAACTCTAAGAGGAAGTCGCCGGGAAAAATATTTTTTTTTCGAATTTCATTTTTTTCGAGTTGTCTGACCTGGGGGCTTGAACCACGTACTCTCGGCTAATAAGCCAACGCATTACCTATTAGATTACGGCGACTTCGGCCAATTGTATACAGCTGGAAGCAGACGTAGCGACGGCAAACAAATCATGGAATGAGCTGAGTCAACTTGCAGCTGATAGAAGGAAATCGAGTTCATTGTTGAGGACGTACGGTTCTCACGAGAGAAAGAAAACATCTCTAGGGGTTCGACTCTAGGGGTTCGACTGGTTTTTCTACGCCTGGTTTAAAGAATTCTATCGGAAGGCCGCCCTATTATCTGTCTAATGTTCTCTACTATTATTATCCATTATTGTTAATATTTTTCGTGTTGCTGTTGTTGTAGTACTATACTTGTGTAAATATTTCAAATTTAAAACCTGCTGCTGCTGTTTTTGTTCATTGGCATGTCATTTATTTTGAAATCCTTCTGACACTCGATTAGTTTTTTCTCCTCTTGTTGTCGTTGCCGTTGTCGTTATAACAGACATTGTTGCTGCTCTAGCTGATATTACATTCCATTGTTCTTTGTTGGCTGTCAACAACAGACGTTACTTTTCCACAGCCAACAACAACAAGAATAGTTTTTAGAACAGAACACCTATTCCGCCCAGTTAAACAATAATTAAATCGGGGGAAGGGGAGGGGGAGAATACCACAGAGAAAGAGGTCCTAGGAAAATTTTCAATGTTTTTATGGATTTTTAAATGGCTATTGTTGGTTCAGTTCACTCACTCACTCACTGTTTATAAATGGCGTTTTTTCTTCTTCTTCTTCTTATGCATTTTTTTTTTTTATTAGAAATCATTATAAATATTTACAACAACAATACCAACAACAAACATTGTTTTCATCATTCATTCATTCATTAATTTATTCATTGAAACAAACAAAAAAATAAAAAACGTTTTAGTGTCCTTCCTCTATCCTATCTGTGTCCTGCGTCCCTATTTTAATGGGTTGCTGTTTTTCATTCTTTGTTTGTTTTTGTGCGTTTGGGTCTGCTTAGACCCTTTTTAAATTCTAATTAGAATATCTCGTGCAACTTTTTATCCATTTTCTGGGTAAAAATGTTACAAATTCAACCCAAAGTTTTTGAAGGATTTAAATTTTTTCAATAGGAAACCTTTTAAACAGTAATTATGAGGAGGCCACACACTAAAAAACGAAAATTTAATAGAAGAGTGATGACTATTTAAATAGTCATAATAAAAGAAACCCGGTGCACAATTGTACACGAAAACAACGAACATTAGGAAGTGGGTTTTCAAGGAACATGGCATATTAACACGGATTGTCCTGTACGCCATTCCAGTAGGTATTGCCGTAGTCCAGTAGGTAGTGTGTTCGCATATTAGACCTAAAGCCCGGGTTCGAGCCCCAGGCCAAACATCAAAACGAGATATGAAAAGATCCTTTGAAAGATCCTAAGCAACTTCTGGGCAAGATCTAATCCACAACCACTTAATTCGAAGACGAATAAATCAACAGATCTTATGAATTGAAATAATGAGACACATTACCTCAGAAGAAACCTGAAAGACAACACCTCAAGGATGCCAAGGATTGACATTGACCGGATTTCTTTAATAAGTCTCTTCAAACTTCTTGAAATAGCTTGTTTAATTACAAATACAATAACAAATTATATTCTAATTATATACGAGCGGAGTAACTTGACCATATGCCCGGTGTAGTGTCACAGACCAGAGTCTCTGGTGGGAATCGAACCCACGATCCTAACGCTAATAGTCTAGCACACTACCCACTAGACTACCAGGTCACCCAGCTTGTTTAATTCGTACTTCAATATTAATTATCGACACATTTTTGATTAAAAAAAAAACTAATTTTTGTTTTTATGCTGGAAATGGTGTAATTTGATTAAATTGTAATTGTCTCTCCAATTAGGCCTACACAACAACAGCGTTGGCCCTCAAAAGGCAAAAAAAAAATTATTCAAAAGATCTAAAACATGCAAATTTTTAAACACGAACTTTAAATCGTTTACCGTTCCTCTCTCACTTTCGTTCACGTAAGCTTTTGAATTCATATTGGAACGTGACAGAGCATTACAAAAAATTAGAAAATTCATGTGCAACACTTACCTCTTCGACAGCCTCGCATTCAAACAAATAAATATGCAAGAGGGGATCTTTGGGTTCCTTCATCAAGTAGACTAGGCCGGTTAGGGGGCCTGTGAATTCCATGAAATTATTTGGTACTGCATTCTGATCATCTTGCTGTTGCTGTTGTTGTTGTTGTTGCTGATAAGAAGCTGCTGCACTCGATGACAACGAGCCATAGGAAGTGGAAGTTTTCAACGATGATTTTATGCCACCACCGCCGCCAACTAAACTGTGTGTGCCATTAGTGCCACTTAAGTTGCCGCCACCACTGTTGCTGCCTTGCGATTGTTGTTGTTGTTGGCCTGCTGTTGTCTTTAATTGCATAAAACCATTGCCCACCTGTTTACCACCCTGTTTGTGTACAATACGGCACATGCCAACGATATTCTTCAGTGGATGGCTGAATTGCAATTCAAAGTCGGAATTGTAGGATTCCAAATTGCCATTTTCAATGCCAACGGAAAGCTGCAATAAAAACAAAAAAGAAGAGAAGAAGAGAAAAGAAAAAACAATGAGTATCACAGATTCAGAGTATTTCAGTAAAAGAAAAAGTTTTTTTCAGGAAATACCTCTCCCCGCACCATCCTCTCTACACCGAAGACTCATGTGTAAAAGGCAAACGAGTTGTCTAGATGGGGGTTCGGGGGGTAGGAAAACAAAAGTGTTGTAAACAAAACGATGAATTGTGATGGCCTTTTCTAGGACCTAAAGGCAAACTTTGCCATAGATTCTTAAAAAGTTTCAAGTAAAAAACAATTGAGTTGAGCTATGAAATGAAAAGAAGAGAAAAAAAGCAGGAAATTATTGGAAAAATGAAGGATGGTGAAGGGGGCGGCTCTTGAGTTCCCCCATTTAACGCATGTATTTTCAGTTAAACATAAAACTGTACACACGTATCGTGTGTTAAACGAAATTTAATTGCATTTTCCTCTTCTGTTAGAATGTTTATTTTTACATCGAAATTGGTTTTAAGGAATATAAAGTCAGAACCTCAGATTGAAATCAATCCATGGTGCTTGATTAAATGGGCTTCTTAATACTAGTGCTGGATGCAAGTACGTGCTCTAATGATTCATTCTTCTCATCATAGGATCTATGTAAGGCGTTCCCCTATTTTGAACAACTGTTCAGTGATTCTGAAGTGCCCGATCAAAAAGTCAGTTCTTAGGCTACTTCTGGATTGTCTGAAGCATAACTCAAGAGTTTAGATTGCCACTTTTTAACTTCCCCTTCGGCAATCATACCCTTTCAAACATCTGTATTCAGTCCACAGAACGGTTCTGACTCTGCCTGCTCAGTGCCGTGAATTTCCACTTGACCTCGCATATAGTGCAGCATAATCCTACATCTCCTGCCTAGTTTATCCAGCTTGCCCAGGCAGTCTCATACTATATTTGACTTAAACTCATACAAGCCTCAGTCCACAGAATGGTTCTGACTCTGCCTGCGCATTACCGCGTATTTCCACTTGACCTCGCATATAGTGCAGCATGACCCTGCATCTACTGCCAAGTTGATCCAGCTTGCCCAGGTAGTCTCATACTATATTTGTCTTAAACTCATACAAGCCTAGTGATCCTATGGCGCCCTAACTATGTCCAAGTTAAAGTGAACACTTCTTCGATGGCAGTTTTCCCATTGGTTCTGAATATGTTACTCTAGAACCGAACACGTCCTTTCCTGTATTCCTTCCACTCGCATTCTGAACTCAAGAGATTGTGTAGCATCCAAGTGTTCCATTCACACTACACAATCCTGTTGCGAAACTTAATTAATTGCAATCCTTTTAGTCAGGTTAACAACCTAGTTTCTCACACCACTCGTGTTGTGTGTGTTAATATTACGCATGAGTAGTGACAGCTACAGTTTTCATGGCAATCTTATTTATCTCCCAGAGTTTTTGCCAGAAATTTGCCAAGTTGTTGTCTGCGAATGGTCGAGTTCTTGTGAACGATTTTCTCGGATTCTCTCTCACACCTTCACAGACAAGGACGATGTTTTCGTGAAATTTTATATTTCGCCGACATATGGGTATTGTTCGAATGTCTATTGAACCATGCAAACTTGAATTTATTCACCATATTGAGCATAGTCCTCTCGATAAGGTGATAATAGCGATCGTAAACTTCCAATAATTTTTCGATTTAATTTTTATTTTTTCTTGTTTTTCGTCTCACACTTTAATTACCAACTTTAAATTCCTTTTTTTTCTGTAATTTTCCCTTCTGTCAATATGCTGTCTGATTTTTATTACTTTCTGTTCTACGTTAGGTTTTTACGATTCGTTTTTACGATTCGTTAAATAATTCTAATTGACCAGTTAACTGACACAGAAAGAGAGAGAGAGAGATAGAAAGGGAGTGAGAGCAACTGAGAAAAATTAAATTTGTTAACGAGCCACCTCAACTGTAGCGTATTAAAAGGATGCTCTTTGCAATTATTGTCAGTGCTAAGGCCTGTTGTTGTTATTGCTGTCACTCACTACTGCTGTTGCTGCTCTTGTTGATTTAATTCATCAACACTGTTGTTCTCTTATCTTTTGTTAATTTATGTTTTTAACGGATTGTAGTTGTTGTTGCTTTAACATAATTGTTGTAGTTGTTGTTGTTGTTGTTCTCACAATTTCGTTAAGTTATAGAAGAAAAAAAAAATAAGAAAAAATTGTAGAAAATACAATTTGAATGCAGTTGTTGTGCGTTTTTTTCTTTTTCTTTTGTTTTGTTTTGCACTCTTCAAACGACCACTGCAGTAGAATTTTTTTGTGTTTCTTTCTTTTTTTTGTGACTCCAGGGACAAATTTCCATAAAAAAAAATACGAGAACGGTTTTCTTGCTTTATTCTCTTCAATTGTTTATTTTTTTTTTTCGTTTTTTTTTGTTTTGAAATGGAACACTTTAGCAACACGAAAACACACACACACACACACACAGAAGAATTGTTGGCATACAAAACATTTTTCCAATGTTGTTTGTGTGTTTCTATCTTGCTCTCACTCTCTGAAACCAACTTAAGTGTTTATAAGTTCGCTTGTACTATATACTGTGTAAGTGTATAAATTGCAGTTATTCGTATAGTCATCATACGTACTCGTATAATAAATAGTTGTTGTTATTCTTATTGTTATTATGTATGTTTTAGTTGTTGCATTAATTATTAATATTTTAACATGGTTAATGTGCTTGGTTTAGCATAAAAACTAAGTTAAACACGAATAGCAGTAGAAGAAAAGAACAACAAAAAAATGGACCACAAATATTTTTAGTTATAGTTCTGCTCCCAATTCTCTTTCTCCCTCACTCTCTCCTATCACTATTTTTAGTACTAAAGTAAAATAATTTATGGGTGTGGGTGTATGTCTTAAGTATAGAAAAAGTATGTGAAGTAGCCACTCATCACAACCAGCACACCAAAAAAAGTAAACAAACAACCAAGCAACACTGAAAGTTTCTTTATTTAAGTGTAACACAGGGAGGCGGCTTATTTTTAAGGATCTTCCACTCGTTTCAGTTGTTCAAAAAATTCATTTTCTTATGATTTTTAACTTTTTGGTCGTTCTTTCGTTCTCTCTTTTTCTCTCGACGGGTATAATAAATTTGAATAGTTCCAGAGTGTAAATCAAAAAAAGAGACAAAAGTGGAAAAATAGTGTTGCTGAAAACTACAAGTGGTTCAACTTTACAAAAAAAAAAAAAAACAAGAAAAAAAGTTAAAAAAAAAATTATGACACGTTGTAAATTCTTCATATTTTTTTTGGTGCAAACTTTACTGTCGTCTACAAAAAATGAAAAATGTCCAGCAAATGATGGCAATTTATAACTTTTAAGCCACATTTTGCTTACTGCCTTCCCCCCGCCCCCTCTCAAAACAAAAGCAGCAACATGATGATCATGAATGTGGTCATCCATTGTTTGTAGCATAAATTGTTTGTCAGTGCAAGGGGAACAATAAAGAAAGTTGTAATGGAACTGTCATTTACAGTGATTATCATGAAAATAAAGGGAGTTTGTGTTAGAAGCCAAAGGTAGTGTACATATATACATACGTACGTACATATGTACACTTGTTTAAGGGTCATGGATATTCAAATTGGAAGTCCTTTGACATCTAAATCGTTTAATTTGATAAACCAAAAAAAGGCAAATTAGCAAGATTAACTCATTAATTAAGAAAACATACTATTTGCAAGCGAAGAATTGAGTTTAGTTAATACTATGTTCACACATGTACTCTTATTGAGTAAATCGCAATAAACGCCATTATTGAGGTGAATATTTCATATAAAATTTCAATTAATTATTGCGCAATAAATACGCAAATTTTTATAATATTGAGTAAAACTTAAAATACAGCACTGTCATAAGTACGTACGTTCAGTGAGCATATTACAGTTTTTCGAACACTTTCTGTTGATATTTGACAAATCAAAAGTCAAAAACGGCAAACAAAAGAAACCATAGAAAGACAATGTTGTTGAAACAATCAGCTGTTTTGTTTAACAGCTATCAAATGAATATTGCTTATATTATATCTGAACACTTAAAATATTGTACTCAACATAATATTGGCTCAATAAAAGTGTATGTCTGAACATAGTATAAGACTTTTATTGATTGTGCGAACCGGTAGTTGCCATTGTCTAGTAGGTAGTCTGTTGGCTTAGTAGATGTCAGTCCGTGGTTCAAACCCAGACATCAGACAAAACGAAATATTTAAAAAATTATTTCTTTCATTGACTTTCTCTCAGCACTCTTCGGAGAGTGAAATAAAATCGCCATGGAAAATTTTTTTAAAATCCGTCATTCAAAGTACATGCCGGTACTCATGGACAGAATTAACACATACGACATGTATGATGTGGGAAGCTAGATTGTAATCCTGGTTGTAATGATGGACTTTAATTATACAATGTTAGCAAGTATTTAAAGCAAAAACAACAAATTCATTATAAAACTTATATGTTGTAGCTTTCACTGTTTAAATAAAAAAAAAATATTCTCTCCATAAATAATTCATTTGTTTTCTCAATGATTTGCGTCACTAGCACTTCCAACAATAGATGGCATTTAGAAATCCATTAAGGAATGCCGTGTTAAAATTCTCATCCAATTATCGTTATCGATTTTACTTTAGATGTTAGATGTTACAGAGCAACACTACACCGTCGTACAATTGCAATGCAATAAGCCCAGATGGAATCGTGATACAGTAACACAATAGCAGTAACTATGGAACCAATATTGAATGGCAAGATTCGTTAATGAATTGTTTAAACATGTTTTTTCTGTTGCTGTCTTTAAAAACTTAAAAATACAAAGTTAAGTTAATGAACGTTTATCAATTTGTAATTTGGCACAGTCACATTAGGCAAATATTTGTTGAAAAAAATGAAATTTCATTTTAATTTTAACAGGGACTTTCGAACTTTGTCAGTTGATAATGGTCATGTAGTTGGCGCTATATCTGTCAAATTATCTGTTATTTATTCAGTCTGTTTGAAGTTGGAAAGATACCAATCTATATGAGATCCAAGATCGTTCAATGCATCCTGAAGAAGTCACTATTTAGTGGGGATTTTGCGATGAAGGCACCATCGGTTCACTTTGCTTTGAGAACAACATTGGCCCGGCCATTACCGTCAGCGGCGAGCATTATAAGTCAATGATTACCAACTTCTTTTGGCCTGAATTATGTGATCTAGAAACCAACATCGTGTGGTTTCAATAGGACATTGTTAAGAACCATACAAAAGAGTCGCACAGGTTTCTATTTATGAATTATTTTCCAAATAAGATAATCACCTTCTCCTCTTTAAAGGTATCACTGTATTTTTTAAATAATTTTTTTGTATAAAAATCTAGCTTGCTGTATGGGTAGTTTAATTAATTATTAGCTATACAGGGCGGGCTAAGGGATAACAGTTTCTAACATGCAATTAAAATTTTATTCGATTGATTAACACTACAAAAAGGTTAATAACACTGGTCATCATAAATAAGAAATTACATTACGTTACGTTACGTGGTTAAAAACTGAAATATAGGGTGTTTTTTATAGAGGTATAGAACTTTAAGTCACATTAATTTTCAAGATGGCTACCGATTTAACAGCTGTCAAGTGATTTATTCTCAGTTTCGTTTGGCAATTCATCATGAATAGACTCATGCCTGTATAACGCTTGCAAATAAGTAGTGCAATTTTATTTCGATTTATTGAAAGACACGTTTGGTGACCGCCTAATTTCACGTCTTGGCCTCCAAGATCTTGTGATTTAACACCGCTAGACTACTTTCTGCGGGGCTATGTAAAGTCATTGGTCTATGCGGTAAAGCCACAAACGCTTGACCATTTGGAAGACAACATTCGCCGTGTTATTGCCGATATACGGCCACAAATGTTGGAAAAAGTCATCGAAAATTGGACGTCCAGATTGAACTACATCCGCGCCAGCCGTGGCGGTCATATGCCAGAAATCATATTTAAAATGTAATGCCACAAGATTATCTTTCGGATAAATAAAATTCATGTCAATCGAATAATCCATCGTTGTTTTATTGCAACTTAAAGTTCTATACCTCTATAAAAACACCCTATATAAAGTTTTCCAAACCCAATAATTAAAAGCGCTTTCAAATGATTTCGAAGCCAATATTTTTTCTATTCGTTTGATTTTCTTTTCACCAGTTATTTCTGTAACCGAGGGCCCTTATGTTGAAAACGAAATCCATTTGTTTTTTTTGCAATATAAACCTACACTGCTGTTCAATAAAATAGATTTACCATGATCAACATCTTGCAATTAATTAAAGAAGAGTCACGCTTCAAATTTGTGAAATGTATCCGAATTATATTCATAAGAGGCCAGTAAAAAAACTGCAGATACTTTTTTACATATACTCCATTGCATAAGAGATGTCTAGTAAACCTTTCGGAGAGCAGGTGAATCTATTTTTTTGAACAGCACTGTATTTTGAGGATTACGCAGTCACTTGAGTCAATATTGTATAAGCTCGTCGAAAATTGATACCAGCAAAGAGAAACGCGCGTATGTGCAGTCCCCCTCTTAGACACAGTGGCTGTGCATCACGAGATACATACATTGATAGTTTGAGATGTCACCCATACGTAACACTGAATCATATAAGCAGTTGCGGTTATCTCAGAGGCAACAATTAGACCATCATCCAGAAACCACTAGATGTGTAGAGGAATTGTATTCTATCAAAACTCAATTGAAGCGCCGTGAGTTTTGTTGCCACGTTCTAATGGATCGGTTTTATTGTTTCAATGGACATGGCATAATGGAACTTCCTTTAGGAGGTATTTCGCCTTGGTCTAGTAGGTACTGTGTTGACTTACTAACCGCGAGGCTGAGATTCAAGCCCCAGGTTTGATATCTTCAACAAAACGAAACGACTTCCACTCAGCAGTCTTCTGGCAAAAATTCTGGGAGTAAAATAAAATTGCCATAAAAAATGTCTCAAAAATCTGTCGTTCGATGTCGACTTTAAATTGTATGTCACCGCCACTCATGGATAGAATTAAAACACACAAAACATGAATAGTGTGAAAAGTTATGTCGTAATCCTAACTAAAGGGCTGTGATAACCAATTAGTCCTTATTTCCGCAGTTGCGACAGTAGTGTCTCCATGTCTGTCTACATCACCCAAATTAACCTCATCATAGACACGTGCGTTTACTGTTAAAAAGAGGGCATAAGTGCTTGCAAGAACGAAGGGCGCACCACTACTGTCATTGCAATAATTCAATATATTTTACAGAGGGTAAATTAAAGTTGGCAACCCTGTCATCCTAGAAAATGCTACAGAACGTCAAACACCTTAACTTATGTGAATTGCCTCAAACGGTACTAAAAATTGACTTAAATATTGGATTAGAAATATTGCTAAAATAGTTTCAGAGCCTTTCAAAAGCTGCTATTTTTATGAAAAGCCAATACATTACTTAGCCCCTGCTGTACTGCTAAAAGCAAAAAATTAAACTGAAACACAAAAAGACAGAAGATACAGAAGAATCAAAAGTAAAAAAAAGATAGAGAGATTATGATTGCCAAAGGATAATTAATTGCTTCTAATGCCAAAGCATGTTCACATACACACACGCACACATACATAAAGTGATAAAAGGATACACTGAGTACATCAACATATGAATACTTATGTACGTGAGTACCATAAAGAACACATAGTACTTCCCATAGTCGCAAGCGGAAAAAAATGGAAATTTTTAGCAAAAACTAAACAACAGCAACTAAATTAAAAATACAAAAAACATCCTTGACAATTACGTGTTGTTTCCCCCAGGTTTCAAGGTTTTTCAGAAAAACAAAAAAGTAGTCGTCCAAAAAAGCATCGTTGTCATCATTATCATCATCATCACCGGCATCATCATCATTAGCAACAACATACTCAACGCCATCATTGTCGCCATTTTTATTAACATGAATCTCTGAACTATGCGAGAAGGACTTTTGCGACTGCATATGGCTGCAGTTGCATTTGGCTTTATAGGGGGAAGGGGGTATCCTTTAAGTTGGCTTAATTATATTTTTACGGTAACTTTGTTTCCAACAAATGGCACCAAAAAAACAACAGCTATAACAGCTTAACAAATTATAACTGTCAAGAGTAAAATTTATTTCGCAATAAAACCAAAAGAGATGTCAGATTTGGTTAGTAACACCAGTGAAGCTAAATAAGGGCTTAGATTAGAGTTTAGGTCGCCAACATTGAAACCAGTTAACGTACTGCAAACATTATTGCTTCGAAGGACAAAGAATTTTTTGAAGTTCTTCGTGAGATCAGGGCATTCATTTTACTTTGTTTTGCTATCTTATCAATCGTGTCAACTCAGTGAAGGTCTGTAGTAAGATTTTTACTTTCATTTTTAAAATACGAATGAAAGTCTGTAATATTTTCTCTTTCTCCACGGTTCAAATCCCCGGTCAGACATCAAAACGAAAATATGAAAAAATATTTCTTCAGCGACTTCCTTTCAGTAGATTTCTGGCAAAAACTCTGAGAGTAAATAAACCTGCCATGAAAAAGTTTCTAAAAAATCTATCGTTCGGAGTCGACGTTAAACTGTAAGTCCCGCCACTCAAATATAAAATTAAGGCACACAACATGAGTGGTGTGAGAAGTTAGGCCGTAATCCTGACTGAAGGGTCCTAGTGGCCAATTATGTATGTATGGATGTATGTATGATTGGTCTATTGTAGCAGAATCACTGTCTATAATCTGTCGTTGCCTAGAAACAGCACCACCACTGTGAAATTTATGTTGCAATGCGTGTAATGAAATTTTTGTTAATATAATCCTGCCCGGAATTTTGGAGGGAGATTGAACCTTTATTTTTTTCAAATTCGAAAACAAATGAAAAAGTAAAGAAGTGTAACCAACTCTTAAGTAAATTCCACAAAAAAAAACACTTTAATTTTGATCCACTTGTGATTTCAACTTAATATTAATCACTTAAATCGATCCTAATAAAGTTTTTAGTTTTTCTGTTTGGAAAAAGAAAAAGTTTTTTCATATCCTACGACGAGTATGCACACTCAACTTAAATTTTTGGAAGATTTCCTTACTTTTTATTTTGTTTTAAAATTGTTCGAAACAATCCCTTTAAGAACAATAAAACAAAGAAATCGTAGTTTTTAAGAGAAAACTTGGCCATAATAACAGACACTTTCTCTCTTTCCCCCTCTGTTTGACTCTACCTTTCTCTATAGCACTGAGAGCATAAAACTTTTTTTTATCGAAAACTAATGCAAAGTTCTTACAAACAGTATTTGATGAAAAGCAACGAAAAGGAAAAAAAATGTCATTAAAAATTTTAATTGTTGGCAATTTATTTCACAGAGAGAAATTTAAAGTCTTATTAAAGGATTTTAATTTCAATAAAAATTTTAAAGAATTCATGGAAATTTTGTATGTATTTTTAAATACAGCAACTATTTAATTATATACATACATGTGTAAATATTTATTTCCATATGAACTACACACACCAATACATATAAACCTTCTTCCTTCATGATTAATTAGCTGCTCTTAAATAAATTCAGGATTTTCAAATAAAACAGCTGAGCTACAAAAACAGAACCCAAAATGGCACAGGCCAACAAATAATTTAAAATTCTCTCCACTTGCACACACACACACACCTACTTGCTATTAAACAAAAACCATTGATTAAAAAAAAAACACACACACACTTAAAAGTCAAAGGAAGACAAAGAGAAATACACTCACAAAGAATATGAAATTTATAAAGAAACCTTCTCCCTCCTGAAGCTATGCAATAAAATTAAAGAAATACTCACAGTCATGTACAACATATAACGGAAAGAACTCATAAACAAAACTTGTTTTTCAACTTCTTGGTTGTTGTTGTTGTAGTTGTGCTTTATTATAATGAAATTAACGTGTGTTGCTATTTTAAACAATAAAACAACAACAACAACTGTAATGCAACTGTAAATTTAAAATGAGCCTCTAATATGAATAACAACAACAAACACTTAAAGTAAACATTTTATGATGTATCATAAAAAACAATAGTTCTTAAGTATGTACACAGATATTTTACCATTTCACTCACTCTCTCTTTCTCTTTCTTTCTTGAATGGTAGTATCCTAAAAATAAAATAAAACGAAGAGCATATACAATACACATGTGTATCGTACATCAATGTTTCTCAAATACTGTAAAGAAGGATATATCTACATTACCTCTCTCTCTCACTTACACACACATACACACATACATGCAATGTACATACCCATACCCATAATGTTTCTTAAACAATTGTAAGAACGAACGGAATTCTCAAGTCATGTGTACTCAATATGAGTTGGATTTGTTTTAATCTATTTTGCTTTAGCAGCAGTATTGCCATGGCATGGCGTTAAAAGATATTTCTAGGTAATTCCTTAGTATCTTTAAGTTGTTCTTTTGTATTGGGATTATTACAATACAGTTTTAAATTCTACTGTAATTATTACGAGCCGAGTAACTAACATCATATGCTTGATGTAGTTTAACAAACCAGAGTCATTGGCGGGAAACGAGCCGCCAACTATCATGCTAATGGATTAGTGCATCACCTACTAGACCACTGCTAACTTACTTAATTGATCGTTACAATCCTTTAGACAGGATTACAACTTAGCTCATCACACAACCGACTCTGAACGATAGATTTTTGAGAAAATTTCCATGACAATTTAATTTTACAGTAATCTCTCGATATACGTCGCCTCGATTAACGTTGTTTCGATATCCGTCGTCGTTTTGTCCGTCTAACTTTAATTTGCGTCGTCATTTGATTTATGTCGCCTTTCTTTGGAACCAACTGCGACGTACATATATCGAGGGATTACTGTAACTTTTTTAAGTTCCTTGTTAGAAACATACTACTTTGTAGTATGAGCAATATGAAATTCGACTTACATACGTCGTTCCGATTTACGTTGAGGGATTACTGTACTCCTTGCCAGTAGACTGCTATCATTTTGATTGAGATAACTGAGCTAGGCTCTCGTCTAATAAGCGAACACTTTACTTAAGGTAACTGACTTTTTATTTTTAATATGCAATTAAAGATTATGAACTGAACTACCATGAGCTGTACAACACGATCGATTTTACCTTTATCGCATGAAAAGTTTTCAGAAAGAGTAATTTTACGTTTTGAAGACATCAATTGGACAACAACATCATGCGATTTGACACTGTCAGACTTCTTTTGTCAAAGACAGTATTTAAGGGAATAATCGCCTAAAGTTGGATCATTTGAAAATTAACATACCTCAAGTTGTTGCCGCGGTATGGCCGAAATGGGTAAAAAAGTATCGGATGCAGCGAGCAATTCCGACCTCGCATTTCATACAAAATAAACTAAAAGTTTCAACGTAATCAAAGTTTTATGTGTGTTTTTATTTAACTTTTAAAATTGAAAAATTCATTTAAAAAATTCAGTTTCTTAGTTTTATCAGTAATTTATTCAAATTGAAACACTATGGCAACACTAAAATCTATGTATTCATGTATGTATTGTACTTATATGAGAACACTAGGCTTTATTTTCTTCAATTGTACTCTTATGAGTGTCTTCTCTCTTTTGTGGATGAGATGAGCGAGAGAGAGAGAGGCAGAGGGAAAGTAAGAACCGAAATACAATTATTTGTTTGCCTTCTTTTATTTCTTTCTGCATAAATAAATGGGAGACGAAGAAAAAGTATCGATTTTATTCATATGAACTGACAACAACTGACTGTGACTGTGATTGTATGTTGTTGTTGGTTAACGTTACTTCCTTGGCTTCTCTCTTTCTCTCTAGCTGTGTAAATAAATACAGTTAAAAACAAAAAATCAAGTATTCTTACTGTGTGTGAGTGGGGGATAAGAAGTGTTTATGTGTGTATAAGTGTAGGCAATATAAACGACGACTGTGTCCGTAAGATGACGTCAATGAAGAAGGGATATTTGTTTTTATGGATTTTTGCTGAGGTTCTTTCTTTTATTGAAAAAAAATACTTTTTTTTTTTTGCCTACTCACTCAGTAATTTTGGCTCACTTTGCTTATTTGTTTTTTTGTTTTACTGTGTTTTGGTTTGATTGTTTTTTATGGTTTTTGTTTATTAAATAGCACGTGAATTATAATCGTACTCGTGTAGCCGTACTTGCGTGTACATTCCATAAATAATTAAATGAGCTTCGTTTTGACTAATTTTAATAATTGAATGGCGACCATTTATTTTAATCTCATGCTTGACTAACTATGTGTGTGTGTCTTAAATTACACCAAAAAAAAATGTTATTGTTAGGGGTGGGGGTAGAGAATTTCTTATAAGAAATATAACAAATGTGAGATGTGTGTGTAAATCAAAGTTTTCAAGGGAATGCAATAAGAGTATGAAACGAACAATTAATCCCAACGCTCGTTTGGCATACATTTGACACATTTTTTTTGACCAAATGATGTAATGACTCAACTTGTAAAGAAAAATTCAAATTATTCATGCTTTAAACAAAATTTAGATACTTATCAAAAACAACCCTCGCATTTTAGGCATAAGAAAGTACATAAAAAGCCACACCGCCTTGCAAAAATACACGGAAAAAGAAGAATTGCGAATTGAGTGCTATGGCAACAGGAGGTTAAGTTAACAAGCAAAAGTATAGTATATGGGACTCGAAGAATCCATAAATAATTGTGGAAAAACTTTTGTATTGCATTGTAATCCATAAAAATTTTGCATTATGGTGTGGACGGATCCGGCTGTTATGGTCACTTATTCTTTTTGCATGCAATTGAAGATTATGAACTCAGCGGTATATGGGGTTTCAACAGGAACATGACATGAGCCACACAACATAATTGATTTTCGCTTTATTCTGTGAACTGTTTCCAGCACGAATAATTTACGCTTTGGCGACTTCTTCGTGCGATTTGACCCCGTCTGACAGATTTTTTTTTTGGATTACGCCAATAATCCTTAATATTCGTCAAGTTATTGTCGTATACCGCTCGTCGATATCTACCTAAAAATGATTGGATGTGCTAACTAATCCAGAGACGGCCATTTAAACAACGCTGTATTTCATTCATAATTTCAAACTAAAGTTTCATCAGTCTAGTTTCAGTAGTCTAGTAGGTAGTGTATTTCTTCGGCGACTTCCTCTCTGCAGATTTCTGGCAAAAACTCTGAGAGTAAATAAACCTGCCATTAAAAAGTTTCTCAAAATCTGTAGGTCCCGCCACTCAAGTATAAAAATTAAGGCACACAACATGAGTGGTGTGAGAAGCTAGGCCGTAATTCTGACTGAAGGGTTGTAATGGCCAATTATGTATGTGTGTATGTAGGTATGTGTGTTTTTAATTAAACTTTGCTTTCATAGTAAAACATTCAAAAGTCGCAAAACAGTTCAACACAAAAATTTCCAGCATTTCAGCCTCAAACAGTGTAGCTATGTTGGCCACAAAATATTTCTTTCCTGCCTTTGCAATCCCAAAAACTACCAACAGAGTTGGTTTTAAGTGGGCTAATGGTAGGAAGAGAGTGTAGGTGTGAGTATGTGAGTCTGTGTGTGTATGATGATAAAAATGGCTTTTTCGCCGAAATACAAAGTGAAAGAAAACACAAACACTGAGGGTAACTTGTGGGATTTTGTTTAAATAGTCCCTGCTTGCCATTGGGAAAACTGCTGGTTTTGTTTCCTTACTTCTCACTCTCGCGCTCTCTCTCTCTCTCTGTCTCTCTCTTTGAATCTTTGAAGAATAATGCGACAGCAGCAGAAGTGGGTGATTGCAGGGCATGCTTAGATTTTGAACTAGTAAACTGGGCCCATAACTAAAATCGTCAAAAACAAAACGGAAATTTGAAAGAAATTAATGAATCACCTATTTTGGGGAACAGCTAACTTTCATTCTCTGTGTGCGTGTTTTGGCCATTAGAGACCCCGAGTAATCTTATTTAATTAAGTTTTCTTAGTTGAAAATTTATTAATTAAACCGAAAAGGAGCAAAAACGAATTTCTAATTTGTGTTTTTGGCACTGATTATGCAGCACTGTACACATCTTTTATTGCAAGGATATGTGATTTGTTTTCTAAATTCAAATAGAAAAACTTCGAAAGTTATCCAGAGACTTATGATGTCATTAAAAAAATTTAGTTTACTTTCATAGACAATCTTTCCATTATTCATTTGACTTTAAAATTGAAGTCGCCATAGCTTAGCTTGTGTTGGCTTACACGAGCCAGCGGTTCCAACTCCAGTTCAGACATCTCGAAAACAAAACGAATCGGAAAGTTTCTCAAAAATCTGTCGTTTCGAGTCGACGAAACTAGGTTGTAATCCAAATTGAAGGCTTGTAATGACCAATTAAGTAGGATTAAGAGTACTGCTTAAACCACAAATGGTGCACTTTGTGTACAACCTGGTAGTTCTTGCAATTCTTGTCTACAGATGCCTGGCATAGTTGGAGGACCTGCTGAGAATGCGTGCGATTGCAAAACTTATCCTTGTGCTGTCCGTACTATCATGAGGCAATGTCTCAAGGGCTATAGTAGAATTAAGCACAAACTTAGTTATCCGTCAACTGGATTTTGCTTTTACGCGAAAAGTGAAGAACGTAGGTGAGGGAATTATCATGAGTCCTGGTTTAAGTAGCTTGTGTTTTCCATGAATCTGCTAATTTTACAGCACCTCTTAGGTTACTGCAGACTTTTAGCATTTTTTGGACGGAAGCCTTTGTGACTTAGAATTATAGGATTCTGCTGCTAGATTCAGAACTTTCTCAGATTGTCACGCTGCTATCAGGACCACGAATCCATCCAGAATAACGTTCATTTTGAACTTTCTGATGAGACACTTTTTCTATGAGGTGTCTTGAATAAGAAGCTATTTTGGTGAGCGTATATACTCAAAACGATGCAATTTACATTCTGACGGATCCTCTGTTGGTCCTAGAAATAAAAAATACTCTGTTATAATATGAAGAAACCCCCCCATTGATCTCTATACTTGCAATGATGCGTTGGAAAGCAAATTGGGCCTAAAACTTAACATGAAAGAACAAAGTTCAGATAAGCATTCAATGACGGCTCGAAACTGAATGGAGATTATGGATGGAGGCATTCTTCCATTCGCTTTTCCAATAAGACCAATAGACCCGTTATCTACAGCAAGATCATACGAAATATTTTGTTAAAATGTCTGATTTGCTACCTTTAATGGTGCAAATTACGTTCGGAAACCAAAAGAGTTTCAAGAGAAATAGTAATCAATAAAAAAGACCAAGAGAATAGAGGGAGAAAGTCATCTCACAAGCTTTGTAATGTCATAAATGAAACTTTCAATATCAGAAATCCTAACACAGAATAGCTCTCTGGGCTCACGAATCTCAACTATTTGTCACGGCATAGCAGGGCCAAGACACCGAATACCCTCAATAGATGCTAGCTACCCCAGATTATTACAAGCCTTGCAGAAAAGAGCGATGCTACTGCTCCACATACTATCCATTGTTTCAAAACGTAATGAGCCGTTAAAAAACCTATCAAGGTCTCAACAGGTTTCCTCCACAGATGCACTTTGCTGAAAACTCTACAATTCGAGAAGAAAAATATAAAATTCCAATGCAATAGATGTGCAGAGTGGATCGACGGTATACATAACTTTGTACTGTTTATGATCCTAAAATATTGTCATCAATAATCAAGAGAATTTTAGAATTTTTAGGTTAAAAAACCTTTAAGAAAAATCACCGGCTTACATCCAAAAAAATTTCTCTCTTAAGAGGCTTTATTTTATTTCTTTTATGATTATTGAATCCACTTACCTTCGTATAGCTTTCTGTGGAACGTATATCGTTAATCGTCCACGGCAGCATGGCAGCCGAATAGCGGGGATCAACGGACGCACTGCCGCGATATGTTAACGAAACTAAACGAGTTTTCATTTTAACGAAATGACACGTACTTAAAATGCGAAACGAATACGATGAGTGTACTAGTTTTGTTTTCTTTTTAAATTCTTTTTAAATTATTTTTTAATTACTTTTTAATAATTTTATTCAAAAGAATTTAAATAACGGTATATTAAAACATGATTTATTTATGCTCTCTCGCTCTGTCGCTTCTCATCAATACACGTATTTTATCGGCGCCTAATGGGCGCTGAAAACATTGAAGGTTTTTAGGGTTTTTTATGGTGTGGTGGCGATAGTAAATTGTATTGCAAGAGTAAAGTTTTAGTACCGTTACTAATGGAGTTTGTATGAGTCAGAAGGGACACACAATTAAAGCGTGTGTACGTTGGCGACGACAGACACAAAAAAAATAGGAGCCAATGGAGGTCATTTAAAGAGAATTTATTTGATTGCTCTGATGAAAACACACACACACACGCATAGTGAGAAAGAGAGAGAGGGAGTGAGCGAAGAGGGAGTATTAATGATCCCGTTTGTCTAAGTTAAGGAATTTAGCACACACGCACACTAGTTTAAACGCACACAAATACAATACACAGCGAATGTTATTCATAAAACAGCGGCGACTTTATTGATGACGATTGCGATAACGGCGTTAAAAGGACGAACAACACAACACGCAACTCTATTTTTATTACTTTATTTTCGTTATTTTATAATTTTTTTTATTTTCTCTCTTTTGCTCTCTTTTTGATTTGATTTTTAAAAACTTCTTTCAAATGAAACAAGATTTTATTGTTGTTGCTTTATTTTCTTTTGAATTTTCTTTCTTTTTGTTTTGAGTTTGATTTTTATTGGAATTTTATTGATTTTTCTATTTCTTCATGACATACTTTTAGGGGTTTGCAAAGGGGGGGTTTAAGAAATGCGAAAAAAAATTCACTTCTCTTTTTTCTCTTTTATTGTGTTATTAATGTTGCTTTTGTTGTTGGTTGGCTTTACAAACGTCCATAAGCCATATAGACAGGACGAGACGACGTTACATTTTTCAACTGCTTTGTAAACCAAAATTATTTTAAAACACAACCAAAAAAAAAACCGAAAACCATCCCTTAAAAAATATTCACATTCATTCACTTTGCGTTTATTGACACATGCCACCACAAAATTGTATTTTTTTTTTGTTTTTGCTGTTTAAATAATGTTTTCACTTTAAAATTTGAATTTTCTTTTTTATAAATTTTTTAACAAACCAAGTCAATAATCAATAATTTTAATTGAAAATAAATATCCTTTGAAAATTCCTTTTGTTTACTCCAAATTTAAGCTCGCCTAACAACCGCTTCCTGTGAATATCCAAAGATTACTAAAGGATTTCTACTGTTCGGCTTGTTTTTGCACTTCACTAAATACCAAACCAACAACAAAGCAATTACAAAGTTTCACACTCTTTCTCTTGAATTTTTTAATTCTCTCTTTTTATTGCCTCTTTCTATCTCTCTCTCTCTCTCTCTGAGTGTCGCTTTCAAAAGCTTATACACAGTATGGCCAAGATATGAAGACTGAAAAGCATTGAAATTGAAAAAACGCGTTGAATATTAGAATCGCTTTTACTCTACGAAATTCAAAAGATAACGATAATTTTCGAGTTTCAAGAACTATAGATGGTTCTATTAGTTCTTCGGAAGATCTGCAGTCTGATCTGTTCAATATCACAGGCCGAAAGAATTTGAATCCAGAATTGGAAATCATCGACAAACTTACTGCAGAAAATCCAAGTCATCGACTCTTCCGAATTGCGACAACACTTAATGCTTTAAAAACAACCTAACCTAAAAGCTCTTTTGGATGGTGCAACGTGATTTAAGAAAAAAAATTCGCGAAACTGCTCTGTCGAATAAACGCAGTTGTCTGTGGTCTTTGGCCTCCAATTCACGATACAAAATTCGCCATGTTGTGGTCTACGAAAGGCCGAGATTCTTGTGCCACTCTCATATTTAGCAACGATGTTTACGGTAAATCCTCAGGACGTGTGTTGGTCGCTCGTTTACTGAACCAATGGACTCAAATTTATCCACCAGATTGCGATTGATTGCGAACGATAGAATTTTTGAAAAACGTTTCATTGCAACACTATCAGAGTTATTGCCAGAAGACTGCCGGGAGTCTCGTTTTGTTCGAAATGTTTGAGCCAGAGGTTGAACCACGAGCTCCCGTCTAATAAGACAATACACTACCTACTCTACAATACGCTCATCGTCCTCGTGCTTCAAAAGTGCAAAACAGTTGACACTGTACTAACTCAGTAGCCTTGACAGAAAAGTCCTACGTAAGATATTCGATACAGTGAGAGCTGGTGACGATTTCCGCTTCCGATCCAATAATGAGCTTAACAACACGGATTTGGTGCAGCGGCTGCGATGGATCTACAATGTCATTCGGATGGAATAGGATGTTCCTGCGAGCGGATTTGGCGTAAATGACGATCTTGTCTGCATTGGACAGACCAAATTGAGGGAGTCCTGTCAACGATTGCTGTAATCAACTGGTAAAGACGTGCAAGAAACGGAGGCGTTTGAAAAGCAGGCCAAAATCCGATAAACGAGTTGTTAATGGCGTATTAAGAAAGAAAACTAAGTAACTACCTATCTTGGCACAGCAAGCCATGGGATCTAACATTTATGGATTAGTTGATACCTATAAAAATTCTCAAGAATCAACAAAAAATTCTTCCGCGTTTAAACGATTGAAAATAGCTTTCATTACATAATGTTGACAACACCACTGAGCACTCTCTTTTAACAAAAGTGTCTTTTTCATTCTTTTTAAGTCGCTCTCTTTCACTCTCTCTTCACTTGAACTCATAGTCTCTTCACTTAAAACAAAAACAAGCAGAAACAGCAGCAGATTTTTTTAGCATTCGTTTGTTATTAATTTTTGTCACATTATTGTGGTTTTTAGAACTTTTTGTTTTTTTTAATAAACAATACATTGATATTTTAAATAATTTCCATAAATTAAATTTAATTTCATGAATTTCTTTCACTTCATTTTTATTGCAACACTTGTTTTTGTTTTCTCGAATGTCAAGGGACGCGCAAACTCAGCAACACTAACAATGAAACTGAATTTGAAATTGAAACTCAAGAAGTGTTTCTGTTTCTGTTTTTGTGTCTTGTTGTTTGTGTTTGTTTTTCATTCACTTTGCTTTGGGGGGGATTTTCTTTAAGACTCCGTTGTAAGAGATTGGCCACTGTGTGGAAGTTTAAGCGTTTTTTCATTTTAAACAAAATGGCATCACTAGGTTCTGTTGCTGTTACGTTATTGTGATTACTTGTGAGGTACAGAACCTCAATTAAAAGAGGGTGTGCAAATAGACTAAAAAATTTTAATTAGGTTGTTAACTGTACTTAACACAGTATGTTACAAATATTTTACAATTAGTTTATAAGTTGATCTCAGATTTTGTTTTAGCAGGCTGCAATACAAAAAAATATTAAGCCGGGCTCAAGTCTGTATTAAGACAAAGGGACAAGAGGTATGGAAGAAGAGAATCGTTTTCTAAGGCCCCCTGTAGTTGTCAGCAAATGCAAAGAATTTTCTCGTCACCATGTATACTTCGCTTTGGCGTTGTTACTCTAGTTGGTAGGGCTTTAAAAATATACTCTTCACCGTTGGCAATGATAAGCAGCTGGGGGTATTGGATCTCAAATCCAAGTAGAAGGATAAAATTGGATCTTACTACAGGGACTTCCGCACTTTGACAGTTGATAACGGTCATTCTGTAGAAGCTGCTGCCTGTCAAATTAGTTGTCTTTTATTCAGTCTGTTAAGCCAACGATATGTGTTCGCTAAATGGGCTCTGGTTGGGACGTTACCAAACCACATGAGATCGAAGAGCGTCTAATGCATTTCGAAAAGATCGCTGTTTAGTGTGGATTTAGACCACACCGGCATCATCGGTCCATATTTCTTTGCGAACGACGTTAGGCAAGCACTGTAGGTCGGTAGCTATCAACTTATTTTGGCTTGAATTAGATGATCTGGACGACATGTGGTTTCAACAGGACGGCAGAGATCTGCGCAACACCCAATTGAAGCAGAGAGCGGAGCTACCGGCAGTTAGACTCAGTGGAGTTAAATCCTGGTCCAGTCCTGACTGTGGACTCGCTGCGATACTGGGAAGTCATGAACACATTCGGTTAGACTACATGATCCCTATTTTCCTTATAATTTTGTCGACAATAGATTTAACATCTTGAGGTATATACCGATGGCTGTAAAATTCTGGACAGATTAAGCGAAGGAATAAATATTAAGGGAGGGTTCTGTCATCCGACTTTTGTAGAGGATGCCTGACCTCTCTCCAGTATTTTTCAATTCTTCTTGGTTGAAGGGATTTTTCCTTTATATTTTTTTGAATTTAATCGTTTATCAAAACTGCAATTAAGTCCCTAATGAACCTAACCTAGATCTTCATCCTCGTCCATGAATTTCAGGGATTTCACAAAGATATAAGAGTTAATTCTTACATGGATTCAATAGCATTCGGAAGTTGCATTACTGGTTAATTGACCAGCACTTGTGGCAAGCACACAATATCCTGCATGTTAGAGGGCATAATAAGTCTGCCGATTGCATTAGTTAAATTGGGCATTTCCTGATTATTTTACAGGAAAGCTCAACTACTTTGGCAGCATAATAGTACGTGTAATATTGATAGGCTCTGCTGATTGTATTGTTTTCTTAAGGGCAATCATCATATTGGAAGGCATGCTGATAGTTTATCTTTCAGTGAAGAGACAAATAAACTTGACGTTGTCTCTGTCATCTTTGCTTGAACTCTTCTAAATAAGAGTTACTGGAATAATACGATATATTTTGCTGTCGGTATGGTTGCCTATAGGGTATGCTAGGATGTTAATTTGTGGTACCACAATGATCCTAACTTCTGCCCTAAACGGCACCTAACCTAACCTAACCTAAAACTTCTATAGGAAGATTGAAAAATGTAATATTTTTCCACTTTTCTCTTTTGTTTTCGATTTTATGCCAGCAATTAGTTTATAAATCCAATACTTGACAGACAGCAAAGCGCAATAAAAACTTTAAAGAAATCAAAAGGAATGCCTGTAATTTTACCATTTAAGACACGATAACCAATGATAACCACTTGTCAGTTGCTTAAACCCGTTCCTGTTGGAGTTTTTTTAAATGACAAAATGCGTGGTCGCTATTTAAAAATCTCAACGATAAACGAACAATAAAAACACGATTTAAGGAAATTTTTTAAAAGTTTTTGGTGTCTTAAAAAGGAAAAAAATTGTTTTTTTTTTCTTTCTTTAAAAATCTAGTCTTGCTCATGGCAAAGTGAACGAACCCGGTAACCGCAATTAAAATTATTTAAGTAACGTCATTACGCTCTCTACTTTTTTTCTCCCTCTCTGTGTGAGAGAGTACATCGTCTCATTGTGTTTATGTGCATGTATATACGTATATATATATATATATATATATATATGTGTGTGATGTTTTGATATTGCAAACGCGTAATGCATTGCAAATTAAATACTTTTAACCAAATGTGGCTGCTCAAAAGCCAAATACAGTTTCAATGTAAAATTCACCCGCTTTTATTTTATTTTGTTGTTTTTGTTTTGCTGCCTCCGGTTATTAAAATCTTTATGGGAGTTTGAGGATGAAGACGACTTTGAAGAGGTTGTTGCCGGAGAGTACAGAAAAGGAAACACAAGTGATGATGTCTACGCATACACAATGTGTCTGGTTTCTTCCTGTACTAACTTAGAGAACGAAAACAAAACACCAACAACAACAACAACTACACAACACAATGCAAATGAAGCAATGCGACATTTTTTATGCGGCTGACTGACTGGCTGGCTGGCTGATTTCAATGCCAAAAACGAAACGAACCGCCAATGAAAGGATGCAACATGTTTATCAACAGCAAACGTGTGTGAAAATACACACACACACACATTAAAAACAAAAACAAACAGCAGGTTACAAAGGAAGTGAGGCTAAAAATAATTTTCACTTTCATTTGAAAAGAGAACAAAACAAAAAAACATTCACACTCTCCCTATTATTGAAGTTCACATGTTACGGCAACTTTTATTACTCGGAAAATATTGTTGCTATAGAGAGAGAGAGAGAGCAAATGATTAGTATCTTTCTTCCCCACACTTGCTAGTAAACAAAAGCACACGGTTGTTTAGCAAAGAGAAAAAGTAAAAGTTAAGTTAAGATTCCATAATCACATTCGTATTCATTCGCATACAGTGTTGCCGCAGTAGTAAAAAACGTATAAATGCCACAACGTACTATTTTTGGACAAAATGGTTCATTTGCAAAAAATTTATAAAAATTTGAAAATACAGTTAAGGAAACTTGTTTAGCTGCAGCATGAGTAATTAAAATTTTAGAAAAAGAAAATTTTTAAAACACTACTTAGTTCAACCGATTAAGATATGAGTACGATACGCCACGACAGCATCGACGACGTATAGCATCCATATGGAGACCTACAAATCGTATAACCGAAGTATAATTGTAATACTGGATAGATACTCACTCCAATTGCGTCATTGCTACAGTACATCGCCTTTTTTGGTTAAACGGATCCATGGCATAGATATGGCTAAACATGGAGATAACACGAAACTGTTCTCTACAAATCGGGTCCTTCATTAAGCGCTTGCTTTCTTTAAATTAAAAGTGTGTGAGATATATCATCGAAATCATGACATTGTAAATCCATCAATAATGGTTACTGATGTTATTCTTTGGAGATAATTTTCCTACTATAGTGTTAAGTCACAATATTGTATACAAGCCATTTTGAAAGCAACGGATTTCGCAGCCCTGCATGGGTTTTGCAAATAAGATTTTGCGCGCTGTACACGAATCTGGGTTCAAAAACTTTCCACCACGTCAGGTTTTCGAGAAAAAGGGGGTAGAAACCCCTAAAAATTTGGCCAATTTTGAAAATTTGTGGAGCTAAACACTGACGTTCTAGAACCATCGCTATTGTCAGAAATTGACAATTGATCTTTGCTCTTAAAAGTGAGCCCAAAGCCAAATTGATTGCATACACCCTTAAAGTAGGGGGTGGTTTTATGTCAAGGGGTGCAAGAAAAGAAGAAACACATTACGGAGGTCCTTAAAAATTAATAAAATTTACTTGATAATTGTTACTCAGGGGTTTTTGGGGTCGCTGATTACAGATGCCTTCGGAGACACCTGGAGCCATCTTATTTGCACAAAAAAATTTGAAGGGCTGTGTAATGTTTTAATTCTTCGGAAAAAATATGCTACTTCTATGCGTTTCGAAAGTAACAATATTAATGTATTGTTAATATTTTGATATTGTTTTTTAATTTTTTTTATTTTTAGTTTAATAATAATAATTGTATAATAACTTTTCTATTTTTTGTAATCATCATATAATCACATACTGTAATTTAAAAGATTAATTTCTTGTTGTATGTGATATGAAATAAATAAATAAAAATAATACAAATTTTAGAAGAAAAACAATAATTTAATAAAACCTCAATGGAATTTGTTTTTGTAATATATAAGCGGAGAATAAATGCAATTATTTATCAAAAATTTTCTCATTTTACTTACCTTTTCAACAAATCTCCAAGTGTCACATTGATGTTCTTATTATTTTTCACATCACTATATATTGTAAAATTTATCTGAAACAGAAAACAAAAAAAATATATAAAAATATTAGCGTCAGCGAAATTATCTATTTCCAAGCATAGTAAATTACGGGAAAAAATCTACATACAGCACGATATCTCTTAAATAAAATATTAAATTAAGAATACAAACAAGTAAACTAAAATTATATGTATATTGTACTTTGAATTATTCAAAATATGACGAAATAGTTTTTCTTTTCTCCCATTAAATTTAATTGTTAGCATACATATATGTATATCTTCATGGTATCAATACAAAGAATATGCAAAAAAAATTAACACGGCAACCCTAACGTTTGCAAACTTGCTAAAGATAAAAGCGTTGTTCTGAGAAGAGAACAGGTTCTTTAAATTTCCTATGAACAACACACTAGTTCGTCTAAAAAGGGAGCGGGTGACCGAGAGAGTATGTCGTTATTAGGCTTTCCTGTACATTGCTTTGAAGGCGGTTAAAAATAACTAAAACAACAACACTTTCATTGCTCTTTACTTGTGTCAAACGGTAGATTTTAAAATGTGGGAATAAATACTTCTAAAGAAAGTCTTGTGGTAAAAAAGGATTTCTTTAAATATAAGGGTGTAAGTTTTATTAAGGCCCTGTTTCTGTAAGACGAATGGTTTCCAGTGACCGTCTGTTTGTATGAAAAATACAAACAAAATTGAGTGTTTCTCCATACAAACAAACGTTCATCTGAAAGTATTTCTCTTACAGAAACAGGGCATAAAACGAGGAGTATGCTGCAACAGTGTATTTTGATCTTTATTTATCAAACGGTATTTATCATACATTGAAATACGTACACATTAAAACAAAATATTTTTTATATGCAACAGACAGATTTTTTTAAAATATCCCATGAACACATACAGTGCAAGTAAGTTTACTTAAGAGACGTAGAGAGTAACTGGTAGTTATGCTTCTCAAAATATTGTTTCAATTTCCTAAATAATTGTTATTGTAATAAGAGCTTCTCTCTGTCTTATTAGTTTTAATAGAGATGCTGCCTCTGCAAACATTTTATTTACATTTCAAGTGACTTCATTTGTCTAACAACACCACTCCTGTCTCGATTTCATTTGTAAAACTCTTCAGAGTGTATGCATGTGCTGCTTATCTAAACGACTTCCCCTACGTACGTACTTTATGTGATAATAAATCTAAAAACAAGAAAACCATAAAAAGAAAAATAATTTTCCACAAATGGTTTTTCAATTTTCCTCCACTTATTATTTTCCACTTTCATAAATTAACCTGTGTTATCAATCACTTTAAACAGACAGAAACTAATTTACGATCGAATTCATTATATGCCCCTCTCTCTCTCTCTCTTTAACAGCTATTAGGAGTTGGCGGAAGTGTAAGTCCACACTCACATGAGTAGGGAAATTATAAATTCATAGGGTTATGCACTTTTCGATGTCAAAATTGAAGTTAAGTAAAACATATGTATACATGCGCACAAAGCTATGTTTTTGATGATTTTTTTATAATGCTATGTCATTGCTATTGCCATTCTATACGAACAACAATGTCATTCAGAGGTCATTTAGCCAACACACGATCATTCTGTGGTCGTTTTCTATTTTGTACATTTCGGGCGGTATTTGGATGATGACTTGAGGAATATTGATTTCAAAATATGTACTACAAAGTTAAGAGGTTAGACATGGTCTTTGACATAGACCCACGAAAAAGGTCTAACAGTGTCAAATCGCATGATCTTAGTAGCCAATTGACATCATCAAAACGTGAAATTATTCTTTCTAGAACATTCTCCAGCAATAAAGCCAAACATTGATCTTGTGATATGCCTCATGGCAATATCTTGTTAACTGCATGCTTTCCGATTCATAATCTTCAAATTCAGCCCAAAAAAATGTTACTTGTCACACGGCCATAATGCTCTGAATTGCCATTAAATATTCTTTCTGGGTCATTATGCTCCTACGACACCCCCAGACCATTATGTACACAAAAAAATCACTTTCGCTGTATGCAATAGTTTTTTCACTATTGGTTGTGGATTCTCTTAGCCCTACATACATACATACATACATATACATACATAATTGGCCATTACAACCCTTCAGTCAGGATTATGGCCTAGCTTCCCACACCACCCATGTTGTGTGCTTTCATTTTTTTATACTTGAGTGGCGGGACCTACAGAGTAACGTCGACTCCGAACGACAGACTTTGAGAAACTTTTTCATATCAGGTTTTATTTACTCTCAGAGTTTTTGCCAGAAATCTGTTGAGAGGAAGTCGCCGAAGAAATATTTTTTTTCATATTTCGTTTTGATGTCTGGCTTGGGGCTTAAACCCGGTCTTAGCCCTATATTGGACATTTTTGCTTATTGGCTAAACCACCGAATGAGAAATGGCCTCCAACATTGAAACGTTGTTGCTGTAGCACCCAATAAGCATATATACGGCTTTGAGGTCAGATAGATTTAAGTGTCCTTTATTGGACTCTACATATAGAGAGATGCAAATTCAAATGCAAAAATTTACAATTATGAGCCGTAAGAGAGAACACCGTGGAATCGACAAATTCAGAAAGATCCGCCATACTTTCTCTAACAGAAACGATTTTTCGACAATGCATCATACACTGCGATAATGCAACAGACCTGCTCACATGTATAACACTTTTTTAATTTTTTTATATTCCTGTCAATGCCTTGCTTTGTAATCACATCGTAATGCTTGAACGGTTGTTCAACGCACTGACTTGTGTTTTTCAAATCAATAAATGGTTCACCCATTACTTCCCACAATTATGAACAATGGTGTTAATAGTTTTTTTATGAGAGCTTTATTTTTAAGGTGTAGGAAATTTGTACAACAACGCGGGTGCGAGAGAGAGCGAGGGAGGAGAGAGTAAATACATCTGTACGTAAATAAATTAAAAATTTTAAAATAATACTTTAATTAAGTAACACAAACTGCCTGCATAATATCTTATATTTTATTTATGTGATGATGCTCACTATCTCTCTTTTGCTGATCACATGTATTTACATTTAAAAGCCAAAGTAAACAAACAAACAAACAAACACTACCAAAATAAACTAAACCTGACCTTGATTTTATTAACACTCGCCTTCTAATATTGTTGCTTTACTTCTAAACAATAAACAATACACATGACTGATAGCAGAGAAAAGATAATTACGAAGAGTACTCGTTTTGCACAGAAGAGCAAGAGAAAAAAAATAACAACTATGGGTGTGTTGTGGTATTGAATTCCTTTTGGTTTCTAATATAATTGCCTTCAACTTATGAAGAGAACTTGATTAGCAGAGAAGAGCAAGACTAAAAATCCCACAATTCTAACAGCAACAGAGGGGGGGGGGGGGAGGTTGGTGTATTCAATTGTTTTCGCATTTATTTATGACGTCATAATTAGCACTTTATGCTTTAATGAGCACAAACATATACTGTTGGAAATATGAAATGTTATTTATTTTAATGGCAATTTGTTGCCATATTTTAACAATTGAAATACCACAAAAGGGCCAATTTATGAATGTATTTTAGTATAAAGAGTTCGTTGGTCGTTATTTAAACACTTTAATGGTGCTGTTAACTAACGCTGCAAATGTTTGCAATAATATTCATTAACGGTTCAGTGAAAATAACCGCTTCTCTACAGACATTTTTAAATGAATTTTGTTTGTGTCTAAGTATTGTAAAAATAAATGAATAAATTGTACTTTATTGAATACATTGATATGCATTGCTAACTGCACGTTCTACTTTAGTTTTAAAATTAGGTGAAGCTAGGGAGATCAGAAAAGGCCAGATAAGACATGATGATATTGCAGAAGACTTTCAGGGAAATCCTAGGTATGCAAAGCAAGAATTATTCGGCGAATGTATACCATGATGGGGTCATAGTCTGAGAAGATTCTCAAAACAGCTCAAATGGAGTTGGACTAGAATCAGAAACTAGCGTGCAATGGTATAACAGATGTAATGAGAACAGAGGACTGCAACCTCTGTTGGATTGGAATTAAGTGCGCTGTACATGGTAGTGAAGAGCAGAACTATAAAGGCCACGGGTAACATAATGCGAGACAAATCCAGTCATCTCTAAGAGGCAAATATACAATGCGAAGATAGCTTGAAATCTTTATCACTTAGCCTCTTTAAAAGTCTTGCTTTTTTCTTTTATTAAAACATACATCCACGCTCTCTTTCCCTCTCTCTCTCTCTCACCCACTCTCTGCGCTCTAGTGTAGGCGGGTGTGCTTGAATGTGTTACCATGAAGTGTAAATAACATGAGTATTGCTTGCACATTGTACTACTATTACTGCTACAACCACAATCATAAGGTTCATTAGATCACATTCGTCTGTTATTCGTATTTGAAATTCTTGACCCGATTAATTTCATACTGACAATCTTATTATTATATTATATGACAATCTTATTATTTTTAAAGAGAAAAAAATAAAAAAACTCAACACACAACTACAACAACAATAAATTTTTATAAATTTTAATTTTAATATTAAAGAAAATCATAATTTTTCTTCTTCTTTTTTTTTGTACTAAATGTTGGTTTGTAAATTTGAATTATGGACATATGTAAACTTGTAATTACAACAACAAAAGCGTAGGCATGAGATGCCATGACTTGTCATAAGTTACAGTGGGCTACAATATAAAAGATACGAAAGCAATGAAATTAATTCTGCTTAAAAGTATTATTCTCCATTTATGTAACACACTGTATAACTTCAATTGCATGTCTAACCACTTATGATTGCATAACTTAATTACAAGAATCATATTTTTAATTTAATCCAATCATTTATTTTTTTTTTCTCTAATAACAATAAAAAAAGGGTACATACATATATACAGTGTATAGCAAATTAAAGAATTATGCTGTTAATGCAATGAAATAAAAACAAATGAAATTAAAACTTAATTAATTTTGAAAAACATAAAAGAGTTCATAGAGGTTAATGGAATGAAACTAGACAAAGCGGCAAAATAAATAATCATTAAATGACTTGTGCTTACACCCCACTCATATGTACGTGCATAAATGTGCGCATATAGAATAGAAATAAAGTTATACGAAGAAGACACACACACAAATCGTCTTCTTATTGAAGGGGGGCGCTAATGTTGCCACTCATGTCCTTTGACTGTAGGTAAGGAGATGGGTTTGAGGTTTGTCATAGAACTCATTGTATTCATCTAGAAAAAAAACAAAGAAAGGAAGTAAAAGAACAAGAGGATTAACGAAAACCCCTCAGTCAGCATAATATTCCCATTATATTCTTCAGGAGAGTATTTAAATCGATTCCCGATATAGAGTTTAAGTCCTCAAACAAACTCTACTCCAGGATATTTAACCGTCCTCACAAAAGCCGTATAGAAGACGCTCTATCGCCTTCAACTCAACCCCCCGTAAGAAATTCAGTTATAGCAGCCTCATTTTATCAACAAAACCTCATATTTATAGTAACTTAAACTATAGTAACTAAAACTATCTCCCAACGTGTCTGCTGCACCTTCAGAACTCTTCTCCCAAGAAATTCATTGGATTGGGATCTATTTAACAACTGTGTCAGCTAGTCTAACTAGTACCTTTGCCATCTAGTTGCCAGAAATATTACTACGCTTCGAAACCCAACGGAGATTGACACGTTTTAGTCCAAAAGCTATTATGAATCGAATCGTTTGGCTAGTGGCGTTAGCGAAATGAAGTTCCAGCCTAAGCGCACCACACCATACATTAACTTCAACTCTGGATACAATGACTTTTCGTGTATTATACGCGGACATCGGTGCTATAGAATCGATTAAATTGCTTATTCACGTAACGAGAGAGAGATGTAAATGGTCCTCGTCACCTATGATGATATTCAATATGAACGTTGTCACAGTTGTTTGACTGTAGTTTACACGCGTTAAACACTTGTTGCACTGCCTATAGTTTGTAGGGGAACATCTTCCAAGTTTTTCACTAAAATTCTCAGTAATAACCGTTTATCGGTGACCAATTCCATAGGACTTCGTCTCGATGATAGTCCGGAGGCCTTTGAAAAAACTTCAGCTGAGATATTCTCAGCAGAGTGGCTGCTCCTGGGTCCACTGTGACATCTTACACAGCGGTCGCTATATAATCTGTTTAAAGATCTTCTGCATAAACTTCTACCACTCATGTTCCCTTCTAAACAAGCACCTAACTTTACAATCCTTTAATCAGGATTACAACCCAGCTTCCCACATCACCCATAATTCATGAGTAGTGGGACCTGGAACGATAGATTTTTTGGAAACTTTACCAAGGCAATATTGATTTACCCTCAAGAGTTTTTAACAGAAGACTATTGAGCTAACTAACTACCGACTAGACTACGACAGCAATTAAAAAACCCATAATTAATCGCTTGAAATCCTTTATTATCGCACATTAAAATCCACAAAGATTAACAAACAAACAAACAACCTGCATAAATTACGCAAATTTCCTCAATCAATAAAAGAAAATGAAAAAAAACAAAAAAATGAGAAGAAATAATTATCACAAAACGGGAGGGGATTTTTCTCTTTGCTATTCTGGAAAGTTTGTATCTTTACCGTTATCGTGCAATTCTCATGAATTTCAATATCTTATCTAATAGAACCAATTGTTATTGTTGTTGCTTTCTCTTACAAACACACACTTTTTCTAATCTGCAGACATACGGAGCAACAAAACAGGAACAAAACAAACGTTCATTTGCAGAATTAAAAATAAACGGAAAGAACAAACACATTCATACAGAAAGATTTATGCAACAGTTATGCGTGAATGCATGTGTTGGTGTATAAAATTCCTTTATTGTTATCCCCGTACACACACCCCATTACACAATCATGTTAAGCAAGAGAGTTGTTACATGTACTCAATGGATATTTATCATCGTACACAACCATTTATAATGACAAAAAAAAACAACAAAAAAGGAAAGAAGGAAAAAAATCGTAATGCTTATCTGGATTTAATAAAAATAGCAACAAACAACACCCAACACTTTATAAACAATAAAAAATAATAATGGACCTTATCAAAGAGTGTAACAGTAATAGAGGCAAAGCAAAAGCAAATACAAGTAAAAACACTTATACTGGTGACTGCACAATTACACCACCTACAATAATAAAATTAATATGAAAACTAATAATAACAACAACAAAATAATTACAATCAAATAAAATTCAATAACCGAAAAGCAAAAAAAAAAAAATAAGAAAAGCAATAACAAAAAAACAAATTTGCAAATTAAAACCCAAAATATCATTGAAAGAGAGTGAGTATTTCCGAATGACTGCGTATGTGTGGGTGAGAAAGAGAGAAACAGATCTTGTAGAACACATTTACATTAACGTATGATTAAAATCCAAGTGTTTTGATAAAACTGTTTGTGTATCTCTTAAAATTCTCTCTTAAAATTACGAATAAGGATGCCAGACTGTTTCAAATATGTTTGTGTTAAATCCTTACATTAAAGGCGTAATATTATGAAAGTTTGGTAAATTTCAAATCGATTCAAAGCATACGGTATTTCAATAGGGATTTCCGACTCCAAACGATAGATTTGAAAAACTTTTCATAAAAACTTTATTTAATGTTCAACGTTTTTGCCAGACGACAGCTAAGGGGAAGTCGCCGAAAGACTTATTTTTCATTTTGTCCAATATGTCTGAGCTGTGGTTTGAACTATGAACTCTTAACTAATAATCCAACGACGACTTTATCTCAAATTAGTTTTCATTTATTCAGTATGTTTTGTCAACTCACTATGGATGATCATACACAACAGCGTGTGTTCTGCAGCCGTTGGCAACCGTGACCCTATTTTTCATTGAAAGATCATATTCAGTCATGAGGCTCATTTCCGGAGGAATGTTATGGTACGTGAACAAACAAAATTACCAATCCCCATGAGATTGAAAAGCGTCCAATGTATCCCTAAAAAGCCACTGTTGTGTGTGGATTTGAGTTAGCGATGTCATCTGTCTATATTTCTTTGAGAACAATATTGTGAATGGCTAGCTTTTATTTGACATAAATTGGATGAGTTTGACATGTGGTTTCAACAGAACGGCGTGCTGCGTGCTACACAGTTCATACCGTATTGGATATTCTGAACTAGTGATTTGAGGTCATTGTTATCTCATGTGGAGGTGATGTGAACTAGCCGCCAAGATCGTACGATTTAACACCGTTAGACTTTTTCTTTTTAATTAATTGATTAAATAATTGATTTAATTTTCAATGGTTTTCATATGATTTAAAATCAAAACATCCCACTAACTGGCATCCCTGTAAAGTTTTGATTTAAGAGTACAAAACATAAAGAGAAATATGAAAATATGAATCTCTGTGATAAAATATTACAAAAACAAACATACATTAAGAGATTATTTTCATTAAAAGTCATAATGAACGGTATTGTTGTTTTGACAAAAAACAACAAAAACAGCAACAACAACGAGCATAATTTCATTTCACATCATTAAGAGACACTTTCAATATTAAATAGTGAGTATGATGACCAAATCTTGGTCATTGTATGGGGAGTTGTTGAGTGACTGCGTCAGTGATCGGTACGTCTTCGTTAGTAGAGGCGGTTATTATTTAAACGGAGCGGAGAAAAGATAAAATAAAAGATCAAACGTCACGAATCAAATATATGCTGATATAATATTAAAAACTAAAATCAAAATTAAATAAACAATAACACGATATTCAAATATTTTTTGCGCAATTTTTGAAAAGAAACAAAAAAAAAAATAAACGTGTGTGTTAGAAAATATATTCAAAGTATGTTTTTAATATTGTATTAACTTTCAAAAAATATATGTTCATATATTAAGCAATATTGTTTATAAATTAATTTATTAAGTGCAAAAAAAAAATTAGAAAATTTTTTATATTAAAAAAATTATTTTTTTTTAAATAAAAATTAATTTCTATTGATTTTAAATTGAATATTTTTTAAGAAAAATTAAAAATAACAGAGAGTGACCTTGTGTAAGATTTTGTTGTTTTTTTTTTTTTTGTATTTCAATTGTTTACTTGTTTTATAATAGAATAAAACAAATACTAATAGAAACAACAACAACTGCTTTATCTTTATAAAATAAAATTAAATTTTCATGATAAAAAAAAACAAACCAATACATTCATAAACAAATTAATTTGTTGCTGTAACTGTAAGTACGTTAACATTTTTTTCACCATTTTTTTTCAAAAACGCTTTAAAAATTCTCTTTCAATCTCTCGATGTATAATAGAGAGCCAAAGAGTGAATGTGCAGAAAGTGGTTGGTTGGGTTACGTCGTATATTTACCTGTTGATTAGCGTTTATCAAAAATTATTATAAAATCGCTCTAGAGTTTCAACATTAAAATAAATTTAAAACATGTTTGTTAACGTTTTTTAACGTGCTTTTAAAAAGGGTGATGTTTTAACCGTTTTGGTATTGAATTCAATTCCGCGATATACGCAGGTTGTCTACAAAAAAATTGCAATGCAAAGCTACTTGTGAAAGTGAAAATTACTTGTCTTTGTAAAGTGCCTCTTTATTAAACTTAATAAAGTTTCATCTACATTACTGGACAGACAACATGCGTCACTTGTCGCAATGCAACTTCATGTCCTGTCACACTGGCACATTACCCTTTCTATCCTATCTAAGGATTTTTTTATTAGCACATGCCACGTATCTTTTTGTATACTGTTAAAAATTTGTATTAAAACACCAAAACCTAAAAAAATTACCCGTTATTGAAGCAGAAACGTCACCAGATTTTTTAAATCACAGTCCCCCCTTGGTTCATGCCATTTTCGCTTAACTTTTTTAAATGTTTGCCTCTTATTTTTGTTTTTATTTTGTTTTATTTTTTTTTTTATTGTTTTTACAAAACAAATTACAAATTAAATGTAAATCTAAATTTAGTTGACAGTTGTTTTTGTTTCTTCTCTGTTTTTAGTTTTTTGTAGTAGTATGTACGTTTGGTTTTCCCTTTTAGGTATGAGCCTCCGGTTTTTTGCTTATTTGCAGTTCATATGTCTTGTGGTATTTCGTTGAGTGTTTCTTCCATTTGTTTTCATTAATTATGGCAGTCACATCTCTGGTCGGTCTCTGTGCATTATTGGAATTTCTAATGAATTGTTGTTGTTTTTCAGTATGAGTGTATCTTTATTTTCTCATCTCCTTCATCTAGCAGATATTTTCAATTTTTTTATTATTATTATTACACACATACACACACACACACGTATAAACAATAATTGTTAATTTGTTTATGGTTAAATGATGACCCATCAAGCAATAATTTGCGAATTTGCGAAATAAACACCACAACCTCAATATCTTAAATTACGCAATAAAACAACAACAAACAAAAAAAAAGAATTGAAAAGTGTTTAACCTCTAGTATAAAAACTAATAATCGGACTTGTGAATTCTAGGTTAGGTTAGGTTATGTTAAGAGGGTAGTAGAAAGGTACAACTTCACACAGAGAAGAAAGACAAGCTAGTAAGAAAGGAGAGGAGCAGAAAAGAAAGCACGAAAGGAGTAGAACAACAGAAAGTAACCTTACCACTCAGTCAATGTTAGAGAGGAACCTCTTCAGGTCTGAAATCCTGATAAGGCTTTAATTTCAAAAAAACCATAAAAAAGCTCAGGCCTAGTGTTCTTAGTTTGAATTTAAAGACAGAGCCACAAGATGTTTTCAGCCCTTTCAGACTATATTTATTACCCTATAATCTACTGAACTACCATCTAGACGTCGTCCCCAATTTTTCCGCTAGACCATTCGATACCGAATTTAAAACAAGAGGTGCGGAATAATCGGTAAGACTGTGACATAACCAATGAGGATTGGTACTTATAGCTGCCGATCATCCAATCACTTATAATAATCGACCCAATTAGTGTGATGACACGGTTCGCATGGCTACTTCAACCTACGCTTGCATAGTCGCTAAATTTGGATAGTCGCTTAAAACGTATTGCATAGCCTTTAACCTTTCCTCGTTTAGATAACTTGTCTTCTTAAACTATTTTTGAACTTCTCAATAAAATGTTTGCTGGGTTATCTACTGTTGAAACATCACATGTATGCGGTGTTGCGGTAGTGAATGAATAAATTATCCAAGTGTTAATTTAAGGCACTATTTCACCTTATTTTACTTCATATTTTGTATTGTTTTTTCTTTTTCTTTTCTCTCTCTTCTACCAAATTTAAATTAACATTTATAACGAACGAAAGTGTTTGATTGTGATGAATGATGTCAGTCAGTCAGTCTAAGAAAATTTTCTACACAATTGAAACAGATTTTTTTGTTTTGTTTTTAATTAGAAATTATTTCCAAATGATTTCCAATTTGTAATAGAATGTGAACTAATTAATCGTTAATTGTAACATTCAAGTAACAGGTTAGGTTGAAATATGTTTGATGAAAAAAAAAAAACGTTTTTGTTTTATGGAAAGTGGAATGAGTATATTTTTATGGATATTTCTGGATGTATTATAATAAAGGAATCTATTTTTTTAAATAATATCCTCTAATTCATTTAGTGATTTCAATATCGCAGTCAGCTGGTTAAATATTTTTAATCTAAAGTGTAATTCATTTTGTGAAAGGTTTGTCATTCACGCATGTGGTCATTCACGGATCGTATAATAAACAATGAACGCATGAAATAGTGATTCGAACTTGGCTACTCCTCGAGCAATTTAGGGTTATTAAGGAATTTACAATATTTTAAACAAATTTGAAGAGACTAGAAGCATAACACGGTTTAAACTCCAGGTCAGACATCAAAACGAAATATGAAAAATTATTTCTTCGGCGACTTCCTCTCAGCGGATTTCTGGCAAAAACTCTGAGAGTAAATAAAATTGCCATGAAAAGTTTCTCAAAAATCTGTCGATCGGCGTCGACTTTAAACTGTAGATCCCGCCAATCATGTATAAAATTAACGCACACAACACAAGTGGTGTGAGAAGCTAGGCCGTAATGCTGCCTAAAGTGTTGTAATGGCCAATTATGTATGTAGAAGCATTACAGGCGTGTGTCAATCTTGTTAGTCGTCGCTATGCACACGCTGCCGAAAAATGCGTTTCTCTTAGAGAAATTGTGCTGAATTATTCGAATTTATCCACGCAATAACTATAGCTGGCTGACCATTCACAACGAATTTTGTGCTAGAGCAACATGTTTTTAATGCTAATTTTTCGCATAAAATTTTCTTCAGCGGTGAAGCTAATTTTTTCCGCTGAAGTTATACATATCAACAAGCCAAATTGTCACATATGAGACTTGGACAACCCAGAAGTGATTGTGGAAAAGCCATTGCATCCGGAAAAAGTTAATGTTTGATGCACATTACGGTGTTGAAGTTTTTTTTTTTTGAAAATAGCCCTTGAAAAATTACTGACAATTCGGAGCGCTATACTCTTGAAATCTATACGATTTGAAATTTTATGGATCTGCGCAAAGGCCTTGTTTTAGTGGATAATTTTCTAACGTTGGAGCATTTGAAAAACAAACATTCGTTCAGTAAATGGCAAGAACCGACTGAAATATGCTAAAAATTGATAGAAAACTGCTTTAAAAGATCCACTGACGCAATTAATCCAGAGGCGGCCATTTAAATAACATTGTATGTATATTTCGCATATAATGGCTAGGGAAAGGATTCAATCAAATATTGTTTGGAAATCACTAAATGGAAAACCTATCTTAGGTCGTTGTAAAGGACTTAAACCCAGTTGACATTTATTTTCTGTTAATTTTTTCAATTTCGATCTAATTTTTTTGTTTTAAAAATAAACATCTTTTAAGGCCTATTATTTTATTACTTTCGATTTTTTTTTTATTTTTGTGAAATGTTTTTAAAAGAGTTTCCTAGAAAAGTTATGGTGCACTTATTTTATAAAAAAAAATACAATGAAAACAATTAAAATAACATCTTTAATGACTTGGAAACAAGATTTTGATACAAAAATTTTTAGATTAAAAATTTCACTTCACAAAAATTATAAAAAAGTTTAACAACTTGGACTCTTACGTACATATGTATTTAAAAAAATTAAATTTTTATTTTTATTTTTCTGTCTATACATACATACTTTTAAAATAAGATAAGATTATTCGAAAACAAACACAGTTATTGTGTACGCGTATGTTTACAAAAACTAGAACTTTCCGATTTTGTTTTGAAACAAAACGATACCAGTTTCTAGAGAGGCCTTTTAACCAAATCGAATTAAACTTTTGAAAATTCTAAGACACAGAAGTGATTGAATTATTTCGTGACTTTTTTTGCTTGCTAGGGACTTGACGGATACAGTTGATCGATCGATTTGGGATCGTTCACTCAAGCTCTATGTAATTCCTTAAGGATAACTAGTCCAGATTGGACTTGTTCTGATACCGCGACGACGTTTTGTTAAGCAACGTTGTGGTTGGCATTATACTCTTAACCATTACCGAAAAGGTATTTAAATAGTCTCTGACTCCATGCTTTGCTTATCACCTTTTGTGTGTGGGGTCATTGGTGGACACATTCCATGCACCCGTGCTTAGGGCACCGTGGGTTGTGCCACCATGGAGGTATTCACGATAAGCTTTAGACTACAACTACGTATGTGAAGCATGGAATACGACGTCTTCTTTCTATACTACGAAAAACATAATATCGACGCCTCGGTTCTATAACATTCTAAGTCGAAAAAATGTGTTTTGAGTTATGAGCTCTCAAAGTTTTCACGCGACATACAACTACATGTGCATTATTATAAGTAGATTTTTTCCTATAACTTCGGAACGGATCGGCGCATCTTAACCAAATGTTGACAGTATTTAAGTTAGAGAACGTAGAATTTAAAAATGCAAGAACATTAAAAACGTTCTAAGTACACTTAGAACGTTATAGAATGGAGGCGTCGATATGATATAACCTAAAGATGTATTGACTGGTCCTGGTATTTTCCATTTTTTAGTAGAAAAGAATGACACAAGAATACTACAGAGTAGGCAACAATTTTCGAGGGAAAACGGGATTGATTCAAAAGTTGGGGTAACGTTAAGTTATTCTCTATCATAACGAAATAGTCATTATTGTATTTAGTTGTTGAACTCAGTTTTTTATTTTGCACAAAACTTTTAGTCTTCCTGCCTGCCTCCAATTGACGTCATTTTTTTTGCGCCACAGGCTTATAAACAATATTTTTTTATCTTTAAACAGAAAATAAAATAAATACAAGAAAATAAAATAAATAAAATGAAAACCAAAAACTATATTACGAAAATATTCTTAAAAGAAATGAAAATTATTGCAATACGAGGGAGATCCTAAAATAATTCAAATTGGGTATCACAATGGGCCTAAATGCTGGCCTATTCTTGCTATTAACAGTATCGAATGTCATTAAAAGAATATAGAAACAATTCCTCAAATTTGTTCTGCCTTTATTTCGTTACGTGCTGCCGATCTTGAAGGCACCCTCGTATGTATATGAAAAATAACTGCCTGTTAAACAAGTTGCTTACAAAACAACACTTCTTAGAAATTGTTAAACTTCCACATGGATATTGAAAAACCTGAAATGCCAATGGCTTAGAAAGTTTAATTTATTTTCAAAGTAATAAATTATTTATTAAAACAAAATAAACTACAAAATAAAATGCATTATTACTATTATTTATGAGTGTGAAAACAAAAACAATTACAATCAAAAAAAAAAAAAAAAAGAAAACTCTCACTCTCTTCAATGGAAATACGCACAGAAGTAATGAAAAAAAACGGAAGTTCTTTATCATGGGTTTTTATCGTTTCTTTTTTCATTCATTCTCCTTAAATGTTTTCCAATGTTTTTTTTAGTTTGTAATTAATACTTAAAATAAAATACATATAATAAAAGGCCGGTTTAAATCATATTTTTTTTATCTTTTAAACAAAACTCACTTAAATTAATAAAAAAAAAAGAGGAAAAAATTCTGTTGTATTAAGGCCGTGTAAAATGGAAATGAGAATTCCGATAAAATCGTTTTAAAAGCCAGTGTTAAAATATTAAATACAAAATGTTTTTTTGTATTAAAAATGTTTTTTTTTATTTTTTTTATTATTACTAATCTTCAGTAGTATTTACCCATTTCAGTAAAGGGTGTGGATTTATTAACACTCTACTGCTGTTCTGTATTTTTGTATTTTAACACTCTGCATATTATATTACACTTCAATTTTTCGTTTCGTTTCTCTTCTCTTCTTTTTTCTTCTTTGATAGCAAGCCAGACTTGAAAAAAAACCCATATTATTAAAGGCGTAATACATTCAATAAACTTTGTTTTTTTTTTTTTGTTATAAAATTCTTATAATCTGTTTACCGAAGCAGTTGTTTAAAAGTATTTCATTTAATTAAACAAAAAACCCCAACTCACTGAACATTGTTGTTTGTAATTCAAAGAAAATTCGTTTACTTTTACTGCAATATTGCAATAAGAAAGTGAAAATGCTGGCATAAGCGAATTAGACTTGTTATACTGCCAGCCAAATCTGAACTTGACTTTTTCTTAGAAGATTACATAAAGTGGCGGATCCCTTGAAAGAAGAGTTTCCACTAAGGGCAGCATTTAGGCCCATTATGATCTACACTACAATCAATATTCAACCCGGGGATCAAACATTGCCTAGACGAAACCATTTCGAGTCCAAAACAAATCTTGCTATTGCAGCAATATTTAACTTTGAGAGCCCTCGGCCTTTTCTGTACATGAGTTCAAAGAAGTCAGAAAGTGAGAGATTAAAAACCTGTCTTTTCATGACAAGAGCAAGGCACTGACATTTGAGGTGCAAGATAGACAACGTCTTCCTCCTCCTCCTCAGATCCGGGGAGGGAATGCCAAGTCTTGCGGCATATCTACCAAAACGGACATGTCCATGTCCCTATATCCAGAAACCCATAAAAGAGTTACCTTTGAGGAATCCTCGGCATTCATAGATAAAATTAACACAAACAACAATGTGGGCGTTATGAGAAGCTAGGTTATAATCCTGACTAAAGGCCTGTAAGTGCCAATTAAGTAAATAAAAATAATAATGAGTTTACGAATCGCAATATGTGAATAGAGCTGAATATAAGAAATTCTAAGCTATTAAAAAAAAAAACAAATCGCCTTTCAAGTACCAGGTTTAGTTACCTTGCCATTTGAGTCAGGTGAAAAAAAGAACGTCTCCATATTCATATCTCTGATTGCTTTTGTTGATTTCTTAATTAATAATTTTAATTTCTATAAAATTTATTTGAAAAACAATTGTTAAACCATAAATGTCAAAACGTATACAAGTTAAGCACGTAAATGATTTCCTTGATGCAATAACAAATGCTTGAAATGTCAAATGTTTTGAACTTATTATTTATTTATTTGTGGTTGTTGTTGGTTTTTTTTTTCTTTTTCAATATTATTTAAAATTGTATACTATTTCTATAGTATTTCATTAAGTATTCAATATAATACGCCGTCTGTCCATTTTAATCAAATCGAATGATTTTTATTCTTCTTCATTTCAAAGACTTCTTTCTTTTGATACATTGTCTAGCTTACATATATGGAGCAGTTCTGTAACTCTTGTAGAGTGTTTTTCTTATCTTCAATTCCGTGACCAACTGTTTTATTATAATTTTTCCTCTTCTTTATTAATATTATTATTTTTATGAGTTTTTCTTTACGTTTTTTTTTATTCTTTATTTTTTCTTTACACTCGGGTGTTTTAATCTTTTGTTAGTTGGTTTTGGATTAATATTGTTTATCAAGAGATTTTCTTTCTTTTTTTTATTCTGTTTTTATTTATAACATAATTTATATTTTGTATACAACAAGAATAATAACTTTATTCTTTATAAAGTTTATTTTAAATACAATGTAGTTTGTATTTCGCCTGTTTTTTGTAAATAAAATATTGATTAATAAATAATGAAAGAAAATGAAACGCATTTATTAAGATACACTTCACATCCATTGTAAGTTTCCAACAGACTTTTTATTACAAATTTTCCTCTTCTGTGCATGAGATTTAAGTACCAGAGACTAACAGACTAAACGATTTAAAATCTTAAGATATGAACTTGACTTTATTAAACCCTGTTCAAAGAGGGGTCCTTTGTTGTGTTAAAAGATGCCAATCCTGTTAAAATTTGAACAAGCAGTAATAAAAGCAAAAGGTGCCTTATACTGACTGGACTGTCTAATTAGGTACATACAGTGAGCGTCAAAAGTTAGTAAACACCACTGAAATAATAATTTTCTTAGGATAGCAAGAAAAGTAAATGAGAATAGTCGAATAAATTTCCAAAAATAAAAACGTTTATTTATTACTTATAAAATGTTAAAACAAAAACAACAATTCATGATAAAGGAACTTTTTTATACTTAAGAACATAATAGAAAATTATAGTGGATGTTGGGTCACTTATGGCGCTCACTGTATGTATGTGTTTGACATGAAATTTGTTAATTTTCTTATTTTGTTTTAGAAACTATGTATTTTGCACAAAACATTCTAAGAATTATACATTGTTTTGAAGCTTTTTTAATTATCTACAAAAATGTATCAAATTTGAAGTGGAAAAATCGGTTTGAGCCACTGTACATACATACATACATACATACATATATAATAGGCCATTACAACCCTTCAGTCTGGATTACGGCCTAGCTTCTCATACATACATACCATACAATACATGTATTTTAAATGCTTGTAAAGCGGTAGTTTCCTAATATATTTCCATATCGACGCCTCCATTCTACAACGTTCTAAGTGTACTTAGAACGTTTTTACTGTTCTTGCATTTTTTAATTCTACGTTCTCTAACTTAAATACTGTCAACATTTGGTTAAAATGCGCCGATCCGTTCCGAAGTTATAGGAAAAAAATCTACTTAGAATACCCATATAGCCGTATGTCACGTAAAAACTTTGAAAGCTCATAACTCAAAACAAACTTTTTCGACTTAGAATGTTATAGAACGGAGGCGTCGATATTATTCATGGCATAGTATAACAAGAAATTACCTTTTTTCCCCACCAACAATTCTTAGACACTTATGGATGGATGACTGTTGTTCTTCCTTTGGTTATAAACTTCAAAAAAAAAAAAAAACTTCTACAACCACAAAAATTAAGCACACAACACGATTCATAGCATGACTTATTTTTACGTGCATTCTTAGCAGTGAATCATTTATAAAATAATAATTAATTGTACATAATAATTAATAAACAATAGATTTTAATAAAAAAAAATGTAACGCAACCACCACCACCACCTAAAGACACTTTTTATGATTTAACAACGAAAACAAACAAGAAAAACGAACGAAATCGAATTAAACACACACAAAAAAACGTGTTAAATGATCAAGAAAAAAAACAATGAAACACAACAATGTGAGTGAGAGCAAGATATTGAGAATAACAAAAACAATAGCTTGTTTAACAAAAAAATAACCCATATTCATGTTACAAACTCGCACACACACACACACTATTGGAAAACTACTTGGATAAACAGAACCAGTCATGTTTTTTGTCTCTCTCTCTTTTTTGTCTCTGATTTTTCAATAACAACAACAAATTGAAAACAATAAAAACCTGTTGCATTCCATAAAACAGTTGTTTTTCATATTTGACATCTCCAATATATGATACCGTTACAATTAAGTAAAACCTGTGAGTTTATGTGGTTTTATAAGTGTTTTATTTGTGTCAATTGTGCTACTATTGATTTGAGAACCATATTTTAACTGACGGTTGCTGTTTGAAGGAAGAAAAAACAAACACAGCATCATTGTTTGTATACGTGCCTATCTGTGTGTGGTATAGTATAACCGTATTTGTGTTATGACTTCTACAAAAATTCATTTAAATTCCAAGAAAATTTGGGGTATTTCTCCTCATTTTATTAACAAAAAAAGGAAAATAAAAACCTTTAAATTAAACCAAACCAAAACAAAGTAAACAAACCAAACAAAAGCTTGAATTTAAATCGAATGACTCATACCACAAGTTATTTATTTTTAATCAAGCAGAAGATGCTAAACAACATAACAACAATAAAACAAATTATGATGACGAGTACTCACTCAAGAAAAGAAAAAGAAAGGGCAATAATAATGGTAAAAGAATTTACTGGTATGTATGTACATGTACATGTACATACATACATACATACATATTTCTAGTTTATTGTTTACTAAAATAAAAATAGAAATTTTTCTGCTTTAAATAAAAGACCTTACAAAGAGTCATCGTAGACTTTCAAGTATTTTTGTTTTTCCTTTAGTGATTCATCGTTTACACATGTTAACTATTCAATAAATAAAAACAAACTCTGTCAGACAAAGTGTTAATAAATGTTTGTAACAATATGTACAACACTTACGCAATTTACATGTTTGTGTAACATTTTAAATGACTGTGTATAATTTAAACGTAATTAATTAAATTGTTGTTTATTGCAAAAAAAAAAACAAATTTAATCGTTTTCGTTTTGGTTTTTACGTGCTACTTGTTTTAATTGTTTTAATTAACTAACGTCTGGAATTTAGTGAAATAATTTTGTTTATTTTTGACAGTATATTGACAGGTGAGAATATTTTTATGTAGAAAAACTATCAATCTTTTTAATCCTAAACGATTACGGGTAATTTTGTTGATTATATAATGCTGCACACACTGTATAGTATGTACAGTGTATTTCAAGTTTCAAATTCATTTTCGAATTGTTTCCTTTGACATATTTTTCGTTACTTTTTTGTGTACTTTAGGCAGTTATCAAAATTTCAATCCAATAACAAACAAAATTTAAATGCAAAGCAAATCATAGAGAGCCGTAAGATGGGCCAGTACTATCCGCCATAGATTGTCTTACAAAATCGCCAATGCCTTGCTCAGTAGATCGATTGCAACGGTCATCATCTCCCTGCAATACTCGACAAGTGGTCACATTTCTTTAAAACATTGTTCGGTTGCAAATGGAACTTTGGAGGAAGCTTTACCAGACCATTACTACTGTAGTCTTTGCAACTACCAAGTATACAGTTTTTCCCACCACGGATAACGTGTCACAAATCAAACAAAGCAAACAGGTTTGAATTGATCAGTTTTTCCAAATACTACATGATTGCTATGATATTTACCACCGTTTTATAAATAACTGTTACACAGTGTTGTCAAACATATTCCAGCGCAATTAATGATGCAATAATATGTGTACGAATATGAAATTTTGTAAATAAAAATCCAGAAAATTTGTGGTCTGATCAATTATATTACACTCTATTAAAATGGAGTATTAATTAAAAAGCAAAAAAACTAACCTTTTAACCATGGTTAGTTATCTTTACACCTGCTCAAATGTTATCTGAACTCATGAAAACATTCTATCAATTAAGTATGCAGTGTCCTTTAATATTTTATTGCCATTAACTGAATATTATCAACAGTTTTCATTAATTATTCGATAACAAATCAAACGATTGACTGGCTTATAATCGATTAAATTGAAAATCGAAAATATCAGATATCAGTTGGGAAAATTTAGATACAGAACTTTAAAACGAATAATCGATTAATTTTAATAATTTTTCGTTTAACTTTCTACAATAATTAAGGGATTATTGATTCTAACAATTTCGATAAGTTCTATTATGCTCAGTAAACAAACAAAAACACTAGTTATTTGTTAAATTTGTTACACTGTCTCCTTCTAGAATGGTTTTACTTTACAAAACAATGAATTCATTGGACCCTGGAAAAGTTTTAATGTGGATCTGAAACCCGGAAGCAGATAATAAGTATGGTCGAAAGTAAAGGAAATATACATGCCGCCATGTCAAGTTAAATCAAAGGAGACACAGAAACGTCAACTCAGAATTAGTTAGTTAGAGGAGAACCTGGCTTAAATTGCGGTTTTGATTGTGTTGGCTTTGGTCTGTGAGCACATATTTCTGCTGGATATCTCTCAATCATACAACGTTTTAAAATAACTTACTTTCTCTCCGATGGAAATGAGCAAAAGCTTCTCCTTTGGAAGGGAAGAATGAAAAAGGGATAGAATTTCTACAAGTACTGCTACTGCTGTCTTCAGAGACATGTTGGAAGCTGATGTTTTCTGCGAAATGAAGTTTCTTCTGCATTACCTCTCACATTTCTTAAACTGAAATAGAGCCTGGCATCGTCTAATACTAACTCGACCTTAATTCTTAGTTGTATGCAGGATATGAAGCTCCTTTGTGAAGTGCGAATCATTTCTTTAATCTTGGTCCGGGGCCCAAATACATCATTGGAAAAGAAAAACATGTTGAATTTAGATCTTGACTCATATGAAATGTACTGCTCGAACATTTATTGTCCCATGATTAATGTCAAGTTAGAAATCTGCAGGCTTTTCCATAGGAGGGCAAACTCATCATTGGAAAAGAAAAACATGATGAATTCAGATCTTGACTCATATGGAACATTTACTGTCCCAGATTATCGTCAAGTAAGAAATATGCAGGCTTTTCCATAGGAAAGCATAAAATAGGCACAGTTTCATCTCCTTCTGTGCTATTCCAATAGCTTTCTGATCTCTGTACGCCTACAGTCCACTTTATGACAGTGTATACAAGTCATGGGACAATCGATAGGCACTCAAACCGTTTTTAGTCTTTAACTTTCACTGCAAAAGCTGTGAGAACACGTCATATGAGGAAAAACAATTAATATTCTCTGTGAATATCCACCTGCAATAGCCTGACGATTAGTGTTCTTTTGGGTACATTCCTTCTTTGTACTCGAAATAGTGTTACAAAATAGAGTTTCTAATGGAGTTTCTTTTTCCATTACAAAATAGAGTTCCTAATGGAAAAAGAAGCCATACCCTTTATCCTAAAAGACAAACATTCTAATTGCTAGAGTACAGAGCCATACATTATCAAAAAATAGTTTGCCATTCTGATTAATTTTAAGATCAAAATCTTTTTGTATTTTTTGCCTTGGCCTTAAACTTTCTCATTATATTGTGGCAGTCTTTAAAATGAAATTGTTTGCTGGGTTATATAATTACTGTACTTGGAAGGCCTTAAGGCTAAATATAATACAACAAATATTGTATCATTTTATATACAATTATGAATACATAAATGCAGAGTACAATAATAACTGGCGGTGGTTATCTTATCAAAAAGAATATCAGCAGCAGAAAAAAAACGATTGTGAATTATTCATACATAAACAGAAACGATTATTAAATAAATTCTATTTACAAAATCTATTTAAAAAAAATTCACACTCATATACATACAATGGAAACAGTTCATATACTTAATAATAAAGGAAGTAAATAAAAAAGCGTAACTTCTTTCTATGTAGTATGTAGAGTACTCTACTTACATTTGAAATAAAAGACGGAAGTGAGGAAATAAAATAAAATTTCCTTGTCAAAGATGGTTTAGCCAAATCGATTACGAATATACACTTACTCCATAGAATATATTTTGATATGATTAAAAACAAATCAATTATTACTCATTTAAAAGAAAATTAATTTATAGAGATCTGCCTACAGTATTAGTATCATTAATTGAAAAAGTAACAGATTTGCGGTCATAGGAATTACATTTTGTGGTTTAATTTTTCTATAGTAACAAAAGACAGTCATAATGAGGGACTTTTTAAAATAGTAAAACACAAACAGTAATTGCAAGTACATAAATCTATACAAGCATTACAATTAATTAAGGTTCAATGGCACTTTCAAGCTTGCATACTGAGTCATTGTGGCACCCAATGCAATATCGGTGAATCAGTGTATTTTCAAACTTTTTTCTTTATATTACATATAAAGTCATAAATAAGTCATAAAAAATATTTGACGCATTTCTTTATTTCATTATAAAAATTCTCAATAATTTCGAAATTATTCGAAAATAAAAACTGTACAAATGCATTGCTCTTTATCTTGAATGAAATTGCAATCTGAAGTGGTTCCACTTTTCCTCAAACCTAGTATAATTTTGTACAATAAAGTATTTCGTACAGCATCTCAAAAAAATCTCCAATCTTTGTCATCCACAAGCTAATACTTCAGAGGGAGAAAAGTCTATTCATTGTCACGTTTGCAATACATCCGAAATATCGAAACAAATAATTATGAAATCTAATTAATTTGCTGCCTATGTTTCCTAACAGTCACGCAGTCGCACACAAGATGGAATGTTTCTTACATTATTTTCGGAAACCAATACACTTGAGTACTTCTTTCGACAGCAACAACTTTTGAATCTCCGTTACTTGCACCATCTATTTTTTATTCCATTATCAATTCAGGGCTTGAATACTTTCAATGGGGCTCCCTATTCGATGAATACACCATATAAAGCCAATTCTTCACATCTGCAGTTTACCGCAGAGCCAGCTGATGGGAATATTGTATCTCTCTGTCATCTCGTTGAGAGCCTCACGGCAAAACTATACTGTCCTAGAGATCGTTATAAAAGAATCCAATTCCCCAAATGCCGCCTGGTTATTAGAAACCGTGGTAATATATTTGCGAAAGATATTGTCATACTTAATTATCATAACTGCCGCCGATATGACGGTCCCTTGGTTCTGAAAGTCGAATGAAGCATACCAACTCCGAAAAGGTGCCTCCATCCTCTGCTTCATTCAGTTTCGAGCTTGAAGATTACAAACCTAGCGAGGTGTGTGAAACCATTTTCTAACTCTATCTATTCGGAATGGACTTTCAGAGGTAGTAGGGTGTCATCATGTAGTCTAGACTTCCATGAACGTTCTAAATTCCATCAGAATTTTTAAGTGACCGATATTAGATTTAGACCATTGGTCTTAGAACCAGATGCCACAAGGTGCTGGCTAGTATAAGCTGTTGAGCTTTTACAGTAGATGTTCAGCGGGAAAGGTGTAAAAAATCTTCAACGCTGACATAGATGTGGCTGCATTATGTATCCAATGTGTTACCCTAGATCTAAAACGCCATTTCCTCCTCTACACTTTATTACAAGCAATACATGCCTTTTGCATTCTGCTCAGAAAATTTGGATTGCCAGATAATTTCCTCAAAAGCGAATCCAAGATTCGCCTTAATGAACGAAATATTAAAAGAGATTAATCATAAAAATTCATACATGGAAACAACAACAAATTCTAAATATTCTCACCCTTTTTTTTTGTTTCAAAAGATTACAAAAGAAAAAATGTTTTTCTTTCACACAAACTTTACGAAATTGTTGAAATTCTTTAGAAAAAAAATCAGTTACACACACACATAAATTGCTTAAACAGTCAACAACAATTAGCACCAATTTGATAATTCTTCAACCACAATGTTTATAAAATTTTTATTTAAATTGCAGCGTTATGTTGCAAGTAAAATAAAACCAAATAAAAAGATATGAAAACAAAACAAAAAACAACAAAATTAACACAATTTCATAAATAAAGGTCATTAATCTCTGAATTGCAACATTGACAAATTTGAATGGAAATAAATTTTAAATTTTAAAGCTTCCGCTTGCTGATGGGCGGCTGATGATGTTCAAACATGTGTTTTTAATGGAAAACAAAATTCTTTTCTTTACAGATTATTCCTTTTTTTTTTGGTACTATTTAGTGTTAATTCGAAGTCAACATGTCGAATAGTGTACGTCCTTTAAAGATCACCATAGTTGGTGATGGTATGGTGGGAAAAACATGCCTGCTGATAACCTATACACAAAATGAATTTCCCGAAGAGTATATACCCACAGTGTTTGATAATCATGCCTGCACTATATCGGTAGATGATAAGGAATACAGTTTAACATTATGGGATACGGCGGGTCAAGAGGATTATGAACGTTTAAGACCTTTAAGCTATCCAAATGTAAGTAGAGGATTTCCAGTTTATATTTAGCAAATCAAACAAGATTTAAGACATTTTTTTTCTTTTTCTGTGTTTAAATACAGACCAGCTGCTTTCTATTGTGCTATTCCATTAGCCATCGCACGTCATTTGATAATATCAAACACAAGTGGTGGCCTGAAATTCGTCATTTTTCAAATAATGTACCTGTTGTGTTAATAGGCACCAAATTGGATTTGCGTGTAGCAAATTCAGAGAAATTTGTAACCACCGCCGAGGGTAGACGCTTGAAGAAGGAAATCCATGCCCATTCCTTTGTTGAATGTTCGGCCAAAAAGAAAATCAATCTGCAAAATGTATTCGAAGAAGCCGTCCGAGCAGTGGAAAAGAAACCGAAAAGTAAACCCCAATGTCGTATACTATAGTTTCATTAGGTCACAGTAGGAAAAAAACACAAATCAAACAAATCTGTTGTTAGAGAGTATTTATTTCAATACTTTAGTTTTAATAACTAAAACGGTAAAATTTAAAAAAAAAATTGTTTTTATAATTAAAAAAAAACAAAAATATAAATCAAGATTTATAATATTTTATGTAATTATTACCATAATATGTCATATATGTATCTGTACGAGTATTTCTTATTAGAAATAATTCAAAAATAGATTTTTGAATTGTCTTTTTAAACTGTCTTCTAATGTCTAAGATTTCTTAAAAAAGCAAAATATTTTAATTGAAAAGAATTTAAGTGTTAATAATTATTCCTATTTCTCTAATATATTGTATTTAATATTGAACAAATATTGTATTTTAATTGTAAAAAAGTTTTAAACCATTTTTTTATTCGTTTTTAATATTTCTTTTTACTTTTTCATTTTTTTCCTCTTCTTACGATTTGACCAAAGTTTGTTTTTTTTTTGTAATTTAAAGTTCATGTTAAAATGTGTGTTTAAATATTTGTTCAATTAAAAAATATTTTATTTTTTTAATTATTTATAATATTTTTGTATTTGTATAGAATATGAAAAGCATAACAATAATAAAAAATTAATTATTATCGTAATTAATAAGTAATTAAATAAATTTTTATTAAAAGCATATTATTTTATATGCAAAATATGAATGTATGTAGAAAAAAAACACGAAAATATAATGTATGTAATATACATATACATACATATATGTATGTATGTAATTATAATATTTAATAAACTAGTCATATATAAAAAAATTGTTTTTCTATTCATAACTTTAGTCTGCTAATTGGAAAAGAAGACAATTTCTTTTTTGTAAGGACTTCACACACTCACACTTCACAATTTGGCTACTTTCTTTCATTTTATTTATTGCTCATGGGAGAACACACGGCATCAAGAATGCTTTTGAATTTTATTATATCAGTTCCAATCAGTTTTTCATTCCAAAAAATTGCTATTTTCGAAAATGGATCGTTTGACAATCCAAAAACGCGAGACGGCAAAAGTGGTAATTTAAATATGGCACACAGAGTATGGTCACCATAATCCATCTTCTAAGCAAGGACTTAACAAGATTATAAAGTAATTTGAAGAGACTAAAGGCTTTATGAATGTGGTCTGAGCTGACTGTCGAAAATCTGCTTCGTGTTAGTGAAAGTGTCTCGGAGAGTGTTGTGTTCTGCGCAATTGGTCCTATTTTTGAGTTTTTAGAGTTAGTTTTGCGGCTTCTACCATATAAAATCTAACTCACGCAACAATTATAGCCGCCTCACCATTCTCATAGTCTAAAAATACTAACAGGCTGTTAGATCAGCAGCCTTTAAATCTGATTTTTCAAACGAAACTATTTTTAGGTTTGAAGTTCATTCCTCACTCGGTGGTTTAGTCGCATATCGAACTCAGAGAACCCCAGGTGGTCTGTTTCCGCCTGTCTACGTACGAGCACATCATAATGAGGGTTTGAATACTTAGGTGCAGTTATAATTATATTTCATCCAAGGGTCTATTTACGGAATCCCCTAACAATAAAAAGGCCCCAAATTTAATTAAACCTGCCTACGCAACTTGTTATTCGTTTTGGCATTTTCATTTTTATTGAGTTTTTCATATGTTAATAAATTTCATTCAAATGAGTCGCCGAATATACAGTCGTGATTTCCACATTGAACTCAATGTGCCCGAAGAAGTGTTTGAAACGTTTATGGCAGCGCAAACTAAATTATTGGGCATAAGAGGTCATATAGAGAAAACGGCTGAAGGATTTAAGGGTTATTTAGAGGGCGATAAAGAAAAAATGGAAAAAATTCAACAACTTATGGAAAAAACTGAGAAGTTTGTAAACAGTGTCTCGGACATTGTCTTCTCCGAAGTTAAAGAAATCCAACAATATACGTGTGACAACTTCTGCGTGAATAAAGAAACAAAAAATGAAAAAAAATGTCAATAAAATCCAAAATTTAACTTTTCAACGAAACTAAAGCAAATAAAAATCGCTTACAAAAGATTATATCCAGATTTCAAAATTATTTCCATCTGACTTTATATGTTTAGCAAGGCTGACGAACGTGTCATTTGTTTTGTGAAAGGTTTGCCATTTACGAATATGAATCCGTTTAACAACCGAACAACGCGTAAAGATAGATAAAATTTACAAAAAAAAAGTGCTGTTTCAAATGTGGCCACTTTTCGAGCATTCCAGGATAGTCATGGTCGCCATAATCAACCTGCAAAGCCAGTACTGTGCCTCATTGCCTTTCTTTCTTTCTCTTCCTTTATCTCCTTTTCGCTTTCTTTTATTGAAGGTTATAATGGAAAAATGAATCTCAGGGTGAAGGTGTGGAACTGTGTTTATAATAATGCGCCACCCTTCCTACTTAACCTAACCTTAGAGAAAATGTGGCGGATGCTTATTATGGATCGCAGCGTGAAGGCGTGGCACTGAGTTTATAATGATGCGCCATCCTTTCTACTTAACCTAACCTTAGAGAAAATGTGGCGGATGCTTATTATGGCGTATATGGCATTTGGATTTGCACATTTATACATACATATATACGTATTAAAAAAAATAGTTGATTACCTTAAAAGGATCGGCCGCTGCATCCAATCTAGAGACGGCATTTTAAATAGCCATCAATACACAATAGCAATGGAAACTTCCAAAACCGAAATTCCATTGATTCATAGGTTTAGTTATGATTTATTTACTTTACTTGTAACCGGAAAATTAACACTTTATCACAATTCACTTTAACTTATTTCACAAACTTCCGATCAGAGTACGTTCATAAAATCTAACTAAATTGTTAACGACATTTTCTATTTTCCTATATCTTAGCTTTCATATGTATACTAACATGTCCAGTTTGAGATGCTTTGCAAATATTATATCTTTAATCTATTACACTTTGACAAACTGTCAAATAAATTGCCTTACAAATCAGTGTTGTAAAATTGAAATTGAAATAGTAATGAAAAATAACTGAAAGAGTACCTTTTTGCATCAAATGGTACTTTTATAAAAATACATTTATTTATACTTGCGTACGGAATGGAATAGAAACACTAACTAAACTAACAACTACATGTTTCTCATATACAAAACAAAAACAGTTGATTCGAAACGTAAAAAGGTTTAGTCAAAAACGATGACGCAACAGTTCATTCAGCAGTCGGCAAACGTTCTTTCCTTGCTTTTATTAATCTAAAAGCAAACATACATACATACATTAATTAGCCCCTGGCTAACCGGGGCTAAAGACCAACCCCTTTTTATAGTTGAAAATCGCAAACCATGCAGTTTTCTAATTTTAATTTTTTAGAATTTCAAATAGAATGACACAATGGCAACATTGTTAGTGCAGTAACCAGACATATCGGTGAATGCCTCCACTAACAGATGTGAAAATTACTTATTCTAGACAAGCACCGCCTAAATCATGATGTACAGTACATGGATTTATGGTAATACAGTACCCATTTCGAATAACGGCACTTTGGTGAGTTTCGATTTTATTCACCACACCGGATAAATTCACCACATTCTGTAACAACTCACCATACTAGAAACTCACCACAACTACAAAATTCATCACACTTCAAAAAATAAAAAATTACAATTAGGTTTTTTTTTGTTTTCCTTTTGTCCGAACTTGGGGTTTTGAACCTGGGCCTCTTTTGGGCGAGCGAAGCACTTAAACTACTTTTTAACTTTTTTTACCTTATCTCTACTTTTCTACCTACATACAACATTCACTCACCCACATTACGCAGTTACTTTTTTTGTTTTCGTTTTGTCTTGGGTCTGGTTGAACCGTGGCCTTTGGACGCCTATAATAAGGCTACTAACTACCTATTAGACAGACAGACCAACCACATAGTACATTAAACAAGCGGGGCTTAATTTTACTTAATAAACACGGAACGGAAAAAGAATGTGAGTGAGAAAGAAAGAATCATTTTTATTTATTAAAATATATATTTATTTTTTTAACGAACAAAAACCAGTTGATGAAAAAAGTACTGAAAAAATACAAAAGTACTTAATTTTTCAACACTGTTACATATAGAAGAAGCATCTTGTATTCTTTTACTAGTTTTTGTGTTACCCTGTGGTTTTTGTTTACGTTCGTGAAAGGACGCAGGTGCTTTAACTTTTTATTAATTTTTTATTAAACGATGTCAAAATGTCGGCAGACAAAGAAAAATTAGAGAAAACGAAAATAAATACACAAGTAAAACATGTGCCCAAAGATGCGCAGGTAATAATGTCAATACTCAAAGACCTAGGCATACAGGAATATGAGCCGCGGGTAATCAATCAATTATTGGAGTTCACCTATCGTAAGTTTTGGAGACTTAAATTGTTTATTATTCACAATTCAGCATTAAGATAATTGTTTTGTATTCGTTTAAAAAGGATATGTTACTTGCATATTAGATGATGCCAAAGTGTTTGCAAATCATGCCCGTAAAAAAACCATTGATTTGGACGATGTTAAATTGGCCACCGAGGTAGTATTGGACAAGGCTTTCACTTGTCCACCACCGCGTCATGTAAGTTTTTATCTTATAATGAATAGTGGAATTTTGTATAACTTATTTAATCTCCTTTCCCTTAAAGATCCTTTCAAAATTGGCAGAAGTACGCAATGCAATGCCATTGCCACCTATTAAACCCCATTGTGGTTTACGATTACCACCTGATCGTTATTGTCTCTCTGCTTGTAATTATAAATTACGTGCCGCCAATCAATCAAGGAAAATGACTAAATCTGCCTTGGAAGGCAGATCAACTATTAAAACACAGATTAAAGGATCGGGAGCAGCATCAGGTGGTGCTTCTAAACGCCAAACTGTTATGACCCCCAAGACTCAAGTTGTTACCATACCCAAACCGGTTATTAAATTTACCACTACCGCAAAGACTGTAGCTGTAGATAGTAAGCAGGGCATTACAATTGGTGCCACACAGGACAGTAGCGGTGACGTTAAAATGGAGGTTGATGCTGACAATAGTACTATTGGTATTATAACAAGTTCATCATCTATGCAGGGATCTTCTGGTGGCAATGGAAGTGGTGGTGGTGTTAAAAGAGAAAGGGAGGAAGATGAGTTTGAAGTGGTTCCCTAATGTTAAATAAAGAAAGATACTACATAAAATCGATTTTGTCCTTAGTCCATCAAATAGAGAGTTTTCAAATTAAAAAAGAAAAAACATTTGTGAGATGTTTAAAAATTTCATACGCTATGGGTGAGAGAGAATATTTGGTAATGAAATGCAATATGACGAGTATGGTTTGACGTCATATATTCAAAAAGTCGGAAATGTAACAGTTGCTGCAAGCTTTTCTTTGAGGAAAAAGAACTTGATTGGTTGATAATGGCCTTCTGGAAGTCAGTTTGCCTTGGAGCTTATGTCCGATTACCATGGAAACAAGTTCAATTTGTGATTGCCTCTGGACCCCGTCAGATTTGAAAACGTGTCTAATGAAAGTGATTATTTTCAATCAATAATTTTGCTTTAACGCCTTAAATCAATATAACTCACTATGTTGCAACTCATGGCATATAAAAGAGAAAACATTCTTTCCAAAAGTGTTATTTTTATTGAGAAAACAAAACTTAACAGTAGTGAAGTAAATGGAAAATTATTTGGAATAGTTATTCACACAAATAATCAGATGATTTCAGTATAAAATGCTTAACGAACGGTTAATGCCTTAAATAAATAAGAGAATTCTTAATCGCTATCTATCAAAAGCACGATAATAGTTTGACAATCTATTTTTCTTTCAAAGCCAATATAATGGCACAACCCAAATCCATAATTTGCAAATACTCAGAACCGCCATCTTGCAAACGAAATGAAGATTCCTGAAAGATAAGATTTTATTGCTTATTATATATTTTTTCCTTTAAGCAATTTTAATAATATAACTCACCCCTAACTTATCGCATATGTGAGCCTTTTGCATATCAGTCAAAAACTGACATCTTAAAACATAATCATTAAACTGTTCGAGCATTTGACCAATACTATAGGCTTCATAGCCAATATTACGAACAAAATCTTCCAATTTTTTGTAATTACCAGAACGACATACTTCTAAATATTCTTTTAAATATGATTCCGGTATAATGCCAGACATTTCCATTAAATCCGAAGTTTGTATGGTATGCTGAGCACCTTTTAGTCTATAGCAAGATTGCAAAGTAGTAATTGCTCTTCTCATATCGCCACCCGATATATCCACTATAGATTTATAGGCATCTTCTTCAATTTTGACACCTTCCAACTGGCAAATATGTCTAAGACGTTCTATAATTTGTAGTTCACCCAGAGGTTTAAAACGAAATTTCGTACATCTTGAGGTTATGGGCTCTATAATGCGCGAAACGTAGTTACAAACTAGACAAAATCTTGTGCTACGACTTTCCTTTTCCATTGTTCTTCTAAGAGCGGCCTGGGCTGCGTGGGTCATGGAGTCTGCCTCATCAAGTATGATGATTTTAAAGGGAGGACAAGGACGTCCATCCGGACGAGTGCCACTGGCAGTAAGTTGGGCAAAATTTTTAATTTTCGATCTCACTACATTAATGCCTCTTTCATCAGAAGCATTCAATTCCAAAATTCTTTCGCGAAACATGTCACCAAATATTTGTCTAGCGGCTGCCAAAATGGTACTGGTTTTACCCGTACCGGGAGGGCCATATAAGAGCATATTTGGCAAATCTGCACCTTCTACACATTTACGTAAAACAGCCACCACTTCAGCCTGTTCCACTACATCATCTACACTTTTAGGACGGCTAAAAAGAGAGACAGGGTTTTTAGATATTATTTTATAAACATTCAAAAGACATTATTTCCTTACTATTTTTCCACCCATGGAGCTGGTGGTTTACGACGTTCTCCAGACTGGTGGCCAGAGGAAGTACTGGCTTGATTTTTATCGGCTGTGGTTGTCTTACCAGTTTTCAGGAAAGCTTGCATTTTATTTAAGTATTTACAAAAAGCAGACAAATGCAAAGTAAATGTTGTCTTAATTAAAAGGCGCGATTTATTGTTTATGTTATCATTCTAAAGTGAATACCAATTTATATTAAGAAGAAGCAATTGTTGTTTTTAAAAAATTAAACTAAAAGCCAAGGCCTTATTAAAAAATGTTTTTGTGATAATAAAAATATAACTATAGTAACAATAAATATTAATACTATATATGATATTAAACTAAACATTTAGAACTATTAATGTTTTAAGAGAATATTTTGCAGAGGCATATTTCTAATTTCAAACAGAACATTATTGCCAAAACAAGCGTTTTGCCTTGAATAACAGTTTTAGCATCACTATCTACCTCTCCCAGCTGTCCAAGCAACTGTCACTATGTTGTCATTTATTAAATAAAAGAAACCAAAATCAAGTATTTAGTGATGTGTCAACAATTCTGCAAAAGTTAATAGTTTTTAATAAAACATCCTTTTCTTTAAAGGATTTTTAAACAATTCTTTTAGAAACTTTTAAACCCAAGACTTAATATAACAGATAGATGGTGAAATGGATATAACACATTTGTTTAAGGCCGGTGTAATGACCGTAAAACTACAGCGTAAAGGTGAACTGGATCCTAAAAGAATTTTACCAAAATCTTCCTCGAATGTAAATGGCCAGAGAGATGAATTTGCCAAACAGGCTAAGGAAGTGTGCAACAAAATAACTACTTTGCGTAATGTCCTAATAGAGAATCGTTCGGCCTATATGAAAATCGGCCAACATTTAAAGAGTGCAGCGCAGATGACAGATGAACAGAGGGATCTTATTGATCGTGAATCGGAAAAGTTTGTAACATTTTATACCCAATACTTGGGACAAATGCGCAATGATTGGAAGAAGGCAAGAAGAAAGCCTCAACAAAAACAGCACATGGAAGCTGTCTTAGAGCTGCTGACATCATATTTAAAGGCTGTGCAAAACATCTATTTGGAACAGAAAAAATATCGCGTACAACATGAGCTGGAAACATATCGATTGCTAAAGTTAGCCTCAGATAAGAAGAAAATTCCTGTAAGGCCTGTCGGCGAAGAAAGAAAACGTAAGACTTCTCAGGTATCAAACACTTCAAGCAAAGACTTACAAATGGACCAAGACAGACGTTCAACACAATTTTCAAATAACAATATAAACGAAGGTTGGGATTTGGATGATGATGACATCACAATGCCAGGTACGTCTCAGTTAACAGCTGACTCCAATAAGTTAGAGGAGTCTCTAAATATGCGCAACACTTCCTCTTCGCTTAATGCTGATTCCAAGGCCCAGGTTGCATTAGATGAAGATATGCAAAAATCTCAACAAATGGTAGACGAGGCTGAAAAGTCTTTAAGCCCTGAGGATATACAAATGTTTGAAGAGGAAAACGTTCAATTGTATCATGAGCTACAGGGTCTATCCGAAGAAGTTGAGGCTATAGAGAAGAATGTTGTAGACATTGCTACGCTGCAGGACATATTTACTGAAAAGGTAAGTTTAAATTTTTTTTTTTTAAACAAATGTATTTACTATTTTATAATTATTACTAGTTAATGTAATTTTCAATTGATAATAATCAATCTGCACAATAATCTAATTTCCATTAAGACAGTAAAAGTTTGTGTACCTTTGGAATAGGAGGCTTATAAGGCTAGGTTTGTTTGAGTGGCGTCACCACACGTAGTCATGTAAGGTCCTCTCTTAGACCAGTTTATATTACCAGATTTTATGAGAGAATGCCATAATGTATGCAATTAGAAATTTTCGTTTTGTTCAGCTTGTTTGGCTCCTTTGTGTACAGGACATCGTCCTTCAATTTGTTTCTTTGGATTCGGATTCATCCAGCATAACCTAGCCATTGGGCAGGTGATCTAGTTTACCCAGGATCTTTTAATAGACTAGTGAAATTTACTCGTCATTTCAAGCCTTATTGCATAGAGGGTTTTCGAGTACTTTCCATTGCCATGCGAAGAAACTGCGACCTTGAGATAACGTTCGCAAAGAATTTAAATGTAGATACTGCAATGATCTGATTGTTTATAGGACTGTTTAATGCCGAAGACTGCAAAGCAACCCGCTTTCCTATTCCAGAGGCTTTACGAAAGATTTAACGAGGAGTAACCACAGTCGAAACTCGAGTAAGAAGCCGATGTATTTATTGTTAATGTACAGCATATGAAAGCAGGGATTTTATAGGTAAAAAATTGTTTATTTTTAACAAAACATTCTTTATTATCGATTTGTAGAAATGAAACAAATTTAATTACCAATAGCGCCTACATTCAATAGGAATTTAGATTCAATAATGCATAATTTTTGTTATTTTTACCTTCAGAATATTATTAAATTGTATTAAAAGCGAATAGTTTTTATTTGTTAATTCTGTTTAAAACAAATTTCATAAATATTTCAACATTTTTCTTTCTTTAAACTTTATTCGCCAACAGGTCACTTTACAACAGCACAATATCGATCGCATTGTTAATGCCGTTGTCGGCGCTACCGAAAACGTTAAGGATGCCAATGAGCAAATCAGACAGGCAATACAACGTAATGCTGGTCTTCGGGTTTGGTCACTGTTTTTCCTGTTGGTAATGTCGTTTGCCTTATTATTTTTGGATTGGTACTACGATTAATAAGAAGGTCATGTGTTTTGTATGTTCTTTATTAGGTGTTTTATTAACTAAATACGATATATGTGTGTTTCTTTGTTTTGATACAGCTTTAGCTTAAGAAGTGAAAATCTAAGAATATATTGTTTAAAAAAGATTCCTTTTTTTTAACTATTTAAATAGTAACATATATTATGTATAACGAAATGCAATAAAAATATTTAAAATTGAATTAAATACTTAATGAATTGTACATATAATATTGTCAGCTATATTATGTTAATTTGTAAGTTGTGGTTTTTATTTGTAAGAAAAGTTCCGGTGCTTTACTTTAAAGTTCATCCATAAATATAAAAGTAATTAAGCATAGAAATTATTTTCATGTTTACTCACAGTTCATGTGCTTTCATTTTGCTCGCCACCACTGTTACAAGAAATGAAAATTTTGCGTTTCAAATTTTTACACACAAAATACCAGGCGAACAGAATTAGCAGAACAATGAATTTTTTTCAATAAAATTTCTCAACATCCTAAAAGTAGGCTAATTTCAGTGTTTGTGCAGTTTTTATAATGAATAAATTTGGATTTATTAAAGTATACCTTAGGGATTTCAAATATTAAATTGTTATGTTTGTGTTCAACCTTTAAGCATACTTTTAGGATGTTGAAAAATTTTATTGAAAAAAAAAATCATTGTTCTGCTAATTCTGTTCGCCTGGTATTTTGTGTGTAAAAATTTGAAACGCAAAATTTTCATTTTTCGTAACAGTGGTGGCGAGCAAAATGAAAACAGATGAACTGTAAGGAGACATGAAATAATTTATGTTTACTTTATATTTTATATATTTGGATTAAACTTTATCTTGAGATGGTTGTACCTTATTTTTTGGTAACTTTCTACACTTAATGGATGATGCTAATATGATATCAAATCTGACCTTATCAAAATTGGCATGAATGGAAAGTTTTTTTTTCAATATGATTATTAAGCGATCCTGCATTGATTTCAATTTCTTTACATCTGTTTTCAAGACCACTGCCTGCACTAAAGCTTAAGAGTTCTTTGTGGGTCTTTGATATGATAATCTGGCTTATACTTATGTATGGAGAACCAGCGTTAGTTTAAGCACACATCTTGCATTCTGAATCCTATATTAAGTTGCAAGTGTCGAATCTTCAAGCAATCAGCATATTGTACTTGGACTTTAACAAGCCTCTTTATTCCTTCCACTACGTTTTAATGTTAAGAGGTATTATGTTGCGTTTGAAATTCCATTCATTGCTTCTCAAATATCCATTTGCCTTCTGATAGATTTTTAAATTCGGTTTTAAATACATAAAATAAAAATAGAATTGTTTTTTGTATTACAACAGTATATTTATTTTTGTTAATTTATTTACACAAATAAACATTTAAACATATGTATGAATGAATTTTATTGTATAGAGTTTTGAGCGTGAGCTTTTGCTATACACTAGTTGAGAGTTTAACAAAGAAATAAAAAATAAACAAATTAAGAGAATAGTTTTATTAAAGATGTATTTCAAAAACAAAGAACTTTAAAATAAAATAAAAATTGAAATAGAATTAACATTGAAAATTAAATGGAACAAATTTGTTAAAAGTAATGCGATTAATGAAAAATTCTTTAAAATAATTTGACAATTTTGACTTTAACAAAAAACTAAAAAAAGGAAATATATTATAAATGTTAAGAGATTAAATAGAATCAAATCATAGAGAATTGCCTTAATTATTATTTAAAATATTTTATATGAAAAGTAATGTGTATTTCAATTTAAAAATAATATGTTGTTAATAGCCTTCCATTTTGAGATCAGTTTAGTTTAGTAATTGTGTATGATTGTAAAGTATGTAATTGGAAAAGAAACTCAGATGTAGAGTTTAGCATAACAACATACACAGTAAATTTTTAGATCTCGTTAAAAGAAAAAATTTCATCTATGATACATATGTATCTACTTAAACTTCTTATACGAGAATATAATAGAAATAAAAAAAACCCTGTTTAATAATATGTATTTCAGTTTTATAATAATAAAATCTTTGTAAACATTTTTAAAAACTAGTTTAATTATCAATAACATTTACATTTACATTTATGTTTGTTTTTTATGTTTTATTTTCTAAATTGAGCGTTTGTTTCCTTCACTTGAGTTATTTGCGTTCACATCATAATTTCATTACTTTATTCTTGAAAGTCTTTTTTCTTTTGTTACAATTACTTTTTATGACATTTTCTTTTTGATTGTGAAATCTACTATTTTAAAAATACTTTTCTCCATAAGTTAAACAAAAACAAAAAAAAAAAGTGAAAGAAACGAAATTACAAAGATTAAAAGAAAATCTGTAGTAAACAAGAAAAAAAATGAATTGCTTTTGCTTATGTTGTTAGTCCTGAGACAACAATAGTATTTTGCGTTGCATTATTATTATAGACATGATTAGCAACAGTTGCAACAGCAACAGCAGCATTATTATTATTGTTGTTTGTCATGGCTGTTGTACTCTCACCGGATGTTGTTGATTGTAAATTTATATTTTGTTCATTTGCTGCTGCTGTTGATGATGATGATGCGTTTGAATTTAAGGAGGTTGTTGTTATTGCTGTTGCCATTGTATCCAAATAAACACGATTAGACAATTGGGGCGTTGGTGAAAACGATGACGATGATGATGATGATGAGGAGGATGACGATGTTGCTGCTACAGCTACTGTCGATATACTTGCTAATGCTGTTGTTGTTGTTGGTGCAGCAATTGTTTTGGCAGCTAAAATAGACAAAAAGCAAATACACAATTATTATAACAATAATGATGATTATTGTTTTCATTAATGGTTTATTTTTATCTCTTTTTTTTTTGTTCCTTTGTCACTGGGCGCTGTTGTATTCTTTTTCATATTTATTTATTATTTTTTTTTGTCATTTTTATCATAATCAGACCTGTAAAGTGCTCATCATTAATTTAATAAAGGAAAGGCATGATTTTGTTGTGTGGCATATGTCACCACAAAGCATAGAGGAATTTTCAAATTTAATTTAAATGAACCAGGTGATAGCCGTAGTTGACAAGTGCCAAATTATAATTGAATGATGGACTATATTGTTGCTAAATTTAAATTTCATTATTATAAACAATTTCTTTCTTTTTAAATAATTCATCACACACATAATATTCCGAGTGTGGGTGGAGGGAGGATCAAACGAAAATAATAGAAAGAAAGAATCATAAGTATACCAAAAGTGTTTTGCCTATAACTAGGGCATATCGAATTTAGCAATTCGACGACGCAAATGTTCATACATACATACATAATTGGCCATTACAACCCTTCGTCAGGATTACGGCCTAGCTTCTCAACACCACTCATGTTGTGTGCGTTAATTTTATACATGAGTGGCGGGACCTACAGTTTAAAGTCGACTCCGAACGACGGATTTTTTGAGAAGCTTTTCATGGCAATTTTTACTCTCAGAGTCTTTGCCAGAAATCTGCTGAGAGGAAGTCGCCGAAGAAATACTTTTTGTATTTTGTTTTTGATGTCTGGCCTGGGATTCGAACTCGGGCCTTTCGTCTAATAAGCCAACACACTACCTACTAGACCATGGCGACTTCCAAATGTTCATATATTTACGAAATAGCCTGATCATATCACTAGAATAGACTTCGAGTGCAAGTAAGTTGTCAGCGGTCAAATATATGAAAGAGGCTTGTGAAAGCGACTGGAATGGTATTATTCCGCGCATACTCCAGCCGATAACAAAAGTCTAAGTGTTAATTCAACAAATTCACGTACGTATATACATTCTGTAGGTCGGTCATTATCATTGCATAAAATTTAATGAAGCTTGAAAATTGCCATAAATTAACCTTTCATTATATACAGCCCTGATGACAATAAAACAATCGCACAAACAAACAAAAAAAACCTCCTTTTTATACTCCCCCCTTTAGATATTTCCAATACGAATACGAAATATAAAATCTAATGAATATGGCGTGTATCCCCCCGCCCCCCATCACTTACCTTCATGTATTTTAGTGTGTGCTTTCATTGCACTCTCGGTACCAAACTGTTTGCCGCACTCATTACAGGAATTTGGTTTTTCGAATTTATGCACTGTCAACTTGTGCAACGTGAGTTGGGAGGGTCTCGGAAAGCGTACATGACATATGTTGCACTCATAGGGACGACCCTCAGCATCATGCGTTTCCATGTGCCGTTGCAAAGCATTGCGCATACGGAAACCTCGTTTGCATATGTTACACACTAGTGATGTCGTCACTGTATTGGATGATGTCGCCATCGTTTGTGTACCATGTGCCAAGTGATGATGTTTACGCAGAGCAATTTCATTTGTAAATGACTCCTCGCAGAGTAAGCAATTGTGAGTGTCGCGTAGTGTACGTTCAACGACAATTTGTTGCTGTGATTGTTGTTGTTGTTGCTGCTGCGGGTGTTGTTGGTGCTGTTCAACACCTTCATCGCCCGCTAAACTGTTGTCACTGTTTATACTGAGACTGTAGCCATTGGCACTGCTACTACTGGTGGTGGTGGTGCTGGTGGACGATGACAATGCAGGGGTTGAGCTGCTATACACAGGAGATTTTTCGGATAATTGGCGTTTGCGAAAGTGTCGTAATGTTGTCGTTGAATCTGGTTCTGTTTGTTCGGGTGAGGGTATTGTAACGTGCTGTGTTAGCTGTAGTTGTTGTTGTTGCAGGCGATTATTAACACTTTCATTTCCTGCAAACCCTGGCTGGCGCTGTTGCACTTTGTGATCATTATTTCGATTCGAACCGCCACCACAGCAATCATCATTATCTGCAAGTAAATTAAAAACAAGGAAAAAAAAAAAGAAAATGTTCAGAAATATTTTCATTTAGTGAATGACATTCTATATTCGCATACAGAACAGAAAGAAGAAAGAAGTATAAGAATAAAAATAATGATTTTCGTTTTGTTTCTCATTGGCCTTATTGTGGTGCTTTGCTGTTCAATTTGGTTGTTTTCATTTTTATGTTTGAGGAGTTTTCAAAATTTAAAATTTGCGGAAACATTACATGTGTGTCGATTTATGTACAATATTTTAGACTTCCTGTTTGTTGGCTATTTTTAGGGTAACAGTTTTCTAATGATCTGTTGTATTTAGGAATCTGTTGCAAAATTAAAAATTTAGAAAAAAAGGCGGAACAGATTGCGAAGATATTAACTCTGTATCACTGAATAGAGTCTAACCAATCCGTAACTTGACGATATGTTTCATGGTACTGGTGTTTCATATATGACTGGAATAATAAAGGAAATAAAATAAAACCCAAATAGAGTGCGTGTTAAGTAAACTCTCTTAAGTACAGTCAACCCTCCTATAACGCGGTGAGTGCGTACCGCGTTGTATGGAAACCGCGCTATAAGAACTCGGATTTAACCGTACAAACCAGGCAAATTCGTAGCGCGTTCTATGGAAACCGTCTACCGCGTTGTATGGAAACCGCTCTATAAGAAACTCGGAATTTGTACAAATCACATCATTCGTACTGCGTTATGTGGACATCAATACTGTTTTCCAACAAAGATAAGAAAGACTTTTGTAAAATTATATAATTTTTCAACATTCATCCTCACTGTCTGATATGAGTTGTAGAAAAATTTTTAGAATGTCGTAGACGGCTATGAGATAAGCTGGCCTTTTTATATAAAAATGTGCTTTTACGTCTAAAATAAAACTGATATTAAACCATCTTACAATATCTAGTTACTAGATTCATTCAGATGCTGTGCGCAAGAAACTTATGACATGTTGTTGAACGTAAACCGCTCTGTACGAGTAACGCGTTATAGGAGGGCTGTCGCAATTTCAGCTCCGCGTTATGTGCATAAAGGCGTTATATGGAAACCGAGTACTGAGAGTAATGTGTTATAGGAGGGTTGACTGTAATTGAAAAATCGTAACCTATAGCATGTCTTACTTGCTTAGTCTCTGCCATGTTTACTTAAATCTGTCTTAAATAAAATATTTTTTTACAACTCAAACAGAAGCTGTAAAGACTAGATTGATCAATAACCTCCACTTGGATTCAGAGACATAAGTCCAGTTTGTTTCCTGTATTATGCGCTAGTAAAGTATAGTATCAGTGGATACTGTTTAACCCATTCGTTACCAAGGACGAGTATACTCGTCTTGGCAGTGCGGGATACCCTGTCAAAGACGAGTATACTGCATGCTTTTGAATTAGCAATTTTTTTTTTTGCCACAAACATAATATCCATAAATATGTAAAAAACTTGAAAAATACTACAAATAAAATTTTCTTTATTTTATCCATCTGCGTGATTTATTATTTGTTTTTCTACTAAAACGTACGCAAATACGAAAATGGATATCGAGTCCTTTTGCCTTCCTATTGCCAACGTCGAGTATACTCGTCTTTGGTTTTCTGCTTGTAAATTATTATGTATGATAATATATGTGCTCTTACAAAGAAATAACAGGGGTTTCGTAAACGATAACACTCAAAATATAAATGTGAGAAGCTAGGCCGTAATCCCAACTGAAGGGTTGTAATGGCCAATTATGTACATATGTATGTATGTATAAATTTGTATAATGTATAATGCCATTGTATAAATGGCAATTGGAATAACTTCATATAATTTAGGCTTGACAGCGAATGGGTTAAATGGCCACATGCGGGGAGCATGTTTTCTAGGAATAACTTCTCTCAGACCAATTCAAACTTAAATCATAAAACAATAGCCATGAATTAGGCTTATAACAATAATAACAACTCTTAAACCTTTAAACCGCCAAAGGCCCATACATGTACGGCCGTCTAAGCACTGAACTACCTGCATTTCTGGCATATGCCCGTATCTACCTACCTCCATGTAATACATATTTTTAGAAAACTTCTTGTTTTCGCAGTGTTAACAGCGTTGTTTTGTAGATAATGCCATAGAATTTTTAATATCAGTAAACAAATGTAAAATTATTCTTAATGCACTGACCTCTAGAGGTTTTAACAATTCGTTTAAAATTGATTCCATTTAAAAAATTCAAATCACAAATCATGCCAAAGGAAAACTTAAAAAACTGAGAAACGTGCAACGTGCAACGACGCAACTTACCACCATTACAATCCGGACAACATAATTTGCGAGTCTGTTGTTGGCATTGTAAACTGTTGCCCGATGAAATCGATAACAAGTCAACATCTTGCATTGCGGGAGAAGTTTTCATATCTGCACTATCCAATGACAGATCAATGGCTATTGAGAAAAACGAAAAAGAACAAATAAAACAGAATAAATAAACATTGTGAAAACCAATCGGAATTAATGAAAGGCAGGCATGTAGAAAGACAGCGACAGAGCTGGAAAGGAATTCAAACTTTAGGTTCGTAATGAAATTCATCAAGCATTAAAGCATGATAATGTCTCTTCACATTCTATAAAAATTTCATATCATAAGATTTAATACATTTACAGCTCTGTTGGCCTTTCGGTACTGGATACTACTTACAACGTTTATTCTTATTTTCATCGCTCATTTGTACATGAACATCCTCAACACGTACCAATCGTTGTTGTTGATTCTGATGCAACAATTGATACGTGGCCGGTGCAACCATGCCAGAGGTGGAGTTTTGTGGCTGTTGCAGCTGCCCTTGCTCTTGCTGCTGGTCTTCGTGAGTTCTATTACCCAAATTCGCATGATATTTTTGTAGGTGAAAATCTAAAGCCCTTTGGGCACAGAAACTCAAACCACATTGGGCACACTGATAACGTGAACCATGAACTTGGGCCACATGTTGTTGGCGTTCGAAACGTCGTGAAAAATTCATAGGACAATGGGGACAATTGTAGGGCTTCTCGGCCGGATGCATATTAATAATATGATTACTGTAGTCGACATTGTTAGTGAATTTGGGACGTTTGTGACAGAAGCGACAGATTAAAGTGATTTTCTGTGGAGAGTTTGGTGAGCGTGGTTGTAACAGTTGAAGTTGACGTTCTCTAATTTGACGCTGCAATTGTTGATTGATTCTTTGATGCATCGTTTGATTTGGATTATCTGCGGACGATGGCAAGGCTGGTGTTATAGGTACAAATGTAGATTGTTTTGTAGCAGCAGGTGCTGGTTCTGGGCGCTGTTTGGGCATCAGGTTAGGGGTTCTTCTATTACTCGTGTCTAGACTTGGCGTGCTATTGGTAGCAAGATTACTATTCAGATTGCCGGTATTTGTGGTAGCAGCTGGTGTTGGTTGATATAATACCGCTGGTGGTGTAATATTTGCTGCCGCTGCCGCTGCCACTGGTGTTTGATTGAGGCCCGAATTAGTAGCATAGTATTGGGGCACACCTGTCACATTGTTAACCACCATTATGTATTGTGAGGAGGGGCCAGTAGTAGCCGCTTGATGCGTTGGGTTTTGCACAAACCCTTCGTTATTGTCATTCGTTGCTTTGCCAAACGCTATAGAAGTTGCAGAGTTTTGTGTAGCTTGGGACGGCATTAAAATAGTATTTGGCATAGAGGAACTGGGTACACTGGCTTGATAGAGTTCACCGTTAGCATTGATGAAATAAGTGGTAGTGCCATTGGTCGTTGTCGTCAGCAGGGGTTGCTGTTGGTAACTGCTGGTAGGGGCAGCATTCATTGTAGCCGACCAGTTAAGTTCCGCTGCTGTATTATTCATTAAATGATTTGCAGGCATTTGTCTGTTGGCTTCCATGGCTTGGCCTAACGTAATAAATTGCAAATTATTACTGTGAGGCTTAAAAGCAGCATCAATTTGTTCTTGGCTGTGACCCAAAGAGGAGGGATTAGTTATTAAGATAGGCCCTTGGTTGGTATTGGTCACAATATAATGAGGTTGTGTAGTTGTGTTGGAAATAAAAGAATTGTTTTCATGTGTCATTAAAGGTAGTGTTTGTTGTTGGGGATACGAGTTAGCCGTGTAGGCTATATGGGGATTAATAATCTCGGTTGGAGAGTTTGGTACTTCAGCTGTAGATGACTCCTCTTCGTTTGTTTCCTTAAAATCACTTAGATCTATGTAATCTACTACATAGGGTTGTTGTGGTTGATGTTTCTGCTCAATTTGATCTTCGGCTTCTGTTTGGACTTCATTATTTTCGCTGTGATTATTTGTTATCACAGGTTCTTCATTAATTTCTGCCGGTGTGGCTAGCAAATCTTCGGCTGTTTCCGCTTTACCCACCAGATCGATATTTTCAAAGCAGGGTATATCGTTTTGAAAACCAATTAATTCCGATTGATTACTTTCCTCAAAACACTCCTTATAAGTGGGGAAATGTTCACTAAAAATCCCATTGTTTGGATTATTGTTGGCCACACCCATTTGTGAGCCATGACCACCCATGCTGCTGTGATTGCTTTGCGGTGTCATGGCATTATAGTCCATATTCTGATGAATAAAAGGGCTTACGGACATGGGATTGCTATTGATGGTACAAGGACTTTCGGCATAAAAGCTATGGGCTGGTGTAGTTGGTGTATCTGTTAGAGGTGAATATACCGAGTGAGCGAAAAACTCGTCGGTTGTGCCTGAACGCGGTGTATACATGTCTTTGTCATGCATTTCACTTAAAATGCCGTTAAGAGTGTCCTCCACATCGCGTATTTCATCGCTTAGCTCTTGAGCAATACGTGGCGTTAGATGGGGCAAGGCGGTATCCTCACCGGAGTCTTCAATTTCCGACGAATCAATGCAATTATTTTGGAAATCATTAATGAAATCATTAATTTTGGAAGAAGCTGAGCACAAGGGCGGCTCAACACATCTGACCGCTTCCACCGAGTACTGGGAGGAGGAGCTTGTTGAGCTGGACGATGTAGGTGAGTCAGCGGTAGATTGCGAGAACCCTAAGAAATCACTGCCTGAACTACAGTTTTCATTATTGGAATCATTAGCTGGCTGTGACTGTGCCGACGATATAGATTCTTCCTGAGGTTGATTAGTCTCAGCCATATTTTCTTGGGAGTTTTTTTCTTTGTCTTCGTTAGATTCTTGTTCCTCCATGGTTAAATGCAGTCTTTTGAACTCTTGCGTTAGGGATGTTAGAGGCACTCTTACAATAAGTTTTTTTGGACTTTCCAAATTGGTTTTCTCTTTGTATATTCTATACATTTCCTTACTGCATTCGGTGTGCAAAGCCAATTGATTTTGAGGAAAATCAACCAGATTGGTATCGTCCTCATTGATGTCGTTGCGTAGCAGTAAAGGATCCCGATAACTACTTAAATTACTGTCTGCATCTAATTCCTGTTGGTATTCATGTAGAGCTGGATTCTCTTTATTCTCATCGCCGGCTACACGAAGGAATCCAATGCGTGAGTTTGTTGTCGTTTCGGTTGGGCTTCTGTCCGTTTTATCACTGGCCATGGTTATTTCCTCAAAATCCTTAAGATTATTATCACAGTCATTAGTAAATGAATATGATTTGCTTCTTGAGGACAAGGATTTTCTTCTACGCTTGCTGACTGTAGGCTGTAAATGTTCCTCATCATCATTGTTGTTGTCATTATCATTTTTGCGACGGCATGTGAAACGTGTGCCCCGCTTGCGTTGCAATATTAATTTCATGCAACCCGTTTTAGCTGGAGGCGTAGTAGAAACAATTGGCTTCTGTTCTTCATTGTTTATGTTGTTTTTAGGAAGAATTTCAATTGTTTTCTGATCGTCGTTTTGTAAAGTCTGAGTAGCAGCAGCAATGGTTTCAATTTGTTTTTGTTCCACCTCTTCCGGCTGCTGGTTTTCATTGGTATTTTCCTTTACGTTTTTATTGCCAACGTTGTCGTCATTGTCTTCTTTGAATTCATGATCGTTTAGAGAATGTAAAGAATTTGTACTGATTGCAGCAGCAGTAGTGGTAGTAGTAGTAGCAGTGGTGGTGGTGGTGTTGGTAGTTGTTGTTGTGTTGTGATTTGCTTTAGGGGTCTTTAAACTTTTATTTTCGTCATCCATTAAAGATGACGAAGAGGATGAAGAGGATGAGGATGACGTTGTTTGAGAGCCGGTTAATGTTGCAGACTGTTCAAGTTGTTCAGAAACTAACAGATCATCGGTAGTGGCATTGGCTTTCATGGCTGCTTTTGTCTTCCACATTGATGAAACAGTCTTATTAGATGCTGTATGCTCTATCAGCTCTAACGATGAGAAGCCTGTTTGATACGAAAGATTCTGTGTAGCAAAAAGATCGGCCACAGCAGGTGTTGTTGCACTTGACGATAACGCTGATGAGCATGAAGACGAGCCTGATGCTGATATCGTAGACGTTGTAGAGACTGCTGACGATGATGATGTCGATGATGACGATGATTCGTCTTCCTCCATTGGCAGGGGGGGACGTCCTACATAACGAGATTTTTGCTTTCTAACTGGTTTACGTGTAGTCTTCCTGGCTGTTGATAGACATGTTCCAACATCGCTTAAATGTTTAAATGTAAGTTTATTGCGTCTGCTTGATTTCAGTTTGCTTTTAATTGTCACAGCAGCTTTTTGTTTTCGGCCTGTCTTCGATTTATGCGCTGAACTACATCGTCTTTTATTTCTGTGTGTTTTCCTTCTTCTTCGTTTTATGGGTTTTTGGTTTAATGTTGAAGAAGTGGTGGTGGAGGAACAGGAAGGTGAAATTAAATTAGATGTGGAACTGCAAACGTTGTTGATTTGTTCCTCTTGGCTTAAGCGTGTATCATCATGTTGATCTGTTAAGTGATCACTAAGATTTAAATTTGTATTGCTATAGGCTTTTAAGGCGGCTTTGGTTATGAATACATTTTCCGTATTCACAATAATCTGTTGGGAGCTTATAACATTCGATGGATCTTCAATTTGTTGTAATTTTTCAGTGTCATCATCATTATCGGGTTGAAGGGTGTTGGGATTGCTGGTATTTTCTATTTTTTCTTGCAGTGTAGTGGCTGTTTCTGTTGTTTCTGATTTTCTCTCATTATCACATTCGGCCTGGGAGGGCAATAATAATGACCCCGATGATTCCAATACCAGCGGTTTCTTTTCATCCTTTGGCAGAGATGCTGCAACAACGTTGTCCAACAATGTGCTATCGACAGCTTGAGCTGGCGTTTCAAAGAAAACCGACAACGTGTCGTTATCATCGACAACAAACTCACGTTGTTCACGTTGCTGCATCAGACATTGTTGGTCTTCCCTCTTCTCTACGTTATTATATGCAGAATCATTGTGGTCTTCTTCGTCTTCTTCTTCTTTATGTGTTTTATCCCCAGAAGGTGTAACAATATCAATTTGTGGTTTTGATTCATCCGCATCTATTGTTTCATCCTGCTTTTCACAACGACTTTCAACTGATGCTTCTTGTTGTTCCTGCTGGTACTTGTTCTGCTGCTGATGCTGTTGTTGTTGTTGTTCTTCATATAATGTACGCAATTGCGTTTGAACTTTAAGACATTTCCGCCGGAATTTATGTATCATATAGAATTGTGCCGTACATTTGGCACAAATACGCTGTGGTAGGCCATCATTACATTTTATCTGAAATGAAAGAAGAATAGAAAAACAAAAAATTAAAAAAATAAAAAAAAAATATTGAATACAATAGGGAAACAAACAGTTGGAGGGTGAGAGCTTAGCTTATAGCGTTGTTGGGAAAATAGAAACATTTGTTTTCTTACGATTTAATTTATTGCCTGATTATCTGACGTACTTTCAACAGTATTAAGTGATGGTGGCAATAAGAAAAAAAAAGAAAGTTTATGGTTTTCGACTATCAGCTAAAGTGGGCAGGCACAGCTGACATTATCTTTGTGAATTAATTACGAAATAAGAAATTGTATGATTAAGTGATGGTTGCGGGCAGTCATTGTTTTATTCAAATTTAAAAGAGTTTTAAAGGTCTTACCAAAACGGAAAAGAATTTATTTAACACACTCTTTTAACACTTTTGCCCGTTGTGACGTCACAGGTGAACGCAGTCCCTGTACTGGCCAAGTTCCCCCGAACATAGGAGTGAGAAGTCGGTCAGCGTAAGGACTGCCCATCTTAAAGCACGACTACCCTGAGCTGGAAAACCAGCCAGAAAGTTTGATAAACGAGGCTATATATATTTGACATCAATGGACGATAGCTCCGTCAAGCTGCTAAGGATTGGAGAGCCAAATAACCTATATATGCACCTCGCAAGAGATGGGCATTGATAAAGAAATTGGATAACAATCCTCCTCAGCGGATCTGCACCCACGGCAGAAGTCGTTAAATGGGAGCTGCATTCCCTCCGCGTGTCTAGCCATAACGCAGTGACCTGTAAGCATGGCCACTGTGATTGATATGATGTCACGACCAAGTTCAAGTAACTGGTTGGTACGCCTTCTATCCATCATGGGCCAGGTGAGTCTAGCGGTTGAGCAGGACTCCTCATTGATCCAGGATAGGTTGGCGTCTCGGAAGAATATCCGCGCGATGGCCAGTTTGAAAGAGGTACGTAGCATTCCTAAGCTGATTGAATAGGATTCCGGAAGTAGTGCACCAGCTCTGGCTAGGTCGTCGGCCCTGCAGTTTTCCGGAATGTCATAGTGTCCGGAGACCCTGTAAATTTGGTACTCTGTCAAGAAGTGTTACCCCTTTGTAATATTATAAAGAATTTAATCAAGGAAAAACGCTTCGATTATTAAACAACATTTGGTATGTAGTAAGAATCAATATAAAATGCTATTAAACCTACTAGTATACACTTGATAGTGTTAATATTTAATAAACAAATAAAAAACTGCCTTGAAAAGAGAGACAAAAAAGAAAACTGAAAAAAATAAACAAATTTGTCATTTAAACTCTCTTTAAACGTTAGGAGTGTGTGTATAAGAGTTACTTAAGAGCCCAATCAAGTTACGCTTATCGAGTTTCGAATAAGAGCGCTACTTAAGCAGCATTAACAGCAGCAACAGGAAAGGCCAGACAGACAGAAGACGACACATACTTATTTAAGTGTGACAACAAGTGCCACTTCAGTGCATGATGATTGGCTTTTGAAGGGGTGGAAGAGACCAATCAAGCCCAGCTAAGACAAGTTGAGCTAAGTGTCTCACATTTTTGGCAATGTCATCATTATATTCTTTTACATGGACAACACTATCTTATACCACAGTCCGTTTATTGTGTATGTATGTTGTTTGATTAACAACATTAAAATTGTTTGCTGTTGGCTGAGGCTTTTTAAAAAACAATATTGAATTTCATTTAACTTTTGTTTGTTTCCATCTGACTTTTGTTGTTGTTGTTGATTTGTTTCTTTTTGTTTCCTTGAAAGTAAACCAGCTAAAAGCAAACACAATTGTCAACAGTTTTTAATTAAGCAAACTATGGTAAAAAACAAATGAAATAATAAAAAAACGTAGAGAATGTAAGAAAATATTTTAATTTCTTTCAATTAATTTTTAAGGCTCCATCCATACAAATTAAAGTATTTAATTTCTCTTCTTTCGTTTTTATTACACGTTTACAGTTTTTTCTTTGTGTACTGTATAAAATAATAACAAAATAACACCAACAATAAAAGACAGGCACAGCTTAGCACACAGCACAGCATAAAATGTATAACGAATGTTTATTTACTCAAGTCTCCCTTTTGTCTATGAGTGTAATAAAGAAGAATACAGTAGCACTACCACTACGCACTAACACACACACATATATATAAACAAATGTGTGCAAATAAATAAATTGCTCCTTTTTATCTCTCTGTATATATTTTTGTTATTTTTTACTGTTATTGTTGTTGTATTTTATGTTCTCTATAAATTTTATCCAACGAAGATATACATCAAATATAAACAAACCCGCAACAGCAACAACAACGACATAAGCAAATTGTAAACAACACTTATAAAATACAAAGAGGGAAAGAGCGAGCAAGAGATATTGGGAAGGAGAACAATTAAAGGAGTACTTTAATTAAAGGTAATGCCCATTGGCAGTTATTAAATGAAATTTGGACAGTTTTAAAACGATTTCTTAAAATTGAGCGATTTTCATGAAAAACTAAATTTAATAATAGAATAAAGGCGTGATTTTTTATGACACGTTTAAATTTCCACAATATTTTGTTAAATCAACATCTTCTCCTGGCAAAAACTGTGAGTGTAAATAAAATTGTCATTAAACTGTCCTGCCACTCATGGATAAAATTAGCACATAGAACATGGATCATGTGAGAAGTTACGTTGCAATCCTGTCTAAAGGGTTGGAATTACCAATTAAGTAAGTAATAAAGAAATTATTTAAAATAACCTTGAAATATGCTGCATAAAATTGTTAACGGTTTTATAAACGCTTACTTTTTATTTCTTTATTTCCTATGAAAATAATTACACTCTTTTAATGCTCTGTATCACTTTGTTATTTTGAGAATTTGTTTGTTCTTGTTTTTGTTCTGCTTCTATTCGTCTGCTTTTTCATCTATTTCAATACCAACAGCACACCCAGATGTGTTAATTAGTTAAACATGATGTTTTTTTTGTGTGTCTTCTTTTATTCTGTTGTTATTCCAACCTAGACCCCATCGTCATCATCAGTAGCACATTAAAGCTTAAGCTGTGCTATAAAAGGCTACTGTCTGTGTGTTGTACTTTAGCTTCTGTAGAAATTTACTCTAAAGGCTTCTAGAGAATATACACACACATATACATATATATATATAGAACGACAACAGATAATAGTCAGCAAGCCAGCTAAATCAGGGATTGAGTCAGAGAATCACTCAACCATAGCACTGACACCATCAGACATACAAGTAACAACAACAATAACAATAACAGCAAGAACAGAGAAAATTATTGTATATAAACCAGAAGACATTTAATTTTATTAACTTTTGTGAGATTTTAATGGTAACGGTATATTTTATTGACTGCCTTTTGCTTTTCCATACTCATCTCGCTCAAATTATCACAACGACCCACAAAAATACTGGTTTTTAATATGAGACGAGCACGAGGAGACGAATACGAGCTGTATATAATATTCTTATAAAACAACAATAAATTTTGAGTTTTTGCGAGCAAAGGAAGAGACAACAGAGACAGGCAGCAAAAGTTTACATACGATGTTGTTATTATTTCAAAGAATTTTGTGTATATATATGTATATGTGTGTGTAAAAAGTGTTTGGTGTTGAAATTTTTAGCCCAAAAAAAAGTTGCGAAAAAAAAGAAACAAAAAATTATTTTTAATCAAAAATGTAAATTTATGCCTGGTAAATTGAAATACCACCACAAAAAATAGCATATTTTTTCACTTTTTTTCATGATATTAAATTGTTGTTGTTGCTGAGAGTTTTTTTCTTTTTTTGTTTGTTGTTCATTAAATTATGACTAGCATTTTTATTTTTTATGCTTAGAGAAGTTATGGGTTTTTATTTTCCAACACAGCATAGTAAAAGCAGCAAGTGTTGCTGTGCTTTTCAATTGTTATGGTTTATGGCACGTTATGCATCCGGGAAATGGTATTTAAAATGCACAATTTCACGCAAAATAGTTAAAAAAATAAAAAAAAAACTGTAAATGTCATCAAATATAAAAACAAAAATAAAGGGGTGTTAGGAAATTGTGTCAAATTTAATGCAATGATTGATTTTGACAGAAAATAATACAAAAAAAAAAAATAGAAAACGGAGGAATAAAAGAAATGTTTACATTTTAAATAATTTGAACTTTAAAACAATTACAACAATATTTCGTATGTAACCTGTTCATTATGTTTGTAGGCAAAAGAAATTTGGCATTTGTTGTATTTTTTTTATGATATTCTACGACTTCTTTTTATTAATTATTTTTTGAGAATAGGAAATGTATAAAAGTAAACATTCAGAAATAGACAGTAGGAAATAAACACAGTGCATATAATTAAAATTAAAATTTATTTCCACTTTCAATATTATTAAATATTTTTTTATATGTATTCTTAGGATCAAGGCCTTTATATCCAGTTCCTCTTTGCTAATTAATTTGTAAATTAATTTACTTTTAAACAAATTAATATGTACGTATTCTAACGGTACTATTATTTATTTTTAATCAATTTTAAACTTTGTACTTCGAAAAAAACTTGTTTTTGAAAGCATATGTCAATAGGTCATGAAGTTCAAAACATTTTAAATGAAACGCACGTTTTTTTTTTTGATTTCAGTTTATCGAAGAATGAAAAATTTATAAAAATAATTTAAAATATTCGAACATCTTCGATCGTCTTGTCTTACAGAATTTGGAGATTAATCTTCTTTGAGTTTTTTACATTTCGACTAATATTTCCCCAACCCCAAGTTTTTTACCTACTCATAAAGAATAATATTTACCGAGGTCAGGATTTTTTTTTTGTGGAGTCAGATCTCTTCCCATAAGTCATTACTTCCGGCATAGTGAAGAAGAGAAATTATCAAGGAGAAGTAAGCAATTTATAGGCTAATTCATGGATTTTTGTAATTCACAAAATACATACAATTTTTGTAATTTTTGCGTGCAATTTACACACATACATACATAATTGGTCATTGCAACCCTTCATTCAGGATTACAATTCACTTTGTTGTAATTTTCTTCTCTAATTATGTTTGTATGTATTTGGTAGTGTGTTCATATTTTCCTAGAAGTTAACTGGCAGATGCTTGTGAACTGAAGTCGTGCTGTCTTTTTAGTTAATAGGCAGGAAATTATTCTGCATCGATCAAAACAAACGAAAGTCTTCGGAAGAGACAAAGTCCAGACTAAAGACATCTGAGACAAAACTAAATTGTTTCTTGATCATGCCACATGCAGATAGCTTCCGGCCACATTCTATACGGCATCGGATGCCATGAACTTATTGAGAAGATAATATTTCAGCTACTTATAGTTACAAAAATGGAGGTAATGGATGTCCACATATGGCACACGGTATGCAATAATATCATGCAATCTGACTACTACTACTAGACCCTTATAACGCTGAAACTAAGACCCACAGGTAGACCGCCTATAGTGTAACTATTTAACTGACATTATAAAAGATGTTCGAAGAAAATCTCGTTTAGTGGCCATTACAGTACAGGGACTGCGTTCACCCGTGGCATCACAACGGGCCGCTATGCGTGCTCAAGTGAGCTTTGTGACATCAGAGCTACCACTCCGACCTAACCATTATTTTCTTTTACTACAACAAATTTTTTTTATAGTCAACGTTTTACAACTTTGGTTCTATTTTGCATGGTTCTACAAAAAAAAAGGTTTAAAACACTATTCATAGACAAACAGCTTAAGATTTCAATTTAAAGAAAGCTAGAAAGTTAAAAAAAATTGCAGAAAAAGGGAAGAAAGAATCGAACTTAATAAAATAGCAAAGGCTCAATGGTAACACTGACCTTTAAGTCGCTAATAGTACAATAACTGTTCATATCCACTCACGCGATAATTACTAGCAAATAAATAATGGCAAATTATTTATTATGATTAACCTCCCACTCTCTCTCTTTCCACTACATACACACTGTCATAAAATGAAAAAATACTATGTTAACAATAGGTATGTGATAAAAACAAATGTAGGAATTTATTTTTATTCCATTCTACATACTTAAACTTCCATCTCTCTTTCTAAAATGATGCTCTCTTTACCTTCTAATTGTGCACACGATACAACCAACACATGTGTACTTGCACGCGTAAATTATGAGTAATGTAAACCTTACAGTACAGAGTTGTCATAAATGTTTCTGTGGAGGGTGTTTTTTGTTGTTCGCAATCAAAACAAAATAAAAATACAAGTTTAGCGAGGTGATGAATGAGTATAAAATTGCTTTCAATTATGAAGTTTATAGTCATTTAAGGTTCTTTTGTTATTATTATTACAAATCCATACACACAAGTGAACAAAAAAAAAAATAGTTCAGGCAATAGAAACAAAAAAAGAAAAGAACCTGTCTGCGCTGATAATGACATCAATTCGTTTGAATTATTTTGTGGGTGTCAAAAGCACAACAACACCACCATGAATGGGGACACAATGCGTTAACACAATCACAATCAAACCCAACTACCGGTGCTGTTGATTAGCAGCGGTTAAATTCAATTAATTTAATTAAAATACAGTTAAACACACACACATATGTATATTCAGATACAAATACTCAAAGTGATAAGTTTTTTTAGACCTTTTTTTATGATTATAATGAATGTATGTATGTATGTATATGGTGCATTTGTAGGTTGTTTTATTTTTCTTTTTCCGGATAAATGAACGTATCCATGCATAGGGCCATCAATAATAAATAATTATTTACAGGAAATAAACCAGCAGTAGCTTGTGTAAAAGGCTTTGTTCGAAAGAAAAGCCCAAAAATAAATATTTATTTTGAATACATATTTAATATTAGACGCCAACCGGAGCTAGTTTTATCATTGTGGAATTTTTGTTTTATATTGACAAACACTCGTTAAACATAATAAATAATCTAACGGTATTTATTTGATATACAATTTACTTCGATTTTTTTTTTTGTTCTGTGTTTATGAAATGAAAACCTTAAACTTTATGGATGTCATCATTATCACTTTATTATTGCTATTGCCCTACTACTGCCTACTGCCTATTACTACTATAGTCAAATTGACAAATTGTTTATGGCCTTCAGAGTGATAAGGAAATCAAATTGAATTCGAAAATGAGGTATTTTTATTAAATAAAATTATTGGGTTTAAGCATTAATTCAATCTAATGTTTAAGACTTAATTTTTATTAAGAAAAAGAAATTAATTTTTATTGTTTCATCGATTGCAATTGTAAACAAATTATGTATGGACTTCTATTCTATTCTATTCTTTTTATTTCAGACAATCTTACATACACCCTTCGCTCTATTTATACTTCATTTACTTACGGTCTGACAACTTCCAGAAGTTATTGTTGCTAAATTCTAGTTATCGTAATTTCTTTGTTGTTTTGTTATTGTTTATTTTCTTATTCTTACACTATCGAAAAATTATTCATCGTCTTTCTAATTTGCTTTAGTTGCTATTTGAATGCCAGCAAATGTTTTGGTGGGCTGGATAGACAGGTTACCTCACTGTCGAGTGTTAATTGGGACCGGAGCTATAGCTGACGAAGCTAACTTTTTTATATGAGCAAAAAAGTGTTCAATATAAATCGGTCAAAATGGGATAAAGAATTAAATTGTGAGGAAATGAACTTTTGATGAAATTTTAATAATTCTCATTGAGTTAATATGAATTTATAAATAAATATCCAACAAAATGTAACATTTTTTCGCAAGTTGCTTATCTTTGCTAGATGACTTGCATTTTTTTTTTTGGTTGATGACTTGCATTTTTATTGAGAAGCTAGGCCGTAATCCTGACGAAGGGTTGTAATGGCCAATTATGTATGTATGTATGTACTTGCATTTTTGGTTGATGACTTGAATTTTTTTTTGAAGGATGACTTGCATTTTTGGTCGATGACTTGCATTTTTTAGATTGATGACTTCCATTTTTTTTTTTTGCGGATAAATTGCATTTTTGGTCGATGACTTGCATTTTTTTGGTGGATGACTTGCATTTTTTGGTCAATTACTTGCATTTTTGAGACTGATGACTTGCATTTTTTTTTGGTGGATGACTTGCATTTTTTGGTCAATGACTTGCATTTTTTAGATTGATGACTTGAATGATGATGACCACAAGCCACACAACACATTCAATTTTAGCTTTATTGCATTAGAATTGTTATGACTGGCCGTGTATATGCCAATAAATAACTGCCGTATTTACAGGACGTCAACCACTGTTGCACCAAGCGGCTGCCGTACATGCAATCGTTGCGAAAGGACTGAACACTATTATTGTGAGATGCGCTTGAAAAAATTTAGTACTTGCAGTCAAGTACTCCCGTAGGTAGTGTGTAGGTATATTAGATACGAGCCCATGGTAAAAACCCCAGCTCAGATGCCTCGAACAAAACGAATTATGAAAATAATACATTAGGGGATTTGCTATCATCAGACTTCTGGCAAAAATTCTGAGAGTAAAATAAAATTTGCCATTTGTCTCGAAAAGTCTGTTATTCGGTGCTGCCACTCATGGATAAAATTAACACACACAACATGGGTGCTGTGAGAAGCTAGGTTGTAATCCTAACTAAAGGAACTAAATAAGTACAAATAATTTGAATAAAATAATTTTTTAAATTTCCTTAAAAATCGTTTCAAATTAAAGCAAAGACCCAATATTTCTAAAGAAAAAAATGGTTCCTATGCTGTGACGAATGTAGAAACCCTTTATCAAGAATTGACCCAATAATAGTCTCATAAACAAATTCTTTACACATGAAAAAAACAAAAACAAAACCAGTTGAGACACTTGAACTAAAATTTAAAATCAAATCAAAATGAAGGGGTTTAATATTATTTTTTGAAAACCTTGATTTTTAAACTGATTAGTCATGCAATAAATAATTTTGTTATTCTTTCCTTTTTTTTTATAAAATTTATTAAACATTCGAACAACAAATAAATAAAAACAATTTAATTTAAAAGCTTTAAACTGTTTTTAGATGAGATAATAATTAATAACAAAACGAAATTTTTTTTTCTTCTATTTTTTTTTTTATTAGAAATTAAAATATTTTATTTACGAAATAATCTTTTCATTATTGTTCCCGCGCCTCAATTGTTTTGCTACCACTTTTTTCTTTAACAAAAAATATTAAAAAAAACTAAAAATAAAAAAAAAAATTATTTAATGACGATAAGCATTCACGTGTTGCTGTTGTATTCATTTGTTATGATTAATGACTTGACTTTTCTATTTTTCATTCGTGTTTAACTTTAAATGTTTAAATAATTAAATTAGAAACAAAATAACAAAATAAAAAGAATACTTTGTTGTTTTAATAGCTGACGGACTGTGATGACTGTGCTTTGTGTGAAAAAAAAAAACTTATTTAGGCTCCAATTATTTTTAAACTGTAATAGCAATCAAGCCTGTATATCCAACTTATATTGTGCTGTATTGGTAACACTATTGTATAGCACAACATAACCCGCATGATACACATATTCGTGATGACATTGACAGCAACATTTTGAAAAAGAGCAAGTTTTTGTCTCAAAACATCAAACGAAGCTTAACCTCCACTAGAGATTTTATTCAACGTGATTATCATGCTTAATCTGTTGTTAATCCAAAATAATGATTTAGGGTCATTGTTTAAACCTTTCAATATTTCAATATATTGCGATAATACACTTACAAACACAATAAGGTAGGTGGTGCCAATGGACAGCCTGCAAGCTGAACTACTGAGGACTGGGCACCTTCCGCTTATGTGTTGGAACCTCAGCTTCCTATACGCAAAAAAATTAGGCAAAACAGGATGCTCTAATTATAGGTACAGGTACAAGCCTCTTAGATCACAGCAGTGTACTTTAGGCATACATACATACATACATAATTGGCCATTACAACTCTTCAGTCAGGATTACGGACTAGCTTCTCACACCACTTATGTTGTGTGCCTTAATTTTATACGTGATTGGCTAGCTCCCGCCAGTTTAACGTCGACTCCGAACGACAGGAAGTCGCCGAAGAAAAATTTTTGGATTATTATTATGATTATTCTCTTGGCGATTTAATGGATGCTTAGTAGAACGATATTGCCTGGATACATTCTGTTATAATCGGTAATTGCCATAAAGTTAACTGTGAACGTCTTAGCGACGTGCATGCTTGTTCGAAGTCGCCGTAGCCTAGTAGGTAGTGTGTTCGCTTATAAGACGTAAAGCCCGGGTTCAAACCCCAGGTCAGACATCAAAACGAAATTTGAAAAAAAAAGAAAATATTTCTTCGGCGACTTCCTCTCAGCAGATTTCTGGCAAAAACTCTGAGAGTTAAAAAAACCTGCCATGAAAATGTTTCTCAAAAATTCTGCCGTTTGGAGTCGACGTTAAACTGCTGGGACCTAGCCACTCACGTATAAAATTAAGGCACACAACATAAGTGGTGTGAGAAGCTAGTCCGTAATCCTGACTGAAGGGTTGTAATAGCCATGGGAAATATTTGCTACTATTTCTTTTTTTGTTCGAGAGGTCTGGATTAAGGGTAGCACCTACTGGAGTACAACGACTTGTTCAAAGGTTCTTTAAAATGAATGAATTTCAATAGAATTTGAAAACACAATTTCCAATTTATAGGCATTGAAAGGAGGAAAATAATCTACCCTCGTATGCCTTAATATTGAAAAGCAATTAATTCAAAGCAAATTTGTTTTTTTTTTTTATTTTGAAAAATCATTTAAAATCACTTACTACTTAAAGCATAACTAAACATATATGAAGAGTAAAACTAAAAGTACACTTTTCTGTCATAAAAAGTACTTTAAAATTTGGTTCCCATAATTAATTATTGTTTTGACAAGCACAAGTGGTTTTGCCGGTAACCCTGATTGAAAACAAAGTCATGCCAGATGATTTGTATAGATGGATGAAATACCACATCGGATGACTAAATATTTCATCATATATTGAATATCTTTAAAAATCCCGCTTGTATTCTCTCGACATTGTTCACCACCAACTTCAGGTCATTGTAGATAATCGTAAAAAAAAACCTTCTCGAAAGTGTAGGCCCGGTGAGGGTGGTGGAAGTAAAGGTCGTGATGTGCGTACTATGTATTGTACAATGTACATGGGATATTGCAAAGGACCCATTCAGTCTCGTCATTTATTTGTTTTATTATTGAAATTTACATTTCGATTGAATTTTATTATAAAATTTGAATTTAAAATTTGAAATTCTATCGAAACAAGGCACACATACTCGTACATTTTATTGGTATGCCAGTATTCTATCGAAACAAGGCAAACATACTCGTACATTTTATTGTTATGCCAGTATGTTTATACTTTTCCATCAAAATAAATAAAAGATTTTACAACAAAAAGTACAATAAAATGTCATTCATACAACGCAATAAAAACACAAGAATACGGTAAATTTAAAAAAGGAAATAAAAAATACAACTTTAAACGTAGAACAATAAGAACTTTTTAGATGAAGAACTAACGTCTGAAAACACCACAGGAAATAGATGTAGAAGTAGATTACAAGTCTTTTAGTTAGGATTACAACCTAGCTTCTCACACCATTCATGTTGTGTGTGTTAATTTCATCCATAAGCGGGGAAGTACCTACTTTTTAACATCGACTGCGAACGATAGATTTGTTTGAGAACCTTTTCATGGCAATTTTTAATTACTCTCGACTTTTTGCCCCGAAGACTGAGAGAGGAAGTCACCGAAAGAAATATTTTTATCATATTTTATTTTGTTCTCGAGATGTCCTAGCTGAGGTTTGAACCACGAGTTCGCGTCTAATGAGTTAACACGCTATCTACCAAACTACAGCGGGTTCCTAATAAAATATAAAACAAAGTGCGTGTGAGACATCATCGAGATATTTTATTCGTTTGAAAGACCTTTTGATGCCATTATGTGTGGAGTATAACACCCTTCCAATGTCTGCCACAACTTCTCGGGGTGGTGCGCTTTCAAACTGTCTACTTTTCAGTTCACATCACCTCTATGTGAGATGATGACTATGCGCTCAAATCGCTCGTTTAGGATATCCAAGGGAGGATGAACTGTATGAAACCACATGTAATTGGTGTCCAGATCATTCAAAGCAGTTGGTAATCATTGACCTATGTATAGTGCTCGCCGTTTACAGTATTGGCGTGGGAAATGTTGTTCCCAAAGAAATATGGACCGATGACACCGTTAACCCAAAAACCACAAGAAAGAATAAGCTATTGGATTTCATGTGGATGAATATCATCCCAAATTCTACAATTTTATTTGCCCACGTATCTAGTAATCAAGAAATGGGCCTCATTGCTGAAGATGATTTTGCAATGAAAATAAGGAATCGTTGACAACTGCTCCGAAGTCCATTCAGTGACCCATGTATTTCATGGTAATTTAACAAAACAGATTACATACATACATAATTGGCCATTACAACCCTTCAGACAGGATTGCGTCCTAGCTTCTCAAACCACTCATGTTGTGTGCCTTAATTTTTTATACTTAAGTGGCGGGACCTACAGTTTAACCGCGACGAGTTACCCAAAGATATTTGATAGAGTTCCAACACATCAAAAAATGGTCAAATTTATCGATAACAAAGTTTATCTAAAGGAAATTTATCGATAATTAAATGTTTCTACAAAAAGTTCGATTATTAAGTTTTCTACAGAAAATTTACCGACTATCAAATCGTACTATAACAAATTTATCGATAATTAAATTCCTCTATAGATCATTTATCGATAATTAAATTTTTCTATACAAAATACATACATATAGTTGTTGAAAGACTCTACGATGGAAGCCGAATGTATTACGAGTGTTAATCAGACGTAACGAGATTCTTTAGATTTGCGATTTGACCAACTTTGGTAATCAAACTTTTTTTTTCAATCTTTATTGGAAGATGCAATAAATAACACCGTGAAGATAAAAATCTCCAACTTTCCTTTAAAATATTAGAATACGAAACGAAAATAAATTCAAAAGCACACATAATTTGGAATTTTTGTTTACAAGCTTTAACAAAAAAAAAAAAAAAGTGAAAGTTTTGTTTTTATTATTGATTGTTGTATTCTCTTTGCTTTGGTTTATTTTTTATTAATAATTTTAATTCTTGAAATTTCTTTTTTTTCTGTTAAAATAAATACGCAAATTAGCGGGTATAAAAAAAAATGGCATAAGAAAGCAATTAATTTTTCTATGTTTTCGGTTTGGTTTGGTTTGGCTTACAAAAATGAAGAAACAAGGAATTTGCGGCTAATAAAGTAACAAAGAAAGTTTTTTTTGTTTAATTTTATTTTAAATAAGTCAGCATTTGGCGTTGGCGGTACCTTAGCACCACCATTCAGTTGTCTTTTTTTTCCCCCAATAATTTTGAATGAATTCATGTGAAATTCGCGAATATATTTCATTCGTAAAATCGTAAACACTTTTGATTAATTGGAGTCTTCTGTAAGATACTGTGTTTTCGGCATATTTCCAGCTATTGCAGCGCTATTGTTGTTATTGTTATTTTTACGGTGATTATAATTAATAAAGCGTGTTTCTGTTTTAATTAATATATTGTATTACAAAAACAATAACAAATTAAAATATATTCATTTACTCGATAAAAATACAAAGAAACGCAGTTTTTTTTAAATAAAAAAAATCACCGAAAAACCACAAAATTTGTCATCACAACATTGCAATGAACTTGAATGGCTTAAGGTTCGTTAAATAGATAAACAACCACAATTAGTCTTAAACGTTTTGACGCAGTTCATTAACCGTCAAGTATTTGCAATTTAACCTTACTAGACTATTTCTTGTGGTAATACGACAAATCTCTCTCTGTTTCTCTCTCTCTCTCTTCCATCCTCGAAACACATGCCGCTGATCAGATACCGAGTGAACCAGACTTCTGCTGGTTTTCTTCTCAAATTCTCACTAAATTGATTGTTAATAGGCTGTTCGCAAACATAGAATCTCCATTGTAGTCTATCATTCCTTAATTTATTAAAGGGAGATCCAGTTTTGCTCTGGATTATCCATCTTTATGTACTACTAGCTGTACCCTGCGCGCTTTGCTGCACTACAAACTAAAATAAATTTGAAGGAAAGACATTAGACAAATATCCAATTAAGTTTGAATCATTTTATTGATTTTGTTTCCCGTTGTCCAGATGATTCAGACGTACGGCCCGGGGTAATACGCATTCGATCAAGTGATTCATTGTTCAAGTGATTCATGCGAACGGATCTGTGCGGCATGTACTCGAAGATTTTTCAGTCTCAATGCTGATTCTGAGGCTAGTAATGCTCTTTTCTTTTCTTTTCAACACAGGATCAAATGCACAGTTTACGATTTAATTAATTTCGAAGAATTTTCAGTGGCGCCACCTGTCGGAAATTGGTTATACCAACTTAGAAACCTTCGTCGGTTCATGCGCAACAACTTTGCTAAAGATTAAATGCATAGTTTACGATTCCATAAAGTACATTCATTTTTATATATATCGATAATTTAAACTTGAAAAAAAAAATAAATAAAACAAAAGTCTACGAATTTAATTTTGGTTATATTTTTTCTTATTTGGTGAATTTTTTCACAAATGTTGGTTACAAAATTTTTTTCTTTCCCTTCTATCTTTCCCCCTGCGTCGTTCTTTACGCTTTATTTTCTTTGGTTTTATACATCAAGAATCACAGATAGCATACTTGTAGGGGTAACTACTATGCGTATGAGTAATATATTTCAAATGCAATTAAATATTAAGTATGTAGTATGTAGCATACATGGGCATGGCCCCTCGCTCATTTGGAATATTAACATAAAAAGTAGCCTATAACTCCTTCCAGACATACAGGAAGATACTGTGAAAATTTCAAGAAAATCGGTTCAGCCGTTTAATCGTCTATAAACTTCAAACATACAAACATACAATCAAACACACATTCATTTTTATATATAAGATTATTAGGCGAATGTCTTGCCGCTACGTTTGAAGAACTTGATTAACAAAATTAAAGTTTAGATTACGAAGGCACGTGAGAAGAAGCACACAAAGAGGCAAGAAAAGTTCTCAAAAAGGACAAGAAAAGATTTCAACAAAAAGAAAAGAAGATCGAACAGAGTTCTCCTGTCTAAGGAAAGAGGAAAATTTGGGCAAAAAATAAGAAACGGAGCCTCCTGTTGCGAAGGTAGTTGTAAGACCATTCTACCATCCAGAGAATAGGAAAGACTAACAGCGAGCAACTTTACAAAGACATTGAAGAAGCCACTGCCTAGTACCTCGATTCTTCGCCAATGTACATCAGGAACAGATTCAGGCTTTCCTACACCTACTCAGAATGGAGATCTTATCGAACACAGCATATAGATTGTGTGACGATAAGAATGAATCATTGGAACTCATTCGTGGAATAGATGAGGAGCATTAATGCATCCCACAAGTGGTTCCTTCAGGTTGCATATTACGTGCTAGGCAGAGTATTGCCATTTTTAACACCAAACAGCATCTTGAAGTTAGACAATAGGCTTACTTACTTACTTAATTGGCCATTAACAACCCGTTTAACAGATTTCGGCCTGCCGCAACACATCTTTCCAGGCGCCTCTGCTTCTTGCGCGCCTACGCCAGTTGGTCCCACCAATCGATGACAGGGCTTCCTCGATTTGGTCCTTCCACCGGATACAAGATCATCCTCTTCGCCGACTTCCGCAGATTCCCGCATCAAATACCCGTCTCGCCGGAGGATCCTTCTCCATTCGAACGACATGGCCGAGCCAGCGCAGCCGCTGGATATTAATACGCTGTACAACGTCTATGTCGTTGAGGAGCTCATACAGCTCACTGTTGAATCGGATACGGAAATCAACGCCAACTCGCACTGGACCGAAGATCTTACGTAGGAATTTTCTCTCGAACACTCTCAAGGCTGCTGCATCAGTGCTTAATAGGGTCCATGCCTCTGCACCATAAAGAAGCACGTGTAGGATGAGTAGCTTGTAGAGTGTTACGTTTTGTCGCACGAGAGAGGTCTCTGCTACTCAATTGTCTATTGAGACCATAGTAGCACCTGTTGGCAAGAGTGATCCTGCGCTTGATCTCCAGACTGACATCATTTTTGGTGGTAACGGCGGAGCCAAGATAAATAAACTTCTTGACTGTTTCAAAACAAAATAGGCTTTAAAGAAACATCAGGGATAAACTTTAAAAGTGGAGAGGAGTACAATGGGATCATATGGTCGCAGTACTAAGCACCTTCGCATGACAATAATAATAGCAATCTACAGCTCAGCAAACATCTCAGATAGGAATCCACAACACTCATTTGAAGCTGAAAACTAATTACAAAAAACCAAAACACGAAAGTAGAACTTAGACTTGCCTTCTTGCAGAATTTTGTCCCTAAAGGAACTAAATAAATAATGGATGGTCGCAACATCAAACGAATCTATCATTAACGATGGTTCAGATCTCTGGTGATTCTCTGGCCCATCAAGCGCTACTGGTCCCATCAAACACTAGCATTTTCTTAGCGAAGAGATCAAAAATTTATTTTGTTTAGCACTTTTATCAATTTAAAAAAAAAATTTATTTCCTACAAGTTTTCTTTGTAAGAAATATGGCCACCTTAACGATATTTTCAATATCCTTTTCGGATAGTATAGTATTCCTGTGATAATATTTCACAAAGCCATACATTTTTAATCTCTCATAAGATAAAATATTATTCCTCCATACGCTGGCCTTCCCCTCGCTCTCCACTACAATAAGGGTTTTTTCTCGTTTTAAAAACAATTAATTAGAAACCAATGGTACAAGACAAGAGAAAAACAATAACAACAAAAAAAGAAAAGTTGAAAAAGAAAAGAAAGACAATAGACAAGGAAGAAAAACTTGCGATATTTTTTTTCTCTCTTTTCGTTTATCCTCATAAATTTTCAATTAAGTTTGTGAAAAATAAAAAAAATAATAAGTTTATCTGTGTTGGTAGCAGAAAACAAAAAAATAAAATTGAATTTAATATTCTGTTTATGGATTTTTATTACAGTCAACCATTGTTGTGTGTGTGTGCCAGTGCGAGTAAGAGCCTGAGTGAGTGTCTGTCTGCTTTAGTTAAGCCATAGCCAGGGTTGCTGTTGTTGTGTATGAATTTATAAAACAAAAACCATATGAATGCTGTATTGAGTGTTGAATGTTGCTCTCTACTCTGCTCTACTCTACTCTCACCATTATGGTGAAATGAAAATTTTTATTTGTTATACTGGCATATATGTACAGCAAACAGCAATAATAATAACAACACAGGAAAATTAATGTTTTACATCAAAGTAAATAATTTTTCATTTTCCACTACTGCTGGCTGCCAGAAAATAAACAACTGAACGCCAAACAGTTTGGCATTTAGTCAGTCATTCAGTCATTTAGTCAAAATGCCAGTCATATGGTGATGGCAACCTTCATTCCATTCAACTGGAATGTGTATGAATGTATGGATTCTCTTCCTCTCATTCTCTCTTGTAAAAGTATTCCTCCAACATTGTTTTTTCACTTTTTTTCTTTTTGACTTTTTTGTTGCATGACTGTCAGTTTTGTTTTATTGTTTGTAGATTTCCTTGTAAAACAAAATGTTATTTTAGCAGAGCTTAACTTTTTTGACACTTGGCATGTTTTGTTTCAGGGCAAAAAGAAGAACAAAAAAAAACTCTTTTTCAACTTCTCTGTGTACAAGTGGCAGCATCTATTGCGGTTTTTGAAGCACAGTGGTGGCTTTGGATTATTTGTTTTTTTTTTTATTAGCCGCTTACGTATTAATAAGCAGTTTAGAATTTTAGCTTTTGTTTAATGGTTACTAGGCATTTAGCAAAGTGGCATTAACTTGGAACTCGAAAAAAATTATGATGATTAAGGAATTTTGGCAATTTTTTGTTCTTTTACTCCTGGGTGGTGGAAAGAGCCATAATACGATTATTTGTAATGGAAACAATAACTCAGAGGTCAGCTGTTAACAACTTATGTGTCTGAGGCACTTATCAATATTGACTTGTAACTTTTCTGAGCACATATATCGACCCATTGTGATACCATAAAATACGATGCCCTATAGGTAACGGGCAGGTTCAGACTAATCAGTCAGTTCCTAATCAATTAGGAACGGAGCTTCCCACAAAGTATGACAACAACAAAATTTAGTTTTAATTTCAAGGAACTTTAGATTCATTAGACTCTAGAGGAAGCCTGAACCCTATTAAAACAAGACCGTACGTTCTAGCAACTCTGCAGAAGTTCTTAGCAGGTAAACAAGTTCATATTACACATGTCTAGTCAATATTTAAACACCCGAGAGAGTCAATACACAGTTGAGTCAAACTGTGAGGTGAGATTTGTCATCTCCCCATAGATACCCAGGCCTGAAATAAAACCATTGATCAGACAAAGGGCATAGGTGAACGGTAGGAAAGTATCTGCTCTAGCAATTACCTCTGAAAATGTCTTTATTACCAAGAACCCCTCAGACCTACTGCAGGGCAATGAATGTGAGGAAAAGTGGACTCGACAACAATATGTAGGAGATCCCCTACTCAACTTCGAAGCGTGATTAATGGTTATTATCTCCGCCTAATACGGTGCTCAGATATGCACTTTTATTGCGTAAACCGCAACAAACGCCATTATTGAGCTCAATATTTCATATAAAGCTTCAATGAATTATTGCTCAATAAATGCGCAATTTGTTATAATATTGAGTAAAACTTAAAATACAGCACTGTCACAAGTATGTTCAGTGGGCATATTACAATTATCCGAACACTTTCTGTTGATATTTGACAACTCAAATGTCAACAAACGACAAACAAAAGAAAAAAAAAACAAAATAAAAACAATGTTGTTGAAACAATCAGCTGTTTTGTTTACCAGTTGTCAAATTAATATTGCTTATATAATGTCTGAACACTTAAATATTGACTCAATAAAAGAGCATGCCGGAACATATAGCATAAAACACAGTACAGTGGTTGGGGGAACAGGAGTAGTATTTCCCGCAAAAGACTCTATATGCTAATCTGGCTTCAAGTTTAAAACCATGTATATAGACTTCCACAGAGTCCCTTAAAAAGGCTTGTAAAAGAATCTAACCTAATTGGAATTCTAGTGTGAAACCTTCTATTCATATTAGATTTGACTGAGAAATAGTTTTCTTGCTCATTTAATAATTTAATTTCTTAAAAGTGCCTTTAAAAAAATACACTAAAATTGCTCCACAACAGAGCACTGCTTCGATAAATTTAATACGGATGGCAATTTTATTTTTAAAGTGGTGTAATTATGAAAAACAGTTGAGCGATATGTGTGGTCATAAAACTCCCCATATGATTAAATACGAAAACACTTTCACACAAACTCATGCACGAGCATATGTCATGCATATAATCGGCGCATAACACACACCACAGTGATTAAAATACCGTAATTAAAATAGTGTTGGAAGAGGTTTTAAGAAAGTACGATAAATGTAGCATTTAGTGTTAGAAAAAGAAACTTGTTTTTTTAATATTTTTTTCTTTATACCCACTGTGCTTATGTTTTTTATTATTTATTAATGTTTTATTGTTCATAAATCCTAAAAGTTACAGTTATTGTTATTGTTATGTCTGAATGTGGCTGTGCGTTTATATTTTCACAATGAACCTGGGATTGCTAAAACAAAAAAGAGTTTAGGGAGTTACAAAAACAAAATTATTCAAAATAAAAGTAAAAACAAACTTTGCAAACAGAATACATACCACCTACTACATACCGTTACTCCTGACCTACACAAAAATTCCAATCAAATTAATTGAAACACAGTAGCATACAAACAACAATAATAATCATATGATATACACACACGCAATCTATATGCACACAGAAGCATACAAGTTAAAGTGTGTATGTTTTTATTATTTGTATTTTATAGTGTTGTTAAATGCTTTAATGTCCACCCTTGTATAAACACCGACAATAGGAATCATTGTGAACGACCAACACATAATTTGTATGTATTTTTTTACCACTCGTTATAATTGTGGTTGTTGTTGCTGTTGTATTGTGTTGGCAATTTTTGTCTCTGGCAATTAAGTCGATTTGTCATTTCCCATTCTCACTGATTACACTCACACCAAAATTGTGTTCTCCTGTTTTTTGTTGTTGTGGTAGTTGGGTGTGAGTATTTTATATTCTTTCTCTTGTTCAGTGCAAAATTTCCTGAGACCAACAACAATAATAAAGCAATTTTATTCATGCTGTATTTAAATAGAGACGAAGAAAAAAAAAAAAACCAGCTCTCGCAGAAGTCGTGTGCCGTTTATAACGTTAGGCAGGCAGCAGTGTTGTTATTGTGGTATTTTTTGTTTTTGTTTTGTTTGCCATATTCCCTGTAATATTTTCACAAAGTTTTTAGAAAACAGGCTCACTGTGTGTGTGTGTGTGGCTGTGTGTGTAGGCATTGTCGAAAATTATTGTTTCGTAAAATCATCGTCACTTTCATGCTTTATTATCCCATTAGCTTTCGTATGAGTGTTTGGCTGGCTGTTGTTGTCATTGTACTATATTTAGCCTCGTTAAGGAATAAACATGTTTTGTTATGATTGTTATTCAATTTACTCGGGTGATTCGTTTTCCTTTACACAATAAAATACCCACAATACATAACGGCACAATTGTTTCGTTTCGTTTGGTTTTACTTTACTCTCAGCCGTCAATACCGAAAGAAAGTTTGCCTTGGTGTTGTTGCTGTTGTAGCTCTGCTAATGATAAGTTGATTTTTCCTGTTTTAAACAGTGTTACCCCCCACACCAGCCGCTTCTTTTTCGGCATCACACGTGCGATTTATTAAATTTTACGTGATTTTTAAGCAGAAACGTGTTTTATTTAAGATTTTTTAAATATTTCTTCCTTAATTTTTGCTTATATTTCGCCAAATACACAATACATATAAATAAAGTATGTATATAGTTGTTGTTGCTGTTTTTATATTTGATTTTTCAGAAAATTAAAACATTAAAAGGAATTTATCACTTTTTTATGATGATGATGGTCGGGTTGTAAATATTTTAAATTTAAGCACTTTCGTTGTTGTAGTTGTTAAAGCAAAAATAAAATATGTACGTATTGTTGTTGTAGCAATTAGTTGCTTTATAAAATAATTGCTTTTTAGTTGTGAAGCCAACATTTATTTTCTTTGAGAAAAAATATTGCATGTTTAAACGTTTTTTGTTTTGTTTTTTTGACAATTAAAATTGATTTTACAATTTTCCAAGTAAATTGGAAAAATAATAGGCTAACCTAGTTGATGGATGATGACCTCATAAAATACAAGGCTATGAAAATATAACAAGAAAAATAAAATTTGTAAGCAGAAAGCTTCTTCTTAGGTTTTTCCCACACTGCCTAGGCACAGCAACTCTTTCACTTTGAGACTCCTCTCTAAAGCTTCTGTGTGGCCTACGCATCAATTAATATTATTTTTTGTTTTTGTTCTGTTTAATTCTGTATTTTTTAATTTCTATTATTTCTATGTACGCTATTGTATTTATTGCTCTGTCGTACTACTGTTTATTTGTTTATAAACAATGGCTGTCAAAACATTTCAGAGCTTGTAGAGCTGAGAGAATTAATTGTATAGAGGCGTTAACTTTTCTTATTTTTTTTTTCTAACAACAATTATTAAAAAAATAATTAAAAATTACATGGGCGTTTATTAAATTGAATTAATGAATGACAAACAAATAGACAAACAACAAGTGTCAAACCATATTAAACATGTGTTTTTCGCTCACTTTACTAACTTGGGGCGATCACGGTTTATTATTTACAAAAAAATTAACAAGATTTTGATAGAATAGTGGCATTTCAGAAGTTATGCGTGATATTTTAATTATAATTATAATATTATTTAAATTTTAAGTATTTTTTTTATATCCATTGATATTTCATTATTCAAAACGCATATTTAAAGCGAAACAATTGAACATTTCAATCACATTTCAATAAACTATTTTGCTGTTCTAATGAAATTGAAAAGTCTTCGAATGGCAATATGTGTACATCTGCCAGGTGAGCGATTGATAAAAAAAAATTAGGTTTGGGTATTGAAAGCGCTTCGCAATGACAGAGCAGATTACAGATTTCATCAAGATCATAAGGCAAACGATCTATGTCTTTACGCATAAGCACCAGCAGTCTTCGGGTAAAAACTGTGTGAGTAAAACATGTGTGGTGTGAGCAGATAGGTTGTAATCCTGTCTAAAGGGTTATAATCAGACGTCGGGGAAGAACATGTTCGACTTTTTACACACATAGGACACAAACATCAACAATTTTCGTTAAAAATAGAGTAAAAATGCATTCAGTTGCTTGTCAGCTTCTAAGGAAGAAGGTTCATGTCTCTTTTTTCAGACTTCAATTATACACCAAAAAAAAAAAATATTACAGTAGGATTCACTAAGATCAATGAGAAATGATTTCGATTTTTGGAAGAATACTTGCCAAGTTAAATACGGTGTCTTTAGGGACATAGCGTAGTACAATTTTTCTATATTTTCCGTTCACATATGCTACATATAATTGGGTTAATAAGTAGACTTGAAAATGTTACTAACAATTTTCCTCTGGCTTAACACATACCTCTCACAAATACAGTCGCATTTTTATCACGTTCTCTTTGTGCCGACGTCTAGTTATAATGACCAATTAAGTGATATTGGTGGTCAGTGCAGATGGATTTTTTATGACCTTAATGGGGACATACTATATGCCGTTTTCGGCCTGTATGGCCTACGATACCGTTCCTAGCGTTTAATCAATCTCAATTCCTTGAAACGGTGTTTGAAATGTATGAGTTGACCACACTAATTATTTCCATTTACTCTCTGAGCAGGATGTGAAACATGCTCTCTGCTTGAGATTATTCCAAATAGTGTTGCCACTGTGCAAACTGGCTATTTATGTAATTATTACTACCTTTTAAGTGTTGAAATGAAATAATTTCGAAGAATTTGAAGAAAATTAAAAGAAAATACTCAAGCAGTTGAAAATAATAAATAAAATTAAGAAAATTGATCACGTTTAATATTTTAAGGGCCATTATTAAAACTTGTCGTTAACTAAAGGGAGGATTTTAACGGGCAGATAAATTGTTTTTCATTATTATGAGCAGCCAATAAGATAGAAGTGAGTGTTAAGCTAAAGGGAGGATCATCCTGCTGGTAACTTTTAAAGTTAAGTTTATGTTTGAACTTGCCATATTATATTCTATTTTCAATATGGCAACTTCAAATTTAAACAAAATGAGCATATACAACAAAAAAAACGAAGCCCGTCGTTGCCACTGGGTTTAAAAAACACTTGTTTAATTGAGCAGTTTTATCGACATGGCACTGCCATACTTTTGAAAAAGTTAACTTTGTTTTATCTGTAAGTTTTAATAACGAAAATAAGTTAAAGGTAACTTTACAGTTCCCTTTAGCTAAAGGTACCTTTAACGAAACCTAAGTTTAACAGCAAGTTGTAATAATGGCCCTTAATAGATTAACAATCAAAAAAAATTATAAAATAAATAAATAATTAGGGAAAGCAATTAAAAATTATGAAAAAAATAATAAAAAAAACAAAATGTATGTATACATATGTTTTAAATACATTAACAATGTGAATAACTTTGCTTAAAATGCTATTTAATTATTATTTGTTTAAAAAATTTATTTAAATGCTTGACTTCTCCATATGAGGCTACGTTTAGGCGGGATATTAATTTAAAAGAATTTCAATTTGTTATATAAAAAGAAAAAAGAAAATAAACAAATTTAAATTAAATCAAATTTAATTGAAATCAAGCAAATCAAATTAGTTTAATATAATTTCCGTTTATTTATTTTTCATTCTTCTTCTTCTGTATTTATTTGCCATTTATGCGTAAAGGAAATGGCACAAGATTGACAATCAAAACCAATTAAATACTGAGAAAAAATACAAATAAATAAAAAATAATGAAAAAAACTACACAAAAATGATGTCTGCCGTCTTGTATAATGATACCCCATATGGTGACAATTAACTAAACTATGCCATGACATCCATATGTACAATAATTTGTGATTGATTAAACGTACAATGGCTTGGTCAGTCAGGGATTAATTGATTAACAAATAAAATAACGTATATAAAGTACAAATAATAGAAACAATTTGTTTTTACTCAACAGCATGGCATGGCAAAAATTTATTGACAACCTCGGTAATCTCGGAAAAATTCTTTAAAATATTAAGGAATTTTATAATTTGTATTTGAATGAATTTTATATTTTCGTTTCTTTTCAAATTTATTTACAGAAAGATATGCTGACAAGTAAATTCGAGTAGAAGAAATAATAGGGACAGTGGCTTCTTACATCATTCAAGTTCTGTGTGTTAATTAGATCCATGGGTGGCTGGACCTACTGTTTAAAATTGAGTTCGAGAAACTTTTCATGGCAATTTCATTTTACTCTGGGATTTTGCCAGAAGACTGCTGAGAGGAATTTGCCGAAGAAATATTTTTGTTTGACATACATATCTCTACCAAAAATATCAAAACCCCTGATCTGACATGGTAGGCTCGCTTGAGAAACGCTTAAAATTATTGAAAACTGACTAGAAAAGTGGTGATTCAAACGTTTTTCTTTTCCGATCATTACAGGACGTCTTAATCGACATATTGTGCAAGGAATTGCCGGGATTATAAGATAGTTTGAAGAGACAGAAATGCATTACTGATGTTGTCAGCACTGGCGAAAGTATGACTTCTGTTAGAGAAAATGTGGCAAATAATCAGTATTAGCCGAGTCTACTATGTTCTCAGCAATTGGACGCATATTGCGACTTATTTTCGCATACTTTGCACTTGTATTTTCATCTCCATCCATATAAAGCTCAACTCTCACAGCAACTAAAGCCGTATAATGACTCACGACGCCGACAATATGCTGATTGCATGCTAAGGCAAAAGGCTTCAAAAGCTAATTTTTCGAATAACAATTCCTTCAGCGAGGAAGCTCACTTCTCATTCCAAGATTATGTCAACAAGCAAAATTGGTAAGTATGGTACTCGGAGTACCCAAAAGTGATTGTGGAAACGTTATTGCATGCGGAAAATGGACTGTTTGGGTTGCATTATGATCTAGAAAGGTTACTAAGGCGTATTTTTCTTTTTTTTTTTTTTGAAAGTGACCTTAAAAGAAGGGCTATGGCCGCATGATAATTGACTTCTTATGGCCTGCAATTGAAGATCATGAACTGGACGGTGTGTTGTTTTAACAAGATCGTGCCAGAACCACACAATACCAACGAATTTGGTTTTATTGCATGACAAGGTGCCAGAAACAGTAGTTTACTATTTGGCGACATCAAGTGGTCACTACGATCTTACGATTTGATGCCGTTAGACAAATTTGAGTCGCTACGTGAAAAACCGTATCTGTGCACCAGGGATCAGCAATGAATCGTTTTTTTTTGCTACTCATAAGCACTCACGAAATTTTGAGTATGAGTGAGTCAACAGTATTGAAATTAAACTACTCTAATTTTTTTCTACTCACTACAATATTGATTTATATGAGTACAACGTTGACATCAAACTCATAACATTCGAAGTATGTTTGATTCAAACGCCTACCCATTTAGATTCATAACTTTAGAAAAATACTCGAATCATTCATTAAAATTTACAGTCGTGGTAGTTAGGCATTTACAAAAAAAAAGACACATAAGCGAAAATGACAGAGCAGCAAGCAGAGCAAATACATAACCTTTTAATGAGCATTTTAGTGTTCGTACCGACTCACTTATTTTGTGATTCATGTATATGTTGAGTTCTGTAGAGTCGAAATCAACAACATCGTACGTGTTGTTAAGTATGATTATGATGAGTACTTCAAAATTTAAATATGAGTAGTATGAGTACGATATTAAAATAAGTATGAATGCGTATACGTATTAGAAATTAAGAGTATGATTCGAATCTATTCATCTTTTTTAATTACTCATTACTGATCTCTGCTATGCACATAAGCCCTAATGTTAAAACATTTGAAAATCAAAATTCTTCAAGAGTAATGTCAAGATGTCCCCCTGAAATATGAGAAAAAATGAACGAAATCTAACTCAAAAGAATCATCGAATGCTATCAATCCAGAGATGGTTACTTAAAGGCAGATATTGAACTAAAAACGATAAATAAAAATTTAAAGAAAACGTTACAATTTAAATGTGCCGCTATTATTTTCTACAGCACTGCATAAATGCCGTTAAAGTTCACCATGTAGTTTTCAAGATTTTATTGACAGAAAAAAAAAAATATTTGTTTGAACAAAATAAAATAAACAAATAAAAAAAAATAAAATTAAATAAAAAATTAGAACAACAACTAAATGAATTTGTTTATGAATATGTACCGTTTTTGTTATAGAAAATCTTTTTTTTTTTGCTTGGCATATTTATTGTGAAAAAATTAAAATTAAAAAAAAAAATAGAAAAATAAACAAAAAATAATAAAAAAAAAAATAATAAAAAAAAAATTAAAAGAAAATAACAAATATTAGGAAATCATTTTGTAAATAAAAGATCTCTTTTTTTTTAATTTAAACTAAAATATGATTTTTTTTTTCTCCATTATTAAACAGTTATGCGTAGATAAAATGTTTTAAAAATAATTAAAAAGAAAACAAGTTTTATGGTAAAAAAAAGAAGAAAAAAAAACATCGCAGACATAAACTTTTTTTTTCTTTTGAATAAGACTGGCTTGAAAGGTAGGCTGGCCTTATTTATTTATTTATTAACAGTCAGTAATTTTAATTCCTTTCAAAAAACTTAAAAAAAAAGTCAATTGAAAGCGATTTTAAAAGGCGGTACAAAATGAGAACATTTTCAAAAGAAATGCTAAGCAAATCTTATTAAAATTCAAAAAGGAATTTATTATTCAACATAAAACTGTTTTAAAAATTTGCAAACGATGCAGAAAAATGTTGCAAATAAGTGCAACAAATAAAAATTTTGGTTTACGTAGTTGCCAGATGTCTAATATTTTAGATTTTTGAGAAACTTTTCACGACAATTTTAATTTACTTTCGATGTTTTTGTCAGAAGACTGCCGAGAGCAAGTTGGCGAAATAAATATTTCCTGTCAGAGTTCTAAGTAATTGTAGCTCATTATGGTGTAATTTGCACTTGGATTTACAACTCCACTTTCAACATCGTAGATATACTGATGGGATGATAGAGCAACAGGCTTTCAATGTTGATCTTCAGAATAAAATTTTTGTCTTCAACGATGGCGCCTATTTCTCACAAAATTGTTCCACATGGGGCTCAAAGAACACAGAAGTGATTATCGAAATGTTTTTGCATTCGGAAAAAGTGACCGTTTGGACGGCATTATGGTCTGTAGCAGAGGTCAGCAATGGGTATTCAAAAATATGAGTAGAATAGAATCATTTTCATAATTCCTGGTACTTATACGCATTCATAGTTATTTCAATATCATGGAACCTCTACTCATATTCAAAGTTTGAAGTACTCATCGTATTCATACTTAACAACACGTATGATGTTATTGATTTCGATTCTCCATAACTTAACATTTACAAGAATCACAAAAAAAATATAATTCGCATACGAACACTAAAATACTCACTAAAAGGTTGTGTGGGTTTGCGTGTCGATTGGAGGCACTCGAATCATTTATGAGTATTATAAGTATTTTTCTAAATTTATGAATCCCAATGAGTAGACTTATGAATCAAACATATTTCGAATGTTATGAGTTTGATTTCAACGTTCTACTCATACTCATTGCAACTTGTACTTAGAGTACAGAGTAGTTGAATTTCAATACTGTTGACTCATTTATATTCAAAATTCCATGAGTACTTATGAGTAGCGAAAAAACGATTCATTGCTGATCTCTGGTCTGGTCTAGTATCGAAAATTGTTGTATAAGCACCGATACCGTTAATTCAAAGCAGTATGGCTAGGGAGGGCAGTATGATTATCGACTTCTTAAAGATTATAGACAACATGGTATGTGGTTTCAACAAGAAGTAGCACAAGCCACACGACCAGAAGATCGAATGAGAAATTATTTTCTCATTTTGGCAACCCCAATTGGTCACCAAGATCATGTCATTTGACGTCGTTAAACGTCTTTTGTGGGTCAATGTCTAGGCAGAAAATACTTTGACGTTGAAGTATTAGAAAACCAACATTCGTTAGGTTATCGGCAAGATATCAACCAGAAAATGTTGAGAAAAGGTGGCTGAAGAATTCTCACAAAACGATAAACCATTCCAGAGCCGGCCGTAATTTAAATGACAATATATTTCGTCCACATAACAGTAATGACATTTTTGTAATAGATTAAAGAGAATACACAATTAAGTTTCATTTCTAGTATGTATGTGCGTAGGGTAGTCAAAGATTTTCCACAAAACCATCAACTGCTGTAAGCAGTCCAGAGCCAGCCATCATTTAAATGACACTGTATTTCGTCCACATAACAGTAATGACATTTTTGTAATAGATTAAAGAGAATATATAATTAAGTTAAATCTCTATCGTGTGTGCGTAGGGTGTATATTTAGTTACTGTTATTAAACCAGTTTTTTTTTAACATTTTTTTCATTATATTTTTGCTCAGTTATGGCTAAAATATGTGTTACGTTTGTATGTATGTAGTTTTGAAAAGATCAATAAACTTTAAAATAAAAATACGAAAAAAAATTAAAATTAACGCACGCCACTACATACACAAATTACTGATTTTTAAAATGTTAATTTATGGTTTGACTATGTTTGTCTACGCCATGGATTTTTTTATTATTATTTGGATGACAAGAGATGTTTTTTTATTTCAATAAAATTTTAACACAATAAATTAAAAAAACTCACGTGTTTTTATAACTTAAATTATAAAATGTAAGAGGGAGGGAGGGAAGGAGTGAATAAATTAAACAAAAATAAATATTTGTTTACAACAGCAGCATAAAATTGTTGCCAATCAGATTTGTTAAAATAATAAAAAAAAAACCTTAAATTTTATCAAAAATTATTTAAAAAACATAAATCAAAATGCAAAACCAACACAGAAAAAAAGAAGAAAAAAAAACGTGTGGAGAATTGTAAATACCTACAAAGGGTTTCTATTGATGTGATTTTGCCACGGTGTAGTGTTAGTCTATGCGGCAAAATGAACTACAGCTAGTGAGAATGGATGAGTCAGCTGATAAATCTAGATAGTGAAATTATAACCTAAAAATCACTTGCAAGGTTAGGTTAGAGGACGTGTACTTGTCAACTGTGACAAGTACAGTATCCGGAGGTCGAATTGACCCATTGTACAACGTCCTAGCTTCTCACACCACTCGTGTTGTGTGCGTTAATTTTATACATGAGTAGCGGGACCTACAGTTTAAAGTCGACTCCGAACGACAGATTTTTGAGAAGCTTTTCATGGCAATTTATAGTTTTTCCCAGAAATCTGCTGAAAGGAAGTCGCCGAAGATATACATTTTTTTTCATATTTTCGTTTTGATGTCTGACCTGGGATTTGAACTCGGGTCTTTCGTCTAATAAGCCAACACACTACCTACTAGACCACGGCGACTTCATCACTTGCAATATACATATGAGTTCAAAAGTTGCAGGAACTTGGCCGACGTTATCTTCAAAAGAGAGGAAAAACAGTCAAAGATAGGCTTATTAGAGGAGGGCCCGTTGTTGTCCCTGTCAAGCCAAAGAACATTTTATCTAAATATAGGCGCATGCGGCATAGCGTATCCCAGGTCACGGTCGGGATTAGATGAGGGCTCGTAGTTGAAATGCCAGCTCAGACTTCTCGAACAGAACGAAAAAATATTTCTTCGGTGACTCTCTGCCATTCCCTGGCAAAACAAAGAGCATTTTATCTTAATATAGGCGCATGCGGCATAGCGTATCCCAGGGTCATAGTCAGCATATTAGAAGAGCGCCCGTAGTTGAAACGCCAGCTCAGACGTCTCGAACAGAACGAAAAAATATTTCTTCGATGACTTCCTGGCAAAATGAAGCGTATTTTATCTAGGGACATATGACGTAGCGGATGCCAGTTTACGGCCGGCAACTATAAATTCGTCTTTGTCAAGAAATTTATTTACCATGGCTTATCTGTTACAAGCGAAAATAATGTCTGATGTTTGGACATTAATTCTAGAATTAATATTGCTCCCAAGTGCTATTATGGTCCTAATCGGCAATATTGAGTAGCAGTCACAAATCGCTCATCATCCTCCTGGTGCTTCTTCTCTATGACACGGAAACATGAATATTCCTACGTACTGATACAACTGCTTTGGCAATAAGAGAAAAGAAATAAGAGAATATTGGAGAAAAGATCTTAGGTCCAGTGCGAGTTGGCAATGATTTCCAACAATGAGTTGAAGGAGTTACCCAACGACATAAATGCAGTTCAGTGGATTAACATCCAGCGGCTACGTTGATTTGGCTATCACATTCGGGAGGAAAAGTATATTGTCTGCTTTTGATAGTCCAAAATGAGGAAACTTTATCATCGATTGGTGCGACTAAGTGGCGGGCGAAAAATAGAGGCGCTTGGTATAAAAACCGAAATCCAACAAACGAGTTGTTAAGGCCAATTAAATATGTATAGTAAGTGATTACTATTAGATTAAATATATATAGTAAGAGATAGTCGCCGTAGTCTAGTAGGTACTGTGTTCGCTTATTAGACGTAAAGCTCGGGTTCGAACCCCAGGCCAGACATCAAAACGAAATATGAAAAAAAAAATATTTCTTCGGTGACTTCTTTTCAGCAGATTTCTGACAAAGACTCTGAGGGTAAAATAAACCTGCCATGACAAAGTTTCTCAAAATCTGTCGTTCGGAGTCGACGTTAAACTGTAGGTCCCGCCACTCACGTATGAAGTTAAGGCACACAACATGAGTGGTGTGAGAAGCTAGGCCGTAATCCTGACTGAAGGGTTGTAATGGCCAGTTATGTATGTATGTAAGTGATGATATACTACAAAATGGACAGCATGTGGTTTTTTTTTGTTTCGGTAACTTTCCTTCAACAGTCCTGTGGCAAAAACTCTGAGAGTAAATAAAATTGCCATGAAAACTTTCTAAAAAATTTGTCATTCGGAATCAGCCTTAAACTGTAGGACCTCCCGCCACTCAAGGATAACATTAAAATACACAACCATGGGTGGTGTGAGATGTTAGGTTGTAATCCTGACTAAAGTAATGTTATGACTTATAAAGTAAGTAAAATTTAAATAAATACATACAGATAAAATTTTACGCTTTCTTACTTTAATTTCGTGAAGACCTTAATCTTCTATCCGATTACTACTCTATGCTATTTTACTTGTGATCATCAAATTGGTTGTATTAACGTATTAAATGTTGGTCCGGTCCTATGAGACAAAACTTTAATTTTTTATTCCTTTCCTAAAAAAAAGGCCGTAATTTCAAATGCTTTTACAAAGTCCTGCAATAAAATTTTATACGAAAAATAAAAAAAAATAAATTCCCACAACATAAAATTCCCATTAAATCGTCAAATGAACAACTAAATGGTCTTTTTTCTTCTCTCGCTGTCTTGAAAAATAACACACCAGGAAGGATTTCTTTTCTTCTTTTAAATGCAACAATAAAAGAAACCAATGGTTACATACTGTTCGAAATCAAGCTCTACAGGAGGTGTTATAATTATACATACGAGTACATTTTCTGTTATACTACCATTTAGAATAAGCATGATTGCTCTCTTGGATAATAACAAACAAAATAAAGAAACGGTATTTTTTTCTCTCATTCTGTCTTAAAGTCACAAAAATAAAAAAGAAATTATTAAGCACACTTCAATGATTTTACGCAAAAAAAAAAAAGAAAAGAAATCCTTTTAAATAAGAGCCTGATTATTGCTGTTGTTGTAGGTAAATTAAGGGAAGAAAGAAAAAAAAAGAGAAAAATTAAGCAGAGAGAGAGAGAAGAGAATACAATTAAGAAAATTTTCTTAAAACAAGGCTGTATTTTTCTTACAGCAACGAAAATTGAAAAATCAATCAATTGTAATGGCAAAAACAGTAGGATGACAAATTTGTCACTGTGTGTGTATGAGGGTATATTATAAGAACAAGAAACAAAACAAACAGAAGCAACAACAACAATACAAATTATGATTGCATTTTTATTGATAATGTATAACGAGACGAGAGTCTACATAACCATCCCAAGTAAGTCCCGTTATAATGGTGTGGGAATTTTTCTCTTTTATTTTTGTTCTACTGTCTGGAAGAGATTTCTTTTTTGTTGGCTCGGTAGGAATACAAAACAAAAAATATTTTAAAATTCAATTTTTTTCTCACATTTGGCGGATATTAATTTTCTTTTATTTTTTCGTTTTTTAATTTTTAATCCAAAATTTTAAGGGCCCAGTATAAATAGTATAAATAATACCCGGAATAAATAAAAATAAAATTTTGCAAATAACCAAAGTTAATGACAAACAAAGCCAGGCAGTCAGGCAGGCACACACTTCAAAAACATACAAAAATTGACAGAAAAAAAATCCCTGTACGAATGACCCCACACCCACAATCTTAAGCCCTTGCTCTTGCTCTATGACATTGCAAGAGAAAAAAAGAGAGAGAGAGAGAGAGAGAGAAAGAAAGAAAAAAACGAAATTAATGAGTTTCTTTAGTTAAGAAAGAATTTAACAAACAAGTTTACCTATTTACCTATAGAGCGTAACGACAGTGACAGAATGAGAGAGAGGGAGAGAGGGAAACAGAGCAGGAGATTAGGACGATTGAGTAGAATTTGCCTTAACAATTGTATTTGCCAAGTAATAAGGAGAAAAAAAAACAGATTTCAAGTGTTTGTAAATATGTACTCGTTCTACACATGGAAATGGACGTGTGTCAAAAGAAAAAAAAAAGCAGGGAGGGGGAGGGGGAGGCATAAAGAAATATAAAAATCAAATCAAATACAATAAAAATGTGAAATAAATGCATATTAAGTAGAAAATATACGCGTGTCTATTGTACTTTTTTTTTTTTGTTCTTTCTTCTTAAGTGTTGTTTAAATAAATACACATACAAACAAGCAACCACTCACTCACTCACTCTCACTCACTCTGTGTAAGTAAACACAATACAACTAAAAAGAAAGCTTACTCTGTAAGTAAAAAGACTACCCAGCAAACATTTTTATTAAATAAACTTCATTTAATAGCAAATAATTAAAATACTTTTATTAGAAATAAAGTATTGCTGGTATTTATTTAAGAATTTATTTGCAATTCTATTTTTATATTCACTTTCCCTTCTCATATAAGGATTTCTAAGTTTTATTTGCGGTTTATTTTCTACATTATTAATGAAATTGTATGTATGTATGTATGATATGCGGCAAAAAAAGGTGGTGGTTTTTATATTTGTTCCACACACCAAAAATTTCTGCAATTTGTTAAGCTTCTGACCAACATTCAAATTCTTTACTTTTGCTTTTACCTTGATTTACTTTAATAACGATAGCGAGCCGTATATGTGTGTATGTCCATAATACATATTTCCTTTACTGACTGAGTGTTACGTATGTATAAAGAATTATAATAAGCATTACCAAAAAAGGAACAGAAGAAAGAAATGAAAATAAAAGTGAAACTAATCAAAAACTCTTGAAAATGTCCGGAAGAGACGACGGTACGTACTTAAGTGCCAGACACTTTCTGCCGGTAAATCATAAACAAACAAAAAAAGAAACGAAAGAATTTGTTACACTTCCTGTGCTTAATTTATGAATAAAATAATAAACGGAAAATAATATTTTATACAGTAATTATCACCAGAGGTATGTTTATAATTTACCATTATAGTAATGGTCGAAAATGTTCTTAAAATAGCAACGAAAATTAGGTCAATTAGGCTTAAACGGTATCCAAGTAAGTTTTGTACTGGTATTCTTGTCCAAAAAAACCATTAACATCTTTTAGTAGGTGACTGTGCAGCCCCTGCGCTTACCAACTTCCTCCTCTTCCCTGATTTTGATGGAAATTGGTCAGTACAGAGACTACGTTCACTCGTGGCATCACAACGGACCGCTATTCGTACTCAAGTGAACTCTTTGATATCAGAGCTACCACTTCGACCTAACCTAACCTAACCTCTAGTAGGCGACATGGCAAACAGCTTGCTTTCTACCGATAACTAAGGGATCCCTGTCTTTAGTAATCTTCACATATAAATGAAACCACTTGATATACAGTAATGTTCATTTACTAGCTTACATTGCTTTATTTTGATTCCCTTTCGTCCCTTTAAAGAAGCATTTCTTGCAGCTAAGCAAATGATTCGCAAGTTCTAGAATTATAGGGTTGCCATCTGTTGTTGCCTAGAAACAATGCCTTGATCGTTTAGATCTACTTCTTCTCATGAGCTGACACTACTGAAACTTCGTTTATGGTTTCTTATTAAAGTTATCGCTTCTGGGATAGGGCAGTGGACTTCTACGGTAGAGAAAGGAGGACCGCGAAACCATTGATTCCTGCATAGGTGACATTAAACGATAGGAGCCTACTCTGGAAGATAAAGTCACTTCGAAAAACACACTCTATGTAGGCATATATGTAACTCTAAAGCAACAGTAAAACAAGTTCAGGATACTAATGGGTTCTGAAGTTAAGCATGGTTCTATTTAAGATTGAACTGACATAAGGAACTCGAATTGATTTTATTAAGAAAAACAAAACGAATTTGAAAATAAACTCATCAAGCTACCTTACTTCCTAACTTAAACGGTTATTACAAATCTTTCTTAAAACCTAGCTTCTCACATTATCTCACATCCATAAGTGGCGGGACCTGCAATTTAAGCTTTTCCTTGTAATTTTATTTACTCTCAGAATTTTTGCCAGAAGACTGCTGAGAGAAGAAGTCGCCGAAATAAATAGTTTCTCTTCATATATCGGGTTTCTTTCGAGTTATCTGAGACAGGGATTAAACCACAGACTCCCGTATAATAAGCCATCACACCCTACCTAGTAGACTACGAAGACTTGTAAAAAATTATTCCATTTTAAAAAATTTTTTTTTCTTCTGAATTATGAGTATTCTTTAAACATTTAATCACTTTAGCGGAGTGTTTTACTCTTCCTCGCTCTATTTGAAATGTTTGCGCCTGTATTATATTATTTAAATTAATTTCTTGTAATTTTTCTTTTAAATTAAGTATTAATTTCAAGTATTTAAGCGTTTTGCTAGTTCAGATTCCTATTTTACCGGGTTTAAACGCCCCAAAGTTGACAACATTGTTGGCAACATGAGATGTTTTTAATTTTCTTAACCTTCAACGAGAGAGATAGGGAGAGTGTAATACTTTATTTTGATCACCTACTTTTACACTCTTAAACAGTGTTGCCTTATTCAGTTTTTTTTCATTGTCTCTCTTCTTTAAATTTTTTATAAACATTTTTGCCTTGACCCTATAATAATAGGTATTCCAATATTTACTCATACAATGTAATTTACATTTTGTAAACTAAAGGAAAAAATATAATAGAATGTAATAAATTTAATTAAGTTATCATTTATTTTAGTCGTCTTCTTGTTATTATTATTATTTTATTGTTATCAATTATAAATTTGTAACCCTCCTTTATGAAATGAATTTTAACCTCAAATTAAAATTTTACTACAAAGAAATTGTGTTTTTTTTATTAAGAAGGGGTGAGTTAGGAAAAACACACACAGACACCACTCTCCTTTTTCTCTTGGAAAGAAACAGACGGTTTTAATTACATAAATATAGTATTAAACAGCACTATACTATACGTGCTATGGGTGCCAGTTCGTGGTGTATAGTTTGCATGTGTTTGTGTATTGTATATCACACCACACCACAGCACATCACATCACATTTAAAATGTATAATTTGAAATTGCATGAGGGATTTTGTTGTTGTTGTTAATATTATTATTGTTGTTTTTTGTTATTTTGTTGTGTTGTTATTCCTTTTAAGTGTTGTTGACATGTTTAACACTTAAAAATAGGTGTGAGTGAGTAAGTATAATAAAATGAGAGCATCGTTTTGTATGTTTTTGTTGTATGAATAAGAAGGTCCGTCTTTGCTTATGTTTACTTACTTAAATTTTCTTGCCTAGCTCTGTGAGAGTGTATTACGTGTGTGTGTTGTTTACTTAAGTTTATATGCACGGTTTTTTCTTGTTTGTTTACATTTATTGAATATAAACAAAACAATGCAAAGAAGCAAAACTTTTTAGGACACAACACTCTCTACATACTCACACTCAACTACTCTTTTTTTATAAGAAGAAGGCTGCCTATAGCCGGCCTTTTATTTTCTTCTGTGTTGTGGCACAAAGTGCTTCGTTTACGTTAAAGTTTATTTAATAAAAAAATAAGGAAAATATTGGTCAACAAATATAAACAGAGGAATGAATGTACATTCATAAAAACAAACAAATTGTGTGAATTATTTATAATTGATAAATGCTTTTTAAATGTTTTCTTAGAAGTCCTTTTTCCCTTCTATTGTTATGTGGCCGGCCAAACAAACAAACTGAAATTGAAATTAAAGAAAAATATGAACATTGAAATCCTTCTGTTACATGACTGGCCCAAATCAAATGCATCACTGGCTTAAAAATACATATATTGGAAAAGGAAAAAAGAAAAGAAAAAAAAGAAATACGATAGAATTTTAACAATGACCTGTATGTTGGCGTGATAGCTACTATAAAGAAGGCGTAGTGGTGGTATTGTAAAAATGCCGCCCCTGTTTTTGTGTTATCGTTCGCTTGGGTATAAATGTCAATTGAAAAACGTGCCATAAGCCAGTAGCAAGCGTATGGCATTGATTTAAATCCGCCTTACAACAACAGCAACAACAAAACAAAACAAAAAAAATTTAATGCCTTTATAATCGATGTGGGAAATGCTGTTTGTTGTTGATGACGGCCAAAAGAAAAGTTTATTTTTTTTTTTCTAGAAATTTATTGTGAAATTGAAATCATATTTGTCTAAAGTAATATTTAAATAAATAAAGCTCTAACACCTTTCAAAAGGGTAGCATGCAAATCCTGTATTTACACAAACCTTCTTGTAATAGAAGGTTATGTGAAAGACAAAGGCGCCGTAGTGTGGTAGATAGTGGCCTAGCTCAGACATCTTGAACACAAACAAATATTTCTCTCGGCTAGTTTCTCTCCTGCAAAAACTCTGTGAGAGTAAAATAAAGTTGCCATGAAAGTTTCTTAAAAATCTGTCCTTCGAAGTCGACTTTAAATTGTAGGTACCATAACTTATGGATAAAATTAACACTTACACAACATTGGTGGTGTGACAAACTGGTTGTAATTCCTGGCTAAGCGCTTGTAATGAAAAATTAAATAAGTAAGTATATATGACGTTCAACTGGACAGGATAATGTCACGAAAATCGAATATCCCTCACGCTAGAATCATGACGCAACTGTGAATTATAACCCGTATATGCCCAACTTTTTTTTCTCGTAAAAACATGGATTTTTTGTATTTATTGGAATTTATATGGTATACCGCACAGCTGATCAATATCTTACCGTTTTAAAAATGGGGTGATAAGCGCATATTGGTTAAAGAAGTTAGGAACGTGTGACCTGCCTCTCAAAGGACTCTATACAAATATTCACGGAGGTTTTAAAAATTGGATGAAGCTGTAGGAGGCGGCAGATCATTTCATAACGCAATCAGATCATTGCAGCTTCTTTTCGTCAGAAGTGTCGGTCATACGGGCTGCGGTAATGATTATTAAGGAAGACACAATACCTTTGGAAAAGATATAGTCATACATTCTATTAACCAGACGGCTGTTAAGGCATTGTGTTTTAACGAAACATCTTCTAGGACGGTCTACGACTGTCGTCAAACTTTCAACGAGATTACCACTGGGACATAGTGGCATTCCGGAAAACAGCAGAGCGAATGAATTGCCCAGTTATGGCATACCCATCGAAACCAAACCATATAATAAAACATTTTAATAAGAATGTAAAGAAATACAGAAAATTCAAATTCGTTCCAATCGGCAGCTTAAATCCTAGAATGGTTTTAATGAAACAAAAATCTTTAAAATTAATTTGATAACAAGAAATTTTAAACTTCCACTGGAAATTCTAAATTTAAAAAAATTGTTAAATTTGTTCCACAAATTAGTTCCAAACAACAGCTTTAAAAGGGAAATTATTTTAAAAAAATTTCACACACAATTATTTTCGTTTTAATAACAGGCTCTTACAAAAAAAAAACGAATTTTTGTAATCCTAAGCTAAACGCGTTTTTATTGAAAAGCACTTACTGCTCCCTTAGAAAATTCAATGAAATTCCAAAAATTATTTGTAAGCAGCAGCAGTACAACACACCTGAGAACAGTTATGCTGATAGATAGGCAAACATTAAACTGTTGTAATGATGGTGCAAATGATGAGGTAAACATTTATTAGAACAACCACGCCAAAGGTCAGACAGATTTAGTGAAATTAAATCCTTAAATTACATAAACAACGACACAATGCCACAGAGTAAAGTATTTATTTGATGAGATTTTAAACTGAATGGAAGGGAAAATAATTTATTCAATAGCAGAGTGTGTACAGCAAGAGCAGACGGAAGGGCAGGCGCAAGACTTGACTGGCTTGCGTGGCTGGCTGGTTGTCTGGCTAATATCACGTGTGCCTTGCAAATATGCACAGTATTTAACAAAGTTACCAGTGGCAACTTGAAGAGATTAAAACGAGTATTAAGTAGCAACAATCACAAGTGATTAAGAGCAATAAAATACAACAACAAGAACAACAACAAAAAAACAATTTTATTGCCTTTAACTCATCATTAACAACAAAAAACCTAAGACGAATGGGAAGGGGGAAGAAAACCACCCCAATTTGTTGGTATTGTTTTAGTAGAATGTGTAAATAATGAAAAGGAAACATTTTTCATTTGAATTGTGCAACCATTAGTAACCAATAAAATCAAGTACTTCACTAGAGGATTAAGCAGAAAAATAGCTTGAGTTATGTATGTACAGTGAGCGCCATAAGTGAGTCAACACCCACTATAATTTTAAATTTTCTACTATGTTCTTAAGTATAAAAAAGTTCCTTTATCATGAATTGTTGTTTTTGTTTTTACATTTTATAAGTAATAAATAAAGGTTTATATTTTGGGAAATTTATTCGACTATTCTCATTTACTTTTCTCGCTATCCCAAGAAATTATATTATTTCAGTTGTGTTTACTCACTTTTGGCGCTCACTGTATATATATTTCGCTGTTGGTTGTCAACAACAAATCAATTTTTAGTCTAAACTTTCATGGGGAATTTTGTCTCGCTTGGTTTTGTAACATCTCCTTAAATTTCATAAATATGTACACTTAAAAAGTAAATTTTTGTAGAAAAAAAACCCCATGATTCATTAAAATTTCCAAGACCTCAAGGCAAAAACTTTCATTTTTTTTTTATCAACAATTTCAATTTCAATAATTTCTTGTTATTTCAAAGTCTTCAAAATACATTGAAACTTCACTTTAATGATTTATTGCTTAAAAAACAGAAAACAAATAAAGGGCAACACTAATTTGGTGAAAGTAAAGAAAAAAAAACAAAAACTTAACGGACAGCAAAAATATATGTACTTTCATGCTTGCATTGACACATACAAATAACATAAACCTGCAAAATTTGTTACAAAGGCTTTGAAAAGGTTCTTGTTATCTCTCAATATTCTTTGTTTTTAACAAAGAATCTTAAAAATTTTACTTTGAATTACAACAATTCTATCCTTTTTTACAAAATTCGTTATTTTCTTACTTTGCAAACAACAAATGTAGACATCACTGTCTGTTTATTTATTACGTACGTAAGGTCAAGAGAAAGCCTTTATGAAAGTCAAGTAAAGACAAAAACAAAGATTTTTACTGTAATTAATGAGAAAGGAGCTGCAATTTGCATAGCATGTAAAACAATAACAAAAATAACCTGATTTACTAGGTTACTTGCAAAGCAAAGCAAAGCAACAGACGAGTGTACAGAGAGAGTGAGAGAGTACTAACACATACTATCAACATGAATAACATGCATGTTTAACATGCAAATGCAATGGTGAAATTAGGAGGGATAATGTGCGGTTTATTACTTTGTTTAAATTTAGAAAAAAAAGAGAGAAGAGAACAATTACTTTTTAAAACAATCATATGGGAGAGTATTAATACGTGTGAATAGACTAAATAATATGCATGTTTAACATGAAAATGCAAATGCAGTTGTTGCATTAGGAGTAATAACAGACGTTTCTTTGTTTACATTTAAAAAAGAAAACGGTCAAATGGTGAGTTTAAAAGAGTATTAAGACAACTAAACTACATACGCTGTTGTTCTAATGAGGTTAAATCAAAAATAATAGTGTTACGAAAATGAAAACATCGTTAAACATTAACGATAAACAAAAGCTAGACTTAACAAATACAACGAACTTGGTTGTATATACCAACAACAACAGTCTGAAAGGAAAAGAGACTCACAAGTATGAAAGAGAAGGGGATTGACAAGTAAGCGAACGCAACAACAAGTAATGAAAACAAAATACACAAACAACAATGCAGTCGCGATAGAGTTTTCGAGAAGACGAGAGCAAGTACCTTCTGCTTCAAGAATGTTTATCAGACTGATTCGTGTATTTATAAAAAAACAAGAATTCGGGCAGTCTTGTGTGAAGACACGTTGAGTTCAAAGTAAACAGTCAGTTTGAAGATTGATGTTGTGAAGATCTCCGCTATACAGATCTAACGTACAAGTGTTATTGCTTACAAAAAGAAGGTTGTAAGCAGAGAAGCATAACGAACTAGCAAGTTGTTGTTGTGTCGTGAAGTTGTATACGGTGGCACACAAAAGTAATATGATCAATAAAGAATTTAATTGAAACGAAACACATATTTGCTTTCATTTTGATTTGCAATCAACGAACTCATATTCTAAACGTTTTTAAAAAGGTAAAAACGTAACAATTGGTTACTGTCTAGAGAAGCTGAATCAGTTAAGTAAATAGACTAAGGTTACCATCTGCTGGGTTCCAGGTCATATGGAAATCCTTGGCAATAAGCAAACAGCAGAGTTTACCGGGAGTATAGTAGAAGTAATATAAAACTTGACAGACGCAGAGAAAATTAACACGAGTTAAAACGATAATTAATAATGCATATGAACAATAAAAGGATGCGAGTTACGAGTAGGACACATATTACGTTTTTTTGTTTACGTGAACAAATATTAACAGAAGAGAGTATTTCATTTGCAACAAAGTGACGGTGAGCATTCAAACTTATTAACCACAACTATAGTATAACAACAATGTGCACGTAAATATCATGTTAACACATGATTAAAATGTTTGTTTACATATTAATATGCATGCACAAGATAAGAAAATGCAAATGCTAAACTAAGGAGGCAGTATTATGTAACTCTATTACTCATGTGTGTATATATTAAGCAACTGAAGCAAGTATTATGAGTATTTGTGCAAATTTGTTTTTGTGATTTCCATAGAAAAAGACAATCGTCTGAAATCACTTGTCTTACAGAAACAGCACATTAATTTCTAAATTAACGGTCAGAGTTATTGATAGCAGAACATACATAAATAACACAATTAAATAAGGTTTGTTTACATTTTTCTTAATGCAAACGAATGAGATAAAGAGTGGAGAGGTCAATATGCATACATACAAATGTAAAGGAATTAGTACCGTACTTAACAGTGTACTAATCTGATGTGACTTTGTAAAGCAAAACAATCAAGAAATGAGAGCGTTAAAATATAAAGTAACGATCAAATATTGTATTTAGTTTAGTGAAGTAAACAAAAACTGAATTTGATTTCTTTATGAAACTCAACAGAGAGGAAAGTGTCATCATTAAAGTTAGGATGATAACGATGTTTTGACACTTTTTCAAATATTTTAAACAAAAGTTAATCAAATAAAAATTAAATAAATTGACAAATAAATTTTACACTGAGAAAAAATGATAATTTCAAATTTTAAAACATTTTGAATACTTCTTTTAAACAAATGGCTTTAAATTAATAAAATAGAAATAAAAATTAAAATAAAATTAAAATACAAGCATTTTCAACGGTTAGGTCAATAACCTTTTTTCAAGTTTTTTTTTACACTGAGAAAAAACCTATGACATATAACTAATAAATAATTTTGAAAAGATTTTCAATATTTCTTTTAAACAAAAGGCCGTGGAATTAAGAAAATTAAAAATTAAAATAAAAACATTGTCAATGAACTTTTGTCAACGTCACGGAGAGAAGACATACATTGTACATAGGCCTTAAACTTAATAAAAATAAAATATTTAAAAAATAAAAAACAACTTACCATTAACTGCCAAATTTGCATTTCTTGTAGAATATTATCCATATTACTTTGACCTTTGGCCGTAGCCTTTGCGGTTGCAGCCACACTATCAAATGCTGTCAAAGACGACGCTGATGATGTTCGTTCACCAACGCCCAGGGTCATTGTTGGTTTATTTGTTAAATGGGCATAACAGGTGGTTGTTGAAGTATTAAATGGTGAGGCGGCAGCGGTGGTGGTAGAAGCAGCAGAAGCAGTTGTTATTAAATTTGTGGTTTGTTGAAAGAGATCATAAAGCTCATCATTAGTTTTGCCACAACTACGGCACAGATCATGGAAATTAGACGTTAGCAATGGATTTAAAGCAGTAGACGACGATGACGTAGATGACAAAGTTAAAGCCTTAGATGATGAGTTTAAAGATGTAGAAGAGGTAGTAGTAACACTTAATGTTGCAGTCGTTGGTGTTGTAGTTGTTATTGTTGTTAAATGTGGTGCCTTAGAGGCTGCCATTATTTTTGTTAAAGCAAAGGTTTGATTGTACAGCACGAAAGAATACAAAAGTTTTCTTCTTTATTCTTTATTTCTTCTTTTTATAGCACTTTTTTTTGTAATTTTATTTATAGCTTTATAAATGGGATGTTGTTGTTGTTGTTTATTCCTTTCTTTTTTTCTTGTAGCTTTTTAGCTTCTTTTATTCCTCGTTTATTTTTTTCAGTTTGTTTTTTTCTCCTTTGCAGTGTAAACATGTTCTCATTTTTTATTTCTCTTCTTTTTTTCTGTTTTTTGTTGCATTTAAACTGTAATAAAAAACGTGCATTTATTTGTTGTAAAAAAACAATTCCTTTTCTTTTTATTTCATTTTACTAACGTTGTAACATTAAGTTTTTTTTCTTTTTTTTCGCTTTTCGTTTACTTTTTATGGCATTGTTCTGGTATCATTCCATCATGCATAGTTTCGTGGACGAGGCAACACTGTTAATAAATGTTCGTCTGACTGTGTATTTATGCGATGAGAATGCATGGGAGTACATGTGCACGAGCACACAGTAGTAGTACCGAGGGAAGGACTAGTGCATTAAAATGAAAAACAACAATAACAAGCACATTGTTATCGTCGTCGTTGTCAAGTAAAAAAAAGCTGCTTTAGTTTTAGATCATTATAAAACAACAACAGCAGCAACAACAACAAAATGATGCTAAAGACAATAACATTTAGTTGTTGTTTATTTTTTTTTTTTTTTTGGTTTGCTTGATGTGACAGGAATTTTTCTGTTATTTTTGTGTTCTCCTGGTTTCTTTTTTTGTTTTTCTTCTTGCTTTGAAGATGTCTTAACAATCACAACTCCAAAGATGGTTGGCTTAAGAACTGTAAAATAGAAAGAAAGAGAGTAAGTAAGGTTGTCATTGCATATGTATAAAGCACAGACAATTGTATTGTTTGTTGTTGTTTAAATGTTAAAAAATAAAAACGCAGCATAAAAGCAGCAACAAAAAAAACAAAAATAAGAATATTAATGAAGAAATCGTTTAGTGATGCCAATCATTAAATATTTATGCAAGCATTGTTTGGCATTTTAAAAGGCAGACTCAAAACAGTAAATATTGTTTTAAACTAATGTTTAGACAATAATTTACTAATTGTTTTATAATTTAATGGTTGTAAACACACATAGGTACAAACACAATTAGTTATGGGTAAGTGGAAAAAAAGCAATAAGAAACGCTACCAAAACAAATATTGAAAGGAAAATATTGATAAAATTTTAATGATTTAAACAAAAACAACAACAAAAAACAACTTAGAAATAAATATTTAAAATACATTAATCGATAACAACAATCAATTTCAATGTAAATCTACATACATACATATATATGTACGAAATGCATTATGAATGATCGACTACCTAACTAACTGATTCATTACCGACAAGCGCAAAGTTTTAGACGCCAGTCTAGATACAAAATAAAATACAACATTATCTAAATCCCCGTTATTGCAGTAAAATATCGTCACTGTAAGGCAAAAGTCTTGAAGAATTCCGTCATTTGGACGGCGTTAACAGCAATTGTTTACATTCGGAGTCGATGTTAAACTGTAGGCTCCACCGATCGTGAATAAAATTAACACATACAACTAAATGGTGTGAGAAGATAGGTTGTAATCCTAACTAAGGGGTTGTCACAACCAAGTAAGTAATGTGTGCATGATTTCGATGCCATTTTTAGTTAATTATAATGTTTGGATCATGCCATTGCCATCATATACATATGTACATACATATGAAATACCATGTGATTTAAATGATCGCCTTAGGATTGATTGCAGCAGCCGATCTTTGTTAGGTTGTTCTCGACGACTTTCTTGTAAAATTAGAAGGTTTCACGACGATAACTTGTGCAGCCCTTGTGCTGACCAACTTCTTCCTCTTCGCTGATTTTGGTGGAACTTGGTCAGTATAGGGACTGCGTTCACCCGTGGCATCACAACGGGCCGCTATGCGTGATCAAGTGAGCTTTGTGATATCAGAGTAGTACAACTCCGACCTAACCTAACCTAACCTAACGACGATAACTTGACGAATATTGGTTTTCCAATACTCCAACATTAAAAAATTATTTTTTCAGTCGAGTTTTGTTACTCGTGACGTTAAATTGCATGATCTTGGCGACCAATTGATGTCATCAAAAGGTAAAATTACTCTTTCTGGAAACTTCTCCGTCAATAAAACCTAAATCGATTTTGTATGTCTCGTGACAGCATGTTGTTGGTACAACATACCAACGAGTTCATTATCTTCCATTGCAGATCGACCACAGAAGGTGGTACTCATAAGACTGATAGCGCTGAAAATGGATGGTAACGGATCTTCCAGGGCTATTTTCGAAACAATATAACATAAGATCTCTAGGCCGTTTATCTAGGTCGTTTATGCTGAAGTGAATGGGAGTTGAGCAGGAAAAGAGAAAAATTTGGAAGTCTATTGGCAAGAGGTATAGTGACACATACGCCTAAAAAATTCAGTGTTTTTGTTACTCGTTCCAGAACGATATATTCATGATGATATTAAATGATAACCGATTAACCCATTAGCGACGGATGCTGTGTATATACGGCAGTCGCTTGGTGTATCACAACGGCTAACGTCGTGTAAATACGGCAGCTACGGCATATTGGTTCGAAGAGGTTCCTTGCCACATGTCATTTCTTTATGGTCAGTGGAATACATACATACATACATACATAATTGGTCATTACAACCCTTCAGTGAGGATTACGGCCTAGCTTCTCACACTCATATTGTGTACCTCAATTTTATACTTGAGTGGCGGGACCTACAGTTTAACGTCGACTCCGAACGACAGATTTTTCGAGAAGCTTTTTCATGACAGGTTTATTTACTCAGTCAGTGGCGCCGTTGTGAAAAGTTACAATGTGTGGTACAAGGACACCGTCGCGAAAGTATTGCCTGTCTGTTTGTACGAGTGTGTAGAAGACGGCTAAGATTTCTAGGCTTACATACGTAGTACGGTGTACCACCTCGTTGATATCGAAAAGGAAAAAATCACTGACTCCATAGGCTTATGATATCAGTTGATAACAAGCTATGCAATGAACTTTGCTGGGATGCTGCACACATACATACGTATGTACATACATACATACATATTTTTAAAAATAATTTATTTTTTTTATTTTTTACAAACTCCCTTGAAATCGTCTAACCCAAGATGACATGATGACATGTTTAACAAATAAATTTCATAAATATTTACATTGAATTTGAATATAATGAATCAAATTCTCAAAATTAATTAAAGCCTTCTAGAAATAAAAATTACAAATAAATAAAAGCAACACCAACCACTTGAATTTGAATAACAATGAAAGGAAAAAAATCACAATTTTTTTTTTCTATTTTTTGTTAACGAAACCAAAAACCACTTGAATTGTGATTTATTTTACAAAAAAAAAATCGAAAAAATAAAAAACAAAACAACTTTCATTTTAACCAAGTCATCCATCCATCCCTGAGTTGAATTCAGTCTTGATTGACTTTAAATGGAATCATGAATTGTAATATTTTTTCCCTTTCCACATGTTTTCCCGTAAAAAATAAGAAATAGAAAAAAAAAATTAATATTTATTTAGTAGGACATGACAAGGTAGAAAAAAAGAGAAGAAAACCACTTGTTTTCTTATTTTATTTTATTTGTTCGAAAATGATATATTTTTCTTTGTGTGTGTGAGGCTTTTAAAAAGTAATTTAAAGATCTTTTTTTTCATTTTTTTCTTTGGTCTTGTTCTTGTTTTCCTATTTAAAGGTGGGTAGTATGTGGTGCTCCATTTATAAATTGTTTCTTCTTCTTCTTCGTTTCTATTTAACTCATTCATTAAATTCTAGTTCGAAAATCTATCACAACTTTTTTTCTTAAATTTTTTTTCATAAAATTTGTGTGGGCCATACATAAAATTTCCTCTGGAATAAATGTCATCATTGTTTTAATTAAATGAGAAATAAAAATTGAAAATAAAATAAATAAATTTGTGGTTTTTTTGTTTGTAAATAGAAATTAATTTATTGCTTTTAATCAACGTCTAAGGCCATCTATTTAAGGTAACATTTAATTATTTTTGCCTTAAAAAGTATAAAAAATTAAAAAAAATGTTGTTTATTTGGGATTTTTAAAAATTTAAGAATTTAATACCCAGCCCTGGTCCGTTTTCGGACATTACAGCCATCATAATACACCTACGGCATAAGCACTTGGCAAGATTATAAAGAAATCTAAAGAGACGGAAAGCATTATAAATGCGCTCAGATCTATGCTACATAGATCATATAGCATCCACTTGAAATGACCATGCCTGTAAATCCCTCGAGCAGAATATCCAAATGTGGCATGAGCAGAGTGGCAAGAAGCGCTATCCTGTTGATCATGCAATTCAAGCCAAAATAAGTTGATAATCATTGACCTACAGTGCTCGCCATTGACATTGATGGCCTGAACCAATGTAGTCCTCAATGAACCGATAATGTCAGTGGCTCTTGTCTAATAAGACAACACACTACCTACTAGACCACAGCGACCTCCATCGAAATCATAACGCTATTGTTCTTAGATGGCTTTCGAATGGCTCTCGCTATTGCAGTGTATTTCCACAGAACGAATTGAACAAAATGTACTGTGGATACTTGACCTTGAATCCAAATAGTAGTTTCCCCACCGAGCTTCAATACTGTTAAACAAAAACCACAAAAAAAATATTAAAAAGTCAGAATTTTGAAAGATGTGACCTATTTCAGGATGAATTTAAGCTTAAATTCTCTGTTTTAATGATTTTAAGGCCTTAAAACAAGATGATTGACACTACTGACCATATCGTGGTAAAAACAGTTTGAGACACACTTCGTCACATTAATAAACACCCCCTATATTCACTCCTTTTGGCCTTAGTTCATTTTTAAAAACGATGCCTTTAGGAATGCAGTATCAATAACCCATTAAAAGTTAGTGATTACAACTTTACACAACTTTTTTTTTATAAAAAAAGAGAAGAAAAAAAATAAATAAAACTGAAGAGCCTTTAAAAATCAACTTCAAAACAGCTGTGGCAATTTGTTGCCTTTTATGAACCGTTATAAAACAAAAAAAATACCATTACAACGAATATTGTCGTGGGTATTGTTTTAACAACGTCTTTAACGATTAAAACCGAAGCTTAAGTATGATTTCAAGTATAATTTCCGTTTTATTTCACTTAAATCCACTCTCACTCTCTCTCTCTCTCTTCCTTTCATTCATACACTTAAATTTATTGCAAATCAAAAATGGCAGTTTTAGTTTGATTTTGATCTGTTGTATGTATGTGTGTGTGTATAATGGTACTTAAAAAGTTAATCAGCTGTTGCTTAAGTATATTGACCTTAAAAAAAAAAGAAAAATAAAAGAAAATCATAAAAAAAAGCGGGTACTTGAGTATAAAATGAATAGAAAAAACCCACGTTAATATGTTAAAAGCGCTATAAGGGTTGCACTTTTAACTCTCCCTTTCTCTATCACTCTCTCTATAGATATGAGTGTCTTATAGCTTTTTTTTCTTTGGCAAATCAACAGTTTCTAAATAAATTTTATTGATGGCGCACCGTTAGTCTACTGTATGTATGTATGTATGTGTGTGTATATTTTTCTCATTCTTTTGTAAATCCTCGGTAAGTTTAACGAGCGTGTTCGTGCTTATAATTGAATGCATATTTCTCCCTATTTATTGTTATACAGAGTACGTCCATACATACATACATGTATACAATGATGTACAATCATTTGATTTTTATTGCTCTAAATTTGGTTTTTTCTTTTGCTGTTGTTGTTGTTGCTGTATTGGGGTGGTGAATTTTGATTTCTTGCTTGGTTTCGTGTTTTTTTTATTCGTTCATTACGCTCGAATTGTTTTCAAAGTTGGCCCACCGCTATTTTTATATTCAATTTGAATAAAACAACAACAAAAACTATTGATGTTTGGTGGGAATATTTATTTATTTTTTTTGTTTATTGCGTTGAGCCATGAAAAGGCAAATTTTTCTATTTTGTTTTCAAGTTAGATTTTTATAAAGATTTTCTTAAAAACAAAACAAAAAAAAAATAAAGCGGTCGGCCAATGCTGTCAATACTTTTCTCATTATGATTTGACATTTTTAATGACAAGTCATTTGACTGTCATTTCAAGGGTCCCATAATAAGGCTTAATTTAATAAAAATGACACTTGAAACTTTTGTTATCGTTTTATAAGTGGAAAAACACATACCATAACTATTTTTAATATTCTCTCTCTCTTTCTTTGAACCTCTCTAGAGTACTCGTTTCGATGATACTCGTACGGCTTACAGTTTCAATTAAAAATGTTAGAACTAAAGCGATTACAACATGCTTAGGCTTGTTTCTCGAGCTAGTTATTATGTGCACATAACTAAAGTAAAACTTTGTTGAAAATTTTTTAATCAATAAAAACAAAATTGTTTGACGTCATATCTCCCATATGCGTAGAAAATTAAAATTTCTTATGCGTAACGGTTGTAGTTTTTAATTCTTTGTTTCAATTATACTCATATGGCCTTGAATATTTGATTTCTTTTTTAAATTTGATGTTAAAATATGCAATTAAAAGCTTAAAAACATTAAAGATGTTAACATAATGGCACATCGTGTTTTATTTTAAGTGAAAATAAATTTGAAACTGTTTTTAGCTGTTAGCCAAGATAACCGGAAATACAAACAATGAACTCTCAAATAGGCAACAGTTTATCGAAACCCTATGGACCAATTATTAGCAGCAGATTGTTGCATTTCCCTTCATAACTTCATGACCGATAACACCGTGGGATCATTCGATAGAGTTAAAACCATCACAGTAGTCTCCTCCCAAACAAATCAACCATCTTCTACAAAGAGATGCTCTCTACTTATCGCAGCACACTTTTTTAAAATTCGCGCTGTGATCCTGCTGTGGTTTTCGCCAGCGATTTGAACCCCCCAAAAGTACCACAAGGAAGCTAGTTACCATTTTCACATTGGGCCTATTGATTCCTAATAGCGATCTAGTTTTACCTCTGCCGATAGATGGCCAAGAGCCCTACTCCCAGAAGCCAATTTCTTATGTATCATATGTGCAGTTTTGAGAATAAAAAGGCAACAACGATATCAATCAATAGAGTGAAAATATAATCCATCAAGTACATCAACCTTTTCGTTCACAGGAATCCAGCAATGCCTAGGAACTTAATAGAGATTAACCTAATCCGGTCCAAAAGCCCCTATGGACTCCTTACACAAACCACTCGCTCATTACACCACAACGATCCTTTCGTCCCTAAGAGTGCAGCCCTTGCGCTGACCAACTTCTTCCTTTTCCCTGATTTTGGTGGAACTTGGTTAGTACAGGGACTGCGTTCACCCGTGGCATCACAACGGGCCGCCTGCGTGCTCAAGTGAGCTTTGTGATATCAGAGCTACCACTCCGGCCCTAACCTAACCTAAGGGGGCCTTTTAACCACGGTCTCAAGAGCCATGAAAACAACATATTTTTCTGCATGAAAAAGGCTTCAATACGTACTTGATTCAATTGGATTTTCTATCCATTAAATTTCAATTAAAATTTAAAAAAGAAAAAAAAAACTCAAAAACAATGGCTACCACCAACTACGTTTCCTCATATAAAAAAAAACCTGGCCGTCGGTAAATCTTATACTTCGTCAATGGCGCCAGCAGTTCATAAACAATAAGAATTTCATTCAATTCTACTTTTAATATATTTTGTTTCGTTTTAAATCGTTTTTTGATAGAAAAAATTATAAAATTGTACTAAAGATTCCTTATTTCAATAAAACACCAGAAAGCAGGCGTTTTTTTTATTATCCCCACAGTAACAATTTAATTGCCGACGGTAAAACTGTCATGCAAATGTATGCTCATAAAAAAAAAATAACGGAGTTTAGCTCAGAAAAAAAATATCCTCCAGTTTAGCAAATCTATACACCATACTTTCTCTATCAGAAAAAAAAACGATGATTATTTCCCTCTTGATTTCAGCAGCTATGACATCACTTCACTATGCCATCTTCAATGTTCTTTTTTATTTCTTTTCCATCATGAAACATTGTTGCTATACATCTAAGAGAATCGTTGTGTTGTTTTTGTTTTTGCTGGTCATAAACTTGAATTGTTTTCGTACGCCGTTATGCGTTGTAGTTGTTGCGTCTGTCTTCATAACGGAAAATGAATAAATATTTGCATAATTTGAAGAAACCAAAAAAAAATTTTAAATTTTCCACGTTATTGTTGTTGTTGGTTTTACTTCTTCTTTTATTTTATGAGCTTTTCGTAACAAATTTTAATTGCTAAAGATTGCGTGGGCACAATGGTGTTTGTTGTAAACAAAAGGTAGAAAAAACAATATTTTTTTGGGAAAAAATTACAGTGTTGCTAACTCTGTTGCCCTGTAAAACACCAAAATGCAAATAAAAATCAAATCAAATTAAGGCCTTAAGATCAATTAAGAAGTATTAATAGAGGAGGTTATTTGGAAGAATAAAATGAAGGTACATACATATAAAAATTTGTACACTCCTTTAATGCAAAAACAAGAGAGGAACACATTTATCATTTTATAATACAAAAGCACATAAGAATTTGAAAAAGGGAAAATAATATCCAAGAGCAAAAAATCGGTCACGGTAAGGGAAATAATTTTTGGTTTGATCCGTAAAATGTAAACAATATTGCAACCATTGAAAGAGAATGAGAGAAAATATGCTCTTAGTATTTAAGTATGTATGTAGGTGGGTATTTTTGATTTTCTGATTACAGAAACAGATAACAACAACAAATTATCATGATTGAATTAAAAAAATCCCTTCTTTTAAGAAGAGCAAAAAATCAGAAGAGTTTGTGTAAATATTAAGAAAGAAAGAAGGCGATAGTAAGTAAGAGATTTAATTCAAATGTTATTTTATTTAATTTGTTTGTGTGTTTCTTTTTATTTACACCAGGGACTTAAACGTTTGCCTATATACAAAAGTGATGTTTGTTTTCCACATGAATATACCGCCTTACATAACAAAAACTTTAAATGTCCTAAGGGAATAAAGTCACTGTTTATGGAAATTGTGTAATTATATAGAGAATGAGGTTGGATTTAACAAAAACGAAAAAACCCGTTTTCTATAGTGGTTTTTTTATTTGCCCTCGAGAAGACAACAAAAGACCGTCGCTTTTGATAAGAGTAGCGAACGCATGGCTCTCTCAATCAATCAACCTGTTGACAAATTGCAAATGTTGGCAAACATTGATGGTCTGTGCACTTGTTTAAATAACGGTTTTATAACTTTTAAATAAAAATGAAAGAAAATTAAATTATTTTTAATTAATTGCAAGTAAACAAGCAATAAAATTGAATAAAAATCACGGCGCAGGGGCTGTTAAAAACGGTACATATACCATATGCATGTAATACAATTCAATATTGCAAGTTACCCAAAGATATTCGATAGAGTTTCAACACATCAAAACTTTTTTTAGGTAAAATTTATCGATAACAAACTTTATCTAAAGGAAATTTTCGAGTATTAAGTTTTCTATAGAAATTAATCGATTATTAAATTTTTTTACAGCAAATTTATCGATTATTAAGTTTTCTACAGCAAATTTATCGATTATTAATTTTTCTATAGCAAATTTATCAATTATTAAGTTTTCTATAGAAAATTTATCGATTATTAAATTTTTCTACAGCAAATTTATCGATTATTAAGTTTTCTACAGTAAATTTATCGATTATTAATTTTTCTATAGCAAATTTATCAATTATTAAGTTTTCTATAGACAATTTATCGATTATTAAGGTTTCTATAGAACAATTTATCGATTATTAAGGTTTCTATAGAACAATTTATCGATTATTAAGGTTTCTATAGAAAATTTATCAATTATTAAGGTTTCTATTGAAAATTTATCGATTGCAAAGTTTTCTATTGAAAATGTATCGATTGTTAAGTTTTCTATTGAAAATGTATCGATTAAGTTTTCTATCGAAAATTTATCGATTATTAACTTTTCTCTAGAAAATTTTTCTATAGCAAATTTATTGATAATTAAATTTTTCTATCGAAAATTTATCGATAATTCATGTTTTAGTGAATATCATATATAGATTACATATTTAATTCTGCTATAACAAATTTATTTATTTTTTCCACAGAAAATGTATCGATAATTTAATTTTTCTAGAGAGAATTCATTGAAAATTGTTTTTTCTACAGAAAATTTACCGACTATCAAATTGTACTATAACAAATTTATCGATAATTAAGTATTTCATTTAAAAATTAATCGATAATTAAATATTTCTATACAAAATTTATAGATAATAAAATTCTTCTATGGAACATTTATCAATAATTAAATTTTTCTGTAGAAAATATCTCGATAATTTCAGGCTTCTATTAAGCGATAATTATCTGTAGAATATTTATCGATAATTATTTTTTCTGTACAAAATTTATCGATAATTATATTCTAGAATAGCAAATGTAAAGATAATTAAATCCTTTGCGAAAATTTATAGGTTTGAAAAACATTGTTAGGTTATCTTGTGTGTGTTCCTTATGGTAATTTTAGGAATAAATGTTTATTTTTTATTTTAATTTTAATGCCTCATTATATTGCAAAAATTACAGTTATGCTCTGTCAACAATTTTTTAAGAACTTAAGTCCTTTATAGATATGGCACATGCCTGGAAGCTATATTCTTGGTTTAAAATTTCATTTAGAATTTGTTCAAGCCAATGAAGTTGGTTTAGTTGTGCAAATTAAATTCGATAATTTTGGGTGTTATTTTACACAAAAATAAAAGTGGAAAAAATCGAAATTAATTGAATTTGGGTACAACACGTGAGTAAATGTAAATCAATATTATAAAAAATTGTGCAAAGTTAGCATTTAAGTAATTATTTTATTTTTTAAATTTTTAGTTAAAAATAAAACAGTTTGGGCTAGGTTAGTTTAGACAACTAGACGCGGCATTCGATATTCGTTTGAACATATAGTGTTTAGTAATCAGTAATAATCTTTCTATGGAACGGTTATCATTATTTAAAATTTCTTACGAAACATCAGTGATCGATAACATTTTTTTGTAGAGAACTTATCGATATATATTTAAATCCTAAACACAGACAAATTAACAACAAATCAATTCTTTTAAATAAATCTTATCGATAATTTAATATTTCTTTTAAAAATCAATCGATAATTAAATTTTTCTATAGAAAATTTATCGATAATTAGATTTTTCTATAGAAAATTGTTTCGTGCGATATAAAACGTGCTCACTAGAAAATGATTGAATTGACTTTCAAACAGTGTAACCAAAATTGTTTTGATATGTTCTTGGTTGTATTTCTTTGACCACAGAATGCCGTCGGAAAGATGAGGAAAGGTGCCCACCTATTTCCTAAATGACAAACTAATACAGTACACGAATAGGAAACGTTTCCTAAAAATTAGCAGCATAAAACAAAAGAAAATTAGAAAATTGTTTGAAAATAAAAAAAAAAAACAAACTAACTTGGCATACAACCCACGTAATAAACACATCCGTTGGTAATACTTATTAAATATGCACAACCTAAAAACGCACACACGCACACACACACAAAACATTGTTGTACTCAAGCCTATACTGGCTGGTTTGTTTTTATTTTCTTTTGAGTACTTGAGAGTAACTAAAGAACAATAACGGAAATTTCTTTTAAATACATGCTCTCACTCTCTTCTTTCTCAAAAATAAGCAAACAAATTTGCCTAGTAAGATTAAAAATTTCTTGACCACGTTGTTTGTTGTTATATTATGAAATAACAAAAACAATAAGAAAAAGCTAAACAAACAGCTGATGCCGGTTATTTAGAAGAAAAAATTCGTTTTTTTTTTTTGTTTTGTACTGTAATGTGAGTACAATATGAAAACAAGAGAAAGTAGAACTGTTTAGTTTTTTTTGTTTTTGTTGACGTTGTAGATCACTAAATTTAAAAAAATAATTTCCCAACACTAAATGAAAACCGTTTCTTTAATGATGCCTGCGCGCTAGATTTTTTTTTTTATTTTTTTTAATTTTCTTTGGTTGGATTACAAGATTATTTTTTTTAGGTTGCTCTGTCTATATTTAAGGTTTGTGTTGCTGTTGTTGGCGATTTTCGATGTCAAATTACAACAATGATAACGAAAGATTTTTAATTTTTAAAGAATTTTAAATAATTTTATGATGAATACTATTTTCTTTTTTTTGTTTGGTTGTTTTGCTTAATTAATTATACGTAGTTTATTAAAGTATATTTTTATATACAAAAATAAATTTCTTGTTATAAATTTGACACTTACAAATAAAATTTCCTTAAAGAAATTGTTATTTTGTTGAAGAATTCGAAGGTTTTTTTAACACTTTAATAAACAGCAATAAAATATTTTTTGTTTTTATTTTTACACCTTTTTTTAACACATTTTTAATGCACAAAATGTATTCTTTTTTCAATTTAAAATAGAAAACCCGCGTTAAAATAAACAATTTTTCTATTAAATTTATTCCGTTTAACACAACCAATACGCACGACTTACAAAATAAAACTGAAAAGCATTGCAACGTAAACGTAAAACACAAAACGTTAAACGTGAAACGTAACACACAATAATAATAATTCTCTTCGTTTGGTCGGTTACACACAAACAATTTGTTTCTCATGCTCAAACCCCCAATAGAGTGTTAAATGCTCACAATAAACGGAAAACAATGAATTCTGACCAGTAGCAGTAGCAGCAGCAGCGGCAGCACAAGCAGTAGCATTAACACACAACAATTATACACACAATAATTATCAACATCATAGCCATCGACATCACTATTAATATTGTTGTCGTCACTACTCATCACAGCAACAACAACAACAAAATAAACACGAAATAAAATTCTGGAAAGAATCGCTGTTCATACATTATACGGTAATAACAACAACAATAATGGCTCACACATTAATTTTTCATTCATTTTTTTATAACAAACAAATCAACGGGATTTAGAATTTTTGGAAAACAAATTGGAAAAAGAATAAGAAATACAAATTAAAAGAGAGCCTAAAACATACAAAGAGAGAGCAACATAGTCACTATTACACTCTTATAAGAAAAAAGAGTACCAGTGTTGGCATTTTCGTGCATAAAGGCGTTTTTTCTGTTAAAATGCGAATAAAATCGGAACTTGGGGTAAAATTGCGACTAAATTTGTAAAAATTAAGAAGAATCCAAAAATAACGAGTTCTTTGTTTCTTTTAAATTTATATTAAATCTTTATGCCTCGGGCACCGACGAAAAATGTAGTCAAGACTATTTGAAGAAGACGCAGGAAATGTTTGACAACATCTTCTCGCTTGGCAGAAATTTGAATACGATAAAAATCGGTCAAACAGATGTTTCTTTCCCAGAAACTATTGTGGGTTTTAATTTCCGATCTTATCATAATCTTAAAACCGGTACCTGGTATTACATCCGTGCGATAACTTGAAAAAGCTGTCCATGGGCTAACACCAGCCGATAATAAGGCCAAAAAGAAACAGAAGTTCACTACTAGTGCTTGAGATGTGCTGGAAGAGAAGGAATTTCACTGCAGCCAAAAAAATTAAAAGCTGGGCAATCATGAACTTCTGGAGATTAAGCAAATCTTTCGAAACTCTTAACGTATGTATGTCGTAAAAACCGTATTGTAAAGGAAAGAATAATTTCAGCTACACTAGTTGGTACCATTTCCCCTACTGGTTTCATCTAGACCTCGCAGTTTCCGATAAGTAAACTATTCTGGTACTTATTATGTGCCTTCACCGAATTGTAGCCACAGTACATAACGTATTTCTATTACTTTCTATTTACTCTTACTAAAATTCCCTTATTACTCTCTTATTTCATGTTGCACTCATCAAATATTTCTCTTTTAATTGACTTGCACAGTTAATTTGTAAAATGTTTGCTCCCCACTAACATGGCGAAACAATTGAATTTTAACTTGTTTTGTTATACTGTAGAGAGGAGGTATATGAGTGTGTTATACAAACACTCCTACTTTGTCTGGAGTGTTTTGCTTTGTTTTGTTTTTCAAGCACAACAACAATAGGAGCAAATCCTTATTGTATTAAATACGAGTATCGTTAACTATACAAGTAAGTGGCTCTCATTTTAAGCGCCAAAAAGTGTGCTTATATTTGTAGTACCCAACGAAGTGGTGCTACACACACAAGTACTATAACGTCATCTCAGAGAGAAGAGAGCGCGACTAAGTGTTATATGGAGTGTTTGTTAGGTATTTAAAAAGGTAGTGTTGTTTTTTTTTATTGTTTTTGTTATTGTTATTGGTATTCTTGTTGTTGCATGACATTCAAATATTTTATTACTCTTTTTTTATGATGTTGTTGCTGTTGTTTTTGTTTGTTTTTATTTCTGATTGAGAATGTAATGGAGAATATGTTTGTGATTATTGGTTTTGCTTGCGTTTTTTGCAATTTTTTTCTTTTCTTTTATTTTTTGCTACTCACGCAATACACCAATTAAAATCGTTTGAATTTTTGTTTTTAATATGCCTTCGCGTTAGTTAGCGTTGCCAGATAACTCAGGAAGACTAGTGAGTTGTGGTGAACGGATAAACCAGATAAAACGGTTGTGTAAGGAGTTTGTCAATGTTTTTTGAGGAAATTCAAAAGGAATTTTATGAATTTGATCAAAAGTTTCTAGAAATTGCCGGGTTTTATGAAGAAAATAATGTGTAAAGAAGTGGCTTGTCAATATTTAGTTTTGTGTAAACCTCTGCTTAAGATTTCTAACAAGATTTTTGACAACTTTGATTGGTCACAAGCATTTGAAATTGTGTCTATTTTCTCTAATAGAATCGATATTTTCGGTAGTCTGCTCATTATAATTATGCTCAGGCGTGACCACATCTGTATCGCAAACAGTTTTTTCAAATTTCTTTATAATTTTACCAATTCCCTGCTTAGAAAGTCGATTATGACGTGCATAAATACCCTATAAGGCTCATAAAACGAACATGTTCGAATCATTACTATTGCTATTGCTATTACTATTACTATTACTATTACTATTACTATTACAATTACAATTACAATTACAATTACAATTACTATTACAATTACAATTACAATTACAATTACTATTACTATTACTATTACTATTACTATTACTATTACTATTACTATTACTATTACTATTACTATTACTATTACTATTACTATTACTATTACTATTACTATTACTATTACTATTACTATTACTATTACTATTACTATTACTATTACTATTACTATTACTATTACTATTACTATTACTATTACTATTACTATTACTATTACTATTACTATTACTATTACTATTACTATTACTATTACTATTACTATTACTATTACTATTACTATTACTATTACTATTACTATTACTATTACTATTACTATTACTATTACTATTACTATTACTATTACTATTACTATTACTATTACTATTACTATTTCTATTTCTACCGTTTAAACCGTTTTCATACGTTCTTCATTCCGTTAGCAATCCTTATTCGTAAATGACAAACGCTTTACTGAATAAAGGACACTTTAAATGTAAGATATTCAACAGCTGAGCATACTCCTCATGGAGTACAAACAAGGGGTTAGGCATACATTTTCTTTTAAATCCAAGGTTTAGTTTTTAAAATGAGTAAAAAAAAAATTAAATTCCATTACTTTAGTTGGCTTACAATGGGCAAATATCGACAGATGTTTCTTTCAAATGTTATGCGATTTTAAAAAATTATTTCAAGGGCTTTTACTATTACTATTACTATTACTATTACTATTACTATTACTATTACTATTACTATTACTATTTCTACCGTTTAAACCGTTTTCATACGTTCTTCATTCCGTTAGCAATCCTTATTCGTAAATGACAAACGCTTTACTGAATAAAGGACACTTTAAATGTAAGATATTCAACAGCTGAGCATACTCCTCATGGAGTACAAACAAGGGGTTAGGCATACATTTTCTTTTAAATCCAAGGTTTAGTTTTTAAAATGAGTAAAAAAAAATTAAATTCCATTACTTTAGTTGGCTTACAATGGGCAAATATCGACAGATGTTTCTTTCAAATGTTATGCGATTTTAAAAAATTATTTCAAGGGCTTTTTATTGTTTTTGACAAATGCTTGGAATGACAGTAAAGGCAGAGAGACAGACAGACAATCATTCTGACAATTTTGATTGGCAACAAGCACTTGAAATTGTATTCAAAACGTATTGAAAACAATAGACAGCCCTTAAATACTCGCTAAACAAAGTAATTTTCACACAATTTCCAACACAGGACTGCCTAAGTAACAACGGCTACAGATCAATTAATTTATGCTTGTACGTTAAGTTCACACACACGTATTAATTTTATTCTTTCTCTCTCTCTCTCGTTTGCCTTTCCCTTTTCTAAAAGAGATCAAGTGGTTTAAACTCTCATAAAAGTAACCGTAATCTGGTAAACGTATGTAAACAATTGCCAGCCAATATTTATTATCTCTTCACACTCATCTCATCTCTCTCGCTCAATACAATGGCTTTGTGGTTTTGCTCCTGTGGTGTGTTCGAAAGTGAAAACTCTGAGAGAACTAAAGGAAGTACGAAAACAATAACAATTGTTTACACAATAAAGGAATGCCAGATGATCAGAATATTTTTTTGCTTTCATTTTTGTTTTCATTTGAGGGTAAAATTAATTGTAAAACAATTATATTTTGAATAATTTTTTTCATTGCTTATCTTCATTTTTATTTCATTTGATCGTGGTAATTATTGCAGAGATTGTGGTTTCTTTTGTTCTCAATATTTGGGAGTATTTTTTTCTGGTTTGGACACTAGCTGCAGTCTTCTAAAGTAGTGCCGGGATGTTCAAAGTCAAACATTTCGCCGTATTTTATTTCAAATTAGCTAATACCCGCTATGCTGTGTTAACTCGAAAAAAATTGGTTTTTATTTTAAAATGAAAACTAATACGGTGCACCTTACAAAGGACCTCATACAAGTCTTCAATGATGGTTTGAAATTTAACGAAACTGTTGGAATTTCTTACGATCGATCGGAATAGCCCAGTCTATAAGGCTGTCGAATCAATGGTTCAAGCTACTTCTAAGAAGTCTAATACATGCCACAAATCTTTTCCCACTGCAATTACTTAAAACCGGTTGTCTTAAAAAGAGTTTCCGCCTCTCTTCGTATTGCATTTTGCCAAGTTTACTTTCCCCACTGCACGGACACGTTCTGAACCCATCAGAACGTAAAAGCTTGCCCTGGCAAGCTCATCTGCCTACTCCTGGCGGTGTATTTCCACGTGTCCGAGGTTCCTTACCTAATATCACGTCATCTTCATAGCAGCTGAAATACTCATCGTACCCACACCTTGCAATAAGCATGATGTTGTTGATTTCGACTCTCCTTTACTCAACATTTACAAGAATCGCAAAATAAGTATGATTCGCGTACGAACACTCGGTACGCAATAGAGACCAGCAATGAGTATTCAAAAAGATGAGCAGTTTCGAATCATATTCATAATTTCTGATACCTATACTCATTCATACTTCTTTTTATATCATACTCATACTACTCATATTCAAAGTTTAAAGCACTCATTGTACTCATACTTAACAATACGCATGATGTTGTTGATTTCGACTCTTCATGTACTCAACATTTATAGGAATCAGAAGAATCAGAATTTGTAAATACAACAACAACTAATACTGTAAATTTTGATGAATAATTCTAATCACTTGAATCATTTATGAGTATTATAAGTATTTTTCTAAAGTTATGAATCTAAATGAGTAGGCTTACGAATCAAACATATTTCGAATGTTATGAGTCTGATGTCAACGTTGTACGCATACTCATTACAACCTGTAGTTATAGATCAATGTTGTAGTGAGTACGAATGAATCAGAATAGTTCAATTTTAATACTGTTGACTCATTATTTCATGAGTACTTATGAGTAGTGAAAAAACGATTCATTTCTGATCTCTGCTGCGCGCACGAAATTTCAGCCTTCTAACAATCTCTACAGGAAGAAAACCTGACTGACCTGAGATTGATTCTCCAATGGCTTGATGCCAGTTGGAGTTGCTTTTTCCCGTATACTTAAAGTAAACACTTTGCACGGAGCCAGGGAGAGATAACCATACTCTCCAGATTAGACGGATAATAGCCACCTTGTATATAAAATCCAAGCGATTCTAATGCCTGTAGCAATATTTTCTTTCTAATCACCGTTTAATATGAAAAGTAACCTGGAGGGGGGGATTACATTGAATCATCACAGTAATTACGCGTAATAAGTTTTATTTTCTTTTATTTTCAATAACTCTGCTCTTCTCTTTCTTTTGTTGAAAATCGTGTCAGATCATTACACAGTTGGCTGTCAAAACTTTACACTTTTTTTTTTAATAATAAAAACGAAATAAAGAACAAGAGAACAAGAGGGTGAATTAAGGGATCAATAAAACGTCATCATCTGTAAAAACACAATCCCATTAAAGATTTCTTTTCATAAGGAAAAGAAGAAAAAAAAACATTTTTTTTAATACAAAACGCTGATGATTATAATGATCATGGCTCACTCAATCATGGCATGAATGATGATGACAATGGGGTGATGATCGTTCATAATCTAAACAAACTGATCATAAATGAATGAATAATAAAATTTAGGGATTCTTGTTTCCTTTTCCTTTTTTCTTTTTTTTTTTAATAATAAAACCTTAAAAATAATAAAGAAAACCAAAAACACACTATGATGCTGCAAAAAAATTTTTTTTTATTTGAAAAGAAGCAATCTTTTGTTGAAGAGACTAAATAAATAAAAAAAAAAAAGAAAAAACTCTCATTGGTAGATTATTAAGAACCTTAAACAAGAATTCCTTTTTGGTGCATCCACAAGCAAAACTACCTGGCTTCTCTTGTTTTCTTTTTTTTTTAGTTCACTCTCTTGTTTACTTAACTAAATAAACACACACAAAAAAAAAAGAAACTCTCTTTTCATGCTAAAAAGAAACACAACACACACACACTCACGCATACAATTAATTTCCAAAGGCAAGCAACAAGCATAATTATTCATAAAGCAATGAAAGATCCCTTCTGAACAAAAGAGCGGGAGTAAGAGATCATATCAACTCGTAAACACAAAGCACACTCGTGGTTTAATTACCCCTAATCAGTTTACGTGTGCGTGTGTATGTGGTGAGTAATACAAGTAGTAATAGCAGCAGTAGAGTGGTGTAATCCCTGTATTATAACAACAATTGATGGAAATTATTGTTAGACAGTGGTTTGCTGAGTATTACCACACTTAACCCTTAAAAAAGTAACTTTTTCTTATTGAAATTGTTTAAAAATGTTTAATGTATGCGTTTTAAATTACATTTTAATTAAATTAAATATTTCTGCCCACAAATCTTATGTTTTTTATTTTTATTTGTTGTTTTGGTTTTGGAAAAAGAATTCTATGTGTAATCGTGTAGCCAGAGTGTTGCAAATACTTTGGATTCAAAAGTAAAGCGCGCATACAGCTATGATTTCAAAGCAAATTTTATTTCATTACAACCCTTGAACCTTGCCATTACCGTTATGCCCTAAATGTATTGATATTTAGCGGTTATTTTGCTTCTAGGCAGGTTACTGCTTTCAATCCTCTTGAGGTACATTTCGACCATTTTTTTTGAACATTTCAGGCAGTATTTCGGCAATAATTTTTTCAATAGTTTTTTACAATCACTTCCGGGTTCCCCAAGCCAATTACTGAGAATGCCAAGGAATACATAAATTTGGATTATTCGCTACAATTTCTTTAACATAAGAGGGATTTTCGTTAGTGCGCACATAGTAATGACAAATGTTTCCAGTCTCTTCAAATTTCTTTATAATTTTGGCCATCGCTTGCGTAATAAGTTAGGTTAGGTTCGGTTTGAAGAAATACAATACCCAGTGGACAACATACATACATACATTATTGGCCATTACAACCCTTCAGTCAGGATTACGGCCTAGCTTCTCGCACCACTCATGTTGTGAGCTTAATTTTAAACTGGAGTAGCGGGACTTACAGTTTAACGTCGACCCCGAACGACAGATTTTTGCGAAACTTTTTCATGGCAGGTTTAATTACTCTCAGAGTTTTTGACAGGAATCTGCTGAGAGGAAGTCGCCGAAGAAAAAAATTTTTTTTTTCAAATTTCGTTTTGATGTCTGACCTGAGATACGAACCCGGGATTTACGTCTAATAAGCGAACACACTACGTACTAGACTACGGCGACAACATACCCACTGTAAATTCATCTTAGAAAAGAGAAAGGGAGAGATAGGATAGTGAAGGAAATAAGGAAATTGGAAAAGGAGAAGATCTAGGAAAGGGAGGAGACAGAGAACCCTTGCGTAGTAAGTGGAATAAGATTTGCTTAACCACTATATAATGCTCGCAAAGTGACCAAGTTAGAATCAATCAATTTTAAATATTTTTCAACGTTCTAGGGCTACTAAATAATTCGATTCATATTCGTAAATGGCAAAAACTTTTATCAAATAAATGAACAGCGGTTTGAACCACTCTAATAAGCTAACACACTAACTACAACCTCTACACCGACTGATCCTACTTTAATCAGAAATAACACAGCCCTGCAGGCAGGCATTTTGCGCGCTGAACACGGATCTGGATTCAAAACTTTCCATCACGTCAGGTTTTCGAGAAAAAGGGGCTTGAAACCCCTAAAAATAGCGTTTTTGGCCATTTTTGAAAATTTGTGGAGCTAAACACTGACGTGCTCGAACCATCGCTATTGTCAGAAATTGACAATTGATCTTTGCTCTTTAAAATGAGTCATATGCCTTCGGAAACACCTGGACAGGGCTGTGTAATTAACAATTATGTGTGCAACCCCCAGCATGGTCCTCTGGTATTATTCCATCCATCAATTGTTTTCCAAGCAGAAAAAATCAGTTGAAAGTCATGTTCAAAGAACAACTTCTACGCTCTTCCAATGAAATCCAATAAATCTCCAATTGGCTTCAGTTAAAAATGTACAATCTGGTCGGACTCAACGCAAAAGAATTGCACAAAATGTGCGCTGCTTTGTTGCATCTTCCACATCCAAGACATCCCAAGTAGCAATCAAAGTCAATGCTCCATGTCCTTCCCTTTGATTGCAGGGTGAACTGCCAGTTATGGTGATCACATGATTAAACAAACCCGATTTCAAGAAGCCTTCGACAAAATGCAAATTGTTCCATGCGAAACGTATGACATGTCAGGAGTTGTAATAAATCAGACAATCAAATCACTCCCTTTTAAGATCAGAATGGATGTCGAAAAAGAAAAACTCTTTTAAATGCACTGGCAGGCTCTATGGTTGTATATCATTTTGAAAATGCTATTCTCGGGCGTTTTATTTCATCCCTTAAACACCAGCTTTGCAGTCGAACTATGGTTTCGCATTAATTCTGTTTAACTTTCTGTCTGTCATACGTACGTACCATGCACCTAACTGCACTTAGGCATTTCAAAGCACATTATTTTCCTTCGGCAATTGACATTCAAAAGTGTGCATAAGTAATGGAGTGTTTACATTTGTTGTTGTGATTGATTTGGAGCCTACATATGTATGTATGTATGTATGTACATATGTATGTATATCTTGAATTTATTTTATTTACCTTTTTAAAATCATTGTTGTTGTTATTGCTGCTTCTTTTTTTTGTTGTTTTTTTTTTTGTTATTCTGCTTATAATAACACTTTAGAATTTGCTAAACTTTTATTTACAATTTAAATTCTTTATACAAATGTGTGTGTGGGTGTGTATGTGTTTGTGTATTTGTTATGCTTGCTCAATTAGTTAAGAAAATATGAGAATAATTATTTTTTTGTTTACGGTTAAGTGAGAAATCTATTGTTTTTGTTTTTAGTGTTTCCCTTTTTTTGGTTGTTGTTATTTCAAATGCGTATTAATATGTTTGTATCTCTCCTGTTTTAATGGTTGTTGCTTTATATTTTATTTACTGTAAGCAAATATAGCAACAACAAAAATAAATATCATCTCCAATGTTCTCGTTCTGTTTCTTACTCTAGTACGTGTAACACGAAATCGAGAATAATCGAAAACGTTATTTGGGAGTATTTCTGTTAAACGATATATGTATGTACATACGAGGTTTTGTTTACGACAACTGTGTGGTGTGGTGTTTTTTAGGTGTTTTAGTTTGTTTTTGTTTTTATTTGTATTTTTTCATTCTCATTGTATATTTATGAGAGTGGCGACTATTGTAAGGCAGAGCCACCAGTCAACCGCCTGTTTGCCATAGTCGTAAACACACACACACTCAGTGTAATATCATCTTGGGTGAGTTTCTAAAGTGCATTTATTTTATTTGCTTTGTTTGTGTTGTGTTGTGTTGTATTGTATTGTGTTTGTTGGGGATATTCAGTTCATTTTTGTTTTAGGCTTTGTATTATTGTAAATAGAAAAAGCAAACAGCAATAGCAACAACAATATTTAACCATCCATATGCCAGCATAAATATTTGAGTTGGTTTTTTTTTTTATTCTTTAAGAAAATATCATCAGCAAAAACTCATGGGTTTTTATTCCTTTTTTTCAATTTCATTTCATGTTAAAAAAAAATTCAAAATATGTATGACAACTTAAGTGCTTTCATAAGAAGCAAAATAGAAAATAAAAGTCATTATTATTGTTAAAATTCTGCATTAAACTGTGTTTCATATTTAAAATTGTTTTTCGTTATTTTTTTGTTTCGTCCTTTACACACTCATTATTATAATTTTTCTTTTAATATCAATACTGTGTGTAAATAATTTAATAACAATAAACTCAGACACACATACACACACACACCGTTTAATCACCAATAATGGCTTGTTAGACAGTTTTGCTTAAGCCTCAAAAGAGTGAAAGAGAGCAAGAGAGCTTTTCTATGATTACAGTAATGTGAGAGATAAGTAATGTATATGCGTATGAGTGAGCGTGTGTGTGACATTTAACCAATTGGAAAGCTTTATTTCCCATAAAAAAAATAAAAACATTTGTATTGTAAACAATAATAGACAAGGGAAACGGTAAAAACATTTCGAAAACAATTTTAAGGATTGAGTGTGATTAAGGTCAATGCAGTGATTCCCAAACTAATTTTTTTTATTTTAAAAATAATAAAAATTAAAATCAAATTCCATTTTTTTATGTTTGAAATGGACTTTAGTAAGTTTGATATACATTGTTTTAATCGATAACATTTTGCTAACATTCAGTGGACATTTTCTATTTATCCAGTGCATTATGTTGTAATAATGGAATGCAAATAAGTTGCCGTAGTCTAGCAGATAATAGCTTGATTTGTTAGACGAGAGCTAATGCTATGTTCACACATGCATTTTTATTGAGCCGATATTCGGTTATTTGAGTACAATATTTTAAGTGTTCACATATATAATATAAGCAATATTCATTTGACAGCCGGTAAACAAATCGCGAAAATTAGTGCCAAAAAAATTTTAGAAAAAATGGAAAACAATTTAACATTGCAATAGGGTACTAATGACAGTGTTGTATTTTAAGTTTTAAGCAATATTATAACAATTTATGAATTTATTGAGCAACAATTAATTGAAATTTTATATGAAATATTGAGATTAATAATGGCGTTAATTGCGATTTACGCAATAAAAGTGCATGTGTGAACATAGTATAAGACATCTCAAATAAAAATTAAATACAAAAAAACATATTTTTTTCGATTGTTCCCATTCAGCAGTCTTCCTGCAAAATCTCTGTGAGTAAAATAAAATTGCCAAGAAGTTTATTAAAAATCTTAAACATTTGATTCCGCCTATAATGGGTAAAAGTAATACACACAACAGTGTTAGCGTGAGAAGCTAGGTTATAATCCAGTTTAGACAGTTGTAAAGGATTAAGTAAGATTATTATAACGAAATATGACAAAATATTTCTTGGGCGACTTCCTCTCAGCAGATTTCTGGCAAAAACTCTGAGAATAAGTAAAATTGCCAAGAAAAGTTACTCAAAGTCTATCTCTCGGAATCGACTTTAAACTGTTGGGCCTACCACTCATGTATAAAATTAACCCACACAACATAAGCGGTGTGAGAAACTTGGTCGTAATCTTGACTAAAGGGTTGTAATGACAAATTATGTATGTATGTATGTATGTAAGATTATTTATATTATGTGGTATCAATGCGGGTCTTTACTAAACAATGCAGTAAAGTTTACTAAGAAACCATGCTGGAGCACATCCAAGCACTTTTCTGAAAATCTCACATGCAAGTTTTTTTTATGGCTCGAGGCACCGTCTTATTGCAAACTGTAACAGTTTACTTCATGATCTTAAATTGCATGCCAATCAAACGGACACTTTTCATACGGCAATAGCGCTCTGATAGTAGTCGCCGTAGTCTAGTAGGTAGTGTGCTGGCTTATTAGACGTAAAGACCGGGTTCGAGCCCCAGGCCAGACATCAAAACGAAATATGTATGAAAAACAAAATATTTCTTCGGCGACTTCCTCTCAGCAGATTTCTGGCAAAAACTCTGAGAGTAAATAAAACCTGCCATGAAAAAGTTTCTCAAAATCTATCTCTCAGAGTCGACTTTAAGCGCATGTATAAAATTAACCCACACAACATAAGCGGTGTGAGAAACTAGGTCGTAATCCTGACTAAAGGGTAAGTAAAATTATTTACATTGTGTCGCATCAGTGCGGGCCTTTTCTAAGCAGTAAAGTGTACTAAGAAACCATGCTCGAGCACATCCAAGCACTTTTCTGGAAATCTTACATGCAAGTGTTTTGTGGGTCAAGGCTCCTCAAAAGGACACTTTTCATACGGCAATAGTGCTCTGAATTGAATATAATGGTTCTTTCAGGATACCTACGACACTTTTTACAACATTTTAAATAGCAAACTTGCAAGATATTTATTAGCTGACAATGAGTTGCAATATTTTCAATTTATAGCCTTCAACTAACAACGCTTTAAAAACAAACGATGTTTTAACAAGGCAACCCTAAACACTTTAAATAGCCAGCCGGATATCATGCGTAAGTAAAATTATATGAAAAGCATACAAACACAAAGTTATAGGCATGAGAGAGAAAGAACATATTGGAGAGCGACCACAAACTGTATCACATGAACTACACTCACTCCACAATACATTTATAATTTAGTCAAGTGTACACTTTAATTATTGTCCTAAATACCGTTGATTTCATTATTATTTCATTTCTTTTATTTTTCACTAAAAACAGAGCAAGAGAGAGTGAACGAGAGAGTGTTAGTAAGTGTTGTTATAAATAAAGAAAGTGTCTAGGGTTTGTGAATTAGAACACAGGGAGGAGAAAAATTCCTGTGTGTAAATGTCAACATCACTTAGTTTTTTTGCAATTGTAAGTATTTATTTGTGTTTGTGTGCCTATGTAGTCATATGTGGGGTTTGTTCTAAGCATTACATCAAGTAATTTAGTAAAAAGGAAAAAAACGAGAAGAAAATTTGCGAAAAAAAAGCATTTTTCTGCAGTCAAAAGAAAAAATTCAATTTTTTTTTTACTTCATTTAACCTAATGAATGGACCCGTAAGCACACTGATTGGCAATTGAATTGATTTCCAATGTGAGAATTTAGTGTAAATGTCAAATTTGACAGACAAACCAGCCGTTAGAGAATAAAAAATGGGCAAACGTACAATATTTTTAAGGTTAGAATTGGCAATTTTTTTCTTTGGATTTATAATAAATGCTTTAAATGTATAAAAATAACGGTAATTTGTGCGAAATAAATCATTGAATACAAGGTTCCGTTGTTACACCATTAGATTTATTCCATCATTGAGTCATAATCTTTGGCTGGCATTTCTCTTTCTGGTAGTTTAATGAAGATCCACCTTTGGCTAGCCATCGCCTATTATGGAGAGCAAAAATTATTCATCTCATATCCTTAAGTGCCGGACAATAACAGAAAAGCTTTTCAGAGTGGTAAGTACATAAGTCGCCGTAGTCTAGTAGATAGTGTGCTGGCTTACTAGACGTAATTCCACGGTTCAAACCCCAGATCAGACATCAAAACGAAAATATGAAAATATTTCTTCATCGACTTCCCCTCAGTAGATTTCTGGCAAAAACTCTGTGAGCAAATAAAAAATTGCCATTAAAATTTTCTCAAAAAAATCTGTATGTCCCGCCACTCATGTGTAAAATTAACGCACACAACATACATAAGTGGTGTGAGAAGCTAGGTCGTAATCCTGACTGAAGGGTTGTAATGACCAATTATGTAAATACTATGTATGTATGTATTCAGAGTGATATCTTCTTCTTCCTCATCATTACAGCTTCTGCTGAAGTCGTAGTGAGATATTTGGGCATGAGAACCCATAAGCAAGGCTCCGGTTACAAGTTTTACAAAGTTTCATAGGTTTATTGGTTGGTAAAGATCCTTAATTCCACAGCATAGGCACTGAAGCGATTCTCTAACGTGTATAAAACATATGTTCATCTGAAGAATTCTAAAATGCTAATATTTTGAGGAAATATGTCAGTATTTTAATGGCACTCTGGTGGTGGTTGAAAATCATTTATTTCTCAATTGTTGGCTGTCAATCTGTTTCTGTCTATTCTCAGAAAACTAATTTTCTTTCTTTCCTCACATTTAAATGGAGAAAGAGATGTAGAAACTTTCCTGACTCAGCTCCTGCTTTTATTAAGTAAACATGTCATATCTTCATTTTGTTAACAGCTCCCTCTCTGCCTTTGCCTGCGTTATTGCTCTCACTGCCTTTAGTTTCCGTATTGTAATGAATGAATTCTGTTTTGCATCCCCCTCTTTTTTGCGTATCAGGTTGATTGTTCTGAATTGTATTTATTTTTCAGCACGTTTTTAAGATTCACAAAAATCGAAACACAAATGAATGAATGAATGAAGGGACGAACTTGACATTTTCAATTGCTATTTAAACACACAATAAAATAATGATTTTTTTTCTTCTTTCTTTTTGTTCTTTTGCTCTTTCGTTTCATTGTTTTCTTTCGTTTTCAATGGGACAGACATTGTCAATAATTTTGTAATTAATTGCAAAGTTATTAGATATAGAAATGCTGGCTGGTTCATAATATTTCTTTAAAATTTCCTGTTGGCAACTATTCGTGATTGGTTGCTAAGCGAGAGCGTCAAGTAGTATCACGAGATTTCGTTTTAATAAATACCACATCACTTGTTGCCTCATATCCTTAGCAGTCAACTTGACCTCCGTCAACTGTACTTGTCTCATTTGATAAGTACACGTCCTTTAGGAGTCTCTAACAACCAGTTTGTATTCGTCATTCGTCTTCAGAGTCAGCTTTATTGGTGATGGTGGTGTTAAATCGAGCATGCTTGACTTTCACTTTAAAAACTCAAATTACAGATGGAGGAGAGCAGTCGACTCATTAAGGATCTCCAGACCAACATGGCCCGAATAGGCTAACAGACGTACTTAGTCGCTCATAGAGAAGCTAGGCCGTAATCCTGACGAAGGGTTGTAATGGCCAATTATGTATATGTATGTACATATCCAAAGACTATACGAGTATATCCAAAGTTACTCAAACATAGTTGAGCCCCACGCTAGTTGGAAGACAACCTAGCTGAGAGGACTAGTAAAACACATATTACTGCTTGCAATCAGTGTGACCATTTTAGCATTTTTGCAGCTAGATTTAGCATTTTTTATTTTGATTTAGCTGCAAATTTTCGATTTAGCAGTTGGCATTTTTTTTAGCATTTTTTAATAATTTGTTTAGCATTTTCTAGCTTCAATTTATTTTTCATTTTTACTCCTGTTACAATTAAAATTTGATTGATTGTACATACATAGTTTAATGGTTACCACGAATGTAGAATATGTTGAAATATCATAGCAGAGTTAATACGCCAACTAAGGCAAAGATTACCCAAAAATTTGTTAAGTTTAAAGTATATTAATTTTTTTGCTATTAACAATAGTTTAAAAATAAATAAAAGTAAATTATTTAAAAATTTCAAAGAAGAAATGATAAATTTTTCAAATGATTAAATTACAACTTTAGAATTGCAATGGCAAAAATTAACTTCATACGAGTGGGAAAGTCAGAAGACAACTATTGAGTTTTGGATACAAGTTTATGAATACAAAAATGCTGTGAATGAAAATCCCTTCAAGGAATTGTCCGATTTTGTTATGAAATTTTTAGTTTTGCCATTTAGTATTGCAGAAGTTGAACGTGTATTTAGCAAAATGAATCTTTTAAAAACTAAAATAATAAATAGAATGATATTAAATACAATGAATTCACTCCTCTATATAAGATGTGGATTGAAAAGATTGAATAAATGTTGCCAAAGTTTTCAAATAACTAAAGAATTAATGCAAAAATGCGATAAAAATATATATATATAATATTATAACAGAGCCCTCAGAAAGTGAAGAATACACTTTTGATGAAGTATTTAATATGTAGCCAAAAGTTGGTATTTTTGATTAAACAAACTTATTTGTGAAGTACAAATGTTATTATATAGCAATATAGTTTTTTTGACATTTTAGAATATATAAAATACATAAAATGTTACATGAATTAATGGTCGTTTTAGTCCAAAATTGTTTTATTTATTTATATATGAAGACATATCTATTTACATATATGTATAAAGACTGAAAAATATGTATTTTTAATTTTAGTTTTATAATTTTAGTTTGCGATTCTTGAAGAGAATAAATAATTTGTTTTTGAGTTCGATGTGGTTTTATTTATATAATCAACCATAATTTGTGGAAATAGCTGTACAAATAGTGAAGAATTTCTTAATAATGTTATTAAAAACTTTTAGCATTTTTTTTTGGCATTTAAAAATCCATTTAGCATTTTTTTTAGCATTATTTTGGATAGGATTTAGCTGCAAAAATTTTTCAGACCTGGTCACACTGCTTGCAATACCTATTGCTGCAGTAGGAGAATTGATGCAAAATGGGAACTTTTCAAACTTCTTAATGTAGTTGTCTATCATTCCCAAAGCCCTTGCTATCGTTCGATAGACCCCAAACGCCCTTCGAACTTATTGTATGCACTTAGTAAGCCAAGCAAATAAAAATTTTCTTTAAAGACACCCTACAGGACTGCCAATTCAAGTCGTTGTATTGTCTACCCTTCAAAAAAAATTAACCCCTTATTCATTGTTTAATTAAAAAAAAAAGTGGCCACTTAGAGGGTTAATTATTTACCCACCAGCTTACTACTCCGCTACAATTTAATTTTCCTTCACTTACAAGATTAATTTCTCTGCATATTTGTTATTGTTGTTGTTGTTATTTTAATATAAAATATTAAATTTTTTTGTTACAATATTTTGCAATTCGATATTTCGCACCCTCTACCCCCTACCATCACTGGTTTTCTCATTTTTAATATGAGTTTTTAATATCGAAAATAAACAATCAATCGAACGAGGAAGATTTGTGTGGACCAACATAAATACGATACAACCAAACGAACGAACGAACCAACAACAACAACAACGGTAGACAATAGCTAAACCAACAACAATAGAAAATAAATTCACAAGCCAAATACTATACTACCATAAACGCCTATACATACTCTTCGTATAATGTGTGTGAGAGAGCAGGGCATGAATGAATGGATGGATGACTGAAAGAGTGTGTGTGAGTGAGTGAGCGGAAAGTGCATAGGACAACGGAAAGGAACATCGTATATGTACGTGATAATCTTTTAAAACAAAATTTCTATTCTTTTCGAAACAATTTTTGCAAACACACGTTTCATCACATCACAGGATCAGTGTTACCCTTGTGTGCGGGTATTGATGGTGTGTGTTACTTAGTCTATGGCATGGCAAGACATCGCTTTTCTTATTTTATTTCGAAAACTTTTTTTGTATTTGTTTTTGAAAAGATTTGAAACAATATTTCATTGTTTATTCACTGTCTTATGCAAAACTATTGCAAAAGAAAATATATATGTCGTGTTCTCATCTCTATTGATTTATAGATTTTAAAGATTCTTGCATTTTATGTTACAATTAGGTTGGCAATAAATTTTTATTTGGAAAACGAATCACATTGAGATAGCCCCCAGTGGGAACGGCAAATATATAGATACCGTCCGTTATAGGAGACTTACTTGGAAACACATTTCAGTGATGAAAGAGGCTGCAAAAGCTTTTGGTGTACAAAACAAATACTCGATAGGTCCTGGGCTTTAAGCCCTAGGCTGATATGAAGGATATCTTTATGATGTGTAAAGAGAGAAAAAAGAGCATAGGCGGTATGCGGATCAGAGATCAGCAATGAGTATTCAAAAAGAAGAGTAGATTCGAATCATACTCATAATTTCTGATACTTATACACATTCGTACTTATTTTAATAACATACTCATACTACTCATATTCAAAGTTTGAAATACACATCGTACTCATACTTAACAATACGCACGATGTTGTTGATTTCGACTCTCCATTACTCAACATTTACAAGAATCACAAAATAAGTATGATTCACGTACGAATACTACAATACTCACTAGACGGTTGTGTGTTTGTTTTGCTTGCCGTTTTTGTCGTGTTCCTTCTTTTTTTTTGGTAAATGCAACAACAACTAAGACTGTAAATTTTATAAGTACATATTATAAGTATTTTTCCAAAGTTATGAATCTAACTGAGTAGACTTATGAATCAAACATATTTCGAATGGTATCAGCTTGATGTCAACGTTGTACACAAACTCATTGAGTCCTGTACTTATAAATCAATTTTGTAGTGAGTACGAATGAATCACTGATCTCTGGTGCATTAAAATGCTCCACGAAGTGGGAACATTCAGGTCAGGTTATGAGAGCCATAAAGAAGATAATATTGCGGATAGCTATGATAAAAGGAGACTAAATAGGTTTATTTTTTTGGCTTAAAAAAATTCTTTTGAAATGAGCAATGTGGAGGATTTGGTCAATTTAAAAAAAATCTCCCAATTTCGATTCAAGGACCAGGATGAACTACATAGTTGAAAAAAACTTTCGGAGATGCTTACACAGCTCACTATGTCTGTAATAAGCAGCTATAGATGAAAGGTCCTAATAGGAAGGACATTAGAACCTAAAGATTCTGCTGTGATATGAAGAAAAGAAAAGAGTGAATTAGAGCATAAAAGTAATTACCAAAAGCTAAATGCCCAGTACACACTGCTACGAAAGTAGTTTTCTTTGCTAGGCAATGCCTAGCTGAGTTCCTATTAACAGGTGGGATCCTTTTCTGATAGGAAAACATATGACTTGTGCCAACAAAATTTTATTTTATTTTCCTTTTGTGGCATCCAAATTTTCCGTTTGGGATTCACTTTCTTTATTTATTTATTTTATCTTCATTCGATCCTTTTTTTTTTTCTTTTGTAAATAGGCCTCCAGCGGGTGTAAATAATTGAACATTAAATTTTTAATGAATAATCAAACACAATACCAAAGAAAAATCAAAAGGACAAAAGAAACACACACGCCTTTATAGTGTCCAAAACATACACTGACCGGCCATTAAAGAACACCAGCAGTGTAAAGGACACCCAATAAAGTTAATGGATAAACGCGTGTGTATTTATTTTGCCAACATTGGGTGCAAAAAAGTGTTGCCAATGACGTTTAAAGTTTATAAACAAACGCAGAGAAATAATAATAACAGTAATTGGTTTCGCTAATGGAAGTCTCTTTTTAAACTCACCATTAAATGTTGCTAATCTGACCACACACACTGACCAACAACACATTCTTAAAGGAAAAAAAAAGAAAAAACAACAACACAGTTAAACCACCAACCAAACAAACAAAGCACTCTTGAATGAAAAATAAAAGTCCTATTAAACTATGGCTGAACAGTGTTTATAATTAGAAACCCCCGTTAGTCTCAGCGAATGCACAATTGCCAGTGTTTCGAAACGTTATATTAGCACACAGAACAAGGCTGGCTGACTTAACCACAACGGCGTTAAGTAGTTAAATATGAGCAACAGTAACAAAATCGTCACACCATAATTTACAGCCTACAGGCTTCCGTATAATAATTAACATCGTTACTCTCACTCACACTCACACTCACTCACAGCATTCATGTGAGAAGGTAATTGATAAGGAAATTATGGTAAACGAAAAATGAGTGTGAAGAAAAAAAAAAACAAATTCGTAAACAAAATGAAATTAAAAGAGAACACTTTTACCGTTTTATGTGCATAAATATATGTATGTATACACGCCCTTCCCCTTCTAATAAAATGCGTTTATTTTTATACGAACACAATAAAACTGTCGTTTACAGTGAAATGACCAGAGAGACAGACGACTTGTTATTGCTGTAATTACCTTCAACTTTTGTTGTGGGGAATTTTATTCTTTTATTCTCAAACCCACAAATATGCATACACATACACACACGTACATATATGGTTTTCGTAAATCCCAAAATATTCGTTTGCACTTACATTCACTCGCTAACCGTATACAAACAAGTAGAGTGCGAGAGTATAGGAGGAGAAGAAGAAGAAAAAAATTAAATACAGACCACCAACAACAATACAAAAATGTCATTCACTTAGACGATTTCATGAAAAATTGTACACAAGAAAAGACCAGAAAGAAAAAAATGTCAAAAACACACCAAACTAAAATGCAATACAAGGAAAACAACAACAACAACAACAACGCTAAAGAAAACCTTTAGAAAAGCAAAACTAAACCAAAGCAAAACATTAACACACACTTCCATGCAAGCATACATAGAATCACCAGCAGAGTGTGTGAATATTACTGCATGTACGTGTGTATATGCATGTAGGTGTGTTGTAGTACGTGTACTAAATCGAATATTCGCTTCTACGTTTTTCTTTATTTTTTTTTTTTTCTTCGTTGAAAATCATTAAAATTTTATTCCGTATCATCCATTCGAGTTTTTTTTTTGTTATGTTTTGTTTTGATTTCGTTTTATTAGCAGATTCATTCCAATGCTGTTGAATACACTCAGAAAAAAAAGGAAGAGCAAAAAGCTCTAGAAATAAGAAAGAATTAAAAAAGGCATATCTTTTCAAACACTTATAAAAATACAAATACATTGTAAAGGGTCTTCGAACAGAGATTTTCAAATTTAGACAGTTGATGCTACATCTGTCAAATCGTTTGTTATTTATTCAGACTGTACAACCATATACAACGAGGTGTGTATCAGAGATCAGCAATGAGTATTCAAAAAGATGAGTAAATTCGAATCATACTCATAATTTCTAATACTTATACGCATTCGTACTTATTTTAATATCACACTAATACTACTCATATTCAAAGTTTGAAGTAGTCATTATACTCATACTTAACAATACCCATAATGTTGTTGATTTCGTTTCTCCTTTACTCAACATTTACAAGAATCACAAAATAAGTATGATTCACGTACGAACACTACAATACTCACTAGAAGGTTATGTGTTTGCTTTGCTTGCTGTCATTGCCTTTTTCTTTCTTCTTTTTTTTTTTGTTAATACAACAAAAACTAAGACTGTAAATTCTGATGAATGATTCGAATCACTCGAATCATTTAATGTACATAAATACATACATATGTACATAATTGGCCATTACAACCCTTAGCTTCTCACACCACTCATGTTGTCTACCTTAATTTTTTTATACTTGAGTGGCGGGACCTATAGTTTAAAGTCGACTCCGAACGACAAATTTTTTGAGAAGCTTTTCATGGCAATTTTATGTACTCTCAGAGTTTTTGCCAGAAATCTGCTGAGAGGAAGTCGCCGAAGAAATATTTTTTTTTTTTATATTTCGTTTTGACTCGAACCGAACACACTATCTACTAGACTACGACGACTTTCGCATGTACTCCACCTAGAAAAGCTGAGGCGGACCTTTGAACTATGTTGTATTCCACACATAATGGTATTAATAGGTCTTTTAACCGAAAAAAACAATTTTTTTCGAAATCCACAGAAAACACACATTTTTAAAGGGTTAAAAACATAACACTATGCTCAACGCAGTTTTGTTTTCCTTGACTGCATACAAAACCTGAGGTATTTGCAACCATTTCTATTACAATTTTTTCTCTCAGTGTATTTGTTTCGTTTTACAAGTACACAAGAAAAAAGAATTTTGTCTCACTTTGATGCACATCACGTATAATTATTATGCGAAGAATGTCAAGAGAAGAAAAAAAAAATTAAACGAGCAAAAACACGAAACGAAAAAAAGAACAATGCCATCTACTCATATATGTATATACATACATACACACACGCACTCAGTGGCACTCTTAATAGTAAGTACACCCAAAAAACAAAGCAAAATAAGGTACCATTACTAAAGCATTAAAGGCAAATAGAAATAAAAACTTTAAAATTTTAAGACAGTCAAGAGAACATACATACATGCATGCATACAAATGTATGTGAACAATAACTGCAAAGAAATGCACTGATAACAGCAACAACAACAACAACAACTGCATAAATATAAGAATAATAATGCTGTATAATGATGTTTATAATCAAAATCAAACTAAGATTCCATAAAAACAAATACATAGAAAGGCAAACCTATGCATATTGTGTGATACGATGTGTGCTCATACATATGTATGTATGCATGTGTAGTGATGAATTGCAAAAAAATTATGCCAAAAATGTTTGTGTTTTTATTTTTCTGCTCTTCTTCTGCTTCTATGATTCTCAAGAGATGTTTCATGCCGCTCAACTCAATATTTCCCTTGTCATTGAAGTTTTAAGAGTTTTCAAGTTTTTTATTTTATGTTCTGAACGAGAGAGAGAGAGCGAGAGAGATAGAAAGAGAATTTGTTAATTAAAGAAATGAAATTGGTTTTTATTTGACTACAGTTTGTTTTTGTTTCAATTTTAAGCACATTTTACTGTTAATGCTGCTCCCATTAGATGGTGACAATGCAACTGGAATTAGAATTTAAAACGTCATACAAATGCAATCACTGTCCTCTACGCGAAGGCACTCTCTAACTTGTTTATGCTTAAAATTGATGTTCAGAGGGGAGAAGAAATAAATGTAAAATTTTTAATTGGTCCCGTAGAGGACTTTATTAAAGTACAAAAGATTGCTTCAATTAAGTGAAAAGGCCACAACAACAAGTTTAAAGAAGAAAAATTCTCAACCACATATTCAGCGTCTTTGTAACGCACATACATACATACATATAAACCTAACAGATCATTGGCATTTAGATTTAGAAAGAAGAGTAGAAATACAGGAGGAGAAAACGTAGTCCGGGTGATTTAAATTGTGCTGTATGATCCGACATTGTCCGAAAAATACCCGCTTCTACTCTGCTCTTCTCGCTGTACAACTGTGTACCTCAACATCGTAGTCATCGTTAATTGTAATCACAGTGCAACACCATTCAAACGCCGCATGCGTTTTCCTCCGAAACATTCATTATTCACGCACTTGTTATGAGAAACCCCACAATAAATCCATTGCGTTCCATCCATCCATATTCATATCTGAAGGTCTGAATGAAATTGAAGCACATGCAATGGGCAGGATTCTTACTTATCACTTGTCTTTGTGGCTATGTAGGGAGAAGAGGGGCATCAAGGAAATCAAATAGTTTTTGAGCAGAAGACATGAAGAAATGTTTTGAGTGTTTTGAGAAGCAAGCAGATCTTTAAAAGTATGCACCACAAAAAACCGAAAGGGAATAGCCCGCCAACAAGAATGTTACAACGTTGCCAAACTTCTGGGTATGTGCTGTGTCACAAGGGGAATCCCTTTTCTATTGTTCAAGTGTAAAGACTTCCTCATTGTGAAACGAAAAATATTTGTTTGTGTGACTGATTATGAATGCCACACATTTGCTTTGGGTGATTCGCATAAATCAGGCTGAATGTGAGCAATGGCTTGGGATATGTTGTCCTTCCGGACCGCTGTGGCCAGTTAAAATCAATTGAGATTAGATGACCATGTTCTCAAATCGCTCGTGCAGAATATCCAATGTGGCATATACAGTGAGCGCCAACACCCACTATAATTTTAAATTTTCTATTATGTTCTTAAGTATAAAAAAGTTCCTTTATCATGAATTATTGTTTTTCTTTTAACATTTTATAAATAATAAATAAACGTTTTTATTTTTGGAAATTTATTCGACTATTCTAATTTACTTTTCTCGCTATCCTAAGAAAATGAATTATTTCAGTGGTGTTTACTCACTTTTGGTGCTCACTGTATGTCCTTTTGAAACCACATGTCATTGGTGTTCAAAACTCTGAGAATAAGTACAAATTGCCATGAAAAGTTTCTCAAAAATCTGTCATTCAGACTCAAACTTGAACTGTAAGTACCGCTACTCATGGATAAAAGTAATACACACAATAGGGGTGGTGTGAGAAGTTAGGTGGTAATCCAGACTTAAGGGTTGTAATGACAAATTAAGTAAGAAAGTAAGTAAGCACATATGTGGCCCATTTCAGCGACTTAGGAAGTGTTGTGTGCTAGACCATCTGGTTATGCTAGGATTCTCGGTGAACTTCTGCGTAAGGTACACAATATTCTTTTTTTTATTAATTTTTTTAAGAAAAATGTAAAAAAGAGAAGATCTAGAACAATTCTTACGTCAAAGTTTATGAAATTTTTAAGTTTATCTTGCATATGTTGTTATTGAAATCAAGAACAGAACAGAGAAAAAATATGTATTTAAAAACGAGGTGTGTGCCTTACTCACTCCTCTATTACCATTTAGAATAGAAATATTTTTATGTATGTACTCGTTTGTAGTTGCGTAATGATTAGATTTGAATTTTAAATCGAATATGAATTGGAATTGGAATACGAATTGAATTCATGTGAATTGGAGCAAGCAACCCATAAATGACCTTAAACTTAGGAAAATAAAAAAAATTAAAATTTATTTCTATTTGTGTTTCTATTTAGAATAATGAAAATAAGATTGTAATGAAAGATACAAAATGCTGAACTTGAAATCAATTGAATTGAAATTCTAATTGGAATCGTAGAAAAAACATACCTAAGCACCATCTGGTGGTTAGTAGAGGAAGGTAAGAAGGAAAGGTAGTTTGAAAACAGTTAAGAATTGTTAATCTTGTTAGAATAATGCGAAAAACATTTGACAAGGGCCTGTTCTATGTGGGTAAAGCATCAATAGGACATGCTACATGGGGCAAAAAAAGGCTACATTTCAAATTCTCAACACTAATGACGACACCATGATTATGATTTAACTTTCGTTTTCATAAAAATTTAAGCAACATATCAATAAAAAGCGCTTCTTTTTACTTTATTTTCAGTTTAAAATCCGGTTTATTGATTGCCATTTGCTGAAGTCTACATAAATTTCACTTTCTTTCACTCATTCTATAACATTTACAATAAAATGGTCAAGTGACCTCTCTTACTTTACTTTTACATCAGCTATTGTATGCATACTCTTTGCAAACGAAGGCATTGACATCACTTAAGATGTCTGCATGCAACAATAAATATTAAAAACATAAAAAAAACACATAATTTTACTTGTTTTGTTTTGATTTACTAACCTGTTGTCGTTTATGTTGTTGTTCTTATCAGTTGTACTGTTGAATATCCATGCCTGCATGCATATGCACAATCAGTAATAGTAGTCGCGGTTGTTGTTGTTGTTGTTGCACATGTTTTGATTTTGCAAGTTTGTTTTTATAATTCACTGAACGCATAAACTCTCACACACGCACACACACTCAAAAGCGTAGTATAAACTATTGTAGCAACAATACCATACTCTTACAATGGAGGTCAGTCAATTGCTGCATTTTACTTCGTTTTGCATAAATTGTTTGCGCCAAAAAACACTCTGAACACTGGCTGGAATGGTAACAAATGAAATTTATAAAAAACCACTTTTCTTTCTTATTTTTTCGTGTAAATTGAAAGAGAAATTCATTAAATCTTATTGTTTTAAAGGAAATTAATTTGTTTTATTGATAAATGTCAACAGAAGCGAATTTTTTGAGAATTTAAAACTTAAAGCACAAGCACTTTCACACACAAACACTACTGAACTGAGAAAGCATATTAAATTGTGATGGTACATCAGTGATGGTTGGTACTTTCAAAGTAAGCGATTTATTTTGTGAACTACATCATTTAAAACACTAAAACAACACAAATTTATACCCATCATATCGTTAATTGGTGAATATTAAATAAAAAATTAAAGTTTTCCACACCAAAAAAAATGTTTCCAATGTTTTCTCTTGACCTTAGCAAGTTTGGGCATTATTCGCGCAAGTTGTTGTGCTTGGGGCAACCGTAATAGATGACAGTTAGGTGCTTATTATGGTCTGCAGGTGTCATTAGGCACCTTAGTTAACTATTTAAGCATATATAGAACGCTATGACCGTATGATAACCGTCTTTTTTTTCTGTAATGAAAGACTATGAACCAGGCGATATATGGTTTCAATAAGACGCTAGTACGAGCCACAGGACACGACTAATTTTGCCTTTATAACATGAAAAGTTTTCAAAAAAGAGTAATTTTGAGAACGCCGAATGACGACCAAGATCATGCAATTTGACTCTGTTACATTTTTCTATTGGTTTAAGGTCTATGACCGAGTCTACGATGGTAAACCCTCGACATTGAAGCCTTTGAATACCATATTCGTTAAGTTATCGGCGAGTTATCACCTTAAATGTGGAAAAAGGTTGTTGACAACTATTTCAATAGGATCGTCTAAGGCAATGAAACCAGTTAAAGTAATTTTAATGACCTCGTATTTCGTACCAAGGCAAGATTCAATCGCTATAATAATAAAAAAAAGCACAACGAATCATGTGTGCTTTATTAAATTTTAGTGTTAAACCGTGAGGTGGATACAAACACATTGTAAGCGACAAAACAAAATACGACTGCAACCTTTTTAGTAATGCCCATTGATGAATATTGTTTACATGTGTTACACAAACACTCAATAATAGCATGTTTCATATTTTCGCCACGCTAAATCATTAAAAACGTACGGCTTTGGTGACGTAAATTGTATCTAATTTAGGAAGAAACAAAAAATCCGAATTCTACCACTCGTATTATTTATTTATTAAGCCCCAACACTAAAAGGTTATATAGGCTTTTATGTAATCCTAAAACTTATATTCTATCTTAATTGTAATTTGCCACAAAGATTTAAATCAAGTTATATAAGCTAATTTCATTTAAAAACCACTTCCCACTCGTATTATATACGAATTATTTGAATGGAAAAATTTTGTTGCGCCACTGTTTTGTTTTGCTATTAATAAACACCAGAAATCGTTTGAAAAACCAAACATTAACCAACACTACCAACTTGATGGGCTATTAATTCACAGTGAATTTCTCTATAAGCAGCTGCAGTTGACACTTTATTTATTGTGGTGCGTGTGTGTGTTCGTTGTTTGTGTACTTTTCTTATTTGAGAAACGTTTTCATTGAATTGGTTTCATTTTTTTTAAACAAAATTTAATGAAATGTCCTCCAAATCTTTAACTAAAATCGATCAAAAGGAATATTTAAAGAAATATTTATCTGGTGATAAAGTGAAGAAAAAGAAAAAAGACAAGAAACATAAGAAATCTTCATCATCATCAGCGGCCAAAGTGAAAATCATAGACGACGACATAAACCACTTGGATGGCGGCCCACAAATCGATGAGGAACTATTGCTGACGGGAGAGGATGCTCCTCAAATAGTGGGTGAATATATTGAGGAAAATCCCAGCGGCGAAAATAAACAGCCCAAATGGCGTAGTATTGGCATAAAAGAAGAGCCTCAAGATGACCAGCATAATGATAATGGCGCTCAAAATGAGGAGGATTTATGGGGTAAAAAAGCTAAAGATTTAAAAATTAAACAAGAATTTTCCATTGGAAAAAAACGTTCAATTAAAACACCCGATTATTCTCCACCACGACGTAAGGATCGCAAAAGGCAAAGTTCCCCACCGAGCCCTTCCACACGTAGACGTAGGTCTCCTTCACCTCAAAGAAAAAACAAAAGAGATAAATCTCCTCGCCGAAAACAGCAAGCAGATGAATCCCCAGATTATAGGCATAAAATTAAAAGAGAACCTCTATCACCTCAAAACTCTAAACGATCGCCAGATCAGTCACCGGTTCGTAGACGGCAAGATAGAAGAAAATCATTTGATTCCTCACCACCGAGAAAACGCAGAAGTCCAATTGAAGCCTCACCTGCTAGAACAGATAGGAGAATAGAGCCTGACCAGTCTCCATCTAGAAATAACAAAAATTCTAGAGATCACTCGGAGAAGCGAAAAACAACTAGGTTTTCAGATCAATCACCACCACGAAAAAGCAGAAATCATTCACCAGATCAGTCACCGCAACGTAGAAGACGTTCTCCAGATCAATCACCAGCCCGAAAAGGCAGAAATCATTCACCAGACCAAGCACCCTCTCGAGTCAGACGTTCTTTAGATCAATCACCACCACGTAAAAGAAGAAATCAATCAGCGGACCCATCCCCACCACGGAGAGGCAAAAATCAGTCACCACCACAGAAAAGACGTTCACCAGATCTGTCACCACCACGCAGAAGACGTACCTCAGACCAATCACCCCCACGAAGAGGTAGAAATAGTTCACCAGACCAGTCGCCGCCAAGAAGAAGAAATTCCGATCAGTCACCACCCCGAAGAAATCAGAACTCGCCAAACAGACAAAGAAAATCAGCTACAACAAGTAGAAATTCACCTCCCAATCGTATAAAAAGAGAAAAATTTTCTCCCAAACGTACACGCTGGGAGCGGCAGGAATCAGAAAAAAGTCTCTCGCCGCCACCCACCCATAAACCAAAACCTGGTAAGACTTTGGATGGCAAAAAAGCTGGCTTACAAGATGCCCAGGCATTATACAAAGAATCCATAGAGAGACGTAAGCAAGAGGATTTAATGTTTAAAAAAATGTCTTCTGATGTTTCGGGGCGCCATGCAGAGGTACAAGTACGTTCCACCGGGCGCAAAGGACGTAGAGCACGCGAAGCCGCTGAAGAAGATCCCGAAGAAAGGAGACGCAAAGAAGAACATGAAGAAAAGAAAAAACAACAGTACGAACGCTGGGGCAAGGGCCTTAAGCAAATCGAAGATCACAAAAATCGGCTACTTGAACAACAACACGAAAGCAGCAAACCCTTGGCACGCTATGAAGACGACGAAGACTTGGAGCGTCATCTCAAAGAGCAGGAACGAGCTGAAGATCCCATGCTGGAGTATATGCGTCAAAAACGCAAAGAAAAAGAAAAACAATCGGGAAAGCCACAGATACCACGCTATGAAGGACCCTTTCCTGAAAATCGTTTTGGTATACGACCCGGCTATCGTTGGGATGGTGTGGATCGTTCGAATGGTTATGAAAAGAAATATTTTGCAGTTCAAAATGAAAAGCGTGCCCGCCAGGATGAAGCCTATAAGTACAGTGTGGAAGATATGTAAGCAGTTACCGTGTTGCTGCAGGGGTATTTAGTGAGAATTTTCGATTTTCTTTTCATTTACGAAAGGAAATTTTATTGTAAAAATTAAACTTTAAATATAATTCTTAAGAAACAAAACGAATTTAGTTTGTTTGGGGTGAGAGTGGAAGCGAAAAACTGTTTGCAGGTAATATTTCATGATTTGGTTTTAGTATTCATGATTTAAATAAAAATTTCCTAAGTTCTCTTATAGAATTCTGACCCAAAAGATCAAGAAATTCAGTTTTGAATTCATAATGAATTAAGGCTTGCTTAAAATGCTATCAAATGCATTTGGAGGAGGCAAATATGGATCTATCATGCAATATAATATGTTACAGACCGCACAAAACTTGGTGGTATGGCAGCTGCTACTCAAACTAATTGACAAATGGAGCGGAAATATATCTTCTTTCGGCAGCATTTCCGATGCTCTAATGCAGCTGTCCAGGAAGTCAGCCCTACTGACGTCTAAAGATTAGCAGTAAACCTATAAAAATTCCATTCCATTTCATCTAAGGAACCTCATAACAGTTATAACGTGTCACTGGCCTTTGGATGCTCACGCCAGTAGACTGAGTATACCCCATAATGACTTCTGCAGAAGCTGCAACGGCGAAGAATATCATTGGGACATCTCTGCCATTGTCATTACTCTCACGAGGCATTGCTTAATTGGCAGTGATGCGCGGAGACTACTAGGCCTACCGGTAAATGACTTTTTCAGAGGTTGTAAATCGGTTGGGGAGGCAGATAGTATCCCTACACGCTAATATAACGCTGTTGTTATTAGATTATCGGATCGGTTATTACATTCATTCGGCTTTCAGCTTGTTTTCCAACTATATTCAGGGGCGCCATGATATAATTGTGAAGATCTGATGCTAATTCTTAAGGCTGGTTATTGAATTCTAGGTTATCATGTGTTTTCAAATCAGTTTTTTTATTCAATAAAGCTGCTACTCTATCATATACTTGATTGAGGGAGCTGGGTTCGAAAGCATATCTCTGTCTCGGCTGGTTTAAATGTCTTCTTTTTTTGTGGCATTTTGAGAATTTTACTTCCTTTCGTTTATCCTTTTAAATATTAAAACTAGCCGTAGTCTAGTAGGTAGGGTATTATCTTATTAGATGTGAGGTCCCGGTCCTTTAGATTACAATTTTAAAAATAACGCCTAAATTTTGTTAAGTTTTCCATTGGCACTGTTGCCCGTGAGTTGGGAATATAACAACCCTGTTTTTAAACAAACGCTAGTGTGTTGTGAATAATCAGAAGAAAAACAAAAAATACAAAGAGAGCATAAAGAGTAACGAAATGAGAACAGTTTTTATGCATAGAGATGCCAACGAGTTATTAACAAATAATTTTAAAAACTATTAAGGATTTAATAAAGCAAATGACTGTATAAATGATATAAAAACAACAAAAATAAATAAAATTAAAAGAAATTGTAAATTTTGAAATATTTTTAAAAGCAACAACGTTATAAATTTAATTTTAATATCATGCAATTTATTTGGTTTTGGTAACCCTGTTTTTAAATATTTGTATTTATTTTTATTTCTGTTTTGTGGTATTGTTGTTGTTTGTTAATATTCTTCGTTGTCATTCTTGTTGGACAAGTGTGTGTTTACAAACGCGTGTTTATATTGTGTTTTATTTTCTTTATTTTAGAAAAAAAACAAAAACAGTTTCAAGATAATTTATTATTAAAAAAGTGAGGTGAAAAGCAAAAACTTTAGAACCAAACCATGTTAATTATTAAGATAAAAGTGCCTTTTTTGTTGTTAAACAATTCTGAACTTTTAAATATAGTTTCTAAATAAAAATTTTTGTTAAAAACAAAACAAAAGAAAAACATTCTTCAACAATAAATTGGTGGCTGGCTGGTAAGTTTAAACAGATAATTTTGCTTACTCATCAATAACAAATGCATTTTAAAGGAACACACAAAGAGAAAATTATTAATACAAATAAAATAAGCAAAAATAATTCTTTTACATTTAAATAATCAATAAAATTCATTAAACAGAAAGAAAAGAAAAGAAAGAAGAAATATACGAAAACAATTGTTCACACAGTTATTCAGCATTGTTTGTGTTTGAACTTGCACTTGAATTGCTCGTTTGTTAAGGCTTTGTTTTGTTATTGTATTGTAGACTGTCAAAAAATAAAAAAGATGAAAAAAACAACACAACACAACAAGAAAAACAAATTTGCAAGGGCAAATCATGCCATACATCTGGCATTTGATGAAAATAAAAAATATAAAAAAACAACAAAAGCTCCAAAAAAAAATATCAGCAGCCTTTAGCAAAACAATAACAAAACAACCATTGCAGCCACAGTAAAAACACTATCAAAACAATAAATAGCCACACACAGACACACACACACTCTTAACAAATGAAAAAAAAATCTCGAAAAGCAAAACACATTGAAATGAAACGTGTTCTATCTTGTTTTGTTCCATTTTGTTGTTGTTATAATTTATGCAGTAAAAGTAAAATGTTTACAACAAACCATTCTTTTTATATGTATATCAGCTCTTGTTATTGTTGTTTTTATACGGTGTTATTCTCTGAGAGCTTTTAAACAACACGAAATGCATTTTTATACTCTTTGGGGAAAAAATACTCCGATTATTATTTCTTTCTTTGCTTTTATTCGTAGAAAACCTGTTCTATGCATGTTTTCATTTGCAATTTGGCGCGCATAATTTATGTTAGTTTTGTTGTTGTTGTTGTTGTTTACAATCAGGATTTCTTTTCTATACAAAGAATTAAAAAATCAAAACAAATAACAGAGAAAAAAGTAAAAACAAATAAAGATTGAGGCAAGGCGATTGAGGTTAGTTGTTGTCGTCGTGTGTATTGTTTTGAAGGTTATTTTGTTTGAAAATTTATATGGGGCAACATTGATTTGTTGTATTCTATTACTGGAAATTAATTTTTATGGAAACGAAAATGTAGGAAACTTTAATATATATATATGTTCCTCTTACTCCTCTAGGGAGCATAGGGCCGCAGGAAACTTTAATAGTGCATGATAACTAAATACATAATTAATAATAATGTTAAGAAAGAGAATAAAGAGAATCACTGTGAAGAGTGGCTACAACAAAGCTTTTTGAGGGACAGCAGATTTGAGATGATTAGAAGGATTCCAATAATATTCCCTTTTTAATTCTGGAGTAATTTTGTCCTTTTCCACCAGGGGGGTTTTTAAGATTTACTTCCCATAACGGAAGCGGAAAAGTGGCACTTTGACTGATGTACTACGAGATAACTCATAGATTGTGTTCTTTTATTTTTTTGTTGTGGCAGTCAACGTATTAAGAGAGTTTTGAGAAAGTGAGCGAGTTGCTTGTGGATATGCCAACATTTTGAGGACTGCATGGTGGGATTCTGAGTCCAGATTTTATGGGATATATGATCAGGGTACTCGATTAAGATAAGTTGCCCTCAACCGGAGTAAAGACAATACAGTAAGAGGATGCTGGTGTGGCCATAAAGACAGCTGTGTGAGAAGTGCTATAAGCACCAGTGACATTCAAACACGGATTCCTCTGCATTCTTTTTAGCTTCGTGATGATAAGCCTGTGATTAATAGCCTCTCATTACACCAGGCTTGCATAGGTAAGAACAGGTACAACGATGTGGTTTACATACAAAGAATGATTTTCATGGTTCGGATAAGGAGGCAGTATCTTCCATGGGGAGGGGGGGTAGTTTTCGGAGATGGCTTTAAATTCGGCATAACTAGACCGAAAATGCTATTCAAGCTATTCTGGATTGATTTCAGTCTACAAGATCTAAGAGGATCTTATGAGACGACGATAAGTACAGGGTGTGGTACTGTGATGGTTGCTGGGACATTGTAGTGTTTGAGGTTAGGTTAGGTTAGTGTGGTAGCTTTATACCTAAAAGCTCACTTGAGCACGCATAGCGGCCCGTTGTGACGCCACAGGTGAACGCTGTCCCTGTACTGACTAAGTTCCCCCGAACATATTAGAGAGGTCGGTCAGCGCAAGGTTTGCCCATCTTGAAGCAAGACTGCCCCGCGCTGGAAAACCAGCCAGAAAGTTTGATAAACGAAGCTATATCCTTGACATCAATGGACGATAGCTCCGTCAAGCAGACAAGAAATGGAGAGCCAAATAACCTATATCTGCACCTCGCAAGGGATGGGCATTGACAAAGAAAGTAGATAACAGTTTCATCCTCCTCAGTGGATCTGCACCCACGGCAGAAGTCGCCAAATGGGAGTCGCATTCTCTCCGCGTGTCTATCCATAACACATTGACCTGTAAGCATGGCCACTGTGATTGAGATGATGCCACGACCAAGTGCAAGTAACTGGTTGGTACGCCTTCTAACCATCATGGGCCAGGTGAGTCTAGCGGTAGAGCAGGACTCCTCATTGATCCAGGATAGGTTGGCGTCTCGGAAGAATTTCCATGCGATGGCCAATTTGAACGAGGTAAGTGGCATTCCTAAGCTGATTGAATAGGATTCCGAGAGTAGTGCGCCAGCAATGTATGAGCTAGTTACAGTACATATAAGCTTGCAAAAGAAAAAACAAGAGCCCAGTGTCTAAGCGTTCGGTTAGACCTTCCCTAAGACATTTTCACAAACTGATCCATTAGCTGATCAAACGGAGAATGTCGCGATAGAGCAGATTACAAAATGGCCCAAGTTTTAATATCTTAAAACGGAATGAAATTGAAAAGCGAATCTATTAGGTCGGGGCATTGCACTAAGAGGATACGAATTAGTATGTGGCACAGCAGCATCTCATCTTTTTGGAGAGTTTCTCGTAGTGTGAGGAGCTGTAGGGAGTACGTGGTGTGTCTCCATATCCTTGGATGTAAAGGGGAAAATTAAGGGTTTTTGGTAGGGGTTTCGTCGATAATCTTGAGGAGTTAGCCGACAAGGTATTGAAAGTTTCATCAGAAGCTGGTTTTTGAGTCTCCATTTTAGGCGGTTTAATGTCACACATACATACATACTATTGATGGAAGGATGTTGCTTTAAGCAGCAATCCTTTCTATGGATGGACTCCTTACTTCTTGGATTGCTTGAGATTATTTGGTTTAATTAGGATTGTAGTCATCGGGTATAAGAGTTCTCTTGAATCTTCACATGGATTCCAAAAAGATCTGAGGTTGCTGGAGAATCGGGCACCAAAACAACAGTTACAACGAAATGTTTGAAATTATAGGTCCTAGTCGAACATTGGGAAGTTCGAAAACGTTCTAAAAAGGTTCTGGCTGAACGCTGGTAAGATTATTATTCATTAGAAGATGAATTTTTGATCAGTTTAAAGGACTTCAAAGCACTCAGTCACATATGATCTGCATAGTTAAGGCCAGGACTTCTTTTAATCCTAATTGACCTCATTACATACAGTGCTGCTTAACTGTAGTTGTGTTTACAATTTTAATTCAATTTATTACAGGCACGTTAATAGAACGTCATTCCTTTTATTCCCTTCCACAACCTAAAAATCTTTTCTTTTCTAAAAAACAATGAGAATCTCTGTCCCTCTCTCTTGAAAACATAACCTCGTTAGAGAAAGTTCGAACTGCTGTGAACAAAACTAAAGTCCACCGTTTAAGTACATATTTGAAACTGCAGGCCTAATTGGCAAAGATTAATTATGGGTTTTGGGAAAAACACCAAAACAATGGCAAAATGGAAAAATGCTTTTTATGATGGAATGTCAAAAAGGATGAAAGGCATGAAAGGAAAGAAAGAAAATAATAATAATTGACGCTATTAAAATGAAAAATTATTTCTAAATTACTTGTAATTTAATTTAAAAAGAAATACGAGAGAAGAAAGCCAAATTCCTGCAGAGATGTATGTTTACAACAACATTTAGAGGGAGAGAGAGAGAGAGAGAGAGAAGTGGAAACTCACCCTTGTAAATGTACACTTGGATGGCCGGATGAAACGATAGATGGCTGTGCTTGGCTGATGTCTTAGAGAAAAACAAGTTTTCTAAGGACATTTTAAATCTCTGGTCAAGTAAACCATCCATCCATCCATTCATCTTATCCTCTCTAAAACAAAAAAACTTCACGTGCAACATGAGTTGAGTCCATGATAAAAGGTTTACTGATCTGGTTTTTTTGGGAAACTTGTTTCTATTGTTCGAAACCGGGTTACGTGTTCGTTTTAATGCCTTTTTTTCCACAACGAAACACAGCAACACATTAAAATCTTTTCTTTTTTGTTTTCAATTTCAAGCATTTTAAGGAAAATTATAAAGGTTTTCAAAGCATTGAAATGGAATTCCTTAATGACCCACCACATATGTGTGTGTTTAATTGAAAAGTTTCATGGCTTTTAAATTATTTTAATGAGAGAGTTTTCAAGTACATATCCGGAATACACGGAGAAAATTTCAAACTTCGATTGAGGAACGCAAGTAATGAAGAAGTCATATCCAGAGACCTTCTAAGTATCCGGAATAAACGGAGAAAATTTCAAACTTTAAAGAGATAATAGGCTGATTGAGGAAGGCAACTAATGAGGAAGGCATATCCATCAGCCGGATATCAGAAAGGATTCAACCATAATCCAGAAATAGAAAAGCCAAAGTGATAGAAACAAACAAAGGATAGTTGATGTTGAAATGAACACGAAAGGAAAAAGGAAGGCAAAGAGAGAGAGAGCGAGAGAGAGAGAGAGAAACCCAGTCTTGTCAAAAGTCAGCTAATAATGAAACTCTCAATGTCTTGGAAGCTAACCCCGTCCAAGAATTTTGACGCATGCGTTGACATGCCTGGGTACAAGCACACAACACGGCCTCTCCCTTCTCATTGTACCAGTAATTCTGCAGAAAGATAGGATACTCCTGTGCCACATACTAATCCTTGGCCTCTATGTGCAATGCCTAGCCCTAATAAACTATTTATTCCGTTTTAGGATATTCAATCGTTGGCCATAGTAGGCTGGAGATTCTGTAGTCTGCTCTATTCCGGCATTCCAGCAACGTCAGCTATTTTTAGAACCCATGTGAAGATTCAAGAGAACTCTTACAGCCGATGACTACAATCCTAATTAAACTAAATAATCCCAAGCAGTGCAATAAGTAAGGAGTCTATTCCTTAGAAAGGATTGGTAGTTAAAGCAACATCCTTCCATGAAAAGTATGAGTGTATGTGACATTAGATTTCATTGGAAGTTGCATGCAGATGAAAGAGGGTGAAAACAGCCTTTGCAAATCAATGTACCGCCTAAAATGGAGACTCAAAAACCAGCTTCTGATGAAACTTTCAATACCTTGTCGGCTAACTCCTCAAGATCATCAACGAAACCTCTACCAAAAACCCTTAATTTTCCCCTTTACATCCAAGGATATGGACACACACCATGTACTACCTACCACTCCTCACAATACGAGAAACTCTTCAAAAAGATAAGATGCTGCCGTGCCACATACCTATTCTTGACCTCTTAGTGCAATGCTCTGCCCTAATAGATTCCCTTTTCAGTTTCATTCCGTTTTAAGATATTAAAACTTGGGTCATAGTAGCCTGGAGATTCTGTAATCTTCTCTATTCCGCCTTTCTCCGTTTGTTCAGCTAATCGATCAGTTTGAGGAAGTATCTTAGGGGAGGTCTAACCAACCGCCTAGACACCCGGTTCTTGTTTTTTCTTTTGCAAGCTTATCTGCTCTCTAACTGCCTTATACATTACAATGTCTCGGCTCAACGCAGTACAAAGGATGCTCAAATTTGTTGGCAGTGAGAGCCTACGTTCAATACTGCTTCATTCTGCTAGAGTGATATGGATAAGAAGATTGCCTCCTTTTCTTAAATTGCATGCTGGTCCATTGCCCAGTTGTGATTCTCTCACAAACCCTTTCCGTATTGAAAGACATTGCAATTGAATTGGCACTCCCTCGAATGATATCTGCAGGAGCTATGGACGTCAGGAGGAGGAAGAGACTATCTTTCACATCGTGTGTCAGTGTCTGCTTCATACATTCTCTCATTTTCTGCCGCGTATGTTTGAACTCTTTAAAATATGAATATAAGATAAGAAGATGGCACTGATTGTCGTAATGCTAACCACAATTGCAATTCTCACACTGCCACTGCAGTATTGAAAGGCTTGCCAATACATTCGACATTCCCTCGAGGAGAAGGAAAAGTTCATCTTTCACCTCCATGTAGTAGTGACAGACTCAATGCCACAAAGAGGCGGCCCTTCTTGACTTCTGATATTCTGAGAACTTTGACAGACTCCCTAAAATAAGGTTTTACTCTTACAGGATTTGCTTTGGAGTCTGGGTAAGTTTTGAATTGCGAATGTTTGATCTCCGGATTTGAGGTTGCTTTGTGGTATTCTAATAGATTTAACCTTCGGCATGAGTGAGACTTTATACTTTAAGAAGTGTCAGCTACCAAACCTAACCTAAAATCTTTAAAAAGAAACATACATACATAATTGGCCATTGCAACCCTTCAGTTAGGAATACGGCCTAGCTGCTCACACCACTCATGTTGTGTGCCTTAATTTTTATACGTGAGTGGCGGGACCTACAGCTTAACGTCGACTCTGAACCACAGCTGTTTGAGAAACTTTTTCATGGCAGGCTTATTTACTGTCAGAGTTTTTGCCAGAAATCTGCTGAGAGGAAGTCGCCGAGGAAATATTTTTTTTCATATTTCGTTTTTAAGTCTGGCTTGGGGCTCGAACCTGGGCTTTACGTCTAACAAGAGGACGCACTACCTACTAGACTACGGCGACTACTACGTTAAAAAGAAAATTGTGCTCAAAATAAGCTCATCGAGCTAACGGATATCGCCGTGGTAGCTACTTGGTGACATCCGTTGAGTATAACAGCCCCCCCCCCCCCCCTGTACAAAAGCTAATGTAAAGAACGACGAAAAGTACGGTTTTTTTTCACAAGCTTCCTTTTCGATATCATATCGATTTTTTCTTGTTGTGTACATAAGGACAAAGGACACCACAACGAAAAAAATTCTTTCAAAAATGTTCCCAGTTTACCCGATGCTTTTTTCTATAGAAAATCTCTTAAAACAACAAAAAAAAAAGAACGATTCCGCCTCAAAGAAGAAGTTAAAGGTGATTCTTTAGAAAACAGAAAATTCAAGCACAACAACAAGCACAACAACTTTGTAAGAAATTAGAGGAGAGGGGGGCAAATAAAAGCATCTACGGATGATCAAACAACAACAACAAACAACAACAACAAAACGTAAAGATTTAAATATCAAAGGCCCAAAATAAGATCCTGATCCTTTAGAACAATACAGGGATTTATTTACACGAAAGATTATTGAAATGAAATGAAACGAATCGCAAAGGAAGAAACAACTACCATGTAAAGTTATTTTCAAAGGGAGTTACGCTACTCTCTTACTATACAAGAGGATCACAATCCCAGCCAAAGGAATGTAAAACAACAATACTTTACGTACGTTCATTTAATAAAAAAGGAAAACAAAAAAACTTGCAAAGGATGTGTATGTACTATGTAAGTGAGTGGTGGTTCTGAATTCCAAGGAAAAATTCTTTTTTTTTTATCATCGAAACGAATGAGTGTCATTGAATGAAATGGTATGCATGGCATGGTATGGCATGGCATGGTATGGCATGGCATGGCTTTGGAAAAACAACCCCAATTTCAAATTACAAAACAACAACAACGAGAACAACTTCTATTTTCTTTAACCCTCGTTTACAACAAGACTTTGTTTTTTTATTTTTCTTTTTGCATTTTTCTAAGGGGGAATCTCAAGCAGAAGAAGAAGTAAACGGCGACCTTCCCTTGCTTATGCATGTAATAGTTTTAAAGCAGGGAGTCTTATAAAGCACTTCAAGGGAATAGCTAAGGACACAATAACAACAACAAATCAAAGGAATTCATTCATTCACTTTAATTGTTCCCCGGCTAGAGTGCTCAAAATAGTCTTCGCGGCATTGGTCCACACACAAGGGAGTTGTCCTCTATTTTCGATTGGATAGTTGGGTGGTGCAAATAGTAAATTGGTGGGAGAACCGGGTTGATTAATCGGTTTTTTTGTTGTTGTTATTATTGTCGCATAAATGTACTTAAGTAATGCGATCAAAATCATTTATTGTATGACCCTCATCCTATACATGATTTCCTTGGGGGATTCCCTTCCCCAATTCGATTGCTCTGATGTATCTCACAATGCTGGCTGCATCCATACATACATACATGCATAATTGGCCATTACAACCCTTCAGTCAGGATTACGGCCTAGCTTCTCACACCACTTATGTTGTGTGCCTTAATTATTATACTTGAGTGGCGGGACCTACAGTTTAAAGTCGTCTCTAAATGACAGATTTTTTGAGAAACTTTCATGGCAGGTTTATTTACTTTCTCAGATTTTTGTGGCAGAAGACCGCTGAGAGGAAGTCGCCGAAGAAATATTTTTTTTTTCATATTTCGTTTTGATATCTGGCCTGGGGCTCGAATCCGGGCTTTACGTCTAATAAGCGAACACACGACTTACTAGACTATTGGTTGCATCCAGTTAGAATAAATCGAGGGTACATCCTCCTGTAATGCTTTAACGCCAGACAGGTTCCAAGTAAGTGTTCTCGTGATTCGTTATCCTTATCACAGGATTTACATAGTGGGCTTGAAGCAATTCTCATTCTGAAAAAGTATTCTTTGACTCTACAGTTCGTACTTTCAAGTCCTTTCCTGGAAAGCCGGAGGCAAGACTCAAATCACTATAAAAGCCTAGCGATAGTTTAGATTGTTTCAACCTCGTCTGGAGTGAGAAAACCCTATCCCGCTCTTCATTTTCGCTTTTCCCAATTATAATCTTTTAAACTCCTCCTCCCATTTCGCATAAAGCCTTCTCCACACTTCATTTCATAAGCTCATGTGCCCTCTCATTATGCTAAAATCCTACATGATTTCGAATCCAGCAAGAGTCTTGGTCTTATTCTCGCTGTCTAGATAATGCAAACTGGGGCTCAGATAAGACCTCAGGCTAATGTCAAGCAAATTTCATAGAAGCTGAGTGCTCGAATGGTGGCCTGACTGTAATATTGTTGCCTCCGTGCCTTCTGGGCAAACCTTTTGATGGCATAAACTTTCCCCTGTAATTGTATCCGAACGACCTTGATTTGTTAACCTGCTTTCCAACAATTTTCTTAAAGTGGACTCTTGTAACCCTTAGGTATCCTGGAATGATTTCACTCCTTTAAAATGCTGTCTAATCAAGGTTCTCTTTTCTTTAGTTATTCTTGAGATTTTCATTACATTTGGGTGACGTGCATTACAAAAAAAAAAAAAAATTGAAAAAATAATGAAAAGCAGGAAAACAGGGTTACAATCCAACACAATTCCTATGGAAAGGCACTTAAACACACACACACACGCACAAATACATTCACACAGAGAGACAATAAATAATGGACACAGTGTTGCTTTACTTTTGTTTTTGATTGCAAAAGAACAAGGAAAACTTTCTTGGCAAATCTCGAATGTAGTCCCCTCTTGTCTGCCTGCTGTTAAACGTGCAGTTTGGATTGATGCCAAACAACGGTATTAGAAGAGCTGCTGCTGGTGCTGCTGCTGCAACTATTGTTGCTTGTTGATGATGGTGGTTAATGCTGCCCTAAGAGAGTTGTATGTGGAACACGTGCTATAGTTATGGTTTTGCAAAAAAAAAGAAAAGGGTCTTTACAACAACAACAGCAACTACAATTTGATTTTCAAAAACAAGCACAGAAAAAGAATACTTCACTTAGCAACAGCATGAATGAATTCCTTAAGGAAAATAGACAACCATGCATCCAGTCATTGCCACTTTTTTCTATTTCTTTAAGAAAAATTGTTTAAAAGCAAAAAAATTTAATTTTTCTTTTAACTTTTTATAGCTTTTATGGCCCAATTTTGTTGTTATCACTGTTGTTGTAAAATGCATTAAAAATGTTTTTAAAATCTTTTCCATATGGAAAGTTTTTCTGAATTTTTTTTTTTAGATTGTGTTTTTGCAAAATTAGTACAGGCAGGGGGGAAAGAACCCAGTATAAAATGAATGAGACACAGGAGAGGAGTGTATTGTGTGTGTGTGTGTTGACTTGGTCAATAAACCATTTTATGTGTTGGCCAATTAATAGCAATTAACACAGCGATAAATTCATGAGAATTTAAAGAAAACAAGAGAAAAATTAAAAATTTTGTTTTTGTTTTGAGCAAACAAAGGAATCGAAAGACAGACACGCGAGACTACGTGCAGACTGGTCGTGGTTTCGATGTGTTTTTGCTAGCTAAAGTTCAAGGAAAAATTCTTTTTAAAAGAAAAATGTCTTTTGATTCTACGGCAACAGATCAAACTTTTTTTTGTTTGTTTTTTGGACCAGCAGTTTCAAGTATCTTTTTTTTTTATTATAAACTTGGTTGTGACTCTTAAGGATATTCTAGATCTGGATCCTCCTATGAGGTGATGGTTAGCCACATTTAATAGCTTCAAAACCAATGGTCTGGCAAGGCTATTGTCTGTCATTTGAAGTGCAATTTGCGAACATACATACATAATTAGCGGTTGTAATGGCCAAAGTCAATGATTATGGCCTAGCTTCTCACGCCACTCATGTTGTGTGCGTTAATTTTATACGACTACATTTACGAACATGGATCGTTTAAAAACCAAAGATCGTTTAGAATTAGTTAAACTGACTATAAAACTTGTGTTTCAAACGGAGCTATTTTTCGAGCACTATGCCGTGACTATGATCGCTGTAAACGTCCAACTGTGCTGCCATTTGGCAAGATTATAAGGAAATTGGAAGACACTGAAAGCGTTACCGATATGCTCTCGTATGTACATACATCACAATGCAGTGTTGCAAAATTGAAATTTTGAAATGATACTAAACTATAACTGCAAGAGTACTTTTTTGCATCAAATGGAACTTTATGTATATTTAATATGCGTACAGAATGGAATAGAAAAACTAACGACTTATACATGTTTCTCACATATACAAAACAAAAACAGTTGATTCGAAACGTAAAAGCACCGTTTAGTCAATTGTCGACGGAACGTAACGTAACGGTACGTTAATTTTAGCATATGTAAAGCTGTATGGACGTTTGGCTAATCGGGGCTAAAGCCTAATTCTACCTTTGGCATTATGTTGAACATGTTGCAAAGGCATTAATAGTTGAAAAGCGCACAAGACACAGAATATGTAATAATAAAATAAGTAGTGAAGGTGTAGCAGGGGTACTGCGGAAAAGTACTGAAAAATGTACTAAAGTACTGAATTTTTCAACACTGGTACGCATTGCCGAAAATATCGTTTCTGTTAGGGAGAGTATGTCGGCGGAGAAACCGAGACAGTTCACAACTATTAAGCTCTTCTTATAGTGCAATCCCCCCCGCCACTCACGTATAAAAAAATTAACGCACACAACGTGAGTGGTGTGAGAAGCTAGGCCGTAATCCTGACTGAAGGGTTGTAATGGCCAATTATGTTATGTATAGCGCAATCGGAATTCTGGATTTGAACCTCTGTCCTCTATCTTTACAATGTCCAATTTATGTGTCGTAGATACACTGAATGTGTGCTAGTGCAACCAGGTTTCATTACGGGTTTTTCAAAAGCAATGAAGCACCTGCATTAAAAAGAAGTGACTCTTTGGTACGTAGTATAGTGTGGAGATGTTGATGTTCTCCTTTTTTTTTAAATAGTTGTGGAAGAATCGTTACCTTCAATGACCGCTGAGACCGTATGATAATCGATATTTAATTTTTTTTTTTGCCTTCAATTGAAGATTATGATTGCAGCGGTAAGTGGTTCAACAAAACGATACTGCAAGTTACAGAAAATAACCAATTTTCGTCTTATTGCATAAGAAATTTTCAGAAATTATAATTTCAGAATGTGGCGATATCATGGGACTGAAATTGTGGAAGTTGCATGAAAGTTTCTATAAAACCTGCTAAGCGGTTATCGATTTCGATTAATAAAATCGAAAAAAATTGAGGAGAATCAGTAAAAAAAACTGGTTTCAGTTATTGCATACATTCGTAATTGTGTTCGTACACACATGTGTGCATTGAATTCAATAAATTTGAATTGATTTTTCCTTCTACAAACTCTCTCTCTCTCGGTTGTATATCGTAAAAGCGATTATAAAACTTTAATTACAAAAACAGTTGGAAAGCAAACTTTACCGCTGTGATATCCTTCAATGAATACAAAAACAAACAAAAAATGGGAATTCATTTCTTAATAAAATAAAATAAGAAAAAAAGGACTCCTTTGATAAGGCATAAGGTGAAGACAAGCAACTGAAGATTTATGACAAGTCTTAACAAAAAAGCCATTCTTTCTAGTTCGCGTTCTAGTTCGCTCCCTCTCTCTCTCTCTCTGTTAATACAAGTATTGAAAGACATTAAAAAAGAAATTTTTCATGCATAAAGAAATTTTTACAAAAGATAAACAAAAAAACGAAAAAAGAAGCAAAAAAAAACAAGAGAGGGATACCCCAAGTAAATATAATACATGCTGTACTACTTCTTCTTCCTCATGTTTTAGAGGATATTGAATGTCGGCCATAGGGTTATTCATTTTAAGATTTCAAAAGTAAATTTAAATAAAAGATACGAGGAGAGTTTTATTTCATTATAATGCTTGGACCATGAATTGGCCATTACAACCCTTCAGTCAGGATTAGGGCCTAGCTTCTCACTTCACTCATGTTGTGTGCGTTAATTTTTATACATGAGTGGTGGGATCTACAGTTTAAAGTCGACTCCGAACGACAGATTTTTGAGAAATTTTTTCATGGCAATTTTATTTACTCTCAGAGTTCTTTTTTGCCAGAAATCTGCTGAGAGGAAGTCGCCGAAGAAATATTTTTTTTTTCATACTTCGTTTTGATGTCTGACTTGGGATACGAACCCGGGCTTTACGTCTAATAATCTAGCACACTACCTACTAGACTACGGCGATTTCATTCATTCATTTTAGGCGACATTACTTAAGTTAATTGGTCATTACAATGCTTTAAGTCAGGATTACAACCTAGTTTCTCACACCGCCCATATTGTGTGTGTTAATTTTATTCTTGAGTGGCGAGACCTACACTTTAAAGTCGAAACTTTAAGAAACTAGTCATGGCAATTTCTATTTACTGTGAGAGTTTTTGTAAGAAGAAGACAGCAAAGAAATATTTTTTTTCGTACTTCGTTTTAGATCGTGATGTCTAATCTGGTGTTTTACCAAGAATTTGCGTTAGACTACGACAACTTATTTTGGGCGATACATTGGCAATGGTTTAACGAATGCTAATTTTCAAATGCCGCAACGTTAGGGGTTTATTTGCTTCGACATGTTCTTTGGTAGAGCCCCCTAATATATATATACCGGCGGTGACTTGACGAATGCTCCTTTTCAATGCTCTAACATTAGGGGTTTATTCGCTATGACACGTTCTTTGCTGTAGTCCTCTAGGAGAAAGTCTAATGACGCTAAATCGCATAATCTTGGTGGTCAAATACATACATACATACATACATACATAATTGGCCATTACAACCCTTCAGTCAGGATTACGGCCTAGCTTCTCACACCACTCATGTTGTATGCCTTAATTTTTATACTTGAGTGGCAGGACCTACAGAGAAACTTTTCCATGGCAGGTTTATTTACTCTCAGAGTTTTTGCCAGAAATCTGCTGAGAGGAAGTCGCCGAGGAAATATTTTTTTCTTCATATTTCGTTTTGAAGTCTGGCCTGGGGCTCGAACACGGGCTTTTTTGTTTACGTCTAATAAGCGGACACACTACCTACCAGACTACCGCCACCTACAGTTTGTCGTCGACTCCAAACGACAGATTTTGAGAAACTTTTTCATGGCAGAGGTTTATTTACTCTCCGAGTTTTTAGCCAGAAATCTGCTGAGAGGTAGTCGCCGAAGAAATATTTTTTTTTTGTGGTGGTCAAATAACATCGCTAAAGCATGAAATCGCTTGTTCTGGAAACTTCTCATGCAATAAAGCCAAAATTGGTCATACTGTGCCGATCGTTGCAGTGTCTTGTTAAAACCACAAACCGTCCAGTTCATCATCATGTTCAATTGACAGCTCATACAACCACAGTGCTCCGGATTGATGGTAATGGTTTTCCCAGAGTTATTTTAAAAAACTGTACGGCCCAATGTTCGATTATTAAAAAATTCTGTCTATATTCATAAATTGTAAAGTTTTGAATGGAAGATATGTGCTCACAGCCTTGTTAGATGGCCAGTTCTGAAATCCCTAAATGGATAACCCTGTATATCTAACTCAGTATAGTTTTATTACAACACAAGTAGACTAGAGATCACAAAAGAAGAAGAAAACGAAGAAAATGAAATAAAAATTATGAATTTTTTTAATTTTTATGGCTTAACAAATACAATAAATAACACACATGTGAACACATCATATGCATCATGTACTATACCCTCCTCAGACAGACAGTCTCAAAAAAAAAAGGAAAAAGGATTTCCCTTTTCCATTTCCCTCTTTGTTGCTTAAGCATTTTGGTTATGGCAGCAGCAGCAGCAGCTAAAATGAAAATCAATCGACTTGCATAGCGGGAAAGCAAAGCAAAGCAATTCACATATCAATTGAAATGTAAATTTTTCTCATTTTCTTTTCAAATTTAAATCATTGGAATCACCAAACAAAAATAATTGCATTTCATTCTCTTTCTCTCTTCGTCCTGTATACCCATTCTTAAGCTCACTGTTGTTCTAAGCTTCTGCTCTGCAGGCTTAACTAGTATTGCGCTGCGCAACCGCATTCTATAAAATTAAATCTCTAAAAGAGAAGGGGGAAGGGAACGGAATATTAAAGTGTAGGGTAGGGTGGTAGGTATACCAATTCGATTTGTTTAAGTGTTTTTCAATAAATTATTGCTTAAGGAAGCGGAAAAAATTTGTTTGTCAAGGAGACTCCCCTTGTAAAACTATTTTGTTGTAAGGAAAAGTGAAAATCATTTACATACTGCAGCAACAACAACAACAACTTGAACAATAAAGAAACCAAAACGAATGATTTCCCTCCCTAATAGGCAAATATAAGAAGGGGAGTGGCGTGTACAAATGCTTGCAAATGTTTGCAATTAAAAGGAAGAAAATTGTTTTCTCTTCTTCGTCACAAGTCATTAAAGACGACATGAAATCACAAAGTTTTGAAAATCAATTAAAAGAAAATTGTCTAAAGTTGTTGAGCTTCAAAATCTTGACAATATTTTAAGGGGACACATGCCCCAAGGCTAGGAAAACCGCACTATAACTTCTGCACAAGAAAAAGCGAGGCCGCAATACATCTTCTCTGTTGTTATTTAGCACTTAAGAACCAGGGCCATCAGAAATTTATTGACAGAACGTGACTGAGAGATGCCAACCAGTAGCTTTAATTAAGACGTTGACTGCCACGGCAAATTTCAGAAAACTGGCCATGCATTAAGTTTTTCTTCTTTTCCCAGCAGCCATTTATCAATACTAGCACTGATATAATATGATTTTATTCGTAGCTACACAAAAATGGCAGGCTTAGTGAGTACGAGATAACTCGTAGTTGGCACTCTAGAAGGGAACGCAATGTACGAGTTATCTCGTACTCACTAAACCAGCCATTTTTGTGTAGCTACGAATAAAACCGTATTATATCAGCGCTAGGATTGATGAATGGCTTCTGGGAAAAGTACAAAAAGTCAATGTTGGCTTGCATGGCCAGTTTTCTGAAAAGTCTTCACCCTAGAAGGGAATGCTATCTACGAGTTATCTCGTAGTTGGCAGTCAACGTGTTAAAATTCACTCACACCTTCATAAAACTGTCGCGCATGATTGAGCAAGTAATCTAATAGGGAGTAGATAATGTGTTGGCTTATAAAGCATGAGACCGTGGTTCAAACCTCAGCTTAGACATGCCAAACAAAACGGCGACTTCCTCTCAGCAGTCTTCTGCCACAAAAACCTAAGAAAGTAAATCAAATTGCCAAGAAAAGTTAGGGATAAATCTGTCGTTCGGAGTTGACACGAAACGGTAGGTCCAGCCACTCATGGAGAATTCTAACACACACAACAAGGGTGTTGCGAGAAGCTAGGTTGTGATCCTGCCTAAAAGGCCTGAAGTGATCAAACTATGCTATGCTAGCGTTATCGTAATAGGCATCTATCGGTTATCGTTACATGGAAGCTTTAAAAAAGGAGAAGGTGTTGTAATACTCACTCTTCTTAGCACAAAGTTTCTGTTTTTGTTTTAAGATTTCCATTTTTTTTTTAATTATTTAATCCCCTGAAATAAATTTTGAATTGAATTCCTATCAGAGGATGGTTTTTCTTTATTTCTATTATTTTTCTTTGAAATTAAAATCTTTGGGAAAATAAGCGAATTTCATTTAATAGCAACCAACTCATCCCCTCCCAATGATTTATTATTTTTGCTGTTTATGGCTAGTATGGCTGTCATTTTTACAAATACAATTTCAATTCGATTTTTAATTTCATTTTCTTTGTGAACGAACTGTGAATTGAAATAAACCATGACATAGCTTTACTGCCAGACACTGGAACAGACAGAAGACATTTATGGTTTTCGCTTGAATTGTTGAAAATTTTCTATTTTTCTGTTCTTTCTTTCATATTTTTTTTCTATCGAATATTCGAAAACGTTTGTGATTTTCGAACATTTTTAATTGATTTTTATTGTAAGAATTGCCATAAATTAAGTGGCATTTAAATGTGATTTACAGCATTGCCTTTAAAGATTTAATGACAGACTGTCATTGTAGACAGTGTGCAATAAAAGTATTCTTATACTACAGCATTTACATTAAAAATGGTTTCAATGAAAATGGTAAAATGGTGGGAAGTGATGGGAAATGAATTTCAAGGAAAAACTTATTTTTCCAAGGAGGCAAAACGATTTGGAAGTCACCGTAGTTTAGTAGATAATGTGGTAGGTTCTCAGACCAAATGCAAAATGAAAAAAAGTACCAAATGAAAAAAGGATCAAACGAAAAAGTAAATTTTATTTAATGAGTGTGTAAACAGATTTTTAGGCATTTTTATAATTACAAAAAAAGTACTTTTTCTTTGCAATAAATCTGTATATTTTTGACTGCAAACTGAGAAAAGTACGAAAAATCTAAAAGGTCTCTGGCATACAATCTTTAGTTTTAAACGAATGAATGTGGAAAATTTTTGTTTTTGGTACTTTTATAATTACAAAAAATGTGCTCTTCTTATTGCAAAATGAAAAAGTACCAAATAAAAACACAATTTTTTACCCTAGTGTGTCTTAAGTAAGGATGGAACTGAATTTTCATTTTCTTCAGGCAAAAAAATTTCTTTTGGTACTTTTTTTCCATTGCAAAGAAAATGTACCTTCTTGGTTTCGAAATGGAAACAAATGCAAAATGAAAAAAGTACTTTGCACTGTAAAATATGTAAAGGAAGACTGCTTTACAGTTTTCGGTTTAGAGCTTATGAGTGAGAAAATTTTTTTCTGGTACTTTCTTGATGGCACGAAAAACGTAATTAGTTTGTATTTATGCGTCCTTTAAATAAAATTTTATAAAATGGTAAATATTTTTAGGGTTTTAAAGCGGGATTTTATATTTCTATAAAGTATTTAATTCGAAAAAAAAGTACTTTAAAATTTTTAAATGGAATATAGGACCGTATGGTGATTTCATAAATTATGTGCTTTATTGCTGCAGGTATTTTACAAAGCCAGAGGGTAAACGTAACGAACTAGCATATTATTCAATAATATGAAGTCACCTTAGTCTCGTAAGTAATGTGGTAGATCCTCAGACACGCGAACATGGGTTAAACCCCAACGCCAACAAAATGAAAAATACAAACAAATTTTTCTTTCGGCAACTTTCCCTCAGCAGTCTGCTGGCAAAGACTCCCACTCTTGGGAGTCAGTCGACTGTATGATCCGCCAAAATTGACACACACACAACATGGATGTTGTGAGAAGCTGGTTGGTTATACTGACTTGAAGGGTTGTAATGACCAATGAAAGTATAGGTATCTGTGCGGCGTTAATGCATTTCAGCTAAAGGAAGCTGGGTACTTATCTATTATTAGAGAAAGTTATTCTAAGGCTCCGATAGGCAACGAGGTGCGGGTAGGCATTACATAGAATCCCTGTATACCTTGAGGAAGACATTACAGAGAAACTCTTTATAGGTTGATGGAATGGTCCCAGTGCTTTAATGCCTCCTTACAACAATAATAATAAAGATTTGAAATGAAAACGTCATATCGTTTTGAGGTTTGAAGTCTGTTTTTTAGGGCATTTAAGTAATTCAGATTTACTGCCATGGATAGGTCGTGGTAGACCCAACTTTGCTTTACGGTGCTCACGTTTGATGGATTCGGTGTAAATTCGAGTGTCATTGGATACTGAAAGACGGAGTTTTGCAGTAGCCAGCCATCAAAAATTGACTACTTCCTAAGCTTCGGATGAAGCAAAGGGCCGCAGCAAGGGTCCTGGCCCAATTTGTACTATGGGAAGCCATAATCGAATATTCGAGTCGGCCTATACTCCCCTGTAAGTTTCTCAAGAGCAGATTCTAACTGAAGACTTCTGGTCTGACAATGTGGAAGTTCTCATTAAGACCCCTGAGGTGTATAACGACGGCTTCGAACAGCTGCACTGTGTAGGTGGTGAGCTACCTGACCACTGTAGTATTTAACAGATGGAGATAACACGATGTGGTTGAATTTTTCCTTGAAAATTTCTTGATTGATACCTTACAAACGTCATCTATCAGACAGTTTTACGGGGAGGCTGGCATTTATTATTTCGAACTGTTTGGTCGGCCATAAAACTCAAGTTTCCACAACGAGGCTTGTTGAATTGACTTCAAGTGACACCAAACTGAACACTGAGGCAACTAAAACTTTTACATAAAGTAAGCTTTTCTTAAAGCTCCCTTTTTCTCATAGTTTTTAATTGTAAATATGTATTTTTTTTATGAAGTCGCCGTGGTCTAGTAGGTAGTGTGTTGGCTTATTAGACGAAAGGCCCGAGTTCGAATCCCAGGCCAGACATCAAAAACAAAATACAAAAAGTATTTGTTCGGCGACTTCCTCTCAGCAGATTTCTGGCAAAAACTCTGGGAGTAAAAAAATTGCCATGAAAAGCTTCTCAAAAAATCTGTCGTTCGGAGTCGACTTTAAACTGTAGGTCCCGCCACTCATGTATAAAATTAACGCACACAACATCAGTGGTGTTGAGAAGCTAGGCCGTAATCCTGACGAAAGGTTGTAATGGCCAATTATGTATGTATGTATGTATTTTTATTTGCTTTGAAAATTTTGCAATATTTCTTGCCTTTTTTTGCTGAATTCCTTTTAAGGAAAATTAAATACCAAAACAAAAATACAATCCCTTCCTTCTAACAGTCAGTTGATAGGAAACCACCGTAAATGACGTCAAATCTTTTAATCATCATTATGGATTGTATTTCTCCCTACGGTGTTCTTAACAACTATGACGTCAGATTAAACACAAAAACAAAACAAAATAAAAATAATATCAATGAGAGAACCAAAACAGGTACTGGCATTTAAAGGAACCTAAAAAAAGACACACAATTTCCAAAAAAAAGGGTTTTTGTTGGAATTTATTGTGTTTTTTTTTTGTTTCTTTTTTGGGATTAAAAATTCCCTCAGGAATAGCTTGCTTGCTTGCTTGTTCGCTTGACTCATATTTGTCCTGTTGCTGCTAGCTGTACTTTTGTTTTGTTGTTGGCTTTTGTTTATGTGTTTACAAATAAATAAGAAAAAAAAAACCGAACAACTACAAAGCCAAGTAACTTTAACTTTGAAGTTACTCTCTTACTCTCTCTCAGTACAATTCAATTCATTTCAACTGTAACAAGTTTTTTTTTATTTTGCTTTATTTTGCTTTGTATTTGTGTGTGTGTGTTTTTCTTAAGGGTTGGTTGCTTGCTCAAGAGTATGAGAGCCAAACAAAATTTTCTTTATAAAGGAATTTCCTTTAAAGTTATACCAATGAAGGGGTCTTTATTTCTTGTTCCTTATACTCTCTTTTTATATTCACTCTGTTGCATTCTCTCTCGCTCTCAATCTCAATAAATCTTCTTATTGTTTAACAATAAAACTCCCCTTCTTTTCGGTAAAGATATTCGCGTAAACCTGTACTTTCGCGGGTTGTTTATAACGCGATTTCGTCTATATGTACTTAGTTGTATTTTGTTGTTGTTGTTTCTGTTCTTCTTCCTGTTTTATTTTAATCATCCTTTATTATTGTATTCTTATTCTTATAAATGCCATGGTTGTTGTTGTATAAGTTTTTCTTGAAAGTTGTTGGCTTATTATCATTGCATAAACGACTCTTTGACACAGTTTTCTGTTGCAATTCGGGGAAGTCGGTTGTTCTCGTTCCAGATGTCGTCGTTTCTTCGCCATTACCGTTTGTTTTTCTTTGAGTAAACTTAAGTGTTGTTTGTAGTAGTAATAGGTGTAGTGTTGTTTAACGTTTTGTTTATTTTTTTATTGAATTTGTTCGGTTTTAATTCAATTCTTTCGGTTTCGGTACGTTTTCTCAAGGACCAAAAAGATTTTCATTTTTGTTAAAACTCTTAATAATTCAATTATTAAGCAATTCAAACGGGATAAACGGTTTTAAAGGCCTTAAATAGCAGGTAAATACTATTTTGTTGTTATGCACTCAGAGAAATTTTTTATATGTTCAAAAAGGTGTTTTAAGATAATAAAAGCTTGGTTAACTGTCCTTTTTAAAGTGAAAATAGAAAATTTTTCTTAAAGTACTAAAATTTAAAAAAAGAAACCTTCCAGAAAATGGTATTCCACTTATTATTATATTTTTTTGGTACTTTTCTTATCGTTAATTTCAAAATAAACCAAATGAAAAAGGTAATTTTGATATATAATGTCTATAGTAATTGTTTAAAATAAATTTACGTACTTTTCTGATTGCAAATTGAAAAAAGTACCACAGAAAAAAAAGTACTTTTTGAGATATAATTTTTAAAGTAAGATTGAAATATAATTTTCGATATTGAGTGTATGAATAAAAACATTTTTTGGTGCTTTTTTGATCTTCAGAAAAACCTACATACTTTGATATAAAATGGTACGAAATATTGTACATGGTATCTAAAGTTAAATGAAATTTTAAAATTGGCACAAAAACATTAAATTTACTACAATGTTTTTGGATACTTTTAAAATGAAAAAGTACCAAATGATAAAAGTACTTTTTAATCTGTAATTATTATAAATTAAGGCTGTTTTACTATTTCTAAGGACTTCTCTGTATAAAGTGTTCTTTGCAACTTTTTTATTGCAATCAAATGCAAAATGAAAAAAAGTACCAAATGAAAAAAGGATTAAATGAAGAAGTATTTTTTATTTAATGAGCGTGTAAACAGATTTTTGGGCATTTTTATAGTTACAAAAAAGGTGCTTTTTCTTTGCAATAAATCTGTATCTTTTTGACTGCAAATTGAGAAATGTATGTCTCTGGCATATAATCTTTAGTTTTGAACGAATGAATGTGGAAAAAAATTTTTTGGTACTTTTATAATTACAAAAAATGTGCTTTTGTTATTGCAAACTGAAAAAAGTACCAAATGAAAACACAATTTTTTACCCTCTTGTTATTTGCAAAATGAAAAAGGTACCAAATGAAAACACAATGTTTTACCCTAGTGTGTCTTAAGTAAGGATGGAACTGAATTTTCATTTTCTTTTGGCAAAAAATTTCTTTTGGTACTTTTTTTTTCATTGCAAAGAAAATTTACCTTTTTGGTTTCGGAATGGAAAAATATGCAAAATAAAAAAAGTACTTTGCACTGCAAAATATGTATGTATGTAAAGGAAGACTGCCTTACAGTTTTCGGTTTAGAGCTCATGAGTGAGAAAATTTTTTTTCTGGTACTTTTTTGATGGCACGAAAAACGTACTTAGTTTGTATTTATGCATCCTTTAAATAAAATTTTATAAAATGGTAAATATTTTTATGATTTTAAAGTGGGTTTTTACATTTTTATAAAGTATTTAATTCGAAAAAAGTACTTTGCCGGAAATAATATTAAAATTTTAAATGGAACATAGGACCGTATGGTGATTTCATAAATTATGGGCTTTAATGCTGCTGGTATTTTACAAAGCCAGAGGGTAAACGTATCGAACTAGCATATTATTTAATTCAAAATATATTACTATAGCTTTTAAATTCATTACACCACCATACATATGTATGTACATATGTATGTGCATGTGCCTTTGCAAAGTTCAATCCAGTTTTTGTTTACAAACGTCACTTTAATTGTTTAAAATTAATTAAATACGCAACTTGAAAGATCTTTTATTTATGAAAACAAATGCAATCAACGTAAATAAAACAAAAATAATTTAATTAATTAATTATTAATACGCTAGGAAATCTATTTTTTCTATATTTTTGTGTATTAAAAAAATAGTACGAAAATATATGAATTTATTCCATTAATAGAATATTTCATTAACATGACAATGCATTGCAAAAGAGAGGCTCACTCCTAGGCATTAATATGCAATAATAACCTCATCAACAACGACTTATTTGAGTATATATTCAAATAACACTCGCACGGTTTTTAAGCTCTTGGAAGGGGAGAATTATAACAGTAAGAGAGTGAAGGGAAGAATAGGATAAAATGCACCAAAGAGGGACTTTCCTTAAACATCAGCATCGAATGATAACTTCAGCAACACACGTTAATCAATTCAATGCAGAATAGCATTGTTTTAATACATACATACGTACATAATTGGGCATTACAACCCTTCAGTCATGATTACGGCCTAGCTTCTCACACCACTCTTGTTGAGTGGTACTACTGTAAGTACTTCTACTTACTCCTTACATTACAGGATGGGCTGTTGCTAGTCTTTCTCTGTTACTTAGACTCTAAACAAAACTTCAAAACCCGATTGTTTTAACAGAAATTATGAAAAATGTAAACAAATGACTTTTACTATTGTAAGTACTTTTTTTTCGTACTCCAATATTGTACGATTGTATTTTGCTTCTTTAAATATTTTCACGAAGAATTCTATACAATACGGTAACATTTTGGAAGAACAGATTTCACACATTATCTCTTTCTCGCCCTCTTTTCTGAGAATATCTCTAAGAAAGCCTTGTAAGCAGTGTTGCAAAATTGAAATTTTAAAATGGTACTGAACTATAACTGAAAGAGTACTTTAGTACTTGTAGCAGTGTTGCAAAATTGAAATTTTAAAATGGTACTAAACTATAACTGAACTATAACTGAAAGAGTACTTTAGTACTTTTTCGCGTCAAATGGTACTTTTGTAAAAAAAAAATACATACATACATTACAACCCTTCAATCAGGATTATGAACTTCTCAAGCCACTTATTTTATGTGTGCTAATTTTATACATGACAGTTTAAAATCGACCCTGCACGACAGATTTTTGAGAAACTTTTTTCATGGAAATTTTATTTACTCTTTAGTTTTTGACGGAACGAGATTACCGAAGGAATATTTTCTTAATTTTTCGTTATGTTGTAGATGTCTGACATGGGGTATGAACCGCAGGCTCACATCCATCTAGTAAGCCAGCATACTACCTACTAGACTATTAGGTTAGGTTAGGTCGGTGTGGTAGCTCTGATATCACAAAGCTCACTTGAGCACGCATAGCAGACCGTTGTGATGCCACGGGTGAACGCAGTCCCTGTACTGACCAAGTTTCACCAAAATTAGGGAAGAGGAAGAAGTTAAAAGACCAATTTTATTATTTATTTATATTTAATATACGTACGGTACGGAACAGAAAAACTAACGACTTAAGCCGAAAGTCCATACCATCCGTTTCATGCGGACTGCGTTACATGCAATTTTTGCTTTCTATGCGGTTCTTATTGCAAGTTACACACAATGCGTTTTATGCGACTGGCTTTTTGTGTTGGTCAGCTGTTGTGGTGAACAATAAAAAAGCAAACAAGAACATTTATGCCATTAATTACAAATTTATGAGTTTAAATATGTGATATTTTGTGCTGTTAAGTCCTACGAAAATCCTCAAAAGAACACAAGACGATTGTTTTCGGTTAATTTATCCTCCATTTTTCATGTTTACAAATAAATAAATTCAAAGTAGATGTAACATGCATATTTTGTTCATGAAATGATGAAATGTTCAGAAATGTGCTAAAAATGTATTTTTCTCTTAAATTAGTAGTAAACTTTATTATGAAATATGTTTTTATTAATATTTTTATAATGCAAAAAAGAAAAATGCGAAAATAATAATGTCGTAAAATGTAAACATATCTATCGAAACCATTCACAATAGTATATAAAAAACTGCTGACATTTTCCAACACTGCATGAGTCGCATAGAAAAGTAGAAAGTAGATCTACTTGATGCGTTCTACGCATCTATGCATTATATGCATTTTCTTATGTTTCTTGTCACATACAACTACACTGATTCTACTTTTTCGGTATACGCATGTAATGCAAGCACGCATGAAACGCATGCTATGGACTTTCGGCTTTATACGTGTTCCTCACATGCAATACAAAAACTGTTGTGTCGGAATGTAACAGTACAGCAGCCCCGTTTAGTCAAACGTAGACGGAACCTACGTTCGTTTTTAGCATATTAAGAGCAATGTAAATACTTACACAAAATTATATTACAGTTCGATAAGCTTTCTCATTGCATTTCGTATTCTAAAAACGAACGTACGTTCCGTGGACGTTTGGCTAAACGGGGCTAAAGCCTTAATTCTATCTTTAGCAATACGTTGCTAATGCATTAAAAGTTTAAAAGCCTTAGACATAAAATATGCAATAATTAAAAAGGTACTGAAAGCCGGGTGGGGGTACTGCGGTATTTTTGAAATGAAAAAGTACTGAAAAAAGTACAAAAGTAGTGAATTTTTCAACACTGATTTTAACTAACATTTGTACTGGTACTTAATAGTACTGGTACTTAGTAGTACTGGTACTTAGTAGTACTGGTACTTAGTAGTACTGGTACTTAGTACTGGTTTGTAAACAATTGATCATGGAGACTTCTTAATGTTAATATTGTTATTGTTATTTACTGTTGTCGTGCTTTCTTATTCTCTTGAGCTTAACAGTAATGCCATTAAGGTTGTTACAATTATTTTTACAGTAAGCGTTTCTAGTAAGCGCTTTTTTTCTGTGTATTTTGCACGCACAAAGAATTTATATTTGTTTGTTGGTACGTACATATATGTACATATATTTCTTGATTTAATTTCTTTCTTTTTTGTTTGTTAATTTAAAACTTTGCATATTATTTTCTTGAAATTTTATTTTTTATTTCCTGCACTTGTGTTAAATTGTTTATTGTTGTGAACTTTGTTCCTCCACATGTATGAGTACATGGATGTATGTATGTGGACTATTATTGACGTTATAAAAATAGTTTGTGCACGTCATTTAATAGTTTTTGTTTAATGTAACGTATTATTTAAAAAAAAAATTTAAACAAACAGTGTTGCTTGCATACAATATAAGAAATGAAGCAAATATTATAAAAATTTAAACAAACATTGTTGCTTGCATACAAAATAAATTGTTAAAATGTTGTTAAACAAACAGTCATAGAGTGTGTTACTTTTATTTGAATAATTTATTACAATTTCCAATCTTTTTCTACATTTTGTTTTTGCAGCATCCCGTCCTCTCCCTTATATAAAGTGTTCACTACTGCATTGCATTGTAATTCATAGAAAATGTAAGTATTTTAACCATTTTCTCTTCTTCTTCTTATTCTTTTTGATATCGTAATTTTATAAAAAAAATATTTTTGTTGTTCTATTTATATTAGTTGTTGTTGTTGTTGTTCCTGCTGTTTGTTTATTTAAATTAAAAATAATAAAATTACCGGCACATGTCAAGAATTATTTTAAATATTTAATTTGTCATGATAAATATTCATACGTGTGCAATTTGTTTGTGAAATGATTGGGGGGGGGAGGAGGCTAAAATGTTTGGAATGTCATTAAACTCACGTGTTATTAAAACTTTTTGCAAATACTTACAACAAATACTAGCTATTTGTTAGTCAACGTGTCTCGAATATGTTATTAATTTAATATGATTTTACAATGTGTTCTTCAACGAGTAATGGGTGCTTCAATGTTAGAGGATTATCTATATAGACACGGTGTTCTATGTAGCCCCACAATAAGTCTAATGGTGGCAAATTGCAATCTTGGTGGCTAATTAATGTTGCCAAAATATGAAATAACTATTTCACTCACATTATGTGGTTCGTGACACTGTCTTGCTGAAACCATACATATATCGTCCTGCTTATAATCCTCAACTACAGGCCAAAAAAGTCCATTATTTTACTCACTTACGACTTTAAATTGATGTTAACGATATTTTCAGATTATTTTTTGAATAAATACAATCCAAATAAGTCTCCACGTACAATAATGTGCAACAAATTGTCACTTTTTTCGAATGCAATTATTTTTTCACAATCATTTCGAGGTCCTTCGAGCCCTATACAGTTTTTTGCATGTTTTTTACGAGTGTGACATGGGTTTCAATGCTAAAGAAAATCTTGCTTGAAAAATCAACATTAAAAGCCTGTTGCTCTAGCATCTAGACACTATATGCTATATACAGTGCTGTTTAAAAAAATAGATTCACTTGCTCTCCGAAAGGTTTACTAGACATCTCTTATTCAAAGGAGTATATGTAAAAAAGTAACTGCACTTTGTTTACTGGTCTCTTATGAATATAATTCCGATACATTTGAAAAATTTGAAGCGTAACTCTTCTATAATTAATTGCAAGATGTCGATCATGGTGAATCTATTTTATTGAACAGCAGTGTATGTATGTATGTCGTTGTGCATGGTCAGTCATCTTTAATTGTTGTAATTAAATCGACTTTTATGGATCAAAATGTATATCCTTATGCAATATTCACTATAAGGGGCTTGTCAGATACGCCCAATTGCTGAGAATGCCATGTAATTGACAAATTCTCATTGTCTGCCAAAATTTCTCTAATAGAATTAATATTTTGGGCACTTAGAATATTACAATGATGCGCAGACCTGACTTCATCCGTAACCCTTCCTATCTCTTCAAATTTCTTAAGAATTTTGCCAAACGCCTTGCATATTGCGATTGGATTAGGATGAGCATAATCACCCTGAAATGCTTGAGAAATGGCCACGTTTGTGTCATCACTTTCGTAGTCTAGCTTTTAAACTATTTTCGCTCGTTCATCGGTTATTAAAATTTTTAATTTTCAATTTAAAATTTCTTTTATTGAAGAAATTAAAAAATTTTTTATTGAAAAAATATTAAAATTGTGCTAATTTAATGTAATAATTGGCCAATTCACACAATCCCTTGTATCGTTGTATTCATTGTATTGTTGGACGAATATATTTTTTAAAGTTGTATTGGTTTCATGCTACCAAATTATGTGAATGCCAAAAATTATGAAGAAGAATAAGAATGTATTTGGAATACGAAATACACAATACAGCATGGCATTGAGCATTCACAAACAACCAAGTGTATTCATTACAATATACACGATACAAAGTCGTGTGAATTGGCTAAATATTTCATTTTTGTATAAAAACTATTAAAAATTAAGAAAAATTCTGTAAAAGCGTTTAAAAACATTACTTTCCTTTAACATTTAATATTCTGTTTACCATGGGCCAGGATTTATTTACTTTACTGTGCTCTAAATTTTATAGCTCTTTCGCTTTCTCTCTCGCGCTTGCTCCTTCTTTTACTCTCCCTCTCCAGATAACAGTAAGAGAAATGTAAACAAACATTAATTATGCTAACGTTGCTGCTTTTTTCGACAGAATATTTTGGTTGTATGGGTGTGTGGATGTGTATGTGTAATTTTTTTTAATTTAATGTCCTGGGGTTACTTACACACACAAATTTTTTTTTGCAGTGTGGGCGTTGTATTTAAAATTATTTAAATTTTTTTTTTTTTTAAATTATAAAAGCAATTACGACGCAATATTTCAAATTACATTGGAAAAGTCTATTAAAATCTCATTAAAACGAAATTCTTAAACAGGCTTTAGAACACATGTTAAAGTTCTCAAGCATACATAAATAAAATAACAACAAAGAAAAACTAGGCCGTCGTTTTTAACCCGCAGACAAACAGGTCATTAGAAAAGGCAATAAATTTTACATAAAAGTGGCCTTGAATTTGAAAAGATTACTACTCTGTTTACTTTCAACACCGAAAAAACAACCTTCGAAGCAACAGCTTAATTGTAAAGCAAACACCCACAAAGAAATTTTCTCTTTTAAACATACAGAATAGCAGATAAGATGTTAACGGTATGAATGAAAGTAATGGCGGCCACGCCAAATGTAAATATTATGATGTATACACGCTCACTTACTCACTCACTCACTCTGTTTAACTGTAACACTTGAGATTTGCGTCAATGAAGATATGTATGTTATGTGTGTATGCGTATAAATATTATAAAAATAATCTTAAATTTGCCAAAAGAAAGAAAAAAAAATACACAACAAAATACCATAAAACTCTCAAGAATAATTAAAAGGACAACACAACAGATTAAATGCTAGCTAAAGTGCTTACAAATCCATTGATTGCTCACTTACTCTTTCACTCACAATTACTTTCATATTTATTTTTGTGGCTTTCTTTAGTAAAACAAAAAAAGAGTGATTAAATGTAGTTAGTGTTGACGTAGGAGTTGAAATATGTTTTCAAGGCTATTATTTTAAACATACATATACACTCTCTCTCCTTTACATACTCTCTCTCTCTGCCTTTCTCTCTCTCTTCCTATGGCTTGTATTATTTTACAGTTGTATACATACATACTACAGACTTGCATAAACATTCAATTTGTTTTTGTTTTCATGTTTTCTGTTTTCTTTTATTGCTTTATGTTGGAGTATATTCCTTGAGGGTGTACGAGTGAGTATATTACCCTACACACACACATGCACACACACACACTTACAAAATTGAGCGCTATAAATGTAAAATAATCCCTATTGTTACACTCAGAATGAAATTTAAGTAAAATTATCATTAATTTATGACATGAACAGATTTTTCTTAGGGCCAACACCACTATATTTGTTTTTGTTTTTCGGGAGATAGAAGGCTTACATCTGAATAAACTAATCTTGTGGGTTTCGAGTGATAAAATCAAAGTTTACTCCATTTTTGTCACTAACATACATACATACACACATACATAATTGGCCAATACAACCCTTCAGTCAGGACTACGGCCTAGCTTCTCACACCACTCATGTTGTGTGTCTTAATTTTGTACATGAGTGGCGGCACCTACATTTTAACGTCGACTCCGTATGACAGATTTTTTGAGAAACTTTTTGATGGCAGGTTTATTTACTCTCAGAATTTTTGGCAGAAATCTGCTGAGAGGAAAGTCGCCGAAAAAATATTTTTTTTCTAAATTTCGTTTTGATGTCTGGCCTAGGGCTCGAACCTGGGCTTTAAGTTTAATAAGCAAACACACTACCTACTAGACTACGGCGACTAACATAGGCAACCGATTTATTTGGCTTTTTACAGTTCAGATAGTCTACATTTGTTAGTTAGACTTGCCTGCTTAACGTATGTAGAACATGACACACTCATGTGTTTCCTTTCGAAATGTGTTCACACACTCTCTTCGCATTGCCTTTGGTCAAGTACATCGCTCCATATTATTTTGTCCGCTTCACAGAAAAGTTTCTGTCGAAAAGTTTCCAGCTGGTCCAGATGGTGACTTTCTGATTCTCGAATTAACTTTATATGTACCGATGGCTTAGCTGGTGTGACCTAATCAGTCAGTTATATCGGGTCCGCCATCTAACGTTTTTTTTTCAACTAGTGCGTATTTCGTGAATGGTAACACTTAGCTCATGTCTGATTTGACAGATAATTAGTTTTATCCTTCCTCAGTACGAATATGGTTGTGTATACGCTTGAACAACGCTGGGAAATATTGCGACATTACTTTGAACAGAAGATGCCGATTTTGGCAAAAAAAAAAATCATCTTTTCAGATGAAGCTCATTTTGATCTTGGCGGGTATGTAAACAAGCAAAATTGTTGCATTTGGTGCGGATTTTGGTCGAGAGGCATAATTGGGCCATTTTTCTTCGAAAATGAGCAAGGAGTGGCCGTTACAGTCAATGGCGAGCGTTATCGGGCCATGTTGAACGAATTTTTGTTCACAAAAATTCAAGAGGAAGATATTGGCAACATTTGGTTTCAACAGGACGGCGCCGTCAAAGATTAGTGTTACGCCGACAAGCCAGAGACAATTGACGCTTTAAAGGACAATATTCGTGAAGCCATTGGTGAAATACAGCTGCACACAATCGATAATGTGCTTAAAAATTGGACCGATCGTGTAGGCTACTGCATGGCCAGCCGAGGCAGCCATTTGAATGAAATTATTTTCCATTATTAACCGGAAGGATTGTACTTTCAAATAAAAAAAGAAATTTGAGAAAATATTCAGTAGTTTTTTTTAAAGCATTTTCAAAAAAAAGTGCATTTATTTGCACTTTGTGATACCTTGAAATACCTCTCTCTGGACAATTTAGAAGAGTGCTGTCAGCGTGATTTTAACAGATCACGATGCTTCCTGATGAATATTATGTACGCCGACTTGTCTTCCATTATCCTGACCATAGTTCCTATAGCTCTGGCCTTTACTGCCATACGCAGAACGTTTAATCTTTATTGCGATAGAACGCTCTCTAAATGCTGTCTTTAATTACTAAAAATATTTCAGAATTTTTGTTTTACCCCCACAAAAGCGCATCTAAACTGATTAAAGATTGACTCCATAAAAACTTGCATTTTATTCGCCAATACGTATGCGTAATATTAACACACAGTGTGTTTATCTTATGCAGACAGAATCTCTTCGAGTGTATTTACAACTTCGTTTATGTTTACATTAAGGCGCCCCGACACGATCAAATAAAACCATCAACGTCTTATATGTGTGCGTGTTGTCGTTATATACATATACGTTGTCGGCTGTGATTGATGAAAATCAAAAGATTTTGATTTTTTCATTTGATGAAGTTTTATTTGATCGTCTCCAACTCTGATTGACAAGCATTATCTCATTTGCTACGATATCGTCGTAATGAACACATCATCCATGCGCGGATAAACAAACAAATATTTTTTTATTGCGAATAATGTAATAGTAAACAAAGAATTATTTTTTTTTATTGTGAATATATATTTTATATTTTGTGTGTATATTTTATTTCTTTTTATATTTTTAAGAAGTTAAATTGTGTTTGGTAAATGTTCGTACTATCATTGAGAAATGCAAAGATGAAAAAAAAAAATTATATTAGAATTAATTGCAAAATATCAATGTTTACCAGCGTTGTGGAATTTAAAACTGGAAGAAACAGGAATAGAGAAGAAAAAAGAAAACAATATGAAATTTTTCATCCAAAGATTTTTCTTTTTTTTTCATATTTTCCTTTTTATCTTAAAAAAATTGTACAATATGTTAAAAGCAATAAATAAATCGTCATCCGATAAAGGCAATTTGCGAAGCGCACACTACAAAATCAAAATGCAAATGATGATTGGCGAATTTATTTGAACGTCTCCTTTCATACGTCAATCACACGACACTCACACTTATGCATTATTTGATGAAATTATTTGATCGTCTCCAGGAGCCTTTAAGCTCTCTGGTGTGTTTTTATACGATAACGTAGCCTTTCATACTCTTGCTCTTGCGCCCTTTTCTCTGTTTACATATTTTTTTTTTAATTGTGAAATTGAGAAAAATAAACAAAATACACGCATACACCCACACACACACACATGCATACAAATGGATTATATTCTTATTTTTGTTTTTATTTTTTTATGGTCTCTTCGGGAGAGAAAAAATAAATAAACACGACAGCCATTATTATAGTACTACAACTAGTACGAGTACAATACACGCATTAGGAGGCAGTCAGCCAGCCTAGTAGTATTAGTAGTTAATAGTAAAGCAATTACAATTATAAACAGTGAAAAAACATAACAAACAAATACAAGAACAAAAGGACATGCGTAGGAGTAGCCTTGACGTGTACATCTGTACGTGTATGTATAGGGAGAGATTTTTGCAAAGAAAATTAAAGAAAAAAAAAAACAAACGGGTAGAGAGAGAGAGAATTTTTTGAACAACAAATATGGCATTGAAAAAATGGAAATTTTTCTTTTCTGTAAACAAAGAAACAGAAAACAGAGAGAAGTAGAGTGTGGTGAATATCGTGGGAGTATGATGATGACCAAACCCTAAATATTAAATAGGAAAGGATACGGTTTTTTTGTTGGCGTCGCTTATTTTTATTTCAAAATACCGTTTAAAACCGGTGCTATTAAAACAAAGTGTTGTGTGGTAGTGTGGTGTGATGTAAAGTTGTTGTAAATAGTAGTAAAAAGTGGGCGTAAATAGTAAGTAGGGAATTACTATTGTTTTTAGTGTTTTTCTAACTTTATTTCAGGAAATAAGGAATTAAAAGAATAAAATAAACTAAACAAGGCGAGGAAATATGTGGTGTTTATATTTAGAGGAATTAGAAGAATAGAAAGAAGAAGAAGAAAAACAAAAACAATTGCTCAAGGTCTTTGATTAGAGTGACCATGTGAGAAAATAGTTTGCGGATATGCATAAAATATTTTTATGACATTTTGTTTTTGGAAATGAAATAATTTCAAATCATAAAAAAAATGTTCATTTACAAGTACATACAATAAATTGTTCTTTGTTTATATGTATATTGAGAGTGTTATTAACAGTGATTTCTTGTTGAGTCGTGTGGTTTTATTAGAATTTTTGTGTTAAAAATTCTGTTGATAAATATGAAATTTTTTTTTATTTTACTTTGTATATTTTACAGTTCTTTGTTTATAAAAATGAGATTTCTTTGTTAAATCAAAAAAGAAAAAGAAAAAAAAATAATCCAAATAAAGAAAAGCAATTTGTAAGACTACAGGGTCAATCGAAATTGGTAGTTTTTTTCATTTTTCTATTTTAATATGGTACTGTGTATACTGGTAGTATACAGATGGCTCCAACGAACAATTGGTGCGTTAGGAGAAGAGAGTGATTACTTTGAGATCATAGGGATTGGGGATTAACCGTCTTTTGACTTGGCCTAACAAAGAAGACTAATTGTGTCAAAATGCATGATTTTGGAATTTTTCCTTCTTCGTTCGATCATGTCATGCAATCGGTGGGAGTGTGTTATTGAAACTTCATACAGTCAGGTTTGTAATCTTTAATTGCATGCTCTGAACCGACGTCAATAGACCTTACTTACTTACTTACTTACTTAATTGGCCATAACAACCCGTTTAACGGATTTCGGCCTGCCGCAACACATCCTTCCAGGCGCCTCTCAATAGACCTCCAGGCAAAAATGCACACTAATTCTGAATTCAATGGCATTTACACAACCACAAATGGGTTCGTAGAGCCCCAAATGCGACAATTTTGCTTGTTGATGTAACCACCGTTTGAGAAATGATTTTCATAAGTGTAGCAAATTTCATTTAATTTCATTTTGGATTGCACTAGCATCCAAACAACATATCTATGGCATTGTAAAAGGCTAGCCGGTTTTAATTGTTGCAAAATACGTCAAATTGCTGTAAACAGAATCAATAATTTCTGATTATCCGGTGTCCTATATTGAGTTGATGAACAGATTACAGTAAGTTTTTATTATTTTTAGGCGTTCTTTGGTTGTTAAACTATCCGATCAAAATTCGTAAATAACAGAATTTTCACTAAATAAACTACACTCAGGCGAAAGCCATATCAAAGTTAACATCGTTGCCAGATCGACGGTTATTGAAGCATTAAATGTCAAACCCGACAGTCCGATATCCTAGGAAAAGACTTGAGTTGTGGAGGGAAAGTTTATGACAACGATAAGTTGTGTAAAGAATTATCGATTATTTTTTTGCAGTAAAATTTAACCAATATGCGCTTATTGCCCCATTTTTAAAACAGTAAGATATTGATCAGCTGTGTGGTATACCATATAAATTCCAATAAATACAAAAAATCCATGTTTTTACAAGAAAAAAAAGTTGGGCATATAAGGGTTAAAATAAAAAAAATTATTTTTAAAGAAAATCCAAAAATTTTTTCAATAAGTATTTTTTTTTTTGCAGAAAACTTTCGCTTTTTAACACAAATCTTTTAAAATATTAAGTTTTTATTTTGATTTCTTTTGATTTAATTGCCTTCAATTTAATCAGAATTAATCATGAAAAAAGAAACGCAATTTCAATTGTTTTTCTAAGTATGATAATCGCAAGGAATAGTGTTGCTGGTTCTAACCAGTTTTTTTTTACCACACTGCCTATGCTAGCTGCTTACTCTAGTGATAATGGATGTTGACGTTCAATGACAACAATAACAATAGAAAAGCAAAGTTTATGCAAATAATTTCAATCAATTATTCTGATGCTTTTTAAAGTTTTTTGTATTCAACTTCCTTTTTTAATGGATTTGTTGTTCTTAAAAAAAAAAAAATTTGCAAATTTTTGTTTACTTTTGACAAATAAAAACAAGAATTTTGTTTGTTGTTGTCTTCCATTTTGTTGTTGTTGTTGTTTTTGTAAATTAAATAATAAATTGATGTGAATCATGCCAAACAGATACCGAATTTGGTAAACAAATGCAATGCGATTAAATGATGTGTGTTTTAATACGTCATATAATATTTGTTTACTATTTAAAATGATTAAATTTTAAATAAAAATATTAAAAATTATTACATTCACTATTTTATATAAGCATACCTTCCCCTACCCATTAAAAGAAAAAGGTAAACAATGTGATGTTGTGTATACAGACCAGCTGAAAATGAGTACAAAAAGATTTTATTTATTGAATAATGACAAGATAACTGTAAGCAAAAAAAAAAAAACAAACGAGTGGGAGTTATATAAATAGGGAGAGAGAGAGCGAGAGAGATCGAATGAGCATGATTTGTTTTACATAAAAAAGTGTAAACAAAACCAAGCAAAAAAAAAAAAGCTTCTTAATGGTCCCATCACAATATTTTTCCATGACCATGAACTTGTCCATTGGAAATTCTGTGAGAAATATTTACGATTGTATTGTATTGTTATTATTTGCTGTTATTGTGCTCTTCGTATTCCTATTATATCATCCTGTTGATTTCAAGCCTAACACTCTCTCCCACTCTCTATTATATGTAGTAATTGAAAGCACTTGGTGTACATACATATGTCCATATATGTGTCAAGTTGTTCAAAAAAGAAAAAGAAAATATAAAAGAAAAATCAAAAATAAACAAAGAAAATAAAGTTAACGTAACTGTACTGACAACAAAATATTCTTCAGTACAAAAGCCTCCCAACTCCTTCTCTTCAACACAGATAACAGTTAATAAAAATTTCCTTATTATGATTTAAATTTTCACCCTCAAAAGAGCAACAAACACAATAAAAAATTTAAGAAGTTTAACATCACCCACCACTAGCTTACAGAAATCATACATGCATTCCAACATAAACACGCAAGACTACTATTTTGTGTGTGAGAGAGAGAGAGAGAGAGAGATGGTGAAATGAAGTGGCGTTGTATGGTGGAGTAAGAAAAATGTAATACAAGGAGAAAAACTTGTTTACATTTTTCCCTTTAAAGCAGAGTACTTGTCTCAAACACCCACATGTATGTAAATAGAAACATTTACATACATACGTAAAGTTCTATCCCCTCTCTCTCTCTATACATTGTAATGTAATGTAATGGTAATCATGCTTAGGCGGCATACATATAAACAAAGGAAATACAAAATCATAACAGAGAATCTTATAAAGAGATTTATAATACAGACAGTATACACAGAGAGAATATCTAAGACTTTTTATAAAAGGAAATACTAAAAAAAAGAAAGAAGAAGAAATAAAAAAAACACAAATGAAAACATGTGTTGAATATTTTGTCTATATTTTCTGTATCTCGCTCTCGCTGGTTTTCGAGACTGTTTCAGACTTTACTTTATTGTTTTTTTTTAATTTTTTAAATATTTATTTTGTTTGTTTTTAGTATACATTGTACATACAATATAGTCTTTATATCACAAGATGTGCTAACGAATATTAAAAACAAAACAAAATAGTAAAAACTCACATACATATATTGCATATATTATACGTTTGCATGAAAGCTTATTCAACACACACGCAGCCAGAGAGATAGAGTGAGAGAGTAAGCCATAGGCTATAGGGCAAAGAGGGAGGAGGAGATGTTAACAAAATATTTGTAAATAAAATTATTATAATATTCGAGGGTTGTCCCCATTAATTGTTTATTTTTAAAGAAAATTTCCCTAAACTAATAGTTTTTATGGATAGTTTTACTATAATATGATGGCGTAAAATATTCTTTGGAATTATTTCTAGGCAATCAATTAATATTCTAAAGAAAATCCGCTATAGAAACGTTTATAACGCATCTACAAACTCTCAATAATGTAAAATATCGTTTCTAAAATATTCATAGAAAAATGTGGTTATCGATAAATGTTCTATGGTAATATTTATTAATTAATATATTTTCAAATATAATATTCATTTATCGATAGATTTTCTAAACATAAATTTTAAATTAAAAATTATTCTTTCTGTACGACAAATTAACGATTAAAATTTTATTTAAAAACTTAGTTATCGATAAATTTTCTATATAAAAAATGAGAAATCGATAAATTTTTTGCGTTTAAATTTGGTTATCGATAAATTTTCTGTATAAAAATTTAGTTACCGATAAATTTTTAATATAAAAATTTCAAAATCGATGAATTTTCTATATAAAAATTTTGAAAACTATAAATATTCTACGTTAAAATTTGATTATCAATAAATTTTTCATACTAAAATCTAATCTTTTTTATATAAAAATTTGGTAATCGATAAATTTTCTATACAGAAAATTAGTTATCGATAAATTTTTAAAATAAAAATTTCAAAATCGATGAATTTTCTACGTTAAAATTTGGTTATCGATAAATTCTTCATACTAAAATCTAATTATCGATAAATTTTCTACATAAAAATTTGGTTATCGATAAATTTTCTATATAAAAATTAAGTTATCGATAAATTTTCTATATAAAAATTAAGTTATCGATAAATTTTCTATATAAAAATTTGGTTATCGATAAATTTTATATATAAAAATTTGGCTATCGATAAATTTTCTATATAAAAATTTCGAAATCGATGAATTTTCTACGTTAAAATTTGGTTATCGATAAATTTATCATACAAAATTCTAATTATCGACAAATTTTCTATATAAAAATTTGGTTATCGGTAAATTTTCTATATAAAAATTTGGTTATCGATAAATTTTCTATATTAAAATTTAGAAATCGGTAAATTTTTTATATAAAAGTTTAGTTATCGACAAGTTTGTTTTATTAAAATTTGGTTATGGCTACATTTTTTATATGAAAATTCAGTCAATGACAAATTTTCTAAAAAAAAATACAAATCAATAAATATTCTATAATATTGAATTTCCAATTTTTATATAATAATTTTATTATCGATAAATGTACATATAAAAAACTAATTAGGTTGCCTTTTTAAAAGAAAAATTCAGAAATCGATCAATTTTCTGCGGTACAAATTAGTTTCAAAAGAAAAATTTTGGTTATAAAAGTATTTTCTGTGGGAAAATTCAGTTATCGATAAATTTTTTGTATATAAATTTAGAAATCTATAAATATTCCACATAATCTGTTAACGATAAAGTTTAAATTGCAATAGAAAATAATTATTTTTTTAAAGTGAAATTTTTAAATGAATATTTATTTATTAAATGATTTGAAAAATGTTTTACAGTTTTATCAAGCCTAACCTCGTACACACCTTAAAAGCGCAGACTCTAAAACAGCTGAGCTTTGCTATATTCAGTATTATTTTGATAAACATATACACATGCATACACATATGCAAACACATGATAATATAGTATAACAATACAATAACAAATGAAATTTAGTGTCGACAAACCAAAACACAAAGAAATGTAAACATTAAGTAGTTTAGTTAGAGGAAGAGCAGGAAAAAAAACCTGGAATAGATAGTAAATAATCAAAAGAAGGAAAAAAAACGTGAAGTATATAAATAAACAGAGAGCCGAACCATTTTCATTTCACACTGCCATACAGATGGGAGATTTGCACAAGCAAATCAAAGAAATGTGCGAGCAAAAGCTTTTTTTTTTGTTGAAATAATCAAAACACTTTAAGAGCAATAGCAGTGTCGAGTGAGAGAACAATACACAGAAATATGAGAGAGTAAAGAAGCAAAGTTTAGCAAAAATGGAAAAAAAAACCAGAAAAGTTTGTGTTTTATTCACAGTGTATAGTGGGACGTATGATTATTGTAAAAATTTTTATCAAACGGTCAAGAACGCTATTCTTAACAAAACGCTTTAAACGGAAGAATTTAATACAAAAAAATAAAGAAAAAAAAATACAAAATAAAAATATTTATTGGACAAGAAAAAAGTGCACAAAATAAAGTTTTTAATTTTATATTTTTGCTTTTGCTTGTCAAGCAAGTGCAATAAAATACAAATTTTTAGATTAAATTTTAAAAAATTTAATTTTTAAATTAAAAAAACCCACAATTTTTTTTTAATAAAAATGTTACAATAACATAAGTGCAAAAAAAATCAAATCACAAGTACAAGTGCAATAAAAATAGAAGAAAAAAGTGTAATAAAACATATGTTTTAAGTTTTATAAAAAAAAATATAAAAATTAAACAAAATAAAATTAATTAATAAATTTTTATAGTTTTTTAAAAGGTATATGATGGTAATTTTTTTTTTTTGTTTAATATTTTCGAACGTTGTGGAAAAAATAAATCTCTGCCCCTTTTAAAAGTAAAGCGAAAAATTTCGAATAAAAAATTTTTTTTTATAAAATTGTGAAGCTGGTTTGTTTTTTTGAAATTAAACGTGAACCAGTTTTAAATGTTTTGATTTTTCTGTTTTATTAACAAAAAAAAAAATTCAAAAAATACACAACAAATTTACATAATTTATTTACATATTGAATACTAAATATATATATATATATATATACACTGTACGACATTAACAATAACAAAAACAACCATAACTATAGAAAGAAAAACAAAAAATAAATAAAATAAAGAAAGAAAGAAAAACAAATAAATTGTCTCATCCACCGCATCATCATCATCACCCCCTTCACAGTGTTTTGGGATTTTTTTTTATTTATTTTTGTTTTGGTTTTCATTGTTATTGTTTCTGACACATTGTTTTGAAGTGTTGTTGTGGACTCTGCCTGCGTGTGTGTGTGTATGTACATATGTATGTGAATGTGTAAGCGTGGAGGTAATGAAATAAAATGTGAAAAAATAAGAAACAACAACAAAAACGATAGCACATGTAATAAAATACTTTAAGAACAATAACAACAACAAAATTCAAATCAAAACAAAATAAATATTTTGTAACGGTCATCACTCCCCAACTTGCTTGGCCACTTACATATATTCACATTCCCTCACTCTCCTCTCTTTTAGTGTTTCATACACTTGACTTTTAAGTGTGATTCTATTTTGCTTTAATTAATGTTCTCCCTTCACTGCCATTATAGAATTTATTCTAGGGGAGTAAGGGCAAGAAGTGATTGGCCCCCTTTAGCCAAAAAAAAAAGGAAAAAGAAATTAATTATAATATTAAAAAAAAATATCGACTAAATTGTAACTCAGCATTTAATATGTAAATTTAGTTGAAACTGTTTCAAATATTTCGTTCAAACTATTAAAAAAAAGATATTTCGACGGTTTGTTCATAACGGACACTAAATCGATAATTATCGATAAAGTACTTCTTCAATAACTGAAGTTTTGTAAAAAAGAAAACCACTATACTGTAAAAGATAGATTTTTCTATATTACTTTTATCGATAAATTACATTACCTATCGAGTATAACGAAATATAATTATAAAAATTATCATTTTTTTCAAATTTATCGACAATTAAATTTGTGTACAGAAAATATACCTTTAGTTAAGTTTGCTTTTAAAACTGAATCGCTAGTTAAATTTTTCTTACAAAAAATTATCGATAATTAAATTATATCATAAAAAATTTACTTTGTAATAGTTTTTCCTATTAAAAATGTATCGGTATATTAAATTTTTTCAAAAGAAAATATATCGATAACTAAATTTTTTTTAAGGGAAATTTATCGATAATAAATTTTTTCTACAAGATGATATTTAATGACAATAAAATTTTTTGATAATGAAATTTTTCTATAGAAAATTAATTGATAAATTAATTTCTGCATAAAGATATATCGATAACGTAATTATTCTATTAATAATTTATGGATAATAAAATAATGAAATTATCGATAATAAAATTTTTCAATAGAAAATTTACTGATAATTAATTTTCTGTATAAAAATATATCGATAACGAAATTTTCAAAATTATTAATTTATCGATAATTATCGATTCTATACAAAATTTATCTATAATAAAATTTTTCATTGGAAAATTTGTTTATATGTAATTCAATTTCTGCATAAAAATATATCGATAACGAAATTTTCACATTATTAATTTATCGATAATTATCGATTCTATAGAAAATGTATCCATAAAAAATTTTTTCAATAAAAAATTTACTGATAATTAAATTTCTGCATAAAAATATATCGATAACGAAATTTTCAAAATTATTATTTTATCGATAATTCGATTCTATAGAAAATTTATCGATAATAAAATTTTTCAATAGAAAATTTACTGATAATTAATTTTCTGTATAAAAATATATCGATAACGAAATTTTCAAAATTATTAATTCAGCGATAATTATCGATTCTATACAAAATTTATCCATAATAAAATTTTTCAATAGAAAATTTGCTTATAATTAAATTTCTGTATAAAAATATATCGATAATGAAATTTTAAAATTTATTAATTTATCGATAATTCGATTTTATAAAAAACTTATCGATAATAAAATGTTTCTATGGAAAAATTAACGATTATTAAATTTTTCTATAGAAAATTTATTGTTAACTAATCGTTTCTGTAGAAAATTTATTGTTTTAAGTTTTTTTTTTTAATTTGAATTTAGTTTTATTGATAACAAAAAAAAAACAAAACAAATCAAAAACAATCATTTTTCAATTACTTTTTGTTTAATTAAAATTATAAAAATTGTTTATTTTGATTGTTTTTCTTGGTTAATATTGTTATTAAACACATTCTCGTTTTCATTTGAAGTACAGCAAACGTAAACACACTTTAATACACATACACGCACACCCAGTCGCAAACGAAACTTCTCCTCTTACTTCGCGAAATAATGGCAAAAACTGTGAGTGTGGTGATATTGTTTGAGTGATTGGTTGGTTTTGAAAAAAAAAATTTTAAATATAATTGAGCAGTTATTATGGGTGTTTGGGTGTGAGTGAGAACGTATGTAAGTGCATGTAGGTTTGTGTGTGAATTAGTTTTAATAGAATTAATCGTTTTGACACGCAATGATTTCGTGATACCTGTGTATATGCATATACACCGCTACACATACATCAACAAACATTTGTGCAAATACACATACATACATACATACATGCATAATAAAAAATCAAACATTTATAACAACAAGAACAACATTAATAAATCATGTTTTAATTTTCTCTCGCTTCTCTTACTCTCTTTTTCAATTTTTCATAACAATTGCATAGAAGTTTAAACAAACAACAACAGCAACAATAGCGGTAGAAGAAATAGAATATAAACAAAAGAAAAAATCAAATAAAAACTAATAAAAAACAACAAACTTAAATAATAACAACAAAACACAACAATAACAATAAAAAAAACAAATATAATAAAAAAAGGAAGGAAAAGAAAACAACGGCAAACAACAAATCAAACAAACAAACGAATAAAAAAATGTGAATAAATTAACGAAATTTAAATAACAAATCAATACAATATTTCTCATCTTTTCCTATTTCTTTATATAAAAAATCTGTGGTGAAATTAGAAAAAATAATAAGACAACAACAACAATTACAACTTTAAAGCAAGCAGACGGTGGAGCCGGTTGAGCGGTTATAGGTTTTAACCTTTACCCCCTATTTTTTTTAACAGCGGAATACTTCGTCCGCCTTTGAATATTTTTTTGTTTGTTTTACAGGTAAGCTGGCAATCTTTTTGTTTTGCTTTTGTATTTGTGTTTATATTAGAAATTATACAGAGAAATGCTTGAAACAGTAAATACCACACAACGATGTTGTAATAATTGTGTTGAACTCTCACTTTTAGGGTAGAAACAGAGAGGGAGAAAGAGAGAGTGTGTGTTGGTAGTTAAGAACACAACTCGTTTTTAAAAGACAGAGATTGTGTAACACTGTGAAACTCCACTCTCTCCACTTTTCAAAAGAAAACAAAAGGGAATCACGACCACCACCTCTACACTCACCACATACAGGCATACACTCACAGCAATAAGTTGGTAAAATTATATTCTTTTTTTTTAAGAATAACAAAAGAAATGAAATGAATAGAAAACAGCACAATAATTAGTTTTGTTTCTCTTTTTAAACACTATTTATCATGTTTCCGCCGAGGCGGGGGGGGGTCAGTTTTTCGAGTTTGTCAAACAAACAAAATTTTAGAAAATAGAATAAAATGGAATAGAATAGAAAAAAAGGGAATAAATAGGAAAAGAAGAATAGCAAGTTTTTTTTTTGTTGTTGTTAATATTTCTTAAATAACAATAATTTTTTGTCTATTTGTATATGCTGGCGGCTGCTCTCACACACACCGATATCTATTAATAGCCCTCCTCCGATTATCTAACACTTTAAAATTCTTTTTTTTTTAATCTCTTGTTTTGCTTCCATAATCCTAAAAAAGATTATTTTGAAATATTCTCAACAACAAAAACTTAAATAGAAATAGACAGTGAGTTGAACACTTCTAATATTTTGAAACAAAAATAGCAAAAAAAAAAAAAAAATAATAATAAAAAAACATACCCACTGTATAGTGTATTTTTTCCTTTCTTTTCTTCTTTCTTTGCCAAATAATTTTAATTAATTTATCATTTTAATTGAAGCCACAGAAGAGAAGAAAACATCTGTAAATATTTCAAAATGACATCATTTAACAAACATTTGGTAGCACTTTGTTTGTTTGTCGTTTCATTTCTTTTTGCCATAATTTAAGCCGGTATTTCATTATTCTGAAAGTAAAGAAAATAACAAAGAAAAAATGTTGTCAATGAATTTCATTTTTGAAAAAAAACTTAATTTAATAATAAACAGAATTCTAAAGAATTTCTAAATAACTTTTCTCGATTTTTTAGATTTTTCTATTAGAACTTGTACGATAATAACATTTTTTTTTATAACAATTCGTTGATAATAAAAATAAAAATGTATCGTTAATTAAATTTTTCCATAGAAAACTTATCGATAATTAAATTTTTCTATACAATATTTATCGATAATTATATTTTTCCATAGAAAACTTATCGATAATTAAATTTTTCTATAGAAAATTTATCGATAATTATATTTTTCTATAGAAAATTTATCGATAATTACATTTTTCCACAGAAAATTTATCGATAGTTACATATTTCCTTAGAAAATTTATCGATAGTTACATATTTCCATAGGAAATGTATCGATAATTAAATTTTTAAATATAAAATTTATCGATAATTATATTTTTCCATAGAAAATTTATCGATAATTATATTTTTCTATAGAAAATTTATCGATAATTACATTTTTCTACAGAAAATTTATCGATAGTTACATATTTCCATAGAAAATTTATCGATAGTTACATATTTCCATAGGAAATGTATCGATAATTAAATTTTTAAATATAAAATTTATCGATAATTATATTTTTCCATAGAAAATTTATCGATAATTAAATTTTTCAATACGAAATTTATCGATAATTATATTTTTCTACAGAAAAGTTATATAGAAAGTTAAATCATCGATAATTAAATTTTTGTATATAAAATTTATCGATAATTAAATTTTTCCATACGAAATTTATCGATAATTAAATTTTCCATACGAAATTTATCGATAATAAAATTTTTCCATACGAAATTTATCGATAATTAAATTTTTCCATTGGAAATTTATCGATAATTACATTTTTCTATAGAAAATTTATCGATAATTAAATTTTTCCATAAAAAATGTATCGATAATTAAATCTTTCCAAAGAAAATTTATCGATAATTAAATTTTTCCATACGAAATTTATCGATAATTAAATTTTTCCATACGAAATTTATCCATAATTAAATTTTTCCATACGAAATTTATCGATAATTAAATTTTTCCATAGAAAATTTATCGATAACTCAATGTTTCTTTGAAAATATCGTCTATAACATTTCTTTTCTGTAAGAAATTTACCGATAAAATCTATTTTAAACAATATGTTCTGGTAATTTAAAATCTTTATATTAAAATATTTTTATTTAAATAATTTTTCATGGCTTTCTTCGCAAAATATGTATGTATTGAAATCGTGACAAACTTATCAAATACCGTTAATGGCGTCTGGATTATTCCCGTGAATCAATCTGTGATCATTCATACTACGTTTTGTTTATTCTATTTCCGCATTTCATATAAAAAAAATAGGTCACCACACTATTTTTGGGGACTTAAGCCATTATTTTGATCGTTTATTTATTTATTTATTTTTTTTTACCAACCCACTCATACATCCCATTAATAAATTTCATTTTATTTTTAATTCTCTTCATTCTTATTATGTTCACTTGTTATTTGCATGCGAAATTTCGCGAAAAGATTTACAATTTAGCTACTGATACGCCCCATAACAAGCATCACTATGGATTTCAGCAATGCTGAGGAAAATTATTTCAATTTCTTTTTTTTTCAAAATCTCTTTTATTATCGCGCTTTTTTATTTCTTTTTTTTAAACTGCAACGCAACGTGAGTTGTCTACGCTCCTCACACACTAAATATTTTTGTAATTTTTTTTTTGTAATTAAATTTGTAATAATTTTTGTTCAAGTGCATCAGTGTCTAGACATTGCAAAAGTATTTCATTATTTAATGCATACCCTACACCAATTTACTTGTATTATGAATTCAAACAACGATAATAATAATCGTAATGAGGAGAAGGTGTTATCTAAGTGAGCTTTGTGGCTATCTTAACATTATTGTAATAGAAAATTAGTTCTCTGCCAGGATGCTGTAAATTTTTTTAGTTTTAAGATAAATAAGTGGAAGAGGAGGTTATCGATTACTTTTTTTATAGTTTTTCACTTATTGATAAATGAAATTATAATTATATGTATAAATATATCTCTTTATTTTAAATTTTAGTTATCGATAAATATATTTGTTATCGATAAATATTTAATAATAAATTTTTTTAAATATAAATTTTAGTTATTGATAAATTTTTTATTACAAATTAGAATTTTGTATCTGAAATATGTTAATTTTCAAATCTATTATCGATGACTGGTGCATAGTTTCAGTTATGGATAAAATATTATCGTTAAATTTTAGTTATCGACACACTTATTTATATTGAAGATATCGATACATTTTTATTTTAAATTAAATAAAATTTTCTATTTCATATTGAAGATATCGAACAATTTTAAAATTTATTTTGAAGTAATCGATAAATTTTTTCTTTAAAGTTTTAGATACCGATAAATTTACTATTATTTATCGATTAATTTAATATAAAATTTTTTTATGTGTATGTTCGTATACATACATACACATTCATATGCATGTATGTATATGCGCTAGTGTAATTTATATTTTTTTTATTTTGAAATTTACATTTTTTTTATTATTATTATTAAATTTGTTTTTATTTTAATATTTTAATTTAATTTTATCGGTCATTGGCTGTTATTGGCCTTGAATTCTAGAGACGATAGACAACAAATACACCCAAAAGACAATTGATTCAATTTTTTTAAAACAAATACACTTTTTTTTCTGTGTTTTCTATAAGAAAATTACAAGTAATTTAAAAACAGAAATGAAATCAAATTTAAAATTTTTATAAGAGATGTAGAGAGAAGAGGTGTTTTAATGCCTTAAATTGTTTTGTTGTTTTTGGTTTTTTCCTCCAATTGCAAAAAAAGAGGAAAAAACAAAAGAACAAATTTGTTGAGATCAAAAACAATGAAAATACAACAACAATACATAAATAAAACAATTTAAGTAACAACTACAACAAATTAAAAAACGTTTGTTGTGTTGGTTCTTTAAGTAGGCAGGCAATAGTATTCGGCTTTTTTTTCGGGAGGTTAGAAAGTGAGAGAACCAAACACGTCGACGTCAACGTTAGCAGCAACGTTCAAACAGAAAACAAACAAACCAACAATATAATGGGCAAACAATTTCAAATAAAAATAAACACTCTCACATACATACATACATGCACACAGAAAACACGCACAGGAATTTATAAACTTATACACATGCATGATACTATGTGTAATAGAGATGGTATATGCCTGTGTGTACATGCCATCACTGATGACGATGGCGACGTCATGTTTTCTTTTTTGTTTTTCAAAGTTATTTAATACTTTTCTTATGTTTATTTCTTTATTTCTATTCTTTCTAATTTTAATATTTTCTTTTTTATTTATTCTTTCTCTTTTTTTTGTTACTGTATTGTATTGTATTGTATGTTGTTTCTGTTTCGTATTTCAACCATTGAAACCATTGCCAGAAATGGTTTTCACAACAAAATTAAAGTGTTTCTATGGTTTTTAAGTACTTTTTTTTTGCTATTTAGCTGGCTGAATAGGCGAAATAGTTTTAGTCTTTGCAAAAACAAGGGAAGAGAAGCAAGAGAAGTCATTTGAGATTAAAAGAAGAAGATTTTAAATCTATTCAGCAAGAAAATTATAAAGAGTTTTACAAGTTTTGCTTAAATAAGTCAATGATCTTCAAAAATAATCACTTCTAAAACAAATTCAGCTGGCTTATTAATGGAAGAATAAGAATATTTCATTTAAAAATGGCTTTTAATTATTCATTGCTGATTCGTTTGCATAAATTAATGACTCTTTAAACTTTTTATGTTTTTGTTAAATTTTAAATTGTTTTTAGTTTATTCAGCTAGCTGAATAATTGATATATGGTAAAATATTTTAGAAAGTTGTTTTATTTATAGAAATTAAATCACTTTAAAGCAATTCAGCTAGCTGAATAAATGTAATGAATGAAGTCATGCGCTAATTTGTGGAATTTAACATTGGTTATGTCAATTTAATTAGCTAAAATACAAATAAAAGCAATTCAGCTAGCTGAATAAATATAATCTTTATTAAAGTTTGTTTTTTAAAGAATTTTAAATGAATTAAATCAATGCAGCTGGCGGAATACCCTATATGTATTATTATGTTTTAAAAATAATAGAAATGTTTGACTATTTAAAGAAATTGGAAGTTTTCTGAAGCAATTCAGTTAGCTGAATAGATATAATCTATAAGAAAGTTTGCTTATTTAAGGAAATTTACGTGAATTAAATCAATTCAGCTAGGGCTGAATAGCAAATATTATAATATATTTAAAATTGAAGTCGCCGTGGTCTAGTAGGTAGTGTGTTGGCTTATTAGACGAAAGGCCCGAGTTCGAATCCCAGGCCAGACATCAAAAACAAAATACAAAAAGTATTTCTTCGGCGACTTCCTCTCAGCAGATTTCTGGCAAAAACTCTGAGAGTAAAAAATTGCCATGAAAAGCTTCTCAAAAAATCTGTCGTTCGGAGTCGACTTTAAACTGTAGGTCCCGCCACTCATGTATAAAATTAACGCACACAACATGAGTGGTGTTGAGAAGCTAGGCCGTAATCCTGACGAAGGGTTGTAATGGCCAATTATGTATGTATGTATGTATTTAAAATATGATGAAATATGTGGCTATTAAAAGTCTTTATAACAATAGCTGTATAGTCTAAATTAGTTTAAACAATAGCTTAACAATTAAACAATTAGTCAGGCTGAATGACATATTTTTTCAGACTCTTTTCACGTTTTTAAGGCAATTCAGCTAGCTGAATAAGTTGAATGAACGATGAAACTTGTTTATTTATTCTAATTAATATAAATGAAATCGATTCAGCTAGCTGAATTACAGCTATATCATGAAATGTTTGTAAAACTTAAACTATTTATATAAGCTATTATGAAATACTAAAGATAATATATTTTTACATCAGTATAAATGAATATTTATTGAATTCAGCAAGCTGAATAAGCATATTTTTGTTAAACATTAGAGGAGATATGTCTATTTATAAATATAAATGGAAATATGTGTAATTCAGCTGGCTGAATAAGCTAGATATTATGAAAGATTAAGGGAAATGTGCTTATTTTTAAATATAAATAGAAATGTATGTCATTCAGCTGGCTAAATCAATTTATTTGCAAGATTTTCGGTTCCTTTTTAAATCTATTTATCTGATATTTTAAAACTTTCTAATGCTTTTTGAAGCCGCAAAATTACGCCTTCTTTCTTTTGTGAATTTTCTGCAGAATTCAAACGATTATTTGACTCTTTATTTAGCATTGCCTTCATGTTTTATGTCCCTTATGGTCATATATTTAGATTGACTAACTCTTATCATCTGATTTTATATTATATTGACCCACAAAATGTATAATTTTTAATGATGCAATAAAACAACAATTGACAGTCATCTTTTTTATTGAGAGAAGAAACAAAAAAAAAAGAGGGAAAAAATGAACGAATAAAGGAAAGAATTTTTTGTTTTGTTTTAAAACCATACTTATTTGCAATTTATTAACAATGAATTAATGAATGAATGAACGACAAAATGCCTGAGTGAATGAATGAATGAGTGAAAGAAAGATAGAACGACAGTGGTGATATGCATACAGTGCGCACGTCATGCAGCGTTGGTCTCTGTTCTATACGTCAATACTTTAGAAATTCTAATCAATTATCAATTGAAACGTTTTTTCCGCCAGCCTTGAGGAAGTTTTTTTCTTTCTCGCTCTCTCTGTTGATTTCATTAGGGTAGTTCAGATAGATAATAATTAAAAAAATTAGTTTTTGATTTTCTAACGCTTTTATTACCCTGTATTTTTGCTTGCGTTTGTTTTTTATTCGTTTCCCAAAATGTTTAGCCTTGAAAGTGTTGATAAAAATTTTGGCCCTTTATGAGGGTATTTGAAAAGTTCTTTGAACTCTTTTTACATAATATTTGCTTACAGAAAAAGCTTTTTTCTAGTGTTATTGTTGTTGTTTTTTACAATTTTTTTTTTAAATAAATTTTAATCGCAATCTCTATTAAGACTCTCGTCGCCTTGTCTAATTATTTGTTTTTTTTTTCAATGACTTTAACTTTATCAGCTCAGCTTTAATTCTGTTTATATTTCTGCCAAGAAAAGGGAAGAGAACAAAAAAACACGTGACTTTAGGAAAAGGGGGGTGACTCTGTTATGGGATTTTTTTTTTCAAATTAAAAACGGGGAGAATTAAAAAAATTACATAAAAAATTATAAAATAAATATGTATATAACAAAAACAATCAAAATAAAGTTATCTTTGGTAAACAAAGATATTTTATTTTATTAATTCTCTTTAGGTACAGACACAGACAGTAGATTAAGCGATTTTTGTTAGACATACAATGCTAATCATTTAATAATTCTTGTATAATAAAAAAAAATGTTTATAAATTTATTGTATGGAAGCTTAAAAAATAATTATAGGTATAGTATTAAGTAATTCGTAGTAATAAAAAGTTGTTATTAAACAATTCTATTCAGTTAGCTGAATTGCTTTGAAAACCTCCTATAACAAAATTAAAGCATTTAATATTAAGTTATACCTTGAACTAAATTAATTCAGCTAGCTGAATAACAAAAATTTACGGCAATCTGCTGCAATATTTGTACTTTATAAAGTATTTTTGGAATTCAGCTAACTAAATTGATTTTGAATACACATTTTGTGATTACAACATGTTTTAACTAATTTAAGCTAGCTGAATTACTAACAATATACATATCTTTAGTATTATTTTTCATATTCCGTTGGCTGATTAGCTTTAGAAACGATTTTTTCTGTATCATACATATGTTTAACAACATATTTTTGCTATTCAGCTAGCTGAATTGGTTTATAAACTATTTTTTCAAGATTATAAATGTATTTAATAATATATTTTTTGTTATTCAGCTAGCTGAATATGCAATTTTAAGATTATAAATACATTTTATAACATATTTTTGCTATTCAGCTAGCTGAATAGTTTTAGAAAACTGTTTTTATTAAGATTTAGTCTTATATTCTTTGATTACATCATATAAATTTTATATTCAGCTAGCTGAATAAGTTGTTCTTTTTTACATTTTCAAAATATAAACTTCTTAATTTCAATTTGTGCTCTTCACATGGCTGAATAGCGTTTTCTACAATGTAACATACATATGTATGTATGTATGTACGTATAACGGATAGACTTTTCTTATTAAAAAACTTGATTAGTTGCAAGAGAACATTTAATTTCTTTATGATAACATTTAACGGATTTAATTTATAAATAAAATCATGAAACTGCTGTGATTCTATAAAAAATGACTTGCAAAAACACTAACAAAATTAACCATTTACGAGGGTACTATTAAAAAGTTAAGCAATACAGTTTAATTTTCTTTTTTATTTTTCTAAAATTCCTAAACATCCCCACTTATTGTAACAAGACAATTAAAATGAAAACAATTTCAACAATTTCAATCAAAAGTAAATAAAATATGGCGCCAATGTAATGCAAACACACACACACACACACACACAAACTTGCATAGCCATGCAAATTTTTTTTTATAGTATTTTCATTACAATACACACAGAATACAACACAGCGCAAATACACACTCATTACATAAAAATGCAAAAATAAATTCTATGAAAAGAAAACACAACACACTACACCACACCGCACTCATTGTAAAATTCTCTTCTCTATCCTAAAGGAAATTGATCAGATGTAATAAGATGATGATGCAGTATATGGCTGACTGCCTTGAATGTGACCCATTGACTGTTACAACGGTTACGTATTTGTTACGTTGCTTACGGTTTTTCCCTGTTTTTGTTATGTGAGTATTGCAAAGTAATGCTCTTGCTTTGCAATACAATTAATAAGAGAATTAGCTTAGTTCTCCACCATGTATCCTCTGTCTCTTGTTTGCAGTAACTGCAGATACAATACATACTTTCTTTACTTTTCTCACTCTTTTTATATATCTGTGAAGAGTTTTTTTTTTTTGTTTTACTTGAGTTTGTTTTTGTTTCATTAATGACAACAAAGAAAAATATTCTCCTAGATTTTCTATGCAAATATTTTGAATATTCTATACCTAGTAAGAGTATGGCAATGCAATTCATTAATATTGTATGTGTGTGTGTGTTGTTATTATTACTTTGAATGAGATTTTGAAAGGAGTAATTAAGAGAGTGTATTGTGTTGTCATTTTAAGAGAGCTTTAAAGAATAGTGTGTGTATGTATGAGTGTGTGTTCGGACGAAAGCTTTTGCAATTCAATAAAATTGTTGTGAAATTATTTACACTTTTGTTTTGATTATTTTTCTTCTTTGTTTGTATGCTTGTTTTGTTTTTTTTTCTGTCTTCTTCTTCTTCATTTTGTGGGCAGCCATTGTTTGTGATTGTAAACAGAAAATAAAACTAGTGTGGTGGCAAAGTAAAAGCACGTCTCTCGTTGTCGTCTGTTATACTATTTTTAAGCGAAAAACACATGTTTTCTTTCTAGAATTTCAAATGTAATGAAGGATAGAAGAATAGAAAAATAAAAAATGCAAATTACAATGAAATAAAGAAGACAATAATAATAATAATAAGAGTAACAAAAAATGTTTGTAAAATTATTTTTTTTCTTAAGCACACATCACAACAAAATATTTCTACTTCAAATTGGACAACTCTGAGGTACAGTTAAGGCTATAATTATGAAGACAGTAAAATGTTCTTTTGTTTAAAGTGTGGGAAATGTTTGATACTATCCTACAGCGGCACTGAAGACTGTCATAGGTTTAGGTGGAGTCTATGGTTATAGGCGACAAGTCTAGCATGAAATTTAAGAGGAGGGGAGCTCGTAATCTAAGGAATCAATAGGTTGAGAACTGCCTTTTTGTATTGTCCCCCAGTACAGAACCTGTAGACTCTATGATTTTGGGAAATGCTTTGCAACGAGACTTTGTAATCCAGAACCTGCATTCTCTCTTAAAAGAGGGACTATTTTAAGTTATACGAATGCATCAAGAACGGAACTTGGAATAATACAAGCACTTCTTGGTCCCAGAATGAAACATTTCGAGCCTATTTGGAAAATTCCCAAGCGATAGACTATGTCATCGAAAGATGTGCTCAAACATATAGCAATACTAAATGGCAGTCAGACTGAGGTCCGAACACTCAGCTCCTATGACGTTGACTTGAAGTTAGAACATACATACATAACATAATTGGCCATTACAACCCTTCAGTCAGGAGTGCGGTCTAGCTTCTCACTCCACGCATGTTGGGTGCGTTAATTTTATACGTCAGTGGTGGACGACAGATTCTTTAAGGAACTTCTCATGACATTTTTATTTACTCTTAGAGTTTTTGCCAGAAATCTGCTGAGAGGAAGTCGCCGAAGAAATATTTATTTTTTCATATTTCGTCTTGATGTCTGACCTGGGGTTTGAACTCGGGCCTTACGTCTAATAAGCCAACACACTACTTACTAGACTACAGCGACTTCGAGGTTAGAATGGAAAGCTAAATCAGCTACGAATGACTGGAAATTCAGTTCACATTTAAATTCAAGGCAATGAGCAGGTAGATCAGATGGTAAGGAGAACAGCTACTGCGCCTCTGATGAGGCCTGAATCTTCTCTGGAGTAAGAAGAGGTTTAGAAAGGATACTCGACCAAAGGAACGTCAGTCTATAGTCTAGCCTGAGGATAGTAACCAGCATTTTGACGGGAGTCGTAGATTCAAGGAGGTCATTACAACCCTTTAGTCAGGATTACGACATAGTTTCTCACACCACTTACATAGGTTGAGTGCGTTAATTTTTATATATACATATATGAGTCGTGGGACCTACAGTTGTAAGTCGTCTCCGAACGACAGATTTTTGATACAGCTTTTCATGGCAATTTTTTATTTATTCTCAGAGTTTTTGCCATAAATCTGATGAGAGGAAGTCGCCGCAGCAATATTTTTTCATATTTCATTTAGCTGGAGATGCCTGACCTGGAGTTGGAACTGAGGCCTTACACGTCTAATAAGCCAACATACTGCCTACTAGACCACGGTAACTTCACCATTTAGAATCAATTCAGCGTTAATGCATTTCTGAAGTTAACACATAAATGTTTATGAAGTAATGGACAGACACTAGCTTCAGAGTGTAAGTCTATGCCATCGAAAGATACATAATTGGCCATTACAACCCTTCAGTCAGGATTACGGCCTAGCTTCTCTCACCACTCATGTTGTGTGCGTTAATTTTATACGTGAGGGACGGGACCTACAGTTTAACGTCGACTCCGAACAACAGATTTTTGACAAACTTTTCATAGTAACTGTATTTACTCTCAGAGTTTTTGCCAGAAATCTGCTGAAAGGAAGTCGCCGAAGAAATATATTTTTTTTTCATATTTCGTTTTGATGTCTGGCCTGGGGCTCGAACCTGGGCTTTACGTTTAATAAGCGAACACACTACCTACTAGACTACGGCGACTTCAATTTGAATTCATTGCACAAAAGACAGTACGGCTAGCTTATTAAGAGGGAAGCTTCCATGTCGCTGACGGAACCAGAAACCTTCTGCGGAATGGATATAAGGAAAGATTAAAACAAAGGCCAAGGCAATGAAAGCTTTTGTTATGAAATTACAATGAAAGGAAAGCTGAGTTACGTATCAGACTATCCGTGAATAATTTGAGATTAGTAACCAGTCTTTTGAGAGAACACTGTACGCTCAGAGTAGTCTTATTTAGAATAGGGGTTGTCTCGTGTGGCATTAATTGCTTCCAGGTGGAAACGTCTGAAGACCAACAAACTTTAAACTTTTGTAGCCTTTAACAAATAATGAAAAGTTTTAAGGGATTTAAGAAAAGGATCACAGAAAAAACCCGTTTTTTCCATTCCTCCCTAATGTAGGAATTAATTTTGCTTACGTTTGCTTGCAGGGTGTACGTGCCTTTTTAAATAATTTATTGTGAGTTTTTTTTTTTGTTTTTATTTTTATTATTGATTTTCGTTTAACAACTAAATTTTGTTAATTAAAATCAATTTATATTTTCAATTATTTTTCTGTTTTTTTTTACCAAAAAAACTCGGTTCTTTAACCACTTCAAATGCAAACAGAGAGTAAGGGAAGGGAATGCGTGTTTATAAACATACGAGAGTACAATTGTACTCAAATAGAGCAGATACCAGCAGAGACAACAATAACGTCAGAATAACAAAAATAAACACAAACAAATTAAAAACAAAATATGAAAATTCTAAGAAAAACGAATAAAAACAAAAACTTGAATACAATAATAACAACAACAACAACAAAAATTAATGAATTTGTAATAATAACAATAACACAACACACACAAACACACATCAAGTGAAAACAGAAAATAAAATTAAAATCAGCGGCAAAAATAATAACAAAATAATCATGCATACATACATACGTATCATATGGATGTGTGTGTGTACAGTATATTATATAAACAATATAATAAATATGATTGTTATTATTATTATTATTATTATTAATATACAATAATATAGAGACACATACACAAAAAACTTCTATTTCCTACCTTTTCTTCTGTGTTCCCCTAAAAAAACAAAAAACCAAAAGAAAGAGCGAGAGTATAAGAGTCAGAGAACGTATCCCCCATCCCCATGGCCACCCCCTTTTATTAAGAAAAGAAAAAGTTCAGTAACTAAGATAAACAAACAGGCAGAAAGACAGGCATTATTATTTACGAGTACAGAACAGGGAAAAGAAGCAACGAAGCCAACAACAATAACACAAAAAAAATTAAAAAGCTCTTGTCTTACACACACACATACACAAAAAGTAAATAAAACTTTGCCCCACTGTCTGTTCTTCAATTAAAAATTATGACTATCCAGCTTTAGATTCTCGTATTCCTCCCAATTCCTTTTCTTTCATTTTTTTCACATTTTATGACATAGCTACAGTGTTACCAGATCAATGATTTTTTTTAAACATATTTTTGATAAGATTTTGCCTCGCTGGCAGCAGTTAATCGTTTTCTGATTAATTTTGATCACTTTTTCATACATTTCAAGCAGTAGGCAGGCGATAATACTCCAAAGTTATCGGATTATCCACTTAACACATTAATCGCCACGATAATATCAGAACAATTTTCACATGGGCCATGGTAACTTTATTAGATAATTTAGTTAAATATGTATCAAGGAAACTTAAGAAAAAAAATTGTTTGCCAAAATTCCCGGAAAAACACAATTTTTATGTCACACATCCATACATATATGACTGACATGGCCCTATAGTAAACTTTTTTTCTCGACAAGCCATATCAGTCTTATATGTCTGACGCATCCAAACAAGATACAACAAGTATTAACCTGCTGTTTTGAACACAGCGTCATTTGCGTCGGACATCAGACAAATATGTCTGACATGGCTCATGTAGAACTTCTTAGCGTCAGGCACATATGACTGACATGGCGATTAACGTGTTAAATATGGTTTTTGCGTAGCCCCACAAAACACACTTCTAACGGCATCGAGTAACATGATCTCGTTGGCCAGTTGACATTGCCAAAATGTGAAATACCTGTTTCTGGGAACTTCTCATGACATAAAAATTAATTCTGCGTAACTTGTGGTAGCATTCTGTTGAAATCACATGTCGTTCAACATCTTCAATTGCAAAGCAAAAAAATCATCAAGCAATATTGTCGCACATGGAGCTGGAAGAACTCAGAAGTGATTTCATTCTAGGTCATGATTCAAACATCAGCTCAGACATCTCGAGAAGAACAAAATAGGAAAAAACTATTTGTCAGCAGCCTTCTGGCAAAATCTCTGATCGTTAAAATAAAATTGCCATGAAGTTTCTCAAAAAACATCTGTCCTTGGGAGTCGACTTTAAACTGTAAAGCCCGCCATCCATGGATAAAATTAAAACACACAACACGATATGTTATGAGAAGCTAGGTTCTGGTCTGTTCTGTGGTCGCCGTAGTCTAGTAGGTAGTGTGTTGGCTTATTAGACGTAAGGCCTCGGTTCAAACCTCAGGTCAGACATCAAAACGAAAATATGAAAATATTTCTTCGGCGACTTCCTCTCAGCGGATTTCTGGCAAAAACTCTGAGAGTAATTAAAATTGCCATGAAAAGTTTCTCAAAAAATCTCGTACGCAGTCAACTTTAAACTGTAGGTCCCGCTATTCATGTATAAAATTAGCAAACACAACATAAGTGGTGTGAGAAGCTAGGTCGTAATCCTGACTGAAGAGTTGCAATGACCAATTAAGTGAGTATGTTGCTTCAACAAGAAAACTGTTATTAATTACCAAAATTTCGAAAGTCCCTGCTGGAAGACCCAAAAGAATAATTTAATTGTACTTTGTCTTACAAATAAACTGCATTTATTAAAAAAAATTATTTTTAAATTAAGATTTACTGTCTGGCAACACTAAAATAACATGTGTTTTCACTAACATTTGCTCTCTCTCTCCCTTTCTCTCTGGCTGTTTGTTTCCAAAATAATCATATGTTTTCGTACTTACTAAACCAGAACCGAAGAAAACAAACAAAAAAAGCTTTAATTTTTCTCGTTTCTTCTTTGGACTGCTATTTCAACATTCACTTTTTCCTTTTTCTTTATATTTTCATTACTTTTTTTTTTGTTATTCCTTCGCTGCTAATACTTGTTGTTGTTTGTAAACAATAAAGTGTAGTAGGTATACAGAATATTTCTTTTTGAAAGTTTTGATTGTTTATAATGGCTTTTCTCACCTCTCACTCTCTATAACTATTGCTTTTGTTGTTTATCTGTTTTTTCTTTTACCGCTTAACTTTTTTACGTACAGTGTAGTTGTGTGTGTTACTTACTAAAAAAACTATGATGAAAAACAAAAACAAACAAAAATAAATATAAACAGTTTTGACCTTGAATATGGTTAATAACTGTGTACTAAATAATCTCACAAATACAAACGTACAGTAAGTGTGGTATGTAGTACACTCTCTTTTCTATATACAACTCGTCATTATAATTTCAGTGTTTGTGTGTGTGTGCATGTGTTTTGTAAATTATGGGTGTTTTACTTCTTTAAATGACACGTTGTTGTTGTTGTTATTATTATTATTAAATTACCACGTTTGTTTTTCTTTTTGATACACTTTAATAATATTTTGTTTGTGTTTTATTTAAATTTTAGGTTCTTGTTTTTGTTGTTATAGTTTAAAGAGCAACTATGTACGTGTAGAGATTATTTTTGATGAGAGAACAATTTTTTTTTGTATTGTTTTGGTTTTCTATTTAATTCTCTGTTTTGATTCTTATTAGCACTTCCATATTTATAGCGATATTAACAGTTGTGGCTAAAGGAATAAGTCTAGCGTTGAATATTTTTGAAGAAAATTCTTTTAAATAAGCTTCTGCCGTATTTACACTACCTCAGCCACTGTGATGCGCTAAGTGACTGCCGCATGTACCCGGCTCGCGCCGCGATTGGTTATAAAGCAATGCTAAAATAATAAGAGGATAACATTTCTCATCCTTAAACAATTACAAGTGGTACTGTGTTCATTCTGTGTAGGCAGTTTGTTTAACAGGTCTAACGGCTTTCTACCGAAAGCTATCAAGTCCGAAAGTTTAATTGTTGTAATGTCTCCCCCCCCCATAGAGATATAGTGAACATAGAGTGCTAGGCTAGGTGAAGTCGCCGTGGTCTAGTAGGTAGTGTGTTGGCTTATTAGACGAAAGGCCCGAGTTCGAATCCCAGGTCAGCCATCAAAACGGAAATATGAAAATATTTCTTCGGCGTCTTCCTCTCAGCAGATTTCTGGCAAAAACTCTGAGATTAAAAATTGCCATGAAAAGCTTCACAAAAAATCTGTCGTTCGGAGTCGACTTTAAACTGTAGGTCCCGCCACTCATGTATAAAATTAACGCACACAACATGAGTGGTGTTGAGAAGCTAGGCCGTAATACTGACTGAAGGGTTGTAATGTCCAATTATGTATGTTATGTACGTATGTAGAGTGCTAGGCTCGTTCGAAGTCGACTTTGAACTGTATAAAATTAACGCACACAACATAAGTGGTGTGAGAAGCTAGGCAGTAATCCTGACATACAATTATGTATGTATGTTTGTATAGTGCTAGACTTACAGCTTACATGGATTCTATAAGATGTCATTGTAGCATTATAGCTTCTAGTTGGCATGTCTCGAGAGACATATTAATGTCGCCTTTTGTCAGACATGTTTTGTCACTAATTTCTGGACTACCCAAGAATTCTTCTTCTTAGGTTCCCAAAGGCCCGCATAATGACAAAACAGATGTTCTGTGGCCTGTCTTCCTATACTTATTTACTCAGTAAATTTTACAATCCTTTAGTCAGGATCACAACCTAAATTATCACACTAACTTATTAATTTTAAACACGAGTTGGGGAACCTACAGTTTAACCATTAATTTCAACGGCAAATTTTTGAGAAACTTTTCATGGTAATTTGTCTTTTGCCACAGGATTGCTGAGGGGAAGACGCCTAAAGAAATATTTTTTTTTGTTCGAGATATTTGGGATTTGAACCACAAATTTCCTTCTAATAACCAAGACACATTGCTGGGATATACTTTCATATACCAAACTTGAGAAAAAGGTTTCAGTGAATAGCAAGAGGTGGACTGTGCATTTAAGGGCTATTTAAACAAGCTGGAGAGAACAGTTCCTCCTATAAAGAGAGGATCGCGGTTATTGGAATAATGCTGGGAATTTTTCCCCAATTTATTGTATTTTCTTAGTTAAAGGAGGGCGACTGCCGCTTTTGTCAATATGCCCGAATCATAAACAAATAAGGCTGCTATTATAAAAATTATATATAAAAATATAATTATTCTGAAGAATATTGTAAAACAGTTAAAAGTGTAACCTTGAAAAAGTTTCTTATTTACAACCACCACCATCATCAGTAGGTAAGATACCGCAGCACCGCATTCTTATCGAAAACTTTCGAAAAAGAAGAAAAAAATACCAATTTTTTCTTGTTATTGTTTTGAAAAAGTTGTTTTTGTTTAAAAAAAAATTATTTTTATATTGTTTATAAATTTTATTATGATAACTATTTATTTATTATTTAGATTTGTTTTGTTAAAAAATTTTGTTTTTGTGTTTTTTTTTTTTTTGTGATAATTTTTGTTAACGCTGAAGTGGCGTTTGGGGGCCGGATTATTATACAAAAATATCAAAAAAAAAAACAACTATCAGCAATTATAAAACCATAACAATAACAACCAAAAAAAATATGTCATAAAAATATTTAAAGTAGTTTAGTTTTATTTATTATCAGGTGTAGTATTAGATTATTTATGTCCTTCCCCTCCAATACTTATTTATTTAACAGGCCCTTACATCCGTTTAGTCTAGATTACAACCTAGCTCTTCACACCACTCATGCTGTGTGTGTTAATTTTATCAATCAGTGGTGAGACCTTGAGTTTAAAATAGGCTCTAAATGATAGATTTTTGAGGATCTTTTCATGACAATTTTATTTTTTATTTACACTCAGAGGTTTTACCAGAAGACTGCTGAGAGGAAGTCCCCTAAAGAAATATTTTTTTTTCGTATTTCGTTTTATTCGAGATAACTGAGTTACGGCTTGAACCGTAGGCCCTCGTCTAATAAGCCAACACACTGCCTTCTAGACAACGGCTACAACTGTGGTAATTGTTGTACTTTTTTCATTGGGGTAATGGATTTTCTAATGGGAATCGTGGGTCGAGCTGTGAGGCTTCTGGTTGGCCAGTTCATAATCTTTATTGGCAGGAATAAAAACTGTTGGGTATCATACGACCGTAGCGCCTTGAATTGGCGGTAACGATTGTTTAAAAGCAATTTTCGAAAAATTAACGCCTGATAATGTAGTCGCCGTAGCCTAGTAGGTAGTGTGTTCGCTTTTTAGATGTAAAGCCCGGGTTCGAGCCCCAGGCCAGACATCAAAATGAAATATGAAAAAAAAAAATATTTCTTCAGCAACTTCCTCTCAGCAGATTTCTGGCAAAAACTCTGAGAATAAATAAACCTGCCATGAAAAAGTTTCTCAAAAATCTGTCGGTCGGAGTCGACGTTAAACTATAGGTCCCGCCACTCAAGTACAAAATGAGTGGTGTAAGAAGCTAGGCCGTAATCCTGACTGAAGGGTTGTAATGGCCAATTATGTATGATACATACAGACCAAGATTCATAACAAAAAGTTCTGTTTTTCGCTATGCAATGGCTTTTCAATAATCTCTTCTGGGTTCTGCGAAAACCATATGTTTTGCTTTGAGTTATAAATGAGCTTGACTGCTGAAGAACATTGAAAGCTTGTAAATGGTCAGCCGGCAACTATTGTGACGTGAGTTGGATAATATAAAACACTTGGAGGTAAAAAATACTTCCTAATAAGCTAAGGAGAACGCCATGAAATCCACAAATTCAGATTATTTGCCATACTTTCACTAGGTTAGGTCAGACCAGTATGTAGGCCCACTGTAATGCCAATCATACAATCAATATACAACACTGGCATTAAACATTTCCTAAAGGAAATCAAACCCTGTTCAAAATAAATCCTGTTATTGCAGCAACCTTTAAATTAAAAAGCTCGATTAACGACGTCATAATGTGAACGAAAACTTCTGTTTTTTATTACAAGAGCAGAGCACTGATACATGAGGTTAACGATTGGCAGTATTCTCAGGCCCTCAGCTTCCAAAGTCATTTAAGGAAGGAATGTCAAGTCTTTTGGCATGCCTACCAAAAGGACAATGGCCCGCGAAAATCGCTATTGTTTGATGTATGGCCAAGCGATTTAAAGACAAGTGAGTTCAGCCTTCTTCTTATCCAGCTGAGTCTAGCAATATTACTGCCAACGAGATTAAGCCTTTCAGTAAAACGTGGGGATAATATCCTATTCAACTGAAGCAATCGGAATACCTATGCCGTGTGACATGTCTGAAATTGTGTGCTCCCTAGCGACTCTGCTTAGCTCAACAGCAATACAATTTCCAAGTTAACTTTGTTGGTGAGAAATTTCTCTGAAAAATACATGGGCAAGCATGAACGTTGAAACTATGTGCGTTAGGAGCTTAATTACAGTCTGACTACCAGAATAAATCAAGAGATTTCTCACCACTCCACACTTGGACTAACAGACGCACTATTTTCTACAGTGCCCACTCATTTAAAGTTTTAAGTCGTAAACTTTTGTAGCACAGTGTTGTTATTATACCTTCTGTCTTAAGAATTCTTCGATTGACTATTGTTTTTGGATTCTTTGAAAGCGGAAATGGTTGCATAAATTTCAAAAGAATTATTTTAAATAGTGGCCGGCATTTAATTTATTTTGCAATAAAATTTACTATTTAAGGCCACATGGTTGTGCTCTTACAGTCGTTGTTGTTGTTGCAATTCAAAAACCCCCCCAGTGAATTTAAAAATTCTTAAGTTGTTTTTGTTTTAATATTTTATGGTAATTTGTCTACCAATTTATTATTGTTTATTAATTAATTGTTTAATAAAATGCCGTTATTGAAAGTGAAAAAAAAATTGTCTACCAACTGATCCATAAACACGAACAACAGTGGAACTTACTTAAATGGGACATGAAAAATAAAAAAAAAAATAAAACAATTTTTTTTATTGTAAATCTATGCTAATAACTATGGTGGCACTAGATTACGATTACGAACGATTGATAAAGAAAAAATTCTGAGAAAAAAAAATAAAGATTAGGAAATATTATGACTGGTGTTTACTGTTAAAAACAATAATAATAATAAAAACAAAAACATTAAAAAACAGTGAATAATTATAAATTTTATTGACCATTCAGAAATACATACGTCGTAAAGTGGTTTTCCTTGATGATTAAGACATGCTTGCATATTCTTGTAAAAAAACATGTTTTTTTGCATAAAAGTTGTGTCTGCATTTGTTGAATTGAAAAGCTATTAAAAACCATAATTTTTCAAAAATAATACGAATTAAAAATGATTTAAAAATACTATGGTAAAGGTGTGTGCTCTTTTTCTAAGCATAACAACAATTCAAAGCAGTTTTCTTATCGTAATGGTACTTAGAAGCATTGAAAATTGAATTTGAGTTATTAAAACAAATTGTGTAGGGTCTTTCAACAGCGGACCTCCCGAACTTTGAAAATTGAAACTACAATTGTCAAATTAGTTGTCATTCATTCAGTCATACTTACGTACTTAATTAGTCATTACAGCCCCTTAGTCATGCAACCTAGTTTCTCACACTATTTATGTTGTGCATGTCTGATAATTTTCCCTATAAGTGGCGCGGGAGCTACAATTTAATGTCGACTCCGAACGATAGATTCTTAAGAAACTCAGAGTTTCTCATTTAGTCTTACCTATTTACATAATTAGTCACTACAACCCCTTAGTCAGGTTTGCAACCTAGCTTCTCACTTCATTCATGTTTTTGTATTAATATATTAATATTAATATGTATCGCGGAAGCTACAATTTAATGTTCACTCCGAACGATAGATTCTTAAGAAACTCAGAGTTTCTCAGAATTTTTCCAGAAGACTGCTGAGAGGAAATCGCCAAACGAAATATTTTTTTTTTGTTCATATTTCAGTCCAGTTTAGATGTTCAAGCTGGGGTTTGACCCACGGCCACTAGTCTAATAAGCCACCACACTAACTACTACATGTAGTCACCGTAGTCTAGTAAAAGCACGGGTTCGAGCCCCAGGCCAGCCTCTCAGCAGATTTCTGGCAAAAGCTCGTGAGAGTAAATAAACCTGCCATGAAAAAGTTTCTCAGAAATCTGTCGTTCGGAGTCGACGTTAAACTGTAGGTCCCGCTACTCATGTATAAAATTAAGGCACACAACATGAGTGGTGTGAGAAGCTAGGCCGTAGTCCTGACTGGAGGGTTGTAGTGGCCAATTATGTAAGTATGTATGTACTACCTACTGGACTGTGCAGCCCTTGCGCTAACGAATTTCTTCTCTAGTTTGATATAATATGGTCAGTACAAGGACTACGCTTCACAACTGACTTTTATGCGTGCTCAAGTGAGCTTTGGTAATCAAAGCTACCACTTCGACCTGGCCTGACTAAACCTACTAGACTACTACGACGATGTCAATTCTGTTTTGCCAAATCACTGTGGCAGACCAATAGGCAAAGACGAGTGAAAGAAAGATTATTCTTCAGCTATGAGGCCTGCTTCATCTGAATGAGTGGGAGGTACGTGAAAAAAACGAAATTGACAAATTTGGAACCCTACCAATCCACATGCGTTTCAAGAGCATCTAATGCATGCTGAAAAAGTCACTGTTTGACAAGGATTCAGGGCTAGCGGTGTCAGTGGTTCGTATTTATTTCAGAACGACATTGCTTAGGCGAGCACTATAGCTCGCTCTTCCATGTACATACATAATTGGCCATTACAACCCTTCAGGCAGGATTACGGCCTAGCTTCTCACACCACTCATGTTGTGTGCCTTAATTTTATACTTGAGAGGCGAGACCTACAGTTTAACGTCTACTCCGAACGACAGATTTTGAGAAACATTTTCATGGCAGGTTTATTTACTCTCAGAGTTTTTGCCAGAAATCTGCTGAGAGGAAGTCGCCATAGAAACATATTTTTTTTCATATTTCGTTTTGATGTCTGGCCTGGGGCTCGAACCTGGGCATTACATCTAATAAGCGAACACACTACCTACTAGACTACAGCGACTTCAAGAGCACCCCATGTATGCTGAAAAAGTCACTGTTTGATAAGGATTTAGGGTTGGCGGTGTCAATGGTTCGTATTTATTTCAGAATGACTTTACTTAGGCGAGCACTATTGCTCTTCCAAGTAACAATAAGTAATCAAGCGATTCACAGTAAACTGTATTTTGTAATAAATCGATATAATATCGATAACAATGTAGAGCATCTTCTTTATGAAAAAAGTAACATTTTCTTGGGCATTTATTTTATTTTTATTTCAATAAAAATAATGAAAGAAAAATAATAATGAAATAATAAAACGTGTCCACGACGCGCGCTAATACCCCCCCCCCCCCCCTCTCAGTCTCAGTCTATTGGAATATTTATTAAACATTTAAATTGCAATAAAACTAATAGCCATTAGACAAAGGCACCGATACACTTAAGACAACAAATTATTATAGAATGACTATTAAAAAATAATAAAAAAGAAAATCAAAGAAAATGTTTTTTCTTTTTTAAAAACAACGCCCGCCTTCTCATCAAATCAATCACACGATGATAGGAGCCATACAAAGACAAACGTTTAGACGATCTGTTTTTGCTATACTTTGGCTGTCTAGTGGTAAAAAAAAAACAAATTATTCGAGACAAGTGTGACAGCCCAAAACGTTCTTATCTTCGTGCCGGCAAGGGCAACCAACCAAACAATACAATACAATAAGTGTTGTAAATAGAAAATTGAAATAAAGATCGCTCTCTCACTCACTCTCTCCCGGTTGCTCAATGTTATTAAAAAGTTTTTTTTTTTTTTTTTTTTTTTTTTTTTTTTTTTTTTTGCAAAAAATATTCAAATAAATCTTTGTCAATATTTGTTTTTTTTTTATTTTTCTTTGCTTTGCTTTTATTTTTATATTTTTCACGACCCTCGTAACTCTTTGTTTAAATGGAACTTTTGCCATTAAGTTAACGAGTGGTAACAAACTCGTGACAGTTATTAGTGAAGCTACTTCAGATAAAGAGAGGGTGGCTTTAGAAGGAGAAAACTTTGTAATACAAATTGAAACATAAATTAAAAAGAATTTTAAAAAATTATAAAATAAAAATTAAAATTAAAAAAATTATAAAAAAATAAATTAAAAAAATATTAAAAATTCAAAAAATCCAATAAAAGTTAAAAAATCCAATAAAATAGTGTTCTATAAGAATATTGTGTGTACAGCTTAAAAACATGAGCGTAGCAACGTGATTAGTATGGTTTGTGTCTTTAATAACTGATATGAAGCATCTTGGAGGGGGGCAAACATATGGCAGTTATATAAACTTATTATACAAAATTAATCTAGGATGTAATAAGCTGATTCATTAATTCGAGCCCGTCGTGATTCAAAGGCCCCAGATTAAGCATCTTGAACAAAAACGAAATATGAAAATATATTTCTGGCGGCGACTTCCTCACAGCAGTCGTATAGTAAAAACTCTAAGAAAAATTGTCATGAACAGTTTCTTAAAAATCTATCGTGCGGAGTGAATGTTAAATTGTTGTGCCCGCGCCACCACACCATGGTTGTAATCCTTACTAAAGAGTTTTAATGACAAATTCAGTATGTAGTAAGCTTCTGAAAATATAAAATCCTGCCATTTCAATCCATTAAAATCAAGAAAACTGTATAGCATACGAGTTAAAAATGTAAAGAGAGATCTTGAAAGACTATTGATTATATTAGGTCAGGTTGCGGTCCAGCGTTTAAACCCATTGTAATAGCACACGATCAATATTCAACCTGGGCATCGAACATTTTCAAAATCTTGCTACTGCAGCAACCTTTAAATTAAAAAGCTCCATTAAGAATGTCAAAAAGTGAGTGATCGTTCAAAAATCTCCGTCTCTTTATGACAAGCGCCGTGCACTAACACATGAGGTGAAAGACAGACAGTCTCTTACCCCCTTTCAGACCCATAGGTCCTGCAAAAGTTATTTACGGGAATGTGCAATGAATGGCCATGCGATTTCAGGACAGAATTCGAAAGTGGTATCCCTATGTGTCCAGCAGAGTCTAGCAATATTGTTCATACCCTCTTGCTACCAACGAGTTTAAGATTCCCTATAAAGTGGGTGGATAATATCCTAACTGGGTGCCCTGGTAGTGTAGTGGTTAGTGTGCAAGATTATTAGCGCGAGGGCCATGGTTTGAATCCCGACTAGAGACGCTGGTCTGTTACCCTGGAGTACCCTGGCAATTACAACCAATGAAATGAACACATTTCACACTAGTAAAACTTCCTTTGAGACTCCTCACGTAAATCCAATATGTGCTATGTGCTAGTCTACTGCATGACATGGCATGATAAATAAGAATGTTCTCTATAATAACCATTATGGAGATTAAAATGTAGGGTATCATGCAAGACCTCTAACTCGTTTTCTTGCTATGTGTAGATACCAAATTTTTGTTTAATTTCTCCGTATTACGCCCCCCCCCCCCCCTCATGTTAATTCAACGTTTTATTTTTATAATAAACCACAACGAGACGAGACAAGACGAGACGTTCAAAGTCCACAACAGTCTGCTCTGTCTGTCTACAATAAAAGCCTGCAAGCAATGTGCAGCAGCAGAGTGCACTCAAATCAAAAGCCCGCGTAAATAAAATTCAATTTCAATATTTGCAAAATGCTTTTCATTTTTATTTATATGACTCTCCTCATTATAATTGCGTTTGTCTGCAGCTTTATGACTAAAAATAATCTCACTGTTGACAATTAAAAGTGTATAAAGAGTTTAACACATACGATGATGATACGAGCCCTTGTAAATATTTTTTCTTTACCAAAATCCAGTATGAAACAGGCCTCTACAGTAGGTTATAGTGTCAGCTAAGGATAACTTTCATCCGAAAGTTTTAATTACGTTCTTCAATTAAACGTCTTTAGTGATTTTGGGCAGGAATACAATTTCATTCTAAACTACTCTTCCGGGTGACAACGCCCTCCCACTTCTAATGCTATACACCAGGTTTTGTAATTGTAAATTATCGCTTTCATATTCTTACGAAAATGAAGAATCTATGTAGATAATGGTGTTTTGCTTCTACATCACTTAACAAGTAAACAAAAATACAACAACAAACACTACAGAAATAAATGTAAACAAAACACACAAACAATAATAATGAAACAACGATGTTTACATTTATAGAGATTTCGAGTAGGCGAAGCCACGAACCATCAAAAAACATTCGTCAGACTGTTTGTACTATCGAACACATCTTCTGTAACTGGGCAGTCCTTGGTAGGTTGAGGTTGAGGACCCTTGGCAGGGCCTTCTTTGAGATTTTGAATTCTGTGTCGAGAACCGACATCAAGGCTCTCCACAGATTCATTAGTGGCTTAGGCTGGTTGATAGGTGCTAGGGTTTCATCAATGTAGTCGCGCTCTCCCTTTTTGTTGTGTCTGGTCTATGTAATTCCCCCACTTCCCATTCTCCTCCTTTCCTACATCCTCTTCTTTAATCCTATTCCCTCTATTATCCTTCCCTCTTTAAGGACGTTGTACAATGGGTCAATTTGATCTCCGGGTACTGTACTTGTCTTAATTGACAAGTACACGTTCTCTAACCTAACATTAATCAGACTGTTTACTCTGCCTTAAACAAAGGAATAACAAAGAAAAGCAATTATTGTTGTTTACATCAAGTTGTGAACAGTGGCACACAGAATTGTGTGAATAATAAAGAATTTTAATTAAAACTAAACAAAAAATTTATTTTTATTTTATTTGCTATTTGAAGGGAATACGCTTGAGGGAAATAAACGGACTTGTTTCCGAAACACGCAAACATTTTTTTTTTTGCCAAGTACAAGTCGGTCACGTAGAGTACATTCATATGTGATTGTTCGAAGTGTGGATCGTATAATATATTACAGAGAGAAGTCATTCTTTAACGGCACTTTTAGTGTGAAAGTCGCTGTAGACGACTAGAGTGCGTGTTGGCTTATTAGACGCGTGTCCGTGGTTCAAATTCTGGAGCAGGCATCTCGAAAGAAACGAAAGGTGGAAAAAAATATTTTTTTCAGCAACATCCTCTCAGCAGACTCGTGGTAAACACAATACTTTGCATGGGTAGGCGTTATCCCCTGAGTAAAACATACTCATACCCTGAGTAAAACATACTCAAGGGATAACAGATGTTACAAAAAACACTTCTTATCAAAATTCCAGCTAAGATTCTCACAGAATTTTTTGTCTTTATTGTTTACGTTTTTTCAGCAAATATTTGCCTACTGTGACCACACCTTAAGTACGTTTCTAAGCGAAGCCTATGGTTTCTAATGATCTTAAGTCATAAGATCTTTGATTAAACTTTAAGAAATACTTCATGAACAGCGTAATTTGTTCCATTTCTAAGCGTTCTCATTAAAATGTTGTTTTTTTTTGCAATTCTCGCGAGACGTTTTCTGATAAAAAAAAAACTCAAGTCTGAAGAAAATAGTGTCAAACACTTGAGTACAACTGTTCCTATTTTAAAATTATTTTTTTCATTCATTCATTAAGTAGACCATTGTCTGGGGCATGTTTTCAAAAGATTATAATTTTAATTAATAAAAAGAAAAATTAAAATTAAATCAGAAATAATAATGAAACATGCCATCATGTTGCAATTTGTTGAATAAGTTGCAGCAGCATTTTTTCTTTCTGGCTGTCTAAGCCAAGCCAGCTGAGAATGTTAACTGGATTATAAATTAAATATGCCGTTAGAAGGGGAGAGGGGCTTAGAGTATAATTTTAAATAAATTCTTGACTTATTCAAGTTTTGTTTTTTTTCTTTTCAGCTTGTCAATTACAACGAAAGCCTTTAACAAGGAAGGCCTTTTACCGCAACTGAAGACCTCCTTTTGGGGTCAAGCCCCTTAAACACTTAAGGGTCTTTGGGCTTTACAGTTTACTAGTTTTAAAAACAACGCAACGCTTGTGAAACGGTGGTAAGACTTTCTGGGTAGCAAAGTCTTAAGCGCCTGGCGAAAAAAAGCGTTTCATCGCACTGATTAACGACGTTGTTAATACAATGACAGAGAATCAATTATTTTCCATGTCGACTGAGTTATTCGACACCTCTTCCAATAGCAGTAATCCCTTGAAATACGATTTATATGCATTGGGCTTAAGCACTAGTGTAGGATCATCGGCTAGTGCATTATTTGCTACATTAACGAATACAAATAACAGCAACAGTGCTGGCACTGTCGGTGGTGGCACAAATCAAAACAATAGCACAAACACAAGCAACAACACCAGCAATACTAATTCTAATGCAGGCGTTAGTAATGTTATGCTAACGAATGCCATAACCATACCACGTAGTAATAATCCCAATCAAAGTCATAATCCCTATCAAGACGAAGCTGCACATCATCCCTCTTCAAGTCCCTTTCTTAGTCACATACTGCAGCATCAGCAATTGCAACAACAACAACAACAACAGAATCTTCAACAGCAACAAATGAATACCATGATGTCTTCTACTAATACGCAACAACAACAACAAAACCAACAACAAACTGCTGGTTTATTATCGGCCGACTATTCCGATTATGCCTTGGATGCTTTAGATGCTTCTCTGTCGCCTTCTCTGCTACAAGATGTCAACCTAAGTGCTGCCGTAACACAAACATTAAATTCAACCCATAACTCTAGCACATCGATAACATCGCCCTTTTACAATCAGGATCCATCTTCACCGATCAGCACCGCTAACGGTTCGGTGGGTAGCGCCAATGGCTCAAATAGCAGTGCTAACAATACAAATGGCAGTAGCAGTGGCGGTGGCAATGCTAGCGTAGGCAGTTTAAGCATGTCCACTACGGATATAACAGGCGTTATAAAATTTCTTAATTCTAGCGCCAACAATGAGGATTCCTCCTCCTTACTGTACGACTCCAATTTGACACCGAATTCCATGTGGAGTGACATTGGCAGTGCGATTTCCACTAAAAATGAACCCTTCACCATGGATGACAATTATATTGATGACTTCCAGGGTGATATTGTTAGCTTGGAAGATATTGGAAATTTGGAAGATTTTCTACCTTCCTCCGGGTCCCATGAAGAGGGTCAATCATTTCATTTATTGTCGCCTTCTTTGCATGCAGCTGCCCAGGCTGGTACACCGTCGCCCGGTATGGGACCACCTATGGAATTATTACAACAGCAACAACAACAACAACAGCAGCAGCAACAACAAGACCAACAACAACACAATATACCACAATTTTCCCAACTGCAAACATTACAAAACTCCTCCGCCAGCAGCAATGGTGGTGGTGGTAATATTTCGGAAAATAATAACAACAACTCGAGCAGCAACAACAATTCAAATGCGATACAAATTCAACAACAACAACAACAGCAGCAACAGCAAAATCATCAAAGTTCCTCTAGTCCATATGAAATCTATCACAGTACGCCAAACAAACAACAAATACAACAACAACAACATCATAATAATACATTTTCTCCCGGAAGTCTGGTAAGTCTGGCGGCGGCTGCTGCTCTTTCAAGAAACTCCTCTAATGAATATTTAATTTTTTACTTTACACAGCCTTCCCATTCTCCATTGCAAATGAATTCCATAACGCCACCGCCGCCACCACATGCCAATCGTTCGCAATATCAACAGAGCCAGGTCAAGTCACGTAATATGCAAGAACTTTTAAAGAAAGGCTACTCCATATCGCCCGATCGTAATTCAGCTTCGCTATTGGGTCACTCAGTGCCCAATACGCATGGTCTGCTCATGGCCAATAATATTACACTGAGCCCCAGTAGCGGCAGTAGTGGTTTTGGTAGTACAAATGGTGCCAATATGAGTTCGGGTTCCTCTTCGCATCCGCCTGTGATAAGTCTTAATGCAGCACGTAAACAATTCTATGAAGGCAATACCATATCGCGTTTGTCCTCATCGGCGCCCACACATCTGGGTCCAGATATTTGGATGCGTCGTGAACCCAGACAGCATTTACTTTCGACTGGCTCCTTGGCCGAAGCTGAATCGTTTTCATCACTCAGTACAGGCAGTGTTTTATCACCAGATGGTCATGATTTTTCCCAAGATGATGATGAGGATAATTCCACCGATTACAATAGTGATCATTATGATGATTTATCCAGTGAGAATGGTTCCGATATTGATGATGATAGCTCTACTATACATGGACGCACGAATTCAACGGGTAGTAATCATCAGTTGTCTTCGTCAAAGGGTAAAGAACGTTTCTTTTGGCAATACAATGTACAGGCCAAAGGGCCCAAAGGCAAACGTTTGGTGTTTCAATCGAAATTGGAAGATCCTCATGTCTTGAACGAGGTCACCGATCCCGTATTTAGTCCCAATTGTTCCGTTAGAGGCATAAAGGTTTATAAGGTATGTTGCGATTCGTAAGAATTTTTAAATGAGTACTTGTGCTGACGTTTTTTCTATTTCTACTACGTATTGCAGCATAGTGGTAAGGCTCGCAAAGGTGATGGCAATGATTTAACACCCAATCCACGTAAATTGAATAATATTGGCAAAGAACTTGATATCTTAAGTCGTACAATTAATGATATGACTCCCGTCTCTGAACTGCCCTTTAATGTACGACCGAAATCGCGCAAAGAGAAGAATAAATTGGCTTCACGTGCCTGTCGTTTGAAAAAGAAGGCTCAACATGAGGCCAATAAAATTAAATTGTATGGCTTGGAAATTGAACACAGTAAGTGAAATGAAATTCTTGTTGAACTCGTTTAGGATTTTTATTGATTTTGATTTTCTTTCGATCTTTCCTTAGAACGTTTATTAAACGCCATTGCCGATATCAAGCAGAATTTGGCATTAAAGTATCGCAAACAGAACGCTGGTGAAAATGCTGAAGAGATCGATCAACAGATTGAAAGAATTTATAAACATGCAATAGGTGAGTGCAAAATAACATGTAAATATAGACGTTGTGTAGTTTAACACGTTGACCGCCATGGCAATTTTCAGAAAACTGGTCATGCACGCCAATATTGTTCTTTTCTCAGAAGCCATTTATCGATACTGGCACTGTCATAATACGGTTTTATTCGTAGTTACATAAAAACGGCAGGTTTAGTTAGTACGAGATAACTCGTAGATTGCGTTCTCTTCTAGGGTGGCAACTACGAGCTATCTCGTTGGCATCCTAGAAGGGAACGCAATCAATCCCTTTATCGTTTCCTTCTAGGGTGCCAACGAGATAAGGGAACGCAACGAGATAACTCGTAGTTGGCACCCTAGAAGGCAACGCAATCTATTACTTCATCGTTCCCATCGTTATCTCGCTGCGATGCAGGGATAGATTCCGTTCCCTTCTAGGGTACCAACGAGATAACTCGTAGTTGGGAACGAGAAGGGAATGCAATCTGTCCCTTCATCGTTCCCTTCTAGGGTGCAAACGAGATAAGGGAACGCAACTCGTAGTAACGAGATAACGATGAAGGAATAGATTGCGTTGCCTTCTAGGGTACCAACGAGATAACTCGTAGTTGGGATACGTTCGCTTCTAGGGTGCCAACGAGATAACTCGTAGACGATTTATCTCGTAGTTGACCGTCAACGTGTTAAGGGACAGAGGTTAAGTGGCCAGAAAGATGACGATAGGAGTGCTTTGTCACCGAACCTTAAAATAAAGGGTGTTTTTTATAGAGGTATAGAACTTTAAGTTGGCATTACTTTTCAAGATGGCGACCGATTTAACAGCTGTCAAGTGATTTATTCTCAGTTTGGTTTGGCAATTCATCATGAATAGACTCACGCCTGAACAACGCTTGCAAATAGTGCAATTTTATTTCGATTTATTGAAAGACACGTTTGGTGACCGCCTAATTTCACGTTTTGGACCTGTGAATTGGCCTCCAAGATCTTGTGATTTAACACCGCTAGACTACTTTCTGTGGGGCTATGTAAAGTCATTGGTCTATGCGGTAAAGCCACAAACGCTTGACCATTTGGAAGACAACATTCGCCGTGTTATTGCCGATATACGGCCACAAATGTTGGAAAAAGTCATCGAAAATTGGACGTCCAGATTGGACTACATCCGCGCCAGCCGTGGCGGTCATATGCCAGAAATCATATTTAAAATGTAATGCCACAAGATTATCTTTCGGATAAATAAAATTCATGTCAATCGAATAATTCATCGTTGTTTTATTGCAACTTAAAGTTCTATACCTCTATAAAAACACCCTATATATTCAAATTTATATTAACATTTTAATTTTTAATTATTTTGCAGGTGGTTTAGCCATTGCTGGCAGTAGCACTGATTTTGTAAATAAAGTTTTGGAAAATGTTAAAAATGGTCAACACACTGGTGGTTTGGAAGAACTTAGAAATACCTAAACATTGCAGAGAAAGTGAAATGAATAGAAATGTAAGCATAAAAATTATATTTAAACTTGGAAAGGAAAATAAAAATAAAAACTAAAATACAAAGATGAATAACTCAAGAGGCAAATTGTATATACAATTAAAAAAAAAAAAAGCAAAAATTAAAAACAAAAAATTAAAAAAATTAAAAAAAAATAAAAAAAAAAATCAAAACATTTAAGAAAAACACGAAAATAAAAGTGAAGTTTTTTGAAAAAAGAAACTGAAACAAACAAGTTTATATATGTACTATATATTATTAAATACTAAAGGTTTTAAGTAAAATGCTACCAGTTTTACCTGTTTTTTTAACTATTAATTATAAAAATAAATATATTTTTTAATTATGTTTTAAAGATTTTTGATTTTAAGCATTTGTTTCTGTTAAGGAGTTAAGTTTTTGCGTTTATAAATAATTTTTTTTTAATGATTATTACATTTGAAAAGAAAAAAAAATAATTAATTTTTTGTAAGAAAAAATAATTTTAAAGTAGTGTTTGTTTTTTAAAGGTTAAAAATTAAAAAAAATATATATATATATTTTATTATATTATATTATAAAATGGTAAATTTTTGTTTTTTTATAATAAGTTTTTTTTGTTAATGTTTTGTTAAACAAAAAAAAAAGGATTTTTTATATTGTGAAAAAAAATGTTATAAATAAAACAAAACAAAATTTAATATCTACATACATATACATACTATATAAAAAAAAACAAGAAACTTGTAAAATTCAATTATATTTTTTTAAATTATTAAATTTTATATTTTATATATCCATAACTACCTACCAATCTACCTATTAAATCTATATATTAAAAAAAAACCTTTAAAAAAGAAAGAGAAAAAAAAAATAATTAAAGAAAACAAATGTTTATTAAATTAAACATTTTAAAGGCGCACTAAATGTTTCTTTTTTTTTTAATTAAAAATATTTTAAAATTTATTGTATATTGTTTAATTATTAATAAATATTCTATAAATATGTTAAATTATATCAAAGAAAATGCAAAAGTTTTATAGAAACTTTATACATACTTACATATATACACACAATATATAATTAATTAATGTAATATAATTATATATTATATACATACATTTATACAACTACAATTTGTATATGTAATATTATGTGTAAAAAAATACAAAACATTTATGAAATATTTTTTTTAAACAGTGATATATTTTTTAGTTTTTTATTTCTAATACATATTCTATTATTTTTTAAGTTATAAAAAAAAAAAAAAAAAAATTAATATTTTTTTCATTATTTTTAATATGCTTTTTTTTAATTTAAGTGATAATTAATATATAAAATATATATATTAATACAAACCAACAAAAATTACATACTTTTTATTATTATTATTATAATTATTAAATATCCTAATTTCTCCCATTTTATTTTATTTTTTTCTAAATAAACAAAACAAAAAAAAAAATCAATATTTAAAACGTAAATATCAAACGAAAAAAACCCCAAAAAAACATAATCAAATTTTATTTTTATTTTTGTTTTTATTGAAATTGTTCATTAAATTTTTAATTTCGTGTACAAATTTTAAAGCAACTTATGCTGCGCTTATTAAGTCTTTGCAATTTAATCGATACCATCTTCGATAAACGGCCAAAGGCTCTTGAGCACACAACATTCCGATCTATCACCTCAGTGCCTCTATTCCCCCCTCTCATTCGCACATATCCTAAAATAGTCTGGCTGGTATCTATACCACTTTCTTGTAAGCAAACTAATCTTACAATGGCCTGTCATCAGTCTCACGCTGAACTTATTAAGCAGTAAGCCAAAGGCCTTTAGATACTTAAAATTCTGATCTATCGTCCTAGCGCCTTAGCACATCTCCTAATGAGTCCTTAAAGATAATAGATTGGAAAAAATTGTTACCAACCATTGCACCATTCGACTTGGAAACCGTCTATATAAACTTGTACCCACACTTTCCCCACATCTTCTTCGACCTCAAGATCTGATCTATCCTCCTAGCGCCTTAGCACATCTCCCAATGAGTCCTTAAAGATAAAACAGATTCGATACCAACCAGATCTTCTTCGACCTCAAGATATGTATGCTACACGAATTTTAATTATTTCTTTTTCCTCGTAGACTATAAGAAGAGCTAATGTTGCTCATTTTGGTGCACATATTTTGTAAAATATTCCTGACACGACTGTATGTACATGTACAGTCAGATGCTCGATATCGGTATATGTTTCGCCGCTTTATCTCGTTATAGTGGAAGTATTCCACTTCGCTGCCACATTTGCTTTACTTCGAGGTGGACCCCATTGTCGTCTATATTAGACGCGCATTCAGACTCGGAACGTTCCACAGCCTCGAGATCCCCCCATTCTTATCGCTCCGCGATCCTGAAAGATCTGATTTTGTTTTGATCTGTCCTCCTAGTGCCTTAGCACATCTCCTAATAAGGCCTTAGAGATAAAAGATGGGAGAATTACTACCAACCATAGAATGGGATCTTAATCTGGCAAGAACATCATTCATATCGTTCCCAGATATATTAGTGTGGCACGAAACTCAACAGAGACATCTTTTATTCGATCCCAAAAGGACTCTTATGCAGTTTTTTCAGTCACAAACCAGTTGTGACTTACACTAGGCTTACCTTATTGCTATCAAGGCAACCTGTTTAGCAACGAAAATCACGGTAAGAACCCGCTTTGGAAAAAAGGGTATAAGCAAGACCCTTCAAAATGACAAATATCTTCACCTAAAAGGTGCTGTAGTTATCATTCAATCTATAGTAGAATGATTCTTACAAAAAACCCCAGCAAAAATACTCTGATTCAGGTTTTATTCACGTGGATGGGTGTACCAATCCTCGGAGAGGGCTCTATTCGTAATGAGAATCCTCAACCGAGCGAATAACATCGCCTTTGGGCACCATAGAATCAGTCAGGGCTTTGAGCGAGTAATCTGAAGTGAAAAAAATATATTCAGAGAGATCGAATGAACTTTATGAATAGCAATCGAACTATAGTTGCATTGCCAGCTGGCAACTATAAATTTGTAATTGCCAGAAGAAAAAAAACTGGCAATGCAATAAAATCATATTCGAAAGAGGGTACTGGTACCTAGTACCTAGTCTATGATGCTCCGACCTTAGCTTCTATATTTCCATGTTCTTGTGCTGAAAGATATGCGTATCCAATGTCTCCGAGTTCTTGACATAAACCGTCGATATTTAATGGTTTTCTGTAGAATTAGTGGAGCAACTTCTTGACGTTTTTTTGAAAACAAAGATGAAAATTAAACGCCGTGCCAGATGCACTTACACGGAAACAGGTCACATGGGGAAAGACAAAGGCTAGGTTAGGTCGGAGTGGTAGCTCTGATATCACAAAGCTCACTTGAGCACGCATAGCGGCCCGTTGTGACGTCACGGGTGAACGCAGTCCCTGTACTGACCAAGTTCCACCAAAATCAGGGAAGAGGAAGAAGTTGGTCAGCGCAAGGGCTGCACATCAAAAGCACGACTACCCTACACTGGAAAACCAGCCAGAAAGACAAAGGCATTGCGGATAAATTCTGAACTAACGAATACGATTAAATTAAAAAGTCTATAGGGTATGTGAGAAGCTAGGTTGTAATCTTGAGTGCACTCGTAAATGATTGCAATGATTGAGTTGAGTTAAGTAAGTTAAGAGAGTCCCATTCGGACAGACTTTATGGTTGCGATTGTTATGTCCTCGAAATGTATTCGAACTTGTAAAGCAAAATCAAAACAATTTCGATTTTTCGTTAAACAAATTTTGTATTATTTTTGCAAATCCTTTAATGCAATATCTAAAGGAGTGAATTCTTTTTTTTTTTAATTATTTTTCAAATATTTTTGTTTAAATAAAAATTTATTTAAATTTATTTACATTTATTAGATTATTTAGAATATTTATTAATCACTTGCAATGTAATGTGTTCATATTGTAGAATTGTTTGCTTAAATATTTAGTTAAAGAAAATTTTTTTTATTGAAAAAATTTTGTGTTAAACTTTCATAAATTCAAGCTTAAAAAATAAGAAAAAATTAAAAATTATTTTAAAAATTGAAAATGAGTAAAGTAAGGATGTAAGGAAACGAAATCCATAAAATGACAAAACAGGAAAATATAAATTTATTGTAACGAAACAAAGAATGAATTGTTTAAAGAATTTAAACTTTAAAAACACACACACACACCCCCGCCACTCAAAGTCAAACTGAAACTCAAACTGAAACTGAAACAGAGAAAAAAAAAGTGATGCAGATGAAAAGTTTAAAACTTAAATTAGGTTCGAAACTTAATGAAAAAAAACCCCAAAATCCAACCATAAGAAAAGAATTGTTTTTTTTTCAAAAATTTACAAAGAAATAAGAAATAAAAACGCAAAAGATTGATGGATTGAAAGAATTTGAAAAATTGAAAATTTAGAATTTAAAAAGAAAAGAAGATTGACACAGTAAAACGAATTAGTTTATAGGCTAGTCTAGTAATACTAACAAATTTATTTAATTACATATGTATTGCTGTTTCGTTTCAAAAAGCGTTGCAATTTGTAAGGGAATAATTAATGTTTAAAAACAAACAAAAACAAAAATAAAAATTACAAATTTATTGAAATATTTAAGAATTAATAAAATTAGGATTTTCAAATTTTAATTAAAAAATTAACAAAAAAAAAGAAGGAAAAGAAAACAAGTTGGGTGTCTCTTATTAAGTTTAAGTAGTTTTAAAAATCAAGTCCAACAAAATTATTTAAAAGAAATTATTATTTAAAGAAAAAATCTGTTTTCTTAACCCTTTAACTGTTTATATGTATATATGTACGTGTAAAATAAGACACTCATTGAATATTTTTTGTAAATTTTCATGACCCGTCATAGTATGTCTCACATTGTCTCCTCACTGAGGAGGTATTCCACTTTGCTGCATTACTTCGAGTTGGGAACCGTCTAATTTAGCTTGTGCCTATACTTTCCCCAGATCTTCTTCGACCTCAAGATACATATGTATGTATGCTACACGAATTTTAATTATTTATTTTTCCTTGTAGACTATAGGAAGAGTTACTGTTGCTCATTTTGGTGCAGATATTTTGTAAAATATTCCTGACCCAATTGGCCTTAACAACCCGTTTAACGGATTTCGGTCTGCCGCAACACATCCTTCTAGGCGGCAGATGATCACACCAATCTATGACAGGGCTTCCTCTATTCCAACCTACAAATTTGTTCTCTTCGCCGACTTCCGCAGATTCCCGCATCAAATACCTGTCTCGCCGGACCATCCTCCTCCATTCGAACAACATGGCCGACCCAGCGCAGCCGCTGAATGTTAATACGCTGCACAACGTTTTTGTCGTTGAGGAGCTTATACAGCTCACTGTTGGATCGGATACGCAAATCATCGCCAACTCGCACTGGACCGAAGATCTTACGTAGGACTTTTCTTTTGAACACTCTTAAGGCTACTGCATCAGTGCTTAATAGGGTCCATGCCTCTGCGCCATAAAGAACCACGGGAAGGATGAGTGCCTTGTAGAGTATTAGATTGTATATATGTATGCATCTCTAAATTTTCGACCTATCCGTAAGCTGATACTCGATATCGGTATATAGAGGAAGTATTCCATTTCGCTGCCACATTCACATTACTCCGAGGTGGCACGCGTGTATTGTCATCTATGTTAGACGCGCATCCAGACTCGAAATGTTCCACAGCCTGGAGATCCCCCTCTTCTCATAGTTCCGCGATCCTGAATAAACTGATTTTGTGAGTGCCATGAACTTTAATTTCTATGCGCTTTGCAGCTAACAGATCCAAGGGATGCTGTTTATCGAAAGTATGATAATTTCTGGCGTTATCTTCAGCGTATCAAAAAAAAAAACATCCTCTCCGGCACATATTCTCTCAGGATCCAAACGTAGCTGGCATTATATGCATCCGTTATCAAAGATGCATCCTTGCTCTGCTCCGCATATGCTGCGTTCTCAGTTTCGCGCTTGTCAGCACTGCCTATCATTGCCGGAATAAAGGCATGGCAATACGGCGTCCAATTTAAGACTATTAGAGGGCTATTTTATCCCGCTAAAAGATAATTGACGCTTCTAAAGTTCAAATATTTTTCGCAATAAAAAAGTAAACAGTTAATGGGTTAAAGATATCAACATTTTTAATTTAAATAATGTAGTTAGGCTTTGAAAATAACGATTTAATTTTAAAAATTTGAAAGAATATTTTCTTTTTGAAATCCTTAAAATGAGTTCAATTCGGAAAATTCTTAAGTTTGTTAAAGAAAAATAAAAGAAAGAAATAAAAACCAGCACGTAAGTTCCTGTGAAAAATGTACAACAATTACCAACAAATAAATGTTTTTAAAAAATTAAAAAACAACTTGAAAACAAGGAAATATGGAATAAAATTAGGAATTAAAAAAAATAATAAAATTAAAGACAGAAAAAGAAAACAAAAATAAAAAAGGATTGTTACGATTTTGATATCAAAGTTCATATGTATACAGTGCTGTTGCGCGTTGTATAAAATTAAAAAAGGAATTCAAACTCACGTTCGCTTTGTGCTGAAGTGCCGTAGTACTGCGGCCACCCGATTTATTGTACTCCTTTAACACTTTATAGGCTATGCCTATGATGCCTCCTTCAAGTCTATTGTTCGACAAATTTCTGTATGCCGCTCGGCATCGACAATGACAATTCCCTAGCTCGTATTTGGCGCGTTCAGGTTCTAAAATATCTACGTCTTGCTTCCCGAACAACCTCCATTTTGAATAAATGTATTCCGAGTTTACAATCATCAGCCTCTGGCTATTCCTAGATAAACTGATGCTTGACCTCTTATTGTAGCACTCAACAGTGAGGGTCTAACCATATCAATGCCGAGAATTCCCATACGACCTTTGACCCAGGAGAGCGTAATCTTATTATGTAGATAGATGTTGATCAAACTTATTCAGTCAATCGTATACTATCTTTGATTTAACCTCATACGAGCCTAGTGGTTGGATGAAGACGTCACAGCCAGATAGTATTGATATCTCCTGTCTCTTATACCTTCTATCCAAGTATATCATTGTACACCACTTTCGATGGAATAGGCTTGTGCCTATCCTCAGAATAATTCATTCTGGGACAGGATAGTGCGGCTGAAGAAAAAAATGTGCTTGGTTTTCCTGATTAATGTGCTCTATTGGATGACAACTACTGCATACAAATAAGCAATTATCGGGAAACAAATCGCTTTATTTCGCTAGAGCACCATGCACTCAATAAATCGGATACGTTAGCATTATTAATGAGCGGATCATCGCTCCTTTTCCAGTACGCGTTAGAGAAGTCTCTAAATAGATTTCGAAATCTGGGACTCTTATGTAAGAATTGTATTTCATTTTGAAAGCGGCTTTCGACACGTAAACACTATGCTGGTTCCAGCAAATATCACATTACATTTTTTATGTTCAGAATGTTAAGATTTTCTCATTGTCTCTGGCATACATATTGGGCCGTTTTGCATATTAAAATCGACCCTAGACCTAAGAGCCTATTCTAAGGTTGACTGCAGGTCAGATGAGAGTCTGCTATACATCTTAAATTCATATTCAAATTTCTTCAAAATGTGGTACAGAGTTTTTTTTTTTAATAAACTTAAAAATATTTAAAATTTATAAACAAAATCGTAACAAAACTTAAAAAATTTAAAGAAAATAAAATTATAAATTTCAAAAATGTATCATTAAGGGAACATTAAACAATTTTTACAACAAAAATACATAAATGCCATTTTCAATATGAAAAAAAAAATATAGAATTTAAAAGCAAAAATACAAAAAAAAATAAATTAAAAAAAATAGTTTAAAGAATTGACCAACATTTATTTTTTGAGTGTAAACAGACAGTTTAAAATAAAAAAGAATTGAAGGAAAAAATAAAAAAAAAAGATTTTAAATTTACAAAAAAAAAAAAACAAATATGTATTTAAATGTTTGAATGTGCTTTAAATTAATGTGCTTCATTAAAAAATAATAAAAAATAATAAAAATTTAAAAAAATAATAAAAATAAATTTAAGAAACCTTATATATTTACAAGAAAAAAATATACACACACATGCAGACATATTAAAAAATTTGAAAAAAAAAATTATTATAATATGTAATATTATAAATGAAACAAACTTTTAAATATTAAATTAAAAAAAATAATTTGAGAAAAAAAATAATTTTTTTAATTAATTTTTTTTTATTAATTTTTTTTTTTAATTTTTTTATATCTCAAAATAAACATCTTCCCTCCCTAAAATTATAATGTTCACACAGAGAGTAAAATTGAGAATTAAAGGACATCAATTGAAATAAAACCAAAAAAAAAATTAAAATTTCTTGAAAATGCATCCTGCCCTCGTATGAAACAAAGTAATCGGAAAATTACAAAATCCTATCAATTGAGAAATTGTTCCGTTAGTGGGTCTGTAGTGTTCCGGTAATTCAACATTTTTTTTATATTAAATTGGCAGCCGCCTAAACGTGTAAACACATAGACGGCAGACAGCGGCTTGGCTGGTCGACAGATAATACCGCCAACTATTTTTTCTACCATAATGTCGGCTGCTTAAATAGTCTGAAAGTGTCAAACAATGACAGAGAATATCCGTTTACTACAGCCACTGCACAAGTTCTGTGTTTCTAATATTATAACTGGACCCTGGTTGGTTTTAAACGTATCTATACAAGAGGATTTGTTATACCATTTTTCCTTTACAAATATTCAGTAGAGCTTGTGTAAGATACATAAGATTGATTTGGCCTTTGCAGGGAATACCAATCCAACAAATGAATTCATTCGAATATTCTGCTGAATCAGGCTTTGCAAATGTACATTAGCCATGTTGACAACTACAAAGGCCCCTTGTACCGGAACTCGAGACTACTGGCTTCCATTTCTTTCTCACATAACCGATTACAAGTATTCATTATTCTACATTATAGCCAAATGCCACGCCCACTTTTACAAAATTTGTATTTTCATTATTTAATTTGTAGGCACATTTTTCGTTTCTTATTTGGTTGTCCTTATAAAGATTACTCATGAGCAAATAATGAGCTTCAAACCAATAATTCTGATACAAAACAAAAACCAAGAGACAAAAACAAAAACAAGGTTTCTAAACTTAGAAAAACAAAATAAAAATATTTTAAATAAAATGAAAAATATACAAAAATAAAAGAAAAACAAAAACAAAATTATGAAAACAAATTTGGAAAATAAACTACCTCAGAACCATACAAACAAAATACCAAGAAAGAAAAACAAAATTTTAAAAATAAAATTAAAAACAAAATCAATAGAAATTAAAAACAAAAATAATTATTTATAAAATTTAAAAGTTTAAATTAAAATATATTAAGACACAAAGTATTTTTTTTTAAATTATTAAAAAATTAAAAATGTTTCAAGAAAATAGAAAAAAAAACATAAATTATGAAAAATAAAGTTTTCTAAGAATATTTTTTAGAAAATAATTAAAAACCAGCTGAACAGATACAAGGAAACATGATTATTAAAAATAATACACATACATAGACTTGTATACATATGTATACAGTGGTGAGCAGAAGTGAGTACATATGTACATACTTATGTATGTATGTATGTATGTTATGAACTTGAATTTCATATTTTTTTAGATTTTATTTTATTCATTACTATTCCATTTTTAATATAAATTAAACAGTTCACTGTGAAAATAACAGCAAATTAATAAAAAAAACTTACATGTACTCAGTTTTGCACCATTGCAAAAACGTTTAAATTGAAATAAAAGTGTATCCAATAGGTATTTATATTTTAAAACCAATTTTAGCAAGCATATTCTATGTATACAAACATGTACTCACTTTTGCTCAACACTATAAGTACACAAACAAACAAAAACAAATCTGAAAAAAGTGAACCACATACAAGGAAAAAGTTTTGAAAACTAAACAGATTTCTGTGTTTAATTTTTGTAAATATATTTTAATTGTGATAATTTTGTTCAACAAATTATTTCTTTGGCCATAACATAATAAAAATTTGGAAATAAATTCAAAAATTTGGAAAACAAACAATAAAAAAAGTTCAAAACAATTAAAAATTTGTTACAAAATAAATTAAAAAAAAAACATTGCAACACCTATTGGATTGGAAAAATAAAGTGAGAAAAAAAATAAATTTTTATTAAATTTTAAGTCATTTAATTTATAAAGTTTATAAAACAAAACAAAAGCCACAAAACCCAAATAAGAACAAAATATTAAAAATAATATTTTAAATAACAATACTTTAAAAAATGAAAAAAAGAAAAAAATCATAAAAAGAAGAAAATGTTTCATTGTAAAAATTTAATTATACGATATACAGACATACATACATATATACCATATATACATACATACATGAAGCTATTAATATATTAAAAAAAAATTAAAAAATAAAATAAAAAAAATTAAAAAACTATAAAATAATTTGTTTGATTTGTTTACCAGAAATCTATAAATCTTATGGGGTAATTTTATAATTATGTGGGTATGGGATGAAAGACGCTGTCTATCAAAGAGACTGATGTTTTTAACCTCTAACTATCTGACATCCTTAATCGAGCTCTCTAATATAAGATTTGTTGCAATAACTAGATTGATTTCGATCCCCGTGTAAAATTGATTCTAGTGTTACAATAGGCCTAATTGGGAACTCTTCGTTTAAAGCGAGGTCAAACACCTTACCTAACCTATGGTGGGTGGTCAGAGTAAAACCTGTATGGAAAATATATTGGGGAGTCTGCATCACCCAAAAATCAATCTTATTTGCAGCCCCATTTTTAAAAATTTATTTCCAGTCTTGTCAGAAGACTTCTGAATTCTATATTCATGTAAAAAGTAGGATTATAATTAAATGAAATAAACAGTTTAGGATTTAATTCATGTTGAGTAATTTTCAGTGGCGCCACCTGTCGGAAATTGGTCATATCAACTTAAAAACCTTCCCGGGCTCATGAGCAAATACTTTCCTGAAGATCATAACATGATTAAATGAACAGCTTAAGATTTAATTCATATTGAGTAATTTTCAGTGGCGCCACCTGTCGGAAATTGGTCATATCAAATTAAAAACCTTCCCGGGCTCATGAGCAACAACTTTCCTGAAGACCATAACATGATCAAATGCATAGTTTACGATTCTATTAATTACATACAAACAAACATTTATTTTTATATATATATGTAGAAGATAAAAAAAATATTTGCATACATATATTTTTTATTATCAATTGTATTTCTATAAAATTATTAAATATTGCACTTACCATACGTATGTACATTATTGGCGATTGCAATCCTTTACATTAGGATTACGATTTCATGGCTGATGTTGTGCATGGCGGAAGCTATATAGTTTTTCGGCTTATCCGACAGATTTGAGGCTTTTCATTATATTTCCGTTATAAAATATAGTTTAAAATGCACTATTAAGCAAGCAATAAAACGCACGAATAAAATTGAACGAATGGTTATTACCAAAAACAACTATCGAGTGACTGAATTTATTATGAATTTAAGCAATTAAGAATTAAATATTTTTTTATAATTACATTTATTATGAAATGAATTAATAACACTTGAATTTTATGGTATTTTTTTATTCTTTTTATTTTTATTTTAATTAAACAAAAAAAAAACCGACCGTAATCAAGGACTTTATTCACGTTACACGCCATTAATACCAAGAACCTTCGCTGTAGTTTAAGAAGTACTACAAATAATTTCATTACGTTAATAATTTCTATGCATTTTTAGCCGTCCTATATAACAATTACATTTCCGATTGAAATAAAGTTTAAAAAGCACTATTGCAAGATCGTTAGAACACCAACACAAAAATTAACCGAAGATTAAGCACAACAACAACTAACAAGTGCATCCATTTTTACTTTTTTCACTTCATCATGCTTCGGCAATATTAAAACACAATTTTATCAATTTAAACGAATAGGCACTTAATATTTTTTATATTCAGTATGAAGTAAATCAATTACTCTTCACTTTTACACGATTTTTATTACCGAAACTCAACTAATTCTCTTTATTTTCATTAAACTAAGAAGACCGCAGTCGCCGGCAACTTTATTCACGTTAAACGCCATTAATAAACTGCAACTTCGTTTGTCTCCCGTTAATAAAAAGTCTCCATACATTTTCGTCGTACATAAGTTTAAAAAGCCCTTTTGCTGTTTCAATAGCGAATACAACAGCAACAAGTAGAAAAGCAAAAACAACTATCAAGTGCCACCATTTTTTTTTCTTTTTTCACTTCGTCATGCATCTTCAATATTAAAACATGATTTTATCAATTTAAACGAATAGGCATTCAATATTTTTTATATTCAATATGAAGTAAATCAATTACTCTTCATTTCTACACGATTTTTATTACCGTAACTCAACGAATTCGCTTTATTTTTTATAAAATAAACGGACGGAAGTTACCGACGACTTTATTCACTTCGATGTAATTAATGAACTGCCATTTTCCTTTTGTTTGTGGGGAATCAATCATAAGTTTTCACCACACTTTGGTGTAAAGAGTTGCATTCTTAGGCGTTAAACATTTGAAACAGCATTTGATTGAGAAGAATTTTTTTTTTCAATTTTAAAGAAAGAAAAAATTTTTCAAATTAGAATTAAAAATTAAATAAAAATATTTTCTTTAATTTCAAAGTTATTGGGTACACCCCTGATAATCCTGTTAATTATTAAATAATTAAATGGCTCTGTTTATATGTATGTGTATATGTATATACCCACCTATGTATATTGGGTATATAGTACCTTAAAAGCGCGGCTTTCAAAGCAACTTTTAGATATTAATTCCTAAGCACTGACCCAACATACCTACTATATACATAAATATTTCAACTTAATGGAAAATGTAGCTTGTTGTTGTCCGTGACGTCAGACCAATATGACAATATGGACAATATAATAATACTGCTTTAAACAGCTCAATTTCAAATACGCCGTTTGAGATCAAGAACCGTCCAGCGAGTTGTAACTATACAAAAAAATTTATTAAAATTTTTATAAAAAAATGTGGAACGCTTCACGATTTTGCGTGTCATCCTTGCGCAGGGGCCATGCTAATCTTCTCTGTATCGTTCCAATTTTAGTATATGTTCTGCCGAAGCAAGAACAAGTGTGTTGCTTCAAAACTTGTATATATGCTAACATTTTTCAAAAAAATCACATGGGAATTATTAGGTGAGTTCAGTTGCATACAAATGAACGAAGAAAGTGGTAAAATCGTATTTGTTAGTGGTGAAATAAAATCTTACTGTATAGAGTTGTATGTTTTTAGGTGTGGTGGAATAAATACCAATATGCAGGGTTGTATTTATTTCTGTAATAAAAAGTGATGCAGTGTTGCCAGATGTTTTCTTATCATTCTATTAGTTATTAGAATTTAAATTGGAAATATTAATTACGAGATTGTCAATTTAAAAAAAAAATCCAACAAGACTAGGAAGACAAATACACGTTAATTTTGTTTGCTTCTATAGCTTTAGTCTTTTAATTTTGTTTGTAAACGTAAGTAATGAAGCGATAAAGTAAATTAATAATATAATAAATAATTATCATGATTTAATTATACACCCAAAAACCGAACAATTCAAAATTAAAGAAAAAGCTCTTAAAATTTCTTCTTGTTTTAATTTTTAAAATTCTGCACAATCAAATTCAGATTCAAATATTTAACGCCTAAGAATACGACTCTTTACACCAAAGTGTGGTGAAAACGTATGGCACCACTCAAAACAAAAGGAAAATGGCAGTTCAGTAATTGCATCGAACGTGAATAAAGTCGCCGGCAACGGCCGTCCGTTTATTTTATAAAAAATAAAGAGTAATCGTTGAGTTACGGTAATAAAAATCGTGTAAAAGTGAAGAGTAATTGATTTACTTCATATTGAATATAAAAAATAATGAGTGCCTAATTGTTTAAATTGATAAAATTGTGTTTTAATATTGAAGATGCATGACGAAGTGAAAAAAGGAAAAGAAAAAATGGTGACACCTGATAGTTGTTTTTGCTTTTCTACTTGTTGCTGTTGTATTCTCTATTGAAACAGCAAAAGGGCTTTTTAAACTTATGTACGACTAAAAATGTATGGAGACTTTTTATTAACGGGAGACAAACGAAGTTGCAGTTCATTAATGGCGTTTAACGTGAATAAAGTCGTCGGTGAGTGCCGTCTATCTTGTTTAATTAAAATAAAATGAATTCGTTGAGTTTCGGTAATAAAAATCGTGTAAAAGTGAAGAGTAATTGATATATTTTCTAATGAATATAAAAAATATTAAGTGCCTATTCGTTTAAATTGTTAAAATTGTGTTTTAATATTGAAGATGCATGACGAAGTGAAAAATGAGAAATGGAGGCACTTGTTAATTGTTGTTGTGTTTAATCTTCGGTTAATTTTTGTGTTGGTGTTCTAACGCTCTTGCAATAGTGCTTCTTAAACTTTATTTCAATCGGAAATGTAATTGTTATATAGGACGGCTAAAAATACGTACATAGAAATGAGTAACGTAAGAAAATTTGTTTGTAGTACTTCTCAAACTGCAATGATGTTGTAGTTTTTAAATACCGTGTAAGGTGGTTAATTTTATTACTGTGTTATAGCGCTACTTTTGTAGTGCTTTTTAAACTGTATTTGTATTGGATATGTAAATAAAGAACTTTAAACGAAAAATTCAAACGATTTCATAACCTAAAAAGTTGATTAATGGCGTGTTCGTGAATAGAGTCTTCGGTAACTGCCGTTTCTCGTTGTTCAATTAAAATAAAAAGATTTAATGCAACTTCCCGTTTAAAAATGGCGTATATTTAAGTGTGATCAACTTATTCCATAATAAATATTTAAAAAAATAATATTTAATGCTTTATTGTTAAATTAAATAAATAGATTGCAAATAAAATAAATAATAACAAAAAAAAATTATTGAAGATGCATGTAATAAGGAAAAATGGTGTCACCAGACCGTGGTTTTATTTTTAACTTCCGGCTAAGTCTGCTGTGTGTGGTGTTTTGACGAGCGGTTAATAGTGCATTTTAAATTTTTTTTTTATCGGAATTAGAAATGAAAAAAGCCTTCCATATCTGTCTTTCGCATTCGCAAATAAACCGTCATTCATAGATAAATTTAATAGCTCATTAAAGCTTACATTATGGATGGTGTTAAGCAATCAGAAGGCCGTAATCCTAATTCAGAATATTGCAGTTCGTATGGTAAGTGTAATAATTTGTATATTTTTATAGATATAAAATTTATAACGGATACCATATCATATAATATATAAAGTTTTTTAATTTAAAAAATAAACAACAAAAAAAAAATCCATTTTTGAATGATTTTTATTTTAACACAAATATTTATTTAAGCTTCAATTGAATTAAATTTTTAATTAATTTTAAACACATCAATTTTTTCAACATCTTAAAATGCATTCATAAATTTTATTTCACAACAAATAAAAATCTTTAATTTTTTTTTTTATTAAAACTTAAACGACATTTAATATAAAATTAATTTGTTAAAAAAAGAATATAATAAAAAACTATATATTGACACAATATTTTGTAATTAATTTGAGCTTAAATTAACTTGAAAAGTACCAAAAAAAAAAAAAAAAAATTAAATAAATACATATTAAAAAAATAATAAATTTTTTAAAATTTTTAAAATAAATGTTAAGAGAGTATAAAAATGAGAGCGAAAGAGAGAGCGTTTAATTGTTCCACTAGTTTATGACATTGTATATAAAAAAAGCTCTTTAAACTTTAAGAGATTCTCTATTTTTTAAAAAAAATTCCATTTTATTCATGTTTAAGCTCGGGTTGCAAATCAAACCAAGTTCTACTTAAGCCTTCATTCGAGATTTCAGGATCATTTAAGGGGATTTTAACCTGAAAAAATACAAAAAAAATGTTTAAAAAATAATTTTAAACCACTTTTCACATTATACAAATATTTAGCGAAAAGTATTATAACTTTTACGGATCACACATTTTTGTTAAACAATAGTTTAAATTTAAAATGAAAAATAAACCACAATAAATTATATTTCTTCTCTTGCAACAAATAAATTCTACGAAAACTAAATCTTTAACAAATGCTTCAACAAATATTTGCTAAATGTGTCCATATCTACAGTAAGGGTTCAAACACTAAACTGTCTATTTAAGTGTTAATAATTAAGGGCGTTTTCTTGCTATCATTTATCTGCCATATTTGATAACTTTTCTACCTACTTTTCTTGTTTAGTTCAATTTAAGATACTTTGTCTAGATACTTTAATAATTCTCATATTCTTTTTCCTTAATAGTTTGATACATATACTCCGTTTAGCATTTAACATTCGTTCTTGCTTCGGCAGAACATATACTAAAATTGGAACGATACAGAGAAGATTAGCATGGCCCCTGCGCAAGGATGACACGCAAAATCGTGAAGCGTTCCACATTTTTTTATAGAAATTTTATTTAACATTTTCTTATAATTTGCAACTCGCAGGACTCCTCTTGATCTTAAAACAGGGTATTTGAAATTGAGCTGTTTAAAGCAAAATCAACATGCTGCCCTTGAAACGTGGAAAGCGTTCTAAATTTTTATATTTAGAGGCATTTATCTACTATGAAGAGATATTTTTTTTAGAGATTTAAACTGGCCTTACAAAAAGTATTTTTTCATAATTTTTACTTTGAAAAGTACCTTTTGAAAAGATTTTATTTACAAAATTCTTTTTGGAAAACCCTTCCTGGTGCGTACCATTAGAAAATTACTTCTGAACCTGGTACACTAAAAATTTTCAGTTTCGCAAAATCCCAAACAAAGTTTCTTGAATGAAAAAAAAAAAAAAAATTAAAATTTTCACTTACCATGCCAATAATGGGGCTACCGCCGGACAAGAAGCCCTTTTGGGTGCACACAGTCACTTCCAATTCGCTTTGCATTAGTTCGGCCGTCGAAATCAAATATTCACAAATGGCATTATACTCCGGATTGCAACTGTCCTTAACCACAGCGGTCTTACGTTTCGATTCTTTGCTGCGTCCGGGTAACAGATAAAGTTTCACATACGGATCGGGTATATTGGAGGGATCTCTTAGGGGTATATTCATGATTTTGTGTATCGTAACGAATAGTTTTTGCCTTTGAACGACATACTGAACGGTAAGTTGAATGCGGCCACGACCAAATTCACCAGGCGACGAGGTTATATCGGGTACGCGATGAGTTAAAACAGAATCACCGCCTACCAAGGCAGCTGCAAAGGGTTTAGGACTACGTGGCGGTGTAATCGATTGTAAATTGGCAGAAGTGGAGACTTTTAGATTGGGCTGCTCCTCCTCTTCGGTTAAAGGAGATTCAGTAGATGAAATGCGACTAGATTGGGATTGAAGTTCCTAGAAAAAAAGAAACGTTAAAGAATTTGAACAGGGTTTGGGTATGGATTCGGTTAAGGCTTACCTTAGGTGTGGTTTTCTCTTTTACGCTGGGTGTGCGATTCACTGAAGTGGTGCGCGATAGTTGAGAATTGCTGGGTGTTTCAACATTTTCTGCATCCTCGATTTGTTCGGCTTTTTTCAAGATTCTTAAAGACAACGACATAATGATTTTTGATTCGGGTCCGGATTTTTGTATTTGGAAAGGTTGTGACACGACTTCCATGTTTTTCTTGTTCAACAAGGCGGCTATAACATAACCAAATTGGCCAATTTCGGTACCAGTTTTCTGATCGAATATCTTGATTTGCATGGTATCGTTTTCGGGATTGTTGACCAAAAACGTAAAACCCTGTTCCCATACGGGTGAGTCATCGCGCATTATCATGGCGGTTTGCTGTTTCTGTTTACCCACACTGCACACCAAATAGGGATCGGGTTTCGAGTGTATACGAGCCTGTTTGAGATTCTTGCAAGAATCTATGAATACCGTCAATAAGGCACTACTCATAGAGGCCACTCTAAGTAGTTGGATTTCCAAAAGAGCCGTTTGCAAATCGGTAGGATCAGCGGTCAGTCTATACCATTGCAGGCGTATATGCAGCAGACCATGCTTGGCATCCTCTAAGGTTAACCACTGAGAAGAAACAAAAGACGAAAGGATTTTGAAATTTTTAGTTTCTTTTGGAAAACAATTTAAAACTTACCGTATCCACTACACCTCTCTTGACGGCATTGATAATTTCTACCGAAGCTCTGTAAATGTTTTTTTAGAGAACATTTTTATTAAAATTTTTCGAATTTTTTTTTACAAAATTTTAAATTTTTAAAGAAAAAACAATTAAAAAAACGAAACAAAATTATGGAAAAATTAATAAAAACTAGTTTTTCTTTTTAATAAAATGTCTCTATTAAAGTTTTAGTAAAACAATTTTGGAATTTGGAAAAAAAAATGAAAAAAAATGTGGAACGCTTCACGATTTTGCGTGTCATCCTTGCGCAGGGGCCATGCTAATCTTCTCTGTATCGTTCCAATTTTAGTATATGTTCTGCCGAAGCAAGAACGAATGTTTAATGCTTACGATTGCATTTAAACAGTCTTACTTGGAAAAAGCATATGAGAATTATAAGTAGATTTAGTGTGAAGTGAAAGGTTATTTGTGCTACATTGATTGTTAGTGGAAAATACCACAGGTAGACTGGAGGTATGTGTTCTCAAGTGGTGAAATAGTTTGAAAAGGGAGTTTTCGTATTTTTTCTTATATTCCAATTGGATAGAGGGATTTAGGGAAGTTTTTTGCTAAATTCCTACTCTTGTACTCCAACAAGAATTGCTTACAGGGATTATTAAGTCTTTTATTTCAATTTTAATTGGAACACTCTTTACAGGGATAGTTTTAGTTTCAAAGTTTCTCCAAAAACCTGTTGTTCGAAATCGACATTAAACTGTAGGTCCCGCTACTCATGGATAAAATTAACACACACACCATCAGCGGTGTGAGTAGCTAGGTTTGCAATCCTAACTAAAGGATTGTAATGGTCAATTAAGTTGAGCAAGTTAAACTGTAAAACGCCTTATAAGTTATTAAAGACACAAACCATATGCAACACCTTTGTCTAGAACTTGACTCGGGTGTTTTATTTTCTTACGGATTAAAAAACTTCAAGTGATTTTAATTAAAAAATTTAATAATAAATAAACCGCACAAATATAAACGAAAATAAAGAGAAAAATGAAAAAAATATATTTTAAAACCATTAAGAGGATCTCTACTTTGCATACAAATTACAAAAAGTTCAAGAGAGAGAGAGAGAGAAAAAAAAAAAAGTTCCATTTAAAAATTCTAACGAAAATAGCAAAGAAAATGAAAGAAAGAAAGAAAAAAAATGTAAAAGGTAACCACCTTCCCAGAGATTCATCATCACCGGTTCGATCCCAGTCATATAAACGGAAACTGATAACGGTTAGTTGAGTTACTTCCACCACAGCCTAAAAACAAGGCAAATATTGTTGTTGGCGAAAAGCAGTTTTTTTTTTTGTTTGTTTGAAAAAGAGACGACACATTAAAACAACAACAACAATAACAACAGCAACAATAACATTTAAAAACAATTTTAAGAAAAACAAATTTTTTTTTTATTATTATGAATGGAATTGAACTGAACTGAATTGCAATATTTTTGAAGAGAACTGAAGAGAACAGAAGAGATCAAAACGGTAACAGATTTGCCTTATTATAGTGCGAGAGAGAAAGAGAGAGAGAACAACAAGTGCAAAGGATGCCATTTCTGATTTTGCAAATTTAAGTAACACACAGTTACACAACGAGTGAGAGTGCTTTAATTTAATTAAGAGAGAATTTGAGAACATAACCGTTATAGTGCTTTTAGGCAAATGATAGCACAGCCAGAGTTAGCTTAGACTACAACCAATTGCATACTACTGCATACTACCTATAAATGAACACATGCACGTACATATGCATCTACAAACAATAAAAACTAACTACGAATAAGGATGTTTAATGATAACCAGGCATACAGCCACAGACAAACACAATGACAGAGATTTATTATTATGACAGCGAGAGACAGCGACAGACAGAGAGAGACAGAGAGACAGAGAAAATGTAAGTGACAAGAGAGCTAAAGAGTTATGATTAACATGCAATTTAAAAGAACGGAATTCTGGTTAGACTCTGTTAATTTTCATGCTGTTTATTAGGGGGGAGAGTTTTGTTGATTTTGTTTGTATACACCACCTGCCCAATGCATCATCTTTTTGAATACCAGAATCCCATAAATCAGAATCCCATAAATTAAATACCACCTCTTGACCTATGGGCGAATTAACCACAGCCTAAGAAAATTAATTGTTTTTATTTTTAATATTTTTTTTTAGTAACATTGTTTTTTCTTTTAAATTTATTTGTGTTTGTATGTGAGGCAATCTCTTTAGCAGGCATTTTTTTTTTTTTTGCTAGGCAGTGTTAATAAGTTTTCTTTTATTTTTGCGAACAATTGGCAACTCTACTCACTTATTTTAGTTTCTGAGACATTTTTTCTGATTTTGTTTTGTTTGTGATTTTAAAAAGTTTTGATTGTTTTTTTTTTAATTTTTTTTTGTAAACTTACCTGCCTAAAGGCTCATCTTTTTTCGAATCATCAGCATCGAATAGTTTAAATTCAACAAATTGTCCCATTTCAACAAATATTTTAGCCTTTTTTATTTTGGTTTGTTTGTGGTTCATTGTAGTGCGCATTTACACAAGGCAATGTTTTGATTTGATTTTGATTTGGTTTTAGGGTTTTGAAATTGGTTTTGAGTTTTTTTTTTTTTTTTTTGGAAAATTTGATTTGATAGTGATAGATTGTAAAATAAAATAAATGTAAAGAAAAATAAATAAAACTTTTTCAAACAAAAAAAAAAAAAAAACAACTAGGAAAAAAGGGGCGTGTCTTAAGAAAATAAACTTCGAACAAAACGTGTTAAAAACGCCTATTTTTTTTATAAATTTCATATTATTTTTTTTTTGTTTGTTATTTGGAGGCCTATTTACATTGCCGTAGACTTCTAGGCGACTTCCTCTAACGTAATCTTTTGATCAAAACTCTGGGAGTAAAATAAAATTTCAATGAAAAGTACCTCATTAAACTGTTGGCCTCTCTCATTAACACACACAACATGGGTGGTTTCAAAAGCTAGGTTGCAATCAGAGATAAGCAATGAGTACTCAAAAAGATGAATAGAATCGAATCATATTCATAATTTCTGATACTTATACGCATTCATACATACATACATAATTGGCCATTACAACCCTTCAGTCAGGATTACGGCCTAGCTTCTCACACCACCACTCATGTTGTGTGCCTTAATTTTTATACGTGAGTGGCGCGACCTACAGTTTAACGTCGATTCCGAACGACAGATTTTTTGAGAAACTTCTTCATGACAGGTTTATTTACTCTCAGATTTTTTGCCAGAAATCTGCTGAGAAGGTAGTCGCTGAAGAAATATTTTTTTTCATATTTCGTTTTTGATGTCTAGCCTGGGGCTCGAACCCGGGCTTTTTGTCTAATAAGCGAACACACTACCTACTAGACTACGGTGACATTCATACTTATTTTAATATCATGGAAGCACTACTCATATTCAAAGTTTGAAGTACTCATCATAATCATACTTAACAACGCATATGATGTTGTTGATTTCGACTCTCCATAATACAACATATACACGAGACTAAAATACTCACTAAAAGGTTGAGTTTGCTTTGCTTGCTGCTCTGTCTTTGTTGCTTATGTGTCTTTTTTGTTTTGTTGTAAATGCAACAACAACTAAGACTGTAAATTTGGTGAATGATTCGAGTCACTTGAATCTTTTATAAGTATTTTTCTAAAGTTAATAATCTAAATGAGTAGGCTTATGAATTAAATATATTTCGAATGGTATGAGTTTGATGTCAACGTTGTACGCATACTCATTGCAACCTGTAGTTATAAATCAACGTTGTAGTGTGTACGAATGAATCAGAGTACATAGTTAAATTTTAATATTGTTGACTCACCATATATATTCAAAAAAACGATTCATTGCTAATATCTGGTTGCAATCTTGACTAAAGGCTTCTAATTGCCAATTATTCAATTATTTTTTTATGAATTTTATGATCGAAAATTTTCTTGAAAAACTTTCATAAAAAATTTTTTTGTTCGAATTTTTAAAACACGCCCCTCTCTATATACACTAAATTATTGTTAATTAAATTGATAAAAATATAAATAAAAAAATCTCATGCATAAATACTCTAGTAATATATCAAAACAATTTTTTTGTTATTTTTTTAAAGAAATCTGAATAAAACATTAAATTTTCTTTTAGAAAAAATAAGTGCAAAGAGTTTAAAAAAATTCGTGATAATTTGTAAACATAACGATTAAATAATTGAAATTTTGAAAACTAAACTAAAAACTTGATTTTTAACAAAAGCCAATGGGAACATAAATTCTTTTTTTTTGGTAATGCCATCATTAAACGATAAAAAATATGTAGGAAAACTTACCTCACACCAATAATCCCATTTGGGATTCACATTGTTATCGATAATTTGTGTTTTAAACTCCTGGGAGCCCACATTAATAATGGCATAAGGATCGGATTTGCCTTTGCCCAATACGCTAATATCCTTCTTCATTAAGTCCTTAGCCTCCACCACATGAATACGTAAAATGCCCTTTATGAAGGAGAAAATAAAAAAGAACGAGAGGAGTAAAAAATATTTCAATATCCTGTTTTCCTTAGGAATACTCACCTCTGGTTCTGGCATTTTTAATGCTGTAGCGGGCACCTCATCACTCAGTGTTATTGGCAATTTATTGGGCAACACCATTACATTACCAATTTGCTCGACAATAATGCGACGCAACAGGTCACTTAATCCTGGCATATCCATAAAATCAATGACACCCACCAGATTGAAATCAATATTGGGATTATTCAAGAAGAATATCTGAAGGCCACCCACCAAAGGCATACTGCGTATCAAAGGCTTCATAACTACACGCACCCAGCCGTGTATTTGGAAATCTTTAATGCCACCCTTCATGCTGCCCAAATAGAAATTAATATCACAGTCACTGGCATAAAACAGATCCAAATCCATAATGATTTCATTGCGATCGACGTTTTTGTCGTACACCTTAACACCGCCAATGCGTGGCGGTATGGTGCCTAGAATAATGCGATCGAAACGGAAGCCGTTCATTTTGTACATCGACAGAGATTCGGCAACGGCTGGTTCAATTGTCTCCTTGACTAGAGTACGGGCATAATGATTAGCATTTGGCCAGAGTTGTTTGAGAATCTGGGAAGAGAAAAGAGAAAAATTAAACGTATGAAATAACAACGAGAGATGCTGTTGGAGTATCCTGCAGGAACAAGAAAATATATCAACCGAAACGCTCTGAATCGTTTTAAATCGTGACAAATTTAGGATTTTAAATTCACCAAAATGCTTTTTTTTTGTGTCAGTGTGTCGGTGTCTTGATACAGACTTCTTCTCTAAAGAGTATAAAAAAGCAGTAAAACCGCTCTTATATGAGAGCTTTAAAGCAAATTTTTAATTGTTTAAAAAGCTTTTTTAATGTTAAACGATTCATTTCCTGATTTTTGAGGGCATGTCACCTAATCTGGTAAGGCGTAAGAAATTGTTCATCATCACTTTTGTACCCTAGGTACAATTATTCGCAATTATTTCTTGTGAATTCCTACCCATTTTCTCACAATCTCCTCGATTATCTCTGTAATCTTAACGGCCATAATGGGCTATACAAACTGTTTCTCGCTATTTATTACAGTTTCTTCTACAACTTTCTTCTGCACAAAACAAGTGTATTTTAACGTCAAACTTTTCATTACAACACTCTGACGAATAGCTGACATCATTCTCTTTCGATTTATTTGCGGTTTGACAACTTCGAGAATCTTACTGTTGATTTGTCATTGTTCTATGTAGTTTTGTTATTGTAATTTGATTTGTCTTTCGTATTTTTCTTATAACATATTTGCTGCCTTTGCAAGAGTATGTTTATTACTTACCTTATTAACCCATTCACAGCGTTCAACATCGGGGAAGTATACCTAAAGGAAATAAAACAAATAAATTTTATTAATTTTATAATCGTGATGTAGAAAGAATATGTTTTAATAAGGAAAACATTGATTTTTTTGTTTTGGTTTTTTACAATACTATGCTACAATACAGTAAAAAAGAGGAGCAGTAGGAGTTCTCCAATATAAATGCTGATGCAGATACGATTTCTTTTGGACTCCCTAGCACTTGGAAATGGAACATTTTGTTCTGTATTTTCAAAGTAGGAATAGTCTAGTCTCTAGGGATTTAGCAACTCATTACTTAGCATATTACTTTGGAATATTGTGATAAATATTTATTTTGCTCACCGGTTGCTGGCAACATGTATTCCAACCTATTATTTGAGGCATTACCTGGTAGTAATTAATCATTAATAAATTAAATGTTTGTTTTATTAAAAAAAAAACAATATTTTTCTTTAAATTAATAGTTCTTCTGTACATATTGTATAGTACAACAGTGGCAACATCATCTTTTGCTCTATATATACTTCATTTGCTTTCGGTCTGGTAGCTTATAGATCCCCTCTATTGATTTGTTATTGTTATTCTTTTCATTTCTATCTTGTGTGGTCTTTCCATTAAGCATAGAGCCTTGTGTCAATGTCCACAAGGGGAAGAGTCGCCAATAAAAATTGACTAAAACTATACTACCATATAGGCACCCCGTTCGAGAGGACGGAAAGAGACCATTGTGGATCACATGTATGCTATACACTGAGGCTCAGAAATGGAAGCTAAACTGCAGACTGTCAGAAACTTTTGTTTGCAAATATGATGGCAAAGCAATGTATCTAATGCCGGACTAGAACAAAAATTTCATACCACCACAACATAATTACTGAGATACTTACTGAAATGGTTATTACAACCTAGCTTCTCACACCAACCAAGTTGTGTCTTTTAATTTTATCTATGAGTGGCGGCGCTGCCTACAGTTTAAGGACGAGTCCGAACGACAGATTTTTTGAGACATTTTTCATGGCAATTATATTTTAATGCTCAGAGTTTTTGCCAAAAGGCTGTTGAGAAAAACGCTTCGAAATAAGTACTCTTTTGTTCCTTTTGAACCACGGACTCTCGTCTAATAAGCCTACATACTTCCGACTAGGTTACAGCATTTTGAATCCCTAAATTATAAAAAAAAAATCTTTGTAACTCACCCATGCTGGCAATTCATCGATTCTGGCCAATATCACTTCCTTTTCGGATGCCATAGCTGAGGCTTTGGCAATATTGCGTTTATGTTCCGTAGTCTTACGGAAACGATCACGTGCCACTGATAAAATAACGGGAGCAATAAGCCATGCCACAGACCAGCCCATATAGCCTACAAAATAAATCGTACCGACAATGGCAACCTTTTTCGCCACCGTATAGAGGACAGCAAAAATACTGTCCTCGGCAGTAGAAGATTTTGGTGGAGCATCTTTGCTTGCTGCTGCGGCCATATTCTCATCAGCCGTTGAGGAACCCACTTTGAGTTCTTCGTCTTCCGCGTCGTCGTAGACGGGATCTGGTGGTATTTCGTTAAGTTCAGCCAAAGGTGCGGACGTTGTTAAAAGGGGCTCCTCGTTATCCTCAATAGCGGCTTCCTCCTCCAGTTGTGGTGTTTCCTCAAAGTCACTGTGCAAATGAAATTGAAATTAAATTTGTTTTTTATTTTAATTGTTGATAAGCAAGCGTTGAGTGTTGAGTTTTGTTTATAAAATTTATTTATAAATTGTAGTACAAATATCATAGGAATGTAAGTCAAATAATTATTCGAGGGCAGCTTGTTGTTGTTGTTTTTGGTTTTCAAAACCTCATTTTTTAATCACTCATTTAAAGCGTTGCTCTGACTCACCATTAAGCACCAGCATTATTAGGTGCGCGTATTTGAATTCCCTTCATTTATTGTATTGTTTGTTTTTGTTGTTCAATTTCTATTTTCATCGTGATATTTTCTTAAGAATTATTATTTTAAACAACAACAACACCAGCAACAACAATTAGAAATTGATAAATAATACAACAGAATAGAAGAAAACAAAACAAAACTTATTTTTATTTTTTTGGTTGTTTTTTTTTCTTCTTTATTTTCTTTGGAATCAAATGAATGCTAATGAGTATAGAATGTGAGTAAATATTTCAGCAAATGAATCTTTATTTGTTTGCAATAACAATTTAAACACGTACATATGAAAACAACAAATACTACGTATGTACATATGTATGTATATAAAGAGTATAAATTGTATATTAAAAATTATAAATGTATTGTATTGTACGGTATGTACCAGAGATCAGCAGTGAGCATTCAAAAAGATGAGTAACATCGAATTGTATTCATAATTTCTGATACTTATACGCATTCATACTTATTTTAATATCATAGAACCTCTACTCATACTTAAAGTTTGAAGTACTCATCATAATCATACTTAACAACACGTATGTTTATTTCGACTCTCCATAACCCAATATATACACAAATCACAGAATAAGTATGAGTTGCGTACGAACTCATTAGAAGGTTATGTGTTTGCTTTGATTGATGCTCTGTCATTTTCACTTATGTGTCTTTTTTTCCTACTAACTAAGACTGTAAATTTTGATGACTCATTCGAGTATTTTTCTGAAGTTTTGAATCTAAATGAGTAGGCTTATGAATCAGACATATTTCGAATGGTATGAGTTTGATGTCAACGTTGTAAGCATACTCATTGCAACCTGTACTTATAAATCAACGTTGTAGTGAGTATGAATGAATCCGAGTAGTTCAATTTCAATATTGTTGACTCATATATATATATATATATCACTGACATATCTGATCAATTTTGTTAGGGGAATCGATTGAATCACGTCCTACTTGAATTGTGTTTTCGAATTTGGGATTTTCGCGAAGAAAAAACGATACGTAAGAGGTCTAATAATATCACTTGCATTATAAATATAATGCTTTCGCCTATTCCGGCGACGAAGTGAGCCTGCTGTTGGTAGAAATTGGCATATGGCTTATCAAAATTATGGCTACTTAAAAAGCAGGTGGTGTGAGAAGCTAGGTTGTAATCTTGCCTGAAGGTTGTAGTGACCAATTAGGTCAGTAAGTAAGTAAAATAACAGTTTTGTAAGAGGAAGGAGAAGTGCTTTTAATGTGAATAATAGAAACTACACTAGGACACCTCATTGCAGGCAGTTTTCAGGACTGGGACCGGCTTAGGCAATATGTCTCTACAGAAGCACTGTTTGGCTCTGAATTGTAAAGTGGGAGTTCTAGGGTATTATAGTGGGCCTTAAGTCCTCCAAGAGATTTATGACAGGCCATCCTTTGATTATTTTTTCTATTTTAAATGGTTTCTTTTTTTCTTTTTTGAAAATTTAAAAATAATGGCTGCCTGAGCCATTTTCATTTTTTCTTTTCTCATAAATAGCGTCTGTTTTAGTTCGTCTCGACAAGCTGTCTCCCTTAAGTAATTTCTTATTGTTGTTATCGCTTTTTTTGTGTTGAATGCTTTTGAATATTGTTCGTTATTGTCGGTTATTTTTCATGTTGTCTTCTTCTTGCTTCTTTTTCTATTTTTTCTATAATTTTTCTTTTTTTTTTATTTTATTTTCCATCATCGGTGATGATATCATACTGCCTGTATTTGTATTCGATTTGTTTGCCTTTAAACGATTGTATTGCATTGTATTCGTATTTATCCGCAATAATTTTTGTTTGGAATTTAAAAATTCTGTAAACAATTCCATTAAATGTTCCATAAAAAGTTTATTGACACAGATTTCTTCCACCATTATTATTCAATTCAAGGATGAAATGAAAATCTGGTGTTGTTTTGTAGTATTTCGTGATAAAATTTTGTTTCCTTTTTTTGTTGTTGTTGGATATTAAAACTTTGAAAGGAATGCTACTTGGTTCTGGCAACCCTTTAGTCACGATTACAATCTATCGTCTTACATCACCCATGTTAGGTGTATGAATTTTATCCATGAGTGGTGAGACCTACAGTTTAATATTGGTTTAGTCGGTCTTATGTATTTGAAGAGAGTAATCGTGGTTTGAAGATTTCCGTTACAAAGGTCTGTCGAATACTTGTCGATTGTTGTTGTTTACATCAAGTTGTGAACAGTGACACACAGAATTGGCACGAATAATTGTCTAGTAATTGTTATTGTTTATTCAAAGGGTATAAACAGAAGAATAACAAACAAAGCAATTGTTGTTGTTTACATAAAGTTGTTAACAGTAGAACACAGACTTGTGGGAATAGTAAAGAATTTTAATTAAAACTTTGCAATCTACGAGCTTATATTTTTTAAACGTTTTTAAAAGGTAAAAACGTAACAATATCAACTCCTACTACCAAGAAAAGGTTCCCTAAATTTCTCGTTACACCAAGCGAAAACGTTTTGCTTAAACCTACTAAATGTTTCGATAATAGGAACCTCAGAAAACAAAGTTCTGCCCACCCACTCTATTTATGGAGAATAAAAAAAAAATGTTGCCAAAAATATTGTGTATTCATAAATCATGAGAAAAGATAGCTTATTATTATGAAAATAACACCATATGGTATGGTGTTTGATGACTTTTTTATCTCACTTTATGAGCATTTCAATCTCTAATAAAAACTTATCTTTGCCACACAGAAAATTTATCACCAAACAGTGTCATCAGATAAATAACGTTTTGGCACTCGTAAATCAAAATAAAAAAAAATTAATGACAACGCATCCGTAATAAGACTTCATGAAAATATGGGTGGGAGTTTAATTAGAAAGTTTTTGAATGTAATTTACGATAGACACTCATATTGAGTGCTTAATTATATGCTCACAGTAGTTAATAAAACTTTATAGAAGAAAAAAAAAACACCGAACATGATAAACGATGATGATTTAGTGTCGGTAAAAAAATATATTTTTGCAAGAGCCATAAACGAAGCAGAGGCATGTTATAGATAGGCAAACTATTAGATATTATTGGATATACAACTCTCAAATGCGCCATTCACTTCACAAACAGAATATTGTATACATGGTTTGTGTCTTACAAGATATTATGAACTATGTTTAGTGACTCAGCCATTTGATGGGCCGTCGTTCAATTTCTATAGAGCCTACAATAACGTCGAAAGGTGAGGGACTATCAATCACATACATACATACATAATTGGCCATTACAACCCTTCAGTCAGGATTACGGCATAGCTTCTCGCACCACTGATGTTGTGTGCCTTAATTTTTATACTTGAGTGGCGGGACCTACAGTTTAACGTCGACTCCGAGCGACAGATTTTGAGAAACTTTTTCATGGCAGGTTTATTTACTCTCAGAGTTTTTGCCAGAAATTTGCTGAGAGGCAGTCGTCGCAGAAATATTTTTTTTTTCATATTTCGTTTTGATGTCTGGCCTGGGGCTCGAACCCGGACTTTACGTCTAATAAGCGAACACACTACCTACTAGACTACGGCGACTACAATCACTTCCTTTAATAATCTGTTATAGTGCCAAAGTCGCAGTAGCCGAGTGTTGGTATACAACAAGATATGTTACTTTTCACTGCGATTTGTATTGCATTCAAACAGCAAGGTTTGTCAAGGTCATCAAAATACTTGCCTATTTGTCTGAAAAATAATTGAAGTTTATCCGTTGAGAGCGTCAAATCTATTTGTGCCGCGATAGATTTGGAAAAAAAATAATCACTCAGTGAATATAATAGATAAGGGAAGTGATTCATTACCTACTTCATGGATTTTTTTTCACTTTCTCCTTAAATCAAGCTGTACCCGGCTATCAATTCTGTTTAAACTTTAAAGAAAGTCAACTGACAGATGGCTGTTGACAGGAAACATGTTCTCCTTTCAGGCAAGGAGTATTGAATTCAAAAAGTAACAGAGTTATTAACGCACTCTTGTACCAAACCTAACCTAATTTAATATTTTTTATATTTCATCCGTCGCTGGGGTCATGCGTGGCGAAAGGATTATTTTCTAATAAAGATGAAAGTATCCTGAAACCCGAACAGTGCTGGGCCTGTTGGAAAAACTATAGTCTTTTTCCACGTTCTATGTTAGGTAAAAAAATTCAAAGGATAATATAAATCCCAAGTTAAATGTGGGTTTAACCCAGCTTGCTTTCCTGTAAAGTCAAGTACTTTTTTAAATTTTCCAAATTCTTTCGTATTTTTTTTAACATTCCGATTAGCCCTATTTGGCTTACATTACTCATATTACTTGCACATTTCCTCTCTCTTTTTTTGGTTGTTTGTTTTGTTGTTTTTGCATTTATTCACTCTTTAACCTTCTAAGGCTTAGCCGGCATTTTTTTATTTTTAAACAAAAATTTTCGTTGGCATTTGTATTTCAAAACATTTTCCAAATATGGGTATTATTAGCCACAATAACAATAACAACAAAAGAAAGACAATAAAAACAACGTCAATATATGTGATTCAAAAAGCTTTCAACACCACCTGTTGCATGAAGACAAGTATAAGCTGTTATAGGTTCCTTCCTTCACCTTAAGGTGAACAAATAAGTACGCACGCACATGAGGTAATATAAACAAAAAAAAGAACGAGAGAGCGAGCCAAAAAAAAAAATAGAGGAAGAAATAGAGAGAGAGAGAGAGAGATTGAACAATATTTAAATTTTCTTTATGCACACAGAAATTAATGTATTCATGTTTTTAATTGTTTTACAAGTATTTTTGGGGGGTAAAAGAACAACAATAAAAACATCACATTGAACAACAAAAACAAAATCACACAATAATTTAGAGGCACTTAAACAAAAATCACACACAGGAAAAAAGCAAAACAGAAGGCCAATTATGTGCAGTAGAATAAGAAATAATACAGTGGGTACTGCTTAGAAACAATTCTTAATAAAAAAATCAATTATATTTTAAATTAAGCTTTAGGTTGGCTTAGGCTAGCTTCGATACGGAAGGTAGATGAAATATGCCCACTCGGAAGCGGTCTGCTATTCACAAATTCTAAAAATAGGAAAAAATTTAAAGGAATAGACCCTGAATTAACACACTATACAGCTAATATTTTAATATTTAATATCCTGGCAGCGGAACAATTGCTAAGAAAACCCGACCAAGACTCTACAGTTTATCTCTCTATACGACAGGCAGAGGTACAGAATATACACAACACAGTCCAGCTGCCCCATATTACTGCAAGAAAAAATTTGGTCTCGTCTCGCAAACTGGTCCTTACTCTGAAGGCATAATACTTCGTCAAAAAGAATATCAAGAGCCCAATAAATTCCCTCCCCAGTTTCAAGTCTTATTCCATTCTAGAATGTTCCAACCTGGACCATGGAATCTTAGAGATTTCCCAATTTTCCCTGTTTCGACCAGAAGAGACCACTCTTCATAATCTAATTGATCGGCCCCTGTAATTGTCCCCGCGGAGGTCTAGGCGACCGTTTTCTGTTCATTGCCAGCTCATTTGCAGCCGCATTGCCCCACATATTCGGAACTCAACACAGTACCACTCTGTTGCTATCACGAAGTATTAACAGGACATTTCTGTAGACTGTAAGCAAGCAATCTCGAGCTGACATAGAGCCAAATAAGCAATAGTTAATCACTGTATTTCCAGTGACAGTCCCTAGCCTAAACTGGTACTCTGATATGTGTATTGGCAGTCACTTGCGGAATACTACCATATCCGGAGGGTTCTTAAATGGATTTATTCGTTGTAAAACCCTAATTTTAAGAAAGATAATCCATGTACTAGACTACTGTATGAGTGTAGGGCCTTTTGCAACTGGTATCTCTATCATCTTTTATAGTCAAGCTGCAATCAAGTTATTTTCGATCGTAACTATCAACACTAAATTTGCTAATAACTGCTGATATTCCCTTGGAAAGCTAAGTAGTAATTGTGGTTTAAAGCTAAAGCATGTGCAGAGTGTAAGTTCGGTATGGTGTTACACTCTGTTACGAGTGCCGTAACCCAAATATCGGCAGGTGTGCGCGTAGACGCCGATCCCTAATTAAGAGGGGAAGTACATTACCAAATTCAGATCTTTGAATTGGGGCCTATTCCAGATGTTTCATATGAGGGGATGCTGGTCGAGGGTTTGTTTTCACCGGTGCCATTGATTGAGCACCGCGAGAAGGGCTTCCTCCGGACAGAATTGCTTGCAATTTTAGTTTGCACTCAGAGTTTTTGTCCGAAAACTGCAGAGAGGAAGTCGCCGTATTTAATTTTCTTCGAGATCAAATCTAATAAGCCAAGCCCACACTACGCACTAGATGGCGGCAACTATTTTCCTACGTAGTTAAGCAATGGAAACTTCAAGAAGTCATTGCTGCATTAAAAATTTATATAAAAATTTTCTTTTAATACTCTCGACTAAATATAGAGGTTCCACTGTCTCTGTCTGCAACACAGCTTACGTTAATGAACTTGAACTTGAAAGTGTTGAGAGAAAAATCATATTTTTCGTTGTTTTTATGACACTGAGTTGTGAATTTTTATGAATTTTTTTTTTCTTTTTGAGACGTTAATAAATTAAAGCAAGAAAAAAAGCAAGAAATTGTTAATAAATGAATAAGATGGTATTAAAAATGAAAAAATTCTCACCTCATTTTTTACGTAAATTTAAAATGACAACAACAACGACAACAATAACATGCAAATTATGTGTGTTTTGAGTGTGTTTTCGTATTCCTCTTGGAATAGAATTGTGTTCAGGAGGTTGGGGGTGTTTCAAAAAGTCTCGTTCTCTAGAGTAAATGAAAATGAAAAGAGAAAAAGAAAAATTAAAAAAAAAATAAATATTATAATGAAAGAAATATTAAAATAATTGAATAAAAAAAATTAAAATTATAAATAAATTCTATACACAAAAGGGAAATATAAAGGCAGGCACCTAACCCACCCACTCAGACATCATAAACAGAAATATTAATTACAAAGGCTTTTATTTCTATTTTTATTGTCATTTTCTTTATTAAAGTCGGTTGCACTTTGTGAATTTCTGGCCATTGTCCAACAATACAAATCAATAAGCATTTTTTAAGCCCTGGGCGCCCACATCTCGAACAAAGCGAAATTTGAAAAATATTTCTCTCGGCAGCTTCTTTTCACAGCAGTCTTCGGGCAAAAAATCTGAGCGTTCAACTAAAACTGCCATAAAAAGTTTCCCATAAATCTGTCGTTCAGAGTCGACTTAAAACTGTAGTAATCGCCATTCACACACACACACACACACAAAATTGTTGTTGTGAGAAGCTAGGTTTCTCTATTTCTGACTCATCAAAGTCATCATGGCGTACATGTATGTTAGGATTACGGCCTAGCTTCTCTTTTCTTTTTCCTTTTGCTCAACTGAATTCTTTGCCTCAATCTCGTTTAGCAAGTGACCGTAGAGGGTGTAATGTATTATCTGACCAGGTTGTTGCAGCCCTTCCCTCCAATCCCACCAGATACGAAGTATTTACTTTTTAAGTGTCAATCCTGGCATTGCCACTGTCTATGAGGCTCAACCTTGTTTTGTTCATGACCTTTTTCTTTCATTCTTATGTCGCAAGCAGTGATCGATTTTAAGTTGCTTGTTAGTCGGTTCAAAAAAGATCCGTTTTTAGTTGTAAATCACCTCGATTAAATATTAAAATAAATTCAAGGACAAGCGCATAATAGTTACGCGTGTTTCTATTTATTCTGGTGGGATTTTTTTAAAGAAATTTATTTTAAAACAACGAAATGTGTTTCATTGCGGTTTCATTTGATCGCATATACTAAACGAGTACTAGAAGTTTTTCCTATAAAAAGATTTTTATTATGAAACTTACGTTTTAAAAATATAATTTATACATAAGCTTGCACAGTGGGACAAGTGGTTTTACGTTCATATAACAATGAAACAAAATTTCATATTTTCATAGTCACTTAAACTGCAGAAACAATTTGATTCGCTTTTGATATTCCGTGGAAGCAGAGAGATGAGGCCTTATCATGGACGGGAAATACGGGTATACACGAAGACACAATAATGCTTATTGGCTGATGGTATATTATCTGAAAATCTTCTCTTTAACTTAAGACAGTAATTAAATCACCTTGACCCCTATCTACGACCATTTATGCCCTATTCAGAGATATAGGATTGTCGTTGAAAGTTACAGTGCTAATGAACTGGCCAGGGGACTTCGGTACAGAGCTCACTAATGCTGACATATTGCATATTACAGAGCCTCCAGAATTGCCAGAATTAACTCACTACCCATCTAATGACAGCGATGAAACTCTTAATATCAGATATCCTGGCAGAGGAGCGATCGCTAAGAAAATGCGACCAAGACTCCACAGTCTACACCTCTATACTACAGGCAGATGTACAGAATATACACAACACAGTCCAGCTGCCCCATATTAATGCAAGTACAGCTGTGTAGTCGCCGTAGTTTAGTAGGTAGTGTGTTTACTTATTAGACGTAAAGCCCGGGTTCGAGCCCCAGACATCAAAACGAAATATGAAAAAAAAAAATATTTCTTCGGCCACTTCCTCTCAGCAGATTTCTGGCAAAAACTCTGAGAGTAAATAAACCCGCCATGAAAAAGTTTCTCAAAAAAAAATCTGTCGTTCGGAGTCGACGCTGAACTATAGGTCCCGCCACTCAAGTATAAAATTAAGGCACACAACATGAGTGGTGTGAGAATCTAGGCCGTAATCCTGACTGAAGGGTTGTAATGGCCAATTATGTATGTATTTATGTAAACCAATAAAAAATGATGGTCTCGTCTCGCAAACTAGTCCTTACTCTGAAGGCATAATACTGCGTCAAAAAGAATATCAAGAGCCCAATAAATTCCCTCCCCAGTTTCAGGTCTTATTACATTCTAGAATGTACCAACCTGGACCATAGAATCCTAGAGATTTCGTAATTGTTCCGATCAGAAGAGTCCTGTTAATCAGGTGGTCAGTAAAGTACCTTTTTTTTAAAACTGTTCACCGCTTTGATTTTAGGGAAAGTCTTTTCACATTTTCCATTTATGCAGCATGAGACACGTGAAGTGTTGAACTGAATTGGACATGAAAAGTATTGAATTCCCTTCGTCCCTTAAATCACATGTCCACGTATCGCACTTTTGCGAATTTCACACTCTCACTGCTGTACTAGAGGGCATGCCGATGAACCTCTGCACAAGCTGTGGACTATGGGAGGACTCATGTGTCAGTGCTCCGTTAAGGGTTGATTTCACTTCGCCCTTAAATCGTATGTCCACGTATCGCACTATTGCGAAATTCACATACCCACTGCTGTACTAGAAAGCATGCCGATGAACCTCTGCAGAAGCTGTGGATGTGAGGACGTCTTCATGTGCTACTGCTCCGTTCTTTTTATTGAGAAGATGGAGATTCTTGATCTCTCATTTTCTATCGTGTTTGATTGAACTCTTCAAAATAAGATTTTACGACAATAATATGATTTATTTTTTATATGGTCGGAGTGGTTATCTATAAGAACAGTTTAATTCCCAGATTGCATATTGATTTCTGGTCCTTATCCTTAATAGATAAACAACCTGTAAACGTTTAAGTTGGTCCAGTAGCTACGCAATGATTTTATATGAACTTTCTTTAGAAGCAACCTGAAGAAGGGAGTATCATGTAGAGAAGGATATGGTGAAACCATGAAGAATATTCTTTAACAAAATGACGTCAATAAATTTTTTTTTATATAAAATCTTTAAAAATGCATATTTAAACGAAAGAAGATACAAAAAGAAATTAATTTTTAAAAGCCGCCATCTGTTTAATAATATTCATCTTTCGAAAATTAAACCAAAAAAGTCTTTTCAAATGATTCTTATGCTCATGCTTTTCATTTCAAAATTATTTTCAAAAAAAAAAAATACAAATTGTGGTTATAAATAAAATCAATTGAAAATAAACATTTTGAAGACCAAGAATAAAATAATAAAAAATAAAATAATGTTTGTTAATAATGTGTATTAATAATTAACAAAATTCGACAAAAAAAATTGTTTTTTTTATTTAAAAACACTTATGAAATGCTTTTATATTTAATTTTATAAAACGAAGTTTAAAAAATTAAAAAAAAAATTTCATTCAATATTTTATGAAAATGCCTTAAAAGTTTCGTTCTAAAACCAAAACAATTTCCAAGATTTTCTTTGTTTACACACAATAAATACAATATTTTGTAATATTCTTTCCTCTTTTGCGTTTTTCTTTATTAATTTAGAAATTTCAACACGTTTTTTCCTATTTAATACGCCTTTTTTTTTAATAGAATTTAGTCACTGATTTCAAATGCTGAGCTTGTGAAACAAAACCGGCTTGTTCAGCTTGCTTTGCGTATAAATTAAAGTTTTTTTTTCTTTACCTCAAACACTGTTTAATTGTTTTTGTATCAGCACAAACAGCAACAGCAATAATTTATTTGCTTATAAATAATTTTATTTAATATTTTTTTATACAGTCTCTATTCATATACACTTAACCGCTCTTCCAAACGTTTAAAGACGAACTGACTTGAAGCAGAAAGAAAAAAATAATTCATCAGATGGCTTTTGTTTTCTTATTTCTTATTATTATGCTCAACACCACAGCCAGTCAACAGATTTTTCTTAAAGAATTGTTGAGAAATACTCTCCCCACGTAGGGCTCTCTCGTGTGGTAAATACAACAAAAAAGCTTATTCTCACAGTTATTTTGTTTACAAAACAACACATCATTTAAGCTTTTCTAATGAGCTCTCTTATACCGCCTCGTACAAGAGATTTTTGTTTCTTTCGTTTTTTTCTTCCGTTCGGTTCGGTTTTGTTTAATTCGTTTTCGTTTCGTTTCGTTTCTTTTGTTTTTGTTGTGTTTTCCTTTTTGTTTGCATGTAATTGTGTCAAATTGAACGTGTTTATTGCTTGCTTAATAGGGATTTGTAATTGTTTTGTTTGTGTTTGTGTTAGTGTTTGTGCATGTGTGCATAGAAGTTTATTTCGTTTATTTTTAAATATTGCCGGTTGTAATGTATACATATACGCAGTTATTAAACAAAGAAAGAACAAAAATAAGGACAAGGACAAAAGCAAACGCAAAAAAAAACAAAAACAAAAACATAAACACTAAATTAAGAGAGTAGATAAGCACAGCTAAGCTGAGAGATATTAAAAGTTTCATTGTAATAATTTTAATGCGACTGTTAATAAGGATATGCTTGTGGAGAATATATGTATGTATAATTTAAATATAGAATTCCCACCATATGTAATTTAATGTTAATAAGTTTATTATGTTATCGTTAATTTTTTTTTTTGTTCCAGAAAATAAATACGTGTTACTGTGAGTTATCGATGAAAAGCACATTTCTATTAAAGATTTTGTTATCGATATTTTTTTAAAGGAAATTTATAAAGTTATCGTTTACATCGGTATTCTTTGCTATCGATAACTTTTTATGTGTTATCGATATTTTTTTTTTGTAAATATATTATGTTGTCATAGTTTTTATTGTGTTATCGATAACATTATATTGGATATTTATTGTTTTATCGATTAAATTTATAATTTTTTGTGTTATCGATATTTTTATAAGGAAATTTATAAAGTTGTCGTTTACATCCGTATTCTTTGCTATCGATAACTTTTTATCTGTTATCGAAGTGTTTTTTTTTTGTAAATATATTATGTTGTCATAGTTTTTTATTGTGTTATATATATACATAACTTTATATTGGATATTTATTGTTTTATCGATTAAATTTATAATTTTTTGTGTTATCGTTAAAAAGTTTTAAAGAAAGCGAATTTTTTTATTTTCGATAACTTTTTTTTTGGAAATGTACTAAATTTCTAATAAACAATTATCAATAACAAAGTTTATTGGAAATTTATTGTGTTATTGACACCTGAATATAACTTATAGATGACAGAATTAATAAGCAATCAATACTGTTATCGATAACGAAACTTATAAGAATGTTACTTAACGTTTATTACAATTATTTTTATCTTCTTTACGGTATCACTAAATTTTAAGTAAAACTGAAATTCACTAATAAATTATCGATTACATAATATACTTGTTTATTTGAAATTTACTTTAGAAAAGTTATCGCTTGTTAATTTTTAATAAAAAGTTATCGATAATACAAAATATTTTTTAATAAATAGCGACAACACAATAAACTTCTCATAAAATTTTTTTCGATATAGATCAATAAGAAAGTTTCGTTGAAAAGTTATCGATAACCCTAAAGAATTTTTTTTATTAATAGTAAATTTCCTGTATACAATTTGTTTCTTCTAAATATTGAGAAACTTGGCGTAAAATTCAATAAGTTATCGAACAACTTTTCTATAAAATTTATTACAATTGTTTACAAAAAATATAATTAGTTTTGAATCAACACTTATTAAGCCTAAATTGTGGCAATAATTCACAGAAACTAACGCTACAATAAAATCTATATTGTTTACATGATAGGGTAATAAATTTAAAGGTCAAGTGATATCTGCAATAAAATTGATTTCCAATAAATAATTGCGTTTTGGGTTATTATAACACCAAGACTAAAGTTTAATTTATTAATTTCTTTGTGTAATTAAATTAATGACAGTTTTTCTTTGTTTACCTTTTGCACGCATGTCATGATGATAATTTATTTATTTGTCACAAAATGACAAAATAAAAACCAAAATTGATTCAATCAATTTTTTAAATCCAATGAATATTTTTGTAACTTTTATTACGTGACTGGCATTCAAAATATCACTACTGCTGGTGGTTAGTGTATTGAGAATTCTTTGTTAAATCGTTGAAACGTTCATTATGAACGCAGTAGAGTAACAGAGAATAAATGAAACGAATTGATATACTGTCAAGTACTATACTTGCTTTCTGTCTAAGGCTTTGAGAGGGTTACTACATAGGCTTTGGCTCTTTTAAAACCACTGTGTTACTCTCTTGCGGCTCTATTACAGATAAGTGTGCATGTGTGTATGTATAAGAATATTTAGTTTCGTTACCATGTTTATGTTTCTTGTTTTGATTTTTTTATCTCCATTTTATTGGTATTGTTTCAAGCATTAAAGGAGTTACAGAAAATTAATGCTTTAAACAAGAATCATTCATTTTATGGTTCTCTACACGAGCTTCATAGGCACGTTTAGGAACACACTCACACATCCACATTCAGTTTAACTTTTACTCTCTAGCACTCTTTCATTCCCATTGCCATTATATGTATGTATGTGTACTTGGAGGTGGTGTAGGAGTAAACAGTTTTGTTAATATTTCTTGTGTCATACTTTTTCCGAACTCAATTCGATTGTTGTTGTGTAAAAGTGTTGTAATCGAAACAAAACCTGAGCACAGCAATGGAACCCATAAAAATAAACGAAAAGTTTTTTAACTACCAAATGAGAACATTTTGGGTTGTGCAATTGTTGTTCTAATCGGCTCTTAAGAAACTTTTTAAAATTCTTTATTTTTTCTTTTAGAATTTTTTATATTTAAAGATGTTTTCTTAGTTTTAAAATGATTAAATAAAATACTTTAAGTATTATTGCCATAAAGTAAACAAATTTTAATTTATATGTACATACATTCATGTTATCGATTTATTTTCTACTGAATAATAACGTTATCGATTCATTTTCATTTGAATAATACTGCTATCGCTTCATTTTCAACTGAGAATCACTGTTATCGATTAATTTTCAACTGAATATCACTCTTATCGTTTCATTTTCTACAAAGAATTCATGTTATCGATTACTTCTTAACAGATTGTTAGTGTTATCGATTTATGTTTCTAGAGAACTCATGTTATATGATATCGATTTATTTTCTATGATAAAAATAAGCAGAATATTGTAGTTAACTATTTATTTTCCATTGATCGATGAATTTAAAACACAACCGAGTCTTTTCAACATTTTATTAGAAAATAAAGCGCTCAATTTTAATTTGTTTGTGTAAACATAACAAGAAACATACAACATAGCATAGCAAATATTTCTCAAGAACTTTTTTCAATACACACGAATAACACACACTCCAAGAGAGAGGGAGAGCGAGAAAGAGAGATAGAGCAAAAGAGAACAGATAATTATTCCATTAATAACTTTTTGACCATAAAATAAACAAAAAATACACACAATATTAGTAACTGTAATACTCTCTTCTTAGAATAACAGCTGCTGACAAACATATTGCATTTACCGTTAATATTTATTTTCTTTTTAACCTCGAACTAGAAGACAGCTTCATTAAAATGAAAAAATATTCTATGCGGTTGGTTATTAGAATGGCTGTTTGTCAATTCAAGCGTACAGAGTTTACACTTGAACACATACCAACACGTTTTCGTTCATTACGTTCTTTCTCATTCTTTTCTGCTCAAGTGTAAAACTATAGAAAAAACATTTTTTTGTGTTTATTTCAACTGCTTGTTGTTGTTGTTATTGTTTTGATTTTGATTTCATAAAAAATTCAACCTTGAAAACTTTCATCAGTCATTGCTTTGGGTGCTTAACCAAAGTAGGCATTCAAATTTGTTTTTTCAACACTCTTTTTGTACTCTAATAAATATTAACAGTAAAAACTTGTATGTACTCTGCATCTTACTCTCCCTTTCTCTCTCTATCTCTGTCGCTGTCTCATTATTGCATAAGTGTTAGTGTGTTAGTTATTACATTGCAAGTTAAGTAAAGTTAATAGCAAACATTATCCCAACACAATCATCATTATCGTCGTCATCATGCTGTTCAGCATTACCCACAAAAACAATCCAAACGGGTTTATTATTTATAAAGAAGCAAAAATTCGTTGCCTTAGCATTAACACTATAAGTGTGTGTGAAAGTTAATCCTTTTATAAAACAGTAAACAGAGAGAGTGAGAGTGGGAGAGGGAGTACAAGAAATCAACAAACAACTTGTTTCTCGCATAACGTTTAAATAATTCATGATTTGTTTTAATATATCATAACAGAGAGAGGGAAAATGAGATTTACACGTAATGGAGTATGTTAAAACAAATAGCGAATATAAAATGATACAAGCGTTATATTAATAATGCAAAGCTGATGTATGTTTCCGATAGTAAACAGTAACCGGAAGTTAAATTATTTTAAGTACAACATTTACATGGAAATTGCATGATAGTTAAACTACTCTTATGAGACATTTTAATACAACGGAAACTAATTTTGTTTTTAGTAAACGATATATTTTAAAATTATTTTTTTAATTGAAGCTTAAAAGAGATTTAAGCGATAAATTAAAAATTTTTTAAATTTAAATAAAAAATTATAAAATCTTTATTAAGAGAAAATTTATGTTATTGATATATTTTTCACTCATTTTTTTTTAGAAAATGTTTTGTGACAAATTTTTAAGAGAATATTCATCACTTTCTATGGCTAATATATGTTTTCCTGTTAATGTTATCGATTTATTTTATACAGAAAAATTAATTTTTACAGAAAATATCGTTCAATTTTAATCAGAATATTAAAGTTAACTATTTATGTATATTATCAGCTAATTTTTGAACAGAATACTAATGTTCACGTTTTGTTTTCTGTAGGTACATATGCAATTGTAGATGAATTTTTACTGTTATCAATTAATGTTTTATCGAATGTTCTTGTTGTGGGTGAATGTTTAACAAAATTTTAATGTTATCGATTCACTTTCTGCAGTAAATTTGTGTAATCGTTTCATTTTAAACAGAAAATTAATGTTATTGATTCATTTAGACATTTTTTGTAGGTGTTTTATAAATGATATCACGAATTTCATAAATAAATATCGATATCGATAAATGATCTATAGAAAATTTATGTTATCGCTTCATATTTATTTAATATTTATTTTTAAAGGAATATTAAAATTATCGAATTATTTTCAAAAAAATCGATTTATTTTTTAAGGAAAATTAATGTTACTCATTTATTTTCTAATAAAAAATTTAAGTTATCGATTTCTTTTCTATAGAAAATGCAATTTATTGATTTATTTTCTAAAGAAAAGTAATGTTATCGATTTATTTTCTAAAGAAAATTGTTGCTATCGATTTATTTTCTATACAAATTTCAAGTTATTTTTTTTTTTTGAAAGAAAAGTGAAGTTATCGATTCCTTTCCTATAGAAAATTCAAGTTATTGATTTGTTTTCTAAAGAAAATTAATGTTATCCATTTATTTTCAATTAAACATTTAAGTTATCGATTTATTTTCTAAAGAAAATTAATGTAATCGATTTATTTTCTATACAAATTTCAAGTTATTGACTCATTTTTTTTAAAGAAAAGTGAAGTTATCGCTTCCTTTTCTATAGAAAATTCAAGTTATTGATTTGTTTTCTAAAGAAAATGAATGTTATCGATTTATTTTCTGTAGGAATTTCAAGTTATTGATTTGTTTTTTAAAGAAAATTAATGTTATCGATTTATTTTCTATAGAAAATTCAAGTTATTGATTTGTTTTTTAAAGAAAATTAAATTTATCGATTTATTTTCTATAGGAATTTCAGGTTATTCATTAATTTTTTTAAAGAAAAGTGAAGTTATCGATTTACTTTCTATAGAAAATGCTAGTTACTGATTTATTTTTTTAAAGAAAAATTAAATTATACAATATATTCTTAAGAAAACTAAAGTAATCGATTCAATTCCTTGTAGAAAATAGAAAAATAACTATTTTCGTCATTAACATTTAATGATTTTGATAAAACATTCACATAAAACGAAAGTTATTGGCAAATGTTCTGCATAATAAGTATAATTGATGAATGTTATCAATTAATTAACTTGGCTGTCGTAAACTTAAACATTAAAACAACAAAAATATGTCTGCATACGTTGCCTTGTTATTTACACAAGTTTTTACGCAGATGATGTGTTCTAAACAAATATGAGTGTGTGTTTGCGCCCATTACTCATGTAACAATAGCAATAAAAAAAAGAACGAAAGGGAGAGAGAGAGAAAGAAATAGCAACATACATACATACATATGTTATGGAAAACAAGTAAACAAGAACTGCGGCTGTAACAGAAGTACCACTTGGCGTATGATTGTTGTGTGAATGTCGAATGACTAACAAATGCCACAACGAAACATTCTCGCACAACACGTATACGTTGCGGTGAACAACGGTTGTTGATTGAATTAAAAAACAACAAAAAAATTAAAACTTGAATAAAGGCGATAACATTTCTGTTCTTCTCCTGTCTTTTATTTTCATCGCTTTTTTACTTTTTTTTTTTTTTGTTAAAATATACTCAACACTGCAGATGTTTTCATTTCCACAATGGAAGAGTGAGGACTGTGCTATAAGTGACACACTTGAGTTTTATGGAATTTTTATTAAATTTTTCTTAAATTTTCTTTTTCTATGAATACTTTAAACCATGCTTCTCCTTTTTAATGTTATCGTCTAAACAAAGTCATATTAAAATCAAAAATACACCTTTCTTATTCCCCAAACGCGACTGTCTTTCCAATTTCAACATCTGTTATGTCCAAAGCATGAAGCATAGGCCACTTAAAAAGTAAACAAGAAAACGAATTTGTTTTCTTCATACTTTATGTACCGTCTCAGTAACATTTTCAGTGCAATAAAGTTGTCAAAATCAACAAATTGCCTGGTAAACTTGAAGTAGACTTGGCTGGTTGATACACAGAAGGCATCGGGGTGGGAGGAAAATAACATAAACCGTCTAGTTGTCTACAATTTTGTTTTATTACCTCTTTGGAATAAAGAATGTACGCAAGAAAACCGATAAAAGGAATGAAAGGAAGTAAAAGAAAATAAAAAATTTATAACAACGAACAGCTTCTAGTCGCCAACAGAGTAGACTTTCTTCTATTATTTGTGGCACACTTAAAATTTGAAGAGATTCTCAAACAAAATCAAATACTTCACAGCCAATATAAGGTATGATGATCAAAAGGATTTCCAGTGCTTATTACTATAAAAGGCCTATTTAGTCAGGACCAAAATATACTTTTAAAAAACAACAGTAGTCTTCACAGAATGAAGAAATTATGATTACAATTTGAATTTTCTGTTGAGAATTTATCGATAACTTTTGTTTTTTTTTAAGAAAACTTTTCGATAACTTTGATTTAAGAATTTAATATTAATCTTTTACAGTTACACATTTTTTCGTTAAAAATTTATCGGTAATTTTGATTTACTAAAAGAAAACTTTTTGACTTTCTATAGCAATTACTTTTAAAAATAACCTTTATTTTTGATAATTAGTCGATAACTGCAATTTTCTACAAGAAAAATTTTCGATAACTTTAAATTTATAATTTCCATAGAAAACTATCGATAATAATCGGACTCGTATAAAATTATTTTCAACAGGAAACTTTTTTTTGCTGAAAGAATGATAGGGTTTTATTTTCTGGAAGTGAATTTTTCGAAAGCATGAAATTTTAAATTTCCATACAAAATTTATCGATAAAAATACTGATTAATAATACTCGCGCACAATTATTTTCAACAATACAGTAATTTTTTTGATAAAATTTACTGACAACTTCGACTAATTTGAAGAAAATTATCGAAAAGGATAACTTTGAAAAAGAATTTCCACAGAAAATTTATCGAAAATAGTACCTCTGTATACACGTTATTCATACACAATTATATTCAGGAGTAACCAATATTTTTTGTTATCGAAAATTTGTCGATAATTTTGATTTTTTTTTGTAAAAAAAAAAAGGATATCATTAACTTAAATATTCCATTAAAAATTTATCGATAATTATGTTGTTTATTAATACACTCGTACATTGTTATTTTAAAGAGTAAACATTTTTTGTTAAAAATTAATCGATAACCTCGATTTTCTAAAAGTAAAATTTTCGATAACTTTGAATTTCAAATATAATTACGTAATTTATCGAAATTAATACTGTTTGTTATTAAACGTATACAATTATTTAGAAGAACAAAATTTTGTTTTTAAAAATTTATCGATAAATATAATTTTTGATGAAAATTTATAAAATCCATACAAATTTCTATACAATTAAAATATTTTGTAAAAGAATTACGATTTACAGCAATTTTTGTTGGAAGTTTATCTATAACTTGAATGTTATATCGATAAATGTGAATGTTTATGTTTATCTGTGGAAAATTTATCAATAAAACAAGGAAATATTATTGATAGCTAAAGTTTTCATTGTATTATTTTTCGATAAGTTTTTATAGGCAAATTTATCGATAAGTTAAGATACCATAGAAATTCCTGTATGAAACTTCAATAACTCGAAGAAATATAGTTTTCTTAGAATTTTCGATAACTATTCGAACTATTCGAACTGTGAGAATATTATGGTATCATTGCAATTATCTCGGTATGATTTTTCGTATAAAATTTATCGATAAATAGTTGTACAATGGGTCAATTCTACCTCCGGGTACTGTACTTGTCTTAATTGACAAGTACATGTCCTCTAATCTAACTTATCGATAAATAAAAATTTCTTAGAATTATCGATAATTAAAATTTTTGTAAATCATTTAAAGCATGTAAACTTAATAAATTTTTTAATTGAGACATATTCCTTTTACAAATATTTGGGAATCTCATTCTGCTTACATGACTACACACTACATAAATCATGCCTTCGCCAAGTCATTCATTATTGTCTTATGAAAGACTGGATGGTGTTGAAAGGATACAAAATTTGTTACAATTGGTTTATAATTGCTTTTAAATTTTAATGAAATACTTTAAACACTTTGATAATTAATTTTTAAAATAACCACAAAATAAATTATTAAAAAGAGAAGGACTAAATACTTTGGTAATATTAAATAGGCCCCCGGTAAATTCACTTATCTAAAGACTTTTATTGAATTAAACACTTTAATTACCAGAATTTCTTTAATTTATTTGAGTTTCTATGGGAATAAATATTACAAAAATTTCTTTCTTTTAATTTTTTATATTTATTTTTAAATCACAACTTTTTGTTTTTATTACAACTGTTTCTGTTAAAATTATTGATTGAATAATAAAAAAAAAACAACAACACACGCGAATTCTCTTTTGCCTTCAAACGTGCGTTACACTCAACAGCCGTAAGTCAACTGTTTTGTTTTCTCTACACACACAACATGAAAAAACACTTACAATGTGACCCATATCCTAAGCAACAACAAAAACAAAAAAATGTAAAACAGAAATAAACATAAAACAACCGAAAAAAACAAAACAACAATAAATAATTGTGGATTATGAAATAAAGGAGCGTGATAAGTATTAATTGCATTCACTCCAACCATTAAAACTGTTTTGCTTCATTGTTTCTATGAAAACAGAGAGAAGGATGGCGAGAATGAAGGACAGAGGGAGAGTAAGAGAGAGAGAGTAATTATTTTTGGCGCATTTTCATAAAAGTTTATCAACTTTCTTTGATGCGAATTGTTTATGTTTTGTACTGTGTGATAATCATCATTATGAGCTTAAAACAAGAACTGCTTGCTGCGCTCTCTCTCTCTCTCTCCCGGTCCCCAAGAAAACACAACATGAAAATGACGTCAGCTTGTTGTGGTGATGTGATAAACCCCCTCTCCTCTCTCCCTGTTCTCAATATTTGTGTGTAACAGAGTGGTGAAAAGCATGCCGCAGTAAAGCAAGTACAGGTAACCCTCGATTTACGCGGTTTGTTGGGACCGACGAAAATATGTTTAAATCGAAAACGCGTAAAATGAGGTTAAGAATTCATATAAAGGCTTATTTTGGGACCAAAAATTACGTATATCGCGTAATTCGAAACATAAAATACATGTAAAACTCACTTTTGGTACTTAAAAATCGTGTAAAAAAACACACAATTTTTAAAGCTTTCTGTTGAATGACCCTGTTGTCTAATGGTATTTGTCTATTCTATTTGTCTAATCTATTGCATGTTCTATCCAAATTAATAACGATTTTTCCATTTTTTCAATTAAGTAATCTCGAACATAAGACACACGTTTTGATGTAGCGGCAGCTCCACCTAGGGTTGCCAGCCTGGCTGGACTTGGCTGGATTGTCCAGCTTTTTTGATGCTTGTACAGTTTCAAGCTAAAATTTAATTTGTCCAGCTAAATAGAAATTTTTTAGAACACTGCAATAACATGGGCAATAATTTTGATGTTATCTTTGTCAAATCATGTTAGCCAACACTGATTGTATATTTGTTATACAACTAAGTTATGATTTCCTTCTTCTATCATCACTGACAACATGTCTCAATACTTGAACAGATGATGTCTGTAATAATACATACATACAATGGTATTTTAATAAAAATTATTTACACAAAACCAAAATTAACATTTTCTCAGTATTTTTTTATGTCCAGCTTTTTTTTGTTTTGTCCAGCTTTTTAAAACCCAATGTCCAGCTTTTTGCGAATCAGAATCTGGCAACCCTAGCTCCACCACAAACACTTCTACAAATTTTATTTTCGTTTTTTTGAATTGATCGTATCGTGGATTCATTTAAATTTAGAATTTTTGCTAAAGATGGGGGCTTTTCTCCACCTTTTAACCAATCCAAAATATTCACTTTATCCAGCAATGAGATGACTTTTCTCTTTTGAAATGTTTTTTTCTGCGCTGGAACCATTTCTAAATAATATTAAAATATACTCAATCTTTTTGTACTTTTACATACATAGTTGTACATTATAATTTTAGAAAATTAACTTGTTAACTTTTGGAAAAAAATTAACTTTTTTTACAACGCAGTGTAAATCGAGGGTTGCCACTATTTTTTAAACGCGTTATATCAAAATCGCGTAAAAAAAGTCGTGTAATTAGAAAAATGGATGTTATTTTTGAATCGCGTTATATCAAAATCGCGTAAATGAAGTATCGCGTAAATCGAGGGTTACCTGTACTTTCACTTTAACAGTTTGAGATTGATTGGATTTTTATGTCATTAACATATAATGTTAAAGTACAAATTGCTGTTAAATTTGACCAAAAAACTGTTAACGATTTAAATAAGCATTCAAAAGCATAAATTTAGGACATTTTTATGAAAATTTTATTTCTTTCGAATGCTTGGCCGTTGCCATTCGTCAATATGTATGGAATACAATGTTATTTAAATGACCTTCTCGGGACTGCATGCAGCACACGATTTTTGGAGGTATATTTAAACGAATTTTTCTTACATTTCGTTCAGTATCTAGGGGATTTGCGATTTACGATTGTTGGTTTTTAACTCCAATATTAGAGGATTAGAGGGCATACTCTTTGAAGTAGCTTCTCCGAAAATACTCCAACGGCATTAAATTTCATGATCTTCGTGATAAATTGACGTCGCCAAAATATTTAATTAGTCTTTTCAGTAGCTTCTCATTCAATAAAGCCAGGATCGTTTGTGTTTTGTGACCCCCATCGCCGTCTTGTTGAAACCACATACTGTGCGGCTCATAACTTTTAAATACAGTAGTTTTGACTTACCTGCACAACTAACTTTTGCAAGAGTTCTTGTGCAGATAAGCCAAAAATGCAGCTAAATTAAATTTTTTACTTTAATTATAGATTACTCTCTCAAAGCACGAACAAAATTTTTGTGCAGGTAAAGGCAATGCGGACGTAAATAAAAGGCATCTAAATCAAAACTACTGTACAGACCAAAAAAAGTCATTTAACGTACTGTCCTAGCATTCTTCCAAAGTTATCCTTAGAAAATACATCGTCTTCCTTCCACGTTTCTCTGCAATTTTCATGATTTTCTTCCTTCACTTATCCAAATCCAAATTTTTGTTATGTTAACTTTACAGTTACATACATAACTTTACAGTTAACATAATATTCACTGTAAAAAAAAGATAATAACTTTCGAAGCTAACTTCACATACATATATGGTGGTTCTTGTGAGACCATATGATGACATTAAAACCACTGATTCACCAGTACAATTTGTCTACACTAGTGACCTTCGAACTAGTGACTAGGAGGCTCTTGTGGGACCATATGGTGGCAATAGAACCAGTGACTCACTGGTAAAATTTGTTCCCTACGCCGACTTTCTCTAATTCTTGCATCAGATAGACATTTGACTGGATCATACTCTTCCATCCGAAAGACACCGCAGCCGCTGGGTGTTAATGCACTGCACCTCGCTTTCTCTCGAATACTCTCAAGGCTGCTATATCAGCCATGTTGCTTGTGAGAAACATTATGTTCCAGTTAAATGGTGTAGTTTATCGGCGTAGAGAACGCTGTTGTCTGCGTTGGAAGGTGAAGGTTGGGGAAGTCCTGCCGTCGCTTCGACCTAGGTACGCCTCGCTAGGACACCACCATCGGCCACAAGGGTGACCACTGTTCTTACATAGTTCGTTTAATATTTTAATATTTTGTTCCCTTGGTTTCACATACATACATACATAATTGGCCATTACAACCCTTCAGTCAGGATTACGGCCTAGCTTCTCACACCACTCAAGTTGTGTGCCTTAATTTTATACTTGAGTGGCGGGACCTACAGTTTAACGTCGACTCCGAAAGACAGATTTTTTGAGAAACTTTTTCATGACAGGTTTATTTTCTCTCAGAGTTTTTGCCAGAAATCTGCTGAGAGGTAGTCGCAGAAGAAATATTTTTTTTTTTCATACTTCTTTTTGATGTCTGACCTGGGATACGAACCCTGGCTTTTACGTCTAATAAGCGAACACACTACCTACTAGACTACGGTTTTGGTTTCAATTTCAATAAATTTCTGCTTTAAATAAATATTTTTTTTTGTATTGAAATTTGAAAATATTTTCTTACAACTATTTGCTACAATTTACTTACACCCACATACTATACTTGCATTCCACATACTCCATCTTCATTCCTATACACACTCATTAAACTTGCTCTCTCGTACACACACACACAGAATATATTGTGAATATAAAATATTCGTTAAATTCATGCCTTAATTTATTGTAATTAAATTTGTGCATATATGTATGAGTATGTGTGTGTGTGTGATTTTTGGTTATTCTACCATATTTAGTGGTTTATTTGGTCAGGAATGCCTGTTTGCGGTTTAAATTTTACGTTCTGTTTGCAAGAGTATAATCACCGTAAACATGCGTATTTATTTTCGTGTGCACCAACACATAAACATGAGTGGTTAATTTCGTAACATTTTGTGTTAAATGCCGAGTGCAAGAGAATGGGAGCAAGAATAAGAAGAAGAAGAAGAAGTAGAAAACAACACAACTTTCTAACACAATAAATGGGAGTTTAAAAGTAAACACTGAAGTGAGCAATTCTTAGTAAAGCATTGAGCGAGGATGGAAGAGAGAGAGAGAGAGAGAGAGAGAAAGCGAACATTGGTATTGGTGTGCTTTAATTGAACAGGAAATCTGAGAATTTATAACTACAGACTGAAGATTATGGCTAACTGTGTGTGTGTATGTTGGAAATCTCTAAATAAGCACACAAGTGTTTTGTTTAAATGCTACACAGTTAGATTAAGAGTAATTGTTGGACTAGATCAGAGCCCGGCAGCTCTTGCTATTGGTCAGTTGTGCGAGAGCGAAAAATAAGAAAAGAGAAAAATTTATACTCTTAAATTCACTACAATGCAGGCATGGAAACTTTAAATTTTTAAATGGTGGTATTTTAATTAAAAATATTAGTTTATTAAATTAAAATTTGTAAATTTCGTTTAGACTTCTTTGATTATATTGATTTAAGAAAGCATTTTAGATTAAAATTTGTTTTTTTTTTTTGGAAATATACATATTTAATAGAAAACTTTCTGGGATATTCATACTGTACATCCCTGCATTAGCAGAAACATGCGACAACACAACCTCTTTCAATGGATGCTCAAATGAGACTGAGTGTATTTTTGATCGTGAGAGAACATTGTTGTAAATTTAATAATGGCTGACATGCACGCGTGCATAGGATTTGCCGGGCTCTGGACTAGATATATTTGGGAGAGAGAGAGAGCGGTAGCATTTGTTTGATTCACTATATTGTGAAGGTTTTCTAAATAAAATCGACAAATATTTGTTATTCATTACTCGAAAACAAAAATTTTGTAGAAAATCTTCTACACGCACACATATACACACTCACATGTAAGTATATTTACACACTCAATATAAGTCTGCTCAATTGGTATTTATATTTTATTTGAGTAAATGTGTGTGTGTAGAGTAGTAGCGTTTCACTTTAATGTGGTCATTTGCTGAATTAAAATTAATCATGCAACACATGATGTTGCTGCTGTTGTTGCCATTTTACATAAGTAGGTGAATGGTTATGTGGCTTTGCAATTTGGTAATTTATTGTTTGAGTATGCATGTGTGTGTGTATGTATTTAATGAAATAAGGAAATTCCTGAAAACGTTATGATTTGTTTGATTGCCAACCAAATGAGTTTGAAGTATGACTACTAAAGTATATTTTAAGGCGCTTTTAATAAGGAATTTAGTATTCAAATGGAAGGATTCTTTTTAAAACCAATTTTGAAATTTAATTAAATGACAGTTTAAGTTCTGTTTACTTAACCTTATATCGGCTAAATCGAGATCGAAAGCTGTAGTTTATATCACTGGTATATAAGCTGCGATCTGTCGAATAAAGGAGTGGCCACATGCCCTACCAAACTACATTCCTGTGATGCTAAGCCTAAAATTCGTATTTTAAACTACAGTTTTAGTTATTAGTTCTTGAGGCTGCTTAAGGCTACCATTACAGCTTTGAAGCACCTGTACGCAGTAATACGCATGATGTTACAGTTTTAGTCAACATATTGTGTTTAACACCCTTCTCAAAAGCCGGATACCAATTTAGAAATGAAAATATTATCATTAGCTATGATTTCTCTGGAAAATTCATCGATAACTTTAATATTCTGTTGAAAATGTATCTACAATTCAAGAATTTCTTAGTAAAAATTTATCGATAACTATAATTTTTGTAATAAATTTATCGATAACTATGACTATAATGATAATTTTAATATTTGGTTAAAAATGTATCGATAATTTAAAAATTTCGCAGAAAAAATCATCCATAACTATTGTAGAAAATTTATCGATAACTATATTTTGTTTTTGAAAATTTATCGATAACTTTAATACTATTTAAAAATGTATTAAAAATTTAAAAGTTTTAAGAAAATGTATCAATAACTTTAATTTTGTAGCAAATTTATTTCCTAACTTAAAATATTCTGTGAAAAATTCATTGATAACTTCAATTTTATAGTAAATTTATCGATAACTGCAAAAAATCCATTCACAATTGAACAGTTCTGTAAAGAATTATCGATAAATAAATTTCGTGCAACTTTACCGATAACTTAAACATTTTGGAAAAAATTTATCGATAATAATCGTCTGTTACGGAATATTTAGCTATAACTGTAAATATTATTTAAATTTGTGTGAAACATTTATCGATAACTGTAATTTTTGTTAAAATGTTAATCGATAACTTAAACGTGCTGTACGAAATTGATTCACAATTGAAAGATTTGATATAAAACTTATCGATAACGTTAATAATGATTCTTTGCTAATATAACTTTCCAATTTTTAGATGTGCACATTGCACATGTTTACAGATGACAGCGATAGTAATTGTGGGTGACCACATAATATGTCTGTGAAAATCTTTATGCCACAAATTGTATTATTGGCCAATCATTACCAATAAGAAATCGTGTCCAAATACTAAAATCCTATTAAAATGATTTTGAAATTAGGAATCTTTCATAAGACGATTACAGACTCCTTGTAGAAATACAGAGACATGTTCATTCATTCATTTCGATTCCGGTGACCAGCCGTCAATGACGTGCACAGTTGAATTATTAAAGAGAGAGAGAGTTTCCTAAGAGAATCGGAAAGTGTTGCTCTTATCTAAAAATCAACACATCTTTCCTACTCAACCTTGAAACAACAACGCAGTATATATTTCTACTGAAGGTATTGATTTTTGTCATTGGAAAGCAATACAACACACTTAGACTTTTCAAGTCAATTGGAATGGTATGTGATAAGAAGCAGCAGTAGTAGTGTATGTGTGTGTAAATATTACATAGTATTGGTGAGAAATTTCGAAGTAAATTTTTGGAATTTTTTTTTTCTTAATGTTTGAGCATTGACTTTGGAACAGACTATACACTCTACACACTGGGAGAAAAACAGAATGATTTGTTTTATTAAAAAGAGAGAAAAAATTCACTTTCAGCACGTGTATTTAAAACCTTCAATTTTGAATACTTCCCTTTCATAACTGACTGTAGTAGATCGTATTCATATGCTCTCTTACTTCCTTGTTTAACTTTTTTCCTCTCTTCTCTTTAAATACATACACTGTCCTTCGTATTTAATTTTAAATTTTTGTTTGTATTATTTTGTTGTTGTTCGAAAAGTTCAAAGTACAATGACAGCCAAAGACTACAAAACGGTGATAAACGTGACAGCAATGACATCACTGCTTAAACTATGTTTCTCCTAATATACTCACTTACTATTTATGCATGTGAGTGTGTGTGGCACATTAGAGCGAAAAGCCAACGGCATTCATCATCATCAACATTGCCATCGTCAACCAACATCATTAATGGTGATACGCACGCACAGGCGAAAGGAGACACTCATACACTCAGTATACAACATACGCACACACATATATACTCTTTTATAAACATTGATTCTCATGTATGCAAGTGTGTATACACATGCATATGACGTATGTATGTGTGTTTGGCTAATTATGCTCAAGGATTTACAAATAGACTTGAACTCACATATACCCAATATAAACACATACTTAGAGATTAACAACGGCAACAATAATAATGACAACAACAACAACAGTTTGTAATACGACTTTAGCATGTAAAGATGACAATATTTAGTGCGTACAGATGACACATGCATACACACTTAAACCTTTAAAAACATTATGTCGTATATAACTTGAAGCAAAACTTGTTTTAGATCGTAAAACGAAAAGACAATGAGAGAAGTAGAGGTAGAGATAGAGAGTGAGAGAGCAATTAAACACATGCAATGAACCTGTAAACAAAACTACAGTCGTCAACAAAATTGTACTTACCACATGGAATGATGAAATCAAGTAAAGTTCGTCCACATCTAAATTTTATTTCCATATTGTATTGCAACGCCTCTGTATGCATCTTCTGAGTATAGGCTCTTACTTAAATCTGCTTAAATTAGCCTGCATTTTGCCGAATAAAAAAAAACGAATTGGGCAAACGTAGTATGACTTAAATGTTAAGAGGCTTTGTTGTTAGCTGTCGTAGATGATTTCCGTATGCAAACATTTGACCATAGTTTGTCTGTCCTTAATGTCTAATACCCTAATAATACCAATAAACTCACACACGTACATACACTCTGTATCATTATGTGCTTAAATTCAATGCATTAACATACTCGTACTCGTACATGTACTCATACTCGTGCACTTGTACTTGTTCGTAGAGACATGATATAAATGCAATGACGTTGAAAAGAAATGCAATAATGGGTTTGGCTGGCTGTGTGTGTGTCACAGCAATTGCAATTGTGTTCAACAATTTTCCTTTAATATCCTTAAATGCAATAACAACACACAAGCAGCTACTGTAACAACAAAACATAGTCAAACACTAATTTAACAACGACTATGACAGCCAAAAGTTACGAAAATAATTTTTAATGAACACTGACGCAAAAAAAAAAAAATTAAACGCAATCAATGATTTCTAAAGTGGCTGAAACAGACAAAAATTAAAGGAAAGAAATGAAATTTAATTTTTAAAAAGTACTTTTACGACAAGTACCTTTAATAAAAGTACTTAAAAAATCCCTTTCAAAAAAGGACCCGGTAATAAAGTAGTTTTTAACAAAGTACGCCTTAAAAAATATTTTATAAAAACTATCTTTTAAAAAGTACCTTTTCAAGAAGTACCTTTCCAATAAGTACAATTTAAAACTATTTTTTACATAGTACCTTTAAAAAAAGCACAATTTAAATAAGTAGCTTTAAAAAAAGTACGTTTTAAAAAGTGCCTTTTAAAAATGTACCTTTTTAAAAAAGTACCCTTAAAAACACTTTTAAAAAAGTACCTTTTAATAAAGTAATTTTTAAAAAAGTTCGCCTTGAAAAATATCTTTTAAAAAATACCTCTTAAAAAGTACCTTTTAAGAGGGTACTATGCTTGCAGAAGCAGTTCATTATCAGCAATTGCTGTAATTCAAAAAATGGTTTTACTTTGTTAGAATGAAAGTACGATTTTACACTGCTCTGCTGGTTGAGATTATTTCCATTCGTTGTTTAGTTAAGCACACATCTAAGCACATCTTGTATACTCAAATAATGAGAATATCTAGTATAGTTAAAGGGAACTTCTAGTGTCGGCAGAGATCTTTGGTTATTCCTCACTATGCATGGAAAAACTTTATCAAATTGTCAGTTTTTTCGTAATTCTGAGAGTAGCCGTAGTCTAATAGGTAGTGTGCTGGCTTATTAAATGCGAACCCATGGTTCAAACCTCAGCTCAGGCATTTCATATTCTGCCATAAGGTGTGAGAGTGGAATAAAATTGTCTTAAAAATTTCTCAAATCTGCAGTTCGAAGGTGATGGACAGTAAACTGTAGGTACCACCACTCATGGACAAAATTAATACACACAACAAGGGTGATGTGAGAAGCTAGGTTGTAATCTTGACTAAAGTATTATAACGACAGATTAAATAAATGAGTTAAACAGGGATAAGCAGAATTATATGACTGATCTGAAAGCTAAACGAGAAAAATCATGGCAAATGGTGTTCTTGGCAAACAACAAATAAATTGTGGCGAGAATTTCATTTTCAATTGATATTTGTTTATACTCGGCTATATGCTCAATAAATTGTAAAACAGAACACACTAAAGCATACTCACGCATACACACACAGACAGCTACATATACTCATTAAGAAAAGAAGAGAAAAACAGGAACAGAGACAGAATAGTTGAATTGAATATTTGTTTTTGGTTTTAATTTCTGTTTTATCTTCTTCCATAATTAATTATTTATAAATGAGAGAAGTCTTCCTGTCTCTGTCTCTCTCTGTGCTCATCTTAAATGTTTGTTCGTTGGGTGAGTAATACGTATACATAAGTGTGCATATGGCTTTAAAATTGTCATGATTTTGAAGAGAAGATTAATTTTTAATGTTTTTGCTGTTTTAAGTGAATACGTATAATGTTTTTAATGTCTCTGCATTATAAAGGCTTGAAAGCATGAACGATGAATGATAAATTTTAAAGGGGGGGGGATTATTATTTATCAGAAGATTATTTAACTATTCCACTTGGATTTAGAAATTTGAAAAGAAATTTAAAATTTTTCTTTTAAAAGCAAAGTTTAATCATCATTAGATGATGAATTATTAAAAAGGAAAACAAACAAAATAAATATTTCTTTTAAGGAACTATTTGAAATAAACATTTTTGTTTTCATAAATTTTCATAAAAAAATAATTTAGAAATACGTAATGGAAGTATTTTTTTTACTTTTTACTCTTGAAAGTGAAAATTTTTTCGGTATAAAATGAGATTCGTGACAGGTTGATATGCTAAAAAGGCTCTCTCACCATAAATAGACTAACAAATGAGATTTGTTTAAAAATTATTGAATTTTTGCTATCCAAACTAGTGCTGTGTTCGAAATGTGTTTCCATTGGAAACTTTGCTTCAGTTGCGAAGCCTATTTTTGGCTTAATAAGGGATTTGAAGTGAAGTGCAGCAAGAGGCATTTCTACATTTGCCAATACAGCATGAGAGATGCAGTGTTTGCCACCACTGGATCCTACTTCTGAAGTAAAGGGTGTTTTTTATAGAGGTATAGAACTTTAAGTTGGCATTACTTTTCAAGATGGCGACCGATTTAACAGCTATCAAGTGATTTATTCTCAGTTTGGTTTGGCAATTCATCATGAATAGACTCACGCCTGAACAACGCTTGCAAATAGTGCAATTTTATTTCGATTTATTGAAAGACACGTTTGGTGACCGCCTGATTTCACGTTTTGGACCTGTGAATTGGCCTCCAAGATCTTGTGATTTAACACCGCTAGACTACTTTCTGTGGGGCTATGTAAAGTCATTGGTCTATGCGGTAAAGCCACAAACGCTTGACCATTTGGAAGACAACATTCGCCGTGTTATTGCCGATATACGGCCACAAATGTTGGAAAAAGTCATCGAAAATGGGCGTACAGATTGGACTACATCCGCGCCAGCCGTGGCGGTCATATGCCAGAAATCATATTTAAAATGTAATGCCACAAGATTATCTTTCGGATAAATAAAATTCATGTCAATCGAATAATCCATCGTTATTTTATTGCAACTTAAAGTTCTATACCTCTATAAAAAACACCCTATACATATGTTAAAAAACGCAACGTTGCAGTCAATGCAAAAAGTTATCGTACGATGACTACAAGCTTTTTGGTAGCAAACCGATTACAATCTAGCTTCTCACACAAGCCATGATTTTTTGTAAGAAGACTGCTAAGAGGAGGTCGTCGAAGGAAATATTTTTTTCGGATTCGCTCTTGTTCGAGATGTCTGAGCTGGGCTCTTGTCTAATAAGACAACACGCAACCTGCAAGACTGGCACAATTATAACAAAGTTGTTTGCTTTAAGTTGCAGACATTTTCTTTAATTTTTCTGTATTTCTTTTTCGATTTTCAAAAGCCAAACGTACCATTTTCATGAAAAAAAAAACTTTTTTTTTTTCAAAATATGTCGCATCAAAACGGCAGTCTTTGAAGGAGGGGAGCAAGATTTCCTATTTTTTTTTATCTCTTTCTACACAAAACTTTTGCTGACTAAAATAAATTGTCTGCACAACTTTTGTTTTGTTTGGGTTTTAATTTTCTCCCCTCTCACTCGCTCGCTGGCAATTTAATAAAGTGCACTTTGATCTGGAAAATCATGATTTTTTTTTGGAATTTCCTTTTTTCTTTCTTTTTCTTTTTAATTTGATTATCAGCGTGTCTAGTTTATAATATTCACGCTAAAGAGGGGAATTTAAAGCATTAGGATGGCATGTGATTCATTTCAAAATTCCTGTTGCCATGAAGCGTCTCAGAATGCTGTGTGAGACACAAATATTCCACAATGTAGGTGATAAAAATCTGTTCCTGGCATAGCAATCATATAGGACAGCAGCAGTGGAATTAGACTGTCTAGGTAGCTGAACTCCTGCTAAGCAGACAGATAGATAGTTTCCACGCAGCTGATGCAGCCAGCACCTTACTGAGGAGAAGGAAAAGAGGTTTGCATGAGTATACTCGACGAAAAGGGAAGATGGAGAGAGGCAAAAGCTTATTTGAAGTCATACTACAACAGAATTAAATAATACATACATACATAATTGACCATTACAACCACTCATGTTGTGTGCCTTAATTTTTTATACTTGGGTGGCGAGATCTACAGTTTAACGTCGACTCCGAACGACAGATTTTGAGAAAGTTTTTGTCAGAAATCTGCTGAGAGGAAGTCGCCGAAGAAATATTTTTTTTTCATATTTCATTTTAATGTCTGGACTGGGGCTCGAGCCCGGGCTTTTCCTCTAATAAGCGAACACACTACCTACTAGACTACGGCGACTTAGAATTAAGTAATGCATCGAACAATACAGTAGAAGCCGAAGATTAGTAATCGGCCTTTTGAACGTACATTACAGATTCGAAATATATTTGTTCAGGATATATAGTCTCTGCGATGAGAAAATCGATTCATTAGCGATGGGATGATTGACTAATCAGTGTAAAAACTTTGGATTTAGCATAAGAAGCTTAAATAACTTTGGTTCTAATGCCTAATTGCCCAGAATACCGAAAATTTCTTACGGAAATTTCGTAACATTCAATGGTAACTCTAACAATTGGTTCCGGGTCATTGGGAATATTGTCGCAAATCGCATTGCTGGTGAACTGGCCAGGGTCGGTTGAGAACTAGCAATTTCCGACATGTTACAGGGCCTCAGTTAAATTAGATCTTATACAGGGTCCGCCAAACAACTTTTTTTTGAAAATGCTTTAAAAAAAAACTACTGAATATTTTCTCAAATTTCTTTTTTTATTTGAAAGTACAATCCTTCCGATTAATAATGGAAAATAATTTCATTCAAATGGCTGCCTCGGCTGGCCATGCAGTAGCTTACACGAACGGTCCAATTTTTAAGCACATTATCGATTGTGTGCAGCTGTATTTCACCAATGGCTTCACGAATATTGTGCTTTAAAGCGTCAATTGTCTCTGGCTTGTCGGCGTCACACTTAGCCTTGACGGTACCCCACAAATAATAGTCCAACGGTGTCAAATCGCAGCTCCGAGGTGGCCAAACGACTTCAGCTCTGTGGCTGATAATGCGATCTTCAAAAACATGACGCAAAACATCGAATATAGCTTCGGCTGTGTGGCACGTAGCGCCGTCCTGTTGAAACCAAATGTTACCAATATCCTCCTCTTGCATTTTTGTGAACGAAAATTCGTTCAACATGGCCCGATAACGATCGCCATTGACTGTAACGGCCACTCCTTGCTCATTTTCGAAGAAAAATGGCCCAATTATGCCTCTGGACTAAAATCCTCACCAAAGTGTGACTCGTTTCGGGTGCGTCGGCATTTCAATGTATGCGTGCGGGTTTTCTGTGCCCCAAATGCGACAATTTTGCTTGTTTACATAGCCGCCAAAGTCAAAATGAGCTTCATCTGAAAAGATGATTCTTTCCAAAATTGGTATCTTCTGTAAGTCGATCGTAAGTCGATTTCCCAGCGTTGTTCAAGCGTATACACAACCATATTCGATCAGCGGAAGGATAAAACTAATTATCTGTCAAATCAGACATGTTGTCATTCACGAAATAAGCACTAGTTGAAAAAAAAACGTTAGATGGCGGACCCAATATACTCCTTTTACATGGAAGCTCAATCATGTTGATATCAATTGGGTGCTTGCTACACTCTGCTGGACACGTATGGATAAAAAAAATTTTCATCCATCGAATAATAACGAATTACGGGCCATTGCCATTTGTTAAGACTTATCATTCCGGCAAATGATTCTGCAGGAGCTGTGGGTCTGAGGAGGAAACCTGGTAGTATTTGCATGTCAAATACTTTTAACAAAGAATTTTAAAATTTATTTCGTTTTCCTAGTTCTTCTTGTTGAAATAAGTTGCTCCCTAATGAAGTCTAACATGCGTCTTGTACAATTTCCGTTTCTTTTATTTTTTTGTTGTTGTTGTTTTTGTTTATATAAAAATACACAAAACAACTACAACAACTATGTGTTTTATTTTATTTTATCGTTTTAGTTTTTATTTCTCAACGAAATGATTCCCTAGAGAATATTCATCTCTGGAGACATACGACATAAAGTTGTTGGAAAAGTCTTCTGAATACTGTTCTCTCCAAATACAATCTGTTTAGCTAAATAGGCCCCCTCCCTTTTTTGTTAATAACGAATGACAACGATTTCAAAAGAAAGGGAAAGAAATTTTTATGGAAAATTTAACACGGCAATGAATCATAAATTCCAACAGAAAATAAAATAAAAAAAATTCTTTTTTATTTTAAGAGGGGAGGTCTGCTTGAAAAATCAAGAAAAATTTTGGATTTTTTATGAAAAAAAAAAAAAAAAACTTTTTCGAATTCATCGTCGATAGGCACATAAAAATTTAATTTTATTTTTCAGTTTTACATTGTGACACACGCTCATAAATTTTATTAAAAAACAAATGTCGTTGTCGTGTGTTTAAATTTCCTTTTCAATTTTGGCATTTAAATTTTCGATACATAGAAATTTATCTTTTTGTTGTTTTTGTTGTTGTAGTCATTCTTGTTATTGCTGCTGTAGCTTCATTTATTACCGTAAATTAACGCGCACATTAGCAGCCAGCAGCCACTACCCAATACTCACTCACTAACTCAGTAGTACAAGAGAATGTTCACATCACTTCAGTTGTTGTATGTTTCGAAAATCGATGAATGCCCTGCAGACATAACGAAATAATGCTGCTGACATTTGTTATTACAATACCAATACAACAACAAATATACTCTGATTGTTGTTGGATTTCTATGTAACATCTGATAATGAAAAGTTAAAATAACTGACATTAGTTTTACACTCGAAAAACTGGATTAATTTGAAGGCGTTTCTTTCGAGGAAATCAATTCTAGTGAAGTAAATTTCATTATCATCAAAACATCCCATGCAACAATTCAATGTATGTATTTACATAGTGCGGGTATGTTTTTCTAGCTAAGGAAGGCTGTCAACCCTACCAGCCATTCTAGAAAGTGCTGAAAGCAATATTAAATCAGGCAGTACATGAGTAATGAAATTGAAATAGAAGTAAAAGAAATAAAAGTCTCTCACAACTGCACATAAACAAATGTGTTCAGAGAAAGACGGCAACCCTATCATTCTAGAATATCGGGAAGAAATAAAAGTTTTTCATAAAAGTAACCAATACAACAAACCAAACAAACATCTTCACAGAAAGTGTTGTTTCGTTTGCAAAAGCAGAAGGCAACCCTATCATTCTTGAATATCGGAAAGAACTTGAGTAACGAAAATCAAATACAAGCAAAAGAAATAAAAGTTTCTCATAACTGCAGCCAATACAACAAACCAAACAAACATCTTCAGAGAAAGTGTTGTTGCGTTTGCAAAATCAGAAGGCAACCCTATTAGTCTAGAATATCGTGAAGAAAAAGAAATAAAAGTTTGTCATAAATGAAGCCAATATAACAAACCAAACAAACATCTTCGGAGAAAGTGTTGTTTGGTTTTAAAGGCAGAAGGCAACCCTATTATTCTAGAATATCGGAAAGAACTTGAGTAACGAAAGTCAAATACAAGCAAAAGGAAATAAAAGTTTCTCACAACTGCACCGAATACAACGAACCAAACAAACATCTTCAGAGAAAGTGTTGTTACGTTTGCAAAAGCAGAAGGCAACCCTATCATTCTAGAATATCGGAAATAACTTTAATAATGAAACTGAAATACAAGCAAAACAAATAAAAGTTTCTCATACCTGCATCCAACACAACAAACCAAACAGACATCTTCAGAGAAAGTGTTGTTTCGTTTGCAAAAGCAGAAGGCAACCCTATCATTCTAGAATATCGGAAAGAACATGAGTAATAAAACTGATACACAAGCAAAGGAAATTAAAAAAAAATACAACAAACCAGTACAATACTTCAGAGAAAACATTGCTTCCCTAAAACACAGTCGATTATGACTTTATTGCGTAAAAAGTTTCAAAAACCGTCAAGGTCATGGGATTTTAAGCTGTTTGAATTTTTTTTTTTGTAGAGCTACTTCGAAGGCCGTGTCTTCGCGAATAATCTCTTAACATTGCAGCATTTAAAAACCAAGTTTTGTGCAATTATTGCCGTGATACTGCTTGAAATGTGTTAAAAACTGATTGAAAACTATCACAAATGTGTGGCATGTTGTAACCCATTAAGGGTTAAGGTCCAGGCATTTGAATGTAATAAAAGTTCAATTGTAAGCATTACTTATAAGGGTTTTAATTAACTTTGCTTTTAAAAGTAAGAGATGGCTAGCCCTTTAGCACTTAAAAATAAACAAGGACAGCCCTATGAACCAAAACATTCAAACCTTTTCTCATGAGTGTATTAAGTTTTATTATAACAACGCCCTAAACCGATTCTAAATTGGGAGTGTTATAAATGACACCCTAAAATACTTGACATTTACAAACAATAATACAAAGAATGACAGCTTCCGGTTAAAAACTACGGTTTTATTACAGTTTTCTAGGAACAATTTTAATTTAATAACGGAAAATTTATTTTCAATGATTTTTGTAGAAATTGTTTTGTTTCTTATTTTATTTTTTAATATAAATTAATTATTATGTGTTAAATTAAATGTATTTTTATTTATTTTTATTTAAATTTAATGCCACATTTCGGTTTTTTATTTCACAATTTTTTAATTAATTACGGCTGAATAAATAAAATACTTCGGCATACTTATAGAACAACCAGCCAGCCATGCTTTTAAAAAAAATACAAAAATAATGGAAAATCCTGTTAAAAATACCGCAATTACTGTAGGAGACGAAAAACAGAAACAACGAAACGAAATGAAATGAAAGAAAAACATAAATAAACAAACGCATACAATTAAATAACATTGATTGTAATATTGTTGTTGTTGCGACAGCCATTACAAATTGTAATACAATTGCAAATAATACTCTCACTCTCTCTCTCTCTTGATGTGTCTATAATCTAGTGTGTAAGCTTATATGTACGCTCAATAGCTGTTGTATTGAAGGTAAACAATGCATGTGTACTCCTGTGGTTGTCGCTGTTTGTTTTTGTTTTTCTAGGCGAAACAATTTTTTAAATTTTGCCAACAACAATAAAACCCTATAAATGGTAATGTAAACAAACAAAGCTACATACATACATGCTTACTTACATTGTTGATACATGCTAGCAATCATTCGTATCATTGCTGTGTAGTACAAGTGGTAAATGATTTACACATACACCCTCAGTAGCCTTTCACGTTAAAGTGAGACAGCAGCGTGTAAAGGAAAGCAGAGTAGAGCAGATTGCGTTTCATTAGTATTTACTGTGTTAGATTTTGGGTTTTATTTTGTTGTTATTGTATGTTAAATATGTGCACTTGTGTTTAATTGTTTGGCTGAGGCAAAATGTAAACAAATTTCCGAATGAAAAAAAAACGAAGAGAGTAACTGGACAGGAAATTAAAACACGTTACTCATACCTACTGTGGTAATATGGACACGCAAAAATCTTGTCGTTTACCTAGTAAAACGAACTAAAGCTGTTATAATTGCTGTATTTCATCGAAAGTAATATTCTTTAAGGAGTTGTCTTCTGATGAATTTAATGTTTTTAGTAAAAAAAATTGAAATGTAAAGTTTCTTCATAAACTGGGGGAGTACTATCCATGCAAGAGTCTTTTTTATTATGCTCAATTGGTTTCCAACAATCCAATCACAGTCACAATAAGACTAAGTACCCTATCAAGCTGGCACATTATTCCCTCTGGGCATTACTGTTTGCCATCTAATGATTCCTGGGAATCCTTGAGTCAAATTGATTATATTCTATGAGAACCTGATCTGAAGTGGAGATTTCCACTAGAATTCCAAGCTGAAAAGATGCGTCCTCTGACATGATCTACTCTGGGGATTCTGTGAAAGTCAACGCGGACATTCATACTTCAGGGAATAAAGCTTGCTGTGGAATTTTCCTGAAGAGTTTAAATTTAGAACATCTGTTCTCTATCCAGACTACTTGTGTGGGGTTCAGGATGTGATAATAACCGCAAATTATGTTGTGAAACTGATCCTGAGTAAGGGATCTTCAACTTTTCGTATTTCTATGTTCTCTGTTTCGTCTGCAACGTTTCGGTCACGATTCCCCTGATCTACTGTCATGGCAATTTTGTTCTGCATTCCAATATAGGTTTCTGATCACACAGATATTCCAGGTAATTACGAAACTTGCTAAAGTGATGGCAATTTTAATTTTACTCACAGAGTTTTTGCCAGATATCGGCTGAGAGGAAGAATCTTCGTAATTCGAGATTTTATTCGACATGTCTGGGCTGGTGTTTGAACCACATTCCCACATCTAATAAGCCAACACACTACCTGCTAGAGTAGAGGCGACTTCAACCTTATCCAATCGACTTTCATAAATCACACAAGATGTTAACACAATTCATTTATGTTCATTCCAACCTTAAGACATTGTAGGATACATACATACATACATAATAGGCCATTACAACCCTTCAGTCAGGATTACGGCCTAGCATCTCACAGCACTCATGTTGTGTGCGTTAATTTTATACGTGAGTGGCGCGACCTACAGTTTAACGTCGATTCCGAACGACAGATTTTTTGAGAAACTTTTTCATGGCAGGTTTATTTACTTTCAGAGTTTTTGCCAGAAAGCTGCTGAGAGGAAGTCGCCGAAAAAATATTTTTTTCTTTTATATTTCGGTTTGATGTCTGGCCTGGGGCTCGAACTCGGGCTTTATGTCTAATAAGCGAACACACTACCTTCTAGACTATGGGGACTACATTGTAGGATAGTTTGATTAAAAGTAGACATAATCCGTTTTTCATATGAGTGGGAATGGCTGCTGTTTGTCACAAAAAAATCACATAAAAAACACGGCATTTAAAACATTAGAATTGTTTAAACAATTTCAAATTCAATTTAATAATGCAAATAATTTACAACAACAACAACAAAAAAATTATTTACATTTTAATAGATTTTAAAGCGATTTTTTTGTGTTTTTTTTTTGTTTAAAGGTGTGAACAAAAAGCAATTGAAATAAAAAAATTTAAAATCAAATCGTTATTAAAATTCACTCGGAAATTAGAGCAAAAAAAAGAAAGGCAACTAAAGATTAGAAAAAAATTTTACGGCGAAATTTTGTTTTTTTCCCTTGTAGTAATTAAAGGATAATTTTCTAAAAGAAAAAAGAAAAAATAAAAAAAATAAAAAAAAATTTAATTAATGAATGAAAATTAATGACAGTCATTTATTCATTCATTTATAATCATTTACTTTTCGTTAAAAAAAACCAAAAAAAAATTTTTTTTTTAAATACACTACATGACCTAAATGCATGGAAGGCAGCTGTATTGGCAACATTTGGTTTCAATACGTGCCACACAGCCGAAGCTACACTCGATGTTTTGCGCCCTGTTTTTGAAGATCGCATTATCAGCCGCAGAGCTGATGCCGTTTGGCCACCTCGGAGCTGCGATTTGACACCGTTGGACTATTATTTGTGGGGTGCCGTCAAAGATAAGTGTTACGCCGACAAGCCAGAGACAATTGACGCTTTAAAGGACAATATTCGTGAAGCCATTGGTGAAATACAGCTGCACACAATCGATAATGTGCTTAAAAATTGGACCGATCGTGTAGGCTACTGCATGGCCAGCCGAGGCAGCCATTTGAATGAAATTATTTTCCATTATTAACCGGAAGGATTGTAACTTCAAATAAAAAAAAGAAATTTGAGAAAATATTCAGTAGTTTTGTTTTTAAAGCATTTTCAAAAAAAAAAATTATTTGGCGGGCCCTTTACCTTCTCAAAGCACCTCGGTTGTGTGTAATAATTTCTATCCATGAGTGGCAGAACATATTCGTTCTCGAACGACATATTCTTGAAAAACTTTTCCTAGGCAATTTTGTTTTAACGCTCAGCGTTAATTGGCAAAAGACTACTGCATAAGAAGTCCAAATTAGAATTTTTTTTTGATTACCTTTTGTTCGAGCTGTTTGAGCTGGCGCTTGAACTACGGACTCGCATCTAACAGGCCTATATACTATCTCCTAGACTACAGCGACTTCATTACTTTACGGAAATGATATCAAATTATCTTGGCTTTCTACTGTATTCACGAAAAGACGGCAACAATGGAAGCAGTAGAATTCACTTTCGTCTGTACAATTAAGTCCGTAGTATTGAAAGATTAGAATTTCGGTCAAAAACGGATAAAAAATGAAAAATTGGGGGAAATCGGCCTAGTGGGCTAGATAGTCATGGTATCAAGCAATCCAATACAGGTTTCCTTATGGTCCCACCATTTCCTACACAAGTTCATTTCTTTTTCCGATTCTTTGCTCATATAAAAAAAAAGTTTGCTTGTCGCCTTTATCTCACAATCCAAATAATGCCCGATCGTAATGAAAGCTTCCGAGGCATCCCTAGAGCAGATCATGTCAAAGATTTAGTCTTTCCTGCTTGGAATACTAGTGGAAATCCCCTATTAAGATCAAGTTCTGATAAAACATAATCAATTTCACTCACGGATACTCAGTATTGCCCAGGGGGTATAATGATAGCCAACGTGAGAGGGCATTTAGTCCCATGGCGACAAGTCTTTCTACCTACCTACCTGGCCTTCAGTTAAATTTCAGTCTTAAAATTCATCAAGAATATGCATGAGAAATCAGAGATTAATTTTTAAAGCCAAATTTTAAACAAAAAGAAGAGACACTTTAAAACAATTTCTCTCCCACTCTCTCTCTCTCTCTCTCTCTTTCCTTCTTCCTTTGTTTTATTGTTTCCCTGCAAATAAAATTTAATTTTCTCACGTTGTTGTTGTTGTTGCTGTTGTTTTCCTTCAGTTTTGTTTGTCTTTATCAGTTTATTACCGCTTTAATAATGTGGTGCTTATTATCCTGTTCTCTGTCTGCTCCGTCTGTTTTGTTTGCCTGTTCGTCTGTCTTTTTATGTTGTGTTGTCGCCCTTCCCTCATGTACTTGTTGTCGTTTTTTAACTTTTCGACAGGAAATATTTCGTGTGTGTGTGTAAATTTGTTATTGCTGCTGCTGTTGCTGTTATTGGTTGGTTGGTTGTGGTAATAAAAGGAAACGGAAATACGCGAAACCAACCAAAACAACAGCAACAATAATAACAAGCAGCCATTTAAACAAATAACGGTATTTAATTCACAGCTGTTGTCTTGTGGTGGCATTTAATTCTTTGAGCGTTTTCTGTGTCTTTTTTTAATTTCGTTTTTCTACTTTTTTTCTTCTTTTTTGTTGGTTTTAAAAATTTTTTTTTCGTTTTTTTTTTCGCCATATTTTTTTAATTTAAAACAGTCGACGTTGTTAGTATGACCATGAAAGCAATAAATTTAATAAGAAATAATTTTTACGATGGGTTTTAGACAGCTTTTATTGGCTTCCATAGCATAGCGATATTCCTGGAGACGAGTCGACTGATTCTCTTGCTAGATTGGGGTCTCTTTCGATTGATGACAGTGCATTCTGGTCTCGGACAATAAGAACAATGCTGTATGAGTACGATTCCCTAATTTTGGACAGCATAATAGTGCTTAATTGTAAAAAATCTGTCGTTCGAATTCGACGTTAAACTGTTGCATAGCTAGTTTGGCGTTGTAACAAGAAATTGAAACGTCTAGGTTCAGGATGCTGAATTTTCCTACAAACTTGATCCCAAGTATACTTTTCTATATCATAAGAGATATTTACATATGTATGCAAAGGGTGATTTTTTAGCTATTATCCTTTTGGCAACACTGGATTCAACAGCTCACGCACGTTTCGTGTTTTGTTTCACTGTCAAACATCTTCAGTTTGATCTATAATTCAACCATGAATCGTCTTACAAACGAACAACGCTTGCAAATCATTTAATTTTATAATCAAAATGCGTGCTCTGTTAAGAAAGTTCATCGCGCGCTTCTTCCATTTTATGGTCAGTTTAATCGACCCACTGAAGCGGCTATTCGCGCTATTTTGGAGTGAAGATCAGCCAGAAGCATTGCAAAAGCTACCAATGCATCCAGAAAAAGTCACAGTTTGGTGCGGTTTATGGGCTGGTACCATACTTCTTGAAAGATGCTGCGAATCGTAACGTAACTGTGAATGGTGAGCGCTACCGTGAGATGATATCCAACTTTTTTTGCCCAAAATGCAAGGGCTTGACTTGCATGACATGTGGTTTCAATAAGACGGTGCCACATGCCACACCGCACGCGTGGCAATGGACTTATTGAGAGGCAAGTTCATTTTATTTCACGTTCGGGACCTAGATCGTGCGATATAACGCCTTTAGACTATTTTTTGTGGGGCTATGTTAAAGCTCATGTCTATACAAACAAGCCCGCTTCAATTGACGCATTGGAAGACAACATTGAAGCACTTATTCGTGAGATACCGGCCGAAATGTTGGAAAGAGTATGCCAAAATTGGACTAAGCGGATGGACCATTTGAGGTGCAGTCGTGGTCAGCATTTGCATGAAATGATCTTTAAACATTAAATTATATGGACCGTACTATTGATTCAAATAAAGATTTCATGCATTTTTCTGAATTTTATGTGTTTTTTTGTAAACATTTTCCTATAGCTCTTAAAAACAACCTTTATATGTACAGTAAGAGTAATAACTCTCACTATCACCAGAGAATCTTTTCTAAGACCGAAATATTAAAAAAATTTTTTTACATACGAAAATCTTTAAAAAACTCGTACCTATTTAATTTATAATAATTATGTTTCTGCTGTACGAAACTCAATGTGAGTGACTGTATACTTACACATAACATTAGCATGACGTTGGTTTATTAAATAGCGGTAAATATTTGTTTGTTTTTTCTTTTTTGTAATAAAATGTAATGACTTAATATTGTACATTAATACTTTTTATGACTTTATTTGTATTGTTTTATTAAACGAAGATTTACTGAAGGCAATTAAATAGAAATTAATGCAACAAATTGAATAAAATTAAAACAAAAATCAATAATGATAAAGAAATGTAAGAAAATCACCCTCTCTTCAAAGACACACACTCAAAATGACAAGAAATTTAAGTATAAAATACTTAAGCCAATACACATACAGTGCGAGCTCGATTATCGCAACCACCGATTATTGCACCACACCGATTTTTGCGATTACAGTCTTTATACATACATATGTAAGTGCAACTAATTTTAAAAACATGTATCAGAAACATAGAATTTATCAAAATGATCACATTTACAATAATCGAGCTCGCACTGTGGATGATTCCTTAAAGAAAATCAACAAATTCCTCTTGAATCAGAAAAAAATTACCGTTACACAATACTTATGCTTACAAAAGCAAGCCTTTGTCTCGTATTCAGTTTCAAAATTCTAATTTCAATAACAAAACCAATACAAAAGGAAATACCGAACCAAACAAACGACAGCCATTCCAACAGCGCAACAATAACAATACCACCAATGCCTAACAATACAATAACAATACGAATAAACGACTTTACTTCTTACGACTTTAATAACAACAAATTTCAACAAATATTTGCACAAGAAAACTCATCGTCATTTAAACAACAAAGAATACGACGTCGCCATACAAAGGAATATGAAAATAAAAAAACCGAACTCCTCCACTCAGAGCAACAACACAGCATACATTTTTAAATGAAAACAACAATAACATAGGAAAAAAACTCCTTAAAAAATAAATAAACAGCTCTTAACTCTCTCTCTCTCTCTATCTCTCTCTCTCTTTGTTCAACAACACATACACTTGTTCCTATTAAAAAAAAAGCAAATAAGACCACTGTCTTAAAAAATAAATAAACAGCTCTATCTCTCTCTCGCTCTCTCTTTCAATCTATAACTTAATAACAAGAACAAATAAATATAAAGAGTATTTGCAATAAAATAAACAAACAACTCAAATCCTACACAAGACAAATAATACTGGGAGACTGTGAGAGACACAATAGCCGAACAGTTAACTATCTCGTGAAGTACTTGCATGTGTTTGGTTGTATTGGTACCCATAATTAGTTGTATTGCGAAACCTTAATTAAAAACAAAATTCTTTTGATTTTTGTAACTCTCTTAATATCGGTATTTTTTCTTCAAAAAACAAAATTCTTTTGATTTTTGTAACTCTCTTAATATCGGTATTTTTTCTTCTCTTCCTCTCTCTTCCTCTATAAGCAAGCACAAAACTATACGATTATGAATTTAACTTCAGAGATGAAATTCATAAGACAATTTAATGCATGGCCATGCCGCTTTAGCTGTATACAACAATACTATTACACAAGCAAAATTAGTACAAAACCATACAACAAAACCTAAAGGGAAATTTAACAGTATGCAAGAGAGAGAGTATTTTTTAAAGCAGCATTTAATCCCAAAGAAATAAATTTGGATGACCCTTTAAGCCACACACACACACACACACACAAGGAGTATGGAATAAAGAAAAAATACTTAAAACAACAACAATAAAAATAAAACTTCTCACATATAGAAAATAGAAAAATAAAAACCAACAATTTTATATTGTGTGTGTGTGTGTGTGCGTTTTAATGTTGATTTTGTCATTTAAAAAACTACAGTAATAGGGCAGCTAATAAAACGCACAAGTATGGAGATGTATAGTGATGGCCGAGATATGGTACTTTTTCGGTACTTTTAGGGAATTTATAAATTTGACGGGGGTTTTTTTTATAGATTTTGTAACAGCATTAGTACACAATGTGCATACACATTAAATTGAATTTTCTGTTTAAAAAAAAATTTTTTTTCCCAGCAAGAAAAACCAGGTTATTGTATGAACAAATATGTACAGTGATGGCAGAAATATTAGCCACAAGTTAATTTGTCGTTTGAGCTTTAATTGATCAAACTCTTTGTATATTTCTTTTAAACATAATTGAATTTCATATTTTATGTAAATCTTTCCAAATGTTAGTTCAAATTTATTTGCAGAGCATTTAGAGAATTCTCTCCTGTTTTACGAAAGGTCTGAAAATTAGTCTCACAATGGATGAATTGGTTCTTTCTACCATAAATATGAAATTTTGCAGACCACTTCATCAAAACTAAGTCAGTTATCGTATAACCATAGCCATTTTTCTGGGTTATTTTTGAACGATATGTCCCAACGATGTTTTCCGTCCCTTTTTGCAGAGACATTGATCTATCCACAATAATTTTGGGTTGTCTTAGCCCTAAGTGGAAGTAATATCCTTGTTAACGTAATCGCTGAGAGAGAAATTTGTCTCATTCCGAAAGAATACTTATGTGTATAAAATCAACATTGAAACCCTGTTACTCTATCATCTATCACCACCTTTCTATTGATGCATGGCCTTTGGACTTGGAGGGCATATCCAAAGACCGCCAGTTAGGCTAAATTGCTAGGAATGCCTTGAAATTGGAAAATTTCAATTATTCGCCACAGTTTCTTTACATTGTGATAATGTACCGACTTGACTACCTCTGTAATGCTTTCAGACTCTTAAAATTTCTTTAATATTCCTTGCCTAAAACGGGCAATTATGACTATCATAACCACTGCCACGTTTTAATCACCACTTCGGTGTACAATTTTAACCAGTGGTGTTGTGCTATTTTTTTTTTACCGGAACGTGTTCCGGTTCAGCAGAAAAAAACGTTTCGGGCTCCGGTTCACGGTTCGGAAAAACAAGCCGGTTCGTTGCGGTTTTTGTTCCGGTTCGGGTTTGGTTCAAAGCCTTGTTTATAAAAATACATATAAAAATACGTCAAAAATTAGAAAAAATAAATTAGCAATTCTTTTTAATTTTTTTTTTCAAAACATCAGCCAATTCTCGTTATCAGAAATCATCTTTAGTTCCGGAACGCGTTCCTGTCCAAAAAGAAAGTACCGGAAAGACGTTCCGGAGCGTTCCGGCTCGACAACACCACTGATTTTAACTATTTTTACGTGTGTTTTTTTGGTAATTAAACGAACCGATTAATATTCTCTAAATAAATAGCACTCTAAATTACAGATATTTAATAGCTGTGGCTTTTTTAAAACCTCTCAACGGATAACACGTTATTTCTTCGAACCCTGTTTAACACTATGTGATCATTTATGTGCTTTCTGTTGTATTTCTGCACCATAATTTCATATTTTATTTTAAAAATACATTTAAAAACAAAAAAGTACCTTAAAATGCCATCACTTTCGCTTTTATATCCCTGTACTATACAACACTGACACTCAGCACACATTTGTTTACAATTGCTTGAGCTTGTTATTGCTGTTGTGCAGTGTTTTCTTATATTTGTTCTGTGTTCTGTGTGCTTGTTGTTGTTGTTCTGTTTATTTAAAATTTTTGAAAATCTTCAAACTGTCTGGTCCAACATGTTTGATAAGGTTTTATGCGTTTGCATACTTGCACAACCTGACTGAAGGTTCGAATGATTCTTTCATACACACACGGAATATGTCGGAGACCGTTTAAAACTGAATATTTATAAAGACCAGTTTTTCAGTTTCATTTAAACGGTTGTTGTTGACGTGTGTTGCAAACGGTTAATAGACATCGTCGTAATATACGATAACGTGTGATTGAATGAGTGTGTGTTTGTGTGTGGTAAGAGATAGAATAGAGCATTCAAAAGTAAATGAAAACAAAAAATCAAACAAGTTATGATGATGGCATGCAAATGACGAGACAACTATTTACCACATAATAAAGGTGAAGAACAACAAAACTATACATACATACATAATAAATAAGTGTTTATAAATATAACAGTTTAATAATAATTGTTATTGTTGTAGTTTTTTTATTAAGTTGGTAATATAATAATAAAAGCACGTTCTTGTTCTTTAGTTTTGTATAAATCTCTCATAAAAAACATTACATATGGATGTGTACGGGCCTAAGTATGTATGTGTGTCTAGTGACCGAACACTCTCTGTTTAGCATTGTTAAACAACTTCTCATTGAGCTTTACAATCTACGACTCTGGTGTATGCTCGCACCCGTGTGTAGGTTAGAACTTCGTTAACATGTGTGTTATTGTTGGTTGTGTTTGTTCGTTTCCATCGCTCGTAACTAAACATTGAAACGCATATGCTAGCATGTGTGTGTGTGTGTGTTTAAATGTGCGAGACTGAGTAAGTCGCGCCTTTTGTTTTTATCGTTGGTATCATTTCCAATCAGTTTGTTTATAACCGGTCTTTGAAACACAATTAAGGCGTTAAGCTACTCTCGATGTTTTCGTTATTTTTGCACTAAAACAGCGTAATTTTAATGTTTTTTTCTTTTTTTAGGAAATCCAATTAAAATTTAAAGAAAATTGTAATAAATGTGAAGAATTTTTTAATTCTCAATTAAAATTCGCCTTATTTTGTGCAAAACAACCTAATAAAACCAGTTTTTATCTTAAATCAGAACGCCTAAAACACTGTCCGTAGGTGTTTTATGCCGAATATTGAATGCTTTGGCGAGTGTTATTGCTTAAAAACAAGCATAAGTGTTTGAAAGTGTTTCTGTAACCATCTAGATAAAATAATTGTATTTAAATTATCAACACATACATATATAATCTATAAAGAATTTCAAAAGAAAAAGAAGACCCCAAACGTTAAACAAAAATGAAACTGAAGAAAAATAATAACAAAAAAATTATAAAAACCATAATAAATTACGAAAACGCAATAAAATCTTAATATATAAGCACGAAAAAAAATGTTTGTACTAAAAAATGTATAAAAAAACCAAACAATTAAAAAAATTCTTGAAATTCTTTCGAATTTATAGTTTTATATTAAGCTTAAAAACAAAATTATTACAGTATTTAAACCATAACACTTAGATTAACACTCAAAGATACAAATGTATCTTAAAAATATTTAAGCAGTTTTACTAAAAAAATCTTATAAAACAACGTAAATTGAATGAAAACTAATAAAAGCTTATAAAACGGTTAAAATTTAATACAAATTGTTCATTTTCGTGAACGAAACTAGCATTAATTACAAATGTATCTTAAAGATTTAATATCTATAATGTTTATAACACAAAAATATTGCATTTCCGTGAAACTGTGTAAAAATATATTCTTATCTTAGCGTTTATTAACAAAAGATACAAATTGTATCTTTAAGATATTTCAGCATATTTGGAAATAAAAATATTTTTAATAGAAAATATTAAAATTTCATAAAAATGTATTTAAAGTATTAATTTAATGATTATTATTAGCAAAAGATACAAAAGTATCTTATAGATACAAAATTTATAAGTTTCTCTAGTCCGCACTTGTCCAGATCAGCCAGTTCCTCAACAAAACAACTACCTAACCACCTTTGGCTACGCACCTGCAGACAATGAAAAATGATCTAGTGTTTCCCCTGCTCCTTCATATAGCCTATAGAAATCAGAAGTATCTCTATAATTCTATGTTGAAAGAAGCCATGCCCTGTTTAACTCCTATAATAGCTCTCATCTCCTGCGTACTTATGCTTAGGATTAGTTTCGTTCCCATAGGATTAAGCTTGGGCCATAAAGCTCTAGCAACCCTAAAGTCCGTTCCACAGCACCATGCACGGTTTACGAGTGAATCGTGAATTGTCTAAGAATCCTATATTGGGTTGCATTGCAGCGTCCTCTGATATCCTCTCCAAGCCTTTACTGTTGCTTAATTATCTTCGTACGAGTAAACTGTAACGCTTGAGCTCATCGGTATATGTTTTCTGATGTGTTTGGTTGCCTTAACGATGACCTCCAAAGTCTTCGGCTGAAAAACACAACATTCTGCATCCGACCCCGCATCCATTCAGGACCCATTAGTGTAAATAGCCCAGCCAGCCATCGAAGAGTTTACCCGAACTTATTCAGAATTCTCTATCAGATGTTGTTACATATCGTGTATTGCGATAAGTGAACTTTTGAAAAATTTAATTATCGATCAATTTCCCTTGGATAAATGTAATTAACGATAAATTTCAGAGTGAAAATTTAATTATCGATAAACTTTCAATGTAAAAGTTTAGTTATCGAAAAATTTTTAATGGAAAAATTTAATTACCGATAAATGTACGTTGAAAAATTTTTATTAGCGATAAATTTCGTAGTGAAAATTTAATTATCGATAAATTTTCAATGGTACAGTTCAATGGAAAATTTTAATTATCGATAAATTTGAAACGGAAAAGTTTAATAATCGATACATTTTCAATGGAAAAATTTAATTATCGATAAATTTTAAATGGAAAATTTTAATTATCGATAAATTTTAAACGGAAAAGTTTAATAATCGATAAATTTTCAATGGAAAAAATTTAATTATCGATAAATTTTAAATGGAAAAGTTTAATTATCGATAAATTTTCGAGTGAAAAATTTTAAATTTATTAATCGCCAAATTTTTGATTGGTAATTAACGATAAATTTCCGAGGGAAAATTTAATTATCGATACAAAAAATTAATTGTCGATAACTTTCCGATAGAAAAATCTATGAAAATCTCTTGGACAATCTTAAATGGACGATTCTGTAAAGAAAACCAAATTTGTTATCATTTTTGTAGCTATTCTCCTACATGAAATATAAAAATATCTTATAAATACTTTTAAAACGAGTTTTTTATTTAAAATATTTGTAGGCTTTCTCATATATATGCGAAGTATGTATGCTTATATGTGCATGATCTTTAAGAATAATTTCGAACACATATTTGTAATTTAATTTAACATTTATTATAAATTTATAAGATATTTATGCCCATAAAACGTTTGTCTTGTTCTTTATTTCTGGAATTGTTTTCTAATAAATTTTCTTTTTTTTTTCTCTTCTTTGCAGATATTTTACAAAAAAAACGAGTTTAAATGCTAAAAATATAAAAAATACGTAAAAGATTGTTAATCTTCAAGATATAATTAAAAAATTAAATTTAAAATATTGTGCAATATAAAGGTAAATAAAAAACGAAAAATATTAAGATAACTGGGAATAAAATATTCTACAAATGCATTTAAAAAAACAATATTAATAAAATAAGTGTTAAAAAATAGAAAAAAATACGTAAAAAAGTTTATTTGCAGTGAAAATTATAAAAAGAATTGGAAAAAAACAAAAATAATAATAAAAAGAAGTAAAAAAATTAAAAATAATTTTTTTAAACATTTTAAAGAAAAACAAGCAACATTTAATTGCAGTAAAAATTAAAAGGAATTCGAAAAAAATCCAAAAAAATTAAAAAATAATTGGAAAAAAATTTAAAAAAAGGTATAAAAACCATCAAGAAAAAATTTAAATATTTTTTTTTAACATTTAAAAAAAATAAGCAAACATTTACTTGCAGTAAAAATAAAAAGGAATTCGATAAAAAATCCAAAAAAAAAAAATTTTTTTAAAATATTAAAAAAAAATCGTTTAAAATAAAAATTAATTTTTTTTATTTAAAAAAATTAGTTAATAAAGGAAAAAAAAATTATTATTTTAATAAAAAATTAAACAAAACCTTACAGTGTTTTCAAAAATCCCAAACTTATAATCAAAAAATTCTTAAGGATATCAAAAAATAAATAAAAAATTAAATAAAAAACAAAGAAAAAAATGTTTATTAAGTGTCAAATATTTTTAAAATACTAATAAAAAATTAAATTAAATTACAAACAACAAATTCCCACATTAAATTAAATTAAAAATAAAATAAAATAAAATAAGAATTTGTGGCTTTAAGGCTTGTTGTAATACAATTAAAGAATTTAAAAGATACGTAAAAAAGAAAAAAATATCATTTTAAAAAGAATAAATAATTTTCATTTTAAAACGAAAACCACAAAAAAAAATCCACTTAATTAATTCATTTCAAAAAGTATCTTGTGATGCATTAAAATCATTGAAAAAATCTCCATATTTTAAGTTTTCTTTTCCTCACACTTTTGCAAGACTTGAAAGTACGGTGTTTGTATCTTAAAGATACCTAAAGATAACTCAAAATTGAAGATACTCTTAATTTAATTTTTTTTTTGATGTTTCTTTCAATGCATGACTGTTATCACGTTTTACCCGGCCAATTAAAATTAAATTGTGAACGGAAAGCATATTAAAAAAGGGAGCGCAATAAAAAGTGAATAAAAAGTGAAAGAAATAAAGAAAAGAACAAAACAAATCGATAAAACGTAAAATATATACGCGAGAGATACAATTTACATTTTGAATAAACATCTTCAAGATACGTTAGTTGCTGTCGCTTTTGGAGGACAAAAGAAACAAAAAAAAGGACAAGAAGGTAAGAATTTTTATACACATATTTAAGAAAATTAAAGGAAGAATATTTAAAAACGTTGGGAAAAAACGCATAAAATAAAACATAAAACTGATGCAATACGAAGGTATTGTATTGGAGATTTTTTAAAGCTTTCAAAGTATTACAAAACATTTGTCATTGAGGTGGACAAGATAGGTAGGTAGGGGGACCACATGAAGCCCATTGTATTAACACAGTTTTCTATGTTCCCGTAATGCCATGTACTAATCGGCGTTTTCACTAGAAGCGAATCAAACTGGCAATGTTAATGCCTGACAGTGCGTTCAAGATGCCTTTTCCTTCACCTGCATAGTGCTGGACCTGTATGGTCTTGTTCAGATGGATACTGTTAAATAGCTAACAGTGCTCTGTTAAGGGCAAATTTTATTCTGTTAAGAGGAAATTTTATTCTGTCAAGAGGAAATTTTGTTCTATTAACGTCAAATGTGGCGCTGCTAAAATTTATGGATTGCGTCTTGGATTTCGAATTTATCTTCACACACATTAATTGAAATGTCATTTATTTTCCGCCAAGAACTGTTAAAACTCACTACAGTTTACGCTTTACGGACACTATTACAGTCATCATAATCATGAGAACAGTTTTCTCCTCTTTACTTAATTAGTCATTACAACCCTTTAGTCAGGATTACAACCTGCCTTCGTATATCAACCCTGTTGTGTTCTGTTAATTTCTATCGATCAATGGTGGGACCTACAGTTTTAAGTCTACTCTGAATGACAGATTTTAATTTTCTCAGAATCACAGTTTTGGCCAGATATCTGCTGAGAGGACAACAAATTAATACACACAACGTGGGTGGTGTGAGAAACTTGGTTGTAGTCCTGACTAAAGCGTTGTAATCACCAATTCATTAAAGTTAAGTAAGTAAACTGTGACAAAAAATGTAATTTCATCTTCTCTCGTTCATTTTCTTTCTATTTTTGAGCAAATCTTTTATCATTTTCTAGTTATCTGTGTTGTTCTCTTATATTCTTGTTATTTAAATAAATATTTTCCAATTAAATTTTCCGTAATCTTTTACACAAACAATAACAACAACAACTACAATAACAATCTAAGATAGTTAAAGACGATGGCGAAGAAAAGTTTTTGTAAAGCGAAGCAACATTCTCTATGCTCATGCTTGGTAGTATATTCGTAGTGGTATTTTGATTTTTCTTAATTGCAATTAAGAAATGCCAAATAGTAGAAGAAGAACAAGGGTATTGTGTTAGGACGAGTCGATAAAACCAAATTTGATTTTCAAATGCATTCTAAAGACATCTTCGAAAATCTCTTCCTTAAGAAAGGAATAAAAAAAAATTCAACAAAAGATTGAATTAAACTTCTTAAAGCTTTACTTGCTTCCATTATTCGGCGGCGTGTATATATTTCGGGTATTGCAGCGTGTTTCAGGCGGAAGAAATGGCCATCTACAGGGCTGCTTAATGGATCCTCGTTTATGGCGTTCCCTTCCCTCTCTTCTGGGATCTTTTCTAATAGTCAGGCTGCCATAAGATCTCTGTCGAACGTTGTGAATAACTCTAGGATCGTCAGGGAATGTTGTCGCTATCTTAACCTTCTTTCTGGGCGCTTCAGTGTCACACGTATCTCGGTCCCCGGTCACTGTGACATTCCGGGACACTGCAGAGCCGACGAGCTCGCCAGGGCTGGTGCACTACTTCCGGAATCCTCTTCAATCGACTTAGGAATGCCACTTACCTCTTTCAAGCTGCCCATTGCGCTGAAATTCTTTCGAGACGCCAACCTATCCTGGGTCAATAAAGAGTCCTGCTCCACCGCTAGGCTCACTTGGCCCTCAATGAATAGAAGGCGTACCAACTACATAGTTACTTGGACTTGGTCCTAACATCATTTCGATCATAGTCGCCACGCTTACAGGTCATTGTGTTAGGGGAAGACACGCTGAAAGAATGCGGCTCCCATTTAACGACTTTTGCCGTGGGTGCAGATTAGCTGAGGAAGAGGAGACTGTTATCCACTTTCTTTGTCAATGCCCATCTTTTGCGAGGTGCAGATATAGGTTATTTGGTTTCCCAATCCAAGCTTTCGGGCTGGTTTTTCAGCGTGGGGTAGTCGTGTTTTAATTATGCAGCCCTTGCGCTGGCCAATTTCTTTTTCTTCCCTGGTTTGGAGGAACTTGTTCAGTATAGGGACTGCGTTCACCTGTTGCGTCACAACCGGCCGCTATGCATGCTCAAGTGAGCTTTTGGTATCAAAGCTACCGATCTAACCTAACCTAACCTAACCTAACATATATCGGGTCCTCCAACATGGTCTTTCGAACTGTAACACTTGATAATGACCATCTTATTGAAGCTAAATACTGTTAAATGGTGCGACTGACCGCATACATCGTGACTGGCCGAGCATATACGGCATCAGCCTCTGTGAACCAATTAGTGACAGCGCCGTATATACACGGAATCCGTCGAGAAAGGGTTAAATTCCATTTTTAACTCTATTCGTATTGTTAAACTAATAATTACATAACACACACACTTTAATAATCTCAAGTTTAAATTGAAAAAACTGTTCATACTTGCGTTGACATATCGTTTCTACACTCTTGAGCTAGGCCTTTTTAGATTGTGATTTCCGTTGGGAATTTTTTGGTAAATTTTTCACACCTTCCGCTGGTCCTTCTCCTCCTCCTCAACCCAAAACCCAACTCAATTCTTTCTATCACAGCTTTATTTTTGTTTTTGCATTCCAACATTATTTGTATGGCATACCAGCGCCCACCCTTTTAAGGAAAAATTTTGTTGGAAAAGTTTTTAAAATGCCAAACACGCATCGCGCGCCATTCAAAATAAATCAAATATTTGCGGTCTTTAGTAATCGTTAACAAATTTATTAGTTGTTTTGGTTTCTATTTATTTAAATACAACAAAAAAAAAACAAAGACGAACGAACGAATGAATGGACAGACAGACGGGTAATTATTAAAAAAAATGCTTTGAATTACAACAACAACAACTTGACTTGCATTACTTTACAATGTAAAGTTTACATTACAAGGCTGAGAGCATGTACACACAAACATACATACATACGTGCAATATTCTTATACTCCCCCCTTGAATGCAATCTTCACTCAACCAGCGTCGCAAACACAGGCGTAGCCAGTGTGTTTTTTTTTTATACATTTTTTTCAAGTACATACACTGAAAGAAATTCATTATGTTACACTCAAAAATATTCTCTTGATTTTGGAATAAAAATCAAGAAAATTTCTTTTATTAAGAATATTTGTTTAAAATTGTTTTTACATATCCATTTAGTGATTTCAAAAACCAACAGTCTGGCAAGCTGTCACCTGTTAAATATCTGTTAATTGAAAATGTGTGTGAAGATAAATTGGAATTTAAAAACCAAAGACGCAAACCCATATTTTTAGCAGCGCCACTTCTTGCCTCTAACAGGGTAAAGTTTGCTATGTATTAACAGAGCACTGTTAACGGTTTAACAGTGGCAATAGTATGTAGATTAGTCTTCTACTTTGCAATTATTGCAGACTATTGATATAAAACATAATTCCTATTATGATCATTATTATTTGTGAACAAAAATGTTGAAATATAAAGGATGGTTGGTGGATGGATTGGAGAACGGATGAAGGTTTCTTCAACTCTACAAAATTATTCCAGCTATCCCGCCATCATGGCTCGAAAGAGGACTCTCTGGTGTACTATTATATATTCTGTATGGCGTACTAGTTCTTATATGTTCCGAAATGACCACTGATCTTCTAGAGAATTTTCAAGCAAAAAATTTATTGATTTTCAAAGTCAATTTTCTCCATACCATATCAGTTTATATGTGACTATGCTGCTGATAATATTAAAAGGCCTTGAAAGCTTCCTTTGTATATAGTATGGTACTCAAAGACCTAGAGTATTTTCCAAAAATTAGCTGCTAAACAAGTGGGCTTGTTCAGATGGATATTGTTAAATAGCTAACAGTGCTCTGTTAAGGGCAAATTTTGTTCTGTTAAGAGGAAATTTTCCTCTGTTAACGCCAAATGTGGCGCTGCTAAAATTTATGGATTGCGTCGTGGATTTTCAAATTCTAATTTATTTTCACACATACATCAAATGAAATGTCATTTATTTTCCGCAAGAACTGTTAAAATTCACTACAAAAAGTTAAGATTTAAATGTGGCCACATTTCATGCATTACGGACACTATTACAGCCATCATAATCGACTTACTAAGCGATGTATTGTTAAGATTGCAAAGAAATTTGCAAATAATGAAATGGAAAGCTCACCGAAATCATAGCTTTATGATGTGTGTGTCAGTACGTATGTATATTTTATTCAAGTTTACTTTTGAAACAGGAAAAATGTGTTAATTTTTTACTTGGAATTTTTGATAGGTTGCTGTACAGCACTTGACGCCTCAATTGTGTTTATAGCATAAGACAAACGTATTCATGTGTTTGTGTAATTGTACTATGCTTACCAAAACAACCAACAGTTTGTACCACTGAACACCCTCTGCATTACGGTAATAATATATAACCACTCTTCAAAGTAACAAATTCCTTCCAAATATTTGCCTTTTTCAAAAACAGTTATTTAAGTTAAACTCTCTTCAGTTTCAGTTTCATTTTTTTTTTTTGTTTGTTTGTTTTGTTTGTGGTTTTAAAATTCAATTTAAAATTCTCTGTAATTACTCACACATACAAAATACGTAAACGAATGACTCATATGAATACAAAGAAACTCTTCTACACACCGCAAACTAAACGTACAAATGCAAATTAATTTATACATACATATGTATGTGATACGTACGTATATGTACGTACACATGTCTTGTTGTTGTTGTTGACGTTGCTATTTTTGTTTCTTTCTTAATATGTTTGGGGTGTTGTGATGTTTTGTTTTTATAATTTTGTCACTTTATTTTTCTAAAATTAAAAACACACAACATACACACACAGCAACACACGCAAATAAAGAGGGAAGTTTAGTTTTCTAAAAATACTCTTTTCTTTTATGCAGTAACACAAAAGGAGTACCCCCCTTTCCGTAAATTTCTCAACTGTGGGATAAACAAGATGAAGACTTTGTTTTTCAGAATTTCAATTTCATATGCATTATTATTGTTGTGATTGGTTGGTGTAGTTGTTTAAGGGTTTTAATACGACAACTTTAAACCTGTTTTCGTTTCAACTAAAGAGAAGAATTACTCATGTGAGTTGAATATACAAATGCACCTCTCTAGCTCGTGTGTTTTGTTTTGTTGAATTTGCATTTCGTTTGGTTAAAGTGTGTGTGTGTGTGCATAGCAAAGAAATTTGTATCAACACACAACTAGTATTACACTAACAACTAAAGTCGTACTCATTTCTTTTTGTTTGTGCGAAGTATCGTCTTTTTGTTATTGTGATTGTTGTTGTAGTTGTTCGTGTGTTTTGCTTATGTAAATAATAGCGCTGTGCTTTTGTTCTCTTTTTGTTGTTTTCATTGATTAAAGTTGTATGTTGGTTTTATAATGGGTTTCACCAGAAAGATAATAACAATTACGCACTCTATTATTTCTTAAGGTTGTAAGGTTTCACAAACACAAGCAAGAACACCACCGCAATACTACTCATGTAATTGACAATTTTTGTGGTGAATTAAATGGAAGTTAAAATGAGTTGGTGAAGCTGGTGAAATGCGTTTTAGATAAGAGGCGACCCACCAAAACTTTGAAGGAGAATTTTTATGGTGGCTGAAATGTTAATAAAAAAAGTTGAAAAAAAAAAAATTTTAAACAGCGTTTTAGATAAGTTAAGTAACAGTGGAAATGTTAAAATAAATTAAAATTTATTTTTTATTTTCAAATAATTTCATGAAAATAATTGTGCGATTAAAAATTGCTTGGAAATCGCTCAAAATAATTATTTAAAAAAAAAAACTGCCGTATTCTAAGCTTATGTCTGTAGTTACTCTTAAACGCCCTAAGTAATCCTATTTGCATACAATTTTCTTTTATTTATTTTTTTCATTTCTTTTTTGTGTATGTGTTTTTAAGTGTTTTCTTGCCAGTGTTAGTAACGATTTTCTTTTGTATTTTTTTTCTGTCATTTACGTTCGGGTTTTACGTGCTATAAGTGCCTGTGATGCTTGCAAAACACTACTTGTACTCACCTCTTTGACACGTTCGCCAATTAAATTTTTATTTTTGTGGTTTTAAAAACCACACACATACACACTCACACAAATACTATATTTCTTTATTGTTTTGTCGTCAGGATAAGTACATAAAAATGTTTGCGTGTGTGTGTTTTAATACGCATTATCCATGTATGTATGCAGTGAAGTGGAGTGAGTACGTTTAGTTCTCTTGAAAACAAGAGCAAAAAAAATTTTTTTTAAAAACGAGGAGAGTTTTTCTTAAAGGTAAACAACGAAAAAAAAACAATTGGTGCTTACATATACCCACATATGTATGTATATGTGTACGTATGCATGTGCATAGAAAATGCAATTTTTAAAGGCTGCTTAGCGTGCTTTACATATTTCTCATAGGGCGGTACATGTTTATTGCAGAAAGAAATGTCTTCAATGCCTAATGGCAAATGTGTGGTTAAGCAAGTAAAAAAGTTAAAAATTTGAACAAAAATTGTAGTTTAAATCAAAAACCGGTCTTTTTTTGGGAAATAACGTTAAGACAGTCGTTTTGGAATTGTACTGTATTGTTCATCTTAACCTATGACTTCATGTCTTTTTGCATATTCAGGTAATTTTTCGACTTATCCTAGCTTCAAACGAATTAGTTATTGTCTGAACAATATTATCTCCCGTGATAGTGGATGTCATATTATTGATTACACCGAATACAGAGCAAAACCTTGGATTTTTTTCGGCTTAAAGGTAGATTTAGCCCGTTGCCAAGACTTCACATATAATTTCTTGCTTTTGATGTTGTAGTAATGAATACATTTTTCATCGTCACTACTAATTCGATGTAAAAATCATTTAGTTTTAAAGGCGTTCTAATAGCATATCAGACCAGAAAAAGGATTTTTAATGTCTTTTGTCTCTCAGTTCAAGTGACACTCAAATTTCTTGATTTTGAATGAATTCTGCTGGGTTTTAAGCGCTTTGAAATGGTTGCTTGCATTACACCAAATGCTTGTGAAAACTTTTCAACTGAATTGCTTACCTCAATTGTTTGATCAGATTGTAGTAGCTCATAAGAAGCATTTCATTTGCAATTTCATCCGAAACAGAGCCTTTCTTGGTATCAATCCTGGATTTTAATACAATCTAAGTAGCTTCAACTGGTCTCGTCTATGATCTTTTTCCAACATTATTGATGTACAGAATATCTTTTACATAGCCTGTAATCATTTGCCTTAGAAATAGTTCGTTAATTTTTTTTCGTCAATGATAAATTCCCTCGTCTAAACTTTGTAAATAAATTTAGATACTTCCTGTGCACTCAAATTCCTTTAAATGGTTGGTAACCGTTTGATGATTAAAACATAGCACCTTAGCAACTAAAGCAACAACCTAAAGTCGCCGTGGTCTAGTAGGTTGTGTGTTGGCTTATTAGACGAAAGGCCCGAGTTCGAATCCCAGGGCAGACATCAAAATGAAATATGAAAAAATATTTCTTCGGCGACTTCCTCTCAGCAGATTTCTGGCAAAAACTCTGAGAGTAAAAATTGCCATGAAAAACTTCTCAAAAAATCTGTCTTTAACTGTAGGTCCCGCCACTCATGTATAAAATTAACGCACACAACATGATGGGTGTTGAGAAGCTAGGCCGTAATCCTGACTGAAGGGTTGTAATGGCCAATTATGTATGTATGTATGTATGCCTTAGCAACTTTCATGCCCCTTATGTACCAGGTTTTCTCAATTTTTTCGAAGATTTCATCGACTTTATTATTGATTGTTCTACCAAAGCGAAATGCATTTTAAACATCATAACTATCAGAATAAAAACGAGCGAACTAAAGATTGTGCTGCAGTTTTTCTAGTTACAGCATGGTCTCCCTAAACTCCACAATTTTTTTTGTCTAATGCAGTTAATATTACCTGATAGCGCTACAGATAACCGTACACCCAATTCAATTTCTTCTATTTGGCATATTATTTTAATTTCTTTCGAATATGTACTACCTTAATAATATTTCGATGCAGTTAATATTACCACCGTATGCTAGGCTTCATATCTTATAGCCTTAAAACCAGTCATCACACACAAACACAAACATACACAGACACAAAAGCAATTTTTGGTTTTAATACAGTCGTTTGCCGCAGTATAATATGAAATGTTATGCTGCAGCAGCAGCAACTACAACAACGACACCAAAATGGCAACAATAGCAGAAACAACTCAATTTGTTGGCAAAAGAAAAAAAATTCATATTTTTCTCTCATCATTTTTGTTGTTTTTGTTTCTTTTTTTGTGCTTCTATTGCATGCTGTTGCTCTCTAATTTTTAAGTTGGCTAACTGCAGTCAAGGCTTTGTGTAAGAGAACTTGTGTGCTTGTACTCTATTAAGTTTAATTGCTTGTATGTGTGAGTAATGCCTGTGGGTTTATTTTTCTGTTTCTTTTTCTGTAACGCTTTTGTAACGAAAGAAAGTGAAGCCAGACTGCTTGCAAAGGAGATTTTTTGAAGGATGAAGGGATATGAAATTCTGGGGGATATTAGGGATTTTTATAGGAATTTAAAGAAATAATGGGAAAGTTGTATAAAAGATTATGAGAATGATATCAAATATTAAATGTGTTAACGTCGTATAGATGTCAAAAGTCTGTGAGTTTTGAATGAAATTCAGTTTTTTTTTTGTGTTAAAAAATAGCATTTTATTTTCTATCAAAGTTCCCTTCGACCTTTGACCCAACGTTTGTACAATTTTTTTTGTGTTACAAAGGAAAAACACTCGTCAAGTTCATCAAAATAGTTATCATAGAGACATAACAAATTCTCTTCAACTATGTCCGTACAAAGTCAAGATCTATTTATGCTGAACTTATTATTCCGAGTGAAGCCTTGCGCCAGTACAGCCTAAACTTCCGAATCTTCCACTCCTTATGGATTCTATTTCAATGCAGCTCTGTTAGTTTTGTTATTGACTTTTTGCAGAGTGGGCCCTCCCCTAGCACATTTATACATACATAATTGGCCATTACAACCCTTCAGTCAGGATTACGGCCTAGCTTCTCACACCACTCATGTTGTGTACCTTAATTTACCGCTTGAGTGGCGGGACCTACAGTTTAACGTCGACTCCGAACGACAGATTTTGAGAAGCTTTTTCATGGCAGGTTTATTTACTCTCAGAGTTCTTGCGAGAAATCTGCTGAGAGGAAGTCGCCCAAGAAATATTTTTTTTCCATATTTCGTGTCGATGTCTGGCCTGGGGCTCGAACTCGGGCTTTACGTCTAATAAGCGAACACACTACCTTCTAGACTAAGGCGACTACAGAATAGGTATCGTAGAGGCAAATTGTTTTCAACTATGTCCATCCAAAGCAAAGATCCCTTTATGCTGAACTATATATCCCGGAGCGAAGCCTTGCTCCAGTACAGCTTAAACTTCCAAACCTTCGACTTCCCTATGGATTCTATTTCAATGCAGCTCTGTTAGTTTTGCCATTGACTTTTTGCAGAGTGAGTCTCCTCTTAGTACATTTACACGTCAGAATCTCTATTCTAATTGGTGCTTGGATGATTTCCAACCCCAGGAAGTGATTGGAAATTGTCACTGGCCGCAGACAAAGCAATAGTCCACCGATGCCAACCCACTTAAATATTTTTCTTTATAGAAAGTGGCATGATGAAAGCCAGTCTTCAAGTAACAGATTTCTGCTCTTCAAATTGAAGGCGATTAAATTCACTCGAATTGTAAACGTACAATTTGGGGCTAGTCGTGCGTAATACAATTATGCAAACTGAGGCCCGTGGTTTCATCTTGCTCTAAACAGAGGCTGCACTCTCTGTCTCGTCATATAATATTTCAGGTTAGCATTCTCTCGGCTTCGGATAAGGGCAGAACAGCGCAAAAAATCTGGCCAAGGCTGGATAGGAGGCGCACGGCGACTCTGCTTAAACTCCAAAGAAGCAGGCTCAGCGCTGTTATCGGGGTTTTTATGGGGCATTGTATTATAGGAACGCATGCGAGGCGTATTGGACTTGGACACCTCGCGAATAATTTCTGCAGAAGCTGTGGAGATGAGGAAGAGGAAGAAACTATTCTTCATCTACTGTGCACATGCCCGGCACTTGGTCAAAGGAGAAGACACCTGGGTGCCTACTGCATGGAGGGCCTAGCTGAACTGTCATGCACGGATATTGGCAGTCTGAATCGCTTCATCGGAAGCTCCAAGTGGTTCCTGGAATAGGGGAATGTGGCACTGTGGTATCACAATGGGCGCTGTTTGCGGCCTAAGTGTGGCCGCTCATGATTCCATCGAGGGGACAGCCACTTCTACCTACCTACCTACCATTCTCCCTATAGAGGACGTAATATGCTTCAAATATGTTACTTGCATAATTCATTAAGTCATTCTGCATACCAGAAATACACTAATAATTCTGTGATCTGGCGCTGACCACGCAAAGTGTTGTTGATGATGGTCAAAGCACTACCCGACAAGCAGCAACTTCATTGGATATAAAACCAGTGCCCTCCCTGACAACCCTGATAATAATTTTCCGAAATTAAATTTAAAATTCATAATAAATTTCAATTTTTCAATTTTATTCCCATTTTCCACCAAAAAAATAATAAAAAAAAAACGAAACCATCTGGTAACTTTCCATCCACAAGGCTGTTTAGGTAGCCATGGATATTTTCTCTTTTTATTTTTGGCTCTCTTTGTATGTTTTTTTGTGTGCCCGTTATACAGCCATTGAGCCCAACAAGTTGTTTAGCTTATTGCCGTGTTAAGCTGATGTTGTTGTTTTGTTTTCCGTTTTTTGTTCTTTACTTCTGTTGCTGTCGCTTATCGTAGTAGTAAAGTTGTTAGTGTAGCTGTGTGTTGGTTTTTCGTACAAACATATCAAAATGTTGTTGTTTTCCTTGTTGCTTTTTTATTTTTTGTGTGGGTTTGTTTGCCAATGTCTTGTAATATTTTATATTCTGACGTTAACGCTACAAAGACAGAGTGTAGGATAATAATAAAAATGATAAACATACATACACATACATACATACATATACGTAGAAATATACCTTCAGGCTTTGTAGTTGTGTTGTATGAACAGAGTAGATGTGGAGAGACATTTATGTTCGTTGTAGCTCGAACAGGAGATCGAGTGTTAATGCAAAAGCCAAGGCAAAGCCAGCCATAATGAATATAACCGTAGGTGTTACATATTTTTTTCTTCTGTTGTTGTTGTTGTTGTTGCTGTTGTTTGCAAATAAAAAGCATGATGCTTAAATTTGTGGCGTTTTTTTTTGTCTTTGTATTGCTGTTGTGTTGAATCATAAAAGCAACAAAGCCTTGTTGTAAACACAATAAGTCAAGGAAATTAGAAACTAAAGAGAGCTCTCGTAGTATATTGTAACAACGATTTGCTTCTTTCTCTCTTTCTCCGCTTAGAAGCCTTATAATGCGGTTATTATTTTATTAAAGTAGGGTTTAGTTAATTTTCTTTATTATTGTTGTTATTGTTATTGTTGTATTTTTTTATTGAATAACAAGAGAGTCGTATAAAGCCACAAAACAACTGAAGTAGTTTTGAATAAATAAAGCAGAGAAATTCTACACAGCTATGCTACAACAATAAATAAATAATGCGGAGTGAAGTGGTGAGTAAAGCAAATATGTTTGAAGAGTACTTCGACTTCAAGTAGACGACAGTCAATGTAATGTTGAGTGTTTATTTTAAAGAAACATTGTATCAATAGCAATGATTTCCATGTGAAGCATTTGTGAGTCATTCGTGTTCGTTGTGACTGTTTAAGGGAATTTAAGCCCCTATTTCTGTAAGACGAATGGTTTCAGATGAACCTTTGTTTGTCAATATTGTTTTTGAGTGTTTTTCCATGCAAATAGACGTTCGTCTGCAACTATTCGAAATAGGTCCGTAATGGCATTTAAGGTAAACACCACATAATAATGTCTAAACAATAGAGTAATCTTAATTGAATCAAATTTATTATGAAAAACACTAACAAAAAATCTACTTAAAATCATGATTGTGCCTAGTAAATGGCATATTTTTAGTGTTAAATAATTTGTTTATAATGATGTTTGTTTAATAACAATTAAAAAATATAACTAAAATTGATAAAACTTAAAAACAAATGTAATTTTCTCTTTTATTCCTTAATTTAATGCAATTGTTCTCCTAAAAATATGCTACACAATTTGAAAATGATAAATGATAACAAATAACTGTATTATATGTGTATACACATCCATACAATATCAGTATGTGTGTAAGTGGGTTTGTGTGTAAAATAACATTTTAATTACATTTTCATACGAATTCTTTTCTTAAATGCTCTCTCTACCTCCCTATCTCCCTCTCTGAACATCTCTTAATTAATGATAAACAAAAACAATAATTTATATTTACAAATATACATATGTATACGAGATAACAGGTGTTTGCATATATGTACACACATACATACATATGTATGTCTGTACATAAGTGTATGTATCTGTATGTGTGTTATAAGTCCATTTACGTTATTTTAATACAATTTATGACCAAATGAGTGATTATTCATTCATTTTGTATATTTGAACATTCGTTCTCTCACTCTCTCTCTCTCTCTCCCGTTATTGTCTTATGCCATTATTTGTTTTGCCCACGGTTGTTAAAAAATGCACACCAGTCATTAATATTTATGATTGGGATAAATGTAAATTAAAGGTGGAATTATTACCCGAGGCTAAAAATTATTTTGTTTTTCATTATTTTCGGCAAATAATTGAAGCAGAAATTTCAATACAAATTGAAATTTAATGTTGATGGGTCCGTAATGAAATTTAAAATGTTAATACAATTAAAATTAATTAATTAATTAATAATAATTAATTAATTATATACAAATAATGAATAAAAAAACATGAAAAAAATGAAAAATATACAAAAAGAAAAAAAAAAGAAAAAAAATAAAAAAAAACAAACACGCTGGGTGTAACCAATTGAAAATGAAGTGTAAATGGAGCGTAAACTTATTGGCTTAATTTTCTAAATACAATATAAAAACCTTTAAATTAAAATCAAATGATTTTGAATAAAAAAAATAGAAATGAAAAACAAAACAACAATTTAACATAAAAAAACGAGCAAAAAGAACACAAAAATACATAAAAAAGTACAAAAAAAAATTTAAAACTGATACCCAAAATAGAACTAAAAAAACTTTGTTACCAAAAAACATTATTTATTATTCAATAAATTTTTAAATCTAAAAGAAATTACGCAAAAGATGCAAAAAGTACTAAATCTGGTCTAGTGCCTAGTCTGCTCCCAGGAAAAATATATGTATTCTCCTGCTTGTCTTTACTTCTTACAAAAATCTCCTTCAAAACCCAAATTTCATATGCAATCCCACCATCCGAAACTTTTCGGTTAATGATTTCAATTTCAAATTTCCTCACACGTTTTTTTTGTTTTTTTGCTGTCGCTGCTGATCATCAGTCATTTAATTGTTCGTTGCAACCCTGCTTCTGACATCAACATGAGTGATTAAATTCATCCATGAGTGGTGGCAGTGTCTATAATTTAGTTTTGAGAAGCTTTTCATAGCAGTTTTATGTTATTCTTCGAGTTTTTTGCCAGGGCCCTTAAGCTAACACACTATCTATTAGACTATCATCCTGATTAATATTAGTAGACTAGTTGAGTTATAACCTACTACTACTATGCGTAGATCTAAACGCAACTTGCTTAGAATCCCGAGCTCCTTCACATCTCCTTGGCCACCCTATTCGCCTGAGGTCCCCTCATATTATTTTCTTTTGTGGGTTTGTGCGAGACAGCCTTCATCCCGTTAGATATAACGTTCAATACCACAATTTTCATAGGTATAGATGCCCCCAAGAACACTGATGTTGGATCATAAATTTCTTCGAATTTTATTACATACTAACTGAGCTTCTCGAGAGGCATTCTTTCTTTCCGTTTTCAGATTATTTTGCCTTTTATGGCTATCTCAGTATCTAGAAAGGACAACAAATAACGTCGTCCACTTTTAGTTTTATTATCCCCCGGAGTGGCCATAAGATCTCTTAAAGGCATTCATTCTACTGTTGTAAAGGCTTTGAGGCAGGGACCGCTAGTTGTCCCGACCCGATCCTTGAGCTGAGGTGATTGTGTAATCGGAACCCAAAGATAGATTCTGAAGACCCTGTATCGCGCATAACTGCCCCAGTGGTGTTAAACCCTAGAGTCCAGAAATGTTTCCTTCAGTTAAGGCTCTCACGGTAACATACAAAACGTAACACGTGTAAAAAAAGGCGACGGAAAATGATGGAAGAACAACCGGTAGGCTGAACACACCATTAAGAATTACCGCAAGTGCTTTGGGTCTGTCATTCCCATTTCTGTCACGGTAAATCTTATTGTATCCATTCTCACTGGCCAACGCCTAATTGTTCGGCATGGAAAGAAACTTGGCTTACATGTTATATACATACATACATAATTGGCCATTACAACCCTTCAGTCAGGATTACTGCCTAGCTTCCCACACCACTCATGTTGTGTGCCTTAATTTTCTACTTGAATGGCAGGACCTACAGTTTAACGTCGACTCCGAACGACAGATTTTGAGAAACTTTTTCATGGCAGGCTTATTTACTCTCGAGAGTTTTTGCTAGAAATCTGCTGAGAGGTAGTCGCCGAAGAAATATTTTTTTTTCATATTTCATTTTGATGTCTGGCCTGGGGCTCGAACGCGGGTTTTACATCTAATAAGCGAACACACTACCTTCTAGACTACGGCGGACTACTGGCTTACCTGTTAAGGACTGTAAAGTTTGTGGATCAAACGAGAAGGAAGAGAATATTGCTTATGCCGGTCTTTATCTCCATACAGACTTCGTTACAATTGGTTGATGCGAACCACAGTTTCTTGACGTCAGATCTACTGTTAAATTCAATAAACTTTCAATCCCTGTCTATTCCTTAGCTCTGAGAGAGCCATCGCTTTGTATGCTATCGCCATGGGTCTTGCCCAACTTAGCTAAGATTTCAATAAAGCTGTCACTCGCACTAATTTGGTATATGTTGGACAGTCAGGTATATTGAGGGTAATGTAGAGTGCAATAAAAGCACATTAAATTCCAATATTCAGCATTCCATTATTTTTATAATGAAGCCAGAATAATTTGTTAATTTTTGTCGACAGTTCTAAGTTATTTTTTTACTCGCATTTTGCTTTCTAAACAAATATCTATGAATTCATATGGATTTTTTGAACAAAAAAAAAATTCTGAAAAATAACCATTAATACCATGAAATATGTATGTTTGGAAAATAAGCGAAAAATACCAGAAAATCCAACAAAAAAAAAAACAAATTATTTGCAGAGATACTGTGGACAGCATACCAACTGACACAGCTGACCATATCAAAAAAAAAAAAAAAAGAAGGAAAGAACGAGAAAAAACCAAAAATTGTGCAGAGGTAGCAGTATTGGATAAAAATTCAAATTACAACTACAAAAATGCAAAAATTTGGTTGCAAAATATTAAAGTTTGAACAGAATTTATGCATGGTTTTAAAGAGTCAATGAAAAAAGCAACTGTCGGGTAGTAGTTTAGCTAACATGTGCGGGATTGTGATGAAAAATATTGTTTTCCCATAGAAAAACCCAAAAGTATGAAATTAATATGAAATGTATTAAAAGCAAAAGAAATTTTAAAAAGCTGCACAGCAACCCTGATCAATAACAGATAAAAACAACAACAAAAAAATATGCAGACATGACAGCCATTAGAAATAGCAAAACAAATAAACACCATTGCGACACACGCCATTATTTAATTAAAACTCATGCATTACAACAATACACATCTCTTCTAAACATACACCAACACATGCACATATATTTGGCTTTCATTGTCAAGCATTCATTATATGAACCACTACTAGTGACTAGTCTTCCTCTTTTTGTTTAACTCTCTCTCATATTCATGGTTGATGATTTTAAACTCTGACACACATACACGCATACTAGTGTTGAATAGTGTGTGTTTGTATGTGGGTCATACAAAGTGCATTTCTGTGTATGTGTTTGTGTGTGAATAATGTGATAGGTAGTGTATCCTTAATTTTATTTTTTTGTTTGTTTACATTCTTGAATATTTTTTGTTTGTTTTTGTTTTTAACTTACATTTAACCACATATAACTCTAAGTGTGGTAGTGTGTGTGCATATGTGTGTGTGTGTCAGTTTTATTTAAATTCTGTCTTCAAAGTGCTGACTCAAATATATTGTATTTCGAAATTGTTTTTTTTTTGTTGTTGTTGTCGTTTTTATAAAGAATAAAAATGTTTCTCCCTCTCTCTCTCTCTCTCTCTCTGCTTTGTTTAACGGTATATCTCTTGATCGTTTGCCTTTGTAAATTCAAAAAATAAATTCGTTTTCTTGCTGATTGCTTTATGACAGCAACAATAGTGGCATCATAAATGAGAACACAGAAGAAAAGGAGAGTGCAGAAAGAGGGGGGGTGGGAGGTTGGCTATCATTTAAAAGAAGAAAAAAAAGAAATATTAAAAACAAAAACAAAAACAACAAAAGACAGCAGCAGGCAGTTACTTCAATGCAAACAAACAATGTGAAAATTGAAATTAAAAACTCATACTTTTTGTAGTTGACAATAAACAGTGTGTGCACAATGTTTCAAGGACATAAATGTGTTCCAATGAAATATGAAGAAAACAACTTTTTTTATAAAGGGTTATCCATTTCGTGGTTTCAAAAGTAAACGTAAATAAAACACATGTAAAATATTTTTTTCATGATATTTCTTTTTTATTGTAAAGTTTGAACGTTGTCTCTTGCAATAAAGCCATATTCGCTCGAGTTGTGTGGCATGTGGCACCGTCTTGTTGAAACCACATATTCTCCAAGTCGTATTCTTCAATAGCAGGCAAAAAAGTCGGTTATCATATGACTATAAAGCTCCGAATTGACGGTGACAGTCGTTCTATCGTCGTTTTCGAAGAAGTAAGGTCCAATTACACCTTCGGACCAAAGAGCGCACCAAACAGTGACTTTTTCTGGATGTAATGGCCTCTCTTCAATTACTTGAGGATTCTCAGAACCCCAACTACGACAATTTTGTTTATTAACATACCCACCAAGTGTGAAATGTGCTGCATCGCTGAAGAAAATTTTGTTCGAAAAATTGCACGATACGTGGCTGTGGCAGAATCACCGTTTTTGTAGTAGGTTTTGATAATTTTTATGCGTTGTGTGATAGTTAAGCGATCCATTTTCGTCAATGTCAGACTTTCAACTGAAAAGAAAAAAATTGGTTTCACAACTTAGTTTGACAGATGTCGAATTCCAGTCCCATACTTTTGAAACCGCGAAATGGATAGTCCTTTAAATTTTTTTTTTTGGCTTTCATCAGACTATTTCTTGGCAGGTTATGGAGCTGGACTGGGTTTTGGGCGATTTATAACACGAAGCAGCGCAATTTTATTTCTGATTTTTAGCCACCAGCAATAGATTTGTATAGTCTACATGGGTTGTCTTTTATATAACCAAGGCTTCGCAACCCTATAGTAGCACAGGCTTTTTGCAAATGTTGTACACTTAAGGATAAGTTGCAGGCTTGGTGTGCTTTCCCGATGCCTGTATTCACGTTTTTATTTGTTCCAGTCTTTTTGAGATTTTTTTTTTTTGTGAAAACGCCATAGTCTAGCTAATGTTTTGACTTATTCAATGCTTGCCCCTTTCTTCAAATTCCAGCTCAGACATCTCGGTCAAAAACGGATTACAAAAAAATATTTCTTTCGGCGACTTCCCCTCAGCAGTCTTCTGGCAAAAACTCTGAGTGAGTAAATCAAATTGTCATGAAAAATCTCTCAAAAATCTGTCGTTCAGAATCGACGTTAAACTGTAGGCCCAGCCACTCATGAATAAAATTAACGCACACAACATGGGTGGTTTAAGAAACTAGGGTTCCAATCCTGACTAAAGGGTTATTGTAATAACAAAATAAGTTACATAAGTTAAGATTAGAGAAGCATTTAAAATCTTCTAGACTTTTAAAAGAAATTAAACTATTTGAAACTCAATTTACTTTTTATTCCATTTAATCACTCAAGCATTTGGGTGTTTTTTGTTCTGAATTCTGAAATTATTTGCAACAATTTGTGTGTGCTTTTCGTGCATGCCTTTCAAACATGTTTTTTTGCAACACATTAATTTGATTTCCAATTTCCGTTGTTTTTCTCTTTTAATCATGATTTTTGGCAAAAAAAAATATTAAAAAACAACAACAACAACATCAACAACAACAACATCAACAATATGTACAATTCGTACAACAAAAATAATATTTGCCACACGTTTTTTCATATGTATTATTTATGGAAGTTTTTGATAAAAGTTGACATGACAACACCGTGATGCAAGGTGATGTGATGGCGAGGGGCGATGTGTAGCCATCATAAATGCTTTGTTGAGTTCTTGCTGCTGCTGCTACTGCTACATATGAAATCGGTTTTTTGTGTGTTGCCAAGTCGAGGCCCAGTGATGCATGAAATCAAATTTATTGCTACTGCTACACTGCAAATCATTTGTAGTTTCCTTCGACCCCCCGAATAAAAATATCGAATTTCCTACGTCTTTGAAGAGGTGGAAGAAATGTGGTGGAGGAGAGCGTTATAGGTAGGAGAGCGGGTTTTATTTAGAAGGTACCCTCTGTTGCCAATTTAGCTGTTAAATTTTTGAAATTTAATTAAAAAATTAATAAAAAAAAAAAGCGAAAGGCGTATTAAGAGCATCCAATTAAAGATACACAGTATTTGATGGATGCAACCAGCAGTGTTGGTTGCTGTTCTCTTTAATTTCAAGCCTTCAACCTACAACGCTTGTTTAAATTTAAATAATTTGGATTTTATTAGTTTCGAAAACAAAGAAGAAAAATGAATTATGGTGTCATACATGCATTAACCCTTTTGCAACAGAGCAACTGTGCCCCAGAAGCAACTAACCTTATACATCGTCGCCATCGTTCGCCAAAACGCAAATTGAACAAATAAATAACTGGCCGTGTATATGCGGAATCAGCCTCTGTGGGCCAATAAGCAACTGCGCCGTATTTACACGGCGTCAACCATTGTGATGTAGCAAGTGGCTGCCTTCGCTAAAGGGTTAATCGTTCGTTATGAATCATTAAATTAAAGTTTTTATTTTTTTTTTTTTGTATTGATGGCTGCTGATTTAATTAATACTTTTACAATGGGAAACAAAGACAACAACAACAAAAAAAATTGTCATTATTGGGAATCCTTAGGTTAGGTTAGGTTAGAGGAGGTCGAATTTACCCATTGTACAACGTCCTTAAAGAGGAAAGGATAATAGAGGGGATAGAATAAAAAAAGGAGAGGATGTATAAAAGGGAGAATGGGAAGCGGAGGGATCACACAGATCAGACACAACAAAAAAGGGAGAGCGCGACTACACTGATGAAGGGAATCCTTAAGAAAAAAAAATTTTTTAAATCTAAATTTTATGAGACAGATTTAGTAGGTTTTTCTTGTTCTAAATGGATAACCCCTTAGAAAAGCGGTTTCAAAACCTTCGTGTTGACAACACTGACCGGGGGTGTCATATGCGAATATCGATCGTTTAACAACCGCAAAAAGCGTAAAAATAGTTTAAAAAACTGACAACAAAACCGGTGTTTCCCAAACGCAGCCTCTTTTCAAGCATTACAATCGACTCCTATTGTTTAACCCATTCAAGCCGTCGCTTTAATTCATGCTTGTCGCCTACGAGCGGCTGCGCTTAATACTTTTTGCTCTATCGTGAGGTGACTTTCAGGTATTTTTTTCGAAAGTCAAAGTGTTAAAGAAATTTTAAAGAAATTTGAAGACACTACAATGGTTTGTTGCTATTGTGTTCAGATCTCTGCATCCTCACAAGGTGCGAACTGGCCAAAAAATATCGGCTCTGTTAGGGAATGAGAGGAGATTTTTCGACTTATAACGTTCTTAGCCATTGAGCTTAGCTTAGATCAGAATATGGTTTATTTTGCATTTGAATTTGCACCTAAAGGAACCCTCATAACACTGTAAATAGGTTTTCAATGCTGATTCTGTAAACAAAATTTTCTTCAACGTAATGAAACTAATTTCACGATTCCGAATGACAGATTTTTAGGAAAGTTTTCACATGGCAATTTTATTTTTTTAACGCGCTCCGAGTAAGTGGATAAGCCGCTAATAATAAATGGTTTGAGAATTCCACTTGCTTACTTAGTTAAAAGGCTGAAGTTTACTTCACTTCTTTGAGTTTTACTCACCTACCAACCATTCTTCTTTCCGATTTGAAACAACCATCTTCTCTTTCCGATTCTATTTCTATTTCTTTCTTTTTTTTAATTAAAATAAAGAGACAAAGAGAGTGAATGAAAGGAAAAAAAGTCATTTTTAATTATCGCCGATGCTTAATTACAAATGCCAATTTTAATCGAAAAGATAAGATAAAAATATCGACAGCAGAGAGGAGACGTTACCCCAGAATTAATTGCAAGAAAAAAAAAGAAACAAAAACTGCAGCAAAAAAGTAAAGAAGAAATATTTTTAGAATAAAATTAATCACACAACCCATCCATCCATCGATAACTGAAGTAGAGAACAGAAGTACACAACACTGTACAGTACAGAGTCACGCAAAGTGACTCAACCGCAAAAAAACGTGCACAGCACTGCACTGCATTGCGATTCTAATTTAATCGGCTTTTTTTTGTTTGTAAGACAAACGATTTCAGACGAATGTCTGTTTGTGTTTTCGACAGACACTCACAGGCTTTATTTGTGTTTTCTATGCAAAGAAATGGTCGTCTGAAATCGTTTGTCTTACAAAAACAGGGCATAAGACAATATGACTGGCTACTGCTGCTCTGCCACACAGTATTTAAAGCAAATAAAGGAGATCCAAAATACACTCACAAAAAAACAAGTTTTTGCAAATTCAATCTAAATTGCTTTCCTTCTGTCCCTCTCCTCTCTTTGCCTATTTTTTTTAATAAGAAAAAAAGAAGCAGAAGAAGAAAAATTTATTTTAATTTTTTTTAAACTCCAATGTGCAGCGAATAAATATTTCATTTACTGTGCGTTTTAATCAGAATGGCACACACAAAAAAAATATAAAAAATGGAATGAAAAAGGGAAAAAATAATTAAAAAAGATAAAAATCTAAATGGAAAATATTAAATCATGTCAAATAGAAACGATATAAATGATAACAACTTTAAGATAATAATCGATACTTGTATTATACACAAACGCACACACACTCACACCGTATTTATTTTCATTAAAGATTTAAGCAGGTTTTGCAAGAGACTTTGACATATTTTTAAGCATAACTTGGTGATGACCTAGCTGTTTTTACTGTCAAATGTATCTTAAAGTCGGGGAAACGTTTCACCTTTTACCGAGGATGCAATTTGTTTCTTATGTACAAAAAAACAATTTGAATGTTACTCACGTGCAAATGATGAGACATTTTTCCTTTTTGCGCAAATGAATAGAATTTTCTCTTTTTCTGTCCTTTGATGAGCAAAAATAATAATAAATAATAAAAAAAAAAAATTCTGTGTGAAGATAAATTCGAATTTGAAAATCCAAGACGCAATCCATAAATTTTTAGCACAGCCACATTTGCCGTTAACAGAGCAAAATTTCCTTTGAACAGAAGAAAATTTGACCTTAACAGAGCACTGTTAGCTATTTAACAGTATCCATCTAAATAAGCCCACTTGTTTAGGAGCTAATTTTGGAAAGACCCTAGATCTATGAGTACCATACTATATACAAAGGAAGCTTTCAAGGCCTCTTAATATTATCAGCAACATAGTCACATATAAAGTGATATGGTATTGAGAAAATTGGCCTTGAAAATCAATAAATTTTTTGCTTGGAAATTCTCTAGAAGATTTGTGGTGGCCATTTTGGAACATATAAGAAATAGTACACCATACCGGACTATATGCAAATGATAGTCCAGAGGATCCTCTTTTGAAACATGGTAGTAGGATATATATGTACATACATAATTGGCCATTACAACCCTGCAGTCAGGATCACGGCCTAGCTTCTCACATCACTCATGTTGTGTGTGTTAATTTTATACATGAGTGGCGGGACCTACAGTTTAACGTCGACTGCGAACGACAGATTTTGAGAAACTTTTTCATGTGCAGGTTTATTTACTCTCGAGAGTTTTTGCCAGAAATCTACTGTTAGAAGGATAGCTGTGATAATTTTAGGAGTTAAGAAAATCTCCATCCGTCCTCCATCCCCAGCAAGTATCCTTTATATTTCAACACTTTTATTCACAAATATGATAATGATCCCAATGTAAAATCATTATAATATGCAATTATATTTTATGTCAATGGTCTGAAATAATTGTTAAATAGAATACTAATCTGCTATTGCCACTGTTAAACAGTTAACAGTACTCTGTTATTGCTATTAACAGAGTTTAACCAGTTAGAGGCAAGAAGTGGCGCTGCTAAAGGTGTCGGTTTGTGTCTTGGGTTTTTAAATTCAAATTAATCTTCATAACTTTCATAAATAAATTGGAAACTAAGTTAAGTGTCAGTGTTAGTTCTTTCGCAATGGGCGCCGTGTATATACAGTAGTTACTTAGTGCATTACAGTGGCTGACGTCATGCAAATAGGGCGCAGTTACTTATTGGTCGACAAAGGCTGACGTCATGGTAATACGGCGCAGTTACTTAGCGTATCACAGCGGCTGAGGTTATGTAAATTGGTCCACAGAGGCTGATGCCACATATAGAAGGCATACGAAGTATGATTCACTACCGTTTTTGCCAACGATGACTACAAAGTAAGGTCAGCTGAACACTCGTGAAAAGTTGTAAAGTGTCGCCCATTATCTGACTTCCTTCTAGACTACTTGTTAGACTACAGGCCGCACTTGTCACCTTAAGACTGAATGTATTGACACGCTAACATCCTAGAACCTGCTAACAACATATCCGTATAAACAAATAAAAAATAGTTTTTCTAGTACCCAAGTAATATTGGTTTGTAAATTAATTTTAATTGTTGTTGCTGTTGTTCTATCAGATTGAAATCACTTTTCAATTATCTTATCTTATCTGCTGCTACTACTGGCTTACCATCTCAATCATTCTATAGCCGTTTATCTCACAGAATATATTTTTGAGAATTTAATCTCGATTTATTTGAACTGTTCTTTGAGGGGGGAGGGGGGAAATGAGCGACGAACATTAATTTCATTTTGAATCAATAAATTCCAGACCAAAAAAAAAAGCCAACGAAAAAAGAAACATTTCATTTAAATCTCCATGCACATCCACGCACGCACACATGCACAAAACACGTTCAGCTATTGACAACTAATTAGAAGTGCTTTAAAATTTTATTCTTGATATCGCCCCAAAAGTGTTTGATGGGATTTTGGTTAGAGACTTGATGATAAAATTATCATCAAAGAACTAATTTGGTACCTTGACATTGTGCTTTAGATCGTTGTCCTGTTGCAATTACCAGATAATACAGGCAAATTCTACTGAGCCCATGGCAGCATTACATTTTTAAATATGTCAACATACTTTTCTTTCTCCAAAAAAACCATGAATTTAGTGAATAGGTTACAGAGAAAGCAAACTCGCCGATCTAGGCGATTAATCTTCGTTTCTTCCATACATTTTCACTGGTTGGCTATCCAATTCAAATGGGCACCAATGTCCCCCAGGGGAAGAACATCTTCGGCTTTTTACACACATAGGAACGAACATGAACAATGTTCGTTTAAAAGAGCGTTTCAGCATCAGTCAGTCAGCTTCTAAAGAAGAAGGTTCATGTTGCTTTTTTTCAGACTTCAATTATACACCCAAAGAAATATCACAGTAGGATTCACTACAATCAATGAGAAATGATTTCGATTTTTGGAAGAATACTTGCCAAGTAAAATACGGTTCTTTAGGGCCTTTAGGGACAATTTATCTATATTTTCTGTTGACTTATAAATATTATTGGGTTAATAAGTAGACTTGAAAATATTACTAAAAATTTTCCTCTGGGTTAACACATGCCTCTCACAAATACACTCTCATTTTTATCATGTTCTCTTTGTGCCCACGTCCGGACTTGACAAATTCAATGCGACATTTTCTCTTAATTTTCGGTCTATTGTGTGCTGCTCTGCCATTTATTCCAATTTCAACTAAACTGCAGGAAATGGTCCTCTTGGATATGGAAATATTAAATCTGGCACAGGCGACTCTATTGGATTGCCTCTGTAGAATAGCTTCCTCATGCGGTCTGTATATTCCGAAGGTTTCTGGACCCTTTTTCGCTGCTGTATCGTATTTTTTAAAAACCATGCTAAAAACCATATTTTTTAAGTGGAACAGCTCTAAAGCAAATAAAAGTGTTCCAATTAGTTGTCAACAACTGTTTATGTATTCAATACACTTGCATCAATACATGTATACACACACATATACGTGCACACAATGCATAAGTTTAACCGCAATTGTGGTTTTGAATTCTCTCTCTCTCTCTGTATCTCAAAAGCATTTCTATGATTTCCCTGCAATAGCAACAACAACAACAACAATAGAAAACAAACTGTTACGAATACACTTACATACGCAAATACATATACAAATAATTACAATTCGTTTTTTTTTTTGATATTTGTAACGGACATTAAAAGACTTCTCTACAATTTTTCTTTCGGTTTTAAATTTCTTGCTTGTTATTCTAGTTGTTGTAGTTGTTCGTGATGCTGTTGCTGTTGTTGTTGTTGTTGCCACAAAGAAATAAAAATAAATTCTAAACTCGTACACAAAAATACCCCAAATAAGCCTTAAAGAAAAAAAAACCTGAGACAGGAAGATATATTGGGTCATGGAAAAAGTCTCGGCGCAAGAGTCTTTCTAACAAATTTTTGTATTTCAAAGCAAATCTATTGCAGTAGTGGTGCAACGATTAATTAGGCTTCCCTTTAAGTACTTTTTGAGCTAAGAAGACTGTAGAATTTTTAGATTATTGTGACAACCAGACTAGACTCTTCTACAATGGAAGGGGTATTGAATTCGAGGTAAGGAATCTATTGGGATCGCATAGGATAGGATTTTTAATGGTATGTGTGTCTTTGGTTTTTAAACGCCATTTTACTTTAAGGCACTTTTAAGTAGGGTACCGTACTTTAAGGGCAACGTCTAGGACTTGCGACCAAGTTGAGCCTGAAACTAACGAACATATTTTTGGTTTCTTCTTTGGTATGCAGATTGAAGATTCTTGGCATTGGAGAGGTGGGCTTTGTAACCATGGATCTCAAATTAGATGTTAGTTTTATATTTTTATCCTACAAATTTTCCTCTTTTCTCTCTCTCTCTCTCTCTTCATCTTTGAATCAGATCAATCAAATTCGGGAGAGGCTAAATATCGGCTCTCAATAGAGAATTCAAACTCCTCTTGGTTTCAAGAACTGGGCTGTGGCAAAGGAGGTGCTGTAAAGGCCTTCAACTCTTAATCATTTATTTCAAAACCTTATCGACTTAACATCAAATGCACTCTCTAAAGCACCTAGTGACATGAGTCCAGTCTTGCTAGACTTATTAATCTCCAGCAACATGCCATCAGCCGACGGCCAAAGGCCCAAAATACACAACATCCAGATCTTTTCACGCAGTGTCTTTGTCCTCTCTGTCCCGATGACTCTCTAGAGGCAGCCACATATCACATACAAATTAGGATCCCATTCTACCAACAGTGTCAGCCAAGTCCTCCTTCTAAGGTATACCAGTATGCCCCAGCATCTAACAGAGATTATTCCTATAGGAATCAAAGGCCTTTCGAGTTTAGCACAGCCTTAAACCAATCGTAACTTACATTAGATCGATCCTATCGCCTCGAGGGGCTATCCTAACTGCCAACGTATGTATATCAAGTAAGAATTCTTATTTGAAGAAGCTAGGCCTGCTATAGTCTAAAGAGCCTTCAAAATGGCAAATATTTCCAACAGAAAGAGGTCGAAAGTATATGAGGGGAAATCACATTCCAACCACAATTTACCGTAAAACTTTTGACACGACCCTCGAATTAAGCATGTTACTTTAGGTGACAGTTTTTAATCACTGAAATGTGACTGATATATGGCAACAGACAACCACGAAAACTTTTTCCATGATCTAATACATTGGCTCTAGAAGAAGAAACAAGTGGAAGAAAGGACCGCAGCAGCAGAAACAGCAACAAAAATATAGGAAGTGCGGATATTTAAAACGATTTACCTGCCATGCATTCACGTACGTTTGTAAAAAAGAAGAAGAAGAATATAAAAAGGAGAAAATACAGTCCATGTATTCGTTACTCCTGTTTTTTTTTCAATTTGAAACGATACTTTGTAGTCTAAAGGATACACGGAAGACAAAAATGTATCTCTTAAAGGAAGCTAAGCTCATTCAATTGAAAAAGCAAGGGAGGGAGGATGAATCAAAATGGCAAATCACGTTTCGTTACGGTGTATATGTTTCTTCTTGTTTTCATAGCCACTTTAACTAATTTGGCTAAGAACGCAAATATTAAATATTTCTTTAAACGTTTTTCGTTACACTTTAAGAGCTTTAAAGGCCACTTGAAGTTATACAGTCTTGGGGGACCCTAACATAATAACGCCCATATGACACGCCTAGTAAAAAAGCGTCACAGAATTCATCTTCATTGCTTGATTAACTGAGAACAACAGCAACCAGTTCATTTCAAACTATGCTGATAAGGCTTCACAACAAGCTTCTGCAACAGCAGCAAGTCTTTATACTCCAATACCGATTGATTATGTGGTCTCGTATAACTTTTTGAAATGCTGCTTCAACATCGTCATCCCAAATACAGATTACTGGACGGAGAGGACAGATTCCACTCTGGAAATATACATCGACGGCCCGAAGTTGAATGGAAAGGACTTGATTATTAGCAACTCAAAAAAACTTTCCGACCTCTGTAGTGTTTTCGTAGAGGATAACATGGTTATACTCAAGCCATTTAATAAGACTACGCCGTAGCAGAAAATTCTTCATTAGAATATATACCCCAGACAGCCAGGCTAGCATAAAATCTACTTCGAATGCCATATCGTCGTCCAATTTGTACATAAAGTCGCCTATTCCTCCGGGAAATGACAAATTATTCGAAGATCCCCTTTATTTGAAACCCTGAGCAGCGAGGGGGACATACCCGAAAACTGTCTTGAGGACGTAAGGTTAAAAACGGGTCCTGCGTTGGGAAACCCTCTATGCAATCAGAGCATATGTGTCCTCTTGGCTACTATAACTCTGAAAATTAGAAAAAAAATTCATTCCATCGCCAGCGAACCAGAGGAAAAAGCCTATTCCACCACTAGGTCGAGCTGGTCGAACTTTAACTGAGAGAGGAATGGATAGCTCATTTTGCTCTCTAAACTTTATATTTATATTGTGATCTCTATTCTCATAAAACATTGCCTTCGACTAGGTGCCCCTTCATCTGATTTCGCCTCGCTGTAGTCTATAAAGAGTCGCCGTAGTCTAGTAAGTAGTGTGTTCGCTTATTAGACGTAAAAGCCCGGGTTCGAGCCCCAGGCCAGACATCAAAACGACTTCCTCTCAGCAGATTTCTTCCAAAAACTCTGAGAGTAAATAAACCTGCCATGAAAAAGTTTCTCAATAATCTGTCGTTCGGAGTCGAGGTTAAACTGTAGGTCCCGCCACTCAAGTATAAAATTAAGACACACAACATGAGTGGTGTGAGAAGCAAGGCCGTAATCCTAACTATGCATGTAGTCTATAAAGTAGCGTGTTGGCTTATTAGACGTGTCGTCCTGGACTAGGTGCCCCTTCATCTGATCTCGCCTCGCCGTAGTCTAGTAGGTAGCGTGTTGGCTTATTAGAAATGTGGTCCTGGTTCAAACCCTAGTCCAGACATCTCGCACAAAATAAAATATTTCTGCGGTGGCGTCTTCTCTCATCAGTCTTCTGGCAAAAACTCTGAGTGTAAAATAAAATTCCCTTGAAAAGTTTCTCAAAAATTTATCGTTCATAATCGATTTTAAACTGTTGGTACCCGCCACTCATCAGTAAATTTATTACACACAACCTGGGCCAGACATACATCGAATATGAGAACAGGATAAAGGCCCAGTTGTGTAGAATATTAACCCACACACATAAAATATGTATAGTAATGACTACGCTATGCACAACCCCCAGCCGCAGGAGTTTACAATGCCATTAACCCAACTTGTCTAAGCAAATTTTCTTTGTTATGGTTTCCCCCCTTACAGGAGACCACAACACACAAACAAACTCAATCAAATTGTTGTTGAATATTTAACGGGTTGTTGGTTTTGTTTTACAACACTACACCCCTGGGAACTATAAAACAAAAAAACAAACGAAACCACAGAAAAAGTTAAAGTTTATAAAATAACAACCAGTAAACCATGAATTCCTTCAAATAAAATTAAAATATTAAAATTTTATTATAAAACACTCATGCACACACACACACCCGCACACAAACGATTTACATACTCTGAATAAATAAAAAATTTAAATTAAATGACGGGCGTTACAAATAAAAATTCAAAAATAAAAAAAACAACAAAGTATTGTAAAGCGAATTCATTTTTTTCTCTCTCTCTTTGGGTACGGAAAACTCTTACAGTTGTATTGTAAACAGGAAGAGCGAGAGAGTGAAAAAGAAGGGAAATAACTGTAGTGAGTGTGTGGTGATAAAAATTTTGTTACAAATTCGAAACAGACAAAGCCACAGCATAGGAAGTTAAAGTGCAAAAAACAATAGAGAGAGAGAGAGAGAGAGAGAGAGAGAGAGAGAGTGTGTGTATTGATAATAAAATTGAAATTGATGAATTTTTTTTAATGGTTTGTTGTTGTTGTTTATATAGCACGTATAAAAAATTTAACTATCAGAGTGGGTGTCTGCAGGTAAGCATATACTCATGCTTCCAAGAATGATAACAGTATAGCTAATTTGCATCTGTGACAAATGACGTCACTTAATGAGTTTATATTGGTTATTAGCAGTAAGCAGCCTTGTTTTCGACCTCTAGAGAAAGAGAGCAACTTGAAACGGAAAAGAAGCCTACATAGTATATTAGGTAGTGTGTTATGGCTTATTAGATGCAAGACCGTGGCTCAAACCCCAGCTCAAACAACAACCAAATGAAATATTACAAATTTTTCTTCGTCAACTTCCATTCAGCGTTCTTCTGGAAAAAACTTTGATCATTAAAATTAAATTGCCATGAAAAGTTTCTCAAAAATCGAACTTACTTACTTGATTGTTCATTACAATCCTTTAGCGAGGATTACAATCTAGTTGCTTCCACCAGCCATACACACAACATGGATGTTAATTTTATTCATAAGTGGTTAACATCGAATGCTGATTCTGCATATACTTTAAAAAGTAGAAGCAAATACATACCATGCACTTGTTGGTTTGTTCACAAACTACGGAATCTACCGGAAAATCATGTGCAAAATCAGGTCGAATAGACCAAACTGTGATATTAAAATTGCTGTGGAAGATTTTGGTGGGGGGCCAATAGGGTTTGATTCAACACATGTGATAGATCTTCGATCTTCACATGCGATAGATCTCCGAAAGTAGAAAATTTCATGACATTCACTAGGCGTTTCTAGCGGGAGCAGCACTGTGGCATCAAAGGTACACTCTTCACTCTCCCTCCCCCCTTTATTCTCATCTCCAAAAAGACCTCTGTTGAATGAAAACACCAGCATTATTTTATGATTTGTTTTTTTCCTGTAGCACAGTGTACGAGTTTTAATTCATTTGAATTGAAGTGATGGGGAATGGTTTCAATTAAATTTCCAACATTTAATTTCGGAATTATTTTTTAATATTACCTGGTTCGCTGGTATCATTCAACAACAATATTTCCATTTTAAATCCTGGAATTTATTTTTTACAACAAAACTTTTGTCATCATCATCGTCATAGCCAACAACATCCCATAACCAGAAATGCTAGGCAATTGGCTATTGTTACTGATTGTCTGTCCATTTGTTTCGTTAAAAGTAAATATTTTATCTGAATTGATTTCATTTGATAAACAATTTTTTAATAATAAACATCAAATGGGAACAGCAGAGCAACAGAGAGAGAGAGAGAGTGAAATTACGTATTCAGAATATGCATTCAGCATTAATTAAAGCACAGTCATATAGAGAAAAGCCTAAGGGATGCTAAGGGAAATTGTGAGATTCTGTATTCAATCGTAGCTTGATTGGAACACGGTTGTGCGTGTAAAGGACGCGGCAAACGAGAGATAAATACACAGAGCTTCATGTGTATACAGCGTTTCGAAGCAGGCCATACAGTAGAGGACAAAAGAAAAAAAAAATTTGGTAAATCACTGTTCGAACATGTAAACCTAAATATTGGCACAGGAATTAGAACCCTGGTGTCCTCTGGCTGGTACTACAAAAGTGATATAAACCCTCTTCGACCTCTATCGCATATAAGGCTCTTACGAGCATATTGTGTAGACGACTGAAGTCACACGCCAAAGCACTAATTAAATCTTATCAGACCTACGTTAGACCTGGTAAATCTCCCACCGACCTGGATATTGGCACAGGAATTGGAACCCTGGTGTCTTCTTAAAATTAGGTTCTTACGAGTGTATTGTGTAGACGACTGAAGTCACACGCCAAGACACTGATTGAATCTTATCCGACCTACGTTAGGCCTAGCAAATCTACCATCGACCTGGATGTTGGTACAGGAATTAGAACCCTAGTGTCCTCTGCAAATAAGGTTCTAACGAGCGTATTGTATAGACGACTGAAGTCACACGCGTCACGTTAAAACTGGTAAATCTACCATCGATCAGGTATTCAAACGACAACCAATGCTGCGGAAAATGTATAAAAACCAAGTCGTCACACACGTCTAGATCAAACAATGTAGGACATCGTCGAACCTTTTCAACTGCACGAGCGTTCAGACAAAGCGATCACCGTTTTAATGCAAGCTTTTTAACTTATTCAGGAAGATCTGCGGAAAGCTTGTGGTCAACGTAATAGCACTCTTTTTTTTACAAAACTATCCAGCTGCTTAAGTACACCGGCGACACAGCCTTTACCTTCGATATTGTCTAGAGTTGTCAAGTAATTTATTTAACAGTTTAAAAAGTCTGGAAATAAATGGTTTCCGTCTTTTTCTGTGCTGTACTGTAGTTTAATTTTATTCACTCTCTCTCTCTCTCTCTTTCGTTTTTTGTAATGAAAACAATACAATAACAACGAATACTACACATATGCCCACATTCATCTCATTATTATATGTATGCTCACACAGTGTGTAAGTGTATGTATGTACAATTGTATGCGTTGACTTAACCATTAAACAATAGAACATTACTTTGGCTTAATTATTCAACAATCAGTATCGATGCTTCATTAAAAATATAATAAAATTTACCAATACCAATACAATACAATGTAACATTTTGTTGGTCATTGTGTCATTATTTATCCCGTCTACACACACATACACACAAACACACACGTTCTTCTCTTCTCTCTCACTCACTTTATTATTAAAACATATCAGGCTTAACAATCAAAAAAGCCACACAATGGTCATACAACACGTACAAAGTATAACTTGATAAACATTGTGTGGTTTTTTTTAATATCCATACACATACACATACGCATTTAACATATGTATGTATTTTTGATATTTTTAATATTCCAACTCTAACGTTCTTCCACTGTCTTTTCTCTCTCTCTCGTTTACGGTTACTCTTCGTGTGTGTGTGTGTGTGGGTTTCTTTTTTAATATTTTACTTTTACTGTATACAACTGTATTTGTATTATTTTTTTTTATCTCTCGTTCGTCAATTTGTTTGTGATTTTTATTTAAATATCCCTGCTTTAACTCCCTCTTTCTCTCTCTCTCTCTCTCAAATTGTATTTTTGAAGTAATTGGGAGATTTTATTGTTCTTTTTTAAGCTACACTGTGGTGCTGACGTTACTATTGAGTTTGAATACTGCCGGCTACTATTCAGACAAACAAAAATTTTGATGAAAACCACTCAATTACTCAAATGTTTTTGGTGTTTGTTTAAAATAAATTTCCAATTAAATTTTGTATGAAAGCCGCTCCTTTACATACACACATACATAATTGGCCATTACAACCCTTCAGTTAGGATTACGTCCTAGCTTCTCACACTACTCATGTTGTGTGCCTTAATTTTATACTCGAGGGGCGGGACCTGCAGTTTAACGTCGACTCCGAACGGCAGATTTTTTTTTTGAGAAGCTTTTCATGGCAATTTTTACTCTCAGAGTTTTTGCCAGAAATCTGCTGAGAGGAAGTCGCGAAGAAATATTTTCATATTTTCGTTTTGATGTCTGACCTGGGATTCGAACTTGGGCCTTTCGTCTAATAAGCCAACGCACTACCTACTAGACCACGGCGACTTCATAAGACGTAGGTTAGAGGACGTGTACTTGTGAATTAAGACAAGTACAATACCCGGAGGTCCAATTGACCCATTGTACAATCATCATAAGACGTAATTACGGTACCAAATTTTGACACATTTTCAAACTTGGATAACTTTTCATCGGACAATCTGATTTTAATAATGTGTTCCTACAAAATGAAGCATAAAGTGTCTACTTTTGAAGAAGCCATAGTATTGCCTGATGTAACAAATATTACTAGAGATATTATCAATAATAACTCTTCGTTCGCTTATTAGACGTAAAGCCCGGGTTCGAGCCCCAGGAAAATATGAAAAAAAAATATTTCTTCGGCGACTTCCTCTCAGCAGATTTCTGGCAAAAACTCTGAGAGTAAAAATTGCCATGAAAAGCTTCTCAAAAAAAAATGTAGGTCCCGCCAATCAAGTATAAAATTAAGGCACACAACATGAGTGCTGTGTGAAGCTAGGCCGTAATCCTGACTGAAGGGTTGTAATGGCGAATTATGTACATACATATGTATGTATTATAGCGTATCATTAAAAGCGACTTTATCATGTATTTTATTTGTTTTGAGTGTATGGCTTTTTTTATTTACTTTATTGCCACACTGTATTTATTTTCTATTGCAATGTATTGTGTTTGTATTTGTAGTTGTTGTCAATTTTATTGTTGAATATAAATTCTCATTTACAATTTTGTCAAGTGTGGGCGTTAAATTGTGTACAACCCTCAAAAAAAAAGAAAAAAAAAAGACAACAAAATTTGTCATTAAAATAACTTTAGCAAACACCACCCCATTGTTACAGCCCATTGTTGTTATTATCTTTCAATGTAAAAAGTTATTGAAAACAATAACAAAAAACAGTAATAATAACAAAAACAACAATACCATTATAATGCCGTAATAAAATGTGATCAATAAACAAAGGAAGTGAAATAAAATATTTATTTTTCACCACAAAAATACTTTACAATAACAAATAATACACACTCACACATACTCTTAGCATAAAGAGATTTATTTACATTTTAAGCAGTAAATACAAACCATAGTTATTTAATTACATGTAATACATACATACACATTCATTCATTTATCATAAATTTTCACCACAAATATATTTTCAATAACAACTAAGAATTTCGTTATGCTTCTCTCTCTTAGTCACATACTGACATTTTAAAGGCCCCTTAAAATATAACAATACTTAGACAAATACATACGCATTTATATAGGACACATACATACAGGCATACACACTCATTCCTGAATACACCACAAAGTAAATGACCACAGAAAAAATCTTTTACAAACTTTCACCTTAAAGAGAGAGTTGCTTACATCTTAAAATGGCTCTCTAAGTCAGTGTTGAAAAATTCAGTACTTAAGTACTTTTCTCAGTACTTTTTCACTTCAAAAATACCGCAGTACCCCCGCTATGCTTTCAGTACTTTTTTATTATTACATATTTTATAAATTGCGCTTTTCAACTATTAATTAGTAAGTAAAGTAATGCTAAAGGTGGAATTAGTCTTTAGCCCTGGTTACCCAAACGTTCACGGAACGTATGTACGTTCGTTTTTAGAATACGAAAAGCAATGACAACGATTGCTCATTGTTCTTCAAACAAACATTATGTTCCATCGACGTGGCTAAACGGGGCTTTTACGTTTTGTTACGTTCCGAATCAACTGTTTTTGTCCTGTATGTGTGTTCAATATAAAAAAATAGTCTAATAGGTATGTGTTGGCTTACTAGACGTGAGCCCACGATTCAAACCCAATGATAAACATACCCATCGAAACGAAATATGAAAAAATATTTCTCCGCCGGCACAATAAAGTTTCTCAAAAGTCTGTCGTATGGAGTCGACTGTTAACAGTAGATCCCGCCACTCATGTATAATATTAACACACACAAAATAAGTGATGTGAGAAGTTACATCATAATCCTGGTTGAAGGGTTATAATGACCAATTATGTATGTATGTACAGTGAGCGCCATAAGTGAGTCAACACCCACTATAATTTTAAATTTTCTATTTTGTTCTTAAGTATAAAAAAAGTTTCTTTATCATGAATTGCTATCCTTAGAAAATAAATTATTTCAGTGGCATTTACTCTCTTTTGGCGCTCACTGCATATTTTATAAAAGTACTATTTGATGCAAAAAAAGTACTTTTTCAGTTAGAATTCAGTACCATTTCAAAATTTCAGTTTTGCAACACTGCTCTAAGTACACATAACCGTATTTATGCAAATGTACTCAATTCATACAGTGAAAGAAAAAATTGTACATACACCGACTGCTTATTATGATACATTTTTGTAAAGATAACTAAAAAAAATGTGTACGATATTTTTGAAAGTACAATAAAACGCAATATATAATATAATATTTTGAGTGTTCAGATATAATATAAGCAATATTCATTTGACAGCTCGTAAGCAAAGCAGCTGATTGTTTCAACTACATTGTTTTTGTTTTGCTTTTTTTTTTTTTTGTTTGTGTGTTCGGAAACTGTAATATGCTCACTAAACAGACTTATGACAGTGTTGTATTTTAAGTTTTAATCAATATTATAACAATTTGCGTATTTATTGCGCAATAATTAATTGAAATTTTATATGAAATATTGACCTCAATAATGGCGTTTATTGCGATTTACGCAATAAGAGTGCATGTGTGAACATAGTATTAGAGACGTCATTTTAATTCTGTAGTCATTTTAATTTTCATGTTTGTCCGTTAACTTTTTTGAGCTACTGTATTTCATATATTCGCTCCTTATAAATACTTCGTCTTACATTTTGCAAATTTTTCTTACATACTTGCCTTCTCTTCTTCAAATAAAATTTTCTACCGAAGAAATTTATTATTATTGTTTACCGTTATTGTTGTGGTTGCTGTCGTTTTTGTTGTTATTATTGTTTTAATATAAGATTACCTTTCTTCTGATTTTATGGCTTTAGAGTGGTAAGAGTAATTAAATGTATTATTTGTATTTGCCATTGTTGTTGTTGTTGTTATAGGCAGAATTCATGTTGTTGTTTGCGTGCCTGAGTATCATAAGTAGCTCCCACACATACATACATACATACATAAATAAAAGAGAGAAAAACACAGCTTTTATGGGAGAGTTTACATTACAATTTATTTTCTTATACTCTTCTCTTAACTTTTGCAAATGAATACTTCTCAGCCTTCACTTAAGTAGTGTAATGCAGTAATAAAATAATAAAAAAAAAACCAGAAATTTAAAAGAGCAAAAGGAAAACGGGAATTTTTAAATGAATGTGAGTGTGGTGAATTTGGTGTCCGTTACATGGCTAGTGTTTACACTACGCAACTAAAGTATGGTAAAGGGAAATTGCTACACAATAGAAACTCATTAAGTGACGTCATTTGTCACACAGGAAACTATTCAAATATTTGAATATGTTAGCCATCATCTTTAGTTTTATTCTGCTGGATTTAAACAACGTTGTTAACGTTTTACAACAAATGTTTGACAGTTAATTGGCTACAGTTGCTGATTTAAAGCTTCAAACTTAGAAAATCTTCTTTCTGGTTTTTAAATGAATTCTAGCCTTTACAACTCTTGTTATGAACAGTACAACGGATGCGTGACTAAACTATTGACCTGCCTCAGAGAAAGTTGTCTGTGTTGCTGTTGTCTTAAGGTTTTCTTGTTGCCATTATTAATTACATGGTTAATGAATTTGTGGTAAAAAGAAAAAAAACAGAAAGGAAAACAACTGCTGCCACAAGAAGGGCTTTAAACTTAACGGTTTGCAATAATATAAACCAACAACAACAAGAAGAGGTAAGATAATGGCAAACACTTAAAACACCATAAATTCTGGTTATAGTTTCTTCGTTCTATCTTTTCATACAACAACAACAACAACAAGAAAAAGAAAGAACATTTTACGCAATAAATTATGTGGAAATATGAAAATATTTGCCTGCGTGTGAAGGGCGGGCAAACTTATTCAAAAGAGTTGAAGATGAGTAAACACAAGAATTAATTAATGCAAGTTTAATAGCTGATTTTATAGGGATTAACGTCTCCTATTAAATAAGGTTAAGAACGACAGACATACATATTTGGTTACATTGCCCCTTCGACCCTTTTGTGTAAAGACCGTAAACATTAAAGCAAACTCATTAGCACATGTGATTACAAGGTTGATTAGATTGAAAAATAGTTCAACAATGAAACTAAAGATATTTTACCCTCTGCTCGAATGAGGTCCAAAAAGGACAGCTCAGCTAATTGATGGTTGTAAGAGAATTAGACAATGTTGTGTCAGCTAACTTACTCTTAGATGGTAAGCAATGGCGGTTTTAGACTAAATATACGATAGTGTGGCATTCTAAAAAAGCTAGTTCTTCTAGTCGTGAGTGTTCACAATGGAATCTGTGTGAAAATAGCAGCGTTCTAGTCAATATTTTCAGTCAGGATCCTCAAAGTTACTCTCATAAGGCACTCGGATCTAAGCCCCAAGGATATAGCTTCGTTTGTCAAACTTTCGGGCTGGTTTTCCGGCGTGGGATTGTCGTGCTTTAAATGTGCAGTCCTTGCGTTGACCAACTTCTGCTTCCCTGCGTTGGAGCTACTTGGTCAGTATAGGGTATAAGCGCCGGTGAGTTTCCTAATTTTCATCTCCGACAGATCAGTTAGTTCAACAGAATGAGTGAAGTTGGTCATTTAACCAGCAGATGACAGACTATATGTAGCAGTAATTGAGCAGAAGACCAAGTCCACTACGTCCCACTTGAGTGAGTACGGTTATCTTAGCATAAGCAGGATTCCCGTGAGTTCTTGTATTTGTGAAGCTATCCGAAGTTGCCCATGCGGATTTAACGGAGTTCGATCAATATTTTTATTCTAAGATTACAGGATTTCCTAATCTTAAAATTCGGTGATTGGGCTACGATGTGACAACTCAGATATGCTGCAATTGCCTGGAGTACCACTGTATTTCGTTATCCTTACGGTCTGAATGTTGAACTACACAACTCTCACGTTGAGTGGTTTAAGATACCTTAAATCGTTTCCGAGGTCGTCTTGTGAGAACATACTGACCCAGACAGACGCCTGGCTATCGAAAGGAGGTATGGGTCTTTCCCATAACTATTTCCGCCTGTAAGACTACCAGCTAAACCTGTCAAGTGAGCTATAGACGTCAATTCCGAAAAGATACCCCTATTAATAGCTGTATTCAGCCTCAAAAGATCCGTAAATATCGTTTCAGAGTCGTTGACCACAACTTTTCATTCCTTACTCCACCCTTATCAGGAATGGTCATCCTTATAAGGCGTCAGTCAGGTGGTTCCCAAAGTTTCTTAATTCCACTAGGATTTGAACCCTGGTTTCACATGTTATAAGCCAACACACTATCTACTACCAGACTATTATTCTATTATAATAATTTATTTGCTAATTTATTTGCTAATTTATTTGCTTCCACTGCTACGATGTTAACTTTCAAATATTTACGGTGAAATTAAATTCTCATTTAATTTTACCCAACACTATGCCACAAAGCCACATCTGTTAGTGAGTGAGTGAATGGATGAGTGGGTGGTTTTACTGGTAATTAAATATTAAAATTAAAGCAATAAAAATGTCATTAAAAATTTATCACCAACCATTTATTTTAAACCCTTTTTTACTGTTGCATATTTAAATAACACTCGTTTACCTTTTTTTTTTTGTTTTTTGATTGGCGGGGCCATAAAAATTTACAAAAATTATGAACCATACTTATAGTATAGACTGTTTAAATATTTCCACCACACCGCAGCATAACTGGAGAAAAATAATTTAAAATTAATGCTCACACACTAACTGTTTATGTTATGCTGTTAGAGGCTCTTTAACTGTTTACCACAGCATCAAAACTGAGAATGAAATTTAAATTTCACACACCCCCACCCACATTAACTGTCTACACTTTAGATATTTACCACGACAGATTGTAAAACAACAACTGTTTTTGCGTTCACAATCGTAGCATTCCATTATGATTGTAAGCATAACAACAACTTTATTACACATGGCAGTTGGGAATAATATGAACAGAGCCAGGCATGTCGCAGCAAGCAGCACAATGCTTTTACTATCGTTAGTAGTAGTAGTAGTTTTCGGAAGTAATGGCCATCTACCGGGCTGCTTAATGGATCCTCGTCAATGGTGTTCCTTTCACCTGCATCTCGATCTTCTCTGATAGTCAGGCTACCATAAGATCTCTGTCGAACGTTGTGAATAACTCCAGAATCGTCAGGGAATGTCGCCGCTGTCTCGCCGCTTTTTTCTGGGCGCTTCAGTATCACACTTATCTGGGTCCCTGGGCACAGTACTTCCGGAATTCTCTTTAATCGACTTGGAGATGCCACTTACCTGGGTCAAGTGAGCCATCACGCGGAAATTCTTTCGAAATGCCAACCTATCCTGGGTCAATGAGGAGTTCTGTTCCGTCACTAAACTCACTTACCCCTCGATGGATAGGAGGTGCACCAACCAGTTACTGGGACTTGGTCGTAATGTCATCTCGATCATAGTGGCCATGCTTACAGGTCATTGTGTTATGGGAAGACATGCGGAAAGAATGCAGCTATTCCCATCTATCCACTGCAGATCCACTGAGGATCCACTTTCTTTGTCAATGCCCATTTCTTGCGAGGTGCAGATTTGGCTCTCCAATCCTTGTCAGCTTGGCGGAGCTCTTATCCATTGATGTCAAGGATATAACTTCGTTCATCAAACTTTCGGGCTCGTATCGGAGCATGGGAGAGTCGTGCTTTAAATGTGCAGTCCTTGCGCTGACCAACTTCTTCTTCTTCCCTGAGTTGGGGCTACTTGGTCATTCGTCTTCTAGAAACATGCCCTAGTTTGTCTACGTGTTCCTTGCTTCTCGTTATTTGATAACGAGTGGCCTGTATATTAGGCATAGATTGTGCTTATAAGTTCTCTCTCTCTCTCTCTCTCTCTTTCTCTCTGGTAGTCACATTAAAAGGAGAGACAATCTTTTTTAATGTTCCTTTCATTCCTGTTTCTAATTTAATAAATTCTCCGAACGAAAATAACAGTAAATAAAAACAACAAAACACAAAATGCTTAGACATGTTTATCTAAGTAGTTCTAGGAAAAGAGAAAATTAAGTTTTAAACGCCCTTGTGTTGTTGTCTTAATTCGCTTATTTTTGTATTTTTTTTTTGTTTTTGTTTGTTTTGTTACAAAAACTTTTAGCAAATAAAACATGAGTCATTCAATTTATATTTAATACGGTTTGCTTAACTGTAAACTCATGTTAAACAACAACAAATACATACTTACACTCAATTGGCACTGTAACAACAATGTAAACACAACAATTGCTTAATGTCTGTGCCTTTTCTTCTCTCTCTGCGTGTGTTGTTGTTGTTGTTGGTGGTGGCTTGTATTGTATTTCTAATTGGAAAAGTAAACACACAAATGCCATCATAAGCAAGCAAACAAGCAAATTGTATTGTCTGAAACAGTAGGAGAGCCTTCAATAATACAAACAATAACTTTTTGTTGTTACAATAACATTATTACGGTTAAATGAGCTTTAAAAGAGATTCAGTGGCTCACAAAAAAGAACATGCAGCATTAATGTAAAACAGTGAAGAGAAGAAGTGAAGATATTTAAAGAGATTTTTATTTGTTTTTTAGTTACACTGTTATTGCTTGTCACTGTACTAATAATGCCATTTAATCACTTTGCCTTTGATTCTCTCTCTCACGCACTCCTCTCATATTTTTCTTTGTTTACCCTTTGCCTGCTCATGTTTTCCAAACGACTTGAAAACAAACTCATCAAATTGTTCCTTCTTTTTTTCACTTTAACGGTGGTTTTGTTTACATTTCTCTTGAAAGAGTAACTGCCATATTAAAATCACTAAAATCCTGTTCAAAAAAAAAAAAATGAAAAAAAGAACCCGAAACTCAAAACATGCGAATACAAACATGTCAACACACAGTTAGTTTAAAAAAATAAATTTAAAAATTAAAATTTTATATTAAAAAGGGACACAGAAAAACATAAATTGCTACTGAATAAATAAAATATTTAAATTAAATGCTTAAAGTACAGAAAATAGAAAAAAAATTAGCAAAAAAATTCTTTTTTTTTAAAGTAGCAGAGAGAGAGAGAGAGAGAGAATCAATGAATGACAGAAAAATTACAGAATTTTTTTTGTCTCAATTTAATGATGATTTCATGAGTGACAAAAAATTCTCAAATACATTTAAAAATATGTTTGTTTTTGTGTTGTTGTTATTGTTATTGTACGAGTAATAAATGTAATTACTAATGGCGAGTGTTTCTTTTTTAAGGAAATTTTTTTATAGGAAAATAATTTCTGCTTAAAACGATTTCTGATGATCGTCTATTTGTATGTACATAAATATGTAACTTAGAAATATTTGAAAAATTGAACGTTAATTTAAAGTGGTTTTTCTTGCAGAAACAGGGGGTACTTAATTGGTGTATTACAACCCTATTAGTCAGGATTACAACTTATCTTCTCGCACCAGTCATGTTGTGTATGTTAATTTTATTAATGAGTGTCACGAGCAATTTTTGTTTCCATTAAGCCAATACACTAGATTGCGGCGACTTCGAGGCTTATTAGGTCGAAGTGGTGGCTGTAATTACCAAAGCTCACTTCAGCACGCATAGTGAGCAGTTGTGACGCCATAGGTAAGCGCAGTAACTGTACTGACCGAATTCCACCAAACTAAGGAAGAAGCTGGTCAGCGCAAGATCTGCACATTAAAAGCTCGACTACCCTACGCTAGAGTTCCAGCCTGAGAGTTTATTAAACCTCGAGGCTATTGCCTTGACAATTTTAAGGATGTTATGCTATCATACATACATACATACATACATAATTGGCCATTACAACCTTTCAGTCGGGATTACGGCCTAGCTTCTCACACCACTCATGTTGAGTGCCTTAATTTTCTACTTGAGTGGCGGGCCCTACAGTTTAACTTTGACTCCAAACGATAGATTTTGAGAAACTTTTTCATGGCAGGTTTATTTACTCTCAGAGTTTTTGCCAGAAATCTGCTGAGAGGAAGTCGCCGAAGAAATATTTTATTTCATATTTCCTTTTGATGTCTGGCCTGAGGCTCGAACCTGGGCTTTACGTCTAATAAGCGAACACACTACCTACTAGACTACGGCGACATTGTGATATCAACAATAACAAATCCTTGCCTAAACCTGATATGCACCCAGATATTTCTGTGTGGGATGCATTAATGTTCCGCAGGTTACAATAATGTGTTCCGATGATTCATAGTCACTGTATCTAAATATTGGACTGAAAAGTCCATTCTGAATAAGTGTCCCCTGAGGTTATAGTCCCCTATCAATTTCGATTTAGTGGCCCCTACAAACTACAATGCTCCCCAAGCAGTCACATTTTCCGCATGCAATAGCTTTTGCACAATCAGTTATAGGTTCTGTGAGCCCCATATGTGATAATTTTGTAGTTGTTGATGTAACCACCGAGTGACAAAAGAGTCTCTTCGCTAAAGAGAATTTTGTTTTAAAAACCAGTATTGAAAGCCTGTTGCTCTAGCGCCCAATCGGCATATCTACGACGACTCGGGATGAAAGATATTTAACAGCTGGATCGCCTTGCTAAAACAACGGTTTTGAAACCAATAAATGGAAAACCCTTTATATATCCATTTTTTTCATCTTAAATTAAATGTATAATAAAAAGGCTTTTTCAAATAAATCAAACTTTTTTCCTTACCAATTCCATTATGGGACAATTAATCGATTATTTTTGGTTTCTTGTTTTGTGTTGCATTGTGTTAAAATGAAACTTTTTTATGACTTTGACTTTTTTCCTCTCCACACTCTATAACAGTCGTATTATGACCATCAAATATTTTATGAAAAAAAAATTAATATCAAATTATTTTTGGCTTTCAAGCAATTATCAGGCAAAAGTCATGACAAGAAAAACAAAATGGCCTAATAAAAATGGCTTAAAAAGCAAAATGAACTGTTATAAACTTTTTAAACAACTGTTGTTGTCAATACAGAAGAAATTTCTTCAAAAAGTTTTAATTTTTTAGCTTTTAATAGTAAGGAGCAAAAGTGAGTACATGTGTATACCATGAAATAAACTTCCAAGTATGTATAAACCCCTTTAAAAGCTGAATTTAACTTAAAATTTAAGTAGAAATTCACAAATTTTAAGTGATTTTGGCAGTAAATTAATGAAACTTATGTACTCAATTTTGCACATTTTTTAAAAATATAATAAATTAATGTAAAATTTAGTATTTAGGACTTAAGCCCTCTGTCATTTAAAACATTTGCTAAGCATTTACAATGACTTGAAGGTATTTAAAGCGTGGTTTGGTTGGTAATAATATGCTGCGTCCCTAAACAAATATTTAGGGTTCTAGGTTTTCGATGTTTAATGCTTAAGACAGCCTTTGTTTTGTGTTCAGTTAGTTCTTAAGCTCATAATTTTTTTACTTTACATATAAATTCAATTACATAAAATCATGTTTATTGGTGCAGATGTGAGTACATGTGATTAATTTTGATTTTGCAAACGGAGTATTGTGAGTTTATTGATTTTAATCTCGAATTGAAATGCATTTTAGCTGAAAACAAACAAAGACCCTAGCATATCAACATGTATGTACTCACTTCTGCTCCCCAATGTATTTACAATTTTAATTTATTTAACAGAGTTTTTATTTAAAAAACTTAAAAACAGACAAAAATCCTAACATATCAATATGTACTCACTTCTGCTCCCCAATTTATTTAAAATTTTTAATTTATTGAACAAAGTTTTTATTAAAAGAAAAACTTGTTTTTCCCTTGTGATTCTATTACCCTGTGTAGGTTTTAAAGGCTGCTGTTATGGTTGTCCTTAGGTTAATTGTTTGGCTGACTAGCTGGCAGTGATGAAAAGTGAGTGTCAGTGCCATTTTTAATAAAGTCATCGCCCGTTATTCATATCCACACTGATTTCTCTTCTCCTCTCTGGGCATGTATTAAAAATATCCCTCTGTGTGGTAAAGGTAGTGCACGCGTGGGTTTATTTATTTATTCTACCATCAAATCTTTTGTCATAAAATTTTTCAAGATAGACAGACAAACAGACAGCTGCTGTGCGAACATCATAAAAAAAATCACAGAATTCGAAATTCATTTAAATAACATGCCTTTAAACCAAATAAACAATGAAACCAATCTGTGTGGAGTGTACCAAAAAAAAGTCAAAAAAATAAAACTGAAATCAAAAAAGAAAAAGAAAAAAGAAGAAGAAAAACTGGCAACAAACAACAATGAACAGAAACTTTGGCAGGGAAAAAGTTTCTGTAAGTTAATGTAACACATGACATTTGTCAGTGTCGCTGTAATGCTACACCAGGGGGGTATTTTTAATGGGATTTCATGGGATCTAAAGTTATTTAAGCTTGATAAATAAAAATTTACAATATAAAACTGTCACCATGGAAGAATCTTTGGTGAATGGTTCCTCAAGAACATCTCAGAGAGTTCTGAGTTCCATACAACTTTCTGAAGTTCACGTGATGTAAACACTTCACGATACTATTGGACGCTGCTGTTGCTAGATGCATGCGGTCACATAAATCAGTCAACCAAGCTTTTTCGCTTCAACTAAGATTTGTTTTGGCTTCGCGTCCAGAAATGTTGCACTTCAGTTAGTGTCAATAAATTCTTTATTTTTTTTTATTTTTAGATTTTAAATCCTGAATCAATTCAATTTTTTATAAATTTTTGTCTTCTTTTTCTTTGCAGGTACGTATCCATAATCACGCTTATTTCCTAACAAACTTAAGTATACGTCACGTAAGTTTTAGTGTTTCTCTTTTAATAATTTTGCATTCGTTTGATTAAACCTCCAGTTTATCATCATACTTACTTATGTAATTGGCCTTTACAAACCTTTAGTCAGGATTAGAACCTAGATTTTCACAGCACCCATATTGCGTGTGTTAATTTTATCCACGAGTGACGGGACAACGGATTTGAGAAACTTTTCAGGGTTTCTGTTAGAAGGCTGATGAAAGTAAATTAAATATGTATATCGGGCGAGCAGACTGCGTGTTGTCGAATACATCTGTTTTGGCAGTTGGTCACTTCATAACATAACGTAATGTGTAACAGACAATGGGATCATGTCATGGGGTCAGTCGTTATTATATATCCTGCTCCTGGATGGCGTTTAGTATTGATGAACTTTCTCATTATTCCGTGCCTTGAACGATCACAAAGCAATCGTAGTATAGTAGATAGAGTGCCGCAAGTCCACGGTTCAAACCCCAGGTCAGACATCAAAACGAAAATTTAAAAAAATATTTTTTCGGCGACTTCCCCTCAGTTGATTTCTGGTAAAAACTCTGAGTGTGAATAAAGTTGCCATGAAAACTTCCTCAAAAATCTATCGTTCGGAGTCGACTTTAAGCTGTAGGTACCGCCGCTCATGTATAAAATTAACGTACACAATATAAGTGGTGTGCGAAGCTAGGTCGTAATAATAAGACTGAAGGGGGTTGTAAAGACTATTGATGTATGTATGTAAGTTGTACCAGCACCAAAGAGTTGATTTTTTTTTCAATCCAAAATTATAACGCCAGCCAAGAACTTAGGGAAATATCTAACCCTGACCCCCCTACCCCCTTGTTAGTACGCCCCTGACTCCATAAATTTTTTTTTTATTTTTTTTTTGTTTGGCTTCCATATGAAAAATAAAAATTTATTTTCGACTTTCCAGCCATAAGTTGCATGACAAGTTCTTATTGGAGTGTGTTGGCAGCAGCCAACATGTTTTGTTTGCATTTAAATCTACAACATGAGCCAACCAAACGAGTGAGTGAGTGTAGGTGCCACGATTGCTGCTGCTGCTACGTTTTAGAAGCAGTGCCATGACATTTTTTTTCTATTTAGTCTGCAATCACAGACGACAGACACACTATTCATACGATTTTTATGAGAGTTTTTGTTGTTTTTTTATTTTTCCCCGTTTCATTTCTTCAGTTTGTATCACAGAGCATATGAAGAACAAGCAAACAAACAAACAAAAAAGAAACGTTTTTCAGGTTTCATTTGGCTTTTCAGTAAATTTTTTTTTTTTTTGTGTCAGCGTATCTTTTATTAAGTGTCCCATTTTGAAATGCAATACCATGCAACATGCTGCAATAGCAACAAAAACAACAATAAACTCACTAAACGAGTTTCGTTATTCTTCCAGTTTATTTAACAAAAAATTTTTGTTAATTTTTTCTTCTTGTTTTTGTTTGTTTTTGGCGCCCAATTGTTTCTTTTATTTTATCTTTATCGTGGGGGGGGATCTTTATTCGATTAGAGTTTATTTGAATACAAGCAGCAGCAGCAGTAAGTAATGCAATAAAAAAGAAAGTCAGAAAAGAAAATTTATTCAAAAGAAAGGAAAAGAAAAAGAAAAATAAACGAAAAACTTGGCAAATATATTAAAAACATCGATAAAGCGACTGGAAGAATAAAACCTTTGAAAAACGAAAGAAATTTAAAAACTTTTTATGAAACATTTTATTCTCTTTTTTAATGTCAAATACTTTTCTCAAATACTCAAAAGAAATATTTAATATTATTAAGGTTAAAAAAATTACTTTCAAAAAATATATTTTAAAAGGGAAATTTATTTTACCACACTCCCTCCGTACACCTTACGGCCAGCCTAGACTATTTCAAGTCAAACCTGAAAAATATAAGAAAAAAAGTTTATACTCTAGGGAAATTTATTTACTACAAGCAAAATTGCATTGAAAATTTATAATTACTAATTTTTGTTAAAAAATTTCCATGATTTCCAAAGGTTTTTAGAAATTTCCCTTTTGGGAAATTTTTTACATGCATTTAAAATTTAAAAATTAGTAATTTTCTTTAAGCATAAAATGATTTTTGATGATTTTTGAAAAATTTCCCTTCTGGGAAATTATTAGGGAAATTTTTTTTCACATGCATAAATCCATTGAAAATTTATAACTAGATATTTTCTTTAATATTTTAAGCGTTTTCAAAGCTTTTTAAGAAATTTCCCTAATGGGAAATTTTTTTCTTTATGCAAGAATATATTAAAAATATAAAATTAATTTGATAATTATTATGGTTTTCGAATTGATAAAATTAAAAGGCTTTCAATTCTCTTCAAATAATTCATCTAGGAATATCTAGGCTCCTGGGCATTCACAGAGGATGGCATCAATAACGAAGAAGGTCAGCTAATGGGACTACTCACAATACATATTTACAGGCAGCAGCATTTCGATGTTTCTTCAAGAAGTATAACATGCATTGCACTGTTTTAATATGAAATAGACTGCAAGGGTTGAACAGGCTTTTAATTACTTAATTGGTCATTACAATCCTATAGTCAAGATTACAACCTTGTTTCTCACAATATCAATGTTTTATTTTATTCTCAGAGTTTTTTTTGCCAGAAGGCTGGCATATTTCTTGGAGTTTAAACTGCGGGCTCTTGTCTAATAAGCCAGCAATTTATCTACTAAACTACGGCTATTACTCCCTACCTACTACCACTACTGTAAAGCCTATACAAATATCTAATATCAGAACCATTTATCCATACATCACAGCCCGCCTTAGCCTGCATTTAGCAAACGGTGGGGCTTATAATTTAAGGACATTGTCATGCACTCAAAATTGTTCCGAAATTAACTACAAATCCCCGAAATCAAGCGGACAAATCAGCTCCTATCTAGAAAATTGTAAGAGGCTATGTAGCCGAACGTAGACTATTTCTATGGCTTCTAGTATTGCATGGTGCCCATAGTTTAGCCCAACGATATGTTTATGAAACCAACTGCTGCTTTCATTGCCAATCATTTTAATGACGATTCATATATTTTAAACGCTTATGATTAATGAAATAGGCCTCCATATGTAGAAAATGCTATGAAATATTGATGGCACTTAAAAATTTTTCTGTTGAACATAAAATTACAAACAAAAAATTTTAAATTGAATCCCTTACACACTCTCTCCAGCATTTCTTCATCAAAACAATCCAACTTTATGGTGTAAAAAATTTTTTCCAAAACGGAAATTTCGTGTTGAGTACAGAGAGGGCCTATCAAAGTTTATGACAGATATGAAGCGCAAGTAATTTTTATTTAAAAACAAAAAACTTTTCTTTTGTATTTTAGTTTTGGGGATTCTTTTTTTCTGTGTGGAATGTGAGAAAATGATGACAAGAACTTTGAAATGGAAATTATATTTTTCGTTCCTCACTCTAATCCCCATGCCATCCCAACCATTTTCGATATGATCCTCATAAACACTTTAATTTGAATACAAAGAAAATTTCGTTTTCGTTTACCATTACAACCCTCTTCATCTGTTTCGTTAAATAAAAATATGGTAGGGGCGACCGAACGAATATGAATGAATAAACTATTGTTTGCTTAGATGGATGCATGAATTGATGAGTAACTGAGTATGTGATAGACAGACAGACAGACAAACAGAGTGACTAAACGTATTGACACAATTTTCATTTCATTTCAGCCATAAACAACAAAAATATGTGACTATGTGTGCTTAACACACATAAAGATGTCAGTTTGTCATTTCAAATTCCAAAAATATGCAAGAAAAACCAACAAAAAAAAATAGAAAAGAATTTCAAGAAAATGTCGAAATGGGGACAGAAAAAATGATTTTTTGAATAAATTTGTATCGATGTTTTATGTTAATGTTCATACTTTTACTATTAAGGGCCTATTTATCGTTCACATATGGTTCAAACTCCAGGAAATATGAAAAAAAATATGGGGACTTCCACACACCAGTCAGTCTTACGGCAAAAGTTCTAAGAGTGAAATTAAAATTGCCATGAAAAGTTTCGCAACAATTTGTTATTCAGAATCTATTTTAAACTGTAGGACTCGATGTTCATGGATGAAATTAACACACTTAACACGAGTGCTGTAAGAAGCTGGGTTGTAGTCCTGACTAAAGGGTTATACTGATCAATGAAGTAAGTTAAGTAAGGTATTGTAGAGCCTCTTGTTGAGCCTCGTTGTTGTTATATGGGATGAACATTATAAATTGTCCTAGTGCCGTAAGGTCTACGATGATAATGATGACATCTGCCTGACAAACGACACCCTCTGTGAAAACATATTGCGTTGTTGTTATATTAAGTATGCTGGGCTAAGGAATTCTACTTATTGTGTCGTACACCTCTTCATCAGGAGACGGCATTGCTATGTGTGTGAAGATAAATTCGAACTTGAAAATCCAAGACGCAATCCATAAATTTTAGCACAGCCACATTTGACATTAACAGAGCAAAATTTCCTTTTAACAGAACAAAATTTGCCCTTAACAGAGCACTGTTAGCTATTTAACAGTATCCATCTGAACAAGTCCACTTGTTTAGAAGCTAATTTTGGTAAATACTCTAGGTGTATGAGCACCATACTATATGGAAAGGAAGGTTCCAAGGCCTCTTAATATTATCAGCAATTACAGTCACACATAAAGTGATTGATGATTGGTATTGAGAAAATTGGCTTTGAAAATCAATAAATTTTTTGCTTGGGAACTCTCTAGAAGATTTGTGGTGTTCATTTTGGCACATATAAGAAATAGTACATCATACAGACTATATGCAAGTATGTAGTACACCACAGGGTCCTCCTTCGAACTGTGGTATTGGGATAGCTGGAATAATTTTGAGAGTTGAGGAAACCTGCATCCGCACCAACCATCCTTTATATTTCAACACTTTTGTTCACAAATAATAATGATCGTAATGAGAATTTTATTTTATGTCAATTGTCTGCAATAATTACAAAGTAGAATGCTAATCTACTATTCATACATATGTACATACATACATGGGTTCGAACATGGGCTTTACGTCTAAGAAGATAACAAACTACCTACTATACTACAGCGACTACATACTATTGATACTGTTAAACAGTTAACAGTTTGGGGGCAAAAAGTGGCGCTGCTAAAAGTATGGGTTTGCGTCTTTGGTTTTTAAATATAAATTTATCTTCACACACACGGCATTACTTGGGCTTTCAGTGGCATATATGTATGTATTTGTCTTTGGTGTTACACTGTTCCCTTGTGCAACCTGGAGGTAAAGCGTTTGACTTTACATATGTACATGGTTGCGGCCTACTTTTTAACAATATATTAAAATAAATCTTTTACTTTTGTGCTTTAATTTTAGAGTCCACTTTAAAATGGGCGGCTTTAAAAATAATCGTTTCTTAAATCAAAAAAAAAATGTTTAACTTCTTTTGTATTAAAAATATCATTGAAACGCTGCAGGGGATTGTTTAAAACAAAAGAAATGCATTTTTTTTCTATTGTTGTTGCTATTTTTATAGAATTTTTGTTTTTGTTTTTTATATGTACAATTTATATCGCGGCTATAAATATAAATGAATTTTTATTTTATTTTATTTTTTTAATTAAAAATGTCAGTCACGTGCAAAACAGTGAAATACTGACTAAATATGTACATATGTAAATACGTAGGAAGAGAAAAGGTATGAGAATTACAAAACGATAGGATACGATAGAGGTGGGGCTGGTGTGAGTTATTTCGTAAAGCGATTAAACATTGCAATGAAAAAAGTATCCACCATTCATGGATGGTGTGAGAAACTAGGTTGTTAGCCTGACTAAAGAGATAAGGATTTCTACGAGAGCAGTAAAATTAAATTTTAATTTAATTAAGAAGTTATCGTAGAGGTTGTAAGGAGAGTATTTGTCGAGAAAGAGCAACTTTTCGTGGCAATTTTTTTGCTAGAGGACTACTACTAAGAGTTCTTTAGTTATTTTTTTTTAAATTCTGTGCTCAGGCTTGAAACACAGACTCCCATCTAATTATCCATTCATCATCTACAAACTTTATTTAGCTCATCTGCTACGTATCTTTATTTTACATCGCATATGGCGGTTGTGAAACCTTAGCCTCTACAGGAAGAGTAGGAAGCACAGATTTGTTACCAGTAGGGCTGATGGGTTACTATGGTAGACATACAATGCAATTGCCTTTAAAATATTAACAAACTAGATTCAGTTCTAGACCTCTAAACAAGGCTTGAATGTCTTGCATTTAGAATCACCTGTAAATAGCAGATGAACATGGAATGACCCATGTTATATTTTTTCCTGTAATTTTTTTTCAATTCATTTATTAAAAATGTTTTAATTGTTGTGTTGTGCTTTTCATTTTTATTATTTGTTTATTTATTTATTTATATTGTTGCATTTGTTGTTGTTGATGATAATGTTGTTGTTTATATGCTTGGCAGTTCATTAAAAACTAATTTAAAATGAACTGTTACGCTTAAACTGTGTGTCAGCCAATAATGTTTATAAACAGCAACACATAGGGTTTGGTTTCCAAATGACATAGTCCGACATGAACAAACAATGCCACACTATTTTAAAAATATTTTTTTTTTCTCTTTTTTTTAATTTTAAAATTAAATTTTTCATTAAAAAATTTTAATTTTTGTTATTGTTATTGTTTATATTGGTTTTTGTTTAATTTGTTTGCGCTGTTTATTATTGTTAAATTGTGTATAAAATGGTTCTCCGCAAATTATTTGTCAATTACAAACGCAATTAACCTATGCACGCTGGTTGACTGGCATATGTATGTATGTATGTTTTTGCAATTGAAAATCAACGCTACTGATAGTATAATTAAAATTGAATTTAAAAAAAATTAAGAAAATATATTTAAAAATTAAACAATTTAATAACTATTGACTCTAGGTATTGATAGAAAGAAAAAATAATATCAAATTTACAATTATATTTAGAAAATGTTAAATGAAAAATTATATCGATAATACAAATTTTTCTTTAGAAGATATTAACAAAAATTAAAATTCTCCAATGAAATATTATTCGTTACAAAATTTTCTTTATAAATGTTATCGATAACAAAATTTTAAAAGAAAAATTATATCGATAACACAAATTTTTCTTTAGAAAATATTAACAAAAATTAAAATTCTCCATGGAAATATTATTCGTTACATAAATTTTCTTTATAAATATTATCGATAACAAAATTTTAAAAGAAAAATTATATCGATAACACAAATTTTTCCTTAGAAAATATTAACAAAAATTAAAATTCTTCATGGAAATGTTATCCATTAATTAAATTTTATTTATAAATATTATCGATAACAAAATTTTAAACGAAAAATCGATAATTAAAATTTTTTTTTAGAAAGTAAAAAAAAAGTAAAAAGTAATTAAAATTCTTATTACCAAAAATTATTACAATTTCCTTTACAAATGTTATCGATAACATAATTTTAAAACAAAATTGTAATCGATTACATACATTTTTTATAGAAAAAAGTTTTCAATGGTTAACAAAATAAAAAAAATTAGAAAATATTAATAAGAATTAAAAGAAAATATTAATAAGAATTAAAATTTTCATTGGAAATATTATTCCAAATGTTAATTTTTTATATAGATGTTATCGATAACAAAGTTTTAAAAGAAAAATGTAATCGATAACTCAAGTTTTTCTATAGAAAATGTTGTTAATAATTGAGATTGTCTATATGAAAGGAAAAAAACCTTATCAATATTAAAAATTATTAAAATTTGCTTATGGAAATATTATCGATAACAAAATTTGCAAAATTTTCTATACAAAATTGTGATTGATAGTATAAATTTTCGAATTTTTTCAAACTGTTTAAACAGGAAGTGTTGTTTAAATTTAAATATCACAAATTTTAGGAAATAAAAAATTATTATCTCCGTTTCCTTAATTGCCAGAACATTGTCATTAATATGACTAAAACGCTCAATTTAATTGTTATCGATTTGTATATATTTATGGGATATTTGTAGAAAAGAATTCTGTTTTCAAGTTTTCCTTAATAATTCAAAATTAAATTCAATTGCAAATGTTAAATGAAAAATTTATTTTTCTTTTAAACCCCTCAACCCCCAAAAAAGATATGAAAGTTTTAGAAAATAAGTTGAAAACTATGGATTTAGAATAAAACTGAATGACTGACTGTATATTAAAACTGTTCAAATATTGATTTTTCGTTTAGTCTTTAATCCGATTTATTTATTGTCTGTCACATTAAATATTCAAGTTTTTATTTATTGTATGTACGCATACGAAAACTAAAGTAAATAAGCAAATAGAAGGCAATTAAATTTAAATCAATTGAATTGAATTTAATTTAATTATTAAAACAAATATTCATTCATCCACTCAGTCATAAATTAACATTTTTTTTTCTTGATTTCGTTTGTGTTCGGTTTTAGACAGCCAATTAAGACTGACATGCCAGAAAAAATTCGGTTTAAATTCTATTTAAAAGTTAATTATCAATTTATCGATAACAATTAAAAAAAAGAAAATTAAAAATGTATTTGGTTTTCATTAAGGACATGCAAGTGTAAGGTTCAAGGCATGAAGGAAAAATTTAAGTTCAAGGATTATGAGCAATATCAAAAGTTATCAATGTTACCGATATGTATTAAAGAATTAAAATTTTCATTGGAAATATTATTCATTGTGTTAATTTTCTATATAAATGTTATCGATAACAAAGTTTTAAAAGAAAAATGTAATCGATAACTCAATTTTTCTATAAAAAATGTTGTCGGCAATTGAGATTGTCTATATGAAAGGAAAGAAAAATTTAATTAATTAATTATTTAAATTTCCTTATGGAAATGCTATCGATAACTAAAATTTTATATGAAAAATAATTTCGACAATGCAAAATTTTCTATAAAAATTGTCATTGATAGTAAAAATTGTTCAAGGATTATGAGTAAAACAGGCTCAAGGTTGAGTTAAGGCACCTAAAAGTTATCGATGTAAATTTTTTATTATAGAAAATATTTCGGTGATAAAAAACTATTGGAGTGATTCCCTTCATAAATTGAAGGGAATTGATTGATTCCATTGCAAACAATTTCAAGATTTTCTGCAGAAAATTGAAGCAAAGAAAAGAAAAAAACTTGCTTTTGGCTCTCATGTTTTAGCAAGATTTTCCTAATTTCATCAGTTATGCTGACACATGCTGTTAATGTTAACGATTAGAAATGTTCCCCATCACTACACTATAGAGGGAATGACAGCTCCTCATCTTAGGACCAAACACCTGCTTTAGCTGGAACAACAAACAAAAAAAATTCAACAAATGTCAACCAGGCAGAAATGCTTTGTGGAAACCATATGCTCCCAAAAGGGCTAGTGGGGGTACAAATTCTGTTAATGACAATGTCATTAGCCACTGATGATGTCATTTAAATTAATTGTTATTGTTTTCATTGTTTATGTTTAACAAAAAAGAAAAATGTGCTTCTCAAGTATTTTCCATTGAAAATGTTTGTTGTTATCGATAAATGCAAGAATTTGTCTTAATTCCCTAAAAGGCTTACGTCAACAGCAGGCCCATATTAATATTGACATGCTTAGTTAAGCACGACACGCTTGATTAAATTCCGTTAACGAAACTTTATTCTTTTTTGAAGATTTGTCGTCAGTACAAAGTTTTCAAAGTTCTTTGTTGTGTTCCCTGTAAGGCACACTCTTATCAACCGAAACAAATCTCATTTTCATTTGTTAAGACAAAAAAACGTGCATATTTGTTATCTAAAAAAGAAACAGAAATTAACTTGAATGTCATGCGATTAATGAAGAGTGTGAGTTAAGGGTTAAACAGTGTTATCGATAAAACAAAAAGTCTAACAACACACATTTAGAGAAATTGTGTGTCCTTCTTTGATGTTGTATTTGTTGTGGCATAATTTTTTAGCTTAATTTCTGTATCATTTCTACTTGATTTGTCATCTTTTGTGTCACCACAAATCATAGTTTGACTTTGAATTTTATCGGCATATTAATTTTGCATTTTTTGTTGCTTTTTTTTCTTTTTTTAATAATTAATTTTTATCTGTTAAACGCCCCCCAAATCAGTCTTTTTTTCTCTCTGCTCTTAGAAGTTTTTGTAATAAATTTTGATCGTCATGCTGTGTGTGCGTGTGACACATGTGGTAATCGATAAATAAAAATGTCACAATACTTGCTCATAAAAGTAATTAAACACACACTCTCGCTCTCTCACTCGCTTCTATGATTCCATATCGTACCGCAATTGCAATTACAATATTTTGGAAGAGAATGTTTTTTGTTTTGATTTTTATCGAACAAAAATAAAAGCCAGAACGATGACAATTAATTTAAATGACATCATAAGACACGGTGACATTGTCATTAGCAGCATATGTCAGCATAATTTATGAAATTAGAAAAAATTCTTTTTCAAACAAGAGTGCCAAACCAGCAGTTTTGCTGCTAAATTAGATTTAAAGCATATTTTTGTACAGAAATTGTTGTATATTATAGCTGAGCATTATAAGAGACATTCTCGATTATTCGAATTTGACAAGTGCTTTAAGCGCTGCTCATTTAGGTCATATCAAACGTCCGTATGTCTATAATTCCATCCTGACCTCATTTACTCACTTCAACCTCGTTTAGTCACTTCAACAATAAATCGATATTAATTTAGAATTTGAAAGAATTCTTTCAATTCTTGGAATATCAGATTATAATCAACTGAAAATTTCTGTTTAAGAACATGTTTTCATTTACAATTACAAAGATTTTCTGGTGGTGAGATTTCAATATTGGATCTAAATAACAAATTAAAAAAAGAAAAAATTCGATAAAATCTTAGAAAATGTTGTTATCGATGACATTCTATATAGATAAATTCATAATATAAAAGAAATATTTAATAAAATCATTAAACATTTTGTTATCGATAACAATTTTTATATGCAAAATAGTTCTGCTATCGATATCTTATCTATACAATATATTTAACATTTCATCGATATAGATCGATAACTTATCCGAATAAAAAAATTTTAAATTGAAAAAAAAAAATATGAAAAAAAATTAAAATTTTGTTATCGATTTCCTATAGAAAGATTTCTTTTCAATCGATAACTTTTCTGTACAACTTTTTTATTTTATTTATTTATTTATTTATTACAATAAAATTATAAATTATATTTAACTATATACCAGCTGAGTAACTTTGACCATATGATCAGTGTAGTGTTACAAACCAGAGTCTCTGGTAGTAATCGAACGGCCATGGGGTTCACAATTTAATATTTAAAAAGTTTAATATGTAATAATTAACAATTGCCTAATCAATAAAATTTTCCAAAAAATATTACATTTGATGTCGATAACTTTTCTGTAAAAAAAATTAATTTAAAAAAAATATCGATAATGATTAAAAATTACATCTTCGATAACATTTTCTAGAAAAACTCATCTTTGACATTAAAAATTTTTCTATAAAAATGATTTTAAATATCAAAACAAAAAAAAAACAAATCGATAAATTCGATAACATTTTCAACAGAAAATTCGTTTTTGTTACCGATTACTTTAATGGAAAATTTTTTTTTTAATTTAAATTAACATGCAATAAAAGCATATGAGATTACGTTATCGATTACATTTTCAATAGGAAACTTTTTTCTGATATCGATAACTTTTCTGTAAAAAATTTTAAATTTATAAAATAATAGTTCTTTATTAACATTAAAGAATTTATTAATTATTATTCCTTTCGATAACATTTTTCAACTCATTAGAAATTATCGCGTATATTTTGAAGAGACAATTTAAATTGTCGATAACGTTTTTTAACGTATACAAACAAATTTAATTCTATTTAAATATCGTTGAAATTTTTCAATTTATTATTAATAGACAATTGTTGTTATCGATTACTTTCTTTCTTTCTTTTTTTAGCATTTTATAAAAGAAAAAACTTATATATTCGATTAAATTTTCTTCAAAGAATTATTGTTGCTGATAAAACTTTCTAATGAATTTAATGGTTATCGATATCATTGTACATGATATGTTTAATATTGGAAATCCTTTCAAAAGCTTCTGTAGTGGCACAGTCACTTTAAATCAAATTCTTCTTTTATTTTCAATAACTTTTAAAGCATCTCCTTGAAGAAATTATTGCGTTACAGTTTAAAACACACGTGAAAAATGTTCATGTCAGGGATAAGAAACTTTTGATTGAAATTTTCCAAATGTAGCCAGTATTGTGTTATCAGTATTGCGAGAAATCATTTCAAACTGCTAAGCAATCAGTTTATATCGGATATCGGAGACTGCAAAAAGAGAAGAGTGGGTATATTATTATCGATAGCAGCAGATGTGTCTGTTGCTAGTGTTGCTGATTTTAAATTTTGTTTTATTTTATACGTTTATGGTTGAATAAATTTACAACAACAATTTTTTATTTATTGGCTGTTGCTGCTATTAGAATCCCTAAAATTTCTAAAAGAACAAGAAATTTTATTTGAAAAATTGCTGCCAAAAAAGAGGAGAAAAAAACCAAAAACACACAGAAAAAGGAAATCAAATTTATTTTAACAGGCTAATGAATGTCCAAAACATACATACATACCAACACACATACCAACTTATACACAATTTTCTGTGGGTCTATTTACCGCTCTTCTTCTCTTTACATTTACAGTTATTCTCTTGCATTTAACGGGTTAACCATTTTGGGAATTAAAAACCGCCACTCTAGCAAGGCTGTCAGTTGTTGAATGAAGTACCATTTACGAATATGAATCGAATTGTTTAACAAACGAGGAACGGGTAGAAGTCTTTTTTTATTACGACCTTTCGAACATTACGTCCCACACGCAAGGAGTGGACAAGTTTATAAAGAAACTTTGAAGGCGACATAGTATAGTAGGTATGAAGCGAACCCGTTGTTCAAACTTCAGTTCGAACATCCCGAACAAAAGCAAAATTCGAAAAAAATTATCTCTTTCGGGGACTTCCTCTCAGTAGTCTGCTAGCAAAAACTCTGAGAGGAACATTAAAATTACGTTGAAAAGTTTTGCAAAAATCTGTCGTTCGGGGTTGACTTTGAACTGCAGATCATGCCACTCATTAATAAAATTAACACGGCCAACATGGGTGGTAGTCGCCGTAGTCTAGTAGGTAGTGTGTTCGTTTACTAGACGTAAAGCCCGAGTTCGAGCCCCATGCCAGACATTAAAACGAAATATAAAAAAAAATATTTCTTCGGCGACTTCCTCTCAGCAGATTTCTGGCAAAAACTCTTAGAGTAAATAAACCTGCCATGAAAAAGTTTCTCAAAAATCTGTCGTTCGGAGTCGACGTTAAACTAGGTCCCGCCCCTCAAGTATAAAATTAAGACGCACAACATGAGTGGTGTGAGAAGCTAGGATGTAATCCGAACTGAAGGGTTGTAATGGCCAATTATGTATGTATGTATGAACATGGGTGGTAGATAGATAGAACTTCAAGTTAACTTAAGTCTCGCCATGATGGCATACCCCACGGTGCCCGAGCACAGTGAAATATACAATGCGTCTACCAACGTCCCCACCACACTATGATGCAACCACATGACATGCATAAGCATATCACAGATCGCATCACAGATCACATTACCATATGACCCAACATGAGTGCTGTGTGAAGCTGGTTTGTAATCCCGTAAGTTAAGTAAATAAGTTGCTCCTCCGCTCTGTGCTTCGCTATGACACGAAAAAAGGGACATGCTGTAATATTCGAGATTTCTGCACAATATCTTCGGTTCAATGAGAATTGCTCATGATTTCCAACGATGAGCTGACAGAGCTCTTCTAGGACGTAGACGTTGTTCAGCACATTAACATCCAGCGCTGCTACTTGGAACGAATTACACTGCTGTTCAATAAACTAGATTCACCATGATCAACATCTTGCAATTAATTAAAGAAGAGTTACGCTTCAAATTTTTGAAATGTTTCGGAATTATATTCATAAGAGGCCAGTAAACAAAGTGCAGTTACTTTTTTACATATACTCCTTTGCATAGGAGATGTCTAGTAAGACTTTCGGAGAGGAGGTGAATCTATTTTTTTAAACAGCACTGTATGTCGGAGGAAAAAGAATATATCGACGAGAAACTTGTCTGCAATGGAAAGACCAAACTAGAGAAGCCACATACATAGTAAATGAGCTTAAAAAGATTGTTAGGCAGCCAGATTCTATAAACTGCATTTGCTTGGATAGAAGCCACGTTTTCATAAATTCATTCATTCATAACCATTAGATTGGTTGATGAATGCCAGTCAGGACTTATAGTTCAATAAGGGCGTGAGTGCTACTATTCGGTATTTTAATGGAGTGTCCTCTAGGTAGCCTCCAGTAAGGAAGACGTCTGCTTTAAATGCTTAACCCTTTACTTTACATGAAAATAACAATAAATACAGCATATCTGCTCATTACAATAATAATTTCCTGGCATTTTAATTCATTTCCTGTGCTGCCATTATTTGCACTTTAATTGTGGGTGTTTGCATAAGCATACAATTGTGTGTGTATGTGTGCATGTGTTTTGCATTACATTTGGCAGCCATATTTAACTGTTTAACCGTAATATTATTTACGTTTTAAAATGCTTTTAAAGTCAATAATAAAATAATGAAATGCAATGCAATAAAATTCAATGAAATATCCTGTCAATTTCAATTTTATTTTTAAAACAATGTTTTCAAAGCGGAAATTATTAAAAATTCATTAAAAAAAAATTTTATTTTTTAATTGAAACCGGTAGCCCTGTTTAGCACTGTACAGCACCGGCAGCAACATTGCAATTGAACGCCACGATAACTGGCACAGGCAGGTAGTTTTAATAACATTTATTGTGGCCATAATAACCTTTAAAATCTGCTAAAAAAAAATTAAAGGCTTTCAAAGCCACCTTTAAACAGATATTTTTCTCTTTCGAAATAAAAAAAAATTTTTTCAAATAAATTGATTCCACAAGCCGAGCTTTTTTTTTTTGTCTAAAACGTTTTGCATTTGATAACCAACAACAGCACATAAACAACATTTGCATAAAGGCGGCCAAAATGTAAAGCATGTTTGTGGCTTTTAAGCCACTAACAAATACCATATACACACATATATATGTACATATGTACATATGTACGTATGTATATAAGTGTGTGTGCCTACTATTCACACCAACACTTTAAAAACCATGTCAAACATGTTCAAAATTTTATTTCAATGACTGGCTGCTCTACCATATTGCATAAGATACCATTGAGTGTGTGTATGTATATCTATGTGTAATTCTCATGCATCTTTTTGACATTTTACACTTTGCCTCATACACACGTAACCTGTCACACATACTTACGTACAACAGCGTAAATGTCATTGACACGTTTTTCATGTTGAAAATAAACAAACTTTTCATGTGAATTTTTTTCTTCTTGTTTTTTTTTTTTCAAAATAAATTTTCTTTTTTTTTCAATTTATTTTTGTTTAAATAAATGACGCTTTTGTTTATGCTTTTGAGACCATAAACAATTAAAGCGTTTGTTATTGTTGTCGCCTTGTTTCTAAACAAATGGTGTTTGTGGGAGTTTTTAGCGGGGCTTAAAGTTTAAAACGAATTTTTTTGAAATAAAAAAAATTTTAAAAATTAAAATGAAACTCAAAATAGTCCTCACCATTGTATGTTCAATTAAAGCAATCAAACGAAAAAATGATAATGAATGTGATGAATACCCAAATTTTAGAAATCCATAAGCAATTTCAAGCTGTAAACCGAACATAACGTAAACGTTTTGACATGATGAACAAACTAAATTGAAATCGTGGTTCATAGATGGAAATGGAAGTGGCTCGATCATGTCCCAAATTTTACATGATCTGCTCAATTTTTTACATTGTTGACATTGTGTAAAGAATAAAAAAAAATTGCTACCATTGATAATTTGCTTTTATTACAACAATTGTATAGTATTTTTTTTTTGCTATTTCGCTATTTCGCACATTCTTTACCTTGTGTAAATAATAAAGAACCATAATATTTTGGCAATATTAAAAACAAAATATGGAAATTTTTGACATTTTTTCAATTTTACATGACTTGCTCAATTCTTTACATTGTTGACATTGTATAAAGAATAAAAAATAATTGATTTTATGGATAATTTGTCTTTACTACAACAATTTTATAGTAGTTTTTGTTTATTTGGCATTATTTACATTATTTACCTTGTGTAAATAATAAAGAATCCTAAGATTTTGGCAATATTAAGAACAAAATTTGGAAATTTGTTGACATTTTTGCAATTTTACATGACTTGCTCAATACTTTACATTGTTAACATTGTGTAAACAATTGAAAAATTGATTTTATGGATAATTCGCCTTTACTACAACAATTGTATAGTAGTTTTTGTCTATTTGCCATTATTTACATTATTTACCTTGAGTAACATTTTTCAATTTTACGTGACTTGCTCCATTCTTTACATTGTTGACATTGTGTAAACAGTAAAAAAAATTGATTTTATGGATAATTTGCCTTTGCTACAACAATTTTATAGTAGTTTTTGTCTATTTGGCATTATTTACATTGTTTACCTTGTGTAAATAATAAAGAATCCTAAGGTTTTGCTAAAATTAAGAACAAAATTGGAAATTTGTTGATATTTTTTCAATATTTTACATGACTTGTTCAATTCTTGACATCGTTGACATTGTGTAAACAATAGGAAAATTGGTTTTTTTTTGTGTTTGTTAAATAACTTGCGTCTATTCCAACAGTTTTGTGATTTTTGTTTCAAACGTTGCCCCTATATGGGCATGACAGTGGCTGACTGGGATCTCTTCATTGTAGCCGTTGGAAGACAGAACAAATCTTACGCCTTTACAGGGCAACAGAATCTAACCACCTAAGTTTTTAAAACCCCATAAAACAACAATTTGTAACTGAACAGGGTTCCATTAAAATTTTTTTGTTCCAACAATACTTTGCATATATCCTTTCCCTGAATCCCTCAAGTGTTTTCGGATTCTTTTGGCCCCCTTTGCCCCTCTTCATATTGTCATTGTTGCGTGTTGCATTGCCAATACATTTATCAAACAAGTTTTAAAGCATTAACGAACATCTTTGGCGGATGGCATGAAACTGTTTGATTTTTGGTAATAAATTTTACCCGCCACTGGTCTCAATCCTGTGGTTTTCATGAAGCACTCACTTACCCTCACACATATACACACATATACATGCACTCATTGTCATTGTCTTTCTATATTTTATTCTCTGTGCATTGTGTCTCTCATACTTTATCGTTCATTCACCATATGCAACGCAACATGAATGGCTTATGCTGCCACTGTGACCACAATGCCACATATGTCATGCAAGCTAGCACTAATGGATGATAATGCTGTTGCTGCTACTGTTGTTATTATTGTTGTTGCAACAAGAATTATTTTCTTTTGTTCTTTTTCTTTCATGTTTCTTCTTCTTCTTCTTATTCTTTACATTGCTTATGAACTCTCTTGTAACATAAGAATTTGCCATGCCACGCATCATATTATCATGACATGACATGCAACATGCAACACATTCTTTTAACTTTTATAAAACTTATTAAAATCATTGTCCTTGTAAGCCTCTGTTCAGGTCCTTGCTCAAGTCCTTGTGGGTTGATGTAGGCATGCACAGTGGCGGTGGCGGTGACGATGTTGGTGACCATTTTGTCATAACTTTATGCCTGTTGGCGTGTCACGTGCGCATTCTGCGACAAGTGTTTTCAATTTTTTCTGTTTTTTTGTACTCTTTGTGTGTTGAAACGTTTTTAAGACGATTTAAGATGCTTCTTCTTCTTCATTTTTTATTCATTTTATTTTCTTGTGAAGGGTAGACATATGAGGGTGGAGGGTTGGTCTTAAACTTCACCATAATGTCTTGACTTGTGGGTTTCTCTATTTTCAAAGAGAGAGAAAGAGCGAGAGTAAAGTATGCCAGGAAATTAAATTTATTAAAGCGTTTGTTGTTTTCATAAGTTTTTACATTATTTACACTGTTTACCTTGTGTAAAAAATATGTAATTTTAGGATATTTGAAAAAATTAACAATAAAAATTGCAAATTTGTTAACATTTTTCATTTTTACACGACTTGTACAATTCTTTACATTGTGTAAACAATTAAAAAAATTGATTTTATTGATAATTTGCTTTTATTACAATGTGCATTTCGCATTATTTACATTGTTTACCTAGTGTAAATAATAAAGAATCATAAGATTCTGGCAATATTAAGTACAAAATTTGGACATTTGTTGACATGTTTTCAATTCTAAATTTTTTGTTCAATTCTTTACCTTATTGACATTGTGTAAACAATAAAAAAAATTGGTTCAATTGATAATTTGCTTTGATTACAATGTGCATTTCGCATTATTTACATTGTTTACCTTGTGTAAATAATAAATATACATAAGATTTTGGCTATATTAAGTACATTATTTTGAATTTTGTTGACATGTTTTCAATTTTACATGACTTGCTCAATTCTTTACATTTTTGAGATTGTATAAACAATAAAAAAATTTGTTCCATTGCCTTTACTACAACAAATCGATAGTATTTCTTGTCTATTTCGCATTATTTACATTGTTTACCTTGTGTAAATAATAAAGATACATAAGATTTTGGCAAAGTTAAATACATTATTTTGAAATTTGTTGACATTTTTTCAATTTTACATGACTTGCTCAATTCTCTACATTGTTGACATTGTGTAAACAATTCGGAAATAGCTTTTTTGTTGTTTTAATAACTTGCATCTATTCCAACAATTTTAATATTTTTGTGTCACGCTTGTGTAGGGCTTCCAAACGTTGCCCCTATATGACCTGGTATATTAAAGTCAAGGGAATCACTTTCTGTGGTTAACATGCTAGTGTAGTTGACTTTTTTATTCTTCTTCATCTTCTTGTTTTTAAGTAGAAAATCTTTTAAGTCTGTTGTTTGCTGTGCCAATCTCCGGCTCCTCCTTCTTCTTTTCTTTCCTTTTTGTTTGTGTGTTTCCATAGCCATAAACTTTCTTTTGTGGTGGTCGTTGTCTCACTAGCAAAGGCATACTCGGCACGGCAGGCTAACGGAAGAAGAATAAAAAAGAAAACTTTTGAACTCTTGTTTCTCCATTATGGGCCAGACGAAACCACAAATTGTTTTTAAGTGCATATGCGTGTGTGTGTGTGAGGTTTTTTGAAAATTGGTTTCAGTTTTCAAATTTCCTTGCTTTTGCTTGGCTTTGTAGTTTAAATGTTGGTCCTTTTTTAAGGTCTTTTAATGTGACATGGAAATATATACGCCAAAGGGCTGTTCTAATATGAATTAAACAGAAATTTATGGCATACTTTTAGACGGTAAACGAAAATCCCTGTAAACATAATACAAGAAAGAGCCTTACTTTTAAAACATATTTAAATAAAAAATTATTTTCTTTCATTCTTATTTTATATCATTCTTTCTCGCTTCCTCTTTTTTAATTTTAAATTTAAATGTATATTTTCCGTAGCATAATTTCAGGCTTTCTATAAATTTAATTTTTGAATTTAAAGAACTTTCCATAGAAATTTAATAAACTCTACATTTGTATTACACAATAAACCTGAAAATATACTTTAATTGTTTGTCTTTTGTACATATTTCCATATAAATTTTTTGCTATTGTTGCCTACTTTCAGGTTCATTGTCTGCAGGTTTTGTGAACTTTTAAGCCAGCAAAGGGCTTAAATGCTAAACGAGGATTTACGTCAACAACAATAATCCAACAGCACCAGTAAGCAGTAGTTTACCAGCAAATAAAACGACAGGTATTTAGAAAAATATTGAAAAAGAAGCAGAAAAAGTATTCAGTATAAATTACAGGGATTGGGGGGCAAAATAAAAGGACTTAAAGGCTAAAGACTTAAGTAATAAGACTTATAGTGTAAGGATTTGCACAATAATTTTCACTTTAAGTGTTACGTAAAGCATTTCCTTTAAATCCTAGTGAGACAAAATGTGGCAAAAACAAGTGAAAAATATTACAAAATTCCTAAAAGTGTGCTTTAATTTATTCTTTTTTTTATTTAAAATTTTTAAAGCTAAACACACTTTGGTATCATGACTTCAAATTACAAAAACTTTGAAGTTTTTGAAAAATTCGAAAAGAAAACCTGTCAACTAGTATTGGTCCTTCATTCAATTTAAATGTTTCCAAAAAGAGATCACAGCCTTCAAAATCTACTAAATAACGTCCGATATAAGCCATAAAATACGGCCAAGAAGGTATTTTTCATGTGTAAAAGCATCGTTCAGCCTCATGACAACAGCTGAGGTTCTCACTTGAGATCTATTCAGTTGGGCCACCACAAATTATGAGAGAAGGAGCTGATACACACCATTAGGTTCTTGCCATTTAATATTCCCCAATAGACCGGACAATTTTAGTTTTTAAATTAATTTCTGACAGTTGCGTTGGATGTATTAACAATGGGGTTCCCAATATGATCAAAGGCCATATGCTAAAAACGAACGTACGTTCCTTGAACGTTTGGCTAATTCTACCATAAGAGTAATTAATTTTATTTACTACTCTCTTCCTGATTACTGAGTGCAATCTTGATTGCTTGTTTTTTTTTTTTTTTTCTTGTCATAACACTTTTAATCTTAGTTTCCGTTTACTAAAGATCTCTTTCTCTTTTCCGTTTTTCTTTTCAAATGGTTACTGTAGCGTATGATTGATATTTCAATACATTGCTCATACTCTTACACTCTCACTTCTGTATACAAATATGTATACCCATACAACATTTTAAATCCCTTTCAAGAGCAATTTAATTTTATTTACTACTCAATATACAGCTTATGTTAAATCACTCTCTCTCTCTCTCAATTTCTCTCTTATATGTACTTCTCTTTTAATACCAATGGCAACAAATTATTGCAAATTATTGTTTTTGTTTTTCTGCTTATTCTTCCTGGTATTGAAAGACATTTGTAAACAAACACTACTTAAGCCATAGAACAACCCCTTTTTCATACAAACAAATGCAAACAGCGAAAAAATAGACACTGAATGGAATAGAGAGCGAGAGAGAGAGTGGGAGAATGAAAGAGTGAGAGAGTGATAATAACAGTTTTATAGTTAAAGTGTTAATTGAGTACAATGTTGATGGGATGTGTTTTTATTAAATACCCTGTAATCTTAGTTTCTCTTTTGTAATGATCTACATCTCTCTATCTCTCTCTCTCTCTCTCACTTTCATTCTGTTTGGTATGGCCTTTAGTAAATTAGATACAAAAGTGTTTTATAAAAACAAAATAAAGGAAAATAAACGGAAATAAAAGAAAATAAAAATAAAAGACAAACTTAACAGATATAAAATGATTTAAAGAGTGTTAACCTTACGACCAGAGTTACCAGCTTCAAATTATTTTTATAATTCTAATCAAAACGCACGATATTATTTCTAAATAAAACAAAAAAGAGTTTTTAGAGAATTGCTTCGCTGGCAGTGTATTATGTGGCTTCATCCGGTTGGAACCACATACCATCCCGGTTCATATCGTAAATTTCTGTCCATAAGAAGTCCGTTAGCAAACACCATTCTTGGAAATTTGCTTGACTAAACTCATTTTAGGGGGACGCCTCGAGAACGCCGCCAGCTTATAAAACTCACGAAATAGTCTCTCTTTGTGAATGTAACGGCTTTTCAAATGCTCATTAACGTATGGGGAGGGTGGCTCGGTGCTGAAGATGATTCATTTCTGTCTGTTCGACTAAGCATTCAGTGTATTGACGATGTTTGAAATGCCCACTAGACTTTAGATCTTGTGTCAATTGAGCCTTGGTGGCACTTAAATACAAAACTTTATTTAAAATTCGCATCACTGATGTTCGTGAGATGTTTAATTATTGGGCACGACGACGACGAGTTGAGGTTTGACCCGCTTTTCTGCTACGCTATTGTAGACGACAGCACTGTACACGTGTTTTTACATTTCCCACAGAACCGATTTGCTAAAATTTACTCTCAATTCTCTCCATTGTGGACACAATAATTCTAAAATTCTATTTAAACTTTCTAAAATCCCTTTAGTCTGTTCTTTTTACCCTATGGCAACACTAAATGTCAATACCGTTGTCTATCAGAGTGTGCTAAGCTAAGCTGTGAAATAAAAAATTAAAAAAAAAAAACAACAACAAATTCAATGTAAATCAAATTAAAACTGATGCAAAATGCAAACTACCGTTAAAATGCTTAAGCACAACGAACACACAGGGCGAGCAAGATACAGAGAGAGTGAGATAGAGAGAAAGCGAAAAAGAGGAAACAAGAGAGTGTGGTGTGGTAGTTTAGTTGCCATAGTGCTGCTCTTTAAATACTTGAAAAATAATGAGAATAAAGAGTTCATTATGTTTTCATTATGTTGCTAATCGGATTTAAAGCACTCAATAATATGTTGAGTGATGGCGTACTTGATAGGGAGAGCAAGAGAGAGAGAGAGAGAGTGGGATAGGGATAGACTATAAAAGCCAAGGGCTAAAACTGCTGTGAAATCATTTTAATGCAGTGAAGACAGTAGTTCTAAAGGGGAATTTAAGAAAAGAAATTTTAAGAAAAGTTGACAATACGAGGGTCGCTATATACATATGTATACATATTGTATATATAAATACTGAAATTAAAAACCTTTTTAAACGGATTTGTTAACTTTTTTTATAAATTATTTTATGTCAAGAAAAAAAACAGAAATTATACGAGGGTTGCTATTTATATAAATTTAAATTTTGTTTCAACAATTTGTTTACTCTTCAATAAATCCTTTGTGAAAAGAAAGAAAAGATCGTTAATGACAGATGATTAATGGAAAACACACACAGAAAAAATCTTTCTAAATTAGTAGCAACTCGTGTTAGATTGGAATCTTAAATTCACTGTTGTCTAGTAGGTAACATGTTGCCTTATTAGATGAGAGAGCCCGACGTTCAAATCCCAGCTCAGACATATCTAACAAAAAGAACTAAGGAAAGAAAATATGTATTTCATACAGGGACTGCAGTTTTCTACCAAGAAAATCCAGACAGTAAATAAAATTGCCATGAAATGTTTCTCAGAAATATGTCATTTGGAGTCGTCGTTAAAAATTGTAGATCCCGCCACTAATTTATGCAATTAACACCCAAAACATGATTGATATGAGCAGATAAGTTGTAATACTGACTAAAAAGGTTATAGTGACCAGTCAAGTAAGTAAGTGTAGTCGTCGTAGTCTAGTAGGTAGTGTGTTCGCTTATTAGACGTAAAGCCCGGGTTCGAGCCCAGACATCAAAACGAAATATGAAAAAAAATATTTCTCCGGCGACTTCATCTCAGCAGATTTCTGGCAAAAACTCCGAGAGTAAATAAACCTGCCATGAAAAAGTTTCTCAAAAATCTGTCGTTCGGAGTCGACGTTAAACTGTAGGTCCCGCCACTCATGTATAAAATTAACGCACACAACATGAGTGGTGTGAGAAGCTAGGCCGCAATCCTGACTGAAGGGTAGTAATGGCCAATTATGTATGTATGTATGTAAGTAAGTAAGTACATGGTTTCCAAGTACATGTTACTGCCTAGTGAGAGCATTCTCATGCCGGTTGGACAGAGTAGTGGACAGTGGAGAACTTAAAGTCTTATTTGCACGAATATTGCTGGAGTCTTTAGTGAGTACTACGAACTAAAGTTTCGTAGTAAATATCTAAAGCGTCTCTTCGACGGAGATTTTATTAGTATGGGAGTGCTTGAGACCATGCCTTTGTAACTGCATGAACTCTTTAAGTATCTTTAGACCACAGCGAATTAGCTTCTGAAAGGTTCCGGGGCATAGGAAGCTGATGCCCATGTTATAGATTCTCATTAAGTGGGTGAGTCAATAGTTTTAATGCTTCAATCGATAAATATTTGAAAATTTCTTGTAGAAAACCATAAAAATCGATAATCGTCTCAAATCGTGGTTAGAATTTATAAAAAAAAGGGTTTTTTCAAGCCTTTCCTATGCTAAAGATCATTTCAAAATTTAAATTTCTTTCCTAATTTTATCTTTTCTTAACCACTGTATTGTCTTTACTATGAAAACTAACTCTTTATCTTCTTCTCCCTCTGTTAACTTTATTGAAATTCCCATTGATCCATTAAATATGCCACACATGCATACTCTTTTATAATAACAAACACACAAAAAAAAATGAGAGAGAGAAAAGGAGAAACAACCTTTAAGAGTTTATTCATTGAAAATAAAAACCTGAATTGAAATGAAAATGAAAATCAAATAAGAGAGAGAAAAAAAAAGGCAAAAATAAAAGCCACCAAATTGAACATAAAAATCAAATTAATTTTATCGCACTTAAAACACACACAAAAAAAAGAGAGAGGGAGAGATCTCCTATGAGCTCCATATACCACCTACTCATACAGAGTAGACAATGAATTTTAAACACAAGCAAACACTTTCCTGTATTGCCGTTGAATGAGTGAGAGAGTGCTTTAAACCATACATTTTTCTCACACACACACACATACACACATACACATGTTCAGTTTATTTGTTTTTAATGCCGGCAATACGCTGTTAATTTGTACAAAATTATCGTGGTTGACAATTGTTCAGCCAACATTAAAATTTAACACATGTTTGCACTAAAAAAACACAAAGAGAGCGAGACAAACGGTAAAAGAGAGAGGTTCAGGGGGAGAAAGCAAATAAAAGAATACAGGCGAGCAGTATAGGGACTCAGTGAGTAAGAGTGTGGATAGGAGGAAAGAGCAAAACAATTACAAATGAAAACAAATGATGTGGTTGCAATTTTTAACAGTTATATTATAGAAAAACATATTCATACACACACACATACAAACACATACATGCAGAAGCTTGCGTTAAGCGATATGAAACATACACATGCAGGAAGTGCTGTATACAATTAAGTACCGTTACTGTTTAAAGATTTCGAGGCGTATGATTAATTTTATTTGAATTTTTGAAACGCATGTTAATTTCTTAAATTCTTGATAACTTTTACAAAACTAAACGGATTTTAAAAATTTAAACAGCATGTAAGAGAAAACACTTTAAAGTTATTAAATCTATACAAGTAGTTTAAAGAAATGTAAGAAAAATATAAGAAAATTACAACTAAACCTAACAAATATATAAAAATTCAAGAAAACCACAAATTCAATTTTTTAATTTTTGAATCAATTAAATTGTTATCGATTCTCTTCAAAATGTTCTATAAGGCATTTAGGATTTTTTTTTTTTGATTTTGTGACAGTAGTTTAAAGGAATTTAAGAAAAATATAAGAAAATTTCAACTAAACTTAACAAATATACAAAAATTCAAGAAAACCACAAATTAAATTTTTTTCTATTTTTTAATCAATTAAATTGTTATCGATTCTCTTTAAAATGCTCTATAAGGCATTTAGGATTTTTATTTTTATGTTTAAGAAATAAAACCAAATTTCAAGAGAAAATAATTTCTGTCTTTTGGAAATTTTGTGATAATTTTGCCTTTTTTGGGTGACAAAAAAATCCCACAATTTTTTGGTCGATTTTGTGGCCTCACAGGAATTTCAGCAGTCTAGGAGTATAACAAAAAAATGTACAGATATGCTCAGTATAGAGGAAAAACCACAACCACAACCGCAACCACATTATAAAGTATTAAAGCAACGATAATGAAATGTTGTGCAGGGAAATTAAAAGATTATTTTAAATTATTAGCAAATCTAGGGAATTGGCACTGGGCACCCCAAAGCATAAAAGGTTTCCCGTCAACTGTTTTAACTTTAAACATGAATTGCCACTTGTAAATTACGCAGATAGATTCTCTACTGCCTCCCCTCTGTTCTCAAATGTCATAATAAGTGCAAAATAGCAAAACGATAACAACGATGGCATGTCAATGATGATGATGTTCAGGTTATTAATGCTGCTGCTGCTGCTGCTACTGTCGATTGTGATGATTTTTGTGCTGATGTTGTAATTTCAACAATTTATTCAGTCATGTGTAAAAGATATTTGTTTTCAACAAAATTTTCCTATGAAAACTAAAACTACTCAACGTTGTTTGTAGTACTTGCATGGGGAGCCAAATAAAAAGAGGGAGAAAGTAATTCAAATCTCAAATGGTTTTTCAGTTTTTTTTTTTTTCATTATTTTGTGAGAATTTTACTTTCATTTCTTTCGTTGTTGTTGTTTTTGCAATAACAACTTGCAACACTCAACATTACACAGTTACTCGCAAAAATTTTGAACTGAAAATAGAAAGAAAAAAAGAGAAAATAATTTAATTTAATGGATGAGTTCCATACACACTCTGATATGTATGATGAGAGGTGCAAAGAAGAGCAGAAGGAAAAAATCATTGCATACACTACGGGAATAAAGAGAGATGACGTTGTTGTTTTTTTCTAAATAAGCTTTACATTGCAGCCCTTTAAAGAGGAAAAACTGGGTTAAAACGTTGTAAATCATAAATTATTTGCTGTTTCACAAAACAGTTTCTATAACTCTCCACCACAAATTCATTCATGACATCATCATATTGAAGTGTGTGGTGGTAACTACTATTTATTCATAATGAGTAAGGGAATTAAAGAGAGAAAGAGAAAGAGAATGTAACTGAATATTTTCATAATTAATGTTTTCATAATAAATGTCTCTTCATTAAATTAATGTTTCTTTCAATTTGAACATGTGATTGAAAGTTTATTAACGGCCCCAAAGGAATGTTTCAAATTTCATTTTGGTGCGTTAAATAAACAAACACAAATTAAAGTTTTATCGATAAATTTAAATCTAACGGTATTATACTAAGGCAGTTTATTAGTTTTGCTTGTTAATTAATTGACTTTAAATACTTTAAACAGTCACCGTAGTCTGGTAGATAGGATGTTGGTTTATTACATGCGAAACCACAGCTTCGGGATGTCTCGAATATATTTCTTTCGTCTGCTTTCTCACAACAAAATAAAATTCCATGAAAAGTTTCTTAAAAATCTGTCTTACGAGGGATGAGTTTAAACTCTAGATGCCGCGCGCCACTCATGGATAAAATTAACATACACATCTGCTCAAAATAATAGATACACCTTATTCTAAAATATTAAAGACATGTTAACTGTAAAAATACCTTCGAAAACACAGCGAGAACTATTTTTTATTATAGTTCCATCTGAATACATCTTTAAAACAAAAAATTTTACAAGTACATGCATTTATTTAAATATAAAAAATGAAATTCCGGTGAATCCATAAAAATTGTTGCTCATAATAATAGATACACTTGACTTATTTATAATTTTTTTCATAGTAAATTACATTTTTGAGTGATTTTTCATTGTGTTTATATGAAACGGTAAGAATAATTTAATTTCTACATAAAATTACATAAAAATCGAAAAATATTTTAAAGAAAATGGAGAAAAATTATCATTGAACTGAAGGAGCCGGAAAAGTTGTCCAAACCATGAGGAATTACGGAAAATCATTGAGAAAGATGTCGAAGAACTTAGGACGGTCTTTACACTTTGTATAAAATTCATTTAGCAAAATAACATGGAAGAATCTCGTGGCAGACCTAAGAAAACCAGGTCAGAAATAAAAAGACGGATAAACGTATTGGCAAAAAATGACCTCTTCAAGTCCTATGATGCTATTTCTGCTTGGATTTTTATTGAAAATAGTCCAACAACAATTCGTCGTTGACTTTTGCAAGCGAATCTTCCAGGAAAACCTCGCTGGAAATTTTTTACTAGTGGGTAAACAGAAGAGAGACTACAACTTGCTAAGGAGCATTTACTATGGTCCAGAAAATATGGCGATGTATTATATGGGAGTGATGAAACCGAAATAAATTCATTCCTGAACGAGTTTGCCATCGTGTTCAAACGAATTTAATTTTATTTCATTGCTTTAGATTATCTTTTATTACTTTTTCCGCAATCTGCTCTATCTTCTGTTTGTTCTGTTATATTATTGTAATCTCTCTTCTGTTTACCCACTAGTAAAAAATTTCCAGCGAGGTTTTCCTGGAAGATTCGCTTGCAAAAGTCAACGACGAATTGTTGTTGGACTATTTTCAATAAAAATCCAAGCAGAAATAGCATCATAGGACTTGAAGAGGTCATTTTTTGCCAATACGTTTATCCGTCTTTTTATTTCTGACCTGGTTTTCTTAGGTCTGCCACGAGATTCTTCCATGTTATTTTGCTAAATGAATTTTATACAAAGTGTAAAGACCGTCCTAAGTTCTTCGACATCTTTCTCAATGATTTTCCGTAATTCCTCATGGTTTGGACAACTTTTCCGGCTCCTTCAGTTCAATGATAATTTCCCTCCATTTTCTTTAAAATATTTTTCGATTTTTATGTAATTTTATGTAGAAATTAAATTATTCTTACCGTTTCATATAAACACAATGAAAAATCACTCAAAAATGTAATTTACTATGAAAAAAATTATAAATAAGTCAAGTGTATCTATTATTATGAGCAACAATTTTTATGGATTCACCGGAATTTCATTTTTTATATTTAAATAAATGCATGTACTTGTAAAATTTTTTGTTTTAAAGATGTATTCAGATGGAACTATAATAAAAAATAGTTCTCGCTGTGTTTTCGAAGGTATTTTTACAGTTAACGTGTCTTTAATATTTTAGAATAAGGTGTATCTATTATTTTGAGCAGATGTGTACATAACATGGATGGTGTGAGAAACTAAGTTGTAATGCTGAATATAAAAAAGATTGTAATGACCAAAGTATGTGAATGCGGGTACCATTTCATTCACTCACATTTGCCTCACATTATTGCCTATTTCAGGGGGCCTGGCCATAGGGACGTATCCAAAATGGGAGAAACGGTAAGCAACTAGATATGCCCTTATGTGACCCTTGCTTAAAAGAGCCATAAACCACAATGACATCGAAAATTCCAGATAAATTCCAATTCATGTCTATCACTTCGTGGGATTAGGACGGAATCTGATTGGCACAGACTCAAGTTTCTTGGCCAGATAGTTTTTCTCTCATAGCTTTTCTAACGTTGAACGTTTCATCTCTGACATTAGTTCGCTTGTGAGACGACTCCGTTTCTCTGTTTTTTTCCTTCTTTCCAGTTGTCTTTGTTTTTCACTTCTGTATCATCTATCCTTTGTGTGTTTCTATCTCTTTGCTTCATCCGATTGTGTATTATATTTATTGCCTCTCTGTGTGGTGCAACATTTAAGGAAATAACCACAATGGACCGTTTCTAGTCTCCGAGTGGAGGAGTGGTTGTTTTGCCAACCTATCACAACAGCAGACCGCAGAAATTTTGGAAGAATTGTACTGAAGCAGGCCTTTGATAATTCATAGACCTGAGCATTTCGCTTCCATACATACATACATACATAATTGGCCATTACAACCCTTCAGTCAGGATTACGGCCTAGCAAATTTTTATATGTGAGTGGCGGGACCTACAGATTTTTGAGAAACTTTTTCATGGCAGGTTTATTTACTCTCAGAGTTTTTGCCAGAAATCTGCTGAGGGGAAGTCTCCGAAGAAATATTTTTTTTTTCATATTTCGTTTTGATGTCCGAACCCGGGCTTTTCGTTTAATAAGCCAACGCACTAACTACTAGACTACGGCGACTTCGCTACCACTCTTTTTTAATTTCTTTAAAATCTTGGAAATTTTGTTAAACATCGCCTGAATTATGACACAAATTGTCTGAAAAGTAGCCAAGTTAGAGTCACCACCACTATGAAGTCAGGTTTCAACGATTTTTACACGTTCTTGGGTTGTTAAGCGATCTGATCCGTATTTATAAATGGCATACCACCCAAATGGGCGATTTTTAACCGCTGTTGGCCTTGCTAAATTAACAGTTTTGAAAACACTAAATGGATAACCCTTTAGCTAAGATTTTCTAAAAAAAATTTCCTTTCAAAAGCAATCAAAAACATTGTAAGAATTCAACAAGTTATAAGGCTTTAATTAATTACGAACAAAAATTTATTAACAATCGTATGTCATGTCACTGAACTCATCACTCATCATTCAATGTGAACAACAACAACAACAACAGGATGAGGAACAAGAAGTTGCTAGAAAATCAGAGTGTGTTTATGAAACGAAATGAAATATTTTATGACATAGAAATATATTATAAGAGTTTCAAAACAATAACAATAATAACAGTTACAAATACTTGCAAACACACACACACTCAGAGAAACACAGAAAGAAAGAGAGAGAGAGAGAGAGAGATTAGAGGGCACAGGGTATAGAAATACAATTTAAATTATTGTAAATGTTGTTGCTTAAATTTGTGTCAATTTAACATGTTGATGTTGATGATAATGATAATGATGATTATGATGTAATGCATCATCAAAACACACAATTTCCTTGGCAAACAGTTAGAATGGAAGAGAGAAGTCTAAGCAAGAGGGGGAGTTAAACAAAAGAAACAATTTCTCTCACTGGGTTTAGATTTGGTCTGGAAGCACAAAAAGAGATGGAGAGAGAGAAGGGAAAATGTTAAGGAAATTAGAAATAAACTCAAACCGTTATACTTGGTACAGCAACAAAATTTGTGTTGTGTGTGAGGAGTATTGCTGTGTCTGTCTCTCTCTCTCTGTATTCCTTTTTTAAAACTGTGTGTTAAACTGCTCATCATATTTGCTTATTGAGCAAATGATAAATGTTGTTAAAATGTTAAAAGAGAGATATTGCCACCACCACCACCAACACCACCACATTCATTTCAATTTCGTAACTTTCATCAACATTCTGTTCCTGTCCTTTCCTTTGCTTAATTTTTTCTTTTCTTTTTACACTTGCATCTCTTTTCCTCCTCTCTCTCTCTCTCTCTGTCTGTTTACTTAAACCTTTAATTCCATATGCCTGCTGAGTTTCCTTACTTTTATCTTGATTTCCTATACGTTTACACACACATACTTATACACATATGTATAACCAAGCCACTGACACTGAGTGTCTGTTGTTTTTCGTATTTGTGTTTTAGATTTCCTAGAAGATATTCAAAAAGTGAGTTATTATGTGAAAGATAAAGAGAGTGAGGGAGAGAGAGAGCAGAGAAGAGATATCCTGTATATTTATGGCAAATGCTACTCACAATAATGGTTCATATGATTTATGATTCTGCCTCTCACTCTCTCTCTCTCTTTATCTATGTTTCCGTGCCAACATAACACACAATAAAACAAAACATCAAAACAGAAGAATTATTTTGAAAATTTAATATAAATTGCGTAGCACCGGCATGGCAATGCATTTTGAATTGAAATTTATGTTGAGAAAATGGCAAAATTTTTCTTGTCTGGAATTTAAAATTTTTAATAAATTTTTAGATTTCCTTTTCTAATTTAATATTTTTTTAAAAAAGAGAAAAGTTAAATGAAAGGTCACGTAATTGCAATAATTTAAGGTTTCTTTAAGACCAAATCATCACAAAAAAAAGTGGTTAAAAAATTTATAAAATTAAGGCGAAAAGAAAGAATACCAGAAATAGTTTTGAATTATTCTCCATTCTCTAAGATTTAGTAGCGTGTATTTATAAATTGAGCGGGTTATCCATGTAATGGCATCTCTTCTCCTTCGAGAAAGGGAAGTAATTAAAATCCTTGTTTTTGAAAAACAAATCCCTTTGGCTGTCTCTTAAAAGTCTATTAAAATATGAAAATATATGCCACTGGCCTCTATAAATAAAAGGAGGCCTTAGTTTCCAAGCGATTAACAACTACACTGTGTGATAAAAGTTAAGGGAAGTGAAGATATATGAGTTTGAATTGCAATAAAAATGGTATTGATTTCAAATAATTTCTAGGAATAATGAAGGCTTTTGAAAATATATTAAATTTTAAAAAAACCCCAAGATTAAATAAGCGAAGGCCATGTCATAACACACTTTTGGGCAAAGAGAATTCACACATACATATACTTACGATCCTTCATCTAGTTGTCACTTAATCAGCGACGAGTGCACCTGAAAGTGCACTGATATGAAATGTTGTGTTAATTTCTTAATTAAAACACTTTTTAGCCTTCGTTTTCATATTCATTATTATTAAAGTTCTGAAGCTTTAATTACTTATGAAAGTTATTTAAAATTAAATGTAAGCATTTTTAATAACTGTAAATGCCGGTTTTTTAATTTTAAATTCCTTTAATTCTTTTCTATTTGTGTAAGTGTTATTCGCTCTGCGGTAATGACGCGGAAATTTTTAATGATTTTTTTTAATTTTAAAATTTTTGCTTTAGAGGGCGTATGATTAATATTAATTCTGCATTTTTTGGTATTTTTGTTAATAACTTTTACAATTCTAAAGGGATTTGAAAAAGATTTATTTCGAATTGAAGAAAACAATTCAGGCTTTTTTTGCATATGCAAATAATAATTAAAATATTCAAAGTTAGACTCTATAAATGCTTTGCAAAATGAATTTTTAGACTTTATGTTGAAAATGTCTTAATTCCTTAATAAATATTGGATTTAGTTGCAATCCTTATGAAAATTTAAGACCTGAATTAAATTAAACACTAGGGAAAGTTGATTTTAAGTTGTTGTTTTATTAATTAAATGATTTTTAAATAGAAATTAAAATTAATTTTTAAGTTTTGCTTCTTTTGAAATCCAATTTTTTTTATTTTGGTTTTGAAGTGATAATAAAGGTCCTTTTTTTCTTGTTATTTTTCATTATTAAATTTCTTTTGATAAGTTTTTAAACAAAATGAAGTGTTTGCTATAAGATGAATTCTTGTGAAGAATTTTCATTTTTCATTCTCCTGTCTCTATATATTTTTAATACACATTCAACGAACGCTTTAAGCTAAAGCTGACTGACTATGCTCGTTTATATTGTGAATATAGCTGCCGTAGTTTTCACAGCCAATATTTCTTTTTATTGCTTTGTTGCTGCTTTATAAAAAATGAAATAAAATATGAAAATCCATTTATTTAAAATGTTTCGTTTTTTTGTTTTGAGTTTCTTTTTTGCGTCGCTGCTTCTCAAATTTTCATATTTTTCCGTGGGGTTTCCATAATTCATTTTTCTTTTTTGCATTCACTAGTTGTCTGTTCGTTTATGTTGTCTGATGGTTGTGTTTTTAAAAATGTGTTTTCATGTTATTTTTTATGAAGTCGAAATCCGTTATGATTTGTTGTTGTACAACAACTGTTTACTCAATGGTCCGGCACCATAAAATGGCTGGAATATATTTTGTATGACTGCATTTGCAGCCAGTGATTAATATATTCAAGCTATGCATAGTTTTTTCATTTAATTTTCGAAAGTTTAAAGATTTAAATTCCAAAAAAAAACAGGAAAATAAAGAAAATATTTTGATTTTTGTTACCACATTTGCTTGTCCTCCTATAAGGAGTAGGATGCCAAGCTGACTTGAGAATATGGTCTACAAACTTCCATAGTTTTAATCTTTTTTTGCCATCCACATACATACATATAATAAGGTTTTCTAAAAAGATAGTCTAGAACCTGATTATTGAATTAAAATGCCCAAAGTGTGCTGTGACATTGTCATCGCTTATTTAAGGCCTCAATGACGTAAAAACTACAGAAAATTTTGCAATTTGCATAACCCAGTAAACTATTGCATGTCAGCAGACATTTTTCATTTCTTTTTTCTTTTCTTTAATTTATTTTAATGTCTGCCCAGTTAAATACCAAAACCAAACAAACAGAACACGAACAGGAACAAGCAAAGAAAACTATTGATGGCGACTTATCATTATCTCATTGCTTATGGCTAAGAGTTTACAAAAAAAAATCATAATAACTGCGGCTGTGTGTAGTAGTAGCGGTTAAACAACCTCAAGCCTCTTGTTTTCCTTTTTTGGAGAAATTTCTCTTTGTTGATTTGTAAAATAAATACTCAGAGAGCCAGAGAGATAGAGAGAGGGAGAAAAACACGAGACATGCTTTAAATAAATGCAACAATTTAAGCAGACATCAGTATAAACAATCCGTTCTTTTGGCTTAAAATACTCAACATCATGAACAAGAATTAAAAAAAATACAAATTGCAAAGAGACAGACTTTATATTTTTTTAATTTAAAAAAGAGCTTAAAAACAGGACACACTATCCAAAAAAAAAACCTAGAAATTCTAGAGTATCAAGAGAATTATGAATGAAACAGTCTACCATACTAACACAAATACACTTTTTTGATATCCTTTGTTTGGTTTACTTTAAAACATGTTCATGCACTACACTCTATAACTGTGTTAGAGAGTAGTACTCTTCGGTGCTCTATACTCATGCTCTCCCATTTAAATATCATTTTAGCCAGTGATGCACACTTAAAAACTAAAGCATCATGTCATTCATAGAGACCGGTAGCATAAATTCTCATATTTTTTAGGACTTTTAAAAGACAGGCGAAGGGATTTTTTTTTCAAAAGCAAGGTTTTAATTTATTCTACTCTGTCAAAATAACAATAATCAGTTACTAGTGAATCCTGCAATAATTATGAGGGCTGGAAAAGGCTTTTTAATATTTTTTATTTTTTTTTTTTTTTTTGTAAATAAACTCGATTGCCAATCATTTCTTACCCAACATTTGTTATGCGCTCACCAAGGCCATCACAGTGTTACATCTGCTGAAAAAGAATTTTAAAATATTTCCCCCAAACCCTTGCCCTTAACACTTGATCATCTTTTGCCCTCTTTTCTATTTCTCTTTCTGTTTTCCTTGGTTGCTGTTTAAAAACTAAATACGGTTGTTATATGCAGTAACATGCACGCACACTGGTGCCATGAAATTAAAATTTTTATTTCACTTCTACCAGGCGGCACATTTAATTTAACACAGTAACACGAGCAGCAGCACTGTAACAGCTCAAGTGTTCCTTAGAGGTGGACATATTCTACTTCTATTTTTAATTCATTTTTGTGAATGTGGGCAATGAGAAAACCATATAGAATACACTTACAAACTTTAAAAAATATTTAATTCGAAAGAATTTTTATGAAATTACACTGTGTGCACAAAAAAAAAAATAAGAAGTTTCTCTACAAAAATTTCTGTTAATTGCTGATACACATGGTGTACATCGAAGGGATTCTACAAAAATATGTTTTAATAGCACAGAACAGAGGAGGGCATTTGTCATAGATTAGTTGACAAAGGATTTCCTTGATCCTCAAATACAATTGACCGGCTTTTGCTCTGCAGACAATCGATACCACATTTAATTTTCTTTATAAATAAAACCACCCTCGTATAATTTATTAAATTACGATCAGCTTAATATGAGCTGTAGTACATAAACCATTTAATTCTGGCAGCAATTTTTGAAATTTTCTTTCTATTGCAAAAGATTTTAAAGAAATTATTAAATTTGACCACCCTAACGTATGATTAATATTAATTATGAGTTATTTTACATTTCTGGCCATAGCTCCGTCAATTTTTAAAGAATTTTAAACATTTTGATTGGATTTAAAAGTAAACAGATGAGGCTTTCTGGACAACTATAATTAGGAGCCTGGAAATAATAATTAAAAAAAATAACACCTTTTAAAATACAAAAGTTCTCTATTAATTTTTAATTCAGTATGCTTTTGATGAAACTTTTCTTTTATTATAATGCTTGGACGTTTTCATTGTCGTTATGCAATAGCTCTTTCTCAATTATTTGTGAGTTCTTCGAATCCCATAAATGTAAATTTTTGTTGTTGTGCTAACCTCTAAGTGAGAAAAAAAGGCTTTAAAGCTGAAGGAAATCTTGTTTGTAAAGCCAGCAGAAGTGACATTTGAGCAGCAGGCCTAACCTCTCCTGTAATACTTCCAGTCTTTTCAAATTTCTTTATAATTTCTTCACGATTCCTTGCAAAGTCCGTCTATTATGACGTGCACAGTTACCACGTAATGCCCGAAATACGATCACGTTTTGTAGTCAGCTTCGCTTAAGCACTCAATGATTACGCATATTTGTGTCTGTAAAACCATATTTCTCCCTCATAAGGTAAACTAATTAAAAAGAATTAAGTGTACCTTTAATTATTTAACATACTGTAGCAATAATTATGCACATGCATGTCTGCTCAGTTATAAGTGTACAACGTAAAACAATCATACAAACGAGATTAAAACTATGCAGCTTTAGTAAATACACTCTTAAAAACACATATGCACACACACACATACACATTTAAATTACAAATAAAGGTAGAAATATATGTTGGGATTCAAAGTGAAAAATAAAAACCAAAAATAATTACTTTCGAGTGTTTTTTATTTATAACATACGCACTACAACATATACTACGAATAAACTGAATATTTGTAACGAAAATAAACTTTTACTTTCCACTTACACCCACACCACTCACCACTTTGTACTATAACACACTAAAGTCTCTCTTCATATGCACAAACAAATCTTTTACACCCTCAATACACTATACCACACCATACTCTATCTACACTAAGTTCTCATATGTATTTACAATTCCTATAACACACCACACCATACTACAGCCTCTTTTCATAGGCGTTAACAAGCAGTGTTGCCAATTTTTTATGGTCAAAACGCGCGGTCCTACTACTCAAATGGCGTTAAAAAGCGCTAAGTAATAATTTTAGTAAGTAACTATAATCAAAACGCGCTGAAAAAAAGCGCTAAATGATAAAAAATAGAAAATGTAATGGAATTGTTAAAAAAAAACATTTTTATTACATACAGTGGACAGAAAAGGTCTTAGTACCACAATACATTTTAAAAGTTCCATAAATATGTAGCAAAAGTTGGTATAAATAATTAAAGTTTTTATACTTAATTTCTTTCTGTTTTATTATAAAACAAAAACATTTTAAATGCTTTTCACAAAAAAAATAAATAGATATGAAAATGTTATCCCTTACATTTAGTACAATATTCCCAAAGGTCAAGCACACAATTTAACCTATTTGGCATTGTTAAAAGTTTTCTGCTGATATTTTCGCCATGCACTCAAGAGCAGGCTTTACGGTTAACTTTTATTTGAGGTTTAGCGACTATGTAACCAAATGATCTCCTAAATAGTCTCTTGGAGTCATATCAGAACTTTGTGCAAGTGTATTAAGCGTGTCGCCTTTGGCAGACAAATCATATGTTCACATTGGTAGCTGTATGATTGGGTTCATTGACATGTTGGAAGTAATGAACATTAGCGATTCCTAATTCTTCCGAACTTTTCATGAATTTGTTATTTAGAATGTTTAAATAGTCTCTCTAATTCATTGTTTTCTCAATACATTGCAAACTGTTCACACTTCGTGACAACATGCATACATCACTTCGTTCGAAAAAGAAAAACTTAATAAATTAATTACAAGTGTTGACAACTTTGTAAACGGATTTTCAATCCAAAACTGCTATGTATTACTTATATTTTTCCACTGACATAATTTTAAATTATTAAGACATCTTTCCATTTCGTCAATATCGTCTTCTTCCAAAAATTCAATGATATTTCTTGCCTTATTCGAAAAAATATTTTCGACACTAAATAATGATATTTTATTTTAAATTGTAATACTAGTTGGTAATCTTGATCTTACTTCATGCACTAAAGCTTTAGTAAATTTAACTAAATTTGTCTGTATTAATTCTTTTTCACAACCTTTAATATTATTATCACGACAAGCCTTTTCAAAATTATTTCCCAAAGAACTATATTCAATCAATGGGGACCTAGAAAAAGCGCCAACCTAGCGCGTTTTCTTAAAAAAGCGTTAAAGAGAAAAAATGCGACTTTTTGGTGGTTGAAACGCGCTAAATATAGCGCGAAAGGCGCTAAATTGGCAACACTGTTAACAAGTCTTACACCATCAACACACTACACTATACCACACACCCAACATACAACACTTCTGCTATACATTTACAAGTTCTCTCCACCTCTCATATGCATTTACAACTCTTACACCCTTATCGCATCACACCACAGACTGTCTTCATATACATTTGCAGGTATTTTATACTCCCCAACACTCTACACCATACCACATAACTCAAACACCACTTCTCATATGCATTTACATGTCGTATACCATCACTACACCACTTCTGACCATACCACACCACACTACAGCTTCTTCTCATATGCATTTACAAGTCTTAAGCACTCATAAAATTATTCTCTCAAATTGGGATTTTTTTTGCGAAGTACTTTTTCCCACTTTGTGAGTGTGTGTGTGTGCGTGTATATGTGCTTTCATTTCATTATTCTTATTTTTCAAAAGGAAATTGAAAGAAATTGGGTTAAACAGCACTAGTAATAGACTAAAGTAAAATCAACAACAACAACAACAAGTTTTATATGTTTATGCTTGATAAAAAAAAACGCTACTCATTTCCCACACTCCCTCCCTCTTCATCTCTCCCTCTCTCTCTCTCTCTCTCTCTGTTAAGAAAATTTAATAAGAAGAGTAGCAAATTTAATAAAACTAAATTATAACTGTAGTGGCGGTCTTACTAAAGCTCTTGAGAAAAACAGAACACCTCATTAAGCATCCATAATTAATGGTTTAACTCTCCCAAAATCAAATTTACTGTTTAAGTTCTCCTTTATTTAAGACCGTGCTGTAAGACTGCTTTAAATTGTCTTAAGAAAACATTTTCAGTAACTCACACTAACAAAACAGTTACTAGTAAAGGAGTTGTACCTACATAAACAAAGAAATAACAAAAACTAGGTAAGCGGAGTAAGAGATAAAGAGTAAAGAGAGAGCGCAGCAAAAAAAATATGAGCACACTTTAATTTAAACATGATTGACTGTGTGCTAAAGCAGAAAGAAAGAAAGAAAAATAAAACATCATGACAGCACCTCAAATGAAAATGTTTTAAAAAAAATTTATTTTTAACAAGTGAGAGAGCAAGAGAGCACAAAAAAGTCATGATGAGTTTTGTTGTTGTTCATTTTTTTTCCTCCTAAACTCCATTGTACGAGTATGTCAAGTCATACAAACATTTAATGTTAGAAAGGGTAAACCTAAGGCACGCCTGATTAGTAAGAAGTACAAAATTTGTCTGCTTTTTTAAATGATCGACCAACGCCCGTACGTCAATATCTACCGAAAATATTGCCGCTGCCTGAGTTAGTGTGTAGGAAAATCTAAGGCAATCGAATTTGCTTGCTTTACAAGAACTTGGCGAGTTTTGCGTCATAACTTGACATGCAGGCGCAGATACGGAATTCAACTGATTCAGGCACTGAAGTCTAAAGACCAAAGACACCAACGTGTGTTCGCTGAATAAGCTCTGGAGCAGTTGACAACTCACCCTACATCATAAGTTGCCCCAGTCTAGTAGGTATTATGTTGTCTTATAAGACTAGAAACCGTGGTTCAAAGCCTTGCTTAGACATCTCGAACAAAACAAGTTTTCTTTCGGGGCGAATCCTTCACAACAGCCTTCATGACAAAATTGCCATAAAAAGCTTCTCAAAAATCTGTCATTCAGAGTCGACGTTAAAAACTGCAGGTTCCCGCCACTCATGAATGAAATAACACAAGGGTGGTGCAAGAAACAAGGTTATAATTCTGACTAAAGGCTAAACTAAAGACTAAAGTTTGGCTAGTCACATGCTGTCTATGATTTCTAAACGCCCCTAAGAATGTAGTCGCCGTAGTCTAGTAGGAGGTGTGTTCGCTTATTAGACGAAAAGCCCGGGTTCGAGCCCCAGGCCAGACATCAAAACGAAATATAAAAAAAAATTTCTTCGGCGATTTCCTTTCAGACGATTTCTGGCAAAAACTCTGAGAGTAAATAAACCTGACATGGAAAAAGTTCCTCAAAATTTGTCGTTCGGAGTTGACGTTAAACTGTAGGTCCCGCCACTCAAGTATAAAATTAAGACACACAACATGAGTGGTGTGAGAAGCTAGGCCGTAATCCTGACTGAAGTCAGTATGTATGTAAGCCCCTAAGACTGCTTCATCTCAGGTTCCCAAATGCCACAGACAATAGCAAAAAAAAATGTTCGGTGATCTGCTTCTCTTACTCGTTATCACAGTTTCTGCAGGAGTGTTTCCGTTGTAACTGCCATAATTGTTCTCCTCTGGATTCGTATTTTTTTTTTTGTTGTTTTTCTTTGATGTTCTAGTCATTTATTTTTTTGGTTTTAGACGGAGTATATACATATGTACACATTTTTATTTTTTGCTGATCTTTGCTACTATGAGAGTGTATGTATGTGTGTGATTCTGTGTTTTTCTCTCTTTCATTTTTTCTGGTTCTGCGGTCTGTAAAATTTTACTTGTTGGTCATAATCTTGCATCTAATTACGGGTTTTTTACTTTTTTCCTCTCACATTTACAATGTTATTCTTTGTTCTCCCTCTCTAGCTCACTCTCTCTCTCTCCCTCTTTCACCGTGTGTTTTATGTTTTTCTCTATGTGTGTGTGTAGACACAGTAAGAATGTGTTTTTCTTGTACTTTTTCTACCACAAATGTCAGGCAATTAGTCAGTTTATTACATTCAAGGATATAATGTTTGTGTGTGTGTGTGTATATATCTGATCTTTTTTTTTTCTTTCACATTTAACAATAACAAAAACTAAACCATTTAACAAATGAATATTATGAAATCTAACAGTTTATCCATGTACGTATACATAGATATGCCTGTACATATCTGTGTGTGTATGTAAAAATAAAATTTACATAAACGTTGTGTTAAATGCATATGTTGTTGTTATTGCTTCTTTACATGTACACACATACATATATGCATTCATCATCATCATCATCATCGTCACCATTATTGTTGTGTGTTTTGTGAGAGTGTGAACGGCAAAATGGCAACGGAAGAAACATTAATTGTTTGCAATTTTAGGTTTCTCCTGTTATTTTCTCTTCTCTTTCACACAAAAAAAAGGGAAAGAATTTTTATTGCTGTATATTTTAAGGAGTTTCTTTTTTTAATTTAAATTCCTTTAAGAGATTTTTGGAAGGAGAAAAAAGGATTTTTTCAGGAAATTAAAAGGAAAAATAGTTCTTATGATTTTAAAAGACAAAAAAATTTAAAAAATTTTTATTAAAAACAACATAAAATAGAAATGAAAAATTAAAAATAGAGATGATTCACCTTCTCTTGAACTACAATTGCTTTTTCTCGTGCAATAAAATCGGCGGGACCTACAGTTTAACGTCGACTCCAACGACAGATTTTTTTGAGAAACTTTTTCATGGCAGGTTTATTTACTCTCAGAGTTTTTGCCAGAAATTTGCTGAAAGGAAGTCGCCGAAGAAATATATATTTTTTTTTTCGTTTTGATGTCTAGCCTGGGGTACGAACTCGGGCCTTACTTCTAATAAGCCAACACACTACCTACTAGACTACTGCGACTTCCTTTCTATTCATTATCTTTAATTGCAGGCTTAAAAAAATTGGTTATCATTCTGCACTATCGCTCTGAATTGACAACAGTAACAGTGCCTTTAGGTTCACCTTCGAAAAAATTCTAACTAATGACACTTCCAGACCATAATGCCCACCAAATAGTTACTTTTTTTTGAGAAGCAACAGCATTCCCAATATCACTTTTGGGTTCTTCGAATACCACATGCCACAATTGCTTGCTTTTTAATGTAACCACCAAGTGAGAAATGAGGTCCTCTGCGGTAGAAAGTTTTGTAGGAAAAATTAGCATTAAAAGCCAATCGCTTTAGCTTTCAATCAGCACATCAACGGCCTAGTAAATGATTAGAATGTTTTAATTTTTGCCTGAATTGGACTTTAGAGGTATGGAGTTGTAAAAAATACCATTATGAGCCATAAAACAGACTTTATAGCTACGAAAGCCGAGGAATAACAGAGGCGATATATGGTGCATAGGCCTAAACACAGCTCCAACACTTTCAGACTCTTTAAATTTCTTTAAAATTTTGCTAGTTTCTTGTTTAGTTGATCGATTAAGACGTGCATAGTCACCCTGTAATGTTAAAAAAGAGGTCATGTTTGAATCAGCACTCTTGAAGGCAAGTTTCACATTCTTTCCCGAATTTAAGATTCGTAAGTGGCAGAGCTTTCAGATTGCCAGATCAGCACTTTTAAAACCTTTAAATGCTTAAAGCGATCTAAAATTATATTCATAGTGGGATTACCGTTTTGTATAATAATTAATGGATTTTCTTTGTTTTTTTTTACAACAAAGTTAAAAACAAAAAAGAAATATATTTCATTAAAAAAGTAAAATGAAAACTTTGCTTACAAACTTTTCTATTCAAAAACTTAAAGAGCGTTTTTTTCTTTCTCTTTCTCTCACATTTTGCTGCCTTTATATTACAAAGTACAACGTAATTATAACGTTAATAAGAAACTGAAATTCTGTGTGTGCGTGTGTGTGTGTAAGCATTAAACTCTCTCATTAAAATTAAGAAAACAACAACAACATTAAGAAAAAATTAAAGTCAAACGGGGAAAAAAGGAAAAAGAAAAACGAAAATAACAGAACTTTAATGACGAATTTCCAATTAAAAATTGCTGTGACAACAACAACAACAAACGTAAAGGAATTTTTTGTTTTTATTCCTTATTCTCACTCTCACTCACTCTCTCTCTATTTTTAATACCGTAAATAACAACAAACTTAAAGAAATTCCCTTTTCTCTGTTTCATTTTAGGTACGTACGTATTAACTGTGCAAACGTATTATAAACAACAACACGAATATTGCTTATACTTTAAGTACCCTAAAGGTCTTGCTCAAGAGTGTGAGCGTGTGTGTGTAAGGGAGTATGTTAGCAAACAAACAACAAAAAGTCGTCGCTTGTAAGAAAATGTCTTCGTTTGGCAAAATGTATACGTGAGTAAAATAAATTTGACTTTGCAAAATATGCGTGTAATACGTTTCGTAAACAGTTGACAAACTTCCTTCGGTATGGTGAATACAAAAACCAATACATACATACGCACTGGTTTCTGGCTGGCTTGCATGCATGCGTGTGTTAAGAAATATGCACAGTCATACCCCCCGTCCAAAAAAAACTTCCGTACTCAATATGTAAATTGAAGTGCATAAAACAAAGAGTAACAGAGAGAAAGAGAGTAAGAGAGCAAGAAAGATGTTTTGGTAATGAACACTTAGAGAAATAATTAAAGGAAATTTAAACTTGCGGTCGCCGTAGTCTAGTAGGTAGAGTGTTCTCTTATTAGACGTAAAGCCTGGGTTCGAGCCTCATGCCAGACATCGAAATTTGAAAAAAAATATTTCTTCGGCGACTTCCTCTCAGCAGATTTCTGGCAAAAACTCTGAGAGTAAATAAAATTGCCATGAAAAGTTTCTCAAATTCTGTCGTTCGGAGTCGACGTTAAACTGTAGGTCCCTCCACTCAGGTATAAAATTAAGGCACACAACATGAGTGGTGTGATAAGCTAGGCCGTTATCCTGACTGCAGGGTTGTAATGGCCAATTATGTATGTATGTATGTATGTAAATTTTAAAGATATTAAATTAAATTAAAGGATATTTATTGGCGAGGAATGAGGGTGTAAAAAATTACTTTATTTTGCCTGGAATTAATGATATAAACAGAAAAAGAATACATGATTATATTAAAGGCAGCACACGGTCGTGTTTGTAATAGCCGCTTAACATCACAATTCACATTCCATTCCAAACACTACAATTTTTTTTCTCGGTGTAATGACTCAACCAACCAAAATACGATAATTTCATGTCAACATGCAGCTCTTGATGTTTACAAAATATATACGCAACTATTATCACATGAACATGTAAACTTACGCATACACTTACGCTTATTTATGCACTTCTCCGGACTACAGTATGTCTTCTGTAAGAAAACGAACGATGCAAAGGTAAAAGAAAACACACACGAAAACAAAATAAAAAAATTCTGACACCCAAAAACGACAGGAAATTCTTAAAGTCTTAACAACAATTACAATAACAACAACAACAACAACAACAATGTTAACAACATTTAAAACAAAAACAAATAAACAAACACTCGGTTCGTTTTTTTCTGGTTCGTTTTTCTTTAACACAACTTTACTTAGCTTTTACTGTTCTGTTGCTGTTGCTTTCTTGGGCAGCTACTCGTACACGTTGACTAATTGTTAGCGACATCACAAGAGAAATTATAAAGTAAGAAAAATAACAACAACAACAACAACAATGAGGGCATTTAAAAAAAGAAAATATTTTAACGAAATGTGGCTGTCATTAGTTGTAACGAACGCAATAACGAAAAGTGTGAGAGAAGTTTGTATAAGTCTTTTCAATACAACAAGTGACATACAGCAAGAAGTAGAGTAGAGAGAATGGAAAAGAAGACAAAATTTTGCAATTAACAAATGTCATGACTCTTAAAGACATGACAGCATAAGATGGCGCTTAACGAAAATGTTTAAAAAAGGACACAAAAAAGAGAGACAAATTAAAACAAAACAAATACAAAAAAAACAGAATGACATTTGAATGCAATTAACAAATCAATGTTATGGAAAGTGGATAAAATAGGGAAAAAGCTGAACATTAATAGAAAAACGTTTAATCGATTATAAATCGTATTAAAAAGGCTTCATTCGCGTGCTTTTCATTGGGCAATCACACACGAGAACAATTATGCTGGCACAAAATGGCAGCTTGTAGGCAAGAGAGGTGAGAAGAGCGGTTTTTTGCTGGCATAATTTTTCAACCATCTTCTACCCCGCACAAATCAATACATAAACAACACACAAAACCAATACACATACATTTATAAAACAGCAGGTTCAGAAAAATAAGTAAAAAAAACTAATACACACAAAGCAGAATACATGTATACAATTTTATGCCAGATGAAATAGTCTCGTGTGTGACTGAAAGAACAAAAATTGTACGGATTAAAAAATAGTCTCGTGTGTAATAGTACATTGTCTAAATTATTACTAACAGCACTTACAGCAGTGTTGCCATAAGGCTGTGTTTTTTTTTTCTAACCCAAGAAGTAAATGAATCATGCCAAAATGATATACAGAAGGCAAGTAGGGAAATACTGGGTATGTAAATCAGGAATTATTCACTGGATGTATACCATAATAGTCACAGCAATAGTGACCTTCTAAGGGGCCGAGAAAACTTAGGCAGAGCAAACAGTTCAAACAAAGTTGGGCACGGTACAGAAACTAGCATGTGTTGGCATAACGCGAACAATGTGAATCCGTCCTATGGCGCCACTGGAGACTCCTCCAAGTCCGCTACTCATAGTAGCTTTGAAGTCTATGGTTAGGTTGATGAGAGACAGCTTTCGGGACCTAATTAATCGATTGTGATTCTGTCTCCCGGACAGAACCAGTAATTTCTATGATGTTGGAAAATGCCTTGCAAGGAGACTTGTATTAAAAGTGAGGAAAGTAAAGTAATCAGGAAGCGGCATATTTATGTATAGAGGAGGGATAGACTCAGAGTCATTCGCCGATGGTCTTAAATAGCTAAGATTTTAACAACTTTATTAAGGTCATGTGTACCACCAAGTATGTACTATATTCAGGCAGAGCTGATTATTTTAGAAGATTAATTATCAAATGGAGGTCGCCGTAAACTAGTAGGTAGTGTGTTGTCTTATTAGACGTAAAGCCCGGGTTCGTATCCCAGGTCAAACATCAAAACGAAATATGAAAAAAAAAATATTTCTTCGACGACTTCCTCTCAACAGATTTCTGGCAAAAACTCTGAGAGTAAATAAACCTGCCATGAAAAACTTTCTCAAAATCTGTCGTTCGGAGTCGACGTTAAACTGTAGGTCCTGCCACTCAAGTATAAAATTAAGGCACACAACATGAGTGGTGTGAGAAGCTAGCCCGTAATCCTGACTGAAGGGTTGTAATGGCTAATTATGTATGTATGTATGTATAATGTTCAAAATCTCTAAAGAAAATATAATATTGCTAGAGAGTCTTTCAAGTTTAAGCATTAATATCCTCCTAATCATACTTTTTTTTGCTTTTATTTCCCTGATTTTCTTTATTCTTTTTTCTTTTCTTCTTATTTTTTATTTTTCTCTCCTTTACAAGCACTTATTGTTCTTCGATTAAGTGCTGCAATCAAAAATTTATTTTTAATAACTGTGTTCTATCGTTTCTCTTCCATTTCCCAATCCACATTCCATGTTTCATTTCGTATTCGCCCTATAACTGAACGTTTGTTGCACAATAAATTTCCTGTCATTAATTTTTATAACAAGTCCGTTGTTATAAGTAACAACGTAGTATGTAAACATACATACTTACGTGGGCGTACGTGTGATTGTGTTTGTAATGCAATACGTCAATTCAATATGTTTTTCGTTTACCTCCATTGGTTCCATGTTTATTAACTTTCTTCTTTCTCTCTCTCTCTCTCTCTCTCTCTCTCTCTCCCTCTCTCTGTGTTATTTTCTATGGCAATTTATTTACTCTGCTCTCTGTTCCTCACTCTCTCTACCACGGTCCCTCTTGTTCGGTGTACGATTGGTGTAACAATCGTGCATTTTCAACCGCTTGGTTGGCATTTAAAAATTTAGTTGTTGTGCTACGTGAGACATTCATGCCATGCCAGTGATGACAACACACTCTTATTTTTCTTGTGATAACAAGAAAAATATTGTGGGACTTTACTTTAAAATTGTTTTTTTAAGTTTCGCACCAAATTCTAAAGGCAGTAAGTGGCGAAAACATATTTTATAAACATACTGGCCCAGAAACCTTTATTACAGTTTCTTTGTTGTGAAAGAGTACCCTTTTTGGTACTGTTTTTGGTACCTCTTTTCCTTCCAAACTAATCCCATATTTTATAAACATAATGGCCCTAAAACTTTTATTTGAGTTTCTTTGCTGTAAAAGCGTACCCTTTTTGGTACTTATTTTGGTACCTCTTTTCCTTCCAAACTAACCCCATATTTTATAAACACACTGGCGCAGAAACCTTTATTACAGTTTCGTTGCTGTGAAAGAGTACCCTTTTTGGTACTTTTTTTGGTACTTCTTTTCCTTCCAAACTAACCCCATATTTTATAACCATAATGGCTCAGAAACTTTTACTATAGTTTCTTTGCTGTGAAAGAGTACCGTTTTTGGTACTTTTTTGGTACCTCTTTTCCTTCCAAACTAACCCCATATTTTATAAAAATAGTGGCCCTGAAACTTTTTTTGCAGTTTCTTTGCTGTAAAAGCGTACCATTTTTGGTACTTTTTTTGGTACCTCTTTGCCTTCCGAACTAACCCCATATTTTATAAACATAATGGCCCAGAAACCTTTATTAAAGTTTCTTTGCTGTAAAAGCGGACCCTTTTTGGTACTTTTTTTTGTACCTCTTTTCCTTCCAAACTATCCCCCAATCATCTTTGTAATCGAAAATAAAATAAAAAATGCTGAAGAACATAAAAAAACTGGACAAAAAGTGCCACTGAAATTTAAAATGAAATGCAAAAACCATGTATTGCTTGCTGTTGCTGCTTTCTTGCTTTACTTGGGTACTTTTTTTATGCTGCCATTTTGCCAGATTTTTTCCTCATAGAGTTTTCATAAAAAGAAAAAGTTGAGGGTTTTTTTTCATTGCCTTTAACATTTTCGGAGTGTAAAATTCAACACATTTTTTCGCATCGCCTTTGGCATCCATTAAAACAAAAAAAAACCTTAAAAGTTTCACGAGCAGACCACGTTGTATCTGTTCATTAAGGGGGGAAGGGGTGGGTGTATATTTAAACAAGGCAGCCAGGGATTTTTAAAACAATCTCGTCCATATGAAATTATGCAAAACTATTCCTATTTTTAAGTTTTTTTTTTTACAAATTCCACTCGAAACACTGTGCCTTGTCAGCGATATATGCTGAACGGCAGCTGTTGGTATGTTGAAATGTTAATGGTGGGCCTTGTTTTGTTTTTTTTTAAACATTTGAAAGATATTTCTTTAAATTGTAAAGTAATGACAGAGTGCCTCATAACAAGAAGTACAAGCCACAATGGGCTTAGCCTCTAACGTGTGCAAGCCTTAACAACCTTTAAGTGTTTTTAACACGTTCTTCCTTTATTGGGCTTATTAGGCGAGAACCGGAGTTAGCCCCTAGCACAGACCTCTCGAATAGAATGAAATACGAAAAAAAAATATTTCTTTCGGCGACTTCTTCTCAGCAATCAGTCGTCTGCCAAAAACTCCAAAAAGTCAATAAAATTGCCATGAAAAATCTCTAATAAATATGTCGTTTGGAATCAACGTAAACTATAGGTTCCGCCACTCATGGATAAATTTAGGCTGTAATCCCGTTAAAAGCGACTAGCTGGCCAGAGCTGGCACACTACTCCCGGAATCCTGTTCAATCGACTTGGGAATGCTACTTGCCTCGATCAAACTGGTCTTCGCGCGGAAATTTATCCGAGACGCCAACCTATCCTGGATCAACGAGGAGTCCTGCTCTACCGCTAGACTCCCCTGGCCCCGGATGGATAGAAGGCGTACCAACCAGTTACTTGGACTTGGTCGCGGCATCATCTCAATCACAGTGGCCATGCTTACAGGTCATTGTGTTATGGGTAGACACGCGGAAAGAATGCGGCTCCCATTTAACGACTTCTGCCGTGGGTGCAGATCCGCTGAGGAGGACGAGACTGTTATCCACTTTCTTTGTCAATGCCCATCTCTTGCTAGGTGCCGATATAGGTTATTTGGCTCTCCGACCCTTGTCAGCTTGACGGAGCTATCGTCCATTGATGTCAAGGATATAGCCGCGTTTATCAAACTTTCTGGCTGGTGTTCCAGCGCGGGGTAGTCGTGCTTTGGATTTGCAGATCATGCGCTGACCGACCTCTCCCTCCTAGGTTCGGGGGAACTTGGTCAGTACAGGAACTGCGTCCACCTGTGGCGTCACAACGGGCCGCTATGCGTGCTCAAGTGAGCTTTTGGTATGAAGCTACCACACTAACCTAACCCGTTAAAAGACTTTCTCTTCTAATGCAACTTTCAAATTTGTTGAAATTATTTCTTGTCACTTCACTTCATTTTACCTTCACGCCAATTTGTCCACGAAAAGTGTTGAAAGTAAGTGTGTGTGCTGGTGTATGTATTTTGGAAACAAGTGTTACCCGAAAAATTGCATTGAAAAAACGAAACGAAAAGAAAAGGAAAAAGAAAAATTAAAATTAAACGAATTTTGTACAAATTGCTGAAGAGAAAAAATGCAAATGAATTTGAATTTGCAAATGTTTTATCCAGGCAGACGGGCAATTTCATTTATTTGGCAAAAGGAATGGCATACGGCGACATAAGTTTGGACACACGCAGTTAACCCAACACTATGTTTTCAAGTTCTGTTGAAAATTAAAAAATAAAGGACTCTACGACAAGGTCCACTACAACAATGTTATAGAAGAGGTGGAACAAACATCAAGTGGTATTGGAAAGCTGTGTCAGGTTGGAAACCACTACCACTGAGTTTTTTGTCAAATACTGCCTAACAACTAGATCAATCAGTGACTCTACTTTGTCTAGGCTCTCAGAGGGAAACCGGAAATGTGATATGTAGGCCAGTTCTTCAACATCATCTGAGATCTAAGCAGTCTCTTATCATTGGAAAACCAAGCGATCCTGACAAAATACTGGCTTTACTTTTCGAATACAAATGTTAGTAGAGGTGTTCACTCCGGTTATACAAAAGTATGGTTGACAACAGCAACGACAGACACTTAGAGCATGGTTATGGTTTTTAAAATTCACAAAAAAGCAACCCCAAGAAAAGGAAAGAACTGAAGAGAATTTACTTTTCCAAAATCCATAGCCAAGTTGATGGAATACGACCAACTGTGGAGCTCTGGCTGAAATGTCTTAACGTTCTCATCTCTTGGGTTCAGAAGACCTTTTGACAGCTAAAACTGTATTTTTCAAATCCTTAAAGATGACATTTCCAATTTATAACAAAAATTTAAAGAAATTCCATTTAAAAAACATATCGTTGGTCTCATGTAGAAAGGCCCTAACTCACACTTTTTTCGAAATTGAGTTTTTTGTGATTTCAATGCATTTAACACAAATACACATTGGAATCACAAAAAAATCAATTTAAAAAAAAAAGTGAGTTAGGGCCTTTCTACATGAGACCAACGATATTAACGCTTACACGTTCATTGTGTTTCAATGCTTGAGTGTATGTTTCTTACTGTTCTTTGCACTTTTTAAACTGTTTAAACGCCATTGTTTGTCTTCGTTTCTTTGAGATTCTCTTTGTCTCGTCAATTTCCACAAAGTTCCTGTTTGTTTACCTCTTGCAATATTAGCATAAACTCTCTCGCACACACATACATAGTATACACTTTCCTGCACACTTGCAATGGTACACATGCTCTTCATACATACATTTATCCTTGACTTGTTCTGTTCTTTTCATTTTTATGTTCTCTTTGTTCGATTTCTTTGCAAATTTTAATATCGTTTTTATTTTGTTGTTGTCTCTCTCACTCTCTCTCTGTCGTTTCTTTGTTCTTGAAGTTGTTCCAGTTCTGCTAAAGAATATTGCTATTGTGTGAGAGAGTGTTTTTTTTTTTTTTTTATAGCTTTACGAGCTAAAGGTTGGGAATCTTCAAAAGACATTGGTAGCCCGGCCTACCAATGTGCACGATTCGCCGCAAGACTTACTCTCGGCTTGCTAAGCGCCTGCGTACTAAACCCAACCTCGTTCGTCACACTTTCAACCATTTGCCCCCCCCGGGACCACAATCAAGTATTACTTCGGGGGGGTGGAGATTCAGCGAGTGCTGCCTTCTGATTCTGCTGATCTTGCTCTCTCAGCCAATCTTTGCCGCATCAAAACCCTCCTCGCGAAAACACATACTGCGTTCCAGTTATCACTTGAGGTTAGCATTAGCCTAACCACATTATCGGGTGTTACCTGGGATCCTAATGTCCTCACCAGGCAAATTCGTTGATCGTCGTACCGCGGGCAGGTAAAGAAAACATGCTCCGCCGTCTCCTTCTCATTACGGCATTCTGGGCATGCTTCATCTACGTCGTGTCCATACTTATAGAGGTATGCTCTATAACATCCGTGGCCCGTTAGCAACTGTGTCAGGTGGAAGTTCACCTGGCCGTGTTTTCTTTTGGTCCATTCGCCTATACTTGGGATGAGTCTGTAGGTCCATCTTCCTTTGCTGGAATTGGACCAGTCTTGTTGCCATCTATCCATGGCATCGTCAACTATTTGCACGGGGTTTAAAAGATTCGTCCCCCTCCTTGCATCCTGTTTCCTCTTCTCTACGTCTACTACTAGTTTCAGGGGCATCATTCCCGCTATCACTAGTGCTGCATCAGTAGACACCGTCCGGAAGGCGGAGATTACCCTGAGAGCTGACCTCCTGTGGGCCGTTTCAATTCCTGCTCTATAGGTCCTCCTATCCATAGCCTCGGCCCATATAGGGGCTGCATATATGGCGACCGATGTCACTACCTTCATCAGTAGCCGTCTTCTCTCCTGTTTCGGGCCTCCTAGGTTAGGCATTAATCGGGCAAGTGCACATGTCGTCGCCGCACATTTCTCACCGATGTACGTCAAGTGTTCCTTAAACGTGAGCCTGTTATCAATCATCACTCCCAAGTATTTAATCGCCTGCTTTGATGTTATGCGCTGGTCACCCACCGTTATGGTAATAAATTCAATCCTCTTTCTACTGCTTACAAGTAGGACATCTGTTTTGTGGTCAGCAAGTTTGAGACCTTTTTCTGTTATCCAGCTTCTGACCGTGCCCACCGCAGTGTTACACGTTCTCACCAATTCGTCTAGATGTTTTCCTCTTATCACCAGGGCAATATCGTCCGCAAATCCAATGATCTGTGCACCTCTAGGGAGTCTAAGCCTCAGTACACCGTCATACATGACGTTCCACAATATAGGGCCCAGGACGGAACCCTGTGGGACGCCCGCAGTCACCGAGTATGACTTTCTGCCGTCGTTCGTGTCGTATATGAGTACTCTATCCTTAAAATAGTCCTTAATTAGTTCCACTAAGTAGTTCGGTACGCCCTTTTCATCCAGGGCAGCTAACGTGGCATCCCAATCCGCAGAGTTGAATGCATTCTTGACGTCCAAGGTGATGATAGCGCAATACTCCTTATCGCCCTCCAGCCAACGCTCACCGCTGATGGCGTCCTTTGCCACTGTCACTACTGTTTCTATTGCATCCAAGGTGGAACGTGCTTTCCGGAAGCCAAATTGGCGATCCGACAGGCCTTCTCCCTCTAGAAATGCTTCTAGTCTCCTACAGATTATCCTCTCCAAAAGTTTCCCGGCTGTGTCTATCATACAGAGCGGGCGGTATCCCGAGGCATCCTGTGCGTTGTTACCCTTCGGAATGAGAACCAGCCTCTGCCTTTTCCATATCCTAGGGAACGTTCTCTCCTGGATACAAGCATTAAAAACTTGCCTAAACAGCTCAGTATTACTCTCAATGGCTGCTTTAAGAGCGATGTTTGGGATCCCGTCAATCCCCGGTGCCTTATTTAGTTTCATCTCCTTGCAGGCCGCCTCAAATTCCTGGCTGCTGACTTCGGTGATTTCCTCTGGAGACCTCATGTCTCGCACGGAGTACGTAATCTCGGCCTTCTGCGGAAAAAGGCTCCTGACGATTGATTGCAGCTCAAGAGCACACGTCGTTGCTGGTGGTCGGAAGCAGTTCAGCTTTCTCATCACCACCTTATATCCAGTTCCCCAAGGATTCTCGTCCACATCGGCGCACATTTCCTTGTAGCATCTTCTCTTGCTGTGTGCAATGGCCCCATTAAGGCTGGCCCTACACCTTCTATACATTTCCCGTAGTTCAGCAAATTCATCACGGCCTCTGGCCCTTTGGAAAAGCCGCCGTGCGCGATTACATTTACGCCTTAGGTCCGCTATATCCGCGTTCCACCAGTAGACGTGTTTCTTTCCAGACATATGGCGCCTCCTTGCCATAGAAACGTTGCAAGCCTCCGTTATGGCGCGCATAAGTCCCGTCGCCTTGTCATTCGCGTTCCCGAATAACCGAATGTCCTCCAATGCGAGGACGAAGGTTTCCCTGTCAAAGGTGGAGTCCTTCCAAAGAGGGTTCGGCGGTGCGGCAGGAACGTTGTGTCCCGTAGAGCGTTCCCGAATTTCGAAAATGATTGCCTGGTGATCACTATGTGTGTAGATGTCAGACACCGACCAGGTAGATGAGGACGCCAGGGAGTCGCTGACAAATGTCAGGTCAATTTTTGAGCAGCGTCCATTCCTCGAGAATGTATCCTTGTCACCACTATTAAGTAACACAACCTCCAACGTTGCAAATGCGTCGAGCAAGCATTCTCCTCTTGTGTTAGTGCATGCCGAGCCCCATTCAACAGCCCAAGCATTGAAATCCCCGGCAATTACCACAGGTCTCACGTTCCTTGCTTCCTTAACGATGTCATCTATTCTGCGTCTAAAGTCTTCTATTGAAAGGCTAGGGGGAAGATAACAGCTGAAGAAATGTACCCCATTAACGGTGCATTTCACAAAGCTCTCCCACCTGTCGTCGACATTCCCCACTGGGAATTTACCACAGGACCATATCGAAGCCTTGTTGCATTTGCTGGTTATCCAACGTTGGTTTCCAGATGTTCTGTAGTGCTCGCTCAGTATTGACAAGTCTATTCTCTGCTCCCGTACAGTCTGCTTAAGCAGCTCCTGCGCCGCTTCGCAATGGTTCAAGTTCAACTGCAGAACTCTCATTTACCCGCGCCTGTTAGCTTCCGTCGTGCCGCCAGATAGTGTGCGCACTTATGTCCTCCGGTGATATGTTTCGCGTCAGCGTCTGGATCGCCTCTGCAGAGAAGGCAGTGGGGGTCACGCCCACAAGCCTTGGCAAGGTGACCCTGCGAACCGCACTTGAAGCAGTGTTTGGACCAGTCGCTATTGCTGCGACACTTTCCAGCTACATGCCCGAAATCTAAGCACTTGTAACATCTCCTTGGGGTCAGCTTCCTCAACAAACGGCAAACTGTCCACCCTACACGCAGTTTGCCAACTTCCTCGGCCCTGCATGCCATCTTCGTGGGGATTGCAAGTATCGCCGTCCTAGTGCCTCCTGGAACGCTTCTGATCGTCTTGAGAGCCGACGGTTGTATTTCGCCGATTTGGTCCTTCCATGCGGCGATTATTTCCTCCTCAGTTGTAACCTCGTCCAGGTATCTCAATTCGAAAGTGGCCTCCTCTGTTATCGTTCTGACCTCTATCTCTTCTGCCAGTAAGTTCTTCAGCTTAGCACGGTGCGTCTCCGTAGCCACCTCGGCTGATCTTCTAAATTCCAAGAGGATTTCGCCCTTTTGTGTCTTCTTCACGAGCTGAACATCCTCCCCGACTGATTTAAGTTCCGGGGCGTTTCTTACCTTCCTTAGAATGTCCGCAAAGGATAGCTTCTCAGTTGGCTTTATAATAACTGCATCCGGTCTTGGAGGTTTTCTGCGCTTCCTAGTTTTCAAGATCCAATCATTTTGCTCTTGAGTGTCTTTCTCTGTCGCTGCAGGCACTACCATAGTCTGGTTCGAAGTCGTTGCTGGTCTCCCTGCCGAGTCGCTACTTCTAGCCTCAGCGGCAGGCTTGACTTGTCCACGAGGACGGATTGTCCTGGTCTTCTTAGATCGTGTTCCCCTTGGTTTCTCCAATTCTTCTCTCTGCCTCTTCGGACCACAAGGTGTCTGCTGTTGTAGGATCGTCTGAGTGCTCCTATCATTGGTTCTGACCTTTTTCTCTTGTTCCGCTACTTTATCCTTAGCGGCTTGCTGGTAAAGTGACGATATAGAGGCCACTAAATCACGCATTGCTTGGTGTATGGACCTTCTTCCTCCGCCCATCATCTCCACGAGTTCGGAAATTCTATCGCCTAGTTTGGTGAATTCATCAACCTCTTTTTCAGGAACTTTGTTCCTCTGCAGCTCCGGTGGTGACGAGTGCGATCGCTCGCCATTCTGCTTCAGCGGTGGTGAGTGGAGCAGCCTCGAAGCCCTCCGGAAAGGGTTCAGGAAAGGGCTGTCCTGCTGGGTCTCCTTTGCACCTTCGGTGCCGGCTGGAGAAGTAGCGCCTGTAAAATTACGTAGATTGTTGTTATTTGTATTAAATTCCATTCTGTTGGGTCCCAACTTGGGGCCGTTATCTTGGATTCGTTGTGTAGTTACCCTTATTGTGGTCCCATGGTTATCTTTGCAATGCAGGGAGGCCATGCGAGGGTTGACACAAGTCCTCATGAGAGCTTGTGTTCAGAGCCAGACCGGGAGCTAAACAGAAGAGATTCTTAACTGCCCCTACACCCCAACTCAACGGGACGAGTCCAAGATCGTTCCCCAAGGCTTGCCAGGTTTTAACGGGACGGAGACGGATGGTGCATTAGCCTGAAAGCCGTCTGGACCAGATGTCACTCCAGCCCATATTGGTAACAGAATACCCCATCCGCCAGCCCATGTCATCAAATCAAAATATTGCAGTGTAGTCCAGTATACCATAATCAGAATCTTACTGGTATCAATTCTGATGCCTATACGACTAGGCTCCGATCGTCACATCCGTTAGAAGCATGCATGATTCCCACGGTGCTATCGTGTTACCACGGTAGTTCAACACTTTGAGCGGCATTGTTTCGCTTTAAAGCATCAGTGTCATTGGGTATATGCCAGACTTTTCATCCGCACCCTCTACCTCTGCCCTCCCATTTAGTCGCCTTTTACGACAAGCAGGGAACCACTGTGGTAGAATTCTAATCCGCTACCACACGGTGTTGTGTGAGAGAGTGTGCATGTGTGTGTTTGTTGTGTTTTGTTTGTCATCCGTTAATATCGCCAGTGTTTGCCAGTGAAAATGTAAGAAGGAGAAGGAGAATCTTTTGTGTAAAGTTTTGTTAAAAAAAAAAAACAACAACATTTACGAAAATACTAATAAAAATTTAATTTAAATCTACAATACAATTCAATTTTCTATTTTTAATTTCTTATTAAAAAGTTTTCATTTCTTATTGTAACGGTTTTTTGAGTTTTCCATTCAATTCATGGGAAACAATTTAACTCAGGCAGCCATTATTCCAATCAGTGTTGCCGTTGTCGTGTAATTGCCGATTTTTGTGTTAAGTAAGTGGGAGTGCACTGCTATTGTATTTTGAATCCATTTGTGCCATACAAAGCCTTGACTTTTCTTGAATCAGTGCCGCACATGCGACCATTTTGTTTATTGACGTAACCGCTGAGTAAGAAATGACGTTCATTGCTGAATGAATTTTTCTTTTTAAATCAACATTGAAAGCCTGTTGTTCTAGCCACTGTAGAAAGTCTTTAAGGCCAATTGATAACTTTAATTGCAAAATGTTAAAGACTAGGAAGTACAAGCTTATAGCATTTGCAAGCTCTAGCATTTGGTGGACTATAACAAGTCGCCGTAGCTTAGTAGGTAGTGTGTTGTTTTATTAGACGTGACGCCACGATTCAAACCCCAGATCAGACAACTCGATCAAAACAAAATATTCCTCTCAGCCATAAAAAGTTTCTCAACAATTTGTCGTCCGAAGTCAGCTTTCAACTGTAGGTCCCGCCACTCAAGTATAAAATTAACACACACAACATGTCTAGTGGTGTGAGAAGCTAGGTCGTACTCCTAACTGAAGGGTTGTAATGTCCAATTATGTATGTATGTATGTATCAGAGATTAACAATGAATCGTTTTTTCGCTACTCATAAGTATTTATGAAATTTTGAGTATGAGTGAGTATTGAAATTCAACTACTCTGATTCATTCATACTCACTACAACATTGATTTATAAGTACAGGTTGCAATGAGTATGCTTACAACGATGACATCAAACTCATACCATTTGAAATATGTATGTTTGATTCATAAGCCTCCTCATTCAGATTCATAAATTTAGAAAAATATTTATAATGCGCATAAATGATTCGAATCATTCCATCAAAATTTATAGTCTTAGTTGTTGTTGCATTTACAAAAAAGAAGAAAGACAAAGATATCAAACAAAGCAAACACACAACCTTCTAGTGAGTATGATAGTGTTCATATGCGAATCATACTTATTTTGTGATTCTTGTAAAGGTTGAGTAAGGGAGATTCGAAATCAAGAACATAGTGCGTATTGTTAAGTATGAGTACGATGAGTACTTCAAACTTTGAATATGAGTAGTATGAGTATGATATTAAAATAAGTATGAATGCGTATAAGTATTAGAAATTATGAGTATGATTCGAATCTACTCTTCTTTTTGAACACATACATACATACATAATTGGCCATTACAACCCTTCAGTCAGGATTACGGTCTAGCTTCCCACACCACTCATGTTGTGTGCCTTAATTTTATACTTGAGTGGCGGGAACTACAGTTTGACGTCGACTCCGAACGACAGATTTTTGAGAAACTTTTTCATGACAGGTTTATTTACTCTCAGAGTTTATGCCAGAAATCTGCTGAGAGGAAGTCGCCGAAGAAATATTTTTTGTCATATTTCGTTGGAGATGTCTGACCTGGGGCTCGAACCCGGGCTTTACATATAATAAGCGCACACACATCCTACTAGACTATGCTTTTGAATACTCATTGCTAATCTCTAGTACGTATATATGTATAACAAACTTTCCCTTAAATACATATATAATTCCTCAATTGTTGAGGTTTCTCGAGGCTTCTTTACAAAAGAAAGGCAAAGAAAAGTTCAAAACTTAGTAACTTTGGGCCACATACCATAAAATTTGTTTTGCAACTTGGAATTTTATCACAGTAACTATGTACGTCATAATTTGACAAAGTTCTAGAATATCCATATATTTATGGATATATGTACAGTGTATTTTTTCTATTGAAAACTCTTCAATATTTTGCTCTTAATTAGTACTACGAAAGAAACCCGTTATAGAAAATGTAATATGCTATAACCCAGCGAGAATTTAAGAGAGATTTCTGTTACAAATTCTAACATTCATTTGGTTTTAACAAATATTTTTAGATATCTAACTAATACCAAAAGATCATACATTTTCTGAATGTAAAGTCTCTCTTCAATAAAATTTTTTTTATTTACTTGATGATATTCAATAAAAAAAATATTGCATTCACAATTATATTTCAAGCACTAACATTTCTGTTTGCTGGGTTATGTTATTAAAAACGATAATACATAAAGCAATTATAAGTTATGTTTTGTTCTCTTTTTCAAGCCAACAACTGCTGAAATAACACAAAAACAAAACACAACGCAAATTAACTAAAAAATGGCTACTAAATAAAATAAACGACAACAACAGCAACAACAACAACGGGAATAATGTCTACAGTTTTAATGAAACAACAGTTACAATCATTAAAATCTTAGCAAATTGAATCATAAACCAAATAAAAGAAAGAAAGAAACAATTGTTGTCCTCTCTAAGCTCTCTGCTGTTCTCTTTAAATTAGCAAAAGAAATAAAAAAAATAAATAAAACAAGCAACAATAAATACTACGTTATATAAATGGAATAACAGAGACAACAACAATAACTAGATAAATAAACAAGAAAACAAAACAAGTCCTGTTTTCAACAAGAAGACAAACGAACAAGGAAACTTAGACACACACACACATATGTACACTCATAGCCAACGACATTCCATAAAAAAATCGGACCCAGTAGCACCCACTGTTAGCTGTTGAACAAGTAGTTGTTGTTGTTGTTATTATAGAAAATGTAAAAAAATCAAAACACTACGACAGCCAACGAGCCAGCCCAGCTACAGCCACAGTCGTATTTTTTTTTTTATTACGTTTCAATTCGCTTGAAATCCTTTAAAATAATAGTTTTGCTATGAGAGACGAAGAGAATTTAAGAAAATGAACATAAAACCGTTACTCTCACTTGGAAACACTTAAAAACACAACAAAAACAGCAACAGCAACAACAACAACAATGAAAACTAAATAAATAAACAGAGAATAAAACTATGCCAAGATGAGAAATACTTTAACTCAAGGATGATGTGCAAATAAACCGTACAAAAGCAATACGAGTACAAAAACAAATAAATTTTAGCAAAATGCAATTGCAATAATAACAACAACAACAACAACATTCAATTGCTATAAAAACAATATTAAAAAGACTGCATACTTACATGCACATGCACATGCACACACACTTACTCAAGATATAAAATCAAGTAAAAGAGAGAAATGAGAACAAGTAAAGAAAAACAATTGAACGGACTGGTATTGAAGTATGTAGTAGTAATTTGATATTTATACTCTACAGAGAGAGCGATCATTTCAACAGTATTTAATGTATTAAGCAAGGAGAAGAGTGTTCATATAAAGAAAACAATCCGGCAGTCCACTTGCTGTTGTAGAACTCATTAAGATGAAATTTCTCTTGAGTAACAAAAACTGTTTACAAGTGCATGTGTTGTGTGCCGTAACAGTGCAGTTTTTACCGTTATTTTCAGTTTTAAGTTTATTTTATTTTTTGCTTGAGAAAATTCCATTTGAGTGTGTGTGTGTGGCATGTTACTAAAATGAAGTTTTCAATTAAAAACTTAACAAAACCATCAATCAAATTTGGCAGCACTTTTGCTTAACCAATGGCTGCAGGTATGTATTGCCATAACAATGCCATGCAATGGGATATGCTGGCATGGTAAGCATTCATCCAAACTTATTGGTTTTTGTAACGGTAAACGCATCTCGATTTCTATTAAACCTCCTCAGGGATGACTCCATGAAATTTATGAGACAAATTAAAGTATTTCAATTTAAATTTGGGAGAGTCTTAAATTCTTGCAACATGAGCTCACTACACTATTTTTAGGTGGGAATATGTGTTTTTCTTCGGCTATAGGGACAAACCAACAACAATTTCTATACTGGATGACAACATGAAGATTGTAATTGGTCGAATATCGCCATATGTGTTGAAAAAACGGAGGCGAAAATTAAAGTTCGCCTATAATCAACATACATCGTAGACACACAGACACCTCAAAAGTAATTAGCAGTCATTCGTTTACCATACATACATACATAATTGGCCATTACAACACTTCAGTGAGGCTTACGGCCTAGCTTCTCACACCACTCATGTTGTGTGCCTTAATTTTATACTTGAGTACAATAGACCTGCAGTTTAACGTCGACTCCGACCGACAGATTTTTGAGAAACTTCTTCATGACAGGTTTATTTACTCTCAGAGTTTTTACGAGAAATCTGCTGAGAGGAAGTCGCCAAAGAAATATTTTTTTTTTATATTTTCGTTTTGATGTCTGGCCTGGGGCTCGAACCCGGGCTTTACGTCTAATAAGCGAACACACTACCTACTAGACTAAAGCGACTTCAATTCATTCGTTTACCGCCCCAAATAAATATCGGGCTTAGTTTTTGTCAGCATAAAAATATTTTCTCTCTCTCTCTCTCTCTCTCTCTCTCTTGGAATTTTGATCTTGTGTTATTCCTTCTTCTGTGTACCGTATGATGTGTGCATTTTGTTGTTGCCTATTGGTCTTGTTTTATTATATGATTGATTTATATGAATTCAGTTTGTTTTTGTCTGTGTAACAATAATTTTTCTCTCTCTTCAAAATATTCTCTGTTTTTCAGTTGCACTAATAGCTTTCGAATTTTAATCAGAACTTTCTTTGAATTTGGGTCTTAAGATCATACATACATACATATGTAATTGGCCATTACAACCGTTCAGCCAGGGTTACGGCCAGGTCTGGTCTGGGGCTCAAACCCGGGTAATAAGCGAACACACTACCTACTAGACTATGGCGACTACAGATCATAAAGCGGTTTTAAAAAAATATTTCCATAACTTGACTCTCTTTTAATAGTTTGTTTGCTTTGATGTTTTTCAAAAAGTAAGCAAACGCATTCAAAAGATCTTTTACCGTGTAGGTCAAGGCAATTAAATTGCGGCTGCTCTTGAACTCTTTTCGATTAACTGTTAAATGATGCTCTTAAGGCAGTGAGTACTTAAAAAACAATGCTAAAGGATAACGGCATTAACCAAATATTTTTAAAATCGACCAAAAGCCCTACAGAGAAAAGAGCGAGAGAGAGAGAGAGAGAGAGTTCTCGGTGCATCAATAGATTTTCTTAATGGAAAAATGTCATTTAAAAACAAGAATACAACAACAGCATTACAACAATGGCTGGCATTAAAGTGGCGTTCATTTGAGTAATGTACATGGTAGCATGTATGTTATATGCATATGTGTTTGTATGTGTTTAAGTGTGTTTATTATCATATTAAAAGTGGGGGAAAAATATAATTTTTATAATGGCAGCAGGCTGGAAACAAAAAATTAAAAACAAAAACAAAAATAAAATGTAATGCAATGAAATGAATAATGGCACTGTAAATGTATTTTATTTGTGTATATGTGTATTTGTGTGTGCCACATGTTGACTGTCTAGCTGCCTGCCAGGCTTATTTTAAAAATGAAAATTGCAAAACGGCCCAGCAATTAACATTAAAATGTCGAAAGCTGCTGTTGCTGCTACTGCCGCTGCTGCAGCTGCATTAAACATGTGGCAATTTGCCAATTGGCTGTCTTTATGTTATAAAACATGATTAAAAAACGTTCTCTTCTTCTTTTTATGAAAAAAACATACATATACACATACACATACACACATGAATAGAGGAAAAACTTAAATTGTAAAATAAAAATCTATAACAGAGAGGATTAAAGTAAAATAAAAAAAAGGAGGAAGAGCTTAGTGTAGTGATTTTAAGAGAAGAGAAGCAAGAACACAATGATTCTCCTTTAAGTTTCCTTTGGCAAAGCCAATACCAACATACAATACACTGGTCAATATGCACACAAGCATACATTTACTTCAAACTGTACTTTAATTTCCCCAATAACTTCGTTAATTTAAATGCTAAATCTACTGGTAATTCCTTAATACATACATACATATATGTATGTACATGTGTGTGTGACCAAGTAGTCCTATAACTTTTGACCAAACACAGCAACAAAAAGAAGAAGAAAAACGAAACGAAAACAAATGCCCTTACCTTGCATTTCTGGCTCATTAGTTGCCTGTGTTGGTTGTTAAAGAACGAACGAACGAACGAACATGTTTGTGCATAAGCATGTCAACCTTTATGTATGTGGTGATATGCAATAGAGTGCATGCATGCATGCATGTATATGAATGTTTGAACGTGTGTGTGTTGCTGCTGCAGTTATAATCAACTATTGGAACATGATGTTGAAACTTGTGTGGCCTAAACCAATAACCCTCATCAATACCAGAATCATTCAACTCTATGACCACAAAGAACAGAAATAAAAGTGACCAAAGCAAAAAAAATTCATAGAAGAGACAAACACTTGCACGTACACACAAACATTATTTACCGGTTTAAATACAAAAATTTTAGTGCAACATACACCGAAAGAAACAAAAGTTTCCTTAGAAGGAAAGATCCCCTTCACATTAATCGCGTACAATGTTTATGCTCTCTTTACAATACCTAGAGAAAGAAAATAATCAGAAGAGAGAGAGAAACAATTAACGGTTAATTAATAAGTTGCCATCCATTTTTCGCATTCACACATACTACATACGCTGATGTTGTTGTTTAACATTTTTCCATTGTGCTATCACACACGAGACTATTTTTTAAGACGCGCAATGTTTGCCCTTTCAGTCACACACGATACTATTTCATCTGGCATAAAATTGTGTACATATACTCTGCTTTGTGTGTATTAGCTTTTTTTCTGAACCTCCTATTTTATAAATGTATGTGTATTGGTTTTGTGTGTTGTTTATGTATTGGTTTGTGTGGGGTAGAAGCTGCTTGAAAAATTATGCCAGCAAAAACCCACTCTTCTCACCTCTCTTGCCAACAAGCTGCCATTTTGTGCCAGCATAATTGTTCTCGTGTGTGATTGCCCATTAAGAATATCTGTTGCTACACCGAGAACTCTTTTCTCTATATGGTTTGGTTTTATGCTGTTATCCCTCCGCATTGTTTGTTTTAGTACTCATTGTCTTTAGAGTACCATTTGACAGTTAATCGTCAAGAATGTAAGAGCGTACACACAATTTAATTGCCTTGACTGATCTAAACAGTAAAAGACCTTTGAAATGCTTCTGTTTACGTTTGTAAAACTTTAAAAGAGAACAAACAACTATTAAAAGAGAGTCAAGCTTTGGAAATCAGTATTGAAAAATTCAGTACTTTAGTACTCTTTTCAGTACTTTTCCATTTCATTTTAAACTGTAGCTTCCGCCAATCATGTATAAAATTAACACACAGAATAAGTGGTGTGAGAAGCTAGGTCCTTATGATCACAAAGGGTTGTATTGACTAATCATGTATGTATGTATTTTTCTACAAAAGTACCATTTGATATAAAAAAAGTACTCTTTCAGTTACAGTTCAGTACCATTTCAATTTTGCAACACTGATGGAAATATTATTAAAAACGGATTTATAACCATAAGAGAAGTTTTCGTTTAAAGACAAATAAACTTGTGATTAAAATTCTGTTCGAATTAGTGTTCAAATGGCCTCTAAAGAAGTTGGCAAGTGACCCTAATTTTCATTAACTAAGAGGCCCAGTTCTAGATGAGTGACCACCTATACAAAGAAAATTGTTGAATCTGTAGACAATATCAATTCAAATGCCTCTCGAAAATGTTACCATTTAGTGCGGATGTAGTCGCCGTAGTCTAGTAGGTAGTGTGTTGGCTTATTAGACGTAAGGCCACGGTTCAAATCCCAGGTCCAGATACCAAAATGAAAATAAAAAAAAAATATTTCTTTAGTGACTTCCTCTCAGAAGATTTCTGGCAAATACTCCGAGAGAAAATAGAATTGCCAATGAAAAGTTTTTCAAAAATCTGTCATTCGTAGTCGACTTTAAACTGTAGGTCCCGCCACTAATGTACTAAATTAACACACACAACATACTATAAGTGGTGTGAGAAACTAGGTCGTAATCCTGACTGAAGGGTTTTATGTATATAGAGGTAGCCGTGTCAGCGGTCCATATTCGCCCGTCCATCACTGTCAACGGCAAGTACAGCCTAAATTGAAGGATGATATGTGCCATACAGCTCATACCAAATTGGATATTCTGCACGAGCATGGTCATTACACGTGGAAACGATATGATTTGGCCATCGAGATCGTGCAATTTGATTCCACTAGAATTGTTTTCTGAAGCCACAGATATGTGCGAATAAGTCACAAGCCACAATGATTCTCAAACCCAACAGAACACTAGCACACAACGCTTAAATTCAGACGGATGTACATATGTGCCAGAACGAAACGTTTGAACGAAATTATCATCAATAGGTCTTTCAAACGAATAAACAATTTCGATAATATCTCACACACACTTTGTTTTGCTTTTTAAATTTAAAAATAGAAAACGTTTAATTAAAGATCCTATAGTTCTAGTATTGTCATTCTATTCATTTTCTCTCAGTGTACAAATTAACAAATTTGTACTTTACGTATGAACTACTATTTTCTTCCTAGAGGTTAAATACAAAATAAAGTACTGTTTTCTCTCTCTCTCTCTCTAAGCAAAAAAAAAAAGAATTACACACTATAAAACTTATGCCAAAATATAACAGTTAAAAAAAAGAGACAAAAAACTAATACGAGCAAATTATTAAAGAGCCAAATACAAGCACAATTAAGGAGAGTGTGGTGAAGAGAAGAGTAAAAAATCAAATGCTTACTTAAATGAAAGTAGATGTGTTTGTATGGGTGTGTGTATAAACATTTGAGTGTCAATATGAGGGTGAATGAGTGCATGAAATGTGTTGTAACCTTCAGGTTTGTTTATTTGAAAATAATTATTGCATGTGTGAGTGTGTGTAAGGTTGAGAACACAAAATTGTCACGCTTTGTGAAAGAAAATGGAAATGTTTTACCATTAACAGTAATTTTATGGGAGTATGTGTGTAAAGAAAACAGTTTTAAAAAATCAAAACTTTATAAAGAAATTAAAGTCAACAACAAAGAGGTTTTATTTTTGTTATTGTTGCGTGTGAAACGCAGGATCAAATAAAATCTCTTTAAATAAGTGTTGCCAATAAATTCAAAAATATTAATCTTTCGATTAAGAATTCTAATATTAAGGAATAAAATCCGGCTTTTTTTGTTGTTATTGCATTCATTTTAAATATGCCTTTTCGGTTACAATACTTCTCCTTTTTAGTTTTTTATTGGTTTTCATTAAAAATTTGCTTAACAATTGGAAAAAGTTTCTGTTTAAACCCAAAACTTTAGCCATAAATACAATCTCAATTGATTTCGCTTTTGGCGTACATAGTTTTGTTTTGTAACTTCAATGGCTTAAAACTTGAACATTAAAAAAATTTTTTTGATTCGATTTTGCAAAAATAGTTTTTTGCCCTCTCATAGCTTCATAAACTCAAAAGCAAATGAAAATAGAAAAAAAAATGCTTTGTTTATTTGCAGAGGTGTGTGTTAAAATTCAATATTAAATGGCAAAAGAAACGATTAAAATAGAATTTAAAAGGTTAAAAATACGTGGGGTTGGCATTTAAGAAACAACGCAGCGATAAGCTTGGATTACAATGAGTGATTTGTTCTTTTTTGTTGTTTTTTGTTGAGTGTAAATTTTTTCCGTTTTTTAAGCATCATTTTTCATCAACTGCACTTAGTTGAACTTTAATCCATTATCCCCTATGCAAAGAGTATAAACCGAAGCTCAGTAGGTACAACAACAAACAGAATTCCCGAATTTGGTGTGCAAATTTGCCAATTATAATTCAAGAACTATCAATGTGCTCTAAAAGGTTCATTATTGGGGACGTTTGAAAGCCTAAGGCATCATTGGGCAATTCTTCTTCAAAAACGATGAAAATGTCAGCGTAACAATCATTGGAACAAAATACTCTGCAATGATTGCTGACATTCTCTTGCACAAAATGAAGAGATGGACTTGGTTGTCACACGGTTTTAAGAAGAAGGTGTCACTTGATACCCGACACGCAAACCCATAAGCTTTTCGGAAGGTGGGTTTGTCAGCAATTAATCTAGTGTTTTGGAGCAGGTCATTTGTCCACCAAGATTAATTAATTTGAAAATATTAAAGAAAACCTGACCTAGAAACCAGAACAGGTCTCCTTGCCCTCTATTTAAAGTGCTCTTTTAACAAAAGCTGTCACGATCGTTATATACACTCGGATTTCCAGGTTGCCGCACGTTCCCGCACTAATCCTTGCCAGCTGAATTCGTTACACCATAAATCAAAATGTACCGGAACCCAGGGCTATTCTCAGAGCGCCTTTAAGGTCCCCCCCTGTAGGCATAAGTCAACCTCAAGCTTTAAGGCCCTTTTCAAAAATTCCAGAGAGAGCGACATCTTGAAACTACAAAGACCAATCGATGTGGATTACATACATACATACATACATAATTGGCCATTACAACCCTTCAGTCAGGATTACGGCCTAGCTTCTCAACATCACTTATGTTGTGTGCGTTAATTTTATACATGAGTGGCGGGACTTACAGTTTAAAGTCAACTCCGAACGACAGTTTTGGCAATTTTTACTCTCAGAGTTTTTGCCAGAAATCTGCTGAGAGGAAGTCGCCAAAAAAATATTTTCATATTTTCGTTTTGATGTCTGACCTGGGATTCGAACTCGGGCCTTTCGTCTAATAAGCCAACACACTACCTACTGGACCACGGCGACTTCAATCGATATGGATTAGCAAAGAAAAACTTTCAAGACAACCTCATTTGGTAAACCCTTTTAAATTGAAACCATGAACAAGCACAGACGAGAACTGTACATTGCACATTTGCCTGAACTATTTTATCAACTTCTTCCTTAAAAAATGTATGCAATGTCATCGGAAAAAAGAGCGCCAATAGTTTTTGGAACACAATTTAGTATGTCCTTGCATTACTTAGATGCTCTATAATATAAATGGCAAATCTTGTAAACTTATGTTAGATGTTATGTGAACTCCCTTATTCCCTTCAAAATATTTTTCTCAATTTCTTTTAAAATTTCCTGTTCTTTTTTGTACGTCCCTTTTACAAAATCCTATTTGATAACATGATCACAGCAGAAATCCATCAAAATTCATTTGTTGCGTTATGGCATTAAATTTAAAATAAAATTTCTCTTCTTGCACTGTTCCTTCCTTCCTTCCTTTCTTTCTTTTCTCTCTCCGTTTTTTTTCTTTCTAGCAAGAATTTCATTTTCAAACTAATGCTTGTATTTACTACAGTTGCAGTACTGCATAAGTTGCGGGGGGGGGAGGTGTATAAGTATTATAACAACTTGTGATGAAATCTAACTGTTGTATAGGCGTATGTGTAAGTGTGTAAGCTTTTGAATACTTGAACTTTCCAATGATCTAAAAGTTTAAGTAACTATAGTTAAATAAATAGTTGTTATAAGGCCAACCAGAGTATTAAAAGAATTTATTTTATATGCTTACAAAGAGTTTTCCGTTCTTTTTTTTAATTTAAAAGAGAAATAAAATGTATTCTTTTATTTAAAACAAAAAAATTAAAATTAAATACCTAAAATCACACTGTTTCCTGTACGAAATCAAAGAATTCATAGGTTAACATCACTGTTAATGAAATGCAAATGTAAACAAAACACTTTAACAGTGCCACCATACCCATCAACCATGTTTTAAATTTTGTAGTTCAGTTGCTCTACTAAAACATAATGTTACATGATGGAAAGGGGAAAGAGAAGGAGTATAACATAACGTTACTTGATGAGAGGAGCAAAACGTCGAAAGAGTGTTGAACACAGAGGCTTAAAAGCTAAACTGTTATATAGACGAGCAACACTACACCAAAAAAAAAAAACAAATAAACGAAGCGATACACAAGCATGCATATACAACTACAGAGACAAAACAAAACAAAGCAAAAAAAAAACATACAATAGAGCTGAAACATAAATTGAAAAGAGCACAGAGATAAGTAAGTGATGGCCTTGTGTCAACTGCAATAGCAATTTCAACAGCAACAACAACACAACTCACACACAAACAATCTAAAAGAGTAAAATAGACAGAAGGGTAAACAACAACAACAAAAACTATAAAATTAATGAATGAATGCATGAATTGTTGGTTTAGTAAGTGACTGTTAGAAAGATGAGCCAGAAGAGAAAAAAACAAAAACAAACATTTGTTATGAAGAAATTTCTTATAAGCAAACATGCCCCCACACACACACTCACAGTATGTATGTGTGTATGCCTACAACAGTGACCGCAAGCTGTTGCTTTTTAAATATAAAAAAAACTAAATCTACAACAACAACATCAATTTAAATAAATGAATAGAATGTCAAAAGAAAATTACATATATGGTTTTACAGTTAAAAGAAAACATAACAACGTGTGTACATGTGTCTACAACAATGAAAGTTACAAAGTTATTCAATGACTCAACCAATGTATGGAAGAATAAGACACAAAAACTTAGGTTATGGCTGGTTGGAAATGCGGAATAGAACACTACACGTGTGTAGATGTAATGTAATGTAAAACAATAGAAATTTTATTACACACACATACACACACACGTACAATAAACTTTCATTGTATGTATGTATTAAAAATAAATAAAAAAAGTAACTGTAATTTAAATTTAACTGAGAACAGCTGCTCCATGTAACACAATATTTTATACAAGTTTCTCACACAGACACACACACACACACACACACACACATGTACACCCACAAAAACTTTTATAAAGTAAAGTTTAACAGCAATTCTATTGAGAAACAAATACAATAACTGCATGTATAACATATGAAAACATCTCGTCAGTGATAAACACCGAATAAAAAGAGCCCTTTAACGTTAATTACATCGGAGTTGTGTTAAATTCGGTTGAATAACATCAAACACTGTTGCGAAGTTGTCCCACGATTGTACTTGTTGTCGTTAATTTTTAAGAAAAACGGTACTCACCGTGCATACACTAAAGCACTTCTATAAAGGCCAGACTTTCCATGAAGTCTTGCAAAAGGCTTGCGGAAAAATACTGCCGGATGCAATCCAGAAATTATGCATTGCGTGTATACCTTGAAGGTCTTGGCAGAGACAACAAATCTACAAACAATTCAAATGGAGTTGTACAAGGTACAGGGTGTACAAGGTGTTCAAATAACATAGACAATGTGAATCTGTACTACAGCGACGCTAGAAACTCTGATTGGATTCAAGTCCGCTGCACATGGTAGTGAAAACCAAAGCTTTGTAGTCCATGGTGAGGTAGATGATAAGCAAGTCGTAACATGAAATTCATTAGGGGAATACGAAATCTAATGAATTGTTTCACTGAAAGGTTCCGCCTTAACTCCACCCTGGACAGAACCAGTAGACAGTATAATTTTGGGAAATGCTTTGCAAGGAGACTTATTAACAAAAATGAATGGAGTAATCTGGAAGCTGTATACTCTTTTCAAGGAGCGATGATTTTGTGGTATATAGATACAAAAAGTTGGTGGTGTGTTGGCTTATTATATGGGAACCCACCGCCTGCGCAAAACGAAATATAAAAAAAATATTTCTTTCGACAACTTTCTCGCAGTAGTCTTCTGGCAAAATCTATGAGAGTGAAGCAAAATTTCCATGAATAGTCCTTTAGAAGTCTGTAGGTCCCGTCACTAACGAATGAAATTAACACATCCAACATGGGTGGGCTAAGGAGCTAGCTTCGTAATTGGTCTTGTATAATGACCACTTAAGTGTTGGCCTTTCAGTTAAGAGGCGTTATATTGAAAATATCATGACCTGCCCACGTATTTTTAAAATAAAAAATAAACAAAGATAGATGTATAGGGTGTTTTTTTATAGAGCAATAGAACTTTAAGTTGCAATAAAACAACGATGGATTATTCGATTGACATGAATTTTATTTATCCGAAAGATAATCTTGTGGCATTACATTTTAAATATGATTTCTGGCATATGACCGCCACGGCTGGCGCGGATGTAGTCCAATCTGGACGTCCAATTTTCGATGACTTTTTCCAACATTTGTGGCCGTATATCGGCAATAACACGGCGAATGTTGTCTTCCAAATGGTCAAGCGTTTGTGGCTTTACCGCATAGACCAATGACTTTACATAGCCCCACAGAAAGTAGTCTAGCGGTGTTAAATCACAAGATCTTGCAGGCCAATTCACAGGTCCAAAACGTGAAATTAGGCGGTCAACAAACGTGTCTTTCAATAAATTGAAATAAAATTGCACTATTTGCAAGGGTTGTTCAGGCATGAGTCTATTCATGATGAATTACCAAACCAAACTGAGAATAAATCACCTGACAGCTGCTAAATCGGTCGCCATCTTGAAAAGTAATGCCAACTTAAAGTTCTATACCTCTATAAAAAACACCCTATACAAAGATTAATTACTCCATCCTTGCCTTGTAAATAAAATTGTTTCCTCTCAAAGGTTAAACTAAACCTACCGCTTTAAAAATTAAAGCTCTCCCATGCCTTCTTGCTTGCAATAGAATCAAAATAAATACATTTTATTATACAACAACAACAACCACAACAACAGCAACAATGTTAAACAAATATACAGTTTTCTTACATGTACAATGTATTACAACAATAGTGATGATGCTGAACAAGATTCACAGCCACAGCAACAATAATCAGTGTGTGTGTTGTTTCTGTTTATTGTAGTATTGCATTGAGGTTGTTGTTGTTGTTCCATTTGTTATGATTTTTCTTTAGAATTGTATTGTTATTGTTGCACTCTGTCTCTCTCTCTCTCTCTGTCAATAATCTTTATAATATTCATACAATGTGACACAATTTGTAAACGATAGGTACAATCAAATGTACACATGCATACAACATACGTATGTACGAACACACATAAAAGTGATGAAAATTTATGCAAATACTTATGAATGCATGTATGTATGCACGAGTATGTCTGTATGTATGTGGAACATATGCATGCAATTTATTGTGTTTGTAGAGGTGTAAAGATGTATTCTAAATACACAAACAAAAAGAAGGAAACAAAAGATTTCTAAAACTTTTTTATTAAAACTCTTAAGTGCCTCGGCCACGTTCAAATTCTGGTGTTCAAATTTTGCATATGTGTTGGTAATATTTGTTTGACGCAGCACAGCAACACATCAAATTGCAGCCTTCAAATTTCATTTTAAAAATGTTGTGGAGAAGACAACATCACATGGTTTTCATCGGAAAAAATTCTTTTATGGTTTTCTTTTTTTTTTGCAAACATTTTTTTTTAAGTTTTCTGAAAGAACATATGGGCTTTTGGTTGGGAGATTGTTTTGTTTTTGTTTGTTTTTTCTTTTAATATGACAAATGATTGTTTCATAGTCATTGCCCTGGCGCAGGCAATTAAAAAAAACAAAAAAAGGAAACTGCGAAGGGTCTTTGGATGAAAGAGTGGTTGAAGAAAAGGGATGCATTTACGCACCAAAATGTTCTCAATGAACTCAAATTGAGTTCTCCAAATAATTTTCAAAACTTTTTAGGGTTGGGCCGAAAATCCAAAACAAGATACTCAAATGTGTGACGCCATCTCTCCGATTCAACGTTTATCTATAACATTGCGTTTTCTTGCTACAGGCAATCCCGTTTCTGATTTAAAATTTGTCAGCGCTATTTCGGAACGAGCAATTGGTCGCATTGTTATAGAAACTTATGGAGAAATAAACAAGATTTTAAAATATAATATAAAAGCAATTAAAACAAATTATTAATGGACTTAATTTTTTCGGTAATAATTTTTATTAAACAAAACAAAGTTCATAAAAATAAATAAACAATATCATAAAATTCATAAATAAAAACAAAACTACATAAAGAATAACAAAACATCTCCTTTTTTATTTTTATTATCATTTTTTTGCTACACACTTTCGAAACACCCGCGAAACAAAGAGTGATGTTACTCCTACGAAATCTGCAGAAAAATGAAATTTGAAGTAATTGCCCGCACACACATCAAATTTGCTTCCAATTTCTGCGGAGCAGGTAGCGAAAATCAAAAGTATTTTGATATTCTTCAATCTCTTCTCAGCCTGTACGTGTGAGGACAGTTTTCTGTACGTGAGAGTACAGTTTTACCAATACAATCACAAAAATGGCAGATTGATCAATCTGGTTTGATCGTGGCTGTGCTGCTTTACACATTGATATGCATACAGACATTCACACTTGCATTTGTATTTACAATTGTATTTACAATGCAACGCATTGAATTTTAGGCTTTCAATAGCTTTTCTATGCATTCGACATTTTCCTTTTGTTTTTGCAGCTCATTCCTGCTGCTCCTGCTCCTCTCTCATAATTTTTTATTGAAATTTTTTTTTGCCAGATTTGGTTTCATTTTGTTGGTGAATTGTTATTATTTGGTGTAGTTGTTGTTTTTTTATAATAAAATCCGAATAAACAATAACAATAAGTGTTGTTGCATTAAAAGCATTATTGTTGTTGTTGTTGTTATTTAACACCAATGCTATGCTTTTCTCATTGTATTTTTTTTGGCTTTTTCTTTAAAAATGTATTCTTCCTGTTCAAAAAAAAAAGAAAAACAAAAAACAAAAGAAACTTTTGGGTTCCAAAACACCTTCATAATGAAAATAAGCAAAACGGTAACGGTAAACAATACACTATGCATGCAAGAGTGTAAGAATTTTGTAAGCATATGCAACACCCTGTTCTTTGGAACAACAATACAATATTGAAAACAAAAGAAATCACATACAGGAGTGAGGTGAGAGAAAAAGAGAATATGTTAGTGCAAGACATAAGTCACCGTGGTCTAGTAGGTAATGTGTTGGCTTATTAGATGAAAGACCCGAGTTCGAATCCCAGGTCAGACATCAAAACGAAAAATATGAAAATATTTCTTCGGCGACTTCCTCTCAGCAGATTTCTGGCAAAAACTCTGAGAGTAAAAATTGCCATGAAAAAGCTTCTCAAAAATTTGTTGTTCGGAGTCGACGTTAAACTGTAGGTCCCACAACTCAAGTATAAAATTAAGGCACACAACATAAGTGGTGTGAGAAGCTAGGTTGTAATCCTGCCTGATGGATTGTAATGGCCAATTATGTATGTATGTTAGTGCAAGACAATTTCTTTTTTGCTGAAAGAAAAGAAAGAAACCAGTTAGGGAATATGTAATAACGTTTTATAAATAAAATAAATCTTTATGCATATGTGTGTGTGTATGCACTGAAAATAGGAACTTTTGCAAAAACTACCGTTATTTTTGTCATCTATTCAAAGGAAAGGAATTAAAAGTCAACTCTTTTAGTGTGTATGATTGTTTGTTTTTTTCTATCTCTCTCTTATTGAAAAAAGTACTGAATACCATTCGAATTTTACGATTTTTTGTTGGTATTTCTAGAAGTTTGTTTTTCACAATAAAAGCTGACAAATTGGCAAACTAAATAGCTACACTGCCAGTGAAGCCTACCGCGAAGGGGTTTTTTTTTCAAAAAAGTTAACCAAAAATAAGAAGATTTCGATTTTAACTGCAACTATGTGTGTACAAATTACAAAGTATTGCACTAGTATTGGTTATTGCCGTTATATTTAGCTGGTTTAGGTTTTTAGTTTTAAGCATCCCATCCTAAAATACTGCAACCAAATTATTTATCTTGATTACTCTCAACCAGATCATTTTCACACTATAATGTAGCCCTCCTCTCTAGAACCGTCCAGATGTTTACTACAGAAGTGCATTAACCCTGCACAGGCTGAAAGTATGTGTTCTAGTGATTCGTTCTCCTCATCAAATATATGAGGCCACACCGAGTGTGCTACTTTGGAGTTTAAGCACACTTTTCGTGCGCTCTACATGCAGTCTTTGAAAAGCTTTTCTGCGTCGTTCTGCCTGTGATGGCATTGTTAATCAAAAGTTCACAGTCTCTTAAACGTCTCCCTAAAATAGAGAATTAATTTCAAAGTTCGACAGTGATGCTACACCTGGCCAGTTCATCTGGTCCTGGTACCCAAGTGATGTGAACATTGGATTATTGTTTGGCTAATTCGTTGAGATATGTGCGACAGTTTACATCGTCTGAGAGTTCATCTCGTTGGAATCTAATGCTTTTATGGCCGCCTGGATATCAGAAAGTGCGGTAATAACTCGGCTAGGGGTATTTGCATCTTCAATAATCCTCGCCGCAACCAGTATTATCCATACCTCTGCCTGGACTATTGCAATCGATTCCGAAAATATTCCAATACAACTTCCTTTAGTTTGGAGTTAACAGTGAAGATTTGTACAGAATCATCTCCGAAGTTTACTGCACCATTTTTCCTGAGCTCTTCATCCGAAAGGGATATCCTGAATTTAATTGAGAAGTCCTATCGCAGTACCAAGTAGTTACTTGGCCCTTCTCCTTAACAAAGTTAATCAAGGAAATGATGCTAAAAGCCACCATTTTGAAATCTTTTGTTTACGAAACATTTTCGTTTTTCTCTTATTTTTTCATTTTCATTCATACATACACTTAAACATGTCATCACCACTGTTATTACTGTGTGGCACCAAAATTAACATGGCATCCTTGTTTCCTTCTCCTTTTCTTACACACTCTCTCGCTGTCTTTGTTAACAGAGGTTGAAACGAAATATAAAGAAAATTTTTCTTCATTTTCTTATCTTAGCGGATGCAATTTAAAAAGTTTTTTTTTCTTCTTCAATTTTTCTTTTTCGCTGCCTTTTATTTTGTTATAAACTTTTGCTTGTTTTTTCCCACACAATTTACGCATAAATTCTTGAATTTCCCAAAATATAACGAAAGAACCCCACCGCGGAAGGAAATATTAAAATGAAACGGGAAGAGAAACAAAAAAAATAAACAGCAACCCAAACAACTGTTTAAGTGCACAATATAACAACAACAACAGCAGCAACAAACAAACAAGCACGGTTGTTAGTAGTATTTGGGCTACAGGGAGAAGAGACTAAGAGAGCACAGAACAACACATAAGTAGCGTAACAGTAGTAACTACACTGTAGTGAGTGTAGTTGTTATTTATTGTTGGGGTAATGCTCAGTTTTTCGCATCTATTTTTTTTCTTCTTCTTCAAAATAAAAACATTGTTAACGGCATGTGAAGGCTATAAACTGATATATTGTCTGTGTGTGTGTTTATGTGTACATAAGGCTTTTGTTATTTTGTTAATGCTTTACAAAATGCATAACAATAATACAAAACTAACAACAACAACAATAATACATATCAATAAATAGAGAGATAAAAAGTATAAACAGAAATGCAATATTTGAGTATTAAAAGTAAATTTACAAATTCTAGCATTTATATGCTGTTTATTTACGTACTTAGAGAAAGTGTCTGTCTCTCTCTCTCTCACACACACACTGCTTGTGAAATAAATGTAAACATTTCAAGGAAATGCTTACTCTGTTTACATTTATTCTTGATTTTTTTCTCTAGATTGAAAGTAATTTGAGAACATAATCTGATTGAATATATTTATTTAATATAATGCAATATTTTAAAAGAAATTGCATTAGAAACTGCATTGCATAGAAAATTGAATTCAATATTGCTAATACAACAAATATGAATGTACAGTCGTGGTTAAAAAACTAGTGAACAAACAATTAAATTCGAGAAAATGTTTAAAATTTAAAAAAAATAACAAAATAAATGAATAATTTGATTAAAGTGTCATTAAAAATTATATCAAAAATAAATAAATAAAATAAATAATTTTAAGATAGGCGCCCTTTTGTAATATCACTGTTAGTCCTTATCCGCGCTACCTGCAACCAACCGAAGTTTCTGATGATGCCACTATTTATAGCCGTATTTGGGGAAACCTGTATCCGGTACACCAGAGAGAAATCAAAGAGAGAACATTGTTATTGACATAATCGATGTTCTATTGCAACGGTAAACTTTTTTACCTCACATGACATCGACAACACTGCTGCCCCGTCTAAACAATTGGAAACTTATAAATCGCCACAAAGCAAGGCTTTATTTGAGACCGGAGATATAGGCGACGAAGTTAATTGATGTCTTTAAAAAAACAACAAAGGCAAAATTTAATAAGAAATGGGCCTAGTGTGAGAATTGGATCAAGTGAGCTGGATAGGCATAGTCTTAATGATTACAAAACAGGTTTCTTTATGGTCGTGTGTTACTTATGATTGGAGATATAGGCGTCGAAGCTAACTAATACCTTCAAATGAGCAATAAAGGAAAAATCGGATCAAAAATGGACCTAGTGTGGCAAATGAACCTAGTGGGCTGGATAGCCATAGTCTTAAGACTTCTAACCCAGGTTTCCTTACGAATGAGATTTACTTGGGACCTGAGATATAGCCGTCAAAGCTAATTGATGTCTTCAAATAAGCAACAAAGGCAAAATCGGATAAAAAATGGACCTAGTGGTGAAACGGACCCAGTGGGCTGGACAGCCATAGTCTCCAGGATTCAAAAACAGGTTTCTTTATTGTCGTGCGTTACATGGAACGGGATATATGATAAAGTACTCTATGTAAATACGGATAAAAATTAAATTTTAGTTAAATGGACTTAAAAATGTTAATAATTCTCATTGAGTTCATATGCATTTATATGTATCTATATCCCACAAAAATGTCGTATTTTTCGCAAGTTGTATTTTTTTGGTAGATGACTTGCACTTTTTTCATGGTCGATGACTTGCATTTCTTGGTCGATGACTTGCATTTTTCTTGGTCGATGACTTGCATTTATTGGTTGATGATTTGCATTTTTCTTGGTCGATGACTTGCATTTTTCTTGGTCGATGATTTGCATTTTTCTTGGTCGATGATTTGCATTTCTTGGTCGATGACTTGTATTTTTCTTGGACGATGACTTGCATTTTTTTGGTCGATGACTTGCATTTCTTGGTCAATTACTTGCATTTCTTGGTCAGTGACTTGCATTTCTTGGTCGATGACTTGCATTTTTCTTGGTCGATGATTTGCATTTCTTTGTCGATGACTTGCATTTTTCTTGGTCGATGATTTGCATTTTTCTTGGTCGATGATTTGCATTTATTAGTCGATGATTTGCATTTTTCTTGGTCAATGATTTGCATTTTTCTTGGTCGATGATTTGCATTTTTCTTGGTCGATGATTTGCATTTTTCTTGGTCGATGATTTGCATTTATTGGTCGATGATTTGCATTTTTCTTGGTCGATGACTTGCATTTTCCTTGGTCGATGATTTGCATTTTTCTTGGTCGATGATTTGCATTTTTCTTGGTCGATGACTTGCATTTTTCTTGGTCGATGATTTGCATATCTTGGTCGATGACTTGCATTTCTTGGTCGCTGACTTGCATTTTTCTTGGTCAATGACTTGCATTTCTTGGTCAATTACTTGCATTTTTCTTAGACGATGACTTGCATTTCTTGGTCGATGACTTGTATTTTTCTTGGACGATGACTTGCATTTCTTGGTCGATGACTTGCATTTCTTGGTCGCTGACTTGCATGTCTTGGTCGATGGCTTGTATTTATTTTTCTTGTTGATGACTTGCATTTTTTGATCGGTTTTGGAGTATTAACATAAGGCGACTTGGCAATGTCGTTGGAGTGGAGGAGGAAAATGCTCTGGCGAGACCAGCATTTAATGCAGGCGTCTGCGAAGAGGATGAGCTTATTTGCGTTTGGTGTGACCAACTGGCGTAGGGGCGCAAGAAGGAAAGGTGCCTGGAAGGATGTGTTAAGGCAGGCCGAAATCCGTTAATCGGGATGTTAATAGCCAATTAAGTAAGTAAGTAAGACTTAAATCTTTTTGCTGCAATGTACAGCATGTCAAAAATGTTGGAGTAAATTTCATAAAAGTGATAACAAAATAGTTTTATTAAAATGAATTAAAATAAATAAAAATATCCAAATTTTGTAAAAAAAATCTATCAATAATTTGCAAAATTCTTTGAAATACAAGTATGTATCAAAAGTGATACATAAGCTAGAATTATGAAACTTTTTTAAAGCTCAATCTACGGTTAAACAGAACTAATTGGCCACATTACCGAGGCATTAAAACCTAGAATGCAATGTTCAATAAAAACTCCCATAACTACGCTAAGCATGCTTCCTTTGAATTGGAACAGTTAGATCCGACGAGACTTTCGATGCGCCCCTTTATCTAGGTTTGGTCAGATTTACCGCGCTCACTTGCTTGAATCCGAAGCTGCCCAGGCGGAGTTAACAGCCTCTACTCTATATCTATCCTAGGCTTGGAGGTTTTTAATAGAGTTCCCAAAGTAGAAGAGTTCCGTGGTTGTGCCATATCTGAAAAATTTCATTCGCAGTGCTCATACTTTCTTACTTAAGTGGTTTTTACAACTGCTTAGTCAGGATTACAACCTAGTTTCTTACAACATCCACATTATGTGTCTGAATTTCATCCATGAGCTGCGGGAACTGCAGTTAAACTGGACGACCCTGAACTATAAATTTTTGAGAAACTTTTCATGGCAATTTTATGTGCTTTTAGAATTTTTGTCAGAAGACTGCTGACAGCAAACCGTGGAAGGATATATTTTTTAAATTTCGTTTTGCTTGAGATGTCTGAGCTGAGGTTGCCTACTAGACTATGGCGACCTTTTAAAGTCCTGAGTCATTCTCAATCCTACTGTCAAGCAGTGGAGCCATCCAATTTGTGTTCTTTGGATTTCTATTCGCCCAGAACCCTATCGATTCCTTCATCAAGAGATCTATGGAGACTTACCAGTCCTCTTTCCCCTCACGATGCCTTAAGGCAGGGGGATATATCTACAGTTTCTAAACAGAAATTTTTTAATTTTCATTTCTACCGAAAATTCTATAAAGAAATCGTAAACGATTTAACGATTTTCTATTTCCAAACGAAATGCTGCACAGCATTTTTCAAATTAAAACAAAACTGGCTACAAAAACTTTGGCGTGAAACTTAAACTGTAACAAGACGTGGCAGCCAAAAGGAGTGCGAAAATGTCATAACAACCAAATACTAAGAATAAGAAGAAAAAGAAATAAAGAAGAAGAAAAATGCATGGTAATAAAAGTGTAACGAAACTAAATAAACTTGGTTAAGTGAAAAAGTTTTACGAAAGAAAAGTTGTTTTCATAATGCAAAAAAGCGCAGAAAACGGATAGGATAGCCAAGGAAATCCAAAAGATACGAAATAAAGTTTAAGAAATAAGACGGGGAAAGGGAAAGGAAAAGGGAAACTACGAGATGGCAGCAAATGGACACTTAACGATGTAATTTGAAAACAATGGCGAACAACACCAACGCTAAGGTGTTTTTATCACTTTCATAATAAAAGTTTTCTGTTTTTAGTTTCAGATTTTTATTAAAAAAAATTTTCTAAGAGAAGATTTTTTTTATAGAAAGTTTTCTAGTGAAACTAAGGAATAAGAAATAAAATTTTGCATTAAACAAATAAATAAAAATTAATCTCTTAAAAGCGTTTTTTACTGTTAACATTTTATTCCAAATAATATTTTTATTTGAAAAAAAAAATTCAAATAACGGGTGATTTTTTTTAAACGTTTTTGTTTTTTAAATTAAAAAACCCATAAACTGCATTAAACATTACATCTTTCCATTGAGCCTAAGTGTGTTGCTGAAGTCTGGATATCAGAAACTCTTATAGAAGCCCGGAACATTGCAATTTAAACGGAAATCATGGCTTTTCTTAGTAACAGAATATTTCCTGAGAATATACTCGTACAGTCTGGCTAACGTAAAGTATCTTTCGAACGTCATTTCGACGTGCAAGCTCCTCCATGAATTATTGGCTTTATCTCCGGGTAACAGCATATTATTCTAAGGGCTCCATACTCTGCAATGGTGTTGCGGACGCACTGACTTACTTAATTGGTCATTATAACCCTTCCGTCAGAATTACAACCTATCTTATCAGTGGCGGGACCAACAGTTAAATATAGAGTCTTAACGATAGATTTGAGAATTTTTTCTATGCAATTGTATTTACTTTTCAAAATTTTTCTCAGAAGACTGCTGAGAGGAAGTCGTCGAAGAAATATTTTTTCTCATCCAAAGAGCTAACTCGCTTCCTACTATATTACGGCGATTTTATTGCTAAACTAATCGTTACTACATTGAAAAACTCTCTCTGTGAACTTTACAAAACTCGTTCCCCTGAAAGATTTACATCTTTTGACTAATGCTTCCTGGGTATACGAGATCTGGGATGATCTTAACCCATGGCAGATTAAACAGCTCATTTTCTTTACCATCTTGACATTTATTATGTGATCTCTGTAGCGGCTAAGCGCACCGTTACGCAATTTCCTCAAAAGTTCCGACTCGAAAAAGAGGCAGAGATCGTCTTTCACTAAACTCACGCGAACGCATGTGATAATACAAGATACCTCATTTATGACTTCCATGAATTGTCTGAATTTAGGTGTCTGTTAAGTGCGCATGGCTTAGGCCATTTCGTGTGGTTTTTTCATGTGTAGTGATACCATCTAATCTAACGAAACTCATTATGTACTCACTCAAGGCAAATTTTGATAACATAAAAGCCTTACTATGCATTTTTGGCGTTGCCACAAGTCACGAATCTATTTTTCTATACTGAAAAACCAAAACTTGAAAAAAAATCACCCGTTATTTTACAAAAGTTTGTTTAATTTTTTAATTACCTTACATTCACCTTAAGCACAACTTGCCATTTATAATGACTTTTTAAAACAGCTGCATAGTTAACGGCATTTCTCTCATTTAATTAAGATTAACACCCGTTACTTTTCTCTTTTGTTATTCATTTTTCATTTGCTTGACTTTCATATCATAATTAAATTTAATATTTATACGGTATTTATACTATGAAATAATAATTTATACACTGGTGTACTGTTAAAAGCTAAATATTTAAATTAAAACACATTTAATGGCTGCTTTTTTTAATAGTTCTTTAAGTAACAATTTTTTACGGTTTTTTTCTTTTTGCTGCTCTTGGTCTTATCACATTCAACACTAACTTAAGAGCATAGAAAATATGGGAGAGCCATGCTCTTTATATCACAACAACCATATGCATGAATACAATATATGTACGTGTGTGTGTGTTTATGGCTTGCAAAATAATATTTTAAAACTGTTAAAACACACACAAACACACGAACTTATAACACCATATAAAAAACAGAGACACTTTGGCTTGAACAATGACTCCCAAATGTCCCTTTTATTTGCACTCACACACCCACACATACACTCAGGCGCTCTCAACAACAAAGAAAAATAATAAAGGAAAATGAAAAATAGAACTCTTTGAGTTATTAAAACTGTGAAAAAGAAAAACAACAACAACAATTCCTTCATTCTTTAAAAGAGAGCTTATGTAAGATAACATGTGTGTGTGTGTGTTTATATTTTAAACTAGAGAATAAACACTTTTGAACACAGTAATATTTTTGTAACCAAAGAAACAAAACAAACAAAAAAATCCCTTCTTCCCTTCACTATCTGCTGTTAACCTTTTTTCTCTTTTTCGTCTTCTCCTTGTCGAATACAATCAAAACTTATATTTCTTCTTCAATATAAAGAGCAGAAGAGATCAAAAAACACCAAAAAAAACGTACACAAAACTAAACCAAACACTCGTTTAGAGAAAAAAATTGCCAATAACTGGGAGTAAAAATGAAACCAAACAAAAGATTTTTTAGGAAGGGAAGGTTAGCTTTTAAGGGAAATTGTATAAAAATAGAAAACTTTCAAATAAAATTTTAAATAAAATAAATTCACATATTTTAATGAACTTAAACGATAAAAAAATAAAATCTGAAGTCGCCGTATTCCAGTAGGTAGTGTGTTGGCTCATTAGACGAAAGCTCGTTGTTCAAAACTTAACTCAGGCAACTCGAACAAAACGAAATATGAAAGTATATTTCCTTTCGCGATTGCCAGCAGACTTTTGGCAAAAACTCTGAGAGTAAAATAAAATTATCTTGAAAAGTTTCTCAACAATTTTTCATTCACTGACGCCGTTAAATTGTAGGTACCTTCCAGAGATCAGCAATAAGTATTCAAAACGATGAGTAGATTCGAATCATACTCAAAATTTCTGATACTTATACGCATTCATACTTATTTCAATATCATACTCATTTTACTCATATTCAAAGTTTGAAATACTCATCGTACTCATACATGTTGTTGATTTCGACTCTCCTTTACTCAACCTTTACAAGAATCACAAAATTAGTATGATTCGCGTACGAACACTATAATATTCACTAGACGGTTGTGTGCTCTGCTTGCTGTCTTTGTCTTTTTAGTTCATGTATCTTTTTTCTTTCTTTGTAAATGCAACAACAACTAAGACTGTAAATTTTAGTGAATGATTCGAATCACTCGAATCATTTATGAGTATTATAAGTATTTTTCTAAAGTTATGAATTTAAATGCGTAGGCTTATGGATCAAACATATTTCGAATGTTATGAGTTTGATGTCAACGTTGTATGCATACTCCTTGCAATCTGTATTTATAAATCAATGCTGTAGTGAATACGAATGAATCAGAGTACATAGTTGAATTTTAATATCACTCATACTCAAAATTTCATGAGTACTAATGAGTAGCGAAAAAACGATTCATTGCTGATCTCTGGTCCCTGCCGCTCATGCATAAGAATAACAAGCATAACATAACTGGTGTGCGAAGGTAGGATGTAATCCTGACTAAATTAATCCTGATGAACAATGTTCTTTTGATTTATAATTGCTGTCCTCGAATCGACATTTTTTTTTTTACTGTTACGGATAAAAATGAACCAAAACGCACATAAGCATACAAAACAAATGGGGTACAACAAAATATACTCATTATACGGTAAACATATTTAAGATTTTGCAAATTTCAAAAACACTACAATATGGAGTGTGCTAATCTAAAATCCTTCACTGTATGTAATCAATTCATCAAAAACTATTTCATAATTTTTTAAAAGACCTTTGACTCCGTAATTAGTTAAGTCACTAAAATAAACAAATTTCCATTGCAGCGAGTTGCCTGAAATACATCAAGACCCCCTACCAGATGTATGGAAAAGATCTCTGTGTGTTACAGTCTAAACATCAAAAACATTTGATGGTATAACTTCCCTTTCATATGTATATATACTGAACCCACAACAAAAATATGGACAGTGGTTATATCTATATCTCTCCCTTTCCTACACACAAAGAACATACATACCACTTTTAGATAACAAACACTAAATCACATACTATTACACGATACCATTGCACTTGCAAATGTAAACTCACATTTTGCCACCGCACAGCACACACACAATATTTAGAGAATTGGAAAAGCAAAATAAAATCCATACAAACACTACTATAACTCTCATATAACACTTACAGGGTGCTAGAGTCAAAGTGATGTCGTTTTTTTGTACTTTTTTAATTTTTTTTTTGTTTCTTTGCTTTAAAAACAAACCCAAGTACATGTTTGAATTGTTTGCCATAGGAGAACTTGAGTAATACTCAATAAGAGAGTTTTACAATGCACAAACGTACATAACTACACACATACATACATGCATACAAACTTGCATTGTGAATCAATTGATTACTTTATGTAAAGCTGATTTAAAAACCTGTCTGTCTATATTTCGTACATATGTTTGCTATTGTTGTTGTTGTTGGTATAAATGTAAGTATATTGTAAAATCTACTGAAAATAACAGTTTTGTTAAAGGATTTGAATTTGTTGTATGAGAGCATTTGTGTTGTTATCTCTTAAGTTAAGTTATGCTTTATAGAGGAGCATTTGCAAATGTTTCTCTCAGCGAATTTAAGAGATATTTATTTTAAGAGAATATTGTTTTAATTATTTAAATTTTGTAAATAATTGTTATTTCCTTTTATTTTCTTTACAGAAATAACCTCAACAAACGTAATTTATTTTTTACCTAAAAAAATGGCTTACAAAAGTATAACAAACTTACAACGCTTGCTAAGCGTCTTAATGGTCTTCATAAGCTTTGTATTGAAGAACAGTTACACACATGCTTTGGCAACAACATCAAATACGTGTGGACCAAATTTTCCTGCCGTCTGCTCTTGTGGCCGTCTAATGTACGAGGGCTCTTATCAATACATAGTGAATTGTACGAATGCCGGCCTGAGAAACACTAGTGTTTTGGAATTTATGCCGCAAGAGGTAGAAATTTTAATATTTAGTGGCAATTTTATACCTGAATTGCCTTGGAATGTGTTTGGCTCGATTAATAACTACAAGAATTTGAACATTGTCGACATGAGCAATAATCATATTCGAGAGATACGCGGCAAAACATATCATCATGTGCAAAATGTTGAAAGGCTTATATTGAATCACAATAACTTGAGCATTTCTCGCGATGATGATGAGGTCAATCATCATCATCCACGTGTATTTTCGAATTTCTTAAATTTGCAAAGTTTGCATTTGACAGATGCCTTCGATGACAATAGTTCACCCCAATTAAGTGAGGATTTGCATGATATTTTTGTAAACAGCCAGCTAATGAAATTGGAAAAGTTGCATTTGGAACAAAACGAAATTACACACTTTAAAGATCGCCGTGTGTTTTGCGATTTGCCTAGCCTAAGGGATTTGCATTTGGGCGATAACTTTCTAAAGGACATTAACTTTGAGGTGAACTGTTTAAAGAATTTGAGATTTTTGGATTTGGAACGCAATAAATTTGAGTTTGTGAAAACCCATGATTTGTTGCTGCTTAACGAGCTGTCGGCACGAGAGGATAGAACTACAAGTTTAATAGTGGATTTCAATTTAAATCCTTTTACGTGTGACTGTAAAATTAGTCCGTTTCGCACATGGATTGGCAATACCAATGTAACTGTACGCAATAAGGAGACTTTAATGTGTTTCCATAATAAAGTGGATCCTTTGCCTATATTGGAACTGGATATGACTGAATGTTCGGCGGCCATAGCAGCAGCCACCATAATGTTCAACACTGCCAACGACAGGCATTATGATAATATGCATGCTGAAACGGGATTGGCACGCCATACGGCTACTTTAATATTTCTTTTGATAGTTTTAAGCATGATTCTATTGGGTCTGGTCATAGCACTCGTCTATGTGAGTCGTGATAAGCTGAAGTTTATGATAACGCCGGTATTCGATAATGTAGCCAAAAAAGTCCAGTACACTTCCATTAAAGATGAGGATTGTCCTGAGGTACATGTCTAGATGGGTACAGGAAAAACTAAACTCTTGTAGATGCCCTCTACCCTAAGCTACACCCCTCCCCCCCCCCCCCCCCCTCATTTGTAGAAATCAAACTGAACGCTGCTTAAGGAACTTTTTTTAAACCCCTGTGACTACCAGTTGCTATATGAAAACGTGTAACATAAAGGAATGATTGGAAACGGTAACGAATTAATTTTAAATTGACTTGCAAAAAATACAATTTAAACAATTTATTTAAAAAGAAAATTTTTTAAATTATTTTTAAAATAAATTTTGTGCCATTAACATTGAGAAAACGTAAAAGAAACAAAAAAAAAACAATTCAATTAAAATAATATCGTATAAATAATTTAAATAATTAAATTATTTTCTAATCAGGTACTTCAGTTAATCAACAATTAAAATATTAACAAATAAAGCATTTAAATTCACTTTTTTTTTAAATAAAATTTAAATGAAAAATTATTTAAAACACATACATATAAAGAACGAAAACATATTTTATATTCTAAATACAATATATAACAATAATTAATACTAAATATTATTAAATATTCATTTTTAATTAAATTAAATTAATTTTAATAACTTTTTATTAAGTCAACAAAAAATCATTAGGGAGGTTCACTTAAGGATTTTCCAAAAGTATAAGACTTTCAACAGAATTTTGACATAATTCGAATGCCCTTGCAAGGATGTGCACTCGAGTTTTCAGAATCGTTGACATATTTGAAGGATTCAGTAAAACTCTAATACTCCTCAAGAAACTTTTGCTATTGGCGAAATAGTTCAATTTAATGTTTGGCCGCCATGTTAGATTTCTTTACCATTATCATCTTCGGCTCCATTCGATTATGATCATCACTACACCTTATGCAACGGACGTATGTAAATCAAACAGAACTTTTAGCTCCTCCGTAGGGCAGTCGCCGTAGTCGAGTAGGTAGTGTGTTCGCTTATAAGACGTAAAGCCCGGTTTCGAGCCCCAGGCCAGACATAATAACGAAATATGAACAAAAATATATTTCTTCGGCGACTTCCTCTCAACAGATTTCTGGCAAAAACTCTGAGAGTAAATAAACCTGCCATGAAAAAGTTTCTCAAAATCTATCGTTCAGAGTCGACGGTAAACTGTAGGTACCGCCACTCAAGTATAAAATTAAGGCACACAACATGAGTGGTGTGAGAAGCTAGGCCGTAATCCGAATTGAATGGCCAATTATGTATACGTATGTATGTAGAGCAGGTTCTTATTTTCTTTAGTTATAAGAACCTATCTTATCCAACAGAATGACCCCATAGACTACAATTGATTTGATTGTTACGGTATACATCTAATGCAACTTTTTAGGTTACCCTCACAAGATTTTCTTGCATATTATAATGAATAATTGTCCCTCTCTAAAATGCTCTGTATAAGAGTATGTGACTTTGGCATGATTTCCGAAGACTGTACACAGAAATCTTGGAATGTCTCCGTAGAAGAGTGGAGAATAGTCAAGTGGTTCTTTAAGCCACAGAATCGATCATGATCACATCAAAAATAATAAGTGAGCACGTCTAGTCCCTGAGCAGGGAAGAGTAAATTTACTGATTACTGGTACAGTTATGCCGTCAAGCGTCAAACTAAACAGTTTTTGAACTTAAATCTCTTATAAACCTCTTAACGGAGGTTTTAATTGAAGCTTTTCAACGAGACTATTTGATTTGGTATTCCAATCTGAAATATTACTTAGACCATATTGACCTCTTAAGGCCACTAACTGGATGACATTGTCGAATAGTGCTTGAATTCTTTGTTCGTTTAGGATATTATAAGGCTTTGGCACAATAGAACTCAAAGAAGATTGCAGTGCGGTCAAGAAGTTATCACAGTTTTATTTCGAGAATCATTAAATATTGCGATGAAAAAACATTTTAATATGGCAACCCTAGAGCGAAGTTATTCTGCCTAAAATGTATGAGTTGTTCTTATATACGTACATGATACCCTTAAGAGAATCCTCTTAATGTTGACAGAAGATTTATTTGAAGAAAACGAATTACTAACCTAACTTAGATTTCTTTTTTATTGTTTTAACAAAATCATATCATTATACATAGTTTTAAATTTTTAAATCGTATATAAAATAAGTTAAACATTTCTCAGTAATAAATAACAAAAACAAAATAAATAAAAAAGAAAGTAACAACAACAACTTAATAACAAATTTACCTTAGATATATCTGTGATTTAAGTTATAGTAGAGTCAAGTTCATCATTTAAATTCAATTCAAAAAAAGAAAACATAAATAATTATTTTATTCTATTACTAATTATGTTTGTAATTAATAAGAAAATATTAATTAATAAAAATAATAATAATTTAAAATTTAACATTTTATTTGCATACATTTTTTTTTACTAATAATTTTTAATAATTTTAAAATTTTTTTCATACCCATAGTATGTATTTTGTTTTAAAATTAATAAATAATTTCTAACGCAATAAACAATATAAACATGAACGAAAAATAATTAAAAAAAAAAACTGTTGTTAGTTGTAATAATTATTTTGATAAGAAAAATTAATATTAAAAAAATAAAAGAAACAAAAACAAAAATTAATAAAGTAAACAGAAAACCAAGAATATTCTTATTTGGCATTTTATTTTGAAATCTTTTAAATAAGGTAAGCAATTAATATTTTTTAATTGGCAGACATTTTGACATTTTAGGTGATTTTTCTCATTGACAGATCACGTTTTGTTCTCGCGTAGGTACAAAATTGAAACCTTCAGGTTGCCGAGGTTAGCTGGTAGGGAACATCCGTTATCTTCTGAGGTCAAGTACTTGGAAGTTGTCCTGGACAGCAAGCTGAACTGGAAACGAAACACTGAGGAAAGAATGAAGAAGGGACTGAATGCTTTCTATCAGTGTAGGAACTCTATAGGTAAGAGTTGGGGTCTTCCGCCAAGCGCCATTCGCTGGATATATCTGGCGATTGTTAGACCGGTTATTACTTATGGTTGCGTTGTTTGGTAGTGTGCCTTAGGTAAAGTTTTCAACGGAAAATCTTAGATAAGGTTCAGTGGATTGCCTTCTTGAGTATCACCGGAGTGAGGAAGAGTTGCCATGAGGCTGCTCTTGACACTATGATCTGTCTGACTCCGTCAAGCGGTGTGCAGCGCATAGTGCCATACGTCTGAGGGAATCGGGCTGCTGGAAACAGCGCTCGATAGGTCACTCCAGAGTTCTGAATGTCGTCTTTCCTGACGGGAGGTATGGACTTTCAGAAAAAGCCATCGACTATATTGTGCCTGAGGCTATGTTCCTGCCTGGCATGAAATGTATACGTATACACAGCTTTGTATGTATTAGTGTTTTTTGCATTCATTTGATATTTGGCTGATTTTTAAAAATGTGCATGTATTAGTGTTGTGCTGGTAGTGCGGGGTTGTAGCTGGTTGAAACTTTACGCCACCAAAAAACCATTGTCTTCACCTCTCTTGCCAATAAACTATTATTTTACGCCAGCGCAATTGTTCGCGTGTGATTAGAGCCATTAATATTAATCAAACTTTATATTCCTTTTTAAATAACCAATTTACGTTACGTTCTTCTAATCACAAAGTGTTGCATTTTGTGTACTTAATATATATAGTGATGGTAACCTTGTCAAATTTGACACCAGCTAAACAGCTGTGTGGTTTTGTTTGCATTTGTAACAATCGGTGCTTTGGTGTTAAAATTAAGGCAATAACAACGTATCCCACAGTAGTATTAAACTAAAACAAGTAAAATTATAAATAAATTTTAATATAAAAATTATTGTTTATAAGCTATAAAGAGAAAATAATTTATATTAATGCATTGCAATTGTTGGATTACTTTCTATTAAATAACAGGGTGTTTCAAAAAACGAAATTAAAATATATTAACTCTACAATTTCTGCGTTTTATTTTTGTTGTAATAAATATTTTGATTATAAATTTTTTTTTGTGCATATCATTTAACAAAGTATAACTCATTTAATAAATAGTATTGTTTATATGCATGCCTTATGCAATAAACAACAGACATAGTATACATTAAGTTATAAAAGAAAGATCTTGTTGCATTTTTATTAATTGTGATATAAATTTAAAATATTTAACAGACGTGAGTTGTAATCACTTGATAAATTTTTGTGTTTTCTTATCGCTTGAATTATCAATTAATTGCCAACGAGTTAAGAAAACAGATTTAATCCGGTTTTTTTCTTTTTTCCATTTCTCTCTTCTGTCTCTTCATACAGATGCTTAGAATTTTTAATAATAGTTTAAATTTGTTAACAAAACAACACTCACTATTAGCTCAACACAACTGTAGCCGTCTACTGCCACTAGCTGTACAACAATTGCTAAAGCAACGTGAATTTAGTTCGGCTAGCAGCTTAATAATGGAGAAATTTGATTTGCCCAAGAGATTACAAGGCAGCACTCCAAGTGTTTGGTAACATAATATTAAATAATTTGTTTCTAACAATTAGTATTTATTACTGCTTTATGATATTGTGTTTTTAGGAATGAATATATTGCTTTGGCTATGCAATATAAGCCCTTAAATTTGGGCCAAGGATTCCCAGATGATGCAGCGCCAGAGTATGTTACAAAAGCTCTGGCCGATATAGCCCAAGATGAGAATCCTTTATTGCATCAGTACACCAGAGGTTTTGTATGTATTTTGTATATATTTTGTATGTAAGCAAAACAATTTATATGCATTTTATTTACATGTGTTCGATTAGGGTCATTTGAGACTTGTGCAGGCCATTGCCAAGTTGTATAGCAAATTATTGCAACGTGAATTAAATCCTTTGAATGAAATTATTATTACTTCGGGAGCCTATGAAGCTTTATATTCCGCCATTATGGGTCATGTAGATGTAGGCGATGAGGTTATTATTATTGAACCATTTTTCGATTGTTACGAACCAATGGTCAAAATGGCTGGCGGCATTGCAAAGTTTATACCCTTAAAGCCGGTAAGTTTCAAATCAATATTTTATCTTAAGGTGAGATTAGGAAATACCTGCATCCGAAAATTAGAGACGGTCTATGTGGTTTTATGATGTTTTTTTGCATATTTCAGACCAAAACCGAAGGTTCAATTTCATCTGCCGACTGGAAACTTGATGAAGATGAATTGAAGAAACTTTTTAATAATAAAACCAAAATGATAATCCTCAATACGCCCCACAATCCTATTGGAAAGGTTTTTAATCTCCAAGAGCTCGAATTAATTGCTGATTTGTGTAAAAAATGGAATGTTCTTTGTGTATCCGATGAGGTTTACGAATGGATGGTATTCGAAAACAACAAACACATACGCATTTGTACATTGCCCGGTATGTGGGAACGTACGGTTACAATTGGTTCGGCAGGTAAAACCTTTTCAGTGACAGGTTGGAAAACTGGTTGGGCTTATGGTCCCGCCAATCTAATACGTAACTTGCAAATGGTTCATCAAAATTCTGTGTACACTTGTCCCACACCTCTGCAAGAAGCTGTTGCAAGAAGTTTTGAGTTGGAAATGACGCGTTTAGATTCAGATGAATGCTTTTTCAAAAGTTTACCACGCGAATTACAAGTTAAACGTGACTTTATGGCTAAATTTTTACTAGAGGCTGGCATGAAGCCAACTATACCCGAAGGTGGCTACTTTATGTTAGCCGATTGGACTAATTTAGGTGAGTTGTTAAGACAAATACAAAAATATATGATAATATATATGTTGTTTTTTTGTTTTGCACGTTTTATAGAAAACAAAATTGATATTAATTCGGAACCAGATAAATATCGCGATTACAAATTTACCAAATGGATGACGAAAAATATGGGTCTACAAGGTATACCGCCAAGTGCCTTTTATAGTGAGTCTCATAAAAACTTGGGCGAAAATTTTGTACGTTATTGTTTTATCAAGAAGCAAGCCAATTTGGAAAAGGCTTCTGAGCTTTTAGAGAAACTAAAGAATAATTAGTTTTTTATTTTTTGCTATGTGATTAAAGTTAAAAGTTAAATTTATTTTTGAATTCTCCGTTGTCGAGAACGGGATTATTTAATAATAATATATTGTATATAATTTTTAAGTAATTTGTTTTTATTCATCCTTAACTGACTTCAGTATCTATTGAACAAATTCCTTTGTCAATAACATAATTGTATAATGCTGTCGGTTTACTGTGAATCCCCCGGAAAATATTATATATGAATTTGGAGATCGACAAAATAAAAATTTTAAACGTGAACGTAATCAAGTTCAGAGCAGTGATCAAGTAGACTTAATGTAAGTGAAATCAATCAATCAATTTCAATAGCATTTTCTCTTAATGAATATAAAAGTTTATAAATTCTTTAAGAATTAAATAAGTTACACCGTACACGATTCTAACATTGAAAAAGACAAAGTTATCAGCTGTAACTGATGAGGAAATTCTTCTAAGCTTGTGGAAATAACAACAGATTGACATTAGATTATATTGCCAATAAATTTAAAGGTTTTTTCAATATTTTATTGAAATTCGAATTTTAAATTTAACGATTTCATATGTTTACGCTAAACATAGGATATAGGAAGGGTTGTTTGGTCTGGTCACCTGATTCTTTGTTTACTTTTTAACAAAAGTTTCATGTTTTTTGTGAAGTTGTTATTAGAATTCAATTGAATTTTTCTACATTAAAAATTTTATTCTATGTGCCTTTTCAAAATAAACGACTTCTTTCTTATAAAATTATAACCATTATTAACATAACCTCACTTTATTAACTTGTGTTTTTTCACTTCGACATATTCTCTACGCACAACAACAATGTTTACTACACTGGCAAACTACTCACCACCACCATATGATTACATAAGGCCAAACAATTTCTTTTTTATAATATCTTATGAATACTTTTATTATTTTGGGGCCGCTTCACAAGATGTTTAGTTTTTTTTTATAAAATAAATTTAACTAAATTCAACCAACATTTATAGGCTCGCCTCTCACGCTCTTGAATTTTTCTTTATTATTGTTGTTGTATTTGTTTAACACAGCATTTTGGGAAAATTGGTATTAAGAATTTACATGTCGTACACGGATTTAAGAGCCAACTCGGGTTTGTCGTAGTTCAATTCTTCAGGTGTGGGAACACCCAATTCAGTGAGGGTTGGGCGAACAGAGTTGATGATGAAGGGATAGATTTCATCGACGTTATCACCACACTTGTCCTTAACACCTTCCAACCACCTGATGGCCAAAGCAATGTCGTTAACGCGACGGCAAGCTTTTAAGCCAGCTTCGACAATTTTGGGAGCTGGTACCAAATCCATACCCAACAAATCGTTCATGCCTTTACGTACCTCCCAGCCATCGATGTCGGAACGGTTGAAGTAGTCTTCATAACGTTTGTCGAATTCTTCGGCAGAAATATCGTTACCATGAGAAGCACGTACGGCACCCACACGGCTGGTAACTCCAATGGAGCTACGCAAAACGTTGGAAATTTGACTGGCAGCAAGACGGAACATACTATTTTGGAATAAAAATTATAATAATAATATATCAAATGCCAGAGAAAATTGGTTAAGTAATCGATTAGCAACCTGAATTGTCTCTTTGATTTGTTCGTGTTGAGAAAAATCTACACAGAAAATGAAAAACTGTCAAAATTCTTATCAAATGTCTAACAACTATATGTGTACGAACGGTATGTAACATAAGCTGTTTCATAAATCATTTAAATGTTGTATGCAACCCTGTAAAAAGTGTGTAAATGAAAGAATGACAAGACGAAAATGCCAATAAAATGGATTCAGTAGATTTTTTCATTTGAAAGAGGAATTGGGTGCAAATTTCATTCTACTTGCTACAAGACACTCGGAAAAAAAAGAAGAGCGACTAGAAAGGCGTTGAATACTTTTTCGTTATAGGCTTTTAGTTACGGTGGAAATTATAAAACTCGTATAAAATATTTTATTAATATTATAAATCCTACATTCATAAAAAAAGAAAATGGCTCCAACAGCAGGGTAAGTACAGAAAAGCCCTCAAATGGCTACCAATTAATATTATTGTAAAAAACAAAAGAAAGTGTAAAAAGTTAGAAAATTAAAAAGAAAAAAAAACGAGGAGACAGGCATGGTAAAATGATAATTCTAATGCACACACTAACACACATGCACGCATTTTGTTAATCAGGGCGGTAGGTTACTAAACTTTAAGGTTCTCTGTTCTTTGGCTTCATTTTTTAATTTTAAACAAAATAATTTTTGTTAATGTGCAAATTTTCATTTAATTGAATTTTAATTTAAATTTATTATATTCATGCTTTTGTCTTTCATTAAACGTGTTATTTAGGGCCGGCGTTCTTCATTGTGTATGTTTTTTTGTTTCCATCGAGTTTGCATGTTCGTATTTTTACATTGTTCTCTTTGTTGTTGTTGTGTTGCTTGTTACAAGTAAAACCTTTTAGGGGGTTAATCCATGTGAAAACCTTTATTCGTATTTTGTTTACGAAATGATATTTAATTAATTTTTGTGAAATTAATAGAAATTAGTATATGTGAGGTTAGGTTTAGTCATTTCATTTGGCATATTCTCGAAAAGTGTTGGCTTCTCAAGCATTTTTTTCTATTGTTCAGTTCATTTGTTGTTGTGCCGCTATTTCAGGCAGACAAATTGCTTTTGGAAAGGGATGCCAGATCAAAGCCAAATATTTTTTTTAGGAATTAAAACGGGGAAAACCAACTTTCTATCATTCTATTCAAAATGTGGTCCTAGCTACCAATTTATTTAACAGTGTTAGATTTCAGGCTATCGACAGTTTATAAGAACATATTTATGTAGTTAAGGGTTTTTTATAATGTATGCACTTTCGATCGTTAGAAGTCGCTCGTCTTAAAACACCGGGGTTAGATCAAGGTAATTATTATAAAAGAAGGCATGAATAGTAAATATTGCTGATTGTTACAATTGAAAAGTGCAGGAAGCCCGTGAGTACTGGAAACAGAAAAACTTGGTGGTTTATCACTATGAAACCAGATATAAGCCCGAATTGTAGAAGTAGTAGAGCTTCTAACGGATTAACAATTAAGTCAAAGACTCGAGAACATTTTAAAGTTATTAGATTATATTTCTAGTGCATTGTTGAAATTCTATTACGATAACATTTGTGTACTTACTTTATATACATTTTTTTTTTAAACAGAACTGTACCACCCCCAATTTCTTGGGCCCAAAGAAACGATCTACTATACGTCATAATTGATGTAGAATGCAAGGACATTGATTACAAGTAAATATTTTGAAATTAAATTACCTTTTTTGTGGCAGTTTAGCATTAATTTTCTTCTCCAACAACAGGGTTACGGAAAATAGTTTCACATTTAAGGGCATCAATGCGCTAGACGCCGATAAAAAATACGATGTCACATTAAATTTCTTGAATCCCGTTAATCCTGATACAGTTGTAAGCAAAAATATTGGTAGATGTATTGAATACACCATTTACAAAAAAGAATCTGGTCCTTTCTGGAAATCCCTAACCAATGACAAAACTAAATTACACTTCCTTAAAGCGAATTTCACCAAATGGAAAAATGAGTCTGATGATGAAGATGGTAAGCGAAAAAAATGGAATTAAAAATTAGAGCTTGTATTAACTAAGAAATATTGTTAACTATTTTTAGATATTGGTTCCGCCAATCCATTTACTGACTTGTTATCAGGGTCAGATAATAGATTTGATGACTTCAACATCGACGATGATGATGATTCCGACGATAATATTCCAACTTTATCACAAAATGATGATGATGAAGACGACAAGAAGGATGCAGAAAAGAAATAGTTTAACAATTTATGTTAAACCGCTTTTATATATATAAATTAAAAAAAAAAAAAGAAAACAAAACAAAATACTTCTCTTAATATTAGCATGAACATTAATTGCTTTTTAACAAAACAAAGAAATTTTATTTGAAATTTTCTCTTATGAAAATAGTAAAGAAAATTCATACATTAAAGATAAAATAACGTTGACTTAAAAAACAAAAAAAGAAGAACAAATAAAGGAATAATTGTACACAAATTATTTAAAATACCACACCAAGAGACAGTAAAAATCCTTTATATTTTCAAAAGACTACTCTTCAAATATATTCAGAACTATGCTGTAGTGTTATTCTTTATATATGTATTTACATATATACAGGAAATACAATTTATGTAATTAAAACAAAGAAAACGACAGCATAAACATTAAAGAACAATCACAAACAATTTATAATTTTCCTTATTTCAAAGACCTTTTCAATCAACTAAAGGTTTGAAAATAATATTCTTAATTAATTAATGGAAACAGTATAAAAATTACAAAAAATGAAAGACAAAATACCAAAATTCTTAATATAATTTACGTTTCCTGTACATAAAGGAAGGTAATCGCGTACGATTAAGAGTTATTTGCAAAATAAAAATTTAATTTTATAAATACCCACAGTTGAAGTGTTTATTTTTAGACGATATCATTGAATTGCCTATTTAAATCCACACAGGAATTATCACGGAACATATGGCATCCTTCTACACAATAATTTATGGTGATCGTATTTTAAATTGAGCGGCAACACTACTTTTGTTGCCACAACAAAATTATTTTTTTTCCGCTCATAGCAACGGGATTTTGTCATTTGTTTTGATTTATATTTCTGTATCGTGTTTGCCGGTAAGAAAATTGAAAATTTTATATTTCTACGCGCTGCTTTTATTTGTTAAAGGAAATGGTAAGTTTTAAATAGTTGTTCAAAATAAAATTACGAATGTTTTAATGAATTTAAAGCTTTCTTTATATAATTAAGTTCGAACTAATTTTAAATTCTATTTAACAATTACAGACCAACCGCTATATAAGCCATCTTTGTTTTATAGCCGAATGGTATCAGGAGGAAGCCAGTATTATTCGGACCTATATGATATGCTATTACATTCACGACAATGCCATAGAAATTGTAAATATATTTAAAAAAATTTTAAATAATTTTGGTTAAAGTACACGGATCATTATTTTTGTGATAATAGTATGACCAGAAAACAAAGAAAACATTTTTAAGGCGCATAAAAATGCCTGAACTATCTGAGAAGGATTTTTTTGTTGGGTCAAAAATCAATATATTTGGACGACAATTTGATATAGTCGATTACGGTGATGAAATGACTAAAAATATTCTTGCAAAATATCGAAAAAGGTACGTAAATCATTGTTTGCATATTGTAAGGTGAAGTAAAAAGAAATCTATTAGAATGGAAAATGGAATAGACAGCCATCCTTTTTATAATGGATCTCCAGTTTGAGATTCTTACAAAAGGTCCAGAAACAATGCCATATTAGCGTATTCTTACTTTCACACAGCTTTTCCTCATCTTGGTAAGCTCTTTATCCAGTAGTTTCCAACTCGTATGAGTGGCTATTTCCCTCCAACGGCAGCTATTCCCTTCCAAGCGAATTCATTTGCTACTACTGATTTCCCGCTTGATCAGCATTTGATTTGTCCGTGTCTATAATACTCCGTTTAAGATTGGGTTGGGCCAGAACATTTCTTTTTACTATACCCTAGACTGATAGATTAAGCGCTATGATGAAAGCTTAGCTGTTGGTGAGAAAGTACTTTTTACACCAAACTGTGTGCACAGAGGATAACGAAATTAAAATGTAAAACAAACAACAGAAAGCAAAGTGCCCTCACATACGCAAGAACTTCCTAAAAAAATCATTGAACATAAGAAACTAAACCAAAGATGATTATGCTACAAATCATTTCACAATCATGCTTTGTAGCACACAAGCAGGGATTAAGAATACGCGTACCATCTTTTAGTTAAGCTTTCATCATCGCTGCCACTTGATCACCAGCTTTATACGATTAGATGTGATATCAAAATCATTTTATATAACTTTGCAGAACCTTTATTTTACTGAAGAATAGCATATTACAACATTTGGGTATGGTATTGAGCTCCTTAATAGATTGTGGTTTTAGTATCAGTAGAGGTTTAATGGTACATTTCACGGCCGAACAGGTTAAAGATTTCTTAAGTGAACGCAACAAAGGTGATGTACAAACATCGTAAGTTACAATTAATATTTTAATATTTCTCTTTAAATTCTAATATATTTATTATCATATATCGTATAGCATACTTATGAATCAGTTGTTAGCTGGTCCTTCGATTGGTTTTGAACTAATCGCTGACAATGCTATGGAAAAAATTAAAAACTGTCAAAGTCAAACCAAGGAATGCTTAAATGACAGCGATATACCGCCAGCTTTGAAAGCTTTATTTGAAAAGGAAGACATACGTAATGGCATCTATTGTTCCCAGTCAGATGAAGAAGTTGCAATGGTAAGTGATAAAGAGTTTTCTAAACAATTTTCATTCCATACAATTTTAAATGAAATTGTTTTATTATTTACTTTAGGATACAAATTATTTTTTTGATTCAAAACAAGGTTTACAAAGTCCTGTTATATTGAAAAATTCTACTTTGGCTGTTATAAAACCACATGCCATCAAAGAGGGTAATTTGGGTAAAATTATATCGGAAATAACATCGAATGGTTTTAAAATAACCGCTTTAAGAATGCATATTTTGGAAAAAGTCAATTGTAGTGAATTTTATGAAGTCTATCGAGGCATTGTACCCGAATATATTGTAAGTTGTTCTTTGTTTTTTAACTTTTTAATCCGTGTTTGCTTATAAGACTTTATTTTTCAATATTCTACAGCCTATGGTGTCACAGCTTGCTAGTGGCGTCAGTATGTCTTTGGAAATTGTTTGCACTGATCCAAATAAAAACAGTTATGAAGAATTTCGCAAATTTTGTGGACCAATGGATCCGGTAAGTCGATTACTACTTTTGTTTTATTATAGAAATTTTGTTTTAATCTCGCTAAGAAAAGATAAATCGATCAATTTAGGGTATATATTTATTTTATTTACAATATTTACAATCCTTTTAAAAATTTAATTGAGGATGCACGACGTTATTATACTTTTTTCTGTTAAGTAAACTTTTATTCTCTATAAAAATATCGGTTTAGATGACTAGGGCAAAAGTTCTATTGATATGTATGTATGTAACGGGTGATTTTTTTAAGTATTTCTGTTTATTATTAAATAACCGTGAATATGCCGTAAATGGTACATTCCAAAGATCCAGTTTCGGACATACTTTTTCTATTATTTAGCTGTAATGCGCTCTTTCAGGGGCTGGAATTGTGTATGCCCAATATCACGTATATCCACAAACATAATATAATGGTGTCAAAACGAAATAGTTTGGCGGCCAGTGAATTGCTCCAACACGTGAAATCAATTGTTCACCAAACTCCTCACTCAATAGGTATGTGATATGGCGTGCTGTTTAGTATGTTGCACCATTATATTGAAATAACGTGTCAACCAAGTACAATTCTTACAATAACTTGCTACGTTGACGTAAACTTTGCGATTTTCATCATTCTTGAAAAAGTACACTCAAGTGATGTTACCGTACCAAACACTTCGCTTTTCAGGATATATTCGTAACTCTTGAACTAGCTTTGTCCGCTCTTCGCACTAAATTCGGAAATTCTGTTCATTAATGTATCCATTGAAGCAAAAATTAGTTTTGTGTCTCAAGATTATTTCCCAAAAGAAACACTTTTCTCACAAAACACGAATATTCGTGGTGAAATGCTTTTCACGAACCGTTTTAATTTAAGCATTTTTAGCATTGTCCCAAAATTTATGGGCCTTTGGCTCGAAATCAATTTTATAACTGCGTGCAGGACCGCGCACAGGAAAGGGCAAAAAGGCCTTTTTAATGACGACAGGTATCCATAAATTCATTGGAACACCTTCGCAATGTAGCTTATGTTTCGCTGTTCTGTCACTACCACAACGGATTGTGCTTTAGTAAAATAAAGGGGCTTGTTCCCGAAAGCCACATATACTTAAATAACACTAGTCGAGTGTCCAGTGGAACGCAAACAGAAAATTAGCTCTTCCGTCGCATTATAACACATATGAAATGTTCTTCCTGCAAAAGTTTTTCCTGCCCCAACGAATTAAATCTAACTTTCATATACACTACTTCCTATTTCCAACAATCTAGTTCACTAGTTCCGACACAATCCTTTCCATTAATGGGGGTCAGTCCCCAGCGGTTTGTACAAAAACACCATCCGTTATATATGTACCATTATACCAAATATACTACAAAGATCTCACGAATATTTAAGGAATGTCAGTTAAGGAATATTATAGCAACCATTGCTAGTATTTTTGGTTTTAAGATTTAAATTTAGAAAGCATGTAAAACATTCGAGCTAAAAATTATAATTTTCAAAAGATTTTCAAATTATTTTTTCTCACGAACTAAAATTATTTTTTTTTTTTGCACTGGTTACACTTATTCCGGCACATGTTTGGATACTGTGGCAATTGTTTTTATAAGTTTTTTTTTTTGTGTTTTCTCTTCTTTATAGGAGATTGCCAAACTTTTGCGTCCTCATACTTTAAGAGCCAAATATGGTTCTAGCAAAACTTTAAATGCCGTCCATTGCACTGATTTGCCCGATGATACTATCTTAGAAATACAATATTTATTCAAAATTTTAGAGTAATTAATATTTGAATTGCTCTGTCTCGTCTTAATATAAATAATTTCATTTACATTTTTTTTGTTGTATCTAAATATAAATACATATATTTTTATTAACTTTTATAAACAACAAAACAAAAAAAAAAAAAAAGATCGTTCGAAATAATATAACCAACAAAATTTGACTATCAGTTCTTTATCAAAGAAAACCAATTAATACTACCATTTAAACATTAACAACCATTTGGGTATTATTACTTGTACTGGGTGCATCATCTGTTAAACTATGTAATGGAGTACTTTCCGAATACGTTGGGGCTACCTCCAGAGAATTTCGACTAGCATAGTGATGGCCCAAACGTTCTTGTAATACGTAATCGTAAGCCAAAAACGTATAAATAACAATGGCAATGATCATAAGAATGGCATAAAAGAAAAATTCATCACTTTGATTGGCAAATATATTCAATTCTGTTATCAAAACCACAATAAGATTGCCAAAAGCATTATTTAAAAACCAAGCAGCAGTGACCACCGATTTCATAGAAACAGGGGCCTAAAAAGAAAAAAAAATATCAAAACGGAAGAAATATTTCAAAATAAAACTAAAATACCTGTGTAAATGCAAATTGTAAACCCGGTATGGAAAGCAACAATTCGCCCAGCATGATTAATACAAATTGTGGTATTTGCCATAATATGTTAACGGATTTGGAAGGCATGGACTTTAAAAATAAAACAAAAGGTAATTTTTTCATGTTTAATATGTTCTACATGAGATGTTTGTTTATTACACTTACCAAAATATATCTTTGAAGTGCTCCGGCACTTATAAATGAAAATGCTGAAAACACGCCACCCAAAGTAACGCTTTGCAAAGGCTTTAATTCATAATTGAAGCAACATTTTAAAAAAGGTTTCATTAAATATTGCCACATAGGTATTAAGATGAATAGAAATATTGGACCCATAGCTTTGGCCTGATCTGGTTGTATGGTAACACTACCCGCTATAGTTGTATTCATAAGTGAAGCCTGAAAAGTCCAGCTCGAATCTTGTTGAGCCAATAATGCAAAATAAATAGGCAAAGGCAAAAATAATTTGGCCAACTAAAGTCGTACATTTGAAATTAAAATTAAATTCAGTTTGTTATGTTTTTTAAGGCTTCATACATACCTTTAAAACTTTGGCCACATCATTGACAAATCTTTCATCATATTTGCCCACTGCATAGTGCAGCCAATAGGAACGTGTTGTTATATTAGCTGTTTTAGACCATTTTCTAGCTAGAGCATGCTTAATACAACCATAGAATTTTAACAGAATATTTTCCTCACTTAGCTTTTCCTCTTTGTAATATAACTTGCCAATATTAAAAGTAACTAAGTTAAATAAATAGTTTGAAATTAATTTTTTTCTTTATTATACTACTCTGTTGTCTTACCCCACGCTACAAAGAATGATGAAGCCAATGTACCGAATACCGCCGGATAACAGCCTTTTTTATTGAAACATGTTGTATTCGCTCGCACCATAGGTGGTAATATTTTACTCAAGAATATACCCACATAGTAAACAAAATAATATAAACTAAAGTATTCTGCCAATTGTTTTGCCTGTTGGGGTAATTGAAATTGCATAGCACCCAATGAAGTTATACAAGCTCTTGATGAGCCATTACCAATGGCTATAAATAGTAAGGATATGGAAACTAGAAATCTGTAATATTAAAAGCAAGAGTTTAATTTTTGTTTCTTTAATTTTTTTTTATTGCTACTCACACCAATGATATGCCCATATAAGGTAGAGCCGTTAGTACTAAAAGTGTCCAACCAAAGGCATATAGAAAATAGAAACCAGTTATTGTTCTTACATTGCCTATATAACTATCAGCTAGTATTGCTCCAAATATTGGACAAAACTGTCCAAAGAAATTGAAAATATGCAAAACAACTGTTGATAGACTTTCACTAAAATATAAATCATCTCGCAAGTATAATGCTAGTATAGCTGAAATTGTACGAAATTAATTAATTAATGATCATATGTATGTGTGTATATGGTATAAACAAAAAGAAACAAAACAACATTTAAAGGTCCTGAACTTGGCATACTAAAAACAAATAGAAGAACAATAATTATACAGATAAATACCAACAAAGATTATGATTCAAAGCTAATATTAAAATATTGATAATTTGTTTGTTTTTTTATTATTGTTAAAAAAAAATGCACTTGAGACAATACACATCATAATTAATAGCAATAACTTTGAAACAAATTAATAATATTTAACTGAAAGTTCCTTAACAATAGCAAAGAAGAACCTCCTTAATTCAACCTGATAGGGAGACGATAAACAGAGGTTGTCTTTCCCGCAAGGATAATATTTGATAATAACGCATTAATGCACAATGAGTCGCTCACAGAAGAAGAATACAAGTTTAGACAGATTTTCATTTCACCTTTGACATAGTTCAAATCGTTTATTTTGCAATAAAATTGAAATGATGAAACCTCTTATAAATTTATCATCTCTACACGAGCCTCTTATTAGAATTATTAAATAGAGTACGATGATCTCGGACTAATATTAATCTGTTTTGTTTTCTTTGCACAAATGAATCATTGTTAAAAATATTTGAATATGTAAAGTCGTTCGAAATTCTTTTGTTTTATAAAAAATTAAATTAAATACCAAAGCCGAAAACGTAAAAGAATATGTCAATAATACAATATTTTTTAATTTATTGTATTCGACAAAATTAAACCAGGTTTATGTAAACTTTTCAAACCAAAAGTAACATTATATCAGAAAAAGACATACAAATAATTATCCCTACCCATAATTAACCGGTTTTAAGCGAATTTTTCTTAAAGCCTTGTTTGAATCCGGTAACTGTGGAGGCCAGCTTAAAACCTTGATACCATTATTTTCGTACTAATCTTTTTTGATTATACCATGTGTTTTTCGTGTAATTTTTTTTTTTTTGTTTGTTTGTTAAAACATTCAATGGATATTATTGAGTACATTCGCATTATATACAGCTTCCATTATATGTACGAGCTCTGGATTCAACATTTTTGCGGAAATATTGCAGATATTAAGTTGCTTCTAAAAACTTTCTTACAGAAAGTGGCTTTAAAATAGTAGGTTAATCGATTTGATTCTTCTAGATGCAAGTGCTCAAGTGTTAAAATTGCCAAATTATTTACCATTTTTGTGAATAAGAACTGGCCTCATATGACCTAAAACCCGTCTGTTCTTTAACATTTTTTTTTTCGGGAGGTAGGGATATTTAAATAAAATCCTCTTTAGTTTTCTTGGGCCTCTTACTATCCGAAAATCCATTTTTACACGTCCACTATGTTCATTAATTCAATCATATGGTAACAACGTTTTTATATTACATATTCCCATCTACCTTATGATTGTGTCATGTTAGGTTGCATACATTGATTATTGCCAATAGAAGGTTTTAGTCCCTTGTTGCGTGTGTCCTTTTTATTTTGAGAAGCTTTTTGATGACAATTAGTTACTCTAAAGGCTTCCGCTCTAGTGATTGTATTTTTTTTCAGTCTAGTAACACGCAACTCACTAGACTAGAGCGAACACGTTCGGTTTATTAGAAATCTATGATTTTGTAGAGCTTCTAAAACAAAAATTTTTTCAATGCTAAATTGCAAAAAAAAGCACGAAACAGAAGAGCCTAAGAAAATCATAAATATCCGTTTTTATTTTACCAATAAGGAGGACCGGTTAATATAATATTGGTATTATAGCATTGTGGTTACAAAAATGAGTACATATATATTGTGTAACGTGAACAGAATCACCATAACTAAACTAAATAATTTTTTAAATTAGTTTTACTACACCTTATATCTTTTTGAAATAGGTACATACAAATATTTATTCTCTATTACTTTAAATATTTGAAAAGCATTTGTTTTAAATACAAATGTTAATAAATATACATACATAATCATTTTGATAAAAATTAAAAAGATTTCTTTTCGAATCCAAAAACCACTATTAGGACCTTATGTGCTAAAGAAAGAATTTCTTACATGTGTTTCACTTACTTCGCATACCATTGGCAGCAAATGCTTCAAATAATTTAACGGTCAATACAAATATAATTGCTCTTGGATATTTCAGATGGCTAGGTGTCAATTGTGCTACAAGACCATAACCTTCGGATCTTTTACTTCCTGATTTTGATTTTATCGTTGTAAGTGTTGATAATTCTGTTTCATTATCGTTGAGGGTTAATAATCCCAAAGCAGGCAGAGCTTCAAACGATAACAAATTTTAGATAAAATCAAATTAGATTAAATAATTGTCTTCTTATCTTTCGTAAAAATACGCGTTAGAAAATATTACACAAAAAATTAAAAACTTACTCTCTTCACTGGCTATTTGGGAGGCTCGAAACATTTTGAATTAAGGAATTAATGTTTAAATGCTAAGGCAATGCTTTAATTGTTAACTCACTACTAGTATAAGTTATTTGGTGAATTATTTAAAAATTTTTTTTTAACAATAACAAACTATTGTTTCTATTAATATTTAAATACCAGGGCTTTCTCAACCGCAAATACGGTATTTTTCAAGTCGAATGATTATTGCACAGATAAAGCACCAGCATGCATTTAATGCTGTTGCTGTTGCTGCTGTCTACAAATATTTGTTGTTGATGTCTACTCAAATTTCATGGTATTCAAATGAACAAGGTAATTTTGTACAACAACAAAAAAACATATTCATAAATACAATAAAATTGTTATTAATTTTTTGTTTATTTCTAAATGTTTTAATTTTTTTTTAATATTCTACTGAAATCACTTCTGAAACATCATACATATGTATGTATATTAATATCACTTGTTTTATTAAGAATAAATTAATTAAATATTTAACGCCTATGTTGGTTGTATATTATTGGCAGTTATTTTTATTATTCTTTTCTGTTTTAAATTCATATGTTTTTCTTGTTTAAAATCCCGTGAAATACTGTTGCTTGCGTTTAATTAAAACTGAACTTTTTACATTTCTTCCTATAAAGTTTTCGTTTAGCATCCAGCCAAGCAAGCAAGCAAGCAATCAGTCAGCGCCAGTCTACCAGCTAAACAGTCACTAATATTTAAGGTACATCTGGCTGTTATCTGTGTTCGGCTTTCGTTTCGTTTTTCTTAAGTTTTCCAACAGTTGAATTTAGAATCTATTTTGTTTATCTGTTTCTTGTGAGTGTATGCGAGTGAGCTTGTGAATCTTAATCTTATTGCACAATGAATGTTTCACGAGACACAATTTTGTTATTATGGTTGGTTGGTTGGTTGGTTAGTTTGAATGCTGGTAAACGATTGCACTCGTTCTTCCCACGATAACAACTTCTGTTATCTGTTTGCTTTTCTTTGTTAATTGTTTTTAATTTAATTTTTTTTTTTTACTTTAACAGAAATCCCAATAATATGCTATGTAAACATTTCTAAAATATTATATTTTTGGCAAACTGTTAATCCAATTGAAATTCAGGAAATGCATACGCATTCTTATTTATTTTGGTAAACCCCACAATCTGATAAAAAGAATTTTGTTCAAACAGCCTATATTATGAGATTTTTTTGTATAAACTTTTTCCTTTTATTTTTTATTTCAAAATTATTGACAATGCAATAATTTTACTCTTTCGTAATTCGTTTTTCTTAGACTACTGGTCGGTGTGTTGATTTACTAGATGGGAACTTTGCGAGTTCAAACCTTAGTTTAAACATTTTGAAAAAAGAAAAAATGTTCTCTCAACTGTCTTCTAATGAAAGCTCTGAAAGTAAACTAATTGTCATAAAAACGCTTCTCAAATCATTTATTCGAAGTCGACCTGAAGCTATAGAATATAATTAACAAATACAACATGGGTGGTGGAGTGTGAAGCTAGGACATAATCCTATCCATCTAAAAGGTTGTAAATGGCCCATAACATAATGTATTTAAAAAAATTCATGTTACTTAAATCGCCTTTTGAACAATCCCTAAACCTTAAGAGAAAACAAGGAGATATTATTTTGCGTTTGCAAATACGAACTTCTGGTTTGACAATTCGGAGGTTCCTTCGTCCTTCCCATTCCATGAATGCCGGGGATTTTTCAGGGAAATGATATGTAGGTTCCAGAACGTATAAATATTTTCAGAAATAGCATTGCCGCTGAACGACTTGATACAAGCCTCAACTTTGTGGCAGCCTGAGATCCCATGTATCATTGCTAGACTTAGCTGGACTGCCCTGGAAAAGGAGAGAACATGATTCTCTGCTTTCTATGAACTGCATGGCCTTCTATTTTGTAGTTATTATTCCTCATTAGAAGCCCCAAGTAATTGCTGTCATTACATTGAAAGTTGATTTCTTTAATAATTTGTGGTGTTTTCTTGGTCTCATATTGATTCAATATTAGCAAAAATTAACATTTCAGATTATTTGGACATATTAGGGAACATTTAAAGAAGAAAATATGCCACAGAGTACACTACTAATTAACCTTTTTTAATACATTTGACATAACCAAAGTGTTGTATTAAAATATTCAAAATTTCTTCTTTCAGTTGCTATGTAGGGGGTATTAAAAATTGAAACCTTATCTTTCGGAATTCGTAAATATTATTCCAAATAGGCATAGATAGAATTAATATATTTTATTAATAAATTATTATTACTTTTTTTTTTTTTGGAAATATTCCGTAATTATTATTCTTTTTAAATTTAATTTTACATTTTTTTTGTTATCATTTATTTATTGTTTTTTAAATATTGATTTGTTTACATTCATATTTGTTGTTTGTTTACTTTCATGAATATAGTATTTTGAACTCATTTTATTTTCATAGACCTATTAATTTTTAACGGCTATTGTTCCTAGCATTTCTTTTACACTTCTTTTACTTATACTTGAAAATATATAGTATTGAGTCTCATATTAAAAAATATTAACATGTGACCAAGTAGATAAGTTATTACAAGTTGTCTGCCGTAGTTCAGCGCAGACGGGTTTACTTACTTTGTAACTGATAACGACATCATTGATCCCAAGTCACATGTTGTTTGCAAGGCTTAAAGATTGTCACTTTTTTATCCCAGCACAATTTTACATTTATAATTTTTTTAAACTTTGTAACAATAGACAGGCACTTTGGCATAGCCACATAAAAAGTTTAATAGTAATAGGTGCTAGCAATTTTTGAAATTATTCTTTCTGGAAACTTCTCATGGAATAGTGTTTCTCATGGCACCGTCTTGTTGGATTCAAATAGCGTCTAATTCATAATCTTCAATTGCACGTCAAAAAAAGCCGCTTATGATAAGTTAATACTATAATGCACACCAAGCAGTCACTTTTTTCGATTGTAATAATTCTGTTTATTGATGTAGCCACCGTGAGAGAAATGACTTTTATCGCACCTAATGCAGCATGCGTCCTAATAAGTCATAAGATGGACCCAATTTGTTATTGTGCAGTGGATATTCGGATTATACGCCACACTTTCTCTAACAGAAGCCATGGTTTGCACAGGGCTGATCAAATATGTAAACGCTTTCATTCTCTTAAAATTTCTTTATAATCTTGCACAATAGGTCGATAATGATGTTTTCTTACTTCCCCAGTTGATAGTATTAATTTCTCTTTCTTCTAAAACATATTGGTTTCCTCTATTACAATTATTTATTCGAATTCAGTAGTTTATCTTCGAAAAGCTATCATTTTAATTTAAACAAAGAACAACTCAATTTTTAGTTTTCGTTTTATTTCATCTTAATTCAAATAAATTTTTAATTTAAACAAACATTTTTTACTTGATTTCCTTCGTCTGTATTCCTGTTAGCTGATGTTAAACGATACTTGGGTGGGTTAGAAACATAAATTATTATGAAAAGTCTTTGTTATGTATGGTAAGTGAGAAATTTCGCAGAGGAAATTTTTATTTAATTTAAAATGTTCAGGTCTATGATGTTATAAAAATTACAAATAAAACACACTTCAGTTTCGTACATTACGGAAATCACCAAAAAATTTATACTAAAAACCTAGAAGGCTCGCAATACAATTAAATTAGTTGCCAGAGGGAATTTACACCAATTTCTTGGCCTCAAAGAAACTCTTCAAATGTCTCATTTGCCAAAAGCCCATGCATACCAAGACAACAGTCTGGGCCACAGACCACCAGAGTACCCGTGAGTTGGTGCTTTCGCTAGTCTGACGGAAACGTTCTTCACGATAGCGCTGATAGTTTTGTTCCTTAGTGATTTGGTCCACTTGATCCAACAATTGACGTATACGCAATTGTAATTCTGTTAATTTTTCTTTTTGTGCCACACTGGCATAATCAATGGCATGTTCGCCAACTTGTATGTCCAAGTGAACTCGCAACTGGGCACCACTAAACCAGGCTGTACTGTTCGAGTACATACAAATCACATGTTCACCTGGGGTATGAGAAGTGAAAGAGATGCGTCCTTCAGAACTGTAGACACGAGAGAGAATAATTTTGTCATCACTATCGCGTACTTCGACATGCATGCCAATACCGGGTGATGAGGGCATGAAACCATTGGAACGGGGATCATATAATTCCACTTTGTAGTTTACTAGAAATTTGGAAGCAAAATTTTAATTGTGATTTCTATAGTTCCACAGTTAAGGACACTTACCAATGACTGTAGTCTCATCCGGTACCTCTTCTATGAAACATTTGCGTTCTGTTTCAGCAATGTGAAAATATAAACCGAATACTGTATTGCAGCAGGCCAGTAGGGCCACTAATGCTAGTAATTGTTTTGACATGTTTTATTTGATATTCCAAAAACTATTTTTTAACCAATTTGTAATTATTTTCGCCTTAAATCCTTATTTTTGTTAACTCGACACGTCATGAGAAAAAATTCCACACAACACAAAACGCCAAATTGACAGCTGAATAGACTAGAAGGAATATCATATACCGGTGAATGCCAACGAAACATTCTTGTAAACAATGTTATCAATTTTCCAATAAGTTTTCAGAAATTATGATTTTAAAACAGCTGTATTTACGATTTTCCCGTATAGGTTACCATTTTGAAATTTGTTTATGCAAAAAATTAAATAATCCGAAAATCATTTGAAAACTCTTCATTTTGTAAATATCATTTATTTAAAAATTTTTGTTTGTTTTTCTTTGATAGCAACTCCAATTCATACAATTATTCACCAAAAATTGCTGCTCTACACACAATGCTCACGGCGCATACAGAATACAGAACTTATATTGAGCTTGAAGTGAAGTTGCTGGTTGCAGTGTATCTATCCAAATATAAAACCTGTTGATAAATGTGTTGAGTAAATACATTGCCTTAACTACATAACTTATTACGGCGGTTGCACAACATATTGTATTGGTGAGTACTATTTATAACACATTGTTATTATACATTGTATATATAGAATTTTATCCGGGGGTTATACATTCAATGTGTTTCAATATTAACACTTACAAATTAAAAAATTGAAACGAAATTAATTATCAATTTTGATTTGAACACAAGGTCCAATTTATTTATTTAACCTATTTAAAGCATAAGTTTGAAAATATATTCTAAAGAATTTCAAAAGTGAAGTGAAATGAGAATGCGTTTATTTTTCAAACATTGTTGTGATATACCCTGTTCTAGTGTTAACAGTTTACAGTGATTGTGACAGTGTGAAGGAAGTTGCATACTTTACAAAAATAAAGAAATTTGTTGACGTTTGCATAGATTTCTGTGCATCTGCTTTGTTTTTATTAAAAAAAAAGTGCCACTTCATGGATTTAACAATATTAATTGGTATAGCCACAGCATTGCTGTTAATCTTAATAACACTCTTCTTTTTGCAAAAGAAAAAAAGTGAAAAAGGTATGTAATTTGTAAGTCTTTTACGTGAATTCCTAAACAATATCCTTTTCATGTAGATGAGGATAAGAAGCCCCAGCAACAACAACAACGTGGTGTACCTCAAAGAGCTCAGGAAGGTGTACCAAGACGTGCCCAAATTGTACGTAATCAACGTAATCGTTTAAGACAAAATGCAGCACCAGCTGCTGGTCAAGCTGCAGCAGCTTTGGATAATGCTCTCAATGACAATGACAGTGATAATGACCATGAACAAGATGAAATACCACAAGGTCAAGTTTTGGATGAAAAAATGGGTGCCAAGAAAAGAGCAAAAATGGAACAAAAAGAACAAAAACGTCAAATGCGTGAGCAAGAGTTAAGAATGCGTGAAGATCGCAAAGCTAAAGAAGCGAAATTAGACGAAGAGCGTAAGAAACAAGAGGATCTTGAAGCCGAGGAAGAACGCAAGCAAGCTGAAGCTGAACGTTTGGCCAGAGAAGAACAAGAACGAAAAGAACATGAGGAATATTTAAAAATGAAGGCAGCCTTTAGTGTAGAAGAAGAGGGTTTCGAAGAGGATGAGGAAGAGAAGGAAAATCTTTTGGCCGATTTCATTAAATACATAAAAGATAATAAGGTGGTTGTCTTAGAGGATTTGGCCACTGAATTCAAATTGAAAACACAACAGGCTATTGATCGCATTCAGGAGTTGCAAGCCAATGGCTCCATTACGGGTGTCATTGATGATCGCGGTAAATTCATATATATTTCCGAGGAAGAATTAAAATCTGTTGCCAAATTTATAAAGCAAAGAGGTAGAGTCTCTATTGCTGAATTGGCAGAAAGTAGTAATAATTTAATTAATTTGACACCGGTGGCTACTAATTAATTTAAGTGACAAAGGCTTTTGTTGACTTTCGTTGAGAAACTTACAATTTTTTTTATTGTAACTATCAGTTTAAATTGTTTGCTTTAATTTTTTGTTATTAGAATATTATTTTTTCTAGTGTTAGTAATAAAATTAAACTAAGGGTAAAAACGAATCGAAAAAAATGGTTTTAATTTGATTAAATAATTTCTAATTGAATTATGTTCATTCGTAAATAAGGTAGATATACAAAGTAAAAGCGTTATTAAAATTAGTTTTGGGTTTTGACAATTGAAAAAAATATAAAAATTGTATAATTTTGGACTGCTTCAAAATACGAAGTTAATGGCTCTTCTTGAACCACATGTCATTCAAGTCTAATTGGTTTTTTTGAAGAAAAAACCCACTATATCTAGCTTCAATGACTTGCAACTATTCGCTTTTCATCGTATTCGAAGAAATACGACCCAAATGAGGAAGTCGGTCCACAAACTACACCAAGTAGTGACGTTCAGAGCACAAGAGAATGTTTTGAACCACCTCATGTAATTCTGTTTTTTGACAGACAAAAAAAAGAGCTCATCGCTGAAAATAATTTTTCTATTTACGGAATATTTATCATAAAAAAGGAATTTTTCTAATAAAATTCAATGATTTACAAATATTGTTGATTTGTTAGTCTGTTTGTGATGAACTACCATCTAAGATTTTAAAAATTGATATTAAATCGAAATGCGAACTTAAATTCAATTCATTCATTCGTTATAATTTTCACTTTTTATTTATGCATGTTATGTTGTGTTAATTTATTAAAATATACATATATTTTAGGCTTTGTTAATGACTGTAATATACAAAAACAATGTATGTAGTATATAAAAAGTGTCAAATATATCTAATTTAGTCGTCCATATCATCATCATCATCCATATCCATTTCATCCTCGTCATCTTCACTTGTTTCGTCTGGATCTTTTGCCTCCAATTGGCATTTCGGGCATTGGCATACGAATATGTAATTCTCCTTAAGAATCTGCCAAGAAAAAAAATTATATTATTTGGTAATATTTTCAAATGTTGTGTTTGTTACCTTTTGTCTAGAATGTCTACTTCTTTCCAATTGACATTCATCCAAATAGGAAATGCATATTTCTTCACCGGGTAATATGGATTGTATTGCCTTCAATACAACAATATCATTCGAATATGGAAATGTGGATTGCGCATTTGGTACACAACTGTGATTTATTTTACTTTGCAGTAAATATAAACCGGAACCCTCATTATTTAAGAATTCGCCAGCGACTAGAAAGAAATGAAAGATATTTTTTCTTTTTTGTATATTTATTATGTATGACCTTACATTCTCCCACTTTATTATATAAATCATCAATATAGTCATCTAACTTTTGTTTATCTGCCTCGGGCATTGGCAATTCCGATACTTTTTTAACCCATTCAGCTAACACACTGGTGGCTATGCCCTGACTATTGGTGCCCACCAAACCCATTAGGGTTTTAAAGGCCTCGATGGTAGTAAACTTTTAAACGTAAGAAAAGTTACATTTTAATTAGAATCTGTAAATTTTGAGTTAAATATCGTTGATTTTATTACCATTGCAAATTCTTCACCCTGGAAAGCCTCACAGAAAGCAGCATAAAGCTGTTCCATTTGTATTTCAAAATTCTCACCCAACATTTTGTGATAAATTTGTTGTTCTTTATTTACAATCAACGATTGAAATGATTGTAAATTTTCAAGAAATTCCGTTTTATTACTACTCTGCTGATACATGGCCATAAGGCGTACCAACAGCATTATGGTGCCAGTCTCAGGAGGATAATGCATTTTCCTTAAAAAATCAAAAGTTAATTTAAAAATTATTTTCATTTCTAATTGTAATTTGTGTGTAAAACTTACTTCCATATTTCATTCAATCTGTTTATGGGATGACTATCATCTTTTCTATAGTTACCCATGCAGGCTACACGGTGATATTTCTTAAAGGCCTCTACGCGGCAATCCTCCGAACAGTAACGAACTTTACAACGCGTACAGCAACAAAATTGTTCCAACCATTGTTTGGTGGGATCATGTTCTAGCAAAGGCACAACTAGAGCCGGTTGATTGGCCAAACGTCTCACGTTCTCTGTTACCGTTTCCAAAGGACGCATACAATGATCACAAGCAGCATAACCATAAGCGGCATTCCAGGAGAATTGACACGACACAAATGGTTCTTCTTCAAAGATAACATCTCCCGCATTGATTGCTTTAGTGGCCACCATGGCACGTCCCTGCAAATTGTTTCTTTAATAAAAAACGTACAACAGTTATGTGGGTGAGAGAGTTGTTCGTACCTTGCCCGGTATGTCCTTAATTTCAAAAGAATTCATATTGTTTTCAAACAGAACTTTAAAAAATTGCTCATAAATTTCGTGGTTTGTTTTGGTTTCTGTTGCTGTTTATTGTTCACTGTCGGCATGTGCTTGTCAAATACCAGCGCTGTCTATATATGCATGGAAAAATTATGTCGTGCGTGTAAGATAAACAGGTCGTTTATTAACAAAAGTGTTCCATTCCACATTGTTTCAAATTATTTTTTTTTTTCAACTAGTATTTATGAATGCCACATGCCACGAATATTTTTCTTTATACTAAAAAATTTACACTAAAAATCAAAAGTTAATCTTCCATGTCAGTTATAAGAGTTCTATTGTCGATATTCTTACATTTTAGGTTAGGTTAGGTCGGAGTGGTAGCTCTGATATCACAAAGATCACTCACGCATAGGGGCCCGTTATGACGCCACGGGTGAACGCAGCCCCTGTACTGACCAAGTTCCACCAAAATCAGGGAAGAGGAAGAAGTTGGTCAGCGCAAGGGCTGCACTCTTAAATTTTTTTCCTAAAAAATTCTGAGCTTTCTGCGTGCTATTTTCAGACCGTCAATAAATTATTATTATTTTTTTTTATCAATTTTAACACAATATTCTTGCTGAGCTCTCTGTATTGCTCTCTAAAGGAGTTTGGTAAGGGATTGTTTCTGTCCACTGTGACAAGGATTTTTCTTTCAGATCTCTTTGTTCTGATATATAGATGTTTCTGTAGACCCTCTACATATTCGGTGTCTGTACTGTCTCTCCTGAAACCAAATATCTCCACGTTATCCTGGACAGTAATCAAAATATTGAATGATAAATATTGTACAAAGGATGAAGAAGAGCATGAATGCTTTCTACCAGTGTCCTTCCTAACTCTAGATAGTATATTGAGTGGGATGCTTAGTAGCAGAAGTTCTCTATTATTCATTATGCATAAGAAAAGAGGCATTTCTTTACGTTTAACAAAAGAATCATAATTTATATAAATGAGCAAAATTGATTACCAATTGACCCTCATTGAATGGGGACTTGGAATCTAATTTCATATAATCTCTTAAGGCATGATTATCTGCTTGTTGTTTTCATCCAGAAGTCTTTTAAATTTAATGGAAAGAAAAGAAATTGTATTTATTTTTTAACATTGTTTTCTGTTTTGCTTCTTTCCTGTTGCAGGTCACCTTTCAACACCACAATAGCGATTGCATTGTTAATGCTGTACCAAAAATGTTATGAATGCCAATGAGAATATTAGTTTATAGAACGCAATGCTGGTCCTATGTCCCATTGTTTCTCCTATTGGAAATGCCGTTTGTTTCGACAGTTGGTACTGGTACTGCAATTAATAAATAAGGACATTAATACTGTGTGTCTTTTATTGAATGTATTGTTAATTTAGTATGTATGCGTGTTTGTTTTGTTTTTAATTTATCTTTAGCTGAATAAATTGAAATATAAAAATATTTTGTATAAAAGAAACATTCCTTCTCTTTTATATTTTAAAAATGAAATAAAAAGTCCGGTTTTTACTATTAAATCTAATTTGGTTTGCTGGCAACATTTTAGTGTCAATTTATTAAAGCATACTTTGGGGCGGTAATATAAAATGGTTTTGATGTACCCTGTTGTGTTTATATCTGAAAGCATATTTTTAGGATGATGAAAATGAAAAAGTTACTTCCTTCTGAATTCTGATCGCCTGGTATTTTTGTGTAATTTTGAAATGGAACATTTTTCACTTTCAACAGTAGTGGCGAACAAAATCGATACAGTTCGAAACTTTTTAACGTAATTTTACGCAGAAATGAAATCTTTTTACGTTTATTTTTTTCCATACATTTATGAATGACCTCCTCCTTGTGTTTTGTGTATATTTTAAATAAAACTCTTAATTATGTTTTTATTTTTTAAGTTTCAACAATGTTTTTTTTAAACTTTATTTTTATTTTTTTTTCAAATATTTTAATTTAAGTTTCCTTGGAGTTAATGTTTAAAAACTACTTGTTTTTTAGCTTTAAGTTAAATATCACTTAAAATAAAATAATTATATAATATTATTAATAATAATAATAATTTGTTTTTGTTTCTGTTTTTTTTCTCATTTTGTTTTTGCAATATATATTTAATATGAAATTTTATACTTTTTTTAAATATATTATAAGCCTGGTTTTTTTATAATTAAAAACTTTTTATAAGTTTGTAAGTGTGTGAATTACATATTTGTTTTTTCTTAAGGTGGCTTTTGCTGGCTTTAAAGCATTCTTTTGAAAGTTTTGTTTTGTTTTGTATTTTTTTTTAAATAAAATTAGAAATTAGAAATTATTATACAAAGTAATTAATAAAATAAATTAAAAATATACACCAATTTTGTTGTTTTTGTTTAAAGAATTCTTTTTTTTTAATTTTCATTTACTTTTTGTTTTTAAAATAAATTTTTAACAAATCATAAAACTATTTTAACATATTTATTTGGCTTTAAATTACAATTAAAAAATAAAAATAAAATATTATTTGATTTGCATGGTTTGTTATTGAATTTAGTTATTCGTTTCGAATTACATACAACAAGAACATTAAAGCTTTAAACAATTTTTCAATTTTCGATTCGTATTGTTTTAAAAAAAATTTAATTACACAATAAAATAAACTAAAAAAAAACCATGTGCTGTCTCAAGAAGATCATATGAAAGCGGACACATTTTAAAGCCATTTGGCCTCGCCTTCCTAGAGAAAATTCTTCTTGGACAGCATTTTTAAAATAGTTTTAAAATTTAAAATAAGTGTGGGTATGTTATTAGTCCTTAGCTGACTGACTGGCTCGACGATTTCTTTTGCCCTAATGAACTTAAATATTTTACATGTTTTTTCATTTTTCTTTCCTTCTTCTTGTGTTTTTGTAAATTCCTTGGTCTTAAAATGTTAAAAAGTTAATTAATTTAAATAATATACGCAATAGAGAATAGAATATTATAAAAATAAAACTTATTGAATGTGATTTCTTAATGGATTTTCTTTAGCTTTTCTCCTCTGCTATCTTTTGCTTTCATTTAATAAATATTCACACTTATTTCAGCTTTAGCTTCATGTTTTAAATTTCAGTTCTTATTCCTTCTTTCTGTATACTCAACGCACGCTTCTCGCCTCGCTTACTATATTTCTTTGTATCTGCTGTGTTGTGTATGCGTGTATATGCTGCACAGGTATTGTTGTTTCTTTTTTGTTTTTTTTTTTGTATATAAAATATTAATTATTTTATGTTTGTATATTAAATTAAATATTTGTTGTTGTTGCTGCTGTTGCTGTTTTCAATTATTATTGATAAAATATTTGTAAATTATTCACTAACGAGTGCCATTTCACGTGCTGTTGTTTGATTTAAGCTTGTAACGGATGCCGTTGTTATATCTGTATCATCCGTTGATGTTGTTGTTGTTGTTGATTTTTTTAAATTATCACAATTACCGCTTATCACATCCTTAGCATCTTCATCATCGTCTGCTCCATCACCTGTTTCCTCTCCCACCTCATTATTGCCCTCATTACTATTGGCATCTTGCTCCTCCTCCTCCTCATCTTCTTCGGCTTCATCGGCAAATGATATATCCGCTGGATTATTGCTGCTATCATTTGTTGTAATCTGTTGTTGTACTTTTATAATATCTTCCTGATTATTATTAACCTTATCGGTTTCTTCTTTTGACGTCGCTGTCTCCTCTTCGGGTATATCTTCAATGAGACTGCGACTACCCGAACCAACGGAAGGCGATTTATTTTCCAGTGAGGTGGCATCTTCATCGTCTGACAGTTTTCTTTGCAGTATGGGATCAGAGGCTCTAAGCGAGTTTTCTGAAACGCCTACACCTTCACCGCTGGGTCTGAGTACTAGATAAAGCAATATATCGGATAGCGATATAATACCGATAACTTTGCGATTCTCGTCGACCACAACCAAACGATGGACTTCGGCTCGCACTATGCGTTCCAAGACCGTGTATAGAGACTCGTCTAAATTACAACATTGTACACCTTCGAACCATTCATTACGGTGCTCATTCGCTTTGCGCAGGGAAACATCGAGATCGTTGTACGTTTTTTCTGCTGCCAGATTCTGAAAATATTTAAACACGAAACAAAATTAAAAACAATTTCGACATATTCGCAGAGTTTTTGTTAGAAGACTGCTGAGAAGAAGTCACTGAAAAAATATTTTAAGCTAACACACTACCTACGAGAGTACAGAGATTTTTAAGAGAAAATACTTGGAAATCGCAATCATGGATCAATGGGGATTATATCAAGAGAGATAAAAACCAGAGTTGAAATACCAAAACAATGCTTTTCGGAAACATTCAAAAGTACTCATAAGCCGCCACGACATGACGGTATCAACAAATTGTTTTTTTTTTCAATGGGCCCTGTGTGCGGCTTAAGTGTGCCCGCTCAAGGCTCCATCGAGGGACAGCCACTTCTACCTATGTATGTATTGTTTCGATCAGATAACTGATCGCAACCATCAAAAGGAAAGGAAAATTTTGTATTTGGGAAACGTAATAAGAATCAACAAAGCTACGTGCAGGTTACTACAAGGAATGCTTGAAAGAGATATTGAAGATATTTCCACTATGGCTACTCGTGACGAAAAAACTCTTTTCTGTGCCCCGCAAGAAACAGGGAACTTTGTCTATATTTATAAAACCAATGTATCTCAATTGAAGTAACTCGCTGCTGGAGCTCATTAGGGCTAACAGAATTGGATTCCTTACGGGACACATTGATGCCAGGGCGTTGACGGAGATTTACGCTAGCTGATGTGGTATTTCTTTACTTTCCCTCCTTTTTTTGATTCCAATTCATTTACTTTCCTCCTCCTTCTTTCCCTTTTCTAGGATGAATACAAGAGTTTTTGTATATGCCATTATGACTATTGTACACGTCCTTAAATCTTTTCGCCTGTCTTTTTATTTCCCTAAATGTCTCTTTTAAACGACAACACTCATGCACACTGTATTCCATTGAAACTATGAAAATAGAGTCTGGTACGGTGGAGAGGAGAAATCAGTATTTTCCAACCTTAGATTTAAGACAGACAGACGAGTAAACTTTGTAAAATTCTGATTTTCGAGAACAAGTAACCTTATTTCAATAGAACACAATCGGGTATACATAATTGGCCATTACAACCCTTCAGTCGGGATTACGGAGTAGCGTGCATGATGAATGTGGTGATTGATGTTTATTTTATTCCCATTCTTGCTAGGTGATTGGTCATTTCTTTTCATTTTTTTTTTAGAAAATGCAATTGTGTAGAGACGTATTGTCTGTCTGTCTTGTCCATGACTAAAGCAAGATTACAGGGCATAACAATACTTGATTCACTGGTCGCCTAGCGTTTCTTGACATCAGATAGATAGTTTCAATTGATTTATGAAAACAGTAAATCTAAAACAGTAAATTGGGATTTTTTCCTTCGAAAGTGATGTGACACATCAGACCTACTTGATCTAGTTTAACAGGTATCATAAGGGCTATTGAGGAAATTTTGAATTCAATATTTGAAAATAAATTTTGAATTCAATTATTAACTCTTTCTACTGCTTATACGTACATATCAGAGATCAGCAATCGTTTTTTCGCTACTCATAAGTACTCATGAAATTTTGAGTATGATTGAGTCAACAGTATTGAAATTGAACTACTCTAATTCATTCATACTCACTACAACATTGATTTATAACTATAGATTGCAATAAATATGAGTACAACATTGACATCAAACTCATAACATTCGAAATATGTTTGATCATACGCCTACTCATTCAGATTCATAAATTTAGAAAAATACTTTTAATACTCATAAATGATTCAAGTGATTCGAATCCTTCCATCAAAATTTATAGTCTTAGTTGTTGTTGCATTTACAAAAAAAAAAGAAGAAAGAAAAAGACAAAGACAGCAAGCAAAGCAAACACACAACCTTCTAGTGAGTATTGTAGTGTTCGTACGGGAATCATACTTATTTTGTGATTCTTGTAAATGTTGAGTCATGGAGAGTCGAAATCAACAATATCATGCGTATGAGTACTTCAAACTTTGAATGTGAGTAGTATGAGTATGCAATTCAAATAAGTATGAATGCGTATAAGTAGCAGAAATTATGAGTATAATTCGATTCTACTCATCTTTTTGAATACTCATTGCTGATCTCTGGTACATATGTATGTATATGGGCGGCATGCTGGATGTTGTGTTAAGTTAGAAAAGGAAGATGAATTTTGTCTGAAAGATAAGATCTCCCTGAGACCAGTAATTAATTATAATTCTTCATATAATTAATGGCCGTGAGCAGACTGAACTAGTGAAACATTTAAAAGTCTTTAATGGCTGAGAGAGAGGATAGGACAGTATCGATAGAAAAAAGGTTTTCAATAAATTGGAAATAATCTAAGGAAATACTTACAATAACATCGAATTTTGCATAGATATCGACTAAACGGCCTTCAGAATCGACTAAAGGTAAGGCTGATACTCTTCGTTCAACGAATTTCTTTAAAGCTGTTATAATGCTGGTGTGTTCATCGGCCGTTTCAATGTTATCGTACGTGCCAATCTTTAAAACACGCAACTTCTTTTGCATATACGATGGTTTGGGTAATTCATTAATCTATAAACAAAGGATAGAAAAAGAAATACAAAAAGTGAAAAATTAAATTAAAATAAAAACAACAACAATATGCCGACTTACATATAAAAAGAGGAACCTTAATATACGTTTATGGGTTAATATATATAATACATTGCCCGTTGCGGGATCTATAACAGGTAATCGATGTATACGATTGTGTACGAGTATCTTAATGGCATCATACAGAGAAGCATCTGGACCAATGCTAACTAATGGCATCACTTCATTATGTAAAACACCTGCGTAATTAGGAATAGAGAAGAAATTAATTGGACATAATATATGTAATAAGGAAAAGAGTGAGTGGGTGGTTGGGTAGGTATACTTACTTCTCCATGTATCTAATTTGTGCTCTTCCAATTGTTCTATTGAGGCATTCGGTGATTTATAATACATTCTTAAGATTTTTATAAAATCTGTTATGGTCAGCATGCCAACAAATTGTTGCTTCTGTGAGTCCCATAACGGAGCAGCGCGTACGCCATTATAGACTAAAGCATAGAAGGCCTTTTTAACCAATAACTGTGTATCGAAGACAACCAATTTGGCTGAGGTTGGTATTAGATCGTAACATTTATGGAAACGGAAAAATTTTACAAATATCTGAGAATCATCTTCTGCAAAAACAAGAAAACAATACAAAAAAAAGAAATCCATTAAAAAAAACAATCTCATTGTAAAGATAAAATACAGGGGGTTCTTTGAAATAAATTATTGTGAAAAAAACGATTTTTTAAAAGAGAGCCGTTCTTTTCCTTTAAAGTATGAAGCGGAATATCGCGTGCATGTACATATATGTATAGTATTTGCGGCTTTTGAGCCACACCAGCAATATTTATTTTACTTCAATAGATCGAAGTTTACGCTCGCTAAAGACATGTCCTGTTCGCAGCATACCCTAGAATCATTTGCTGTGTCATTATCGCAATAAATTGAGTATTTCAACCGCAAATGTCAATATCATTCATTTGGAGACATTTTTGATTTCCTTTAAGGAACACAAAGCCATCACAAACACATCTCTCTCGCGTCTTATTTCAATTTCTTTAGTCAAGAGTCTTTTCAGCTAAGCAGACAGGTCAATGTACTGTAGTAGGGCACATCACGACAGTACTGGCGTCGTATTGTGATATATAGTTGTTGTTGTTGTAACAGCCTTGCAATTGCAGGTAGTTCTCCCCTGAAGAATATGAAGAGAATTAATATGCAAGCATAAAACAGTGATCACTCGACGTAAGAAACCCCCTAACGGGGTACCTTGAAGCTAGGTAGGGTAACGCTTAATATTACCGGTGATAATACTTTCTCGTTAGCATTTCAGAATGCTGTTTCAGTTAGATTTTAACTGTTCCAGAATAGAGCGATTTAGACTAAGTCTCTTAATTTCCGGAATCATAAGAGGGTGACCGTTCCACAGCAACAATCAGCCGATGGTAGATTGAATAAAGATAAAACCGTGAATACTGAACCAGTCATAATGAAATATTTTTGTCTGGACATTTGCCTCTCATTATCCGATGTGACAAAAAAAAACCTTCATTGATGACTCTATTTCATCTGTAGCCATTTATATCTCATACATACATACATACATAATTCGCCATTACAACCCTTCAGTCAGGAGTACGGCCTAGCTTCTTACACCGCTCATGATGTGTGCCTTAGTTTTATACTGGCGGGACCTACAGTTTAACGTCGACTCCGAAACAGATTTTTGAGAAACTTTTTTTGCGGCAGGTTTATTTACTGTCAGAGTTTTTGCCAGAAATCTGCTGAGAGGAAGTCGCTGAAGAAATATTTGTTTTATTTTCGATTAATGTCTGGCTTGGGGCTCGAACCCGGGCTTTAGGTCTAATAATCGAACACACTACCTACTAGACTACGGCGACATTTATATCTCCATTCAGCACTTTTTTGACTGCATAGCAGAGTGGGATTCTGTTGGATTTGTAGCCTGGTATAGATTCAGTGACTGTCGCTGATGAAATGTTCGCTGGAAATTTAACATCGACGTCAGGATTTAAGGAAGTCGCCGTGGTCTAGTAGGTAGTGTGTTGGCTTATTAGACGAAAGGCCCGAGTTCGAATCCCAGGCCAGACATCAAAAACAAAATACAAAAAGTATTTCTTCGGCGACTTCCTCTCAGCAGATTTCTGGCAAAAACTCTGAGAGTAAAAAATTGCTATGAAAAGCTTCTCAAAAAATCTGTCGTTCGGAGTCGACTTTAAACTGTAGGTCCCGCCACTCATGTATAAAATTAACGCACACAACATGAGTGGCGTTGAGAAGCTAGGCCGTAATCCTGACTGAAGGGTTGTAATGGCCAATTATGTATGTCAGGATTTAAGTCGATGTAACGGCTCTTTTTTAATAATTGGTATAATAACTGATGACGTACAGGTGACTGCACTTTGTTGCACTTTAATGGTGACGTATTTGGTTATAAAAAAAACTCGAATCGAAAAGGATTTTTAATATGTATAAGAACCCCTGCATATTTTTTTTTAATATTTTGATTTCAAAAGTATTTTAAAAAACTAATAATTATTTGACACTTTCAATTTATATTTTAATTTTAATTTAATTACGTATAAAACACTTACTATTTTCGACACTTTTCTTAATTATCTCAGCTAAACAACGTTTCCAGGCCTCTGAAACATGTTCAAATTCTTTAATACTCTCTAATGGATAGATTTCATCGCGATTCGTTTGTTGTTGACCAGGACGAAGTACCAAACGACCGGCATGATTTGAATAGAAATGAAGTTGTAACATGCGGACGTCCGACGACGTCGTCGTCGTCTAAGGAATGATGGCAAGCAAAAATGTTCTCACAGCACAACAAATAAGAAAAAGAGAGGAATTTCTCTTTAGCAGTTGCACTGTAGCCGTTTATATTCAAACTACACAACAAAACAATACCGTAAGACTAGTTTCGAGCGTTTGTTTGTCTCATTAATATCTCATATGCGTGTGTGTGTGTGTGTGTGTGTTTGTTTGCGGAGGAAACAAACAACGAGTGAGAAAAATGCATTAAAACATTCGAATATTATCGCAAAGTAGATCAAATACACGATAAATAACAAAAACAAAAAGAGAAAAAAACCGAAAATTAAACCGACCTCACGTACGACATACGACGACGTCAACAGTATAATTTTCTATTGCAATTGTTTATTTCACACTAACACCACCACTACACGCCACCATTCAATAGTATAATGATAACAATAAAATAGCAAAAATGATGATGATGAACTATTGCAAAAAAAAAAAAAAGAGTAAAAAGAAGAAGAATAAGAATTTCAAAAACAAATCGTAGGTCGAATACATATTATTCACACTTCTTGCTGCAGACATGACGAGGACGAGCAGCATCACGATATGCTTATATGTACTTGCATTACATTTGTTTACATTTTCTCTTGTGCATGTGTAGGTGTGTGTGTGTGTTTTTTAATGTTCTTGTAATTAATTGTTAGAAATCAAGATATTGTTTTATTTATTGTTGTTGTTGTTGCATGTGTAATAATATAACATGAGTATTAAAACAAAATTATTTTATTCGAGTGAAAGTGAGAGAGAGAGAGAGAACAGCGAAAGCGGGAGAAAATTTGCATATAAACAGCTTATTTTCTCTGAGAATTTATGTTTTTTTTCTTTTGTGAAAATGATTTATTTGACAAGAAGACTGCGGCGGCTGCTGTGCTTAATTAATGAAAACTTAAGTACAGTGTTGACAACACATACCGCAAAAAAAAACTAACAAAAAATATTGCGCTTACTCCGTACGATAGATTTGAGTAACTGTTTTATGGTAATTTTATTTACTTTCAGAGTTTTTGCTACAAGTTTGCTGAGAGGAAGTTACCGAAAGAAATATTTAGTTTTTGGTTAAGATGTCTGAGAGCTGGTTTTTGAACCACGGTGTCTTTTTAAAAAACACAACACACTGCCTACTAGACTACGCGACGACTGCAGACCTAAAAAACTAGCCTTGATCGACTCTAGCGATTGTTTCGTGGTGTTAAGCTAATACTGATTCTGTGGCACATGGATATTAACGAGTAATTGTGCCATTATATAGAAGGATCGACAACAGTGAAATCGTATTTAAAGTAGTATTAACACGTTGACTGCCACCGAAAAATTTTCAGAAAACTGGCCACGCACGCCAACATTGACTTTTTGTTATATTCCCAGAAGCCATTTATCGATACTAGCACTGATATAATACGATTATATTCGCAGCTACACAAAAATGGCAGGTTTAGTGAGTACGAGATAACTCGTAGTTGGCACCCTAAAAGGGAACGTAATCTACGAGTTATCTCGTAGTTGGCAGTCAGGTTAGGTTAGGTCGAAGTGGTAGCTCTGATACCACAAAGCTCACTTGAGCACGCATAGCGGCCCGTTTTGATGCCACGGGTGAACGCAGACCCTGTACTGACCAAGTTCCACCAAAATTAGGGAAGAGGAAGAAGTTGGTCAGCGCAAGGGCTGCACATCAAAGGCACGACTACCCTATACTGGAAAACCAGCCAGAAAGTTTGATAAACGAAGCTATGTCCTTGATATCAATAGATGATAGCTCCGTCAAGCTGACAAGAAATGGGGAGCCAAATACACCAATACCCCGATTTGCGTCGCTTCAGTTTGCGTCGCTTCGAAGTTGCGTCTTTTTTAGTTTCTGGAATTTCAATGTTGCGTCGTTTTTGTTTCAGTTTGCGTCGCATGGCTTCGAAGTTGCGTCGTAAATGCTTCGATTTGCGTCGTTGATATGAAAATGTTTTTACAAAGCTAAAGCAGAAAAAGGGGATTTCCCGTTTAGTAGAAAGCAAATTTGCAGGTGTGCGTTGTTTACATGTTAAGCGTAGTTATTAGTTTCGAATTATATGTCGTGGAGTGAAGTTCAGTCTGAAAGTTGAAATTGAAAATTCTGCTTCAGTTTGCGTCGTTTCGGTTTGCGTCTCATTTTTTCAGTCCCAATTAGCGACGCAAACCGGGGTATTGGTGTAACCTATATCTGCACCTAGCAAGAGACGTTCATTGACAAAGAAAGTGGATAACAGTCTCCACCTCCTCAGCGGATCTGCATCCAAGCGTGTCTACCCATAACACAATGACCTGTAAGCATGGCCACTGTGATTGAGATGACGTCACTACCAAGACCAATTAATTGCTTGGTACGCCTTCTATCCATCGAGGGCCATGTGAGTCTGGCGGTGGAGCAGGACTCCTCATTGACACAGGATAGGTTGGCGTCCCGAAAGAATTTCCGCGCAATGTCCAACTTGACCGAGGCAAGTGGCATACCCAATTCAATCCAAGAGGCAGTTGGCAGTAAACGTGTTAAAGAATTTTGGCAGGACTTCCTTAACTCCCTTAAAGTATTTGAAGGGAGCTACTGTTTTGTCTCATCATGTAGTCAAGCACTTCTTCTACTACTACTACTGCAGTTTTGAATAGCTTTGCTTTTTCTGAACACAATTTAAAAAAAATCGCGAATTTGGCAACATTTGCTGCAATTTTATCATGATTTTCCGGTCGCACTTCGTTCTTGTTTTTCCTTTGTTTTAATATTTTAACAATAAATTGCCTTTATGTTGTCGTATGATAGATATTAATTAAATTAATTGTTAACGGCTAATTAATTAATTTATTTTTTGCTTCAGATAATTAATTTCAAATTCCCTTTGCTTCCTCTCCACCTCATAGTGTAGGGAATGTTGGGCGTCGCGTTGTTGCAATGCTTAAGGAAATCTGTACAATGTTTTGGTTGTCATTGCTTTGTTTTTGTGGTTTATTTTAGCCAAATTACAACAGATGTTGGGAATTTAGTGTCAGATTTGTTAAATTTTCGCAAAATAATAAAGGAAGAGAAAACGGAGAGGATGGACACAGAATGAGGGGAGGGAGGGAGGATAGAAACATAGTTTTTTTTTTGGTGGTACTTTACAGAGTCATCACTCTTGCCAGAGCATACATAGACTGCTGCTGCTGATAGTAGTATTTATACAAAATAAATGTTTTGCCAGACAGACAACGGATAATTGCTTGACGCCTTTGAAAACATTTAAATTTTCTTTTAATTTTTTCGTTTTCTTATTATTGTTGTTTTTTTTTTTATCTGTTGTCTGTGTATCTTTGTTTCTTAACAAAAAACGTAAAATTTTTTTGTTGCATTTTATACAAAATATTTTGAAATTATTTTCTTTGGCACTGCATCAGCCCAACTAGTGCACTGCAAAGCAGAAGAAAATCAATCTTTTGTAGGGCTGTGTGCCGCCGCCGTCGCCGCCACCATTTATCAGACAGACTACTCTGTACTCTGTGTGTGTGAGTGTGTGGTTTAGTTCTCACAGTAAAATATTTATTTTCTCTCCTTGTTGTTGTTGTTGTAATCGCAAATTATTTAGGAAAAGACAAAAGAAAATTGAAATTTTTTAAATTTTTAATTACAATACAATTGCAATGGCATGTCAGCCAGCATCAGAAGCAAATCAATTAAAAATTTATTTTATGAAGGCGTCAGTCAGGCCAGTTTGTTGGTTTTTTTGGCTATATATTAAATAGCTTGGCCAGTTAAGGCAACATGTATTTAAGATAACAAATCTTTTCCATTTTATTGAATAGGAGGCATAAGATATGTATGTAAACCAAACTTATCGAAATGAACAACGACAAACCAGATCCTCTTCCAAATTCTCAAGAAACATACACCGATTGTTTGAATTTGAATGGAAATTATTATTGAATGGATTAGTTGTGGTGTGCAGTATCTTTAAGCCTAAGTGACGGCTGTCCTTATGGTGATTAAAAGGCTGCTCGTTAGGACAATATTTTGTGAGAATATACAGAGATTGACTCGTATAGTAATCCTGCCATAGAGACCCTTATAAACGTCATATCATTATTCAAAAATGTTTCAATGAGAAATAGCAGAATTGTTGTTTGGCGTACTCAACATTATATTTTAAATCACAATAAGAAAAAAACGGGAAATTGCCAATTTTAATTAAATCCAGAAGGATCTTGACAAGAGGGAGGATGACATAAGATTGGTTTTTTTTTAATTTATTTAAAATTTATAACGAAAGAAATTAATTTCATATACATACAATTTTAGAAAAAAGAAATACAAAAAATAATATAAAAAAAGAAAAGTGAGACGATTATTTAGAAAAAAAAATTCAAAACTTTATTGGAAAAATTTGGAAAATAATATAATTTTCAAATATATTTAATTACAAATAAAAAAATATTAAGCAATAAACGTGTGGCTGATTAATTTATAAATAAAAAAAAATTTAATATTTATTTAAATTGAAAACAGAAAAAAATTAAAGAAATAATAATAATAAAATAAAATAAAAAAACACATTTAAGTACATAAAACAATACGAACGACGTCTGTCTTTGTTAAATTCAATATAAGACAACTCGTGCCAAATTCACGCCCACTAAATTTTCATTAGCAAATAAAGAAAAAAGGGGGTAAAGAACGGAATTTTTTTAAATAAAATATTTTAAAGAATGTTGATTAAGCTCATGTCAAATGGAAATTAATTTATGAACAAAAAAAATATTAAAAACGTATTGAAACACTTGTCATCATGTCTGCAGCAGTAAGTTTTCTATTCAATAAAAAAAAAATACACACCCCTGGGAAGCGATTTAAATAAAATTAATTGAATTAATTTGCAAACTAATCAATTTAATAAACAAAATTCAAGGAAATAAAATTCGAATTTTTTTATTTATATTTCGTGTTGTTTTTTCAACCCTTTTATAGCAGCATAACACACACGAAAACCGTACCGTAAATCTACAACAACTTGCAATAAAATAACGGTTAATTTTTAGTTATAATTCACCACTAAACAAAATACTTATATGGTGGCCATTAATAGCAGTAGAAAACAGTACACAATTCTTTACTTTATTCAATCAATTCATTGTGTTTAAAAAGCTTTACTTGGAGAGCTTTTCTTTTTTCAATAAATATTTCGTTAGTATAATTCGCAAAGACGCTAAGTCCACTTTTTTCCAAACTTGAGATTTTAATGCAAAACGGTAGCACTATACAAAATACATATTTTACGACAACAAAAATGTCATTATGTAGTTTAAAGTTGTTGTAATTTTGTGGTTGGCAAAAACGCTAAATCCACAAAATTACGAAAAATATTAAAATCACGTGCTAATTTCACGAATATTAATTATTAATTATTATTAATTTTTGATCTTAATCATTTAAAGAGAGCTATTTTGTAAAAATAATTGCGTTTAAAAAGTTTACAAATTTTAAAAACTGAAAAAGCTACAATGTTTTTTGTGTCTCCTGTACAATTTGAAAAAAGGGACTTAACACATTTGCGAATTATACTAACGATTTGTAGAATTATGCACTTCTTCGGTGGTTTAAAACAAACACTTATTTTCCGTTATTTTTTCCGTTTTGTTTGTATTGGAACCCGTTGGTTTGTTTATTTTAATTACTGTGCGATTTTTACATTAATTTACGAAAATTTTGTTGCTTTTTCTGATTATGTATTTATATAATAAGTAAAGAGTAAAATAAAGTACAAAACAATAAAATTCTTCTTGTTTTTCTTTTTTGAAATTTTATCATCTCAATAATATCGTTCTAAACATCGCAAAATTTCAAAATAAACTGAAAACAAATTGATTTTTTCTTTGTTTCCCTTCTTTTTTTGTACTATTTTCCCCGTTATTTTCTTCAATTTATTTAGAAAAAAAAAAAAAATAAATGTACGAAAAAATCACAACAACTAACACATACACACACACATATTGACTATAATGCGAAAAAAAATAAGAATATCGAAGCATACCTTGTAGTATAAGTAATATTATTATAGCTATTGTTATTGTTGTTACTATTTATTTTCCTTAGATTTTATTTGCAAAGGCAAGCAAGAAATCAAGAAATTTTCTCAAAACTATGCTAAACAACAATATTCTCACTCAAACACATACATGCATTCTCTCTCCTTCTTTTATTGGTTTATTGTTCTCATTCTCTCGAAAAGAATAAGAAGATTAAGTTTGATGTGTTTATGAAAAAAGAACACAAAAAAAAATTCTATGGGTAAACGAGGGCCCTCTTCGTTTATGCAAAGGTGATAAACAATAAACAACACGGTATAATTGAGAAAATGACAGATGTCTGTATGTGCAATTAATTTTTAAGCATAACAAGAGGAAAGTTTTTCTTTTTTTTCGCATGCAAACAATGAGGCTAACTTTGAACTTTTGATTGCATCTTTAGCGGTTTCAAGAATGCTGAAAATTGCAACGCTTACTGACTTTTTTGTTCTTGATCAAAACGGAAGAATTGTACTTGGTTGCCATGTGGTCTCAACAAGATGATGAAACATGGAAGATGGCTATTTTTTGTGGGGGATACTTAGTATTTTGTGTAAACGGACAAACCAGAATATAGGAATTATAATTTGAGAATGTAGAAGCAACGAAGAATTTAATCCAGGCTGTGTTTCAGCAAATATATGAAGGATTGTGGGGTATTAATTATGATATGCGCATGCTTTTCCTGGAATGGTGGTGATCAAATGCATAAAACTGAAAGAATTTCAAACAAGAAACATCGTGTTGTCGTATTAAGCAATGTGATGCTGCCTTGGGCTGAAGAGAATTTGTTTGTTTCAATCGGACAATGATCTAAATGTAAAAAATTCTTTCATCACGAATGTGGTGCTAAATCCCACTATAATGGCGATATTTTTCCAAGAGTTGAAGATGCGCAATCGCTGTGATTCTGTTTTTAAGCAACAGAGTTTAATATCACCGTTGTTTTAAACGTTTTTAATAAGGTAAAACAGTCAAATTTATAAATATTAAGCAATAAATGAGTTTACGCTTTAATGCTTTATAACTTTAAATAAGTGTTTCAGGTAATTTTAAAGATTTGCAGTGGCCAGATGTTAGATGCACAAAAGCTATAAATGGCTTATTAGAATAAATTATTGTTTTTATGATTTTAATTGCTTTCTTTTTCCTTTTAAAATATGCAGTTGACATCACAGGCATAGGTCTAACTAATATACATATTTATAGAGCGAATATTTATAGAAAACTTAAATATTTCAAAGTTTAAATAGAAAATAAATCAATAACTAAGTGAATAATAAAGTAAACATTCCATTTTGACAGCTGCCAATTATACAAAAAAAAAAGACAACCTTTTTCTTTCGAAATTTTTTTTGTTTAATTTAAAAAAAATTTCTTATAGTGTTTTCAACTTTTCAATACAAACTATAGATCATTAATTAAAGAAAAAAGATAATAATACAAGAAAATTGTAAAGAAAACCTCAGTTTTAATAGACACCACAATTATCTCACGATAAAACGATTATTTCATCATTTAAACATTTAAATTATTACATGAATCAATCGGTAACAGATCCATAGACAATAAACAATACGGCATAAAGACGACAACCACCCTCAAACCACTTGTTTGTTTTTACTTGTCAGAACTGCAATGAATGTTTACATCCCATAAAACGATAGACAATACAAGAGAATGAACTAGACACCCACACACCTATTACAATAAAAAAAAAAACATGTATGTATGTGTGTCTTTTTCTTTAATTTAAAACAAAGAATACAGGAGAGAATAGATTCTCTTAGATCAGAAGGCCAGACCAGAAGAGTTATGCCTTGTTTTTATAAGACAAACTATTTCAGACGAACGATTGTGTGCGTGGAAAACCCGAACAATATTTAGAGTTTTTGGTGTGAAACCATTCGTCTTACAGATACAACGCATTAATGTTAGTTTCTGCTATTTTTTTTAATATGATGGATAACAGATGTTGCAGTGTATGTATTTTGTGCACATGTGTGTGCAATTAAAAAAAATAAAACAGAGAGAGAGAGAGAGAAAGCATAAGCAAGAGAGCAATGTCTTCATGTAATAAGCCAATTAAACTCAAGTTAAATTGTTTACAATTAAACAGGAATTTCTCTGACTTTGTATACATATGTATGTGTAAAGTTATGCTGCCTTATACTGTAGAAGGCCACAAGTAAAACGAGAAAGTCTGTTATTTTAATAAAAATGTTTATATGAGTGGGTGTAGGTATGAGAGTAAGCAACAAGTAATAAAACCTAGACAATTAAGATTCGAAAGTGAAATGAAATGAGAGAGAAAGGTCTTTTGTATACAACTTATAAAGTCAATTGTTTTAATAGGATAACAGGAATTTCATTGAATTTGTTTACATATGCATGTTTATGTAGAGTATAGGCAAAAAGGAGAGTAAAATAGACAAGGGGATTACGATGATAAATAATATTTACAACAAATTAATTACAACTCTCAGGAGTAAAGTGAAATGAGAGAAATTCTATATACAATTAATAAAGTCGACTTTGAAAATTGAAAAACAGAAATTTCTTCAAGTTTCTTTACGTGTAATTTAAAACACAACATGCGAGAATATAGTCAAGTAATGAGAGATTATTATTGTTTACAATTCATGTTACTAGGATAATAGGAATTTCTCGGAGCTTCTTTACATACATATGTATGTGTGTAGTTAGTTAATACACGTAATATAGACAAGAGAGTAAAATAAACAAGGGAAATTCAATAATAAATAATATTTACAACACAGTTTAATTACAGCTCTGGAGAATAAAGTGAAATCAGAGATATTTTGTATACAATTAATGAAGTGTCTTTACTTGTAATTTAAAAGACAAAAGGAGTAAGTGTAGCCTAGAGGTTAGTAAACAAGTAATGAAAGATTATTTTTGTTTACAATTTATAATATTAACAGTGTTATTAGGATAATGGAAATTTTACATACAACATGTGTATGTGTGGAATTCAATAATAAATAATATTTACAACACTGGTTTATTATTACAGCTATCGAAAGTAAAGAGAAATGAGAGATATTTTGTATACAATTAACAAAGTCGCGTAGGATAACTGGAATTCCTATGAGCTTGTTTATGTATGAGTGAAATACAAATCGCATGGAGTGTAGGCAACAGAAAATAACTAGTAATGTGAACAACTATTTTAAATGAAAAAAACTTGGATACTATTTTCCGCAGTAAATAAAGAATTTCTTCTCCTATTTTTTTTTTATGAAAAATATTCTTTATGATTGTCATAAAATCACAAAAAAAAGAAATTATTTAAAAATAATAAGACAAACATAATCTCAAAGTTGATTAGGTGCCAAATAACATTAAGAAAATAAGAAAAGATTTTTATTTTATTAATGTTTAGCAATTTTTTTTTAAAGAATTGTTTACATATACATATGTACATACAGACGTATATATACGATTATTTCCTATATGTATATATAAACGCAATATGACAGTTTTTCGAATTTTTTCTTTTTGCGTAAAAAAATCAAAGTGTCAAATAATTATTAATTTTTTTAGAAGAACTTAAATAAAGAGTAAAATTTTTGGTTGCGGACTTACCTAAATCAGAGAGATTTACTTTCTCGAGGAAGGGATCTGCAACAGGCAACTGCAAATAATAAAAGAAAAATAGTTTTATTATAAATATTTATAGAAAATAATAGTAAAAGCAACATTACTTTTGAAAATTAAATAAATCTTCCAGTTTAATATGCATTTTATAAAATACTTTCTTTCAAATTTTTAGTAAACTGAAATCGTTTTTTATTGGTCCGGTCAAATTTTTCAAAATCCCTGTTATAATTGCAATATTCAGTATTGACAATAATTTTTACTATTAATTATTGTTTCCCAATGATCTTCCTTGTGCTATTTCTGATTGTAATATTCTAATGTATGCTGATGACGTTAAATTATTTTATACTTTTGATGATGATCATGGTCAGGCTGTTCTTCAGCGGAATATTAATTTGTTTGTAACTTGGTGCAGAGTTAATTTAATGGATCTTAACTTAAAAAAATTCAAATGCATGGTTTTCTCTCGCGGTGGTGTGATTTCGCCCACTTATGTGATTAATTCTTGCCCTTTGGAGACTGTGGCTACATTTCTTGATTTGGGAGTATTATTGGATATGAAACTCTCTTTTGTTGATCAATGATCATATTAGTATGATGATTGGCAAGGCTCGGGCTGTTCTTGGTTTTGTGAAAAGATGGGCTAGGGAATTCATTGATCCTTATATAACTAAACTGCTATACATTTCACTTGTTAGACCTATTTTGGAGTATGCGTCTATTGTTTGGAATCCATACTATCGTTGTCATAGTGATTCAATAGAGTCTGTACAGAGGCAGTTTTTATTATTCTGTTTACGTGGCTTAGGATGGGATTATGCCAGTGGGTTTCCGTCATATGAGGATAGATTAGGTTTGATAAAACTTCCAACTTTGGAACGTAGAAGAACTGTTTTAGGTGTTTGTTTTGTTTTTAATCTGCTTGAAGGTGATATCGATTCTGAGTTTTTGCTTTGTAACCTGAATTTCAGTATTCCTGCAAGATTCTCCCTCTTTCTTTAGATTTCTATAGAACGAACTATGGATGTAATTTTCCTTTTCGTAGATTATGTAAAGATTTTAACTTATATTATGATTTTATTGATTTTAATTGTAGTGTTTGTAATATAAAACGCAGCTTATATGCTGGGACTAATTTGTAAATTATTATATAAAAATGTATTTTCGTTCTTGTCATAGGAAGTTCCTGTGGATTGTTAGTTTATTCAGCTTGTGATTAAGTTCTGTAGCTGTTTTATGTTTCTTGTTGCCATTACTTTTCCCTTACCCGCTATAGTCCGGACTGAAGTGTGTACGTGTCCCTTCGTAAGGGGACGAGCTCTACGCGGTCGGGTGAGGGTAGGTTAGTGTGTGGCCGGGGACGTTCATAAAAAAAAAAAACTATACTTGAAGTCGCCAGTCTCGTAGGTAGTGTGTTAGTTCAAACCACAGTTGAGGACATGGACATCTCGAACAGAAGGAAATAGGTATGAAAAAGTTATATCATTCGGCGTCTTACAATAAATCAAATTGCCATGAAATTTGTCACACATTTGTCGTTCCGAACCGGCGTTAATCTGTTGGTCCCCCCTCACTTATGGATGAGTGAGATGCAAGATTGTAATCCTTTCTACTCGATATTAGAAAAAAAGATTTCCAGTTAAATCTGCTATGCGCATGTAATCTTAAATTGCTCCCTCTATTTGCCGGTTCGCAGAATTGCTTAACGACATGTTCCTAGAGAACATGTAAGATCAGAACAGTATAGTGAGAATCTTGGCAGAGTCAATCGAATTCCATATATATTTTCAACTCTTAATATCAATATTCTTCTGTAGATTTTAAATGGTTTACAGTAAATCATTTTTATAATTGTAAATATAACAATTTTATATAACAATATTTACAATGAAAATAAATAAATTAAATTTTGTGATAAGAAAAGAAGATAAGATGAGAAGCTAGGCTGTAATCCTAACAAAAGAGTTGCAATGACCAATTAAGTAAACAAGATAAGGACAAGAAACTTTTTGATGACTTTAAACAATAGATAGAAATAACATTTTGATAAGCTTTAAAATTGTTTGATTAATTTTAATTAATTTCTATAATATTTAAGTATTTTCCACTGACTTCCCAAATTACTCGTTTTTTCCTATTTAAAACATCTCGAAGAACAAGAAAACAACAGGAACCTGCACAATGTAAACATATGGCAACAGCTGTATTAAACACAGACTTTATTTCCTGCGTGTCTCGCTCTCTTTTAAGTAATATTCTATGTAACATTCTTTGAGGTAAGTTTAATGAATAAGAGAAATTAAGTTGAAAGATTTTATAAATTTTACATTTTCACAACCCAAAGGGAGAGTGTGCGTTTACAACAGTAAATATTTCATTTACAACAATACATACATATTTATTTTATTAAATTAAACATGTCAACAATAATATTTAAATAACAAATGGAACTGTATAAGCTAATTTGCTGCTACATTTAATAAATAAATTAAATACCGTTTTATTTATCATTATTTATAGTATATGAGTTTTTATTGCATATAAATAATCTGGGTCCGTGGCTGTGTATTCATGTCCAATCCAATATTTGTCAAAGATAATTAACAATATAAATAAAGAGCAGTATTTATGAAGAGAACAACAGAATGTGTGTAAGAGAGAGAGAGAGGAAGAGGGTAAGTTTACAATAGAAAGTAAACACGAACATTACAAATGTGGGGACGGATAACCAGAAAAAATTATAAAATGATAATAATAAAAAAAAGAGTGAAAACAGTGGCACTAAAGTAATAAAATGAGGAGTACAATAAAACTATTTTCAAAGAAAACTATTTTCAAAAGCCATATTTGTTTAAAAACACTAAAATAAAAATTAAATATGTTAACAGCCCTATTAAAATTGAAAACACTAATAAAATGTTGAATACATAAGGAATTAAAATTTATTCAGTGTTAATAATACGAAAAAAATGGTAAATATTTTGTGAATTATTACAACATAAACACATCTAAGTAAATCGTTTGGAATGTAGAATGAAAACAGATTTGGATATAAAAAAATAGAATAAAATATTTGGTCAATTCACACAAGCCGTTGTATCGTTGTATTAATTGTATTGTTGGAAGAACATACAACAGTGTATGATTGTTGTTGATAATTTTTATATAAAAATCCGATACACTCATACACATTTTTTCCTATGTTTTTGGAAGTTGTATTGGTTTCGTGCTATCAAATTGTGTGAATGAAATAAATGTGTATTTGTTTTCATATGGTTTTAAAAAGTTGTGTTGGTTTCGGGCTATCAAATTGTTTGAATGCAAACAAACAAATGTATTCAATACAACATACACGATACAAAGTTGTGTGAATTGCCCAATTGGTTTCTTGAAAATTTGTTATGGATTGCCTGTAGATAGCAATATTAATTGCATCAGGCAACACTATACGTAGGTTGTTTGAAAAACAAAAAAAGACTAAGCTTTTCTTTGTTGTAATACGTTATTTATGCTACAAACAAACAGAATGCGTGCAAATCTATCAGAAATAGAATGCATGCGTGTACATACATGGAAATTATTATTTTAAAATCAACTGCCAAGTGCCGATATTGCAGCGTATTTAGTTTAATTTATATTTTTGCTTGCAGCAATGAACGGTTTAGTGTTGTCAACACAATAAGTTGCATGAAATATAGATGATGCATACAATATAATTATTAAAAACTCGAAAAAAAAAACATTTTAATGGCACACCATTGAAAAAGAAATTAATAAGTTGTTCACTTTTTATTTGTTTTACTTGTATTTTAACGCGGCCGCTTTTAAGGCGCATGCTGCTTGCCTAAGGCACCACATTGTAAAAGTGTTGCGCAGCATTAGCATAGTCATGTGTTTTTGGCATAAATTTCTTTTGTTTGCTTAGGATCTAGAGGTGTCAAACTATCGATAGTGCTATCGGCAATACTATCGTAACACTATCGGAGTCTCTCAAATAATACATTTATATACATATTTGAATTTAATAGGTTAAAATACTAAATAACGCATTTTGTATAAACAAAATCAAACAAAACCGAACTTTATTTCTTAGTTCAAAAATCAAAAAATTAAACATGAAGTATTTAAGATGAAGGATCAGTCGACCGATTGTTTTTGTTTGTAAAAAGAAGCATATCTACGACATTTTCTTTCAATTCTGTACGCCTATCCGAAACTATTTGACCAGCTTTATTAATCATTCTTTTCGACGCAGTCGAGGTAGCTGGGATACTCAAATACAAATACACAAATGCAAGTATTTGCGTCTCTTTCATATCACTTGAACGTGTCTGGAAATAAAATACTTGTTTTAAGTTATAAATAAATACATCTAAGTAGCACATGTTAGTCAGTTAATGTCTTTACTTCACTCTCCATTTTATAATAATACTGTGGAAATCACCAGTTTATAAATGCAAACAAAAAATTAGTGGTGGAACATTTACTATCGATAGTGGAAAAAACTATCGATAATAGTTAAATGTTTATATTTTGTAAAAACAAAAAACATCGATAGTAGCGAAAAATATAAACTATCGATACTATCGATAGTGCCATCGATATTTTGACGCCCCTAATAGGATCCACTGTGCTATATAAACTCACCACACTATGTAAGAGAACAAAAGCAACCACAAAACCCAAAAACAACGATCAAAGAAAACAAAATACCACAACAACAACAAAACAACAACGAAATTATAAACATCCAAATAAAACAAACCATATCTGATCATGACTATTTTATATCAACAAAAATACGCAAAAAAGAAACTGAAAAAAAAAATCAACAATAAATACACACAAATGTGTACATACATATAACGTTACGTTTACATACTATATTTAGTAATTTTCATTTTATTAACACAACACAACACAAGAGATAAATAAACAGACACAAAATAATTGCTAAAAAGTTGGGGGCAAAAAAATATTAAGAGAGAGTTTTCACTCTCTCTGTCTCTGTCTCTCCCCTGTCTATAAAGAAATTAAAACAACTCACCTTTAGAGAATTTAAGAGCGGTGGTAAATTTGCAAATGAGGGATCAGAAAAATCACTTCGTCTACGCACCAACAGACAACTATGCACGGGGGAAGAGCAACGTTTTTCTTTTACACTTTCTTGTTTTTCTTGCTGCTGTTGCCGTGTTTGTTGCTGTTGTTTATTGAAAACTAATTGCTGCAGAGGTTTTTTATTATCTTTTGAAAGTGAATGACCACCACTACTACTACCACCACCACCACAGCTATTGCTACAACTACCACTGCATATATTATTGCAATTCGTATTGCTTTTTATTGTTTGTTTTTGTGTTTGAGTTTGTGTTTGCGGTACTACGATTGATTCATCATTTTGCATTTGTAGACGACGATGTCGTGTAAGTCCAATACTATTGCCAAAACTGTTCAAATTACGGCGATTTTTGCTTTGACTATCGCCACTACTACGGCGGCTTACGTGATGTGAATGCCGTAGACCATCTGTCTTATCGTCAATAATATCATCATTTGTAGCAGCAACATTAGAAGAAGCATCTTTGTTGTCATTGGCATTTCTTTCCGAATTTTGTCTGTCTTGATCTTTTTTCAATAAGTCATCCAAATCCTCTTTCGTATAATCATAATAGTGATCAATAAGTGTGGGTAAATTATCGTATTTCTTTTTACGATATACAGGCGAATTGCTTAATGAACGCGATTTACGCTGTTGCAAGGCAGTGATTTGTTTTGAAGCTGCTGCTGTTGGTGCATGGCTAACACGTATTTCTGGTATAACCACTTGACCCAAGGAAATTTTACGTGGTGGTTTACCGTTATCACTATTATCACCATTGTTGTTGTTGTTGTTATTTTTATTTAAAACCGATAGTCTCGGTGTAGTGCTTTCGAACAGTGAATAACGCCGAAACATGTCGAATATATGAGGCGAATAAAAACTTTAAAGAATTCTTTTTTCTTTTTGGTTTTCTTTGTTCTTTAATTAGTTCTTTTACACACAAAGAAGAACAACAACAACCTTGAAGTTGTTTCTTTAATAAAAATTTTTTCCACACTTTTCTTTAATATTCCTTTTAAATCTTGTTAAAATTTCTTATTAATTTTCCAAATTAAATATTAACACTCGATATGAAAACTTTTCGTTATATCGTCTCTATTTTTTCTTTTTCCAATTGCACACGTTGTTCGTGTGTATTTATTGCCGTTTAACCGAAAACAACAACTAACACTACACAACACTCAACTAACCAAGCAAACAACCGATCACTAGCAATAATAAATTGAAACTGGTTTCTTCTTTTAGTAAAAACCTCTAAATATGTAGAGTAGAGTTGAGTAACGGCATGAATAGAGTAACCAAACAATTGATAAACACACACTCCAGAGCATTGTTTACGGAGAATATGAGCGAGAGACCCCTATTCATATGCAGGCAAGCAACAACAGCAATAACGGCTATTGAATCCAACAGTGTTGCTGTTGTGCTTATTTTTAAACGAAATTGACTACTTTAGCCTTTATTTAACGTTGTTTCAATTTCAATGTTAAAAAAGAAGGATTTAAATATTTTTGTATAAAAAATCCTATAACCATCACTGGTAGAATCATGGCTCTACTATTACATTCCCGATATTCAAATTCATATTCAAGGAATGATGGAAATTTGCAATTGATTGAGAAAAAAGAACGCAATAATAAATTGCTGGTTAGAAAGCTTATCGATTTGAAGAAAGCGTTGTATCTAAAGTAATTATTTTGAAGACAAGCATACAGATCTTTACAAATGAATAAATTTACAACAAATTCATCCTTTGGACGGACAATGGCTTTTGAACACTTATACAAAAGTCTAATTGCTGGCTGACTAGCGACTGAAAAACGCAGTTAATTAGGAAGAAATTTTGAATGCTAAGCTAAAAAGTAGGTTCTCTCTTATTGGCAACTCCCTCATTCGAATGGAACACGTTATCGATAATTTCTTGTATCTGAAAATATGCATCTTCAGTAAATCTACAAGGAAAATTAAACTATCCCGCGCAACGTGAATTTTATACGTTTTGTTAATTTCCAGCTTGACTACACTGTGTCTAGAGTGAGAGAGAGAGTACTTAAGAGGAGAGTAAATAAATAGTGAGTACTCGTGAAAATAATTTAAAGAAAATTGCTAAATAAATTGAAACAACAACTACACCACAAAAACAACAGTAACAACAACATTTATGATCATTTTAAGTACAAGAAAAACAAAAAAAAAATATGTATCAAGTGTTGTGTTCTTAAGAAGTTTATTCTGTTGAGAATCAAAAAATAAACAAACAAAAAAAAAATGTTAATGCAGGTCGCACTGTAGGCCTCAACCATTTTCTTAACAATTTATGGTCCAATTGCTTTGAGCGAAATTTAAGGTGGAGTAAAAATAAATCCATACTTATTTAAGGTAATGTAAACGTTGTAAAGCAGTGCTGTTGTGCTAATTTTTTTTTACCGGGACGCTTATATATAATTATATAGACAGGGCCGATCCTGGGTAGACGGCCGCTCTGTGCGGTCTCATGTCCCAAATTTAACGACAGGGGTGATTTTCCATGATAATCCTGGCGGCGGTGTTTTTTTTTAGGTCTCATGTCCCAAATTTGACGACAGGGGGAGGGAGATTTTACCCAGAAATCATATTTAGTTCCGGAACGCGTTCCTGTCCAAAAAGGAAGTACCGGAACGACGTTCCGGAGCGTTCCGGCTCGAAAACACCACTGTTGTAAAGTTTAATTAATGACAACAACAAGATACTGTTGGCGAGGTGTAGTGGTTAAAGTGTCCGTGTAAATGCAAATCTGAACCTGAGAAGCTGAAAAAATTGTCATCACGGTCTTCGGTTTTCTAAATAATCAATCAAATGAAAATGATGGTGGTGAAATTTTGGTTAGCCTGGCAAATAAAGGAGCAAGGGTTCTAATTGATGGCCGAAAAGTTTTATTGTTTATTTGGTTTTATTGGTCTTTGTTGGAGTTGAGGTTAAAGTGCTTGACTACAAACCCGAACAACTTAGTTTTGAAGCTAGGAGAAGGTGACAAATTTCCATCATAGTTTTCAGATGTTAAAAATTAAAAGGATTTAATTCTCCTCCAAATAGTAGTCCATATAGCATTTTCCCTGAAAAGTGATTCGTAGAGAGGATAATATCAAGAACAAATCTCAGCAGTAATGGAACGAAATACGCCAAGATATGCGCATCGAATACAGCAACACCCATTGAATGGAAGATTCTAGGATGCGCTATACAGTGCACTCGCGATAATATGAACACTCTAATATTTGAACACCCCAAAATATGAACACTTTTTCTTAACCATTGACTACTCTAAAATATGAACTTTGTACAAAGGCTTTAAAATATGAACAGTTTTTTATTTTTAAAGCATACAAATTTCAGTTACAAAGCGTTAGAAAATGGGGAAATCCCGAGTTATTTATGTTTATTTTAAAATCAAACCTTTAAAAAACCACACATACATACATAAATATGTATGTAGATATATGTATGTAGAACAATTCTTAGCCAAAAAAGTGAAGCCAGAAAAAGCACCTTTTCTATATATAAGGCTCCTTCTCACCCACCTGAGGACCAACTAAAATCTGAAAACGGCTCTATTTTTGTAATTTGTATGCCACCGAACATGACACCTCTTATCCAATCCATGGACCAAAATGTAATCATGAACACAAAACTTTATTATAGAAATAGTTTTCTGGCTTCCATTGCTACTAAAGGGGGTAGTTAGGTTAGTTAAGTCTACGAAGCAAACTACATTAAAGGAAGCCGTTATTATTTTAGAATCAGCATTGAGTAGAGTAGATGCACCTGTGATATCCAAATGCTGGAATAATATCTTAAACATGGTGGTTAGTCAAGATGATCCTGAAGACGAAATCCGTTTAAGTAATCTTAGACAAAACTTACAAATGAAGAAAGTGCGGTCAATATTTTATGTACCCTGAGAACCGACGTTTGTGTTCTCTGAAATGTGCTAATGTACTGTAAAAGAATTGAAGTTGAATGTTAAAGAATGCTATGAGGAAATAGAAGAAATATCAGACTAAGATGATTGTGTGGAGAAGCCAAAGCGAACGATTAAAGACGCTGTTGAAATTTTTAATAATACATTGAAAGTGAAATAGTTGCACAACTGTTTTAAAGGTTCTCGTTCAATAAACACTCTGAACACTTTTACAAATTTAGTGAATTAAGTTCCATTTTTAAATAAAACAAAAACTAAAATATTTAATGGAAAAAAAGCTTTTATTTAAGCAGGAAAAGTGTTTACCTTGCAAGAAAGCAACATTTTTTTCAACAGTTTAAGCCATTTGCAAATATGAACAATTTCGAAAATATGAACAGGCTTTGTTTTAATTAGTTCATATTATCGCGAGTGCACTGTACTTTCAACATATATTCTTAAAACTTAGACCGTTAGAAGAAAATGGTGGAGAGGGTGGGTTTCAAGCAAAACGGGACTTATTTCTTCATGTGAATTAAATCGGTCTTACTATGATTATAAGCTATAATTTATTTTAAATCAACATTTTAAAAACAAAAACATAAAAAAGAGCATTATTCATGAAATACATTTCGAAATGCTTAAAAACGATTCATAGAATATGAAAACTTTAGAATTTATCATATATATTGGGCGCAGCTAGTGGCAAAACAATACAGATTATAAATAACTATGATAGCTTTAGCTATATTAAATAAGAACGAGGTGTGTTCCAAACATTAGGCGACCATTTAATGTATCATGGTACAAAGAGAATGATGTGAAATTATTTAATTTTCGTAGGAATTATACCGCACTTTATTCATTGATATTATCCAATATAATTTTTCTTTTAAATTCTACATGGGGACGCAAAAATTTCATTTAATTTGCTGATTCATACAATTAATAAAATTTATTCTTTTTTTAATGCATTTGAATTCATTAAATTGATTTTTATTTCAATTTTTCTTCAATTTACTTTCTAATTATTGAAGCATAGGAAAATTTAACCTTAAAAATTGCACTTTTATGCCACTGTTCAAGGCAAGTGAGGTGTTGTTGTTCTGTATTTTTTTTTCTTTTCTTTTGTGTACTCATTATTCTTATATTTTATACTTTGCCAATTACAACACTAAGCAACACGCACAAAGAGATGCACATGTTAAATTTAAACAGCACTCTCTCTCTCTATCTCTTTCTATCACTAGCACTCTCGATCTCTTTGCTACTGTAGCTCCATTAAAGAATTCTCTTTCATCTATTATGGGGAATCTTAACAGAACAACTCTACTTGATTGTTAAAGTTTAACCCAAATTTGTCATTGTTTTTGTTGTTTTGTTGTTGTTGTTTTGTTTTCAGTCATTAATTTCATACTTGAAATTCCGCAGTTACGAAAACGACAACAAAAACACGTTCTTTTTTTCAATTGGTGTGACTCAAAGTTCTTTAGCAATAAAAGCTTGGGGAAAAAAAATAAGTGACGTAAACTTTAAATAAAATTTTGCAAAACAAGAACAATAACTAGAGAACATTGTTGTACTGTTATAATGATATAGGTATTACGCCATAAACCAGTTTAAAAATAAACACGATACACATGCTTCAGTAGTATAAATCAAGTTGTTAAAGATTTAAGGGATTTGTTAAGAATTTTATTTGCACAGACAAACAGACATATGTACATACATTATATGTATGATAATTTATTAACAATTAAGATTAGAATAAACAAATACAAGAGAACTCTCTCTCCCTCATTAAATATATTCTCTTAAAAATAAATTATATCTGTTATGAATTCTAATACGCCATCTGTTATAATTTTCTAACATTAAATGTAAATAAATATTCACCACTCATGTTATTAACATACTAAATAAGAAAAAAAAGCTTATTTTTGCAAATACAAAAGCCTTACCTTTCTTTTTTTTATAAAAAATAAAAGAAAACGCTGTAAAAAAGAAAAGCTTTCCCCCAATTGGGTTTAATAAACGCTATTGAGAATTGTAACATTTTAATAGAAACAAAATGGCTACAGCAAACCCCAGCAGCATTATAATAAGAAAAACGGATTTTGAAACACTCTGTTTATATCAAAAAATCAGTGAGGCCAACTTCTTTCTACTCACATTCGATTTATTGGTATTTTAACCATTTGCCTTTTTAAGTAAGAATTAATACAGAAGTGAGTCATTCCTCTTCTTCTCCACACGTGACAGGCAGAGTCTCGCAATATTAAACGTACCTAATCGCTGCCAAAGATGAGCCTCCATGTAAAAAGGGTGTATAACTATTTTAACTGAGAAAATCGGAATGAATACCTATACCCTGCTGTAACATGTTCGCGATTGCGAGCTTCGCACCAGTTCTGACCAGCTCATTGGCCGATAATATTCTCATGTGCCGGAATCCATTTAAGAGATACCTTTGAATGATTCGAAATTTCTCTGAGAAATCCTCGGTATTAATTGAAAAGGGACGGACGGGCGTTGAAACTACGTTTTGTTAGAGACTTAATAGCTGAATGGCTGACATAGTAATCTAAGAAGTTTTAAGAGAAAAATTCCACCTAATAAGCACTGTGCCACTTTCAAAGTAGCCATGAAAGACCTCCTAAGGCTTTTATTATCCAATATGCTTTCATAGCACATTTAATACTGCGTTGAAATACCCAACTTGAGAATAAAAAATTACGAAAGGTCCTGGTAGACCAGCGCTTAAGCCGTTCAGGGACCTAAAACTCAAGGAGAGATAAGCAAGAGTGTTGGTGCTGAATAGCGGACACATTCTAAAACAATTATCTTGGTAAAATTTTGTCTCTTCGATGACGACTCACTCCGGAATAGCTGGCAACGAAGTTGCTAATAAGCGGGGATGAAAGGATTTATAACAGATTTTAATGATTAAGGGCTGTTTTGTAGGTTTAACGGGGTAAAATCGAAACCACTGTCTCAAGAGTAGTAAGTTTTATATTGGCCCATTACTACTGGAGATATTATCTTAATAGTTTACTTCTACAGTGAGTCGAAATTTCGCTTCTTTCTGGAGGAAAATGAAACCCCAGCTCAAATTTTATGCAATTGTATTGCTCTGTCTAATATTCAGATTTCACATTCTCGATTGGGTCCATGTGGCAATCAGATCTGTTCATCGGAGTTCAACTTGATTCAACTCTGAGAGCGGAGATACCGGGCTTTCGGGACATTCTCTTCTATTCACAATAATTCGAGTGAATAATAGTGGTTCATCACTTGTGACTAAAGTGGGACATAAGAAAAGGTGAAAATGTTTCCCGTTGAGCCTGCCAAAGTTCTAGAGGTTTGTGTTCACATGAAATCCTTTCATATAGAATGTTATGCGCTTAATATTAAAAGAAGAAGAAACAAATTGGACTGACTTACCCCTCTTGAATCTCTGAATAATATTGCAGCATGATAGGGATCTAATGTGCCATCACCACGCAAGCCCCGACTGGCAGCACCTACAGAAGCACGACGTTTTTCCAAATCAGCTGATGCACGACGCATATGAGCACCTAGATTGATTACACAATAAGACAGACATATGATAACATTAGAATAGCTATTCAATTTTTAATTTTAGGAAAAAAAAAAATGGTTTAAAATGCAAGTACCAGGTGTTTTTCAAAGATATTTTTCAAAAATTGAAAGAAGAAATAAAAGAAATCAGTACAACAATTATTAAAAGTTCTTCCCTTACCCTTTGAATTACCTTCTTTAACAATCTTATCGAATATTTTATAGGTGGCGCCACAATCTTCTAAAATGCGATTGGGTCGACTGAGTGTGTTGACGTCTAAACTTTTCGAACGTGAACGAAAATTTTCCTGGGGATCATTTTGTGGTGAAGTACAAACGCTACTGGTCGTGGCGTGATGATCATGAGATTTACGTGGCCATATATGCACTTTCTTGCCGAAATGCTTGAGTATCTCCTGTATGGAGTGATTGTGATGATGATGGTGATCTTTATGCTTATGTTTGTGTTCTTTGGGCGATGGGGTGGACTTTCCAATACCCTCGTCTTCGTTAATACTTAGAGATTTCGAAAAACTAGTGTTATCGAAACGATAGCGTGGCACTAGCAAAGGACTACCACCATCGATAGAATGCCGCAATGGGCTGCCAACGCTGTACTCATCGAGTGAGGGTGCAGCGCCGACACGATGAAATATGGAATTAATACTGGGACGTTCCTTATGATTGTTAGAATGACCCGAATATGTAAAATACTGTTGATCCGGTTTGCCCTCATAGATATCGTCCAAGTCATGGGGAAAGTAACCCGTTTGGGTAGGTGGGGAATTACTGTAGTCCATATGATTCGGTTTGCGTAGACTCTGTGTGAAAACCAAAGGGGTAGGAAAGGGATTATTATTCAGTTTAAAAAACAACAAACAAGATATGAAACTTACGCCATATACAGCTGGGCTATGGGATCTCTCAAATAGACTGCGTTTCGATGAGGGTGTGCGTTTAAAACTGCTGCCACAACTTTCATAGGAACTGCGTGCGCCATTGTGTGTTGGTGAATTGCGATAATGATTGGTTATGGATTTTTTCGTATCTGGCACCGGTTGCGGACTTGATGAATTCACCAAACTTTCAATGACTTTGTCTAGAGCATTAGAAAAGAAAAGTTACATGGTAAAAGTAGTTTCCAGTTTTTCTTTTCTCTCTCTCTCTCAAGATGAGCAGTGTAATTAATTTCAAAAGTTCCACAAGAGCACTTTACAGTAAATTATTGTCAAAATATAAGGTGTAGTAAAATAGAAAATCTCAAAGTTTATTACACACAAAATTGTCAAAAGAAAAACTGCTTTAGTAGCAAATCCAAGCTTATCAAGGTTACACAGTGTGGACTAAGCGCAGAATAAGGATTTTGTTTTACTACACCTTATATTTTACTTTTATACACCAATTAGCGTTTTTTCCAATTTCAACCAGTTTGCCTTACAGTGTTTATTTTAACCGTCAAGGTTTATTACACATTAAACTGTTAAAAAAAGCTGCTTTAGTAGCAAATCCAAGCTTATCAAGGTTACACAGTGTGGACTAAGCGTAATTATAAAAGGCAGAATAAGGATTTTATTTTACTACACCTAATATTTTACTTTTATACACCAATTAGCGTTTGTTTTCCTCCCAATTTCAACCAGTTGGCCTTACTGTTTTTATTTTAATGGCTTTACATATGATTTAATTACACATTCTCTCCCTATAAGGAACTGTATTCCTCTCTTCCCAAATGAAATTTTGCTCTTTATTGTTTGTTTACGGCAACACCGCACACCACTTACCCTGTGACCAATTCGGTGATCTTGAATTTGTCGAGGAACTTGAACTGGAACTTGAATCAATGCTGCTTAAACGACTTGTACCCTTTGCTGAACCATATTCGGAGGTGGAAGTGATGCTGACATCACGACCATAACTGCGGCCATACGATGAAGCATGATGATTATGATTACCGCCACTATTTTGCCAACAATCAGCGCTAAGCTGCTTTTCGATGGCATGTTGACGATATAAATGTGTAATGCCGTGCATATTTTCTCTTGTTTGTTTTAAATTTATTGCTTCTTTAAATAATTCTTTTGTTTTTTTATTTGTTTAACTTTTTTTTTTTTTTTATATAAAATTAAGACACTTTTTCCTTTTTTGTTTTGTTTTATTTAATTTTAAATAATTTTTAATTTACAAAAAAAGTCACATTGTTTGTTTTAAGGAGTTTTTATTGCTTTTCTTGAAATAAAATTCGCCGCTTTTTATCTTTTAAGGTTGTAATCAACACTAGATGTGTTGGATATGTGCTGTTATTTTCACTTATCGATTTTGTAAACACACGGAATATGTGTATCACTCTATTATATAAAAAGCTCTCTTTTTGTCTACTCTTTTCTTGAATTAACACTGAGAGCGAGAAAGACAGCTTTTTTTTGTTATTGTTATGGCCTGCATACACAATTTGCTTTACTGTTTTGTTTATGTTTTCTTTTTTGGATGCTTGCCAATGAAAGGTTGTTTGTTGTTGGTTGCAATTTTTTTTTTTAATTACGTTGAAAATCTCTTATTTTTTACATTTATTTACATTTATAAGTTATTGTTATTGTTGTATTTAATTTTTTTGAACACTCTGCAACTTGAAGCAGTAGGCGGAGGTGTGTTTTATTATTATTACATGTTATTACTGTTATTAATATTACACCACACACTTGGTAAGGAATACCACTAAAGTGTGAGAGATACAGAGAGGGTGGTGAGAGTACATAAATTCACCTTACAATCACCACACAATAAACCGTAATAATTGCTATTATGGCTGCCTTTGCTATGTTGAATAAAAGCATGCATAAGAGTACTGAGTACTTTAATAATAATGCATGTGTATAAGTTTTTGGTTGAATGGCCTGTAAATAAGTCAAAGTTATTTTTTCTTTCTATTATTGTTGTTGTTGTATTTTTTGGTACTTATATTATAATTATGTATATTTTTTACATGTGTTTGATAATTATTTATCATGAAAAAGAGTAACGAAAAAAAAAATATATATATTTTTGCCGGTTATTGTTATTGTTTTTGTATTTTCTTTATTGCATTTATTTACAGGGGCTTTGCATTTTTTTTTCGTCTAGCCGTAAAATAAAACGTCAATGTTAAAAAAATTTAATTATTTTTTGCCATTTTTATGGCTAGAAAAAAAAAGATCATAATTATTTAATAAAACGTAATTTAAAGCTGAAATTTAATATACTAAATTGTTTTGAATTAAATCATCATCACAGACACTGAAAGAGAGAGTTCTCTTAATTAATAGCAGTAAAAAAATATAAGAGAACATATTAAAGCAACTTAAATAAGAGCAAAGAAAGCTAATCTTGCTATTAACTACCTTAACAAGGCAAATCACAATTGTTAAGAGAGAAAGAAAGTATGTTTTATTGATAAACTTTAAATTAAAAAAAGCCTAGTTTTAAAAAATTAAAAGAAATTTAAAAAATTTAAGGAAATAAAAACATTTATCAAAAAGCGTTAAATATTAAAAGGAAAATAAAATAAAAATCTTTTTTTCTACCCAATTTAAGTTATAATTGAGAGAGCAGTTTTAAATGTAACTAAAAAAGAGAATAGAGAATATCATTGGCAAACACTAAATGGCTACAATTAAGAACAATAAAAAAAAAAGTTAATTTAAAAAAAGATAAATTAAATTGTTGTTATAGAATCATTAAGACTGAAAGAGTGTAGGTCCCGCCACTTCGGCATAAACATTCACTTTTGTTAAGAGGATGCGCCATAAAAATATATACAATACAGAGAGAGAGAGTAAGCGAGAGCGAGAGAGCCTTAGCAGAATAATAAAATCCTTTGCGCAAAAAGGCAACAGAAAAAACTTTAATTTTTTTCTCTCTATTACTTGCTTTCCCTCTTAGTGAAAGCAAAAAAAAAAAAAAAAAACCAAGAAATGATTTCATTCATTTTCCTTTCACTACTATTACTACGTTTTTCTGTGTGTATAAAATGTTTCTAGATTTTTTGTAGCCTACATTTAGGCTGCTGTATATTATATTAGTGTGTGTGGTGTGTATTAAGGCGTCACATGTTATATATTGCCTGGGTTCTTTGTTGTTTATCTTCTTCACTAGGACGGTTGTTAACTATGAGTTCAAGTGTATTACAACAACAACAAAAATATTAAGAAATAAAACGTTCTCAAACCATTTTATGTTGGATGGGTTAGAGAACAGAGAGAAAGTTGGAAAATATTTGCGCGTTTAAAGAGATTCATAGCAGAAACTAAAAACAACATAAAAAAGTTTATTTGTAATTATTAAAGAGATATTGTGCTTAAGGGATTACATGTCTAGAATTAACTTCTTTAGGAAATTTTTTTGTTTTGTTTTGATTGGAGAAAAACTTATTTAAATGACTGTGAAATCCTGTAAATAGGCAACAATTATTCTTTTTAATTAAGAAACTTAAGTTCCACAAACAGAATACATATAAGATTTCGATGGAAGTTTAATTTCATTATAAGGTTTGAATCTTTATGCCGTTATAAACTAAATTTAGTCTCATTTAAAGGGTTCCCAAAGTACTCCTTCCAGTGACTTCTTCTTGGCAGTGCTGTGGCAAAAACTCTGAGAGTAAATAAAATTGCCATGGAATGTTTTTCAAAAATCGGTCGCCAAATATTGGCAAAAATGAACACACGCCAGATATGTAAGTGGTGTCAGAAGCTAGGTTGTAATCCTGACTAAACCGTTGTTGTAATCAAATAAGTACTCGAAAAGTTTCTCATCAGTCGCGTCTGACCTGTGACTTATCGTTAGCGCTAACATAACTGAACTATACTTCATCTACCTCTGCGAGACATACTATGTATGGACATACACCCTCGTTATAGGGTACTCGTCATATTCGTTGTGTCTTTACAAAAGCATGAACTAAAGAAAGAATAAAAAGTCTCGCATTTATTTTAAAATTAATTTCTAAATTAGAAATAAAAATCAAAAATAAAAACAAATCATAAATTCATTGTTTATTGTTGCTATTGCTGTACCCCCTCCTCTCAAGGCTTTTATCAGTCGTCAGTAAGTCATGTTGTTTGCCTTGTTGAACTTTTTTTTTTCTTTCAAGTTGAATTGAATTTTTTTGCTCTCTCTCTACTGCTCTGCTCTGTACGTTTCAATTTAATTTTTTTTAAATTTTATTTGTTTATGAATTGTATTTTTTATTATTATTATTAGTGTTGTTGTTATCATATTGTATACAATACAACAACAAGAAATTACTTGTAGCGTAGCATTGCGTTGTTGTGCACTTTACTGGGTGCTCTGCTACAGCTCATATACGCTGTGTGTGTGTGTAAAACAGAGGCGTAGAGATTTACAATTATGATTTTGTATGGAAAGGGTGAAGCACAGATGGCAACTGCTCTTTTTTTTGCCATTTTTTTATTTGATTTTATAGGTTTTTAACCAGTTATCTCAGCCGGTGAAGTTCAAATAATTACGTGAAATTTTGAAAATAAAATCTTTTGCTTTTAAATCTTTTCTTTACTCTATGGAAGACGATAAAGCTTTTTCAACAAATTATTGCAAAACACACTTATTATTGTTATTATTGATATGCTTTTGTTTTTTGTTTTTTGTTTTTTTAATGTTTGGTTTTTAATTTTATAGCCGCTGATAAGAGTTAAAAATAAAAACACAATGTTTAACCATAGATTGTGGGTTTATAATCAAACCACAAAAAAAAAATAAATTATTTTAAATTAAAAATAAAAATATTAAAGCAACAATTCAATAACAATAATTAACACTTTTTCTTTTTCATAATTTAGATATCAACGAAATTTTCTGCCTATAAGTAGGCAATTAAAGTATTAAAAAGAGCTTAAAAACTCTCGAACAATTTTGGCAATCAATTACCAAAAAACGAAAAAAGTTTATTTTAAAATAACAACAACAACAAAAAATAAAAAAATTGCAACCGAGAAAAACAATTTTTTCTTGTTATTTTTTCTCCACCACTACATAGTAAAAAAAAATTGTGGGTACTAATCTATTAGAACTTGCTACAATAAAACTTTAATCACTTGCTTTGCACGAAAAACATGACTAATGAAAACTGTAAAGCGGTTATTGCACTAGCGAATTTCGCCTGAAAACACGATTAGATCAGAGAGAGAGAGAGAGACTGTTTTGCTATTACACTGTCCACCCAAATATCAACAAATATTGAGGTTGAGGTTGAGTTTGCAAACGAAAAATTAATGGCTTGCTGGCGAAGTTGGTTGGTGTGATAGTCGCTTAATTTTATCCATTATTGGCTTGGAACCTACAGTTTAAAGCTTACTTTCAGAGTTTTTGCCAGATGACTGCAGACAGGCAGCCACCGAATGAAATATATTTTTATATGTTGTTTCGTTTGAGATGCCTGAACTAGGCCGCCGTAGTCTAGTAGGTAGTGTGTTGGCTTATTAATAAATAAAGCCAGGGTTCGAGCCCCAGGCCAGACATCAAAACAAAATACAAAAAGTATTTCCTCGGCGACTTCCTCTCAGCAGATTTCTGGCAAAAACTCTGAGAGTAAATAAAATTGCCATGAAAAAGTTTCTCAAAAAATCTGTCGTTCGGAGTCGACTTTAAACTGTAGGTCCCGCCACTTATGTATAAAATTAACACACACAACATAAGTGGTGTAAGAAACTAGGTCGTAATCCTGTATGAAGGGTTGTAATGACCAGTTATGTATGTATGTAGTATGCCTGAAGTAGGGTTTGAAACAAGGGCTTGTGTCAAATATGCCAACACTCTACCTACTATACTACGGTGACTTCCTCTTATACTATCTGTAATATGATGTGAACATTTCGTTAACTTCGTAGCATATACATATGTATGGTATATACATATACAAAATCTACATTCAAGCAAATATGCCACAAAATTTTTCTTATTCTTCTTGTTTCTACTATTACGCCTTAAAGGTATGCCTTTTTTATTTTCATAAAATTCTGTTTTTTACTTGAATAAAACATGCTTATTTATTTATTTATTTCTCTTTTTTATAGTCATGTTATCGTCTTTTATCATTTTAAAGTGATTTATTAACCAAAATCGTGATTGTGGTTTATATCTTTGAGTTGTTCCAATAATTATTTTAGTCACGCCTAAAAACATTATATTTTCCTAAATGCGTAATGCTTTCAGTTGTGAGGTACAACGTAAAGTATGCTTTAATTTTTTCAGTTTCTTTCAAGAAAGATACAACGAAAGCATACTTTTGAGAGTGACTATGTATGGGTATTCTGTTTAGCGCTGAGATTAATTTGTTATTGTTATTAGAGGAAAACATAAATTATGTCTTAAAATATATATAATAAAATACGGCACATGTGACCACTTTAGATGTACGTATTTTTGTTTTAATTTTAATAAGCATCCACATGAGTATAGCATACTTAGAGGCTTAAATACAAAACTATAATATCTTAAGATGTTCAATGAAATCTGATGTCAGTCTGTCAGGCATTGTTAAAAGAAACATACTTTGGGGGTGACAGAAAAAGAGAACACTTGCTAAACATTTTAAGTTAAAGAAGATTTAAAAATAAATTTTTTTCTTATGATTTCTTCATTAATTTTTTTTGCAATAAATTTTATTTTATTTTTTTGCTTATAAAACAATTCCAAAAATTTGTTTGTTAAGCAAAAAAATTATATGTTTTTAAGCTCAAATTACTTGAGTAAACATGACATGAGTTGTGGAGGCAGTCAGTCATATGGCACCATTTAATTTTACAAAATCAAAATATAAAAAGAAAAACCAAAAAAGAAAACAATATTAAAAGAATTTAACACTTCAGCACTTAATAACTTTTTTTTTTAATATAAAAAGACGCATTTTCCAAAACTGTCGATACTAAATAACCCGACTTTTGTTTAATTTTATGAATAATAACAGCATGTGGTAAACAGCTTACTTAACTCTCTAGGGAAGCAGTGAAATTCTATGTAGGTTATTGACTATTTACGAATGTATGTATATACAGACAGGCGCCTAAAATCCCTCTTTGATTTAGTCAAGTGAGGATTACATAGAAAATAAAGAAAAAAAAAAAACCTGCGCATGTTTTTTTTTTCTAAAACCAAAGCCTACTACCTACTTTCAACATCGTACACATGTTTACTTTACAAAAAAGAAGAACAAATGTAAAGCCTACTTTAGGGTGTATATGCTTTCGTAATTTTTCTTTAAATACGCTGTAGCTGGTTTCTCTCTGTATAGATTTTTCCCTTACCATCGTTACAATTTGTCGTATGATTTTCAAGGTTTTTTTTTTGGTTTGCTATTCACAAGATTTCCTGCATAAATTCTATGTGGGAAAGTTGTGAACAACAACATACTTTTAGACTGTTTAAGTCATCAGTCAGAATCTAGAACAAAGAAAAGAACAACATTTCTTGTTTTTTTTCTTGTGTAAGTTGATGGATATTTATTCAGCACTATTGTTGTTGTTGTTGAATGGGATTTAAGAGAAAACAAATATTTGCAAGAATTGTGCCACATTGTTTACAGTGGGTATGAAAAAGTTAAAACAGAAAAAAAATAAATTTTCAATAAGAAGCTTTAGACTGTTTATAAAGTGAAGTAGCTCAAGTAGGTCTAAGTTTGTACACTGTGCTAAGCCGCTGGGAAAGGCATACCAGACTACAAGACATTAAGACTTTCTCGAAATTCTTAACACTGAAAATCAATGACCCGTATTATACACAATGGAGAGATTCAAAATGGATGGCATAAAATGGAAACTAGTAGGCCCTTACAGTAGCACAAGAGATGATGAAGCTTCATCTACCGATTTCCCTATCAATCACCAGTAGGTATATACAACTGAGAGTTTAAAATATCTGCCGAGAGGTTTGAAAAGTCGCAGTGTTATGCTTCTGTTATACAGAAGCCAGAGGGCTCTTAAGATAGCACAAGGTCTGATGATTCTTCACCTGCTCTGTGAGCTTGACTCTCAGAGTAAGCAAATCCTGGATGACCAATATATTCCACACGTATAAAATTACAAAGAATTCAGTCTTGGACGATTTTTGTTATCAAAATCAACAACAATTTTTTTCTATCTCCTCAAAACCACTGTCCCTATGTGTAATTGTTGCCTACTTGAAGGCTATTAGCCTTAAGCTTTTTGAACAATACTTTGGTCATCAATCAGTTGTTTGATTATGACATATTTTCTGACAAATTACATCATCATTAAGAGACAAACAACAACAAAATACAATACAAACAGAAAATAACTCTGAAGCATACTTTTAGGAGAAGCGAAAAAGAAACAACTGGAATAAAATCACAGGAAAAAGAAAATAAAAACTTTATTTAAAGATTTATTATCATCATCATTACGATTTTGGCACTGAAAAAAAGAAACGAAAATAGTTTCCACTCTTACCGACCGACCTTTGTATGTATTCATTTTCTTAATAAACTTAAATAATTCAATGTCAAAAAGTATGCTTTAGTTTTGGTTTTTAGCATATCTAAACAATAATAAGTGAATTGTGGTTAAATAGTAAGAGAAGAGTAGTTTTGGTAAACACTTTAAAATGATTTTTTTTTTGAGAAAATTCTAGCATACGAGTAGGCGTTATTATAAATTATTTTAACCCAAATAAATAAATTTCTCTTCCAATGGATATAAAATATTAAATTATCCGTGAACTGAAAGGGTAAATTGGCTTTCGCATTTAAACTAAAAATGTAGCATATGTGTAGGCATTTAAAAAAGGAACACATTTATTACATTTTAAGAAAACTGAAGCATATGGATTGCAGGATATCGATTTGAAATAAATGAAATTGTTTTAAGAAACATTTTTCTTTCTTTATTTTGTTTAAGATGGTTAACCCAGGCGTTGAAGCACTGTCTCTCGCCTAATAATCCAATACACTAGACTACGGACTTTCAATCTGAACCTTTTACTTTAAATATCAAACTACCCAGTGTACTATATACCACTTGCTTTTTACTGGCTCTCACGTATTACTTCAATTATATTCAGTTTGGCAACACCGACAACTTGGTATTGATTTGTCATGGTTATTCTTTTCATTTTTTACTTTTAATGGTCTTTCCAATTAGTTTTATTATTGTAATAGAATCTTTGTTCATTCTGTAAGCTCGTAATTTCTTTGTCTTTTCCTTAGACGCCTAATAATATACTACAATGCTTTGTTAATGAGCTATAAATGCCTCATCTTATGTTTCAATTATTTTTATTTATTTTTAATATCATTTCCCTGCTTTTATCTAATTTTGTTAATTTGATTGGCATTTTTTGTAATTGTATTGACCAATTAAATCAGAAAAAATAAAACGAAAATGTTTTCTCTGCCATCATACTTCCTGCTTTACAGCCAACACATGTGTTACATTTTCAGATAATTTGCCAAACCAGTCAGTCAGTCAAACGCACACAATCAATCAGATAACCAGCCGGTCGGTCTGTTTGTAAGTCAGTCAATGATATTGAATTACAAATTGGATAGTCAGTCGGAATCAGTTATCAGCACTTTAAAAAGTTAATTTCTCTTCGATGGTTCATGTAATTTTCATTTTTTTTTTTTTGTGAATAAATTTGAATCTGAAATCAACACAGATTTTCTTTGTACTTTAACAACAGAAGGTTATAAATTTAATTGTTTTATTTGCAGATGTTTAAAGAAAAAACTCCTTTTAATATCCAGCTTGCATGACACACTGACTAATAAAAAAAATCTTTTATATTTTTAATTTATAGCCGCTATAAAGTAAATTAAATTTATTAAAATATCCTCTGTTTTTAATGATGTTAATTGTGTGAGTCATAAATTTTAGTTTATTTTTAATAAAAACATTTTAAAAATAAGCCTAAAATTATGCCTTATTGTGTTCTAAATTTCTAAAATAAAATTCCTTTTATGTTTTCAACTTCATTTTATATTAATTCCGTATTTTTCCGTAAATTCTTACGTTTTCAACTTAATTTTATATTAATTCCGTAATAAATCAGGTGTAAATTTTTAACTGAAGCCTAAAACAGTGCTAGAAATATTTCAGGAGTTTTTGTAAAAGCCTAAAAGCATGCCTCATATTGGAATTTTTCTTATTGCAAATATGTATACGAACATTTTATTGCTTTTGAATTTTATTTTATTTTTAAAACTAGAGGGTTTAAACATCTTAAAGAAAATTTTTAAAAACCCATAAAATATGCTAAGAAATATGAAAATTTCCAAAACTAAATAGAAACATAAATCTGTCATTTGGAGTCATATTAAACAGTATATCCCGCTATTTTAGGATAAAATTAACACACACAACATGGGTGGTGTGAGAAACTAGGCTGTAATCCTGAATAAAGGGGTTGTAAATACTAATTAAGGTAAGTAAGAAAGTTTCTTTTAGGGAATGTTTGATTTCGTGGAATCACAATGGGCTCTAGAGCGACCTCACCTTACAACGGGAGAACTCAACCTAATCTAAGCTGTGGCTTTGCTGTGGAATTCCACATTTGTTTTGTGTCCCCCTTTTAGTCAGCTTAATAAAACTGGCGGTTAATTTAATTAAAATTCCATTAAAAACAAGCAAAAAAAAAAAACATTTTAATTCTCTTCTGCTAATTGCTAAGGATTGTAAAAAAAAACTTTTTTACTCACATGACATTGAAATTTTTTTTTTAACGTTTTCAAACACGTTTTTTCATTTGCTAACACGCTAATCAAAGCCAAACAAATTTCAAAAACAAAAAACAACATTTTTTTGTAAGAAATACACAAAAAATAAAGAAAAATACGAATTCAATTTTTTTTATTTCGATTAATTTTTTGCATTTTCTTCTGCATTTGTAAACGATTTAGTTTTATTTATTGGCTACGTCAGCATTACACCGGGTACACCATATATGTGTGTGAAAAAATGTGTTTGTTAGTCAACGTTAAATGAACTTTGTTTGCTGAATTTCAATATCAATTTCTTTAACATTCGCCAACAGAGTAGTCCAGTCATCATCGTGCTTTGAAAGTGACTCAAAAAAAAGCAAATTGTGGTAAACTGACTGGACTTTAGATTGGAATTCATTGTTGAAATTTGTCTGTTTTATGGCGCATGTCGTCGTTATAATTTATGGCTTAAATTAGAATTTTTTAATAAAAATTTGCGTTTTTTTTTTTTGCAAGAGGTCTTTAATGAAAGTTTATAAATAAATACATACGTGTACATACACATTTGTATTCATACATACATACATACATACATATGTATGATATGTAATGAAATATATTAAAATAAATTTCAATTTTCTAGATCTTTCGAGAAGTAGGCAATAAAATTCAGAAAGAAAAAATTATTTTGAAAAATTAAAAATTTTAATTTCTTGTTAAAATAGATTATAAGTGGATGTATTTATTTTAGAGTACAGGAAATGGAGAAGCGATTGGCAACAAGCTGGTTTTAGTACTGGCGATGTTTATTATTTACTTTAGTCAGGATTACATACTAGCTGCTCACAGCACCCATATTGTGTATGTTTAACTTTTCATCGCAGTTTAAATTAATCTCAGAGCTTTGACCACCAGACAGCTGAGAGGAAGCCGCCGAAAGAAATATGTTTGAAACCATATGACCATTGAACTACAGGCTCTCATCGTCTAATAAGCCAACACACTACCTACTAGACTACATCAACTTGTAGAATCTAGCTTGTCTTTAATGTAGATTGGCCTAGAACCCTTCTTTTGTGTTACAAATTTAATAAAAAAAAGTTAATTTTTTTTGACAAATGTTGCTATACCTTTACAATTATTTCAAATTGCTTCCGCTTAGCTAATTTTGTAACTGCCCTCGTGTGTACTTTTTTCTTAGCTGTTGTTAAAAAATTAATGCTTTTCTTTTTTACTGTACTATTGAAACTAAAAAATCATGCCTACTTTCCAGGTGTCGCAAATAACGAATAAATTAAAGCATATTTTTAGGTGTCATTATTTATAAGCAGCTTAATAAACACAGTTTAATATAAATTGTTGAAAACAAAATCCCCAGAATATGGTAAAAATAAAATTTATAAGAATTCAAACTGTACTATTGAAATTAAAAATCGTGCCTACCTTTCAGGTGTCGTGAATAACTAATATATTAGAGCATATTTTTAGGTGTCATTATTTATAAGCAGCTTCATAAACACAGTTTAATAGAAATTGTTGAAAACAAAATCCCCAGAATATGGTAAAAATAAAATTTATAAGAATTCAATACAGAAAGGCAGGAGAATTTTTCTTTTTTTCTTATGACACAAGTACGTAATCATTACCTACTTTTAGGCTCTTGTTAATAACTTTTTTTTATTTTTTTTTTACTTATTCAAACCAATTCAAAACATGACAAATTTTGCTAGAATGTTGAATTACACAAACAAAATTGAGATTTTTTTGGGACGCACAAATTAATAAGAATTCCTTTCCTTAGATTTTTGATGGTCTTTGTCTTTATATTGGCGTCATGTGTCAGCTCAATGGTTAATGAAATCATGTGTTAATAAAAAGAATGTCTTTATAAAACAAAGAAATTAATTGAAAAACGTGCCATGTTACTTATAAAAGGAGGAATGTGTAGCACTAAATTTAATTAAAAGGGGCAGGCAGTCAATAGCCTTCTTTCAATTGCCCAAATAGTTGCTAAGCTCTTGAGATATGTTAAGAACTCTCCTGAATAACTAATAAAAAATTTAATCAGATTTTTGTTTTTGTCCTTTTGCATTAAGCTCTTCTTATTTTTAAATTTTAATGAAACAGCTCAAATATCTCCAACAAAACGAAACACGGGAAAAAATATTTCTTTACGACGACATTCCTCTCAGCAGTCTTTTGGCAAAAACTCTGAATATGAATAAAATTAACACATACACAGCATGGGTGTGGTAGGAATCTAGGTTTTAATCTTGACTAAAGGAGTGTTGTAATGAGCAATTAAGTAAGAGCCTACACGCATATTCTCACAATATTAAATGACATTTTTATTGAATTTTTATTTATAACAGCAAATATTTTAAACGTTTTGGCAGAAACGAAACGAGAAATTAGTTTTTTTTAAACAATTTTTCAAAAAATTATTCAGAAAATTGACACATTTTTCCTCAAGCATTTGCTAAAGCGGAAGGAAATCAATGCCTTGTCTTATGAGTGTCTTTACAATTCAATACACCTGCCAATTTGTTTGACTTCGCAAAGGCGAGAGAAAGAGCGAGAGCGAAACAAACAAAAACAATAAAAAAAATAATTCAAATATCTAAGCTAATTAGCGTTAAAATTAAAAGAAATTGCTTTTATTTTTACAGAAAAAAAAAATAAAACACAAACTAATGAGGCGGAAATTAACAAACAAAACAAAACAACAACAAAAATATGCGAAAAAAAAATAATTAAAACCGCCTCAAGGTAATATTGTTTGTAAATGAAATGAAATGCCCTCTACTCCTACACAATGAAAAGCAGCATCTGTGGCAACACAACTACACAGTTAAACAATTATATACATATATGAGTGCATTAATATTGTAACTGTAGTACTTACTGATGTGCCAACCATCTTTGTTTACATTTTACTCTTACTCTCTCTCCCGCTCTCACCATGTGATTGTTTAGTACTGATGATAAATAGTCACATTTTCATTGTGTTTGTATTAAAGTTGCGGTACAAAAACAACGTGTATTGCTTGCATATTTACATTGTTTACATCAGAGATGCTCACCACTTTATAAAACAATTGTTCAGAGAAAACTCACGCATATTCTATGATTTAATGATAGAATAGAAGATGAGAGCAACTTGAAAAAGAAAATGCTGCTTTTGTTTACAAAATTCATTAAATTACCCGGAATTTTATGTGACTATTGAATTGAGAGAGTAAATGTAAGAACAGAATATAACTGTAATTTCAGAACACAAGGTAGTACAAAAATACGTACGTAATGAATGGCTTATTAGCAGACGCCGGCACCATTGTCCCTGAGGGAAAGAACATCTTCGGCTTTTTACACACATAGGACACGAACATCAACAATGTTTGTTAAAAGGAGCGTAAAAATGCATTCAGTTGCTTGTCAACTTCTCAAGAAGAAGGTTCATGTCGTTTTTTTTCAGACTTCAATTATACACCCAAAAAAATATTACAGTAGGATTAACTACCATCAATGAGAAATGATTTCGATTTTTGGAAGAATACTTGCCAAGTTAAATACGGTGTCTTTAGGGATTTAGCACAGTACAATTTTTCTATATTTTCCGCTCACATATACATACATACATATGATGGGTTTAATAAGTAGACTTGAAAATATTACTAACAATTTTCCTCTGGGTTAACACATGCCTCCCAAAAATACACTCACATGTTTATCATGTTCTCCTTGTGCCGACGTCTGCTTATTAGACGCGAGCTCAGCTCAGACAGCTAAAACAAAAAAAAAATTTCCACCTCCAATCACAACTCGCCGCAGGCAGGATATGTGTGAGTTGAGCACAATTGTTGCTCAAAAATTTACATGGCAAAGAATGCAAAAGCAATGCAATCACATTTGTATATGGGATTGTGTGTGTTTGTGTAATTGTTTGGGAATCCTCTTATAATAAAAATAACAACAACAACAATAATTTGTCTGTTAATTTACATTGTTTACATTTAATGCAGTGGGTTTGTAGAGATTTCTTTTAAAACTTGTTGTTCATATTCTCTCTCTCTTAACATTAGCCTTGAAAGTTACGAGTGTAGGTCGGATAAGGGAGAGTATTTGAAAGTGCAAAACATTAAAGAAAGACAATAAATTTCACTCTGTAGTGTTGATAAATTTAAATTATTGTTTACCTCTTTCTCTCTCTCTCTCTCTCTATCTGTCTCATTGTTAAATGCGTGTGCTTACATTTTTATGCGTTGGCGGGTGCAATAGTTTGTCATTTCTAGTGATGATTTAAAATGTTTACATTTGATACAGTGAGTTTGTTTGTTTTTTTCGGTTAATGTTTGATGATGCGATTTTTGTTTGTTTATCTGATTGTCGTTTGTTGTTGCGTCAAAGGACATCTTGAAAGTTTTGTGCATAGGTGAAGTGAAAGAGAGTATTTGAGTAAACCGCAATACAACAATCAAAAAGTGTAAAAAATGACGTAACCGAATACTTTTTTCTGTGGTACTTAAAGCGTTGATCAAAATGGTATAAATTTAAGAGTAAAGTATATATTTTAACGTTAATAAACGTACAAAAAGTTGTAGAATTTTTTTTAACATGACTTTGTATTGCACAATATATTGGTTGCTTAGTTTTGACCATCACTGTATGTATGTATTCTATTCTATTTATTTTATTTCTCTTTTTTTAATTTTTGAAAAAAAAAAAACAATTTATTAAATACAATTATTGGGCGCCCATCTCGTCCAGTCGATACCTTTACGTTTGGAAGCAGTAAAAAAGCAAAAGATTTTGGTTCCAAGTGTTAAACAGTCCCTTTTTGGAAATATTTCCATAGCAATGGAAAAGTCAGCATTTGAACAAGCTCATGCCTAGTGTCCAATACGTTTGAGCCACTGTATACATATGCATGTGTTAACCTCTTCTTCCATGTCAGTTATTAGCGAATGTTAATTATTTTCCATTATTTTATTATTGTTGTTTATAAACAAATATGTTTGCACATGGCTTAACACAATAGTTAGAGGTCACATTGAATGCATTCAAGAAAACGAATACAAAAAAAAATTTTTGTATCAGCAATAAAACAACACAAAAACCATTTTACGCCATATTCTCATTGTAAGCTCACCAGGCAACAGCTGCCAGGCACTGTACTAAAATAACTGTTTTCCTAGAGAAAACAAGAATTTGCATTTCTTAAACAGTCACATTGTAAACAATAATAAAAAAAAAAAAAAAAAAATAAGACAATAACAAATATATCTACGTGTCATTATTAATTTGTTGTTGTTTTAATTAATTTCTTGTTTATTATGATGAAGTGGTGTGGTGTGGTGTGGTATGGTGTGGTAGTGCTTATGCATATATTTTTAGTAACAATAATTTATTTTTACATTCTTCTACGAAATGCAAATGCATATCATATATGCATATGTATACATACACATATGTACATAGGTATGCATGTAAACTATTTATCAAAACAATAAAACACTAGAAAAACAAGTTGGGCCAAGCCCTCTGATTTGTTTATTATTTTTTTTCTTTCTTGTATGGCAGAGTATTTAATGTAAACAAACAACAACTGTTAAAGGTGAGTTAGTTGTGTGTTGTGTTGGGTTTTTCTCTTATACACACACACACTCACTCATTGGCAGTATTGCAGTGTGGTGTGTAATCAAATCAAAGGTCGCTTAAACAGCTGTTTAGTGTCAAAGTATAACTTGGAGCAAAGTTAATAAAGTTAATATTTTAATGATTTTTCTGTTTAAATAAATTGAAATAAATTAAAATTTAAGATATTTATTATACACGTCTGTACATGTAATGTAATGTACAAATGAATTTAAAGATTTATTTCATACATATATTTCCCTCTCTCTCTGCTATGTATGTGTGTTGAATATCTGGAAAGTACTGCTAAATGCCAACAAATTATGAAATGCAGTATAAACAATGCTTTTTTGTATCAATAAGAAAAAGGGTTACCAGCTTAAGAAATACAAGTGTTTGAGAGATTGTGGAATGATAGCATTTTTAATTTCAATTAATTACAAGACAATGTAATTACCAGGTAAACAAAGCGATTAAATATTGAAATAATAATCTCGCTTAATTTTTCTGTAATATTTTCTTTGTTTTTCAATAAAAAAAAAAAGTTGTTTACATTGCTGAACTTTGTTATCATTTTTAATATATTCTTGTTTTTTCTGTTATTTAAAGACTAATAATGCAATAAAGAAATGAATAATTAATTAATATTAAATGAATATTAAAAATACATTTAAAATATGAATACTAAAAAGATGAGAAAAAGAAAAAAATATGTATTTTTATTTAGAATAAAAAAAGGGGTCAAGAAAAGTTTAATTAAACAATTGTTTTCGGTTTTAGTTAACAAACAAGAAAAAAATAAACAAAAAAAGAAAAAATCAATTAAAAAGAAACGTATTTTTATTAAAAAAAAATGGAATAAATTAAACAAATTTTATTGCAAAAATAAATAAAATAAATATACTACGTATGTATGTATGTATGTATGTACATAGAAATTAAAAATGTAATGTCCGCAAGAGACCGCAACCACTTTATAACAAAAATATGGCAAAGTCAACATTTTGTAAGAAAAAAAAAAAAAAATTTAAATTCTATATATCCAGACAGACGGAAAAACATATATATATATACATATATACATACTATTGCTATTTGTGCTAATATAATAAATAAATATTGTTAAATATTGTTTATCTTATCATAAGTGTATTACAAATAAATAAAACGCATTTTAATTTCAACTCTAAAGCTCCCCCTCGATTTGTTATAAAAAATTTATTAAAAAACAAACTTATTGTTTAAAGATAACATTAAAAAAAAGAATGAAAGAAAAACATTGTTTTTCTGGCCTTGTGAAAAGAACTTTTTTTTAATCAAAAGTCTCTTGATGTTAATCAGAGCCTTTAAATTAAAATATCCACTTAGTTATTAAAGTTTGCTTTAACCTTCTGTTTTATATTCTAATTATTAAGTGTGATATAAAAAAAGAGAGAGAGAGAGACTTTCAAATAAATTGTTGGTATTATTATTTCGCCATTAAAAAGTAATTAAAAGAAAACAAAGAAATTACGAAAAGAATCAAGGTAGCAAACGGAAAAGTCTGTAATTCTTCTTTTAAGTTTCCTTCCTTTCACAGAAAGTTAAGAAAAAAATTGATTTTCAATCTCAATTAAAAGATGAAACAGAAAACGACTGCAACGGTAGTAGTAAAGCGCTGTAGTATTAATAATAATGATTTTTGATTTAAATTTTAAAATTCAAACATAATTTCTTTGAGTGCAAGGGCTACAAGGCCTGACAAGCACTCGCCGCAGGATAAGTCAAGACTAACTAAAAGAGCGTAAGGATATGTATGAGTTCTCTTAACATAATTGTTGTATGCCATGTACACACATACATATGTACATCTCAATGAATGAAAAGCAATGCAATCACATCATCTTTGTATGTATTTGTTTAATAGTTTGGGCATTTTGTTCCATTAAATCTAACAACAGTTTGTAGTGGTGATTTTCATTGTTTACATTTAAATTACCGAGTGTGTAATGAATTGTTCTGATGATTGCTTTTAGAATTCGGAATGCATGCGCATTAATTATAATAAAGGCAGCAGCAAAGCATAATCAAAAGAAATAAAAAAAAAATTTAAATTTTAAAAATTATTGTCGCACTGCCTTCAAAAAACCATCGCTTCCATGCTGAGTTTGCTGCGTTGCGTTTATTGTGTTTATAGCTTAAGTTATAAAATAATGTGACTGCATTTATACACATTAGAGCGACTCACCAAAAAAGTGTTCGATGTACCCCCCTCAAAATGAACCTTGGACTTTTTTAAGAGGACGTTTGAAATATTTCGGCTCTACCTTTGACCTCTCGTGAGCTGGACCATTATGAAAAAGGTCTATTTCTGCATGTTTTGTTAATTTGAGAATCTGTTTCCTTACCACCAAATACAATATGGCTATCATAAGAAAGGGTTTTTAAGGCGCGTCCAACTGTATATACAATTTGTCCAAGGACGATCATCCATGTTCTTTTTTTAAGGATATTCTTTAACAAAATAACGGCTTTTGAATTTTTTGTTCGGGGCTGTTTGTAATAAAAATGCCAAATTAACATATTTTAATCTTTAGTCGATTTGATTAAATACGGGTCTCAGCTTTTTTTGAAATTCGACCTAGTCAAATTAACAAAACATACAAAAATAGACGTTTTTTCAAAATGGTCCAGCTCACGAGAGGTCAAAGCTAGATCCGAAATATTTTAGATGTCATCTTAAAAAAGTCCAAGGTTCATTTTGAGGGGGTACATCGAGGATGAATTTTGCTTCCATACAACTTGAGTCGCTCTAATACACATGTATGCATTGTTGCAATAGTTTACCAATGTGTTTTAATATCAAAACAACAACAACAATTTCCATGATTAACATTTAAATCAGTAAGCCAGTGGTGACTTATTGTGTTAATTTTGTTTTTGAAGTTTTTCTTTGGTGCGGCATCAATGTATGTGGCCTTGAAAGTTAAGAGAGAATAAGTGACATAAAAGTGAATATATACTTCGAGAATGAAAATCTTTAAAGAAAGAGATTAATTGTATTATCACAGTGTTTGAAAGTTTATATGGTACTCAAAGGCATTTGAACACTTCCTTTCATGGATGTGGTGGCATTACTATGGGTTGATGTTTACATAATCAAACTGACAATGCTGTGAAAGAGGAATTTAAACGATCAAATCACAAATTCTTTTTTTTTCACAGTGTACGTAATTATTATTCTGTCATCAACACAAACACAGTTTTAAATTTTACTATCACAGTGTAATTTAAACATTTTTGTAAAAAAAATATTTGTTTTTAAAGAATTTTAATAACAAAGATAACAAAGAAGTTTATTTTTCATTAAAAGTTTTTTGAACTTTTTTTGAATTAAAAAAAAAAAATTCATTCGCAAAAAAACTTTCAGCTTCAAATGGTTATCATATTTAATTTTAATTTTTACAAATGTTTACTGGCGTTGTCTGAAAATTATAGGCTTTTTTGGGTGTTTTTTTTTACTTTTTAAAACACTCTTACTGGCCTTTCTAGTAAGAGTAGTGTAGGTACACCCTCTTATGGTGTGAGTGTGTTTTGGTGTCTGCTTTCGTTTGTGTAGGTTGTTTCTTTTTTTTTTTGCTTTTAAATTATGGCAAAATACAAAAAAAAAATAAAAATGAAAAAACACCACAAAAAAAATGTGTGTAAATTTTTTTGTTTTTGTTTTTAAAAACACCACAAAAAAATAAAGAATTTTTCTTATAAAACTGCGCAATTTTATAACTATGTACTACCACAACTACTAACCATTAGCATTGCAAAAACATACAGTGATATGTACATATTTCCATACATACATATATACATACGTATGTATGTAGTATATATTATATGTGTAAGTGTTAGTTTTTTTTCGGGATTTTGTTTTGTTCGCATTTCTCTTTTCTTGTTTTTCTTTTTTTATTTTCAAATTTTACGGGATAGGCCGGCACTTAAACATGAACTTGAAAAACGAAAAAGAAGAAAAAAAGAAGAAGAATGAATTGCGTTGTTTTGAAATTCTTGCCAAAAACAAAAAAAGAGAACATAAAACAAATATGTTTTTGCATTTGTTGTTTTATTTACCATGTACATACTTAGATACATATGCACATATTACATCATTTGCTGTATGGAATTTAGAGAAAAGCACAATCAGCAGACTTTTTAAGGTAGAAAAATCAAAACAAACTTATTAAAACAATAACAATTACAATAGAATGCATAGAAGAGTAGTACACAATGTGGTTTACAATAAAAAAAAAAACAAAACAAAACATGTCAACAAAACAATTTGAAACCACAAATTTAGAATACATATCTATTAAGCGACAATACATCTCATACTCATTACTTCTATACGTACACATATAAATGTGATGTATAAAAACTGTAAATTACTCAGCTCTTTGCATAACATGTGAGTGGTTACTCGTAGTAAGTACATGTATGTCTCTCTCTCTTTTCAATGCTTTAATAAACAGCAAACAAAGCAGCATTAAAACAGTTCGATACAAAAAAAACTAACTACCATCTAAGCAAACACTATGGAAATACTAATGGTGGCAAATTCAAAGGTAAATAAATAAATAAATTATAGCAGTTGGTTTATACATATTTATTAATAATAAGAAATATTATTTATTATAAATAAAAAAATGTGCGTTTTAATAAATATAATATAAGACATCTGTAGTTTAATTTACATAAATTTTTTTTATTAAAACCACACACAATAATAATACATATTTTTGTTTTTCCTTTCTTTCTATCTCAAGTGTATTAAAATGTTTATTTTGCTTCAGCAAAAAAATGGAAAAAAATGATGGAAAGTTTACTTTAGTTTGACAGACTCTAGTAGGTAAACGGCATATAAGGGGGCAAAAAAATTAAATAAATAATAGCTTTTATTATTGTTATTAGTCATCTTCTGCCAGCTTTAAATGAAAACAAAACATGGAATTTTTATTTATAATTTTTAATTCGAAAGCCGGTCGGTCGGCCTTTATAAATATGAAGTTAAGAATCAGTTTTTTTAATTCAAAAACCGTTATACAGATTTAAGGGGACCTGTGGACAGGGCACTCACTACTAATGAATATTAATTAAAAATAAAAACATATAAAACAAATAAAAATTAATAAAAAAAAATTCATTTAAAACAATATAAACAATAAATGTTTTAAACTAAAATATTAAAAAAATAAAATAAAAAAATAATAAAAAAATATAAAAAGAGGAAATGAATAAAAAAAAATTGGATTAAAATTAAAGATACTACAATAAAAAAGAAAATCAGAAAAAATTTATAAATTACAAAACAACTATAAAACAATAAAAAATTAAGAAAAAATAAAAAAAAAATATATAAAAAATAAATGTTTTAAACTAAAATATTAAATAATAATAAAAAAAAATAATTAAAAAAATTAATAAGAAATATAATACAATAAAAGAATTAAAAATTAATTAGAAAACAATAAAAGAAAAAATTTCAAAAATTAAAAAAAAAATAAATAATTTCAAAAAATAATATATAAAAATAAATGTTTTAAACTAAAATATTAAATAAAAAAAATAATTAAAAAATATAAAAAAATAATTAAAAAATATAAAAAAATAATTTTAAAAAATATATAAAAAAATTAATAAAAAATAGTATTAAAATTAAATATAATACAATAAAAAAATTAAAAAAAAAAGAATTAAATTACCAAACAACTATAAAATAATAAAAAATTAAGAAAAAATTAAAAAAAAAGAAAAAATATTGAACAAACAATTTTTTTTCGATATTCTAATACCCAACTGCGTATAATTTGAAGAAAATTAAGGAAAAGGCATTTTCTTTTCAACACCTACATATAACCGAAAAGAAAAATAAACAAATAGAAATACACATACATTTATATGTTTAAAGGAAACTTGAAAAAAAATAATCCAACAAATTCACAAAGATTATAAATAAATGGGAGGAGTAACTGACCTATCATATGATAAAATATATTGTATCAGGCTTAGAAATTGTGTTTCTAAACAATACTGCTATCAATACTTTATACAAGGAAGCTTAATTGTATGCAAACTTATCAGTTAAATTACTATAGAAAAAAAAAATCAAAATAAATAATTAAAATGAAACCCTTTCCTTAGCAATTAAAATTAAAATGAAAAACTATTTTTTCTATAAAAAAAAAAATCCAACCCAATCTAAAATAGAATGGCAGATGGCGGCAAGAAAAAAATCTATTTCAAATGTTTAACAAAATTTAAATGAAAAATAAATTATTTATATGCGTTATATTTGTTTAAATTGTTTAAATTATTCATTAATACCTCCTCTATTCTTAAGCGAGACACAAACACGTTTATTTGTTTATTTAAAATTATTATTTTGATAAAAGCCATCTGTCCAATTTATATACAATTTTAATAAATTATCTTGAAAATATCGTTAAAAAAAAACAAACGAAATGTAAATTTAAAAATACACAGCAAATGTGAAAAGAAAATCGCCAATAAAATCAAACTTTTAAAGAAAAATAAACGCTGGCTTTAAGGAATTTCAAAACCCAAGAAAGAGTTGTCAAAAACCGTATAAAATGACCCTTATTGTAAAACCCTATTTGTATAATGTCCAATATTTAATGTTCTACCCAATTGATACTCTCGCTAGCATTTATTTTTAAAACTTCTTCAAACTTTTCAATACTTCAATGGCTTGTCTTAGGAGTTTTTTTTTGTCTTTTGTGGAAACTTTTTTAAACATTATTGATCAACATTATCTGCTAAAAATAGAGCTGCATTTCCTCTTACTTTATTTGAAACAGGAATGAGAAAACTCTCGAACATACAGATTGGTATGCTATTCATAGTCACTTAGCTTGTATCGAATACACATGCAAAGATGATTATAGAGACGTTGTTAATCTCTTCCTAAATTAGATTGCAATGAATGTCCATTACGGTTTAATTGTTATGCTATAAACACATAAGGGACAGCAAATGCTGCGCGCCAACCTTAGAAAAAATAATAGAATATATTGAAATAATTATTTTAAAGGCAATGCTGCAAAATGGCATGCCGTTGCTGCTTATTTAGATTAATATCGCACTCAGCAATGAATGGTTTAATGCTGTCAGTACAATAAAATATATCAATTAGAAGAGGTTACATACAATATAATCATTTGCAGTGCTACATAGAACCATTGATAAAGAAGTAATCAAGTGTTCAGTTTTATTTGTTTTACACTTAACTTTGCTGCTGTTGCCATTAAACTAATTAAAATGCATGCTGCATGCCCAAAGCAACAATTTAACTTGTGATGCAGCATTTGGCGCCTGTGATGTGTTTATAGCAGTAAATACACCACATTCTTTTTACGGTCGTCGTATTGTGAAAGAAATTCGTAATATTTATAAAAAAGTTAATAAGATTGCTTAGAATCATGGTTTTTTTGCGGTTTAAATAATTTCAATTTTATTCTTCAAGGCCAATTTCGTCTGCTTAGGTCCACTGTACATGGAGAGTCACATGATTTTTATGAAAAAAAAAAATATGCTTTTTAAAGAAAACATGTGATGCTAATATTTTCCACACGTTCGCAAAAAAAGAAAATTTTGTATGTTATTTTTCTTATTGGCAAAGGAAAAAACACAAGAAATAAATACAAGAAAATCTCATTTAAGAATACATATTGTCTATCAAGAGGAAAATATTTCAGAAAATAAAAAAATCCGAGAAAAAAAACAATTAAAAAAATAAACATAAAAATCCAATTTAAAACCCATACACTCGGAATAAAATAAATTTAAAAATATATGAAAAAAGATACAAAAAAACAACGTGTCTAATGAAATTGAAAATTATATTTTCTTTTCAAATAAAAACAAAATTAAGAAAGAAATTTGTTGTGTGATGTATTTATTATTAATACAATTTAAAATGTTATTTTTAAATATTAAAATATTAAAAATAATTTTTCATTAACTTCAAAGAAAATAACAACTGTAATGTTTTTATTTATTGTAAAGGAAAAAATTATTCATAATTTAAATATGAATTGGAAAATTCACAAAATATTAAAGCTTATAATTTATTTTTGTCAGATTTTTCAAAATATTTTATAATTTTACTTGGATTTTTTCATATCAATTATTTACAAATTTTTCCGTTTTTATTTACATGAAAAGAAAATATTTTATAAAAGAAAATTGAGAAAAAAAAATACCATAAGAAATAAATAATAAAAATAAACCGCAATGGAGAAAAAAGAAAAATTTGTACTCTAAGTTCAGTGATCTTAATGAATTATAATGATGTCAGGATTCTATTGTTGATGAATAAATCAATTGAAAAAAAAGGCAATTCATAATTCAAAAAGAAGCGTTTTTGTCAAACAAAAATCAATTCCTAATATTTCATTCAGAAAATAAATTTTTAAGTGACTTTAGCTATTCATATGGCACCTCTACTCTTTTTGGGAGTCTAAATTAAATTTTAATGTTTTTCAAAGATGATTAAAATGCGTTTTTAACGCTCTAAGGATTCACGTGTATGGTTATTATTATTATTGTCGTAAAGAGGTTTTTTGGTACTGCGACAATACGATCTATTGTACTTCCCTATTATGTCTCCTTTAAGCCTATTGCCTTGACAAACTTCAGCATGCTGCTCGAAGTCAACGATGACAATTCCGTGCCTAACATCTGATGTACACCCAAGTGTTTCGTACTTTCTTACCACAAGCTTTCTTTAATGTGTTCTGATACTTCATTGCCATTCTCATAGAATCTACAAGTTGAGCTCGAAACAATCGCCATTCTGAATAAGTGGACTTTGTGTTTACAGTGCCCTGTCAAACGAGACGTTATAATAACCTTTGGTTTTTATTTCTTAATAGTGATATGCTTAACTTAGATTTTCCTTTAATATAAGCTTTGTTTTTGATTATCTCCTATTCTCTCCACCTGTCCACACATTCGCCCTTTTTCCATATAAGAGTTCTGACGTATTAATGGCGTTATAGCGAGGTTTTCCCTGCTTGCTGCATGTCAATGTAACATGTTCCCACATGTAAAAGAGTGATTTCTTTCGAATGCTTTACATTTCGCAGATCTTCATTACGATGCTACAGAGAGAAGATTCCTGGTTCTTGAACTGTTTTAACAAATAAAAATTCTAGTTTACATTAAAGAAAAAGGCCCTGTAAAGCATACTGCCTACATGGCATTGTAGTTAGACCTGAAATCGTTAGAAATTAAAAGTGAAAATTCATTTCAACAAAGTTTCTTTTGATATCAAATTGGCTGAGAAGTGTGAAAATTGGCGCTCTATTATTATATTATTTATTTATGTCTATGGATAGTAGTTCCTTACAGACTAATTTTAAATTTGCAAACAATATATATAATTAATATTTAATGATTTAAGTACAGTATAATTTTTCTCTTTAAAGAATAATTGCTTTCAGAAAGATCAATTAAATGATAAAGATTATTAAACATTAAACATATTTGACGAAAAGGGTCGTTGTTGGCATAGACTGATCGGTAAAATTGTAAATTTAATAAATTAAAATTGAAACATTAAAATTAATTTTACGTAACAAATAATCAGAATAGACATCTCCACGTATTAAACCCAGAAGAAAAGAGACACTTGGCATTATTCTTCGACTTTTCAGTGTAGGTAGTTTTATAAGTGCGAGTCTACTTTCATACGAAGGGAGAACAAACGAGTTCCATCCAAATCCTCTCAAGCAATATAACAGAAAGCGCTTCTGTACAGATTCAATTAAGTTCACGTAAATGAGAAAATGTGGATCCCATATAATAGATCCATACCCAAGAATAGGGCGCACCAAAGATGTGATTTGTTACGTAGGGATCAGTAAATTGCTTTGGCCAGCGCCGTGTTCAGAAAACGTAAGCTTATGATCTAACAAGATTCCAAGATCAGTTATATTTAAAACCTTTTCCAAAATTTTATCTTTGAAATGAAATGATAATGTGGTTAACACGTTAAGTGTGTGGTGTGGTACAGTAAGGTTACACTGCAAGTCATTGGGGTGGGCTATGCGTCCTGAACCGTAAGTTCAGTGTTACTCATTGACATGTGGCGTGACCCACATGTAGAGAGTATGTACATCCAAAGAGTACATATGCAAACAAAAAATTAAAGAAAAAACTACCATGCAATGCAAATATACAAGCGATTGTGCAAATACAGTATCTACCACAGCAGTTTAATAAAAAAAAAAAAAACAAAATTGAGCCGGCAAAAATTCTAGAACATACTGGCTATAGAAAACAAATTCAAAAATGTTGTTTTTGTTTGTTTTGCTATTCCAATTCATTAAAATTTTGTTCATGTGTGTTAAGAAATAATAATAAAAAAAAAAATGTAGACGAGAAAAAAAAATTATATTGTGAGTGATGATATTAAGCACGTTTCTGTGAAGATTTATTTTCAACAATAACACGGCAAAAATATATATAAAATCAATTTTTTTTAAAATACTAAATTAAAATATATAATTAAATAAATAAATAAAAACTTACGTAATTTATTTTAAATTATTAATAAAAAAAATAACCATAAAAGGGTTGACAAATTTATTATTAATTATAGAAATATTTTTAATTTTTTTTTTAATATTTCTTTTTGTTTTTGCTTTAATTAAGAATTTTTTAAACGTTTTCAATTAATATTCAATTTTATTATTTTTTTTTTTATAATTTATATTTTTATTGCGTGAGTTTTTTTTCTTGTTTTAATTAAAACCAGTTTTTTATAAAAAAAAGCCTTAAACTTGAAATTCAAATATTATTTATTTTTAATTTTTTTAAATTTGTTTTTTGTTATTTTTTAACACTAAAACTCGCTTAAACGAGACAAAACAAAAAATTTCTTTTAAATTCTTAAAATTTTTTGATTTTTTTTTATAATCAAATTTATATTAATTTTACAGCAACAAAATTCACAACACCTTTAATTATTAAACTTTTATTTCATATTTAATATGATTTTGACAAGACAAAATAATGTTGTCATTGCTGTTTATTATTGTTGTTATTTTATCAATTAAATTTTAAGTTTTTCTATTGGTTTTACTTTTCTTTTGCCTCCATTACTTTACAAAAACATAAAGAAAAACTTTTCTTCTCATGCACAAAAAATAAATTTTCAATTTGCTTTCAAAATGGCATTAAAAAACGACTACGTTTGCTTTACGTCTTATACAAACGATTGTTGGAATTTAACTGAAATATTTACTTGAGAAACAGAAATTATTTTGTATGATAAATAACAACAAGACTCTGACAGCGGTGAAAAAACAAAAACACATACACACTAAAACAGTCTACAATGTCTACTGCAAAAACAACAAACTATACATACATACATCCACACAACAGAATAAAAAAGGCAAACGAAGAATAATTATTGAAGAAGAAGCTAAACATATAAAAAATAACACACACACGCAAAGAAACAAAACAGACTCTATACATAGCCCCCCATTACTGTTTAAAAAAAAGAACAGAGAAACACTCTCAGAGAAAAAAAAAAATAAACAACAAGCTCTTACTGTTATTAACAGTACATAGCTCAAAGAAGAAATGAAAACAAATTGTAAAAAACAAACTAAACAAATGTACATAAATACATAGCATACACGTACGAAGAAAGCAATAAACAAATCTCTATAGCCTCCAATCACTGTTATAAAAAAACATATTCTCAGAGAAACAGGTGACAGATACTCACTGTTAATATCAAAACACACTCTGAGTAAAAAGAAAAACAATAATTATAAACGAAGAAAAAAAAAATACATCCATATACAACAACAAAATTCTCTGTAGACCCCCTTTACTGTTTTCAAAAGCACACACTCCTCTTTGTGCTGCAAAACGCAGATTCTCACTGTTATACAACAGTAGAGAGTGTTAAGCATATAAAGTGTTTCAAAACACAAAACAAAACACTTTCAATTAGAAATAAAGCAAAAACTAATGTTATCTTTAAAAAAAAAAAGCAACAAAATTTTTAAAAAATTTATAGCATACCTTGAATGTTAGAACACACCCCCATAAAATATCTCTTAACACAAAGCAATCAAAAGAAAAAATTCTTTACAGGGAACTCTCTGTTATTCTATACTCAGCATATGTACATAATCAGTACGATTAAACACAATTGTTGTTTAACACAGCGTCATGTGAATGCGGTTCCTCATGTTATAAAGTAAACAACAACAACAATGAAAACAAAATATAAAAGGTCCACATGTTAATATATTTGTTAAAGTAAATAACATGTTAAGCGCTCACACTGTTATTCTGGACGATTGAATTTCATTCCTATTTAACATAGCGTCATGTGAATACGGTTCCTCTCATGTTGTAAAGTAAACAACAATAACAGTGAAAACAAAATATAAAAGGCACTCGTATGAATATGCATCTTATTGTAGTAATGTTGGTTAAAGTAAACAACATGTTAACCGCTCTCATTGATATTTGCAGATTAGTAAATTATTTTTTTTTTGCATTACACAACGCCATGTGAATGGATGTAGAACGCCTCTATTCAATTATGTACTTGTTTGAAGCAGTAAACAAAAATATGAAAATGTAAAACGCAGACACGGTTACTTAATGTGCTCAGTGCTGTTAAAAATACAGAGTCATGTGTATATAACCGCCATGTTATTCGTTTCGTTTAAATAAACAATATGTTAAGTGGGCTCACTGTTATTCAACACTATTGGATGGAATCTCATTCTAATATTGTCATGTGGAAATGTCCGCTGTTATAGTAATTGTTATTCTACAACTCTTATGTAAAAGAGTATGTTATTCCACAATGTTTTTCATATTAATATTCCCATTCCCATCTAAAGTAATATCTCATGTACAAGCCAAGCATGTTATAATGCGTATTCAAAATCAAACAACAGCAAGAGAAATATGTAATATGTTAAAAGCTCTCACTAATATAACCGCAACTGTAGTTAAGCAAAGCGAATGTTTAACCTAACATAACGAGAATATATGCCCCCCATGTTATAATGAAAACAAAATAATCTCACTGTTATGCTACAGATAACTCTTCTTGTGAAATAATAAACATTTCTGTATGCCTTAGCATTAAAGGAATTTACAAAAACAAAACATTGCAAATGTAATGCTTTCTGACTGTTATGACACTAATCATGTTAAAGTCAATTCACGTGAAATTTCCCGTGCATATATTTTTAACAGCAGTGATGGCACGCAACTCTTAAGGGGATATTTTTGTTTACAAAAAAGTTTAATTAAGTTTTTCGATAATAAATAATGTAAATTAAAAACGAAAAAGGTAAACAATTAATTTAATTTATTAATTATTAACTATTAAAACAGAAAATATCAAAAAAAAAAGGGAAATAAATTTAAACAGTGATGGTTATGCAAGCAATAAATCAATTAAATATTAAAAAGGGAAAATATTAATTAATGGTATAGCTCGTAAACATGGGCTTAATGTGCTTTCTGGCTTATTTTTATGGAAATAAACAAAATAGACTTGATACAAGCGAACTTTTGCTTATTTTCCGTGTTATTGGCGACGACAATTATGACTTCTTTAAAGCTTTTTTACCTCACTTACGGGCCATAGGCACTTACAGTGAGCGCCAAAAGTGAGTAAACACCACTGAAATAATTCATTTTCTTAGGATAGCGAGAAAAATAAATGAGAATAATCGAATAAATTTCCAAAAATAAAAACGTTTATTTATTACTTATAAAATGTTAAAACAAAAACAACAATTCATGATAAAGGAACTTTTTTTTATACTTAAGAACATAATAGAAAATTTAAAATTATAATGGGTACTGACTCACTTATGGCGCTCACTGTATATAGGAATAAATTTCTAATTATTACTGGTATGTATGCCACAATAATAGACCTTGATTCTCTTTCCTTTTGTGCTTTAGGAAACCCCTCTTTGTTTTAAATTTAAAATTTCTTCTATCTTATCAGCCAAATCATGTACTTATGTATGTACGTGAGAAATCTTGAAATCTTTATCAAAAATATCGTCTGCTTTGTTATCAGAAGCTGTCAAATTGTTATTTAACGATAAAGATTTAAAGATATCGCTTTTTAATTGATATTTTATTCAAATTACGCAGAAACGGGAATATACATATACAGTTAAGTCCAGTTGGACTCGCTAGGTTGTTTTTATATAAGGTTATGAACAAAGCAACGTTTCCTTACAATAGATTTTTGAAACGAAAAAGTTTGCTTAGGTTTACACCGCTACTGCTCCGTTCAAGGAAAGACGGTACGTAGTAACATTATGGTTAAATGTCAAGATTTTTTAACGAGAGTAAATTACTATGTATTGCACTACTGGATTTATCCCGTTCGTTTTTCTATGTTAATTAACAGTCAGATCTCTTAAGAGGCAGAAGGACTAACATTATTGATTTAACAGCTATGCTTTGGTTATTACTTTAAGGGAAAATGAAAGTCTTTATTCTATGTGGGTCACTTACTGTTGGACTGCTGTTGGATTTGACCTGTTAAGGGAACACAAAGAGGGATTTTAACATAGAAAAAATGTTTATTTTAACAATGATGTCATGTTATGTTATGGAAAGTAAAAGTATTACTGTTAACGGGGGTAAATTAAAAAGTGCATTAAAATGAAAGTTATTTAATGAGAGCGATTTTAAAGATTTTCTCAAACAAATCTAACAAATATCTACTCATTTGAGGATGTTTTTATTTATGTTTCTAAAACAAATTATAAAACTTATTAAATTTTAAATAAAATTTTATTGATTTTATACACTTTGTATTCACTTTACTTACTCGATATGAGCTCATTTCGTTAAACAACAATTGCGATTAAATTTTCCATATTTTGTTGTATTTTTTATTACCAAGTTTATTGTTATTTTAGCAAATTTTTTTTTCTTTTAGAATTTATTTCCATTGTTTAAACAACAATTTTGTAACCACATTGTAGTTATTCTATGTTACAGACAAAGTTTATGAGTGTACATATGTATGTAAGTGTACGAAAGTACTTGAACTATGAGAATAAGTTTTTGTTTTTTTCTTTTTGTCTTCTTATCGTCTGGTACTTACTGTTACTTGTAAACACCAAGTCAATATTTACATACATACATATTGAGAGTCAGATACAGCTATTGGTCATGTAAATATGGGTGGTTCCATTAACTAAATGAGTTTACAAAATAGATTCCAAAAAATTTTTAAATTTTTTTTTAAATCGTAACTCTGTTTGTATTTCGGAAATTAAAAAAAGAAAAACAATGACAAGAAATTAAAAAAACAAAGGTTTAAAAACTAAAAGGAAAATAAAGCAAAAATTACGATGAAATTTTTAATTCATTAAAAAGCTTGGACCTAATCGTTATGACGTTTATCAATCCATTTAACGTAGCTTTCGACAACCTGACGTATTTATGTTGGTTTTCAAATGCTGAAACGTTAGGGAGTCTAACAATGTCAAATCACATGATCATTGTCAAAACGCTAAATTACTCTTTCTAGAAACTACTCATACAACAAAGTCATAATCGACCTTGTTCTGCTTGAAATCACATGCCGATGAGTTCATAAAGACAAAAAAAATCGGTTATCCTACGACTACAGCAATCTTAACTAAAGATAATGGTTCTTTGAGGGTCCTTTTTGAAAAAATGCGGCCCTTCCCAGTCTAGTACCCGAAAGCCAGTAGTTCAATCCACAGCTCAAAAATATTGAATGAAACGAAATATAAAAAAATTTTTACGGCGATTTCTTACCAGCAGTCTCTGGCAAAAATTCTGAGAATAAATAAAATTGCCACAAAAATTTACTCAAATCTGCCTTTTAGGCGACGATACGATAAACGATAAGTCCCGCCACACATGGAAAAAATTAACATACACAACATAGATGTTGTGAGAACCTAGATTTTATTCTTGCCTAAAGGTTGTTAATTACCAGTTAAGCAAGTAAGCAGTTATTTTGGAGAAAGAGCATAAGCCTTACGAAACAGTACACTTGGTTTGGAAAATGTTTAATATTTGTGTTAACATGCCATTAGAATTTTTAAACGAATCTAGGGAATGCTAAAAATAAGCATGACCATTATATTACTTTTTACTTTTTAGTTTGTTAAGTTATTATAAAAATATTAAATATTTTTTTGTTATAAATAAATACAACGTACGTATAAGAAAAAATTAAAAATAATTCTGCAGTACATAATTATAATATGAGGGAGTCGCCCATATCCAAATGAATAAAATGTGTTGAATAACATTTTGCGGCTTCTTTTTTATTTACATTGAAACGAAAACAAACGGTAATTAAAAGTCACACCGAAAAAACAATGAGTGTGGGTTGCCAAATTTAACACATTTATTGGAACTACAATTAAAATGTTTTCAAATTAATTCAATTATTAAAGTAAATGTTTGAAATGGTTATCAAAATACGTATGTATGTATGTATTAAAAATAAACCTATACTCACCTCACTACGAATAATATTGTGCGTATCAAAAGCACTGATTAATCTCAACTAACAGAGCATAATATTAAACGAGAGAGAGAGAGTGTGAAAGAGATAGAGAGGGAAATATTATATAAAATTTGTTTACATTTGCTCACTGATAACATTGAATCAAATTCCATATAAAATAAAAGAAAAACAAGAAGGAAAAATCTTTCTCTCTCTGCATGTGTACATACCAAAGAGAGGTGAGTGGGGGCGGGGGGAATGTAGGTAAATAATAAACAAAAAAAAAAACTTCCTAAAGGGTGGTTGTCTGTTGGTGAATTAGCATTGTTTTTCATTTTGCAAAACCCGAGCCCATTTGCAAGAGAAACGAAGAGAATACATGAGAGCAAGCAGGTTTTCTTAGAAATTACGTTACTTTTGGCACGTACTCCATGCTGGTTTTATACATATATAAACACCGGCTAGAATATTATTGTTTATGTTTTTCTTTCTATTCTATTTGAGGTTGCCTCCTGTCTATATAACCCACAAACCAGCATACAGGCTGTAAATATTCTATTTCTGTTGTTGTTATTATGCAAGAAAATATTTGTTTACGTGCATGTGTGTCTGTGTGTGTGTGTATGTTTATGAAAATGGTTGAGAGAAAGCTTTTATGTGTTTACGAATAAAAACATGCAAAGAAATCATTATAAATAAGGGTGTGTTGCTTTGGTTCCATGCCAAAAAAAATAAAAAAATGTTTGATAGTGGCTGCTTACTAAATTGGGAGAGTGGCAGAATAAGTAAATATTTCTTTAAAAGAAAAAGTTTTGTTGCTGTGCATGCTAGATTTTACTGTTTAAGTGGAAATTATGATACAATGCTTTGGAAATTACGTTTTACCATCGAAGCACGCTATGACGACGTAATATAACAGCGTAGTTTCTTGAATTTTTTTCTAATGAATTACTAAACAACATACATACATTTAAAAGGATACGCCTTTTCCATTGAAGAAAAATTGGAAAGATTATTAAATTGTTGAAAGAAGCTAGCAAAAGGTTTTTTTATAAAATAAATCTATTGAAGTGATAAAAAATTCGATTTAGAAGCTGTAAAATTGATCAAATTTACGAGTTAAATCAATGTAAATCGTGCTTTACACATGCATACATAAATAAACACATGTTTTCTAGCACTCTCCTGAAATGGTAGCAGTAAGCAAAGCAAAGAAATTCCAATTCTAAACATAAACAAAACGACCACATCACATAATAATCATACACGACGAACATTAATAATCTTCTGTGTTTATTAAGGCAACAACAACAACAATAAATATCAAATGCCAAGCATATACTTGTGAATGTACGTGTTTGTTTTGTATTTGTAACCCTTTTTGCAAAACATAAAAGCATGCTCACTGTTCTCACTGGATAAATACAAGAACAACACGTAAAACGTAAACAACGTTCATGGCTGCATTTGAAATTGAACATAAAAAATGAAAACAAAGAAGGAAATGCAGTTTTTTTTGTTTGTTTACCACAAGCCATTGTTGTTGCTTTAGAAATAAACCGGGTGTGTAAAAAACACTAAATATACGTGCAAGTATGGGTTATTGTCAATGCGCATAAAATTTTTATTTCAAGGTTAACACAAGGTTAGTACATATTTACAACCAAGCGAATGCATATAAAAACAAGGAGTAAAGGAATAAGTAGAAATCAAAATATAAACAAAGAATAAAACACAACAAAAAAGAAAATAAAACAAAATTGTAACATGAGGCAGCGAGAGAGAGAGAGAGAGAGAGTTAGAAACATGTTTAAAAGAGTACCTATAGAGAGCAACTACCACGCAAAACTGTTTCTTTGTTTTCTTTGTTTTTAATGGAAATTGTTTGTTTCTTTTTTGGTGGCGCTTTTTAGCAATTGTTCAGTATTTTGGAAAAACAGTACAGGCAACCACGCCAAATAACATGGAATTGTTGTTGTTTTTCATTATTTTGTTTTTTAATGGTAAGTATACTTATGTTTTTGTTCTTGTTATTCGTAATTATTTAGTACCGTAGAGAATAATAAAAAACGAGCCTCTTAACAGTGTTGCCTCATTTAAAATAATTAGGAGAACAAATGAATTGAAATAATTTCCATGTAAATATTGAAATCGAAATGTTTTTCCGAGTTATTTTCTTTTACAATTAATGACGTCATAAATGAAATTCTTATTATTATTATTGTTAATGGAATAAATGTTTATTACGTTAGCAAAAGAAAATAATGAATAATTTATTGTATTTCGGAATTGATAGCTTTTTTGGGAAATTGCGTGGTAAAAATTTTGAAATAAAACTTGGGAATAGAAAAACAAACAAAAATTAATGGTTTTTGAAAAAAATTTGTTTGTTTTCTTTTTATTTTCGGAAGAAACTGAATTTGAAAATACAAATTAGCCTAGGCTAATACCCAGCTAGCATTTGGAAGATTGTTTTTAAAAAAATAACCTTGCTGAGTCTTTTTAGAGTACTTTTGGTGATCAAAAACTTATTAGTCAGTTATACGATTAAAAAAGGACTCAAAAATGATTCGCGCCAATGAGTAAAATGAGTTCGATTTAAAATACAATAAAAAATTGTATAGCAATCGGAAATAAATCATCCAGACGTTTAAAATGTGACTATTATTTCCGTTATTTATTATTATATTCTACTTATACTGACGATTGAAAAACGCTTAATCAAAAACAGATCAGGCAGGTGTTTGAAAAGTGATTGTAATTACGTATTTTATGATCATATTTTAAGCAGATAGATGATTAAACACTGCTTTTTTACACCCTCTCTGTATAAATTTTCATTTGTGTAAAAGATGGCTATGAAATAAAATACAATTTGTTTTTAAATATAATATTTTTTCTTTGGTAGACGCCGACTTCCTTTCAGCAGATTTCTGGCAAGAACTCCAAATATCTCAAAAATCTGTCGTTCGGAGTCAACGTTAACTCTAGATCCCGCCACTCGCGTATAAAATTAACGTACACAATATGAGTGGTGTGTGAAGCTAGGCCGTAACCTGACTGAAAGGTTGTAATGGCCAATTATGTATGTATGCATGTATGCTTCCTTTGTTACTCACTGTTCATACGAACGTGATTTTTGAAATCGCGGCAGAGTAGGTTTTAGAAAACCGATTAAAAACACATTTTGAAATACGAGTAATAAATCGCTCAAATTATAATCATAAATGACCCAAAAATGAATCCAAATTAATACAAACATGACTGATAAATGAGAATAAAAGGACTCCTAACCTACTGATAAATTACTCATAAAAGACTCGTATGCGATTAAACGATGACTGAAAGACGACTCGAAAAAGAATCACAAATGACGATAAATAAGACTAATAAATGATCAGAAAGCGATTCGAAAATGATTATAAGACTACTAGAAAAAGAGTCGAAAATTACTCTACACTAATATAGAAAAAGACTCATAAATGACTTTTTTAGAAGAGTCGCCCGTAGTCACTTTTTTCTCCCGACAAAAGAGTCTTTTATGATTAGAAAATGAGCGCATATTCTAGCTTTTCAATCGCGCAGAAGAATCAAAAAAGACTCGAATTTGATTAAAAATTTCCAAAAATGCTGGCTGGGATAGGCAAAAATAATAACAATTAGAATACAAAGTTGCAAAGAAATTATTAAACAATTACGGAAGTGGGAATGGAATAAATGGTTAGTTTTCAATTTAAATTTTTTTTCTTTTTCGTTTGCACTTAACCAAATATGTATTCTGTTTTAAACCCTAGCACCAGTGTTAAGAACATATCTGAAGTGTCACTTGTTGCAATGAAAGCATTTCTTATTAGGAAATGCGCTTAGCGTGAACTTATCAATACATTTTTTTATTATGGAAGGCCAACTACCCTGCCACTACAGAATGATCGCTAAGTTAAAAAGTTAATGAAATAACTGATTCCATAGTACAGATCTTAATGGTACCAGAGTAGTACATATTTTGCATTAAGAAATTTTATTTAATTTTTGTTTTTAAAAAGGACCACTTAAAAGCAAAAATAAAATCTAAATTTGCTAAACAATAGATTTAATTTATTGGCTTGTTTACTAAAATATTATTTAATATTTTCATTTTTTGCTATATCGTTAGACATTTGGCAATTTCAAACAAAAATACGGGGTCTTGCAAGTTTCTTTTTCAAAAAGTTTTTTTTTTTTTTTTTTTTATCGAAATTTCGTTCAACTTTTCTATAATGGGAGCGAACTCCATTGAGAACATGTAAATTTAGGAAGGAAAAGAAAGCTTCTTGGTTTTTACTATGCACTATGTATGCCTAAGTCTAAATGGCTTCTTCAGACGCTCTTGATAGCTGCTGTATTAGGGGAATTAAAAGACTGTGGTATCACAATACACCATACATTTCATAGGAGTCTACATTCTCTTGGGTGACAGCCACTTTTAGCTAAACATCCAAGATAGAGCTGCAGAGCTGCAGCCATCCAACTAAAATGTCTCTAAAATAATCGTTTTTTTCTGTATATTAATTTTTAGAAAAACACTTAATTTTCATTTCATTTATTAGAAGATAAAATAGTCATTACAATACCCTGTATTTTAAAAAGGCACGATTCATTTAGACGCGCCGCTATTAAAATAAATCGCCCACGTATTTAGAAATATTAAAATAAAATCAAAAAAATATTGCAAAATACGCCACTACTCAAGATCAGCACGACTATTATAAAATCATAAAAAGTTGGCATTACTATCACCATTAATAATGCAAAACAAAACAAAACAATAACAATACTTAAGGCAGTCTATTGATGTAATAAAATGTAAACAAAGAACACTTTCTCTGCTTACAAAAGTAACGGGTAAATGGAAACAAACAAAAACATGTACATAATATCGTAATTAAAAGGAAGAATTATCTTCTTAAAAACCATAAATTTGATGTAAACAAAAGATAATGCATATGTGTATGTGTGCGTGTTATTAGAATGATGGCCATACAAGAAAAAAAAACGGGAGAAAGTACAGTGAGAGAGAGAGCAAGTGACTGAAGATAAAAATCAAAACAAAACATTTTATGTTCACCAATTAGCATGAAATTCAGCTATATTGTGGGATATTTCTCTGGCATCATAATGAATGCGATTGTCAATCACAAAGAGGAGAATAGAGAACGTGGTTAAAAAAATTCATAAAAAGAACAATACAGCAGGTTTTAAAAATTCTACAGTACAGCTCAAGACATACAGAATAATAGAATAACAACTTCAGCGCTCTTATTTAGTCTCTATTGTACAGTGCTTACCAAGCTCTTGATGCCTATACATATTTATTATTGATAACTTGAAAAACATGTGTAATTGCAACACTTTATAAAATTATTATTTCCTCTTTTTTTTTCTTCCATTCTATCATTAAACAAATATTAATAATGAGCACACATGTATGTCTGTATGAATGAAAATAAACAACAAATTACAAATTGTTTAAATATTATTAAGAACAACACACATCAAGCACTATACATACAATTAAAACAAATATTGTAAAGCAAAGTAAAGAAATCTTACATAAATGATCACGTTTTATTTTGTTTATTTTTATTAATTTAAAACTAAGAGCCTATCAAACGATTGAAAGATTAATAAAAACTTTTTAATTTTGCAAAAAACAAAAAAATACCAAATCGTTTAAATAAATTCATAAATCCTCACTCAATACATTCACATTCATACATACATACATATGCATACATACACTGATAGACAAAATAATGATGACAACACGATGATTTGTTTTGTTTTGTAAACAAAACAGCAGCCATGTTGTTTAGTCTATAGCGGCACTCATACATACGTACTCACAGTTCATACGTATTAAAATTTGATGTTGTCCTTTGTGAACAGTTACACATATACATAGATCAGTGTTGCAAAATTGAAATTTTAAAATGGTACTGAACTATAACTGAAATAGTACTTTTTCGCATCAAATGGTACTTTTGTGAAATAAGTACATACATACATACATACATAAATGGTGATTACCTTATACCCTTCAATCAAGAAGCTTCTCACGCCACTTATTTTATGTATGTATGGTAATTTTTATATATGAGTGGCGGGACCTACAGTTTAAAGTCGATTCCGAACGATAGTTTTTTTTGAGAAACTCTTCAATTTTCGTTTTGTTGGAAATGTCTCACATGGGGTTTGAATCATGGGCTTACATTTAGTAAGCCACGACTTAGTATACGTGTTCCTCACATGCAAAACAAAAACTGTTGATTCTGAAGGTACATGTATACATATGACATTCGAGGTCAAGGAAGAACCGTTAAGGTGACTATTGTGGGGTACTTGCTTTCAGCCTCGTGAAAGCTTTAATTTCTCTCGCTCTCTGAGAGAAACGTCAAACTACATATAAAAAAAATTTTGTCCGAACCAAAAATGTTTCAGAAACTTATGGGTGAACCAGCCTTTAGTGTTTTAATGGGACGTTTTTTTAACAGAGAGAGGGAGAAAGAGAGAGAGAGATAGAGAAAGAGAGAAAGCCAAAATGTCTTTGTTAAAAAGTAAACTTCCTGTTATCAAACGTTTTAAACGAATTTGAAGAAAAGTTCAGTTACACTGAACAAAATTTGTGTTGCAAAGTTAATAATGCTACACTGTAAAAAATAATTCTTATTATATTTTATACAATTCACTGAAAAAAAATATATAAAACAATTTCAAACTGTAAGAAATTTTAAAAACTATGTGGTACTTGCATTTTTTTAATTTATAAAAATTTTTTATATATAAAAAACAACAAACCAAAAATCTACTCACTTTGTACAGCCAGCTGTTGTTGATGGGCCGCAACACGCTGTAATTAAAATACAATAAAAAAATTTGATTATTAAAATAAATTAAATTTCTTAGAAAATCAGAGGAAAAATTTTAAAAAATATTAAAAAATGAAGGAACGTTATTTACACTTTGTTTAATAGTTTTAATGCCACTGCGTTCCAAAGATTGTACATCGAGAGATTGACTGCGGCCACGCTGTTTAGAGGAAGAGGAGGAAGACGATGATGATGATAGCGTGGTATGGCGATAAATCCAACGTTTCACAGCCGACATTTTGTTTTGTACTTTTTGTTTTCTTTTTTTTTGTTGTTGTTTATTATTGTATTAAATTAGTATCTAATTATTTTAAACACAGCCTTAATTTTAAATTTAAATTTTATTTTATTGTTTGTGGTTCTATTACATTTTGTTTGCCACTGTTTAAAAAGAAATACAGAGAGGGAGAACAATTTAATCACTTTTATTGCTACAGAGAGTATAAGTAACGCCAAAAAAAGCTTTCGTTTAGAGTTGCCAAACGCGATAGTTTACTAAAGAGATATTTTATTTTAAAGGGTCTTCAGAAAATAATTAACATATCACTATATAAGACGATTTTTTTTAAATTTTGGAAAGATATCGCTCTTGAAATGCGAAATATGGTCACAATTTAATTTATAACACTCGATAATATCAATAATTTTCCTTAAACAATTTTTTAATACAAATATTATGTAGGACTGGTCGCCGTAGCCTAGTAGGTAGTGTGTTGGCTTATTAGACGTAAAGCCCGGGTTTGTATGCCAGGTCAGACATCAAAACGAAATATGAAAAAATATTTCTTCGGCGACTTCCGCTCAGCAGATTTCTGGCAAAAACTCTGACAGTAAATAAAATTGCGGTGAAAAATTTCTCAAAAAAAATCTGTCGTTCGTCACTCAAGTATAAAACTAAGACACACAACATGAGTGGTGTGATGAGAAGCTAGGCCGTAATCCTGACTGAAGGATTGTAATGGCAAAACTGGTCAGGCCACAGCGTGAACAGGACTTGCCTAAGTCAGGCACTTACAAAGCAATTTACTTCATCTCTACCAGAATTGACAGCTGCTCTAGAAAACAAGTTCCAGACAGGCTCTGTAAATACGCAGAAGCCAGTAAATGTAAAATCCATGTTGCAAAATAATCTTTTAATAGCAAGAACACACTGCTGTTCAATAAAATAGATTCACCATGATCAACATCTTGCAATTAATTAAAGAAGAGTCACGCTTCAAATTTTTGAAATGTATCGGAATTATATTCATAAGAGGCCAGTAAACAAAGTGCAGTTACTTTTTTACATATACTCCTTTGCATAAGAGATGTCTAGTAAACCTTTCGGAGAGCAGGTGAATCCTTTTTTTTGAGCAGCACTGTATATAATTATGGTTTCTGCTGGTCACCCCAAAACACAAAAGCTTTTCTATGTTAAGAGAAAGAGAGAAAACGGAGAGAACTCTTTTTGTGTTTATTATGCCAATAAAACAACAGATGGCGTTCAACTGATTTCCGTCGGTTACAAAATAGAAAAAATTCAAATAAAAAATAAAATGAAGGAAAAAAAGTTTTTCTTTTTATCTTTGAAAGAAAAAGCATTTAAATTATGATATTTTATGACAGTTTGATAAAAAAGAAAAGAAACTTTAAACAAATGTGATAAGAAATTAAGACTTAAGTGTGCGTGCTTAAGGGGTTTTTTCAATTAATATTTTATTTATTGTTTTTGTTGTTGTTGTTGTTGTTGTTTTTATTAAACAAATATTAACTTTTTCAATATCACATGTTTTATAAGTTTAAGTGCTTATTTCAAAAAAAAAAAAAAATTAAATTGCTAGTAAAAGCAATAACACTTCCAAAAAAGTGCTTTGGGCAGAAATGAATTGAAATTTATAACACATGTTGTCTAAGAAAATATGTATATTTTTTTAAGGGAAATATAGCATTTTAGCATTTAATTTATATATATTTTTTTGAATTTCATTTACAAAGAAAATTTACATTTTAATTAAAAATTATGCAAATTTGTTGGTTTCTTTTTAAATACATGCACAAAGGAAAAAGAAAAAAATTATGAAAAATTAAATAAAAGTGATTGACAATTAAACAAATCTTGCCTGCCTGGTTTTCAATTCTTATTTTTTCTCTTATTTTCATTTAAACAATAATTACAAAAAATATATTATTTTTCAAGGTAGAATTCATTTTTTTCCCTCCATTTTAATTACTATGGCTTGTCTGTTTATCAAGACTTTTTTGAATGATTCATTTTAATTTTTTTAAATTTATTTTTGAAAAAGTATTCGTTTTTGCAATGCATTAATTAAATGCCTTATAAAAGTTCATTTATGTATTTAATATGAGAAGAAAATTATGGCACAATGTCATGGTCGTTTATTGCAAATACATACATACATATAATTATTTACAGAGGAAATTAATTTCTTTTAAATACACAGTCTATTAACCTTACGATAAATGAAATTTTCTTTGTAGAACACACCGTATATTATGCATTAAATTAAAGGAAATTTAATGTAAATTAATTTAAAAGCATTTTGATATTTCAAAAAGAAACATATTTTTTTCATTTTTAATACAATTTTCTTGTAAAAAATACGATTTTTAATAAAATTTTGTCTCGATATTAAAAAAAAAATAAAAAAAACATTTACCAACACTGTTCACTAGCAGTAACCGGTAATGCTACATAACTGTATTGTATTAGAAACCAATACTCAGACTGTAAAAGGAAAAAAGCAGAGCCATGTAATGGAGAATTTTAATTTTTAAAAGTAAACAAACACTGTAAAAATATTCTAGACGTGCTCATTTCACATCACTGTCCTGCATTTGTGGAAAAAATCACAACACAGAAGGCAACGTGGAGAGTAGTGTGTATGTGTAAAATATAAAGAGAATTTCAAGTTAAAGGTAAACAAAACCCTATAGCTAGGCGAATTCATAATAGGTGGGATTATGTCAACAGCTGAGCACTTTCTTAATGTCAAAATTTTGTTGTTTTTGTGTGTGTTTGTTGTGCGTGTGCGTGTTGTTGTTCATTTTTTTTTTCCTTTTCCATTTTTTTCTTCCTATTTTGACATCCAAACGGAGGTTCAACAAAAACAAAATGCGTGTTGTTTTTGCATTGTTGTAGAGTTACGGTTACCGTATTGAATTTGCCTTGCCCTATAGAAAGTCTCTGAAAGTGTGATTAACAAAAATTATAGAAGAGAACGCAGAGTATGTGCGTATGTGTAAAATATAAAGAGACTTTCAAGTTAAGGGTAAACAAACCCCTATAGAAAGTCTCTGAACTTGTGATTCAGTGGTCACTCCTATAGAAGAAAACGCAGAGAGAGAGAGTGTGTGTATGTGTGTGTGTGAAATATAAGCAGAGTTTGAAGTGAAAGATAAACAAAATGCTGTAATAATTTTCTTAACTTGCAACAGTAATCTTACAACACGTGACTATGTCGTATAGGAAAACACAACCAAGAGAGCAGAAAATAAAAATGGAAAGTGAGAAAGAGAGTGAGAGTAAGTGTGAGATCTAAGTAGTCCTTCAAGTTAAAGGGAAATCTGTATCAGCTATATTGACATCAAATAACTCCAAAACCTAAAGTACAAAAGGCCATATAACGAGTTAGAGTAAGAGACTGAGAATATTAAGGAGACTTTTACGTGAAAGCTAAGCAAAATCATGTTAAAAATACGCTCAAAATGTATGTGTGAACTAGCTGTATTAGTGTAAGAAGAGGACTCTGTTGATATTTTCCATACCAACTGGCAGGTAAAAAATGTATTTTTTTTCGGAGATTGTGAGCTTTCTGACAGTCCTCAAGAGTTTATTCGTAATGTAGTTTCCAACGATATACATATGATCCGGAACTCATAAAAGAGTTACTTTTAAATGAGTCGCAATTTCCCCGGGAAAATTCCCGACATTCAAGGTTAAGAAGGAACAGTTACGATGACTATTGTGCGGTACTTGCTTTCAGCCTGAGAGACTGAAGATTTCGGGGAAAATCTCGCCAGCCAACAATCATTACATCGCATTCAATATGCCACGACATACATACATAAGTATGTCTTATATACACTACAGTGTTTAGGCATACATACATGTATATAATTGACCATTACAACCCTTCAGTCAGGATTACGGCCTAGCTTCGCACACCACTCATGTTGTGTGCCTTAATTTTATACTTGAGTGGCGGGTCCTACATTTTAACGTCGATTCCGAACGACAGATTTTTAGAGAAACTTTTTCATGGCAGGTTTATTTTCTGTCAGAGTTTTTGCCAGAAATCTGCTGAGAGGAAGTCGCCGAAGACATATTTTTTTTCATATTTCGTTGGCGATGTCTGGCCTGGGGCTCGAACCCGGGCTTTGAGCCTAATAAGCGAACACACTACCTACTAGACTACGGCGACTACAGTGTTTAGGTAGTTTATACAAAAATCAGAACCCCTAACATATGTATGCCTTCCAGCGATATTCTGTCTACCATCGGAACCTAAGCATTATCAAACCAGAAGTCTTTAGTTGGAATCCTAAAATCAATTCGTCCATCGAGAAAATTATAAGAAACCATGTAGCCGACCTGAATGTCTTCCTGGAATCGTAGGATTTCCATAGTCATAGGGTGAGCCAGGATTTAATTGCACTGAGCCCCATTGCCTGCCATCGGTTTCAATAGAAAATAAAGAAGAAAGACAATTCAGTATAACAAATAATGCCTTGAAGTCACCGCAGTCTTATATAGGCATATTAGAAGCGAGCCCGTAGTTCAAACCCCAGCTCAGGCATCTCGAATGAAACGAATTATGAGAAAATTTTTCTTTGGCGATTTCCCCTCTGTAGACTTTTGGCAAAAACTTTGACAGCAAATAAAATTGCCAGAAAAATAAGAGTCTCAAATGTGTAGTTCGAATGCGATATTAAATTGTAGATGCCTTGCTACTTATGTATGAAATTAACACACGCAACATGAGCGGTGTGAGAAACTAGATTACAATCTCGACTGAAGTGTTGTAATGACCACATACATAAGTAAGTAATAGGATTTCAACAGAATGAAGCCTAAAAGGTCCCTCTATCAAGTAAGCTTCAGCTGTTGTCAGGCAGAAATAATATTACCAGAGTTATTACATTTCAGAGGCATCTATCGAACTTAATAAATTGAAATAAAAAATGAATTTTTTTAAACGTTTAACTTCCGTTTTCTGTCTTTTTAAACACTTTCTAAAACAAAATTGTTGATTTATATCATTTCTTTTGTTTGATTCTGCTGCTGTTTGTGTGTATGTGTTTTTTTTGTGCATTAATTTATCATTTTATTTAATTTTTTTCAATTCCTACCTCAGACAACTGATTTAAGACAAAAAAAAAAAAAAACAAAAAAAAAAAACAAAGTAAACAGACTACAAATCAAGTCGTGTTGTAAGTATCTTATTTAGAAATTAATTTTTATTTATTTATTTATTGTTATATTGTATTTGTTGTATTTGTTTTTAACTATTTTAGATTTGTAAGTATTTTTATATAGAATTCTTAAGGTCAAACACACAACACCAAAGGCAGGCAACCACTTTCTATAGAGATGATGCCGCATTAGTTAGGGGAAGGTGCACCAACCAACAAAAAAGTGTTTTGTTTTTAACTTCTACTAGCATCATTCTTTTTATAACTTTTTATTTTTGTTTTTTTTCAATATTTTTAGTTTTTCTTATTGGCTATACTTCCCTGATTATATCGTTTAACGATTTCTTTCGTAGGTTCGTAGCATTAATTCAACAGGCTGCTGTGAATTTGACATGCTGAGAGTGCATTAAACCTGACAAATTGTTTAGATTGTGTTTATTTTTGTTAAAAAAAAAAGATATTTTCCGGTTAAACAAAAATCATAATATCGGGTGAACCAATTACACGTTGCATATTTCGTTTTCTTCTTCGAAATGTCTAAAATGGGGTTTGAAACCCAGTCGTCTGAAATCGTCTACTAGACTACAGCGACTACTGCGCAGTTAATCCCAGTGATTAATAATGGGTTTGGGAGATTAATGGGTAATCTAGTAGGTGGTGTGTTAGGTTAGGTTAGGTTAGAGGACATGTACTTGTCAACTGTGACAAGTACAGTACCCGGAGGTCGAATTGACCCATTGTACAACGTTCTAGCTTCTCACACCACAGTTTACAGTCGACTCCGAACGACAGATTTTTGAGAAGCTTTTCATGGCAATTTTTACTCTCAGAGTTTTTGGCAGAATATTTTTTTTCATTTTCGTTTTGATGTCTGACCACGGCGACATCAGGTAGTGTGTTCGCTTATTAGACATAAAACCCAGCTTCGAGCCATAGGCCGGACATCTCGAACGAAATATGAAAAAAAAAAATTTCTTCGGCGACATCCTCTCAGCAGATTTCTGGCAAAAACTCTGAGAGTAAATAAACCTGCCATGAATAGTTTCTCAAAATCTGTCGTTCAGAGTCGACGTTAAACTGTAGTTCCCGCCACTCAAGTGTTAAAATTAAGGCACACAACATGAGTGGTGTGAGAAGCTAGGCCGTAATCCTGACTGAAGGGTTGTAATGGCCAATTATGTATGTAAAGGGTGTTTTTTTTATAGAGGTATAGAACTTTAAGTTGGCATTACTTTTCAAGATGGCGACCGATTTAACAGCTGTCAAATGATTTATTCTCAGTTTGGTTTGGCAATTCATCCTGAATAGACTCACGCCTGAAGAACGCTTGCAAATAGTGCAAAACGTATCGCGCACTACGTCCATTTTATCGTCGACAAGATCGTCCATCAGAGCAGTTAATTCGATTAACCATGGAACGTTTTCGCACCACGTTTACTCTTATTGATAACTCGCATCCCCAGAGACGCTATACGGTGCGTACAGAAGAAGCTATTGCTGCTGTAGAGCGTAGAATTGAGGAAGAACGTTACAGTCAATGGTGATCGGTATAGAGCCATAATTAGTAACTTTTTCATTCCTGAATTGAATAACCATGATGTCCAGGAGATGTGGTTTCAACAAGACGGCGCAACATGTCACACAGGTCGTGCCACAATAGATTCATTGAAAGACACGTTTGGTGACCGCCTAATTTCACGTTTTGGACCTGTAAAATGGCCTCCAAGATCTTGTGATTTAACACCGCTAGACTACTTTCTGTGGGGCTATGTAAAGTCATTGGTCTATGCGGTAAAGCCACAAACGCTTGACCATTTGGAAGACAACATTCGCCGTGTTATTGCCGATATACGGCCACAAATGTTGGAAAAAGTCATCGAAAATTGGACGTCCAGATTGAACTACATCCGCGCCAGCCGTGGCGGTCATATGCCAGTAATCATATTTAAAATGTAATGCCACAAGATTATCTCTCAGATAAATAAAATTCATGTCAATCGAATAATCCATCGTTGTTTTATTGCAACTTAAAGTTCTATACCTCTATAAAAAACACCCTATATGTATGGGAGGTTAAATGGCTTCATCAGAAGCTTTGGGTGGTTCCAGTGTTTCGTGAAATATAGGATCACAATGGGCTATATGTGGCTAAAATGGGTCTTTAGACTTTGGTTGACAACAATGTCTGCTTATCTAACTACCTAGCTTCACTTTTGCGACCGAAAGATGGGGAACTCTTTGTAAAATGAAAATTGTGTATTAAAAAAATTAAATAATTTAACAAACAATTTAAATTTTTGTTTAAATTTAACAAATAATTTTAAAATATTTGAAAAAAAAACAAGAAAAGAGAAATAACAGTTTAAACAGCTGACACACCCCGTGTAAAGCCTTTTTAACAAAACACAGAATTTTTTTTTATTATTCAAACAATACAGAAAATAAATTATTTTTTATTATTTACTTAAGAATTAATAATAAAATAAACAAAAAAAAAATTAAAAATTGATAATATAGTACATATGTTATAAACAAAATTTAATAAATTAGATAACGATAGAAAAAACACAAAAGAAATTTCATCAGACTTTCTTTAAGACCATAAAGAGAAAACATTATTTTAAAAACATTTTTTTTATGAGACACACTTTTTAATTTTCTTTGAAGTTTATTTAGTTCACTGACTTTTCCTGAAATTTGTTACACAAAAATTCAAGACTGTGTGTGGGGGTACATAGTACATAGTATGTACATATGTGGGTTTAGAATTTATTATAAGGAAATATCAAATAAATCACATGATAAAATCTTAAAAAAAAATATATACCCTGTACATAATACTGTGCAAAGAAATATGTATTTAGTCAAGTTAAGTTTTGAATAAACATTTCATTTATTCAGAAACAAAATAAGAATAAAATTGTAAATAAAATTAGTCAAGCCTTAGATAATAAATTTGTTTATATCGTTGGTCTCATGTAAAAAGGCCCTAACTCAGATTTTTTTCGAAATTGATTTTTGTTGTGATTCCAATGCAGTTAACACAAATACACATTGGAATCACAAAAAAAGCAATTTCCTAAAAAATCTGAGTTAGGGCCTTTCCACATGAGACCAACGATAGGTAGTGAAAGTTAACTTTTTTTAATTGTTTAGTTTCGAAAAACTTTTGTTGTGTGTATAATTATTACTCAAGAATTTTTTTATTTTATTAAAAAAACAAATTTATTTACAGTTTTTTATAAGAAAAATATATTTCCCAGTCTAGTCGTGGCATGAAACAGATAATTTCTTTTAATTTTTCAATTAAAACTCTATATAAAAGGCAATTTATTAAAATAATTTTTATTTAAACGCTTTCTATTACTTTGCTGTCGCTTGCCGCCATAATTGTGTTTGAAGCATTGCATTAATTTGTTTACCTAGTTTAACTATCCTGCCACTCTTACTAAGCACTCAAAACAGTACTCTACATATTTAATATTCTTGTTGAACGGATCCCCGTCTACTTAAATAATGATATCTTTCTCTTCATTTCTCATTCATAGCCAGACGTCGGCACAAAGAGAACAGGATAAAAATGTGAGTGTATTTGTGAGAGGCATGTGTTAACCCAGAGGAAAAAATGTTAGTAATATTTTCAAGTCTACTTATTAACCCAATAATATGTATACATATGTGAGCGGAAAATATAGAAAAATTGTACTGTGCTAAATCCCTAAAGACACCGTATTTAACTTGGCAAGTATTCTTCCAAAAATCGAAATCATTTCTCATTAATATTAGTGAATCCTACTGTAATATTTCTTTGGGTGTATAATTGAAGTCTGAAAAAACCGCGACATGAACCTTCTTCTTTAGAAGTTGACAAGCAACTGAATGTATTTTTACGCTCTTTTTAACGAACATTGTCGATGCTCGTGTCCTATGCGTGTAAAAAGCCGAAGATGTTCTTCCCCTGAGGGACATTGGTACCGACGTGCAGAACGAACTCACACACATAAGTACACAGTTACGCTCTTTCTAAAGACTAGACACTTCAGTGTTTCAAAACTGAAATTTTGAAATGGTACTAAACTATAACGGAAAGAGTACTTTACTTTACCATAAAAAAGTACTGAAAGTGTCGAGGGTATTTTTATAATAGAAAAGTACTGAAAAAAGTACTAAAGTACTGAATTTTTCAACACTTAGCCACTTGGTCAGCGAAGACTGTACATACATGGTGGTTAGATTTGTATTCTTTTCATGGGCATTGCATTAACTTCGTTCTTTCTCTTACTATTTGTTTACAAAGTAATACTCATCTTTGTTTAATTGTTGTACAGCTCAAAGAACGGTTCATATGCTTATAAAATACTACGTGTGCTTTTAACACAGGAGTTCTGGCGTAATTGTAAAGAAAGAACTCACATGTATTCCTGCGCTCTTTCTACTCGTCCTTACTTTTAGGCAGTGTTGCAAAACTGAAATGGTACTGATCTGTAACTGAAAGAGTACTTTTTTTTTGAAGGAACGGTACTTTTGTAAAAAAAAAAAAATAGTCGACTCCAAACAACAGTTTTTTAAAAACTTTATCGTGACAGAGACTCTCAGAGTTTTTGCTTAGAAGGACGTTGCCGGAGATATACTTTTTATATTTCGTTTTGATGGAGATGTCTGACATGGGGTTTCAACCTAGGGGCCCACGTCTACTAAGCCAATACACTACCTACTAGACTATTTATTTATATTTAATACACATACGGCACGAAACAGAAAACCTAACGACTTATTCGTATTTCTCACAGACAAGACAAAAACACCTGATTCGGAACGTAACAAAACGTAAAAGCCCTGTTTAGTCAAACGTCGATGGAACGTAATATAACATACGTTCGTTTTTAGCATATGAAGAGCAATACAAATGCTTACCGAAATTACATTACGGTTGGGCAAGCGTTTTCCTTGCTAATTGAATTCTAAAAACAAATGTACGTTCCGTGGACGTTTGGCCAATCGGGGCTAAAGCCTAATTCTACATTTAGTATTACGTTGAACATGTTGCTAATGCATTAATAGCTGAAAAGCGCAAGACATAAAATATGTAATAATAAATACGTACTGAAAGCGTCACGGGGGTACTGCGGTATTTTTGAAATGAAAAAGTACTGAAAAAAGTACTAAAGTATTGCATTTTTCAACACTGCTTTTAGGTAACCTAAATTAACTTTATTCTCGTTCTATATGTGTGTGCAAAGCAATGCACGTATTTAAAACAGAATTAAAACAGGAATCAGCTGTGTACAGCACAATTGTATAGGAAGGCCTAACAGAAATTTTATTTAGTCGTCACCTAGGCAGTGACAAATGCACATGTAATGGGGGAGGACTTTCATTTCTTTTAAATACATTTAAAGAAGGTTAAAATTCTTAACTGATTCTTAATTAAAATATATTTAATTTCTCCAAAGTTTTATTATTCATAAAAGTTATTTAAATTCTTTCGAGTTATTCATATAATTTCGTAAAACTTTTCTTCTTTTTTTAAACATTCGTTTCTTTTTTTATTATTCCATAAACTTCAAATAGAAATTAAACAAATGTTGTTTAATTAATTTATTAATCTATTTAAAGAAAAGTATGAAGTGATTTTAATGTGTCAAATCGCAATAATAAAAGAAACAAAATAACAAATAAAAATTAAAATAAAATCCCTGATAATTGGATACTTCAGTTAAAATGCTTCATAATAGGCTAACAAGGCTCTATCGAACTGAAAGACGGCAATCAATAAAGTACATATGTATGTGACATCATTCTATCAATAAAAATTAAAACAATTCAAAATTATCTAATCTAGAATGCGAATAAGAAAATTTTCCTTAAAAATAACAAAAAAAAAAATTGGTTGAGTTTGTAATACTATTTGTTTAAAAGAATAGAAAAAACAAAAAAGAATTTATCAAAAATTATTTCACTTCAAATTTAACAAAATTAACCCTTTAAATGTTCAATGAAAAAAAAATTATTTCGGATTACATTAGGTAGCATTTTCATATTTAACACTTTCTTAGCACACTGTAACTGATGCTGTTTATTCGACTTCCAAATAAATAAGTATTTTAGTTTCTAAATTAAATAGAATTAATTTAAAATTTTTAATACCGTTTAATGGTTAAAATTTGGCACAAAACGTGTGCCGTTAATTCTTCTTTTTTGAGAACTTGAAATGTTTTTTTTTTCGAATTTTCATTGAAATTATTATTACAACGGTAAATGGGTTTTAGGTTTTCTCTTTCACTCTTATTCTTTTCTTTGATTAAATAATATTGAAAAATAAATTGTAATACACATACGAGTACATACACTGGGCAACATAAGTTTACATACAACTTTAATAACGAAAGATATTTTACTAGAAAAAATATTGTAACATGTGGCAACGCTAAAGGCGCAGAATATTGATACATACATACATATATAATTGGCCATTACAACCCTTCAGTCAGGATTACGGCTTAGCTTCTCACACCACTCATGTTGTGTGCCTTAATTTTATACTTGAGTGGCGGGACGGAGCTACATTTTAACGTCGACTCCGAACGACAGAATTTGAGAAACTTTTTCATGGCAGGTTTAATTACTCTCAAAGATTTTGCCAGAAATCTGCTGAGAAAAAGTTTTTTTTTCATATTTCGTTTTGATGTCTGGCCTGGGATACGAACCCGGGCTTTACGTCTAATAAGCGAACACACTACCGACTAGACTACGACGACGGCAGATTATTGATAAATAGCTTTTCATTTTGGCCGCAAAAATTTGAGGCACTGAGAGAAAGATGGCAACTCTTAAAGATCTTTCCTAATGGATAAAGACGAAGAAAAGCTTTAGTGTGGTCTAGAGAGAGGGAGTTTTAAACCAGATATCCACATAGTGAGTTAAGGCCGCTGATCTGGCAACGCTGTCAGCTATTGAAAGGTTTCCCAAACTTACGGAAATGGATCGAATAGTTTCACAATTCATTACTCGCGTCATAATCGACCTGCTGTGCAAGGAATTGTCAAAATCATGTAAAAAGTTTAAGTGCCCGGCAAGCGTTACAGGCCTGGACAACATCCCAATATTCGCACTGTTAAAAAATATCGCTGCCGTTAGAGAAATTTTGATGGATAATTCGAACTGGGCTATGTCCTCAGCACGTGGACTGAACTTACAGTTCATTATGACGTATTTTTTAATTTGGATTTGCACTTTCATCTTTACAAAGTTTAATCCAAACAATTATTAAAGGCGACTGACCATTCATAACGGCGTAGATCTGCTGAATTGAGTGATAGAGCAACAGGTAGCTTTCAATGCTGATTTTTGGAACAAAACTTTATACAGCTTTGAAGCTAAGTTCTCAATTGGTAGTCACCTCAATAAGCAAGCACTAGAAGTGAGTGTTTTGTATCATTGGATCTGATTTCATCGAAAGTGAACTTGGAAGAAGCATTATAATGGAAAATTATGAACTGGACGGTATATGTGGTTTCAAATAGACGGTGCCACGAGTTGGTTGCTGCAATCCTACTAACATTTTGGTCCATTATAATACTTTAGTCGGAGTTACATTTTTGCCTTTTTTTAATTTTTTTTTGTTTTGTCTTAAGACACAAAATATTTTTAATCAAATTTAATACTCTCTTGTGATTATTCCCATGCGAAAACTTATAGAACACAGTGTAAGTGTTTTTTTTCATGTGCCTAGCCTGTCTCTATTCCTTCCTTCCTCATTAACATGTTGTTGTTAAATTGTTTCAATATTCAGCGTAATTAGATTAGTATGGCAACGACAACAAAATACAAAAACAAATCATAACAAGTCAAAAGAAAATCAAAAAATTTTCAAAACAAAACAATTGAAAAATCACAACAACAACATGTAATACATGAAAATATGTGCACACTTTGCACACCCACACACAGGAACACAGAAAGAAAACATGAATTAAAATATCATCGTTGATTACATTGGAAAAGAGCGGCATTACAAAGACGAAGTAGCAAGAGATTGAGATGATTTACAGGGCCTTGTGGCATAGATACGAAACATTATTAACATGAATAAAGATTAAGTAGAGGAATTGAAATAGTACCGTTGACTGTTGGAAAAACAAAGGCCTTTACAAAAGAGAGAGGAGAGAGAGTGTTATAATTTGAAGAACTTTTTTGAACAAAAAAAAAAGAGGAAATAGAAGAGTAACTTCTAATCTTGCCGCCCCCTTTTTCATTTATGTACAGCAAATTTTAAATTGCCGCATTAGCCAAGCAACACCCGCATTAATTATTTTAAAGGCAGCAGCGCCAAAGTATAAGAAAGCAAATAAAAAGTGAACGCACTTAATTTTTTATGAATGATGTCGCGAAAATGTTTTACGGTCTGTTAAAAGTATTGTATTATCGCGTTGTTAATATCACTATTTCATGCATCTTATTGTCTTGACAGCACTAATCCGTTGACTGCATTGGCGCTTATTGGCGCGCTGCTTTTTAAAACAATCGTGCCCACATAAAAATTCATGAATACTATCTTTAGCTCGCAGCATTTGCTGCGTTTTATGTGTTTATAGCAAGGAGAATACTTATCATCAGACGTCGGCATAAAGAGAACATGATTAAAATGTGACTGTATTTGTGAGAGGTATGTGTTAACCCAGAGGAAAATTGTTAGTAATATTTTCAAGTCTACTTGTTAACCCAATAATATGAGCGGAAAATATAGAAAAATTGTAGTGCACTAAATCCCTAAAGACACCGTATTTAACTTGGCAAGTATTCTTCCAAAAATCGAAATCATTTCTCATGGAATATTAGTGAATCCTACTGTAATATTTTTTTGGGTGTATAATTGAAGTCTGAAAAAAGCGACATGAATCCTTTTCTTTAGAAACTGAAAGGCAACTGAATACATTTTTACGCTCTTTTTAACGAACATTGTTGATGTTCGTGTCCTATATGTATGTATAGAAAGCTGAAGATGTTCATCCCCTGGGGACATTGGTGCCGACGTCTGATTATCACAACTCAAGTAATTTTTCTATTCTTAGATTTTCGTCAAATATAAGGATCCTGAGATTGTTACAACACTATCATTACGTCCTATACATACATATATGCAAACGCCAGTTCCTCATTTAAATTTTATAATAGACAAGTAAAAACAAATAAAAGTGCATTAAACCATGTCAAATTTACAATAAACATTTTGTCTTTAATTAATTTAAATTTATTTAATATTTCTATACTATTCATTGCTCTATTTTAAACGATCACATACATTTATTTAAACGATAATAAAGACAAACAAAAAAAAACAAACGAAAAACACTTGTTTTTAGAATAACTCTTGTGTTTGCCTATCTCTACTCGTGTCTTGTAATAATAATAATAAAAAAGTGATGCCAAATCCTCTAAATATTTAATGTTTTATAAGATTAAAAACGAAATCTTTTTAGATTTAAAGAATTGCAAATAAATATTCAGTAAAACTGCTTATTTTACGTTAAACAGCTAAATAGGCAACATTGTTAGAAATGACCTTTAACAGTTAGACGACTGATGGTGTTTAATTGTTTTTATTACATGTGAAAGTAAACAACTGTCTGTGTGTGAATGTATGTTTCACAATATCAGTGCGAGTATTGCAGTAATAAGAGCATAAGCATGAGTATACAATTGTGTGGGTGGTTATAAAGCACGTGAGTGTGAAATAACTTAAGTATTGAAGAGAAGAATCAAAATAAATTGATTGAGCAATTATGCAAAGAGTTGTTTGTTTAATCGAACAACAACAACATGTTTTTTCAAGTGAACTTGTTTACTTTACGAAGGAAAAAAATTGTATTCGAAGTGGAATAGAAATTTTTAATTTAGAAATAAATTTACCGTTATTTGTGCTTTAAGGAAAAAGAATAAAATTTTCTATAACCAAAAGAGTACACAGAAGAGAGAAAGAATGAGAGAGATTACAGTGTTTATAGCAAGACCGGAAAGTGTTCAGTTTTGTTTGTATTTGTTTAGAAACAAATTTACCGTTACTTTTTGTGTTTTTATGAAAAAAAGAGTCAAATTTTTATAAAAGAGAATACTGTATAGATAGAAAGTAAATTTGTTTTTTGCACTATAGAAAGAGAGAATAAAAATCTTCACTAGTGGCCGAACTCCAATTGCTGGTTGCATTTAAATTTCTTGTTCTACGGGTAGAATAGGGATGACGACTTCATACTACAATTGTTTAGAAAGGCTTCGTGTACATGTTTTTACACGCTTTTTATTTAGTCGTCTCTTAACCAGCGACGTACATATATACATGCGTAGAGGGTGGAATTTTTTTTTTTAATCAGAAAAATGTCTGAGAAAATTTAGAATTCGGCAGAAATTCATCTCCACGGACAGTTGACTTATTTCTGGGAGTATTGGCACATAAGCAAATAAAATTTTGGAATTTGTGAAGATCTAGGAGCGTCTAATGAATCTTGAAAAAGTTACTGTGTGATGTGGATTTTGGAGAATGATGTTAACCAAGATAAAGCTGTCAACGATGAGCATTATAGGTCGCCAACTTCCTTTGGATTAAATTTTATGACTTGGACATCAATAACATGTGATTTCAACTGGATGGCGCTACGTGCCTACACACACGATGCCACATTAGTTATTCTGCACAAGTGATGACTAGGTCATCTCTCGTGGAGATTATATGAAATTGTAGGATTTGACCATATTTTTTCTTGGTGATTTTTCTATGCGAATAAGCCACACACCCACAGCGGTCCTTAAAGCCAACATTACCCATATTAAGAGTAAAAGTCAGCCTGATTTAGGTGACATTTCGGATGTACTCTACTCAGAAAAGCTGTGGAGGACAGTATAATGGTGTTCTATTCCACAGATAATGACCTTTCAAGCGAAAAACAAAAATGGAAATAATTTTTTTTTCATTTAAATAAAGAAAATTTCAATAACCAGTATTAAAAAAAAACAATCTTAGTAAAAAAGTTTACAATTATAACAAAAAATTCGAAATCTTTCTATAAAAAAATGTTGTTTTCCTTTTAATTTTAGGAATTTCTTAAATAATTCTGTTTATTGCAATTATTTTCATTTTCTGTGACATCATATTTTTTTTTTCTCAATATTTATGCATCACACTTGTTTAAATATTTATATTATTATTATTATTATTATTTTTTTTTTTTACAAATTTTGTTTAAATTTAAATGACGTTTTTAAAAATTTGTAACTGACAGGCATAATTTATTTACAAAAAAATTTTTTTTTATTATTTTGTTTTATTTCTTACTTGTTTAATACACTTTTATTACGTATTTTAATTAAAAGTTTGTTTTCTTTTAATTTTATTTTTTAATTTATTTATTTTATATTTTTATTATTTAAAATAATTTTTCCTTTTATTTTATTTTTATTTTTAAGAGACTTGAAATATTTTTTAATTCTTTTTTTTTCCCCTGCATTCATGTAAATATTTAAAATTTTGTTTTTGTATGTATGTATTTATTTTGTTACAACAACACAACACGTTTTCCAAATTATAAACAACCCGAAAATTAACGTTAAAACTCATAAAATCAGACATGCACACACACTCTATTAATAAATACTAACAACATCAACATCAACAACAACAACGACAGCACCAGCAACAGATGTAACGTTACAAAATTTCGTGTATTTTTTTTTTGTTTTTTTTAATACATATTTTGCATTTTGTATAGAACAGTTAAACGTAAATTTTTAAAAAAAATTTATTTGTATTATTTTTTTTTAAATATAAAGCGACACGCTGGCCCGTCATATGGTTGCAATAAAATTGGACTAACGAAATAAAATCGCAACGTTAAAAAAAAAAAAAAAAACAATACCAGCGTAATAAAAATTTTCGCGTCTACGTTAGTTTATACGAAGAAAAAAACTGACAGTTAAGCAAACAGCTGTTTGAGTGAAATTATTTATTAGTCGTCTGTCTCTCTCTCCATTGTTTACATATTTTGTTGCTCTACATTTAATTTAAAAACAATACATGTTGTTGTCTACTTAGTTGGCTCTCTAGCCGGATTTGTTTGAATGTGTTTATATGTATGCGTGCGAAAGAGAGATAATTCATAAAGTGACCCGAAGCTTTTGCTTTGTTTTGAAAGAAAAAAAAAAATAACCGTTAGTCTGTTTGTTTTGAAAAACACTAAAATGAGAAAAATCTCACAAGTAGTAGGTAGGGAGAGAGAGAGATATTAATTCGTGTTTTTTTTAAGATTAATCATACGCCTTCATTGTTTATTAAGAAACCCATAAAACAGTACTTTCATGATGTAGCAAGAGCAGTGTTACCATTGTTTTGGAATGAATCCTATTGAAATGAAATTGCGTGAATTGAATTTGATACGGTTGGGCATGTAAATGCAAATGCAAAATACGCAGCAATAGTAATCCCTAGCATAGCCTCAACTGCGGAGAACTCTATGAAATAATAAACAAAAATCGTATTATTTTAGGCGGTTTATATACCTTTTGCGACAAAGAACAGGCCTGAACATGTTATTTATAATGCTTAGAGTGCTCTTTAAAGCAGAGGTCGGCATAAAGAGAACATGATTAAAATGTAACTGTGGTTGCGAGAAGCATGTGTATAACCCAGAGGAAAATTGTTAGTAATATTGTTGCGTTTTTACCTTTTTTCAAAATGTTTAGATTATGGGTTCGTTAATTGCAAACCAAGTAAAAACAAATATATGTTTAATTTCAATTAAACTCTTTATTAGGTTAGGTTAGAGGACGTGTACTTGCCAACTGTGATAAGTACAGTACCCGGAGGTCGAATTGACCCATTGTACAACGTCCTAGCTTCTCACACCACTCGTGTTGTGTGCATTAATTTTATGCATGAGTAGCGGGACCTACTGTTTAAAGTCGACTCCGAACGACAGACTTTTGAGAAGCTTTTCGTGGCAATTTTTACTCCCAGAGTTTTTGCCAGAAATCTGCTGAGAGGAAGTCGCCGAAGAAATATTTTCATATTTTCGTTTTGATGCGGGCCTTTCGTCTAATAAGCCGACACACTACCTACTAGACCACGGCGACTTCAAACTCTTTATTATTCACACTACTTTTGTGTGCCACCGTATACAAGTTCACTATACAACAGCAAATTGCTTGATCACTATTCTATTTCTCTGCTTACAACCTTTTTTTTAGCAACAACACTTATACTAGTGTACAGATCTACAGCAGAGATCTTCAAACCACGACAGTTTTCTTCACACGCAACTTCACACAAGGCTGACTGAGTTATTACTGACTCCTGCCTGCTTTGTCTGACCTTTTTATATGCTCTCACATTTCAATCTGAAGAAGGTGCTGGAAGTAGTATTTTCTTGTCTTCGCCTTCTTGAGAGTTCTATCGCTACTACATTGTTGTTTGTGTATTTTGTCCACGTTGTTGATCCTCTCTCATGTTTATTGTTGTTAGTTTACTTGGAACGTGTTCGATTTATTTGTTAGTGTGTATCTGTGTCGTGGGTATTGTGTACACATACGCATACTCATGGTCTTTGTTCTTGTAGCTTTTGCTTATTGTTAGTGTTAAAGGATGTTTTCTTGCGAAACGATATTAGGTCGTTTCCATTTGCGTAACAATATTTTCAAGTGTATCCTAATAATATGTATGTATGTGTAGTGGAAAATATAGAAAAAAAATGTACAGCGCCAAATCCCTAAAGACAGCGTATTTGATTTGACAAATATTCTTTCAAAAATGGAGATCATTTCTCATTGATATTAGTGAGTCCTACTGTAATATTTCTTTTGGTGTATAAAAATCTGAAAAAAGTGACATGAATTGTCTCCTTTAGAAGCTGACAAGCAACTGAATGCATCTTTACTTTCTTTTTTACGAACTTGATTAATGTTCGTGTCCTATGTGTGCAAGAAATCTAAGATATTCGGCCCCCGGGCACTATAGGTGCTGATCTCTGCTTTAAGGTTTTTTATAAATTTTACATTTCCTTGAACTTAACTTAATGCTTTTTATTTTCTTATTATGAACACTTCTAACAACGCAAGGGCAACACTAACTAACCGGTATACCCCCAATCAAAACAATATAACACACGAGAGAAATAAAAAGCACTTGATATGGGAAACAAGCCAACAAGTGATGATAAACAAATTATCAACAGAGAGAGGAAGAGAGAGATAAAAACATAAAGAAAAAAGAGAGAAATAAAACAATGATATACGGTATAAAAGAGCGAAGAGAGTAAAATAAAACTGAATGGGGAAAAAGCTTTCTCTTTTCGTTAACAGTGTAGTTGCGTGTGTGTTATCAATGTATCACATTGAAGAAATGAAAAATTGCAATGTAATTGGTGAAGCAAATTCAGCGTATTTTTGTGTTTAGGCGGTTTTGGGAAGAAGTTCAGTTCATTAAGTGCTTGAGACTGTTTTTATATTTAAAAGGAAATAATAAAAACTAATCTTTTGATTTTGTTTTTTGCAACTGACAGCTGTCATTCAATTTGTTTTTTCTTTAATTTAAAACAAATATAGCGACGATAAGCATTTAGTTTTAGTTATCTCACTACACCTTATCTCACAATTGAATTATTTTTTCGCACCTTTATGTCTAGGCGGTATTTTTACTTTTTTTTCTCTCTCTCTCTCTCTGCTGTTAATTTTAATTGGGAAAAATCATTGCTTTCATAGATTATTTTCCGTCATATTAAGCAGAATATCATCAAAAAACAAAAAATTGTTTTTTTTTTAATTGTTGCTCATGATTGTTTATTGATTTTGATTAATAATATTGAAATGTTTTATATACGGAACAACAAACTATGTATATGTATGTACATAACTCTAAGCTCATAAATAAAAACAAAAATTATTACAACAATAACTACACATAATAATATTTAATCAATCAATAGCAAATGCGTCACCACCGTCATTTATTGTATATTTTTAGCAAAAAAAAAATTTTTTTTTTAAAGCGATTTTTAATCTTTTTTTAAAAAAATATTGTGGGCAATTGAAGATTTATTTTCAACAATTTCAATACGTATGTATGTTTTGCAAACCAAATAAAATTTTAAATTATTTATGCCGTATGATTGAAACGAAATATGATTTAAAAACAAGTGAATATAAATTGAACAATTTGAGGAATTAATTATGAACTCATTTCGAACGCCTACGTAGCCAAAAATGATTGATTTGAAGCGAATTTTTTTTCCATTGTTAACCATAATATTTATGGGTTTCGGTCAATAGTGTTGTTGGTGTTGTAAACATTATTAAATTTTAAATTTAACGATAACGAGTTCCTTCCTGGCTGATGGCTAAATATAGCAATAAAAAAAAACTTTTTTATTTATTTTTCTTACTAGCTGACCCGGCGAACTTCGTCCCGCCCAAAACAGGTCACATTATATATTTATTGTAATAGCGCTGACGAAGTTGTAGTTGTTGTACTCGCTCAAAAACAAAAATTAACAGACATACATGTTATATATGTATGTATATACATATGTAGTTATAAACCATCGAATTAGCCGACTTATAGGTATCTTTTAAAGGGGAGGGTTGCCACGCCCATTTTTGGTGAATTTGTCGATATCGACTCTACGAACTTACCCACCAAATTCCAGTCGTCTACTATTACTATGTCCCTAAATATTCAATTTTAAAGGTTTGCCACGCCCACTTTTTGCTATATCGAATTTTTTTAAACCATCTAAACCTGATAAGCTTTCGAACAAAAAAAGAATGGTTAAAATCGGTTCAGTAGTTAAGTTATAGTTATCACTTGAAGGGGGAGGATTGTCACGCCTATTTTTGGTGGAATTGTCGATATCGACTCTACGAACTTACTCACCAAGCTTTATTCGTCTACGATCAATATATACCTAAATATTCAATTTTTAACGATTTGCCATGCCCTCTTAACATTTAGAGATATGAAAAATAGATGTTGTCCAATTCTCAGACCTACCCGATATGAACACAAAATTTCATGAAAATCGGTCGATCCATTTCGGAGGAGTTTAACCACTAACACCGTGACACGAGAATTTTATATATTAGAAGATAATACTTGAACCTAATTTGTACCGAATATTGATTGCTTCAGAGTTAGGGAATTATTTGCGCAGACGGATAAGAAGTCTAACAGCACCAAATCATAAGACCTTTATGGTCAATTGATTTCACTTAAACCTGAAGTTTAATGATTCGCTACAGTCTAGTAGCTAGTGTGCTTCTGGTTCAAACCCCAGCTAAGACGTCTCGAGTAAAACGTCACTCATGGATAAAATTAACACACACAACATGGGCGGCGTGAGAAGAGAAACTAAATTATAATCCTGACTACAGGGTTGCAAAGAAAGAGGGTATCGAAGCAATGAAACGTTTTCTACGCGATTGACCAGCTTTTGGTAGAATGGAGATCCCAAAGCATTGCTGGAGGGTCAGAACACCTTCAACAACTTGGCCACTTATAATCAAAATTATTTGATTTGGTTGCAAGGATATGGGGTCACAAAGTAAATAAAATGGTGGAGATTTAAAACAACACGAGTCAATGGAAGGGAAGATGCCTACTTTAAAAATCAGCGTCAATGCTTTGCTCTGAAACTGGGATAATAAACCTTGAGAACTTATATGGCGCTATGGTTCAAAAAGACCCTGTTCAGGATGCCTAAAAGGTGCAGATATTGCTTTGGGGAAGAGCAGTCAATGGAACACCAAATATGTAGCACCGGAAATGAAAGTAATGGGGTTCCTCGAGGCATTAAGTCACAATTGATCACAATGCAAAGGTCCGTCTTAGGCCTAACCATTACATTATGAGTACAAATACATAACATTTTCCTTGTTCAAATCAGTTTCAGCGATAGTTTGAATATTTTTGCAAGAAAAGTTCTTATAATTCCCACTCATTTCAACAATTTTCGATTAAAACAGAGAAAAAAGATCTCTTCAATCACTTAAATTTATTAATTCCAGCATGACATCAGTCATGATTGAAATAAACCTAAACCAACAAACTCGTACGTATAAAAGCTTCACCACAACACAAAGAGGTAATTGGCCACACTGTTTAAATAACGCCATCACACACATCTACCACTTAGCAGTGACACAAACCTATTCATGTTTATTACTTATCAACAAACAAAACCTTAAACTTTTATAGTGTAATAACGGCCTCTTAGAGGTGAAATAAAAAAATATCAACAAAATAAACTCACCGCTTTGCGTTTATCCGCTTCGGTAGCAGCTGAATTTGAACGGTGCCTAAACAGATCCATTACTTTGGTCATGGGGGAACGGGAAGCATCGGCGCGACGTACAGCGGTAACCGTATGATAATACTGTACAGAAAAAAAAGAATTAAATTAACTTCTTTCGAGAAATAAAAAAAATTAAAAACTTACATGAGCATCACTACCCTGATGCGGATGAGCCGAACCGTCTTTGTATTTATTCTTAACCGAGGTACCTTCTGCTGTGGTTATCGTTACCGCCGGATGCTGTTTCTGTTGATGATGATGATGGCCACCACCGATAAGGCCGGAATTTTGTAAAGCTACTTTCATGGAATTCATAACACCTGTGCCACCGCCGCCAGCAGCAGTACTACTTGTTGCACCCGTACCCGAATGTGTACTACTGGCACTGCCCATTTCATTGCCCGTAGCGGCCGCTGCCGCTGATAACGGATCCAATAGCATTTTTTGCTTTTTAGCATCGGATTTTGCACGCGGCCGAAACACATCGAATATTGTGGGCCGACGATTCGGACTAGCAATACCGTGTACGGTCGACTGATTGAGTACGGGCGATTCATCGCCACTGCGACGTCGCTCTAATGAACCGGAACGCGTAGAGGAACCACCGACACGCTCGGTACTGCGTGAGATTTTTTCCGCATTACGATTAAGTTTTTCCAATTTTGCCGCTTCGCGTTCCAAACGTTTGGCGGTTTCACGTTCTATTTTGCGGGCTTCTTTTTCACGTCGACTAGCTTCTTTTTCTTGGCGCCTGCAAGACACAGAGAGAGAGAGAGAGTGAGAAGCTTTAAAATTGGAATTTAATCTAGGATAAGCTTAAAGAGCTTTCTTTAAAAAATTAAATTAATTTAATAAAAAAAATTATGCAAACTAACCTCGCTTCTTCTTTCATCTTTTTGGATGCTTTGCGCGCAGCTTTGGCATTGGGTTCAGCGGGTGCACTTGACGGTCTTGAAGTAGGTAATTTAGCATCTTGTTCCTAGAAAATGGAAAGAAAATTAATGAATAACGAAACTCTTGAAATAGTCCAAACAAAAAGAACAACTTTTTCTTTTAGGGTAGTTGAAGTTATTTTGAGGTTATGAAAACCCTTTCGTTAAACATTACACAGTCAGAATATCAATAAAAATTTATTTTTGAATTGAATTTTTAAAATCTTTTGTAAATATGTAAATACATAAGAAAATAAAAAATATTGTCTTTGAAATTCTTAATTTAAATGAGTTTTTCTTATATTACATTGAATTTCCTTCAGTGTACTTAAGAAATATCTAAGAGACCACTAATTAACATAAACGAGAGAATACTCGGTGAATACTCTTCTTAATTGTGCTATGAAATGCATGACTTTGTTAACAAACAAGGATGGTAATAAGCATTTGACCAAATAATGACAGAGAGAGAGAGAGAGAGAGAGAAGGAAACTAATACAAACCACTGGACAAAATAAAAACACATCCACTAAGCATGTGCTTACTGGGCTTTGGACGAAATAGAAGGGCTTGAACACAATAAACGCAACGCAGGAAACACAGCAATTTTGCAATGACAATTTGCTTGCTGTCACATTGCCTTTAAAATAATCATGGAGTACCTCTATGTATTCTATTTTTGATAGATTGCTGTGTTTGCTGCGTTGCGTTTATTGTGTTTATGGCATCAGTGTGCTATGAAATGGGAATTCCTGTTTTAATTGCAAAGTAATGAGACCTTGTAAGCGAAAAAAGAAAAAGAGATCTCTGTTAAAGGTAAATAAATATAAACAAGGATGTAAAAGTTAAGATTGGTTAGAAAAATATAGCTAGAGAGAGGGAGAAACAAATTAAAAGGTAAACAAAAAAAGTATGTATATATTATGTAGGCATTGTTTTGTATATAAATGATGAAAGAGATAGAGAGAGAGAGAAAAAAAAAAGGAAAAGCTTAACGCAATGTATTGCATTTAATTAAAAAAAAAAGAATGAAAATGAATTTACACCTACCACGTATTTATATGCAACCGTCTCCGAAAAGCAGAGACTCGTGACTAAATGAAATAGCATAAGAATACGTGTATATTTATGCAATGAAATGGGGATTGCACGCATTGCTTTGTAAACAAATGGCGAGAATGCTATAAACACATTCGACGCAACAAGTGCTGCACAGCAGCCTATCAAAAACAGAATACTTAAGTATACTATTTTAATATTTTAAAGGCAGATGCGACTGCATTTTTTTCAATTTTTGCTCTCGCCAATTAATAGATTAGTGCTGTTAATACAATATACATACATAATTGGCCCTTACAACCCCCCTTCAGTCAGGATTACGGCCTAGCTTCTCACACCACTCATATTGTGTGCCTTATTTGCATACTTGAGTGGCGGGACCTACAGTTTAACGTCGACTCCGAGCTACAGATTTTTTGAGAAACTTTTTCATGGCAATTTTATTTACTCTCAGAGTTTTTGCCAGAAATCTGCTGAGAGGAAGTCGCCGAAGAAATATTTCTTTATGTTTCGTTGGAGATGTCCGACCTGGGGTTTGATCCCGGGCTTAATACAATAAGATGCATGAGATAGAGATTTTAAAACCCAATTGCATACAATGTATTGTAATAAAAAAGCGAGAATAAACATTTTAGTGACACCATTATTGGGGAAATATCCGCGTTGACACGGTTTTAAACGTGCCCCCATACACAAAAAGTCCAACGGCACCTATCATATGATCTTGATGATCTTGGTGGTCAAGCTACGTCTCCAAAAAAAGTGAAAAAACTTTCTCGACTTTCGAAATCGTTCTTCTTTATGCCAGTTTAGATCTGGTTTTCTGGATACGAAAACTAAGGAATTAGAGAACTTTGGAAACGATAATTCGGGCAAATATGTTCAGAAATTTGATAATCATCATAGATCTGACCTATCACTATGAAAAAAAATTTTTTAAACTTAACGGAAATATTTCTGTTTATAGCTTCACAGTTTCCTAAGTTTGGCTGCGATTTGCGTTTAGTTTTTGAAAGTGAAAATTTAAGAATTGAAAATATTTTGAAGGCTTAAACATTTTTTCTTCTTCGTAAATATGTCTTCACTACATAAGCACGTAATTCTTTAACCTAAAATATGTTAAGAATTCCGTTTTGAAATTTTTGAAAAATAAATTTAAAAATTTTGTTTACACATCCATTCAATACCGTTTCAGTTCTTAAGAATTACTGACAAATGACGTCATTAAATGAAATTTTGTTTGCCCCAAAAAGTTATAAATTTTAAAAAACACTCTGATTTTTATTGTAATACAAAACAGAAGAAGAATAAGAAGCAGCAACAGACAGATGAAACAATATGGCGAATTTTATGTTAAGAACTCTTGTTATTGTTTTCAATTTGAATATTTTTTGAGAATTTCAACAAAATCAGATACACACGCACACATACTCGCATTCAAACACAAATATTCAAACGATATTGAAAGCGTCAAAACTTCAAATCGTTGGCAATGCATTGAAAACGAAACATCAGCAGCGATACAACAGAAGCAGCAGCCCCTTACTTAATGATATTCTGCTTTAAAAAAAAATGGTCATAAATTAAATTGAAAAATAAATAAAAAAAAAACACAAACTGGTTAAATTTTATTTATAAATTTCATTCCAGATTTGCACTCTAAAACTCTGGAAAAATACTTTTTTTTTATAATTTTTTTTTTTTTAAATTTAAACAAAAAGTTTTTAATAAAGGGTCCCCCCTTTGCGTTACTTGAATTCATTACGCTTTCAAATCTTTATTTGCTTGACCTTGGATTACTTATTTATAGAGATGTGTTTTAATCATAATTAGTGACTCTCTTACAGAATTAGATTCAATTTGTGGCTTAATTATTGTTTTTTATTTATATTTTTGAGGTTATGCATGGCAATAGCAAATTAATAAAGAATATTTGAAGAGACTTATAACCTAAGAGATATCAAGTATAACTGTGCATTACATACATATACATACATGCATAATTGGCCATTACAATCCTTCAGCCAGGATTACCGCCTAGCTTCTCACACCTCTCACGTTGTGTGCCTTAATTTTCTACGTGAGTGGCGGGACCTACAGTTTAACATCGACTCCGAACGACAGATTTTTTGAGAAACTTTCTCAAGGCAGGTTTATTTACTCTCAGAGTCTTTGCCAGAAATCTGCTGAGAGGAAGTCGCTGAAGAAATATTTTTTCATATTTCCTTTTGATGTCTGACCTGAGGTTTGAACCCGGGCTTAACGTCTAATAAGTGAACACACTACCTACTAGACTAAGGCGACTTAGAATAAGAAAACAATGTCTTCTTACTCCCACCCACACTCAAGGAGTTGGCAAAGGGTTTTGCAATCTAATTGGACAATAAGTAAGGAAGGAATATTGAATTGTTTACATTTTCCAAAACACATGGCATATGTAACATTTCATTTATACTTTTGCCCTAGTTTCTTACTTTTTCTTTGCCTATGTGTGTGTGTGCATGTTTTCAATTGTTTACATATATATGTTCAAATGCAGCCACAGAAAGTAATAGTCGTCGGTCGTTGTATCGTATTAATAACAACCATACACCAAAAACAAAAAAGAAGAAAAAACAACAGAAGCCAACGGTAAACAAAATTAAATGAAAAACAAATAGAAAAATAGCAGCAACAATAACAACGAACGATTTTGTTTTTAATTAGTAAACAATCAAAAGATTTGTTTACAAATTCAAACGGTACAAAAATTCCATATCAGTTATCAACAACAGCAATATCAACATGACTCAGGCAAAAACACAATGAGGCGTTAAACGACAAGTTTTTTTTTTAACACTAAAAAATGAAAAAAAAAAATTAATTTTTTTTCTCTTTTGTGTTTATTTTTAAATGATTTATATATTGTGGAAGATGTCTACTTTAAATATTAAAAAATAAAATAAATTATATTAACACACAGTACCCAGTAGTAATGACGTCAATTTGTGGTACTTTTTTAATATTTTAATTTCAGGGAATTTTTTTTTTGTAAAGGTAACCCTTGTTTGTACCTCTTAATTAAAGTAACAAAATTATAAATTCAACGACAAATAAAAACCCACAAAATAAAATTAATTTCGGTGTTTTCATTAGACACGTTTGTACCATGTCGTGAATAGTTAAATTTTTTAAATTAAATATTGAATGAAAACTTGTTTTTGTTTATATTTTTCTAAAGAAAGGGAAGGGGAAGGGGGGAGGGTATACAAAATAAATTTTATTAAAATTTTTCAAGTGTGTCTACATTTTTAACAAGAAGACAAAATTTATTCATAAACACATTTGTGTTGAAAATACATATTTTTGTCAGCAATTCATTCACGTGATCGAAAAAAATTAATCTAAATTTGTAGGTGACTAGAAAAATGAGCTGTGCTTACGATACTGACCTTAACCAAATTTTATAAGTGGAAGGGGAGGGAGGGCTTTAAGAAAGAAAGAAAGAAATAGAAAAACAAAAATTAAATTATATGTACACTGTAGATGTGTGACCTTTTTTTTTTTTACAAAAAAAGTACCTTTTTATCCCTACACAGAGGCAATCTTACAACATTTTGGAAAAAAGAAAACTATTGTCCTAGCTTTGAGATGATATTCTTAAATGTTAGCGATGAATTTTGAAAAAGTACTTTTTTTTAGCAAATTAGGAATAGTACCTTTTTATCCCTACAGAGAGGGAATCCTACAACATTTTGCTAAAAAAGAAAACTGTTGTCCTAGCTTTGAGATGATATTCTTAAATGTTAGCGATGAATTTTGAAAAAGTACTTTTTGCAATTAAAAAGTGCCTTTTATAGTCTCTGTAAAGAAATATTTTTTATAACCTACTTTTTTAAAAAAGTAGTTTTCCATAAAAGTGCTATTTTACGAATGGATTTGTCAAAAAATGTACTATTTTAAAAAAGTACTTTTCTAAAGAAGGCTATTAAAAAAAAAAAAACTATTTTAAAAGTATTCTTAAAAAGTAATAATGACCTTTTTAGAAAAGTACCTTTTTAAAAACTACCTTTTTCAAAAGTACTTTTTAGGACCACTGCCTAAAAAATTAATTTTAAAATAAGTTCTAAAAAATAAAATAAGTTTTAATAAAAGCAGCTTTTGAAAAAAGTACTTTCCTCTTTGAAAAAAGTACTTTTCTTTTTTAAAAACGTACTTTCTTTAAAAAAAAAAGTACCGTTACATAAGAGGTTTGTATGACTTAAAAAATGTTTTTTTTTTTTTGGACAAATCCCTTTTTAACCCATTTTTTTTTTTGGGACGTCCCAATATTTTTAAAAAGTGTACAGTTTAACTTACATCTTCCGATTGTACAGCCGTGGTACGACCACTCTCGCCTGCACTCTCATCTGTCGTGTAGTACTGTTTCTTTGGTAAAGATGTTCCCCCTAGAGCCGCTGTTTGCGTGGGACCCCTTTTTATCCACACATCATCCAGATGGGGATAATCACGTACCAATTTCTTATTTGACATATTATTGGTTGTGTAAGAGTGAGCGGCGGGCGATGTGGAAGCAGAGTGGTAGTGCGCACTATTAACACTAATATTATCACAGTCGTTGTTGCTGTTGTTATTCCTAATTTGGTGGGGACTCGTAGATGAGGTGGATTCGTTTAAACTCAAACGATTCAAAGACAACGAACTTTCGGCGGGTGTACGTATTTCGACGAGAGAAGAATCGAAAAATTTCTTTGAAAGATGTGGAGTACAGGGTGACGATTTATTACAGCTATTCGTGCTGCCACCATGACTGCCATAGCGCTGTGAGAAAACGCCTTGAACTGATGTGTAACCACCAAAACTGCTAGGGAAACTAATCGTGTGGGCATTATTCGATGAATCGAAATTTTTTAAATTTTCCGCTTCACGACGTAATTCAGGCGTTTCTTGAGCTTTGGTAACAGTAAACTTGCCCTTGATTACTAGAGATTCGGGTTCGTTTACGTCTAAGGGTTTGGTAGTCGGTTGATTGGCATTAGGTTTGTCTTGCTTCACGGGTTTTGACACAGTGGTGGTGGTGGTGTTTTGGGATTTTGCCGATTCCAGTAGATTTATAAGAGCTGGTGGCAATATGGTGGGCGGAATGGGTGGTGGTGGAGGCGGTGAAGACATTTCGGGTGCTACAGCCACCATTTTAATATCATCCACGTTGTTGGTGTTGATGCTATCGATCTTATGCATAAACTGTTGCCGTAAACGTTCCAAATCTTTGAATTTATCCGCTGCAGCTTGGTCTTTAGCCGGCGGCGGAGGCGGTGGTGTGGGTATGGATTTCGCTTCAAATTTAGGCGGTTGCTCTGATAATTGCGGTTGTGGTGATTTATCCGCCTCATCTTCATCTTCCTCTTCTTTGCATTGCGATAGACGGCGGCGCTCCATGAAAGGCATTAAATAGGGCCGCATATGGAATATATCGGTGTTGTAGAATTTCGGCGAGGCATTATTAATGGCTGCGTGTATAATCATACCCCCGTCATGACCATTCTCCTCCTCCGAGTCCGAACTGCTGCTGCAATATTCAAACGATGTGGAGCGGGGAAAAGTATGCAGAGTTCCTGTACCCAGACCCGTGGAACAGAGTAAATTGTCACTATTTACGGCATGCAATTCCTTGAGTTCCTCTAAATCGTTAGGCTCATCGTTTAACGAGGGTTCCGAATCACTTTCATAGCCATCATTGCCGTGCTCCAAATCAGCCATAGACTGCTCAAAAGCCTGCTCAAAAACACAATCGCCTATGGAGGGCACAATGGGTAAATGACCGTTATTGAGTTTTTTCGATTTCTGCAATGTTCTACCACCGCCACCGCCACCGCCATCACCACCATTGCCCAGACCAGTGCTTTTGCTGCTGCTGCAGATACTGCTACTGCCTTCTGCCGAAGAAGTATCCGATATGGAGGATTTACTCCCGAGTGACTTTTCATTGTCATCCTGTTTCTCCTCGTGCGTCATACTACCCAGTGAGGCCGAATTTGAAATGGGCGGGCATTTGGTTTTGGTATTCAAATTTTCCTCAATTAAAACGTTTGTGGCCATTGGTTTGGTATGCTTTTCTCTTCTTCTTATTAAAGGTCAAAAATTAAAAACTGTAGAATTAAGCTTTTTATATAAGCGTTTTTTTATGTATTTTTTAGGTTAACAACACTTGTGTTTGCAGTAACAGAACGAAGAAATTTATTACACTGCAATACAAAAGTATTGTTTGTTTATATTTTTTTGTTGTAGTGTCCACAATTGCTATCTTCTTTTGAACGACATTTGTTTTGGATTTTTGTTTTCTTTATCTACCTTCTATTTTTTGAATATTATTTTATTTATTTTTTTTTTTTTTTTAACAAATACAACACTTATCTTGTCTTGGTTTTTAAAAAGTATACTCAAGGGATCTGTAAAATCAGAAAAAAAAGAAAAAGAAAAATTAAAATTTTAAAAATTTATTTCTAAAAAAACTTTGGGAATCTCTGGTTAATACTCCTTGTCTTTGAAAACCATATAAAACAGGTTGCAGTTTATTTTTTAATTTAAATAATTAAACGAAATTTATGTTGTTTTCTAGTGTAAAAAAAAAAGAAAAAAAAATTGCCCTTTAAAAAAGTAACATTTTAATAGTGTTGCTCTCATTCTATTAAATTTTACAAGTTTTTTAATGTCAAAACAGAATATAAACTGGTCGCTTTCTTTTAACTGCTGATGAATGTATGGAAATAAAAACAAAACGCCACAATTAAAATGACTGCCGATAAAAAGTGCAACATTTTTGCACTTACTGAGTGCAACATTTTTTTTTTTTTTTTAATTACTCGAAAATCTTCTTCACTTTGTTAGATTATTTTTTAAAACGGAATACTTTTCCTGCTGCAACGCACGTCCATTGTCATTGATGTCAAATTCACAATTTTTGAAACATGTAAGCCATGTGATACCATATGTTTTTGATAGAGCGTATAATTTCACTAGCACGTAGAGTTTTCCACGCTAAAAAGTAAATGCTGTTCAGGTGCACTGCCAAAAAATACAATGTTGCCTGATTTTGACAGCTCAAGAATTACGCTTACAAATGACGTCTTCACGTCAATGGTATGAAACAATGCATATGGTTATATAGTTATATATATAGTTGTAGGAGGATTACTTCCCCCAGTTATATAATTTTGATGTATAACATTTACGAGTATCTATTAAGTTTGTTAGCTATGAAAATTATAACACTCTAGGCAATCTTTTGTCGATTTTTTTCTTTCTATAAGACAAATAATAAAATGAATAATTAAATGGTAATGAAGTCATAATTTACAAATAACATGACTGGGCTAACTTGTTGTTTGTTCATCAAACAGCATGACAATGTGTTCATCGTTACACCATTAGTTTGAAAGAAAAAAAAAAGTATTAAAACACACATGTATTCTTAAACAATTACAAAAAAAAAAAATAATTAGCAACGTAATGTCTTGCCTTACATTACAACCTTGTCATATACTATGCACACTTGGCTTGACTTGAAAGAGTTAAACAACTTCTCCGCCAATTGTGAAAATGCTAAAAATAAAACTGTTCACAGTCGTCAATATGTGTGACAAATTATAACACTTTTATGACTGCTTTGACTGTTATTTAGCAAATGAGTCAGAAATATTTTCTATTTTAGTTTTATTTTCAACCCTTCAACCTTACTTGGGGGGGAAAACAGTCATTAATATTTAATTATTAATAAGCCCGACCGACACTGCTGTTGGATTTTATTTAGCACCGGAGGGGGCTTCAATAATTTCTTGGGAGGTCTGACTAATTTATTTTGCGCAAATTGAGAATAAATATTTTAGTACGGTTATTAAAACTTTATTGTTTTGACTTATTTTTTTATATTTTTTTAATATTTATTAGTACAGGAATTGTATAAATTTTGTTTATAATTTATTTACAAACAATAAATATCTCATCTTTAAAAGTAATTTATGCAAGAGAATAGAAATGACAAATTATGACAAATAATTTAAAATACTTTTGTTGTTTTGTTTACAATTTTATACTGTTTTTGCATTTAAAACGATATTATCAGTGAATGAGCAACTGTATTATCGACTAGGGCCATTTCAATGCGTTTGAAAACAGCAGATGCCATATGAAGATTTTGACATCAAAACCAAAAAAGTTTGAAGAGCATTAATTAACAACATTACTCGATTTAGATACAGTATCAGATGCCAGAGAGCTTGCGTAATCATTATGTGTGACTCAAGCAGCCATTTCAAAGCCCTTAAAAGTGGCATTTATTCAAAAGCAAGAAAATATGGCGCCACCTGAACTGGTGAAGCAGAGAGACATAGAAAGAGGACAACAACAAAATGCACACATTGTACGGTAAACAGAATTATACAGACAAATACGTAAGAATTTCAAATTTTCAAAAATTTGCAGCGTGACTCGTCTTTAATTAATTGCAAGATGTTGATCATGGTGAATCTATTTTATTGAACAGCAGTGAACATATATACATACATAATTGGTCATTATACAACCCTTAAGTCAGAATTACAACCTAGCTTCTCACACCACCCATTTTGTGTGCCTTAATCTTATACTTGAGTGGTGGGAACTACAGCTTAACGTCGACTCCGAACGCCAGATTTTTGAGAAACTTCTTCATGGCAGGTTTATTTACTCTCCCCCCGGAAGTTCTGGATATATATACCGACGGCTCTAAACTCGATAATGGGGTTGGGAGCGGTGTCTACTCTGGGAAACTGGACCTGAATATTTCTCTCCGTCTGCCGGATTACTGCAGTGTGTTTCAGGCGGAGGTGATGGTAATTTACCGGGCCGCTCAATGGATCCCCGTCAACGATGCTCCTTTCACTCGCGTCTCGATCTTCTCTGATAGTCAGGCCGCGATAGGATCTCTATCGGGTTCCGTGATTAACTCTAGGATCGTTAGGGAATGTCGCCGCTGTCTCGACCTTCTCTCGGGGCGCTTCACCAGTATCTCTCTGGTGTGGGTCCCCGGCCACAGTGGAATTCCGGGAAACTGTAGGGCAGACGAGCTCGCCAGAGCTGGTGCGCTCCTTCCGGAATCCTCTTCTGTTGAATTGGGAATGCCACTTGCCTCGGTCAAGTTGACCATTGCGCGGAGGTTCTTTCGGGACGCCAACCTATCCTGGGTCAATGAGGAGTCCTGCTCCACCGCTAGACTCACCTGGCCCAAGATGGATAAAAGGCGTACCAACCGATTACTTGGTCTTGATGTCATCTCGACTATAGTGGCCGTGCTTACAGGTCGTTGCGTCATGGGTAGACACGCGGAAAGATTGATTCTCCCTTTCAACGACTTCTGCCGTGGATGCAGGTCCACTGAGGAAGAGGAGACTGTTGTTCCCTTTCTTTGCCAGTGCCCGTCTCTTGCTAGGTGTAGATATAGGTTATTTGGCTCCCCATTCCTTGTTAGCTTAACGGAGCTATCATCTATTGACATCAAGGATATAGCTTCGTTCATCAAACTTTCTGGCTGGTTTTCCAGTGCGGGGTAGTCGTGCTTTTGTTGTGCAGACCTTGCGCTGACCAACTTCCTCCTTTTCTCTGATTTTGGTGGAACTTGGTTAGTACAGGGCCTGCGTTCACCCGTGGCATCACAACGGGCCGCTATGCGTGCTCAAGTGAGCTTTGTGATATCAGAGCTACCACTCCGACCTAACCTAACGACCTAATGATGTTATTTAAATTAATAACGATTAGAAGTAAATAAAATAAACCGAACATTGTAAATACGGGGGATGGAATAGAATAGAAAATACTTGAAGAAATGAAATCATTTTGGTATGGAGAACGTATTGCTTTTGCAAAAAATAAAAAATGGATATGTAAACTGCCGTCATAATGGGAGCAATACAATATTGTGTAGTTATTACAGCAATTATTACACAACTGTGGGCTGTAATTTATCGATATACGAGGGGTATAAATGTAAAATAAAAACAGGGTATGTTACCATATCATTAAGATGGTAATTTGAGTTGTATTAGGAGGAAATTATGGAAATCAGCCACTACTAGATGGTTTGGATATTACGTTAGGATCAGTATTTGGCCTCAAAAATGTCCTTTCCTCTTCACACTTTCTGCGGTACTTTTTATAGTATTTGGCCTCAAAAATGTCCTTTTCCCTTCACACTTTCTGTGGTACTTTTTGTAGTATTTGGATCCAAAAATTTCCTTTCTTTCTTTTTAAAGTCTCTTCTCTTTAATTTGTTTTATTCAACCGATTTTTAAAAACCTTTGCATCACCCTGTTTATGTATGCAAAACACAACATTACGTTGGCGTTTTACGCATACAATGCTTGATGGTAGTGATGGTGACGTACACCCCTACACATACACATGCATATCCATGTACAATGTACAATCTAACCGTAATTGTATGGATTTCTAACAAAAAAAAAAAAAAAATATTAAAAAAAACAACAAAAACATAAGCTATCACACACACACATTAGAAGAGAATAAATTTTATTTAAAATTGTTATTCGACAAACAATTATTACGAGTGCTGTACCGTGTTATTATTTTTATTATGATTACTATTGTTATACCAACGTAATGTTGAACAATTTAAACTAATAGTTGGCAACTCACATGACTAAAGAGATTGGGAGCGGGCGCGGGAGTGAGAGAGAGATTAAGTGAAACAGTTTATCAACAATTGTAGAATGCAATTCAATTATAATAAAGCAATTGAGTTTTTATACAATAAAACGCTAGATTGACAACATTTTGAATTTCTTATTAGCAGTACTAAAATTAAGTTAGGTCTGTATAGACTTTACAGCCACCTTAGCCAAGTTCACTTAGATGTTATAAAGTGCACTCTTATTGAGTAAATCGTAATAAACTTAAATTATTGAGGTCAATATTTCATATAAAATTTCAATTAATTATTGCGCAATAAATACGCATATTGTTATAATATTTGGTCAATTCACACAAGCCGTTGTATCGTTGTATTCATTGTATTGTTGGAAGAACATACAACAGTGTATGATTGTTGTTGATAATTTTCATATAAAAATCCGGTACACTTATACAAATTTTTTCCATATGTTTTTAAAAGTTGTATTGGTTTCGTGCTATCAAATTGTGTGAATGAAAAAAATGTGTATATCTTTTCATATGTTGTGTTGGTTTTGGGCTATCAAATTGCTTGAATGCCACGAAATACGCGATACAGTATAGCATTGAGCGTTCACAAACAAACAAATGTATTCAATACAACATACACAATACAAAGTTGTGTGAATTGCCCAATTGATTAAAACTTAAAATACAGCACTGTCATAAGTACGTTCAGTGAGCATATTACAGTTTTCCGAATACTTTCTGTTGATATTTGACAACTCAAATGTCAACAACGACAAACAACAAAAAAAAAAAAAAAAAAAAAAAAAAAAAAAAAAAAAAACAATGTTGTTGAAACAACCCACTGCTTTGTTTACCAGCTGCCAAATGAATATTGCTTATATTATATTTGAACACTTAAAATATTGTACTAAAATAATCGAATATTTGCTCAATAAAAGTGCATGTCTGAACATAGTACAAGTTTGGTCCCACAAGTCGACTAGATCCTATTAAGATGAGCAAGAAATGTAAGGTTCCGCCATTCATAGATAAAATTAACACTCACACAATATATGTAGGTGGTGTGAGAAACTAGGTTGTAATCTTGAATAAAGGATTGTAATGTAAATAGGTAATAGGTAAGTAAATAAGTAGGGGACCTACAGGCAGGGGGGTACAGTTATATACTGTTTTAACGATAAGATTGGTGTGCTAAACTATTCTAAACTGGCATAAAACTCAAGGAAATATTGTGTTAGGAATACAACGTTTAATATTTTAAAAGAATCTTCTTAAAAATAAACACAGGAATCTATTGGCCTATTGGTAGATTTTTGCTAAAATACGTTTTATTAAACATTTGGAAACAATTTAATTTATTTTGCAGCAATGTTTGCTTGTTTCCAATGCATTTTTTAAGCCTGTAGCTTCCATTTAATATTTTTTTTCTTTCTTGTTTAATTATTTAATAAGAAAAAGAGAAGAAGATAATATATATGTATCGGGTCCGCCATCTAACGTGAGCTAGGAGTGGCCATGTTGAACGAATTTTTGTTCACAAAAATTGAAGAGGAGGGCATTGGCTACATTTGGTTTCAACAGGACGGCGCTATGTGCCACACTGCCGAAGCTATACTCGATGTTTTGCGCCCTGATTTTGAAGATCGCATTATCAGCCGCAGAACTGATGTCGTTTGGCCACCTCGGAGCTGCGATTTGACACCGTTGGACTATTATTTGTGGGGTGCCGTCAAAGATAAGTGTTACGCCGACAAGCCAGAGACAATTGACGCTTTAACGGACAATATTCGTGAAGTCATTGGTGAAATACAGCTGCACACAATCGATAATGTGCTTAAAAATTGGACCGATCGGGTAGGCTACTGCATGGCCAGCCGAGGCAGCCATTTGAATGAAATTATTTTCCATTATTAACCGGAAGGTTTGTACTTTCAAATATAAAAAGAAATTTGAGAAAATATTCAGTAGTTTTTTTTTTAAAGCATTTTCAAAAAAAAAAAAAAAAACAAAGTTATTTGGCAGAGCCTTTACAACCACAGAAGTACTTGGCATTCTTGTTGCTTTTTTCTTCTAATTATTCTCTATAAAGTGACACGTGTCGTCGTCTTGTATATGAGAAACTCAAATAATTTTTATTTTTTTTACAGATTATTGTTGTTGTTGTTTTTGTTTTATTATATTATATTTTTTAAATATGTATTATTTACCAATACTTGATTTTTATCGTCACCGACTTGTAATATTTTAATAGAATTTTTCTTTTTCTTTTTTTTCTTCTCTTCAATATATAATGAAATTGATCTCTATTAGAGAGAGAGAGAGAGAGAGAGAGTGCAAAGACTACTACAGAGATTCTTAAACTTTTAAGAAAACAAATTCAAATACAATAAAAATATCAAATAAAATAACAGTTGAGTGCAACTAATTAGGGCGAACAGTATGGTATTCAGTATTTGAAGTGTCTCGCACAAGTGACTTTCGAATTTTGACAGTTGATAAAGGCCATCTTGTTGAAGCTACATCTGTCAAATTAATGCGAATTTATTCAGTGTGTTTTGCCTAATTGCCTTAGACGTATATAGGTTTCAACAGCAGGTGCAATTAATAAAATGGTATCACACAAACCTTCACACCCAGAGGGCTATTCGCAATGAATTGGGTAAATGCAAAGAATATGGATATAAAGAATGCGCATTATGTAGAAGTTAAATTTCTTATGGCGGGTTTCAACATCACGACCCGCTCTCACCAAAATCTTTTTAAAAAATCATTTCTTGATGAGAGGAGGGAAGACAGAAGGAAAATAAACACAAGCAAAGAGCGTAACAATGTGTTGCTCTCATCATGAGAGCGTAAAAATGCATTCAGTTGCTTGTCAGCTTCTAAAGAAGAATGTTCATGTCGCTTTTTTCAGTCTTTTTCAGACAATTTTACACCCAAAGAAATATTACAGTATGATTCACTAATATTCAATGAGAAATGATTTCGATTTTTGGAAGAATAGTTGCCAAGTTAAATACGGTGTTTTTAAGTTTTTAGCGCAGTACAATTTTTCTATATTTTTCGCTCACATATGTATACATATATTACTAACAATTTTCCTCTGGGTTAACACATGCCTCTCATAATTTTTGTCATGTTCTCTTTGTACCAACGTCTGAGAATAAGTGATTTGAGGACAGTGTTGCCGTTTTTGATTATTTCTAACCAAAATTGGATATTTTTTTAATCAATATGTAGGTGTGTAGATTTTTTTGGTTTTGGTTATTTTTTTTCTTATAAAAAAGCTCTTTTTTGTTTCTTTCTTATTAATTATAATTTAAATTTGAAAAAAATAAAATAAAAGTCTACGAATTTAATTTTGGTTATATTTTTTCGTATATGGTGATTTTTTTCACAAATGTTGGTTACAAAATTTTTCTTCGTGGCAACACTGTTTCAGAAGAATAAATAAGAAAGTAGTCAAACAACAAAAACGCACGATGACAACAACGTATTGTTACGCTCTTGGTTTTTTAACCTTTCCCTTCTATCTTTCCCCCCGCGTCATGAAATTTTTTTGAAAAATATTCCAAAATATGTTGAAATGCACATTCTTTATACTTTATTTTCTTTGGTAAATGCAATTCCACCAGTTCAGTGAACGATCGACCAACACACGTACGATATCCGTGAGGGTGTGCATAAAAATGCGAGGCAGTAGATTTTGCGTGTTTCACCTTATGTCTTTGCAGATCCCTACTTGATCTTGGGTCTGCACCCGTAAAAAATTCAACAGAACCAGAAACTGAAGGTAAAACATCATAGACAGCAATGTGTGTTTGCTAAAAGGGCTCTGGAGCAGTTTGCCTAAGCATTATTTTCATGGATAAGGTCCCTTTCTGGATAAATGCGTGTGTGAAGAAATAAAATTAAAGAATTCGGGATGATGCCAAGCCACATGAGATCCAAGAGCGTTTAATGCATGCCGAAAATGTCACTGGTTCGTATGGTTGGACAGTGGATGATCTGGGCACGAATGACATGTAATTTCAACAAGACGGCGTTACGTGCCATGTTACCCATGACTCATTTGATATTCTGCACGAACGATTTGAGGTTATGGTCATCACCGAGATCAGATGTATGCGAGTAAGCTACAAAAATCTACAGCCGTCCTAAAAGCTAACATAACCTATACCATCGCCTGATCTATGTGCCACAGCCCTGATATTCTTCACGAACGATTTGAGGTTATGGTCATCACCGAGATCATGTGATTTCACGTCGTTAAGACTTTTTCTTGTGGGGTTTGCTTAAGTCGCAGATGTATGCGAGTAAGCTACAAAAATCTACAGCCGTCCAAAAAGCTAACATAACCTATACCATAGCCTGATCATGTGCCACAGCCATGAAAAATTGAACAGAGAAACCCTGAAAACGACATTATATTCCACACATACAATGACATCAAAAAAAAGGTCTTCCAGACGAATAAAAACTTTCGCTGACATCTCGCACACACTTTACATCCTTACATACTTAGTTGATCATTTAGTCAGGATTACAACCTAGTTTTATGCAACAACCATGTGTGATAGTTTAAAATTGAATCAGAATGATAACATATTTGAGAAGCTTTTGATTTACGTTCATATCATTACTTGAAGGAATCCTGTCAATCGTTGTCGTATACTAACGAGAATATGTGTGTGTGTGCATTTGGATAGAAATGTTTGGGATTCTCTGTCTAAGAAAAATCTGTAACATTATACGAGAATGTTCTCTTGTCAACTAAGTACTCGTGTTTGTTAATAATTTTTTATTTTATTTTATTTTATTTTTACTGCCAAGTATTATCGGTTTTCTTTCTTTTCAGTTTTTTTTTCTATTTCTGCTTCTAATTTGAATATTTTATTACATTCTCACTAAATACTATATAAACGAGGTGCTAAACGAGCAGCCGGCACTGCAATGCAAATTGTGTCAAAATGTGCTAATAATGCAATGCGATGCGGTGCAGTGGTGATTTAAATAAATTTAAAAAAAAGTTGTTAATTTTATTTTTAAAATCACATTAAATTTTCCATTAATTATTATTATTTTTCTGTTTAATTATTTTTAATTAAACACCGTCTCTCTATAGGCAGAAAAATGGGAATCTTTCCAGACGTCCGCAACACCCCCACCCACTCTACCAACAAAACAACAATAAAAAATCAAGATTTTCTCAGCATATTTAAATGAAAACAAAACTGTTAATTAAGCGTGTGAAGTTCACAATCATGATTTTCTAAATGGAGAGCAAGAGAGAGAGAGAGAGAGAGAAAACGAGTGTCATACCATGGAGTGGGTATTTTTAATTCAATTAATAGGGTAATCACCAAAGCGGAATTAAGGGATTTATAAGTATTTTTTCTGACTTACATACATACATACATTATTGGCCATTACAACCCTTCAGTAAGGATTACGGCCTATCTTCTCACACCCCTCAAGTTGTGTGCCTTAATTTTATACTTGAGTGGCGAGACCTACAGTTTAACGTTGACTCCGAACGACAGATTTTTTGTAAAACTTTTTCATATCAGGTTTATTTACTCTCAGAGTTTTTGTCAGAAATCTGCTGAGAGGAAGTCGCTGAAGAAATATATTTTTTCATTTTCGTTTTGATGTCTGGCTTGGGGCTCGAACCGGGGCTTTACGTCTAATAAGCGAACGTACTACCTACTAGACTACGGCTACTACTTTATGACACCTACTGACTTCTCAATTGGTCATTACAACCCTTTAGTCAGGATGACAACCTAGCTTCTCACCACCCATATGTTGTGTGTTAATATTGTGTTAATAATGGTGGCCCCATTTTAATAGCGACTACTAACGACAGATTTGAGAAATTTTTCATTGCAATTTTATTTACTTTGCGAGTTTTTTTCCAAAAAACTTCTGAGAGAGGCGATTGCCGAAAGATATTTTTTTTGAAGCTCTAGTCCAGTAAGTCAACACACTAACTACTAGGCTACGGCGACTTCACGCCACAATTAAAGCCGACTGACCATTCACAACAGTTTAGATATGATGATAGGATGCTATAGCGACAGTTAAAGCCGTCTGACCTTTCACAAAGCTGTAGATATGCTAGTAGGATGCTATAGCGATAGGTTTTCAATGCTGATTAAAAAATAAATTATTCAGCGGTGAAACGCATTTCTCATCACCAACAAGTAAATTTGTCACATGTGGCGAAGAATTAAATGCGAAAAAATCATTGCATGCGCATAAAAAGTATTTGGAGCGTTCACCGATCCGTAGTTGTTTGAAAATTACCGTTTAAGAACCGTTACCAATTCCAATTCACAGCGTTGTGAACGTACGATGACTGATTTGTTTTGGTCTATAAAAATTACGATTATAAATTGGCCGGCATGCGGTTTTGTTGCAAGAGAAGTTTTCTGAAAGACTAGTTTTAGCAACATAAATTCGATACCAAGATCATTGCATTTGACATCGTTTGACTATTTTGTGTGATACATGAACGACCATGATAATCCCCTAACATTGAAGCATTTGAAAGCCAATATTTGCTACTTTATCATGAAAAGTGTTTCAAAAGGATCGATTGCTGCAATCAATCGAAAGCCGGTGATTTAAATGACAAATTATTTCGTATCTAATGGCAATGAAAAGGTCGATGGCTTGCATTTTTAAGTCGATGACTTGAATTTATTAGGTCGATGACTTACATTTTTTACGTCGACAACTTGCATTTTCTGTTCGATTGCTTGCATTTTTTTTAAATTTTATCGAATTTTACCCAATTTATGGGGGCCATACTTTACAACTCTATTATCTCCAATAGGCAAATTGTTAATTTCATGTTTTTTGTAAAATTCTAAGGTTCAGGTTTGTCCTGCAACCTGTAACCTACTCTACGACTTATAACACACTGCACTGCACTGAGTACGGGTTGTTCGCTCAGTGTTAGAAAAAAAACCTAAAATTCCTAAGTTTAAAAACCCTTCTTCAAGGCCCTTAAGTTTCTCAAATTAACTCATAAAAATTGTGTCTATTTAAAGCTTATTCTTGGCGATTTATATTAAAAATAAATTTCTCTACCTGTCAATAGTTTCTATTTTTAGAATTAAATTTAACAACAACAATAATAACAACATTTAAATATATGTAGAAGATAAAAAACCGGATTAAGTTACCAACCATGTGTCTGTCTGTCTATCGTGATAATTAGCAAGTAAACCCGTGTTTTTCTTTTTCTTCTGTTTTTATATCTCCAATGACGACTGTGAGAACTGTCAACGATATGTGCCAGCAATTATTTAAAACGCTTTTGATGACGCCTGTAGCTGAAGCTACTTGGTGGCAAGCGGCGTATCAGTTGTGATTTTAAATGCAACAAGAGAGTTTTTATTGTTTCGCTTTGATGAAATAAATCCAAAGTGGGAATAAAATTTTAATGCAGATTTGAGTTTTTATTCGACAGCGGTTTGCTAGAATTTGCTGATCATACCCTTATATCGCTCGTACAGAATACCCAATGTGGTATGAGCTGTCTGGCATGTAGCGCTCGTCCTTTTAAAACCACATACCCGTTAGAGTCCAAATCATACAATTTAAGCCAAAAGAAGTTGGTAATCATTGTAATCATAGTGCTCGCCGTTATCCTCATTGATAGGCTGGCCAACGTCCTTCTCAAAGAAATATGGACCGGTGACCCCCACCATCAAAAAATCCACATCAAACTGAGAGTTTTTCGGAATGTATTGAAAGCTCTTGCATCTCCTGTGTACAAGCGATTTGAAGACATGGTCATCTCACGCAGAGGTAATGTAAACTAGCTACGATTTGAGGCCATTAGACTTTCACTTTTGGAATTTTCTTAACACGCATCCATGTGCGAATAAGCCACAAACTAAGGGTGTTCTTTATAGCGGTGTAGAACTTTAAGTTGGCATTACTTTTCAAGATTGCGGCCGATTTAACAGCTGTCAAGTGATTTATTCTCAGTTTGGTTTGGCAATTCATCATGAATAGACTCACGCCTGAACAACGCTTGCAAATAGTGCAATTTTATTTCGAAAATAATGGTTCTGTGTTCCCGATTTTCATAAGCGAATTTTGTTTAGCGATGAAGCGCACTTCTGGTTGAATGGCTACGTCAACAAACAAAACTGCCGCATTTGGAGTGAAGGTAATCCTCAAGTGTATGTGGAAACACCGTTACATCCAGAAAAACTGACTGTTTGGTGCGCTTTATGGGCTGGTGGAATCATTGGTCCGTATTTTTTCAAAAACGATGGTGGCCAGAACGTTACAGTCAATGGTGATCGGTATAGAGCCATGATTACTAACTTTTTCATTCCTGAATTGAATAACCATGATGTCCAGGAGATGTGGTTTCAACAAGACGGCGCAACATGTCACACAGCTCGTACCACAATAGATTTATTGAAAGACACGTTTGGTGACCGCCTAATTTCACGTTTTGGACCTGTGAATTGGCCTCCAAGATCTTGTGATTCAACACCGCTAGACTACCTTCTGTGGGGCTATGTAAAGTCATTGGTCTATGCGGTAAAGCCACAAACGCTTGACCATTTGGAAGACAATATTCACCGTGTTATTGCCGATATACGGCCACAAATGTTGGAAAACGTCATCGAAAATTGGACGTCCAGATTGGACTACATCCGCGGCAGCCCTGGCGGTCATATGACAGAAATCATATTTAAAATGTAATGCCACAAGATTATCTTTCGGATAAATAAAATTCATGTCAATCGAATAATCCATCGTTGTTTTATTGCAACTTAAAGTACTATACCTCTATAAAAAACACCCTATACATCGGTCCTCAAACTCTATAGTCTTCTATGTTTAGATACCCATTCATACAGAAAGAGGTGTCCTTGCTGAAGATGATTTTTCAATGAAAATTAAGGTCACAGTTGCAAACTGCTCCTGAGGGTCACAGTTGCCAACTGCTCCAATAAATTTGTGGAAACAAGCAGTGAGTTTTTGGCATGCGTTGTGCCTCTCTTGGTTTAGTATCGAACCAAATTCGTTAATTTTGTTTGTTCAGATACTCATTCATTCAGAAATAGGTTTCCTTAGTGAAGATGATTTTGCGCTGGAAATTAGGATTAGAGTTGCCAACTGCTTCAGACCTCTATTAGCGAACACATGGCGTTTTCTATGTGTCGTCTACCTTCAGTTCCCGAGTGAATTTAATTTTTACTGGATGCCGAGCCAAGTCCAATTCAAACTTCAATATAAACATGGGCTACAGCACGTTTTGAATCGAATAATTTGTATTACTTGCACTGTGTTATCTTTGAATTCGATATTTAAGAACAACGGAAAAAATGTGACTACTATGCACTGTGTTATCTTCGAATTCGATGTTTAAGAACAACGAAAAAAAAAATGTTAACAGTTGAACAATTTCGTGGCAGAAAAAAATATTTGCCTCCACCCTAAAAACTAATGCAAATTGCGTACAATCAATCGTTCAAAGAAAAAAATTCTTTTTCAAGGTTTTTTGCCTAAAAAAACAAACGAAAAATTTCAATTCGTTTATTTCCCCCCTATTATTTAAGCAATTAAAGTGTCAATTGTATAGGCGGTGCAGGCAAAAATATTCCAAGACTATAAATAACAAAAAAAAAATATTCCGAAAAAACATCAACAATTATAACAGTAATAACGGTAAATAATTAATTTATGCATGGGTGTGTATTACGCACATAGTAATAGAACCAAAGGTCGAGCCATAGCCTTGTGGCGAATTCTTCAACAATTAGACTCTCTTCTCAACCACAGCGTTTTTTAAATTGTTTTTCCGTTTTTGCTTTATTGTTGTTGTTGTTATTTATTTATTTTATTTTCTAGTTTTCTTCTTTTATTTCTATTTTTGTTTCTGTTCTTATTGTTGTTTAGAATAATTATGGAATATCGAGCAGGTGTGAATTGCATGAATTTTTCATTATAATCACGCATAAGGACACCACTACCACCCCATATAAAATGATGAAATTTTTTACTCTTTCGAGGTTTTTTTTGCAGCCTTCAAGAATGGGAAATGAATTGAATTGTAAGCGTCAAGAAAGAGTGATGATTCATGTACTTGAACTAAGAGAAAAAGGAAAAATATTGAAAATGAAAACGCAATACATTCAATGTAATTAAATTTAAAGGGTGGCTAATTACTCTAAATAGGCCATGAATCAAAAACATAACGTAGAATGTGATTTTAGGCTTAAATGCCGATTAAATAGGGCCTAAATAGGCCATGAATCAAAAACATAACGTATAATGTGATCTTAAGCTTAAATGCTGTTTAAATAGGGCCTCTTTAAAAGGTGTTTCTTCATCTCTTCTATAAATTACTCAAAATACAATCAAATGATAATGCAGTGCAAAAATACTTTCAAAATTTTAGGGCAACTAATTACGCTAAATAGGCCATGAATCAAAAACATAACGTAGAATGTGATTTTAGGCTTAAATGCCGATTAAATAGGGCCTCTTTAAAATGTTTTTCTTCGTTTCTTCTATAAATTAAGCAAAATACAATCAAATGATAATGCAGTGTAAAAATATTTTCAAAATTTTAGGACAACTAATTACCCTAAATAGGTCATGAATCGAACACAACACCACGAAAAATCTGATTTAAGGCTTAAATGCTGATTAAATAGGGCCTTTTTAGAATGTGTTTCTTCGTCTCTTCTATAAATTAAACAAAATACAACCAAATGATAATGCAGTGCAACAAATCTTTTCAAAGAAAATTTTAAATTTCTTAATCTTTCCACAGCGACTTGCCTATTTTCATTTTATTGAAGTCTGTTTTGGCATATCGGCATGAACGGATATATATAGTTTTGAGCAACACACATAAAATTTATCACAATGGTTGTTCTGTTCAGGCAACGTAACTCGCGCTTCACGCGTTTTACGACGTCGCTCACAAGAACTTGGCCTTTTCTAAACCACAACACGGCAAATTTTGTGTTGTAACTTGGGTCTATACCCGTACAAAATTCGATTGACCTAGAAACTAAAGGCAGACGACCATAAAAAACCACATACAGTCACACAGATAATTATACGTATTCCCCTAAACATCATTATTTTAAAAATGATAATATATGGACAAGTCAACTGATTTTTGCGCCAAATTTTTTGTTTTCCGTCACAGCCGAACAAATTATATTTGTTCCCATCACTAAATATCACATTCGCCCAAAAATCAGAGGACTTGTCCATATATTATTGGGCAAATTCTAATCGTGGCTATTTTCTCGGCACTCGGCTGCGGAAACCGTTCTTTCTCAAAACACTTCGAACTGTTTCGGAATGCACAATAACATTGTGATCACTTTCCGAGGTATTTCGTATTTCTACGGCTGTAGTCCTAGGATTTTTATTCACAATACATTTTATATACCGGGCTACCCTTGGAGAAATTGTATTAGAAATATACGTCGTACGTATAATTTTCTGTGGTGCCATAATGGTTTTAAGCAAACTGCAGTCACAAATTCATAGATTTTGGGAATCTTTTTTCTTTATTTAAGTAAATGTGTCGTTACAGACGCTAATGTAAAGAAATTTTAGATTAGAAGTTCATTACTTTTTAAAAAAGTGATTTTTAGGGCGGGTACGTATAATTATCTGTGTGACTGTATGTTCGCTGAATGGGCTTTAGAGCAGTAGGCCACTGGGACTTTAATTTTCATTGAAAAATCATCTTTAACGATGAGGCCTATTTCTGGATGAATGAACAAAATTTAGGATGATACCAACCCTCAAGAGATCCAAGATCGTTAAATGCGTCCCAAGAAAGTCTCTGTTTGATATGTAAGTTGGGCTGGCCACGTCACCGGTCTCCGTATTTCTTTGAGAACGACGTTAGCCAAAGCATCGCTGTCAATGACAAGCACTGTAGGTCGATGATTACCGACTTCTTTTGGCCTGAATTGAATGATCTGAACACAACCACATGTGAATTCAACAAGACGGCGCTACATGCTAGACAACTCATGCTGCATTGGATATTATTTACACGCGATTTGAGGACATGGTCATCTCACGTAGAGGTAATATAAACTGGCCATCGAGATCCTACGATTTGAGGCCTTTAGACTTTCTCTTTTGGAATTTTCTTAACACGCATGCATGTGCGAATATGCCACAAACTACAGCGGTCCTCAAAATCAGCATAACCCATGAAATCGATCAAATTCAGTCTGATTTATGTATCAGTCATGAGAAATTAAGATGCGCTCCATTTAGATTGCGACAAGCAAAAAATCTTGTATTAGCTCAAATAGGCCTTAAAACAAAGCAGAATTGATAAATCGTAGTCGACGTAGTCTGGTAGGCTTATTAGACGCGAACCCGTGGTTCAAGTCCCAACTAAGACATCCGAGCAAAATAAAAAATATGAAAAAAATATTTCTTTCAACGACTTCCTTCTCAGCAGTCTTTGGCATAAATGGAAATAAAATTGCCATGAAAAGTTTCTTAAAAATCAGTTATTCTGAGTCGACATTAAACTATAGGTCCCGTAGGCTACTCATAGATAAATTTAACACCCATAATATAGGCGATGTGAGAAGGTAGGTTGTAATCCTGACTATAAAGTATTATAATGACCAAATAAGTGGAATTACTACCTCTACCGCTCCTTTGATGTTGTAAGAAAATTTCAATCAATTCATAAGAAAAACTTTTTAATCGTTTGTCCTTTAATAAGGAAATACTTATAGAAAGAAAGAAAGAAAGAGAAAAAATGGCGGGAAAATTGCAAAACAATTAATATTTCCTTGGAAAACAGTCACGCGGTCATTAAAAAGTGTCAGAAGAACAAACCCCTACCCTTCAACCCACATTAGCAACTATTTGCAGCAGATATCGATAACAAATGTCGTGAATCTTTATACAAGTAAATACCGTTAATGCGCACAGTGATAGTTTTTTTTTTGTTTTGCAAAGAAAAGTTTTATAAAAGTTTTCGAATAGTTTGGGAAAAATAATTTTAAAACTTTTCTACAATACTGAGATACACTGAGAGAAAAAGTTTGTAAAGAGAAAAAAATTTTATTCGATAACCTTAGCAGAATACTGCCATATTTGGCACTTTACAATGATCTTATCTACCATGTCATGAAGATCATTTGCATTAGTTTATCTGCGTGTATTTTCAAGTTAATGAACCATGACTGTTTCAAGAGTAATTGTTATTTAACAAGAAAATACATATTTTAAAATAAAAATAAAATTAAAAAAAAGGGTGGGGGTGATTGCTGATATGACCGTGTGACGCTTGCTTATCGAAGACGTTTGAAACGGGCGGATGGGAGTTTTAGAAAATGAATTTCTGCTGCTGCTATTAAAAATCGCATTAGAAATGAATGACATAAAAATAAAAACAATTACAGAGAATACACATATACAGTGGGTAACAAAAAAAAAAAAAAAAAACACACCTCTTTTGATAAAAAATGATCGGGTATGTTTCATAACTTCTACTGCAGTTGGGATTATAATCATCGTCCAGAGAAGTGCCTTAATACTATGACCATGCGATCTATGGTATTAAAATCCCTTCAAACTTTATAGGGTGACTCCGTCAAGCCTATACATACATAATTGGCCATTACAACCCTTCAGTCAGGATTACGGCCTAGCTTCTCAACACCACTCATGTTGTGGCGGGACCTACAGTTTAAAGTCGACTCCGAACGACAGATTTTTTGAGAAGCTTTTCATGGCAATTTCCGTCAAGCCTATTCGCTTGACAAACTGCAAAATGTTGTTCGATATCAACAATAACAAGCAACTGTGAAAAAATCCTGGGGTGTATTAGTGCCCAAATAAGGTTATTCATTCTCACCTACATGTTGGCCTCGCAAAACCGCTATTATGTCTAGGCAGACCGATTATTAAGCTCAGGTTATTCTTGTATAGTCGGATGCATGACTCAAATTTCCTCTGTTTGATTTCCACTACTCATTTCGAATGCTTCAAAAGCACTTTGGCATCTTTGTCTCTCTTTATTTTCCCTTTCGTTGAGCATAACATTGCAAACATTCGCCCGCACTCCACAAAACGATTCTGTATACATAGGTATCAACAGCGTCGCAAGCTTGTCTGCTCATTGCAGAAAATTTTCCTAAGACCTGAAACCCAGCAAAGCGTAACCTTATTCTGTGTATGTAAGTTGACTGGCCTTTTTTTTAGAAGCACTCTATATGAGCCCTTCATGCCAAATCAGAATTTAAAATTTTAAAACTTTATTTTGCAAGAATTTGAAGCCGTTAGGCTGCTTTGTGGTCAATACACATACATAGATACATAATTGGCCATTACAACCTTTAAGTCAGGATTACGGCCTAGCTTCTCACACCACTTATGCTGTGCGTTAATTTTTTATACATGAGTAGCGGGACCTACAGTTTAACGTCGACTCCGAACGACAGATTTTGAGAAAGTTTCTCATGGCAGGTTTATTTAGTCTCAGAGTTTTTGCCAGAAATCTGTTGAGAGGAAGTCGCCGAAGAAATATTTTTTTTTCATATTTCGTTTTGATGTCTGGCCTGGGGCTCAAACCCGAGCTTTACGTCTAATAAGCGAACACACTACCTACTAGACTACGGCGACAATGTGGACAACGCTGTACTGGAAATTTATCATTTTTTTTTAGTTTTAATATTATGAGCTTAACTGTTTTGTTATCCACTGTTGATAGTTTAAATAGCACTCAACCATGAAAATTCTCTACGCAAAATTGTAGCATGGGTTAGTAATATTAGATATGCTTACACAGGCTAACATTGGCTTGTGAAGTTTGGTTGCCGAAAGAAATATTTTGTTCGAGATGTCTTAGCTAGGGTTTGAAACACGGCTTAGCATTCATTAAGCCAATACCGTACTTACTATACTACGGCGACTTTATAGATTATTGCCAATAATAAATTAGAGAAGCTTTAACCATCTTTGCTAAAATGTGTCCCAATTTGAAAAAATTATTGCACTGTAGCTCACTGTGAATTCGTTGAGCCTATCTGAACGTATTGCGATTGCTATTTTGTTGCAATCAAAGCCATATTATTTGCAAAACTTATAATTGTTGCGAGAAAAATTCAAATGTTAATAATCATTTTTCAAGTTCTACAATTGGCTGGATACATAGATAGATAGGCGGACAGACAGACAGACAGACAGACCGGACAGATGGATAGCATTTTGCCCTTACGCGACACACAATAAAAAAAAATGGAAAAAAACTGTTTTTGACTGCAAAAGTTCGCACGTACGTCGTCGGTGCCAATAAAACGATGAATGGGAATGGAAATGGAAATAAAAATAAAAAAAAAATTTTTTTTAAATAAAACAAATTAAATTCGATTTGAAAATTGTTGTTAGAATAAATCTGTTTTTGCTAATCATTTCAGTAGTAACAAGTGTTTCAAACAAAACGGTTGAGCTACCCTTAAAAAAAAAAAAGTGGAAAAAAAATCGAAATTTTCATTTCAAAATATTAAAGAAAGGAAAAAAAAAACTTTAATTCAATTCAAATTGGCTTTAATAAGCGATTATTATTTATTTCGTTTCGTTTTAAATTTCTACAAATATTTGCGAAAAACTTTATTTCCCCCCAACAACGCCTCCTTGAACGCATTCAGAATGCAAATCAATCGCAATAAACTTTTAATCGTTTCCGGTGGCGTTTTCATATTTGCCATCATGAACGGTTGGCTTATATTTCCGAAAATTTTAAAATTCATTCTCAAGAAGCAGGTGAATTTAAAACCCGGCACCGATGTACGTGAATTATGGTCGAATACTCCATTTCCGTTGCATTTTTATTTCTACGTTTTCAACCTAACGAATCCGGATGAGTTTTTGAATGGCGCCAAACCCAATCTACAGGAAATTGGTCCATTTGTGTTTGAGTATGACAAACAAAAACAAAATTTTTCTTTTTTCAAATTTTTTTCTTCAAAATTGCTCTCCTTTTTTAATTCGTTAGCGAATGGAAATCAAAATACGATTTGGTTGATGATGATGTCGAAGATACGGTCACCTATCATATGCGTAATGTTTTCATATTCAATGCCGAGGCCTCGGCTCCCCTAACGGGAGAAGAGGTCATAACAATGATTCATCCGCTAATAGCGGTAAGTATAGTTTAAAAGACATTTTAATTAGATTTAGACGATTTTATAATAAAAAAAATTGAAATTTCGATAACAATTTAAAAATTTTTCTACAAATTTTCTAAAACAATAAAAAGCAATTGTATAAACATTAATAATAAAGAAATGTCTATAACAAAAAGGGAAAAAAGTTATCGATAACAAAAAAGTAACGATAACAAAAATAATTATCGATAAAAAAATTTACAGAAAAAAATCTAAAACAAACAAGATTACACAATTTAATTGTTAATAAAAAAATTTATCAATGGAAAAAAAAGCGAAATTATTAAAAACAAAAAGACAATTATGCAAACATTGACAACATAAAAATATATCGATAACCGGAGAAATATACCGATAATAGAAAAAGTGATCAATTATGATAAAAAAAAAAGTTCTACAGAAAATGTATTAAACAAATAATAAAAGATAATTTCTAAAGCAAATATGATTCTGCAGATAGACAAAGAAAGTTATTTATAAAATCGATTATGATATCGATAATAAAATGTATATACAGAAAATATTTAAAACAAAAAGAAGAAAAATTTTAAAACAAAGAAGAATAAAATCTTATAAAAACTGACAGTAACAAAAAAAGAAAAATAAAATAAAGGAATAAAAATAAAAAATAACGGTAACGAAGAACACATCGAGAATAAAAATATTTAAAACAAAAAAAAAAAAAAAAAATTCTACAACAAAATTTTGTGATAAAAAAATTATCGATAAAAATAATACTTTGAAAATTCTAAAGCGAACAAGATTTTTTATATCAAGAAGAGAATTATTAAAAGTTTACAACAAAAAAAATAATAAAATAAAATTAAAAATATTTTTTTTAAAAAATAATTAAACTTATTGATAACACATATCGATAAAAATATCCATAAAATAATGAAAAAAAAAATATTTCTTAAATAATTTTTTTACACAAAGAGAAAGATTTCATAAAAGTTTACGATAACAAAATAATAAAATAAAAATAAAAAAAATTTATTATAAAAAATATCGAGAAAATAATCAACAATAAAAAAAAGATCGATAAAATAATAAAAAATAAATATTTCTAAAATAATTTTTTATACAAAGAGTAAGAACACCGAGGAGACTTAAAAAATTAATAAAAAATTGGAAGTAACAACAAATATTATCGATAACAAAAAATAATCATAACTTTAATTTTGTTTTTTTTTTTTTTTAATAAAATAAATTTTAAAAAATCATCGAGACCATAACATGTGCATGTACATATGTGCATACATATGTATAAATAAATATAAAAAATAATTTGAACGAATTATTTCAATAATTTAAATTCCAATCGATAAAAAATAATATTAAAATTAAAACCATTCGATAACATTAACCCAGATATGCCGACGGGCAAACTAGTGGACCAATCTTCGTAGTTTTCCAAGATAGATTTATTCGGACAGATTATATTACAAAACTGAAGAGAAATTAAAAAAAAAATATTTTGTAAATTGGATTTTGAGCCCGTACTACATGTAGTACGCTCGGCACATATGGAAGCAAAATACAGTATTTTCTTCCGATTTAATTAAATTTTATGGCAATGATTACAACGTAGCTGCTTACATTTTCCATCGGCTTGACGTGTGTTCTCAGTAAATAAAGGATATTTTCGATCAAATCTGATGTCGCATGATAATCCCTATGGAAGCGTAGCTGAATAGATATTAGCAATGAGGCAATGCGCCGACGAAAAGGTAAATGGTCGATTTTACCTCCCATATATCTATGCAGGTGCCACGTATTGTGCTCTGTAAAATCAATGAGGTGTGTGAATATTGGGAAATACCATTTTTCACCCCGTATAGATACAAGCTTCCCCTTTCCTACTTCCTCTCCTTTTTCCTCATTCCCTTATTATCCTCTCACGCAAAGGACGTTTTTGTACAATGACCTCCGGGTACTGTACATGTCAAGTACACGTCCTCTAACCTAAACCTAAACCTATAGATACGCGGTACAAGCTGATATTTTGATCTGATCGAATAACGCCACCCATGTAGCGATTATATTCATGAACAAGCCGTGCTTGTTGAATATACATATATATATATAACAGCTTTTTATCTTTTCGAGACCAACGTGAAATATTTTTGCCTCGTTCAACTGGATGGACGTTTGAGGCAACGTTTACTGTACCCCTAACTTTTTCGAACTTTACTGTTTTATCAAGACTGTTGTTATTCACAAAGTGCATCCATTCTTATTGCGTTCGACACAAAAGAATGATGAATAACCCTATCATTTGGCAATACGTTCGGCGTCTCGAAATAGTATTGTAGACACTCAGTAGCATAATTCCAATAAAAATGTCGTAATAATTTTGCGAAACCTCTTCATCACTTTCCTCTAAGGCATTTATTACCTCATTTAATGTTAAAAATCTGAGTAAAAAAAATTTTCGCTTTCATCATTTTTACACACTAATGCCGAACGTACTACATGTAGTACGTCGTCAAATACATCAGCTAAAATCACATATATATATATTTTCCACATATAATTTTGTTACTTATTTGTGTTTACATCTATTCTAATTAAAAAAACATGGAAACGCGACAACAACAAAATATGCATCTGCAACTTTTTCTTAAAAATTACGTGACATCTTCGGACTTTAGCCAATTTCATAAAACTAAAATCTCTGGTTCAAAAAAATACTCATAAGCAATTACCCTAGACAAAATTTATCTAGGCATGATTTGTTGACTGTTATATTCTGTAGCACAACAACAAGTAGTTTTGAAAATTTAAAACACAGTAAACTCAGAAACCTGAACTTAACTGGTGTACTACATGTAGTACGCTCGGCATATCTGGGTTAAATTCGATATTCAAATGCAAAAAAAAAAATACAAATTCTTAATAAAAAGTAAATTTAGGAAGAACTTAACGGAAACCAAATTTATACAAAGATAATGAAAAACCAAAATCTATAACCAAAAAAGTTTAATTGAATAAAAAAACCACAAGTTTATCTAAACAGAAATAGAAAAACAAGGTTTCGATAACAAAAAAAATTGTTAGAATCTTCGCCTTAACACAATTGTTTTTTGTAAAAAAGTTCGATAACAAAACCAACTAAAAATACATCGATAACTGTCACTATAAAAAAATCGATAAAATAATCCGTATCTGTATAAATTTTGATAGAAAAACAGAGGTTTTTTATAACAAGAAAATCTTTATAAATTCCATAATAAAAAATATAAAATTTTATACAAATTACAACAACAAAATGAAAAATTTGTTGCTAAAAAATATTTTAAACTTTGAAAGCAAAAATATAAATCTTCGATAAACCTTCAATCAAACTAATAAAATTTTCTAAAGAGCCAACCAATAATTAAAATACTCAATATGCCATGAGTTATTTCTTTAGAAATAATAATTAATTGCCTTCAATAACTCAATTAAAAGTTTACAATTGACAAAATTTGTGTGTGTTCATGAGTGTATAAAATTTCTCAACACGCCTACTTATTTACAGTTATTTTCTCACACTTATCCTCTTTTTCTCCTTCTTCTATTTCTTCACAGCCTATATCCATAGTGGTGCAACGTGAAAGAGCCGCCATGTTGGAATTGGTTGCAAAAGCCATTGATATTGTATTCCATGGCCAGAAGGGTGTTATATCGGCACCCTTTATGGATATTTTCTTTAGGGGCATGAATGTAGACTGTTCATCGGAGGAGTTTGCTTCGAAGGCCTTGTGTACGGCCTTCTATACGGGTGAAGTAAAACAGGCTCTGCAGGTGAATGATACGCATTTTCTCTTTTCATTTATGGCAGCGGTAAGTTTTGTTTTTATTTTGCGCTCTCTCTCTCTTCCTCTGTTTAAAAACGGTTTCTTTAACATTTTAGGCAAATAATTCCGATGCTGGCAAATTTACCGCTTGTCGTGGCGTAAAAAATGTTCATAAAATGGGAAAAATTATTCTCTTTCAAGATGAACCCGAACTCGACGTTTGGGCGGGCGATGCCTGCAATCAATTTATAGGCACTGACTCTACAGTATTTCCACCATTTCTACATAAAGATGATGGTCTGTGGGCATTCACACCCGATTTGTGTAGATCTTTGGGGGCATATTATGTGCGCAAATCGACATATGCTGGCTTGCCGGCGAGTTTTTTCACTTTGGATCTGGGAGATATCAGGGTGAGTGAGTATGGAATTGAAGATAAAAAACTAAACCGTAAAAGCGATTTCATTCGTTAGAATACACCAGAGTTACATTGTTTTTGTGATGATCCAGAGGATTTGGATACTTGTCCGCCAATGGGTACCATGAGTTTACAGCCCTGTTCAGGAGCTCCTATCCTAGCCTCAATGCCTCATTTCTATAAAGGTGATCCGAAATTGATAGAGGGTGTAAATGGTTTAAATCCAAATGAACATGATCATGCTATTTACATAGATTTTGAATTGGTAAGCTCGATACAAAATTGTTATCGATAACAACAACAACAAAATATTGTTCTCGGAGATAATTTTCAATAAGAAATATTGAAAATATTTTCGACATTTCTTCATATTTTGTTTAGAAAATATCGATAAAAAGTTATAAATTAAGAAAAAAATTAATGGATTATTATCGATAACAAAACATTAATCTATTTATCTTTATAAAACGATACCTTTTTTAACATTTATTAAAATTTTAGATAATGAAAGAAAAATTTTACAAGAATAATCGATAATAAAAAACTTTTAAGAAATTACCGATATTAAACAATTTTAGAGAAATTAATGTTAATAAATATTTTTGATGAAATTATCGATAAATTACCCAAAAAAATTTATAAGAGTTGTCGATAATAAAAAAAGCCCATCTTTTTCAGAAATTAAAAAAAGCATATTAAAAGCAACGATTATCGATAGTAAATTTTTTTTATAGAATTTATATCTAAAAGTAAATTATTGCGTAAAAATTTTAAAAGAAAAAAATTTCATTAAAAAGCAAATTTATCTCTAATTATTATCGATAACGCAAACATACATACATTTTCAACAAGAATTTCTTTTATAACCAGCTTTAGACAAAATGTTTGATAACAAAATTAAAAAAATCGATAACAATTTTTTTTATTAAATCGATAACAATTTTTTTTAAGTTTGATAACAAAATTAAAAAAATCGATAACAATTTTTTATTAAATCGATAACAATTTCTTTTAAAGTGTTCGATAATACAATTTTCGATAACAAAATTTTTTGTAACAGTTTTTTATAAATTGATAACAATTTTTTTAAGTTTGATAACAAAATTAAAAAATCGATAACAATTTTTTTTAAGTGCTCAATAATAAAATTTTCGATAACAAAATTTTTTGTAACAATATTTTCGATAACAATTTATCTCTTCAAAAAAAATTTTCGATAACAATAAGAAAAAATTATTGCTACAGATATCCGGTACACCGTTTAGAGCTGCCAAACGTTTGCAATTTAACTTAGATTTAGAGCCCGTTGAACAAATCGAACAAGTCAGCAAAATACCGCGTGTAGTAATGCCTCTATTCTGGGTTGAGGAAGGCGTGGCCCTTAATAAAACCTACGTTAATATGCTCAAATATACGTTATTCTTGTAAGTACTTGAAAAATTCTTTAAAAATATTTGTAAAATTAAAAAAAATTGAAATATTCCACAGGGGTTTACGTTTCAATGCCGGCTTACGTTGGACCCTGATCACTTTGTCTTTGGTGGGTTTAATGGGCGGCGGTTATCTGTACATGAAGAAAACAGACAGTTTTACTTTACCCATTAAGGACAATAAGGTTTCAAATGTTAAGCCCGTTCTAGTAACCAATGACGTACCACCTGCAGCAGCTCAAAATAAGCCGCCTATTGTTGAGGCTGATCTATCGAATCAAGTGGTGGAAAAGTTTTAATTGAAACAAAAAGAAGAAGAAGACGAGTGAAAAAATAAATAATTCAGATTTCTTGTGTAGTTTTTCGTAGACGTTCATTTAAATAAAATTCAACACAGAAATATTGCGTTTTAAAGAAGAAATTTTTCTTTTGAAGGATTTGAAATCTAATCAGTACCGATTGGTAGAGTGTTTTTAACATTTAAAAAATAGTTGATAAGCATAAAAACATTAATTTTTTAAATTAAAACAACACGACTTGATTGATTAGAAAATATTCTGAAAAAAATTAGACAACAAAACATAGGAAAAACGTCATTATCATACGATTTTGTTTTCCCAAGTGTGACTGAATAATACGCTTGTAAAACTAATATCAGGTTACCCATTTAGTGTTTAAGAAACCGCCCATGTGCCAAGGTCTTGCAGCTTTCATCTGGAGCGTCACTTAAGAATATGGATGATCTAACCACCGAAGAACCATTTTAGAAGCATTAAGGAACATTTCAGTCAATTCAAAGCGCTATGGTTGTAAGATAATCGACCTTTTCAGGTCTGCAACTAACCATTATGAACAAGACGGTGTCAAAAAGCAACCAAACACCATCGCTTTTAGATTTGTTGCATGTGAAGTTTCCAGTAAGACTAATTTCATGGCACCCCCATTATTCTAGAACCTGCTACAGTAAACCGGAATTGCTTTGTTAACGTTTACCCCAAAAGTGGTGCTACTTAAACAGTGGGCCGTGGTCTAGTAGGTAGTATGTCGGCTTATTAGACGAAAGGCTCGAGTTCAAACCCCAGGTCAGACATTAAAACGAAAATATGAAAATTTTCTTCGGCGACTTCCTCTCAACAGATTTCTGGCAAAAACTCTGAGAGTAAAAATTGCCATGAAAAGCTTCTCAAAAATCTGTCGTTTGGAGTCGACTTTAAACTATAGGTCCCGCTGCTCATGTATAAAATTAACGCACACAACACGAGTGGTGTGAGAAGCTAGGACATCGTACAATGGGTCAATTCGACCTCCGGGTATTGTACTTGTCACAGTTGACACAGTACACGTCCTCTAACCTAACCTAACCTAAAAAGTGGGTTTGCGTCTTCGATTTTTAAATTTTTCATACCTATTCTAGGGGTATATCCTCCTTTAAAAGATTGACCACAGAATAGTTTGGGACAGGCGCGGAAGTTTTTGGTCCCAGAGTCAAATATTTTGTATATCGTGGAAATAAGTGTATTCCCTCTGTTGGCTCATATAGGAATTCGTGGCAATGTGCAGAGGCAGATGAGGTTGCGAGAAGAGGAGTCCCCATGCCGTTGACGACACCAAAACTTATCTGTGAAGTGGGAGGACGTGTATACTCTGCGAAAGGGAAAATAGAGAGAGAGAGAGAGAGAGAGAGCCAGGCAGAGGCTCTTCTCAAACCAATTGAAGTTGCCAAAACGTGAAATTAGACTTTCTGGAAATTTCTCTTGCGATAAAGGCAAAATTGAAGAGAAGAAAATTGCGTGACTCGTGGCAACGTCTTTTCAATCTATACAGCTTTTAGTTCAAAAAAAATATTGTTTGTTTGTTCGGATATGGGTAAATAGAGCTTTACTGATGTTCTGAATTTCATTAGAGCAACAGGAATGAGGGCGGTATTAGAGGGATATCCCTTATCAACTGAGGTCAATACAATAGATCGTATGATCGATATACAAGGCAACAATATCAAAAAAGAAAAAAAGCCAAACTGGAAAAACTCAGTATGGCAACTCTGTTATACTAGAACGTGCTACAGTAGACTGAAAAAGTTTTGTTAATGAAACTAAAACACGGCATCACTGCAGTTTCTCAGTATTGTGGATGTAAATTATGGGCTTACAAATGCCATCCTTTACCGGAGGTATTATGGCAACCCTGTTATACTAGAACCTGCTACATTAAACTGAAAAAGTTTTGTTAAAGAAACTAAAACACGGCAACTGCAGTTTCTCAGTGATGTGGATGTAAATTACGGCCTTACAAATGTCATCCTTTACCGAAGGTATTATGGCAACCCTGTTATACTAGAACCTGCTACAGTAAACTGAAAAAGTTTTGTTAATGAAACTAAAACACGGCATCACTGCAGTTTCTCAGTGTTGTGGATGTAAATTAGGGGCTTGCAAGTGCCATTCTTTACCCGGAGGTATTATGGCAACCCTGTTATACTAGAACCTGCTACAGTAAACTGAAAAAGTTTTGTTAAAGAAACTAAAACACGCCATCACTGCAGTTTCTCAGTGTTATGGATGTAAATTATGGGCTTACAAATGCCATTCTTTACCCGGAGGTATTATGGCAACCCTGTTATACTATAACCTGCTACAGTAAACTGAAAAAGTTTTGTTAATGAAACTAAAACACGGCATCACTGCAGTTTCTCAGTGTTGGGGGTGTAAATTAGGGGCTTGCAAGTGCCATTCTTTACCCGGAGGTATTATGGCAACCCTGTTATACTAGAACCTGCTACAGTAAACTGAAAAAGTTTTGTTAATGAAACTAAAACACGGCATCACTGCAGTTTCTCAGTGTTGGGGGTGTAAATTAGGGGCTTGCAAGTGCCATTCTTTACCCGGAGGTATTATGGCAACCCTGTTATACTAGAACCTGCTACAGTAAACTGAAAAAGTTTTGTTAATGAAACTAAAACACGGCATCACTGCAGTTTCTCAGTGTTGTGGATGTAAATTAGGGGCTTGCAAGTGCCATTCTTTACCCGGAGGTATTATTTAGTAATGTGGTCACCCTGCATAATGTATTATTGAAAGAAAAATCGCTTTGAAACTGATTAGATTATGCAGTTTCACTAACAGGGAATAATGTGCGGTAGAAAAAGGCAAAACGTCAGCACAATTTAATCAAAATTTAATTGATGATTAGAGTGACGCTTTTTTATTATTTTTGTTTTATGTTTTTTTTTATTTTTTAAACGTTTATTAATTAAAAAATGAAGTCAATAAATTAACTATTAATTAAATTGCATTGTTTTACTGATATTTTGTTGTGATAAAACGAAAAAAATTAAATATTGAATAAAAATTAAAAACAAACAATAAAACCCCCCCCCCCCTATCCCTCACTCAGATAATTTTAAATTGTTTTTTCCCCACTTTTTTTCGGTTTAGGATCGTAAATATTGGATTGTTTAAGCGGCTTTAATTTACATTTCAATTTATTTGTCTCCTCCATTCCATTTGACCATTTTATTATATTTTTATTACAATTGTCGTTGTTGTTGTTGCTGGATGGATGATATTATATTTTGTAAACAACGATTTACAAAAACAAACATTTTTTTATTGTTGCCTTTGGTGTAGTGGTTGTTGGGAATTATAATTGATTTTCAATTGAATATGCATGACTTCATTTAGGCATAGAAATTACGACGACGTGTATTATACTATACTATAACAGTAAGAGTGAATGTCATCCATATGTATGCCTTCTACATATACATATGTATGTATGTATGTATGTATGTATGTATGTCCATAACGGGTAATTCATTTGGAGGTTCCAAAAGTAGAATTAAATAAAACACACACGATTAGTTTACATCGTGTATTTCATTTGTATTTGATTACAATGCTTCGAGTAATCCTGCAAATGCTCTTAAAAGAGAGACGATTTTGTGCTGTAAGGATGGTGTGGAAGAGGAGCAGAAGGTTTTGGTCCCAGTTCAGAACTTCTCAAGTATCTTCCTAGCGCAAGCCTATACGGCCAAAAAATGTGTTCAATTCAATAGTAAGGCACAGAAGACAGTTCATAGCAGTACTATCTTACAATCAATCGGCCATTAGAACACTCGGCTCTTATGAGTTTAAATTTAAGATAATATGAGACTACATGCAGAAGCTGAATCTGCAAGGTAGGAAAAAAAGCTAACCCCTTCTGATTCCCATTCCGTGTGAGAATTCTCAAGCCAGCAGACAAGCTTGCGGTGAAGAAAGCTTCCACGCCGTTAATGGGGCCAGCTCCATTCTCTGGAGTGCTAGCAAAAAATGTTAAAAGATAAAATACTGGGAGGCATTTTATGTTCATCAAAATAGTTGTCAAACTCAACAGATAGTGTTGGCAGAGCAATACGAGAAGGCTACACGCAGGTAATTGAAATGGCCACCTTGAAACTCTTCAATTTGGGAATACACTTCAGAATGGGATTAATGAATTGATTTGTTCAAATATATAATACCCTTCAGTTAGAATTACGACCTAGCTTCTCACACCACTTATGTTGTCTGCGTTAATTTTATACATGAGTGACCTACAGTTTAACGTCGACTCCGAACTACAGATTTTGAGAAACGTTTTCATGGCAATTTTTACTCTCAGAGTTTTTAGAGAAATCTGCACAGAGGAAGTCGCCGCAGAAAAATTTTCATATCTCCGTTTTGATGTCTGACATGGGGTTTGAACCGTGGCTCTACGTCTAATAAGCCAACGCACTACCTACTAGACTACGGCGACTTAACTTGATTTGTTCTTGGTCTTTAAAAATTGGAAGTTATTTTAGGGGAGAAAACTTATTTATTTGTCAGAAAGATGGAAAAATGTCATGACAGATAAAAATCGTAAATTTTTCTCGTTTATTATAATTTTTTTTGAGGTGTACAAGTCACAATGCAGGCTAGTAAGCTTCAATTTAAAATTCTATGACAATTTCTAGAATGATAGAGTTGCCATCTTTCATTCCCTAAGAATTATAAATTTATTATATTTTATTTTTTATTATAAATTTATTTATTTATTATTTATTATTGGTGGCGTCCAGTTGCCATCTTTCATTTCCTAAGCATTATAAATATATTGTTGGCTTTGCTTTATGAGTTTTACACTTTCCTAATCAATATAGTAAATTTCAGTTCAACATTTAATCCTCTAAACTTATATCACAACCCTCGTGCATATGATAAATTTCAATTGTCCATAGATAGAAAACAAAAAATTAAGAAGAAGAAAAAAAATTCTTTCCAAAGTTATGCACACAAAAGAGCCGGCAAATTTTATTCGCGTTTTTTATAAGCGATAAAATTTTTTTATTTTAATTGCCATTAAAACAGCTTAATGATCTCATTATTATTATTAAGCTTAACAAAATATATTATAGTACGACAACAACAACAACAAAGAAACAACAACAAAATACACACAATCCACAACAAGATAAAATTCAAATTAAAAAAAAGAAAGAAATTCTGGTTTAAAATGCCTCAAAAGATTAAAGATACCCACATGCAGTCGAGGCTATACAAATGAGTACAGTGGGAAAGAATAATAAGAAATAAACTAAATACAACAGATTAAGTAGAGTTCCATAACAACACACTCAGAGCAACAGAACCAATACATTTTCACAAAGTTCATTGTTCCTATGTACTGGCAACTCTATCATTCAAGATGCTGCCAGAGTTGGAAAAAAGAGTTCTCGGGAAATAGATTCTGGTCCTCTGCTGATTCTAATTTCATTTGTGAATTTTCATCAAATTACAGGCAGATGAACATGCTAGTAATGGAACTTCCACGCGACTGCTAGGGGGAGAATCTTTATGTGGAGTAGAAAAAAATATTCGAAGAGATGTTGTCAGTGAAAGAGAAGGGAACAAACGGAACTAGTTTCACAGAACGTAAATTTTAGTTGGGTAGTTACAATAAAAAAGGATTTGTATTATGCATCAGCCTATACAGCACTAACTGACGACAGTAATCGGCCTTAGTATCGGGTCCGCCGTCTAACTTTTTTTTTCAACTAGTGCTTATTTAGTGAATGGTAACAATTAGGTCATGACAGATAATTTGTTTTATCCTTCCGCTGAACGAATATGGTTGTGCATACGCTTGAACTGATGCGTTTTCGCTTCGCTAAGTGGGCCTGCGATCGACTTGACAAAAGATGCCGATTTTGGCAAAAAAAATCATCTTTTCAGATGAAGCTCATTTTGATCTTGGCGGGTATGTAAACGAGCAAAATTGTCGCATTTGGGGCACAGAAAACCCGCACGCATGCACTGAAAAGCCGACGCACCCAAAACGAGTCACTGTTTGGTGCGGATTTTGGTCCAGAGGCATAATTGGGCCATTTTTCTTCGAAAATGAGCAAGAAGTGACCGTTACAGTCAATGGTGATCGCTATCGAGCCATGTTGAACGAATTTTTGTTCACAAAAATTGAAGAGGAGGATATTGGCAACATTTGGTTTCAACAGGATGGCGCTACGTGCCGCACTACCGAAGCTACACTCGATGTTTTGCGCTCTGTTTTTGAAGATCGCATTATCAGCCGCAGAGCTGATGTCGTTTGGCCACCTCGGAGCTGCGATTTGACACCGTTGGACTATTATTTGTGGGGTGCCGTCAAAGATAAGTGTTACACCGACAAGCCAGAGACAATTGACGCTTTAACGGACAATATTCGTGAAGACATTGGTGAAATACAGCTGCAAAATTGGACCGATCGTGTAGGCTACTGCATGGCCAGCCGAGGCAGCCATTTGAATGAAATTATTTTCCATTATTAACCGGAAGGATTGTACTTTCAAATAAAAAAAGAAATTTGAGAAAATATTCAGTAGATTTTTTTTAAAGCATTTTCAAAAAAAAAAAAAAGTTATTTGGCGGACCCTTTATGACCACGCACGGTAAACTTCGAAAAATAATTGCACAGTATGGTCAGAATACTTTAGTAATTCAGACGACAATAAAGGGAAGTTTATCTGGCTTATAAATCAGACTGAATTAGATCGATGTCATGGCTTATGATAACTTTAAGTACGTTGCTTGAACAGAACATCAATTCTAATAAAAGAAAATCCGAATATGGCAAGTCGGCAACAGATGAATAAATGGCAACGAGTTTGACAGATGTAACTTCAACAAGATGACCGTTATCAATTATGCGTTAAATTGGCTTAAAAACTCATTAACTGTCTTTATTTATTTGGCTAAGACTGTGTTTTATTACCACCAACACACATTAAATTTTAATGTGATAAATTTTTATAACAAAAACAGAAACAAACACAAACAAAAAAACATACAAAAATATTTGTCACACTTTTTTGATTTTATTTTCTTGCCTGGCAATAAATCAAAATAAATGAATTAACATTATGACTACAACAATCACTAAAACAACAAAAATAACAGAAAAATAAAATTAATTTCACTTTCAAAAAAATTTTAAATTTTTTTAAAATTAAATTAAAAAAAAAGGAATAACGACAACAAGCAAGACAACAAGACACCTGCAGAATTTTAATTCCCAAGAAAATTTCGTTTCTTTACTTGCAAAACAACCAAAGAAACAATTATCCTCACTTTGTAGAAATTCACGGCAGAATAGAACATTTAAACGCACACACACTCTGTACAACCCTGCAGAACATTTATCCTCACTTTGTAGAAATGTTTTCAAGCGAAAAATGAAATTAAAAAAAAAATGAGAGGAAATTTTCGTAAGAAAATGTTGCATTCAAGGGTTATTAAAGCATTTCAAAGCAAAATGTAATCGTATTGCAATTATAAAATTAAAAAAAATTTTATTTTAAAAATTAAAACATTTAAGAACAATAAAAAGAATAAACAATTGAAATACGTGTGTTTGTGTGTGTGTGTGTCTGTGTGTGTGTTAATTTGATAATAACTTTGAAATGTTTTTGTCGTTTCAAGTCTCAAGTTCAAGTAATTGAAAACCGGGAGACAAAAAGAAAAAATTACTGAATTTGTACGTTTTTTTCGTTGTTGTAAATTACACAGAGCTACAGAAGAACAAAAAATATTTTTTTCCGATTTTTTTACAGAATTTTTCACGTAATTTTAGGGCGAAAAATCGGATTTCAATGCTTTAATGCTTAAAAAAATTGGAAGGAAGTGTTAATAGCTCTCCCAGATGGTTAAGTAAGAGAAAAATGAGAAAGGAAAAACTAGAAAGCCAGAGGAAGGCAGGTAGGTAGGCATAAGTGGCCGTCCCCCAAATGAATTGGATGGACGCACTTAGGCCCCATGGGGTCCATTGTGATACCACAGTTCGCGTTCACTATCCCCCAGTCATGGAACCACCCAGAGCTTACAATGAAGCGACTCAAACTGCCTACGTCAATGTTCGACAATTCACTCAGATCATCGATGTAGTAGGCATCAAGATGTCTCGAGCCAAAGGAAACAGGTGGTTAGAAAAAAATGTAGAGGTGGCTCTGTCTACTTACCCAACTAAGAAGTTGGATATACACACTTAAGCCACTTGGGGCCAATTGTGGTACCACGATTTCCAATTTTTTCCTATTCACGAAGCCAATATCCAAGCCTTACAGTTCGTTCAGATCGTTCATGTGGTATACATACATAATTCGCCATTACAACCCTTCAGTCAGGATTACGGCCTAGCTTCTCGCACCACTCATGTGTATGCCTTAATTCTATACTTAAGTGGCGGGACCTACAGTTTAATGTCGAATCTGAACGACAGATTTTTGAAAAGCTATTCATGGCAGGTTTATTTTATTTACTCTCAGAGACTTTGCCAGAAATCTGCTGAGAGGAAGTCGCCGAAGAAAAATTTTCATATTTTTCGTTTTGATGTCTGAGCTGGGATTTGAACCGAGGCCTTTCGCCTAATAAGCCAACACACTACCTACTAGACTACGGCGACTATATACAAACCAAAATGGCTTTTCCTTCTCCGGCATAGTGCTGGGCATGTGCCCAATAGGGCAATACAACTTTTACAGCTTCTGCAGAAATCGTTAACCAAGTGCCTAAAATCAATGCACATTGTTGCACAAGTGCCCATAATGCAATGTTAAGTAATGACATTAACTACTACATCGTGCCCTCGTGTGCTCCTTTGAAGTTTAAACAGAGTTTTCGTATGCCTTCCATCTAGTTTTGGCTAGACTTTCTGAGTCGTTCTGAGATAGGCGGAGACCTGGTAAATAATTTTTTAAAATTTTAGAATTTTTTTCGCTTTTTTGTTTCACCTATAGCTTGTTATTGTTTCTAAAGAAAAGCAAGAATAGAAAAAAAACACGAACTGACAATTAAATTTAATTATTTAAACGTTACAGGGGGGGGGCTTGACAACAAAAGAATGAAAAGGTGGAAATAATTTTCTAATGAAAAGCAAATTACAACAATAAATAATATTAATATTAAGGAAAATAAAATATGTACTTTTAAAAAATATTCCATCAATCTGCTGCATTTTAATAACACCCAGCTGCTGCTGTACGTACAAGCAACAAAAGCAGTATTTTCTTTATATTTTTTTTATAAAAAAAAATTTTAAAAAAAGTTTAAACAAACAAAAGAAAGACTATTAAAAAAAAATTTTTATTTTAAAAACTTAACAGGAAATATGAATAAATAATTCAATAACTAAATGCGAAAACATCACGGTTATTTAATAAAAAAAATGTGAATAAATTACAGACAAAAAAAAAATAAATTCAAATTAAAAATTCTAAAAACGAAAAAAATATGAATCAAACATTGTCATACAAAGCCTATTTAAAATATGCTAGGCAGTGGAAGAAACTCAACGTTAGATTACTGGTAGTATTTTTGTTTGTACAACATTTTAATTCTATATATTTGGTAAATATTTGCCCTTACGGTCTTACTTAATTAGGCCAGATTCATGGAAAATTTGACATTTTGGATGCACGCCAGCCAAAGAAATCATACCCCGGCCATTAGAACGATTTCGCCACATTCCCACATAATATCATCGATTTTGGGTTTCCTTACAGATTTTGTTTTATTTTGTATTTAAATATAGGAAGCCCTTAATGAAAGACCCTGTACTTACAATATTCTTATTCGTTTTCATTTTATTCATTCAGTTTTAAATCATTTTTTTAATTGTTAATTATCTTGTATTAAAAAAATACAACAAAAAAATTCTTAGAAAGAAAAAAAAAACAAAAAATTCCCCCCTCATTGTAATATAATTTCTTTCTGTGTGTGTGTGTTCATGTACGAGAGGGGTACACGTAATTAACATTACATTGCTGGTGCCAAAATGTCTCTTAAGGTTTACATTATAAAAAGCTCGGCATCGTAATTCGTTTACACATCGCATGTAAATTCACAGAATCATACAGCAGCCAAATACAAAACACACACGCGTACACACACACACACCAAATAAACAGTATCAGGATAAAATAATGAAAACCATGCACACAACACACACACATATGTAAATCAATTTTTAAAATGAATTTCTTCGCTGTTATTCATTACTTTAATGATTTTTAAAACATATTAATAACCGTTACCGTTATATTGTTTGTTACTGTTGTTGTTTGTTTTATTGTAATTGCTATTGTAAATAAAAATATTCATTTCAACACTATGTTTACTTGTACCCACAAATAAACACACACCCAAACACACGCCAATGCACACATGTACCGTACAGACACAAAACCCATTTGTAATTTATTAATTTATTCGTATTCATTGTCTCTTTCTCTCTTATGTTTTATTTTGTAAATATTTTGATTGAATTTAATTGACAATTGATTCCTTTGAGTGGCTGTGTTTAGCTTCTCTGGTTATTGGGTGGAGTTCTTTCCGTTTTGTAACACTATTTTGTTTGTATGTATTGTTTTTGTAAACTTATTAATCGTGTTAATTGTTGTTGCTATATCAGAATGTTTAGTTAGGAAAGGGGATAGGTAGTCTAGCGTATTTAAGTGGAATTTATTTACAAAAAAAAATTCTTTTTTTTTTCTTTTTAATTAAAAAATAAAATGAAGCATCATCCACAGATACAATATTTGTTTAATTATACAATAAATAAAAACAATTTATTTATTGCAACTTTGTAATAAAGGCAAAACATGATTATAAAATCAACTGCAAGCCGTTTAAACAGAGTAACAACTGCAGGCGTTATTTATTTAAAAAAAAGTCGTCTCTTATAATACATACAAAAATTATATACATAAATACATGGCCAATTATGCCACTACAACCCAGTCAGGATTACGGCCTAGCTTCTCAACACCACTCATGTTGTGTGCGTTAATTTTTTTTTATACATGAGTGGCGGGACCTACAGTTTAACGTCGACTCCGAGCGACAGATTTTTTTGAGAAACTTTTTCATGGCAAGTTTATTTACTCTCAGAGTTTTTGTCAGAAATTTGCTGAGAGGAAGCCGCCGAAGAAATATTTTTTTTTTCATATTTCGTTTTGATGTCTGAACTGGGATACGAACCCGGCCTTTACGTCTAATAAGCCAACCTAATAGACTACGACGACAAAAATTATATTCTTATTAAACTTTTAATGACCTATCTCGCTAAACAAGGTACAGAGCTTGGAATGCTTGGACATCACGGCAACTCTGAAGTCTGCGCCACAGGCTGCCCTCGAGGTCATCTTGTCTCCAAAACCATTGGACATCTTCCGCCGAAGCGTGGCTGCTGAAACTGCTCTGAGGCCTAAGTTCTCAGATATGTTGAGGCCATCTAGGGTGAGCCACGCTTCAATACTGCGTGAAGTAGGATGTGATCACATGGTACCGGGGACAGTTTTTGGACACTCCCACACGGGATAAATGGGTTGCTGAAGCTGTCATCGGTGACAGTGATATAACGACCTCAAAACTGAAATGCGGAACTAGATCTGGGGTTTATTTCGATAAACTGGCACTGAACAGGTTATACAGATTACCTAACCAGGCTAGCGCATTTCCCGCAATCATTTTTGCTACTGGATTCAAGACCGCTGTTGCATAGAATCAAATGGAAAGGCGGACGAACTGGCACGGAAGAGATGGGAGATCTCTAAGGAGAAGACGATAGAGGCGATATACATACATATGTATGATATACTCAAAATTGGAAACTTCAGCATGGAATTCAAGAAATCGTGGGTGGTCCGATATACTTGGCTGCCGAATTTCAAAATTGCTGTGTCCAGCTGTGGACAGTTCGACAAGAAAAACGTTCACATTTTAACACGAATTTCAACGGAACACTGCGCTCGCTATTGGCAGTTTCGCTGACAAGCGCGTTCTGCCCCACCATGATTACTTCTGAAGCTGCCATGATATGGAGGAAATCGGTGCAACATCTTTTATGCGCGTTTCTTGCACTTCAGGACAGATGTCATCGGTTTTTGGGTGACAGAACGTTTGAAGATCTGGGCATTGTGGCTGGTTTCGTCCGGAACTAACCACCACTAACGGATCATGGTAAAAAGGCTTACCTCACACTAACACAATGGGCCCTATGACCTTCGAGAGCACTTGCCTATGAACGGCAAGCTATTCGCTAACCTAACCCAACCTAAACTTTTAATAAATCTTTTCAATTTTAAAATAAATTAAAAACCTGGCATTGAATAATTTCTTTAAATTTGTATTATTTTTAGGAAATTCGAATTTATATTTGAAAATTAATTAATTCTTAGAAAAAAAAAAGAACAGAAAAACACATAAAATGCTTTTAATGTAGACTAACCAACACTATTAAAGGCATAACAAACTCCTCAGCATTATTAATACAGTGAGTGTTGGTTAATGAAAAAGAATTATAATCGGCTAAACACACATTGTTTACATGATATTCCATGCAATGCTGCCTGCTATGTTTACACTTTACTTGTGTAATTACTGTTCTCTCTCTCTCTCTCTGTGTGTCTCTGTCTTTATGATTCTCTGTGTTTTAATCAGTGAGCATTTGGGTACTTGTGTTCGTAAATAAAATACGAAACGTTTATTCACCTTCTTTGTTGTTATTTTTTTTTCTTTTTTGCGTTCTTTTATTTCATAACTTTGTATTTGCCAATGTTATTGTTATTGTCGTTATCTTGATTATTATGCTTGCTCGCCTTTAATGTTTACAAACAAACACACACACACATGAACTCGTGCAAATGTGTCATATAAATGACTGGTTTAATGTAGACAAAGCAACACTAGAAGCTCATTGAAATCAGATGTTTTCGTGATAATTTGTCAATATATGTACGATGTGTCTCTCTCTCTTTCCCACTCTCTCTTTTTGAAAAATTAAAATTGTGATGTTATTGTTTTTAGTTTAAGGAAAATAAATATTTGTATTGTTACTACAATAATTAAAACAAAACGAGAAAAAAGCGAGACACAAACAGAATAAAAAAATACCGTAGGAAAATCAAGTATTTGTGCTCTTTTAAAAAATATACTCTCCTTTCTTCAAGTACCTTTTCAAATTTATTGCATGACTGTTTTTATTGTATGACTGTCTTGACTGAATTCCTTCCTTCTAATGTAACTATCCTTTACTCTTTTTACTCTGTATTGTTGTTTTTTCTTTTTTTTCTATGAAATGAAGTTTTTTCAATTGCTCTCTCTCTCATTTTATATCGATTTAATTATGATCATCGGTAAATATCTAATATGGCCTCATCAAAACACACACATATATATACTCTTACACATTTCCACAATGTTTGTATTTCATGTTGTTGTTTTTGTTTTTTCTAAGGAAATCACTCATTATTTAAGATGACAATTATTGAAATAAAATCACGAGCAAGAACAAGAACAATAGCCATAGAAACAACAGCAACAACAAGTAACCGCAATAATTTTACAATGGAATGCTTTAAATTACTTGTCAATGTATAACCAGCAATCGCATGCAAGCTTGCCAACCTTTAAAACTTAAAACTCGACATTAATTGTGATCTTTTCATTGTAATTACTACGGTAATGCACAATAAAAATTAAAAATTAAAAAAAAAATTAAAAAAAAAAATTAAATAAAAAACTTTTAAAATTATTTCAAACATTTAATCATTAAATAAATAAATACACACATATGTACACATGCAATACATACAAAGAATTAATGAAAACAGCGAAAAAATATATGGAAATCGATTTAAAAAAAAATAATTTTTGTTTAATTTTTTTTCTTGAAATTCCCACCAAACATGTGTGATTTTTTATGTTATTCTTGTTGAAAGATTAATTAAGACAAAAAATTAAGAACAAGAAACGGGTTTTTAAATTAATCATCATGTGTTTTGTACATACATACACATACAGACGTGTTCGAAATAATAAGAACAACCTAAGCGTAACAAAATATCGCTTTAAAAAATTTTTTGAGAAAGATTTGAAAATATGGCTTTCTGTTATTTTCATTGTAGACATCTTTAGCTTTTCAAAAATGCTTAAAGTTAAGTTCTAACTCATCTAATTTTTTTTGTACTGGCAATAATGTTGAGCTAAGTTGAAAATCAACTGTTCGAAAAAATAAGAACAAATCATATTGGTCCCACTTACATTTCTTACATGAGAGGAAAAGTCCAAAGTTTTGTTGCAAATATAATTATTGAGTTGTCGTTGATCATTTTTTGTGCAGATTTTATTTTATTTTGGTGAAAAATTTTTCTAAAATGGGCAGAAGCAAGCATTGCTCTATCGACCAGCGTAAGATAATAAAAAAATGGCTCAGCGAAGGGAAAACGTTTGCTTTCATAAGGGAACAACTTGGAATTTCTAACGGAATGATTACAAATGCTAAGAACTGGTCACCGAGGTTCGAAAGTCGCGGTAGGCGCAGGAAAACTAGCAAAAGGCAGGATGATGCTATCACACGGATCGTTAAAAAGCACCCGTCTATAACTTCTTTACAGGTTAGAAACGAGTTAGACCTCCCAATTGCTACATCGACGATAAGAAAACGTTTGATTGAAGTCAATTTGAAAGCACGAAGCCCTAGAAAAGTACCATTATTGAAAAAAATACATCTAAAGAACAGACTTCTATTTGCCAAAAAGTATATCGATGAACCTGACACTGTTTGGCGTAATATCTTATGGACCGATGAAACAAAAGTAGTCCAATTCAACCACGGCAAAGATAAACAGTACGTTAGACGCCCTCCTAATCAACAGTTCAACGAAAAGTACACTATCAAAACCATAAAGCATGGCGGTCTCAGGCTCATGCTATGGGGGTGCTTTAGTTGGAACGGAGTTGGACCTCTAGTTCAAATCGTAGGGAAGATGGATGCCACATATTACGTTCAAAATATTTTAGAAGCCGTAATGTTGCCTTACGCAGAAGAGGAAATGCCTTTGCGATGGGTCTTTCAGCAAGACAACGACCCGAAGCATACCTCAAAGAAAGCAAAGCGTTGGTTCCAGGACAATAACATCCATGTTATGGATTGGCCGGCTCAATCGCCGGACCTAAATCCAATTGAACATCTTTGGATAGATGTAAAGAATGGTGTTAGAGATGCACGGCCCAAAAATATGGAGGAACTTTGGCTTGCAGCGAAGAATACATGGGAAAATATTCCACTCCACAGATGCCAGACTTTGATAGCTTCTATGAGGTCCAGATGTGCCGAAGTAATCATTAATCGTGGAGGGGCTACTTCATATTAACTGCTTACAAACAAATAATACTAATCTGCAAATTTAGTAAACATTAAAACTGAAATTATTACCAATTTTCGAATTTGTTCTTATTTTTTCGAACAGTTGATTTTCAACTTAGCTCAACATTATTGCCAGTACAAAAAAAATTAGATGAGTTAGAACTTAACTTTAAGCATTTTTGAAAAGCTAAAGATGTCTACAATGAAAATAACAGAAAGCCATATTTTCAAATCTTTCTCAAAAAATTTTTTAAAGCGATATTTTGTTACGCTTAGGTTGTTCTTATTATTTCGAACACGTCTGTATATGTTTGTTTATTTCCAAGAAATATTTCTTTAAAATTATAAACAATACCAGTGTTGCCAATTTGCAACTTAAAAATAGAAAATGTCAAAATTTGAGCAAAAGTTTTGAAAAAGCAGATGAAGCTCATCGTGAATATATTGCTACGGAAGAGGTTCACACGGAAGCCAAAGAACTTCCAAGTCAGCCAAAACCGTTCAAAGACAATGCATTACTCATTAATACTATGTTCAGACGTGCACTTATATTGAGTAAATCGCAATAAACGGCATTATTGATCTCAATATTTCATATAAAATGTCAATTAATTATTGCTCAATAAATTCATAATTTGTTATAATATTGATTAAAAGTTAAAATACAGCACTGTCACAAGTACGTTCAGTGAGCATATTACAATTTTCCGAACACTTTCTATTGATATTGACAAAAAAAAAAAAAAAAAAAAAAAACAATACATGAAACAACCAGCAGTTTTGTTTATCAGCTGTCAAATGAATATTGAATAAGCAGCTGAACTGCGTATATTGTTATGTCTAAACACTTAGAATATTGTAATCAATAAACCGAATATTGACTCAATAAAAGTGCATGTCTGAACATAGTACAAGATTGTTATTTTTATACTCTAGATGAGTTCAAAAAAATCTTGGAAAGCGTCTCCGTCGCTTACAAACGTTTGTAAGATTCATTCAAAACCAAGGAAAGAGAGCACAACGCGAGTTGCTACGCAAGAGTTGTTGAAACACAATTTCGATATTTCAAATGTTGCTTGAATGCCATAAGCAAAAGTATTTTTTGCATCGATCCATTACTCACTACGGAAGATGTATTCTTTATGACAATCCGAGACTTCAAAAATCGTATGTAAAGCCCAACTAACCAGTTGAAACCACGCCAAGGCTTATATTTGGTGATCTTGTGAGCTGTGGAAGTACAGCCGCTAGATTCAGATGGCCTGAGTTTTACTTATCAACTTGGTTGTCTTGAAACATTCTGGAGCTTTCCAATCATTGTAGACAACTTTCTAAGTATCTGTAAGCATATCGAACATTTTCAAACATCTTCAATAGTTTCGAAATGTCCAGATATACGGGATAACCCTATAATACCGTGCATATCTCTCCAAATACCTAAACTTCCTGAATATTTTTGAACTGATCAGATATCCTGGATATCATTCAACAGCTCGGTTGTCATACAACATCCTGGATATCTCTGGAAACACATTGGATATTTTTAAACATCCTCGCCAGTTCAAAACAATCCACGATATTTTTAAACATATCAGTTACCTAACAACGTCCTGAATATCTTCAGACATCATAGCCATCTCTCTTATTATCTACAATCATGTCGGATATCTCTAAACATCTTGAATAGTTTCAAACTATTGAGATATCCTGAATACCTTTCTACATCTCGGTTGCAGGAATCATGGAAATATCTACCACAACATTGGATATTTTTAAACATCCTAGAGAGTTTTGAATACTCCAGAATATATGCAATCAAATTGGTTGCTTTGCAACATTCTGGATATCTATCCAGATTGTGGACGTCTCTTTAAACGTATATAATAATGTTGGATATTTCAAAATAACCTGAATTGTTTTCAACTGCTTAGATATCCTGGATATCTTTGAACATCACGATTGTCTTGCAATATTCTGCAAGTTGCAGGTTGCTGTAAAATATTGGCATCTTTAATGTTGTCATCACTGAAGTTGGCATCACTCTAATAATTGACGTAAACGCTGTCATAACCAACAGTGCTGCCATATCAGTTTTATAAAATAAAATAATCAAACACCATGCTTTTTAAGTACTCAAGCTTGGGATATATTAATTTTTACAGTTAGTTAGCAATTTACAGTTACAAATTTAAATAAATATAATACAAAAGAAAAACAATTCATTACTTTACAAAGACATACGAGTGAGTGTGTGTATCGCGCTGCAGCTGCGTTAGACTACAATGGATACTTGCTTCCACATGGTCTGGTTGAATTGCTCAAATTGTTTGACACGTATATCCAAATCGTTGAGTTTATTTAAGATCAAGGAAAACTTTTCTTCATATATGCCTATAATGGCCTTAAACTCACGTCTCAACTTCTCGACTTCTTTGACGTTATCAAACTTCAGTTGGTTATATTCCTGGATATTTTCAGGAGCTATACTCAATTCTTGTTGCGTTTCAGCAACAAAGCTCTCATATTCATCGTCAGGCTCCCTCATGCGATACATACATTTAATGCCGTGCATGTATTCCCCGGGGAAATTGTCATCGTATTCGTCGTAAGTATAGGAAATTTGCATAGGTTTTATAAGTATATCCATGAGAATTTGCAGATTAAAGCAGTTCCAATTGTTATGATGTATATAGAAATGACTGAGTTTCTCGAAATATTTGAAATTTTGTGGATTAATTTCCTCCAGCTGATTAAAGGAGACATTAAGAGAACGCAGACGATTAGGTGAGGCTATTGCTGCAATGGGAATTTGTTTAAGAGAAGTATTGCTCATGTCTAGGCGCTCCAGTGCATTGATTTGCCATAGATCGGGAAATGTAATTAAATTGGGATTATGGGAAATATCGAGAGTTCTTAAATTGTTCGAGCGTGCCAAAGAGGATATCTGCTCCAGGGAATTGTCTCGCAAATTTAAAGTTTCCAAATACTCTGGCTGCGTAAAATACAATTCAATTATGCGATTTTGTTGCAAATCCACATTGACCGCTTCACCGTAGATATTAATGCGCCGCAGCGAACAGTTCTTGGCCCACAGGTACTCCACGCGAATATTGGCATTAACCAAGACTTTTAGTTCCGGATTGTGGGAAATATCCAAATATTTTAATAACTCCTGCTCTTGAAAGGCATATTCTTCTATGAACTCCAGTTGATTATTCTGCAGGTAGATGCTAAATAAGCGTGGATTGCCCGCAAACACAGATTCTTCAATAATTTTAAGGCGATTGCCGGCTAAATTGATTTGTTGTAATGCTGGCAAATAGTTGAATACTGATAAGGGCAACGTCTCAATCAGATTGTTATGCAAATCCAAATAGTTTAACTTTTCCAAACCCTTAAAACTGTCATTGTGCAGCCTACTTATCAGGTTAGAATCCAGAAAGAGAAAGGATAGATTCTCCGCATAGGTAAACAGCATAGGTTTGATTTCCTTTAACAAGTTCTCGGATAGTAGGAGTATGGTCAGCTTATCAGCCATTATGAAATTATCCCACTTTAAAGTTTCCACCGAACAGTTGCGGAAATCCAATTCTTGTACATTGAAGGCATAGAACAGGTTCAAGGGGAAGTATTTAAACTGAGAATTGATAAATGTTAAGTGAGAATAGTCCTGGGCCTCCTTAATGCGATATGTGGTCTCCGACGTGAAACGTATCTCTGGTTTGCGTGCAAAACTTACAATCTCTTGTTTATTGCTATAATTGAAACCCGAACACACGCCAATATTATTGCAACGTTCATCAGTTGTAAACAGTTGGATTTCTTTTAATTTGCGACCTTCCAAGTCATCATCATTAGATTCTTTCGTCAAATCTTGTTCCTGTTCTAACTCCTCGATCTTCTCCAATTCAGCTGCAATGCTTGACAACTCAGCAGCATTGTAATCATCATCTACATCCTTAAATTCCATCGCTCTAATGGCCTGTACAGCCAGTAATATTAACAGCAGTAATCTAGTCAACCTGATTGCCATCATTTTAGATGCGCCACTGAATGGTTTTATTTTTTATTTCTTGTCTACTGGCAAGCGTTTTTCCTTTAATCAGTTCGAAGTGTAGTGCTCGTGTTTCAACGTTTAATTTTTAACTGAATTTGCGCGTTTGATTTTCATTTGGAATCTCCTCCACGTTTGACTGCACAAATTTTGTTGAATTTTTTTTTCACTTTTTTTTTGTTCAATTTTAAATTATTTGTTCATTAAAATTTGTTGTTATTGTAATTGTTGTATCCAGAGCTATTTTATTATTATTATTTGGAATAAAGAAAAGTTAATAATTATATGTAGAATATACACATGTATTCTCCACCATCAATCTAATATATAACGCGCTCATACAGTGGTTGAGAAAATTTTATACAACCACACTTGTTTCCAGCTGTAAAAGACAATCGTGGTTATTGATTGCCTTCAAACATTGTGAATATCTCGATAAATTGTAGACGTTTAATTAAATATCTCCAATCATGAAGGATATTTCCAAACATCCAGTTTCGAACTGTTCAGATAGTCTGCATATCTGTTAACACCATGGTTAACTTGAAAAATCGTGGATATCTCTGGAAATATAGGCGACTTCCTCAATGCCTTTCAACAACTTAAATGGTTTCTAACATTAAAAATATCCTGGATATCTCTAAACATTTTAATTGTTTTGAAACATTCCGGAAATCTGCGGAAATCGTTGGTTTTCCTAAGTATCTACAAGCATGCTGAACATTTCTAAACATCTTCGATAATTACGAACTCTCCGGATGTCCTGAATAACTTCAAACATCTTAGGCAACTTGCAACATTTTGGATATCTCAAGAGCATCTGCCTAAATTTCTACAATTAGGGTTGACGTTTGTAACATCCTGCAAAGTTTTCAACAATTCAGATATCCTGGTTCTCCTTGAACAACTCGGTTGCCTCACTACATCCTGGATGTCTCCAGAAACTCTAGATACCTCCGTAAACATTTAACTCCGTGTTGAATATTTCTGAACTTCCTCGCAAATTCGAAACAATCCAGGATATTTTTAGCCATCGCTTAGCAACAGCATGGATATTTCTAAACATCTTAAATATTTTCGAACTGTTCAGATCTTCAAGACATCTGTGAATATCTGGGTTGTGTAAATACATCCTGAAGATCTCCGGAACTCATAGATCCTCCTCGAAATGTTTACCACCACATTGAAGGTTTTTAAGCATCCTAAAGAGTTTCGAACTCTCCATTATATCTGAAAACATTCTAGTTGCCTTGCAACATCCCGGATATGTCCCAAAATTGTGGATATCTCTCTCGCAACGTCTACAACTATGCTAGCTATTTCTAGTATTCCTGTATAGTTTAGAACTGTTCAGATATCGTGGATATCTACAAATATGTTTAAACGTTCTGGATATTCATTCAGACTTTCCATATATATTTAAATCTTGGAACATTCTATCACTGAACCCGTGGGACAGCTCAGCAGATTAATGGCGAATATTGGAGGCCCGCTACCGGGGAGACGGAGACTTCTGATGAAGGTTGGTAGCAGCATTATGCTTTATGGAAGCGAAATTTGGGCCGAAACGCTAAATGTTAAAAAGCGGGCATACTCACTTGTATCTGTACAGAGAACGGCTTCATTGCGTATCACTTCAGCATATCGTACAATGTCCGCACCGGCCCTACTGGTGATAGCAAGTATAATTCCTGTGGACCTGCTGGCCGCGGAGCGGATGGAGATTTATGAGGCGAAATCCGCTGGCAATCAAATAACTGGTCCCTTCAGGCAAAACACAATTTCAAAATGACAACGACAATGGAACGATGAAGATAGAAGAAGGTGGACGGCGAGACTTATTCCGGATATTGGGCTATGGATTGGTCGGAAACTCGCAGAGGTAAACTACTACACCACACAGATGCTATAGGGTAATGGATATTTTAGAAACTACCTGCACAAAATACATAGGTAAGAGCGCCTCCCCTTATTGCATTTACCAGGAAGAGGAAGTAATTGATGATGCAGAGCACACTATTTTCTAATGTGCACGCTGGCATTGCTATCGCTCTGTACTGATGTCAATAGTTGGAACGATCACGATCGCGAACATTGTCGAGGTTATGATTGCGAATATTGAAAATTGGACCTCAGTGGTGAAGTACGTATAATGCATTCTAAGACTGAAGAAAAGAGATCCTGAGGCTGCGGAACATGTAAACATGTAGACATAGATGATACTGGCACACGTGCCAAACGAAAGCGAAGCAGGAACTTAGACGAGAGGAATACTATAGTGGAGACGCTTAGATGTCTCCTGAACTTTCGTTACGCTATCCGAAAGCGGATATAGACATGGAGGGGCCAAAGAGCCAAAGGGACTCCACTCCGAAGTAATACCACCGTAGTGGACACAAACGAGCCCACAGGAGACAAGGGGAGGATTTAGTGGGTGAGGGCCCCACACACAGATGATGTAAGGACTTCCTCTATGGTGCGGTTAGGTACATTTACCCCTCCTCGGTGGGAAAAAAATCACTGAACCCCTCGCAAGCTTTATCCTAGTCATTGAATTTTTCTGATACTTGAATTTGCTTCTTTTGACCCACTGTATTTTTTTTTTAATTTTGCAAAATAAAAACATGCCATATTTCATAAAAAAATGTGTATATTTTTTAATAATAATTTTTTTTTTAATATTTTTTGCAAAACAAAACAATAAAAGGCCAAAACAATAACAAATTGGGTGGTGGATGATGATCGCTTGCTCCGATCGGTTCGCTTTTGTTAATTCATGTGTAGCTTGTGCTGACACAGAAAATTAAAATATTTTTTTGTTGTTGTTTGTATTTTTTTTTTATAAATTAAAAAATGTATTAACAAAAGGCAAAAAAAATTGTCTATAGAATGATTTTAATTGACCTCCACCTCCGCCACTGTCACTGTCAATGGCTTATAGGAAATAAAAGATCACACTGTGTTGAAAGAGAGAGAGAGAGAAAGTAAGAGAGTAAGAGGATTAGAAATGTTTTCGTTTCAATTGTTTATAAATGTTGTTTTGTAATGTTGTTGTTTTAATTGTAATTTTCATAATAAAACACGAATACGAACACGAGCTCGAACATATGTTTGCAGCAGTAACAGCAACAGTAGCAGCATGACGACGAGGCGACATGTAATTTATTCATAACAAACACGATATTTTTCTATGCAAATTAAATGCAAGTAATACACACATAAGCACAGGCACACATACAAATAATAATAGAGAGTGCATGAGTACAAGTTTAAAGCCCCAGTTATGCTACCGGAACGTAATGTAACAGTAATGTCTACTGAACGTAAAAATGTAAGAGCAATTATAAAGAACGTAAAAACGTATCATATGTTTTTAGGTAAACAAAACTATAAAAGAATTAAACAAAAACAAATAAAGAAATAAAAATTGCAAAAACTAAAAGACAAAAATTCAGATATGGATATATGTAGAAGACATGTTTTTGGGTTTGATTTTTTATTTTATTATTTTTATTATTGTTTTTTAAATAAATTTAATCTAATATATAAAATTCTCGTGTCACGGTGTTAGTGGTTAAACTCCTCCGAAATGGATCGACCGATTTTCATGAAATTTTGTGTACATATTGGGTAGGTCTGAGAATCGGACAACATCTATTTTTCATATCCCTAAATGTTAAGAGGGCGTGGCAAATCGTTATATATTTAGCTACATATTGATCGTAGACGAATAAGATTTGGTGGGTAAGTTCGCAGTGTCGATATCGACAATCCCACCAAAAATAGGCGTGACAACGCTCCCCCTTCAAGTGATACCTATAACTCTTAAACTACTGAACCGATTTGAACCATTCTTTTTTTGTTCGAAAGCTTATCAGGTTTAGATGGTTTAAAAAAAATTCGATATAGCAAAAAGTAGGCGTGGCAAACCTTTAAAATTGAAAATTTAAGGAACTTGGCAGTCGTAGACGAATTGAATTTGGTGGGTAAGTTCGCAGAGTCGATATCAACAAACTCACCAAAAATGGGCGAGGCAACCCTTTATAACTACATATGTACATATATAACATGTATGTATATCTGTTAGTTTTTGTTTTGGAGCGAGTACAAACCTACAACTTCGTCAGCGCTATTACAATAAATTATTGCAATAAATATATAATGTGATCTGTTTTGGGCAATAAAAAAATCAATTTTGGGCGGGACGAAGTTCGCCGGGTCAGCTAGTATTATATATATATAGACAAACATAACATACGTGCAAAATATAAATTCTGTTTATAATTTAAATTTTCAGTTTTAGTGGTTTTTAATATTGACACGTTGTTAACACTGCTAAACAGATGTCACGTAAAAATCTAAGAAAATTCTATTTTTTACAGATTCTTACTTATTACATACATAACAAAAACGATCAGCTGTTTCTTACTGTTACGATTACATTCCATTACGGTAGCATAACTGGGCCTTAACTCTCATTGTTAACACTTAATGTAAAGTTGCCACTTGAGTAGTATACACTGTGTTGCCAATCACTTGTTTAGTGGTTAACATTTAGCGTTTTATAGTTGTTTATAGTTTTTTTATTTGTTGATTTTTATTGTTTATTAAACAATAAAAAAAATTATGATTTTATTTTATTTTTATATTGTTATTGTGCTTATGATTAATATTTAAATTGTTTAATAAATATTTAAATTAATTGTAATTTTATTGTTTGTTTATGAAAGCGTTGTTCCATTCGTTCGTTAACTAATTAATGAAAATGTATATGAAGAAAAGTTTTCATATCCGCAATAAAAACGTGAACAAAAAGTCAAAATCTGCAGAGAAATTCGATAAATTTTAGAATTTAATTATGTAGAGTTATAGAGGGTGTGGTAAAAAGAAATCCTTTATATTTTTCTTCTCTCTACGATCTGAAAATATGATTTGCGGAAATAAAAGCAGTTGACGAAACGATAAGTTTCGGAAGTACCAAATGTTGCTCATAAGATGGAGAGCTTTTACTGGGCATGTGGAGCTCGGTTGGAGGATGAATTCTAAATGAAATTGTCTGAGATAAGCATCAACAGCTAAGGATATTCAGGAGGGCAATAGGCAATTTCAATAGGTTCTTTGTGTCGTCATTCAAAGAGGTTTTGAGATTGTAAGTCTGTAAGACGCCAGGTGGGGCACGACCATCGAACTCTCCGATAAATTCTTGAATCTGGGCATCCCAATGAGGACCTGCAAGCTCATAATTGATAATGCAATCGTTGATTCCGCCAACGACAGGTGGGCGGCCTCGGACACGGGTAGAACGACTCGCAAAATTTGACCACGGCTGGATGAAGGTCGCACAATGAGTCTACTTAAGCTCCAAAGAGGCGCGTTCAGTGTAGTTGTCGGTATCATTACGGGGCATTGCATTATGGGTACGCATGTGCGGCGCATTGGTCTTGGACACCTTGCTAACGACTTCTGCAGAAGCTGCAGAGATGAGGAAGAAGAGGCGACTATCCCACACCTGCTGGGTACATGCCCGGCTCTGTGCCAAAGGAGAAGGAAGTACTTGGGTACTTACTACATGGATGATCTGGAGGAACTGTCAAGTATTGACATTGGCAGCCTAAATGGCTTCATCAGAAGCTCCAAGTGGTTTTGAGACTAGGGGATAGCAGATAACTGTGGTAGCACAATGGGCCCAATGCGGCCTAAGTGAGTCCTTCCAAAATTTTTCTTGGATGGGCAGCCACCTCTACCTACCTATCTAAGTCTGTAAGATCAGTTTAGGAGCAGTTTAAGATAAACCCTGATAGTATCATCGCCGGGAAAGAGAAAACTTTTCAAATGAAGGAATACTAGATTCCTAGGTGAGATTGTGTGACGGAAATGAAGGTAAAATATCTGGGCATTTTACTGGACCATAAACTGACATGGAAGCAGAATATATCACTAGAACATCTACTTACAACCTAAGCGATGGTAATGCATTTCGGAAGAAAGGGAGTTACACTTAACGACAACGGACAGCATTCAGAGTTTTGTCAGGGCAACAGGATTGGGGTAGATCAATGGGCCATTAGGCCACTAAAAGAATACGTCACTTGGAAGCCCCCTCATAAACAACCATAGTCCTCTAAGACATCTTCGCATCTACATTTACGGCTTAGACTCCTTAGCCTTTCCATCAACACTGAAGCCAATTAAGCCTGTTTGCAAAGTCTTTAAATTTTGAAATCTTCTTCGTTCCTTTAAGAAACATCAGGCTGTCCAAAGTATCTTCCCACAGCTACTTTAATGATGTTGATTTGTTCCTACCGTAGATAATTCTAGAGTAACAGGGTTGCCAAGTGGCATTTTTAATTCAGCAGAAATATTGGGGAAAAAATTGGAAAAGAAACTGAAATACTTCCAATAAAAAATTTCAGAAATTTTCTGCACTTTTTGTAGCACAGTGTAACCATGAAAGAAATGAAAAAAAAATTTCTAATTAATAAAAGCCGTTATTCAAATATCGTATTGCTTAGATAAGACGGGTCGCTGCTTCGTTCGCTTAATTTAGTTTAAATATTTAAAAATAATTAAAAATAATAACAAAAACAACCCAGTCAATTAATAATTTTTTATTATTTATTATTGCGAAACGTATGTATGTATGTACATATGTATGTAGAAACGAACTATTTAAACATAGGGTCTTAAAATGCGGACAGTATTGAATGGAGCCATAAATTTTTAATGAATCAAGAATCTACAAAAAAAAAATTAATGAAGCAAATAATTAAAGAAAAAAGAAAAACAAAAATTAATAAAAATAAATAAAAAAAAATCGAAAGTAAATAAAAACAAAACCCTGCACAAACAAGTAAATAAATAAACACGATATGAAATATGTAGTATGATAAATGAGGGGGAAATAATGTTATGAAGAGTAAGTAAATATTAAAAAAAAAAAAAAAAAAAAAAAAAAAAAAAAAAAAAAAAACATTTACTAGGGTAACCATTAGCCAGAAAAACTGTAAACTAAATGATGCTATCAACTCCAGTACATTTTAAAACCCATTCGACAACCGAACTTTTTTTCTTCGTGACAGAACAAAATATACATATTCTTAGGGACTTTCGAACTTTGACAGTTAATAACGGCCATCTTGTTGAAGCAACATTAACCGCACACAACGTGGGTGATGTTGTGACAAGCTACATAGATTGTAGTCCTGACTAAAGAGCTGTAATGATCAATTACATAAGTAAATAAGGTTTTTGAAATAGAAAAGGTTTCTGAAGTGCAATCCTGAAGTAATCCAGTAAGCGTCATTGCTAACACTAACACAGGCACGTAGGTTAGGTTAGGTTAGAGGACGTGTACTTGTCAACTGTGACAAGTACAGTACCCGGAGGTCGAATTGACCCATTGTACAACGTCCTAGCTTCTCACACCACTTGTGTTGTGTGCGTTAATTTTATACATGAGTAGCAGGACCTACAGCTTAAAGTCGACTCCGAACGACAGATTTTTGAGAAGCTATTCATGGCAATTTTTACTCTCAGAGTTTTTGCCAGAAATCTGCTGAGAGAGGAAGTCGCCGAAGAAATATTTTCATAATGTCGTTTTGATGTCTGACCTGGGTTTCGAACTCGGGCCTTTCGTCTAATAAGCCGACACACTACCTACTAGACCACGGCGACTTCTAACACAGGCACGTAAAATAATATTATTTGGCATTTGACATTGCTGTGGAATACATGAATCTTAGTTGAGGTGGAAGAAACTCCATACGGTGTAAAGCCTGTTATTTCTTGATGTTTTTAAAATGACTAAGCCAAGGTGAATGAAACCTTTTACAAACATGCGTACTTTTTACTGAGCTTTTGGATCTGAACGCAAGCGTGTAAATGTCATATACAGTCTCGATGGCTTTCAAGCGGCCATAGAAGCCCCAACAAATATCTCTTAAGTGAAGACGAAAACCACTCTATAACTGATATGGTGTTCATGTAGCTATGTTATGTCAATAAGCTATTATTAAGCGCTGTGTTAAAAAATAATGGAAATATGGTTGTAAAAGCTTACAAAATTCAAATGAAAATATGAACGGTAAACAGTGAAGAAGTCGCCGTAGTCTAGTAGGTAGTTTGTTGGCTTATTAGACGTAAACCCCGGGTTCGTATCCCAGGTCAGACATCAAAACGAAATATGAAAAAAAAAATATTTCATCGGCGACTTCCTCTCAGCAGATTTCTGGCATAGTTACTCAAAAAGCTGTCGTCCCGCCACTCACGTATAAAATTAACGCACACAACTTGAGTGATGTGAGAAGCTAGGCCGTAATCCTGACTGAAGGGTTGTAATGGCCAATTATGTAAACAGTGAAGATCTATTAGCCATTGGATTAGGAATTTTTTCTACAACACCTCTCGTTACACCATACCGGAGATCACATTATATCACATATTTTTCAACATATTATGCCATTAAATCAAAACAATTTTCGAATTACATTTTAACGCATTTGTTTAGTGATCATCGCTGATCGTTTAAATTTGTTTCGATCAATATTTGTTTGTTGTTTTCTTGTTTCGTCATTAAAATTCTGGTTTTTTGTTTGTTTTATTTTTTTTCTGGTTTTGTTTTCACCAAATAATCCATTAGTAAAATATTTGTTTTCTAAAGTTTGTTGAACTGCTTTTACGTGTCTACGACATATTTATGGGGGGGTTTGAATATAAATTTTGAATTTTTTTTTATAGTTTTATGGTCCATTTTTAAATATTTTTTCTGTTTTGTTGTGTTTGTCAAAAAAAAAATTCCCCAAACAAAACAAAACGTGAGTAATTAATTAAGCAAATGTAGCTAATTTAGCGATTTATTGAATCAATTTGGTCAATATTCAAACCTTTCCGTATGACATATTATAACAGTCAATGGCATCCAGACTCTGTGATGCAAGCTGGTGTCTAATAGGTAATGGGCAGGCTTGTTGGACCCCAAAACAAAACAAAACGTGAGTAATTAAGCAGATGTGGCTAATTTTGCAATTTATTGAATCAACCATTAGACGTTTTATTTAGTTAACATTCAAACCTTTCCGTATGACAGATTTTAATGGGCAATCGCATGCAGATGATAATGGTTAAAGGCAAATTCGAAGAGACTCTGTGATGCAAGCTGGTGTCTAGTAGGTAGCGTGAGTCCGTTGTTTATCTCTTGGCTCATTTAAGCAATTAAGCAAATATGGCTAATTTAGCGATTTATTGAATCAATTTAGTCAATATTCAAACCTCTACGTATGACAAATTTTAACAATCAATGGCATGCAGCGGACATAGTTCAGATGACTAAAGGCAAATTTGAAAAGATTCTGTTATGTAAGCTGGTGTCTAGTTGGTAATGTGTTTGGCCCGTAGTTTATCTCCTGACATCTCGAAATATCAAGAAAATCTTTCTTTCGTCGCCTTTCTTCCAGTAGTCATGGGGCAAAAACTCTGAGAGAAAATTAAAAATTGCCATGAAAAGTTTCACAAAGCGTCTGACGTTCAGAGTCGACATTAAACTGTACGTTCGGCCACTCATTTCACACCCAAAACAGGGAAGGAATTTTCAATTATTTTTTTTAATTTTGGAGTTGCAAACACAATATCGGTTGTAATACATACATAATTGGCCATTACAAGCCTTCAGTCAGGATTACGGCCTAGCTTCTCACACCACTCAGGTTGTGTGCCTTAATTTTATATTTGAGTGGCGGGACCTACCGTTGAACGTCGACTCCGAACGACAGATTTTGAGAAACTTTTTCATGGCAGGTTTATTTACTCTCAGAGTTTTTGCCAGAAATCTGCTGAGAGGAAGTCGCCGAAGAAATATTTTTTTTCATATTTCGTTTTGATGATGTCTGGGGTCTGCGGGCTTTACGTCTAATAAGCGAACACACTACCTACTAGACTACGGCGTCTATATCGGTTGTAATAATAATATTAAAAATACTGGCATGTAAAGATAAATACATATGTAGGCTTAGTAATCCTGTATTAATTCTGACACAAAAAAACTTAAATTTTCGAATTTGGTTTTTTTTTTCAATAAAGCCATGTGATTAAAAATCTCTTTTAAGGTGTAACAAATTGAAAAAAAAAATACAGAAAAATCAAAAATATTTCAGCTTTTAAATCTTCAAATAATTCGTAAAATACAAGAAAAATAAATCGTAAAGAATTTGTTTTTTTTTAATAAAGAATTTAACAATTATTTAATAATTATTAGGAAAATAAACACTAAATAAAAAAATGCTTTTAACACTTTTTAAAAATAACCCCCTTTTTTTATTTTTTAATTGTTTATTTAAAACATTTTTTTTTTTTTTTCATTTTTTACAAAATTTTATTTAATTTTTAAGCAAACAAAACGCGTTTTTAACACTTCAAACTGGTTGAAGAGAGAATATAAAAAAATAAAAAAAAAAAATTTATTAAAAATTTTCCAATTTCAATAATAATTTTTTTAATCACAATACAATATCGTAGTAGCCCATCTCTGCCTCTTTGCCAACACAAATGTTGTGTTGTCTTGATGTCTGTGATTAAATTGTTTACCGACAATTTTATTAGTTTCTCTGTGCAAATTTATTAAAAATAATAATAATAAAAAAAAATATTTTAAATTTACAAACGATCATTATTTATTGTGCTTATTATTATCGTAAACAATATTTACGCTTGTGTGTATACACATATGTATGTATCCAGACCAACGAAATCATCATCAATTTGAAAATAATTGCGAAAGATTAGGAAAATTTTGAAAACAAAAAAAAAATTAAATTTTTTATTACTCTTCTGTGTGGTGGTCTAAAAATAACTCTCATACACACAAATTACTCACAGCAATCAAAAATTTTAAAAACGAAAACGAAAAAAAATTCTATTTTCGTTCTTACCATGAATGCTGGGGATTTCTCAGCGAAATTTCGGGTTATTCATGGCTTCCAGGACATAGGATGTCGTTGGAAATCGCATTACTAATGAACTGACCAAGACTGATACAGATTTCACAATCTCCATCACCATGTTACACAGCACAGGAGATCCAATTTGCTCAGTTAAAATGGATATTCTACGATCGTTTTAGAAGCAGGTGTCAGTATGAAGACATGCCCAGTATTACTAGACTCTACTGGACTGATATGGTTAAGGAGAAGACTGATAATATATATTATTTGTTAAATCGCATTCTCATTAAGCGATTTATTGCTGTTCTTACACACCTCAGCTTTATTGAAAGGCATGCCCTCGTGGCAGTCATTCCCTCGAATAACTTCTGCAGAAGTTGTGCAACTGTGGAGAACAGAAAGACTATCTTTGAACTTATGTATCAGTGCACGGCTTTGCTATAAACAAGTGTGAGGTCCCAAAATAAAAATTACTGCAGAAGCGTAATTCAAGTACGGGATGATTTTGGTCCCCATAATCGTCAAACTGTGCAAGTGATTGGAAAGATTATATAGTAATGTGAAGAGGTACAGATGTGCTCTGACTTGTACCTCACCTCAGTAAAAGGGACTGCCGAAAATAACGCTTCCGATTTAGAAGGCTTTCAGTGGTGGATTTCCGAATAAAATTTTGTTGAGCGTTAAAACTCAGTGTTTGCGACAACTCGTAAAATTGGTACAAAATTGTGGCTCGGAGATACCAGAAGCGTTTGGGTAAAAGCTATCGCATTCGAAAAAATCAACAACCGTTGCATGGGCATTGTGGTCCGGATATAACATTATTTCGTATTCCTTTCAAAGATAACCTTAAAAGAGCCCATTGTCCTTAATTCAGAGTGCTCTGGTCGAATTAACACCCAAATATTTTGACTTGCATTTGCAGATTATGAACTGTGATCGAGACCGTCAATTGGAAATCAAGATCGCGCGATTTGAATCTGTTTTATTACGACAAAGACCGACTCTATGCATATAATCTCCTAACGTTGGAGGGTTATCGACAATGTTCACCAAGGTATCACCCCAAAATGTGCGAAAAACTTGTCGAAACCTATCACAAAAGCATCAACTGCTGCAACCAATACAGACACTCTTACAAAAATATTACTGTTCACTAATGGTTCCTTTTAAAAATAGTACCTTAGAAAAAATACCAATTTCAAAAATTGGTACTTTCTTTAGAAAAAAAAAACTTTAAAAAATAGTACTTTGCAAAAACAATACTTTTTTAAAAAACATTTAAAAATGTAGTTTTTCGTAATTAGTACTCTCCAAAAACAGTATTTTTTTTTTTAGAAAAACAACCTAAGTACTATTCAAATATGATTTTTTAATAGAAATGATCGAAAACAACACTTTTGTTTCCTTTAAAAATTGTACTTTAGGAAAATTGCACTTTCTAAAATTGGTACTTTTTTTTGGAAAAAAAAACTAAAAAATATTACTTTGCAAAAAACAATACTTTTTAAGAAACATCTTTTGAAAAATGTAGTTTTTTGTAATTAGTACTTTCCAAAAACAATACTTTTTTTGAAAAATAACCTAAAAATAGTATGTACTATTTAAATATGATTTTTTAATAGAAATTATCAAAAACAACACCTTTTAAAAACTAGTACTGTCCAATTTAGTACTTTTCAAAAATAGTAAAAAAATAAAACTTTTCAAAACTGGCAAAAATAGTACATACTTTAAAAAAAAAAGTACTTTCCGAAAATAGTATATTTTAAAAAGAGTTAAAACTAGTATTTTTTTAAGCAAATTTTTTGAAATACAATACTTTCTAAAAATCTATTTTCTACAAAAAAATCCCCTTTTTGAAAATTAGTACTTTTTATAAATATTACTTTTTCAAGATAGTACTCTAAAACAAAAATTCTCATATGTATCGGAAATAAATGCAAATTTTTATTATTTATATAAATTTCAGTTCAAAGTGCATCTAAAAATTTTTTTGTTGATATTTTAGTGTATTTTTCAAAGCCATTTCAACACGGCAACACTTTTTATGCATTTTTCATATGTATTTAAAGAGAGACACTTTCTAAGAATTTTAATTGAAAATCATGATTTTCTAGAGTATAAACAGAGATTCCTTTTGAAATTAAAATATTTTTTTATTGTATAAAAGAAGGAAAATAATTAAAACACTCACCTGTTGTTGTCGCTATCAATGATTCTTTCTTTTTATTTTCTATTTTAATCCACAACGAATAAGAAAAGGGTTCAGCTTTAAATGGTTTTTTCTTCAAAGAAAACCAATTTTTAATCGGTTTGATTTATTAACTTTTGTTATTTTTTTTTTTTTATTAATTTTTTTTTATTTTTTTATTTTACAATTATTTTTGACAGTTTAAAAGAAAACACAGGCAACAAGAAGTATGATTAATTTTTTGACACATTCATTGAATAATTATTTTTAATTTGTTTTGTTTTTTGTTTGTTTTCTGTTTCTATTATTGAAATATCATACACTTTTTAACACTCATCTGATGCTCATTTCCAAAACATTTGAACAAAAAAAAACAAAAACAAATGCTTACACACACGCACACACTGTTAATGAAATCAAAACAATAAACAACAGAATTTACTGCAGACTCTGCCTCTGCTCATATATGAACGTGTGCACTCTTTACTAGTTGTTGTTCTTGTGGCTATGGATGTTAATATTGTTAGTGTTGCTGTTATTGATAATAGTAAGAAAAAAAAACAAAAATAGTGTATGTTGTTTAGTTGTTGTTGGGAAACCACCATGATGTTTTGGTAGTTTTCTTAATAACGAAATGTGGAACATAGTACATTGCTTACGATTGTGGGAGAAAAGTTAGGCTGAGAGAATGCTTTGAAGATACACAGATAACGGTCTCAACTATAATGGCTACTCAACTAATCGCAAAAGTGTGGTGGAGGTGAACAATGAATCCCTTTTAACTATGATATGCGAGTTATTTTAAGAAATCGCTTTTAATTTCAAAAACAAATAGAGAGAGAGAGAATTTGTATTTGTATCACTATTATTACAATTACCACTGTGCGTTTGTTTGTTTGGTTTTTTTTTTGTTGACACTTTAATTGCGTAGCAGAGAGCTGTAGAATAGCTTTTTAATTTAAGAAAATTCATTTTCTAGTAAATTTTCCAATGTTTTTTTTTTTCTTATTCTTTGTTTATATTTAAATTAATTTATTTAATAAAATTCTTTAAATATTGTATTTAATTTCATAAAGGAAAAGAAAAAATTAAATGAATGGTTGGATTGCATTAACAAAGAACTGGTAGAAGCAAGAAAAGAAAATAAAAACTTTCCATTTAAACTTGAGATACAAATTGGATGAGTGAGAGTGAGAGAAACGAGCGACAGAAGGGAAACATTTACACGCAAGTGTAGTCAATCTAGTGATTTTAATGAGGTTCCTCATTTAGCGGAAATTTTTCTAAACCTGGATTCAGGCTGTTTTTCTAAAATTCTAATGAAAAACAAACCAGCTGATAGCTGTAAAAATATTCGACATACATAAATATGTATGTCAAGTGGTAGAAGTTACTCAATTTTATGTTAATAAAGTACCGAATGGAGCCAAGCACATCAGATAGTTTAAATAGTCACAGTATAACGCATGACGGTTTAAAAGCACTGTTGACATTTGGCATATTTCCTATCTTTCCATTACTTTTTTCCAGTTTCATTAACAAATTTCCCAGCTAACCGGGCAATTGATGTACTGTAATTTTATTCGGTTGTTGTATTGGGTATAGTTTTGAGAAACTTTACAGCGTAAGTAGTTAGTATTGCCTGGCCATTTTTGATATAATTCTCATGGGCGGGGTTCAGCCGTTTTTAATAGAAATCGAACCTGTATTGTTTAGGTTTGTGGTCAAGTGCGTTAAGCAAGATACTTTTAAAAATGAGTTATTAATTACAGAGCAATTATATACATACATAATTGGCCATTACAACCCTTCTGTCAGGATTACGGCCTAGCTTCTCACAGAGCAATTATAAGTTCTTATTTAATTTATCATTACAATTCTATAGTCAGAATTACAACCTAGCATCGCACACCGCACAAGTTGTGTATGTAAATTTTATCCATGAGTGGCGGCACCTACAGTTTGAAGTGTGGACAATTTTTAATTTACTCTAAGCGGTTCTGCCAAAACACTGCTAAGACAAAGTCTCCGCAGAAATGATTGTCCATATTTCGGTTTGTTTGAGATGACTGAGTCAGGGATTAAACCAGGGCTTGTCTAAAAACTTAAAGCACTGCCTACTAGAATACAGCGACTTCTCAGTAAATAAGTAAAGTAATGCGAACACTAATTGGAAATGGATATTTCAGTAACACAAGGTTACGAATCAGACTTCAGGTGATTTCAAGAAGATGATGTGCACGTATTGCAATCGTGAGAGATAATATTGAAGAAAAGGACTTGTGGAAGTTTGGTGGATTCAATGCAAAGGAAAGGCAATAGTACAAAATTTAAAATTTTTTTATCCAGTTTTTAAAGCAAATTTGTTTAAAGGCCATTATTATAACTTGCCGCTAACTAAAGGGAGAATTTTAAAGGGGAGATAAATTGTTTTTAATTATTATAAGTGGACAATAAAGTAGAAGTGAGCATTAAGCTAAAGGGAGGACCTTAAAGTTAGGTTTATGTTAGAACTTGCCATATTATACATTATATTCAATATGGTAACTTCCTATATAAACAAAATGAGGAAACACAACAAAAAAGAGGCCCTTCGCTGCGACTGCGTTTAAAAAAAAAACTTGTTTAATTGAGCAGTTTTATCGACATTGCTCCGGCACTGCCATATTTTTGGAAAAGTTAACTTTATCTGTTGTAATAACGAAAATAAGGTTAAGGTAACTTTACAGTTAACTTTAGCTAAAGCTTCCTTTAACTAAGCCCAAGTTTAAAGGCAAGTTGGAATAATGGCCCTAAATCTCGTCCATAACTGATCAACATAACCCTCAACATCTCTAAAGTTTTTAGAAGACATAAAAAAAATATAATTTATGTAAGGTGACCCTAATTTTTTGGCGGTAACTGTATACATATTTCTTCACGACCCAATAATTTTCTAATTAATCTTATAATTTTCCTAAAGAATAAAAGTAAACGCACACACTTCTTCTTTAAAGTTAGAAATTAAATTTCTCTTAAACATAAAGTCTATTATTTAAGCGCTTTTTATAATTTGCATTTGTTTTCAACACTGGTAGTAAAGAGTAGAATGTGTAATAAAAAATTGAACATGACAGATCAATACATATAAATGTGGAAGAAAAAACAAGATTTTTTTTGCTTTTCTTTTCTTTTGTTTGTTTTTTTTTGCATGGAAACAATAAGAAAACCTACAGGAAATGAAATGGAAAATTAGTGAAAATGATTCAACAGAAATAAAAACAAAAGATTTATAGAAAATAATTACAATTAAAATTAAATTTAATTAAAAAGAAAATTCTTCAATTATCTTATATGCATGTATTTATCCTTTAAAACAAAGAGTTTAAGTTTATTGCTTTGGCAGCACCACACTCTCTTTTTATTGTTTTCCTTCAAATACACACGCTACTACTCTTAATTAAATTCTTTAATTAATACAACAAAAAGGCTATTTAATGAGACTCTTTTCATTGTTTTTGTTTCCATAATACATTTCCCATTTCATTTTTTGTATTCCAATTTTACTCTTCTGATTATGAACAAGAAACTCTTGTTATTGGAGAAATTCAATTCGAACAGCTGTTTTAATTAAGGGTACAGGCAGAAAGTAGAACAACAGTGAGCGCGTTTGTATTTGCATGTGTGCCATCCATGATGTTTGTTTTACATATTTTGATTAGAAAAAAAAACAACAAAAACAACAACAACAGTACAACAGTAATAATACTTAACTAAGAACAATTGGAAACAGCGATAACGTTTAATTTATAACAACTGCAACAACAACAACAAAAACATCAACCACAATTAAATTAAGAGCGAAAGAGAGTAAGTAAAAGGGTAGGCAAAGTAATATTGGAAAGAAAACACCATATTAAGCAGAAAATAATTTAGAAAAATGAAAAACGAAATTCTTTAGAAAATGCAACATTTTTAACAATACATTTGGAATTTTTTGTTGTTGCTTTAATAATTATTTATTATGATGAGGTATTTTTTTGTATTCTAAAAAATTTGCTTTCGTTAACAACTTTGTTTCTTTTTTTAGCATTCCGTTTTTAACCATTTCATTTCAATTTTTTTTTCTTTTCGTTTTCGTTTAGAACTCTCTTTTACTCTCTATTTTTTTTTTTTCTTTTTTCGGTTTTGGTAGCCAACACGAGGCTTTTTTCAATAAAATTTAATGGAAAAAAAAATCTTTTTAAAAATTCAATTTTAAAGGTTTTAATTACACTTTTATTTTGCTTTTCTTTTTAATTACGTCGTTAAAGATCTCAAAGATCACTTTTTCGTAATTGCTTTACTTTGCTAAGCTTTTTTTATCTCGGAAATTTTTGCCGTGATTAGGTATATTTTTTTTTCATTTTCTCTTCAATTTATTTTCTTAATCTTTTGCACGTTTTATTATGATAACATTTTTATTTATTATAAACAGCACATTTTTTGTATATTTTATTACCACTTTTTCTTTCTTTTTTTTTGCTTTTCAATACGAACACTTAATTTAAACAAAAGCTTTCAAACAAAAACTCTTTAAACTCCACTCTATAATGACGTGAGTTTTAATTCGGTTTTGTTTTACAAATCGTTTACACGTACGAAAACAAGAAAAAACAAAAAACACGTACAATTAGTTCAACAGTTAACGAAACACTGAAATTGACTGCAATTTACCAATTCCATATTGTTTTTCCAGCAATGAAAACAAAACAAAAATCTTATTCTCCCCCCAAATAAACCACTTTTTATTCTCTTATTAGTGTTTTATGCTTGGAATACAGTGTGTGTAACACTCTTTTGTTAAGTTAAACACACGAAAGAAAAAAACGCACGCACACACACATACATTGTGTTTTAGTAGAAGCAGCAACAGTTTGTTTTTGCATACGAATGTTGATCTGTTACCATTTCATTCCACAGCAATATCAGAACTCAATAATCGTTGTTGTTTCTACTTCATTGGTCTGTTACTGTTTCTCTATTTGTTTGGACAAAAATGAAAAGAGAGCAGCCATAACTGCACTGTATTTCTGTTTCAAAATGGTTGTGTTTTAAAAAAAGAGATCAACACAAACTCCCCTATGCCTATGTAAAAACAAAAAGAAATGTTTCTGTTTTAAACGTTTCTGTACCTCTATTGTTTTGATAAATGCTACAACAGCAAAAACAACTTCGTGGTTTACACAAATCCATGAAACTTGCTTGCAAGTGAGCAATTGTATGTGTGAAAGAGTGAGAATTTTATAAATAAAGAGATGTAACCAAAAGAGAATAAAACAAAGAGCAGTACGTACAATAACAATATTGCCAGATGCTAAAAAATCAGTAAATGATCGTTATGAAATTAGGCAAATGGTGTTATGCGAAATACCCTACGCAGTAATTAAATATTTTCAAACTAATGTCTTGTAATGACAATCTTTATTAAAAAAGCAGGATTTATGGTGTCAATATGGCAATTTGAAAGTGTTATAATAACAATTACTATTAAAACAAATTTAAGAAATTTTTGTTGTAAAACGTTATACAAAAAATTGTTAAGACTTCTATACGACATGTACGACGTGCGTACGTGCGTACGACACATTTAGTGGGTTCAAAAACTGTGACTTGGCAAGGCCGTCTGTTGTAAAATTTGGCCGAATTGTTAAACTCACATTGCAAAACATAATCTGAAACAGTGCATATGCAATGTAAAAACTGTTTTAGCAGCAAACTTTCATTGCAGTGAAATGTTTTACATAAAGATGCCGTCAAGGAATGCAACTATGGACTCATGTATAAAATATATCTGCCACCGTTTGCATATAAAATAAAGCCAATGATTCTGGCAGCTGAGCTGCCATCCACAAAGGATGCTAAATATTTTAAACATGAGTTTACGAATCCTATGCATTGTAAAAATGCTTTGCTACTTGCATTTCAAGTTTCTGTTTACAAGAGAGCGGGTGGTTTTGCGTATACTCAATATATAATGAGAACGTACAACATTAAGAGAAAATACGAATGGAAAATTCACATACGTACGGCCTTCTTCGTTGCTAATCACAAATATGGATCGCGTAACAAGTGAACAAGGCATATACATCTTTAAAACTGTCTGCAAAAGGAGTAATTCAGAGGCGACTACTTTTCAAGGATTACGGCTTAATTTTGGTCACCATAATCAACATAATTTGCAAGGAATTTGCTATATGATAATGAAATTTGAAAAAATTGAAAGTATTATAGTGGTAGTTGTTCCCAAGCATCATCGCAATCTGCGCACTGTCCAAAATACCGCTTCTGTTAGAGAAATTGTGGCGGATATTCACATTTTGTTGATTCCACTAGGTGTATATTATAAGTTGTTAGCGCATAAAGGCGTAGATACCCTGATTGATTGCTAAAGTAACAGACTTTAAATACTGATTTTTCAAACATAACTTTGTTTATCGATGAGCTTCTTATTTCTCATCAGTAGTTCGGTGACCAAGCAAAATTGTCACATATTGGGTTCGGAAAACCCAAAAATAATTATTGAAAAGCCTTTGCATTAGAAAAAAGTAACTGTTCGTTGTGTTTTATAGACTGAATGTATCATTTTTCATAAATTACGATGGAGTTACTATCGATTTAAAGTGTTGTGACCGTATAACAACCGATTTGGTTTCAACAAGACATTGCCGCGAACCACATAACACGATCGCAGACTTTCTAGAAAGAGTAGTCTTATGTTTTGATGACGTCAATTGCCCATTAAGATAGTTTAATGCAATTAAGTCGGATAATACCCCTATCAGCTAAAAAAACCTTTCAAAAAAGTTTACAAAAATTTAATAAATAAAGCTGCTTAAAGTTTAATTCAGTGAGCAAAAAATTTCAAATTTTTTAAACAAAACCATATATTCTATAAAACAATATGGAATTATAATTATAGAGCCCTAACAATTTTTGTAATCCCTTAAATCCATTTAAGTCTCCATCATATTTATTTATTTAATTTATTCCTATGTTTAGTGTACTAAAATCCTCTGCGTCAAATCAATTATTTTATTTAATCTGGCATCACTTTTAGCACGTTCACTTCAATGTTTCATGCCATTGTTGAATTCCAATTTATTCCGTTTTTATAAAATAGGCGCGTGTTTTATTTCCATAACATTTCTTGTAAGCGAAAAAAAACTCATTGTTTACACTACACAATACCAAAGAAACACACAAAGAAGTTCAACAACAACAACAAGACAAATTTCATTGTGAATGTATGAGTTGGCACACGAGTGGCGAACTTAGAGGTAAACAAACACAAAAGAAACTTGTTTGCAAACAACAACTGTACTGTGTGACCAACAAAGCAAGCAATTAAAAAATACTCGTAAAACAATCAGCTGTTGTACAAAGTTAATAGCGAACAACAACAATAAACTGCTATTTGTACAGAGTGAGTACAAACGAGAATTATTATCTATTTTTTAATGAGACAGAGAGAGAGTTTTAAAATATAAACAGGCATCCTTTGTTTATGATGTTTGTGTGTGCGAGCATGTATTAAAAATGTGTTTTGCTGGCGAGTTACTAAAATCAGCTGTGTGCGAAATAACTAAATAAACGAAACGAATAGAACACAACAAAAGAATAAGAAAGAAAAACAATCAATAAAGGAACTGCTAAGGCCAACGCATCCATTTATTCTCAACTTTTTGAAGAGACAGAGAGTTCTTAAATATAAACAAACTGCATGTGGTTGCGTGTGTAAAAAAATACATTTTGCCAGCGAATTAGTATAATCAGCTGTGAGTAAAATAACGAGTTGTAGTCGTTTAAACCTTAAAAGGTAACAGGATAGCTAAAGGGTACTTTATATTAAAAATTCAGCATAAAGAATTAAATTTTTTAGAAACACTGAATTCAAATTAAAAATATACGAAATAAATTGTAAAATTTTAATTGTAATTTAATTGATGCATGTTTAACCCTTCAAAGGCTTTGAAAAAGTTGTTCTTTTCATTTTTCTTATTTATATTTCAATTTTTATAACAAAAATAATTAAAAATTAATAATCTTTGTACTCACTTGCTCTATGTCGAAATCCCATTCTGGTGAAGGGGAACGTAAAGACCGTTCTGCCGGCGGTGTGCCCTGGGCGGGAGAACCATGTGGTTCTTCCGGTATTACAGCAAAACGGCCTCTTTGTAGAATGGGTGAGATGGTGCCATAATTTGCTACAAAAAGAAAGAGAAAAATTGTTTTAAAGCAGTGCCGCTAAAAAAATTCTTCTGAAAGACTAATTCAGCTGACAAAAATGTTAAAATTCTTGATAAAAATAACTGTAACAATATTTAGTGGAATTCAGCTTAAGAAACCTTAGCTGAATTGAGTTTATCCATCAATTATGTTCTTCATAATACGATTAATACACAGAAACATTCAATTCAGCTACTAAAAAAATAATTCTGGAGGCAAAAATGTTAAAAAAAAATTTTAATTAAAAAAATATTTAAAATAATTTAAAGCAATTCAGCTATAAAAGCCTAGCTGAATTAGTTTTAAATTTTAAAATTCTTGATTAAAATAATTGTAACTAGTATATTTAGTGGGATTCAGCTAAAGAAACATCAGCTGAATTGAGTTTATTCATCAACTATGTTCTTCATAACATAATTAATACACAGAAACATTCAATTCAGCTGCTAAAAATTTAATTCAGGAGGCAAAAATGTTCTAAATTTTTAATTAGAAAAAATATTTAACATAATTTAAAGCAATTCAGCCATAAAACCCTAGCTGAATTAGTTTTAAATTTTAAAATTATTGATTAAAATAACTGTAACTAGTATATTTAGTGGAATTCAGCTAAAGAAACCTTCCATCAACTAGGTTATTCATAACATAAGTAATAAATAGAAACATTCAATTCAGCTGCTAAAAAACTAATTCAGCAGGCAAAAATGTTCAAAATTTTTAATAAAAAAAATATTTAAAATAATTTAAAGCAATTCAGCCATAAAATCCTAGCTGAATTAGTTTTAAATTGGCAAACTGCTCTAAATAATAATGGTAAGTTTGTTAAACATTCGAATTTAATATATTTCTTGCAATTCAGCTACAGAAAATGTAATACCGCGGGAAAAAATCAGTATATTTCGAAAAAATCTGTTTAATATGCAATTACTGAAATTATTTGAAAGCAATTCGGCTACTAAAAACTTAATTCAGCTAGCAAAAATATCAAAATTCTTGATTTAAATAACTGTAACTAGTATATTTAGTGGAATTCAGCAAAAGTAACCTTAGCTGAATTGAGTTTATCCATCAACTAGGTTCTTCATAACATAATTAATACATAGAAACATTCAATTCAGCTGCTAAAAACTAATTCAGGAGGCAAAAATTTTCAAAATTGTTAATTAAAAAATATTTAAAATAATTTAAAGCAATTCAGCCATAAACTTCTAGCTGAATTAGTTTTAAATTTTAAAATTCTTGATAAAAAATACCTGTAACTAGTATATTTAGTGGAATTCAGCTTAAAGAAACCTTAGCTGAATTGAGTATATCCACCAACTATGTTCTTCATAATATAATTAATACATAGAAACTTTCAACTCAGCAGCTAAAAAACTAATTCAAGAGGCAAAAATTTCCAAAACTTTTAATTAAAAAAATATTTAAAATAATTTAAAGCAATTCAGCCATAAAATCCTAGCTGAATAAGGTTTAAATTGTCAAACTTCTCTAAATACTATCTGTAAGGTTGTTGAACATTCGAATTTAATATATTTCTTGCAATTCAGCTACAGAAAATGTAATTCCGCGGAAAAACTCAGTATATTTTGAAAAAATCTGTTTAATATGCAATTACTTAAATTATTTTAATCCCATTCGGCTACTAAAAACTTAATTCATCTGGCGAATATTTTAAAATATTTAGTAGAAATTATTTTTTAATCATTTAAAATTACTCAACTAAAAAAATCTAGCTGAATAAGTTTAAAATTGCCGAATTTCCATAAATAATGTAATTATTGGACCATTATAACATATTTGCCTCAATTCAGCTACTGACAACTGAATTCAGCTGACGGGAATTTTAGTATACATGAAAAAAAACTTTGTTTAAATTAATTTAAATCAATTCAGCGGAAGAAAACCCAGCTGAATGGGTTTAATAATAAATAAGGTTTTAATAAATCATTAAATATAACATATTTGCCTCAATACAGCTGCCTGAAAAACCTAATTCTACCCAATAACAATGCCTTTTTGAAATACATATTTGTAAGCAATTCAGCTGGGAAAATAAAAACAATTTTTTATTTCTTTTCTTACTTACATGTTGGCATTAAACGAAATCGACCCAAAGTTGTTTCTGGCGGTCCTTGAGGTTGGGTCGATGTCACACGAAAGCGACCACGTCTAGCGGCGGCTACTTCTTCGTAGCCTCCACCACCGGTATTTGGCATTTTCGTACCGTTATTTTTTACTGAAAAAAACAAATAAAGAAATTTAAATATTATTTGCTGTAGAAAACGTAAGAGTTTGAATTTAATTTTTATTTGGCTCTTTACCAAAAAAAAGCAAAAAATGGGAGAAAGAGTATACAAAGGTCAAAAATATATAACCGTTCGTACACTAACAACATAGACTTGCTAAGTCTAATGTCCTTTAAGCATGCAATGTAACAATAACAACAACAACCGCAATGATTTACACAGAAACAAAGTCATTCATTGTAAACAACAGGGCGAATAACAAAAAAAAAACAAAGTAGACAAAAACAATAACAAAATCTACAATCAATATGGCCAAAACAAGAACAAAACAGGACAAATAAGTAGTAAACAAGTTACCGTTAATCAAAAGCGGCTACATGATACCCTATACTGCTTGCTGCAGCCTGCAGAACTCGTATAATTTTTTTCAAGAGAAGATTTCAAAGCTCTACTCTTTCTCCTATTCTCTTTTTATATATTCACCACCCTCTAAGTTGTCTGTACTCAAACTCTTTTAAAATACTACATATCTCCTGAGAAAGAGAGAGAGAGAGAAGGAATACAGAAGATATAGTGCTTAGATTCATTTTACATGCAGTGCTGCCACAATAAAAACCGTTTTCATTTGGTAAGCATTCATTCCTTACCATCTCGCCTTGCATAGGCTATTGCCAGAATGCAAGATTGTTGCCTCTGTTCTCAAACACAATTCTGCAGCCGCATGTCTTGGAACCTTCAGAATTTCTTTCTGAATATTTGTACCACATGCAGTAGCACTCTTAAGCTTATTTTTTCACTATATTTTCTGACTTTTGTGACTAGCTTACGTAGGCTTCTCTTATCTATTTAACTCATCATTACAACCCCTTTTAAGTCAGGATTACAACCTAGTTTCTTACATAATTTTATACATGAGTGGCGAGACTTATGCTATGTTCAGACATGCACTTTTATTGAGTCAATATTGAGTCAATATTTTAAGTGTTCAGACATAATAATATACCCAGAGTAACTGCTTATTCAATATTCATTTGACAGTTGGTAAACAAAACAGGTGGTTGTTTCAACAACATTGTTTTTTTTTTTTTTGTTTGTCATTGTTGACATTTGAGTTGTCAAGTATCAACAGAAAGTGTTCGAATAATTGTAATATGCGCACTGAACATACTTATGACAGTGTTGTATTTTAAGTTTTACTCAATATTATAACAATTTGCGTATTTATTGCGCAATAATTAACTGAAACTTTTATATGAAATATTGAGCTCAATTATGGCGTTTATTGCGATTTATGCAATAAAACATAGTACAGTTTAAAGTCAACTTCGAACGACAAATTTTTGAGGAACTTTTCACTCTCAGAGTTTTTGCCAGAAGACTGCTTACAGAAAGTAGTGGAAACAGATATGCTGTTCATAATTTGGTTTGATTGAGATGTCTGAGCAAGAGATTAAACCACGGACTTACGTCTAATAAGCCAACACACTACCTACTAGACTACAACGATGTTGGCCTAGCTTTAGAAGACAAATGGACCAGTAAAACGGAGCTGTCCTGGTGGATTATCCGGCTTTAGAATCTCTGTAATTTTTATCTTTTCATTCGCTATTCGGTCATCGTTAAGGGCTGCTTAGCCACAAAGAAAGAAATCAACTGTCTTCTTTCCTTCCACATCGTCACAGTTACATTTGTGGTTATTAAACTATACTCCAGTTATTCATGGCATGCTGTCAATCGGTTAGTATCCGATCAGTAGAGCCACTATTATGGATATATCTGATCTATTAGTAAACATGGGCACATATTGTTATATTGAGCCCTTATAATTCTCAAAAGCCCACTGGATTTGATGTCTCCCCACCAAGCTTCTCTAAAGGCCAAGATCTCTGCCTGAAAGACATTCGAACTATTAAAATTCAAGTGATTGGTGACTCAGTTTAAGTTTCTAAGCGTTATTCGGTTGTTAAAGAGTACAACCCTATTCTGCTTATATTTAAACTTTAGTTCAAAGGTAATTAATAACTGCCTAGCCTTCCCAGATCGATGTTTTTTAAACCTATAAATGAATAACCTGATATTACGAATTGTTAAAGCCATGTGATGTAGTTAAGTTAAGCATTCCATGACAACGAAGTATTAAAATACTGTTATAAAACGAACGAAGAAATTTTGTATTCAATTGCGTGGGAGTGAGTGAGAGAGAGAGAGAGAGAGAGAGGTGGTTTCACCACCACCCACCCACTCAACCAAAGGCAATCACTTCCACAGACCATTACTTTGGTTTTTTTGTTTTTGTTTTCGTTTTTCTGTGTCATAATGATGGATTAATGGCACATAATTGAATTTCTGATGATTTCTTTACACAACCTTCCCTCTCTATTTTCATTTACATACGTCATATCTCCTTGCAATTGTTCATGATCCATGGTTATCCGTCTGTTTTTGCTCACTTGTTGTGCCTGCGACTTTGTCATTTATTTTTAAGGGCGCTTAGGAAATGCCATTTCATTTGGCAAACAAATTACAGTTACACAGTCCCTTAAACGTCATTATCATGATTGACATTGTCAAGGTGATATGAGTGAGTACTCACTCACATGCAGGTCAGATTCAGTAGGTGTCCCAAGGAGTTTTACAAATTTTAAATGGAAAATCTGACAAAAAAAAAAGCTTTCAAAACCAGTGAATTTCAAATTTAAATTTGACACAGTGGTGGGCTAAAATATGTTGATGAAAATGCAAGGAGAAGAAGACTCATAAATTTTTGAAAGGCAGCAGTAACTAAAAAAAAACTATGCCCGAGAAGAAAGAGAGAGTCTCAAGTGTTTAGTAACAGTATTCACGATCTCCTGTGAGCAATGCAACAGAAATCTGACGTCGATACACTCTATCATTGCACTCTATCATTACGCCTGACGTAGTGTATTATATGAGACTGTGAATCGCTACTGTGGAGTATGTTACTGCACCCCATAATGGTGATTCAAAACGTGGCCACTTTCCGTGTATTAAGCTATGATTGTGCCGGACAAAATCATTGCATCCGGAAATAGTGACTGTTTGCTCTGTATTATGGTCTGGAATTGAAATCGGATACTATTTCATATTTTCACAGGAAAGTCAAGAGTACAACTCCTTATAGTATCCCCCGAACCACGACATCTGTACCATAGCAGTTTCCTAAATAACTGATGATTGACTCTTTCAAGGAAAGACCTCTTTCAAGGAAAGCAGTCCGAGCATATTCTTTGTACATGTAGTAGGTAATCTGGCCGTATATAAATATGTTATAAAAAAGCATTCAAAACTATCGCTAAAATGCTGTCTGAACATTTAATTTTGTACTCCACTGTAAATTTTGCCTTTTGTTCTTTGTTTAATAAATTTTTTTTTTGAACGTGAAAACACCTGAATTTACTGTAAAATATTTTTTCAATTGTTGCCAAAAATAATAATCATGAGCAACACTTACCCTTTCACACACACAGACAAATAAAGAGACTTGCTTCTTCACTCTCTGTATAATCAATGATAATATTAAATGAGCTCTCTTACATATGTACACCTACAACTACCCCTACACAAGCATACACATCTACACTTAAACATTTAATTACAAAGAAATAATTCTTAGACTCAATTGAATTACAACAACAACTAAAAGGGAACTAAGGGGATAAAACGGGAAATTTATTTCAAATCCGCAAAAATTTACTCATCTAACGGAAATTAAAAATAAAACAGGTTTTGCTGCTACGCTCTTCACAGAGTCTATCACAGAGTCTTACTTATTTGTTTATGGAATGTTTTATTGACAAATTTGTAACGGTATAAATAAAGAAATGATAAACGGTTTTTAAGAACTTTAAAAACATATGATTAAAGACATTTCAAAGCAATTTCACATTTAAAGTTAAATAAAATTTAAATAAAAAATTTTTAATATAAAAAAAAAAATTAAAATCAAATACAGTAGCGATCATAATTAAAGTACTCCTACAATAATATTTTTTTTTTGTAAAAATAAAATTGTTTAAAATTTATAGTTAAGAAAAACATGTTTTGATTAAGAAAAAGAATTAAAGAACGGCTTGGAGGATGTCAAATTATTAATAACGTCAGATGATATTCCTTTCACTGCTATTTTCATAGCTTCAAATAAAAATTGCTTCAGCTATAAGTTTCCTATCTAAATATAGTAAAATGAAAGGTCTAAAAATTAACCTACAGAATACAAGGTTTTTCACTAGGAAATAGAAGGTATCAAGAATCACTCCTCCCGGACTGCATTCAATTTCGGACTGCGGTCTTGGGGATTGTTCTCAATACCAAAATTTTATGGAAGAAGAATATTCTCGAGAAAGCCTGTGAAGCTTATCTGGGTCTCCTTAGAAGTCACCGTGGTCTAGTAGATAGTGTGTTGGCTTATTAGACGAAAAGCTCGAGTTCAAATCCCAGGTCAGACATCAAAACGAAAATATGAAAATATTTCTTCGGCGACTTCCTCTCTCTGAGCAGATTTCTGGCAAAAACTCTGAGAGTAAAAATTGCCATGAAAAGCTTCTCAAAAATCTGTCGTTCGGAGTCGACTTTAAACTGTAGGTCCCGCTACTCATGTATAAAATTAACGCGCACAACACGAGTGGTGTGAGAAGCTAGAACGTTGTACAATGGGTCAATTCGACCTCCGGGTACTGTACTTGTCACAGTTGACAAGTACACGTCCTCTAGCTTTACCTAACTTATCTGGCTCTCTATAAGCTAGCCTTTAGGTAAAGATGGGAGTGTCAAACCCTTCGTTACATTCTGACTATAAACCGATAATGCTGTAAGAATCAACTGTCTAGAGTCTGATGGAAAGTAGCTGCAAAGCAATACAACAACACTATATTCTAGATAACGTTAGAAGGCAACCTTCTATCCCCATTAGCAATGCCTTGAGAACTTACATTGTCTAGGCCAGTTTAGGCAACATAAAACTGCCTTAAGGTCACCTTAGTCAAACAGGTAGTGTGTTGGCTTATTGGTTATACCCGATACCCTGGTTCAAACCTCAGCTCAGACAGCATGAACAAAACAAAATATAAAAAAATATTTCTTCGATGACTACCGTCTCAGCAGTCTGCTGGCAAAAACTCTACGAGTAAAATTTAACTGTCATGAAAACTTTTCTACGGTTCTGAGTCAACGTTAAACTGTAGGTTCTGCCGCTCGTGGATAAAATAAGCACACTATATGGATGGTGTAATAAGCTAGGTTGTAATCCTAACTATAAGTTATGTAATTAAGTTACAAGGGACGCTTTAATTATGAACGACACTGTATTTAAAAAAATAATTTTCTTTTGTTTTATAACACTAACCCTTTGAATGGCTTAAAAATATTAAATTTCTTTTTTTTTATTATTAAAAACGATATATTTTTTACTTTTTTTTGTTTTATTAAGCTTATTTTCTATTTTAATTTTTTTTTTTTTTTTTGCAAGTTTTTATTTATCTCACTTTCTTAATTTCTTATTTTTATTTTTATTTATGTTTTAAATTTTTTAAAAATTTTCTTTTATTTTCTTTTACTTTTTTAATTATTTTTTTTTTAAATTTTTTATTTTTTCTCTCTTTTATAATTTTTAATTTTTTAATGCATTATTAACATTATTTCGTATTTTTATTTCCTTTATGTTTTTCCTTATGTTTTTTTAAAATTTTCTTTTATTTTTTTTCACTTTTTTTAATTATTTTATTACAGTATTTTTATATGTAATTTTTTATATTTTTGTAATTAAAAAATATAATTTTTTCACTTTTTAATTTTTAAACTTTTTTTTAATTTTACTTTCGTTAACTTTTACTGAACAAAAATTTTCTTTTATTTATTTATTTTTTTTTTGCACTTTTTTGTTGTTGTTATTATCATATATTCATTTTTGTTTAACATGCTGCTATGTGCAGCATTTTTTTTTTCTTTTCTTTTCTATTTTCTTTTTTATTTTTCTGTAGGGTTTTATGCAATCTTTTTGACTTTTCTTTTCTTTCACGGTTTTCTTGTATTATTTTTAAGTCATAAATAATTTTCAATACTTTTTCACATTTTTTACATTCAATTTTAATAATTCTTTTTTTAATACATTTTCTTTTAGTGGAAATTATGTTTTCTTTTCCATAATTTTCTTTAGATTGCCTTCTTTTTTTTTACTATCATCATCTATTGTTGTTTGTTGGTGGTATTACACTTGGTTGAATTGCTGGGATGTTATGGTTGTGAGCAGAGTAAATCAAAAAACACACTGTGTCTGCATTTGGGAAAATTGCAAAAACAAAAACAATAACAAAAAACAATAATAGCAGACACTCTTTTATTTCCAATCAACAGAAATAAAGAAAATTCTCTCTCTCTCTCGTATTAAATACATCCAAAGAAACAAAACAAAAAATCGGGAAAAATCTTTAATAACAACAGCGAACATAAAAGAAACAAAACTCTCTCACTCTCTCTCAATCTCGCAATTCAATTCATCCATAGAAAATGGCACACAACAAAAGGGAAAAATCTTTATTGACAGGCAAACTCTGTGCAATGAGAACATGAATGTCTGCTTTTCTCAAAACAGACCAGTAGAAAGAAAAAAACGGTTTATTATTGTATACAATATTTTTCCAATTAGAATGCGCATGTTTCGTACAACCAGCAAGAAACAAATCAGAAAACGCGTGAGAGAGTGTTAGTAATGTTTTCCTTTTCTTCAGGGGCATCTATTACAGTTAAAGTATGAGCGAATACAACAAAAACTTTTTCTCTCAGTGTTTATATCAGCTGTTGCTGTTTAAAGAAAACAGTGTTGCCGTTTAGCAAAAAAAAAAAAATAAAAACCCATGAATGAAATTAAATGTTGCCATCAACGTGAATATTTTGCATATTTTGTCTTAATAAAGAGAAAATATTAAATATGAGTATTGATGACTTTATTATCATTGCGATTTCCATTATAGAACAAATATGCAGTGGTGTGATGGTGTGAATGGGCAACCGACTTTAAATATTGCATTAGAAGGACTAACACTTTACAAGGCACTCATCCAACCCGTACTTCTCTATAGCGCAGAGGCATGACCCCTATTAAGCACTGATGCAGCAGCTTTAAGAGTGTTCGAGAGAAAAGTCCTACGTAAGATCTTCGGTCCAGTGCAAGTTGGCGATGATTTCCGTATCTGATCCAAAAGTGACCTGTATGAGCTCCTCAACGACATAGACGTTGTGCAGCGTATTAACATCCAGCGTATTAACATCCATGTCGTTCGAATGGAGGAGGATGCTCCGGCGAGACGGGTATTTGATGCGGGAATCTGCGGAAGCCGGCGAAGAGGACGACCTTGTATCCGTTGGAAGGACCAATTCGAGGAAGCCTTGTCATCGAATGGTGCGACGAACTGGCGTAGGCGTGCAAGAAGAAGAGGCGCCTGGAAGGATTTGTTGCGGCAGGTCGGAGTCCGTTAAACGGGTTGTTATGACCAATTAAGTAAGAAAATAAGTAATTAGAAGCACTTTTTTATGTATGAATGCAGATGGAAATCCAAATTTAAAAAACGCTATAAGGCATTAGATAGGACCAGCAGCAGTCTTTAACTGTTGCGTTAGTTCGATTTTTTGTAAATGGAGATTCAAATCTGAATAAAAAATATCTCACAGTTAAATTCAACTACTTTGAAAGCCTTGGAATCGACAAATTCGGCACAATTGTAAGTACTATATACGAGATTTTATACATTGCAAAGTCGCCATAGTCTTGACTTATGAGACTTTCAAACCCCAGGTCAGACATCTCTAGCAAATCGAAATATGAAAAAATATTTTTTCGGCGACTTTCTTTCAACAGATTTCTGGCAAATTGCCGTCAAAAGTTTCTTAGAAATCTCTCGTTCGGATTCGACTTTAAACTACAGGTCCCGGCACTCATGTACGAAATTAACACACACAACACAAGTGACTGAAGAGTTGTAATAACAAATTATGTTATGTTGTGCTATACATACATTGCGGCAAGGCTTGACCTTACTTATAACGCTGCCAGTCTCTTAAAATTCCTTTATAATCATATCCATTTCTTATACTGTAAGTCGATTATGAGGACCATAATCACCTTATAAAGCTCAAAAAGTTGTCATTGCCATTCTCAATGGAAGATATTCAATAGATTTAAAAATCCCACAATCTTTGTGTTCAACTTTTTTTCATAACGCTCTCAAATATGTGCCTGGACAATATCGCTTGGCAACCCTGTTGAAGTTTAGACAAATGTCTCTGTGGCGTCTGATTAATTTATTAAAAAAGAGAAAAAATGTATCATACGTCACCTTAAACGTAAAAAGAAAATAAAAATAAAACGGAAACAAAGTATCATTTCCGTTTTATGTCCTGTGTGAAGAGTAAACAAGGGCAACACTTTTAATTCTTTAAAAAATCCTTTTTCACTTACTATTAACAATAAAGGAAACCAATATTATTTATTGTTGCAGTTCTTTGGAATTTTAAAAATTACGGACAAAAAGAAAAAATAAAATTTTCTCAAAAGAAAAAATACACATTCAAATATAACGTTTTTTGTTCTTACAACCATGCAGTGTTTAAAAAACTAAAGCTTTTCATTTACTATACCATACACCCAATAAATAAGAGTGCAATGCTCTCACACAAAACTGTTCTCTGTGACTCTTTACGAAAATTAAATTTTAAGAGAAATTCTATTTGTTTCTAAAATAAATTGTAGCGGTTAAAGACAAAAGAAAATATGCCGCAAAATATACTATACAATTGGCGATGATAAATAGAAAAAAAAATATACACACACACAGTTTCTTTTCAAAACAAATGCATTAAAACAGGCACTTGTTATAGCGCATTGCATTAATAGAATCACTACACATACATATGCACACTTACTCTCAGGCAAACAAGTTAGGCGCTGTTCACAATCTCTTTCTACCACGTTCTCGTTACTCATAGATAAAATAAAAACCCTTCTAAATTAAAACCGCTATGTACAGACAATAACAGCATCAAACCCCCTACAAGATAAAGCACTCTCTCTTTCTCTCTCTCTCTCTTTATATTAATACTCATTACTCGTTAAAAGAAAACACGTGAATTTCATTAAAGCATTGTAGTTTTTTTTTATTTATTTATGTCGTGTTATTTTTGATATTGCTCGTTTAAATCAATCATACACAAGGATAGTGTATGCTGTTTTTTTTTGTGCGTATGTGTATGTGTGTAAATGAACAGAAGCACAATGTATTATGAACTCATGAGTATGCGAGAGGAGTTGGGTTGGACTCACAAAAATAAAGAAACAAATAATAATGGAGTCGAAAGAGACCAAAACGAAAAAAGAACAGAACAGAACAGTGCAGACAATAAGAAACATGAGTCATAGAAAGCTAATCAGCATTCGTATTGTAAAATATTATAATTTTAATATAAAATTTAAAGATTATTTTCGATTAATAATATAAAATACATATTAATAATGAACGGTATAATTAAATAATATACAACAACAACAATCAATTGTTTTCACCATTTTTTCTTTTAAAAGTGATTGAACTTTGTGATGCACTTAAACACTTGCACGCAGGCATACACGTATTTAAAACACTACCCAGTAAACATTTTGGTTAGCAAATTGCATGGCCATAAGTAATGTTAAGATATTATGTTAAAAAATATTCAAAAATTTCGATTTCTCTGGATATTTAAAATTTTTTATGCTGAAGTATCTAGTAGGTGGTGTGTTCGCTTATTAGACGTAAAGCCCAGGTTCGGATCCCAGACGACTTCCTTTCAGCAGATTTCTGGCAAAAACTCTTGAGAGTAAATAAACCTGCCATGAAAAAGTTTCTCAAAATTCTGTCGTTCGGAGTCGACGTTAAACTGTAGGTCCCGCCACTCAAGCGTTAAAATTAACGCACACAACATGAGTGGTGTTGAGAAGCTAGGCCGTAATTCTGACTGAAGGGTTGTAATGGCCAATTATGTATGTATGTATGTATGTATGAAAAACAACTCCATACTGTAATAAAGAAATTAAAATCACGTGAAAATCTAATAGAATAAGTAGTAAAGGAACAAGGTCAGCGATATTTCATCAGGAATCAGAAAGAAATTTTCATATGAAACGGCGTTTAACTCTTAAATGAAAATATGAAGGAAGAATGAAACTTTAAAGGGAGATTTAGACGATCACACAAGTCGTCCTATATGTCAAATTTTCGCGAAGAAGAGATAGCGTATAGTAGCGAGTAAACTCAATACGTAATTAGGGCGCACCACACGGATGGTTGTAGTCCTGACTGAAGGCTTTAAATAGCTAACTGGAGAAGCTTTAGAATATTTAAGTGATCAAATAACCCAATCAACCCAACCCAAGTACCAGCTTAGATTTTTTTTGGGAGAATATCGTTTACTTTATAGGACATAATGTGTAACAGAGAGAGAAAGAGAGAGAAACATCCTACACGATAAAAACAAATTCCATAAATGAAGTCTGTTTGTTTTCGCATGCAAATGTTTGCTGGGTTATCATTCATTCAATTTACATGTGATTGCTTTAGAAAAGTAAAATACATAAAAACAAAAGCAAAAGTACTGTTACTTTCAATAGCACAAGTGATGCTGAGTGTTGTTTGCTCTACGAGTACTGTTAGCAGCAACTCAAAATAGGCAGGCAGACATTTGTGTACTGCTTGTATGCAAGGTCTGTTTTTGCTGTTGTTTTTAAATTTTTTTTTTGGTTTATATTTATTTGTTTATAAATAAATTAATCAAAAATAATATTAAAAAAATTTATTTATCAATGTGGTGTATCAACAACAAATAAAAGCAACTACATTTTGGTATTGTTTTTGTTTTTATTATTATATGGGGCAACAACAACAACAATAAGAGAAGACAAAATAATAAAAATAATAAAGAATAATTGAATTGTCCGTCATACAAAGCAGCAACACCAGCATCAGCAATAACAGAGGAAGCAACTACAACAACAGCATCAGCATAGCGTGTGTATTTAAATTGATGATCAAATGATCAGCAGATCTCTTTCAAAGCGTAACAAAAACAAAAGTGATATTAAATCATCATCGCCATCAGCATCATCATTATCATCCTTCATGGTGTTTGGCAAATATTTATTTCCAATTAAAAAAATGGGAAAAAAATAAATAAAGAAACTTTGTTGCTATTGAGTTCAAGTCAAACCAACAATATTAATCAGTTACAGTAAAGGCAACAATAAAAAGGACAGTTAAGGAAATTATTTCAAAGAAGTTAGATCTTACTGTGTCACATATTTTTTTTTTAGAAAAACGGCAATTTCTATTAATTTTTATCAGCTGAATTGGTTATTCATCAGCTGACTAGCTACAACAAAAAATAATTGAATACAGATCAGTTAGATAGGACTTTTTAAAAGAAATTTTAATAGCTGAATTAAGTTTTTTTAAAGCTGAATTGCAAAAATTTCCTCTCAGTTCACATATTTTTATAAATTTTACAATTTTTATTAGCTGAATTTGGTTTTCAGCAGCTGAATAGCTACAAGCGAAAATTTTTGGTATACACGACTTTTAAGAAGTAATGTTGACAGCTGAATTAGGTTGTTCCCGTGTGAATGGTATTACAATGTTTCATACCGTTATCTTTTTAATAGATTTAACAAATTTTTACTAATTTTACAATTTTTATTAGCTGAATTTGGTTTTTAGCAGCTGAATAGTTATAAGCAAGAAATATCTATTTATTAGTTACACACGACTTTTAAAAAGTAATGTTGACAGCTGAATTAGGTTCTTCCCATCTGAATAGTGGTAAAATGTTGCATACAGTTATTTTTATTTAAGAATTAGCAAATTTTGATTGCTGAATTAAATTTAAAGCAGCAGAATTGCTTTGAATATAAAAGATATCAAGTGCCACAGGTTACACGCATTTTTTCGTGTAGTTTTATTAGCGGAATTTAATTTTTTTCTAGCCGAATTGCTGTAAACTACTTTATTTTGTTACTTTTATGAGAAACCTAAGCAATTTTGTTAGCTGTGTTAGTATCTTACAGCTAAATTGCTTTAAATATGAAATATTTCATGCCTTAGATGTACTGTGCTCATATTTCATGGAGTTACATTAGCTGAATTAGGTTTATTCTTAGCTGAATTGCTTTAAGAACCATAATTTGTTTATTTTAGCTGAAAATATGTTTAAGGTTGCTAACCTAATTACTTATTTAACAGCTGAATTATCAATATATATGATATATTATCAGTACTATATTCTTTGAACAGTTTTGTAAGGTGAATTGTTTTAAAATACTGTACTTATTTATTTTCACTGGAAACATGAGTAATTTTGTTAGCTGAATTCTTTTTTCAATAGCTTAATAACTATTAATATAACATATATGATGTTTTGCTAGTAATGTGAGCTTTTTTAATTAGTTTTGTTAGCTGAATTAAGTTCTTTACCAGCTGAATTGATTTAAAATTTTTAATTTATTTATTTTTGCTGTGTTACACACATTTTTCGAATTCCTTTTTTTTAGCTGAATAAGGTTTTTCTTAGCTGAATTGCCTTAAATTGCTTTATTTAAAAATCTTTATTAGAAATCTTGGCAATTATGTTAGCTGAATTATTTTCTTTGCTGTTGAATTGCTTTAAATTTAAAATATTTATGAAATTTGCACATTTTTTCGAAATTTTTTATTAGCTGAATAGGATGTTTCTTAGCTGAATAGCCTTAAATTGCTTTATTTAAAAATATTTATTAGAAATTATGGCAATTTTGTTAGCTGAATTATTTTCTTTGCAGCTGAATTGCTTTAAATTTAAAATATTTATGAAATTTAAAAATTTTTTCGAAATTTTTTATTAGCTGAATAGAATGTTTCTTAGTTGAATCACATGAAATTGCTTGAAATAGCAATTTTTTTACAAATTTCTTAATCTGAGTGGTTTAATATAAAAATTGTATTTATAATTTGTTTCTATATATCATTTAAACTATTATTTCTTAATTTGTTGTTTTATTTTTATTTTAAAATATTATTTATGATTTATTTTTAGCATTCAGACATTAACGTACACGTAGTTGGCTATCTATCTGCATCATTTTGACGTTTTTTATACATGTATTATGGGCAATAAATTACTTCGAATATTTGTTTATAAAAATTTAAAAGGAGGATTTTTCTCAAGTTGGCTTTAAATATTGAAATATTATTGATGTTTTAGGTTTTGTTTACAGTTCGTTCGATTACTTTTGATGCACATGGTAATTAAAATTGTTTGCAGGCATGGTCGCTTGATTCTATCGGGAGTAGATAGTAAATGGTTGGCCGAATGGCATCATAAATTTCTTTGAAGTCAAATGATTAACAACAATAGCAACAACAATATTTAGAATTTTTTCTATTACGATAGCAATTATTTATTACATATTGTGTGTGTGCGTGTATTAAGATTAACTGGCAGTTTTTGTTTTTTATTTAATAATTATTGTTATGAATTTATTTAAAAAAAACGTAAAATAAGGAAAACCCGAAACCCCTTTACGAAATTATACAAAAATAAAACCCACACGTTTTTCTTTTTAAATTAAAAAATAAAAGAATACAACAAAACAAAAAAATTTGAATTATTTCATCACACATAAACTTGATGTCTTTGAAGTGGAAATTCTTAAAAATAGAATCTCTTCTGTCTTTTAGTTTTCACCAGATTTTTTGCTTTTTTTATTTCAAATTCTAACGTTAAAAAAGGCCAATAAACGCATTTGACATTAAAATTTTTGACTTTTTGTTTGATTGTTTTTACTAAAAAACTATTTTTAACTTTCTCTCTCTGTCTCTATGGCTGTTTATTTCTAAAAATCCAACAAAAACATAGACATGTTGAGTAAATTACTAACGGTATATATGTAAATCATTAGGAGAGTATACAAATACCATGTAAATATTACATTCAAATGAAATACATAAATATTGGCTAACGGTGTCTAACAAAACAATACAATATTAAGAAACACAAAGAGAGCGATAGCGACAACGGGAGAGAGCTCGCTGCAGGAGACAAACATTAATGATAATTACGTATTTGTTATTGTGATTATTATAAGCCACCCTGTTTTCTAATCAATTTGTTTTTATAGTTTCTTATTGTTGTTGCCGTTACTTTACAGCTAAACAAACAAACAAACAAAAAAACTGAGAGAAAACACCCAAACTAACCAAACGAACACCATCACCAATAATCATCATCTCACCAGTGATGTCATCTGTCACATGTTTTGGCCTAGCAATGGTAAAGAAAAAAAAACAGAAAAAAACGCCATTCCTTCTATAAATAAACCCTTGTGTTCTAATTCTTCTTCTTCGTCTCGTTCTTCTGTGTTTTTTTGATTGTTTTTAAAGTAAATTTAACACGAAAATAAAACCGTTAGACAGCGTTAAAAAGATGGCAAAACAATTCAGGGGAAAAAATCAATATTTTGATGATTTTTGTTGATTTTTTTTCTCACGTTTTCAGTTTTATTTCGTGTTTATTTTTCGCAATAAATTTTAAATATTTTTACACGCCATTAAATGCTTTTATAGCTTATTTCTGTGTATAATAATATTCTGTAAAATACAAAAAAATATCAGAAAATTCCCGTTGTATCGTGTTATCCATTTAGCGCTTTCAATATCACCGATCTAGTGATCTGTGAAGTGTCAAAGCGTGATCCAAACGTATCACTTTTCAAGGATTACAAGATGGTTATGGTCATCATAACCGCCTTACGGAATTGACAAGATTACACAGATTACACATGCTGTAAGGTCTGTGCATAATTTCAATATATGCGAGAATATCGCTTCTGTTTAGAACAAAAATGTATGACGCATAATCCGAATTTGTAGCTTCCACGATGTTCTCAGCCATTGCTCTTAACTCATGGCTCATTATGGCATATTTTGTATTTAAATTTGCATCTTTCATTAATATAAAGAGGATCTGATGCAACAATTAAAGCCGGTTGACAGTATATATGCTGATTAGATAGATGCTAGTGTAGCAGCTTTTAATGCTAAATTCGCGAACAAAATTTCTTTACTTACGTAATTGGTAGTTGCAACCCTTTAGCAAGGACAATAACCAAGCTTCTCACACCAGCCATTTTGTGTATGTTAATTTAATGCTTGAGAGCTAGAATCTATAGTTTAATGTCGTCTTCGAAAGACACATTTTGGAGAAGCTTTTCATGGCAATATCATTTCACACTCACTGATTTTGCCAGAAGGCTACTGAGCGTTATGTTAGAAATTTCTAAGCTAGGGTTTGAATCACGGATTCTCGTCTAATAAGTCCATAATTATTAGACGCGAATTCCCAGGAATGTTACGCCTGAGGGACAGATCTAATGGATCCAGTAATCAAACGACTAGTTAGTGGCCATATTTTGTTGACCAGCTGTTCAACGGAACAAAATTGCAGATTGCGTACCACTGATCTTAAGCTGCGAACGCTGTCAGCAGTTTATAACAGTTATGGTCACTATTACAACTTGCCGTTAACTATAGGGAGGATTTTAACTGGCAGATAAATTGTTTTTCATGATTATGAGTACCCAATAAGATTGAAGTGAGCGTTAAGCTAAAGGGAAGATCATCCCGCTGGTAACTTTTAAAAGTTAAGTTTATGTTTGAACTTGACATATTATATATTATTTTCATTATGGCAACTTTAAACTTAAATAGAATGAGCATACACAACGAAAAAAAACGATGCCCGCGGTTGCCACTGCATTAAAAAAAAACTTGTATAATTAAGCAGTTTTATCGACATTGCTCCGGCACTGCCATACTTTTGAAAAATTTTATCTATAAGTTGTAATAACGAAAATAAGTTAAAGGTAACTAACTTTCCAGTTCTCTTTAGCTAAAGAAGGTATCTTTAACTAACCCCAAGTTTAACGACAAGTTGTAATAATGGCCCTTATTCTATTTATAACAGTTATTCATTAAATCAGAACAAGGATATCTATAAGAGAAGCAAATGTGGCAACAAGTTACAGACAGAACAAACTGGAATGGCATCACTTTAACTTTGACAAATAAAATCTTCAATTTAATGGAAATAATGGCTTTTTTTATTTTTAAACTTATTTCTTTTTTAATTTAAACGTGAAATGATATTTCAAGTATTCATTTTATCATCTTCCACCCACATAAACTGTAATTCTATATAGCAATTAGACAACACAATTTCAAATTGGAATGTATTTAAACGGAAGTTAAAGCCTCACTGTCTCTCTATTAATATGAAGAAAGCACAATACAAGTACCATTAAACACACAACAACGCAACAACAACGATAGCAATGCAATAAATAAACTGTTATAAATTACTCTTGCTTGTAACCGGCAATTTAGAGTATTTCTTGTAAGTTAATAACAGCATATGTAGGGGTGTATTCACATTACACACACACACCCATTCATATATACTATATGATTCTGTTCTCTGTTTAAGTTGTAATATTTAAAGAAGGAAACAAATTACGGTATCATGCATGGTATGCATTATAACTGTAATCATTTTTATTTTATGACAATTTTAATTTTGTTATTTTCTTTTATTTAAACAATAATAAACTAAAGCCAAATCATAAAAATAAAAACAAAAAAGAAAGAAATAAGAAATGAAAATTTATTTTTAACTTCTGATAAAAATCAATTTTTACAAAAGAATTTGCAGGCGAAAAGAAAATACCGACCAAAACATAAAACAGCTGAGCAAATGTTTTAATAGAGAGCGTACGAGAGAGAAGGACAGAGAAAAAGAGCAAAAACACAGTAAAAGAATATAACAAGAATATTAATTTAAACTTGTGTGTGTGTGTGTGTAAGTAGTGTTCATTATATTATTCAAGTGATAAGGAGTAAGTAAATAACTCACAAAGAGAGAGCGAGAGAACATACATAACATGCTTAAGTAATTGAAAAAGGAGAGTACAGAGGGTGGTTGGCAGGTTATTTAGATATGTATTCTCTATAAGAAACAGAAAGAAGAATAAGAAAAAGGAAAAGAAAAAAAAACCATTTTGGCTGGCTTGTGTCCCTGTTGTTAACTTTAAAGGAGTGTATATGGATGACAATGACTTAATCGTGAATAATTAAGGAAAATATGAATAAAAAACAAATACTTACGTTAACTGCCTTAGGTTTATTTAAATAATTTTGTTTTTAAATTGATTTTAAACAAAAACACACTTTATTTAACACAATTTGAAGGTTTTATAACACAGCAGCTGCCCCCAACATTTATTTACAGCAAGCAGCCAGCAGCAGTATTTTTTTCTCTTTTTTTTACTTTTCTTCTTTAAAAATTAAGGTTCTCTTTTAATTTTTTCTTTATTTTAAAGAATTTTTTCTTAATTTTCTTCTTAATTCCAACACTTTTCAATATTTTTTTTCTTTAACACACACAAAAAACACTTGTTTTTAAGGCTTAAGGATTATTTCTTTTAATTTTTCTTTTTCTCTTTTGCTATTTTTTTCTTTCTTTCTTTATTTTAACAAACACTTTAAAGAAATTTTGAAATTTATTTAATCTTTTAACAACACTTAAGGAAGGATAATTTATTTCTTCTTTTGTTTTATAACATTTTCATTAACTTTTTGCTTTAATTTTTTATATATTCTGCACTCAAATTAAAAAAAAATCAAATAAAACAAATTCATTTCATATGCGACCGTAACGAACGAGCATAAATTCACGACTTCCTCTCTACTGCAGAAATATTCATTCATATTTTCTTTTAGTTGGCCGTTTAGTTCAATGTTAATGTTCTTCTACTTCCTCTCCCTCTCTCTCACTCACAAACTCTCTCAAATTTACACTCAGTTCCTGTTTGTTATTGTAAACAAAAAAAGTGTTGCAAAATTTAGTACTTTTTTCAGTACTTTTTTCATCAAATTCGTTTTTGTTCGTTAAAAAATAAATACTATTTTAATACTTACTACACAATTCGCACATTCTTTTTCCGTTTCCGGGTTTATTAAGTAAAAATTAATAACCGTTTGTTTCATGTACTATGGTGGTCTGTCTGTCTAATTAGGTAGTAGTTAAGTTGCAAGTTAAAAGGCTAGGGGGGCCACTGTTCAACCCCCAGGTCAGACAAAACGAAAACAAAAAACAAACAATAAAAAAATAAATAATAATTCAGTGTGTGGTGGGTGGGGTTGGGTGGTTGGTGGGTTGGTTGGTGGGTTGTGAGTGTGAAGGTAGAAAAAAAAGTAAGCAAAAAACTCCCCCCCCCCCCCTTCATTCGGTCGCCAAAAAAGAGGCGCCTGGTGGTACCACCCCCCAGCCAGGTTCGGACAAAAAAAAAAACCAAAAAAAATTTTTGGGTTGGAAAAAAAGCAAAAAATAATTTTTTTAATTTTTTGGTTGTGGTGAGTTTCTAAGTGTGGTGAGTTTCTAGTGTGGTGAGTTTTTATCAAATGTGGTGAATTTTTCGGGTGTGGTGAATAAAATCGAAACTCACCAAAGTGCCGTTATTCGAAATGGGTACTGTATCAACATAAATATATGTACTGTATACAGTGGTCTGGATGGTGCGTGTCTAGAATAAGCAATTTTCACAGCTGTCAGTGGAGTCATTCACCCGATATGTCTGGGGTTACTGCTTTAAAAACAGTGTTGCCATTGTGTCATTTTATTTAAAATTCTAAAAAAATTAAAAAACTGCAAACAAAAAAATAATTAAATTTAAATTATTTTGCAAATGAATTTTTTTGAATAATTAATTTCTTTTTTATATTTTATTCTAAAATGCTTTTGCAAATTAGAAATTTATTTATAATATTTTGTGCTTTCTTTGTTCGATCTAAATTTTGTAAAATTTTTATCGGATCTCTAAATTTAAACATCAGGAAAAATTATTAAAGATTCACTCATTATTATTCATTCATTCAGTTGTCCTCTTTTTCAGAAGTTGATTACAGATTTTTAGTTTTCCTGGCTACATTTCAATATCGAAACATTTCAGTTTGCGCTTTTCAACTGCAAATGGGGTTAGGCTAATTGTGAAGGTCTTTTTAGCCCCGGTTTAGTATGTATGTTCGCTTTTAGATTACGAAAAGCAATGAGAATGCTTTACCTTACGCTTCGAATCAACTGTTTTTGTTTTGTATGTATATGAGAAACAAGTAGTTAGTTTTTCTATTCCATTCCGTACATAGTAAGTATAGTAAATAAATATATTTTTATAAAGTACTACTATTTCATGCAAAAAGGTACTCTTTCAGTTATAATTACAACTTTGCAACACTGAAACAAAATCAAAACCTTCCCAATTAGCATATGCTGCTGTAGCATTAAGAGGAAACTGTCACTGTTGTAATACATACAGAAGCTGAGTGTTATGAAAAGAGCGGTAAAATGCATGTAAATTTGTTGATTTCCTTAGTTAACCGCCGTCATTTGCTTGAAATCAGTGAAAATTTAAGTTTTATTTAGAAATTGTGAAAAAATATGGTGAAATCAATTAAAAACATTCAAATTAACACAAAAAGGTTAGTAAATAAACATTTATTTAATTGTTTATACTGGGTTAAATGAAAAGTAAAGAATTTTATTGTTTTTAAAAGAATTTAAAAAAAATGTTCAAGAGTGTTGGGGATTGATTGTATCTAACAACGGAGTAATAGAAAAATTATATTCCCTTCAATTCCATTGTGTTAGCTGTTACGGAAAAACTAACTTGGTTGTTGTAACAGCTCCGGCAGAGTATCAAAACATTACTTGTTAGAACACTACAATACCAAAGACCCAACACGCCTGGTATTACAATTGAATTGAACTGATCCTGTCACAAATTTATACTCAAATTATTATGGACTATCATCTATCATCCATCCCTACATCCAAAATGAAAGTTACTTTTAAGTGATCTGAAATTTTATTGAGATATTCCTAATATTCAGCTTGGCTGTCCTAGTATGTTGATTCGTCTAAAAGAATTGATGACTTTATTATCATTGCGATTTCCATTATAGAACAAATATGCAGTGGTGTGAATGGGCAACCGACTTTAAATATTGCATTAGAAGGACTAACACTTTACAAGGCACTCATCCAACCCGTACTTCTCTATAGCGCAGAGGCATGACTCCTATTTAGCACTGATGCAGCAGCTTCAATTCCATTATAAATCTGAGGCTGGACAATGGTAGAGGAGGTGCCCTAGTCTCTAATTCATACCGTCGTCTCCTATAACCTTCAATAATTTGATTTACATCTAGATCCTCGTCTGCGAACCTGTAGGGATTCCTTTAGCCTGTCTCAGCAGTAGGCTGGACTAGCGACTTAATATCTACTCTCCTCTATCTGCATTATTCTCTTGGCGCCCCTCGTCATAATTCACCTCCCTATATAGAGGTATCAGATTGGAGGATTAGGATCATCTTCCATATAACAACCCACAGAATGGGATCCCAGTCAAAAGCCAATAGAGACTGACCCAATCCAACCCGAGGGTTTTTATGGGGTCTTTACAATCGCAAACTAGCCATAGCTTACATACATACATAATTGGCCTTACAACCCTTCAGTCAGGATTACGGCCTAGCTGCTCACACCACTGTTGTGTGCCTTAATTTTTTACTTGAGTGGCGGGACTACAGTTTAACGTCGACTCCGAACGACAGATTTTGAGAACCTTTTTTTTACTCTGGGAGTAAATAAACAAACCTCTGCTGAGAGGAAGTCGCCTAAGAAATATTTTTTTTTTTTTCATATTTCGTTTTGATGTCTGGCCACGGATCGAACCCGGCCTATACGTCTAATAAGAGAACACACTACCTACTAGACGACGGTGACTCATACATACACCCTTCTATAATCTGGTTTAAATCTAGATCCTCGCCTGTGAACCTGTATGGATTCCTTTAGCCTGTCTCAGCAGTAGGCTGGATGCTACCATCGTTGATAGACTCCCAAAGGCCCTGGCGGCTTAATATCTACTCTCCCTCTATCTGTCCTATTCGGCGGTCTTGACACATCTACAGTCGCAAGATTGATCCTCACAAAGCTAATAATGTGAGAAAAAATCGAGAACTAATACCAAAAATTAATATCTCTGTCTGCCCTATCCTCTTGGCGCCCCTTTAATCGATTAACCCTCCCCACATAGGGGTATCAGATTGGAGGATTGGGTTTATCTTCCATATAACCCGCAAAATGGGCTCCCAGCCTAACAAGAGGTGTCAGCCATGTCATCCCTCTATGCATTGAAAGCCAACAGAGACTGACCCATTCCAGCCCGAGGGTTTTTATGGGGTCTTTACAATCACAAGCTAGTCGTAGCTTACACCAGTCCGATTCTATCCATCTGTGGGCAGCCTAACTGCCAACAAAAAGCACATAAGATTCCACATTTGAAGAAGCGAGGCCAACCTTAATCTAGTAAGTAGTGTAGTGGCTTATTAGACGAGGATCCGGGGTTTAACACCAGCTCAGTCATGTCGAACAAAACGAAAAATTAAAATAAAAATTTCTTTTGGCTGCTTCCGGTCAGCAGTCTTCTCTGACAAAAACTCTGGGAGTATAATAAAATTGCCATGAATAGTTGTTGTCATTCGTTAAACTCTAGACGATGCCTCTAATGGTTAAAATTAACTGGAGCTTGTAATACAGACTGAAACGAGTGGTAAAGACCAATTAAGTAAGTAAGTGGAAGCCCTCTTCAATCCCTATTTTTCAAAAGGCTTGAAATTAAGAATGAAAATCATATAGACAGAAAAATTGTTTGCAAAATCCTTGAACCCAGTAAAGTAAACAAAAGAAATATGTTTGCATATTTTCATTAATTATTTAATAATTATTGAATATTTGAATTTGTTTTAACTTTATACATTACAAAATATTATAAAATATAAACTAAATAAACTACACACATACATACATACTTATTTATTCATTCTTCTTAATTGTTATTTTAAATTCTGGCTACTAATTTGAACACTCGTTTGTTTTTTTCTTTGATTTTTTGTTTTTACCAATTAAAAAACAATTCAACTGTTTTGTTATTATAAAAACAAAATTATTTGTTAAGAAAAACAGAAAACATAACAACAAAAAGTCTCAATAATATGCATATAAAAATAGTAGAAAAGAAAAGTAAACAAAAAAATGGAAAAGAATAATAAAATCACACTGTTTACGCTTAGCTTAGCTTAAATGATTGCGATTATGTTTAGTTTTGTTGTTGTTCTGGTGGAGGAAGAGGAATCCGATCCGTCATCCTCTTTTAAATTCTAGGATATCAATTTCTTTTTCTCCTCAAAATCTTTGTCCTTATTAGCGATGGATTTCTTAGCAGACGCCGACGAAGGTTTCTTACCATAAAACATATCGGCAAAGAGACCAACAAACACCAGCACTGCACCGAACCATTGACGTGGTATTAAAATGTTGCCAAAGAATACGACCGAGCAGAGGACGGTGAAAAATTTACGCGTCGTCGTCACAACAGAACAGGCCAAAGGACCAAATCCGGCTACCATTAGGAAGATAAATAATTGGCCCATGCAACCGCATAGCGCAAGCAAAGCCAAGTGACCCCATAGTTCGGGGTGGCGGGTGGCGAAGTCTTTAAATTCTCTGCCTTCACCTGGAAAATATAAAGAAAGAAAAGAAATTTTAATTTAAATTCCAATTTTCAGCAGGAAATATTAAGAAAATTAGAAAAAAATTATCCCATTAAGCATCGATGTAATCTATTCGAATATATCTCGAGAACCTAAAGTCATAGAGTTATTCGGGTTCTAAGCACGCTTAGAAAAGCATGGTCTTCTGGTTTCTGGATTCAAAATCTTTTCGTCCCGTGATCCACTTATTGCAGCTTTAGGTTAAGATATCTCGAAAATCTAGGTTAATGGAGCAATTTTGGGAATGGTTGAATGGATCTGGTTTTAAACGATGCTAAGGTTTATGTTTAGTGAGCTGCTGTTAGTGACTTTGGTTTTGGCTCTCATGTATATCACTGGCATAATCCTCATTTTTCATGATTCTGCATTTCTGGTCACAGGCCCCTGACATCAATTGGCTGGATTTTAACAAATTTATAATAATTGAAAGCCTTCCAATCCCAACAAATTCTTGGCTCTCTGGAAATTCACCTTTAGCGCTGATTCAGCTTATATTCGGGCTTTACTTATGCGCTTTGCGCAGTTATAACGGTACTACTTTCCGTTGGCAAAAACGATTGGATTCAAACTGACTTCTGTTTAAAGCGTTCAAGGTTGGTTACTTTACTGATTATTCGATGGAGCATGTTCCTTCCTGGACAAGCTAGCTAGTGTGCTATTAAGCTTCACTTTTTTTCAATTGAGACTGAACACCCTTTCGTTCAATGACCAAGCGAGAGTGGAGTAAATTGCCAGATGTTTCCACTTCCCAATCAAAAACTAAATACAAAAACACAAATTATAACTCACCTGTCACCGTTATAGCAAGGCCGAGTATCACGGTGCTCCAGAAATTCATGGCGTACATCATTTGTTGTCCTGATGGTGCACTAGATGAACGCATACGTTCCTGTACAGCACCAGTTAAACCATCCATGGATAAACTTAAAATCAAAAGTAATTCTCCCAGGCCAGTTCTATTGTCGCTGGCAGCAGCCAACGGTGTCTTTCCTTCTTTATACATGAACAAAACAACGCCTACAACAATGGTACATACACAGGCATAACGTATCAATGAGTATGATTTACGGCCCAATAGAACACCTAGAATCATAACGGGTATGGGTTTGGCAGATTTACCCACTACCTGGGTAGGATAGGGTACCCATCTCAGTGCCATATTGGAAGATACCATAGCCAGTAAATAAGTTAAAGCACTGACAGCATAATAGCCCGAATGGGTGGTGTCTTCTTTTTGGGGTCTCGCAATCAAAAGAACTAGCGAACAACAAAATAAAAAAGTGTACACGTTTACAAATGTTTGTTTACAATGGCGAAACTATAGCATGCCCACCCACCATTTACTTACCTTTGGCGAATACTAAATTGCAAAAACATTGAATCCATACCAAGACCAAGGCATAGGAGAACTTTTCGCCCACCGAGCCATCTTCGTTGGTTTGTTGGCCATAACGGCCACGAGTGATTTTCTCCTGGACTATGCCATACAAGAAGTAACAGAAGAATATCCCCAAAGCGAATACAATAAAGCGGCTTTTCTCTGGTATCATTTTATCTCAAAATTCTCTCTTCTCTTCGTCTCTCACTCTTTTACTGACTGACAATCAATTACACTTTCAAGCTTTCTTTACACCCAGCTTTTATTTTTATCAATGAATGAATGGAATGGACGACTGAATGAATGAATTTTAACTCTTTTATTTGCTTCTTATGACAGGTGGTTTATTAAAAATGAAATATTTTTAAACGAAACTGTTGAATTTATTCTTCGTTTTCTTTTCTTTTTTCTGCTCTCCTCGTCACAGATAAAATTGAATAGAATTTCATTTACACGTCAGTTAATTTTTGTTATTTTTTTCTAATTGTTTGGTTTTTGTTGTTCTTAATGCTGCCGCAAGCTCTGCCATCAGTTGTCATTTGTTGTGCTGTATAGGGTTGTCGTGTCTATGGTTTATTAATTTATACTTCAAACTGTAATAAAAACGCCGAATTGCAAAAGCGCTGAAATGCAATTTTAGTGGCAAAAATAAAATTAATGAGCCCCTGTTGTTTTTTCTTTGTTTTTAAATAAAGGGTTGCACATTTAAGGATTTCAAGAATAAAATTAAACAAAATCCACAAAGAGTTAGGTAGGTAGGTAGGTAGGTAGGTAGATAGGTATAAGTGACCGTCCCCCCAAATGAATTGGATGGACGCACTTAGGCCCCATGGGCCCTTTTGTGATACCACAGTTCGCGTTCACCATCCCCTAGTCATGAACCACCCAGAGCTTACAATGAAGCGGCTCAAACTGCCGACGTTATTGTTCGACAATTCACTCAGATCATCGATGTAGTAGGCACCAAGATGTCTCTTCCCAATTCCCATGTTCCCAGTAGATGAAGAACTGTCTCATCCTCCTCCTCGTCCCTGCAGCTTCTACAGAAATCGTTCGCGAGGTGTCCCAGACCAATGCGCTTCGCGTGGACACCCATAATGCAATGACCCATCACGACTCCAACAACTGCACTGAGCACGCCTCTTTGGAGTTTCAGCGCCTTGCAGTGCGTCTTCTATCCAGCCGCGCAGAAGTGATTACTGGTCATGAGATATACCATTTGGAGGGTTGTTCTTATTTGCTGCTTGTTCTATACGCCACAACCTCTAGTGAGTATATACTGAGTCATGTATGTTGGCGTGCATTGATTTTTTTTTGCTACGTGTGGTGGCGGGACCTACAGTTTAAACGTCGAATCGGAATGACGAGGGTTTTGAGAACCTTTTTTCATGGCATTTGTATTTTTTTTACTCCCAGGAGTTTTTGCCAGGTGAAAGCCGCCGAAAGAAATATTTTTTTCATATTTCGAGATGTCAGAGCCGAGGTTTGAACTTACGACTTCTCGTCTAGTAAGTTAATGCTTTGCTTACTTGATTACGGTAACTTCACGGTTTTTTTAAATGTATGTGTATTGGTTTTGTATTGTTTATGTATTGTTTTGTGTGGGATAGAAGCTGGTTAAAAAATTATGCCAGCAAAAAACCACTCTCTTCACCTCTCTTGCCTACAAGCTGACATTTTGTGCTATCACAATTGTTCTCGTGTGTGATTACCCAATAAGTTTATAACTGCCATTGCAGTGTTCTGAAAATGCGATTTTGTTATAAAATCACTTTCTAGTTAGTTGGCATCATTGAAAAAGTTACTGTTTTTGTATGCAAGAGACTCTGAAAGACGGAATAGAAAAAACTCTCAAAAAACAGCTGTTTCTAAACAATTCACGTAGAAATGATAACACAAAAGACCGTAATTTTTAAATTATGAAATGATACGAAAGAAACCGTTATATTTCTGTTGTTTCGAAATATGTTTTCAAAATAAAGTGGCTTCAGTTTTAATATGAAGTAAATGGCGTCTGGCATCTCCGACATTCCCATCTATTTTCGCCTTTCTGTTTCCTGTTCTAAAGAACCATTATTCTTATGTTTTCTCCTAAGCAGTCTTACCGCCTTTTTCATATCCATCACTATGACTCCTTGTAATACTATCTACATAAGCCGTCAGTGTCAGTTAACTGTGCAGTATTATACTCAGAGATATCTTTCCTCTATTTACTATGATATTACTTCACGCAGGAGTCGAATGTCGTTACATTTAGGGAATTTCTTCCTTCTCGTAAAATATTTTTGATTTTGCTTGGATTTATAATCAATTCCCATAACAGGCACCGCCGATTTGAGACGTAGGTATGGTGGCGGACCCTCCGTGAAGGAAAGGGGGAAAGGGAAGGGCCTAGAGAAAACAAATCCGAGTCCACTTTAATCTTATTATTGCAGAAATCTTTATATTAGAGAGCTCAGTCAAGGATGTCAAAAAGTGAGAGGTCAGAAATCTCCGTGCTTTTATGACAAGAATAGGACGCTGGTCAGACATCCCAGGTCAGACATCAAAAACGAAATATGAAAAAAAAAATATTTCTTCGGCGACTTCCTCTCAGCAGATTTCTGGCAAAAACTCTGAGAGTAAAAATTGCCATGAATAGCTTTTCAAAAATCTGTCGTTCGGAGTCGACGTTAAACTATAGGTCCCGCCACTCACGTATAAAATTAACGCACACAACATGAGTGGTGTTGAGAAGCTAGGCCGTAATCCTGACTGAAGGGTTGTAATGGCCAATTATGTATGTATGTATGAATAGGACGCTGACACATGAGGTAGAGAACAGTCTTCCCTTCCTTATCAGACCCATAACTTATGCAGAAGTCATTTGCCGGAATTTGTCGGGTCTTTCAGCTTGTCTACTAAGAGGGCAGTGGTCCATGGCCATTCTATTTAAGAATAGAAGTTAGTTGTTCCTCTTCATATCCGTAAGTGTCATATCCATCAAAGGCTAATAACCTTGCTGCTAACGAGATTGAGCCCCACTGTGAAACGAATGGACAACATTCAATTTAACTGAGGTAATCGGTTTTTGGTTATTACTGGGCATTGCATCATGGGTAGATAAGCAAAACGGATTGCTATTCAACATATGGATCCTTAAGGAGCTGCAGAGGCGAGGAAAAGAGGTACATGATCGGCTTTTGTTGAAAAAAACATCTATGTTTTCACTATGCAGACGATTTCACTGATCTGTCGCGAAAGGATATTGTGAGTCTAATTAGCTTCATCAGATGCGTAGGCCACTTTGAATATGAACTGTGTGGAGAACGCTTAGCATGGTGGTTGGTGTCATTTACTGCCTTGCATTATGGGAATTCAAGCAAGAAATAACAAAAGAAGGCAAAAAATCTCATTAGGAGTTGCAGAAGCTAGGGTTTATGATCAGCGTTTGTCGGAGAATGTATTTGAGTTTCCACTATGCAAATGATCTCACTGATCTGTCGAGAATGGACATTAGGAGTCTAAGCGGCTTCATCAGCAGCTGTGGATGGTTCCAGGTCTAAGGGCAATGGACTTGTGTGTTATCACAATAGGTCATATATGGTCTAAGCTTTTCTGTAGGAACCTCAAGGGTTGAGAACCACTCGTAGATACCTGTGTACCTTCAACATAGGCTGCTGCGGCATGTATGTTAGGTTTGGGTCCATATATTGAGTATTAGCTTATAAAGAGCGTCAATTCTATTAGCGTTTGCTGTTTAAAAGAACTCGATTGAAATTAAATTTTCTCCGGTTGTAGTCCTTACTAGATGGATGTATCTTCTCTTTATTATCATTATCAATTTTGAACTGGAAATTTATTGTACAATCAATAACAAATTGAATGCAATTTTCAATAATTTTATGTTGCTCCTGCTACAACTTAATTGAGTCCTTTCATTTGCTTAACAAAAAAAGGGGCGTTTAATAATGGCAGCTGTCCTTTGATGATTTCCAAATTCCGATAAGATTTATAAACAGTTTTAGAGTAACACAGGAGGAGGGTGGTTAATTAAATTACCCTTCAAATGATGGTTTCAATGAAGTTTTTAATCGTTTTATCAATAAACAAATATAATGATTTTCATACACAGATCAAGTGATAGAAATCAAAAATTAACTGTAGAAGAGGGAAAAAAATCATATAATAGCTAGGTATGTTAGCTAGGTATAGGGGGGGAAGGTAACCTATAAAAAGGTTTACAAATTTTCAAAACCATTAGAATTCCTTTCATTTATCATTGAATTATATTTGTTTGTATTTTTTATGATTTTCTTTTATAGTTTCCATAAATTTTAAACCAAATTTGTTGAAAATTTTGCTTAGTTTTTTACGGTTGGTTGAGTTTATTAAGGCATTTAAGGCTTTCCATTAAACATCCTTAAAAAAAGAGGAGAAAAATTTACCGTAAAAAGTCCCAAAAAAATAATTGTTTTCTGCTGAAAATATATTAAAAGCGGAAATAATTTTCTACTTGTATACACTATAATTCTGTCTCTCTCACTCTCTTTAAATAGTCCTTCAAAGTGCGTGTTGTAAAACGTTTTTCTATTGCAAAATAAGGGTCACCCACACTCATTTACCCTCTTGTCATTGCTTGTTGTATCACTTGATGTAGTATGTATGGCTTATAAAGCGTTATTTTTATTATCAATTTTTATACATCAAAACCATTTGTTTTATATTTGTATCGATACGACGGGGGGTGGGGGAAGGTTGAGTTATTACGTGTAACCATAAATCCAGGTGTTCAATAAATTGTTCTTTTCGTTTAGAAACTATTGTTTTTTTGTGGTTGTTGTTGTTGTTTTTACTGTAATAATAATTGATAAGAAAATATTTTTTTCTCTAAAATTAATAATTTATTACGAACTACATACATATGCCATACAAAATATATTTATAAATACTCTAGGTATTTATATGTACATACATATGTATGTATGTCTGCATGTATGCTGATAAGTATTTGTAAATGATTATGTTTTTAACCCTTATTGACATTTAACATGTGTAAACGAACGAAAAAAAAACAAGAAAGATAAACGCTGTCATAATTTACTTGGACAACTTAAGCTACAAGTGCAATAAAATCATAATAACAACAAAAACAACAAAGACCTGGTAAATTGATACAGAAATTTATTAACATGGTTAAGGGTACGCAGGTACCTTTCATAGGGTCGTATAAACAAGCTTAAACAATATATGAAACAGTCGTACATTGTCCCTAATCCTGGAACTAGCCAGAGCTTCCGATGCAACCACTTAAACTCCTAATGTCCATTTTCGACAGATCAGTGAGATCGTCTCCATAGTTGAAACCCGAATGCTTTCTGCTAGAAACGCTAGTCATATACCCGATAGCTGGGCAACAGTTTCCCTCTGTTCGTTGCCTCTGCAGCTCCTGAAGAGATCGTATGTTGAGTACCAATATGTTTCGCATGAGTGGCCCTGTAATGACCCCAACCACCATGTTAAGCGTGCTCCTTTGGAATTTAAGTAGGCTTTCTGAGCCTCCGCCATCAAGCTTTTGCCAGATTTGCTTTCTGCTAGAAACGCTAGTCATATACCCGATAGCTGGGCAACAGTATCCCTCTGGTCATAGTCTCTGTGGCTCCTAAAGAGATCGTAAGTTGAGTACCAATATGTTTCGCATGAGTGGCCCTGTAATGACCCCAACCACCATGTTAAAAGTGCTCTTTTGGAATTTGTGTAGGCTTTTTGAGCGTCCGCCATCAAGCTTTTGCCAGATTTGTTCATATTCGAAGCTTTTGCAGCCGCTTAGACTTCGAGATCACCTGCTTAATAGAAGCTCTGGTATTCACTTCTCCTACGACATAACGCTGGACATATGACCAATGTTAGGTTAGAGGACGTGTACTTGTCAACTGTGAGAAGTACAGTACCCGGAGGTCGAATTGACGCATTGTACAATGTCCTAGCTTCTCACACCACTCATTTTGTATGCGTTAATTTCATACATGAGTGGCGGGCGGGACCTACAGTTTAAAGTCGACTCCGAACGACAGATTTTTTTAAGAAGCTTTTCGTGGCAATTTTTACTCTCAGAGTTTTTGCCAGAAACCTGTTGGGAGAAAGTCGCCGAAGAAATATTTTCATATTTTCGTTTTGGGATTCGAACTCGGGCCTTTCGTCTAATAAGCCAACACACTACCTACTAGACCGCGGCGACTTCATGTGACCAATAAGGTAAAGAACAGTTTCTTCCAGTTTCTTGCCTCCGCAGTTTCTGCAGAAGTCATTTGCCATACTTATGCCTAAGGTTAAAGCCTTTCGCATGAGTGCCTTACAATGATTCTAACATGCTGAGCATGAAGTTTCAACAGTGGTCGAATACGTGCTTCATCCAACTTAAGCCAACACCATCACGGCATTGATGGAATGCATTACTGCGTTGTTAATTATGGAACGCAGGGTTCCTATGTGTTTCCTAATGTAGAGAGTTCGATGATTGTACGACATCTAGTCACATCAACTGCCTTGCACTTTTCTGGAATAAAATTATGCCCCGGAAACCATGTGATGTGTGAGTGTCGTACCACTCTACCATCTCATTGAGAGATTCGCTGAGTCTTGTAGTGCGCTCATCGCTAATACTTATTTTTGGACTCGTAGAAGCTCAGGCGGTTTGTACAATATACATACATACATACAAACATACATAATTTGCCACTACAACTCTTCAGTCAGGATTACGGCCTAGCTTCGCACAGCACTCATATTGTGTGCCTTAATTTAATACTTGATTGGCGGGACCTAAAGTTTAACGTCGACTCCGAACGACAGATTTTGAGAAATTTTTCATGGCAATTTTATTTTGTTTACTCTCAGAGTTTTTGCGAGAAATCTGCTGAGAGGAAGTCGCCGTAAAAATAATTTTTTTTCCATATTTCGTTTTGATGTCTGGCCTGGGACTCAAACACGGGATTTATACAGACAATATACAGACTTGCTTAACTGCTTATTAGGCGAGAGACCGTGGTTCAAAACCCCAACTTAGACATCTCGAATAATACTTCCTCTCAATCTGCTGGCAAAAACTCTGCAAGTAAATCAAATTACCATGAAAAGTTCCTCAAATCTGTCGTTTAAAGTCGACTTTAAACTGTAGGTCTAGCCACTCATGGATAAAATTAACACATACAACATGGTGGCTTAAGAAACTAGGTTGTAATCCTGACTAAAGGTTTGCAATAACCCGCTGGAAAATAAATTAAAACAAAAAATGCCTTTAATCACTATAATATTTTTCCAATGATAAAATTAACTTTTTTTTTATTTTATTAAATAAATCATTAAACTTAATACTAAATTATAAAAATAAAACTTAATTATGTACTATTAATAATTATTATAATAATTTCAATTAAAATTAAAAATAAAATACCACAGAATAGTTGTTCTCTCGTATAATTTAGAATTTCCCTTCAGATATCTTTTGTAATACTTGCTGAGAAGGATATTTATTTCTTAATAGTGACTAGAAAGTTAGGACTAGAGATTTTAAAGTTCTTCTTAATGACTACCGATATTTTAACGAATACAGAGAAAATAATTTAAAAATACTCTGTTAAGTGAGTGGTAAATGATATCATAACATCAAGCAGGAGCCTGTGGGCCTCTTTCTCTATTTTAAACGGACTTGAGAAAAAATTCAAATACAGAATGACCCGAGTAAGGTCAATCACAGAGCTATTTGATGGAGGATTAATCATTTAACTTTCAAACTTCAAAAGCAAAGCTTTATGCTGATTGCCAAGATGTTTTAAATAGGAATTATCAATTAGGTTTAGGGATATGGTTTCATGTGGCATCACAACAGGCCGCTCGCTATGTGTGCTTAAGTGAGATTTGTTTCATCCTGTTCTTACAAACGAGGAATCCACATCAGAACAAAGTCCGATTGTATAACATGGTTGACACTACATTGGAGTTCTGAAGGAGTCTAGGTCGGCTTAAGAACATCTGAAGATCCTCGATTCTCCAAGAGCTAAGTTAAAACCTGTGCTGCACTGAATTTATGCTTATCTAGTCTATCTTTACTACTTAGGAAGCTAGCCTTACTGAAGTGGAGCAGCATTCTAGGTTTTGTCAGACCTGACATGCTAAGAAAATAATAGCAATAAACCGCGCTAGGCTGCCTGGAAGCCAGAGTTAAACCCTACATCGCCAGAGACTTCTACGCATTTTAAGCAGAATATTTAAAATGAAATACGATGCCTATATACCAATGTCTTTAGATAGTTTAGTAAAAACCATGCGAAAGGGAGTACATATCCCTGACTATATTCCACAAAATGGTGGGCATTCGTATGATTAATAATTAAAAGAAATTAACAGTAGTAGGCCGTAAGTGCGCCACCTTGTACGATAGTTCTGCATTGTTCCCTTTAGCTATGATATCATTTACCACTCTTACTACGAATTCTTGATTTCTCTAATAATTGCACAGTTTTGTTATGCAAAAACATTGCATAATCTTCTTACGCCCCTCTTGAGACACACCCATTTTATAAAGTATTCTGTTGATGCATTTCATTGTACAGATCATGACAGGTTCGACTAGTTGAAGACGCTGTTGCAACTGTATTATCATTTATGTTGACATTATCAATTGCAGAATCGGTAGAGTTATTCGAATTATTTGAATTCGAATAGCAACGATTGAGAGGCATTTGCTGCTGCTGTTGCTGTTGTGAAAGTGTTGTTTGATGCTGCTGTTGATGTGGGTGATGTGTGTGATTAGTGGAGAGATGTGAGCGCGGATCTTCTGGAGTCCAGGTGCGCGCATATAATTTACTACCCGGATAACGATCGCCACGTCTATACCACGATAAAGAATGTGAAATGCCACCAGCTGTAAGGGAAAAAAGAATTGAGAGAGCTTGTTAGATTTTTTTATTTCATTTTTAATTTTAAAAAATTTTAATCTCCTTATAGAGAAAAGAAATCCTTATTAAATCCTTTCTTTTTTCTGAACGGCTTTTAACAATTGCTTTTTAATAAACAAAAAAAAATTAAGAGTCCTGTCTGCCTGCCTGCCTGGCTTTGTGGAAAAGGCTCATTGAGTCAATATTTGATTAAATAACACTTGAGAAAACATTAGTGTCTACATTACAATGCCATTAGTGGTAACGTTAAACGTTAAAATTGACATTTGAAGTGTCAAAGATTTTTAAATAAGGGCGGTTTACATTGGAAAATTAAAAAAAACAGAAAGAATGAAATCCCTTCATTCTCTTGAAAGTTATTGCAGCTGCCTGCTGAGAGAGTTTAATTGTCTGTTAACACAATATAAACACAGGCATCCTTAAACAAACCCAGCCAAAACACCCATCATTTGCAACACCCATCCCTTGTTACTCTTTAACATCCAATCAGAATTCAACAGCCTAGTCTACTCACTTACATTTGCAAAAAATGCGCCTGCACTTTGGCAACACTTGTCTCACTTCACTTTGTTTGTTTTTTTGTCTTGCTCAACTTTCCTTTCATCATTAATGTAACTCTCTCTTCCTATCTCTTTTGAATAATGCGGGTGTGAAATGCGGTTGTGGCGGCATCTCAAGTGCTTTATAAAGTGTTGCTAATTTTCTTTGTAAAGAAAAGAAAAACCTCCCCATCAATTAGCCAGGAATTGTTGCGTTTGTCATGGGAATTGTTGAAACTGTTGTAGTTGCTAGCTTAGCAACAAACAAATTCTCTACTTCGAATAAGTTCTACTGTGAAGGACATCAAATATTCACTGAAGCATCAAAAACATATGTACAACATCACATGGATGAGGTTTGATTGAATCTTAGCTTCTCCCTTGCACTACCTGGATACTGCAGTACAGTAAGACCCCGCTTAACGCTGTTTCAGTATTACGAGGTAAAACAAAAGCGGGGCACTATATAGCGACGGTGTACACTATGCATCTTTTTTAACGCCCTTTTGTTAGTCTGTCCAGAATAAAGATTCCAATTGTATTCTCCGAAGTCGCAACTACAGTATGAACTCATCTTTAATGCGTCACAGTTGATTTATTAGTTGCCTCGTTTAACGCTGTTTCGTTTAGCGCTGGAACTTATTGGAACGTATCCCCCGCTTTAAGCGGGGTCTTAATGTAATATTCAGAGTGAAATAATACGAGGACTAGGTATCCGGTATCAGAGAATATCGAGTGGACTTATACTTATATTTACTGATAGTAAAGCGATAGTTAAAGTCGACGCTGTGTAGCAGATAGCGTGCTGCCTTATTAGATACGAGCGCGTGGTTCAAATCCTACTCAATTATCTCAAACAAAACAAAACATGAAAATATTTCTTTCGGTGCCTTCCTCACAGCTGTCTGCTGACAGAAACTCTGAGAGTAAATTAAAATTGCCATGAAATGTTTCTCAAATGTATGATTTGGCGTCAGCTTAAATCTTTTGGACTCGCCACTTGCGGATAAAACATACACAACATATTTAGTGTGAGAAGGTAGGTTGTAATCCGGCCTTAAGGGCTTTACTTACTTACTTAAGTGGCCATTAGATCCCTAGAAAGTGTATATTGTCTGTCCAAGAATACTGAATGTCAACTTATGTGAGTTCCTGGACTCGGGGACATTAAAGGTAACAATAAAGCTAACGCACTTACAAAGACAGGAATTTTTCTCTGCAGAAGGGTAGTCAAACTTTATTAATTTGTAAAGGAAAGATCTAGTCCGCTATGGATATACATATGCAGAAGCAAATTGGCCTTACAACCAATTAGGGCTAATGCTAGGAAGTCAATACCAGTTATAACGGCATATTGACCCCATTGTATACCAGCTCGCAGCCTGGGCATACCTCACAACTACTTTTGCAGAAGCTGTAATGACGAAGAAGTAGTGGATATCCCCGAGTATATTTTTGATCATCCCCGGATACTTGGCGACCTGAGATTTTGGCACACATGATTTATTAAGAGAACATGTCTAGCAGAATATGATTTGCAGAAAATTCATCCCTTCAATTAACTATCGGTTGAAAATCCTAACCGGTAGTTATAGTTGTATGAAGGAATAGGATCCAATATATCAAAACTTGTTAAGACGGATGCCAATTTATCCTAACCTAACCTACAGACAGTTCAGTAGATTTGAAGACCTTGGATGGAGTTCTTACGATTTTAGGTGTCGTTAAACGAAATGGAAAGTCCTTTATCTTTTACTCTTGCTGGGTGCGTGAACCGATAACTATCCATAAAGAGTTTATCGTTATCGATTTGTGCTAATCGCCACTAGCTTCAATATATCGCTAATACGTTCAATAAACGTTCTAAATAATCACTTTATAAAAGTAATTTCTTTATAAAAATTAAAAATTTTGATTATTTTTTCTGATAAAATCTTGGAAAACTTTACCTTTTTACCGTTATATTATAAACCATACATCCATAAAATACAAACGAAAAAGAAAAAAAACCCAGAATGATTTTCATGACATCTCATCCTAATAATTACAACTGTGGAAAGTTTATGGAACTTTAACAGCTGGAACAACAATGACAACAACAACAACTACAACAATTTTGGTAGCAATAGTAACAACAACAAAGTGGAAACAAATTTACCATGTTAAACTAGTACGAGTACGATGGGTACGAAACAGATATTGTATTGAATGAGGCAAAAGGTATGAGAGGATGAGGGGGGGGGGGGTTTATGCACTAAAACACGCAACATAGATTAACGCCCCTTTTTTTCTTTAATATTTTCCCCCTACACCTCTCTGAAAATAAAAGGAACTGAAGTACATTAAGTGTAATCTGTACTAGACCGATGATACACTTGCAATTAAGCCGGAAAATTCACACACATACACACAGACAGTTGGCAATTGTTCACACCAACCGAATTGATGATGAACTAAACGAAGATGAACTGAAGGAGATAAAAAGGAGAAGGACTCTAATGTTTAATGATGCAACATTTGAAAGAGAATTTTCTTAGAATTCAGAAAAAGGGAAGAATTTTTTGAAGAATCGAATCTGATCTTGGCATATGCTAAGGAAAAAAAGAATGATCAGAATGGAGCCATTTCTAAGTCCAGTATATATCTAGAAAATATGCTTCAGTATTCAAGAAGTACGTAAGAACCAGTTAATACAGCTTCTAAGGCACAGATCAATGCAGGAATAGTTGAATTGTGGTTATTGTTCGTGACAATGCAGAATTTTTTCACCGCTCACCCTAACTGGCAAACCACAATGAGACGAATTGTGTGCCGTGACTTGGGCTTATATTAGTACAAAATTCCATTAATCCAGGAACTGAAGGTAAACGACAATAGACAACAGCGTGAATTCGCTAAATGTGCTCTGCAGAAATCGGCAACTGACCCTAATTGTCAACGAAAAACATCTTTAGCGATGAGGGCCGTTTCTGGGTGAATAGGTGCGTGAGCAAACAAAATTGCCGAATTTGGGACTATACCAAGTCACATGAAATCCAAGAGTGTCCAATGCATCCCGAAAAACTAACTGTTTGGTGGTGTCAAAGGTTCACATTTCTTTGAGAACGGCTTTACCTAGGCCATTACTGTCAATAGGTCTATGATTATCAATTTCTTTTGCCCTGAAGTTGACATAATGCAAGACTTTGGAAAACTGAAGAAAGAAAATCTTAAATAATCACGAAAGTAGAGAAAAATTGGAGAAAAAGTCAAAGGAAAGAAATAAAAACTAAACCTTTGAATTTAACAAAAAGAATTTGCTTATTGGATATAATAAAGTTGAAAAATCCAGTATTTTTACCATATATGACCTCCATAAATCGGATAAAATGCGATAACATTTTAAAAGAAGGGTTTTCGGCCCTATTAGGCTGGTTAGCTATTGGACCAAGGAATCCAAAACAGTTTTTGTTACAGTCGGGTAACCATTGGGACCGGAGATATAGCCAAATAAATGAGCAAAATGAAAGTGCTCTATATAAATCGGTCAAAATCGGATAAAAATGGACCTGTGGGGGAAATGGACCCAGTGGGCTGGATAGCCATGGTATCAAGGATTCCAAAACAGTTTTCCTTACGATCGAGCTTAACTTGGAACCGGAGATATAAGCGACGAAGCTAATTGTTTTCTTCAAATGAGCAAAATACTTAAAAATTTTAATAATTCTCATTGAGTTCATATGCATTTATATATAAAAGACGCAAAAAATGTCGTATTTTTGCAAGTTGCTTTTCTTTGGACGATGGCTTGCATTTATTTGGGTGATGACTGGCATTTTTTGGTCGATGACTTGCATATTTTTCGCCGATGATTTGCACTTTTTTGACCGGTGACTTGCATTTTTTGGTCAATGACTTGCACATTTTTGGTCAATGACTTGCATATTTTAGGCCGATGACTTGCACTTTTTTGGTCAGTGACTTGCATATTTTAGGCTGATGACTTGCATTTTTTGGTCAATGACTTGCACATTTTTGGTCACTGACTTGCATATTTTGGTCAATGACTTGCGTATTTTAGACCGATGACTTGCACTTTTTTTGGTCAATGACTTGCATTTTTTTGGAAATGACTTGCATTTTTTAGACCGATGACTTGCACTTTTTTGGTCAATGACTAGCATATTTTAGGCCGATGACTTGCATTTTTTGGTCAATGACTTGCACATTTTTGGTCACTGACTTGCATATTTTGGTCAATGACTTGCTTATTTTAGACCGATGACTTGCACTTTTTTTGGTCAATGACTTGCAGTTATTTGGTCAATGACTTGAATTTTTTTGGAAATTACTTGCATTTTTTAGGCCGATGACTTGCACTTTTTTGGTCAATGACTAGCATATTTTAGGCCGATGACTTGCATTTTTTGGTCAATGACTTGCACTTTATTTGGTCACTGACTTGCATATTTTGGTCAATGATTTGCGTATTTTAGACCGATGACTTGCACTTTTTTTGGTCAATGACTTGCACTTTTTTGGTTAATGACTTGCATATTTTAAGCCGATGCCTTGCACTTTTTTGGTCAATGACTTGCATTTTTTAGGTCGATGACTTACACTTTTTTGGTCAATGACTTTCATATTTTTGGCCGATGACCTGCACTTTTTGGTCAATGACTTGCTTATTTTAAGCCGATGACTTGCACTTTTTGGTCAATGACTTGCATATTTTATGTCGATGACTTGCACTTTTTTGGTCAATGACTTGCATATTTTAGGCCGATGACTTGCACTTTTTTGGCCAATGACTTGCATTTTTTGGTCAATGACTTGCACTTTCTTGGTCAATGACTAGCATATTTTAGGCCGATGACTTGCATTTTTTGGTCAATGTCTTGCACATTTTTGGTCACTGACTTGCACTTTTTTTGGTCAATGACTTGCAGTTATTTGGTCAATGACTTGCATTTTTTTGGAAATTACTTGCATTTTTTAGGCCGATGACTTGCACTTTTTTGGTCAATGACTAGCATATTTTAGGCCGATGACTTGCATTTTTTGGTCAATGACTTGCACTTTATTTGGTCACTGACTTGGATATTTTGGTCAATGATTTGCGTATTTTAGACCGATGACTTGCACTTTTTTGGTTAATGACTTGCATATTTTAAGCCGATGATTTGCACTTTTTTGGTCAATGACTTGCATTTTTTAGGTCGATGACTTACACTTTTTTGGTCAATGACTTTCATATTTTTGGCCGATGACCTGCACTTTTTGGTCAATGACTTGCTTATTTTAAGCCGATGACTTGCACTTTTTGGTGAATGACTTGCATATTTTATGTCGATGACTTGCACTTTTTTGGTCAATGACTTGCATATTTTAGGCCGTTGACTTGCACTTTTTTGGCCAATGACTTGCATTTTTTGGTCAATGACTTGCACTTTTTGGTCGATGACTTGCATTTTTGGTCAATGACTTGCATATTTTATGTCGATGACTTGCACTTTTTTGGTCAATGACTTGCATATTTTAGGCCGATGACTTGCACTTTTTTTGGCCGAAGATTTGGAGTTTTTGGTCGGTGACTGGCAGTCTTTGGTCGGTGACTTGCATTTGTTTGGTCAATGATTTGCATATTTTAGGTCGATGACTTGCATTTTCTATATATAGTGCACTTTCCTTGTCAAGTCGTCATTTATCTGTTTTTAGTACATAAAATCGCCAAAATGACGATAAATCGCACGTATAGGTGATATGAATGGATCACCGAGATCGTGCGATTTAACCTCGTTAGACTTTTTCTTGTGGGGTTTACACCAGTACAGGTATATGCGAATAAACCACAAACCATAGCTGTCCTTAAAGCCAAGATAATAAGTCCCATCACTCAAATTCAGCTTAATTTATCCGCTAGAGTCATTGAAAATTGGACACTTGGGATGTGCTTCATGAAGAGAATGATGTTTCAAACGAATAAAAAAATTTCGATGATATCGCACACATACTTTATATAAAAATTTTAAGATAGGAAACGCTTAACGAAAGACCAGATATAATCGGTAACTTTTATATATTTTTTTTTTACTTTTTAAAATAGTTTCAGAGTTTTAAAATTAAAATTCCATAAAATTAAAAAAATGTGTGAAAATCTATGTTTTTCCCACAATTTTTTTACTTTTTTTAAACTTGAACTTAAGTAATCATGCAGAACATTTTTTTTCTCCCATAATCACTGTAATTATTCAATATTTCGAATATTGAATATTCAAATAACTGACCAGTAAACACATAGACCTACGCATAGTTTGGAAATACTTGCGTGACTCAAACTAAACGCCCACTAAACTCTGCAGCTGTTTTTGGAGAGAGGGAGAGAAATAATAAATGAAAGGCACCCTATCATTCATTGCAAGCACATACGCCGTGAATATTCTAATCAAATCACGAAAAACCGCGATAAACGATCTCTTAAATATTCAAAATTGTTTTGTTGATGAAAATATATTTTTCTAAAATATTGATAATGATGCAGATACGGCGTTATGATCAGCTTGTATTCCATCAATGTCAGTAGATTTAATGCGTATTCATTCATACGTTGGTATACAGAGTTGGCAGAGAGGCCATATGGATTTCATAAATTCATGATAATTTTGTGCGAAAAGAGATGTTTATCTTAAATGCCGCTATTATAGGATCTCTACTACTTATGTTTTCTCTTATTGTGGTTAGGGATGATAGTGTGGTTGTGGTTGTGGTGTAGTGATGGTGGTGGTTACATGATGATACCATAAAAACAACAACATTCTGTAGGTTTTTTTTGAAAACAATATTGAATTCTAATGATTACATTGAGATCATGATGAACCCAAAATACCCCGAATACCATGTGACTGCCTGTGGAACAAATTAAAATTTTCACACTTTTTCCCGCTTGTCTCCCGGCCGGAGCAGCCATACGTTAAAGCAATTTGTTGTTCTATTGCCAGCGGCTTGTGGCTTTCAATTTCTCAATTTGTTGCAGTGTCGGAAGTAAGATTTTCGCATTGAAAATTTCGTGTAATAAAATGACGGTTTTTTTTTTTGAAAGAAATTTGTCACGGTTTTTCCTTTTTTTCTCTTCTTTATACACGCGGTTAATAATTTTTCTATTCAAATTGTATGATCATTGACAAGCACGGTAAGGGGATTAGGGATATAAATTAGAAATTTTTTTTTTCAAAAAAAGGGTTTCAATTTGAGTTTGAAAATTCGAAATTTTTTTTCTTTAAAAAATTTCATTTAAAAAAGTCAAAACAGTTATAAATTTTCATATAATTTTTGAATAAATTTTTATCAAATAGCCTTAGAAAAAATATTGAAATTTAAGTGGTTAATGAAATACGGAACCAGTTTTTATAAAAAAAAAAGAAACGCTAATATGGTTACAAGTTAACATAAATCTTTTAGAAATAGCTTCAGATTCTTAACCCTTACGCGCTCGGTGCCGTGTATTACGGCAGCCACTTGGTGCATCAGAGCGGCTCACGTCGTGCAAATACGGCAGTTACTTATGGGTCCACAAAGGCTGATGCCGCATGTATACATACATATGTATATGTATAATTGGCTATTACAACCCTTCAGTCAGGATTACGGCCTAGCTGCTCACACCACTCATGTTGTGTGCGTTAATTTTATACATGAGTGGCGAGACCTACAGTTTAAAGTCGACTACGAATGACAGATTTTTGAGAAATTTTTCACGGCAATTTTATTTACTCTCAGAGTTTTTGCCAGAAATTTGCTGAGAGGAAGTGGCCGAAGAAATATATTTTTTTTATTTCGTTTTGATGTCTGGCCTGGGGCTCGAACTCGGCCGGGCCTCATGTTGTGTGCCTTAATTTTTTTATACTTGAGTGGCGAGACCTATAGTTTAAAGTCGACTCCGAACGACAGATTTTTGAGAAATTTTTCACGGCAATTTTATTTACTCTGAGAGATTTTGCCAGAAATCTGCTGAGGGGAAGTGGCCGAAGAAATATTTTTTTTTTTCGTTTTGATGTCTGGCCTGGGGCTCGAACCCGGCCGGGCTTTACGTCTAATAATCCAACACACTACCTACTAGACCACGGCGACTTCGCATGTATACGGCAGCCATTTATTTCTTCACTTGAATTTTCGCGAATGATGACACAGTGTGGTCAGTCGGCGGGTACATCCCTAACAAGTTTTTTCAGGTCTTTTAAAATATCAGCAGCGATCTAACTGTGAGGATCGAGAAAGCACAATGGGGAGACTTTTACCAAGTATCAAATTATGAGTGAATATATTGGACACTGAGAGAGGAGATCAAAATGGGCAACTGTGACTCCTCCTTATTGTTGTTACCGGCCACTGTAACACCCCTTGTTGTCGTTATGGGCAAATGTGATTCCCCCTGTTTACTTTACAAGGGAGAAGAAGAGGAGCGCCTGAATATTTATAGAGTTAATCGGCGAGTACTCCTATAACTACTTCTTTAAGTCGGGTAGTCTTTTTGAAACAGCAACAACGACGGCAATGTAATAATCGAAGGAGCAGGAAGTGGGTTGGTTATATCAATTATCAGATTATGGTTACAGTGCTTTCAATGGACTCACATCTTAGAAAATACCAGCAAAAAAAGCGCAAATGTGACTCCCCTTATTATCGTTACGACAGAGAAGAAGTAGTTGATGGCACTAGTGTTGGGCGTGTATATTTGGAGTGCAAAGCATACGGGCAGTACAAATATCATCGCCATATCTCACCGGAAGTCTAACAAGAAGCTATTATTAGCGGCAAAATCCGAATAGACCCTTTAATTGAGGTGAGAGTTTAAAAATTCTAAAGAAACCGCAGGAGATAGGGGACTCCTGTGTGGAAAAAGAAGGTGGAAACAGCAAAACTAATACCAGGGATAGATGAGTACAAGAAAGGGAGAAGTTAATTGTCAAATACTGTTCACTCACGGCAATTCCGGAAATAGCTCTTTAGAGTGGGCAAAAGCAAAAGATCCAAGTTGTTTTAGGTTAGGTTAGGACGGAGTGGTAGCTCTGATATCACAAAGCTCACTTGAGCACGGATAGCGGCTCGTTGTGATGCCACGGGTGAACGCAGTCCGTGTACTGACCAAGTTCCACCAAAATCAGGGAAGAGGAAGAAGTTGGTCAACGCAAGGGCTGCACATCAAAGACACGACTATCCTACACTGGAAAACCAGCCAGAAGTTATATCCTTGATATCAATACATGATAGCTCCGCCAAGCTGACAAGAAATGGGATGCCAAATAACCTATATCTACACCTAGCAAGAGACAGACATTGACAAAGAAAGTGAATAACAGTCTCTTCCTCCTCCTCTGCGGATCTGCATCCACGACAGAAGTCGTTAAATGGGAGCCCCATTCTTTCCGCATGTCTACCCATAACGCAATGACCTGTAAGCACGGCCACTGCGGTTGAGATGACGTCAAATGACGACAGCAATTTTGACGGGCATGTCCTCTTGGAATGTAGACGATGGGCAAATGAGAAATGGAAACTGGGGAAAGAAATTACTACATAACTAGTGAAATTGGAACAAAGGTGCAAATTATGCAGAAATGTTCGGAGAACAGAGAAGACTGATCGTCTGAACACAGGTCACTGATGACCCTCGGTAGATTCAAATTATCCTCAAATCATAAAAATTTAAAGCAAAAAATAAATGAATTGTCGCTTAAACGCTTTTATACTCACTTCTATCCTTTAAAATAATCTTTTTCGGTGGTTCCTTTTGATAATTACGTTTTAAACTTAAGCCAGCCTCGTTACCATTCTTATCCTTCTTAACCATTTCGCTTAGAAACGTTATATAGCTGATGGCCAACTTTAAGGTATCCACTTTACTGAGACGCTTTTCATATGGCAGCGTGGGTATATGCGATCGTAGACCCTCAAAAGCCTCATTAATACTTTGCATGCGACGACGTTCCCTTAGATTGGCGGCCTGACGCTGTTGGGCCACCTGTGAGGCACACTTCAAGCGACGCTTATGTGAACGTCTACGCGTGGAAATAAGAAAAATACTACAGATTAGATTTGAGAGGCATTATAGACTCAAAGGGGATGCCAAATGTTTAAAGAAAAACCTACGCCTTTTCATTGTTCTCCTGATCACTATTAAAACCGCTGCTATAGGCATCATCGTCATCCGTATCGGTACTGTTGTCATCGCCAAAGAAAAACTCCGAACTCGACGAGGAAGAGCCATTAGTGGCTTGGGAACCTTCGAAAAAATGGCGTGCCATTGTCGATTCCAAATCGAAACCATCCATGGAAAACATAATTGATTGAGGATTTGACTATCACACTTCGTTAGGAAAGTTGTAAAGGTCACGTGCGGCCACTTAACGTGAATTAGGTGTTTGAAGTCACGGGCTAAAGTGACTCCTTTTTTTTGTTTTGTTTTTTACAAGATTTATTTGTTTCACTACAAAACTATTTATGTTTTGGGTTTTTGATTATTTAATAACACTAGTAAGCAACACTTTTAGGGCTTAGGGCGGGGGAAGATAAGATTTCCGTATAATAGATAAGAATATTCACTTAAAAACACATTTTTCTGTTGTTGCATTACGCCCGTATTTGTTCACTTAATTCAGAAAACGTGCCCGCTATTATAGGGCCACATGTTTGCTACTTTTTTCTTTATTTTCTTTTTTCCCTTGTTGCCCGTCACCATACGGCACTTGTTAATTGACCCGTTAATTGCTAGATTTTGTTTATAATTTCCTTCCGCTTTTACTTCCGTTTTCAGTCACGTTTAAATATTGAATGCCCGTCATAGGAAAAGTATCCTTAAAAATGTTTTTTCGCAAACGGCTATTCACAGAAAGGGGTGGTTTTAACGGTAAACATACATACTTATGTATGTACTACAGTTATGGCTGTCGGTATACTTAAAAGAATAAGGGTGGAGCCAATTGTTTTCTATTTCAGCCAATCACCATAAAGTGTGATTTCTATGTTTTATGGTAAGAAGTCTTCATAATGAATTTTATAATGTGGTACAATTTATAGTACTTTTTATTGAAATTATAAATTCCCTTTGCTTATATCAGCTTCTGAAATCAAAAATGGTGATGGGGTAGTCACTTCCCCCAATAAAATTTAATTTAAATGTCTTGTTTAATTACTGTAAAACATTTCTTAGACATTTTAATGCAATTTTATCAGGCAATATAGTATGTAACACAAATTTTTTCGCAAAAAAGTACCCAAAAAGTTTAAGCTCCTAAGAATGGCCCCTAGCTTGCAATAATACCCTATGGTTCGAAACTTAAATGTAAAATCATTCTCTGATAAAAACTTATCTTCAAACACGCATCCTAGTGTTCCAAATTCCAATAGTCAACAACTACTTCTCGAAAAAAATACTGCAACAGGATGGGATAAAAGTCAGGGGCCGTTTTGCTAAAATCAAAGCTTATTTAAGCACATATAGAAACCCGAGAGCCGATATTAGAGCTCTCTACAGATTCAAATTATAGGTTAAGCTGGTTGGAAAGTGCTAGGGCATCTAAGTTGTAGTGGCACTCTCTTCTGTGTTTGTGGTCCATCTTTTTACAGGCGTCTCTTCTATCCTCCCTTTTCATACCACTTCTTCTTTTTTAATTTTCCTATCTCCTTCACCATCCTCTCTCTTCTAGGACGAATTTACAATGGGTCTTTTTGACCTCTGCGTATTGTACTATTGCCCTCAAACCTAACGTAACCTAGAAATACGTGATACCATTACAAGCGCTGCTCATAAAGCAATTTAAAAAATTAAAAAAGTAGGTGAAAATCTGCGGTATTCTAAATACGGATATTGGCCTTTTACAAGATATTATGAGGAGAGCAAATTCAGTCTGAATGCCCGCCCTTTCCGCAATATCGGAGATGTCCTTGCATTCCATTTTAAATAATTGATTTGTACGCTTTCTATTCAAAATAGTGAGTCTGGCAGTGATATTCGATTCCTTCTTTAGTTTACCGGTGGTAAAACCCTGTGTTTCGAATTTCGATAACGGGAATCAAATACTCTTTATTACGTTAGGAGTTCGGTAGCTCAAATTAAAACATTATCCGATTTACTCCAGATAGGAACACGAATAAAACACGGATCTAAGGAAAACTCAAAAATGAGAAGAGAGGATTCGAAATCAGAAAAATAAAATAGGAAATCTCTTGCCGTAGTGTAGTAGGTAGTGTGTTGGCTTATTAGACGTAAAGCCCGGCCGGGTTCGTATCCCAGGTCAAACATTAAAAACGAAATAGAAAAAAAATATTTCTTCGGTGACTTCCTCTCAGCAGATTTCTGGCAAAAACTCTTGAGAGTAAATAAACCTGCCATGAAAAAGTTTCTCAAAAATCTGTCGTTCGGAGTCGACGTTAAACTGTAGGTCCCACTACTCACGTATACAAAAATTAACGCACACAACATGAGTGGTGTGAGAAGCTAGGCCGTAATCCTGACTGAAGGGTTGTAATGGTCAATTATGTATGTATGTATCTTGAAATATTTATTGAGAACCAACAACGAGCAAGGAGTTCTTAATCGGTGGAATTAGTTTCACGAATTGAGGGTATGAGGAGGCCATGCACGACCTCTTCTTCTTCTTAAAATGTTGCTAATGATGAGCGTAACACTATTTGATTTTTAAAGGAAAGTACTGCTGACTCCGTCTATGCCTAGCTGGTTTAACCACATACATTTTAGTGGATGGGTGTGCTAATTACAAGGCGTTTACTGTATGTATGTATATACATACATACGTGCATATATGATAAAATCTATTTCCTGTGAAATTTATTTCCAAAAATCTTTATTAATGAATTTCAATATTGAAACATTTCATCACCTCTGTTTTTGGAGGAATGCCTATAAAAATCCTTATAATCCTTTACAGCAGCTATTAATCCTTTACAAAATTAATTTGTAATAATTAAAAGGACATTAAAAAAAATAAAGAAAGAAAATTTGAAAACATTTTAAAATTCTGTCGTTAAACCAGCATAATTTTCTTCCTCTTTTTTCCAATATTTATTTTTATAAACAAACAACCGTAATACGAGACGTTGTGTGCCAGTACTTAGTTGTTGTTAGTTGTTGTTTTTGGGCCATATTTATTTAATAGAGCAACAGAGCCAGAGCAAACAGAGAGAGAGAGAGCATGTAGAAGATATTGAAATCAAATTAGAGAGGGTGGATGTGTTGTTAATGGGGAGGAAGAGTGTCAAAATATAATTTTTCATTTTTCTATTTTCAAACACTTAAGCAATAGCAACAATAACAACAACAGCGCTAAGCTTACTGAGGGTTAAAAATGCAGTGTTGAAATTAATGTTTTTTTTTGTTGTTGTGCTTTGTTTTGTTTTGATGTCCTTTTTTACGTCGTTGTAGTTCTTGTTATTATCATATGATGATGAGTTGTGCTTTTTTTCTTGTTTTTTGTGTTGTTGTTATTGTCTAAATCATTTCGTTGTAAGGTTACCAATAATAAACAAATTTGTTATTTTTATTGTGCTTAAACATAGAGCCATAGAGAGAGTGAGCAAGGAAGGGTGTTAGTGAGTGAAGGGAAACTCTGAAGGTTTGTTATGTTTCTTACTTTTCTTGCAGCTGTATAAACAAATTAAAATTTTCCTTTTTTTTTTGTTTTTTCGCACTCATCAAAATATTACAAACAAAATACATATTTTTCAATGATGCGGCCACGGAAGGTTTCTAAATTAAAATGCGGTGGCTCAAGCCTACATATTTACATATCACAAGTACAAAAATATGTTTTTAAAACTTAAAATATTCTCCGTTGTAAACCCAATTCGATTTTAGATGCACTTTCGCAAATCACCAACTGTTTAAAGTACTGATATGACAGATAATATTAATTACATATAACGGTTCTAAAATGTCAAGCAAATTCCGATCCAAGCTATCGGCATAGTTAAGAAATAGGTCACAGAGTAGAGCCAAAGAGGATAAGGCTCCACAGATTGCAATAACACCAGCTGCCGCAGATTGTATTGATCACGTAAATGAAGAATCACGGGCTTGCAAAGCCGTATGCTTATTTACAAGTAGGCACATATCCCCGCCATAAACTCGTTAGTAGTCACCCTTCAGTCTATAGGTAATCTTCCCATCATTTCCGTTGGTATAGAGTTCTACAATAAATAACTTCTTGCTTCAATTTACATCTTAATCCCGTCCCATTGGTTTTGGGACAAATCTTAACGAAAAAATACATTTTCAAGGGAACATAACTTCGGTCTGCCAGTTTAACGCAGTGTTTGTATGTCCATGAGGCGTACATTCATAGTAATTCATCATGACTTTTAGTTCTGAATTCTGTTTTGAATGAAGAAAATTTTGCGTTCTCTAAATGAGTGGCACAACTGTTTAAGTAGGAATTGGGAGCTTGCGTCTAAAGACATTCCTTGGATCTATACGTCAATTATCAAACCGGTTATTACCTAAAGCTGTGTTCTTAGGCGGAATGCCTTGAATAAACAGGTGTCAACGGGAGAACTTGCATTAGATCGAAGCAGCAGTGTCATTTGGCTGCTCTTGAAGCATTCTCCTACCTAACACCGGTTAACTAGTACTTCCAGTGGAAACTGTGTGAGGGCACTAATATTGAAATATTTTTTGGAACTCCTCGGTCTGAAGTTTCATTACAAATCGGATCGGACAATAACCTTAACCTTTTAAAAGCGAAGATCTTTTTCATTATACCAGGCGCTAGAGCTGTGATCACTAATTTGAGTGGAAGTACTTCATAATCACTGAGATCAATAGGCTCATACTGGTCTAAGTTGCCAACGGCTAGATCTTTAGCTGGATTCCGGGGCGCACTAAGATTCATGGGAACGCTAATACTTAATATGACTAGCTGGTTTAGGTTCTCGTTCATGGGATGAGGTGTTTGCTAGTCTTAGTCCTACAATCTGCCACCCCTAAGAATTAATTAGGTAATGGGTTGCGGCGAAGGATCACCGGCATTGGATTCTTATGTTTGAGAGTGCTACAATACCATGAGATTTTGAAACCTTAACAATAGTAGGCGACTGATCTAAAGATAGATTCAGTGATTGAATATATTTTTGATCACTCGCTAATATTTAGAATTTTCCGCCTAGCCCTAGACCTGTAAGTTGGCTACTCACTCGATATGACATTCTAACACGTTTTAGCTATTCAGAAAGCTTGTGCTTGTAGAGGTTTATAGACATACATACATGCATGCATAATTGTCCACTACAACCCTTCAGTCAAGATTACGGCGTAGCTTCTCACACCACTCATGTTGTGTGCTTTAATTGTATACTTGAGTGGCGGGACCTACAGTTGAACGTCGACTACGAATGACAGATTGTTTAGAAACTTTTTCATGGCATGGTTATTTACTCTCAGAGTTTTTGCCAGAAATCTGCTGAGAGGAAGTCGCCGAAGAAATATTTTTTTTTTCATATTTCGTTTTGATGTCTGGCCTGGAACTCGAACCCGCGCTTTACGTCTAATAAGCGAACACACTGCCTACTAGACTACAGCGACTATATTTATAACACAAAAATAAAGTGCTGGAATGGAAAGTAAATAATAAATAATCAGTTTGTGACTGGTGCTCGGGTAGTCTAGTGGGTAGTGTTATAGGCTATTAGCGTGAGGGTCATGGGTTCGATTCCCACGAGAGACTCTGATCTGTGACACTATACTGAGCATATGGTCAAGTTACTCCGCTCGTATATAATTAGAATATAATTTGTAATTGTATTGTAATTAATAAATAAATAAAATTGGTTTGTTACTCTACAACGAATATGAATAAATAATATATGGAAAGTACTGTCATATTTAAATATTTTTAATTAAATGCTAATGAAACAGATGTTGTCCGCCGTTGTAAAATGTAACACAAATTGTTTAAAATGAATAAAATTTAAAATCAATATGCACTTTGGGTTAATAATTCTTGAACTACAAATTAAACTATATAATTAACTAAATAATATAAATATCTAAGTATACGTCATACTAATAAGAAAAAAAATTAAAATTTTTTCCAATTTGCTCCACACAACGTTATGGGGAAGTGATCTAATCATAAACATCTTTAGTTTTGTAAAGTTTTGCATTTTCCCTTTTTGAAATAGTAATTTTAGATAAGGCTACTCACACAAACATATGGTACAGTCGTCAGCAAAAGTCTAGCATAGAAAACAAGTGAAATATAAATTCGATAATTATAATAAGTTATCGCTTTTTCCGTTTTATTAGAAAGCTTGGACTTTACTAGCGACATTATGTGTGAAATACAATGTCATTTAAATGACCGACTTCGGATTCTGTAAAAGTTCGTTGGTTTTATAGGTGTTCCCACTGTAGCTTTGAGGATACAAAAAGCTGTTCTCTAATGCTTCCGTTGCGTGTTACATTAGTCCTTGTACCTTGTGCATTGGTAAACCTAAGACAATGAAAACCTATTCTACAGCTTCAGTGGAGGCTCTGTGCAATTTAAAGCTGTTGTATATGTTAGTGAGGACCAGAGCTAAGAGCCCAATGGCTGAGTAATCTGAGTAATTTGCTGTGACCGAAAAAAAATCGACTAGCTAAACTTTCTACTGAACTATCTCCTCAACGGAACAAGTTAAGCTCGATAATTTTGCAAAATGCAATGGGACTGAGCAATAAGAGTGAATGTAGTAATTAGGAGATAACATATTCCATTCAATTTTGTAGTTTACGGACGATTCGAGAACAGATAGTGAGAGAGAGGAGCAGGAATGTTCAATTCCAAAGTGAAATATTCGAAATCTTTTGGGAAAACTCACGGATATCGGAAATCTACACCATCTCTTCAAATTTGAATAGAAAGTATAAAGAACGGGTCACAACAGTACCGGGATAGAATCATCTAGTGAGTGAAAATAGGTTCACACACTACTGGATGTCAGGTCTTGTGAGAATTCACTGTGATAAGCAGGCAAATGGTGACAGAAAATTTCTGTGGAATAAAAAATTAATATGGAGAAAGGTGCAGACTTTTCTCGGACTAAATGGGTTTTCGACAATTTAAACTTTTGTTATATACATAATTACAATGAGAAGAGATTTAAATCATGCATTAAACTATGCAAGCGTAATAGTATACATAGTATAGTAATCGGCCTCCAGAACTCATATCTGCAAACTATTCTCCAATACATACATAATTGGTCATTACAATTCATCAGGTAGGATTACGACCTAGCTTCTCACACCACTTATGTTGTGTGCGTTAATTTTATACGTGAGTGGCGGGACCTACAGTTTAAAGTCGACTCCGAACGACAGATTTTTTGAGAAACTTTTCATAGAAATTTTATTTACTCTCAAAGTTTTCGCCAGAAATCTGCTGAGAGGAAGTCGCCGAAGAAATATTTTTTCATATTTCGTTTTATTGGAAATGTCTGACCTGGGGTTTGAACCGTGGCTTCACATCTAATAAGCCATCACACTATCTACTAGACCACGGCGACTTTTCAAAACAGTTAAACAATAAATTTAATAATTTAAAAATATTCGAATATTTCCAACAATCATGCCTTGTAAGACCCTTGAATCCGTAGTCCTCATCATTTGAAATTGATTTTGTAATTTTTCAATTTAATTTCTAAAGAAACAGAATTGCTTACGAAGCTGTGTTAAACCTTTTTTGAGGATTAGTTAGTTACAATAGCAACGATAACAACGACAAAAACGATAACAATTAAATCAAATCTATTTCATCTCTTTTTTGCTTCAAAGAATATATTGAATAAAACAACAACAAAAAAAAAACAGACAGACGAAAAAAAAAAACGGTATTTATAAGATCAAAATAAACTTATCGCACTTATTAATCTATTTTTCTACTAAAGAATGATGACCTCGTTCCCCTCTTCGGCATATTATGTTTACACAACAGCTAACGTAAGGCTGCTGAAAATTACTTACCAATAGAAACACGTTGCATGACGTCATATCTCACGCATTATTGTGCGTGTTCTATCATTCTTGTTTTTACTTCCTGCCACTGGTACTGATAATAAAATTCTGTTTTCGTAATACAATCACTCTTAATAAGAATGATAAAGACATTGATTAATACAGAATAAAAGGGTATTGTTTGGGATATAGCCTACGAAAGTCATCAGACGATATTGGTGGAAACTGAAATGCGTTGCTATCGCCAAAAGGTGTCGTGGTGTATTAGTTAAAATGCTTGATTTCAAACTCAAGCATCTTTGGTTAGAATACAACTGCAGACGTTTTACGTTATGATTGTGTTCTGGGCTCCCAGAAAGGCTAATATTTACAATGAACTTACTTACCTTACTTACTTAATTGGCCATTGACAATCCGTTTATCGCATTACGGCCTGCTTTAACACATCACATCATCCTTACCTCTCTTGCCTACAAGCTGCCATTTTGTGCCAGCATAATTGTTATCGTGTGTGATTGCCCAATGCCATTTTTTTTAATTAATTAAAAAGTTTATTTAAAAAATATTTCTACCGACCATTTATCACAGCCTCTTGGCGGCAAATATCGAATATTTATGTATCGGATCGATTTTTTCCGCAAATGTTTTACCCTCAAATGAAAACTTTGAATTCTCTACTTGCAATAGAGTTTCAAATTCCAGTTTCTCGCCCACTATTTGCGAGTAGCGTGATGTAAAAACGGATACAATAGCTTTTGGTTTTAAACCCCTTAAATGTTGTGGCAATTCATCGCTTTCTTTTGTTTCACCATCTTTTAATTTGCCAGCATATTCCAGTAGATAATTGGCTAAGGCTACAGCAATGCCACGCCTACCATAATCGCTACGCGTCAAAAGGAATGTCAATTCGATAACACAATCGATTTGCCACTCCTTGAATATATCGTACGTACATTCCATAGTATGGAGATATTCACCCACGGTTCTCATATTGGGCGTTTGAAAGGTAGCAAAGACATCTTCCAGGCCCACATGGGCAGAGGGATTCTAGGAATATAAAGAAATTATTTCCTTAAAAAAAATGGTGATAGTCTTCCACATTATACTTACCACAAAATTGTTAATGCATATGGCCACCAGTTCTTTGGTTTTAATATCACGTGCCGCAAACGATATGTTATCCTTTAATATCGTTTTGAATAGTGTCATTAATTCCCTGATCGTATTCTCGTTTGCCAAGAGATTACAGGCTATACTGACATTTTCATGTTCCATGAAATGTTTACGAAATAACTGGAAGAGAAAGAGAAATTTGGATGCTCTTAGAGAATATTCGCAAATACTTTCTATGTGGGAAAAGGGAAGCAGCCCTACAATTCTGAAATCGATAAATTCTAATAATCGATAAAATCTAATAAATTCAATTGTTATGTATGTATGGAGGTGATATAAACTGATCACCGAAATCGTGGGATTTGACCGTGTTAGACTTTTGCTAGTTGGGTTTTCAGAACTTTTTTCTTAACTATTGTAGTCACCGTAGTCTAGTAGGTAGTGCTTTCGCTTATTAGACGTAAAGCCCGGGTTCGAGGCCCAGGCCAGACATCAAGACGAAACATGAAAAATATATTTCTTTGGCAACTTCCTCTCAGCAGATTTCTGGCAAAAAGTCGGAGAGTAAATAAACCTGCCTGCCATGGAAAAGTTTCTCAAAATCTATCGTTCGGAGTCGACGTTAAACTCTAGGTCCCGCCACTCAAGTATAAAATTAAGGCACACAACATGAGGGGTGTGAGAAGCTAGGCCGTAATCCGGACTGAAGGGTTGTAATGGCCAATTATGTATGTAGTATGTATATGTTCTTAACTATGCGAATTAGCCACAAATCACAACAGTCCTCGAAGCCATAAAACCCATGACATCGGGCAAATATAATCTAATTTATATGCAAAAATTGTGAAAAAATTTATATTTTGAATGCGTTTTCTCCCATAAGGGCATCATCATTATTCACTGATATTTCACACACATGCACACACCTTGTTTTATTTTAATTTAAATATAGGAAACGCTTAATAAAAAAACCCTATTATTTTATTATTTTAAATTTGTTTGTTTTTTTTTTTGATCGCATTTACCTTTATAGCAGGATCGTATAATTCTTCTGTGATTTTCACAATTTCCAATTCACCTAAAAACGTTGGCAACACCACACCATCAATTAAAAATAATAATAAGATTGTTGTTGTTGTAGTTAATAACATACATTAATTACATTTAAAATAATTTAAATTCTATAAATACCATCACATATTAAACGTAAAGCCATCGAAGACATATTAAAATATTCAAACTAAATTCAAACAAACGAACAAAAAAAAATAACAACAACGAACAACAGTGAACAATGAACCGTTTAGCAACCCTTAATAATTCATACTAAAAATATAAACTTAGAAATTTTCATTTATTCTGTATTAAAAATAACAATTACATTAACAACAACAGCAACAGCAACAAAAGCAGTGAGTAGCAGCATCAAAATATCGGTACTCGCATACAATTAGTAGAAATTTTGTTGTTGTCCAGACTCAATTGAAAAACATGTAAAAAAAACCAAAAAAATGATCATTTTAATCACAACATTGAGTACAAGTAAAATTAACGGCAGAGGGAAAGCATTAGAGAGAGAGAGAGAGAGAGCGAACAATACAGATAATATAACTTATACTCGCAAGCACCCTTTCTTTACTATTACCAGAGAGTATTTGCATACATTGTAGTACAAGTGTATGTGTATGTAGTTTACAATCAGCACGTTTTGTATGCTCTGTTGTTATTGATTAATTGAGAAAAATGGGAGCACTAACCAATTGAAGATTATTTTTTATCGCTTCGTTTTAATCTATGTATGTATGTATGTATGTGTGGGGAACAATGAGCATAGATATCAACGTTAGGAAAATAGTATTCCAAATATATGGGTATACGAGGGCCCTACAAATTTTGTAAACTATTTTCTATTTCTCAACATAATCTACGTCAACTATGTATGTTTCTAATAAGAACAATCCTCTCTAGTCAAATCATTTACCATCGTAAGCTTTTTCCTAGGCAACACAATAAGCTTCATAAAGCACACTCCATTTTTAATAGTAATAAATTGGTTTTGCGATCGTCTAGGTCGTTTAAGATCGTTCGGTTTTTGAGTGCACATGAACACCCAGTAAGACTTGGGTTTAGTGAGTACGACAGTTATCTTAACCTTCTAGGAAGTTTAACTCACGCAACAAATGCCGTCACCTATGCACTAGGTCGTCTACTTTTGAGACAGCCCTCGCATGTAAATAGTACAATGTACTCAGTAGTCGTGTATACATTTTTTTTCGTTTTTTTTTCCTCTCATTTTCACTGATAATTTAATAGACATTTAAAGTGTCATTGTCATTGAATCGGGAAAAAGTCAAAAAACAGAATTCAAAAGAAAAATAAATTAAAATAAATGTTTAAAGAATTGAATAAATGTTCCTCTCAATAGAAAGTACCACACAATACAGTGTGAAAGAAAACATTTGCCACAATTAAAAAAAAGGCGAAAAAAACTGCCTTCATTCAAACGTAAACTTGTCTTTGTTACTGCAATAGATTACGTTACGTTACGTTACGTTACATTACGTTACTTAAATACATCTTTACAGCATTGATTATTACGGTTTCTATTCTGGTTGCTCACTTCTAACAGGTACACCTTCCCTAGGTAGGAGAAAGAGAATTCACTTTAGTGCGGAGTGGTATGAGATGTTTAAAAGTGTATATAGAGAGACACGGAGATTTTTCTTAAGTGAAATGGGTTTGAGATAATCTTGTTGTTTGAGATTTTACAATGAAAAGAGATTTTAGTCATGTATCAGTTGTGGCTTTAGTATAGAATCCTACCTTATAAACGTTGATGAGGGAAACAATTCTCCAATCGCTGGCTATAAGAAGAATGAATCGTTAGAATACATGCAGAAACCTGCTTGGCGTTAATGCACCTCAGAAAAAAGCACCTGGGTGCGTATTAAGTACTAGACGGGAAGTTATCATTGCTGGAATAACATCCTAAAGTTTGCGACGGCAAAAGAATTGGTAGAGACCTAGTGAGGATACTTTATATAAGCTGTACAAATGGTAGTGGTGGTGGCAGTATTCTAACACCTGTACATGGCAATAATAATAACAATCATTAAGCACTCTATGCTTCACAGGTTCGTTTTGAGTGAGAATACAATTTTCATGATGTAATCTCACCAACAGTGAGAACTAGGAAGTCAGCACATTTCACTTGGGGGAAATATTAAACACAGAAGATTGTCCCTCGACCATAGTTATCAATGTTATCATTAAGTTACCAACAGTGATGCTTCGGTCTCGTGAGTTCATAAGAAGTCTGCTCGCTATTGTTATATCTGCACAATTGATACTGGAACCTTGCCTCGAACTTAACAATGATTGCCAGTGAAGAAGACTTGCATTACATACTTAAACCAATTTCAGTTTACTTCAGCTTACTTAATTAATTGATTATCATAACACTTTAGTTAGGATTTCAACCTAGCTTCTCACACCACCCATGTTGTGTGTGTTAATTTTTATATGTATATGAGAATGGCGGGGTGCTACAGATTTTTGAAAAACCTTTCAAGGCAATTTTTTTTACTCTCCGAGTTTTTACCAGAAGTTTGCTGAGAGAATTCATTTTCGTTTTTTTCGAAATATCTGAGCTAAGGTTTTGAACTACGGACTCACGGCTAATAAGCCAGCAATCCACTTACTATACAACGGTGACTTCATTCAGTTTACTATAATGCGTTGAGAGCTTTAGAAAGCTAGGAACTGATACTGTATAGAAACAATACTCAGCTGCATTAGCAGCTAGTCAGGTGCCAACTTCAGTCATATAATGTTAATTCCTTACGTGTCGGGGTTTCATACATACATACATAATTGGCCATTACAACCCTTCAGTCAGGATTACGGCCTAGCTTCTCATACCACTCATGTTGTGTGCCTTAATTTTATACTTGAGTGGCGGGACCTTCAGTTTAACGTCGACTCCGAACGACAGATTTTAAGAAACTTTTTCGTGGCACAGGTTTATTTACTCTCAGAGTTCTTGCTAGAAGACTGCTGACCGGAAGCAGCCGAAGAAATATTTGTTTTCATATTTCGCTTTGATGTCTGGCCTGGAGCTCGAACCCGGGCTTTACGTCTAATAAGCGAACACACTGCCTACTAGACTACGCGGTTTCGCTGCTACTAATTTTTAAAGGAAATTTTACCGTTTAATGGCCCAAAATTCCTTTCGTTCGCGCAATTATTGTTGTAATTGAATGGATAAATCTAAAAATGGAATTGATACACATTGTAATTGAAGAATTAACTTTTTTAATCGAATCGAATCAGCGTAACAATGATATCAATTCCGAATATGATTAAATTATTCAACTCTCTGGAATCAATTCCTTTTTTTCTTTGAGCAATTATTATTATAATTAAATAATTTGCTTTAATAATACATTTGTAATTGAATCAATTACTTTTTTAATTAAATTTTTTTTCATCAAATCAATTGTTATTTAAATATATATAAATATAAACCTTGTTACATAGACATTATTCAAGAAAACAAAAGTAAGTTTCCAACTTTCACAGTAAATATATCACTTGTTCACATGCAACATGCGGAGGACTCAAACGTTGATCATAAGTTTTGCCCGCAAAACTGAAACGTGTATATGGTATTGTATTGAGCACTTGAAAACCTAAAGTTTTGCCGATTTTTTGGGAAAAAAATGAAGTCCATATGGCAGTTACCGCCTCAGGACGACGCGACTGTAAAGAGGGATGCATTTCCTTAAATGCCTCGCCACCATTTTTCAATTCTCTAGTCAAATCAATGGTATACTGAGTTAAAACTCGACCAATGCCTTTACGTTCCCACTCGGGCAAAGTGGCTAAAAACATCAGCTCACAGGTACAATCCAAATTAAACTTTTCAAAGACATCACATTCAGCATCCACGGCAATCATAAAATCCATAAGAGACTGGGCCTGCGGCGAATGGGCTTTTTCATGACGAAATTTAAGGAAAAATATCTCTTCGCCATTGTCGGGTATGAACTGAAAGTGTATGTATTTAAAATTAGTGACAAGTTATTACTTTGTTCTTAAGCTTCTAAGCTCACCTGAATTTTATTAAATGCTACGGCTATAGGTTTACCCGTTGACTTTTCCAATGCTATAAGGGAAACGCCGTCCTCTGCCGTTAAGCGACACAATTCACGCAACTCTTGGCGTGCCTGTTTATTCTCGGGTAAATTAATTTGTGTGGCTATAGAAACCGATTCGTTTATAAAGAAGGAACCGTCGAGAACCTGAAATAGTTTAAAGAAAAAAGGAATTGAAATTTCAGCGGAATAGTTGGCAGCGATAAAATGGGAAAAGGCCATTTGACCTTTCAATAATACTACCCAGATAGGGTTTATAACTCTTAACAATATACATATATGGGGTGCGGTGCAAATCGTCGTAATCTAGTAGGTAGTATGTTGGTTTATTAAACGAAAGCGCGTAGTTCAAACCCAAGCTCGGACATTTTAAGAACAAAACGAAACATAAAAAATATTTTCGTGGTGACGGCCTCTCACCAGTCTTTTGGCAAAAACTCTGAGAATATATAAAATAGCAATGAAAAGTTTCTCAAAAATCTGTACTTCGGAGTCTCTCTTAAACTGTAGGGCCCGCTGCTAATGGATTAAATTAACATATACAACATTGGTAGTGTGAGAAGCTTGGTTGTAGTACTGACTAAAGGGTTATTATGACTAATAAAGTAAAAAACTTTAAACAAATGACTTCTATTTGGTACAGATTCCGCGTAAGCGTCTGGAATATTAAACACTTATCTTTTAGATCACTTCATATTAATCACAAAGTTTGATAGCTACAGATACGAGTATGTATATCGTTAGTCCAGTAAAGCTAACTTCAAACTTGTAACTTCACGAGTAGGAATTAAGATTTCCACTATTCATGTCGCATGATAATGCTTCCGGAAACCCTATATTACATATATACACTATATGGCAACACTTACATCCAATGATGCCTCTAATTTGTCCATCGTTAAAGAACGAATCTCAACTTGATCTGTAAATAGAGAAGAAAATTATACAGCAAAGGACTAAAAATCCTAAATTCCATACCGTTAGCAATGGTGCCCCATAGTCTGCCGTTTTCTAGCTTCATTTTTCTTTTTTAATTTCAATTTTTCTTTTCTAGTATTTCTCAATCACAACTTGTCCGTTATAAAGTCCACAATGAAATGAAACCGATTACACTGTTTTTAAATTGCGAATGGAAATCTTCGCGTGTGGCAATCTTAGAACAGCCAGCAAACGCTGATAAAAAAAATGTGTTTCAAATGTTTTTCTAATAAATTTTGATAGAAATAAAATTATTGTTATTTTGTTGATAATTATTAGTGCTGTACCGTTAACATGAGTTTATGTGTGTGTGTGTGATAAATGATGAAACACAATCTAGTCGTGTCAACTTGTTTTTAGAACAGTCAATAGTGATAGTGAAACAGAATATTAACGTGACGTTAGTTGTCACTGCATGACATTTTAATTAAGGTCTAGTCGCCGTAGTCTAGTAGGCAGTGTGTTGGCTTATTAGACGTTAAGCCCGGGTTCGTATCCCAGGTCAGACATCAAAACGAAATATGAAAAAATAAATATTTCTTCGGCGACTTCGTCTCAGCAGATTTCTGTCAAAAAACTCTGAGAGTAAATAAACCTGCCATTAAAAAATTTCTCAAAAATCTGTCGTGCGGAAACGGCGTTAAACTGTAGGTCCCGCCAAGTCATGTATAAAAATAAGGCATACAACATGAGTGATGTGAGAAGCTAGGCCATAATCCTGACCGGAGGGGTGTAATGGCCAATTATTATGTTATGTATGTTTGTCATTTTACTTCAGGTTCGAATATTCATTTTTTGACAGTTTTTGTATGAAGCTGCTGTCGTATTCTGTTTCATCATGTATAATCTCAAACTTCAAACGATGTTTTCGCCATATTTTCATGAAATTCGATTTTGAATACCAAAATATTTCTAAAGTGTGGTTTTTTACTACAAAATATCAAATGTGCAGTCATATTCCGTTTCGCTATTAAACAATAATTGTGACGTCATTAATATATTATAATTAGCACTTGCAAAATTTATTTAAAAAAGGCTGGTAGACTAAGCCATGAGACATACTGTTTTAATCTTAAAAAAAAAAATAATGGAATCAAGACATAATCATGAAATCGATAAAGAGAAAGAAAGAAGGCGAGAGAGAAAAAAATTTTAAATGGAGCATGAAAAAGTCTTGAAACGAAAATATCGGTCACACGAAGTCTGTTGTTGATTAAGAGATTTCGTTTAAATTTTTTTTACAACCTTACCGGCACTGTAAATATAGTAAGACGACAGTGTGATACAAAAGTCAATGCACTAAGCGTATATTCTTGTTAATTATGTTTCCTTGCTACTGTTCAAGTGGGGGGTTTTTCGCTAGCAGTAGAGCGTTTAAATCTTTTTATCTTAGAAGAGTGGTGATTATTAAGACATTGAATTCTTAAATGTAAGATAAGATCAATGCTCAACTCCACAGATCACTTTAAAAATCCATAGAACATACATAATATATGTACATACATAATTGGCCCTTCAGTCAAGATTACTGCCTAGCTTCTCACACCACTCATGTTGTGTGCGTTAATTTTATACTTGAGTGGCAGGACCTACAGTTTAAAGTCGACTCCGAACGACAGATTCTTTTTTTGAGAAACTTTTCTCATGTCTGGTTTATTTACTCTCTGAGTTTTTGCCAGAAATCTGCTGAGAGGAAGTCGCCGAAGAAATATATTTTTTTTTTCATATTTCGTTTTGATGTCCGATCTGGGGTTTGAATCCGGGCTTTACGTCTAATAAGCGAACACACTACCTACTAGACTACGGCGACTACAAGAAACCCACAGAACACTATGTGATAAGTAGGAAAACCGGTCCTTAATACAATTATGGACTTAGTTCAGGTAACTCTAGTGGAATGAAATGAACACAGAGTATACAACATTACAGCTTCGAAGCAGTTTCGCATGTCATATAATCGAATTTTGCTTTCAAAACACCACTTAACACAATCAGATCCTCTTTCGAAACATTTCATCACAAAGATCATACCATGCATGAGGATCATAGTCAACTCCCTTGTGTAGAGACCAGAAAAATCTGACCCGCTATGGTATACAACCTAGCAAGCTTCCAAATTAACAACCTCATACAAGTTATGACGGAACAACTAGCTCCTGGGTACACTTGCTTGGATGCCAGGAATACCTTACAATGACTTTAGAATGACTATAGGGCCCGTCATTCATGTACAAAATTATCACACACAACATAAGCGGTATGAGAAACTAGGTCGTAATCCCGACTGAAGGGTTGTAATGGACAATTATGTATGTATGTATGTATATACATATGTATTAGCCTTGTATTGTATTGTAAATTATATATCAATTAATTATTTTATTAAATTCCCTTTATGATTTTAATTAATAAATTCTTGAATTAAATACATTCCATACCATGCATAGCAATTATTTATTTCTCTGATTACTTAAGAAACTTTTCATTTTTACAGTAAATAGATCACTTGTTCACATGCAACATGCGGTGGACTTAAACGTTGATCGTAACTTTTGCCAGCATAACTGAAATGTTCATAGGGTATCCTATTGAGAACTTGAAATCCCAAACTTTTGCCAATTTTTTGGGAAAAAAATGAAGTCCATATGGCGTTTACCGCCCCAGGTTGACGCGACTGTAAAGAGGGGTGCATATCCTGTACCGCTTCGCCGCCGTTTTTTAACTCCCTTGTCAATTCTACAGTATATTGAACTAAAGCTCGACCAATGCCTTTACGTTCCCATTCGGGTAGCGTAGCTAAAAACATCAGCTCACAGATATAATCCAAATTAAACTTTTCAAAGACATCACATTCAGCATCCACGGCAATCATAAAATCCATTACTGACTGGGCCTGTGGTGAATGTGCTTTTTCTTTGCGAAATTTAACGAAGAATACATCATCGCCATTATCGGGTATATACTGAAAGTATATTTGGAATTAGTAATAAAATAGAATATCTTTTTTTGGGCCATATAAACTTACTTGAATTTTATTAAAAGCTACGGCTATAGGTTTACCCGTTGACTTTTCCAATGCTATAAGGGAAACACCGTCCTCTGCTGTTATGCGACACAATTCACGCAACTCTTGGCGGGCCTGTTTATTCTCGGGTAAATTAACTTCTGAGGCACGCGAAACATTCTCGTTTAAAAAGTAGGAATTGTCTAAAACCTGCAAATATCGAAAGGATAAGAAGTTTTAATATGGCAGACGTGTGGAGCTAAATTGTAATCCTGAATAATTAAGTAGGTAATGTATACACTATATTGGTAACACTTACATCCAAGGATGCATCTAATTTGTCCAGCGTTAAAGAACGTATCTCAACTTGATCTATAAATAGAGAAGAAAATTATACAGCGAAGGACTAAAAATCCTAGAATTCAATACCATTAGCAATGGTGCCCCATAGTCTGCCGTTACATGACTTCATTTTTAATTTTCTTTTATTAATTTTTCTCAATCACAACTTGTCCGTTATTAAGTCCACAATGGAATGAAGCCGATCTTTGTTTTTATACTGCTATTGTAGGCTTCGCGTGTGGTAATCGCTAAACCGCGAACCGCATACACCAAACCACTGATAAGAAAAAACTGTTTCAATTTATTATTGAAGATGCTGTACCTTTGGAGGCACGATCATATTCATAAAAATTTAATCTGATGCAGCATTTGAAACCTTTTCCGGGAAGGTCACTATATTGGGACTTAGTCACATGCTTATTATCTTAAACATAATATTTAAAGTTCAACATAAAAAAACACTATTTAATAAAGATTTCAAAAATTAAACATTAAAAACACTTGGAAGCAATTAATTTGGCAAAAAAAAATATTTGTTGCTGATTAAAAATAAAATTGTCAGTCATTGTTGTGGGCATATTCTAGCCAGACAAAGTCCAGTAAAATAACAGTGGAATACCAATATTAAGAAATGCATAAAGCCTTGCCCCCAAAGTGATACATACATACATACATAATTGGCCATTACAATCCTTCAGTCAGGATTACGGCCTAGCTTCTCACACCACTCTTGTTGTGTGTCTTAATTTTATACTTGAGTGGCGGGACCTACAGATTAACGTCGACTCCGAACGACAGAATTTTTTGAGAAACTTTTTCATGGCAGGTTTATTTACTCTCAGAGTTTTTGCCAGAAATCTGCTGAGAGGAAGGTGCCGAAGAATATTTTTTTTTTATATTTTGGTTTTTCATGTCTGGCCTAGGGCTCGAAATCGGACTTTACGTCTAATAAGCGAACACATTACCTACTAGACTACGGCGAGCTGCTTAGCTAGCAAAAAACTTTTTAAATCCTCTTAAGTAAGGTGGAAAAATAATAAGAAGATGAAGGATAGCCCTATGAGCCTTAAAGGAACGAAAAAGCATAAAAAAAATCTCCAAAGATAATAATCTCCATTGAAAGATAAGAAGGCTTAGTACATCGGATTTTTTTATGGCGCAAATGTTCCCCTGGAAAACATATAGTCAACCTGATCGTCTCTGAAGTTCGAAAGTCTTCTGACCTCTGTAACTCCAATGTCTAGCCAAATGGAAACAATCTTCAATGCACTAATACTGGGTTTTTATTTTTAATGTGCGTGTTCTTACCTAATTAGGTTCGTGCGATACGGTACAACTTTTATTAATAATAGGAACTCCTTACCCGTCCGTCCCTCCATATGTTTAGAAATACGAAAAAATCAAATCTATTGTAACGATAGGGTAATTTGATCATTTTTTAAACTTTTTTTTTCTATTTTTAAATTTAAATGAAAAGCGTTTATTTGGAGGCACACTTGTGGTTTTTTTTTTGTCATTTTTGTGGGTCAACAATAAAACTTAATTGAGTCAGAAAAGAAAATAATGATTTTGAAATATGTAATTTGTTTTGTAAAACGATTGTAATGAAAATTTGCACGCTTATGCGAGGGTTGCATTTTACTGGCAAACATTTAAAAAAAATTTTCTCCTAAAGCTTAAAACTTGATAAAATATAGATGAGAACGTCGAGAGATGTTTTTCCCCCTATATATCTTCAAACGTATGTTGTAACTCCTTCATTTTCAACGTTAAGGTTAACTTAGGTTAAGTGACGGTCCCTCTCAGAAGAATACAGTCTCACTTAGGCCAGTGGTTAGTCCTAATGTGAATCAATACTCAACCCGGGGAAGAAACATTCCATATAGGAAACCATCCTTGACTCCAAACTAAAAAGTGCAATTGCACCAATCTCTTTTTTGAAGAGTATAGTCATATATAGTCATACATGATGTCGCCGTGGTCTAGCAGGTAGTGTGTTGGCTTATTAGACGAAAGGCCCGAGTTCGAATCCCAGGTCAGACATCAAAATGAAATATGAAAAAATATTTCTTCGGCGACTTCCTCTCAGCAGATTTCTGGCAAAAACTCTGAGAGTAAAAATTGCTATGAAAAAGCTTCTCAAAAAATCTGTCGTTCGGAGTCGACTCCCGCCACTCATGTATAAAATTAACGCACACAACATGAGTGGTGTTGAGAAGCTAGGCCATAATCCTGACTGAAGGATTGTAATGGCCAATTATGTTATGTATGGTTTTAATTTAATAATTCCTAAAGTAGCGATTGCATTACGTCCCAATATGGGAGACCTTTATCCATTGACAATGTAAATGTTGTCCGAAAATTTCCTATCTTTGTAAATTAAGTCGACTTTAAACTGTAGGTCCCGCCACTCATGTATAAAATTAGCGCACACGACATGAGGGGTGTTGAGAAGCTAGGCCGTAATCCTGACTGAAGGGTTGTAATGGCCAATTATGTATGTATAGTCATACATAGGATTACGGCCTAGCTTCTCACAGAGTATAGTCAACTATTACAAAAAATGAGGAGCAGAAAGTGAGAGAGTATCTTCTTTCTTTTCAGATTCACAGTTTAATGGATCAGTCTTCACAGGATACACATGCAAGCTGCACCCAGATGCCGTACTACTTTATTCTGCAAAAGCTTATCTTCCTGAAGTAAATGAAACGGAATAGAAAACTGCAGAAAAAGCAAAGCAGAGTGATTAATTCTATTATAAATCTCAAGAGAGCCTGAATATCAACCCCCGCAGAGAGCTTAACCTATCAAAGAAACTCTATCCGATGATGTTAACCTTTATGTTGGACTAGGACAGCAATAAAGGGAAGATCTATCAACTCCGATTCCCCAGTTCAGCATACAATGCAGAAGCACGCTGTGATCAGCGACCTATCACCACAACGCGCAGTAGGGAATCTAGACGGCAGTCCTAGCAGCGAGACAATTTCATTCTCATCGATGAGCCTACAACGGTTGCGAGCCACATAGAAATCCGATCTAGCTTCTCTGTGGCTTTGTTCCGGACCAATATCCCGATCAGTCCATAGGTGTAGTAGATTCAAAGACTAGAACTAACAATTATACCACCAATCCACCAGGATCACCACCGTGATCCGATCCAAAAGCTCATATTGTGCCCTTATATTTGGAAATCACTCCCGATTTACATCAGACCGATTTTTAATGAAGTTCTAGCCTGAGGTCCTCACGAAACAACCCAGAACCAGTATCCTATCAGATCCATCAGTAAAAATGAGCGTTCCAGCACGTATTGTTAGCTTCACGAATAAACACATCCTCGTGAACCTTATAATCGGTGGTATCATTAATAAGTTCAGTGTTACCCTCAACAGCCCGTTACCCTCAACTATCCTATTATCCTATGAGCCGCACAACACTTGACATATAAGCCAATTGGAGGCAGGCAGCAAACAGTTTAAGAATGTTTATATTCAAAGCTTATTACTAAACCACACAGCCATACTTAATAACAGAGCGGAAAATCGTCTTCTAGATTTTAACCTAGGCCCCAACATTATGCGTTGGAATTGCCTTAAAACAGTATTTAAAAAAAATCCGGAAATTTCGAAAAGTTTCTATGAAAGTAAACTTTTTACAGAGTTGGCAATCCTTTACCAACACTGAGTCACGCTCTCATCTCACATACATCAGCTGTTCAAAACAAACAAAATTTAATTACATTGAAGTGTTGTTGCTTTTAATGTTTTTCTGTGTTTTTGCAAACATTAAACGAAATGACTGTGTAATATTTCCAAAGAAGAAAAATACGTTGAAAAGTTTAATTCTATTATTCCATAATTAAATTCATAAAATAAAAACGAAACAAAAATTTACTGTGTAAACTAAAACAATAACAACTTATGGGCTATCATTAAACAAACAATCCTTAAATCCTGTGACCATAACTTTACGTTGCTGTTGTTGTTTTTTCTCCCTCTCTCAAGGAGTAACTATGACAACATGTTGTTGGTTAGTTAGTTAGTGGGTGTCATAATCATCGTCAGATCAAACAAAAAAAAAAAAAGGAAAATTATTACAAAAGAAAAGAAAGACAGAACGAACGAGCTTTTATAAGAAAATGTTTCTTTTGGATAAATTTCTGCCGCTGATATTTGTTTATATACGGCCCTTTATCAAATGGTTTCTGCACACCTTTACCCGTCTGTGTGAGTTGCAACGCATCTGTTATGGAGCACGGGCTGGCTCCAGTCGTAGCAGGCAGGTGGAAAGATGTTTAACACTTTCCAAACATCCAGAAATTAAACAATTGCTAAGAGAACTGGACGAAGCTGTGGAGTATTGTAGCGAAGAGGAACTGAAACGAATACCGGCCCAAGCTGTAGCGGTAGTGCAAAAAGTGAAAAATATCAAACCGCGTATACATCCAGACTTTAGTGCCTTATTTGGAGCTTGTGTTTTACAAATATGGAGCTATAAACACTTAATGCATCGCGTTGAAAGATTAAGATCGGAGCCTTACGATGCCGAAAATTTGGATCACGAACAAAAGCTATTGGAATTGTGGGAGAATCTCATGCCGGATGAACCCCTAGAGGGCAGAATCTCCAAACAATGGCAGGAAATAGGTTTTCAGGTAAATGTACACGAAACAATATCTAAATTATGGAATAACTTTAGCTCTTCTCTATACAAATAGGGCGATGATCCCAAAACTGATTTTCGTGGCATGGGCATGCTAGGCTTAGAAAATCTTTTATATTTTGCCCGCGAATACAAAGAAGCTGCTCAACATGTTCTGCTGCATTCAATGCATCCTACCTTGGGCTATACGTTTGCTATTGTCGGCATTAATCTCACTGCCATGGCTTATCGCCTATTGAAATCAGGTGAAGCGAAAACTCATTTCTATAATATGGCCCAACAGTCGAAACAACCCTGTTCGTTGGTACATTTCCATAAATTCTATTGTTATTTATTGTTTGAATTCGATCGTTTTTGGCTGGAGTCGGAACCCTCCAATATTATGGACTTTCGTGAAATCTACCAAAGCTTTGAAATCACCATTATGGAGGCGTTACAAAGGGATACAACGCTGTTTAAAACGAATCTGGTAGTGGAAAGGGTTTAGTTAATTTAAAATTGTAAAAAGAAAAATTAGTCAATAAGCCATGAGGTTTTATTAGAACGAAGCTTTCTTGTATAAGAATTTAGATTAAAATGTTTTTTTTTTTTTGTTTTCTGTTTAAATTAACAAAAGAATTATGTTTTACGTTTTTCTTGTAAAGAAAAAAACTAACACAAAAGCTTAAAATTAAAATAAATTTAATATTTTCAATAAAGGCACTTAAAAAACAATGGAAATGTATAATTAATAGAAAATGTGCAGCAACACATTGCCCTTTAATATGCTAATGCATGTCTCTATTTAAAATTGTAGTTGTAGCGAAGAAATGGTGGAGAAAATTTCAGAAATTTTATGGCAATACGTCTCCCCCTTTCCTACATCATCTCCTTTTTATCCTATTCGCTCTATTGTCCTTCTCTCTTTAAGGACGTTGTACACTGGGTCAATTCGACCTCCGGGTACTGTAGATACTTGTCTTAATTGACAAGTACACGTCCTCTAACATAAACAAACCTAACCATATGGCAGTACGAAATGGAATATGCTATAAAATCTTTGAAATTCAAAGTGCAGCTTGTTACGACAAAATTCGCTTGAAGTTCTGAATCCAGTGGACGACAATCTCAACTAATCTCTAAGCAAACTTTAGAAAATATTTACTCTGTGGAACAATATCCTAAAGATTACCTTGAGTCTGTTTTAAATACCATGCTACAGCATTAAGTCATTATGGCTGTATCGAGAATTTGTACGCCTATGGACTAAGTTGATTGATGCAGTAGTAGAAGTAGAATGAATTATGTGCGGATAATTAAGTAACAGATAGTTGTGGGAAAAGTGCCAAGTCTGTTGGTTTTAGTCATAAATCCACGGGGCGTAAGACAATGGGTTTGGCAGGACAATTGAAGGGGTGAGCCGTTCCATGTTGGCTTTAATTGCATGCCGGACAATGATTTGAAGTCCCGTCAACAATTTGTTCGCGATAATAATTGAAAATGCTCAACCAGACAGACCCTAGCTGAGCTAGGTTAGATCGAGTTCTTATGGACAGCTGCCTGTCACTAGCAGAAAGTGCAGGTGAGTGTCTGTGTCTATTTATTAGAGCTTCTACCGTCGATTACTGCATTGTATGTTGTGCACCTGATACAGAAAGTCTGCCGACAACAGTAGTCATGATATCCAGGATATCGGTACAGAAACAATGGAAGTCCTGTATTCTATGACGATATGGTGTTTGGGTTATTAAAGGGAGATGGCATGCAAGCAGATATTGTTTAGTTAAAAGCTTATTATGCTGTTTGACTGACATCATCTTGGTCTCCTCACCCAATTAAATAACATTTGTCATTTTTACACATGCCGCCACAATTCTAAATTCGATGTGCTGTTTTGTCTGCAAAGCACTTTTGAATTATATATCGATTTTCTTTTTTGCCCCAGATAGTATTTTATTTTTTTCATTAGTAAGTTTTGAACATAATCGACCTCCTAACCAGAGTTCCAGAGTTAAAACCTTATAATCTGATTGTGATGCTTCTTCTTTATTTTGAAATAAAGTCCCGATTTATTTATTGTTGCTTAGATCGTTTTTATTTAATTTTTTTATATATTTTTTTATCTTATAGAATATATATATTTTTGTTGTTTTTTATATCAATTTTTTTTTTTTTTTTTATTTATATGCGTTCTAACATCACTATCAATTATTTATGCGATTTGAAATATTTTTAGAAATGATTGTGTAGAAATTTTTTTATAAATTTCGAAAAATATTTAAAGAAATATGATTAAAAAAATCTCATATTAATCAGAAAAAGAACACAATATAATAATAATAATAAAATAAACTTATAAATTAAGTTGCAAACTTATAAATTAAAAACACAAAAATTAATACTTTAAAGTTTTACAAAAACAAAATAAAAATTAAAAACAAAATAAAGGAAACATAAGATTGAGCGGCTATTACGAAGAGTTTGTCTTAGGAAGACAAAAAAAAAAGCTCTTCAGTTTATGTTAAACAAGTCTTTTATATAAAAAAATCTTTCTTAATTAATTTCAAATTTAATTAAAAAGCAAACTATAAATCTCTAACAATAAATACTGAAAAAGGAATGTTCAGTTTACATTACAATTGGCATTCATAGAGGAAGTGTGAACTTCTTTGATAAATTCGTTACAATAAAATTTCATTCATTAAATGCAAAAAACAAAATTGAAAATATAAATAAAACAAATAAATAAATAAAATATCACTTTAAAAATGAGATTTATGTGTAAATGATTCACAAAAAAAATTACAAAAAAAAAAATCAAGCATGGAACTGAACTTGTTTCGATTGGCTTAAACATGAGCTCAAAGATATAGAAAATAAAGCCATACCATCATCCATCATCATTGCAGTGTCTTAACATACACTCCCACTTAATTTGTGCTTAATTTTCTTATAATCTTTATACTTTATATTGCAAGTATGTATGTATGTATGCAATGTTATGTAGGTTGTCTTATTCACCCTATTTCTTCTTAGAATTTAAATCGTAAATATATAACTATTGTATATAGATATAGTTTATATGTATTGTATGTAAAGAAATTGTTATTTTTTTTATATTTTGTTTGTTGTAGCAGCAAGCCGTGTTTTTGTTGTATTAGAGAGACAAGAATTAATCCTAAAAATATGTTCGTTTTTTCCGCATTTTTTTTTTAATATTTTTTGTTTTTCAAGTATAAAAAAGAAAATCTCGTTTTGTCCTCATTTACCATCATCATCATTATCATCAGGATCACATCACAGTATTTCTTAGTTCACTTAACGATAGAATTTTACCTCTGCCTCAACGCAATCCTTCATTAGCTCATCCAATTCCTCATTGACCTCAGGATGTTCAGCCAAATAGGCTGATACTTCTTCAACACAAGCCGCCTCCAAAGCTTTCAAGTGCTCCAATGAAGACGGTTTACGTTGTCCATGTAATTTATGCAATAATGTTATCTCATTATCGGCTGGCACTTTAGTGAGTGGTGATATTTTGGGTTGTGGTGCAAAAACGAATGGTTTAAACACCGATTCACTAGCATTTGGTGTGGCAGTAAACCAGTGACATGATATACCATTATTGCACAAAACGAAAACGGTAGCCGAACGTGAGGATTCAGCCTTGGCAGCCGAACGTAAAGTTTCAAACATGCTGGTTAGCGAATAGGATCCATCATCGGAAGGTTCATCACCACTCCAATCGGTAGAGGAGTTGGGAGAACACTCGAAACATGCAGCGAAATTTATATCGCCCTAAAAACACAAAAAATTAAAGTGTTTAAACGAAAATACAAAAAAACTTTCTAAACAAATTTAAACTGCTTTCGTCAGTTATACAAGAAGCGGTATTTACAATGCCTGTAAGCCCACCTCAAATAAAACAAAAGTTTTAAAGAAGTACAGAATGAAAAAACATGCTATTAAAAGCCATAGGACTTTGATCGATTTTCTTTATTACACAAGCTGGTAAAGAAGAAAGAAAGAAGGCATTTAAACAATTCAATGTTGAATCATCTTTCTTTTTTAAAAGGCCATTTAAAAACCAATTTTCTTCAATCACTATTTGCTTTCGTTCCGTTCATAAAACTAACAGAACTCTGTTAACGTTATAATGCAATCATGTTAAATCCAGTTTCCAACATTCCTCTTACATTACTCATGCAATACTTCATAACAACTTACCTCACCATCCCAGCATCCTAATGTTTTAAGAGCATCGCCCAAACCCTCAAACGACTTGTCAATTGTTGTAGTCACCGCCATACCATCACTGGGCAAATGATGATATCCCGAACTCAACTGTTGGGCGGCCCAAAGCTTGCCAGCACAACTTATAAGCCAGACTTTAGTAGGATCACAGATAATTAAACTGAATTTTGTCTCATCGCTGCCGTGTTGGCTAACCAAATTGCCAATATGTTCAACAGCTGCATCAGCCGTATCGGATGCGGCCAATGCTAAGCGCACTACATCGAATGCGGTTAGATTACATTCATTATCGTTGCTCCAAGTAATGGCTACACTCACATTGCGTTCATTTGAGCCACAATCACCACCCCATACGCCAGGTTGGGGTTTTTGCAAAATGACTCGCAAGGCAGTAGCATCAGTTAACAAATCATTCTGTAGCGATCGATTACATTCTCAGTATTTTTCTTTGGTTTTTTAATAATTTATTAAACTTACCTTTCCCTCAAGCGATTCTGAGGCTTCGTAATAGAACACTTCTTGGGCCACACCCACTAAACTTTCATTTTCCGCATTGCGACCCAATATCACAGTGTCTGTGGCACAATTTGGAGGCATTACAACGAAACAATTGCCTTGTGAACTCATTATTTCCTCTTTTCAGCAAATATTACACGAAGGAAAAAAGAAATTCTTTTTTTTTTTTGACTGACACGAAACTTCCGTGGAAAAATTGATTTTTCTCAACTCAGCAGCTGCCAACGTCAACGACCCAACAACAATAACACCACCAGCAGGCAAAAGTAACAGCGTTTGCTTGTACGTTTACAAAAACAGGAAATGCACCGAGTTTTCGCTTGGAATTCTAGTCCTAGTGTTTTAATTGTATATATAAAAATTAATTCCTTCCTGATATTTAATGAATTTCTAAGGAATTTACCTTTACCTTTTTCAATTTACTGCGTCCGTTCGTTTATGACAAATTTTTACTTTCAAATCTCTGCGGAAGGGTGATTTATTCTCGCCAGTGTGATCAACTTTTTGTAAACGAAACCATCGTAAACCAAAGAGAGCGCTTTAAAACGGTCATAACGAAACGGTGGCTTATATTTTGACAACAAAAATTTGAAAAATTACTGCAAAAAACACAAAATTCTTAAACGAGATAAATAAATAATAATATAAGAGTTGTTTAAACAAATTCTAAACACTAAAAGCGGCTAACAATACATTTTTTGTGATTTTCCTTCTTGAAAGTGTAACAACTCTGTTATACACTCACACAGGGTTGCAGTTATAAGAAAATAATGTCAACCTAGCGTTATTTTGGGAAAAGTATATACTCCATAATTTAATTGTAACTCCTGGCTTACATTTCCTAACTGTCCGCATAGGTTAATGAAGATGTAGATTTAATTCAAATCATCTTTGGCTATATAGATTATGGCAAAAAATCTGGGGCTTAAGCATCCTTCGTTCTAGGCTTCCAAGAGTTGGAGAGAGCAGAGTAGATACTGTATGGTTTCCGCTTCTTCTTTATAATTACAGCTTCTGTAGTAGTTATTGTGAACATTTTTAACCCTCCGAGTGTGTGTAACCGTTATGAGGATCCTAAGCTGAATTCAGGTTAGATTTACTGCAAACTTTGTTTTATATAGTATACCCATAACAGACCAAATTTGTCTGGTCTCTGTAGACGTGGGTTCATTCTAGCTATGGCCTCAATAGCCTTCAATATAGACAACATCTCTGCGTGCTATCTGCTACAGTCAATTTTGTGTATTATTAGAGCAGAAAATCAACATTCAGATTTCAAAAGACGTTACTTTTTGAAACAAGCAGAAAAAAGTTAATTTTTTATAAAACATAAGATATTAGCACCACTTCTCCTTAGAATAATGTTACAAAAGAGAAACGACGAAATAGTTTTTCGTTTTTCATAATCGAATGAAGTGCGTTGTGAAAATGGTGCAAAGAAATTCTCGTAAATTTTAATGTTAAAAACATTAATATTTTACAAAACTTATGAAATATATACAATACAAGTTAATCAAATTAAAATAACAATAAAATATTGCTACTAAAACGCATGTAAATCAACAAAAATACTTAAATAAAGAAGTGTTAACACAAAAAGGGAGTAGAAAGAAGGAAAAAAAGAATTTTTTTCTTGCCTATTGAGAGAGAGCAATAGGGTATGTTCAGTTAGTGGTTTATTATTATTTAAAGTCAAATGATGTATAGCCAGCTCTTTCTTATTCATACTAAATCTAATAAGAATATTGAAACAAAAGAAAAATTGGAATAAGAAAAATGTTGTGATTTAAGGTGGTATGTGTGAGTGTGTGAGAAAATGCAAAGTGTATTTCTTTTATTGTTTGTGTATTAAATTGTTTTTGATTACAGTTTTTTTAGTTTCATGTTCTTTCATTTTCTTGCTCTCTTCCTTAGTTATAATGTTCTCGTCTACGTTGAAGAAAAATTGTTTTAAGAACGTTGACGTTAATAAGAGTTTCTGCTGCTAGAAAAGCAATATTTTCATTAAAATAAATAAGAAATATTTAAAGAATTATTTGTAATTATGAATTATATAAATATTTGAATTATTTAAAGAATTGAATATTTGAATTATTAAAAATGTAAGAAAAATTGAAAATAACAAGTGAAAATTTGTAAAGAAAAAAAATTTGCCTTCAAAAAAACAAAAAAAAAAGTAAAAGAATCATTGAGTGGAGTGGCGTAAAGTGTATGTAAGTAAAGTAGTAAATACATGTGTGTGTGTGTGCGTGTGTGTAAATACATGAGTTTTGTGGTGCTGTGTTTTTAAAAAGCTGGAGAAAATCAATAAAAGTTTTATTTTATAAAATATTTGGGACAAAAGTGAGTTGTTTTTTTTTTTTGTTTACATTTTCTAAATAGAATAGTTCTTAAACTGAAATAAAATGATAAATATTTAAAATATTATTAATGGTTTTATGTGTTAAAAAATAAAACAAGTTTTTCACACTTGGGTGCTTTTTATTTCTAAAGGCGTGTTACGTTAATTTTTGGTATTTTTGTTGTTTTTTCTCTTAATTTTTACCCGCTAAAGTATTCAAATATTCATATATTTTGTATTACAGAAAGCGTTGTTTGACCACTTCATTGTAGAAAAAACAACAAACTTACGCGCTTTTTTTGCTTTAGTTTGCTTAAAAATAAAATATTTATTTTTATTGCAAAAATCTGTTATTATTTCTTCTTAAAAAAAATCAATAGATTTTTAGTATACCAGAAAAATTTTTCCAAATCCTTTTGCTCTACAGGACTCCATCAGAAAAAAAAGAAAAAAAGCGCCCTTTTTTGTTATCAACGTCAACATCATTTGCAATGCATATTTGTGTGTTACAACAGCAACAACAAGATTTTTACTTAAGTTTCTAACCTCCCCCATCCGCCTTTTTCTTCGTTAACTTTTTGTTATTTATATTGTAATTTTTTTTTTCTTCTCTTTCCTTATTTCTGGCTATACGCAGTTATTTGTAATGTTTTGAAAAGTGTTGCCGCGTTGTTTGAATTGTACTACAAAAAATAATACTATTTTTGATTGCAAAAGTATTATATGTATTTATATTAGAACATAAAATATTACCATAATAAATAAATATGAATTATAATATTATTTAAATATTTTACATTTTCAATAAAATTAAAAAAGAGAGATCTGTTTGCATACAATTTTTCTAAAATTTGCTTTAATTCTTAAACTAAAGATGAAACGATAAAAAGCATTGGTAACGTTGTTTCTAAATTCTCAAACATCCTCCCTCATTATACTTTGTTTAAAATTCTCTCCTCATTATGTTGTCTCTTAACTCTCTCTTGCTCTCTCTCTCTCTCCCTCTTTGCTGTTTATCCCCCCTTTTTAATGTTTTTTGCTATTGTCTAATTGTCATTACATTAACGTGTTGTGATATATTTTTGCTTGTCATTCTAACTCTTCGTATGTTTTCTTGTTCGTTTTGTTTTTTTTTCACCTTCCCATTACTATTATTGGTGCTGTTGGTGTTGCTGTTACGGTTGTATGTGTATTTTCAAGTTATGTCAGCATATTTTGTTTACAAATAAAGGCTAAAGAAGAATGGAGCAAAAAAAAAACAAGAAAGAGTGAATATGAAAAATATGCTGTGTCCCCATTTTGATTTACAAAAGTATTGTTTTGTAAATTTATTTACAATAAGAGAAAATGTAAAAAAAAAAAACAAAATTGTGGCATTAAAAGTAATGATGGAGTGTAATGGCTGCGAGAGTGCGTGTGTATGTGTGTGTGTTGTGCTATTTTTCTTATCTGTTAATTAAGCATTCCAAAGCTAAATTCAGGTATGTTTTCCACGAGAGTATGTTCTTAATTATTAGGAAATAATGGTACAGGCTCTTACAAGTTTGCGTTTTTAAATCAAATCACATTTATTTTATTTTTTAAGTTCTACGTTTAATCGAATCTCTATTAACTTTTTAGTATATTTGGAGGCATCTGCTTCAAAATTTATTGGCGAATGCTGACTTTTAAAGTTGTTTTTAAGATAGTCCAATCCGTCGTGCATAACTACAACAGCACAAGGGTCAAGTAGTGTCCTGACGCTATTTTGAGTGTTCATGATTGTATTCGAATCGCTCGGCACCGTAAATAGAATAATAGAGAGAGGCAGTGGTCTTTTTGATAAGCCAAACTTATCGGTTTCCATTATCAGCATATAGGGCCATGCCTTAAATCATGACTACAATATATTAAATGAAAACAACGCTGAATTCAGTTCAATTATTATAGTTGCTTGGCATGCACTCAACATTCCCCATCAGCCAAGGATTTTGTCATCATCCAATAGAATATTCTTATAATGCCTCCTACAAGTTTATTGTCCTGACAAATATCAGGCTGCTACATGATGACAATTCCTTACCTAGTACCTAACGTTTTCCTAAGTACTTCTCGTCAATACAGAATCTATATTTTGGCTATAAACAATTTCCGTTCTGAGTAAGTGTGCTCTGAGACTACAGTGCAGGCAGTGCAACCTCAGGTTATCCCTGAGTAGTCTTATTCATACGTCAGATCTCCTCTTAGTGTAATTTCCCAAAACTAAAGTTTTGATTACCTCAAAACCCACTTAGTTTGAGAAGAATCTTTGCCTCTATATTACCTTTTGTGTGAATAAAGCTTTTTCTTCGGAATTAAAGCCTATCTTCGCATGTTGTTGTGTTTTAATTTCGACGACAGCTTAGAGTAGATTTTTTTCTTTCTTAACAATTAATTAATGACTTTCAGATATTTTGCCAGAAAATACTGCTGAGGAGTGGCGGAAGAAAGATTTTTCATTCATTATTTTTTTTGTTTTTCACGATGAAAGAGCTGAATATTGAACTAAGAGCTCTCGTCTAGTTAGTCAAAAACCCATCCTCAATGGCTATCACCACCAAAAATTGATCATAAAACTTGTCATTTTTAAGTTCGCACTAGAGTCTGATTCTTTTTCGGAACAACCCGAATTCATTTAAACCACCGGAAGCTCTATCTAGCAGACATATGTAGTTAGTTATCCAAACTTTCCGATTCACACTACAGTTATTTATGGCCCGAACGAATGTGCATGTCGTAACAGTATTCGCCAGAATACTACTTTAACTGCTCCATGGTGCCACTTGAGAATATACTACACCTTCTATATGTATGTATGTGAATACAAAACGTGTGTACGTGACATGTAAAATTTACAAGGTTTTCTATTTTTATCCACATTGCTTGAATTTGATTTTTAAGCTTCAAAATAATATTCTACAATACAATGTCAAGGCTGAATTCTAAGCAGCACAATATAAGTAAGCATGAAGCAATTAAATTAAAGCAACAATAAAAAAAAAAATATTTTAAAAATAAATTTAAAATTACAAAATCATAGGCAATTACATACAATACAATACAATACAATACAATACATTATTATAAACATTGAACAAAACGAAAATAATTTAAAAATAATTCTTTTCATAGCGTAATTCAAACCCAAACGTCATCATCCCTCCAACCCTTTGGAAATCTCTTTCAAAACATGATCTTTAAAAATCTGTGTGTTTGGTTTTTTTTTTAATTTAATCGATACCGATACAACTTCAAACATATAAACACAACAGCAACAATTCCACAGAGAGAGAATACATATTTCAAATCCAAGAGAATTCAAATTATTCAAAATTCGAAAGTTTATTGAACTCAAAAATTAATTTAAAATCCCCAAAAAATTTAAAGGAAAAATCGAATTCGAAATAAAAGAAACTACTTTGGGATCGTATTGGATTTAGAAGAAACACAACCTGAGAGAGAGACAGTGAGAGCAATAAAGTCAGCAGCAACAGTAAATAAAACAAAACAAAACAAAATGAACAAAAATTCTAATTTTCAAATATGAAAACAAAACACACACAAAACTAACAGCCGGTAAAATGAACAAACAAATTAAAGAAAACCAAACGAAAAGAAATGAAAAGAAAATCTAAATCAAAACAAAACAAAGATAAATGAATAGAAATCAGCGGGACAACAACTACAACTGCTACAGCAGCAGCATTATTGGCACGTAACGCAAGAATACATAACTAAATGCATTGAAGGCATTCCATTGCATGCATACATTAAAGTTGAACACGCCGGTTTAATTACTCGAAAGTGATTAGTTATTGAGTAGGTATTCCAATCAGCTCAAACATCTGGGGGCCAAGTGGAATAGGATCCAGATTCTAAGATGTTTTATTGGCTATACGCTAGTGAGCACAAGACGGATTATTACATGTGTGCCACCATTGTTATGTGGAACAACAAGCCGCTAAAAGAATACCGGAGCAGTCTCCAGTTGTCTGGCTGCAACTAGGACCATGCGCAGATGTTCAACTGCGGCTATTGAATCCATAATAGAAACAGAATTGTGCTAAGAGGATTGCTTGGAAGTGAGTTCCGTGACTTTCTCCGCTGTAATAATCTGGCATTCAGTTTTTATTATAAGACGTAGTATGTTCGATGCCACACCACAGGAATCTTAAATTAATTTTTGTCAGAAGATTCAAGATTTAATTGCCAGATCCCGGGTTCGAGCCCCAGGCCAGACATCAAAACAAAATCTGAAAAAAAAAAATATTTCTTCGGCCGTAATCCCGACTGAAGGGTTGTAATGGCTAATTATGTATGCATGTATGTATGTATGTTCGATGCCACACCACAGGAATCCGAAATCAATTTTCGTCAGAAGGTTCAATATTTAATTGACTGATCCCGATTAATGGATTTCAGACCATCCCAATGTTGGTTACAGTATCTCTATACCAAACGCACAAACTGCCAACTGAAGCTGAAAATCATAGAATTTCAATTTGCGCTAGTCTAAACCCATAGAGGAGTATCAGAGGTAACCGCATAATCTATTTTTTTGGATAGTCAAACCCCTTTAAGACCACTAGTTTCATATTCGATAGAATCGCCAATGGTCAGAGAGTGATTTAATCGACTAAATCAAATTGGCGAACAAAGTTGTGTTTTGCTGGGTTCCAGCTCCAGAATCAATGGGTGATAAAGGCTGCGGATGGCCTGGCAAAGAGAAATCAAGGTGTGGAACACTCTCATGGTCTTATATTAGAAGGAGGGCTAAGCTCCCTTTTATTCTGCAGAAGTTTTATAGTGTATATGGTAGTGTAATAGGTATTCTGTCGGAACGCTACTGCCTGAGGTATTATCTAAACAGAACAAGCATTCTATATGAGACGAAAGAAAGAGAACGAAATCAGAGGAAAGATTTTATACACTTGTGTTGGTCCTGTGTAGTACCCGGTTGACACAGGTTGAGTTCATTTGATTTCGGAGGATATCAGATCTCTTTCTATTGCAAATTTATTAAATTTAATACAGGAAGTGAAGAATTTGTTAGTGTCATTAGTACAGTACAGACAGTCTGGCAGTTTTGAAGAACATGGACTAAAACTATACGGCTACCATCCTGATTAAGAAATTAAATTCTACTTTAGCAACTAGCGGGAGTAAAAGTAGGGTACAGGTTATTTGGTTCGGACATTAACTTTGCATAAATTCGAGAACCATCTTGTGGTATTACAAGGCATATTTGGCCCCAGTATGATTATGTTTATAAGTCTTGCGACTGTGTTTGTTAACAACGAATTCTACAACGCCATCCCTTTGTTCTGTTCCTTACTCAACAGTTCCGTAGTCTATGGAGTACATAGGCGAGCATATTTTAATTTTAAAAATACTTTAATTTCCATCTAAAAGTTACTTTACAATCTATTTTCTTTATTTGTCTTTGCAGATATAAATTGAATTATTTCCATCACCACTGTAGCAGCCACAAAGCAGTCGATTTAAACCCAAAAAAACATCCCCAACTCCTCCCACCCTCCAAAACAAACAAACAACAAAACTATAAATAGAAATTCATTTATTTCCTGTGTGTGTTATGAAGCATTTCTGCAAAAATAGATTCACGCAAGCGTAAAAGGCTCATACAGACCACAATGAAGGAGATGGTCGGCGGATGTTGTGTATGTTCAGATGAGCGTGGATGGCCAGAAAACCCGCTCGTATATTGTGATGGCCAAAACTGTACCGTTGCTGTGCATCAAGCCTGCTATGGCATTGTTACCGTGCCAACAGGCCCATGGTTTTGTCGTAAATGTGAAAGCCAGGAGCGTTCAACGAGGGTACGCTGTGAATTGTGTCCCTCCCGAGATGGAGCACTAAAGAAGACCGACAATCAAGGTTGGGCTCATGTGGTCTGTGCCCTATATATACCAGAAGTAAGATTTGGTAATGTTACCACCATGGAACCGATTATATTGCAATTAATACCTCAGGAGAGATATGGCAAAAGTAAGTATTCGGCTGCTATGCTTTAAATGAACGTCTTTTCAATTAACATTCCCTTTTGTCTTACAGATTGTTATATATGCCAGGAGTTGGGTAAACCGCACAGAGCCACTGTGGGCGCTTGTATGCAGTGCAATAAGTCGAATTGTAAACAACAATTCCACGTTACATGCGCCCAAAGTCTGGGTTTGCTGTGCGAAGAGGCGGGTAACTATTTGGATAATGTTAAGTACTGTGGCTATTGTCAACATCATTATAGTAAACTAAAGAAAGGTGGCAATGTCAAGACCATACCTCCCTATAAGCCCATAGCCCATGATACCTCCTCCGATTCGGGTTCTTCGCCAGAGAAAGAAATTGATTCAACCATGAGTACGACAGCGTTGTCAACTTCTGCTACCAGCATTAAAATAACCACCACAAATCTGTCATCATCGTCCTCCTCGTCGAAACAGCGCAAATCCTCGCAAGCCACCAAACAGTCTTCATCCACTAGTTCCAGCTCGAATACGGCAAATCTTTCATCCTCATCATCATCATCTGTACATAATCTTAGCAATGCAACAACGTCAGGTTTGACTGGAACTGCTACATCACATGCTCATAACAATCCAACTAATTCCTCGTCATCTTCTACAGGTTTTAGTGGTAGTAATACTTTAGCAACCGGTGCGGGCACCAGTTCATCAAATTCAGCATCATCATCCACGAATATGAAATCTTCGGGCGGCAGTTCATCGAGTAGCTACAAAGATAAGGATAGTAAACATAGCAAGAATGTCAATAAAATATCCAGTTCGAGTAAAGACAAGGATAAGGATTCGTATTCGTCATCGTTTTCAACGCGAGATTCACGCGACAAATCCTCCAAGTCATCGAAGAACAAGGACAACAATAATTCCTTAAATAGCTCTTCGAATTCCCAAATGAATAATGCCATGGCCTCGGCCATATCGTCTTCATCGTTACCAGCACCGAATCCTTTCGGTAGTGCTGCTGATCATTCAACAGCGGGCGTACAAAATCTTTCCACCAATAGCATGCCATTCGGTTCATCTAGTACGGCGGCTTCTAACCTTCACAACAGTATAACGTCCTCTTCCTCCACTACAAAAGAATCTTCAAAAAATCCATTTTCCTCGGCTACAAATCAATCGCAATCATCTGGTTTCCTTAATGAACTACATTCGGATGGCACTAATTTGACGCCCACACCTATGGATATCATTTCCACAGGCAATAATTCCAATATTTCATCGACTAATTTAAATTCTTCGTCTGCGTTTAATAAAAACTCCAATAATTCACAATCTTCCTTAACGGCGGCCATTAACACCAGCAGTGGAGGTGGCGGCGGCGGCGGTGCCGGTAACAATAACAACAACAGCAATAACAATATAAATTTACACATTAACAATTCGTCAAATTCATCTTCGTCATCGTTTGCTAAGAAACGTAAAAACAATGATGCCAAATTGAATAACAACAACAACAACGATGAAGTGAACAGGTAAGAAAATTTCACAGAAATTTCACATTTTAGGTTGTCGGAGAATAATGAATTTAAATTTTTCTGTTTTTAGTCCTTTCCGTGATATTATCAAAGATGTAACGGTGACATTAACGCCTCTAACAGATTTTGAAAAGGAAATCGAAAAGAGTTCGAAAAAGGTAAGTCCAGAAACATTATTCATTCTATTCGAAGTTAAGTAACATTCTGTTTAAGAATTGAAATGAAAATGGAAAAAGTACTGTTTGGGCTTTTACAGACGAAAAATTTTGTTCAAAAATAATTAGTGTTTACAGCTCTAGCATATCCTATTGCGGAAAATTTTATTTCATTTTATGTGAATTGAAAAATGGTTGAACCGGGAAAATCTCAGGATGTTTCCTATTTCTCTTAATATGATGGTGATTCGGCGATCTGTACACAACCCGAATCGTTTCTAAGGGCAGCAGTTTCTTTGTCAGCTTTGCAATTTTTTCCGCTGACATTGGTGTCCACACTGGTGTAGCTTAGTAGTCGTACATGTCAGAACCTTCACTTCTCTTGTGACCGTAATAACTCTTCTGGTGTCAGAGTGATATGTCAGTCATTGATATTGCGCGTAACGAGAGCCTTGACAACAGCCACTGAATGGGTATGTTTAAAGCACTTTCCATGCCACTAAAGGCTGATAGTGAGAAATGCTTATATGTCAGAGTCTTCTCAATGGTTCTCACCAATGAATTCTGTTTAACACTGAGCGACTAATAATTTCGTGCGATTTCCCAAAAAAAAATTAAAAAATGTTACCGCCAAGATCCTTTTCTGGCAATTCAGTTTTCAAGTCTTCTTTGGTCCAATCTATGAACAGAGTCGGTGAGGATTTTGATGAGATTTCAAGATTCCTTAATCCGGAAGAAGTCTACAAACCTATTTAGATAACTTATTACTATTCCGTCCTTAATTTCAGTATATGAGATGAATTGAGGCTTTAAGGTCACTTGTAGCGGTATTCAGGTCATTCAAAATTATTCAGTCACCCAAAAACTTTTAAATATTTTCAATATCCTTTGAGTAGCCTTTCGAGTTTGTTATAAAACAAAAGTAAATAGCAAAAATCGTTCATATCTTCGATTTTAAATGTCCTGCTTACATCGCTGGTTATTCTCATGACCTTAATTTTTAGCTACAGATATCAGAGCTAGAGCTTTCAAGCGAGAACCAAATCTCTTACTATTCGTCGTCCTTCTGTAAGGAGTTCCCTCATGAAAATGTTTAAAAGAAGTGTTAAAGATGGGTTCCCTCAAAGGGTATGTATGTGCTACTAGACTAACAATAATGGCATAGCAGCCCCTTATTTCAAATTTTTTAAACTCGAAAAAAAAATCAAATTTGAAGAAATTCCACAACCGTTCCGAGCTAAAAAATATGAAAAATGTTCGTCAAAAAATTTGAATTGTCATTCGAATTTTTTTTTTTTTTTCGTACAATAAAAACCATGGATTGCTATGATTGAAATAAATTTGAATTAAATTTTTTCATTCTTCGGAATGATTTGATTATAACTCCTGCTCCTGTTAGAATTATATTGTAGCTTTTCTCACCACTCGTGATGTGATGTCGAACGAGAAACTTTTCATGGCAATGTCCTTCACTCTCAGAGTTTTTGTCAGAAGAAATTTCGTATTGTTAGAGATGTCTGAGCTGAGATTGAAACCATGGATCCTCGTCTAATAAGTCAGAACACTATCGACTAGACTACGGCGAATTCACTAACGGGCCGATAGAGACAGTATGTGATGACAGGTCTAAGCCCTTAAGCCTTGTCACGGCCCTACTTCCAGAATTTGGAGTCCAAAATAATCATTCGATACTTTATCCTCGTGCATAAGATTAGTTGGACACCGGTAAACCACACAACGGCCAATATTTTGTTATGATTGTTAATAACGTAGAAGTGAAAACCTGAAAAGGCAAGGATGATCTTCTTACCCTCTCAATTATGTTGTCCCTACGGAGTTCGGAGTACACAATAATTGACTGATACTTTATATACATATGTGAATTAGGTTAGTGGGACATTATTTTGCTATAAGGCCTGATGGTAGAGGGAAACGACGTACAAGTTAAAACCCGAGACCACTACGTTGTATATCCTCCAACAGTTCCTACATATTATAGTTATTTCAGAACCTTTACTCACTTCCCTTATGCGCCTCCTCAGTTGTGGTTAATAGTTGAGAAATAAACATCACAACGCAATCACTGCGTGTACCAAGAGCCAGCCTTGACAACAGCTACTGAATGTACACTGTTGAAAGCATCTGCCATATCAATGAAGGCTGCTAGTGAGAAATGCTTATTCGCCAGAGCCCCTTTTCAATGCAATCAGCGCAGAACCCATACATTGAATTTTCTTTCAGTACCCAGTCTTTCATCAAATGGTTTCAAATGAGTATACGGATAATTTTTATTTTCTGGTTAATTGAAACAGTGGTTTACATTACGGTTAGTTTTTATTTCGGTCTTCGTGAGAACGAGGCGATTTCAAGACCATAAAAACTTTTCGAAATTTTGAGTGTCTCTATAGTCTAATAGGTTTTGTGATGGTCTGTTAGGGTGAGCATTGGTTGCCTTAGGCAATTAAATAATATTCAACCGCATGGTTTGTGTTTTTTTTTCTTAAAGTTTTCAAAGAAAAAACCGAAAACTAGAAATACGTTTGCCAATAATGGCTATTACTTTAAAATAATTTGATTCTTAGAGAAACGGTTTTCGTTGTTTGGTTGAAAACTTCTTATTTACAAGTCAAAATAAAATACATTTTTTAGCAATAAAATATTCATTTTGGCTTCTTAGTAAGGCGTGTAGTTATACCACGATAATAAGGATTTATTGTTTAAGAGCAGAGGCTGTTATTTTTTTTTAATATAGTGGGTTACCTTCCATGCTTTATTTTATGAAACGAAACGTTCCAAAAACTCCGTCTGCCTTCGTGTAAAAAGTTTAAACAATTTCATCACTTAGAATTACATTTAACACGTGCTCTCAGAAACCATATCCTGCAGTTTTCCATCTAATGAGTTTGCAAAACATGACATAGCAACAACAACAACTACAACTGAATAGTAGGTACAGAAAAACAGTTTTATGACTCTTGTCATAAATTTCCATTGCAATATGTATGTATACCACCACCAACCAAGTTGTCTCATAAGAAGGCAAAAAGGGAAACAAGATATTCATCCTTGTAACTCTATTTTTCAAATGAATCCACAACAGCTAAATTAAGGTGTCATAGCGTAGTTTGTAAAGTAAGCAATAAAATAAAGAAACAAAAGAAAAAAATTACGTCCCATAAATACAATCAGAAGTCTACTCCTTCTCTAATGTAAAGAAGAGAGCAAAAAAAGTAAGGACATTTCGCGGGAAAATCGGTAGCATTGAACAGCGTGTTTAATGTTCAGAGTTTTGAACACACACAGTTTGATTGTTGCTGTCGTTCTGTTCATAATTCCAAGCGTTTCAATTCGTTATGCTTTCAAGGTTATTTAGAAGAAGAAAAAAAAAATGAGAAACAAAAAAACAAAAAAGAAATTAATAATAAAAGTGAAAAAAAGGTTCAATTTTTTTTTACTACTTATTGCACACTAATATAGCATGTGTTCCGTGTTCATTGCATCGTCCTCTTTATTAACACACTGTGATGTTTTACAACAAAAGGCCAACAACTCCAATGATGACATTTAATTTTTTGTTTTTTTTTTCCTTTTTTTAACCACCCTATAGCATTACAAACACGAGTTTTATGTACCCCCTGGGTGGGTGGTGAAATTTAAAATGTTGCACCGCTTGAGATTTCAAATACTTTCAACCACTAAAGCCACATTCACTCATGAAATTATTAAAATTTTTCATTGAATTTGTTTTAAGAAAAAGGAAAGTTTAATTTTGAATTGATTTCTTTCAATTTTAAAATGTCGCAGAAATATCTTGAGGCCTCCAATTACAGAAAGCTTAGGCATTAAGTTTAGTCGCATATACGTCACCTTAAATAGTTTCATAGGTTGATACTTTTCTCATACATAGGTCTCTTGGGATAAACAACGGAAAAGAGGCCATCTTCAGTTGAACCACGTTTTGAGTTGGCTTTGATAAAGAAATTTAACCACCCATTATTCATTATTTCCCTACAATCCTATGGGCTTTCTTTCGTATTGTCTGGTATTTATCATTGAAAAACTTTTCATTCCCTCGAAACTCATAGGAAATCCGTAGAATAACTTATGCAAGCCCAATACACTGGTATATACAGTGGCGAGCAAAAGTGTATTCATGTTGGCAGATTCCGCCCTTTAACCCCTATAAAATCTTTAATGAATGAGAACGCAAGATGAATGTTTCAGGGTAGATTACTTGTTTATTATATTACATATTTAAGTTAAAAAATTAAAAGAAATTATATACCATACGTCAAGAATATAAATAAATTAAAAATAACTCTATTCGAACACTTTTGCACGTATATTCAAAAACCTTAATATTAAGCGATTTTTAATACTTTGTCCACAATCCTTTGTTCTTTTTTATATATTTAATGCGCTTTGGCATACTCTGCACCAATTTTTGTATGATTTCATCTGGGATTTTGTTCCGCTCCTCTTGTACTCTTTGCCAGAGTTCATCCATGTTCGTTGGTGCTCTTTCATACACGGCCAATCTTATTTTTAAAAGAGCCCACAAATTTTCTATAGGATTGAGATCCGGGCTTTGTGCTGGCCATTTAAGTAATTTAAATTTTTGGTTAGACAACCAATTTCTAACAATTTTGGAGGTATTTTTAGGATCTCCATCTTGTTAAAAGTGTATCTCCTCCTCGGTATATGCACTTTTGTCCACATATTCTGGCATATTAGCCTGAAGAATATTGAGATAATCTTCCTTCTTCATTATACCTTCTATCTTAACCAGTGGACCAACGTTCCACCAAGTAAAACACCCCCACACCATCAAACTTCCCCCGCCATATTTTACTGTTTGCTTTACATGAGGTCTTTGAAGATTTTCATGTGGGCGGCCAGTAATATTCTAATTGGAAACGGTTAATTTTAGTTTCATCAGACCAAATCACATGTTTCCAATCCTCTGCTGCCAAGTTTTCGTAAAAAAATTTATTGACGTTTTACTAGAAAATTTACCAACATGAAAACACTTTTGCACGCCACTGTACATACATACATACATAATCGGTCATTACAACTCTTCAGTGAGGATTATGGACCTAGTTTCTCATACCACTTATGTTGTGGGTGCGTAAATTTTATACATGAGTGCCGTGATCTACAGTTTAAAGGCGACTGGCATGGTAATTTTATTTCCTCTCCGAGTTTTGCCAGAGATCTGCTGAGCGAAATATTTTTTTTTTATATTTTCGTTTTGATGTCTGACCTGGGGTTTGAACGGTGGTCTTACGTCTAATAAGCCAACACACTACCTACTAGACTATGGCGACTTCACCACTACACTGACACATTTCAGAATAATGCACCCCAGTGTTATACTTCTGGGGTGAAGAATGTGTTCGGATGATTCATTCTCATCGCTATAGTATACAGTACCCTGTCAAAAGACCGATTATTATTATTACTAAGCTTGGTATTCCTCGAAACTGTAACACATGACTTAAAATTTTTCTTATTATAATTTCCTATCAAAAATTGTATTTGCCTCAAACAAAGATACACTTCTAGGAGAGAGAAAGATAGAGATAAGCATTCATTTCATTTTTAAATATCAAGGTTTACTAACCTGGTAGTAATCGGCAGGTTTGTTCTTAGAAGGACACAGAACAGGCACACTTCCATTTCTTACTGCACTGTTTCAATGGTGGCTTAGTATGATAGAGGTAGGATACTGAAACTTTTGAAGAGCCCCATCACTCCATTTACAAACTTATAACAATGTACACGAGTCATTGAACAATTGGTATACATGTGCAAAGAATGGGGTTAAACTTTAGGTACACTTAAGAGAGAGAGAGTGAGAGATAATCATTCATTTTCTCATTGAATATATAGGTTTGTAGTCGCCGTAGTCTAGTAGTGTGTTCGTTTATTAGATGTAAACCCCGGTTTTGAGCCCCAGGCAAGACATCAAAACGAAATATGAAATAAAAATATTTCTTCGGCGACTACCTCAGATTTCTGGCAAAAAGTAGGAGAGTAAATAAACCTGCCTGCCATGGAAAAGTTTCTCAAAATCTATCGTTCGGAGTCGACGTTAAATTGTAGGTCCCGCCACTCAAGTATAAAGTTAAGGCATGCAACATGAGCGGTATGACAAGCAAGGTCGTAATCTTGACTGAAGGGTTGTAATGGCCAATTATGTATGTATGTATATATAGCCTTAGAGGCCACACTCTTAAGACTCCTTGTCGTACTTTTCTTAAGTGGCCTAGTGGCCACAAGGAGGAGTGACTCTAAACTTTATTTGGTGGGAAAATTTAGCAGCACTGATCGACAACTGAATTTTCTGATTTTGGTTTTACAATTTCACCAGAAATTATAAGTGGTACTCAAGCAATATTTTTTCAATTTTATTCTGTAATTTTCAATTTCCATTTTTTTCTGTGTCTTTATAAGTTTTCTGAAGTTTTAATTGAAAAGGGAATGTAAAAAAATGAATTTAAAACGAAAACTAATAAAGAATTCTTTAAACGTTCTTAAAATGAAATACAAAAGTACCGTTAATTTGCTGTTATAATTTGCATAATAAATATTTTTTTCTTCTTCTTCGACTGTTTTTCTGGTCTTAAAATTTCATTTGCTTTGGTTTGGTGGTTGATAACTGTTTTTTTTCTTTTATTTTTATTGCTTCTGTAAAAACAAAAATATTGCCGACATAATCACGTGTCGGGCTATTTAAATGCATATTTATTTACATGCATGCACTCCTACATGCAGTGCTTAAAATACTTTACACTCAGTCACTTACACATGCATACGTTGTATGTATGTAAGCATTTACAATTTAGTATTGTTTGCTTAATTTAATTTTTACTTTTAAATATTTATTTTAGTGTATGTGTGTCTGTTTGTTTTTCTTTTTTTCCTTAACTTTACATACATAACGCCCCATACATTAAACGAATGAATAAGCGAACGTACAAACAAACGTCTCTTTACATGACTTTTATTTGTTGTATTATTATCATCATTATTATTATTGTTTTTGTGTGTTGATTTATTTGTTTTGGCATTTTGTCTTTCTTACATTGCCATGCCATGCCATGCATTGCTATTACAGTTTATAAGTTGTAGTAGTTGTTTTGACTATCATTATTGGGTTTCTCTTTCTTGGCCCTTTATGGTTTTGGTTGGTAAATAACACTTACAAAAAAAAATCACGTATGCTATGCACCTCACCTATGCAAACCACCGCACAAGCACACATATTGGCAAATAAAAAGAGTACATAGACATGTACTGCCCATAAAAAAAAAATACCGTACTTAGCGAACACACCACACCACACACAGACACAATTCACCTTTTCAGACACTTTAAAAGCCAACAGGAGCAACAGCCAGACATGCCAACTAAACTAAACAAATTATGGCCATAAACATTTTTATTTTTATTATTTTTGTTTTGTGTTTTCATTATTTAAATTGCTACTCTTTCTACTCTTTCTTCAAAACTTTACCTGTTAATAAAATATTCAAAATATTTTCAAATTAAAAAATCTCTCATTCTCTCTCTTTCTTTCTCTTTGTGTTTATACGCGGCGGGTCAAGGCCTTTTATATTCTTCTTTCATTGAATTAAAATTTTATAATAATTTTTACCTTTAATTTGGGATTAAATTTGTGTGTTTCGTTTCATTTCGTTGTTTTTTTTTGCTCTTATTTTGCCTTTTATTTTTATAAGTTTGCCGCCCGCCCGTTTTTTTTTTTCTTTCTTTTGGTTTCAGTTTTTTGCATTGTTGTTGCAGCTTTTTTAATATAATTTTGTTGTTGTTGTTGTTGTACTTGTTCAGACCAGCCATCCTCCCTTGTTTGTTTGTACGTATGCTAGGCAGGCAGGCAGTCAGGCTATTCAAATGTCTGGCAATGTGTCTGGCTTTGGTTTGATATGATTTGGTCTGGTTTAATGGCTTGTTGCTATTATATCCTACTCTTTTTTGTTTACTCCTTCTTCTGCCATTCACCCGCTTTACTTTTCTGTATGTTGTGAACAACACCAGCTTCTACGCTCTCTTGCTGCTGTCCTTCCTGCTGTGGTGGGTTGTGTTTGAGTATTTTTTTGTATATATGTTCTCATGCATGTTTAGTTTGTTGTTATTAAACTTGCATCGGTTTTTTTTATTTTGTATACAAGAACCCATAAGGTTTTGGTGTTGTCAACAGTCTTTAAAAGGAAAAATCGCATCGAGTCTAAAACCGTTATAAATTATACTTTCGATCTTCCTCTCTGTTCATTTTTGAATTATTTGGATGCCTAGTTTCATTTTTATTAATCAAGCTTTTCCAGTTAAGTAAGTAATAAGTCCACTGTAGCAGATTCAATGTTAATAGGGTTGTCATCTGTTGTTCTCTAGAAATAGAGGCAGAGTCTCAATGAATTTTACTCTCTACCAAGAGGTGGCACTTTCTTCTTAGCTGAATTTTTATCTGTAATCCATATTGGGCTTGTAGCCGAGCATCAAATTACCTGCTTATAAATAAAAAGTAATTTTAATATGCGTCCGCCTCTGGATTGGTTGCAGCAGGCGTTCCTTTGGAGGATCTCCTTTTTGAAATCTCTCATGTTTTAAATCTCCAATCGGTTATCTTGTGTGGCTCGTGTCACCGTTTTGTTGAAACCATATGTCGTCCAGTTCGTAATCTTTAATTACATACATACATATATACATACATACATAATTGGCCATTACAACCCTTCAGTCAGGATTACGGCCTAGCTTCTGACACCACCCATGTTGTGTGCCTTAATTTTTTATACTAGAGCGGCGGGACCTACAGTTTAACGTCGACTCCGAACGACAGATTTTTGAATTTTTTGTTATTCATGGCAGGTTTATTTACTCTGAGAGTTTTTGCTCGAAATCTGCTGAGAGGAAGTCGCCGAAGAAATTTTTTTTTTCATATTTCGTTTTGCTGGAACCCGGGCGTTTCGTCTAATAAGCGAACACACTACCTACTAGACTACGGCGACTCTCTTGCGAGGTACGTAGCATCTCAAAAAAGTCAGTTATCATCCGTCCAAAACTTTCTAAACTGACGGTAAAAATTCTTCCAATGTGATTTACGAAAGAATATGGTCCTATGACATCTTAAGGCTATGATGCACACCAAACGGAATCCCCCTTCAACGTTTAGTTTTTATCTTTTTTTGTTTGTAATGTTTTGTTTTTCTTTTAACCCCTATGTGCCCAACTTTTTTTCTCGTAAAAACATGGATTTTTTGTATTTATTGGAATCTGTATGGTATATCACACAGCTGATCAATATCTCACCGTTTTAAAAATGGGGCGATAAGCACATATGGGTTAAAGTGCTATTGTGCAATTGTGTTAATCATTTTACAACACATTTTTGTGTTAATTTTTATTTCTTTTTTTACCAACGGAAAATTTATAACGTGTATTACATGTAATAAAAATCTCCCGGAATCAATGATTTCAAGAATAAAATAATATGTGAGTAATACAGGGAATTCCCTTCGATGGCGTAATAAAAATAATTCCATACTTTAACACTCTCTTCAAAAAACTACCACCACCACCACTCCCACCATCAATGACCAATGTGATGTCGATTGATTTGACTCTTAAACTTTCCCTTGTTCAATTACTATTCATATTGCATTACATTACTCTTTTAAGATTAGATCAGGTTTTTCTTACATATCGCTCTCTCTCTGTCTCTCTCGTTTTACTCACGATGTAATAATACATAGCAAGCAACAAATACTATAACACAATAATACACCTGGCTATAGCAGTGAGTGTTATAATAATAAAATGACAACTTAAACACGATAATGTGTACCAATCACTGAAGCAACAACAACAAGAACAACAGCAATGAGAAAGCAAATGCATTTATGAGTTTAAGATAATGACATTATCAACAACAACAACAACACCCAAACGTGTAAATAAATATTAAGTAATAACGTTAGGGAAACTTGCTCATATGATTTACCGCTAAGTCTTTCAAAGGAAGGCTATACTCGTTATAACTCTTTCTATAAACAAAACGGAAATTAAGTTAAAAAAAAACAACAACAATTAAAAATAGTTTAAATATTTAATTTCCAGCAAAAAGAAAACAGTTTTTTTGTAGACCAACTAAAACAGAGAAGAAAAAAAAAACAACAGACATAAAAAGATCAAAAATTTAGCAGCAGACTTGAAATAACACTAAAATAGCAATACGAACAACAACAACAACAGCAATAACACCAACTTTACCATTAACATCACCATCAGTGTATAGTAGCAAAGCCAGGCATTAACAATTATGAAACACATACACAAACACATAAAAATGAATAAACAGACTTTCAGGCTCATAGTCAGTCAGTCAGTCAGCCCGGCAACCAGCCAAAGAGCAAGTCATTCAGCAAACAGTCATCATACAATGTATTAATGTGTGCTGTTGTTTTTATTATTGTTATTGTAGAAATAAAACTGAAAAGGGCACTGACATTGGGCTACCAACACATGCTTCCACAGTCTCTTACATACACACACACACACACTTATAGAAACTTCAAAACATTCATACTTAAGATGACTGCTTCTACTGCCAACTAACACTACTACGTTTACTATGTATACTGGCTAATTCGTCTGTGTTTTATTTATGAACTCAAACAGTGTTGTTCACTTTGCTTAAATTTAAAAACGTTTTACATGCTGTATCTATTATTGTGGTGTACTGAATGTGAAAATAGAGTGGAGTTTGAAATCTTTGAGATGATGGGTGGTTTTACTTACTTACTTGCTCTATTGGATTACAACCTAGCTTCTCACATCACCCATGTTAATTTCATCGTCGATTCCGAACGTCACATTTTTGAGAAACTTTTCATGGAAATTTTATTTACTCTCAGAGCTTTTGAAGAGACTGAAAACATTACTTATGTGTAATCGCTATGTAACCGAAAATATTGTTTCTGTTTGAGATAGTTTAACCGATAATTAGAATTTGGCGTTTTCCACAATTGGACTGTTATCTATTAGCTAATTATTGTGTATTTTGTGTTTGAGTTTACACCCCTATCCACATAAAACCCAACTTTTTTTGTCAGTTCAGAGTGCTTCTGTGCGTGCATTTGAAGATTATGAACTGGACGGTATGTGGACTCAATAAGACTGTGCCACGAACCACGCCAAACGACCGATTTTGGCTTTATTGTGCGATAAGTTTCTAGAATAATTTGCGATTTAGTGATGAATATTAAACTTTGAAATGAATGTTAAACGTTGAAATATTTGAAAACCTTCATTTGTCAAGTTCAGAGTATGTTAGGGGCGATGACTATAGATAGGCCACACACTCCGAAGGTCTACTAAGAATGCTTCCGAGGATTTCGCAAAAAAAGAGCTGGCGTTACAGCGCCTCTGTAGAAGGACGTCAACATCTTGCAATAGAATACATTAGAAGAGGATGGATGGTACCTAGTTGGAAGAAAAGAATAACAGAAGTAGTTTTGGTGGCACCCACAACTAACTTCTAACGATATCTCTTGTAAAGACGCAAATCTCTTTTTATCGTTCATGGAAAACACGCTGATTTGGCATCACTAAGTTCTTTATATGAAGGCGACTGGGTGTTTGGGTGTGTGTGTGTGCATATATGTGGGACATAATTTTTATTGTTGCTGTGTCTGTTTGTGTTCTAATTTAATGTTTATTTACAATATTCTGTTGTTATTGCTGTTGTTGTTGTTGTTTTTCCCATTTCATATTACAAAAAAATATTTCGTTCTTTTTTGGTGATAACTTCCTGTTGTTAATGTTGATTTGTTTTTTTTTTATTTATTTTTTGTTTTCTTTAGTTCTATTTTGTTTTGTCTTCTTTGTGTGTAACAGATAAGATTTAGATTTTGCTTTCGTATTTCGTATTTTACATTACAAATATGGATTTAATTTATAAAAACGATTACATTGTTGTACACCAATAAAATGTAAAGTAACCACAATTATTATTGTTTTAATCATTGTTGGTTACTCGTTTTTTTCTCTCGCCAGATTGTATAAATCATGCTCTTTTGTTTGTTAACATAGGATGACTGCTCTTTTTAGCACTTGAGAGAAGACTCTATGACTATCGTTCTCTTAATTTGGGGGGCCATTTAAATTCTGTTGTTGTTGTTTTTGTTTTGTTTTTATGTTATTTATTTTTAGTACATTTCTTACCACAACTGTACAACAAGACTTTTTTTTATTGTTGTATTGTGTCTGCCGCCAATGTACATATGTAAGTACGAGCGTGTAGTTGTTTGTTCTTCTGTTTCTGTTTTTCTACACACACACACATACATACATTAGTGTATTAAGAAAAACAAAAGGTATGGCAAAGTAGTAAAAGAAAAATTGTGCCTACGTGCAGATTGTGGAAACCGGCAATGAATGTCTCTATCTATGCTGCTCAATTGTTTTTATTTTGGTTTTTTTCAATTTCTTTCTCTTCTGTAGTCTATATGACCATGTTTATGGGGGAATTTGTTGTTGTTAGGTTGTTATATGTATATTTTTTACAGAAAGAGAGCGTACACGTGAATATAATGGCCTGTTTTCATACCACAAGTGACTCAAAATATTTGTACATTTGTGAACATTTGGTTTTTATAACACAAGTGGTAACCTTTTTTGAGTAGAAACGTAAGAATTGAGTTTTTTTTGGTTTTCATATAGCAATTCCACTTGCTAGAAATGTCAAAAGTAGACAATCAAAAAAAAGCAGTTGTGTACGGAATTTTGATTTAAAATTGTGAAAATAAAGATTCGTTTTTATTAATGGATTGTAATAATCAAAATTTGTAAGTACATATGTATATTAGAGCGACTCACAAAAAAAAGTGCTCGATGTACCCTTCTAAAAATGAACCTTGGACTTTTTTAAGATGACATTTAAAATATTTCGGCTCCAGCTTTGAACTCTCGTGAGCTGGACCATTTCGAAAAAGGGTATATTTTTCCATGTTTTGTCAATTTGAGAATCTGTTTCTTTACCAACATATACAATATGGTTGTCATAAGAAAGGGTTTTTCAATGCGCGTCCAACTGTGTGTATAGTTTGTCCAAGGACGATCATCCATGTCCTTTTTTTAAGGATATTCTGTTAAAAAGAACGGTTTTTGAATTTTTTTCTTCGGGGTTGTTTGCAATAAAATAACCAAATTAACATATTTTAATCTTTAGTCGATTTAATTAAATACGGGTCTCAGCTTTTTTTGAAATTCGCCCTAGTTTGCGTATTTTGAATATTGTTTTGTAAATATAAACAAAAAATTTAATAACTTTTTTTAATTTGGGGAAAAAAATATGCTGAGAAAAATCCGTGGATCATTTCTTTTTTTCTTTCTTTAGTCCTATTTTAATCCAAACATCATCTAGAAACTAAATCCGCCATCATATTAGAGTTCATTTGGTTATTTTATTACAAACAACCCCGAAGAAAAGATTCAAAAACAGTTCGTTTTACAGAATATCCTTAAAAAAGGATATGGATGATTGTCCTTGGACAAATTGTATATATAGTTGGACGCGCCTTGAAAACCCCTTTCTTATGACACCCATACTGTATATGGTAGTTAGGAAACAAATTCTCAAATTGATAAAACATGGAAAAATATACCCTTTTGAAAATGGTCCAGCTCACGAGAGGTCAAAGCTGGAGCCGAAATATTTTAAATGTCATCATATTATATACATATTATACATATGTTATGTAAAGAAAAAGTAAAAAATTTGAAATTTTAGCATAAAGAAAACGAACGCCTCTAAGTTCCAAATGTTGGTTGAACTGATGGAACACTACCCACAGCTTGCAACGAGTAGCAGACAGACAGACATTTTTACGCGAAAAAATCAGAATGCAATGAAAAACATAAAAAACAAAGTGTCTCTTATGTTTCTTCGACATAAACGAACGTGATAGTGGAGCACTTTCTGTATTAATATCAAAATATATTTCTATTGATGGGAACATTGTATTTTTCATTCATATTTTATTATATTTCATCTATGGAATAGTAAAAATTTGTTTTGGTAAACAAACAGAAAAAATGTAATAATAAACAAAATACAGAGTTGCCTTGTGTTTATTATTTATATTTTTTTATACTTTAACATGGAAAAAAAACTCAATGGTATAATAAAAATATATCTTGGCAACAATGTAACTTGACAAGACGCAACAATAACGTAAGTCAGGCAATTATGTTATAAAAACTCATTTTCTTACGTACTTGCCTGTGTACCGATTGCCTGCCTGTCAATAGGCTTGTGTTATGAAAACATGATATAAGTGTATTGGTTTGTTATTCGTATGTTATTTTTTGTTTCTATCATCATGTGTCACTCAATTGTTTTTTCTACTCATTCCTATTCCCTCTCTCTCACTCTCTATCGTTTTCTGCGAATATATCACACGTTAACCAACCACCAAAATTTAATTCGCACACAATTATGTTTTAAAATATGTGTGTGAAGTGAAATGAAATGCATTTTTAATCAGTGTGTCAACAATCAAATTTATTTTTTTGTATTTTCTTATTTGTGACAGAGTTATAGAGAAATTTAAGCAGTTTTTTTTTCTAATTATTGATTATTTTGGTAAAAAGTGTACAATGTTAGTGTTTTTAAATGATTGGCATATTCAGGATGGTTGCCAATTTAACCTTCTCTGTCTAAGCCACAATTGCATAATACCGCGTTCTTCACTGTTACAATGTCTGTTGTTTTGTAATTAAAGTAACGTGTTAACGACATTTGGGGGTTTTCCCAATTCTTAACATTTACCCCATTACCCCCATTAATTCAGTTTTACTTTTTAATTTATTAAAAAAAATTCAAATATTTTGAATTTCTGAAATTGATAAAAACAAACCATTTAAGCGCTTTTTGTAATGCACTTCATTTGCTAAAAGCAATCACTCCCAACCCTGCTATTTACATTTAGCACTCGCTCTTACACTCTTTTTGCTCACTCTTATGTTCTGCCTTCCTCTGTATTTCTCTTTGTTAGTGTCTCTTATTATAACTCATTCTATTTTTACTTTTTTTTTTCTTTACTTTTGGGTTAATAAACGGCTAGTAGTAGGCTTATAATACCATTGTTGTTGTTGCTATTGTATTGTTCATAGTATGTGTGTTAGTATTATGAGTGAAGGCAAAAAACAGAACGAAAATACACTACGAAAGAAAGAAAGAAAAAAATGAGAGTATAAAATTTAACCATGTGTTTTGAGAGAGCATAAATATGCATGCATGTGTGTGAGTGTATCTGTGTTATGTGTGATTTTCATGATATTTTTCTATAACTAACTGGCTGCCTGGTAGAATTAACAAGCCAAACAACAGCCAACAAACCAACTCTTAACTCAATTTGACAGTCAGTCGTTTAGACACAGACGCAGCATTAAAACGTTTGGATTTTTAATTTTTTAAAACGCGGCGTGTTGTTTCTCTTTCTTTCTTTCTTTTTTTGTAACGTCACTTGTATAACATTTTGTTTTTGTTATTATTATTATTCTTATTTTTTTGATTTGTTTAAATCCAACAATAATAACAACAAAAGAAAAATTTATAAGAAAATTATTTAATGAAAAAAAAAGAAGTGAAAAATATATTTTTAAACTTTAAAAGAAAAGAAGAAGATAAAGTTTTTTTTGATTTTCAAAAAGTTTCTGTGTGAGTGTTTGTTTTACAAGAAATAAGAAGTAAAGAAAAAAATAAAAATTATTTTTATGTTGGCTGTGATTTTTTCTTTTCAAAGTTTTGCTTTTCAACGTGTTTTTCATTTATGCTGCTGCTTGCTGTTTGCTGTTGCTATTGCCACCACTGATGATTTCTTGTGTTTATCAAAAATAAAATTAAAAAACAACAAAAATTGTGCGTGTATTAGTTACAAGAGTAGTCGAGTCGTCTTCACCTCTCATCGTGAATTGTTTCAATGATTTTGTTTTCGTCGGTTTATGTGTTATTATTATTATTGTTGTTTTGTGTGCATGTGCGCGAGAGTGTTTATTTATTTTTTCTTTTAATGTTGGTGGATACCTTATGCTCCATAATAATTTAAAGGCCATTGAATTGTGTACAAAGTTTTGTTGTTATTGTTGTCGTTATTATTGTATTTAAACGTCGCCAACAACCATAAGCAGCAGAAGAATTATTAAGCAAAAGCAGAGAAGAAGAAGAAAACAAAAAAAGAAAAAAAAATAAGTAAGAACAATAACAACATCAGCCGAACAACTGATTTACTAGACCAGACAACAGAGATTTTTTTTCGTCGTGATGATTATTTGTTGTTACCAATAAAGAAACAAAATTATACGATGTACCTATATGTACGTGCGAGTGTGTTTACATATTTAAGTAACAGTGGTGTGTTGGGTGTGTAAAAGAAGAAGAAACCCTATAATTTAAGAGAAATAAAAACAATCTTTATGCGTTGTTTACAAAAATGTTGAAGCATTTGCTTTATTTTCAGTGTATCAGTATCATGTAAAAAAAAATATACATAACGAAAGAGAAAGAGAGAATTAAAAGGAAAAAGATCATAATTTTCGTAACGAAAAATAAAACCAAGTTCTTACTGTGATAATTAATCTAAAAAAAGAGAAAAACAGCATAATATTGAGTAAATTTAAAAATAAAGAGAAAAAAAATTAAAAATTCTTTCAAAATGATCATGATGGATACTACCGTAGATCCATCATCCAATAATCCGAAGAACAACAACAACAATAGCGGTAATAATACACGAACACTTGTAACTACAACAACGCCGACGGTCACCGGCATAACAGCCATGGATACTACACCGCCACACGATGAAAACGATCAATTGGCACCACCACCACTAACACTCTCAAATCGCGATTCTGCATCTGCGACCACTACCATAGAGGCTGCGTTTACAGTGGTAGCCATGGAATCGAACAATAACAATATCGAAATAATCAATTACAAAGAGAGTCGTAAGCATAAGAAAAAGAAAAGAGAAAAACGTGAAAAGGATCGTAAACATCGTAGTGAACGCGGCGATCGCGATCATCATCATCACGAGCATCGAGAACATCGCGATAGACATAGAGAACGTGTTAATGACAAGGATAGAGAACGTGATCATCTTCATCATCCTCAACTGCAGCAGCATCATCATTCAACATCTGCCTCTTCATCCCCCTCATCGTTGTCAACGATCTCAGCTTCAGCCTCACCTGCCTCGTGTTCTTCTTCATCAGCTGGCATATGTGTAACGGGTGCTACTGCCACTGCCACTGCCTATCCTCACAATTTGAAAATACGTTTTCTTTTATCCGGGGTAATTATTTTCTGGTTCTGCTTCTTCTTTTTTTAAATTCTTTTTTAGTAGTAAAAAAAACCCCAAAAACAAGTTTTTTAATGAATCACTTTTTTTATTATTGTTATACAAGAAAAATTAACGGTTTTTATTTGTATACGTACGAGTACGTGCAATGTTTTCTCTCTTGTTCTCTTGTAAATACACAGCAAGAGAGCATCAATCAGCATGTTTACAATAATTTTTTTTATTTTTTTGTTGGAATACTGATTACTTCATACAAATTTACATCGGTTTGTATGTGAGAAGAACACACTAATACAGTAACAAAGCAGCAGTTTATTTAGAAAACATGTTGGTTTATGGGAAAATAACAGTCCTGGTACTAAAAACATTTGATTAGGTTTAGCTTTTATATTTTTTTTTGTTTTTTTGTTTTTAGAAATGCTATGATTAAAAATGGAGCGTTCAAGTTGCATTTTTAAAAATTCAAAATAATTGTGATTAGAATTGACAAGTTTTTTTTTTTATTTTTATTAATTTGTATTTAATTGCGGTTAAAATTATAGCAACATTAGCATAAAGCTTTGATGTAATTGGTACCTTCATCATTAGAAAATCCGTTAATATTATCTCATTGCCGCCAATGTATTATACGCGCTGCCAGTCTCTGTACCTTAACCTACTCTGTTTGAGGTGTTTTTTAAATTCATCTTGCCTTACAAAATAAAGGTCCCTTAGGTCTCAATTTGTTCCGACATTATGTTGTACATTTAATCTAACGGTCTTTTGTTAATCATTATGAAATGCACTCCATATGAGACAGTTTACAATGAAATATTACTGGCATATTACAAGCATTTAGTCAGGTTTACAACCTAGCTTCTCTCTCTTACCAATCATGTAGTATGTGTTAATTTTTCCTCCATGAATGGCGTTTAATAAGCCAGCACACTACTTACAGATATTTTGCCTATATTTTCCACGATCTCACTTCTCCTAGGAGTTGTACATTCCACCAACAGTTGTTCGTAATTTTCTACCGCATGTAAATGGTGTATCTTGGTATGATTTTGTTTTTTGAGTTAATCCTCAATTCCACATCAACTTGCTCCATCGATTTGCAATCTGAAGACATGTTTGAAAATCTCTTTCTGTGCTTTAAAACATGGTGATGGCTTTTGAACGACTCTTTTATGTTCAGTCTCCGACTCAATGCTAAAAAAAACTCCCTTTATTTAAGTTTCGGTAGTTATTGTTGTTGTAGCAGCTAATCTGGTTCCCGATTATATCTCCAGAAAACTAAGTCTGGTATTTAAATGCTGTATGTTTCAATTTGCATGTGTCCCAGGAGGTAGCGAAGCTCACCGGGTTTAGTTTAAGTGAAGAAAAAAAAATTCGATAACGTTGCTCTAGTTTTCGTTTTCGTCTTTTTTATTTTTTTTATTTTCTTGAAATTACAATTCCCATAAAGATTAAAATTTTTTTATGAAGCAATCCACTTAATAAGTAGTTTCACTCTTGAATAAATCGCTTTTATGTTGACCAGTTTCGTGTTTCTTTAAATTTTTTGTTTCTTTAATTTGTTTTGTTGTTATACGGGGGATTAACTTTTTTTTTCTGTGTGTTATCAACACCACCAACCAACTAATCAAAGACATTTTTTTTTCTTCCATACAACAACAGATGGCCCACACTATGCCACTTACTAGTGGACAATACCAACTGACAGCTGTTAATTTGATAATTAAAAAAAAAATCGAAGAAATAAAAAATTAAATCAAATAAAACGAGCATACAAGTCTTATTGGAATTTATCTATTCGGCCATAAAATCCACAAACAAAAACACACACTCGAACTCACGTTGTTATAATTTAAATTACAACAAAAAAATGGTTTTTTTTTAATTGAATTTGAAATATGAGAGCAGCAGATACAGAGAGGAAAACTTTATAAGAGTCCCAAATAAAAAATGACTTGAAAAATTAGTGCCATTATCAACCTGTTTTTATTTATTTCTGTTTGAAATCAAATTTTTCTGCCATAATTCTAGTCTTATTTATTTCAGTTAAACTTGTTTTGTTTTGTTTAAATAAATTTAAATTTAATATAATTTTCGAGTTTTAACGTACGTAATCGTTTCAACTAAATTTCGACCACTTTTTATTTTATAATGGTTTGGTCACATACAAATAATTTATTGATTATCATTTTTAATCATACATACATGCATATTTGCCTCTGACATCTGTGGCATTTTGACCTCGCGACATAGTCGAAACAGTGATCAAAGTGATTCTGATGACGGTACAATAGTTTGTTGATTTTTTGAAATTTCACTTCCTTATTTTTCATCGAAAATTATTTTTTGTAGAGGTTCTTAAATGGTTTCTCTTGAAGTCTACACTGGTGGCTCAAATATAAGTGGCAAGGGTGGGCTGTGGTATATTTTTTAAGGATCTTGATATCAAACTTCCTTATATGTTGTCTGACAATTGCAGTCTTTTTCCAAACAATTTTGAAAGCAATGCAATGTTTATTGGGTGGCGGGATTTTCGTTGAAAATCTCTTGACTTACTTTGATATCCAGACTGCGATTAAGTCTTTAACGAACGTAGTTTTAACGTATATCCTTGTCCATGAATGTCGAGAATTTTTCAGAGATATTTCGGATTATTCAAAGGTAACTCTTATATGAGTTCCGGGACCCATGTTCCCATTAATATCGTTAGAAATTGATGAGATGAATAGGGGCGGTGTAACAGAATTTCCGACGTGTTACAGGGACGCAGTCAATTTGGATATTGTCCACTCATTTTAAGGGAAAATTCAATCTCGTCAGGCGTCAGGAGGACGGCTATATTGGACACGTATAGACAAGAAGAGCACTGACTCACTTCTGCCCTTCAGTCATCTATCGCACAAGGGCGTTTCTTACAAGCCAATATTCTTTGGTAGGCATGCCGAAATACTTGGCAATCCCCCAAATGACTTCTGCAGAAGCTGTAAGTCTGAGCAGAAGCAAAGGATAAGGTCGTTCACCTTATGTGTCAGTGTCATATTCTTGTCGTGAAAACGCAGAGTTTTCGACCACTCACTTACTGACATTATTTCGGATTAGAGATGGTTTCCTCTAGGGAATCTTTAATCCCGTCAAACACAAACAGAATTAAATGTTTTCTATACAAACATACGTTCGTCTGAAACCACTCGTATTACAGAAACTTTAAACATTTTTTTTTTCTATTTTTTTTTCTAAAAAAAAGACATTCTGATCTAATGTTAATGTTAAAAAAAATACTCATTTAACATTTAATTGTTAACATTTAAAATGTTCTTTTTGTTTTTAGTTTTACATAAATGTACAAACATAACTGTTCGAGAACTGTTAACAGACGTCTCTCAACTTCTGTTTTTCTAATTATTTATCTTAGAAGAATTCCAATTATCTACTTAAAAACTCTGTAAAATATACCGTATTTTAATTCTTTCTCTTTCTTACTCATTTATTAACGAAACAGATATTAATACGTATGTAGTTAGTAGTGTGGTATCATTATATATTGGATGTGATCTTTAAATCATTCTTGGTGGCTGTCCTCAAAGTTAGGATTACAAATATAACCCACTCTTTAAACCGTTTTCTTCAAAGTCTTTTTAATGTGTTCAAAGTGAAAGTGTGAAGTTTTTTTTTGTATTTTTTTTTTATTCAGTGCTTTTTAAAATGTATAAGAACTTTTATATGGAATTTTTTTATAAAATTTATTACTTTAATCTTACGAAATTAGGTAATGAATAAAAATTGGCAGCAATATCACCGCCACCACCATCACAACTAATGATTCTGATTCTTGTTCACAGATTTATTCAATAAAATGAACAGCGCCTTAGTCATGTTAGCCAATAAAATTATGTTCAGAACAACTGTAAGTACTTACATGCCTGCCATGCGATAATAATAAAATTTTAATTCGTCTTTTGTAATAGAAATGTAAAAAAGGATGGATTAGAATAAGAAGCCACTTAATCCATAATTTCTGAAATTTATTCCTCAGCCAATTTTACAAAATTTACGAAAACGCACACGAAATGAAGTTGAATACTTGAAGACAATTATAATCTTTAGCTTCCACTTTTGTTTTCAAAATTTCGTTGCAAAAACTCTGCGTCCTGACAATAAACGTTAGTCAGTTTTGTTGGTAAACTTTATAAGATAAGCGCTGGCGTATTTTCAAACACAGGTTTGCATAGCTTGGAATTCAGTTTTCCTAAATACTCGTACCATCCCCTTAGATATGCTTAAAGCAAATAATGCCTACTTAAACAAGCCCAAGTTCAATACCACGTAAGGAGAAAAAAGCTTTCTTTTTTATATCATTTCAATCATTTTATCTGTTCTAAAGGAGCCTGTATCTAAAGGGGCCTTTCTCCTCACTCCTACTCGTACTGAGGCGTAGTTTCATTTCTGTAGAATTGAGCTCTTGATACTCTACAATGTGATCTACATCCCCATGAACGATTTGTTGTCGATTCGTTCTGCTTTAATTTGAAAGGAGAAACCTCTTTGGGGGTATCACTGATCTCTTCAGATGTTACTTCGAAGATTCATTCTAATCCTGTAATCAATTGATCATCTGCCAATAAGGCTTTACCCAGCATAATACATATATACATACATATGTACATACATAATAGGCAGTTACAACCCTTCAGTCAGGATTATGGCCTAGCTTCTTACCCAACATAATCTAATTCGATAATCTACTATAAGGTCGCTTAGCAGCTTTTTATATACCCCGAGCAGATATGAGTTGAAAACATGCCCCCTCAAAACCTTCAGTAATGCCTGTTTGTCTGTATATTTGGATGTTGAAGCACTTTGTCTTTATTCACTGCGGCCATTTTTTCTAGCCGTATTCATGTCTAATATCTTAGACGCAGTATTTCGGAACAGTCTGCGAATATTTTGAATGGTTTTGCTTCCATTTCCTTTTCTTTTTAAAATTTGACAGTTAAAAAGCGTTTGAAAATTTTTTTTTAAATCTCAACGATTATCCTGTCAAAAGAATAATAGAAAAGCAGATGTATCCTTAGTTTTAAACTTTGTTTGTTTCTTTCTTTTTCTTTTTTTTTAATGTTAATGATATTCAATGAAATTCTAATCCCTAAAAAAAGAGAAGTTTTTTGTTAAAGCAGCTGTAGGGCAAGGAATTTTCTTAAAAAATAACGACAACGGCATTGTAACAAAAAGAAAAAAAAAAAGAATTTCCGAAATGTTAGCAAAATTTCATGGCAACATCTGCTTTAAGACTCATACACACATACACAAACTCGAGAGTAAAAAACAGGGATCGAGCTGTTGGTTATATAACTGATCTTAAAATGCACACACATATGTACTACGTGCATTTGAATTATATTGTACATGAATTTATAACTTCAAACAGCAAGCAGCAGCAGCATATCCTGTGTAGCCTACAAAGGAATATTAAATTGTTTTTTCTTTGTTTTGTTTTTGTTTTTGTTTTAATAAGAAACTACTCTACACAGCTGTTGTTTTAAGGACTAATAATGGCTGCTGCCTACAGTCAATGCCATTCAAAGGTGTGCTCTCATTTTTCAGTTCTTAGCTGTGCTTAAAAGAATTCTTTCTTTCGTACATTTTTAAATGCCTAAAATACTTAGCTTTGTTTTCTTCAAACATCTTTTCTTAAAAGGATAATAAGCACACACATACATTCACATACTTCAAATTTCTTTAATTTTTTCTTTCTTTCTTTCTGTTTCTTCCTTTAATTGAATAATTTTAACAATTTCTATCAATTCTTTGTAGAAAATTGTCCACTTATTATCACTTTGTATTTGTTTTTATTGTAAAACCGTTTCTTTAAAACATCCTCTCTCTCTCTCCCTCATTTCTGTGCTCTTTGCTACTTACTAACAGCACATGCTTAATTTTTGCTTTCTGTTTTGTTTACATATGAGGGCTACAATTGCTGTTGTTTTGTGTTGTTGTTGGTGTTTTTTCTTAGCAGGTGTTTACAAATGTTTTACACACAAAAATTTTATTCCTTTAGTTTGAAAGAAAAAGCATCTTTTCTTTTGTTTAGCAAAGTAACAAGAGATAAAGAAACAAAAGGATATTTTGTTGTTGTAACATGTTTAAAAATATTTTTTGTTCTCCTTATTTCCTATAAAAACAACAAGAAGAGCAAACGGGCAAGCAAAACAATAATAAACTCATATTGACAGTTACACATCAATTACAACAGTCTTGTATTCAGGCGTTTATAATTGAAAAAAAAAGACACATTGACGACATATGATTACCACGAGTAGTAAGAAGTGTACATTTATAGATTACTTGGGGTATTTTTTTCAAAGAATTTTTTACTTTTTTTTATTCTTTTTTTCATTTTTCTTCTTGTTAAAGTTGTATACTGTTGAGACAAGTAAAACACCTGCTGGCCATTATTTATTAAATTCATATCTAATTGTAACTGAAGTGTCTACATAAATTCTTATTTTATTTTAATGCCAAATGCTCTGTCTGTCATTAATAATAATGGAAAACAGTCTTAACCAATAAACAATATTGTATTGTATTGTGTGGTATATGGTATGGTAATTTTAAGTTTCCACATTTTTTCGTTTTTCTTTTTAATTTACTAATGATAAGCCAAGTGACAAGGTTAAATTCCTAAGATGTGTTGTGTATAACACTTAAGTTAAAATATAAAAAAGAAAAACAAACAATAATAAGAAAGTAAAAATTGAACTCTATCTGTTCTAATTTAAAAGTGTCGTATATCATCAATTAAACTTTTAAATTTCTTAAATAGAGTTCCACATAACTTAGCCAACACGCACTATAATTTTAAATTTTCTATTATGTTCTTAAGTATAAAAAAAGCATCTTTTGTCATGAATTGTTGTTTTTGTTTTAGCATTTTATAGGTAATAAATAAACGTTTTTATTTTTGGAAATTTATTCGACTATTCTCATTTATTTTTCTCGCTATCCTAAGAAAATGAATTATTTCAGTGATGTTTACTCACTTTTGGCGCTCACTGTACATACATACATAATTGGCCATTACAACAATTCAGTCAGGATTCCGGCCTAGCTTCTCACACCACTCATGTTGTGTGCCTTAATTTTATACTTGAGTGGCGGGACCTACAGTTTAACGTCGACTCCGAACGACAGATTTTTGAGAAACTTTATCATGGCAGGTTTATTTACTCTCAGAGTTTTTGCTAGAAATCTGCTGAGAGGAAGTCGCCGAAGAAATATTTTTTTTTTCATAATTCGTTTTGATGTCTGACCTGGGATACGAACCTGGGCTTTACGTCTAATAAGCCAACACACTACCTACTAGACTACGGCGACTTCTGACGACCAATTACTGTCTCCAAAACGTGAAATTATTGTTTATGGAAACTTCTCATGAAAATGTTGTGTGACCCGTCGCATTATCTTGTTCAAACCAATTACCAACCTGTTGATAACTTTCAATTGCAGGTCAATAATAGCTTTCAATATTTGGCCAGAGTGCTCTGATTTGACAAGAACTGTTCATTCGCTGTCATTTTTGTAGAAATACAACGCAATACCACCTCCACACGATAAAAAGTATAACAAACATTAACTTTTAGTGGATGCAATGTAATCGCTAGGTTCCCGGAGTACCTTATGTTACAATTTCGTTGATTGTTGAACTTAAGCGCTGAAGAAAAATTTTGTTCGGAAACATCAGCATTGAAAAACCCATCATATCTCTGGCATTGAGAATGGTTGCTCAACATTAATTACTCTGTAAATTCGATTTTATATGGATGGAACTACAAATCCAAATGCAAAATACACAACAATAAGCCCTAAGATAAGTCCATTAAACTCGACAAATTCATTTTATTTTCTCTAAAGAATTTTCGGCCGTGCATACATTGCAGTCCTAGTTACATTTGTAAAGCTACCTGTCTGTTTAAGTTTCTCTACAGTTTTGTCAATTCTTTAGCAACCAGTTACGACGATCCTAATCACCCCATAATGCTTGAAAAGTGGCTCCTTTTCAATCACCACTTTTATAGCCAGATTTAACTAATTTTTCGCATTCTTCGGCTGATCCAGACTAAAACCACAAGAAGACTAATCTTCAAGGTATTGAGGTCCCCAACTTAAACTTAGTCTGCTTCATTACAGTCCGCCAATGCCCAATGTCGAATAGTTTCATACCACATTTTGCATTTACATAGATTTACTTTAGTCAAGTACTTATGATACTAAATTATATTGAATTCTATATCGTTCTTTTAATATTTTCGTTAATTATGAGATTATATGAGTGAAATAAAATTCACGGATATTTTTGAGTGGGGTGGAATGGTTAATTAATTTTTTAAACCAGAAAAAGCAAATTATTTACGCTGCATAAGGCAGTAGTGGTCTAGTACATTATCCTGTCAATCAAATATTTTTATACACTTTTTTTCACTCTTCTCTCATACTTACACTGTTGAAAATAAACTCAATTTCATAATTTTGCCGCCTCATCCTGTATGAGATCATTGTAATATTTGTTTTACGGTTATTAGCAATATGGCGCCCTTAACAATATGCCGTATTATGTATATATGTACAGTGGCTCACAGTGAAAATGGCCCACCATGATCATGATAATCAGTATTTGGTAATTATTTATTAAAAAGGAAGCAAATAAAATAAATATTTTTGTTTAAAATAAAGTTTATTTAGTATTAAATATAAGGAACTAAAAATTCTTTTAATTACATTATAATTCATTGATTTTTTATATCAGAAACAAAAACAGTATTAGGTCGCAATGAAAATGGCCCAGTATATTATTATTAAAAAAATAAAGTTTTTTAATTTTTAATATTTTGTTTTTGACTTATTACCGATTTTAAATGATTAGGAATGGATTCTACTAACGTTTTTTTTAAATTGGCCATTTTCATGGTGACCTAAATTTGAACTGCTTTTGTTTCTGATGTAAAAAATCAATGAATTAATAATGTAATTAAAAGAATTTTTAGTTCCTTATATTTAATACTAAATAAACTTTATTTTAAACAAAAATATTTATTTTATTTTCTTCCTTTTTAATAAATATTAACCAAATACTGGTTAATTTCGTAGTGGGCCATTTTCACTGTGAGCCACTGTATGTATGTTCTTTACTCTGTGCAAGATTTTCTATTTCAAATGCATTTATTAGTACGCACTTCTCTTTCTCTCTCTCTTCCTCTGCCTTGGTACAACATTCATAACAGTTTCCGAAAAAAAAATGAATTGAAATTGAAATATTTACTCACCAATACTAATATAAGCACCATAAACAGGACTGTGCTTTGCGCAGATGTTGTATAAAGTCACGTACACCGCTCAACAAAACAACAACAGCGAGTAAGAGAGAGAGAGAGAGAAAAAAAATCGTATTTTAATAAACAGCTAAACATGAAGAGAGTACTTATCTACTGAAACCAAGAAAACAACAATAAAAAGGACATTTGCATAGTAAAACAAACAATAACAATTGACCAGTATTTTTTACCAACATACATACATAGGCAAACGTTTGATTTAATATTTTGATTGCAAAAGGGGGAATACAGAGATTATTTAATTGGAATTGTAAAGACAAAACCCCGTACTTTAATAAACCGTTAAATATGAAGAGGAAAATATTTGTATGCTTGTCAATAAAAACAACAATAAAAAAGACATTAGTTAAACAAAACAAGTGAGCACTAATTTTATTTACAGTCTACATATGTGCGTGTAATAGCACACATACTCATTTGCTTTTCAATTTTGAGACAAAATGTAAAGGAATACAGAGATTACTTATATGTAGGTGTGTGTGTTTCTTAAGAGTAAAAACCATGCATTGATAAACAGTTAAATCTGAAGAGAATAATTGTGTTTTGAAACAAAATCTAGGAGTAAAAAAAAAACAAAAACAATGTCCGTGTCGTTTTCAAAAATAATGACAAGTGGACATTTGTGTTGGTTGTACTAACACTTATGCACCTACAACATACGTTTTAATATTCTGAGAAAAGCAAAATGATAGAGAGTAAACAGATTAGAGTGTGTACACTCACTGTAAAAGCATTACAAACACATTCATACTGAACTGCAAGCAAATACAAAGAGGGTTTGTGAAATGCATGTAACATTTAATGAAGTTACAAGTAGTTTAAAACCGTTATGCTCTTGTTTTTTTTTTGTTTTTCTATTTTTTCAATTTCTCCCTTCATTTGGTTTTTAGAAAATTGAATTACACTGAAATGTTGTTAACAACCCCTTGAACGTCTGTTATAAATTATTTATAAAAATAAAAATTCAATAATAACGGGTAAATGTCGTACACACACATACACACATGTACAATATACAAATAACAAACCTAACCTCACATGATGTACTTTTGTTTTATGGATTGAACGTTGTTTTGTTTTTTTTTTTTATAAGAAAAGGGTTGGAAATCATATATGAATGATAATGGCAAATGTTAATAGTTTATGTTTAGAGTTCCCCCTTCTGAAATGAAATGTCATAAATTTATTTAATTGTTTGCAATAATAAATATCGTATTTCCTTTTCAAGGAAACATAAATTTTCACACAAAAAAAAAATAGCAATAATAGAAATAAAATATCCCGTGTATCCTGTTTCAGTTTCTTGTCAAAGTTTAGAGGATTAAACAAATATTTCCGTTTAAAAATGAAAACTGGTTACCTTTAATATACAAACCTTTAAATATACAAATTTTAAGCTAAAAAAATATTTTTTATCTTTAGAAAATCTATTTGAGATTTAAATTGTATGTCAAAAAATTTGTTTTGATAAAATAGATAAAAATTTTGTTCTAATATTTGAAAACATTAAGTCGCCGTTGTATAGTAGGTAGTGTGTTGGCTTATTAGACATGAGGCTATGGTTCAAACCCCAGGTTAGACATGAATTCCTAAAAAATTCTGTCGTTTAGAGTTGACTTTAAAACGTACAGTGAGCGCCAAAAGTGAGTAAACATCACTGAAATAATTCATTTTCTTAGGATAGCGAGAAAAATAAATGAGAATAGTCGAATAAATTTCCAAAAATAAAAACGTTTATTTATTACTTATAAAATGTTAAAACAAAAACAACAATTCATGACAAAGAAACTTTTTTTATACTTAAGAACATAATAGAAAATTTAAAATTATAGTGGGTGTTGACTCACTTATGGCGCTCACTGTATGTAGGCCTCATCACTCATGGGTACAATTAACAGACACAACAACATAGGTGGTATGAGAAGCTAGTTCGCAACCCTGACTGAAGCGTTGTAATGACCAATTATATGTGTATGTACTCGTATTTCGAAAATTATAATTTTCTGCGATAAACCAAATTTAATTTTGGGTTTGATTTGATTGCAAAATTTTTTTATTTAAAACCACAAAAACCTAATTTTTGTTTTAATTTCTTCCTTCTTTTTTTCATTTATTTTTTTCATTCCTATCAGGCTATTTATTTTTTGAATTATTTTTTTTACTTATAATTCCACCCTCTTTAGATTTAAAATTTTTGAGTGTATTCCTTACAGGATAATACGCTTGTATGTAAATTTTTGTTTATATTTTAAAGTTTTGTAATCAATTTGGTTTATTTACATGTGATAAAAATAAACAAAATCAATGAATGATTGGCACAATTCGCCGAACCCCTTTCAAAGTGCAGTGCAGTAAGATCCCGTTAACGCTGTTCATGCACTACATAGCGACGGTGTATACTATGTATCTTTTTCAACGCTCTTTTGTTAGTCCAGAATAAAGATTCCAATAAGCTTTCGAAGTCACAATCACAGTAGGAACGCATCTTTCCTGCGTCACAGTTGATTTATTAGTTGTTTAGGGCTGAAACTTATTGGAACGTATCCCCCGCGTCAGGCGGGGTCTTACTGCATGTGAAATAAATTTATTTTTCTTTACACTGTTAGTTTAGAGCGCTATGACCGTATGAATTGATAGGAATTGAGTACATATTATAAACTAAACGGTATATGTGGTTTCAAGAAGACGATGCCACCAGTCACATACCATGCATGACTGACTTTGGCTTTATGACATGAGAAGTTTCCAAAAAAAAGTTAATGTCCTGGTTAATCGGCTACGAACATTATATAATTTAAGGACGTTAGACTTTACGCAAGTCTACAAAAACCTATGGACCTACGCGAATAATCCCTTAACGTTGCAGCATGTGAGTTCCACGAATCACACAGCACAACCAATGTTGATTTTATTGCAATAGAAGTTTTCAGAAAATGTAACTCCATGTTTTGTCGTCGTAAGATAGATTTTTTCTGGGGCTTCGTCAAAGATCGAGTCTATCGTCAAATTATCATATGTACATAATTGGCCATTACAACCCTTCAGTCAGGATTACGGCCTAGCTTCTCACGTCAAATTATCGCCGTACTAAAAAGCGATTGGAAACTAATCTAGAATCATCGACTGCTACAACTAATCCAGAGCCTGCGGTCCAAGCGCGATATTTCAAGTTGAATAATGCTCTGGATTTTTGGCGTACTTTTCTTTCAAAAAACTCGTTCCTACGTTAGCTAGTTTTTTGTTTTTATATGCATTACAACAGGTAGTTGATGCATTAATCTGTACCGTTATAACAGATTTTTTTCTTGTTATTTTTCGGTGTCAGTTTCATGTTTATTATTGTAAACTGGGTTTAAATGTAAATATTGGCTTAAAATCATTGAATTTTGTTGAGTGTATGTGAAAGCAATAAAAAAAACATATGCGATGACCACTAAAACAACTGTTATTCTCTGGTATTTTCTCCATACAACACAACTACAACAAATAATTATAATTTTATAGATAATTTTCTTCGTTTTTTTTTTTTTTTTCATGCAAGTTGATGATGATGACTCAAAACATGTTTGAAATAATAAAGAGGCAGGCCTCTTCTCTGCTTTAACTCTGCCATATGTATGTATGTATGTACATACATATAGATGGAACACCTCTAATTAAACATCGATTTGTAAAAAACAAAACATTAAATGACATGCTGCAACAACATGCAATTTGCTTATAACCACAATTACCCCCAGCTTTCTGCTGGCTTTATCAAAAAATATAGTATAGTAGATGCGTCATATGTTTGATATGTAGCTACGGCAAGAGATATCATCAAAAACAAAATATCCTTTAAATAGCTATTCTTTAACCCTAACCGCATCCTGTTTAGTTAAAAAAAAAACTTCTGTTTTGTAAAGTCTTTACAGTTTCCATTGCAATTTAGGCTATTTTTGCTCTCTTTAATTTAAAAAAAAAACTCACTCTCAAACTCTCTTTCACACGTTGTCTCTCTCATTGTCTTATAAATGCTTGCCGTTTTTTTTTAATCTCTGTGGTTTAAAAAACGATAAAAAGGAAAAACTACCAACAACAACCAGACAACACAACACAATTAACGAAAATTATCAACCATTTGGGTTTGTGTTTTTATATGCCATTGTTGCTGTTGGTGTTACAAAACAAAACAAAAGACAACAAAAACAAAAAAACTCAAAACCAAAAACAGAAACAAAAAAAAAACTTTTCTTGCTCTGCGGGTGTTGTTGGTTGGTTGGTTTGGTTGTTATGTTGCTGCTGGCTTTGTTGGTTGACTGCATTTTTCTGTGGTGCGTAACTTTAGCCATCCGTTGGTTCAGTTTCTTTCTATACATATATTTTTTTCTTCCACTTTGTTTTTGTTTTTATTGATCTTGTTCTTGTTTTGTGTGTTGCTTAATATTGAATGCATTTTTTGTTGATGTTAGCGAGATGTCGTTATTGTTGTTGGTGTTGTTGATTTTTGTTAAGGAAAGCAAAACTGGAAACAATAAAATCATTTCATTTTCTATGTTTTGTCTGTTGTGCCTTTATCGATTTTGCTCTTTAAATATAAATCTGGTGTACAATTTTTTGTTTATTCTTGTCTTTTATAAACTTGTTTAGAATGTGTTTTTTTTTTGTTTTCTTTTTTGCCTTCTAAATGCAATGGGTTAAGGAAAAAGTTGTTTCCGTTGAAGTTTCCGAAATTTTTTTTATAAATTTTTGTTAAAGGAAGTTAAAAGATTTGTAATAAATATTGGCAGATTTTTTAACTTTCAGAATTAATAACGGCATTTTAATACAGTTTTTGGAATATACCTATATGAATGTTTTTTTTTTGTCTTAGGCCGGAGGTGGTAATCTTCGATAGACACTTTTGTTCCAACAAAAGAGTGCACGATTCACCATCACTGCTGCCTACGTACTAAACCCACCCTCTACACACTTCAACCACTCTCCCCTCGCGGGACTGCCGTAAGGTATTACTTCGCGGAGGTCTGGTTAGTTTTAAAGCTTTGTTACACTAAATCGAATTTCGCCTCCGTTCCTCCAGCCTTTGGAGTTCTAGCATAACTTTAGCCATTCTCTGACTGGCTCCATAGAATCCCAGAATTCAACACCTCTTCCATAAGCCGAGTTGGTCCGAAACTCCTTTCCCCTGGCCATCTAAATCTGGGGCAGCATGTCAGAATATGCCCCGCATCTTGCTCCTCATCTACACACTTTGGGCATAAAGGGGAACTATCATGTCCAAATCTGTGCAGATAGTGCTCCCTGAAGCAACCATGACCAGTTAGGAACTGGGTCACATAATAATTCAACTCGCAATATTTTTTTCCATCCAAAGGGTTGCATCAGGGACAAGGTGAAATGTCCATCTCCCCTTTAAACTGTTCTCCCATCGTGACTGCCATTTGTGCATGGAAGTCCTTCGTCCCTCCGCTTTTATAGCTGTAGTTCGTCCTGGAAACTCGAATCGGCGGAAGTATATCCGCTTCATCTCATCCGCCAATATGTCTATTGTTATTGTCTTTGCCAATACCAATACCGCTTCATCAGACACTGTCCTGAAACCACTTATTTGTCTAATCGCGCTTAGACGATACACCGAGGACAGTATTCTCCTTTTCGTCCCCACGGAGAGCGCCTCCGACCATAATGAATGTACATGTGTATGTATGTATGTATACATATGTATAGCATTTGCGCTTTTGGCTATAATGCATCCAAGATACCAAAACTTGATTGACATCTTCTCTCGTGAGTGTTGCCTATTGTAAATTGAGCAGTAATGAATGTTATTTATATTGTAATGGTTTTGTTTTGACAGGCCCCCACCCTAATTTAATGCATGATCGAAAAAGTTATGAGCTTGCAAGCAGACATCATCTACATAATTCATTCATATATAGCATGTATATATCGAACAAACGGATGAGTGACTCTCGTACTGATCTGCGATTTCGTCTTTAACAATTCGAGTATAATACCTTCAGTGCGGAGTAATTTATTGCTCTCTATATTCTGAGATTGCAAAAAATAATATTGGATAAGCAAAGAAAATATTCTGTTCGTCAACTTGTCTTTCTTTTTGCAACTTTAGTCACGAAGGGTGAACCACATGATAAGTGAAACCTCTACTGAATATAATAACCAGTAAAACCCAATTATCCACTGCTCAAATTTAGGCCTATGACCAATAAGATTTGCTGTGGATCCATCTCCCGCCGTAGTGTAGTAGGTAGTGTGTTCGGTTATTAGACGTAAAGCCCGGGTTCGAGCCCCAGGCCAGACATCAACAAGGAAATATGAAAAAAACAAATTTCTTCGCCGACTTCCTCTCAGCAGATTTCTGGCAAAAACTCTGAGAGTAAATAAACCTGCCATGAAAAAGTTTCTCAAAAATCTGTCATTCGGAGTCGACGTTAAACTGTAGGTCCCGCCACTCAAGTATAAAATTAAAGCACACAACATGAGTGGTGTGAGAAGCTAGGCCGTAATCATGACTGAAGGATTGTAATGGCCAATTATGTATGTCTGTATGTATGTGGATCCATCTCTGACCATACAATCAACAATTTCATAGCTAGCATTGTCGGAGACCTAACAGAATTTGTTCGTCGTGAAGATGGTTGAAGCACTCCCTCCCTCATCAACGTCAATCAAATAAATAACATTTTAATGCACAATAATACTATCCTAATGACCATCACTGTACCTAGTACTTACTCATGTAATGTCCAATTTACAGTTATAAAAGTTTAGAAACTTTTTAAATGAATGTCTGTATTCTCATAAAACTCAAATGTTTTAAAGTTATACGTATTATGTGTACGAAATATTTTCATTTAATTTACTTTTTAGTTAATTTTTTTATCAATACTTAACACTCCCTTCTGCCATTATTATTATTTTATTTTTCAAAATAATTTATAACACACACACATAATTTTATTAAAAATTTATCATAACCTCCTAACCTTATATACCACAATAGTATACAAATTAATTTGGGTTAATCATTGCAACGATAACACTGCTCGTTAATATTACTGTTCTTGTTGTTATTGTGATTCTTGTGTTGTTGTTGTGCTGTGTTGTTTTGATTGCATTCATATGTTTTGTCTGTTTCCAAGTAAAATTACACACACTTCCGTTTTACTGGGAAATTTTAATACATCGCTGTTTGTGTATGGATGTGGAGTAGAGAGGCAATTTATAAGACTATAATTGAGAGGGGAATGAAAGAGTTCAAGTGAAAAACCGAAAGAGAAAATAAATAAAGAATTTTGTAAGAGCAAAAAGGTGGGAAAAGAAAAGCGAATCAATTCAAATGAAAAGTTTTGATTTGTTTTTGTCTTTCCATATTTTGTTTTTTTTTGTTTTCATACAAAAGCAAATCTACAAAAACAAAGATGATGACGACAAGCAATACAAAAAGCAAAACAAGGAATTGAGTAATCAAAAACTAACAACTACAATAACAATAACAAAAGTCAATGTTGCAATACGATACAACAACGTCATCGTTAGGCATTTGTTACTCAAATCAAATATAGAAACAGAAAATAGCATGTTCATTGTACAATCAAAAGCGAAGAAAAAGAGAAAGAATAAAATTACACAGAAAAACAACAAAAAAAGCACACACAGCAAAAAAATAAAAGCACCACATACATAGAAATGCAATAGAGCGACAGGTTGAATGTACTAAGGCCCCAAAAACAACTGTATATACGATAAAAACACATGCATACTTAAACACACATAAACACATACACTTAGAGTACTATATATACATATGTATACACGAGTATGCTTATATTTATTATGGCTATATATACATACATACATATGTATAAGGAAATGACAAACAAAAATAATACTGTTTAGTAAGAGTGTCTAACAAAAAGAGTCTTGACAGAGAGAGAGTGCAAATATGAGGTAGAGAGCGACACATCAAAAGTAAATGAAGGTTTTAGTTTTTATTGTATTATTATTAAAGGTGGAGGTTGTTGTCAAGAATAGAAATACTATTTTTAATGAATTTTTTTTAGTATTCAATAATGAATGTTAATAATGATGATGATGTTGTTATTATTGATGTGTATGCGTGTGGGTAAAATAATTATGTACTTTTGTTTTGTTTTCTTTTTCTAATAAAAAAAAAAAAATAAAGAAATTTGGAACCCAAACACAGCAGGAGAAAAAAACAAATACAAACGCTTTACAATGAAAATTTAAAAATAAATCCAGCCAAGAGGAAAGATTTAGATTTTCATTTTTGTATTTGTTTTTGTTTGTGAAAATGCCTATGTTGTAATGAAATTAAATAAGAAATTGGTGAAAGAAATTTACAATTTTTTTTATTACACTTGACGGTAATAAAGTTTCTACAGTGGCCTTGTAGTCTTTCGCTTCACAATGGCTTTAACTGGCTGAAAGCGTGCCCCTCTCACCTACTTTTTCCTATTCCAATACATAATTAATTAAACAGTATTGACAACAATAATATAATCACACGATTACAATATTTAATTTCTCTTCCTCTGTTGTTTTCTTTTTAGCAAAAAACCGAATTAAGTCCACCAACACATCAGTCATTAATCAATACCGAAACAAGTTCACAAAATAGTCGGGATGCTGTACTAATAACCACCAGCAATGCACACTCATCATCCGCGGCCAGTGCAGCCGGCGGCAACAGTCAAACGGCGCATCATAAAGCGAATGCAAATGAGGCTAAAGTTGCACAAAGCCAATCATCAACGTCATCAACGACGGGACATAAAAACTCATCCAGCGTTTCATCAATAACGGCCAAAGAACGTGAAGAACGTTATGCGGCTGCACAGGCTGCCATAGCTGCTGCGAATGGAGGTAGTGTGACGGCAACGTCTGCAACATCATCAACGGCAACAACGGCAGCCTCTACAAACTCGGGCAATGCGCCGAGTTTATACGTTTCCGTGCCACTGTCAACAGCCAATGTACCTGGAATAAATATACCCTCAAATACAACGTCAACAACAGGTCAGCAAGGTAAGGAGCCTACAATTATTATAAATTCAAACCTCACAATCTAACTTTCCTACTTTCAGATCATCCCACAACCGCACAAAATACCCGCTCAACTAGTCAACAACAACAACAGCAACAATTAACCGCCACCTCATCTTCGTTCTCCGGAAATCCTTTAGAACGTCAATCATCATTCAATGCTAACACAGCTTCATCAACATCATCGATACCATCGCCGGTTGGTGGCGGCCAGCATGGTGTCATTTATCAAAGCGGTAAATCGCCAAATTCAACTGCCTCAAATGCAACTGCATCGTCACAGGGTATTAATTTAACTGCCTCCACCACCGAAACGGGTAATTTGAAAATCAGCTACGAAAAACAATCGTCAAGAGTTTCACAAATCCAAGAACAAGAAACAGCGCCCATACGAAGGTCACGGTTAGTATTTCTCGTAATTATTTGCGTTCCACATTTAACTTTTGTATGCAAAATTTACTACATACTACATACATACATTAACACCATTTAATTCACTTACTTTGTGTGGGTGTGTGTAATATGGAAGTGTTTGCGTGCCATATATAACATAAACACAATGACTAGAGACAGGAAACTTAATAGACGTCTTTAAAGAACTTCGATTTCAATGAATCGATGCGTGGATCTAAAGAAAACCCTTTATTCTCTATGATAATATGAACGTGAAGCATTATATTTAAGTAGTATATGGAAGTTCCTTAAAATTACTTCAGATTTTTTTGGGAAGCAGACAAAGCCATTTGGAGATGACTTACAGTCAATCTCCGAATAGTGTCGATTGTAACTGTAGATGATGTAAATATAGCCCTAGATCTAATTGGCATAAAAATTCAAATACGACCAAATTGTCTGGAGCCAGTACATTTTTCATGTGAGACAGTGCAAGAAATGCTTCAAGGTATCAAATATCCTTACCATTTAGGTTAGGCTAGGATGAAAAAGTGGCGCACCACTGTAACACAAAAACAGAAAAAGAAGAAGAAAATCAAAAAGGAGAAAAACTGAAGAATAGAAGAACAGAAAGTACGATATATTGGCATAACCCCTAGAAAGCCAATGCCCTTTATGAATCGTATTAAATCTCTTGTACCACTTACATCCGTCCGAAAATGTAATACAACTGTCATGTAGAGACCGGTGCACCAAAATCTATTTTGAAGGTCTTCGACTGTGCATCGAAAAGCGACAAATACGGTCAATAATGACAGGGTTTCCGCAATGTATATAATTATTATTGAAATTGCATTATTCTGTGATAAAGTTATCAACATATCATGAAGATGCTATTTTCGGTCAAATTTCTAACCAAACTTTTTCAACCACTCATTGTTAATACATTATATTGGAAATCACTCTTCTAACGGTCGGTTATTTCACAGCAAAGGGCTCATAATGACACTCTATCCAAGTGGAAACTTTTTATATATTTCTCTCTTGCCCGCTGTACCTAACTTAACAAGGAAATTCTTTTTCAACGCCATAAATAATATTTGATTGTGAACAATTTTAGGAGTTTCTGTTGCTTATTGTGTTTATACTATATGTAGTTACGCATTCCATGTACACACTCACAGATACACAGATATATACACACATTTACATTATGCATGCTTTTAATTTGTAAGTTAAACTTTCTTACTTAATTGATTACTTTAGTTTGTTTCCTCTACTTTCTTTCTTTCTTTCAACTATTTACCGAGACTTTGGTTATTTTTGACTGTTACTTGGTTCTATATTATCTATACGAAATTAATTTAAATGCTATTTTGTTTTTCGAAATTCAGCAAAATTCTTTAGACTTGGTTGCTGTATACATATATTTTTTATTTTGTAAATTTTATTTTCTTACAAATAAACAAATTTAAAAAAAAAATGTTTTTAAGTTGCAGAAACATTATACAAATAAATTAACAAGAAATTAATTTAAAACATTGCCTATATTTGTACATTTTTACCCAAATGACATACAAACATAATTGCAAAATAAAAATTAAAGGAAATTTAAACCCCTCACCATACACGTTTTACACCTTATAACTTTAGGAAAAAGAAATGTTTTGTGAATATCCTGAAAAGAATGGTTTAAAGCTTACCACACTTCTCACCCACCTTATTACATAAGGCTATTGTTCCTAACTTCTACCCCCAGCTGCATTCGAAACTTCATTAATTTTATTTTAAGTTTCATTTCAAATTAAAACCTGATTTTTTTTTTTTTTAATTTTATGCGTTTTTTTTTTCGTTTTAATTTTCATTTTCACATTATTATTCCCCAAATTAACTCACACAAAACATTGATTACTCTACACAATACATATTAATCATTAACTATAGGATTAACTATAGGAATTAAAGCTTTAAATTAAACAAAAAAAAAAAAAACAATCAGTAATGTTATGCAAAACCAAAGGAAATATATCAACATTTATTTCTATTTTTTTTCTCTCAATGTTTTTCTCTTTTCACCTTAAAAAATCAATAAATAAAAAAAAAATGCAATTTACGATTTGTAATAATTGAACGAAAAACTTATTTTTGAAAAACCATTAAAAAAATCACACACACACACTGTTAATTCAATTTAAATTAAACAAAAACAAACAATATGAAATAAAACAAATGAAAACAGATCGCGCTCAGGTGAAAGTAGTATGTTGCAAGCCCAACAACAACAGCAGCAGCATCAGCAACAACAACAACAAAATATTACACAAAAATCTACATCAAGATCGGGCAAAAAACGAGCTGCATCCAATAAATCCCAATTAAGCTCGAACGATAATACAAATCCACCGCAAGAGAAACTATCAAAAACAGCATCGTCATCTTCATCAACATCATCGTCCGCATCGACATCATCGTCATCGTCGGCTTCATCATCATCGAATGTAGCGGCCTTGACAACATCATCTTCATCGGCAACATCATCACCCGTACCACAACACTTGCAAACGCAACAGCATTATCGCAATGAGCTAACAACGCCAACACCACCGCCCACAGCTCCATCGCCATTATCATTGCCGCCACCCAGTAGTACACCAACACCCTCAACACGTACATCAACACCAACGTCTACACCAACAACTACACCATCACCCTCGCCAATTGTAATGTTGCAGGGTAGCAACGAACACAATATAACATCAAGTGCCGTAACACGGCAGCAAGCGGCAGCATCTAACAGTAATGCGTCTACAGCTGCTAGTGGTGGCGGCATAGGAGCTATAACACGCAAAAATACTGCTTCATCGTCGTCGTCACCTTTGTCACAACACACAGCAACCAATCTAACGACAAATAGCAATAATAGCAACAAAAATAACAATAATAACAGCAACAATGACCAAAGCATTTCCTCCTCTTCCACTTTCTCTAAAACGTCTAGTAGTAGTAGTAGTAGTAATAATAGTAACAATAGCAATAATTCTATTAAGAATTCAAGCAACAACAACAGCACAACAGCAACAAATAAGCTTATTAGTAGCAGTAGTAATAACAATAATAATAACAATAACAATACTAGTAGCAATTGTAGTAATAATTTGTCCAGTAGCAATAGTAGCAGCGGCGGCGGCGGCAATACAGATATTATTGCCACCGGCACGTTGTCGGCGGCTGCCGCCACAGCAACTACAAACAGTAAACCATTGAATAAGAAAATGTTGAGAGCCCAACAAAGTCATATGCAGCAACAAATGGCTGCTGCTCAGGCTTCAACAAATGCCTCCTCCTCCTCCTCAAACAGCTCTTCTGCTACTAAACATCATACGCAACAACAACATCAGCCGCAACAGCAACATGTATCGCCTGAGCGTTTGACTAAATCCAACCAAAATATTAATAAAAATAATTCCAATAACAATAGCACAGCAAATAATGCTGCTTCAGCAAGTTCTAGTTCTAAAACGAATTCCTCTAACAATGCAGGCACTACCCCCTCCTTGTCTTCTACTACTTCTATGTCCTCTAACAATAACAAATCCGCCTCTAACACTTCTGTCACTAATACTAATTCGAATATATCTTCAACTTCTGCTTTTAACACAACTCCAATTAATGCTTCTTCTACATGTTCTAATTCATCATCTGCTTCTTCTACTTGTTCAACTAATAAACAGCAACAACAGCAATTGTCACATAAACAGCAGCAACAACAGCAAAATGTTGCTGCTGCAATTGCTAACAGTAATAATAGTAATAATAATAACAACAGCAATAACAGCAATAATAACAATAATAGTAATAACAATAATAATAATAATCATGATAATAATAATGATGTTATAGAAATATTGCCATTAACCACAATTTCTACAAATTCTCTTTCTTCTTCTACCCTGCCTATATCTACAACAACAACAACAACTACTACTACTGGCAATCAAAATAATCCAAATCCAAACACCATCACTACTACTATCACAACCAACACAAATCCAAACACTAATCACAACAACAACAACAATCACACCAACACTAACGCTACTACTGCTACGAACTCCTCCGCATCATCATCATCTGTTAATAAACTTAACAATAACAACACAATCAATAAACAACAACAACAATCCAATAAACCATCATCAACCACAAACGCTTCTTCCTCATCACTGTCGTCATCATCATCATCAATATCATCATTGTCATCGTCCACTTCAACAACATTGTCAAATATTAGAACTCCTGATAGTGGCGTCTTCTCTTCTTCATCGTTTAATATCAGCAATGCCAGCACCGCCAGCTCATGTTCAACCTCCTCATTAATGAGTGGAGGCGGCGGTGGTGGTGGTGGTCTTAAATTTACTTATGAAGCTCAGCCTGGCTCAACATCAACTCTAACGCCCAATATTGATGGAAATGTACCAGCAGCCATTACCACTATTAAAGATTCACCTCCCAGTTCGCCTGGCTCAGAGGCTGGTTCACAGCGTAAACGTGGCCGCAAAGCAAAAGACTCTTCGAACGCCACCGCCAACACCATTACCAATCCAAATATAGCCAATGATCTCAAAGATATTAAAGTATTTCAAAATGGTGCTCCACCATTGTCGGCAACAGCAGCTGCATCAACAACATCGATTGCTGCCGTTTCAGCAGCAGCGGCAGTCTCTTCGCTGGCGTCAGCTACTACCACAACAACACCATCAGCAATATGCGTTGCATCGGCTCATCATATGCTTGGCAATCAAATAAATCCCAATAGTAATGTGGCTCAGAAGTTATCGGATCAATTGAGCATGGAAATACAGGATCATAGTGCCTACTCATCGGATGTGGTAGCACAACAATTTGTCGGTGTACCGTTTCACGGAAAAATGGTAAGTTTTGTGTTTTTTTTTTTTCAAGAAATTAAAAAATTTTAATTTTATAAAAAAAATTTGTATTGCAGCGTAATACTTCAACACCGGCAGCACCACCATCCACATCAGTTGCACCTACAGGTCCCAGTCCGTTGGCTTCAATGTTTGGCAGTGGTGCCAATGGCAATTTGGCAATACCACAAAGTCTAGAACAATTATTAGAGAGACAATGGGAGCAAGGATCACAATTTCTTATGGAACAAGCTCAACATTTTGACAGTAAGTGGAAACAATATATCGATCGGTATGAGAGTCAATTTCAATAACAATACAATACATTTTCCTTACAGTTGCCTCCCTATTGTCCTGTTTACATCAATTACAAACGGAGAATGTACGTTTAGAAGAGCATGTTTCTAGTTTAATAGCACGACGTGATCATTTATTGGCCGTTAATGCTAGATTAGCCATACCATTAAATACCAATACAACACAGAGTCAAGGTAAGTAAGATGATAAACACAAAAGATATCATTCTTACACTTACATTGACTTGACCCCCTTACCTTACCCTTAATAAAAAAGAATAAAAGAAAAACGAGAGAAAGAATAAATGGCTGAAAAAGTAAGGGGACATACTTAGAAGAAGAACTCTGTGTCTGATTTTGTTTTTTTTTCTTTAATTTTTAAAACTCTTAAACAATGGGACGGACATTTATCTATTTAATGAATGAATTAATAAGGAAAAGTAAAACCAAATTAGTTTGTAATCAGAAAACAAGCAATACAAATACTACTGCTCTTAAAACAAAGAAAACAAGCGTACAAAAGAATATACATAATAATATATACGTAGGGGAATCATTTAAATTAGAATTAAATTTTACTTTTAAAAATACATAACATTACTAAGTTTAAGATTTGGCTTTAAGAACAAAATTTTAGATTTTAGACTTTATACGTTCGTTCGTATACTTTTTATTGTTTCAACATCAGTAACCTAAAACCCAAGATCCTTTTGCCAAGGATAATTTTTATATTTTGTTGTAACGGGTAACACATATACATACAATCAATTATTATTTGTATACACATTACATATACGAGTACATACATACATTTATATAAAAATTTATATTTAGACACTTGGACACAAACACAAACTTATATACAAACATACATATGTACGTATACAATTCATTTTGTTTTCTTTCTATTTTTTTTTTTACTAAAGATAGATTGTATGTTTAATAATTTGTATTATATTTAACTATACACACATATAAATATATATATATATATATAGGCCCCTCCCCCTCCATTGCCCTCTACTCTTAAAAATCAATATTTTCTTACTTTTTCTTTACTGCCTAAATAATTAGTAATTAAATCAAATATTTAAAATAAGTCGTAAATAATTTATATTATTATTATTATTATTATTATTATTATAAAAATAAACTAATTTTATAATATTTAAATTTTAATAATTTTATTGTAGCTTATTATTCTTTTAACTGTTTTTTTTTTTTTTTTTTTGTTCTCTTTAATAAGTCTTTTTTTTAATTTTTCTTATGAATTTTGTTTGTTTAAAAAATAAATAAAAGTTTATTCTGTCTGCTACTATTAGTATAACAAAACACAAAAAACTAAAATTAAAATAAAAAATAAAAAACAATTCAATAAAGAATAATTCTTTACAAACAAAAACAAAAAAAAAACCAATGCAAATTTTATATATTTTTTGGAATTTTTTTATTTATTTTTTTCCCCCCATTTTGGTGGCGCATGTATTTCATAATATCCTCCTTCTTCTTCTTTTTTATGGTTTCTTCTTCAAACGGCTTCTTGTTGTTGGTATAATTGGTTCCATACTGAACTTCTTCCTCCACTCACATACTCACCTCACGTTTTTTTTTTTGATATTGTTGTAATATAATTTCAATTCATGCTGCACTCGTATATTTCATTAATACACATACTATTTTAGTTTTAGATTATAATGCATAATAATTTATTAAATGTAAATACATATTTAAAAAAAAACAATATGAAATAAACTCGAGCAATTGAGTAGTACCGAATATGCGAATAATGTTGTATATCCAACACAAAAACCAAGCCAATTCGCTAAATTGTTTAAAAAACTTGCTCAGATCTCTTGAGATATATTAGGTATTCACAAAAAATTAAAATGTGTTGAATAACAACGCCTTACTTCTTGTAATTATTATCGTTGATGAGTATTCAACAAGGTTTTCATTCTTAAATTCTTTCTTTTGTAACCCCGAAGAAAAAAAAAATTATTTACTCTGGAAACAGTAATGACTTGAAAGGATTATGGACATACATATATTTTGTTATGCTGTGATATTTATTATTTCCAATTAAAATTCCCATATTAAATATAACAATACGAGTGTTTTCTTATACAAGAGGCCTTTATATAAAATAGAAAATAAAATTTCTGTTTCTGCATAATAGCTGTGGATACAAGAAGAGTAAGAATTAATTGTCTTATAAAGTCATGAAATTTTATTTTCTAAATTGTAACAGCAATGCGAATAATTGTTTAAATTTCATTTATTAAAGTCCTTAAGAATTATAAGATTCATAATGATTATTACAGTAACAACAAGTGGTGGTAGTGGTAGTAGTACAACAACATCAGCTATACAAGCATCAACTACTACCATAACATCTACGCCAACCCTAACCACAGCCTCGGCCGCAACGGCAGCTTCATTAGCCACAGCAGCTACGACATCTATATCGGGAACTACCTCATCGAATACATCGAGATTACTGCCCGCCTCAACAACGGGCGGCAACGAGAGATTGAATCGCTTAACATCAAGCGCTGGCAGTAATAGTCTAGAGAACGGTTTAGATTTTCGACAAAACTCCTCGAACAGCGCCTTAATTGGCGTGTCATCAGTTGTTGGTGCCTCAATGCCAACATCTGCTTTGAGGTAAGCTCAAGGTTTTATGGATTATTTTATTTAAAAAAGCAATAATATATAATTTATTATAACCCACCCCTCTTCAAACCTTAAATCTCAAAAATATATTATATTTATTCGGCACTTTTCTTAATTCCCTCCTATTGGTTTTAAAGTTTATACGTTACGTCCTCACCTTCTTTAGAACTGGAACTTTAGAAAAAAAATTTATTGTTTAGTTTTGATTCCCTATTCCACCTTATTGAAGCTTTATTGTGAATAAAAAATAAACAAGAAAAAAATTATTTCACGCGCTCTACTACTATTAACAGAATTATTGTGATGAAATATATAAAAAAAAATACTCTCTCGTTTTTATGTGTGTGTGCGCGCATAATTATGTACATATATTGTTGTAGTAATTTTCTTTATAATTTTATGCAAAAAAAAAAAACAAATTGTTATTGTGTCTTTAGTAGACATCCTGCATCAACATCAGCAGTATCACAACTAGCACCAGCAAGCACAGCTGTAGCTCACAACAGCAGTGGCGGCGGCAGCGGCAATAGCAGTAGCTTAAACAATAACAATATGATGCCAACAATGCCATCAGCTGCAACATCATCATCAGCTAGTGCAGCGCCAACAATGCCACCAAGTGCAGCAAACCGTTTACAACAGCAACACCAGCATCAGCAGCAACAGTTGCACCATATGCATCATCACCAGCACAGCCAGCAACAACAACAGCAGCAGCAGCAACAACAACATTCCCAACATCATATGCAACATATTGCTTCCTCAATGCACCAACCTCCTCCCACTTCGCAACAGCAACAACAACAACAACAGCAGCAACAACATCATACGCATACGCACTTATCGTCTCATAATTCGACTGCACAACATGCCACTCATGCAATACACCATGAACCTCACCCCATGACCACATCGCGTATTGGAGGTAATGTAACATTAAATACAACCAATACAGCTGGCAACAATCGTATAGGTGGTGTTGGTGGTTATTCCTCAACTTCCTCCTCCTCTGCATCGACGTCAGGCATTTTACTAAACGAAACGACGGACCTTAGCAAAAATTCAGCTGGTGTTCTTGCCGCCGGCGGCGGTGGTGGTGGTGGTGGTGTTTGTAACTCTTCTGCTACCACCTCAACCACTCATATTTCAATGGCTCCCTCTGTTAATTGTTCTGCTTCTGCTTCTTCTTCTTCTGCTATTTGTGGACCAAGTGGTGGTGGTCTTAGTTTAACAAAATCTTGCCATAATGACATAAACACACATATTAGTAACAATAGTAACAACGGTATCGGTGGTGTTGGTGTTGGTGCTAACACCTCTTCTTCTACAGCCGTTAATTATCCTGGGCCCTATAAGCCTCATCTTCAGGTAGTTTGACAAAAACAAAAAACAAATTAATAATAAAACAAAACAAAACTAAATGCGCCTTATATGTATGTGTTTAAAAACTAATTTAAAAAACAAAAAAAAAAGAAAAAAATGAAGAAAGTAAAAACACTTTAATTTTGTAGCTCATCTCATTCATCCATACAATGCTTGTTTTTTCTCAATTTTCTGTTGTCTTCTTTGTTTGTTTGTATCAAAACATTATACCCCACGTTATGTGTTACGTTAGCAACATTGTGGCGCAACATTTTTACAAGCGAGAGAGTTTTTGTTTTGGACATGTGTTGCTAAAAGCGCAAAATATATGACAGAGCGACGAGTAATAATACGAAAAAGAGGGTTAAACGGTTGTTTTTTTTAGCACGTTACAATTTTTTTCTTTTTAATTATTTTCAAACTCATCCATCACATCTCATGTGTATATGTACATATATAAAAATGATGATAAAAGAAAAACATCAAGATATTTGGCTAATAATTAATTGTTACTCTTATTGTTTTTCGTTTTGATTTCGATATCTCAAAATTCTACATTCAATCAATCATCATCACCACCAAACCACAACCGCAATAAACAAAATTCTGTCAACATCAACAATATCCACCAAAAAATTAAAAAAAAATCCAAAAAAAAAGTACCAACTCCAATATGTATGTTCCTAAAACCCCCAAACCTTCCCCCCAGCAAACTATTTGTTCAATGTGTTAATAACTGTATTTAAAAAAAATCATAATTAATGTATGAACGACAATATTTACAAATATTTTTATAAAAAAAAACCGAAAGTAAACTCTTTACAGTATTTTCTGATAGAAAAACGTATTTAAAAGCCTTAAAACAAATTTTCAAATTAAAATGTAAATTTAAAAAGAAAATATTGCTACAAATCCATGATGTTTACTTTCTGTTTAATCAATAACATGTCTAAACTAAGCAACTAGTACATCAATTTTGAATGTAAATGCTGCTTAATTAGTGTGAATAGTGGATTTTAGATACAGCTTGAAAAATTATAATAAAATTAATTAAAAAACTTTAATAGTATTCTAAAGCATCTAAAATCCTCTTGTCATACATTTTATATGTTCTATTTTATATGTATTTTTTTTTTTATTTTTAATATTTTTTTAAAATAATTTTGTTTTCTTTTTTTTTATCACAAATTAATTTAAAACCCATAGTCACAACTAAGACGAAACGATAACATACCAAAGGCCAGCTGAAATTTATATTCACATGAAGAGCCAACGAAAACTGCTAAGAAACTTTTTACCAACAGTGCTGCTGCCACCACCAAACAAACAAACAACAATAGAAATGAGGATGCTGCTGCGAACAAGCCAAGTAAAAAATCAACAAAATCTGGAAAAACTAAAACTAATGAATTAAAAGTCAATGAAATTATAGCACTAACCTCCTCCGAAGATGAGGGCGGCAATGTTGATAGCGATAAGGATAAAGTGACCTCAACCCAGGATGGGCGTAGAACAAGAAAAACAAAAACAATAACTAGTAGCAGTAAAAGTTTTAAAAGTGCCACTTTAATTATAAATGACAGCGAGGAGAGTGATTCCTTGCAATCACAATCATCTTCTCAACATTCAGAAAACTATGAAGCTGAAGATGAAAATGAAACGGAGAAGCAAAATAGTCAACAACTGAATCAAACGCTGGCAACATCAACACAAACCCAACAACAGTTGCAGCAGGTACAAAGATTCTTAAAAAGTTTCGATTCTACCAATATGGAAATGGAAAGAACTGCTAATACGTTAAATGAATTGAGAAATTTTCGCCATGCTTCTAAGCATCATGCTGCTACCGGCGTAACCAAGTTAGGCAAATTTAATATCTCAACGAAATTTTTGCGTAAACCACGTAATAAATTTAAAACTGCACACCATCAGCAACAAGATCAACAGCAAACTGATGATATGACAATAGCAACAACAGCAGCAGCAACAACAACAACCACAACCGATTTATTACCAACTACCAGTAGTTTAGATTATAATAACACGAATAAAAACAATAATTATAGCAGTAGCAACAGTAATACACTGCTTAACAATAATGATGAGTCTATAGCTGCTAAATTAAAGGATTTCTCTATTGATTCATTATTAAATCATTAAAATCTCTCTCCCTATTTATTATGCATAAAATATTTAATAAAAAGAATATTGAGAAACGCATACATGTGTATGTACATATGTTTAGATGTATGAATGTATGTAGGAAAGTGCAAATGTAGTACGTTTTAAGTACTAAACTTAATATAACAATTTTTTTTATTTTATTATTTTTTTCGTTTTTCTTTTGTTATATGTTGTGTTTTAAATGTAAAGCCAATAGTAAAATTAATTCCAAACATCCAACCAACCAACCAACCTAACCTAACAAATAAGTAAACAGCCAACCACCTTATACCTAAACCTTTCAATCCTATTTTTGTTTATATTATTATTATAGAATACATACATACGTAAAATAGTTTTAAATAATCTACATACACTATATACATACTATACATACATATTTATACGTATATAATAACAATACAATAAATAAACAGTAGTAAAAAGTTTTATTCAATATTCTAAAGCAGAAATAAAGAAATAAAATAAAAATAAACGAAATATTAACAATAATAACGTTATAAATAAATACAAAAATTTATACTTATTATTGTTATTGTAATTGAATTAATTGTAATAATGTTAATATCATCCATTCATTAGCTTTTTGTTTTTATTAATTTTTAATTAAAATTAAGAGAAAAATAAACGTTTTATTGAGTTTTTAATTGTAAAAAAAAAGAAACACTTCAACAAAACATGCTACAATAATGAAAAAAAAAAAATTAAAAAAAAAAAGAATTCATAAATAAAAACAGAAACTTATGCAAGAAATAATTATAATAATGGATTTAAATTTTGTGATATAAGAACTTAAGAACACATACATGTATGTACATAACGGCTCGTTATGATGCCGCCAACTGAAGTCACGCCTCAGAGCTAAATGAGAAGGGCTTTGCAATTAAAGCATGATTGTCTAAGAATCAAGCTGAAAAGCAATCAATTTATGATAATGAATTTAGTGATCGAACCAATATCTATTAACGATAGCCATGTTAAAGAAGAGAAGCTAGGCCGTAATCCTGACTGAAGGGTTGTAATGGCCAATCATGTATGTATGTTTGTTAAAGACTATCAAGAAAGTCTAAACCAAATGACAGAAGTCTGTATCGAACCAAAGATGGATCTTTGCAAATGGGTATGTACTCTTTTTCCCTCAACAGCAAAAAATTGAAAAAATACTACGTTGTGATTCTAATGTAAAAAAAAAATCATGAGCATATTAAACACAACTAGAGTAGTACACTCCGTCTTATATATATGTAGATTTAAATCGCCCGGAGATAGGATAGCGAAGTGGCCAGAGCAAATGATCTGACAGAGGGAAATCGCATGACCCAATTAACCATAACAATGAGGACCTGTAGTCGCCGTAGTCTAGTAGGTAGTGTGTTCGCATATTAGACGTAAAGCCCGGGTTCGAGCCCCACGTCAGTCGTCGAAACGAAATATAAAAAAAATATTTCTTCGGCGATTTCCTCTCAGCAGATTTCTGGCAAAAACTCTGAGAGTAAACAAAATAAACCTGTCATCAAAAAGTTTCTAAAAAAATCTGTCGTTCGGAGTCAACGTTAAACTGTAGGTCCCGCCACTCACGTATAAAATTAAGGCACACAACATGAGTGAGAAGCTAGACCGTAATCCGGACTGAAGGGTTGTAATGGCCAATTATGTATGTATACGTGTGATTCTAATGTAAACAAAAATCATGAGCATATTAAAGACGACTAGAGTAGTACACTCCGTCTTATATATAGATTTAAATCGCCCTGAGGTAGGATAGCGGAGTGGCCAGAGTGAAATCGCATGACGCTTGCTGTAGGGCCAGTAATCTAGATAGAACCCAATTAATCATAACAAAGAGGGCCTTTAGAAGGGTGATGCGCAGCGTACGTATAAAATAGTAAATAAATAAAAATAAACAATCGTTATATATGTACATATTAACATAAATTTCTATTCCAGAACCATGATCGATAACATTTTAAATGAAATGAATTAGGAGATCGTATTTAAAAACTCGTACAAAACCCCAAAATTAAAGTATTTTAAAGTAAAGCAATGCCCCAGATGCGAGACATTTAAAAATTATAAAGCATTTCTTAAAGCTGCTTTATATGAAAATTAGGTCGTGATTACACAGACAAGTTTTATTCATAATTTAGAAAGAATACAAATAAAAAATTTCAAAACAATACCCGAAATTTAGGCGAATATATAATTTTTTATTATTTAATATTTTCTTTTTGAGGTCATTGTCGAAAGATTTAAGCCGATATAAAGAGAAATAAATTGTTTTATAGCTTGTTATTAAAAATCGCATCTTACAAAACAATCTTCAGATATCGATGCCAGTTAATTGCTTTTGTAGTTGCTGGCATTTTGCAATAATACATAATTATTCATCAAAATTTTAGGGGAAGAAACCTTTCATGCATTTTTTTTATTTTTCAAAAGAAAATGATAACAAAGCTTCATATCTTTCAGTTGTTTTTCATATTACACGATAATTATAAATTGACAAAACGATTCCAATTTAATAATATAAAAGACAGACAAGACAGACTACGGCTGCAGCGTCGTAATTGTTAAATAGTACAGCAGAAGTAGAAAATATTTAAATTTCTTTCAATTTAGTATACATAGAACTGTAACAGTTTAAAGAATCATGAATAAATATCGGTTATTTGTCATTATATTGAATACAATTATATTTTTCCGTACGCAAGTGATAAATAGTCAACAAGGTATTGATGAAATTCTATTCGATATTTACTTACATACATATATGTATATATGTTGGATCTATGTATTTAGAAATTAATAATAATCAATTTCATATTAGTATACTCAAGCCTTCAACCTTCAACACGTTTTGCTCAGATACGTAAATTATATCCAAAAATTTCCAATGTCGGTGAGGCTCGTTATTGGCGCAAAGCACGCAGCGATAATTTAAAAGATCATCCGTGCAAACGCGAATGTGTAGCCAATCAGCCTATGACTTGTTATTATTATATGGTAGTGCATTATGATGAAACCGTAGGTCCAGGATGTGCTCCCTATTTAGATATGAGAAATCGTTATAAATATAAAAATCGAGAATATGTAAATCCCTACAAAGTTCACGAACAAAGTGTTGGAAATTTTGATGATTGCAAGTATGCGGATGGTGTACGCACAGAGATATTGGTGGTAAATGGTCAATTGCCAGGTAAGTGAGAAGAGAAATTTAACAGTTAATTTAAGAACAAATAGCGTAGATTCTAAATTGTATACATACATACAATAATTGACCATTACAACTCTTCAGTCAGGATTACGGCCTAGCTTCTAACAGAACTCATGTTGTGTGTGTATTTATTCTATACATGAGTGGCGGGACCTACAGTTTAAAGTCTACTCCGAACGACAGATTTTTGAGAAACTTTTCATGGCACTTTTATTTGCTCTGAGTTTTGCCGGAAATCTGCTGAGAGGAAGTCGCCTAAGAAATATTTATTCATGTTTCGTTTTTGATGGTGACCTGGAGTTTGAACCGTGGCCTACTAAACTACGGCGACTTACGCCAAATTATATACTCTACGCTATTTTTATTCTTGAAAGGATGCCATCAACAATCCTATTTTTTTTTAGCATATTACAGATTAAATCCTTATTGTTTTAAATTTATTGCACAAATGTATGAAAGATTCTGTGAAATTAAATACTCCATACAACCGATATTAATGGTTTTAAGAATTCTACCTTAAACCCTCCGTCATTTCTATGAACAGAACTTCTTCGAAAAATTTAATTTCACTTAATCATCTTCCGATTCCTTAAAGAAGCATTTCAAAATACATTTTCCAATTTCACAAATTATTGAATTTCAGGACTCGCTATAGAGGCATGCTATGGCGATACCATTGTGGCCGATATAATCAATAGCATGCATGAAACTACAACAATACACTGGCATGGTATACACCAAGCCACCAATCCCCATATGGATGGTGTACCGCATATTACACAATATCCCATTGAACCGGGACAAGCTTTTCGTTATCGCTTTGAAGCCGATCATGCTGGCACCCATTGGTGGCACAGTCATACTGACCATCAAAGAGCTTTCGGTTTAGCCGGCGCTATGGTAATACGTCAACCACGTAAACAGAATGTACATGCCCACCTATACGATTTCGATTATACGGAGCACATAATTATGTTACAAGATTGGATGGGTGATTTAGATGAATCAGTACCGAAAGGTATACTGATCAATGGTCTCGGCCGTAATGTAAATGATTCCACAAAACCTATACTGTACTCAAAATTCATAGTGGCCCGTGGCGGTCGCTATAGATTTCGTGTTATATTTAATGGCATTACGAATTGCCCCATCAGTTTAAGTATTGATCAACATGATCTGGTGGTAATTGCCAGTGATGGCAATGATATTGAGCCCATAGTGGTACAGAAAATAACATTCCATGGCGGCGAACGTTTTGATTTTGTATTGAATGCCAATCGTGCAGTTGATAATTATTGGATACGTGTGAAGGGTTATTCATTTTGTGGTATTGATAAATTACATCAAGAAGCCGTTTTGCATTATATGGGCGCTGATCGTTTGTCAATGCCACAAGGTGCTGCACTTAGCTATGCATATGAACCACCAAATGCTGTTGAATTCAATGGTTTCGATGTCAGTAAATCAGCGACACGTAAACGTTACGGCTTTAATGATGCTAAAGCGTTACTACCGAAAAAGGAAACTCCATCTCAACGTCCCGATATTACTCTGTATACCAGTCTGAATGTTGTAATACGTGGTGGTTCGTTTTTATTTCAAATGGATGACATTACATTCACTATGCCCAAAGTATCAATGTTACAAACGCGTAATCTAGGTATTGGAAAGCTGTTTTGCAATCGTACACAACAATTAGGGTTGGGTTTTAATTGTTTGAAGAGACATTGCAAGTGTACAAATGTTTTACAAGTTCCGGCATTTAAACACATTGAAATCGTTCTATCGGCAAAATCAAACTCACCACATCCAATACATTTACATGGTTATACGTTTCGTGTAGTGGGTATGGGTGTGTTGGGTGTAGGTAAAATTGATAAGGTAAAGTGTAAACCATTTTTAAAAGCAAATTACAGTTCTAAAAGAACGAATTTAGAATAGAGAACTGTTTTTAATTGCAGATAGAAGAAATCGATCGAAGGAACCCACTGCCAAGACGTCAGAGCAAGGCACCCCTTAAAGATACAGTACAGGTGCCTGGCTATGGATATACCATTATACGTTTCTATGCTAACAATCCAGGCTATTGGATACTTCACTGTCACATTTCAACGCATTCGGACAATGGTATGGCGGCTGTATTAAGAGTGGGCGAAGATGCTCAAATGAAAATGTGCCCTGTTAGTAATTGTGGTCTATGCAATTCTGTATCTTAGGAATGAATATTTAATAGAAATTAAAATATACATATGTACATACAATTAAATTTATTAATAAAAGAGAATTTGTTTAATTTATTAAAAGTTTACAAAACGTATTTTTTATGCTGCGCTACAAATCAATGCCTTCTTGAGCGGCTAGTATGGCTTTAATTTTCATGAGCAATTCTTTTTTAACAGCATCCGGCACTATAGCTCTGGCCTTGGGTGTCACCTCCGAAACTAATTGTTCGACTTTTACGTTATTGCCCTTTTCCTTGATTATGTTGCGACACATAAGACGCACCTCATCACGCCAGCCACATTCTGCCAAACGGTTGCATAGTAAGTCCTTAATTCTAGATGAAATCACAGTGAAATAATTTCTGTTTCGTTGGTTGGTATTTTTGAAAATTTGTATACTCACTTGGCTCTATCACCACTTAAAATCGTCATTTGATCAACAGTTTTTGTTAGCGTCATTCTATTTTCTTTAATTGATCGTGTTGCTTTTATAAAAAGGAATACGTTTAAAAATTTGCAAAATTTAGTATTTTATAGAAATTTCTTGGAACAATTTACTAATATTTGTTTGTTTACATTTATCGGAAACACTCTTATCGACGTGGAATAAAAACAGGAACGTTATAGTATTATAACTAAAAGTGGTGCCACTACTTTCAGACAGTAATTTATTTACATCCATTACCGTCATGTTGTGAATGAATTACCAACTGTGTGGTTGGTGTCTGTAATAACGATAATAAATCTCAATTAGTGGAGTGTCAAATGCTGAACAAAAAACGAAAGTAGGTCTTATTATTCTGTGTATTATTTTTCAGAACTTGGTTATACAACATATTTTATTTACTGGCAACATTGGTATTGTACATGATAGCCATAGCCAACATTGAAAACAATCAGCAGGGTCGACAACAAAACCAATTTATATCGACTAAACACAGCTATTCAGTATAGGCAACTATGATATGTTTGTAATTAGGCGAAGCCAATGAAACGAAGTAGGCGTCGTTTGTTACTATTAGCAAGAGTATAAATACGAGTGATTCCTAGAAAATTAAATCATTCGATATCAGTTTGGTAAGCTTCATAACCGGCTGCTCCGAACTTAACGTCAATACAGTTGTTAAAAACTCTCTTCTTTGTTTTGTGTGTAAAATAAAAACTAATTAATCAAAATGGTAAGTAATTGAAATGCAAATGTTTTCTTTAATAAAATTGTAAAAAAGGAATCCATTGAATTGTTGAAAGCAAAAAAAAAAACCTAATTGGAGAAGAAAAACATAGTGCGTGCAATTGGTCGTGTAAAAAAAATCAATAAGTCGAAAAAGTTCTATTTATGACACATGTCTCGCCTTTTTTGTAACATTGCGAAAAAAAATATTTTCCTGAAAATTCTATTAAATTTAATCTCATGACAACAGAAGATGGCGTCTTAAAGAAATAAGAATTAAAAAGTTTTCACCGGCTATTGATTGGATTGTACTTTTCATTTAAAAACTAAAAAATTGTGCAAAAAAAATTTCTCTACACCTCATAATGCCGGCCGCACCCATACACTTGCCAAGCATATTATTCATATGTATTGTAGTCTGCAACACCAAAAAAAAAGCTAGAAGAGCAAACGAGAAAAATAGAGTTGACGTCATTTTTTTCATTTCTGTTAAAATTTTCTATCAACGTCATTGGATTTTCTCTATGTACACATACAAATTCTTAGAAATTTTTTTTAGTTTCTAACGTCAAAAAAATTTGTTTCTGTTTTCGTTTTAGCGTGAATGTATCTCTATCCATGTCGGTCAAGCTGGTGTTCAAATCGGTAACGCCTGCTGGGAATTGTACTGCTTGGAACATGGCATCCAACCTGATGGTCAGATGCCTTCTGATAAGACTGTCGGCGGTGGTGATGATTCTTTCAACACCTTCTTCAGCGAAACTGGTGCTGGCAAACATGTGCCCCGTGCCGTATTTGTCGATTTGGAACCCACTGTCGTCGATGAAGTGCGTACCGGTACCTATCGCCAATTGTTCCACCCTGAACAATTGATCACCGGCAAGGAAGACGCTGCCAACAACTACGCTCGTGGTCACTACACCATTGGCAAGGAAATTGTTGATTTGGTCCTCGATCGTATCCGTAAATTGGCCGATCAATGTACTGGTCTCCAAGGTTTCTTGATCTTCCACTCTTTCGGTGGTGGTACCGGCTCCGGTTTCACCTCCTTGTTGATGGAACGTTTGTCTGTTGATTATGGCAAGAAATCGAAATTGGAATTCGCCATCTATCCCGCTCCCCAAGTGTCCACAGCTGTTGTAGAGCCCTACAACTCCATTTTGACTACCCACACAACCTTGGAACACTCTGACTGCGCCTTCATGGTTGACAACGAAGCCATCTATGACATTTGCCGTCGTAACTTGGATATCGAGCGTCCCACTTACACTAACTTGAATCGTTTGATTGGCCAAATTGTATCATCGATCACCGCTTCATTGCGTTTCGATGGTGCCCTTAACGTTGATTTGACTGAATTCCAGACCAATTTGGTGCCCTACCCACGTATCCATTTCCCCTTGGTCACTTACGCTCCCGTCATCTCAGCCGAAAAAGCTTACCATGAACAGTTGTCGGTTGCTGAAATCACCAACGCCTGTTTCGAACCTGCCAACCAGATGGTTAAGTGCGATCCTCGTCACGGCAAATACATGGCCTGTTGCATGTTGTATCGTGGTGATGTTGTGCCCAAGGATGTCAATGCCGCCATTGCCACCATCAAGACCAAGCGCACCATTCAATTCGTTGACTGGTGTCCCACTGGCTTCAAGGTCGGTATTAACTACCAACCACCCACTGTTGTGCCCGGTGGTGATTTGGCCAAGGTACAACGTGCTGTCTGCATGTTGTCCAACACCACCGCCATTGCCGAGGCTTGGGCTCGTCTCGATCACAAGTTCGATTTGATGTACGCCAAGCGTGCTTTCGTGCATTGGTACGTCGGTGAGGGTATGGAAGAAGGTGAATTCTCCGAAGCCCGTGAAGATTTGGCTGCCCTCGAAAAGGATTACGAGGAAGTCGGTATGGACTCTGGTGACGGTGAGGGTGAAGGTGCCGAAGAATATTAAGAAGTGCCTCCGCAACAACACCACCCCCATCCAAAAAGACAAAGAAGAAGCGTGTATTGAAAAGATTCTCGGCCTCTTTCGCTGAAAAAATAACTCAAATTTTTAAAACTTTCCCTTTGTATTTTTTTTATTTTCCTTTTTTACTTTTAAATTTAAAAAATGCTGAAAAAAGAAAACATTAAAAGAAGCTATACACGAGAAAAAATAATAAATTGAATGTCTAATGCATTTGAAAATTCCAAAAACAAAAATAACTTTTCATTTACTTTACATACAATGAAGAAAACTGGAAATAGAATTAGTCATAGAGAGGTACATAGAATAGCATATAATTTGGGTAGTGAAGTGCTTAGTGTGATGGCGCATGGGAATCGGAAAACGAGGTGAATGAACCTCAAGTAGTTTATTTTGGTTTAAGAAGTGGTAATATGCACTTGTTTGGCCTCCTTTTAAAGAGTGGCAGCGGCGGGATACAATTCAATGCACAGTAATTTCATTCATGTATTTGGCTGTGCATAAATCGATTCCGCATTGTTCTTTAAATTTCTTTAATAAGAGACGATGAGTCATGAAATATAATTATTTTAAAAGTGTGAATGCATGTTAGCAAGAATAGTATTCATTCCGCTCTTCCTTCCCCCTGCTAAGTACAGTTTTCTATGGCTGTAAATACATTTCTACTTAAAGATGGCATATTCTTCTCAACACCAATATAAAACGGCAGCAGCTGCCTTTAATATATGAATACTTCAGATATAAAAATATTAATAGAAGCGGTAGTGGTGGTGGTGGTCTTAGCATTCAGAGTTATTTTTTCTATTTTACGTGGTGGTGGATATTTCATGTGAACCTACTTTTTATGTATCTGTGTATGTTGATGATAAAACACGCATTCACAATACCATTTATGGTCATGTGAACGAGTATTAGTATCTGCGTCTACCGATGATTTCATTTTGTTTATTCACGTTACTATTAAAAGCTGCTTCTGGCTCATACATACGAGTATGAAATCATTGCTTTAAAAACAAACCCACAGTAATTCTGAAGTTGTTTTTATTCCTTTTTTAGAAACCAAAGTCGTTATTAAGCGATAAATGTAATGCGTTACCAGTGTATAGACTTAATAGAGGCTTAAAACTTGCTATTTTGTCACGAATTTAGAAACTTTATTTGTCTATAAAAAAAAAATGAATTCCTTTAGACGTTAAAATATCCTGCCTGAGCAATCAAACAAACCTTTTAAACTGATTTGCTACAACTTCTTGGTGAGACTAATTGGTTCTAACTTTGTATGTATGTAGCAATTCATAGATGCTAAATCCAATTGGCTTTCAATTCCTACTTTTAGACTCGATATCAAGATTAGTTTTTCTTTCTCGAATCAATGGTAAAACCTAGATAGAGAGTGAGAGCATGGACAACGGTTGCACAAAGGATTTAAATGGAATGTTTTTTGAGATGACTGAAATAGTGCATAGGTTCCACAACTTATTATTCGCTTATCAATTGTTTTGCAGTTTTTCTCAGGCAGTAAATTACAACAATAACAAACCAATCAAGCGTTGAACTGGAAAGACCTGACTAATGAAACTGAGGCAAGTCTACAGAGACCCAAACGGAAGATGAAGATGGAATAATTAAGGCTCCGTTGTAATTCCGGTAGTCATTAACTATAACTCCTGCCTGGAACTTTTAAACTATCTAGATAGACTTGTGAAGGCTAAACATGATCTGTCAATAAATTCTGTATGGCGAGGAATTCTTTCTTGTCCTTATAGCTTCTGCAGGAATATTGCCAACTTTCGGATATGTTTTCCCATGGCCCAAAGTGGTGTTAAAAGTGCCCAGAGGCCAGTTAAGGTCGATTGTGGGTACCTTCAATGTTACAAAAACAAGTAAAATGCCAAGAAAATAGAAAAAACTGAAAAATAAATGGAAGAAAAGAAAAATCAGCAAGAGATCAATGTGTCAGGAATGAAAGTCTTGATGGAAGCCAACTCCCCAAGGCCAAGACTTAAACGATATTCTAACCATAATATTGATCATAAGCAACCTTACAAAAATTACCCTCACCCTAATCCATTACGGAATTGGAATAGCTTAAGTTAAAATTAAAGATTTTCTGTTTCCCAATCTTCTGAGATTTTGTTTTTAAAATAAAATACAAATTATTTCATATTTAAAATTTTGTTACTTTAAGAAAATGCAGTGAAAAGGAACATTTTATTATTTGGCAACCCAACTGTCTGCCAACCACTCCTTAAACCTACCGACAAAACTTTGTGTGTCATTCAATGTATACATATGTAAATACACACATACGTATGTACGAAAATACATACTTGTACTTATTAGTGTATTAATATGTATGTGGACTTTTTTCAGGATATATGTATATGTACGTATTTATTTAAGTATACATTTTGCTTTGTATTGTGTGTATCTATGTACATCTACAACCACATGGTCTTCTTGCACAACAATATTGATTTTCCTTTGGTACATATTATAAGCCGCCATACAAGAAAACAGTGTCCTTTTTAAGAAAATACATGTTGATGAGTCATTAATGCGGCATATTTTTGTTGCCAGTCAGCCGCAATCGCAAACTCTCGAAGGACGATAAAAAAAAATTTAAAATATGATTTGTATGCTTGCACAAATACTTACTATAAATGTAGAAGTATGTGTATAGATGAAATCTTTAGTTAAAAATACGGAGAATATTTCTTATATTTATTCAAAATTAATAACTATACGTATTATTTATGAGTAAACAGTGTGAGAAGCTAGACCGTAATCCTGACTGAAGGGTTGTACTGGGCACTTATATACATATGTATGTATGTAAAATCTTCTGATTGGTTCAACTCAGTGACCCCAGGACCCCTAGTTGGGACAGTTGACATATTGTCCCATATAGGATTGCTGAACCATGAACAGTTCCTTAAATAAAATTTATATTTCTTCCCTTTACTTCTAAATGGTCTCAACTATTAACTTATCAACCTTCTGCGCTAACTTCTCTAACACGCAGGATTCCACCGAAGCGCTTATCGCATGACTTATGCTGCGAATCTAAAGAAGAGGTAGAGAGTATTATTCACCTCGTGTATCATTTCTTGACAAAAACAAGCGGAGGTTTTTGGTATTTAATTTTCTATCATCTTTGAAGTCTGGATGGTTTTCAATAGGGACGGTTTGATCCTCGAGTTTGTGGTATCAGAGACGGTCTAACCTTTAGTCTAAGTCAAACTGTTCAGATAACCTAAGTAAAAAATTCATTCAATATCAGGCGACTATTGGAGACTATCGAACACCCCTGTAACTGCCCAGCCCTTGGCAAGTTGAGGTTGAGGACCCTTGACAGGGCCTTCTTTGAGAGTTTGAATTTTGTGTCGAAAGCCGACATCAAGCTCTCCACAGATTCATTAGTGGCTTGGGCTGGTTGATAGGTGCTAGGGTTTCATCAGTATAGTCACGCTCTCCCTTTTTGTTTGTGTCTGGTCTGTGTAATTCCTCCGCTTCCCATTCCCGCCTTTCCTACGTCCTCTCCTTTTTATCCTATATCCTTTCCTTTTTAAGGACGTTGTACAATGGGTCAATTCGAGCTCCGGGTACTGTACTTGTCTTAATTGACAAGTACACGTCCTCCAAACTAACCTAACCTATCAGGCGACTATTAGTAAGGATGACGGTCTAGTTTCTGACGTCAAGCTAATTCTTTTCGATAGTGTCGATTTGGAACCACAATTTTGAGAAACCTTTTTATGGCAATTAAATTGGAGCATTCGTCTAGTAAACCAACACATTAGCCAATAGACTACATAATTGCGCTACGGGGACTATTTTCATAAGAAACCCCGAAAAAATAATGAAAACTGGGCAGAGTATTGTTTGTAAGAATAAGGCCAGATTTCATATGAGTATGCAAATTTTATGTCTTGGTTTACACGCTTCGGCGTTTATTGCTTTAAGTTTATTTTTTAAGTCTGTAGGAAAGAGATTTTGAGTCCTCAAAGAACACAAATCTTGTTGAATAAAATGGAAAGCGTTTGGACCGAGATTTAGGAAAATTGTATTCAATTTACAATACACAATAAAATAATCAAAACATATGTATAAAAGTGATTCGAAAAATCTGTTTGTTTCCTAATAAATGTAGGCGAGTTTTTAGAAACTGTCTATGGCTACAAACAAATCTTTCTGCACTCCTACACCTACAAATTATTATTGCTTTGAGATTTTTTACACTCAAATGCATTGCGTTTAAAATCGCGCAGAGACTTGGCGTTACTATCGCCATAAACAAGTGACTTAATTTAGAAAAACCACACACATATCTATATACGAGTACATGCATGAGCAAGTGCATGTGTATGCAAACACCCAAATACTCATAATAATACCATATAAACAGAGAATGAATAACACGTCATATTAGGCACAGTGCTAACAAACTGGTTCTTCATGGTATTCCAATAATTTCAAGACAGAGAGAGAGAGGAAGAGAATTAGAAAATTTTCTTTTTACAGACAAAAAATTACAAATTTTATTATTTTTTCATTTTGTAGGCCATGTTTATTAACTTTTAAAAGAAATTTTTCCACAAAATAAAATTTCGCTGAAGTATTTTCTGTTTCGCAAGAAAGCATTGTAATTTTCGTAAATTATTTTGATATTTTCTTTAAAAATGAAAACAGGTGCCTGCGTAAGCGTTTCTAAATAATTCTTACTCTTAATTGTTTGGTTTAGAGGTCAGCCATAATTGAATTTAATGAAGTCATTTACTATGTTATATAAGTACAAACAAAGTAACATACAAAACAAAAACAACCAAAGATTTAATAATAAACAGAATTTCTTAATAATTTTAATTATTAATACATTTTTTTATTAATACATTTATTAATACATTTTAATTCAAATTTTTAAAATTTATTTTAATATTTAAAAATACGTTTCTATATTGCATTTTTTTTTAAGTTGGCACTGCCTTTATATTTTAATGCTTTAAAGTTACAATGGCAATGCTGCCAAGTTATAACATTTATAGTTGGTACCCCTGTTTCATATTGTGTGTTTCAAGACGGATTGACATAAAAATTGTTAAATTTTGTTTTTTGTGTAAATTTGTGTTTAAATTGGAAAATAAAAGAAGAAAACATATTTAAAAATATAAAATTAGATTTGGTGGTGCAGAAATGTGTGTTTAAATTTGAAGAAGTAACAAAACCAATGTGTGTGTACAAAAACAAACAAACAAAACGGCTTTTGGAATGAATACAAGAGAAAACGTATCATCAGCTGGGCTGAAACGATAGCACCAACCAACACCATTTTTATGAAATTCACCTTTGTTGGTATGTATCTGAGATAAATGTGTTCCCATATCACTTGATTACAAAATATAAGCCGTTAAATATAAAAGCGCTTTTAAATATATTTAAGATTTAAAATATATAATATAATAAATATATATAATATTTATTAAGAATTTCGTACACTTTTAATGTATTTAATTGAAATACCAACTGCTCTACGTTTTTTGAACACTTTGTTTTACAACATTGGATAGATTGTTATAATAAACTGGAAAAAAACAAAATTAATATTAATTGCCCGATTTAAAGACCCTTTATGGGTTATAAGGATTTGATGATATTAAAAATGCTATAAGTGCCATGTACTATAAAGCCAAAACACGTATATTGATTCAAATTGTCTAGAGCTGCGACAGCCTTGGTTAGCTTATGTTAAACTGGTAGCCGCTTTAAAAAAGCAAAGCTTCTTAAATTCCTATAAGATCCTATTTAAATAATTATATTACCTAATCCGTCATTCAACTATCGAATCTTCGAACAGGGACTTTAGTCTGTTTTGCCAAATTACCATGGACGACCTAATTTTCATCGAAAAATCATCTTCAGCGATGAAAGCTTCAAAAGCACAGCTTCTTACATTCCTATAAGGCCCCATTTAAATAATTATATTACCAAATCCGTCATTCAGCTATCGTATCTTCGAACAGGGACTTCAGTCTGTTTTGCCAAATTACATGGACATACTCATTTTCATCGAAACATCATCTTCAGCGATGAAAGCTTCAAAAGCAAAGATTCTTAAATTCCTATAAGGCCCCATTTAAATAATTATATTACCTAATCCGTCATTCAACTATCGGATCTTCCAACAGGGACTTCAGTCTGTTTTGCCAAATTACCAAGGACGACCTTTATTTTGTTATCATCGCAGTCAACTCATCGCAGTGCTCAACTTTTCGCCTAAATTGGATGTCAGTTACGAAATGTTAGTTCAACAGGATGGTGCTGTGCCACATAGCTCTTGTCACATTGGATATTCTATACGAGCAATTTGAGGGCATGGAGATGATGTGAACTGGCCACCAAAATTGTGTGTTTTGTATCCGTTTAACCTTTTTATGTGATGTTGCCCTATGTCTCCAGGTGTGTGCGAGTAAGCCATATATCATAGCGGTCATAACCTATGCCATCGGTCAAATTCATGAGCCATACTCATGGAAAACAAGACATTTCGAATGCATTCCACCAAGACAAAGCTTGGCGGCCATTTGAACGATAATTGCACACACAATGGCACCAATAGATTCTTCAAACGAGTACAAATTTTCTCCTTTGGCTAGACATGTTCTAGTTCTAGCTAGTCAGTTTTACCTGATTTATTTCAACTTGGATGGTACTACAGTAATCGATTAGTGTAAGGGACAATCTATGATTTCACATTCGACTTTGTCGCATGACAACTGTTGGATGACCTTCTCTGGCAGATATCTTTTCGTAATTCCAGGTTAACCAGAATGCTCGCTATAAATTATTTTCTATTTTTACTAATTTTTTTCTATGAGGGTATAGTATATGAACGTTCTTTATTCCATTTATGGAAGTGGTTTTTTTAATCAAAATTTTCAAATTTTATTACAAAGTAAGTGCACCCTAAGGCTTGTTAGCATTATGCATTAGAGTGTTAAATGAAATCTGATAAAATATTGCAAAAATAATTTCAAATTTTTTTTATTCGATTTTTTCTGTTATGAAATGTTCAATCTTCTTTTGTAATCATCATGCTCGCATTGTTCTTTCTCCCTCTCTGCTTTTCTTGGCCCCTTCTTCTATTGAGGTTATAAATCAATTACACATGCATAACTTGCATTGACACTCCTTCAATTGCTGCGAATGTTTATTTGTTGTTGCTAATATTGTTGCTGTTGTCGTTGTTGTTGTAATTGTCTCCCTTCTATCTAAGCAATAATCTGCCTTAACCACCACCTCCTTCTCCTTACGAGGCCAATGCAAGTCAACCATATAGACAAACTATAATATCTTGTCAATATTACAACAACAACAGTAACAACAACGACAACGAAACAGGCGGCAAATATCAAAAAGAGCCGCGTTTGACGCTTGACCGCATTTTAAATCAATTTTCGCAAAAAAAAAAAAAAACAAAAAAAGTGAATAAAGTGAACAGAAAAAAAAGAATAGAAATCTAATGGAAATCCTAACATTTGCGTGTAGTCATGAAATTAAAATCACATCAGAAAACAACAGCAAATAGTGGCAACACGAATTGAGAATTTCTAAAAATTATACCAACGAACAAGAAGCATTAGCTAATGATGCCAGCCTTTGAAGGTATGAAGTGATAAATAAATCGTTATTGAATATAAATTTTGAAATATTGAGGATAACCCCTGGCTAAACTACAGTAGTACTATTTACGAGAAGAAACAAGCTTTCGAAATGAAAGAATATTTGACTCCTGGTTGAAATAATATCAGAGGAAATGGAAGCAAAATATCTAGGAATGTTACTGAACTGTAAACTGTTTTAGAAAGCTCATATAGAAAGCATCTTAAGGAAAGCAAATCTTGGCAATAGTGAAATGCAATAGACTTGCAGGAAAATCTTTGCAATGGAGCCAAGCAATTATGCCCGGGATGTATACTTGAGACTCAAGCCCAATATGTAGACTTTGTGATGAGGAGATTGGATTATCAGAACTATAAACTTATGCGACTTTAATACATCTCAGAAGGAAAAATTACGTATATCAAGCATTCTTACTGACATCAGATAACATTCTGAAGTTTGTTAGGGCAACAAGATTTGGAGAAACATTGTAGAGATACCCTTTCGCAAGGTAGACTCTATAAGCTACCAGTAAAATGGTTTCTAACGGAAACCTTATTGCCTGCCGCTGATCAGATTGTTTGAATCGAAATATGCGTCTCACATGCCAGAAAGAAAGTGACATAAAAAACTTATACAAGAAGAAAGTGGTGCGGCATTGCTTTAGCTAAGCACTGCCACCCGACCTTCAGAAATAGTCAATTCACTCTTTTAAATCTCTGTGTTATTACTTTAATAAGTATGAACAAAATATCATTTTTTTTTTTAGAAAATTAAAGAAAGTTATTGGGAAATTTATATTATTTTATATTCAGAGGCGGAAGTAGTTGAAACAATGTTTGCTCGCCTGCTACCATTTCCATCACCATCATCATCATCATCATCAACGTTGTCATCATGCAAACACAGGAAATACTAGCTAATAGAATAGTTTTTTTTTGTTTTTTTTTCGCAAATTGTAATAAAAAATTGAATTTTTAATGTCTGTACATGAGTGTTAAAGATTCCACGCCTGTACATACATATAAGCGTATATACTACATATTTATATGTACAGTTTAAGAAGTAGTAAAAAGTAATCCTATAGTTTTGCATGAAATTATCATTTCATCATTTATGATTCGTTTTGTAAGCAAATCAGGGATTTCTCAGAGGAACTTCGAATCATTCAGAGTTAGCTATTATACGTGTTTCGGGATATAGGGATATCATTGGAAATTGTATTGTTGATGATCTGACTATGTGCGGTACGAAACTTGCAATCTCCGATATCTTACAGGGCATATATATTTCGTTTGCCTTAGCCAAATTTGATATTATCTATTCGTTTTAAAGGGGAGCTTAGATCTCGTTGACAATAACAGAGTACGAGAAAGATTGCTAGTCTCTGCTGGGTACTTATGGATGAGAAGTAAAGCGACTCACTTCTGCCCTTAAATCGCATGCCTAACCAATGGCGATTCTCATGGGCCACTATCCTTTTGATAGGCATGTCAAAAGACATGGCATTCCGGCGATTGACTATTGCAGGAGCTGTGTGGCTGAGGAGGAGGAAGGGCCCGCCTTTCATTGCACGTTTCTGTACTCTACTCTCGGCATAAAAAGATGTAGGTCTCTTACGTTTCATTTCCTGACATCCTTGACAGAAAAAATTTCATGAAAAAGTAATGGCCACATCGTACTATGTCTTCTATACAATCTGTTGTTTGCAATCAATTTATTTTCAAATGAAAAACTACATTTTTACTGAGACACTCTTTAGATCCATGCTTTGTAGTACTAGACTGATCAATGTTTTCTATACTTTAAGTTACATGAGCCCAAGTATGTTGAGTGATCAAATGTTTCCACCTGGTAAAATTCATGTGCAGTTTTAAATCTCCAATTACAGTTTACTAAAGCTCTCTATTGATAAAATATTGAATTTTCTTTTTACTACACCTTATAAGTAAATTTTCAAAGCAATTCTAAAAGGTGCGTAGAAACAAATTTTATAAACATTTCAAGCATAAAGAGGTGCAAAGAAAAAAAACAAAAAAGCAGAAAAAGTTTCGAAATTGAAGTACAAACAAAGTTTTATGATACTTTTGGAAATCATTTCATTTCATTCAGTTTCTTTTTTTCATGTTGTTTTTGTTTTTGGCATATTTTGTAAAACTGTGTACCTATAGTGTAGTTTCCCACTTTAAAATACTCGTACCAGCAGCCCCCGTATAATAACAACTACAACTGCCACTCGATTGGATAGCTTCTACCATATTTGAAGCACATGTCGCCTATCGTACTCTAGACGTAGTAAATAATGTAGGGGGAAAATTTTATTAAAACATTATAGTTTTTGTTGTAATAAAATTTAAAAACACATTTTTTCTTAAACATTTTTTTTACAATTATAGAGGGTTTAAAAAGGGGGTATAGAGAGGAGGAGGGTTTCAGACTATGATTGCTAATATTTGTTGGTTTAGAATATTTCAAACACTGTTGCTTGGTATTTATTTTTGCGTTTTATCTCTTTTCATAAGATAAATACTATAACAACAACAACAGCAGCAACAATAATAATAATATTAAAAAAAAACTGTTAATAAACAAACCAATACAGAGTACAGTGGCTAACGAAAAAAATATTAATGAATGGGGTAAACATTTGAAAAGTTATAAATAAAACAGGTTAATGAGCGTGGGTTTCATTCATTTCTATCTGTTCGTTCAGTCACTGGAGGTGGGCTTGTAATGGCTGCGTTACACTAGAAATTACAGAAAAATAAACTTCCAAACGTTTTACTTTCTAAATCATTCAACACTCTATGCCTTCCATTTTCATTCACTTGCTATTGAAGAATTTAATAAACGGAGCAATAGTTTAGTGGAATAAAAGAAAAATTTAATAAAATTTAATATTTTGTATTGTATTTTTTTTTGTTTTGTTAGCAATTAAAGCATCATAATATCTATAAAAAAAAATATCTTTGCGCAAAGACTCACGAAGCTAAAGTTTAGAAGTGATGCAGCAATTCACGTTTTGCTTGCATACAACATGGTTTTTCAGATTTTACTTCCGGTGGAGAGTTGTGAGCTTTACCCTTTAGATTTTGTTCTCGATATCATGAGAAAAATCGCCGGTTTTGAAATGACACAGTTGAGGTACATGAAATCTGTAATGACTTCAAAGACTGAAAAGAAGTCGCCGTGGTCTAGTAGGTAGTGTGTTGGCTTATTAGACGAAAGGCCCGAGTTCAAATCCCAGGTCAGACATCAAAACGAAAATATTTCTTCGGTGACTTCCTCTCAGCAGATTTTTGGCAAAAACTCTGAGAATAAAAATTGCCATGAAAAGCTTCTCAAAAATCTGTCGTTCGGAGTCGACTTTAAACTGTAGGTCCCGCTACTCATGTATAAAATTAACGCACACAACACGAGTGGTGTCAGAAGCTAGGACGTTGTACAATGGGTCAATCCCTCAATCCCTCCGGGTACTTTACTTGTCACAGTTGACAAGTACACGTCCTGTAACCCAACCTAACCTAAGTATTGAAAAAAGTACCGGTTTTAATTCATTGTACATATATTTTTACGAAATATATCGTAAATTTTTTCTTATTCCTCTTTAGAAAATTTGATTTGTTTTATAAATTCAAAAAAAAAAAAAACAAAATATCATTAGAATAAGAAACAAAGTTTACATTGTTTTTGAATTCTTTTTTTTTTGTATTTTATTAAGATTCGTTTGACTTATAATTCTGAATTAATTGGTTATCATTAACTGCTAATTAAACTTTCAGCTGATGCTACGCCATGTAATTATGTAAACGTCAAATAATCTGTCAAATATTCATGTCACATGCAATGTAAACAAAAAAAAAACAAAAAAATCATTTGTCAACACGAACATCCGTAGATGTCATTAATTAAACAATACTTTAAGTACGTAACCATGTATTTGTATGTATGTATGTATTTCTGTATGTACATTAGTTTGGCTGAGTATAGAAGTACTATTACTGTTGGTGGAAATAATTACAAGCATTTTAAGTAAATAATTTAAAATGAATTAAATTTTAATTAAAAAACAATAACTAGGAAACCACCTATACTGTTTACATTTAACCCCTTAATTTCCCTTTATAGGGTGAACACTGTCAAAGAGAACTATGGCCCATTTTATAGTTTTTCCTCCCAAGCCAGGTAACTAAAAATGGAAATGCAATCATTATAGGAATAAATCTCACGTATTCTCATTACCATATAAGCATCGATTCGATTTTCTAGATGCTAAACTTTGCACAAAAAGCCATCTGCAATCACTAAAGATTGTTTTTACAGTCATGGAGAGGTACCAAACTACTGTAATCATAGAATCTATTGTACATTGTTCCATTGTATATTAACTACAATGTTTTCTCCAACCCCGTTGAACTAATGAACTCCAGTGATTTTCTTTGTTAGGACAGATAACTCCCTGACTAATACTCAACAAGCGCTTCTTTTTAAATGGATTAACAAAGCACAATTCTTCTCACGTATTCGACATGAAATCAGTTCTATTTTGTACAAATATTCCGCTGCGCAGACAGAAAACCGGTTTCTATACTCTAATACATGCTTCGAATCTCTTTCCATTATAATTGTCTAGTAAAAGTTTAGACTGGCTCAAAGCTGCCTATTTTGAGAGCAGTCTTCTCAGACTATTTCTAGATAATCTGATGGAAGACTCAAAGCTCTTTCTATTATAGTTACATAGCAAAAGTGTAGACTACTTTAAACCCATCTTTTTGAGAAAGCCTCTGCTTACTTTCCCTTTCACTAGGGATGACCTTCCATATTCCTTTCCCAATTTCACAGAAAAGTTCTGGCCCCAAGCTCATTTCGCTGAATTCCTTTACGACTCCATAGTCTAACAGAGGCTGCTCGTATTGTCCCTACTTAGCTGATCACATGATGGTGGCTTGATTGTCAGCAGAAGGCTCGATACAAAAGCCCTGTAAATATGTTTCCATGTACCAAAATTACATTGCAGTGAAGTGGAAACAAAATCTGTCCATTTCGAAAGCAAATAATTACTGATCAACTCACGGAAAGTCGGTGTAAACGGTGTCAAAGTCAGGATTGACGATCAGCTAAGTTTTTGTGTTTTTTGAGGATTGGGATACGTCGCGAATTAATTGAGATGTTTCCCTATAGCTAAAATCTGGCAAAAGATGACGGCTGTAGTGCTTAAAGGGATTGATTACAAAGAATTTCAAGATCATTTAATTCCCTTCCAAATAATCTATCCTATCCTATTATTCCATAATAACTAACATTTCAGATGAAAGAGATATAACGGCTGACTGTCTTACCAGACTAATGGTTTTGAAACCACTAAATGGATAACCCGGTACATATAGTGTAACTCAGCAAAGCAAAATTGTAAATGTTTCCATTCGAGGTTTTTCTTTTGCCACACACTGTTTATATGACGAAAACAAAATTGTCAAAAAGATTTCAGTTTTTTGTTTTTTTTTTTTTGTAAGCTGGTTTAGCAACCGTTTTTGATCTTTCAAAGCGAAAGTGAGAGCACTTTTTTATTTGTTTCAATGCTTTTGATTTTGTTTTTTAGCAATTTTTCTAAAGAAGAATATTAAGTGACTTATTTTTAAGTATTGGTGTACAGTTTATAAGTGTTTGTTGGCTAAAGAATGACGTTAAACCTTAAAAATTTTGATATATAAACAACAGATGTTCGTTTTTTTTATATCAAAGAAAAAACAAAAACAAAAAGTAAACAACAGCATATGCACTAACAACAACTACATATAATCGCAACAACCAATAAATGACAAAAACGTAAGAAATTATAACATAAACGAGTAAAGCCTTACAATTTCGAGTTCAATTGACATTGAGAGTAAGTAATACACATTGTTTGTTGAAATGTAAATAAATACGCATACATACCTACTTACAATCATACAACATTAAAATATGGCTGTACGTACGTATAAACAGCTACGTACCAAGAGATTTCGTAGAGAGTAGGTAAGAGTAAAAATATAACAAGAGAAAGAGTTATTAAAAGAGCCCCCCACAAGTTTTCACAAAAACACACACTTTCACACACACATGCATGCAGGCTTATAAACTTGTTTGTTATTTTCATATTGTATTGTGCTGTATATGGATGATATTAACATATTTTACGCGGAGGCGACCAAATGTCAAAACCACAAATATGTTGATGTCAATAAAAGGTAAAAATGGCATATTTTCATTCATTCAAACAAACATTCATTCATACGAACAACAACTCTTTACCACACAACGCCATACAACTCAACACAACACAACACTAACTAACTATACAGTGTTTACAAATTACATTACGGTTAAAACAAAAACTCGAAGTGTGACAGAGAGAGAGATAGAGAGAGAAAAAAAAACGAAATAAAGTAACAACAATACGTTATTTTAGACATAATGAATGGTTTCACTCATTAATTATAACCGATCGTTAGATTAACAATAGCAACAACAATATATTGCATATAAATATAAACAAAACAAAATAGAAAAAAAATGATTGTTTATTACTTTGCCAACTGTATACAATATGAAGATTAAGAGGAAAAAAATTACAAAAACAAAGAAAACTTTTCTTAATTCAAACGAATGATGAGCGCATCAATTGATTTACAAAGTCTTTGTATACTATGTCTACATACATACATACGTACGTATATACACTATTTGCAACAAATACAGCAACATCTTTAGCAAACTGAAACTTAAAACACATAAAGATGCCAGATTACTGACAGATTGTTTACAATACAGTTGTAGGAAAATGAGAAAAAACATATCCAGAGATAGCCGGATAGGCCATAAAGACTAATGGAAAACATCCAGAGGCCATGGTTCCCATTGTGTTCTATGGAATACTATAAAAAAAGTATAAAAAATAAGCAAGAGTCATAGAAAGAGTGAAAACAAACTAAAAACCCGAATAGCTACACACATTCCTCACCCAAAGTAGTCTCACAGTAAATTTCGCCTTTCGTTAGAGAGTTGAAACACTGAAGGAACCCCCGCTCTAGTGTACTCAATCCAAATCCACCAACAGCCTATTTATTGCCTCCAACTCCCTTATCTCCTTATTAATTACTTAGTTGGCTATCATATCTCTTTAGTCAGGATCACGATCTAGTCTCTCATACCGTCTATGTTGTGTATGTTAATTTTATCAATGAGTGGCGGGATCTAGAGTTCAACATCAACTTCAAGCGACAGAGTTGAGAAACATTTACTATCAGAGTTTTTTGCCAGAAGGCTGCTGAGAGAAAGTCATCGAAAGAAATATTTTTTCATATTTCATTTTGTTCGAGACGTCTGGGCCAATTATTGAACCGCGTTCTCACGTCTAATTATCCTATATCACTACGGCGTTTTTCTATATTTAATCAAAATATTTTTTGTGTCAAAAATAATACTCTGGCAACTCTGCCTCAAATAATAATCTTAAATTATAAGAAAAAAAAACGAAAAGGAAACACCGACGCCATAAGATCACTCAGACAATGAACAAAAAAAAATAAATACATTTTTGCAAACACAGACAACAACAACAACAAAAAAGACTGACAAAATATTATGCAGCACACAAACAAATTGAAATAAATTTGAAAAAAGTAAAAAATAAAGTCAACTTCGAGAGCATTTACTAAGCAGAAAATGTGTTTCTCTTATGCTGTGCTCTTATTAATACTGAATTAAGCCCTAATATAAGAGCTGAGTGTCTCAGAGTTATTGGCATGGTGTTGGTATTGGTGTTGGTGTTATATGAGCCGCACACATCACTTAAACAAGTTTAATAAGCAACTTGTGCCGGATGACATCACTGGCGAAATAAAATGTACAAAAAAATTTTATTTAAACAATAACTTTTGCTTTGTTTTCTACAAATAAACCTCAACAAACGCTAAGGAAAACAACAAAAAAAAAAATATAAAATACTTGTACAATAGCAACAACATCAAAATGGATATCAAGCCAATTTGTATATGTGCCCGTATATATTTGTTGTTGTTGGAAATGTTTATCTTATACACCTTTGCAAAACTTACCCATACCTACACACACACTCGAGCAACACTCACTTATACAACAACAAAAAAACAAATAATGAAGAGAAATATTCCTGATATGAGAACACGATTATTAATGAGAGAATGAAATGGGCTCCCAAAGTTTTATATTGAAATGTTTACAGTATTATTAGGAGAGCCAATCATGGGTGTAGTTTGCAGTGGGTGTTATTTTTTGAATTAAAAATGAAGTTTTGAAATAAAACATATTGGAAAGGGGGGATACATATTGTATCTACATATCGTTTTATATCTGTGGAAATATCATTTGCATCTGCATTAGAAGTTCACTCTAATCCCTCAAAATAACAACTGATGGTAGTAAACCCTCGTCGCTGTCTTTCTGCTCCCAATCATCGTTCAGTGCCATTCTTTGAAAGCCCGAGTAAAGGAAAATTGGTATCATTCGTGTTTTCTAGTAATTCTACAGGTTTTGGTAGCAGTTTAACGGGGATCAAATATTTAATAGAGAAAACCAACCTGAGTCCATAATAACTCTTGTTATTGCAGTAATCTTTATATATGACAGATCGGTTAAGGATGTCGGAAAGTGAGAGGTCAAAAAACTTTTTCATGACAACAGCAGGCCACATGAGGTGAAAGAAAGTTCCTTCCTTCTCCTCCAAAAGTCATGTGCTAAAATGTCAAGTCTTTCGGCATGCCCAACAAAAGGACAATGGTCGGCTATTATGCAATAGGTGCCCATACGAATTAAGAATAGAATAAAGTTGGTGTCCAGCAGAATTGTTGATATGTGTACAGCAGAGTCTATCAATATTGCACGTACCCTCTTGAGGTTGAGTCACCTTGTAAAACGTGAGGACAATATTCAATTTAACTGAGGCAATCGGAATATGGATATTGCGGGATATTGCATCGGCTGTAAATATTATTTTCAGATTTCAGTTTAGTTCGAGATATCTAAACTGTAGTTTGAACCATAAGCTCGCGTCTAATAAGCCAACACACTATTTACTACTAGACAACGGCGATTTCAGTATTTTAATGTTAAATAATAATAAAACTCCCTATCAATAGCTAAAGCTACCACTCTGTTTCCTTATTATTGTAGTATGGGTGATGTTGTCCATATGTAAGAGCACCTATTCAAATTGACACTCAAAACAGATACATTATTCCATGCTCTCTCTCCTCAAATAGTTAGACACTGCCAATGGTATCGGTTGATTTCTCTTAATAATTTTGCTTCGGCTAAACAAATAGATGGAATAGAGATATAATGCGATTGTGTAGACGTATAATAAACGAGCGTAAAAGCGAATATACACACATACATACAGTGGACGAGATATGGCTATGGCAAATAGATAGAGGCCACACGTACATACAATACACAATGTTGACTGAAAGCTAATGGAGAATTGAGCAGCACTACACAACATATGAGATGCCAGGCAGACAGTCTTGAAAATATTCGCGAACTATGCGGTCGCATTACGATGATTTCGCTGTTGGCGAAACGAATAAATTGAGCAGTAGTAGTCAAAATAACAATTTTATTAACAATAATCATCATCATCATCACAATCATATTAACAACAGTGGTGTTAGTGCTGGTAGTAATAGTAGTAGTAGTTATAATAACAATAATAATGGAGCGATACCATATCACGCCCGTGAAAATTCGCTGCCATTCAGTTATGGACAGATTACAAAAACATCAACGCCATTAAGGCCAACCACCAACACGTCGTCGTCGTCGTCAACGCTGTCAGCGTCTACGTTAGCACGTAATTATAATAAAAACGCTCATGAATTAGATTTCGATTTTGATTTCGATTTTGGTTTGAACTCTGCAGGTCGCAAAAATCTTACGGGCGGCGTTAGTGGTAGTGGTAGCGGTAGCGGTACGTATGATTACGACGGTTACGGTAAAAGTGCTTTAAATGGACATTACGCATCCACAATAGATCGTGCAAATCAAAATAAAAATAAACGTCATAATTATCATCAACAACAACTATACGATGATAATGATAATGATTTAAATGCTAGTGAAAAATATTTAAACGATATTGTATTGTGTACACAGCAAACAGTGAAATATAATAATAATAATAGTGGTTATAGTGGTAATAATATTTACAGTAACAGTAATAATAATCTAAATAATAACGGTAATAATAGTGAAACAGATGCCAGTATGATTAAAGCCCAACCACGTCTTACTAGTCCTTTGCTGGTACGTAAAACTTTAGGCAACGGCTGTAGTGCTACAACTACAACAAATAGTAGATCACCTACGCGCTATGCAAGCAACAGCAACAGCAATACCAATACAAACACCATTTCAAATACCTACCACTACAGTTATGGTAATAGCAACAGCAACAGCCAGAGCAACAAGAATGCCAACTTTATTGGAGACAACAACTTTGACAAGTTTGGCTTAAATGGCAATATCAACAATAACGATATCAGCGATATCAGCTATGGCCACAAAACAATGTACGGTGGTGGTACTAGTGGTGGTGTTGGTGTTGGTGACACACTAACAAAAACGCCAGCTCGTCATGATTTTGATGAAGTGCTACGTGAGCGTCGTGAGAAGGTTTTCAGCGAATATCGTTCGACAACACATGATCTAAGCAGTAGCAACAACAACACCTCCACTTTGACGCCAAAGGCTTCGCCAGTGCCACCACCCAGACGTTTTGCCAATGGCGTTGTACAATTGCCTTCAACTCTGCCGCCAACATTAGGTCAGCAGAAATCCTTGCACTCCTCCGGATCATCGTCATTGTATCCACCCCAGATACCCAATCGTAGTCAAAGTCAAAATAGCCGTTATAATTACGATATTGAATTTAATTTGAATTTGAATGAACGCTATGGAACATATGGAACTACACAAGCTGAAGATGAGGTTGACAATGTCAGCATAATGAGAAGACGTACCAATACTATAGACAGCGCACCACAACGTCCGCCACAATCACAACCACATCAACAGAAACAGCAGCTGTATCAAACGCGCGACATTCCATTGGCATCATCATCGACATCGTCGTCGTATGTAGAACGTAATTATCACACAATTAGTTCATCATCGGCATTAACACATGCCAATAATAATAGAGAAACTTTAAGTCCAACCTCAATGCTTGACATTTATGCTACGCCTTATGATGAACGCATTAATAAGCGCACAACGAATGCAATGCAGCCTTTGGAGGCCACATCACCAGCATCACCGACAACAGCAACAACCACAACAACACTACAGCGCTTACAGCGTTCAACTGAGTTTGCCACATATGGCAACAATAGCAACAGCAATGGCAACATGTTTGGTCATGATCATACCAATCTTGGTCAAACAATGACGGATAGAGAGTCGTCACCTATTTATGCCACTACGACGAAAAAGGTAAAATCCACAACGGGCAACTACAACAACAACAGCAACAAAACAACAACAAATATATATCGCAATACTGCAGCAACAACACCAACAACATTACCGCATGCATCTATGATTTCCAAGTCAACAACCACATTAACATCACAGGCAGATTATCCCTCACCAAATACACAACAGCGACCTGAAACACCAGCGTTTCCTGTTACGCCACGTACACCGTTTCATACGAACAGCACATCCAGAATAACAACAGCAATCGGATCAACAACAGCAACAACAGCAAATGGCAGTTATCATCCACAGCAACCGTCCACCCTTAATGGAAACACAAATGTAGAGCATTATACCACAGAAACCATTTATGGCTCTAATTATAGGCCACGCCTTAACTCTAGTCTTTCGTTGGCCAACAGTGAGCCCCAGGAGGTGGCCGCCCATTTAGTGAAATTTGCTAAAGACTCCTCGAAATTCTGGTACAAACCGAATCTATCGCGTGAAGAGGCTATTGCTTTGCTAATCAATGCTAATCCGGGTACTTTTGTGGTTAGAGATTCTACCACCTATAAGAATGCCTATGGCTTAGTATTGCGTGTAGCACAACCGCCTCCCGGCTCAACAGCCACAGGAAAACCAGATGAACTCGTCAGACATTTCCTAATCGAACCCACTACACGCGGTGTACGTTTGAAAGGTTGTGCCAATGAGCCTGTTTTCACTTCTCTCTCCGCTTTGGTTTATGAACACTCAATCAACCAATTGGCTTTACCCTGCTTGTTGAACATACCTGAACGTGATTTGGTGCCACCATTGGTAGAGCCTACCCCAGCCCAAAAACAACTTATGACACAGGGAGCAGCTTGCAATGTATTGTGGTTGTTCTCCTGTGATACCGAATCTCTTACCGGCGAAGAGGCCATACGAAAAGCCATACGACAAATGTATGCCCTACCCTCGCCACCCATACCCACAGAGGTACACTTTAAAGTTACCCAACAGGGTATTACTCTAACCGATAATACACGTAAAAAATTCTTCCGTAAACACTATACAGCCGATATCATTTCATATTGTGCCATCGATCCCGATCATCGTTTGTGGTCTATGCAGGAGCATGCTAACGATAATACCACCGTGGTCGGTTCGCTTAAGAAAACCATATTCGCTTTTGTTGCTCGGCGCTCACCCAGCTCGAAAGATAATCAGTGTCATATATTCTGCGATTTGGCTATAAATCAACCAGCCTCGGCCATTGTCTCGTTTGTCAATAAAACTTTACCCACAGAGAAGCAAAAAAACTATGTGCTTTGAGTCCCCCAATATCCCGGAGATAATGGAGCGGAATTGTTAACCTTAAAGGCGATGATGACGAAGAAGAAGCATGTAACATTTAATATTTAAGATGTAGTATAGCCAGTGTAATAGTTTACTGAATGGATTGGACCTTGTTACAACATGCTTAAATTGGTAAGACTTGCGTGATCTTAATCAGAATAATTTAGAATTCACATGAATTGAACAATTAGAACCCCCATTAGTTTTGGATATATTATAACTTCCATCAAGCTTTTGCCCATGGTTCTGATAACAGGTCCATTGGTTTTAACATGAAATTTCAAACAGCCTGCTATTAGCAGTGTTGCTCAGAGGAATCCTTCTAAAATTCTTCTTCTTTAGTCAATCTGCAAACTGTTACTGCATTTGCTACATTTTTTCCACAAAAAATTCCATAAGATTGACGAGTAGTCTAACGGCAACTTCCCCTTTGTTAACGGTTTTTCGTTCATGACAGCATGTCATGAGCAAGTTCTTTCGGTTTCTCCATTTTACGAAACTCTAAACCCTTGAAGTTTTTGTGACAACTCATAAACTAATCTAATTTCATAAGGTTTGACCTTAAGGACTGAGGGATATTTAACAGATGACAGTCTTGTCAGAACATAGATTTTGATACAACATTAACCTGTCGTATAAAATTATTTGGCTATCTGCCTGCTTTCTATGTATATACATAAATTATGATAAAGCTATTAAAATTTATTGCAAATTAGAAAATAAAATAGGGTGTAGGAAATTTCGGTACTTAAATTTTTAATTAATTTTTATCGCTTTAGCTGGAAGTTATAAATTTATTCATTTAAGCGTTTTTTTTGTTGTTTTGTTTTTTTCTTTTGAATAAATTCGTTTTTAAATGCAAATTAAATTAGAAATTGTTTAAAGAAGCTCAAAACAATTTTTTTTTTCGTCTTTTAATTAAAAACAAAACATTTTTCTAAAACGTAATTTTTGTTTGTTTTTTTTTTTAATTTTTTTATGTTATTTTTTATTGTTTTTTTTTTTTATAAAAATAAAGAATTGACGTCATCGCCTGACGAACCCATTGTAGTTTAACACCTCTTTAAATTATTACAGCAATAGCAACAACAATATAAGCGACAACAGCAATGTTGTAAAAGGAGAAGAAGAGCAGAACAAATAAAATACAGTAACAACAACAGCAGTCAGCAAGTGAACGTAAGAAGAGAAAGAAGTGTAAATGAATGTCTTTATTTGTTTTGTTGTTTTTGTATGTTTAAGTTTAAGTTATTAAAATATAAAATTGTAACTATTTTAATTAATATTAACAAAATAATACTGTAACAATGTAAAAATTATAAAGAAAATAAAAAGAAAGAAACGAAAAAAATTAATAAATAACCCTGGCAAGTTTTTAAAATTAAATCACAGACAAAATCAAGAGAAAAAACACCGATAAACAGAGAGTCAAACAAACAAAATACACCAACAAAAACAAAAGTAAAGAATAAAGATTCATGTGTTGCCATATTTCTATAAATAACTGTTCAATCATCATCATTTAATGAAAAAACAAAAGAAGAGAAATGATTTCGCTTTTTTTTTTTGCATAATGGACGCTACAAAGTCTCTGTGTGTGTGTGTGTAACAAACACTTGCATGCATACCTAAGCAAACAAATGCTTATAATTAATTGTTTACATTTGTTTTTTATTTAAATATTTTACATACCTATGTTGCCTTTTAATATTCGTTTGTTTATAGTAATTTTCACCTGATAATAAATCAATTTGTTTAAATTTATAAGAAAAAAAAAATTCTATTGATTTTTGTTTGAATTCATAGTTGTTTTGTTTTGCTTGTTTAGCAAGCAGCAACAACAACAACATAATACATACATACATAAGTAATAACAAAATATTTTAGTATTGTATTGTTGATGAGTCACTTATTAAATGATTTAATCAATTGAATATAATGTGTTTTCATATTTTTTTTTTTTTAATTTTTTACACATACTCACGTACTATGTATATGTGTACACGTACACTTTAAAATGTATAAATTAATAAATTAATAACGTTATAATCTAATGAAAAAACATTTTTTTTTCTTCAATAACTTCACATTGTTAGTATTAAGGTGCCAGGCAAAGTTCAAGGTCAGTTAAAATGGTTTTTGTCTACAATATCAAAAGAAAAACCGTTATTTGCCTTGTTTACAAAACGTGTTTTTCTATACACTTTAAAAATTCATATTTTTCAATAAATTTGTTTATTTTTCTTTTAACCTTTAAGTTTATTTATTTATTTACAAAACTGCTTAGTTTAGCTTCCCTTTCATCTCTCCATCTCTCTCTATCTCTCTCTCTCTCTCTCTCTCTTTATCTCTCTTTCTGTGACTCTTGTCAATAACTTATTTAACTGATCTTGAGTGAGCCATGTTTTTAAGCTTTTTTTTAAACACTCACAGATGTACACGCTCATTTAGGTTTAATATGTTATAATATATAGTGAACGACAAAAAAAAAAAATTGCCGATCGTTAAAAAATAAAATTCTTATTATGTTTGGCGAAATATTTTATAAATAAATAAATTGTGTATCAAAGAAATTAAAAATAAATGTTTTTTTCATTTTTAAAATAAATATTAACTCAATATTTAAATAGTGGGAGATTCACTAAACTATTAAATTAAATAAAAAAAATTATTTCTATTTGTCTTCACCACATAAGCATTTAATGTACGTGGAACTGTGAAATCTCACAAATATTTATAACTCGGTAAATAGGTCTCCTATAGGAAAAAGTGGACAAACAAAAAATTGTGTTCTCTAGAAAGTTCGTTAGCAAGTTATCGGCAGATGGCTTTAAACTGTAATATTACTGGTAATAACAATTGTATCTGGCAACGTTGTACCCTAAATGCTTGAAAGGTGAGTTTTTAAGCTCCACTTTGTTAGAAGACTTTATGAAAATCTCATTTTTCCGTGAAAATTTTGTCCATGTATGAAAATTATGCATTTATATAAATATTCAGGGCATTACCATATTTGGCATTGATGTTACGAGGCTTAGGATAATGTTATCTATTTCATTCTCACTTCCGAGACATTATATGTAAGCCGCAAACCACTTAAAACTTAACATCGCCAGGGACTTAGACGCTATTCTATATAGCTTTTAATACTTCGCTTCATCTAAAGCTGTGTTTATCCATGTTATCCTATAAACTTCCAACTAAATTTATCAAGAACTCCACGTTTCTCTAGTATTCTAGACCTTACAATTTTTTCAGCAAGCTGCGACTATGTCTCAATCCTGGGTTAACATTTGTGGACTAGATTCAATAGGCAGCTAGCAAACCTTAAAATATCGTGAGCCAACGTAGCAGCCAATTGGAAAACATTGGGAGTTTGCTACTAGTGAAATTGATACTATCCTTAGGAGCTGAAACTTGCTTTATTTGAGCCCAGGATGCTTAATGTTAGAAGGCAATCATATTAAATTAAATTTATTCACAGAACGGCTGCATTCGCATCACTTTGACGCTTTGACGTGTCGATTGATATGATAGCAACTATTGGGCGAATAGCGCATAGAAATTTATAGAACTAAATCGGCTGGCACCTCTGCTACTCCTAACTTCAAGGAGGAACATTTTTAAAACGGCAGTAATGATGGGAGGACGCGGAAGATCTCAGGAAGTGGACCAAGTATCAGGTCATGGATAAGATTAAGTAGTGCACTATACAGCCCAAAATGGTCAAGATGCCTTTAAGAGGGAGAAAAAGAAATTGATTGCTCGAAGCAAATTATATTCGATTGTACTTACTGGCACTGCTACCTCTTTCAAATTGTGTCACCACTCGGAACGATCAAAAGCAACTGCTTCATAAAAGTAATGCTGGCGAACATGGAGAACTGGACCTCCTTGGCGAAAGAAGAAGTACTTTGAAGCTGTGGACAGTGCGGAACCTGGTCGCAGGCTAACATAGACGAAACTGTTCAAGAAGTTATACACATTGAAATAATGTAAATATGGATTCAAGGTGGAATATTCTCCGGAGGGAAGACAAAAAGAATTTTTAGTATATCCTTTCAAAGAGTCCGACATATTATGTCACGATCTTTAACCGTACATGCTGAATATTTGGTATGTTACTTTAGTACCACAAACTATATAATTTAGTTCTGCAGTTTTTTTTTTTTTGCTTAAATGCTTGTTAAATATGACCGCGGTTAGTAAAGTAAAACTAAAAAAATATTTTGAAAATGATTTTGAAACGATTTATTGTTGATTTCGCTTTAAAAAAAATGAAAAATTAAAACTTTCGATAAAATTAATTAAAATTAACTAAGAAAACGTGCTCGATTTATTATTAAACAATAATTTACATGCATGCAGTATCTGAATCGATCAAATAAATAAATATTGTAATAACCGACAATAATTACGTGTAATAAATCAGAATATTTAAAGAAATAAAAAAAATTAAATTATGCTGTTGTTGTTGTAGCCTTTTCAAAAGGTTGATGTCATTATAAAGTATGGAGTGGAATAGTTTTTTTGTGTGTTTTTTCTTTAAATGGTGCCGGCTTATAATTCGTTTCTTTTTTTTATAAATAATAAAAAACGAAATGAATAAATAAATAATTGCTTTATATACACTTTAAATGGTGGTCAACGTTTTGTATTTTTTTTAAATTTTTTTTGGGGCATATTTTGTCTATAAAGAAAAATTCAATCGAAAAATAATCGAAAAAAAAAACGAAAACATTTTAAAAAGCCAACGCCAATTGTAGAAAAAGATATTGAACATATTGAACTCATAAATAATTTAAACAGAAAATATTTTTATTTTTCTTTTTTATTTTAATTATTTTCTGTTTTAAAAATACCAAATGAAACTGTAACGAGTTAAGACACAAAAAAAAAATTGAAAAAAAAGGAAAGAAATATTTCAATGGCAAAACAATAAACAGCTAAAGAAACATTTGAATTTATGAAATTTATTGTATGAAAATCATAAGTGCACTCACTGTATGAACGAGTGAGTAAGTGAGTGTGATGAGATGGGTATTTGTATTAAAAGGTATTGTAAAAAGAAATATGTTTTTGAAAACTTACATACATACATACATAATTGGCCATTACAACCCTTCAGTCAGGATTATGGCCTAGCTTCTCACACCACTCGTGTTGTGTGAGTTAATTTTATACATGAATAGCGGGACCTACAGTTTAAAGTCGACTCCGAACGACAGATTTTTGAGAAGCTTTTCATGGCAATTTTTACTCACAGAGTTTTTGCCAGAAATCTGCTGAGAGGAAGTCGAATATTTTCATATTTCCGTTTTGATGTCTGACCTGGGATTTGAACTCGGGCCTTTCGTCTAATAAGCCAACACACTACCTACTAGACCACGGCGACTTCTAGTGACCATTATTATATGGTCTCTGTTTTCACGGGCATGCCCGTCGTCTAGGTGATCCCTCACTTATTGTCTGCAGAGGCTACAACTTGGAGAGCAAGAAAGAGACCGTCTGTCACTAAGTACGTCAATGCCCAGAACACAACAGCTTGAATTAAAGATAAAATCCTTCCTAATAGAATATGGCAATACACGTGTGATGATGCCACCTAACCTAGAGGTGATTTGCATAAAAACCTTACCTTTCGACATATTGAGGAACACGTACATATAAGGGGACCTAGATTAAAACCTTTTTTAATGCAGCATGATGTAATCCAAATGGACTATTTAATTGCAATTTATAGATCACTGAAGACATTTCTTTCTACTACACCTTGTATTTCATACTTGTATATATTCTTTCGACAACAGCAACAACAAAATCCAAATTGAAATCATTTCTTTTTCAATATTTTTGTGTATTATTAAAAAATTTAAGAAAATTCAAAAAAAAAGTGGAAAAAAGTTAAGCAATCTGCTGTTTTTGGCTGCTGGTAGTTTCAGCGCCACGCCACCACTCACTCACTCATTCAGATTTATATATGCTCACTTGTACACTTTGGGGAGTTCAGGCAGACAGACAGACAGACGGACAGAGACATTAACGTCTCGTCTCTTTGTGTATATGTACATAAGTATATTGAAAGGTATATCGCGCTGAGAGAAACGAAGATCATCATGGTGATGATGATGATGCTGATGCCTCACCATGTTTGTATATTTTTAGCCTAAATTCGAATACAATTTCACATTTGGAAATTATTATGAGGTGGCAGCAGCAGCAGCAACAATAGCAGAAGCAGCAGTAGCTTTAGTGGCGACTGTATTCAGTACGTACCAGTACCCCAAAAAATATTATAAACAATTTAAATGTTTATTGTTGTTGTTTTCTTATTTATTTATTTAATTTTGCGTTTGTGATTCTTGTTTTATATTCTCGAGAAGACTACTCCGAATTCGTATCAGAAGAAAAAAAGAATTTTAAACAAAAACAGACGCATTTAATGGAACGCAAAACGCAGTTAGAAAAAGAATTACGATTCTTTTGTATCGCATTTAAATTGTTTAATTTTTTTATATACAAAATGGTTGCCTGCCACCTTTTCAGAATTTTCTTTTATCAAATAATATTACACCAAGTCGACGACAGCTTGTGGTTCAAACCCCAGGTAAGACTTATCGAAGAAAACGAAATATGAGCAAAATATTTCTTACGGTGCCTTGCTCTCCGCAGTCTTCTGGCAAAAAACTCTGAGTGTTTCGTTCGGAGTCGACAGTAACCTGTGAGCCCCGCCACTCCCGGATTAAATTAACACACGTAAAATGTGTGGTGCGGGAAGCTATATCGTAATACTGGCCAAAGGGTTGTAATAACGAATTAAATAAGCAAATAATCCCAGATCCATATCTAATCTGTTATCTTGACAGCCACATGATACGGATATAGCAAAACTCAAATTTTTAAGGGAATAACACGGGAATTCAATAGAAGACGTCACATCTAAAACAGCATGGCAGTCAAAATACATACTCGTTCACAGAGCAGTGGTTAAAACAAGACTAAAAGTTAACCTCATAAGTTCTAATATATGTATTGTATATGTGTCCTAAAAGGCCTGTCACAAACTTTTTCAACTTGTTTCTATTCTTTACATTCGTTTTTACCTTCCTCTAGTTTTTGCAAGAAGCTTCACTTTCTACATTGAATGTTCGAGGGCATGTTTCACTAGGCCGTCCGCTCCTTCTAGTAAGCTGCGTATTCCAATCAAGTCCTCTTTGAAGAATTCGTCTGTTTATTTAGGTTATAACCGATTCACTTATCACACCTAGGGCAAAGCTCTGAAATCAACGCCATCATGTTCTCAATATTTATCGCAGAAATTTATTTTCTAAACTTCCTATCAGCTGTCAGCTAGGTTCAGCATTAATAAATTATTTAGTCGCCGTAGTCTAGTAGGTAGTGTGTTCGCTTATTAGACGTAAAGCTCGGGTTCGAGCTCCAGGCCAGACATCAAAAGAAAATATGAAAAAATATTTCTTCGGCGACTGCCTCTCAGTAGATTTCTGGCAAAAACTCTGAGAGTAAATAACCTGTCATGAAAAAGTTTCTCAAAAATCTGTCGTTCGGAGTCCACGTTAAACTGTAGGTCCTGCCACATTCTAACTAATTTCCTCACAGGACGATCCTATAAAGATCACTTGTCAAGATTGCAAATAAGAATCTAGCTGAAAAGTGAGAACTGTTCCCTGCAATAACTACTACTCGTGAAAGGTATACATTTGCTGGAATGTCCCTGAAACACGAAGCTTGTCTACAAAAATAAGAGAGCCGGAGGTGTGTTTATATCATCCCTTCTCTTCTTGCAACGATGATATGACAGCAACGAACGATATAAATCTGAACTATATCCTATAGCTTCAGATAACTTGATGAACTTCTTAGTACATACCACATCCTATTAAATGATTTGATAACAGTGGCAACACTTCCAGCAAATTTAATAAAATCTGGCAAATTTTTATATATTTTGGCACGGCATTCGTGAATAAATCAGACAGTATCGTTTTATCATGCAATTAGCGTGACTCCACTGTAATTGTCTCATTAAGATAATGACCCAATTTTATTACCGCATTGTTTACGCATTCATTGTGTGTGTGAATTTTAAATATTTCTGCGAATTTTTTAAGATTTTTTATTTTTACGAAATGAATAAATATTAAGAGTGAGAAAGGAAGAGAGAGAGAAGGAACTGAAGGTATAAAAAAACAATATACTGAATTGCAGTAATTCCCAATCTGTTTCCAATAGTTATTATATTTTTGCAATGAAACACAATTTTTCAGCGCATGTATTCGTCACAACCGTGAACTTTTGCGGAGAGCGTTAGTTAAGCAAAAAAATACTAGGACTTGAATAAATTTGTCCAGAATGCAGGTGTCAGGTAATAGGAAATTAAATATGTTTATAGGGAATGTTGTTTTTAGGTACAAAACGATGTTGGCTGCTTCTTACGTCGGGTCCTCTTCATTTAGAAAAGTCTTTATACGGATTGTTGGCCACCGAGATCTCGAAACTCTTTAATGCCATGTCATCATTGGTTCTTTTTGTCTTATGGCGCCACCTTCAAAAGTCAAATCAGAGGAATAATTAAAGAGGCTATCGTACAATATAAAATAATTGAAATTTCTACAGAGAATTTTTAAAAATATTTCTAAGATCTTGAGTGTGATTAGTCTTTTGATTTATTTTATAATCGTTTCTCTATTATATTTCAATTGTTTCTTTTGTTGTTGTTTCTAAACAATTTAAATTTATTTGCTCCGCTCTTATCCGCATCCGCAATCTGTATCTCCGTGCTTAAAGTGGAAAATTTATGATAATTTGCAAATATAAGCGAAATAAGCGATATAAGCAAAATAGAAATTAATTTATTATTTTTCAACAACAATAACAACAATTGCAACAACATTTAATTAGTGGCCAATGTTTGTAACAAACGGGTATAAATTACGAACATTTCATTTCAATTTATTTTTTATTTTTTTTTGTAATTTTTGTTCACTTTTTCTAGGTTATTTTATTAAAAGAAAAAATAAAAATAAATTAAAAAAGCGGAATATTTTTCAGATAGAAAAAAAAAACAATTCTCGTAGGAGTTTATCTAACTGAGCTTTTGTAGACGTGCTCGCTACATTTGGTTCGTAAAGGCACTACAAAAAAAAAATATTTAGAAATCCATATATAGTCGCACCAAAACGATTCATTTATACACCAACTTGCTTGTGCCACCTACTGATGCAATAGTAGGGCAAGTGGTACAAGATGGGCACTTCATCCTGGTGAAGTTCGCTGGATTCGATGATTATCAAACTCAGTCTTCTGTAAGCGGTTGTCTTCTGGTGGAGTGCTATCAGTAATATGAAACTCCTTGTTAAAGTAAGACAGAAAACCATCGGAACAATGGCCTTCCCACATTAATGCATTCATTTATTTTCATCAGTTTAGAACAATGTTAATACATACGTACATAATTGGCCATTTCAACAATTCAGTCAGGATTACAGCCTAGCTTCTCACACCACCCATGTTGTGTACCTTAATTTTATACTTGAGTTGCGGAACCTACAGTTTAACGTCGACTCTGAACGGTAAATTTTTGAGAAACTTTTTCATGGCAGGTTTATTTACTCTCAGAGTTTTTGTCAGAAATCTGCTGAGAGCAAGTCGCCGAAGAAATATCTTTTTTTTTCATATTTCGTTTTGATGTCTGGCCTGGGGCCCGAACCCGGGCTTTACGTCTAATAAACGAACACACTACCTACTAGACTATGGCGACTTTCGATGTTAATAGCTCTAGAAAAGTCAAGCCCTGTCAAACGTTATACCTCTGCTACAGAAAAATAATTCCTGTGTAGCATCCAACTTGATTTCTTATCATCGCTGCCAAGTTATAGGATCAACTGCAGTTTGGAGTTGATCCTGTAGTTTGCAGTTAGTTCTGGTGTAGCCTATTTTGACACCGTGCGGCCTATTGTGACACCACAGTTTTTAATCCTCTAATACTGGAACCATTCAAAGCTTCTAGGAGCTTATTGTATATTTTGATTCGAAGGAAAATTTTTTTGACCCTATGCTGTAATGCATTGTCTTTCGAAAATTTTCTTCTGAATCGAAATAGATAAGAACCCAACTGATGAAGCCATTTAGACTTCCAGTGTCTATCCTTGACAGATCAGTGAAATTATCTACACTAAGAGGTGAAAAACCCTTTCTTTCTATTCCTCGTCTCTGTAGTCTCCTGCAGAAGTCACTTCTTGAAAATCTCGCTGTAGTCCTACATCATCCTAAAGGTCGCTGTTATATTAGATGGAGTAGCTATACGAATATCCAAGTACTCTATCGTTCAATCAGATCATTAAGCTAGGAATATACTGCTGAACATGTATGTGTCATATTTTAAAACGAACTTAAATGCCGATCGTTGATGTAGGGTACCGAAAAAAAATTGTGAAATTTTTTTTTTATTCGAACAGAGAGTGCATTTCCACCAGCGCATTGAACAAATTCTGTGACCAGTTTAATTATTTATTACATCACCCAAGACACCAACAATTTATAAACGAATCAACAAGTATAACTGTGTGTATGTACGTATGTTTACGTGTATATAGTATAAGTCTGTAATGAAGGAACGATCACAATGCAAGATTTTGTTTGATTTTTTATTAAGAAATTAAAACAATTATCGTTTCATTTCATTTCGTTGTAAAAAAAAAAATAAAACGAAATAATAAATACGACTGCTGCTGCCAGCCACTGCTTCTACCGAATGTCCATCAAAAGTGACCATTTAATGTTTAAGTATCCATCAACAACTTTTGGGACAGACTTACATACTTGCAGCAGCGTCAACAACAAGTGCAAACATGCCAAAATTGTTTGGATAAATGCTTAAATGGTGGCGTTTTTTAGGCATGTTGCAGTTCAATTGTATGAAATATACTGGAGGCACCATGCCAGGGGACTAAAAAACAACATTTTTCGGAGAATGAAATTTGATGAGGAATTCAGGCAAGTCTAGTCTAGACATATTTCTTAAGTTTTCGGTTACCGCAACAAATGTGGCAGATTCAGTTTTACGTACATAGTCATGTTGTTAAATGATGCAAAGAAATATAAAAATTAAAATGATAATGGAGCTGTTAATCCCTCTATACTTCCAGAATAGGTTTTAAGGGTCAAATATAATTACAACTTCACTGCAAGCATTTATTAATCGCTGTTGTTGTAGTGGTTAAAGTGCGAGACTGCAATCCAGAGCAGTTCAGTTTCAAATTTCGGACAAAAATAACAAAAAAAAAATTCATCACAGTTTACGAAGTTAAAAAAAATGAGTTTCAATCCACCTACAAATAATCCATTTAGAAGGCTACATCTAGAAAAATCCATACCAAGTTAGAATAACCAAATGTCCTTCTTAAGCATTTCCAATTACCCGCTTGTTTATATTCATGTCGGTTTCCGACAGAGAGTTAAAATCCTCAGAGGATATTCTATCCAGAGGTGATCCTTCTTCTCATCTCCACATATCCCGCAATATTCCAGATTGGATCGATACCAGATACTTGTCAGCGATTTGAGTTACACGTGAGACTATGTAGTCGCCGTAGCCTAGTAGACGTAAAACCCGGGTTCGAGCCCCGGGCCAGACATCAAACTTACTTACTTACTTAATTGGCCATAACAACCCGTTTAACGGATTTCGGCCTGCCGCAACACATCCTTCCAGGCGCCTCTGCTTCTTGCGCGCCTACGCCAGTTGGTCACACCAATCAATGACAGGGCTTCCTCGATTTGGTCCTTCCAACGGATACAAGGTCGTCCTCTTCGCCGACTTCCGCAGATACCCGCATCAAATACTCGTCTCGCCGGAGCATCCTCATCCATTCGAACGACATGGCCGAGCCAGCGCAGCCGCTGGATGTTAATACGCTGTACAACGTCAATGTCGTTGAGGAGCTCATACAGCTCACTGTTGAATCGGATACGGAAATCATCGCCAACACGCACTGGGCCGAAGATCTTACGTAGGACTTTTCTCTCGAACACTCTCAAGGCCGCTACATCAGTACTTAATAGGGTCCATGCCTCAGCGCCATAAAGAAGCACGGGTAGGATGAGTGTCTTGTAGAGTGTTAGTTTTGTCGCATGAGAGTGGTCTCTGCTAACAGACATCAAAACGAAATATAAAAAAAATATTTCTTCGGCGACTTCTTGATTTCTTGCAAAAACTCGGAGAGTAAAAATTGCCATGAAAAGCTTCACAAAAATCTGTCGTTCGGAGTAGACTTTAAACTGTAGGTCCCGCTACTCATGTATAAAATTAACGCACACAACACGAGTGGTGTGAGAAGTTAGGACGTTGTACAATGGGTCAACTCGACCTCCGGGTACTGTACTTGTCAACATTGACAAGTAACCTAACCTAACCTACACATGAGACTATTCAGACGTATCTGAAGATAGTAAACAACTTTTTAACGGGTACTGCAGATTCAGAGAATACTTTTTCAGAATAGGGATCCCCTCTGTGATGGTGAGAATAAATCAGTACACCATATATTTGTAATTTTGGCGGTGTCAAGGCATCTTAGAAGGAAACAATAGGGAGCGTATGAAGTAAAAGGAAAAAAATTATCCTTACTGACACCAAACAACATCATTAAGTTCGTCATAGCAACAGAATTTAGAGAAACTTTACAGAGATAGCCTGTATAGATTGATAGCGGTAAAGTAAATCGAATGGTCCCTATAACCTAGCAGTTCTACACAACAATAAAAATAATAATACATACAACATCGTATGTTGTCTCTGTTATTTATGCAACTTTCCGGAATATTTTCTGAGTCTTTTCCTGCCAAGAGTTTACAAAATCATTTAAAGGTTATCAACTACTCATTACCCTAGCATTATATCAATGTGAAACCTATGTCTGTAAAGCTTCATTACTAACTTCTAATTATTTTGGAATTATTAATGCCATAATAAACATACACCCGTTTCCAGTTTAATATTTTGATTACTTAGGGTCAATATATAAATTAAAAATAAAAATATTGGCTCTAAATTAGCTATTGCTTATCAGTTATTTTATAAAATTTCCCAAATTTAAACTGGTGAACGTTTATTTATGCCTTTAATCATATTTTATTTCCCCATATACCACAATAATTTATTCATGGCATTTAATCAATTTAAAATGTATTCAATAGTTAAACACTACTTTGGAAGTGTTGTCGAATAGCATAAAGGCCGTGTCAGATAAAACTTTTGCTTCGCGTTGCGTTGCATATACGCTTTGACATTTGAGATAAATGTACATGTTCATATGGCACTTGTCACATAAACTGCTTTTAACGCAACGCAAAGCGAAAAGTTGGGCATCTCTCATCTTTTTGCTCGCTTTGACAATCAGCTGTTGATTATTCAGTAAATATTTTTGGCAAATTTGAGCGCAAATTTTATTGTTTCAATATTTTTCTTTAAATTTAAAGCTTTTTTGTTATTGTTTTGTTTTTATTATATTAAAAAAGAAGAGAGGTAAGTGAATTTTATATTTTGGAAGAAGTATTTAATATAATTTTCATAATTTTACTCAGTAAAAAAAACTTACGCGCCCAACCACTTTTAAAGAGAAACAAACAACGCGAGTGTTGTCAAAGTTTTGGTTGTGTCATACACCTTTTGCTTTACGCTTTTCTCTCAAAGTTATAAACGTCACGCAAAGCAACAAAGTTTTATCTGACACGGCCTTAAGTGCTGTATTTGAAACTTTTTAAAGACTTAATTACTTCCAACTAGTTAAGAGGATTATTTCCAATTTTTAATTAAAATTTTTTTTCAGTACAGCGATGCGCTGGACTTAAGGTGGCATCAACATGTAGGGCTGTTTCTAAGTCCGCAGTGCAAGTAATTAGTGTTGTAATGTCAATAGAATTAGAAGTTAATGGTAACTTTCGTTGTATTGTTACTTGATTTATTTTCAATCTGACAACTTCCAGAACTCACTATTTCTATGTAGTTTTCTTATTGTAATGTGTGCTTTTTTTACTCCTATTCTTGTTGTTTAGTTCCTAACTTTCGTTGTATTGTTACTTGATTTATTTTCAATCTGACAACTTCCAGAACTTATTGTTTCTATGTAGTTTTGTTATTGTAATGTGTGCTTTGTTAGTTATGTTTAAAACTTTCATAATAACTTTGGAAACAACAGAAGACCCCAGTTTACTTAAATAAATTAAAAAAAAATAAAAACGAGCAGGAGACATAATGAATTAAGTAGTCGGTTCTGGTTACGTGCGGTTTGCTTTCTTATTATATTTGTATATATATGCAAATATAATATATGTAAATATTTCCATTTATAACGGAGATCTAAATAAATAATTGTTTACTTGGACTTATGTGCAATAATTTAAAAATAAATTAAAAATTTTAATTGCTCTGTCAAATCATTAAATGACACTTTCAACACATCGGTTATGAATAATTGCTCTTGAAAATAATTATTAGTAATGAATTGAAAAAACAACAAACTAAGTAAAGAAGTGAAATGAAAAAAAATAAATAAATATATAAAATGATAATATATTACGAGTCATTACTGGGAATTTTAGATTGATACAATACGACCTGGCACCTCCGGATCATTCTGCGCACCAAACGAAACATTTTTTTCGGATATAAACGCTTTCCCACAATTTCTTCTAAAAACAAAATTTTCGACAATTTTGCTTATTGACGTAATCATTGAGCGATGAGTGATCTTCATCTCTGAAGAAAATGAAAAATGAAATATTTGAAAAATCAGCATTTAAACCGCGTTGCTCTAGGGTCCATTTAGCATATTTGGGTACATTATAGGCACAATTGTTAAGATAATTCTTGTAATTGTGACTATCCTGAAGGGTTATAATGACCAATTATATTATGTATGTACATATGTAGAGGTAATTTTACTTGCCAGGAGGAAAGCATTCGGTTTAGTAAATGTTATTGGTTTTTAATTGTCAGTTGTTCATCATCCTTGTTTAACTAAATAAAGTGTTACTTTAAAAAATAATTGAAATTCATTTGATAAATTAATTTGCATTAAATTGTAATTCATTCAGGCCTCAATTAATGAATTGTTTATTAAATGCACGCCCTCCCTTATATGATTAATAATTTGACTTCGTTTTTTAATTGTCAGTTGTCACTGCCCTTGTTTAACTAACGTAACGTAAAAAAATCGTTAATGACAATAAAACAAATTGTCGCTTTTTTTTAATTTGAATTGTACAGAATTGTTATTTGATTGTTCGCTCATTTGTTAATTTAATTAATAACTCCCATGTATGTACACACATATGTACATACGAGTATATATTAATTAAAACTTGTTTTAATTGTTAGCTGTAACTGCCTGTCTTGTGTTTAACTATTCGAATGTAAATAAATATTGAAATTATACACGCTCAATATTATTTAAAAATAAGTTATTTATTCTAAAATAAATAAATTAAGAAAATTGAATGAAAAAATAAACAAATTCTCTTATTTAAGTAGGCAAATGATATTATTTACATGCATGAAATATATTTTTTCACAGACGTTTAAATATTTAATGAGGCACTTTAATTAATTTGAAATAAATATGCAAATTTTAATTAAACAAACGAAAAAAAAAATATTTTAATATCGTATACATGTGATATAATGTAAGTGATATACATATACATACATATACATATGTACATATTTATGTAGCCCACCTATGTGAGCCTACCGTCCTCCTACTAAATAAACTCAATAGGTATACGAGGTGTGTACATCAAGTGTTGTTATTACTCCCATTGTCATATGCCCAAAGGCAGTCAATTTAACCCAAAAGGCCTTTTGTGTCCACTTCTGCACACTTATCCATGCAAACCCTTTAGCAGTTGACTCCGGCACGAGGTTACAAAAATTAGTTTCGATTATCCATACGCCTCGTTACAGAGTCTACATATTAGGATCGAGACAATTTCCGTACTGAATGAGTGTACTCTGAGTTTTTACCTTCCTTTATCTTCCCTTTGACGTCGCCGGTTCAAACCCCAGGTCAGACCTCTTGAACAAAATGAAATACGAAAAAATATTTCTTCGGTGACTTCTTCTCAGCAGATTTCTCGCAAAAAGTCTGAGAGTAAATAAACCTGCCATGAAAAGTTTCTTAAAAATCTGTCGTTCGGAGTCGACTTTAAATTGTGAGGTCCCGCCACTCATGTATAAAATTAACACACACAGCATAAGTGATATAAAAAACTAGGTTGTAATCCTTACTTAAGGGTTATAATGACCTTTCCAATCCAGACATTAATTAACTTCACTTTGAAACCGCCGAATGAATAACCCTATGTATCTATTACAGATTGAAATTTTTTTTTATAAACATGTAATATGTATGTATGTACTATGTGGTATACATATGTAAATGCATAACAATTTTGCTATTCATCTGTATATGTGTTACGTTTATAAACAAATTGAGCTCTCAACCTCTACTCTACTATGTCGCATAATACACAGACACATTCACATTAATTTCTGCTACTTATACATACATACATATGCAGTGTAGTGTACGTAATAATACATAATTATTTTGAATTTTGATATGAAATTCCATATGAAATGAAATAGAAGAAATCCAATAAAAGAAAAGAAAAATTGTAAAAAAATTATATACAATTAAATTACAAATAATACGTATGTATGTATATAATAATAATAATATAATATGAAATAATTATGTATCTGTATACGCACGTATGTATGTATGTATGAACATAAATAGAGGAAAATGAGAGCGTTTATTCGTCTACTGTGGCTAATAAATCATCATTTGAAATTTAATCTTATCTTTAGAAAATTACAAAAAAAAAAACAAAAATAAATAGAAAAACTAGAGGAAAAAATACATATTTTTTTTAATAATATTAACTTAATACTCATGGTGTATGTACGTCCGTACGTATATACACGCTGCTTATAAACGTAATTAAAATGGAACTTAAACTGTCGTTGATTGTGTCGCAACTAATTGCAAAAACTAAAGACCAAATGACAACAATATATTGTTTGTCGTATATGTATAATCAGAGTTATTTAAAAGTATTAATTCATTATTCAATTTGTAGAATGGGAGCTCCAAACGCCCACTCCTTGTGTTTATATTCAAAAATTTCAACAAAGCTTCAACGAAGTTATACCATGAGCGAGTAAGTGAATTATCGCATCCTACATTAGAACAGAAACTTAGCCGGAGATAGATAATATCAAGCGTATTCTCATATTTCCCATTAGGATAATGATTTACAACTCCTAGAGAATGTCATGCAAGTATTTAATGTCGGATCCGGACCACACAATAAAGTTGGATGTGGAGGAGGACGAGAGAAAATTTAGTTGACTCACTCAGCAAACATCCTGATAACATAGTAAAAACTTCAATAGAATGGAATCTCCTAAAGCAGTCGTAGAAGAGAGCAACCTGCTAGTACATGGAACAGTCAAGACCGTAAATAGTTACCTTTACTCAAATTCAAACAAGGAATTGTGAAAACTTGTGGAGGCCTTTTGTCGCTAAAGAGAACATTTATACATATATAGACATTCTTATTCCAATTATTTAATATTTCAGTTTTCTTTTCGATACTTCAGTCCAAAGCGAATTCATGTAACCGGTGAGATTATCTAAACAGCTGAGCTATTTCTTAATGTCAAAATTTTGTTGTTTTTGTGTGTGTTTGTTGTGCGTGTGCGTGTTGTTGTTCATTTTTTTCCTTTTCCATTTTTTTTCTTCCTATTTTGACAACATTAAAGGTCTTTAACAAAAACAAAATGCCTGTTGTTTTTGCATTGTTGTATTTGTTGTAGACCTGCGGCTACCATATATGAATTTGCCTTGCTTCAGTCCTTTAAGGCTCTGTTTAAGCAAAACGAAAAAATAAAAATTAAATTGGTTTTGACTTGCTACTATAGGAGTTAGTTGCTCTGGTTGTAGTACAACATCATCGTATTAAATGTAACAACAAACAATTGAAATTAAATAAGTCTCGTACATGGTTTAAACAACAACTATAATAAACACAGTAACACAATAACACAACCAACAACAGCAGCAACAACAAACAAACAAAATAATAATAGCAATAATAACAATAAAAAATTTAACAGCAATTTATATTTAATTCGTACACAGATATGTATGTATGTACCAAACACACATACATACATACACCGTAAATTTTATAAATGTACGTAGTTTTGTTGTTGATAATTGTTATTGTTTTGTTATTGTGAAGTTGTGATGGCGATGGTGTTGAAAGTGTGTTTGCACTCTTTTCATTTCATTTCTTTTCGCTTGTTTTGTTTTTGTTCTTTTTTATTGTATTTTATTTTTATTTTTTTTTTGTATTTTATTTTAATTTTTTTTTTTGTATTTTATTAATTGTGGAAACAATTTTGTAGAGTATTCTTGTTTGTTTTGTTGTTTTTTTTTTATAAATTCCTCGTTTTTTTCTTTGTGCTTGACATATGTCACACTGACACTTGTTGTTGCCATTGCTGTTGTTATTATTATTATTGTTTATTTGTTTTGTTTTGTTTGCCTTACATCCCCATACATGTGTCCATGTGTTTTTAATGTCCCGTTGACCAAGTGTAAGTATGAGTGAGAGAAACGTTTTTTATACGAATATTATAGGAATTTATTACAATCATGTCAACAGTGATAAATTACTGAAAACATACACATACACAAATTCCAAAAATATATCGTATTTATATGAATAGTAATTAGAAAATTTCAAAACAGTGCCACACAAAACTCTACATAAATTTGCGTGTTTGTAATAAATTTTGCCAAACGTTATATGTTTTTTTTTGTTGATTTCTTTTTGGTTATTTGCACCAGATCCATACAATTATTTCCGCTTAAATTATTATTTTTTTTTTCGTTTTTTAATGCCATTCAACCGTTACATTAACATTTTTGACACTTAACCATAGATGGGATTACATGCTAATTTTGAAAGGCCACTTTGTACGAATTTAATAATGCGATACAACATTTGTAAATTTAATTTTATTTTTAAATTTGTATATAGGGTGTTGCGATATACAGTGTTGGGACCCTTTTTTTTTTTTGGCTCAATAGGTTAAATTAGATGAGATTGTATGAAGTTCGGGTCAATTGTAAACTACTTGGTAATTATTTAGATAGACAAATCGAATTTGAAACATCACAGATGCAGGGACTGGCATACGTTGATACAACCTCATTGCCGTGATCCTATAGCAGCGATGGAAACTCTATTGGATTTAAGCCAGTCGGACATGGCAGTAGTACCCAGAGCTATGGAACTATGGTTAGGATAATGTGGTGAATGCCAAACGAGTTTTATCCGGGGGAATAGCGAGCTGGGAAAACGAGTGGTTGATAGTTCCCGCCTTAACTATCCCCAGAAAGAACCAATAAGTCGTATATTGTAGTCTTTATACTCTTAAGGACGAAATATGTGGTATGCGTATAGGTCAAGGATACGTAGTGGGACAGAAGCGGTCTCAGAATGAATTATTTAGAACCCATGGGGAAACTAACGGATATCTACCTAGCGGAAGTCTACACCATCGAAAGTAGAGAATATGCGCTAGTAAAATTAAACAATTTCAAAACATTCACCAATTTTACGACGATGTTATCAGCTAATTGTGCAACCCATTCATTAGTTGGGTTGTCTGCTCCTTTTTTTGGATAGGCATCACATCCCAAAACAAATCCCCTTTTAGTACACTATACTCTTTGCAAAGTATTTACGGAACTGATTTCAATTTTTAAAAATATCAAATAATGTGTAACAAACTCGTCATTGCCCAAGGCAAAAGCAGCGCAATTAATACAAAATACTGCACTTAGTAAATATGAATATGAGATGTGAAGCAATTTAAACAATGCACTAAATTTGTTTACGAAACACAGGGGAAAAAGAAAGCCAAATAATCTAAAATAAAAACGTAATTATATGTATATATATTTTTTTAAATATAATTTAAATTAAAAAAAATGCTTTTTTAATTTCCTTTGCATCTTACCCAATTAAATGAAACCCACACAAATTTGAAACAAAATCTTAAAATAAATATTTTTTTTATTGCTTTTTTTCCTCTGTTTCTAATTTTCTATTATAATTGATTGTCTAATGGCGTTTGAAAGAATTTTTAAATAATACGAGTATGAATAATTATAAAAGAAATCTATAATTGTTATATGATTTTTAAAATGTTACAAATAATCAAATCAATTAAATGGGTTATTATTTTAAATAAATGCTTGAAAAACGAGTTTAAAGCAACTAGTAAATTAAATTATAAATTCAAAATTAATGGGATTAAAAAGAAAAAAGTTCTGAAATTGTATGTGATCTATAGGAGCTGGTTATCCAATTCAATAAGACGGATTACAGATTGTGGTTAGTGACACAGACAATCAGCAAATGTTCTTCTTTATTAGTGTCTCGGTCACATAGTTGGTGCAACTGCAAGCTGACATAAGTACTTACATTAATTCACTATAAAAAGGTGTCTTTACAAAGTTTGCCTGAAGACTCGGATTGCAGCCCCATCGTTGGATTAGGATGCAGTAGACTTATCATTTACTTATCCGAAAGTAAACGTTCATCTAAACCTTTAGGTCCTATGTTCTTTTTAAGAACGATGGGAACTTCTATAAGAACTTATCCACTTATTATTGTCATCAAGGAATTGGCAAGATTATAATGAAATTATGGAGAGTCGTTAAGTGTTACTTATATTGTCCTTAATCACAATTCTACTAGAGAAAATTAACCCCGGTTTATCCGAATTTGTCGGTTCCACAGCGTTATCTGTTAGGACTAACATACTACTCATTCGCAACGTCGAAGATATGCTAATTGGGTGCTAGAGCAACAGGTTGTAAATATACATAGATGTTTCGAACAGAATTTCCCTTAGCAATGAAGGTCATTTCTCACTTACAATTTTGATATCTTCACCCACCTGCATCTTCAGATCATCTTTTGTTCCGATCTCTGCAGAACTCTCGTATTTCAAATTTCGATAAGAAAATCTAGAAGTTCTATAATGGTGGTTTTATTGCCATTTTTCTTCAGGTTTCGTTGAAATTGTGTAGGAAAATTACACTAAATTTGAATTTCTGTTCCAATTCTTTCTTCCGATAATTTATATTTTTTTATTTTAAAGCAAAAAACTTTTAAAATTTTGCCTGTTTATACTTTTTTGTATTAAAATTACAATTTTTAAAGTGGGAAAGAGGTGAAATTAATTTGAATTTAAACTATACTTATTTCTCTTTTGGCTGTACATATTTGTATACTAGTTCCTTCCCATCAAAAACATCTCTTTAATCAAACAAAGTTCATTCTGTGTGCCAAATAAGGCCAAAAATGTTAAATATGTATACTCAAACATAAATAGATCAATAAATAAAATTCAATTAAAGAAATTAATTCAACTTAGTTTTCAAAAATGTAAGTGGATAACACTTGAATAATTTTTCACTTAAAGTGACGGGATCATTTAAATCATTTTTTAAGTATATTTCTTGAATATAATGGCAATAGAACTGAATGCTTAAGCTGCCAACACAAAGAAATGGATAAATTGTCTGTGTTTTAAAAATATCTTTAATTTACATCAAGTACTTTTACTTTTTTATTTATTGCAAGAGTATCTCACGATTTATGTTTTCAAACACTGTATATGCATAAGCGACCGTTAAAAAATTGAAATTGGTTAATTCTCTCATATCGCCGTCTTCCATTTGTCTATTAAAAAGTTGGCTACGCGAATGTCATTGCACAGCTGATGCAAACTAAAAGTAGTGGCAACTTTCCAATTGGCCACATTGCGGTATTTGTTGTTGCTTTCATCGCTGGAAATAAAATTTCATCAGCGAGAATTATTCTTTTGCAATTTTTAAATAAATATTTACGCGATTACGTTATATTAGCAGGTATTTCGGAGTAAATTCGTATCTCTTTCATAAACTAAAAAAAATTAATTCCTATTTTAGTTTACACGAAGTAAAATGGCGGAAGAATTAATTGTTAAATTCCAAGCCTTAGGCATGAGTGAACAAAAGGCAAAAGAGACTGCGAAAAATGCAAATGTAAGTAAAAATCTGCAATTGGCCTTGGAGTACTGTAAAGATGCTACATTAGCCGATGGTGTCGGCATGTTGTTGTATCACCTCGCCACTAAGATTAAACCTCAATGTGCCGAACACTTACCTCTGTTAGTAAGTTATATTGTGGATAAAAAATTAGATTCTACTACGAGAGTGGATGCTGCATTGGAATATTTATTAAAGCAAGTGCAGAAGAAAGGTCAAACAATTAATTTACAAGAATTGGACCAGGAATGTGGTGTTGGCGTTGTAGTAACGCCAGAAGAAATTGAAAAAGTAGTGCAACAGCAGGTGGCTCAACATAAGGAAGCGTTGCTGGAACAACGTTATCATTTCAATTCGTTTAAAATTATGCAAGAAGTAAGAGAAAAATTGAAATGGGCTGATGCCAAGAGCGTTAAAGCAGCCATAGATGTGGAAATCTTTGATTTATTGGGTCCTAAAACAGAAGAAGATATGAAGCCTTTGGCTAAAGGTGATAAGAAAAAAGAAAAGCCAAAATCCAGTGAAAAACAGTCGAGTAAAACAGATGCCAGTAAAAAGGAAGATGAAGCTTCTAGCGATGGTGCTAAAACCATAGCAGAATTAATGAAAACCAAAGTGCATTTCCATGCTCCAGGAGAAAACTATAAAACAGATGGCTATGTAGTTACTGACAATACAGAACGTCTACTTAAGGAGCATTTGAAAGCCACAGGTGGTCGCGTGCAGACACGTTTTCCTCCCGAACCCAATGGTATTTTACACATTGGTCATGCCAAGGCCATTAATATTAACTTTGGTTATGCTGCTGCCCACAATGGTGTCTGCTATTTGCGTTACGATGACACTAATCCGGAAAAAGAGGAGGAGAAATTTTTTGTAGGCATTAAAGACATGGTCGAGTGGTTAGGTTATAAGCCTTATAAGATTACTCATTCTTCTGACAACTTCCAACAATTATATGAATGGGCTGTTGTTTTAATACGCAAAGGTTTGGCTTATGTGTGTCATCAAACTGCCGATGAAATGAAGGGTTTCAACCCTAAACCCAGTCAGTGGCGAGATCGTCCTATTGAAGAGTCTTTGCAGCTTTTTGAAGATATGAAAAATGGCAAAATTGATGAAGGTGCCGCCACTTTGAGATTGAAAGTCACTTTGGAGGAGGGTAAAGTAGATCCAGTTGCCTATCGCATTAAGTTTGTGCCTCATCATCGCACTGGTAATAAGTGGTGTATATACCCCACCTATGATTACACTCATTGTCTGTGTGATTCTTTGGAAAATATTACCCATTCATTGTGTACGAAAGAGTTTCAGTCGAGAAGATCCTCTTACTATTGGTTATGCAATGCTTTAGACATTTACTGCCCCGTCCAGTGGGAATATGGCCGCTTAAATATGAATTATGCTTTAGTATCGAAACGTAAAATAGCGAAATTAATTACCGAGAAAATTGTAAATGACTGGGATGATCCCCGTTTGTTTACTTTAACCGCCTTGAGAAGACGTGGCTTCCCCGCAGAAGCAATTAATAATTTCTGTGCTCAGATGGGTGTTACAGGAGCTCAAATATCTGTGGATCCATCAATGTTAGAAGCTGCCGTAAGAGATGTCCTTAATGTTACTGCCCCACGCCGTTTGGTCGTATTGGAACCATTAAAGGTTACTTTAAAGAATTATCCTTACGATACACCTATTGAAATTGAAGTACCGAATTTCCCTCAAAATCCTGAATTAGGCACTCATAAAATCATTTTGGATCGTGTGATATACATAGAACAAAGCGATTTTAAGATGGAACCCGAAAAGGGTTATCGTCGTTTAGCTCCCAACCAGAGTGTAGGCTTAAGACATGCCAATTTGGTTTTGTCTCTTAAAGAATATATAACACATGACACCGGTGCTGTTGAACTTGTTTGTGAATGCGAGTCTACGGATACTGCAGAAAAACCGAAAGCCTTTATACAGTGGGTTGCCCAGCCTATACCAATAGAGGTACGTTTGTATGAGTTGCTATTTAATCATAAAAATCCCGAAGACCCTAATGAAGTACCCGGCGGTTTTTTGTCCGATATCAATTCAAACTCTAAAACCGTATTGAAATCCTATGCTGATCGTTCTCTCGCGGATTGTAAGGTATACGATAAGTTCCAATTCGAACGTATTGGTTTCTTTTCGGTAGATCCGGATACCACAAAAAAAAGAATTGTCTTTAATCGCACTGTGGGCCTTAAAGAGGATGCTGGTAAAAAGTAAAAGAACATCATTCAGAATCTATCATTAAGCGAAGTAAAAGCTTTAGCCACAGAAATTGTATAAAAATATCGTTTCACCTTTTTTATAACGAATAAATATTTGATATGTACGTATGTATACCTTGATACTGCTCCATTTTGGATATTTTATTAACCGCTAAAACATAAATTTATTTATAAAACGTATAACAAATTAAAATTCCTTAAGTAAATAACTTTTTGGTTCATAAAGTTTGTTCTTGCCTCTGTGTTCTTGACCCAATTAGACTTCGTCATTTTCCATTCCTCTTAAACTTTTGTTCATTGGTACTGTTTGTAATTTCAAAACGTTGAGTTGTCCCAGTATTAGAATTTCATCAATAGCTTTTTTGGCGAAAAGTTTCTGTTCAGGTGTCAGTTTACGAAATTCACATGCCCATGTTTGACCAAATAGAGCAGCTTCATCTATTATACTGCAGACATCCCTTAAGTGAGCCCTGTTATATGGCTCTTGAACTCTTAAACGGGTTCTGTTCCTTTTATTTAAATCTGAACGCAGTTTTTTTCGTTTGTTGTTAGTGTCTAATTCCATATTATTTTCTAAACTATTGTCTTGAGCTTGTATTGAGATGTTATTATTAGTTTCATTGCACAATTGTTTTGCTTCGGTTTCTCGCACAGGTGAATATTCAATTAAATTTTCAATTTTTGTTGTAGGTTTCTGTTTGTTAATCATTAGAAGCTTTTCATAATGTGGATTTTGTATATGATTTGTTATTTGTTCTTGATTTGTGTTTTCTGCCTGTAGTGTCTTGTTTTCTTCCAACATCTCACATTTAGTTACTGTAAGATTCTGTCAATTTTTAAAACACGATTTAAAAAATAACGGTCACGAAATATGATTGAGGTTATTCGTCATGCATGAGTAACTTACTGGCTTGATTAAACTTACCATCAATGTCATATCGCCATCATAGGTCTCTTCTATTGTTGACATACCACTGCTGTTATGGTATTTCTCTTGATTTAGGAGAAACGACAAATGATCGAAATACCATAAAGTGGGATTATACTCCTCACTTGGCTGTTCCTTTTGGGTCTGACGTATTTTACGTACTTCCCGATTGAAGTTCGAACGAAATGTATTAATTTTACGTTTTACAGAATCTTGATTCGCATCTGGTTCAACTTCTTGCAATTTCTGCACCAATTTATTCCAAGCCCCCGAACGGCTTTCACGGTTATTGTAGTTCTCTTCTTTTGTATTCCACAAACAAGGCAGAGTGCGATAAATATCAATGAATTCAGTCCAAAATTTTTTATTTGCTGTGATTGCCATGATCAAAATCTTTAAAATTTTGCTAAAACACAACACAACAGCAGCACAATCATAACCAAAACATACTTTGAGTCATACAGCATGCATTATGGCCGACTGAAGTAAGCATGACAGTATAGGCTAACCTTCTCACTCACTCAAATGCCAAATAAAGGTTCTTAAGTAATGTTATCTCTGTTATGCCAAAATAAAGCAAATAATGATAACAGCTGATTAATGTTTACATCGGCTTAAGGGACGATATAGAAAAAATGCAATTTTGAAAATAACAACACACAGTTATATGTAACTTTCTTTTAAATCAAGTATAAAAATTCGTATCATTTGTTTATTGACTACTTTTTGCCTTCTACCATAATTATGTGGTAGCCAAATTTTGTTTTAACTGGTGGATCGGTGTACACAGGATTATTAACAGTTGATATGGGTAAAGCAAATGCGGCATCTTGAAAGGGTCCCACCATGGCGCCACGTATTTGCCAACCTAAATCGCCACCTTGTCGTGCTTTATCCTCACTGTAAGCGGCTGCCACTTCAGGAAATTTCTGGCCAGCTTTTAGTTTTTCCATGGCCTCCATAATTTTGCCCTGTTTCTCACACAAAATATGTCTTACTTTAACGGCATTTCCACCCTTCTTTTCTTTGCCTGTTGGAAAGTAAACAAATCATGTTGAGAATGAAATATTAAAAGAAATTCTTCATTACCTTTTTCTTCAGAAGCAGCACCACCCTTTTTGCCTCCAGCTGAGCCTTTGTTGTCCTTACCACCTTTACTATCCTTTTTCGGAGGCATTTTATTTTCTTGGGCTGATCTCAGAATTGTCTTCCAAAAAATTGTAGGTTATGTTTACAATTTATATTAAATGTCAATTCAAATAGTAATGCCAAGTTTAGTTAAAAACTCAAGAAATGATTGGCAACACAATGTGTGCAATTTTTTTTTCTATTTCGTTTCATTACCAGCATGACAAACCTAATAAACTATATTTGCCTCTTTCCTTCTTATGCGTTTTAATACAGATTTAATTTGGTAGCTTTTGTCCTTTGTGAAATTGTTATTGTCCCTCTCTCTTTTCTATCACTGAACTGAAAAAACACAGTTCATCAAGCATTTTGTCGTAAGTGAAATTTTCATTTTAATTCCATAATTTTATTAATAATATTATAAAATTTTATTTAATTTAAAAAATTTTGTGCGTAGACTCGTTATATATTGCTAAAGCAACAGTAAACCGTTAATAAAATGCCTAAAAACAAGGGAAAAGGTGGCAAAAATCGTCGTCGTGGTAAGAACGAAAACGAATTCGAGAAACGTGAATTGATTTTCAAAGAAGATCAGCAAGAATATGCACAAGTTACAAAAATGTTGGGAAATGGCCGTCTGGAGGCAATGTGCTTCGATGGTGTTAAACGCCTATGTCATATTCGGGGGAAACTAAGAAAGAAGGTAAGTTTGCCAATTATTATCATTTTTATATATAAAGCAAAAGAAAAATAGATTTAAGTACATATGATTAAAGATATTATTATTGTGAAAGTGAATTTTATATTGCATTATATTGTGGCGGCCAATTTCATATGTACATGCCTTATATTTGTTATAAATTTGTATGAATGTGTGGCAAAATTGTTTTGCGTTGTTTGTCTATATCAAGGAGATGCTATAATTTGATTGACTATCCCCTCATTTGAGGTAGTCAGTGCATTATTTATGACGTTAAATGTTTGCAACGATAACATCAGTTGTGGGCAACGTGAAACGTTTTGTTTCTCTTTTTTTCAACAATTTTAACAGGTATTTTGTCAAATTTAATTAAAATTGACATATTTTACATGCTGCGCATTTAATGCTTTTCATATCTAAACATTGTTCTCTAGGTATCAATTTAGATTTGGCTTTCACAAATTATTTATAAATTTTGGTATGAATAGATTGTATTCGTTAGAGAAATAACTTTGGATTAAGGCATTCAGTATTTCGACCAATAAAAGTTATAATTGGTAAATCATTGGAGTTGATGTATAGTTTTTATTTAAATAAGGCCCATCCGCGACCTACGCCAAACTCCTGTAGGTTATATTCCTTAAATTTTTCAATGTAATATTACTTCTTATCAAGAGACTATAGAACTAACTTTTTTTGGTATAAACGTTTAAAAGGTTAAGTTTCTTTAAGTAATAATAATACTTACTTTGGCCATGTAAAGCCTTAATTATTAATAAAATTACTAGAATAAGCTAGAAGACTGAAATGCTTTACAAGACTTATTAACTGGCTTTTTTCCAACACTGTTTTCTTAATTGGTGTATGTGGAATTACTTGAGAACTATCTCATCGGTAGAGAGTCTTGATTAAATTCATGAGAATAAAACATATAACCCGCCTTTCAACCTATCTTTACTTAACTTATATAGATATAGCTACATAAATCTATTCAAGAAGAGGTGTCGCTAAATTTCCTATAAAATTTCAGTCCTATATTTAACGAAGTGCGTTATGTAGCACCGCTCGTGTTATCATTTTAATTGAATAGTTAGACTTCGTTAAGAGTAGAAAAAAGTTCTGTCAATATAATAACCTCAAGTACCCCGTTTTTTAAAGTATGTATATATAAATAAATAAGTAAATAATGTAAATTTGTGATTACTTTAAAGGATTTTTTTTATCATTCTAATGAATCATATTCGCAATTGTTATCGTTTTGACTTTGTAACAACTTAATGCCTTTGCTCTTACAAAGTGTAACCAAATGTTTTACCAAATTTGAATTCCATTTTTGTTCCGTTTTCCTTTTCGGTGGTAAATAATTGAATTGGTAAGATAATTCACCTTCCTTTGGAAAAAACTAATATCAAAATATGTTAGTTCTGTTAGGTATTGCTCAATATTTTTAAGGTGACAATTCAAGATATATCAATTTGTGTTGTTATTGTAGCAGCCCAATACCTGAATTACTCTGTTAGGTAGTTTCATAGTTGGGTTGAATTGCGTTTACCTTACATTTAAATAGAAGATTTCGATCGTGGAATCCAATTTAGTCTAAATCGAGTTCAACGGAAATCACCGTGCTGACCTGAGGTTTGCCAATGGCGCTCTGGTCAATTTTGTTTCTGCAAGGGGTAGTAATCGAACCCCCAAAACGACATTCCATATAACTTGCCACTGACATCCCTTCGTATGTCGCTTAGAGCTACCTTTTATAATGTGAGATTCATCATGATAGCGCGCTATTATAAAATATTACGCCCATACTTGCAAATATCTTTCTAAGGAGGATTTAACTTCGATAAGTTTTCTGGCCTTCAGCGACCACAGTCCATAGCCTACCTACTAGAGTTTTTCGTACTTTGTATAAGACTCTGAAGATTTTAATGGATAGGTTTTAGGGTTCCTCATTTGCAAAGAGTTCGCAGTAACACTGTTTACCAATCCACATAGATCATCCACTATACGGCTCGTAGCCAAATATCAGTATTATTTAGGATATAATCGGAGAGGTACTTTGATGTACTCTTTGTTTAATACTACCAAATACTAAATTTAATCCACAATCCATTACGTTATGTTGCCAGAGAGATAAGAACTTGTGATTGACTATGCTGTAGGCATTTTGTAGGTCTAGAACCACGAGCTGTGTACATACATAGGTGTAGTTAGAAGTTTGAGACAGTGTGCTCACCAAAGGTGTTAAGCAAATTGAAGTTGTCATATCAGGAGTGATGCCTCAAGTGACTTGATGACAGCTGCGTTTCTCGCTTATATGTACACTCTGTAACTATCGTTAGATTGAAGACTTCAGTGAGTACTTCACTATTTCCAGAAGTCTATAGGTACCAGGTTGGTGTCTTTCACTACATATGTATTACGATGTGTGATGTTGCTATATGTCATTTGAATGATTTAAATTGGAGCGTATATTGAATTTAGTAATAACATTTTAACTAAATCAAAACATTATTTCAAAACCTTATGCAAGGTTAGGTATTGACAATATTATTATTTGAATCCCACTACCATTTTATATCTCGTTATTAATTAAAGCCAAAAATATAATATTTTTTCTAACAAGGTTTAAAAAGAAAAACATTTTTTGGGTACAATCTTTAGAATCTATTGCAGGCAATAAAGAAATATTTCACAATCATTCAAAAAAATTTCGAATTGGTTTACCAATATTTTTTACCAAGTCATTCTTACATTTTTTTAAAGATATTTTTGCTTTCTTTCATTTACTTAATAATGCAAACGTAAGATCAATAGACGTTTTGTGTACTTTTATTTATATAATTATTTGCTTGTTTGTTTTAATTAAGGTAGCAGTCTTGTAAATATGATTTCTGACTAACAAAACAAATACAGAAGTATGTAAAAAGAAATTTATTTAGTAAGTTCTAAAAATACATATGTATATTTGCATATTTACTTTTGTAAAACGTTCTAAGAAATATTGGTTTTAAAGAAGTTGACTTGTATGCAAGTAAATTGAAAATTTTAAAGCATTTTAAAGTTAAATGCATTTTTTATATACCATGAGCTTTGTTGATAGTGATCTATTTAATCGTCGTTTAGATTTCAGACAATGTGGTTATAGACCTCCCTGTGTAGGTGCTGAAAGCACAACTCTTAGCTACTCATGCATATAATATCTTCATAATTTTCTAGCATACTAAAATAAATAAAATATATATTCTATGTTATAAAGTTTATTGTAACAATAGACATCTAATGGCATAATTAAGATATTCAATGTTTTTATTTTGGTTTACATATTTTATTTATTGTAAATTAAAAATATTTAAACGTTAACACTTCAAAAAAAAAAAAAGACTCCCTAAAGTAATTGTAATAACTTACATTAAAATTTGTAATCTATTTGAAATGATTACATGTTATTCAATACCATAGGAACGCACAGTGTTTTATCTACATGCACGTGTTAATCAGCTGGAGTGCTTTAGAAAAATAATTTTGAGTAGATTCATAAAGAGCAGTTGTTAACGAAGCTGCTCTCTTTTTAGTAATTGTGTTTTACCCATGCTAGATCACGCTTAGTCCCGTATATTGTGCGATTATAATATTTTTCATTATTTTTTTTTTTGTAAAATAAATAAATAACACGTACTGTGATAATCTTTATTACTTTTATAAACAATTTGTATAGTTGAAATTATTTTAATTGTAATTCTAGATTAAATTTCATTAACTAACTATATTTGTTTGCCGATGATTTATACGGTCTTAACTAATGTGTTCAATTAATTGCAATATATACGGACGTATATGCTTTTAAACAATATCAGTGACTATTTATTATCTAATCAATTTGGAAAGAAAGAAATTCAACAAAGACAATGTCTAACCGAAAAAAAATTTTGAACTTCTTTAAAACTCAAGTCGTCTGCTGTCGAAAGTTTTATAAATTAATAACCTTTTGATACACTTGTACAAGGACGACTTGTTTTATATCTTTTAACTTAGTGTGCTTGTCTCTACAAAAAAAATATAAAATTTTAATAAACTAGAGAAGATTAGATAAAATTTATAGATGAATTATTTAATTAAAAAGAAAACGTAATACCGATAATTCGTATTTAATTCAGCAGCATTAGATCTTTTTTTCTCAGAAGACCATATTTGCGATTAATAAAGGTACAGTGTAAGTTTGTGTTTAGGCATCTGTGCTGTAGTCAGATAGTTAACTACAAGGGAAATACGGAAAGTTTCTCTATTAGAAAGAGAAGATAAATATTTTTAGCTCATCTGTAGTCTTATTGTTTCGCACATCACAATGCTCAGGAACCCTGTACCTGTTCAAGATTCTTGTGAGAGACTTTATACAGACTAAAATGAGTCTCAATTCTTTGCCTTCTAGGCAGTTTGATTGCCTACATAGATACCTAAAGTCTCTTCTGGCACAATCCGTTCCCAGACTAGCCCCGCTGCCTCTGTGTAAACACCTCATCCTGGAATACATCGCATACTCTGACCGTATACTCTATAAAACCCGGATGCTCTAGGTCATATCGAAATCCTGACATATTCAAACTCTCCTATGCTAGAAAGACCCTCTAAAATAATCTAAAAAGTGCCTTAACCATCACCTCCACTGGCTCACGTTACGCCTGATAGGCACACGTTTGCGCATTATCCATTTCTGAAGTCTCCTACCATAAACTGCAGGCTCCTACAATACAGTTCAGCACGGACAGCACAAATTTGTCGACTTTTTTTATATGGAGAAAATAACCTTCTTCCCTCAGGCTTGAAGTGCCTCAGGATGCTGTTCACAAAGCGATATTACCCTCTCCTACTCATAAAAAATCGATAAATTGTTAGCTTTTAGATAATTTTATTCTTTTATTTCTAATTTTCCCAAGCAACGCGTTCGAAATGAACTTTGCCCTAATTTTCGAAAACACTTCAAAATGTGCTGTCAATTATATTACGGAAGCAATACTACATACATCTGTTGATAATAAGACGATATTGGTATTTGTTTTTAGCCAACTTTGAATAGTTTAAAACATCTGAATGTATGTCGAAATATGGTTCCTTTTTTCACTTATGTCAAATAAGTCAGATAAAGCGATAAGTTGGGTTCTTTTTTTTAAAATTTCTTTTTTGTTTAGACTTTGTACCTCAACATCACTTGGTATTTTGCTTGATTATTGTTTTTGTCTTATAATTAGAATCCAAAATTTTAAAAGAGGGGGACTGTGGCTGGCTGCTGGCTTGTTGCGATGAGCCGAAAAGGTGTATGTTTAAGTAGTCTCGCTGTTAAGATATGAATGACTAATTTCTTTATGGAATTTCACAATATTTTTTGCCTAACTCATGTTTGTCTAATCATAAATTAGATTATTTAAATTGAATTAAAAGTCATTATTATTAAGTAAAATAAATATTTTTTATTTTTAATATAAAATTTTAAGATTTTTATCTTTTAATTTTTCTTTGGTTTTGTCTTAAAAAATAATTTACAAGGAATACTTAACAACTAATGAGATTTACAATTTACAAAATATAACTTACAATTAGAATTTAAATTTAAACTTAATTCGAGTATTTTTTAGTCTTTTTTTTATTTTAATTGAATACTATTTAGGTTTTTTTTATTTTTTTTATTATTTTTTTTTTGTTTTTTGATTATTCAAAACGGGTGGCTGTACTTATGATTTGTTGAATCCAATCTGTAAAGGCTGACACTCTTACAAATACCGATGGGGCATTCTTTTGTCCACATGGCATTTTACCCCAAGAAACAATACCGATTATAGTTTGTATGGGATTACCATACATATCGTATTCAGTTTGTATTAGCGGTCCACCAGAATCAGCTGTACATATACTAACGCCACCCGTTAGAGGACCAGTACATAGATTTGTATCATGCAATTGCATACCGGATGCTGCTAAAACCTGTTCACACAGCTCCATATCCAAAATTGGCATATTGGCCTGTTGTAATTTATGGGGAAATTTCGGTACAATGGTCATTGAAACATTGCCCCATCCATAGAGTGTGCCATAACCTTCTGGCATTGCATCTTGTTCGGGTAACTTTACGGGCTGCACAAATTTATCGAACACTAAAGGCTCTTTGGTGTATATAAGGGCAATGTCGTAGGGGTTAACACCGCCCAAAAACAATTCATGCCTTACGTAGTAGTCTATGTGGCGCAGCTGTACCGAATGAGATTCACTGCGCGAGTGAATGTCATGACAACCAGCCACTATGACAGAATTGGCCACCATTTGAGGATTGGTTAGGCAATGAGCTGCAGTTAGAATCCAATTTTCATTGATAATTGTACCCGCACAGTAATGCACCAGACCATCGTCGGGTGTCATCAACTGTATGGACACTACATAGGGAGCTGAGTGAGGTTCTGCTTCACGCTTGGCCAAAAACTTTCTACTCCAAATAGTTTGTTCGGTTTCTAATGAGGCTATGCGATTTTCCAAAAATCCATAAGCCAGACGTGTTGTTGATGTTAAGCCTTGTATACGTAGACCGCCACTACCGCCGCCGCCGCCTTTTCTCAACGGCAATGAATTTGAGTTGCTTGCTAGGACCACCATTGGTAATAAAGTTGTTAATACTAACATATAAATATATTGCACACAAGTTGTCATAATTCCTTCTTCGATAACGTTTAAGCACGGTGTACACGTTAATATATCCGTTTTGTATAAATTTTGATTTTAATAACATATGAGTCAATATAATTTGCAATAGTTATCTTGTCTATTTTCTTCTTCTTGCGCGTTTATTGTTAATACACTTGATTTAATTCTTCTTGAATTTTATTTTCTTACTAACAAAGTTCTTTTCTATTGCTTTTCTTATTTCAAATTAACTTAAATCGTAAAAGTGAGTCTTGTATTTATAACCAAATAAAAAATTCGTTTAAAGAGAACTCATTTAACTTCTCTTTGCTTAAAATCTATAACACGAAGAAATACGATTTAAACACGATTTCTTATCGCTTTTGGCAAAAACTGTTAACACGATCATTTTAATCAGATTTCAAATGCACGTTATGGGCTTTCGGTGTTTCGTTATCAGTTAAAAGTTTAAAAAACGGTATATTCACGCTTTTCGTAGGTTGACTGGCTCGTTCTCTTTCTCTGGGTCTGTTAAACACACCCTCCTCCTTTGCCTCTTTGCCACCTGCAAAAAACTTGTTGGCGTTTAAAGTTTTTACCACACAGAGGTTGATTAATTATAGAAATAAAAACCTTTTGAAACATTTTTATTTCAAGTAAATTCCTTTATTATGAGTCAAACAACTTAATATGTATTGCAAAAGAAAAGAGGGTCTATTAAACTTAATTGAAAATTACTTGTCATACTAGATAAATGCTCTAGTAGCCTGCCCCTCTTTAGTTAAAATTTCTTTCAAATATAGATTGTAAATTCATAAATTTCAATTGTATTTTACTGGGAAGCACCTGCTGCTGCTACATATTGTATTTATTGTGTGTACAAATGCTATTACGCTATATTAAATATTTTTCGTCATAAAACAAATATTCGTTCGTTCGTTCGTTTGTTCGTTCTTATCACTTCTGTTTGCAACATTATCTTTAGATTTTTGTTCTTTTATTGTATGTATGTATGTTAGCATTTGAAAATTTAGTTTTTTTGTAGTCAGAATTTTTGTCTGCAACTTTTCCAGTCACACGTCTGTTATTATCATGAAGCATTTGAAAACACTTCATTTTTGCAGCGTGACATTCGTAAAATTTTTACGCGATAACTGTGTACAACAACTCCCACCTCTAATCGTGTAATCAATTATAAGTTTTAATACATAGTTGTACTTTGATTTGAAGGAAATTAGGAAATTTATATGCGTAAGATAATTTCAAAATGTTGTCTTTTTCCCAAAATAGATAAAAAATTTCACGTAGTGTTTGTGTTAATTTATAAGCGTGATCTTAAATCCAATCGATTTCATTTAAAAGGCATTTTTTAATCTTCGTTTCGACTGTAAGCTAAACGTATTTCCTAAAGAAAGAAATGTTTCTAAATAGCAAATTAAAATGTTATATTTAAGGAATATAGTAAGCAGTGCACAGGAAAAAAATTTGGCATACTTCTAAGACAAAACCTATAGAACGCAACCCCGTCAAAAAGCACATCAAGATTCCAAAAAAATGTCGATCCTTAGTTTCACGAACCATTCCGTTATAGAGCAGTTTAACCTGGACCTTAGTAGCCTGGTAATTCCACATTCTTCCTATTCTACCCCGATGGGTCAACTACTCGTCTAGTCACTTGAACGATCTGCGCGAAGAAGAGTCCTGGTGAGGTCTAACCCTCTTCCGTTTCAGGCTTCCATATCTGGAAGAAAAGTGGCCCAATTTCTGAAATGATTCGAGTTTTTATGAGAAGTCAAAGAAGAAGCAGGTCTTGGGCCCCGCTCTGTAAAGAGTATTCGAGCATTAGTAAAAAAAAATGTAATTAAAATAATTTCACCATTAAATTTAGTTTAAATAATGAAAAGTACATGCCCAAATTTTTTCTTGCGTATTCCTTAATAACTAAGCAAAGAATTTTGTTGTTTGTCGTGAATAGGGTTTCACTCAATCATATACCTTTTGTTTTTTTTTTAATTTATTATGGCGAAATTATTTATTAAAAAATAATTTTATCTGCTTTAATTGTCTTTTATTTTATTTTTTTTATTGTAAATTTGTTATTTAATGAATTTTTATCATTCCTGTAAAGGATTTCTTTATGAACAAACACTCTAAAACAATAACACTGTAATGCTCTTATCAATAAACAATCAACCACTTAAAACGTGGTTGTAAAATACGCAGCACCGATAAAAGTAATCAAAATTTTAAATATTTCTGTCAGCAAATTTGGCATTTCTATATTTGTCCCCACTTTTATGAAAATTTCTTAATTATTTTGACAATAATGATCAATTAATAAATATTTTAGACATGAGGAATTACCTGTTTTTTTTTGGTATTGTTTAAGAAATTTATTCCAAGAATTTTATTAATTTCATAATAGAAATGTTTAAAAATAAGAAATCGTTGTATTTTAAGACACATCATGGCTTAAAATTGTGATATATGGGAGATTAACCTGATTGAAATTGAAATGCGACACTATATTTTATATCAGCGTAGTCGATAACGCACTATCTCAATTAAACTGAAACCAATTACATCAAGATCATTGGTAAGCGCCCTGAACAATTTGCCAGAGCTAACTCTCATTTAGAATTTACGAGTTAGAATCTACAGTTAAAATGAGTGCGCATGAATTAACTTAAACTGGCTGTCAAACAAAGAACTTCTTCAAGGCCTTGTTTACGATTTTGTCCTCAAATGTACACAACATAATATTGCTTAACAGAAACCTGCTTAGAGCAGGTCCATTTCTTTGAAACTTTGCTTAACAGACTCCGGTTTTTCCCCTATGTTACCATAACCCCTGCAGAAAGCTGTCCTAAATATTAGGATCCCTTTCGTTCAAGAATGTTTTAATATGGACCGTAGTCTGTCGACGATTTCGGTCTAACCACCAGGTTCGCATCTGTCTTTGCCATCTTATCTCTAGTATTATTGTTCTGTACTTCACAACCTTCCCAAATTCAGCGCAGTACTAACCTGTAGCAGTATAGACCTGGTACAGGCTGATAATAATGTAGTAGTATTTAGCTAACATAGTAGTCAGTCAGTGTATTTAAGACTGCTGGACTATTTATCCACTGCCATGAAAAAGTTTATCAAAAATCTGTTGTTCGGAGTCGACGTTAAACTGTAGGTTCCGTCGCTTAAGTATAAAATATATACACAATATAAGTGATGTGAGAAGCTAGGCCGTAATCCTGACTGAAGGGTTGTAATGGCCAAGTACATATATATGTATGTATGTATAACTATTCACATAGAGAACCGCCGTATTACTTCACAGCCTTGGTGAGTGCACTTATCAGAGAATATATAAGATAGCTTAATGTCTTGCCCGTGGTAGATCGCGCCACTATTCCCAGTTTGAAAAAACCACCGAACGCAGTTCGGAATTCCGGCATATGTAAACTTGCACATCCCAGCAAGACTACTTTTAAATAAACTCAAAGTTTTTTGTCTCCAACCCCTTCACCATCACCTCCATCGGAAGTAGTTCTAGAATTATCTAAAATAAGGTCTGAAGAGTACTCCTAACGGCACCCCATATGGCGAAATAAATACATCTTTGCACCTTACACTGTAACTTTTCCCGAATTTCCGTTTCTACCATATCTCCTGCCTAACCACCTTCAACCACTTCTTCAGTCTCCTGAAAGAGACAAGGACCGTACAAAAGTTTTCACTGCCTGGAAAAAATAACTAAACATGCAATATAGTTAGCTGCATAGTTGGTTTAGCACTATTTATTGTGACTTGGTCTTCTTAAAATGGTAGAAATAATTATTTGTAATGTAATCCATTTTATTGTTATGATTCGATAAGTTTTCTAGTAAATTTCATTGTGATTAATTCCAAAGTCTACTTTTTTTTTACATGAAAAGTATTTATACTGACCAGATGACCAGTCGATTCGTCACCTGAATGTGGGGCAAGTTTGTTATCTTTTTCCTAACTTACCGACAATATTTTATTCAATCATTTTAATATTTCCTACCATCATTCAAGAGTACGTACACACTTGTTTGTAGCGTGCTCTTACGTACATGTTTACGTCATATTCTATTCTATGGAAATTTATAATCATATGCTACACTACGTACGTACGCTACGACTATTTAATATTTTGACTTAAACAACAAATCTATTGCTATTCGGGTTTTTGATAACAATTTATTGTTGGAATATTTTTATGTATGATCATGGGCTGGCGATACTTTTGCTTTTTGTTTTGATTTCAAATTGTGTCATATTTGGGCATTTAGGGATATTTGCTAACAATTAAAAAATTATTATAATATAACGGAAATCATACATGTATGACTGTGTCACATACGGCCATAACGGAAATATTTTCAATTATTTATTCCGCTGCAGCAGTGGTGGTTTTAATCTATGTTTTCCTTTGAGTTAGAGACATTCACCAAGTAATTTACAAATTATTATTTATTATCGTTAAAAACAAAATTTGATGTTAGGGCAGGTCTTTTCCCTGCTTTAGAACAATATTTTTTTTTTCCTACAGTTTTAGTGACGTGTAAATATTTGCATAATTTCTTTACCTTACCGAGTATTTAAAGTTTAGATAGTACTTTGCACTATAATTTGTTTTCTTTCTGTGTTCCGTAAATGATTTCATAATTTATTTATGAAGCAACTACTCGTTGCGACACACCCTGCAATAGCCTGACTGGGACCTATTCGAAATCCTTGTCAGTGAAATAACTTCGCATTGTCCATTGTCAGTGAGGTTCTGCTTCACGCTTGGCCAAAAACTTTCTACTCCAAATATTTGTTCGGTTTCTAATGAGGCTATGCGTAAGAAACCTAGAAATCGTTCATACTGGATTTATCTCAATTCAGCGGCAACAATCTGATCCGTCCACGTTTCCGCTCTTTCTCCCTGACCCATCGCCGCCGTCTCGTTTCAGGCTATATCGCCATGTCCGCTGAAATTCAGCAAAAACAGATCCGATCTGTTCCAAAGGTTCTTATAGAATCCTTTCAATCACAAACCAGTCGTGATTTACACCAAACCTACGCAATGACCCTTATTGCTCGATCCATATTGCCGGCGTTTCTGCTCCTTCTATCTCCCGGCAAGTCCCTAGAAGTAGCAGAATGGAGGCTTATGGAAAAATAAACCGAACCTTCACAGATTGACCGTTTGTTTCCAGAAAATGTATTCGGAGATCCAGATTGAAGATTTCATGACGGATCTGTTTGGGATGAACCTGAAGGCTCGTGTGAGACGTTTGACTGGAGCGTGGAATCCAGACTTAGGGCCTGTCACGTGAGCTTATCGTCACATCGGCCCTATTGGGAGTTGGCAGGTGCTACATTGGGTGGTTCAGCTTCCATTTGCGTGAGTACGATCCTGTCTTTGGGTGCTTTAGGTGCCTCGCTTTGTCGGAGCAAAGAGGACGTGTGGCGCTGTTGTGGGCAATCAGGTCATTTAGCGACGCGCTGCGCTAATGCGCTGCATTGCCGTAATTGTGCGCTGAAGGACATACTGTCGGGCCACTTAATGTTATCATCAGGTTGCCCTACGTATGCCATGATGGCGAGAGCGATTGCTGATTAAGTTGGTGCAACTTAACTGTCAGGCTGCGTACGCGGTTATGTGCGAGTTAGGCGAAGGTCTTTGAGTAAGGGAGCTCTATTGCTCTGGTATAGGAACCGTACACGCCGGACGGCGTCGTAAGGGGGGGTCCGAGTATTTACTGACGAAGGTGGAAACTCGCCCGTCAGTTGACCCGGACTTAAGCTGTAGCTTAGTTAATAAAAGCCAATGGGGTGTCTGCGTGCAGATTGAGGGCGGTTTTGGCAGGATGCTTGTGGCTAGCATCTACTGTACGTTTAAGGAACCATTGGGGCCGTTTTTAAGATATAGGAATACGGCGTTACTGCTGGTTAGTACCATACCAGTTATCCAAGGCCTTGACGCGAATGCTTCTTCCCCTATGCAGTTCATTAAGGTTCTCAGGCATTCGTCTGGTTATCACAACCATACCAGGGGAATTAAGCTAAGTGAGTGGTTGATTTCTCACAGAATGGGCGTAATAAGTTAGCCTAGCGATCTGTATACCTTTGAGGGCCCTAATGAAATTAGTGGCATTAGCGTGACTACTGCAAATGGGGCAGCAATTACGCATTTTGACTTTAGGTGGTGGGTGTGGGACAAATGAGGGGTAAGGGATCACAACCTCGTTGAGGATGGATGGCTGGCCAGCGGGGTACCTGGCTAGTAGGGTAGCTGGCTAGCTGGACCTGGCTAGTCGACAAGAAATTTGAATAGAAAACCCGTTACTATGTGTGGGTGAATAAAAATTTGAATAGAAAAACCGTTACTATGTGTGGATGAATAAAACCTTTACACTTTCCAAGTTAAATTCTCGGCTCCTACTTAGACCTGAACTTGGAACTGGACTTGGCCCTTAAGGTACGACTTCCGATCTTTTCAATGGCAGCCCTCTCATTTCAATAGGTCTAATGGATCCAGAGTTATAAGCGGTTCAAAATTTCTCTTAAAATCGGGACTTTCTGGCCTTGGACTTGGACCTACCCGTTTTTATTTTTGCACGATCTGAAAGTATGACCTCAGACCTTTCTGATGACGCCCATATTATTTCAATGGGCCCCATGGATCCAGAGTTATAAGCGTTTAAAAATTTTTATTTACCGACAGTTGCTTGCTGTGTGATTCTGTTGGCCTGGTATTTGACAAAAAAAAAGTCGACAAGAATTTTGAATAGAAAAACCGTTACTATGTGTGGGTGAATAAAAATTTGAATAGGCAAACCGTTACTATGTGTGGGTGAATAAAACCTTTACACTTTCCAAGTTAAATTCTCGGCTCCTACTTAGACCTGAACTTGGACCTTAAGGTACGACTTCCGATCTTTTCAATGGCACCCCTTTCATTTCAATAGGTCTAATGGATCCAGAGTTATAAGCGGTTCAAAATTTCTCTTAAAATCGGGACTTTCTAGCCTTGGACTTGGACCTACCAGTTTCTATTTTGGCACGATCTGAAAGTATGACCTCAGACCTTTCTGATGACGCCCATATTACTTCAATGGGCCCCATGGGTCCAGAGTTATAAGCGTTTAAAAATTTGTATTTACCGACAGTTGCTTGCTGTGTGATTCTGTTGGCCTGGTATTTGACAAAAAAAAGTCGACAAGAATTTTGAATAGAAAAACCGTTACTATGTGTGGGTGAATAAAACCTTTACACTTTCCAAGTTAAATTCTCGGCTCTTACTTAGACCTGAACTTGGAACTGGACTTGGACCTTAAGGTACGACTTCCGATCTTTTCAATGGCACCCCTTTCATTTCAATAGGTCTAATGGATCCAGAGTTATAAGCGGTTCAAAATTTCTCTTAAAATCGGGACTTTCTGGCCTTGGACTTGGACCTACCCGTTTTTATTTTTGCACGATCTGAAAGTATGACCTCAGACCTTTCTGATGACGCCCATATTATTTCAATGGGCCCCATGGATCCAGAGTTATAAGCGTTCAAAAATTTTTATTTACCGACAGTTGCTTGCTGTGTGATTCTGTTGGCCTGGTAGTTGACAAAAAAATGTCGACAAGAATTTTGAATAGAAAAACCGTTACTATGTGTGGCTGAATAAAAATTTGAATAGAAAAACCGTTACTATGTGTGGGTGAATAAAACCTTTACACTTTCCAAGTTAAATTCTCGGCTCCTACTTAGACCAGCATTTGAAACTGGACTTGGACCTTAAGGTACGACTTCCGATCTTTTCAATGGCACCCCTTTCATTTCAATAGGTCTAATGGATCCAGAGTTATAAGCGGTTCAAAATTTCTCTTAAAATCGGGACTTTCTAGCCTTGGACTTGGACCTACCAGTTTCTATTTTGGCACGATCTGAAAGTATGACCTCAGACCTTTCTGATGACGCCCATATTATTTCAATGGGCCCCATGGGTCCAGAGTTATAAGCGTTTAAAAATTTGTATTTACCGACAGTTGCTTGCTGTGTGATTCTGTTGGCCTGGTATTTGACAAAAAAAATGTCGACAAGAAATTTGAATAGAAAAACCGTTACTATGTGTGGGTGAATAAAACCTTTACACTTTCCAAGTTAAATTCTCGGCTCTTACTTAGACCTGAACTTGGAACTGGACTTGGACCTTAAGGTACGACTTCCGATCTTTTCAATGGCACCCCTTTCATTTCAATAGGTCTAATGGATCCAGAGTTATAAGCGGTTCAAAATTTCTCTTAAAATCGGGACTTTCTGGCCTTGGACTTGGACCTACCAGTTTCTATTTTGGCACGATCTGAAAGTATGACCTCAGACCTTTCTGATGACGCCCATATTATTTCAATGGGCCCCATGGGTCCAGAGTTATAAGCGTTTAAAAATTTGTATTTACCGACAGTTGCTTGCTGTGTGATTCTGTTGGCCTGGTATTTGACAAAAAAAATGTCGACAAGAAATTTGAATAGAAAAACCGTTACTATGTGTGGGTGAATAAAACCTTTACACTTTCCAAGTTAAATTCTCGGCTCCTACTTAGACCAGCATTTGAAACTGGACTTGGACCTTAAGGTACGACTTCCGATCTTTTCAATGGCACCCCTTTCATTTCAATAGGTCTAATGGATCCAGAGTTATAAGCGGTTCAAAATTTCTCTTAAAATCGGGACTTTCTAGCCTTGGACTTGGACCTACCAGTTTCTATTTTGGCACGATCTGAAAGTATGACCTCAGACCTTTCTGATGACGCCCATATTATTTCAATGGGCCCCATGGATCCAGAGTTATAAGCGTTTAAAAATTTTTATTTACCGACAGTTGCTTGCTGTGTGATTCTGTTGGCCTGGTATTTGACAAAAAAAAGTCGACAAGAATTTTGAATAGAAAAACCGTTACTATGTGTGGGTGAATAAAAATTTGAATAGGCAAACCGTTACTATGTATGGGTGAATAAAACCGTTACAGTTTCCAAGTTAAATTCTCGGCTCCTACTTAGACCTGAACTTGGAACTGGACTTGGACCTTAAGGTACGACTTCCGATCTTTTCAATGGCACCCCTTTCATTTCAATAGGTCTAATGGATCCAGAGTTATAAGCGGTTCAAAATTTCTCTTAAAATCGGGACTTTCTGGCCTTGGACTTGGACCTACCAGTTTCTATTTTGGCACGATCTGAAAGTATGACCTCAGACCTTTCTGATGACGCCCATATTATTTCAATGGGCCCCATGGTTCCAGAGTTATAAGCGTTTAAAAATTTGTATTTACCGACAGTTGCTTGCTGTGTGATTCTGTTGGCCTGGTATTTGACAAAAAAAATGTCGACAAGAAATTTGAATAGAAAAACCGTTACTATGTGTGGGTGAATAAAACCTTTACACTTTCCAAGTTAAATTCTCGGCTCCTACTTAGACCAGCATTTGAAACTGGACTTGGATCTTAAGGTGCGACTTCCGATCTTTTCAATGGCACCCCTTTCATTTCAATAGGTCTAATGGATCCAGTGTTATAGGCGGTTCAAAATTTCTATTAAAATCGGGACTTTCTGGCCTTGGACTTGGACCTACCCGTTTTTATTTTGGCACGATCTGAAAGTATGACCTCAGACCTTGCTGATGACGCCCATTCCGTTTCCATAGGCCCCATGGATCCAGAGTTATAAGCGTTTAAAAACTTTTATTTACCGACAGTTGCTTGCTGTGTGATTCTGTTGGCCTGGTATTTGACAAAAAAAAAAAAATGTCGACAAGAAATTTGAATAGAAAAACCGTTACTATGTGTGGGTGAATAAAACCGTTACACTTTCCAAGTTAAATTCTCGGCTCCTACTTAGACCTGAACTTGGAACTGGACTTCGACCTTAAGGTACGACTTCCGATCTTTTCAATGGCACCCCTTTCATTTCAATAGGTCTAATGGATCCAGTGTTATAAGCGGTTCAAAATTTCTATTAAACTCGGGACTTTCTGGCCTTGGACTTGGATCTACCCGTTTTTATTTTTGCACGATCTGAAAGTATGACCTCAGACCTTTCTGATGACGCCCATATTATTTCAATGGGCCCCATGGATCCAGAGTTATAAGCGTTTAAAAACTTTTATTTACCGACAGTTGCTTGCTGTGTGATTCTGTTGGCCTGGTATTTGACAAAAAAAAGTCGACAAGAATTTTGAATAGAAAAACCGTTACTATGTGTGGGTGAATAAAAATTTGAATAGAAAAACCGTTACTATGTGTGGGTGAATAAAACCTTTACACTTTCCAAGTTAAATTCTCGGCTTCTACTTAGACCAGCATTTGGAACTGGACTTGGACCTTAAGGTACGACTTCCGATCTTTTCAATGGCACCCCTCTCATTTCAATAGGTCTAATGGATGCAGAGTTATAGGATATAGGTAGTCAGGTACCCAGCTCGCCAGCTAACCAGCTATACCACCCAGCTTAACTAGCCAGCTACCCAGCCCGCAAGCTATACTGGCTACCAGCTACCCAGCTCCTAGATATCCAGCTAACCAGCTACGCTGCTAGCCAGCTACCGACCACAAGCACCCTCCCAAAACCGCCTTCAATCTGCACGCACACCCCATTGTCTTTTACTAACTAAGCTACAGTTCAAGCCCGGGTCAACAACTAAAACTGGCGACTGTCCCCCTTCGTCAGTAAATACTCGAATCCCACCCGGTAAGCCACTTACGACGCCGTCCGGCGTGTACGGTTCCTATACCTGACTCAGAAAGATCCAACCCAACTCGCACTTAACCTCGTGCGCACCCTGACAGTTAAGTTGCAGCAACTTGACCATCCTAGCGGCTAGCATTCGCTCGCGAAACCATCATGGCATACGTAGGGCAGCCCGATGATAACATCAAGTGGCCCGACGGAATGTCATTCGGCGCACAATTACGGCATTGCAGTGCATTAGCGCAGCGCGTCGCTAAATTACCCGATTGCCCACAACGGCGGCACACGTCCTCTTTGGCCCAACAAAGCGAGGCACCTAATGCACCCAAAGACAGGATCGTACTCACGCACATGGAAACTGAACCACCCAATGTAGCACCTGCCAACTACCAATAGGGCCGATGTGACGCTAAGCTCACGTGACAGGCCCTAAGTCTGGCTTCCACGCTCCGATCAAACGTCTCACACAACACACGATCCTTCAGGTTCATCTCAAACAGATCCGCCATGAAATCGTCAATCTGGATCTCCTCGTACGGTATACACACAGATGACTGCATCATTTCGATCCCAGAGTCGTCTCTGCAAGCCACAGTTGCTGCATTAGCTGTATAAAAGAAAGGAATGATTAATAAATACAATTTATTACTTGTTAAAATACAGGTTCTTACCTTGTTACTTCTTACCAGAAGCTATTAGTTTGGGGGATGTCACTTATTCATTGCGCTCCTAGTGGTAAGACGGAAAAGGCTGAGAGATCAAATAGCGGGATGACAGAATCTGACTCCACACATGTATTGTCCGTAGAAGTGGGAACCACTGAAGCAGTCACCTCTCTAAAAGACCTTTATGTCAGTTGGTGTGAAATTCTTGACGATTTCGCTATTCTTAACAATACTTACATGAATCGCCGCAGTAAGGGGCCAGATATCATCTATCTATCTATAATAACGCCAGGAACGAGGCCATCAGTGAGCCGCTTACTTGTCTTGGAGCCCAAAGAGCCCTAGTTGAGTGGAAAGTTAACATGCCGAAAGGTATGATCATGTTGACCAGCGAAAGTAAACGGGTATTTTGATAACTTTCAGGATGAGAAACTGCCCTGGAATGACATCCTTGGCAAGGATGAAAAACTGCCTGCTATACAGTTGGAAGTGCCAAGAAGGTAGTGGATGTAGTGAGTATATGGCTCAGTGACTATCTGGTTCTTATGTGTCAGCTGCACAATATGGTGAAAGGCCTTAGGGAATCTGTGACTTCCTGGTTCTCATGTGTAGCTGAATAGTAAGCTGAATCACAAATATATGTATTTTTGGTAGAGACTGGCTGCAAGGAAATTTTTAAGGTTATTTGAATGGGATAGGGGAGTACGAACATGCCAATATGGCGTGGTGTAAATAGTTCACTGCACGGTCATGCGATCTCTACTTCCAAGATCGCTCAAAGATGGACGCTAGCAATGGGACAGGCGTCTCAGAGTCTTATAGGTTCGCTGATGCTTGTAGTGTATTCCAGGACGAGGGCAGTGAAGCTGGTTTAGAAACGGATTATTTGACATGTCAAGGGTGTGGTTAGTCATGCCATAAAAGGCACCGACAGGGTAGTACGCAAGATGGCCATCACAAAGCTCTTGAACGGGAACTGGTACGTGGTAAACTCCAGAACAGGGATAGTAAAGGGTAAAATGCAGACTTTACAGAACGGATCGAACTTCAAAACGTAATAGAGGTGAATCTCAAGCTTTATGGACCTAGTTTCGACTGTTCTAAAACGGAATGGGTACTGGATCTGAATATTAAATCTTATTATGATCTTAATAGGTTTTTTAACTGGACGCTGTGTTTTAAGGGCAAGACCCAACTTTTAGGATTATATAGGGAGGCTAAAACTAGCGGGACACATTTTGTCTTTACCCTGGCGTGCAAAAGTGAAGTTTGACGTGTGTTTTTCCACCTGTCTTCGCCACCTAATCTATCGAGGGTACTGGTTGATTAACAAGGCAACCTACGTGGGATTAGTTAAGCGAGATATAATTTTCAGGGTATCAGACTGACTCACAGGATCTGTACGAGTTGAATTCGCATGGTCAATTTGCAAGCACTCCCTCAAAACTAACTTATCTGTAGGACCGAATTGTAGTCTTTTCACAGATGAACAACTTATAATAAATGATTCCACGTCGATCAACTGCAACAAACTAGGGACTTGGTTAACGTTGTGCTTAACGTTTTCAGTCAGGGTTTTAGTGCAACAACCAGCTTCTGGGCAATCAGACTCGATTAATGTTTCTTATGGTCTTGTAACAAGAGACATTTTTGCAATTTTAGAAAAAATAAGAATAATAATTAAAGATCACAAATTATTCACATTTTCCTTTGCATTTTTCAGGTATGGATCAATCAGGGCGACATCATTTTGGTTGGTCTCCGTGATTATCAAGATTCAAAGGCCGATGTCATTCTTAAATATACATCAGATGAAGCCAGAAATTTGAAAACCTATGGCGAATTCCCTGAATCTGTGCGTATTAACGATACAGTCACCTTTGTGGAAGACGGTTTCGATGAGGACATTGAATTTGGTGATGAAATCAGTTCTGATGATGATGCCGACTCTGTGGACAATATCTGATTAAGCGCCAAACCCAAGAGAGAACTAAATCAAACAACAGCAGCGACAACAACAAACGAAGAAGAAGATTTAAACAAACTGAAGTGAATTGAATGAAGGCAGAAGAAGAAAACAACAAAGAACGAAACAACTAATAAATTAGAAACCAAAAACCAAATCAATTGTAATACGAAAAAGGAAAAAAATACAGAATAAAGGAATTTTACAAACAGCAAAGAGGTTTGTTTTATCAGATTTATTGTCCACAGAGAGAAAGAAAAGCCAACAACAACAAACAGAAGGAAACAAAAGGCAAAAGAGCAGCAAGTTTTTCTTTTGATTTTTGGGTGCATACAAACGAATTAAATAATTAATTCAATTCAATACGTATACAAGCAAATAACAACCAATAAATAAAAACAACTAAAATACAGAAAAAGAAAACATATTTTATATGCTAACAACAATAACAACAACAGAGGAAAAAAGAAAAATTGCAAAGACACACACACAGCGTTGAACGTCGTTGTACTCTCTTATAGGAAATTAAAAAGAAAGTAATTTCAAATTCAAAATTTAAATAGTTAATAATTCCATACAACATATATACAGAAATAGTTATACATTTAAAACAAAATGTATAGAAATAACAATAACAAAACAAATACAATATTTTCAAACAAAACAAAACAAAGGAAAAAGTATCAACATATAAATACAATATAAAACAACTAAATTATAATATTATTATATATTATTATAGAATTTTATTATTTAAATGAACTTAATCCTTAAAGGTATAAAACTCAATAAAAACAACAAAACAAAAACCTTTAAATCAAATCAAACAAATTTCTTTTTTATCTGGATTTATTTCTTTGAAATAAAAAAACTTTCCTTTTTCGTTTTATAATTTATTTTTTATATTTGTTTTTTATTTTATTTTATTAAGTTCTTTAATTTTTAATTTTTATCTTCTTCAAAAAAAATATCACTTGTTTGTTTATACATATTTAATAATTTAATTCATCTCATACTGTGGTTTACTTTTGTTTTTTGTTACACTCGCTATTCCTTTCTCTAAATTTCTATTTTATTTTTGTTTTCTCTCTCTATTTTGTTATTCTTCGTAGGAAATCTTTGTTTTTTTATTTTATTTTATTACATCCAATATATTATGGCATCTTTTTTTTTGAAAAGGATACAAAAATATTTTAAATAGATAATGAAATAAAATATTAAAGGAAGACTAACCGAAAATTTGAATTTTGTTTTTTTATTTGCAAGAATTGTGGAATATAGGTTAAGTGAGGGAACAATGGTTCATGTCAAGTAGAAATAGACATTCAATTGCCATTTGAACTCAATGACAGAACCCACTATATTAGGGCCTGTTCGTAAATGAATCACTGCGCTGCATAATATGATTATTTTGCGCTCACACTGCTAATCACATGTTGCTGATGCTTCTTTTTGCTGATTTATTTGTTTGCATTTGCGAACGAACAAACACTGCAGAAATCAAGGAAAAATTATTAATATATTTGATTTTTGAACTGGACGATAAAACAAATGACAAAATGTTGTTAAATGTACAAAAAGTGTACTTTGTGCAAAAAAGAAGACATTTAAGGAAGAAAAAAAGAAACTTATTGTTAAAACTCTCATTCTCTCTCTCCCACTCATTTAATGCATCAGCCATTTTTGTGATTAGTGTTTTGGGTTTATTTGCGCATAATATGATTTAATGTTGCATTTACGAACATGTTGCAGCTGCAGTGCTGCCAAGGTTTGCATTTATGAACACGATGCTCATATTATGCAGCGCAGTGATTCATTTACGAACAGGCCCATACATACATCCATACATACATAATTGGCCATTACAACCCTTCAGTCAGGATTACGGCCTAGCTTCTCACACCACTTATGTTGTGTGCCTTAATTTTATACGCGAGTGGCGGAACCTACAGTTTAACTTCGACTACGAACGACAGATTTTGAGAAGCTTTTTCATGGCAGGTTTATTTACTCTCAGAGTTTTTGCCAGAAATATGCAAGAAATCAAGAAGTCGCCGAAGAAATATTTTTTTTTTCATATTTCGTTTTGATGTCTGGCCTGGGGCTCGAACCAGGGTTTTATGTCTAACAAGCGAACACACTACCTCCTAGACTACGGCGACTCCAATACTATATTACTGGTTATGAAATAAGCAACCGAACAATAGTGCTGTCCCATTTAAGGGACTGATATAGAAAATCAATCGATAATGTTCAAACGGAACAAGCTCGTCAGAAATACAATTCAGTCCTAGACAATTTCAGTATTTTAACGAACTCGTTTGGAACTAAGGAAATCGAAGGTCAGGAACTAAAGTTTTTTTTTTTGCTATCCATCCTCTCCTTTACAACGTTAAAGCGTCATTAGGAGGATCTAGAGAGCACCTATCAATCTATATCTGCTTTACCAAAATAGAAGAATTGAGATGATATTTATACATTCCACCCTTTACGTCATTCAAGCTCCAACAAAAGTTTTGCTTGTAAAAAATTATTAGATTTTAAATATTGTCAAATTCATTAATCCTGAAAGCAACCTAATCATACATCGACTAAGAAGGATAACATTTACAATATTATGGGAAGAGCAGACCGAAAAACCTCTTCAGAATAGGTAGGAAGAATCAATGAGCAAAGTTTTTCATTTGCACTCACGAAAAGTTTTACAAAGAACGTATTTTACAGACAACTGCATAGATATTTAAGTTCAAAAAGTATGTGAGGCAAGCCCACTCGGAGACCGTAACAGTCCATTTTGGTTACCTTCAAACTGAACATATGTATGAAGCTGCTAATCTAATACTAAAATAGGTAGCAAATAGGGCGAAAAGACAGAAACAAAGAATAATTCTCCAAGTCAAACAAGGGATGAAAGAAACAAAAAGGAACACAGACAGGGAGATCAAAATCCTAGCACAGTTTAGCTAACTCACTAAAATCATTGATTAAAATCCGGCCTGGAATCCTGTGCTTACACCTTAAAGAACGGAGACAGAACATGTTCAACAGATACTAGCTATCCCACCTTAAAACAATCTCTGCAGAAAATCCTAATAGATTTCCTTCCAAGTTTAGCAGCCCCGTTCTAAAACGGTCTAACATAGTCCATAGAAGCCTAGACATTTTGCAATCATCCCATGTTCCGCCAAGAAGAGTCTACTCCGCGTCTTAATACCCGATCAGTCAGTACGAACAACAGTGGCTAACCAGATCGATGACCAATAATGACTGGCAGACAGAACAAATCTGAAAACAGCTCAAATAGAATTGGACAACATGGAGAGACAAGCGTGTTAGAATAGCAGAGGCAAGGAAAACCTGCCCTATAGCTTTCCTGGAACCTCTGTTGGATTTAAATCTGACTGCTCATTATAATGAGGACCAGGGTTTTGAAAATGTGAAACATGAAATTCTTCAGGGGCCTAAGTGTCCTCAGATATCGAGTGGCTATCAGTTTCCCTTTTTAATTGTCCTCTAGATCGAATCAGTGGACTCTATAATTGTGGGAATTGTTTCGCAACGAGACCTAATAACAAAAACGAATGGAGTGATCTGGAAACTACATATTGTTTTAAAAGAGCGGATATTTTGTTGTATGCAGATGGATAAAGAATTGATCTCGTGACAGGTGCAGAAGGTTTTGGACCCATAGTACTATATTCTGCACCCCTCGGAAAACTCGCCAGTATCTTTCAAGCGGAAGTCTTTGGCTATTCAACAAAAACAGGTCATAGCAATACAATCTGACAGTTAGATCGTCATTCGAGCATTCGACTATTAAATCAAAGATGTAATGGGACCTTCTGGAAAAGCTAAATCAGCTAGGTAGAGAAACTAAGGCCTCCAGGTCCTGTAGGAATTGTCGGCAATGAGCAAGCAGAGCAGTGAAGGAAGCCGCCAATCCGATAATGGGCTCAGGCGCGAATGTTTTAAAAGGGAGAATAAATGGAGATAAATACTCTTCTGAAACCAGCTGAGTTTGAAGCAATCAAAACTTTTGTTGGGAAGTTACATTAAGAGGAGGTTTGAGTCATGCATCAAACTAACAAGGAATAAACTACGGTTGGTAACTAGTCTTATGACAGAAGACTGTAGATTCAGAATATACTTATTCAGAATGGAGGTTGTTTAAAGAATTTAACTTTGTACGAATCTAAGGTAAAGTTTAATCAAGAAATTTTCAATTTTTATTTCAGTTTAGAAAAGTTCTTACAAAAATTATAAAATTTTTTCGTTACGATTCATTCCCCAAAAAAATGTTGAGTGCTTAGAGTTAAACGTAAATCAAATATTAATATTTATTTTTTTTCTTTATTTTGTTTTTTTAATTATAAATAATTATTGTTAAACAAATTCCCAGAAAAATTTTATGGTTGTACTTTTGTCAATTGTCCGTAGTGTTTTTAGTGTGTTTGTGCAAAAAAGAAAACTCAAAATTGTGTTCAATTATTAACAGGAACAAAAAAACGCAAGAAATTTGCTTCTGAACCTCTATAAACCCATATAAATCGTGGCTTATTAGAAACGTCCAAGTAGAAAATCAAAAAATTATGTGTGCGTAAGTATTACAACTGCGAGATTTATTTTATCAAAAGATAACACGTTTATGTACCGCCATTCAGTCTAGTTTGTGAAGTACCTGAAGAATGTACCATCGATGCAAATGTCTGCGCTACGCCAATGGCATTCGGAGACTGTGGCGACACGGGTCAAGCTGCACGTTGTGATCCCTGTCAAGTGCCTTCGGATTATCCTCCATGTCCACCAACTGGCGATTGTAATTGTAGATGTGATTGTGGTGATTATTCAGGTTGTTGCTATCAGCAACCGGCCAGGACATTGCCAATTAGACCACAAACAAGTATAATGCGCCCCGTTGCACCTTTGGAAACGGAAACCATTTATAAACGTTCATATCCCGGCAATTTTGGCTGCTCGTTTAGAGCTAAACCAGCCAATCCATGCAATAATCTTGCGTCTGCTAAGGCACCCATGGAGAAATGCACAATACAAAAATTATCTTATATGCCGCACCCTTGTGTGGGACGCCAAGCGCCCATAAGACCCAGAGACAATTGCTTAAACTTTCGAGGCCCACTTTATGCCATGACTTCGCAAAAACACGACTACATGCCAAAGGGTTACTGTAAAAGGGATCCCATTCAGCCAAGAGACGGTCTATTTTCATCACACAAACCCTTGGAGCGTTGCACGGTCAACCAACTATCGTATATGCCAGTTGATATACGCAAGAATCCGCCGCCCAAGCCTATAGTGCAGGGTTACAGTTACGTACGTCCCACAGCACCAGGAGAACAATGCACCATACAAAAATTGAGTTATTTACCGGTGTGTTTGCCACCAAAAGAACGCCTACCCTGGGCTGAAAAGTGTCGTATGCCACCGCCTAAATATGAAAGTCTCGTAAGCACCTACAACCTAAGCTACATGCCCAACTGTAATCCCCAACGTACAGCAGCCATAATGCCTATGAATGGCTTGAAATTCTTTGGCACTGATCGCAATGATGGCAATACGGTTTATAAGCTGAGCTATATTGGTAATGATGCTCGTTGTTGCCGTCCAGCACCCATATTGCCGCAGAATGGTCTGGCACTGCCAAAAGGTCATATGGAGAAGTGTACAGTACAAAAATTATCTTATCAACCGAATTATTGTACTGGCCGTACTGCTCCCATAAGACCGCGTGAGAATTGTATAAAACCAGCAGGTGCCATGTACTTTATGACAACTCAGAAACATGATTTTGTACCCAAACCTTGTAGCCGCAGATGTCCTATAAAACCGCCTGAATTGTTATGTCGTCCCACAGGCGCCTTAGAGAAATGTACTGTCAATAAATTATCGTATATGCCGGTAAATGTATGCGAATATCGTCGACCAGCTGCCATTATACCGGTTACTGGCATTTGTCGGCCTCAAGCTCCTATGGAAAAGTGCACCACATACAAGTTGAGTTACATTTCGAATTGTATACCACCGAGAGAACCTCTGCCATGGGCCAGGGCATCAAGTTATGTTAAGCCGACCGCACCAGTAGAGAAGTGTACCATACAAAAACTGAGTTATGGTCCACCGGGTACATTTTCCAGATGTGGAGGTAAGAAAAATACAGTACAGAAGTACAACTTAATTTTGGTTTAATTTGTTGAAGTTAACATCGTTACGCAATAGTTTCCATAGTCTGTTTAGAGTAGAAAGTATTTGCCTAGCAATCATTTTTTTAAATTTGAAATAGAAAATAATCCAAGGAAACTAAATCAGGAAATTATGCTGCCCTATGAGGTAATTTTGGTCATCGTAATAGTGAATGTGTGAACTGTCTCATTACTTTGGGTTACGACGGTATAAAACACACATCTTCATCCACGGCGCCCTATGCGTACCGTCCGTAATATTCCAAAAAGCTAAACCCATAAAAATTATGAGAATTATTTAAAAATTGAAAAAATAATTTAAGTAGACTTGTACAGCCTTTTAATAGAGATCTCCTTCCTAACATTTTTTTAAAATTTATGCTAAATTATGATTAAAACTATTTAAATTTCGTTTTATTTCAGCTTGTTGCAATCAACAACCCACCAACTCACCATATCCTAAAGCAGGAATTTGTTGAAATGGTCCAAAAAACCCATGATAGTCACTCTAAATACGATGCTTTAAATAGCCAATCATTAGAGTGTAACAAAACATATATTTTTGTAATAAATCGTATACTTATACATGCGTATATAATTTGTGTGTATTAAATTTATTTTTTAAAAATTACATTAAAAACATACATACATCATAATAACTAAACAAAGGAAAAAAGAGAGGGGGGGGGGGGGGGGGGTTTATAAATTTACACTACGCCATTTGTATAAGTTGTCGTTTAATGCCTTCTCTTCGTTTCTTCTCACGTTTTTTGCGTTCCTGTGTGGCTTCACGGAATAATTCAACTCCTTCGCGTTCTTCAATATCGTGTTGTATTAGAGCTAAACCATGAAGATTAAAACCCATTATATCCCGTAATGAGTTTACATCTCTTTTTAACGCCTTCACGAGTTTTTGTAGTAAAGGTTTCATATGTTTTGCTCCGCATATGGGTTTCATATGCACCTTGAATAGGAACATGGTGACTTTGGCCAATAGTTCAATTTCGTCAGAACGTTGTTCCAATACAGCAGGTAATCTTTCCAATAACTCACAGACATTGGAAAAAGGCAGCAAAAGTAAGGCTTCTTCCAAATCAGACGCTCTAATACGTGCAAGTGTAACCAACACAAAGTCAACGGGATTTTTAACATCTAAAGCACGCATTAAGGGATGTAAATCTGGCTTGTCATCCTCCTCCTCTACATCGTATTGTTTACATATTTCCAAACATTCTAATATAGACTCGGCAGCCTTTTCGGAGCCAACAGTTTTACGTGAGGCTAATTTTAGACCTGGTAGTAAGGGTACCGAATGATCTTCGCCAGTTGCCAATTGTTGATTTTCCATTTCTTCGCGTTCTTCCTCTTGGACATCTTCCAAAACTAAAGGCTCATCAGTACGTTCAAATAAACGCAAACAACGATCCGAACCGCAAGTGACAAGGAAACGACCATTAGGACTAATTGCTAAATTGTACGCCTCTCCGATGTGGCCTGGTAGTGTAATGATTTTCTCAAAAGTATCGGCATCCCATTGTTTGATTTTACCATCTTTGCCGCAAGTGAAGAACATATGAGTCTTGGGTATAAATTGTAAACCCATTACGGAATCATCATGGGCAAACAAGGATCTGTGGCAGTCACCGAAATCTAAACCCCATATCTTAACATTACGATCAGCAGAACCAGTTGCAATTAGTGTAGAATCGTAGCATATGTCCATACTCAAAACCGGTAACTTATGGCCATATAAGGAAAGATAGAACTTAAAAGTGTCCAAAAAGAATACTTTGACAGTAGAATCCAAAAGACCCACAGCCAAATATTTCATATCCGGACTGACGCGTACACAAAGTACATTTTCCTCCAATTTCAAAGTGTTCTTGTGTAGTAGGGATAAAACTTTGCCGTGTTTCAGTTGTTCTTCACCATCTACATCCATGGCATCTTGTGGATTGTCGATTAATTCAAAAGTCCATATTTTAACTGTTGTATCACTGCTGCCAGTCACGCAGCCTTTTTGATCCGGCAGTAATGCGATAGACCACAATTCACTATCATGGGCAGGAATTTCTTCAACCACATCGGCCGAACCCACATCAATAATCAGCAGCTTACCAGATTTCATGCCCAATAAAACATAACGATCACCAGGCACAAAATGGGAACATAACACATAATCGGTAGCCACGGTTCTTAAACATTGCATTGAGTCCCTGTTCCAAAATTTAAACGATTCCGCAGAACCAGAACCAATCGCTAATGAATCCGATGAAAAACAAACACTGCGTACCTCCGACTGATGGCCCTGTCTATTAAGGGATCTTAAAAGTTTGACACTTTCTGCTTGACTGGATTTTTTTAAAGCAGCTTCCACACTATACAGCTGTAAAGTGTTATTCGCCAAACTCACCAAAACTCTCAGCTCATTCTTGGCTCCCAAAAGTACGTCAATGGATTTGATTTTTTGCTTAACCTTAATGCTTTCCAAACGTTTAATTTCATCCGATAAAGAAATATCTTTTGAAATATCTTCGTTGACTTCTGGGTCACTGGAATTTTTAGATTTTTTAAGTCTTTTTTGTAAACGTTTTTTGGTTTCATCATCAGTACAAATGTAGAAATTTTCGATTAAATCATTAGTGCCATGACAGGCTATGATTCTCTCTGATACGTCTGCTACTAAATTAACGCAACGTCCTTTACCAGCTCTTTGTATGACACCGCAATTTATCACTGTTATGGGGCTAATAGTGTCCTCATCATCTATGGATAAACCTTCCACGGCAGCTTCTATAGTATGGCTCTCTGTTTGTGTAGCATCTCTAGGCTTTAAGCGATACACATTCATGGTGGACTCACCACATCCGGCAATCATCATATCCTTGACAAAAGCTAAAGCCCATACCTCTGTACGATTATCAACGATAGTTTTAAAACAGAATTGTGTTTCCAAATTCCAGAATTTTATTTGCGTATCTTTCGAACAACTAACAACGATATTTTGTTCGCTGAATTTTTCCATGAAATGAGCATCGGTTATAGGGGCATTGTGGCCAATTAAGCGTTGACGACCGGCCTGTTCGATAACATCCACTACCACGAGTTCACAGTCTAAACTACCGCAGACTAGACGTATACCTTGTTCATCGTAGCGCAGTATAGATATCGCCGACTTATGAAGGGCCAACGAACAAGCGGACACATGGGGGTTTGTCAAGTCAAATAATTCAACAACACCATCATTGTAGCCCACAGCTATATGTAAACGGTCCGGCGAAACTCTAAGAGCGGTTACCTCCTGTTTATCACGTCTCAATGTCAATACGCGTTCACCCAATCTGTTTTGTTTTGGAAGAATAATAAAATAAATAGTCGAGTTTAGAAATGGACGGAAGTGCAAATAAAAAAAGAACTTAAACCCACTAGTAATAAGCAAAAGTGCAGGCATAATATACAATTAAGGGGAAGGGGAACAGCAAAAAACTTTTCTTTTGTTCATAATTAGAAAAGGAAATCAAATTGCTCATCTAATACCCTTGATCCTTATAATGTAACCTAGTATTTCATCAGAGACATTATTTAAATACTAATCTATGTAAAGAGCATTTGTCACACATCAAAAACCTCTACCAAACTGCATGTACTAACGATCGGTCGATCTCCGATATATTCATGTTAAGTTTAGAGACCATATTCCGGTTATACCCACAATCTTCAAAATCTGTGCCGTTTGGTGAAAGGGATTTAATCGAATGGTTTATTTAAAAATAGCATCATCGTGCCGAAATACGTGAACAATCCGTAGCAAACTTCCACCTGATTTGTTCAACGTTGCCAGAAAATACACGGGGTTTGTCTTAAATAGAGGGTTATAAAGACGTGTAAGTGACTATTAATGACAAATCCTGGAGTCAAACAAGTAGTGGAATTAAACTTAGAATGTATGCAATTTCATGCTTATATCACTCCTATCCAGGAAGTATGTAGGATTTGTCTTAAAGCGTTTATTGATGACAATGGTAAACCTGGGGTCAAATATTCTTAACTTAGTATGCAATTTCACATTTTATATAATCCAGAACAGTTGCTTTCGAAGCATTAAAAATTTGGTCATCTAATGGATAATCTAAGGGGCTATCAGCAATAGCACAAAAAAAACACAAAATTAAATGGAAGTATTATGCGAAACTACGACGAAATGTCATGCTCCTCAGGGCAGCGGGCGGCACTGTAGACACAAGTTATTTTTCAACAAAATTGGGAAATCTTTTTACTATTTGTGATATTTCGTGTGATATACTATTTGTGATATATCGACAGACGATAATGGCAATTATTTCCAGATAATGTATGTTATGTTCGCGATGGAATATGATAATATACGTTTTATAACAACAATTCTAGCTGCTTTAGCATTTGGGAACTGATCAATTGCAATACAAGCTTTATTTAGTTTTGATGGCATTATAAATATTCCTGAAATGCCTGGTTATCAATGGCGGAGAATTAGTGTTGTTGTTATTACTATTTTATTCCCCCATTTTTATAAAGAAGTTTGATGTGTGGACAAAGCTTAGTTACAGTTATAATAATGCTCACTTTGTGTGAATTTTTATTGCATATCAACTTAATTATAAATAAATTATATTTAATTTCATAAAATAAAAACTTACCTTAAATCCCAAATAACGGCATTTTCGGCAGCAGCTGCAACCACATATCTTCCTTCGATTTTATTATAAACCACAAAATTCACATTACTGCGACCACTTGCTATAACATTAAAACTGTCTATAGCCCTATAGGCTAAATATTGTTTTGTTAAACCCATATTTATTTATAATTTTTAAAACAATTTTATAGAAAAACTTTATTAATTTCTTGCTAAAAATTCACACACAATAGCCGTCGATCTGCACGTGTTTAATGATTGTATACGAATAACAAGACAAAATCAAACAAGCACCGACCAATGTATTTAGAAAGTAACAAAGAAAAGAAAATGTCATAAATATGAAATATAAAGTTGCCAGAGTATTAAAACACATAATGCTCAAACATTCTTGCCATAAATGAGTTTTAAGTATAATGTATGTAAACAGCATGCGCATAAAATGCTGCATACTTTTGGGCGATAGGCAAAAAGTAAAGCAGCAGATTAAAAAGTAACAGCAGCAGCATCCCTTAAATAAAATAAATAGAAAAATTCTTTTCCTATCTTTTATTAAACAGAACTAAAAAAGTTTTTACTTGATATAAATTTAAATTGCAAAATAATATGGCCGATTTTCAAGATGTACCTGGTACTGGCGGTAAGTATTAAATAAATTAAAGATCCAACTTAAATTTCATGTTAAATTCATTGTTTAATTATCTTCCTTCTACTCCCATGTAGACGATTTAAATAATGAATCCGTAGAAGTTTTACGTGAACGTTTAAATACCATGAAACGTTTAATGGCTGATCGTACAGCTCAACAACAACAAAATCCAGCCAGTACTGAAGAAATCTGGTCCACACGTCGTCATACTTCAGCCGGTATTATTGACGGCAACTTCTTGAGTATGGCATTTGGTGGTGCTCTACTGGTGATTGTTTCCGTTTCGGTTTATGCCTTTTATAATCTCTACCATGCTATTTTAAAGAAATTCCCCTCTAAACATGAGGAATTATAAATTGAGAAACAAAATGAAACACCCATAAACAAAACGAAACATTCTCATGGTTTTTAAACAAAAATTAAAATGATTCTTATAGAATAAAATTCAAATACAAACATAAATAAGTAATTAAAAAAAGGGATTTTTTTTTTATTTAATTCATTAACAACGATATCGACAACAGTAATGGAAGTCCTATTAAAATTTCTACATTTGAACTGTAGTTCACTAATGGAATCATTTATAGACATTTGGAAACTTCTGTTTCGACATGTGTGTAAGCAGTAGTTTGTTATAAAAAATTATCGATAACTCCAAATTTTTCTAAATTCAAATTCCACATTTACGTAGTAGTTCATTAAAGAAAATTTATCGATTGCAACAAGTTTAACAACAAAATTTGTTTAAATTAACTAAATTTCTATGTTCAAGCAGAAGTTTTATTATTGAACATTTATCGATAATGAAAGGTCTACCAATAGAAGTCATTTTCTCCTTCTGGAAACTTTTGACACAATATTGTCCAATGTCAGCCGAGTTCTGCGGCTCATGGTATCGTCTTAATAAAACCACATATCGTTCACTTCATAATCCTCATTTGCAGACAGAAAAAAATTCGGTTATTATACAGTCATAACACTGATGGTAACGATTGTTCCGGAGACACTGCAAAAAATATAGAACTGTGTTCTCCGAGCCTTATATGTGACAATTTTTTTTTTATACATTTTCAATACCGGTTAATGTCAACAATGGAAATATATAATAATAAAATGTTTAAATTTAAAAATATTTATTGTATTTATATTTATTTTCATTAGGCAATTTATTTTGTATGTTTTTAAGCTATTTGTGTATAAATATATATAAAAAATTCACAATTTATTCAAGAAACGTACTTATGTATTCTTTTTGAAAACAATATTTTCTTTTTACTCTTTTGTTTCATTTTAAGATATTTTAACAAAAATTTAACATTTGCGGAATTTAATAAGACCTAAGCTAAAGATGGGCACACATTAATTATATATCAAAAGCACTATTTTTTATGAACTATATAAACTAAATTATTAATTAATATGTAATGGTAAATTAAGAAGAAGAAAAAATAAAACATTATGCACAATACTTCTTGTATATACATTTTACGAGGGTTAATTAAATATTTATGTATGTAACTACGCGTAAACAGTTCAATTGTGACTGACTTTTTGCCTTTAAATATTTAAATATAATACATATCGTTAGCAGAATATAAGAGAAATAGGGTTTAGGAAATAATATCGTTTTGTTTTGCAGTATAAATTTTATTTTTTAAGTTACTCTCGTACATAATTTAAATTTGAGGTTCGTTTTTAATTATTTTTAATTCTTTCCTTTTTTTTAATATAAATTGTATGTGTGTATAGGAAAATAATCATATTACATATTATATAAATCGATTTTAAATACTTGCTTAATTATGAATAACTATTCTTTGTAATTAATTTAATAACTATTTTATAACTTTTAAATATTTTGTATATTTTTTTGTTTGTTTTTTTCTTTGTTTGTAGGAATTATTCAAGTTTATGTCTAAATATTTGTATAGTTTCAAACTTAAGGCATTGGTATGTTGGAGGGCACATATTCAAGAAAATTGGCTGGAAATTGTCCACGACAACCATTAACTTCACCATACAACCAGTCCTCATTGATTCTGTATAATATTGTTACGATATCGTTTTCCTAAAATAAAAAAAGTACAGAGCACGTTAGTTTAGTCAGAATTTCAGGATTTCAAGGATGCAATTATAGGATTTACTTTTAATTCTAAATCGCCTTCAACTTCGGCTGGAAAATTGTATAAAGATTTGACTTTGAAATTATTACTATTTGTAGCTGTAGTTTGATATGTTGGCGTTGTAGAGGCAGACGATGATTGTGTTGAATTTGCGCTGGACGTTGTATTGCCACTGTTTGTGGTTAGTGGCACTTTAACTTCAATATAATTAATAGGGAATATACCCTCACAGCCGGAACGTGTACGACCCTTAAACCACTCTGCACTTACTTGTTCCAATAAATAGATTTTTTCATTTTCCTGTAATAACAACAAAAATTATCCATAAATTTTGTTAATTGTTATGATTTCAAATTGAAAAATAAAAACTTACCCTGAAACATAGATCACCCTCTTCTTGACTATCAAAGTCGTACAGTGCTATGCCATGCGGTGGCTCTATAGGTGCACTGTCATAGTCCTCCAGACCCGAACTCAATTGAGTTGCATCTGCTTTACCAGTGATGACATCTAAAATTGAAACAGTTGGTTGTGTTGCTATGCTTTGTATTGATGGTGGTGGTGGTGGAGGTGCACATTGTGGCATGGGCGGAGAGGGTGGTGTGCTTGGGCTATCGGAATATAATGAGGATTTAGCTAATAATGGTGGTGGTTTGGGAGCTTTAGGTTTTTGTGAGATTTTCGGTTTTATAATTGTAGGCATATTAAGCGCTGGAGCTGGTGGTAGTAAACTTTTACCATTACATAAAGGATTATCACCATTGCTTTGTATGCGTGTATTTATTGTGCTGAGATTTCTAACAGGCGCTGTGCCAATGCTACCATAGCGTGCTGCTGGTGTTGTATTGGCTTGGGCTGTTTCTGTATTATGGCTGAAAGCATCTAGAGCTTCCCATGGATCCAAGGGACTAGTGGTGTTGGGCCTAGAGCGACCGTTAGTAGCAGAGAAATCATCTTCAAAACCGCTTTCGGGTTGCGAAACACTGCCATTATTGGGCGAACTGAAATTGGAATCCGAACTGAAGCTGTCCACACTCAAACAATCGCTATTGGATTTCTGTGTAAATGTTGGTGAACTTGGCGGAGAATCGAAACTGATCAATTGAGCTTCTGTGGTAGCGTTCGAATGCTGTGTATGGTGTGTTGTGGTGGTGGTGGTGGTAGTATTCCAGGCGCTATTCCAATCTGTAGTCAACGAACTAGACGTTGAAATACCATTTGTTGTGCTGCTAGTAATTCTGTTAGTTGCACTAGACGAATTTGTTGTTGTTGTTGTACCATAAGTGGCTGAACCATAAATACGTGTTGCACTATTATTTTGTGTGGAAGCACGTGAGGATTTTTTCTTAAGATGGAATATATTTGTTAAGATATTAGTTGATTGCTGTACGGGTGGTGTGGGTGCTGCACCCTTTTTTGGTAGCACTTTAGGTGGTGGGGGTCTGGGTGGTGGTTGTTTTTTACCACTTACTGTTGTTTTGCCGGCTTGTGCAGCAATACCACCCAGACCATTTAAATTATTGCCGGCTAAAATATCAAATGGTGAGTCATCCCAGTTTGTAGCAGGTGCATAACGCGCTTGGGGAAATTTTCGCGTTATTGAACCGCCGACAGTGCCATTGGCAACACCATTATTTGTTGTGACCGGTTGTTTAGGCGGCGGTGGTAATTTAATTGTTAACTTTGGTACGGTGACATTTGCATGTTGACTGCGTTGTAATTGTTGCTGTTGTTGTAGTTGTAAACGGAGCTGTTCTATAGACGCATTAGCATTTGCCGCCGCATTTTGTGCTCGTGATCCTGGTGGTGCCGGTGCTGGACGTGTTGGTAAGGTCATACTTTTCGTGAATAAAACAGTCTGAAGCCTTTTACCTCGTCGTTCAACTCAATTGAACCGAATAATAATACTGCAATGAAACAAAGAGACGTAACATTATTAGCAACTGTTAAAGCGATGTGAGTGGGTAGGGTAAGTAGAAAATTTGTGTACATAGCTGACCTCTGCTAATTGAAATGACAGTTTAAATTAATACTAAGGTGTGGAATATGGGTTTTACTCATTATATTAACAAAACGTCAAATAATTTTGAAATTTATCACCCTATTATCGGTTATGGAGCATTTTTGCTACCCTGCAGCAAACCTGTAAGGCTATAAAACTGATATGCAATAAAAAGCTTAATTTCGAATTAGACAAGAAGGAATTAAAAAGTATGATTATTTCAATCTTTAATTAGAAAAAATTTAACGTGATTCAGATGTTATAAAACAAGTAAAATTTACCCCAAAAGGGTAGTAACTGCTACCTTTTTTTTTGTTCGAACGTCCCCGGCCACACACTAACCCACCCTCACCCGACCGCGGAGGGCTCGTCCCCATTACGTAGGGACACGTACACACTACAGTCCGGACTGTAGCGGGTATGGAAAAAGTAATGGCAACAAGAACATAAATCAGCTACAGAACTTAATCACAAGCTGAATAAACTATTAATAAACATGAACTACCTATAACTATAATGAAAATACATTTTTATATAATAATTTACAAATTAATGCTAGCATATAAGCTACGTTTTAAATTACAAACACTACAATTAAAATCAATCAAATCGTAATATACGTTAAAATCATTGCATAATCTACGAAAAGGAAAATTACATCCGTAGTTAGTTCTATAGAAATCTAAGGAAAGAGGACGATAGTGCCGTGAAAATCTTGCAGGAATACTGAAATTCAGGTTACGAAGCAAAAACTCAGAATCGATATCACCTCTAACCAGATTAAAAACAAAACAAACACCTAAAACAGTATAAACAAAAAAGTATAAACAAAAGCAAAACCAAATTGCTGGTTTCAGCAAACAAATAATTTACAAGATTTGAACAACTAAATTAAAATACTTTAAATGTTAATCATGAAATATGGTTTATTAAATAAAAGAGTTGAGGCATAATTAATTGTGGAATTTAGTTTTATCTTAATTACTACTGTCTGTTATTATTTTCATTATGATTTTAACTCTCAGTTTTCTGGTCATTCATTTAAACAACAATAATAAGGCCATAAAAGCCTAAGAAAAATGAAAGAAAGAAATTCAATCAGTCATTGAAGTACTTGCCTCTTTCTTGTCACTATCAAAAGCTATAAAAAAAACTGAGTTGAACCGAATTATCACAGTATGAATACAAAACGTTATACATAATAATAAAAAGAAAACAGAGACCACAAGAAGAAATAATAACAACCACACATTTCAGTGAATATAAAGCAATTCACTTACTCTTCACGAATACATATGTTTGTACATAAAGAAACCCCTAACCACACGCGACAAAATGACTCATAATAGTGAAATAAAAAAGTTTTTTTTGTTTTTTTCTGATTAAAATCAAAGTCTAATAAAAGTCTAATTATCAAATTATAGAAAGCGAAATGGATTTCACTGAATTTACGTGATTAAACTACTACAGCCCTAAAAATATCGATAAAATACTGAGGGGTTTGATAATAAATTTTGATAGCGTGTAAAAGATAATTTCTTCTCTTCTTTCCTTAAAATAAAATATATTCGAATGGATAGAATAGAAAATAAAATATATTCGAATTTTAGGAAGGAAATAAAGTAGGAAAATTATAATAAATTGTTCCAACTTATGTTCGAATTTCGAACATATATGTACGTATATAGACCTGATAAGAAGTTAAACTTCGTACAAAATTTCAATGTTCAAATTTCGAAATCAGGCAAATTGAAAGATTTTTTTTTAACAAAATTATAATGTTTTTATAACGGAGAGATCATTGCACCTAAAATTAGATGTTCGAAAGTGGGTTCAAATACGGACTTGATAAGAAATTTTAACTTTTGAATAAATTTTCAATGTTCGAATACAGAAATCAAGTAAATTGGAAGTTTTTTTAACAAAATTATAATACTTTTATAACGTAGAGAGCAATGTAAATTATTTGCATCTAAAATTTGATGTTCGAAATTATGTTCGAACTTTCGAACATTGGCCAGTATATATATAAATCAAATACAGGCTTAATGAGAATTTAAAATTCATACAAAATCTTATTTTTTAAAAAAAAATCCGTGTTCGAAATTCGAAATCGAGTAAACTGAAAGGGGTTTTAACGCAATTATAATGCTTTTATAACGAATGCATCATTGTAAATTATCTGCACCTATAATTGGATATTCGAAATTAGTTTCAATTTTCGAACATAGGCCAAATTGGATATAAATCAAATACAGGCTTGATAAAATGTTAAAATTAATACAAAATCTTACTTTTTTTAATAAAATTTTGATGTTCGAACTCTGAAGTCAAATGTAAGCAAGAAAGTGAGAAAGTTTAGTATTACATTTTTTTTCTTTGATTTAAGACGTCATTGCAAATCATTTGTTTCAAAAATTTAATGTTGAAATTTAAAAGAAGTTAGATTTGGTCCAGATTACAGTGATGTGTAGTAAGCAAAGAATAAAAGCTAACATTTTTAGCTTTGAAATTAGAAAACCTTGTCAAATAAAACGATGTAAAAGAATTAACTTTTATTATTTTGTGTATAATTTGAGAAATGGTGTAAAAATTTCTGTTTGTGGGTTATTTAATACGAAATTGTTTCGGTTAAATACCTGTGTGGTATAGTATACAATATCAATAGTGACTTTGAGGTATTTATTGTATTGCTTTTTGTCTCTTGTTTAAAATTTTTAATTTTAATTTTTTTCTTTTTTGCAAGAAAACCTATACAATTAAATGATTGTTTAATAAATATTGTATTATATTGGCAAATAAATAAAAATAAATCATAATAAATAAATATAAGAACAAAACCAAATAAAATGGGGAGTTATGGCTGGACCTCTAAGAAAATGGTTGGCAACGAAGAAAAAAACGTTTTATCACATAATCTGTTAGCCTATAGGTTTTTAAGCATTTAAAAATCATAAAATATCTAAAAATTATTCCCAATATAATTTTATAACAAGTGTTTGTTTTTTATGTTTACAACACGAAATGATCATTATTTCATAAAATAAATAAATAAAAAATAACTTATATTCGTAGTTCAATAAACTCCCCGGATTATGAGTATGAAATTGCTTTAAAAAAAATAAAAAAAATAAATTAATCCATGTCTATGCTTTTAAAGTTGTTGCATTAAAAATAAAAAAAAAATAAAATATTTATAATATGGAATAGTTAAATAGAAATAAAATTAATGATCCATTTTGGTATGGATTGGATTGTGTGTTTTATAAAAGTGGATCATTGTTCATCATTCATTTGAATCATTATATTGTCCAACTTCAGGCCTCTACTCAACGTATGTACTCATATGTATGTTTAGTATGTATTACTGTTTAGTTTCTGCAAATCTTTTGTTTTCAAATTTAAAATTCTTCATCTCCTTATCAGTAATTTCTTTATTTATTTTATTATTTTTTTATGTTATTGTCTTATATTGTGGTATTATTAAATTCCAGTATATCTTTATTTTTTATAATTTAAATAGACTTTTATCATGTGTTTAAAATATTTCCATTATGCACTTGATTTTTTTATTTCCACACTTTTTAGTTGAAATTACGAGTAACTGATGGCATATTTTGTTTTCGTGAAAATATTAAAAAGAAAAACAATTAAAAAAATATTTATTTTTAAGGGGATTAAGTTTAAATATATGTATTACAATACGTAGATGGTGAATTGAAATTGTCAGTGGTGGCAACACTACTCCTACCAATCAACAACTGTCAAATCAAAATTTGAATACTGGACACATGCAAAACTTGGAATTACTGCAGCCAATGTAATAAACCATATCCACCCTTTTGTAAATGACTCTTATGAAGGATATTGAAAATATTTGAACCGACCTGCGGTAAGTTTAAAATCAAGTCTCAAAACGTCAGTATAAAATGGTTGCTTGCCTGCTGTTGCCATTACGCAGATTTATCTCTGAATGTGTCAGAGATATTCTAATGCCTTCCAAATTGTTACAAAAACAGAATAAACACTGAATTCTAGAAAAATAATAACAAAGACGGACAATATTAGAAGGCAACATTATTATACAAGATCATACAACAGTAGAACGAAAAATAAAAAGTTTCGACGATAATGTCTTTATTGCATAATTAGAAGAGTGTATGTATGTAGCTTCGCAAAATTAATTTTAATTGAGCTTCGCAGAGTAGAAGAGATTCGCAAAATAATCAACTTAGCTAAGATTGCCTTTAATTCTTCCTCACACTGCAGCGAATAGTACCGTTGGTTTTAGCATTTCGTAGTTCTATTGTGAGTGAATGTTGCACTCAAGAGGGAAGTGTATAATAAATTTTATATACATTTATAATATTTTATAAATTTTAAATTGTGCATTTTTTAGCAGCGAATTAAAAATGCTAACTTTACATAACAAAATCGTTGTAATTCATGCTAGTAAATTAACAAATACCTTAAAAGCGAGGTGTTATGTAGGAATGTGCATTGCAATGTGTATGTGTGTGTGTCTATGGTCTCCTTAACAAATTACTTTCTAATAGAAAACCAATAGAAAATTGTGTTTACACAACAATTTTAAATGTTTTTTTTTTTTTAATTTTTTTTTTATTTATCAAGAGCAAAACAAACATGCAAACCTTTGCGCTCACATACATAATTGACGAGAATTTTCGATTGGGGAGAAAAAAAATTGCAATTATTTAATTAATTTATTTCTTTTACGAGGGGTGGTGGTGGTGGTGGTGTTGGTTAGCCATTCATTCATTCGAAGAAGAGTGGGAAGACAAAACAATTTTGTTATTTTCCACATTGAACATTTCATTATTGAATGTTATAGTGTTTGCGGTTACTTTTTGTAGGTTTTTACGCCGTAAGAAAGTAAAGACATTGTATTGATCATAAAAATACGATACAATAAATATTATTTTTGTTTTTTTTTCTTCTTTATTAATATTGCAATTATTATTGTTTATAGGTTTTTATTTTTTATTTCGCTTTATTTTTTTACGCATTCAAATAAAATTCACCTCCGTTTCTATTGATATTAATTTAATTACCTTGGGTCTCGTCTTTTCTTTTTAATGGACTACAAATTTTTGTTAGCAGACTTTAATTTTGGAAAATTCAAAAGAAATGTTTGTGAAATCGTTTGTCATCCGCTGAGTTCGAACCTGAGATGCTTTGGGTATACAGCAAGTCAATTATTGAGTGATTACATATGAACATATATACATAATCGGCCATTACAACCCTTCAGTCAGGATTACTGCCTAGCTTCTCACAACACTCATGTTGTGTGCCTTAATTTTATACTTGAGTGGCGGGGCCTACACTTTAACGTCGACTCCGAACTACAGATTTTTGAGAAACTTTATCATTGCAGGTTTATTTACTCTCAGAGTTTTTGCCAGAAATCTCCTGAGAGGAAGTAGCCGAAGAAATATTTTTTTTTCATATTTCGTTTCGATATCTGGCCTAGGGCTCGAACTCGGGCTTTACGTCTAATAAGCGAACACACTACCTACTAGACTACGGCGGTATTTGAGTGATTATTTTGACAAAACTAAATAGTTGCAATGCTCTGAGGTTAAATATTTGGGCATAAACTTCAACAGTCATCTATCAGCGTTTATGTGATTACAAGCTCCTTCTACATAAAGCGATTTTGAAGCCTATCTGGTGGTACGAAGTTCAGTTCAATGTCTTAAATATCAAACATAAGCCATCTAAGAGTGATAACAAATGCCCATTAAAAATTGGGACACTCGTAAAAATCTAAAAGTATTCAAGGTTAAAGTGGATGTAGAAAGGTGTGAAGATGCGCATCTGAGCAAGCTTGCAGTTCATCCGTATTTTCTGACCCAAACTATCTTAAATATTGGTTGTCATAATCGATAAATAAAAGACAATAATTAAAAGAAATTAATAAAAAAACTATACTCTAATCTCTTAACCGATATCTGTTATGGCAGATTTCTCATAATAACTGACACTTAACCAGTATTTTTGAAAACTTAAATTGAAATTACAAATTTTTGTTTTTGTTTTTATTTTTAATTTGTTTACACCCATAAAAGAATTTTGGTTTTTTTTTATTTTAAATGTGGGTGTGTTGTGCATAATGAATGAAATGAAATTGCATGTGGCAGGCTGAATGCAATTTATATTCATGACAGGTTGAAAAAATTTTCAGAACATTATGCAGGCTATTCCGCTGAGCCTTTGCGTTTTATTACCACAAAAGGTAAGAAATGAAAGAAATGAATTTAAATAAATTTCTTTAAGAAAAAGCTTTCTATTTCAGAAAAAAAAATTTTTGTTTGTTTTTATTTATTTCTTTAGTTTTTGTCTTTTTCTCTTCTTTCTAAATACTTCAATAAAAAAATTATGCAAATGATGTGTTTACGTTATTGTTATTAAACAATTGATCGCTGTTAAATGCTGAAAGACGACTTTCATGTTGGGGTTTGAGTTTAAATGAAAATTTAAAAGAATGAAAAAAAATCAATAAAATAAAGAAAAATCATGACAGATATGATATCGTATATATGTACATAGATAGGCTATAAAAACACCAGTTTAGTTTATTGTTAAATTTTTTTATTATTATTTAATAAATAGTGATTTGACCCCGTGTCAATATTACAATAAAGTGAAAAGTCATTAAAACGGTATAGTATGACCGAATTTAACCAAAGAATATTTATTTGAATATGTACATATGTATATTGGTTGTATAATTTAAAAATGTGGAAATCTTGAGAGTTTATTATAAAGGGCTATCAATAAGACCACAACCTTGTGAATGAAATCATTTTATTTTTCCATACAGTCTTTTTTTAGCTCTGTGCACTTTGACCTAAGTTTATAGAAATTTTTTGGTCCTTTCTAAAACAAGATTTATTAAAAACTAAACTAAAACTCTCCATGAAGGCTAAACTCTCACTTATGCGTAGTTTAGGCCCATTGTAATAACACAAATCAATATTGAACGCAGGGACCAAACAATCCCTATAGTAAGCCATTCTGATTCCAAAATAAATCTAGCAATTGCGGTAATCTTTATTTTAGAGCGTGGCTACATTATAGCCCTATGCCCTTCAGTCGGAATTAGAATGGAATGCCAAGCACGTAGTTCGTTCGCACTGTCCCTCCAATTTTCAACATCAAGTCTTCAACATCAAGATTGTATTCAACCTGATCTGTTCATCATATAGCTCATACAGTTCATGATGCATACCAATGCAGACGGGACCATATACAGTGAGCACCATAAGTGAGTCAACACGCACTATAATTTTAAATTTTCTATTATGTTCTTAAGTATAAAAAAAATATCTTTTGTCATTAATTGTTGTTTTTGTTTTAACATTTTTAAGTAATAAATAAACGTTTTTATTTTTGGAAATTTATTTGACTATTCTCATTTACTTTCCTCGCTATCCTAAGAAAATGAATTATTTCAGTGGTGTTTACTAACTTTTGGCGCTCACTGTACATATTTTACGAAGATTTTTTCCTAAAAAACTACAAGCACAGCTTCATTTGCCTCTACCCAGAAAAGGTTTCAGGAGTAAAAAAGATGGCATATGTAGGAAGAAAGTACAAAGCTTTTTAGTTGATAGGTCCCTATTATCAACAAAAAATTTTTTTTATTGTTTTATTGTATTAAATTAAATTAATTAACTTATTATAAATTATTAACTTAACGTCTCTCGTTGTATTTTATTAAAAAAAAACCATAAATAAAAGAATTTTCTTTATTGCAAATTAATGCAATTAAAAAGCAAAATTTTCATTTAATAACTGCCCTTAATTAATGCTTCACCTAAAATAAAGAAATAAGAAAATATCAGACCAGATCAGATCTATGGAATGAATACAGAGAAACAAAGAAATTTCTTTGTTTAAAGCAAAGACAAGAAAAAAGGCTTTAAACAGAAAGCTGAGGTTAAAGTTTATTTATTTTTTAATTTGTAATAATAAAAGAAAAAGAAATGAAATGCTTGATAATTTTTAAAATTAAAAAAAAAATAAATTAATTGCAGTGTTTTACACTCGTATTATGTTTTTGTTTTCTTTTTTTTTTTTTATCAAAATTAAATGTTATTTGAAACGGAAGTTTTTGAATAAAAACAAAATAACGATAAAAAGCAATTTTTTTAATAAAGTGGCATTTTTTACTTTTAATTCATAAAAAAAGAATTGATTTCAACAGAATTTTATTAATGGGGGCGGTTAGACGTATTTTTTTCTGTATAAATTTTCCCATTTTATTCGGGATTATATAAAATAGTGGAATGGCCATTATAAAATAATTCATAAATTTGCAATGAAGTCTAAAGAGAAGGTTAAAGAACTTCTTGGAAATCAAAAAAATAAAATAAAACAAAACCAAATGTTGATAAAGAACGTGCATCAAATTCAAATAATTTTTTACTCGTACATAAATATAGAATCTGGAAATGACGTTTTTTTAACCGTATAGGAGGGGAGTATTTTTAAATTGCATGGCATAATTTAAATTCTTTAAAACAATGAACCCAAATAAGAGTTCAATAATTCCCACCAGAGATTCAATTAATTTTTTTTATATTCATTCTTTTATTTTTTTTTTTTTTCAATTGAAGAGCATTGAAATTGAAATTCATTCTCGCTGTCAAGACACATTCAAATAAAGAGTGTTTAGCATAATAAAATTTAATTTTATGAATTTTTACGTTCCCATGTTACATTTCAATTGATGTAGAAGAAAAGGATACAAAGTTATTCAAACTGATGAATAATCGAGTCGAAGGAGAGCTGAATAAATTTGCAGAGACTGAAAGCGTTACAGATACGGTTGGGCCTGCATTGTCTCATTGCAATGTGCTCACTGCAGAAAATAGCGCTTCTGCTAATTCCACTGCGTTTTCTGCAATTGAGCCTATATTACAGCTCATTATGATGTATTTTGCCTTTGGATTTACATATGTATGTATATGTATATCCATGTAAAATCCAACTCATACAACAATTAAAGCGACTGAATCATTGGTTAGGTGGTAGAGCAATAGTCAAAATTTTCTTCATCAGAGAAACTCATTTCTCACTCAGTGGTTATGTCAACCAGCAATAGTCATTTATTGTATCCAGAAAAAGTGATTGTTTGATGTACATTATGGCCTAGTGGTATCATTGAGTCGTAATTTTTGTAAAATGATGCAGAGAAAGCCATACATACATACATAATGGGCCCTTCAGTAGCTTCTCACACCACTCATGTTGTGTGCCTTAATTTTATACCTGAGTGGTATGACCTACAGTTTAACGTCGACCGCGAACGACAGATTTTTGAGAAACTTTATCATGGCAGGTTTATTTATTTATTTATTTTATTGCTGAGAGGAAGTCGCCGAAGAAATATTTTTTCATATTTCGTTTTGATGTCTGGCCTAGGGCTCGAACCCGGGCTTTACGTCTTATAAGCGAATACACCACCTACTAGACTACGGCTACTACATCCAGAGAAAACCGTTACAGTCAATTCTTTTTATTTACAACCAACACTCAGGGGATGACCCCTACCAATTTTGTGGATTATGCTGAAACTAGAGGATTAGGTCATGGGAGCGAGAAGAAAAGGGAGTTGTGTTTATGGATATTATAATAGGATGATTATAGAAAAATCTCCACCAGGAAGAGAATTCCACATATGGAAAGGGCGACTAAAGAAATAGATCCACTAATTAATCGATCAATGTGCTTTATGTAAAAATGTCTAATTCATAAGCGACTTTTTTGGTCTGCAATTGAAAATTTTGCACTACAGGGTATGTGATTTCAAATAGATGGAAATACAACACGATCGATTTTGGCTTCATTGCGTGAAAAGTTTTCAGAAAGAGTAATTTCACTTTTGTCAACGTCGATTGGCCAAGAAGGGCATGCAATTTGACAGCGTTAACACTTTTCATGGGGCTATGTTAAAGCCCTTAGCTGCGTGGATAATCCACTAACATTTAAAAACCAATACTCGTCAATTTTTTAGCGAAAAAATGGTTGAAAACTAGCCCAAAAGGATAGGACTTTCAAAATCTAAAGGTGCTCATTTAAATGACATTCTATTTCGTATGTAACGGCAGAGGCAAGATTCAAAGATTATAATGAAATAAAAGTTTCATCGAAAACATAGCTTTTTGTGAGTTGTAATTAAATTTTGCTTTTGAAACCGAAAAACGTGTAACTCAAAATCATTTTAAACTGCAGAATAGATGAATAATGGTGTCATATCTGCTTTCTATAGTACAATGAACAATTTTTCTTTCTTTCTTTTAGAACAAAATCTTTGTATTTCGAAAATCTTAAAAACAAAAGGTGTAAAAAAACAAAACTAAAAATTGACAAACAGCGTTTACTGTTCTCCAAAAAAAATCGGCAACAATTAAAAAGAAGTTTTTGACATGTGGCCCATCTTTCTACAAATAATACAATGATAATTTTTTTTTTGTTTATTTTTCTACGCAAAAAAAAAAAGAGATAAACTAGGTAAACAAGTGTTTTATAACTTTGTTTTTATTTTTTTCAGTTTATTTTGTTTTTATTTTTATTCACTTTAGGACTCTTCTTCTACTCAAGTTCTTTATTATTGTTTAACAAAAAAAAAAAAACACTCACTTTGTTTTTAGCACTTCGTTACACATGTCGTCGTATCATCACCTGCCTGTTCTACTTTTTTGAGTGTGTCAATACATTTTTGTTTACTACTTTTTTCCTATTCTCTGTACAATTGTTGTTGTATTGGAAACCATAAAATTCTTTACAATAAATTGAGACAAAAAAAAAAGATATATTTTACAGCATAAAGTGTACATATGTTATATACAGAGTATGTACATATGCCTACAAGCTTTCCTGAATTATTAAGAATATGCTGTGCATATATGCATGTAAATCGATTGACTCACCTCAATATGTGCTCATACAGCTCATATAACTGTTGAAAGGAGCAGAACATATGTATGTACGTATGTTACATACCTATACGGCATATACAGGTACTTTAGTGACGTGCCAAGTGAACTATAAAATGATTTGATTGATTTTATGCACTGATGTTGAACAAAATAAGCAAATACGATAAAACATTTTACATACATATATGATTAAATACTTCAGAATAGGAATTTATGTTTAGTTTTGCACTGCCTCGTGTCAAAATAAAATATGGTGATTGCCTCAATTTTCTCATCAACGTAGAAGTGTGAGAAGTGACGTCACACAATATATTTCTATATTTCTATTGGTAAATAATTTTTATTGGATTCTTGGAATTGGGCTTCTTTTTCACATCAAGTCTGATAGAGCACAAGATTTCCACATCACGCTTAAGAAATTTATATTTTCTGCACATGTGCGACAAATTATATTACGTCTTATATATATTCTATTGGTTAATAATTTGTAGCAACTTTCCTGTAGTTGTTGTATAAAAATAACAACCAAGGAAAATCTAACGTTGTTGTAATTTTAAGTACGTATCACTCTAGTTTTATAATAAATTAAAGAAATTTTATAATAATAAAATAAAAACATTTGTGCATATTTTCTCATTTTTTTTTCAAATTATTAAAATTCTCAGAATACAATTTATTTAAATTTCCAGCCTTAAAATAAAAATACAAACAAATTCTGGGAATTTCCGATAGACTACTAGCACAATTATCTTACAAATCTTAAAAACAAATAAAAATTATTTGCTAAAAAAAACCATAAAAACATCAAAACATCGAGTCGGTTAGATGGAACTTCTAAAATATGAAGCAAAAATAAATTAAACAAGTATGTATTTAGTACACATTTAGTATATGAGTCACAGATTTACTAAGCATATCAACTTTGACCCAGTTTTTAAGTTTTAAATTTTAACTTATCATACTAAAAAACAAAACTGTAAATAAGTATTGTTGTAAGCATTTTATTACATATAAAAACAAATTGTTTTTTTTCTTTTTGTTTTTTTTTTAGTTGCGTGAGTACATAGTATAAAACGAATACAATTAAATATAAAAGTAAACCAACTGGTTTTATATATGTACCATAAATAAATAATTTTATTGCGATACAATATTATTTCTAATTAAACATTGTTGCCAAATGTTTACTGAAAAAGTCTTTGAACTTTGTAGACAATGCACATAAAATTTCTAAGAGTGTACTGAAGGGTACTAGCAAAACAATGTCATTATTTTAATTACACAAAAAAGAAAAACGAAATATTTGCCAATATTTACATACGTTTTAAAATATTATCACATGCCGGCTTTATAAAGAAAAAATAGCCACCTACTTTTTTTTTTTTGGTATTAAATTTATAAATATTAAACCATAATTGATAACATTTAATAATAAAATGTTTTCCTATTTATAAAAAATAAAAAACAAACGCCACCATAAATTGATGGAAATGCCCTACAACAATAAAATATTCAATGTACCAAGTACGAAATGGTATACGATATTGTTTTTATAAAACACACTAACCACACAAACATGTCTCGCATTAATAACAACAATTATAATGAAAATATCACATAAAACTACTCTCTGGAGTAATGACAATTACATTAGAGAGTTAAATGCAGAGAGCATACATACGTAATAACAGAGAAACAGAATTTTGTGTGATAATACAATTTAAACAACAATGGCATTACCAACACTATGACACACTCTGACTTATTACATGACTTTATAATAATATTGGCAACCAATATAAGAAAAAGAATCTATAAAAATAGGAAATTTACAATTTTGATAAGCGAAATGAGAGAGAAATGGCGCTATTCAACGATATTTAGAACGCATTTAAATTTAATTACATTTGTTGGACACGAAAACTAAAATAAGTATGTATGTTTTAATCAAAACTGAACGTGACTATTTTCCTTGTTTTAATTTGTTTATTGCAAAAAAGAAATAACTAAACTAGACAGACAAAAATACAAATTTGACGTAGACAGAAGAATTTCGCAAAATAAAAAAACCAAAAAGAAAACAAAGCAAAAAATAAAAAAAAACTGCAAAAAATAACAGGCGTAAACTAAAAGGGGTGGTTGATTATTCAATATAATAAAAAAAGAAAATTGAACAGCAATTCATGGAAATAAATAAAATAACAATAGAACACAAACGACACAAAAATTAACACGTCAAAAACTTAAAATAAATAAAAGATGTTTTTGCTTCTACATAGAACTGTGAGAAAAAAACGGTAGAGACTCACTTTATTCACAATACAGATGAGAGTGAATGTCATTGAAATTAATTAAAACAATTTAAAAATACTCATCATCTCTAAGTATAAGCAAGATTTGTAAACTTAATAAAAAAAAATTATTCTTTTCAGGTTTTAAAAATAATTTTACTTCGTATAAAATATAAGCAACAGTTTTTTAATCTGAACCCAAATTCATAGTTTAAACTTAAGTTAAGTCGCATAAAGACTAGAATTGGTTGATATATCCGGCAAAAAAAAATATTTCAGGTGTACAATATGGACTAACTTTTGTTTCAGGTAGCAACTAATTAAAAATCTACTGTATTACACCGCCTAGTGGTTCAGCAACCTTGCGATGTGTTAGCAGCCGCAAGACTATGATAGGAGGAGGCTTTGAATTTATCCAACAATTCTCTTAAATATTCGATACTAAAGGAACATTAGAAAAAATATAAAAAGCAAGATAGAAGGAGGTTCTATTATTCACACGACACTGGTTAATTTCATACCGAGCATTTCGGATGGATGGAAAATTTCTAAAGAAGTTGGTTATAAATGGCCACGTGACTATAGAAAGTCAAGAACAGTTAAGAGCGACACTGCTGATATCGCTATAAGAAAAACCAGTAGCCATAAGGTTGTCTGGACCTTTTTGTTTAAGGAATACCGAAAATCTCTAAACAACCTTGAAATCATGTCGCGAAAGTCAATGTTGTCAGGACCGACATCGCATGGCAAACTTATGAAACCACTTGGCTTCCTATTATAAGAATTAGAGAAATCACTAAACAAAATGGCGCTACCTGTCTCTCATACATTGTGACGCGAGTAAAAAAAGACAAATACGGTCTAGACCAATAGCACTAATGGCAATACAAACAAGATGGTATTCAGGTGTGGTTACTCTCGATCAGATTTTACTGCTACTAAACGGCCTAATAGGTTCATAAGTTATTTTTTCTACTAATGGTTAATTTTGTCCCATCAAAGCGTTTACATTAACCGTGTTCTTTATCTTCTTCTCATCCGTCGAAAACTTTTTTTCTGCCAACGAAAAACCATCGTCCAAAAAAAAGAAAACGATTACCATTAACTTTTAAGCTTATCAGAAAACAAAAATAACAAGAAATCTACAAACGGAAGTAACAATTACATAATTACTAAATGAATTTATTTCAAATAAGTAAACCCTCCATTTACACAATTTTATGGGAAATATTTTTCAATTTAATTGCATTTAAAATAAATTAAATTAAAACATATGACTTGTAGTATCATTCCTCCAGAAAAAATTTTAACAAAAATGCGACCTTGAATAGACTTTTTAAGAATAACTATCAACGCTATCTTCTAATGGCTCTTAAATATGTATTTATCTTATTTTCTTTCTTGACTGATAACGAATTACCGGAATTAAAAAGAAGAACAAATTATAATTTTGTGATAAAGTGATACAACTTACCTTTCTAAAACTTTCTATAGGTGGCGGTGCTGATTGTTCGTTGTTTCAAGACTATGCAGCAGTGAACGATAACAATGTGGGGGAGTATTTAAGGCTTTCAAAATATTTTTTCTATTTTATTTTCAGTTGTCGTAACAACAAAATGATGTTTTAATTATAATTTTTAGTATTGAAACACTAAAATATAAAAAACAAATATATTTTTTATTATTTTTAAGAACTTATTATTTAAAAGAAATGGTGTAATTTATTGCTTGTTTATTTAAAATATTGTAATGTATTGACAACACGTGTTAGTTGGTAATAATTTAATTAGAATTACTTTAGCACACAGTATTTAAAGTCTCGAATATTATTAATGAATTCCCATTATATTAAAAAAAATATATTTATTTTGCCTTTAACAAGCTAATGAATGTTTTTATTTTCTCATACAATAATATTTATTTTTAATATTTAACTGCACACAAGCATTGTTTTTAGTTTGTTAAACTGATTACATCTCCATTTTCCACTTTTTTTAGGAGTTAATTGTTTGTTCTCTCATCAATCCAGGTGAGCACTACTCACTGGCTGAAGGTATGAGTTGAGTTAGTATGGGTAGTTGCTGTGTTTTGTGTAGAAGAAAGAATCGTTTCGTGTTAAAAATGACAATTACGAGAAACAGACAACAAAAAGATGACCTCCTCGTTTGCACACAAAAAAAACCCCGCGCTCTTTCTCTTTCGCTCTCTTTGTCAACATCGTTTGTTTATTAAAAATAAAAATAAAAAAACCACTGAACCAATACTAGTACAACGATAGACAAATGAATAATAAAAATAAAGAAGCAACAACAACGGCAAATTCATTCATTAGGGTATTTTTGCATACTCCGGATAAATTCCTAAATATAAAGCAAAAATCACCAAAGTTATCAATATTTAATGGAATTTTTTTTAGATTTGTGAAAGTATTCAAAATTAAAAGGGAAAATTTATTTTAAAACTTTATATATTTAAGTTTTAAAAAATTTTGCTAGAAATGAAAATTTAAAACAAAGAAAAGGACAACAATTTGTTCTAAGTCCAGGTACACAAAACTCAAGGTGTTGAATTTTTAGGGAAGTTGGAAAAATAATGCAAAGAGTTACATATTTGTCCGTACCGTCAAGTTCATTACTTTCTTCATTATTTCCTTATCCATAATATTCTACATGAAATGACGACACGAACGTTAGTTTGTAGACACAAGTTCAAAAGAGAATTGAAAACAGGTTGACCAAGTATGCATAATGTGTGTAAATCGGGACTAACTTAAAACGTAATCTAAGCCTGGTAACTGCAGCAAATACTAACTATGATTCGGATGGTTCCACATGTGGTCTCTCAGCCTCATTAGAACAAGATTTTCTTTTCACATTAAATGGCGAAAAGTTCAGTTAAAGGAATGTAGTGTACATCAAGACCCATTACGATGCTTCCAAAGAAATGCAGGAGAAATTTACGGAATTATTAAGAGTAAATCCAGAATGATGGCATAAAATACAAACTAGACAATATAATTACCAAAATGCTTGCGAAAATTGTAGTTTTGCTAGCGACTAAAAAGGATTATTTTATGAAACTCTTTATGCTAAGACCGGTGAAGCTATGTTATGTACATTTTTTTTTTAACATAGCTGACGTTAACGAGAAATATACAACATTCAAAGAGTAGAAAAAGTCTGTTAAAATACTATTGTGTTTAAGTTATTCTTATCAAAAGTGTATTCAAATGTCCAAACAGTAGTGACAGTAAAAAAAATTATAGCGCCAAATCACGTGAAAATTCCTACTGCAACTAAACTAAAAACGGTGTTTTAAAGTGTTTATTTAAAAATATACCAAGAAAAACAAACAGAAACAACAAAGCACTTGCGTCACCAAAGAATTACAATAATAAGAGAAAAAATGCTAAGACGCCTTTTGCACGTTCAAAGTAGTTTGAAAAGTCTTCTGTTTGTATGAAAGAGGCGAAAAACAAGGGTGAATTGTTACTTTGCTGTACTCGCAAAGTTGCTTTGTTCTTAGTTTGTCTTCTACCGATAGTTGTATACACAACAACAAAATATCAAGAGTTTGTCAAACTACATTTCAAAGTACTTAGAACGTGCAAAATCGAAACAAAGTTTAAAAGAAAATGCAAAAGACTTTGAACGTGCAAAAGGCGTCTAAGGACACACAAAGAACACGTTACAATAACAAAACTATATAGAAATACCAAGAAAGATAGAAATAAAATTAAACAACAGCAACTCGAACTTGCCAGACTGAAAATAAAGTATAAATCGGCATGGCGACACATCAAATTTAACTGGTCAAATTTACCTAAGTGTTGGTAATATTTATTTTGCTTAGCACAGCAACATATCAAAATTATACCTACAAGCTTCTTTATATAATTGTTTTGAAGAAGGAGAGAATATATGATTTCAGCAAAGCTAGTAGTGAAAATCAAAAGTATTTGGATGTTCTTCACACTCATCTCGGCCTACATAAAGTATGTAAGTATAAATAGGTGAGTTTGATCTGTTAATCTGAATCGTGCATATCGAAGGTGTAGCAAAATGCGCGTTCTATCTTTATAGTATAAGGATCGTGTAATAAAATTGACAACGCAAATATACCTTAAGAATGCGTTGTCTATTTCATTAAATAAACAAATTTATGTAAAATTGCAAAAATGCTATATCAAGTTTAAAGTTGGCTTTGCAAAGTCTTGTATGGAGATGAGTACTCAGTTTGATGTACTTGCAAAGTTATTTCGTACTTCATTTATCGGTTATAGATGAATGCATAAACAACATCAAAACATCAAAAGTTTGTTAAAGTTATGTTTGAATGTTCAGAAGCTAAATATGGTTTAAAAAAATTAAAAAGTTTACCAAAGTAATCTTTGAACACGCAAAAGTGGTCACTTCTTGAATCCATAAAAAATAATGGTGTTTGAAAGATACAAAACCTAACAACAACATTATCATCATTATATTAGACAATGACTAGTAATAACGTTGACCATTATGCGTAGGTGAAAACAATTAAGATTTACAAAAAATTACATAAGAAAACCTGATATTTGTTTTCATTATTTATTCACATTTTTCCATGTTGCTGGTGGACTAGATTTTAAATGTTGCATTTGCTTATGAAAATTCAACAAAAAAGAAAAAACAACCCTCCAAACAAGTAACTATCAATCCCGTTAAATTACACTGTCCATATGTCGTGACAACTCTACCCTTATTAAGAAGGCATTAAATAAATGGCAGCTGGCTGGCTGACTGCCTGCCTGCCAAGCTGACGACTACTACTTCTACACAAAATGAGATAAAGGAAATTTGAAAATAACTTCCTTTTTGCAAATACAAATTATTGTTGTGCGTTGTTGTGTCTCACACATTTTAAGCATTTTTAAGTTTAAGTAAATAACTCGTTTCTTTTATTTAAATTTTTTATCCACATTTCTTGTTTTTTCTTTTCATAAATTGAAATCGAAAAACTAAACTTGTTTAACCACTTTTATTTTGTTATTCTCGTTAACTACACATATGTATTACGTTATTATTGCTAACCTTTTTGTTATGGATTAGGAAACACTCTATTTATTTAACATTTAATATCTCAGCACTCTCGACCGAATTCAACTGGATTTATTTAGATTTTATTTTACTTTTTTCGTTTTCCTATAGCAATCTCACTTTTTCTTTTAATTTTTGCTGTTTCTGTTTGATTTTATTTGTTGTTTACGTATTTCTTTATTTGTCAAACAAAGAATAACAGCGTTCGTTTTAATAAATTGTAATACTTTAGACAAGAACAAAAATTATTTTTTCTTTTCTTTCAAACTCACAACAACTATATTCCACTCTTTACTGCACGAACTCTTAACACAAATTACGACAACTGGTGGTGTTATTACTGAATCAAAGCCGTGCACACATTACAAATAACGGCGTAGAGAAAATATTGTTAATTACTTAAATTGACGGCGGAATTTTACTTACCTGACCGCCTTGTAAGTTGTTAACAAAATATACTAATAATATGTGTACTATTTTTGGAAATATTGTTTTCATATTAAAAAAGAAGAAACAACACAATTATAGTGAAATAACAAAAAAAAATTAATGGCTGCTATACAACTAAAAAAAAAATAACGCCGTTGTCGAAACTTAAAACGGCTTTCAATTGAGCAACGACTTTACGCAACTGGTTGTTAACGTTATGAACCCCTTTATAAATGAAAATATAAGTTATAATTGGCAAAGCCATTTGTTAATAACGTTAAATATCGTCTAAAACAGTGTTGTTTACTTATTCTAGACACGCACCGTCCAAATCACGATATACAGTACGTGGATTTGTGGGAATACAGTACTCAATCTCCAGCCTTGGCTGCCTTTTTAATTATGCTGTCTCTATATAGAACACTTCCTCAGTGATATCAAAGGCTAAGCTATATAAAATAAAATCTCCTGGAGGCACCAAGGAGGTATCCGTCAAACAGTATAATGAACTACTGCCTACGAACTTATTTTCATAACGTATTCAAGCTTAGAAACGCACTAACCCGTGATTGGAAACGTTACTTGAAACCAACCTATTTAATAGAAGATACCAAGACCGCCAAGCACCGTTCGCAGTTACGATGTACAAATCTGAAAAAATCACCTCCCAGATCAATTCTTTAAAATTTATAGTGTTATTGCATTATTGTTAGTGGTGTATTATCCCAACTATTATAGATCAGTCTTGGTTGGAGTTAGATTTGCATTGTCCACGATTCGGAAAAGGTTTCTACGTAAAAACTTTTTGATGGGCTTGCTGCTGAATTTTATGAAGTTGTATCTAAAATAGATAATTATTTTTGTCCAAAGAACTAGAAAAATTAGTTGTTTCCTAAGTACCACTATTGATAGTTAGTTTCGTCTTTACATATACCACAAGAAAACTATTTTTGTGAACACATAACAGGGAAGCTAGAAGAAACTTAGAAGAAAAATATTGTCTTTTGTAATATTTGTTTTTTTTATTGATATTTTTAATTAAAAACTTAAATTCCATTTCTCTAAACACTTTATTTTTTAAATACAACTTATTTAAAATAAATTAATTTCAAAAAATATTTAAATTTGTTTTCTTGTTTGTTTGTTTGTTTGCCGAAATAGAATTTGATTGTTAACAAAAATTATAAAAAGTATACAATTTAAATTAAAAGTTAAAATAGAGAAACTTTACCAGCCAAACACTTGTATTGATTATTAAAAAGTAGTTTTTTTTTTTGTTTTTCTTTTTTAATAAAAAAAATTAACTAAACTGTGTTTAAATTAATTAATTTTTTAGATTGGATAGTGGAAAAAGGGAAAAATTAAATTAATTGCCACTTGATTGGGCATTGCTTAAATTTAGTTTTTTTTCTATCTTTTGTGTGGAGTTTTACTATTATGAACTAAATTATTACAAAAAAAATTAATAAAAAGAGATGAAATAAACAATATGTATTTAAAATAAGAAAAAAATAGTTGCAAACTATATATATATATATAATAAATCAATCATATTAAGAATCATAAAATAAAACCAATACATTTATATGTAATGTTTCATTTTCATATTTGTTGAGGCAGATAGCCAGCGGCTTCTGTGTTGATTTGCTTAGTGTTTACTTTTGTTTTAATGGTACGACGACAAATTGTGACATTTAAGCTAAGCTTAAAATGACTCACGAAATTACACAGCTGCTCTTTTCTTGTGGATTACCATTCTCATTTTCAATTAATAACAATAGCTGATGGAAAATATCAGCAACAGACTAGATGAGAGAAAGGGAAGCAAAAAAGGAAACAAATTTAAAATTTATTATTTTATTTAATCTGTTAAATGGTTACCAAGAAAATAACCAACCACCCACCTCATTTTGTTTAGCAGAAGTTTCTAAAAATGCAGCACGCCACGATTCAGCTAATTTTCTACCTTCTTCCGTAGAAACTGTACGTTCTTGATGTAAATCAGTTTTATTGCCTACCAATACCACAGGTACACTATATTTGTAAAACGAAATAAAAAACGAAGCAATGGTTAAGTAATATACGAAATAAATTTCATTTACAGAATACAACTTACTATTTTTTGCCCATAACATCTAATAATTTTTCGTATATAATTTTAATAACTTCGAATGACTTTTGACTGGTTATTGAATAGACCAGAACGTAACCATGAAAATCAAGACTATATTCTACCGGAAATATACTATATTCATCTTGTCCAGCTGTGTCAACCAATTTCACGCCATAATCTTGGGAATTTACTCGTGTTACTTTTGTAAAAGCTGCATGAAATAAAAAATGTTTATAGATTTATTAATGCCGTATGTATGTATATGTATGTATTAATGTTGTATCTACTTATAATGTGATATAAAAGTGTTTATAATTGCATGTCTACCTATAATTTGTTGTTTATTTAATAAATTTATTGGATATCGATCCATTTTAGCCAGTTAAATATGATATTTTTAAAAAGATAATGGCATAACTGAGATTTTTTTATCAGCAGTGGCGTGTTTTGATAAGAAAACGAATCTATCTATAGCTATGACAATAAAGGGGGGTGCAAAAATAATCTTAAATGTGCATATGCTTTAATTTTTGCAAATTGGGTCAAAATATCTGAAAGGTAGCGTAAATGTCTATGAACTCGTCATGAATATCATAAAATTTAGGTATTTTAATTTAATCGCTGGAGGATATTCTACTTCTCTCTATTGTAGAGCCTCTACTGTTCATATCATCATTGTAGCGTCGGACGTATTAAATTTGAAGAGAGCATAATCTCCGGAAAAAGAATTAGCATACTTTCGGATGACCAGTAGCATTCCGAAAAACTGCAAAACAGACATGGCACTCCCACCAAACTTGGGGGTAGTTTTCCACATTGGAAAACCTATTATGAAACCGCAGTCTTAAGATTAACAATGTGTTATTGGATTCCATTAATGTCGTAAGTAAAACTGTAGGAATATTTGAATAGAAAAAGATCTACACTGACCGAATGTTTGGCATCGAATTGTAGATGAACTTTTCATGATAAAAGAGCTATTTTTATGCGTTATGACTTTTAGTTTTATAATACCCATTATATTAAAAAAGTAAATCACAAAAAGAGTGAAAAGTAATGCAATGTTATAGTTAATGCATTTAATATATAGCTTTTAGCAACAATAATCGATAAATTACCAATAAATCGATATTAAATATAATCATTCATAATCTCTAAACGAGCTAATAATGGATTTTGGTTATACACTTCTGAGGTAAGAATTATTAACGTTTATAAATAAAGTTAACAGCTTCTCTAGCCCAGCCCAGCTAATAACGCTAGTATTTCGGCTGAGTCATATGCGAGCAATTTATTTTAGTATTAGTAATTACACCAAATTCTTTTTAATTAGTCATAACAACCCTTCAGTCAGGATTACGACCTAGCTTCCTACACCATTCGTGTTAATTTTATACATACATGGGTAACGGGACCCACAGATTAAAGTCGACTCCGAACGACAGATTTTTGAAAAACTTTTCAAGGCAATTTTATTCACTTTCAGAGTTGTTGCCAGAAATCTGCTGAGAGGAAGTCGTTTTGATGTCTGACCTGGGGTTTGAACCGTGGCCTTACGTCTAAAAACCCAACACACTACCCACTAGACTATGGCGGCTTCAACGCCTAAAATGTTCATTCTATTTCAACATAAACAAGTCTTTGGATCATATATTATATAGAGCCTGGTCGTAGAACTGTACTGTGGTGTGATCCGGAAGTAGTAAGATATTTGGATATTTCAAAACTAATTTCCGAAAGAGCAAAGGGGACTCTTCTTAAAATATGCTTTCAATACTGATTGTAAATACAAAATTGTATCAAAAAAAGTTAATGCTTGACGGTTTACTTTTAGAATGGAAAGGAAGTAAAAAAATAACATAATGATCTGACAAGTTAATGTGTACAATGCTATCATGGATGCTACTACGCCAATGAATACGAACAGCTGAGTATAAGATTTCTCAAGATAGATTTGATTGATGTGGCATATAAAATGAAAAAAAAAATATAAATTATTTCAGCAATAGATCAGAAAAAGGTCAATAATGTCATAAATTGTTTTAGTCTGTAAAACAAAATAAACTATGTATTAAGTGGTATGCTACTCGTATAATATTAAATGAAGAAACTTAACTTCACCTTGACATAAAACCTTAAAATTGTGTGTAACGATTTTAAAAGAAAGTAGGTTAACTGGTCTGATGATGTACAACCAAATTGTGGAAACTAAAAGAATAAAAAATTTCGCAGTAATTACAGTATACGGAACTACGCAGTTTTTGCAAAAGCAACAAAAACAAAAAAAGAAGCAGTTTTTTACTATCTTTTATACAAAACTTTATGCGTTTCTTTTTCAAATTCTGATTCTATACAACGAGACGACAATCAATATTGATCATTGTGAGTGACCCTCTCTTTCCAAGAAATTTATAAGCAAACATGAATTTCAATTGAACAATTGACAGAAATTTGATAATTGATTTATGAATAACGCGATATACTCACTATTTTCTATTGTTGGATCATATGAATCGACAAATTGTCCCTCAACAAACTGGATACTCAAGGAGGATTTGCCTGTAAAAAAAGACACAACAACAAAATGTAAAAAACATAACATGGAATTTTTTTTTTCTTTACAAATTAAAAGTACAACAACAAATACAATGTATTCGTTTAATTTAAAAGAATAAATAAAACGCAAATAATTAAAACAAAAATAATAATAATTATACACTATAAAACAAAGACACAGAAAATAAAATAAAAAATGTGAAAAGCAACGAAAGAGGAACGATAGAATATAAGAAAAACGTAGACAGGAATACTTACCCACACTTCTATAGCCCATCATTGCAATATTACGTTCTTTTGGTGGCATTTTATTTAATTGCTTTAAACACTACGCACAACAATTATTGTCACTAAACACTTAATTTATGATATACTTTTCTGTTGTATAAATTTTAAATCAACTTTTTTCTAGTAGCTCTTTAAAATTGTGATTTTTTCCTTAATACCAGTATGAATTATATGAACCTCACCTAAAATGTCTCTTTTTTTTGTGTTACTAACCTTTCAGAGTTACCAAAACCTTAAAAAAAAACCTTACAAAAAAATGCATACACAATTTAAAACAATTATAAATCAAAAGCAATGTATAACTTTATTATGTTTTATAATAACATTAAAATTATTTAATAACATTAATGCGTTGTTTATAAGTGGATATATTTTGTTATTTAAATAAATAATGGCAACTTCTATGGACATATGTTATATATTTATAAGGACATCTCTTTCTAGCTTAGGCGAAATAGTACAAGTACAACAGCTGGCTCTAATAAACAAGTTACCAGATGAATGATATCAAGTGATGTAAGCGTTTTTTATGGTATACAGTTTTTAAAAATATTATGACATTTGTTTTTATTTTGCATTGAATAATTTTTACGATTAAATTCACACACACCACGTGGGTGGTGTAAGAAGCTAGGGCATAATTTGATTAATTATTGTGTAAATAAACATACATACAATGCGCGTGAACCGGCACATACGACACATTTTCGGTTTACTGTTGGTACGGTAATAGTGGTCTATCCGACGAAAAACTAGATCAATCTGGGTTCAAATTCTGGAGAAAAGAACCGAGTCTTAATTCCTTTTAAATAATACATCGACAATGAATTTAAATTTTATTATTTAGACTAAAAGTACGGAATGTACGAAACATAAGAAATGAAAACACAATAGTAGTCCGATGGTAATTTGAAAACAATTCAGAGCTTGTAGGATGCCATCTCCCACATACATATGTTACAATGAAAACTGTTAAGTACTTTTATTACACACTGTAGATCTAAGCTGTTTTACACCAATAAATATCATAATCAAAACAAATAAACGTAAATATGCATTTCTGTGTTGCCATATCATTTATACAGCTTATTGTTGTTTTTATACCAATTTCTTATGTTTTGACATTCGCATTCATTTGTGATTTTTTACAGTAAAAAAATCATTAGTTTTATTTGTTAGTAAATTAAATTACTTTCCGTGAGGATTTACGAAGTTTAACCAGGCAACATGTCTTTGTCTATGAGACTATTCACATCGTCACGCAATGGTAATAAATAAAAATAGTTAATAAATAATAAAACAAGAAATTATACAAAACCATTGAAATTACCAAGAACTTCGTATTTATAATAATTGAGGTTATGGTCACTTATGTCATCAAAACGCAAAACAATTGGATTCCGCAAAGGATTTTAAATTCACTCTGCAAAAGATTGCTTGTATTTTAAGTGGATGAGGTATAAGTGTGAAAAAAGTTGGAGCAGAGTGTGAGAATCTTATTTTTATGATGTTATTAAAACCGAATGAATTCCCCGCATTTAGTGTACACCGGCCAAGTATTATCGCTGGTGGAAAGTTTGCTTCCGAGAGAATTTATTTCATAAAATGGAAAAATCAATTTGACTGCTCTGTAAATAAACCTTAAATATAAAACACGAATCGAAATGAAAAGTTAATTTATGTTGACGTCGGTTCCCATGTTTTATTTACACAGCCACAGAGCAATGGTGAATAAGAGTGTTGGTTAGTATTTGGATTTGTTTAAAAACGTCAATAGCAGTGAGAAATTTTTGATATATAGAAATAGATTTCTGGGCTGATAACTTACACTCTGTAAATCAATAGTGGGGAATTCAAAAACTTGTTTAATATGGAAATACGCAGTTAAACCTTTAATCAAAAATTCAGCCCATAAATAAACTTTAAAGGATCCACGCTATCAAGTGCCTCGCAAACTGACTACTTTAGGCGTCGGATGATACAACTTGCAACAGTGATTAACGCTTACCGTTGTTTCATTATAAACTTTAATTTTTTTAGTCAAGCATAACTATCGTAATGTATTATTATAATTATAAATTTCTTTTAGGTCAGCGCATGTTTTTCTCAACTACTCGTTTAATGAGTAGCACACCACAAGAAGCCAAAGACATTGTTCACGTACCGGCTGGTTACAAATATGTTAATAACAAGGAGGAAAGCATGGATTTGAAAGATGTTACCGATAGAGCAGCATCCACAATTTTCCTTAGTGAATTGATGCGCGGTTTTGGTGTTACATTGGCTCACATATTCAAAGAGCCCGCCACCATTAATTATCCCTTCGAAAAGGGACCACTTTCACCCAGATTCCGTGGTGAACACGCTTTACGTCGTTATCCAAGCGGTGAGGAACGTTGTATTGCTTGCAAATTGTGCGAGGCCATTTGCCCTGCTCAGGCAATTACCATTGAAGCCGAGGAACGTGCTGATGGCAGTCGAAGAACCACACGTTATGATATTGACATGACCAAATGTATCTATTGTGGTTTCTGTCAGGTATGATTGCAAAAAGTACAGAATTTTTACAGAACAGATTTTAAATGAATTCTTTCACTTTTTCAGGAAGCCTGTCCCGTTGATGCTATTGTAGAGGGTCCCAATTTTGAATTCTCTACCGAAACACATGAAGAGTTGTTGTATAACAAGGAAAAACTTTTAAACAACGGTGATAAATGGGAATCGGAAATTGCCTCTAATTTGCAAGCCGATCATTTATATCGTTAAGTTTAAATCAAAAGAAACAAGTTAGAAAGCTCGATCCCTGTAAAGGATGTTTAGTGATTTAACTAAAATTATCAAATAAAAAAAACTGTGTTAAAAAATATGTAATAACCAACACCTCCCTCTTGATTATAATTATTTTGTTTATTTAAAAAAAGAAAAAGCTTAATAATTTTTTAATCCTTATGTTCTTAAATGGTACAGTAAGAAACAGAAAACGATGTATGCTATGGTATATAATGCCCTCTGGATATATGGAAGTCTTGTATTTTTTTTCTTTGCTCTAAGCTTAGTAAATTATTGGCCAGGACCAGATAAAGATTTTTCCATAAACTTCTTTTTGGCAAAACAAATCCACCATTTGTTGGGTTTGCCATCTTCGGTGTTAAATACTTTTTCCAATACACGATTACCAGTTTCATGGCGTAACTGTAACAGATATTGACGCATAAGCTCTACAAAAAAGATATTGTTATGATTGCTGAACATAGGTGTCGGTTTTTATTTTTAAATACCAACCACTATCCTGTGCTGTTTGTGGTTTAGCGTATACCGCATTTAAGGGGAAACCAGCCTCTCCGGGTAAATCAAATTTGGATATAGCTAAACTATACATTTCCTGTTGGCCTTGATTCTTGTTTGAACAACGCTGTAGCTTCTTTAAGCATTCCGTTATATACAAAGTGATATAAATTAGGGTGCGATCCACTTCCGACTAAAATACAAATTTTAATAACTTATGCAGCTTAAGACAATTGGTTGATTGATTTCATTTACCTTTATTTCATACGTACGAAAGAATACATTGGCCTTAAAGTAATATAGTGACTCATCGATGATATCGTTATCATTATTCATTTGTGATGGAGCTGGCCCCCGATATTGTGTTCTCAATGGCAATATAGCCATATTGCCTACCATTGAGGGAAATTCCTTTATGGTGGAATGATAAGCCTTAACATATTCCCGTATAATAGTAAAGGAAAAGGAGTTATAAATCGTTTTTCTGTTGGGGTTTTCTTAAAACATTTTTTTCCAACCCCACCCAGAGGGTTTGTTAAATGGGGTATTTTACAATAAAAAGAAAAACAATATTAGGTTCTTAATTCCACTTACCGGCATTTTGAACAATGTTTGTTATTAAATTACTTTTCAATTCAATTAAATCTTATATTTCTACGATGAAAACAAAATTTATTAAAAAATATTTTCGACTTCTAGTGATACTGTCAAACGGTAATACAGCAAACACAGGGATGCTATTAAACGAAACTGAGTTGTTATTGTGCAAATAGAGTTACCGTTTCGTGGTATATTACGTGTATGAAAAAACTAGGTATTTCAATTCTTTTCTTTCTTCTCTTCACAATTATTGATCAAGTAGAAGTAAGCAGCTGTCCTTATTATTTAAAATAATTCAATTTTGTGTTGTTTATTACACTATAATTTCCACGTTGCATTATATCAGACATAGGACCTTTACGTGAGCGCTAAGCACATAATACTAGTTAGCGTATATGGGCGATTAACAGGGTTCAAATATCAGTCATTAAAGCATGCTGACGCAAATATATGTTACATTATACCACATTATCGGTGACTTCTCTATGATGTTCAGAACGTTAAGGAAATGGATAACGAAGTGACGATCATCATGTTCAAGCAAGGTTCGAAACTAGGCGAAATCATGGATGGAGGCAACTTTTCAGAGACGACGGGTGTAGCCCATTAGATGAAACTATTGGGTACTTCTTCTGTAACTGTCCAGCCTTTTGTAGGATGAGGACCCTGGGCAATGGTTTTTTTGGATTAAAACCTCAGTTGAGGGTCGAGATTCGGGCTCTGCTGAGTAGTCCACAGTTAGCAAGGGAATTTGTACAATACTATCACTTCAATAAGTATGCATAATCTTTTACTTCAAAAACTCATGTATTTTTTATTTTAGATAAATAAAATGGCAACTCCTGTCTCCTTGTTATTAAAACAGAGTTGCTTTACAATTCAAATTCAGCAGCCTTTGCTTTTGCTGACAAAAAAAATGTTGACAGATAAACAAACAAATTTTTTCTAAGAGAGAGAAATCGAACAGCGCTAAATTTTAAATTTCTTTTTTTTTATATTTTAATAAAAATATTTTGCATGTCTATGTGAAATAAAATTCAATTTAAAAAACATAAGAATAATTTAAAATTCCATGTTGAAAATATGTTACAAGCTGAAATGCCCACAAATGCTGCGAATCGTAGTAAGACGGCTCTAAATAATAATGTGGCCAAAACGGATAAACAGGCTGATATAGTGAAACGTTTGGAAGAACTCAACAAATGGCAGGAAGAACAAAAAAAGCTACTGGAAGCTAGACAAACGAAGCAGAGAGAAATTTTGGGCATGGAGCAACAGACCATGTATAACATGTTGGGTCTACAAAACGTCGTTGGTTGCGAATCAAGTGAAATGGACGAGGATATGACACCTAGAAATATGGAAATTGACAGTAATGTGGAAAAAGACACAGATGCAGATGAATACGAGGAAGTTAGTACAGAGGATAGTATAACAACTTCTCAATTGGAAATTGAAGATGAATCAGAGGTTGTTGTTAGGAATGATGGGGAGCCGACTTCATTTAAGACACTGACCACCTCGGGCTATGGAACAGAGGAATGTCTAGATGTAGGTATGAAAAATAAGCCTAAAAAACCTTTCTTAAAAAGGGGAGAAGGTCTTAAGCAAAGATTTAAAATCGATCCAGATGAATTGAGGATAAATAACTTACCCAGATACAAATATGCCAACGCCCATCCACGGCTAAGATTAAAGCCCTCCAACAAGAGCATGAAAGTGAATAGTAATGATAACAAAAATGCAGGTTTTCATAGACGCACAGAGAACCCAACGCCACTGGATGCACAGGAACGAAGATTTCAAAATTTATTAATTTCTTCTAGAAACATGTGCAGTTCTACACCGGACGACAAGTCGTCATTGTCCAATAAATCAGCAAAACTGTCTAATGTGGCCAGTTCATCCAAAGTTCATTTTCCCGGCTCAAAAACGAAAATAACAAATGCCAATCAGCAATTTCCACTCACTGAAAGATGTACAGCTGGAGCGGAGAAGGTTACACCTCCAGTTGCATGGTCTAAAATTCTAGATCCTCAAAAAATAGAGCCAGTAGAAGTAAAACGCAAATGCTCACAACCATTTCCTGAAACTGAAGAAAGCATTTTCGAACTGATGGAACAGAAAGCCTGTAATGGCAGTTTTAACATGGACTCCACCTGTATCAAGGAATTTATGCAACGTAGACTAACTGAAAAACTCAATGAAACTGATGATAAAATACCAGTACAAGAACATTTAAAAACCAAACGTCTAGAGCCAGTTATTGTTAGTGAGACACATGAAGATCAGCCTTCATGCTCTTCTCTAGACGAAGAGGCAGAATTGGAACAGTCTCAATTAACTGAGGAATCTTTTAGCACTGAATCTGAAGAAACCTCACATAAAACAGTGGAAGTTACAGAACCATCATATGAACCACAAAGTACGCCCAAAGTGAGAGTAAGATTCTCCGATTCGAATGAGACACACGAATATGAAGAGGAGGAACCCTATACAACTTTGGACGAATCAACACGTTTATCGGCAGGCAGTGCGGTGCAACAAGAGGGTCAAGGCGATACTACTAACAATGAGTTCTTTGAACAGTTCAGGCAGGCGCTCTTTGCAGCACTACAACTGAAAGCTGATCAACATCAGACACAAGAAAGTACAAGTGATGTTACTTTAACACCAACACCCAAGGAGTCTACTGCCTTAAGCAATACCGAAAACAATAACTCCATTTACTCGCCAGCTGATTTACAAGAAAAAACCGATCTGATTAAAACGCGCCTCGCAGAGCTGGAGAAGGAAATAAAAACCTTTAAAGAAAACAACGTAATGCTACTGAAAGCCAAACAAGATCACGAACTGGAAAAGTCTTTAAATGCTCAGGAGCATTTAGAGGCAATGGAACGTATAAATGATGAAAAAATACGCATGGAAATCTATTTACACGATGAACGCGTCAAATTGGAAGATGAAAAGCGACAATTTGAACAGCAAACAAAACTTAAAACGCAGGGCCAAATAGCCAAAGAACGTAAGGAATGTGAACGCTTGAGGGACCAGGTGGCTAAATTGGAAACCCAATTGAAAACAAAAGACTCGAATCACACTTCAGCTCAGGCTAGATTAAGAACGCAAATTCGAAATTTGGAACGAGAACAGGCTAAACTACACGAACAAATCGAGCAATTGACGAAGGAAAACAAACGTTTGGAAAATGAAAATCTAAAGATAAGTAGAGAACAAAACAATAAAATCCTGATGGAAATTAATCGGAATATAGCCAAACTGGCACCTAAACAGGTAAATTATTTGTTTTTATTACGGAGTACGGAAGTTTCTAAAATTCTATTTTCTTTTGTATCAAAACTTTTCTATTCGCTTAACAAATTCTAAACTCCACTTAGCATTATTTTCTCATACTTCCAATGTAGCAGAATTCATCAGAATTGTGGTCTCTAATAACGAGGCCTATGCTTTTAAACGAACAATAAATTCCTTGGTTGATTTGCTTCTCCTTAACATATGTAGACATCATTATATGATCTTCCTTTGTAATGTTTCTTTTCTAGATTCAAAATTCTACCACTACCATACCCGAAGAGGGTCCTCCAACATTAGGAGTAACCAAAACAGTTTCTAAATGTATTGTGGCCGCGGCTACAGCCAATAAAAATGCTAACAAAGCTCATAAAGGTACAAATACCAATCTTACAACTGGAAAACCTTTAAGTAACGCTAACAAATACTGCTCGTCCTCTTCAATGGATAAACCAACACAAGGAATAAATTGTCCCGAAATTATAATCGAAGAAGATGAACAACAGCAGCAGGAATATCACCAACAACAGCAGGACTATCATCAACGATACATTTATGAAAACGACGATGAAGATATTTTAAAAGAATTAGAAACTACACCGCCTAAAAGAAATCATAATTTGCTGCCAATACCACAGCCAGTAGAGTCTCCAAAACATAACCATAATGGCAAAACAACATCCATGAAATTAAATTCTAAAAGAGAGCCGGAAATACCGGCACCACCACCATCTTCGCCACGTCTTAGCAGTGGCTGCAATACTACTATGAAACGTGAAATTGTTAATGAGGATGGCAGCAAAGATATCTGGTATCCAAATGGTAATTTAAAGAAAATATCTGCCGATGGTATGATCATACGCATGTTATACTACAATAAAGACATTAAAGAGACCAACATCAATGAGGGCACCGTTCGATACTATTATGCTGAAACAAATACTTGGCATACCACCTATTTGGATGGCTTGGAAATACTTGAATTTCCCAATGGTCAAGTGGAGCATCGCCATAAAAATGGCATAGTTGAAGTACATTATCCAAATAACTCAATCAAGATAGTAGATCCGAAAGATGAACACAAACAAGAAGAATGGCGTTTTCCGGATGGTACACACTTAGTGCAAATGCGTAATGGTGATAAGATACTGTCGTTGCCGAATGGACAAAAGGAAATTCACAATAAATTGCACAAGAGACGGGAATATCCTGATGGTACGGTAAAACTTGTTTATCCCGATGGCAGTACAGAGACACGTTATTCAAATGGACGCGTAAGACTTAAAGATAAAGATGGTAAATTAGTTATGGATACAGATATGTCCAAGTAAAACGAAATATCATGTTGTGGCTGTGATCAGTATGAGGGTGTGTATGTGTATTGTGTATGTATGTTGTTTGTTAATCGTATTTTTTCTCCTTTTTTTTTGTACAAGTTTTGCCGTGAATGTAGTACGTGTTATATTGTATATATATTTTTGTTTTTATATTTTTGTATACGTAAACTGCATAGATTTTTTGTACTCTTTTTTTTTTATTGAATAAAAAGAATATTTATTATAAAAACAACTTACTTACATTTAAGTATTGTAGGTAAGAGAAAGAGAGGGTCTTGTTAAATAAATTATCGCTTTTATGTTAATCAAATATGAGGTCGCTATTATCCTGTTCTTCTTCCTCGGGGGGATCAAAATCATGTATCTTAACATCAGCATCTTCACCATATTGTATGACATTATCGATTTGATATAACAAGTCCTGTATGCTTTCCTCATCATCCACATTCATGGGCACAAAACGTACCAGGCTGTAAGAAAGGAAAGAATGAAAAAAATCATAAAATACCAAGTTTAAAAACATTAAAAAGAATGTTTCAATTTAAAAGAAATTAAACTCCAATTAATATGTACATATAAAATTAATTTATTTTAATTACATACGTATTTATAGAATTTCATGTTTTTCTATTTTTAAATGTCTTAGACTAAAAGTTTTTTCATTCTCCAGCAAACTCTTGGGATAAGATAAAAGTTCTATATTTGTGCACACAACAGGAGCATATTTATATGTCCATTGGTTGTCTTCCGGCTTAATATTGAAATTATTTTCCAAAACTATTTCATTTAATTTCTTTAAATCACAATTTGCTGTTAAAATTTCATTAAATTTATCCAACCATTCCTGTTGTGTAGCCTGTAGACTTTTTTGGATTTCATTAATTGTAGCTAAACTTTCATTTAGAGGCAGTCCTGTGATTTCAAGTTTTTTAATGCTCAAAACAAAACGTTCCAAGTGTTCTTTTATATACAATAAATCCTTTTTGAGATGTGTATGCTCTAAGAGATGCATACATTGTTTTAGACACTCTACATCATCCTCCCCATTGAGGTGTTGAAGAAGACTGCTAATTTCCTTCATATTATCACAATAGTAAATGGCGGCTTTTAGCCATACAGCTGACTTATTGCTAATCGATGATAAGGTCGGTGGTAGATGATTTAATTTTGTACTTAACATGTGCTGGCGATAAGGTGACTAAAATTGAAACTAATTGTATTAAAAAAAACTGTAGCTAAGCTAACTGTAGATAGGGCATATAATACCTGGAAAAATACTGTTTCGCAATGCATGACAAATTCTTCAACATCTTTAAAGTGTGTGCGCATATATTCAGAAAACTTGTTAAACGTTTGTGCTAAGCAACTTATATATATCATATTGGGAAATAAAATTTTAAGCGACTGTAAAGCAGCTTTCATATACGGTGTCGCATCCGTTACCACTAAACGTACATTTTCATAATTGATTTCTTTAGATTAGAAAGAAGTAAAAAATATCAATTAGGTTTACATTTCAATAATACATATTTGTATTAAATAAATACTTACCCTCTGGCCATAGAATTTGCAATGAATTATTAAAAAATGCCGCTATGGCACTTGGTGTTGGCTTTTCTAGACGCAACATATTAAGCATATAGGATTTGCCTTTTTCAGGCTCTTCCAATAAGCCAAAAACAAAATTAACCACAAGATGTTTATCCTTATCTATACATTCACTGATCGACACCCAAATTTGTTTATTGTCGGCTATTTTTTGTAATTTGCTTATATACCTTTCATATAGAGTGGGTATATATTCCGAACGCAAATCCAACTCACTTGGTATAGGATTTTGTGTATATTTTTGTAAAAACGTTTTTAACCCGGGAGTGTTAATGCTTTCCAAAGGTATATTGGCCGCTAGAAATGTGGTACATAAATCCAAACTGAAATTATTAAATGGTGTTTGGATTTCGGGCAAGAAATATGGAATGGAAGAAGATGATGTATCTTCAACTTTTACTTCGAATCTGTTGTTGCATTTATTTGTTATTCTATTTTTGTCTTTGTTTTCCATACTATTGCTATTATCGAATATATTTTCGACTTTATTGTCGATGGCACATTGCAGGGCGGCTTGATGTTTCATAGTGCGAAAATGTTGTTGAATTCTAAAGACTTTTGTGCCATTCAGATTACATTGGCATAATTTACAATACAGTTGTGAACAATCGACTTCCAATACATTTGGATATTGTCTCACCATACGAGCATTAAAACCGCATGGAGTTTCTCGATTAGTCTTTGGCATGTTATATTAATTTCAAACTTTTTATTTTAATAACGAATATAAAGCCTATGGAAATGTTTTTTATAGGGTTTGCTTTAACAAAAATAACAAAAAAATAGAAAAGAAAAATGTATAGCAGAAAAATGCTAATAAGGCAAAAAAATAATGAGGAAATATGCAAAAAAGCCTTTTATGCACAAACGTTTGGGGTTGCCATTATTATAATGCATTTATATATTTGCGGTATTAAAATGCATAATAAAGACAGAAAATAAATATGTTAGCATATTTAATATATGTTCTTTTCACAATGAAAATAGCAGTAATAAATGTCTTAAAGTTTTTTTTTTTTTTACATTCTTAATTAATTTGTAACTTTAAATTAGCTATTGTAGCCTTTTGTTTTTATATGTTATAAATTTACTTTGTAAAATATATATTTAATAAATAAATAAATGTACAAGTAAATATAATAAAGCAAGAAACAATTTCTATTTATATTTATTTTTAAAATATGCAAAGCATATTTGCAAACTTCCCCTTTTCTGTGTAATAATTTGTAAAAAGCAACCCTTATTGTGAGCATGCCATATTTTAATCTAAAATTAAAATGAAAAATCTCACAAACACATTTCAAAATTAGAAAAATCCCTTTAAAGACAAATAATCATGTGGCATCTCTAAAAATGCGTAAACATTGCAATTTTACCTGCATGAAATGGGAACAAAAGCCACAACTTAAGGAATTTTTATTATGACCATACACTTCCAAATAAATATCAATCCCTACACACTGGCAGCTCTATAAAATGCTCTAACATGGGCATTTGCTATTGAAATTTACACAAATCTATAACCGTCTCTTTCTTTTCCCTTGTAGAATAGATATGGTTTGCAACCTAAATAATCCCATCGTGTTAGTAAAGCAATACCAATACCCACACAGAAAATACCTCGGGAAAAAAATTAAGAATATAAAAACCTGGAGAAGCCACATCAAATTTATAAAATTTGGCAGAGAAAATTATTTTTTTTGTGGGAATTATTTGTAAAGTTGTAATACATATGTTTTTAAATATATCTAAAGAACAATAATAAAGAATGCATTACCATAGGCATTGAATATTAAGTGAACATATAATAATTATACAATTGAAAAAGTGTATTTTGGTGATTATCGGGAAAAGAATTTTTGCAGTGTGTACGAAGAGTAGATAGAAAACCCTTAAAAATGTCGGAAGAATTCCCGAAAGCAGAAATGCTGCGATCCGTCAAGGGTAAGGATATGTTACTGGTGGACAATTATCTTTACCACTATGACGATCGAACCAGTAAGGCCTATCGTTGGGTGTGCAGTCGGCGCAAAGATAAAATACCCTGTCGCGTACGTATGTACACCTCATTGATAGATGAATGGGATTTAACGCGCCACAAAGTGGAGAATATTATTGGTGCGCATCCCCATGGTCCCGCTGATCAAGAAGCCATTGTAAGAGCTCGCGATAAAAAACGTCATGCCGATGCGGAAGGTTTACCCTGTACTCTGGGCAATAAATCCCTAAAGCGACGTATACTCAAACAGGAAATGGCCAGAAAAATGAATGAAAAGCGGATGAAACTGAAGAATGGAGAACCTGTTAGCGATGAAGAGGACGAAGAAGAGGGAAATAAAACAACCAGCTATACGACGGGCCTAAAAACTGACAGCAGTGAAGATGAATTTGGGGATTTGGTAGAGAGTTTGAGCATAAAGGCTCCGCCTAAACTTCAAGAGAAAAAGGTTCTTATGCTTAAGACCGCGAAAGGCCATCATATGGTGGCCGTTGAAGGTTGCGTCTATAGGCTGGATGGTAAATCTATGATTAGCAGCACTTATCGTTGGAAGTGTTTTAGATCGAAAGATTTACAATGCACGGGTAAAATATATACCGAATGCCTGGCAAGTGGTCAACACCGTTTTAAGCCCATACGTTTAGAGGAGAATACCCATAATCACCAGCCCTACAGTGAAGAGAAAATAGAGGCCTTAATACGTAGGAATAATATTAAAATATTACAGGGTAAAGAGGAACAGTCTTCGTTCAAAATATTTGATGGCCTTGTTACAGCAACAAGTACTTTGAAGAAACCCCTTACAAAAGTGGAGAAAAAGCCGAAATCACATGCAATACCCCTGTCGGCATCAAAAGGTGGCGGTAATGTGCTTTCCATTTCATCTAACATTAAAGTAACAGAACGCCAGGATTTGAGAAAAGTAAAAGCAGAGGCCACTTCTAAATTATACCGTCATGTGGATGATGTCATGGATTGTCTGGAAAATCCCCGGGATGGTAAAATTACCAAATATACATTTTTGCCTTCTCTAAAAGGTAATCGCATACTTATAATGGATAATATGATATTTCATTATGATTCCCGAGGTACACAAAATAGCAGGGCCTATTGGACCTGCCTATATCGTCGAGATAAAGTGCATAAATGTAATTGTCGTTTAACCACAGAAGGTGAGGGGACAGACCTTAAAATTGTTAAAGTCTCTGGCATACATAAGCACATCACTAATCATCGCCAGCATATAGATAAAAGATTACAACAAAATCTTAAAGTAAAAGACAAACCGCTTAAAACAGAAATGATTTCCATGGACAACGATATGTATGAAAATGATGATGATGATGACGACGACGACGATAATCATGATGAGAACAATCATGTTGATGATCATCACGAGGAGTCAAGCGGTGTTAATCAAACGGAAAGTTATTTGGATATGAGTGATTTCATACAAATGAAAAAACCCAAACTGGAACATATTGATACATCAGAGTTACAAACAAGTAATGAAAGCGCCCTAGAGGAGAACGTACAATCCTCGATTGTAGAGTATAAAAGTGATAATGAAGTAGATCCCTTTCATGAGACTGTACCTGTTATTGAGTACATAGAAATGGAAAGAATAAATTCATCACAATACCATGCCGATTCCGAAACTGAATTGGAATATAAACCGCGTGGCACTAGAACACGTAAGAAGGCACGAAAACCAAGCAATGACGAAGTGAATGATGACGACGATGATTATGTGCCTCCCACTAGAGGACGTAAACCACAATCTTTGTTGAGAAAAACCACCTCCAGTACACCGGTAACCTCTTACAATCCGGATAATATTGATATAACAAAAACTACAAAGTTACGCTCAGCCAAGGGTGGTGAATTGTTATGTGTTGATGGTTATATTTATCATTTGAAAAGTGTTTCGCACACCACCCGTACATATTGGGCCTGTATTAAATCAAAAGATCGTATCTTAAAGTGTCCAGCGCGTGTGACGACAATTTCAAATGCCTCTAATGAACTAAAGGTGGTACATTTGAGTAACTCTCATACACATCCCATTTTTGAGAATGACATTAAGAAGCGTTTATTTAATGAATTTTCTAAATCGGTTAAAGATGTTAAATCGAAAGACATTATGAATAAATCATTGATTGAACTGAATCCGGAATTTGCCAGTTTTCTGGGCGAGCATCGAGTTGTTAAAAAAGAGAAATTCAAGTAAGTGAATTATTTTTGCAATTGTTTTTAAAATCAAATTATTAATAATAAATATTCTTATGCTACGTACCATTTTTTATTATGCTATGGCGAATTGGCGTATTTATGAGCAAACCTATTAGCCTTTTCATGAAATTGTCATAACATTTAAAGAGACCACTGCTCTTGTATTTGGTCTTTATTGCTATATTTCCAGAAATAAAACTAACGAAAATGGTTTCAAACTGGAAGTTTTTAAGTAAAAATTCTCTTAATATTTAAATATACAGAAATAGGTGCCTAAAGTATAGAAATAGATTTTTTAAATCGAAGACCATTGATTTGCGCCTAAGTTCTATCATTGTCCAGCTTAGAGTCGCTGGTTTTCAGTACCAGAGAGTCTCGATTGAAGTTAATAGAGTAGGTTCTATAGCCTTCAATGTTATTGAAAATTACCCGATTGTTTTTAAAGAGAATTTTTCAGTTTAGAGAATCGTCCCTATTACATTACTATTTGGACATGTGATTATTACCAACGTGATGTAATTGTTTGTTAGTTTAAATACAAAAATGCATTTGGTTGTCCTGGTAATTTTAATATTTCTATTAGTAAGCAACAGAAATCATCAGCATTCCATTTACATTTATTACAATTTCGATTTTCTCAGCCCACAAATATTTTAAACACGATTAACTAAATACAATACATATGTACATACAGTCAAGCTTTGACCAACAATTATTAAGTCTCTATACATTTAATTATTTTTAAGCTTTTGCTTGATTTTTTTTGATATAAACAATAAGCGAAATAAGCTTTTATTTTGGACCACAACAACCAGTTTATAAATAAATGTAACAAACACTTGCCGCACAAGCAGCTAAGAGTGAAGACGTCATCTAACACCCAAGAAAAAGTAAAAAAAATTAAATCGTGCGTAGATATAGTAGCTTGACTGCTATTTTAGAAAGTAAAATTGAAAGTGAAGAAAATTATTTTTTAGTTTTTATAAAAAGTTTTACTTTGAAATAAAAATTTCAAGTATTATTCTGAAATAGAAACTAAATTTTCTAATCTAAGTCTATTGCTTTCAGACCAAAAAAAACCTGTTAAAATAACTTGTCATACAAGTTTGTATATATTAAAAATAAATTTTTTCTCATTTTTATTATTAAGATTCAATATGAAACTATATTCTGTATCTGATGGCCCACCATCTTTGGCTGTACGCATGTGCCTTAAGGCTTTAAATATTCCCTATGAATTACACAATGTGGATTATGTAGCTTCAGAGCATTTATCAGAGGAGTATGCCAAGGTATGTTAGATTAAATAACAACATTTTAATTAAATTATTAAAAATAAAAACAATTTTCCTCTCTTTCTAGCTCAATCCCCAAAAAGAAATACCCGTTTTGGATGATGATGGCTTTTATCTCTCGGAAAGTATTGCCATTATGCAATACTTATGTGATAAATATGGTGCCGACAACACAGCCTTGTATCCTAAGGATCCCAAAGAGCGTGCTTTGGTTAATCATCGTCTTTGCTTTAATATGGCTTTCTATTATTCCAATATTGGTGCTTACAGTATGGCACCCATATTTTTCGATTATGAACGTACTGAAATGGGCTTAAAGAAGGTTAAAAATGCCTTGTCAGTATTTGAAACCTATTTACAACGTTTGGGCACTAAATACGCTGCTGGTAATAATGTTACCATTGCTGATTTTGCTCTTGTTACCGCTACTCTTTGTTTGGAAGCTATATCTTTCGATTTATCGCCTTATCCTTTAATAACTAAATGGTATAATACCTTTAAAAAGGAAAATCCCGATCTTTGGACAATTGCTAATGCCGGCATGCAAGAGATTAAGGAATTTGAACACAATCGTCCAGATTTATCGCATATGAATCATCCGTTCCATCCCACTCGTAAAAATGTCTAATAGAGGGAGGTTTCTGAGATGGAAAGCAATTAAGTTGAAGTCGTTTAATATATTTTTAAGATGAAACGTTTAAAATGTTTTTCTTTTTTTGCTCGTTTAATATATTTTTATTAAAAAAAAACATAAAAAGTCTATTTTGCTGTTTTAAACACAACCATATATGTAGTATATAATATACATATGTAAACAATTTATTTTACTTACAATATAATAAAGTACTGTATAAATATATAAAATCATTTAAATTGTTTGAAAAAGAAAACAAAGACGAAATATTTCTTTTAGGTACTATACGCCTTTTCTCTACTTTATTAAAGGACTTGTTGCTGTTACAAGCCCCTCACATATTTTAAACTTAGATTATGCCTTTTTAAACATGTAACATTTTAAAAGCTTAAAACGGTGTTGACCACTTCCTAATATTTTTGTTTCATAAATCTAATACAGTTCCAACGATAAATGTTGCTAGTCTTGGACTATCCAACCTATACACACAATCTTCAACGGGAAGCATATCATGACAATGAGAACCGAACCTTTTTCTCTTGAGGTTTAAAAATATATTTGAAACCATCCAAATAAAACTAGATAAGAAAAAATCGTTGTATGAATATCTACCAACCATTTCTGATGGTGACACTTAAGAAAATTATTCTTTTATAAGAATGATGGGTCTGCGCAAGTGGCAGTCACGTTGGAATTGTCGTTCGGGAAGTTTTTAAACCGTATCTATTGCTATTGTCATTCAATTCCCACTACTACTATTAGCTTATCCCCTAAGGCCAAGATCTTAAGTGACCAACTGTGATCAATAGAAGAGAACAGAAACAAGTGAACATTGTTTTTGGTCAGTACAGACGAAGATTTCTATGAAAGGGATATTCTAGAATTATATCCAATTTGTAACAAGCTGTAGGACAAAATTGTAACCGTCGCTGATGGATAGTTTAAAGGCATACCACAACAATCGAACATTGTGAACTCAGCAGAAACTGTATTTTCTGAAATATTTTTCAAACTACTCTAACTAACCATTCAAAGAGATGTTTTTCTTTAAAATTATAGTATGGAAACTATTGAACTCCGCTGGGAAAAGTGTATCCAGAAAAAACGAGGTTAAATTGAGTATCAAAGAATCCAACTGATGTTTATCAATTAACTTAGATTGCAAATCAACTTTAATATCCCCCCTTCCTCTTTATATTCTATTCAAAACTTCAATCAAAAATTAAAATCTTTTCGACTTACCTAAAGTCCTCTATTAGTGATCCAATCGCCTCGGATAGCTTTCGATGTGTTCTACCCCATGCTGATTCCTCTGTTATATCACCCAAAAGTGCTCTTGGATCTGGATCCAAGTATTTGTCCAATTGCTTGCGTGCTGTTTTACTAAGTAAATCCATTTTTGTCAAAACATTTACATGAGGCATTTCCAAATTTGCCATAACACTTAATGCTGCCATAGTACCCGATAAAAATTTTGCACCATCAATCATGAACTGTGAATCGACCAAAAAGACGGTACATATACGAAAATTCCATGATTCTAATAATTCCACCAAACGTTTGCCCATATTTAAATGGGTAAATAACTCAATTTGTCCGGGCATGTCGAAGAGTATATAGTCATCGTCGGGTTCAACATTTAGACCATCCTCCTCTTCATCACCACCGCCACACAATTGATTCTTTAGCCATTCTTGATTTTCTATGAGAAATTCTAAACAGAACACTAAGCCACCATTGGGCCCATAATGCATTTCTTCATCGTCCATTACATCGTCAAGTTGTATTAAATCTCTTATATCTACTAAGGGCTGATAATCAAAATGTTCTGCAGCTGGATCCAAGTTAACCACTTCAATTACACGTTTGGAGTCTTGAGCATGCCGCTGCATGAATGAGCAGTAGGTGGACTGTAAGCAAAAAAAAAAAAAGTTCTTTGAGTATTTGTTTTTATTAAGTTATGATTCCGATACACACTTTACCACTACCGGCCGGTCCAATTACCACCTGGGCATAACGCATCTTTTATTATTATTTAGTCTTAACACGATGTTTATACTTAATTTAATTGAATAATTTCCTCAAATCTATATTGTTTATGCGATGGTTTTTGTTTAATTTCACATGAGTTTTGTAAACGGTTTCTATACGGAGTTGCCATATTATTTACATTTAGAATTACCCTAAAATTATATGAGTGTTAAATGGTAATATGCAATGTTTATTAACCCGTTTTGGGAATAGGGGTAAATAGTTGTTTTATATATAAAATCTCGGATTTTAGGGTTTCTGTATTTTCCTCATAAAAATAAGGAAATGAAATAATACTGAATATTGGGAGTTATATAATAAAGTATATATATAACTATATATATATATATATATATTCCAATAGCTCTATGGGCTTGGAACCAATGGATCTGTGCTTAAGATGGATTAAATAATTTTTTTTATTTCTTTCAGCAAGGAATTCTCCTTAGCGATAGAGCAATTATAACAACAAGACCAAGATGACCTGTCCCTTGGGAAGCATTGTGAAGGAAAAATAGAATTCCAGAATATACATATTGCGAATCAACAGCTCTATGTACGTTCGTTAGTTAGTTTTTCATAACGGACTCATCATTCTATCATCACACTAAATGATATCATGAGCGAAGTAGAATTGCAAGGAATCTTTCATAAGAATCTTGAGAATATTAATCATACCAACGGCATTTGTCTAATTTCGCACAAGATATTTATTAAGTTAGTAAAACTAGTCACAAATTCTACGTGAGAGTAACTCGCTAAGACAGTTGAAGAAACTTGAGTCTTCATCCCTACACGCCAGGACAGAGACACAGAATGTGCTCAATAGACTTATTCTCTTCAACATTACCCAGTTTTTCACCATGAGGAATTCATTGTTCGTCTGATTGATTAGCCTGAAGAAGTGTGCCATGGAGGTCTAATCACACGCAACGCTTTTTCTTCCATTAGCTCACGAATTTTTTCATCTAGAAAACATTTATTTATGGATTATTTATTAGCCATTCATTAAATTGCACAAGACTTGACGGGGAAAATCGCCTTCTAGCCACATTGCATGATTGGGGATGGACCATCATCCCCAGTGTTGTATTTATTTAGTTTAATTAAAAAATAATTCATACATTTTAATTGAAATTCATGTTTATCTTTTTAAAAAATAACAATATATACCATTTATTTTATTTTGTTTACTATTTCTTTATAATTTTTTATAATTACAACTCAAATTTAAAGAGTAATTAATTAATTATTACTATGCATTATTAAATATTATTTGAGTTTGTATATGATTTTAATTAAATATTAAAAAAATATATTTCAATTTATTCCAGTACTATTAGTATGTGGTTAAGGAATATATGTACATTTCAAAGCTTTTAAACTTTGAATTATTTTATTATATTTATAATTAAAGACTAATAAGTTTACATACATAGAATATTTGAAAATAAAATAGTTCTTAGTGTAAAAAATAAATGTAAAAAAATGTTTTAAAAACATATATATATATATTTGGAATTGATTTGATTTTCTATTTAATAAGATTAAGATTATAAGAAATAAATGAAGAAAAAACAAAAACAAAAGCAAAATTAACAAATTTTTTAAATAATAAGAAACATCTTTAACAAGCAACTAGAAAATAAAACTAAAAATTCAACAGTGTTACAAGATTTTAAAGCAGTTTTTTTTTGTTTGTTTTTTCTTTAAAGACTAGAAAGTAAATTTCAAATTGAAATCGAAACTTTTTAGTATAAAATTAAAAATAAAATAATCTTTACCCTTTAGAGACGGCATGTTTGCGATATATATTGCGAGGGCTGCAGACGTGTATAAAACAAAATATAAGCTGCACTCGATACAACACTTGATGCATCAAGTGGTGTTACGGTTTGATCATCAAATTTAAACCATCGTCCATAGGTACCACTCTTACAGAACGCCGTATAATGGCCGCTTTCCATTGAGCCATAATGATTGGATACGGCATAGAGTTCATATGATTTGGTAGTATTGCGTCTAGACTCGGATATTGTAATGTATGGTGACATATTGAGATTCTCTAAGGGAAAGCGAAGATAGTTTTGTTTCTTTTTATATGTGGGCGTTATTGAATCAGTGTCAGCATAAAATCTGAAAGAACAAAAAATTTAATAAAACTAAGATATTTATTTTATTGTTAATTTTTTACTGTATAAAAAAAGATTCGTAACCTGAGGAATGTCAAAAATGATCAGTAAGATTTGTTACGTTACCATGCAAAGCACAATGGTTACGTTTACAGATAGAATTGTCAAATTTGGAGTGAATAGCAGCTGTCGATGCACACCAGAATCATAAATATTTCAAAAACAATTAAAATCTCAACGTACAGCAAAGTGCAGTGCGACTCAGAATTGTGGATTGCTTTTCTGTGTCTATGTGTTACAAATTGGCCGACAAAGTTTATAGGATAACAAAGACAATAGTTTCACTACGAAATAGAGTTCCGTTTGGTGAAATAATAGTCTATTGTACTGCATTGTTCGTCTAGTTGTTCGTCATTTTTAATTATTTTTGCTTCAATGATTTCAATTTGCCTAAAGTTCACTTACCTCTTTAAGTGTATCACTAGCACCGGCGGCAGTTGTGATATATTTAGCTTTTTGATGGCATCACGTTTTTGTTTACACGACGGACAATTCCAGCCGTGTATGCGTTCACCACTAAAATACATATCCAGGCATTGTGACAAATGACAAACATTATTATTCTCTGGCAATTCAAGGCTTAAATTCGAAAAACACTCATAGGTGGCGGATTCTTTATCGCAGGTGGCACACTTAACAATACTTTTAATTTGGCCATAAAATAAATGCAAAATTAAACTTTCTTTTGATTTTGTAAAATCTAGCCAAGCCTTCTCTGAAGCTGTCATTGGTTCACGTAAATGCTCTGGCTGTGATACGGTCTGCAAGTCCGAATGTAACCAATCCATGAGTATGGTTAAGAATTCATGCGAATCCTGCTGTTCAATGCCACGAAACATTTTCTGATATTGACCAATAACATACTACATAATCGAATACAATAGAAAAGAAGAATATAAGGAAATAAAAAAATGATTATTTAATTAATTAATGAAAATGAAAGAATTAATAGCGATAAATAAATTAATTTCTTGAATTTAATGTTAAACTTACACGCAAATCCTTACTGGCAACGCATTTATAATTTCCGTTCCATAAGACCTTAATTAGTGCGGCAACTTCTTCGACTATTTGGCCTTTTGTTTTATTATTGCGGCTAATATAGTTTTTGTATTTGTCCGTTATACAGTATTCGGCCAATTGTGGTGTATTGCTAAGGCACTGTATTATACTATTCATATAACAGGTATTCCCTAAATTCTTTAAGCCCGTCAAACCACGACCCTTAAAGAAATGTAAATATATAAATACAATGAGAAAAAGTTAAAAGAGTGAGTGAGTATAAAATTAGTAAGGAAATGTTAAGGAGAAGAAGAGTTTTTAATGAACAATGTATGTATTTACTTTCAGCCATACGTACATATGTATGCACGTACATATAACCTGGTTATAGTAAAATATTAATGCTATTGACCTAAAACTGTAATATCTTTATATGCTTATATGTAAATATGTCATGGAATATTAATTTTCATTAAATATTTATTGCTTAAGAATGAACACAAACTCTTCAGAAATTCTACAAACAATTCTGCAAAGATTTGAATTTGAATTTGTTTTTCCAATTAAATATTTAAGACACTCAATATGTTTTATAATATACTAAAAATGGTTCTTCATTGGATTTTGTTAATGATTAAGAAAAAATATTAAAGTAAACCAATAACTTGCCGCACACACCTAAAAGCAAATAAAATGAAATGGTTTTGGCCATGCTTTACAGTCGTGGCAATTTCTTATTTATTGCCAAAGATAAAAGGAAAAAGAAGCTCAAGGTTATTTTTCTTCTTAACAATCAAAATATAAAGGATATAAACGTTTTAAAAAGATTATTAAAATATCGATTCGTTTGAATGAAAATAATAGCCAGCACTAGTGACTGCTAGAGTAGCATTGTAGTACAATAGGAGGGAGGTAAGTTTTATTTCACTACATATTTCCATTTATTTACATATATTTTGCAATAGATAAGTTCCCAGGTCAGACATCAAAACGAAAATATGAAAATATTTCTTCGGCGACTTCCTCTCAGCAGATTTCTGGCAACAACTCTGAGAGTAAAAATTGCCATGAAAAGCTTCTCAAAAAAAATCTGTCGTTCGGAGTCCCGCTACTAATGTAAAAATACTATATGTAAAATAAAATCAACGCACACAACACGAATGGTGTGAGAAGCTAGGACGTTGTACAATTGGTCAATTCGACCTCCGGGTAATGTACTTGTCACAGTTGACAAGTACACGTCCTCTAACCTAACTTAACCTAAGTTCGCATAAATATCCAAAAAAGAAAGGAAAACATTGTATTTTAAATGTGTACAGCAGCTGGGTTCACATTTACAGTTCATTTTTGTGTTTCGATGATTCATTCTCATCGGCAGAGAATCTGCATGTTGGCCTCGACATAGCCTGCATTCGAAATATATGTACTCTGAGTTTGCAGTGCCCTGTCAAAGACCGGCTTGATAGTCTAATGCATGACTCATATTTGATTGCTTCAAACTCACTTGGTTTGAAAAGGGTCCTTGCTTTTCTCTATATCCCTATGAAAATATCCGCATCCACACTACATAAGGGCTTAATGGCGTAAAAGCTCCTTTACTCGCAATCATTTTCATATGACCTGACACCCAGCCGGTTCAGCTGTCCCATTTAATATGTATACGACAAATAAATCCCTTTTTCTAAAGAGAGTATGCACCTGCCAGATTATTTTATTCATTTTTCATACTGAGCCTCGTTATAAAGCACAACCTAAAGTTATAGAAACTACTTGTTCTGCCCAGGGGACAAACATACGATTCCTTGGGTCATGAAATCGCCCAAAGAATATTAGACTTATCTTCCATTAACCTAACCATAGACCCCAAAGCTATGGTCTTCACTACCATATGCATCACACTTAAATTTAAAAGAGCTTCCTTCTTTCGGCAGTCGCCGTAGTCTACTAGGTAGTGTGTTCGCTTATTAGTCGTAAAGCCCGGTTTCGAGCCCCAGGCCAGACATCAAAACGAAGTATGAAAAAAAAATATTTCTTCGGCGACTTCTTATTAGCAGTTTTCTGGCAAAAACTCTGAGAGCTAATAAACCTGCCATTAAAAAGTTTCTCAAAATCTGTCGTTCGGAGTCGACATTAAACTGTAGGTCCCGTCACTCAAGTATAAAATTAAGGCACACAGCATGAGTGGTGTGAGAAGCAAGGTCGTAATCCTTACTGAAGGGTTGTAATGGCGAATTATGTATGTACATAAAATTGCCATGAAAAGCTTCTCAAAAATCTGTTGTTTGTCGACTATGAACTTCACTAATGGATAGAATTAATACACACAACAATGGGTGGTGTAAGAAGCTAGGCCGTAATCCTAACTAAAGGGCTTTTTAACAACAAATTAAGTAAGTAAGTAACTATTACATGTTTTGTAGGCTCGATAATAGACGAAGGAAATGAAAGGAGTGTCAGAAGAAATAAAAAAATTTAATACAATCTATTAAAGGTATAAAGTCTTATAAAACTTTGAACTTAGAACTTAAACCGTATAATCTTTAATTTAAATAAAGATTGAAATAATTCTACCATTAAGTTTAGTTTTTATAAAGCAAAATGTATGTTCAAATTTTATTGTGCGCACTCCTTGCTTGCCACTGAAAACTTTTTTTACTGTTTTGATGGAACATATTATGAGAAAAAGATTATGTGCTGTTTAAAATTAATTAATCAATAATTATTTATTAATAATAACGTATTTATAAAGTTTTCAATTTCAAAAAGAGTTTTTAATTTCAGAAATTAATAAACAGTCGCACCTAAAGAGTAATTATAAAACCTACATAGAGGCTTTAAAGTACAAACCCTCATTAGCATATATTTATAGATTTTTCTTTTGCATTTCTTTGGATTTCATTTCCTTGAAAACATACGAGTATTTCTCTTTAAGACTTCATTTTAACACTTTGGCTGTGCAATAAATGATGTATGAAATTTCTTTGAAGTGCCTTTAAAGTGTGCTAAACAGTTCTTAACTTAAATGTAAACTCTTATGAACCATTTAGCCGTGTTTAATACGTTAATTAATTAATTTTCTTTTTCTTTGCTGCACACCTTTTTAATTGTACGAAATGATGAGGCATAACGATATGTTGATGCTGGTAATTGAATTTTAATGCCGCCAATAACCATCTCAACAATAGCCAACAACAATAGGATGTGGTAAGGAATACGAGTATATTAATTTTTATCACGTAAAAATATCGCAAACTGTTTAAACGTAGTGACATTCTTTGTTAAAACACCGTATTAAACTAAACTAAAAACTAGTGTTCTGCCTCACGGAATAGCACGGCAGTCTAAACAATGAAAACAACAGCAACAAGAACAAATCAAGCAGAGAAAATAAACGAAAGTAAAACCGAAATTAAGGCGCAATTTTTATTTTCTAAACATGCGTAAAAGACCGTTAAAAATATAGACGAAACGGTAAACTAAACAAAGGAAATATAAAATCACATGAAGAGATTGGCGGAAAACAAAAGACAATTGAGAGAGAGAAGCAAACAAACATGTGCTTTGAAATACACACTTTTCTTTTCTTTTCTTTTCATTTCATTTGATTTGGTTTGGTGGTCATGGTTTTTTGAAAAAAGGGGGGGGGGGGATACTTCTTACTATTTTAAAATGTGTTAAAAATAATCAGTTAACTACTGCAACTTTGTGTTTAGTTTACCTACATATGTATTTATTGCTACAATTTAGAAGAAATTTAGAATGAATGTTTGTTTGGCGGTTTCAGAAACGTGACCTTTCGAAAGGGAAAAGATTTTTAAATTTATTGATTTTAGCATTGAACGTTATAATTTTTAAAATACTTATGTTCATTAGGGAGCACGCACCGTGGTGTGTCACGTAAATGAAATACAGATGGCAACTTTCCCTTAGGTTCGATTGGCAGGAATACTTATTTGGGTCACACAGGATCAAATTCTGATTAGCATTTCCCAACTATCTCGATAGTTAAAAATGAATGTATGAATTTGTATTTTTAGTTAGACATGTCTTGGCAATAAGATCTGGATGAACAAGTCTTTGTTTCAGATTCCCAAATGTTGTTCTGCGGTTGGCTCTTCTTCATTACAGCTTCTGCAGAAGCAATTTGAAGTATTCCCAGCCTCTCTAGGCATGTATATAGAGCGATATGTTTTCTTTTATAATCATAATTAGCGCAATTTTGTTTGGCGTATATCACTCACATTTCAGATTTTTCTGGCCTCTAAGAAAGTGGGTTAATTATCCCGTCTTTTCTTTGCAAATGAGTTTGTTTGATATCATTTGTTTGCACCTCTTTACCGGAAAGTCAACCACACGATGTAGGATATTTTGAATTTTCTTGTGTACCATGCCTTGGGAAATGCAACAGATTTGCTGTCTTCACTCTCCGTGGCCAGGAAACCACTTTAGGGTAACTGTTGGTTTACTCGCAATCTCTTTAGGGTTCTAATGGCTGGCCTGTAGTCATTAAATATGCGTTCGATTGATTCTTATACCAAACTAGCACACCAGCGGCCTTTAAGACCGTTACTTGAAAAACCAAATTTCCCTTAATTCCCTTATAATTCAAAAATTTGTTAAAACATTACTTCCCTAATGTACAGAAGACGATTTCTAAAACTATGACGTTTTTTAAGGGTTAAAATGTTGCCGGCAAATGTTTCTAGTATTCCTAGACACAGAAAGTACTGGTGGATGAATGATAGTGGCCAATAAACGTGTCCATTGCAACTATTTATAAAATAGTGTGTGTGTTTTAAATTTATGCCGAATATTAGTCATTCCTCATGACTAAAACAGAAACAAATCACGTTTGATGCTGAGACAAAACATGTGTATTTATAGTGTCGTTTCAGAAGGCCAATGACGAATAATTGGTAGATTGCAGTATGGTCCCTGAGGTATTTTTGCGCTAACTCGTTTCATTAAGTTGCAACTACTCTGCTGTTGTTGTAAGTTTTTCTTTGAATAACGTAAGAAAATATCAAATGGTATGTAGCTGGAGGAGTTGAGATATTTCGCTTGGTCTCAGCTAGTAATCTGCTTTGTGATCCTAAATAAATAGGTTCACTATGTGATGACAACTTTTGAGATAGGCAAAGTAATAATTAATCGGATCGCGAACAATTCTCTTTGTGTACAAGTCCAGAATATAGAATCAGACAGATTTCAATTTAGCAGGTTTGTCTGGCATCTGAAATTGTTGGAGGATATTCGTAAAGGCCTTTGTTGCATCTAAAACCATTTATAGATTTCTTGATCGGCCATTGATGCAAAGTTCGCTTGGCGTTTATGACAATCTGTTGACGTCAAATAAGAGAATCTTCAGAATCTTTTCGTTCAAGCCACGAAAATACTGTCGAATGCGTCAGGATGAGTATATCTTCCGTCAAAATTTGATGTTATCGTGTAATCAGAAACAGACATCTCTTAATGCAGATGATGCACATTTATTATTCTGATGCTAAGCGACATTACTTAAGATAAGAATGCAAAAGGGCGTTGCATAATTGAGAAGGGACTGATTAACAAGCAATGCAAGAGCAAGAGCTTCTATTCGCTGAATTCAATATACATGTAGCGTGCGAAGAGAAGTGAAAGATATTGTCAAGAACTATCCCGAGAATTTTAATGTTTCGAACCGAGGAATGTCAAGAGATGTGAAGTTGCACTCTTACTTCTCTAGTGCAAGAAATGAAAAGCGATGCCGTTGACTTTGAGGCTAAAAACATAACCTGCTGTAGTTCCAACTGCTGGCCGATGACTATATGGAGCAATCATCAGCATACGACACCGTTAAAACGTTTTGAAGAGGGCATATAGAGTGGTAAGATATATATTATACAGCGCACATATGGCAGTAAAATTACCAGGCAATATAATCTACACCTTCAATTCATGATAAGGGAGACTTATTTGTTATTAAACTGGGTTAATTACTGAAACTATTTTTAATATTTCGTGCAGCTATTTATAATAATCATTAAAATTGTTAAAAAATGTATAAAGAGGAAATACCATAGCCTTGACATACTAAACGACATTAAATTTAGAATAGAAATAAAACAATTATTATTTAAAAATACGAACGAAAGTAGGTTGCCTATAATACGTACCCATTCTAAATTTTGTTCGGGATTATATGATTTTGAATAAAATAACACTTACCACTGATCCCTTAATCGGTGAAAAATCTCGTTGTCTTTGTAATGCGTATACAGTGGGTGACTGCGGTCTAGGGGTTCGTGCAGTTAATTGAGGCTTAACGGAACGATCAAATTGCGGCACATTGGGTTTTATTATGTATTTTTCATTCTCATCTTCATATTTATTTTCATCCTGTTCAAAATCATTCGCCAATTTCTCTGCTAGAGCTTCAGCTTCACTTTTTTCCTGTTCTATTAGTTTAGCACTTACTAAATGACGTTTATTTTCACGTGCTATGGCTAATTGCAAGGCACGTTGTTCTTTTTCTCTTTCTAGTTGTTCATCCAAACGTTGGCGTTCTTCTATTTTCGCCTCTATTTCCTTGGTGGTCTTTTCCACATCATTTATCACTTGCAAAGAAACGTTGGCTTTTTCTTCTTTCTCACGACGTTTATATTCCTCGAGTTCTTCTCTTAGGCGCATGTTTTCTAGTTTCTAAAATAATGAAATGAAGGTACATACATGGTAAATAAAATTTTTTTCTGCTTTCATTTTAAATTGAAAACTTACAAAATCTTCGGCAGCACATTCCAATTGCATCATGTTGTAGAGCAGTTGTTGTTCCGATGCTGACCACTGATTCTTCTCGTAAATATTATCCAATTGCTTGGCTACCTTTTGTAACTCTTCATCGTTTTCTTTTGCCTTTTCCAACAGAGTTTTTTGTTCCGTAACAATCTCATCGATGGCTTTTTTCTTTTCATCGTAAGTTTTAATGGCCGCCTGTTTGCTCGCTCTATCAATTATTGGCTTACTGGTTATGCGTGTTGGCGTTTTAATAGTGTTCGTTGAGTCGTTTATATTTGAAATAATTTCATCTTTCATTTGTATATCGAACACTGACGGATATTCAATATCATCGATTAGATTAAGATTATTTTGTGGCAAGGATGGCGGCTGCACCATGGGATTTGTACATAGCGTGGGATACATTAAAAGAAAATATTCATAACCGCCTTCAAGAATTTTTATCGGTGAACGATAGGTTACATCGGGATCCCACTGAAACAAATGTTGAGAATATTAATGCAAATGAAGACTAAAATTTAGTTCAAGTATTTCAGCTTGGGAAACAGGAAGCTTACATTTTGTAAAATATCCAATAATATTGCAATTGGCCGATTATCGGTTGGATTGGGCACTGAACAATTCCAATCCATTAGTACTACTTGGTTTTTAATTGCTCTAGCTGACCATAGTTTCTTCGATTCGTTATCAAGTTTGTCTTGTAATTTACCCGCTGACATGCTGTAAAGAAAACATCAAACCTTTAAAAAAACCTGTAAAACGCAAAATCTCTAAAGCATAAATACATTACCCAGCCTGTATTAGTTCTTCGGGTACATTCAACGATAAGACATAATTTAAATGCGATGATTTATAATCATCTGCCGAACGACAATCCAATACTAAAACATCTTGTGCTTTCATGGCTTCAAATAGTTGCTGACAAGACATTAAACGCATTGCTGTAATGTCTACTATATTGTTACAGCGTGGAGAATTTGAACGTGAACGATCGTTATTTGATATGCTTGCAGAAGGCTGTACTGCATTAGATGATATTGTTGTTGCAACTTTATTTGCTTTTGCATTCAAGCGATCATAGCGGTCATTTAATGAGTTTGCCAATGCCTCCAGACGATCCATAGTCATTTTATTAGAACGATTATCACCCAACATTTGACGTATTAATGGTTTGCTTTCTATGTAGTCTGATCTCTTGTGTATGCTGTGCAACAGATTGAAATAGCGTGTATAGAAAACGTAGGCCATTTCCTCATCACCATCGCGATAATATTTCTCAGCCTCCATGATCAGTTTCTGGGCAGTCTCAAGTAAACTAGAATTAAAGGCGGGTTGGGGGGTTGAGAGTAGCGGTTTTTAGCAAAGTTATTTAAACTGTACTTTTCAAATTCCACTTACCTTAGCATTTTACGTTTCCGTACATCGGGTATAACCGATCGTACCTCCAATTCATCCAGGTTTTTGCATAAGTACAAGTCTTTTATTGACGTCATTGTATACCTTCTTGGGGCGGGCGTATGATGTGGTTTTAATAAAATAGGAATATTTTGTTTTACCGGATATCTCACAAATTCCCTTAAATAATTGCACTTTATGTTGTTGGAATTAGGTTTTGAACTTCTACGGATTGGCCGCTGTGTAACTTCTCCGGTTGTTTGTTGCTGCCGTCACAGCAGAACGCCGTTTTCACAATGACTAATAAATTAAAAGAAAAATTCTTTTTGGATTTTCCTTTGCACAGCATTTAATGACACTTTCTTATTGAATATTTCATATTTTTCTATTTACTATGTTGGTTTGTAATAAATTTTAAAACAAATTATTTTATAATTTTAACAGATTTCGTAAATATTTTAAAATAAATAAAAAATGAAAATCTTTCTGTTTTGCCAATCAGAAGTGAAATGACGTTTTACTATGCACTGGGAGAGTGAAAAAGAAAAAGTAAATAATGTTAGAGAGATGCCATATTATACTTAAGCAGTAGGATTGCCATTTTCAAGTCATATGATGCCGGTATTTAAAACATGCCAGACGTTATTTAATTGTTTATAGTGAGTTCACAAACCTTATAAAAGACGTTAGAATTTAAAAGCCTCATTTAAAATATTCAAAAACAGCTTTTTAAACCATTATTAATTAAATAATTATTATACAATATAAAAAAAAAAATAAAAAATAAAAAAAAAAAAAAAATAAGAAGAAAACAGTAACAACATTTTTAAGCTCAGATAATTGACAATGAAATGTTATCACGTGCTGTAGCATCCAAGAGCTACTTATTTACTTTAGTCAGGATTACGATCTAGCTTCTAACATCAGCCATGTTGTGTGTGTTATTTTTTCTATGAGTGGTGTGCCTTACAGTAGAGTGCGAACGACAGATTTTTTGAAAAACTTTTGTTGACAATTTTATATTATTCTCAGAATTTTTAATAGAAGACTGTTGACATATGTATACGTATAATATTTTTCATATAGAATTTTTTTAATCCAATAAAATTTGTTTTAAATCTTCTCCTTTAGTCTATAAATAACTGTTTACATAAACTTCAAAAACTATTCATTTAATTTTAAATTGAATTTGCCCCCTTATAAATATCTGATAATAAATAATAACGAGAAGAAAAAGGCCTTGTCAACATATTTGTAAAGTTAGAAAATTTATTTTCAACTTTTACAACAAAAACAATAGCAATAACAACAATGTGTTAATAATTCTTATGATTAGCTGCTGTAAACGTGCACGTATTTATGTATGTATTTACATACACTAAACAAAATATTTCAATTTCTTTTCTATTCTACTCTATTCACAGCTTTAAAGCAGTTAACAGGACCATAAATTATGAAAAAATAGTTTTTGCGAAACAATATCGAGTAGTTTTTGGCTGGCAGAAATTTCATTATCCTCACCCACACACACATCCACTCATACTTGCACATAGTTTGTAATAGAAATGGGTTGCTGCAAAAACATTGCATACTTTTGGGCTCATAAATTATCCATTATATGAGAATTTGAATATGAGCATAAATGCTGTAAATAGAAGAGAGTGCATGTGTGTGTATAAGTACATGCTTGTAAACTAAGAGCGTGAGAGAAAGACTGAGAAAGATGGTGGCAAAAATAGAAGATAATCAGGCATGAGTGTATAAACAGTTTAAATGCAAGCATGCATGTTCATGTGCTCGTGCTAGTGTTGGTGTTGGTGTTGCTGCCTTTGTTGTCCGTTAGTAGGATGATATTGTTCCTTTTTAACTAATTGTTACATTATGTCTATTGTTAAAAATAACAAACGAATACAAATACAAATACTAATATCCTGTCGTCTAAATAAATATCCTTTTGCATATCCGGTAATAGAGAGGACCAACTATAAACATGAAAGCATAATTTCAGGCAGTTTTTCTAAAGCATACTGTCAGGCTTTTCATGTCCTATAAAAAAATGTGATGTTGGTCACGTTACTTAAGGTTTGTCATTGAATGTGGTGCATAAAAACGTAAATTTTCTGTAAAGAATTTAAACGATGTAGACGTTTTGCACAAAAAACAAACAATTTTGTTTGGAACCGACACGACAAAATAAAAAAAAAATGAAAATCACATACCTCCTCTATGACAAATTGCAAAAATTTGTTTTTTTTTTACCAATGGATCCTCTTGTTTGTGTCTAAAAGTTTTTTGCGAAAAAAAAAATCCTTTTAAAAGCATAAAGTGAAAATTGCTTAGTCGCGTTTGATAATAAGTAGACAGACAACTGATGTTATTTTTTTATTTTAAGAAAATTTAGATAAACTAACGTTTTAATTAAAAAACTGTATGACGTACACGTTAAGGTAAAGCAATTCAGCTACAAAGAACGCTATATAATTGACAAAATTTATTGAAAACTGAGCAAAGCATATGTAAAACGTTTCAGTTGCTTAAGATATAATTAAATAAAACTTAAAAAAAGATAATTTTAATGCAATTCAGCAATACAGTTTTTTAATTAAGCTGATAAAATTTTTAAAAGTAAAATCGAACTCAGAGAAACAAAACAAAATATGTGTTAAATTTTAAACTGGATGGAAAGATATGCACTTCCCAGTGTTAAATCTCTGACATAGAAATTCCATGTCTTAAAAAATGCAATTCAGCTACAAAAAAATTTATTCAGCAAATCGTATTTTAGCAAAACATCAATATAATACTAAAAAATTATAATATTTTTTATATTTTCAGCCATTCAGCTGCTAAAAAGATAATTCAGCTAAGAATATATTTCATAAATTTAAAAATAATAAAAAAAATTAATTTATTTAAACAAATTTTTAATCTCTTAGGTTTATAACATTCAGCCTTTTACACAAAAATAAGTTAAGAAGACAAAAATTAATATTCAGCTGAAAATATTTTCTGAAAAAATAAGCTACTGAATAGTTTATTCAGCTGGCAAAATATATCATTAACTGAACAAATGTGAATGAAACTTTATTTATTAAAAGAGCTTTCAGCATCCATTAAACCTATTATATAAAAATTTTTTAAGCTTCAAAATAATGTAATTCAGCTACAAAAATGTTTATTCAGCTGATAAAATTTCAGTAATAAAAAAACGCAATACCAATAAACCACAACGTATTTTATGTTTGTAGCAATTCAGCTGCTTAAAAATTAATTCAGCTGGAAAAATGTTTGTTAAAATTTGAAATAGATAGACAAAAAACAAGTTATTAAATGTTTTTTTTAGCATATTTCATAATTTGTCTTGAATTTTAAAGTAAAATACGAATTTTTAAGCAATTCAGCTACAAAAATTTCATTCAGCAAATTAAACTTCATTAACAAAATATAAATTGTTAAAAAATTATTATATTCTTTAGTTTTGTATCAATTCAGCTGCTCAAAAGCTTATTTAAATGAAAAAAAACCTTTAAATTTGGACTTAATTTTCCTTACAAATTATGGCTTTAAATATTAAGTTTGTGGTTATATGTATTTCAATTTAAAATAGGAATAAACTAATACCACTTGACTTTTATTATTTTATTTATTGATTTTCACCTTCAATTGTCACCCGGGTAATTAATTTTCTAATGACATTCAACAATTTTAATTTGTAACAATTGATAGCGTCTACCTACCTCTATCTGTATGATCTCTTTCCCACATACACACATGTGAGAGCCCCGTACCACTAATCCAGCAATCCACCTCTAAGAAATAATTTCCGACTTCGATATTTACCACCAAATTAAACTTATTACAGTTGTCTGGCACCCATTCTCCTTAAATATTCAAGCTACTGTATCACACAGTAAAATATACACAAGAGAGCATGAGAGCATCTTAAGAGGTTATGCTATTTTTTTTTCTCTCCTTCTCTGTTCTTGTGGTCATCAGTTTAAATTTTTTCCATGTGTTGTATTGTATTTTATTTATTTGTTTACAAGTGAAAGCATAGGACAGTGAGAGAGAGAGCGAAAAAGAAAGGGAGTGAGTGCTTGCAAGTGAGAACAACAAATTGTATGTTGTAGACAATTTGTAAGCGTGTGCGTGTATGTACAAATTTAATGGTTTCTTATTGTGAAAGCTGTGGTAAACCACAAAACCGTAAACAAGAAAAGTCACTGTTGTTAACAGGGTGGAGAAGTTCAGCAGTGATGGTAAGAGAATTAATTTGTATAGTGTCTGTTACACTATCACAGTGTCTGTGTATTGGTGTATGTGTGTGTTGATGATGATTAGGTCATAAGTTACTGATTTGTAAGTATTTACAAGAAACAACAAAAAAAATTATTTTCAATTGAACTGCTAGTCATTATGGGAGGTTGGTGAGGTGAGGTTACAGACAATGATTGAGTGTGAGTGAAATAGAGACAATTGAAAATAACGCCTTTTTGTTGTAAATTCCTTAGAATAGAATACAAAACAAGACAAAATCAATTGTTAAATGCATACATGCACACATAATAAACAATAAATATATAAAAAGTACTAAAGTATACTTGTGGTTACTAAATAGGAGATGCAATGAGTATGCAGATATATTTTTTCTTTTTAGAGAATTTAAATTGCTAAATAAAGATTTTTTTTTAGCTGAATAGCCTTAAAGAGCTTGTAATAAATTTTATTAGAATTTTTTAAGAAGTTTTAGTAGCTGAATAAAAATATTTCTTGTTGAATAGCGTTAAAAAGCTTAAAATAAGTTTTTATTTAATTTGTATTAGAAGTTTCATTAGCTGAATTAATGTTTTTCCAGCTGAATAGTCCAAACGAATTTAATTTAATTTTTCAATTAAAATTTCTAAGAAGTTTTCTTGCTGAATGATTATTTCTCTAGCTGAATAGATGTAAAAAGCTAAAAGAAAATTTTTATTTTATATTTTTAATTAAATAAGTTTTTATTTAATTTGTATTAGAAGTTTTATTATCTGAATTAAATGTTTTTCCCGCTGAATAGTTCAAATGAATTTAATTTAATTTTTCAATTAAAATTTCTAAGTAGTTTTCTTGCTGAATGAATATTTCTCTGGCTGAATAGATGTAAAAAGCTAAAAGAAAATTTTTATTTTATATTTTTAAGAAGTTTTGTTAGCTGAATAAAGATTTTCCCAGCTGAATAGTATTTAAAGGCTTATAATAATATTCATTTTATATTTTTATTAAGTTTTGTTAGCTGAATAAAGATTTTCCCCAGCTGAATAGCATTTAAAGGCTTATAATAATATTAATTTTGTTTTTGGAAAAAGTTTTGTTAATTGTATAAAGGTTTTTCTAGCTGAATAGCCTTACGTAGCTTGAAATATTATGAGGATTCATTAGTATTAATTTATATTTAAATTTTTTAATATTTTTTTTCAATTTTTAATATTTTTTTCATTTAAGCAGGAGCACTTATGTTGAGTACTAGTAATGAATAGTACTTTAGTTTTAATTTAACAAAAACTACTTTTGTAATTTCCTATTCCTTTTTAAGGACCATAAACTATATGTGTGAATGAATGAATGTTTTGACTGACTGACTGCTCTTTTCACCACATACGTAGTTTTAGTGTTTAACACCTGCTTTTTCATTTCATAGAGAGCGAAAAAACATCAAGAGTTTAACAATAACGGAGAATGCAAAAAAGGAAAACTTCACAGTTGTTATTGTTATTATGAATGAGCACAACAAAAACTAACAAATTAAAATAAATGCCTTAGAAAAACCATTCATATACAACGTTTCCGCCTTTACCACATGCCTATGGTGTATTATAACCGTTTTTAATCAGACAAATTGGAAAAAAACTAAAACCCGTAGAAATAAAGGAACTCTAGCTTAAAACCCAAACAGGAAAGGGCAAATGGCAACACTGTTTCCGCTTAGGCGGACATGAAAACTTTTAAAATTCTAAAATTTAAACAAAACAACCAAGTTTATGGGAGAAAAACAAAAGACCCAATCGATAAGAATTTTTGTGTGATTTTTAGTTTTTTCTTTCGTTTCCCCGCCAAAAAAAAAAAGAGAAAAAAGCGTGTGTATTTTTGTTGTTTATTGTCCTGCTTCTGTTATGGCATTTTGCCAATAGAATGTTTTCCATTAAACCCACTCACAATTAAATGAACGTTAAGTGTTATAAAAAAGAGAAAAAAAAAATTTAAAAAAAGAAAAATGTAACGAACGAACTCATTATTGTTAAAGGCAACAAAAACTAAAAGAATCCTTGTTTTGATGTTAAGACATCGTGTAGCTGAGAAAGAAAAGTTTGAAAAGAAAAAATGGCATTCAACTGCTAATTAACAACTGTCAGATGCACTGATTCACTAGAACTTGGAACTGTAACATAAAACAGGGTTGTAATTTCGCCATGTTTTTTTTTCCAACTTCAATTGTATTAAAGAGCCATTAAAGCCATAAAGCAGCGGAAGTTTAGTGTTTAGCTTAAAGAGATGCTTGGCTTTAATATTTGAAAGCTTTAATTTTAAAATATTTCAATTGGGAATCTATTTATGTACTCTATAGGGGAAACCGCCTTCCTGTTTCTAGATAACGATAGTTTCAGACGGTAGGCCAATAACCTGCTTAGCTGGAAAAACTTGGTTAATGAAATTAAAATAAAGTAAAGAAAAGAGGATAATTATAAAACATAATAGCAGAAGTGCTGTGTGATAAGGGATAGCCGTGATTGGAAACATTGCAATGATGGGGTTTATACAAGGGCTTGATGTTTAAGCTCTCCGTATGCTTGTATCATATTACCATAGAATTCGAACGAGTGCCAGTTCCAATAGATTCTACGTAGAATAACGGTGACAACCCATCCGTTCCGGTATCGAGGAGTAGTGGTCTAAAGCTTTAGCATGTCCAGTGAACTCATCAAATCAGCACTTTGTTGAGTTCAATCTGATTTCCGTTCTATGTATGTACGTGAATAAATGATACATGTTTACTTATTAAAATGCGATATATAAATTGGTAAAGACGTAAACCATGGGTGAGATGTTGAAATTCAGCATTTTTAATTTGTTCTTACAATAACAACAGATATCCGTCGTAGTCTAGTAGATAGCAAGCTGGCTTATTAGACAAGAGTCTCATGGTTCGACCTCTGGAACGGAACGAAAAATGAAAAACTATTTATTGCTGAAACGCCGTAGTCTAGTAGGTAGTGTGTTCGCTTGTTAGACGTAAAAGCCGGGTTCGAGCCCCAGGCCAGACATCAAAATGAAATATAAAAAAAACTTTCTTCGGCGACTTCCTGATTTCTGGCAAAAACTCTGAGAGTAAATAAACCTGCCATGAAAAAGTTTCTTAAAATCTGTCGTTTGGAGTTGACGTTAAACTGTATGTCCCGCCACTCAAATATAAACTAGGCTGTAATCCTGACTGAAGGGTTGTAATTTCCAATTATGTATGTATGTATGTATGTATGCATGTATGTATGTGAATAAATGATACATGTTTACTTATTGAAATGCTACTAATATATGTAGATTAGTAAAGACGCAAACCATGGGTAAGATATTGAAATTCAGCATTTTTAATTTGTTCCTACAATAATAACACCTATCCGCCGTAGTATAGTAGATAGTTGGTTTATTAGACAAGAGCCTCACGGTTCAACCTCTGGAACGGAACGAAATATGAAAAACTATTTTTTGCGGCGACTTCCCCTCTCGGCAGTCTTCCGACGAAAACTATGAGAGTGATATTTCAAATCTGTTGTTCGAAATCGACGTTAAACCGTAGGTCCCGTCAACACAAACAACATTTGGGTACTCTGAGAAGCTAGGTTGCGATCCTAGCTAAAGCTAAGTAAGTAAGTATCCTTTTGAAAAACGTTCACATTATATAGTTTTTACAACAATAGTTCTTTGAGTAGCTAAAATAGGCCTACAAATTATTTTCTAAATTAAAAGATATGCCACTAAATGTGTATTATCACACCAAGCACAATATAAGCTTAATACCATATCCCCACTAAACACCATTCTTTAAATATCACAGATTAATTTCACCACAATAAAGACAAAAACAAATAACAAAAATCCTTAAAAATGTTCCTAGAACCCAACACCCCCAACAACAAAAAAAGTGAACATCATCATCATTTATCATCGTTTTAAATTTCATTAATGTGTGTGACATTTTTCCACTTCTGTCCCCATGAAACAATCATTGAATTACAGGCAAAACCCCCCCCAAAATAAAACATACACATACACACACACTCATAGAAACAGAAACTGTATGCTAAGGCTGTAGTATACAGTGATGGTTTTTTGTTTTTTGCACAATGGTTGGCAACCACTGTAAATGACAAGCATAAACATAAACAATTCTCTTAATGTTTATGATTTTTAAATGAGGTTTGGGGAGAGCGAGAGTAAGAGAGAGTGGGAGGCAGAGTGGAAGGAATCATTCAATGAGTGAGCGCTGCTGGTTCATGTTAAAAAAAAGATCAACAATGTATTGAAAAATGTCAAACCACGTGTAAATAAAGATTGTGTTAAAAATAACGGTAGACACGGGCCATTGGATAAAATAACAACAACAACATTACACTACGAATAGGCGGAGTGATGATAATGTTATGGAAAGAAAACAATAACAAATGCGAGTATAATGCAGCCAGTCAGTCATAAGTGTTGCTGATACTACGAATTGACCAAAAAAAAAGCGAACAACAGCAACAACATGTATTACTTCCGTTTTTTAAAGGTCATTGAAGAGCAAAAAACAAAACTCAACAACCAGACAAATGATACTGTGAGTCATTTATTTTCACTCACTCTCCCACTCTCTCCCACTCTCTCTCTCTGTGTCTATGTGATATAAACATCATACCTGGGACTTGTTAAATACCATTTAAAATCATTAATTTTTAAATGTTGCCAGTCATTCGTTGAGAGGGTGTTTTAAAGGTTTAAAGAAAAACGCTGAGTTTTTATCAATTAAGTTGCCAAGTTTTGTTCTTTTAAATTAAATTCTTTATCACACTATTACTACGTTGATTTCCTTTTCTTGTTAAACGGCCTAATAAATGATGTTTTTTTTTCTTTTAGTCATTGTGGTTACAAAAGTTATCATCATCAGTTCATCCGAAAATGTCATGTGATAAAAGCAAAATTTGCAAAATGGGAAGCCAAACCATTAAGCATTTCCACTTCAGTTAACAGTTTTCAGTTATGAACTTTTGTTTGTTTCATTATGACAAAATGGCTTTCCGGTAAAGAAACAAAGACAAATGAAAAGGGAGGCTTAGTACCGTGCATAGATGAGATACAGTAGTATCAATAGAGTAAATCTATTGTGAGGACGATATATTTCATTAGGCATCATTACAAGGATCTTAAAAATGCTAAGGTCTAGACCTTAGACTATCTAGACTGAGATACATACATAATTGGCCATTACAACCCATCAGTCAGCATTACAGCCTAGCTTCTCACACCACTCATGTTATGTGCGATAATTTTATACGTGAGTGGCGGGACCTACAGTTTAAAGTCGACTTCGAATGATAGATATTTGAGAAACTTTATCATGGCAGGTTTATTTACGCTCAGAGTTTTTGACAGAAATCTAATGAGAGGAAGTCGCCGAAGAAATACTTTTTTCATATTTCGTTTTGATGTCTGGCCTGGGGCTCGAACCCGGGCTTTACGTCTAATAAGCCAACATACTACTTACTAGAATACGACGACGTTATGTTGGCAGATTTTAAACCATGGACTTGAAAATCAGAACTCGAATGCCGGATATCAAGGCACATTATGACATGTTAACAACGGCCCATATTTCAAATATATGTGTTTACCCACTGTTCGATACTTCCATTTTCAAACAAAAATATGATTTTTTATTGGCCACAAATAATTGACTTTCAGTTAAGCTTCCTATAAAAGCGAAGAACAATCAAAAAATGTATGCAAAAAGTATAGAAGGAAAGACAAGGCAAAAGCGATTAAAAACAGACAAAAATAATCGATAAATTTATTTATGGTTTATCGACAACAGCAAAACGTTATTAACTAAAGGGGAGGGGGTTCATGAAATTTAATTTGTGCAAATATTTAAGGCAACCATAAAAGGAAAATAAGGAACTGTTATTGATTATTGGCCATACCATTAGATGAAAACAAACATTATTTCCAGATACTCTCAACTGATTAATGTCAGCATCGCTGCAGAGGGAGGGGAAGGGGGAGGAGGAGGAGGATAAAAAGGCTATAAAAAGTAATTTAAGTGGCAGGCAAGCAGTTAATTTACATAAACGAATATAGAATTACAAGTTAAAGCGAATCAAACTTGAGATATGCGAGGTACAAAAGGATCTCCTTATTCCTTTTCGTCACAAAACCATTTTTCCCATCTTCTTTTTGTTGCTTTGCGTTGTTTCTGTTTCATTAATCAAGTGCCAGATAAGCAAGTTCCAGACAAGGGAAATAATGTAGTAAATCTGCCATAGCATCGTCTCTAGCAAGTTCCAGACAAGGGGAATAAGCTAGTAAATCTGCCGTAGCATCGTCTCTAATTTGTCTATCAATGGGGTAAGTGCTCTGTGAGAGCGACATTTCAGGAGGCAATTCATAATTCCCCTGTTATTGATCACTACAAGGATCTTGATTTTGTTAAGTTGTAGATCAATCAGCGCTGAGAATGTGTATACAAATCAAGTTACAGATAAATAGGTAATTGATTGACTGTAGCAAGTTTTAGAATGATAGGGTTGCCTCAAATAATGTAAATGTATTGCTTGACATTGCCATTATATACATACGTTGTTGATGTTCAACAGATCTTACAACATCGATGTAGGACAGGTTCTCGTTGTCTCTATTATGCCAGCGCAAGTCCGCTTAGTAGGTAGTTTCGCCGTCGTCTAGTAGGTAGTGTGTTCGCTTATTAGACGTAAAGCCTGGGTTCGAGCCCCAGGCCAGACATCAAAACGAAATGTGAAAAAAACTATTTCTTCGGCGACTTCCTATCATCAGATTTCTGGCAAAAACTCTGAGAGTAAATAAACCTGTCATGAAAAAGTTTATCAAAATCTGTCATTCGGAGTCGACGTTAAGTTGTAGGTTCCGCTACTCAAGTATAAAATTAAGGCACACAACATGAGCGGTGTGAGAAGCAAGGCTGTAATCCTGTTTGAAGGGTTGTAATGACCAATTATGTATATAACATGAGTGGTGTGAGAAGCTATGCCGTAATCCTGACTGAAGGGTTTTAATGGCCAATTATGTATGTATGTATGTATGTAAGTCCGCTTCAAGTTTGTCCTGCAATCTTGACCATAATGGCAATAACTGTTGTTTATGCAATGTTTTGTATTCTTCCCCGATTATATCGAGTCTACACAATACTCGGCAAACTGTTAGCAGGCATTCTGCTTGACTCATACCGGTAATCAGATTTTAAATTGCCATTACGTGGAGTATAAGTCTCTAAATGCCACCGTATATTGCATTCCACAATGTTGCTCTAAGTACAGATACCCGCCTCTACTCCGTACTGAAGTGTATATTGACTGATATACCTTCCATTTCTTAAGAAAAATATCTTCTCTTTAGCAGCTGCTGGGTCCGGTCCAGGGACTCTATTGTAGTGAATGTGTCAATAACTCTACTCTACTTATGTGTGGAAAATTCATCAGACACCTTAGTATGTATCAGAGTTGGAAAGAGGCCATTGAAACAATGGGATCCTATAGAATAGGACAGGCCGGATGTCTCACAGGGTCCGTAACACTTCTTATCAATGTTATGCCTGTCACGTCATGAGAAGTGTTATCCTCTGTATTAAGAAAAGTAAAAATTTTCATTCCCCTACTATTCAAACTCTCCAAAATGGTTTCGAATATAACCAGAAAAGCAGAGTCAGTAGATCTACATACATATATAATCGGTCATTACAACCCTTCAGTCAGGATTACGACCTAGCTTCTCAAACCACTTATGCCGTGTGTGTTAATTTTGTACATGAGTGGCGGGACCTATAGTTTAATGTCGACTCTGAACGACAGATTCTTTTGAGAAACTTTTTCATGGCACAGGTTTATTAGCTCTCAGAGTTTTTGCCAGAAATCTGCTGAGAGGAAGCCGCCGAAGAAATATTTTTTTTCACATTTCGTTTTGATGTCTGACCTGGGATACGAACCCGGGCTTTACGTCTAATAAGCCAACACACTACCTACTAGACTGCGGCGGCGTTCCTTTAACGCAATGAATATTTGCAATTCAAGGCATATTTATTGTTTTATAAGCAGTTAATACCATGTGACTTCTCCAACTTACGCTTCCGTTTAAGGATTGTATTCCATAGGGAGTATAACTTAAGAAGGCAGCTCTCAGCCAATCCATTTGTTAGTTAACAGGGAGCCTATACGGTCCAGGGACTCTGTTGTCGTGAATGCGAATTAGGGCCACAATAACTCTTCTCTGCATATCAACGGCAAATTCAACATATACCTTCGTATGTATTAGCGGTTTATTAGTACCCTCAGATCGAGATGCCATAGCATAGGACAAGCCTGAGTCTCATAGGGTTTGTACCTCTTCTTATCAATGTTATACCTTTCCCGTCATGAGAAGTGTTATCCACTATGGCCACTATATTAAGAAAAGTGCAAAATTTTATCACCCTACTATTCAAGAACTCTAAAATGGCTCTGAATATAAGCAGAAAAGCAGAGTCAGTAGACCTAACCGCCCTGTATTAGTGCGGTTTAGGATGCAGTTGCCCAATTATTATAATACTGATGCTCACACGTAATATCCCCTAACCCCCCCCCCCCCCCACAGTATTTAAAATAACAGACATTCATTTCCATTGGAGTTATTCAAAATTCTTTACTTCCATACACAGCTGGCGGAAGTTTTCAAATGACTCTTTTAAAATACCTTCAGTAGGTGGCAGTTGATTTTTATGAAAAATTTTCTGTGCCTCCATGAGCTAAAACTGGTAAAGACAGACCAATTTTTTTTATTTGTCTAATTTTGTTGTTGTTGTTGTCCTAGCAAAACAAAAACAAAACATGAACACAAAACACAAAATTACAGTCTTGACATGTTAATGTACAAGCAGAGCTTGCAAAATGGCTTGTAGGCTGCACTGCACCAGAAAAAAAGGGGGTCAAATTGAGATAAAAACCCCAAAAAAAAAAATAATATTTTCACGATGTTCGTTTGTTTGTTTGCTTGTTTGTTTGCTGGTAAAAGACACGCTGGTATGTTTTAAGAAAATGTAGGCTGAGGCTGTAGCCACTTTTTATGCCTTTTTTTTGGGTTGTCTATAGAAAATGGTAAAATTTGCAGCATTTTTGTTGCAAAAACACAAAAAAAATTAAAATGTACTCTGGTTGCACAAAATTTGTAGGCCTGCTTGGCTTGCTTGACTGCCTTGTGTCTGTGCCTGTAAACATGTGTAGGTTCTGGTAACACAAAATCGAAAAAAACAGAGTTACAGTTTCATATATAGTCGTTGTATCATATTGATAAAATACGAGACCACAACCCAAACATAACATATGTTGCAACATGACTGCCTAACTGCCTGCCTGCCTGCCGGCCTCTTTTGCCTTACCATGCCACAGCCATACAAAGCTGCAGTTGTAGTTACAAATTTTACAAAATGTTACTTTTAAATACACTTACACAGTCACATGCACACACACACACATACATTTGCATTTTTTTTAATAATGAAAAACTAAATACTGTACCATGTAACGCTGTATGGTCGGTTCTTTTATAGGTTCCATCCCTTGTAGCCTTTTATTGGCAAGTGCAAGCCCTCTACTACCTCATCGATTTTTAATGAAATTATGGTTTTTTTGAAAATATTGTTTAACCTCTACGGTTTGACAGTTTTACATGATGCCACAAATACAATACAACACAAACAACAAATTCCAGTTGTATAGAATAATTAGGCAGGTATCGAAACAAAGATCAAAATCTAGGTTTCAATGTGCAGTTACTCTTGGATGCAACATGCCAGTGTAGTATTGTAGGAGCATATTAATTCGGTTCCCATTGTAAATCAAATCAGGTTAGCAGTTATGTGAGGTGACAACAGAGCAACAGATCCAGCATTCAAGAGAAATAAATTAGAGAGGCTATTATGGCACCCTAGAATGGAAAGTCAGTGGAACTGAATAACATTTCCGTCGAAGTGCTAATCTGAAAATGTTTTCAGACATCCGCCCAATCAGCCTTTTGGTTCAGAAAATATGAATCACAAAAGAAGCCCAGGTTACAGGGAGTTGTTGAGAAGCCACACCATTAGGGCAACGTTATCGGTTGCTACCAGAGATCAGCAGTGAGATGAGTATATTCGAATCATACTTAAAATTTCTGATACTTATACGCATTCATACTTACTTACTTACTTAATTGGCCATTAACAATCCGATTATCGGATTTCGGCCTGACGCAACACATCCTTCCAGGCGTCTCTGCTTCTTGCGCGCCCACGCCAGTTGGTCACACCAATCGATGATAGGGCTTCCTCGACTTGGTCCTTCCAACGCAGACAAGGTCGTCCTATTCGCCGACTTTCGCAGATCTCCGCATCAAATACCCGTCTCGCCGGAGCATCTTCCTCCATTCTAACGAAATGGGCGAGCCAGCGCAGCCACTGGATGTTAATACGCTGCACAATGTCTATGTCGTTCATACAGCTCATTGTTGAATCGGATGCGCAAATCATCGCCAACTAGCACTGGACCGAAGATCTTGCGTAGGACTTTTCTATCGAATACTCTCAAGGTCGCCCGGCCGGCTTCCGCAGATCTCCGCATCAAATACCCGTCTCGCCGCAGCATCCTCCTCCATTCGAACGACATGGCCGAGCCAGCGCAGCCGCTGGATGTTAATACGCTGTACAACGTCCATGTCGTTGAGGAGCTCATACAGCTCATTATTGGATCGGATGCGGAAATCATCGCCAACTCGCACTGGACCGAAGATCTTGCGTAGGACTTTTCTATCGAATACTCTCAAGGCTGCTGCATCTGTACTTAATAGGGTCCATGGCTCTGCGCCATAAAGAAGCACGGGGAGGATGAGCGTCTTGTAGAGTATTAGTTTTGTTGCACGAGAGTGGTCTCTGCTACTCAATACGCATTCATGCTTATTTTCATATCATACTCATACTACTCATATTCAAAGTTTGAAGTACTCAACGTACTCATACTTAACAATACGTATGATTTTGTTGATTTCGCTTCTCTTTTACTCAACATTTACAAGAATCACAAAATAAGTATGATTCGTTTACGAACACTACAATACTCACTAGAAGGTTTTGTGTTAGCTTTGTTTGCTGTCTTTGTCTCTTTCTTTCTGCTTTTTGTTTTGTAAATGCAACAACATCTAAGACTGTAAATTTTGATGAATGATTCGAAATTCGAATCACTCCAATCATTTATGAGTATTTTTCTAAATTTATAAATCTGAATGAGTTAGTGTATGAATGAAACATATTTCGAATGTTATGAGTTTGATGTCAATATTGTACTCATACTCATTGCTACCTGTACTCAAAAATCAATGTTGTAGTGAGTGCAAATGAATCAGTGTATGTAGTTGAATTTCAATACTGTCGACTCACTCTTCCTCAGAATTTTATGAGTACTTATGAGTAGTGAAAAAACGATTCATTGCTGATCTCTGGTTGCTACTGTGCGCTATTATGAAAAGCATAGCGAATCTTATGCATTCCTTAAAATTCTTCTTTACAACTCTGTACCTCCCTAATTAATGGCTCTCTCTATTAAGGTAGAGATAGTCACCTTTAATTATACTTTGAGAGCGTATGAGTGGGTGATTGTTTTGAGCATGGAATCAGTGCGACAGTGTGTATTTGTGTTTCAAAGAATATTGTTATTGGTTTAGTTGGTTGTTGTTCTTGTTGTTGTATTTTTAGTTGTTTAACAATTAGTAGAAATAATAAAACAGCTTTTTTTTCCTTTGTATTATTTATAGTTGTTGTTGTTGTTGTAGTTGTTGTATTGTTTTTAAATGAATTTATTTTGCGGTCGATTGAAAATTGTGTTCCATTCATCATGGGATGCCAGGCTGATGTTGCTGTTGCAGTTGCTGTTTCTATTGCTGCTGCTGCTGCTCTACAGTTAGTCACACATGAAAGTTTTTTCTCTTTTCGAAACACACTCATGGACTGGCAGGTAAAATAAAGCAGAGCTTTAATAGTAGTTTTTAAATTAATTCAAAAAAGTTTTTGTGGTTTTCTTTCTCTGTGTGTGTAAATAAAGTTGGGATTGCAGAACGTAGGAGAACTTATTTAAAATTAAAAAAAAAAAAAAAATGCTTAGAATACAAGTTCGGATGGATGTTCGGCGAATTCGACAAGTATTTTAACAGAACATACATATTCTTATTATTCTTCTTGTTAAAACATTGTGTCCGCGGAGATATGGGTAATCTCTGTAATCGCCAACGCCAGTTAGGTACAAAGTTATTATGTTGTAGTTAACCTCTCTATTACCTTTCATACTCAATCTTTCAATATATTGCATTAGTTTGTAGATTCATAAACAGTTTCAACACATCGTATTTTGTCCAGAAGATGCCTTAGCTTAGTGGATGGTGTATTGGCTTATTCGGGAAGATGGACTTTATTGTATGCTAAGTACTCATAAATGATTTATTGAACTTTTTCCCTTGATCAAAGACTTTTAAAAAGAAACGATTCTTTACCGTGAATTCATACCTCTCCTTTACCGTGAATTCATACCTCTCCTTTGCAGCAGTCTTTTGGAGAAAAACCTTTGTGACTAAATAAAATAACGAGGAAAAGCTTCTCAAACATGTAGGTATCGCCGCTTCCAGAATCCTCTTCAATTGAATTAGGTATGCCACTTGCCTGGGTCAAGTTGGACATTGCGCGGAAATTCTTTCGGGACGCCAACCCATCCTGGGTCAATGAGGAGTCCTACTCCACCGCTAGACTCACCTGGCCCTTGATGGATAGAAGGCGTACCAACCAATTACTTGGTCTTGGTCGTGGCCATGCTTACAGGACACTGTTAACCACTTTCTTTGTCAGTGACAGTCTCTTGCTAGGTGTAGGTTATTCGGCTCTCCATTTCTTTTCAGCTTGACGGAGCTATCATCTATTGATATCAAGGATATAGCTTCGTTCATCAAACTTTCTGGCTGGTTGTCCAGTATAGGGTAGTCGTGCTTTTAATGTGCAGCCCTTGTGCTGACCAACTTCTTCCTCTTCTCTGATTTTGGTGGAACTTGGTCAGTACAGCGGGTGGCTTCACCCGTGGCGGCACAACGCGCCGCTATGCGTTCTCAAGTGAGCCTTGTAATATCAGGGCTACCACTCCGACCTAACATAAGGTATCGCCGCCTCTGTGAGTAAATAAAATTGCAAGGAAAAGCTTCTCAAATCCGCTCATTTATAAAATTAGCACATAAAACATGGGTGTTGTGAGAAACGATATCGTAATCCAGAGTAAAGCGTCTGAAAGGCCAATAAACTTAGTTAAACCCTCTAATCTGTATGAGAGAGACATTGTGAAATACAGCAGCTTTACTGTGATTTCTGGATGGTTCCAGGATTAGGGACAAAAATTATTGTGGTATCACAACTGCACACAAGTGTGCCCTACATGAGTCAAAAGTATAGCACTTTTAAAAGTATAGGACTGGAATTCGACATCTGTCAAACTAAGTTGTGAAACCAATTTTTTTCTTTTCAGTTGAAAGTCTGACATTGACGAAAATGGATTGCTTAACCATCACACAACGCATAAAAATTATCAAAACCTACTACAAAAATCGTGATTGGCGGTGGACGGCAATTTTTCGAACAAAATTTTCTTCAGCGATGAAGCACATTTCACAGTCGGTGGGTATGTTAATAAACAAAATTGTCGTATTAGGGGGTCTGAGAATCCTCAAGTAATTGAAGAGAGGCCACTACATCCAGAAAAAGTCACTGTTTGGTGCGCTCTTTGGACCGAAGGTGTGATTGGACCTTACTGGCTGAGATACCGCCCAATATGTGTCAAAAAGTGGTCCAAAATCACCTCAAAAGAATCAATGCTTACAACACTTCGCGTGGAGGTCATTTAAATGATGTAGTGCTTCACACATAATGTCAACGTTTAAACTTTACAATAAAAAAGAAATATCATGAAAAAAATATTTTATATGTGTTTTATTTACGTTTACTTTTGAAACAACGAAATGGAATTTGTTTGTGTTGCTTTTAATTGATTAATTTTTATATTTTATTTTATTTTATTTTTAATAAAATATATTAAGAATGAATCAATTAATCGTAACTTTAATACGATGAAATTATAAATTTTCTGTTCAAAATATAGCACACAACACAACTGTTTTACTTAACAACAACCTAACGGTATAAATTTCACTTAAAAGTACTTAAAAACCTCATAATTTCCAACGTATTTTCATTATAATTTTTGTTTCTCTTTTTGTTGTTGTTGTTGTTGTTGCATTAAAATCCAACAAGAAAAAACAGTAAAATAAACAACTTTATACAATTACAATAACAACTGCAAAGAACGAAAAAAAACGAGAAAAAAATATAAGAGAAAAACCGATTAAACCATATAGGACATGTGATAATTAAATGTCAACACACAGACACATACATACATACATGCATACAATACAACTCTCATTACAGTTTTAAACATCAGTAAACGAGCGCAAATTCATTACGATTTAAATGAAGGCTTCAATTTCCTTTTTTTTCTTTAACAACCGCACCAATACTACTACTATTGTAGCACACGTAGCCAAAGCATAGTGAGATAGAGAGAGAGAGAGAGAGAGAGACAGAGACAATATAAATATCATAAAATACTCAGAGATTCACACGTTGACTAATGGCAGACATCACATATCACACACGTTGTCATGCCTGGGGTGTGTGTGTGTGTAGTGTTGTTGTTTATCACATGTTAAATACGACTATGAATACGAGGACAATGATGATAACGATGAGGATAACGATGAATTTAATGAAAAATTCTTTTGCGCTGAAATAGTAACTAGTAGTAGGCGAGCGTGTAAATTTTAATTGTATGTTTAAACGAAATGTAATTGAATTTGTAGTTGTTCTGGTTGTTGTTTTTTATAACATTTTAATTTAATTGAGTGTACAAATGTAAATGATTATGGAAATAATTTTCAATTTTTTATTTCGTTTTTTTTCTTTGTGATGCCAAAGAAAAATTTTTAGTTGGGTTAAGGCATTAAATCCCATCGTTTTAACCCCCGGGGGGGGGGGAGGGGGTTTCGTAGCATTTCTTTTTTAAGTTTTTTTTTTTAGGCAATGTAGCATGTCACGAATCTTTTTTTTTACACACTTACAGGTTCATGTTTATGTGTATATACATATGTACTATAACAATAGGAATTAAAGCTTATACCCAATACTGTTTGTTTGTGCTGTTAATGATGAAAAACAAAAAGACTCATTAAATGTTTTATTAAAAACCATAAATTCATTTGAAACCAAAAAAACCTGTGCAATTTATCTACTGCATTACCAACAATGACTGTGTACTGTGTATACAGTATACTTAAGTCGTAAAGATCAAAAAAAAAAAACAGAAGAGACTTAATAAGTCTGTATCCTGTCCCATTTGTTGACTGACATCATATGTTTGAAAGAGAATTTTAATCAAAAAAAATCTTGTTTTGTATGTCCTCGAGGAATTTCATTTAAAACTGTATTAAACTGTAGTTTAATTTAATACACAAAAGTTTTCTTGAACATGTAAACAAATCGACTCTCCCGCTATGTCTCTCTCTCTCTCACTCTTGCTTAAAAATTACTTTCCCTTGTAATCATTATTTGTATGCACAGCATAACTGTAATAATTTTTTTTGTGTTTTTATATTATCATTATCATCATTGTGATATTTTAGTTGCCAAAAACAATTTGTTGTTGTCTTTTTTTTTTTTTTTTTGATTGTGTATGCGTGTCCTTTTTAACTGGCTTATCTTTGTATTTCCGCATCATTTAATAATTTCATCATTATTTATACGATATTCTCATGCTCATTCGCATTCCCATTCGCTTTTATTCTCTTTCACTTTCATTCACTTTCACACGATTTGTACAATCATAAGCACATAAACGTTAGAGCTGATGCTGCCATATTCTGTGATTAAATTAACGGTAAAGAACGCATCATCTGAGATTGTCCAAATGGTTCGCGTGTTTTTTTTCTTAAATTTTTTTTTTTGTCTATTTTTGTTGGCATCGAATTTGGAAAAATTGAAATTTAAATTGAAAAAATTATGGAAACAAAGCTTTACATTAGCGGAACTTAATCCAAACCATCTGAGCTTCTATTAAGAGTATTTTGCGTTGCAATGCTATGTCTGCTCACTTGATTTAATTCGGCATTATAACGCCTTTGTTCACTTTATGATTAAAACTTTAGATTGAACGATGATGTTCTGTTTTGCTCGAAAGCATTCTGATGGTTTCCAAGTTTCATCGGTGTACCAAGCTCTTTCATACATACATAATTGGCCAATACAATCCTTCAGTCACGATTACGGCATAACTTCTCAATACCACTCAAGTTGCGTGCCTTGATTTTATACTTGAGTGGCGGGACCTACAGTTTAACGTCGAGTCCGAACTACGACTTTACATGGCAATTTTATTTACTCTCAGATCTTTTGTCAGAATTCTGCTGAGAGGAAGTCGGCGAAGAAATATTGTTTTTCAATATTTCGTTTTGATGTCTGGCCTCTGGCTCAAACCCGGGCTTTACGTCTAATATGTAACACACTACCTACTTGACTACGGCGACTTTCCTTTCGGATTCAAAGGTGATCTACTGCTTGAATAAACAATTTTTCATAGAAGCTGCACAATGTTGTTGTTGCATTGTATGCAGGCTTTTAATGGATACCCGAGTAATGGTTATGGATGTGAATGGATGTGTGAAAGTCACTGTAGGCAACTTGGTGGACCCCTTAATCATACATACATACATACGTGATTGGCCATTACAACTCTTCAGTCAGGATTACGGTCTAGCTTCTCACACCACTCATGTTATGTGCCTTAATTTCATACCTGAGTGGCAGGACCTACAGTTTAAAGTCGACTCCGAACGACAGATTTTTGAGAAGCTTTTTCATGGCAGGTTTATTTACTCTCAGAGTTTTTGCCAGAAATCTGCTGAGAGGAAGTCGCCGAAGATATATTTTTTTTTTAATATTTCGTTTTGATGTCTGGCCTGGGGCTCGAACCCGGGCTTTACGTTTAATAAACGAACACACTACCTACTAGACTACGGCGACTTTCATTATTTCGCCTTATGAGTAAAAAATTTGGATTGATTGACGATGTTCTGTTTTGCTCGAAAGCGTGCTGATGTTTTCCAAGTTTCATCGGTGTACCACGCCCTTTCGGTTTCAAATTATTCTACAAGAGCTGATCTACTGCTTGACTAAACAGTTTTTCGTCTCCTCCCAAGTAGAAGCTACATATTGTTGCTGTTGCATTGTATGCAGACTTTTAATGGATACCTGAATAATGGCTATGGATGTGAATGAATGTATGAAACTCACTGTAGGCAACTTGGTGGACCCCTTAATCCCGAAGTAACATTACACTGTAGGGCAGCATAACAACTACATACGCAGTTGTGTATTTGCCTGTGTGCTTAATTAGCTTAATATTCTGCGGTCGTGGGAGCCTTATGACCACTTTAACTTCAAGCTTTCGTTTAACGTTTACAGTTTACAGTTATTAACTTAAGTGGTCGATACCAAAGTCATTACTGTTGTTGTTGTTGTTGGCGTTGGTTGTTGATTGTTGGTTGTTGTCTGCAGTTAATGTGGCCCGTTTATATTGTGCACACAATTAATTCCAGCTCAGATTGAATGCCTTTTTTTCGTCTTCATCATCTCAACCCAAGCCACGACGTAAAGAGAGTGGTGGGCAACACACATATCCACTATTGCAATGGGGTTGTTCATTCAAATGTAAACGATTATGAATGAGTGCCTGTGTCGTCGTTTGGTTAGAAAATTTGAAATGTAGTGGGAGCCTGTAACTTCTATACAGAAATAATATCGCCGCACATAAAGAAATACATTTTGTGGGAGTTTTTCAAAATGCGGTTGACTTTATGTCACATGGTTCACTTACGTTTTTTCTTATTAAATTATGTATGTTCCCCTACCCCATTTGCCACCGCATCGCATTGAGAGAGGAAAAAAATAAAGAACGGGCAAATATTGTGTGATTTTTTATTCGAATTAAATTGAAAACAATCAAAAAAGCAAAATCAAATGCAAAAAAATCGTAAAAAAATTTGTTGTTAAATCGTGCGTAGCAAGGAAACATGTTACCTAATGCAACCGACACTCCTGTGACGACTTGATTTGTTAAATTTGTACGTCACAAATATTTGATAGATTTGATGGCATGTTCTGGAAATCAATAAACAAAGTTGACAAAGCGGTCCCATATACAGTGGGGAGCTGAAGTAATTACCTGTCAATATACTGTTAGTATACTGAAGACTCAATATACTGAAGACTCTATATATTGATGTTTTGCATTTACATCACTTAACATTAAAATTATAAACAAAAACACAACAACAAACACCAGCATAAAGAAATGGTAAACAAGTAAGCAGAAATACAACAACAAACACCAGCATAAAAAGTGGTAAGTAAGTAAACAAAAATACAACAACAAACACTACAAGAATAAATGTAAACAAAATACACAAATAACAATAATGGATCAACGATGTTTACATTTATAGAGATTTCGAGAAGGCGAGAGGTTACGAACATTCGCCTTCAAGAGCATTCATCGTCAGACTGTTTACTCTGCCATATAAAAGGCAAGGCAAAGCAGGCGAGTGTGTTAATGAAGTTCAGTCAGTCTTGTGTGAAAACGCTGTGTGTTTGAAGTTACTAATTTCGTTTGAAGATCTCCGTTACGAAGATTTGTCTAACAATTGTTTGACAGTTTGATAGTAATGAAGAATAGCAAAGGAAAGCAATTGTTGTTGTTTCCATCAAGTTGTGAACAGTGGCTCACAGAATTGTGCGTATAATAAAGAAGTTTAATTATAATAAACACAAATTTATTTTTATTTTATTTGCAATCTACGAGCTCATATTTTAAGCGTTTTTAAAAGGTAAAAAACATAACAATACTAAGGAAATCTTAGTAGTCTAGAAGGTATTGTGTTGGTTCAAGCCCCAGCTCAGCCATCTCGAATAAACCGATATATTAAAAAAAATATTTCCTACGGCGACTTCCTCTCAGCAGTCTTTTGAGAAAAAGCTATAACAAAGGAGTATAGTTTTGACCAAAAGCTGAATTCTATGGGAACGAAAATAATCCTAAACCAGAAGTAGGCAGGAGATAACAGCTGTTACAGAAGTACATACTAACGCAGCTTGGTAGACGCAGTAACAGGGGATAGAGTAGAAATATCACTGGGTTCTATAGGCTATTTAAGGAGCAGAGAAAACAGTGACTCATTTTTCATGCCAACTGCAGCTGCATAGGCAGAGATGGCTAGGTAGTAGATTTGTTGAGGAACTGGTAGATGTAAAGGACAGTCTTAAGGTTCTAATAAACGCGATTGCCTAGTAAGAGGGAAATCTTTAGAGGGGAAAATTTGCTTTCTTTCTGACTATTTTCTTGCTTTGGCTTTTCTCCCTTTTTCTTCCTCATTTCATTTATTATATGAAGAGTCACAAGGGATTAATGTTTCTCTGGCTGAAGGCCTGAAACTATGGATCAAGTGATGGACCTCCTTCCAATCTAACCTGTTATACTCATTGTTCTCTTCTCATTGGTGTGGCCACAGATTATCTTTTTAATTCTTTCTGTGTCATTCGTTCACAATAGTCGATTTAATGTTTCCATTCACTTTCTGTAGTCGCCGTAGTCTAGTAGGCCCGGGTTCGAACTTCAGGCCAGACATCAAAACGAAATATGAAAAAAAAAATATTTCCTCGGCGACTTCCTCTCAGCAGATTTCTGGCAAAAACTCTCAGAGTAAATAAACCTGCCATGAAAAAGTTTCTCAAAAATCTGTCGTTTGGAGTCGACTTTAAATTGTAGGTCCCGCCACTCATGTATATAATTAAGCCACACAACATGAGTGGTGTGAGAATCTAGGCCGTAATCCTGACTGAAGGGTTATAATGGCCAATTATATGTGTATGTGTATGTATTAACTTTCTGAGCTACTTTGGCTCTATTAGCTAGAGTGTTCGTTTACATAATGATTAGGTACCCATCCATATAATGCATACCGCTCCAGGCCTGCCGTAATCGTTAACCTCCTTTTAACATTCCTGGACAGTTCTTAATCCCAATTCCTTGTACGTTATTGCTCTAACTGTAGTTGACTTGCAGTGAAAATGATTATGAAGTGAAGTAGTTTCGCTTTTACAAAGAAAGTTGTACGGCCAAATTTTTTTGTATGCACTCCTCAGTATGTAGTTTAAAGGCATATTTTTGTTTTGTCAAAATTTTTTCTCTCCTTGTAATATCTGCCAATTTTTTCTTCATTCGCAAATCATAAAGATTCTGTTAAAAATGTCATATTTTTCCTTCATTTTCCATTTTCATTTCTTTATCTGCCCATGCTTTTTTTCATTTTTTTCCCTATTCATTTCAATAATATTTTGGCATTTTTACAAAAATCAACATTATTTTGCATTTTTTTCTTGTATTTTTAAATATTAACACACACACACACAACAATTTATTATATTTGTTGAGGCGTACATAGATACGAACATATATTAAATTTAATTTTTTTTAATACAAATACTACTACCGTCGTATTTAGTTAATATAGAAGGAAATAGTGTTTCTTGTCCTGTCGCTGTTTTCCCCTTTTTTTTTGTCCTTTTGAGAGTGCAAAATAATAATGAAAATAGTGCTGATGCTGTTGCTTTTGCTGAAGCTAGTGTCAGTGCCAGTGCTTGAAAATATACAAAATGATAACCTAGTCAGGTCTTAGGAACATTTGCGCCCAACACAAAATTATGAGAATCAGGCAACAGTAGTAGTAAACTGCACCTAAAAAGACTGGAAAGTTATAATAAGCACAGTGGAGCAGAAGGTGGAAAATTTTTAATACCAAGCACAAGTCAGAAAAACGAGATTTTATCTAATACAAGCTATACTTATACAAACATACATACATAATCGGTCATTTAAACCCTTTAGTCAGAATTACAACCTTCATAGCTTCTCACACCACTTATGTTGTGTGGCTTAATTTTATACATGAGGGGCGCGACCTACAGTTTGAAGTCGACATCCGAACGACAGATATTTTGAGAAACTTTTCATGGCAATTTTATTTACTCTCAGAGCTTTTGCCAGAAATCTGCTGAGAGGAAGTCGCCGACGAAATATTTTTTCATATTTCGTTTTAATGTCTGATCTAGGGTTTAAGCCAACATACTACCTACTGGACTACGGCGACCAAGGCAATGTTCTGTTTGAAACCCGGAAAATAAGTAGAGTGAGGTAAAAAAGAGAGAGAGTAGGGAAGGGGCAAAGTACAAGCCTCACCACTAATATCTCGAACAAAACGGATTTAAGGCAACATGCTACCTACTAGACTACTGCGACCAATGCGATGTTTTATTTGAAACTCGGGAAATAAGTAGAGGGAGTTAAAAAATGACAAAGCAGTAAGGAACAGAGTTCAAGCCTCACCTCTGACATCTCGAGCAAAACGTAACATGAAAACGTTGAAAAATTCTGTTTACTTAAGCAGCATCATAACCATTTAATCGGAGTCTCCTTAACAGATATAGAAAGTTGAACAGTCCAAGGCTAGAAGTCGCCGTAGTAGATCGTGTGTTGGTTTATTAATCAAGAAATTTCGGTGAGACCTATGCTAACTTTTTCCGAAATTGAAAAAAGTCTATGAAGTGAAATCAGTAGCGTGGAGAAGCTATTCAGCAACGTTTGGAATGGTATGGCTTGATACACATAAGATGCTTATGTAGGTTAACAAAGAACATGTTTCGGGAAATGTGTTATGTTTTCTGTATTAAATCGACTTGTTTTTGTGTTGTTCTTTTAATAGCGATCGAAACCCAAAATTTTCTTGTCAAATACTTTCTTGCAGCCCACAGTGCAATGCAAAATAATCATGAAAACTCATTGTGTTGATGACTAAAGGAATATTAGGGGAAGGAGTACATACATACATACGTGAGTATACATCATAAACTTTTTTTGTTGCTGCTTTCAAGAAAATAAAAAAAAGATTTATTAAAAAATAACAACAACAGCAACAACAATAGTTTTATTTTTCATAAATAAATGTAGCAAATGAACAACAAAAAAAAAAAAATTGTGAAAAAAATGGAAAAAAATTTGCGTAGAAAACATATTTTTTCGTTGGCCTCTAGCAAATGTAATACAGAGAGAGAGAGAGAGGGAAAGAAAAAACATTACTTTCCCATTTTTTTTAAAAAAAATTCTACTTTTTTCCTCTCCTTCTCCTCCTTCCTCCCTCTACTTCCACCGCTACCACTTCTTTCTAACCATTAAGCTATTAAAATATGTACATAAGCCAGGGCAAAAACCCCCCACAAAACAAAAAAAATTCGCAACAAATGTTGTCACACTTAAATGGAATATTAATTTCGCATTAAAAATTTTGCACTCGATTTCATAAGATTTTAAGAAAATTAAATGAAAATCTAGGAAAATGAAAAGAAAATGAAAAATTTCATACAGTCTGTTGCCTTGGTCTAGAAAACGATTGGAATTTAAAAATCCTACAACATTAAGAACAATTTAATAACCAAGGTGAGTATAAGCGGGAGAGTCTAGTAGATAGTGTGTTGGCTTATTAGACGAGAGCTATGGTACCTACCCTAGCTCGGAAAAAAATAATTTCTTTCGGCGTTTTCCTTTCAACAGTTCTCTGGAAAAAACTCATGAAAGTAAAATCAAATTGCCATGAAAAGTTTCTCAAAAATCCGTGGCTAAGGGTTGACTTTTAACTTTGTGCCCCACCGTTCATGAATAAAATTCACACTCTTAACATGGGTGGTCTAAGAAGATCGGTTGTAAACCTGACTAAAGAGTTGTAATCAGCAATTAATGTTTGAAGCACGTTCTCTCGCTTAGCTTACGATGATTACGGAAGAGAGAGAGAGGTAATTTATAAATGCATCACCGCTCTAGAGCCATGGTTTTCAATATGACTTTCGCCTTCATTAGGGATTGAGGATCAGCTAAACTCCTACCATTGTTTGAGTTGTTTTCGATCGCTAATGGAGCTGATCTGTAAGGCCCCATAGCAATGTGACTTAGAGGACAACTAAATATCAGAAGAAAAGACGAGCGAAAGGGTTGCAAAATGCGTGAATCTGACTGATGAGGCTCTTGCTGCGGGAGGATCGATCAAAAGATCAGACAGAGACTGGATGTGTTATGGTAAAATTTTCAGGATACTATGATCTAGATTGGACTGTTCTAGCATGCTATTGATTTCTAAGGCTGAGCTAACAGCGCATTAAGACCAGAGATCAGCAATGAGTATTCAGTAATGAGTAGACTCGAATCATACTCATAATTTCTGATATTTATACGCATTCATACTTATTTTAATATCATACTCATACTACTCATATTCAAAGTTTGAAGTACTCATCGTACTCATACTTTTTTTTTTTTTTTACTTAACAATACGCATGATGTTGTTGATTTCGATTCTCTTTTACTCAACATTTACAGGCATCACCAAATAAGAATGATTCGTGTACGAACGCTACAATACTCACTAGAAGGTTGTGTGTTTGCTATGCTTGCTGTCTTTGTTTTCTTTCTTTCTTTCTTCTTTTTTTTGTAAATGCAACAACAACTAAGACTACAAATTTTGATGAATGATTCGAATCACTCCAATCATTTATGAGTACATATTATAAGTATTTTTCTAATTTTATGAATCTGAATGAGTTGGTGTATGAATCAAACATATTTCGAATGTTATGAGTTTGATGTCAATGTTGTACTCATACTCATTGCAACCTGTACTTATAAATCAATGTTGTGGTGAGTACGAACGAATCAGTGTATGTAGTTGAATTTCAATACTGTTGACTCACTCATACTCAAAATTTTGCGAGTACTTATGAGTAGCGAAAAAAGATTCATTGCTGATATCTGATTAAGACTCAGTATTCTGCTATGAGGGCAAGAACTAATTTCTGACACACAGGCATCCCCGTTTTTCGCAGTTTATGTGATAATGAACGATACCCTGAGGTACACAAACAAATCGAACAAATCTGGAGTCAATGTTCTGCAATATAGAGGCATGAACTCTATCTAGACCAAAGCTGGCTAGAAATTGGAAATTGGAAAAGGATACCAGTCCTTTTCGGGTATTGGCTGGCTGGTGGTGGCTTTTTTGCTCAACTTTCTTTTACCGTTATTTTTTGTTCATATTTCTCCGTGTGGAGGTACACATATTTTTCAACTACTTTTGTAACTTAACCCTAGTCTTTCTGGATGTCTAGGAGGACAAGTGTGCTCTAACTAATGCGTAGTCGTCTTATAATATTAAACACTAGAGTGCGCTACGGTTTTTGCTAACTTATGTTGAACAATTAAAGAGGAACTGATTTTTTAATAAAATTTTTTTTCTTTTCTTTTTTAATTTTCTAACTAAATGACAAGCTTAAGTCCTTTAAGTACTTAAATCCTGTTAAACATTGACACTTCCTTTATGGCTCAACATCTAAATTAACCAATCGAATGCCTGCTTACTACCCACATATGTATGTATGTATGGCCGTGTGCCTTCACTGTATAACACATAAAAGGGGTGCTTAATAGACATTAATTTTGTCCTCTTTCAGGGGGAATTGAATTGCTGTTTGGTATCTTTGTTATCCTTTTGTTGTGCTAGTTTTATGTGATTCTTTTTTATTCTTTTCTTGTTTCCTTGGAAATTTTCTTTTCATCTATCGAAAGTCGTTTCTTCTTTTCTATTCTTTTCATTTTTCATTTGATTTGATTGCGTTTCATTTCATTATGAGCGCTCTTGTGTTGGCATTTTTATTAACCGTTAACCCTTAACCGTATAATCAATTTATTAAAACGAAATTGGACTCTGAAAGCTAAAGGTATGAAAAGATTTCCGTTGAAGATCTAGTTTACTTACTTACTTTACTTAATTGTCCATAACAACCCGTTTAACGGATATTGGCTTGCCGCAACACATCCTTCCAGGCGCCTCTGCTTCATGCGCGCCTACGCCAGTTGGTCACACCAATTGATGACAGGGCTTCTTGATTTGGTCCTTCCAACGGATACAAAGTCGTCCTCTACGCCGACTTTCCCAGATTCCCGCATCAAATACCCGTCTCGCCGGAGTATCCATTCGAACGACATGGCCGAGCCAACGCAGCCGCGGGATTTTAATACGCTGCACAACGTCTATGTCGTTGAGGAGCTCATACAGCTCACTGTTGGATCGGATACGGAAATCATCTCCAACTTGCACTGCACCGAAGATCTTACGTATTACTTTTCTCTCGAATACTCTCAAGGCTGCTGCATCACTGCTTAATAGGATCCATGCGTCTGCGAAATTTAAGACACTGAAGGAAAGTTGAAAAGATTTAAAAAAACAGGATTACGAAGTCCCTTTGCATTACACGTTAGTCTTTGTTTGATTAGGAAGGATTAGGAAACTGGCTTTCACTCAGTGGCATATTGGGATGACTCAAGCCTACGACCTAAATGTGACAGAAAAAAAGAATGGAGGCTCTTGTTCTTATGAATCGCAAAATAGTGGAAAGATTCGAATTACTTGACAGATGCCATTCGCAATAATACCACACATAGTGGTCCCCAAATGGTCCACGCTAGATTTAATTACCTTAAGAGCCCAATTTGAAGCATACTCAATTCCTCTACCAAAATTCTCTATCAATTGACATCCGATTGTGCTACACAGCGCCTGATTAATACTCCGGCTCTGGAACAGATCAAACAACCGAATACATCATCAAAGTAAGTAATGTTTCTAGACAGCGATAGCTGGCAACCCTATCATTCTAGCATCTGTTATAGTATTATTATTCTTACTGTCATGTGAAAGTGCTGGAGTACTTTTATGAGACGACACATTGTATTCGCTCTATAATGTATGTGTAAATACTATTGCCCTGGCAAGTTTTTGAATGTTACTCGGTGCCCAGCAATTGTAACCCCCTGCCTAGTAGTTAATGCCGTCTGAGGTGCATTAAACGCCTGACAAGTCCACGTACATATCTGCTAAGATGATTCAATCTCCTTAACATAGAATCTACAAATCGAGCTAGAGGGGAACCATATTCTGAACAAATGTTCCTTGAGTATACATCGCTCATTTGGTAAACCCACGTCTGTCTTGCTAGCATAATTACCCAACAAAAGCTTAGATTGCCTTCCTACGTCTTCTTTTTCGCTGAGTATACTTTTTTAAATATTTGCACTCACTCGACTGCAAGGTAGTGCGGCGGGAAGTTCTCCTCATTGTCTACATGACCTGTAATCCAGCAGAGAGTAATTCTATTCCTTTTCTGCCTAGCTGATGCAGCTTGCTCCGTCATTCACTTACAAGTCTCATATGAGCTTACTGCATGAATTGTGACCTCACTGTCATATCGTATTGCTATGTCTATGTCTTTTATTCTTCCTATCCAAGTTGAATTGAGCACATCTAAAGCAGACTACCGTTTAAAGTTATCGATATTTCCCCGATACATTCAGTGCATAATGAATTGACTCTTTCAAGCAACTGCTTTTAATAATATAAAGGCTACGTGTAGGCATTAAATTCCTTTAATGTTTCACTATTTGCTACTAAGACGGACTCGGATATTCGTTTCGTCTTTTGTATTAATGACTGCTAAACGAACTGTCATTGAAATAATCCTCTCATCGTTAACATCACCATCACCATTACCATCATCATCCTCTCAAATCATGTCTTCATTTGTGGCAAGAGTTTTTGCTCTTTTTTTTTACAAACAAATTTAAGAGGGGACGCTAGGACGCTACTCTCCCAGAGACACACTATTTTCCGAAACTTTTGACACTTTTTTGTTGTCTATTACCCAGTGCCAGTGCCTGTGCCTGTGCCTACTTTGTGGTAATTTATCCTGTTTTATTTTGCTGAAGGGGAAGTCTTTGTCGTTTTACGTTCGTTGCCATTGTATTTGGATTTTATTACCCAAGCTTACCTTCGCCAAAAAGAAAAAAAAGGAAAAAATAAAATGGAATAGAATTTCTGTTTGTGATTTGTATGGAAAATATTTGCCAGAATTTATGGTTTTTAATGTCAACCCTTAAGTACGAGGGGAAGTCCTTGTGGCATTTTATGGAAATTTTATACAATAGACCAGCCAACCAGCCAGCCATCCACCCACCAACTAACTCACTCATCTTTAGGCCTTGTAGCCTTGTAGACATTTTGGTGACAATTGTTGTTGGCTTAATGTGTTGTTGTGGCTGGTTAATAAAATTAATGATTAGAATGGATATGAAAATAAAGTTTTTATGTGGATTTATTTGAAATTCTTAAAGATAAAAAAAATTGCAAATCAAATTGAACTTTGAACTCTCATCGATGGAGAAGAATTCAAAGCGGGAGTTAGTGTGGAAACGCTTTAAGAAATATTTCTTAAAAGAAATTGAAAACATAAACAGCATTCCACTAAACTAAATCTCTTACTTACTTAATTGGCCTACAAGCCTTTAGCCAGGATTACAACCTAGCTTAAGACACCACCCCTGTTTAATGCATGCGAGGTAAGCCTCGATATACTATAGGTTCCACCTTTGGCTGTCCCAAATAATAATGTAGAGAATACCTGTTTTAATCGACCGCATGGACGAAATCGCCTATGCCGTATTGCGTTCTTACTTAGCTAACTTAATTGGTCATTACAACACTTTAGTCAGGATTACAACCTATTTTACCATATCATTCACCTTGTGTGTGTTAATCTTATCCATGAGTTGTGGTCACCTACAATTTAATTTATTTTCAGAGTTTTTGTCAGAAGATTGCTGAGAGGAAATCATACATACATACATAATTGGCCAATACAACCCTTCAGTCAGGATTACGGCCTAGCTTTTCACACCACCCATGTTGTGTGTCTTAATTTTATACTTGAGTGGCGGGACCTACAGTTTAACTTCGACTACGAGCGACAGATTGTTTTGAGAAACTATTCGTGGCAATTTTATTTACACTCAGAGTTTTTGCCAGAAATCTGGTGAGAGGAAGACGCCGAAGAATTATTTTTCCTTTTTTTCATATTTCGTTTTGATGTCTGACCTAGGATATGAACCCGGGCTTTACGTCTAATAAGCGAACAGACTACCTACTAGACTACAGCGACTTCAACTAAATCTCTTACTTACTTACTTACTTAATTGAACATTACAAGCCTTTAGTCAGAATTAACACGCCCCTGTTGTGTATGTAAGCTTTATTCATGCGAGACGGTAAGAACGATATCACATACGAGCCAGGTAAGCCTCGATATACTATAGGTTTCAAAAGCTCTTCACCTTTAGCTGTCCCAACAGAATACCTGTTTTAATCGACCGCATAGATGACGTCGCCTATGCCGTATTGCGTTTTTACCTGCTTACATACTTATTTGTTCACTACAAGGCTGTAGTCAGGATTACAACCTAGCTTATCACACCACCCACGTTGTGTGTGTTAATCTTACCTACAATTTAAATTACTTTCAGAGTTTTTGTCAGAAGATTGCTGAGAGGAAATCGCTGGAGGCAATATTTTTCAAATTTCGTTTTGTTCGGGCTCTTGTCTAATAACACACTACCACCTACTCAGTGTTGCCAATTTTTTATGGTCAGAACGCGCGGTCCTACTACTCAAATGGCGTCAAAAAGCGCTAAGTAATAATTTTAGTAACTAATTGTAATCAAAACGCGCTGAAAAAAAGCGCTAAATAATAAAAGAATTTAAAATGTAATGGAATTGTTAAAAAAATATTTTTATTATGTACAGTGCCACAATACATTTTAGAAATTCCATAAATATGTAGCAAAAGTCGGTATAAACAATTAAAGTTTTTATACGTATTATATTAATTTATTTCTGTTTTATTATAAAACAAAAACATTTTAAATGTTTGTCACAAAAATAAGGAAAAGTTTCTGATGACTCCTTATTTTTGCATCGCAAAAATTGTAGGATCCTGCGAGAAGAAGTCAGACTAAATTTAAAATTCAGGGCCTAATATATGAAAATGTTATCCCTTACATTTAGTAGAATATCCCTAAAGGTCAAGCACACAATTTAACCTATTTGGCATTGTTAAGTGTTTTCTGTTGATATTTATCACCATGTACTCATGAGCAAGTATTTCGGTTGACTTTTATTTGCGGTTTAGCGACTATGTAACCGTTCTTCCAAATGATCTCCTAAATAGTGTCTTGGAGTGATATCGGGACTTTGTGCAAGTGTATTAAGTAAGTCGCCTTTGGCAGGCAAATCACATGTTCACATTGGCAGCTATATGATTGGGTTCATTGACATGTTGGAAGTAACGAACTTCAGCGATTCTTAATTCTTCCGAACTTTACATAAATGTGTTCTTTAGAATGTTTAAATAGTCTCTCTAATTCATTGTTTTCTCAATAAATTCCAAACTGTTCACACTTCGTGCCAACATGCATCACTTCGTTCGAAAAAGGAAAACTTAATAAATTAATTACAAGTCCAAAACTGCTATGTATTACATATATTTTTCCACTGACATAATTTTAAATTATTAAGACAATTTTCCATTTCGTCAATATCGTCTTCTTCCAAAAATTCAATGATATATTTTGTCTTATTCGAAAAAATATTTTCGACACTAAATAATGATATTTTATTTTAATTTGTAATATTAGTTGTTAATCATGATCTTATTTTATGCACTAAAGCTTTAGTAAATTTAATTAAATTTGTCTGTATTAATTCTTTTTCACAACCTTCAATATTATTATCACGACAGGCCTTTTCAAAATTATATCCCAAAGAACTATATTCAATCAATGGGGAACTAAAAAATCAAATAGAAAAGCGCCAACCTAGCGCGTTTTCTTAAAAAAGCGCTGAAGAGAAAAATGCGACTTTTTGGTGGTTGAAACGCGCTAAATATAGCGCGAAAGGCGCTAAATTGGCAACACTGCACCTACTAGACTATGGCGGCTTCTCTCTCTCGCTCTCTCTCTCTCTCTCTCTCTCTCTCTCTCTCTCAGTATCTCTAATAAACATTAGGCAATGTCTAAACAATTTCATTAGCTTGTAATCTGAAGTTTCAAAAATCCGGAAAAAAATCTCTTTTTCTCACTCTCTCTTCCTGCATTTGAGAAACAACTTAATAACAAAATGACTTTTGCAAAACAACAACAAATTTACATACGATATTACAAGAAAAACTAAACAACAACAAAAAAATTACCGTTAAAAACTTTTGCTTCAAACATGATGTTAAGTTTTCTCTTGAAACACAAAAAAAAAAGAAAACAATAACAATAACAACAACAATGTACCATAAACAACTGCACCGAACAAAAACGATGGTGACTGACTACTGGTACCGTTAAAAAAAGATTTTAAACTTCTGGTTTTTTATTCTGTTTTTTAACTAAAACTGACTGACATGTTACAAAAAAAAAAAAACGCGACGAAATAGTAAAACAAATAAGAATCACTAGAAAAAAGTCACAAAAAAAAAAGATGATAAAACGGTGGTGAAAAAAGCCAAGTCTTGACTAAACACATGTGTGAGCGAAGAAATAAAAAGTGATTGGATGAGTGACAAGTAACTGACTTTCAGTAACAATTTTATTATTTTTGCTGTTGCTATTGCTATTGTTGTTGTTATTGCTATTGTTGCATGCAAAATAACAAATTAATGCAATTACTCTGTATTCACTCATACTATCGTGCTTTATTCTCTCATGTTGGGAAAAATTCGAATAAAAAAGAAAAAAGGAAAACAATGAAATTTTTCGTTAAAAAGAAAACTTCGACAATGAAATAAAAGTTATCGAAATAAAAGTTATCGAAATAAAAGTTATCGAAATAAAAGTTATCGAATTAAAAGTTATCGAAACAAAATTTTAAAGAAAATAATTCTGAAAACTAGTAAAAGTTAAAGAAATTTGATTATTAAAGCTACTAAACGCATGTTATGCTATAAACATATTCGATGCGTCAAGTGCTGCGCAGCAACCTATGAAAAATAGATTACATGCGTACATATGGCAATGATTGAACTGGCCGTAGTCTAGTGGATAGTGTGTTGGATTATTAAGTGAAAAAACCCTGTTATTCAAGCTCTGGCTCAGACATTTCGAACGAAATGAAATTTGAAAATTTATTTCTTGCGGCGACTTCCTCCCTCAGCAGTCTTTTGGCATAAACTCTGAGGGTAAAATAAAATTGCTATGAAAAGTTTCTCAAAAATCTGTTGTTTGCGAGTCGACATTAAACTATAGGTCCATTGTCATGCATGAATAAAATCAAAACACAGAACATGGGCGGTGTAAGAAGCTAGGTTGTAATCCTGTTTAAAGTGTTGTAATGACCAATGAAGTTAGGTAAGTAAGAAAGCAATACGGCATAGGCGACGTCGTCTATATATTAGATTAAAAGACGTATTGTCTGCACTATTACTTGGAAAGGGACAATTAAAAATGAAGAGCTCTTGGGTCCTGTAGTATATCGAAGTTTATTTGGGCCGTACGTGATATTGTGTGCTAGTTGGCCTCAGTAGGAAAACGTATCTTATCTATTGGTCATTAAGTGATCACGCCTATCCATTTGGACTACAGTGTAATGGCCGCTGTCGTAGCTATTCTGGACTTAAACCACACAGCAGCGATGAAACGGTAGCGACTACTTCAAGGTATCATGTAGAAACGAGGGAGAACCTCTGTATTAACCTCAATCTTTTGAAATGATTTTGAGCTGCACAGGGCTTCCATTGATTTGGATAACGTGGTAAGAAAACATTGACTCGTGACATTACAGGGTGCTCATTTTAGTCGCGCGAGGCCAAAGAAAACAATCAAACAACCGGGTGCTGAATTACAATTTTTGTAAAAACTTATGCACGCACAATGCGTGATCTAGCCCGCAGAAATTACCCAACCACGCATGCCTTGTAAACACATTGCATTTACACCGTAAGCTGTGACATGAGGTACCACCCTGTAGTATAAAATTTTAAAAAGAAAATCCCTTAATGCTTAACCCTTTATAAAAGTGCTTTAAATTCCCTCTAAAATTTAATATTTCCTTTGCCATTTAATGTTTGCCAAATTCCAATTAACAAATTTACTCACGATTTAATGTGATGATGTGATGACGCAAAGTGGCCGCTAAAAACTTATCATCACTGAGATTCTGATGAAAAGTGGCAAATCGAATATATCAGACACCCAACGACACACTCCAAAGCAGTTAATGAAACTAAAACAAGTGGGAACATGTTGAACATATTCATGGTGAAACAAATATTCAGTGAGGCACTCTCACTCGCAGTGATGATGATACATATGTGTGTGAGAGTGAGTTGAAGGATTTATTTTTGTTCCATTGTGATAAACTCATAAATCATGGACACCTGCCGTGCTCTGTGTGTGAAGTTGAATGAATGTGCTGTGTATGGTTTCGGCTGGTTAGTTGACGGGTTGACTAGTCGTCTGGCTATTTGGCCAAAACATAAAAGGTTCAGCATATGATTACAGCATTTGTGACTGTGACCATTACCACCTACAGAGGGTCTGGTGGTCGTTGTTGTTGTGGAATACGAAAAACAGTTATTTTGGCAGTGGGAGTTTTATCTGTCATTTGATCTCATATACATGGATGTGTATGTGTATGTAAAGAGGTGTTGCAAATGTTGCAAGAATCGAATTTTAATGACTATTTTGACGAATGAAATTAATGACCAGCATTGTATGGAAAAGTAGAGGAAATAGAGCTCAAGTAAATTAAGTTTTTATTTCCACATATATTTGGCACTATTATAGTCTGCTACGAGGGTGGCGCCAAAAGTTTGCGGATAGCTAGGCGGCAGTTAACGGTTTTATATGGAGAATATGAAGAGGAATCGAAAAAATTCGAATTATTCAGCATATTTTCTCTAACAATGTTGCCATCAAATTCAAACCAGAGATCAGCAATGAGTATTCAGTAATGAGTATTCTAATCATACTCATAATTTCTGATATTTATACGCATTCATTTTCTCTTAAATTCAAACCAGAGATCAGCAATGAGTATTCAGTAATGAGTATTCAGTAATGAGTATTCGAATCATACTCATAATTTCTGATATTTATACGCATTCATTTTCTCTTAAATTCAAACAAAAGATCAGCAATGAGTATTCAAAAAGATGAGTAGATTCGAATCATACTCATAATTTCTGATATTTGTACGCATTCATACTTATTTTAATATCATACTCATACTACTCATATTAAAAGTTTGAAGTACTCATCGTACTCATACTCATACTCTTTTACTCAACATTTACAAGAATCACCAAATTAGTATGATTCGTGTACGAACACTACAATACTCACCAGAATGTTGTGTGTTAGCTTTGTCTTTTTCTTTCTGCTTTTTGTTTTGTAAATGCAACAACAACTAAGACTGTAAATTTTGATGAATGATTCGAATCACTCCAATCATTTATGAGTATTATAATTATTTTTCTAAATTTATGAGTCGGAATGAGTAGGCATATGAATCAAACATATTTCGAATGTTATGAGTTTGATATCAATATTGTACTCATACTCATTGCAACCTGTACTTATAAATCAATGTTGTAGTGAGTACGAATAAATCAGAGTATGTACTTGAATTCCAATACTGTTGACTCCACTCATACTCAAAATTTCATGAGCACTTATGAGTAACGAAAAAACGATTCATTGCTCATCTCTGATTCAGACTTACCACAACGCTTGAAGTTACAAGGCCTATACATAGCGCCTTCAAAAAACCAACTGCCTTAGCTTAGCAAGTAGACAGAATTTTCTTCAAATTTTTTTACAGTCCTCGTATTTTTCTTTTCTTTTTTTTCTTTTGATGTTATCCTTTAGTAAAAAATTCTTTTTAAATTTTAATCACAGTTTTTGCATTTTCTTTTTGTTGTTGTATTTTTGTGGCTATAAAAACTAATTGCTTTGGTTAGCACCTGTTACCCGCTCGCAATTTGCATAAAATCCAACACAAATCATCTTAGAAAGGCTTGTCGGTTTCAATTTTTTTCTTTCCTATTTTTGTTTTTCAGGGTCATTTTAAAAAGTCTCTGTGGGCAAATGAAATACATTTTTTTCCTGGCTTTTTGGCAATAGTGCAGGAGAATTTTTTTTTATGATTTCAATGGTGACCACGAGCTGGGAAGAAACCATAAATGCCTGACCATTGTGGTCATAAGAAAACAAAAACAAAAGATAGGAAACGTGTGCCATAATTTAGCAAAATTTGGATATTTTTTTAAGGATAGGAATATGCAATTACGCATTGTTTTATGAGACAAACGTTTTTGGCATATTAAACTTGAAAATATTTGTTTTTCGATTTTTTTGTTTTGTGTTAGGGGGCCTATTCAGTCAGAGGCATGCAAATTGAAAAAAAGACGTTCGTTGCCACATAATCTTTTAATGCAACGACTGAATTGGTTTCTTTAGTGACAGGGAGTAAACAGCCTCCATAAACTTTTTGTTCGCATCCTTAGGCCTTCACTTTGCCTAACGCTTGCCACCACTCTCTGCAACAAATTCAGATATGTTCCCCCATACATACATATTTTGTGTTCTTTTCTAACTATGGGAATTCCTTCAGGCATCGTTTAATTATTTTTTGTTAATTAGGCGCCATTTAGGGCTTTCACAATGATGCAATCATTTGGGCCTTGTGATGAAGCCATTGAAACCCCGAAGGGGTACTTGCCCAACATAACGATGGGTATCTAGCCAGCTTGTGAGTAATCGTTTTCTTCTCTTATTCGGTTGTGCAACTTCTGCAGAAGTCGCCGTGGTCTAGTGGGTAGTGTGTTGGCTTATTAGACGAAAGGCCCGAGTTCGAATCCCAGGCCAGACATCAAAACGAAAATATGAAAATATTTCTTCGGCGACTTCCTCTCAGCAGATTTCTGGCAAAAACTCTGAGAGTAAAAATTGCCATGAAAAGCTTCTCAAAAAATCTGTCGTTCGGAGTCGACTTTAAACTGTAGGTCCCGCCACTCATGTATAAAATTAACGCACACAACATGAGTGGTGTTGAGGAGCTAGGTCGTAATCCTGACTGAAGGGTTGTAATGGCCAATTATGTATGTGTAACTTCTACAGAAGTCATTGGCCTCATTACCAAGTCTAATACATCTCGCATTAGTCCCCCATATACACTGTTCAGTAGCGACTGCAACAACAACGCTTTTGTGCGCACATTATCAATCCTGATATCCTAACATTGTCAAACACGAGCTTGAAAATTGTAAGCTTGCCAGTTGGATGCTTGCGCCATATCTATCATGAGTATCAGTTCGCCTAATCCAGTGTTACTTACCTACTTAATTAGCCATTAAAAATCCGATTAACGGATTTCGGCCTGCCGCAACACATACTTCCAGGCCTCTTGCGCGCCTACGCCAGTTGGTCACACCAATCGATGATAGGGCTTCCTCAAGTTGGTCCTTCCAACGTAGACAAGGTCGTCCTCTCCGCCGACTTCCGCAGATACCCGCATCAAATACCCGTCTCGCCGGAACATCCTCCTACATTCTAACGACATGGCCGAGCCAGCGTAGCCGCTGGATGTTAATACGCTGCACAACGTCTATGTCGTTGAGAAGCTCATACAGCTCATTGTTGGATCGGATGCGGAAATCATCGTCAACTTGCACTGGACCGAAGATATTGCGTAGGACTTTTCTCTCGAGTACGCCATAAAGAAGCATGGGGAGGATGAGCGTCTTGTAGAGCATTAGTTTTGTCACACGAGAAAGGTCTCTGATACTCAATTGCCTACTGAGACCATAATAACACATGTTGGCAAGAGTTATCCTGCGCTTGATCTCCAGACTGAGATCATTTTTGGTGGTAACAGCGGAGCCAAGATAAATAAATTCTATGACTGTGTCGAAAGTATAGTTATCGGCCGTAATCTGAGAATCAATACGTCGCATGTCTCTACTTGTCGATAACATATACTTCGTTTAGCCCTCATTTACTGCCAGACCCATCTAGTAGACTCAATTTTTGAAGAGTAATGTTATCGTTTTTGAGCTGTTCTAGCTGATCTGGCTTGGCTTTGTTTTGTATCTCAATCAGCAGCCAAGGCGGCTTACAATCGAGGGAGTACAGGGAGTACAGGGAGTACAGGGAGTACAAATTGACGTAGAAAATCCAAACATTTCTTAAGTGAGAACGAGATGAGGCACAGTTCATATGAGTGGTTCTCGATGATATACGATCCGTTTAACACGTTGACTGCCGACTACGAGATAACTCGTAGATTGCATTCCCTTCTAGGGCGCCAACTACGGGTTATCTAGTACTCACTAAACTTGCCATTTTTATGTAGCTACGAATAAAATCGTATTATATCAGTGCTAGTATCGATAAATGGCTTCTGTGGAAAAGAACAAAAAATTAATGTTGGCATGTGTGGGCAGTTTTCTGAAAATTGCCGCGGCAGTCAACGTGTTAATGGTTGATTGCTTACAATTGTTATGGAATAACTTGTACAAGGCGAAACAAGCAGACTCTAATAGCCTTAAAATTGAGGTAATTTTGAGATTTTATAACACGCGTTGCTTCCTTTCTTAAGCGATACAGTGGGCTTCAGTGTTCAGTTGAAAAAGTAACACAGTATAATAGCCTATGAGCTAACCTAACAATGGCAGAAATTCGTCACTAACTATGCTTAAGAATGAGTAACATTTAGTCCATCTAGTACACTTTAGTTTAAAGCAGATGTAGAAATTTTTAAAACCAAGGGATTTAATCATGTCTAGTCGTCATAATATTTCCAAAGAATTTCTCGGCTTTATTACCAAGCAAAGCCTACGTTATCACATCCATTTGGCTGTTGTCTGATTTTTCAATTTCAATGCCAACTTAAATGTTTCAAATGAGGCTATAATTTCCTAACAAAGAAAAAAACGAACCACAACAAAGAGTCACAGCCACTCAGCCCGCCTGAGTTCTTGCTGTGTCTTTCCGTCAACACGTAAAAACCAACCGCGAAATAGAAAGCGCAAATCTTTTAAATCCACGAATAACCAAATTCATGTCATTTGCCTGTATTTCGTTTCCATGCGGACGATGTTGTTGTTGTTGTTGTCGAACTTTTCTAATTTCCTTATGGTTTCATTTGTTGATGGCGGCGCGACATGTTGGTGAAGCAGTGTAATAGCATCCAAATGTGGCTTTTACTTCGTGGAATTGGTAATTTGAACTTCAGTTTCAATGTGATGGAATAGAGGAATAGAACACAGAGCATGGATAGCCTCAGGGATATACGTTTGCAACGTGAGATCGACATTTGCAACAGGCTGCCTATATTGTAAACATGAGTGTTATACCTTCTAAGCCCCTATATATGTACGGCAATGTAAACATTTTAATACACAAGTTTAACTTTCTCTGTCTCTCTCTCTCTCTCTCTCTCTCTCTCATACAACCTCTTTGCATTATTACAAGAGAACGTCTTGTATTTCCATGTAAACCATCAACAAAATATCAATTGGCAGTGAACGACAGTCATAAATTTCTTTAAATACTTCATCTTCGGCTTGCCCTCTAATGTAACAATTTCTTAAGGTTCGTTGTTGTCGTCTTTTTGAAATATCAAGGAAGCCATAACACACACACACACACACACACATACAACATACCTACTTGTACATATTGGCACCTATTGATTTACAAGAATTTGGTTTATGGTTTTAAACCCCGCTCTCTCTCTCTCTCCGTTTTCTCCACCACGGCTCTTCAAACAACGTTTAGTTGTTGTTAAAAGGTTGAGTTTCTGTTGTTTATGGTTTTGCTTACATGCTGATGTTGATGGTGGCGGTGGAGGTGGAGGTGGATGTGTTATTGGCAATGGTGACTAAAGGAATAACATTTTCAAAGTGTATTATTTTGTTATTTGTGCTGCAATTTATGTTACAATTTGTATTACAAATGATTGCCTTTTTTTTGTTTTTCTTTTTGCTCTCTCTCTTGGTTTTCTTTTTTCTTCGCATTCGTTGTGAGTAATTTTATATGAATTGCTTTGAATTATTAAAGTAAAGTATGAGGAACGAAGTACCTTTTGGCATTACTGTTGTTGTTGTAACATGATAACGGTGTATATTGTTGTATTTGAATATTCAATGGTCGTAATACTGGTTCGTAATGGTTATAGGTTATGTTCTATCAATTGGTGGAATTTTTTTTGTCAGCAATGGGGTGACCATATTTCTGCTTTTATTTTCTATGTAAGCTAACAAGCTGGTTTTTTAAATTGGTTTTTTAAATTTTGTTTGATTTTGAATTCAGAGTGCTGCAGTAATTAGAGCCCTAATGTCGATGACAACTGGTAAGGCGAACGATAATTCTGCAACGACAATTGAACTTTAACGGATATAACGTGTGAGTATAGCAGCCTGAACGACATTGTGACGTAATACTTGAGCGGTGGTTCTGGGAGCATCTCATCAGGATAATTTAATTGAGTGTCAGTTCCCCACTACATACATACATACATACATAATTGGCCATTACAACCCTTCAGTCAGGCTTACGGCCTAGCTTCTCACACTACTCATGTTGTGTGTCTTAATTTTTATACTTGAGTGGCGGGACCAACAGTTTAACCTCGACTTCGAACGACAGATTTTGAGAAACTTTTTAATGGCAGGTTTATTTACTCTCAGAGTTTTTGCCAGAAATCTGCTGAGAGGAAGTAGCCGAAGAAATATTTTTTTTTCATATTTCGTTTTGATGTCTCACCTGGGGCTCGAACCCGGGCTTTTCGTCTAATAAGCGAACACACTACCTACTAGACTACGGGGACTACAGTTCCCCATTGATTGAATTTAAAAGAAGAGAGATACTTTTATATGACAAATTCTTTAAAGATTTGACTTCTTTCTTCTCCTTAACCTCACTTTAATTGCAATTTTTTAAGCTTGACTACTTTCCCTTGCATTGTACACGAAAAACAAAACACCTGGTCACCTTGTTTACTCATCTCGACAACCAATCATTGGTGGATTACCTCATATTTTATATACATTCCTTAGCACTAACTGACCTCAAATTAAATTCAATAAATTTTGTTGCTGTAAAACGAAATTATTCTTAAGGCCTCTCACACACACATTTACTAACAAACACCACCAACATCATACGCCACAGAAGTAATATTTAAATATGAAAGAGAGAGAGAGAAAGAGTGCCAGAAATGGAGTACCGTTATAATATTAATGGCTTCTAATAAGCACCGTTTCAATCATTAAAAACGTTGATTTTTTCTCTCTTTCTTTTTCTTTTGATAGCATTGTTGTTATGGTTATTTTTCAATATCCTCTTGGAAGAATATCCTTAAAATCATGTCCATAAATTCAATAAATATGACTCCCAAGAGAGCAATTTGTATGTGAATAGCAGTTTATGGTGATTTGTTAAAGAAAATATCATGAATGTGTAGGCAAAGCTGTTACATACATATGTATCTCCCTTTTCACTTTGCTCTGTTTTACCGTTTTACTTTTAGTTGTTGTTGCTTTTGATAATTTTTGTCATTCATTTGTGGCAATTAATCAAATTTCTATCACTTACAGAGATTCTTTTACTTTAAAACATACACACACACACACATATACACTCAAATGTTAACAGAACATGTTGCTGGCATTGATGTTGTCACAGTGTTTTTGTCTTCCTTTTTTTTTGCATTTTAAAGAGTGTTGTGTAGCCAACAAGAGTCATCTACATGTGTGACCAAAAACAAAAAGCAAAAAAAATAAATGAGCAACAGTCGACAAAATTCTTTATGACTGTAATACACCACTACTCTCACTGTATGCGTGACTCTCCTTGTTTTTACATGTTTGCCTGTGTGTACATTGTAACAGGGATATGCTACTCCACACTAGAACAACTTATGGTTGACTGGCCGTGTGGCTGGCTGGTCAGTAATCATAAACATCAACATTCATATGTCAACACCATACTTTCTTGCCACTTACATACACACACCGTAACGTACTCATACTCATACTACCTACTACGATTACAGCGTTAAAGTTTCTATTTAAAGAGGAATATTCTGTTAAACTCAACACATGCGTGTGTATTTTTAAAACCAATACCACTACACTGTTTAAGAAAAAAAAAAAATATTTTAGTACATATTCTTTGTCTATTTTGTTCATTTTTATTTAAAATAAAACTCAGTTTATGACAATTTTTCTGACATTTTTTTTTCTGACAATTTTTTGCTCACAATATTTTTCTAACAATTTTTTCTGACAATTTTTTCTTCTAACTTCTTCTGGAAATTTTTTTCTCCCAATTTTTACTGACAATTTTTTCTTCTAATTTCTTCTGACAATTTTTCCTCCCAATTTTTACTGACAATTTATATCTAACAATTTTTCCCCCAATTTCTTCTGACAATTTTTTCCTGAATATTTTTGTCTGACAATTTTTTTCTGCCAATTTTTTTTGACAATTTTGTCTGACATTTTTTTCTTCTAACTTTTTTTCACAATTTTTCCTGACAATTTTTTTCAAACAAATTTTTTCTAACCTCAAAATTGTTTCTTAAAAAGACCTCATAATGTAAGAAAATAGCGAAGAAATAGAAAAAAATATCAGTTTGTGTCACAAACTATAGCATGGCATCCTGGAAGAAATCCCTGTCATTTAATTTGGAGATACAAATCTAGAGGTGTCTCTCTCTCTATCTCTCTGTTACAAACACACACACACACACTCTCATTGAAATAAACTCATGCCTTATTTTTCAATTTGTTACAGAACCACATAAAAAATGTGTAACCACAACCAAAAAACTCATAACGGTTTTACTGTTTATGGTTTCAACTAAAACACACACACACACACATTGAAACAAGATCATAAGAGAGCATATTCTGGCTACGCACACATTCACATGCAATTTAAAGCTTAGTATAGTAAAGAAAACAGTGGGAGCCAAGAGCTGTGTTCATAACTAGGGATATATATGAGAGACAGAAAGAGAGAGAGAGAGTGTGCGTGTGTACGTGTAAATTTATATAAAGAAAACCTTGCTTTCAAAATACACTGAAAAAAATAAAGCAAATATTGGACTTTTACAGTACTTTTGCAGTGTTAATAGATAAAATGGAATAAAGAATTTTTTTGCAATAAATAAAACCAGGCCAATCAAGTTTCGAAGCTGAAAGAAGATGAAAGAAATATTCAGTATGATTTTCGATCAAGCCTTCACCAAGTAAGGCTCTCAAATGAACTCCAGGAAGAATTTGAAGAGAGAAAATAATATCATGGGATTTTATGATATTGGTAATTTTCTCTGATGGAGAAGGAGAGCTCTTTGGAAACGAGTTATTTCGAGTGTAGATACCTCGGTTAGGCGTCAAGATCATTTAGCATCTTCTGTTGACCAGTTTTTACCATTGACATTGATGGTTTAGAGTATCAGTAGTATTTATTAGCCTGATCCTCGATGTCCGCAAAAAATATTCTATGAGCACATGAAATTCACCTTTTCCCATATGCTACTCAAATCAAGTCAAACAAAAGGTAAGATTTAATAGGAGTCAACGTGGCAGATGCCAGACAGTCTTAAAAAGCGTAGCTTAGTGTCTGTATTTATTCCACTATTTATCCATAATACTTCCCTGGAATTTCTCAAAACAAATCAGCTAGTTTTATGAAGGTGTGGATTTTATTCGACCTATCTTTGGCTAGATATTCTCTGTCAGTGTATTCTATATGTTCAAATATTTTTCGCCTATTCTTTGTAAGGTATTCCCAGCCTTTAAGCGAAGTTATCTATGCCACACACAGCCTTTGGAGGTATACTATTATTTTTAATCACATTTTAACTGTAAATATTGATAATAAATAAAAAATAAAGTAATTTTAATAATGTTTTGCCATTATTTTTTAAATTTTCTTCTGTTATAACAACCCTGTAATACACAAATTCAAACAAAAATAGCGGAAATACACTTAAAACAAGGAAAAGAAACAACAGTATGGCTACTGTAAACACAAAAATATATACATAGGCCTACTCTTTCTTACATAAACATTTAAAGCTAAAGAAACAAACAAAACAAAACAAAAATATTTTTGGCGTCTTTTGAGCGAATTCGCCGTAAAAATTTTAAAGAACAAAAAGAAACAATAAACAATCCATGAAAACCAATAAGAAAACAATACAATGAAACGTTAAATCACTCTCACTCTCTCTCAGTCTGCAAATGGCTCCCACACTAACTTGTTTACCAAGCAATGAAATGTATTAAAAGAGTCGTACACACACACAAGGAGATTAAATTTGCACTGTGTATTCGGCACCCACACTAAACTCTTAACTACTTTGCCAAACAATGAAATGTATTTCAAAAGAGAGAGATAGAGAGAGAGTAATAGAGAACAAGCAATAGCATGAGTGAATTTGCATTGTTTGGAGGGGGGAAAAAAACATAATTTGCACTGAAACTAAACCAGTGTGTTACTCACAAAAACAAAAACAATGAGTATGACTGTGAGAAAGAAAAAAAGAAAAAACCCAAGCGAACAGTAACATTTTCAATTACTGGCCACTCAGTTTCTTACTAGAACTACGCTGGTACAATACTTATTAACTTGTTTGCAGTGAAGTTTTGTTTGTTTTCGGTAAAAAAAAAAAAGAAAAATTAAAAACCACTGCCATTCGTTGAACTATAATCTCGGTTATTAAAACATTTTATTGTTGTGGCATTACAGTTACATATATTGCAAGTGACTCGTGAAAAGTACAAAAGCTAAAAATATACGTGTTGCGGTTCAGTTCAAAAGGCTTCCCAAGTAAGAATTCTTTTTTTTCTTCTTCTTCTTCTAGAAAAAATGCTACAATTTTGTAACTTTTCATATGTACATATAAGTACATACTGTATGTGTGTTGTTGTATATGAGTGTTTGGTTAAATATTTTCTGTATGTAGTCAAGAAAAAAAAAAGAAAAAAAGAAAAGAAGCGGCAATAAAAGGAAGAAAAAAAATCAAGATTCTAAAGAAAAACTTACAAGTAAGAACGTGTTAAAGCATGCACGGGCAGACAACATTGAATATCAAGCAAACAAACAACAAAAAACAATAAAAAAAACATGTTTTGGCGGCGAAATTAAAGCAAAGAGAGTGAGAGAGAGCGGGAGAGTAATAAGTGTGTTGACTCTACAAACAACAGCAAACAATCTCTAGTATACAATGTAGGGGCATTGATTATTGTTTACTTAGAGTAGCCAGATGTCGGTAATTGTAGTGTTTTGGGAATGGCAGTCTAAATGAATTGAGTGGTGTGGGAAACGAAAAGTCATTAGTTTTGAAAGAAAAAGAAAGAAGAAAATTTCGTGTGAAAGTTACAGCCTAAATCCATCAATAGGACACACATACATACATACATAATTGGCCATTACAATCCTTCAGTCAGAATTACGGCCTAACTTCTCATACCACTCATGTTGTGTGCGTTAATTTTATATATGAGTGGCGGGCCCTACAGTTTGACGTCGACTTCGAACGACAGATTTTGGGAAACTTTTTCATGGCAGGTTTATTTACTCTCAGAGTTTTTGCCAGAAATCTGCTAAGAGGAAGTCGCTGAAGAAATATGTTTTTTTCCTACTTCGTGGCCTGGAGCTCGAACCCGGCCTACCTACTAGACTATGGCGACTACATAGGACACACATATTGTTGGCAATTATCTGCAACAGATTACTTACTTAATTGGACGTTACAATTATTTAGTCTGGATTACAACCGATCAGTTCACCGCACCCACGTTGTGTGTGTTAATTTAGTCTAACGAGCGATGGAATCTACATTTTAACGAGAGAATTTTAAAAACTTTTCATGGCAATTTTTATTTACTTCCAGAGTTTTTGTCAGGACATTGCAGAGAGAAAGTCATATTTAGCCATATGCTCTCGTTTTATAGGTCAACATACTACCTAAGAATATTGGGTGACTTCAAGTGTACTCACTGATAAAAATATCACTTCAATTAGAGAACTTGTATGGCGGATTATTCAAATTTGTAGATTCCACAACGTTCTCAGCAATTGAAACTATCTTACCGCTCTTTATAGCATATGACAACTGACGTTTTTTTTTTTTGAATTATCGATTGCGAATCGGACGGTATGTGTAAAGTGTCTCCTAATCTTGCTGCAGTTAAAAAACCAACATTCGTCAAATTATGACCAAGATTACACTCGAAATGTGCGAAAAAGTAGTGTAAAACTGTCTCAAAAATGATAGGCTGCATGCATTATAATATTGAGAGGAAGTTGTCGAAAGAAATATTTTTTCAAATTTCGTTTTGTTTGAGCTACAGTTTAAACCACGGGCTCTCGCCTAAAATGTCAACACATTACCAACTAGACTACAACGACTTCTGTGCATGCCTTTCCCAAATCTCCCGGAGTTAGGATTTGGTTCAGAATTAATTACGTATGTATGTATATAACCTAGCCACTGATTTCTTTTCAATGTTATATTTTCATTGTATATGTTAAGAAATGGTTTTAGAATTCGATTCTCTCATATTTTAAGTCTTTGGAGTAGAAGGAGCTACTTACAATTTTTTCTGATTTGCGGAGTTTTTTTTTTATTTAACTCTGGCGATTATTGGTTTGAAAATAAGGGCTTTTAGAATGTCCTACACATCTGGCAGCTTTGCTTTTATACCAAGTAAATGTTTTTGTTTTCGTTTGTTTTGTGTTAGCTATCCTTTGTATCCGATTGGTAACCAGACAAAAAAAACAAAATCACTCACATGTCCACACACAAAACAATTCACTGATTGAGTTTTTTTTACATGTAGTTTGCAGAGACCAAGAAAGAGAGTAAATCTGTAATGCTCCAATTTTATGCAACTGTTTCGGATTTAAAGAAAGAGAGAGAGAATAAAATTTTAAGAGAATTACAGAGTAGTTTACAATGTGATGCTTTGTTTTTGTGCTCCCCCTTTAGCAAATGTGCGTGAAAATTTGTAACGTTTTTGTTTTTGTTTTTTTTATTTTGGATTGGCTTTGATTTTGAATTTCAATTTGTTTGTGTTTGTTTTTGTTTTTTATTTTGATTTTGTTTGCAGACGCTTTTTAGGCAATAGTGTATGGGTTTTCGTTGATTTAGTTCGGTACCGACCGTTATTACGTTTACACACTTTAAGCGGGTTAATTTTTCTGTGCTACACACATTCACACACACATTGTTATATATAGAGTTACACATTAAAACCGTTTTAAACTGAATTTTACACTTAATTTGTGGTTATTAAATGTGGTCTTAACAGAACGCCAACAACATCGAGAGCAAAAGTAATAAAATTCGATTTTTATATTGAAAAGCGTGTTGGAAACACAGCGTGTTTGCCGTCGACGTTTATTAAAAAAAAGAAAAAAAACATTAATAAAAATTGTTTTTAAATCAGGTTCAATTATTAAATTAAAAAAATAAGAATAAAAAAAATACAAATAAAAAAGCGATTTTAAATAAAAAGCCGTTTATAACGCTACTTATAAAATAAAAAAATAAACGCCTTTTACTTCCTTTAAAAAAAAAGTAAAACACAAATTAAAGAAAATTAAGGTGATTGTGCAAGAGCCATTTAACATTAATAAAGTCAGTGATTTAAATTAAAAACCATTAAAAAAAGCGACAATTTCAATAAACGAAAAAAAATATCCTCAAGTTTTAAGCCTTATCACCATCCGCATCATCATCAGCAGCAAATGCTATTAAAAAGCCATAAAAGGTGTTTTTAATTAAAAGTTTATTTTTTTTATTTTTAATTAATTTAAGTTTTTTGGCATTTAAAAAAAGTGTTTAAAATTTTTAATTTATTTTTGTTTTTGGTGAATGTAGATCACTTTTTTAATAAAAAGAAACAACAACAAAAAAATTCATAAAAAACATGATTTTAACATTGAAACAGAAGCTGCTTGTAGTTATGTGGTTAGTGATGTGTTTTTACTTCATTATTAAATCCGAATTATTGCTGTTGTTTTGATTAAAAACACCAACGTGGTTGGAGTGCAAAAAACACACACACACACACTTTGATTGCGTTGCTCTTCTCCATTAAAAACAACTCTAAATTTACTCTTGTTCGATGTTATGGTTGTTGTTTTTTTCTTCTTCATATTTAAGGTCTCTTGTATGCTAAACTCGAACATCTATGTACAAGAGCATGTGAATACGAGTGTTTTTTATTTTAATTTCGTTTTTAAAGACACAGACTCTCATGTATTTTTCATTTTCTTTTGTTTTTGTTGTTATTAAATGTTACCTTTTTTTCATTACGTTTGTTATTGTTTTTTTTCTAGTTTCAAAGTCTTTGATTATTATTGTTATTGTTGTGTTGTAGGATTTTTGCACGTAAAATGTGTACCAGCCTGCTGTCTGTTGTATTGAGAAGCAAAAAAAAAGTCATACTCGCTTACTCACACACTTACACACTTCCACAGTCGGCATTTTATTTAAGTTTTTCTTTGTTATTGTTGTTCTGCTTATTTAAATATTTATGCTTCGCTTCATGAATTTTTCAGTTTGTATTTGTTGTTTTTGTTTTTGTTTTTTTTAAATATAAAAAGTGTTGCCTGCATAAAAATACTCATACACTCACACTTTAACGTGATAAACCATCAACAAACTTAAAGTCGTCACAGTAAAAATTATTAAACATTGGTTTGCTGTGTTCCAAAGAGTGTGGGTGCAAAAGAAAAAAAAAAAATAGAAGAAATTTATGTGTGCAAAAAAAGGAAACGGAATTTGTTTTTGGTGTGTGTTAGTGGGAAAGGGAATTTTAAATTTGAATTCTTATTGGAATTTTAAGTTTTTTTTTGAAGAAATTGTGTGTTTTAAAGCATTTTAAAGTGTTTCAAAGTATTTCAAATGAAAAAAAATGAAATTTTAAAAAGAAATTGAAAGTTTAGAATTAAAAATTAACAAAATGTGCTAAAAAAATATAAATAAAAAGTTTAAAAATTTCAAAGCATATTCCGTTCTACATCGCTCGAAACAAATGATAGTCAGAAGGAGTAAGGTCTGAACATATACGGGGAGTGTTTTTAACCCGATCTTCGGAATATGTGATTGAGCGTATTCATAATGGGAAAATTACGGCCTCATTTCCGATTGCATGTTCAGAGCGTTTTTCGGCCAATGCTCACTTCAAACTAATTAATTGTTGTCCGTGCAGGCCTCTTCCGGTTTTAGCAGCTCATAATGAATCATAACCATCTAATCTCAACCCACCTAGGCGCAATGGAAATTGGTTTTTTTCTTGTTATTTTTGTAAGCTTGTGGATGTAGTAATGAATTCATTTTTTTTGTTGCCGGCGATAAATCAATGCAAAAGTGAATTCTTTTTAAAACGATCAGACATTTAAAATCGTCTTTCAACGTATCTCGGCTTCAGTTCATATCGCATACAATTTCCTTGTTTTTAACTGTTTTGAAATCGTTGCTTCTGTCACTTTTAATGATAGTGCCGGGTCTGCCTGTATATGATACTCATCATAATATGTATTTCCAATTTATGGTGCCCCCCCAGATGCTCTTTGTGTTTGTGGTCAAAATCCACATTTTTGAAACTCACATATCACACGATACGCTGTAGTTTTAATAGAACGTGCCCACCGTGTAATTCCACAAGCAAACGATGACTCGCATCTGCTGTGTTTTTGCAAAAAGTGTGGCTCAACAAAATTTCCCGTGATTGTAGAAACGCCATTGCATTTGGGAAAAGTGAGAGAAGAACGATTACCGCCAATTTAAAGCACTGTGGCCTGTACAAACGCGACCAATTTTGGATTTATTGCATGAGTATTTTTCAAAAGGAATAGAGAAGAGTTCAACTTTTTTATTGAGCTATGCCTAGCAGCGTATGTATGCTGATAATCCTCTAATAATGCAGCATTTGAAATTCTAACATACCTGCCATACAATTTTTGTTGAAAACTTATCGATAGCGTTGGGTTTTTGTAGATAATTTAGTTTGTAACCTAAAATAACAGAGACTTCTTCTACAATAGCATTGATTTAACGGTAGAAAACTTATCGATGCTGCTGCTAAAACCACAGGTCCACTATCAAATAATTAGTTTCTGCTTTCTGTATCAGACTTATCGATAACATTTGTTTTCTGTACAAAAATTTCAGCTAATATGGGATTCTTAAATTTATCGATAATTATGTTTGTAGAATTTGTCGATAACGTGGTTGTCCTGTAGAAACTTTATCGATAACATTGATTTTCTTTAGGAATATTGGTTTTTAAGAGAAACTTATCGATAAGAGAAGTAATTTTTTGCGAATTTATCGACAACATAGTTATTTCGTAGAAAACTTATCGATAGCATTAACCTAAAATAGCAGAGATTTCTTTTACAATATCAATGATTTAACGGTAGAAAACTTATCGATGCTGCTGCTAAAACCAGAGGTCCACTATCAAATAATTATTTTCTGCTTTCTGTATCAGAAAGCAATCGATCTCAATCTTTACTTTATCGATAACTTTAGTTTTCTTTAGAAAAATTTTAGGCAATATAGGCTAGTACAAAAAATGTGTCGATAGAAGAGATGTTCTTCCAATAATTTATCGATAACATTCAACATATCGTTATTTTCTAAAAAGAAACTTATCGATAAGATGTTGTTTTCTAGATAACTTCTAGCTAATACTGTTTCCTACGTAAAACATTTTGGTAACTGGAATGTAATTTCGAAAACTTATCTTTAAAGTTGTTATTTTGTAGAAAACTTATCGATAACATAGTTTTTTTTTGTGTGGAAACCAAGGGTAACAAGGGTATTATATTAACAACATAACGATAACTTTAGTTAGAAAACATAGCAATAAGAAAATACCTATCGATAGCAATATTTAGTTTGAAATTTATCGATTAAAAAATTAAATTAATTAAAATTTTTATTTCCAATACTTTTATGCTTTTAATAGAGTCTCTAAACGATTTTCTTTTTTATTTTAATTTTTTTTTATACGTTTTTCTAAACAAAAAATAATCACTTGCAAAACAATACGTATGTACATATTTCTAAGATTCCCCTATGCTCTCTTACACACAAAATAGACAACAATATTCTGTCGCATAAATATTCAAAGAGATTCCATTTGTTTGTTTATATTTAAACAAAGTGTGTGTGTGTGTGTGAGTAAATGAAACTCTTCACTATCTTCTCTATTACACAGTGATGATAATGATAGAAAACAAGCTGCAACAATAAATTTTCCATGCAAATAAAAGAAGAAGAAAATCGCAAAAATAGCAGAACTTGAAACGTAAATTGGGTTTAGCAAACAAAACGAAAAAGAAACAGAAAAGAAAAGGAAACAACAACAATTCAATTTCTAAAAAAGTCAAACTAAATAAAATACACACACACACATACACAAAAATTCAAAAAGGAAGACTGCAAAAAAGAGAAACAAACAAAATAAAAAGGAAACTGGTTTTTTTCTAAAGTTTTTTCTTTGTTTTGTTTTCTTTGGATACTACAAGAGTAGCTGATTGTGTAAAGAAAAAAAAAATCGTACAAAATCATTGCAGAACATTAAAAAAATAACAACAACAACAAGAAAAAGAAATAAAAGGAGCTACATATACCAGGAATTTAAAAACACACACATACACTCTCTCTCTCTCTTTCTTTCTTTGTCATACACACCATGCTTTTGATATTGTGTTTGCAAACATAACGTGCACGTTTTTGCTTTGCATGCTCGCTCTTATAAGAATTTGTTTTCTGTGTTTTTGCTTTTATTTTTCCTTTTTTGTTTCCACATGTCCATATGCATGTACATATGTATGTGTAGTTGATACTACTCACATTGCCATCACATTGATAAGAAGCTCAACTCAGTGTTGTGTATGTTTATGAAAGTAAAGGGACTTATACACGTGTGTGTGCGTGTTTTCTTATTGTTACAAAATTGCGAAGTAATTTGTATACTCGTACCCCGTACACTGTTTTCAATATAGTGGTTGTTTTTGTTTCTTTTGCTTTGCATTGTATTTAGTTGGGGAGAGAGAGAGTTTTTTTTTGTGTTTTTTTAAAGGGAGTGAGTAGTGAGTGTGACTCATTTGTTGTTTGCTTTTGCATAAGCATGCATAGCGGGTGTTAGCAATGAAATTTTGATTTTACTTGCTTGCTTGTTTTATTTTCAAATGTGAGCGTAATTTGTATATTGAAATCAAAGAGAGTGAGAGAGATTAATTTTCTTTAAGGATTTTTTTTGTTTGCTTAACTGTGTGGGAGAAGAGAGCATCTATGTTGCATTATTTTTCGGTACATGTTTCGGTATTTTTTCTTGGTTTTTTGTAAGTCGAAGAGAGTAAAATCAAACAAGTTTTCATAAAAATAAACTACAAAGAGAGCTTGTTTCTCGTTTCTTTTTTTATTTTCTAAGTAAAGAAAAACAGGATTTATCACATGTTTTCCTTTGAATTTTCGTTTTACTTCTTTGCTTTAAAACTTGTTTTTTTAATTTTTTTCTTATAAAAGCGGCGAATTCAAGTTTTTTTATGCTCTCGTATACATTTTCTCTTGGATTTTGATTTTATTTTCTCTCTAAATATGTATGTATGTGTTTGTAATACATTGACTTTTCTTGTTATGATTTTGTTGTTTTTTATGAGAGTATCCACAACTAGTTTGATTTAAATAGTCCTCCTTTTAAACAAGAACAGTGTTGTAAAATTGTAAAAATCTGAAATAGAATTTATTTTCGGATTTCCTATCAGTAAAAAGATATTTTGTAAATAAAATCATTGTAAAAATAGATAGAAAAGATTGCATAACTAATAAAAGAGCTTTAATTATTTAAACAAAATTAAAAATAATGCCGGGATGCTGTGGTAGTCTAGTGGATAGTGTACTAAACTATTAGAATAAGGGTCGTGGGTTTGATATTCTGCACATTTCTTGTGATATCTTGGCCAGAACTTGATGAATATTGATTTTAAAATGCTGTAAGGTTAGGGGATTATCGATTTAGATATGTTATTTGTTGTAGCACCAGTACAACCCTTCAGTCAGGATTAAGGCCTAGCTTCTCACACCACTTACGTTGTGTGCCTTAATTTTTTTTATACTTTTTTTATACCTACAATTTAACGTCGACTCCGAGCGACAGATTTTGAGAAACTTTTTCATGGCAGGTTTATTTACTCTCAGAGTTTTTGCCAGAAATCTCCTGAGCGGAAGTCGCCGAAGAAATATTTTCATATTTCGTTTTTATGTCTGGCCTGGGGCTCGATCCCGGGCTTTAAGTTAATAAGCGAACACTCTACCTACTAGACTACGGCAACCTCAAGTTATATAGTCAGCCGGCCTTAATTATTACGTAAGTCGCACTTTATATTGATGAAAATGCAAATTTAAATGTAAAACGTGCCACAATTAGTGAAGTGAAGTGATTTTTTTGTTAGTGAGTACTTTTGAAATCGTCGTAGTGTAGTAGATAGTGTGTTGGCTTATTGAGCGAGAGCCCATAGTTCAAACCTAACCTCAAACATATCGAACAAAACGGAGAAGATTTCTGCTTCGGTGACTTCCTCTCAGCAGCCTTATGGCAAAAAATCGGAGATTAAATAAAATTCATATAAAAACTTTCTCAAGTCTGACTATAAATAGGAGGTACCGCTACTCTTCGATGAAATTAAGGCTCTGATCTTGTAAGAAGCTTTATTGTAATCCTATATAAAGGATTGTAATGAACAATTAAGTGAGAGTACATTACGATAATGCTCGCATCTGATCGCTTCTGAAACGATGCTAGTTTCTTAACATTTATTTATAATCTTGCCGATAAGCTTTAGTTTTGTATTGCTTAAACTTTTTATTTATTTACAAATATTAATTATTTTTACTGTTATTTTTTATTAAAAGCATTTTCACTAATTTATTTGTTTCTTTCTATTGTATCTTTGCAGGTTTTATTAAAGATTTAAACGAAACGTTAAATTATTGTAAATTTAAACGAAAAATTTTAAGAAAATTATTAAAAAATTCAAATTAATGCCCCTTCTAAAAGAAATAGTATGTAAATAAAGTGCGTAATTAAGAAAGAAAAAAAACACACAGGCAACACTATTAGAAGCAGTAAAACGAGTCTTTAATAATAAAAAAAAAACAAGAGTAACCACTCACACTACACATATGTAACTACTCTTGTTACCATAATAAGTGTTATATTTACTTTAAATTAAAACAACAACAAAATTAATGTAAACAAAACATATACAAAAAAAAAAAAAATAACCAACAACAGGATCGTAAGACTTCGCCATCAACATCAACATCATCATCATACGTATGACAACACGTCGTTTATCATTTATTTTACAAAAGTAACAGAAACACTCACTTATGCTCTTACAGTTAAAATAAAACAAAAACAAAAAAAAAAAAAACAAAAAAACGAAGTAAAACAAACTCCACTTAAAATTCTTATGTTGGGTGTTCAAGTAAATCTATTCATGTATCCATGAATGTATGCGAGAGAGTATATAAGTGAGAGAGAGTGTGTTTAAATAACAAAAACAAAACCAACAAGCAAAGTAAAGTAAAGTAAATAAACATAACACAGCATATTATACTGCCCAAGTTTAAATAGAAGCTTATTGTTGTTGTTGTTTGTTGGTTGTTTAAAACAAACAACTCAATTTATACAAAAAAAAAAGAAGAAATATTTTATGCTCACAAGAGAACAATTACAAATACAAAAACAGAAAAAAAAAAAATTGTTCTTGATTATTCCTTCATATTGTTCGTGCAATTGTCGTCGTTAATTTTAAATCATTTTACGATTGTATTTCATCATTGTATTGTTGCTTGCGTATATTTTTTTTTTATCGTTTTAAACACCACAGTGCTTTTTGTTTGTGTTTTTTCTTTCAGAGGAAGAAAAGTGAGCGCGCGAGAAAGAGAGCCTGAGTGTTTCACAAGTATTTCTTGTGGTTTAAAGATAAATTCATAATTAAAAGCAAAATATTATTGAAAAATATTAAAAAAAAAGAAATAAAAAATAAAATCTCAAGTGTGTGTTTAAGTTCTCGGGTTCAAGTTAAATTCCATAAATCATTGAAAATATTACAGAGAAGAAATAAAAATTAAAAAATAGAAGAAAATATAAGAAAAAGTGTGTGAAAATATTTCAAAAAAAGCGCGTTTGTCATACTTAATTTAGCGCTTTTGTTTGTTTTTTTGTTTTCATTACGTTTGCCAGAAAATTTAGCACAATTTTTACGACGAATATGCTATTCGAGAATCCCGCTGTAGCTGCCAAGCTACCATTCCCCTACAATGTACCACCACCATTACAGGCTGCGGCCGCAGCAGCAGCGGTTCCAAATTTAAGGTGAGTACATATTTAGAAAAAATTAAAGAAATTAGGGAAACCTTTGTAATAGAATTTCCACTAGGAAATCTAACGATTTTGTGATTTTACAAAATTAATCGATAACAATTAGTGTTTTATTATTAAAAATTAATCTCTTAGAAATAATTTTAAAACATTTTATTCCGGTTTTAGAGAAGGCTTGAAAAGTTATATATTTTAAAGGTATCCATATGGAGGTTCAATACCTCTATAGTTTATATCTCTGAAATACTTTTTCTTTTCTAAAAGTTTTGTAAACAATCTCAAATTTCATAGTTCGTAGTTTGAAAGTTATTGATTTCTTTAATTTTCTGTGAGACAAAAGTTATCGATATCTTAATTTTCTATCTAACAAAAGTTGTCGTTTCCTTACAAGAAAAGTTATCGAAATTGTAACAGAAGTTATCGATGACTTAAGCTCTTCCCCAAAACAGAAATGATCGATTTCCTAATTTTTTACGGAAAAAATTATCGATATCTTAAATATTTTACCGAACAAAAGTTATCGATTTAGTAAATTTTCTTTTTAAAATTTATCGAAATTGTAATAAACAAAAGTTATCGATTTCTTAAATCTTTTACCGAGCAGAAGTTATCGATTTCTTAAGTTTTCTTTCTAAAAGTTATCGAAATTGTAAAAAACAGAAGTTATCGATTTCTTAAACCTTTTACCGAGCAGAAGTTATCGATTTCTTAAGTTTTCTTTTTAAAAGTTATCGAAATTGTAATAAACAGAATTTCTCGATTTCAGAAGTTTTCAACGGAACAAAAGTTCCTTTGGAAATGTTCTCGTAATGGATATTTTCTTTATAAAATTTATCTGTGCTGTAAATTTTCTGCTGAATAGTTATCATATATCTTAGGGGAAACAGTTATCGATTTCATAGATTTACTGTTCTCATTGATTTTCTATCGAAAAGTTATCGAGTCCATTCATTATAGATATATAGGATATATACGGATTTTATAGGCGAAAGTTACCGTTATCGTTTTCATTGGTTATCGATATCTTGGTTAGTGTATAAAAAAATTATCAGCTACACAAATTCTTTTTATAGAGGTATTGTTATTGCTTTTATTCGTTTTCTTTAGAAATGTTATCGTTTTCATTGATTTTATGCATAAAACTTATCGCTGTCATAGTTATTCTATAGAAAAGTTATCGATAACACAATTTTTTTATAAACACAATTTATCAGTATTAAAAATTTTATATTTTTTTCAATAAACTATCGATAAATTTTCTTTGCAAATCATTTTCTCTAAAACCTACATTGAAGACTATAGTAAGTCGCGGCCTTGAATTTGTTTATTTGTCGTTTTTGTGTTTGATATTAAAACCGATAACAGTGTTAATTGTACATTTTTTTTGCTGCTTTTGTTGCAATTTATGTAAATTTGATTTGTGTTGCAAATACAAACCAACACCTTTTGATTTCCAGTTGTTGTTGTTGTTGTTGTATTTCTGAAAATAATAAATAATTTATGAAAAAAGCAACAAATCTTGCTCTTTATTCATTTTAACATGCCTTTGCTGTTGTTGTCGTTGTTATTGTTTTCTCGATAATTTCTATTCGAAAAAGCAGCTGCAAAAAGTCTGTAAAATATATGCAGAATAATTGATTTTTATTCTCTCTGTCTCTGTCTCGCTCTAAATGCCTACACGGAAATAATCGAATGAATATTTTATTCAACAATTTGTTTTTTTTATTATTTTAAATTAAATTATAAAAGTAAAAATAATATGAAAAAAATTTAACAAAATGGGAAAAATATGCAGACGGAGATAGAGAACAATGTTCTCGATTCTATTGTGTTACATTATAAAGCACGCTATTGGTCACACCCTGTAGCTTATTAAATGCCGATCTTAAGTCCAAATCTTTTTTTTTTTTTTTTGATAAAAGTAATCGCTTTACGTCCGTCTGAATTATCAATTGCTTTTGTTTATTAACCAAGATCGAGTGGATGGCGTTAAACAGACAAGCCGACACATAGACAGATAGACGGGCGCACCGATTTGTTTAATTTATCGCCCAATATCGATTAATACGCTGATTGCGATCGTTTCAATGTCTCCTTCAAGTAGACGGCAACAACCACAACAATTCATGAGTATTGTATTCGTATTACAAAAGGCACTTCACTTTACTTCACTTTTTTTTATTATAAAACAAAACAGAAATGAAAACAAAAAAATTAAAAAAAAAAAAAATTAAAAATAGAAATAAAATTACAAAGAAATCTGTTACTGTCACATTAATACTTGGCAGCGTATTGCAGGAATTTCATTTACTATTGAGATAATCAGCAATTTAATGGGGGGATCTATTCGCTGTGATACTATGGATGGGTGTTATCGAAAAGAAAACTTTAAAACTTTTTTTTAAAATCCTTTTCATCGTTTAATTTAATTTTTATGTACATATGTTTTTGTTTTAAAGAAAATTTATCGATAAAATAAATTTTTTACACATTAATAACGAATTTAATAATTTTGCTATCGAAAAATTTCTGATAAAATAATTAATTTCAATAAGAAATTAACTTAAAGTTATCGATAAAATAAATTTATTAAAAAATAACTCATCGATTAAACAAATTTTCTGAAGAAATCGCTGTCAGAAGTTTTTTCTTAAAAATTTATATATGCTTTCAATATAAAAGTTATCGATATAAATTTTAGCATTTCTTTGGAAGAGTTATGAGTTTTCTTTTGAAAACCTTGTGATTTAATACGCTTTAAATAGAAAAGTTATGGATATAATATGTTTTCCTTAGCGAAATTATCGATATAATAAATTTTCTATAGAACAGTTATCGATGTAATATGATATCTTTTTAGAAAAGTGTGTTATAGATATATATAAGTTTTTTATAGAAAAGTTTGTTATAGATTTTCGATATTTGTTTTCTATAGAAAAGTTATCGATATTTGTTTTCTATAGAAAAGTTATCGACATTACTTTTCTGTATGAAAGTTATCGACACTAGTTTTCTATAGAAAAGTTATCGATATTAGTTTTCTATAGAAAAGTTATCGATATTAGTTTTCTATAGAAAAGTTATCGACATTACTTTTTTAGAAAAAAGAAAAGTTATCGACATTACTTTTCTATAGAAAAGTTATCGTCATTGCTTTTCTGTATGAAAGTTATCGACATTAGTTTTCTATAGAAAAGTTATCGACAAAAGTTTTCTATAGAAAAGTTATCGATAAAAGTTTTCTATAGAAAAGTTATCGACAAAAGTTTTCTATAGAAAAGTTATCGACATTAGTTTTCAATAGAAAACTTATGGACATTAGTTTTCTACAGAAAAATTATCGACATTAGTTTTCTATAGAAAAGGTATCGATATTAGTTTTCTATAGAAAAGTTATCGATATTAGTTTTCTATAGAAAAGTTATCGATATTAGTTTTCTATAGAAAAGTTATCGACATTAGTTTTTTTTTATAAAAAGTAATCGATATAAGTTTTTATGTAAAGACGTTTTGTAGAAGAAGTTATCGATAATATTTTTTCAGTACAATTATCGATAAAATTAGATTTCTGCAGGATTGGCGCAGAAAACTTGGCATATATAGTAATATGCTCGTTACAAAATCAAAGCCTTTTTGTCTTTATGTTATGTATATGTATGTATATCCCATTTAATTTTTATATTAAACACATTTTGTTATCGATAATTTGCAAGTGGAATATTGTTTTGTTTATATTAACCTGTTTTCTCTTCTATTCCTGTACAAACATTTAAAAAAAAGAGAGAGAGAGAAAGCAAGAGTGATATTTTTTTTTCATGTACTTCGGTTGCGTTGTGATCTTGACTGATGACTTTTGATAAATCAAACATTAACCTAAAAATCAGAAAACAAACAACACAATAAAACAATTGTAAATAAAATTCCCATGTTATTGTTGTTGTAGTTGTTATTCTTTTTGCCGGCTCCATTATGGTTATTGTTGCTGTTCATGTTTGTTTTTCTCACAGAGCCAAAATTTTGAAATTTTAAGAAAAACGAAAACAACAACAAATACAAGAAAACATTCATAAAAATTCAATTGACAATTATTAATGCGAACATTTGTGCGTTTCATTCATTGTGTGTTGTTTTGTTATGATTGTTATTGTTGTTGCTGTATTGCTGTATTTGATTGTGTATTATTTTAGTGTGTGTTTGAGGATTTTTTTTGTGTTGCTCTCTTCTATGTTTAAATGTGCCTTTGTGCGTGTGTGCGTATGTGTGTGCGTTTTTTCTTCTTTCACGTGAATTTAATTTGTTTCTGTACTGTTGTTGTTGTTGTTGTCATTGTTGCTCTTCATTTTAAATATTAATTTCCGTTTTGGTACGTCAGTTGCTTTCGTTAAGCCCTTTAATTTAAAACGACAACAACAGCAACAACCGACGACGACTATAAGAATACATAATAAAAACGCCATGTTTTTTTAATTTTTTCTTTTAATTTCCCTTCTTGTTTTCGAGTATATTTTGTGAGTATGAAAAAACCACAATAAATTTGTCTTAAAATTTTGTTCTTGATGTTGTTGTTTTTTTTTACTTTTAAAAAAATTAGTATTGTGCGTATTGTTTTCATTGTTGTTGTCGCTGCTGTTAGCTGCTGCTTTTTTTTTTTTGCAAGTGCGTTGATGGTTGCCGGTCTGCCTGCCACTGTTAATGAATGATGATCACTGTGTGACGTTGTTTTATTTTACTTTTTCTTCATTCTTGTCATTAAATTCTCTTGTTCATACAGGGCCTATTAAAACACAATACTTGACTCGTAAATGTTTGCTTGTATGTACGTACATACGTCTCTCTATGCTTTAGTTTTAAAATTTTTTTGTTCTCTTTTTTGTTGTTTTTTCTGTGTTCATGTATGGTCTGCTAATTGGGCGTCAGTTAAACTCATTTGTGAGATGATTTTCCTTCACATTTCTAGAAAAATAATTTTCAAACATTGGCAATAAATCCGTTTCTTTCTGTTTTTTTTTATATTTTAATTGCTGTGTGGCGTTAGCAAATGTTCTCAAATTTCGTTTTACAGTCAAGAAATTAAAAAGAATATAAAATTACACACAATAATTTATGGTTTAACCCCTGAAGTGAGTTGGTATTTTCATTAAAAATTAATCTTTTAATAGAAATTTCTTTTTTCCATAAATTTTACTTTTCTGCAAAAAATCCTTTCGATAACTATAATTCCTGACTTAATTGGTCATTACAACCCAATTTCTCACACAACCCAAGTTGTTTGTTTTTTTTATCCATAAGTGGCTGCAGTTACAGTTTAAAGCCTACTCCGATAGACAGATTTTTGAGAAAGTTACCACTTCAATTTATTTACTTTTGTAAGAGGACTGTTGAAAGGAAATCGCCGAAAGTAAAATTTTTTTCATACTTCATGTAGAAAGAAATATCTGAACCGTAACACACTACCTACTAGACGACTTGAACACGATTCAGTTCGATAAATATATCTAAAAAAAAAAAAAAAAAAATGAATTAATTTCAACGGTAATAATTTTTCTTAGGAACTTTTTCGATACATTTTTCTATACAAAATTTTCGATGTTTGTCTATGGATAATTTTCGATAACGATAATGGTTTATAGAAGAAACGTTTTCTATAATTTTCTATAGAAAACTTCGATAACTTTTTACACAATATTCTCAATAAATTTCGACAACTTTTCTATAGAAAATTGTCGATAAGTTTTGTATAGAAAAGATTCGATAAGTTTTGTATAGAAAATTTTCGATATGTTTTCTATAGAAAATTTTCGATATGTTTTCTATAGAAAAGATTCGATATGTTTTCTATAGAAAAGATTCGATTAGTTTTCTATAGGAAATATTCGATATGTTTTCTATAGAAAAGATTCGATTAGTTTTCTATAGAAAATATTCAATAAGTTTTGTATAGAAAAGATTCGATAAGTTTTGTATAGAAAAGATTCGATAAGTTTTGTATAGGAAAGATTCGATAAGTTTTGTATAGAAAATTTTCGATAAGTTTTTTATAGAAAATTTTCGGTAACTTTTCTATAAAAATTTTTCGATAACTTCTATACAAATTTTCGATAACTTTTTTATAGAAAAATTTCGATAACTTTTCTATAGACAACTAAGACTTTTTTTACAGAAAATTTTTGATAACGATAATTTTTTTTTAAGTTTTCTATAATTTGTCAATGGAAAACTTATATAACTTTTCTATAGAAGAATTTGATAACTATTTTATATAAAATTAGGCTTCGATAACTTTTCTGTAGAAAATTTACGATAAGTTTACCAAAAAAAATTTTAGACATTTTCATTCAAAATTTTCTCTATTCAAAATTTTCGGATAACTTATCCGAAAAAATTTTCCGAGAACGATAACTTTTTCTGTTGATAGCGATTGTACTCTACCAAAAAAATGTTTGATCATAATAGTTTTTTATATCTTATTTACGTTTTTCTACTGTTTTTGTACTAGAAATTGTGATCTTTTGAGTACATAAGCTGAATATTGCATTCTCCTCTATTTGTTTGAAGTAATTGGCTTGTAATTGTTTTCCTTTGAAATTCTACACATAATTTCACTTGAATATGGTGTTGTGTGGTGCCAATTCACAATAATATCCACCCAAGTATCTACATCATAAAAATATGGTTCTTTTCTTACGATACCTAAAAATCTCGTGGACACAATACAATTTAAAAATGTAAAAGAGAATAGAAAACGAAAAAAAACAACAACAACATAATTGTGTCATTATTTCATTAGAAAAATTCAATTAAACATTGAAAACAGATGTTCATTATTTCTTAATTTTTATTTATTTATTTATTATTATTAGTGTTGTTGTTGTTGTTTTTTTTGTATATGTTCTTAGTGGCGATAATAGATTTAATTTAGAAAATACAACAACTTCCAAAACATGAGTCAATATTCGTTATTTGCAGTTTGTTTTAAAGCACCGCTTTAAAAATTGCAAAAAATTAAAAATTTTTCTACAGAGAATTTTTGATAACTATAAATTTTGCAATAGAAAATTTTCGATAACTATAAATTTTTCTACGGAAAATTTTCGATAACTATAAATTTTTCTACGGAAAATTTTCGATAACTGTAAATATTTAAAAAGAAAATTTCTAAAATAATAATTAATTTCAATTTGTTTTTTCGACAAATATACATTAAGAGTCTTAATAACGATAACATATGTACTACAAAAATAAATTAATCGATAAAAGTGATATTAAAAAATATAAGAAACGCTTGTTTTTAAAGAAATCGAATAAAGTGTCTTTTCGATAACACATCTATAGTATCGCAATGAGTAGATCCCCCATTAAATTGCTGATTATCTCGATAGTAGATGCAATTCCTGCAATACGCTATACATTTTTCTATAGAAAATTTTCGATAACTGTAAATTTTTTTACGGATAATTTTTAAAAACTATACATTTTTCTAAAGAAAATTTTCAATAACTATACATTATTTTATAGAAAAATTTCGATAAGTGAAAATTTTCAATAACTAAATTTTTCTACTGAAAATTTTCGATAACTAAAATATAGACTGCTTTTCTACTGAAATTATGAGTATAGACAAAAGTTTACGAAATAGGTTTGTAGATTTTCAATAAATAAATCAATTTTCTCTTGATAACATTGCTTTGTTGAATTTACAGACCCGATAGTTTTTCGCTTTTTTTTTACAAAAATTTCTTTCAGTGCCAAGTAAACAGATCCCGTTTAGTTTTCTCTGTTTTCAATTCTATTCGTTTTCAATTTAAAATAAATTTTTCTTTTCAATTGATATCTTTAAATGGTTTTGTATGACAACAATCGCAACTACAACAATAAATAATATCCCAATAACAACCACAAACGATAATAAAAATACAAAAAAAAAAGAAAGAAAGAAAAATTAATTAAAAAATAAAAAAATCGTTTCATAAACGCAAGCGTTTCCCCTTCTCCAATAAAATTTCATCGTTTTTTATTACTTACGGAGGCAGTTTTTTATTTTTTTTGTTGATTTTGGTTTTGTTTAAATACCTCCGCGCTACCGGAATTTAGGGAGCGTACAAATAATATCGATAACCGTCACAAACCGTATAATAATAACAACAACAACAACAACAAAACATATCTTATTATTGCCATTTATGTCAACTTTTATTTCCATTCATTTCGCTTCTTCGCATTCATTTGTTACACTTTTTGTTGATTGTTTCTTTTTTTTTATCGAAAATTGATTTCATTTCTCTTGGACTGTTTTGTTATCGTCTTATAAGATAACATTTGAAGTTTTTTTTTGCTGTTGTTGTCAGTCAACTTTTCGCTTTTTAATTTAGTGGCATTTATTGGAAATAAAATTAATTAAGAAAAGTAACACCACGAAAACTTTATTGCAAAGTTATCGTTTCGTTTATGCTGTGCTTCCAAACAAAAAAAAAAAAAGAAAATTTTTCTTTCTTTTTTTATTAGAATATTTATGTACAAAACGATAACCATTAATTTTCCCGTAATAATTTTCCATAAAAGTGGCAAATTGCTTATAAAATATAATCGGTAATCATAAATCTTATTATGAAAATTTGTCGATAACCAGTAATTTGCAATGTTTGTATTGCTAAAAAATTTCTTAAAGAAAAATTATCGATTTGAAATTCTTTCGAATATTGTATTCGATTATTGTGATTTCCTTTGAAAATATTGTATTATCGTCATATTTAAAAAATAAACAAATTTCGATAACTTTTCATATTAAAGAGTTTTCAATAAATTAATGGAAGATGAAAGTTTAACGACAACTTTTCGATATAACAAATTTTCAATAATTGTTTGGGCTACGCTTTCAATAATTCATAAAGATTAAATGTTCTCGATAACTGTCTTAGAGTAACTATTTGCTGACAATTTTTCGAGGGAATAACTTTTTTAATAACTTTCAAGGCTAATTTTCGACAACTCTAAAGCTAATAGCGACAAAATTCAATAACGAGAAATATTAATAATGATATCTATTTTTCGATAACTGTAAATTTTGTAGTGATAAATTTCGATAAATTTTCATAAAGATACATCTTGATATCGTTCTATTTTGATAGCAATAAATTGCGAAAACGATGTATTTCGATCACGCTAAAATTCAATAATGACTAATTTCGATAATGATAAATTTCAATACTAATATAGCCCGATAATAATAAAATTCAATAAATTTCGATAACGGCAATGATAATAATAATGATGATAATAAATTCCATAGCGATAATGTTCGATAACGATAAATTTTGATAATGATATACATTTTTCGATAAACTTTAATTCTGTAACAATAAATTTCGATAAATTTTTAAGAGATAAGTCTTGATTTCGTTAAATTTTAATGACAATAAATTTCAATAACGACAAATTTCGATAACGATCGATAACATTGTCTGATAACGATTAAAATTCAAAAAATCTTGATTATGGTATGGTACGTTTTTCGATAACTTTAAATTCTGTAACAATAAATTTCGATAAATTTTTAAAAGATAAGTCTTGATTTCGTTAAATTTTAATGACTAATAAATTTCGATAACGATAAAGTTCGATAACGATCTATAACATTTTTTGATAACGATTAAAATTCAAAAAATCTTGATTATGGTATGGTACGTTTTTCGATAACTTTAAATTCTGTAACAATAAATTTCGTTGTGGAAAAATTATAAATTTCGATATGAATAAATTCTACAAAAATAATTTTCGATAACATTGAATTTCGATAAAGATCGATAACTACAATATGAAATCTATAAAGATATTCTATAAAGATAATTTTCGATAACGTTGAATTTCGATAAAGATCGATAACTATTGGAAATCTTGCTAACAATAATTTTAAATTTGTTAATAATAAATTCGATAAACAAAAATTTTAAAATTCGATAACTACAAATTTCTATAAAATTCGATAACTTTAAAGACTGATATACATATTTCGATAGTTATTAATTTTAATAAGGAAATCTTAGCAACTAAAATTTCTTCAATTTTGCTTTGCTAACGGTTTATTATATGTATTCTTGTTTGTTTTGTTTTTAAAAAAAAATTAAGTATGCATTTTTATAATTGTAGGGTACTTACTTGCTGTTGCTTAGATTACAAAAAAAAAAAAAAATTAATTTTTTTCTTACATATTTCTGTGGTTGCGATATTTTATATCTCGAAATATTTTTATCCCACATACTACTGCCATAAACCGACTTGATATTGAATTCTCTGTTCTTTTCAAGTAAAAAATTAAAAAAAAAAAACATTTTTTTGTTGTTTTTCATTATTTGTATCCAATTATTATTTTTTATTGTTGTTGTTTTTCAGTTGCTATTGTTGTTGTTGTTGTATGGTTTTTTTTATACATAAGTGCTCCAAATACCTCGTGGCTTATTTAAATGAATAGAAAATTTATTTCTGATGTTGTTTCTGTTTCGTTTTCAATCAAAAGCCAACAAAAACAAGCAAACAAATGAAATGGTCTTTAAGAAAACAACAAAAACTAATTTTGTTTTTAAAAAAGGTTTTAAAAAATTTATTAAAAATGGTGGGAAGGAGGTAGGAGCTTATAACAGAAATTCAATTGAATTTTTTCCTTTTGTTGTATCAACTTTGGTTAAAAAATATGGGGTTTGCAACAAGACCGTAAAAAAACTGTAAAAAAATCTATTCATGTATGTATGTATGCATGTGTGGTGTGGTGTGCATTGCGCTATTTCACATACTCATACTATGCATGAATGCATGTGTGTGTGTGTATGCCGAAAGTACCAAAGGAATCGTAACTTACAAGTGGTGTTGAATCAATTGGATCGCATTGGAAGTGCATTTAGTTTTCAAGTGCAAGCACTTTCGTCATTATATGGGAAAGTGTGTATAAATATAGAGAGAGGTTTTGTTGTTGTTGTTGAAAAAATAATCGGGAAAAAAAACTGTTCGTTTACCCATGTTTACCTCAAGTATAGAGATTTTACGTTTTGAAGTATTGGCAATCATTTGTGGAGTGGGTTTGCAATATTTGTCGTTTAGATGAACTACAAATTATCATGACCATGAGAGAGACAGAGAGAGAGTGAGAGTGTGTACAACATTTGAATTTTAACACAGAAATCCACACACAGTAAGCGAACGGGGTAGGAAGTTAATGTTTCCTGATGCGATAAAATTTAATTTTTTTTCTCATAATTTTTATGGCAAAAAAATTTTTTAATTTTTTTTTTTATTTTATTCTCTTATGATTGTGTTGAAGGGCATACATGCAAAGCAAAGAAATAAAATTTTTTTTTTGATTTGCAAATCATTTGAAAATGTCATCGAAACGGGCATGATATTCTTGCTTCATTAACATTTTCAAACACCATTTTTTTTTCTTGGGTCGGGGAATGTGCGAGGACGAGGGGGTGTCTCATTAAATAATTTCAATTTAATGAACTTTTATTAGCGCGCTTAACAATTAATCGTGAGTTGTTCTGTTAAGTTTACGTGTGATAATTTGATCTTTAAAGTATAAAAATGGTTTCTAACATTTAAATTGAAAAACACACAACAATGAATGGAAATAAAGATGAGGGGAAAGAGATTTGCAGCATCTGCAATAACATGACTGGCAAAACTAATCACACAGACAGACAGACAATATTTTTGCATTATCTTTTGTCTTTTTTAATATGTTTTTCTATTCTTTTCTTTGTTTATCTTTTATTTGACATTGCAGTACATGTTACACCTCTTCTGCCTTGGGCATGAGAACGGAGGGATAGATGGGGCAGCTTCCATGTGTGGGAATGGTGTTCAGAAAATACATAAAATTGTTGCAAACAATGTTGAATATACAAATTCATAGTTTGTGCTATCAAAAGTAGATTTTTCTATTACTACTCTAGCATCTGACTGCTCCCAACAGCCCTCGTATGTGGAAGATTTCTATACAAAAAATTTTTCTGCTTTTTTCCAAATTTTTTTTCTTGCATTTCCTTTTGGCCCCAACATTGTATGCAAATGTTTTACAATTTTTTTCTGTGAATAAACAACAACAACAAAACAACAATAACAACAGAAATAAAATATTAACCTACATGTAATGAAAACATCTCTGACAATCAAATCACTTGGAAAAAAAGTATAAAATCCCTAAAAAGTATCTTTTACTGTAAGCAGTTGGAAAAGAAAACGTAAAAATAGACAGACATTTGAAATACATATAAAATCGGTTACTTTCTTGTTATATTTTCTCCAAAAAGTATCAAGAAAAACCAAAGAAAAAAATCGGTTGCTTTTAAATCGTTTCTGCAGGTAAAGAGCAGCTTTTAAATAAAGTTCATTTTCAAAAAGCGAAAATTTTTTCAAATGGTACTTTTTGAAAACAAGTACCAACGATTTCAAAAGGGTACCTTGTGAAGAAAGGTACTTTCTGGCAAATATATTATTTTAAAAGGTTAGGTTGTAAAGAAAGGTACTTTATGGAAAATGGTACTTTTTGTAAAAGGTACTTTTCGAAAAAGGAAGAAGACACCTTCTGAGGATGACACTTTTTGAAAGAGACCGTACCCAATTGGATTCACGGAGACTTTTTAGGGAAAACTTAAAGTTCCCTTAATAATCTGTCGTTCAGATTCGATAGGTTGTCACCCTTACTAAAGGGTTGTGATTACCAATTAGGGAAGTAAATAAGTAAAGTATCCGGGGGTTAGTTTGGAGCTCAAAGTCTTCTGAAGGTATGCTATAATGAAGAAGAAGATGGTCATTTGTGGCTTAAACCTGTCATCACATACTTGCTCTACCGCATCGTATTGGAGCCAATCTTGCTTAACGAAGCTCACATTTGATGCACGATGTTTCAGTACCAGAGTTTCTAACAACTGATAGACAGGATGCCCTCTGTCATACTACAAGTAAGGCCTTATTGACTACGCTTGTCTTCAGTCCTTTTGACATTCTGTTCAAACATTGGATTGAGCCGTTGACAGTGAATGCAGTGAAATGTTGGTCCAACCTGGACTATGGATTATGCTGTAATACTGGGAAGTTTTAAACAAATTCGATTTTAAAATACCACATAAGGATTACAAATAGGAAATTTTGGTATAATTTGAACCCGTGGATTACCGGCGGGCTGCATAATGCTGGTCATTGTAGGCTGAGAGATATTCATATGTATATGGCAGGGGTTCTGAGATTTGACGTTCCTATACATAGACTACCTTACCACTACAGGTTGTTGGGTGATATGAAAATATCTAGCTTTAGTAGAGAGATGAAGTCACTAGCGAATGTAACCACGATGTCAGATTTTGTCAATGAATGTCAAGGATTTTTCAAAGAAATTTTGGATCATTTATAGGTAACCCTATATGGATCGTATTGCACCAGGGCTGGTGCAGATCTCACAATGTCTATTCTCCGACCGTTTTGCAGTAAGATTCAAAGTATCAATTTTGTTAACATAAACATTTTTTCCTTGCATTTTTAAGAAAAGTACTTTTTTGTACTTTTTGAAAATGGTACTTTTTGAAAAAGGTACTTTTTGAAAAAAAGTACGTTTTCATCAATGCCAATAATCTACAATTTTAAGTGCCCTAAAAATAATTTAATAATTAATTAGAAATTTAATTCACTATCGTTTACATAAGGTACAGAAATGCGGCTTAAAACTGAATTAGGGTTTGCAGTTAAAATTTTTTGTTTTTTCCCCAAGTTTTATTGCCATAATCTGTTCTTCTTTTTTTGATATTTTACCTGTTGGATTTTAAGTGTATGCATACAGGGTGTGTATATGACTTCTGGATACCATAAATCATGAGGGGATCGCTTTTTAATGGTCATTTCATATTCAAATCTTTAGGCTTCTGCTAAGTATTTCTTATATATCTGTGTGTGTATGAGTGTTTATCAGTTCAGAGTTAAACATTATCAGACAAACTTTTTGTTTTTTTGTTTCCATGAAAACAGGAAGTCGACTCGTGTTGTAATCACATTGTGCAAAAATATTATACTACGGGCAGTGGACAACAAAATACAGTGCAAGCCATAAAGTGTGGACCAAAAAAAAAAAAAAAACATTTTAATTTTTTCTTCATTTTTCTCTACCTCTCTCTCTCTCTCTCTCCTATATTACAATTTATTTTCTCACATTTTTCGTTGCTGTTCCTGTTATTAACGTTCACTTTTGTTCGTGATGGTAATGCTTTAATTTTGCTGATGTATTGATGCGATATTTGTCTTTAAAATGTGTTGATTTTTCATCTCCCCACCCCTCTCCCTTCATCAGTTTAACTTTTGATTTTTTTTTTGTTTTTTTTTTTTAACAAAATTTTCATCGTTCATCATCGCTATTCTGTATAGAATGGCTTTCAGTTTTTCGCTGACTAGCCGGCTGGCCGACTGGGCCATCATCACCACTACCACCGCTACCACAATTGTATAACAATGGCTTCAACGCTTCAGGAGTTTTTTTTTGTCTCATTGTCTCTGCTTAAAGCACCTCTCTCCCCACAAAAATGATATCAATTCATACTCAAGTGTTGGTATGTTTGTCTGGCTGTATTTAAACGTGGGTTTGTTTCGGTGAATTTTAAGTGGAGTTCATACCACGTCTTTAATATTGTTTTTACTGGCTTTGATGGTGATGATGATGATGATGATGATGGTGGTGGTGGCGATTGCGATGGTGGTCTGTCTGTTTGTTTGTTTCTTTTTTTGTTGTTGCTTTTTCAATGGAAAAATGATTCATCATTCATAAGTTTTTTTTTTTTTTTTCATTTTAATTTAGAGCAGTAGAGTATGTATACATAGTTTTTGTGGCACAGTTCGTGTCAGCATTTTTAAAGTTTTTAAAAGATCCTACAAGATGGCAATTGATAGCTCATAAATAAATTTAAACTGGGTTAGACTAGAGCTATTGTGATACCACACATCAATATCCAATCCGAAGATCAAATATTTTCCATACGGAATCATTCGGACATAAAACAAGACTTGCCAGTCCATAGTCCAAATTGGGTCAGGATTTAACTGCACTTACTGTCATTACCTCAATCCTATGTTTCAACAGAACGTCAAAGCGCTGAAGCCAAGTGTAGCCAATAAGGCCTTACTTGAAGTATGACTGAGCCCATCCTGTATATCAGTTTGCAGAAACTCTGGGTTTGAAACATCCTGCTTCAAACGCGAGCTTCGTAAGGCAAGATTGGCTCCAATACGGTGCGGTAGAGCAATTATGTGATGACCATCCTCTACTTCATTATAGCACGCCCTCAAAAGACTTTAAGCTCCAAAATAACCTTCAGAGACTTTACTTATCTACTTCCCTAATTGGTGATTACAACCCTTTAGTCAGGATTACAACCTATCCTCTTACATCACCCATGTTGTGTGTGTGTCAATGTTATACATGAGCGGATAATATCGATTCCGAGTGACAGATTATTAAGGAAACTTTAAATGTTCCTTAAAACAAAATCTCTGTGGTCTTATAATTATTGCCCTGAGTATTGTATTCAAAGAAACATAAGTTACTGCTTTGACAATTATTGTGCGGTGTCTGGGCATAAAATTTAAGCAAATTTTTCAAGTCATTTTAGTGTCATTAGTTAAGCAGACATTGATTGCCTTAATAAATGCATTTAAAACGATCGTTAAGAGTTTAAAAATTTCAAGTTTTTTTATTTGAAATATTTTTGATGGCACTTGGACAACGCTGCCGACCATCACATCTAATCTTAGTGGCAGTTTATTTTATCATTTTCTTTTTCGTTTGTCAGCCAAATGTTGTTGAACACAAGCAGAAGAGGAAACATTTTAACAGAAAATCGTGACCATGTTTTTGCCTTTTTGAATGAAAAGAAGATGAAAAAAATTTAAGAAAACCACAATATTTTATGCAACCGTATAATGAGCTGCAATGGATCGGAGAAAAAAAAATGATTTTTTAAATAAAATTTGAAATAGACACTGGTATTGAGTGTATACTTCCTTATTTTCTTTATATAATGAAACCCTAAGGAATAAAGCATTTTAAAAAATCTTGAATTTTGTAAAACATTTCATTTTTGAAACACTGCCACACCCACTAAAAGGCGGCTTTACTAGGGGTTTATTAGATCCTTTGTAAAAATTGACTTGAAATTGGGATTTTCAGATTAAAATCATTTACATTGTCTTGAAGTTGCCGACTAGTGGGTAGTGTTTTCGTTAAGTAGAAGTCAGTCCGTGGTTCAAACCACAGCTCAGACAACTTGAATAAAACGAAATTTGGTAAATATTTGCTTATGCGACTTCTTCTTCTTTTCTAGAGTCCACTAACAAGCATTCTCAAGAGTAAATAAAATTGCAATGAAAAGTTTCTTCAAAATTTGCCTTTCGGAGTTGCCTTTGAAGTGTAGGTCCACCACCATTCACGGATGAAATTCACATACTTTACAATGGTGGTGTAAGAAGCTAGGTTGTAATCCTGACTAAAGGATTTTAACGACCAATTAAGTAATAGTGAATTGGACTGCACTTTCCAAAAACGTTTGAAACCTACAACAATAATAAATTATGCGATTGTATCACCTCTTGGCGTGATAGTTTTGGTGTATGCCAATAAGCCTTTGGATAAAGATCTTTTCTTTTCAAGCTACTCACCGAGTTTATTGTTTGTCTAGCATGAGTTCTTAGCAATTAATTCCAAGTAGTTTTATCCACCGCCCGAGTTATGTAGCCTTAATTTCATTCCGTCGAAGCCCGGTATAGAATGCGAATGCTAAATATAGAATCCATTTAATAATCCGTCTTGTAGTGATTTTAGTGTGCCCCTGCTTAATTTAGAAAATTTCTCTTGTAAGCAAGATCAGGCTGGGCAATAGTGCGGAAAGAGATTACAAAGAGATGAACTTGTTCTTGAGCTTCTAAGGTTTTTGTCAGGATAAATAGGCCCTTATTAGAATGTGTATGAAGATAAATTCGAATTTAAAAACCAAAGACATAGACTCACACTTTTAGCAGAGCCACTTCTTGCCTCTAACAGAGTAAACTTTGCTACTAACAGAGCACTGTTAACTGTTTAACAGTGGCAATAGTAGATTAGTCTTCAATTTTGCAAGTATTGCAGACTATTGGCATAAAATATAATTATCATTATGAGCATTATTCTTTGTGAACAAAAGTATTGAAATGTAAAGAATGGCTGGTGGGGATATGAGGACGGAATTATTCCACGGTTCGAAAGTGGAAACTCTGGTCCGCCATTTGCTTATAGTCTGTATGGTGCAGTATTTCTTATATGTTCCTAAATGGCCACTGATCTTTTAGAGAATTTTCAAGCAAAAAATTGATATTTTCAAAGCCAATTTTCACATTACCATATCACTTTATATGGGATGTTCTTGCTGATTATATGAAAAGGCCTTGGAGCCTTCCATTTTATATATAGTATGGTACTCATAGACCGAGAGTATTTCCCAGCATTAGCTCCTAACCATGTGGGCTTGTTCAGATGGATACTGTTAAATAGCTAACAGTACTCTGTTAAGGGCAAATTTTGTTCTGTTAAGAGGAAATTCTGCTCTGTTAATGCCAAATGTGGCGCTGCTAAAATTTATGGATTGTGTCTTGGACTTTCAAATTTGAATTTATCTTCACACACATCTTTGACCTTTTTTTATATTTTTTTTTTTGAACGGTGTACCCCTATTATGTGTCTTTCATTGATTTCGTTTTTGTATTAGACATTTCAAATTACACTGTATATATACATGTACAGCGCGAGTCTTTAAGTATTTGCTCGTTTACAATGATCACTGACGCGTACCACAAAAAAAAATTCTTTTGAAAATCGCCAGTGAATCAAACAGACAGACAGACAGACACCTTTTAGCTCGGATTAAACCAAACGACCAAAACACCACAGAACCAACCACAATAACATGGCCAAAAACGATTGAATACAAGTCAAAAAATACGTTTTTTTTCTCGTTTTTTGTTTTCCATTTGAACTGAAACTGAATAGAGTTTTTGAAGAAAAGTTGAAGCGGGTTAATGAACCATAATTATACGCGCGCAGATATTAAAACCAACAACCAACCAAGTACAACAGTATCTGAACAATTGATTTGATTTTTTTTGCCATTTTTTTTCTTTAGACAATTGAAATGCCAAAAGAGGCTTTAAATAAATGGATTTGAATGAGTTGGTGGTTGAGAAAATAACACAAAAAAAGAAATAATTTTTATTAACAATAAAGAAATAAATAACAGCGTAAAAATTATTTCGCTTTAAATTATTAGAAATGGTTTAATTTTATTACAAAAAAGACAGGAAAAAAACAGTAAAAATTGTTTTAGGCTTTAAACATTTTAAAGGTCATTGTTTATTTAAGAAAACCAACAAAAAAAAAACTTAAATTTTTTTTATAAAATTGTTACCAATTTAGAGACTGTGGTCCCCCCTTTCTTAAATTTATTTGAAACGAATAGCAATTGAAAAAACAAAATTATCTTGATTTTGTGATCGAATTAGTTGTTGTTAATAGCAAATCTCAGAAATTTAAATACGAATTACATATTAAAGTTTCTAAAAAATGCCCACATATGTATGCAAACCCTCTCGATAAAAGTACTCATTTGGTGGCAACCTAAATTGCGTGAAATAAATTCAAGAAATTGTTACAAATTAAGGTCAGATTTATATCAAAAAAAAAAAAATTTTTTGTAAAAATTTCAATGTTAGGAAGGGGAAAAAGTTGGAATGAAGTTACTTTAGTTGCAAAAAAAGGTACTTTTGTTTCTAAAAAAAAGTACTTTGTTTACAAAAAAGTACCTTTGTTTAAAAAAAGAAGTTCTTCCGATAAGAAAAAAGTCGTGATGAAGTTATTTTAGTTACAAAATAAAAAAGTACTTTTGTTTAAGAAAAAGTACTTTGTTTACAAAAAATTACCTTCGTTTAAGAAAAGAAATTCTTTTGATCAGAAAAAAAGTTGAAATGAAGTTATTTTAGTTACAAAAAAGTATTTTTTTTAGAAACAAAAGTACTTTTTTTAATTTTGTTTCTTTTTTAGAATCAAAAGTCATACATACATAATTGGCCATTACAACCCTTCAGTCAGAATTACGGCCTAGCTTCTCACACCACTCATGTTGTGTGTGTTAATTTTATAATTGAGTGGCGGGACCTACAGTTTAACGTCGACTCCGAACAACAGATTTTTGAGAAACTTTTTCATGGCAGGAAGTCGCCGAAGAAATATTTTTTCCATATTTCATTTTGCTGTCTGACCTGGGATACGAACCCGGGCTTTACATTTAATAAGCCAACACACTACCTACTAGACTACGGCGACTTCAAGAACCAAAAGTACTTTTTCCAATTTGTTTCTAAAAAGTACTTTTTTGTAACTAAAACGGCTTTTTTTCTCATCGAAAGAATTTAATTTTTTAAATGAAGAAAAAGTACCTTTAAAGGTATTTTTTTATAGAAACAAAATTAAAAAAAACACTTTCCGATGAGAAAAATAGTCGTGATCAAGTTAAAAAGTACTTTTTTTTAAGTACTTTGTTTTAAAAAAAGGGCCTTCATTGAAAAAATGAAATTTTTTGGATTGCAAAAATTGCTTTATTTTGTAAAAAGAGTGTCTTCTGTTTTGAAGAAAGTACTCCTTAGTTAAAATCCCAGCTTAGACATCTTGAGCAAAACGTGATACATTGAAAGAAAATATTTGTTTCGGCTCTTCTTCTGGCAGAAACTCGGAGAGTAAATAAAATTGCTTTGAAAAGTCTTTGAAAAATCTATCTCTCGGAGTGTACTGTAGGTTCCATCACTCACGGGGGGTGTGAGAAACTAGGTGGAAATCGTGACTAAAGGGTTGCAGTAACGAATTAAGCAAGCAGGGATCAAACATTATAAAGAAAGAAAAGTTTTACCCAAAACTTTTGAAACCGAATAATGGTTAACCCTTTACATTAAAAACATCTTTGAGATTCAATAAATCTTGAGCTAACAATTTTTTCTTATTAAAGAAAATAAATGGCGGGCAGACTATAAACAAAATAAATTTTTTCTTTTAAATTTTTAATTAAAAAAAAAAATAAATTTCAGACTTATTTTTAAATGATTTTTAAACAGATTATGGCACTCTATTTCTCAATTTCCTATTTCAAACGATTTTTTTTTCTTCATTTACATAAAAATTTACAAACAATTTTGTGTAAAAAAAAACAGAAGACGATTTAAATTGAAACACTTCCTCTTAAACATCACTTTTTATTTTTTTTATTTTTGCTTGCTCGTGATAATAATTTTACACAAAATTGGATGAAAAATTTGAAACTGGTTTTCGGGTTTTAAATTCTTTATTTTGAAGATCAATTTCTGAACACCAACAACTTCGGCTTAGTATTTAAGCCTCAATTTTGTTATGAAACTTACAACACAAACAAGCCTTTAAGTTAAGCTAATAAAAATGATTCGAATGGAATGGTTAGTGATTGGATAATAAAAAAAAAGCAACAACAACAAAAACAATTTATTAAGCAATTTAGACAATCACCTTGACTGTTTGTCTTTCTATTTGGCTGGCTGGCTGGCAGGCTATCTATCTATCGTCTGTCTGTTCTTAAAACAAACAATCAATTGCTGATACAAAATGATACAAAATCCAGGTTGATTTCTTATAATTTCGTTAAAAAAAAAAGATTTTTTTTTATAAAATTTTTAAAAATTTTTTTAAATTTTTTTTATTTTTTAAAATTTTTTTTTATTTTTTATGATCTTAAGATCGATTGCCTAAATCAAATCAAAAAAAAGAAAAGAAAAAAAAAATAAAACAATCGTTTTTATTGGTATCAGTTTCTGTATAAATTAACCCAAATATTTTGCCATCATTTGCCACAAAATCTAAAAAACCACACACACACACACACATAAAAAAAACGATTTATTTTATGAATTTCTGCTTACGAAAGCAGGCATTGATTTTATGCACAATATTAGTCGTTAAATTAAAACAATTAATTAAAGAAGAAAAACAATAAAAAAGAATAAACAAATAAAACTGAAAGTCTATGCAAATTAGTTGAAAAAAAAATTCTTTGTAGTCTGCTTAGGTTAGCTGAGGTTAGGTTAATCTGGCAGGCGTCTTAATGGGCGCAGCTTGCTTGAGTCCTATAAAGTCCCTGTTTTGACAAAAATATTACCTATTCCACCATAGAATTATAGCTCCTGAACGGCATCTCTCAACCATACCGAGAATCTTATCTAAAATGTTTTGTCATTTAATTCTTGGTGTCTAAAGATTCTTCCTCTCAGGTTCCCAAGTGCCGCACACTGACAGAGAAGATGTTCTGTGGTTTCCTCTTCTTCTTCTATCTTATTACACCCATAGGCCAGTGCCCTCTACTATGAGGTTCATTAGATTGAGTCTCATTAGATTCAATGCAAATCCTGTCCTACATACAATCCACATCGGGCCAGATCTGTCTGGTATCTCTACAAGTGGTTTCATTAACCCATCTTAGCTTTGCCAATGAATGGAGTTTTTGTGAGACCATTCGTTTGTCTCTTTGTAAAGGAGCGCCTATCCCATGTAGGAATTAAATTCAATTTTCCGTGGTACCTGCTTTAGCAAGTGCATCAACCTTGTTATTATCTTCGATGTCCCCACCTTAGGGAATCCAGATGAGAGTAACCGTCAAATGTCTTGCTATCTCCTCCAGAAACACTCGGCATTCTTGGACAAATCTTCGATGTGGTGTACACTTGATTTTAAGAGGCATTCTAAGGAATAATACTCATAATCAATGCTTTTTCCAAAGTTCTTAAGACACGATTAGAGTCAAACCGGCTTAGACTTCTCAGTAAACAGTTGAGATCGCCTTAAGTCACGTTTGCTGGGCTACATTTTGGCAAATCTGATCAGATGTACAGAATATTTCATAAGCAGTGCTTTTTCCAAAGTCTCTATGCCACGATTAGAGTCAAACCGGCTTAGACTTCTTAGTAAACAGTTGAGATCGTCTCAAGTCACGTTGGCTGGGCTACATTTTGGCAAAACTGATCAGATGTACAGAATATTCTTAATGGCTTTCCTTGTCACCTTGCTAAAGTATCTATCTAGCATGTTTATTTCTTTGTCGGATATTTAATAAGTTTTCAAAATTAATCATAGCCTACCGACTGTAGTTTCCGTGCTCATCAGTTTCAATGTAGCCATACAGCAGCACTTGTGGCAGACACCATACTGCCCAGTTGCTCTCACCAAGACATTTTTATTCAGATTTTTGCGTGGCAAAAAAAGTTATCATTGCAACCCTTAAGTAAATGATGACACTGTTAACATAGGGTATATTTGAAGCCCAATATCTCCAGTTCCAAAATTATTTGCGATATACCACTTATTGGGTTTTATTAGGGACACCTTAGGCTACAATTTGTATATAGTCAGATATCTGCAGCAAGTCCCGGATATTGTATATTTGGGTGATTTCTTCTTTGACTATTTTTCGTATTTTCTGTTAACCACTTAACGTTGCTCTGTTAACTCTAACATTAGCTCTGTTAAAATTTTTGGTTTTTGTCTTTGCTAGTTAAGTTAGAATTTATCTTCACACACATCTTTTCATGGCGATTTTATTTTCTTTTGGAGAAATTCTTTCTCAGAAATCTGCTGTGAGGGAGTTGTCGAAAGAATTTTTTTTACAGTGTTTTGTTTTGTTCTAGATGTCTGGACTAGGGTTTGAATCACGGCTTTACGTTTACTAAGCCAATACACTACTACACACTACCAAATACGGAGACTCCAACTAAGCAAATGCGTGAATTGCAGTCTTGAATTTCTTTAAAATCCAGGAGTTTTTAAACTAGACAAGATCACATTACATTGCATGAAGGTTTCATGTAAGGTTTAAATATGTAATCACAATCGATCATGACGAATTGCAAAATGTTTTTAAAACGATTAAAAATTTATAAATCTAGGCGCCCTTTTTTACAAACAAATTTTTTTTTAATTTTTAAAATCAATCTCGAAATTGATGGTTACTTGGTTTGCCTTCTATCATATAAAATTATGATATGTCGACAACAATGTTTTTATCTCAAAACAAAAAAATTCAATTTTTTTCTTTTGTTTTTAATCAAAATTTGATGCCTTTTTTGCTTTCATTTTTTTGCTTTTTTAAAAAATTTTTTTTCTTTGGTTTTTGCTGTTCATCTGTTTAGTTTTTATTACAAAATATTTTGTACAGCGATGGTTGTAGTCATGTTTACATCAATATGGCCATAACCAAGAAGAAGAAGAAGATGAAACAAAATAAAAATAACGACAACAACAACAACAACAACAACAACAACAACAACAACAACATTTTAATGCCATTATGTGTCACATACAATGCCAATAATCACAACAACAACAACAGCATCTCAGTAATTACAAAAAAAAAAAAAAAAACAGCAATTGTCGTAAGTTTTATGGCCATTAATTTCTGTTTCTTTTTTGTTTTCTTTTTGGTTAAAACAATGAGAAAAAAACTAAAAAAATTCTGTAAAATTTATGGTTAAATTGTCAAGCACTATGGGATGAATTGAGAAAAAATTATTTAAAAAAAGTCAAGAAAAAAAATGGAACAAAATGTGTGTGATGATAAACTCAAATTTGAAAATCCAAGACGCAAGCTATGAATTTTAGCAGCGCCACATTTGGCGTTAACAGAGCAAAATTTGCTTTTAACAGAACAAAATTTGCCCTTAACAGAGCACTGTTAGCTGTTTAACAGTATCCATCTGAACAAGCCCACTTGTTTAGAAGTTAATTTTAGGAAAAATATGAAATTTTATTCGATTTTATCTTGAAAAAGAACTGTTACGTAAAATGAATATAGGGTCTTTTATTAAGTGCTTCCTATCTTCAAATTTCAATAAAACAAAGTGTGTGCACAGAACTTCATCGAATTATTGTTTTTGTGTTTGAAAGGCCAATTGTATAGGAATATAGGAGGAATATGAAATCGCTCAAATGCCCGCCATTACAACCCTTCAGTCAGGATTACGGTTTAGCTTGTCACACCACTCATGTTGTGTGCCTTAATTTTATACTTGAGCGGCGGGACCTAAGTTTAACGTCGACTCCGAACGACAGATTTTTGAGAAACTTTTTCATGGCAGGTTTATTTACTCTCAGAGTTTTTGCCCGAAATCTGCTGAGAGGAAGTCGCCGAAGAATAATTTTTTTTTCGTTTTGATGTCGGGCCTGGGTTCAGGGTTTTATGTCTAATAAGCGAAGACACTACCTACTAGACTACAGCGACTACATGAATACAGGGTCTTTTATTAAGTACTTCCTATCTTCAAATTTCAATAAATCAAAGTGTGAGCATAAAACATCTTCGAATTATTGTATTCGCGCTTGAAAGGCCAATTGATGGCTTTATGGGAGCAATACGACATCGTTCAAATGCCCGCCATGGCTTCTTTGGAGGGAAGCTCATCTCAAATGTTAATTTTCCTATGACTCTGAGGCATAAATCATGCTGAACTTGATCGCTGGCATGGATTATGTTATCACCACCTCGTAAGACGATCATTCCTTTAAATCCCATATGCAAAGTATACAATGTGCCATTAGCAGTGTGGTAAGCAGCACTAACCTCTTAAAACTACATGTCGTTGGTGTTCAGACCATTCAACTGGGGCCAAAAAATGTTGGCAAAGCACGACCCATAGTGCACGCCATTGACAGTGATGGCCTGGCCAACGTCGTTCTCAAAGAAATTATGGACCAATGTCACCGCCTGTGTAAAATTCACACCGAAGTGAGACTTCATTGGGATACTTTGGGCGCTTTCCAGAAATTTCAGAAATGGTTTTCATCTCTGTAGATGATTTTTTGATGTCATTAAACAAAAACACTTAGTTGTCTACGATCGTTTACCATCAGTTTCTGGGTCAATTGAATTTTCTACGGGTGCAGACCCAAGTTACGGACATTTAGCAAACAACCGTCGTTGTCTACGATCGTTTACCATAAGTTCCTAGGTCAGTTGAATTTTCTACGAGTGCAGACTCAAATTATGATGCAAAGTTCGCTAAGTTGTGGTCTGTGAAAGGCCAAGTCCTTAAGAGGCAAGCTCGAACTACTGCTTTGGTTTCTGCCAGATACTCTCACGGATCTTACGTTTCTTATCTGGAGTACTGATATTGTTGAAGTTGTGATAGGACGCTACCCGAACAGAACACCTATTTTGATGTAACAATTTTATTATTTGCACTTGCTGTTGAATGCTATTATCCATCCATGGTAATGACATTAATGGCAATTAATTTGAGAGAGCTTCAACAAGATGACTGTTAAGCCCTAACAAAGTACGAAAGTTCCTAATGAAAGATACGATAACCTGTTGGATTATATTTAAAATCTCTTCATAGTAGCTAGCAAGCAGTGCACATTCAAATCCTTATAAAAACTGTCGTGTATTATGAAATTTGAAATAAAAACACAAAAAAGGGTGGGGTATTGTTGGGTTTTTTTTTGTATTTTTTTTTTGTGATTTTGTCTTGTAATTGCTGTTGTTCATGGCTTTAAAAAATTAAGGTCTAAGGTTTCTATCTTTCTCTCTAATTAATGGGTTAATAAACTGTCAATATTTCTTCTTCTTCGTTTTTTTTTTGTTTCTGTTCGTATTGGAAATAAACTTTTCGACTTTTTAACAAGTTTGTTAAGCCAGCGCTCTCTCTACACTACAACAGCATGATTTTGCTGAAATAGGTTTTTAAATCGATTTTTTGTTTGTTTTTGTTCAAATGCTGTTATCAAGTCTTTGTTAACGTGTTACATGCCGCACCTGGCTGTTTATATTGTTAGTCATGCTCTAAGTACGGTTCAATAAATTTTTTTTTGAGGAGTCATGACATGGTATGACATGGCATGGTGGTTAAATGGGAAGCTTTGTTCCAATAATAGGCTTATTTGAGAGAGAGGGAGAGAGAGAGAAGAAAAAAGAAAACAGAAAATATGCCAAAGGAAGCTTAAATAGAATTGAAATGAAATTTCAAAATCCGATTTTTTTTCCAAAAACCGTTAAGTTCGGTTTAAAATTCAAAAATTAAATTGAAAATGCAGATGAAAGTTTTGCTGCATTTTTTTGCTTTTCTTTTATGCGTATGGAAAAGGCACGAATGCAGCGTTGCATGTTGCTGAAAAAAATTTTTAAAGCTTATAGAGAGGAGATTTGTATCATGCATCAGATTACCCTGTAATTATCTAAGAATAGTGTTTGGCCTTTCAATCATACACTGAAGATTCAAAAAACTGGTGTTCAGAATGGCAATCGCCTGAAACCCAATATGTAGACTCTGAAAAGAAGTGAATTAATCATCAGAACATATACTGTGTGCCGTAAATATATCCCAGAAGAAAATTCCGGGGTGCATAGCAAGTACCAGGCAGGCACTGAGGACTCAAAAAACTTGTGTTCAGAATGGGAATCGTCTGAAGCCCAATATGCAGATTCTCAGGGGTGATCTTTTAAGAGCTATAGGAAAATTAAAAAAAAACACATACAATTCAGAAAAAATGCATGAAATCTTTATTTGAATCGATAGTACGGTTCATATAATTTAATGTTTGAAGATTATTTCATGCAAATGTTGACCGTCGCTGCGCCTCAAATGGTCCATCCGCTTAGTCCAATTTTGGCATACTCTTTCAAACATTTCGGCCGGTATCTCACGAATAAATGCTTCAATGTTGTCTTCCAATGCGTCAATTGAAGCAGGCTTGTCTGTATATACATGAGCTTTAACATAGCCCCACAAAAAATAGTCTAAAGGCGTTAAATCGCACGATCTAGGCGGCCAATTGACCGGTCCTGAACGTGAAATGAAATGTTCACCGAACTCGCCTCCATTGTTACGCGTGCTGTGTGGCATGTGGCACCGTCTTGTTGAAACCACATGTCATGCAAGTCAAGCTCTTGCATTTTGGGCAAAAAAAAAAAGTTGGATATCATCTCACGGTAGCGCTCACCATTCATAGTTACGTTACGATTAGCAGCATCTTTGAAGAAGCACGGTCCAATGATGCCATCAGCCCATAAACCGCACCAAACTGTGACTTTTTCTGAATGCATTGGTAGCTTTTGCAATGCTTCTGGCTGATCTTCACTTCAAAATCGACAATTCTGCTTATTTACGTATCCCGAATAGCCGCTTCAGTGGGTCGATTAAACTGACCATAAAATGGAAGACCGCGCGCGATGGACTTTCTTAACCGAGCACGCATTTTTTTGATAATAAAATTCAATGATTTGCAAGCGTTGTTCGTTTGTAAGACGATTCATGGTTAAATTATAGACCAAACTGAAAATGTTTGACAGTGAAACAAAACACGAAACGTGCGTGAGCTGTTTAAACCAGTGTTGCCAAAAAGATAATAGCTAAAAAATCACCCGTTACAATGAGATGAATTAATAATCAGAACATCGGCTTGCAATCTGTATGTCGTTAATACATATATCGCAAAAGAAAACTCCTAGATGCATATCAAGTACCAGACAAGTACAAAAAATTTTTTATTTTCGTAATATTCGATCTCAAAAATCTTCATAGGGAAACGGTGCAAAAAATAGTTTTTCAAAATATTTTTTTCTCTCATCACATACACATCTATTCATTTGTTCATCTATCGTATTACAATTCAATTGAATTCAATTTAGAATTCAATTCTAAACTCATTTATAATGCGTTCGTTGTTCAATGCTGCATAATTTTTTAGCCTGAACACAGAGTCTGCGTCTCAAAAGCCAGACTATGAAGTAAAGCTCAAGTTGAACATGTTCAATGGTTGTTTTTGTTGTTGTTGTTGTTAACATGGCTAATAACAAATTGAGATCGTCATTAGAATTGTTTATTGAATTTATGTATATTTAAACAATTTATTTTTTTTTAATATAAATTTGACATTCCAATAAAGAGGGGGGTATTGTGAAAAAAAAATGTTTTTTTTTTTCTTTGTTAATAAAACGTTTAAATGATTAGATGTAGTTTCTATGATACATTGTTTCATTGATTTAATTTTTATTAATGTAATTATTTAATTAAAAAAAAAATCAATATTTATGCCGCTAAGATAGCAGGCCGACCCCCTGCTGATCATCGCAATATTTTTGTCTTAAAAAAAGCAATTTTTTTTCATTTTCGTGATTCATTGGTGGTATAACTTCAAAAGAGTGCTTTTCAAAACAGCTGATGTATGTTTTATGCCAGATTTGTGTCTCTTTAAACACTTGTATGAGGTTTTATGGGGTAAATTTCTGTCATTCTCTTTCTCCATTTCGCGGTGGTTGTCGTATATACATATATGACAGTCACTTGGTGCTTCACAGCGGTAAATACGGCAATAACTTTTTGGTCCACAGAGGCTGATAACGCATATGCACGGCAGTCATTTATTTGTTCACATGCGTTTTCGGGAACATAGACTATGTGTGGTCAATCGCATCGTCGTGAAATGTTGCAAAGTGTGGTACAAGTGCGCCTTTGTAAATTGGTTAAGCGAAACAAGTTTTTTTCTTTTGGCTTAAAAGCGCCAGGAATTTACGACTAGACATGAAGCCACATATTTCACCATTACTATATGTCCCTCAGTGATGTGTGTAAAGATAAATTCGAATTTAATTAGCAAAGACAAAAACCAAAAATTTTAACAGAGCTAATGTTAAAGTTAGCAGAGAGTGGTTAACAGAAAATACAAGAAATATTTAAGGAAGAAATCATCCAAATATACATACGATATCGGAGAATGGAAATTATGTTCCACACGTTCCTGAGTGATACCAGCTTCTCTGATAATTCGGAAATTCTTTTGAAAGTTGAAAAACTCATACAAAAAAAATTTTATTTGTTTTAGAAATGTCTGGGAATAGTGAGTGATATTATGGAAAAATGCCACTTGGGTCAGTAGATAGTCAGTGGAGTATTACATGGTTATCTAGGGAATCTTAGTGACTAGTTAGGCCTGTATGCATCATAAAGGGTATATGTGTGTGAAGATAAATTCGAATTTGAAAATCCAAAACGCAATCCATAAATTTTAGCAGCGCCACATTTGGCATTAACAGAGCAAAATTTCCTCTTAACAGAACAAAATTTGCCCTTAACAGAGTACTGTTAGGTTTTTAACAGTATCCATCTGAACAAGTCCACATGGTTAGGAGCTAATGCTGGGAAATACTCTAGGTCTATGAGTACCATACTATATAAAGGGTGATTTCTTAGCTATTATCTTTTTGGCAACACTGGTTTAAACAGCTCACGCACGTTTCGTGTTTTGTTTCACTGTCAAAAATCTTCCGTTTAGTCTATAATTTAACCATGAATCGTCTTACAAACGAACAACGCTGGCAAATCATTGAATTTTATTATCAAAATACGTGCTCTGTTAAGAAAGTTCATCGCGCGCTTCTTCCATTTTATGGTCAGTTTAATCGACTGACTGAAGCGGCTATTCGGGATACGTAAATAAGCAGAATTGTCGATTTTGGAATGAAGATTAGCCAGAAGCATTGCAAAAGCTACCAATGCATTCAGAAAAGTCACAGTTTGGTGCGGTTTATGGGCTGGTGGCATCATTGGACCGTACTTCTTCAAAGATGCTGCGAATCGTAACGTAACTGTGAATGATGAGCGCTACCGTGAGATGATATCCAACTTTTTTTTTTGCCCAAAATGCAAGAGCTTGACTTGCATGACATGTGGTTTCAACAAGACAGGTGCCACATGCCACACAGCACGCGTAACAATGGAGGCGAGTTCGGTTAACAATTTATTTCACGTTCGGGACCGGTCAATTGGCCGCCTAGATCGTGCGATTTAACGCCTTTAGACTATTTTTTGTGGGGCTATGTTAAAGCTCATGTCTATACAGACAAGCCCGCTTCAATTGACGCATTGGAAGACAACATTGATGCGTTTATTCGTGAGATACCGGCCGAAATGTTGGAAAGAGTATGCCAAAATTGGACTAAACGGATGGACCATTTGAGGCGCAGTCGCGGTCAACATTTTCATGAAATAATCTTCATACATTAAATTATATGGACCGTACTATCGATTTAAATAAAGATTTCATGCATTTTTCTGAATTTAATGTGTTTATTTTTTTTAAATTTTCCTATAGCTCTTAAAAAATCACCCCTTACAAAGCAAGGTTCTAAGGCCTCTTAATATAATTAGCAACATAGTCAGATATAAGGTGATATGGTATTGAGAAAATTGACTTTGAAAATAGCAATTGTTTGCTTGAAAATTCTCTAGTAGATCCGTGGCCATGACCATACAGGCTACACGTAAATGGTAGTCCAGAGGGTCCTCTCTCGAAGCGTGGTAGTAGGATAGTTGGAATAATTCCGTCCTCCATTCCCACCAACCATCCTTTACATTTCAACACTATTGTTCATAAATAATAATGAGAATTATATTTTATGCCAATAGTCTGCAATACTTGCAAAGTAGAAGACTAATCTACTATTGCCACTGTTAAACAGTTAACAGTGCTCTGTTAATTACAAAGTGTACTCTGTTAGAGGCAAGAAGTGGCGTTGCTAAAAGTGTGGGTTTGCGTCTTTGGTTTTAAATTCGAAATTTATGTTCACACTCATTCAATTTGCTCTCCCTCTTAGCAGATTTCCAAATATTGAGGGTTTTCCTAGAAAGTTTGAATATTTTTTGAAGAATTTTTGATAAAAAAATTTATTTTTTTCTCGTCGAATTCAAATAAAATGGCGCCACTTTTCGTTGCTGCTAAAATGATTATTTCTTTTTTTTTGACTGAAAGTGTCGATATTTGTTTATGGCTCCGTATATTTGTGAGTGATTTTTATTATTTGATTTCTTAATTGATTATCGTTATCGTGTTATCGTATTTGTTAATAAATTTATTCACCTTTCATTTCGCATTTGCATCCACACTTTTACTAGTTTGACCCAAATTTCCCTCTTTTTGCGGTACCTTGTCTTCTTCTGTGTGTTTTTTTTATTGACCGCCCTTCTAATTTAGCCATAAAACTCGACAACAAGACAGTAAATTTTGGGTTGGTGGTTGATGGTTTGCTGATGCGGCTGCTGCTGAACCCAAATCAAACCAAACCAAGCCAAGTCAAGTCAAACCAAACAAAAATAATCAATTAATGTGGCATAATTTTGCCTTGTCATAGTAAAGTTTTATTATTTTTTTTTATTTTTATATTTATTTTCTATTAAAGTTTATTTTACAATCCATGTTAAAATGGTTTTTCGATAATTTTTTGTTTTTTGCAATTTAAATTTTTTTTTGGCACAAAAAAATTCAAATTTTTTAAAAATCGAAAAATTCATCGAAAGATAATAAAAAGTTTTATGAGGCACCATAAACAAATACTCTATGAAATTTTTAAAGAAAAAAAAAAAAAAAACCGATTTGTCTTCACGATAATTAATAAGACAGGCGTCGTGTTACTCTGTTCGCAAGGCTCATAAATGCCATCGTTCGTTATGAAATGTTGGTTTTAGTGTCGTAAATACTAATTGCCCCCACAAATTGAAGTCATATTTCGCTTTTTTGTTTTATTTTTCTTATGGAAATCCGCCATTATAATTACCAATGGCCTGAGGATGACATCAATCAGTGCACTTTACACAAATGAATTGGCTTCCTATCCAGTCTTCTTCTGGAACTGCAGGCAACTTTTGAATCAATTAGATTGATGCCTAGTTTAAGATAATTTCTAGTTTAAGAAATTCATTGACAGCCTAGAGTACTTTTTAGACATTTATTCCACCCTATAGACCCCTACAATTATCTGAACATGTGCTTACACACCGTCAAATACAGGCTACCGGAATACGAAGCTGTATCATCCTCCACATTCTTGGAAAATATATGTACATTGGCGACTCGAAGTTAGATATGAAAATGGGATGTATAATGTTTAATACACGGAGAACCTGGATATCAAAAACTGAAGGGGCTTTCAGGCGCAAGTCACGGGCATAATCATGACGATTCGATGGCTACTCAGTTGAGGAAACTTCACAGAGAATATTCTGGTATGTTTGAACATAAAGTTCCTTTCGAACGTTATATTGACGTCCAAGATTGCGGGATATAACGGATTATTTTAAGGTCTCCCTTATCTGGATTCTATGCTGAAACTTTGTTGTGAACCCACTAGCCAGAACGTGTGGCATACTGATAAACCTTATAGTGGCCCATTCTGCTAGAAATTAGCAAAAAATTCTACTCCTTTCTTAATTCTTCGTGGGTAGAAGAGAAGACCTGTTCAACTGCTAGGTTGAGTTGGCCGAAATTGAAAATAAGGACAATGAAACAGTTCACTTTTCTTACCTTCATATGTGATTTCTGCTAAAGTTGCGACATGGAAGAAGAGTAAATAATGTAAAAGTAAAGTACTTTTCGAAAAAGCCTTTTGAAAGGAGATACTTTTTAAGAAGTACATTAAAAAGTGTCTTTCGTAAAATTACGTCCATAAAGTAAATTTTCATAAAAATATAGTCTTTTGAAAGATTTAATTGTTTGATACTTTGAAAAGTACTTTTTGTAAAAGTACTTTTATAAAAGTTGCAAGATTTATTCCATTTTTCACTAGTAAATAAAAAAACGTACTTTTGTTTTGAATTTTTTTCTGTAAAAAGTACTTTTAGAATAAGTGTACATATTTAAAAAGTACCTTAAAAATTCTTGAAAAAGTATTTCAAGAAGTATGTTTTCATAAAAAATATTGAAGTAGTTTTTGAAAAAATTTTAAAAAGTTGCTTTGAAAAAGATAATTTGAAAAGTACTTCTATAAAAAGTACCTTTACAAAAATACCTTTTCAGAAAAATATATTGTCTATTGCAAGATTAGATCTTTTTCACTAGTAAAAAAGAACTTAATTTTTTTTGATGTTTTTGAAAAGGTACTAAAAAAGTAGTACATAATTACAAAAATTACAAAAAAGTACGTCAAAAATACCTTTAAGAAAGTACATATTCTAAAAACAATTATCATTACAATTATGGTCTTATAGTCTTGCGTAAGTTGTATACTGTTAAGTATATTTTGAAAAGAAATTTTTTTCCAAAAATTGGTTAAAAAACATTTAAAAAAGTACTTTTTGAAAAAGTACCTTTTCGTAAATTAATTATATTATAGGTTGCAAAATCTAGTTCTATATATATATATATAATATATTTTTTTTTGATATTTTTTGCAAAAAGTACTTTTTGAAATGATATTTGTAAAAAAGTACCTAAAAAGTACCACTTAAAAAATACTTGAAAAATTACTTTTCACAAGGAGTGTGTTTTAGGAATAAATAAAAAAAATTCAAAAAGTACTTTTTGCATAAATATTACAAAAGGTACTCTTTTGTTTTGATTTTTGTACTCTAAATAAAGTTTATATTTGTCATTAATTTAATTTTAATCTTTTTGTATATTTTTTTTGTTTTCTTTGCAGGTAAATATTTCATGCGAATATACATATTTCTGAAGTACTATTTAGGCTCAGGGTAAATTATTAAAAATGTTTTTTTTTTAATTTTTGTATTAAAATATGTATTATAATTGCCAGTATGTGAAATATTATATTAATTGCCATATACTCACTTGTATTTTATAATTTCGAACAAAACTTTGCCAATTAACCTTGTAATCTACTGTTGAAACTGCCGTCTAAAAGTAACTTTATCAGGTACTTGTTTGTTTTTTTTTAGTTTTTGTAGTTGTTTTCTTTTTTTAATTACAACAATTTGCAAAACCTTAGTTAACTGTTTAACTACAAAAACAAACGACAACAACTAAAGCCATAAAATCACAGTTAAATACTGAACAAAAAAAAATGAGAAAAAAAGAGACAAAAACGTGGCCATAATTTATGACTTGATTTCGTTCGTTCGCTACCCATACTGTTGGTGTTATCGTCGATGCCGCCTTGTTATGTTGTCCTACACACGCTGGCATAGTTTTCTGGTTTGAAACTGTAAAAAAAGATAGAAAAAGTAAAAGTTTCTCAATAAATTCGCAACTTAAGTGATGTGATTACAGCGCAGGCACAGACTAGACAAGTTTTTCTTTCAGTTTTCTTTACGTTTTGCCCCAGGGAAATGGAGCATCTCTTCATCTTCTGCCTACTTGCTACGCCTTTCTTAATTAAACGGTTTCACTGACTCTACACGAGTAGAATTTTTAATTATTCCAGTCACATGATTATTTTGCACGGTGTGTGTGTGCGAAAAATATTACTGTTAACGGTATGTATACAATGAGGGGAAAACGATTGGCAAATATTGGCAATTTTGGGGGGAATTTAATTAGCAATAGCAGGAGATAAAAAGGAACGGCACTATTTTAGTTTTAGGGTCTAGAAAACAAAAATCCAATTCGTTTTCTTTAAATAAAATAAAAATTTGAAATTCCTAAAAAATTTTCAATAATACCCCAAAAAAGAGTTTTATAAACGTGCGATCTACTGATATTTAATCCGTTATAAGTTTAGTAGTTAACAAGGAGGCTTTATAGCAAATAAGCCACTTAAGCTCAAAGTGAAACTTTTTAAAACAAGTTTTTATTTTAAACTAGCTGTACCCTGCGCGCTTTGCTGCACTACAAACTAAAATAAATTTGAAGGAAAGACATTAGACAAATATCCAATTAAGTTTGAATCATTTTATTGATTTTGTTTCCCGTTGTCCAGATGATTCAGACGAACGGGCCTGAGTAGTACGCATTCGATCAAGTGATTCATTGTTCAAGTGATTCATGCGAACGGATCTGTGCGGCATGTACTCGAAGATTTTTCAGTCTCAATGCTGATTCTGAGGCTAGTAATGCTCTTTTCTTTTCTTTACAACACAGGATCAAATGCACAGTTTACGATTTAATTAATTTCGAAGAATTTTCAGTGGCGCCACCTGTCGGCTGAAATGCAATTAAATATTAAGTATGTAGTATGTAGCATACGTGGGCATGGCCCCTCGCTCATTTGGAATATCAAAATAAAAAGTAGCCTATACCTCCTTCCAGACATACAGGAAGATACTGTGAAAATTTCAAGAAAATCGGTTCAGCCGTTTAATCGTCTATAAACTTCAAACATACAAACATACAAACATACAATCAAACACACATTCATTTTTATATATAAGATTCCCAAATAATCAAATTCCCAAAAAATTTCATATAATACCCAGAAACCATTGAGGCTCTATTTTCTTAAACCAGAAGTTTATCCGACTTCATCGTAATTGTTGAAAGACTTGCTCCAGGAGGACATCGATAGAAAGCTAATTTAGCTTATGCAAAGGCCTGTGGTTAATATTGTTCTCAATGCAAAGGTATTTATAAAAATGTTATCCAACATGACCTATTTACAAGCAAACAAATCCGAAGAAAAACCTTTCTTGAAATTCGACACTTTACTTAACCTAACCTGAGAAGTAAAGCAACTTCTGGAATAAATTACAAAATTTTTTTTTTTATGTTTATGGAGTTATAACAGCTTGCCACACAAATGTGGGTAAATGACACTTAATATTTACTGTCTTCAGCTGTTTCATATCATTAGTTCACATGCAACTGGCTGCAGATAATGAGTGAAAATCTTCTTTTGATTTGATTTCATTTTCAATTGCTCTTTGAAAACAGGAAAATCTGTAGCACAAGAGAGAGAAAAAGAAAAGAAAACTGTTTTCCGCCAGCCAGCCAGCCAGCCACATTTTCTTTCATTTTCACTTTCACATCATTACGTATTGATTTATACAACAAAAATGATAACAAAAAACGAATACAAAAAGGAAAACGAAGAAGAAAACAGAGGAAAAACGGGAAAAAACCCGACTAAATTAAGAGCCATAAGTGGGTTTGTAAAGCTGCTTTTGTTATGCCACATGAACAGATACCGTGTTTATGTGTTACAAAAACAACAACAACAACAAAAGAAGAAAAATCTCTGCCTTCTGCCACTGCCAGTGCCATTATTCACATCCACACATAGTCTGCTTGCAAACGTTTCCAGATGCCATAGCCTTTTGAAGTTAAAATTAAAAGCCCGGCTTTTAGCCAGTTTCAGTTTCAGTTTCGCAAATAAAAGAGAAACGAAAACAAAAACAAAAACAAAAAAATTAGTCTGATTTTGAAATATTTTCACGTGGGGTTTCTTCTGCATGTGAGCGATTGCCTCGCGTTCGGTTATTGTTGTTTGTTGGCCATGTTTTGTATGCCTAGCTAGCTATGTATGTATGTAGCTGCCTGCTACACTATATTTGCAACAATGGCTTGCCTTTTTTTTTTGTTATAGAAAAATCTCAAAATAAACAAATACACGTACCAGTAATACAACCGGATTATTGTTGTAATTTTATTTCGTATCTTTTATGCATGAATGTACAGTACATAACAATAGTTTTCCTATAAAAACAAAAAAAAAAAAAAAACGAAACTAACAGCTTCCGCTGCCCACATCTATAAGGCCTAGTTGCAAGGAGCTTGTTTTTTTTTTTTTGTAAGCAGCCTGATTTCTTTTGTTGCTTTCCACAGGTCAAAGTTCAATTGAAATTGGAAAACTTTTAACAGGCAAAAGTGCATTTAAAATGCAAATGCTTTACAACAATTTTAACAATTCTACTGAAAATTATTTAAAAAAATTAGAAATCTCCTCAGCTTTAAGCCCATTTCGTATTGATTTTTACTGTATTCTATGGATACCTAAGAAAAAAATTCGCAGCTTTCTACGCCTCGCAACCGTAAAATACTATCGTCGTAGTAGTGGAGCGAATTCCCGCGACCTAGTGTAGTGATCGCTGCTTCAACAATGCCATTTTGTGATTGTTATTCTGCTAACTTGCCATTAGAATGATAGGTTAGGTAAGTTGGCGGACACTCCTTGAAGAAAAAGTTCCCACTCAGATCAGCATTTATGTACAGCCATTGTGATACCTCGATCAATACTCAACACAGGGGTCGAAAATTCCACAAAAGAAATCAACGTGAGTTTAAAATAAATCTTGCTATTGCAGCAATCTTTTCGTTTGGGCGCTCCGGCAAGGATGTGACCAAAGTATGAGGCCAAAAACCAGTGTGTTTTCGTGAGAAGAGCATGTCATGTGCACTGGTATATGAGATGACAGACAGTCTCTTCTTCTTCCTCATATCCATAACTCTTGCAGAAGTCATTCACAGTCATACTTTCGGCATGCGTACCAAAAAATCTGTGGTCCGTCTGAATGTCTATGCTGCGATTAATGGCCATGCAAAGTGGCGAGTAGAAGTGAATCGGCCCTCTTCTTGTGTGTACGTGACTAGCACGTATCTTCCTGATATGCACGATATTTTGCCTTTCGGTAACATGAGAAGATAAAATCTAAATGAACTGAGGAATTCGAACTAAACATGTCGGAAATTACGAGCTTCATACCGGCACTCGCCAGCTCTAATGATAACCTTATGCTCCGTATCCCTTATAAGAGTTATCGCTGATGGATTCGAAATTTCTCTTGAGTATTTGTTTAATTTGCGAAATATTTATTGACCGTCCGAGAGACAGTATATTTCAGCATACCTTCCATGTCTATTTGTTTAAGGGCCAAATTATTGTTTTTTTTTACGCCAGGGAAGGGTAAATGTACCTAACGGCACCATAGAGGAAGTCGTCACATCCTGCGTGTGTGGGGCCGTCACCCACTAAATCGCCCCCTCGTCTCGTGGACTAGTTGTGCCCACTCCAGAACTACGGTGGCATTACTTCGGAGTGGAGTCCTTTTGGCACTTTGGCCCCCCCGCGTCCCGATTGCGTGAGGAGACATCTAAGTGTCGCTACTATTCTTTTAGTCCAGGTCCCCCATTTCGGATACCTTTGACACGTGTGCCAGTATCATTGTGCCCACATGTTCTGCAGCCTCAAGATCTCTCTTCTTCAGTCTTAGAATGCGCTCCACGTAATTCGCCACTGAGGTCCAATTCTCTCTACTCGCAATCATAACCCCGACAATGTTAGTGGCCGTGATCGTTCCAAACTATTGCCATAATTAAACTATTGTCCTAAAAGAAGTCTCTATGATTTAAGATGGATCATTACAGTGTCGAGCACAGTGTTATGGACCTGTCTGTCCTTCTCCTACGCTGCATTTGATCCTATCGTATTTCACATATGAGGTGGTTTTCTCGCCAATAAAGTGTCAAATCTGTATTAATACAGGCATACAGAGGAGTTCCTTACTATGAGCTGATGCTACCGTAAACAGATTTTTCTCCAGTTATTCTCTATTTTTCAACTATGTTAACTTAACAGTCTCTGTTAACATAACATTCACTGTAAATAACAAGAATATAACTTTCGCAGCTAACTTCACTTCAACTGCTTTTAATAGCTGCAGTAACTGGCATATTTTTCTATCGGGTTTCCATTTAAAAACCCAGGAAGGAAATAAAATATATTGCCCTGGAAAATTTGTTTTTAAAAAGTTTTAAAAGGTTACCCAAGTTTTGAAAATAAATTGTGGCACTTTTCTTTTGTTTAAAGCCGGCTAAAACCTTTAAAAAAATATCACTTTGCTTCAATCTTTAAACTCTTGGCCAATTGTTTGAAATAATTTTTCTTTAATTTTTCTTCAAATCGTTTTCTGAGTGGCTTATCAATGCCATTCGATTTCCTACAATAAATATTTATTTGGCACACCATCCTCTTCGGCTACTCACTTAATTATTTACTTTTGTAAACGAAAACAACAACAACAAAAACAAAGCTTTTTAAATATTTGTTTTCTCTTTAGGACTAGACTAGAAAGAATAAACAATAAAAGAAAATCCGAAATATTTTTAAATTGAATGCCAATTGACAAGAGAGAAAGAGAGCTCTTTTTCAACGTATTCCATACGTTTTTGTTCACCATTTAGTACATGTACTAATTGCCTGTATTTTATGTGTGTTAGTAAAGAGACATTCATTTACGCAGATTGTTATCGTTCAAAAATTGTTTATGATTGACATTTTAATTTTTTTTTTGCAACAACAACCAGAACAATTGTATTTGGATTGTCATTTCAGACAGAAAACCAATTTAAATGATTCCATATGTTCCTGTAGTCGTTCTACTAACCTCTTAAGGGAATTGCAAATTTACCTTTAAACTGTACATAAGCACAGCTTTAAAGGTATGAATTTGTGATTTATGATTTTTATCATTAGTTTTATTATCACTTAACTTAGGCAATTCGTTTGCATTTACAGATTTTAAAAAGTTGAATTTAATTTTTTTTATTACGTTTAATTTTTCAAACTATTCTCGTTTTCTTTTAAAATTCTTTGGTTTTTCCGTTAAAAGTTTAAAATCTTGGCTTTCATTTGACATCACTAACATTAAAAACGCTTGAAAAATAGCTTAGTTGTAAGCATTTTTGTAAAATGTTATCGAATTAATATTAATCATACGCCACATGGTATATTTTTTAAAGAATATCGAATATCTCTGGTATTCCTACAGCAATTGTTGTGAAATTTTGGAATCCTACTAGTCAGTGTGTTGTCTTTCTTATTAGACAAAAGTCTAAGGTTCAAACCCCAGCTCAGACATCTCGAACAAATGAAGCAAAACTTATAAGAGTAAAATAAAATTGCCATGAAAAGCTTCTCACAAATCTGATCGAAGTAGACTTTTTGATGGCTCAGATGGCTTTTAAAAAAACTTTTTAAAGCATTTATTGCAATTAAGTTTGGACTTAAGATATAGTCTTATTTAGAGTAGAAACATGGCGCCTGAAATAGCTCAATTTCTTGTCTTGCATTATTTTAAAGTTCTGTTCTATGCTGCAGCTTATGGTAAAAGGCGTTTTACCAGAAAATCTATTTCGATATGCATGTATAAGTTCCGAAACTGTCAGCTTTTAAAATGTTGTTTTTGTTGTTGTTGTATTGTCAAACTTTGGCCAAAAGAATGTCTGGGAGCTGCATGAAGTTTTATGAGTATTTGTGGTTGATTTTGATATTTACCCGGAAACTTTTTTTGTTGAGGTTTGCATGACAAAATTTCTTTAGAAAATTCTCAATAAAATTTTATTTATTTGCCTGATTTGTCTGATTTGCAATCGAAAAGAAATTGTTTATTTATTCAACATACAAATGGAAATTTTATTTATTTTCCTTGTGATATTTATTTAGTTTTTCTTTTCGTCTCGAAATTTGTTTATTTGCTAAATATAAGCAGGTAAAACGAATACAAATACTAACAGTGGCATGTCATGAGACATAAAATCTTGTTAAATATTCAAAGTTTTTCTTTCTTTTAATAAGAATTTCATTTTTTGAGGCATTTTTTGAAAATATTTTTCAAAAAACAAGGGTTTTTAAATGATATGTATGAGTGAAAAAACAAGAATTGAGTTTCGAATGGAAAATTTCTAAAGTTTTAAAAAAATTATAAATAAATGTATTAGTGGCTATAATAGCCTAATTTCTGAGCTTTAATTTAAATATAAAATTTTATAAATCCGTTGAGGCATAACAGAGTTATCATAGTTTTTCTACAAAATGCCAGAATTAATATTACTCATACGCTCTAGGGTAAATTTGTATAAAATATTTAATATCTCAGAGATTTGTGGAACGATTTTTGTTAAATTTTGTTTACAAAATAAACAGTTCTTAAGCTTTATTTTAATCTAAAAAGCATTGAAAATTAAATTTTTTTTAAAATAATTTTTGGAATTTCAAAAATAAATGTTTCATCGCCATTCAACTGTTTTCTAAGAAAATGTATGTATTCTTACATTAAATGTGTATACGAGACTAGGTTGATTGGCTGGATTTAAACGTAAAACCTCTGTATTTCCATCTGTCTGTCTTTTATTGCTATTAGTCATGTGTTCTTTTACATTAAATGTGTATACGAGACTAGGTTGATTGGCTGGTTTTAAACGTAAAACCTCTGTATTTCCATCTGCCCGTCTTTTATTGCTGTTTCTACTGTTATTCACAGAAAAACTGCATTACATTACATTGCATGTCATGGAAATGTTTGCATTGCATTTCATTTTCGAGAAAAAAAAAAAATCTGTTTTTCTACTTTAGTTTGTTGCATTGTTTTCAAGTGAATAACAACAATTTATTGTTGCTGTTGCTTTTGCCTCAACAACAATCTGTCGAAGTTGTTTGTTGCCGTTTAAAAAAAAATATAATTTACGGTCATTTAGTTACTCAATTTGTGGAAAATTTATAACAACTTTGATTACAATTTTCTTTTTTTCTCTCTCTCTTTCATCTTCTTATTAAAACACTTTGTTAAAATACAACAACAAAAACAATAAAATAACATTTTAATTTATTTATTATTACAATAATAAAAAAACAAAAACTTTGTAAACAATTTTTCACATTGAGGGCAACACAAAATATGAGGGTCAAACACATTTTTTTTTAAATATTTTTTCTGTGAAGCTTTCCAATCCATAAAATATTTGACATCCAAGTGAAATTTATAGGTTCTATAATCTAGCCAATATATCCAGGAATTTTACCAAAGCTATTCAAATTTTTTTGTTTAAAGTAGTCTTTACTGAAAACTATTTCAAATTCCATTAAAACCAAGTTTATGGCTTTCAACCATTTTTCAGCTGTTTTCATTCCAACGCTGTAGCAGTACTTATTGAAAAGAATTTTTAAGTGAAAATGTGCCTTAATGTCTCTTTAGTTTAAATATAAATTTTTTTTAAAATCGGTTAAAAAATCTTCCAGTTATTTAATATTTTATGAAACTGTCTAACACGGCGTATGAGTATTATTAATTATGATTTATTTTATAAAAATCGTTATATCTTTGGTTTTCCCCAACGCATTTTTATAAATTTGACTTTAAATGAAAGCTAGGAAATTAGGCTATAAAAGCCATTAACAAATTTTTATATAATTTTTTACAAAATACTTTATATTACCTTTAAAACAAAATATTAGGGAAAAAAACCTATGAGGTCAATTACTATAGAGTTAAAATCCACTAAAGTATAATTAAATATAAAAATTTCTATTCAAGATATTTACAATTACTTTATAAACATTTCTAAAAACTCTATGCAGCTGTTTCTGAAGCGTTTTTAATGTTAATGGTGTCAAATGAAAGTTTAGGTTTTGGGCTTTCAACAAACATGAACACTTTTGCTTAATAAATTGTAACGTTGTACACTTAATATTCAAAGTTTTTATGCATTTTTATGTGGATATTCTTAGAATCTCTTATGAATACTTTAATTTTAGAGAACTTTGTCAGTGACCTTTGACCTTTTATTGTAAATACTTCAATTTTAGAAAACTTTTCCAGTAACCTTTGACCTTTTATTGTAAATAAGTTTTTTAAAACCCTAAATAATTCGTAAAATTTATAATTCATGTTTTAAAATAAGCTTAGAAAAGCATACCAAAAGTGTGACCTTCGACCTTTAATAACTGACATTTAAAACTTTTATAAAATAAAACCCAACTAATTTAATACTTGAAGTAATACCACTGAAACATGTAAAATTCCCGGAATTACTGAGAAATATTTTAATATTCGAAAACTGCTTTAGCGACCTTTGACATTTAACTGTAAATACAGTGTTTTCATAAATTTCTATTTAGCAAATTATTGAAATTATTGTGATCATATTTTTAAGGTTTATAGGTAGGGTACCCTTAAGGTTAAAAATGTGCTTGGATAGCCATAATGAAATGGTATGACCTTTGACCTTTAATATCCAGAATTCAAAACTTTTATAATATTATAGTAACCCTGAAAATATTATTGAAATTGTAGTATGAAATACTTAGAATCTCTTAAGAACGGTTAAATTTAAGAACAATACTCAAGTGACCTTTGACCTAGAATTGTAATTCGCAAATTTTTGAACGTATTCTGATAACATTTTTAACGTTCTGTTTTAAATTTTTTATGATACGTAAATTACCGTCATAAATATATATAATAAAACACAGTGACCTTTGACCTTTAGTACTTAAAATTCAATAGTTTCATAAAATATAAGCAATGAAGATAATAATTATTGAAGTAATAGTACTGAACCATGTAAAACTCTTAGAACTACTAATAAATTATTTATATTCAAAAGTTAACTTTAGTGACCTTTGACCTAGAGTTGTAAACGGAGTGTTATAAAACGTAATATAAGCAAATTATTACATTTATTTTGATTATATTTTTAAGGTTATAAAGTGAAGGTGCTATTAAGATTAAAAATAAGCTTAGGAAAATATAATAATAAAGCATGACCTTTGACTTTTAATAATTAAAATTAAAGACTTTCATTAAATAATGCTAACGAAGTTAATAATGGAAGTTGTTGTATTGGAATGCTTAAAATGCTTAAAGTTTGTGGTTTGATTTTCTCAGAAATAACTCAGTGACCTTTGACCTGTAGAAAAATTTATTTTACAATTTTTTTTTTAATTTTAATAAATCGTTATAACTTGCGTCTTACTGAATCGATTTTAAACTATTAGTTTTTATTTTGAAGCTAACAAACTAGACTATTATGTAGTAAAATCTACAGTTGAAAAATCAATTAAAAAAATTTTTTTATGTACAATTTTTATAAAAATTTATTTCTCATAGTCAAACCCAATTGAATTGCTTGTAAATAAATCAAAATCATTTTTAATTAATTTGGAATACAATTTTTTTTTTAAAAAACGAGGAAAAAATCGTTTTTTTTCTTTGAAAATTAAATTTAAATTTTGTTGACAGGAAATCAATGATTTTTCTTGGTCGATTTAAAAATATTGCTACGCGATGATTTGCTGGTCGATATTGACAGCAACTGTTGCAAATTTATTTTACTTTTCAAAAGATTTTTGAAATAAAATTTTTTTATAAAAAAAAAAAAAAAAAATAAATTAAAAATTCTGTTTCGTTTCGTGAGTGAAATAGACCGGAACGCTACAAATGTTGCATGTTAATGATGGAAGGGTACCATCACCATCACCATCATCATACACTTGTTGTCATTGTGTCACTGACTCAAAGTCAAAGTGACTGACTTACTTGCTCACTCATTTGCTAAACTGTATGACAAATAAACGTCACATATATATTTTTTTTTGAAAGATTTAAGAAGTATATTTAAATTTGTCTTTTACTCGAAATGAATAAGAAATATTTACGGCATTAATGCTAAAAATACTTAGAATTTTAAGTCAATTTTTTCTGCTGCCTTTTTGCTATGTATTAAAATGATATATTGCCTCGTGTATATGGCCAGGCTGTTGATAAAGTGTCACTTGTTTCTCTTGATTTTTTTCTATTTTTTTTTTTTTTTGGTATTTTTTTCTACCAAAAACTACTCAAGTAAATGACTGTCCAATATTTTTCTTCTGCGTTTTTTTACGTTTTCCTTGAAGACCACAACATAAGATTTCAAATAATTTTGATGTTTTTGAAACAAATGTTTCGTAGTTTTTGGACATGTTCTCTCTCTATATACTCGTACATACATACATATGTATGTACGTACGTATGTTTGCATACTTACCCTCGTATTTTTCAATTGATATGAAAATTGATTATTTGGAGATTTTCAAAAAGGCAACAAACAACAACTTACAAGTACAAATTGCTTTTAAAATATTTTTTTTTATAAATGATGCAATCAAATGTAGAAAATTAGAATAAGAAAACATCAATGAATACTAGGCAAACCAAATCAATTAAATTGAATCTGATTAATGTCTGACAATATTTGAATTTTTTTTGGAAAAAATCTACCACAGAGGCTATCAAACCCTATTCGAAGATGATTAATACCTTACTTACTTACTTAATTGATCATTACCACCTTTGAGTTAGCATTGCAATCATTTCCAATGCCCTGGCTAGCTGACTGGATGCTAGGGCAACAGGCTTTCAAAGCTGGTTTGTTGAACAAAATTTTCTTTTACTATTCGCAACTCATTTGTCACTATAAGTTAAGTTAAATAGAATATAAGAATTCAAGTCGCCGTAGTCTAGTAGGTAGTGTGTTGGCTTATTAGACGAAAGGCCCGAGTTCGAATCCCAGGTCAGACATCAAAACGAAAATATGAAAATATTTCTTCGGCGACTTAATCTCAGCAGATTTCTGGCAAAAACTCTGAGAGTAAAATCTGAGAGAGAATCTGTCGTTCGGAGTCGACTTTAAACTGTAGGTCCCGTTACTCATGTATAAAACTAACGCACACAACACGAGTGGTGTGAGAAGCTAGGACGTTGTACAATGGGTCAATTCGACCTCCGGGTACTGTACTTGTTGCAGTTGACAAGTACACGTCCTCTAACCTAAGCTAACCTACGTTAAACAGAATAATTATCGCCTTTGGTATTTGGAGAACTCAGAAGTGATAGTAGAAAAGCCTTTATGATTCGAATATAACATTGGAAGAATCGCTAATCCGCTAATGCTCCATGGCCGTCTGATAACCATTTTCCTTGGGCCTCTAATTGTAGATTATGAATTAGACGGTACGTGGCTGCAACAAACCCGATTGGGTCTTTAGGTAGGTAGATAGGAGTGGCTGTCCCCTCAATGGAGTTGTGAGCGGCCACACTTAGGCCGCACACAGGGCTGATTGTGATACCACAGCTTCACAATTTCTCCTAGTCCACTCCGAACCACTCGGAGCTTTCGATGAAGCGACACAGACTGGCAATATCAATGCATGACAATTCATCCAGTTCATCATGCATATAGTAGGTACCCAGGTGCTTCTTTGTCCTTCGACCAAGTACCGGGCATATATACAGTAGGTGACGAACAGTCCTATTCTCCTCCTCATCTCCACAGCTTCTACAGATATCATTTGTAAGGTGTCCAAGACCAATATGCCGCGCATGCGTTCCTATAATGTAATGCCCCTTAATAACCCCTACAACAGTGCTTAGCCGCCTACTTCTTTGGAGTTTAAGCAGAGCTGCCACGCGTCTATTATCGAGCACGGGGCAGATTTTAACAAACCCCCATTAACAACATATGTGTGAAGATAAATTCGAATTTAACTAGCAAAGACAAAAACCAAAAATTTTAACAGAGCTAATGTTAAAGTTAACAGAGCAATGTTATGTGGTTAACAGAAGATGCGAAAAATTGTCAAGGAACATGTGGAGCACAGCTTTAAAGGAATGGAATAGATATTCCATTCTCTTATATCGTATATTTGGGTAATTTCTTTCTTGACTATTTTTTGTATTTTCTGTTAAGCACTTAACAGTGCTGAGTTACCTTTAACCTTAGCTCTGTTAAAATTTTTGGTTTTTGTCTTTGCTAGTTAAATTCGAATTTATCTTTACACACATCATTAACAACACAATTAATTTCGCGAATTTGGCATTTGAATTGGCAAATTGGTAAAGTTTAATTCAATTTACATTTAAAGTCAGTTGATTCATAACTACAACACAGTATATATGCTGATTGGGTGCTACAGAAATAGGCCTTCAAAAAAAAAAATTCTTCGGATTCAATTGCCTCTCTGTATCTTTCTTTTAACGACCTATTGTTTAACAGCTAATTGGATCGCAATACTTTGCTTATCTTGCAAAGGAAACGCTTGAAAAAAGAAGTAAAGTAAACTGTCCTTAAGGCATCTGTCAATTTAACTTAACCTACTTAAATTAGCACGTTCAACCTAACGGAAATGCCTTTGCATTTTATGATGATTTGACAGTTTGGAGTTTGTAAACAAATTTTCTTTTCCTAACAAGAAATTTTATAACAAAAAGTAAAAAAAAAATTTTCTTTTGAAAACAATTCCGCCTTTTCTTCCGTCAACATGTGCTGCCAATACTGCTGCTTACCGTGCGTTTTTTTTTTATTGCCAAGAAGTTTTCTTTTTTTTCAACTTTTTTTCCTCAAGGTCTTTATAATAATAATCACAGTTTAATGTCAATAAATCGATAAACATTTAATTAATTTTTTTTTATTTTTGTTTTTGTAAAGCAACTGCAAAATTAAATCGCAAGCAAAAGCCATTCAACCATCCACTACATCATGTGGTGAAGTGGATAAGAAAAATAAAGGTGCAGTTTTGTTTTGCGATTTTAAATTTCTTTATAAAATTGCCAGCCATCCGTCGTAATTGCCACCACAACAGCATTTAGAGTGTCATAATAAAATTAAAAATTAATAAAATAAATAAAATTATTTAAATTAAATCAAAAGAAAATAAAATGAAATTTATTGTTAAAGGAAATGTAAATAAAAATTTTATTTCGAAATTTTTTTTTTAACAATCTGAAATAAAATTTAAAAAAAATATTTTCTTTAAACTATTTCTACAAAAAAATCTTCAAATGTTTCTTAAAAACTGGAAACTAATATCTAAAATCTGTTTCTCTGACGAAAAACACCAAAAAAATTGTAAATGTCATGCATGATATGAAACAGAAAAATTACAATTGAAATGCAACAATAAGTACCAAAGCCAGCCAATGAGGTTTGGTAAGAGAAGAAAAATGTTTGCTTTACGGAGTACTGAGAACAATTGCAGTTACACAGCCAGAAACAAATTCGGCAAGCAATTTAAAACAGACAATACTCGACCGACCGCTCACTGCAACCTACACAAACGAATGAATTGAATAATCCAAAGGTATCAAGAGATATAAAAAAAAAAAAACATGGAACGTGAACATGGAACATGGAACGAGAAGTCATGTAAATGTAAAGCTCAATAGGTTTTTCGTTAGAGAACAAGCTCAGGAAATTAACGAGAATATGTTTAAAGACTGCACAAAATAGATGTTTTTAAAAAAATTATAAAAAATTTTAATTTCTCAAAAATGTACCAAGAAATTTTCGTTTGGGAGTATAAAAAAGTACCAAAAAAGTACATTTTTTCTGAAAATTTTGCTAATTTACGTACCCATCTAAAAAAAAAATATATAAATTATGTTCCCAAAAGTGCTAAAAAGTATAAAAAGGCGTAAGTTTCAACACAATCTACTAAAGGGAACAAAAAGTACCAAAAATATACAAATTCAGATCTACCGAGAGTTTAAAAATATCCTAAACATTTTCCAAAAATTTACTACAATACCAAAAAAGTACCAATACAAAAAATGTACCAAAAATTGTTGCAAAAACTACCATGCAAATGAACCAATTTAGAAAACAGTTAAAAAAAATTCTACAATTTCCAAAAAGTACTAAAAAATCTACCGAAACCTATCAAAAACTTGTATCAAATCGGATATTTTCTTAAAGGATTGAAAGATTGTATAAAAACGCTCCTTAAAATGTAAAAAAAATTAGGAAAAGTGTCAAAAATGTACCAAAATACTTTACAATTCCCATTTATTTAACGACGAAAAAAAATTTAAACATATGTTCTCAAAAGTATTAAAAATATAACACAAAAGAATAAGGTTTTCAATAGTACCCAAAATGTACTAAAAAATATATACCAATAGGCACTTAAAAAAGTACTTATTCAGATTTTAAAAAATGTTCACCAAAAAAATAGCAAACAGATGATAATTTTCTAAAAAAAAGTACCAAAAATGTGTACCCAGAAATTTTATAATTCAGATCTATTAAACGAATAAAATATTTTGTGAAGCATAGTAAACAAAAGTAACAAAAAAATTTCTAAAAAGTATCAACAGATATACCAAAAAGTACCAAAATTGTCATTATTATTAAACAATTACGAAAATTGTTTATAAAAAAACACCAAAGAAGTACGAACACTTGCCTCAATATATGTAGACCGATTAAACGATAAAAAAAAAATACAAAATATGTTCCCAATAGTACTAAAAAGTATAAAAACAACTTACTAAAGGGAACAAAAAGTACCAAAAATATACCAATTCAGATCTACTGAGAGTTTAAAAATATTCTAAAAATGTTCCAAAAAGGGTCAAAAAATTTATTACAATACCAAAAAAGTACCAATACAAAAAATGTACCAAAAATTGTTGCAAAAACTACCATGCAAATGTACCAATTTAGGATTCATTAAATGAAAAAAAATTTACTAAAAAGTATCAGAAAGGTACGAATTCAACCCTATTGAAAATTAAACAAAATATACCAAAAAATTCTCAAAAGTACCAAAAAAATTTTGCAAAAAGTACCACAACAGTACTAGGGTCCACAAAGACTACCAATTCAAATCTGTAAAAAGAATACCAAAAAAAAGTACCAAAAAATTTAACAAAAAGTACCAAATAGCAAACCGTTAAATTTATAATTGAAAAGTTACTGAAAAAATTGTTCCGCATGGGAAGGATTATGACCAAGGGGTTTAAAATAATTATTGAAATTTAAGAAAATTGGACATGAAGCAAGCCAGAAAAGGATAACATCACAAAGTATAGGGAATGAAGCTCAAGACTTCCTTTGAATAACTAATTACATGAAGAATACCTGAAGAGGATAACATCACACAATGTGGAGAACGTAGCTCAGGAGTTGTTTTGCCTTTAAACTCCGTTTAGTACTTCAAAAGGGTTTTCCAAATAATTTCGATATTATTTTTCCCCCAAAGCGACCAGTGACGGTCATTTCATTTCATAAATAAAAACCAATTGAAGAATATTTCAATGCATCTGTCTGTTCCACATGCTATCGAACGGTCAATCATTCAGTTACGTTACTCAGTCATTCATTCATTAATTCAATGAATTTTTATGCAGATTTTTATTATGCTTCATTGCATTTACGAAACAGCGATAAAAAGGAGAAGCGATATGTTTTTTTGTACCACAAATACGGTTGATTAACCAAAATACCCTCATCTACTGGAGAGCATTCATTGGCTCGTATGAATTTTGATTAAAACATTTTAAAATCGTTTTAAATATTTACCATTGGGAAGGGAATTGAATTTGTAAGTGAATTTCAAAGCAAGTTTTATTTAACTGACTCAGTACTTTAACTAGACTACCTGAACAAAATGTAATACAATCGAATAAAAATTAAAAAAAAATATTTATCGCAATAAAACAACAAAAAATGACTTTAAAATTTATTTGCAATCGAGTTGATAAAATTTTCATGAAGATTTAAAAAAATAATGTGTATGAAGATAAATTCGAATTTGAAAATCCAAGACACATTTGGCGTTAACAGAACAAAAGTTAACGCAACTGTTAGTTAACTGTTTATCAGCATCCATCTCTGAACAAGCCCACTTGTTTAGAAGCTAATTTTAGGACAAATACTCTAGGTCTATGAGTACCTTATACATCATACTTAGAGGAAGGTTCCAAGGCCTCTTAATGTAATAAGCAAAATAGTCTGATATAAAGTGATATGGAATTGGCTTTGAAGATATCAATTTTTTGCTTGAAAATTCTCTAGAAGATCAGTGGCAATTTTTGAAAGTATAAGAAATGGTATACTATACCGACTATGTGCAAATGGTACTCCAGAGGGTCCTCTTTCAAACTGTGGTATTGGGATAGCAGGAATAGTTTTTAGAGTTGAGAAGATTTCCGTTCTCCACCCCCTCAACACTTTTGTTCACAAATATTGATGATGATCATAATGTTACTGTTAAACAGTTAACAGAGCTCTGTTAATAGCAAAGTTTAGCCTGTTAGGGACAAGAAGTGGCGCTGCTAAAGGTGTGGGTTTGCGTCTTTGGTTTTTAAATTCGAATTTATCTTTACACACATAAAAACATATTCTTTTAGAATTTTTTTTTTGTTTTTAACAAACGCACCTTTGCCGCACCCTTGTCGGGAAATCGAATGCAGCCCTATTGTCGACAAAAACATGTTGTGTGTTGAACTACTTTTCTTGGTTCTTATCTAGGATTTGGCGTAGTGTGATGGTACACTTTCCAGCTCTGATGCCGAGCTGATAAGTTCCAATCAGTGTTTAAATAATGTAGCTTCAGTCGTTTACACAATACTCTCGTAAGAACCTTTTATGCGTTAGGGTTGTGCAGCTGATGGCCCTGTCTTTATGTGTCAATAGCAGGCTAAAAAAATAGGATTAACACAGGACCATAGTGCACTGAATTAACAATAATGATTAAAACATGAAACATACCGTCCGGGAGACTTTAATTCTTTTTACTGCCAAGCCACACATTTACCCACTCGCTTGCGATTGTCATTCGCAGAGTACAATTTTTTTTTATTATGGCAGACCTATAGGAGTATTAAAGAGAACCATGATATCCTTTTTTTTTTCTTAATAAAATACACTTTAAGGAAGAGAAAAATTTTACAAGGAAGGAAAGCAAATTTTCTTCTTCGGTTGTGGTTGTTCTTTCAAAAAGTAAAAGTTCGTGCGAGTTTCTTATGAAAAAGGTGTGTGAAAAAGAAAAAAACACGAAGAAGTGTAAAGAAGTTGGGGTAGGAGTAGGTGTACAGAAGCTGTCTTAGGATTTTACTTTGATTATGTGTAATTAAGGTTAAAATCTCTGGAGGCCACATTTTTATGTTCAAGTTATGGTGTTGAATTTGTTTTTCTTTTTTTCTTTTTTTCTGCCACTTTATGCCAAATCTTGACATGTACAGGCGTTAAGTAGTCCCAAATCACTCTACGAAAACAGTGTCCATTTTAATTATAATCTTTGATTTTATCAATGTTAAGATTAAGGGATATTGTGTGTTATATGTTTTGTAAGAGTTTTTATGAAAGTGTGCTGAAATCTATTGAGTTTGTTGTAGAAAATTAAGGTTTTTCGATATCTTTTTTTGTTGTCCTCATTGTTGTCATTAAAATCTATTAAATTTCACGTAATATAACGAATTTATTTTAAATTAAAAAAGGATTTTTTTTGGTTTAAAGAGTTTTATTTCTAATACGCGAGTTTTATTTTTGAATTCACGAATTTTATTTTTTCACTCGCGAGTTTTATTTTTGTCATGAGAGTTTTATTAACTCGACAGTTTACAAGACTGTGTGATGATTCATTGTTATGGCCACAGAATCTATATGTTTGGCCCTAGACAATCCCCACATTGAATACGTGGACTTTAAGTCTATAGTGATATGGCAATTAACCTCAAGTTATTTCTTGGTAGTCTGAAGAATGACTGGGAGCGCCTTTTATTGTAATTTCCCAACAAATCTTTTGATTGACTCAAAAAGTTTTATTTTTAACACTCGAGTTTTATTTTTTAACACGCGAGTTTTATTTTTTACTCGCGAGTTTTATTTTTGGCATGAGAGTTTTATTAACTCGACAGTTTACAAGACTGTGTGACGATTCATTGTTATTACCACAGAATCTATATGTTTGGCCCTAGACAATCCGCACATTGAATACGTGGACTTTAAGTCTTTAGTGGTCTGTCAAAAACCAAGTTATTTCTTGGTAGCCTGAAGAATGACTCGGAGCTCCTTTTATTGTAATTTCCCAACAAAAGTTTTGATTGACTCAAAAAGTTTTATTTTTAACACGCGAGTTTTATTTTTTAACACGCGAGTTTTATTTTTCACTCGCGAGTTTTATGTTTAGCATGCGAGTTTTATTAACTCGACAGTTAACAAGACTGTGTAACGATTCATTGTTATGGCCGCAGAATCTACATGTTTGGCCCTAGACAATCCCCACATTGATTACGTGGACTTTAAGTCTATAGTGGTATGGCAATTAACCTCAAGTTATTTCTTGGTAGTCTGAAGAATGACTCGGAGCTCCTTTTATTGTAAATGCCCAACAAAAGTTTTGAAGGACTCAAATCGTCTTGGTTTTAATAAGAGTCTTTGCCTCTCTTTATCTTTCATTTAGTGGAGCACCTGCTTCCAACCCACAGAAAGAATTTTGGTTCCATCAACAGCTTGAAAGCTTATCTCAAGCTTATACTATGTGATGAATTCCCACATGATCTGAGACCTTATTCTGTCTACCTAGCTGATTTAGCTTCCCATACTATATTCGATTTAACCTCAACCTCATAGTTGAGTGTTTAAATGGCGACCTGACCGTCTGGTAGCATTGCTATGTCCTGTCTAATGTACCTTATCCTCCGAATTGAAATGAGCACATCTTTCGGTAGCATTTCGATTTCCTCTTGAAAGATAACCGCAAATTCTGGGACCAATAAGTGCTGTTCCTGTTTTTAGATCCTAAGATCGTAATCCATCTGTATACCACAAAGTAGCTTCTTTTTCATTTTTCCAACAGAGGATGCGTTTACCACACCAAATTACTTCAGATATTTATTTTTTAACTCTCGAGTTTTATTTTTTAACTTGCAAGTTTTATTTTTTAACTCTCGAGTTTTATTTTTTAACTCGTGAGTTTTATTTTTTAACTCACGAGTTTTATTTTTTAACTCGCGAGTTTTATTTTTAACTCGCGAGTGTTTTATAACATGAGATTTAAATTTTTGTTTTTCTTTCTTCTGAAAATCAGTGCCTAAAATATGAAAGATTTTTTTCTCATCATCTGTCTTAATTCCTGTCATCTATTTACACAACACTGTGCTTTTTTAAAACAACAACAACAATAAATTTAAAATCATTTTCTCGTTTCCTTTGTTTCATTGCAGGTAAATATCAATGACCTTTTGGATTAATTTTTAATGATTATTTTTGTTTTTGTTAAACAATAATTCCCCAAAAAAAAAAAAACAAAAAAAAACTTGAATGACAATCGAAACGTCAATAACGATGATTTACAAGCCTACAACCAACAACTCCAATGCCTGACTTCACAATAAATGACACCTCAATTGCAGTTTATTTTTAAAACAGTGTATGTGTGTGTGTGTGTAGTAAGCTGAGGTGGAGCGTGTTGACTCAATTGGCTGGGTTTGAAAAAAATAAAATCAAAATCCAGACGATTTTGATTAAATTAAAATGAAAAAAAGCGGAAAAAAACGTAAACAAAAACTCAATTCAGGTAAAATATGAGCAATTCATATGAGAAAACTTTATTAAACATTTCATTATTATTACAGGGTAATTTTATTTTATTTTTTGTTTTAAATTAAATGGCGTCAATGAGTGAATGTCAGTCAGTCAGTTAGTCAGTCATACTCCACCAACACCGTCGTGCTAGCATTAAAAAAGGCCGTATCCCATGGCTTAAGCACCAGGCTCAATACGAAACTCTCGAGATATAATTTTTGTGTAATTCAATATTTTTGGTATGAATGTGTGTGTGTGAGCTATAATAACCGCTTTAAAGGTCATTTAGCACATTTAACTGATTGCATACCGAAGCATTGATGGCCTACCAACCCCCCGTGTTGTCTTTCTCACCACTTTGTAATCAACACAGAAAAACACCAGGGAGTTGTTGAGTTTATGCGTTTAAAACGCATTGCATATTTGCATAGCTTGTGTGTCTGCTTCAAGCAGTTACTTAAAGGAATGAATTGTTGAATTTTCAAATGAAAAGTCTATGCCGAGCCGTGAAAACCTTAGCTTTGTTTATAATTAAAAAAGGATTTTCTCACGTATATTTGATAGCCTAAGGATGGTTAATAATTAAAAATTTCTCTGCTGTCATCTTCACTCCTTTAAATTTCTGTCGATTATAGTGCGCATTGCTTTATATCTCGCTAGCCATAAAAGAAACTGAAAAAATGCAAACTGCATGCGTTTGCAAAAACAATGAAACACCAATACGATGTGCTTAAATAATGATCATGGGGAAACAGTGTAAGCTGGCCTCAGGGGACTGTATTTTCTATCGAATTTTTAAAATAATACTTTTGAATACTTTTGAAATAATACTTTACGAAAAGGTGTTCTTATCTTATTCTTTTTTTCTTATTAAAAAAATGTTTTAATCCCTAAAAAGCTCGCGAGCTCTAATTTTTAATTCCTGAGTTTTTGTTCAGCGTTGGGTTTTTGAGCTCTTAATTGAGTTTTTAATATGAAACTTTTATTTTTTCATGAGGGAGTTTTATTATTTTCTTCGCGTTGTTTGTCCGTTAACTCACGAGTTTTATTTTTAGCTCACGAGTTTTATTATTTAACTCTCGAATTTTTGTTCAGTGGCTGATTTTTGTTTTTTTGCTCTCGAATTTTATTTTTCAACTTTCGAGTTTTATTTTTTTACTCGTTCGGAAGAAATTTATTCAAACCTGGAGAGTTTTATTAGAATTATCATGTAAAAACTGATTTTATATACTGAACTTTGAAGAGTTTTATTAAAAACCGAAGAGGAATTAAGGAGTTTTATGAAAACCATACGAGTTTTATTAAAATCTGCAGAATTTTATTAACGCTTTAGGAGTTTTATTAAAATCTTGAGAATTTTATTTAAAACCCTAATGTTTAACAGTTAAGGAGCTTTATATAAAACTGAAGAGTTTAATGAGCAGCTGATGAGTTCTATAACAAATTTAAGAGTTTTATTAAAACCTAGTGAATGTTATTAAAATCTTAAAATTAAAAACTAAAGGATTGTTATTTCCAATTAAAAATTGTAAAAGGAAACTAAAGTGTTTTATACAAATTATAGAGATTTATTAGAACCTAAAGAGTTTTAGTAAAACCTTGGAAATATTACTAGAAACTGATAATCAATTGTTTAAAACTGAAGAGTTTTACTAAAAACTGAAGGTATTAGTGAGCAACTGAAGAGTTTTATAAAAAATTATAAGAGTTTTATTGATACATGAAGAGTTTTATTGAAACATGAAGAGTTTTATTAGAATTTGAAGGTTTCTTAATCCTAGAGAGTTTTATTAAAATCTGAAGAGTTTTTTTTTAAACGTGGAAAGTGGTTAAAATCTGATGACAAAGGTAAAATCTAATGACGCTTATTATTATTTAAAGAGTTTTATTTAAAACAGAAGAGTTTCATGAGGTTTAAGAGTTTTATTAAAACCAGAAGAGTTTTTTTTTTAAACCTGGAAGATGGTATTGAAATCTCATAGTTAAAATCTAATGATGCTTTTCGTTATTTAAAGAGTTTTATTTAAAACAGAAGAGTTCCATGAGGCTTAAGAGTTTTATTAAAACCAGAAGAGTTTTTTTTAAGATCGGGGAAATTTCCTTGAAACGGAAGTATTTTCTGTTTGAATTCCTTACCCTGCATGGGAGCCTTCACTGTCTTCTTAAGCATTGATCGCCAATCATAATGCCATTCACTGCCAATATTTATTTGTTTTTATCGAATTTATTTTATTTATGAGTGAATATTACAAACAAACAATCAACTTTTCTTTCATTCTTTCACTATTTACTACCGCAATTGTCATTGGCATTGAGAGCGCGGACTAAGTGGATAAGTAAAATCAAAGAAATGAAAGAAGAAAAAAATTGAAAAATTGAATTGAAATGGAAACGAAATGAAATGAAAGCGAAAATGCAAATATTGTTGTGGCATAAAATGCGTTTAAATATGAAAAATATTTTGCAAACAATTTTTCTCTTTAACGATTTCATATGGAAAATAACGAATAAATGATTATGGAAAACAGTATTTATTGAGTTATGCATGGAATATTTTTTGTTTTTTTTTTTTAAAGGAGTTAACCAAAGGGGGGTTAAAAGAAGTTACAAATTTAAGAAAAAAAAATAAGTTCAGAAAAAACGCCATACCAAAATATGTATGTATATCGATTGCTTTTTTCATTGCCATGTGATTTCCCTAAATGGATTTTACTTCTGTAATTATTTCCGATAATTTTTGTTTATCGTTCGTTTTATTTATTTTGTAATTGAATCGCAATAAATAAGAATTGTTTTGTTTGATTTTTATTTCGTTTGTTTTTTTTATGGAATAATTATAGTTTCGCTTGTATTGCAATAATTCCCTGTAATTAATAGCCTATTTGAGCTCAAGTAATTGTTTTTAATTTGTTTTATGTACAGTTTTGTAGCCTGAAGAGGAATACATTACAACGTTCTTCATAATTTATTACGAATTTCTCTGGGATTTAAAAAAAAATCTTGGTTTTGGAAAAAAAAATTATTTTTTTTTTATTGAAGAATAACTCTTAAGACGGAATTAAAACTCTTAAATCGTTTTCAATTTCTCACAGTTTTTATTAAATTTTAGAGTTCTTGAATTAAAAATGTCGTACGAGCTTGTAAAATGATACAGAATTCTAAAGAATTCTCCTGAGTTCTAATAAAACTCTCGAGTTTTTATTTAAATCCCGTGTTTTTCTTTTTATAAAACTCCTGAATAATTTTTAAACTCCCGAGTTTCTTTTTTTTTTTGATTAATTTTTTTAAGGTTAGGTTAAGTAAGGAGGCGGATCCTCCCTGAACGAATAGGTCCCGCTTGGGCTAGCATTTACGCCCATTGCGTTACCGCAATCAATATTAAGCAAGGTTCTCAAGCATTGCACAGAGGAAACCAACCAGAGTTCTGAAGTGTGTATACTTGAGAGCTCGGTCAAGGATGTCAGAAAGTGTGGTCAAAAACCGCAATCTTTTCATGACACAAGCAGGTTACATGAGTTGAAAAAAAAGTCTCTTCCTTCTCCTCAGATAGATACACAACTCTTGTACAAGTCATATGCAGGAATACCAAAGACAGTGGCCCGTGAGAACCTCTATTGTACGTTAGAGAAGGCAAGAGATTTTCAGTTAAAACAAGCATTGCACCGCTTTCAAAATAGCCAACGCCTCTGCCTAGAAAATATTGCAGTGGTCAGGCAATTTATATGAAAGTTTAATATCAGAACCCTTAATATAAATGCTACAGCCCATTTTGTTATGCTTCTTTGAGCCATCAGTGTAAACCTCAAGGCTCTCATTGAATACCTCTGGGTTTTTAGGCTACAAATCATTTGATTACTTAATTGGCCTTTAACCCTATTAACGGATTTCGGCATGCCTTAACACATCCTTCCAGGCGACTCTTTTTCTTGCGCGCCTACGCCAGTTGGTCACACCAATCGATAACAGGGCTTCCTCGATTTGGTAATTCCAAAGAAAAAAAGTCGTCCTCTTCGCCGACTTCACCCCGGATTAAATACCCGTCGGAGCATCCTCCTCCGTTTCTAACGACATGGTCGAGCCAGCGCAGCCGCTGTATGTTAATACGCTGCACAACGTCTATGTCGTTGAGGAGCTCATACAGATCGGATGAGGAAATCATCGCCAACTCACACTGGACGGAAGATCTTACGTAGGACTTTACTCTCATCATCAGTGCTGTATGAGTGCTAATAGTGCCCTTGCCTCTGCGTCATAAAGAAGCACGGGAAGGATAAGCGTCTTGTGGAGTATTAATTTGGCGTACGAGAGACGTCTCAGCTACTCAAAATTATTTGAGTTGATAGAATCCTAAAATCGAATGTCTTTTCCTTAAAAAGAAAGCAGAGAGCAAAATATTAATATTTAATGCTCTTAAAGCAATACCCTAAGTTCTCCTAAATTCAGCAATCGAGTACTTAACACAGCTCGTAAATTATTCTAATTTTTTTTTATTAGACTTTCATTTGATGACATAAGGCTAAGTCATGAGATTTTATACAAAATCTCAGAGACCCCCCCCCCCCCCACTTTTATTTCAATGTTTATGTTTTTATACTAAACAACACATTCTCCTTCCTTTGTGTTCTTTTTCTAACCTCACAAATCGATTGCATGTCTGCTAACGAAAAATTCCATAAAAAAAGACGAATTTGTTTCATGTCAAGTTACAAAAAATTATGACAAGAGAGAGGAGAGAGAGAGAGAGAGAGAGAGAACCATAAATGGCATGCGACAACTGTCACAGTCAATTGAAAAAATAAAAACAAAAAATAAAACACAAATATGAAATAAAATTATAGAAATTTATGCCAAAAGTTAGGAAGCTGACGGGAGGCAAGGAATGGAGCCATAAAAACCAATTCGTAAATGTGGAAAATTATTTTTTATTTAAAACAAAAAGGTTACAACCCCTTCAATAATAGCAAGTCTTTAATATTTTATTTTCTATTCAATTGCTTCTGATTTGTTGTTTTTTTTTTGTAAGAACGCCACAGCATACCCCCCCCTCCCTTTACAAAAATTTGTAATACAGTCGAACTTCCCTATAATGAATCCTGACGGGACCAGGAAATCACTTCATTATATAGAAACTTCATTATACAGAAATTATATTTTTCCCCCACTTTTTATTTAAAATAAATCAATATCCTCAAAAAGGCAGGTTCGAAGCCTTTTGCGTTTAGTGCTCAATTGCTCGTCTTCTAGAATTCCAAACTGCCTAGCCACATCTTTTTTTTAATCCTTCTTCAACTTTATTAATAATTAATAATTTTTTTTCAAGAGAAATGCTACTTCGCTGCGTCATTTCCGATCACTGAACACCGGCAACTGATGTCAAAATTGTTATTGATGTGGCTTTCTTCTTTTTTTTTGTTCTTATTCTCCTCTTTTGGGAATCCCCTCATTATATGTGGCATCTTTCTCGGTACACAGAGTTGTTAGTATGCGTAACAGAAAATTGTTTGAAAAATTCATTATATGGAGACAAAAACGCATGTGAGTCAAATATTACACCTGCAAAATTGCTTCATTGTATAGAAAACTTCATTGTATGGAAATTCATTATAACGAGATCAAAAACAATGAAATTGGAACGGAAAAAGTTGTGTGTTTGAAATCAATTCATAATAGGGAGAGCTTCATTGTATAGAAGTTCACTATAGAGAAGTTCGACTGTACAAAGGAAAATTCGAAAATAACCTTCAAAATTCGGTTTCTATAATTCCACAAAACATTCTGACGCAATAGGGGGAAGCAAGACAAAGATTTGGAGCTAAATTCGAATTTTTTATTGTTGCCATATATGGTCTAGAGCCATCGCTTTTAGAAGAACATTCTTCAAGTCTGATTTATAATAAAACTTCCAAGTTTGCAATAAAACTTTCTGAGTTTTCCCTAAAACAGCATAAGTTCTATTATTCTCATTTTCAGATTTTTAATGAAACTATGGGGTTTATCATAAGGTTCCCATGTTCTTAATAAAACTCTGGGATTTATAATTAAACTCCCAGGTTTCTAACGAAACTCTAAAGTGTTCAATAAAACTACCAGGTTTAGGAACCAATTCTCAGGTTTATTCCCACTTTTCAGGTTTTTAATGAAACTCTCAGTTCTATATCATTGATAATAAACTGCCATCTTTAATACTGGTTCCAAATTTTTATTAAAGCTCCCAAATTTTTAATAAAACTTCCAAATTTTTAATAAAACTCCCATGTCCTTAATAAAACTCCCAGGTTTCTAACGAAACTCTTAAGAGTTTATTAAAACTCCAAGATTTAGGAAAGTATTCTCAGGCTTACTCCCGTCTTTCAGCTCTATGTTATTAAAACTAAACTGTCATCTTTAATACTGGTTCTAAATTTTCATTAAAGCTCCCAAATTTTTATTAAAACTCCCAGAGTTTTAATAAAGCTCTCCTGATTTTTCATAAAACTCTGATGATTGGCAAAAAAAAAACTCCCAGGCTTGTTATAAAGGTTTAATAGACCTCTTAGATTTCAAATAAAGCTTTGAAGTTTTTAAAAAAAATCTCTCAGGTTATAAATATGACTCTCAGGTTTATAATAAAGCTGTCAGATTTTTGACATCCAGAAGTGATATTTTCGGCACTGCGTAAATTGTGGTGACAGTGCACAGGCCTAACCACATCTGTTTCTGTTTCCAGTGTCTTCTAATTTCTTTATAATCTTGGCAATACCTTACCTAGAACATTGCCTAACGCTCGACAACTCTCAGACACACAACTAGAGAGTCATTAAGTAAATGATCTGTAAAACAGTGAGAACACAGATTTGTCTTGAAACTCCTGAGAGCTTAATTTGTCTGTTGAAGTTTCACAGGAACAGTTAAAGAATTTATTCTCAGAGTTTTTGGCAGAAATCTGCGGAGAGGAAATCGCCGAAGAATACTTTTTTTTTTTGATATTTCGATTTGATCGAGATGTCTGACCTGGGGCCCCACATCTAATAAGCCAATACGCTGCCTACTACACTAGCTTCAAAACCTAAAACTATTTAAAAACTGTTTATTGTGATGTTTTTTTTAAGAAAATATATTTTCTAACCTCAAAATTGCACCACGTGTTCAGTTTTAACGGTTTTAACGGGAGCGTATTTCCTGTTTGACATGAGAAACAACACGTGGAATGCTTAGTTTAGTTTTCCTTCATGGGAATAAAACGGTAGACTTAAATGAATGCGTGTTAGTAAGAGATAGAGAGTGTGAGATAGAGAGAGAGATTGAGATAGAGAGAGAGAGAGGGAGATAGAGAGAGAGAGGGAGAGAGATAGAGATAGAGATAGAGATAGAGATAGAGAGAGAGGGAGAAAGAGAGAGAGAGGGAGAAAGACAGAGAGAAATAATAAGATTTTCTTTTGCTAAAAAACACGTGGTTTTACTGGGCTCACGAAAATCAAAATAAAGTCAACAAAAATACCTACACAAATACCAACACAAATACCAACACAACACATTCATAAAATTACATTCTTACTTACTCTGATTTTTTTTTCTTTTCTTTCTTTCTTTTTCGATTGTTAAATTAAAAAGGAATTTTTGCATAAAAATGATGTCACTGCTAATATAATGTATATGTATGTACATACGTCAAGTTGTAATAATTAAAAAAAATAAATATATATGTATGTGTGTATGTGTTTTTAGGCAAGCAAACCTTTCTAAACAACAACAAAAAGAGAACTTTATGAAGGGAAAACTAAAACTTAAGTAATCTCCAAAATCTCAATACAAGCAATACATTCTCATGTAAATATTGTCAATGTTATCACCCGAACTCAAACAAGAAACAAAGTTTCCTTTGGCCATTTCTCTCGTCGTTTTTTTTTTCTTTCTGTTACAAACACATGTTTCAGTTTGTTAGTAGTGTAGAAGACACCCCTTCAATTGAAGGTTTTTCTTTTTATTTTTATATTTTCTTTTGTGTTGTTATTGGAGCCTGTTTCGAATATTTTCTATGAAACATTTTATGATTTTTATTATTGTAGGCTTCGTTTGAAGGTATACATACATATGTACATATATGTATGTACGTGTGTGTATTTGCTTAGGGTAAGGAGATGTTTAAGTCATTTATTGTTTATGTTTGCTTTTCGTGACATCTTGTGTACAGTTAGTTTATTTACAATTTTTATTTTTTTATTTTATTTTCATTTTTCAAAATTCATGTCTCTTATCGTAAGTAAAACGGTACTAAAATGGTGGCTGAGATGTAGCGTATGTGTATGTGTGAGAGAGACACAGCATTTCATTGATAATAACTGTTATAAATAAGTCTTAACATTTCTTGTTTTCAAGTCTTTGCATGTCTATGTATTGTGTTGCTGCTGCTGCTGCTGCTGTTTTACATTACAATACATTTTCCATAAAGCCTGGCAGACGTCCAGACTTATTGGCGTCATTGTCATCGTAAATGTTGTTGTTTTTCTTTATTGTTTTTGTTTTTGGAGAAATTTTTCTAAAGAATATTAAAAAAAAATTGTAATTTTGCTCATCATCTTCTTCTTTCGTCTTTACATTCAATTTTCTTTTTGTTTTTCCTTGTAAAACTTTTGCTTTATACGAGTAATTGTTTGTGTTCTATTTTGTAAGAGAGCGGGCGGGGGTGATGCTTGTATGTATAGGAATAGTTTCTTTCACTTTCGTGTCTTTTAGTCCGTTTCAAACCGATTTTTATTTTCATGTAATTGTTGTTGTTGTTGTTTTTGTTATTTATGCCGTTATTAATGATGAGAAACATTTTGGAACTGATTTAAAGTAAAATAAGGGAAATGAAACAGTGAAATACAAAAGTTAATGGACAAAGAAAAAAAAAAAAAAGATTTGCATGAAGAATGTATGCAGGAATAATGTGAATCATGTGAGCAGGGATATGTTGTCTATAGGAAGATCTACAGTAGGACTTTACAAAGTGAATATTTTATTGTCACATGTTTTCTATCTTTAAATTAAAACAAAATGGCCTGGGACCTCTTAAAAATTTTTTATTCGGCCGAAAGACCTATTGAGGCCATTAAGTGTGAAACATAAAACCATTCAAATATCCGCCATGGCTTCTTTGGTTGGAGAGCGTACGAAATATTTAATTTTCCATGTTTCTTGTGCGTAAATCAGGTTGAATTTGATCGCTGGTTTAAGTTATGTTAGCTTTGAGGAACCGTGTGGTTTGTGGCTTACTCGCCTACTGCTGTGACATAAGAAAAACCCCACAAGACAAAGCTTAATGGGATCAAATCGCATGATCTCACCTCTTCGTGAGATGACCATGCCCTCAATATTCAACGTGTTATGAGCTGTGTGTGTGAAACCACATGTCCATGTCCAGATAATACAATTTATACAAATAGAAGTTGATAATAATCAACTTACAGTTCACACCGTTGACAGTGATGGCCTGCTTAACGATTTTCTTAAAGAATATGGAACGATGACATAGGTTAGGTTAGGTTAGAGGACGTGTACTTGTCAATTAAGACAAGTACAGTACCCGGAGGTCGAATTGACCCATTGTACAACGTCCTTAAAGAGGAAGGATAATAGAGGAAATAGGATAAAAAGGAGAGGATGTAGGAAGGGGAGAATGGGAAGCGGAGGGGTCACACAGACCGGACACAACAAAAAAGAGAGAGCGCGGCTACCCTCTCAACCAGCCTAAACCACTAATGAATCTGTGCAGAGCCTTGATGTCGGCTCTCGACACAGAGTTCAAACTCTCAAAGGAGGCTCTGTCAAGGGTCCTCAACCTCAACATGCCCTGCAATAGTCCGGCTGGGATCTGTTCCAGATCCCCGTCAGTGACCTAATCTCGCAGTGCCTCATGATAAAACCGACAACCAACCTTAAGCTGGCCTTATCCAAGCCCAGCAGCCAACCTGTTCTTTTACTGTCCACAGCAGGCCATAGACATCTAGAGACAAAACAACCTGATCCGTTCCCCCAACGTTTCTGCTCTTCCTCCCCGACCCATCCATTGACGAGACCGTAGAGGTGGCAGACCGGGGGGTCAGGACCAACTATTAAATCGCTCCCAGAAAGCGAACCTAACCTAGCGAGGGCATACGCCGTCTCATTGCCCAGTATTCCGCTATGACCCGGAACCCAGCAATGACGGATACGGTCTAGTCCAAAATGGACCGATGACATGGTCACCTCCAAATCTACATCAAAAGTCTCTTTTTCGGGATGTATTGGACGGTTTTTGATCTCATGTGGAGTGGTATCGTGTCAAATTCGATAATTTAGTTTGTTCACGTGCCAATTTATACAGAAATTAGCTTCATTGCTGAAAATGATTTGTCGATGACATTTGGGGTCAGTTGCCAACTGCTCCAGAGCCCATTTAGCGAACACCCATATTTGTCTATGGTAGATTGTCTTCAGTGTCTAGGTCAGTGGAAGTTTGTACGGGTATAGGCCCAAGTCTTGTAATAAAAATTAACCAAGTTGTGGTCTGTGAAAGGCCGAGTTCTTATAAGCAATGCGAAATTGACTGCCTCGAATTCTCTTGCCCACTCTCATGGACAACGGTGTCGTTTTTTAGGCAGATCTTGTATTTTGTTGACGTACGGGTGTTGCTCGAATTTATTCACCACAATAAGAGGGGTTTGCTCGGTAAGACAATTATGGCGATCCTATTGCACGGTACGTTGTCCGAATAGAACGCCTATGTTATGATAGAAAAATTTTATTATTTGCACGTGTTGTTGAACAGACTGAATAAATGACAGCTAATGTGAGAGAATCAACTTCAATTAGATGGCATTTATCAACTATCAAAGTTCGGGAGTCATTGTTGGAAGGCCCTATATTATCAAACTCAACAATTCATAAAAATCATACGCTTTGTTTGCCCATAAGTAGTTCCGTTTTTTAATTACCATCAAAACTTTAACATGAACTCTGAATTAAGGCTGTCAACAGGTAGTTTTACTGTCTAATTTAAATCAAACAAAATCAATTAAGAAAAAAAAAAAGAATTGTTTGTTTTTCAGCCCTTAACGAAAAATAAACAAATCGAGTGTAACTGTCAATATTTGTTTAACGAAATGGAACGAAACTAAACGGGTGTCATATTTTATTTAATTTTTTTTGTTTTTGTCAATTTCAATTGAATTTTGTTGACTGACAACTTAATCGAGCATTTAAAAGCACATTTAACGCTGTTGAATTGTTTACTTTTCTAATGAATTTCAAGTGTCTACTGCCATCGATACTCACTCATTAGATTACGAGTAGTTGTTAAAAGAAAAAAAGAAAAAAAATGGAAAATAAACACACAATTCTACTAACAATTATTTAATCACCGTCGTCGTCTCATCTAATAATAACTGCTCGTTCAGTTAATAAAAATAGCAGCGAGTCTCTTCAATAGAAGCGCATTTAATTATCCACTCTACTACTTAATAAATAATAAACAATAGAAGCAACAAAAAATAAATAAAAAATTAAATAAAAAAACAACCGTTACTGTAAATATTTACATTTTTTTCCCCCCCATAGAAAGGGTCTGGGAGTTAAAAGGCAGAGGGAGGACGAGGAAGAGGTTTTGTAATGCAGACAATTATTGAAGTGTTGAAAATTTAATTTGATTTCATTATTTTATTAGAAAAAAAAAATTGTTTATTTATTTACGTTTTTGTTGTTTTTGTTTTTTTTTTTTAATATCTGCAAATTGTTTACTTAAATATTTAGAAACTGTGATCTATGATGATTGACTTAAATTGATGCCATACATCACAGCTAAAATAATGCAAAAATCTGTAGCAGTTACAACATCGTTGTGCTTTTAAAAGGTTTTATAAAATTTTATTGCTTCTCATACAATTTTAATAATCGAAAAGAGAGATTTCGGTTTATACTTTCTGGCAAAAGTACCACCTCTGTGTTTCTGAGATTTATACTCGACCCTCTAACTCTATAACTTTTCTCAAAGAAAATTGCCTTCCTACCCGGAATTTAAGGAATTATGTCTACCATACAAATGTAATTGCCTCAGGGCTGAGCTGCTTCAATGTCATTACTGGCGTGTTGATCACTGAGTTCCATTTTATGGTGTACCCCTTCCCATTCTCAAGCGAATAGTGCCCTCCTTAGAGTTGGCAAAACTGTTTAACTCGGCAGTATATTCTGTATTCAGTCAACCTCAACAGTGCCAACCTCTAGGGTGACCCATTGAAGGCCCGCTCTATATTCAAAAAGGCAGCCAAGGTATCCTTTTCCCATGTCAGCTACCTTTTTATCGTATACATATGGGATATGTAAGTATACGTATGATGAAAGTTGTTCTTAATGGATCTTACCTTACTGTATACATGTTGTCGCTTGAGCATGAGATTACCACCCTAGTGATATCAACGACTAATGGGTGTAGACTGAGATGGGTTTTAAAATAAAACTCCCGTGTTATAAAGTAGATCCCAACCGAGTTTTAAAATAAAACTCTCAAATATAACTTTCGTTGATTAAAATAAAACATAACTTACAAGCCTGTAATAAAACTCGCGAGTTTTCAAAACAATACTCCCACGTTGTAACATAAAACTCTCGCCATTTCAAATCAAACTCTTGGGTTGTAAAATAAAACTCTTTAGTTTTAAAATCAAACTCTTGAGTTTAAAATAAAACTCTTGGATTTAAAAATAAAACTCTTCAGTTGTGAAATAAATCTCTCTTTTTTAAATAAAACTCCTGAGTTTAAAAATAAAATCCTTAAGCGCTGAAATAAAGCTCTTGTCTATTGAAATTAGACTCTAGTGTTTAAAATAAAACTCTTGTATTGAGAAGAGGAAACTCTTGAGTTTTAAAATAAAACTCTTTGCGAGGAAATATAAAAGTGTTTAGTTTTAATATGAAACTCTTTACTTTTAAAGAAAAACTTTAATTTTATAAAATAAAACTCAACGAGTATTAAAATTAAATTCTGAGAATTTCAAATATAACTCTTGTGTTTAAAAATAAAACTGAAGTTTTTAAATAAAACTCTCAAGTTCGTAATAAAGCTTGCGAGTTTTAAAACAATACTCCCAAGTTGTAAAAATTTTTGGGGTTTTAAATCAAACTCCCAAGTTGTAAAATAAAACTCTTTAGCTTTTAGAAAACCCATGATCTTGAAAATTCAACTTAGGAGTTTAAAAATTAAACTCTTAGGTTTTTATATATAATCTTTGAGGATTGAAATAAAACTCTTGTTCGCTTAAATAAAACTCTGAAGTCTTAAAATAAAACTCCTGTGCTTAAAGTAAAACTCTTGAGCTTTGTAACAGACTTTTGTGTTGCAAAATAAAACTCTTGAGTCTTAAAATAAAACTCCTGTACTTAAAAATAAAACTCTTGAGTTTTGAAACAGACTTTTATGTTGAAAAATAAAACTCTTGGATTTTAAAATATAAATTTTTGAGTTTTAAAATATAACTCTTGTATTTTAAAATAAAACTCTTGGGTTTTAAATTATTTCCTGTAGCTGCAAAAATATTAAACTCTCAACGTATTAAATAAAAATCTTTAGTTTCAGTATAATACTGTCATGCTCTAAAATTAAAATCATGAGTTTAAAATTGGAAACACCCATATTTTACAGTACAACTGACAAGTTTTCGCTGTAAGTCTAGGGTTTTAGAATAAAACTCTCAAGCTCTTTATTAAATAAAATAAAATTTTGGTTTCTTGGAACAAACTTTCCAAGAAAAAAAGCGATTGATGGTCTTTCACTGTGATGGAAAATATTTTCTGTCAAATTTAAATGGCTGAAGTATCTTTTCGGCTTTAACACAATTTAGCTTTTATTATGAAGACTGTGAAGGAATATTTTTATTTTGAAATTTCAATTTTTTTTTTTGTGTTTATCACGTTTTTCTAACACTTGAGCAATTGAATATATCAGGAAAAAAATATAAAATTTTTTTGAGATTAAATAGAGGGAGGGAAACAAATTTCCAATTGAATTGCATACAACTCGAATCGTGCTTTTTGAAATAAAAATTTTTTTTCTTTTTTTTTCTCAATATCACAATAATTCGTAATTCTTGAGAAACAATGAATGAATGGCACGCTGGCTGGCTTGGCTTTATAAAATTATCTAAAATTTATTCTCTCTGTTAATAATCAATTTCAATAGAAATGCAAAAATAAAAGAAAATTTCCATAAACTATAATGCATACAGGGAGGGGTGCACCTCTTTCCCCAAGACGCTAAAGCTTAGGATTTTTATCAGTTTTAAAGTTAAGTAAAGAAGCTTAAGAAACAACTGCGCATTATAAGGCGATTGTAAGAACGCTATAGGAGATAAAGAAAGAATTTGAAATTGTTTTTGTTTTTAGTCGCTGCAGTTTAGAAACTGTTTTTAGAATACAAAGAAGATTTAAATGTGAAACTAATGCTGCAAGACAGACATTAACTTGAGTTATAACAGGTACATTAGGGATCGGTTAGCAGTTTGAAAAAAAAAACATGCTGAGTGTGCTGTTCATGCAACTTCTCATGTCTGCAACAGTCTGTCTGTCCCTACCAAAACATTTTGTCATCTCATGTGAATATTTTGTTGTTGTTTTTTTTTCTGTATTTTTTGAAGAAACTTTAGCATTACTTTAACTGGCTGTCTGTCTCCCCCAAAGCAGTAATCGGATACAATTAAAACAAATTTCCTTAGTCTGTTAACAATTTTGAAAAAAAAATAAAAAAAACAACAAAGTTTTTGTTGTTTTCTAATTCCTTGTAATACAACTGATACGACAAGAGTTTTAAGCTACTCTCAGAGAATGAATTTTTTTTTTTGTTTTTCAAAAAAGTTTTCTTGAAACATTTTTACTTGCAACACAACTGAGTTACAAATTAATTTCATTTTTGTTTTCAGAAATTTTAACTGCAAGTTATACTGTCTGCCAATCGCTGACTGACTGTCAACAGTTTGTCAATATTCCCACAGTTGATTGCCACAAATTCTTAAGAGATTAAATTTCTATACTTTATACAACAGCTTATCTCGTAGGAAAATGAGGAGAAATTAAATAATTTTTAGGCTCCCTTCTACCTAACCCTTGAAAAATTCCAAAATCAACATTAAAATCTCATTGTGGGTTGGTGTACCTGGCTGCCTCGTAACTTTCAAGGCTAGATTAGGTACCTCCCGATATTATCTACTCCACCATGTAACTATACATAGCTCCTGGCTGGCATCTCTTAATCATCTTAAGAGTCTAATGAAGGTGTGGATTTTTCTCCAATCGCATTTGGCTAGGTACCTTTTCTTTAAATTACATTCTGGATGCTTAAGAATTCTTCCTCTTAGGTTCCCATAAGACGGACAATGCCACAGAAAATGTTCTGTGGTCTTTTCTTCTTCTTGATGTTTATAGCTTCTGCAGAAATTCTTATGACATAGGTATTCCCAGTCTATTGACGTGAACACCCATAGGTCAGTATAATGTTATAACTGCTATGAGGCTCCTTAGATGGTATATCGTTAGGTTCAATACAAAGTCGGTTCTGCATACAATCCATATCGGGCCAGATGTATCTGGTGTCTCTACAATTGGATTCATTTATCCACCTTAACTTTGCCAACGAATGGTGATTATTTGTGAGATTATTTGTTTGCTTCTCAATAGAGGAGGGCCTATCCCATGTAGGAATTTGTCTGAATTTCCCGATTTTTTGTGGGATTATTTGTTTGCCGTGGGATTATGGGATTATGTGGGATCATTTGTTTATAGTCGCCGTAGTCTAGTAGGTATTGTGTTCGCTTATTAGACGTAAAGCCCGGGTTAAAGCCCCAGGTCAGACATCAAAACGAAATTTGAAAAAAAAAAATATTTCTCCGGCGACTTCCTCTCATCAGATTTCTGGCAAAAACTCTGAGAGTAAATAACCCTGCCATGAAGAAGTTTCTCAAAATCTGTCGTTCGTAGTCGACATTAAACTGTAGGTCCCGCCACTCAAGTATACAATTGAAGCGCACAACATGAGTGGTGTGCGAGGCTAGGCCGTAATCCTGTCTGAAGGGTTGTTATGGCTAATTATGTATGTACATATGTATGTATTTGTTTGCCTCTCAATGGAGGAGCGCCTATCCCATGTAGGAATTCTTCAGAATTTTCCGTTGTTCGAGCTTTCGCAAGTGTATCGGGCTTTAAAGACATCAGGCTCTCTTGCAATAGTAAAGAACGCTGTAGCCTTTAGTAGTAGGTTCTGGATTGTGTATTCAACATCCAGTTAAGTTGGCTCTCCAATACGATCCTGAGATAGATTCTTAAGACTTTAAAGTGTGTTTTTGTTGTTGCTTTATCTCCATAAAAAAAATTTCTTTTAATATGTACGCCCCTAATGTCTGCTGCCATTATACCAGTGGTGAGTAAGTTATTGTTGACTTGTTTTGTTAATAAAACTAACCCGTTGGTGTATTAGTGTGACAGAGTTTATTCAATTAAGTTATTCGGCGTTTTTAAAACCATAAAAAGCTTTCATTAGGAAACTGCTGCTGTTAGAAACACATTTATTTTTCTATTGAAAGAATTTTTTTTTTTTAAATAAAAAAGAAATGAGCAGAGAAAATTGAGGTTTTAAGCAAACATTTTTCTCCTACGCTTATGCAAGAAAATTATTTAAAAATTGGGGTTTAATAAACGCACAAATTTTTAAAATTTCCATTGTTCGTGAAGAGTAGTTCAAAAATTTATTTCGTCAGTCTCAGTGATAGGGGGTAAGGGAAGGCGAAATTTAATTTCAGTTGCCATACCATGACTATGGGATCGAAAACCCTGAATATTTTAGTGTAGGGGATAGCATATCATTGGTCGTGACTAGCGCAGCTATGTTTTCTTTATTAATCCTCATATTCCACCATAAAATGCTCTCAAAAAAAAAAATCCCTGTGTGTGGGCTGTTTGGATTTGCACATGTTTCGTGTTGTTTTTGAACTAGTTTTACTTAACCACTATATTCCATTCGGTCTGTCTGTCTGCAAGTGCTTTAATTTTTAATTTCAATTCATTATTTTCTTTATTAATGCCTCGCACTTAATAAATGACATTCAATGACCACCCACTCGCGTTCAGGCTTTTGACTGTGGTTGGTACTGGTTTTTCTATTAAAAAACAATTTTTTTCTTTCTTTTTAATAATTTTCTGTTTTTTTTTTTGTTAATTTCAATTCAATAAATTTTATTTATTTGTTAATAATTATAATGAAATATGTTTACAGAATACCGACATTAATTTGCCGCAACTGGCTACTGGTCGTATTGAAAAAACTGCTCATAAGAATGACAGATGCCCACACTTATGAAAATTTATTATGAGTGTTATTGGCAATAAGCTGAGATTAGATATTAAAAAAACAATGTTTCAAACACATTTTTTTAAGGAAAACATTTTTATTTTTAATTACATATTACAGATCAAAAATAATTTTTTTGGAAATTTTTGTTGCTGATTTTGGGAATTGTGGGATTTTTCAAAAGTAAGAAAAAAAAAGAGTTTTTCCAAAACTTTCTAAATAGATGAATTTATAATTTAATTGAATTTATTTTTTTTTTGAGGGAATTATAGAAGTGATTTTGGAAATTTTTAATAAAATTTTTGGGAATTCAATTAAAAATTTTTATTAGTCTAATTAAAAACATTTGCTCTTTAAACACATGATGGAGATATCCTTCAAAAAAATCTTTGGCCGTTATCTCAGCAATAAACTTGCCGAATGTTAGGATTCAAATGCTCTAACGTTATTCTTACTAAAGACTGTCGTTGATAAGGCTTCATCAAACGAAAGTCTAACGATGTCAAAACGCTTGATCTTGGTGGCGAATTGATATCGCTTAATTGAGAAATTCTGTTTTGTTTTGTGAATTTCTTATAGAGCATAGCCAAAATGAAGTGGTCATAGTCTAGTAGGTAATGGGAGACCGCTGTTCAAACCTAAGGACAGACATGACAAACAAAACAAAATTTGAAAAATGTATGTCTCTTGACGACTTCCTCCCAACAGCCTTCTGGCAAAAACTCTCGAGAGTGATATAAAATTGTCATTAAAAGTTTGTCAAATATCTGAGGTTTGTAGATCCACCCTCACCCACTCATGGTTAAAAATACCCACACAACATAGGTGCTATAAGTAAGTAGGTTGTAATCCTGACTAAAGGATTGGAATGACCGATTAGTTAAGCAACTTGGGTTGAAAAGCGTACAATGTCTCTGTTCCTCTGTCACGGGTCCACTACAGATTGTTTTCTTAGGCCAAGAAAAATATGCCTCCATTCAAACCTTTCCTGCTCTTTAAACATTTCCAAGTAGTAGACGTGAATACCTCTGTAATCTCTATTTAAACGAAGGTATAGGTGACGCCATGTTCATCAATTTTCAAGAGGATTCTATCAGAGGCTAATAATTTGGCTTTTATTGGAAATAATTTTTAAGGTTTATACCCCTAAACACCACCTTGCAAGTAAAGAGAATTGGTCCGCCTAGCAAGGATTAGTTATCAAAATAGAAGGTGATAGTTTCCCACACAATAGGGGCACGAAAGAAAACTACTTGTCGCCTTGAATACAGCAAAGCAAGGATCACTCTGGATGCTGCCGTGTTGTCATGTTAACTAGAGAATGTGAACAAAGAAAGTAGAATGCGATTGAGGTCCCAGTAGGGTATTGAGTAGTTAAGGCACACCACACGGGTGCTGTGAGAAGCTAGGTTGTAATCCTTACTAAATCGTTAGAATGGCCAATTAAGTAAGTCACGGTTTACATTCACAGATCGATGAACCTAACGAAGTGCTAAATATGAAGAATATGGAATGACACTTGAGGTTACAAGTAGTCTCTTGGTACACGAAACTGGCTGAATGTCCTACAGGGCGGCTTTGTGTGTCAACCAACGAAGATATTGATTTGAATTGCTACTACACATTGGAGACGAATATATGTCTCTTTCATGCTGCGAATCATGACTCCCTTTGGCTGTAAATATCTGAACGTCAAAGCTATGTAGTCAGGTTCAAAACCACTTTAGAATGCTACAGTTATCTCGTTCGGTGGCATGATTTGTTTTCTGATTATCCAAAAAAAAAAAAATTAATGAACGCTGTGAGGCTGGAAATTTTAATATAAAACCAAGGGTTTTACCATACTCAGTGAATTTCTGTTTAAAGATCTGTGTAGCACAGTGTAATTATGACGATTTTTTTCTTATTTTTCTGAATGCACATACAAATTCGAACAGGTTCAATAAACTTGACGTTTTAAGAAATTCAATTTTTTTTTTCACTCTGCCTCCAATTAATTTAAAATTCCTGACACGTCTTATGGATGGCGGTGCTGGGTAGATTTATGGTTGTAGCTGTATAGCGGTTAAATTCGTTAATTTTTTATTTTTAAAGACATTGAACTGATTTTTTATTGTTTAATCGGACTAATATGGTATAAATAACACAGAAACAAGGTTTATTTGCAAATTGATAAAAAAAATCGTTTTATTAAGGGTTTGTTTGCGTTTTATGAAGAAAAAAGGCCTGAATATGGTTTTTTTAACTGAATTAAAAAAATTTTTGTTTTTTTTTCATTTAATTTAATTAAATTAACTTAATTTGTAATTATACCAGCATAAATAATTATTAAATATTAATTTAACTATTTACGGATAATTAATCATTAAAACGTTATCGCCAACTCGATTACCTACCATTGCCAATCAAAACGAATCAAAATAAACGGCAAGCAGGCAGGCAGGCAGTAATGCTGATCCATGATCAACAACAATATCATGACAATTAGCGAATTAGCCAAAGACGCATAAAATATTTACTCAAAGATATAAAATATGGCTTGGCGCTGACTTTGACGACAGCATCAAATTGTTTTTTTTTGTAGAAGACAGAAATTTTAGAAACATTTTTTTCTTTTTTTTTTAAGAAAATGTCAAAAGTTACAAAATCTTATAAAACAAATGCAAAAAAAAAAAATGAATCAAAAAATTACAATAAAAAAAAACATTTTTTTGTTTGGTTTTCAAATGGCAAAAATAATTTTATTTCTCATAAAAACTCGCACAGAAGAATAAGAATAAATCCTGAGGCAATTGCTTAAAACTCATATTTCATGTCTCATGCACATTTCAGACTGTCAGTCAAAAAAACAATTTTTTTTTAAATATTTTGTTTATAAACCCCTTAACAGACCAGACCCACAAATGCAAAATGAATGAAGCAACAGCAGCAGCAGCACCAGCATCATTTTTTCTCAGAATTTTTGAAAATTTTTCTTTTATTCTGGTAGCTGATGTTAAAACTGTGATAACAAAGTTTTTTTTTTAAATTTATTTTAACAACTGCATCTGTAAACCTTGTTTAATTTCAGTAAAAAAAAACATTTTTTCCTGTGCTTTAAAATCGTATTTTAAACAGCCATCATCAGCATTATTATTAGCGCTGAGCGTCGGTATGCTTCAAACGGAATTTCAATGAAAATGTTGAATTTTTTTCATATCATTTTGAAATAATGTTATAACAACAAAAGAAAATATTTTTAACATAAATTTTATAAGATTGAACATAAAATTCATCACCCTAAAAAGCACGCTATTGAAGGCAAATATTGAATTCGGAAAAGGCAGAACATGTTGCTTTGCGAATACACTTTTTAGGAAATGTTGGCAATAGCAGCAGGCAGCTAGAAATAACGTCTTACAGATAGCAGCACAAGCTATACCGCTTAGAGGTTTAGATGTGGCATTGAGGACATTCTCCCATGATATTTTTTCTTTTGGATAACCAGAAAACAAACCATGCCACCGAACGAGATAACTGTAGCATTCTAGTGTGGTTTTGAACCCGACTAACTTGCCTTGGCGGTCAGATATTAACAGCCAATGGGAGTCATGCATGCGTTCGATTCGAGTTTGTAGTAGCAATTCAAATCAACATCTTCGTTGGTTGATAAACAAATCCGCCCCGTAGGACCTGCAGCCAGTTTCGTGTACGAACAGCCTACCAGTAAACTGCTGACCAGACTAATAGTCGCTAGTTTGTTAACCAATCCTTGCTAGGCTAAGGTTAACAGAGTGAATATTTGAAGCCCAATATCTCCAGTTCCAAAATTATTTGGGTTTTATTAGGGACACCTTAGGCTACAATTTGTATATAGTCAGATATATGCAGCAAGTCCCTGATATTGTATATTTGGGTGATTTCTTCCTTCACTATTTTTCGTATTTTCTGTTAACCACTTAACGTTACTCTGTTAACTCTAACATTAGCTCTGTTAAAATTTTTTGTTTTTGTCTTCGCTAGTTAAATTTGAATTTATCTTCACACTCATTGGTATATCCCACATAATTTTGGACTTAAGTCGGACTTAAAAAGTTTACTCTGTTAACAGTGTCTGGGTAGAATGGTCGATATTGTAGAAAAATTTTACTTGCTGTAGGCATCCCACTATATACCCATGGTAGCAAGGACTCCAAAATAGGTTTTCTTATGGTCGGTCGTTAATTGAGACCGGAGGTATAGGCGACATTTTGTTAAATTAGCAACAAAAAAAATAAGTGCTTTGTATAAATCGGATAAAAAAGGACTTATGGGACAAGTGGACTCAGTGGTCTGGATAGACATAGTATCAAGGATTCCAAAACAGTTCTCCTTAGGGCCGAGCTTTACTTGGGACCAAAGATATAGGCGACGAAACTACATATACATAAATTGGTTTAAATAGGATAAAAAATGAAATTGTGGGGAAATGAACTTAAAAATTTTACTAATTCTCATTGAGTTAATATATATATAAGTGATATATACATATCTAAGAAAATGTCGTATTTTTCGCAAGTTACATTTCTTTGATAGATGACTTGCATGTTGTAGGTAGGTGACTTGTATGTTCGAGGTAGATGACTTGCATTTTTCTTTTGTTGATGACTTGCACTTTTTGAGTCGATGACTTGCGTTTTTTTTGGTTGATGACTTGCATTTTTCTGGTAGGTGACTTGCATTTTTTTTTGGTAGATGACTTGTAGTTTTTGAGTCGATGACTTGCATTTTATTTGGTTGATGACTAGCATTTTTTTGGTTGATGACTTGCATTTTTTTGGTTGATGATTTGCATTTTTTTTGGTTGATGACTTGCATATTTCTGGTAGATGACTTGTATTTTTTTTGGTTGATGACTTGCATTTTTCTGGTAGATGACTTGCATTTTTTTTTGGTGGATGACTTGCATTTTTTGGTTGATGACTTCCATTTTTTTTTGGTAGATGACTTGCAGTTTTTGATTCGATGACTTGAATTTTTTTTGCTTGATGATTTGCATTTTTCTGGTAGATGACTTGCATTTTTTTGGTTGATGACTTGCATTTTTTTGTTGATGACTTGCATTTTTTGGTATATGATTTGCACTTTTTGAGTCGATGACTTGCATTTTTTTGGCATATGACTTGCACTTTTTGAGGCGATGACTTGTATTTTTTCGGTTGATGACTTGCATTTTTCTGGTTGATGACTTGCAATTTTCTGGTAGATGACATGCATTTTGTTTGGTAGATGACTTGAACTTTTTGAGTCGATGACTTGCAATTTTCTGGTAGATGACTTGCATTTTTCTGGTTGATGACTTGCATTTTTTTGGTAGATGAATTGCACTTTTTGAGTCGATGACTTGCATTTTTTTAGTTTATGACTTGCATTTTTCTGATAGATGACTTGCATCTTTTTTGGCTGATGACTTGCATTATTTTTTGATAGATGAATTGCATTTTTTTGTAGATTACTTACATTTTTTTTTGGTTGATGACTTGCATTTTTCTGGTAGATGCATTGCATTTTTTGGTATCAAGGTATTTGAGTCGATGACTTGTATTTTTTTTTTTGTTGAATTGCACTTTCTGAGTCGATGATTTGCATTTTTTTTGGTTGATGATAACTTCTGCTTTACTTGGGATGTGGCCGATCGAGGACTTTGTTGTTCCAGTACAAACACATAAAGTTAAATAGAATTGTAAGGATTTAATATTCCTTTTAGTTTTGCATTTACTGTACATTGTGACTTCAAAATTTCTTTAAGACGTAATTCAGTGACTGTTACCAAAAAAACTTTGTTTGTTGTAGTTGTTTTTGCTGTTGTTGCTTATCGATATAACAACAAGATTTGTAAGAAGAAACGAAAATAAAATTATTTCGTACTTTGTTTGCATGTTTCCCCCCCATCATAATGTTTATGTACGTTGTTTCACATGAAAATAATAATAAATATGGGGGTTTCCATTGTAAAGTCCCCCAAAGAAAAAAAAAAAAATATTTTCTTGTTTATTTCTTTAAATTCGATTTAAATTCTTAAAATAATTAAAGTTTTATTATTTTCAAGTTATTTAGTTAGCAATAATTGCATGGAAAGTCCCATATTTTTAAAGGGAACTTCGGATTTCCTTTTTTTTGCGTTTTATTGCTTTAATGTTATTGAAAGAAAATTTTTTGTACGTGTTTCCTCCACCAACCACCACCAACAACCTCATTGGCAACCAACAACCTCATTGGCAACCAACAACCACCCACCCAGCATACTCTGCCACTACAGAAATTTTGTCTCAATTTTTGTTGTTGTTATTGTTGTTCTGTATTACGTGTTGGTTTTACTTAAAAAGGATTCACATTACATTTCATACGTAATTTGGTTGCCTTAAAGTCTACTCTCGTAAATGCGTAACTAAGTCCCCTTATGTATGTCGCCGGTTTTCGGTAATAGAATATGATTTTTGCCTTTGGAATGGAAGGTGCTGTTAGCGGGGGTTATGGGATGGTTTGTGGAAGTATAATGTCAAAGTGAAATTATTTTTTTATGTCGTAAATATGCTTCTCGTTATTCAAAATTTTTTATTGTATTATCTTCTCAATAGGGTTCTCCCTCCATTCAATTCATTACGAGATGCGAAATTTTCTTTTTACATGGCATTACATTACATAATGCTTCTTTATAGGTGCCGGGGGGGGTTGGTATCGCTGTTTTGGGGGAAAAAATATTGAATTACAAATGCTTTAAATAAATAAATAAGCCATATTAGATGTTTTTGTTTTTTTTTTTTGCATAAAAAGAACACTTTTCAGTCCATTAAACAAGTGCAGGTCAAAGGTTATATGCGTGTTTTCAGGCAATTTGTTGTTAAAAAAGCGTGTTTTTATTAAAAATGAATTTTCAAAGTAAATCGATATTTTAGAAAAGGAACCTGGGAATTTTTAAAAGAAATTATATTTTAAAGGTCAAAGGTTATATGTATATGTTTTCGATGAACATTTTAAAAGAATTTCCTTTCAATAATGGAAATTCTCTTTTCAAAGTATTATATTAAATGAAACAAAAACTTGCGTATTTGAACAAAATTTTATTTAAAAGGTCAAAGGTTATATACGTTTTTATTTACATAATTGGTTATTACAATTCTTTAGCCAGGATTGAAACCAAGCTTCTCACACTACCCAGGCGACAGCTACAGTTGGACTTCAATTCCGAACGACTGATTTGAGAAACTTTTCATTGGAATTTTATTTTATTCTCAGAGATATTGAACTCAGTTAAGACAATATGAAATATGGAAACAGAAATTTCTTTTTACGATAGCCAAGAAGCTGTTCGTTGTCTTCTGGAAAAAACTCAACTCTGAGAGTAAAACAAAAATTGTGTTGAAAAGCTTCCCAAAAATCTGTCGTTCGGAGTCGACTTTAAACTGTAGATCTTTCGCCACTGATGGAGCAAAATTAACACACACACAAAATGGGTTATGAGAGTAGCTAGGTTGCAAACCTGACTAGATCGTTGTAATATTCGATTAAGTAAGTAAATTATTAAGTTGCAATTAATTTTGTCAAGCAACGATTTGAAGAATGTTCAACTAAAGTTTCGAAAAACGTAGTTGAAGATTATTTATTAGGCTGCTCATGGAAACTATTATTGTGCTAAAAATATTGCCTTTGCGGAATCTTCTTAACCTTTCTCAAAAGTTTTATAGCCTCAATAGCTTAATTAGCACTGTAGAAGCAATGCTTTTCAACAGCGAAAAACAAACAAATCAAGCTTTTAATAATGTTTTGTGTATTCAACAGGTTCTCTTTTGTATTTCCCATTAGATTTATGGCTTTTTAATGAGAATGAGATTTTTGTTTTTCAATTTAATTTTAAAATTTTATGACTTTTTTTTTAATTCTAAAGTTCTAATACCAACTTGTATTTATTATTATTTTTTTTTTCTCTTTTATTTTAGGTAAGAAAACGAAATCATCCCCATACGAGATACACGATCAGCAGCTACCAATAAATATTTCTTGAAAACCAAAAAAAAAAACAAATTTTTAAATTTTTAATAAAATCCAGTTCCACGCTAATATGCTGAAATTATCATAAATTAATGGATAGAGTGTGTGTATGGACAGACAGTGTTTCTCTCTCTCCAACCAACCAACCAATCAACCATATTAGCAAAATCAGTTAAAAGCGAAAGTGGACCAATTTTAATGGTTTTCAATTTTATTTTTTGTTTTGTTTTTAATTCTTTCAAATCAAAATCATAATGGACTTTTGAGAAATTGATAAATTAATGAATTTAAATAAGAAATTAAATTTAAAAAAAAATCCATAAAACAGAATAAAAATTTCAAAAAAAAAAAAAAATTATTCAAATTTGCGGAAGGTAAGCGAGTTTTTTTTTGTTGTCTTTCTTCTGACAAATATTTGTATACGTTTTGTGTCATTAGCCAAAACGGTTTTACTCAAACAAGCTAATGTTGTCTTTTTTTGGCCAGGTTTTTTTTTTCATTAACATTTTGACGTGTTTAATTTTTTATTTCTGGCCGTCATAACGTATTAAATTTGTTGTTTTTTTTTTTATTAATTTTGATTTTGATTTAAAACAACGCAACTTATTTATCAATTTAATTTAATCGCGCCATAAATTCTCAAAACAAATCAAGTTCAAATTAAGACAGTCAGTCAGACGATCATTAATTTATCAAAATAAAAAAAATAAAAAAATACAGAAAAAAACATGGCATCGAAACCATCGTCGAGACAACAGTAGCTAAAATTGAGAAATACTATTCTTAACTGCTTAAGTTGTTTAGCCGATGTATGTGAAGATAAATTCGATTTGAAAATCCAAGACGCAATCCATAAATTTTAGCAGTGCCACATTTGGGGTTAACAGTGCAAAATTTCCTCTTAACAGAACAAAATTTGCTCTCAACAGAGCACTGTTAACTATTTAGCAGTATCCATCTGAACAAGCCCACTTGGTCGAAACCACCCCTTCGAGTCAACAGTAGCTAAAGTTGAAAAATACTATTCTTAACTGCTTAAGTCGTTTAGTCGATGTGTGTGAATATAAATTCGAATTTGAAAATCCAAGACGCGATCCATAAATTTTAGCAGCGCCACATTTGGCTTTAAGAGAGCAATATTTCCTCTTAACAGAACAAAATTTGCTTTTAACAGAGTATTGTTAGCTATTTAACAGTATCCCTCTGAACAAGCGCACTTGGTCGGAACCACCGTCGAGTCAACAGTAGCTAAGGTTGAGAAATACTGTTCTTAACTGCTTAAGTCGTTTAGTCGATGTATGTGAAGATAAATTCGAATTTGAAAATCCAAGACGCAATCCATAAATTTTAGCAGCGCCACATTTGGCGTTAACAGAACAAAATTTCCTCTTAACAGAACAAAATTTGCCCTTAACAGAGCACTGTTAGCTTTTTAACAGTATCCCTCTGAACAAGCCCACTTGTTTGGGAGCTAATTTTGGGAAATACTCTAGGTCTATGAGTACCATACTATATGTAAAGGCAGGTTCCAAGGCCTCTTAATATAAGCAGCAACATAGTCACATATAAAGAGTGATAAGTTATGGAGAAAAAAGGCTTTGAAAATGCATATAAATCTTTTGCTTGAAAATTCTCTAGAAAGATCAGTGGCCATTTTAGGAACATATAAAAAATAGTACACCATACAGACTATATGCAAATGGTAGTCCATAGGGACCTCTTTCGAACCATGGTAGTAGTATAATTGGAATAATTCCGTCCTCCATCCCCATCAACCATCCTTTACATTTCATTTAATTTTCTTCACAAATAATAATGAGAATTATGTATATTTTATGTGAATAGTCTGCAATAATTGCAAAGTAGAAGACTAATCTACTATTGCCACTCTGAAACAGTTAACAGTGCTCTGTTAATAGCAAAGTTTACCCTGTTAGAGGCAAGAAGCTAAAAGTGTGGGTTTGCGTCTTTGGTTTTTAAATTCGAATTTATATCTTCATACACATTAATTACTAGTTATGCAATAGTTACAAGAAATCGCCCTTTATATACACTGTTTATCGCCTTAAGAACTTAAAGAAAAGTAAAAACAAAACTAAACAGCTGCATTATTTATCGACAACACGTACATATGTTTGTACGTTAGTTTCCAACTGCAACTTTTTAAACACGTGTTAACATGTTAAATAAATTCTCTTTCTCTCCCGCTAAAATAATTTATTCTTTAAAAATAATATTTTGTTGTTGTTGTTGTTTTGTGATTGTATTACTTTAATTAATTCTTTTTTTGTTGTCTAATTAACATTCGAATTTCAAAATAAATTGAAAGTCATAAAACTGTTCAAAATCTATTAACAAAAGGGCGGCAACAGTGGCACAGTGGAGCTTTACAGAGATTTATTTTTTTTTGTTACTTTTTTTGAGTGTGTAGTTTTGCAATTGTTAAGAGAGAGAGAGTAAGTGTGTGTATAAATTACAGAAAATAAAACAAAAACAGAACAGAACAAAACAGAAACTAGTTAAACTGGTTTCAATTAAAAAGAGGCAGCAAAAATGTTGAATTAAATTTAATGAAAAACGACAAAACATACCACAAATGTTCATACACTAGAGGATAAAAAAATAGCACTCGAAATGATATACATATGCAATCTCTTGTGTATGTAGTATCTATAAACGATTCTAATCACAAAATATGGGTTTTTTCAAGTCAAAATCAGATTGTATTTCCGTTTTCTCTCCATCCGGCGATCAGAAATGGTCTTTTGTTGTTACCTTTAGAAATGTAGATTGAAGCACAAGAGACTGAAGAAATATAATAAATAAGTCTGGGAAAGCGATAGCTGGTCTCGAAGTGTAAAATGACAGAGAAAAACTGGAAATTAAAAGAGCGTGGCAAATAGTGTCACTTCCAAACAAGCTCACATACCCAGAGAGGAGACTTTCAATTTCAGAAATCCTAGCAGAAATTAACTCAACAAAATCATTGAAGCAACTAATCTTACCTACCCACGTAGCTCTTTCTCACCACCCACGTTGTGTGGGTTAATTTTATCCACTGGTGGCGGATACCTACAGTTCAACAGCGACTTCGAACAGACTAATTTGTGGGAATTTACGCTTTAACTGATCAATGAAAAGTGCCCATTGACTTTCTAAACGACCGCTCGTATGCCCTTTTTAACTGAGCTTTCTTTCGCCTGCTTTTCGCTGCATTCTCAGTAACCCACACAGACTATTACTTTGGAACGCAACACAGTAATATACCGCCCTGTACCTGTTACGCGGCTCCATGAGGGACTTTCTGCACACTGAATCCAGTCTCGAGTTAACATAGTGTATAGTTAACGCAACCCTAAGGAAAACGTTTCCGGATAAGCTTCACCCTAAAGAATACGTTTCCGGAAAAGCTTCGGTAATCTGGATGGTCGCATATACTTGAGCCTGAAACACAGGCTTATGGTAGGTAGATAGGTAGAGGTGGCTACCTACCCAATGCGTTGGAATAACCACACTTAGACGTACATAAGGCCCATAGTGTGACCCCACAGTTTAAGAATTCCTCTAAAATTTGAAACATTCGAAGCTTCTGATGAGGCGGCCTAGACTGCCAATGTCCGTCATTGATATCATCGTCCACATAATAGACATGATGATGTGTTTTTCTCAACTGTCTTAGTACTGGGCATGTCCTCAGTAGATTAAGGATAGTTTTCTGCTTTTCATTATCTCTTCAGCTCCTGTAGACGTCCTAAGAACGCAGAGAGCTTATTGGACAGCATCACGGCATTTCTGAAGTACACTCCCGACACAGTGTTAGCCTCTATTCTTGACCTATTTGTATAGACTGTCTGATTATTATGCCACTGCCTTCCTATCAGAAAAATCTGAATCTGATCATATAGCCTTTGAAACCTGAGCCTAAATGTGAATGACCAAGTTGACAAGTTATGTACCAACTTTAACTAACTTTATGGCCTTCACTGTTGCATAGAAGTGTTCATTGTTTCGTTCTGTATGTGGTGGTGGTTTGATGGTGGTTATTATCGTTATTGTTCTTGATGTTGTTGTTTTATGCAGCAATAGTTTCTTTTTTTTAGTTTTTTATATGATCTGTCATTGTTGTTGTTGTTGTTTCATATTAATAAATAACTACAGTTTTAAACAATAATTAACAATTGTATTCTGTTCTGTTCTCTGCTGTTCAGTGCTGTTGTGTTGTATTGTATCGTGTTGCGTTGCGTTGCTGGTATTATTTTATCATCTGAGGTTTTATTTTATTGGTATCTAATGTGTTGCTGTTGCAATTATAATTTTATTATATGTATTCTTTTATTGTTATTGTTGCTGTAGCTATGTTCTTATTATATTGTTTGTTATTCTTTGTATTTTTAATTTCCATTAAAAAAATCCAAAAAAAAAAACACCAAAAAAAATTGCAAAAAACATTTCAAAAATTGTAACAGGTTAAGCAATTGTTGCTGTTGCTATTGCTGTTGTCGTTGTTTTTATTGTTGTTGGCATTTAACATTGAATTGAAGAAAAAAAAGCAAGCCCACACATATTAAACGTATATGTTGCACAAACTAATTAAGAGGCAAGTTTAAACGTAAGTGCTACGTACATACGTACTTAATGAAAATGAAAAACAAAAAAGAAAAATATTTTTTGGCTTTTGTTTTTCGCCTTCTTTCGTTTTTTTTTTAAGAAAAATAAAAACAAAAGTTTTTGTAACAACATTGTAATGGTGAACAATTTTCTGCCTCATGATTTTGAATTTCAAGTCATTTTTTTTCTTCGAATGCCGTACATAAAAATCATGCACCATTTAATAAACCCTCAACGACTTTTAAATCATCGTTAATACTAAGCGTTTTAACCATAAAAAGCGAAATAAAAAAACCGACATTTTCATACATTTTTTTTCGTTAACATACATTTTAATAGAAAAACTCTATCGATAACACAAGTTTGCATAGAAATAGTTATCGATAATCTGAATTTTCTTAAAGAAATTTTGTCGATAACGTAATTAATCGCTAACATGAATTGTAATAGAAAAACTCTATCGATAACAGAAGCTTATATGGAAATAGTAATCGATAGTCTAAATTTTTTTAAAGAAATTTGTCTGTAACCTAAACTTCTATAAAAGTTTAATCAATAACACAAAGTTTAATTGAAAAACTCTGTCTATAACACATGTGTACATAGAAATAGTTATCGATAACCTAAATTTTCTTAAAGGAATTTATCTAAAACCTAAACTTCTATAAAATATTTAAACATTTTCATTATGAAATTAATTGAATATCTAAATTCTTAATCGATAACATGAATTGTAATAGAAAAACTCTATCGATAACAAAAGTTTACATAGAAATAGGTATCGATAATCTAAATTTTCTTGAGGAAATTGGTCGCTAACCTAAACTTCTATACAAGATTTAAACATAAATTTCCAATATGAAATCAGTTGAATATCTAAATTATTAAGATAACATGAATATTAATAGAAAAACACTATCGATAACACAAGTTTACATGGAAATAGTTATCGATAATCCAATTTTCTTAATCAAATTTTTCGATAACCTAAAATTTTATATAAAATTAATTAACACAAAATTTTATTGAAAATCCCAGTGATAATACAATTTTATATGGAAATAGTTATCGATACCGCAAATTTTCTTGAGGAAATTGGTCGACAACCTAAACTTCTATAAAAGAATTAAACCATAACATGAATTTTTATTATAAAGTATAATATATATATAAATTCTTATAAAAAAAAGTTATCGATAACCAAAATTTCAATAGGAATACATACATTTTCTAAATAAAATCTTACAATTAATTTATGTATACATGTACATAAAATTTTTTTAAACCAAAAAATTTTCTATAACAAATTAATGTTATCGATAAATTTTTAATTAAATTTTTAACAAAAAAAAAAAAAAATTATATTAATGATAAATTTCTAATAAAATTTTTAATATAAATTTTATGTTATCGATAATTTTTTGAATTAGGGTTATTGATTAACTTCCACTAAAAATTAAAAATCGAGTAATTTTATTTACGCCAGAAATTTTTCTGTAAGAAATTTATGTTATCGAAAATTTTTAATAAAATTTCAAATAATCATTTTGTGTTATTGATAAATTTTCTATAATAAATTGCCGTTATCGATAAATTTCTTACAGAAGATTTCTGTTATCGATAAGCTCTAGATGAAGCTGATCTTAAGTTTTAATAAATTTTAATCATAAAATGACTTCAAAAAAAATATTGTCATTATGGTTTTTTGATAATTATCGATATTTATAGAGTGAATCATTACACAAGAGAATATTACGTTTGTTTATTTTTAATTTATTTTAGTTTGACTGATGAATGATTTCAATATTCAGTGTTTTTGTATAATTGTTGATCGTTTAAATCTTTTACAACCACATGCTGTTCATTTTTCTTGTACGACGAGTAGTTCTTTCCATTTTTAATTTTTATTTTCAAATTTTCTTCTTTTTTGGGATTTTGTGTAGATGTGTGTGTGTGTGTTTTTTGTAAATTTTTTGTTGATTTTATTTGACAATTTGTTCAAAATGTTGTCTAAACATGTCAACTGACAAAATGTTTTTCTGTGTTTACAAATTTTTTCTTCAACATTTTCTTTTCTTCTCATCGTTTTCTTTTCGATTTCATTTCAAAAATAAATCGTTTGTGTTGGATTTTTTGAAATTTTGTTTGAAGAATTTTTATGCAAAAGTTTTCTGATATTTAAACGCAGCAGCAGCCAGTGACTTAATAAATTGTTAATAATTTATTATTTTTTGTTGTTGATGGTTGTTGTTTTAGTGTTTACATTGAAGAAATAATTGCGAATGCATTTTTGTTTTGTTTTATCACAGTGCAGCACAGAAATAAATGCAACGAATTTCTTTTCTTTGCTTTTGTTTCATTTTGTGGCACAGTGTAACGTAACCACAAAAGTTAATAAAATATTGACTTGCAAGCCATTTAATTGTGAAAATATTATGAAAATACCTTAGTATTGTAAACAATTTGAAAATTTATGAATATTTCTTAAAGCATCGAAAGATATCAAATCAAGTTCGCGTGACTTTCGAAGATTTTCCAAGAAAAACCGTAAAAAAACTTTTCTAACGATGTGGGCTTCTCCTAAAGCCATAAATAATCTTCGTTGAAATGAAAAATGGACGTCAAGTAATATGAGCGAGCGAGCAGTGCTTTTTTAATTAATGAAATCATTATGAAATCGTTAAAATTCCAATATTCGCTTATGCTTCTCCTTTTTTTCTGTTCTCCTTCATCTTTTAAATGAACTGCACAAACGACAAATGAATGGAAGAACAGCAACTAATGACGGACTGTCACTCATCGTTATTAGAAATAGAAATTGAAAGTGTTACTCTATGCCACCATACATCCACACCATACACCACCAAGAGATGGAAATATTTGTTGCAAAATGTCAAATAACCGAAATGACTCCAATGCCATCCATCTATTATAAACAACAACAACAACAACCATTAGAAATAAATGAAGAAAAACAAGCAGTAGGAAAAGTAGAAGTGAATGAAGGAATTCAATATGCCCCAAGGGAATTTTTATAGTGAATTCAGTCAGTGATTTAAAGGAAAGATTTTCCAATATGTACTTATTTACTGTATGTCTGTAGCTTTCTTTAAAATCATCGATTATTTGCGTGTAGTAAGTCCAAAAATAATTAAATAATCTTTTCGAATTTTCGTTTATTCTACAAATAATTTATCGATAACTTCAAATTTAGTGTACAAGATTTATCGATAACATATAATTTTATTCAAAAAATGAATCGATAAGACGAAACTTATTAAAGAAAATTTATCGATATCTATAAAATCAATTTCTATAGAAAATGCTATCGATAACATTAAATTTTCTATACAATATAGAATATCGATAACATTGAATTTTCTATAGAAAATGCTATCGATAACGATGAATATCATATACAAACTGATATCGTTAACATTGAATCTTCTGTATAAAATTCATCAATAACATTGAATTTTCTTTAGAAAATACTCTCCATAACATTGAATTTTCCATAGAAAATGCTATCGATAACCTTGAATTTTCTATAGAAAATGCTATCGATAACCTTGAACTTTCTATAGAAAATGTTATCGATAATATTGAATTTTCTATAGAAAATGCTATCGATAATATTGAATTTTGTGTAGAAAATGCTATCGATAACATTGAATTTTCTATAGAAAATGCTATCGATAATATTGGATTTTCTGGAAAACATGCTATTGATAGAAAATGTTATCGATAATATTGAGTTTTCTATAGAAAATGTTATCGATAACATTGAATTTTCTATAGAAAATGCTATCGATAACATTGATTTTGTATAGAAAATACTATCGATAATATTAAATTTGCTATAAAAAATGCTATCGATAACACTGAATATTCTATACAACATGTTATCGATAACATTAATATTTCCATGGAAAATGTTATCGATTACATTGAATTATCTATAGAATATGTTATCGATAACATACAAATGAACAAGCAGGCAGCTTTCCTTACGGATCATGGTCAAAGAATTAATTCTTTTAAAGCGGACTTTTGTTGAATAATCTATTTGGGAACCTCTGCCTAAAGAATTTATAATGCATCAAGAGTGTTTTTATTTTCAATTTATTATCGTTTTTCATTGATATTATGTTGGTGGCACTTCATTGCAGAACGCATCAATTGTGGCATTAGAAAACAAACGAATTTAATAGAGCCAGACACTCAGTCAGGCAGTCAGTCAGTCGGTCAGCCAGTCAAGCCAAGCCAAGTGACGACAATAATGCAGATTGATGCTTTAAGTTGGAGTGTAAAATAATGGATGGACACAATGACTGACCATTCATTCCATTTTATGTTTCATTCATAATCGTAAATATTTCTATTAATTCTTTGCATTTCTTTTTCTTCTTTATTTTTCATTTCTTTTCTTTTATAGAAATTTATGAAATATTCCATAAACTTTTAAGATCGCAAATTGAATACTTGAAGTCTTGTTTGTCTCTGTCTGAACGTCGTAAACACATAGTATTTATGATTTTAATTGTGAAAAGAAAAAAAAGTCTTCCGCGTTAAAATATTTTAATTAAAATTTTAGTGCAGTTGACGTCTTTAGCGTTTTTCTTCATCTATAGGGCATTGTATTTGATAGATTATGTTAGGGTGAATAAGTTTTGTTGGTCTTACGGCTCCATTTCGAAGCTGATTGTAGGAAAAGGTGATGAATATATCTGATCATTACAGCCTTTTAGTAAGGATCACAATTAAATATCTTACGCCACCCATGTTGTGTGTGTTAATTTTTAGCCATCATTGGCCTCCGAACGATAGAAACTATTCAAGGCAGTTTTACTCTCAGAGTTTTTGCCAGCTTAAAGAAAGTCGCCGAAGCAGCGACTTTTTCAATGTTTCGTTTTGTTCAAGAGGTCTGAGCTGGGGTATGAGCCGCAGGCTACTAGACTGCAACGACTTCTTAACCGATAAAAATTTACATTTAAAGAGAAATTAAATAATTTTTGGCCTTTTAGAAGTGTTGCTACAGCCCCTGCAGTGAAGGTTAAAGAGTAAAGACATTTACACCGGCTATGACCTTGTGAACTATGAGCCATGAGCTTGGAAATATAGTGGGAATAGAGTGATGTCTTTGTAAGTTACAGTTTTCCTTTTTTATCTTATCACACTGTAGCCATAGGGTATTTGAAATGCCACAGGAAGAGATGCTTATAAAAAAAGTTATCGATAAACAAAATTTCAATAGGAATATTAGTCGATAACATATATTTTCTAAATAAAATCTTACAATTGATTTATGTATGTACATAAAATTTATTTAAACCAAAAAATTTTCTATAATAAATTTATGTTATCGATAAATTTTTAATAAAGTTTTTAACAAAAAAAAAATTATATTACTGATAAATTTCACTGTAGCCATAGGATAATTAATATATCACAGGAAGAGATGTCGGCTGTTATTTTAGGACAAAAGATGTCAGCTTAACAAATGACAGATTCCACATCCATTGAGGTCCTCAGTTTTTTTTCATTTTTTTGTGAGGTCGCTGTATTCCACTGCGTGTGGAGTTACGGAACCTCAAGTAAACACGTTAAACTCTCAGTTCCTGTGTGTCTGTTGTTATGGACAGGAAAATATCTCTTTGTACAATAGCTGAGTGCCCAAAAAATAAACTTTTTTAAAACCTATACTGGGTCTGAACTGAATAAATGAAGCAAAGACTTGATGTACTCCGGTTCTCTAAAAAAAAACTGTGGCTCATAAAAACAAATCAAAAATTCTACTAAATATGTAAATGCTTGTGATAAATAGAATTCCATATTTAATTTTTACTTTTCGGTTTGATTTGTTAATTAATAATTAATGGAGGCGATTAATCATTCGTTCTTTAAATATTTTTTTTTTTGCCTAACAATCAATCTTCATTGATACATAAAAAGAAATACAACAAAAAGAAAAACAAAAAATGTTTGTCTTCTAACGTTTTAAAGAAAAGCCACCAAAACGGTTATAAAACAAACAACCATAAAGGCTGTCATAAAACAATTTGAAAAAATACGAAAAAAAACTGGAAAAGCATCAAGAAAAACTAACGATAATGGCAACCAAAATGAAATGTTGTTGGCATATTTGCAATGCGTGTCTGAGCTTAAGAAAAAAATAAAAAAAAAAATTAAAAAATAAGCCACACAGATATTGAATAAATTAAACGAAATACTCAACACGACTTGACTCGACTCGACTCGACTCAATTCAATTTCAATTCAATTGAGACTCAATAGTTGGAAAATAAACGATGCCTCTTGCCACCAACCAGATACACAGACCCGACCAGACCAGACCAGACCAGATGCATGAATATGCCAGCCTGTGAATAATTTCTCTCTGCATGAAGAATATTTCGGTATATGTGAGTGTGTGCAGGAAAAAACAACAAAATAAAATGCAACAAATTAAAGAAAAAAATCCACAGAATAGAAAATGAAATGAAAAACGTATCAATTACTGCCGTTATAAACTCCATTGAAACACACACACTCAAACACACACAAAAGCTCACAAAAAAAAAAATGAAAAAGGCACCAAAAAAATGAAAAAAGAAGAAATTTGTACGCAAGTTATTGTTTTAAAGCATAAAACATATGTACATACAGATACATGCATATTCATTTATATTCATATACTCACACACACACATAACTAGCCAGACGACAGATGTCTTATTTCGTCTATGAATGGCAAGTTTTGCCATGCCATGCCATGTCAAGCTATGCTATATTAAGCCAGTCTCTCTCCATATGTGGCTGTGTGTTTACACAAAGTGCGTTGCAGCAGTAGTTGTCCAGACATTGTTTCTCTGCATTTGAATAGAGTCTGGCAATATGAATATGCATGTGTTTGGTTATGCATGCAGTCAGAGTTCGGTTGCAATGCCGGCCCCTCTTCCCTCTGCTGCTTCATTTATATTTTAAAAATTGGCTTAAAATGTATCCGCTTTTAAATGATATTCAACAAGCGATAGGCAAATGGGAATGGGTTCCCTAAAAAAACGGAATTTTTTTTCTTTTTGTTTTGGTTTATCAAACCCTACAACAATTGCTCTGGAGTTTTGGCAATGGTTGCCATCGTAATCTCTTATTGTTTTAATTCAATTCAATTTTTGTTTCACTTTTTTCTCCCCATTTTTATTTTCGTCTTTAAAGTCAATACAAAATAAGAAATCGGAAGTTTCAAATTCAATTTCTCCTTAACTAGTCAATCTAGGAATGCCTCAAACAGCTGCTTCCGCAGTTTGAGCTAACATAAGCAACGAACAGAAAACAAGCCTCTCTTGAGCAAGAGCAGGACTCAGTAAACACAATTTCTCATCATTACAACCACCAGCCACTTACCAATATATCTTTACATTTTCAATCCATTTCAATTCCAATACATTCGAGGCAACCCTATCATTCTAGAACCCACTGCCGTAAACAAATATTCTGTTTATCGTCGAAATCTTTTTTAACGACGCTGTGAAAATAAAAGCAAAGAGATAATAAGACTACAGTGGATGACAGTTGGCAACCCTATCATTCTAGATCTTTTGTTTATCGGGTAAAATGTGTATAATGAATCTAAAGAATGGAAAAGAAGGTGTAGGAAATGACCTAAATTCTTTAAAGTAATGAAAAGAAATGAAAAAGTGTGGAATCCTAGAATAGCTCACTGACTCGGTAGAGGGCGAGATAGAAGATTATTTGTAAGCTCCTTATGTCGTTGACTGCTATGGATTCTTACTATTTCAATTGGTAGAGCAACAGCTCACGGAACTGTAAAATATTTCCACATTGTAGAGATTCCTATTGACAGAAGGATATCATCATATCAACTACATCAACACAACACTTCACAAATCTACCATCTGGTATTACTTCAAGGATTGGTTATTAGTCTCGTGATGGTATTGCTCTATTGTTATTTTCTTATAGAGATCCCTATGCACTGTGAATAAAATGTCAACAGTACAGCCCTCTTTTATAGAGAGCGTCTCTCTCAACACTGGTGTCCTGGCTTTCAACAATATACTGTACATTGACAGTACTATACGGTGCACTGTACGGTGTCAGTACTGTATGGTGTCACTACTTTACGATGGAATAGAATAAAACTTACTCCATTTGCCATTCGAATATCTCTAACAAGGGATGTAACTGAGTTGAAAGTATAATAGAAATTGTAGGCAAAAGAAGAAGTTCAGGTTACGGAACAAAGTTGTTAATTAGCGTGACCAAAGCAATATAAAACGTAACGAAAGTTCTACGTCACGTAACAACATTATTACGTTACGTAACACAATTATTACGCCAAGTGGCAAAACCATTACTTCACATACAAATATGTTTACATCTTGTAACACAACAATTCCACCACGTAACAAAAGCGTTTCGTTAGGTAAGAAAATTATTACGTTACGTAACAAAAAATCAATATGTAACTGTAACTGACCCATTACATAACGTAAGGAAACAATTGTTTTCACGTATTACAATTTTTACGTAACGTAGCAAATGCATGATGTTACGTAATAAAACCACTACGTTACGCAGGCTATTCTTTTAGTTCTAGGACAATTTGATATTGATTGTTACATAATTCAATACAGCAGTTAAGCATTTACTACAAAACAATTAATTTTGAATTAACGAAGGCGTCTGGGAAAATAGTAACACTGCACAACATAAGTATGCTACGAGTGTTTTTGTATATTATTAAAGAAAAGGCAAACGTATGTACATGAAGTAACATTACCTACCCCGGGGTAATATATCATCAGAATTTGAAATAAAAGAAAAAATTCCATAAGCCTATACTCGTACACGTTAAACTCCAAAATGATTCAACTCTTCCACTTCAAACGAAACACCTAAAACCATTGCATAAAAGGAAAGAAGAGAAAAAAATCGTCGTATACTAAGAGGGATGGCAACATGAAATTAAAAACTCCATGAGCAAATAAAATATGAGCTTCTGAACCTGTATACGAAACCGCAGGTATTGGGGAGGGACACCAAGCGAAACAAAACAGTTCAAATTTAAGTTCAAGGTAAAAAAATTTACAACAAAAAGACCACAAAATTTTTAAAACCTCTGATGCGTCAACTTGAAAAAGAATTTTTTTCCCTTTCCTTTGTTTTCCTCAGTTAATTTGTTTTGTTGACTTTTACGGTTTCCAGGTAAATTTAAATTTAATTTTATTTTTTTTTTTATTTTATTTTACACTCGTACAATATTTACAACAGCATTATTAAGGCAACAACTACTATTGCTTAACGTACATTGCCAAACAGGTGATGGTGTGAGGTGAAGGTGAATAAGAACACACAGGCGACAATAATTTCAATGTCTCAAGATGACAGCCTTATAGAAAAACGTAAATCGATTAAATTTTTTGAATACTATGGCCTTTACTATTATACTATTTATACGGTATTACGTCACGTAAGAAATACATTGCGTCACGTAATGTAATACATTACATCACGTTAGTAATACATTGCGTCACGTAATGTAATACATTACATCACGTTAGTAATACATTGCGTCACGTAATGTAATACATTACATCACGTTAGTAATACATTGCGTCACGTAATGGAATACATTACGTCACGTTAGTAATACATTGACTCATATAAGAATAACATTTCCGTAGGCATCCCTCTATGATTTCTTTCCCATCGAATAGGAATGAAAGTTGAGTACTTCATGTACAATTCTAAATAGATGGAGATTGCTTCCGGATCTAATTTGATGGCTCTTCGATAAAAATCTGTCACGACGAGATAAGATTTTTATATGAGGAAAATAAAGAAAAAAAAACTAACAGAATAATGATCTTCAGGCCGAAGTTTCAGTCATTTGCCGACTATACGTTGGAGCTTCAAGTATACAAAAAGTAAAAGTCTTGCAAATTACTTACACATTAGCGATCCCGTTTAATGCATGCTTGATTTCTCTGAACGCAATGGCGAGTTGCTATAATGCCAGCCTATTCCTGGGTGTGGGTTAGCTGAAACGGTCGCTGAGCTGCTCATGTCTAACATGGATCATATGATTGGTCAACCGTTCTCTTCAATTGAACTTTGCTGTAAACACATCTGTGCTATAGCGCGGCACATTTCCAATATTGCCTGCAGTCGGAAAGTGGGTAAAACGTAGACCCACAACATGGGTGTTATGTGAAGCAAGGTTGTAATCCTGACTAAAGGGTTGTAAAATGACCAATCAAAAAAGTGTATTACACACATACATACATAATTTGTCATTACAAACCTTCAAACAGAATTGCAACCTAGTTGCTCACCCCACTTATGTTGTGTGTCTTAATTTTATACATGAGTGGTGGAGAGGGACCTACAGTTTAAAGTCGACTCCGAATGTCAGATTTTTTGAGAAACTCTCATGGCAATTTGTATTTGTTTTTGCCAGAAATCTGATGAGAGGAAGTTTCCGAAGTAAAAATTCGATTTGCTGGAGATTGCCTGAACTGGGGTTTGAACCGTGGCCTCTCGTCTAATAAGCCAACATACTACCTACCTCCTGCGAAGTCGCCGTGGTCTAGTAGGTAGTGTGTCGGCTTATTAGACGAAAGGCCCGAGTTCGAATCCCAGGTCAGACATCAAAAGGAAAATATGAAAATATTTCTTCGGCGACTTCCTCTCAGCAGATTTCTGGCAAAAACTCTGGGAGTAAAAATTGCCATGAAAAGCTTCGCAAAAACTGTCGTTCGGAGTCGACTTTAAACTGTAGGTCCCGCTACTCATGTATAAAATTAACGCACACAACACGAGTGGTGTGAGAAGTTAGGACGTTGTACAATGGGTCAATTCGACCTCCGGGTACTGTACTTGTCACAGTTGACAAGTACACGTCCTCTAACCTAACCTACCTCCTGCTTATTCTCAGAGTTTTTACCAGAAATCTGGCTAGAGGAAGTCGGCGATGTAAACACTCGATTTGGGTTTGAACCGAGTTGAGTGTTAATAAGCCAACATACTGCCTCCTAGACTACGGCGATTAAATGTATTCGAACCTCTAAATGATGGGTTTCTGATACAAATTGATTTGTATGTATCTGAATAAGTGATAAGTTCAGCTCTTTCCAAATCATATTCCTGAGTATTTATCGGCATAGGTGGTTTTGGTATTTCAGACAGAATCGATTGATTAGACTTATCGTACCTAACCTAACATATAATGTTTTGCCTGTGACATGGCTTAAAACTTTTTTGTTTGCCTATTTTCTTTACGTTTTAACCGTTATAATAATTAAAAACTGAAAAATTTAAAATTAATCACCAGTTTTCTAATACTCTCGCTCTCTCTCTCATTGAATTTGAATTTTTCAAACTAAGCATGTGTGTGTGTGTGTGTTCGTTAATAACATACATTCCCTAAACCTGCCTTTTAGTGTTAGTGTGTGGTGTGATGTTGTATATATTTACGTCACAGTTGTTCTAATTCAAATACAATAAATTATCGTATTAACTCGGCTTCGTTTTTTTTTTGTACGGATAGTGGTAGTGGTAGCGGTAGTGGTGTTGGTAGGTATACGTATTTGAAATTTGATCTGGTTTTTGGTTTCAAAGTTTTTTCTTTTTCATTCTCCCTAATTGGGTTAAACAGACGCATTTAATAGAGAAAAACAGGTTCCTGTTACTATTCTCTGGGTTTGTTTGTTTTTGTTTTTCAATAAGTTTTACTTTTTAAATCAACATCAATCTGTTAATTAATGATCATTAGTGTGTGAGACCATAATTAATAAAAAGATGGGAGTATTTTAAAGGCCTAGTTTTTGTTTTTGTTCTTATTTTTTATTATTAAGTGTGTGTGTGTATTTGTGGAATTCCAAAGTGAATGTTGTGATTGATTGCAATGCAAAAGAAGAGGAAGCAGACCCGTTTTGTTTTGGTTTGGGATGCTGTTGAAGTACGAGTATGTTTTATTTTTGTTTTGTTGTTTCCGTATTTTCGCTCTCTCGCTCTCTCTCTCTCTCTCTCTGTCTGTCGCATATATAGTGCATTTCATATTACATATCCGTATACATGTACAATTGTTTACTTTTTTTTTTCAATTTTTAATAATAATTTATTGATCAATTTACACTTCATTTTTGTTGTTTTGTTTTGTTTCGCTTTGTTTTGTTTTGTTTTGTTATGGTTCGGTTTCGCTTTCAGTTTCAGTTCCAGTTGCAGTTTCAATATCACTTACGCTGTCAGATTAAATTTTTATACACACTGTGCTACTGTTGTTGTTGTCGATTGTTATTGAATATTTGTTTTTTTGATTAAAATTTTAAAGCATTTCAACTGCCATCTCTGCTTAACGGTCGGTCGTTTTGTTATTAATTTCATTCGATTATTTATTTTATATTTTTAATTTATTTTTTTTTGCTTTTAAATCGTGATTTATTTGAACAGTTTGAAAAGCCTAAGCTTGTCATTAACCGTTTTTGTTAAAAATTCAATATTTTTTAAATGATCAGAAATCTCTTGTTAGATCAATACGTACATACATACATATTAAAATATGAATTTATGAAAATTATTAATAATATTTTTGGTTTTATTTCGATTTTGATTTCGAGTTTCTTGTTTTTTTTTTTTGACATACGATCGGAACCGCCAATTTGATAAATCACATCTCCAAGCCATCATCATTGTTTGTTTTGCTCTTTTTTATTTCTTTTTAATTTGTCAGTGTTTGAAAAGAATAATTTAGTTTGTTTTTTTCTTCATCTTCTTTTTTATTTTAAATTATGTATGTTTTGTTAACATAATAATGGTTATTTAATATATTCAAGTCACGCCCCCCCCCCCCCTCCACATGTCCAAATGTCTAATAAAACAAAAATCTGTTATGGGCCAATAAATCATGGTCACGCATAAAATCAGACAAAAAGAAAAAAAAACACAGACATGAACCAGACGAAATGGCATGGGATTGAAGAACATATAGGCTAACATCAGTGAAAATGGCTGAAAAGTTATAGAAAAGATAGTGACCAGAGGCACATATCTAAGATTTATGATTCGTATGTACTAGGACGTCCCCGTAGTCTAGTAGGTAATGCATTCACTTAATAGACGTAAAGTCCGGGTTCGTATCCCAGGACAGACATCAAAACGAAATTTGAAAAAAAAAGAAAATATTTCTCCGGCGACTTCCTCTCATCAGATTTCTGGCAAAAACTGTGAGAGTAAATAACCCTGCCATAAAGAAGTTTTTCAAAATCTGTTGTCCGGCGTCGACTTCAAACTGTAGGTCCCGCCACTCAAGTATAAAATTAAGGCACACAACATGAGTGATGTGAGAAGCTAGGCCGCAATCCTGACTGAATGTTTGTTATGGCCAATTATGTATGTATGTATGCACTAGGAAGTATATTTAAAACTATGCTTACAGATATATTGCAATACCATATAAAGGAAAATATGATCTGGTTAAGGAAATCTCGAATATCTGGTCACAATACCCTCTCTAGTGTATTTCTTATTCGACCTGTCTCTCATAGTTGTAAGCATGGCCCCCATGGCAACAGTCTGCAATACAATAAAAAGTATATCGCTGCTATTGCATTATGTGATAGGATACACTGGTGATCTGGCAGTAGCTGTTTGTGGTACCTACCCTAAAGCACACTAAAACTGTAGTAAATATGGCCTGAAAGTGAATCCATAGAGTAACATATTTATGCTGTTTCTAGAACATACCGATATACCCGGGAAGCCAGACCCTTCTGAACGTCATATCAACGTCCATGCTTGTCCCCTAATTCTAGGCGAATGCCCATCATATCTGACTATTGGCAAGGAACTTAAACCGAAATTATGTATTTTGCACAGAAATTGGTCACAATTGGAAGGACAGGCCACGTAATCAGTCCACAATAGGTCCCTATTGCCCACAATAGGTAATAAATTTCGCTTGACAATTTAAAAAACGTGTAGAAAATAGAACTCGGTTAGGAAAGACTAGGGGAGATGACACTAAGAAGAGATGACAGCCAATAGTATGAGTCCTTTCTGTGTGGAAAATAGAACCCGGTTAGGAAAGACTAGGGGAGATGACACTAAGAAGAGATAACAACCAGTAGTATGAACCCTTGCACAACTTCTACAAAAGTTGCTAATCAGAGGAGGAGGAAGAGCTCGTTCTTTACTTAATACGTCACTAGTCACCTCTAAAAGTACTGGGAATCACTTCTAAGCATTGCGAACATTTTCTCTGTCACTGATAAACAGCAAACATCTGGCAGACATACATTATATGTATGTCACACGCCACCTTTCGAACGACTCTCGAGTATGTAGTTTTTGTGCCAATGTATTATGGAGGGTTCTTGAGCCGAGAGGTCTATCCCAGGTAATAGTGTAGCTGCAGAACTTTTTAGAGCAGGCACATGTTTATCGAATATACATGGGTATAGTTTTACCGCTAACAAATTATAAACTGAGAAATAATCCTGCTTCGTTGTCCGATTCACCTGATTTGTAAATCCGATAGTTACCATACTTAAATTAGGTCACAGAGACATCTTAATCAAGGGTAATTGCGTTAGGATAGGATGCAAAAATTACTTCTGTGGATGTTGTAAATCGATCGGATGAGGAGTATTTGTCTCTGGCTCGGCAAGCACTTCCCCCATTTGGGGGATCGGTTATTAAATCCATTAAACTTTCACACTGGTTTTCAACTTGATTCTGAGGGAACCTTGATTTAAATGTAATATCAAGATGCTTATTGTTAAGACCGGTTAATAGGAACATGTCAGCCAGCCTCTGGCGCATCGTCTCATGTGGTGTAACAATGAGCTGCTATATGTATTCACGTGGGCAGAAGTGCCAGACAACTGTGTAAAAAGCTGAAAAAAAATTTTTGGGTGACTATATACTAGATGGTAATGATGTCCTTAAAGGAATAGAAAACAGAAAAAGAGAAAGAACAGAAGAGAAGGAGAAAAAGAAAAGACCGTTTATTGGTTAAGAGGCCTCTTTACTTGTAAAAATTAACAAATATTTCCAAGAAATTCACATTTTGGGGGGGTATTTGTACCATTATTATTTCTTCTGCTTAAATATTAGGACAGAAACAAGGCAAATTCATATAAGGTAGCCGCAAGTCTACAACAAGTACAACAATGCAAAAACAACAGGCATTTTGTTTTTGTTAAACCTCCATTCGGATGTCAAAATAGGAAGAAAAAAAATGGAAAAGAAAAAAAATTAACAACAACACACAAACGCACAACAAACACACACAAATTTTGACAGCCCAAGACAAGTCAGCTGTTTCCTCAGGGTCACTTGTTATGAATTCGCTTTGGACAGAAATTTAAACCCTTTTTTTTATTTTTTAGTGATTTTTAGTTCAATGAACTGGCTTTATTTAAATGAAAATATTTCCATAAATTTTTTGTTTCACATTTTTTCAAAATTTATTTGAAATTTTTTTGTCGTATTCTTCTTCTTTTTATTTAATTTTTGACGTTTAAGCTTGTAAGTGGATACGATGGTTGAATTTAAATTCGATGACTTCACTGGACTGACTGAGTGTGTTTTTTGTAAAGGTTTTTAATTGCATTACAAATGCAAACAAAACACTCTCATCTCTTATAAATTCAATTCAAAGGAAATAAAATAAAATACATTTATTGTTTTAAACACAGTAAAATGTTCATTAAACTTTTGAGTAAAAGCAAAAATAATAATATAAATGAGTGTCAGCAGTTAATTGAAAAACAAAATTAACAAATAACGGATCATGCTTTTAGTGACTTCAACCTTGTCAGTCTGGTAGGGTTGCCAGTTGTTTCTATTTTAGCTGAACTGCCATGAACCATTCAATTTAATAGCCCAAGAATGCGTAAAAATGTTTAAAACAGGTTACTCAAGCGGTGATTGAAACGCGGACGCTTTTTGAGCCTTATCTGGCTTGGATGCGGTCGTTGTAATTCACTTACTTTGCAAGAAAGTGGCAAGATTGTAAAGAAATTTAAAGAGATTGGCAGCTTTATTAATGTACGGATGTGGCCAGAACCCTTCTGTAGAGTGGGGGTACATCTTTAGAAAAGTATGCTCAACGGAAGGGAGAGTAAAGAGAAGCAAAGACTCCTCCGAAACCCAGTGAGTTTTAGGCAATGAAAAATGTTGTTGGAAAACTACCACAAGAGGAGATTTGAGTCATGCCTTAGACTAACAAGAAGTAACCTGAGTTCGTTAACTGAGTTTCTGACAGCCCACTGTATACTCAGATTACATTTATTTTGAATGGGTGTTAGGGTCTAATATTTCTAAAGACTGTTTTTGAATATAACGATCAATAGAAATGAAATGAAAAACTCTTTCCAAAGCTACTGTAGTCCTAAGAGTATGCAGCATTATTTCGCACATTGTCAGCTTAAAAATATGCTTTAAAAAATACTCATTTTTTAGCGTACGTTTTAAACAAATTTGAAATATAGAGACTCTTTCTCCTCTCGTAAATATATTTCGAAAGTTACTGGGGTCCCAAAAGTATGCAGCTTTATTTCGCACATTGTAAGCTTAAATATATGCTTTAAAAATTACTTCTTTTTCTGTCAGCCTTGATGTATGTTTTAAACAAATTTGAAATATAAAGACTCCTTCCCATCTCTCTCTCTGTTTCTCTTTGACATGTTTGTGGTTCATTTATAAACAAGATTAACGGAGCAAACAAAAAAAACAACACAGCCATCAAACTAGTTGCATGCAACACTTTCTGTTGCTTTTTAGTTATTAAAGATTCATGTGGCGTTAAAAATACAGCCAAACTGCTGCGTTGCAAGTGTAAATACTACAAAAACAATAACAAGAAAAAAATACAACAAAAAACAAAAACAAGAACGTGTTGAGAAATTTGTTGTTTTTTGTTTGTTTCATTCACTATTTGGAATTGGCCTGTTTTTTTTGGTTTTCTCTCTCTCTGTGTGGCTTTAAAGCCAAAAACAAAACACATACAAGCATACTTACATACTTCTGTACATACAAAGAAAGGCACAGTAAGAACGGCTGTGGCAACAAGTGGCAGCAGCAACAGACGTCGTAAATGATTTAAAAAATAAAAAAATCAGAGGAAATGAAATTAAAATTTAAAGGATTTCAAAGACTTGGAAAAATGTCCCGATATTCAATTTATTTTTTTGTTCTTAAGCTTTTAATTATAACGCTTCAGATTTGTGACAGCCGATCTTATTATTACTGTGGTAAACAGGTACCATAGTATTGCGACCATACGACCTGTTGTACTTCCTTCTAACTTCATAGGGCATTCCTATATTGTCTCCTCTAAAGCCCTAACAGACCTCAGTCTGCCGTTAGGTGGTATCCTCTGTTATTCACTGCCTGAATATGGGTCGCATGCCGAAACAATATATTTAGAAGAAAAAATAAAACTTTTAAAAAAATCGCCTAAAAGTTGGCAATCATTTTTCAAAAGCGCATCAAAGCTAAAAAACTTGTAATAAAAAGTAAAAAAGTTTTTCTTCTTTTCAAAATGCGATTGTAAAAACATATTCTTAAAATACTTATGCAAACAATAATTTAAAAAATCAATCCAGCCTATACAAACATAAAAGTAGGCTTCGTTCAAACTTAAATACTTTTCTAGAGCATTGTTTTTGTATTGCCATTTAAAACTAAAAACGGCGTCATTTGTTTTAAATGAATATCTTTCTTTTAAATATCTTTTCTTTGAATAGTCCTTCAAACCGCCTAAATGTATACTATAAGAAATTTCCAGTGCTTCGCAAAGAAATATAAACGGTGTCATTTGTCTTTATCTTTAATTTCCTTATAATTAATTCGCCTACAAAGAAAAACGCCCCTTAGGTTAGACTGTAAATGATGGTGTAACTTTTTTGTGTTTGTTTTTAACGTTATTACCTTAAGGTATACTTTAATTTTTCTTAATAATTCGGATTCCTTGAAATTGTTTCAATCATTAAAATTTTGAGGGAATAAGAGGAATGAAGTGATCAAATTTCATATTTTAATTGTATTAAATGGTCAGAAACCATTAACCGCCTGGAAGTAGGCAACATTTTTAAAATGAAGTAGCAAGTACAGGGCAAAGTTTCATAGACATTGTTGTACTCTCTAGGGATGTAACAAATAAGGTTATTCCTGGTCACATGGGCAGTACACTTAAACTAATCTTTCTTAGAAGATGTTGCCGTTTGATCACTTTGTAGAGGTCACCCGAGTGAGTTTGTAATTTCAGAGATAATTCTGTCTTCCGTTGTTTGTTGCAACGCAGAATCAGTTTGATTTCTTTGAAACTTTCAATATTCAGTGCACAAAACGCTGTGTAAGTCACCGTTCAAGTCTTTGTACTTTTAAGAGTGCTTAGATGGAGCAGCTTTGAAGCCACAATCTAAACAGGGTCAAACAAGCAAATCTATTATTTCATGGCCTATTTTCTCTTCTATCTCTTTTCAAGGCTATCTGTTAGAGAACTTTATTGAATTCGTTTGGCGGCTTACTGATGACCGTTTCCAAATTGTATTACGAATTTACGAAAACAGCACAAACAGTTTCTTTATTAAATTGGGTTTCGCTAACCAGCAGGAAGAAACATTTTTTTACTCATATTTCCCCGTCTCATCAATATTTGTGGCGTAAAATTAAATTTAAAAAACAAAATTAAATTGAAAAGTTGTTTTTCTTATTGAATTTATAAAGAAAAAAACTAGAAATTTAATTCTTCGCACGTTTTATTGATTTGAACCAAAGAGAGAGAGAGAGAGAGAGAGAGAGAGAATATAATATTAAATTTCTTTAGACTTTGTTTCAATTTTATTACGTATTTTTTTAGAAAACTTTAATGTTTATTGACATTTAAATTTCCCCCGGCTTTTATTGTGAATTTATTTTGAAGAAGATTTCAAAAATATTCACGTTTAATAAGCAAACAACCAAAATAAGTCTAAGCAATACATAGGGGATGAGTCCTACCCATGCGTTGCATAATGTTGGAATACGGAAAGTAGATTATAATAGGAGAAAGGAAGAGGGGTAGTATGGTTAGATTAAACTGGTTCAGCTACATAAGGTCTGCTATTCAATAACATTCAATTCCGTCATTCAACAACATTTCCTGGTTGGCGATCTTTTCTCAGTCATTCCGATAGTTTGATGAAGATTTGAATTTTTTCCAAATCTCCTTTGGCTAGACCTGTACGGTGCTTAAGAATCCATCGTCTTTGTGTCCGAAGTATTGGATAGAAATGACAGAAAAGATGTCCTGTGATTTCCTTTTCCATATCCATAGCGGGCCAAATTTTTCTGACCCTTTCTGTGGTGCATTTTTTGGTAAATAAGCAGGAGTTTTAGGTTACAGAATGAAATATTCTGAGCCCAAAAGATATGCTCAATTCAACTTGGAGGGGGAGATACAAAAAACAGGGCACTGCAATACTATTTGATAGTCAGGCTGCCATTCGAGCACTCGGCTCTTATGAGTTTAAATCGAATATACTATGGTGCTGTCTGAAGAAGTTAAATTAAATCGGTATACAGGATAAATTTACCTACCCTCTGCTAGGTTCCTGATCATGTGGAAATCCTCGGCAATGAGCAAGCACAAGAGTTTAGAAGAAAGGGGGCTTTCAAGCCTTGATGTGGCCAGAATCCTTCTGTGGTGTGCGAACGGACGTTTGGAAAGGTATGTTAAACGAAAGGGAAGATATATAGGGAGGCAAAGGCTCTTCTCAAATCATATGACTTTGATGCGAACGAAACTTTTGTTGATATTTTGTTGTTGCGAAGATCTAAGTCATGCAACACAGCCTACCAAGAAATAATCTGTGGTTGATAACCTGTCCTTCGACTGGGCACTGTAGACTTAAAGCATATTTATACAGGATGGATGGTGGCTGAAGCCCAACATGTAGATTCTGTCATGATGGGAACAGAACGATACATTCGTGGAATCTGTGAGGCATTAATGCATCCGAGGAAACGCTTGGGTGCATATATATTTCTAGGAAGGAAATTGTAATTTTTACCACCGAACAGCAGACTGAGGTTTGTTAGGACTTTGGGGGAGACATTATAGGAATACCCTATGAAGTTGGAGGGGAATACAATAGATCGTATGTTCGCAGTACTAAAGTACCCCTTCACAATGACAAGATACGATTTATTTACACAAAGTTTATATGGAAGCATTTGTTTGGCCCTCTGCAGAGGAATACCAGTGTCTATCAATGAGGATATCCGCCAAATGTCTCAGAGATACTCAGCATTCAAAGGATCTAAAGGTCTAAAGGTTGCTTTCAACAAATATGCGATATTTCAATTCGATATGCAATTTGGACAGCTATAATCTATAAAGCCATTATTTCAGCATGAATAGCTATACAGTAATTGGATTCAACTGGCTTCAAATGAATTTAATTTCGCATTTTCGTGGAATATTGTTTGATGAAGTAAATACTTGAATGATTTTATCTGTTGGGTACAATACGACAATCTTGTCAGTGTTCTTGTCATTAAACTAGGACAGAAAGCAACTAGTTCAGGGGGGTTAAAATGAAATGTTCTTGCGTTTTCTGTATTTTGAATTGTAGTATTGTGGAATTGTAATCCAAAGCATCTGTAATAGAACCCAATTAGTGAGTTTTTGAATGCTGGACTGTTTTTTACGTTGCCACCACCGCCCACCCTCCACATACAATATAATTTACTTATTGTTAAATAGTAGTGAACTAAATGAGAATTATTTATGGTATGATTAATTAAGTACACAAAGGATTGTAGTTCACAAACTTCTTACACTCTTGTTGATCGTAACACTTAAATAGCATTGTATGTGTGCGTGTGTGTGGAAAATAAATTCGACAAAACCTGCAATGTTAATATTAACAGATCAATGTTATACATATGTTTAACAGAATACACAACATATGTACATATGATCAAATATTAGAAATCGATGGTCGATGGAATATTATATCAAATTATTTTAAAACGAAATAGTATGTGTGTCAGCCCATTGTGCATTCGTCGTTGGTTGTTACTTAATTAGAGCTGAATTTGACAAAAAAAAAAAAAAGAAAAAAAATATTATTTGGACATCTGAAACTGCTTATTTTTATAACCTTCATAAAGAAATATATATATATATTTTTGAAATTGAAAGTGTTAAAGTGTTTATTTTTTTTATTAATATTTCAATAAAAACAATCGCTTTAAAGCTAAATCAACATGTGAGAAAAAGTTTTATAATATTTTTCTTTTTATTTTTTATTTCTTTGCAGGTAAATTTTACAATCCATTCTGGTATTCAAAAACAAAATAAAAAAAGTGGTTCTGCAGGTAAAATTAAAATAAATTCCCCATCAACTTCTTCCCCACCTAATCAGAGATGTTAATATTTTTTTATTTAATTTTGTAATTTTCGATTATAAAAAGACAAAAAAAATATATCAGACACAAAAAAAGTACCAATTTATTCGCCTAAAAGTACCAGAAATTCCATAATTTTGATTTTTTCTTAAAATATTTTTGGAGTTTACAAAAACCCCGCACCTTTAATTTTAAATTTAATTCGACTAAGTTTGCAAAAGAGTACCTTTTTAATAAAACAAATAAATCCGATTGTCCCCTTTCGATATTCGAATAAAAATTCAAGTTGAAATATATTTCAAACATAATAATTTTATGCAAATTTTTTCTAAACTTAATCGACAAAAATTTTTAATAATCGATTAGAAAACCCTGTTAAGGAATTATTCGAATAATTATTTGTATTATGATCAAGAATTAAAATTGTTTTTTAATTTATTTTATGTTAAACAGTGAATTAAGTTTCCAGAAACAATCAATAAAAATTTAAATAATCGAATATAAAAACTCGGTTAAGAAATTATTCGAATAATAATTCGTGTTAAAATGAACATTAAAAAAATGTGAAATTGAAACACTGAAATATTTCTTAACAGTTAATAAAAATCAGAATAATCGAATAAAAAACTCGGTTATGAAATTGTTCGAATAATTATTCGAGTTAAATTACATACTACAAAAAATTGTAAATTTTCTGCTTTACTAATCAGTAAAATATTTTATTAATATAATTATTATAAATTCAATAATAAAGAATAATCGAATAAAATTTTACTCGATTATGAAATTATTCGAATAATTATTCGAATTAAAATAAAAGTAAAAAAATTAAATTTTCTGTTTTCCTAATCAGTGAAAAGTTTTATTAAGTAGTCAATGAAAAATATCATAATCGATTGAAAGTAAACCCGATTATAAAATCATTCGAATAATTATTCGATTTAAAATAGAAAGGAAAAGTTAAATATTTTTTGAAAGTATATAAAAAAAACATTTTAATCTCTTTTTTTAAATCAATACATCTAAAGTATTAAGTTTTAAATAAAATTGTTGATTACTTTTAGGCAGATTATAACCTCTGTTATTTCTTATTCTGCCAGTTTCTGCTTGGTGTTAGCTTGATACCACTATCTCCTTTTTTTAATCCATACATCTAAAATACTAGATTTAAAAATAAAATTGTTGCCTACTTTAAGGCAGACTATAACCTTTGCTATTTCTTATTCTGCCAGTTTCTGCTTGGTGTGATCTTGATACCACTGTCTCCTTTTTCCAACGCATATTCAATAGCTTTGCCTAAAATTAATGCAACAAAAGTTTACATGTGTTTAAAATATTATATTGCATATTTTAAGGCATTTTAAGTCTGTTTTCCTTTATTTTTACAGTTTCAGCTGAGTGCTTTTAAAAATTTCTGGCCTTTTTTAGTACTTATTCAGATATTAATGAATTATGTTTAACTTAAAAAGTATCTGTTTTTGAAGTGAATGTTATTAAATAATGGCCTACTTTAGGGTGTATAACCTTTCTTTACAGTTTTCTTGCAATAATTTCTAATGGCATAACTAAACCTCAGCAATAATTTGTGTTGTTGATACATTTTTGTTCCTCCACAAACCATCATCAATATTTATAATGAATGAGCAGCTCGTTTTAAAAAACCCTACACTTTATCAAATAATTTCTAATGACGGCCTACATTTTAAGCATCTTCCACCTTCTATCTTGTGTAACTGCCTCCATTTTATTGCTGCCACAACCTACGATAGAAGAAATTCTTAATTTTCTATGCCGTAACCGATTATATGTCTTGTCGCATAGTGTCGTGTCGTGTCACGTTGTGTTGTGCTGTGAATAACCATCCATCCAGCCAGCCTACGAACCTCACTCAAATAAGTCAGAGCTGGGAATAATTTTTGTCTCTTTTTTTTTTTTGTTTTTCTCGTTTTCTGTCCTTTTTTGTTTTTCTAATAAGAATTTTAAAAATCCATTAAACAAATTGTCGCTTGTCAAATCTAATGTTAAATGGAAAGAAAGCAAAAAAAAAAGGAAAACTAGGAAAATCTCTTGTTTTCTATGAAAATGTACAAAAAAAAAATTGAAAAATAATGACAGGAACTGTAAATAAGAAACTCAGTTTATTATTAGATTTCAAACTAGAATGTATTTATTGAAGATTAATATTATATTTCAATGACAAAATGGCTGCTCAACCTGAATAGTGGTATATATATAATCTATTACAGAAGTAACAAGATCGGGTTGTTAACAAAAGTATTTTTCCTAAACCGCTGTAATAAAATGTACTGTGCTAAGTTGTACTAAGCACAGCGGTTATATTCTCAGGAACATTTTTCTTAGAGGTAGTCGAAAGCGGAACAATAATTTGTAACTACCATTGCCCTGTAACGAAGTTTAACAGGGAACGATAGGGAAAGATTTGGGGGCCAGTCTAATGAGCTTAAAAGTCATTTGTGACATGAAAGCAGGTAAAGAGTCAGGAGTGTAGGGAAATAAATCGAGTTTATGAAATATTGCTTTGTGAAACAAGGCATATTTCTACGCTGGAGACGATATGAATCCTACAAGGTAGGATTCTATCACCGCGTATGTGGAACTCAATTGTTGATGAACTCTTGAGAAAATTGTCTGACGCGGATATTAACTGTCGCAAAAATTAGGTCTTGCAATCCAAGAATTATGCACTGGATGCATAACATAAAGGACAGACCAATTGTGCTCTAAGGGGACATTGTTTGGACAAGCAGGACGAATTTGAGAACAACTCAGATGTGTTGATATACCAGAGGCAATGAGAGACTCTATTGGCTTTAAGCCCGTTGACTGTGGTTACAATAGTGGTAGACAAGTCTAACACGATACTTATCAGATCGAGTGGTGGACGACATTGCCTTACTTAACTCTCCCCTGTAAACTGTAAGGATTTCTCAATTGGGCTGAGGACAACGGACTGTAGTAGGCGCTCTTCTCTGTGGTATACAGTACAGGCCGATCTGGTATACGTACAGATCGAAAGCAGATAGTGGAACAAGACCTATAGACCTATACGTACTTTTGTTTTTGTGATGAAGGCTCCTACTCTAGCTACTCAATTTTTATTTCTTTTTCTCTTTTGATTAATGTTTGCCTTTTTTTGTTACTCACTGTATGCCGACCACTTAATATTTATGGCATATTAAACAGCGTGAAGAAACCGTAGCAAAAAGCGAAACAAAACAAACAAACAAAAAAAGAAAGAAAAAGAAAAAAGAATCGAAAACTACGATGATTGTGTAATTATTTTAAGTAAATAATATGCCAGCATTATTCATATACAAGTTAAGGGGAAAGATTCACACAGAGAGAGAGCGAGAGGGAGCGAGACCAAGAGGCAGGATAATAATTATTTTGTGAAAATGAATAATAGTTCTCTACAACAACTATTACAAACAAAAAAAAATAACATAACAAGGAAAAGAACAATGGAAAAAGAAAAAAAAAGAGAGGAAAACAAAGACTAAAAAGGAAATAAAATATTTTGTAAAAAGGATGTTCAAAATACAACAACAAAAGAAAGGAAAACAAAGACCATTACGTTATGCTCTTCATCCTCTCTTTATATGTATTCTATGTAACTATCTTTGTTATCTGCTACAAAAAAGAGAAACAAGACAACCTATAAGTATGCTTTAATAAATGAATATTAAAAACAAAAGCCTAAATGCAGGCATAACACACATAATTAAACGTTATAAGTTTTGTTGCCTTTTTTTTAACAAAAAAGCCTTAAAATATGTTCGAAACGTTCGCTTCTGTGTATCTTAAAAAGAGAGAAAAAGAAATAACCGTGATATACTTTCTTAATAACCGTTAATAGGAATATATTTTCCTTTTGTTATTGTTTTTTTTCTTTCTTTTTTTCCGCCAATCATTTTATTCCGTGTATAAGATTTTCTTTTAAGATTTCTCGTTTTTTTCTTATTTTATTTTTGACACACTTTTTAGCCTTTTCTTCTGTTGTTGGTTTTAAGTTCCACCTCCATTCACGTGCACTGCTCGCCCTCATTCATACGCTTTCATCTTGAAAATCCATTTAAAAAGAATTGTTCGCGGTGATTTCATATATTTTTTTATTTTTATGCCCTACACCCAGTATGGGTTGGTTTAGAACTTAGTATCCCACTTCTGCTCAGTTAAATTGTGCATAGATAATTGAGCTATTGGACTATAGTAGCAAGTTCTTGAATTATAGGGTTACCCTTTATTGTTGCGCAGAAGCAATGCTTTTTGTATCGAGTATTGTAGAGATAAATTGTGCCCATCCTGTCATCTCAGAGTCAGGCTTGACCGACTACAAGCTGTATTTATTTCTTAGCGAATATGTATAAGTATTTGTGTATGGATGCCATTATATTTTTATTCTTATTATTTGTGTTATTCTTTTTGTTGTTGTTATTGTTGTATTGTTCCTAGTTTTTTTAATGGTTATAATGGATTTCTTCTTGAATCTTTTTTCCCATTTGCTTTTGTTTCGATTTTATTCTCATGTTTGAAAACCGGTAAACGTTTCTTTTAACAGTCGGAAATCCATTGCATACTTTTAGACAAATATTTAAATGGAAAAAATAAAAAGAAACAAGTTTTTAAAATATTTTCCTCGATGGGCATTCAATAATTTTAACATACAGAGGGATGGGAGCAGCATGAAAGGTAACTTATAGAGTCTTTAAATGCCTTTTGGCACCTTTATTACTAAAAAAAGTTTATTTCATGAAAAACATTTCCATTGTATGAATGCATGGAATCATGATTGGGAAACCAAAGTAACGTTTGAAATACACTGCAGTCGTTCATCTGCACAGGTTACCCTTTATACTTCAAGGTAAAAATTGTTATCGATAATTTTCTTTATAGAAAAACTTGCTATCCACAGTTTTCTATATATAGATAAATTGTTTATCGATAATTTTTTGTACAAAAGTCTTTGTTTTCTATGTAGAAAATTATATTTTATCGACAGTTTTCAATGTAGAAAAATTAGAAAAATTTGTTATCGATAACTTTTTATACTAAAATTTATTTTTCTATTTAGAAAAACTTGTCGATAGCTTTTTATACAAAAATCTTTGTTTTCTAAGTTTGTTATCGACAGTTTTCTATATAGAAAAATTCGCTATCGATAACTTTTTATCCAAAAATTTTTTTTCTATTTAGAAAAATTTGTTGTCGATAGCATTTTATACAAAAATTTTTGTTTTCTATTTAGAAAAATTTGTTATCGACAGTTTTCTATATAGAAAAATTTGTTATCGATAACTTTGTATACTAAAGTCTTTGTTTTCTATTTAGAAAATTTGTTATCGATGGTTTTCTATATACATATATAGAAAAATTTGTTATCGATAACATTTTATACAAAAATATTTGTTTTCTATTCAGAAAAATTTCTTATCGACAGTTTTCTATATAGAACAAATTATAATCCAAAATTGTTATGTAAAGTTTCCTATACAGTAAAATTTGTAATCGAAATTTTTTTATATAGAAAAATTTGTTATCGACAATTTTTTGTACAGAAGTCTTTGATATCTTTTTTTTTTAATTTGTTATCAACAATGTTGTATGTAGAAAAATTTGTTATCGAAAGTGTTCAATATAGAAATCTCTTATCGGATATTCTATACAATTCTATATTGTTATCAAAAATTTTTTATACAGAAAAAAGTGTTCAATATAGAAATCTCTTATCGGATTATCGGAATTTTTCTATATAGAAAACTTTGTTATCGAAAATTGTTTTACACAGAAATATTTGTTATCGAAAGTTTTTTGTACATTAAAATATGTTCTTTTCAAAAATACAAGCAGACAATTTTTTTATCGTTAATTTGTGTGATATATGTTATCGAAAAATCATTTAACAAAAAAAAAAATTGTTATCAAAAATTTTCCTAGTTATGAAGTCTCAATACCTTAGTAGGTAGATGCCCCCTCCAGGTCAAACATCTGGAACAAAGCAAAGTATAAAAAAATCCTTTGGCGAGTAAGTAAAGTTACCAAGAAACGTCTTTTAAAATCTGTCTTTCGGAGTCGATATTAAAATGTGGGTCCCACCACTCATATATAAAATTAGCACAGACAACATTAGTGGTGTTGATAGGTTGTAGTCCCATTACGATCGGGCATATGTTGTTAGTCAATGGAGTCGTAAAAGAAGAAAGTTATTAAAATAAATCCAGTTTTATCGATTTTTCGATTTAAAATATGTTTAAAACGTATTAAAATTTATAAGAAATAGATACGAAAATTAAATCAATAAACTTCTTTAGCCATCTCCAGTGTCCCTCATGACCTCTGATGAGGTTGGCAGTGCTTTTTAATGCGATTAATTTTTCTAATAATTTCACTAAATCCCAGAGCTTAAAAATTAATTATTTCAACAAATTAAAATCCCTTTAAATCTGCACAAAAACTTCATTCACCTAAAATGTTTAGCAATCTACACACTGGCCAGGAGATGAAAAGAGATGGAGGATGTGCACACAAACACAAATGAAATGCTAAATTCAGAAAATAACATTTACTTCACCCTCCCTCAGTCATGGACACACATTTGAGGTATACTAGTGCACGACCAACGTAGAAACAGTCAAATGCCAGTGCCAAAAACAGCTGTGAGTGTATTTAAGTATTCTTTTTCTCATTTTCTGTTGCTGATGTTGAATTTCAGAAAGAAAAAAAAAGAGCAAAAACAAACGAGAGAAAACACTAGAACCGCATATTTTCCTTTCACTTGGATCAACTCGCCATAACAGAGTAAAACTACAATAAGCTTCAGCTTAAATAAATAAAAAGAATATACCAACACACACACATACACACCAAGTTAATATTCTCATTTAATCAATGGCTGAGAGTAGAAGAGAATTCTTGATTCCAATTTGTATGTGTTGGATGTTGTTATTTCGAATATTACTTTTGCTCACACCTTATAATTGGGGACTCTATTTGCGTTTGTTTACTTTACTTTGCCATAAAAGTGTGCTGAGAACGAGTGCATTTGTATATGTGAACGCACCAGTATGGAGTCTTCCCCATTGTTGTTTGACGCCCACTTGGGAAACATTTGTCAAGTGCTCGTTCGTTTGGTACTCTGCAAATACCAGTTTGACTTATGAGCCGTTTCTTGCCTTACACCCAGGGTATTGGTGTTAATATTTATATATTTACTCATACATACACACACACACTCTTACACTCTTTTATTTGCACATTTATGTGGCTTTTCTTTGAGAGCCATTGTCCCTGAGTTTCCGTGTTAAGATTTTTTTGTAAATATTTATTTACTTAACAGACGGACGAAACGGAAGAGAATGAAGGACAGGAAAGCTCTATTTTTACAGACTCTCTGGTTAAAAAAAAACTGTATTTCGCTGTAAAGGTTTAAACTTCAATTAAGAAAGCAACAACAATATAATGTTAAGGACATGCAAACATTTTTGGAAATAATCTCGATATCATGAAATAAGAAACAAATTATTCGATTAATTGCAACCCCGAATTACATTTTTCAAAACCCGGTTTTTTATTCGAATATTTTCGTATTTTATTTTAATTCGGTTTTTAATTCTGAATTTTTTATTTCTTTTTTTTTTAATTTTTTTGTCACCATTTCTTTAGGTGTTATTGAACTTAACCCGGTTTTTTATTCGAATATTTTTAAAACTATCTTTTATTCGCAAACAAACAAACAAAAAAACAAAGTTCCTTAAACTTATTTAACTATTTTTGTGACCATTTTCTCAGATGTTAATGTGGTAAAACCGGTTTTTTAATTCGAATAAATATAGAACCGGTTTTTAGTCATTAAAACTTAGTTATTTAACTTTTGTATTTTATTTTTTAAACGCTACTAAAAAAATTAGAGTTAGGGCAATAAACTATAAAAATTAATAAACCCGAATTTTTTATTCGAATATTTTTATAATCGGTTTTTATTCACTAACTTTTTTTGAAGTTTCTTAAACCTATTTTTAATCATTAGAATTATTTATTTAACTATTTTGGTATCTATTTTCTTACATGTTGCTGCAATTAATCCGGTTTTTTATTCGAATATTTTTATAACCGGTTTTATTTGCAAAATTTCTTCATTGTACTATTTTTATTTTATTTTCTTGCGTTTGATACGTTCACCACGGTTTATGTTACGGTAGTAAAACCGGTTTTTTATTCGGATATTTTTGTAACCGATTTTTCCCTTTTTTTTTAAAGCATAAGATTGCATTTTTAGGAATTAGTGCAACAAAAATTCTATAAGGATTGTATTTTAATCGAATAATTTATGTCTTTTACTTGTGATAACTTAAGTTTATTCGGTATTCATTGTAATTTGAAATTAAAATAATCGGGAAACAATTGTAACTAAAATTCGTAGTTGTTAAAATTGCGACCCTCTTCGTACTCAATATGATCGTTGATTGTAGCGTAGGATTGGGGGTATGGCTTAGCCTTGACATCTGATAGTTTCCTAAACAAAGAAAACATTGCTTTGAAATAAAATTATTCGAATAATTTAGCGTTAAAGACTTACCCGTTTTTCATGAAATCATATATGAAATCGGTGTAAAGTTTTACTATTTTCCTTTCTTTGTCTGTATCATGCCTACGACCGGACCAATTGAAAAGATATTGAAAATCATCCATGTGCTCACAGCGTGCTAGAAATTTTATTTCAAATTATAAAGGAACATTTGCAATTGAGATTGCCTAAAATTAGGCAATGGTTTTTAACATTTTGTCGATTTTCTCAAGCATACTTTAAGGAACTTGTTTCTTTGAATTTTTCAATTTATTCTGTCGTCCAATATTTTCGTAACGAGCTGCTAATGATTTTATATGTGAACCTTGTTTCATAATGCTGACTTATTGTGTGTGCTTGGTCCATAACGTATGTCTGCATAAACATTTTACTTCAACGCCTTAAAATATGCTTTAATTTAAAGTTTTTGCCTGAAGACTAACCTTGTTTATCTGGAAACTTAATATCTATCTGCTGTCTAGTGTTGTCATCTACAAAATTAAATTCATAGAAATACACGGAAGCCTTATTTTGCGCCATAAATTCAGCGAATTTATGCAAACCAAAACGTAACAGCCCATCGGAGAATAGGTCACACAAGGCATCGTGATCTTTTGGTAAAAATTCTTTGGAACCATTGAAATATTTTTGGCGTAAAGCTGTCGAGATCAAATCCCTTTGCGGATGACGTTCGTATAGTAAAGCTCGTGGAGCAAAGGTATTAAAAATTTCCCCGATTTCCTTCCTTTTGTTATCATTTTCTAAGATTTCCTTGGCGGAAGTGCACAGCTCTCCATTGGCATAACCGAGGAGAATAGGTTTTGAGGCTACTTTTAATGTTGATTTTAAAAATCGTTGCTGCTTGAAGTCTCTCTCAATAACGGGCAACCACAACCATATGGGACTGTCTTTGGGATAGTCAAACATTTGCCTTAAACTGTGAGCTATCACAGAGCCATTGAAGCCATTGAGACACTCAATTAGATCTTCATTTCGTATATCTTCATAGTTTGAGAACTCCTGATGCTTGCCATAGGGCACTTCCTCTGGAATATTGATCAACTTTTCACATTTCAAACGTTTGGCTTGCCTTACCGCCAAATATTTCTGTTGCTCGTGAGGCAAATATAATTGGGGCGCTATGCTGCCACTCATAATAACGGCCCGATGGAATAAATCTTTACTTAGCTCAGACATTAAATGCAATTGAACACTTAAGGCACCAGCACTATAACCCATGAGTGTTACATCCTTTCGATTGCCGCCGAAACTTTCAATGTGTTTCTGAACCCAACGTAAAGCAAAAACCTGATCTTTAAAGCCTGCATTGCCGGGTATTTCAGGTGTGCCTAGGTTTAGGAAACCCAAAGTACCCAAACGATAATTAAATGTGACCACGACAATATCTTGAGACATCATATGGCTGGGATTCATAAAATAACTGGCTGCACTGCCTAGATACAAGCCACCCGGGTGTATTAAAACCAACACCGGCTTTAGACCAAACGGGTTTAACTGAAAGAAAAATTATCATTCATTCAGATTGCCTCCTTTTTTTTGCCAACAATAAAGCCTTAATACCTGTTTCGTATAGATATTCAAATTCAAACAGTCCTCGGATTCATTTTTAGCCGTTATGGAACAGCATTCATAGCCATCATGGGTAGCATCCAAACGGCCCTCAAATCTATTTAATTTAACAGGATCCTTAAGAAATTTTATGAAATTTTTCTGTAATTTCTCTTCAAGATAACTTGATTAAAAACTTACCTTAAACCTTAGTTCGTTGACTGGTGCTTGGGCATACGGTATCCCCCTAAATGCGATGTACTCTACATCGGTTTCTTGTATTCTTCTACCCACTATAGAACCTCTAAAGTCATCATTATCAATATAAACTAGGGGTACTGCATCATCATTGACACATTCAATGGTTTGTAAACAGCAGATTAAAATTAATATGACAGCGGTAGCCGCAGATTTCCGAAACATTTCGTGTGTTACTCAGCTGCTCTATAATGACTATGACATAAAATTCAAGACTAATGTGGCTCTTACAAAAATTTAATCTTTTAATACTCAATTGGGGCTTCTTATCAAACATTTCGAGAATTGAAAACAGATAACCTGCTCAAGAGATTAGAGAACACAGAGTTTTTAAATTTCCATGAAAACAATTCTCTTATCTCCACAGAGAGAGCAGCAAATAATTAAAAGGCGTGACCTATAAAAATTTAGAAAAAAGTGAGAAATTATTCTCCATGATTGCAGTACATTACAGAATTGTGGTACATGGAGCTCGTTGAACACAGAAGTGATTTTGAAAAAGCTTTTGCAGTTGAAAAAAGTTTTTTAACCCCATTATGATCTGGTGAGTCAGAATGATAATTGAAGACCCGCTATGGCAGCCTAGTAAATGACTTTTTAAAGCTGTATTTGAAGTTTAAGAACTGTTTGGCATGCGGTATCAACAAGACAGCCACTCATGCGTGTGAGTCACGCAACAAGACTGATTCCCAAGAAGAAAAATTTCATTTTTTGTGACGTCAATGGAGCTTCAATGTCATGCGATTTGACGCTGTTGGACTTTTTAGTGGGGCTAGATCAAAACTCGCTTTTTATTTCGATAATCCCATAAAGTTAGAGCATTTTAACAGCAACATTCGTTAGGTTATCATGCTGATGTCGATCGAAATGTGCGCAAGAGTGGGCGAAAACTAACTCAAAATAATTGAAGTTTGCAACCAACCCAGAGGCAGTCTAAAGGACCATGCCATTCTATTAGGTTTTCTAATACGGACTTCCGAACTTTGATAGTTTACAACGAGACCATCTTGATGAGGCCTACATCTAACAAATTAGTTGTCATTGATTCAGTCTGTTTTGCCAAATCATCATGGGCGGATATAGCATTCAACAACACTTGGGTGTTGTTTCGTTCGGGCAAAGTACCGCACACTTTTGCGATTTCTCCATCGTTACAATCATTTACCGAGAGGACTTTTCGCAATGTGGTGGATAAATTAGAGTCGCCTGGTTCAATAGACGATTGATCAACTCGACAAATTTTGCAACGTGACTTGAGCCTGCACTCGTACAAAATTCAACTGACACAGGAACTGAAAATCAACGACCATAAACATCAACGTGTGCTCACTGTGTGGGCTCTGGAGCAGTTAACGACTGATCCATTCTAATTTTAATCGAAAAATCACCTTCAGCGATGAGGTTTAGTTCTGGATGAATAGGTACGTGAACAAACAAAAATTGTCGAATCCATAAGGGATTCGAGAGCGTTTGATTATCCCAAAAAAGTCACCATTTGGTGTAGGTTTTATGCTGGCGGTCCATTATTTTTGGAGCACGACTATATCCATGTCATCACTGTCAACAGCAAGCATTGTAAGGCGATTAACAACTTTTTTTTTGGTCTGAATAAGATGATTTGGACATCAACGACATGTAGTCTTAACAGGAAACTGTGTAGCACATGGGGTTTTCTGAAGTAACATGTGTAAGCGGTCTTCACTGGCAACATAACCTATAAAATCTGACCCATTCAGGGCCATTATTACAAGTTGCCGTTAATTAAAGGGAAGATTTTAACGCGCAGATAAATTATTTTACATTATTATAAGTGGACGATAAGGTAGAAGCGAGCATTAAGCTAAAGGGAGGATCATCTTACCTTAAACTTTTAAAGTTAAGTTTATGTTAGAACTTGCCATATTATATTGTCTTCAATATGGCAACTTCAAATATACATAAGCAAAATGAGGAAACACAACAACAAAAAAGAGGCCCTACGTTGCCACTGCGTTAAAAAAAAAACTTGTTTAATTAAGCAGTTTTATCGACATTGCTCCGGAACTGCCATATTTTTGAAAAAGTTAACTTTATTTATTTTTTAAAGGTACCTTTAACTAAACCCAAGTTTAACGGCAAGTTGCAATAAAGGCCCTCAGTCGGATTTATACGTCAGAATTGTGGAAGGTTGAGCGTTTCGAATGAGCTCTACCCAGTGAAGCCGTGGCAAACAATTGAACTATTTTATATTCCATACGTAAGTTCTTCAAATGATACTCTTTTTTACTTCAATTTACAAATAGGAAGCCTTGAATTAAAGGCCCTCTATTTGAACCTAATGATTGAAGAATTATAAAGGAATACAATTTTCATCGAAAGTTTCTTAGGCGTGCATTGAATTTAAGTTTGCTTTTGAAAACAAAAACTGGGTAACCCTACAAAATATGTTTGTCGCAAATATAATTTTATTTAAACCAACTAAAGTTCCATAATATTGGAAATGCTAACAAAAGTTTTCTTTAAATTCAACAAAGTTCTAAACAAAAACTAATATTTCGCTTAGAGGCCCATTCTATAGTTCTATGCAGTTTTAGTTGTGACAACTAAAATTTATGATTGTGCATAGAAAACTTTGTTTGTAAGAAACAAAATAAGGAAAATTTTTAAATATTTTTTTTAAACTCTTCTAAGTTCTCAAAGATACCCCTTTGATGATCATAAAGGCCTATAACAACTTTCTTTCTTCCATGGTTATCGTCATTTTATGGCATTTCTTTTTTATTTAACGAATCATATTTAATTTTCTCATGCAACAAACAATTAAAATCTCATAAAAATTTCAACACTTCATGTATATTTTTTCTTGTAATTTAAAATTGCCAATAAATTCGCCAACCAAAGGACCAAGCTATTCTCTTTCCCCACGCTATTAATATAGCAATACAGTACGCACTGTACAAAATTGACTGACGCTATATGGCGGTGTTTTCCATAAAACCACAATTTTGTGTGAGAGTTTCCAATAAAAACAAACAAAAAAAAAAAAGAGGAATTAAAATTGCAATAAAAATACTGACTGACTAACTGACTGACTGACATTATATATGAAATTGTAAAATTGTGTTAAATTTTGCCTGATTTTTTTTCCAAATTTGTTTTTTTCTTTTTTGTTGTTTTCGATAACATACATATTGTGTAAATGACTTAATCGAAAACTACACATCTCGGTAATTTGGTAAAAATGAAAGAAAAAAAACAAAAATTTAAATAAATTTTGCTGGCAATTTTACAAAAAAAATATATTAAAATTTTCATATCAAAGGAATCACAGTGAAGAAAAGTGAAAGAAAGGCCTTTTTTCATATGGAATAATAAGCGGGAAAAAAGAACATTTCTTGCCTTAAATTCTATTGAAAGTAGCTATACATACTACACATAGTATAGAGGGGGGGGGCCTGTATATCATTTTTATTGGACGTTCTTATTTAATGAACTTTTTGGGCCGTTGTCTGTTTATCTTTGTTCTGAACGGCAGTGCAATGCCTATTGGTCGATATAACCCAGTAAACATATTGAAAATGAAGAATATAGATACTGGTGTTTCGCTTTTATGTACATCGCTTAACATTAAAATGGTAAACAAGTAAACAAATTTACAACAACAAACACTACAAGAATAAATGTAAACAAAATGTAAACAAGTAAACAAAATTACAACAACAAACACAGCAAGAATAAATGTAAACAAAATACACAAACAACAATAATAAACCATTGATCTTTACATTTATAGAGATTTCGAGCAGATGAAGCCACGAACATTCGACTTCAAGAAGAGACCAGCGATCCCTGATACCAAAGATTTTCCCTGATAAACTCTGCAATGAAACGGAAGCCTAATTCTTGTACTGAGTCTATATTCGACTGAGTTAAGCGCGTTTTGCGGATTTTGCGTTTTGTATCTCTAACACTTGCTGTAATGCACGACTAAAGCGGAGATATAATTCAACTTCCACTAGTGGATCATCGTGCCTATAGCTTTACTGGACTGGTTACAGAAATTCCCATTTAATTGAGGTGTACTCTCTTCAGGCGAAGTGCAAGATTTTTTTGACATTTCCTCTTCTACGTAAACCAAGTGTGGTGAGCTCCGAATCACTTAAAACTGTTAGTTGTGGTAGAACGTAACCGAAGTCAACCTCCTCATCTGACACAACATTGTTGCGGTAAAGCATCAACTGTTAGTGCCTCCAGTCCATAGAAATCATTTCGTTGTCGCATTGCTTATTGGGCTACTTTATCATCCGTAACATTTCTAATCGTTAGCCACTGTCGTTGCCTGCCTCTTTTCCCCGTTTCAACTTGCACATTCAATAATGCAATCTTTGTTGCAAATTTGTTTACAATATTCTCTGTTCTCTTGTACTCGTACTCATGCTCGTACTCGTACTCTAAATTCATAATTTAATAATGTTTTCTGCGATAATTTTGTTTGACATTCGTATCTGTATATATACAGAGGAACAGACAGACGGATGGACGTAATCTAATTATAATTATTAGAATCAGTAACAGAATTTACAATCATAATCAGAATTTCTATTCAAATTTAATTTTCATTTTAATTTTCATAATTTTTTTTTTCGTTCCTCTACACATTTGCTAAACTTATTCGACAAAATATTTTCTTCTTTTCTTTTGTAAATATATTTACAAGCATGTGAGAGAGAGAGAGAGAATTGGTGCCACCAATCAGTGAGGAATTGGGGCGCCTATCAAAGAAATTACTTTTTTTCTTTTTCTTTTGTCAGAATCTTAGGGAAAATAATTTCGAAAAAAAAAAAAAAATTAAAAGAAAGAAATTTTTTTTGGGTAATTTGGGTTGGAAAAATTAGAAATCGAATGAAGAAACTTCTTTCCAAGATTTGGAGAACCTTCAAAATGCGGAGGGCCTTCATTCCTTTGGATGATTATTGTAAAACGTTACTAAGATAAGTGTAACTCTTCTGCCTATCTTACTATGGTGGGTTAATGTGTTTCAGACCGATGTAAGGCAGATATAATACACTGAGAAATTGATCCGAAGTAAGGGCTTTTCAAATTTCTAGCATTTCTAACAAGTTTGACAACATGGCAACTCTCTCAAATCTGTTTCGGATGGAGGACTAATCTCATATTTATTTTTCAAAGCAGGAGACCATATATCATGAAACCTTATAATGAATTAGATGAGCTACAGCGGTGTATATGCGGAAAAACAATCTCAGTTCACCCCCATGGCTTTCCTGCATGTGTACAGCCTTGACACACTCACGTACAAAGTTTTGTTGGAGGCTTAGCTTGTTGACCAAAATAATACCAAAGCATTTCGTATTCTCAGTGTACCTAATCTCGGTTTATCTCAAAATAATATGCCGCAAGTCAATTACCCTATACTACCACGAAGGATTATGAGTTCTGTTCATAGCCCGGATATTGGTTGGCATATAACGCCGAAGTTTTGTGTCATTATAATATAAATTACTGCGCATAGGGATAGGCCGGAGCAGGCAGGCTTCCTCCGAAAACCAATCCACATCTTTTTCTATTGGCTGCTTACAAATCTTCAACTGTGGAAGAATTTTACTTCATTGCCAGACTTCTCATATTCCAAATTTCATTCTCAAGTGTGCCAACCAATAACTTATCTTGGATTGTAGCGACGCCGGTGTCACTGGCATTACATAGACAGGTCTAGGCATGCGGAGTTACTTTGCAAATGATTTCTGTAGAGGATGTTGAGGAACAGAGTACATTTTATATGCCAATACCTCGCTGTAGTGTAGTAGGTAGTGTGTTGGCTTATTAGACGAGAAGCCGGGGTTCAAATCTCCGGTCAGACATCAAAACGATATATGAAAAAAAGATTTCTTCGGCGACTTGCTCTCAGCAGATTTCTGGCAAAAACTCTGAGAGTAAATAAACCTGCCATGAAAAAGTTTCTCAAAATCGATTGTGCGGAGTCGACGGTAAACTGTAGGTGGCGCCACTCATGGTCGTAATCATGACTGAAGGGTTGTAATGGCCAATTATGTATGTTCGTATACCACGCTATAGCTCAGCGTAGACTGCTCTCTCATTTCGCTTTCTCTTTAGCGATAGTTTAGCAGAACTATCACTGCTTGACGTGAAGCAACGTTTCAGACAAGCTCCCATGCTGATTGTTGAGACTGGTTAGACTTGTGTAAAGTAGCTTCAGCACAGTTTTTCTTCGTATTATAATGGATTGATCAGAGGATAAGAGCGAGAATATTCGGCGTCAGAGTGAAATATTTGGAATCTTTCAAGCACAAGCCTATGCTATTGAAGTACGTACTCAATGCAACTCTATATTCTTTCCCTAAGGCTCCTTTAGGCGGCATTCTGTACTTTATTCACAATATGATTGCATCATATACCCTGCTTCCTGTACTTTGTGAAGAGGAAGAAAAATAATATGTACGAGTATTTATTTTGTGTGTATCAATTACGTTTTCAAAATCAAATTGTCAATATGAACTCCTCTTATAAGATTTCTTTGGAAAATGATAATCAAACCGATAGGCAAACACACACACAGACATACAGTTAAGCATACAACAAAGAACAATAGAGAGACAAACAGACAGACAGACACACAGAGAACTTATGTCAGTCTTTAGAATAGAATCCAAAAAAAAAAAACCGCAAAAAACTTTGTTTCACAATCAATACTGCACGTACGCTTCAATTCTATTGTTGTGCTGCTGCACATGTGTTCCAATAATAAGCTGGGCGCACCGCTTTCTCTACCTCCCTTCTCTTCCATTGTGGTTGTACATGATTTTGAAGGTTTTCTTTTTGGTGGTTTTTTTTATAAGAATTCGTTTTTTGTTATCTCATCTCAGCTCATCTCATCTCATTTCATGTATTGGTATTGGTTTTGCAGTCATATTTCTTGCAATTTTATTGTGGTTAAAGATTCTTGTAAGATAAGCCCTGTTCTGTATGCTTTCCTATCCTATGCTTATCGTCTTTAGACAATCTGAAGTTATTTTAGAAATTATTTCAGTGAAAAGAAAATGAAAAAAATTATGGCATTTCTTACGTGTGTGGTGGTGGCGTCTTAAAGTGAAATGACCCCAAAGCAGGCAACCACACGATGCAAGGAAAGCTTTACGGAAGACAATATTACGGCTTTTGTTGGTTTTGTTGTTTTCTGGGTGAAAGAAAATTTAAAAAAATAATAAAAAAAACTCACAGAGAAATCGGTGCAGCTGCTCAATGCCATGATCTCATGGAATTACACAAACAAATGGGAATGAAAAATTTTTCATTGGAAATCCACAAGCAAGTAATCGAGTTATACCCGGTTATGCCATCTGACAGTAAAACAGTCAAATAAGCGCTCGAGCTTAAATCGAAAACAGTATGGAGCAGCTGAATCAGCTACTGTATCCCAGCTCCTGTGGGAATTTGGAGTAATAAGCAGGCAGATAAGCTTCTAAAGAAGGGTGTTTCCACTATGCTTAATAGGCTAAAACCTTTCTGTGAAGTGAGGACAGATGTTTCGAAAGTTATAATGAACGAAAGGTTTGTCCAGGCTTAACCTAAGGCTGGTAAGCAATCATCTGACAGAGCATTACATACTCACAGTACACTTATTCAGAATGGGGGCCGTCCAGAGCCCAACATGTACATGATAATAAGAACGTATCTTTGGAATTCATTCTTGGAAGCTGCCGTGTAGCATTCTAAAGTTTGTAGGGGCTTTAGGCTTAGAAGAAATATTACAGGGATACACTGAATTGATTGAGGGCACCTCTTCTTCCAATCGATGATAGGGCTTCCTCAATTTGCTTTTTTTAACACCGATGTTCGATGTTTCCTTCATGAAATATCCGTGCCTCTGGAACATTCTATTCCATCCGAACGACAGGGTCAAGCCAATGTAGCCGCTGGATGTTAATGAGCTAAAGAACCGTTCGTGTCGTTGAGAAGTTCATACAGCTCATAGCTGTTTCGTATATGAAAATCATCGCTAACTTGCAGTGCATCGAAGATCTTGAGCAGAACATTTCTCACCAACACTCACAAGGCATTCGGAAGGGTAAACAATATGTTCCATGCCATGGAGAAACACATTAGGAACGCGCAACTTACAGAGCTTTAGTTTGGTTGCACGGGAGAGGACTGTGCTACTTAATTGCCTATTGGAACCTTAATAACATATGTTGGCAAAAGCAATTCTATACTTTAACTCCAGACTGATATTATATTCACTGGTAACGGCAAAGCCACGACACATCGAAGGTATAGTTGTCAGTATCCTTAAATCCGATGCACAGCAGGCCCGTGCTTCGCGGCAACATAAACTTCTTTTTGGCCGCTTTTAGTGACCGGCCCATTGTGGCAGACCCTCGTTCTTTAGCACCACATGCGGCGGTAATATTTCACTTGATACGATTAATAATGACAATATTGTCGGTGTACCCCAAAAACTGGACGCTCTTGTAAAAATAGTAGCATTGTGTTGAACTCCCACAGTCCGCAGAACGCTCGCCAAAACGAAATTGAAGAGGTCGCTCGATATGAAATCGCCTGGTCAGAAACCTTGTATGGTACCAAAATGTCAGAGCTGTAGTTGCTCAATTTAGAGAATTGTTAACTTCTCAGAAATATCGGGCTCAGATATTGCGGCGAAACTGCGATCCGTTATCAGGCCATCAAATGGTGCCTTATAGTGGATAAGACTATTCATAGATTTTTTTCCAGGATTTCTATTCGAAAAGATCAAATCAATGCCTTGGCAAGTGTCTGCTGTCGTTCAATAAATAGAAATCAATTTAATTTTCATCATTTTAATTTATTTTATTGGAGAAAAATATTAACTTTATGTCTCGTAGCTCAATTTCTGTATGGCTTCGAAGGACCATTTTCATTAGGAAACTTTTGTAATTGCTGTTCATAAATTCTGTTTTGAATTAATTTATCGCACAATTTTAAACAGAAAATTTAATTTATTTTTTGCTGGTTTAACGCTAAGAAGAAATGTTCTGTCCCCTCCTTCCTTCCATTGTATGGCTAAACATTGTTGGGCTACTTTATTTCGTTATTCCACTTCGTCGGTTTGTTTTTGGTTTTATTTTCGTTTTTTCGGTAGATTTCAAGAAAAGATTACATTCAGCCACATTAGTTATGTGTGAGTGTATTGCACGGTTTCCACACCCAACGACCATATGAAATCCAATTCTCATACAAAAGGAAGGAAAACCCCACAGCCTTTGTTATGTTGGGATAATGGAAAAAGCTGTATCAGTTTTTAAAAGATTAAAAACAAATTTAAAGGCTGATATGAGGTACGTATACATTAGCCAAATAACAAACAAAGTTGGCCAATAACACATGGACACCGACAACCACATATGAAAGTTGTTGAAGTGAAATCTTAAACTAGGTTGTTGTTAGAGAGAGAGAGATGGAAGGGAAAATGAAAAGGTAGTTATGGGTACATACATAATTTGAAGTGAAGTCCCATTAACCATCTGCGTTTTATGTTTTTCTCAATTCACATCCCCCACATCTAATGCTTGCGACCTTGAATATCATATTTTCCGAGTGTATGCGTCCACTGTCTGGTGTTCCTAATTAAATTGTCATTCCAAATAACCATCACTAATAACTTTAAATTGTTGTATCGATTACTCGCACGCCAAACAGCAGCAGCACGAGCATTTACAATTGCAATCAGTTGAGCACACCCAACAATAACCATTAGCGGTAGATGAAGGCTAGAATTTTGCAGCGAAGAAAAAAAAAATTTGCTTCATGTTCTATTTGATTTAACGAACTGATAATGTACAAGAAAAACTTGTGTACTCTTTTATAAAAGAGTTGCCATATGCATTTAAATAATATTCTCCTTAAATTTTGGGAATTTCAAATACCTACCTTTGTTAAAAAATCTGTGAAAGAATTTTTCTTAGCTTTCGATAACAAAAAAAAACGGAAAGTGCATATCACGAGCAAATGTCTTTATGAAAAGAAAATTACATTTAAAGAACTTTAAAAACAAAAAAAAATGTTTTATGAAAATCGGTAATCGAAATAAAAAATTATTGTTTTTACAAAATCGATAACAAGTATCAAAATATCAAAAATCCACAACACAAATAATTAATATTAATAATTCGATAACAAATAATATTTTCAATAGGAAATTGTTAGTAAAAAAATTTATTGCTGATTTCGTCGATAATTTTATAGCGAAATGTTTTCTAAGCATTCGATAACACAAATAATTATTTAAAAAAAATCGATAACATACACAGGCTATCACAAAACCAATAACAAACTTAGTTAGTGGAAATAATTATCAGAAATCGATAACACTTTCTTTCTCGAGATATCATTATGTACGTAAACAATCGGTTACAAATTTGTCATCGATGGTTGAAATAAATTGATTTCAAAATATGTTCTCTAAAAAATCAATAAATAAATTAATTTAATGTCGGAAAACTTTTATATAAATCGATACCTAAATATTTTTCCACAATAAATCGATAACAAGAAAGTTTTCAGAAATCGATAACACATTTTTTTGTGCAGAATTTTTGATATTTTTTTTGAAAAATCGATGTCTATATATTCTGCAACAAATCGATAAAACAGTAAATATTATCAAAATCGATAACAAATTATTTTTCTAGAAAAATCGATTTGTACTAGACAATCGTTTACAATTTTGTCATCGATTGTTGAAATAAATAGATTTCAAAATATATTCACTAAAAAATCGATATCACCAAAATATTTGTAATTAAATAAAATTAGTTTGATAAATTTTGTATAAATCGATATATAAATAATTTCCATAATAAATTGATAATAAAAAAATTTGCAGAAATCGATAACGGATTTTCTTTGTGGAGAATATTTTAAAATGTTTGGATAATTCGAAAGATACATTTTCTTTAATAAACCGATAAAATAAAAAAAAAAAATAATCAGAAATCGATAACAAATTTTTTTTCTGGAAAACTTATTAAAAAATTTCTTTTTTTTTTATCGATAACAAAACTATCATTTTCCAATGTAAAACAATTTCAAAGCATGCTGTATGAAATAACAATCTTTATCTTTTGGTTTTTTATTTAATAGTGTACATGGCAAATTTTTTCGTTCGTTTGCTTACCACTGATACTCAAAAACCGATGTGAGTAATTTCTATAAATTCTTACAGTGTGTTGAGATCTTTATTCTAAAAACAACCACCGCCAACCACAATGTTCTCTTCGTACACTCACTTGTTTTCTCTGCAGAGTGAGTTTTCCTCTCTTAATGAACAAACTATTTCCCGTTTAGTGCTTCAAAAAAACAAAAAACGAGGGTGCCCCAACGTCACTGTCATGACGTTTTACTCTCTTTTGAAAACAAAATTTTCAAATTCTATTTTTATTTTAATTTAAAACTAAAAAAAAACAAACAAAAACATTCGGAATAAAAGGAAATCAAAATTAACAGCGTGAGCAATTCTTCCACTCTCCCCGTCAAAACATATGATTTGTTTAGTTTGTTTCTATTGACGACGACTACATTGTTGTAGTTGTTGTGACTAAATTCAACGTTTCAAACGTTGTTGACAAAACAACCACAAAATTATTAGTAGACGCGCGAATTCATTACGACAGACAGTCTAGCGTTTAACGGTCATCGAGTGAAAGTCACGCAAAACGTACACGTTCTACGTTGAAATAATTTAAAAAAAAATAAATTTTCAATTTTCACATCGAAATGAACGACACCACAACAGTAACCGGTTTGAAAAAAGCCGATTTACCCGAAACTATTAAACTATACAAGGATTTGGGTAAGCTTACTAAGTGTCCAACAAAGATTTCTTTGTATATTTACATTTACCTTCACGCCTCATTCCAGATGATTCTGCCAAGGAGCTCTTGCGTGCCGCCAATCAGGTACGTCAGCATGCCTACGCACCCTACAGTCACTTTAAAGTTGGTGCTGCATTTCGATCAAAATGTGGCCGCATATTTACCGGCTGTAATGTAGAGAATGCTGCCTTTACACCCTCCTCTTGTGCTGAGCGCACTGCCATTTGCAAGGCCGTAAGTGAAGGCGTTCAGGAATTTTCAGCTGGCGCTGTGGTGGCCTATCAGGAGGATGCCTACACTACACCCTGTGGTGTATGTCGTCAATTCATCATGGAATTCTCTACCACAGATATACCTCTGTATGTAGCCAAAGCTGTGGAGCCAGAAGCTGCCAGTAATGGAAATTTGGAAAATCAACCGTCCGATAACGTTTTATGCACTTCGATTTACAATCTGCTACCGAATGGTTTTCGTAATTTTAAAAAGACTGTCGTTGCCTGATGAACGCCTAACTGATACATAAAAATCCACTCATCGTTTGTAATAAAGAATCTAAAGTTTACTCTGATAAGTTAAAAATTGAAATAGAAACTCATACCGATTAGATTAATTTGATTAAATAAATACGCGGGGAACATGGAAATGTTATGCACTGAAAGAAAATTCACAATGTTTTTTTTTTATTGTAAGTTATCCATAAAGTAAACAGAAATCAATAAATGAAAGTAATATTTAATAAGAAAATTTTCTGTTATCGATTGTTCATGATCGATTCTTTAATAGAAAATTATATGGTATAAATTATATGTTATAAATTTTCTATTAAAGAATCGATCATTAAAAATCGATAACAGAAAATTCCTTATAGAAACTCGATAAAACTCATTCTTTAGAAAATCGATAACAGGAACATTGTTATAAAAAATCTATAATACTTAAAATTTTCTAATGGAAGAAAAAACGATAGCAGCATAAATTTTTTATCAAAGAAATTGATAACGCGAAATTTTATATCAAAAGCCAATAAAAACAAACTGTTTTCCTAAAGATTAAAAATCCGTAACTCATTTTTTTTTTATTAAAAATTGGTAACAAAACTTCGTACTGAAAATCGATAACATACATTTTTTAATCGAAAATCGATGATAATGATAATTTTCTAAAAGAAAAAGGATGATAATTAAGTTTTCAATCATAAATCTATAATAAGTAATTTCAGTGTAAAATCGATAACACAACATTGTTTATAGAAAATCGATAAAACAAAATTTTCTATAGCAAATCATTAACGTACAACTTTTGTTTACTAAAAATCGATAACATGTAATATTTAATAAAAACTGATAAAGCAAATGTTTTGCTGATTTTTTATAGAAAATTGATAAGAAAAATTTTCATAGAAAATCGATAACAAAGAAAAATTTTTAAAAGAAGAAAGGTGATAAGAAAATTTTCAATAGATAATCGGTAACAGAAAACCTTTTATTATAGGAAATTGATAACAGAAAATTTTCTATGGTAATTCGATAACAGAAAATTGTCTATAGAAAATTGATAAAAATATTTTTGAAAAAATTGGCAATAAAGAAATTTCTATAAAATCATAAATTCGACAAAATTTTGTGCAGTATTGATGAGTTTTTTAGATTTTTTTGTTATCGATAAGTTGTGGTTATTAATATTTTTTGGAATATATTTATTGGGTGTTTTAGTAACTGTTTTTTTTTTATAAAAGTCGTACAAGTTTTAATTGAAGGGTTTTTAATATTTTTTTTATCGATTACTTATATTCAGTAGTGTTATTTTTCTCACTGGCTATCTTATAAAATATTTTTATAAAAGTTTATTATTTTTTATCAACTTTAAAGACATTGTAACTGAAGATTTTTTTTAGCAATTTTTTTGTTATCGATTATTTATTTTTAGTAATTTTTTAAAACATTTTCATAAAAAACTTGAAAACAATTTAGAAACAATTTAAATTAAAATATATTTTAACCCTTTTGTTATCGATAAATTATTTTAAACAATTTTATTTACAACACTTAGTAATTTTTACATTTTTTCTATTATCTTTTCAGGTAATTTACGATTTTATTTTTTAAATAAACTACCCACACATTCAATAACTCACGGGCTTATGGACTTATGGTTGAGTGGCTTTGTTGGTTGTAAAATGCGTTTCATCTGTCTGTTAATGGTTTTCGTTGACATCAACAGCACACCCTCACCAATTCATAATAAAGTTATCGAATATGTAATCCATAACGAATTTAAATCCATAAAAACAGGTGTTTGCATAAAATTATCATATGAAAATATTATTTTTTTTTTTCTTTCTTTCATTTTTCTTCTTTTTTTACATTCCCATTCAGATTTTGGCCAATAAATAATAAATTTTAGAAAATACAACAAAAAAAAAAGTTATTAAAATTTTTTTTATTAAAAATTATTCTAATTTTATTGGTCACACTCTATAAAAAAAATATTTGTTGTTTTTTGTTCAAATGATTCAATTTTTAAACTAAAAAGCTTGTCGTTCTCTCATCATCATCATCATTCGCATTAGCCAGAGTTGGGATTTCGAACGGAAATTAAAAATGGTTTTCGATGCTAGGGAAACAAACAAAAATTTGCATTTCATTTCGCAAATACACACAAAAAAAAAATTCTCATTGTCTTCCTTCATTACTGGTTTATCGTTTTTTGTTAATTTTTCATTGTTGTTGTTTTATTTATCAGATCTATTGTATGTTCCATTACGTTGTGGTAAATTTACGAAATAGAAATTTTTCAATTAATATTTCTAATGATTTCCATGGATTTTATGGCAGGAATATTAATTTCCTTTTGAAAACGCATAATCACACTGAGGAAGAGACATTTTTTAAATATTTTGTGGAGAATAATAAAAGATTTTTAGTTAAATTGAAGCTTTTCTATACGTTATCGATATATCCATATACCATAAAATAATTTTCTATACGAAAACGATAACATAGAAGCAATATTTCATTGAATATCAATAAACCTTTATCGAAAGGTAATCGAGAGCACCTACATCTAGTCTCTACTGTACTTTTTTATTGCTCTGAATTTATGTAAAAAAAAAACAAATTCTCTAATGAGTAAAGCCAGTAATGTGCCGCAATTATTGATAAGTTATCGATAGCATGGAGAATGTCTGTCGTTATTGCTCTAAAATTCTCCATAATTCTCTAAAAAGTAATCTAATGCGTACAATATTTTCTTTCGTGTATCGATAACAATTAACAATTTACTGCAAAAAATCGATAACACATAAATATAGCATGGAATCATAGCATACAAAAATTTTAATGAAAAATTCTTTACATTTCTTTACATAGACAAAGAATAAATAACAAGCTAATCGATAATGTATAGGGTTCTACATCTTTCGGTTTCAATCACAAAAATGTATTTCATTATTACGCTGGGGCCTTGCCATTGTTATTAGGAACGAAATACATACTAACTTACTTAGTTGGCCATTAACAACCCGATTAACTGATTTCGGCCAACCTTAACACATCTTTCCAGGCGCTTCTGCTTCTTTTTCGCCTTCGGCAGTTGGTCACACCAATCAAGAACAGAGCTTTCTCGATTTAGTCCTTCCAACGCAAACAAGATCATCCTCTTGCGCTGATTTTCGCAAATCCCCGCATCAAATGCCCGTCACGCCAGAGCATTCTCCTCCATTCGAATAACATGGCCGAGCCAGCATTGCTGCTGGATATTAATAAGCTGCACAACGTCCATGTTGTTGAGGTGCTCATACAGCTCATTATTGGATCGGATGCAGAAAACATTGCCAACTTTTCTCCCGAATACTCTCAAGGCTGCTGCATCAGTACTTAATGGTAACCATGCCTTTGCACCTTAAAGAGACACGGGGAGGATGATCGTCTTGTATAGTATGAGTTTTGTCGCACGAGAGATGTCTCTGCTACACAATTGTCTTTTGAGAAAATAGTAGCACCGTTGGCCAGAGTGATTCTGCGCTTGATCACCAGACTGACATCATTTTTGGTGATAACGGCGGCGGAGTCAAGATAAACAAATTCCCAATAACCAAGTCTGGGCTGTTTGCAGTCTCCGAGATAGTTTTCCAACACTTACTTGCAGGTGAAATATCCTGACGAAGTTTTTGTTTACAAATGTTCCAATGTTAGGAAACGATATTTGCATAATGTGACTTCGTCTTAAACAAACAAACAAATATTTATCGAAAACAAACGTAAACCCAAGTTTCTGGACACATTTACTTGTAGTGTTCGAATTGTTTGTCCTTATTTTTACTCGATGAGTGATTTTTATAGAAAGTATTTGCTTAATGTGACTGTGCCTTACACTGTGTGTATTTCGAATGTTCCAGTATTATTATTGAAACCCATGTAACCGATAAATTCTTCCAATTTTAATCAAAAACTGTCATTTTCAATTAAATATTGAAATAAATGGTCCTCAGGCATCCAATAAATTTTCAAATATGCCAACCACAGTAATATTTTTATTTAAAAAACACATTTTTTTTTTTTATATATTTTTGTTATTGTAAATAAACAATTTATGAGTGAAAATCACAGCATGTGTTTTATATGTTCTTTTATACAATATTTTATAGAATCAATATATACACGATTATAATTATCCTTAAATGTATATGTAGAGTGCGGTTGCATAAAACCACAATTGATTTTAATTTGTATTTTTAAAAAATTCGGAAAAAAACTTACTCCAGGCATGAAGGTATACTAGCAAGCAAAGGAAGTGTTTGTAGGAGTAATCCTTAGAAAAAATTAAAATTAAAAAAATTGTTTCAAAGGTGTTGGACTGTAGATAAAAATCATTATTTTCGATCATTTTTTGTAAATTTTGTTAGAAAAACAAAAGCATCCTCATCTTACTTTATTTATGAATCATTTTTTTTTTAATTCATTTAAATTGCTTGTCTCCCGTACATACCTAAATATATAATTTAAATAAATTATTTCTTAGTTTTTATTTTGTTAGTGAAATTGTCTTTTAAAAAAGTAAAATAATAATTTTAACCAGAAAAATGTAAAAAAAAAAATTTTTTAATTTTTTTATTTCATACAATTGGTCAGAGAGTAGTAGTTGGTTTATGGTGTTAATTTTGTTTTTATTGCTGTAAATAATTTTTAATTAATTTTTTTTGTTCTCATTGCTCTATTTCATATTATAATCGTATTTGTATTGTTTAATTATTAATTGTAAATGAAAGAAATTTATTAAAATTTATAACACTGTGTTGTTTTAACTTAAAAAAAATACACAAGCAAACATTTATTTTTATATGTATAAACGGCTGTAAATTATTATGCTTTTTTTCTTTGTAATACAACAACAGCATCAACCAAAAAATAAAATCATTAAAGAGTGTTATTTTAATTATAAAAATCATAAATAATTGAAAATAGTTTTTAAACAAAGTTCTCATGAATTTTCCGTAAATTTTTTTTTGCTAGAAAAGTTAACCAAGCTGCTGCTTTACATTATAAGATTCGAATGAATTTTCTTTTTAGTGGAAATACGTACTAACTCAGCAGAAAGAACTCTTATCATTCCTTTACTCGCTATAATTTATAACAGAAAATTCTTATAAAATAAAAATTTCAATTAAATTTTAAATTTATTTACTACTTACGATATAGTTTTCTATATAATAAGTCGTATAATACAAATTTCTCTTTACACATGTCACGAATTCTGACATTTTTTTTTAAACTAAATTCATGCTTTACACAATTTTTAAAAGCATTTAATTTAATATGAAGCAATTCCATTCTTAAAAACGCTTAGCACTATATTTCAATAAAAATTATGTCACGAAGCACAAATATATCATAACAAAATTTCCTACAAACAACTATTTTTACAAGAATTTACACAAAATTTTAAACATTTGGAATATTACTAATATTTTTCTTTCAAACATGTCACGAAGTACACAACAATTTTGTGTAGAAATACTCCACAGAACCCTTATCAATCATCATCACAAAATATTTTAAAACAAAGTTCATTTTTAAAATAAAAATTTTATTAAAATTTGTAAATCCTTTCACACATGTTGGGAATTCAAAAAAAAAAAATTTTTTTGACAAAAATTATTGACAAAATACCTACTCTACATAATTTTTAAAAGCAACGAGTATAACTCTAATCAAATTTTGTTTTTAAGCAAATGCAACAATATATTTGAAAGAAAAACATGTCACGAATCATAATTATTTCATAACCAAATGGCCTGCAAACAACAATTCTTCAAAACAATTTTAATATTGTGAATATTTTTAACATTCTTCTTTAATGAAAATAGATTTAGAGTTCACACATGTCACGAAGTACACAATAATTTTCGTAGAATTACTGCAATTAATTCTATATCCAAAAGTATATTCTTCTTAATGTTATTTTATTATATTTCACTTTAGCACATGTCACGAATTACAAAAATTTGTTATAGAATAACATTTATAAAATAATTTGAATTCTAAAAAACACCATAATACTTATACTTGTTATTTAATAAACTTCGTTTTCGTACCTGTATTTCATCATTCATCATATTAGATTTTCCCCCATCATTATCCACCCTCCCCACATTCTACACAACCAGGCCATGCCATTCATATTTTTAATTGATTTTCAAAATTAAAATCCACACAGAAATTCTTTAAGTATCCACAGTCACCTTCACTGTAGAGCAACAGCTGCTTTTAAGTGCATTTAACCCTGTAAGTCTTATGCTTTTCTCGCCCACCTAACTCCTTACTCCCACTCATAAATTTTTTTGCAACATTTTCTACTTTTTTAAAGGATCCTTCATCTTCATTTATAAGGGACGGGGCATGAAGTGAATTTTTGTTTGTAATAAAATTTAAAAGCTGGAAAACATGAGAAACTTTGTATAAAAACATGAAGAAGAAAGAAGAGAAGAAAAATTTCACTCTCTTTGGTTTTGTTTTTTTATTAGAGTCACATGATTTTAATTAATTAAATACACTCTGTGTCATACATATTTATATACTGTGTTTGTGTATGTGCATAACTTTAATTAATTCAACTTATAAGCCAAAAATATTACAAAATTAAAAATATTTTATTTTATTACCGTTATATTAAAAGACTTGAAATTAAAAAAAAATATTCCATTAAATAATTTTATTAAAAATTAATTTTTTCTTAAAATTTTCTTGAAAGACCAAAACCACTATTTTTTCTCTTTTTTTCTGGTTTCTATTATTACAGGTTTCAGACACCCATTAAAGCATTCGCCTGCCTAACAGCACCCAGGTGAGTGTATATGAAAGAAAAAATCACAAAAATAGATACATTTTTATTTACATACAGATATACATATTTTTACTGTAACAGATCTGAAATCAGTTTTCACTCACTAATTAACCCCCTATTACTCAAGCATTTTTGAGTTATTTTCATACAAACTGATGTTCGCCTAACGTCGTTCATTCTACCGAAACAGAGGGTTAATGGTATTAAAAATTTAATTTTTTTTAAATAAGTTTAAATTTTACATGAGTATAACAAGTATATATCGGTTTAAGCCTGAACGCCTGCTCTCAAATGTGTAACAGTTAAGGGATTAAAGTATTAAAGCTCCGAAGCTCTATATACATATATGTATGTCAGTTGTTCCTATAAGTAGCTGGGATTCTAAATGTATGTGTGTGCGACGAAGCTAATTGTTTTCTTCAAATGAGCAACAAAAAGTTTTCTACATAAATCGGGTAAAATTGCCGCATTGCAATATCTTTGTCGATAACTTGCTTTTTTTTCTTGTGTTGATTGCCTGCATTTTTTGGTCGCAGATTTAAATTTTTTTGGATGATGACTTTCATTTTGTGATCCATGTTTTAAATTTTTATGGTCGATAACTCACTCGCATTTTTTGGTCGATTACATACAATTTTTTTATATCGATAACTTGTACTTTTCGGTCGATAACTTAAATATTTTGGTCGATTACATGCAATTTTATTATATCGATAACTTGTACTTTTTGTTCGATAACTTTAATTTTTAATCGATTACATGTATTTTTTTGGTCGATAACTTGCATTTTTTTATCGCAGACTTGCATGTTTTTGAACCCTGGCTTGCGTTATCGTTTGTTTAGATATTTGGGATCATTGATATTATCTTCGTTGTCTATATTAGCTCCGTCGTCTCATGTAACATCCGACGGTAAGGAAATCTGTTTTGTAATTCTTTATACCAGGGCTACTTGATGCCGATTTATGAGAGGTATATTTGGTAAAAAAAAACTTGACTTTTCAACTTAATTATCTCTGATTGGGGAAACAAAACAGATTTGCTTGTTTTATTGTAAAATTGTTTAATTTTTTCGTATTTTTTTCATTTATAATCGATTTTCATTTTATGCTTTTCCAAATATTTCAATTATGTTAGTTTAACAGCCTCTGTTAACTTAATATTCAATGTAAAGAAAGAACTTAACTTTCATAGCTAACTGCACACACATTTAATTTGTAAATTTTTTTTATTGGCATACTTATCGATTACAAGTGCATATAATTTTGAAGGTTTTTTTTCCGATAAACTTTGCTAATTTACGATTTCTTTACTCCTTTTTTTTTGCTTTTATTCTCAATAAATAAAGTGGAGTCATTAAATTCTTCTTCGTTTATTTTTTCCTCTTACTGTGGCTGATTATGGCAGTTGCGAGTATTTCGTTCTTGTTTTCTTGCTTCTTTTTTTTTTTTTGTACCTTCTATTCTGTGAGTATTTGCACTTCCTTTGCAACGGAAGTTGTTAAAATTACAGTTATACATGCACTTTTGGGTGTTGTATAACGGTTGTCTTTCACTCGCTCTCTCTTTCTCTCTCTCTTTGGTCGTCTCCATTGCGTGTTTAGTTGTTGACTCTAAAGAAAAATTATATGGATTTCCTTCCTCTCTCTAAGAAGCATTTTAAAGGCATTTTAAATGCCTTTCTACCCCACACAACTGTGGTATTCACAGGCATACAAGCCTGTGTGGCACAGGAGCCACCCGAAGTTGAAATTTATTCTAAAAGGTTTCATTGTATTGTCTGTGCCTGTGCATCTGCCTGTCTGGCTGATTACGAAAAGAAGTGCAAGAGAGAGAAAGAGATAGAAGAGAAAATAAATTTTGTAACAAACTTTAACAACCTTTACGGGTAATAAAATAAATATATGGCCCATAAATGTGTGGGTCATTTCACATTTCAATAAAAAAATAATTTTTTTTTCAAGAACACTACGTGTGATTCTCGAGGGGGATTTAATAGCATTCCCCTAATCTCGTGTCCCTTTTTTATGACGTATTGCAACTGTTTAAAACTACGATATAACAGTGCGGGACAGCCTTTGATGTGTAAAAATTTAAGTTTTTCCTAGTGACCCTGATACAAGCCACACACTACCAATTAGACTAGGGCCATTTCAATTGAGCATGCTTATCGTAACATTCAGACTCATTACTGAAGATTGCATTCTGGGTACCCCTGCAATATGCACATATGGCCAATCTCTTCTGCTGGAGCTGTTGAAATAGGAGGAAACTCTTCTTCATCTCTTGAGTACATGATAAGTGGTATGTTACGAAGTCAAGGTGAACATTGGAAAACTAAATAATATCGTCAGTAGCACTGGTTTTGGAAAGGGCTACACCTAGCCCAATTGGCGATTGTTTAGTTTTGTATTGCCCTTTTCGTCGAGGAGCACTATAGCATACTCTTAGAGCTTACTTTTTAGAGAAACATTTTTTTTTCTATTTCCAAATAGAACCTCCCCCGTTGCTTGTATCTTTTGGGAAATCTTCAAAAAAAAAAGAACACTGAAATTCACACGCCACTGACTGACTGACACATAAAATTTCTTTTTCTTTCTTTCTGTGTAATTTCATTATTTTTGCTTTTTGCAACGGTTGTTGTTGTATTGAACAGGGCAAAAGAAAAAAAAAAAAGAGACATGGGAGCCCCCATAAAAAACACGAATGACTACGACAACCAAATAACCATTTACGACAACTTACAACACCTTTTTTTTTTTGTTTGTTCGTTTTCTCTTCTTCCAAAACTAACATTTTGCAACACATTGAAGCCAAAATACGTGCGCAATATGCAAGAGGAGAAGGGTAGGGTAAGGGAGGCAAAGGATAGTCATAAAGGATTGCTACCAATAGACTAAATGGCTAGAGGAGAAACAAAAACAAGTCATAAAAGCCATTGAAAACAGAAGAAAAAGGCAAAAAAAAAATTTTTTTTTTTGGAAATAAAAGCCCCAACTGCAGCATGACTCAACTCGACATTGTGTAAGAATTTTCGTACCAAATTTTTACAACAACAACGAAAATACGTAAATGGAAAAAATGAAACATAAAATACGTTACGTTTTTTTTTTCTTGTTGTTGTAATTGTAGTTGCAGTTGTAATTGTATTTTATAGTCAGTTTTTGCCACAATTTTTTGGCCACTATATGTGGTCAATTTTCCATAAGGGAACGAACGTTCATTTAAAAAAAAAAGATAAGCGAAACACAGAATATAAAACAGAATGCAAAACAAGAAGAAACACTAAATATGCAGGTTTTTGCATGCAGCCACAAAGTATGCTATAAATTTTTATTTAAACATCGAAACTCCTAAATGTAGGCTTTAAAATTTTATGATTTACCTTAAGCCTAAGTAGCTTCATTAAGGGAGAGAGAAAGAGGAAACCTGGAAAAAATATGTGTTAAATTAGGAAACAGCATGCTTTTGCCCCTTGGGAGCCACAATATAATTTTAATTGTCATCTAAAGTCTTGACTAAAAATCTTACGTTTCATATTTGAAAAATACTTGTTTTTATTAATTAATCGCCCAAAACTATGCAATAATTTTCTTTGTTTAATTTTATAAACGGCTTTAATGTATTACAATCAATTGCAACCAACTAACCATTACCTTCATTATTAAATAACTCTGTAAAATATGCCATACTTTTACAATTTTCTGCCGTAACCCTAAAAGTATGCAATTTTATCATTTTCAATTTATACTCAATTATTCTGTTAACACCTCATAATTTAAAAAATAAGGAAATAAATAGTATTGCATGCTTCCCTAATGCAAATTTCACTCGCCAGTTATTATTAATTTGTATTAATTTCGATAAAAATCAAATGAGAGAAAGAGAGAGAAACGAGTACTTGCAATAACAGCGGCAATAATAACATGTAATTGACTTAAATGCGTTTAATTTCCTTAAGCAAAAAAAATGCAATTTTTTCCCCATGAAATTATAAACCAATGCCACAGCTTAACAACTTTATTCGTGCCGTCGTTGTGTGGTGTCAGTAATGTTGACAATCTTGTCAGCAATGTTTAGCTTTTTCCATGAAAATGACCCCTAATTTCATCCCTCTGGCCTCTAGGGCAATGTTCAACAAATTGGCTATAAAAATTTCAAAATATTTAAATGGGTTAAACAGAAAAAAAAATTATCGCAGCTTGTTTAATGCTAATAGTCCCTAGACATGCCTCTCCACAACACGCACTCTTTTTAGAGGTTAAAATATGAGCATTTCAACTGTAAATAAGCCAATAAGCAACGAGAAGTTTAAATATCCAACAAAACTATTTTGAAAAGCTATAAAATTCGTTCATAAATATTTAAGTTTTAGTTTTCTGGCCTAAAAGTATGCTACAAAAATTGTGTGCTTTATTGCCTAGAGAGCATACAATATTATTATAGACATCATAATTTTGATTTGTTATTCTCAACAAATATATAAAATTATTGTCAAAATTAAGTGACAATTATTTAGTGGCTGCCTTAAGGTATACTTTAAAATTATTGTTTTATTATTTAAGCAAAGTATGCAATGTGTTTTGTGTTAATTTTTAAAACTAAAGCGGTTTTTAAATATTCGTAATGATTTTGTAAAATTGAAATTTTAATTAAGAAATTAAGCATTATGCGTGATTAAATTAAATGCATATACGCATGAATACATTTATTTTGCCCGAAGGTATGCCACACTATTATGTAAATTCTTATTCTTAATATTGTCGCGTTGAGGTGGTACAGGCCTATTGTATGGCCTTTAAGCTTTATAGAATATCACTTTAATGTCTCCCCCATGATTTGTTTCGAATATTTTACTCCTGTCCCATTATCAGTCCATATACCCTATAATGATTTTTATTTACTTACTTAATTGGTAATTACAATCCTTTAATCAGGATTACAATCTAGTTTCTCACAACACTTATGTTGTGTGTATTAATTTACACGGTTTAACATCCATCAAGATCGGCGGACTTTTAAGACACTTTGAATATCCTTCTTTGGTGCCATGAATTACTGGCCATTAAAGATTTAAAAAATTCAGGCCTAATACGAGCCTATCTCTCCATTTTAATTCCAGGAAATTTCATGACAATCGTTTAACGAATTTACAAATTTAATACCAGTTTTTTCCCGCTACTCGTGACTCACTAACCCCTAAATGTATGCACTCACAACTGACAATAACTTTCTCTACCTCTCACTCTCTCTCTCTCTCTCTCTGTATGAGTTAATAAAAACAAATGCACACAGACATAATTTTTAAAAATGCAAATGCTCTAGTGATGGTAAATAAATGCAAAAATCCAATCCAAAAATACGAGTAAGAGAGATAGGGAGAGTGAGAGAATGAAAGAGATAATAACGCCTAAAAATCGTTTTTAATCCCTTTAAACTTTTTAACACCTGAATGCATAAATCATGCGAATGCAAAAGGCAATTGCAGACATGAAAGCAAAAAAAGAAGAAAAACAACTGACAGTTGGAGTTTAAAGGTTACCAAGCAGCTCAGCAACAGCACTGCTGTGAAGTAAGAGGAGAAAAGGGAAAGGAGAAAATGTTTTCTCTGTTTCAGTAGTTTTGTTTTTGCTATTTGTGGCAGTTACTTTAACTGTACCATCATCATACCACCACCCCAATTGTGGCTATAGGCTGGTGGTGATGGAATGGCTAAGCATTCATTCATTGCTCGGGTACATTTTATTTTTCGGAGAATTTTTTGTTTTTCGAAACTTTTCATAGGGGAATGAATTAAAATGGGAAAATTCTGTTGAAAATCTAGAGTTTATGATAATCAGTTTAAAACAGTTTATGTGCAGAGCGTTAGAGTTGATAAGGAGTTTAAATTTTATGAAAAAAAACAAATTAAAAAAAATAAAATTTTCAATCTGATTTTATTCTGTAAATAGGCCCGCTATGAAAAAAGTATAAAAACTTTTTTTTTCATAAAAGTTTATATAAACAGAAAATAGGCTTGCTTATGATAAGCATTTTATGGACTGGGCCGTTGATCCAGATATGAAAAGGTTCCAATGATAAGTATTACAATTGGCTTGTAGAGCAGCTAAGATACTGTGACCATTTGATCTATTATACTAGTCTCAATTTGTATAGGGAAAGGCATCCATCCCTCCAATCCTGTTGCCATGACAAATTTCAGTATGTTGTTCGGTGTCAGTAAGGACAAGTAATATATTCTGATGATTGACACTCCCCATCCCAGAATCTGCACACTGGGCTTGAGTTGATCCTTATTCTGAGAAAGTGTTCTTTGGTTCTATATGTGCCCTGTAAGATGGTCGCATAGTAGGATGCGTAACTAAAATTTCTCAACTCTTATCAACAAAAGTTTTCCTAAACTCTCCTCCTTCCTTACGCCGATTATTAGCTTCTCTTTCTCCTCAGAAAAGTTCTGTTTATATAAGATCATATCTGCCAGCTCTTACTTACTCACTTAATGGGTCATAACAACCCTTTAGATGAGGCTTATTGAGGTCTTGGTTCCAAGTAGAGAAAAGTCTTAAATTAGAGTTTAAAGACGGCGCCTTATTGACTCCTTAAAATAAGGTTTTGAATGACTGTGGGTGTAACTCTCCATTGCAGTCCATATACACCATGTATTAAGTAATTCTTTGTGCCTGTAATTTGCTTTAGAATTTCTAAAACAAATAATGCATGCCTGTGCGTTTTCATTTTTTTTTCTTTTACAAAGTGTTGCCATTACAAATGGCATTTTAACACGAAATCATAAAATAATAGGGGAGATCACTTTAAAAAGCACTAATCACTAATGGTGTACACTTTCAAAAATGCAAACATTTTGGACCACCCTAATAAATCGCCAATGGCCTGCTGCTATTAACACTGTTACAAACTACTGAGTGATGAAGTGTTTATTAAATATGAAAAAATAAAATAAAAAACTCAGAAAAAAAGAATGTAAACAAACAAAACCAAACATGTTTTACCGTTACAAGCAAAATAACAACAGATATTAACAAAGAAATCGCCCCATAAATATGCTACAAAAAAATATGTTTGGAAAATAAGAAATTCCATAAAAAAAATATGTTCACTTGACATTTAAATGCTAAAAAAATAACTAAAAAGAGAAAAATTTCAATTTAAAGGCAAACAAAACTCGTTGAAAAATTTTTGTTGCATACTTTAAGGTTCTTTGTAATTATTGTTTAAATAATTAAAGTTTTCTTAATAGCCACGGCAATTAAATTTAAAATATTTTTTTAATAAAAAAGTACGTAATAAGTGGTTTATTTACTTAAATGAAAAAGAAAATAATTGATGAGGTATGCTTTTAGGCAAATTTTTTTACTAAAGAGGGTGTAGTCTGGTAAAAAAATTTTTTTTTCTTTTATAAAGGAACATAAGTCAAGAGTATGAGTATAAGTGTCAACACTTATAAAAAAATTACTTTTTATATGTAATAACTCCTAAAAGCATGCAATTCTTTGTATTAAAAGAATATATTTTTTGAGAAAATGCCAATGGATGCTCTGGTCCTTTAACAGGCCCGTTTCTAATATAAAATAACTCACATGTTTGCTAAAACAGTGTTAGAAAAAAACCGATTCTCTATCTCTCTCTTCTTTTTTAGTCTCATTATAAAATATAATCATGTTGTTTCTAACAGCATCATTATCTTCTTCTAATATTTTTCTTATAATAGCATCAGCATATTAAAATGTATTCACTCACATGTATGCCCAAATGTTTATAAACACAAACACATACACACACATACATATATAGACATGCATCCGTTTACTAAAGTAAGATAACTGTGTAGAGTATTCCACATAATTTCTCTCCATTGCTGTGCCTTTACTTTCTTTCTTTCTTTCACTCTCTCTCTCTCTCTTTCTCACTTACGGCAGGCATAAACAAGTACGCAAAATATGGATACATGTGGCTGTGTGTATGAAAGCCTGAACAACACTACTCATTATAATATTATACCGTTATAATGTTGTGAAAACATTAAAAGCAATAACAACAACAACAAAAGTGTTATGAAAGCAAAAACGAAAAGCAAAAAATAAAATCAAAGAGAGAGAGAGACAGAGAAATTGTAAAACAACAAATAGTTGAGACAATTAACAACAAATTGTAGTGGTTGAGAGTGAGACTGAGAGCGATATAGAGGAGAAAAGAGAGAGAGAGAGAGAGAGAGAGAGATAACAAACACTACTACATTAATAAACATCATCATAAATACTTAAATTGCATTTAACTATTGCTTGTGTACTTCATGTAACATTTATAATGATACTCTCGTACCTCGTACAGCAGACACTTGTTACTGTTTCTCTCTAAGACTTGCTTGCCGTAGAACAGAGAAGCAGAGATGGGAGTTAGTATTTATATTCTATTATTTATTTTTCTTTTTCCTTTACACATGCATAGTCATAGACTTGATTTCCTATAGAAAAGAAAAAAAAAAACAACCAAACATTCATCATTGCATGGCTATGAATGAAACGTGTTTTGTTTTGTTAACATTTGTAGTTGAGCCCCAAAGCCTTAAAGTATGCTATAAATTGCATATAGAAAGAAACTATTAATCTGTAATAATAATTGTAAAAAAGTAATACATTTATGGTTTACTGTTATATTTTTAGAGCATAAAAGTGCTGTTATAATGGTTTTCTGCATGAAAATGGTTTGCAATTGGAAAATTAAATTTATAGTTTACCTGATAGGTTTAAATATGCTGTAATATTGCAATATTAAAAAGACTAAACTTTGCAGTATTTAATTCTGAACCTTTCTCCGGTTTCATTCTAATATGGCAACTTCTAGAACTTACTGTTTGATTTGTTATTGTTATACCTTTCATTTCTTTAGAATTCCTTTAGAAATTCAAGCACATATTGCAATATTTAAAAGACTAAACTTTACAGTGTAGAAGCCTGAAACTTTTTCAGATTTCATTACTATCTGGCAACTTCTAGAACCTGCTGTTTGATTTGTTATTGTTATACCTTTCATTTCTTTAGAATTCCTTTAGAAATATAAGCACTTTCCGCAGTTTTCTGTTGCATTAGTTATGTGAAGGCACAACAATGTAATCAAAATACTTTTTGATTACAAATAATACGCTCTGAACTCTCTGTGGTAAGTCCACAGAAAAGCTCCCTGTTTCAATATTTCATTACACTCATAATTCTTCTAAGACGATAGTATCAATAACAGTCAGCACCCTCTTTCAAAAAATGCAGCATAATGCAGTACAACGACACTCAATACATTTTCAAAGCGAAGATTCTTTCTAGACAACATGAGGTGGCAACCCTAATATTCTAGAATCTGTTTCAAGAAAAATTATTTTAATTCCAAGCGTTCAAGATACTTATGCAAACGTATATGTACAACAATTCAAGTCTTCTTAACTCTGGTTTCAATCATCTTTTACATTTCCAACGTCCTCGGTTATATTGCTGCCCACATATTCAAGTTTTTCCACTAAAGTCCAGTTTGTAGACAACGCAAGTTGATCTAGAAAGGTTAAATCGGGCAATCTTGATGGCGAAAAGGACTCAGAACTTCGTTTGTCAGTCGTTCAGTAGACGTTTTTGCTCTATTCTGTTGTACTACTACTAAAGGGTCCGCCAAATAACTTTTTTTTTTTTTGAAAATGCTTTTAAAAAAAAAACTACTGAATATTTTCTCAAATTTCTTTTTTTATTTGAAAACACAATCCTTCCGGTTAATAATGGAAAATAATTTCATTCAAATGGCTGCCTCGGCTGACCATGCAGTAGCCTACATGATCGGTCCAATTTTTAAGCACATTATCGATTGTGTGCAGCTGTATTTCATCAATGGCTTCACGAATATTGCCCTTTAAAGCGTCAATTGTCTCTGGCACCCCACAAATAATAGTCCCACGATGTCAAATCGCAGGTCCGAGGTGGCCAAACGACATGAGCTCTGCGGCTGATAATGCGATCTTCAAAAACAGGGCGCAAAACATCGATTTTGTTGCTTCGCCTGTGTGGCACGTAGCGCCGTCCTGTTGAAACCAAATGTTGCCAATATCCTCCTCTTCAATTTTTGTGAACAAAAATCGTTCCACATGGCCCGATAACGATCGCCATTGGCTGTAACGGCCACTCCTTGCTCATTTTCGAAGAAAAATGGCCCAATTATGCCTCTGGACCAAAATCCGCACCAAACAATGACCTGTTTTGGGTGCATCGGCTTTTCAATGTATGCGTGGGGGGTTTCTGTGCCCCAAATGCGACAATTTTGCTTGCTTACATACCCGCCAAGATCAAAATGAGCTTCTTCTGAAAAGATGATTTTTTTTGCCAAAATCATGATTTTCAAAGTAATGTCGCAATATTTCCCAGCGTTGTTCAAGCGTATACACAACCATATTCGTTCAGCGGAAGGATTAAACTAATTATCTGTCAAATCAGACATGAGCTAAGTGTTACCATTCACGAAATAAGCACTAGTTGAAAAAAAAACGTTATATGGCGGACCCTTCACTAATCGTTGAGCATTATTGTGTAGTGCTCGCCATTCGATGTTCTTTTATATGTATATACCCCGAATCGTATACCCCCGAATCGATAATTCTGCTTGTTACAGTAATTAAAAAGACCCGTGTCATGATAATTTGTTTTCAATTGACTTGTTCGTTGTCAGGATAAGATTTCAAGCCTGGTTTTGTACGAGACCATCTTCAACACTTACTTATTTACTCAAGTGGCCATTGCAACCCATTAGTTAGGATTACAACCTAGCTTCTCCCATCACCCATGTTATGTCTGTTAAGTTAATACATACATGAGTGGCAGAATCTGCAGTTTAATGTCGACTCCGAACAACAGATTTTTGAGAAAATTTTTATTTTACTCGTAGAGTTTTTGCCAGAAGACTTTGGAGCGGAATTCGCTCTGAAGAAATATTTTTTTTTAGATATCTATGTTGAGGATTGACGCATCGCAACTTGTCTAATAAACCCAAACACTACCTCCTAGGCTACGACAACTTCTTGTAGTATCAGCAATTGACAACTGCCACCGCTACACTTCTGCCAAACTGAATTAATGAAGGACTTAATTGAGTATCTGTGATGAAATGTGAAACTACTTTCAGATTTTCCAAAAAAAATTTCAGTTCGTTTAATAGGCTGTGAATAAATTACTTGCGAAGTTAGTTGCCTGTTCAATTGACAATTATGTTAGCCCAGCAATCATGTGAGTTACAATTCTAGAATAGAAAAATAAATTGAAAAACCATGAAAAAGAATTCAAAATAAAATCGTTTTAAATTGAAATTGAAATGCATTTCCTTAACAATTAATTATTTATGCAAAATGGCATATCAAAATGGATATTAACAATTCCACAGTGCCTACACCAGACGTATGTATACCAATCAACAGGCATTTTGGCTGGCTGCCGCTCTGGCACTTACTTAGTTAAACTAAGTGCTTTCAAAACCAGTTTATGGGCGATTACACAAGCAAAATGGTCTTAATTTTCTGTGTTTTTAGAAAATTATTTTAGACAAGTGATATGGAATACCCCATATTATATGTACATTTGTATGCGTTTTAATGCTTAGCAAAATCAAATGCAAAAAAAAATAACGCAGTAAAGAATTAATTTTTCTGCTTCCATATATTTTCATGTAATACAGCCAGCCGCCGAACAATACATTGAAAACCCAATGCAATCCAATGCTATTTTTATATTGAAATTCAAAATGCATTTTATCCCACTACTCTCTCTCTCTCTCTCTCTCTCTTTGTTGTTGCTGCTGTTGTTGTTGTTGTTGTTGTCATGTTGTTTTATTAGTTGTTCTGGCTTTTGATATTGTTATTGTTGTTGTTGTTTGTATTGCCTTATCAATAAACAGCAACAATAGGTTGCAACAATAACCAGCAACTGGCAGGCAGGCAGGCAGTAACAGCCAAGCAACCAACCGAACAGCGATACCAATCCCATATTTTTTTATTAAATGCATGGAAAGGAGCGGAGTGGAGTGAAGTGGAGTGGAATGGAATGGAATAAAAATAAAATATTTCAAGGTTGAAATGTTCTGAATTGAAAAATTAAAAAAAAATGCAAAAAAACTGCAACTGAAAACGTTTTAATTAATATTTTAAACACAACAACAACAACAGAAAGTGGAATACGAGAAATATAACTACAGTGAGAGAGATTATGTTGATACAAACCATAGATGGGCACTTTGCAGTACCAGTAAAATTTCAGTAAAAATTGATTTTTACTGATTACTGAAAAAAATTTCAGTATTCAGTAAAATTTTACTGTTAATGCAATCTAAATTTAAATGAAATTTAAATGAAATTTAAATGAAAAAAAGTAAAATTTTACTGTTAATGCAATCTAAATTTAAATGAAATTTAAATGGAATTTAAATGAAATTTAGATTGCATTACCAGTAAAATTTTACTGAATACTGAAAATTTTTTTCAGTAATCAGTAAAAATCAATTTTTACTGAAATTTTACTGGTACTGCAAAGTGCCCATCTATGATACAAACAAAAGAGAGTGTTATTATGTGTTCAAATAATAGCAGCAGCACTAGCAGCAATTATTCTAAAACTACATCCCGAATGAATATTAAAAAAAATTCTAATAAATTTGATTTCCTTGAAAAATATTGTTTTGGCGCAACTCCCCCCTTGCAATACCTCAATCAGTAATTCAACCCGGGTATCAAACTTTCGTTACAGCAAACCAAATTGAGTCCACAATAAATTTTGCTATTGCAGCAGTCATTATATGTATAAGGCAGCCAGGTCAAGGATGCTATGAAGTGAGAGGCCAGAAACCACCGTCTTTTCATTGCATGAACATGGCACTGACACATGAGATGAAAGACAGTCTCTTGCTCCACAGCTCCTGCAAAGTTATTTCCACGAAATGGACAGTGGTCCAATATAATCGACATTGTGTGATGGATGCCCATGCGACTTAAAGACAGAACTGTGTCCGCTCTCTTGTCTATAAGTGTTCAGCAGAGTCCAGCAATATTGCATGTACCCTCCTGTCACCAACGAGATTGTTCCTCCCTATAAAGCATGTGAAGAATATTCAAATTAACTGAGGCAATCAGAAAATCTGAAAAGCTAAGCCGTAATCATGACTGAAGGGTTGTAATAGCCAATTATGTATATATGTATACGAGTATAATCAGTAAATCTATGCCCTGTAATATGCCGGAAATTGTGAGCTCCCTACCGGCCATGGCCACCCCATCAGCAATGCAATTGACAATGACATCCCTATGTCACGGAACCCATGTAAGAGTTATCTTTAAATGATCCGAAATTTTCTTGAGAAATCCTCAGTCATCATAGACAAGGACGGACGTTGAAACTACGTTCGTTAGGGGCTTAATCGAAGTCTGACTTTTCCAAGTAAGTTAAGAGAATTTCAGGGATAATACCGTCAATTAACAAGCACTGCATTGCTTTCAAAAGTATCACGACCTGTGCCTGGAAAACACTGCAGTCGTCAGGCAAACTGAAGGAAAATTTGACATCAGAACCTTTAATAAATATGCCACAACACAGTCCATCCTGTCACACATCTTTAAGCCTTAATTCGTTATTTTCATATTTAGTTTCATTCCAGAAGTCTGAGCTGAGTTTTGAACCACGGCTCGTGTCTAATAAACAGTAGATTACGCCACACATACATAAAACGTAATACGCACAACATGGGTGGTGTGAGAAGTTAAGTTGTAATCTTGACTAAGGGGAAGGGAGAGGCCAGAATGTTATTAAGTTAGTAAGTAAGTAACCTCAAGTATACAGAAAAATCTTACTTTTAAACATTGAAAAACCTTGCAAAATCAATTAATAATTTAAAGATAAAAATGATTTTTATTTAAAAAATCTGCAGCATAGTTTTAAGAAATTAAAAGAATTTAAATCATTGCCTACTTTTAGCTGTAATTGTTTAATCTGAAATTCTCTTGAATTCATTATACATGTTTCTAATCTGAATTTCTAAAGAAAATATTTCCAAAAAATTTAAATATCTTAACTTTTCCAAGAATTTTAAGCATATATTTAGGAGTTACATAAATGTAAAAAACTAAAGTATACTTTAAGGAGTAAAAACCTTAAAGATTATTATTTTTACATAATTCGTTTACATAATAAACCAAGTAAACATTATATAGTAAAATATTAACAAGATAAATATGATGATGTTTACGTTAAAAGTAAAGTATATTTTAAGGTGTTTTTACTATACTATAAATATTTCTCTGAACGAATTTTCAATTCTTTAAATAAAGTTTCTATTGGGGTTTCTGCTTTAAAGAAAACATATCCTAAAATCTCTACTATAAGAGTAGAGAGCTCATCAATTTTTAATCATCATCATTTAAACGAATTTGTCTTTTTCTTCCTTTTCCCTTTTATGTGGTTTTCCTACAAGGCATGGAAAGAAAACTCTGTTAAGAAAATAAATTTCATATAATTTTTCCACTCTACGTTATTCCGCAGCTTTAATGTTATTTACTGAGGATGTTAAATTCTTCTTCTCTCTTCCTTTTTTTAATCTTAAACAGAAAAGCCTCAAGAAAAAAATAATAATTTCAACATTTTTCTTCATGTCTTGGTGGTTATTTTAACCAGAAAAATCGTTATTAATATTTAAAAAGCCTGTACATATGCACACATACATACACATATGTATTTACGTAAGCAGCCTTAAAGTATGCTTCAATATCAACATTTTTGTAAAGCTACTTAACTCTTTTTATAGGTTTATGAGTTGATACTCATGGTGTATACATATGTACATATGTATGTGACCACTATGTTGTCATCATATTTAAGGCCTTTTAAAATCTGTCTGTGTATACGAACACAGGAAATTGACATACAAAGCAATAATAATTGGAATTTTTGTTTTTCCAAAAAAAAACACCTCAAAATAGGCCATATTTTTTTGGAGCATTAAATGTTCGCCGTCGTATACATTGTATATAACATGACAAAACTTTTATGTGTGTTTTTATTTGTTTTGCTGGGCTAATGTATATTAAAGTAGTTTTAGTAATAATATCCCTTCATTATGATGTTCCTGACAATGACAATGTTGTTAATAATGATGACAATTAGAAAACGTACATGGAAAGTAGTTTTGCACATAAACTTGATGAATGTTTTAAATGGACAGAGGATGTAAACCTAAAAAAAAGTGAGTCACTGAATTGTTTAATCTGAAATTCTTTTGAATTTATTATGTATGTTTGTAATCTGAATTTAAAAAGAAAATCTTTCCAAAAAAATGTAATAACATAACATTTCCAAGAAAATTTGCAGCATATATTTAGGTGTTACGTAAATGTAAAAAAATCTAAAGTATACTTCAAGGAGCAAAACCTTAAAGATTATTTTTCTTTACGTAATTCGCTTATATAACAAACCAAATAAATATTAAATAATAAAAACTTAATTACTTTTGTTATGAAAAAGTACTCTCTTAGTACTTTCTTCTACGAATAATAAATAGTACCTTTTTAAGGAATTATTAAAAAGTACGCTTTTTAAGGAATAAAAAAAGAATATTATTCAAAAAAGCTTAAAACTACATTTTTTCTACTTAAAAGGACTAAAGAAAGGTACTTTTTCTAAATAAAAAACAACTAAAATGGTTTTCATGGTATATTTTTTAGGAATAAAAAGTACTTTCTTAAAATAATTCTAATTTTTATCTAATGGATCACCGTAATACCAATTTATATTTAGAAAAAAAAGAGAGAAGGATTATTTAGGATGAAGCACTAGCTGTCTAGATAACAAATGTCTAACCTGAGCCTCGAAAAGTATATTTTTGTCACCATAAAAAGTTCACCCTTTAAGCTTTAAATCACATTTTTTAATGCAAACCAGAGTCTCTGTCTATAGTGAGATAACCTGTCAAATTTATTATGGCTTTGAGTTGACATTTTATAATCATAACATGATACCAAGTAATATAGAGAAACACTCATTTCCGGTTACTCATACGCAAGCAAATAACTGTCAATCCTCTTTCTCTATGTTTTCATGCCTATCAAATGACTCACTTAAGTTATACTCTCTCATTACATGTTCTGCAGCATAATATTTGTTTTAGGAGTATTACCAACTATTAGAATGAAGTGTGCTGTAGCTTAGCCTATAAATAGGCAACATTTTTTATTTATTATTTTTATATGCCTCTATTGTTTTGATTAATGGCCTGGGAATATTATTCTGGTTTCAAATTCATTTACAATATCAAGGAAAATATTTTGAAAGAAAAGAGAAGGCTTTTAATGTAATTATTTTTTCATTTTTTTCTTTTTTTTTGCTTGTAATTGTTGTTTTGGCATCAATATCAGCATTCTTGCAGTGAAAACAAAAGGAAAAATAATATTTTATATTAAAAATAGAAAAAGAAAAAATAAATAAAAAAAATTATTTATTTTAATAAATCAAAGCATATCATCATTTTTATTTTCATATCAAGAACTCTCTCTATCTCGCTCTCTTTCTCTTTGTATAGGCTTTTAAGATTATTACAATATGTATTTACAAGCTGCCATAAAAGCCACAAAAGCCATAAGAATACAAAAAAACAGAAACAGAAAACAATACATAGATAATTTTTAAAAAATAAAATGCAAAATAAATCAAATATTTCAACATTTAAAATCAAAAACAAAATAAAAACAAAAATAAAAAATCAATAGAAAATAAAATGAAAACATAATCATTTATTTCCACTTGAATGACACAAAAGATTTGCTTTCCATAAATCTCTTGAAAAAGAAACTCTCATAATAACTGTAATAAATTATTGCATACTTATAGGCGCATTATGGTAAATGTCTTTACAAAATATAGCAGGTTAAACGTAATACATGTTAAATGTACCATAAATGGTACATGTGTGAGCGAGCGTTCAGTTCATATTGGTTACGGGACTTAAATTTACAATATTTTAAGTGTTTTATGGGGATCGAAATAAATAATAATCTGTTCGGACTATAGGGTGAATACATCAAAACCTCTAAGTCAAATTCTTTTAATATCTGCCGGTTAATCCAAGATGAGTGTAACTTCAACTCTGATGATCGTTCTCAGGATATTATCCATAAAGTCTGTAGATAATGGTTTTTAAACTGCTAGAGACAGAAAAGGCCCACCATATCTAAATGAGTTGCCGTGAAATTTCATTTATAATCTTATGTTAGTTCATAGACAGATATTATCAATAATCAATACTGGTTTATGCTTTAAATGGCTGGTCCGGTGTCTGCGGTGTCATGTATTCACAGTCGAACAACACATAAAAGTAGTCAGAAAATATAATTATAGGAGCTGAGACATATTCTGCACGATATTAAGAAATTCCAAATAACTTAAATTATTGAAATTTAAATTATTGGTTTTGATTTGCTATGAATTATTTCCAGCAATAGAAAATATTTTTTGTATCAAACTGTTTTTATTTGTTGCATAACTTTAGGCGTTTTTTCTTATTATAATTTTGTGTGTATCCCTTTTATTAATTATATGATAATCTGCATTATATGATATGATATCTTTGCCATTTTAATTCAATTATTGTAATGTAGTATGTGATGTAATTTATCTGGAACCGACAATGATTAATTTAATAATCAATTGATAGATGAGCAGCAGTCATTCAAACCAGCCAATCAACCCCTTGAAGATATGTTGTGAAATTGACAGAGAAAATAAAAAAAATAAAATAAAATGAAAATTACAGATTTGTCATAAAATGTTTATGATTAATTGATTAAAGACGTATTAGAGTGTAGTAGAAAAACGAAGATAAATATATACACGTATGGAATAGGCAGAAAAATTATTCAATATTTAAGGAATTTAAAGTCTTGTTTGAGAAGCCTACACTAAAAGAAAAAACTAATAAACCATTTTCTTAATTTTAAATTAAAAAAATTATGATAACTCTATTTCTAATCTAATCTCACATTGAAATTAAATTTTAATATTGAAATTTAAAATTAATTTTTTATATTAATCAGAGGCCTAAAAATATGCTATAGAATATAAAGAAAATTACCACTTAATATTGATTTTTTTTTAAAAAATGTAAATTAAATTATTCATTTTTAAGTTGAACTATTAGTTTAATATATTCTTTGTAAGCCTAAAAATATGCTTTGAAATTTGCTAACTTTGTGAAAAAGTTAGTTTTTAGTATATAAATTTGCTTCAAATCCTTAAAAATTAAATCAGCTTAAAATATTTGTTTTTCTAAACATTTTTTTCAAATGTCTAAAAGTATGCTTTAAAGTTTATTTTTCATCATATTTCAAGTCAAACAAACATGAAATATCAAATATCAAATATTTTATCACAACTAGTTTTGACAAAAGAGACAGTTTCTTTCATTTTTTTTATATTGTACAGACAACAAAAATTTTTCTTTTTTAATTTCTATTTTTATGGCCAGAATTCTATTGCAATCAAATAGAAATGGAGAAAAAACACACAAAATTTTTCGAAATAAGTAAACTCCACTAGACAGACAACAATAAGGAAATGCAACACGAAATTGTAATACGCTTTTATAGTCTACTTTTAGGCAGTTGTTGTTTTTACTACATTTCTATTTTGTTACGTGTTTCTTGCTTTTTGAGAAATATTATCAGTATTTTTTTGTAGGCAGCTCCCTCTCATTTTACTTGTTCAAGTGAATGACCTTTTCTGCCTGTTAAGAGCCTGAAAATATACTTTATAAAATCTATGTTTCATTTTAATTTTTTTCATGTTTTTATACAAAATGTTTAATGCATTTTTATTGTCTTCTTGAGTTTGGTTTTTACTTCTATTCTTCCTTTCGGTTTTTCTTTTGGTTAAGTTTTTATGTTTTAGAACAGTCTAGAAATACTATTCTATTGATAAGCAAGGGTTTGGACATTATCTCAGGGCAGGGCTATTACGAGGAGTAATAAATAAAGCAATAAAGTCTGAAAAGTTGTTCAATGCTTGTTTTAAGTCCTCTTTTATTTTGTAGAATATCAGAACCTTGCCTTACAAGAATTGAAAAAATTTGTGGCATATTTTAAGGAAATTTTAATAAAATATTTACAATTTCTAGAAACTTATATTAACAGTTTAAATACGCATTTTCTTGTTTACATTTGCTTTTTTATTTCAATTTATTTCACAACAGCCTACATTAATGGGATTTATTGAATTAAGTGTAGCATAATTTAAGACGCCAAACTCTTACTTAGAAATTACTGAAAGACATACAAATTCAATGCTTATTACTTAATTGTTCGATAACAAACATTTTTTATACAAAATTATTCGATAACAAAAAATTCTCGTTAAACAATTGTTCGATAACAAAAAAATTTCATTTGAAAATTGTTCGTCAACAATAATTTTCGTTATTACTATCATTTATGTATTTAATATTAAATTTATAGTTTTAATTTCATTGTATATCATAAATATACTTCCCTCTCTCTTGTTTATTGTTCTTCATAGCCCCTTAAATTATGCTTGAAAAAATAAATATATTTTTTTAAATATAAGAATTGTTTAAACAGCAAATGAAATGCCTATTAATTGTTCATTTAAAAGCCTGAAAATCATTTCACACAGTGTAACGAAATATTAAAAACAAGGATCTCTCGCCCCAAAACAAGAACGGCACTAGAAACAGAAACATGAAAAGCAGAAACAGAAACAGCAAATGAATGATAAAGTGAGACTAAAGCTTAAAAATAATGAAATTGTTAAAAGCACACACACATAAAGACACACATTCAATTTCATACACAAACATAAATACAGGACTGAGACAAGAAAGATACAGAATTACAGTGTAAATGCAACTGTGTGCACGTTTGTGAGTTTGTATGTATTGGCAAAAGCTACTGTTGCTGTTTTTAATGGTAAAACAACCATCGTGTTAATTTTTTTCGCTGTTTTCTTTATTTTTTTTTTCTTTATTTTTTTCCTGTATTTTTCCTCAGTTCGTATGCAAAACCCATTATTTGTTTTGTAAGCCTTTAAGGCTTTTAAGTTTTTCACAATTTTCTTTTATTTTCTGTCTCATTTTCTCTAGTTTTTTAGCAGCCTAAAAGTATGCTATACTATTTTAGGGGACACTTTTAATTTAAAAAAGAAGATGTAACATAATTTTAGGAGCACGAACTCTATTTTTTTCTACCATGAAAAGTTTCTCAAAAATGCTGGGGTTGTAATCCTGACTAAGGAATAAATTAAGTAAGTAGTAGCATGGGTCTAATAGATTGGTCTCAGCGGGTAACTCTGATATTTTTATTATTCTTATATTATGTGTAGTAAAGCCATCTAACCGGCACGAGTTCTTTTGACGACAACAGTTTCTTGAGCCTTGAATAGTCTACTCCAGCACCATTCTTGTCCACCTGTTTATGATAGAGCCTATCTATATTTGTATTCTATGTTTCATTTGCGTCAGAGTAGTTAAAGTACAAAAATTCTGCACATGACTTTGAGTCACTGTGAAATATCCACTATTCCTTAAGCCTACTTTTAGGCTGCAAATATAAGTTGTGTAGCTTTCATTTGAATTCATGGTGCCACACCATTAAAGCACTTTCTCTCTGGCATTTTACTGCTGTTGCTTCTGTTAGTTTCCTCACATAAAAAGATTTCACTACACTCCTCTATACGTAAAAGCGAAAAAAAATAAGAACATCGCTCGGAAAGGATGCTGATGATGATGGTGATGAGGATGAATGGAAAACAAAATCACACACAGAAAAACTAACGATGCTGACGAAGAGGACTCTGATGAAGAGGTTCTTTACGATGGCTAAAAATGAAATATAACAACAACAATAACAACAACAGCCACACACAACCAAAAACAAAATAGCAACAGCCTTGCTTGAATATGCTCATTTTGCGAAAAGAAAAAAATCACAGAAAATGGCGAAATCAAAACAGAGTAGGCTTCAAAAGGCCTTGTAAAACAAAAAACAAAACAAAAAAGAAAATGCTGAAGAAGAAGAAAAAAACGCCATTAACAGCGTTACAAAATATTGTGTGTGTTATTTTGAATATAGTGTTGCATATTTATAGGCGTGCTGTGCTTTCTGTATTCCACACTCTCTCTCTCACTCGACTCAAAAGCAATTGGAAAAACGAGAAGAAGAAATAATAATTTCTATACGAGTGTTGATACATGTAGAGTATGTATGCATGTAAGTGAGTGAGTGAGAAAATATTAATAATCGTTGCTGTAATTAAAAAAAACACACACAGAAAATCGCAAATATTGTATATTTTTTGTTCTTAAAAACACCTAAAGAATACTACAAAACACTTGCATGCTTTTAGGCTGTATTTTTTCGTTTGTTGCACTCCTGCTGTTGCTCTGCTCGCTGCAATTGCAATAAACAATATTATTATTTAAAAACAGAAATAAATGGTGCCTGCTTTTGGACCCATCATCAACACAGAAATCTTTAATGATATTTGAAAAAGATTTATAAAATCAGTTTTCATGAAAACTTTTGTACAATTAAGACATAATTATAAATAAAAACTAAATGGCAAGCATACTTATAGGCTTAAGATATTATTTTCAAGTTTTGTTCTGTAATGATAGAAAAATATCACAGAACTTATTAATTTATAGGATTTAAAGGAACGTTATGATTTTTAAAATTCAATTAAACATTTCCTTTTAATTGTTTCAACACCACCATCACCACTAAAAATACTAAACCATACTTTAAGGTGTTCATTATTTAATTGTACCCCTAACCTATTCATTTTACTCAGCAGATGTAAACGATTTTCAAATTTCTTATTCCTCTTACTCACTCTCGCTCAATTAAATGAAAGCCATTAACAGCTTAATTCATTAAATTGTTTAACAGAAAGTAAAAAAAAATTACACAAAAGTAAAGCATACTTTTAGGTAAAACAAAATAAAATTTGTTTTCAACATCCATTTAAAACGTTTTAAATGGAGAAACTTTCTCTGGCTTCAAAACAACATTTAAATGGCTCAGCATCAGTAAATTGTTTTTAATAAAATTTCTTATTTTTCTAAAAACAAAAAGTTGTTGTTGTTGTGTTTTAACATTAAAAATTAAATGTTTCTGCTGCTTAGAAAGGAAGGCAGAAAGAGTTAATTGGTCTCATTTGTTCAACTTGATTTAACTTTTCTTGCAATACACGAAACACATTCACAGATTTCCATAAAGATTTATGTATTCCCGAAGGGCTATTATACCCCATAGGGTACAACAGAGATTAAGGGTCATAACATTTGCAATGAGAACAAAAGTTATTAAACTTTTGGTCTAACTTTTGGCTCTATACCCACCAGAGGATAAATATGCACAAACACTATTAATCATTATAGTGCTTTAGCCAGAGCTATGATGTAACTTCTCACATCATTTATGTTCTGTGTGTTAATTTTATCCATGAGTGGCAGAACCTACAACAACCAACTTGAGAAGCTTCTTCGTCCCAATTATTTGAAGGTTTTGCCAGAAGACTGCGACACGGCCGCTCTCGTGGTAAGAATTTTTTTTTCCAAAATCTCAGAATCAAACACTAGACTCTGTAGTGTTGTCTGCTGAGTTAACATACTTCTTACTAGACTACAGCGGTCAACGAAGGATACCCAATTTAGCTGAGACAGTTGGAAAGCCTATGCCCAGTAAATATATTAAAACTACGGGCTCTCTAGCCACTCTGATTAGCTCATCACAGGGGTGGATGGGCATAATGGCAGATTATAAGCAGCGGCAAAATGTCCATAGAACTGGAAAATGGTACTGAAGCTGCGTGGGGAGCCTGTTGAACCTTGACACTTTTACTAACTTGACATTATGCTCTAAAAGTTGGGCAATTGGGCAATTTCTTGATTAAAGGCATATCCTCTGCAGGAAGTGCGGAAGAAATGAAGGAGCCAGACACGACTTCACTTGGTTAAAGTTTCTTAACCCATATGCGCTTATCGACTCATTTTTAAAACGGTAAGATATTGATCAGCTGTGTGGTATGCCATACAGACTCCAATAAATACAAAAAATCCATGTTTATACGGGTTAAACGGCTGTAGGAAGTTAAAGGCTACAAGGATTTTGGATCCAAAGAAATCCGGCAGGCATTCTTATTTTAATGAGATGAGTTTTCACTGCTTCTTCATTTTTCTTTTCTCTTTATTTCCTCTCTACTCCCCTCAACTATATTTTATTGTTTTCCTTCATTCCACGTATCACGTAGAAGGTATTCATAAAGGATCTTTCCAGTGTCTGCTTAGAGGTGGGTTTTCATCGACTTTCGTAAGCTAACCTAACCTAACATTCAGAATTTTTAGGCGCAGACTGACATCGAGGTGACGTTCTTAAGGACTATTGAATAATATTTTTTCAGGATCTTAGTATTCGCTTTAGCAATTCAAAAACAGCCACGAACATTGATTTGTTGAAATTCCAACATTTTATCGCATTTAATTAAGAAAAAAACTTTTATTTTTTATTGCAACTTAGACTGCCTGCCATTAATTTCCCTTAAAGTGTGTTAAACAAATTATTTTCTTAAAGGACTTTCTCTCTCTCTCTCTCTCTCTCCCCCCGTCTCTGTGAAAACTTTTCACTTCACTTTTGTAATTAATATTCGCTTTCTCACATGTTTTTCATGTGAAAGAAAGAAAAAACTTTCATTAAAAGTCCTACTTTTCAATATTCTCGTTCAATAAACATAAAAAAGCTGAACAAAATAATCGTAAATTCTCACGAAAATACGGTGCTAAAGCCTAACAGGCTAATGTTCTAACAGCCAAAGCGGGATATGTTGCACAAGGGATCCCAAAAAGACGTTATCAACAGCATAGCCAAATAATTTTAAAAGGGCCAACACCATTATCATCCCCATTACCATCACCACTACCACACCAACACCAACAGTTGTCAGCAGAAAATCGAAAAACAAAGAGCAAGGGAAGTGAAAACTCTAACACAAATAAATTCTAATCAAATGCGTATGAGACTGAGACTGAGAGTTAAGCATGTGTATGAGTATGTTTATGAGTATGTGTTATAAGCATGAATATGTGGGTCGTAATCGAATGCCTCTAGAGTTTTGGAAAACGATAATAAACTTTCTCTCTGTGTGAATGTGTTGTTTTGCTTGATTATACGTTAACATCTCACACAGGCCGTGAGACATAAAGACAGACAGGCAGACAAAAGGAAAGTGTAACGAATTTCTGCTTAAAAAAGTGTAAAGAAAGAAATTTGTTTGTTGTTTTATAGAAAAATCAATAAACAAACGTTATTCTAAAATAAAACCATTCAAAAATTATGATGCAAACGAATCATCCCAGTCATGCTACATACATATACACACACATATACAATGTTAACATTTAATACGGCATACAGACAGGGATAATTTTAAACAGAAATATACCGGGTGAGTAGAGGAAAATATGTAGTGTGTTTGACTAGTCGAAGTTGCCATACCTTTTGTATGCAACTTAATATCAACACATACCTGTTGATATTGTCCACACTGCAGTTTCTTCCCAGACATAAACAATTCGTGTGAACTTGCGATGTCAGCATTTTCTCACGAATTGTGTACTGTATGCTAGCACTAAGAATTTAGTTAAGTTTAGCTTTAAGATTTAGTATTAAAAACTCGATGAAAATGAACAGTCGCACTAGCGGCTGTTCCGAATAAATAAAACTATTTTGTAAAATAAAAACTGTGTTTTAAATATATTACATGGCGATCCTGCCTTGTTTTTTTTTTTATTGTTTTACAAGTGCTTCAAATACATATAAAAAAAAATGCCATAAAAAATTAAATAAAAACGGAAAATTATTATAACGAACGTAGTGAAATTATACAAAAAAAAAAAAAAATTATAAATTTTGCAGTCAATGAGACCTGAAATATTTTTACCAAAATAATGACAAAAATAATAAGATTTTTTTTTGCAAACGTTAACACAAAGTGGAAGAATAAAACTTAACTCTATAAAACAAAGCCAATAAAATAAAAAAAAAAGTTTGCATTGTTAGTTGTTCGTGTTCGCATCATTGGGTTTAAAACAGCGGTTGTCGGTCGGTTTGTTAAAACGCGCGTTATAACAATTACAGAAAACTTAACAATTTTGATTTGGTTTTTCTGGCTTTTTGATTTGCTTACGAGTGTGTACCGTGTGTGCGAAATAAATTTTAAAGAACTTTTGTTCACGTTTTTGTGTGTGTGTTTAAAGAAAACGGGTTAAAAAAAAAAATATTTTAATAAAACGAAGAAAAAAAAATCAAAGAAAAAGCAAACAAAAGTAGAAGATAAGCCAATAACTATAAGTGTGTTACCAACGTTACCCGAAATTATATGAAAAAAAAAAAAGACAATTTTCAATAGAAAATAAGCTTTTAAAAGCAAAGCGTTGTTTGGCTTTTTAGTTTTCTTCGAAAACCTTATTCTATTAACGTGTCCCCATTTTACATTTACTCGTTCCCACAAATTCCTCAAGAAAATTGAAGAAAAAAGTGTTATAATCCGCCATTAAAAATTCCGTTAAAAAAAAAAATCTCTCATTAAAAGCCGTAACAAAAATCTCTTAAAAAAAAACAAACCAACATTCTCTCTCCACAACAAACAAAAAAAAAAGAAGCAAAACCACGGTATTTATGTATGACTATTTGTGCAGTGTGTTGGTAATAAATATGCATGTTCATGTTTGACTACTACCTGTTCCCTATATTTGATATAACAACATAAAATATATGCATACATACATAACTACATACGTACACTAGTTTTATTATATCTCTTCATATTATGTTATTTATATCTGTCATACATTGTGCAAGCCAATTAACAACAATACCAACAACCACCAAAAACCCTAAAAAAAAACCTAAAAACCCTAAAAATTGTATTTCAAAACAAATTTAAACAATTAAGAATATTTTTATTGAAACAAAAAATAAGCCAACCAAGAAAAGTTAAATTATTCTCTAGCTTCATTGAAAGTGTTGTAAAGAAAGCAAAGCAAAGACGAAAAAAAAAATAATTCCACTTAGTTTGGTACTAAGCAAAACGAAACAACAGAACAAAAAAAAAATATAGAAGAAGCAAAAGAAAAATTATGAGTGTTTATTTATCGCTAAATGATATGCCACTATGTTTCCTGTTAAAATTTTGTAAATAACCGCAGCAGCAGCAGTAACAACAACAATCAAAATAAACAAGACGTATTTCATACAGCAACATCTTCAATCATCTCAAGCAACCACGGCACCAACTAAGCTAAGTACATAAGTTTAGTATTATCTTAAAATTAATTTGTTAATTTCAATGTTAACTATTTTGTTGCATATACTTAATATTATAAACATAAATTAAATAATCAATACCCAATATTAAATAGCCAAAAAAAAAAATATTTTTAACATAAAAAAAAAAAAATTAAAAAAAAAAAATTAATAGGTTAGGCACTAGTTTTTATGATTAATTTTTTTTTTCGAAAATTTTAAATAGCAACAGACATTTATTAATATAATGCAATCCTTATTAAGGATCTATAACAATAAGAACAATAAGGTATATACAAATAAAGTATGGTGAATGGAAATATCGAATTAAAAAAAAAAAAAAAAATTGTTTCAAATAAATTTTGTAGTAAACCATAAATCAAAAAAAAGAAATATTTTTACATACATTTTATAAAAATAAATCAATTTTTTTTTTAACTTTGTCCTAAGGATTTTTGAATTTAAACATTAGTTTCTGTAAAGTTCATGCATTTATATTAATCTTTTTTTTTCTTGCAAAAAAATATTAACAGTTGTACATATTTCAACAAGAGTTTAATAATAATATATAGATTAAAAAAAAAATTTTCATTACATATGTATAATAATAATTATTAATAATTTCTTTTTATATTATATTTTTATTAAATTACAATTTATTACATAATAAATATTTTTAAAACCACTTAAGAAAAAAAAAAATTTTAATTACTATTGTGAAACTGCTGCGATACTTACGAGTCCCTCCAGTGGTGTAAAAAAAAAAAAAAAAAAAAAATATATAAATTTTGTGATTGGCCTATTCAGATATCAATTGGCGATATCTGTTATATACCATCGCCTTGGGAGACTATATCTGGTGGTATGGTATCCCAACGCCATGATATATAGAATTTTTTTTTTTTAACTAACCTGACGTAAGGGCAGACTTTCTAATAAATACTGACAAGACAGTTCTTAATTATTAATTAATTCTCAAAATCAATTCGAAATGGGAGGTACGGAGTCAAAAGTTGAAAAGCCAAATGCTAATGTCGTAAATTACATTGTGGTTAAAATTGACTTTCCGTACGTCTATTTCATCGTAATAATTGTTCTGTTAGCCGCGCAGCTCTTAGTAACAGTTTATCAGTTACATAAAAGGTCACTGAGAAAGAATTACATGAGAGCTGCGTCATTGGCGAACAATTTGGACAAAGTCTAGTCGTCTAGTCGTTACGTAAATTTTTTTTTTCTTTTTTTTCAATTCTTTTTATTCTCTTTTCGCCAATTTAAAAAATTTTTTTTTTTACCTTATCGGTTTAGCCAATTCCTACCGTTTAATTTAAATATTAATTTCCTAATCTATGGAATGGGAAACAATAGTTTATAGGGCTAGAGCGATTAAGGAAGAATTTTTAAAATCATATAAATGCCTAAATATTGACAGGGATATAAAACCTGAGACAATCAATAGGCACTTGAATATTCTTCTAACCCTACTTGAAAAATTACGGGTGTTATTAAACACAAATTACAGCAGACTAACAAAGGCTCACCAAACAGCTGCTGAAGGTTTTTATTGGGACTTACGTGAAAAATTGATTTCTGTAAGTTACCGAAGGAACTTCAAAATAAATGTCCCCCAGTCAATACAAGAGCCAGTAGAATTCAATATCTTACCAGAGACGGAAAAGAGGAAGAACTCCAACATGCCTCAAACTGTTGTAGAGTTCTTAAATACCGCCTCCAGGTTAATTCCTGATTTCGATGGGAATTCTGAAAACCTACAAAGCTTCATTGACGCCATAAACTTGGTTGATTCCATTAAGGAATCGCATGAATCTGTAGCTGTTAACCTCATTAAAACCAAATTGAAAGGAACAGCAAGAAACTTAATAGGTTCAGAAACAACATTAGACCAGATTGTGAACAAACTTAAGGCTTCAGTCAAGGGTGAATCCGTGGACGTTATAAACGCCAAACTCTTGAGCACTAGACAGTCTGGTAAGAGCGTCAACGCTTATGCTAAGGAAATGGAAGAATTGGCTAAGAAATTGGAGACAGCGTACATAGGGGATGGACTACCCCATGACATAGCAAATAAATATGCCACACGTTCAGTGGTCACTGCTATGACTAAAAACAGTTCAAACGACAGAGTCAGACTAATCATGCAATCGAGCAGTTTCAATAACATGAATGAAGTTCTAACCAAGTTCATAAGTAGTTGCACTGAGGTGCATGGGCAGGAGAACTCCATACTCAGCTATGGATCTGGACGCCGGGGTGGTGATAACCGCAGTAATAATTACAATGGCAATAGCAAACGCGGCAGATACAATAATTCGAAAAGGGGTCGAAACTTTTATGGACAAAATAGAGGTGGAAACTATGGGTCCGGATCTTATAATAATGATCCAAATCTGAACCGCAATTCGGGTTCCTACCGTGGTAATAGATACGGTAACAAGAATTACAATAATAACCGAAACAGAAATATAAACGTTACTGGGGAACATGCCCCGGGAAACGAGATACAACCCCTAAATACTCAGTAGGAACTAAAACCTACAATATTAACTTGAATTTGTGCAGCTATCTACAATGTAAAACTACTTTAAATAACACTGTTTCAACTTTTCTAATAGATACTGGTGCGGATATCTCAATTATCAAGCGCAACCAGGTCATAGATGCAACCATAAATAAATACAATAGAAAAAACCTAAATGGGATAGGCCAAGGCACCATTTCAACACTGGGTAGTGTGCGTTCTGAGCTAAAAATAGACAAATACTTAATAAAGCATACTTTTCATGTAGTTGAAGATAACTTTAAAATACAAGCAGACGGAATAATCGGAATGGATTTCATGCGAAAATACAATTGCATCTTACAGTATTCAAGTGATAAGGACTTAATAATTCTACGATCAGATGAAATTGATCATGACATTGGAATACCGCTTAGAAACGGTCCTACCATAAACTCTATATCTCTACCTGCAAGATGTGAAGTAGTAAGATCAATAAAGTTTGAGTCAATTGAAGAAAGTGTTCTAGTACCATTCCAGACAATTCAAGACGGCGTTTTTGTCGCCAATACAATCACATCAAAAACTAATCCCTTGGTGAAAATAATTAACACAACTAACCATGACTTAATAATTTCCGATATTAAGCTTGTTACGGAGACACTTAAAGACTACAAGATAGCTAGTTCAGATCGCGTACAAACTAAATCAAAGGAGAAAATGGAAAGACTTTCCAAAAATTTTCCACCATTCGTTGAAAAAGAACTGAAAGCTTTATGCCATGAATTCATAGATATTTTTGCTTTGGAAACAGAAAACATTTCATCCAATAACTTTTATAAGCAGAAACTTAAAGTTAATAGTACACACCCTGTTTATATCAAGAACTATCGAATACCGCATTCTCAGAAGGAAGAGATAAATAAACAGGTTGAAAAATTAATTAAGGATGATATCATTGAACCATCGGTATCCGATCACAATAGCCCTATCCTATTGGTACCCAAAAAACCGTTACCTGGTACTACCCAGAGAAGATGGAGACTAGTGGTAGATTACAGGGCGGTTAATAAAAAGTTGATAGCAGACAAATTCCCGTTACCACGCATAGATGATATTCTTGACCAGTTAGGCAGAGCTAAATTTTTCTCTTGCCTTGACCTTATGTCAGGATTTCATCAAATTGAGCTTGAGGAAGAATCTAGAGATATTACATCCTTCTCTACTGATAGAGGATCTTTCCGATTTAAAAGATTGCCATATGGTCTGAAAGTAGCGCCAAATTCATTTCAACGAATGATGACATTGGCTTTTTCAGGTCTATCCCCAGCACAAGCGTTTGTGTACATGGATGACCTTGTAGTTGTTGGTTGTTCATCAAATCATATGTTGAGAAACTTGAGAGATGTATTTGAGGTGTGTAGGACACACAATTTAAAGTTGCATCCAGACAAGTGTTCATTTTTTCGCACGGAAGTTACATTCCTTGGCCACAAGTGCACGGATCAAGGAATATTGCCTGACGACAGCAAATTTTCTATTGTACAAAACTATCCCACTCCGAGGAATGGTGATGAAGCCAAGCGCTTTATAGCGTTTTGTAATTACTATCGTAGGTTCATACCGAACTTTGCTGAATCGTCTCGGCATATAACCAGACTATCAAGAAAAAATGTTCCTTTTGAGTGGAACCAAGATTGTGAAAAGTCCTTTCAGTACCTCAAAAATCAACTACTGAGCCCTAGGATTTTACAATACCCTGACTTCTCAAAGGAATTTTTTATCACCACCGACGCAAGCAAATATGCTTGTGGCGCGGTTTTGAGTCAGGAAAAACAAGGAGAATTAATGCCAATTTCATACGCGTCAAGATCATTCACTAAAGGTGAAAGTAATAAATCGACCATAGAGCAGGAATTGACTGCGATACATTGGGCCGTAAAATATTTTAGACCTTACATCTATGGCAGGAAATTTGTGATAAAAACTGATCACAGACCACTCACTTACCTTTTTTCTCTAAAGAATCCATCTTCCAAGCTAACACGTATGCGACTTGATCTCGAGGAATACGACTTCGTGATCGAGTATATTAGGGGTCAGGAAAACGCGGTAGCAGACGCTCTATCCCGCATAGAGTTTAAAGACATTAAAGATATTGGAGTCAATACAATTCTGAAGGTTACAACAAGACTTCAGACTAGAGCAAAAGAACAAAATACTGGTAAAAATCATGCGGAAGAATCAGAATCGTTGAATCTCAAAATATATGAGACTCTAAATGCAAACGAGCATCGTAAAATACCTAAATTGTATTTTACCAAAGATAAGTTAATTATACGGAAAGGAAAGCAAGTTCTTTCTGAATATAAGTTGAAAGACCTTATTATTAATAGAAATGTTGACTTAGGTCGCCTCTTTCTACAGCTTGCAAAAATAGCTAATAATGTCGGTCTTACAACACTATTACTTTCACAAGATGAAAGTATGTTTAATAACCTAGGAACAAATATGGAAACCTTCAAAGGTAAAGGTAATATAATCTTGCAAGATTTTGATTTGACAATAATGCTCGTACCAAAACTTGTTAAAGTTAACACAGATTCTGAAAAGTTAAGGATTATGAAAAAGTATCATGATGATCCCCTTACTGGTGGACATCCAGGTATAACCCGTATGATAAAGAAAATAAGACTTCAATATCATTGGAAGGGTATGACTAGAGACATATGTAAATATGTCCGGCAATGCCTTCAGTGTCAGGCCAATAAGACAACAATTAGAAACAGGGAGCCCTTGGTTATCACACCAACACCTGTCAAAGCTTTTCAACGAGTAATAATTGACACCATAGGACCGCTGCCAAAGTCTGATTTGCAAAATGAATACGCTGTGACTGTAATGTGTGATTTGACCAACTATTTGGTGGCCATCCCAGTGGCAAATAAATCGGCCAGGAATGTGGCTAAGGCCATAATGGAAAATTTTGTTTTGATATATGGTCCCATGAACACCATAGTTACTGATCTGGGTGCTGAATATATGAATCAGGTACTGACAGAGCTATGTAAACTGCTAAAAATAGAAAAGTTGCATTCCACTGCTTACCACCACGAAACACTTGGGACTATTGAAAGATCCCATAGGACATTCAATGAGTACCTAAGATCATATATTTCATTAGATAAATCGGACTGGGATAATTGGCTAAAGTTCTTTGTATACTGTTACAATACTACTCCGTCTACAGCCCATGGATATTGCCCGTTTGAGTTAGTATACGGGAAAATTCCGAGGGAAATGGAGTTTGCTAATACTGGTATCATAGATCCATTATACAATATTGATGCCTATGAAAAAGAGGTCAAATTCAGACTTCAAGTAGCACAGCGTAGAGCTGCCAACCTCATTGAAAATGCTAAACTAAGGAGACAAGGGTTCTCCAATAAAAATTCTAACCCTGTCGGGCTCTGTGTTGATGATTCAGTTTTGGTCCGCAATGACGCTGGACATAAGCTGGATTCGGTTTATACGGGTCCATTTAGAGTCAAGGAAATTGATATCACAAATAACGTCACCGTGACGGACTCGAACGGTAAATCATTCACCGTCCACAAAAACAGAGTTAAAAAATTACCCGATTAAAATGCGTATATCGCATACTGCATTCCCAATTCTTTTATTCAAATTTTATTTATTTTTCTTCTCCGAAGGGGAAGTGAATGTGAATTATGTATTTTAATATTTCTTTATAACATTTAATTTTTTTTTAAAATACTAAATGATTATGTATCTTAATATTTTTTTATAACATTTATTTTTCTCTATTTTATTTTATTTTTTTTATTATTAACTTTGTAAAAGAACAATCAACTCATGTTGATCGTTCTTCGTTAAGAGGGAAGGTGTAGTGTGTTTGACTAGTCGAAGTTGCCATACCTTTTGTATGCAACTTAATATCAACACATACCTGTTGATATTGTCCACACTGCAGTTTCTTCCCAGACATAAACAATTCGTGTGAACTTGCGATGTCAGCATTTTCTCACGAATTGTGTACTGTATGCTAGCACTAAGAATTTAGTTAAGTTTAGCTTTAAGATTTAGTATTAAAAACTCGATGAAAATGAACAGTCGCACTAGCGGCTGTTCCGAATAAATAAAACTATTTTGTAAAATAAAAACTGTGTTTTAAATATATTACAAATACACCAAAGAAGGCCACTCAATGAATGTGTATCTAGGCCCAGTAGCGCAAGGTATTCATAACCTATGCCAACAGAGCAAGAGATTGTCCCACAAGTCCGAAGTGTATCAGCAAAGAAGAACGTTCAAGGCCTATGGCTGCTTATGGATCAGAAGTTTGGCCCACGACGATGAATTTTATAAAAAGGCTGACATCCTCAGACAAAATGCAGAAGAGCTGTTACAGTTCAATAATGGCTAGAATGCCGTACATACTTTCTCACTCAACTGGTCATGATTACAACCTAGCTTCTCATATCAACCATGCTGTCTGTGCTAATTTTACCCATGAATGGTATTTGAGAAACTTTTCATGGCAATTATATTTCTTTCTCCGAGTTTTTCCAGAAGACTGTGGAGAGCAAGTGGCCAAAAGTAATTTTTTTTCATATTTCGTTCTTGTTCTTGATGTCTGAGCCATGGGTTTAACCAGGACCTCTCGTATAATAAGCTAACACCCCCACCACTTCGATAATTCTTACCAACCCGAAAATCGTAATCCTAGATAGTCACTGACACACTAGGAGAAAACTAGTTTGTTTCTCCTCCTTAAAGCTACAGTTACTGCAGAAGTCACTGTTGGCAATAGAATGCTAAGTCCATTGGCATTCCTTCCAGATAGAACAGTGGCCTGGGAGAACTTTAGTGGTGTGTGAACTTCAGGAGATCAGAGCGCTCCTCATATACATATCAGCCCAGCAGAGCATAGCAATGTTACACTCACACTCTGGCTGACAGTAATATATACAATAAATTAACTTGGACTTAAACCAGTGTTAGTGCGATTATAAACCAAGATAATAAAATGTCCGAGCTTTTCAAAAAGGAAAACATAAACAATAATTTTCTTTTAGTCCTCATAATCCGTCTAGTAACTCACCCTTTGTCCTTTTTTATTTTTTATTTTTTTTTCTTTGTGTTTGTTTATTTGGTAGTGATTTACGGCGTGTGTATGTGTGTGTGTTTTTAATTTTGCACAGTAAATCGCTATAAAATCAAGCCTTGAAATGTGCTGTCTTTAGCTTGTTTAACATTTCATTTTCATTTTAATTTTCTTGTATGTTTTCGAACTTTGTTGCCAAGTTTTTTGTTTTCCATCTTTTTGCTTTTTGGCCATAATTTATCTTCTTTAGGGCGATATTAAGAGCAAGCCAAGAGAGTGGCAAAAAACATTTGCAATCTAAAATAATTACTTTAACATGCTTGCAGTAGAAAGCATCATCCAATGAATCTTTTTGGCAAAGGATGTCTATTCTGCATTTTAATTGGCCTGAAATTAAAGTAAAAGTGTACACAAGAACAATAGCAACCACCAACAATAACAAAATTTTTAATAGGCCTTCAATAAATGAATAACAAACAAAAAAAGCAGTTTTTTTAAAGCTTAGCAGGTTAATAGGGAACTGAGATGTAAATTCTTATAAGAATTAAAGTATTTGCAACATAATTTCAAATTACAACAACCCAAAATAAAGGGTTATCAGTTAGTTGGTTTCAAAAAATGAATTTTTAAAATGTTTCTGATAATCTTGCCGATCTTCCTCACAATTTTTCGGACCAGTTTTCAGACAATTTTCTAACAGCTTTTCACACAAGTTTTCTGACAATTTTTCTGACAATTTTTCTGACAATCTTTCTCACAATCTTCTCCACAATTTTTCTGCCAATTTTCTGACAAATATTTGACAATTTTTCTTAACAAGTTTTCTTATAATTTTTCTGACAAGTTTTCTGACATGTTCTCTGACAATCTTTCTCACAATTTTTTGACAATCTTTCTCTCAAGTTTTCTGACAAATATCTGACAAATCTTTTTTACCAGGTTTTCTTACAATTTTTCTGACAATCTTTCACACAATTTTTCTGACAATTTATCACAATTTTTTGACAATCTTTCTCACAAGTTTTCTGACAATCTTTCTCACAATTTTTATGCCAAATATCTGACAAATTTTTTTACCAGGTTTTCTTACAATTTTTCTGGTAATTTTCCTGAGAATTTTTTTGACAAGTTTTCAAACAATTTTTTGACAATCTTTCTCGCAAGTTGTCTGACAATCTTTCTCACAATTTTTATGCCAAATATCTGACAAATTTTTTCTTACAATTTTTCTGACAATTCTTCTGGTAATTTTCTTAAAACTTTTTTTACAATCTCCATAGATGGGCACTTTGCAGTACCAGTAAAATTTCAGTAAAAATTGATTTTTACTGATTACTGAAAAAAATTTCAGTATTCAGTAAAATTTTATTGTTAATGCAATCTAAATTTGAATGAAATTTAAATAAAATTTAAATGAAAAAAAGTAAAATTTTACTGGTAATGCAATCTAAATTTCATTTAAATTTTAGATTGCATTAACAGTAAAATTTTACTGAATACTGAAATTTTTTTCAGTAATCAGTAAAAATCAATTTTTACTGAAATTTTACTGGTACTGCAAAGTGCCCATCTATGACAATCTCTCATAATTTTACTGACAATTCTTCTGACTTACAATTTTTCTGATAATTTTCTGACAAAAATTTGACAACTTTTTTGACAAGTTTTCTGACAATTTTCCTGCTAATTTTCCTGAGAATTTTTTGACAGTGTTCTCACAATTTTTCTGACAATCTTTCTCACAGTTTTGCTGACAATTTTGCTAAGGGAGACTATAACAGCGAAATAATCTGTTCGCTGTCAATGTGCTAGTCGTTAGGTAAACACGTCTACTAGATCAACCAAAAGGATGTACACCTCCTATAAGAATGTCTAAAAATTCCGATTGTCTCTCTCAAAGCTTTCTGTTAAATTTTATTTAAATTTCGTTAAATCGTTAACAATTTATTTCTAATTGAAAAGAAAATGTGAGATTTTAACAATATTTAATGCGAACTGCAACTCTAAACGACTGACCCTTCATTCTAAGGGCAAACACTTGTTGCTGTTGGAAAAAAAACTCTTTTCATTTTTCCTTTTTTTTTGCAGAGGTATTTGTAAAGTGTTTCAATCGCTTTTTTTCTTTTAATTGCTCTCCCTCCCTCTCTCTCTCTCTCCCTCTCTCCCAACATTAAACAATTTTAATTGAAACAGTTTTTCTGTTGAACTGAAAATGTTTTGCATACTTTTCAGAGCCACTATTGTAATGAAAATTAAAAAAAAACTAAGAAAAGAAAGAAACAAGAGAGAAAGAGTGAAAATTGTTTTTAAATTGAAGAGTTATTAAGTGAAGTTTTTAAATTTTACGATAAAAAAAGACCGTGAAATAAAAAATAATGAAATTTTTTTCATTAACAGACCACTGTTAACTATTTAACAGAAACAACATTTTATTTTACATATTTATAGGATATCGGATCCAGGAATATATACCACAACAGGTCTAAATTGTAGCCAAGAGTGCTTTCTATATACTAGTACCAGAAATGAATTATGCCACATAATTTCAAAACATAATGTCAGAACTTTTATGTTAAAACATTATATATTTCTAAAAGATTAGGAGACAAATTTTGAAGTTATGGAGCATACTACACCTACTCGACTATATGGAAATGGCAGTTCAGAGGGTATTCTTCCGAACCGTGGTAGTAGAAACTGGAGTAAAAAAGTAGCCCATTCTATTCCCAGCCTACCAATGAATGCCATTCAATGCCATTTCCTTTTTATTATTCACAAATAATAATAATCCAGAATAAAAATTAAATTTTATGCCTATAACTTGCAATAATTGATGAAATAGTAAACTCATCTATTTGTTGCCACTGTTAAACAGTTAACACTGCTCTGTTAAAATCAGAATTTTTTCTGTTAATGCCAAAAGTGACTGTGCTAAAAAGTGTCGGTTTGCGTCTTGGGTGTTTCAATTTATAAATACCTTCATACTATATTCTAAACATGCAAATGCCCTGAAACCATATAAATAAAATTATTTTTTTGTATTTTATTTTAAAAAATATTTAATTTTATTTAATAATATGTTTTTTATTAATTTAAAATTCTCTCTTCTTTATTTTGCTTACAGGTAAATATTGATAAACATGTGCATGAAGCAGAAAAAATAAAACTGTTGTGAGTATACATTTCCTCTCATGCTTTCATTTTTAATTTCAAAATAATTTCAAAATCTAAATGGAGATTTCAAAACCAGCCAATTGTTTACAGTTGTGTTTGAAGCAGTTCCGTAAATTTTAAATTTTTTTTTTATTTCAAAGACCTTTTTCTCAATGCCATATCGCTTTACATGCAACTGTTTTTGTCAATGTTATATTAAGAACCCTAGCAACCATCGTTTGGAGGTGACATAATACTCCTAACCTTTGTCTATATCCCATAATTAACTCCTACGAAAATAAATTCTTTCATACGGACAGTATTAAATAGTTAACAGTGCTCTGTTAATGTCCAGATTTCCTTTGTTAACAGTAGAATAGCATCTGTTAAAATGCTTGCCTTGTGTATTGCGATTGCTAGGCTAACCAAAAACTTGCGCCAGGGCTGCATTCTATAATAATATCAAGACCACAAGTGTTGAACCACGTAATACAGAGAGTGAGAGTATGAATCATACTTACGCAAAGCCTCAAGAATCTTAATCATTTTACAGCTTGTTTGTGCACAATTTACTTCGCTCACTTAATTTGCCATTACAACCATTTTAGGCAGGATCACGATCTAGCCTCTCACATCACCCATATCGAAATTATTAATTTAATTTATGAGTGATGAGAGCTACAGTTTAACGTCATCTCTGAACGACAGATTTTTAAAAACTTTTCTATTTTTCTAGCTACCCGAGTTTTTGCCAGAACACGATTGATGTTCGTTTTCTAAAAAATGTCTGAGCTGTGGTTTGAACCACAGGCTCTTATCTAATAAACTAACCGTCTACCTACCAGACTACAACGGTATCTTCAATAAATTACGTGTAGATTATTCAAATTATCGATTAATTTTTAGTAGAAAATTCAAGTTAATGATACATTTTCCATTGAAAATAAAAGTTATCGATATTTCATACCTACATACATTTTATCATTTATTTATCTCTAGTAATTTTAAGTTATCGAAACATTTCTGTGAAGCATTTTTATTTAAACTACATACTAAAATTCTAATCTTTTAATTACACTTTGTTAGACAGAATATTTTTTCAATTCAAAAATTTGTTTTCTATGCGGCTTTATGTCAACACAAAGCTTATAATAGTTTCTTTATTATCAATTCTTGTAATCCCTAAGAATTTTTTTTTTGTTTTTAATTCGGCATTAAGTCCTCAAAAAAAAAATTCTTCTTTTCAGCGTTTTGTAATTGAATTTCATGTTCATGTGCATGAATACAGTTGATAATCTTTTATGTGCACCATGATTTATGATTTTTTTTTCTGCGAAATTTAGTTGATAAATACAAAAGAAAATACCAAAACCTTTTAATGCCATTCTTTCTCTCCCCCCTATCCTCTTTTTTAAGCTGCTGCTGACCCAATTTCAACAGTCAAAAACTTATATGAGCGGCGCAGGCTTTTTTCTTTGAAAAGAATTTTTTTTGTTGTGATAAACGCTGAATATAAAATAAAAACAAAACATTTTCTTTTTTAAAAAAGCTAAACTTTTCAATGTTTACTCAAGTTCTACTTCTTATTTGTTTAAAATATTTCAACAAAAAAGAAAATCAGTTTTTCTTGTTTTTAATTTTATTTCAATTGGCTTTTCAGTACCAATTGTTAAGGCACAAAGACTTTGAATGATTTTCACTTTTTCTTTTCTCCTCTTTTTTTTCTTAGTTTTCTTTCATTTTAAAGATTGGATTTCATGGATTGTTATTTGCCATTGCTAATTTGTTTACGGGGGCTTTGTTGTTTAGGAACAAAAGAAAATAAATAATCGAAAAATTTTCTAAGGAAAAATTTTGTTATCGAATAACGTTTTCCACAGAGAATTTTTGTTATCGTAAAATTTTCTCTAGAAAATTTTTTATTTAACTAAATTTATTCAATTTTCAATGGAAAAATTTTCCGTAGAGAATTTTTGTTATCGAATAATTTTTATAGAAACTTTTTGTTATCGAATAATTTTTTATAGCAAGTTTTTGTTATCGAAAAATTTTTTCCATAGAGAATTTTTGTTATCGAATAATTTTCTATTGAAACTTTTTGTTATCGAATAATTTCTGTAGAATCTTTTTGTTATCGAACAATTTTCTATAGAAACTATTTGTTATCGAATAATTTTTTGTAGAAACTTTTTGTTATCGAATAATTTTCTATAGAAACTTTTTGTTATCGAATGATTTCCTATAGAAACTTTTTGTTATCGAACAATTTTCTATAAAAACTTTTTGTTATCGAGCAATTATCTTTATAAACTTTTTGTTATCGAATAATTTTCTATTGAAACTTTTTGTTATCGAATACTTTTCTATAGAAACTGTTTATTATCGAATAATTATCTATAGAAAATTTTTGTTATCGAATAATTTTCTATAGAAACTTTTTGTTATCGAATGATTTTCTATAGAAACTTTTTGTTATCGAACAATTTTCTTTAGAAAATGTTTGTTATCGAATAATTTTCTATAGAAACTTTTTGTTATCGAATGATTTTCTATATAAACTTTTTGTTATCGAACAATTTTCTATAGAAAATGTTTGTTATCGAACAATTATCTTTATGAAATGTTTGTTATCGAATAATTTTCTTTATAAAATGTTTGTTATCGAATAATTTTTTCAGTAGAAAATTTGTGTTATCGAATAATTTCTTGAGCAGAAAATTTTTGTTATCGAACAATTTTCTTTAGAAACTTTTTGCTACGGAAAGCAATTGTTATCGTTGTATTCTACTAACAAGTTTTGTGTTACTATATAATTTCATTGTGATTAAGCCAATTGCTTTAACTGTTTTCTATAAGAACCATAAAATTAAAAAAAGAAAAACAAAAGGCTGGCCCTCGTATACGCTTAACTAAACGTCTAAGCAAGCATGCGGTGTACAATACTTGGGTACAAGTTTTCTTGGTATTTTTACGGATTTTTTTTTTAATTCTTCTTGCAACCTTAAAGACAAAAAAATAAACTCTTATAAGGGGTATGGTGGCTGAAACGGTTAAAGTGCAGCATTAAAAGCTCTTTTGATGGGAAGTGTAAGCCACCCTTTACAAAATTGTTTTCTTTCTACGTCGGTTTCATTGGAATTCACCTTCTGTTGGGTTTGTTGTGTATAAGTTTCGTTTTAAAATATTTTCAAATTTACTTTTTACCTTTTCTTCTGCTGCTACTTTCATGTTTTTTTCTTCTATTTTTCATTTTTCTATTTATTTTTATTGTATTTTATTTATTTAGTTTCTGTGTATATTTTTCTTTCCTTTATTTTCTGTACTTATTTTGTTCTTCGTTACATTTTGCAACATTTCAATGGCTTCTTTTATTCCAGCCATTATTTATGTGCTCGTCAATATTCCCATTTTTTTTCGTCTTTTTTTCAGTAGAAATTTGCGTTCGAACCTCTCTCCCTCGGTCTAGAATTGAGAAATAAAAAATTGTAATAAAACAAGTATAAGAAAAGGGGTATTGAATTTGAAAACAAATTATCAGTCATTTTTAAAACGGACGTGGTGTTAAAAACAAGTGTATATGAGATAATTTGTTTAATAGTAGAGTGTTCAAAAACAAAACCCAAAAAAAAATAATTAAAAACAATAAGTGAAAAAGAATTAAAAAAAAAGAATTAAAAATTTTTACAAACTTTCAAACGGAATCTTTCACGAAAATCATGAACTATTTGGAAGCCATTCGATGGTAAGTTAAAGCCTACAACAAACCTTTAAGAAATGTTTAAGAAATTTCTATGGTTTCCATTGAATTTTAAAATTAAAAAATTTTGTTACTGCAGGCGTATGATTAATATTAATTGATGGCATATTTCTTTAAAATCTTAATAACATCAAAAGTTTATACATTACAAACCTTGTTTATGGCTTAAATTAGAGCTTACAAATCAAGCTTTAAGAGTTTGTTTATACTTATAACAATTCTTAAGCAAAAGTTTTGAAGAAACATTAATTAATTATGAAAATTTTATCGACATATTTTTCCCCCAATTTTATGTTAATAAAACTTCTGCATATGATTTTTATTTTTAAAACTTAACTTAAAATTCTTGTCCATGCCATTTCCCCTTATTTACAAAATTTCCATGAAATTCTTCTCCTCCACATTAACATTTCATTAGAAAAGTTTTTGGCCTTCTTTAATGTGGCATATTTCTGCAAAACTTTGAATAAAATTGTTATATTCTCAGAATTACTTCCCTTCATAATACTTTAAACACTCTTCCCTCATACAAAGCACACTAAACATGGTATTTATAATTAAAATCACTCATACGTCTAGGAGTGTCATAAAAGCCGTTGCTTTAATGACAAAAAAAAAAATGTCGAAAAAGAAAGCAAAACTTTAAACAAATGCTTGTATTCAAATGCCTACTCCTCTCAACCATTTTCCCATTCACAAGAAATAGTTTCTCGTATGAAAAACGGGGAATGAATTTCTCTTTTATAATTCAGAAATAGGTTACTGTATATGCAATAACAACAACAACAACAACAAATATACAAGAAATTAAAACTAGCAAGAGTTTATAAAAAATTTTAAAATACAATGAACATTGAAGATTTTAAATATTTAAACCCGCAACACAGTGCAGAGGTCACCACACAGTCCCACAACATAAAATGAATTAAATTCTTAAATTTAGAAAAAAAAAATGTTTTTTAAATTTATTTTGTTATCGAAACTTAGAAAAATAAAAATAAACTGAACTTTGTTATCGAAAATTACCAATTCAAATTATTAAAAATTATCCTACAATAAATAATTACTATCGAAAGTTTTCTCTTAAAGACAAAAATAAAATTCTTTGTTATCGAAAAGCTTGCAAACAAAATTTTCAACAAATAAAATTTTTGTTATCGAAAAATTTAAAAAAGAAATTTTCCCATTCAACTTATTTATTTATTATCAAAAATAATCACAAATCACTTGTTATTGACATTTCTGATCGATAATAATATTATCGATAACTATTTATAAAGTATTTTTTGAAATATTTATATTATGTATAAATTTTTCCTAGAACATTTAATTTATCGATAAATTGTTTTGGGAAAAATGATTTTTTATACATAAATTTTCAATAGAAAATTAAAGTTATCGATAAATTTTTTTATGTGAAATATTCTAGCAATCGATACATATATTTTCCAAAATCTTTTTTTTAATTTTGAATTAAAGACAGAATGTTTTAGTTATCGTTAGTTATCGATAAATTCCTTTATATACTTTTAATTATTTATTAATTTTCTTAGAGGTTTGAAGTTATCGATTACTTTTGTTTGACAACATTTTTGCTGGTAACGGCAGAGCCACGACAAACAAATTCATTGTTATCGGACGCATATGAGATATGTTACGCCGCATATTAGTACTCGTCAACAACATTTATTCCTTTTGCCTTGTTTGAGGTAGACTGCCTTTCAATAGTGCTAAAGTCAGCAGTAATATCTTGCTTGATGTGTCAATGTCTATGCATATGCAAGCAAAGTATTCTGATGCCTAACACTTTCCATGACGAAGTTGAATAGATCGCTTGAAAAGTGATCGCCACGCTGAAACCTTGCACGTTGATTAATGGTTCGGAGAAATTCATTCCTACCTTGGCGGAGTAACAGCAGTTTCTCAACATCATTCTCCGCACAATCTCTTATACGGCTATCGAAGGCTGACTAACAGTCGAGTTTTTTTTTAGGTCATCAGGAACTATAACGTAATTACGATTTTAACCTCATCAATATTAATTTTGTTGTCATCAAATCATTGTTGGGAATCGCTATCAAATTAAATAGCATTTCTTCAGTTAAACTTCTCCTTGAGTTAAAACCCTCTCTCTTGATTCAATTGCACTTTACTTACGAAAATAATTTTTAAATCATTTTTTCTTCTTCTTCTTTTATTACTATTCTACTATTTTTCTTCTATTTTTCGCGGAAAAAAAATGGAAAATTATAATTAAAAAACTCAAATCATAATGAGGAAATGAGTAGGATTCTCTTTTTCCCCGCAATTTTGTTTACTCTTTTTTTTAATGTCAGCAAAAGACATGTATGAGGAAAAAAAAACGTGAAAAAAAGATCATTTCTTTACAATAGCAACACACACACAACAATCAGAAAAAAAATATTCTCTCATTTACACTACTGACATACACATACTAGTTTAGATTGAGAAAAATAGAGAATTGCACACATACACCTACATGTAAATACGCTTTATGATTATGTATGCAAACAAACAAAGGTTAAAAATATGAAATACGCTCGTGCTGCACACATACATACATATAGACGAACGGGGTACATTCGTTGCCACTTCAATGTTTATATTTATTCATCATACAGTAAGGCACACATATATATACATACATACGCACACAAACACACAGAAATGCACACCTACTCGCCTTCTCGCATACATAATTAGTATTCATAGTGAACTTAATCCACTCGTATAACAACAGTTATATTATTGTGCGTTGTATGTGTAGTCATCGTATGGAATATGCTGCCATTGCTTTGTATAGATTTCACGAGACTGGTTAGGGACATAGAGAGCGAGAGAGAGAGAGAGAGAGAGATGTTAACATGTTGGCTGTTATGTGTTTGCATATGCAGTATATGCCAGTTATTGTTATTGTAAATATGACTGCATTTAAAGGCTTGTTTTCTTACTCTTTCTATCTCTCTCTCTCTCACTTGTTGTGTGCTTTTTTCGGAGGTTTTTATTTGTATAAGCTCGTACATGTAAACGTTCGCATATGAAATTGTATTCGCATTTGTGTTTGTATATGTGTTGTGTAAATGTTTAGTGTTGTGTACACACTACATGTATGTACGTAGGTTACATTGAAAGAAATTCTAATTGAGTTACGCAGTTTGAAAATTAATTTTTCTTGATTGAAATTGTTGCAGCATTTTAGGTGATATTTAACTTTATTTGGCCTTATAATTAAAACAAGATTTTAATCTCGAAAAAATATATTTTTTGAGCTTTTCTCCAAGTACAGCCATCACTACAATTCCAACTACAAACATAAAACTTACTTAACATATTAACATAAAAGACATTTAATAGATTCCAACATATGTATGTTAGTTAAACACTCTCTCTATAACACATGCATACATACACACACATACATACTTCCCTACACACACATTTTTGTTCAATAAATATTTTTTTGTATGAATTTTAAAAATTCATATTACCTCCCCTTTTTTTTTTGTTGTTATTCATTTCTTTACACTCTTTTTTACAAATATTTTTTAAAGATTTTTTTTATTTTTTTTTTTTTTGTTTACTTTACAACAACAAGATCAGCAGCAGCATTAACAGAAAACAACAACAACTGAAATATTGTATGAACACATGAAAAACAAAAATCTAGAAAAAGAACTATTGAAACAACATGAACATGAAAATGTTCAAAATTAAAAAAGGCTGTCATGTGTTAAATGCTTCTCAAAAAAGCAAAAAATCCAACAAATAGAAAAAAAATATTATTATGAAAAATGAAATACTACAACAACAACAACAACCAACAATTGAAATAAGAATAAAGTTTTTCATTGAAATGACTTTTTAAATAAAACAATACTCATATATGAGGCATACAAATTTAAATACATAAGACAAAAACCATAATACTAACGTATGTACATATTTATCCAATAAAAATGTGTTATAATAAATTTTAAAACTTAATTAACTCGGTAAAAGTTTTTAAATTTGCCACATTGCTTTTAATTTGTTGTACATATACCTGTCTCCCAAACCAAATAAGAAAAAATTCTATAGAAAATCATTCGATAACAAAAGTTTTCTATAGAAAAATGTTCGATAACAAAAAATTTTCTATAGAAAATCATTCGACAACAAAAGTTTTGTTTAGAAAATTATTCGAATCCAAATATTTTCTATAGAAAATTGTTCGATAACAAATATTTTATATAGAAAATCATTCGATAACAAGAAATTTTTTATAGAAAATCATTCGATAACAAAAAATCTTCCATAGAAAATTATTCGATAACAAGAAATTTTCTATAGAAATCCTTCGATAACAAGAAATTTTCTATAGAAAATCATTCGATAACAAGAAATTTTCTATAGAAAATCATTCGATAACAAAAAATTTTCTATAAACAAATTTTCGATAACAAAAAATTTTCTATAAACAAATTTTCGATAACAAAAAATTTTCTATAAACATATTTTCGATAACAAAAAATTTTCTATAAACAAATTTTCGATAACAAAAAATTTTCTATAAAAAAATTTTCGATAACAAGAAATTTTCTATAGAAAAATGTTCGATAACAAAAAATTTTCCATAGAAAAATGTTGGATAACAAATTTTCTATAGAAAAATGTTCGATAATAAATATTTTGTATAAAAACTGTTCGATAACAAATATTTAGTTTTATTATTATTTTCTTTTTTTCTTCCGTATTCCATCTTGCCATAATTCATCCCATTCTATAGGGTGGCTGGGCGTTTGTGTTCACAAAATAAACACCCCTTCTGCTGGACATTTGGCCACGTGTTAAGCCCTCTACACCAATGCTTAACACCTTGCCCATTTCTTTCATACATCTCTTAAATTTAATCATGTCCAGCCAGAGTTCTGCAAAGCATTCCACACCCTCCAACAACTCGTTGCTAAGGCTTTCAGCATAAACTTGAAAGGCCCGAAAGTGGGAACATTCATTGAAAAAGCATCCTGGTTGATTGTAACCATAATTAATATAGAAATCCACATGACCCAATGGATGATCATAACCATAGGAACCCACACTGGTGTGTATGACTTCCACATAATCGGCATCTCTAACGTCAAGTCTTTCGTTTACATTTTCGTAGCGAAAAAGAGGCAGAGCAGGATCCAGACCATAAATGACTGGTAAGCGGCCGGTTTGTACAAATTTACCAGCAATGCCGGCTATATGAGCCCCCATGCTAAAACCGATTACATGGATATTTTCAAAAGGTATTCCAGTTTCTCGGTGAAGAAAATCGATAAATTTTGCTACGACCATTCCCACGGATTTCACTCTATAACTGGCCGTTATGTAATCGGCTATCGCAGCCCTGCCCCAATCCACGGTGATAATGTTATAGGAACCATCCTGTAGTTTAAAGTACTCCGGCACTAGAGTATTGTAGATACCGGCATTTGAGCCGCCAAGCCAGCCATGGATTAAAATTCTGAAATAAAAAGAAAATTTTATTTCTAAAGAAAAATGTTCGATAACAAAAGATTTTCTAAAGAAAAATGTTCGATAACAAAAGATTTCCTATAGAAAATTATTCGATAACAAAAGATTTCCTGTAGAAAATTATTCGATAACAAAAGATTTCCTATAGAAAATTATTCGATAACAAAAGATTTTCTATAGAAAATTATTCGATAACAAAAGATTTTCTATAGAAAATTATTCGATGACAAAAAATTTTCTAAAGAAAAATGTTCGATAATAAAAGATTTTCTATAGAAAAATGTTCGATAACAAAAGATTTTCTACAGAAAATTGTTCGATAACAAAAGATTTTCTATAAAAATATTTGCGGTATCAACAAATTTTCTATAGAAAATTGTTCGATAATAAAAGATTTACTATAGAAAATTATTCGATAACAAAAGATTTTCTAAAGAAAAATGTTCGATAACAAAAAATTTTCTGAAGGAAAATGTTCGATAACAAAAGATTTTCTAAAGGCAAATATTCGATAACAAAATATTTTCTAAAGAAAATTATTCGATAACAAAAGATTTTCTATAGAAAAATTTTCGATAACAAAAGATTTTCTATAGAAAAATTTTCGATAACAAAAGATTTTCTATAAGAAAATTATTCGATAACAAAAAATTTTCGAAACAAAATTGTTCGATAACAAAAGATTTTCTAAAGAAAAATGTTCGATAACAAAAGATTTCCTATAGAAAATTATTCGATAACAAAAGATTTTCTATAGAAAATTAATCGATAACAAAAGATTTTCCAAAGAAAAATGTTTGATAACAAAACATTTTCTAAAGGCAAATGAAATCGATTAGAAAGATTTTCTAAGGAAAAATATTCGATAACAAAAAATGTTCGAAAACAAAGATTTTTGAAATTGTTCAATAACAAAGATTTTCTATTTAAAATTATTCGATAACAAGGGGCTATAAATCCTGACCTTTATTCAAATTTTTAAATTTTTTCTAAATATATTTTTAAAAAATTTTAATTTCTGATTGTGTAAAATGAGGAAATATTCGATAATACTTCTGAATACTTTAAATAATTCATGAAATTAAAAGCATTTTATGGCAGAAAAGATTTTAAATTCTCATAAATTTTTTAAATTCCTAAAAGATATGTTCATGGTGTTGTTGTTGTTGAAAGAGAAGAAGAAAATGTAGTTGCAACACATCTTCTCTGGTCATATGATTTATTTATGCCGTAAACATTACAGTAAGGACCTGCATATTTCTGAATGATGAAGTAAAAATGTGTCAATTTGAAAGGCAAATCAAGTGGAAAAATTCTTTCGTCTTCTTTTTCTTTCTTTTATTTTTTTTTCTATTTGTTTTTGTGTTTTTTGTTTCTCGATTTTTACCACAAGAATGTTTAACGAATGCAATTTCCAGCTATGGCAACAACAATAGCAACTTGAGTACTTAAAAGGATTTTTCTTTTTATATTATCCTGCTGTTACAAATGCCAGGCACTTTAATGCTGGTTTTTCTCTCTCTCTCACTGTATGTGTGTGTGTATCTCTCTCTTTCTCTCTCGCTATACACATATTTCCTTATTTCTAATACCTTATGTTTTATGTATGAATGGCTATTGTTTGTATCTATGTGTGTGTGTGTGTGTGGGTTTATCTACTCACCTGCAAGGATTGAAAGGATTAAACCTTGATTGTCTTAATGACATGCCATTATACAATTCAATTTCTTCTGTATTTATACCTTGAATGCCAGCAACAGGCCGGGTATTCACACCAAATGCAGCGCCTATTGTATCGGTGACAACATTTAAGAAGCGGGCATTTGTTAAATTCATCGCCATTCCCAACCCATTCTCATCATTTTCATTCAACTCGTTATCGTTATCGGTGTTGTTGTCGTTAATGTTGTTGGGTGGCAAAGAAGTAGTGTCGTATGACGCTTCTTCTGTTGTTGTTATCGCTCCTGCCGTTTCATCTGCGTCTGATGTATCATAAGTGCGTTGTTGTTGTAGGTGGCGGTTGTTGGCCGTTGTAGATAAAGTGTGTAGAAAGAATTCAGTATGACGTTCGGGATTGAAGAGAAAACGATAATCGGCCAAATGATGATACTCTTGTGGCGGCAATAATGTTGAAGATGATGTTGCCGTCGGTTGTTGCTGTGGAAATAATTGCAACTGTTGTGGCTGCAGTTGTAATTGTGGCAATTGGCCAAGTAGGAATGCTGTATTGCTTAAACTATACACAGATGCTGCATAATATTTCGTTTGATATTCTCCTTTAAAATTATCCACATTTTTTGCTTCACCCCCGCTTTCTTCAGGCCTCAACTGCTGCTCCTTCTTCTCCTTTGCCTGTAGATTTTTGAAAGCATTTAATGGTTGCCCTACATTTTCTTGTATTTCATATTCGTTGTCATTAAATATTGCTGTTGTGTTGGCTGTTATCGATTTGTCCTCCCCCTTCTTTTCATCATCTTCAGTGTGTTTAAAATCATTCTTTAATTTGTTGTTCAATTGGACATCAGCAGTAGTAGCAGCAGCAGCAGTCTCATTATCGTGATTAGTTTTATTTGGCTGCGGCTCTGGCTCTGGCTCATCAGCATTGTTGTTGACGAAATGTTGGCATTTATTTTCATTATTGAAATTGAGTGGCAACCGTTCTTGTTGCAGATGATGACTACTAGTACTCGTAACTTTTTCATTTTTCTTATTATTTATCGATAAGTTTGTTGTGGGTATTGTTGCTGTAGCAACTTTCAAAAGTGATTTTAACTTTTCTTTAAACATCAACTCATGCTGTTTTTGTTGTATTTTCCATGTCATAATTGGGTCATCGTTGTTATCGATAATTGCATTACCATCATTAACAACATTATGATTATCATCGTCATCATAATGGTCATCTTTGATTGGGTTTAATGTAATTTGATTTTGATTGAGTTCATCCAAGGATTTGTTTGTGGCATTCAAAGTATTCCAATTAAATTGTACTGCAGTTGCCATACTCATCAATAAAAGAACTGCGAAATAAATAACAACAATAACAATAATTGAAAAGGTGTATCGAAATATATAAATGTATTGAATACAACAAATAATTGACAAATAGTTGTACTTTTTAAATCACAAGTTTAATTTTCAGTTTTTTTTTACTCTTGATTTGTAGTAAAATAATCTCATAAACTCTTAAACTTCGAAGCTTTAAAATATAAAGCTTTAGGTCTTGAACAATTTTGTGAAGCATAAAAATAAAACTATTGAAATAAGAAATTGAACTCTCGAACTTAGCACTAAATAATCCATACTTCGAAGTAAATATAAAACTCTTAAGTAAAAAATAAAACTCCTTAATTTAAAAATAAAACTCCAGAACAAAGAATGAAACTCTTTAACATAAAAATAAAAGTAAGGAATAGTACTTAGTAAGGAATAGTACTCCTAACTTAATATTACAACTCTTAAGCAAAGAATAAAACTCCTTAGTAGGAATAGTCTCCTAACTTGATAATAGAACTCTTAAGCAAAGAATAATACTCCTTAATTTAAAAATAAAACCCCAGAAAAATTAATTGAAGTCTTTAACTTAAAAATAAAACACTTAAGCAAAGAATAATACTCCTTTATTTAAAAATAAAACTCCCGAATAAAAACAAAAACTCTTTGACATAAAAATAAAACGCTTAAATAAGGAATAAAGCTCCTTAAATAACAAATAAAACTCCTAGATAGAGAATAAAACTCTTTAACATAAAAATAAAACTCTTAAATAAGGAATAAAGCTCCTTAAATAAATAATAAAACTCCTAGATAGAGAATAAAACTCTGTAACATAAAAATAAAACTCCTTAAATAAAAAATAAAACTCCTGAACAAAGAATAAAACTCTTAAGTAAAGAATGAAACTCCCTCGTTTAAAAATAAAACTCTTAAGTAGAAAAGAAAATTTCTAAATTAAAAAAAGAGAAAAAATAAAACTCCCTAGTAAACAATAAAGCTCATTAACTTAAAAATATATGTTTTAAATAAGGAATAAACCTTATAAAGAATAAAAATTCTAAACATAAAAATAAAACTCCTTTACTTAGGAATAAAACTCATGAATAAAAATTAAACTCCCTCAACTTAAAAATAAAACTCTTCAATTACCAACAAAACTCCTGAATTAAAAAAATACTGTCGATTTAAAACCAAAAAAAAAATCTCATGAATAAGAAATAAACTTCACAACTTTAAATAAAAATATTCATGAATTAACGATACACTTGCAGAGTTTAGTCTCCAGATTATCATTGGCTGCCAATTATGTCAACTTGATACCAGATTGACTTCTTTGGCCAAACTATTCCATAGTGCAGATGCGCTTCAGTACTTAAGACTACAGGGGTAGCTCTAAACAGAGAAATAAGACGGAACTAGGCTTCTACATTGAAGAACCAGAAACTAAATTACGACTGTAGCTACGGTCTTTCAAGCGGAGCTAATGTATTATCAGGGCCAGTGATAACTTGATAAACTTGAAATAAAGAGACTTAAATGTCTTCACCGAGTACTCACAGTGTACTTCGCGTACGTACATCGTATTGAAGTGGTGGGAAAAAGATATCGAAACGATGGAACATTTTGTATGTCATAGACCGGCTTTCCTTTTCTCGAGGTCTTAATATTTTAGGGATGATACTGTACCACACATAATCTATGTCAGAAGGGTGAACTAAAAGGAGCTAAGAAGTCTGTACAAGATTCAGACTTCCTATAGAGAATATTTTTGTACATCTACTTGATGGCTTTGGCGTATTTCGTTAGGCATGGGACATTTGTAGTCGTCGTAGTCTAGCAGGTAGTGTGCTCGCTTATTAGACGTAAAGCCCGGGCTCGAGCCCCAGGCCAGACATCAAAACGAAATATGAAAAAAAAATATTTCTTCGGCGACTTCCTCTCAGCAGATTTCTGGCAAAAACTCTAGTCTCTAGTCTGTAGGTCCCGCTACTCATGTATATAATTAAGAGAAGCTAAGCCGTAATCCTGCCTGAAGGGTTGTAATGGCCAATTATGTTATGTATGTTATTTGTTGACATTTGATTGGTCTCCTCTACTTCCTTTATTAGAAATAATCTTTCCAAACACATGATAATCACAATTTTATCAACATTAACCGCTCGGTTTTAAAAAAAATATTAATTTTCCTTAATTGTTTATACATTTTTTAAACACCTTTTAGCACCAGTAGTTTCAAATTCATTTCAGTTTTCTTTTTTTTTTTATTCACAGCCGAATTTTCTTTTCACTTGTTACGCGTTATAAATCATTTTACAAACTGAATTTCATCTTTTAACCACGATCAACTTGTTAAAAATAATTGATGAAATCTAACAAAACCATGTTTATTCTCTCAATTATAAGTACAGTGTACTCTCTCCTAAGGGACACCCCTCTTAAGCGGACACCTTCAATAAACGGACACTTTTTTCAGTACCAAAAAAATTGTATGGGATTTTTAAAATATTTCTCTCTTATGCGGACAACCCTCTCATAACAGGACACGGACACTTTTTTCCACGACGTAATGGCATTTTAGTTCCCCATAAACGGACGACTTGCAAAATGGTAACATAATTTTTTTTGTTTTTGTTTAAAACTTACAGCGTGGTAACACTTGTATACGTTTCTTATTCGCTGTGTTGATTACTCCATAAAACGTGCATTTAAAAAGGAGAATCCCGAAAAGATAAAAAGAAGACAAATTCACTTCATACAAGAAGGCTTATTTAGCCATAAGAAAACTAAAACGATTTGCTCTATATCACAGCGACCTTGAAAGTGTTAAAATGCTGACTGATCTTCAAATGCATCGCCAAAATATTGAAATTAAACGTAAAACTCGCCAAGCTAAAATTTCGGACTATATTAAATCCAGTTGAATACATATCAGGTCTTTCAAACCTTTTTCTCTTTTATTCAAAAAAATATAAATGAAATTTCTGTTTATTTTCTCTTGTCATTATATGAATGTTTTTTTGAAAATAAAGGTGTTTAAAGAAATATATATCGATGGCTTAATATAGAAAGGTCGTATCTTACATTTTCAGTATTTTACAGGAGAAGGAAAAAACTTAATAAAATCTAAAACAAAAAGGTTATGTTATGTTTCTTTTAATTACTGTAAATCAACTATTCGTCAACATAGGAACCTGAATTTTTCAGAGGATGTGTATAGAAAAACTCTGCAGTCTGCCGCTACGCGAGCCATTGTCGAGGACTATAGACTGAGGAGAAGGGAAGAGAGACGCCTTTTCAGACGCAAGAAGAGGGAGCAGGAAAGGCGTGAGCGTGAGGAAATCGAGGTGTATAAATGCAGGAATGACGCTCGAAAATTCTATCAAAAGGTTAAGCGTCTAACCGAGGGTTATAAGCCCGGAGCGTCTTCCTGCAAAGACGAAAACGGAAACTTGGTAACAGATCCGCAAGGGGTGCTGAGGTTATGGAGGAAGCACTTCTCTTCTCTGCTACAAGGCGATGACGACACCAATTCCGCCTTTAGAGATGATGTTCCGAACCCGATCGATGATGACGGCGTGGAGATTCCGCCGCCTAGCCATGAAGAGGTCAAAGACGCGATAATGCGTCTTAAAAACAATAAAGCGGCGGGTCCTGATGGCCTCCCTGCTGAATTGTTTAAGACCGGATGTAATGAGTTGGTAGGGCGCATGCACCAGCTTATTTACAAAATATGGCTAGAGGAAAGTATGCCCAACGATTAGAACCTCAGTGTCCTCTGTCCTGTCCTGAAAAAGGGAGACCCTACGATATGCGCCAACTACAGGGGTATTAGCCTTCTCCCTATCGCATATAAGGCTCTTACAGGCGTATTGTGTGAACGACTGAAGCCACTCGTCAAAACACTGATTGGACCTTATCAGTGCGGCTTCAGACCTGGCAAGTCCACCATCGACCAGATCTTCACACTACGCCAAATCCTGGAAAAGACCCATGAACAACAAGTCGACACACACCATCTTTTTGTCGACTATAAGGCAGCCTTTGATAGCCCCATAAGGGATCGTGTTTTTGCCGCAATGTCTGAGCTCGGTATACCTGCGAAGCTGATAAGGCTATGCAGAATGACGTTGAGCAATTCCTGCAGCTCCGTCAAGGTAGGAATGGACCTCTCCGAACCTTTTGATACCGTGCGAGGTTTCAGACAAGGCGATCCCTTAGCATGCGACCTCTTCAACTTCGTCATGGAGAGTGTTCTGCGAAAGGCGGGAGTGCATCGCAATGGCACTATTTTTCAAAAGAGTGTCCAGCTGCTTGCGTACGCTGACGACATTGACATCATAGGGCGTACCAAGCGAGATGTTACTGCTGCCTTTAGTGCTATTGAACGGGAGTCTACCAAGATGGGTATGGCAGTAAATGAGGGCAAAACAAAGTATATGTTATCGACAAGTAGAGACGTGCGGCGTATTGATTCTCAGATTACGGCCGATAACTATACTTTTGAAACAGTCAAGGAATTTATTTATCTTGGCTCCGCCGTTACCACCAGAAATGATGTCAGTCTGGAGATCAAGCGTAGGATCACTCTTGCCAACAGGTGCTACTATGGTCTCAATAGGCAATTGAGTAGCAGAGACCTCTCTCGTGCGACAAAACTAACACTCTACAAGACACTCATCCTACCCGTGCTTCTTTATGGCGCTGAGGCATGGACCCTATTAAGTACTGATGCAGCGGCCTTGAGAGTGTTCGAGAGAAAAGTCCTACGTAAGATCTTCGGTCCAGTGCGTGTTGGCGATGATTTCCGTATCCGATTCAACAGTGAGCTGTATGAGCTCCTCAACGACATTGACGTTGTACAGCGTATTAACATCCAGCGGCTGCGCTGGCTCGGCCATGTCGTTCGAATGGATGAGGATGCTCCGGCGAGACGAGTATTTGATGCGGGTATCTGCGGAAGTCGGCGAAGAGGACGACCTTGTATCCGTTGGAAGGACCAAATCGAGGAAGCCCTGTCATCGATTGGTGTGACCAACTGGCGTAGGCGCGCAAGAAGCAGAGGCGCCTGGAAGGATGTGTTGCGGCAGGCCGAAATCCGTTAAACGGGTTGTTATGGCCAATTAAGTAAGTAAGTAAGTAATGTGTATAGGGGTTCTGTCTACCAGAATATGTAAAACCCCGATTTTGAAAAAAACGAGATACGACCTTTCTATATTAAGCCATCGAAATGTACTTATAGTTTGTTGATTGCTCTTTTTGATTTTCTCTCATCAACGGACACTCCTTATAAGCGGACAAAATTGTCAGTCCCGTAGGTGTCCGCTTATGAGAGAGTACACTGTATTGTGTTATTAATCGAAAGTTTTTAGGTGGTCAGTCTGTTAAGGCGTTAATAAATTCTTCAAATAAACAGAAGAATAAATATTTAGACAGATAGCAATAACAAATCATATGAAAAAGAGTAAAACTAAGTAGAGACTCTTACATTTGTAGTGCCATAAAAAAAAAGATTTTTTTTTATCAAAATTCACTTTTTCCTCTTTCCTAGAGAAGTGAAATAGCTCTCGAGAGTTAAAAAGATTTAATTTATAGTATTTAAAACTAATCTCTACAAATTTCTCAATGTTTAAGAATAATGTTGTTTTAAGAACTTAAACTTAAGACGCTCAATAATATTAAAATAAAAATCTCATGTCTTAAAATTAGGTACTTAAGCTTAAAATTAAAATAAAAGTTCTCATTAATAAGTAAAACTCTTGTCACTAAAATAAAACTCATAAGCTTTAAAATGAAACTCATACTCCAAAATCATACTCTAATGCTTGAAAATAAAGCTCTTGACTCTAAAACATAATTCCTGAGCTTGAAAATAAAACTCTTGACCTAAAATAAAAAATGCAAGTTTTAAAATAAAACTCTAGTCATTAGAATAGAACTCTTGAGATTAAAAATAAAGCTCTAATGACTAAAATATAACTCCTTAGCTTGAAAATAAAACTTTTGTCGCTTAAATAAAACTCTGGAGCTTAAAAATAAAACTCTTTCCACTAAAATGAAATTCCTAATCTTGAAAATAAAACTCTTGTCTGTAAAATAAAACTCATATGATTGAAAATAAAACTGGTGGCACTAAAATAGTACTCTTGAGCTTGTAAATAAAGCTCTTGACACTAAAATAAAACTCCTTAACTTTGAAATAAAACTCTTGACGTTAAAATAGAACACCTGAGCTTAAAAACAAAACTCTTGACACTAAAATACAAGTCCTAAAAAAAATCTTGGCACTAAAATATTGCTCATGAGCTTGAAAATAAAACTCTTGTCAGTTAACTAAAACTCCTGAATTTAAAAATAAAATTCTTGACACTAAAATAAAACTCATAAGCTTCAAATTAAAACTCATGTCGCTTAAATAAAACTCTGAAGCTTAAAAATAAAACTCTTGACACTAAAACAAAACTCCTAAGCTTAAAAATTAAACTTTCAATAAGAAATAAAATTTGGAAAAATCTTTCGACTTGCAAAAAAAAACTCTTGAGAATAAATATGTGCAAGTAAAACTAACCATATAGATAGAAATACAACTCCCAATTAAAGTATAAAACTTTTGCTCTCCATATGAAACTATTCTGTTGGAAAACAAAAACTTCTTCAAAAAAGTTTGTTGAGGTTAAAAATAAAATTTAATTTAAATTACGCCTCCCCAATGCTTTCATTTACTTTAACAGCTGTTGTTCAAACAGATTCTTGACCCATTTTACCAAATTTCTTATTTTATTATTAAAATTTTTATTAAAGTTTTCTAAAATATCAAGCTCTCGTTGTAGTGTTAATTACTAAAATAAATCATTTTTAAATGAATTATTTTGTATTGAATATTTTCTCATAGTTTTTTTTCATTTCATTTCTAAGCTAATAAACCAGTGGGATAGGTCGTTGATATCTTTCTTTTCTTTCCTTTTCTTTCTATTTTTTTTTCTCTTTCAATTTAATTGCCATTAAAAATTAAAACAATTTTCTCTTTTTCTCTTTGCAGGTACGTAGTGTTTATTTAACATTTCTGAGGCATTTCATGAATTCATAATGACTGGCCAGAAATATCTACACCACCACCCTGTATATTCATTCATTCATTTGCTCATTCATAGTGGTAAGTTCCGGTTTTAAGAAATATGCACATCCGGTTTAAGACACTCGCCTCGCTGTGTGCAAGTAAAAGGATAATAAAACATAACATCACACAGACAGACGATTAGACAGACCGAACTGACTCATTCATACGAACATTTCCTTTTCAGAGACATTTTTTTTTGCATTCTCTCTCATTCTGTCTCTGTGTTTCTTTTATTCATTGGCAACGAGACAACTCGTTTACATTGTGAGCAATAGTTTAACCATGAATAGTAGAATTTTAAACAAGCGTAATTTCTATATTACATTTTTATTTATAAAAATAAACACTTTTATGTTGACATTAGTCGAAAGTACTATTTGAAAAAGGTACCAAAATAAGTATTAATCGTGTAGCTCTTCATTCAAGTGAATATATTTAATGCGGGATTGCAGCACAAAATCCCGCATTAATTTTTCTTAATTTCCAAAAAGGTCCTAAAACAAATACTTTAAATTAACTTGCCAAAAAAAATGGTACCATAAAATATTACCAAAAATATACACTAAAAATTTTGTAGTTTACCAAAAGTACCTTTTGATGGTAAAAAAAAGGTACCGTGAATAAGCAGTTTATTTTGCCATTTTGATTGCTTAAAACTTGTATTGTACCTTTCCAAAAGGTACCAAAAAAGTATCAAAAATTAAAAAAGTAGCACACAAAAGTACCAAAAATGTCTCTAAAGTGCTGCAATTAACTTATTTTAATTTATCATTGCTTAAAAATGGTTAACCAAATGTACCAAAAAAAAGTACCAAATGTTAAAAAGGTATCCAAAATGATGTTATCAATTTATTTTAATTCTTTATTACTATAAAAAAATTTTTTTTTGTTGTGCAGCCCTTTCGCTGACCATCTTCTTCCTTTTCCCTGATTTTGGTGGAACTTGGTTAGTACAGGGACTGCGTTCACCCGTGGCATCACAACGGGCCGCTATGCGTGCTCAAGTGAGCTTTATAATAACAGAGCTACCACTCCGACCTGATCTACTATAAAATTTTATTTAACCAAAAGTACCTTTTGAAAAGGTACTAAAAAAGTACCAAGTATTAAAAAAATACCACAGAATAGTACCAAAAAAACATTTCCAAAATAATGCTTTTAATTTATTTAATTTTTTCATTGCTTAAAATTGCATTTAATCAAAAGTACTTTTTAAGAAAGTACCAAAAATAAGTACAACATTTTTAAAAAAAAGTACCAAACATTTGAAATGTCAATTTCCACATTTGTTTGCTATAACCAAATTATTATTTCATAACTTTTAAATTAAAACAGAAGCTGATAGCAGCACATATTAATTCCTTCTTCGATTATCTTATTTTTTAAATCGATTAACAGCAACTGTAAACGTGACAAAGTATTAAACATTTTTACGACATCATAGGGGCATTAAATAAAAGGTAAATTGATATTTTATTAGAAGCCAATAACAAGCCCTTACAAATGCTTATTGGTAAGCAGGAATAAAGATTTTTTTTTAAATTTTGCTTTTGAAACTGCCGCATATTCTGTCTGCTGTATCTTGAAATCTTGAAATATTTTATCATAGCATAATAAAAAAAAATCTTAAAAGGAGTACCGCATTATCTCAAATCAGGCTTAAAATATGCAGGCATATTTCGTTTTTTCTCCACTCTCTCCATACTGTATAAAATACTCCACTTTTATTTGCTTTACTCTGTTCATCCTGAATGTATGCTTGCAATTCTTTTTTTTTTTTGCCTTTATATATTGTTTTCAAGTGCCTCTCTCTTACTCTCTTGTTTAAGCCCCTAAATGTATGCTTTAGAATTGTTTTATCATATCGTAAGTGTAAAAAGTGCACAATATTTCATATTCGCAATATTATTTAACAAAACTTGAGAAAAAAAAGTTGCAAAAATTGCAAAAAAAATTTCTAAAAAAAATCATATTCGCTGTCGTGTTACAGCACTACAAGTACTCCTCTTTATCTCTTCTTTATAAGAGAGAGAGAAAGAGGGGAAGAGAGTAGGAGATAAAATTGAAACGTTGTAAATAAATGCAGTGTTAAGCACAAAACAAAATCTTTTATGCCCCTTAACATATAATATTTAAAACTTTTTTACTTCTCATGTCATAATAACTTAAAACAATATATTTCCTAAGCAACAGTAGAATACTAGCTATGACGACGTTATATTTTAATTTTTATTGATAAAAAACAATTAGCTTCTCTTTCTCTCTCTCTCTCTATCTCTCTCTTTATATCACATGAAATCTTTAAAAAAAAATTCCCTTTTTTTACTGTTAATTACTATGTATTCATTTTTCTTAGACTCGACTGTTTAAGCATTTTCACTACTTTATGCTCGACTGTAACGAGAAAAACAGCAACAAAAAAGTACTCAGACATGCTTATAAAACGACAAGTTTTTTAATGCCGCTCTCATCTTCAATTCCTTTTTTTTTTGCTTCTGATTTTTTTGTTTTGCCTGCCATATTCATTATTTGTGTTTGTAGTTGTTGCTTTTGCTACTTGTTTTATACAAAATGAAGTTGCTGTTGCTGTTGTTGTTTTTGTTGTTCTGCTCTTTATTGTATTTTATTAAGGATCGGGGGAAAAACAACTTTTTTTCTCTTCTTTTTATCACCAGCATTGATAAGCATTGTTGTTTAGAATGCAAAATACAAAGAGGTGGGTGAGGAAAGGGGTGTTTGCTAAAAACTTGTTCTCCTAAAAATTATTATTATCAGTGATGACAACAGTGTCAACCATCTCAACAGCAATGTGTAGGATTAAGTTTTATTACTGCTGTTGTGGTTGCTGTTGCTGTTCAAAGTTCAAGTATTTGGTTTAATGCTGTTGTGTGTTGGTGTTTAACAACCGTGTCAGCATAAATTTCCAATCAATCAGCTCTTAGACTCTCTTCCCTAACGAGTTTTTGTTTTTTAATATTTTAAACACAGACAGAGAGAGAGGATTGCTTTTTGTCCTTTGTTTTTTATTTTGGTTACATATTCGTGGTATTTATTGCATAAGTTTCAGTGTGTGTGTGTGTGTGTATGTAAGGAGTAACTCGTATTGTAGTTTAAACTTGAAATATGAAGTTTAAGTGTTCAGTAAACAGGATAATCTTCAATTGCAATAAGAAAAAAAGAGAAACAGAGAGAGCACGCGACTACGTAAGCATAACTACTGAAGGTAAAGTAACAGCCCTAGAGGCAGTGGAACTCAATAAAGGATTGAATGAGAAGGAGTGTCAAAATTTTCAATTTATATTTGATTATGGAGGCCAATTTATTGAAACATACTGTATGCTTGGGAAAATCCGGTTGTATATAGAGTTTGTTTTACAAATTTTGTCATAATTTGAGTAACCAATATAAATAAAACCTGCATCAATGGATACGTGAGCAATTCAACTGAAATTATTTTCGATAACAAATTTTTCTGTATAGAAAACATTCGATAACAAATTTGTCTGTATAGGAAACGTTCGATAACAAATTTTTCGGTACAGAAAACGTTCGATAACATATTTTTCGGTACAAAAAACGTTCGATAACAAATTTTTCTGTACAGAAAACGTTCGATAACAAGATATTGTGTACACAAAACGTTCGATAACAAATTTTTCGGGAAACAAAACGTTTGATAACGAATTTTTATGTACAGAAAACGTTCGATAACAAATTTTTCTGTGCACAAAACGTTCGATAACAAATTTTCTGTACACAAAACGTTCGATAACAAATTTTCTGTACACAAAACGTTCGATAACAAATTTTTTTGTACACAAAACGTTCGATAACAAATTGTTTGTACAAAAAACGTTCGATAACAAATGTTTCGGTACAAAAACGTTCGATAACAAATTTTTTTTTGTATAGAAAACATTCGATAACAAATTTTTCGTTGTAGAAAACGTTCGATAACAAACTTTTCTGTACAGAAAACTTTCGATAACAAACTTTTCGTTACAGAAAACGTTCGATAACAAATTTTTTTAAGCTAAAATTATTTCTTTCGATTAACTAAGTTTTTAATTTTTCTTTAACTTAAAATCCTATATTAAAAGCAAAACTTTCAAAAACGATATTTCTTAAAATGTTTCGTTTAAATTTGTAAAATATAAAACTCCTTTATTTTCTATTTTTTTTTCTATTTTATTTCCTCTTGAGTGTCAAGTTAATACTTTAATGTTTCCTTTTAAAAGAATTCTCTTAAGAAATGCTCTTGTCCTGTCTTCTCTTCTCTTCTCAACTACAAACTGCTACAATTTCTACAATTTTGTTTTCTTCATCGTTTTGCGTTCTTATTTTAAGTCCCCCTATAGAAAAAAAAATCATCATCAGTCGTAACCCAATTCAAAAGGGGTCGAGTAAAGAAAGCCGGCAAGAAAAGAAAAAAAGAAATTATGATGAAACATAAAATGCAACAGTAAAGGAAAACAGAATCCTTTCGCTGGCAGTGGCATAAGAAAAAGCAGCAGAGTTTTAGTAGGAGACTAAATGGTGAGGCTAAAGGATGTTGCATTGCAGACATTGAAACATTTAAACTCTACAGGATATTGAGTTTATGGTGTTTAATTCTACTCCAAGTTTTTCTTCATTTCTTTTCTTTTATTTTCAACAGACAACAAGTACTTGAAATATTTAAAAACAAAAATTTAAAAGTGAAAAGGGAGACAAATATTCAATGAAGTATGCCAGGATGTATTCAATAACTTTCTGTTCTTTTTTCTTCAAGAACAATTGTTTTTATTGTTACTTCATCTGCTCCTTTTCAATAAAAAAAAAAATTGCTGACACAAGAAATCAGTCTGTGTTCTTGAAAAAACAATAAGAATACCCTTCCTTCGCTTTAATAAAGCAAAAATATCTTCTGCTAAATACTTTAAAACTTACAAATTTAATGTATTACAAGCGTATATCGTAACCATTGTTTAATATCGTAAAAAGATTCCGTTATCCTTAAACTCTCTTCTCTTTTTCTTTTGAAGGATACACTCTAAAGGGTTTAGAACTTCACTAAATCCAAACGCCATCTTTTAGTTTCATATCTTACTACCACCTACAGTCAGTGATTAATCCACAATCGCCACCATCCATTTTAAGCAAAACAGTGAAGTGGCAGAGTTGCCAATACTTTTCATTTAATTTAATAAAACATATTAATTATCTTGGCAAATCAAGTAAAATATCTACAGAAACCATTTAATAAGAATTTTTTCTTTCGATAACTAATTTTTTTGTACATAACAACTTTCGATAACAAATTTTCAATACAGAATATTTTTCGACGACAAATTTTTTTGCTTAAACCCTTTCAATAACAAGTCTTCTAAGCAGAAAAATTTCGATAACAAATTATTCTGTACAAAAAATTCTTCGATAACAAACTTTTCTGTACAGAAAAGCTTCGACAACAAATTTTTTATTACAGAAAACCCTCGATAACAAATTTTTCTGCACCGAAAACTTTCGATAAAAAAAAATTTTTTTTAGAGAAAACCTTCGATAACAAATGTTTTATTACAAAAACTTTCCGATAACCAATTTTGTTAGTAGATAGAAGACTGTAATAGGATATTTGAGTTACCAAATTTTGCTGAATGGAAGCAGTACTGTTGTGAAAACATTTTGTTAAACAACCTTACTCATTGAGTCCCATACTTTCCCAAGAGATGTCGTCAAATATTTTTCCACTACGTACAAAACAATATAAAGGACCATTAAAGGAATAGGATTTGCTTCAAATTAGGATATGAAAATTTACTCGCAGCAAAGCTCAAAACCAAAGAAAATGTGTCATCCAAAAGACGAACCGCCTTTCATGTTGTAGAACAAAAAGCTTTAATTTTTTTTATTGGAATTTAAAGTTATGAATATAAAGCTTCCAATCCTTCCATTTCTATTTAAACAAGTTAGTTCAGCCACCTTTTAAAAGGACGAAAAATTGTAAACGAAAAAATATTCCAAGCACTTATAATTTCCCCAATTCTTTTGCTGTGATTACAAACATCATCTTTTCTTTTCTTTTACTCTGTAACTCTGTCACCAGCTATGATACGTACCCCTCCCTTAAGAAAAATTTATCCAAAAACGCTGCTTTTTCAAAATTTATCATATCCTACCACCTAAAAGCTTTAAAAGTTCTCTCTCTCTCTCTCTCTCTATCTGTTCCACTCTAGTTCTGTGTTTTAGAAAATGTTTACTACTATCCTTGTTGTTATTGTTGTTGAGTCACTTGTATGTTTTACCTACTGCATGCATGTAAATCACTCAGCAGTACACTCGAGTTTCCAAGTGAATAATGAATGTGTCAGTGAGTAAAACAACAACAGCAATAACAATAATAAAAATGTCAATAGGAACAAATGTAAAGCAATTCTTTTATTATTCGTACCTAAAACAAAACAGGTTATATTGTTATTTTTTCCTCTCTCACTCTCGCTCTCTCACTCTTTCATTTGTAGTTTGAAGAGGCTGCAGTGATACTATTACGAGTACTGCTAATGCAGTGTTCACTAATACATCTCATTGTATTCTGTGTTATGTATGCAGGCAAATGTACCCACACACTTGCAAAGAGGCTAATGCTTTTCTTATGTCATCTGGTGTAATATGACATACATACACTTAAACCAGTGGTGCTCAAACACATACTATCATAGGTTTGGTTGTGTTGGTAAAGCAGCGGAGAACAAAATTCAACTTAATTTTTGAAAATCGTACACTGGGAAAATAATAAAAAAAAGAAAAAAAATTGGTTTATTGTGTTGTGTGTATGTTATTACAAAAAACAAAACACATTTTTCGCCAAAACAACTCAATACGTCTGTCGTCAAATTCAAGAAGAAATTTCCATCATCGAATGGACGGCCCTGCTTTGCTAAAGCCAAAGCAACTGTATATGATGCCTCTTTAAGAGGCAACGACAATTTCTCGTTACTACATGGTAAATTATTGTAAATTCTGCTTTTAATTGCAATAATTTTAAAGTCCTATCATTCCCTTTAATGTTGTCGAAAATCCATGGCTAGCCTCGTAATGTCTTTTTATAAAAAAAAAAAATTACGACATAAAGCGCGATAACACACAAGACATTGTACATTACCATCCATATTCTCTATAAAAAATATCAAATTCCCAATTTTCATCAAACATTTTGTTGCGTGTAAACCGTCAGCAGAATTGATTTTGTTCTCTGAGAACAACACAAAACAACAAACAAAGCAACAAACACACGATCATTATAAGAAACCACACAAGTAAGCTTATAGTGTACGTGTGCCAACGGAGCGTCAGCAGATTTTTCTTTGCCTATCACATGTGATAGGAAATTTCGATTTTGAGCATCACTGACTTAAACACACTCATATATGCAGTTAAAGTTTTGTTGTTGATTTTTTATTATAATCAAACAACTGCAGCATAATTTTAGGCAACTCACAGTAAGAGCTGTATTTAAGAAAAAAAGGGAAAGGTTGAATTCTACCCCGCAGTGTGGAAAAAAATTAACTAAAACTGAATTGTTTACCACACTCTCTCTAACCCTTGTCTTAAAACTTGAGTTCGAATTCTATAATAGTTCGCGGCATAAGTAGGAATCATAATCTGATCTTAGATAAACAGAATTTTGTAACAACTTAATCTATGCATGACGATGTTGCCCTTCTATCGATATGGTATTTTCGATATCAAATTTTCGTATACCAAAAATTATCGATAACAAATTTTTTTGTACACAAAATTTTCGAGCACAAATTTTCTTATACGGAAATTACGATAACAGATTTTTCTTTTTACAAAATTTTCGATAATTAATTTGCCTATACAGAAAATGTTCGATAACAAGTTTTTCTATATAGAAAGCGTTCACTAACAAGTTATTCTATATAGAAAACGTTCGATAACAAGTTTTTCTATATAGAAAACGTTCGATAACAAGTTTTTCTATATAGAAAGCGTTCACTAACAAGTTATTCTATATAGAAAACGTTCGATAACAAGTTTTTCTATATAGAAAACGTTCGATAACAAGTTTTTCTATATAGAAAACGTTCGATAACAAGTTTTTCTATATAGAAAACGTTCGATAACAAGTTTTTCTATATAGAAAACGTTCGATAACAAGTTTTTCTATATAGAAAACGTTCGATAACAAGTTTTTCTATATAGAAAACGTTCGATAACCAATTTTCCTATACAGAAAACTTCCGACAACAAAATTTTCTGCAAACAAAATTTTCGATAACAAATATTCCTATACAGAAAACTTTCGATAACAAATTGATTTATACACAAATTTTTTTTAACAAATTCTCCGATGCAGAGAGTTTTCGACCACAAATTTTTCTATACAAAAAGCTTTCGATAACAAATTTTCTTATACAGAAAACTTTCGATAACAAATTTTTCTGTGCACAAAATTTTTGATAACAAATTTTCCTATACACAAAATTTTCGATGACAAATACGTTACAAATTTTCGGTATGCATACATTCTTTTGAATATGAATATATTCGACAGAAATTTATATAATTTAGTGTTTGAAAAGAATTCTTTTTCTGCAGAGAAGATGTAGAAATTTCTAGAACTTATATTATATTTACAAAAGAAGTCTCTTCAAATTCGTATGTATTTCCTTTAAGCACTCATTTAAATATTCCATCAAAAAAAAACAATACAATAAATGTTTTAAAGCATAAAAGAAACATACTTTTACACTCCCACCACTTTTTTTTATTAAAGAAGCAAAAAAACTTATATTCAACACCTAAAAATATACTTTATAAAAATGCCAAAAATATATAAACACTACCAACTGAACAAGAAACAACAACATTTTTCTTTGGTACACATACAAAGTACACAAACATGTAAATGGTGATGACGTCAAAAACGAGAAAAATATGGAGTGAGAGAAAGAGAGAGTTTTTAACTGGCAGTTAAACAGTTTTTTTTTTTTGCTAAAGTTTGTGAACTTTATTTGTGCCTATAAGGCAATAACAATTTCATATAAACGTGTAAGTGTGTGTATGTGAGTATGTGTGAATGTGTGTAGATGAAGACAAAAGAGTCAACAATAATTTAAGGAAAGAAAAAAGGAAAAAAAAAACAAAAATAAGTGGAGCATAGTATTGAATACAGAGTATAAATTTCGTAACAGATAATAAAAATGCAAAAACAATTGCGTACATACAGAAATAGGATGAAGGAGAGAGACCGGAAGAGGAATATAAAACAACAAAATAAATATACTCCCACTATGAAAAGTAATTATGTATGTTGTTTTATACAGTGGGTGGCATATGTAAAATTTTTCTTAGGGAAATAAACTATAAATAAATAAAATATATAAAACAGAAGAAAATACTCCTTTAATTTTCTATTCAAAATTGCTGAAATTTTCAATTTTCAATTAATTCACTTGTTTTTTAAAAGCTATACTTATACTTACAGCCGCCACTGTAAAGTATTTATAATATTGTGTCGTAATAAAATATTCTAACTGAACAAAAATAAACAAACAAACAAACAACAACTACAACTACAAACACTTGCTACTTAAATAATTGCCATATAATTTTATTAATTAAAAGGTGTGTCCTGTGTGTTTATAAGACTCCAATGTACACACACACAGGCATACACACGTACCAAAAATGTATCACTATGCTTACGCATAACAAAAAAAAAAAAAAAAAAAAATATAAAGACTCTGTTGCTTTATTATTAATAGATACGTAAAGTGAGAGTGGGTGTAGTACCTGCAGAGAGAGAGAGAGAGAGAGTGATGGTCTACGGATACAAGTATGTATTTTATTGTTATACTGACGCATACTTCCGTTTTTCTAAAGCATAGAGTGAGTGACAGTTGGATGGTATGAGAGAAAGAAACTGGTTTTGTGTGCTTGATACCTCTTTAACTGTATTGTTGTGTTTTTTTTTTTGTTTCTTTTAAAAATGTTTCTGAAATGCTATCAAATTTCAAATACAAATATTTCCTTAACAACAACAACAATCACAACAACAACGACGACAAATAGAGTAACTAAGTTGAAATGTTGAAGAAGAGCTCTTTAACAGAGTAGGTAGGCACTAGTCTCTTTGTGCTTCTCGTAACAGTGTTTTAAAGTGTGTTATTTTATTTGTTTTTTTTTTCGAAAATTCAACAATAAAAACATTGTATTGGTTAAGGGAAAAAGTAAATTTCTAGCTTTAATATGAACATTTAATTAATAACGACTTTTTCAATAATTTTAAATTTAAAAAGAAAAATTTAAATAAAATTATACAATATTTTGTTAAAATAAATTTCATTTTGAAAAACTTATATCCGTTTATCGGTTTTAAAAGTAAAGTTAAATAAAACTACAAATAAAGCTGAAATTTCTTTGAAACTTTTATTTAATTTTTGGTTTTTTTTTTGATTAGCCATTACAAACCTTTAGTCAGGATTACAAACTACCTACTGCCACCACCCATGTTGTGTGTATTACGGTTTAATACTATGGCAGCTTTATAAACTCCCGAAATTTTTCCCACATGACTGCTGAGTGAATGACAACATATTTTTTCAAATTTCGTTTTGTTCAAGATATCTGAGCTAGGCCTTTAAACGGGCTTTCGTCTATGGTGACTTCATTTTTATTCCATTATGCTCACATAATACTTATACGATGTCAATTAAATGATCGCCTTTGGACTGGTTGCAGCAGTCGATTCTTCTTATAACTTGACGAATTTCCCTCTTCCAATACTTCTGGCCTATAATCAAGCTCCTCCAAAAGCATTTCAAGACATCAAAACGCAAGATTTTAGTGGCCAATTAATGCGACCAAAACTAAAAATTACACTTACTGGAGGTTTATGATGCAATCAAGTCAAAATCGATATTCTTATGTGTTTCATATCTCCATATTGTTGAACCTGCATACCGTCCAGTCCATAATCTATAAGGTGCATAACTTTTTATATAAATTTTTTGAATATAATGGCTTTCTCATAATTACTTCGGGGTCCCTTGACCCTTATATACTATAAACTCACTCATTGATTACGCCAACAGACATTACAGTCTCGTGGTTTCGTCTTGTTGAGGCTACTAGTTACAGTTCAGTTTATAATCTTCAATTTAAGTGCAATAAATCGATTATCATACGGTCATAGCACTCTGAATTGATGTTAATACGACTCAATAGCTACTCCAGTGAAATATTAAGCAATGAAAACATTGCAGTCTCTTCAAATTTCTTTATAATCTAGCCATCACTTGTTTCGAGGGATGATTATCGTTACCATAATCTCCCCATAATTCTCGAAAAGTGACCATATTCGGGTCTCTAGTTTTGTGACAAGTTTTAAATAATTTTTACGCCTTATTCGGTTGTTCAACGATCCGTATTCGTAAATAATACTTTAAATAAAACCTGTTTAGCAGCTGACAGAAAATATTTTTCCTTTTAACCAGTATTTTTAAAGGCTTCTAAACTCCCCTCTCCAAGTGTCTACTATTCTGCAACAAACATCCAGTTAAAGTTCTCAAGTGTCTTTTAACAACAATTTAAACACTCTACTCAACTCTACTCAACTCTACTGTTACAGTTTTTCTCCGCCGTTTTTTCATTTGTTTCTTTCTTTCTTCCTTTGTGCTACAATCTACAGAAGAAGCAGAAAAGTATGACAAACTGTCAGTTTAGCATTGGAGAAGGTCTATCGTTAAACCGTTTACACGGGTTAAAAAGCGCATTTCTCAACGACACAACGAAAAGGCGTGTGAGACTTGTTAACTGATAATGGCTTGTGGAACACTTTTATGTGACGTACTTATTGTGTGCAAAAGAGGGAGAGAGAGAGGAAGTGGTATGTTTTAGAAGTAATGTGGCACATAAGTCAAGGTATGCCAAAGAATAAAAATGAAAAAAAAATTTTAAAAATTCCTTGTGCCAGGGATTCCCTTAGAAACAAACCTTCAGGAGCTTTTTTCTTCTCCGACATAACATTGGGCATACATGTACCCAAATTATCTAAGAATAGAGTTTTCGCCTTTCTTTATCTTTCCTTTCGTTGAGCATACGTTTTCCAAACATCCGCTGACCCTGTCAATGGCGTTGTTACTCCTTTTCTCGTAGGCAGTTCTGTTTGCCCACTGCCGAAGACTCCCACATGACTTAGTACTCAGCAGTGGATACCTTTATTCCGTCAACTTAGCTGATTCAGCTTCTTTAGACATTCCCCTACTATCCTTGATTTAACCTCAAGTCAAGTCCTCAAATGGCGGCCTGACTGTCAGAATGTGTTGCTATGTATGCCTGTCTTTTGTTCGTTCTACCCAAGTTCAAATGAGCACATCTCCCAATAGGATCGGAACATCTCATTGTGGTAAAAAAAATTTCTGGTCCTAGTCCAAAATTCCTTATTGACCCTTCTGTATACCACAAAATAGTCACATTTTTGAAAGAGTGTGCAGGTTACTGCATTAAAGCATTACCAAGTTCGTCCTAAAATCAAATGAGGCTTCTGCCTCAGAGACAGTTAAAGAGGAATCAGTCAGCCAATCGATTTTTCGATTCAGAACCTAACCATAAACTCCAAAACTTTCGTCTGCACTACCTAGTGCAGCGGATTTAAATCTACGAGAGCATCCAACGCCGCTGTAGGACAGATTCTCATTGAGCCTGTTATCCCAACACACGCAAGTCTCTCTATCATGTTCAACACCAAATGAGCTGTTCACGCATTTAAGGTATCGGCCTAGACAGACGTTGGTCCCCATAGATCACTACTGGTTTGACCATCATTGTATACATATAGTACAAAATACGTGGGTTGTTTCCACAGCTCTGATAAGGTCAACTAGCATTCCTTACCATTGAACAGTGCAGCCCATATAATTTCACAAGAGAGTTTATTGCATGATTTTTTTCTAAAATCTAGTCAAGTTTTTATTGTTGCTGTTGTTTTTGTTTTTTTTTATAACTTTTTAAAACTACTTGAAAAAGTAATTTCGTTTGAGTTCTCTTCTATTTTCATATTCAATAATTAGCATACCTTCCCCGAACTGTTAACAAGCTTTTAAAACCAACAACACCACCACATTAAGTATGACGTTTATTTACTTCCCAGTTTTAAAATGTTTCCTTAAGTGTTATCATCCTTATGGGTATGCATGCATGCATGTACATACATATGTGTAGCTGTAGTAGCAAGTAAATTGCATGTGATACTCTCAAATATTATCATATGCATCTCTCTCACTCTCTTACTCATCATTATTTTTTTTCTTATTGCACTGCTTGGCACACCTACCATCCATCCATGCATTCCGTTATCTCATACTATGATACTTCCTCTCTCTTCGTTATTCTATGCTTGACAAACAATTTTCCATGTCAGCAACATTTTATTTGTATGTGTGTGTGGGTGCATGTGTGGGGCCAAGAAAAAAAAGGAGAGAGTGTATGAGTGCAAAATTATATGAAACTTATTCTCTATACAAGATTACGCATTAAGTACCGGAAAAAAGTACTTGCATAAGTTTTCCTTTCCTTTTTCCAAAAGGGTACATACTGACAACAACAACAACAAGCAGCAGGAACAACAAAGTTTATAAATGTTGTCATATTGTTGGCGTTATGGGAATGAGTAAAAACTGAGGAAAAAAAAACAATGCAATACGGTTTAGAGAGAAAAAAACCTCTTTTTAAAAGTACTTTTTTTCGAAATGATTCACTTATTAAAGGTGGAAGTAATAAATGAGAATAATGATAAAAAAACAACAAAAATTGCATAAAAATTATTACAATACTTTAGTCAGGATTACGGGCTAACTTCTGACATCATCCATGTTGTGTGCGTTAATTTTCTTCATGGGAAGAGGGGGGGGACCTACTGTGTAACGTCGTCCTCAAATGAAAGATTTTTGAGAAAGACTGCTAAGTGGACGACGTTTAAAGAAATATTTTTTGCATATTTCGTTTTGCTCGAGATGTCGGTCAGAGCTGGGTTTTGAACCTGGAGCTCTCATGTAATAACCCAGCACACTACCTTGCTGCAGACGCTTCTTTTGAAATACTTTTCGATGTTTTTTCTTACACTACATACCGTCCAGTTCATAATCTTCAATTTCAGGCCACAGAATTCGGTCATCAGACGGTCACAGCACTCAGAATTGATATTAATACGGCTCAAAGGCCCCTCCAAAACATAATGGTTACCAAACAGTAAGTTTTTCTGAATGCAAATGGCTTTTCCACTATCTCTTGAGGACTTTTCGAGCCAGATATGCAATAATTATGCTTGTTGACATGTCTATCATGGGCTCGCCGTAGTCTAGTAGGTGGTGTGTTCGCTTACTAGACGTAAAGCCCGGATTTAAACTCCAGGCCAGACATCAAAAAAATATTTCTTCGGCGACTTCCCCTCAGCAGATTTCTGGCAAAAACTCTGACAGTAAATAAACCTGCCATGAAAAAGTTTCTCAAAATCTGTCGTTCGGAGTCGACGTTAAACTGTAGCTCCCGCCACTCAAGTATAAAATTAAGGCACACAACATGAGTGATATGAGAAGCTAGGCCGTAATCCTGACTGAAGGGTTGTAATGGCCAATTATGTATGTATGTATGTGACATGTCTATCTTGTGTTGAAAGAAAATTTTATTTGAAAAATCAGTATTGAAAGTCTGTTGGTCTAGCATCCATAAACACGGGGTTGGAAATGATAATCCAGGTTTAATTGTTATGTCAGTTGACTTTAATGTGGATTGAGAGGTAAATTCAAATGAACAATACAACATAATAAGTCGTAAGATAAGTCCAATTGCTGAGGACTTCGTGACATCAGCGTAATCAAACTAAATTTATGACGTTTGGATAGAAAAAGTTTTTCCTTTTTCTTCAGCGTAGAATTTCTAAGTTTCCAGAGCGTAAATACAACCCGAATGTATTTTGCACGTCACTATGGAATTAAACTTTACCCTATTAAGGAAGTACTGCAGCGATTGCAGCAAATCAAATGTGAAACATCCTGATAAACACATTGTGGATGCAACCAAAGTTATAAGAATAGCTCTCTCTGGTTTGGCGTTATCGTTCTGCCCGTTTTATTTGAATCATTTTTGCTTCAATCTTGTTAGTTATTGACTTTTGGAATCAAAATCAATCGTTTGAGTACGTTGTACGAACTCATACTGAAAATTTCCTTTGCAAACCCACCAGACATGTAAGCACTCCCTTTCTTGGACCTTTCCGTTATCACCATAGCCCCACCATGTTTCGTTTATGATCTTTTTTGCGCATTGTTATCGTCTGTGCACCAGTTTTTATGGTTCGTAATCATCCGCTTCAGAAATGACTCGCTTTCGTTTCACTTTTAATACATGTGGCACCTCAAACATCGAATTTCTTTATGTATTCAACTTTCTTTAAATAGTAAGAATGCCTAATTCCTTAAGAACGTTCCTAGCTACCTATGGACATATCCATTTTCAAATCACTTTTTGTTGCTTTTTTATATTCACAAGCAGCTGCATTTTTAATTCAAACGTTGATTTCCTTTTTCCAAATACTTCAATTTCAAAATTGCATTGTCCTTTACAAAAACCAAAAAGGGTTTCTCTTTGTCTTTGTTTTTTTTTTTTGTTTTTTTTTTAAATTGAAACCCACAATGCAAAATCAATTTCGAAGTAAAGCAATACAAAGCGTGGCCTTAATAAAGCCCATCAATGCAACGCAACCAATACACTCATCACTGCTGTTTTAAATACACCATGAGTAAGAAAAAAAAACGATTATTCTCAATATTTTATTACCGTTTTTACATTAAATTTTCTCTCTTTATTTCCTTTCGTCCACCTCTTCTTCTTCTTCTTATGATTACAATATTATCCCTGTGGTAAACAATCACTGGCATAAATTTGCTCTATTAATTAAAAACACGACAAATGAGTTGTGTTGTGAGTTGAGTTGAGTTGAGTTAAGGAGAGAGAGAGAGTTCATAATGAAAATGCAAAAAACAAAAACGCAATAAAATAAAAACAACCCCGTGGCTATTTGTTTTACATATTTTTTTTACCCTTTTCCCGTTCGTTATGTTCTTTAGTAAGTAAGAAAAAAAAACACACAAAGGAGTGTATGGTAATCGCCTACAAATAAACGAATGCAAACTATAGCTCCGGTTCTATTATTATTATTATTAAAAACAACAACAACAACTGTAAAAATATTAATGAAACAAAAGGGTTGATTATCAATTGGCAAGAAACCATTGTTGTTTGTCATGCTGTGGTCTGTAAAATCTGTCTGTCTCCTAGTGTGTTTGGTGTGTGTGTGTGTGTGTGTGTTAATGTTCTTGCATGTTTACATCTCTCCGCTCTAAAGAGATGCTTTTAACTCAGCAATAACAGTGCAAATTGAAAATACTCAGCATTCGTGCCAAAGTAGCAAAAACAACAAAAATTTCATTGAATCTCTGTTGTTTAAGCATGCCAAGTTAAAGTGGCATTTGCAATTACACGTTGTACATGGTCTGACAAGTTCAAGTGTGTTTTTCAATAGCATTTTGTTTTATAAAGAAATTTTTTCCCCATTTTTTTTCTAAAAAAAAATATTTTCTTATAAAGAATTTCTCAAAAAAATTTTTTTGTTAAAAAATATTAAATAAAACTAAAAAAAATTTAATTTTCGATTGAAAATAATTCGAAACAATTTTTTTTCTTTTAAAGTTTTGTTAATCTCTGCTTTCTTTTTTAAATAAATCTAAAAAAATAATAAATCTCAGATTAACAAATGAATACAGTAATCCCTCGATTTACGTCGAAGTTGGTTCCAAAAATAGGCGACGTAAATCGAAACGACGTAAACCGAATTTAATATTGCTCATACTATAAAGTAGTATGTTTTTAACAAGGAACTTAAAAAAGTTACAGTAATCCCTCGATTTACGTCGCAGTTGGTTCCAAAAAAAGGCGACGTAAGTCGAATGACGATGAAAATTGAAGTTAGAGGGAACAAAAAATTTGACGACGTAAATAGAAACAACGTTAATCGAGGCGACGTAAATCGAAGGATTACTGTAAAGGAAGAAAAAAGTAAAGGAAATTTTTTCAAATATTTTATTTTCAGTAAAAAAAAAAAAGAAAAAAAACACTTTTATAAAATTAAATAAAATTTCCTATTTCCAAATATTTTTTCTCTATTTTATATTTATTATTTTGTTTTATTTTTCTAAAAAATATATATTTTTCTTTTAAATAAATTAAGCATAAGTTTACTTTAAGATCTTTCTTAAATTTTCTTATTTATTTATTTTTGTTTTTAAATTTTTTTAAACGATTTTTTTCCTATTTTTATAAATAAAAACATTTGCTAGTTCTTAAAAAAATTGTTGCTTTTTAATTTTTAAATGTAAAAAGAAAATATATTTTCTTAAGTAAAATAAAAGAAATTGCCGTTACTTTTTTTCCAAAAATGTATTTTCTTTGTTGGTTCCATTTATCCAAAATAATTTTGTTGTTTATTACACCAAAAAAAATATTTACAGTGAGCGCCATAAGTGAGTCAACACCCACTATAATTTTAAATTTTCTTTTATGTTCTTAAGTATAAAAAAAGTTCCTTTATCCCTTTCCGTCCCAAGCAATTTCAAAATTGGGGGATTTCAATGAAATTTTTGGTATGTGATAATTTGCCATTAAAAAACACAAAAATGCATTTTTTATATCCATACGAAGTTGGTGTCCTTAGAAAAAGGACATACACATATGTATGTGTGTCTCGGGCTTTCACTTAGTCAAAATACAAAAATTTTAATATAATAATAAAAAAAACAATCTTTTTATTGCGCTCTCAATCACAAATACTAAAAAAAGCGGCGAAAACACTTATAACAGAATAAAATAGAGATAACCACTAACTAACATGAGGACATATAATTCATTAAGAAAAATTTAAATAATAATTTACAAATTTCTCTCCAAAATACCCTAAATTTTCCCACACATTTGTATAGGCTGGGACGGAAAGGGTACTTGAGCTTTGAGAGACAAATTTTTTCCACAAACTATAAAAATATTCTTTATTGCGCTCTCAATCACAAATACTAAAATAAGCGGCGAAAAAACTTATAACAGGACAAAACAGAAGAGATAACCATTAAGAAAAAGCTAAATAATAATTTACAAATTTCTCTCCGAAATACCCTAAATTTTCCTACACATTTGTGTAGGTAGGGACGGAACATTTTATAAGTAATAAATAAACGTTTTTATTTTTGGAAATTTATTCGAGTATTCTCATTTACTTTTCTCGCTATCCTAAGAAAATGAATTATTTCAGTGATGTTTACTCACTTTTGGCGCTCACTGTATTTAAATAAAAACAGAAATATTCCTTTTTTATAATAAAAAAAAAATTTTAAAGTAAAAAAAAAACAGGCATTTACGCCATTTACAACCATGAGTATCATTGTATTTCACTGGAAAACCCTTTGAAAATAATAAAATTCCACTGCCGCCACTAATTACTAGTCGACCCGTAAAAATCTCAATATTTTTGGTCATTTTGTAAAAATCTTTTCGAAAATATTAATCAGTTTTGCTTGGTTAAAAGGCAAACATTGAAATATAGTAACAAAAATATTAGAAATTGCCAATGGTAACACTGTTTACATTCGTACAAATATTTAAAGAGCAAAAAACCCCAAAAGGGAAATCAAAATTTCATCAATTAAATGCACTTGAACAACAATAATAAAACAAGACTATTTGCACATGCATGTATGTATGCCTGTGTATGCATGTATACATAGTTGAGTTGCTAAATTACGAGCAGCCATTTACAATTGTTTTGTTTTGTTTTGCTTTGCTTTGCTTTGCTTGTCTGTACTAAACATTTTGTGTGTGTTACAAGAGAATCCTGTGCCTGTGCCTGTGCCTGTGCTGATGTTAAATTGATGCTTGTTCGGCTGTTGTGATTTATTATTGTACGAGTAATGCTGCTTGCTGCAGTCTGCCAACAACCTAAATACTGTTTGAATATATAAGTGTGCGTGTGTGTGCCTATAAAATGATTAATGCCGTTCTATTTGATTCTAAAACGGTTCTGTGTGCACTTTTAAAGTAAAGAAAAAAATAAAACAAAAACCAGGGTATTCTCTATTTTACCCCCATATTTACATTGTTTTTGAGTTGAATATCTTGTTTGTTCGTATTCGTATTTTATTCGGCTTTAATAGTCGTTGCATTTGGTAGCACCAACAACAACAATAATAATACTAAAATATCCATTCGCTCTCTTTTGTTATACATTTTTAAAATGGTTTTACTTGCTGTTGTTATTGTTATTGCTGATGCTGAATTGAATTTTTTTGTTTCATTGTTTTTGCTTTATAAACAACCCTGTTTCTGGTTATATTACCACTATGCGATGCTATGTGCGTATTACTGCAAAAAATAAGTACATATACGAACATTGATTTGTTAAAAGAAATAAAATAACGGTTTATATACGACTTTCCTAAACTCTAAACAGTAGAGGGTAGTGGCTACTAATATTTAAAAAAAAATTTTTTTTTTGCTTCTCTCTACTTAAATTTCTTTGTAACTGAGATAAGCCATCATCATCATCATCATTATCATCGTCATCGGCATCGTCATCGTCATCATCGTGTAACATAATAAGGGTATAGATAAAAATCTTTGAGAGCATTCAGCAGTACACTACTAACTACCACCACTACTTGCATGCTAAGGAGTATACATATAGTGTGAGCTTTTGAAAATAAAATCAAAGAGAGTTGTTGAACACAATACACCAACACCACCAACACCGCAACTACCACCACTCACTATAACAGTAAATTTTCTAAAAGCATACACAGGGATATAACGAATGTAGGATGTACTAAAGACTGGTGTTAGTAGCAGTGGTAGTGGTAATAGTAGTAGTTGTGTTGATTATACAATTGAGAACATATTTTACGATTATTTTCTCTTGAAATATGTGTTGCCATAGTCGTATATACTAAAGTTTAATATCATCAGCATTATCATTATCATCGTCATCATTATGAAGATGTAAATGTTGTTGTTGTTGTTGTTGCTGTTGCTGCTATTAAGATATATTTTTTGGGGGTGCTGCTGCTGCTGCTGTTTTTGTTTTTGTTTTTATAACAAAAGGGAGTGGCAATATAAAGTTTTTTGCTCCTAAGCGTGTGAATATACAATAATTTTTGAAATATTTTCTTTTTTTTTTTAATTTAAAGAAAAAAATTCTGTGTAAACTTAAATGTATGACACGAAGTGGTGATGGAACATTTAAAATTTTAGTCCGGCAATTAGAAAAATATGACGAAAATATTGATACATTTACACTCATTAAATAGGGTTTCAATTGCAAAAATATTTGAAAATTCTTTTGTATATAAAACAAGATGTTCTTTGAAGTAGAACTTGAGTAGTAACTAGAATAGTAAAAAATTTAGTAGAAATGTAGTTCGTACCTCAGTAGTCTAGTGAGAGAGAGTGTTCTAGGTTACTTTTGAACTTTGTACTTTATTAAACATAAAAAAACTAAAATACTGACGAATTTATAAATCGAAATCTCGTTATAAAAATCGAAATTGCAGCACACTGCCTCCCCTTACTATCCTGCGGTAACTTACTTTCCGACCATCCGCTAAGTGTACTGTACTTAGCAAGTTTCTTAATGCCAGCCACTTTGACTTAAAAGATATTTTATGTCCTAATTTGGTCATGAATAATGAAATACATGATCATAACCATAACCATCCAATTGAAATGTTCAAAACAACTTCTCTGCTCTTAGATTAATACGTTTCATACCGATGGCATGCTATTTGATCCTACTTAGTGCAATCTAATTGCACAAAATGTATTCTCTATGCTTTCATTATCCTCCAGAAGACATAACCTTATTCTGTTCTGCAATTTAAGCAGACCTTCTCCATGGAGCGACCTATCTGAGGGATTGTTATCAACAGTATACCTTCGATTTTGGTTCAGTCAATCCCAGACCAACAAAATCTGCTGCGTTTCCAAGGCTCGGCTGAGTCAATAAGCAATCCTTTAACCCTGATTGTTGATCTGAAAAAAAAACTTTTTTTTCGATAAAATTATCGACAATTTCAATACAATTTTCTTCGAAGCTTTGATCAGAAGTGAGAAGGCTAATGAATTGGTTTATACCTAACATAGTGAATTATGGGAGATAAATCCAAAGATTTTTGGGTGCCTAAAAACAGAGTTTCAATAGGACGACAGTATGTGGCAATGCCACAATAGGCAAAATTACTAGAACCCTTCAGGACGAAACTATAGAAGACCATTAAATCTAAATGAGAGGGATTCCTGAGGAGGTTAATAAGTGTCTTGTGAGACACTTGACTTTACAAATGTATTTAAGACTCATAGGAGCGACGAATAGCAGACCTTTCCGTGCAGAGGGCATTGAAAGGAAGAAAATTAAGGCTAATGACGGAACCCTATACTTTACATATGCACTTGGCCCTCATAAGGGCGCGCGAATAACCCAACTTTCCATCGCAAGAATCGCATTCATTGCTAAGGTTTTGGATGCATGTGATTCTAATGATATTCTATGAAACCTTACTTATCTAAGAGGAATATATACATGTATATGTTCCTTTTACTCCTCTAGTGAGCATAGGGCCGCCATCTAAGAGGAATAGTTTGTAAGAATTGAAGAAGTACGTACACTATACAGATGTTATATTCATTTTTAAGTAGTTTTAGTATATTATTTAGTATAACATTTGTCAGTTAATTAATAACAAGTCTTATGAACAAGAGAGTAAATTTCTTATGACCGAAACTATTTTTAAACTTTTAATATAAGGAATGTTTTACCAAAAAAATTCTTGTGATCGAACAATTTTAGACACTTTGGAGTTGAAACAATTTCAATAAATAATAAAAAAATAGAGAAAAAAAAACCAAATAAAACTTGTTGAAAAGAAAGTTTCTTTGCTGTTAATTAAGGGTGTTGTTTTGTGATGATAAAAAGTTTTTTCTGCTGCTTCTTTAGTTGTATTTTTCTTCTTTTTTTTTTTTTTACATCCCATGTATCTATACAATTTCTAGGTTAAGGAACGTCTAAAAGTGCTCAATAAGGGTTAGTTGTAGTTATTGTTTCTTTCGTTTGCCGTATTTAATTTTTTTTAAGGGTTGGAAAAGATTTGTAACAAAAATTTTCTGATTTTTTCTTCGTTCACAAACATGGGATAACAGGGAATTTTTAATATAAAAATATTTTGTTTTAAATTTTAGTTACAAAACTTAAAAAAAATGCTTAAAAAATCCTTAAAGGAATAGAAAATATTACATTTTCCTGTAATTTATAACATATTTTTGGGGGCTAAACAACCCATAGTGCTGGTGTGTATGTGTTATACACAAAAGTTGTTTTTTGTTGTTGCTTTAAGCCTGCTGTGTGGTGTAAAATTAAATGAGCGAGAGAGTGTAAGAAGAGCGCATGTAACAGTAACTAACGTTAGTTCGTTTTAAATAATATTGTTCTTGTTGTTGTTGTTGTTGCTGCTTTGCATTTTATTATTATTCTTGTTTTTCGTTTTGCTCTCTATTGCTTTCAATATTTCTATTTGTTACTCTTTCTTGGAACAAAAGCTTTTGCTTTTATTTTACATACATACACACACACATACACACGAATAAAGGTGTTTTTGTACAGATTGTATTTGTAAGTGGCATAAGTATGCATGTATTTGAAGTATACAAAAGGGCGAAGAAGGCAATGAGTATGTAAGATAGAGAGAGAGCGAGATAGAGAGAGAATGAATGAGAGTGAGGTTTTGTATTAAGCATGGAAAATTGATTTTTCCTGCTTAATGCCGTATACCGGAAATTTTTCAATAATCTCTCCTGTTAAATATCTAACGAAATACAACGTCTAAGTATGATTGAGTATGTATGCATAAGTATTGTAAGGGAAAAAAAATTATTATTATTTTGAAGACTCTTGTTTCTTGCTTTTAATTTAAAATTTTTTTTTTTAAATGTTTTATAACGTTGAAAGGAATTGTTTATTGCTGTTTATTTAAGGACCAACAATGTTAATGCCCCGTTTCAGCAGTAAAATATTTAAATTGAAAACATACTGCTGTGACAGGACAATATCATTGGCAATCTTTTTTTTTTCTTGTTCCACAAATTCCTTTTAAATTTTTTTTCATTCTTTATCCATTTTTTTAACCAGTAAAATAACCGTTTTTGTTGCTTTTATAATTGTTTTCATACTTTCTTCAAAATTTATTTAAAATTAAAACACTTTTTGTTTTTAATAATTGAAGAAAAAAATGCCAAATTATTTTCAAATATTTTTTGTTAGAAAAAATCAAGTGTAAGTAGCAGTAACCAAAGCTAAAGAGAAATTGCACGTACGAAAACCAAATGGTAACTGAATGGCTAACCATTTAATGTGAGTCGTGTGAGGGTAGATTTGAAACACGATTGCCAACGTTACCATTCAATCCATACATGCTACATATTACGATTGTGACATTACACGAGCAGCAGAGACATCTCAACTAACTAAACTAACACTCACTCACCGTTATATGTATTTTATGTGTGTATGTTGGTTGTTTAATGTCAAAAGGAAATTTTGAAAGACAGAAAATCTCTCTCTTTCTCTCACATATACACACACACAAAACATTTCGCTTACATTCGTTTATTGTCGTTTATTTTACCACCAGCACAGAATAACGAAAAGTGGTGGGAGCTGAGCTTTTTAGCATTACAGCGCATATTCTTTACATTTTTTTTAAAAACAATTACAAGTTTATCTTCAAATACAAATATTAATTCAAACTTTTAAAACAAAATTTATAAAATTTGGATTCAAAATTAAATATTTTAATATTGTTTTCAAATATTTTTTATTTTATTTTTTCGATTTTAATTTCTTTTATTTTTCTTTTAATTTTTTCTTACTTTTTTTGGTTATTGTGTATACCAAAATACACAATTTAGCTCTCCCCCATACATACATATACAAAAGAAACTCTCTTTTATTGCAGTGATACAGAGAGAGAGAGAGATGGAGAGCGAGTGAGAGATAGAGTAAAACCCTAAGTAACTTGTGTAAGCTCTCTTATAGATAATTTGATTCATTATAACATTGATTTTGTATTCCTTATTTCCCTTTTTCTATTATGAGTTCTTATAGAGGGTGTTTAAAGTACTCTATCTCTCTCCCACTCTCTCCCACTCTCTCTCTGAGTTTAATAATTTCCTTTTTTGCCATTTTTCTCAATGAAAACTATTAAAATATTATAATTTAATTCGAATAGATTTTGTTTTTCTGTTACCCCCGTTTAAAAGCATTTCCAACACTGTATTACATACACTTACACATACACATACACATAGATTTACTGAATTCATTCAATTCATCTGAAATAGAAATTAAAAAAAAAAAACAAAAAAGAGCAGAAGCCGACGTCAAAGCTGAAGAAGAAGTAAAAAAGCATAAGTCAAGCGTAATGTAATTATAAATTCCTTCGTAAATATTTAAAGCATACATTTTCAATTACTCACCCTGTATTTGGTTTCCTAAGCAAGTGTTGTCAAAAGGTCTATGATTTAACCCACATTTCCTTTATTGCTTTCCTTTTGCATTATTCAATGTAAGTGTTGCTGTTTTGTTTCGTGTGCTACTCTTGTGTCTTAAAGTACAAGTATTTCAAATGGAATTGAAACATGGCGGGAGGGGGTGGTATTGATGACAGACAATAAATGTTTTTTTTTGTACTTTTTACAAGGAATTGTCTTCCTTTAAGTTAGTCTGAGTTCAAAGAAAATATTGTTTTAATTGCATTAAATACTGAAATTTCACTCCACATTCCGAATATAAACTTATCGCCGATTTATCGGAGGCTATCACTACCGATATTAAGTATTATAATGTAATGCACAGCAGAGTATTGTACGAGTTTCTGGAGCTATCACGAATTCGTTTGAATAAAGCGTAATACATACTATGTTCACACATGCACTTTTATTGCGTAAATCGCAATTAACGCCATTATTGATCTCAATATTTCATATAAAATTTCAATTAATTAAACTCAATAAATTCATAAATTGTTATAATATTGATTAAAACTTAAAATACAACAGCGTCATTAGTATGTTTAGTTAGCATATTACAGAATATTGGCTCAATAAAAATGCATGTGTGAACATAGTATAATAAGATAAATAACTTTTAATGCAGAGTTGTTCCGAATTTACGAATTAGAAACTTCAACATCACACATCGTTATCTATGTGGAGAGTATTGCAGCGATTATCGCTCACAACTCAAACGATCGAAGTGACACAAGCCATTTCGAACATCCAAGGTTTGTCCCTTGGTGTGGCTCTTGCGCGAAATAATAAATATAAACTTCAGTTGGACTGATATGACCACTTGTAGAACGTTCTCTGATCTTTTAAATCCTTTGCGAGAGAATCGATAGTCGAGTTTTCTAATGGGCACAATTGCTGGGCAATGTATGTACGTAGTAGTCGTCGTAGTCTAGTCGGTAGTGTGTTCGCTTATTAGACGCGAAACCACGGTTCAAATACCCGGTCAGACATCAAAACGAAATATGAAAAAAAAATATTTCTTCGGCAACTTCATCTCAGCAGATTTCTGGCAAAAACTCTGAGAGTAATTAAACCTGCCATGAAAAAGTTTCTCAAAAATCTGTCGTTCGGAGCCGACGTTAAACTGTAGGTACCGCCACTCAAGTATAAAATTAAAGCCTAAAATATGAGTGGTGAGAGAAACTAGGCCGTAATCCTGACTGAAGGGTTGTAATAGCCAATTATGTATGTATGTATGTACGTATGGTGCATGTCAAATGCCTGGTATTACCCATAATATGGATATTGCAAGAATTATCCGTATGTGGAAGAAGAGCAATTTGTATTATTGCCTCTCTAAGTGAGAGCTTAGACTAAGCCATCTTGTTGCGTGCCTATTTCATTTTCTGATCTGTTTCAAATTTAGTCAGTTTGTCAATGCAAGGACTACTACGGTTTGATTTTTCGGTGATGTTCTGGAGTGCTTAGCCTTTTAGTGAGTTTTGGTAGGATTGGACACTGTATACATAGTATGTCGCAGGGTATAAGCTGTCCATCTTCCGATTGTTGTGGGAGCTGTTTCGATGGAAAGCTAGACTCAGACATCTCGGTGTAGTTTCCTATTTTAGAATACTCCGTGGAATCGACAAATTCGGATTATCCGCTACACTTTTATTGTAGCAAAAGCAATATTTTCAGTAGTACGTATGTACACCCTGTCTGTAATATCCGCTTTAAGGTTCCTTGTTATATTGACAATTTTTTGGCTCAGTAGTCCGATTATGACAAATATCTTCAATTCATATAATATATATATACATATATGTTCCACTTACTCCTCTAGGGAGCATAAGGCCGCTTGGTTTCGGTAATAAGAGCTATTTAAGACGTACAGCTTGTTAGGCTATAGCGTCCGATACTGGTGTTGGGTCTGCCAACATCGCCTCCAGGCATGCAAATTGCCGGGATTTAGCCGTGAAAGTATTAAGGTTATGGCGCCCATGGTCGGTCGTCAGAGCCTCGTCAGCATGACAGGGGACACCAAGCCCTTGAAGGACAGTGGGTGAGGTTGACATTTGGAAACGAGTGGCTGTGTGAAAAAGAACGTGTCTTTTGAACGCTTCACTTTCCCATTAGTCCCCCATCTTCAATTCATAGCGCTCGAAAAGAAGCCAGATACGAGTCACTATTTTCATGGTCAGTGTTAACTGTTTTCAGGCATTCTTTGGTTATTAAATGATGGATATTCGTAAGTGGGCAACATTTTTTCACCAAATAAATAGTACTTCAACTGACAGCCTTGCCAGACTGGAAAAAAACCGTGAGTAATATTTGAAATTTGAGGGTTTAAATTTGTTTCGCGAAAAGCTAAATTAATTTTTGTTTTTTAATTACTATTCAGAGCTCCTAAATAGTACTTTTTTCTGTTTTTTTTAAATCTCTCCTGCATACAAACCTTTCTAAGGTACTTAATAATTAATAAAAGAAACAGCAGCAGCATCATCCTTTATATCCTTCCATCGTTTTATTGTTGTCTATAAAATAATTGTAACTCAACTATGTATTCCTTCCATTACGTGACTTAAATGCACAATCAAAAAAAGAATTTATTGAAAAAGAGAAAACAAACAAACAAAATTTACGCCTTTCGAAATGCAACTCTGTGAATCTAATGAATGGTCAGCATACAGGATAATAATGGTTAAAACGGGACGAAAAAAAACCTCAAATAAGAACAAAAGCAATGAGAGTTAATATAGACCGAGCGTAGGAAGAGAGAGAGTAAATATTACACACACATACACACAGGCAGACAAATAGAAAAAATAAATTTTATTTCTTATGCTTAAAAGCAACAACAATAGAAACAAAAATTAAAACATTTCCTAGTTAATATTATTGTAGTTGTTGCTGTTGGCGAATGCTTAAAGTATACATAACAATAAATTGTTTTATTTTTTTTAAGAACTTTATTAAATATTTAATAGTGAATGTATGTAAGTGTAGGTGTGGGTGTGGATGTGTTTGTGCTTTATCATGGACCAGTTTGTTTCAATTACAATACAACCAACGACTTACTAGCCATAAACGCAGCCACCCTTAACAAACTGAATTCTTGTAAAAATTCTGTGCCATTTTATTAAGAATTAAATTTAAACAACAACAAAAGTCACATCATTTAACTGGGAAATGTTGTTGATGTTGTTAGAAAACCTAACCTAAAAACGAACGAAACACATTAAAAATGTACCCATGCCACCCTAAGTTCTAAGATGATAATGAAAATCAACATGATGACTGATGATAATGATGTTCATTCACCTCATTTCAACCCTCACTACTTACCCCCACCCCACCTCCCGTCCCACTCTGCTTTCTTTCATTTTCTTTTACTGGGTACCTACCGAAAAAAAACAGCTACAGCCGGCATGCTGATGGCATAGAATTTCATACAATTTAAGTGAATTTTTTTGGTTGTTGTTGTTTTTGTTGTTTCTTTTCTATTCCACATGATAATATTGGTGGGTTTTGCTACTTTAATTTTGTATACTCTTCAAATGATAAGACATTTTTATTTAATTCTCTCTCTCTCTCTCTTACTCCGGCTCTCTCAGCATCTGTTGTTTTTTTTTTCTTTCACTTTGATGAGATTTATTGGTTTTAGTATGTGTGTACTGTTGTTGTTATTTTAGAACATTGGAACTCTTGTCCATTGGTTTTTCGATGAATGATTTGTTGTTGCTTCGTTTAGCGTTTTTAGCTTTGACGACTAGTCTCGGACATAAGGTTTTGTGCTCATTTTTATATGTACACATGTGTGTGTGTGTTGGTGTGTTGGTTTATAAGAAAATCAAAATATTAAGGACATGATTTATTATGTTTTCATTAATAGCATCGTTCTCTTTCTCACTCTCTCTCTCTCTCTCTCTTTTTATCTTTCACTATGGTTCTCTTTGTTTCGTTTATTTTGTATGCAAAAGATTTTAGCAATACTAACAGGAAAAGAATTTTAAAGTAAAATTAAAAAAAAAAACGAACATGAAACAACACTGGTTTGCATACATTTTATGTACGAGTAGTACGATTACAATGTGTCTTGAATGTTAAACTGTATTACTAATAAAGTTGGCAACGCCTTATTGATCAAATGATAGAAATGATATGCTGTGTTGCCATTGTACATTTTTAGATTATTGCGCCCTAGAAACGGGAAATGAATGTGGAAAGAGAAATGCCCTAACCCGTTAATGAAAGAAAAAATTTGATAATAAATAAGAGAGCCTTAGTATCGGTTCCCACTATATAGATTAAGCCCTCAAGGAAACCATCTACCAGGGTAATCAACATTCACAGGGTAGTTGCTCTGTTGTTACTAACACTTCCTCATCTTCACAAATCTGACTGAAGTCTGTCTCACTTTATTAACTTCCAACGACTTATTCCTTGCAAAATCATTCCCCGAAGAATCCAAAATGATAGCAGATTGGAAGAGTAGGACATACTTACTTAATTGATCATTACAACCCTTTGGTTAAGATAACAAACTAGTTTATCGCACTAACCACGCTGTATGTGTTAATTTTATGCACGAGTGGCAGGACCCACAGTAGATTCGGATTACAGATTTTTAAGAAATTTTTCGCGGAAATTTTATTTACTCTTTGAGTTTTTGCCAGAAGACTATCTGAGAGCAAGTCGGTGGTGAGGTTTTGAACCACATACTCTCGTCTAATAGACCAACACATTAGGTTCTACTATTACAACTATTTCTGACATTCATGTTCGAAGAGCTGTGGGAAAGGAAATATAAATGATCTGCATACACATGATCCTTCACTTGTTTTTGAAGCCTTGTGGATAACTCATGACAACATCAAGAGTATTTGTCAACAAACACTAATGGGATTTTCGGGGGAATAATAAGCCATCAGTTTGAATACGGCAATTGATCTTTTATTAGTCGAATTAGTTCCAGTGGTATGCCTTCCATTCAAGTGTTTTGAAGGCCATAAGCAAGTGAAATCAATAATTATCAGGCGATCCTAAATTCAAACAACTGTTCAACAAAACAATTTCATTAAAGTTGGCAACACTTTTAATGCATGGATCAGTGAGCAATCACACACGAGAAGAATTATGCTGGCAAAAAATGGCAGCTTGTAGGCAAGAGAGGTGAGGAGAGTCGTTTTTTGCTGGCATAATTTTTCAACCAGCTTCTACCCCGCACAAACCAATACATAAACAACACAACACCAATTCACATACATTTATAAAACAGCTGGTTCAGAAAAATAAGTAAACAGAAACTAATACACACAAAGCAGAGTATATGTATGTATACAATTTTATGCCAGATGAAATAGTCTCGTGTGTGACTGAAAGAACAAAAATTGTGCGGCTTAAAACATAGTCTCGTGTGTGAAACCACAGTTGGAAATCATAAGGACAAATAATAAACGCTGTAGTTGTATTTGAAGCAGACTTTAAATATTTTTATTTTCTACTTAAAAGGAAAAAAAATTATTAATTTTTGCTTCCTGTTAAACGAAAAGCCATTAAAAATTTATTTATTAAAAAAAAAAACCAAAAAAAAATATTTCTTATCATGAAGCATATCCTTCGCCTACAAGTGAGTGTAGTGAGAATGTGTTCTTTTCGAAATTTAATTTCGTCATTCTTTTTCATTTCCACATCCTTTTTTCTTTATGACTTTCTCGTTTCTTGAATTCAATCATATCGAAATATTTACACACAAATGCACACTCACACACCTACATACATATGTATGTATGTATATGCACGCACATATGCTCATGATTTTTATAGTATTTGTTGAATTATTTTTAAATTGAATTGTAAAACAGTTTTCAGAACATTAAAAACTTGTACATACTCTCTCTCGCTCTCTCTCCTTTCTTCTCTTGTCCATGTATAACCACATTAAACTTGTTAGCAGGGGGAGGGGAACAGGAAGTAAAACTTTTTTAAATTAGGGCGGTTAATAACGAATGGAATGCGATACTGAAACAGATTGTCCCCGTTTGGGCGACAGCGACGGGTGTAAAGTACTTTGAGTTTTTAATTTGCTTCAAGGCTGGAATTCGGTACCGTTAGGCTTATGAGTGTTTTAAAAACCTTTCCGGTTTTCAATTATAGACTGCATGACTGTCAAGATACATTTCGGTAGAAAGATCGATATTATACGTCCTGAAAGAACTTAATAGGTTTCAAGTGAGCCCTGTATTGACCTCAATGGCCTAAAGTGGTTTACAGACAAATCAAAGGCTATTTGTCTTGTTGGAATATAACGGCTGCAGCTCTGAACACATATTCGCGACGTTTTTCGGTCAAGATTCGCCGCGATATGAATGTATTGTGATCGATGTAGTCGCCTATGGTCATACGGCATAATTTCAGCAGCTCTTAATAGGTGAGATAAAAGCATCATTCTGAAAACATCAAATCCAGGACATTGTCTAGACGTCATATATATTTGGTGCAGCTGCTCTGTATAATCGGGTTTGATTTTAGCAGCAGGAAACCTTCTGATCCTACCAAATGCAAACATACATAACATATATAATTGGCCATTACAACCCTTCAGTCAGGATTACGGCCTAGCTTCTCAACACCACTCATGTTGTGTGCGTTAATTTTATACATGAGTGGCGGGACCTACAGTTTAAAGTCGACTCCCAACGACAGATTTTTTAGAAACTTTTTCGTCGCAGGTTTATTTACTCTCAGAGTTTTTGCCAGAATTCTGCTGAGAGGAAGTCGCCGAAGAAATACTTTTCGTATTTTGTTTTTGATGTCTGGCCTGGGATTCGAACTCGGTCCTTTCGTCTAATAAGCCAACACACTACCTACTAGACCACGGCGACCAAATGCAAAGCTTTTTGTTAAATGAACAAGAATATTGAGTATTAAATAAATTGAAGCCGGCTCTTCTCTAATATTATGTTCAGACATGCGTAAATCGCAATAAACACCATTATTGAGCTCAATATTTCATATAAATTTTCAATTAATTATTGCGCAATAAATACGCAAATTGTTATAATATTGAGTAAAACTTAAAATACAACACTGTCATAAGTACGTTCAGTGAGCATATTACAATTTTCCGAACACTGTCTGTTGATATTTGACAACTCAAATGTAAACAACGACAAACAAAAAACAACAACAAAACAAAACAAAAGCAATGTTTTTGAAACAACCGGCTGCTTTGTTTACCAGCTGTCAAATAAATGTTGCTTATATTATGTCTGAACACTTAAAATATTGTACTCAAGTAACCGAATATTGACTCAATAAAATTGTATGTCTGAACATAGTATAATGCATTCCTTTAGTTTTTGCAATATAAGAAGAGAAAAAATAAATTCTTGGAATTGTTTCTTTGAAAAACAGTAATGAATCAACATTATGTTCTAGAAGTTGCCAAAACAAAATTAAATGAAGTATAAATACCGTAGTCCTCGAATTTCCCATCGATCGATTTTCAAAAGATTATAACGTAACAGTATTTATTTAACGGAATAGAATTTCTTTGAAGGCACAAAGCTTAATAGCTTAAATGATACTCTCTGGTGATCCTTTCAACATTTGTAAACATAATTGTAAGAGAGAAGTTGTGCAAGTCTGTGTGTGTACCTCATAATGCCTATTGTAGTTCTTTGAATTGCCAAAAAAAAAAGTAAGCGGAGTAAATAGAAAATTCAACACAGTCTAAATGCCAGAGGCTATTTTATGTTGAATACAGAAATGTTGCTTCCAATTTAACAAACAAAAGTTTCCTTTTTTTGTTTTTTTGAAAAACTGTGCAACAATATGGAAACCAGCAATTTAAAGTTTATTTTACAAGAAAATTCAACGAAATTAAATTCAAAATTTGCGCAACAATTCTTGTATGAACAGAACAGTACAGAAGAGAACAAAAGTTTGCTTACGATAGATATTTGCTAAGTTTCACTAGCAACATACAGAGCTAATGTATTCTTTTACAGCCTATTTTCAGGCGTTTGACACACCTGAATTTTCTAAACAATGCTCAAATGTTAATAAACAATTACGCTGCCATATATTAAATTAAATTAAATTAAATTAAAAAAAAACATTATTTAAGTAACGTACACAGCAAATATTCCTTAAGGAATTTCAAACAGCAAACCCTAACCCCTGCTTTGCCGCTGCGATCTACTTTAGGGCGGCTAAAAAAATAGAATTCGCCACACAATCCACTAAAAAGGAGAAAAGGAAACCAATGAAAACTTAATTTCTGTTCTGTTTTTTTATTCCTTTGTTGTTGTTACATTTAATGAATTGCTAATGGTTGTAAATTCCCAAAATGCCTTTAAGTATCCTGATGTCATCGAAAAAACAAAAATTAATTAAAAGTATGAAAACCCCCTCCCCCCCTAGTCCACATAAAAATAAACAGAGAATTACAAAAAAGAAACAAAAGAGAATATGTAAAGGAAACTTAAATATGTATGAATATCCGTAGGTATTTAACAATATGTACAACAAAAACAACAACAACATCTAAGAATGCGGGGTAAAAGAAAATTCCCCGTTTTTCCTTCTTTTGCTACTTTAAATACTTACACAAGAAAAACTTTTCTTCTTTATCCGGTGGGGGTAAAAGAGGAAACGAAATATTTGGGTTTCGAATTTTTGGAAAGCCTTACAAGTTTTTCTTCTACTGCCACCCTCTTACCCTCTAGATAGAAGAATAAAGGAGAAAAGGAACGAAGAAGCTTTATATTTTCGTAATTGCTAATGAATGCCAAGCATTTTACATTTCATTTCATTGTTTTAATTAGCTGGACTCCCAGCTCTGTAAGTAATGTTTGACCATTTAAGGTATACATACATACATACATACATGAGGTGTATACTCGTACACTGCATTAATTTTATTTGAAGGTAGTTAAAAACATTTCAATAGTTAGGTTAAGTAAGACAAATAGCACCTGTATGTGCTCCAGTTTTGAATTTGAGCCGTTAGACTGATCCACAAAAGGATAAAGCTAATCGCCGGGTGTATCCGAATGAGTCGTATATGTGTCCCCATAAGACAAGAATGTAAACAACACCTCTATTCAGCATAATTAATGAACCTATGCATCTACTCTCAACGCGGGTCCATAATTGCCTGGCTATCGAGTAGTGATCTTCAGCCGCCCATCCATTGCAGTTCGAAGACTGCATAGAAGGGAGAGAATTTTATAACGTGACTTTATAGCTAAAATTTCACTGCCCACCTTAACCTCAATTGTAGTATCGTTCAACAGAATCAACTGACCATGTCAGAGGTCCAGTACTCCCTGTTTAGAATTCTAGTGTAAGATTTCCTTTTAAGACTGAGTACAGACGTGGCGTAGTAAATTTAACTTAGAGTCTGAGGATCGTTTAGGTTAGGTTAGGTTTGAGGACGTGAGGGAGAGGATAGTAAAAGAATGAAGGAAATTGGAAAATGAGAAGTGATAGGAAATTGTGGATAAAGAGACGGAGGAAAACAGATAGATGAGTCTGAGGATCTTCCGATAAGATATAGGAATCCAAAGTGATTGCACTTCAAAATTGGAGCATACATATACATATCTCTGTTTACGTTCCTGACCTATCTGAATTTTAAATTCTCCAACATCTTACTAAGAGAAGAAAGCCAGTCGCTCCTATCTTTTCTTCAGAAACGAAGAATACAAGGTTTCAACTATGAAACAGGTTGTAGAATAGATGTTTCTCAACTTTGCTAGTCTACAGTCTCCTTGATATCAAAAATATCTGCCTAGTAAAGACTGCAATGAAAATCTAAAAGTCTACTCAATTCATGTTCCCACGATTTGATCTCGCGTATAAATGACCACCTTTCCATCTTTACCTCCAAGAGCTCCCCAGCGAAGAAGCAGCACACTAAGCCATTATACGTCTACTATTCAGAAATCATCATCCCTATAGTTCGACAATGGCCGGAGGTATTCCCACGTACTTTTCCAAGTGAATTGTATAGTTTGCCGCCATTTACTTGCCCACTAAGTTTGGTAAGTTTAGAAAAACCTCAAGAGCGCAGTAATACATCCGGAGGCGACCCTTCTCGAAGTCAGAATTCCATAAAGAGGGGACAATCCCTAGAAGTAAACTTCTAGAGCCTTTTCCAACACCCTTTTCACAGAAATAAAAAGCAAACATTGTCCTTTTTACCCTCTCCACGAAGTTATGGCTGCTCGAGTAGAGATTTGCATTGATGATTCGAAACTGGATGGTGTCATTAGTTATAGCTAACTCGATCAGGCTACCAGACTTTGTATTGTATTTCTGGCAGGAACATTGGCCATATCTCTAGGGCTGATGTTAGTATAGTTTCTGATAACCAGGCGGTTGTCAAAGCAGCGAATTCTAACAATTAGTTCAAGGACGCGATGAGGCTGGCTGCCACGAATCTCTCAACAAGATCACAGATCGCGGTACAATATTTACATAATTTGGGTCCCGGTATCCAAATAGTATTCCGACATATAAATTTACCAGATGTGACACAAGCACTGAACTTTCGAGTGAATTCCCTACACTGTGTACCGCCTTGAGAATATGCAAGCTTAGGATAGACGTTTACTAACCATTACATTGTGGAAACTTATCCGTGACTCATTGATTGATTGGTTGATCCTATTTCCAATGAAAGCTGCAGGAGTTGTGGAAACGAGAGAAATGAGGAATTTGTTCTTCATCTATTATAACTTTCCCAGCAGCTTTCACTATACAGATCTACAAATGTGTGGTGAATAAGAAGTTCCGGATGCTTCCCAGACTAGGGATTCCGAGTTGATAGTCTACTTCTACTTACCTATCTAATGATAGGTACACATAACATTGAATTATTGAAACAGAAATGCATACTTTTAGTGTGAAAATTTAACTTTCGTTTCAATTCCATAACGTTTCATTTCCTTTTTCCTGCCAGATTTATACGCAGAAGAACTATTTTGCTCAAAGGAAACTTAATTGAATAATCTCTTTAATATTTTTTAAAGGATAAAAATTCAAAACAAAATCTTTTCCGGTGTAAATCAATATGAATGCAAACATTTCCAAAGTATTTTTTAATTGAATTTTATTCTGTAAATTAACAATTTGTAGGCAGCAACACATAGAACTTCTGCACTTATTTGTTGCTGTTTACCTCAGGCATTTTCTCTTTGAACATAAAAAATTCACCAGAAGAAAAAAAAATATTCAAGAAAATTTATTCATTTCCAGGACATAACTGAGCAGGCGCATTGGAAATTAAGGAAATTTTCAAAGAATTTCCCATCAATAATTAACAATTTTTGAACTGGCAATACCATGGCATTAAATTTGTGTCCTTTAAACTGGGTAACAGTTTGAAAAGTCCTGCTAAGTGTGACAGTATTGACCTGTATAGGAATTTGAATTAGCACTTCCGTTATGTTGATTTTACAAAATTTAAATGTCAAGGTTGGCAATATTATTGTAATACACAATACATGCATACATAACCAATAAACACAAGCAGAGTTGCATTTTATTTATTTTATTTTATTTTCAAATTTTTGCGAATACGTATATATTTAACAAATTAATTAACGAGTAATTGAGTTTAAATAAGATAATAAGGAAGGATTTGTGATGTATGTGGCCATTTTGTATTCCGAAGCTAAACTAGACTTCGGTAAACAGGTTTGCAACTGAAGAAATATACGAATTTTTCTTGACTTAGGGAGTGAAACGAATAACGAGAATTTTTTCTCGCTTTAGAGGGCCATAGAGAAGACTTTGAATAGAAGGGATAAAGCCCCTATGATATCCATGGTCCTATATAAACGATCCGCAGAAGCTAAAGCAGAGTATCAGACAATAGGGAGGAGCACATCTAGTGCCCACCCTTACGATTGGGTGTTTGCAACCATTAATGTGGAACTAGATTGTGGATGAAATTGCTTGAGGCGAACTATCACTTCCAAAGCTATGCAGTTGACAAATTTATCTGACAATAAAAGGAAAATTTAAAGAGAATCTTTCTAATATTATGGAAAGAGGTCTTGAAGTTGTCAATCAGGGATGTATGCCTATTACCTATAACCTATTTACGGAAAGCATTGAACTACCTAAACGGAAGAATATTAGTCACCGGGATGAGCTAATAATACGGGGGTCGCCGTAGTCTAGTTGGTAGTGTGTTCGCTTATTAACTTTCTAATATTATGGAAAGAGGTCTTGATGTTGTCAATCAGGGATGTATGCCTATTACATATAACTTATTTACGGGAAGCATTGAATTTCCTAAATGAAAGAATATTAGTCACCGGGATGAGCTAATAATACGAGGGTCGCCGTAGTCTAGTAGGTAGTATGTTCGCGTATTAGACGTAAAGCCCGGGTTCGAGCCCCAGGCCAGACATCAAAACGAAATATAAAAAAAAATATATTCTTCGGCGACTTCCTCTCAGCAGATTGCTGGCAAAAACTCTGAGAGTAAATAAACCTGCCATGAAAAGCTTCTCAAAAAATCTGTCGTTCGGAGTCGACTTTAAACTGTAGGTCCTGCCACTCAAGTATAAAAAATATGGCACACAACATGAGTGGTGTGAGAAGCTAGGCCGTAACCCAGACTGAAGTGTTGTAATGGCCAATTATGTATGTATGTATGTAACTATCACTTCCAAAGCTATGCAGTTGACAAATTTATCTGACGATGAGGAAAATTTGAAGAGAATTTTTGTAATATTATGGAAAGAGGTCTCCAAGTTGTAAATCAGGGATGTATGCCTATTACCTGTAACCTATTTACGGGAAGCATAGAACTTCCTAAATGAGGTAAAAATCTCAAAAAATAAAGACAAATGATATGGGAATAATACTTACTTAATTGGTTATTACAACCTAGCTTGGGCAAGATGCCTTCTCAGAGGCCCATATTCCTAATAACAACAAAAGCTCAGAGATATGTATGGAAATCACCTGCAGATACGTCTTCCATGAATTTGTTACAATTTTAAACATTTATTACACGATAACTAGTTCTACAGTCGAAAACAAACTTGTTTTCATTTTAATTGAATTAAAGTTTGTTTTTATTTATTTATTTAATTACCTTCTTCTCCCCTAGTGCAATTTACTGTTTTGAATACATTTTAAGAATGTAAAGAAAAGAAAATATCGCATTACAATGCAAGTGACTGACTACTCACTGAGGGTATGCATTGTGTGACCTTATTTTGAAATTTTTCGTTCAGTTGTCAACTTCCAGGAAATAATTGTAATACACACTCACTTACATATGTACATACTCAGAAACATATTCAGTGATACATACATATGTATAGTATATATATGTATACGTACAAGAGATATAAATTTTAGCTGCGTCTCATATAACTGCGGGGACCCATAACAAAAACCTTAAGAAACAGGCTGGAAAACAAAGGTTTCGGAAACACGTATTTGAGTGTTGTCTAGTATAGGGGATGTGTGTGTGTGTGTGTGTATGGTGCCCTGAAGTCTCATAATTTTATGCATTTATGACAGGGGAGGGGGTAATATAAGTTTAAGAAAAAATTATAAAATTTTTATTAAAAATTTAATTGTTTTACAAAATGTGTGTGTGTGTATATGGGTTTTTTTTTAATTTTTTAAATAAAATTAAAAAGAATACATCATTTTCTGTTTAAACTTGGAATTTTTTCTTTTTATTACTTTAACTTGTTGCCGCCTCCCCCTCCTCTTCGCTAGTCTGCATTGCCCGGATGGCATTTTTATTATTTTCATATTTTTGATGATAAACTCTTCGTTTCCTGATTGGCGGTGGATACATGGGACCGACTCTCGTCTCTAATTGATCACAAGCAAAATTCTTATTCAAAAATCTGGAAATTTATTAAAAAAAAAAACAAAAAATGTATTGAAAAAAGAAAAGTTAGAAAAGTATTCGATTCCTTTGACCCACCTGACATCATCGCGAGTGAATATTAATTCGACGGTATTCCGAAAATTAAGAAGCATACCAAGTGTGGTGATTACTACTATGGGTATAACCTAAAAAATATGACAATAAAATATTTCATAGTATTATTAATATTTTAAAAGGCTTTTAAACATAATTTCAAGTGGTTTATGAAAGTGTGAGTGAAGTCTCCAATTAATATTTATTTATTTATTTATTACAATACAATTACAAACTATATTCTAATTATATACGAGCGGAGTAACTTGATCATGCGCTCAGTATAGTGTCACAGATCAGAGTCTCTCGTGGGAATCGAACCCATGACCCTCACGCTAATAGTCTTGCACACTACTCACTAGACTACCAGGGCACCCCTCTCCAATTAATATATTGGGTTTCAAAACTGTCAGCTATTAAGAATCTTCCATCTGAAGTGTAATCCCTTGGTGAAAGCTGCGGCACAACAACCGAACTTACTTATTTAATTGGTCATTACAACCCTTTAGTTAGGATTAGAACCTAGCTTTTCACACCCACCCATGTTGTGAGTGTTAATTTTATTCATGAGTGGCAGGACCTAAAGTTTAAAGTCGACTCTGAACGATAGAATTTCGAAAATCTCTTCTTGACAATTGTTTTTACGCTCAAAGTTGTTGTCAAAAGACTGCTGAGAAGTTGTTCGAGATCTCCTAGCTGGGGTTTGAACCACGGGTTCGTGTCTATTTGAAGAGGCACAAAAAACAGTGAGTGGATCATATTCAATGCCACTGTGTTTGTTTGCAGGTACCATGGCAGAAATGGTTGTGTGGTCGATTTGTCGACTTCTGGTAGAACTGAAGAACTGCACGTATGATGATATAATACGGCCTATAAATGGTATTGACTGGTTAGGAGAATATCGTTAGCAAGGTGTCTGTTTATAAGACTTTATAATCACTTTGGGGATAGTTGGTTATGTATTTCCAACCAACTTTTATTGTCTTTATTTTCTTCTATTTTTCCTCCTTTTTTATCTTCTCTTATTTATTTGTTTTTTTTTTGCTCTTTGTCTGTAACTAATCCTGTTTTCTATTTGTACCCATTTTTTATTTTTTTGTCTCCTTTTCTTTTTCTGAAGAGTCACAATGGACCAATGGGTTTCCGGCTGAACGCCAACCTTGCAAACCAAACCTAAACAATTTAGTTTTAAATATCCAAATCATAAAAATTTACAGTTAACATACAACGTTCATTCTTTATGGTTTCATTTTTATTCTTTAAATTCAATTTCCTTCATTTATAACGTATTTTCAATATTATTATGGCGTATCGTACAAATCTCCTTTGCCAACAATACCTCACAATAAATTCTATAAAACACAACATGAAATACAACACTGTTATGATTATATGAAAAAAATATAATCCTGTTTTAAGCAACCCTGTTTAGTTGTGCTTTCAAGCGAAAAAACACTCAAGACACCTTTTTGAGTAACTTACGCTTGCGCTCTCGCTCGTTGTGTGTTTTTTTAAAATCATTCTTCAATTTTCTCTCAAGGAATAAGGACAGTTTGCTAAAAATACGGTGTTGTGTTGAAATAAACAAGAACTACTTTTATTTTGTGTGCTAAAGAACGATAATAATTATTGCAATAAAAAAAAACCAAAAAGAAGAAAGAAAACAAACGATTAAAAGAAAAAAAATAATACAACGAGTCATATCCTCTTGCTCTCTTTGTTATTTTGGTAACTAAGCAACTGCGTGTGTGTATTATTGTAGTACCAATATAAAGCGCGTAGTTATTTATTTGAACTTTCTAACAAAACCAAGGAAATTTGCTGGCATATTATCATAAAAGAAAAGAAACTTTTTTGGGAAAATAAAATTGAAATTACAGATTCAAAGTGTAATAATTGTTAAGCAAAAGAACAAAAAATTCAATCCTAGTGTTCTATCATAACCTTACTTTTGTGTGTTTCTCTTCCTAATTGTGTATAAAAACAAAAAAAATATAACGGACTGTTGGGGAAAAATTTATTATTTTTTTTATTGAAAAGCAAAGTTTTTAACGGCTATGATAGAAGGAGCCACTATGTTACAACATCATCCCACCTCATTACCGCCACCACCCATTGTTGCCCGTATTAAAGATGAGAAATCAAGCAATAATTTCTTTTATCCCCACAGTAATCCCATTGATAATGCGGCAGCTGCTGCCGCTGCTGCTGCAGCTGGCCTCATAGATCCTCACAATCGAGACTTGCGTAATGCTTTGGTTGCTTCCATGAATGGCAATGTGACTGCGGCCACAATTAATGGTTCTTTAACAACAGCGGCTGTGTTAAAAAGTGCCTCGGCTGCTGCAGCAGTAGTGGCTGCTCAACAACAACAACAACAACAGCAGCAGCAACAGCAAACAAATGTAAATAATGCATCACAGCAGCAGCAACAACAGCAACAACAAAATATGAATACCACCAACAATAACACAGTTTCACAGCAGCAACAACAACAACAACAGCAGCAGCAACAGGCCCAACAAACTGCCTTGGCCATACTAAATGGCTCTTCCGCCAATAATAGCAACACAAATCCAAATGATGGCATAGTCAAGACATCATTGTCGGGCCGCTCAACACCCAGCAATAGTGTTAATGGCTCATCGGGCGGTGATCCTGCCCCGGGAAAACTATTTGTTGGCGGCTTAAGTTGGCAAACATCATCAGAAAAGCTTAAGGAATACTTTAATATGTTTGGTGCCGTTACAGATGTGCTCATTATGAAGGATCCTCTCACACAGGTAAGCAGCACTTAGTCTCTTGTATATGTATAACCAGTCAGCTTAAGCTCTCTCTCCCTATAATTTAACCTTTCTTTGGTCTTTTATTTCTTTATTTATTTATTTATTATTGTATTATCTTTTATTTTTCTCACTGATTTATTATGTTTGTTATTTGAACCATCAAGTAAATAATGCCGTTTACCAACCAGCCAACCAATCAAATAAACAAACTAATATACATACATATATGTATGTATGCTTTGTTGTTGTTGGTTCAGACCTTAAGATACCATAGTCTACGCATTTTATGTTGTGTTTTCAAGAAATTTGTTTGCTCTTCACTTATTTCCTTTAAGTATTCTTTAACTTATTTTGAGGTTTTTATAGTTTTTACTTCTTTTTCTACTTTTTCTTTGTTCTTGTGTTTCTCTTCTTTACTGTCTTGTTATTTATTATTATCATTTTGACTGACCGTTCAAAGTGTAAAAAGAGAAAAAAAGAACAAGCAGAAACATTTTAGACTGCATCTGCTGCCAATGCCAACCAACCAACTATTGTTGTCAATATGTCATGTCTTTAATAATCATCTGGTTTAGCAATATATTTTCTACCTATGCCTTTATGTATATGTACATGTTTCCCTTCTTAAATTTTTATTTACCTTACCTACCTGTCTACTTAAATGCCCATAAAATATATTTTTTGTGCTTGTAATTCCTAAACAAATCCATCCGTAACCGAATTATTTAAAACGAAATTTTAATTTTCCTTTCGGATCCCCCTTGGATAGATCGTTTAATGAAACAGAAATTCATAGAAATTGGTTTCCTTTGCAAAATTAGTTTTTCGTTTTAAGCCGATCTACCTCAACAAATTGTGACGCTTCATATAGGATTAGACAGCTGCTGTGAAACAGTTGTACCTTTAATTAATAATGTTTCATCACATGTCCTCCTTAGTATCTCAATTGTGCAAGATTTCTGAATTGGTAGCACATTAAATTCAATAACTTTCTCTCTTCATTCTCCACTTTATGGCAGATTTGCTTGAGTAGTTTCCAAAATAATGAATTTTTGGCATAGTAAAGCGGATTGAACTCATTTTCTGCATGTGATTTCAGTATCAACTTCGACCTGGGTTTTCTTCATATTAGGTCTTCATGTGAAGTATCAAATAATGCAAAAAATGTGTCTTAAGCAGCAACTAACTAATGTTTTTGCACGTCAGAATAGTGCTTCTCCAAGTCGCCATGTAAGAATAGCATGCGGTATTCCACTGTATTGTATACTCCAGTTAACGGTATTTACGTTCCTTAACTTCGAAATTCTTTCAAGATGCCTAGTAGCTTAAGTTTACAAAGCTGGGCAACCGCGCAGTATTTCATATTATTTTTTAACACGTTAAAATCACTGTTTATGTTTTCTTTACTTCGACTTTATTTTTATCTATAGATGACCTAGTTAACTTATTAAAAGATCTACCAATTTCAAATGGCAGATCAGTGGCGATCTTTCACTACATTTAGCCGTTTGCGTGTGATATTTGACTCATATAGTCGGACATGCACGCCAGATCGGCCCGACACAATGCCGGCCATAGATTGTCAATTTTTTCCAGGGAAATACTTCTGGGCACAGCAGTGTTCTTACGACAGCAACGAATGGCGTTTACGTTCCATGGCTTAAATATTAACATTTCTTTCTCATATACTGCCTCTTTTGAAAACCAAACGTTCCTTAAACGTTGCTAAGACAGCGTTTTGTCAAGAATTCAAGTTTTCTTTTGATTATAGTCAATTTTTAATTTTTGCAAAGGACGCAAAAGCTTTTTGAATATGTGCATTTACGTCTATTTAGGCACCACAGTCCTAGGCAATAATACGGCCCAGATGCAAATTGTTTTGTGGTATAGTTCAATACCACGTTGAAACATAAAATTCACTTTCTTGGTATTGAAACCAGAAAGTTTTCAAAATAATTCTCTCTCCAGTTTAGATAACAGTTGTCTTTTATCTTATACGGTTAGAATGAAACTTGCCAATGATCTCTCAAAAAACAGGTGTCTTGTATTTAACATTTAATCGAGCCATTAAGCACGAGCCTAAATACATACAAGTACTTTGAGAAAGAAAAGTATAACGAACAAAAAGCCAAGTTGAAAACTGCAACTGTTCCCTTTTTTTCTATGTGCGCTGCGCTTGTAAACAGCATTTAAAATTATGTGCAATAATGTTAACAACAATTAATGTTTATAACAGCAACAACAACAACACATAATTTTACAAATTTGAAAATATTTCGTTTTTAACAAACGAAACACACGACGACGGCAGCTGTTTAATATTTTCAATAAATTTCATACGGCTTTATAACTCAAATATCCTGCTATTCTTACTCGCTCTGCTCTGCTAACTCGCGTCCATGTCCGTACCTAGTAGTAGGGCGAAAATATTTCAGGTTTTAAACACACACATACGTACAAATATTTGTATGGTACGTTTGTTGTGTGTGACTTACTAAAGGACGTTGGTAGAAAAAACACATCTGTTCGTATTTAATATCATTCAGGTCGTCGTCATCGTCATTTGTATTCAATTGTGTATACCATCAGGCCGGCTTAGGCTCATGACATTATTTCATGTCCTTTTTGTTTTCCTCTTTCTATTTTTTTTTTGTTCAAGAATTGATAAAGGTAAATCCATGTGAGGAATGGAAATGTTTTTCGGTTGTATGAAATATATTTGATATATGACCCATTAAGCGAAATAATAAAACAAAGAACGGCTTTAATAACAAGACATTAAAAGAAAGCAAAAAGGATCTGAAACTGAATTAAACTGAACTCTTTCAAGTTCTTTTTTCTTTTTTTTTTTTTGTTTATTATCATAACAGGATCCTTTTCGGTTTTGATTTTTTTTCCTTTGTTTTTTTAAGGTTTTCTAACGGGTTTTATTATTATTAAGGCAGGATATTTTAATAAAAACAAGTTCTATATACTCGTACATGCATAACTAACTCGCTAAAAATTACATATTTAGGATAACATTTGTTATTTACATTTTGAATGATTTCTTTTTTAACTCCGGGTAAATTCTTTATTAAAAAAATTAATATTTTATGGTACTAAGTAACTGAAATCTACTATTTTGTTTTTATTTTCTTAAGTCTTTGCAAATTCATAACGAAAAAAATAAAAATTTAAAGAACCTTAACGAAGCAGCGCAACTAGTTTATAAGCTATAACGTATTCCTATATTAAATTCTATGTAAAATTGTATGTATTTTATTATTACTATATTATTATTATTAAAATATGTACATATATAATATTTGTAATCCTTTATATGTGTATGTATATACGAAACAAACACACAAAAACATTTCAAACGTACTCTGGATAAAAACACAAAAAAATTTTTTTCTACAAATGTTCTAATATTTCTTTTATATTCTACGTTAACGCAATTTTTATCTACCTGGTTTTAAAGTATGGATGAAAAGAAGAAGAAGGACATCAATAACTAAGGGGAAAAGGCATACATACAGATACACATACATATAACATAACTAAAGAAGGAATTGTTTTATTCGTACAGCTATTTGGCACGAAGTTTTGTGTGGCAGCTGCACTTTTTACAATTTGCTTTTGGAATTTTTTCATTCTTTCCTTTTTACGGTAAACCTGGATTATTGTTGTTAATTGTACAAAAACAACAGCAACAACAACAACAACAAAACCAACAAATAAACAATAAAGGAATACTACAGCACTTACAGCAAATAGCAAACGCTTGTTGTATACAATTTAAAAAATGTGCAAGCTGCACTTTTATAATAAATACCGTGCATAAACAGCTACGTCCCGTTGATGGCAAAAAGAAAAGGACCTATTATTTTGCCGCATCCTGTTTTCTGTGCCAACGCCTTTTATTTTCTCAAAATACGAACGAAAAAAAGTCCTTCAAGCATACATTACGTTACTACTATAGGTACTGGTTTTACTTTTTCTTCTTCTCCTTAATTATAAACCTTGTTTTGATCCCCCCTTTAATAATAATAATAATAATTCTTTAACTAAATAGTTTCAGTATAATGTTTCTTTAAAACTCTCGTATATACACATCTCTTTATATATATAGCGTAACGTAACGTAACGTAAATAAAAGTAATATTGTACTATTCTTATAATTACAATTACCTTACCATCTACTCTTGTTTATTTGTACAAAAAAAAGTATCATTTTTAAATGTAATCTAAAAAAAAATCTGTTATCAAGTATGTCGCAATGAATTCGTTGTCGTTGTTGTTGTTATTGGCCATTCGTTCCTCTGTTCGTTCAGTTCGAATCATTTCAAATGTCTTTTTGTATCACACTAAAGAAAATAAACAAAAACAACAATAGAAAAAAAATGTTGTTAGTCATTCTTGTAATAAATCTCTCCAACTAACGTAATAACGTAATTAAAATATTTAATTAAGCGCCACAGCAACTATTATGACGCAAGTAATTAAAAATCAAACATTTAATATTAGAGAAAACGTATTAACATACGTATCGTATACACATTTATTATAACATTTTGTAAATTATTAATTTTCTATCATATATTGTATGTATGTATGTATTTATGTATATAAATTAAAACTATTGTTTTGTATTAGAAATATGTATGTAGAGGTAAAGAGATATTTCACCTTACACTCTTGATATAGTAGACTTCAGATCAAGTGTAATTTAAATCGGTTCGAATGGACTAGTCGTTGAAGTCGCCGTAGTGTAGTAGGTAGTGTATTGGCTTATTAGTCGTAAAGCCACGGTTCAAACATTATTTTTTTCTTTGTGACTGACTTCCTCTCCACAGATTTCTGGCAATTAATTAACTGGTATGAAAAAGTTTCTTAAAAATCTGTCGTTAGGAGTCGACTTTTAATTACAGGTCCCGCTACCCATGTATAAAATTAAAAACAACATAAGTGGTGGGAGGAGCTAAGTTGTAATCCTGACTGAAGGGTTGTAATGACCAATTATGTTTGGATGAACTTGTGAAAAGATTAAAAAAAATTCTGGAACCAACATCCTCAACCTAAAATTGTTTTTAAGGAAAAATAAAATTAGAAGAAAAGTATTCTCTTCTTCGCCCTTCTTATTTAGTGGCCATATTACAATCATTTGGTCTTTAGAACAAGTTTTGTGAGACCATCGTCATCGGAGCTTCGGTCGTACTCTTGTGCGCCTTCCCTTTTATTATACGCCATGTTTTAGAGCACCTTAACATCTTTTTAATCTATTTAAAGATGATATAAAATAATCGTTTAATTTCTATATTTATATGTAAAACTGTTACATAAACCGAGGATTCTATTTGCCTTTAATATCATCTCTTGTACCTCTACATATTTATTTAGTTTGTAATAGTTTAAAACATATTGTAATACATTACAATTACATTTAGTATTGTCCTTAGTTTTAATTACACTGATTATACTAAATTCTGATAAAAATGTATACTAAATAGTACGAATATGAAAAGACTTCCTATAATTTAAAAATTTTATAATAGATAATACCGAGTATAACTCCCCGTTTAAAATTACATTAAGATGGAATTATAGTATTAACGTATATATTTTGTTTAAATAATATTTGGAATCTTAGTTAGAATTAAAACTGATTGATATTTAGGTAGGTTTATATTCAGATGCCTACTACTATACATTGAAATAAATTAATTCTGTAGAAATTTTGTATACTAAGGATTTTTATTTTTATAATGAAAACTAAATATTTCAAATAAAATTCTTAATTTGTAATTAAAACATATTTCACAACATTTAGTTGAAACACAAACTATTAAGAAGATGTTATTACTACATACATTTATAGACTACCAGACAATTATACACACACGGTATTTTATAACACATAGTGAAAAATTTTTAAGTATTCCTTAGCATTAGAAACAGTAACAAAATTAATGCATTTTAACATTTTTTTATAATGAAAATGTAAATTCTCGTCCAAATGTATTTTAAATCATTGTGCGACTGATGGTTACATACTCGTACATGTCACGAGGAATTGTTTTTGCTCGTCTTATTACAAAAAAAAGGAGCCTATAGAACTAATGTTTTTTTTTTGTAGTATTCCCTCTTTAAAAATTTTGAAAAAATATTTTTCTTGTAAATAATTTTTATCTAAACAATATACAGTTAAGGAAAAAAGATCTCTTTAGAAAAAATATTTAATGGTAATTTATTTAAAAATTATGAAATTCTTTGTAGTTTAGAAATATATAATACATATACGTATAGAATAGTTCACACTATCCCCCCTTCTCTTCTCTAGTTCAGTCGGTATTCCAACAGAAAGCCTTGCTTCAAAAGCGAACTTTTTTTTTTGAAATTATGACAAAACGATGCATTGAAAAATGTTGCACCAAGAGCGCTACAAAGTGATGGCAATGTTATAGAGAGCAAAACCTGAAGACATCGCTTGTCAGTTTTGCTTAGATAATAATAAGAGATAATCTCCCAATCAAACTGCATACATACATATATTGTTCAGGTCTGTGGTCTATTATCTATGTGCCGAAATAGGTTAATATACCTTCTTAGGCACCAGATCTTAACCTTATCGAACATATTGCGAAAGTATGACATAATGACGAGTCGTTGATTTTTGCTGTCATCAGCGTTGCTAACGACGGTCCTAGAGTTCAAACCAATCCACAGTAAACTTCTGCCAAAAGCTCTGAGTTTAACTACATAATTGGCATACAACAGTTTATCAAATCGACTCCAAACTGTAGGTCCTGCCTCTAAGGGATAAAATTAATCCACACAATATTGGTGGTGCGAGTAAGATGCCATTTCGTAATTCTGAATTGTAATGGCCAATAATGTATAGATGTACTCGTATGTATGTATGTTTAATTTTTCTTACTAGTTTTTAAAGTTTTTTGTTGTTGTTTGCTTTTCTTAATAAACTCATTTGTTGAAAATGCAAAATGGAGCTTATGTAGAGTTTTTTTTCCTTAACTGTAATTTTTTCTAAGTACCTTTTCAGGCTCTCTTACTCTCTTGCTCTTATTGTTTACAGTATTTAATTTAACATATTTAAACAAGTAAAATTTGTTCGTAGCTTTGAGGTCCGTCCATATATCATAGTTTAATTAGATTATAATTCTAGAAAAAAAAAATAAGATTTTTTAATTTAAATGAACCATATTCTGGCGGCTATACATAAGACTTAATTTTATACTATCTTTAGAGAATTCTCTTAAAACCATGTAATGCTTATAAAATTTAATAACATACGTTTAGGGGATTTTAATACGTACTCAAGTACTTTCCTTTAAGTCTTATGTAATTTACAATAAATAAAAATATCATTTTGAATATAAATAATGAAATAAAAATTCTACATTTTTTTTTTTACATTAAAAACAACCTATAAGCTACTAATTAATTGAAATTAATTGAATATAATATTTAATAAATATTGAAAATATTTTAGAATTTAGTTGTAATATATTAGATATTAAGTTATAATTATAAATACATATACAAAGAAAAAAAAAAAACAAAAGTCGTTATTATATGAAACTAAACTAAAAAGCCTAAAAATTTTAAATATTTTGTAATTTACTAGTTGCGTTCCTTTCTGAAACACTGTGTTGTAATACCTAGAAAGTATGTAATATGTAAGGATGATAATAATAATGAAAATGACCTTTTAATATATAATAATTAATATATTTATCAGCATAATTTAAGATTTGAAAAAATCAATTTAAATTTTTGTCTGTGTTTTCGTTTACCTCTTATTAAAATCGAAATTGTATTTAAAAAGTGTTTGTTTTTTTAAACTTTTTTTTTTTTCGTTTTATTAGCAAAATAGTTACAAACAAAATAGTTTTATTTTTTTGTTCTCGTTTATTTTTTTTTTTTTTTTAAATTAATATTTTAGCTGTTTTATGTTCGTTGTTAACAAGAAATTTGAAAAAATTAAAAAAAACATTTCTTATTAGACCTCCCCTCCCCCACAAATGAAAAATTTCGATAAATTTAAACTACTATTTAAGTTGATTTATATTTATAAACAAGTAAAGTAACTACTGTGGTGGTGGTGGTGGTTTTGTGTTCATACAAATCATTCTTAATTCATAACTCACACAAAGTCTATGCAACTTGAAATATATTTCGTACTACTTAACACTTCATCTTCCTTTTTTAAAAGGTAATATTGTTTGTTGTATAATGAAACCATAAAAGTGTCTTTATAATTATAACTGTGCCTACCTGCCACCCCCCACCACACACCCTATATCACACAAAACAACAACAAACAAACAATTTGTTAGGAATTGTCGTTTCGGAATTAGTTTGAAAGCCATACATACGTACGTACGTTGTATTTGTGGAATTTGTGTGTGTAAATAATACAACTAAACTTACACTGCTGCTTTTGTTTAGTTTATTTCTGTAGTTTTTTAATTATTGAAATTTAACAATATTTAAATATTTTATTTCTTATTTAAGTAGCTTGAATAAAAACAAACTTATTTGTTTTTCTTTAGAACAATCAAAACATTCCGTTTTAATAATAATTGTATCGAGTTTTTTTTAGGTCCTATTTAATTAATTAAATTTGAAAAACAAAACCAAAACAATACATTTATTTATAGTAACTAATATGACAAAACAAACAAGAAAACAATTTTAATAATAAAGCTTGGTAGCTTTGGATTGTACTATAATACTACAGAAAGTTATGTCAATTAGGAAAAAAAAAGAAAAGAATCACTTGAAAATTTTAAACCTACTATATGTTTAAAAACTTACTTTCGTTGCTTAAAAAACATATATACATTGTTCTTAATTTATTTATTTTTTTTTTACAATTGATGGTATATAATATGTACTCTGTCTTTACATCATTTACACTATTTGAATTGAAGTCAATATTTATAAAATAAAACAAAAAAAAATTTTTAATTAACTCTCTAGGAAGTATTTTGTTGGATAAAAACTTAGTTTAAAATAATTTGTTCATTTTGAAGTCGATGCAAATTTAATTTATCAAATACCATATTATTATTATTATTATTATATACCAAATAATAATATATTTAATTAAATATTATTTAGTTAGTAATTTTGTAAACAATTAAACAAATTTGTTTTAGTATCGTTTAATGCTTGTTTTTTTTATTATATATTTAAACACTAATCAACTTTTTCTTTTTCCCACCATTTTTCCCCACAAAAAAAAAACAAATTGTTCTCTCTCTCCTCAAAAAACACATATACCCACCACACCGTTCGCCTAAACAGCGTAGTCGTGGTTTCGGTTTTATCACATTTAAAGAACCCGGCAGTGTGGACAAAGTCTTACAAGTGCCCATACACACATTGGATGGTAAAAAAATTGATCCCAAGCATGCCACACCCAAGAATAGGCCACGCAATTCCAGTAAAACTAAAAAAATCTTCGTGGGCGGTGTTGCCCAAGACACATCGGCCGAGGAAGTTAAAGCATATTTCAACCAATTCGGTACAGTAGGCGAAACGGTCATGTTAATGGATCAACAGACCAAACGTCATCGTGGCTTTGGCTTTGTCACCTTTGAGAATGAGGATGTCGTTGATCGTGTCTGTGAAATACATTTCCATACAATTAAGAATAAGAAGGTTGAATGCAAGAAAGCTCAACCCAAAGAAGCGGTTACGCCAGCCGCTCAATTGTTACAGAAGCGCATTATGTTGGGTACATTGGCACCAGGCCAGTTACTCGGTCATGCACCCGGTCAACTAATAGGTGCCCGTACTGCGGCCGGTCTAACAGCTATGAATCCATTGGCTATGTTACAGAATCAAGGTCAATTACAGTTTCACGCCGCCACCCCACAACAAGCAGCTGCTGCTGCTCAGCAAGCTGCTTTAATTTCGCAAAATCCTTTTCAAGTACAAAATGCTGCAGCTGCCGCTGTAGCTGCTAATCAGAGTGGTTTTGGTAAATTGTTAACAACATATCCTCAAGCAGCATTACACAGTGTTCGGTAAGTAGAAAATTTTTGTAATATTTAGTAATACTTAGAATAGAAGTATTAAAGACCACCGTACTGGTCTCAGTGACGAAAACAGTATGTAGTTTATATAATTTATAATTTATGTTAACTAAGCTTGTTTTTAGTGACAAAAAATAGTTTAGCATCCAAAATCTTGCTTATATTTTAGTTATTAAGACAAATTATTTATTTTAATATTTAATTTATAAATGTTCTTACACGTAGAGAGAACTAATTTGTTAATAGAACACTAGTTACAGACCTATTTAAATCTGCATTATTAGAAGACCATCAAATGAAAGAAATTTGGTGCGTCTGTATTGTAAAATAAAAGCACCTTGTAAAGTTCCGAATTTAATTTACCCATGAGCAAATGAAAAAGGAAATTTGCAGAATCACTAGGTTTTTATGGCCCAGATTAAATCGTTTTGGAACGGATTGAGTTAGGAGACTGGGGAGAAAATCTCTTAGGACCTTGATCAGTTTTTTGAAGGAATAGTTCGCTAATTTCTCCAGCGCCAACCCAGGATTCAGGGAAGCCAATCCATTTTTTAGAAAAAACTTCCCGTTTTGGATCAATTGGAAGATGTTATGTTTGAAGTCCTTCTAATATGCAACGTCACAACGCGAAGAACATTTGAAAATTTCAACTATATTGGAGCAAATCTTCTTTAAATTTAACTAATAAGGCCGGACCAGTAATCCAGAAACTAAATTACACTTTGCTAAAGGCTTTACGTATGCTGAAATGGAATCCAACCTCACACTTGTTCCATCACGCTAGGTTTTCGAGATATCCTGTGATATGAAACGGATTTGGCGCACCAAAAAACTTTAGAAAACAAATGTAATTAATTAGCTTGTGTTGTCGGTTAGATTATTCGAATGTGTACACATTACATGCCATCTATAGGGACAAATAGTAATTTTTCCAACAGCTATAGAAATAAAATGTTACAATTTTTTTTTTAATTTAAATACTTCTTAATATTGAAACGTATTTTTTTTATTTCAGTTATACCCCATATCCCATACCCGCCACAGCAGCAGCCGCAAATGCGTTTGCTCAAGCCCAACAGCAACAGCAGCAACAGGTTGCCAATGCTCATCATCATCATCAACAGCAACAGAATGCCGCTGCTGCAGCGGCACAACAACATACAGCTGCTCAAAATTCAGCTGCAGCAGCGGCGGCAACTCAGGCTCATAATGCGGCTGCGTTAGCAGCTGCTGGCTCCACACCTGCCGCTGGTGCTCATGCAGCTACGGCCGTAACAAATCCATTGGCTGCTGCTGCTGCTCAGCAAGCAGCATTAGTAGCATCAAATCAATTAAATGCCACAAATCCATATCAAAGTTATGCCTTAGCCAATGTGGATATGTCAAGTTTTCAAGGTGTCGATTGGAGTTCAGTCTATGGCATGGGAATGTATGTTTAAATCTTACATTTAATAGTCATTAGTTGGAACTATACCTACTATTACTACTACTACTACTACAGCATACAATATTTAAAATTCTTCCTTTCAAAATGAAAAAAAAAATCAACAACAATAACAAAATACTCTTTTTTCTCATGAGAAACACTACAAACTCTGCAACAACTAAAGAAAGAAAAGCCTTAAAATGAAAATGAAATGAACAACAAAGAAGGTAAATTTTTGTTGGTGTTATTTTGTTTGTTTGTTAGCATCATATTTTTACATTTATGTATGTAAAGCAGCGGCTTATATTAAGGTATTTTATTATTACATGAAGAAAAGAAAAAACAAAAAGAACATAATGTTGAATGTTTATTGCTCTTTTTTATTATTTTCGATTTAAATACTTAAAATTTCTTTCATTATGAAATTTATTTACCATAATATTTAATACACACATACATACATGCATATATACATAGATATTATTAGAAAGGTTATATACAAACAAAAACTTACATTGTAAATTATATGTTAAAACACTTTCTCTTAATATATGTAATAATTAATTTCCTTCCTTTCTTAAACCTACCCCCTCTCAATTTAATTACATAAATTAAGTTTCATTTAGTTTTTAAGTAATGCTTAAGCATTTTAGTTTAATGAAAAACAAAACAAAACTAGAAGTTAATGAAACATACAAAAAAAAATATATATATATATTAAAAACAATACAAGAAAAACACTATTACCTTGAAAAGTATATAAAAAAAAAGAAAAGAAAATAATAAGAAAAACTCGAATTGTTATTTAATAAAAAAAAAAAACAGAGAATTAAACGAAAAAAGCAAAACAAACGAAAAAAGACAATGATTTCAAAGAGTATAATTCATAAATTATAATTAAAATACATAATATATAGCATAACATTTATTTTTTAAAAATATTATGCTAAAATTATTATTATATATGTATTAATATATAAACATACAAACATAAATACATACGTATATTTCACTCATTCACGTACACAAAACAACACTACTTTCACACATACACACACACACCTTACTACTACACATGCCTATGGTATAAGAAAACTCTCCTCTTCGTTTCGCAAAGACTTTGAATTCAATTAAATTTTTAGTCTTAAAACCAACACAATAATTAATTAATAATTAATGAATTGATATAAAAAACTATAAAAAAAAAATTGCAATGAAATTAATGAATACAAAAACAAAACAAAAAAAAATCCTAAAGCATAAAAATTAATTTTTTTTTTATTATAAAAAGTAAAGAAAAGAAAAAATCAAAGATATTTATAATTATCGTCGTAACATTACAAAAAAAAAAGAAAAAATTCTTCTAGAACCACCGATTGTGATTGCGTTTAATTTTAACAAAAATTATGCTCCCAAAAAGTAAAAAAAAAAACAAAAACAAAACAAACATTTAAATTCATTTTAGAAATTTTAAAGAAAATAATAAACAAATACAAACGAAAATAATAACACTATAATTAAATTAAATTAAATATTAATAATTCCTTTACATTTTTTAACTTCCATATTCATTAAAAAAACTTTTCGATTTTCATAATTTATATGAAAATTATTTGTTTTATAAACCCTTTATAATTAAAAAAAAAAATAATTTTTCTGAATATGGTAGTAAAACTATAAATTTTTTATTCTTAAATGTTTTTTTTTTTTTTTGTTTTACTTACTTTCCTTTTTTCATATTGTTTTAATATTAAAAACAATTTTTATTACTTATTCAGTGTTCATATCAACCTTTTTTTTTATAAAAAAAAAAAAATCCTTAAACCTTGCCATTTAGTTTGCCCCACCCTTGAAAGATACTCATGATCACATTTTGTTTCGAATTCTTAAAACCAAAACACAACTACACTTTTGCCAATATTTGAATAATTTTTTTTTTAGAAAAATATACTTAAAAACTTAGCTTTTTAAGTGGCAAATAATATTTAAAGAAGTGTTAATCAACAATCAGCACTGTTTTTAATTATTTATCATTAAAATTATATGTTTATATAAATTGTATGCATTGTTAATTGCAATGTAACAGAAAATAATTGACATAATAACTTTAGTTATTGATTTATATAATTTGCTAAATGAATTACTTTATACCTGCATATTGTATACATACATATATAGTATATTATCTCGTATATAGAATGTAGTATTAATTTGAAAACTATTATGAATTTATTTGATTTCTTTCCATTATTATTATAAGAATTTATTAATTTTTTCTTTCTTTTAAAACTAAACGAATTTAATTCATATTTTAGTTTCGTCTTTTTTTTTTTCTTTTTTTTTTATAATTACTATACAAACCTAATCAAAAATATAAATTTCTTTTTAGTTTTTAGTAATTTTAATTGATTAAGTTACTTTACGTTACTTTATTTTGTTTAATAGTAATCCATAGTATTTAAATTTTCTTTTATATAAAATTTGATTGAAATTGTAATTTTTTTCCGTTATTATCAAAATTTATTTCATTTTTCAATTTTGTACTTAATTATTCAAAATTTCCTTTACATAAATTTGTATATATTTTCCATACCCCCTCCAATTTGCTTTTTCTTTTTCACTGTGTATTTTGTTTTTAGTAGTTTTTAGTTTTAGTTCCAGTAGTTTTTAAATAAAACTTTCATTTAACCAACCTCTCACTCATACTACTAGACATGGTATAGAGTTGATGTTTTTTAGTTTTTATTTTTTTTTAATTATTCTCGAATTAAGAAAAAAAAAATATTATCAATCGTATCGTATTTAAAGAAAAAAAACTCATTTGAATTGCCAGACAAATCATTATTTTTTAGTTTAGAAAACCAATTACTTTATATAGCAACTGATTTTCGTTTTTAATTTTAGTTTAAGAAGCAAAAAAAAAAAAAGTAAATATATAGAAGCAAAACTCGTAAATAACATCTACTAACGTTCATATAAGCCAATTAGTAGTTAGACTAGATTAAAGAATTCATGAATTCTTCTTTTTGTACATCTTTGGTGCCTAGAAAAATTTGGAATGCAAGCCGCCAGTTATTTAACGCTTTTTGAATGGTTGAATGCTCAGGTAAAAAAATTAAATTTCAATTAAAATATTTTCGATGTGAAATATTTGTAAACCTAATTAATAATAAGCAATTTCTACGGGATCCTCTTTTTTTGACTTCTATTAACACTTCAATTTGTGACAAGAAAATCAGAAAAACATACCAACAACCTCACGGGATCCTCTTTTTTTGACTTCTATTAACACTTCAATTTGTGTCAAGAAAATCAGAAAAACATACCAACAATATATCTCTTACAACGTTTAGAAAATTTACAGTTTTCTTAGAGATAAAATGGAAGATTTTTCTCTGTGTGTGTACAAGAGGATCGGTCTATTGGCCGGCTTTAATGTGTCAAGGAAAACAAAATCTTGTAACGCTGAAAAAAGAAGTAAAACGTTGTTATCGAACGCCATTTTAGTAATCCTATTATTCAATCCGAATACAAGGCACAACAAACGGTAATAGTGACGTGACACCATATCGAGGAGGTGTTTATTAAGCGTGGTTTTCTTGTCTTTTCGCCGCCTATGTAAAGTATTTAAGCAGCAAATTTTTTTTTACCAATTCTTACTGGGTTCCGAAATCCTTTTTGTTTACACTTCTATTTTTCACTCTGAATATGATTTGATTACGACAACGTTCAACATGGAAGTGATGATATCATACTTAAACAGTGGAAGTACTTATGTAGCCGATGTTTTTTGACTGGTTTCCACACTCTTTTAATAAAAGCAAGATCAAGAAAACAGAGTTCGATCTCAGTTGATGATATGGTGTGAAAAAATGTGGAAAGTGAGAACAACGCCCTAATAAAAAAGGATCCAAAAAATATGAATTATGGTTCGGTTTATGCCGGAATCTATTTGAAGTATACCCGTGTGAAATAAAAAATCTTGAGAAATGCCTCTAACGAATGATTGATTTATCTTTTTATCGCCTGTATGAAGTGTTTATGCAGCTAAGGTTGCTTTAAGCCAAATTGTTTATCCAAATATTGGCAGGTCGAATTTTGGTACGGTGTCTGCTGATGTGGAATTAGAAATTCTTTAAAGGAGTACTGTTTCCCTTACATTTTCATCGTCTGCCGGAAGTATTTAAGCAGTCAATGTTGCTTATAGCAAACTCCAAGTCTAAAAACGTGAATATTGGATACAATTATTGTGAATTCTATGAACAGAACAGTTGTTGTCTTACTACGGATGTTATTTATTGTACAAATTAATAAAAAATAAAAAAAACAAAAACATTTACATTCAAGGGACATTTAGCAGAAGTATTATTATCATGTAGTAACAAGAATACATACATACATACATATACCACCACATCCCCCTCTCATTATAATACATATTAAAAAATAAATAATAAATAATAAAAAGAACAAAAAAAAAAGTAAAGAAAACACTTTTCTGTCTCTCTATATACATATAATATACATATATGTAGTTATTGCCTTAATTATTTACTGAATTTTTTTTATCAAAATAATATTTTAAATCTTTTCATTAAGTTGATAAACAAATGTTCTTATTTTACAATTAATTTGTTTAATTAATATACATACTTTAATAACATTTAATAACATTTATTAGTTGTTTGTTTAGTTAGTTAGTACGAGTACTTATTATTCACTTGATTTACTTATAAACCTACATACATACTACATACAATACAATACATATATACATACATACAAGAATATATCGTATAATAATATTAATACATAATAATATAACGAACGTTGCTCTAGTAATTTTAATATAATTTTATGTTGCAAGTAGTTTTCTTAGAATTAAAATTTGAAAAAAATTATTTTAAATTTCCATATTTTTTTTTAATTTGTTTTTTGTTTTAATAAAACAAAGAAAAAAAAAAATAATCATTTAAAAAGAAAAATACCCTCTCATAATATGATGCATGATTTATTTTTAGTTTTATTTTTTTTTTAATTTTAATTTTTATTTAGAACTTTTCCTTTTGAAACGTATAATTTACAAACACGAGAACTTTTATTATAAAAATTTTGATTTTATTATTTTTTTAATTTTTATTGTAAATAAATTTTTTCATTTATTTTAAATCAAACAATAATTCTATTGTGTTTTTTATTTATTTAATTTGAAAACAAAAAAAAAAAAAAATAAAAACTGAACTTTAATTTGTTTTTTAGTTAGTTTTCTCTTTTGTTGTTGTTGTTTTAGAAGTATGTTGTAGTTTGATTTAGTAACTTTTGTTGTTTGAAAAAAAGAAAAATTAACTTAAAATTGTGTTGTGTATTGTGTTTTTGTAAATGCTGTCTGTCTGTCTGTATAAGGTAAGTTTTATTATTTTTTTCCTATTACTTGTGGTACTTAATAATTGAAACAAAAGGAATCTTGCGACAAACCCCCTCATAAAATTGTTTAAATAGTAGTTTTTATTTTTAGACTAATACTACAACAATATAAATAACTTTTTTTAAATTTAATCTTGTAATTTATCTAATAATGCTGGCTGCTAATGTATGATAGTTAATATTTATTTTCTTTTTTTTTTTTTAATCTTAATAGAATTATATTTTGCGTAATTTTATTTAATTGTGTTGTACTTGTGTTTAATATAATAATTTATAATTTTTTTAATTTTGTTTATGAGGCTGTCTATTATTGTTTATTTGATAAAATATTTTAAGTATTGTAGAACTATTTGTTTGTCTCCAAACTATAATAGCCATTGCCTAGGCGTTAGATTTAAAAGAAACCAAATCATTTCCTCCGATATGGGGTTTGAACCGCCTAGTAATTTATAATATTTCATATGAGCCTTGATTTAACAAGTGGTTTAAGCTGATACAATTCGAAAAGTAAATTTTTTTTAAATCGTTTTATACCTTCAAAAACCCAAAACGTAACACAAAAACAACTAATGAATCCTGTTTCTTGAATAATCATAAGAGGAAGGGGGGGATAGTTGATTGGAGAATTTGCGGCCTGTTTGTTTAATCAAGTCCATACTTATGTACATATTAGAGAAAAAATCTCTTCAAAAATTGTCAAAGTGAATCTGTATATGCACACAAATTTCCTAGGACCTCAACAATTCAGCCTAATTTTTTTCTATCTGCTGCAAGTGGCTGATTTGACGATATATTTATCATCTTTGCCACTATTTCCAGCTGTCGGCGCCAGATGTGGTTTAAGGCTACCGTCTGACAGCTGACATAGTTGGGATTGCAGTCAATTGCTGTCCTGGTTGTAGTGGAATCAAGCGAAGAGCGAACGTCGTCGTATTTAATTTTTATAATTAGGAAATCACCTTGAACTCTAGTATTCTATTAGGAGCCCTTCTTATGGCCTATGTATATGCATTTTGTAATTTAGGCGCTATTATCGTGACAAAAGATATTTTTTAGAATAATTTTTTTATTTTTAGGCATGAACAATTTTTGAATGTAAAGTACAATAGAAACTTGAAACGGAAATATCTGATATTAAATTGTATGAAATTTTCTACTTGAAAATGATTATCCAACGGTAGCGATAAATATTGTGCTAGTTTATGGTACAAAATCAGCATTTTTTTGATAAAAGGTGACCAAAAAGATTTTTTCTTTTTTTCTCAAATCATTCAATTTAGTTTTAAAGTTAGGCCATTTTTTAGAGAAATATGCATCGATTATGGACAGAAACTAAACCCCCAAAAAAAACAAAATTTTTTGTTTGATTAAATGTTGGCTGTAAGTTATCATTTGTAATACCATTTTTGAGCAACTGAGATTGACAATTAATTTTTAATTACAAAATATTTTCGTTTTCCTTTTTCATAATATTTTTATAATTTTTGACAGCAGCTGGGGAAAAAACCTAGAAAATGTTTTTTTTATACATATTTAATCGACCTTTTTTTTTAATATATAAAATTATATAAAATTTAACTAATAATTACCAAAGACTTTTTCCATTAAAAATAAAAAAATTTGATTTTTTTTTTTAATGAAACTAACATTCCTTGTATAAAATATAATAGTGTGTGCCATCCTTGAAATTTGTGAACGTATTTTTTCATCTTCTTTTTTCTCTTAATTATTATTTAATTTATATATTTAATAAAATAAAATAAATTTTAATTATTATTATTATAAAACCAAATATTAATTTTTAAGAGATCTCAAGTTAATTATTTTTTTTAAATCATAAATTAAGTTTATTTTTTAATTTATAATTTCAAATAAATATTTTTTAATTTTATTTTATGAATATTTTTAATAAATATATTTATTTTTTAAAAACAAAAATACAATTTAAATGTTTTTTTATTTTTATTTTGTTTTTTTTTTCTAATTAATTTACGCTTTAGCTTTTAGCCAAATACAAAAATAATAATAAAAAAAAACCAATAAGTAAACCAGTAAAACAATAAACGTAAACCAAAACAAAACAAACAAAAAAAAGTCAAATGCTCTGTTTTATTTAGCTTTTAATGGTAAATTTTTTCTATAATTGTTATAGTGGCTTAATTATTTAATTTGAATTTTATTTTTTTAGAAACAATAGTTCATTTTGTCCTTTGGTATTATGCGTATTAAGTATTTAAGTTAATGTAAATTGAAAGCAATTTATAAACATACATATTTACTCAATTATATTTAGTTTTAAAAACGGAAAAAAGAACAAAAAAAATAACCAAAGACCTCATTGACTTGTCTGTCGTACATATGTTTATTTTCTTTATTTATGATTTTCTAAATTTCTTTTAGTATCGTGTAGAAGACAGTAATCAGTAAAAATAAATTTGAATTAATTTTGAAAATAAATACCAAACAAAACTATATAAAATACATACATACATACGTAAATATATATTTCTTACACTTTGTTTTGAATTTGTTTAATGAAAAATATCAAAAAAAAAAAACATTTTATTTATATATCCTTTTAATAAACGTTCGAATCAATTCAATTTTAATTAATTTAATATCCATACAATACTATCATATTGATTGATTGATTGATTGATTGACTGATACATATATAGTATATCGTAATCATGAAAGTTTGATTTAATTTTAGAGATATTAGTTTGTATAATAATGTACTCTTGATTAGTTTTGATAGTTCATGTTATATTTTTTTTATATCCTACTCTCTTTCTCTCTCTCTCTGTATTCTACATAAATTCATATTTATATTTATAAACATACAAACATCCCCATACATTCAAGTAAAATATAAAAATTTAAATATTTATTCAATAGTGGATATGTAAACTGATTTTAAAACTACTACATACGTACTCGTATATTTAAATATTTGTTATGTGTATTGTATTTATCGTATCATCATCATAGAATTTTTAAATTAAATTTAAAAGCAAAAAATCATTTTTTATACAATAGCTTGACTTACATATTTTTAAAGAACATTTAAGAAAAGAAAATATAAAAACAAACAAAATTATAGAAATAAAAACAAAAATATTTTCAGTGTATATTGAATAATTCTTTAGGGAAGATCAACAACAAATTTGTTTCATTTGGGCAATTCACACAAGCCATTGTATCGTTGTATTCAGAGTATTGTTGGACGAATATACAACAGTGTATGCTTTCATATAAAAATCGAATACACTTGTACACATTTTTTTCATATGTTTATAAAAAGTTGTATTGGTTTCGTGCCATCAATTTATGTAAATGTCAGTAATCAAGAAGAAGATTAAAAATACAAAATATTTCCTATGCGACTTTAATCAATAATTAACGTTTCAAAATTATATTGGTCGCACAGATGATCAATTAATTTACTTTTTTCCGCAATATTTTTCATTTTGTTGTTTAAAAATCAAATTATACATAATAGGCCCCGATTATGGTTCACAACAGTTGTAAATTTAGTGTTGTAGTTTTAAAATTGCGATTATGGTTCACAACATCTATCGCTAGTGTTGTACTTTATGTTGTGTGTGTTCACATAGCCCGATTATGATTTACAACAGTTGTTTTTAAGTGTTGTCAGAACTGTCAAAAACTTACAACAGCTCATTAGGTGTTGTCTTGTTGCCGCATTCAGTTTAAAAAAGAAAATGTATAAACATTTATAAGTATATGTATAAAACAGTGCATATAATATTTTGTGGAAATTTTAAAAATTATAAATAACTGAAAATATTTTATAGAAAAATAATCACTAACAAGCAGAAGGAAAAGCTGGTCGAGTTCATGACAGCAAATCCTGACATTGGCAAGTTATCATTTGGAGCAAATAAGACTCAGCACAAAGGGACGTGGGAATAATTTTCATTGGAGCTAAATGACTTGGGTCCACCCATTAGAGTTTCAAAAGAATGGCAAAGGGTTAGTAGATGAATTGTAGCATTTTTAAGGCTTGGACTCATTATAAAGCCAATTTGAAAAGAAAACTCTCTGCCAATCGAAAAAAACTTTCAAGTTACTGGTGGTAGTCCGTCGACGGAAATTAGCAGGAAATTGGAGCAGAGCACCGTAGAGTTGGTGTTTATGCAATGGAAAGTAAATCCAAATGGATCTGCAATGGGATTGCAAATTCAAGACGAATCGTCATATGATATTGAAGGGTCTTAAACTAGCACTAACCAGTGGAAACAGCAGTTGTCGAAAAGCTACAAAATACAAAAAATAAGATGGGGGATGAGCGTCCAAAAACCTAAAAAAGGCAAGAAAAGAACCAACAGGAGCTATTGCTTATGTTAAAACGTCTTGAGAAGGGCTCATATAAAAATTATCAAATAAATCAAAAATGCTAGAAATAAATAGGGAAAAATCTGAATTACAAAATGAATTATTAAAAGCCAAACTCCTTTTAACCCAAAAAAACTTGAAATGTAGACTATTTACGAATTTGTATTTTAGCTTTAAGTAACTATGTGATCTAAATAAATTTTAATGTGATAAGGTTTTTTTATATTTATATATTTTAATTTGAAGTACTTTTGAAATGAATTTATTGCAATACATACATAAAATATTAGCGCTAACAAAACTAGCCTTTATTTTTAATTGTCATGTTTTAACAAGAGTTAAAATTTGTGTTTTATGTAGGCTTTTTGTTTTTTAACGTAATAATTTTTGTTTTCAATTGGCAGTTTTATACACTCAGGGTTGTATTTTCAAGGAAAAGTATACTAACATTGAAGAGCAACACTGTGACATACACAACATCTAGATGTTGTAAACCATAATCAAGAAAGTAATAAATGTTGTGTTGTCTCTGTTACAACACAACATTTATGTGTTGTGAACCATAATCGGGGCCATAGTCTTCTTCTTCTTATCGCTTTTTGACGTTTGACATATGAAATAGACAATACATCATAGTGTATTCAATACAACATACACGAGACAAGGTCGTGTGAATTGGCCAATTGTCATCTGAGCCATCAACCATCAGTCAATGTTAGAGCTATTATTGAGTGGCCCTTAGGTTACGTTACACAATTCGGGAAGGAAAGGATAATAAAAAGATCTTCTATCCCCAATTCATGCAAGCTCTAAAAGAGAGGATAATGAAGAGATATTTTGTTGTAAACTTGAATTCAATGACATGAGCCCATTGTGTTACTTCTTCTAAAGGTTCTTACAATAGAGCTATCCAATCCAATAAAGTACTACAAAGAATCAGTAGAAGAAAACCCTAGTCACGAACGATGTTCTAATGAACCCATAGAAGCTGTCAAACATTCATAGAAGCAAGGTCTACTAAGTTGTATTCAGAGATTGTTACAGAAGAAGAAGTTGGGTGAAGATTTCATGCTCGTCTACATCATTACAGCAGATAATCTAGACTTCTTGTATAGGGTGTTTTTAAAGAGGTATAGAACTTTAAGTTGCAATAAAACAACGATGGATTATTCGACTGACATGAATTTTATTTATCCGAAAGATAATCTTGTGGCATTACATTTTAAATATGATTTCTGGCATATGACCGCCACGGCTGGCACGGATGTAGTCCAATTTTCGATGACTTTTTCCAACATTTGTGGCCGTATATCGGCAATAACACGGCGAATGTTGTCTTCCAAATGGCCAAGCGTTTGTGGCTTTACCGCATAGACCAATGACTTTACATAGCCCCACAGAAAGTAGTCTAGCGGTGTTAAATCACAAGATCTTGGAGGCCAATTCACAGGTCCAAAACGTGAAATTATGCGGTCACCAAACGTGTCTTTCAATAAATCGAAATAAAATTGCACTATTTGCAAGCGTTGTTCAGGCGTGAGTCTATTCATGATGAATTGCCAAACCAAACTGAGAATAAATCACTTGACAGCTGTTAAGTCGGTCGCCATCTTGAAAAGTAATGCCAACTTAAAGTTTTATACCTCTATAAAAAACACCCTTTATAAGCACACAAAGAAACAGTTATCAGTAATCATCTTCAGGCCTAGTATTTGTTGTGTTAGGTTCGTGGACTCTTGGGTCTCATCAAAATTTTCATTATAATGCTATTATGACTATTGTATCTTATGGCTATAATTCGAGACCATTCTCATTCTCTAACTTCAGACATTCTGTCATTGAATATATGTAAGATACAGAGCAGATCACCATTCAATTTAATACTTAACGATTACCCAAAGCAATTAAGAGTGATTAATTAGCCTGAATACGATTTTGTAAACTTTATGAGGATGTGATTTTTATTCAAATCAACTTTAGTTAGATGAGTTCCGGGTACCAAAAATATCTTTCACGTTAGACTTGCCATATAATAGATGTTCAGTGATCGCCTCTTCTTTCTCGTATTGGCTGTGTACATATGTCTAGGTATCGGTTTCTTAATATGAACTCTATTGGGTTTCGAAAATGGATTGTAGAGAGATTATAATTTTAATTTTTCAATTTCCCAAGAGTGAAAAGAAGCCAGAATTGAAATTAATAGTTATGGGTGCGGGTTTGAGTGGACCATAGCCTGTCTAGCTCTTTAGATGTTACACTGAATTTATTTTTGATCATTATTTCAATATTTTATATCATATCGTATCTCGTATGCTTTGAAATTTATTCCGTTTTTTTTTCTTCTTTCATTGTTAGTTATTGATCATCAAAAATATAGATTTTGTTAGAAATCAAAGTACATACATACATACATACATATACATATATATAAATACATAGATATTTTATAATAAGAGTATGTGTAGATTGATTTAGTTTAATAACATTTCTTTACATACATACATACATATGTTCGTACTACATGCATACTATATATTTCAAATCATTACGTTTTTAAAGCAAAAATATTAATAAAGAACACCCATAATTAAAAAAAAATATGTATATGAATTCATTCATATTCTCTCTTCAGTTTAGATTCGATTGATACATTATCATCCTTTAAATGTTTTCAATAATTTTTATCTTTATTTGTATTTATATAAATGTCATTATTTTCTTTCGTTAATTTGTAAATACATAGATTTGATTGTAAGAATTCTTAAGAAACGAGTATTTAAACAAATTACGTTGAATTCCTTTTAAAATTTGTTTTTTTTTCTAATCAAGTGAATCAATTTAAAAGAAATCCACTTTTCAGAATTTTTATAAAATACCTAGCTGACCCGGCGAACTTCGTCCCGCCCAAAATTAATTTATTTTATTACCCAAAACAGGTCACATTATATATTTATTGTAATAACGCTGACGAAGTTGTAGTTGTTGTACTCGCTCCAAAACAGAAACTTACAGACATACATGTTACACTTATAGGTATCTCCTAAAGGGGAGGGTTGCCACGCCCATTTTTGGTGAGTTTGTCAATATCGATTCTACGAACTTACCCACCAAATTACATTCGTCTACGACTACTATGTCCCTAAATATTCAATTTTAAAGGTATGCCACGCCTACTTTTTGCTATATCGATTTTTTTAAACCATCTAAACCTGATAATCTTTCGAACAAGAAAGAATGGTTAAAATCGGTTCAGTAGTTTCAGAGTTATAGGTATCACTTGAAGGGGGAGGGTTGTCACCCCTATTTTTGGTGGGATTGTCGATATCGACTATACGAATTCACCCACCAAATTTTATTCGTCTACGATCAATATATACCTAAATATATTTTAACGATTTGCCACGCCCTCTTAACATTTAGAGTAATGAAAAATAGATGTTGTCCGATTCTCAGACCTACCCGATATGCACACAAAATGTCATAAAAATCGGTCGATTCATTTCGGAGGAGTTTAACCACTAACACTAACCGTGACACGAAAATTTTATATATTAGAAGATTATTTCTAATGATTTAAGAAAGATTAATAGAAGTTAATACAGGTAAAAAAAATTCAAATTTATTTTCGATATTTTCTTCTCTCTCAAACGAGTATCAGGATCTGACTGGCATGAATAAAATCAGAGGCAGGTCATTTAGCTGCTACTTTTTCTACTCTAAATTAAGCAGTTTCGAAACAAACTTTGACTAGAAAAGAATAAAAAAATACGGAGCCACCCTGTCTTACAGTGGCAACAGAATTTGTGCGCTTCAAAATATATTCCGCTGGAATTTATTATAATTGAGCTTCTGATGGCCATATTTTCTTCTGCAAAAGTGCTTTTAGAGATTTTTAATTGTATAGCTATTGGATTAAGTGCGAAGGAGTTCCTATAGTGGAAACGTTTAAAGGGAAGGTTAGGGTAAAAGAAACATAAAAATGATACTATAATCTCCACCTGGGTCCAATTTCTTCCAGAGAGCAAACCCTCTAAATATTCTGTCGACCAAGATCACGACGTAATTTTTAATTCTGAGGGATCCATAGTGCTTAGCAATTACCGCAAAAGTCAGATCGATCAATTCTGCGATAAATTGTGCAGGGAAATGTGATCCAATCGTTCACGACCACCCCATTATAAGGTTATAATGAACCGATAGAGCCAATTGAGTAGTAGATGTCAGGCCGTCCAATTCATCTAGAAAATTTATGCACACAAATCTTTTCCTATTTGTTAATGATAGATAAAGTGAGGTAAAGAGCATGTTGGTTTTATTTTCTTCCAGTTCATTGCACAGAACCTGTAAGGCAATGACCTTTGCATATCTGTGTACTGTGTATTGGCCCATTTGAATTGTGCTATTGCAAGTAGCGCTCATACAGGTAGCAAGTTCAGGCCACTGATCTACATACATAAATAATACATTGCGTTAGAACTAGGAGTATGGGTTGTTAGAGGAAGTAGTGGTTATGGACTCAGTTTTGTAATCTATTTATATTACAAACGACATAAAAGAGCCTTTAAGGAGGAATGCTTATAGTATAACTAAAGAACGTATTATCTTTGAATTACATTATACGATCCCCTGGACAATTAGTCGCTGCATAGAACTAGTATTCCGTTTTTGGGGGTTGGAAGTGGTGTAAATAGTAGAAAGATCAAATGGAGGCATAAAATACTAATGCTCTTGAGTGCTTTTTTCGACAGCGAATACTTAGAATAAACTTCTGAGACACTGACCACTACTTAGATGAGGTAGTAAGAAGATCAAAAAGTCGCCGTGGTCTAGCAGGTAGTGTGTTGGCTTATTAGACGAAAGGCCCGAGTTCAAATCCCAGGTCAGACATCAAAACGAAAATATGAAAATATTTCTTCAGCGACTTCCTCTCAGCAGACTCCGAGAGTAAAAATTGCCATGAAAAACGTCTCAAAAATCTGTCGTTCAGAGTCGACTTTAAACTGTAGGTCCCGCTGCTCATGTATAAAATTAACGCACACAACACGAGTGGTGTGAGAAGCTAGGACGTTGTACAATGGGTCAATTCGACCTCCGGGTACTGTACTTGTTACAGTTGACAAGTACACGTCCTACGACAATAGACTTCCCATTAAATATTAATGCCCTGAACTTCAAAGTAAGCGAGTTCTACTGACATATATGCATTTCTCTCTCTCAATCTCCAAAGGTCATGGTCTACGGTAAATAGAATATGATAGGATAGGAATATTACTGTCATCTGCTAAAGGGTATGACAACATACAATCAGACTGTATATCGTGTAAACTCCATTTAAGGCCTTAAAATTTGCTTAACAATAATTCATAATTAAAACTTTCTTACTTAGCCTTGCTCGGTATTGAACATTTGTGTATCTGAGCTGTTGGACTACAAATAGTTATTGTTTCATTTTCATTTAAGTTTTTAGTTACTCAGCAGAGTTCTGACAGGTTTAAAAATTATATTAAAATATGAAGGAGTATTATTCAATTTGGTTTTATTGAGAATGCGTTCCAAATTATTTTTTTTTTTATTAAGAAACCATTAAAAAAAGTACTCTAAACGCAGTCATATAAATTTATAGAAGATACAACAAAACCACACAATATTTTAGAAGAGATTCAAGAATATTTGGAAACAAAGTAAACAGATTTAGTAAAACAATATTATGATACATACATATTTATGTGCTCTTATTAGTTAATAGTGCATTAAAACACATACATACATAAATATACATACATACTTATACTACTTTTATATATATGAAAGAGGTATTAATTAGCCTTAAGTGATTTACTGAAACTACCCTCGTATATAAAATTAACAAGCAAGAGTTGAAAACATTTTAATTCTTGACAATTTAAAAAGAAAAACCTTAGATGACACAATAAAAAGCAATAACAAAAAAAAAACTTTTCTAGAATTGTATGACAATAAAAAAAAAAACAAAAAAAAAATAAAATAAAAAAATAAACATTATATACAACAAACTACATACATACATACATATACAATGAGTTTCTAATTTTAAACGGGACTATAAACAAAACAAATAAATTGAAACAAAATTTAGAACAAAAATCAAAGTATTTTTAACATTAAAAAAAAAAATTGAAAAATAAATTTTTTTTTCTTAAGGAAACAGTGATAATTATTTAGAAATATTTAAATTTTTTGAATAACAAATTAGAAAATAAAATAAAATTGAATAATTAAATAACACTACTACTACAGTCGAACTTCCCTATAATGAATCTTGACGGGACCAGAAAATCACTTCATTATATAGAAACTTCATTATACAGAAATTATATTTTTCCCCCACTTTTTATTTAAAATAAATCAATATCCTCAAAAAGGCAGGTTCGAAGCGTTTTGCGTTTAGTGCTCAATTGCTCGTCTTCTAGAATTTCAAACTGCCTAGCCACATCTTTTTTTTTTAATCCTTCTTCAACTTTATTAATAATTAATAATTTTTTTTCAAGAGAAATGCTACTTCGCTGCGTCATTTCCGATCACTTAACACCGGCAACTGATGTCAAAATTGTTATTGATGTGGCTTTCTTCTTTTTTTTTGTTCTTATTTTCCTCTTTTGGGAATCCCTTCATTATATGTGGCATCTTTCTCGGTACACAGAGTTGTTAGTATGCGTAACAGAAAATTGTTTGAAAAATTCATTATATGGAGACAAAAACGCATGTGAGTCAAATATTACACTTGCAAAATTGCTTCATTGTATAGAAAACTTCATTGTATGGAAATTCATTATAAGGAGATCAAAAACAATGAAATTGGAACGGAAAAAGTTGTGTGTTTGAAATCAATTCATAATAGGGAGAGCTTCATTGTATAGAAGTTCACTATAGAGAAGTTCGACTGTATAAGTACAAACTTATATCTCTAAAATTTAAATTAAAAAAAAAAAATAATAAAAGAAAAACTATTCATATCGTATATCATATCGTACGTTATGAGAACTTTTTTTAAAAAAATCCCCAAGTGTTGTGTCAAATATATACATACATACATGCATAATTAATTGTAAAGAAATATAGACTTTTTGTAAGAAATATATATATATATATATATACAGTATAGTATAGTATATACAGAGTATTTTGTTTTTTTTTTTTAAATTTTTATTAAATTTAATAATTTTATTTTATTTTTATAGAAAAACAAAAAAAAAATTTAAGACAGTATTTTAGAGTAACTTGAAACACTGAAAATTTATTAAAAAAAAAAACTAATAAGACTTATAGTAAACAACGATATATTATTATTAAAAAGAAGTATTAAAAATAAAAATATTTAATTCCGTTTTTATTTATTTACTATTCCTTTAAATAAATATTTATTTTTCCTTTAAGTATTTAGTAAAATGCTATTATTAAACAGATTAGTCTGTCTTCCTTACTGTGTATATTTTAATAGAAATTTTAATTTAATTTTCTTATAAATTAATTATTAAGATTTTAAACAATGAGGACCAAACGTATAATTTAGTGTATAAAACTAGTGAAAAATGAATCCCCTTGAGTAAAGTTTTTACGTTTTTTTTTAAATTTAGAAATAGTTTTAAAACAATACAACGAGCATTTGGCTTTTTTTTCAGTTTAGTTTAGTTTAGTGTACTATTACTACAACAACTATTTACTGTATTAAGACATCTTTAATAAGTAAAATTTTATTTATTTGTTTTTTTTTTTCTTAAGTAAATAGTTTTAATTTATGTTTAACATTTTCATTTAATTTTGTTAAGAAAAGAAAAGATTTTGTTTTTCAATAAAACTTAAAATCCCCTCTACTAGTCAATTATTAAAAAAAAAATGAATGCAATATTTAAAACAACATCAAACAAACAAAACAATACATATTCAGAATAAAAAATAAAAATAAAATAAAAATAAAAATACACAAGACAAATAACAATATAACATACATACATACATATTTAAGATTAAATTATAAACTAAAATACAATAATAAATTAGCAATTAAAAGAAAATAATAGTCATCGATAAGTTAATACATACTAAACTAACAGACAAAATATTAGTAAAACGGCTATTTTTTAAAGTGAAGTTACAGATTCGAGTGTCACAGAACGAATAACAGTAAATAATGCAAAATAGCAAATTGTAATTTCATATATGTATACAGTGGCCGACAAAAATATGTATATACTATTCAATAGTATTCACGGTATTGGCTGTTATCTAGACTATTGTATATCGAATCCCAAATTTCCAGTTTTCGACTGAGTACAAAAGTGACCATTATTCGTAACCAAAAAGAGGCCGTATTATTTGGAATACCACATCCTAAAACGTTTGAATGGAAATCAAACTTCCCTAGACATGTCTCTCAATATATCTTTTTATATTCTTGCATGTTATTAAATTTTTGATATATTTTGCCATCTTCAAGTGTTTTCTACTATAAAACCGAAGGTTTACTCCTTGAAGGGTAGGGTGCGGTCCCACTTAGGATGTTTGACATTCTGCACAAGAAATTATTTCGAGTTTGTTTAAAGTTGAGATACAGTAAGGAGTTAAGCCTCTTCATGGCAAGTGCCAAACACTGACACATAAGCTAAAAAATAGGCTCCTCCCCAAATTCAAATCTACAGAAGTCTATCTTCATGCCTCCTCCCCAAATTCACATCTACAAGTCTATTTTCATGGCTCCTCCACAAATTCACATCTACAGAAGTCTATCAGCATGTCTTCCAATAGGAGAGTAGCCACAACAGAGCAATGGATGGCTATGCGATTCAAGAGCAGAACAAGACCAGTTCTCTTCCTATGCAGATTACTTTCTGCTGCTAACGGAATGGAATAAAATGACCGAAGAATATCGAGTACTACTATACTATGTAATATGTAATATGTTTCAGACTGAAAGTTCTGTAGTAGCCCTTCATCAGCAATACGAAAGCTGTCGCATTTACGAGCTGATGAGTAATATGGGGGTTTGAGTAAAAATCTACTTTATGCACGAACACATTCGAAGTATGCGCGTATGGCATAAGCGATTGTATCATTTATAATACGGCTTTCTTGTCAGTCTCCAAAGGATGATGTACTTTTAATAAAAAAAACCCATCAAACCACTATATAGGATGGAAACTGAACAAGTGCAGGCACGTCGAATGGGTTTATAGCTTCAAAATGCAGATCGTTATGAGAAATAAATATGTAGACGAGTTCGGTATGGAATAGTATACTATAGTGGGATCACGAGGCTCCCAAAAAATGATTGAAATATGTTGTACAGTTTCGGAACCATAACGATCAGTTTTTGTGGTTAAAATTTTAAATTATTTCTAAACAACGATGTTATAGAAAGTAATTGCCGTTTACTTGAGCAGTATACATACATATGTATTAATTATTTTAATATTTAACTGTAACTCTGATAAGTATTATATTGTTCAATTTTAATTAATTAAAATCTATTTTAGTTATTTTTTTTATTCTTAAAAACAAAACCAAACAAAACAAAAAAAAACTATTAAGACATATAAAACTGAAATTATAAAAGCAATTATTATTAAATTTTATTTTTAAATAAATAAAATATAAAAAAATGTTAAATATTTGAAATAAAATTTAATTTTAAGAAAAGAAAAAGAAAATATTTTATGCTGACCACCAAAAAATGCATATATATTTACATGAAATATATAAAATGAATTATATATATAGTATAATAAAATACATACATATATAATATACCACTCATATACAAAGAAAGGAATAATAAAATTCGTAATTATTAAAATGAGAATTAATTATTTAAACAAAAAAAAAAAAACAAAAATATGAATAATAAATGATTATAATTATTAAGTAAGAAAGTATTTCCTTTGTTCTATAAAAAAAAACAAAAATAAAAAAAAATATTTAACCTTAAAAAAGAACAAAAAACATATAAAAAAAATTAAATAAAATTATTTAACCTTAAAAACTAAAATAATAAATACATTAACTATAGACGTTTGTTTGTTTGTATTTAAAGTGTGTGGCTCTTAAGAAATTCTGATTCTGAAATATTTGTAATACTAAAAAACAAACCAGGCAGTAAAAATAAAATAAAAATATAATAACATGAAAAAAAAAGAAATTCAAATCGTTTTGGAAAATACTTGTTATTAAAATAAAATAAATATTAAATAAAACCAACCAAAATTTGTATGTAAGTTGTGGTTTTATTATAAAAAAAAAAATAAAAAAAAAATTATTAATATGATATATTTATGGGTATTAAAACTTAATTATTTATAACAAAAAAATAAAATAAAATATAATAAAGCTTTTCAAGATAATATTTGGCTTATTGGACTTTTTTCTAAACGAGTTCCTTTAGGAAAATTAATAACATAGTTCGAGTGACTGACTTGATTTCAAATTATTTTTCGTATTTAAATTTCCAATTCATCGTAACCTACGTTCAATGAAAAGTTACACATTTTAAGCGTCAAAAAGTTGTATTGATTGATAATATGTCTAACATTTTTAGGCTCAGTACAATCAAGTCCTACAAATGAAGAAACTAAAATAACACAAGCAAATCTACACTTACCAACAGCGTGGATTCATTTAGGACATATAAATACTCTGAAAGTGTACTGCTTCTTATGCCCGTGAAACATGTTCATATAAAATAACTGTTGAAGCTATGAAGAATCGAGATTCCTATGAAGTGATATCCCTATGAAATGCTGTCCATCCGAATGGTAGATCTTGTAATAAAAAACATCGTTACCAGATAGTTTTCTGCTTTCAGACCAATTACCGAGCAATCTTGTAATAACTTCTTGATAATTTCGGTAAGATTTCATTGTAGAAACCTCGTAAAACTTAACCACATGAGGTCCGCTTTGAAAATCATTTTTTTATTAAAATTCAACATTTTATATGATTGTGAAGCATGGAGCGCTATCAATATTTACAAATTTCTAAAAACTGTTGTCTTGCTAGGATCATGGGCATTTTCTCACTGATATGTCTAACCACAAACGTGGCCAAATTACGGAATAAGAGCCGCAAATGGCAATGGATTCGTGACATTCCTATATGGTAATTGAATGATATTAACAAAAGAGAAGAGCTCCAGCCTATATATGAAGAAGAATTGAGGCCGAAATAAACAGAAGCGCTAAGAGTTGAAAGGAATTATAAAGAATTATCCTTCATATTTCCAGTCGCTTATTCAGACTTGCAAGATACTAACTCAGAAATATGCCAACAACTTAGTGACCACGTGTTTTAATTCCATATTCAGTACAGCACAAGAGCGAATAGTATTGTTATGAAAAATAGCTTTTAAACTACATACTACACTCGACTACAAAAATAGAGGGATTTTGAACGACAAATCGTTTGACATGTTATTTAAAAATGAGGCACAGAGTAAATTAAATTACATATTTAAAGCAAGGACAGCAAAGAACACGATCCAAAACTACATATCGTCACCTGAAATGCAAAACAACGGATCATCAAAAAAATGAAAATCGGGTTTTTGATTGATTATGATTCAATAGATAAAAATACACGTCTCCAAAAAAAATTATGCATCTGCGTCAAAAAATAACGATTTTATAAAGAAAATTGAAAATAAACTACAATGTGTTTAGAAAAAACCCTTAAATTAATTACATTTTTTGTTTAATTAAACCGAATTTTATGCAATAAAACACAGTAAATTGAAATATTAACAAAAACAAACAACTCCATTGCCTTTTATTAAACCTCATTTAATCGCTTTTCGATTTTTTTCGCATTTTCCACTTCATATTAAAATTTGTTCATTGATGATACGTCATTTTGTTTCAGAAAATTTAATTTCAAAATAACGTAACAAACATAACTTCAACACGTTTTTGAAAAATATTATTTTTTCTTCTGGAATTGATCTCCTATCCTTTTTTGAGCTTACTTTCAAAATTTTTCATTTCTAGATGCAATATTTTCCATTTTATAACGTTTTTTGCTTCTCCTGTAAAATTGTGAAAAGTGATGATACGTTATTTTGCATTTTAGGTGACGATATGTACACATATGCTCAAAATAATAGATACACCTTATTATAAAATATTAAAGACACGTTAACTGTAAAAATACCTTCGAAAACACAGAGAGAACTATTTTTTTTATTATAGTTCCATCTGAATACATCTTTAAAACAAAAAATTTTACAACTACATGCATTTATTTAAATATAAAAAGTGAAATTCCGGTGAATCCACAAAAATTGTTGCTCATAATAATAGATACACTTGACTTGTTTATAATTTTTTTCATAGTAAATTACATTTTTGACTGATTTTTCATTGTGTTTATGTGAAACGGTAAGAATAATTTCATTTTGATATAAAATTACATAAAAATCAAAAAATATTTTAAAGAAAATGGAAGGAAATTATCATTGAACTGAAGGAGCCGGAAAAGTTGTTCAAACCATGAGGAATTACGGACAATCATTGAGAAAGATGTCGAAGAACTTAGGAAGGTCTTTACACTTTGTGTAAAACTCATTTAGCAAAATAACATGGCAGAATCTCGTGGCAGACCTAAGAAAACCAGCTCAGAAACAAAAAGACGAAGAAACGTATTGGCAAAAAATGACCTCCTCAAGTCCTATGATGCTATTTCGGCTTGGATTTTTATTGAAAATAGTCCAACAACAATTCGTCTTTGACTTTTGCAAGCGCATCTTCCAGGAAAACCTCACTGAAAAATTTTTACTAATGGGTAAACGGAAGAGAGACTACAACTTGCTAAGGAGCATTTACTATGGTCTGGAAAATATGGCGATGTATTATATGGGAGTGATGAAACCGAAATAAATTCATTTCTGAACGAGTTTGCCATCGTGTTCAAACGAATTTAATTTTATTTCATTGCTTCAGATTATCTTTTATTACTTTTTCCGCCATCTGCTCTATCTTCTGTTTGTTCTGTTCTATTATTGTAATCTCTCTTCGGTTTACCCATTAGTAAAAATTTTCCAGCAAGTTTTTCCTGGAAGATTCGCTTGCAAAAGTCAAAAACGAAATGTTGTTGAACTATTTTCAATAAAAATCCAAGCAGAAATAGAATCATAGGATTCGGGGAGGTCATTTTTTGCCAATACGTTTATCCGTCTTTTTGTTTCTGAGCTGGTTTTCTTAGGTCTGCCATGAGATTCTGCCATGTTATTTCGCTAAATGAGTTTTACACAAAGTGTAAATACCTTCCTAAGTTCTTCGACATCTTTCTCAATGATTTTCCGTAATTCCTCATGGTTTGAACAACTTTTCCGGCTCCTTCAGTTCAATGATAATTTCCTTCCATTTTCTTTAAAATATTTTTTGATTTTTATGTAATTTTATATCAAAATGAAATTATTCTTACCGTTTCACATAAACACAATGAAAAATCAGTCAAAAATGTAATTTACTATGAAAAAAATTATAAACAAGTCAAGTGTATCTATTATTATGAGCAACAATTTTTGTGGATTCACCGGAATTTCACTTTTTATATTTAAATAAATGCATGTACTTGTAAAATTTTTTGTTTTAAAGATGTATTCAGATGGAACTATAATAAAAAAAATAGTTCTCGCTGTGTTTTCGAAGGTATTTTTACAGTTAACGTGTCTTTAATATTTTAGAATAAGGTGTATCTATTATTTTAAGCACATGTGTATGTATGGTAAATTATTTGTACTGCTTGTTGTATATCAACTTGAAACGTGTGAGTATTTTAAATAAATATTATCTTGAAAATATTTTGAAAATTAAATTTAAATTTCATATTTAGGTTAAAGGCTTATAAACCAAATGTATTTGTTAGAAGAAATAATAAAACCAAAAAAAAAAAAAAATTAAAAACAATGGAATTCTCAAGGATATTTATGCTCATAAATGTATTTTTGTTATAAACGTTGGTTTAATTAAATGAAAAAAAAATAAATTAAATTATTTAATAAAAAAAAAACAAATATAATAACAACAACAATTTAAATTAAACAACATATCAAACACAAATAATTTTACCAGGTCAATAATATAAATTTTAATAAAAAAAGAATGCAAATTAAAAAAAAAAAATAGAAATCACACGAAACTCATGAGTGACAGACAACAAACATCTTAAAATAAATAATAATAATTTTTTTTAAGAAAAAAGAAATTCAAATTCAATTTAAAAGAAAAAGTAATAAAAAAAAATTAATTAAAATATATATAAAAATAAATTAAAAAAATATTTATAAAACATAAAACTTAAAGAAAAGATATATACTAACTTTATATTCTTTAATGTTAAAAAAAATAAAAAAAAAATAAAAAAAAAAAATAAAAAAAAAATATAAAAAAAACAGAATAAAAGGTGAGTCAAATTTTGTATTAAAATAAATTCCATAAATTAATAATAATATTAATAAAAATATAATAATAACTTAGAACTAGTCTTCCAATAATAATCTATTATTTCCTAAACTTAAAATACTTACAATACATACATACATATATACATATACACCATAGAAAAACTATAAAACTAAAACTATTCTTTACTAATATTGTACTCTCTCTACTCTACTCTACACACCATAATCTTCAACGTAACTGGTATTGGCAAATGAAAATTTTGAAAAAACTTTCCTAAGAAATTATGGTAAGTAGAGAGATCAGAAATGTGAAAAAAAACTGGCAATAATAGCTATCACTACCTTAAAAGCCAGCTACATATTTTAAATTTTAAATATTTAATAAAAAATCTTTAATAAAAAAACAATTAAAATTTATTTAAAAAGAAATTTATGAAAATTTGAATTAAAAAATAGAAAAACAATGATTTAGTACAAGTTTTTGCAACGATAAATATAAATTCAATATATGTATTGTAAATTAAATTACATATTAATTTTGATAATCCCACACATACACAGATTTTGTTTAAATAAAGCAAATTTTCACAAGGCAAAGTATAAGTAATAAAACAAAACTATAACCAAATATACGATCAACTGATCTGAGATTCGAAGAAAATAGTAATGTTTCCTTACGGTCATTTTAATTTAGGTTGGCTTAGGTAAGAGATCTCCGATCTCAAGATTATTATTCCATAGCATTGAGTCTTTCATTAAGCGCTTAATATCTTTAAATTTATATGTTGTAGCGTTATGTAGATGGTCGAATCTAATCATTCTTACATATGCGGACATGGTCCGCAAACCATTGCTCTAGATTCTTTTTGTGAAGGTCAAGACCGAAGCAGCACAGTTAATAGAGTATCCATTAAAACGCTTTGTAAGAGGATAAGATTACCGCCTTTGTCTTCTCTCATTTTGTGCCAGCTAATGCCGTTATTAAGCTCTTATTTTTGAATTTCACATTTCCATGGAGAAGTGAGGCATGTTATCAAAAACAACTTTCAACATCTTGGGCTAGCGAACAGTTCGGATAGAACTTGGTTTCTCCATGAGGTGAATAAGGTCCCCAAGAAAGTTTCAGGTTACGGTTTTAATGAGATTTTGCCAGCGAATTCAAGTACTCAGAGACAGTTTAACCCTTTCACCAGAGGTGAAGAAACTGATGTCATCGTTATAAGTGACGATGAATGCCTCAGTGGTGGATGTTGGTGAAAGACAGAGACGAATACGAATTGCGGAAATAATAAATATTGCACTCTTGTGAATCTGTTCATTGTTAAATCGCAACTTTCTGAAACTTCCCTCATAATTCAGTGCAACAAATGTGGATAGGGCTTAGAGGATCATTATAGTTAAAGGCTAATTCGCATACAACCGCGAAACTTAAGAAATCCCCAGAACAAACAGTCTAATGGAGTCAAATTACAACACAACTATTGCTTAATGAAACTTTTTCCGCCGCCCTCAATTTTCAGTATTTATCTTTTAAAATCATTGGCAACCTCAAATGTTGAAGCAGCGACATGTTCAAAGAAGATTTTGCATGTCTCTGAAATGCTGCTTGAACGTCTTTGAAAGAAATTCAGACAGACATAATTCTTTCCTTTATTTAAAATTCTGTTTTTCTTGCCTTGTGATAAAATAATAAGTTTTGCTCTTAATAAATTAAAATAATTAATAAAAAAATAAATGATTAATAATGAAGAAAAAGTGCATTATATTTGAAAACTGATCAACTAAACTACGATATATAACGACACATAAATTTGTATTTAATAATTTAGTTTTTTTGTAAAAAGTTTTCCTTTAGAGATCAAATATAAGTATTATTTATTATTAGTTAAAAAAATACAGTGGTGTTTGATAAAATAGTGCCACCCATCGACTGAAAATAACGATCATCACCGTTCGCACATTCGTTTCGTCTGTCTAAACAGAACCTCAGAAGTAATAATTGGCCTAACTGTCATTGAATCAAATAGTTGTGACGAATAACAGCAATGGTATACTTATGATGTCATTGGCTTAAGCAATGGTAGCTTTGCTAGGTTAGCGAACTAACAAAAACTTCTGTTTTTTGGAACGAGTATACTCGTCAGTTAAAGGGTTTAAACTATTAATTTGTTATATTTCAAACATCTCTTAGCTATTTAGGTTTATTTCAAGGAACATCTCTAACAAGACAATTTAAACTTTTTAATTCAATTTACTTTTTTTTTTAAACCTTTAGCTAGCGTGCGTCTATTTCAACCGAACACCACTGTAATACATATATAAACAATAAATAAATCCTTAGTTTTCTCTGAACTTGAAATTAAATAATTGCTAAAGGGGATTAATTAATATTATGATATTGAAATTATTGCCTTTTTTCTTATAAAAAATTATTTAAATCTTTTTATTTTTTTAATTTTTCTTTGTATTATTTTTAAAATTAAAAAAAAAAAAAAAATTATAGAGTAAACAAAAAAAGAAATAGTAATTATAAGTAAACGATGTGGTGATTTTAAATAAAAATAATTGTTTATATACAACACATTATATATATATTAAAAAAAACAAAAAAAAAACTTATATAATATATATTTATACACCCTGTAATTCTTTAGTATATATACTATACATATACATATATACTCAATGTATACCTTATATATGATTGTATATTCTCTTTAGATCAAATATATATATATATACTTATTTAAACAAAAAACAACAACAATAACAAAAATAATTATTATAAAATGAACGCCTATATACTCGAAATGTTTTGCTTTTTTCCTTAAAAACAAAAAAAAAAATATAAATTATTTTAAAATGTTTATAATAATTTTAAAGAGAAGTATTAAGAGAAATATAAGAAAAATAAATATTATCTTTTAATTAAAAAAAAAAAAAAAATGTTTGTCGAAAAACTTTTATTGCAATATTCGAATATGTTCGAAAACGAAATCGAATTTGTTTACAAAACTAAGTTAAGTATGAAATAAATATTTAAAAAACTTTTTATTAAATTATATTGTAATGTACTCGTATTCCAATAGAAACGTAGTTGAACGCACCTGTTGTAAATCTAGACGTCATTGTAATTGGTTATTAATTGTTTTCATTTTAATTTAATTTATTAATTGTACTTGTGGTAGTACTTTGCTAATTAATATATTTAGTGATGTAATAACGTAATGGCTTTAGATTTTCTTTTTTTTTTAACAAAAATGTTTTTAAGTAGTTTGTATGTAAAACCTTTGAAATGTCAAGAAAAATTCTAATTTTGTAGAAATTTAATACGAATTCTTTTGTTTTCTTTTTTTTTAATTGTTTTTAGTAAAAAAAAAATGTTTTCAGTTCCCGTATCATAAACTAAAAATTGTAATTGTTTGATGCCAAGTGGTCTCAATAACTCGAATTTTAAACACCTAAAATAATTAAAAATTAAACACTTTAATCACGTTCAAACGATGTCATTGCCTAGCTTTTGAACCCATGAGATTACAATATTTTTTTAATGATACTTTACTAGTCTACAACTAGTTCGAGAGGAGTGGATTAGATTTAGATAATAAATTCAGTAGTTTTAAAATAAAGAGCGGTTAGGATAATGCTCCTCATTTTAATGTGGATGGGATAAGCGGACTTATTTTGTATGCTACAGAAGCACGAGATTTTTTCAATAGTCTCAACCACTTCAAGTCACTTTTGGACATGGGCAAGTGGCAGTAAAAGCAATTGTAAATAGGCTCCGCTAACAGCATACTTATTATTGTAACTATATAATAGTCAACCCAGCACTATCACTGAGCCTGCCACTTCCTTCGAATTAAAAGGACTCCTTGAGCTAACATTTCTCAAAACTACTCCCAATACATGCAAAGTCTTCAGAGCCAACAATACAATAAGAAAAGAATAGAGTGATGTATTCTGAAGTTTGTCAGGGCAATAGGATTGGTTCATACATTAAGTATACCCTATAAAGCATGAGGGGAATACAACAGATCGTATGATCGTAACACTTTGGAACCTCTTCACCACAATAATTATAACAAGAGCCTTCCGGACACTTGTGGTCATAGAAATGTCTGATATCGTCACCAGCTGAACACCACGCCTAATACACCAAGTAAGATATCGAAGCATGGGAAATATAGAAGTGAGCTAAAATGTTGCATGGAAGGCTGCAAGCAGAATTTCTAAGATACTCTTAGTATGTCCCATATATGGAGACAATCAACAGCTTATTTGAATATGTATGAGTGAATTTAGTAGGATGACAGTATAAGCGACTTATCAGACAAATTACATCGGATACAGGACTTGAGCAGAACACGATTTTTAATAGGACTTTGCCCAGCTTCTGGACATATGTATGTATGTGATGCCAATGTAATACTCTGAAGCTACACGGATATGGGAAAAAACATGAGCTTGTTAAGTCCGAATAAAATGGATCTGAATAGGTGCGAGGAATTAAAGCGGTGGACTTATATGAATCCATTTTACCAGAGACTAGTTATCTAATTAAGGTAGGACTAACGCATATCGCGTCATTCGTATATCTAGATGAAGGCAAATTTGCGTGGGTTCTGAACATTCATTGAACATTCTCATCTTTTCCTTGCGATAGGCCTTCAGGGACACATACGAGGGCAATACACAATCTTCAACATGATGTACAAATTCTCGGACATTTAATAGAATACTTTGCTGAACACATTTACAATTACGACTGTCTCATTCTATAACGTAACTTTACAATAACTTGGGAAATGTATAAACTCCTGTGTTTCATACAAACAGACAGGAATCTGTTCTAGTACGGATACTTCTATTTCTAAAATTTCATAAAATTTCCTTATAATTTTATTAATTAGGTTTTTATTAATTAGTCTCCTAATTTCATTCGTTAGCAGATTAAGTTGTTTTTATTCATTTTTTTAAATAATGACGAAAGAAAATGTGTTATTGATGGACTGTAAAGCTAATGACTTTTCTTTTTAAATACGACTTTATGAAATGGTATTCATGAAATAAATATTTGGTGTTCTAATTAAATATTATAAATGTGTCTGTCATGCGAAGGAAAAATAATTCAAAAATTTAAATAAGACAACAACAAAATATAAAGTTAATCCCCAAATAAAACCTTAATTAAACTACAAAATGTTAACATTTCTATACAATATAAATATGAAAACAAAAAGTAATAAAAAAAAAGTATTAAATATTTGAAACGATATCACCAATTAAAAATGCCTTTAAAAAGAAAAAAAAATTATTATTATTAACAAATTAAATGTAACTACAATATGAATAATAATTTTTTTAAACCCAAAATACCTTAAAAAAAACAAAACAAAAGCGAAACCAATTAAAACCTTACGCTACTATACATTTAAATATTGAAATAAATAGAAAAAACATACAAAAGAAATTAAAAAAAAAAAAACAAAACTAAATAACGAAACATACACACTTAAAAACAAAAGAAAAAAAAACGGACAATATCTCTTTAACTGGAAGTTATTTAAAATAATTACAAATAAAATAAAATACAAAAACAAAATACATTATTATCTATACAGACATTAGTTGTTTTTAAAACATATTTAAATACATACCATGAAAAAGAAAGCAATACTCGTAATTTAAATTAAAAACAAAAAATAATAATGAAAAAATATAAATCATTTATAATTAGTATCATGCATATTAACAAAAAAAAAAAAGGAATTTGTGTAGAAATATCATTCAAAAGAAATATTATTATATGCTTGTTATAAACAAAAACAAAAAAAAAAATGAACTTAACTTTGGTGTTGAATTCAAAAACTTAATCAATTAACAAAAATAAATTTATAAATAATAAATTAACAGTATTTAATATACATATATAACTACAGTATATAGTACGTTATATAACTTAAGTATAATGGTAGTTTTGTGTTGCCCTTACTTTTCACCACACTATATGTTTGGCTCAATATGTTAATAATTTATAACAAAAATTAAAAATAATAATAATTGTTCAATGCATTATTAAGTATTAAATAATAACTTTAAAATTAGCTTTTTGTTTCCTTTTTTTATTTCAAATTTAATTTAATGTAATACCGCTTTTTATAGAATTTAGTGTATTTTAATTAAATATTATATGATATTTAGTTGCTCCATGTAATACACATAGTTTAACTCAAAAACATTTTCCGTAAATATTAGTTAATAACAAAAAAAAAAAAACATAAATAAATAAAAAACCTTAATAAATAAATGTAGTATTTGCTAACGATAAACAAAAACAAAAAAAAAGTAATAATATGTAATAATTAAAACAAATAGAATACAATTTTGAAATCCCCCAGTACACTCTAATTAAAAGAATATTATTATAATGAAAATATATTAACAATTATTAATAAATAATTTGTAGTTTTAATATTTCTTTTTTAGTTATTTTTTTTTTAGACCGAATAGAAATAGAAAAATTAAAACAAAAAAAAAAATCACCAGTAGCAGTACTAAATAGCTAAATAATTGATATAGTTTTGTAAATAATATTTTGCACTTTTTCTTATTTTATTTTTATACTTTTTACATCTCTTTAGCTAGCGCTGTTTATTTTAAAACATTTCTAAAGTTTTATATTTTCAGCATTGATTGAAAAATGGAGAACAAACTAAGAAATTCATTATTTTTCTATGAAATTAAAGACCTAATAGAATGCTTTCAGAAAGCCCTATGAAGTGATCTACATTGCCAGTCCGGAGTGAAATTGATCAGTTTTTTGAAGAGAAAAAAATCGTAAAGAAAATCATTCACCTGGAGAGCAACAACGAACAGATAGAGCTGAATTTCGAACAGACAAAACTAAAGGATTCTATGTACAGTAGAAGTCCATTAGTCCGGCATCGCTCTGGAAAATTGTAAAAATTTTGAATTTCTACAAAAGTATGTCTTTAAAGCAAATAAAAACGCTCGAGAGCTATTCGGAAGTTTTCGGGGTATTTCGGCATCATTCGGAAGCGCTCGGTATTGTTCGGAAACTGAGGCTAGTACTAGTTACAGTGCTTCAGAAATTTGATTCCTATATCATTAGAAATACATTTTATACTAAACGCCAAAAGTCAAGAAAACAAAAAGAAATTCGTGGCTTTTTTCGTACGTGTACATACATTATATGAAATTTGAAATACGTATTTTGAAATACGTATACGTATTTCGATGCCTTAATATAGAAAGGTCATATCTCGTTTTTTTTAAAAATTGGGGTTTTTACATATTTTGGTAGATAAAACCCCCGTACACATCCTCTGAAAAATTCAGGTTCCTATGTTGACGAATGGTTGACTTACAGTAATTAAAAGAAACATAACATAACATATTTGTTTTAGATTTTATTAAGTTTTTTCCTTCTCCTGTAAAGTACTGAAAATGTAAGATACGACCTTTCTATATTAAGCCATCGATTTGCATACTGTATTTGTAGCTTAATTACTAACCTAATTGTTCTTATAACTACCGCCCGATAGACCGGAATTTTCGGTAGTCCGACACTAAGCCAGTCCCGAACTTGCCAGATTATCGGACTTCTACTGTATAATAAAACATATTTGTTACGGAATATAGCTTAAGTCTATTTAAAAACCACTAACAATTTGGGCTTATAAGGTAGAAACACCACCAACATTCGGAAACCAGATTCGTTTCATTGAGGTTATTACGTTGTCGAAAGTGTATCAAACGAACAAACAGTTACTACGAACCAAATAAAACAAAATAGGTAAAACGGACGATGCAGAGTCAAAGAATATCCAAAAATTAAGAAGAAAGAAAAAAAAAAGGAAATGAAGATTATCTCACAAATCGGCAAGTACCAGAGATGAAGCTCTCAATATCAGAAATCATAGCACTAAAACCATTGAAGAAACCCCAATCAAGATTCTTGAGTTTTTGCTCAACTTCTCAACGGGCTCCGTCTGCCCCACGTTATTACAAAATCTGCAAAATGAAAGGGTGTTCCTGTCCCACATACCTATTTGCCTATCGAAACTGAGAAAGGATGGCCTATATTCGGTTTTCAAAGTTCATTTTTAGCCCACGTTAATGACACAGGGCTACACATTTTTTTTTTCACTTTTAGATAAGGATATTTCGAAAACCTGCGGTGATAGAGCAATTCAGAGCATGACTGTAATATAATGCTCAACGACTAAAACTATGTATGAATAACGTTGGTGCACGTCGTGGCTATGAGCGAATTTCTGGTAAAAACTGGTGTAAACACACGTTTTCATATTATGTATAAGATAATTTCAAGCTCTATTCGTATAAAAATTTATGTTTTTCTTTACAGTTGGAGTTAAATTTTTTTTGAAATATAATTTGTTTTATACTGTACTACAAGATACATACATATATGTAAAACTGTAACTGAACTTACCTCAGCATGTTTTAACATAACTGTTGGATGAAACATGCTTGGATATTCGAACCAACCAGCAATGGGTGCTAAAAAAAAAGAGATACAAAGAAATCAATAAAAACATAAACTTGCATTAGTAAAATTCTCAAACTTACTCAAATTGGATCTGTGACGGCATAGTAGTGACTGTAAATAAATAACAAAATGTGTATATTAATAGATTTTATAAAGATATAAAAAAAATATAAAATCAATCAACTTACTTTTACAGGAGATACTTGACATAAGGATCTCCCAATACGAGCATTTAAGAAAGATAACGACATTATTATGTACCTAAGTAAGTTAAATAATAACTATTATTAAAATCAATTTAATATAATATTTATAAATAATTTTTTTTTAATTATTATTTTATTTGCTTTAGCATATGTTTAATTTTTGTTTGTTAAACTTTTCCTCTTTGCTTAATTTTTTTCCAGCCATGACGAGTATACTCGATGAAAGCGGGGAATAATTTTCCAATTATATCAACAAATCAGACAATGAAATCTTGATCTATACATGTACATATTTTATTCTTTATTGATAAATAAAATTTATTTCATTAAAGATAAATAAATTGATAATAAAAAGCGGCTTTAAAAATTTACATTTTTTAGAATTTTGTTTGTACTCCTTAAGAATAAAAGAAAATTTTGTCGATTGATTGCATAATGATCAGAATGTAAGAAATGTTTTATCTACTTATATACCGAGTGAACTCTTTCTTTAAGGAAGGCATATAAAACACTCTCGTGATAGTTTTGTGTCAAACTAATATGGGCTTCTGGTCAAAGGGAAACCCAGCTGATAGTATAGCTGACGAACTTTCTAAAACAGGCACACTCCTATGGAATACCAATTCATATAGGAAGAGGAGATAGGTACACCTATTACCTGTCTATTTGGCTATATTACTTATTGCCGTAGTCTAGTAGGTAGTGTCTTCGCTTTTTAGACGTAAAGCCCGAGTTCGAAAATGAAAAAAAAATATTTCTTCGGTGACTTCCTCTCAGCAGATTTCTGGCAAAAAAAACCTGCCATGAAAAAGTTTCTCAAAATCTGTCGTTCGGAGTCGACATTAAACTGTAGGTCCCACCACTCAAGTATAAAATTAAGACACACAACATGAGTGGTGCGATAAGCTAGGCCGTAATCCTAACTGAAGGTTTGTAATGGCCAATTATGTATGTATGTATGTACTTATTGGGCGCTGAATAATCCTAGGCGGTGAAAGAATATTCCTACTTAGACTGAATTTTGCTCAGTAGTCATTGTATAAGAGTTTTAAATCAATCAAGGAGGAAGAAAGTATTGAATCCCTTTTTTCCAATGTCAGCCTCTAACGAAACAATCGCTACTAAATATCGGATCGATCCCTAAATATGTTCATTAAACCTTCAGTTTGATTTTCAGATTAGTTGGCAGTTATGACAGTTGTATTTAATATTAATATTCCTTTGACTGTCGACCAAAATTGAGGCAAAAAGGTTAATAACTCACTCGCATTTGACCTAGAAGCTGTGCTATCGCTACTTCAACCAAATAAAGGGCCTTGTTCAATTCTGAACAAATTTTCATATACTATGTGGAGAAAAATCACTTATGCAGTGGAAGTTCTCTTAATCTAGGGATTTTTCCGCCATATTAAGGATCCAGATAACATTCAAAAACTAAACACGTTTTGCAGACAACAATTTATATATGTACTCACCACTAATAAAATACACTTGAATGTAAATTTTAATAAAAGAAAATATTTACAATTTCAAAAATATTATAAAAAAAATTCTTCACAATAGAATTTTGCTTATGAAATAATGACAAAAAACTAAATGATAAGAACGTAAAAGTAAACTTGGTAATCAAGAATCAAGCAATAAAAACATAGAAAACAAGTTTAAAATTTTGAATACAGTGGTTTTAAGGTATGTTTTTTCAAAGTATTTCCAGCAATAAGAAAAACTCACCTCAATGGCATATCTTAAAATGTAATGGTAATGGTTCCAATTTTATTTTCTTCACACATAGATATGATTTAATTGTGGTTTAGTCCAAAAGCTATGAAATTTGATAATAACATATTAGTAAGGAAACAGAAAAAATTTCAACATTTTAAACTTACCCAAGACTATGTCGTATTATCCATTTTTCGATTCCAGAACTGAAGTTAAAATGATACAAACATGAAACAGTGGGGCAATTCACACAACTTTGTATCGTGTATGTTGTATTGAATACATTTGTTTCTTTGTGAACGCTCAATGCTATGCTGTATTGTGTATTTCGTGGCGTTCAAACAATTTTATAGCCCGAAATCAATACAACTTTTAAAAACATATGGAAAAAATGTGTATAAGTGTATTGGATTTTTATATGAAAATTATCAACAACAAGCATACACAGTTGTATGTCCTTCCAACAATACAATGAATACAAGGATACAACGGCTTGTGTGAATTGACCAATTGATTTCCATGAAACCACAGCATTGCAGCAGTCTAATTAATGTTAATAAAACCTATGTGGCAATGTTATATTGACATCATATTTCAAATTGAGATGAAATACTGTTAAAATTCATATTTCAAATAAAGGCCTTCATGCCTTTTCCAATCGTCTTTTAACAGCAGTGGGGGGTTCGTGTCAAAAGTTGAATAGAAACTTATTTTAATTACCACAAGGGGACTCTCACGTAAGAATATGTACACATCACAAGCAATTCTGTATAGCATTCTCCACCAAAGCTTTTCAAAGCTTTCTATAACATAACGAAACGTTAAAATACATAAACATACATATAAATGTTAATAATAGATTTTAATATTTAAACCTTTAATGGTTTTACTATCCGAATTTTTTTTTCTCAATTGATTATTCTTAATTTGTTTATATAAAATTCTCGTGTCACGGTGTTAGTGGTTAAACTCCTCCGAAATGGATCGACCGATTTTCATGAAATTTTGTGTGCATATTGGGTAGGTCTGAGAATCTATTTTTCATATCCATCTTAAGAGGGCGTGGCAAATCGTTAAAATTGAATATTTAAATACATATTGATCGTAGACGAATAAAATTTGGTGGATAAGTTCGTGGAGTCGACATCGACAATCCCACCAAAAATAGGCGCGACAACCCTCCCCCTTCAAGTGATACCTATAACTCTTAAACTACTGAACCCATTTTAACTATTCTTTTTTTGTTCGAAAGCTTATCAGGTTTATATGGTTTTAAAAGAAAATTCGATATAGCAAAAAGTAGGCGTGGCCAACCTTTAAAATTGAATATTTAGGGACATAATAATCGTAGACGAATGCAATTTGGTGGGTAAGTTCGTAGAGTCGATAGCGACAAACTCACCAAAAATGGGCGTGGCAACTCTCCCCTTTAAGAGATCGGCTAATTCGATGGTTTATAACTACATATGTACATATATAACTTCGTCAGCGCTATTACAATAAATTATTACAATAAATATATAATGCGACCTGTTTTGGGCAATAAAAAAATCAATTTTGAACGCGACGAAGTTCGCTGGGTCAGCTAGTTTGTTTATAAATATTTAAATACATTTTTTGAAACAGATTCACATGTACATATATAGATTTTTACTGAATCACTTAAGCATTTTACGTCATTTTAATATATTGTTATTAAACATTAATTTATGTATAATAAAATCTGAATTCGAATTACCTTCATGCATCGGTCATGCAATTATTGACCAATGATTTCGAAATTGTTAAGGTAAAGATACTCCCTTTGCAATATGTTATCATACCAATGTCCATTACCTGCAAATGATGCAATTATTACCACAAATTCATTAAAACATTACCTCCTTCCAAGTATAGTATATAAACTTCATTAACGAAAAACAATGATGGAAAGAATAGGTTAGCTTAAATTTGCAGCCGCCAGAAGATATCTCACCGGACTCCAATCAAAGATTTCGTTTTAACACTATTTCTACCACGCAAAGATGTCATAGGAACAATAATTGACATCGTCATGGTTCAATATATCCAAGGTAAGGAGAAATCCACAATAAATAATAGACATCATCAAGGTCCTCTATATCAATGGTGAATATAGTGTGCCATATGGCAGCCAAACATCTGAGTCATTAATAACACAAGCCGAAAAGGTTTTAACTCCAGCCAAAAACCTTGTTTTTCGCCGTAGTTTAGTAGGTAGTGTATTGGCCTGTTAGGCGTCAGCCGGTGGTTTAAACCTCTGCTTAGATATATCGAACAAAATGAAATACTTCTTCGGCGATTTTCTTTCATGAGTCTCCTGACAAAAATTCTAAGAGTAAATAAAATTGTCATGAACAGTTTCTCAAATCCATAGTTTGGAATGAACATTAAACTGTAAGTACCGCCGCTAATGGATAAAATTAACAGACACAACATTGGTGGTGTGGGCAGCTTGGTTGTAATCCTTACTAAAAAAAAGTTGTAAAGACCAATGAGGTGAGTAAAATTCACGTTGATGGCACTTATAGTTTATATATCTCAAATGGGAGAGCGATAAAGCAATTCAGATGTCGGATTCCGATTCGGGGCACCAAGAATCTTTACAAAGGTATAGTCTGATTCCTTTTATTTTTTGAAATTTTGTTTTCTTCGTTTTACAAACTAAGAACTAAGTATCGAAAGACATGCCGAGAAAAAAATTTGCTTAGAATGAATATAAATTGGGATTCAACAACGACTCTTGCTTATCGGGTAGGACTAAGTATATTCTGGCAATCTGCAAAATTGAGCAATTGACCGATGTAGAGTTTCCATGGGACGTGGCAATAAGAACGAACACCTCCCATAGAAACTAATGGAAGTAATTTAATAAGACTAATTTCTCTCGCATTAGAGAATTGCGTTATATGATTATAATGATAAATTAAAGTAAGGAAGAGTGCCTTGAAGAACGGAAATCTATTTCCAATTTTATTATAAGAAATACAATAACCTTAAACACTTTTAGAGTTGGCTCGCCGTTTAGTTTACTTGATGACTAAATTAATGAAATTTTTTGTTTTGATGCCGTAGTATAAATCCCATCCTTATATATTTATTATAATTATTATTTTTTTGTTTTTAATAATTAATAATTGTACATAAATATTGACTGTTCTTTAGATCCATGTTCAAGTTGTATTAAAACTTTTACAGCTTAAAAATGATAAAGATGGATGGAAATGAGAAAAACGATAAAAGGAAATAAAGAGGGGATAAATTAAGAGGAGCGGAATCCATAAATATGTGTAACAGTTTGATTGTTTTTCCATTTTTTTTACTATTTTATTAATTAGGGATTAAGAGAGAACACTTTTCGTTTTCATTTCAGTATATTAAACAGTCGAAAAGTTTATCTGGGTAAAGAACAAATTTCACAAGATGTCAGTTCGCCACGATTGATAAAAGTACAATGATTGCAAGTCCAAGTAGCTGATTCGGTAACATCATTCTCATGCGCAGAACCGGCAGCAACGCTGCCGCCAGCGGCTGCCCGCACACTGGCCGGTGTCGAGGGATAACTAGTAGTGCCCCTAAGAACATATGGCAGTGTAAGTAAAATATTAAAGTATTGCAGAAAAAAAAAGAAAAATAAAAAGAAAAATAGAATTTTAAAACTTACCCACTGCCTGAAGAACTGGCATGTATGAGCGATTCTAATAATTTCCAAACATCTTCTTTTTTGAAAGCATATGCCATATTTGAATTATGATTACGCACAGCCTCTAATAATGGTTGCATGTGTTGGCGCAACGGCAACATGTCCATTTTGAAAAGGTAGAGCAACAAATGAAAATCGGAAATAGCCTCGAGAAAATCTTCATCGCCCCATTGCGATAGATACGTGCTCAAGGCATTAAAGTCTTGCAAATGGCCATCTAAGTAACGATTTTCTACAGGGAATGGCGATTTCTTGTCGTATTTTGTGAAAGTATATTGCGGCTGTAGAGGAGTGGAGGCCGGCACATCGACTAACAAATATTCAACAGGAAGAGGACGTGCCAAACGTTGAACCTCATTTCCATACTGGTCTTTTTCCTGTAAATATAAAGAAATAAATAAAGAAGAAATTAAATAAAGCTGTCGTTCTGTTGTAAAATAAGAAAAAATTAAAAGTAAAATGAAGCACATACATATTTGCATTTTATTTATTTATTTTGTTTATAATTCGTAAACATTTTGTATTTCAAGGTAAGTTGCAGCAGGATTTGGAGTGTGTCGTTAAGCAAATAACATCAACTAAACAGGTGTTAAAAATCATAGCTATAAGTATATAAAGTTCAAGGTTAAAAGTATTCCCCTTTATGCTCCCATTAAAAGTTATTATTAAACAGCATTTCATGCCACATAAAATATAAAGTCTAAGGTTAAACCGGTCGGTTTGTACATTCATTTAGATGTTGAAAAAGGAAAATTGAATGCATATTTGTAAACGCAGCGAAAACTGGGTCACCTATTTTTTTTTTTCTATTTATCGTTTCGGTAATCGTTTTTAAACGAAAGCTTTCAAGTTCATATGTCACCAAAGCAATGTGTTAACGAATGATGACAATGGAAAGCTTTTTATTGGAGTGATACATATCCCTAATTTCGTTAAAAAAAAAAACAAAATACATACATACGTATGTGTGGTAAAGGGAAGATGGGTGGTCTGTTTTTCTGTTTCTATACATAGACAAGGCTAAATTGAACAAGTCCAAGTACATTTTCGTATTATTGTATTGTAAATATTATATTTGAATGTTCATGGAGTGGAGTGGAGCAAAAGTATTTTCTTTAGATGGATGAGATAATCGTCGACAAATGTCATCATTTTGAATTTTTATGATTTTTTATTTTAAATTAAAATGTTTAGGTAAAGACAAAGGATACATACATACCTACATAATTGGCCATTACAACCCTTCAGTCAGGATTACGGCCTAGCTTCTCAACACCACTTATGTTGTGTGCGTTAATTTTATACATGAGTGGCGGGACCTACAGTTTAAAGTCGACTCCGAACGACAGATTCTTTGAGAGGTTTATTTACTCTCAGAGTTTTTGCCAGAAATCTGCTGAGAGGAAGTCGCCGAAGAAATATTTTTTCATATTTCATTTTGATGTCTGACCTGGGATTCGAACTACTCGGGTCTTTCATCTAATAAGCCAACACACTACCTACTAGACCACGGCAACAAGACAAAGGACAGGGAATCTATTAGTATCCTGGTAGGAATTTTAACGGGGCAATCTGCTTTGCGGAACAGCATCAGTGGGATCGTAGGAATCTCTTCCATTTGCAGTGTTAATGTGGTAAAGTGGCGAATGTTGAAACAATTGAGCCGCATTCTGTGAGTCAGAGGTGATGGCTCAAGATACTCTTGTTCTAAATTACTGAAAGATGTTGGTTTTTGTTAACAAACTTCACTTAGCGTCAGATTGAAGACAATCTTACTAAGCTCTTGGTGTAAGAAATTGCAGGATTGAGGCGCTTGGCATTCTATTATAAATCAAGCAAAGGACTAAAGGATTGTAATACATCCGCAAAAGAAGGGACAAACAAGCAAAACTAGGGCTAAATTAAAAGAATTAAGTAAAAAATTCAAATTTGAACCAAAACTGATATACAGTACGGCAATATATTTTAGCAATTTCATGAATTTTAGCCAAAAGTTTGTATAGTAATTTACATTTTATATATTTATTTTATTAATTTATTTCTGTTTTATTATAAAACAAGCAATTTTCTAATGTTTATCATAAAACGAGAAAAAAATAAGGAAAAGTATCAGATGACTGCATAGGTACTTCAAGGAAAGCGCTGAGTAAATTTAAAATTCAAAGTCCTAATATATGAAAATGTTATCCCTTGTATTTAGTAGAATATTTCTTTAGGTCAAGCACTCCATTTAACCCATTTGGAATTGAATGTACAAGTTTTGTTAAGTGTTTTCTGGTGGCACCATGAGCAAGTTTTTCGGTTGACTTTTTTTTTGAGGTTTAGTGATTACATGACCGTTCTTTCAAATGATCTCCTAAATACTCTCTTGATGTTATATCGGTACTTTGTGCAATAGTATTAAGCCTGTGAGAACTTTTTTTTGTCAAAATATATTGGTGTACTAAGACTTTTGCTGTCCACTGTACATGTATATAGTTACAAAGTAAAGTGAACTAATTCCTTACTTTTGGCGTACGTAGAAATACGGGAGTTTAATTAAATTGTATTCTTTTGAGTAGGCTTTTAAAATAGTTTGTAAAATAAAATATTTAAGAAGCGGAGATGCTTTTAAGTGTTGTTTTACTTCAACACACACAAGAGTAGTGTTGAATGTATACATACATGAATTAAGCGGACATGTTTTACTTCAACACACACAACAGTAGTGTTAAATGTATACATGAATTGAGATAATCACCACCTAAGCTTGATAGTCGTTTTCAACGGAACTATTCGAAAAGTTTTTAATTTGTATAATTAACAAAAAGAAAATTAATTTTGCAAAGAAATAAAGGAAAAGAAAACAATATTTTTTTGCAAATTAAACCATGCATATTGTAAATAAAACAATTACAACTCTTAGAGGCTGTTATTCTCAATTCTAGGAATAGATTTTATTAAAAAAAAAAAAATAAATAAAACAAAACAGAACGAAACAGTAATACGAAAGAAAGAAAAAAAATAGAGAGAACATTTAAAAAGCTTTCACAATACAGAGATAAATTTTCAAGCCCGCCATATAGTTAACAAAACAACGACAATAACGTACGCCACCAAGGAAAAATATCATTGACATTGCACTTGTTTGATGTAATAAAACCTTGGACTTGCTTGCCTTCCCAACGTTTATCTACTGATTTTAATTTCAGATATGACCATGTGCTAACACACAAAGCCATAGAGAAGAAGAAAAAATAAAAAGAAGAGTGTGATGCTGTTATGGCAAGAGAAGAAAAAGAGAATACGAATGCAACGAACAAAAAAACGGACAGGCAAAAAGGATGAAAAAGCTTTCTCATTTTGCATCCTTACGTTGTGATTGAAACAGAAAGAAGAATTATTTCATTGAAAACATTTACAATTTAGTTGTTGAACGATACGGAGGAGTTAGTTAAGCACAAGGAAAGAAGAAAAAAAAACGAAGAAAATTATTAATAATTGAAAACAAATTTTTCTAAATCTTGAAAACTTTTATGGCTAGAAACAAAACTAAAAAACTTTATTAAACGTGCATAAAGAGGCCATTTTAACACAAAAATTATTGGAATTAATTTTTTAATAGAAAGAAAAAAAAAGAAAAATAAATAAAGAAAACCTTCTCTATTATTGTAAGAATTTTTAAACGTATAAAACTAAAAATAAAGAAAAGAATGAAAATAGTTCCTATGCGATATTGTCAACAGCTGAGTGTAAATGTTTAGCAACACGTTACGTTTTTAACTGTTGCTCGTCATTATCGTGTTAAAAATAAACAGCAAAACCATTTCATTTTATGGTACTTAAAAATATTTACAGTACAAGTAGTTGTGCAGCAAAAATAAAGAAACCCAACGATTTTAAAGTGTAAAATAAATCCTCCTGCGTTTAAATAACTCCCCAATAAAATCAAAGTTCACCTTCGAAAGAAAAAAAAAGAAAAAAATTTATTCATTGATTCGTTCATTGTGTATACAATTACTGTGCAGCTAATAAATTTAAAACATATTTTATGATTTTATTACCTGTGATTTAATAGAAACGAGCAAAAATCTCCTTTTTTTTAACAGGGTAAGTAATTAAATTAAAGCCTGTGCTGCTACTGTTAGTGAAATGATTTGATTAAAAATGTTTCAATATTTTGCAATTCACAATGTACGGGGAGATTTAACAAAATGATAAATGCATTACATTTAAACCTTAAACGCTCTAATGGGTGTACTCGTATTAAACTTGCGCTTGCATTGTATAAAACTCAAGGCTAAGGTTACTGTATTAGAAACTGTATTTTGCAAACATTTGATGATATTTTTAGACACACAAACATTTTGTTTTTCAATGTCATTGAGTAATAGAGCACAAGATTTGAAGGATTTAAATTTGAGTTAAAAAAAGAAGAAGAAAATTAGCCTGCAGAACTGTTATTAAAAATCAAGGAAGATAAGAGGTCATACCAAAACTAAGTGACCATGGCTGAACTATAGAGTGTTTGAAATAAAGACCTAGAACTAGAATGCATGGCCACTTAATGTCATGTCAAAATTAAAAAGAAAAAAAATCAATCAATCATAATTTTCCGGAATACGATTCAACTCAAGATAATTGATATGAATTTTTCATGATTATAGAATATAATGGATGCTGAATCTAAGTAGGGTTGTCTATTGGAAGTTTTTTTTTACTTCTAAGACACAGACATCCTTATTTCTGCTAGGTTAGTGGTAATATGGCGTATACTGAAATTGTCGAGCACATTATGTGTCCTTAAAATATTGTTGCATAATATCCAGAATTCTAGACCATGGTTTCTTTAATGCCCTCGGGGCGTTGAGCTATGTTTGAAATTCTAACATAAACCGTTTCATCTCTTTTTACTTAGCTAATAAGATTATGTACTCTATATTGCTCCTTTGTTTTATTTTCCTTTTCTTTTGAAACTCATCTCTCCTTACATCTCTTATATATTCTTTTTTCTTTCATTTCCATCTTAAGCCTTTGCTATGTTTTATAATTTTTCTTTTCTTTCTATTGGTTAACCTGCGATATGAGAGGTACCTATCTATAATGGATCTTTTCTGGTTTCTGTGTGAAATTTTTGCGATTTATACTCATACCAGTTCAAGGCCTCAAGGCTTTCTAGATAGATTATTTGGATTTAGTGGCAGAGTCTTAATCGAAAACAATGGTGAACCTTTTTCCCGACTACATATTTAAAAACTACTTCACCACGCCAATTCTTGCTCGCATAATTAAAACTGGATAAATTCCCAGATGTGTTGAATATCTTCTCAAAAGTCCATTAGCTGCAAAAGACAATATTAAACTAGCCTCTATATACCATAGTAAGGTACTTTCTTTTGCAAGTATGAAGGACAAGTGCAACACACTTGGATCTATCTATCGTTGGCGCTCAGCTTCTTCGTATGTCTCTACATAATTCTTCTATTAATTAGTGTAAAGATCAGATTATATATATTGCCCCTGAATACATTTCAATAGTTAGACAAGCTTATGTGGAACACCAAAGAATATTCCTAATAAAATTCTAGGCCAATGTGTCATATGTCATATGCATTCCAAACAGTCTACAATGATAGGATACGGTAGTACAGGGATACAGACTGCTTTCTAGGCAATTACTCCTAATAAGTTACAAATAATGCAGTCGGTAGCATCTATGATACAAATGGATTTGAATAAATGCACGATAAATTATGTATCATTAAATTGTCAAATGAGTTTTTATAATGAAATCCTGGTTAAAAGTAAAGATTATTAACTACATTTATTTCTTGTAGTTAATTCAAGGTGAAGGTTAATAAACAGAATATTAAAAACAACGACTACGACAAGAAACAAAAATAAACCATAACAATAATAAAACGAAAGCTTTGCGTAAGGACATAAAGGATTCAATATCAAGGTTAGCAGCAATGTGAAATGTAGGTCTCTACACTATACACATATTAAGAGAATAACAGAGATAGATAGAGACAGAACGAGAAAGAGAAAGAGAGAGAGTGTGTCTGAGTGTATATGTGAGAGAGTAAATAAGAGAGTAGTAGTAGTAGTAAGCAAGTGTAGTAGTTGAAGAGAATATGCAATTGGGTTTTGAAAAATAGCCGCTTAGTAGAGGCAAAAAAGAAAAAAAAAGATAAAAATTAAAAGGGATAATGGAAGTTAAACAGCAATGCATCAACATGCTGCATACAGGTGTTTGCCAGTGTATAAAAATAGATTAATTGCAAACGTCAAGCGGTAAACGATAAAAGATGTGCCGCATGTTGTAACAATAAAAATAATATCATTATAATTATATGTATGTATATTGAGAAGAAGATATTGGCGGGTTAAAGATATGATAAGAAATTGAAAGAAAGAAGAAATTTATTAAAAACGATTATATACAAACAAGGTGTTGTAAAAAGACAACTACAATATAATTTTACGGATACTTTTTTACTTCTGTAAGATGTGACAACGCCGAAAATGTTTAGAAAAAATTGCCATTACATCCACAACAGACTAAAAATCGTAGAAAGCTTGTTCAAATCAATTATCGAAATTCTTAATTTACACGCAAATGATACGTCCATTTGGATCCTGATTTTGTTAAGCGTAAAAAATCTTTTGAAACGAATTTCCATCTGCGATTCGTTGATTAAAAAGAATAAATTCGAAATAAAAGGCAAATGTGATTAACAATGGTGTTCAAGATATAATGGCAGCCAAGTCAATATTGACAATTCGAGCTTATAAAGCCAATAATTGGATTGTAAGAAGACAATAAAAGGCCTGAGAGGAATTGGTTCTATAAGAACGACATCAAATCAAATACATCGACAGCGACTTGTCAAAAGCGACTCCTATGCATCAATGATTGAATGATTATGTTGAGGAAAAATTCTCCTTTAAAGTAGGATTTAAAAATTACGTCCTAGTTTTTTATGCCCCGAGTTTTTTTTTACCAATAGGAAAGAGTTTTTATATACATATTTTCCAAATGGTAACAACTTTAACTTTTCAAAGCAACAAGTTTTCGAATCAATTTTTTTGTTCTTGTGTAGGCTACGTAATTTTAAGGCTTCCATTATGGATATTTTTTTTTTTTGATTCTAGGTGGAGGTATACTTCTTCACACCTCCAACTCAACAATGCTAAATTAAGCCTTCAATTTTCTTACAAAAAAATCTTTTTACTACACTTTATACTTAATTTATAAAAATAAATTGCTTTGAAAGTTCCACAAAATACTAGTTTTAGTGGAATCTGAAACAATTCTCAACTGAACAGGTCACTCTCCATTTATAACAAAATCTGTGTTTTAATTTATTCAATAAAAGAACATTTTTTTAAAATTCAAATACATATTAAAAGAAATTTCTTTTCAGATTAAAAACAAAAACAAAAACAAAGAAAAAGCTAACAGAACATAATGGCTGTGTCACATAAAACCAATAATTTAATCAACTGTAATCGTTGCCATTTACCGTTTAACCTAAAGAATGCCGTGCCAAAAATGTTAACGTGTAAACATTGGTACTGTTTTAATTGCCTCGAATATTATTTGCATACGGCTAAAGACTCGGATAAATATATCGAATGCATACACTGTCAAAGGTCAATTGAAAATATGCAAGGCGTGTATAATCATGATAAACTGAATATGCAATTAATGCCACATAATAATAATAATAACAACCATCATAACAACAACAACAATATTTATTATAAACAGATTAATCAAATTAATAACAATAATAATAATACTAAAAGTGATAATAACAGTAGCAGTACAACATTATATGGTTGTGAAGATGAATTATTTATTCAATTGGACTATGAGCTGCTGCTTAATAATGGTGGTAACAAATCAAGATCGGCTTCATTGGCTTCCGAAGAGAATTCCATAGGCAGTTTTACATATTTCAATAATAACAGTAATCATATTGCCAATAACACAACAAATGGCTCTGATTTAGAGGGAAGTATACATTTCGGAAATCGAGGTATCAGTTCAGCAGTTGCGGAGAAAATGTTGCCGGGTGAAAATTGTTTCATACATGGCATGCCAAATACTTTATGGTGTCAAACCTGCCTAGCTGTGCTCTGCCGCGGATGTAATGCCGGGCTAGAGCATAAGGATCATAAGGTAGAAAATCAATTGGAGGCCAAAGAATTCTATCAGAATCGTGTCAAACAGGAATTTATGCAAATCCAAATGAGCGTTGAAGAAATGGAAAATTTACAAGTTTTACAAAAGAATTTCCTATTAAAACTTTTAGATACTTGCTGCACCTTAAAATTGCAAATCGAACATGAGTTATTGGCAAACTCAAAAGCAACCGAAGTAGATGACATGAAAGATACAATGAAAAACTTACAACTTTGTTTTGGCCTATTGGGTAAACAAACGCCCAATGAAATTTTAAAACTTTACAAAATTATTAAAGATGAGAACACAAAATTGAAGATGAAACATAAACTTTTATTACAACAATGCAAAATGCAGCAGCTATTAAGTAAAAGTCAAAAAATTTTAGATTTTGATATGATAAAAGAATTTTGCCAAAAATTGGATTCTTCAGAGAATTTTTTTAAACAAAGCGAAGCAACGGAAAATGGAGAAAACAATTCACTAATGATGTTGACCAACTATTGCATTTATCGCGTTTACATAACATATATGAGACAGCAACAGCAGTTTATAGAAGAGCAGGTATTGCGTTATCAACAATATCATCAAGAACAGAAACAACAGAATTTATTAAAACAATACAAAATGTTGCAGCAACATAATTTATCGACATTATCGTTACAAAATCAACAACATCAACAACAACATCATCAGGACTCTCAAATTGGCAACAATGAATTTAACAATTCGTGTTACAATCTCGATAAGGATGACAAACCAAAAACGTATGCCGAAATAGCCACCAGTCAACATGCCCACCAATTCGATTTAAACGATAACACAACAAATGGCTTCGCAATTCTGCCCACCTCTACGAATAATTTTCAACCGTATAGGAAACCTTTAAATAAAACTTATGAAGAGCCACGAAAAACTGTGCAGCTACTGTTCAATCCCATAAATAATGAGAATAATCAAATTTACTTTTTCGATTTCGAACGTAATGGTTTACTTTTGGGTCGTGTGTTAATAAAAGTTTTTGCTGACATTGCACCGAAAATGTCCTATAATTTCCATGCATTGGCCACCCATGAAAAGGGTTTCGGCTACACTGGCTGTAAAGTTTTCGAATGTCATCCGAATGAAAGTATAATAACGGGTGATATCGAACAAAATACAGGCTATAGTAGTCGTTCTATTTACGAAGATGTTCAATTTGTACCCGATGATACGAATATAGCACCATTTGCTGGTGCTGTCGGAATGCGTAGAGCTAAAAAGAAATTTCATTCGCAAGGTTTAGTGGGTTCACAGTTTCGTATTATATTAACTGAATTGGGTTTTACGGCAATATTTGGTTGTGTCATTGAAGGCATTGATGTTATCAAGAAGATCTCACAAACTTTAGTACAAAATGATAAAATTCATGGCAATAGCCAACAAAACACTACCACCGGTACAGTGAATAATGCTGTTAATGGTGTAGGTCAGGTTAATAGTAATGGTACAGTGGCTGGTATATTTATAGCACAATGTGGTCTATATGAATTTGTTAAACGTGATATAATGTGTGGTATTTAAATTGTTCCTTGGAATAAATTTAAATTTACTTCTCTCAGTAACTAAACCAAACTAAAAGATAAATCAAGACTTAAGGTCCAAAAATATGAAAAAAAATAAACAAAAAAATTAAGGAAAGATAGAAGATCGATGGGAGCAAAATATTAAATCGTTTATTTAATATAGAAAAGACATTGATTATATAAGTACATTCTGTTACTATTCAAAAAAGTGGTACCTTGCTACCAGCAAAGACTCAGAGATTAAATACAATTCCCACAAAAAACTTTTCAAATCTATTATTCGAACGCGACATTAAACTGTAAGCCACGCCACACATAAATAAAATTAACACACCCAACATGTGTGATGTAACAAATTAGAACGTAATCCTAACGTAATAGCCGATAAAAAAAAAGGGCTGCTACGTATTTCAATTCGAAAGAAAATTCATGCGAATATTACGGTGTAAAACATGTTTCATTCGAATGTATTTCAATAATCAACCCTAAGTATTTTTTTTTTTGCCTTGTAGATAAATGTTTTGTACTTAAAATGCCAAAATACGTTTCTTTTCCTTTAGTTTGGATTTTCTCCACAAAATGTACAAATTAGTTGTCGACAGTATATTTTCAAAACTAATTATCAACTGACCATTATGCTATGTTCGCACGGCAGCAATTTTTCGTAATTCGCTCTCTCATTCGTAATTCAACATCCAATTATGTGCTAAATTACGTAATTCGTCATATAAAATTTTGTGAGCGAATTACCCAAATTGTGTGTAATTCAATTTCTATTACCCTGTGAATTACTTAAAAACCAATGTAATCTCTAAATTTTATCGTATTTTTGCCATCACCAGCTGTCAAAGCACAAAAAATATAAACAAAAAATATTGTAAACAATAAACAATAATGGAATCCAAAAATAATATTTAAAAAAAGTATTATTTATAAGAAAGTTATTCGCGAAATTAGCGGAGGAAGCCACTATGTGTGTAGAAAACCTTTTGAAAAGTATTTGCAGCTTTTGAAGAAGATGTATGAAAAATATTAATAATAATTTAGTAATAAAAAGAAGAAGAACTGTAAAAAAGAATTACAAAACTACCGTGTGAACATGATAATTCAAATAAGTAATTCAAACAGCGAGCGAAGTAATTCGAAGGGTCGTGCGAACATAGCATTACTCTTGCTCTTTTTATAACGTAAATAACACAGTTAAATTTACCGTTATACAGTTTTTTTTAAGTGTCAAGTGGCATACTATATTCACCATAAATTCGATTTTTCTATATTAAATCAACGATATAAACGTTTATTTGTGTCCAACTAGCTATTAAATACTTTAATATCAAATCAACATTAATTTCAAAATTCAATTAATAAAGAACTTATGTGAGAAGAAATACAAAAAAAAAATGCATAAAATATTTATCGATTATTTAGAAGTACATAGTTATAAGATCGATGGTTAAAGAATTTCTTTTTATTGGCCCTTACTATGAATTTTTTCAACCTTTCCAGCAAGACATTTGCTACAATATTATACAATATTTACTATCTATTTTAAAACGAACTATTTTTATATATTCTTATTTAAATTAATTTTCTTTTTTCGTCTAGACTATTTATAAAATCTTGAGATAAAAAAAGAATATAAAAATAAACTTGGCTATACAAAAACAAAAGTAATAAAAATTCGCACTATTATTAGATTATTTGGATAATTTTACACTGAACAAAATTGATTTAAAAAACAATTTTAAATAAATTGTATGTAAATTAACTAATTTGAAACAATATAACTTACAAGTACATATAAATGTTATCTACAAATTTGAAATGTAAACGTACGACAAACGTACCACTATATTAGTTAATTATGTAATACATATGAAAATAAATATTTTTATATAAAACAAATGAAAGTAATTGTGATTAGGGAAATTTAATTTAAAAATACATAATTAAATAATATATTAAAAAGCAACAACAAAAACTAGCGCTACTAAGTTACCTGGTGATGGAAATAAAATAAAATAAAAACAAAAAAAGTTACACAATAAAACTAACGAATAATAAATCTATATTTTAAATAAATGTAAGCATGTTATTGAGAAACTCGGAAAAATATATAAAATATTAAAATAATAATGATGATCCGTTCCAAAAAACGTAAAAATAATTTAAAGTTTTAAATGTGAAATAAAAAATAAAAAAATTAAGAATTACTATCATATACATAACCATTTTACAAAAAGAGAAAAAAATAATAATAACTTAATAGAAAAAGTAAAAATATAAATAAAATTGCCATTAAATGTTCCAAACATATCTGTTTGAAATAAACATACATGTATGTATGTATGTATGTTAGTTATATAGTATTGAAAGGAAAACAAAATGCTTCTTATTTGCATTTATAAATAATTGGCCTAAAGTTCAATTATTTTGTATATGACTAAACGATTATTTTCAAAAATATATATAAAATACAGAAATTTATGTGAAATAATGTTTAATGTTGCTTTAAAATCTATGTTGCTTGTAAAATAAAATAATCAATAATAGAAAGAAAAACACAAATAGATTTAAGTTTTAGATTTTGCAGAGAATAAAAGAAACAATAATAAACAATATACATATATCGAAATTAAATTATAATAATAATAAAGAGGCTTTCTTTGCCGCTAATAATAGTTAGAAACAATTATGGCATTTGTAATCATACTTTTTAGCAAACAATTTAAAAATGAAGAAATGAAACACTACAACGTTATTATTGTTTAAAAATGGACTAAAAACATAATTTCTCCTTTTCGTGAATTTTTGTATACTTTATGCACAATTAATTCATGATAAGAGGGAGTATTTCCTAGCTTCATCACAGATAAATTGCAATGTTTTAAGTTTTAATTCGTTTTATGCTAAAAGAGTTAAACTAGGAGGATTTTGTATTGCAATTTAAAAGAACAAAAATTACAAAATTTAAGTACATTTTGTAAATGAATATTGAATTCGAAATATGCTAAGAGTGAATCGTGTATGGAAACTAAAATTTTATTTAAATAAATTATAATATGTTTTTAAGTAAATAGTGCTCATAATTCGATCTATTCTTTACTTTTTAACCAGAACTCTTTCAATGAACACACAAGACCGAAGCGAATCAATAATCAGATTATTTTCATTCGCGAAAACATATATTTCTACGTAAAAAGCTGTTTTCTTCTTAATTGTAAAGAATTTGACACTGAATCGCATAAATAATAAATATTAATTATCTTTTTATAAAGAGATTAAAAAGTAAAGGAGCGAATATACATCCTTGCCATATTCTCCTGTATTTGTGATGTAGAAATCATTAGTGACATCATCATTTTTCCTGATGTGCGCTATTTGATTTTAGTATTCGACATCAAGCCATAGGAATTTATGTATGTTTTCGAGTTTCATAAAGTTCAGTTCTATATCAGTGTTTGTATGCTCATCTATGATTCATTGCGACTCATTTTTCTTTAAACTAACGATTTGGTAACTTGAATGATTTGTCATATGTTAGGCATTTAAAACTTATTTGCCCTTTTAAGTAAAAAAAAAAAATATAATAAAACTATTACAAGATTAAAATCAAATATTTAAAATAATAAATATAATAACTGCCTATAAAATGTATTAAATTAAATAAAAATGTAAACATTACATAAAACAAAATTCTTGTGTTCAGGTTAAGAAACTCATGCAGCCGAGCAGTATTATTGAAATTAAATTTATTTAAGTTATTGGGAAAGAAAAGCAAGTTATAATAACTCTGCTTAAATTACTTTAATAATTAAAAGAAAAAGAACATTAGTTGGATTATATTTAAACTGCCAAAAAAATTGTTCTTGATTGATAAAAAAAAAAAAAAACATTAAAAATAATTAAAAATATATGAAATATTTTTACATACTACTCTACAAACGATAATATTTAAATTTAACTTTTTTTTAATTATAGAAAAAAATTAATTTCACTACTCAACAAATTTTTAAAGTAATAAATTTAAAACATTTGAATATCAGAAACCTAATGAAATAATTTAAACACATCAATAAATTTAAAATTTAAAGTTTTTAAAACGAATTTATTAAAGATAGGAATAAACGTAAACCTAACAAAAACATACCTGAAACGCATTAAAAAACTAAAAAGCGACAAAAAAAATTGCATTTAACGAAATGCAACTAAACTAACTGAATAAAATTTTAAAAACAGAAAAAAGCATATGATTTTGAAAAATAATAGATAAAAATTAACTACTAAAAAATTATTATTATTATTACTAGGAAAATCGTTAGGAATGGCATTTTTTTTTATGGAGAAATAAAAAAATCTGAAGCGAAATTTAGAAAAAAATAAATATTTTGAAAGGAATTTTAAAAAACAAGAGTTCTTCAAACTGTTATAAGTCCTATAAGGAAAACTTTATTTAAAATAAATTCAATTGTATTTAAATACTAGAAAAAATAATTTATTTTTATAAAACCAAAAAAAAAAACACGAAAATCTAGAAAAAATATTAAATAAACGAATAAAAAAAACTAACTGTGACTAAAGAGATGTGTGCACAAGTGCATCTTTAAAATAAAAATAAAAATAAGAAAAAAACCAACATTTTAGTTTTAAAAAGTACTGCGAGTATAAAAACAAATTCAAATAAATGTAGTTTCCTTCAAAACAATTTAAAATAAAATATCATATATAAACAAATAGTTATGTGAAGTATGTATAAAAGTTACAATATTTAATGTTTCTAAATGTCTATGTTAACTAAGAAGCAGAGAATGATTATTATAATTGAACAAATCAAATGCTGAAATTAATTTAAATAACAAAAAATAAACTAACATATTATAGTATTAAGATAAAATCATAAATTGAATATAAAAATATACATACAAACATGCAGACAAACAGATATTTGTATGTAATTGTTAAAAATCAGATAAAATATATTTGTCTACTATTATTATTAAATGAAAGAAAATTTTGAACTCTCAACTCTTAAAAATATGGTCTAAAGGACTTTAAACGTTTTCCTTTTAGTCCACCCTACCCACTCTCTTTATACACTCTCTATAAATTTTAATTCTTAAATCAACGTAATGAAATCAACTATAAAATCTATGTTGTTGCGTACAGTTTAAATTTACATGTACATCAATGTATAATTATTGTTGTATACTAGAATAAGTCTAAAAAGATATACTCGAAAATTTGTAAAACTCTGTATGAAACAATAAAAAAAAAAATGAAAAATAAATGGTCAGTAAATGTAAAAAAGCATCATGTTTAGTTTGTTTTTCAGTCAATAAGGTGTTAAAAGATTCAGCAAGAAAATAGTTTGTAAGAATATTTGAATAGTATTTCTATTTATATTATAAAATTTCAAAGACAATATAAAAAACATTCGCATTCACATTCGAGAGAATATAATCCCTAATAATCTGCGAACGTTTACTTCTATGGCAACTTCCAGAAAATTCTTTGTCCCATTATAATTAACCTTTGTCTTTCACCGCTGTCCGTACCTGCCATTGGGAGTTCTATTATCACTTACAACGATTAATAGCTGGCAAAATATTTTGAGGACCACAATCTGAAACTTTCAACGTCGAAATTCAAGTCATGAACTAAGCAAGTTCAACTGACTAGGTCTGGATCTGGATTGTTCATTAGCCCAAATGATTGAAAGTGTTTTTTTTTAACATTATACACTTTTCCAAGGTAAAGTGACATTCAGAATTAAGGTCTAGACGGTATTTGCAGGCAAGTAATTAGGTAAAAGCAGTAAACCTTGCCCACCTATAAAGCAATTGATGGCTGAACTATGCTGCTTCGGTTTAGATCTCCGCAAGGAGTTTTGAATAATGCATTGCAGGCTACTTCATGGAGTCTCGAACAATACATTGAAGACCATGGCCGTATAAGTACGGATGACTAGATTGGAACATCTACATGAGAAAACTAAGGTTATACCAATAAAGCTACAAAACATGCTTCTTTCTAAATAATTTTAATAATGGCCTATCGCCAACCTTTCCAACCATACAATTAATACTGACCACACGTCCTGCTCAAAGTGTGTACCACCCATTTCGGGTGGAACTTCAGTTGCTAATGCCCAAATGGTGCTACCATAAAGATCTGGCGTGACGAACTGCTGTAACTCTAACCAAGTATTCACTGTTCATTCTCTTTGACAGCCGATAGTAAAAAATAAATTACGAAACAACCAAGAGCAATTCTATCTGGCTAATTAGGCAAAAATCTAAATAATTTTAATAATGGCCTATCGCCAACCTTTCCAACCATACAATTAATACTGACCACACGTCCTGCTCAAAGTGTGTACCACCCATTTCGGGTGGAACTTCAGTTGCTAATGCCCAAATGGTGCTACCATAAAGATCTGGCGTGACGAACTGCTGTAACTCTAACCAAGTATTCACTGTTCATTCTCTTTGACAGCCGATAGTAAAAAATAAATTACGAAACAACCAAGAGCAATTCTATCTGGCTAATTAGGCAAAGATAATTCTTAGTTTAACAAAATACGACCCTGCTCTGTAACTGCTTAGAGAGAATCACAAACCAAACACGTATAGACCTCTGCGCAACAAGACTAGACAGTGAACTGCATACATCATAAGGAAATACTACCTAATATCACCTTTAATATTTTGTCCTTTGAACAACAACAATATAAAAGCTGTCTGTTTGACATCCAGGACTTTTGATGCTGCAGCAATAGCTATCGCCCAAAAAGCAAATTACTATGAGAAACGCAATTGCCAGTTACGGATTGAATCGGGGCTTAAATGCTCACACGAAAAAAGCTTACTGAATGCAAGGGACATTTCCTAAGACAGAGAAAGGTAACTCTCTCATCGATGATTCCAGGCAGATACTTCAATTTAACACACGTGTATTTTTGGGAGCGTTTAATTAAGACTTCTAACTTCCTGCAACACAATAACTTCCTAAACTATGCAATACGTCTAGCATCTGTGTTAATGGAGTTTATAGCAGGGCAATTTCAATGGTTCTGTACTCGAAATTACCCTCTAAAATCATTTAATTTTGCATGTATGATACAATCGATTTTTTTTCCAATTACTTTTGTCCAAATAAGAAAAAAGACTTTAAATTGAAACTTACCTTATAATAAACATCTGGAACATATTGTTTATCAGTCGATTCACGAACATAACCTAGTTCGGGTGCATCTTTTGTTGGTATTAAACAATTATCGCGTACTAATGCCATACATTGAGCTGAGACAGCATAGCCTTCCATATGAACTTGTTTCGTTTTATCGCCTGTGCATACAATAAATTCAAATTAATTGTTTAAACAACTTTCAGACATTCCCATAATATTAATTTGCTTACCAGTAACACAAACGGTAACGAATTTAGAACCGAACACACCATTTGATGCATATTTGCAAGGATTGGGATGACGATTTTGCAATTCACCGGCCGTAATACATTCCTGAGCGGTTAAAAAGTGAGTATCGATGCCGCGTATCTGTTTAACAGTACCAGCGGCAGGATCATCTGTGATTAGGTCAGTAAAAATCCAGCCAATCTAAACATAAAAATAAGTTCAGTTATAATCCATCGCAAACACAAATATACGAAGAACTCTTAAAACCTTTCTTAAGCCCAATGTCTTAGCCACCTCATCCACATCATCAGCTGATTCATCGTCTAACAGTTTAAGCGAATCTCTAGTGGATTCCTGGGGAGGCTCATAAATTGCGGCTACTTTGGCCCTTATACCCAATGGCACATCTGTGTTTACTTCGTATGTGCCATACAGAAAACCCATTCTTTGGTGACCAGTGGTACGCCAATAATTCAAAAATCTCTCTACTATTGTGGTATTCTCGAACATAACATTATCAACGTGACGATAGATTTGACGATTTAATGTTATAGCCGAGGGCTGACACTTGGAACAAATACCCTTGGGCCATGGTGGATGTTCGCGACAACCGGCCTTAATGCGACAATTAATATCATCGAATACCATATACTTGCCACGATCAATGCCCGATGTTTGTTTGCGTATATAAGAGTGGAAAGATAAATGTTTAATTTTTTGCTCTTTTAGATACGCTTCATCATAGGGTTCCAGCGGTGAACAATTAACACAACAGCCATTAGCTTGATGACGGCATCTAGAATTTTAATTCAGAGTTAATAAATTTATGTACATAGTTCGGATGGAAATATAATTTATTTACAGTTTACTATCCCTTTCACGCTTTATTAAGCCATCTTCTTTTGCCAATAACTGATCAACTTCATCTTCAATTACTTTAGCGGATGGCTTAAAATCATTGCTTGCTATTGTGGCTGGAACATGTTCAAAAACATCAATTGCGGTTGTACTAGTGCGCTATAAAATACAAAATTAAATCAAACAAGGAAATAAAACAACCCGAATTGTAATTCTTACTCGAGCAGAAGTACCAGCCATTTGCTTTAGAAATATCATGTCACCATGTTTGAGCAGACTACCAATCTGTTGCAATGAATTCGCCTGCAGCTGTAAATAAATAAGGAAATTAATATGATACATATAAAAATATTTTGGAATTAAAAGAAACTCACCTCTTTTGTAAAATTTCGTTCCGTAAACAAGCCAAATCCATCTACTTTTAAAGCCTTTTGAACAGACTCATACAGTTCTTTAAGATTCGCTTTCGTTGATATTTCAATACGTTTTATACCCTCGGGAGATTGTACACGAACTAACTGCAAAAGTAAAAACAAAATCAAATGAAATAAATTTCTAAAAATAAATAAAAATAATTTTCTGTGATTTTATTTTAAATGTTTAAACACAAGACAATATTCCTCCCTCGCTAAGTGTAGGGGTGAGTATAAAAATGACGTTATTGTTAATAAACTTTTATAAAAATTGTTGCCAAAAACATTGCTTGTTCTTTTTCTGCCTTCACACAAGTTCATCCATTGCATTCAAATATTGTGTGTTCAAAATAAATCGTCCGTTACTTAATAAAATTTCAATAAATTTTTAATTTTTATTTTCATATTAATTTTAAGACACTTTTTTTCTTTTGTTTGTTTTGCCGGCTATTTAAACATGATCGTGTAATAATGTAGTCACATCCCTTACCGATTGCTTCATTAGAATTATTAAACGATGTCGCACAAAGGCATACAGTATGTTACGTTTTCTATAGAAGAGATTTTCTAATTCCATGGTGGCCATTTTGAGGAGGATCTTACTAAGACGCTTGTTTATTGGATTTAAATTTTTATAAAATAATTTCAAGTTGTTTCAAGTTTGTTAAAGGTTTTTGCAGCATTAATATGCTACGTTTCGGCCTTAGGGGCCCACGTAAATCGCTAGACTTCTATTCACCTTCAATCTTAACAACAAACTGAACAACTGTATTTCCGTTAATTCGCGAAATAAGGCGCAATTTTTTGTTTACTTTTTCTATTATTTGTTAATTAAATGAGACACGAAAATAATAAAAAGTATAAAAGAATGCCAAAGCATCTACCGTTGTTTGACATAAAAAAAAGGAATTTAAAATAGATGAACAACGTCATTATTTTATTACAATATAAACGCTTGATAATGAAAATATTCTTAATATGTACCAAAAAAAGTAATTTCTGATATTATTTTTCAACGAACAACTTCTAGCTGCATTAGCCACGAGTCTATAGGACACAATTCTGCGAGGGTTTTGTTGGGAGGTTGGGTAACGATTCTCATTTCCGTTATTATGCCCTTACGATATGAGCTGAGAATATAGCTCTAACTGGATTCGAGTTGGATTTTGTATGTCTGATTAAAAGTCTCTCACCCTCCGTAATGTCAAGTGAATGGCCCTCCAGGAACATATTATACCCACATTCGCTCCTCGCATCTAATATTGACTGTTTAAACGTTTGTGTGCATCGACAGAGATTGTCGGTGTATATTGAATTGAATTATATCCCTGAAGTCGTTGAGATACTGCCGAATATCATGTGCGAAGTGTCCAAAAGGTATGGCTTTAGTTATTACCTCGTGATAAGGCAGGTGACATGCCCCCAGTAATTGATGGGTAGTACAATGTTATATTGTCTCAACGGAATTAATTTGAAGATAATCAATGCTGGTCATATTGACACAGCCTGAAGTTCCTTCCACTTCACTATGATCTCCTTTTTCATACTCCATGAGGAACAATGTAGTAGGCAAAGAATTGTTATAGAAATGTCAACCACGCTCCAGGCAGGCATTTGTGTTTATAAGTTATCAAATAGCTTTGGGCATGACATGCCATTAATATGTCAATGCAAATGCAGACTAAACTGTGAAACATGTTGCATTTAAATGTACAAGATTTGGCGACCATCAAATGGAAATGCGTGATCATAATGTATTGAATGAAATGTAACTGTTCGATAAGAGCTGGAACACATGGGGAAGTTTTTTTAAGACAGTCAACGGCATTCTACGAATAGCAGTAGACGCTAGGGGAACATATTGCAAAATAAAAAAGTATGACACGTATTGCGGAGTGTGGTACCAATGGCAATGGTAGTTTTAGACGGTAAGATTTCGATAGAAGGGTTTTACAACGAATGGACACGATGGTATTGAAGATAATAATATAACTGGCTCACTTGCAAAAGGTAATATAACGGATAAATCAAACGAATCTAGGTGCAAGATTGACATTCCTTTGCTGCGGTTCAAGTAAATGATCTCACACAGAGTTTTTTAATTTGCAAAGGAAATAAGGCAAATATGCATGAAGACTAGACAAATCTGACTTGTTATGAATATACACAGAAGAAGAAGTGCGCGCGAAGTCTGTCCAGAATCCTTATTAAGGATTTCATAGTAGCCATGATCCCTGAAGTATGTATCAAATGTTTAAAGTACCTTAAAATCACATCTGCAGAAACTCTAAGCATGATATTTATTGTTGTTCATGACGTGGAAAGCTGAGGCGGAAGATTTTTTTGGCATCTAGTAGAGTTTATCAAAAAAATATCAGACTAATTGATGGGAAGTAGTTACATATGTATGATGACATTACAACCAAACCATATAGGACCCAAGTGGCCTTTAAAGCACCTCCCTCTTTACATCTATTTTTTACAGTTGTGTTTGTTAAACAAATAGGTGGAATTCCAAATTAGTCGACTACGAACGACAGATTTTGAGAAACTTTTTCATTGCAGGTTTATTTACTCTCAGAGTTTTTGCCAGAAATCTGCTGAGAGGAAGTCGCCGAAGAGATATTTTCGTTTTTGATGTCTGGCCTGGGGTTCGATCCCGGGCTTTACGTCTAATAAGCGAACACACTAGCTACTAGACTACGGCGACTACTACTATTGCTATTGGAAAAATTTAAATAGCAATGGAAGCCAAGGGATATAAGAATCAGGAACTTTATGACAAGAACCAGGCATTGATACATGAGGTGAAAGTTAGTCTTTTCCTCTAGATCAGAGCCCTAACTCTTGCAGAAGTTATTTGAGGGAGTGCCAAGTCTATCGGCGTGCTTGCAAATGATACAACAATCGATTCTCCTGACATTGCATTTGTGCCATACAGTTGCTTTAAAAATCCTCTTTTTAGATCATTTGGAAATATAATTAAAAATTAATATTTAATTATATATAGTTAGCTATAGTACAGGGTCTTTGATCATTTCTGTTGTAAATGTATTAGGAAAAAGCATGGAAATCTATACAGTTTCATATGCTTTTAACAAGTACGTGTTATTTAGATAAACAAAGCCAGGCAATGACTTGTCAAATTGTATGAGTTGTTGACATTTTTTCTTTTGGGGTGGTCAAGAGTGATGACTGTTATGAAAACCTATAAAAAACATACAAATACTGGCAGAAAGGGTAATAATAGATAAAGGATTCGTGATTTAAAATGTGTATGGAACTGGTCATAATTCATTAGAAACATGAACGGAATTATTAATGTCCATAATACTTGTAAATAACCAAAAAAAAGACTTAAAAAAAAATAATAAATAGCCGGCAAAATCCCACACTATTGTCCATCCGTCCGTCTGCCAACATTATTTCTTATTAATGCGCATGCAGCACAACACAGAAGCAGCTTTCTGCCTGATTGTAGATGCAAGACAAAAAAATAATGACTTTCAAATACTGAATAATGCCGGCATTTAAAAATATCACAAATAGGAGGAGAACCTTTGCAAAATATTTAATAATTTAAGAAACATATGATGATGGAAACTTACAATTTTTTGATCAGGTTGCGACATGTTTATTGCAAAATTGCTGCACTTTTTTTTCACTCACACCAATTGAAAAATTTCAAGTCACTGCTGCTTTAAATTTTTTTATTTTTTTTTTAATATTTTAAGGGGAAAAATATAGTTCACAACTATTTTTTTTAATATAAATTTTAAGAAATCACACTTGTCAACAAGTGCTTAGGCAGTTAAAGTGATTGATTTTTATTTAAATAAATAAACAGAAAAACTAAAACACGATGAAAAAGTTACAAATAAATTCAATTGTAACTTTTTCCTTTTAATAGACGATAGAAAAAAATCGCAAATTCACTTAAATGTCAAAACAAACCGTTTGAAGCAGGCACACATATACAAGGTTGTAGTAGAAAGTAACAAATTTTAATACATACTAAAGCTGATAACTAGGAAAGCTTGCATGGAAAGATGAAGGAGTATAAAAACAATGAATAACCGTATTCTTGACTTCGCTAAAGACAAATAGAGAGTTGCAAACTTACAACATTATAACAACAATGGGAAATAAAAAAACTGAAATAAAGATTATAAATGAAAGCTTTAAGTTGTGAAAACATAAAACGTTTGCACAAGCGTCTTATCAATTTAGTTCGAGCGGGAATTTTGTGGAAACAGGAAACAAAAAGATTGTTCTGTTGAAAAACGAAAATATCGGTGGTTAAATGAAATCGTTTGAGTGTATTTTGTGTTTAATAACGAAAATATGTGTTTGAAAATCAAATCGTGTTGTGTGACAAAGTGTTGTGTGTCCAATTACCACCCACAAGCCCGAGAAAAATTTTGGTTTGTTCAGCGGTGAGTAAAGAATTTTGTTAATTTAGCAGCATCAATTCCTCTGCTCTGTAGACTTCTGGGGCTTGGAGCAAGTCTAACAGCAGAATAACAGAAATATGTTTCAGTCAGGTGTCTGTTGTTGTTGTAAGTGTTGTTTTCTGTATATTTCTGCCGTTGTTGAGTGATACAATAAAGATGCCAGTAATTGTTAGTTTTTTGTTCATGGTGTTATATCAGGTGTTTGTTGTTGTTGTTGGTTGAACAGTCAGCCGCACTCATTTGTAGTTTTATAACAGTTTTGGTGTTTATATGCATACAGAAGCAGGAGTTGAAAGTAATGCTGTATAAAATTTACAGGGTTCTTGTCTTTACTGGAGTCAAATATAGAGTTGCAAACTCCTTAAAAGTAAAACTAATGTGGTATACAAATTACATGGTTCTTGTCTTTACTGCCGACAAATATGAAGTTGCAAACTCATAATATTTCTGTAAAACATGCGAAGTATAGTAAAACTTTTAATTAAAACAGGAAATAAAAAAAACTTTATTGTGTGTTATAAATGAAAGCTTTGAGTTGTGAAAACGTAAAGTGTCTGCATAAGTGACTTGTCAATTCAGTTTGAGCGGGAATTTAGTCGAAACAGGAAATAAAAAGATTGTTCTGTTGAAAAAGGAAAATGTCGATGGTTAGACGAAATTGTTTGTGTGTAATTTGATTGAAAATCCACTAGTGTTGTGTAACAAAGTGTTGTGTGTCCACAGTCAGTAATATGCAGTGTATTTGCATTCAGAACTCTATTCAAAGCATGAGTGCTAATATCACTCTTTACAACTGGACTGAGCACGCTGTGGAATATAAAGTAAGGGTTCTAATAGTTGATAGACTTGGCAATTTCTCGAATGAGGTAGAAAAAGTTCTGAAGAGGCTGAAGAGATTCTGAAGAGAAAGAGCGAGAGGGAGAGAAAGAGAGAGAGAGAGTGACGTTCAAGTCACATGGTGCTAAGTTCGGTGTATTAGTCGAATGAAGGGGTAATTCGGTGTCTAATTCATGTATTTTCATCGTAAACCCTAAACACTTATGCTCACATGCATTACCCAAGTGCAGAAGAATTTTTATTGCAAACAGTAGATACTCATCCTTGCCTAGGTGAATGATTTCTTCTCTGTTGAGCTGTTATTTTTCTTACTGGGTTAATTGTGATTTTTTCTTCTTAATGATCTTTTTCTCTATTACGAGCACAATGGTTCCCATGACTATATTGCATTTGCCATCATGGTTGTACGCGTGCTCAAGCCAATTAACCACCCTATTCACCTGGTTGCTACCCAGTATAGTTCGTCAATGACTACTAACTCCACTTGAAATACTCGAGAGCTTTAAGATGACTGTTCTGGCAGTTAAAATTGTCTTGGACTGTGAAAGTTTACATAATTCATCTTCGAAATATTCGTATAGGCATTGATTTCGAAGCCATTGATAAGATTGTTTCAATTCTTTTGTCAGCATAAACGGATTTTCCCTTCCGAGTGCTTATGACATGCAAATGAATTTCCCCAAATGTAGCCTACCCATCTATGCTAACTTAACATAACCACGTAGCATTTGGTCAAATACAGAATAAAAAGTATTTTAATTACATTCTTGTAACCTCTTCCCCATGCCACTTCATGTAGTAGAACACACGCAAATTTTTGTTGTAGTTAAAGATGCATGTAATGTAAACTGTAGCCCATTCCCTTTGTCCTAAGGAATTACAACTCAAATGTTAGCCAACACCATACAAGGCCAACTCTTTGTTGCCATCATACTCCTCTTAATTAATAGTGTATACTTTTTCGAGCCCATAAAACTCGAAAACAAATTGGGTCAAATGGCCGAAAGTGAAATTAAAGAAAATGAAATCGAATATAAAACATTTATTGGAAAACAATTAACATGAATATTGTCGCTTGATTGCATGTATTGGTTTTCTATTACAAAATTCTAAAATTAGTTTCTGAACTCACCTAAAACTATGCAAAAAAAATATTCACAAACAAAATAAACAACGCTTAAAAGTATGCAATGAGTTTACTTTTCAATTTGTTTTTCCCTTTTTTTTTTTTTTGTATTTTAGCAGTTCTTCAAAGTTATCATTTATTTTGTACAAGAATTTCTCATTTCAGTTTTATTTTTCTTCTACTATTTTGCATAAGCAATGTTGTCTCGCTTGTTTTTTTTTTCTTTCCCAAGGACATTATCCTTCAGAATAAATGGTACGCAGTTCCTCACAACTTTCACTCACAATACAAACAAACAAATGCTTCGAAAAATTGTTGATAAAATGCAGCACAACACTCGCAATCACACTCTCACACTTACCATATACATATACACTTGCCCTATACCGTTATCAAAATATTTTATAAAAATATTTTACTTTTTTGCATACATTAAGGGGTTAAAAGTAGTGGTGCCAAGGGCAAATACATACATATTGTTGGATAATGTGTCCTTAAGTAGCTGTGTTTATGTACGTATTATAGCAACACAACATAAGAGTTTATCAAAAACGGATTTAATTTCTCATTTTTAATGTTTTATAAAAACAAAAACAACAACAAACAATTGCCGACTTTCAGGCTTAAACAAAATTTCTAGAAATCCCTTAAAACCTTTAGAGAAGTCCAGAGAAAAGTTTGTTTTGTAAACAAGCCAGTGTATATTTGGGTGTAGTTGATACCACAAAACAATACCTAATCGGGAGACTCTATTGCATTACTCTTTATTTCGGGCAGTCTAGTAAAATATGACAGAAAATTAGAAACCATGAACCTCTGCCTCTTCATAGCAAGAGCCATGCACTGTGTGAAATTAGATACAAAAGTTATATTCTTTTTTTACAGTGAATGTTATGTTAACAGAGACTGTTAAGTTTACATAGTTGAATAATTTGGAAAACTGAAGAAAGAAAATCTTAAACAATCATGAAAATAGAGGTAAATTGGAGAAAAATTTCATATTTCCTTCACTTCGAAATCATCATCAATCCTTTGTTTGTTTCCCAATTTTGCTTATTTCCGATTGTTTATTATTTGTATTGTTTAGTTTGATCCGTATTTCACGAAAAAGCGTTTTGGTGTTTCACCTACCTTTTTAAATATATTCTTATACCTACATGGTAACCCTACCATTCCAGAATCTGTTACACAAGATCTTTTCTTTGCTTGATGTTTGTTCTTGATGTACGCCGAAAAAAGTCAGTCAAGCAGTAAAAAAAATGTAAATGTTGTTGTATTTTAACTTTCTAATACTATTACATGAGCTAAACAATGTACTTTACCTTATATTTTCTTCTAATTTATCCATAAACTTAGTTTTTTTTGGTTAAATTTTGTCAAACGTTTGCCGTTTTTAATGCGATTTTTATTTTAAGGCTTACACAGTTAAAGTTTAATGTATTTTCATTTTTTTGTCAAAGGTTTTTACTTTTATTCAGATAAATCTGTTAAAGCGCAGGTCTTCCTTGTGTTACAATAACAACTTAACATAACGTCTACTTACTACTATTCCACACACAACACACACATGTATTTATATCTGCTGCTGAGTATTTTCTCAGTTTCTGTTAGCAGAGAAAGAGAGTAAATAACTGTGTTGTGTTGTTATTGTGTGATGGAGCAGCATCGAAATAACAACGTGCTGATGTTACAGATGTTTTTGTGCTTAAAAGAAAACAGGATGTAATTTTATTATTGTTGCTTTGCTTCTGTTATAGTGTTAGTGTAAGTGTTGATGTTTTCTTCTTCTTTATGTAAACAGACTTACAGCAGCTGTTTGAAGTAAGGCAAAGTGGCTAGCTAACATTCTTTGGGGTTTTTTACAGTTTAATGTACATGATGATAATGATGTAGCTGCTCTCTCTCTATCTCTATCTCTCACTCGTTTTTCGTGGTTATTGTTTTATTATCATTATCGTGGTTTGATAGAGTAAACAAAATACCGTTAGTTTGTTATTATATTTTCAATGTTAGTGTCTTGCAGTTGTTATTGCTTAACATTGTCACTGTTGTGTATGCTTTTTATTGTTTTGTAGGTGTTTTTGTTTTTGCAAGACTTTTTAGTCAGATGTTTGTCGTCTAATTGACAATGAAAATGAAACAATATTTTCAGTTTGCATTTATTGCAAAACCTGAACGGTTGTTCTTAGCGGATGTAATGCCAGTTAATTTAAGTCAAATAAAAATTAAATGAAATATTTAAACGGATATACGTTGCTTTAACCTTCATTTTGTTACCAAAAAAATATATATATAAAAGTGTTTAAAAAAAAAAGGAAATTAATGAAAATAAAATAACAACAACAACATGCAAGTGTTTAAAGCAAAGCAGTGTTGATCGTAGTTTTCTAAGTAAGAAGAAAAAAAAAATAAAAATAAATACGAAAAGTAACGTGTGTGCGAAATAAAAGGAAATATATTTCATTTCCGGTTTTATAAAATGGTTTTTTCTTTGTTTTAATCTCATAACAAGAAAGATCAAATTTAAAAAAGAAATAAAGCAGAAATATAAAGAAACATTTAAAATTAAAAAAAAGAAATTAAAAAAAGGTGCTAAATAAAGAATAAAAAAATAAATTCATATACAATAACAAAACAAAAAAAAAAAAAAAATAAAAATAAAGAAAAGGAACCAAACAAAAAAGGAAGCCTCGATATAAATAACAATCGTTTTGAATGGGTAAGTCAAAAAAAAAAAATCTGAAAAAATAAACATTTCTTTATTACCTTTTTCTCTCTCTCTCCCTTTTGTTAAATCCTTTAATGTAATATATTTCCTTTCGGGTTATGCAAACAGTAGCATTAAATTTAAATTTAATCTTTATTTGGGTTTTGATAATCCAAAGTACCTATAAAAACCAGCTGGAGGAAACAAAAATGAAAATTCTTTAACAAATTGCTTTTTATTGAAACTCATAAATCATCAGAATAATACTGCAAGTAAAGAAAGTAAACGAAAGGATATTTCATTCCATTTTTTTTGATTAATAAAATGTCTTTTTTCTCAATCATTTCCAAAATGTTACTTTAAATTATAAATTAAATTTTAAACTGACTGACAGAATTGCTTGAACGATTCAAAACACGTGATTAATTGTTGTTTTGCCTCAAATGAAATAGTAATTGATAAGCAAAACCTTATAATTTGAACATTTTATTTTATTCATGTTATTTTATTGTTTTCCGATTTTAATTAAGAAAGTTTCTTAAACTTCTTTCAAAAAGTAAAAAGAAAAAATTTATTTTTCTTGGAATTTTTGAAAATTTTTTTTAACCGAAGGCGTATGATTATTTTTTATTTCATTCTTTGAGAGTTTTCAAGAGTAGATTTAAATAAAACGCACATAAAGCTGTAATTTCGATGAAATTTTTATTTCATTATAATACCATTATGGGCACATTCTTTGCAGAAATCGATCGCTTTGTTGTAACTTTCAACCACTTTTTCAAATATTTCGGCCAGCATATCGGTGATAACTTGCCAAACATTGCTTTTCAAATGCTCCATCATTAAGGAATTTTCCACGTAGACATGGTCTTGAAAACATACATACATACATACATAATTGACAATTTCAACCCTTCAGTCAGGACTACGGCCTAGCTTCTCACACCACTCATGTTGTGTGTCTTAATTTTTATACTTGAGTGGCGGAACCTACAGTTTAACGTCGACTCCGAACGACAGATTTTGAGAAGCTTTTTCATGGCAGGTTTATTTATTCTAAGAGTTTCTGCCAGAAATCTGCTGAGAGGAAGTCGCCGAAGAAATATATTTTTTTTCATATTTCGTTTTGATGTCTGGCCTGGGGCTCGAACCCGGGCTTTACACTACCCACTAGACTCCGGTCTTGAAAACAGCCCCACGTAAATAAAATCCAATGTTCTCAAATCATGATTTTGGTGGTCATTTCATATTGCCAAAACGTGATATTACTCTCCTCGAAAACATCGCATGTTCTAACGCCAAATTCGATTGTGTCATGTGGCTTGTGGCACTGTGTTATTGAAACGACCTGTCGACCTGTTCATAATCTTTAGTTGTAGAGAAAAAAAACATTATACGGCCACAGCGTTCTGAATAGTATTTCCAGGGTCATTACCAAAAAATATGGCCCATAGTGTATGCCAAACAGTCACCTTTTTCGGTTAGGGCTGGCCTCTCAGAATCCCAAATGCGATAATTTTGCTTATCGATTTAATAATCGATAGTGAGAAATAATCTTATGTTAGGTTAGGTTACAGGACGTGTACTTGTCAACTGTGACAGAAAGAAGAAATATTTTCATATTTTCGTTTTGATGTATGACCTGGGATTTGAACTCGGGCCTTTCGTCTAATAAGCCAACACACTACCTACTAGACCACGGCGACTTCACAAGAAATAATCTTAATCGCTGAAGAAGTTTTCTTACTAAAAATCGGCATTGAAAGCCTGTTGCTTAAGCATACACACATACATACATAATTGGTCATTGCAACCCTTCAGTTGGGTGTGTGTTAAGCTGCCTAAAGAAATATTTTTTTCATATTTCGTTTTGTTTGAGCTGAGTTTTGAACCACAATCCCTCGTCTAATACTTACTAGACTATGGCGACTTCATGATCATTGCTTCTATATTTTAATGATCTTGTGGCGCTCAGTCTCATTGTTCCTGTCGCAGTCTCTCGTTTACCTAACATATCTGACAATGCCTTATAAGATGAAGTTTTAAGTACACCTGCTACCAACGTACTTATTTACTCCAACCAGGTCCTTAAGGATTCCTTTTCGCCAAAGTAAAGCAACGTAAATGTGATTACAAAGTCGTACAGCCAGTAAAGGTTTTTAAATGATTCATAAGTTGAGTTAGTAAATCTGATTGTAAACAATCTCTAAATGTTGGTATCAGTTGCTTAAGTGTGTTTTCTAAAATTCATTCATTCAATTTATTTTTTTTTTTTTTTGTTGATGAACTTATTTATTAACAAACAAGTATTTTTTTGGTTTTCTTTTGTCGCTTCTAATGAATATATAATCAGTGATATTACCCAACTTGTCGTTATTATTGTACATGATTGATTGATAATAATGCTTCAACAATTTTGCGTTTATTTTTTTTTTTCATTTGTATTTCGCAATATATTTCACAGCGCCTAAAAGTATGTTCATTTTTTAAAATTGCTCAATAGCATTATGCTAATTTAATAGACACTTGTATTGTCTACCGAACTTAGAACAATAAGCCAACGGTGGTTGGTTGGTTGGTTGGTAAACAAATAAAGTTATTTACATTTAAATTATACATAAGGAGTGTGCATGAAAAAATTTGCACATACCTTTAGGCTTTCAGGTCTTTATTGTGATTGGAAGAAAATAATTACTCTTGCTGCGAAAACACTTGTAAAGTTTAATTTCGATTTGAAAATTACTTTAACATCACATGACGTATGATAACTATTGAAGTTTTCAATAAACATCCCCCTAGTCCATAAAAACAGTAGCCAAGCTACCAGGAGTTAAGAGAAAAACTGTTTTACTGGCTTTAAAATATACTTAAAAACCTTTAGAGCCATGGAGAGGAAACGTGAGAGTGGAAGTTAGACAGGATTTGCAGACATTGGAAATAATGCAGATTTTCTTAAAACATCAGAGCAATAGATCTCTGGATAGACACTCTTAGGCCAGTTCATTTTCCGCAGTCCTCGATTCATCTAAAGCTTCTGATAGAGTCATTTAGAGTCTTAATGCTCATTTGTAAAATACAAACCCAGGTGCTTCCTTCTCACTCGGCATAACGCTGGGCATAAAGAAGAATGCGAAGTAAACTTTTCACCTTTTCCTTCTTCCTGCAGCTTCTGCAAAAGTTATTGATCCTATTTAAACGACCAGTAATCACACCGACAATTACGCTAAGCATGTTCCTTTAAATGTCCCTTTATAAGCAGAGTTCCTGGGTGTCATTCATCCAGCTTTAGTTAGATTTGGATTATCAAACTTGCAAGTTCTCATTGTGCAGATAAAACAAGTTCTGAAGAAGAAGTAGATCTTTCTTAGAGGCCGTTATGTTAGAATCTTTTGTATTGACAGTAGCTTGATTATTATCATTCCAAGTTGTAAGGTAAAGTGTATGACAAAATTTTTTCGCACACACTCCTTACATGTAAATAAAAAGAGAAAATTAAATTGAAAAAACTTAATATATAAATTGATTATTTTTCTTTTTTTTTCCACAATAAATAAAGAATGGAAATACTTATTATGCTTATTTGAAATTATTTATGAGCGGTAATTTAATCATTTCCTTATTCATTTATTTATTTGAGCAACTTCTCAGCTTTAATTTAGAAATGAATTTGTTTTTGTACCTGAAAGTATGCTATAAACTTATTAAATTTATGATTGAAAATGCACCTCCAAGTATTTTACGATAAAGTTTATACCTTTTAAGGCTTAAAGTATGCTACAGAAACTTTTTAAAATTATACTTAAGGAATATCACATTCATATATTTGAAATTGATAAAACCTAAAATATACAATTTAACTTCACTGTCCCTTAAAATACGCTACATATTATTTCCATTTAACAAATCCTTAAATATTTAAATGCCTTTTCATTACATTTAAACAGAACGGTTTTAAAAATAGTTTCGTAGTAAAAATTTATAAAAAATCATTCAATGCCTGATGGAGCATAAAATAATTTTTTATTTGGTAGCATACTTTTTGGGAAATGAAATGAATAATAAAAATGTATATGCATAGAAAGAAGTTCTATTTCAGTTTTTTCTTTTTTTGTAGGTTATAACCTCAATAATTTCCATTTTTTTCTTCATAAATCTCATATGAATGATACTCACACTAGCATTTTTTTAATGTGGTTGAGAGAAAGGTCGGTTTTCTTTTTGTAATAGAAGGATTCGAAGCCTATTTTTAGGTGGCTATATTGGAAATTCTTTAGGCTGTAATATAATATTTTTCTATTCTAATTATCGATAAAATTTACTTAAAAATTAAATATCTTTAAGAATTTAGTTTTTTGCCTAAAAGTATGCCCCATTTGTTTGTTTTATTTTTTATATTCTGCCTAATTTATTGTATTATGTACAGAGGAGTAGAAACACAAGACAATACAATACTTTGTGACAACCCTACTACTATTGACTATTCACCGGCATTCATCACCACAGTCACCATTCGAAGAAAGCCGGTGTCCTAAATAATCACGATGTTTAGAACCGAATTGTAATTCACTGCTAAAAAGAAACGAAATCGCAATATTTCTTCAACGAAGAATTGCCAATGGACCAGTTCTGATCAATTTTTTATCGAACCTTCTTGATAACCTATATTTTTTAATTCAAAATTAATTTCAAAAATTATTTAAAGATTGGCATGAGATAAAAAATACAATAAAAAAACTCATCCATCCATCATCATTTGAAAAATATTGCATGTTGACAAAGTAATCATTAATGGAAATATTGTTTTAAGGCAAAACGCCTAAAAATAGTCTCTTTATTTTCATGCTTGTGTTTTCTCCCTCCCTCACTTAATAGTATGATAATGAAGTAATTTAATATCCCTTGTGGTATGAGATGGAATATTAGAAGTGCTTATAAATTTTAATGAGACACCTGCTTTATTCAAATTAATTTAAACCAAAAGGACTTAAAGAATTTTTCTTTCGAAAATAATTAATTAAAATTAAATATTTCCTTAAAAAAGCAGAAAACACAATATAGTTTCATAATATAACATATTTTTAGGCTTTAAACAGCTTTCGTAAAAAAAAATAAAACCCCCTTAAAATATGCCACACATAATTTTTAAGTGAGATTTTTAAGCTTAGCTTAGCAACAGACAGTGGGACGATTTCGAGGAAAAATTTAAAGTTTCCTTAGATGAATTAACTATTGTCGCTATGCTATCCTCCACTAAAAATACCTCACACACAAACCTCATAGCAATAGTATGAAGTTCTTAAGGATGATGATAAGAAAGTCTTATTTTACTGGCGAGTATTTAAGGAGTATAGACCAGAAGAAAGTAATATTCTCTTGATATTATTATTTCTTTGCTTTTCTTTTTTCTTCGTCTTGTGCAGCAAGTTCTAGAACGTTAGGGTTGTCAACTTACTCCGGATTACCTTACTTTGCAATAGTGTTGCAATGTTTTCAATAAACTCAAGCATTTAATACGAATTTTATTCATTTTGCTCTACTGTGCTAAACCCAATAACACTGTAATGATTGGCATGCATATGTGTCTTGCTCATTAATTAAAAGTTCCAGAAGAACTACAAAATAAATGCGGCATGTAAAGCATACATTAAGGGTGATGCTTTAAGTAAATTAGGAAAGATTTTCGTTAACAAACTCGTTCATTGAACGAGCCCCTTATCACACACACAAACACCCGCTACCCCCACCCTCGCCCTCCCAACGACAGTCTTTACTTTTAAAAAATAAAAATAAATTGCTGCCTAAATAAAAAACGGAAGCCTACTTGTAGGTTAACATTTCATCAGTTTACAACACTCTACTCGCTAAGACGTTATTGTTGTAATTATTGTTTCCCTTTTTTTTACACGTGCCTTAACACCCTAATGATTACTATGGTGAAGCGTAATTATGTGTGGAAATATTTCTTTACTTTGAAGGTATTAAAGCAGCAAGAAAAGATAATCCCCTGTGATTATGCTTTAAAAATAAAAATTCTTTTTATGTTAAGCGGAGTGATGGCAGAATATGTTGTAAATATTGTGGAGTGAATCTGGAATAGTTTTGAGGTGCTAGTCTTTAAGGGATTTTATAACTTTTATTTTCAAACTGTGAGGACTTTTTAATTTGTTGATACCTGTTATGCTTTGAACAAACTGTGTGATTTTGTTTAACGAACTAATATTCGTTAAATTAATTAAATTTTAACCCAATATTATAATTATTTTCTTACGGTTGGTAATTAGAACGAATTAATTTAACGTTGGAATTTAACTTTCTTTAAACAGAAACGGAGGCAAAATAATTTTATTTAATTTCCTTGATTATTTAAAAACTCCTCCGTTAATATATGTATTTCCCTTTAACAGTTCATTAAACTTGATAAAAAGAAAGTACAAAGAACTATTATGGTGTATTTTTAAAACATAAGATTCAGCATGACTTTATATATTCAACCAATAAATCCCATTCCTGCTTTTTTTCAATGACAGTAATTTCTTCTTATCAACTGACTTACATTGTATGTATTTCCTATTTATGTATATGTGAAAGAGAGAATGAGAGAGAGAATGAGAGAGAGAATGAGAGAGAGAGCGTGAGTTCTCTCATTCATTATTATCCGTTATATTCTTTATTTATTTATTTTTTTTCGTACATCAATAAACGCCTAAATCAAGCAACAAATAAAAGAAAACACCAAGAAAATTCAATGTATTATTGAATGCTTTCATTTTATTGTGTACGCATTATATGTACACAAATAAATAAACACACTCCTGCATACATACAATTACACATTTTCACTTTAGCATTCATTTACTCTTTCTCTTGCTCTGATTACTTTCAATTTTTACACGTTCATACTTGACTGCCTGCCTGTCTGCCTGCATGTTTTGTTGTGCCTTTAAGTTATGAAATGAACTAAAACCAAACTCCCACACATACACACCTGCATACACAATAAACAATAATAAATTAAATATTTGTTTGATTCTCTTCTTTTCTATGCTTTTATTTCTCTTTAATACATATTTTAAGTTGAGCTCTAAGACAAGTTTTATACGTTTTTTATGGTTGTCACAGTGTATCAGGCATATGAAGAATATATGTACGTTTAAGAGAGTGTTAAATGAGTGTATTTAATGAGCATATGTTTTAACGGTATTTTCAATAGAAATAAATAATATTTAAGTGTTAAAAATAAATCACACAAATAGGTACACACTTGTGTTTAATAAGAGGTACTTATAATATGCCAAGTCTTTCGGTATGCTTACCAAAAGCTCTGTTGCCGTTGCGAATTGATGACCATGTGATTTAAGGACAAAAGTAAGGGGGTTCTCGTCTAATCCATACGTGCCAACAATATTGAGTCTCCATGTAAAACGAGTGTATAATATCAAAGAATATGGATATAAAGAATGCGCATTATGTAGAAGTAAAATTTCTTATGGCGGGTTGTAACATTACGACCCGCTCTCACCAAAATCTTTTTAAAAAATCATTTCTGGATGAGGAGGGCGGAAGACAGAAGGAAAATAAACACAAACAAAGAGCGTAACAACGTGTTGCTCTCACCATGAGAGCGTAAAAATGCATTCAGTTGCTTTGCTTGTCAGCTTCTAAAGAAGGATGTTCATGTCGCTTTTTTCAGACTTCAATTTTACACCCAAAGAAATATTATAGTATGATTCACTAATATCAATGAGAAATGATTTCGATTTTTGGAAGAATACTTGCCAAGTTAAATACGGTGTTTTTAGGTTTTTAGCGCAGTACAATTTTTCTATATTTTTCGCTCACATATACATATTATTGGGTTAATAAGTAGACTTGAAAATATTACTAACAATTTTCCTCTGGGTTAACACTTGCCTCTCATAATTTTTATCATGTTCTCTTTGTGTGGACGTCTGAGAATAAGTGATTTGAGAACAGTGTTGCCGTTTTTGGTTATTTCTAACCAAAATTGGTTATTTTTTTGATCAATGTGTAGATGTGTAGATTTTTTGGTTTTGGTTATTTTTTTCTTATAAAAATAAGCTATTTTTTGTTTCTTTTTTTATTAATTATAATTTAGACTTGAAAAAAAATAAAACAAAAGTCTACGAATTTAATTTTGGTTATATTTTTTCTTATTTGGTGAGTTTTTCACAAATGTTGGTTACAAAATTTTTCTTCGTGGCAACACTGTTTCAGAAGAATAAATAAGAAAGTAGTCAAACAACAAAAACGCACGATGAGAACAACGCATTGTTACGCTCTTGGTTTCTTTACCCTTCCCTTCTATCTTTCCCCCCGCGTCATGAAATATTTTTGAGAAATATTCCAAAATATGCCAAAATGCACATTTATACTTTTCTTTGATAATATCCAAATTAAATGAGGCGAATGAAATACGTATGCCCTGCAACATGTCGAAGATTGCGACTTCCGTACCGACTCTTCCCAACTCACTAGCAATGCAATTTCCAACGACATCTCTTTAAATGATGCGAAATTTTCCTGAAAAATCCTCGACCTCCATTAAGGCAATGACGAACATTGAAACTACGCTCCTTAGGGAGCTAATTGCAGTCTGGCTGTCTGAGTAAACCAAGAAAACATTACAGTGGTCAGGCAGTCTATCAGAAAGTTTATCATCAGAACGCTTAATAAATATACCACAATCCACCCTCTCACACATCTTTGAGTCATCGACATAAACATCAAAGAAACCATTGAAAACCTCTGGAAATCTTTAGACCAGATTCGATTATAAAATCGAGTGTTCTATTTAGAAAGTTATAAAGAACCAAATAATCGACACGCATGTGTCTATGTCTTCCCAGCATAGCAGTATGTCCTTAGTCCAGGATGGCCCCTGATTTAACTGAATTAAGTCTTGCTGCCATCAACTTAATACCACCCCACTTTACTAGGAAGTAAGAGAGCAGCCAATTAAGTATAGCAAATGAACAAATAATGCTTTGGTAGTCACCGCATTCTAGTAGGTAATGTGTTGGCTTCTTAGATGAGAGCCAGTGGTTCAAAACATAGCTCAGAAAAAAAATTCTTTCGGCTACTTGCTGTCAGCAGGCTTCCGATAAAAATTCTGAGAGTAAATAAGTGAAAGTTTCTCAAATCTGTCGTTCAGAATTGACTTCAAACTTTAGGTCCTGCCACTCATGGATAAAATTAATATACATAGCAATGATGGTGTAAGAAGATAGGTTGTACTACTGATTAAAGAGTTGTAATGACCAAATTAAGTAAATAATGCGTTGGTTGGAATGGTACAGAGTGCAGTGGTGATCAGGATAGATGGCTGCATGTGTGCCCTGTATATCAGTGGTGCTTAGACACTGTCTACAAGGCATTTACATCATAAAGTAAGGTTGGTTTTACCACAGCTCAAATGAGCCAGTATGGGATTGTTGGTCTAAGATTCCAGACCTTGCCTATGGTTCTTTTGCAGATACCCTCTCAATAATGTTAGCGTTTCAGGAGACCTTTGTACTATATTTGCTTATGTACTTCACAATTTACAATTTTACTGAGCTTCTCTTTGTAATCTGCTGATGTTATTCGGTAGTCAGAATATTTTGTTAATATTTTATTGTGAAATTATTCATAAATTCAGCAAATTTATTAATTCCTTTCCTAGAGGAATATACATTTACATATTCATTAGGAACAATATTGATAAACAAATCATACTTTCCATCCCTGCTAAATACTATTGCTTAAATATTTTGCTTTACACGGACTTCTCTATTGTTTTTCGTTATTCTATTGATATTGTATTCTCTTTATAAAATTATGGTGAGTATCGCATTAAATCAAATGAGAGAGAGAGAGAAAGAGAGAGAGAGAGAGGGAGTATAAAAACTGAGTTGTATATTTTTGCTACTGTTTTCCTTTTATTGATAAATAAACCGTTAATTCAGCAGCATCTTAATATGCCTTATGAGACTTTAATAGAGAATGTTTTCCTGACTTGTTTGTGTGTGTCTGGCAGACGGTTTTTTATTTCGATTTTATTTTCACGATAAAAACAGAGAAAGTCTATAAATATGGAAAAAAGTTTTCATTTTATATGCAGGGAGCCGGGGGGAGGGGGCCTTACTCTCTGACTTTTTATGGCAGTATTTAAGCAGTATGTATTGTGTAAGTATTTTAGCATTCATTTTATGATTATTTTTTATTACAAAATAAACGCAAGGCAAAGAGAGAGAGAAGAGAGAGAAAGAAATTCCATGTGTTACTTAACTTCTCTTTAAATTCTTTGTATTGGTTTGGTGTGATTTGGTTTGCCTTGAAAATTGTTTTGTAAGGCCACAATTATTTCACACTTACAAATCTGGGAATCGAAGAAATCAAAACAATTTCTGTTCTTTTCCTAGACTGTTTTTTATGGTTTTTAAAGATTTTTTATTTATATGTATATGTCGGCGAAAAATGTTTAAAGAAATGCTTTAAAGAAATAAAAACAAAAACGAAAACAAAAAAAGTATTAACGTTTTTCTCTTCCATTTTCTGTTTGTTTTGCTTTTCCGATTTAATCGTGAGTTTTTATTTTAGTTTCATAAAGTAATCAAAGACAGGGTGTGTGAGGGAGCAGAGATGGCTGGTGGTTCTGCTTTTAAAGGAAAAACTTAAAAACTTTTCAAAAAGTCAACAGAGCGTGGGAGTGTTAAGAGATAATGATACACAGTGTTTTAAAATCAATGTAAACACTTTTTAACTTTTGTTTTGGCTCAATGAGTACTAAAAGGGGATACAAAACAACAAAAAAAATAAGAATGAAAATTGTTTTTTAATTGCGAAAAGAAACAGATTAAGGGGAGAAAATAATAATTATGATGGATTTAAAGATCAAAGACTTAAAAATTTATAAAAGTTTTTCTAATATTTCTTGATTGTAAGGAGTGATTTTTTAAGAGCTATAGGAAAATTAAAAAAAAAAACACATAAAATTCAGAAAAATGCATGAAATCTTTATTTGAATCGATAGTACGGTCCATATAATTTAATGTTTGAAGATTATTTCGTGCAAATGTTGACCGCGGCTGCGTTTCAAATAGTCCATCCGCTTAGTCCAATTTTGGCATACTCTTTCCACTATGTTGAGAAGCTAGGCCGTAATCCTGACGAAGGGTTGTAATGGCCAATTATGTATGTATGTATGTATGTTTCCACTATTTCGGCCGGTATCTCACGAATAAATGCTTCAATGTTGTCTTCCAATCCGTCAATTGAAGCGGGCTTGTCTTGTCTGTATAGACATGAGCTTTAACACAGTCCCACAGAAAATAGTCTAAAGGCGTTAAATCGCACGATCTAAGCGGCCAATTGACCGGTCCCGAACGTGAAATAAAATTTTCACCGAACTCGCCTCTCAATAAGTTCATTGTTACGCGTGCTGTGTGGCATGTGGCACCGTCTTGTTGAAACCACATGTCATGCAAGTCAAGCTCTTGCATTTTGGGGAAAAAAAAAAATTGGATATCATCTCACGGTAGCGCTCACCATTCGTAGTTACTTTACGATTCGCAGCATCTTTGAAGAAGTATGGTCCAATGATGCCACCAGCCCATAAACCGCACCAAACTGTGACTTTTCTGGATGCATTGGTAGCTTTTGCAATGCTTCTGGCTAATCTTCATTCCAAAATCGACAATTCTGCTTATTTACGTATCCCGAATAGCCGCTTCAGTCAGTCGATTAAACTGACCATAAAATGGAAGAAGCGCGCGATGAACTTTCTTAACAGAGCACGCATTTTGATAATAAAATTCAATGATTTGCAAGCGTTGTTCGTTTGTAAGACGATTCATGGTTAAATTATAGACTAAACGGAAGATTTTTGACAGTGCAACAAAACACGAAACGTACGTGAGCTGTTTAAACCAGTGTTGCCAAAAAGATAAAATTAAAAATAAGAACAGACTTACTTACTTATTCACCTGAAAAGATAACATTAGTGGAAGCATCTGAAAGTGACAATAACGCTTTACATCTGTAAGAAAACCTTAAGGAAGATCTGGTGTCTTTGACCAACCATTAAATACTGGCTCTATCGGACTGTGGTGAAACCAACTCCGCTTAAAGGTGTACATATTTGTGTGGAGAGTGTGCAATGTTACTGCCAATTGAATAGTCAGAATATGCAGGCAATCGGCTGTCCTAGTTACCGCACCAATGCATTAGTGGCTGTTTTGTAGATGGTGTTGAGTGCTGGAGGTTCTGTAAATATAATGATGAAGCATGTATAGCAAGCAATCATTCAAACATTTAGTCCTCTATTCTATTCTTTTATTCATTCATTCATTCATTCATTTACTCATTCAGCCATTCATTCAGTCAGCCATCCATCTATCCATCCAGTTATTCCTGTACTCATTCATTGCATTTAAAGCACAGCAATAAGCTGAAGTGTATTTGCAAATACGTTATCAAAGAGGGGGTTATTTTAAATCAAAAATAAAAGCCATCAAATCATCATGATTTATTACTTTCCCCCTCTCTTCAGCTCTAATGAACGGATTCCGAATCGTTTTTTCGTTCCTTTCTTATCAGTAAGTGTAATAAACGTTAAATTAGAAAAAAAAATTGATATAAATACTATTTCTCGGCGTTTTGTTTCATTAAATTGACAAATTATTTTCATATTTTTGGATTAAAACAAAAACAAAACAAATAACCATGAAAACAATGCATGAATGAAGAAGAGGTAAATACAATCACCCCCCTTTGGTTGTGATATATTTTTAGTGTGTGATAAATTGGTTATCAAGTGTTAAATAAACACGGTAAACGATTGTCCGCCAGTATAAATAATTGACTGGTTGTCTATCTGTCTGTCTGTCAAGGGTTTTGTTCATCAGGTTTTATTCTAATGGGCACAATAAACAAAATCCAACTGGTATCAGATGGCTTTGAGGCAAATGATTAAAAATAGAACAAAAAAAAACAAAATAAATGCTGGAAAAAATTCAACAATACTCACACACATTTATTAAATAAAACTATTATCATGAGTAGAACGAAAATATCGATAACACAGAGGGCACTGTCCTATCCCATGATATGTATCATCGAAAAGGGTGCTATATAATCAGGCTTACTTCGCACAATACACATGTTGTTTGTGTTCATTTTATCCGAAATTGCATGAAACCACAGTTTAATGTCCAGCCAGATTTTTGTGGAACCTTTCGTAGAAATGTTTATTTATTCTTAGAGTTTTTCGCCAGAAGACTGCAGAGAGGAAGTAGTTGAAAGAAATATTTTTTTTTGTATTTCGTTTTTGTTCGCGATGTCTGAACTTGGGTTTGAAACACAGCCTCTAATCTAATGAGCCAACACGCTATTTATTAGACTTCAACGATTTCACTTCAGGCTCCATTACATACATACATACATAATTGGCCATTACAACCCTTCAGTCAGGATTACGGCCTAGCTTCTCACACCACTTATATTGTGTGCCTTAATTTTATACTTGAGTGGCGGGACCTACAGTTTAGCGTCGGCTCCGAACGACAGATTTTGAGAAACTTTTTCATGGCAGGTTTGTTTACTCTCAGAGTTTTTGCCAGAAATCTGCTGAGAGGAAGTTGTCGAAGAAATATATTTTTTTTCATATTTCGTTTTGATGTTTGGCCTGGGGCTCGAACTCGGGCTTTACATCTAATAAGTGAACACACTACCTACTAGACTACGGCGACTACTAATCTGGATCTGTTAGGGTTCATAATTGGCACTGACTGGCTAGGGCGATATCTTTAGCAAGGTATCTATTTATCGGACATTACATTTCAATTTTCTTTTCTTCTCTTCTAGAGTTTTCTTTCTTTTATCGTAATTTTTTTATCATTTCTTTATCTCTTCTCTAGTTCGACTTCAACCACGCGAGCGTAAATTTATATTCATGACTGTATATAGGGATTCTCCTAGTGTCAATATCAATAATCATGATTTTTAAACTTTCCCTTTTTTTTTATCGAATTTCATACAAGTGTATGTGTGTATTGCGGGCTTATTTCATAAATAATCCTGCAAAAATTGAAAAAAAGAAAGGAATATCAGACACTACTCTGGGATTTCCTCAAAATTTCAGATGAAATTTTAAGAACCATTTTGACAATAAAAATGATGACAGTGACACTAGAAAACTTTTTTTATTTTTCGTAATAAATAGTTGACATTTTTCTCTTGATAGCATATTTATTCAGGTTACATAACAATACACACCATGACACATGGTAAAGAAAAAATTTAATAACAACAGTTGGTTGAATACTCTGAATTTAATGACATTTTGATAGCAGAAAGGAAAAATATTTCACCTGTCATGTCACTGTATGTGTATGGGTACGTGTATTTCTGTTAAAGGCTTCTTGAATTGATATTGGTTACTGGAGAGAGATTTTTATGCCTGCATAGAATGGTTTCATATTTCTTGTCCTCCTGTGCAATAACTAATCCTGCTAAAAATATTTTTGATACGATTACGTTATATTTTTTCCGTGCTTGAAGAGAACATTTTTGAAGAGTAAAATTAAATTGTCATCGTTGTTGTCATTGTTATTTGCCAGAATTCTCAATTAACTACAGATGCTGTCATTCAGTTCAGTTTTGGCGGCTCTGTGGCTTGTAAAAGAAAGAGAAAGTTCAATTTTGTCGTGGACACTGTTTCACTATTGAAGATTTATTCGTATAACGTTGTAATATGTCTGTGGATGAAATTGTTATAGAGTCTAAATATGACAGTTTTATAGTTTGACATTTACAAATTGGCTTGTCATATGTAATTTTCTTACATTATTAACTATTGTTTGCGATTCTGAAAAATAGAAAGGTTATCGATAATAGAAGTTTTCTATAGAAAAGCTATCGATAATAGAAGATTTCTATAGAAAAGTTATCGATAATAGAAGTTTTCTATAGAAAAGTTATCGATAATAGAAGTTTTCTATAGAAAAGTTATCGATAATAGAAGTTTTCTATAGAAAAGTTATCGATAATAGAAGTTTTCTATAGAAAAGTTATCGATAATAGAAGTTTTCTATAGAAAAGTTATCGATAATAGAAGTTTTCTATAGAAAAGTTATCGATAATAGAAGTTTTCTATAGAAAAGCTATCGATAATAGAAGTTTTCTATAGAAAAGTTATCGATAATAGAAGTTTTCTATAGAAAAGTTATCGATATCCAAAATTTTCTGTAGAAAAGTTATCAAAAAAAGGTATTTTCTAAGCCCTTAGAAAACTTATTCAAGATTATTTACAGTGTGTAAATATCAAAAGCGGATTGAAACAATAAGTCCACAGATTGCTCTGTAATTACTCGAAAGCTCATGACGTAAAGGTTACACGATTGCTGTCTTTGCAAACTGACTGCTCCGATGCTTTCCCTGATAGCAATTTATTTTATCAATAACCCTGAGCAAAATTATAGTACAGCATAGAAGAATATGTATATCATTTATCTATTAATTATTTACTATATAGAGCTTTGGTTTGAGAACTTAATAGATTTACTAGAACATACTTAAACAAACCGCCAAGATTAATTTATTAGAATTAACTCCTATTCCTCTATTGAACAATTAAAATTTTCTACATCATACTGAATTTTTTAAATTTAAAACTCCGCTATACATATGCATTAAACTGTACCTCGACTAAACATAGACTGCTAACACAGTGTGTCTAGACTTTAAATACACCATAATTAGACTATGACTATGACTGCGACTACGACTACGACTAGACCATAAGCTTTTAAGTTAATTTGTGCCAAAATTGGTTTTTAAGCCAAATACATTAATCAATGTGCTTTGATACCCACATTCCGTCTTTTCTATTATATTGAAAATAACTGGGTTAAGGTCATTGACTAAAATATCGCAAAACTTATTTTTAATTTGTGTTTTATCTCTTTTTAGTCTAAAAATAGTTAAAAAAAAACTTTTGGGTATTAAAGTTCTAAACAACAATGACACACAAATTGCGTTCCCCATAGCAGTTACACAAATTGATTTGTGGAGTGGCATATTGTTGCTTCAATACTTGTATGAGTATGATTACAACGCGAGTGTGAAAACCTTTCACTTTTGTTCTCTTTATCGAATTTAAGTGATTTCCTTTTATCATTTTCCCACAAATTGTTACAGACAATTTCGTTTTGCGATAAAGAAATTGGAAAAAAATGTGGTATAGGAAACCATGTGATAAAATGTCAACAAACTTTTCGTAACACCTGTCGTTGAAATCGATTTTTAATGGGTTCACACTCATGAACAAACTAAAGAGAAACTAAGTTAAAGAGGCCTTAAATTGCATGGATTTCCTTCTCATTCCAAGTATCAAAAGTTTTCTATAGAAAAGTTATCGATAGCAGAAGGTTTCTATAGAAAAGTTGTCGTCAGGAGAAGTTTTCAATAGAAAAGTTATCGATAACAGAAGGTTTCTATAGAAAAGTTGTCGTCAGGAGAAGTTTTCAAAAGTTATCCATACAACAAAAGGTTTCTATAGAAAATTTATCGATAACAGAAGTTTTTTTATAGAAAAGTTATCGATAACAGAAGTTTTATATAGAAAATTTATCGATAACAGAAGTTTTCTAAAGAAAAGTTATTGATAACAGAAGTTTTCTATAGAAAAATTCTCGATAACAGAAATTTTCTATAAAAAAGTTATCGATATTTTTTGTATTATCGCATTTATTCTTTTTAGCATTAAATCCCGTACTTAATATATTTATGTTCTCTATTGATAGTTTTAAGTCTCTAATAGTTGCCTTTAAATCTTTAAAAGTGTTAAAGGATGGGTGTCTCTGTGTACATATTGTTATCTGTTATTCTGCAAATACTTACAGAATCCATTACAATTTCAATTCACAATATTTATTTAATAACACAATAGAAAAAAAATTAAATTAAACAACACGAGAAAAAACAATCCATTTTAAATCGAATTTTATAATTTTCTCACGTACTAACTTGTGATTTAAATGACAGTCAGTAAATATTGTTTCCTATGTTTATCTTCACGATTACCATTTATCGTATTTAATGTTAGTGCAATCGATTACATTGCCATATCAAACATTAACATTAAAATTTAATATTCATGTTTATGACAGACATGGTTACACACACAATCGAAACAGATTCGCATAAATTTTGTTCTTCGACAACGTAACTAACAGTCAGTGTAAGTCAACGCCCTAAATTTTGTATTCCAATTAAGCGGGTAGAGAGAGCATAGGAAACGTTATCAAACATTTTCATTCTTAATAAAATAAAATTTAATAATCGAATGAAATCGAATTGAATTGAATTTCAATGTAAATGCGAATGTAAATCACTGCCATTTAAAATTCAACCTTTTTTCCTTGTCATTGGTGCTGATGTTTTGTGTTCCTGGGGGCAAAGAATTTGTCTCCTTCTCTCCCCAATTAAATAAAATAAATTCCTGGTATTTGTATGCCACCCTCCATGTTCCGCTTAACTTGACTGCATAAATTTCAAATTCAATGTGTTGTGATGTAATGTGAAGTGATCCAATGTGATGTGACATGTGTTTTTTCATTTCCGGTAAAAATTGGAAAAAAACGAAGAAATTTGCCACAAAACTTTATTAAATGTTTTCTTGTGGAGTAGAAAGTTAACAATGTTATGAGTTCTTATATTATGAAATTATCCAAAAAAAGCGAAATTATCGTTCTTAAAAGTTTTATGTAAAGAAGTCAAAGGTTTACTATAGAAAAGTTATCGATAACGAAAGGTTTCTATAGAAAAGTTAACGATAACAAAAGCTCCTTCTGAAAAGTTAACGATAACAGAAGTCTTCTATAGATAAGTTATCGGAAACAGAAACTTTCTACAGAAAATTATCGATAGCTGAAATTTTCTATAGAAAAGTTATCGATAACAGAAACTTTCTATAGAAAAGTTATCGATAACAGAAACTTTCTATAGAAAAGTTATCGATAACAGAAATTTTCTATAGAAAAGTTATTGATAACAGAAATTTTCTATAGAAAAGTTATCGATAACAGAAATTTTCTATAGAATTTAACAGAAATTTTCTAGTTATAACGTCTGTATAGAAAAGTTATCGATAACAGAAATTTTCTATAGAAAAGTTATTGATAACAGAAATTTTCTATAGAAAAGTTATCTATAACAGAAAAAGTTATCGATAGCGGAAAAAAAATTGTCTATTGAATTTCTGTTATTGATATCTATCGCAAAGTTATCGGTGCCGAAAGTTTCGATGTCAGAAGCTTTCCACGGAAAAGTTATCGGTGTCAGAAGTCTATGTCTGGTATGAAATTCTTACAAAATTTATCCCAGATGACAGGATAAAAACGTATAAATAAAGTGAAATACAGAAAGCTTCAATTAATCAGAATACATGCCGTGAAGTTTCTAAAAGATATTGATCTATCTTACTCTCTCCAGAAATTTCTATAAAAGTAGTCTTGTATATACGTTATCGCAGCTTGCTAACTCCTGAAATCATTTTTTACAAATTTCGGACGATTCTTGAAGAATGAAAAATTTGAAGAGCATTAGAAACACAGAGATCATTTCAACTGACGAAGATTTCAGATTTTTAAATGTATCTCCCCTAAAATTGTTCCTCTTTATTATTTCTTAAACACAAAAAAGTTCATATCTTGTGGTCACTTTCACCTGCTTGTTTAAATAATTCATGTTTTCATGCAATATTTCGATTTCACATTTGGCACGTTTTCAAAACACGTGGCATACACTCGATTATTATTTGTGGAAGAATGAAATCATAAACAAATATTACGCCGACGTTATCGGCAAGCAGTTCAACAAATTATTTCAATTCTCTGCTGAGGTACCCCGTGCCAAAGGTATTTCAATATTCAGGCTATTGACTGACACTACAATTTTTATTATTTGGATGGTAAAATATTGCATTTTATTGATAACATCGAGAAACAAAGAAAATATTTGTCACTTTCAAATTTCCATATAAAACAATTATTAAAGATAAGTTTCATAAACGTGCGTAAATTAATTCCTTGTTTTTCAAATTTTTCTTCCAACATACTGCAGAAGAGTTCTTTGATTTAAAATTTGTTTTATTTTAACAACAATAACAATTTGCCTCTTCTGCCACTGTTACTATTGCGGTTTTTGTGTTCGTTTCTTTTTAACCATAAATTTAATTTGAAAATCAATATTAAAGAGAGTGAGATTTTTTTTTTTTTGTTAAAGATATTGACTGAACAGACTTTTGTATCAGACACCACCCGATGAAGGGTAATGTTTGTGTATGCATTTTGATATAGGCAGTACCTTAAACAGAGATGAGGGTTATTCGATAACATAACAAATTAAATTACATTAAAAATTTGTAAATTATCGACGGCGGAGGAAAATTTATTGCTAACATAAGATTTTTAAAGAAATATTTATCGATTACATGCAACGTTTATAAAATATTTATTTCTATAGAAATTTTATCTATAAAATAAAGTTTCTATAGTTATTGGTAATATAACTGCATCAACGAAAACAAAAATATTGTAGATAATTAAACTATAACAAAATTTCTATATTCTTCTTCAACATAAAATTGTAATCGATAAAATGGATAAGTTATCTATAAAAACTTAGTTGAAAGTAAATTTTTTACAGATAAATTTTTGTGCAAACTTTATCGATAACATGAAAAAATTATCAAATAAAATTGATTTGTATCATAAAGACTCTTTAAAAAAATTGTCGATAACATAAAGTTTCCATAAAAAGCTTTTCGACAACATAAGATATTCTATAAACTTAAAAAAAAATTAATATAGTTATTATCGAAAATTTATCGACAGCAAAAAGTTTCTGTAGTAAAATATTGACAACATATAGTTAACTATAAAAAATTTATCGATAATGTTAATTTTTTTTTTAAATTATTGATATTTATTTAACCAAATTAAAATTTCTTTAGAAAATTTATCGATATCAAAAAATGTCTATATAAAAGTTATCAATATCGAAAGAATTTTATGTGAAATATATTGAATCCTAAAATATCGATTTCACAAAATGCATCTAGAATATATATAAAAAGTTTTCTATAGAAAATTTATCGATAACAGAAGTTTTCTAAAGAAAAGTTATCGATAACAGAAGTTTTCTACAGAAAAGTTATCGATAACAGACGTTTTCTATAGAAAAGTTATCGATAACAGAAGCTTTCTATAGAAAAGTTATCGATAACAGAAATTTTCTAAAGAAAAGTTATCGATAACACAAGTTTTCTATAGAAAAGTTATCGATAACAGAAATATTCTATAGTAAAGTTATCGATAACAGAAATTTTCTATAGAAAAGTTATCGATAACAGAAATATTCTATAGTAAAGTTATCGATAACAGAAATTTTCTATACAAAAGTTATCGATAACAGAAGTTTTCTACAGAAAAGTTATCGATAACAGACGTTTTCTATAGAAAAGTTATCGATAGCAGAAGCTTTCTATAGAAAAGTTATCGATAGCAGAAGCTTTCTATAGAAAAGTTATCGATAACAGAAATTTTCTAAAGAAAAGTTATCGATAACACAAGTTTTCTATAGAAAAGTTATCGATAACAGAAATATTCTATAGTAAAGTTATCGATAACAGAAATTTTCTATAGAAAAGTTATCGATAACAGAAATATTCTATAGTAAAGTTATCGATAACAGCAATTTTCTATACAAAAGTTATCGATAACAGACATTTTCTATACAAAAGTTATCGATAACAGACATTTTCTATAGAAAAGATCAGATTTATATAATTTATTAGAGAAAATTTATAAGTTTCAAAACTTAGATAAAGAAAAAATTCTCTAAAGAAAATACATCACTTTTAAACGTTTTTATTAATCGCATACAAAAATTCTTGCAGAAATTCAATATAAAATAGCATAATATTCCATGGAAACTTTATCAATATCAAAAAGTTATAAAGAAAATGTATTGATAACATAAAGTTTCTGCAACATATTTATCGTTAGCACAAAGTTTCCATAGTAAACTTTTTTATAACATAAAATTCCTACAGAAAGTTTATCGATATTATACTTAAGAGATGATTACAATCCTTTAGTCAAGATTACAATATCGCTTCTCATAACATGTTACGATGTTATTGGCGAAGTTTCTGCAACAGCTCTACATTGCGAGTTAGAAGAGGTTGGGAATAAAGGAATAAGAGAATTTTGAGCAGGGTAACACGGTAGTCGCCGTAGTCTAGTAGGTAGTGTGTTGGCTTATTAGACGCAAGGGCAGGGTTCAAATTCCAGGTCAGACATCAAAACGAAATATGAAAAAATATTTCTTCGGCGACTTCCTCTTCTGGGAAAAATAAAATTGCCATGAAAAGCTTCTCAAAAAATCTGTCGTTCGGAGTCGACTTTAAACTGTAGGTCCCGCCATTCATGTATAAAATTAACTCACACAACATGAGTGGTGTTAGAAGCTAGTCCGTAATCCTGACTGAAGACTTGTAATGGCCAATTATGTATGTATGTATGTGAATGCTTTTGTCTTTACATGATTTTGCTAAAAATCAGTTGGAAATAGGGCATCAGTTAAGTGTTCATGACCGCTTCTAAATTTCCTTTTATTTTTCTTTTAAACTAAATTTTTAATTGCCAAATCCTCTTTTCTCACCTTTGGTGGTTTTAATAACAATTTCTCACGGGTATTTATTGTACACAGCAGTAAAATATTTTTTGTTTTCGTTTTTTGGTAAATCAAAGGGACCAAATTAAACCCTTTTTGTCTACCTCATCTTCGGTTTTCCTTTTTGTCTCTTTGTATTCAAATTAAATAATTTCAATTCGTTATGGTTTTTTGATATGGTTTTTGATTTATTTTCCCGTTCAGTTGTATTTATGGTGCGTACTTTTTTTTGGAAGGATGGATGTACCTTTAAAACTTCTAAAGAAAAAAAAACTTGAAAATTCCCTGGAAATTCCTATTTTTTCGGTTTTCTTTTGTTTGAATTTCTATAGAAAGTGAAAGTTTTTTTTAATAATTCTGGCCAAAATTTAATTCCATTAAAAGGGTTCTGTTTGTGCCTAGACCAACACCAGAAGGAATTTTTACTTCGTTCTGCAGATTTTTTTGCTTCTTTCCACTTGGTTTGATAATTTTCGCGGTTTTGTTTGTTGGTTGTTTCCCAAAAAACAAACACCGGCAGATTTCTCTTTTTGACATTTTTTTTAATAAAAAAAATTCTGCTTTTGTTGCATTTAAAATGTTTAACAATTTGTTTACAGACAATATATATATGTAAACGATAGAGTATCACCTTAAAAGAAACGAATAAAACAGGATTTACTTACCCTGTATATATTTGTTAAACTAAATTTAAAAAAAGCACACACTCACACTAATACGTATATATTTATTTAAATTTCTCATCCCCCCATTCTTCTCAGTGCTCCCCTATGAATATGTGTGTGATTTCCTTTCTAGAAAGGAAAAATCTCTTTCGAGTTTTAGATTCTCACACATTTTGCCTTTACATTCCTTAAGCCTTTTTAACGCTTCTTGCTTTTTTTATTTCTCTGTAGATTTGAAGAATTTTTGCTCTTTCTAGCAGAAAAAGGTAGAAATGGGACATGTTTCTGTTATGTTATCATAACGCTTGTTACACTCATTTTATGTCTTTGATCCGTTTCATTGTACATTGTATATATGGAATGTATGTCACATTCAAACCCTGTTAAACATACAACTTATGGTTCATACAGCTGTGGTGATGTAAATAGCATCACCTTACAAGAATGCGAAAAACATGTAGAATCAAACAGAGTTGACTTACCTTCGAAGTCATCGTAGTTTAGTAGGTAGTGTGTTAGCCTATCAGACGTGAGTCGTGGGTTCAAAACCTGAGATGGGGACAAAACGAAATATGAAAAATAATTCTGGGGGTCTTCCTCTTCTGAGAATAAATTAAAATGCCATGAAAGGTTTCTCCAAAATCTGTCGTTTGTATTCAATTTTAAAACTGCAGGTACCTTCACTCATGAATAAAATTAACACACATAACATGGGTAGTGTGAGAGGTTAGGTTGTTATCCTGCCTATAGATTTGCAAAGACCATTAAATTAAGTAAGTAAGTAGCCGTGGTCTAGTAGGTAGTGTGTTCGCTTATTAGACGTAAAAGCCCGGGTTCGTGCCCCGGGCCAGACATCAAAACGAAACATGAAAAAATGTACATATATCTTCGGCGACTTCCTCTCAGCAGAATTCTGGCAAGAACTCTGAGAGTAAATAAAACTGTCATGAAAAAGTTTCTCAAAATTCTGTAGATCGGAGTCGACGTTAAACTGTAGGTCCCGCCACTCAAGTAAAAAATTAAGGCACACAACATGAGTGGTGCGAAAAGCTAAGCAGTAATCCTGGCTGATTGTAATTGTAATGGCCAATTATGCGTGTTATGTGTGTAAGTTAGACAAGCAATTATTTTTATTGCCACAGAAAAATATTTCGAATTTTGTCAATAGAATTGCAATACCCAGTATAGCTTGAGAGCAGTACTCTTGCATTTCTACCCTGTATCTCATTATAATATTTTTCTGTTCCCCAGAGACAACACCATGTAGTAGGTGTTCGTCGTTAAAATTTTCTCCGAATTTTTGCACGCATTTCACATTAATATGGGCACACCATACAACGTTGTCTACGTTTGACTTGTTTTAAAGTATTCTTGGCTTCATTTTCAATATTTCTTTAATTAAATTTAATTTTACTACTTAGTTATCCTAGGCTGTAATGGACATAATGGCCATTTGTTTTAATACATTTGAGCGTATATCTTATGTTCACAGGTCGCTCATAAAGAATTTGTGGTTATGGTCCATAACAACTACATAAACAACAGTAAACACACATACTTATGTACTTATGGGACAAATGATACACTCACTCACATACAAGTACGTATACGTACTCACCCACACGTATTCACATGTAACCAATTAACTAAAAAACAAATGCGGCATATGTATTCTTGTTTAAGCATTAGGGTGGTTATGCTTCTTTCTATACAGAAATTGAAAGTATAATTTAAATAGAAATCCTAATGTGGTAATTTTCTTTTGCATTAGAAGGCTTCAGAAAATATCAGAATGGTTGTTATTTACGATACTATCGCCCTAATAATTTTGATGTACAAAAATAAAGACACTCTAAAACATTATTCTTAGGGCTAACAAGGTGATGGCATTTATGCTCATTAATTTTAATTTTTTGACAACACTTTTAAAATGTGTGCCATAATCATTAAAACCTTCCTTCCTAGGGTTTATGTTGCCTGTGGAAATAATTGAAAAGAAAAAGTTTTAAAATCAATTCGAAGGTTTTATAAATGTTTTTAGCAATTATTATTATTATTATTTAGTATTCGTCATCGTTTGTTATGAACTTTTAAAACGTTGCTCAGTAAATAGGCCTCCCATTGCAAAGAAGAAAAAACTTAAAAACAAAAACAAAAACGAATTCTTAACAAATTTCGTGAAAACAAATTTAAAAAAAAAATTAAAAATTAAAGAAAAATGTAACACAAACCTTGTTAACCGCGCTCTGTTTTTAAACGCTTTTGCACGTGCATAAAAATTCCATAATTTTTGTGGAAAAATCTTTGACTTCAAAATTTTTTCTGGCTTTCTGTTTTAAAATGGTATGTACAGAAGTCAAAAATAAAAACAAAGTTTTGGAAATTAAATTTGTTTTTTTTTTGTTTGTTTCCCATTTTCACAAGCAAACTGTTGAATTAAGCAACTGACACTAACAACTGCCAGACTGCCAACCAATGCTAAGGGCCAGAAAATAAGGCATAAATTATAGCGTATCCGTGACCTTTTTTTTTTGTGTATCTGCATAACTTGGTTTAGTTTTCAATCAAAAAACAAACATAAAGAAAATGTGAAAAAACGAAACTTTTGCGTGAAGAAAAAATTCTTATTTTCCAGGAAAATTCATTCGTTTTTTGCTTTTCTTAATGTCTTTTACTTTTAGTAATAAACACAAAATAAAATAAGAAATTAAATTCCACAAGGAAGTAAAGAGATTTTCTTTTAATACCTGAAAATAAAAAAAAAATAAAAAAATACATGGAAACTTAATTTAGGTTGAAAGGAAGGGAACACAATTCACACGCTACGTTCATTTGCTTATTGGTGTAGTGCTAAGCCATTGTATCGTCATCGTACTTTCTTAACTGGCCTTTACAACCCTTTAGTCTGGCTTACGACCCATGTTGTGTATGTTAATTTTATCCGATAATGGCAAGGATCTACTGTTTAATCTCGATTATGAAGAACAAGGTTAGGTCAGGTTAGGTTAGAGGACGTGTACTTGTCAACTGTGACAAGTACAGTACCCGGAGTTCGAATTGACCTATTGTACAACGTCCTAGCTTCTCACACCACTCGTGTTTTGTACGCTAATTTCATACATGAGTGGCGTGACCTACAGTTTAAAGTCGACTCCGAACGACAGATTTTTGAGAAACTTTTTCATGGCAGTTTTATTTACTCTCAGAGTTTTTGCCAGAAATCTGCGGAGAGGAAGTCGCCGAAGAAATATTTTCATATTTTTGTTTTGATGTCTGACCTAGGATTCGAATTCGGGTCTTTCGTCTAATAAGCCAACACACTACCTACTAGACCACGGCGACATTTCATAACTATTTTATTTAATCCCTGAGTTCAAGACTGCTGACGAAAGTCGCCGAAAGAAATATTTTTTTTGTTCGCTCTGTCTGAGCTTGGGTTTGCAGGCTCTCGTCTAATTAGCAGAGACACTAGCTACTAGCCTACGGTGAGTTCTTATAATAGCAAGCAAATAAAGCGTTTATAGTTCCTTTGGTTCCCTTAAGGAACATAGGTCAGCCCCAAAGTACCTACAGGTCAATATTCTTATCGGGTCTCTTTATTCGCTCTTGTTTCAGTTCCATTATGTTCCATCAAGTTTTTTTACTTTCATTACATGAACACGGACTATTTTATCAGGTTCTAGAATGACAAGGTTGCCATATCCTCTTTATTAAAACATTATTTTTTATATTATTGTATGTCATGGTGAGGAACCCCGCTTCTTGAACTCTACGACTAGTTTGTTGTCGGTATTATTCTCTCTGTAGAGCCAGGCGGCTATCTGAATGTATTATTTACAAGGGGACCACAATGAAAAATTGTTTATTTTCCACTGTTTTTGCAACGCTGCGCTGCTTAAGTTTGTAGTCAAGTACTTTAACCTCATTACATTACATCAACACGAGTTAAGTAAAGTAATATTAACGTCGTCTGTATTCTCCAAAATGAAATGTTTTATAATTTGAAGAGAAATTAAAATCACTTTTTTTCTGGGTAAGACAATTAAATGAAATTCTCTTGAAATTAAATAACTTACGCTGGCATTTTTTACTTATCTTGCATAAAACATTACCACCCCCCTTAAAAATCCTATAAAGTAGAACCATGAGGTGGTATAGACAAAAATTTATGACTTTTTAAACAGTATTACCTTGACGAATACAATTTTTTTATTATATTTTAATAAAGGGTTATCCCTTTATGTGTTTCAAAAAGAGAGTCCATAAAAACACAAATAAAGTGATGATTTCGATGAGTCTATAATTATTTTTCTAATGAATGGATTGATTGTGGCAGTTGATCTTCATGGAGAAGTTTTCGACTAGTTTTTCGTACATTACGGTTATTATTTCATCGACAATTTAACGAAAAATGGTTTTAGAATGTTTTAACGATAAGGAATCATGCTCTCTTTGACACAAAAAAAAAATAGCAAACCCATGTCATGAAGTCCAATCCAGTGCTGTTGTATGGTACGTTGCACAATCCAGTAATCTTCAATTGCAGTTCAAAAAATAGTCGATTATCATGTGTTCAGAGCTTGCCTTTCAGGGTCATTTGCAAAATGAATGGTCAGCCGAATTTAATTGTTGCGTAATTTGAAATTTATATGAATGGAGTTGCATACCCAAATGTAAAATAGACCCAACAACTGACAATAATGTGAATTCGGCAGCATCCGACCTACGTTCTCTAGTTTCGAAAGTTCGTATATTGCGATACTAGTCGCCGTAATCTAGTAGATGCTGTTTTGTTTTGCAAGGCGCGAGCCCAGCTCACACATCTCAAACAAAACGAAATATGGAATAACAAGTATTTCTTACGGCAACTTCCTTTCAGCAGTCTTCTGACAAAAAACTCTTTAAGCAAAAGAAACAAATCTGTAGCTTCCGCTACTCTTGGATAAAATTAACTTACATAACATAAGTGGTGTGAGAAGCTAGGTTGAAATCCTGACTAAAGAGTTGTAATCACCAATCAAGTAATTCAATTCGCTCTCTTCTCAAAATAAAACTTGACATGTCGTACAACTAAGTCCACGTTAGATGGCACTTCAGCTGAAAGATATTAAATTACTGAAAACCTTGCCAAACTTTCAGTTTTGAAATCACTAAGTGGCTAACCCTATATTTTAAATCTCTTTCTTTAAGTCTATTAAATTATTCGAAGTGGCTGTCGGGACTTCGATAATTTTCGTTAAACTTCTTAAGTGCGAAAGTATTAAAACTTTCCTTCTTCTCACTTATTAAGTGGCTTCATTAGATATGAGTGCCATCACTCTAAAACAGACAAAAAAAGGATTAAAGCATCAAATTTAAGCGGTTTTTTTTCTTTTGTAAAGAATTTGAATTATTTTTTATAAGAAAAAAAAAAAGAAAAAATTTTAAATACATTTTTGTCTGCCATTTTAATACGCTTAATTTCTATTACCACGGCTTGAAGCCAAAATGCCAGGCAATTTGTTAAATAATTTTATTGTTCATTGTCTTCATTAATTATTTATAATGTATTAAGGCACTGCATAATTAATGGCTTTCTTTCCTTTCTTTCGGGACAATTATTTTTGTGTGTGGTGATAGAGGGTAAAGCAAAGACTTTTTCAAACATAAAAATAATCACAGAAACAATGAAAAAATTTTCTTTTTTGTTTTCAAAATATAATTTTTTGTTGTCAAAGGCCTAATCGGGCCTTATTATTTAGGCATATACTGTTATTTTTCCTCTTTTTTTTGTTTTCTTTTCTTCATTAATCTTTAACAAGAAATTGTACAAAGAAACACAAAAATTATTGGAAGAAAAAAAAGAAAGGAAGAAAAAAAATTAAAATGTTTTTCAAACTTTATAAAGCAAATAAATGTGAGAGAAAAAGCAGAGAAAACTTTATTTGTGCTCAGTTAAAAAAAAAGAAAAATCATCTACAACTGAGGGCTGCTTTTTCTTTCATAAGATATTATGCTTGTATGTACATCCATATACTTACCTATCAAGTTCGAGTTTAATTTTTAATAGTTTTTTTATGCATGATTCGCACTTTATAACTTATAAATCATAGATGGGCACTTCGCAGTACCAGTAAAATTTCAGTAAAAATTGATTTTTACTGATTACTGAAAAATATTTCAGTATTCAGTAAAATTTTACTGTTAATGCAATCTAAATTTGAATGAAATTTAAATAAAATTGAAATGAAAAAAAGTAAAATTTTACTGGTAATGCAATCTAAATTTCATTTAAATTTCATTTAAATTTCATTTAAATGTCATTTAAATTTAGATTGCATTAACAGTAAAATTTTACTGAATACTGAAATTTTTTTCAGTAATCAGTAAAAATCAATTTTTACTGAAATTTTACTGGTACTGCAAAGTGCCCATCTATGTTATAAATGAGGATTTATTTTCAGCAAATTTTAAGCGATAACCGTAAATTTATTCAAAAATGAAGGTCCGACTTGATATGTCGGACTCACCCTACAGGAATACTGACTAAAACCACCCCTGTCTGCTCTCCGGGAATCATATTTTTTCTGCTCTCCGGAAATCATATTTTTTTCATAATCGCACTTGCATTTGACTTGCCTTTTCACTTTGGCCAGCCATTTCTACATGTATTTCACCACGAAAATTGAGTTCTCTATATTAGTCGCCGTAGTGTAGTAGGTAGTGCGTTTGATGGCCGTATCCCAGGTCAGACATTAAAACGAAATATGAAAAAAAAATATTTCTTCGGCGACTTCCTCTCAGCAGATTTCTGGCAAAAACTCTGAGAGTAAATAAACCTGTCATGAAAAAGTTTCTCAAAAGTTTGTCGTTCGGAGTCGATGTTAAACTGTAGGTCCCGCCACTCACGTATAAAATTAACGCACACAACATGTGTGGTGTGACTAAAGGGTTGTAATGGCAAATTATATATGTGTGTATGTATATTAGCCGTCATAACCTCAATTTTATTTTCGAGAGTAATTCTCATGAAAGTTGATACAATTTCCGAGAATCAGCAGTAGCAGGGCGTATAATCGAATATAATGTACCCTGCATCATCAATTGAATTTTCTTCTTCAAAAAGCATTAAGGGGAATCACAGTGCAATATTGCTACGCCATGGTCGAAGCATTGCCATCGATTGCACTAATACGGTTCTCACAGGCCAGTGGTCTACTGGACTGCTATTTCCTTCAATGACTTCTACCGTAGAAGTGAGTGTAAATTGAGGAAGAGTGATAGACTTTTCATATGATTTGATTGATTTGCTTTAAAAATGCGAGTTTAAAATCGAAACCCTAACCATAAAGACCATGTATGAGTTACTCTTTCTCCTCTGTTTTCTTTTTTAAAACAATTTTATTTGTTTTTTATTTACATGTTACTGTTCATGTATTTGTAATTGAAACTTAACAAGAGAATAAAAGTTGGAAAGAGTATACTCACATACGAGTAGCATGTGTATGTATATGTTCGTGTATAAGAAAGAAAAATTGTTTAAAGGTTACAATGTTGGCAATTTTTCAATTTTTTTGTTTGTTCTTATCTTTACCTATACACCCACAAAAACTAAAACTGTAACTGTGGTACAATATGTGTGGAAGAGTACATATCAGAGTACTTTATAAATAAAATAAGGACCGGAGTGGGTGAGTCAGAGAGAGCGAGAGGATCGAACCTTAATGTACATTTAAACACAACTTTGTAGATGCTGTTTGGTAGAATTGACCGAACGTTCACGTTCGTTTCTAACACGAAAGACAATAAAAACTATTATCCAATCGTAATGGAATTTTAGTAAGCAAAATTCTCTTGCGTTAGAAACATTTCAAATACATACTTCGAATTTTATTGAAGCTCGCTCTCTCCTCCTTTAATGTTGACATTTTTTTTAAGACAAAACTTCAAATCTCTCCTTTGACTTTTTCGAGATTTGTAACAGGGCAATTTAAAAATCTCGAAAAAGTCAAAGGAGAGAATTGAAGTTTTGTCTTTGCCTTTGTTTGAATTGAGGTACACTGCGCTACTTCACTTTCTCTCTCTCTCTCTGTCTCTCTGTTTGTTTACATGTTCATTTATGATAATTGCCCGCATTACAATAATAACACACTACTTCCAAGCTTTTATTTATAGCTAATCTCTCACTCTGTCTCCCTCTCTCTTTCTTTCCAAGTGTTAAAATTAAAAAAACCCTTTAATTTTCCCCTTTAGCATGCTTTTAAGTGCCTCGGCCACGTTCAAATTCTGGTGTTCAAATTTTGCATATGTGTTGGTAATATTTGTTTGACTCAGCACAGCAACACATCAAATTTCAGCCTTCAAATTTCATTTTAAAAATGTTGTGGAGAAGACAACATCACATGGTTTTCATCGGAAAAAATTCTTTTATGGTTTTCTTTTTTTTTTTGCAAACATTTTTTTTTTGGTTTTCTGAAAGAACATATGGGCTTTTGGTTGGGAGATTGTTTTGTTTTTGTTTGTTTTTTAGTTTTTTCTTTTAATATGACAACTGATTGTTTCATAGTCATTGCCCTGGCGCAGGCAATTAAAAAAACAAAAAAAGGAAACTGCGAAGGGTCTTTGGATGAAAGAGTGGTTGAAGAAAAGGGATGCATTTACGCACTAAAATGTTCTCAATGATGAAGGCACATATGAGGAACTTCCAAATTTGGTTGGCCCGAAAATTCAAAAACAAGATACTCAAATGTGTGACGCCATCTCTCCGAATCAACGTCTATCTATAACATTGCGTTTTCTTGCTACAGGCAATTTCTTTTCTGATTTAAAATTTGTCAGCGCTATTTCGGAACGAGCAATTGGTCGCATTGTTATAGAGACTTATGGAAAAATAAACAAGATTTTAAAATATAATATAAAAGCAATTAAAACAAATTATTAATGGACTTAATTTTATAAATAAAATAATTTTTATTATTTTTTTACAAAACAAAGTTAGTACAAATAAAGGAACGATCATAACGAATCATAAATAAATACAAAAATACATATACAAAAACAAAACATCCACTTCTTATTATTTTTATTATCATTTTCTGCTACACATTTTCAAAACATCCGCGAACCAGATGGTGATGTTTCTCCTACGAAATCTGCAGAAAAATGAAATTTGAAGTAATTGCCCGCACACACATCAAATTTGCTTCCAATTTCTGCGGAGCAGGTAGCGAAAATCAAAAGTATTTTGATATTCTTCAATCTCTTCTCAGCCTGTACGTGTGAGGACAGTTTTCTGTACGTGTGAGTACAGTTTTACCAATACAATCACAAAAATGGCAGATTGATCAATCTAGTTTGATCGTGGCTGTGCTGCTTAAGTTATCTTGCAAGTGTGTTTATGGAGTAAAAGTCTTCATTCAATTGCTCTCTCCTTCTCTATTTATATGCTCATTTGTGATAATTGCACGCATTACAATAATAACACACACTCACAGAAAAAAATAATTGTAACTGTTGTGTTAAAATAAAAACAATAAGTGAATGCGTTAAAGGGTATACACAGTACACAAGCATGAGTAAAACTTTGTATGGGTGAGAGAAAAGAACCGTTAACATAAAAATAAAAATGTAAACAAACCAGCAGCCATGCTTATTATCACATACATATGCACGTATACGGATAATGTATAACTCATGGGCATAAATATTTAATAACAGAAATACATAAACCATCATTGTTAAACAATACAGTGTGTAACAAAATTATTGCTTTAGTTTCAAAATGTTACACATTTTCTTAAATAACTTGCAAATGGAAAAAGTTAATAACAAAATTCTTTTACCATAATATTTATAAATATTTATTGTTGAAATATTTGAAATAGAAAGCGCATTAGTAAATATTGAATGGGCTTAAAGTACTTCCTTTTCTTCTTGTTATTGCTACAGAACAGAATGCTTGCACTAGAATAGATCATCTGGAAAATGAGAAAACGGTTTGATTACCTATGACTCTGATGCCAAGTACTTTAAATAAATCCTCAATATATTGCACAATCAAATATTTATTGATGAAGGGCTTTCATTTTGTTTAATGATTTATCTTTAACTCTTTTAGAATAAAAATGAATTTAAGGATCTGTTTTTTTAATATATTCGACCTTTTAAAAACATTCAATGCCGAGGTGGACGAATAAATGATTCCTTTTTTAATTTAAAGGATTTTAAATTGAATATTAACTGCTTAAGCTAGGCATAAAAGAAAGGGGGAATATTTTATTTCAGTCATAAAAAAAACCTACATGAGCTGAAAATAAATTTTTTCCCTTAGTATTTAAGTATTTGTCGATAACGATTTCGTGTAAGAAAATTTAAATTCTTTTTAAAATTCTTTATATTATGGACGTACGAGTATTAACTTGAGTTTATTTTCAATAAAGATTGATTTCAAAGATAAGTTATCAGTCGTTTAAAATACAATTTATAAAGGCAATTTAAAATGTCTTAAAAAGCAATCTGAGTTTAATAGAACAAGAAAAAGTAAAAAAGTTATTAAAAGATAAATTGGATTTTCGTTTCGCCAGTTATTTATTACTCTCACAACCCTCATGTTCTGGAACCCAAGCCAATAAAGCGGTATTAGCGGTCAGAAGGTTTAGTTTTTTTTTTGTGGCCACTGATTAAGGACTTTAAGAGCTGCTTAACTAACCTCCTACAGAAACATTTCGCCCTCAATACATTTCCAAATGTCATAAATTTCTGCCAGAAAAACACATTAAAATTGATATTTTAACTCAAGCCTTACAAGCATTGTCTTATATCTTCATTTTTCGGTTCAGAAATAGGCTTTAATCTTAGTTCACTACCAAGTACTTCTTTCTTGATCATAACCGAAAGCGAAAGACACCTAAAGGCAATTCTAGTTGCATCTGACTAACAAGATCTCATTGTTGCCGTGGTGGGAAAACAAATAGCAAGTGAAATTGCCCACCCTAGCGATTACTTACTTACTTATTTCGCCATTACAACACTTTAGACATGACAACAACCTACTTACTTACACCACCCATGTTGTGAATGTTAATTTTAACTGGGTACCTGGGTATCTGAAATGTCAGTAAAAATTCTGTGTATCGCTATCATAATCGATGTACGCCGTTGATAGGCAACTCGTAGGTTATTTTATCCCTTATGTGGTGATCAAATATGATGAGAGACTTATTGAACTTGATTGGACCTTTTAGCCTCCTTTAACCTTATATAGTTGAGCATTCGTTATTACTGAAGCCATGGACTTATTCCATCTGATCATATATTTGATCTGATGATTTGATACAGCCCATTATAGTAATTTTTCATTGAGTCTTATGCCCTTTGTGTCATCAGAAATGGCTGTTTTCATTAATATGGACACCAAGTTTTGTAAAACTAAGTTTTCCAGGAAAATGGATAAACCATCCAGGGGCCCTCGGGTCCAAAAGGTCCTTACCTAGGCCTTTTTGAACAACAAGAGTTGTATGTAAGCAATTAAACAATTTTTTAATTCAAATTTCTGCCCACTGCATTACCATTTCCGTAAACCTGCCTTTAAATAGCTGCAGATTGAAGTGACATTTCCGAAAGGAGACTGTCTGCACCACTTGAATTTTATTTTTATTTAAAAGACATCCCGTTATTGAGAAAACATATCCATAAAATGTATTTTTTTTATGCTTACATACGAGGGGCAATAATTTCTTAAAAAGGCATTTCCTGTAAAACATGACAAGACGTGTTTTTTATTCACTTCCTAGATGTTAAACTTTAAGGCTATAAAAGTTAGAGAAAATGAAAGGAGCACGAAAGAAAAGAAAATATTTTTTTGTATTAAAAGTGGCAGTAAAAGTTGACTTCTGGCTGTTGACTTGTGTCAGAAGTTTAGTTGTAAAGTATAATGGATTTATATGTACGTTCTTTTTTCTTTTTTTTCCTTTATCTTTAACACATAAAAACTTTAAACATTTTTCTTTTCAAAAGTTAATGATGTTGTGCTTTAGAAATTTGTATTTGAAAACTCAGAAAAAAAAGGGAAAAATAGAACTTTAAGGGAATAAAAAATAATGTATAGGGTCCCCCAACAGGAACTTCCGAACGTTGACAGTTGATAACAGCCATCTTGTTGAAGCAACATCTGTCAAATAAGTTGACATTTATTTAGTCTGCTTTAGTAAATCCCCTGCATAACATTCAACAACACGTGCAAATAATAAAATTGTTTTATTGAACTAGGTACAGCACTCTTTAACTATTTTACGATGTTTATAAACATCCTAATGAGAGGACTAATCGTCTAACATCCGTATGTAGACGAAACGTAAGATCTGCCGAAAATAATCTGAGGCAGCCAATTTCACATCGCTTACAAGAACTCGGAGTTTTACAGACCAGAATTTGGTGACGACCTAAGATAACGACGTGAGTCGCAGTTTGCAAACTGACCTTAACTTACATATATCGAAAAACCACCCGAAAATAAACCGAGATCGCGTAATTTGACGTCCTTGGGCTTTTTCTTAAGTCCCAAATTCCACATAAAACATAACATCGATTGAATTTATTATGATTTATTTGCCAAAGTCCTGGAAAATTAAAAAGAAATCTTCAGTTACGGAGCAGCTATTCAACTGACATGAGTATAGCTATGACTTTCGCCTGCCGTAAGTGTCTTGGTTAGTTCTGCCCTCAGCGTCGATGTCTATGGCTATGTCTAAACATAGCTCCGGAATAGAACAGAGGAGTAGGAACCCCTAGCCTATATTTGTAGCAGACAAACCGTAGCCGACATTTTTGTTGTTTTTACGAGGCCGTATGAGCCATGCCAAGTTCGTGCACATGTCTTCTAGCACACTGTACACTGATTATTCTCTCCGATGTTAAACTTTGGAAATATTCCTTAAAATTTCACTTAACCGTAGATTGAGCCTTAAAAAACTTCATAATTCTAGCTTATGTATCACCAGGAAATGCAAGTCATCGACCAAGAAATGCAGATCATCAACTAAGAAAAATGCAAGTCATCGACCAAGAAATGCAAATCATCGACCAAGAAAAACGCGTCATTGACCAAGAAATGCAAGTCATTGACCAAGAAATGCAAGTCATCGACCAAAAAATGCAAACCATCGACCAAGAAAAATGCAAGTCATCGACCAAGAAATGCAAATCATCAACCAAGAAAAATGCAAGTCATCGACCAAGAAATGCAAATCATCGACCAAGAAAAACGTGTCATTGACCAAGAAATGCAAGTCATTGACCAAGAAAAATTCAAGTCATTGACCAAGAAAAATGCAAGTCATCGACCAAGAAAAATGCAAGTCATCGACCAAGAAATGCAAACCATCGACCAAGAAAAATGCAGGTCATCGACCAAGAAATGCATGTAATTGACCAAGAAATGCAAGTCATCGTCCAAGAAAAATGCAAGTCATCGACCAAGAAATGCAAGTCATTGATCAAAAAAAATGCAAGTCATCGATCAAGAAATGCCAGTCGTTGACCAAGAAATGCAAGTCATCGACCAAAAAAATGCAAGTCACCGACCAAGAAAAACGCAAGTCATCGACCAAGAAATGCAAGTCATTGACCAAGAAATGCAAGTCATCGACCAAGAAATGCAAGTCATTGACCAAGAAATGCAAGTCATTGATCCAAAAAAATGCAAGTCATCGACCAAGAAATGCAAGTCATCGTCCAAGAAATGCAAATCATCGACCAAGAAAAATGCAAGTCATTGACCAAGAAATGGAAATCATCGACCAAGAAAAATGCAAGTCATCGACCAAGAAAAATGCAAGTCATTGACCAAGAAATGCAAGTCATCGACCAAGAAAAATGCAAGTCATCGACCAAGAAATGCAAATCATCGTCCAAGAAAAATGCAAGTCATCGACCAAGAAAAATGCAAGTCATTGACCAAGAAATGCCAGTCATTGACCAAGAAATGCAAGTCATCGACCAAGAAAAACGCAAGTCATCGATCAAGAAATGCAAGTCATCGTCCAAGAAATGCAAGTCATTGACCAAAAAAATGCAAGTCATCGGCCAAGAAATGCAAGTCATTGACCCAAAAAAATGCAAGTCATCGTCCAAGAAATGCAAATCATCGACCAAGAAAAATGCAAGTCATTGACCAAAAAAATGCAAGTCATCGACCAAGAACAACGCAAGTCATCGACCAAAATATGCAAGTCATTGACCAAGAAATGCAAGTCATCGACCAAGAAATGCAAGTCATTGACCCAAAAAAAAAAAATGCAAGTCATTGACCAAGAAATGCAAGTCATCGACCAAGAAAAACGCAAGTCATTGACCAAGAAATGCAAGTCATCGACCAAGAAATGCAAGTCATTGACCAAGAAATGCAAGTCATTGACCCAAAAAAAATGCAAGTCATCGACCAAGAAATGCAAGTCATCGTCCAAGAAATGCAAATCATCGACCAAGAAAAATGCAAGTCACTGACCAAGAAATGCAAATCATCGACCAAGAAAAATGCAAGTCATCTACCTAAAAAAAATACAATTTGCGAAAAATACAACATTTTGTTGTATATATACATATAAATACATATGAACTCAATGAGAATTATTAAAATTTTTAGTACATTTAACTAAAATTTAATATTTATCCGTATTTACATAGAGCACTTTATTATATATCCGGTTCCACGTAACGCACGACCATAAAGAAACCTGTTTTGGAATCCTGGAGACTATGGCTATCCAGCCCACTAGGTCCGTTTCACCACTAGGTCCATTTTTATCCGATTTTGCCTTTGTTGCCTATTTGAAGACATCAATTAGCTTCGACGGTTATATCTCAGGTCCCAAGTAAAGCTCTTTCGTAAGGAAACCTGTTTTGGAAGTCTTAAGACTATGGCTATCCAGCCCACTAGGTCCATTTGCTCCACTAGGTCCATTTTTTATCTGATTTTTCCTTTATTGCTCATTTGAAGGCATTAATTAGCTTCGACGGCTATGTCTCCAGTCCCAAGTAACACACGATCATAAAGAAAACTGTTTTGTAATCCTGGAGACTGGCTATCCAGCCCACTGGGTCCAATTCCCACACTAGGCCCATTTCTTATTAAATTTTGGCTTTGTTGCTTTTTTAAAGACAACAATTAACTTCGTCGCCTATATCTCCGGTCCAAAATAAAGCTCGTTCGTAAGGAAACCTGTTTTGGAAGCCTTAAGACTATGGCTATCCAGCCCACTAGGTCCATTTGCCGTACTAGGTACATTTTTTATCCGATTAAATAAAATGAAATGTATCATTTTTGATACAACGCTCGATCTACGGTTAAAAAAATAACAAAACAATATATTCTTGGAAGACATTCTCAAAGTTAAAATTTCTTTGTCTCTTGCTTTTTAAAATAATTTCTCAAAAATTGCTTGAAGAACTTTGTCAAAAAAAAAAATTAAAAGAAAAGAAAATTTTTGAAATTAAATTTCTGTTTTCTTTTGTATCCTGCCGTTACAGCTTGTTTCACAATTTCCAGAAAGCCACTTTGACGCTTTCCTTCTAAGAAAATTAAAAAAAAAAAAATGAAAATTGTAGGCAACTAAGCATCAATTGCTTTTGGCAATTTCAGGTCAAAATAACTCAAGACTTAAGAAAATGAACTGATAGACAACCAAGGGAAAACTTCCAAAATAAAAACTTATTTGGAAAACATTTCTAAGTCATCAGTCTAAGACGCACAATAAAAACAATAAAAATTCGAAAATAATACCATCACCACCGTCTTACTAAGGGCAAAAACCAGAAGTCTCACTGCGTTTGTCATTGGCGAGAGTTTGTCTCAATTCTGTTCAGTGTGTTGGCAAGTATGTACGTTGTGTATCAAGCTGATCAAAGTAATTAGACTTTAGGTTTTACATTTAATAAGGTTTCCTTGGGAATTTTAGTTATAAATATGTACATACATACATAATTGGTCATTACAAGCCTTCAGTTAGAATTATGATCTAGCTTTTCAAACCTCTTATGCTGTGTGTATTAATTCTATACATGAGTGGAGGGATCTACAGTTTTAAAGTCGATTCCGAACGACAGATTTTTGAGAAACTTTTAATGGCAGTTTAATTTACTCTCAAAGTTTTTGCCAGAAATCTGTTGAGAGGAAGTCGCCAAAGAAATATTTTTCATGTTTCGTTTTTGTTAGAGATTTCTGAACTGTAGTTTGTACCGGGGCCTCAGGTCTAATAAGGCAACACACTACCTACTAGACTAAGGCGACTTCATTAGTTATAAATCCCTCTTTCAATTCGTCTGTAGGTTTCAGTGCTCAGTTCAGTTAGATGTATAGACATTCAAAATTTGCTTGCAATTATTATTAAATCTTTATATAAATTTCAGAGTCTCATTTAAGAGTTCCTGATTTTTTTTGTTGTTGCTAGATTTAATAAAAAAAAACTGCAACAACCAATGTCCCTCAGGGGAAGAACATCTTCAGCTTTTTACACACATAGGACACGAATATCTCCGACTTTTTACACACATAGGACACAAACATGAACAATGTTCGTTAAAAAGAGCGCAAAAATGCCTCAGTTGCTTGTCAGCTTCTAAAGAAGAAGGTTTATGTTTAAAGACTTCAATTATACACCCAAAGAAATATTACAGTAGGATTCACTGATATCAATGAGAAATGATTTCGATTTTGGGAAGAATATTTCCCAAGTTAAATGCGGTGTCTTTAGGGATTTAGCGCAATAAAATTTTTCTATATTTTCCTATCACATATGCATACATATTATTTATACATTATACTACCTAATAAATAGACTTGAAAATATTACTAACTAACTAACTAATTTTCCTCTGGGTTAACACAGGCCTCTGACAAATACAGTCACAGTTTTATCATGTTCTTTTTATGCCGACGTCTGGTCATAACAAATATGAACAGTTTCACTTGCTACTCTCTCTCTCTCTCTCTCATTTCTCTTTCTCTAGCATTATCATTAATTAATTGAAAGAAAAAAGAATGCGTAACAATATGGGTACGCGTAATACATGTTACATGTTACAAGCAACCGTAGTTATATGGCTTATAGTGTGTATGTAAAATGATTTGTTTTTTGTTATTCTTGTTGTTATTGTAATTAGAGAAATCAGAGAGGGAGTAAAACAAAATACCCATTAAATGATGTCTGACAATGTTATTTTTATAATGAGCCCATAATCATCTGATTTTTATTTTTAATATACAATGATTATCGAATCGATATTATTGTCCGAACTTATTAAAAACAACAAAAACAATGTCACAATGTAAGACAATGTGTGTGCCTGTGTGTGTGTAAATTATTATTATTATAATACGAACAACTTTTTATTTCCACAGTTTAATTCTTAATAATACAAATGCTTTATGCTGAAGCATAACATTTTTTATTACAGCAACAGTTGACATCAACATATACTAGCATACAAGCAAATTTGTTTACATTTTAAGGTCAAAGAGAAAATATTACCGAATTTCATTTGTATTTTTTTAAAATGAGAGTAAAAATAATACGTCAGACATATACAATCCCCTCTTTTCTCGATAAATACTTGACTTGTCATTGGATTTGAGTGATCGCCTAAATCCCCCTTTAAGCAGCACAGCCACGATCAAACCAGATTGATCAATCTGCCATTTTTGTGATTGTATTGGTAAAACTGTACTCTCACGTACAGAAAACTGTCCTCACACGTACAGGCTGAGAAGAGATTGAAGAATATCAAAATACTTTTGATTTTCGCTACCTGCTCCGCAGAAATTGGAAGCAAATTTGATGTGTGTGCGGGCAATTACTTCAAATTTCATTTTTCTGCAGATTTCGTAGGAGAAACATCACCATCTGGTTCGCGGATGTTTTGAAAATGTGTAGCAGAAAATGATAATAAAAATAATAAAAAGTGGATGTTTTGTTTTTGTATATGTATTTTTGTATTTATTTATGATTCGTTATGATCGTTCCTTTATTTGTACTAACTTTGTTTTGTAAAAAAATAATAAAAATTATTTTATTTATAAAATTAAGTCCATTAATAATTTGTTTTAATTGCTTTTATATTATATTTTAAAATCTTGTTTATTTTTCCATAAGTCTCTATAACAATGCGACCAATTGCTCGTTCCGAAATAGCGCTGACAAATTTTAAATCAGAAAAGAAATTGCCTGTAGCAAGAAAACGCAATGTTATAGATAGACGTTGATTCGGAGAGGTGGCGTCACACATTTGAGTATCTTGTTTTTGAATTTTCTGGCCAACCAAATTTGGGGTTTCCTGTGCCTTCATCCATCCGTAAAAAGTTTTGAAAATCATTTGGAGGACTCAATTTGAGTTCATTGAGAACATTTTGATGCGTAAATGCATCCCTTTTCTTCAACCACTCTTTCATCCAAAGACACTTCGCAGTTTCCTTTTTTTGTTTTTTTTAATTGCCTGCGTCAGGGCAATGACTATGAAACAATCATTTGTCATATTAAAAGAAAAAATTAAAAAACAAACAAAAACAAAACAATCTCCCAACCAAAAGCCCATATGTTCTTTCAGAAAACCTAAAAAAAAATGTTTGCAAAAAAAAAAGAAGACCATAAAAGAATTTTTTCCGATGAAAACCATGTGATGTTGTCTTCTCCACAACATTTTAAAAATGAAATTTGAAGGCTGAAATTTGATGTGTTGCTGTGCTGAGTCAAACAAATATTACCAACACATATGCAAAATTTGAACACCAGAATTTGAACGTGGCCGAGGCACTTTAGTAAGGGTGTGCAGGCATGAAAAAATAACTGTACGTAAAAGAATATACCCGTAACAATGTAAACGAAACGATAACAAAGAAACTAAGTGGAAAAGGGGTCCTCTTATAAAAGAAATATCAATATCATTAGTTTATAAAAACAATTACGAAATATGTAATTGGAAAGTTATCGAAAAAAAATACTTTTTTTAACCAATTTTTTTTTTCGAATACCCAATATTATTTAAAATCCTATGCATACACATACATTCATACTTACATATATGTTTATACATACATTCATACATGCTTTTCTTTGTTGGAAATTATAATACACATCAATGGAAATTTAAAACCACAGTTTGTTAAACAAGCAAAACAAAACATGAAACATTAACTTCTCTTCTGTTTAAAGTTACTTTTTAACGCCCATAATCAGTGACATATTAAATCCATCAATTTTCTGCAATAATAGGCCTGTGAATATGTGAATTTTCAAATTTTATCATGCTTTTGAATCTTGTTCACATTGTTTAGGTGTCAACTGTCATTACACGTTAAATTGTGTAATAAAATATCGAATAACGGTAAATCAAATTAACATGACGGATGAAATGTTGCGTTAAATTCACAGCACAGCCTGCACAGTCTGTATTTTCCATATATTTTGTTAAATTTAATTGAAATAAAAAAAAAACAACAAAGCTGAAAAAAATTGGCAAACAATTCAGGTTAACATGTCATTGCAAAAGAATAGCTGTCTGTTGTAATTTTTTTTTTTTTTATAAAATTTCTTGATTTTTTTTTTCATTTTCATTTCAGAATATTCCAGAACATAAAGGTAAGTGTTTTTAAATATATTTTAATTTGTATTGCAAAAATTTTAAATCCTTGCTATACTGCATAGAAGTACTTAACGTTGTAGTACCGAATCTAGGAGTCGCCATAGTCTAGTAGGTAGCGTGTTGCCGTGTTAGACATGAGGCTTCGGTTAAAACCCTAGGTCAGACATCTCCACTAAAAGGAAATAAGAAAAAAAGATTTCTCTCATCAGATTTCTGGAAAAAAACTCTGAAGGGCTGGTTACCCCAGCGTAAGAAACGTAAAATCGTAACGTACGTAGCCTTAAAAACGTTTGTGCAGTTATAGAAACATTTAAAACGGGACATATGTTAACGAAGAATGTAAATAAAAACAAAACAAAACACACAGCAACATACACACGAACTCAAAACAATGCAAAGAAATTGGTATACAAACATTTGTACTCATGTTCAACTGTCACGCAAGAACGTGAGAGAATTCTGTTTTAAACAGATCGTTCCATTTTGCTAACGAGAGAGAACGTTTCGGTAAGCGTTTACATTGTTCTCCATATGCTAAAAAGAGAACATTTGCTACGGTACGTTACGTTACGTTTGGGTAACTCGCGCTTGATTCCATCATTTAACTACAGTGCTTATTATTTTGCTTGAAGATTAAGAAAAAACGCTGGCAATTAAAAATAAAATGTATCTCACGAATGCATTCTTTTACAATTTTTAACCATTAATTTGGAAAAAACGTCACGCTTTAATACTGTTCTATCGTTTACTACAAGGCTTTTTCACTTTATAACGGTTTTGTTTACATTTAAATTTAAAACTGTTTTTTCTTTCTCTCTTTATAATTTAATCAACATTCAATTGAGTAGAGTAAGCACGGCAAGCATTTATTTTTTTTTTATTACAGTCTATACAAGTGAATTGATTTCTCCTTTAACAATAACTATATTTCACCTACTCTCTCTCTCTCTCCCTCTCACGCACTCTATTTGCTTTGCTTTGTTTAACAAAGACTGTTTATTGTGATAGCGGTATACTATGCTACAAAAAACCTTTTATTGTGTTTGTTTCTGTAATACTTACTCTCAGTTGTTGTGTGTTGTAATTATTTTAATGTTCTTCTGTTCAGCTCTTCGGCAATCTTTAGGGATTTGTTTACACAAACAACAACAACAGCCATTACAATCAGGTAGCAAGGTAGCATCACAATATGAATTCTCTTTTTAATTCCCATAAAACAATAACAAAAATTATAATATGATAATAACGGAAGCTTTGTAATAAAAACAACAACAACAACAATATTTAACTAAATAGGGTAAACCAACCTTGAAACCAGTTAGGCAAACCAGCAGCAAAGCATTATTTTAATGAGAAGCAATAATTGTTGTTACTTTATTTTCAATGTGGTATGTATGTACAGCCATGGACATTAGATTAGCACAAAATCCATATATACTTTGATTGTGATTTTTTTCTCATTTGTATCGTAATTAGGCCAATTGTTTTGGTCTGCAATGTTGCACGATGACATCTAACTGTTGTTTAACAAAAAATATTACCATTATCATATATATTTTTTGTTTTGACTGCTAATTTGTATCGGTACCTAAATTCGAGCTGGACAGTAAATTAGCACAACGTGCCTAAAAGTATTTTAGGTGCAAGTTTTGTTCGAGTATTTTTATTCTTACGGTATATTCTTTTAATTTTGTGGCATTTAAAGTAATTTTTGGAAAAAAAGGTACGTGGAAAAGATTACTCAGCAGAGGAGAAGCGCATTATCGTTAACTTGTGGCATGATGGGAAAAAGCTGGCTGAAATTGCCGAAATTGCGAATTGCTAGCGAAAAATGATTTATAACGTCATCATTTCCTTTAAACCAAACACAATAATGTCGCAGAAAACAAAAATTGAAGGCCACGTGTCAAGAAAACAAACCGAAATCGTTGGTCGTGCTATTGTCCAGAAGTCAAAGAAGGAGCTTCTCATGTCGTCCCGCGATATTTTGAACGAAATTAACTCCCAATTCAGATTAAATTTATAGGACAGGATAATATAAAGACGTTTTAATCACAAAAAGCTCTTTGGACGCTCTTGCCGAAAGAAGCCACTTCTACCAAAAGAAAAATATACTCAAGCGTTTAACGTTTACTCGCACCCACAATGCTAAAGACCTCCCATTCTGGAAAAAATATTTTGGAGTGATGAACCAAAGGTAAATCGTATGGGACCGGATGGTAGAGTGGTTGTTCGTTGGCCAAAATGTCAGACATTCAATCCACGCTATGCTCAAAGGACCACAACGCATGTTCGAGGAAACACAATGGTGCGGGGAGCGTTTTCAAGGCACGCTGTAAGTCCCATTGTAAAAATTAATGAAAAAATAGACTATTATCAGTATTTGGACAATATAAAGAACAAAATGGAACCATAAGCTTTTAAATACATGCCAGTTTTATTCATATTTATGCAAGATAGTGACCCCAAACACACATCTAAGCAGGCAAAGGATTGATTTTATGAAGAGCACATTCCCGTTTTAGACTGGCCATCGCAAAGTTTTGACTTAAACTCGATTGAAAACCCCCTAGAACGATGTGAAATGTACAATTGCTCAACAAAAGTACAAAAATTTGGACGATTTGCGCATTGGAATACGGAACGCTTGGTACTCGATTCCCAAAGAACTTTCCCGAAGAACATTGTCCCGTAGATGCCACGCGGCGCTTCCAAATAGAGGCTACTCTACTAAATATTAATCAAATAAGCTGAAAACATTAATATTTTTACTATTTATTAAAGCGCATCATTTTTATTCCAGAAATTTTAATTTGTGCTATTTTACTGTCCAGCTAAAATCTGGCGTTTGGTACGTTTCAGGTCTTAATGAGCAGACGACTGGCAATATCGTCAAAATTTTTGTTTCTTTTTAAAGAAGAATATGTATTTTAAGTTCCTATGTTTAAACTTTTTTATGAGTAGACCTCAAATACTATAAAAAATATGATTATTTTTATGACGAAGTTTTGTGCTAATTTAATGTCCATAGCTGTATGTATTTAGGTGTGTATGAGTGTATGTTAGTGATTATCAATGTTATAAAAAATGTAAACGAAACAAATGGTACTTTTTTTTTGCTTTCAAAGGGAGGGAAAGAGTGGTTATAGGAACATAATATTGTACAGATGAGAGTAAGTAAACAAACCTTAAAAGCTCTTTAGCAAATTTGAGTAACATTTTAATGAGATTGCAATAATTGTTGTTATTATGTGTTTCATTGGGTAGGTGTATGCGTGTAAGTCCTTGTCAATAAAAATTGTAAACGAAATCAAAAATATTTTATTGACCTTGAGTGAGAGAGTGAGAGAGAATAAGGAAATCAACAACAAATCATAAAATCAGTTTAATGAACCTAAATGGGAATTATTTGAATCAGATTTAATAATTGTTGAAATTTTGAATTGGATTGGGTATGTTTATGTGTGTATGTAAGGGTTTTAAAAATAATGTAAACAAAATAAAAGAAATTTTATTAACCTTGGGGGAGAGTGAATGAGTATAACTCTGAGATTACTGAAATTCAGTAATTGTTTATATTTTCTGAATGTTTGAGTATTGTGCCCACCCATAACGTAAAAAAGTCAACAAAAGAAATTCCTACGTGTTCTGGAAGTACGGGGAGAGAGTAAATTATTTTTGTTTATATTATAAGTTCGTTAACTTTTTATATGCTGTTTAATTTAAAGAAATTTTATATGTTTCTAGAGTAAATAACAAAGTTAAAGTTGTTTACAAAATAATTTTTGTTTTTCACACTCTATCTTGTATTACCGAGTGTAAAAGTTAAATTTTTCTTATGTTACTCGTTTAACTGATGTACAGTAGTGCGTATACTTATTATAAAAAGTACGTATGTATACGTAATAACACAATCTCATGCATATTTTTGTTTAAAATTTCATGCTTGCCTTTGCAATCACAGTGATTTTACGGAATAAATATTTTCAATAAAAACCATCAATTTCCTTGGAAAATTTATTTCCTGCAGTTTCTTAACGACCTTTTCAAAAGAGCAATTTTTATAAAAAAAAATATTTTAATTTTATATTGAAAAGTCACATGCGAAAAATTCGTAAGAAATTTATGTAAATATAAGCGTAATAATGGCTGCAAATTGAAATGCATGCATGCAAACGTATTCCGGCAAATGCTGTCATAATCATGCATGTGCAAACATTATTCGTAAACTCTTATCAATAAATAAATGGAAACAAAATGCAGCAACAACTAACAAAACATATAACAAAGAACAGTGGGTTGTTAGGAAATAAAAATTTATAAAAAAAAAATTCCCAAAAACTGCAAAGTTTTCAGTACATTGAAGTTAGAATTGTCAAAGTAATTAAACATTGCAATTTCGTATATTTCAACGATGGGGTGGAAGTTTATTTATATACCATATCCGTTTATTGGTTTCCAAATCGCTGGTCAGAAGCGTCATAGTGAGGGATTCGCTGTTTAGAAGAATGGAAGAACGCTGAACAATAGTTAAAATTGATTACAAGAGGAGGGGATTAAACGAGGCAACTGTTCGAGCATTACAGTATAATTATGATCGTCAGAATCGATCTACTGTGCAACGAGTTGCCAAGATTATAAAGAAATTTGAAGAGTCTCAAAGCATTACAGACATACGCACTGCCGAAAATAGCGCTTTTATTACAGAAAGTTTTACGGGTTTATCGATCCTAAGCTTTTAGCGTTCTTGCGGCTTATTATGAAGTATTTTTTTATTTGAATTTACATCTCTCTCCATTGTCTACAGCGCGGTAGTTATGTTGATTGGATGCTAGAGCATCAGGATTATAATACTGATTTTTCATACAAAATTAACTTCAGGAATGTAGCTTATATCGCATTTGATGGCTGCATCAACAAAGGAATTGTCACATATGGGGTTCGTACAGCTCAGAAATGATTGTGAAAAGACTATTGCTTCCTGAAAACGTTAACATTTTAATCTGAAGGTGTTATCGGACCTTCAAATAACCATTACCATCAACTCAAAGCACAATGGTCGTATGGTAATAGACTTTTTCTTGCCTGCAATTGAGAACCATGAAATGAAGGTTGTGTGAGTAAAGCAAAACGGTGCCAAGAATCACAAACCACGATCTATTTTGGTTTTATTGCATGAGAAGTTCCTAAATATAAGTAATATCACGTGGTTGCAAAATTAATTGATCACCAAGCCCAAGTGATTTGACGGCATCAAACATTTTTTGAGGAACTGTGTCAAAGATCATGTCTAAGCGAATAATTTTACAATTTTTGAGCATTTGAAAACCTATTTATTCATTGAAAATATCTTCACAATTTAAAAAAAATAATAATAATAACGGCCCTCTTCAACTATTTGGTTTACATCCACTGTGCTTATAAAAAAACAAACAAAATCTTTAATATTATGGCTGCTCTTTATAACTGTGTTTCAGTAATAATAATTCAGGCAGAAATTTCCGTATGCTATCATATGTATGTGTGTACATTGAATTGTCTCTGCCTGTGTGTGTTTGTCTGTGAGGATAGTTTCTGCATGCATAACACAATGTTTGTCAATTTATATGTGTGTGTACGTGTAATTCGACCAAAAAACCTGTTATCGTGAATAAACACATGAGATGATAATGGATGAAAAACGTTATCAGCAGAGAGTATGAGAGAGAGAGGGAGAGGGACTAAAGAATTTTTATGAACAAACACATGCAACAGAGAAATATACGAAAAAGAGCAGTGTAAGTGAGAGTGAAAGAAAAACTATATTCCTGTGTTTGTTATACATACATTCAAGGTCTTTTGCTTTTTATCTCTCCCGCTATGGCTCTATTTCTCTACTCTCAGTGTTGTCTAGTTTAAACAAGTGAAAGCGTCTATGGTTGTGCGTGTGTACGAGAGAAAATGCACAAATTTCATGGTTTTTATTGTTTTTCTTCTTTTCTTTTCTTTTTGTACTTAAACACCAATAAGTGCGGTTATAATAAGTATGGCATACAAAACGGTTTTCGACATTTAAATTGTGGCCGTTTACTGGTATTTTTTAAAGAGAGCAACAATGCTAATGAAAGTTTAAATAGAGAAATGGGAATAAATGCCACAAACAGATATTAAAGCAGAGATTTAAACAGTTTGCCTTGCTTAAATGCTGTAACAAAACGGGACTAAATTTTGAAAAATTTTCAATTAAAACGAAAAAAAAAAAATATTTAAAATGCTGCATAATCAGTATTACGGCAGAAAATGTTGAATTATTTTCTGGTAACCAAAAAAAGCAAAACAAAAAATTAAATTTCTGCTTAAAAATGAAAAATTAAATTATAATCAGCTTCTAAATTGGATGCCTGTCTAAAATTATGCTTTAACATCACGTGTTGGAATTTTACGATTACTCATAAACACTCGCACACGTTCACCTAGCCATACTTTAATGGCAACAAAGTGTTTAACATGAGTAAGTAGACTTATATTTACAACATATAAACACATACCATTTTTGGCAGTGTATAAATTATGACTAAAACGTGTTTTTTTCTGAAGACGAAGCATTAATTGTTTGCATTAACCATTTGGGCAAAAAGGTAGATTTTTCCCCATTCTAATCTAACTTACGGATGTACTGTTTGGTGGAAAGCTACCAAAAGGAAATATGTCGTCACAAAACTACAACGGTTAGTATTTAGGGTTGTCCAGCCATATTATTTTAACCGCAAAGAGATTGTACTGTAACCATATGGTCGACAGTAATTGCCTTCAACTTTATAGTTGTGTATCCCTATAATGTATGCTCCAAGTCTATTGCCCTGACAAATTTCGGTATGCTGCTCAGCACCCAAGCAATTCTTCCTGGTATGCATTAATGACCTACTGGATTCAAGAAAGTGTTCTGATGATTTATTCTGACCATCACCGAATCTACATGGTGGTCGCGAGGCAACTTTCTTTCTAAATTACTTTACCCTGAGTCTACAGAGTCCTGCTAAAGGTCCGCTTACCAACCTCAGGTTATTCCTGGATAGCCTGATGTATGATTAAAATCTCCTCTTGTTATAGTTTCCCAAAAAAGTTTCGATTTTCTTAAACTCACTTGGTTTAAGAAGAGTATTTGCCTCTCTCTTCCTTGTTTCACGCTCCCTATCCACAGAAGGATTTTGGTCCCATCAGCCGAATGCTGGAATAAATGTCTGGCTATCAGATCCATTTTATAAAACCATAATTGCCTACTGGGTTGTATCGAAAAATTAAAATTTTTTTTTTGTTTCAATGATTACAACAGACACTTGCAAACATTGAAATTAATGTGTTGTTTGCTTAGGTAATTTAGTGTCATCATATTCAAAAACCTTGCCTTTAAACCCTTACAACACATTAATTTGGCCTGAAGAGAATGCCACGTTAAATCATCATTACCTTTGTACTCAAAACCGTTATTGTCATACCCTTAACGTCATTAGCATGCTGTGTACGCTTAAGCCATTAGGAAACTGTTGCTTCTTCTTTAAGCCTTTTCGAACATTTTGTGGCTTTTAAGCACATTATCGGTATTACTTTAGAAAATACCGATGCTTTCACAAGAAAAAAAATGAAGCATACTTTAAAGGACTTATACAATATAACACAATATAACCCAACAAACAATTTGGCTTGATTAACAGAAATAATATACATTTCAGTCAGGATTACAACCTAGCTTCTGACACCACCCATGTTGTTTGTGTTAATTTTGTTTATGAATGGCGGGTCCTACAGTTTAAAGTCGACTGCGAACGACAGATTTTTGAGTGACTTTTCTTGGCAATTACTCTCAGAGTTTTTTGCCAGAGGACTGATGAGAGGAAATCGCCGAAGAAATATTTTTTTCTTCATACTTCGTTTTGTTCGAGAAGTCTGAAATAAGGCCTAGACACGTGCCAAACACATTTACGGCGACTGGAAAATCTGATGCATGATTCAATTTTCTTCGCATTGTACCTATCCAACAAAAGTTTAGTCAAACCCATTGGACTTGAGGCCCTACTCCGAGTATACCCTTCCAAATACCTCTTTCCAATTCTCAGAAAACTTTTGGCTCTATGAGCAGCAAAAGATTCCCTCATCTACCTGCTCCTGTCTACTCGGTATCAAGTAGAAGCTGACCCTCTTTCCATTACCCTACTGATTTAGTTAACCTCTGCTTGACATGTGCCCTCGGCCAAGTCGAAATAGACACATCTTTCGAAGACATAAGATTCCACTTGGAGGGTATACACCACGAGTTTGATGATGTATGAGTACGATGAAGACATATTTGTGATGAAGATGCATTATGACGATGATAATGTATGAGTATGATATGATGACTTGTAGGTAATGTACGAGTAGCATGGTGTCGAGTTTGGTGACGATGAGGGAGTATGGTGATGATGTTAGAGTATGATGATGACGTATTAATATGAGAATGATGTATGAGTGCATGAGTATGAGATGCATGAGACTCTTCAATATGATGATGATGTGTAATGACGATGATAATCTATGAGTATGATAGTATGAGTATGATGATTCAGTATGAGTATGATGAGTTACAGAGGCTGAACATATTTACCCACTAAACCATAATGAATTGCTCATATCCTCAGCACTATGTTATCGTGTAGCGTGTCATACATTCGAATTTGTCTATCGACTATAAATTTCCTTAAGGCTCTCCACATATTCATTAGTGGCTTAGGCTGGTTGAGAGGTGCTAGGGCTTCATCAGGGTAGTCGCGTTCTATCTTTTTTGTTGTGTCTGGTCTGTGTGACCCCTCTGCTTCCCATTCTCCCTTTCCTACATCCTCTCCTTTTTATCCTATTCCCTCTATTATCCTTCCTCTTTAAGAACGTTGTACAATGGGTCACTTCGACCTCCGGGTACTGCACTTGTCTTAATTGACAAGTACACGTCCTCTAACCTAACCTAACCTATAAATATCCTTCAAAACGTTTTTTTATTACAAAAAAAGAGAACAAAATTTTTGACATTTTTCGGCATCTCTAAAGATTGATTATTTAAAAATACTGACAGACAGAGAGACACACTCTAAAATAAAGAAATTAAAAAAATTAATTAAAAAATTTGTGGGCAATTGTGTTAATTGATAATCAAAACCTCTTACCCTTCCTTCAGTTAAACAAAATTCTTTTGCCCTCTTAATCTTCTTTCAATAATTTTGGGCATCAATTTAGGCACGTAATTTCTTTGTTGCTATTGTGGCTGTTGTTGTTGTTGTTGTTGTTGTGTTCTTCAATATAATTTATAACACCATTTGACCTCAATTAGTCCAAAATGAAAGAGGGGTGGGTATAAGAAAACGAAAACAAAAAGGGAAATGCCTTTCAGAAAAAAAAGGATACACGCTAAAACGCACGCACGCCAGCTTTTTTAAAATAACGTGCGAGTATCAGTAGGAAAAAATAATTTGAATTTCCTTTGGTTGCATGAACTTTTGCTACATAATGGGGCATTATTTTTGTTTTTATTGTTCAACTTTTTTATTCGTTATTTTTCGGTTTTTTTGGCAAATGATGATTAAAATTTCATGACATTGTCTGTGACCTTTGAGGCGTAAAAAATTGGCTTCTGTTGTATTTCTTAGTTCAGTTAGAAAGATAATTCGATAGACGGATTATATTTTAAAGCAAATTTTAAGAAGCTGAAAAATTATTTCAAATACCTTGCACAGATTAAGACAGATAATATAGGCCAAAACTTATCTCTGCTATCAGGTACAGCCTGAGGTTACTGGGTTACTGTTACTGATTTTCAGAAGTTTAAATTTTGTAAAAGCTTCAATGGCTTAGAGGAGGATAAAGTTTTCATACACCACCCGTTCCCGTTGCCCAAACATTATTACTTGGTCTCTAAATGGTCCAATGTTAGTAGCCTATCTGTCTCACTAGAACCTCAAATTGTTTTGAGCATGATTTGGATTGCTGTATTGCTTGTTTATACTCGTTGTTTTCTAAAACGATCACCGTTAGCGATAACTATGAGTCTCTCGAATTGGACTGAGCGAGAGACAAATCAAGTTCCTTGTTTACTATTGGCTGATCTACTATGGTTTGATTTTATAAAGCTTGGGGGCTTAGTGGTGGTAGCCAAATGGTTTAAATTGGAGTCTCGTCTGCGGAAGGATCACCTCAATCCCCGTGATATTTCTAAGCAACTACAGAAACCAAAGCAAAGGGATTAAATGCGCAATCTCTTCCTATCAGCCAATTCATACCCGCTGCGAACATTAGGAGAGATTTAATATCGCCACCCGATAGATAATTTAAACCTTGTAATATTCGTGGTTTCAAAAGTATGGGACTGGAATTCGACATCTGTCAAACTAAGTTGTGAAACCAATTTTTTCTTTTCAGTTGAAAGTCTGACATTGACGAAAATGGATCGCTTAACTATCACACAACGCATAAAAATTATCAAACCCTACTACAAAAATGGTGATTCTGCTACAGCAACGTATCGTGCTTTAAGAGGAGATTATGGTTTACATAATCGTCCAACTACGCAAGCAATTGGCAAAATTGTGAAGAAATTTGAAGAGACTGGAGTGGTTACAAATATTGAAAGTCCTGTGCATCATCGTTTCGCTCGTTCCGCTGAAAATATCGTTATTGTAAGTGAAAGTGTTGCCGAAGACCCGAGTGTGTAGATTCCTCGTCGTTCTCAGGAATTAGGACTGTCTTACGGCACATTACATCCATATAAAGTCCAGCTCACGCAACAACTGAAGCCAGCTGACCATTCACAACGTCGTAGATACGTGGAATGGGTGCTTGAACAACAGCCGGTGGACGGCAATTTTTCGAACAAAATTTTCTTCAGCGATGAAGCACATTTCACACCCTGTGGGTATGTTAATAAACAAAATTGTCGTATTTGGGGTTCTGAGAATCCTCAAGTAATTGAAGAGAGGCCATTACATCCAGAAAAAGTCACTGTTTGGTGCGCTCTTTGCACCTTACTTCTTCGAAAACGACGATGGAACGACAGTCACCGTCAATTCGGAGCGTTATGGTCATATGATAACCGACTTTTTTTGCCTGCTATTGAAGAATACGACTTGGAGAATATATGGTTTCAACAAGACGGTGCCACATGCCACACAACTCGAGCGAATATGGCTTTATTGCAAGAAACATTTCCTGGCCGCGTAATTACTCGTCGTGGCGATATCAACTGGCCACCAAGATCATGCGATTTGACACCATTAGACTTTTTTTGTGGGGCTACGCGAAAGACCGTGTTTATGCAGATTCGTCATGTTATGGCTAAGATACCGCCCAATATGTGTCAAAAAGTGGTCGAAAATTACCTCAAAAGAATCAATGCTTGCAACACTTCGCGTGGAGGTCATTTAAATGATGTAGTGTTTCACACATAATGTCAACGTTCAAACTTTACAATAAAAAAGAAATATCATGAAAAAAATATTTTATATGTGTTTTATTTACGTTTACTTTTGAAACCACGAAATGGATAACCCTATATTATGATAGATTAGGATTAACAGCCATACAACCTGAAAAACGAAGCAATTGTCGTACGGTTACGGTAATATTTCACACAAAAGACCACAGTATAGGTGCTCCTAATCAGTTTAGACTCCCATTAGTAAAAATGGATGTTCCAGGCCAAATTTAAAGTTCAGCAATTCCTTTCTACATACATACATACATAACTGGCCATTACAACCCTTCAGTCAGGGTTACGGCCTTTAGAATGCGAATCCTCAACACCCAGATAAACTGCACAGAAATATTACAAAGCAGCCCTAGCCGTTTAGGCTATTCATTATTAGCTTTCCTTTTCGACGTGGTTATGGGCAATATTATGGCAAATGTTACATCAAGTGCAAGAGGCACAATCTGGACGCGCCTAGACTATGCGAATGCTATCACACAACTTTAACGAATCAGAGCGAATGGAAGCCTAAAGTGGAACTATAAATACGTCCAAACCCATGTCAAGAGATTCATTACGGGAAACAACTTTACATTGCAACATTTCATAGAACATGATAAAAGGAAATGGAGACCATTTAATGAGACCCTATGCTCGTCATAGAAGCAAGTGAAATTTCTATATATTTTTGATGGCATACTTGGACAAAATAAAGGCTTTAAAATGTACTTAAAGAGCTTATCTTTAATCAGAAAAGGAATTGCATTGTCATTATACAATATAATCTTCAACGTTATGTTTTAAATGCCATTTAAATACATATCCTTTTCATAAATTCCTTGTTCTCATATTTTAAACGGCACGACACTTAATTAATAACTTTTTTGCGATTACTTCCACTTGTTGTTGTTGTATTCTTTATGTTTCAATTTTTTCCTTTTACTGTTATTTTATTACATTAACGAGTTCATTAGGATGACTTTCATAACCCTTCCATGACCCTCTTTACAATAATATATCCTGCACTTAACACTCTTTAATTGAATTCAATTTAATTGTAATTAAAAAGCAAAAACAAAAACAAAAACATAACGGATAAGCAACATAACCTTTCACTTTAACTCTTAAGCTTGCCCAGTTCCCCTTAGGCAGACCATGCCCCCACAAGCATTTGTTGGCCCTTAATAACATGGGATGTAATATTATTAAATGGCGTGTTTCCTTCCGTCATTCTCATGCAATATTCCCGAAAGTCTCTAAAAAGACTGGCAATAAATATTGTTTCATTTTATTTATTCTCTTTGTATTGTTGTTGTTGTTGTTGTTGGTTAATATTTTTAAATAAACAAAAAAGGAAATTTTAATAAAAAAAAATTGAAATTTTTATTAAAAACGCAACGTTTTAATCAAAATGAGAGAGAGAGAAAGAGAGAGAGTCAGCGATAGACAAACAAAGACAAGGACAAAGAGAGTAAAATTAATGGAACCAAGACAAGACAATTGATTTTCACACAAAAAACGAATGCAAGGTTCACACGCAGCGAAAGTAAAACTGTCAGTTTGGTTAAAAGGGTTGTCAAGTCATTATTATTGGTTGGCCAGTAAACTGAAGGATGAAACGCAAAAGCAATTCAATAGAAAATTTCTATTAATTGTTGACCTCAATTATTAAATAAAATTGTTCTTGTTGTTGCTGTTGTTGTTGTTGTTGCTATTGTTTGCCAATGTTGTCTCGCTTTTAAATTGATTTGAATTAAAAAAAAGGGCACCAAGATAGAAATTAATTACAGAGCAGAGATACTCAAACTTTTAAACGGACGACCCCTTTGATTGTCAATATGCTGGCGCTGTCTTGAATATACTTTTTAGCTTTGTTTTGATAATCAGTTCCCATTAAAATGCTATCTCATGGCGTTTAATTCTGATTTGACTGGTTATTGTCAGTTTTCGCATGTGCCGGAGATGTGACGTCAGAGAGGCATCTACTGTCACTTACGTTTCTGACGTTACGTTTAATTCTGATTTGATTGGTTATTGTCAGTTTTCGCATGTGCAGGAGATGTGACGTCAGAGAGGCATTTACTGCTACTTACGTTTCTGACGTTACTTTTAATTCTGATTTGACGGGTTATTGTCAGTTTTCACAGGTGCAGGAGATGTGACGTCAGAGAGACATTTACTGCTACTTACGTTCCGCAAGAAAACACTATTGCACTCACTGGATAATTGGTGGAAATTGGAAAGCTGGCCATCTTAGGATTACATATACAATCGTAACTGTAAGGCCAATCGAATGTTCAATTGCTGGGTTTCAGTCATTTTTTTCTCCGTAACCGGGTGCCATGCCATCCGACAATATCTGAGATGGGAACAAGACAGCCTCTCTATGCTCCAGGTAAATCACATTTTGTCGGAAATGTGTGGAAAATTAGTCTTCATACCGAAGGCGATTGTCAACTAACGCACTACCTCTGGGTGTGGTGTAAATTGCCAAATTCGGGAAGGTGGCCCATTTTAGAACTACTCCATGAACATACCATTTCAGTCTTTGCAACTGAAAGAAATATACGAGTACCCAGCCCTTCTACAACATCTGAAATCACAATGCCTGACCCGATTGGGGATATATTCTTCATCTTTCCTACATCATTTGAGAAACTCTGTCATAGACAACGTGCCATAGTAATAATAAGCAATTGACTAAGAAAAAAGAGAATAAGAAATGCCAACGTTTTACTTAAAAAGTGGTTTCTATAGACCACAAGTCAACATTATAAACGGGATAACAATTAATTTTTCTTCTTCTTCTCCTTCTTCTATTTCTTCCTCACCTCCTTCCATGAACGTTACACTGAGTTTTGAATGAATGGAGAAGTCAATGGCTTTGACTGATGATTGGCTTCAATTTATTTATATCCCAAGGAATTTTTATGGCTTTTGTGGCATTGGTAGGCCTGATTATTAGAAAAAACAACATAAAAATAATGAAGAATGAAGTGTGAAAGAGTGTGGAATGACATTAAATGAGAAATGATTTTTGATTTTTATTATATCGAAAGAGTATTTTGGTTGCAAAGTCGAAGTTCTTCTTCCTAATGATTATCCCTAAATTCTATTCTGATATCTGTTCTCAACGAATTTGTATTTCCTCTCTAAAAAGGTATGCTGCTTCTGGATTGGTGCGTTCACCATTCGGGTATGCAGTGTATGCAGTGCACAGTTCTTGTATTGCCCATCGAGATTTTCTTGCAAACTTCCTTTGTATCGTTAAGGATGTATGGCAATACCTAAAATGCTCTTTATATTCCCAGATGTTTTGCTGCCTTTTTCTGAGATAATACCTTGCCCATGACTCGAGTACAATGGAAATTTTCTCCTTCTGAACATGTTTATTTAAACCCCTTCACTGGCATGCACCACCGAACGTACAATCTCATGCTTTTCATGATCTTGATGGGTTGTTCACACCCATGAAGACTACGGTACGAATACATACGTACATATATAATTGGCCATTACAACCCTTCAGTCAGGATTACGGCCTAGCTTCTCACACCACTCATGTTGTGTGCCTTAATTTTTTTTATACTTGAGTGGCGGGACCTACAGTTTAACGTCGACTCCGAACGACAGATTTTGAGAAACTTTTTCATGGCAATTTTATTTACTCTCAGAGTTTTTGCCAGGAATCTGCTGAGAGGAAGTTGCCGAAGAAATATTTTTTTGGTCCATATTCCGTTTTGATGTCTGGCCTGGGGTTCGAACCCGAGCTTTTCATCTAATAAGCGAACACACTACCTAATATAATACGGCGACTACATTTAAGCCGCAGTATTTCAATAATTTTGATTTATATACCCAACAGACATATACCCCCAACGGGATCACGTGTTCCAATCTCTCCCGTGAGTCGAGTATTTCTTCATTTAGGAAATTGTCTCCTTCTCATAAATGATACTACTGTTGTCTAATGATCACCGATTTGCGATCTTAGATCTACACTGGTCTGCAGCAATACGGTGGTAAAACTGGGAGCTCAGCCACATCCATACGTGAGATACAGAGGGAGCGGGCATATACCTTTCGTTTTCGTAGACTTAAATGGCTGAAAGCCAGCAATTGATTGAATTGAATCTGAAATGGTGCCCTTCCAGACTATGCACCAGTGCCTTCAAGAACAGTTTCCCTTTACAAACTGGCCCATGAACCATCTGTAGGCCCCAGCCTTTATTGCCAATTATTGCCTCCTCCGCCCATACGTATTTAATTGAATTTCACTTTTATTGGCTCTTCTGAATAGTTTTACGTTTTCAAAATAAATTTTTCAAATGCAATTTTTCAATTTGATTTTCCCAAGGTTTTCTTTCGTTTCCCTCCATTCGTTATGCTTTCTATTAATTTTTAAACTTTTGACGTGTAGCCTGTGGGACTTCTCTTGACACACACTCACGCATACAATATGTATGTCAGTTTGCGAGTGTGTGTTTGTGTATGTGTGGGTTTTTTTAAAAGAAAACGAAACTTTATTTGACAATGAAAATGTGTTGCTTTAACGAGAGTAGAGTTTTTAAAAGAAAAGGCAATCCCAGGACACCATAAAGCATGTTTTCATTTCCACGCGACCACAATAACTACTGCAGGCGGCAACAATAGAGAGCAACAGCTTTCCAAACACACACATACACACACTCTAACACTGTTTTTTACTCCTTTTAAACACACACACACACACACATCAAAACAATTGCACTCACTTGTGGTTGGCCAAAAAGGGAATTTGGCCGAAAGCTTAAAACCGTAATACAAAGAAAAAACGTAACAAAAACAAATTAATTTGATTAAGTCCTGCAGGACCTAAAAAAGGAAAAGAAAAGCGAAAACGCTAAAAAACACAAAACAAAGAAATTGTGAACTGAACTGGCCTTAGTTTTCGGAGTTAAGGTAACGAAAGCAAAGCAAATTGTTATAAACTTCTATAACGAAACGACGATAGAAATAATGATGGAATTCACAAATAAAAAAGTTTTGTTGACTTAATAAGGATTATATTTATTAAAAAGGATAACACAGGATATCAGCATACTTTGATACGCTCTTTTTTTGTTTCTTAAAAAAGGAACAGGAACTTACGAAATAAAAATGCCAAAAAAAAAACCGAACAGAGACGGGTTTGAATGGCAAATGAAAGAGTTTAATTGACCTTTGAACTTTAGGATAAAGTTGCGTTATTTCCTTTTACTCTCACTAAGGAAATTTGTTCGGTTTTTTTTAAGCGAACATGACTAAAGATACTCAGTGGATGGCTTGTAATTATGTACATGTGTTGGTATCGTGCTGGAAACAGAAAATTAATTTAAGGACGAGCAAATAAGAATTAGTCTGTGTACGTTATTTAAAATTTTCGACTTATGCCCATAATTCCCAAACATTTTCATACAACCAACATTATTTCTTGCATCCGTAGAAGTTAAATTATTGATACATCGTTTCTAAATATGAGGGAATCAAAAGCTCTTGATGTTCTCGTCATAAAATGCAATATTCACTGGAATCCTGACTGTTTACAAGTATCGAGAGCACCATTCAAGTCGCAATTTTTATCTGATGTCATCCTTACTACTTAGGCTTCTTATATCGGCTCCAAAACATGGTATACAAATCTCATGTAAAACGATGCTTCAAAAACTATTTTAAGTCTCATTAACGTTGTACACCACAGGGCGAAATATTACTAAGTTTTGTCCCCATTTTCACGTAGTAAAACTCTTTCGCTCGTGGCCAACCGCTAGCCGCACACAACCATCCCTTCTGGCTACAATATAAAGAGATTCACAAATCAAATCAAATTTCCATACACCCCCCCAAGCTTTCTCTCTTCATTCGCCTTGTTTCCGCCTTGATCCTTCCTTAACCGATAGTTTCAACATAGTGCCATGCATGAATGGGAGTCATTCCCTGACTTTTTCGTCGCAGGTACCGGACAATGACAGAGAAAATGTTCTATGGTCACCTCTTATCCCTCATTATTGCAGCTACTGCAGAAGGTGTTACGAGGTATTCTCAACCTCCATGCGTATGTACACAGACGCCAGCAGCCCACTATAACTGCTATGATATTCCTAAGAAAGATTCTGGTTCAGGTTTAAACAAATTTTGTTGTGCATACAGCCATAGCCGTAGTCGCCGTAGTCTAGTATGTAGTGTGTTCGCTTATTAGATGTAAAGCCCGGGTTCGAAACCCAGGTCAGACATCGAAACGCAATATGAAAAAAAAATATTTCATCGGCGACTTCCTCTCAGCAGATTTGTGGCAAAAACTCTGAAAGTAAATAAACCTGTCATGAAAAAGCTTCTCAAAATCTATCGTTCGGAGTCGACGTTAAACTGCAGGTCCCGCCACTCAAGTATAAAATTAAGGCACACAGCATGAGTGGTGTGAGAAGCTAGGCCGTAATCCTGACTGAAGGATTGTAATGGCCAATTATGTATGTATGTATATATCCATAGCGAGCCAGATATGTCTGGTCTTATTGGATTCCCTATCCCATCTTTCCTTCGTAAATTTCTTGCAGTGGAATGCTGTTCTCGATTTTTCTATTCTTCCTGTCTTAGCAAATGTGTCAGCTTTATTATTAACTTTAATATCCCCGTGTCTAGGCACCCATATGAAGGTAACCGCTCGCTATCTTCTTCAGCACTATTAGTAAAGGCGGTCAAGCGCAATATTGAGAACTTGGATAGTTTTGACTGTGATCGCTGTAGTATACAGCACACGCCTCAGTGACAGTCAGCTGTGACTTCTAGAAGCGTGCATTTTGACACTAAGCCCCCAGCTCAGACACCTCGAACAAAACGAGAATACGATCCAACAATTAAGCTGTGGGTTCCCAACACTCATGTATAAAAATTAACACACGCAACAGGGATGGTGAGAGAAGCTAGATTGTAATACTGACTGGCAATTTAAGTAAGTGAAATTAAAACTCTTTTGTTTTCGGTGTTTTTATTTTTGTTTTGAACTGTAAATTTTATTACAAAATTTCTTAAAATTTTTTATGTTTTGTATGGCAGACATGATATTAAAATTTTTTTTTTTTTATTTAAAAATTTTTGTTTTTTTTTTTTTAATTTTTAACTTTACAAACTACTTTAATATTTTCAATGCCTGTTGCTGTTGATGTTTGTGTTGTTGTTTTAAAGCGAGAGAGAGAGAAAAATGAGAAGAAATTTAAAGTAAAACTTGGCTGACAAGGCATTCTTTTTTAATTTTTTTTTTTTGTTTTTGTTAACAATTTGACACTTGACACAAGCATAATTATTTATACAATTTACAGTATAGTTGTTGTTATTATTAGATGTTATTATTATTATTATTATATTTTTTTAAATTTATTTTTGTATACAAAAAAGGAACATGTATAAGAAAATTAATTTTTATTTTCAGTTTTTTCTTCTTCTTTTTGTTTTAAAACTTAAATGTAAATCATCATTTTATTTATTAATAAATTAATATATTTTTTTTTTTGCTTTTTTTATAATGCTTTTCTTGTTGTTTTGTTTTTACACAGAAAATAACAAATAAATTAAAAAAATAATAAAAGAAAAATAAATCAAGAATAAAAAAATTATTTAAAAAAAAAATTATTTTTTTATTTTTTTTTTTAGCGAGAGGATAATATGATTTGTAATAAATAAATGGCACTTAGGCTATTATCTACGTTGACAAAACAAAACCAACACAATGTGTGTATAATGTGTGTATGTGTGTGATGGTTCTAAATCATATTTTTTTTTACTTTCTCATGGTTTTTTAAAGTTGAAAAAAATTCTTCTTCGTTTCGTTTATCGCTAAATGAGTTCAAGAATCGTGAGGCCTTCTTTTTAAATAAATATAAATAAATAAAAATCGTTTAAAATTTTTGTTGTAATTGTTGTAGTCGTCGTTTGTTTAGTGCTTTCTGTTCGGCAAAAACATCACTTTACAAAATAGAACGATGGGCTAAAAAAATTGTAGAAAAACAAAAGAGAAAATTTTTTAATTAAAAAATAATTATTTTTTTTAAATTAATAATTACACAATAAAACATGAAGAAAAAAAACCAAACTACTAAAATCATTAACACTACCATACAGTTATAAATGTAAGAATTTAGTTACAAAACTACTTTTAAGTAGAGTTTCTTTCTTAAGGGGTTGTTGGGTGGTGGGGTGTTTCAAAACAATTTTAATTTTGTTTTCTTTGATTTGCTTTTAAGCAATTTTATTAAAAGAAAATTCTTTTTTTAGCATGCATTTCTATAACTACTTCAACTTTTTTTGTTTTCTACTTTAGGTGAAAAATTCTTACCAATTTTCGTTTAAAAAAGTTTTTCTTAATGTGCTTTTGGGTTAGTTGTCAGTTAAATTTTTTTTTTACTTTTAATTCGATGATCGTTTTCATATGAAATTTTTTTAGTGTTCGATGTTGTTTTTATAATTTTTTATAATTCTTTTAATATTTCTTTTTAGTTTCTTTTAAAAGTTATTCAAAAAGTTCCTCTTCTTCAGCTGTTGGTAGGTGAAAGAAGAAAGTTTTTTTTTTGTTTTTAGAATAGAAAATAATGTTAAAATGGTATTAAATTAAATGGTTTACTAGACTTAAATTATATTTTAAAATCTTAATCTAAACTATTTACAAATAAAAAGAAAAATTATATTTTTTATAGAGGATATCATGACGATTTTCTAACTATTTCAAGACAAGACCTCAAACTATGTTTTAAATTTTCTTGATCTTCTGCAATTTTATATTTTTTTTATTGTTGAGTTATTTATACTCGGGTTTAAAAACTAAACTTTAATAAAAGCCACAGGAAATCATGATTGCTATGAAATTTGTATTCCTTTACAATACTTGGAACTTGTCATTACGACAGACGCAATACCATGTCATTTAAAAGACCACCTATAGATCGGTAGCAACAGTCGTACCTTTTGAAGTAGTTTTTGTCAGATAACTTGTCAATAGCTTGACTTAACGTATGGATTGGCAAATGCTTCAATATTAGAGGATTGCCGATTGTCTACGTAGAAACTGTAAGAATGTCTAACTGCATCAGACCGCATGATGTTAGAAACTTGATCGTATTTTGCTGCTTGTGGCAACATTTTGTTGAAAAATTTTTCGATAAATAATCAAGATCCATCAAAAATTCATCATTCGATAAAAAATACAACTCGACTGTTATGCTATGTTCACACGAGCCTTCGAATTACTTCGCTCGCTGTTTGAATTACTTATTTGAATTATCATGTTCACACGGTAGTTTTGTAATTCTTTTTTACAGTTCTTCTTCTTTTTATTACTAAATACATAGTTATTAATATTTTTCATACAGCTTCTTCAAAAGCGGCAAATACTTTTCAAAAGATTTTCTATACACATAGTGGCTTCCTCCGCTAATTTCGCGAATAACTTTCTTCTAAATAATACTTTTTTAAAATGTTATTTTTGGATTCCATTATTGTTTATTGTTTACAATATTTTTTGTTTATATTTTTTGTGCTTTGACAGCTGGTGATGGCAAAAATACGATAAAATTTAGAGATTACATTGGTTTTTAAGTAATTCACAGGGTAATAGAAATTGAATTACACACAATTTGGGTAATTCGCTCACAAAATTTTGTATGACGAATTATGTAATTTAGCACATAATTGGATGTTGAATTACGAATGAGAGAGCGAATTACGTAAAAGTGCTGCCGTGCGAACATAGCATTAGACTCTTTATATAATAACTACGGTAATTTTTGTCCGATTTAATCAAACGAAGTGTCAATCTCTTCACAAGATAATGCACTTTCCGAACGTCATCACTTATTTCATATTTTTGAATTAAAGTTTGCTACTATGAAAGGACAAACTTGAAAAATATGAACAAAATTCGCATTTATCAAGTTTACCTCATCCAACATCACAGTATATTAAGGCAAATAATGGATATATGTATATCGTTGCAAAGCCCCATCTCTCTACTTTCTGAAAAGGTTTAAGTTTTGGACATCGGTGCAGAAATGTTTGCGTAATCAATAAATTTGTGCGTAAAGTCCAAAAAAAAAAAACAGTTTTTGTCAAATAAAACAAGTTTGGAGGGTTCAAGAAATATAAACAAAATATTTTTGCGTTCTACTTAACAAAACTCACAACTTACACTATGTCATTAGCTAAGTGCAGAGAAGGGAATTTCAAAAAAAAAATTTTAGAAAATTGATTGAAGCCTATTAAAAATGATATCTTTAATAATTTAGGTTTTATGACCGAATTTTTTCGTGCACACTCCTTATATAAAAATTTTGCGTTTTTCTTAATTATTTTAAAATCGAAATTATAATGTAAAGTTTAATAAAAAAAAGAAACTTTTTTTTTAAAATCTTAAGCTATATACAAGGCTTTCAAGGTGTTCCTTTCCTTTTTCTTTTTGCTACTTAACAAAACAAAATTACTGGCTACTCAACCATTACAAAACTTAAGACTTTCTTTCTTTAGATAATCTATAATGGAAATGATTTGAAATTAATTTCTATTCTTATGCAATTGTATCTTAAAATATAAGTTTTAATTATAACGGGTTTATTATATACACAGGGGTACTGAAAAACTGAATTTCTAAAATCATACAATAAAACGGGAATCTCTAAGGTTAACTAAAGAAAACATTTTGTTTGGCAAACCAGACAAACACTATTTAATACACGATTCAAAAGAAAAAGAAAAAAATGTGGGGGATTGGGAGTGTATAATTAAACAAAAAAAAAAACAAATTTTATATGTACTTACGAGTCAATGGTCTGGCTGGATGTCTGGACCACAAGTAGCGATTCTTGACGGGCGACAAGAACGAATCCCTGGCAACGGATCCACCGCGTGGCACCGAAGTAGCACGGAATGGTGACAGAGCACGAATGGGAGCTAAATCATCCATATCCCACCAGAAGGGATCACGAGTGAAAGCTGAGATGGGTGCATTGGGATTGGGTTCCAACATATCCCTGAAGCGGTTCCTGGGATGGAAGATGGGCAATCCTATTTGGAAGAAGGGGCGAACGAACGAAGTAACGTTTATAGATGTTTACGAATTTAATGAAACTTTTTTCTTTTTCTTTTTAATAGTAACACATTGACCATGAGTTAGTTGATGATGATCATGATGGCGGTGATTGTGTTGATGATCGTGATGATGATCGTGATGATGAGTTTTTTTTTTTTTTTTTATTTAGAAAGAGAAAAAATGTTGTGTAATTTTGTTTTGTTTCTTCTTCTATTTCATTTTGTGAATTATTCTGAATTTAAACTGTAATTTAGAAAGAGTGTGTAATAGAAAAAATGAAAAAAAACACAGAAACAAAAAAATAAAAAAAAACATTTAAATTTCGATCTTGAAAACATGCGGTTTTAAAATCAATTCTCTTTTACAAAATTGGCTGGTAAGGTAATTTAATTGGATAGGTTGGATTGGTGGTTGGAATGGCTAGGGTTTGAAAGAGATAATGATTTTAAAAATATGAAGATTGATAGTGAAAGCTACGAATGAAAGAACAAATCCACCCGTTATAAAAAGGCGATTCGCTGAAAGCTTGAAATCAATTGTAAAGTCACTTATGGACTTAGGTTGCCAATTTGAAAGCAAAAGGTAAAAGGAAAATAAAAGAAATTTGCTTTGATGCTTCCGGCCAACAACAACTAATTCACGTTCCAAATCATAAAGCTTTTAAGCACACAATTTTTTTTTTTCTTTTGCCAATAAATTCATCATCATCACCTCTCAAGTGTGATCAGAATGAATTTAAGCTGCTTTAAACAATTATTTTTCTTTAAAGAAAATTTTGTATCTATAGAGATAGAAATGGGGGGAGGTGATTACCATCAGCATCATAGGCAACTTCAGTGGAGCGTGGTCCCCAGCGACCAGCCTTAACGGGAGTGGGACTTGGTGAGCCAGCACGCTCGAAAACATTATCTTTATCTAACTTACTGGCAAAGAGTTCATCCAATGGTTCCAATGAACTGGCACGGAACAGTGGTCGGGTGAAGGGTGCCAAGCTGGTGGCACGATCGAATACCGATGGTGCACGATCGAATACAGATGGGGCACGAGCAGTGCTTGATGGACGGCCCCAGTAGGTTGGTGGTGGTACATAGGGTTCACTGCCAGCACGTCTGTAGCGTGTTGGAGCGGGTGTAGGTGACCTGCGAGCTGTAAAACGAAATTGAAAAATAAAAATGATTAAGTTTTTTGTATTTTATTTTAGTTTTTTTTTTGTTTTTAATTTAAATAACACACAATACTATTATAAAAACAATTATACATACACTTGTTATTTGTTTAAACTGTCAGTCAACATGTGTGAAAAACTTTTTGTATTAATATGGCCTACTCTACATGCGCTTAGATAAGGAAATTTACATTTGTTATCACAATGGCAGTCAATGAAATTACAGAAAATCTTTAAGCAGACATTTTTGTCTTTTTGCCATGCTATGGCAAGGGACAAAGGGGCGTTTTATTGATGAAAAACAAAATTATGGAATTTGTGGCGATACTAAATCACATAAGATCCAAGAGCGTCCAATGCATCAAGAAAAAGTCACAGTTTGTTAATGAATTTTGAGAGTTAGATAGGTCGTCACTGTTACCAGCTGAATTGGATGATCTAGACACCAAGGAAATGTTGTTTCAACACAGAAAACACTCAGTGCCACACAGCTTATGCCACACTGGATATTCTGGCCTAGCGATTTGAGGGCATTGTCATCCCGCGTGGGGGTTAAATTAACTGTCTACCGAGATAGTACGATTTTGCACGTTAGACTTCGTATTGAGGGGTGTAAGCGAATAAGCCACAAGCTACGTGCAAGCTATCATGAATTAAATTTTCAGTTCACTCAGAAGACAGTAAAACACGATGCTGACAGCATTATGATTTGGAATGAATTTTTTCGACATGAATTAGGTCCACTTATTTAAATAAATGAAAATATGCACAGGCTTTAATACAATATGGAAGGATATGTCTTTAACTCCATGCCAATTCAGTGACTACAAACCACAAAAAAAGATTTTTTTTTGATTTTGTGGGAAAAAAAATTTGAAATTTTCGATTGGCCAGTCCAGAGCATTGATATATTTCAAGGCATTTAAAGTTAATATTTGTCACATAATTCTATTATGTATGCCAGTGAAATAAATTGTAAGCCTTGAATTTTAATTATTCATTATTCATGGCTCTTTAGTAAAATTATTTACTGAATACGCAGCGTATGAGTGATTTTTATTTTAAATTGTTGACAATCATACGCCACAGGGGATAATTTCAAATGGAATAACATTGCTCATATGAAATATGTATGTATGTTTGTTTGTTTGTCTGCTTATATGCATTTAATTATCTCTTCATAACAATAATGGAGTGATTTCCACAAATTCAAAATTATTGATTCAAATAGAAAAATTTATAAAAAAAATTATTTGTTTGTTTATCTCTTGGTCGTATTTTATGTACGTAAATAATTAATTTGAATGTAAAAATATCTTTAAAATAAGTGATATCAGGTTAGTACTTACCATAAATTAAAATCGTTATAAATTTATTAAAAAAAAATGTTAGTAAATCAAATTAACAGAATATAAAATCTAATGTAAGATGTCTTTTAATATGACAATGTAAACAATGGCTGTAATGTCACACACATATTTCTCACTGCAGGCATTGAACAGTGAAAATATTTCTTTTTTTATAAATTTTCTAATGGAAATTGTTTTCCTTATTGAAATCCTCTTTTCGTCTTTTATTTGAGAATAAAACTTTTCATGTTAATGAAAGTTTTCTTCGGAAAAGTATACTTGCATAGGCAATATTACAATCGTTAGCGAAAAGTGTATTATTGAAAAAGTTATCGATACACATATCGAACTGGAAATGGGGTTTAAAACTATTTAAAAAGAATGTCTAAAGTTGCTAACAAAACTATAATCGAAAGTAATAAATAAAATTGTAATAGAAAACTTTAATCAAAAATTATTGGCAGTTATCGAAAACTTTTACAAATTCAATAACATAAAGAATTTGTTATCGAAAACGTAATTTATTATAGAAAATGTTTAACAATAATTATAGGATGTTTTTATTAAAAACAATTATCAAAAAATTTTATCGAAAAACTTCTATCGATAACTATCGATAATTTTAGATTTATTTATCGTTTTCGGTAACCGTTTCTTTTATTTTTATTTATTTTTATCAAAAATTTTTCTAGAAAGAGTTAACGAACAATTTTTATCGATAGTTCTAAATATTTCACCGAAATTTATTTCCGAAAATTGTAATTATTGTATAAGTATTATATGTTATCGAAAACTTTGTATCGATTTATTTTCATTTTTATTTACTTATTTTATTAAAAAAAATGTTATTATACCGAAATAAAATTTTTTATAATTATTGATAAAAAAAAATTCGATAACATTTTTGATAAAAATAAATAAAAATAAATAAATAAAATAAATTGTAATCGAAAACGAAAATGTTTATCAATAATTAAAATAAACTTTTATTAAAAATTTTAATAAAACATTATGTCGGAAATTATTAAGGAATATTGTTTCAGAAATTTTTTACGAAAATTACAGAAAATTTTTATTAAATTTGTTATCGAAACAATTTTGATCTACAATTTTTCTTACAAAATTATTTATCGAAAAATTTTAATGAAAATTGTTTTGATAATAAAGTTTTTTTTAGTTTTAATAACAATTATTTCGTTATTTGCTCTCCTTTGTTTATACTGTTTATTTTTCGATAACATTAAACTAAAATTTCCAATTTTATTTATTGCCTCTTTAATTTTAATTACGCTTCGTAATAAAAGAATTCAAATGATGAAATGATGAAACACTTGACTTGATATTGACTGCCACAATTAATTGATTTACAATGGAAAACAATAAAAAGTTTACAATTACATTTTAACAAATGGAATGCAAAACAATTAAAAAAAAAAATTACAATAAAATTATTATTCAATACACACACACACGGAAACAATTACATTAAACATATACATAAATACAATACGTTTATGTATTTATCGATTATTATTTTTTATTCTTTTTCGTTAAATATTTCATTTTCTGAGTTTTTTTTACATTTTTAATGTTGAAATGAAAAAGAGAAGAGTTTTTGAATGAAAAGACGAAAGGAGAATACAGTTATGACAAAGTAATTAATGGCAGTAAATATATTTACAACAACAATTACAAAAGAAATTGAAAGTATATGAAGAAATTATGAAAAAAAATATATTACAATAAGTTAATATTACATGGTTAATACAGGTTAAAGGATTAAAAACATAAAAAATTAATAAAAATTATAAAAGAAAAAGAAATGAAAATTAATAAAGGATTAGTAAATAAACGATAAAAATAAAATTAACAAAAAATTGAAAAAAAAAATAAACCTTCAAAATTCAAAAATCTTCTGAAAAGGGTTCGATGATTTTTTATGTTTTTTGACTTGAGATATTAAAAAAGAAATGAATCAAAACAACAGTTTTTTTTTTTAATTTTATTAATAAAAATGAGTTTTTATTGAATGTTTTTGTTTTTTTTTTTATGTATTTTTTTCTTAAGTTAAATAACGAGGGGTAGGATTAATTATTATTATTATTAATTGAGTTTATTTTAATCAAAAATTTCTTTTTGTATCCTTTGTTGTCTGCTGGCCGTTTTGAACGATGTTTGCTTAGATTGATGCTGGTTTTAATATCTGTATGTTGAGTATCGGGGATTAATTTTTTGGTTTTATTTTAATATTTTTATTTTTCTGGTTAAAATTGTTTATTGTACACTGTTTAGTTCAAAAAAAAAATTAACAGTAATTGAATGAAGTTGTGTTAGCAATCGAAATTGTAATATTTGTTTTGACTTGTATTAAAAAAACTGCAGAAAAGTACCAAAAAGTACTAAAAATTATTTGAAAGAAAATTCTAAGACTTTGAAGCCATTAGAAAGTAAGAAAAAAATTAAGGTATGTACTAAATTTATAATATTCTAAACCAAGTATCAGGACATATAAAACTCGGAATAATGGATTCAGAAAGTTTTTTAATGTATTTTGTAAAAAAGAAATAAAATAGTACCAAGAAAGGTACTAAATTTTAATTTCCTATAAATGTTAATACATTGAAAAATATTCAAAAAGATTACGAAAACTAACAAAAAAAAGTACAAAAAAAAAGTGAAAATAAAGCACTAAAATGTAAAATTACAAAAAAGTACCAAAAAAGTGAAAATAAAGCACTAAAATGTAAAATTACTAAAAAGTACCTATGTGGTTAAATCTATTAAAAATTGTGAAAAATTAGTACGATATGCTTTCCAAATCTTAATGTATCCACAAAAAGTACCAATAAATTGCAAATAAAAAGTACATAAAAAGTACCTAATCATTTCAAATTTATTTGGAAAAAGGGCAAAAGTAGTTTGGTTTGTTTTCAAATCTGCATGCCTTTTACAAAACAAAGAATATCCCAAAAGTACGAAAAAAAACCTAAAAAGTGGAAATAAAAAGTACCTAAAAAGTACTTAATCATTTATATCTATGGGAATAGGTAGAAAAGTAATTTTTGAGGTTTTTGAATGTTTAATGCGCTTAAAAAAAATGAACCAAAAAAGGCCCCAAATTATTTTTAATTGTTAATCATTTATATGCATAGTTTTTCATTCAATTACTGTTAATTGTTGTTTATACAGCTGTTAAATGTTTATGGATTTTATTTATAATCAAAAAAAAAAAATTATTTAATTATGGTATGCAGCGGGTCCCACTGTATCTTATTAATATAAGACTTTAGCTTAAAAATTTAGTAAAAGAATAGAGATGGTTGTTATTTATTTAAAAAAAAATAATTAATTAAAGTTCTTAAAAGAATTTTATTAAGCTTAATTGTACAGCATTAGAAATTATTTCTTAGAAATTTTGAATTAAAAAATGTAAAAACTTTAATTAATAATTTTCTTTTATTAATTATTGATTAAAGCCGAACTAAAGAAGCTTAAAGGATATAACTTGTTTATATTTAATTATTATTTTTTAGTTTTGTTTTTCATATTGAAATTCAACTTTTGTTTAGAGTTACACCTTTTTTGCTCTTTAGGACCCTTATAAATAATTGTGATTTTGTTTTTTTAGTTGGTTTTCGAAAGTCTTAAAAGTTATTATTTTATTATATTAAATTAAAATGAAACATTTAACGAATTTGTTTTTTAATCGTTTTTTTTTAGTTTTTTAGGTTTTTTTTTAGTTGTTTATTTTTAATATTTCATTAATTAAATTTACAAATTAAAATATTTTTTTTTTATAATTTATATATTTAAACTATATTTTAATATATATTTATTTTATGTATATATTGAACTTATATTTTAAATTGACATTAATTAATTAATTAATTTTCATTGTTTTTGGGTTTTGTAAATCAACTATTGGCTAAAACGTTAATTAATTAAACAAATGAATCTATTGCTTGCTTATAATGGCCTAAGAAAACTTTTCCTTTGAAAAAGTTTAAATATTCCATTGAACTTTAAACTTTCAAAGCTGTAATTAAAAGCACAAGAAAATAAAAATAGAAAAGAAAATTAATTTTTAAATAATTTCCTTTAACATTTAAAAAACAAAAAGAACAAAATAAAACCGTTAAAAAAAGCAAAAAAAAATTTTAATTTTAATTTATTTTTCTAAGCCCCTTAAATATTTAAAAAAAATATTCAAAAAAAAAAATAAATTAAAATTTTAATTTCTTTTTACTTCATTTTTAAGTTTTATTTCATATTCTTTTATCTTTATTTTGATTAAAAAAAATCCAAAAAAATTACTTAAAAATTTCAAAATCTTTCTTTCATGTAAAGTTTCGTTTTCTTGTGTTATTTTTAATGTGAGCGACAAGAAATTCTTTAATTTTTTTTTTTAATTTCTTCGTTGTGGGTCGGTGAATAATAAAAAAATTTGTTTAAAAATTTTCGTTTTTTTTTTTTGGTTTTTCGATTATTTTTTCATGATTTTATTTATTGTTACGTTGTTTTTGTAATTATAAATGTATTTTTGTTGTTGCTGTTGTTGTTGTTTAGTTTTACTTAATGTGTGTTTGTTTTATTTTTGGTACTTATTTACAATTCCTTCTTACCCTTGTTGAGTTCTTGGAGCAATTTATCTTCGGGCTCATATTCCAAGGGGACCAAAGCATTGGGAGTGTAGGGCTTGTCCTTAAGATACAAACCGTAACGAGATGGGTATCTAGAAAAGACACAAAAAAAGATAAGAAATTTAAGTTTTTAAATCAATTTTAAAAAGAGGGTGGGTATAAAAAAGTACTAAATATATAATTTGAAATATACAGAGTTTTAATAAAAATTTTATAAGTAATCGATTGCTTTCGAAAAAATTCTATTGTCTTAAAAAAGTACCAATACATCACTAAATTTTCTTCCGCTTTAAAAAGTACTTAACAGGTACATTAAGAAATGTAAAAATTGTACTGGAAACCTAAAACTATGTTGAATTTCATGAACATTAAAAAAGGTATCGAAAAAAGTACGTTAAAGAGTACTAAATTAATATATTTTATCGACTGCAAAAAAGCACCAAATTGGTATTAACTACGTAATTCAAAAATGGTACTCTTTTTTATTTCAAAAGTATTAAAAAATTACCAATAAATAAAGTATCAAATGTTTTCAATATGTAAAGAGTACCAAGTTGATTGTATTTACTTCTTGAAAAGTACCAACCAATGAACGTAAAAAGATACCACATTTATTATTTATGTAAAAAAGTACCAATTTAGAATTGTTGAATTGTTTATATTATATAATTAAAAGAAATACTAAAAAAGTACGTAAAAATACCACATTTTTTCTATTGCAAAAGAGTACCAAATTTGTATAAAATCATAAGTACTAAAAAAATACTAAAATACTATGTAAAAAGTGTCAAATTCAGCATGATATGCATTTTAAAAATAGTACTTCTTAATTAATATAAATAAGTACTAAAAACAGCACAGAAAAAGTACATAAAAAAGTACTAAAACAATAATTCATCTATCGTTAGAATATCATTTACTGTTGCAATAAAAGCTAAAAATCAACACGATTCTTCTTTTCAAATTTAAATATTAAAATTTGAAAGTACCTAATAAAATGAAAAGTACTTTTTATCGCTTCCTTTGCTTTATTATTATAAAATTTAATTTAAATATTTCTATTTACCTGCGTTCAATTTCTTGCATACGCTTCAAATGATCATTCCAGGCCTTCTCTGCATCATAGTTAGCTGGAACTAAAAGTTTTTAAGGGGATAAAAAGAAAAGGAATTAGAAAAAGTACCATAAAACAGTTTTTGTATAAAATTTGCAATTAAAACCATTAAAACAAAAGCATTAAAACTTACAAGAAATATGACGGGGTAAATTAAACTTTTGCTCAAGCAGTGGCATCAGCAGAAAAGCAGCATTAAAAACTCAATAAAAATGCATTTTTTAAGCATAAGAAAAAAAGCAAAAATTTACCATTTTGGACAGCAAAGAGGAAGCATGTGTTTAAATGTAGCAATAAAAGCAGTTAAAAAGGTATTTTTTGTTTTAGGGTTTAAGCCAAAAAATAAAAAAGAAAGAAAAATATTAGAAAGAAAAAGCAAGAAGAAAATATATGCTGAAATATGCTAAAATATGCAAGTAAAAAATGCTTTTAAGTGTTGCGAATAAATGAAAACGAAATGCAATAATGGAATACGAACATAAAGGGTAAATATGCCATGAAAATGCTTTAAAATGGGGAAATGAATCCCAAAAAAAAAGTACCTTCAAAAGGGATTTTTTTTGTTCTCTTATAGAAATTAAACAAAAAAAATTTTTTTTTTGTTCAAATAAATTGATTTTTATTCAAAATTCTTTTCAATACGATATTTTCAAACACATTTCTCAACTATTTCAATAAAATTTCCTTTACAAATACTATTTCAACTCATTTTGATGACCCAAAAATATTGTGTTTTTGGCAGACTCACTCAGATATTTCCATTCTTATTTTAGACACAAATTTTTCATAATATTTTTTTTTTTAGTTTTTAGAAATTTTTTTAATATTTTTCTGTTCATTTGTTGTTGTAATAGAGCAAGAAAGAAATAAAGAAAAACAAAATTTTTTTAAATAATTTGTATATGAAAAATTTTATCTCAAGAAAATTTATTGTGGATCTTAGCCGGGTTGGGTTAAATAAAGATTTTGTTGTGTTTGTTGAAAAATAAGATCCGCTATAAAAGGGACTTTTTTTGAATAAAATAATAATAAAAATATTTTTAATTCATTTATTTAAAATATTAATTTTAAAAAAGTACCAAAAAGGTTCAAAAATGTCGGCCATCTAAAGAGTGCTTAAAGATAGAAATGAAACTGTTATAGGCAGTTATAGAGACTTGGATTCTTAAGAGGTACCACATATAAAAAAGTACCAAATTAAAGCACCACTTAAAGTCCCTTAAAATACAAAATCATATTCAATTTTTTTATAGGAAAGTATAGAATTGTTTTAGCTATACAAATGTACCAACTACAAAAAAGTACCAAATAAAAAAATTCGATATTTTTGTTTAAAGAATTAAGCACTTTTATATTTATGAAAAATAATCAAGTATAGGAAAGTACTAAAAGATAATAAATAAAGTACCGCAAAAAGTACCTTAAAACTCAATATCATTTAAAATTTATAATAAATTACAAATCTTATTGTAATTTATTATAAAAGAAATTAAGTACTTCAGTTTTAAGAAAAGGTACCTTAAAAAGTACATTAATATTTAATATAATTAACACAATACAATATTTGAAATGTATTGTAAAAAGAATTAAGTACTTTTCGTACTAATAACTTAAACGTTAACATAAAGTTACCAAAGGTACTAAATTAAAGTTTTGGAGAAAGTCCAAGAATATGTAGGTTAGGTTAGGTTAGGTTAGAGGACGTGTACTTGTCAACTGTGACAAGTACAGTACCCGGAGGTCGAATTGACCCATTGTACAACGTTCTAGCTTCTCACACCACTCGAGTTGTGTGCCTTAATTTTATACATGAGTATATGTAAATTCAATAAATTTTTAATCATGAACAAGTACATAAAATAATAAAGTACTAAAACATTAGGTATCATAAAAATCATTTTTTGATATACTTTTGAAAAAATTGATTTTTTTATAAATATTTGCTTAGTGTGACTGCTTGTGAAGTAGTTTAAATAATAATTTTATTAAAAAGCAGTTTCCAGTGGCACAATAAAACATTGTTTAAAACAATTTCTTGTTATAAAATTCCTGTTATGTTAACTGCATTTGTTTGATTAAATATTTGTGTGATGTGACTGCAGTTATAGAAATTTTTCTTTTATTGATAACTGCTTTTAATAGTGGAATAATATAGCATTTAAAGCAATTTCTTTTTAAAAACAATTCTTGTTTTCACTAAATATTTGCTTAGTATGACAGTAAGTACAGTAATTTAAAAAATTATAGAAAATTTTATTCAAAATGCGTAGAAACATATTGTTGTTTACCAAAAGAAATGTTTATATATTAGGGTCTTAATATAGTTCCTTTAATAATTTTAAAAGTTTTCAAAATTGAGAAAATTTATTATCTTGAGTGGAATAAACACAAGAAAAATTTGTATATTTTTAAAGGAAAATAAATTTTTTTTTGTGTGAAATTAAAAACTACACAAATAAAAACAATAATAAATAAATATATAGATTTTAAACAAATTCTTTTCAAATAAATTTTGAAAAAAAAACATTAATAAAAAGCCTTGAAACGCCCACGCCACAGTTCCTATTTTATGATGCTCTAAGAGAATATGATCTTTACCAACAGTATGTAGGTGGTGTATTGAAATTTTTATAAATATTTTCTTTAAAATTGTATAATTTATATGAAAAGCGGAAAATTGTTTTTGTTGTCTATGTTAGACGTCTGTTTAGTCTCACTACCTTTTTGAAAAGCTTTTATAATTTTCGCAAAGAAATGAAAAAGCAAAAAAAAAACGACATATAAGTATAGGAAAATCTCATCGCCAGATACGTACGTACATATATATTCGTTATCTGATCTTTCATTGTGTATATTTTGAAGCTATATGTATTTCACATGAATATATGAAATGTTCTTTTGTTTATAATTAAATTTTATACGAAAACTGTGCAAAAATAAATATTTTTTTTTTAAATTTTTTTAACAAAAATAAAATTTATTAAAATGAAATTGTAAACCGAAAAAGATTTCTTTTGTTTATTTATTATAGTATATAAAAGGAAAATTAAAAAAAATAAAATTAAAAATATTGTATAATAAATATGCGCGTATATATACACATTTAAAAGTTGAAGGTATTCATATAGTATGTGTAGAAAAAAATATTTAAAAACCATGGCTATTGACGTAATATTTGAACACAAAAACAAATTTAAAAAAAAACGTATTCAAAAATTATTTCTTAAAAACCATTCAAAAAGTTTATATGGTTGGGAAGAATATATTTTTTATATAAATTTCAGTGTTATTTTCAAAGAAATGGCCTTGAACGTATTGAAAGTCTTGAAAGGAAATTTAAGATGTAAGAATGCTAGAAAAAGAAATTAATCCCACATTTCTGTAAGAAATGTAAAATTTCAATTTTTCTTTTCTCATTAAATATTTGCCTAATGTGACTTCACCTAGACAAGTATATAAAATTAAAAAAAACTTTTTTCACTGAAAAATGGTTCAAATAGCAACTTTCTTTTCAAACAAATTCTTACGACTTTTATTTTTATTAAATACTTGCTTAGTATGACTTTTGATAAAAGAATTTCATTAAAAACCAAATCTAACAGTACAATAAAACAATATTAGAAGCAGTTTTGTTCACAAAAAAAAAACTGTAATATTTGTTGCTTTTCGTTTCGTTAAATATTTGCTAATTGGGATTGCTTTTAAAAAAGTTTAAAAATTTTTATTGAAAGCTGGTTTCAGAACCTTCAGAATAAATTATTAATATTGTCTACATACATATGTATGTATATTTCTGTTAAATACTTTCCTAATATGACTGCAGTTAAGGTAAGAAAAAATTTAAAAATTAACGAAAAATGTTCTATTATTGGAAGTAGTTCTCATCATTATTTGATTAAAATTTTTTCTTTAAATATTTGCCTAGTATGACTGCATATTCATTAATCCAAAAAAATTAAAAGAAAGTTTTTTTCATTAAAAACCAATTGTAAAGACCTGAAGCAAGAATTTGTATACAATTAGGACAATGGCACGATGCAGCGTGTATATGGAATCATTTTCTATGCTTCCAGTTTATATTTTACTTCATATTTTTGAAAATTGCTACCACAGAAAGGGGATTTCCGTGACAACAAATAAGTAAGCGTGATTAACCTGAATAGTATGCAATGAATTATCCCTGGAAAAAATTATCTCAATTTTCTTAAGGCCTTTAATTTGTTTAGAGAGTAACGAATTTTATATAAAAGTTTGCATGTCTTTAACAGACCGCTAATCATTTATATGGTGGGTATGGTTTGTTTCTCTAATAACTTATAAGGCGTTGTAAAGGGAAAGCATTAAAAAAAAACTTAAATTTATTGACCTATAAGGCTATTACTTAATAAAGGCTTTTTAAGCTTCATTTAATTCTAATTCTAATGATTGTGCTTTCATCTCGAAATAATTAATAATTTATTAAACTTCTCTACATAAATAGTGAGTGAGTGTTATGACTTGAAACGATAGATGTGTCTGTGCTTAATGCTTATGCTTATGGGTTCTGGTTCTGGTTCTGGTGCCAATGATTTATGATGGTGTTAGAAAAAAGAAAGCTTTAAAGCAATATCTTCTTTTCTTTGTTATTTTTAATAAAAAAAAAGAAGAAAAAAAATAATTAAATTTAAAGACAAAATTAAATGGCTTTGTGTTGTTTTAAGGAAAGCTGTTGTTGGGCTTACAAGTGAAAGAAAGACAAAAAAAAACAAGATGAAAACGTTAAAACTTACTTGTTCTGCTGTAGTGGTGATCGTAGATGGCACGTGGTGAGTAGCCATAGGTATCTCTGCTGACAGGCAAATATCTGTAGCCATGAGACTGTACACGCTCGTTGGCGGTAGCAGGCTCATCATAGATGCTCCTGTATGTAGCAGGAGAATCTAAGTATGAGCTGTAAGGGCGAGAAGCTCTTGGAGTCTCATGGGCACGGATATCCTCAGATCCTAGAAAAATATTGAAAAAAAAACAAAAACAAAAAAACGAAAGAGTTAATAAAACATAGAATAGAAAATATTTCATACAAAAAAGAAAGACAGAAAGAAAAATAATAAACATATAAAGAGAGCAGCATATTTTTAAATGCTCTATTTTAATACAGTATTTCATTGGGCATTCAATTTCCTCATTTTCAGTTGTGTTCTTAATTTAAAAGTAGACGCTACCCCAGAATTTTTCAAAAACGCTAAGAGTTTTCCTCTCTAATTTTTCTGTTTTTGCTTGATTTTTTTAAAAATAAAATAAAACGACGAACATTAGACGACGACACTAGTAAATGGGGTGACTAAAGCGTGCATTTTTAGAATTTTCATTTTAAAAATAGCACAACAACAACAAAAAGAAAGGAACATTCGTTGAATTATTGTGAATTTAAACATAGCAACTGCAAATTGGCTGACGCTATTAAAGTAAGTAAGAATAGATTGTTTTTTAATTGAAAATGCCTTTTTTTATGTTATTTTATCAATTTTGCAAATATTTGAGTACAAAATATTTTTTGGCTGAACTCTTGAACTCACTTTCTCCCTTTCTGACATCCTTGATCAATCTTTTGAATATAAATTATTGTGGATTTGAACTGGTTTCCTCTAGGGAATGTTATGTAGATCCCGGCTTAAATATTGATTGTAATCCTAAATAAAGGCCTAAAGGTCCTAATTTAAAGCCTCACAATGGAAACTTGTACATTTCTGGAAAAATCCAATAAAATCTTGCACAAAGAATACGCCGTAGTCTAGTAGGTAATGTGTTGGCTTATTAGACCTGATGCCTCGATTGACCACAGGTCATTCATCTCCACCAAAATGAAATATGAAAAAGTATTTCTTAGGCGACATTCTCTTAGCAGATTTCTGGCAAAAACTCTGAGAGTAAATTAATCTCATACGAAAAGTTTCTCAAAAATCTATCGTTCGGAGTCGACATTAAACTGCAGCTGCCATCCCTCATGAATAAAATTGACACACACAACATAAGTGGTGTGAGAAGGTAGATCGGAATCCTGACTGAAGGGTTGTAATGAGCAATTATGTATGTATGCAAGGAAGACGCACCCAAAATTTCCAGGAATTTATGGGCAACGTAGCAGTAGTCTACTAGACTGGTCCAGTAATGCACTAAAGAAACCTTGGTTCAAACCTCAGCTCTCGAATATTTCGATCAAAACGAAATATCAAAAAAAACATTTATTTCGGCAACTACCTCTCACAGGAGTCTTTTTTTTATATTTTTGGTTCTTTCTAAAGCGAAATTTTAAAGAAAACTTTTTATATTTAAATTTTACGTCATTTATATTACGTTTGCAAGATTTTCTTTTAAAATTTTACGCATTTGCAATTTGATTTTTTTGTCTATTATTATTTGGCCTATACAATATTGGTTTTTGGGCATATTGCCAATATTCTAAATAAAATTGTTTAACAAAAAACAAAACAAAATATAAATATATAACAAAAAATAAATTTAAAAAAATAAATTTAAAATCGAATGAAAACTGTGCCCAATAAAAAATTGTTTTTTTTTGTGGATACTACTACTACTACTATACTACTTAAGAGCCATAAGATATTTGGAACATTTGCTTCTTTCAATGGAAATCATAATGAGATTATTAACCTAAATTTGCAAGAATTTCTAATTTTTTTTTTCTTCATGGAAATTGACAGCCATTTTGATAAATTGCAAGAAATTTGATTCTGGTTTTGTTTTGTTTGTTTCTGTAATTTTTGTTCAAAAAAAAAAGTTTTTTCTTTAGTTTTTTAAGTGTTACCTTTCAAGGATCTGATGTAAGATTGCCAGAATTTGGCCTTCTTGCTGGGGGTCTCGTTGCGACCAATCATTTCCAAATGGGACTTGAACATTTTGATCGGTTTGTTGTGTGTTGCAAATAAAGCGTAAAAAGTTCGTTTAAATTAAGGACTCGTTCGCTAAAAATAAATAAATTAAAGAAAATAAAAATTAAAATACAATAAAATAAAATAAATTTAAATACATGATTTAAAACTATTAGAAAGGCTTCACAATATTTCTTAACCCTCAATTCTAAATTTTATTTTGTGCCATTTTTTAAAAGCAAGTCTTTGAGCAGATATTGCTTAAAATGGCTTTAAAATTTGCTTTAAAAGTAATTTAAAACGTTTCCAACTTTCGAAAAAAAAAAAATTTTGAACAAATATTTGTAAAGCCACAAGTCATTAAAAGACCAGACTTAATCAAATTCAATAAACCGGCATTAAGAGTAATATAATGTCGATTCCAAACAATTCGTCTGAAGACCCTCTAGTAGTTTTACTAGCTATTATAACGTACAGCATCGAAATATTTTGAATGAAATTTGTGAAAACCTATAATGAATATTGGATGAAGTAAAGCTTTTATCGAGCTCTCATATTGCAAGTTTTTGAGATTGTAAACAAAGAAAAGGGCTTAGAAAACTTAAGTACATATTTCATAAAAAAAAGCTTTTAATTAATAAAAAGCTTTTTTAATTAACTTTCATTAGGAAATCATGATTCTTGTTTAAATTCATTTAAAAAGCGTTTAAAATTTTTCTTGGATTCTATTATAAAAATGTAAAGCTTTCTTGAACAGCTGATCCATAAACGAATTAATAATTAACTGAGCATATTCCCTCTCAGGGTCGCAGATTGGCCTGAAAGGCTTTATAAATTATGAAAGCTAGTATTGGTGGGATAGTAGGTTTTCGATCGTAACACTACTACGTATGTACATAAGACATCACCTCAGTGGGGATTAGACAAAATGAAGGCTCTGTTTAGAGCAATGTGAGATGACAGAGCATAGAGAGTCAACTTGAATAAGATATTGCGTTCTATTAGGAAAACATTTCAGTGAAGAGGTACTCACGACGACTGTGGTAAGATTCGTATTCTGCGAAACATACTGATAAAGTGGGCAGATAATTTATAGTTTTCATTTAAAGCTTCTAATTTATATTTGGCTTTAAGCTTTGAAAGTTTCAAATTTAAATTTTAAAGTATTTTAAGATATTCTTTCACTGTTTTTGTGTGGTCAGAAAAGAAGTCTTATAAGGTTTGTTATAAAATCTAAAGCTTTTTAAGATTTATTAGCATAATTTTAAAGCTTTACCACAGAATTTGATGTAAAAAATATTAAAAGCTTTAAAAGTTTTAAATAAGGTATTAAAAGCTTTACAGATCTTATGATACTGCTGATAAGCTTTTTAACTCCCTTGGTCGTTACAATAATATATCTTGTAAATTTTACTATAAAAACTTTAAATTTTACTCATGCTTTAAAGCTTTTGCTGCTCTTTATCGTCTGCCGTCATAATTTTTGATACAGATTTAAAGCTTTAAAGCTTTTGACAATTTTTACAATTACAATTCCAAATTTGTAATCCAACCTTCTAGGCTTTTTCAAAAAAAAAAAGCTTTAAAGCCTTTTGTTATACGAAAAACTATACAAAACATTGGTCGGTACACAAAGCTTCATAGTAACTATGCTCCAAAAAGGCTTCTTAAGACTTTTCTTAAAAAAACTCTCAGATAGTTTTGCATATCTTATCCACACAGTACAAAGTCCATACAATCGAAATTTCAATACTTTCTCTGCTTCCAAAAACAATTTCAAGTGAATTAAATTCTTTTCAAATTTCCTTTATTTTCACAATAATTTTTATTTCGTTTTCTTTCTTTGTTGCGTTGATGTTCTAATTTCTAGGTCCCAAATTATATGTAAGTTTTGTAGACAATTTTCACAATTTTTTTTTTACACGACAAGATCATGACACCAAAAAGAAATTGTATTGCAATTTTACGACAACAAAAAAAAATGAAGAAAAATTTAACGAAAAACAAAAACTATAAACTCACACGAGCCGCTTTTTAAATATTTTCTTTTTTAAAGAATTACAAAAAAAAATTCTTTTTTTTTAGTTCAGCTCAATCGATCGATCTTTAACGATGACACAACGACAACTGACGCAATTTCTTGAGTGTAGGAAAAATTCATATGCTTTAATTTCGAAATATTAGTGTGTTGGTGTTGGTATTAGTGTTGGTTGGTTGGTTGGTTGGTTGGTGTTTGCTATTTATGAGATCCGTTTATAATTAAATGTGTATTGCGAGATAAGGTGAGTGTGTTAGGTAGAAATATACACACCCAACGATGTTTTATTGGTATAATGCTGTCGTATGTATGTATATGTACGTATATATAACGTGTGATATATTTTTCTTTAGTTTTTCATTTTTCTTAGATTTTTGTTATTGCTTTGTATAAGAAAAGTAGAAATGTTTTCTAAAATTGTTGTTTTTGTTGTTTAAGTTTTAGCTAAAAATTTCAGTTATTTTTAAATGTCCTTGAGCATCGCTAAAAAGAATATTTTTTTAATTTTTTTTCTTTCGTTTGTCTTGCTTAGCTAGTGAAACGATCATGATTCGTTATGAAAATATGTGCGAGTATCATAAACGTTGAGAGTTTATTTATTGAAATTAAATTTAAAAGAAATGTATTTTTTTTTTTTTTGGAATTTAACAGTGGATCATATTTCCAAAGAACAACAACATGTTCTAGTGGAGGTATTAATATTTTTTTTTTCTTTCAAATATTTTAAAGGTATTCATCGAGCGTAGAAATGCTATTATTCACTATTTTTGCATTTTGAGATCATTTCCTAAAACAAAGCAAATTGTGCAAATCAGTTGTTTCATTGACAAATACAATGCAATTTACAAATAATTCGAAATGGATAAAATAATATTTTAAACAATCAGAAAGTAATTTCAAAAATATTGTGAATTTTAAAAACAAGAAGGGGTGCCCTGGTGGTCTAGTGGGTAGTGTGCTAGACTATTAGCGTGAGGGTCGTGGGTTCGATTCCCACCAGAGACTCTGGTCTGTGACACTACACCGAGCATATGGTCAAGTTACTCCGCTCGTATATAATTAGAATATAATTTGTAATTGTATTGTAATTAATTAATAAATAAATAAAAATAAGAAGAGGAACAAAATGAGAGAGAGAGAGTAAAATCTTTGGAGCATGGAGTAGTAAAAATTATTGGCTCAATGAAATATTTTTTTTTAGCATTTAACTGAAGAAATTAAATTTCATTTAACAACATTCGGGGCGTATCATTACTTTTTTCCATTTACTTCGATTTCTTTTTCTTCTCTCTTCATAATTCTCAGCTGTTTTTTAATATATCTTTCGAATTGTATTGTTACCATTTGAAAAATTTATTCTAGCAAAAAAAAAATTATATCTTGTATGCCAGCCAGAGGAAATATATAAAAATGTTTACAATTTTTAGACTTGGAAGCTAAGAAAAATATAACAAAATTACTCCAAATATCATTAAATATGGGCAAAAAATTCTAAATAAAAAGAATATTTTTTTTTTTTCTGCAAACACAGTCATTTTGCCACTGGAAAAGTAATTTCAAAGATAATTGTTTTTTATTTTTAATTATAGTCCAAATTCAAATTGAAATTTAAATTTCTATATAAAATATAATTTTACTTTTTATAATCGGGATATTTTTTGTTATAAAATTTGCTTTTTTTCATCTTTCATTAAAAAAAAATATTTTTTTTTTAATATTATTTAATATTTTAATTTTAATATTTTTTTTTAAATATTATTTTTTAAAAATATTTTTTTTTTTTTGTTTAATATTTTTTTTAAATTTTTTTTAATTGTTTACTTATAAAAAATATATTTTTATTATTTTTTATTATTCTGATTGTTTTAAAATCATATTTTTAATTTCTTTTTTCATAATAACTGATTAAAAGGGTAATAAAAAATAATAATTAATTTTTTTAAGCTTTTATTCTAAGAAACAATTTATGAACTTAAAAAAAAAGATCTTTTTCCTTTTGATTTGAAACTTCAAATAATTAACTTTATTGTTCTGAATGGAAAAATTATTAGGAAAAGAATAATTAAAAATAAAATTAAAATTTTAAAAAATTATTAAATTTGAAGCATATTGAAATATGTACATATATTCGAAGTTTTTTTATGTGTTTTGGTTTTGTTTTTATATTTTTAAACTACATTATCCGTATGATATGGATCTTGCCTTGCTTTGTTTTTGTTGTGGAATTTGAGGAAGTAGGGTAAAAGACAATATAAGAATTTTATGTTTAAAATAATTGAAAGTAAATCTTTGGATTTTGAAGTAGCAAGGTATCCATATTAACATATTTATTAATTTATTTATTATTTTACATTTACAATTACTCGTTTTGAGTTTAAGTAAACTTTCAACTTTGTAAATGCCTTCTACAATCCACGAATATTTTATAAAAATTAAAAAAAAAAAATAATAAATCCAATGTATTTTCATTTGAAAGTTTATCTCTGAAGTACTTAGAAAATTTGTTCCATTTCAGCACATAAATGTATATTGCATGTTTCATTGCAAATTTTCATAAATTTAAAAGTAATTTTTTCTTTTGCGTATGATTGTACTTGAAATATTAGAGGTCATATTCAATCACATACATATTTTGTATAGTTTTCTTTGAACACTTTTAAGATTTTATAATGATCATTTTGAAAACAATAATTGTTTTAAAGTTTTTTTTTGGTAATGTTTTGCATAGCTTTTCTTGAGAAAAAATAAAATAAAATTTTCAACATTTCTATTTATAAAAATGATCAAATTCTGTTTTTTTTTGTTTTTTTTTTGCTTAACACCAGAGGCACTTAAAATAACAACAACAGGCTATTTAAAATATTTAAAAATATTATATAATAATTTTCATATACATTTATAAGGTTTTTTTTTTGTAATAATTTCAAATATATTTTCGAATTTTTTTCTTTCTTAAACGTAATATTGTTTACACTGTGCATATATGTTTTGAACACTTTGTAATAATTGAGTCACTATGTTCAGGTTTTTTTTTTAATTTTTTGGCAATGTTTTTCTTATAAATATTTTTATTTTAAATTGCTTTTGTTAACAACAATTTTAATTAAAATTCCTTTTAACAGTTTTATTCTTTATCATACTTTCTTCATTAATTCAATTCGAATATTTTATTTTTATTTTTTAATTTATTTTTTATAGATTTTCTGTGGTATTTTTTTTTTTTTTATTCTTTTAAAGTATTTTTAAAATTTCATTTTTTCCATTCATTTTCCTTACTTTTTAATTACTCCCTAAATAATAGCGTTGTATCCTCAACGAAGAATTTTTTCAAACTGCTGTTGTTTAAAAAATCGCTTCACCAATAACACTCGCTGTGGCTTTTTAAAAGCTTAACAAATTATAGTCAACCCAACCATCTATACTATACTCTCATACATACACATACATGTGTATGTAAACAAATGATAAATGTATTGTATTTGTTTTTTGTTTTTTTTTTAATCATTTGCCAAAAGCTTTTTAAAAACAATTACGATCACTTTTCACTCATACACTCACATTTAATGCCTTAAAATATGCGCAGATAATGCTTAAGAAAAAACGAAACCATTTGAGAGAACAATACTTAAACGTAATACCTACGTTCTGTACAGTAAATAGGTATGTGTGTGTTGGTTGTGTTAGTAAGTATTTTAAAAATTTTTTTTAAATAAAAAAAAACGTTAAAGAAACTGAAATTAATTCATTATAAGTTAATCAAAAATTTTATACTATAAAACAACAACAAACGACAGCAACAAAACATTTCTTTGTTCGTTTCATTTCAAACATCCGTCTTCAATATTTTGTTTGAAATTTGTTCGTGTTCTTGTCATGTTTATGATTTTCACAGTCTTTATCATCATCATCATCATCACCACCAATACCATCCGTTCATCCATCTATCCATCTAAACGCCTACACTTTATTTCATTTAATAAAATTGAAAAAAAATAAAAAATTATATAAAAATTTAAATGCAAATTAATTGAGGCTTTTTTTTATCAGAATAATTTGTTTTAAAAATAAAAATAAATTTTCTATTTATTTTCACTTTCCTTTCATTGAAGATGACCATCATTAATGATGACTTAGAAAATTTTTCGATGATAAATTTTCATGAAATTAACAATTATTAATCATAAATTACGAATTATTAACAAACAAAAAACAAAAAAAACTTAAGTAATAAACAAAATGCCAAGAAAACAAATTATTTTTATAATTACAAGCTCACCACTACCTTAAAAAACATACTTTAGGTAACATTAACAAGAACCAAAATGAAGACCTCTAGCACCACTCTTCAGATGCCACAATTTTGAACATAGTAGGCTGTGGCTTACGTATTGAGGGTTTTGAAATTGTACTCCCGTACAGGCTGCCTGCTAACTACTGAATTTTCCTTGACAAACTCTTAATTTACACGGCTAGTCAGTGGCTGTCAAGTAGTGCACAAAACTGACCTAGACTTGCGTAATCGCTTATAAATGCTGCGGATTTCTCAATCCTCCCTCTTAAATCCTCAGGCAAACTGTTAGAAGAGACACCCAAGCCAACAGCTAGATCGATTTTTATTACTGAGATCCTACATCATTCAAACACAAAATAATTTAGTACGTTGATTTAATAACCAAGAAGCCAGACCATAGGAAATGACATTGCTGATAAACTGGCCGGTTTCTAACATTTTGCATGGCATAGGCGTTTCGTTTGCCTCCTTTAAACTAAGTATTCTCCTCTTTTCCGAAATTTCATGGCCACACATCTCACTAGTTCTATTCTTACACGCCATTGCTCTTTTGGAAGTCAAACAGATAGACTTGGCATTCCCTCGAATGACGTCTGCAATAGCGTAGACTTGAGCAGAAGACATATATTAACTTACGCCTCATATGCCAGTGCCAGGCTCTTATCATGAAAATGCGGAAATCCTTAACTTCGCATTTTCAGTCACCTTTTCCTGAGCTCTACAAAATACATATATAATAACTAGCTGTACACTGCGCGCGTTGTTGCGCCACCAACTAAAATAAATTTGAAGGAAAGAAAATATACAAATATCCAATTAATTTTGAATCATTTTGTTGATTTTGTTTCCCGTTGTCCAGATAATTCAGACGAACGGGCCTGAGTAGTACGCAGTCGATCTGTTTCTAATCTCACTTCACGTTGTCCAAGTGATTCATGCGAACGGGTTTCAGCGGCATGTACTCAAAGATTTTCAAGTCTCAATGTTCGTTGCTCGTCTGATTCTGAGGCTCGTAATGCTCTTTTCTTCTGTGCTTGTGTAGGTGTAGGCCGACCAATTGCTTGTCATTCATTTTCAATAATTTCAGTGGCGCCATCTCTCGGAAATTAATCGCATTAACTTAGAACCTCCGTCGACTTATGTGCAATAACTTTGCTAAAGTTCATATCATGATCAAATGAACAGTTTACGATTTAATTCATTTTTAGTAATTTTCAGTGGCGTCACCTGTGCGATATTGTTCATACCAAGTTAGGAAGCTTCCCCGGCTCATGCGTAACAACTTTGCTAAAGATCATAACATGCTCAAATGCATAGTTTACAATTCCATTACAATTTTATACAAACAAACATTCATTTTTATATATACATACATACATACATAATTGGCCATTACAACCCTTCAGTCAGAATTACGGCTTGTAAAAAAGAATATTACATAGAGCTGACCGGTGACGTATACGTAATATTTTGTTAGACAATAACACTCATACTTTTTTTATTTATTTTATTTTATCTTATTTTATTTTATTTGCCTATTTCAACGTAAAAAGTAGTCTATAACTCCTTCCAGACATACACGAAGATACTGTGAAAATTTCGAGAAAATCGGTTCAGCCGTCTATAGACTTCAAACAAACCCACAAACAAATAAACACACATTCATTTTTATATATAAGAAGAAGAAGATGTAATGTCAAGATGTGAAGTCGCCGTAACCTAGTAGATAGTGTTATGGGTTACTAGGCAGGAGCGCGTGGTTTAATGCCCAGCTCTTCAACATATCGAACAAAACGAAATTGTTAAAAATATATCTTCGGCAATTACCTCTCAGCAGTCTCCTGGCGCAAACACTCTGAGCGTAAAATAATATTGCCATGAAAAGCTTTTAAAATCTGTCAGACGGAATCGATGTTCAACTGTAAGTAAGTAAGACCTATCTTGGGCGGCAGAGTACTTCTCTAGATGGATTGTTAAAATATTTTCATTTAAACGTGGTTTAAAGCTGGATTACTCCTTTTTGTAGATCGCATTTTAATCACTACACTATGACAATGTAGAACAGACCACTGAATATTTTCTTTGTCATTGTCTCTGTCGAATTTAATTCGAATTAAAGAATTTTATATTTCCAGAATTCTTTAACAGAACTTATGTAGCCAATGGATATTTCAATGAAATGTAGTCTTTATAAAGTGTTCTGAATGACAAGAAGATACCAGCCAGACAAAATATAAAATGCGTACATAGATATGAATGAGGGCTGTTACATAGGGATCTAGACGTCTGATAATTTATTTTATATTTTAAGTTTTCTTGTGGTTTGGTTTTTGGGCTTTATGTTTACATTAAAAAATTATTTAAAAATATGACCCATTTAAAGGCGAGAATAATAAATCGTATTGCAGAATATTTATTTATTTATTCATTTTATTTCATTTGTTTTTTTTTTTTAATTTACACTCTCCAATAAAGACGTCATTTATGATCTTGAACTTTGAAGGGGTTATTGTGTATGTTAATACACAATAAATATCATGTACGCTGTCAAGAAATTCAAATCGTTTGGTTTAAAAATCATTTTGAGAAAATTATTTTTTTATTAAAAAAAAAATACCCAATAAAATAAACAATTAAAAACGATGTATAATTTATATTAAAAGCAAAATTTTTAATTAAAATTTTTGTGGAAAATAAACATAAACCTTCTAAAACGGAAAATTTTTTTCTGACAATAAAGTACTTTAGTTCAAATAGTACTTTTAATTTCTAAATAGTAAACATATTTGCATACATATGTATGTATGTAATCTTGCCTTGACATTCATTTGTAATTTTAAAATCAAACTACCGAAAAGTGTTTTTTATTCTTTAATTGTTTATAAATGAAATCAGAAGTAAAAAAAATTAAATAATTACAGATCTTTGTTTTGTTGTCGTGTTTTTTATGGTTGAAAAATCTTAGTCACGAGTTTCTATTATAGCAAGACAAAATAAAAAAAAATAGGAAAATTACCTGATCCGATCGATTCTATAGCCAACTGCCACTATTTGCCGAGCTGTAACTTACAATGCCAATAAATTTGAACAAAACAAAAACAATTTTCGAATTGAATTTTATTTGTGTTGACTTTTACTTTCTTTGTTCGGAGCGGACGCATTTGGCACATGCCACTCTAAGAGGTTAAAAACCCCAATAGAAATAGAAAAAAACTAAAAAGGGAAGTTAAGTTTCTTTGTTTTCGTTAATGACCCTGAAACTATTTTTTAAAAAAATTGTTTAAATTTTTTCCTTTAAACTGATTTTATTTTTCAATTTTGTAAGGGAAAGTGGTCTTTGTTTAGATTGTCTTTTATTTTTTATTTTATTTTCCTTTCAAAGGTGACCCCATTTAATTAAAGTTATTGAAATGAAAACATTAAAATATTTTGAATTTTTTTTTATTAAAAACTAAACTATACAATTGAAAATAAAATTAAAACAAAAGGACCTAGAAGTGATTGTGAAAAAGATTCTTTGGCATAATATCAGAGCTTGGACTTGAACCTGGAGCTGGATGGTAAGTGATTTCAGGACAACGTTGTAATGAACCTCACAACGTAACCTACTTTGGCTTAATCGCCTACGAAAAGATCATATGATTTGAGAACATTGGACTTTTTTGTGTGGCGGCATAGAAGCTTAGAAGTCACCGTGATCTAGTAGGTAGTGTGTTGGCATATTAGAGGTGAGGCCTCGGTTCAAACCCTAGGTCAGACATCTCCAAAAAAACGAAACAAGAAAAATTTTTCTACGGCGACTTCCTCTCAACAGATTTCTGGCAAAAACTCTGAGAGTAAAAAAATTGCCATTAAAAGTTTCTCAAAAAATCTGCCGTTCGAAGTCGACTTTAAACTGTACGTCCCGCCACTCATGTATAAAAATTAACACACATAACATAAGTGGTGTGAGAAACTAGGTTGTAATGCTGACTAAAGGGTTGTAATGACCAATTATGTATGTACGTATGCATAGAAGCTTATTACAACCTAGTTTCTCCTACCATTTATGTTGTGTGTGTTAATTTTATACGTAAGTGGCGGGACCTACAGTACAGACCTACAGTCGACTCCGAAAGACAGATTTCCGAGAAACTTTTCATGGCAATTTTATTTACTCTCAGAGTTTTTGCCAGAAATCTACGGAGAGAAAGTCGCCAAGATTTTGTTGGTGACCTGGGCTTTGAACGCTGGCCTAGCCTCTAATAAGCCAACCCACTACCTACTAGATCACTCATTCGCTTTTGCCAATTATAGAGCGAAGTCTTTTTATAGCCAGCCTTAAGCAAGTACATAAATTTAAATTTTTTTTATTTTGATTTTTTTTTTATAAAGAAAACTAAAATAAGAATTTAAAAACAACATAAAATAAAACAACAATAACAACAATAGTGCCACCCACTAAATTAGGTTTTTATAAACAATTTTCCATGGAAATCTTTTTAAACAAAAACACAAGAAAAATAAGATTTTTTGTTCGTTTTTTTGAAATAAATAAAAAATAAGAAGAGGAAAGGGCCTGATATGATTATAGCGGTAATTTTATGGTAATTGTAGGGATGTACAGAACGCAAGCAAAGAATACAATAAGAATTTATTTTTTTACAACATTTTACACTGTTTCCATTAATAAAAGAAAAGAAATTAATTTTTTTCTAAATACGATGCCAAGAGTGGAAAATACGATAAGAAATGAGAGGCTGAACTTTACATAACGCTCCTGCAGTGGAAACGACAATAATAAGTGATCCACCACTAGAACGAATGTCACCCCCTTATAACAAGAAAGTGTATTCTCTTGCAGCGTGCATTGACAACATTGAGAGAGCATTCAATAAAGTAGGGAGCGATACTAGTATACAGGCCGTTTTATATTCAAGAGGCGGTGTGTGTTACCATGACACATAGGCTCTAAGCGATATTGCCCGATAAAGAACTTCATCTTCTTTGTCGTAATACTTTTTGGAGACAAGAATTCTAACCACTTATAGCACTGAACTAACTAGGCCAAAATGAAGGTCTCGAGTTATAAAAACCCTCGTTGCCGTGAAAAGTAGAAGGATCAGCACACTTAGCACTAAATGTCAGTGCGAGCATATCACATATGCTCTGCAGGAGTGTGGTTAGGATAGAAAAGGCAATTTCAAAAAATGTACTGCCTGAGAACAAGCGACTGGATGATAGCAACTTCAACTGTGGCAATAGAACCAATCCTAAAAATTATTGGTCAAATGGACCTCTGACTGTTTTAAACCTGGGAATGTATTGCAGGATCAGAAACAATACTTTAGTCAAGTTAATCATAATATCGACGCCTCCGTTCTATAACATTCTAAGTCGAGTTATGAGCTCTCCAAGTTTTCACGCGACATACTACGACTATATGTGTATTCTAAGTAAATTTTTCCCTATAACTTCGGAACGGATCGGCGCATTTTACCCAAATTTTGGCAGTATTTAAGTTAGAGAACGTAGAATTTAAAAATTAAAAACGTTCTAAGTACACTTAGAACGTTATAGAATGGAGGCGTTGATATGTTGTCTGTACACTGGCGTTCTAAGGATTGTTGTGAGATTAATAACGATTTTCCCGGCAGTGCTAGGATGCACTTTATTTGGTTACTTTTGGTTGGCCACCAACGTAAAATCACATGAGAGAAGCCAATATCGTTCAATGCATATGGAAAGTGCATTGGAACTATGAAACACAGTCTATAGCATAGCCGAGCTGTTAGGCGCATGAATGGATTTATGAATGACACACATTACCAGTCACTACTCACCTAAGCGGACTGGATTATAGAACACTGTTGCAACTTAAGTCGCCGTAGTCTAGTAGGTAGTGTGTTCACTTATTAGACGTAAAGCCCGGGTTCGAGCCCCAGGCCAGACATCAAAACGAAATATAAAGAAAAAAAATATTTCTTAGGCGACTTCCTCTCAGCAGATTTCTGGCAAAAACTCTGAGAGTAAATAAAATTGCCATGAACAAATTTCTGGTGTGAGAAGCTAGGCCGTAATCCTGACTGAAGGGTTGTAATGGCCAATTATGTATGTATGTATATGTGTATGTATGTTGTAACTTATAACCGATTTCGAAGTTAATTTCTTAGGCTACACTACCGTGTAGTTTAGGCATAGGTCATGACCTTACTGAACTCTATGCAATGTTTGTTCTGATTTCTGGCGGTTAAGGTCACAATCATTACCTAGTCGTCTGCCTAGACTTTTCTGTAAATTCCGAAAGTTTCGAAAAGGGTTCCAGGACATATGTATGGCCAGAGCGGGTAAAAAGCGCTCAAATGTATCTAGGTTCCATAGGGCCAGAGCGGGTAAAAAGCTTGCAAACGTATTTCCATTCAATCAGTTAAGCTGTGTATCCTGCGGACAGTGTATAAAAAGCTCAGTTTCATTGGCTGTATTAGGACACAAAAAAAACCTGGGCTCTGCTAAGGAATAAAAAGAAGATTAATTGTCTTCTTTTTCTTTGAAATCTCATTGCCATCCATCTTTCAATTGCGATTGGAAAATGTTTAAAGGCAAATGGTGTCGTTTAAAATATTGTCTTGAGTTATTGTTTTGGGAAACTTATTGTGTTTCATTGTGTGTGTGTGTGTTTTATTTTGAAACATTTTGAAAGTCCAGAACTAAACTAAAATCCATAAACGATGTCTACCAATGCAATGTGATTCTTAAAGAATTTCTTACATTTTGTTTACTTTCAAAACAACAAAATGACAACGCAGAAGATGAAGAAGAATAATAACGGAAACATTAAGGAAACAATTGGATTTGTGAAAGGGAAATTAAATAAATTACGGAAAAAAATAAGCAACTCTACAGTGGCAATTACAAGGTCATATCACTGAGCAGAGCATATACTGACCATTTAATGTTTAAAAAAAATTTTTTTTAAAGTTGAAGGGCGTTCAAAGAAATTTTTTATCAACGACCTTGTTAGTTAAAAAATTTATATATGTAAACAAATGTATTTCTTTTTTAATTTGTTTTTAAGATTTAAAGAAGTGTATTCTTTTAATTTTAAAAATGATTTTTTATTAAAAAAATTTTTTTTTTTTTAATTTTTCTTCTTCATTAAATATTTTTTTGTTTGCTTTAGCACGCCAACGATAATAATTTCTATTATTTAAAATTTTAATTTCTTTTTTTATTTCGTATTATTTTTATTAATAATTGCAGTGACGTGTTTGCATTCTTCTGTGGGTTTTTAATTGCACCCACAATTTTGAAAAAATTTTTTGTTTTTTTTTTTCTGAAATTAAACACATGCCTTCGGAGAATGAACGCCTTTAAATGAGGGGAGGGGGGTATCAAAATAACAGCCAAAATTAGCCATTAGCTAGCTATTAGCCATTTAGCTGTTAGCCATAAACAATATTACAAGAGAAAAATAAAACGGGAAATATATTTAAAATGAAAATAATTCAAGAAACACCATAGCACTGAAGGTGGTTTTTGAACGGCGGGGGTGCGTAACGGAAGCCATTATGAGAGCAAATAACGCTTAACAATAGTGGCTGATGGTGTGTTAATCTTCTGTTCATATTGACAATTTATTTATTTAAAAAGACCGTCCCAGTTAGCTATAAAATTGAAAAAAAAATAATTTCTCTCTGAACACATTAGAAGCAACAGGATTTCTTGAAAAGTAAATAAACTAGAAGGCCAACGTCTCGAAGAGTAGAAAAATATCCACTTTTATATCATTACTGCCAATTTAAACGTAGGTGAAGCCTGATGGCGCTCGCTATAACAGCGAACCTGATAAGGCTATGCAGAAGGACGTTGAGCAATTCCTGCAGCTCCGTCAAGGTAGGAAAGGACCTCTCCGAACCTTTTGGTACCGTGCGAGGTTTCAGACAAGGCGATCCCTTATCATGCGACCTCTTCAACTTCGTCATGGAGAGTGTTCTGCGAAAGGCGGGAGTGCATCGCAATGGCGATGTAGATCAAGCGCAGGTTCACTCCTGCCAACAGGTGCTACTATGGTCTCAATAGGCAATTGAGTAGTAGAGATCTCTCTCGTGCGACAAAACTAACACTTTACAAGACACTCATCCTACCCGTGCTTCTTTATGGCGCAGAGGCATGGACCCTATTAAGTACAGATGCAGCGGCCTTGAGAGTGTTCGAGAGAAAAGTACTACGCAAGATCTTCGGTCCAGTGCGAATTGGCGATGATTTCCGTATCCGATCCAACAGTGAGCTGTATGAACTCCTCAACGACGTAGACGTTGTACAGCGTATTAATATCCAGCGGCTGCGCTGGCTCGGCCATGTCGTTCGAATGGAGGAGGATGCTCCGGTGAGACGGGTATTTGATGCGGGAATCTGCTGAAGTCGGTGAAGAGGACGACTTTGTATCCGTTGGAAGGACCAAATTGAGGAAGCCCTGTCATAGATTGGTATGACCAACTGGAGGCGCCTGGAAGGATGTTTTTTTGATGTTCTGCGCCAGGCCAAAATCCGCTAAACGGGTTGTTATGGCCATTTAAGTAAAGTAAGTAAGTAAGCCTGATGGCAGTAGGTAATGTGTTGGCTTCTTAGCCGTTCAACGGCTTGTTTGAGAAACTTTTCATGGCAATTTTATTTAATCTCACATTTTTGCCAGAAGACTGCTGAATGAAAAAATATTTTTTCATATTTCGTTTGGCTCAAGCTATGGTTTGAACCTCTTACTGAAAGCTGATTATTAGAACCCATTTATTACGTTTCTTTATTACGACCTATGAGTGGCAGGACCTACAGTTTAAAGTCGATTCCGAACTACAGATTTTTGAGAAACTTTTCATGGCAATTTTTATTTACTCCCAGAGTTTGAGCTAGAAATCTGCTGAGAGAAAGTTGCCTAAAAATATCGTTCATATTTCGTTTTTGTAGAGATGTCGGTCTGAGCCTTGAATAAGCCAACACACTACCTACTAAACTACGGCGACTAGTCAAAATTTCAGCAATGGGACTTTCTCCGATTTATTTGAATAGTCACATTGCAATTGTTAGCTTGGCGTCTGCCTCTTTTTATAACTACCGAAAGCTTTGCAAGGAAATTTAGAATCGTTTGAAGTTAACTCTTATATGGGTTCCAAGACACAGGAATGGCGTCAGAAATTGTTTTACTGACTATTTAGCTAGAAGGGGTCAAATGAATTCTCAACCTCAAGAGTTGTATTGCTAGCATGCATAGGTTTTGCAATTGCCTCAGTTAAGCTGTGTATATTCCGGTCCGAGTGTAAGGAGGCTGAATTTCGTAGACTGCATAAGGGCATGTGCAGCACTGCTGGGTTATATTGGACCAAACGAACTAGTAATGAGACTAATTGTCTTCTTTTCCTTAATTGCATTGCATGCAAGGCATTGCGGTTTTCACAAGTAATTTTTCAATTGAAATTCTCAAGCATGTCTTCTGCATAAGCTATGGGCCACTTACTCCCCAGCTTTTGCCCTGAAACGTTGAAATTTTTTGGCATTTTACCAAAGGGAGCTTCAATATCTGGATTTATTTCGCAGTTGATACTGTTTTGAATATTGGCTTTAGTTAAACTTAATCCTTCAAAGAATATCTCCTGCCTTCTACCAAAAACAAATTTCTATTTTTAAATTATTTTTAGAAATTTCCTCTTATTTTTTTGTTTTGTTTCTATTGTTGTATCAAACAAGGTAATTCAATATCTTTTGTTGTTCTTTTCTTTAGAAATTCTTAAACAAAAATAGGAAAAAGAAAAGGAAGTTCAAGTTTATTAGCTTGCGAAATTATAAACAAATTGCAAATTGTTTATAATAAAAATCAACAAAATAGTTTTCCTTTAATTTGTTGTTTTTTTTTTATTTTCATAATTTCTTGTTTACCAATGAGAATTTTTCACACCCGTGTCATGCATTTTCAATATCATGCAAAATGAAAATTGCCAAACGCAACAACATCTTGTATGTATATATGTATGTATGTAACTGGCAATGAATCATAAAAATAAAAATTCAAAACTAAAAAACAAAAAAAAAAGAATTATTTTCTATGCAAGAAATTTAAATTTAAAATAAATGATCATAAGCCACATAATGATCATGTTAAAGAAAATCATAATGATCACAGTGTAGTTGTGTTAACACAAGTTTTCATTTCTTTTGTACACAAAAAAAAAAAATAATTGTTTCATGATTATTTCATTTTCACAAAAAGAAAAACAAAAAAATATTTAAAAAAAATGTATTGTATTGTTTTAAAAATAAATTCATTATTGATAAAAAATTTGTCTGTAAAACAAAACAAAAAGAAATATATTTTTTTTTTATTAAATTTTTCATGTCTATTACCATGAATATCGAAAAAGAGAAAGTATGTCTAGGTCTCATACAAGTATACAAACACTTTCTATAAAAATATTTTATTTTCCTTCCACTGTCACAATATGGCTATCACAAAACATCTTTAATATTATCTATCCAAGGTCGCATTGTCCTAGCTCTTATAGTATCTCACAATCTCCGTGTATTCTTTAGATGATCACGCTTAATAGAAATTTAGCAATCCTATGTAAGCGCCAGTTTTATAACACTTCATCTCCAATGCAGATGCAAATTTCTTTCATAAATTTATTCTATATTGAGTGCATAATTGAAAAACATGAAGTTTATGCGTTTATTGTAATGCACGGCAACGATGTAAACTTCTTCAAAGTTATTAGCCGTCGTTAGTTAAGAAATGTTTCATTTTTTTAATAATTCTGGCCTTCGCTGCCTAGATTAGACCCATACACACCCATTCAAACATTACAAAAAAGTCTTCGATACCGTCAGAAAGATAAGTATATGGAAGGCATTGAAAAGGAAATCCGTATTGTAGAAAATAGTTCACGAAATAGCAGGATTGTCAATACTTCACAACGGTAAAATCTGTCAACCATTTTATACCAACACTGTGGTTTAATATAAAAGCCCACTATATCTGAAATATTCACGACCATTGGAGGCTAAGCATTCTCACGATTGCAATCAGTTAAAGAGAAATTCCCAAATATGAAGACGAAATTCTGTTCATACTCAGTAATGAAGTCAAATATAAAACTACAGAAAGCGGATTCAGGTATCGGAAAGACAATATGAATATCCAATCAAACTATACCCAAAACTTTAACATGACCATAGCTTCTGTACTCCCATGCTCTTGTAGTGCTCAGTCACATTATCATGTTCGCAGCCACTCCTATCGCCTTCAACACATAGTAAACTATGCCCAATAGCTGATGTAGTTCTAAGAACATTTGCTATTATTATCTCTAAAGTCAACCAGCAAACAGCGCCTCTGTAGACTATAATTGATTTGTTTACAAAGTTCTATGGACGACAACAATAACGATCAGTTGCCGCTTTATTAGTTCTGAACTGTGCATTTAAGTTCCAGCTTATTTTGCTGAATGCCCTAAAAAGTTTTGTTAAACGAAGAGCATTGCATATCGAGAACCACTTATGCCATTCCATTTTCCTATTTTATTCAACAAATAGGCTTTTGGAATTCATTATTTTCCCGCACGTTACTTCGAGTAGAGTAGATTTTCAGCGTATAAAGTAGTTGGGGACTCGTTCGAATTTCATAAGAGTAAACATTGAATGTGTCGCTATCTCTTTCAGATACAAGCGGTATATATACAATGTCTGGGACTCTATAGGTCGACAAAGTAATTTTACGGTCAGTAAATATGCGTATGAAGTCGCCGTAGTCTAGTAGGTAGTGTGTTGGCTTATTAGACGTAAAGCCCGTAAAGTTCGAGCCCCAGGCCAGACTTCAAAACAAAATATGAAAAAAAAATATATTTCTTCGGCGACTTCCTCTCAGCAGGTTTCTGGCATAAACTCTGTGGAGTAAATAAACCTGCCATGAAAAAGTTTCTCAAAATCTGTCGTTCGGAGTCGACGTTAAACTGTGTGTCCCGCCACTCATGTATAAAATTAACGCACACAACATGAGTGGTGTGAGAAGCTAAGCCGTAATCCTGTCTGAAGGGTTGTAATGGCCAATTAGGTATGCATGTATGTAAATATGCGTATATACCCACTCGATATACTTATATCTGTGTGATATCACGTGACTTGATTCCGTCAGTACTCTGGCGTACTCTGGGAAATGCAAAAAGTTCTCATAATCGAATCTTTCCGGTAATGTTGTTCTAAAACCACGATCGAAAGTGAATACAATCAACAGGATGAACCAGAAGAACTGTACAAGAGATTTTAGACAAAATAGATTTCGTAGGTGATCCATTTTTAATCGGCCTCTTTTAATTTTTTTTTTTTATTATATTTGCCACCATTTTATTATTCTTTCAGAAAAAAATTTCTTTAAAAATAAAATGAAAAAAACAGTCCGTGATATTTTTATATACTTTAACCAGATTACTGGAGGAAATCAATGAATAATTGAATACGAAATAATCGACGAAAATAAATATATACGCGCTATTAGAAGAAGAATTTTCTTTCAAAGAAAACAAAAAAAAAGAAATATTTGCATATATTGTGTATTAAAAATAAATATTAAAAAATACATATATGCATACATATACATATGTATGTGTGAATATATATGTATCTTATATGCTTAAAACAATTATATACCTACATACATATGTACATACATACACATTTCATTTTGTATGTAAGAAAAAGCATCTCTTTTTTCAAATACCCACTCAAGTAAATAAAAAAAAAATAAACTTTTCTTTTACGCTCCTTTAAAATGAAACGAAAAAGAAAAAAAAAACATAAAAACTATGAATACAGCCACTTAACATATGAATACATGGTACGTACATACTACATACAGTGGTGGCCACGAATTTAAGACACGACATATGATGGACTTATTTGTGATAATTTTGTGATAATTGAGAAATCTCAAGAAACCCCTGATATTTTGGAAAAATATACTTTGGAGTTTTGCCGCTTCGGCTCTGATGGAAAGCAGTACGTCTGGCGCCCTCCAAACCTAGAGCATCATCCAAAGTACACCCTAAAAACAACATGGTGATGGAAATGTGACGGTGTGGGCAGCATTTTCCTGGCATGGTGTAGGTCCCATTTACAATATAAATTCTAAACTGGACCACCATGTTTACAAAAATATTATAACAGACACAATGATACCATTCGCTGAAGACAACATGCCTCCAATATAGAAATTTATGCATGATAATGACCCTAAGCACATTTCACATCTAGTGAAGAGTTGCTTAGAAGAAAACGATATCATTGTTCTTAAGTGGCCAGCTCAATCCCCGGACCTCAATCCAATTGAGAACTTGTGGAATGATGTTGAGGAATACTTACGAACAGTTAAACAAAAAAATTCAAGCGATTTGTGGGAAGAAATCCAAAGGGCAATTCCAAAGCAACGTTATGTGGCATTAGTCGAAACTTTACCCGGGAGATGTGCTGCTGTGATGAAAAATAAAGGATTTCCCAGTAAATAATAGGTTTTTTTTATGAAGCTGAGCTTAATTTAGAGAATAATGTTATATTATGCCTATGTCTTAAATTCGTGACCAGGTAAAATTTGTGTTTATGTATATAATATGTAAATAAAAATTCTTAACCGAATATAGGTAAGAAAATATTATTAATTTTTCTTCATAACATTACTAAAATCCTAAAAAAATATCATGGACCCATAATTTTTTCGATAAAATGTAAAAATTATCTCAAATAACTCAGTCATATGTCGTGTCTTAAATTCGTGGCCACCACTGTATGTATGCATGCATGTATGTGCGTGAATTTACATTTGCCTCTGTGTTTGTGCAAAATTTTTTCATTAACTTTCATTATTGCTGTTGCTGCTGCTGGTTTTTTTCTTTCTTTTCTTTTCTTTTCTTTTCTACAGTGTTAAAAACAATTAAGTTTTCAAGTTCATTTGCTTAGAAAATACTCTACGCATACACATATTCGACTTATTATACTCACTGTGTCACATACATACACGCATACATGCATACATACACATCTCACCTAGAGATTAATTATACATTATCACCACTACAATATACTTCTTATACGCATAATAAATGATCATGAATACTAACGAGCCAAAAGATGCTGAACAAGAGAGAGAGAGAGACACAGTAAAAGAGAGTACTAAAGATTATTGTAGTGTATGTGTGTATGTGTATTTTCATTAAATACTCATTTATTTGCATAAGTTTGTATAGCATTCTTGGGAAGACATATTCGTTCATATATTATGTCAATTCTGAGGGTGTGTGTGTGCATATGTGCTTATAGCTACTTTAATACAATGTTTACAACAACAAAAATAAATTACTTGTACACAATTACACACATAATTAATAAATAAGAGATTGAGAGAGAGAGAGAGAGAAAAAATTCTCAATTTGCAACAGTGGTTTAAGGAAAAGAAAAATTTTGAAAAAAAAAATGAAAAAAAATTATACGAATATTTAAGGATCATTTCGTAAATAAATTTCTTTAAAAAGTATTGGCAAAATGACAGAATAAATATTACTTTGCCACACGGGCTTAAACAATTTAAATAACTTGGAACCACTAGCAGCAACCACAACAATAAATCTGAGACATTAGCAAAGGCTGGTGTAACAGATAATTCCAAGAAATGTATACGTGAGTTTGGTATACCCCTGCAGAGGCGCAAAGGAAAAAACTGGGAGAATGGGGTCACTTACATAGAAATCATATGAATTAGTCCTTGGTCCCTCTATGGATATATGCAGAACAAAATTAGGGTTAAAGCTAATAACAGTCTACCTTTGGAACCGCATGGCTCTTATAACAGGACACTGGTCTATGTTTACATATGTATAACCGTAAGCTGAAAATACCTCAGGATGACGTCTACACACACTATAATGAAGAAGAAGAAATCATAGAACATTTTCTCTGTCATTGTCCAGCGCTTGAAAACCTTACTTAAAAACGATGATTTGGCAAACAGAATTTATTGACAGAACCTAATGTAATTAGAAAGGATGCCTATCTTTCAGAAAACTATCGATATGACTGTGAAATGCCAGCCAGATGCTATAGACGTAATAGGTACAGTCGGCATTATACTGGGATTTCAAAGGATGCAAGCATGATATGCTTTTTGGGGTGACAAAATATGTCTGAAAGAAAGGAGTGCGCACAAAAAAAATCCTGGCCACTTTTCTTTATAGCAACTAAGGTCGGGTAGTAGGTTTGATAATGTCTATTGCCGTACTGGCAACTGCGAAAACTCTCATGGGTTGTGGGACCCTTTGTGTTGACCCTGGATAAAAAGGAAGGCAAAGAAATCCATTATAATTCTCTGGAGAGCTTGAAATCAGTTAACGACTTTCTTACTTACTTGTTGACTACAACTCTTTAACCAGGATGACAACCCAGCTTCTCACACCACCCAGATAGGGCGGAACTTAGACTTTAACACCCACTCTGAACGTCAGATTTTTTGAGAACATAATCATGGAAATTTCATTTACTCTCAGAGTTTTTTTCAGAAAACTGCTCGTTTTGTTCAAGACGTCTAAACTGAGCTTTGAACCATGGACACTCGTCTAATAAGCCAACATACTCCTTAAAAAACTGCGACTCTCGATAAAATGTTTAAACCCCCAAGGAAACCCTCTCCTTGGGTATTTAACCTTATAACGCTAAAAGCCGAACAGTTACAGAGGAGGTACTCTATCGTTTTCAATTACTTTTCCTTTCCAAATCGCCATTCGAGGCGAATCCATTTAACATTCTCACGTTAGGATTATTGAGCCCCAGCAGTGAACTAGTTCCACTATTTTCGATATGTGGTCAAAGGCTGTGACCATGCAACACCTTAATCTATCGCTGCTGTCTCTCCTGGCCCCATCTTCCACTGTATCCACAGGGGTACAGGTAGATTGAAGAACTAGGAGAACACAATCTATTGGAGGTTGGGATCCATAATCCGTTTATGAAAACAAACTTGGAAGGGTAGATAAGCTTACAAAAACAGACTTGAAATGTCAATACAACAACAACAAAATTAAAGAAAATTTTTAAAAATAGAAATTGAATCTCCAAAGAAAAAATAAATTCTAAAGAAGCTTTTTAAAAGCAATTTTTTTTTTAATTTTTTATATAATTTCTACGCTACAGATAGACGGAGAGAATGAAAAACAACAATAAAAACGTGAAATAAAAGCAAAGAAAAGAAAAACATGACAGGCGAATTAAAAAACGAAAAAAGGAACTAAAAAGCTTTGTGAGTGAAAAACAATACAACGACAATTACTGTTTCAACTACACTGTTGCGTACAGATGTGTGTATATGCACATATACTATGTTTATATAAATACACACACGCACGCACACAGATGTTTAAAGAATATTCGCATTTTTACATACCACAAAATAAAGAGCAGAAGAGAAAATTTGTTTATTTTTTTTTTTTTGTTTTTATTTTCTCAGAATTTCTCGTTCGTTTTTTTAAATTTTAATCTCTCATATGAATTTCAAAAAAAAATTGTTTTTTAATTAAAAATTTTCAGTAGAGAAGATTTTTTTTAACTTTTTTCATAAAATTTCTTTTTTAATTTCTGTTTATTTTTAATTTTTTTTTTTTATTGATTTACTTATGACGAAGGTGAGTGGTTTTTTAAAAAGAAATAAAACGAAAAAAATATAAAATTTTATCGAAAATATTTATAAAAAAAAATGATAAATAAACAAAACAAAAATATATATTTTGATACAGGAAAAGGGGTACAGTAAAGTGTTGGATTTGGCATAAACTTATGCCATGACAGATATTAAGTCCATTTGAAAAGGCTTTAAAAATATGGGGGGTGAGGAATATATAGTTGACCTTTTTTTAAAAAATTGTTTTTATTTTTTAATAAATAAAAATAAAATATTTAAACGATGAGTCATTCATAAGAACCTTTAAATGCTTTAAATATTTTCCATGTTAGTTTAAAAACTAAATAACTTTGTTTTCATTATTAAAAATATTCTTAAATCAAACAAAATAATAAATAAACTATTTTCATTTGTTTATATACAAAGTACAGATATACATACATTTTATTGTTTACATACATTTTTTATTTTTTTTTTTTTTTTTGTTGAGAATTTTAGAATCATAGAAAATTATGGAATCATTTGAAAATCGGTTTTATCAAACTTGGCAATAAAACCAAAATCGATCTGTCATGTATCTCATGCCATTGTCTTGTTCAAAGCACATCCTGTTCAGTTCATAATTTTGGCATACATACATACATACGTTACAACCATTCAGTTGCTCATTATAACCCTTCAGTCAGGATTATGCACCTAGTCTCTTTGGTCTCTTATTTTGTGTGTGTTAATTTTATACACGAGTAGCCAGTCAAAGTTTAGCCACCTAAAGTTTATAACCGACTCCGTACAACAGATTTTTGAGAAACTTTTCATGGCAATTTTATTTGTTCTCAGAATTTTTGCCAAAAATTTGCTGAGAGTAAGTCACCGAAGGAATATTTTTTTTATTTATGTTTTGATAACTGACCTGAGGTTTGAATCGTCTAATAAGCCAACATACTACCTACTAGACTATGGCGACTTTATTGTGATTGTAGTTGGAAATAAGTCAGTTGCTTTCGAAACTCTTGGCAACGCACAGTGTATCCATTTTATAATTTCTTTTGGAAAAAAATACAGTGAATCACTGTGAAAATGGCCCACCATGATTTCGCCCATAACTTTTTGATGAAGGATTTTTCCTTATATTCTGGGACATTTTCATTGTGACCTAAATTAGAACTGTTTTTGTTTCTGATGTAAAAAATCAATGAATTAATAATGTAATTAAGAGAATTTTTTAGTTCCTTATATTGAATACCAAATAAACTTTATTTTAAACAAAATATTTATTTTATTTTCTTCCTTTTTAATAAATATTAACCAAATACTGATTAATTTCATGGTGGGCAATTTTCACTGTGATTCACTGTAGAAGAAGTGAAGCTGAGTCATTGAAAATTGATACTAAATTCGCCACGCCCATCGCACAATCCAAATCCCCATGCAATCCAAACAAATTTTTCCCATAAAGTTTGCCTATTCTAGGAAGAGTCTTCAAATTTGAAATCGACCACGCCTATTGCTTCCTATAAATTCTTCACTAACATCTGTTATAGCGGCAACAAATGGAAAATAACTGCCTGGTATTGCTATCGTTCGAAGACCCAGATTTTTGTTTTGCTAAATCCACTCATAAGTTAATTCGCTCTTTGAATGCCGTCTAAATTCGATGTACATATGTTTGTTTGTTTTAAAATCTAATTTTTTGCTTCGATTGCAGATCACTTTTTCAAAGACAAACTCGTATTATAAGCTACATGGAGTATGCATTTCATTAAGTTTATTCGAGCGTAAACTACAATCCGATTGTGGGTTGTATCGAGCCCAACATGTATGCATATTTTTTGATGATGAGAATGAATCATTGAAACACATTTTTGGAATCTGTGGAAATCCAGCAGAAAACGCTAAGGTGCATATCAAATGCTAGGCAGGGAATTTGTCATTGTTTATATGCAAAAGCATTTCAAAATTTGTCAGGACAATAGGCTTGGAGGATACGTTATAGGGAAACCCAAAACAATTTAAGTGGAGTACAATAGATCGTATTGTCTTTACCTTTCTAATAAATAAATTGAATAAATTGTTGCTCTGTATAGTTGTTAAATTTGCCACAAGAATCACTTTTAATTGGTTTTTTGTCCATTGAAAATTGTATGAGTTTTGAAGTTTGTGTTTTTTTGATGTTTTTAATTTTATTTATTCCAACAAGTGTCCACCGAGTGAATTAAAAATAAAATGGGTTTTTGTTATTGTTTATATTCAAAATACAATACAAATAATAATGACAATAATATTAAAACAAATTTGTTTAAAGAATAAATCAAATAATTTCTGCATATTTTTATTATTTATTTGCATAACAAATGAAATCAAATGATAATGGCTCTTAGGGGTCAGACACGTGTTGCAAATAATTGTTTTTCATACAAGAATTCAATATAAAATTTCGTAGACAAAACAAAAAAAAAATAAAATATTTAATTGACTGTGGGTATTTCTGTTGAATAATTTGAAATTAAAATCAAAAACAATATTTTACAGAGAAATTTTTATTTTTTGCCACATTCAAATGGATTAAAATTTTTTGCTTTGAAAATTGCTTTAAAAAGTGAAAATATTTTTAAAATATTTTTCAAACTATTTGCAGCAGCATTTTTCGCTAATAAACATATAAAAATTGAGTCATTTTTATGTAATTTTTTTTATTTATTTTTTTTTTTATTATTTTTTGTGTATTAGAAGAAAACTAATTTAAGAAAAGCAATCAATTTTTCAAACAAGATTGCAAGTGTCAGGCAAATTAATTACGATTTCTATTCTTCTCTTTTTCTATGCCGCTTTTGAAGGCAAAGAATTTGGAGGAGATAAATATTAAGATTTTTTGTATATTTTATGACCATTAATAAAGAGACCTTCAGGCCAAAATAACAAACAGAATCTATTTTATTTCCGTTCCCAATAATAATTATGCAATCGTACCCACTTATAAAAAAGAAAAAAAAAACTGTGATGAAACCATAGAAACCATAGAGATGACAATCAACAATTCGTGATTTCAATAAAATATGCTCGTAAAATATCAATAAAGTGTAGTGGTGGTGATATTAAAGCTAAAAAAGTAAAGTAATACAGTGAGCGCCAAAAGTGAATAAACACCATTGAAATAATTCGTTTTCTTAGAATAGCGAGAAAAGTAAATAAGAATAGTCGAATAAATTTCCAAAAATAAAAACGTTTATTTATTACTTATAAAATGTTAAAACAAAAACAACAATTCATGATAAAGGAACTTTTTTTTAAACTTAACAACATAATAGAAAATTTAAATTTATAGTGGGTGTTGACTCACTCATGGCACTCACTGTATATACGCTTTCTATCTTGAATTCATCTTGTATAATACCCACGAAATGTTTTATTTGTTTGAAAGATCTATTGACAACCATTGAAGTCGCCTTAGTCTACTAGGTAGTGTGCTGGCTTATTAGACCAGAACGTTTGAGTTAAATCCCAGCTCACACAAGTCGAATCAAACGAAATATGAAAAAATATTTCTCACGTCGAGTCATTTTTCTCTGATTAACCGAAATGTCAAATTTTGTCTGACTCTGGCGCATAATTCTGGATGAATTAGGGCCAGTTGCCAACTGGTTGGCCATGCTAATTTGACAAAACAGACTGAATTAATGACAACTAAATTGATACGTCGTTGTTTATGGCTGTTTATCTTTACTTCCTGGCACAGTTGAATTTTGTAAATTGTCAAGTTGTGGTCTGCAAAATTCCGAGTTCTTGTGTGCGATACATAATCGACTGACATCAGATTCACTGGCACTTTCTCACGGACAGCGGTAATATCTTCGCCAGATCATACATTTGTTCGATCGTTTACTGAACCACCAGTGGACTTACATTTGTTCACCGAATACTACTCCAGACTGAATAAATGGCAACGAATTTCACAGATGTGGCTTCAACATTGTGGTCAATATTCCAGTTGACGGATGACTCGATATATAGGAATACCTTAAATAGGCATACTCATTGAGATTTTTGATATAAAATTCATTATTTATTAAACCATTTCATTGAAATATTTAAAAAATCCATGATTTTTTATACGTTTTTCCATTTCAAAAAAAATCACTGATGAAGTCAAGTGTTGTGAATATTTTTTTGATTTTTTTTTTGTCTCAAGAAATATGTAGGAAACGATGAGCACAGATGCTGCATTTAATTGACATGAAAAACTTTAAATTCCAACGTTGTTGAAATTTTAAACTGAAAAATAATCCAACAATCTATCGCACGGTCGCTGCTTCAGATCTGCCTCCATCAATGGCAACAGCTATGTACATATGTCTGCATAATTTTTCACTTTTTCCTGTTGTTGTCTGTTACTCTCTATTGCTCTACACTCATCCACTGTTGAACTTTATTTGAATATATATGTGTAGGTGTGTTGTATAAACTACTTAAACTACTTCTACAAGTCAAGGCTGTGGCATGAGGAATCATTTCTCTTCTAGACAAAAAAAAAAACTGCTTTTTGTAAACAAAATGGCACACCATTTCCAACAGAATTTCTAAGAAACGTTTACATTCTTATTACAAATTAAATACCTTGTTTTTTTTTTCTTTTATTCTATGAAATTTTGTTGTATTAAAATTTATTCGTTTATTATGAAAATTGCTTTTTGTTGTTGCCGTTGTTGTTGTTGTTGTTGTTGTAAGTGGTTTAATGTTGAGGACATTTCAAACTTTTTTTTCTTCCGTAATTTAATATTCTCTTCATCATGAGAATTCCGTCAACAATAATTGTTCTTTTGTATTTACATGTCACGTTGATGTCAAAATTTCAACAAAAGACAACTGTCTACTCCTCTCTGGTCACCAGAAAAAAATTCTTTTTGGGCAACCATTCTCATTAAAAATGTGACAGAATTTGTTTGCATTTCTAAGTTTTGAAATTCTATGTTCTTTTTATAATTCTTTGTCTATTTTATCTTACAAGCTGTAGTGGATTTATAAAATTAAAGTTAAGAATTCAATGGACATTTAATAAAATAAGTAAAAATTTAATATAATCGATAACTACTTTTATATGTTGCCGTTAGACAAAATTCAAAATCATTCAAAGTAGAAAATTAAAGTTATCGAAAATAAAAAAATTAAATTAACGAATTTGCCCTATAACTTCCTATAGATATATTATATAATTGAAGAATTTTTGGTTATCGATACATTTTCTAAAGAAATTTTTAATTATCGATAAGTGTTATCGATAATTTTTTTTATTTTAATTGTATTGCTCTCAACAGAAATACTACATAAAAAATATGGTCATTGATTAAATTCTAAGAAAAAAAATTATAAACAAATTATTCAAAACAATTATTCATATCCTTTAGTTTTGCACTATTTATCGATAACTGTTTTCCTTGTAGTTTTTCATATACATAATTTCATTGTATTTACTTACATTCAGCTGTTCTGTTTTGTTTTAATATCCTTTGAATAAGTTTTTGTCGCTTTTTAAGAATGTTAGAATTTGTTATCGAATTTTAAATTTAATTTGTTTAGTTTGCAGAATATTTCCGTTGTTCTTACTACAATAATTCTGATATACTCAATAATTTTTATTGTTTTTTGCTTATTTTTATTTTAAATAATTTTGTTTTTTATTTTCTTTTTTTATTTCTTTGGTTTCATTTTTTATTTATTTTGCGTCATTATGTGGCTGAAATCGAGTGGGTAAACCAAACATTCATCCACAGTTTATGCCCAAAAGCAAAATATTTATTTTTAAAACAGAGTTTTTATTGTTATACGCATGTGGAACGTAGTATTTAAAAAAAATTTTATTTTTCTTTTCTGTGTGTTTTTTAAATAAAATTCCCTTCCATCTGCAAATACAACCCAATCCAGCAACAACCAATTTTATGACCAATTGTGGTGATTTTGATCGCCATCGTCATAACACAAAAGTAATCAAAAATAAAGAAAGGAAAAACATTGTTTTCCATTCATTCAGAACATCCATAAATATTTTAAAATTATTTGTATTGTTGTTATTATTTAAACAAGCAAAAAATTCAACGTATTTACGTTTTCTTTTTAAAATACCTACAACCTGTATGGAACGATCACGCATAAAAACCGATTACTTGCAAGTATACCCTGGGTTTCAATCGATTATTTATATATTTTTTTTAATTTTTTCGATAACTTTGGTTTTCTGTACGAAACATTTTGATGTCAATAATTTTAGTTTGAGTAAATGCTCGATAACATTAAAATAGAAAGAATAGAACTCAATTAGCAACTTTCCTCGCCATAACATCCAATACAACAACCTCATACATCTTCTAGACTACAACAAAAGCAAACATAATCGTTCTACGAAAATCTATTTTTCATTTTGTTTAACAATTATGAAAACTAAAGATATTTAGAATATTTACCGATAACTTCGACAATTATCTATACCTTTTTTAGAATAATTTTCGATAACAATAAATTTTTGTTCAATATTTATTGGAACTACATTGATCGATAACTTCGGTAACTGAGGAACATTGATCGTTAACTTCGATAACAATCGATAACAATAATTTTCTGCTTAATATTTATTGGAGCTATAATTCCCTGTGGAAGAGTGATCGATAATTTCAGTAGATTATTTATCGATAACAATAATTTTCTGCTCAATATCTATTGTAACTATAATTCCCTAAGAAATATAAATCGATAATTGCAATATAAATCGATAACCTCTGTAAACTATTTATCGATAACAATAATTTTATTATTTATCAATAATTCCATATAAAAGCTTTTCAATTTTCGATAGCTTACAGTTTAATAAACCAAAATTCAATTGTCCATATAAAAAAATCGATAACTAAGAAAAATTTACATTAATTACAATTTTCGATAAAAGAAATTTTAGAAATTTTATCGATTACCCGTAAAGACAAACTAGCTTCTCTTTATAAAATATTTCTTAATCTCTAATTACGTATTCCAGTCTGTGTAGCTGAGTGTTTAATGTTTTGTTGCCAAAAATTATTTTGCACCGTTTGATGAAAACCGAACAAATGTTTTCTGATGTTTTTCTCTGTTTTTTTGTTCTGTCGTTTGTAATACTAATAAAAATGAAAAATCCTTTTTCTGTTTTTCTGTGTCTATTTTTTATTTGATTTTCGATAAACATGTCATTTTTCGTATGTGGTATATCGAGTGGGTGATATTTTATGAGGTTTCCCCCAAGTAGATATGCTTTAATATGATGTTTTATTTTATTTTCTTTCATTCTATAATACAAAATACAACAACGGCAATAATAAACAATAAACAATAATATAATAATTTATAAGAAAAATTTATAATTTTAATACGTAATTTATGATCATATTTATGTACCTTTTAAGGCCATCTACCAGAAAGTATAGCCGTTGAATTTTAATGCTTTTCAGGTGTTTCTTCATATTTCTTAAGAAATATAAACGAATGCATTGAATGTGATACAAGCCTTCTATGAATCCATTAATTAAATTTCTTACGTTTTTGCAATGTTTACACGTAAAAATTCATACGAATTTAATGTCTTTCCGGCGATTAGTATTCACGACAATGATTCACTGCCAGTAACTTGCCATAAAACAAGACAGTCTTGTTAACGAAAATTAAATTCGAATTCATTCAGTCACAGCAGCATTAACGAACTATTCATAGTAAATGCTACGTATGGCACCTACTCTGCAACTTCTTAAAAACTTTGACGTCTTCGCTACTTCTTCTTTAAGACATTGGCTTTGAGGTGTATGTAGGATTTAAACTGAAGCAGTTTTTAGTGACAGTAGTTAGAAAGAGGAAAATATTATAAATTATTTCTAAGGTTGCTTCAGTCAAAGGTTTTGAAAGAATTTATGTATATCGGGAGTAGTGATCGCAAACTACCGCAATACGACTTCCCAAGAAAATTCTGTACATCCGTACCGCATAAAGTCGTCAGGAAAGATGGTGTCGAGCACCTTGTAAAAGCCTTCGTACAAATCTTTACTGAAGGCTCCAAATAGTATGGCACTGAGGGTTCCGTCCTGGATGGTGATAGAATTTTCTTTTAACTGATTCGAATAGCCCAATACATGCCCAATTACTGTAGTGTTCCAGGCGGAGATTTTGACAATATAGGCTGCAGTGTGGATTCTTGTAAATGCAACTCCAGGAGTAATATTATCATACTTTCAGATAACTAGATAACAGATTAGCGAAATGAATTCCAAGACAGTGTATAGCTGTTGACGGTATATCAATGAGGTAGCGAAACGATAGAATGTCCACATCAAATGGGTACCAGGACACAACAATATTCCAAATAACTGTAGAGCGGATGGACTGGCTGGATGCGGCGCAACCCAGCGTACTTCTCTGATTTAGAAATTCCTTCTACGACCAGTGAACTTACCAGCACCAGGTGGATTGCTTCGTACAGGGGCAGAACGAAGCAGAAAATTTGGTCAAAACTGGTTAGAAGGCGCACAAAAAATCTCCTTAAACTTTAAAGAAGCATGCTCGGTGTAGTTGTTAGAGTCATGACAGGGCATTTTAGAGTCATAAGGCACATTCATGCAAGACGCCTTGGTCTCAGCCACTTGGCAAACGATTTCTGTAGAAGCTGTACAGACGAGAAAGAGAAGAGGACTGTTCTTCACCTATTGGTTACATGCCCAACACTATGCTGGAGAAATAAAAGTCATCTTAGTGTGTACGACATGAACGATCTGAACTAACTTTCAGTCATGGACATTGGCAGTGTTACTAATGGTTCCAGAAATAAAGGAAAATTGAAAACTATGGTATTACAATTCCATCCATCTTCCTACCTACTTGCTGCCTTTGATGCCCACTGTGTGTGCGTGGCTCAAAGTGCCTTTGAAAACTGAACATTCTACGTCTCTGCTTTAATAAACATTACTTATGCCACACACACAGATGGTTGATTGAATATCTTGCACTCAAACACTTACACTTACACACGCATTTTACCTAGAAATGGATACGATAGATACTGTATTTCATTCATAAAGTAGACAAAGTGTTTAAATGTAAACAAAGTGTTCTTGTATTAAAGTAAAGAGAAGAGAGAACGAGCAATGACTGGAATGGGAGAGAGAGAGAGAGAGAGAGAGTGGTCAGAAGAGCAATATAAATTACATTTTCTCACAATATATTACAAAATGTATGTGAGTGTGCAAAAACAAATGTATATTGAATATAAACACAGGGGAGAACAGAGTTAGAGGAGCGAGAGTGAGAGTGCGAGTGCGAGTGCGAATTGGAAAGAGATTGTAATGGTAAGCCTGTGTAAGAGTACAGTATGCCTGTTGAAACACTTTTAAAGGACACAACAAGTCAATTACAAATTACAATTCATGCAGCAATCGTTGCTCTATTTTATTTACTTAATTTCGTTGTTGTTTTTGTATTTTTGCTCTTTTTATTTTAAAGAAAATACAAGAGAACATCAGGCAACCTGTTCTAAGGTTACTGAGAAGTGTAATAAATAATGGCTTTAGCAGCTAAGCATCTGTGCTCTTCAATGGCCATAGAAAATGTATCATATTTGCAGTGTATGAAATTGAAATGTGATCCAGTGAAGTGGGAAATAATGAGACATTGAGAGAGACAGCGAGAGAGAGAGAGAGAGGCTGAGTGAGTTGCAATGCAATGAAATAGAATTCCAATGCAATTACTCAGTCCATAGATTTCAATTTAAATAAATAGAATAAGACACCTCACTGTAACACTGTAACACTGTGTCAATTGGAATTGAAAACAAATGACACAATGAAAATACATTCAAGGCGTATACTTAATAAGCAACTGCGTTGCAATGTTGCAATATTAAGTATACGCCACATATGCTACAATATTGTTCAATTAATTGCTTAAAGTATCACATTAAATTGTCTCAAGACTTTAAATATTTCTTGCCAGTTTTCATCAAGTTTTTAACATTGTCTGATAATAATTGCCCATAATTTTCAATTCATCATAATCTTCTGCAAACGAATTCGGTTCTGTTCTTAATGTCTGCATGCATTACCAGTTTAGAGCCATAAAACAGCATGAATAGTTTCCACTACTTTGAGCTGCTTTCATGCACTTCAGCGAAGCTGATGATGTTGGAAAGAAAAGAAAATTCAACAACAAAAGAAGAACGAATTTGAATTAAGTATTCTTGGAATTTTTTTGAAATTCCGAAAACCTTAAACAAACTGAATGAATGAATTAAAGTGTTACCGAACGCTTTTGGAATTTACAAAACTAAACATTAAAAAGAATTAATCGAGAAAAAATGGTGGCATTGCGTAGTGGCCATGTTTCCGAAATTTTAAAACAGTTCCTACAGTTATCGATAACTTCTTAATAATCAGTAACAATGCTTCATATTGCCTATTGCCTCATTGTATTTATTATGAGCCTTTAAAGCGAAACAGCATTAGAAAATATACTGCGTGCCATACTTGAACAAATTTATTAAGCTTTCCCCTTCAGCAGCGTTTAACGCTAATGCAGTTGCCATGACTTTTTATAACGAATACACAGTGTGGTTTAAATAGGATAAGAAATAGAAAAAATTAAACCAAATTAAACGTTCACAATTATTGCACACTGCGATGAATAAAATATTACAAAATAAAAAATTACTTTTCATTTGCACAAGTAGTGGTAATGATATTACAGCTTAGTTTGATTTAAAGAGGGAGAGAGAGACAACTGCCATCAATTTAAACAGAATGTTGCATATTTTATTACTCACAATGCATTTAATAACGGCTTAAATTCTCTCTCACCCATTCACACCCACATACATACGCATTTGTCAACTTGAGTTCCATAGCAATATAAAAAACCCGTTTTTATGACCCGTTTGCCAGACATTCTACTCTCACTACTTGCTATCTCTCTATACCACTGCTGTTACTCTGTGTATTAGTGTTTGTGTTTAACTTTTGGCTGCCGTTCATAGAAGTATTTTTTTTAGTGCATTTAAAATCGCTTTTTGTTGTTATTGTCGCCGATGTTTTTTTTTCTTTTTTTTTCTGTTTAACTTGGCATAAAATGGCATGAAATTAAAAACAATTGACAATTTTTACACTTAATAAAGACAGAGATTTATGTCCTATTCAGAGAGAGGAACGAAAAAAAATGAGAAGCTCTATTTGATTCTCTCTCTCTACCTCTATCTCTCTCTGTGTTTAATAACAAAAACTGAAATAGGAAAAGCAAGACTCAATGAATTTAAATCGTAAAATTTACAAAAGCAGTGTGTTCAACTACTGACAGACACACACACACACACGAACATTTCGTTTGTAATTATTTTGGCAGAATGCAATGAAAGCAATAAAGAAGTCCTTTTTCATTATTTTCTCTTTTTGTCATTTCGATTTTAATTAAAAGCTTCGAAAATTTAAATGCAAGCAAATGAGACGAAAAAGAAACAAAAAAAGAGGTCAAGTGCAACAAATTTAAACAAGAAAAAAATAAACATTGACTGGCGGATATTTAAAATACAGGGAAATTTTGTAAAAGTTTTTCTAAATTTGTTATGATTGTGATAGACTTTGTTTGTATATTATGAAATCAATATGTAAATTGTAGAAAATTGTTATTGGTGTTGTCTGACTAGATCCTTTTTTTTCTTGGGCTGGGGTTTCTTTAATGGTCTGGCTTCACCAGAAATTTCTGATATTTAGAATTTCTTCTCTGATATTAGTTGGTCAGTTTTTTCTATCTCCAACTGTCTTTATTTCTATCTAATTCATCTTTTCCTATACATTTCAGTTTTCTGATTAGTGTCTTACCTACGTTGTAAACCTAACCTAATCTAGCTGAGATACCGATAAATTTGTTTATAAAAATTATATGATACCGATAAATAGATAATATAGAAATGTAAAGATATCGATAAATTCTTTTCGATAAAATTTCCTTCCAAACGTCTTACAAGAATATTTATTTCGATTATTTTTTATAACAATATACAGTGGTGGCCTTATAATTAGAAACGACTTGGCAACATGTATGTTTGTTAATTTATTTTCAAAACTTTTGATAATCACTATAAAATTAATAGCTAAAAAAGCAATTAAACAAATTAGCTTTATGTTTATAATAAAAAAATTCACAGCATCATTATCATTTTTAAAAAAATTAGCTAAAATAAAAAATTACCAATTTCAGGTTGGTCATATAATTAGAAACAAAAAATATTTTTACAAACAGCTTAAAAATATCTTAATATATTCACATTTAATTGGCATATTCTTTAATATTTTGTCGGATAGACCTTGTTTTGAACATCTGCAAGTCTTTTCGGCAAACTTTGTCTCAAACGTTGGCATCTTTGTACTGATATGTTTTGCCAGCTTTGTTGCACCAGCTGAAAGCATTTATCGTTATTTCGAAGGTTTTTGTCCTTAAGATCTCTATTAACAATTGCCCATACATTGTCAATTGGGTTGGGATCAGGATTTTGGGGTGGCCAGTCCAGAACGTCAATATTTTGATCCGAAAGCCAACACTTCACTGACCTTGAAGTGTGCTTTGGGTCATTGTCATGCTGAAAAATTTAATTGAGGGGCATACTCTCATAGAAATAACGTCAGAAATATCCACACGGACAATAAGGAGGCGTTTGCAGGATTCGGGACTTCGTGGGTGCATTGCGCAGAAAAAACCGCATGTCTAAAAAAAATATTAAAAACCGGTTACAGTTTGCAACGGAAAAAATCTGTCGTTCGGAGTCGACTTTAAAACTGTAGGTCCCGCCACTCATGTATAAAATTAACGCACACAACATGAGTGGTGTTGAGAAGCTAGGCCGTAATCCTGACTGAAGGGTTGTAATGGCCAATTATGTATGTAACAAAAGTTTTGAAAATAAATTAACAAACATACATGTTGCCAAGTCGTTTCTAATTATAAGGCCACCACTGTATATACATATATTGAAAAATTTCCTTTAACAATAATATATCGATAATCTAAAGCATAACAAAAAAAATTGTTCATGCTAATAAATTGACTTGAGAAAGTATTTGATATCGATAAATTTTCTACAAAATTTCGATTACTTTTTATAAAAAATATTTTATATCGATAATTTTTCTATAAAATGCTTATGATATCGAGAAATGAAATCGATTACTTTTTATAAAAAATATATTATATCGATAATTTTTTTATAAAATGCTTATGACATCGAGAAATGAAATCGATTACTTTTTATAAAAAATATATCATATCGATCATTTTTCTATAAAATGCTTGATATCGAGAAATTTTCTACAAAGAAATGTATAACATCCGCAAATTTTCAATAAGTTTTGTATAAAAAATTCATGATATCGATAAGTTTTCAATAAAAAATGATATCGATAACTTTTCTGCAAAAACCTAGAGATATAGACAAATTTTCTTTAAAAAAATTTATGATATGGATAATTTTTCTATAAAAAATTTATGATATTAATCAGTTTTCAATAAAAAATGATATCGATAACTTTTCTGTCAGAACGTAAAGGTATAGACAATTTTTCTTTAAAAAATGTATGATATCGATAATTCTTCCGTAGAAAATTAATGATATCCATCAGTTTTTCATAAAAAAAGATATCATATCGACAAATTTTTTATAAAAAATGTATAATATCGATAATTTTTCTCTCATTAATTTATAATAGCTGTTCGTTTTCTGTAAAAATAACTATTTTATCGAACGATTTAAAATTTTTCTGTTTTCTTAAAAGATTTTGCCTTTAACGATTATTTTCTTAACATTGCAATTAAACGCACGTGTCGACAATATACACAAAATATTTAAATACATAATTTTGAAATTTTTAAATAAAATTCTTATGAAAACAAATTTATTGTGTGGCTTTAAACTTAAATTGAAATAAAGAAAAATATGACATTTCGATAAATTGTCGCTGAGTGCAATAGTGTTGAATAAAAAGACACTTTTTCATTAAACTGTTGCTATTGGTAAAGCAAATGCTCATCATTTACCGATGACGTTGACCACAGCCTTATATTTGGTTTGCATCATTTTTTTATATTCTTTTACGGGATAAGTAATAAACTTAGTGCATTATACCCACACAGTGATTATACTTATATGATCATATGCTTTTAATAAATAGAAAAAAAATTTAAAGAAATAAATTTTTTTAATATTTTTATATGTTTTCCAATCATATTCGTTTAATCCGATTTTATTGTATGCCATGAAATTGTTATCGGAATGAGGAAGCATCCTCAACGATTTAACATAAAAGAATTCAACAATATGTCAGGATAATGGCATCCGTTCAGCTGATACTGAGATCTCAATTTCTCTCTCTATTTTCTTTTTTTTTTTTCTCTCTCTCTCTCTCTCTCCACTGCTATGGCTTTAACAAATCCACATTAAAACCCATAACATTTTGTAACCAATAATAGGTTTTTTTTCTCCTTTTTTCTATTTTTATTTGCGTTGATTTCATATCCTGCGGTATTCAAACAGCAACAATCATTTTGTCATTCAGTGGCCCATTTATCAATATTTCAATTATTTTATTTGAACAATAAAAATATTGTTTTTGTTATTTTCTTACATTTTTTTTACTGTTATGATGCCTTTAAGGTTATTTATTGATGGTTTCCGTTTTTTTATTTCATTTGGTTTTAATGGTTTGGGCTGTTAGAACTCCGTATAATAGAAAGTGATATTGTGAACCTAAAAGTAGACTTCATAAAAATGTTTTAGGCTGACAAATTTATCAAATATTTATAAAAAACTAAATTAAATTAAATTAAACAAGTTACTTACTGAGTGACTTTACATACACAATTATTGTATTTACCATTGAAAATAATAAAAAAAGGCTCCTTAAAACAAAAAGAAAAAATTTTTGGATACTTTTAGGTTTAAGTGGTTCTAGTTATGAAAGGAAAAACTTTTTTAATAAGAATCAAAAAATTCATAAAAAGTTAAACAAGAACCAAAAAAGAAATCCTTTAAAGAAAGTTTTATTTTAGAATTACATAATAAAGCCTAAAAATTATTTAAAAAATTATTCATTGGGCATGTAGATTAGGTTAGATATGCCTGCCAAGCCCACTGTGTAATCAATGGACCATTGTAGGAAACTTAACGCTAGACAAGTATGATTGAGTACCTACGCTCTCCAATCCAATAATTCGGTACGTGACTTCCATAAGAACTTTCGACAACTACAACTTCGAAACCATTTTGTGGTTTTAATGAAATGAAAATAGAATAGCATGAGATATAAACCCGTTTATATAGAATAGCATGAGATATAAACCCGTTTATATAGAATAGCATGAGATATAAACCCGTTTATATAGAATAGCATGAGATATAAACCCGTTTTTATAGAATACCATGAGATATAAATCCGTTTATATAGAATAGCATGAGATATAAACCCGTTTATATAGAATAGCATGAGATATAAACCCGTTTATATAGAATAGCATGAGGTATAAACCCGTTTATATAGAATAGCATGAGGTATAAACCCGTTTATATAGAATAGCATGAGGTATAAACCCGTTTATATAGAATAGCATGAGGTATAAACCCGTTTATATAGAATAGCATGAGGTATAAACCCGTTTATATAGAATAGCATGAGGTATAAACCCGTTTATATAGAATAGCATGAGATATATAGAATAGCATGAGATATATAGAATAGCATGAGATATAAACCCATTTGTATAGAATAGCATGAGATATAAACCCGTTTGTATAGAATAGCATGAGATATAAACCCATTTGTATAAAATATTATAAATCGATTGTTAAAAACTATCATAGAAAATCTTATTGATAGCTACTAATTTATTATTATGATGTGAATATCGATCTATTACCCAAAAAAACTCATAACTATCGACAAGTGTTTTGTAAAAAATTAATTGTCGTCAACTAAAAATTAAATTTTTCAATAACATTTCTTAATACCGTCATCAAGTGATGCTGCATACTATTTCGATTTATGTATGCACACTTGCACTTGAATAAATCTGTTGAAAATGAATTTTTTTGTGTTTTTTTGGATGCATTTGTTGTCTTTTCGTCTGGAGTTGTTTATCTTTTTGTGATAAAGTTGTTGATGGATTTATGACATTTGCTTTTCCAGTCTTTCAATATCGTCATTTATAACGAAAATGAATTCCCTTATAAGTAATCGAAATCGATGTGATTGCATGATAGTTTTAGTTTTTTCATTTCTTACATTTATTTTTGGAGGGCATTCAATTGATCGAATGAAATATTGAAATTTAGTTTTAATTATTATTTAAAACGTAACGGTTCTTCATTTTTTTTTAGTCAAAAAAGAAATTAATTTATCAGTTTCTAATGCAATTAAATGCAGTTATATAAGCGAACAAAAATAACCGATTAAAATTGGAAAATAAAGCGAAAAAGTTTCATTTTTAAGACCCTTTGGTTACGTGATTCTTTTTAAGTTTCTTGCAACGACGACAATTAAAAACTGCAACAGAGTCAGTCGATAATTAAAATGGGATAAGTAAAAAAAAATCGAATTCTTTTCTTCTTGGAAAAACTGTGTCAAGGTTTATCACTGATATTGTCTTCGCTTAAAAACCATCATTTAAAGCAGTTGTACCATCAGCATCTTCTCACATAAATTGCACAAATTTTTCTTAAAATCCTTTAAAATTTAAATTTTTAAAAAGAAGCAGCAGCAGCATCATTAGAACACAAAACAAGAAAAAAAGAAAATTTTGTTCAAAAGCGGCAAGTGACCTTGAAAGAAAAAGCAGAAACGAAACGAAACGAAAAAATAGGTTTCCTCTTCCACAAACTGGGTGAAATAATCATCGCACATGAAGACACCGACAGCATTTTAAGCAACAACAACCAACACTACAGTGACAGCAACAACAAAAACATAGACACTTAAATCAAATTAAATGACAAGAAACTAAAAAGAAAACCAAAAAAAAAAGAAGAAAAACTGTCATGAACATAAAGAGGGAAAAACTGTTTAAAAAAGAGGAAAAAAAACTGAAATATGTCAACCAACTAGAACAACTTTAAGGTGTTGACGACTCTTAGAGGTCCTTCAGTTAGAAGAACTGCAAATACTGTGTGTTTTACAGTAAACATACGTTTACAAGCATATTTTAGCTGATAATTATTAAAGAATTTAATTACTCTGTGAAATAAAATGTAAATGGTAAGGTCTTAGTATTGCGATAACTACATATTGTAATTAATTTTTTTTCTTCGCTTCGCACTTTATAATAATCGATAAATTTTATGCAAAAAATAAGTTATCAAAACTTTGTAAGTAAAGAAAATTTCTCGATAAACTGACCAATAAAATTTTAAAATTATGGGTACATTTTTCATGGAAATTTTTTATAATTGATTACCAAAGATTCTTCTACAGAACGTTTATAGTTATCGATAACAGTGGTAATAATCATTCATTTTTCAGTATAGACTAACGTTATCGATAAACACTTAAATAATAATTTGTAATAGAAGTTCATAGTTATCGATAAAAATAACGATAATCATTAATTTTTCAAAATAAACTAAAGTTATCGATAAGCTGGCCTATAAAAATTTGCAACCTAAATTCCATAAACAATTCAAAACATAAACAAATAAAATCAAATTCATATAATGGAGATTAACACTGAAATTAAAAAAAAAAATTAGTTATCGATAAAACTTCCAATAAAAATGTACAATAAAGTAAAAACTGTTTCATACATAAGCTTATGGAAATTTATAATTATCGATAAGTTTAATAGTAATTTTCTATTTAAATTAAAGTAATCGATAAACAGTCTAAGATTTTCTCTTCGTTCAAAGTTATCAATAAACGAATCATAGAAATGTTTACAACTATAAATCTTCCATAGAAATTATATAGAAATATTAAATTTTCTATTAATAAGTGTGAACAGTAATCGAGGTTAATTGCGATTTTAACCAAATTTGTATTTATCGATAAACTTAGGGACTTTAACTTTACTTTTTGTTCATTACAACTTTTCAGTCAAGACTACAACCTAGCTTCTCACAACACCCATAATGTGTATGTTAATTTCATTCAATAGCGGCAAATCTAAACGATGGAGCTTTGAGAAACTTTTCATAGCAATTTTATAATTTTGTTGCAAAAATCGAATGAATGCTAAATGTTTACTTTAGAATCGGAAAGGAAAAAAAACAAAATAAATAAAAATAATAACAAATCAACAGTCAGATTCTAGAAGTTGCCAAACCGAAAGTAAAAGTAGCAAAGATAGTAGAAAAAACGCGATACTATGGTATTATGCACTGTAATATTTTAAAATTGACGGTATTGAACTTTGTGGTAAAAGGATTGCATGAACACCATATAAACCCGTTTATATAGAATAGTATCAGATATAAACCCGTTTATATGGAATAGCATGAGATATAAACCCGTTTATATAGAATAGCATGAGATATAAACCCGTTTATATAGAATAGCATGAGATATAAACCCGTTTATATAGAATAGCATGAGATATAAACCCGTTTATATAGAATAGCATGAGATATAAACCCGTTTATATAGAATAGCATGAGATATAAACCCGTTTATATAGAATAGCATGAGATATAAACCCGTTTATATAGAATAGCATGAGATATAAACCCGTTTATATAGAATAGCATGAGATATAAACCCGTTTATATAGAATAGCATGAGATATAAACCCGTTTATATAGAATAGCATGAGATATAAACAGAAATGAAAGTGTGTTAATAAATTTAAATAAATAAAGAATTTAACTAAGCAAATATCAAAAAATTAAACTAAATTCAATCCTCGTTCAGCAGTAAATACTGTTTTAATGACTGTAGAAAAATTTATAACTCAGGATAACGACATTAGTTTTATAAAAACTTAATACAATCGATAAATCCCTTTCAGAAATTTTACGGCATCGATAACTTTTGTATAGAATATTTATATTCGAATTTATAGTTGGGACACTAATGTTACAATAAAACTGGAATTTATCGAAAAGGTCTCCTAAGTTTGCTTTTACAAATATTTGGACGAATTCATGCGACTTTGTTTTTAGATGGTAGTAAAATACATATTTCGTCCATACCCTTGTCTATTTGAATGTGTTCGTGTTCGTGTTAAGCCCCATATAAAATTTATGTTCGTAACTCGTCGTAATAATTTTTTATCTGTATTTTCTGCATGTGTGCATCACCCAACCAACCAACGAACATATGTTCGATAGGCACGGATTACAAATTTTATGCTTTAAAAAGAAAACCATAAAAGACAAATACGTTCGCTCCTTCGCCCATCTACGGATTATGAATACAGCGTTTGGAAATTAAAACCAAACAAAACAACAGAGAGAATAAAAACAAAAGAAGTAAAAGGAAAGCAATAATTTATAGGCAATTATGTCGTAAACTTAAGAATTTGTCTCCTCTTTTTTAATTTTCCTCTTTCTTTTTTCCGAATAATGCTCCTAAAGATGTTTTTCTTTAATTTTAAATACAAAGCAACAGCAAGAAAAAACTAAACTGTATAAACTGCAGGCTATTCATGTAGTAAGAATTTAATAATTCTTCAGCATTTTTCTTAAACGGAAATGGTCGTGAATAATAATTATGCTTTGCATGGGTTCCTGCCAAACATCTTCATTTCAACTTAAATCCTTAACTCTTACCCTGCAGTCAGACTGGGTCTATATGTCTTTTTGTCAACAGCACTAGTTCAAATGTCTCCAAGCTTTCAATATAAAAAATACAGAGACAAAAGATGTGGTGTATATCTAGCGACATTGTCAACAAACAATTAATTGTACACCATACAATATTGTATTGACATATAAGCCTTTATTGAAATATACCTATGCTGTTGACATTTATGTTTTTTATGCGTAAAAAATCCTACTGCGTAATAGCTCTCCTCTATTTTCTCAGTACTATAATTCCGTGGTTTTATTAAAATTTGGAAATTGTTTGTGTAAGCATTAAAAAAGTGATATTATAATATGACAAAAAGAAATTATAAAAAGCAAATTAAAAAACAAATTGATTTATATAAAAATAGAAAAACAGTTTTGAGTGAAAGAAATGAAGCAGTGTCAATGAAGCTATAGGCGAAGGAGAAAATTATGGTGTTGATGAGATCGCTGTGCCAAAATTTATACTTTAGTGCCTACCATTAAATTCCAATTTTTTAATAATTACAATTTTGCACACCTGCATTCCAGAAAAATGACCGATCCACCAAGGTAAGTTTTACCAAGCGTTTTAGTGCTACTGATTTGTTTTTCTGTATTTCTTTTTTTTTTTTGTAGCTAATTCAAAATACGGCTGCTGCCAAGAGGTCTCAAAACGGTTGTTGAACACAAGTGTTGCTAGATAGATTGGTTTTCCCGAAATTCCATAGTCGACAATATTATTATTATATATAATTTTTTGTTAAATAAACTTATGATTTAAACAATAGTGAACAATTTAATTTATTTGCTTAGATACCGGCTTAAAGGCCCTAATATTAAAAAATAATATAAAAAATAAATAATTAAAAAAGTAAAAAAAAACTAGTGACAATGTCGCTAGGATGACACCACCTATTTACTATTGATATTGCCTACAGGAAAGTTCCATAAGTTATAGAAATGTACTAGTAAATTTCTGGTTCTAATGTCACCATATAGATCCATGAGAAGTACCTAGTCAATACGAAGTCAATAGTCATAATGTCACTAGAGGATTTTCAATGACACCGACATGTTAAATGTCTATAGCACTAAGCCTTGTACGGGGTATAATTCGACACTAGTACTGTTGACAAAGTCAATAGCGATTCAGCACATTTTTAATATTGACATTTCCTACAGGGTTACAAACGTACATACATATGTATTAAGAATGAAAACGACTTAAAAAAGTTTAGAAACTTTTTGTGTGTAATCACAACATTTTTTTCTATTCATTGATTACACAAGTTATCGGAAGAATATTTTTTGCTCACTTTTGTTTACTATATTTTATCAAGACCTTTAATTTTTATAGAAAAATTATTGATAACTTAAATTTTCTACAGAAAAGTTATCGATAACTGAAATTTTCTACAGGAAAGTTATCGATAACTGAAATTTTCTATAGAAGGGCTATCGATAATTTCAATTTTCTATAGAAAATATTTTGATTAATTAAATTTTCCATAGAAAATTTATCGATTACTTAAATTCTCCATAGAATATAACGATTATTTGAATTTTTAATAAAAAAATATATCGATTATTTAAATTTTCTATAAAAAAAATATATCGATTATTTAAATTTTCTATAAAAAATATATCGATTACCTAAATTTTCTATAGAATAGGTGAATACTCAAGCAGTTTCCATTGTGTTTTCGCCTTAATTTGTGAACTACATGCTAAACGTTACATTGACAGATGGAAAACTCGGAGGGGAAAGGGAATGAAGGCATACAAAAAGCATATTTATGTGCTTTTATTAATTTAGTAAATCATTTATTTTAATTTGCAATTTATCACTCCACCACCATTTTGTAATAATTAATGATGACTCATGTGCTTGGAATAAATTAAGCATGCCTGACTACCGCGTTCGTAGAGAATATATTTGTATTTAATTTTCATGTTTATTGCCATGGAATATTAAATAACTTTTGACTTTATTTTCTAAATTAATAGAAACAAATTATTTTGTAATAATACGGCCATATGTATATGTACGATTTCTGTTATCGATTAAAAATAAAACCATAAGCTGCTTAATTTGGTTCAGAGAATATTTAAAAATTTTTTCTAATCACAAATCATTCGATAACTACTTTCTAAGTTTATATTGTATTTTTTTAATGGCATTTTATTACACTCCAGATAGTCATAAAATATTTTCAGCAGATATAAAAATCCATTCAAATTATGGACCATAAATTTAAATACCATTTCATATGTTTCTCTATCAAATAGTTTTATTGTTATTAAAACCCGGGGAAAAACTTTTGTATTCTATAAATCAAAAAAAAATGAATTTTTTTTGTGTCACAATATGACTGAAAAATCTCATGATTTAAGAAATATTTATCAACCCCCATTAGCCCCAATTATTTAAATGACTACAGTTCACACTTTCATCTACAAAAGCAGTCGTGTTAACAAAAGCTAAAAACAAAACAAGAACAGATACCAACAAACAAATCGACTGAATCATAATCAAATTAAGGAATTATCAAATAAGAATTCATCTAAACATTGCTCACAAACAAAACACACACACACACACGTAAGCCCATACATACTTAGTATATATATAAATTGTACAAATATGAATGAGAAGAGCAAATACAACCACACTATCAGCAAGTTTTTATCGAAAAATCAACAGCAAAAATATTTCCTCCAAAGCATGCAAACGAAAACGAAGAGGTATAAAAGACTAAAGTAGACTATCAAGACACCTTAAACCTAACGAGAGTTATTTTCGAGAACAAGAGTAGTATATCAAACGAAACTTTTCTCAGGAAAAGTTATCGATAACAACTATTTAAGTACAAGGGTAATCGATAAGAGCAACTTTTTTATATAACATATAAAACGGTAAAAACATTTTTCCCATAAAAAAAAGTTATCGATAACAAAGATAACTTTTCGATTGCAATTGTTTTCTATATATAAAGAAAAGTTATCAGTTTTAAAATACTCCTATACAAAAATGTTCAATATATAATTTTTTCTATAGGAAGTATATCGATAACAGAATTTTTCAATAGAAAAGTTATCGATAACAGAATTTTTCTATAGAAAATTTATCGATAACAGTATCTTTCTACAGAAAAGTTATCGCTAACAAAATTTTTCTGTAGAAAATTTATCGTTAACAGAATTTTTCTATAGAAAATTTATTGATAACAGAGTTTTTCTATAGAAAATTTATCGATAACAGAATTTTTCTATAGAAAATTTATCAATAACAGAATTTTTCTATAGAAAATTTATCGATAACAGAATTTTTCTATAGAAAATTTATCAATAACAGAATTTTTCTATAGAAAATTTATCGATAACAGAATTTTTCTATAGAAAATTTATCGATAACAGAATTTTTCTATTGCAAAGCTATTGATAACGAAAGATAACTATAAGTTATCGATAACGAAACTGTTCTATAGAAATTTAATCGATCAAAATATTTTCTAAAACGGTGAATATCGATAAATTAAACATAATACGTAGACTAATTTACAACATTTTTCATTTGCGATACGCCTAGTCTAACAACCAGTTGAACATTTCTTATGCTCTTGATAGTGCAGAAGCCAAAAACAAATAATAATCGAATGTCAATCTGACTCTATAACCACCCTCCAAATTTCAGTACAATGAACTGCATTCGTAGGGGCCATCTTCTGAATGTCGATCTCAGATAAAAATCCACTCTTTTATTCATGATTTAATGACATCCTTTAAGTCCTTTTGACCAATAAACAGTAAATAATACTCAATTTAATCACCCTGTATATCATTTCGTATCTGCTTAATACTTTCATGCTAAAGAAGCTGTTTTTTATTTTCCTTTTCTCTTCTCCTTTTTCTTGTGCTCCATTTCAGATGACCATTAGCAACAGTCAGCATGAACAGCGTCAGCAACAACAACAGCATTGGAGTTTTAATATCATTATCAACATCAACATCACCAACAGCAACGACGACAGTAGCAATACTATGAAAAGCAGGGATACTTAAAAAGAAATTAATTAAAGTTCCTAGAGGCGGACACAGAAAAAAAACATCTCCGCAACGCCTATCAACCTTTTGGCACAACAATCCTGAAGGGGGATAGAAAAACAGAGAATCTCAACAAATAGCCCACTTTACCCCCCAAAGCAAATATCTTTTTTATGCGATAAAATTATTAAATACCTTGGAATTGTATTGCTCTGTCCTGTCCTGTCCTGTCAGTATAATCGACAAAAGGAATAAAATATTATTATTAATACGCTTTACGCATTCAAATTGAATAGAAGGCAAAGGGATCTGCCAACATGTATGGCCTTTTGCTAGAGAATCTATCGGAATATATAAAAGCCGTTTATGGTGAGGAGAAATGGGAGGACATACGACGTCAGGCCGGAGTGGATTCACCTTCATTCAGTGTCCATCAAGTGTATCCAGAAAACTTATTAAACAAATTGGCAAAAAAGGCTCAACAAGTAAGTGAAATTATTTATAGAGAATCGATATTATTATCGATAAATTCTGCAATTAAAAGTTATCAACAAGAAAGCTAATTAAAAGTGTTTAACATGAAACGTGCTTAATTGGATGGTATTATTGGAAGAATCGGGAATATTTTTAAGTTATCGATAACATCTTAAATACATACATACTGAGTTTTCTACGAAACAATTTAATTTGAATTAAAGATAAAAAAAATAAGAAACAAACGTGTCAGTGCAACAAAATTTATCGAAATTATTATATATTTCGATTACTCGATACTTTCGATAACACTTATATGTTAAAACTGTACTTTTTAATTTTCCCTCTGCTCTAGGTTCTTGGTGTTTCCGAACGCGATTTCATGGATCAAATGGGTGTTTATTTCGTTGGCTTCGTTGGTCAATACGGTTACGATCGTGTTCTTTCCGTACTTGGTCGTCATATGCGTGACTTTCTCAATGGCCTCGACAATTTACATGAATATTTAAAGTTTTCATACCCACGTATGCGTGCACCCTCCTTTATCTGTGAAAATGAAACAAAACAAGGTCTTACGCTGCACTATCGCTCGAAACGACGTGGCTTCGTCTACTACACCATGGGTCAAATACGTGAAGTGGCGCGTTATTTCTATCACAAGGAAATGCACATTGAATTGGTACGCGAAGAGATTCTCTTCGATACCGTGCATGTAACATTTCAATTGACATTCGATAATCGAGCCTTTACGTTGGCCTCGTTGGCCATGACACGCGAAGAGAAACATTTGCCAATTAGTGCCCATGTGTTATTTGAGATATTTCCATTCTGTATTGTGTTCGGGTAAGTACTGTTACAGCATACCTGTGTTATAGTCTGTCAGTGTCAACCCGCATCCATTCATTTTTATTCATTGGCTCCATAATCAAGATTTTCTTTTGCAAAGCATTCCTATGTATGTGTGTTGTTGTATAATCGAATTTTCTGATTTTCTTACATCTTATTGGTGGCGATGCAGTGCTGATATGGTTGTTCGTAGCATTGGAAATTCCTTGATGGTCATATTGCCAGAGTTGTTGGGTAAGAAAATCACAGCATGGTTTGACTTGGTGCGTCCTTTAATTGCCTTTAAATTTCAAACGGTAAGTTTAACACACTCTTATACACCTACATACCTACATACTTATGCTACCATACATGCACATTTCTCCATTACACACACACAGCCTGTGCATATCCATGTGGCGTAGCCGTACAAATAATTTAAGCACTTCTCGTTGTTTCGCATACAGTATAATTAACAGGACGACAGCTCTGTTTTAATGGACACTGTTTCCTTAAGGAATTATGAATTCAAATAAATTCTATAGAAAAATTTTTAATAAATAAGCGATAACAGGATTTTCTTAAAAACAAAAAGCGATCGATAAAAACTTTCGAATACAAGAATCATTTTTCGATAGTTCAATTTTTCATCGAAAATTGTTCGATAAATTCAATTTTCTATACAAAATCTTTGGATTTTTTTCGAAGTTATATAGCAATTTTATCGATTGCTTCGATTTTCATTGGAAAATATTTCGATAACTTCAAATCGCCTTCGATATCTTTTCGATTTCTTCCATTTTCTACAGCAAATTTATCGATAACTTTATTGTTATTTAAAACAAATATAAGATTACTTCGATTATATATAGCAAACTTATCGATTATTTCGATTTCGTCTCAATTATCTCTTTCTATACAAAATTTTTCGATTACTTAGATTTTCTATAGAAAATTACTTTCATATTATGGGGAACCTTTAAATTCGCACTTTTAAATTATTATCGAGGAAACAGTCGTGGCCACAATATTAGAAATATTTGCGGTTTCGCCATTAACCTCAATAACAAAATTGAATGAAGAAAACCAGCAGCATATTCCGCCTGCTAATTGGTTTAATGCTGTTCTGGCATTGCCATCACAACAATTGCTCACTCTTTTCTCTCTTCACCCTCACCCTCTTTCTATGGCTTTGTGTTGCTTCAATTGAAATGACAATTACAAGGTGCACACACTTCAGTAAATCTAATTAACGTAAACAGAAAGACAGAGAGAGAGAGAGAGAGAGAGAGAGGCGCTTATGTACAACACAGTTATTGTTTTACTATTGTTTCGATAACAAGTTTTAGCACTGATTTCCGTTTTCTATTTGGCTTCTTAGATTTTGAATCGTACAAATAATATATTCGAATTGGTAACGGTTGAACCGGTTACGGATCGAGTAGAAGATCAAAAATCCAACGATTTAATGTTGCACGATGACGGTTCGGAAGCGGAGAAATCATTGCGTTTAAAAGGTCAAATGGTTTACATGGACAATTGGCGCATGATTATGTTTCTGGGCACACCCGTTATGCCAGATTTGACAGCCTTGATTACAACTGGCCTGTATATCAATGATTTGTCCATGCATGATTTCAGCAGGTAATTTCAAGCCTTATCTCGTATTTGATTTTAATTCACACTTTTTGTTATCTGTTGTTTATCCCACAGAGATCTGATGTTGGCGGGTACCCAACAATCGGTGGAACTGAAATTGGCTTTGGATCAAGAACAACAGAAATCTAAAAAGTTGGAGGAATCCATGAGAAAATTAGATGAGGAAATGCGACGCACAGATGAGCTGTTATATCAGATGATACCGAAACAAGTGGCGGATCGTCTGAGAAGGGGCGAAAATCCAATTGACACTTGTGAGGTAAGACTGGAGTGCGGTGTCTAGCGTCCTTACAGTTCCGCATAATTTTAATGTTTTTCCTTACAGATGTTCGACTGTGTTTCGATATTATTTTCGGATGTCGTCACCTTCACCGAAATCTGTAGCCGCATTACACCCATGGAAGTGGTTTCCATGTTGAATGCCATGTATTCCATTTTCGATACGTTGACCGAACGCAATTCGGTATATAAAGTGGAGACCATAGGCGATGCTTATATGGTGGTGGCGGGAGCTCCCGAAAAGGATGCCAATCATGCGGAAAAGGTATGTGATATGGCCTTGGATATGGTGGATGCCATTAAGGATCTGAAAGACCCGTCTACAGGTCAACATTTACGCATACGTGTAGGTGTACATTCCGGTGCTGTGGTCGCAGGCATAGTGGGTCTTAAAATGCCACGCTACTGTTTATTTGGAGACTCTGTTAATACCGCTTCACGCATGGAATCCACCAGTACCGCCATGAAGGTTCATGTATCCGAATCAACCAAGGAATTCTTAGGGCCGAATTATAGACTCACCGAACGTGGCGAAATCGATGTTAAGGGTAAAGGCACCATGAAAACCTATTGGTTGGATGAGCGGGAACATCGTAAACCTTTGCAATTGTCTATGGCTCAAGTGCATCCAATGACGGCACTTCCTGCAACCAGCACCACCAGCAATTCGACTACGTTGGGTGCTACGAAAACTCAACCGAAAGCCATAATGCCCGCACCCACGCAAATAGCCACAGTGAATGAGAAAAACCCCGCCTTAACAGCCGTATCGGTACAAAATTCTTCAGAAACTAAAACCGAAAATCCAGCAAATCCGTCTGCTCTTAACGAAGATCGTAGTCGTATTTATTCCCCGGTAACGTTTAAAGATGTGGCCCGTCGTAGTATAGCCAATTCACCAGTGAGATCCCTACACGGCAGCAATAGTCTGATGGAACGTGGACGAGAATCACGTTCAAATTCAACTGGCCATGTATTCATGCGTTCACCGAGTGATGTTTTCGGTTCTCTTATACTGGACACTGAAGAATTCCTTGAAGATTTACAAATTTCTCGCGGTTCTCTAGCCAATAATTCTCAATGTCCGTGTAGTCCTATACCACCGTTTCGCATTGGCAGTGCTCCATCTAAGCCTAGACCCAATAATCCTGATCAATTTACACCCGAAGAACTGGCCGCTATGGATCAAACAACACCGCCAGCCACAGCTCCTGCTAGAGACCATTATAATATGAAACCATCCACGTCAGCGACGAGTTTAACAGTGGAAAAGTCTCAAAAAACCAGGTACTTAACTGAGTAGTAAGATATTTAGTAGAAGAAACAATTCTCTTGAACGCTGTACATTTTAGTTTATGAGTCCACAATTCCAAAATTCGCCATAAAGTGAGTCCAAAAGTTTTTGAATCGAGTTCAAGTTTTCAAAGCATGACTTTCATGACCGAAATTTCTTTTAACACCCAATAAAATTTCTAAAAAGATTTCCTTTACTAACCGTTAATCGTTAAACGTATCACAAAAAAGAGATCATGAACAAAATATCTTTCTGCATGGTTCGATTAGGGTTAATCAATATTAATCGAAAAAAAAACTCAATAATACTCAAAAGCTCTGTTTTATTTTCTAAGCGTAATTTTATTTATTATCCTTGTATTCGTATTTACTATTTTCATACTCACATGCATTTAAAAGGTTTTCCACTGCGGCATCATAGCCGCAGTAAAATAATGAACGATGAAATAAAAATTCCCCTCTTGCATGATTTCTTTAAAGCCGAAACTATTCGATTCGTACAGAAAGTAGTAATAAAAAGTTAGATTTTCTTTAGAAAATTATATTTATCGATAAATTTTTTATAAAAAAAAATACCGTTATCGATAAATATTAAATAAATATAAAATGTTAATGAAATATTGTAGTTGTGTTACAATTTTCTATAAAAAATCATTGTAATCGATTAATTTATTGCAAAAAAAATGCAGTTATCGATAAATTTTTCAAAGTTGTATTTATCGATAAATTCCCAATAATTAAAAAATTAAAGTTTTAATAATCAGTGTGCTTTCAATATAAAATTATGTTTGCCGATAAATTTTCAATAAAGAATAATGGTGGAAAGAAAATTGTAGTTATCGATAACATTTTAATTGCAAATTCTTTTTACTATTTTCTATAGGAAATTATAGTATTAATCGATTAATTTTATTTTAATTAAGAGTTATCGATAAATGTTGCAAAGAAAAATTAAGGTGTCGATAAAAAAAATTGTCTATGGTTGTGTAGCACGTTACACTGGCAAGTTATATTGTTAATTTTCAGCCCACCACGATCTCGAATACAGCTTAAACAGAAAAACATTATTAAAGTGTTTTCTTTCAGGCCACTGTTAGAGGAAAATCCTTTATTTGCAAAAAATATTTGTTTAATTAATAACCATTCGATTTAATAATATTTCTAAAATTATTCCTTTTACTTTAATTCATATTTCATTCTCTCTCTCTCTCATTCTCTTTCTTCCTCTTTATCTCTTTTCTCAATACTTTTTTATTTCTATCATATCCAACCACTACTGGCATACTCTGTGCTTATTGTTACACTCTCTCGCTTCTTTTATTTCCAAATATTTTTTCATTTCCTGCTTCAAATTTTTTCTAATCAGAAAAATTACATTCTCACCTAGGATTTCGAATGCCACCGCTACTTCACCGCAGGAAACGGAAAAGAAAAAGCTTGTCAATGTGGTGTCAACGACGACAACAACAACTGCGGCGAAACAAAAACTAAAAATGGATCAGCAACAGAAGCAATTACAAGAACAACAAAGTAAGCAACAGCAACAAAAGAATTTGCAACAGCTACAGCAACAGCATTTGCATAATCAAATACAGCAACAGCAGCAACAGCAACAACAACAGCAACAGCAACAAAGTCAAAAGAGTTTAACATTCGCCGAAAATCGTCAAACATCAAGAGACTCCATATCAATGAACTCACCACCAGCTACACGTTCACTATCGGCGCCATTGCCCATGTCTAAGGCAGCGCGTAAAGCCTTTCTGGCGGCCAAACAAACCAAAGCCATTGAGAAACTGGACAAAATGATCGAAGAAGCAACGGAGGAGCAACAAATCAAAGCCACCCGTTCAATGCGGATAAGCAACGTTTATGGTCAACAGACAAGCTCTACCAATGAGGACGATATGGATATGGGTGGCGGTTGTCCATTGTTTTTGCCACCACCACCAACACGGCATATGCCAAATTCAATATCAGATTCGAATATTTGCAGTCATGGGTAAATAAATACATGTCACGGAAATAAATTATACATCTTTTTGCCTCATATATTTTCTTCCTCTCTTTTGAAACAGCCACAGTCATGGCCATGCGCCCACCATGCATCATGCACCCTGCCATCATGTACACGAACCCACGGCAACAGCTAAAATTAGCACAAGCCAAAGTTTCAGTCATGCCCGCCATACGGCCTCCATACATCCCTGCTGTTCAGCCTATACACCCCACTCATCGAATGGTCGTCATTCACATCGTATGCATTCGAATGCCTGTCATATACTTTAGAGGGGCGGCTCATAGAAATAACGTTACAATATAGCAACAATAACAACAACAATAACAACAAGCAATGGTTCTCAAAAACAAACAAAAAAAGAATATTAAAGAAAGTGGCTTTATTTTATGAAAGATTTATTGCAACCGCCCGCTTTCGATGCGGTTGCCCACCATCAATGGTTATTAACGGAACAAGTTTAAGAAAATGAACGCTTTAAATATTTTATATCGGTGTACTTAGTAAGTATAACAAACAAACAAAAAACATACATTTTAGAGTAATTAAATAAGTATTGTAGGGTACAAATTTATATTTTACGATTATTTTTATCAAAACAGAAAATGGAAAATGTGTGGGTATTAAAGATGGATATGGTGACTGTGATAACATAGGCTAGGAGTTAGCAGGAAATAAAAACCACCCTCGTTTAGTACATATACTTAGATTGAATAATCAAGCCCTACTACTGTCGTCAAAATTTAAATACGTTCCAGTAAGTTCCAGCGCTAAACGAAACAGCGTTAAACGAGGCAACTAATAAATCAACTGTGACGCAGGAGAGATGCGTTCGTACTGTGACTGCGACTTTGGAAAATACAGTTGGAATCTTTATTCTGGACAGACTAACAAAAGAGCGTTGAAAAAGATACATAGCATACACCGTCGCTATATAGTGCACCGCTTTTGTACTACCGCGTAATACTGAAGCAGCGTTAAGCGAAGTAGCGTTAAGCGGGGTCTTACTGTATATTGACGAGTGTGTGGCGAGAAATCCTGTAGTGTTTTTTATTCCACCAAATCTAGTTTTGGGAGCAAGTGAGGGCTCAAACCTTGTAGATTTGCCTTACCCGAGCACTCCGCTTACGCTTAGATATCTGCTGAGGTTGGAGACTCTTAGTACATTTAAATTCCATTTTGGAAAAAAAGGATTTTCTTCATGAAGTCATAACGATAAATTTGTAACGATCTTCGATGTCAAATTACGTCTAACGAGAGTATATTTTTACCCTTTGTATGTGACAGCAAGGCTACTAAAAATAGAGAAAATATAAAATGAGTCTCTATATACTCTTCCTGATTAACATTTTTTGTTAGTCGCCGTAGTCTAGTAGGTAGAGTGTTCGCTTATTATACGTAAAAGCCCGGGTTCGAGCCCCAGCCCAAGACATCAAAACAAAATATGAAAATAAAAATATTTCTTCGGCGACTTCCTCTTAGCAGATTTCTGGCAAAAACTCTGTGGAGTAAATAAACCTGTCATGAAAAAGTTTCTCAAAATCTGTCGTTCGGAGTCGACGTTAAACTGTAGTTCCCGCCACTCAAGTATGAAATTAAGGTACACAACATGCCGTAATCCTGACTGAAGGGTTGTAATGACCAATTATGTATGTTAATCCACAAGAAGTTTTAATGTCTTTAGCCTGAAGAAATCGAAAATGTATGCTGATTTTGCCGACATCGGAAGTTTGTGCTTGTGGAAGAGAATTTAATATTATTTTTGACTGAATCTGCTAAGTCATATGCATGTAACAACCATGCGCCATGTCCATACAATTTTAGTTACGTTCATAGCCTTTGCTAGTTTTGTCACACTCATTGGCACCATTTGTTTTCACATACTGCCATATCCATATCCTAAAACCCACAAAAAATTAAGTCAAATTAATAATACATACATACATACATATATAGATAAATATATACTCTACTATAAATAAAAAAGATTAGAAAACAATAAGTAAATATTTAAATTAAATAAAAAATAATTTAAAAAAATTAATATTTTAAAAATGGAAAAATTTTATTGTAATACATTATATAGTATACCTCTGAAAAGGACAATATTCATTCATATACAATGTTTTTTGGAAAACCAAAAAACAAAAAGAAAAAAATTATAACAACAATAACAATAAAAACCAAAGAAATATCTAGAAATTTAATTAATTATTTATTGTGTTATTTATTAAAAAAAAAAAAAAAAAACTTCACTCTTGGCTTTTAGCAAAAGCTTTAATAATTAAGAAAACGGAAATACTCTTCAAAACAGAAAGAAATTAAGAATAAATAGGTATAATAAAAAAAATATTAAAGCATATCCTTAAACGAAATAGACAAAAGAGAGAGAGAGAGAGAGAAATAGAAAGAAAATTATACAATTTTTAAATTATAACTCAATGAGAAAAATAAAGAAAAGAAATTATAGAATATTTTTTTTTAATTTTAATGTTATATAATTATAATTCATTAAAAAGATTTATTTATATCTTATTTAATTTTAATTAAAAGAATTTATTTTTTTATTTTTAGTTTTACTTTGAAAAAAAAATTGCAATAAAAAATTAAAATTTAAATATTAAATGTTCTAATTAATTAAAAAGAATTAATTTTTATTTAATTTTGTTTAAAATTATTTCTTTTTTAGTTTTACTTTGAAAAAAAATTAATAAAAGAGTGAATTGTTTTTTATTTTTAATAAAAAAAAAGTTAATTAAATAAATTTAATAATTTTGTTTAAATTTTTTTAAATAATTTAATTTTTTTAAATTATTTTTTTTTTTTTTTTTGTAGAATAACAATTTTAATATTAATTTATAGTTTTAATATTTATTTATAATTTTTTTAAAATCAACTTATAGTTTCACATTGAAAAATTAGAAAAAAATTAGACAGAATTAAATTAAATTAAATCAAAAACAAATCGTTTAAATAATTATAAAAAAAAAAATATTGCTTTAAAGTTTAAAATTAAAAACAAAAAAAATATATAAAATTTAAGAATTAAAAATTGAATGCTTTAAACAAAAAAAATTTAACTATTTTAGTTAAATCTACACTCAGCAAACACAATTATTCATACATACTGTCATAATTGTAAACACAAAGTAATTCTAGTCAAATTAAAATAAACGCTCGCTCGCTCATCCCTAGTCAGTCAGTCAGTCAGTCATTGTTTTAGGCCTAATTTTAATTTTATAATAAATAGTAACAAATAGTAGAAAAACTTTAATAAATTTTTATGTAATTTATTATACTTAAATGATATTTAAAATACAATTGTTTTTTTGTTAAATAATAATTATTATTTATTGTATTTTAAATTCTAGTTAAATGTGTAAATGTTTTAAGCAACAACAAAATGTTAAAAATTTAAAAATAAAAATTTTTAATTTTTAAGTTACACAATTAAAGTGGCTTGCCAATTGTTAAATGGAAATAAATTTTAAATAAATTATTTAAAACAACTGAAAAAAAAGTAAAAATTAAATTAAAAATAAAATGAAAAGTCTTTTTAAAATATATAAGTATATGTAATGTAGGGGATATTACGTATGGTAAGTTAGGTAAGGCGAATGGAAAAGGGGAGTAGTAATTTTAATTTTAAATATTTTTTAATAGAAGATAACTGTATAACAGAGAATATCCCCGTAAAGCTTTAGAAAGTGTCATCGTTAGAACCGACAAATATACTTAACATATCATTACAATGAATATCCTTAAAAGAATAAAAGAAATAGATTTCACTGTAATGGTCGGATCTATCATAACCTACCGATGACTAGTTTGGTGCTAATCTCTCGACAGAACAAGTAATTTGAACCTGTTATGACGGACATGCTTGCATCATTAGCAGCAGTGTTTTGCGTACTATACCTACATACATACGTTGGCGCTGAAGATAATTTTTTATCTCATTCCGTTTGGCTTGTACTGTAAGGACTTAGCGCCTAAAACTAGTAGGCGTCTCTGCGCAACTAGACAGTGGAATAGATTAAATATTGAACAGGCGAAGCTTTTGAAAGAATGTGAGACAATTGGAATTATGATACCGCGATATGACTTTATTGGGAAGCTCATGACATTTAATCCAGTTAGAGGAACTTGAAAGAGTGGTGCAGAACACTTCGTTAACGAATCTGTTTACATTTATACTGATGCTTCCAAATTAAATGGAAATGTGGGCGGTAGAATCTTTTGATAATTATTAGGAACGGAAACGGGACACTTACATACTTACTGATAGCCAGACGAGTGTCAGAGCATTGATTTGCAATGAAATGGACTCCAGGAATGTGAATGGTATGATATTCATATTATATGGGTACCAGAATGGCAAACGACTTCCGCAGATGTTCTAGAGATGAGGAAGGAGAAGAAATTGTTCTTCAGCAATTGGGCACGAGTACAGTACTATGTCAGAAGAGAAAGAAGTACCTTGATTTAAATGAGCTGGTTCCTCATCAGAAACTCTAAATTGTTCCAAGACTCGGAGAAAGGAGGAATCTGGTCTATCTAGTTTCTTTGGGTAGCCAGCCACCTCTACCTATCTATCTATTATAAAAGAGACTTCAAAGCTATTGAGGCTGGTACTATTTTAAAGGTTCCCCATCTAATTTAGAAGGTATGGTATGGCTTTACTATCCCGTAAACTCAAATATGAGCGTGATGCCGATGCTGGATAGCAATAATGATTACATTCTGACAGCAGACACTCGAGTTCTTTGATAAAAATTAACAGGACCTATAAAGCCTTACTTGGTGTCTGCGATTATTGGATATTGTCGCCTAGTGAGGTCTGCATTGCACTTTTGTGCAGAGTATGACGTGTATTGCTGCAGTTGTGGAGATAACAACATCATTTTCAGGCAGAATTTTATTTTTCTAATTGTTTTAATTGTGATAACTCCCTCGTTTATAAATTCAATGTCCCTAAACCATAGGCCCAGCCGCTCTTGAGAGGGTATATTCAAGCCAAAGTAATTCAGCCGGCTTAAGGTAAGTGTCGTCTTGGGACATATAACGGTGTTTTGCTACAGTCGGCTTAAGTGCAATGGTCGTTCGCAACTAGCAAATATACTCGAAGGATCTGTTGTCCATTGTGTTCCCCAAAGATAAACATTGAAACAAAAAATCTGTAAAAAAAATTTACTTTCCAATCATTTTAACCGGCAGTGTTTTATTTATAATTGTTTGTTGTTGTTTTTTTTTAAGTACTACTATAAAATTTCAAATTGATTTCATCATTATTAATAAGAAAAAAGAAGTCTAAAAGCTTGGCAAGCAAAAATAAAAATTATAAGATAAAATAAATATTATAAGGGAGTATAAATATTTTCTTAATTTTGTTTAATTTTAATATTTAAAATAAAAATAACTTGTGTATGGAGACCATTTGCTTTGGAGAGAAAGTTTTTTTTAAATTTTTTGTTGATTTTTTTTTTTGTTTCATATTTACAAATATTATATAAATAAATGCATTTAATAATGTTACAATTTGGCAAACAATGTTGTTTCTTTAATTTATTTTTTTTTGTTTCCTAATTCTTTTGTTTTTTTTTTTTTTCAAAGGCATTAAAATTTTTCTTTTAACATTTAAAGCTGGTGCTTGTTTAAATTATAATTTTAAAGAAAAAGGATGGAAAAATAAATACAATAACAATTTAATTATAGTATGTATAAATGTATATATGGATTGTATAAATATATAAATATGGAATTGCTTTTTTATGGTTTCTGTACAATAATAATAATAATAATAATCTAATAATAATAAATATGTTATCTTTATATTGTTTATTTTTATTATTTTTTCTGAATTTTTCTTTGTTTTTTTTCAAACATTAACAAAATCTAAAAGGCAGTGTAAAAATTTGACTTAAAATATTTAAAATTTTCTTTGTGTTTTAATTTTTCTTTTTTTTTTTTATTTGTTGTTGCTATTACTCTATATATGTATGTATACATAAATCTATAAAATATACTTTAATGTTGTATATTTGACTAGCATATAGTATAATTAAAATTACAAAACAAAAAAAAAAAATAATTTCTTTTTCAAACTGTTTCAGTTTCGTTTCTCTTTCTTTCTTGGTTTTGTCTTTGTTTTTTTTTTTATTAAAAAAAAGGGTGGGTTTAATTGCGAGTTTTCGATATTTCGAAATTTCAAATTTTCTATATTTTTAATTTTTATATCATAAAATAATAGAAGAAGAAGAAGAATAAATGAAAACTATTTACCGTTAGCAAAGTGTTTTATAGATAAAATTAAACTTCAAATAATGTAGGCGTCTGTATGTATTCGGCATTTTCATATATAACGCTGCCATCGGGTGTTTCAATAGTTTTGATGGGTGTCTTGCAATAGAAACAAACTTTAGAGTTCATCAAGTGCTGTAATATGCAATTGCAGCACGACTGATGTTTGCAGGGATAAAAAACAACAGCAATGGGTTTGGCACAACATATCGGACACAAAGAGTCTTCGGATGGCAACGTTATGTCCGAAAGTAAAGATTGCTTTGCCTTAAGCATATCAATCAAACGTTTGACTCTCTCAATTTCAGTGGTCGAAACATGTGTAGGAACTGTTAAAAAATAAAACAAAAATTCAAATTACAGATGTAAAGCATTGGCTTGTTAAAACAAAAATCTTTCTTACAATCACTTAAAGTGAATTTAATTATGGGAGGATCAGCTCTTATTCTTTTCGTCGAGGTAGTAGGTTGAGGAACTCTTACATCATTTGTCAATGGATCTATATGGGGCCGGGTAGAAGGATCAAAATTGCCACGAGGTATTTCGGTCTGTTGTAGTATGGGTGTTTTTATTTCGCCTAAAGCAAACTCCAAATTGGCAAACTGGAAACTAGGATCGGTTAGCAAGGCCCTAGCAATGCGTGTAACCTAAAACGAAAGCAATTTTTGCACCTTAAAAACTTCACTTAATTTATTTTTTAATCATACCTTCGTCGGATTCTTATCACTATCCAAATCCTCTTTAAACAAAGCCAATAAAATGCCCAAAGCGGCTGATATTATAGGAAAATGTGTAACAGCATTTAAATCAGCCGAACACATATCCACAACAAATTGAAAACAACCGGGCGGCACCGTAACACGTGATAATACCTGACTTATAAGCTGGCAAACACGATTCAATACTAAATCGCTATTAGCCCTACATTGATCATGAAATATCAAGGGTGCTACCGAGATAATCATTTCCAAACAACGCATTAGGGACACGGTCAATTCAAAGCACATGGAGCATATTTTCAATTGTTTAGGCTCGAATACCGTATTCTCCTGGCGATGGGCAGTGTTTTGTATCTAAAATTATTCAAAATTTTTGAATCATTAAAATGTCTTCGTTTTATTATTTAAGACCACTTTTACCTCTTGCAAAAGTAAAATAAATTCGGAAAAAGCCCAATTCAATTGACTCAACACCGAATTAAGGAAAGCCGTAGCAAAGGGCTCATCTTCTGTTAGCTTAGAGCCTATTAATTGCTGGAAATGCCGTGAGGGATTTGCTGGCGCTATATTATGCAAGAGACCAGTATGAGTTTCGTTTTTGGCTCGTGAACGGCATAAACCAATTTGTATGGGTGTGCTGCCACCCTGCCATACACAAGGCTGTCTGGCGTCGTTATAAGCAAAACCATCACCCAGCCAAAAGCGCAAAAGTAACCAGTTGCTTTGGCCCCAAGCTCTGTTTTCATAGGGTCGCAATAAGGCTTTAATTAAAGCAATTTGGCTAAAAGGAAATCATCATTAACAAAACATATTATCTTTAAGCCTCTGATTTACCTTTTCTTTGGCGAATTCTCTAAAGCTTTGATGCCAGACTTATGGCAAGTCAAAGTGCCTAAAGCCTGCAGCAAAGAATCTTTACAGGAGGCCAGTATTATGCGTGGATCGGCTGAGTGTACACTTAAGAAATCGGCCACCATATTTATAACACTTTCAGAATCTTGCATATCAAACTGTACACACAAGTCATGATTACAAAAATCCATTACTGTGTCCAATAAAATGGGTAAAATGTTGATATACACCTCGGGTACGAAGGCAAATAGACTGCCTTGGGCAGAAGAGGCCTAAGGAAATTTAAAGCACAACGAAAATTAAGCACGATTATTAAAAACAATTTAAGAGGAAAGAGAAAACTTACATTTAAAGATCTCAAAGTTTTTTCCAATAGCCAAATCAATAATAAACGTCGTTTGGAACCCAGGGCAACAGCACGAAACCAGGCCTGTTTGCGAGCCAACTCAATGGAACGTTTCTTTACAAAACATCAATCATTATTAGAGAAAAACATTTCAAATAAAAAAAAATCTACAATTGCTTACAGCAAAAACATTTTCTCTTTGGCTGAACTTGGTTCTTAGCTCGGACATGACATGAGAATGTTGTTCATTCATGCATACGCTGGCATGTTCCTCCAAAGCTTGCAGCTTTTTTTCAACATCCTCACGATAATATTTGGTTTCCACTAGGACGTCATTTAAAGCAGCAATTTCATCACGTACCGAGGCAATCTAAAAAACAAAACGAATTAAAATTAATAAAAAAAAGCTGAATGAAGAATAAAAACAACAATATTTTAGCACACCTTGACTATGTATTTATGGCCGACACAATAATAGCACAGCACACACAAGTCCAATAGTTGAAACAGTGAGGACTCGGTGTCTACGTTGCCCGGTGTAACTTCTAAATTTTGAGTGGCACGTGGATTTATGAAAGATGTGAACGTTGAGGTATTGCTAGGAGATAAAAAGTACGGGCATAAGGTGAATGTATTAAGAAAATATCTTAAATAATATTCAACATACCCCGCCGAACGGCCTATAATAGAGATATTATTTATAGTATCAGCCGCTGATGGTATAGGCACAAAAGGACAATAAGTTTAACGATAAATACATAAAAAGAACCTAAACATAAACTTACTTAATTCGGCAACTCTAACAATCACACGCTCATCCTCCATTAGTTCCTGTGCCCGTTCGGTACCTAAATGCTGCTGAATTTCATTGCGATGCACTTTACGCAGATGAGATAAAACACCACCAACCCGATCATAGTGCTGATACTCAAAACTGCCGTCATAAAAATATTTCGGTTTAATTTCAGCTTCTACGCCAGGCAGTTCCTTTTCCAATGATGTCTTGGTAATATCAATCAAAATGCAAATGAATGCTAAGGCCACAGTGTTTTCCAGCGGATATAAAATACTCGATTGCATAAAGAAGAATGAATGAAAAGGCTACAAACGAAAAGGAGTAATTTAGGAAAACAAATTCAATTATTAAATAAAAATACCCTTTGTTCCATGCACAAATCCATAATATAACGGCGTAGTTTAGCCAAAAATAATTTACGTGTTGAAGGCGTTAAGGCCTCATCATCATTGTTAATGAGTAAACTTTGTAAAAGAGTTTTCTGTAAGGCATATAGAAATTCTGTTGACTTGGCCAACTTGTCTACCACAGACATGTATTTAGATTTGGGACCACCTATACCCTCCGTCCAGGCCGTATGATTGGGTATTAAGGTTTGCATATGAGAAAATTCTGGTGGTCGTATATACATTAACAAGGCTAAACTGCAAATTAATAAACAAATTTAAATCAATTTAAAACTGAAAACTTAATTTTAATGCCGAAAACACTTACTAATGCTTTTTAAAAAACTTAAATTCCAAATAATTTTTTCTAGTTTTGGTATGATTGCACAAACAAATTAAAGTCTGCAAAGCTTGACGCTGCTGTTCATAGTCGAGACCCTTGTTGGTGTGAGTAAATTGGCTAAGCAAAGCATTGGCCAGTTTCTTTAAAACAAATCTTACTTCATCGATTTCCAAATAATTCCATAAAATATTTAAAAAGGCACCAAACATGCTTTCATTGTGACCAGGAAATATGTTCTCAGCTTCGCTTCTAAGGTAAGAAAAAACATTCGTTAATCATTTAAATAAGTTTCAAAGTCTAGGGAAAAAAACTCACTTCACATTACACATTTGGGCCATTAACGGCAACAGCTTGTCCTCTATAACATACGTATTGAACAAGATTGGCGTTAGCTTCTCGATTAGCAGTGTACAGAATACTACATAAACCGTTTTCTTTGTAGATAATTTATCATCTTTGGGCCTTTTTCTCAATTCACAATTATGACGCGCCACCACTCCTGCCAAGTTTTGTAAATAGTTGAAAAGCAATTCAGCTTTTTCTAAAGACACCAACGGTTTTGCCATTAGAGGCATATAACCTTCTACAGGGTATTTGAAGGGCACATTGCCAAAATTCGCCTGCACACTTTGATTGTAACCCAATGATACGCCCGGAAAGAAAGTAATGTTGGGTCCTTTTTCAAGTTTTTCAAAAGCCGGTCCCATGGAATTGCCATTGCGATAGAAATCAATTCGTTCGTTGTCTACATCTATGGTTACACCAATAATATCACCAATTTGCCATTTTTCACCGTATCTGTGAGAAAAGAGAAGAATTAAAACGAGAAGTATTAAAAGGAAATTTTTAAATTTCCATCTAGATTCATAAGCTGTTTATTATTAGACACCAATATCGAAACAAGACAGTTTCAGGTGTCCTGCTCTAAAGTGAAACCTCCTAACATTGATGAAAGTAAACTTCATAACCTTTTTTTTTAAATAATTTTTAACTGGTTTTGCAATTTAGGTTACGTATTGTGTCGTAACCGAATTCTACCGGTTCATGTCTTATCGCCTTATGCTGCTCAATTCCAGATTATTTAGTTGCCCTAGCATTCACTTCAATTCTGCACTCTTTTACTAACCTATAGGTTGCGTGCGACTGGAGAGTACACGTACCGATTCGAGAAAATAGTGTGCAGGCTTTCTTAATACCAAGATCTTCGCCTGAAAACCTCTGGGACAATTAGGCAGACTGTAGTGATGACTTCGTTCGGCCTTAACTGAGAAAACGTCAAGTGTCTAAATTTCAATTTGAAGTGGTTTTCACAAATCATCGTAGTTAGGTTCCGATGAACGCTAATAGACTGTAAAAGTAATCCATCCAGTAGTTTACCGAGAATCTTATCATGACCATATATGCTGACGTTTCATGCTTCATAGTATAGTACACACACTGCGCTACAAGTCGCTATCTCTCAGTTCAGGTTCATGATATGCATTCCAACGCATTCCAATACCTTAAAAACTATTACACACAATCATTGATAGCTTGAGCTAATTATCCTCAGGAAAAACTATTTATATTCCAAAAAGTATATGTACATATGTACAAAGACAGGCCCTAACACAAAATCCCTTCCTTTTAAAAATCTGCCGTTGCCATCCTATTTAAATTCAATTTCACACAAAACTAAAAGGTCTTTAACCTTCACTTTCTCTGGGGCATGTGTCATCCACTGTATGTCCTTGAAAAGGATAGAAAGAAGAAGCATGGAAAACGTGTCAATACTTACTTTTTTGTTGCTATATGCCAGCTTTGTTGTTTACTGCCATCATAACCGTAACTTAATTTTGAATCGCCCACACCACTGTTCTCATTAAAAACACATTTGCCGGAACACCAACCCACTTGCATCACCCCTTTGGTGTGTAATTGTAACTAGAAAAACGATTGAAAGAAAGAAAAGGAAAACAAATGAAATGAAAATACATATGTAGGGACGACAGACGAAATAAAGCGCCAAACAAAATCAAAAGGGGAGAAAGGAGAAAAAACAAAAACTAAAAATTCTTTCGAACTAAAGAAAAAAGTGAAAGTATTTCGTTGTTTACATCTCATGCCGCCAGCAAACACAAATACACACAAAATTTATGAATAACGTGCCTTAGCACATTTCTATTTAATTAAAGGGTTCAGCGCTAAGAGCTAAATAAAGTCGTGGTAGGGAACTCAAACGTTTATTTAGAAAAATTAAAATGATTCAAGTCCCACAGGTAACAAAAAAGTAAAACCCTTAAATACAGTCCTTAAGATAATCACTGGATGATCAATATGAACGATTTGTTTGTCTTTCGTAAACTCATCGGTCTTAGATTTGTCCTACACAAACTGTGTATTCTGAACGATTCTAAAGCTACAAGAGGCTGCACAATAGGTCAACAACCAGTTACGAGCTGTGGTAGCACTGGATCGAACCTGAAATGTCTGGATAAACATGACTTGCTCGCACTCCGTTTGGAAAAATTATCCATTTTTCGCTACAGACTGTGATTAACAAGGGAATGTTCAATAGATCTGCAATTGGTCACCGTTTTAAATCATATGGCTTGCAAAATTGGATTTTGTACGTTAGTTGAGCTGATCACAGAGTGAGAGATTTGAGAAACGCAAATCAAGCAGATTGTTGGCCTGTTCATAGCTCAAACTATCTTCCATCTTCTCTTTGCTCAAAGCGTGCACTGACGTGCCAAAAAACCCGATTATTACAAAATTTTCTAAGAGAAAAGGTGGGTAGAACCTGAATAAAAATAGAAACTACCTACTACTGTTGCCTTCAGTTTAAGTCATGTTATAGCCATAGAAAAGTATATAATAATCGCAAAGAAACTGCTCTTATTGTAAAACCCTTTAATATTCACTTTCTTTAGTTGTATTGCTACGTATTGAAAAGGTCATTGATATTTTTGGTTTTGTTTAGAGTGAGTGTGACTGTCTGTTTGTCTAAATATTTGGCTGGTGGCAAGCAGAAAGGCCGGAGAGCACATTTTTATAAACAGAAATATTACCTCATACATCCATTTGCCACCATAGACGCAAACGTTGGCTTTAATAGTATTGAAACTACCCTGCGACCTGACCGATAATCTATCATTGGCTATGCGCACCGTTGACGAAAAATCAATATCGAATATGACCATTTCTGGCCCCAGCCTTGACCGCATTTCCAATTGTTGCTTTAACAATGCCTCCTTACAGTTGTCCTCAATGGATGTGAGCTTATCATTTAACCAGGATTTGACCATAACCATTTGCCTGCAGAAGGATAAGGGATGACTTAAGTCAATTATTGACTTGCGAATACACGTTCTTCAAATTCCACTCATACTCACTCCGGCAAACACATGTCTTCCACTTTTGGCAAGGATTGACGGTACGGCTGTAAGTCCGCTGAACTTGTGGTGGCTACCTCCGCCTCCCCAACAACCACATTATGTTTCTTAAGTTCTTTATCTCCATCTTGTATTTCTTGTTGCTTTTGCTCCTCTGTTGTGGGCTGAGTTTGGGAGTCAACAAGCTTTTCAAAAATATCCTCATTAAATACTTTAACAAATAATTTCGCTATAGACATTATTATCAAGTATTTTGTTGGTGTGCCGCCGTTGTTATTGATGTTATTCTGTTGTTGTTGTTACGGTTGGTGTTGTTGCAGTTGTAAATACAAGAAAAAAAAAACTTTAAATTTTTATGGAGACAAACTTTAATTGATTTTTTATGCCGGTTTTATCTATTCATTCGCGTAATGAACAACGATTTAACAATTTTTATTTATTTAACTCTTTTTTGATTTAATTTACACAAACTTATGATTTTTATTAAATATTTTACGAATTTATTTAACCAAAAATTTTAAGATTTGAAAAAAATTGGACATTTTTCTCTCCCAATCCTTCTGTTTGTTGTTGCCTTTTAAAGTTTTTCTTGTGCTCAGTTTTGACAATCCAAACAACAAAACTATCATTCACAATAACTATTGGGGGTGCAACAGTGGGCATACGTATTATATAATATGTTAAGAAAATAACGGTAAATCAAGTAAAATTAATTAAAATTATTATTTAAAGCCAAAATTTTAATATAAATGGAAATAGATGTTCAATCTCATCATATAACAGATTTTTATAATAAAATATCACACAATTATTTCTGTACAAGGAAATTCAAAATTAAAATAACAATTTTCACAATATGTAATTATTGTGAATTGTTTACAAACCAGCTGTTAGCACATCCACTTTCATTGTCGCAAGCACATCTTGATTTCATTGTTGACGTTACAATTTTGTTGTTGCTTCGAGTTTTTTATATTAAAATATTTGTGCAGTTGAATTTATTTTAATTGTACAATACAATTCAATATTTAATTTAAATTTTTGGACAAAAAGCAATACATTTTAATAATGTCTACAGATTGGGATGAAGTGAAACGTCTGGCAGCTGATTTCCAAAAGGCCCAGCTAACATCGACATTACAAAAGTGAGTTAAACAATAAGGCCAGCAGCCTCTTAAGAAGTTCAATGACTAGCTTCTTTTATTTCTAACAATTTCAGACTTTCGGAACGTAATTGCATAGAAATTGTTACTCTTCTATTGGAAAAGGAACTCTTACAAGTCGTGTTCACCAATGATGGCAAAGAGTACATTACACCCGACCATTTGGAGCGCGAAGTACAAGATGAATTGTACGTTAATGGTGGCAGAGTTAACTTGGTTGAAGTCAGCAAAACTTTAAACGTAGATTTAACGCGGGTTAGTAAGCAAAAATAAAGATCTGTGGTAAGCAGTTGAATTACCTGTTTTTTAACTTTCTAGATTGAAGAGGTGGCCCATAAAATTGCTTTGGAAAATCCCAGCATTCATTTCATATTGGGTCAACTAATCGATGAGGAATACATCACTTACATCGCCCAGGAAATCAATGAGAAATTGTCTCAAAAAGGCGAAATTTCTGTTAATGATTTAACCGAACAATTCGATTTACCTTCTGACTTTCTGCAGACAGACGTTTTGGAAAAACACTTGGGTAAAATCATTAAGGGTCGTCAGGATCCCTCAAATCCCAAAGTGTTCTTTACTCAGGCGTATTTACAGAGATGTAAAGCCAAGATGCGCGGTGCTTTGGCAGCCTTAACAAGACCCACAAATGTTTCCGTAATTTTGCAGCAGACCAATATACAACAGAAAATCTTCCATACTCTAGTAGATGAAATAAGTCCTGCTGGCCACGTTACCTCTAAACAAGCCAATGCCCAATATGTGCCTAATATTTATGCGAAAATGCAATCGGATTGGGTAAATAATTTCTATCGCCAAAATGGTTTTCTGGAATATGATGCCGTCAATAAATTGGGCATTACCAATGCCAAGCAATTTATTAATAAACAATTCCCTGATGAGGATCTTCTTTTCTTGAAGCGTTGTGCTGTTAGCTCCAAGCTAGTGGAACTGACTGTAATGCCTGCACTAACAGCGGCCAAGCAATTTATCGATTTATCCTCTCTCTTACCCTCTAACATGTCGTCTAGTGATCGCGAAGAACTATTTGAGGCTATAGTAAGCAAAAATCAAGCAACTTTCAGCAATTTTGTGCTTCTAGGTTCTCTGGGATCGTCTGTTGTGTTTACCCAACAATATCTCGAAGAACTTACACAACCTTGTCGCGAACTGGCCTGTAATAAAGCCAAGGCGGCTGTGGAGAGTGGCATTTATCAACAGCATGTAGCCATTAAGCAATTATCGGCCAAGGGTGGTCAACGCAAAGATGTGGAAGAGGATGAAATTGTAGATAAGCGTGACGAACGTCGTAAAAAGGCTGCCAGTGGCAAAGCTGGTGGCGGTTCTCAGGGTCGTGAGACTAAAACGAAATCGACAAAGAAACATATACGTGGTGGCAAAAAAGGTGGTAAAAATGATTTCGATAGTGATGATGACGATAACTATGGTCAACAAAGTAGTAGTACTGCCGCTGGTAATAAGAAACAATTGGAATTAATAACGACAGCGGATATAGTTAAAATATTGAATAAGGAAACCTCTGCCATGGGCATTGAAGAACTGAATGAAGATATTGCTGGCATGTATCATGAGTGAGTATTTTTTTTCTTCTTAATTAGTGGATAATTTTCAGGGCTAGCAACCAACATCTTTATTGAGAAAATTTATTATCTTGGGTTATCGATAATTTTAAAATATCAATTTTATGTCATCGATACATTTGCAAATAAAACTGCTATCAACACGTTTTTCGTAGAAATTTTATGTTGGAAAATGTATATTATCGATAATTACCTTGTGTAATCAAAAAACTTTCCACAGAAAATGTGTGTTATCGATAATATAACTCTTCTGCAAAAAGTTTATGATCACATTAATTTTTTACAAACTATAATCGATAGATTTCCATGTTACATAAACTCACCTAAATAAATTACTTTCTGTTTAGACAATTGAATCAATTGGCATTAGCCAAAGCCCAAGAATTATACGAAACTACTTTGCAAAAGAGTGCTGCTGGCAGTGGTCAAACTCATGCAGGAGTACAAGAAAAAATCAATACCTTGTTAGTGGACTTGCGTCTCTATGAAAAGGGTCTCAAGGTAAGGGCTAATATACAACAATAAATTCAACCATAGCACTATATGGCTAATATTCTGTCCACATTCGTTAGCTTTTCCCTGTGAATGTTCAAAGCGATTTAATAAAATATTTACTCAAGTCATTGGGTAATGATATATGCAACGAATTGATTGTTTATATAGCTAATGAGTGTCAGATTGAATTGAAGAATACCAACTTGAATGTCGATCAACGTAATAAATTGGCTCAGGAGTGTGGTAAGACATTTAATTTAATTCGATATTTTTCAATAAGTTTTTAATTAAAAAATTCTGTTTTTAAAGGCGGCGATTATAAACCTGCATTATTGGAGTTGAATAAGGCAATTAACAAAACCATTGATGAGTTTGTTTTAGCCACTGAAGCTGTCTTAAAGGTTTGCAGTATGATTGTTAAGAAAGTGGACAAGAAAAAGGATCGTCAATTAATTGTGCAACATCGTGAAAAACTTTTAGAACAATTACAACAATGTTCAGAGCCTGCTTTAATATTGCATTTGACCGCTTTGATTTTATTTACCACCATATCGGGTTACATTCTACATGCCAGTGGTAAATTTGTCTCACAAATCCTAGCCTTCATTAACAGTTCAATGAGTGATGAACAGAATAAACTCTTAACCCGATATCATGGTAAGTTGAATTTCATATTATTCAGCAAATTAAGAATATTATTCATGAATTGTGTTCATTTTCAGATTTGGTTATCAGTGTCTTGCGTTTAGCGGCCGATTCTGATGAATACTCACAGGCCAGTTCTGAACTACAAGAACTAGAGCCTAAAATTAAACAATTGGCTGCTTCTTTTGAGAAGCCTGGCCTCTCCAAGGCAGAGTAATATAGCATGCATTTATTCTCTTTTTTTTACAGATGTTGACAAAATTTTTACCATTTTTATAGGATGTAAATATTTTAATCCATATTTTGCTCATTTAATTTAACTGTTATGACATTTTCTTTTTGTTTTTTTTTATTTCTTTTGTGCAAATCTTTGTAAGAAAAAAAAGTATAGAATTACTTTTGTTATCAAATAATTATAAAAACTTAAGATAAAATAAAATGTAATTGATAATAAATAATCCACGTTCTTTTGCACTTTTCTTCAATATATTTTATTTAGAAAATTGTTATCTTTAAATCTATTTACAGGAATAATTAATGAAAACAACTATTAATCGGGGCGGGTATACCTCCTAAAATTAATTTTTGTAGTGTAAGGGGAAAATGCGAAATATTTAATTCTTAAATATTTTCAAAAACCAATTGCTTTTTTTAATTAATTACTATGAAGTCTTTGCAAGATTTGTTTGGCCTTATCACTAGTTTGCCTAAAAGAAACAGAAAGAAAGAAACAAAAATTAAATTTTAAACTTTTAAAGGAAATGAGGCAAAGTCGAAATAATACTTACATAAATAAAGGATTATTAGCATCACATGATTCTAAAGTTTGTTTTATATACGCTATAAATAATTGTAAATTTTTTATGCACTCTGATTCGGGCTGCAGCCAGGCTGTTGGTAGTGTATTAACAATAATATAAGCTTTGCTTATAGCATCGTTGGGTGTACAGACCTGTAAAGAATAATAAAAGTAATGAATAAAACGAATCAAATATTTTAAAAACTTTAAATGAAAGCCTACCCTCATAGCCAAAAGTAAATAACGATTTAATAGTGATCCTATAGCCATTTCTCTCAGAGGTGTATCCGCAATAATGCCTTGCCACGATAAAAAATTGCGAAACAGTTTCAGACCGCTGCAAAATTGGCGTTGAAAGAAGGAGGTTTTGTTCTCTTGTACTCTACCAAAACAAAATATCATTAAAAAAGGGGTTTGTGTATTCAAATCACTTTTAACAACACTTACTGCTTGGGAAATATGGGTATGAAGACATCATTTTCTAGAGCCAGTTTCATTTTATCCAAAATAGCGTTAAACAACTGCTGTAAGGTTTTGCCATCTTCTTTCAGGGGATAGTCTCGACCCAAACGATTAATAAAACCAATCAGCCGTAAAGATTGTGTGGTCGATAATGGATCCCAGCAATGTGTTACAATATCTGAAATTAGTTTTTATGATAAATTTAAGAAATATTTCCTAGAGAAGCGTATTCCAGATAATGTATTTACCTATGATTTTGGGTAAAATGATTTTTTCTAACAATGTGGGCACTAGATTAACATCGGGATCTTGTTTTAATGTTTCCTCTGTTTCTTCTTCACTCCAAGCATATAGCATAACAGCTGAATACCAATTTAATTTCTCAATATCTTTATAGTCGCCCAATAATGGAGACCATGTCAGCATTTCCAAGCGTATAAGGGGTCCAAGAACCTGAAATTGTAACAAGTTATTGATATTTAAATGTCCAATAATTTTCTTAAAAGATCTTGAGATTGGAGGACTTTAAAGCAATGCTATTTACACCATGGTATGCCGAACCAAATACAGATTTCTGTCCATTTACAAGATTTGCTTCTTGGCAAAATGCGTTTGCAAAAAAAATGTCGTTTAATTCACTACGATATTGGGAATATCAAACCGACTTTTATAGAAATCGGTTAGTAGCTTCTTAAATAGTCTTCGACACAAGGCCAAACTTCAAATGCAATAGTTTAAAAAGCCAGGGTTTTTTTGTAGGAGAAACAGATTCTTAAACGGTGCTTTTATAAGCAAACGTAAGCAATTATTTGTAATTAATTCTTGGAAAGGTCAGAATTATGGACTAGCTTTTCACACCACCAAAGTTGTATGTTGTATAATAGTAATAAGATTGGCGGAACCTACAGTTTAATGTCGACTCCTAACGTCAAATTTCAGAAGGTTTAACTGTAATTTATTCACACATATTTCTTTTTATATAGTTATCATACGTAAGGTTTGAACTAAAAAGCTCTCGCCTAGCAAGACAACGCACTACGTTGTAGACTACGGCGACGGCTTTAACACTTCCTTGCTTAAGACTTTTATATAGAGCAAAACTCTTTAAATATTCCTCGATAGTATAGTGGCAGTATAACCACATAAAATTAGCATACACTTTACCTTAGGCAAACATAGGTTAACAAATGCATCTTTATAAGAAGCCATATCTGTTTTGCGCCATGCATAGAATTTCGTTAAAATTATTTCAATTTTACTAAATTCATCGGTAACGTCATCCATGATCTCTGCGCCCTCCTTAATAAGTTGTTCTACAGAGATAAAGAAGAAAAAAATAAAATTTTAGGTAAAGAAACAAAAATATAATCAAATTCAAACCAACCCAATTCATTTTGAAATAGCTCTTGATAACGATCAGAAGTCTCTTCGTCCGAAGACATGCCATCCAAATGAGAACTTAACATGTCTTGCCTTTCACGCTCACAGCGACGTCTTGTACGGCGTCCTTCGCGTTCAGCAGCACGACGTACTTGTTCATCGTACTCAGCACCACGGCGTATAGAAGAAGGTTCTGTACGAAAAAAAAATTCACAATTTTTAAACATATTTTAAGAAAATTTTTCAAAGATTAACATACTCGCCGCCTCAGCCATTTCTTTGGCTTGATCTCTTACATCTTGCCTACGACGATCTATTAAAAAGTGTTGATGTTTGCCAAAGAACTGTAGGCAACGTTTTTCCAAATCTGTGATTAATGGTGTCTGGAATTAAAATCATTTTAAATTAAGTTTCATTGTGTCTTTTCTAATCAGATAAAGATTTATTACCTTTTCATTAAGGCAATCAATTAGGTCCGTAACATAACATTTGATTTCCTGGTAAAATCTGTATTTAGCTGCGGCTGTTGGAGCCTTTTGTTTACAATCCAATTCTTCTAATTTCATAGCTTCCATTTGTCTATTTATCCTGTCGATATCTTCCAAGTGATTGCTATTCAATTCTTTTAATTTATTCAAACGTTCCTCTATAGCATTACGTATCTCTTGCGGCGATCTTAAAGCTGTTGGCTTAGCCTTATCTTTTTTGGGTTTGCTGGCGTTTAGAAGTTGTTGGGGTTTTTCCATGGTACACTTGGCATATGCCTGTTCCAGCAACGACGAAGTAGACTCGGGTTGTGGTGGAGCTTCTAAAGCATTTTCCATATTGGATTTAATCATGAAGCGCGATAAAACCGATTCATGTTGAGCATTAACCAATTGAGCACCTGTTACGCCTTTACGTATCTGTTGATTTTCCCATTCATGGGTCTCACAATCCGAATCTTCTTCAGAATCTACATGTAGGAAAACAAGTTTGTTGGTTAGGGTTTTAAAGTAAAAGTTTCAAACATTCAGAATTCGTTTCAAATTAAAGTTTCAAATATAAAAGTCTTTGTCACTGTTTAACAAACCGCTAATTTAATTTTAATTACATACAATCTTTTTCCACAGCATAGAATTTTTCGCGTCTTTCTTCGCGTTCTTTAATGCCTGTTATGGCGTTCATATCCACACGTTCCTCATCATCGGAATTATCACCCTCCATGTCTTCCCTGGCCAAGCGGCTGCCCTTTTTCGGTTCCACTTTGGGTTCATCTATGGCTATGAAATCACCTGCAATTAAAATCAAATTCAAAACCTTGGACAAATTTTCGCTACTAAAATATAATTGCCATACCCTGTTCCCTGGCCTTTTGTCTGCGTTTACGGGCCGCATGTATCATGGCAGCATCTGGTATTGAACCACTTTCTAACATTTGCTTAAGATGATCGGGTTTTGAAAATCTATGTTTACTGCCATTACGTTCATTATCACTTTCTTCAGCATCCTCATCGGACATGTCATTACGTCCAGCACACAGTGCTGCTCGTCCATTTAAAATTATATCCGGTTCCGATTTTTTCACCACCAGCTGTGGACAAAATTTTAAAGGCAATCGATTAGTATGGCAAGTAAAAGTAGTATTTCAATAGGAAATTAAGATATTTTTTAATTATAATGTTTGAAAAGACAACAAAAGAATATAAAAATAAATCTCTGGGGGCCTTAATTATAAGCCAAGATTTTGCTAACAAATTCGAATATGTTCCTTTGAATACTGCAAGTACAAGGAAAGGCAACTCCTAACAAACATCACATAAAAGCTTCCATTCATTTGAATCTCTGGGATCTAATGAAATCATCCGATCGAATTTAAAGATGAATATGCTGATAATCTTCAAAGCTTGCCTGCAAGTATCTCATGTTCTTTGAATTGGACAAGATTTTTTTTACAAGATTGCCTTTATTCCCAAAGGAAGTGAAGCATTTCACACTAAGGCTAAATATTTTAAGACCATCAACCTAAGACCCTTGAGACACTCTGACTACTTTTCTCGATGTAGAGGCTAACACCGGACCTATTGAAAAAACACACTATAGGCTAGACATCACAAGAAAATAGATGCTATGGTTATGCCAAAGTCTTCGTTACGCCTGATTGAGATCTCCCTATGGACTACACGAAGCCTGAATTCGCTTTCGAAGCTCGTTATATAAAAAAATACCAAATAGATACTATTATGGCAATGGCTTACACCTCAGACGTCATCGAAGTATTAAGTGACAGCTCCAAACAAAGTAGAATATTAAACTTAAATCCTTAAACTATCCGATATATATATATATATATATATATGTAGACACAGTATAAGTATTTACTGGCCGCATCCTGACGTAGTACTTAATGGGTGGTTCTTGGAGGATCTCACCATCAGACACCAAAAACTGGGGCTTTGAACTGTTTTACACCTCATTATGAAAAAGATCACTAGAGAGTTTATAAATCACATCTAACATTATTAAAAAACGCCTGTTTCCATGCCGCATGTCGTTTCCTCGTTCCCTTTCGAAGGCGGGTACAATAGAAATTTCGAATGAATTTATACGTGAGATTGCCATTCCTCTGCAACGAGACAAATAACTAATCCAACACAAGGTTTACTCATTTGCAAAAGAATGATGAGATAATAGGCTACTTGTACAAAGACAAGATAAATCTGACGCACTATGGATATATTCAGAACAAACATACTCAAAGTCCATCTTAAAAACATCATAGCAGTTATAGCGGAACACTAGTCTATAGGTGCATACACTGAAATACCTCACAATACCAGATGATGTAATGACAAGGAAGACGAGGTGACCAAAAGTCATTTGCTGTACTAATTTGGCCCCAAAAAAACAGATGTGATTGTGGGGCACAGCGTATAGATTTTGATGCGATCTGTTCATGCAATCAAATATTATCATTATTCACGAAAACAATTCGAAAAAAAAAACTAAAAATTCCATCTTCGCTTATGAAAAATTGAATTGTAGCGCGACTAATAATTCTTATTCCAAATTCTGGACTCTTTGTTTTGGGTTTACTTAATTCGAAGCTTACAACTATAGTGCATACATATATACATAATTAAACATTAAAAATTGTAGACATACGGATATACATAAATGAAAATAAAAGCTTATAGACTAAGCGTAACAGCGGTACAAATAAATATTATTAAATTTTGTTTTCATTTGAAACAAAATTTTGAAAAACTTTTCAAAACCACATTTGTATGATGCAGTTTTAAAATAATACATGAAAAAAAGAAAAAATAATTTTTTGAAATTTTAACCTGCATTTAAAATTCATTATTTTTTCTTTTGAAAACCAAACACACTTGTAACAACATTTGAATTTTTGTTTTTGCTTTTTTTTTCTATTAGATGGTGAGGTTTTTCGTTTCGTTTTTGTTTTTTTGTATATTGTATTTAGAGAGTTTCAATTATTGTATTGTAGTTAAAAAATGATAATAATAACCTTACCACAAAGTCGTCTGTGCGTATTTCAGTTTGGATTTTATCACTTTTATTACTTTTACTATGTTCCGTAGAACTAGTTGTATGTGTTGCGGACGTTGTTGATGAACCTAAATTATGAGAATTAGAATTAAAACGTGAACCGTTTTCCCCAGCACTACGTTCCCTATTTGGATGACTATTATTGTACGTGTTATCATTCGAACTATTACTACTACTACTGCCACCAGCACTGCTAGTGATGACTGTAGTATGAGTTGTTGTCGTATGGCTGCTGCTATTCCCAAAGTTATTATCAAAATGACGTTCTTCCTTCTTTTTACGCCTGCGTTCCTTATCCATCATACGCATTACTTTTTTACTATGTGATGACTTGCGAACTTGAAACACTTCAGCATCTTCCTCTGGAAAGACAAAAATAAATGAAAGAAAATTAATAATAAAAAAGCAAAAAGACAACATTCTGTATTAAACAATATGAATACATCAATGTTAATTGACAAATGTCACCTATGTCCTCCTGAGTCCAATAACTTAGGTTAGTCCTTGTCAACTGTGACAAGTACAGTACCCGGAGGTCGAATTGACGCATTGTACAAAATAACTTACTTAAATATACTTCTGTCTTGTGTCCACACACACATTTTGCTCCCAGCACGTTTTAATTAATTTTCCTACCTTTACGTATAACGCCGGAGGTTCATTACTTCGGATAACTTTTGGGTTTCAATCAAAATCATTTCCTAACATGTTAGAGTCCTCTTTCCATTTTGTGACTTGGCTTTTACTTATTGGCATTTACCACCTTTTTGTCAAACATTATTGGGTGCCAATCACCCACACAAATACCATCCATCCTGGCACAGTTAAATGTCCTGCCTGGTGACCAGATAAGCTGAGAGTACTGTTCCTGGTTCCACTAGCAGTCTTTGCCTGCACTGCCTGTTTTTAAAGTCATCATGAAGTAGTGCAGCTATTGCGTTACCCCTTAGTCCCACATCCAATGAATCTCTGCCTGAGACCAACCAAGGTAAGAGGAGAGGAAAGATACTCAGCACATATCTAATTGGCTTGTATTTCACTGATTTAACGTTAATACCATTTCTTACAAGACTTATCTTACGTGATATTGTGATATTGTTTACGAGAAACTCGTTTTTTTTTAAATAAACTCGTTTTTCTTTTATAAAGAACGCCCATTAATGCTGGTTGGGACTGTATCCCAGAATCCTTTAAGAAATTTGTCCTTTATAACATTTTAGCAAAATCAAGTTAAATTTCTAAAACCTTTATGCATTGCATGAGCATTCCTACGCGAGCAAAGATAAAAAAATTGCTTACATTTCTGCAAATAAGCTAAAAATTGCAAACGGGACTACAATCTTAACCATTTTCAAGTGGGCCTAAATTCGTTTATAAGCTAAGTTCCATTCCATAGAAAACAATAGTATATTTAGCTGAGTTAAAAGGTCTACAAAAGGTTGTATGTTGGCGATTCTCTTCCTGAACAAGGTTTCTTAAACTTTTGACCCACATAAAATCGCCACCCCGGCCTACTTTTAAACTCACATGCTAAAGTCATTAATGCATCTTGAATGCAATTATTACCATTAAACTTAAGCCACATAAAAAATTTATTTCTCATAAAGAAACTTACCTTCATCAGCAAAACTCAATAGAGCCTTTGATTTGCCCAAGTCTCCTCCGCCACTATCCTTTTTGTTGCCCGCTGATGATGATGATTTCAATTTATTACTCTCTTTAGACTTCTTTTTTTCCACTTTGACTGATATTTGTGGCGGCGGTGGTGCAACCATATCGCCATTACCATCAACATCCATTTCGCAATCATTGGGTTTTCGGGCATCTCTTGTTGATGCGCCACCACCACTAACGCCACTACTGGCGTCTTCCTCCTCATCCAACGTGCTTGAAAAGACACGGCGTTGGATTTTTTTCGGTTTGCGAAAAAGTGACATGTTTTTTTTTTCTTTTAAGCTTTCGTTACTTTATTCACAATATTTATTATTTACTAGGGTAATAAATTAATTAAATTGAAATAAAAACTACAAAATTATACCGAAATATTCCGGTATTTCTGTGTGTGTTTGTAAAAATATCTGTTTTTCTTCTCTTGTCTATAAAAATTCTTCTTCTTCTTCTTTTTTGAAATCACGCAATAGTGATTGATAACCCCAACAGAGATACCAAGAGTTGTAGAAATAAAAGAAAATATTAAACTTACATGGCCACACAACAAATGAAAACTAAAAGTCTTGTTCTTTTTTATATTAACCAAAAGGCACTATATTAAATTTTATTAATTTAATTAATAATTTGGTCAGTCATAAGGACGAAAGTCGTCATCGTCTCCATCTAAACCGGATAAAAAAATTATTTTGCTGTGGTGAACAGAAACAGAAACCACAATACCGTTATGCAAAAATGCATGTCATTATCAACATGTCTGTATTGTCATTTTGCACTGCATTACTAACAGTTTGTATCTAGATATGTAATAATTAAACTCAGTTAGTGGAGTCACAAGCACTTACCACAGCGTTTAGCAAAGAACTGAAACTCAGCGCCGTGTGTAAGCCGTCTCACTAGAGGACAAACGGCTTACATAATTGACTGAAAGTGAAAATATTTCGCACAGTGTGTTGTGTTCCAACTATTTTCATTTGATTTGCATTAAAGCATCGACACTTTAATCAACTGGGCGTGTGTTATTTCGTGTACTGTGTGTGAAAAGAAAAGCAGAAATAAAATCGCCAGAAAATATTTAAACGAAATAAATATTTTAAAGACTTGTTATTTAAAAATATTAGTGTTAAATAGTTTACTGCTTAAAAGAATAATAAAAGCAATTGATTGTGAAAAATGGGTCTTAAAGGTTGTGAAGTGCAATTGGATAATCCTTGGAATACTTATTATGCAGGACAAACCATTAATGGTCAAGTTAAATTAACATTTGATTCGGCCAAAAAAGTTAGAGGTGAGTAGTACAGCAAAGTATTTAATTAAAATTGTGATTATTTTTATTAACGAGATGAGATAAACAATCATATTATTTTCTTAAGAATTTTAAAAAGTATTTATTCTTACCCATAATACGTATGTACATTTTATTTATTTATTAGTCACTTTTTTCCATACTTATATTTATTTGGGTAATGGTGGTGGTGTGTATCACATCATCATCATGGTTTGCCATAGAAAAATCAAATCAAAAAAATAAAAAAAAGCAATAACAACACAGTGAACAAAATTTTCTATAAGCTAATACATGTCAACTATACGTCATGTAGTTTATAATTGTTGCTATTATTGTTGTTGTATTAAGAAATATATATTTTTAAAATACCCTTTAAATCCCCTCTCCAAAAGGCTATCTATCTCTTTGTCTTGGTATATTATGTTTATTTTTATTTTGTCATAGATTTCACTAATTTTTGTTTGTTTGTTGGTGTAGTTGTTACTTTAGACAGTTTTTGTTGTTATTGGTTTTTTCTTTTCTATTTACAGCTACACATATATGTGTTTTCTTTTGTTTTTCGGTTGCTTTGCTACATTGTTTTCTTTTTCGGGGTTTAGTATTAACACCAACCACCACCCTCACCCTCCACATCAATCTATCTTTTTCGCACTCTCAACTGCTATCTCTTTGTGCTTTTTACAAAAATTCAAAACCTGCTTAAAAATACATGCATACACACGAACCCACTTGTTTATTTAGTCTTGCCTTGTTGCATTGTTGTTATTGTTTGTTTTTTAAATAAACTGTAGAGGAATTTTTGTGCTTCGAAAACAGATCTCATTCTTGTATTTTTATTTTGGTTTTGCTTTTATTTTTTTCGTTTATTTCTTATTTTGTTTTTGCAAAAAGCCGGTTCTTTTTGTTATTTTTAGTTCGTACCGATTTTGCTTGTAAACTATGAATGACTTTTGTTGTTGTTTTGTTTGTTCTCTTAGCTATTGCTTTTTTATTTTGTTTTGTATCATCTTGCTGTTGATTGTTGTTGGTTGTCAGTGCAGTTTTTCTTCTTCTTCAAATTTCATGTGTTAAATGACTGCGTTGGGTCGAGTGGGTGGCTGTTTGTCTGCTTGTTTTTGCTTTGAACGCATTTTAACTGCAAGGAATGTTTCTCTTTGTTTTTTAGTTCACAGTAAATGTTTGCCAGGGTTGTTGAACTTTTTCTTTATTCATTTGCACTAAAAAGTTTAAAGTTCTTCAATATATTTATCGATATAAGAACGGGCCATTATAAATTTGATTATTCTTGATATTTAACAAATAACAAAAGACTTTGGTATGCAGCTCTAGAATGGTCTATAAAGGCATGGAAAACCAACATTTTGTTGTAAGGGAAGTGCTCTACTGAATTTCATAGGAGCTTTACTAATAGAAGCAAATCTCGCCCGTTTTATTTTGAATCTCGGTTAATCCTTACAGTATAGTTCTTTCTGGGAATCTTGTTTGGATGCTAAGCTGCTTCATTTAGTGTTACTGCGTGCATTATCCCCGTTAAGAGCAATAGCCCGGGGACTTAAAAGAAGGCTAGAGAAATTAGTAGGGAAGTTATGACAAAATCAAAGGACATTGGACGTAGTCGATGAGTGGTGAATAAGTACATATTGTGTTCAATCCTGGGCAGACATGATTGGTTGTGAGATTGTCAAGTAACCACCGCTTATAAGTTGCTTCTATATATTCAAGCTCTTAATTCCGACCTATTCCATCAACAAGTCCACCGTCTGAGGGCAGTAATCGTCCACATGTGCCCTGATATGTCCAAGAGCAGAGGAATTTGTTTCACGAACACAATTTCAATCCAGATTAAGTATAATTTCAATCCGGATTAAGTATTAATCGCCTGAAGTCATGATAGCTTATTTTAAAGGTTTTTCTCTTTTATTTATATAGTATGGAACAGAACAGAAATTTGTATCCTTGTTCATTCTTCTTCGTTGGCCTATATTGCCCGTAGTTTTTATTTGTTAAGTATAAAACAATTCAGACTTGACCTGACCTTGATAATATAATTATAAAAGGGCTAAACAAACCAATACTTTGTATGTGGGAAAAATTGTTTCATTATAAGACTCCATCTTTCTAGCATCCCTACATTTAATTTTGGCAGAATAAAGACTTCTTTTCCTTTCGTTATACATATACATATATTTTTTTCTATTTTCCTTTCATTAATCTCTTGCTTTTATCAAATTATAAAATCTTTATACTGTCTTAAGGACTTATTTATTCTGTAATCCGTACGCCAGCAATTTAATTTAAATCAATATTCCATAATTCAAGTTCAGTATTACACACTTATAGACTACAGACTAATCTATACTCATGCTAAACGATGAGGTCATTTTATTTTTTAACAACACATTAAACAATTATTTAATAAAATGAAACAACAAAAACAAATTCCCTCACACACAATAAACAAATTAAGCAATGAACACAAATACAAAGCCGCTGCATTATTACACATATGTATGTACTGCAGGTTAAACTTTTATTAATTGACCAAAAATATTTTCTTTCTTACTTTCATTTTTTAAGGTATAATCATACGTTTTTTGGGTGAAGCCAATACAGAATGGTCGGAGATACGTAAAGTAACGAATAGCGAAGGACGAGAAGAAGATGAGACCACCACTTTTAAAGGCCATGAGGAATACTTCCAAATACAGTATTATTTATTGGGTGGCAAAAATAGTAAGTCAATACACTTTACACTCATATATGTATGTACTTTGTTTCCTTTTTAAATAAAATCTTTTTTTTATTTAAAATCATAGGTGGTGAAATAGAATTGCCTGCTGGTACTCATACTTATCCCTTTACCTGTGCTTTGCCACCTACTTTACCTTCTTCGTTTGAGGGTGAATTTGGTCATGTACGCTATACCATTAAGGTTACACTGGATAGACCGTGGAAATTTGATCAGGATATGAAAATGGCTTTTACAGTTATATCCCCTGTCGATTTGAATTTAAATCCACGTGTTAAAGAACCTTTCAAATTGGAATTGGAGAAAACATTTTGTTGTTTCTGTTGTAAATCGGGTCCTTTATCGGTTATTACCAGTATACCAGTTACCGGTTATGTTTCGGGTCAAATAATACCCATAACATGTGAATGTGATAATGTCAGTAATGTAGGCATTAATAAGGTTAAGTTTGTTCTACGCAAACGTGTAACGTTCCAGACTACCCAGCCAAGGGCAGAGAAAAAAGACACTAAAGTTACTATAGCTGAACTAAGTATTGGTCCCGTATCGGCTGGTGAATCGAGAACATTTTCGCAGCAATTAGAAATACCAGCACTGCCGCCAACTAATCTGGTCAATTGTGGCATTATTAGTTTGGATTATGATTTGCATGTAGAATGCGATGTTAGCGGACCTCATCGTAATCTAACTGGTAATATACCCATTACTTTGGGTACTATACCGTTGGCTTCATTTAAACCACCTGCACCTTATACGGATGTACCGGCTCAAGTAGTACCCCAACAGCCATCGGATGATCCCTCAATGGCGCCCACACAACCTGTAAGCCCTGCCAGTCCTCCAGAAGGTCAAGGAGGCGCCATGGGCTGGAACGTAGCTGACAGTGCTGGCGGTCAATTGTATCCGAATATACGTAAGTTTTATGAGCTTAAAAGGAAAAAATTGAAAAAACCTAATTTTGTTTCTTGTTTTAGCTCCTCCCCAATTTGTGGAGACGCAATTCAGAGCTCCCAAAATAACTGGCCGTGATGATTCCGAACATACAAAAGTGATAGGCGAAGCCGAATTTGCTCCACGTTATCCTACATTTCAATTTAATCCCACCGCTCCCACTATGTAAATGAAAAGGCCTGTTTTGTTTTTAAAATTCCACAAAAAGAAAAAGGGATTTTATGGTGACTTTAAAAAGCTTCAAAAGGAATTTATATTGAAAACATAAGACGCACAAATTTCTCTGCCGTTTTCTTTTTTTTAAACAGAATTAGATTTTAGAATTTAAATGTCTCGGAAAAGTTTATTCAAAATCTCATTATAAATGATATTATTTTTGTTTTTACCTTTATTATAAAATTAAAAAAAAAACATTTTCGAAGTCATTTTTGATTTGATTTCGTTTTAAAAAGGCATTTAACACCGTCCGTTCTTTTTTTATTTGTTTAATTTTATTTCTTTTCTATTCATGAATTTTCCTTAAGTTTGTCAACACCGACATCAATGAGAGTGCCTAAGAAAAGCTTATAAAGTTTTTTAAATCTTATATTAGTTTCCAATTTTAAATTTGTCAAACTCTACTATTAAAATAAATTTAAAAAGTAACGAAAAATAATAAAAATAAAATATTTTTTGTATAAAAAAAGTATTTCAAACGCTTCCATTTAGAAAAAATTAAAAAAAAATAAATTCAAACTAAAATTAAAACAATTTTAAATGTGCATTAAATTATAACTAAAAAAAAACTATATTATATTATTACTCTGTATGTATACTTGTTTTATATTTTTCTTTCTTTCTCTGTTTTAAAACAAACAAAATTCAAAATAAATAGAAATTGTATAATTTTTTTATAAACTTAAAAAAAAAAACTCTGAGTATCCTCTAATCGTAAGCGCATAATAAATCAATAGACGGTAAGCGAAGAGGCATCTATTTAAGCTTTACCTCGCAGCCCGAAGATCTTACTTGTGTGGGTCCTTCTCATCAGTAAAGCATTCCGAGATGCAAGCAAAGATGAGTGACTGGGCACTAGGTAAGGTAGACTTAAAACCCAACCAATCTCTTAAAACCAAGGCAATGAAAACAAACACCAAAAGTAAGGACAATTTGTTATACAGAAATGGAATCGATCATATAAAGAGCATAGCGTCTCAAGGTTTAATTAATCAGATTGTATCGGAAGTGTAAATTATTGGTCTACTGCTATCCGACTGCCTGCTGAATCTACACATTTAATCTAAGTAGAGGTCACAGCCGCCCCTACTAGGAGGATGGAAATTACATTCGTCTTTTATGGCTTGCTAAAGTTTAACGGATGTTAAAAACTTCGCTTGTGAAATTTTCCAAGTGGACTTGATTGTCAAAGATTAGGACTGTTCACGTAAGTACTCTGTAAGACAAGAAAATCAAAATTTGTAATACCTGTCTAATTAAAAAAAAATTAACTTTACTTCCCTATGACGTCCAACCATTGGTTGTAACTGACCATGTATTATGTATACTGAATTTGAATCTGTTTATAAGGACAGAAAAAACTTCTGCAAAGAATGAGTTCTTCATAGGGATAGTGCGGCTAAAGAATGAATTATCGCTGTAATGTATTGAATGATCCCCTGGTCCCTCGATGACTTACAATTTGCTCTATTAGTAAGACGGATGCTACGAAAAAATATATGATTTTCGAGTATAAATTCCTATACTTCGCTAGAATGCAAAATCAGGCCTCATTGCGACGTTGCTCTAGTGCTTAATAACCTGCTATCATTAATAAGCACCTTAAAAATTCTACAAATAACTTTTGTTTTTTTTTTCGTAAACGATGGCCTTTGTTGCCAGAATTCCTACCTATAAAATAGTTACAACAATTGTGTTTTGTAATTACTAAATAAATAAATAAGCAATGCAATGAATTGCTTCAATAAACACAATTCAAATAAACAAATTCATCATTTTCCGTAATATTTAAGTGTCAACACAGATTAGAGAAGACATTATCTGAACAATTTTATTTTGCTAATAAACTTGTTTAAACACACGAAGTGATAACAAACTTATTTTATTGTGCTAGTGCATGAATTTGATGTATCACGACAATAAGTTTATAATTAATTTACAATTAAAAAATTTCCTCTTTCTAAGCATTATCGCACAGGTTTTGAAAATTAGAAAAATACTGTGAAACAATTTCTGCAAAGAGATCTGACAATTTGTCAATTGTGGCAATATACTGTTTAATCTCCTTTAAATGGTTCTATCGGCAACATAAGCAATAGATGTAAATAATAAGATGAAAGCTGGGTAATATCTAGAGTACATCACAATGAATGTCATCATGTTTTTGTCTTCCTCAATAAATGATAAGTCATCCATATACGTTTGCAAAACTTTATTATAATCACTAGATTCTTGACTTTAAAAAACAAATACATATAAAAAGAAATTATTTCTTATTGTTGGTATCTCTGGGCTGGACATGTATCATGACCTTGATGGCGCCACCTAAACCCTTACGAGCTGTCTCAAAGGCCTGAGCGGTTTCGGTGATGTCGAAATGATGGGTAACCAAACGTTTAGCATTCACTTTACCGGAAGCTACTAAAGCTAATGCGGCGGCATAACTAGAGGCAAACGAGAGAAACATAAATAACAAAACAACTTTTAAACAAAATTAAATAGGCAAACTTACTCATTACAATAGCGGAACACGCCGCGTATATCCACTTCACGTGCTAAGGCATGTATTAAAGGAACTTTTGTTTCAGAAGCAGCCATGCCTACAATAACACAAGTACCACCAGGTTTTGTGGCCTACAAAAAGCAAAAACAATGAAAAAATTAGTTTTAATTTCTTGAAACCTGTCGGAATAAAACTTACATAAATGCCCATACTTATGGTAGATTCGGCACCGCAACAGTCTATTGACTTATCAGGTTGGCCGCCCAGAAGCTGCTCTACCTTTTTGGCCGAGTCTAAAGCAGTGTCATCTTTAGACATTAACAATGTATGTGTGGCCCCCAATTCCTTGGCCACATCTAAGCGCTGTTGCACCAAATCTGTTATAATAACCTCGGAGGCGCCCATTGACTTGGCCACCAACAAAGTAACTAGACCTATAGGCCCCGCGCCCAAAATCAATACATTTGAACCTAAACCAACTCCAGCACGACGACAGGCATGTACACCCACCGACAAAGGTTCTAGAAGAGCACCCTCTTCCATGGTTACATGATCGGGTAGTTTGAAGCAAAAATCAGCAGCATGTTTGTAATAACGGCACAGGTTACCATCATAAGGTGGCGTGGCACAGAATACCATGTCAGGACACAAATTATATTTGCCAGTTTTACAAAACTCGCATTTGTAACAGGGTACACCGGGTTCAATGGCACAACGGTCACCTACCTTAAGATGTTTGACTTTGGCACCCACTTTAGCTACTACACCGGCCGCCTCATGACCAATAACCATGGGTTTGGTTAAGACAAAGTCACCTATGCGTCCATGCACGAGATAATGGACATCCGAACCACAAATGCCAACACAATCCATAGCCAAGAGGACCTCTAAAGGAAGAAGTATTGATCATGAATTCATTTCTATATTTTAACATTAACAAGGTGTAACCTACCATGGTCAGCAATCTCTGGAATAGGACGTTCTTCCTGGAACAGAAAGAAAGAGGAAGAGGGATTAGGTTGTTATTTTTGAAATAATTTGTATAAAGAGAAAGAAGAATTACCATATAAGGGAATGTTATGCCCTATTAGAGCATTGTATTAAGTAGCCAAACAAATGGAAACAGCTTCGATGGGATGAGATTAGATGTCTTAAAGTGGAGCCGGAGGCTGTGTAGAATTTGAGTATGTTGCACATGGTAGTGATAATTACCATGTTAGGATGATGGGAGACAATTCTAGCAAGAAATTTCTCAGCGGACATGTAACCTTACAAATCAAGGGGGTGACAAAATACTGCGCAACCACACAAAATATTAAAAGAAGATGGAGCGATTTGGAGGCTTCATACTCTTTTAAGAGGACTAGTGGGACAGAAAGAGGGGTGTTTGGACCCAAAGCGAAAAGTTCGGAAGCCATGAAGAAATTCGCGAGTATCTTCCAAGCAGAAGTCTAAGCCATCGAAAGATGTGCTCAAGTCAGAAAATACAAACGCGGATATATAGAAGTACTATTATGGGGAAATATTCTCTGAAATACATTCCAATTAAAAGTTTGACGATTTTCCAAATAATTATTTGAAACTGAAAATTATTTGCTCATTTGAACTTCTTTTTTTTTTAGTTTGTGTTACATTTTGAATAATTGAATAATTAATAATAATTTCAATAGAATATTAAGTTAACATGTCCCTCATAAGTTGTATACAGTCGGGGAAATAACTGATTTGAGATTAATGGTCGATAAAAACTGGGTGCGCCGTGAAAGCTTCCCCTTGCAAGCTCTTTGATCCGGGATAGAGAAGAGACTGATCCTATTTTTCCTATTTAAATTAATTAGAAATTTTTTCCTATGACAGCAATGATAGATTAAATTTGATTCAACTCGTTCTGGATCAGAGATACATATTTTTCCCCCTTTCTTTTCTAATTAAGATGCTCACTAGGGTGTGTTTTATTTGACATTGAAATTTATTAGAAAGAGATTTATATACACACGTGTGTAGGTACATATATATATGTATTGGCTTTTAAATAAATTTATTTGAATTAGAAATTATGCAATTTTTATTTTGATTCAATAGGAAAACTTTAGAAATAAATTTAGAAAATAAATACAAATACAATAGAAAACATGTATATATACACATATGTATATATGTACGTGCATGCATATACTATTTAAATATGCAAAAAACGTTAAAAATTCTTAAAAACAACTGAATTTTTGTTTTTATTATTCAAATATTCAAACAAATAATTCTAAATTCGAAAAACGTATTCCAGTATAAGAGGCACATAACGGGTGAATTTTTTTGCAATACCAAAAAATATTTCAATAAAAATTTGTGTGATGTTTGGAACTGTATTCAACAACGAAGCACATTTTTGACTCAAATAACAAACAGAATTGGCGAATTTAGCGTGAAAACCCAGTCTACACGGGCAACCGATTGATTGATTAGGGGACTATTGAAGCAATCAAGAAATCTGTGACATTTAAAATTTGAGTGGAGTATTCCAGTTTTCGAAAAGGGTGTCCAAATTCATACTGAGTTATTGCTAATTGGTAGGAAAGGGTCAGACACGTGGCTGAAATTCCTACCAAACAAACTCCTACAAATGGTAAGTCCAGAATAGACAACTTCAGCAAGCTTTTCATTAGAAAGAACGGTTGAATTCGCAAAAAGTCGGACTATTTTACTGTAGCAGTGCTGCGGAAACGTGTGCAAAAGTAAAACACCAAATTAACTTCAGGAAATTTCAAGACGGTTTGCTTTTCAACGGATGTGGTAACGAAATTTTCACAAAACAAAGTATCGTATGATAATTACTGACTTTTATAAACAGATACTTTGGACTTGGTTGACATATAGCTGCAATAAGATGGCGCTGTATGTCACACGGTACGCAATATCTTGAACATATTGAGATGTAAGCAATCAATTTTACGTTTTAGCCACTAAGGTCATGTGATTTACCCCTATTAGACTATTTTATATGGAGATACGTGAAGTCTCTTCACGTGTACAAAGGCAAGCCAGCCACAACTCCATCACTAAAAGGCAACATTACTACTACAATTTGTGAGATCCTAATAGATATGCTGGAAAAGATGTGCATTGGGGATCGCGGAGGTTAAATAACGGAATTGGCAGTCGCCTCAAAAAGCATAGCTACTTCAGCCGTATAAGCTCTCGTTGTAATAACTCCTTGATGGCATTTTTCAATGCCAGGTGTGGATTTTATCCAAATCTCCATTGGTTAGACACGTTCTGTTAATAATTCTGGGTGCCCAAGAATCATTTGTCCCATATTCGTAAATGGCATTCAATAACAGAGAAAAATGTTCTGTGGGTGCCCTATTTTTCTTCATTACATTACAGCTTTTGCACAAGTTGTTGTTGAGTGTTCTCAGCCTCTATACAGGATACAGAGTTCCGTTATATGTAAGTGATATGAGGTTCTTAACACGGTCATTAGCCCAATAATGTTGTATTCAAAAGGATTTCCTTTAAATTTCTTTGTTTCACTTTGATTGAAATCGAATTTTCAAACGAATTCTATAATACCACACGTTTTACGCCACAATTTGTTTCAATTACAGAATGTCACTATCAATCAACCTTGAACGTAGAGTCTCATCAGACTCATACATACCTACAGTTGATAACATTTAGCGCTTAATTTGCATCAATTTACGGGAAACTATAAGGGGTGTGTCACACGTCATACAAAAACCAATGAAGCAATTCAAAACAAAAATTTGAGCCTTAAAATATTTATTATACAATAAAAATTCAAATTATACCCGTGCAGTATTTAATAACTACGATAAGGTGAATATTTATAAAATTTTTTAAATGGAAGCTTTTAAAACTTACCAGCTTTAGATCCTCGATACCATTTAAAACAGCAGTTAGATTGGGTTGAGCCATTTCACTTTGTTTTTTTTCTTTTATTTTAATTTGTAAACTTTTCTAAAAGATTTCTACGCTCCTCACGATTCTAAAGTTTTAATTAAACTGAATTGTCTAAATATAAATCCAAAAATAAAAACAATTTTTCTAAATTAAAACAGCTGATTTAATTTGTTCTATTTCTATAAAATACACATAAAGAGAGAGAGAAACTTGAAGCGTTATTAGACTGCCGGTATTTTAGAAGATCCCATGTGGAAATGTTTGCAATACATGGGCAGCAAAAAATATTTAAATTTTATAAAAATATTGATATTTTCTTTATTTTCATATAATAAATCAAATTAATATTAATTAAATAATTTAAAATAATAATTTAATAATAATATTAAATAAATATTCATTACGCCTAAGTTCCATAAGTTGTTAAATTTCCAATTGGGTCTTTGTATTTGCTTGACATTAAAATGTCTCTTCCGTGTTTTCTCGCCACAATAAGCTACTCTCATTTACTCTCTGTTTACACACACAATGTTTAGTAGTGGTTATTAAGAATAGGAACAAATAATCGCACAAATTTGTACACACAAATTAAAGGAGAAGAAGAAGAGATAATATACAAGCTCACAAATTAGAACGAATTACTGCAATAAGCAAAATAAAATAGCAACAAATTGAGTGTTAGGCTACATGAATTCAATCGGTGTACACGGTGCACAGGTAGGTATGGAATCATTCCCCTGTTTTGGCCAAAGGCACGTTGAAATCGTTACGTATCTAACAATGAGAACCTGTACTACAGCGGCGCTTTGCGTTCAGTTGAATTTAAGCCCGTTGCATATGGAAATTTGGACTAGAGCTTATTATACTATGGTTAGAATAACGGGAGACAAGGCTGACATGAGTTTCGTGATGACCATCGTGACCTGGCTAACCGTCAGCTACTCGGTTCAGTTTCTTCCAGCAATCATTATCGAGACAGAGTAATAAGAGAGAATGGAGCAATTTGGAAACAAAAACATGGGTGCGAAGTAAGTAATGGGCAAGGAGTTATCTTAATTGACCTTCGAACTGGATTGGGACTTACATTATAAGGAATCAGTAGACCAAAAAGGTTGCTGTGCTCTAGCACCTCTACAAGACAATAATAATAATAGTAGACTACATAGACACGACCAGAGAGGTTAGATTAGATAGTGTCAGAGAAAAAAAATTAATAGCTAGGGAATGTTATCTTAGAAACGTTTTTTGCACAATAGTTAAATAATTAAATGACAGTTTAGTTTCGTTTAGATTAAAAAAGTTTGTCTTTTTAATTAAATTTTCTTCGTTTTAGTTTTGGCATTTAGTCGACATTGATATTCTTGAAGTATTTGTATGTATGCATGTGTACTTGGAAATTTACATATTTAGGTATTAATCTCTTTTAAATATTTTTCGGTTTTTAATTTTCAAATAACTTAATACAATACAATGTAATATAATAATAATATGTAATAAATAGTTATAAAATCTTTAAATTTCTGTTTTAATTAAAAATCTAAATTTTTAATTTTGTTTGAAAAATATGCACATACTCGTTTTGTTTCAATAAAATAAATGCTTATTTTTATTATTATTTATTTTTTAATTTAAATTTTTAATATATTTTTTGTGTAAATAATTAAATGCTTTTTAATTAAATGCTTTATTTTCATTTTTATTATTTTTTTTTTAATTTAATTTTTGGTATAATTTATAATTACTGACTGAGTTTCTTAATGGAACTTAATTTGGTCTTTAATAGGATAATTTGGAATCTTTCCTTAAACTCTGGAAAAAATTCTTAAAGAAGAATATTTTATTTTAACGCATTTTAAATTCATTTTCTTTTTTTTTTTGTCAACTTATTTTGTTAAACTTATTTTTATAATACAAATGATACAATTTTACATTTGAAATGTAATCTACATAAACCTTAAACTTTAAGATAAACTATTATAATACAAAATATTTAAAATAATAATTTATTTATTTACTTATCATAATAATAACACTGTGCTGCAAAAATCAAATACCCATAATTTTACTACAACACTTAATGATCACTAAAATGTGGGGAGTTTGCCCTACAGAATAAGTTTAATAAGAGGAAAAATAAACAATAACAAAACAAAAATTACAATAACAAAGAATTAAAATTATTACGATAACAAAATAACATACAAAAAAAAAATAATAATAAACGAATAATAGTAGCAATAACAAATCAACAGTACGAGTTGTATACCGAATATAAATAAAGCGAAAGATAACGTTGTCAGAGATTTTGTAATACAAAACGTTGTATAACTGCTTTCTGAGAGTTTTTCCGAAACGATTTACACTAATAAGCAAAGGGCAGCTAGATTTACTTATATATAAATAATAGCAGAACTTTCAGACAAACGATACGGACTTACATCAGTACGGATTGCACTAGTAGTACAATTACATGATGTGATCTTACTGACAATTCGAGAGAAGAACTACCATAACAGATCTCTTCTCCACACTCGACTTTTAACAGCCAAAGGTGCACAGATATATTTTGGAGGCTAAAGGAAAAGATCGACACATCGAGCTATCTGATGAAGATAAGATGCGCTCTAGATCCTTGATTTCTGGAGGGATGCACTGGTGAAGAATCGCACCTCTAACACCAGAAAACATCATGGAGATGATAAAATAAAAAGAGAACTGGAAATGTTTGGCAAGATTTTGGCAGTAGCTACCCGAGCATATTGTTTTTTCTCAATTTTCGTTTGTTTAAGGAACTAGGCCTACCGTAAAGCTATTCCTCTATATTTTTCTTGTTTACTGCAGCAAGTAATAAGACAATAGGGTTGATTTCATCTGGTGATTCCTGAAAATTTGAGAAAGAATTTTTCTGGTCGTTACGACTAATTACTACAAAGGTGTTCCTTCTTTGATACGGTTTTCAAGCCTAACAAACCAATTTGTTATACTCCTCTCTGTTCTTGGACTCTTGTAAAATCACTTTGTGGTCTGAGAATTTATTTTTATTTCCTTAATCTAAGTGATCGTAATAAATTATGGGCACATCCATACAATGTGAAATACAATCCTAATGAAGTAATTGAGCAAAACCTAATGTTACAATGTGGCACAGTGTAATTATAATACTTATACATACTTATTTTGTTTTCTTTTTTAATTTTAAATGTTGTATATACAAAATCATTTTTTAAATTGTTATTGTTTTCTTCTGTATATAATATGGTTTGAAAATTGTTTAGCTAAGCTTTCAAATGATATATGTTCGTATGCACGTATGTCTGTAAGAGAATTTCTAGGTTATTTTTTATAATTTTTTTCATTCTTTTTGGGAATAAATTTTCTTTTTCTTTAAGGATTATGGAAATTTTTTAACATTTCTTTATAGATTTTTTTTTGTTGTATCACACATTAATTTTTATTTTTTGGTTTGTTGTTGTTGTTGTTTTTAAATGTTAAATATTTTCTGCATTTGATATTTTAAAAGAAACCGCCTTTAATTTCTTATTTTTATTTTATATGTCCGTAGGCCTGTTTAAGATTAAAATTAAAAAAGAAAATTGAAAATCTTTTAATCACATTTATCACCTCTGGTTCCAAAGCCATTAACGACGTTGCTCTGCTCTTTTTCCCCTTAAAGCGTTAATTCCTCATTGGAAGTTTGGATTTCCAAACGTGGCTGTTGTGTTGCCACCACAGTTTCTTGTCGTATATCGGTAAGTATAACCACTTCGTAGGGACTACAATCGGAGAGATGTAATATCGAGCAAAGCCAACCATAAAAACCCTTCTCAATGTCAGCAATTTCATTGCACCAAGCCGAAAAATGTATGCTCAGTTGTACAAATCCGGCATATAGGCCCAAACCCAAACTACATAACACTATGTAGATAGGATATGCTGCCACTAATATGGGTGACATCAAGAGCCGCACAATAATGGATTTCTCTTCATGCATGTAATTGAAAACATTATACCAGGTTATAGTGCCTATATAAAACGAATATATGCTGGATATCAGGGTAACAAACGGCCAACATATTATGGACAGTAACAGTACATGTAGCCCAGCATTGAACGAGCAGCGGCAGCATTTTTTATTTTTTTTATTCTCAATTTTCATGGCTTCATTATTGATTTTCTCCAATTCATCTCGGCTAATATTTAATTGCAAATCAAAGCTTTGACCCTTCTTCTTGCCTCTTTTTATAGTACCCGTCATAGTTAAATAGTTGGCATTTTCAGCTGATTTCTTGCTGATTTGATATCTTTCCAACGATTGATCGTAAGTGTTTAAAACACTTGTTTCGCCCGACTCTAGATCCTCGTAATTTGTTTGATCCGGTGAATTGCGTGCACTGCGCAATTGTGCGAGATCGGTGCGTATATTGACACGTTTCTTGGAACCCGAACGATTACTTAAGCAATCGTGCGACTTGCTTAGTTTCACATCCAAACTACTTTCCGAATAGCTGGAGGGTGTAACTGTTGATGATTCGTGGCGATTAGTGGATTTGGTGCCCTGGGAAACAGATTCGAAATTGTTGAGTTCATTATCGTCGACATAGATATTATCTACAGATTGGGCCGATTTAGGTGATTTAACCGATTTATCATCGGAGTTTTTCAGCGGTATTTGAGGCAGTGGTTGTTTATTCTTCAGCAATAGTTTCGTATTCAAGAGATCTTCTTCTAAAACATTATTGGATGGTGAGAGTTTTTGGCGATTCTGTAAGAGAAGTAATTTCAAAAAAATGTTAACATAATGTGGGTAAATAAATAGGCCACAGATAGATACATTAAATACATAGGTCTTCACTTGAGGGTATAAAAATGCAATTAATGTTCCTAATAATTTTGAAATATTGTCGAATTCAAGACAATCCTAGAAGTTTTTCCATCGACATAATCGATAGGATAAGAAAACTTAGTAAAAATGGCATGGTAAGGTCCTCTGAGCTAAAATTCCTTACCAGTATATCACATACAACAATCCAATACATTTTCACAGTAAACGTTCTTACCTAAGCAAGGACACATGACAACCCTACCATCCTAGAACCTTCTAAAGTAAACCTGTAGCTGGAAAAGCTTTTCTAGTTACCACCTTTAAACAAAGCAATAAAACAATAAAAAGATGGGGAGATACTTTGCCCTATGCTCTGTAAATAGGCCTCTTAATACAAAAATAAATGTGTTCTATTAATAAAGAAAATATTGATTATGCTCTTACCTGTACGTTGGCAATGTGATCGACATAATTTTGTGTTCCATTTTGCTTCTTATTTGTTTGACGTTTACGTGGCGGTATAAAAACTGGGCGTTCCTTGACCACATTTATGTCACAACAATTTTCATCATTTTTACTAACCATTGTGCAAACACCTTTAAAATATCTATTTTATTATAATTATTTTCGGTTTTATTTGTTTTTTTTACTAATTTGTTTAAAATGGCATTAGATTTTGTAATAATTTCAACACTTTTTAATATGTAACATATAAATGCATTTGAACTTAAAGTAGGACGTTTTCATCGGTTTTAAATTGGCTTAAGTGGTACGAGTATTTAAAATATGATTTTTATCCACTACATTCTAATTTTATTGAATATTTTCTCTTACATTTTAAGTAATTCCTTATTTGTTTACATGAATTAAATACTTTATTATGCTTTTTACTAAATTACATATAAATTTTGTATGTTTTATTTGTGCGAAAACGCCTTGTTTTTATGGCTTTCTTATTAAGTGCGTGTGTCTGTCTGTCTGGCTTATTGGCTTCTATATCGTATCCTTTTCATTTGACTGATGATGCTGTTTTTGTAAGAGAATGCGCTTTGCTATTGATTTTTCCTCATTGTGAATTGCATGTCCTTGTAACGTTTTCTTATTTGTTTACAATTTGCCACTTCACTTTCCTGCTCTTTATTTACACTCTCACTTCCAGCTTCGCTCTCTACCTCTTCCCACTTTGTTTTACATTTCTACAAACGCTTTTATTAAATATATACACTCATATTTACATAACTCTCATTGTTTGTAATGTCAATTTATTTTTACTCTCTGTTATGAAAATAACTAACTGTATTTTTCTATTTCTCTCACATATGTTTAGACCCTACCAGAACATAACTAGTCAAATAACTAGTTATTTGACCGTAAAGTGTGACGTATAAACTAGTCACAACTTCCCATCAAGTTATTAAGGGCAATGTGAAAAACTTTACGTAAACATTCGTGTACATGTGATTTTGCTTCTCTTTCTAACATATGAATTTTTTCGACTGTAAAACATATATCTAACCCGCTCACTCTTTCTTTGTTTTTAAGTTACAAATGACTAGTTTACTAGTCACAGTTTACTAGTCAAACTTGTTGACTGTTTACGAGTCATTTAACTAGTTAACTGTGACTAGTCATTTAACTAGTCAACAGTGACTAGACATTTGACTAAATTGAAAATGAAAAATTTTTTTGTTTCCATATATTTTTATTATAAAATTTTAATACACATACATAATATAATATAATATTTAATATAAATATAATATAAAATAAAACATTGAGAAAAAAATAATCAGAAAACAGGCTGGTTTAGCTTTAACAGTACGAGTCTTCTATACGGTTTTTTACCCTCTTCTTCTCAGCAGTCTTTTTGGCGGTCCTTTGAAGCAGCAGCTAACAATTTGAATGAACCAGAAGCACCCTTACCTTTAGTTTGGATTAATTTTCCACTGGTAACAGCACTCTTCCAATCAATGGAGCGAATTTTTGGGCATCTACCTTATATGTGCTGGTGACGTATTTCTTGATAGCTGGCGAAGATGAGCTTCCATGTTCCTTCAAGGTTTAAATGGCAGCATCAATTGGTAGACTATACAAAAAAGTAACCAAAAATTAGAGGACTTCAAATTCACAAATAAATCACACAAAAGAAAACACTTACCTTCCTTGTAGCATGTCCAACTTCTTACTCTTCTATCCGTATAGAAAAGCTTAAAAAAATTCGATTCACTTTCCTTTTTTTCCTTTATGTTTCTATTTTTTCCACAAACTTCTTATTATTCAATTTTTCACATAATTATAAACTTTTGTTTTCAAAGCCTACTACGATTGAGTTTTTGAAATTAATAAATATTAACAAATACATCTCTGAAGCATAAAAAGTCAAATAAAAACTACATGTGTAGTAGTAAGTAAGTTTTGTATGTGTTAGTTTCGGTTATTAATTTCTTGTAGGGGAGTTGTTGTACTAGAAAAGTGGCATTTAATGAAGGCTTGTTGTGAATGATATGAGAAAAAGAAAACAAATGTAATCGTTAATACATGGTAAATGTCAAGTATAATATTCAGTAAAATAAACAATAATAAAATCACAATAAATGCAAAAATAACAGCGTGCAATATGGCTAAAGAAGCTTTTTTTCTTAGTTATGAAAAATAGCCAACTGCTCCTTTTTGCTACAGATGTATGTATGCGGAACAAAATCTTTATTAAACCTTACCAGAATACATCTTAAGAACCTAGTAGAGGTTATAACAAGAAATTGTTGCCTGGGTACACACACTCGGAGGTTGGAAATATCTCCCAACAACATCTGCAGAAGCTGTATTAACAAGAAAGAAGAGGAGAGTAAGTAGATTTTTATCTTTTTATTACATTTTTAACGATTTTATATTTTTCCTGTTAATAATTTTTTTTCATTATTTAAATTGTTTAAATTTTTCCTGTGTATTAAAATTAAGCATACAATTATTTGATATAAATAATGTGGCAACATTTTTGGAACATATTAAAAATGAGAAAGAGAGAGCAAGTTATTCTTTTTGAGAGAACTATTTATTAAAGTTGTTTTTGTTTAATAACAACTGTTGGTGTTTTCCTTTTTCATTTTCGCTATAAACAAACTTAACGGAGCTTTAAAATTTTAGTTATCATTTATTAAGCAAAGATATTAGACGTTGATAGAGTGCTAATTGGAAAGAAAATAATATTAACGATTAAAAAAATAACTTAACTTGGCGAGGGGTGCGTGTGCTTTAAAATAGTTGTTGTTTGTGTATAATATAGGCAAGCGAATTCTTTCAATCATAGGGAAAATTATTGAATTTATTAATAATTTTAAAAGGAACAACAACATGAAAACCAGCATATAAAATTTCAAGGTTATTAAGTTGTGTTTTAAATATAATAGTAAATAAAAAAATAGAAAAAATCTAAATAATTTAGTGGAAACGTTTTAAAGTGTATTTAAGTGTACGTATTATAGTGAAATATTTTAATAAAAAGAAGTTGTTATTTGTTTAACTAAAAGGCAAACAAACAAATCAAAATGGAACGTATTTTGCGTGGTATCATGCGTTATCGTAATACAACACGTGAGCAAATGGTACGAGAATTTCAAAAAGTTCGCGATAACCCAGAGGTGAGTAAAGAAATGAATAAATAGCGGCTCCATATTGGTTTGCATTTCAATATAAAAACAATTCATTAGTAATTGGACAGAATGCAACATGTTTTATATTGTCTCATTCATCTTATTGGTTTGTTTACATCACAGCCTTTATCTTATAAAAAACGAACAACAAAACAAGTTTTATGATCATTATTTCTTTTTATTTGTTTTCTCTCTATATTACTATATTCTTTGCTTATGCATCATTTCATTTGTTTTATTTGTTATTGTTTTTATTTTCATGTTTCTTTTCATTATTTTCTTTATTATTTCTGTGTATGTTGTTGTTGTATTTATGATGAGCTAATAATATTATTGTTGTTATTTATGCATTTGTTTTCATTACCGCCCATTCCTTTCTCATCTTACACACGTGTTGCTATCACCCGGCTGCATGCAAAACATACACTCTCATCACTTTTGTTTACATTTGTTGTGTGCCTTTCTCTTTGTAAACGAAATTGAATTTTTATTTCTTTTTTCACTTGCCGCAACTGATGTTCAAAGTTCTTTTAAAGTCTTATTTATAAAATGAAATTATGATTATAAAATGCTTTTAATTAAATTGAAAAAATAAAGAAGCAGACAACAGACAGTTCATTAAACTGTTTAAGAATTTAATTTCAAGAATTTCAACACGTCATGTATGAGAAAGTTTGATTTGAAAGTTGTTTATGTGAAGGATGGAAAGTGGAAATGCAATTAAAATTAATTAAAGTGTTAAACAAATATTATTAGAACTTTTAAGGTAAGAATTTATTCATTTTTCTTGCATGAAATTTAATGTTTTATTTATCGAAATTGGATTGATTTAATTCAAGACAAATACGCAACGTTCTGTATCGGGTTCACTTTTGGGAGGTTTTTTTTATTATGCCTTTTTTATAAACGGTGATCCATTTTTCGGTCCACAGAAGCAGTGTTAAATAAAGCACATCAGCTATAATTCTTTTTTTCATTATCATACTTGGATCTTGCCCTTATATACCAAAAGCAATGCCACATAGATGACTCAATTCTATTGTTGAATTCGACCACTTTCAAACATTTCGGGGTTTTGGGTTTGGTCCACCCTAAGAAAATTCTCAACTTGCCGTTTTCCTGTTGCAACACAGTTTAAGCTCTTTTGGCCAAATTGGCCGATTGGGGCCGGTTGCGTCATCCAGATGGTTCAATTTAATCAAGATTACCAAGACGGGATTGACTGTCCTAATACTGAGAACTTACTTGGGTGCTACAAGGTATCGTCTGATTCAGCAATCAACTCCTAATTTGCAATTCCCACCCACCCCGATAGTTTTATGTATGTAGTTAGAATGTTCAGTCAAGAATAGAATCTTCATTACAGCTTCTCAAGTAGCGGAAAATGACAGTGAAGATCTTCTGTGGTCTCCTCATAAGGAGTCAGCAGAAATCGTCGTACTCATAGTCAAGTGTCTCGTTAAGGCACCTATCAAGCTTCTAAGATTGACTTTGGCTAGGTTTGGTGTCTATAGAAGTGGGTTCATTATCCTATTCTTCCTTTGGCAATTAATAAAATTTGTGCAAGATTTTCTGTTTGCTTCTCATCATAGGAATGAATGTATACAGCTTTTCTGTTGCTTATACAGTTGGTTTGATTACAAAGTCGTGTAACAAGTATCCCATTTTAGGATTGACGTTCCAATTAGGATTATTATTTTTTTACAATAATAAAGAACAGTTACCGTCTATTGTAAAAAAATAGTAATAAAGAACAGCTGCCGTCTTAGTGCTAGTCTTCTAGATTATGTATAGCTGATGTGAGTGGTAGCTTACCTCAAGGTTGAATATTATTTTTTCCATTACACTTCTTAAGAGCACAACTCCTTCATGCACCTCCATTTTTTATGTTGAATAACACTATGTACTGTACACATTGCAGTGCATAAAAAAGAAGCTTAAATTTAAGAAACCCTTTTCATAATTTCATTTCATTTACTAACATCCATTCATCATCTTATTTAGTGTTTTTCCATCCGCCCTCTTCATGCTTCACAATAATTTATGATTTCATTAAAATGACTTGCCAGAATCCTTATCTATTCTAATCATAAAATTGACGACTGCCTATGGCTTTGAAGCCGCATAAATATTGTATTATTTCGATAATAATTTCTAAATTATAATTTGTTTGTTTGTTTGTCTGTTTGTTTGTTGGTTTTTCTTTTTTACAGCCCAAGGCCGTATTTTTCACATGCATGGACAGTCGTATGATACCCACCAGATACACTGATACTCATGTCGGCGATATGTTTGTGGGTGAGCAGACTAAACTAAAGATAACTTGACTTTATCGTTAACAAAATAGTAAATATTTGCATTAATATGCGTTGCTTTCCGTTTTCCCTTTTTCTTTCTTGATTGTAGTACGTAATGCTGGCAATTTAATACCACACGCCCAACATTTTCAAGATGAACATTATAGCTGTGAACCGGCAGCCTTAGAATTGGGCTGTGTCATCAACGATATACGTCATATAATTGTGTGTGGCCATAGTGATTGTAAAGCCATGAATTTATTATACCAACTAAGGGATCCTGAATTTGCTTCCAAGGTGTGTATGTTTGTTATTGGCGTATGGAAGGGGCAACCAACCATTTGTTTGTCTGTTGGTCTAGCAATTAATTCTGTTCACTTTCTGTACAGCGCAACCGCCGTTTATCGCCCTTAAGAGCTTGGATGTGTACACATGCCTCTACTAGTTTGGAAAAGTTTGAGGAATGGAAAAAGAACGGCATGGTTGGTCCTTTATTGTTTTCCTCTGAGACCCCCTTAAGACGTTTTGTGGCCTACATTGATCCGGAAAATAAATTTGCTGCTGAAGATAAACTCTCGCAGATAAATACTTTGGAACAGATGTCCAATATTGCCTCCTATGGTTTCCTAAAGACTCGTTTAGAGTCTCATGATTTGCATATACATGCTTTGTGGTTTGATATCTACACTGGGGATATTTATTTCTTTAGTCGAGGAGCCAAACGTTTTATACCCGTGGATGAACGCAGCGTTGAGAAACTAACTGACGAAGTAAGACGTTTCTATTCGTGAGAAGTAATCCATGAAGAACTTATTTAAGCATGATTTCACTTAATTTAAGTTTTCTTTGAAAGACTTAAACAATCTTTAAAAATGGTTCGAAACAAGACTTTAAGAAATTATGGACACCAGGGCTAATGATTTTCTGATACTGAGTTGAAAGGTTACGAATTCAAAACTGAAATGGAATAGTGCCTACCATTTACTATTTTAAGTAGAAAGTTGTCTTTTGTTTCCTCAGACTGATATTTTTATTATATTGGCGCCTCTATTCTATACATTAGTTGACTTATTAACCTTCTCAGTGTTGCTTTGATTGTCCCATAACGAGCTGCATTTGCCCATGATCTTTTTACAACCTTCTACGTTATCCATTAACATTTTATAGCAACTGTGATAATAAGAACAAAAAAGAAAACAAAACTATTTAAGAAAGACCCACCAAAACTATTCACTCTTTAGGGAATTTATTTGTTATTTCTATGTATGTATTGTACTTTAATAATATTAAATAAACTATAATTAAAGATATTTTTGCTAATAAATGTTGTATTTAAAGAAATAAAAATTTTAATAAAAAAAAAACGTAATCTTGGGTGCTGAAGTCTATTTTTTTTTTATTGCATGTGATGAAATCGGTGCGATCCTCGAACACATATGTATTTTTTTTCATCTGCACCTGACCTAATGCTTTAAAATTCAATCGGTGGTAACCAGCTTTCTTCTTCAATTGTCGTCTCCAAGCAACTGCTGGTCTTCTGATTCTTCACGTTTTCCGTGGGTCCTATACTATAACCAGTTTCATTATGGAGAGTGTCTGTTTAACAAATTCATTATCACAAGTACACAAATACCCGGGAAACCATATTAGGCTGCCACGAGAGTCATATGACAACCAATTTTAACCTGAAGCTTGAAGTCCGAAAGAGATTTAATTTCTACTTAGCTGTCTGGGAGGATAGTAATGCTAGCAGTTGGAGATCCCTAACTGGGTATCAGTTCCGCAGCATTATTTATTTTATTATTCCTTCGGTCTGAAACACACTACATTAATCAGGGAGGCGAAAAAACATCCTAAGATGGAACTATTAGGGTAAAATTGTACGGCAGCATTATTTATCGTATACTCGAGTTTAGGACCCCCCAAAGAATCTGCAGAGAATACCATACCAGAAGGCTCAATCATTCTTTCTTTGAAATATGAAATAACCAATCTTAACCAGTAACGATATCTCTCACGAAGAGTCTGCAGAGCTTCAAGTAGGATGGAGGAGTGCATAGAGGAAATAACGTGACAACTTGGCATTTGCATCGTGACTAGATGAAAATTTAGTACATAAAAAGGGCCTCCATAGAGGCAGAGCGGAAAGCCCCAGTAATCTACATATATTGCAACAGATCTTCTTACTTTATCAAGGAGTCATTTCAATTAGCAGCAGTATAACAGAAATTAAATCTATAAAGGATATCGAATAAACGCAGTGAACTACGTCAGGACAAAGTTCGAAACTACTTTTTGATCTGCCGTCATGGATAAACTTAACGCTTACAACATGAATGGTGTAAGGAGACAGGTCGTACTCCTGACTAAAGGGTAGTAATGGCAAAAAATGTATGTATACATGTTGATAGGTTTTTCACGAGGGGCGCTTAAAATTTCTACATTGCATTTTTCCATTTGTCACACTGTTAGTCCGTTCAGTTTCTGTGAAATATTTTCGACTACTCCAGGTAAGGGGCTACTAAAAATTTTATTAGATTTTCTACATAAAGATCCGATAATTCATATACAAAAGAATAAAATAAAAGTCATTTGCATTTGATTGCTAAAGCAGAAAACAATTTTAACAATAAATTTGAATAGAAAAGTTTTATTACTTCATTGTTAATTTTATAGTTTAATAGTGATTAATTATTGTGGAAAAAAAGAGAACCTTAGGCCTAATATAATAAGTTTAACAAAAAAACAAAAATTTACAAAGTTTTTTTAGATGCATATTCTTATGTACGTATTGTAAAGACAAGTAAAAAAGGGAGGAATACCGTTCAAAACCCATTCGCCACGTAGCACTACCACATCTAGTGATACTGATGATGACTGACGGCATTACTGTTGGGATTCTCCAATTCTTCGAAATATTTTCTAGCATTACGTATATTTACCAAAGTGGCCTCCGAGGGTATGGTAGGATCCGACATAACGACCATAACATAAGTGTTGCTGGTAAAGGTATCTATGAAGGCGGCAAAGGCACTATTTCGTACTTCGATTGACAGGAATTTTCCACCCAATTTCGAGCAGCTCAATTTGAATTGTTTTATAATATTGGAGACTTTTTCAAAACGATGTGAGTCGCGATTCTTTTTACTCTGACAATGCGAAATCACCAGAAAGGTGGCCTTTTCGAATAGTAACACCTCGTCGGCTTCAATAACATTGGCAAAATGGGTTAGAGAGTTTTCTAATGCGGCTACATTCGGTATAAGCATTGTAACAATGCTTGACCAGGCTCTGAAAAGAAGAAAATTAAATGAAACCTCTTTTTTTTAATAATTTTCGAAAAAAAATGTATTTTAAACAATTTTTAGGAGGTTTTTCATCTCTTAATGCAAATTTTCTTCGATTAAAAAAGCCTTATCGCGAGTCTTTTTCATATGAGCTATCTGATGGTAACTTGACTATCGGAGAAAATTTTGAATGCTGCCGCTAGATGTCTCATTTCCTCTATATTTTACACGCGTACACCCAAAGGATGCTACAAAGTTAAAGGATTTGGGAAAAAAACCAGTCCATACACCGAATATTATATCTGATCCATTTGTATAGACTGCAGTATCAGAACCCATAGAAATCCTAGGCCTTCTTAATTTTTTGCGTAATAACAACCAGTTTTTGGATGGTTAGGTTTGTGCATTATTGCACCAGAGGAACAAAGGAAACCGGGGGATTTTACATGCAGAAATTGTGAGTAATTTGTTTCCAACGAGCTAGCAATATCGGGGTTATTTCCGATTTAAATTAAATGCTTACATTGATTTAGGTTATACATACATAATTGGCCATTACAACCCTTCGTCAGGATTACGGCCTAGCTTCTCAACACCACTCATGTTGTGTGCGTTAATTTTATACATGAGTGGCGGGACCTATAGTTTAAAGTCGACTCCGAACGAAAGATTTTTTGAGAAGCTTTTCATGGCAATTTATTCTCAGAGTTTTTGCCAGAAATCTGCTGAGAGGAAGTCGCCGAAGAAATACTTTTTGTATTTTTTTGATGTCTGGCCTGGGATTCGAACTCGGGCCTTTCGTCTAATAAGCCAACACACTACCTACTAGACCACGGCGACTGCTAGGTAGTTTAGTTTAGGTGTAGGTTATAAGGCACGCAAATTATGCTGTCAGCAGGGCTATTGTTATACATTAAAAAGTACATCTCTCTCTAATTTCTTGAAACAAGCAGTACTCCCTAAAAAATTCTATTAGATACTACAGCAACACATTTCTAGTATCGTTAATGATAACTATCTGCACTGAGGTGTGCTATTTTTCCTATAAATATTATGTGCAGTTATTAAGGAGCTCGATTGATATTCCTGCCAAGACTTCAACGGCGTATGGTTTTTTCTTCGTGTCTGTCCTTTAATAATTTTTACTAACCTGTACAAAGTTTCATCCCATATACTGGTTCTAAAACAAGTAACATTGCCTGGTCTACTTAAACGTATTAAATCGTCTTCGCGATCTTTAAAAAGTGTCTCTCTTTGCTCCTCGGCCACCAAATCCATTTTATGTATCAAACAAAAGATTTTGGCATCTGGGGAGTTCTAAAACATGAAAAACATTTTGAAAAAAACTTACTAAAATTAAAAAAGTAGAATAATTGGAAAATAACATACCTGCAATAAAGCTTCCAGACATGATTGATAATAATGTACATCCCTTTCCAGTTCACGACTTTCAACATCGAATACATAAATTAAAACCTCAACATTACGGAAGATATTGTCACGTTGAGAAGCAAAATATTGCTGCATAAAACCTTCTTGGCCACCACAATCCCAGAGATTCAATACCAGATTACCCAGGAACCTCACATGAGAATGTTCCACATCGACTATTTATTATGAAAGGTAAGCGAAATAATTTTAATTTTTCTTTACTTTGCTAATGAAATAATTTCGCTTAAAACTTACTTGTGGCACCTAAACGTGTGGTATCCCTTGCTATATAATTGGCAAATATAATGGAACGCATACTGGTCTTGCCAGAACCACTTTTGCCCATAAGTAAGACCTTTGAGGGAAATTTAAAACATTTTTATTACTCTTTTTTATCTGTTACATATTCGGTTTTTATATATTTACCTTCTTTTTCATTTTGTTTTTAATGTTTTCTTATAAAAATTTATAAATTTAAAGCCAGTTTTCTATAAATTTATTTGAAATTATTTTTCTTTCTTGCTATTCCGACGCCCTTTTTCTTTCTTCTGATGATAACAATAATATTTTTATTTGATCAGCTGTTTCAGTCCTTTTTTTTATTATTCTCTTGCCGACATTCGCCTGTTAACAACCCTGTTTAACAGGGTTGTATTTTTTTTAGAAAGCGGATGTTAATCATTCACAATAGTTTAATAACATAGAAACAGTTGCATTTGAAAATAATTATTAATACGAAAGGTTAACAAAATAATATTTTTTAAAATGAAAATAATAAAATAAATTGAATAAATTCTCCCGAGAGAAGCTATTTTTTACTTCCATAAATGTTGGCATGACAAACTTGCTGATAATCTTTATATTTTAAATTATAGTTTCAAAACAAATTTATTTTAAACAAAACTACACTTCTAATTTAGCCATGAAAAGTTCTTCTTTTTAATTTCCATTTCGTTTAACCAAATCCCCCACTGTAGGCCATTTGCATAAAGTTTTTTCCTTTTCTTGTTTTTATATTTTTATGTGTTTTTTCCTTCACTTGTCAATGCTTCATTATATTTCTTTATTTTGTAAACAATTTCAACTTTAAATCGAAATTATTTAAGCCGATAACATAAAGTACGAAGCGATTACAAAATGAAATGTAAACAAATGAGCTAAAAGATACAAACCATATTTTAAATATGACTTAAAACAACTACACAAACTTATAAACCGGCTTAAACAATTCACAACACGTAACAACTACTACATACAACTTATTGTTAATAGTCATATTGATATTGTCATTCGATAACATAAATAACAACAAATTCACATAAAAATTCAATCTTTTATTCATTACATCTCTCAATCTCTCTCGCTCAGATTCATTCATTCATTCTCTCTCTCATATACATATGAGTATATGTTTCATGGATTAAGTCGATTGGTAACAAACGATATTGTTGCTGTGTGTGTGTGTGACTTGTTAATATGCCAAAAGAAAACATAAACAAACTAAACAGAGTGTTTCTAAAATGGGGTGTTAAATTCAATGCGAACTAACTGTCCGCTTACATTATGAAGGTTTATTTACTCTCAGAGTTTTTGCCAAAAATCTGCTGAGAGGAAGTCGCAGAAGAAATATTTTTTTTTTCACATTTCGTTTTGATGTCTGCTCTGAGGCTCGAACCCGGGCTTTACGTCTAATAAGCGAACACACTACCTACTAGACTACGGCGACTACATCTTTCTTACCTAATATTAAATTCGTTGAACGGTTACGAGTATAATAGGGTGCTGGGTGGTTCCCTATCTGACATTGCAGAAAATGAGAGGCTTTATCCAGGCAGGCAGGATCCACCGTGCTTGAACTAAGATCTGCTTGGTGGTCTATATACATACCTTACGATAAGAAACATCTTTTTCATTGTCTTAATAGATCAACACGCTTGCACCCTGCACAGACGCCATCTGCCAACTAATTCACGACACACGACAATTCAATATTAAACCAAGAAATTTAGAGTTACACCTGCTATTGAATAACCCTGTTTTAGTTTAAACAACTACACGGTATAGCGCTGCGTTAACATGTTATTGACCATACTCTGGCGTAACGATTTCAGTGAATTGGCTGAAGGTGAGAAGCATTAAGTCGTGTCGGTTCGAATAGTACCTGTTAAGCACTCAAACGTTAAAAGAGCAACACGACAGTCAACGGTTACGAACATTTTTTTATAAAAATTTCGATTTTGAAATACAAAATAGAAGTAAATTTAGGAAATTAAATCAATACGTTTGGAATCGGTGTCGTTAATAGTGAGAATCAGAACAAAGAAAAAATTTAAAATCGGAAAATATAAGGAAGTGAATTAAAAATAAAATAAAATCGAATTTAAATCGCGGATTTGATTAGTTTATGGTTTTAAAGTTTAAATTTATTCTGCATACAACATTACTGGGTTAAAAACAGTTCAGTTTAGTAAACAAAATAAATAAATAAAAAAGAAAAATGTTTCAACAATTAAAAGCTTTCTTGCCCTTATTAATTGCGTTCATTATTGTATTGGCTGCACCAGTTAATAGTCAAGCCGATGAAAAGGTAAGAAATAAACCGTTTACGCTTATTAATCTTTAAACTGAATTTCTCTTTTTTTTTCTTCTTTTTCTTTGTTTACGTACGTATTTGCGTTTTTAATTTAAAGCTTAAAGTCTTAGTTTTATACGAGTCTCTGTGTCCGGATAGTGTACGTTTTATGGGCCAACAGTTGGGTCCCCATTATGACGCCTTAAAAGATTACATCGATATATCGTTGGTACCATTTGGTAAATCTTATGTAAGTTGCAATGACTATACAATAATACCTTGAAAATCACACTCTTTTTATTCCATTTTTATTGTTTGCCTTCAGTCAAAAAATAATGGCGGCCAATTCTTTTGCCAACATGGACCACGAGAGTGTTATGGCAACCGCCAGCAGTCTTGTGTTTTACAGCAGACCAAAGATCAAGCGGCTCAAGTTAATTTTGCTGTGTGTCAAATGACCAAACCGGATAGTTCCAGTATTGAATATGTGAGTATCTCTTGGGGAATATTCAGAGTTTAGAACAATCGCAGGCTTTAGGCGCATAGAGTTTGTAAGATTTCTGTTCTTATACTGTTATTTGATTCATGAATGCCTCTTTAATCCTTTCGCTTTGAAAGACTTTGATGGTAATAAGCGTAACTCATCTAGTATGTGTTTCGATGATTCATTCTCTTAATTATAGAATCCATATATTAGGCCGAAGCGATTCCCATTCTGAACAACCGCTTTTTAAGTTTACAGTGCTCGGTTTAGAAGCCGATTAGTATCCTCATGCAGCTTATGGATAGTCTGATGCATGACTCAAAATCTTCTCATTGTAATTACACAACATAAGTTAAGGTTACCTCAAAGCCTTTTGGCTTGCGAAGAGTCTCCGCTGCTCTTCATCTTACCATCAATTTTACCCTTCCAAACATGTCTGGAAATGCTACAGGAATGTTCCACTATGTGAAAGCTTCCTTCGTCATTGGCTCATCTGTCTCCTAATTGCTGTGAATTCCCATATGTCCTGAGATCCAGCAGAGATGAAGGCACGATCTTTGGCTACAATTCTACACCTTTGAACCTTTCTAGTTAACACCCGAAAGAGGCCGTCTCAGACGATAGATATGCCAAAAGTTGCAGATTCCTCACTCAGAATCATTTCTGTAATATGATTTATGGCCTTTGTCTGGCCTGAAACACGGTACAGTAGCGAGGTAGACGGATGGATTGAGTTCTTTGGAGGAAATTCCACGCCCTGCCTCATTCTTAAGATTAGAACAGTTCATGCAGACTTTCATAGAATTTTAAGAGTTGATTACATCAGAGGATCAGTATTCTGATTGAAATTTTAGTAGAAAATCTCCTATCAGGCATAGGTCACGAGGTATATTCAATTTGACTCAGAGCCTGGGGACGCCCCTTATATTACTCCTCTTGGAAATGTATCGTCTCCTTAATTCCACTTTTTTTGTTGTCGTGTAGAAGAGCTAGTACAGCCCTTAATCTAAATAGGATATCTCCCAATCCAATTGTGTTGACAAATCTCGAAGTTGTTCGGTGGCAGCAACGATAGCTGCCTGTTCAGTACGTGATAAATACATCAGATGTTCTGGTAATTCGTTTTCCTCATTATAGAAACTATATATTGAGCGCTCCGTATCAAGCACAGGTATTTTTCGAGTCAGCAGGGTCGTGCTAGAAGGCCGGTTATTATCTTCAAGTTACTTCTGGATAGTCTGACGCATAACACAAGTCTCTTTCTATTGTAATTGCCCAGCAAAAGTTTTTTGAATATCCGTCCCCGATTCCATTCCATGGAAGATTCCCGTGACTTTCTCTACGGATTCAACTTGGGTTTCGCTTCCACTCTAGTCTCCTCCTATTTTTTCTGGTTAGTTAAGCACCCGTGACCCTTGTTACTGATAATCTGGGTCGAGAATTTCCTGCATATGCCTCTAAAATGAATCCTTCTACCAATTTATTAATTTTTGTCTCTTTGAACAGTGTGCCGAAAGAGCTGGTCTCTCTAGTGACATTGAGACATGCCTAAACACCGAACTGGGTACACTTTTACAATTGGAAGCCGAACGTATAACACATTCTTATGGAATTAAATTTGTTCCATCGATAATCTATGATGGGGTATGTACGATTACTTTCGATTCCTTTCTTTTACTAATAACGAGCAATTAAAAATCATTTTAATTTCCCACTCCTCCTCGTATACAGGTTTTCAATCAACAATTACAGGACAGTTCATTACGTGATTTTCGTGGTACAGTTTGTGGTCTTTTGCAAAAAAGAGGCGCCATTTCCTTTCATAACGAGGTATGTCAATAGCAACAGTACTACCAGTACGCCACTAGCAGTCGTATGCACATAGCATAGTGGTAGCATGTCTGGAGCAGCTTGTTTATATGTTTCCTTGCAATTGTTATGAAAAAAAAGGAAATAAATTCACCACATAAAACCAACAACAAAAATTCTTGTTTTTAATCGGATTTATTTTTAAATTTCATGTATTTTGGTTTTTATTTATGGATTGTTTTGTTTTTGTTTTTTTTATTTTTTTTTTTAATATAATTATTTGCTTTGGATTATTTTAACTTAAAAGTGGGTCACTTGAAAAAAACCAAAAAAAAAAAAAAAAGAATACGAACTGGTTGGTGTTTCTTGCGGTTTGGCAGGTGCAACTTCGCATTTCGATATTAAATCGTAATTTTTATTTTTTTTTTATTTTAATGGAGTTTTTTTCAGGCTCATTGGCTTACATAGCTACTGATAGAGTGCTTATTATTTTTGTTTTTTTATTTAAAAAAAAAATCATTGAATTTAACCCCTGTTTAGCAACTTTTATAGCGATTTTGATTTTTTGTTTAATTTTTCAAAACTGAAACTTGTCTTGAAGCAGTGAGATTTTTTTAAATTCTTCGACAATATAGGTATTAATGTATGCATGTATGCGTATGTTTGTATGTTTATAATATTGTTACGTTTTTAACTTTTTAAAAATGTTTAGAATATGAGTTCGTTGATTGCAAACCAAAATAAAAACAAAAATGTATGTGTTTCGTTTCAATTAAACTCTTTATTAATCACACTACTTTTGTGTGCCACCGTATACAACTTCAGGAAACAACAGCAACTTGCTTGTTCGTTATTATTCTCTGCTTACAACCTTTTTGTAAACAATAACACTTGTACGTTATATCTGTATAACGGATATCTTCACAACAGCGATCTTCAAACTGAATGCTTACTTCATACAAGCTGACCGAATTCTTACTGACTCTTGTCTGCTTTGCCTTGCCCTTTTATAGTCCAACACAAACAGTCTGACGAACATTCTTGAAGTAGAAGTTCTAGCCTTCTCGAGAACTCTATCGCGACCACATTGCTGTTTGTGCATTCTGCACACTTGTCTATCCCTCCTTCTCTCATGCTTGTTGTTGTTGGTTTACTTGGAACGTGTTCGATGTATTTGTTAGTGCGTATTGTGTACACATTGCCTCTTGATGCGTTCGCTTTCGTTGCGTTTTCGTTATCTATCTCTTTCATACTCATGGTCTTTGTTTTTGTAGCTTTTGCTTATTGTTTTCATGTGAAATGATATTAGGTCGTTTCCATTTGCGTATCAATATAGAATAGCGAGTATTTGTCTGTCTGTTCATTTCCAATTTGGTTTGTTCGAAACCTTTAACTGCTTTTAGCAAGCGAGTGTTTTACAACGAGTATTAAAACGAGTATTTTGCCCAAGGTACGAGTACGATATTTTTCATAATTAATTTTAACGTATGCGGCGCCATTGTTTCGATAGGCAGAATAAAATTGAAAAGAGCTCATATGGAGTTGAATAAGATACAGACGCTGACATGTGTTGCTATAACCCATAGGAACCGGCTGAAAACTCTGAGAGATTTTTTCTAAATTGATAATCTCGACTCACAAAATTAGCTCAGCTACCACGATTGGAAAGAGCACGCTCTGGACTACCACTTGCATATAGTCTATATGGTGTACTATTTTTTATATGTTCCAAAATGGCCACTGATCTTCTAGAGAATTTTCAAGCAAAAATTTATATTTTGAGAGGCAATTTTCTCTCAATACCATATCACTTTATATGGAGCTTTTTTGCTGATGATATTAAGCGGCTTTTGGAGCCTTTGTTTGAGTATGATATGTTACTCATAGACCTAGTATTTGTCCTAAAATTAGCTTCTAATCAAATGGGCTTGTTCAGATGGATACTGATAAACAGTTTACAGTGCTCTGTTAAGAGCAAATTTTGCACTGTTAAGGCTAAATGTGGCGCTGCTAAAATTTATGGATTGCATCTTGGGTTTTCAAATTCGAATTCATACACATTCAAAACTCACGAACTCGCTGACCAGTTCCACATGAGGTGCCCATACCCTCAAATCTCTCGTGCAGAATATACAATGTGGTGTGGCACTTAATGCCGTGCTGTTGAAGCCACATGTCGTTAGTGTCTAGCAGAGGTCAGCAATGAGTATTCAAAAAGATGACTAGATTCGAATCATACTCATAATTTCTGATAGTTATACGCATTCATATGTACTTATTTTAATATCATACTCATACTACTCATATTCAAAGTTTATAGTACTCATCGTACTCATACTTAACATTACGTTTGATGTTGTTGATTTCGACCCTACTTTACTCAACATTTACAAGAATCACAAAATAAGTATGATTCGCATACGAATACCACAATACTCACTAGAAGGTTGTGTGCTAGCTTTGCTTGCTGTCTTTGTCTTTTTCTTTCTCCCTTTTTTTTTGTGAATACAATAACAACTAAGACTGTAAATTTTGATAAATGATTCGAATCACTCGTATCATTTATGAGTATTATAAGTATTTTTTCTAAATTTTTGAATCTGAATGAGTAGGAGTATGAATCAAACATATTTCGAATAGTATGAGTTTGATGTCAACGTTGTATTCATACTTATTGCAACCTGTACTTATAAATCAATGTTGTAGTGAGTACGAATGAATTAAAGTACATAGTTGAATTTCAATACTGTTGACTCATTCATACTCAAAATTTCATGAGTACTTATGAGTAGCGAAAAAACGATTCATTGATGATCTCTGGTGTCCAGATCATATAATTCAGAAGAGTTGAAGAAGTTGGTAATCATACATACATACATACATAATTGGCCATTACAACCCTTCGGTCAGGATTACGGCCTAGTTTCTCACACCACTCATTTAGTGTGCCTTAATTTTATACTTGAGTGGCGGGACGTAGAGTTTAACGTCGACTCGGAACGACAGATTTTTGAGAAACTTTTTCATGGCAGGTTTATTTACTCTCAGAGTTTTTGCCAGAAATCTGCTGAGAGGAAGTCGCCGAAGAAATATTTTTTATTCATATTTCGTTTTGATGTCTGGCCTGGGGCTCGAACCCGAGCTTTACGTCTAATAAGCGAACACACTACCTACTAGACAACGGCGATTATGAAGTTGGTAATCAATTAATCTAATTAACCTAAAATATAAACCAAATACGAAGTGACTTTTTCAGGATGCATTAGACGATTTTTTTCTTTTAATTTTAAGACATTCAGGGATATGTTGTCTACAGTTTACACTGTATAATGAAGAGTGTTATTGAGCACTATTTGGAATAAAAGAGTTACACGCAATAATTGTTTTTCTTTCATTATTTATTTATTCATATTCAATCATTGGTTTTGTAAAATTATTATCAATTCTTCTTTTGTGTTTTGCGTTTTATTTTTTACAATTCTACGTTTTATAAAAGATACATTTTTAAAAAATACAAATAATAATAATAATAATAAAATAGAGAGTTAAACAATATAATAAAAATTAGTAATAAATTCATTTACAATAATAATAATAATTAATTAATTAATTAATTTAAGGCAAATAGTAATAGAATAGATTCACATTTTCTTTGCGATAGATAATTAATCATATTAAACGATTAAATAATTTAAAATAATAAAACAAAATTGTTAAGGTGATGTTATAAAGAAAGACGATAATGAGAGGGGATGGGTGACTGTTGCAGTTGCAATTATAAAATAAAATCAAAATTTTAAACAATATTTAGTTTACTAACTAAGTAAGTGACTAATAAAAATTTTTACTTAAATTTCTTTAAAATTATTTCCTTTAATCGTTAATCTTTAATACGTAATAATAAAAAACAAACAAAAACCAACAAAATATTGTACATAAGTATAGAGGATAAAATACTTCTTCTTAAAAGCAAGTGGGGGGTAATAATAATAATAAAAATTAATAAAAAAAAATTATTATTATTTTATATTTTATTTTAAAATATTAATAAAAACTTTAAAAAAGATTACAATTTATTTTCAAACAATTATTCATTAAAAGAAAATAATTTTGAGGCACTATTTTTGAAAATTAAAAATTAATTAAAGCACACGTAAAGCAAATAAATTACTTAAGCCAACTAACTTTTCCCTAAACCGTTGTTGTTGTTGGTATAATTGATGTTGTAGAGTTGCTGTTATTGATATTACTATTGTGCATGTTAATAAATCTTCGTGGCATTGGTTTTGGTGGTATTTGAGGCTTAGCAGGTAATTGAGGCTTTGGTTGTTCTAACTTATTACTCTTGCTGCACATTTTGCTGTCTCTCTCTTGATATTCCACATAACCGGATTCATCACTGCATTCGGAATCTGAATCAGACTTAAGGTCACGTTGACGCCGCATGCGTCTAGGACGTTGATTACTACTACTAAGCGTCGATTGTATGCTATTCGAAGGCGATAAACTGTGCTGTTCATCGGCATTATTAAGACCGCTTATGGAGTTAGAGGGTGATGAGCCCATTTTTAAAGTAATTGAACTGGAACTACTGAAAGTGGTAGCAGCATCACTGTTTTGTCTTTTATGTAAACGTTCAAAGATTTCTTCATTTGTTATTATAGCCGCCGAAGAAGATGACTCCAATGAGGAAAGTTGTTCTTCCTGATCATGGCCACAACCACCACTGTGATATTGTTTCAAGGCCGAACGATATTTCAATGACAGATCATCTTGATTATTGGTAACCGTGCTAGCCGTTTCACAGCCACTCGATATGGAGCCTTCATCGGCACTATCATTACTTATGCGTTTATTTGCATTCTGCTGTGGTGTAGACGAGGCCGAAGAGGTTTCCGATGATATTGAGGTTTGATGTTGATGTTTATAGCGTCTTTCCATTTCTAAACTACTGCTGCCCTCATCACTGCTTAAGGACAAATTGGCCATTTTACGCATAGAATGGCGATGCAACATATTTATTATGGTCGCCTGACGGAAGTACATATCATCCTCTTCTTCGCCCAAGAAATCATCTTCACCATCACTGCACACGCCAGCTCTTCTCATAGCCACCACAGGTTCTTCTACTTCCGCCTTACTTCTAACGTTCTCATGCTCCGGATTAAAATCATTAAGTGGATGTGCATTGGGATCATTATTTATGCATACCATTAAACTTAAAGGTTCCTCGGTTTCATGTTCATGCTCTTGTTCGGCATCCTTCAGATCTGACAGACTACCACAGCTGTTGCTGATATTCTTATTCAATTGCCTTTCGAAATAGGGCAACAACTCATTCGTTAATGAGGCATTGGTATCGTAATCATTGTGTTTTAAAATCTTTTCAAAATCATCCGAATCATCTGAACCATAATGCATGCGATTTTCATCTTCGTTTGGTGTCTGCAATTGTTCGTTGGCCTTGAATTTGATTTCTTTGGTTTCAGTTGCCGCATAAGATTTATTGCAACAATGACTACCGCTGTCGCTGGCCATACAACTTATCGGTCTTAGTTTACCCGTACGACGTATCGAATGGCCACGACGACAACGGCGTCTGCCTAGAGTCATGGCTGGATATAGAGAGTCTTTCTGACAGCACGGCTTCATTTCAGGTTCATTGGTTTCTTCTGCTTCCTCACCTTCTTCGCCTATGGCCTCTTCAATGGCCATTAGTTTTGGAGCGGATTTTGATCGTTCCAATGGTGGACGATAGTTGTTACTGCCCACGCTCAGTAAGATCTTTCGACGCGGTAAACTGGGATTATCATAGACGGCATTTGCAAGACTTAAGCGAGCATTCTGTTTGAGAATTTTCTCACGTTTAAATTCACGCAGAGCACACTCAAGATTGGCCTGCCGGTGATAAAGAAAATAAAATATGGAAACATGAGCATACATGTAAGGAATTTGAAGAATTTTAAAAGGGATTTCCATGTTTTTTTTTCCACTTACCTTTAAAGTATCACAGATTTCTTGTACTTGCTTCTCTTTACTACACAGTACTGCATGACAGCGCAGTTCGTGTTTTAATTTGCGCCCCTCGTGACGATAGATCCAACAGAAGACACGCGGATAGTTCTTTGGTGCACAACAATGTGTGATACGATTGGCCCAATATTCCGTTAGTCCGTGTTGTCTGGTTGTTGCCTTCAAACCAGAGGCACAAACTTTAAGGCGCATTATCACATCCGGTTTATTGTTTTGCGTATAATTACGCCACAATGTGTTCAATTGCTTCTCCACACAGCCTTCACCTGGAAAGGGCAAGGAAAACGGATAGGAGACATTAAAAATGAAACATATGTAAGTACTAGGGAAACTATTTTAAAACTTACCCTTGGCCCAGCCCGTTAAAACATTGCCCAAATATGACACTTTAAATTCGGGATCCGGTGAACTTATGTCCACGCTGTGAGTACGTCGCCACCATAATTTACCCAGGCCACGGGTAATGGTGCGTATGGCTTTTGAACCCAAATCATCACTGTGCGGCTCCTGAAATTGTTCCAGAGCCAACATTTCCCTATCCAAAGTATCGTTATTAGTGGCGCTAGTCTTTTCGATTAACACCACTGCAGGTGTGCCTACATCAGCATCGTCTTTGGCATAACGTTTGAAGCGCTCTAAATACGGACCACTTGCTCGGCGTCGCCCACCGTATGTATTGAATTTACCGGCATTCAATTTTTTCTCTTCCTTCTCGTATTTCTTGGCATTGTAGGTATTGCCCAGTAGACGGGATATGGAAGAGCTCTTAACGAATTTATGATGTCGTGGCGGTGGTGTACCTATTGGCACCGGCGGTGTAGGTGATGTACAGGGACATCCTGAATCTGTGGTCGTTTCTTTGTCTTTTGTTGTTGTGGCATCTTTTTTGGATTTTTCCTCGCTGGAGGATGATGATTTGGATGACTTTTTGGCAAAACCAAATATGTTTAAACGTTCCTTTGGCGTTTTATGGTTATGGTTATTGTTAATGCTAATGTTGTTGTTGCTACTGTTGCTGGTTTGTTGTTGTTGTGCATTTAAGGTTCTTGGCACTTGATTTACTGTGGTCACGTTAACCTTTATATTGCTATCGCTGATGCTATGATTGTGATTGTGTTTGTTAATGTTATTGTTAACGTTGTTGTTGTTATTATTGTTATTGTTGTTGTTTGTAGTTTTAACAAAATCTATTTCATCTTTGGAATTGTTTTCCTGTAACGTATTTACTTTTCTTGAATCCATTTTTTTGTTGTGTGTAAATGTTTGCTGGGTTATGTCAGTCGGGATTTTTTGATGTTGTTGTTGTTTTTGTACTGTTTTCAATTTTCAAGTTTTAATTGCTGCCGTTATTGAGTTTAAACACTGTTAAACTCATAATTTTTTTTTTTTATAATTTCAACCAAAATTCAGTTGGGGGGGAGGGAAGGATATTCAAGCTGCAATTGACGTTCAGATAGAAAACTGCAAAAAGAAACAAAAGTGAAATTAATTAAATTAATTAAAAACTTAATTATTCTTATTAAGAATTTAATTTTATAATTTTTGAAAAAGTAAAAACAAAAAAGGCAGATTAGACAACCACTTTATTGGGCTTTAACTCTTTTAGTTTGAAAACAATTTTTTTCGCTCTTATTAGGCTTGCACTTAAAAGGGTATCCTTTAATTAATACAAAATTGTATACGAAAATATTTTTTTTTTTTTAATATTTGAGTTGGAATATCCGTCTAGATTTCAAATGGTCCTCACTTTATTGCAGCGAATTTAAAATTAAATTTTGCAGCTTTATTCATAACCTTTAGAATCTTATTACACTTGCACTGATTGGTAGAGTTGTCTTGTTTTTATAAAATATTTTTAGTTTTTTTAAGTGTCCCGTTTACAGGTGGTTCACACTTTTTACAAGAAATTTCTTTTAATTTTTTTTTAATTTTTTTTTTGTTTTCTTAGGATACAAGTATTTTGAAGGAAATAAAAGTTGTTCTTTAATGAAATGCATACACATGAATGAGTGGAAAGGGCAAGCAAAGGAAAACAAAGCCGAGGTTTTGAATTAAGTTTTCTGTTTTTTCGAATTTATAAACGAGGTATTTTTGTGCTTGTAAATAAATCAAAGAAATTATAATAATTGAGAGCACTCACTTTTTTAAAAATTTTATTTTGTTTTTATTTGTTTATTGTTTACATATATGTACATATGTATGTGTGTACAGTATGAGTACTACAGTGTCATTTAATTTTCAATTTCTTTTCAAGACCATGTTTTAATTATTTTTTCAATAACATTTTTACTTTTGATTTCTTTTCCATTTATATTATTTAATTTTTTTTTTTTGTATATTTTCTCAAGTTCCAAGACTTTATTTAAATAAATTTTTTTTATTTTTCCTTAAATTTCTTTTTTCATTTAAAATTGTATGTGTTTTGTGTGTTTATTTTATAAGGCACTGTTGTTGATTGGCAATCATTATCACAAAATAATTTTTCAAGCGTTTAAGGAAATTTTTTCATTACTAAAAAGAGTTTTTTTTCTTATTTGCTCTGTGAAGGGAGAATAAGAAAATTTTTATTTATTTTTTTATTTTATTTTATTGAAAATTATTATAATTTTTTTATATAATATAATACAGTGAACACCATAAGTGGTCAGAATATACTCTGCCGAGTCACAAAAAGGTAAAAAATAATGCAATTATTTTTATTATTATTATATTTAATTATTAAATTAAATTCTATTATTATTATTTAATACATAAATCGTCATTTTTTTTCTCGCTATGGAATTAAATTTTTGCACAATTTTTTTTATTATTAAGTTTTTGAGACTTTTTCTTCATTTTATAAAAATAAAATCTAAAAATATTCCATAAAATTTTGCGATTGCTAAATTTACTCCATTTTAAGGAGTTATCCATTAATGGTTTCAAATCCCCAGGCTAGGCTTACATTTGTTAATTGATTAACAAATACGGAATGTTTAAAAACCGAAAGAAAAATAGTTAAAACTGATTACAAGAGTGGTGATTCAAACATGCCCACTTTTCAGTCATTACAGGGTGATTATCATCGTCATAATCGATCTATTGTGCAAGGAATTGGCAAGGGTTTGAACAGACTGAAAGAGTTATTGATGTGGCGAATTATGGTCTGGAGGTAACACTGGAGCATTTTATTTTTTCTTTTAAAAAATACCAAGGAAAGAACCATAACCGTCAATTCAGTCCTATAATTACCGAATTTTTTTTAATTGTAATTTAATTGAAATCAATTTATAGAACGGTGCGTGGCTTTAGCAAGACTTAAAACGAGCGATTTTGGTTTTATTGCTTGAGATCTATTTAGAGAAAATAATTTTATGTTCTGGCGACCTCATTGAGTCATTATTATCAAGAAATTTCTCGTCGTTAGAACTCGTTTTCAGAGACTATGTTAAAATATTTGAAAACCAAATTTCCCCATATTATCACCGAGATGCCTTTTAAAATGTGCGAAAAAAAATGACCGAAACTATAAACAGGATCGACTGCTCCAACTAATCCAAAGACAGACATTTAAATGACTCCACATTTCGTACAATGTAATAAAATAAAAGTTTCATCGAAATCATTACTTTTTGTTTGATTCATTAGACTTTGCTTTTGAAACCAAAAAAATGGATAATCCTTTACTGGCAGCAAGATTTTATTTTGTTTTAATTAAAAATGATTTTTTTTTTAATTTTCTTTTCTATTATTATTCCCTATATTTCAGTTTTATTTACATTTATTTTTTTTAGTTCAAAAACAATTTTAACTTTTTTCTGTATTTTTTTTTAATAAAGTCCATATTTCAGTTTTATATAAATTTAAATTTAATTTTTTTTGTTCAAAAACAATTTTTTTAATATTTTTCTTTTTTGTATTTTTTTTTTAATAATGTCCATAGTTTATAAATTATAATTTTTTTAATTTATCATACTAAACAATAAATTAAATTAAAATTGGTTTACTTAATTTTCTGCTTTATATCAATTATTTTTAAATTTTATTTGTTTATTTATTTTATTTTATTTTTATTAAAAATTTCTTCTTTTCTTTCGTTATTTTTATTTCCTGATTTTTTATATGCTTTTTTAAATCAAAATTTTTATTTTTTTTTAAAAAAATTTTTTTATGCATTTTCTTTACTTAAATATGTAATTATAAGTAAGTGAATTATAGTTTTAATACTACAATATTATTTTTTTATTATTAATTTTTTTTTAAATTTATTTTTATAACAAATCATTTATTTTATTTGTTTTTTTTTGTATTTTATTTATTTTATTGTTTTTTAATTTAATTTATTTTATTAATTTTTATTTGTTGTATTTTTTTCATTTCTTAATTTTATTTTAATTATTTTTGTAAGTGTTTTTTATCTATTTTTTTAATTTTCATTTATTTTTTTTTAATTCTTAATTTTATTTTAATTATTTTTGTAATTATTTTTTTTATCTATTTTTTTAAACTTTTTTATTCTCTTTTTTTTTAATTTTATTTATTAATTTTATTTTAATTAATTTTTTTAAAATTCTTTAATTCTTTTATGCATTCTTTTTTAATTGCTTTATTGTATTTATTTTTATAAACTTTAATAAGAGTGTAGATAGTAATTTAAATTTAACTCTTTTAATTACTTTATTATTAATTTTTCTTAATTTATTTATTTTATTTGATTTATTTTTAAATTATTTTAATTTAAATTATTTTTATATAGATTTCATCGACGTATTTTCTTATAATAAAACAAATTTCTTAGTTTTTTCTTTTTTTTGTATATTTATTATTATTTATATTATTTTTTCATTATTTTATTTTAATTAATTTAAATTTTTTTCCTTAAAAAACTTTTTATTCGATTTGTTTCTCAATATTTGCTTTTGCTTGAGCAGTGTAGATCATACTGGCCATAGACAAATACCTTTTTGTACTTTTAAACAAATATTATTGTATTTATTGATGTTGTTTTTTTTGTTAAAAATAATTTTCACATTTAATTTCTGTTTAAACACTTTTTTGTAAATTTTTTATTTTTTACGTTCCAGTTTAATCTCAATTTTGTTTTGCCTTCCTTTCAATTCATTCATAAAATTTTTACTAATTTTTCTTTATTTTTTTTTTTTTTTTTTTGTAAATTTCTATGGAATATTTTGTTTTACCGCTTTATATATTATTATTTTTTTGTTGTAGTAATATTTTTATGGCTTTAATACCTTTTTTTGTAGCTTTTGTTGTTTGCATTTGTTTGTAAATAAAATCAACAATAATTTTGCTGTTGATTAAATATCGTTACTAATTGACAACAATTAACACTTTACTTTCGAAAAAATTAAAAAAAAAATAAACAAACATGAACATTTTGTAAAATATTTTTAAACAATTTCTGTTTATTTTCTTTTAAAATATTTTTTTTTTTAAATTAAAAATAAATTTCTTTAAAAATATTCCCACAAGTTCACACGTTAAAATCAAAAATCTCAAGAATATTCTTGTTCTCGCATTAAAAAAATTTCCGTAAAAATGTTCTGTGTTGTTTGTTGTTGATGAGACAGAGACAAGACTGACGGACGACGTTTGTTAAACTGTCTGTGTTGTTTTCATTTATCCAAATAAATATTCACAAGCCATTATTCAAAATGAATTGTTGTTTGTTTTTCACAAAAGCAGTTGTATTGCTGTTGCTATTATTATAATATTAGTATTAGTACACTTAATACTCCGTATTATCATTAACTATTTTTCTTGCTTACAGTTGTTCCTGTGTATGCAAGTGTATAAAAGCGTGTGTGTGTGTTTAAATGAGAGTGAGAAAACTTTAAAATTATTTAACATGTCAACACACTCTTATAACCAAACACACAATGAAATAGTCTCACACATACACTACTCTACACTAATAAAGTTATTTATTTAGGCACTTACCGGCACATGTAGGCAGTTTGTGTTCCTTCTTTTTTATGTGTGTTTTTTCTTAGATAGTTATAAAGTGTGAACCATCAGAAATCTGGACACATCATGAATATATAATTTAATTTGTAGAAATTTTTGTTTATTAAATTTCATGATACATATAATTTTCATATTTTGTTAACAAAAATAAATATTTTGAGAAATTTGGAACCTTGCAAATAGGCTCTCGACATTAACATTAATATTCTCTCAACTTACATCTCGTTAAATAGGTTTTAAACTCTAAATGATAAATAATTTTATCTTATAATCAATCATGTCATGTCAGAACCAATTGCACGGTAAAAAAGGTCACGACGAATTGATCGGAATGTGAGAAATTTCCTCGTGAACATCCATCCCATGAATGCCGGAAAATTTTCAGAGAAATTTCGAACTCTATAACTCCTGGCTGGGACCTCTCAATAATTTTATCAGGTTGCAGATTCTATCCAAATCATCTATAGGTATGTAGATACGTTCTATCAATAAATTCTGGGTGGTTCTTGGGAATCCTTGCGACAATGCCGAACAATAACAGAGAAAATGTTCTGTGGTCTCCTCTTCTTCCTCATCATTACAGCTTCTACATATCGGTGTCCTGTTATTATTGCTATCAGGTTCCTGAGATAGGCTCCATTTATGTTTAAATCAAATTTTATTCAGCATATATCCATATAGCGAAGCATATGGCCAGATCTGGTATGGAATCCATTTGAATCTTTTGTACCATCCTTTGCATGTGTGTCGTGTTAGTTGACACTTTCAATGTTTCCGGGACCAGAAATGTATAAGAGGGTAACCGTCGAACATGTCACGTATTTTTAAACAATCTTATACATTAATTATTTGGTCATTAGAGCTCATTTGCCAGTCCTTCAACCTAGCTTGTCACATCACCCATTCTGTGGGGTCTTAATTTTATTCATGAGTGGCGGAACCTACAGTCTACTCCGAACCGCGAGTTTGCCAATTTAATTTTACTCTGAGAGTTTTTGACAGAAGACTGCTCAGAGAAAGTTGTCGAAAGAAATATTTTTTTCCATACATCGCTTAAATCGACATGTCATGTTTGAACCATGGACTCTAATAAGCCAACACACTACCTACTAAACGTTGGCTTTGCTGGCGGTAAATATGCACATATCGCCGTAAGATTTATTCTGTTATCGGATTCGTTGGGTTAAATACCAGTCCGTATTCATTGTACAATTTCTTAGGATTTCAATGGTAAACTACGTTGCACCAACATGATATGAGTTATAGTTCAGTAAAATTCGATATTCTCTCTCGTTGTTTCACGGCGAGGCTCAAGTCTATTATTGACAACATGAGGTTACGTGCAATATTTTTTGAAATTAGTTTTGTCACTATGAAGTGTCCCGATTTTATGTGGGTTACCCTTTGCTTGAGATTTAATTTATGATTTCCTAGCACAATGAAAAGGTGAATTTGAATTGTTTTTTGTATTTTCCTAGCCACCAAATTGTTTAATTCTGATTTTTTTGTTGCTTTTCTACAAAAAAAAGTGTTCAAAATAAATGCTCAACGTAATCGTAATCGTTTTAAATCACAAGAATTGTTTAAACTTATTAAAGCTGCCATTAAATTAAGTCATAAGCACTCTATAATACCCCAAAACCAAATAAAAGAAAATGAAAATAAAACACAAAATATATTAACACACAGAGCGATAAGATTAAACGTCTTGTGCTGAATCGTAATCGTAATCAAATGTGATTTATTATTATGGAAATGGTGTGGTTTTTTCTTCAAACGACCGACGACCAAACTAAATCAGTTAAAAAATTATACTTCAACCACTTGAGGTAAAATTAGCAATATTATTTGGTGTCTAATAAATAAAATAAAAATAATTACACAAGGAGGGACGACACCCGAATTAAGCTAATAAACATAGCTAAGGCATGAAAACCGCTAAATTAGCAATACTTGCCTAGTATAATTAAAGCCTAGATAAGGATCTGTCTTGTTATTATAGAATACTAGCTGTACCCTGCGCGCTTTGCTGCACTACAAACTAAAATAAATTTGAAGGAAAGACATTAGACAAATATCCAATTAAGTTTGAATCATTTTATTGATTTTGTTTCCCGTTGTCCAGATGATTCAGACGAACGGGCCTGAGTAGTACGCATTCGATCAAGTGATTCATTGTTCAAGTGATTCATGCGAACGGATCTGTGCGGCATGTACTCGAAGATTTTTCAGTCTCAATGCTGATTCTGAGGCTAGTAATGCTCTTTTCTTTTCTTTTCAACACAGGATCAAATGCACAGTTTACGATTTAATTAATTTCGAAGAATTTTCAGTGGCCCCACCTGTCGGAAATTGGTTATACCAACTTAGAAACCTTCGTCGGCTCATGCGCAACAACTTTGCTAAAGATTAAATGCATAGTTTACGATTCCATAAAGTACATTCATTTTTATATATATAGATAATTTAAACTTGAAAAAAAAAATAAATAAAACAAAAGTCTATGAATTTAATTTTGGTTATATTTTTTCTTATTTGGTGAATTTTTTCACAAATGTTGGTTACAAAATTTTTTTCTTTCCCTTCTATCTTTCCCCCCGCGTCGTTCTTTACACTTTATTTTCTTTGGTTTTATACATCAAGAATCACAGATAGCATACTTGTAGGGGTAACTACTATGCGTATGAGTAATATATTTCAAATGCAATTAAATATTAAGTATGTAGTATGTAGCATACGTGGGCATGGCCCCTCGCTCATTTGGAATATCAACATAAAAAGTAGCCTATAACTCCTTCCAGACATACAGGAAGATACTGTGAAAATTTCAAGAAAATCGGTTCAGCCGTTTAATCGTCTATAAACTTCAAACATACAAACATACAATCAAACACACATTCATTTTTATATATTGATAATGGTTTTAATAACAATTTTAATCCTTAACCCTGCAATGGGAGTGTAGCAGGCACTGGAAAACTGCAAAATACAACCTATCAATCCCTTTGATCCAAATTAATGCCACTAAACTCTGCACATATTTTGCAAACGAATAGTTTCTTCCATTCCCCCTACTGATTAATAATAAATTTAATGTTCTGTGCATTGCATTGGAAATCAATAAAAAAAAATCCATAACTCATTACGTCCCTTCAGTGTTCAGGTGACGATATGTAATTCATTAAATTTGTGGTTTTTCCATTACGGCTTTATTTCAATGGGTATTCTTCGTTTTATCTAGACTTTATGGCTTTGTTTACCTTTCATTTCTTTAGAGCATTGATTTACGGAAATCTATCGTAAATAATTAATATCTAATCGTTGAACTACGAGTATAAATGACGGTTCGTTCTTTGAGTCCAATAAAATGAAATGAAATGAAATTTTGCAACCCAATAAAGATTCAATTGTAGATTAAATTTTAGCGTGAATGAACAAATGAAAGAGTATTTTAATGTTATTAATGAGATTAGTAAGGGAGAAATCCTTACAGAGTAAGGGGCTGGGGTAGCACACGTCATATTTAAGGAAACTGAAGTCAAAAATGCGCTCCAACGAAAATCGTCTGCTAAAATTGAATTATGAATGAAGTGTATTCAGTTGTTAACTTATATTGTGAATTTTTTATCCTAACTGGTTGAATGGTAGTTTATAGAACGAATACTTCACTTCCAAATTTATCATCGAAAGGCTTTTCTAATTTTCTTCAAGCATGTAAATTATGTTTGCGACCATCTGATTGGTAAAATTTGGATTAGACAGGTAGGAGAGTACTTCTCATTAGTTCTTTGGATTAATACTAAAACTACTGGATGTCAAGAACTGACCTCCGGGGTCGATATTAGATCAGTCAGTGGCATGGCAATGCCTCTCAGAGCAAAATGGGCAGAGTCATCCCTGACGACGGATTTTTTTTACAAAATGAATTGGATGAACTGACTAATCAAACGCCCCAATCTCCCTGAAATCGTTTTGATGTTCGGATGAATCCCTAGAGTCAAAATATCCAGAGCGGTCCCAGGCAAAAACCTTTCTCTGTGTATTGGCATACATACATACATAATTGGCCATTACAACCCTTCAGTCAGGATTACGGCCTAGCTGCTCACACCACTCATGCTGTGTGCCTTAATTTTATACTTGAGTGGCGGGACCTACAGTTTAGCATCGGCTCCGAACGACAGATTTTGAGAAACTTTTTCATGGCAAGTTTATTTACTCTCAGAGTTTTTTGCCAGAAATCTGCTGAGAGGAAGTCGCCGAAAAAATAATTTTTTTTTCATATTTCGTTCTGATGTCTGGCCTGGGGCTCGAACCCTACTACTACACTACGGCAATTACATGTGTATTGACAACGAATGTTATTACAGATCGGTAATGCGGATTACAATAATGAGGCACACTTTATTGAACTTTTTTTTTTTGATATATAATCGGGCCTTAGATAAAAGAGTATTCTCTGCATTATACACAACAGTGGTCTATCTTATCCTCACCTACTGATGCCTAGTATCAGGGAAATCTACATACATGATGACTAGCACACATTTAATATATCGGTTGGTTATAACCGTTGGGCGCTGAAGACATTTATTTTCGTTGAAGGATACAGCAGCTAATACTCTGATTACATGATACCACACTATGACGTCTCTGTTCAAGCATATGTATTCCCCTTAGGGGAAAAGGGAAAGTGGTACGACTACTCCGTATAGATCTTTGCGGATGACTGGGCTATGAAGACTGAAAGCATCCTTTTTAAAGCTGACGGCAACAACTCACGCAATATTGCACGGTGTTTCAAGACTATTGCAGGGTGTTCCTGGGATTAGAATTGGTCATACGGGTTGCTGTGACTGCCGCTTTTTCGGACAATGTTCCACGAGAGGTATTAGCATACTTTCCGGTAGTCATATAGCTGTCATGGGAAAAACCATTTACATCATATGGGGATACAATGCTACTGAGGGAAATTACAGAGCGCTACAGCATTGACTATACATGGGAAAATAAATCGAAATTTCATGAAAATTTTCTACATTGGAAATCCTATTTGAGAATGGGTAAAAATGCCACACCAATAATGTCTCACAGTCCATATTAATATTTATCCCCTACAGTTCATTTCCAGTTACAGAGATAAATACTGAGTAGAGGTGCTTCGATCATTTCAAAAGATTTGATTCGAACAAAAAATTCCCTGTATTAAAATCAGATTTTATTTCGTAATTATTCATAAAAAGAATTGTTCCTGAAAGTCATTAAATAATTTAAATATCAAATTTTATTATGAAATGTTCTTACTTTTAATCTATATTCAGGCCATATATAATGGAGTTCGGTCCCATCCATTTCACGTGCTTTTCTTTTTATAGAAACAGTTTTTTTAATGGGGTTTTCTTTAGAACCCCCCACCATCACTCTGCCGCTCACTATCTTTATTAATTTATTTTCATTTCCCAACAATGCTTTTCTATTTAACTAAACTGTCTTAAAGGGGAATTTCATATTTTCATTGGAAAAAATCCCTCATAAAATCCCCTGTGTATGTTAAGAGCTCCACCATATTATTATTTTTTTTTATTTACAAACCCAATTAGCATAATAATCTGAGCACTTCACTACACAATGCTATAGTGCCATGGTGATAATAAAATTTCAAGAAATTAATTTAAAAAAAAAAATATTGCATATCGGATATAATAAAAACTAATAAAGTCAATAAAATAAAATTTTTTTAAAATAATTTTTAAATTTTTAACATGAAATGTGATTTATTTTTAATACCAACCAAATTATTCTACACAGATTGACAGACAGACAAACATACAAACAGACAGACAGACAAACAGAGAGACAGTGTGTTATCAAAATTATAACGAGACAAGATATGGGCGTGCAGTTGAATTATAGGAGACAAACGTCATTAAAATTTAAGTGCATTGGATTGCGTGAAAGAGAGCCATAAATAGAGTCAAGCATTTGACGCAAACGTCTTCACAAATAGATTGAATATCGTCGTAAAATAAATACTTCCTTGTGTCGGATTCTGAAGTGCCGTGTAATAACTCTAATCAGTGGTATTCAACTATGTTTGCTTAAGCTTATGAATTTTTTTTGTGCTCATAAGTATTCGAAAATTTCGCCAGTGGTAGATATCAACCCATTCCATAACCTCTCTTTGAACCCATTTATCAAATAGATTCTAAAATCCTACCAAGAGAACGCTTCAAAAAATGCAGAGTCTATCTCCCTCAAGCGTATTCGTTAGCAATTTCACTTTTCATACCTAGCGTACTTCACTTTCCATATCAAGTTCAGTTATCTCATGCGACCTTACCATCAGTTGTATTACCCTTAATCTATGTATAGAGTATATCTGCAATGTATTTCCCCATTCAATTGTCGTATCTCCCTGATCCACCTTCCCCATACAGTCTTATACTATTTTCGAACTTCATACGACCCGAGTACTCGGATACCGGTCTGCGTGTCAGATTCATATTCCTGATCACTTTGAATGGAGTACATATTTTAACGGCTTAAACTTTCTCTTGACAAATGGTTAGGTTTAGGTTAGGTTAGAGGACGTGTACTTGTCAACTGTGGCAAGTACAGTACCCGGAGGTCGAATTGATCCATTGTACAACGTCCTAGCTTCTCACACCACTCGTGTTGTGTGTGTTAATTTTATACATGAGTAGCGGGACCTACAGTTTAAAGTCGACTCCGAACGACAGATTTTTGGGAAGTTTTTCATGGCAATTTTTACTCTCAGAGTTATTGCCAGAAATCTGCTGAGAGGAAGTCGCCGAAGAAATATGTTTCCATATTTTCGTTTTGATGTCTGACCTGGGATTTGAACTCGGGCCTTTCGTCTAACAAGCCAACACACTACCTACTAGACCACGGCGACTTCTTCTCTTGACAAATACCCGAGAATATTTTACCCTGGGACTGAACACTTCAGCTGCAGGAGGAATTGTTTTCTTCCCTGCCCTGTTTTAATAATTTCTGCAGAAATTTTTGGCCAGATGATCAATCTCGTCAAGTTCATGTCCAGCACTGGCATCCACAATAACAGTGAGCATGTTTATTGAGCCCTCTGAGCTCCTTTTATCTAGCTTTGACCAGATTTGCTGCGCTGTCTTGTCATGTTTTCGGTGAGATTCCTAATGTAGTTTCGTTTACTGTAGCAAGTCTGATCAATTCATACGCTCTGTAGTTTTGTGGAACATCACTGTTGCCCGCAACCTGAGTGAAAGAATACCCAGATCCAGTACAAGTGTTTCCATTCTAACCAGTCGTAAGAACTGATCGCAATCATTTCTGGAGAACAAGTATGGTGGCAGGCGAAATGTAATCCATGTAATCAAGTTTGTTTTGTTGATAGGTTTTGAATTAGTGCAGGCCGTTAGACTCTCTACGTTTTAGATTTTGTTTCAAATCTCAAAGTGTGGGATTCAATCTGGTTTGGACGACATAACAGCCGGTTACACTCTATGAGTTTGAGGCTTTGCATTGAAACCGCTAAGCATGGAATTCAGACTGGTTTGAGTTTGACATGAAGTTCTCTGATTCTAAGGACTTCCCCTCTGTGACTATCTTGACGTAGGATTACATTCAATGTGGCGTTTAGAAGTATGCTATCTTGTGATCTTCGCAAGTCACGTAGACAACAGACCTGTTGCAGCGTAAAATTATTTGCAATTGCCTTTGAAGTACTTACGAGTATTTTCGCTTTACTTTTCCAGAAATATTGTGTAGAAATTTTGATAAGATTTTGAACAGTTTTTTTTTTATAAAAAGAAAATCATAAAAAGAAATGGTTTTTATCATTAAATCTGTTTTTAATACAAGAAAATCACTCCAAAACAAGAACAAAAAAATCAAAAAAAAGAAAATGAAATTATTTTCGAGAATATTTAAGAACCTGCCAATCAGCTAGTCAAAGTTAATAATTATCGCTAGCATTACTACTTAACTATGTCAACAAAACGTATCCACGTATTTAGATAACGACGACAAACGACAAATGTAATCTTGCCGTGCCTTTCTTTTATAGAAATTTTATAAAAAAAAATCAATTAACAAATAATTGTTATTAAAGCAAAATTAACAAATAATAATAATAATAACAGGGACAGACTTTATTTAACAAATAGAATCAGAATTGATTCCCTTTAATAATTTATAGATTTTTTTTGTTTGCAAATCTTTAGAAATCTATTGCGGATTATAAAATCATAAATGCGACTCTATAAAGATTATGAAAAAAACGACTCGTTAAGTATTTAAAAATCCCATAAAAAAATTCATTTTGTTTTTGTTGCAAACACTTTAATTGTTAATAAATAAACAGAATTATTAAGATTTCATAAATTAATCAATTAATCAATGAAAAAAAGAACAATCATAAATATTACTCAAGTATTTACGAGAATGAGTCAATAAATCTGAGATTTAATTTGTAATTTCTCGCCTCTTAACTGCGCTCCTGGCAATAGGCGACTGTCGGTTGACAAGTTTTACCTGTAAGGGACTACAAAAGAAAATAACCGAGATAATCCAGGGATTAGATAGGAACAGAAATCATTGCATACTTCATCAGAATTTTGATAAAGCTAGCGTGCGACAAGGAGTATAGTATAGAGAGGACATTGAGAACAACATTAACAGGACTAGAAAGCTTACGGCCAATTACTTCTAAAGGGTCCGCCAAATAACTTTTTTTTTTTTTTTGAAAATGCTTTAAAACAAAAACTACTGAATATTTTCTCAAATTTCTTTTTTTATTTGAAAGTACAATCCTTCCGGTTAATAATGGAAAATAATTTCATTCAAATGGCTTTATGCAAAATTCGTCTGAATGATGTCTCGGAAATGTTCAATTGTTGAGAACGACGGTGAATTGGCGCTACACGCACACTTTCTGCCACAGCAGCAATATTCTCGGGTGTACGCACTGTTTTTGGCTTTTCACGCTTTGGTTTATCGATGAGGATATGCCAGTTTCTTTCACTTTTTTCACAAGATAACGAACATACGGAACTGACGGTGCTTCTCTTCTTCCAAAATCCGTACGCAATTTTCGCACACATTCTGCAACATTACCATGATTTTCATAGTAATGTCGCAATATTTCCCAGCGTTGTTCAAGCGTATACACAACCATATTCGTTCAGCGGAAGGATAAAACTAATTATCTGTCAAATCAGACATGAGCTAAGTGTTACCATTCACGAGATAAGCACTAGTTGAAAAAAAAAGTTAGATGCCGGACCCTTTAGTATGGAACTCTTGAAACATATTGCCGGGCACACAACTGTTTGTTTTTAACAAGTGGATGTCGAGTCAGTTGCCTTGTGTGGGTGCAAATCATGGAATGCAGCTTTTGGGGTCACAGGTCAATCTAGGCAACCATTGCTTGACAGGAATTGAGCTCTTGGGGTCAAGGCAACCATTGCTTGACACAAATTCAGCGGATTTTCTGGCCAAACACTGTCATTAGTTGTCAACTTTTGGTATAAACAGGGTAGACGACCCCAATTTAAATCGAGATTCGCAGATAGAAATGAAAGTGAGGGTTCGGAAATGTTTTTGACAGACTTGTGAGAAACGAAAGATTTTGAGAAACTTTTTCATGGCAGGTTTATTTACGCTCAGAGTTTTTGCCAGAAATCTGCTGAGAGGAAGGCGCCGAAGAAATATTTTTTTTTTCATATTTCGTTTTTGATGTCTGGCCTGGGGCTCGGACCCGGGATTTACGTCTAATAAGCGAGCACACTACCTACTATACTACGACGACTACAACTGGAAATAGAGGCAGCGAATTTAATTTCGTAGTTTAGTAGGCAGTATGTTGCCTTATTACACGAATACTCGTGGTTTAAAACTCAGCTTAGGCATCTCGAACAAAACGAAATATGAAAAAAAATATTTCATGCGGTGATTTCCTCTCAATAGACTCCCGGGAAAAACTCTCAAATTAAGTAAAATTACCATGAAGCGTTCCTCAAATCTGGTAGCAGTACAGAGTCGATGTTATACTGTAGGTAAGGCCGGTCTTGAATACAAAAAATTGGCACGTTGTATACAACATGAGTGGTGTAAGAAGCTAGGTTGTAATCCTGACTAAAGGTTTGTAGTGATCAATTAAGTAAGTATGTATGTGTGAAGAGAAACAAATAGTGGAATAAGTTGAAGCCACTGACAGCAAGTGGCATAAACTGAAGCTCAATTGTAGATGCCCTATGCACCTTATAGGAAGCAAGGCAACTACTAGTCTAAGCATAAGTTTTAATTGTCACTTTTGTATAAGTTTACTTACATAATTGGCCATTACAACCCTTCAGTCAGGATTACAGCTTAGCTTCTCACACCATTCATGTTGTGTGCCTTAATTTTATACTTGAGTGGCGAGACCTACAGTTTAACGTCAACTCCGAACGACTTTGTATAAGTTTGGCTTTAGAAAAATTTGGAAGCCGTTTAAGGGTTAAAATCTAATTGCAAATACAATTCATTTTTTGCATTTTTTTCAAGCGGTGAACAAAAAGTTTTATGGGTGGCCGACCTTGTTTAAATTAAAATTTAAATACAACAACAAAAAAATTTATATTTTTGTTAGCATTTGCTGGCTTTATTTATTTAAAATATTTTTATTTTATTGGTTTTTTTAAAATATTTTTATTTTATTATAAATTATTAACACCACTAATTGCAAATTGCCTAAGATCATTGACTTGATTCATGACTCTGTCTGTCTGTTTTGGCTATAATAATATGGCAAAAAAAAATATAGATTTTTTAAAAAATAAATTAAATTAATTTAAATGAACATTTTCTTAACTGACATATCACTGCGTATGTGTGTGTATGAACATTTTTTTTGTGCTTATTTTCCCCCTTTTTTTATTTTATAGTAATGTCGTGTAGTACGTGAAAATCTTACCCAATTATTATTACAGGCAAAATGAATGGTGGGCAACCATAAGTAGTTATTGACAACAACAGCAAATAAATTTTTTTTATTTTTTTTTTATTTCAATATCCAATAAAAATGTTGTTGTTGGTTTTTTTCTTTCTCTTTATTTAGAATAACAAGGAAGAATCTTTAGTTCATTAGTATTTTATGGCCATACAATCGAAACGAAACGAAACGAAAAACATTTATACGCGGGCGACTATCTCATCCATATTGTACTCGAGTATGAGTGGGGCTACACAAAGTCCGTTTCAAGTACATGTATATGTATGCATTCCCAATAATTGATATGGAATTTAAAACAAAAACTATTGAATTTATTTATAAAAAAATACAAAAACAAATACATAATAATGATAGTAGAATAGAATAGAATTCACTTCAAAGATACATTCTGAATGTATTATTTGCGACAGAATTTTTTAAACGAAAATTTTATTATAAAATCTCGATTGTAGAATTCGGTGTTTTTTTTTATTTATATAAAGGGGGATTCTATAACTCCAATAGCGAACCACGCATTTAACATACATAATTGGCCATTACAACCCTTCGTCAGGATTACGGCCTAGCTTCTCAACATCACTCATGTTGTGTGCGTTAATTTTTATACATGAGTGGCGGGACCTACAGTTTAAAGTCGACTCCGAACGACAGATTTTTTTGAGAAGCTTTTCATGGCAATTTTTACTCTCAGAGTTTTTGCCAGAAATCTGCTGAGAGGAAGGCGCCGAAGAAATATTTTCATATTTTCGTTTTGATGTCTGACCTGGGATTCGAACTCGGGCCTTTCGTCTAATAAGCCAACACACTACCTACTAGACCACGGCGACCACGCATTTAAGCCTTCCATAATTATTAATTGCTGGGCATACATAGGTGTTTCGATTGCCTCAGTTCAATCAGTTGTTGTACAAGCTTTGTTAATAGCATGAGGCCTCATGCAACATTGTGAGGTTCTACTGGTCTGATGTGGATAAGAGGAGGACTGTGTGTTTTCCTTCATTGAATCGTATGGCCATCCAGCGCACTATTGTAGTTCTTAAAGATCACTGTACTCTAGGAAGCCATGCAGAGAGTTTCGGCCTTCCCTCGAATGACTTCCGTAGGCAGGCCTTATCATATATTGCTAGGGTCTTTTGGTTATATAGTTCAGAGGAGGACTGTGCGTTTTCCTTCATTGAATCGTATGGCCATCCATTGCACTATTGTAGTTCTTAAAGATCGCTGTACTCTATGTAGCTATGCAGAGAGTTTCGGCCTTCCCTCGAATGACTTCCGTACGCAGGCCTTATCATATATTGCTAAGGTCTTTTGGTTATATAGTTCAGAGGAGGACTGTGTGTTTACTTTCATTGAATCGCATGACCATCCATCGCACTATTATGATTCATAAAGATCAGTGTGCTGTAGCAAGACATGCAACCAGTTTCGGCATTCCTTCGAATGGCTTCTGCCACTATGCACTACTGTGGAACTCCATGAGTGGAAAAATATTCGATTTGTGTGTAAGGTAATCTCACGGAAACTTTTTAATCAATATTATAATCTAGCTTCTTACATCACCCATGTTGTGTGTGTGTGGGTTCATTTTAAATCCTCGAGTGGTGCAGTATTTTGGATTTGAAGTATCCCCACACCAAGACCGTAATGTTTTCCTGCAAGCCTTGTATATATCATATTCGCCCTCCTTGAAATGCTGTCTATATAAGTTGTCCACGTCAGTGTATCAGTGTCAGCGTGTTTTGCCTCCGTTCTCTGTGAGAAGTCACCGTATTCTAGCAGATAGTGTGCTGACTTGAGAGATGAACGCCTACGGTTTCACTCACAGCTAAGACATTTCGAAACAAATGAAATCTGAGAAAATAAAATATTCCTCTCAACAGTTTTCTGCCAAAGAAAAAAAACTGGGAGAGTATGTAAAATTTCAATGAAAATTTTCTCCAAAAATCTGCTGTTCAAAACGCGAATTTAAACTGACAAAAAATTAACACACACACAACATGGATGGTGTGAGAAGCTAGATTGCAAGCCTGACTAAAGGGTTCTAATTACCAATTAGGTGAGGAAGTAGTGGAACCCGAGGCACAGGAGGAGGATAAGTGAGGTTAGAATCGGATTTAAAAGGCTTGGATCTGTTTATGCTCTCCTGAGCACTCAAATTTCAATGTAAGGCTGTTGTGCTGGCTATAAATAGTGGATGAACGGTTTCTCTGATGAGATTGAGAGTCCTATAAGGCTAAAATCCGCAATTTAAAAGAAACCCAAATTTTAATTAAAAGACTACTTATGCCATCAGCAACTGTTTGTACAAACTCGTTATCAATCAAAATGAAATTAATTTTGATTAAATAATTACCGAAAATGAATGCGAAATAAAAAAAAAAAAATAAAACATACTTGTGCTACTCTTTTAGTGATTTTCCATTTGCAAAATAAAAAAAATATCGAAAGATATGAGGAGGATCTCTCTACTCTACTAAATACTTAAATGTACTCGACACAACGTATCTACTTTATTTTTATAAATTGGTATTGAATTAAAAAATTAACAACAAATTCGTCGGTTGATTTATTTTGAAAATAAATATTTTAACACCTGGATATTAAAAATAGACGCCGCCGCGCTCTAGTGCGCTATTCTATTTAAAAATTATTTTTACTTTTTACTTTTATTATTTGCAAAACCTTATTTTTTTTTAAATAAATATTTAAATTCACCTAAAAAAAACGAAGATAAAAAAAGTTAAAAATGATTTGTTGTTAAGATTTCTATTAAAAGAAAATTTTATTTTTAAATTTGTTTTAACAAGTGTTTTTAGACGATATTTCGAAAAAACTCATTTTGAAACTAACGATCGACATTCAGGGTCATATTTAACTCCCACGTTTTCTCTGAAATACAAAGCATTTTTTTTAATTCAATACTTGTGCAATGGTGGATAACAATTTATAGTTGTATAGTCTTATTTGAGGTTAGGTGTGGCTTGTTAGATATTAAATGGTTTTCATTATTGTTGCAACATCTTTTTTTTTTGTTGAATCAGTTGAAACTTAGATTATCCCTATTTCAGGCTGACATGCTACAAATACTGTTCCTGTGCAAATCTGATATCAGAGTAGATCGCATGGTGATATAATGACTTAATGACTGTAAAGCGACAATTGAAGTCGCCGTGATCTAGTAGGTAGTGTGTTGGCTTATTAGACGAAAGGCCCGAGTTCGAATCCTAGGTCAGACATCAAAACGAAAATATGAAAATATTTCTTCGGCGACTTCCTCTCAGCAGATTTCTGGCAAAAACTCTGAGAGTAAAAATTGCCATGAAAAGCTTCTCAAAAAAACTGTCATTCGTAGAAGACTTTAAAACTATGAGGTCCCGCCACTCAAGTATAAAATTAACGCACACAACATGAGTGGTGTTGAGGAGCTAGGCCGTAATCCTGACTGAAGGGTGTTGTAATGGCCAATTATGTATGTATGTAAAGCGACCATTAGCTTCCTAAAGACTTCTGATACTTATACGCATTCATACTTATTTTATTGATTTCGACTCTCCTTTACTCAACATTTGCAAGAATCACAAAATTAGTATGATTCGCATACGAACACTACAATACTCACTAGAAGGTTGTGTGTTTGCTTTGCTTTTGCTTTGCTGTCTTTGTCTTTTCCTTTTTTCGTAAATGCAACAACAACTAAGGCTGTAAATTTTTATGAATGATTCGAATCACTCGAAACATTTATGAGTATTATAAGTATTTTTCTAAATTTATGAATCTGAATGAGTAGGAGTATGAATCAAACATATTTCGAATAGTATGAGTTTGATGTCAACGTTGTACTTATACCTGTACTTATAAATCAATGTTGTAGTGAGTACGAATGAATCAAAGTAGTTGAATTTCAATACTGTTGACTCACTCATACTTAAAATTTCATGAGTAGCGAAAAAACGACTCATTGCTGATCTCTAATGTGTACATCACATCTAAGATTTTTCAATAATGTTTAGTGTCTCCGAAGAAGATAGGAAACACTTGGCGTTTACCTTCATATGGACAAGGGCACAGTGAAGATATTACAAAAAATTAACACACTTGCAAAGTGTATGCATTACTCTGCTGGGGAGCAAACCAATGACCTGACACAACCTTTGCTCATTTCCATTTGAATTATGGGATCCCATATTATACCCACATATTTAAAGATGTCCCACTATCAATATAAACCTACAGAAGATATAACGACGAGGAAGAAGAGGAGGCCACAGCACATCTAATCTGTCATTGTCCTGCACTTGGACACCTGTGACGAAGGATGATGATAGATTTTTTTTTCCTGAAAAGCTTCTGATTTACTTGGATTGTCTCGTTCATAAAGGCTCGGGGATTTTTCATAGATGCTTCAGATCATTTACTAACTTTTATATGTATTTCAGGACATAAGGAAATTGAACTGGCCAGGGCCTATACAGGGACTTACAATCTCCCACATGTTACATGACAAAGTTGTTGCAATTACCTTAGTTAAACAAAGTATTTGTCCAGACGTTTTACAGAAAGAGCTTCAACTTCGTTGACAGCATTGCAGGTACCAGCAATATTACTAGACTGACATGGAAAAGAAGAAGACTATTTGTCTTTCCCCTTTCCTTAAATCGTATGGCCATCTATTGCTCAATTGGAAAGCATTTTGAAAGACTTGGCATTTCCTCGCAAGAATTATAATGGTATTTTGGAGCTGAGGCCGGTTCTTCTTACGAAGGGCGGATTGTGCTTGGCTACCATTTTCTGATATATTTGACCTGAACTCTGCAATATAGATATTGATTTCTCATATTACAATGGACCTAAGTGGGGGTTTATTCTTCAAGTATTTCTCAAGTATACTGAGCGTACACCAGATCAACTTGATGGGTTAAGTTTATGACGATAATATTCAGGGTAATCCCTTCCCTCCCTCATCTACATACATAATTGGCCATTACAACGCTTCAGTCAGGATTACGGCCTAGCTTCTCGCACCACTCATGTTGTGTGCCTTAATTTTATACTTGAGTGGCGACGCCTACAGTTTAACGTCGACTCTCCGAACGAAAGATTTTTTTGAGAAACTTTTTCATGGCAGGTTTATTTACTCTGAGAGTTTTTGCCAGAAATCTGCTGAGAGGAAGTCGCCGAAGAAATATTTTTTGTTCATACTTCGTTTTATGTCTGGCCTTGGGCTCGAACCCGGGCTTTACGTCTAAAAAGCGAACACACTACCTACTAGACTACGGCGACTTCTAAAATGGGCCTAAGTGGAAGCTTATTATTCAAGTAGGGTCCATCACCCAATCTTACTATATAAAGCCTTCAGTTTCATAAAACAATGAGCAATTCCCTGAAGTTTAATACATTTCTAAATGCATGTTATCCTAATGGAGATAACTTGGCTTTGAACCGTTAATTGCACGTAATACATCGAGAGTCTTCTTGTGAATAGTCGCATTAGGCTTCTCAAAAGTACTGCTTGGACCCTGGACATAGGAACAAGGTTTGTTTTAGAGCTCAATTGAGCTTAAATGTAATTTGTTTATTTAATTAATAAAACAATAAAAAAAAAAAAAAACTATTAAGTGAACTTTCTGTTCTGTTCTGATCTGTTGTGTTGTATTTATAAAGAACAACTGCTGACGACAATAAAACTTCCAACTTAAATGAGGTTTTTATGTATAAAAAAAAAAAAAATAAAAAATTTAAAAACATTAATGAAAAATGTTTTTTTCTTCTTCTTTTTATTTATTTTAATTATATTAACAATTGTTTTGTTATTATTATTATTGTTGTTATTGTTTTTTTTTCTTTAATGATGTGTTTTCTTTATTAATTTTAGTTTTTAATTTTAAAGTCGTTTAAGGTCACTGAGTATAAACAATAAACCAACCAACCAACCAGCCAGGTGATATGATGATCTTTAAAGCCTTTTTTTTCTTAAACAAATATGTAGTTGTTGAACAAATAACAACAACAACAAAAGAAAAAAAATTACAATTAAAGTTTAAATAAATTTTTTATTATTTTAATTGCTTAAAAACATAATTCGTTTGGAAATTTTTTTATTTATTTTGCGAGTACCTTTAGAGGAATTTTAAATTAATTAAAAAGAATTGTGTTAAGATTTTAGAAAACAGAAAAAAAAAAATAAATTCTTTACAATTAATCTTAACAGGGGGGAACATTTTAATTTAATTTAGTTTTGTAAACTGTAAACTGTTACAATCATAATCGAAAGTAAAATACGCCACATGTATAGTGTGGCTTCACTAAAACATGGACGAGTGTTCTTAGTAATTTAGTAAGTAATTATACTTCAATGAAGCATTTCTGCTGCCAACTAACCACTCTGATATGTAGGCAGTAGCAAAGCTGAAATCATCAGGATTAACGCTTAGACGGAGTCAACTTAAACCCCTGCCACTCATGGCTAAAATTAGCATACCCATAACATGGGTGGTGTGCAATGCTAGGTTGTAGTCCTGAATAAAGGATTATAATGACCAATTGAAGTCGCCGTAGTCTAGTAGGTAGTGTGTTGGCTTTTTAGACGTAAAACCCGGGTTCGTATCCTAAGGGTAAGGGTATCCATCAAAAGGAAATATGAAAAAAAATATGTCTTCGGCGACTTCCTCTCAACAGATTTCTGTCAAAAACTCTGAGAGTAAATAAATCTGGCATGAAAAAGTTTCTCAAAATCTGTCGTTCGGAGTCGACGTTAAACTGTAGGTCCCGCCACTCAAGTATAAAATTAAGGCACAAAACATGAGCGGTGTGAGAAGCAAGGCGGTAATCCTGACTGAAGGGTTGTAATGGCCAAATATGTATGTATGTGTGAATGACCAATTAAATAAGTAAATAACAAATTGTAATAATTTATAAACAGATGCCTTGGTAGCGTTCTGAGAATATAGTGTCCTTAGATTATATATTCAACGAACGCCTTTCGAGATAACTGCCCAGGCGTGATGTCACTAAACAAATAGAAAAAGCCATTTGCAATGGGATTAATGAAATCAAAATCTAAGCAAAATCAGTAATAAGACAATGAGGGAGATATTTTGTGACAATGTCTTTGGAGACCATGCCAACAGGAATTGAATTCCCACGTACTAAATATTGCCTATTCGATCAGGACGAGATAAAGACGAAATTTATGACTCATTTTTATCATTTCTATTTCGAAGTGAAGTAGCCTGAGCTGTAAACGCAGCAAGTACTTCAGTGTTTTTTTTCTTTTTTATTTAAAATTTTAATATTTTTTATTTATTTTGATAAAAAACAGAAGAAAAAAACTTAAAAAATTGCAATTCGTTTACAGACATCACGCAAAGTACTTAAGGGCAGGCAGGCATTCAGACAATGATTGTTGTGACACACACACACACACACACACACACATAGGCATTTAACAACACGTAATTTTTGATTAAGTATCCCAAAAAAAAAAATATATTTTTAAATAAATAAACAACAACAACAAACTAATGTAATAATAAATTAAATACACACTGCAAAAAAAAAAAGGAAAAAAAACTGCTTAAATGCATTCGTTAATGATTATTTAATATTTTAATGAATCACAAGCTTCAGAAAAAAAACTTAAAAGATACGAATACTAATGATTAAAACAGATTAGGGTGGCCAGATGGCAAAAAAAAATGATGTGTTAAAAAAGATTTTTTAAATTCCCGTTTTTTTTACCACTAATTAAAGGGATAAGGGCTTATCCTGAACATTACCGACATAAACTTAAGCCATCAAGTTGGTCAAGCTTACCAATGAGAGATCCCAACCACGTAAAAAATCAATGGAAATCCTTAGAAAGGGTCTTAAATACCTATGGATAAATATCCTAGGCTTCCAATGGAAGAATCTAGAAGAGCCAAGGAGTGATAAAAATCACAAGAAAATCATTTAAATGTCATGGTTTTAGAAACAGTTTTCTTTGATAATTGAGCCGTAGTGGAGCAGTCCGAAAGTCTGTACGCCTAATTTACGATATGACTGTGAAGTTATAAGCCATTTTACAAGGAGCAATAAAAAACAAACGCCGAAAGTTGGAAAATACCTCTTATCTCCCTAATATACAGTGAGCACCATAAGCGAGTCAGCACCCAATATAATTTTAAATTTTCTATTATGTTCTTAAGTATAAAAAAAAGTTCCTTTATCATGAATTGTTGTTTTTGTTTTAACATTTTATAAGTAATAAATAAATGTTTTTATTTTTAGAAATTTATTCGTCTATTCTCATTTACTTTTCTCGCTATCCTAGGAAAATGAATTATTTCAGTGGTGTTTACTCACTTTTGGCGCTCACTGTATATCCACTTTTAGTTGCAGAATGGTTATCATAATCGATCTACTACTATACAAGGAAATTGTAAATTTAAAAGAAATTGAAGAGACTGGACTGGCCCGCTAAATGTAGTCGATCCAATTCCACTGACATCTCTTGATGTCAGCTAGATGTCAAAAGCATTCATTCATAATTAAATTTAAGATTAAGACACGGATTATTCTGTGGAGTCAGTGGTGAGCATAGAACTGCAACTTCTGTGACAGCATTCCATATTTGGAATACATACTAGCTTCACTGCGTTGTCTTGGCTTATTAGACGTAAGGCCGTGGTTTAAACCCTAGCGCAGACATTTCGAATAAAACGAGACTTGAAAAAATATTTCTTCAGCAACTTCGTCTCAGCAGTCTGCTGGCAAAAAAAAAAAACTCGTGAGAGTGAAACAAAATGGCCATGAAGAGTTATTAAACTCTAGGTCCTGCCACTCTCGTATAAAATTAATACGAACTACATGGCTTATAATCGAAATTGTAATCCTGTCAGCCTTCGAGATCTCCAAACAGAAAAATTTGTTAAAAGCAGACGTATTGACGTCATTTCCATTCTGCATACATACATAATTGGCCATTATAACCCTTCAATCAAGATTACGGCCTAGCTTCTCACACCGCTCATGTTGTGTGCCTTAATTCTATACGTAAGTGGCGGGACCTACAGTTTAACGTCGACTACGAATGACAGATTTTTTTTGAGAAACTTTTTCATTTCAGGTTTATTTAGTCTCAGAGTTTTTGCCAGAAATCTGCTAAGAGGAAGTCGCCGATGAAATATTTTTTTTTTCATTTTCGTTTTGATGTCTTGCCTAGGATACTACCTACTGGACTACGGCGACATCATTTCCATTCGATTCGATTCTATTTTATTTTATTCCACGTTTACATTCTATATATTGTATATTTAAAATGGTATTCAAATGTAGTTTTGCATGTAAAATTTTTCGAAAAATAATTTTTTTTTCAATAAATTTCGTGCATTTAAACAAGTTTTTGATTGATGATGACACGAATGACACCCATTTCTAATCATATGCATTCATTCATTCATTTAATAATACGATATGCTAACGAATGCAACTATTTGTTGTTGTTGTATAAATATAATGCGACAAATGCCACCACCACCACTTTCGACAACTGATGACTGAAATTATCGTGATGAAAATTTCAATGAAATGGAAATAATTATCATGATATACCCCCGCCCCCTTTCTTCCTCTATAAACTCAATATGCACTATATAAACGCGTGATATTTTAAGTGGAGGTTTGACATCCTGACCTAAAACTTCAGAATTTATCAAAAAAAAAAGTTTTTTTCGTGTTATAAATTGTTGTTGTTCTGATTAGTTTTAATTTTATTTTTTAGAACTTCAAGGCAATTATAAAAAATTTTAGAAATTCAAGACTTGACTATTGTATTGAAACTTTCCTCTACCCCTTTTAAATCGTTTTCTATTATGCAGACCATGAAATATGGGCATTAAAACTTATTTTCTTTCGAATTTTTTATTATTGACTCACACACTTAATGAAATATGTATGAAAGTAATATTGAGAAATATATTACAAAATAAATAAATAAATTAATTAAAAAAAACAAGAAAACATTAATTATTATTGTTTAAATAGCAGTAAAAATGAAACATTAATAATCGATAGCGATAATCAATTAATCGGAGTTTAAATGAAACACACTATTCAGTACAGTGTAGACCGCGCAAAATATGGACGCTTGTAAATATGCACAAAAATCTGCACATTAAGCTGCTCTTTCATTTGTAAGAGAAAACAAAAGTCATAATGTACAGTCAAAGAAAACAGTCTACATACAATGATATATATATGTATTTTATTTTGCTTCACAATAGTTTCTATTTTATATATTTTTTTTTTCATATTTGTCTTGCTGTTCAAACATTCTTGATTGTAAATGCTTTAAGCAACGCTATAACATCTCTTTAAATTTGATAAAAATCGGAGGGAATAAAGTGTACATACATCGATGGGTGTAGACTTTTTTCTTTGACTGTAGGCTCTTTAAACAGTAGTTAACTTTACAGTATAAACTCCACAAATATGGACGTATGTATGCATCGGCTAGACAACCAATCTCATCTTAATGGAGCGGAGGAATAGATGCGCCTGCAATGTTATTACCGGTGCAATATGTACGAGTACTACATTCCGCTATTGGCATACATTACAACCCTATAGTTCGGATTACGATTCGGTCTCTCACACTACCCATGTTGTGTGGGTTAATTTTATCCATGATATGCGGAACCTACAGTTTAACGTTGAAACCGAACGCTATGCTTGAAAAGCTTTTACTTTTCTCTCACATACATACATACATACATAATTGTCCATTACAATCTTTCAGTCAGTATTACGGCCTAGCTTCTCACACCACTCATGTTGTATGCCACTCTCCCACAGCTTTTGCCAAAAGACTGCCGAGGGGAGGTCATCTAAAGCTATGCAGAAGTTGGAATAAGAACAGAACATCTTCTCTGTCATTGTCCAGCACTTGGAAGCCACTGACGAAGGGTGATAATGGAATGTTTTCTGAAAATATCCCGATACTTTAATTGTATCGTTCATGAAGGCTCAGGGATTTTTCACAGATACATCAGATCATTCAAAGGCAGCTTTTAGAAGGGTTTCATAAGAATATCGTTGGAAATTGAACTGGCCAGGGCTCATACTGGACTTAGAATTTCCGACATTTTACAGGACTATTTATTTATCAAGATATCAGAGCTAAGGTTTAAACTTGGAGTTCTCGTCTATTAAGCCAACAGAATGTTTTTTTAGTTTGGAAAAGTATTATTGTACCGGTGCATATCTAACCTCCTCAGAGCTATTGTCTCTTCCTCAGACATCTCCGATCCCTTCCGTGCCAGTTCGCCCGCCTTTTCGTTTCCCTCAATACCACAGTGGCCCAGAACGCAGTAGAAGCGAGTCCATGCAAATCCGCATTGCATTCATACATACATACATAATTGGCCATTACAAGCCTTCAGTCAGGATTACCGGATAGCTTCTCACACCACTCATGTTGTGTGCCACTCTCTCACAGCTTTTGCCAAAAGACTGCCGAGGGGAGGTCATCTAAAGCTATGCAGAAGTTGGAATAAGAACAGAACATCTTCTCTGTCATTGTCCAGCACTTGGAAGCCACTGACGAAGGATGATAATGGAATGTTTTCTGAAAATCTTCTGATTTACTTTAATTGTCTCGTTCATGAAGGCTCGGGAATTTTTCCCAGATACTTCGGATCATTTAAAGGCAGCTTTTAGAAGGGTTTCATAAGGATATCGTTGGAAATTGAACTGGCCAGGGCTCATACTGGACTTAGAATTTCCGACATTTTACAGGACTAATTAAACAATAAAGTAATGTGTTCGCTTATTAGACGTAAAGCCCGGGTTCGAGCTCTTCTGCTATTCATGGTTAAAAATTAACACACACATAATGTGGGTAGTGTGTGAAGCTAGGCTGTAATTCTCAGGGTTCGTATCCCAGGTCTGACATCAAAACGAAATATGAAAAAAAAAAAAATATTTCTTCGGCAACTTCCTCTCAGCAGATTTCTGGCAAAAACTCTCAGAGTAAATAAAACATGACATGAAAAAGTTTCTCAAAAAATCTGTCGTTCGGACTCGACGTTAAATTGTCGGTCCACTTACGTACAAAATTAAGGCACACAACATGAGTGGTGTGAGAAGCTAGGCCGTAATCCTGACCGAAGGGTTGTAATGGCCAATTATGTATGTATGTATGTAATTATTTTTCAAGATGTCAGAGCTAAGGTTTCAACTAGGAGTTCTCGTCTATTAAGCCAACACGAATTTACCTGCATTGCTTTAATAGAAAATGAAAGAAAGTGTGAAGCCAATTGAGTAAGGCAATCATTTCCTTAGTTGGAGCACAGTGTACAGCACAACTGATCAGGATTACTGACTGCCTATACAGCGTGTCTACAGAGCATTTGCACAATATCCACCAAACTTGAGCACTATAATGCAAGGTTGACAGATCAAATACTTGCACGCGGTCCTCTTAGATATGTAAAGCACTATGACTGTTCCTTTTACCCCCTGCTTTATATCCTTTATCTTGCGAGCAAACAAATAATTTATACCCCACCACACAGTGTAATCATTAACGGAATTTGTTAAGCCAACACCCAAGGTTATACAATGTCACAATGTTTACATAGCACACGTCCAGTGTTTAAGTGGATCATACTTTAATAATGAAATGCAATCTTCAGCTCATACTTAAGTGGTTATTAATGTATGTAACAAACAACACAGATAAATTAAATTATTTTATGATAACGTTGTTTTTAATTTTTTTGTTTTTTTTTTGTATTAATTTCACAATAATTTTTATTTTTTTAATTATTTGTTAATTCGTTTATTATTTAAGTACACATTAAAGAAAAGTTAAAATTTTATGGACAACAACAAAAACAAAAAATATGGATTTACATACGTTACAAACAAATTTGGAAAAATTAAATTTTAATTGCGTTTGAAGGGGGGTTTTCCTTAAAATGCGTACGTAATTAATAGAGATTTTTTATTTTCCATTTTTATTATTATTTTTTTTTTAAATTCTCAATTTTCAATAAATTAAACAAATTTATTATTAATTTCATTAACACCCCTCGATTAAGAAATTAACTTCGAAACGGTCATTAAACACATTCACTTGGACTACGATATTTTCCATTTTTAAATTGATTTTTAAAAGCGATTTGATTTTAATTTTTTTTGTTTTGTGGTAAATTTATGTTTACTCGAGGAGGAGAGGCGGGGGGCGATTGTTCTCACACAATTAAAATATTGAAAATATTTAGAACAGCAAACATTTTCTCACGTAATGTTAGGTAGCGAATACATATTGGAAATTGACTTCTAAACTTTTAAAATACTGACGGCACTTGTACTCACCATTGTAGCCCCTTCTAAAATTAACAAAAAACAACAACAACAACAACAACAACAACAACAACCACATAACGAAAAAATTTAAGCGTTTAAAATCGGAAAAACACCTTTCAATTGATTTCAATTCATTGCAATGCAATTCAATGAAAAAAAGAAAAAATAAAACAAAAACATTTTCAAATACCTTGGAAAAACTAATCGTAGATTTTCTATTTCTAATAAACAAAAGAAAAAACAAAAAAAAAAACAAAAAAACTTAAAGAAAAATTCAAACTGAAAACTTTAAATCTAAGCATTATAACGAGAACAAAAACAACAACAACAATAACAACAATAATGAAAAAAATTTAAAGAAAACCTTGATTTAGTGTTGGTTGGTTGGTTGGTGGCCGGCCAGTCAATATTGTTTTTAAACGAATTGAAAAAAACAAAAAAAAATTTGTTTGTTTTCAAAGCAGAACTCAATACAAATCACGCTCATTTTTTTTCTCATTTTCTATGTTTGTTTTGTTGTATTTTATTTTTAGTCTGTAATCATTATAAAAAAATCTTTAATAATGAATTAAAGTTTTTTGTTGTGTTTTGTTTTGTTTTGTTATTTTTAGTATGGTGCTGTGTTCTAGTTTTGTTTAAAGTTGTTGTTATTTTAGTTAGAATATTGGTAACTTTGTTTAAAGGCAGGTTATTGTGCACCAGCAACATTAAATATTTTTTACTTTTTTTATGCACACACACACACACTCTACAGCCAGGCAAATGGCTTTAACCCTACCCTACCCTACACCTACTTACTTACTTAATTGGTCATTGCAATCCTTTAGTCATGGATTGCAACTTAGCTTCTTACACTACCCAATTTGTGTGTCCTAATTTTGATTCCATGAATGGTGGGATCTACAGTTTAACGTCGACTCCAAATGACAGATTTTTGAGAAACTATTCATGGCAATTTAATTAACTCTCGAAAGTTTTTGCCAGAAGACTTCATATTTCGTTTTTTTTTCGGTATGTCTAAAGCCCCCTTCAGACGATCACACAAGTAATATGATCTGTCAAAATTTTATGTAGAAGAGTACGGATGGGATCGTCTAAACATAATATGTAATGAAACTATCACACATTGAGAGAAAATACGGATGAAAATTTTGACAGTCGTATGGCTCTCTTCATTTTTTGAAATGTTTCAAAAAACAAGAAAATTTCATTAGATGAGGGATGTATTTTTATGTAAACAAAACAAAAAAGTGTAAAACACCAGTGCAAAAAAAAAACAAAAACAAAAACACTTTTTGGCGCAAACAAGTATTCCTATTTTGTGAAAATATTTTTAGAATTATATTCAAAATTTAATTAATAATTTAATGGATTTAAAAAAAGTTGTTGATTTGTCTCCAGTTTTACGCCGTAGTAGCCATTCCCGGCATTTTAATTTCAATAGAAACTTTAAGCAAATTTTTTCACTTTGTTTATGTTTTTTTAACAGCTGTTTTCATCTTACATTATTATTGTCTATTATTCTCTTTTTTGAAATACGGGTGGAATTTCATTTTACTTTTTCATCAGACTTTACATATTACTTGTGTGATAGTATGAAGGGGGCTTAAGCTGGGTTTGAAGCTCGGACTCTCGTCTAATAAGCCCGTACATTATGTTCTAGACTACAGCGACCTCTACTGATTTTTATTATTTTCTCCATAAAAAATACCGACGATTATTGTAAACTAAAGTTTTAAGTAATCGCCGTAGTCTAGTAGGTAGTGTGTACGCTTATTAGACATAAAGCCCGGGTTCGTATCCCAGGTCAGACATATATTTCTTCGGCGACTTCCTCTCAGCAGATTTCTGGCAAAAACTCTGAAAGTAAATAAACCTGCCATGAAAAAGTTTCTCAAAATCTGTCATTCGGAGTCGACGTTAAACTGTAGGTTCCGCCACTCAAATATAAAATTAAGGCACACAACATGAGTGTTGTGGGAAGATGCTAGGTCGTAATCCTGACTGAAGGGTTGTAATGGCCAATTATGTTATGTATGTATGTATATCAACTCAAATGCTAATAACGACAAAAAAAAAACAACCAGCTGTCGAATGAATATTGAATAAGCAGCTGAACTGCGTATATTGTTATGTATGAACACTTAAAATATTGTTCTCAATAAACCGAATACTCAATAAAAGTACATATCTGAAAATAGCATTACGATTCAGATGAAATATTTTTCACAGCTGATAGGTTGCCAGATCGTTGGTTTTGAACCCCTCAAAACGGATAAATCGATAATAAACGCTCTAAATTAGTTTTCTGAATAGAAAATTAAGCCATTTTAACTTTCTAAATACTAACTGCTGGCAACAAGGTTTCAAACCCTTCTAAATATGTTACCAAATATTCGTATTACCACAATAAACGTTTAACCCAAATGTGTCTTAAATATTGTTAAAAAATTTTATTCTCATAGTTTTTATTGACATTTATTTGATATGAATATTTAATTTCGGTTTAGAAAACAAATGCCGTTTTTTGAGCGTTATACTGGCCAGTTGCCTAATGCACTATTGACACAATTGGTCGTGGAAAAAACAAATCGAGTCAATTTACAGAAAAACATTTTTTTTTTTTTTTTGTAAATATTGTAAAAAGGCCAAAACGTTCTAACATGATATGTGGTATGCGGTATGTGGTATGCACATAAATATTTATGTTTTAGTATGTAATTTATTGTATTACTCGTATTTTTTTTTTTGTACATTTTTATTGGCAGACAATCACGTTTTATTTAATTTTTTGTTGTTGTTGTTGTTGTTTAAACCACTTAAAATTATGTATTTAAGCCTACAAAAATGTTTTTAAACATTCTTCTTTTCAATCACAATTAATTTTAAACTGAATATTAATTTCTAACGATTTTTATGTACAAATAAAAAAAACAAAAACGTGCCTTTTAATGCTACTAAACTATGTATGTGGTAGACATAAAGAAAAATTTAACAAAAAAATGTGTCGCATTTGTTTTCAATTTTCATTTCCATGTAATTCAAGAAAATCTAACACGATCGTAAAGAAATTAAAACTTCCAGGGGGCTGAACGTTTCGTTTCATAACTAAACGCAATAAAAAATGTTTTTAAAAGTATGGCAACCCTTGTTTAGCCTTAATGCTGAGTATTGTTTGTGTGTTCTCCTGTTTGGGGCTCTCTATCCCCCTCCGTTTTTTTTAATTTATCTTTCAAAGTTTAATGACATAAAGTTAAGGAATTTGTTGTTGCTGTTGTAGTTGTTGTTTCGCTCCTTAATTTTCTTTGTATAAAACAATTGCATTGTTATTGTCAGCAATTTGAAATGTGTCAACTCTTTGTTTTGTTATTTTTAATTCGTGACGCTTTTCATTTTCTCCTTCAAATTAATATTCTGAACACCACCACCAACCTTACAATTCTCCATTAAAAATGGTGAACAAAATTGACGTGTAATCGATCGGGTGAGTATGCTGCTAAATGGTAAAGAACGACTGCTAATCACCTTTAAAACAACTGGATAGGTTTAATTTTATTTAAAATAGAATTAACTACAGTTGCCACCAGTAGGTCTTTTTGAAATCATGTTAAGAGCACGACAGTTCATGTATTACCCCCAAAAAAAAGGCAGAAAATAGAACAAAAGCCACTTCGAAGCCTTTGAATGAAGATATTCTAAAGAACCTTAATTATCTGCCTAGATATGGAATTTCACAGAAAAATAGAAATGATTGTCTTACTTAGAAGTGTACATTCATTCCAAAATGAAGGTTAAAAAGTAAATCCATCGATTGTTTAAAGGGCCCGCGTATACCGCTATGAATGCCGAAATAGATTAGCGGGAGATTTTCATGAGTATCGTGCTACTGCCTCTGTCTTAAAAAGGACAAAAGACTTTTGAAATAATAAAAAGACGTGAAACTTCATCTGTTCTATACCCTCCCATGAAAAAGTCTGAATATTTGAGAACAACCATATATATATCAGCAAGTGATCGAGTAGAAGGCAACAATCTAGGCCCACCTAACAACCTAACAGTTTCATTTTCAGTGATGGCATAAGTCGCCGTATAACCCGGGTTCGAGCCCCAGGCCAGACATCAAAACGAAATGTGAAAAAAAAATATTTCTTGGGCGACTTCCTCTCAGCAGATTTCTGGTAAATAAACCTGCCATGAAGAAGTTTCTAAAAAATCTGTCGTTTGGAGTCGACGTTAAACTGTAGGTCCCGCCACTCAAGTATAAAATTAAGGCACACAATATGAGCGGTGTGAGAAGCTAGGCCGTAATCCTGACTGAAGTGTTGTAATGGCCAAATATGTATGTATGTATGTGATGGCACTACATCTCGTAATCCAGATTAAAGAATTTGTACAGTACAACGGAATCTGCTATCTTCCTTCATAAGATAACTAAGATCGAGTTTCTACTAGACGATACCAGACAGCCCGAACAAGATATATCCCTGTTATCAACCTGGCACCACAAATTCTTATAAGAAAAGTAGGTGCGAGTTTAATGTTGGACTGATTGAGTACCCAGAATAGGGTGAAAGTTCTATTATCGCCAATCGATGACCGATTTTTTCCAACACACGTCTCTCAATTGTTTTTTTGATATTTTTCAGAAACCATCACAATTCATTCAATGTATCCCAGGCATTAATTTTACTTTGTTTTCGGAATTTTATTAAACGTGTAAAGATTTTTACTCTCATTTTTCAAAAATACGAATGGAATTCTGTAACATTTTCTCTATAATTGTATGTATGTAAGTAAACACTTATCATGCAAATTAGCCTTTAAAGAAAGTCCAGGCTTATCAGGCCTAATGAACTTGTCACAACTTGTCACAACTTATACTATGTTCAGACATACACTTTTATTGACTCAATATTCGGTTATTTGAGTACAATATTTTAAGTGTTAAGACATAATATAAGCAATATTCATTTGACAGTTGGTAAACAAAACAGCTGGTTGTTTCAACAACATTGTGGTTTTTTTGTTTTTTTTGTCGTTGTTGACATTTGAGTTGTCAAATATCAACAGAAAGTGTTCCGAAAACTGTATTATGCTCACTGAACGTACTTATGACAGTGCTGTATTTTAAGTTTTACTCAATATTATAACAATTTGCGTATTTATTGCGCAATAATTAATTGAAACTTTATATGAAATATTGGCCTCAATAATGGTGTTTATTGCGATTTACGCAATAAAAGTGCATGTCTGAACATAATATTAAGATATATACCCCTCAATTATAAAGGCATTTTTAATTGTAGATGGTAAATCTTATAACGATGGACTTAGAGAGTATGTAATGGCATTTCGTTTGGACTGATTAAAGAAGGCAGTAAAATTGATATTTGTTTCAGCGTTGCTGTCGTCTACAATGCTGGGTATAGGGTATACAAAAATAAAAAAGATTGTATATATTAATAATATTATATCCCCAAAAACCATATTTGTATTACAACAAATGCAAAAAAGTAAAATTAATTTTTTTTTTTATTTTGTTTTTGTTTTCATAAATATTTCATGATGGCAATTCAATTGCAAAAATTTCACCTTGCCAACTACCATTTAAAGCAGTGAAATGGAAAACGAATTGCATATTGTATGCCTATTTGGTGGTATACATTTGAAATATTTTTAGAATATTTTTATTTTTTTTATTATTTGTTTTTGTTTGTTTTGTTTTTATTAACAATAAATAAATTATTAATAGAAATTGAATTTGGTAAACCTAAGCACACCAAGGGAAGCGAGTATAATAAAAAGCCGATATAAAACAAAAAAAACTCAATCAATTTAATCGTATGAGGGTATTTCCATATTTTATGGCATGTAATAAAATGAATTTTCTCAATGGAAAATTCTTTAGTATTTGTGGATAATATTTACAATATAAAGAGTAATTGGGAAAAATGCATGGACTACTACTATATGAGATACTCAGCACCACAGTGTATGTAGTTTAATTCAAGTATAATGAATCCATTTGGTTCAATGCATTGCCCAAATGAGATAAAACCATTAAATTGTGAAAAGTGGGATAAAAAATATACAAAAATCTTCATTTTATAATAAAAAGTAGTAAAAAAAAAACAAAAACACTTACCTTTTTGTGGCTTACTCTGGACCGAAATTAATTGCAGAAAAGTAGTCCACACAAACAGAAAATCTGAAAATAGAAAAAAATATTCATTTTCAAAAAATATTTATTTATTTATTTATTTTTAATTATAATACAATTACAAATTAGATCTAATTATTGTTACGAGCTGAGCAACTTAGACCATGTGCTCGGTGTAGTGCAACAGACCAGAGCCTCTGGTGAGAATCGAACCCACGACCCTCACGCTAACAGTCTAGCACACTACATACTAGACTACCAGGGAGCCCAATCAAAAATATTCGTATACATTTTAAGGGATTCTGCTACTTAGCTACATTGAAAAACGTTTAAAAACAAATGAATTTTTCAAGCAGTCTTTATTTAGGACTCATCACCGTCCGTATAAGCAAAATTTTATTGCATGACGTTTATTTTATTAAATTAAGTGACTTATATTTGGTTACTGATGCCGCAATAATTGGTTTTCTAATTGCTTGCAACTCGTTAAATAACTGCCAAATATTACAAGAATCGGGCCTTATGGTTTATTAAACCTTTATTTCGATAACACTATCATTGGATTCTTTAACTCTTTGCCATTCTAAAAAATGGTGTGAGACAAAGTTGGAAGTCGCCGTAGTCTAGTAGGTAGTGTATTGGCTTATTAGACGCGAAGCCACGGTTCAAATTCCCGGTCAGACTTCAAAACGAAATATGAAAAATATTTCTTCGGCGATTTCCTCTCAGCAGATTTCTGGCAAAAACTCTGAGAGTAAATAAACCTGCCTTGAAAAAGTTTCTCAAAAAAATCTGTCGTTCGTAGAAGACTTTAAAACTATGAGGTCCCGCCACTCATGTGTAAAATTAACACACACAACATGAGTGGTGTTGAGAAGCCAGGCCTTAATCCTGACTGAAGGATTGTAATGGCCAATTATGTATTATGTACATATGTATGATAAACAAAGTTGGAACCGATGAATTTGATGAGAGACGAACAAGTATCCACAGTAGACCGGACAGTAGACTGGATGACGATTACGTCATACCTAACAACACAACACATACATATAAATATAGATAATTGGCCATTAAAACCCTTTAGTTAGAATTTCAGAATAATTTACCACCCACATGTTCGGCGTTAATTTTATTCATGAGTGGCGCTACTTTCTTTAATCTAATGACATATTCTCAGAGCTTGTGTCATATGACTGTTGCTGAGGAAGGTCGCCGAAAGAAATATATCTTTCTCAAGACATCAGATCAAAGGTTTGAACTATTGAGCCCTCATCTATAAGTAGTAATCCAACACATTGCTTACTAGACTACGGCAATCTTATGGAATACAATTCTATAAATTATCATGAAAGCTTAATAAGATCGAGTGCCGGCTCTGTCTGGAGGAGGATGAAACCACCATAGATCATATTTTATTCAAATGGTATTACGCTGTATATTGTGTAACTGGTAACTGGCAATTTGAACTGATAACATTTAAATTAAAATGCATAATTTCTTTTATTTATGTTGCTATGCTATTTACAATAGTAGAAAATAAGACTAATACTGAAATTCCTTTCTTTCATTTCTTAAAATTCGTTCCTAATACTATGTTCAGACATGTACTTTTATTGAGTCAATATTCGGTTAATTGAGTACAATATTTTAAGTGTTCACACATAATATAAGCAATATTCATTTGACAGTTGGTAAACAAAACAGCTGGTTGTTTCAACAACATTGTTTTTATTTTGTTTTGTTGTTTTTTGTTTGTTTGTCGTTGTTGACATTTGAGTTGTCAAATATCAACAGAAAGTGTTCGGAAAACTGTAATATGCTCACTGAACATACTTATGACAGTGCTGTATTTTAAGTTTTAATCAATATTATAACAAATTGCGTTATTATTGCGCAATAATTAATTGAAATTTTATATGAAATATTGGCCTCAATAATGGTGTTTATTGCGATTTACGCAATAAAAGTGCATGTGTGAACATAGTATAACGTTTATGTTTAATTATATAAAAAAAACAGATTTTTATTAAAAAGTGTGACTTTATTAACACTTCTGGCAATTTAAAAAGTATACTTAACAATTAGATTTTATAGTATCTCAACAATGTTTTAAACAAATATCATTCAGTTCAATAACTTTTTGCAATTCTTAATATGATAAGAATTTTTATGACAGAAATTAATGTTTTTTTTCTATTAGAGGCCATTAAAACTTTTATGGCTTTATTGATCGCAGGCAATAAAACTTTTATAACAAATTTAATAAAAATAAATTAAGTTTTGCAATAAAAAATTGGCAATAAAAACTAAAACAATTAATTGTGATTGAGATTTTAAAAGCAAATTTTTCTAATAACATGTTCTCTAGTTCGTTTTCGTTTTCTTAATATATTTCTTACTCTAAGACACTAGGTTAGGTAAGGTCCACAAAAAATCTTACGATTACTGCAATCTTTTTATTTGACAGCTCAGTCAAGGATGTCAGAAAGTAAGAGATCAGAAACATCCATCTTTTTGTGAAAAGCAGGGCACTGGAATACTAGGTGAAAGACAATTTCATCCCCCTCCTCCTCCTCCTCTTCAGACCCACAGCTCCTATAAAACAGCCAATTGCCGGAATGTTGAGTCTTTCAGCATGCCTACCAAAAGGACAGGGCAATGCGATTTTAGATTTTTATCCATACGTGTCCAGCAGAGTCCAGCAATAGCAAAAGTTCCCTGTAAAACTAGTGGATAACATCCCTGAGGCTATGCAAATACCTATCCTCTATAACTTGTGGTAGATTATTGCTCCTCCTACAACTCATGGCCAGCTCATTAGCAATAGCATTTCCCACGATAATCCCCCTCTGTATCGGAATCCATATAAGATTTATCGTTGAATGACCTAATATTTCACTGAGAAATCCTCGGGATTCATGGACCAAGACTTACGTTGAAACTATTTTTGGTTAGGACTTAATGACAGTCTAGCTGCCCCAGTAAACCACCCAACAAACATTGCAATGATCAGTCAGAATATAAGAAAATTTAATATCAGAACCCTTAATAAATTTACTACAGCCCACCCAGTAATGCATCTGCTCGAAGTGGATAAGTAATATGGCAACACTTGAACACTTAACAGGATACTTCAATCGCGGTTCCTTATACTATGTTTAGACATGCACTTATATTGAGTAAATCGCAATAAACGGCATTATTGATCTCAATATTGTTATGTCTAAACACTTAAAATATTGTAATCAATAAACCGAATATTGACTCAATAAAAGGGCATGTCTAAACATAGTGTTATCCTTTGATTTTAGCATGAGCATTTAAATACCAGAGCACTGTCATAACAATACTATCTCCACCACTACCAACATCTCTCTCTCATTTTATTTCTCTCTCTTCAAACTAACAACACTGAAACAAAAAAACAAAACAAAATTACGAACACAAACAATCAATGAGGTTTTAACAGCAGTGTTGCCAATATAATGTTTTGCAACATTGTTGTTACACATTTTTTTCGTTTGTCTTGTTGTTGCTGTTGTTATTGTTACCACTTAATTGCATTAAATTTTTGGTTTAAACAAGTTTTTTAATCTTTTTTTTATTTTTGTTTAAGAAAATGACAAGACAAATTTAAAATTATGCCATACGAGAGAGATAATTTAAGCGATTTTTTTCATTTGTTTGTTTTTTTTTTTTTTGTGAAATAAAATTTAAAAATAAATATTTAAAATGTAATGTTTAACGGTGAAGAAAAATGCAAACAAAACGGTGAAAAAAAGTCCACATTTGTAACATTACTAAGGGGAATTTACTGTTAAATGCGTTATAAATAAAACGACTGGATTTTTATTTTCTGTTGAATTAATAAAAATTTGTGGTATTTTGGTGGCCTTAAAATAAATTTTTAATAATTTATCGCATATTTTCGCACATACATACATATGTACGTACATACGTACAGTATGCATTAAATCGTATCGTTTAACGATAGAAGGCACTAAACGGAAAATTTTCGAACAATTAAGTTGTACAGCTTATACAACGTCACGTATGAGTTGTACCAGGGCAAGTTTAGTACCAAAACTTAAGTAATTTTCGCAAAAAAAAACTAATGCGAATATTACGCGGATATTTTGCCTTAAACTAAGCTTTCTATTTAGCATAGCATTAAAGGTTCCATTCAGATTCATTCATTGTTTTTTTCTGCATAAAGTCTTGACCCCTTGTTGGCAAAAACCTGGTACAATTGATTTCTACAGATGCAGATACAGATACAGATGGTAATCACTTGATATCAGAACTGTAACAGAAGGTTAACGCAAAAGAAACTCTTAGAGAAGCACCATAATATTGAGTCACTTTCGATGTAGGTAGAGTGGTATTTCGCTTCGTATAAATCAAAACTGGGCGCTGATTCATCGCAATTGTTGACGAATTAAGAATTTCACCTTAGAGAAGTAACTCATACTCAATAGAAAAATATATAAAACTAGCCAGTCGGATAGACAGAATTTAAACACTTGCAAACCATAGTGTAGCTCTCAAGAACCCATTTAGATATTAAGAAAATATATCTAAGAAGAAACTTTCATTATATTAGATCGCTTCACTACATGTATTCACTTGAGGTTCAGGCTGATTCACTATGCCAATAACTTTTGTCTTCATTAACAACATTGCCCTTAGGGATGTTAAGAATGGATTTCCCAATATTTTTAGACGCTTGCACGAGTGCTAAGCAATGCTTCATTTAGCGAAAAATAGTCTTTTTCCCGACTAGCAACTTCTGCAGAAATCGTATGAGGATCCGGGCATGCTTTCCTACTAGCTAGTGTCCTCACTAGGGACCGACGGATCGCATTAGAGATTGTTCAGTAACCATTCTGATCAATCTTGTTTGCAACACATTTTTCTGGTATGTCCCTAGATGAAGATATTTGTCCCTTTAGTCAGGATTACAGTCTAGATTCTCACACCACCCATGTTGTGTGTGTTAAACATATAGTTTAGTGTTGACAACGAAAAATAAAAATAAATAAAGTATTTCTTCGGCGATTTCCTCTCAGCAGATTTCTGGCAAAAACTCTGTGGAGTAAATAAACCTGCCATGAAAAAGTTTCTCAAAAAATCTGTCGTTCGGAGTCGACGTTAAATTGTAGGTCCCGCCACTCAAGTGTAAAATTAAGGCACACAACATGAGTGTAAATATCATTCGCAATATGGTGAATAAATTCGAGTCCACTGGTTCAGTAAACGATCGACCAACAACGTCAACAAAACGCTGACGAAAACATCGCCCCTACTCGTGAAAGGGTCCAGGAGAATCCCATGCAATCGATTGCTCGTGGTTCTCAAGAATTCGGCCTTTTAAGGATCACAACTTTGGGAATTTTGCTTTGCGACTTCAGTGACTGCACCCTGCATGAAATCCAATTGATCCACAAACTGAAGGTAAACGATCAGAATGTGTTTGCTAAATGAAATCTGGAGCAGACCTTCGCCGCCGAGAGATATTCAAAGTTTTTCTACTAAAAGCACTTCCACTGACGTCTGAGGTGGGGTTTGAACGATGGTCTTACGTCTAATTAGCCAATACACTACCTACTAGACTGCGGCAATTTCTCAGATAACTACTCACAATTGCGATGTATATTTATACTACAGCCCGGGACGGGCTCTACTCATGTGAGCAGTGCTCCTTCCTGATGTGAGAGAATAATACCTATGAAAACAGAGTCGTCGCCTCACCCGCTAACAAATTCCGAAATAGCGTTTTCGTTATGCTAATACACCTACGGACTGACTGGTGGATCTGTTCAAAGTTTCACGTTTTCTATTTCAACGGATACTGGAATTTGAATATCTTGCACTTGTATTTCCCTACACCAGGTAGGAACTCTTGACAGCAGCAGAGCTAATGGCCACAACAATGTTTAACGCATAAAATTTTATCATGAAGTGAAATCTTTTCAAGCAAATGTAAGAGAGAAAAAAAAAACGCTTAAATTTTAAATAATAATTTAAGGCAGTTTTATTTTGTTTTTTACTTTTAAAAAATTTAAGAAATACAAATAAATTATTAAGTTTATCGAAAAACGAAATCATTAAAAGAAAAATATCTGCAATTGAATGACGAAACAAAAACAAAAAAAAAAACGCTTAAATTTTATTGGCCAGTCTGTTAAATGTTGCTCAAGTCAAGTAAATTTTAACACAAAATTGGTTTGAGTGTTGGTTAACATTTTTTGCTATTTGTGTTTTTAGTTAAATATTTTGGTCATTTACTTTAATGTCTGACCAAGTTTTTGTTGGTTTTTTGTCTCTTTTTTTTGTAAGACAACAATCACTAGAGCCAACACAACAACACCACAACACAACATTATGGGAATTTAACTTTGAACTATGGATTTCCTCTACAACTAGTTGTTGTTGTTCTCATTTTATTTTATTTTTTTTCTTGTTTTACAATAAACAAAAACAAATCAGTTAAAACCACATTCCAAAAAAGAAAAAAATTATTTGCAAAATCAGCAAACACAGCTCATATACTATTAAGTACCTATGTACGTACGTACATATGTCACCACAATTTGTGGCGTCTGTCTATAAGTATGTACATGCAACAACGCAACAAGTGGTTTTTTTAGGTTGACTATTTTACTTTAAGTTGCTGCTTAAAAATAACAAACAAACAAAAAAATTAAAAAGTGTTGCAACATTTTAACACAACCAAACTGCTTTTAAGGTGTGTTTTAACTCGATTTAATTTTTTTTTTTTTTTGCCTGACCGTTAAAATAAGTACATTTCGAATATATTTACACCATTTAATAGTTAAGTTAAGTTAAGTTAATACAAATTATTGCAATTAAATAAATAACAAACAAAAAAATAAACAATCGATAGATAATAGTACTTAATATGGTTATTAGCATAGATAGTTGGGGGGCTATTAATTAAAACGATAACAAAAGAATAATTAATTAATTATTTTTTTTTTTTGATTTAATTAAAATGCAATGTAAACTACAGTTAACTTTTCAATATTTTACGCAATAGCAACAATATTTGCATAAATGAATTTAATTATTGCTTAATTTGTATTGTTTTATTGGATATAAACGCAATTTCTTCACTCAAATTAAATGCATTGGCAATATTGTTTACATAGGTTAAAATGTAAACACAAGAATAGTAACTCTCTCTCACTCTCACTTTTCTCTTGGAGGTTAAATTTTTCAAAAACAAAATACATTCTTATTAGAAACCATAATTAATTGGTCATTACATTACATTACGTAATTGGCCATTACAATCCTTCAGTCTGGATTACGGCCTAGCTTCTCAACACCATTCATGTCGTGTGCCTTAATTTTTATACTTGAGTGTCAGGACCTACAGTTTAACGTCGATTCCGAACGACAGATTTTGAGAAACTTTTTCATGGCAGGTTTATTTACTCTCAGAGTTTTTGCCAGAAATCTGCTGAGAGGAAGTCGCCGAAGAAATATTTTTTTTTTCATATTTCGTTTTGGTATCTGGCCTGAGGCTCGAACCCGGGTTATTTTTTTCTTTTTTTTACGAACGTCCCCGGCCACACACTAACCCACCCTCACCCGACCGCGGAGGGCTCGTCCCCATTACGAAGGGACACGTACACACTACAGTCCGGACTATAGCGGGTAAGGGAAAAGTAATGGCAACAAGAAACATAAATCAGCTACAGAACTTAATCACAAGCTGAATAAACTAACAATCCACAGGAACTACCTATGACAAGAACGAAAATACATTTTTATATAATAATTTACAAATTAGTCCCAGCATATAAGCTACGTTTTATATTACAAACACTACAATTAAAATCAATAAAATCATAATATAAGTTAAAATCTTTACATAATCTACGAAAAGGAAAATTACATCCGTAGTTAGTTCTATAGAAATCTAAGGAAAGAGGACGATAGTGCCGTGAAAATCTTGCAGGAATACTGAAATTCAGGTTACGAAGCAAAAACTCAGAATCGATATCACCTCTAACCAGATTAAAAACAAAACAAACACCTAAAGCAGACCTACTATGTTCCAAAGTTGGAAGTTTTATCAAACCTAATCTAGCCTCATATGACGGAAATCCATTGGCATAATCCCATCCTAAGCCACGTAAACAGAATAATAAAAACTGCCTCTGCACAGACTCTATTGAATCACTATGACAACGATAGTATGGATTCCAAATAATAGACGCATACTCCAAAATAGGTCGAACAAGTGAAGTACATATATAGCAGTCTAGTTATATAAGGATCATTGAATTCCCTAGCCCATCTTTTCACAAAACCAAGAACAGCCCGAGTCTTGCCAATCAGCATACTAATATGATCAATAAAATACAGTTTCATATCCAATAATACTCCCAAATCAAGAAATGTAGCCACAGTCTCCAAAGGGCAAGAATTAATCACATAAGTGAGAGAAAACCATGCATTTGCATTTTATTAAGTTAAGATCCATTAAATTAACTCTGCTCCAAGTTACAAACAAATTAATATTCCGCTGAAGAACAGCCTGACCATGATCATCATCAAAAGTATAAAATAATTTAACGTCATCAGCATACATTAGAATATTACAATCAGAAATAGCACAAGGAAGTTAATGGAGAAACAATAAAAACAGTAAAGGACCCAAATGGCTACCCTGCGGAACACCAAAAGTAACATATACAGTCTTAGACAATACATTCCTAAGAGGTAGGAGGGGGTAGGAGGTAGGGAGAGGTAGGAGTCTAGCCAACGATGAATAATATCGGGAATACCGATTAATGACAGTTTAAGAAGCAAAATACTATGGTCAACCCTATCAAAAGCCTTACTGAAATCAGTATAAATCACATCAGTCCGAGCGCCTGCAAGAAAACCCCTGAAAACACGTGTAGTAAATTCAAGAAGATTAGTGACAGTCGACATACCTTTTAAAAAACCATGCTGGAAAGGGGATATTAAAGATTTCGTATTAAAAAAGAGATAATCCGCCACGAGTTTCTCCATCAACTTGGGAATAGCACTGAGTTTGGCGATACCCCTGTACTTTACGCCTAATAAGCGAACACTCTACCCACTAGATGCGGATGAAGCAAGGAGAAGAGCTTCGAGCTAGGAGGAGACAGTATAGGGAAGCTCTATAAAGTTTGAGGTGAGTACAACAGATCGATCGTATTATCGCAGTAATAATGCTCCTCTTCGCGACAATAAAATTAATAATAATCCTAGCAAAGCATATATATTTTTTTATATTCTATAAAGCATTACCAAAAAAAAGTCGCCGTGGTCTAATAGGTAGTGTGTTCGCTTATTAGACGAAAGGCCCGAGTTCGAATCCCGGGTCAGACATCAAAAACGAAAAATATGAAAATATTTCTTCAGCGACTTCCTCTCTTTCTGGCAAAAACTCTGAGAGTAAAAATTGCCATGAAAAGCTTCTCAAAAAATCTGTCGTTCGGAGTCGACTTTAAACTGTAGGTCCCACCACTCATGTATAAAATTAACGCACACAACATGAGTGGTGTTGAGAAGCTAGGCCGTAATCCTGAGTGAAGGGTTGTAATGGCCAATTATGTATGTATGTATTACCAAAAAAATAAATAAAAATAATAAGTGAATAGAAAATGTTCTTTTTATTAAATTATTTGTTTTTGTTTCTTTTTTTTGTATTCAAATTGCCTGCTAAAATAATTTTCCATTTTATAAACAATTAATTCGAAATTAAATAATAATTATTGTAGAATTTTTTTTTTGAAATTAATTTTCCCAGCGTATAATTTATTATTCATGTTTTTAGAATAATGAAATGAAATAATAATAAGTACTCATACTCGTACTCATACTCATACTATTATTTATTATTTAATCTCTATTCTTTTATCTTTATTTAATATCTTTTTATAAAATTTTTTTTTTCTCTTAATAAACAACAAATGTTCGTGACAATCTACGATATTTTTAAAAATAAATTACGTAGTTTTTATTTTAGCTTCTTAGAGGCATCTAAGGGAAGTTAAATTTTATTACTTTTGTCACTGGAGGGTTGACTGTATATTAGGGTGGGTCGAAAAAAAAAGTTGAGCCAGTCACCCCCTAGGATTAAAGGTATATTAATAACGTTCCCAAAAATATAAAAATTATTTTTTTGCCACGCCTAGAAATACCGCCCTTTTTGTTTTTTATATACTACGTCGCCATTTTAGGTCCGATCATAACATATCATATATTAGTGTTTGTGGCTTGACGGCAGCTACATCTCACTCTAAGACGATTTTTTAATTCGACATCATATTCTATGCTCGACTTCTGGTATTTCGGATCCTTCCCCAAAATTAGTAATTGTGGCTATGCATGCATAAAGAGCATTTAATTATATAAAATACTCGCTTTTAAAATGCTCACTTTTATGCATTAACAGCTATTTTACAGATATTTTAAAATGTTCAAATATTCATTCACAACCGTTCAAAAATTTACTTCAAAATTATTTATATTTTTAATGCCACATATTTAAGAAATTTTATTTTAATTCTGTTAAGTAATAATGTTTTAATGAAACATTTATTATTTATATTAATTGTCTGTATTATAATACTATACTATTTGAAACATTGTTTTCAAAAAAATATGTTTTTAGCATATTTTCAAGACCTAATTGATGGGACTTAGAAAATCGCCCGTCTAGCGGAGATGTCCGCCTATTAGAGCTGTCCGCCAGTGGAGCTTTCACTGTATTTGTAATTTCTTTATAACTGTATTATTTTTAAGTATTTATTAATAAAATTTTTCTTACTTATCAACAACTACTACTGAATAAAATGGCCTTTCTTGTTTTTGATAATGGGACTTAAGAATCCGAAAATCCAATTTGCTTTGTAACGGAAAAATAAATACATATATGTATATTTTTTTAGAAATTTATTTAATGATGTTTTCGACACATTTTAATGCATTTTTTGTTTGTTGCGAGAAAGGTTGTGAATGAATATTTGAACATTTTGAAATATCTGTAAAATAGCTGTTAATGCATAAAAGTGAGCGTTTTAAAAGCGAATATTTTATATAATTAAATGCTCTTTATGCCTGCATAGCCACAATTACTAATTTTGGGGATGGATCCGATATACCAGAAGTCGAGCAAAGAATATGATGCCGAATTAAAAATTCGTCTTAGAGTGAAATGTAGCTGCCGTCAAGCCACAAACACTGATATATGATATGTTATGATCGGACCTAAAATGGCGACGTAGTATATAAAAAACAAAAAGGGCGGTATTTCTAGGCGTGGCAAAAAAATAATTTTTATATTTTTGGGAACGTTATTAATATACCTTTAATCCTAGGGGGTGACTGACACAACTTTTTTTTTGTCCATAGAGAGCGACCCGCTCTACTGTATATGGTTTAACTTCATAAGAGCCGATTGCGTGATTGGTGGCCTAATTGTCAGATAGTATTGTGTCTATGTCTTATCTTTTTTACTTCCTAGCTGGAAGCGTAAAACTCGTATTACATACATAATTTGTCATTACAACACATCCGTCAGGATTACGACCTAGCTTCTCACACTGCTCATAGCTGTGTGTGTTAATTTTATACATGAGTGGAGGGACCTACAGTTTAATGTCGATTCCGAACGGCAGATTTTTGACAAACTTTTCATTAAAATCTTCTTTATTCTCAAAGTTTTTGCCAGAAATCTCAGTAGTCGCCGATGAAGTATTTTTTCGTATTTCGTTTTGCTGGAGATGTCTGACCTGGGATTTGAACCGAAGCTTCACATCTAATAAGTCAAAGCACGACGCACACTGTCGCGATTTCATACAACGAGTGGCCAAAAATAGAAGGAGTGATAGTAGAGTAATGAAATTTGGCACACCTGTATTAATTGGTAAAACATAATCATACTTAAAATTTGGTCATTTAAACTCGAAGGATTCGTGGCCTTCCCATATATCCTGAAATTAAAAATCGCTATAACTTGGAGGAAAAAAAAGATATATTAATAAAATTTGGTACACTTATTAGTTTTGACATTATTAATACTTCCTCCAAATTTCGTTTAATTTGGAGCAAGGGTACGCCCACCTTAAAAATGTCCTTTTTCAAAAAAGTATCAAAAAGACATAAAAAACTTGAATATATACTTTTTTCGAATCGGAAATTATGATTTAAATGTTTTACTAACTCGTTAAAATTTAATTTTCTCATATTCCGTATATCCTTAGAAAATTTTAAGGATAAATTTTTACCATAGCTGAAATACTAATTAAACAATATTTTATTGAACAATTTAAAATTTGTTTATATATATTAAAATACTTAAATTTATACATATAAGTGAAAAGACACTTATACTTGGTTTCTAATTGAATTTATTTATGTTTAAATATAAAAAATCGATTATCTAGAAAAATTTACATCACTTCCTCAACTCAGTTTTAAACCTACTTTTTCCACGTCTATATTTTGTCCAATTATTACTAATTTTTAAAAGAATGAATTTTAGTTAGTCCTTCTCTATATCTGCTAGAAATCCTTGAATACGACTTTCCACAAATTGTACAATATGATGCAACACATTTGTTGTATTATTTTTCTTAAGCAACACCCATTGCTCAAAAATATCACGAATCTGCAATGACGCTGACACTAAAAACATTTATAACGCCCACAAAAGCAGTCAGAAATTATATATGACATATATAATTATGAAATTATATATGTTAAAGTACATACTTGTGGCAATAAAATATCAAAAAATTTCAAAAGTGATATTGGGTGTTTTTTTTTAATTCACTACTGAAGTTAATAAATGTACGAAAATCTTAATTTTTTGAAGACCTGTACTTTGGCTAACGATATTTCACATATGATTAATATTTGTAAACAATTATAGCGTTGTAATTACAATTACATACCTGGCTTACAATTCTATTACAAATAATTTAGCCATTACCAAAAGAATTTTTGAATTTTGACTATAACAAAAATATGTCAAATTTCAAGTTTTCGCACAAATTTTCTATATTTCATGGGAATTCTTAACTTTGAGATACAATAACTAAAAAACTACGCAAAAGTTTAAAAAAAAATTTTACATATCAACTAATTGAAGTGTTTTCTATAAGATAAAGGTAGAAAAATATGGAATTTCCAACATTGACTTTAACCATTTTTGGCCACGCTCGCGACAGTGTGCGACGTACTAGAATACGGCGACTTAAAAAAAAAACTCCTACTTCTGTTTTTGATCCATTTGTATACTAACAACTACATATGTATGTACATACATACATAATTGGCCATTACAACCCTTCAGTCAGGATTCCGGCCTAGCTACTCACACCACTCATGTTGTGTTTCTTAAGTTTTTATACTTGAGTGGCGGGACGTCGACTCCAAACGATAAATTTTTTTTGAGAAACTTTTTAATGGCAGGTTTATTTACTCTCAGAGTTTTTGCCAGAAATCTTTTTTGTTTCCTATTTCGTTTTGATTTCTGGCCTGGGGCTCGAACCCGGGTTTTACGTCTAATAAGCGAATACACTACCTACTAGACTACGGCGACTACTAACAACTAGTCCCTCTTTTAAAAGAGTATGCAGCTTCCGGAATACTCCATTAATTTTGTTACTAAATCTTGTTGCAAAGAATTTTCCAAAATTTTCTATCCAGGGGAAAGTAAATAAGAGCTGTCACGTAATCCCCTACTGAATTTCATGTTAGACTTGTCTTCCGTCAGCCTAACCACAAGAAGACTCCGAGGACTCTTCACTAGCACCTGCACCAGGCTAAAATCAGGTCCTTATTGCCCATTATATCGCTAAGATTCCTTTGGATAAAGAAAATTTTGAATCAAATCTGTTGTGTTGTTGACTTTGTAGGATTGGTACATTTTCTTACCACCCTCATAGATATGCCAACTAAGAATGTTTGCATAATAATTTTTATTTTAATTGATGAATATGAAGAATAAAAGTGAAAGAAAAATGATATTCAAACTATTCACGTTAAACCAACAACAACATTTTGTCAGAGAGTAATAGAATTAATTTTTTATTTCTTATTTTTTATTGAATTTCTTTTGATATTAATTTTCGAAAAACTGGTTCTAAAGTAAACAACATTTAAAGGAATAACAATTTTATGCAAGAAATTCTCAAACAGAATTTTTAATTAAAATTCAATTCAATAAAAATAATTTAATTTTAAAAGTGCAAAAAATAATAAAAATAGAAATAAATTATTATTTATAATGAAAACAAAAAAACAAATAGTATGGAGAGTTGTATAATGGTATGAAAATAATTGAAATTAAACACGTGCTTTTTATTTTAATTATTTTCAACATGTGCAAAAATTGTTCAACTAAAATACAGTGCAAAACAAAAGTAATGCAGAATTATTTCTTATAGAAATAATTCATAGTTTATGTAGCCTTCTCTTTTTTTAGAGAACATCTGACAAATACCCTTTTTTTAATGAATTATAATAATAATATGAAGAATTGTGTACAACATCGTTTGGGCTGTGGATCTCCAAAAGAGCTAGGTAACTTGATATCTCTTTGAACAGGAAACTAATGTAAAGTGAGAACGCGTTGTAGAAAATAAAGAAGCAATGGTTTAGGTGCAAAGTTATTACACAATCAAGGTAACGCCAGATAAAAAAACCCTGAATGTCAGAAATTCTAGCATAGGCCATAGGCCTTTAGAGCCATTAAAGAAATCCCGGCCAAGAATCTAGAATCTAGACTTTATCCTCTGCATGACAGCACAATCAAGGTAACGCCAAATATAAAACCCTGAATGTCAGAAATTCTAGCATATGCCATAGGCCTTTAGAGCCATTAAAGAAATCCCGGCCAAGATTCTCGAATTTGGACTACGTTCTCTGCATGTTAGCACAGAGGCTCAGAATATGGCTCAGCCTTCCACACAAATTCTGCAGAAAGAAGAGGTACCACTGTTCTCGCACTAGTCATTGCTTACAAAACGCAATGCCCAGCCAAAAAATTTGTCAATAAACTAAAAAAAATTAATTCCCAGTTTTAGGTATTAAATAGGCCATAGTAATCTGCAAATTGTCCCCTCTTCCGTTATAAAAAGCCAACTTTCTGTTTGATCTCACTTGACCGATTGATTGGCTATGTGAACAACAATCGTACATACATACATACATACATAATTGGCCATTACAGCCCTTCAGTCAGGATTACGGCCTAGCTTCTCACACCGCTCATGTTGTGTGCCTTAATTTTATACTTGAGTGGCTAGACCTACAGTTTTACGTCGACTCCGAACGACAAATTTTAGAGAAACTTTTTCATGGCAGGTTTATTTACTCTCAGAGTTTTTGCCAAAAATCTATTGAGAGGAAGTCGCCGAAGAAATATATTATTTTTCATATTTCGTTTTGATGTCTGGCCTGGGTCTCGAACCCGGGCTTTATGTCTACCTATTAGACTACGGCGACATAACAACAACAATCGTACTCTCCAATGAATTATCGAATTTCCATCCATGCAATGAACAACAAGCTTACAATTGAAAATACATTCATCGACTCCTTCAGATGGACGTAAAAAATCTGAACAAAACTGGATGGAGGACCATTGCTTAAACTCCAACGAAGCGCTCTTGGAATGGTTGTTGGGCTTATTCTGGGGCATTGCAATATGGAAGCGAATTGATCTTGAACTCTTTGCACAAGTGATTCCTAAAAGAAGCTGCAGAGATGCATAAGAAGAGCAAACTATACTTCACCTAGCGGGTAGTAAACCCTTCTCTATGTTGGAGGAAAATAAACACCTTACACCTTGCCTACAATATAGATGATCTGGAGCAAATGTCAGGCATTGACGTGGGCAGTATGAAACGATTAGGACAGTAGTGGATAACGGAAAACTGTAGTACTCCAATGACCTCCTATTTTCATACATTGCGGCTCTATGTGAAAACCGATAATTATTTAAGACTTAGTTGTGACTGAAACCATGTATGCAAACGATATGTTGTTGTGTTGTGAATCCCGCGTTTTTATACGAAACATTCGGCGTTATTTTGCTGTGTTTTCTTTTTTATTTTTTTCATACAATTTTATTGGAAATAAATGGACTTTCAAAGTTTGTCTTTTCACTTTGGTGTCTGGTTATATCGATTGCGCAATAAACTTTTCCTGGTTTTTTTTATGTTTCTTTTTTTGTGTATTTTTATCGAATGATGGCATAATTTCGCTTTATTTTGTTTCGGTTTTTTTTTTTTGCAATTTTCCTATTAAAACCAAATCTATTTAATACGGCGACAATACAAATGAAAATTGAAAATAAAACAAAATAAAATAAAATAAAAAAGTCTTTTTTTTTGTTTTATTTTCCTTATAGAATAATAATAAAAACAAAAAAAAAAAAGTAATTTGCAATCAAGCTGTGACAATCTAAAACTGACCGTAACTCAAGCGTATCAGGTTAATTGTATAGACGCGATAAAACAAAATAAAAAAAGTCTTAAATCGCTACAGAAAGCTAGTCGTTTGAAATTTGAAATTAATATCAAGGAATTTAAAGCATTTTTTTAAAACGTATATTCGTAGTATCGTCATATTGATATTCCAGTTACCAACGCCAACGAGTGCGCTTAAAATTAATTTAAAAAAAACAAATATTTTTGTGTGTGTGTGTGTAATTTTTACCTCAAATCGTTAGAATTTATGACGACAACACACAGGTTTTTTTTCAGACGCCTGCGTCTTTTAACCTTCTGCCGCAGTATATCAATCGTGCCATCATGCTATCAAAGCACATATGAATCCATCAGCTTACCTATTCAATTGGTCTGCCAAGCCAACTAACTTGCGCCCAGTGGCCTGAATAGCTGACTAAACCAACAGGTAATGGTGATTTTCTTACAACTAACCATTACCATCCTCATCTAATTCATTCCGCCTCATCATTCCATCAAAACAATATCATCCATAGGCATACCAGTATCTTTCATTCTCATTATATCTCAACAGGGAAATACGTCCGGACAGAGCAGATCTGTTACAACAACACAGTTTTTTTTAATGATTTTGAAGGAGTACTTAAGAACTTGGAAACCGCCTACGCAGCAATTCATAATGTTACCGAGCAGCGATGTTGCTTCAACGGCATCGAAATTAAGAACCAAACGACATAAAGCCAAGAAACTCATTAGGATTTCAGAGTTAAGATTCTGGACATGAATAATTTGATGGTTGTAAATAAAAGACGTGTTTAGACCTCCATGAACTGTCCTCCATAAATCGGGTAAAAACCGATAAATCTTAAAAAGATGCGGACCTAGTGGGCTGGATAGCTATTGGATCAAAAATCCCTAAACAGTTTTCGTTACGGTCAGGTAACCTTAGGGACCGGAGATTTAACCGACGTAGCTAATTGTTTTCCTCAAATGGGCAAAAAAAAAAAATGTGCTCTATGAAAAGCGGAATAAATCGAAAAAAAATGGCCCTGTGTTGAGAATGCACCTAGTGGGCTGGATGGTATCAATGATTCCAGAACAGGTTTCCTTACGGCCGGGAGTTACTTGGGACTTGGGAGATATAGCCGGCGTAGTTATATGCAATTAAGCAGCAAACAGTTCTCTACATAAATCGGGCAAAATGCTCGCATTGCGTTCTGTTGTTCGGAGTCTTCATAATCCTGGATAAAATCAACGCATACAGAATAGCTGGTGTATATGTTATCGACAAGTAGAGATGTGCGTCGTATTGATTCTGAGATTACGGCCGATAACAATACTTTTGAAACAGTCAAGGAATTTATTTATCTTGGCTCCGCCGTTATCACCAAAAATGATGTCAGTCTGGAGATCAAGCGCAGGATCACTCATGTCAGCAGGTGCTACTATGGTCTCAATAGGCAATTGAGTAGCAGAGACCTCTCTCATGCGACAAAACTAACACTCTATAAGACAGTCATCCTACCCGTGCTTTTTATGGCGCAGAGGCATGGACCCTATTAAGTACTAATGCAGCGGCCTTGAGAGTGTTCGAGAGCAAAGTAATACGTAAGATCTTCGGTCCAGTGCGTGTTAGCGATGATTTCCGTATCCGATTCAACAGTGAGCTATATGAGCTCCTCAACGACATAGACGTTGTACAACGTATTAATATCCAGCGGCTGCGCTGGCTCGGCCAAGTCGTTCGAATGGAGGAGGATGCTCCGAGGAGACGGGTATTTGATGCGGGAATCTGTGGAAGCCGGCGAAGAGGACGATCTTGTATCCGTCGGAAGGACCAAATCGAGGAAGCCCTGGAGCGCAAGAAGCAGAGGCGCTGGAAGGATGTGCTGCAGCAGGCCGAAATCCTTTAATCGGGATGTTAATGGCCATTTAAGCAAGTATGTAAGAATGGCTGTTGTGAGGAGCTATTTTGCAATCCTGTCTAAATCATTGTAATATTGGATTAAATCTGTATTCGTATCTGAAATTCATTTTAAACCATCAAAAGAGGAGAATCTTTATCATAACTAACAATGGCTGCCAATAACTTGAATACATGTATATGGTAGAGTACTTAATTTATCAAAAATCCCCTAATTTCAAGTTCTATACATACTCAATAACTATAACCCTGCAATTAAAAATAAAAGCAGTTTAAAGGCGATTAAATTGCTAGAGTTTTTAAATTCTTCTTTAATTAAATTAAAGTCATTACAAATTTTGAGAGGAACTTTTAAATTAAAACATTTTAGGGGAATTACTTTTATATTCTTAACACAATAATAATTAAAAATAAAAAACCAAACTTTTAAAACTAAAAAACAGTTTGATAAACAATTAATTGTAAAAAATAAAATTAAATAAACAAAATTAAATAATAAAAAAAAGTACTTTAAAATGTAGAATAAAATAAAAAAGAAATAAAAAAAATATTTTTTAATGAAGAGGATAAGTAAATAATAGAAATATTTTTTAATATTTAAGGCACGTTAATTAAAGCAACAATTGCGTTTTTTTTAACTATTAGTTTTTATTTATTTTGAAAAAAAAAAACATGAAATAATTGTGCATGCATGTCATCAACTTTTTTAATTCAATTATTTTTTTAATATTTTTTTTTCTGTTGGTTTTTTTGAAAAAATAAGTTTTAATTGTAACCATGACATAAAATTTTACCATTTTTTTTCTTCTTTAGTTATTGTTGTTGTCATTTACCATGGTTTTTCTATGCAATGTTGTTGTTGTTGTTAATGACAATAAACGGATTTTGTATATTCATAAACTAAAAAAAATTGTTTTTTTTTTAATAAAAATTCATTGAATTTCACTTGGCACGTTTAATGCTTTTTTTACAATTTTTTTTCTTTTCTTCTGCTGCTATAGTTTTGCCTTTTTTTTTATTTTTTATATTATTATTCTGTTATTATAGTTTTAATATCACTTTTAACGACAAATACAAATCGAAAAAACAAAAGAAAAAATATTAAAAATTTTAGAAAATATTTCTGCCCTGCTAGAGACAGACAGAAAGAGAGAGAGTTTTTCAAACCAACATGAAATATATGCTGCATGTACATATGTATGTATATATTTGTGTATATTCATATAAATATGTGTGTGTGGTATAGGTTAGTTTAGGTCGGGAGTGATAGCTCTAATATCACAAAGCTCACTTGAGCACACATAGCGGCCCGTTGTGATGCCACGGGTGAACGCAGTCTCTGTACTGAGCAAGTTCCACCAAAATCAGGGAATAGGAAGAAGTTGGTCAGCGCAAGGGGTGCACATCAAAGGAATGACTATCCTACACTGGAAAATCAAAGATGGATAAACGAAGCTCTATCCTTGATATTAATAGATGATAGCTCCGTCAAGCCGACAAGAAATGGGGAGCCAAATAACCTATATCTACACCTAGCAAGAGACGGGCATTGACAAAGAAAGTGGATAACAGTCTCCTCCTCCTCAGCGGATGTGCATCCACCACAGAAGTTGTTAAATGGTAGCCCCATTCTTTCCGCGTGTCTACCCATAACGCAATGACTTGTAAGCACGGCTACTGTGGTTAAGATGACGTCACGACCATCGAGTGCCAGATGAGCCTGGCGGTGGGGCAGGACTCCTCATTGACCCAGGATAGGTTGGCGTCCCGAAAGAATTTCCGCGCAATGTCCAACTTGACCGAGGCATGTGGCACACCCAATTTCTATTGGGGAAGATTCCGGAAGGAGCGCACCAGCTCTGTCGAGCTCGTCGGCCCTACAGTTTCTTGGAATTTTACTATGCCTGGGTACCCACACCAGTGAGACACTGGTGAAGTGCCCAGAAAGAAGGTCGAGACAGCGGCGACATTCCCTAACTATCCTAGAGTTGTTCACGAAACCCGATAGAGATCTTATCGCGGCCTGACTATCGGAAAAGACCGAGACGCAAGGGAAGGGAGCTCCGTTGGCGAGGATCTCGGTAAATTGTCGTCACTTCCGCCTGAAACACGCTGTGCGCAGTATATGTATTTTAGAAAATTCAGATCAATTAAAGAAAAAATTAAAAATTCTACATATTATGTTTTTATTTCTAATTAAACCACAAAGTAAGTGTCGTCCAGGCTATCCATCGCATATTCTGGCCTTCCATCATCCCAATTCCAGGGTTTTAGAGGTATATCAAAGCAGGTGACTAAGTATACATATACAAATTCGCCGAAGGAAATGGAATTGAATTGGTCACATTCTTCGCACCCATCATTAAAGTTCTTGTAAAGAATTTCCAAGGCAGCCCTCGTCCAAGCCGAACACGTAGTATTTGGAAGAGGATGCATAGCATTCGTTGTCCACAATTAAAATGTTAGCTTTAAATAAAGTTCAGTGGAAAAGCTTTATTGAAACCCTATATTACAAAGCGAGAGAGAGAGAGAGAGAAAAACAACAAAAGTTTGAGAAGCTAGATTATAATCCTGAGTAAAGGTTTGTATCCCCAAGCAATTGGACGGAAGCAAAGTGAAGTCAGATAGAAAAGAAAGTTTAAAAGTGAAGTGAGAAAATTAACTCCAAGAAAGTTAATGCTGTGTATCTAAATTATTCATCCACGCCACATAAAATTTATTGAAAAAAAAAAATTAAGCATTATTGAGTCAATTTCAAATTAACCCTAGTTTGGATTGTTTTTTTTAAGAAAATGCAAAATTAAATACTTTTCTTCATCAAAGAAAATTTTATGAGAAATATTTGTTTTATAATGGATTTAGAAATTTACGTTTTATAGAAAAGATAAGATTTCTAAACATGTTTTTAACCCCCACTGTTTAAATGCAAGTTTGGAATTGGTAATGAAGCAATAAATTAAATGAGGGAAAAAATGAAAAACAAAATTAATAAAATGAATAACATATTATAGAATAAACGTGATATTTAAATGTGGTAACGAATGAAAAAAAAAAAGTAATTTAATTTTTTTTTATGGCGAACTTACCCGTCTCTCCTGAGATTTATTTGCAATTATTGATGAACAAACGTGCAGCAATGTGTTATCGGCATTAACTGTAATGGAAAACAATTAAAAAAATGAAAATATATTAACAATTGAAAGGAATATTAAAATCATTAAATATTCAATTAATTTATAAAATATCAATGGAAAATGAGTAGAAAAAATTAAAAAAAAAAAATTAAATTAACACCCACTGTGATTAAATTACAATAAAAATAGGCTTTTAAAAATGTGTAATAAAAATGGGGAAGGGGCAATAATAACGAAACACAAACGCATGGTAAGAAATATTACAAGAAAAAATAAAAAAAAAATATTTATATATAAATATAGGGTGTTTTTTTAAAGAGGTATAGAACTTTAAGTTGGCATTACTTTTCAAGATGGCGACCGATTTACCAGCTGTCAAGTGATTTATTCTCAGTTTGGTTTGGCAATTTATCATGAATAGACTCACGCCTGAACAACGCTTGCAAATAGTGCAATTATATTTCGAAAATCATGGTTCTGTTTAGCGATGAAGCGCACTTCTGGTTGAATGGCTACGTCAACAAACAAAACTGCCGCATTTGGAGTGAAGATAATCCTCAAGTGTATGTGGAAACGCCGTTACATCCAGAAAAACTGACTGTTTGGTGCGCTTTATGGGCTGGTGGAATCATTGGTCCGTACTTTTTCAAAAACGATGGTGGCCAGAACGTTACAGTCGATGGTGATCGGTATAGAGCCATGATTACTAACTTTTTCATTCCTGAATTGAATAACCATGATGTCCAGGAGATGCGGTTTCAACAAGACGGCGCAACATGTCACACAGCTCGTGCCACAATAGATTTATTGAAAGACACGTTTGGTGGCCGCCTAATTTCACGTTTTGGACCTGTGAATTGGCCTCCAAGATCTTGTGATTTAACACCGCTAGACTACTTTCTGTGGGGCTATGTAAAGTCATTGGTCTATGCGGTAAACCCACAAACGCTTGACCATTTGGAAGACAACATTCGCCGTGTTATTGCCGATATACGGCCACAAATGTTGGAAAAAGTCATCGAAAATTGGACGTCCAGATTAGACTACATCCGCGCCAGCCGTGGCGGTCATATGTCAGAAATCATATTTAAAATGTATTGCCACAAGATTATCTTTCGGATAAATAAAATTCATGTCAATCGAATAATCTATCGTTGTTTTATTGCAACTTAAAGTTCTATACCTCTATAAAAAACACCCTTTATAAAATAAAAAACAAAACAAAAAATAATAACCAATTTGAAATCACTCCAATTTCTGTTTTTTAATCATTAAATTTGTTTACAAATTATATGCGAGGAGTTGGTTTCGTTATTACAAACATTCAAAGGAAATCCAAAAAAAAGGAAAAAAGTGCTGCCAATGCTACTGCATCTGCATTTACCGGTGCATGTATGGAAATCAAAGCATTTGAAGCACACAACTCATCAATATTTCAATATTTTCATTCTTTAAAATCCATAATTAATTCAAAATAAATTTAAAAAACAATCAAAAGAAATTCTCTAAAAAAAACAATATGATCATTTATTTACACAGCAAACGTAATTTGCAAAAGAATATTAAAAATTCATTAATTCTACACAAAATATTCCTAAAAACAAAAAAAAAAAATAAATTCCATTGAAAAATAATTCAGTTTTTTATGTTTATTTAAATACACATATACTATAAATATGTATAGTACGTATTATATTAATTTATTTAATTTTTTAAGTGCAATAAAATGATGTCATTATTAATTGAAATTAAAAAAAAAAACAGAATAAAAGTGTCATCATGACTTCATAATATTATTAATGATTAAAAGTTTTGCAATTAATTTTACATTAATTAAATATTAAATTAATAAATAATAACAAATTAAAACGTAATAAAAATTCTAAAAAACTGAAATTTTTAAAAAAAGTAGTAGATTTAACACGTTTAAGAAACTGGCATGTACTGTATATGTACATATGTACATGTATAGACCATGTTTTGTGTTAAAATAATAGGGGTTTCGTAAAAAAAGGAAGTAAATTCAATCCTTTTAAAAAGTAGTAGATTTAGTACGTTTTAGAAAATAGTTAGTAATGAATACATAAATAGACCATTATTTTATCTACAAACAATTTACAAATCTCATAAAAGTAATGAGTAATTTTTAAGAATTGTAAAAAAGTAGTAGACCTAAATAGTATTTTTAAACAATTTACGAATCTCATAAAAATAAAGAGTAATTTTAAAGAATTTTAAAAAAGTAGTAGACTAAATAATATTTTTAAAAAGGTAGTAAATTTGGTACTATTTTTAACCGACAATTTTTAAAGTAATTCTTTCCAGAAGAAGATTTATTGATGAATAAACAACAGTTAACTATTAAGATACCTAATTTTCAAAAAAAAAAAAATTTAGTGGATTTACTACTTTTTTTTAAAACTGAAAAACTTTCGATTTACTGTATTTATGTTATTCTCTAATCATTTAACAAGTATTTCTAGAATTATAGCAGCTTTTTAAAAAAAAGTAGTAGATTTAGTACTATTTTTAAAACAAACAAAAATAAGAATTAAGAGTATTACTGTATATTAGAAACTGATTATTTAGACAGATTTTTTAGAATTATAATTTTGGAAAAAAGTAGTAGATATAATACTTTTTTAAAAGAGTAGCTAACTTAAATATTTTATACTTTTTTATAGAACTTAAAGGCTTAAACTTGAATAATTAAAACAAATACAATTTTTAAGTTGTATATATATATATGACCCTTAAAATAACTTTTTAAATGCTTGAGCACAATTTCTAACTTCTCTTGAAGTAAATATTGTAAAGCGTCTTGATCTATTTCCCTAACCCAAAAAGTAATTGAAAAAAATGAAAGAAAGAATGTAATCTGATCATAAAAATAAATAAAGAAAGAAAGTAAATTAACAAAAATAAAAAAAAAAAGAATTACAATATAATCATGAATAGAGGAGCTTATTGTTTAGAATGTAAACCAAAACAAATCATAACAAAATATGAGTGTGCGCTTGTGAATCCATCCATTCAACCAAACAAATATGTACAATAAAAATAACTTCTTCATCAGCTTATATTTAAAGGTGGCTGGCTGGCTGGCTGGCAGCAATAGAATAGAGGTGAACCAAAAACCATACCAAAAACTAAACCATCTAATGTACTCAAGTGAATAGAAAAATTGTATTCATTCATAGACAAACAGAACAAAAAAAATTGTTTTTTTTCTCTTTCATCTTTATGATACCATTAGAAACAATTTTTTTTCGTATTTTTTCATTATTTTTTATTGCATTGTTTAAGTTTTATGCGTATTATTATGAGGTTTTTTCTTGTTGTTTAGATTTTTTTCAAAGATTAAATTAAAGTGTAGAAAAAACACAATACAAAACAAGTTTTACCTATTTTTTTCCTTTTACAACTTCTTCTTTAATAGAAAAAAAAAAATAAATAAATAAATAAACAATTTCTCAGAGTTTTATATTACTGGTGGTACTTTTTTCAGTTTAAAAGATATTTTTTTTGTTTATTTAAGAATTTATTCGAAAAAAAGGCGTCTTTTATTATTTCACGTTTAAAAGAATTTATTTGTTTACAGTACAACGATGATACTGTCTGCTGTTGTCATTCAAGCTCTTTTAAATATGAGTGCATTGGGTTCTGTTACTATTTATGTTAATAAACAAAGAGTGTTGTAAAGTGTTTTTATACACTTGGCTATATACAGAATAGATAAACTTTATTGTACTCTAATCATACACACTCTATGTGACATGTCAGCAATGCTTTCATTACCTTAACGTTATGTTAGACCATAGACAGTCTTCTAATTTGTTTACATAAGGGCTCTGTAAACAATAACAAACATTAATCCAATTACTCTACTATCATTCACATTGTGCCTTATGAGTACGTATGTATATACGTGTGCAGTTTTTCTCACAATACTCTCAACACTCCTGCTATCTAATATGAGTAAATTTCTTCCTACATTTCTCTTATTTGAATTCAAATATAGATATACAGTTAGATTGTGTGCCTTATTAAACAAACGGAAATTAATTTCTCATCCATACTCCATACTTTATAGTACAAATATACCTACTCTACGTGAACATATCTCCACAGACCGCTATCAAAGAGAGAGTTTACTAGGGATTGTAAACACTCTCATCGCTATAATGGAAATTCATTTCTTCTCACGCTGATTGCATGTTAATTTAAAAGGTTCGTTTACCTTCTGTACAACATAACAGAAAGTTATACTGTTATCCTGCTGTTACTCTATGAGGGAGTAATGTTTCTTCTTATATTTCTCTCTAATGTTAATAAATAGACAGTATGTATTTGTAATATTTATAAAGGGTTATCCAGTTTTCGGGTTTCAAAAGCAAATTTAAATAAAAATCGCATAAATCTATGATGTTGTTCGTTAAACTACACGGTGAATTATAGTGTTCTCTCATTCCCTGCAAATGCATTTCTTTTGCCTTAGAAAAGCGCCACTAGAAAAATATTACAATTAATAAACTGATCGGATAATAATAAGGTATTAAATAACATACATATGCTCTATTTCTAGTAAATAAATACTCTCACTCCACGCCGCTTAGGTTACCGTAAAATGCTTACGCACACTGTATTAAACAAATAGAAGTATACTCTTGATAGCAGTGAATTTAATTTCCATATCTCTCTTACATTAAGAAATAGAGAATATATCGACGCCTCCATTCTATAACGTTCTAAGTGTACTTAGAACGTTTTTAATGTTCTTGCATTTTCTTGCGTTCTCTAACTTAAATACTGTCAAAATTTGGTTAGGATACGCCGATCCGTTCGGAAGTTATAGGGAAAAATCTACTTAGAATACACATATAGTCGTATGTCGCCTGAAAACTTTGAGAGCTCATAACTCAAAACACACTTTTTCGACTTAGAATGTTATAGAACGGAGGCGTCGATATGTAAAGTGCTTAACATATGCCATACCTCTGGTAAACAACCTTAATTGGCCAGTTCACACGAATTTGTATCGTGTATGTTGTATTGAATACACTTTTTGTTTGTGAACGCTCAATGCTATGCTGTATTATTGTGTATTTCGCATTCCAAACGTCAAAAAACGCTAAGAAGAAGAAGACCAGTATTCATAATTTGATTTTCAAGCAACAAAATGAAAAATATTACGGAAAAAAGTAAATTAATTAATTATTGAAATTTTGAAAATTGAATTTTTTATTGCCCAAAACAGGTCACATTATATATTTATTGTAATAAATTATTGTAATAGCGCTGATGAAGTTATATGTGTACATATGTAGTTATAAACCATCGAATTAGCCGACTTATAGGTATCTCTTAAAGGGGAGGGTTGCCACGCCCATTTTTGGTGAGTTTGTCGATATCGACTCTACGAACTTACCCACCAAATTGCATTCGCCTACGATTACTATGTCCCTAAATATTCATTGTTAAATGTTTGCCACGCCTACTTTTTGCTATATCGAATTTTCTTTTAAAACTAAACCAGATAAGCATTCGAACAAAAAAGGAATGGTTAAAATCGGTTCAGTAGTTGAAGAGTTATAGGTATCACTTGAAGGAGGAGGGTTGTCACGACTCTACGAATTTACCCACCAAATTTTATTCGTCTACGATCAATATGTACCTAAATATTCAGTTTTAACGATTTGCCACGCCTTCTTAACATTTAGGGATATGAAAAATAGATGTTGTCCGATTCTCAGACCTACCCGATATGCACACAAAATTTCATGAAAATCGGTCGATCCATTTCGGAGGAGTTTAACTAATAGCACCGTGACACGACAATTTTATATATTAGAGATTATCAACAACAAGCAACTGTTGTATATTCGTCCAACAATACAATGAATACAACGATACAAGGGCTTGTGTGAATTGCCCAAATGTATTATTTCACTCACTGCTCTCATGTTAATCTATTACCACTTTTATTAAGTGGGTTTACATAGGCCAGGTGAACAACTAAGAAAATTACACGTTAACCTTTTGTTTCTTGTTGCTTAACATGAATGCATTTATTCTTCACACATTACACTTACAGCACCACATGCATGTATAGAGAATGTAAAATATGTATGTACTAGTAATCAATGGCCATTAGCATGACAACATACGCGTATGTTAACTTTCGCTCTGTAATACATAAAATACGATTACAATGCTCTTTGCTCTTAAAATAGTGTTGTAAAGTGTTTATATTCATGTAAACCGTAAAAAATGCTGTCAATTTCACTTTTTCATAAAAAACAATTGCAAAATGCTTCTTTTTTTTTTTAAATATTTGTAAAGTAGTGAACAGAAAATAAATCAATTTAATGTACATATTCATTAAATATTAAAATTATTACAACAGCTCTACTATAAATTATTCTATTGAAAATGTCATTTGATAATTAATTTTAATTGTAACCTTTACTTGAAAAGCTACATATAAGCCAACCACAAAACTTTACAAATTACAATTTACAATGAGCGCCACCACATACAATCTCTTTATTGTTCCATTCAAATAGAGAGACATTGTCTGTCGCGTATGTAATACTAATTGTCTCCTCAGACTTGACTTTGAGAAGAAGCTGCCAGCAAAATAAATGAATGAATGTTTGATTACCCTGATCATATAATTGAAATAAAAAACAAAAACAAAAACCCCCACATGGAAGTGTCTGCCCTGTTGAGTACGGAACAAAAAAAAAAAGTAAGTCAATCTTTATTTAATTCTAAATGACAAGTCATTTGATCTACAAACATAGATACATGACATGTACAAGTATATGTGTGTACATACATACATGCATAGTACACATGCATTCATATTCTAGCTGAGAAAGACTTTCAACCACATGATACTGATGACTATGACGATGCTGATGATGATGATGATGATGTTTATCATGTATGACATTTCTTAAATGAATGCCAGTCACCTTTGACCATAAACCCACAAAGAAATGACAAAAAAAAACAAAAATTTAATTTAAAAAATAAAAATCAGAAATATCTGGAAAGATACTGGTACGCTGAAAAAAAATGACAGGGTGTTGCATCCAAAATGATGTCTGAATTAACTACTTAGTCAAGTAGAATACTTTTTTTTACTGGCACATTATACAAATATCCTGCAAATGGTAAAAAGGATTAAGGGCCGCTTTCTGTGAGACGAACGTATAGGGTGTTTTTTATAGAGGTATAGAACTTTAAGTTGCAATAAAACAACGATGGATTATTCGATTAACATGAATTTTATTTATCCGAAAGATAATCTTGTGGCATTACATTTTAAATATGATTTCTGGCATATGACCGCCACGGCTGGCGCGGATGTTGTCCAATCTGGACGTCCAATTTTCGATGAGTTTTTCCAACATTTGTGGCCGTATATCGGCAATAACACGGCGAATGTTGTCTTCCAAATGGTCAAGCGTTTGTGGCTTTACCGCATAGACCAATGACTTTACATAGCCCCACAGAAAGTAGTCTAGCGGTGTTAAATCACAAGATCTTGGAGCCCAATTCACAGGTCCAAAACGTGAAATTAGGCGGTCACCAAATGTGTCTTTCAATAAATTGAAATAAAATTGCACTATTTGAAAAGTAATCCCAACTTAAAGTTCTATATTTCTATAAAAAACACCCTATATTTTTGTTTCTGTTTTGTAAGCAAACGGACAATTTGTCTTACAGAAACAGGGTATTAACCTGTTAACTGGGTTTGACGAAATATTTCGTCATACACGAAAAAGTACTTCTGCAACGGGAATGACGAGATTTATCGTCATGGAAATTTGCCGTAATAATTTATTCATACATACATAACATACATTTATAATTGACCATTACAACCATTCAGTCAGGATTACGGCCTAGCTTCTCACACCACTCATGTTGTGTGCCTTAATTGTATACTTGAGTGGCGGGATCTACAGTTTGACGTCGACTCCGAACGACAGATTTTTTGAGAAACTTTTTCGTGGCAATTTTATTTACTTCCGGAGTTTTTGCCAGAAATCTGCTGAGAGGAAGTCGCCGCAAAAATATTTTTTTTTCATATTTCGTTTTGATGTCTGGCCTGGGGCTCAAACTCGGGCTTTACGTCTAATAAGCGAACACACTATCTACTAGACTACGTCGACTACATAATAATTTATTCAGTTAAACAAAAGTTTATACCCTGGTTATTAGGTTAAAGAGAGGTTACTCATCAAGAGAGCTATCAAGGCAGTGTAAACCGTATTACCTTTAGGAGGTTATGATGGATCCAAGATCTAATTTCTTTTTTTTTTGTGTATTTCAGAAAAACTAAAAATATTTGTTTGTTGTTGTTCGTTTTGTATTTTATTTTTTGTAGCTATAAATATAGAAGATGGAAGGGAATGAATCTAATAATGATACAGGCAGGCAAGCAGCATGTGATTCAGCTTCTACTATAAGAAAAAAAAACGAAAAATTTTTTGTTTTTCTGTGATTTTCTTTATCAAAAGAGAAGAGTGAACAGGAGAACAAAGCTGTACACAGGCAAAGGCTTTGCATTGTAATGACGACGTACATATGATGATGATTGCTGGTGGCTGACGTCTGTTTTTCATTTTCTGGGAATTAAATGAAACCGTTTTTCTTTTATAACGATTATTCGTAATCAAATTTATTGTTGTTGTTGTTGCTGTTGTTGTTTTTAATATTCATTGAATAAATTATAATTTTAAGTACAAAAAAAAAACGATGAAATAGAAGCCAAACAAACAATCACAGAAGAATTAAACAACAAGAATTAAAACAAGAAAGACAGAGAAAAATTCTACAAAAAAAATTAAGATTGATTGTCATCATTGCCTTCCTTCATTATGAAAAACGTTGTCTTTGCTGGTCGTCTTTTTATTTTTGGTTTTCAAAAACTTTGAAAACATTTTTTTTGTTTCTAAGAATTTTAGACGATTTACGTCGGACGACAACACAAATTATTTTTATTTTTATTTTTGTTTTTTTCTCATTTCTACAACATTTTATTGATCACGTATGTTTACTAAAATTGAATTTGAATTTTAATTTGAATTTGAAATCAAATCTCTGCCTTCATTTCTATGTCTTAGCCTTCCCTCTCTCTCTCTCTCTCTCTCTCTAGCAGAAGTATTGTAAAATCAAAATTTAATTTTTAAATAAAACAACATCTTGAGACACTAGATTCTTGTTTCTTCTGATCTTTACGTATACATATACTTATTTCGTTCGACGATCTCTAAAGTGGGACCAGTCTGGAATTTTAAATAGAAAAACAACAACAAAAACAAAAAAAAAAAATAACTGACGGCGTCATTGCTATTCTCTGATGTCGTCTGATCACATTCTCTGATCATTAGCCTGCTGCTTGTTATTCATGTTTTTATCACTCATTAATTAATTAATTTCAGTTTCTATTCTTTCTATTCGTCTTCATCTACTGCTGCTTCTTCTTATTCTTCTGCTTATTAATTTTATTTGAATTTTATTTCGAATCTGGTTTTTGTTTTTTTTATTTTAATTGATCGTTAAAAGTCAAAAAACTATAAAAAAGTTTTAAAATTCTCATAAAATTTATCGAAATTTTCTCGAAAGAAAATTTTTTAATTGTTTTTAAGAAATACACAATCCAATATCGAATGATTTACCAACACTGGCTCGTCAACGCCTCATGTCGTGTCAGTGTTTTTCCCCCAAGATAACTTTATACTATGTTCAGACATGCACTTTTATTGAGTCAATATTCGGTTATTTGAGTACAATACTTTAAGTGTTCAGACATAATATAAGCAATATTCATTTGACAGCTGATAAACAAAACAGCTGGTTGTTTCAACAACATTGTTGTTTTGTTTGTTTTTTTTGTCGTTGTTGACATTTGAGTTGTCAAATATCAACAGAAAGTGTTCGGAAAACTGTATTATGCTCACTGAACGTACTTATGACAGTGCTAAGTATATTTTAAGTTTTACTCAATATTATAACAATTTGAGCGTTTAATTAATTGAAATTTTATATGAAATACTAGCTGACCCAGCGAACTTCGTCCCGCCCAAAATTGATTTTTTTGTTGCCCAAAACAGGTCATATTATATATTTATTGTAATAATTTATTGCAATAACGCTGACGTAGTTATATACATATGCACATATGTAGTTATAAACCATCGAATTAGCCGACTTATAGGTATCTCTTAAAGGGGAGGGTTGCCACGCCCATTTTTGGTGAGATGTCGATGTAGACTCTACAAACTTACCCACCAAATTGCATTCGTCTACGATTACTATGTCCCTAAATATTAAATTTTAAAGGTTTGCCACGCCTACTTTTTGCTATATCGAATTTTTTTAAAACCATCTAAACCTGATAAGCTTTCGAACAAAAAAAGAATGGTTAAAATCGGTTCAGTAGTTTAAGAGTCATAGGTATCACTTTAAGGGGGAGGGTTGTCACGCCTATTTTGGGTGGGATTGTCGATATCGACTCCACGAACTTACCCACAAAATTTTATTCGTCTACGATCAATATGTACCTAAATATTCAGTTTTAACGATTTGCCACGCCTTCTTAACATTTAGGGATATGAAAAATAGATGTTGTCCGATTTTCAGACCTACCCGATATGCACACAAAATTTCATGAAAATCGGTCGATAATGATTTTACTGTTATGTAAGATCATTTATTTTCAAATTGATAAATTCCATTAAAAATCATTCGTCATTTGCTCGCACAACAGCACTTTTTCACACAAAGTTTGGCTTCGAAAGCCACACAAAAAATGATTAAGAATTGAGCCCTAAAGGTAATAAATTCCTAATTTAATGCGTAAATATTTATTCTATTTAAAGAAAAGAATAAAAAAAAATAAAAAAAAATAACTGCGTTTTATTTAACAAAAAACGAGAAACATCCACCATTTCTTCTGCTGCTTAAATAAATTTCAAATAAAACACAAGAAACAACAAGACAAGATAAGGGTGGGGTAGTAAGGAAAAGGTACCATCTTTACTACAATTTCCGTTGCTTAGGCACGATTTTCAAAAGACGCGTTTCCGTTCTGGTCACTGACTGAATCATCATCGTCATTCCCATTCTCATTCATTCATTTATTCACTCAAACACTCTGTGTCTACGTGTTAAACTTTGTATAGTATTGTATGGCATAGATTGTATGTATGTAGGCAGGTTCTAAGAGGGGCCCTTGTCTAAATGACCAGGTAAATTTTTAAGCTGGTATTTGTATTCAAAGCCTCAACAAAGAACAAATAATTCTTTTTGTATTCATTAGGTTTGTCTGTCTGAATCTGTATTCTTTTTTTTTATTTCTTTTTTATGTGCGGATGTGCTCGCATTTAAATTGAAAAAAAAACAAGAAAAAAAAGATTCTAATTGTGGTTTGGTTTCTTTGCTATACAAAAAGAACAAATAAAACTGAAATAAAATGAAGAGGAGGGGGAAGGGGGAAGGAAGGAAAAATTGAAGCTTGAAAATGCATTCGGTTAAGAAATGAAAGAGCGAGCGAGAGAGAGAGAAAAAATGTATTTCGTTTTCATTTAAATTTATTTTTTTAATGAACTTCAACTCACGACTCGTAATCAGCTAATGCAGGTGTGAATTCAGAACTATAAGAGAATGCAATCATCATGCAATTTTCTAATATCGTTCTCATTAGCTTCATCTCTTTTACTTCCTACTAATTTACGAACATAAACGACCATAATTTGTTAGATTTCGGCCTGCCTTACAGTTCCTTCAAAACGCCTGTACATAGCGCAACCAATCACTGAAAAGTTAGGTTAGGTTAGGTTAGAGGACGTGTACTTGTCAACTCTGACAAGTACAGTACCCGGAGGTCGAATTGACCTCCTTCTCAACACCACTCATGTTGTGTTGTGCCGGACCTACAGTTTAACGTCGACTCCGAACGACAGATTTTGAGAAACTTTTTCATGGCAGATTTATTTACTCTCAGAGTTTTTGCCAGAAATCTGCTGAGAGGAAGTCGCCGCAGAAATATTTTTTTTTCCTATTTCGTTTTGATGTCTGACCTGGGATTCGAACTCGGGCCTTTCGTCTAATAAGCCAACACACTACCTACTAGACCACGGCGATTTCCATAAAATGGTTCTGTCCTGATGTCTGATGGTCCTTAGATTAAATATCCGTTACGTTGGAACATCCGCTTCCATCCGAACAAAGTGACTGAGTTATCGTGGTCATTGAATGTTAATGGTAGACAATGCCACCTCATTGTTGGTTCGGTAGCGGAAATCATCAGCAAATCTCACTAGATCGACGATCGTGCGTAGAACTTTTCTGTCAAACTTTCCCAAGAAAGCTGCGTCAATGTCTAGGTAGGTAGGAAGGTTAGTGTGGTAGCTTCATACCAAAGCTCACTTGAGCAAGCATAGCGACCCGTTGTGACTTCACAGGTGAACGCAGTTCCTGTACTGACCAAGTTCCCCCGAATCCAGGAGGGAGAGGTCGGTCAGTACAAGATCTGCAAGCCTCAATGTCTAACAGCATTCACGCATGCTCGCCATGACGAAGCACGGGAAAGATAAGCCACTTAGAGATCAATAGTTTCGTCGCACTACTCAAAGTAAAGATATTGCAACATTTTCCTTCGACAACGACTGACATGTTAAGTGGCATAACTGTACCATCACTGTACTGTATAAGTGTTCAGTCAGAACTCTAGAGGCACGTCTGCATGTTATAGTTGTCAGCCGTGCCAGTAAAATCAAATGCAGACAACTACAACGTTTTTTCAAATGCTGAGGATGACAGAGTCGGTCTGGTTAATGACTGTACGGATGCCGTAAAAGAATGTGAACCGGATCGAATCTGTTGAGTTCTAAGGCATAGTGGTATACCTAAGAATGACCTGTGAGTGATATGATGGTAAGTCCTAAGTTTGGTTGGTCTCAATTTGTTACCTTTTGTGGGCTCATCGGTGGTGAGTAAAGCTAAGTTGCAAACCTGACGAAGGATGACCTCATTATGGCCAATTTAGTAAGTATATACTCATCGGTGAAGGGTAGAGGATGATAGAACTTGACTGCTGCAGAAGTTTAATAAGTCCAGCGTGATACTAGTACCTCACGGCTGAGTGTGAGGTTAGGTCACTGACAAGAATCTCAGATATGTAGATCCCAATTGGACTATTGCACGATTCGTGAAAATGAGCTGGCGTTGGAGACTGTAAAGCACTTACTCTCTAACTGTCTAGCCCTTGATAGGAAAAGAATGAATACTAGAGGGAATTTTTTAAAGGTTTAAACACTCTGTTAAGAGTCGATATTCAGGTTCTCGTTACGTTCATCTTTGCTTAGCTGATAGGTCTGTACTTTGTTAGTTAGCTTAGCTTACCTTCTCATTCTCGCTATCTCCATCTCTTTTCTTATTCTTACTTTTCTAAGACGAACACAAATTTCTCTCTTATCAGTATCTCAAATGCCTAGATAGTCTACGCTGTCTGTGTCCTCCTTTATTGCATCAGAACAGCACTTTTGCAGCACTAAAAAAAAGAATTGATTCTTTTATGTTTCTGTACTTCTTTTTAAATTTTCTTAAGCAATCTCCTCTTCGCTGTTGTATTATTCTATTACCTGACTGACTGGCTGCTTGCTTCTGATGAGTGGTTTAAAGTACAAGACCACTCTACTGGCCAACTAACCATTGCACAATCAACAACAACAGCCAGTGTTGTTGTTGTTAAGTCAGGTAATGACAAGATAAATGAGTTCCGTTCTTTAAATTAAAAAAAATAAAATAAAACCTGCATTTGTGCCCAGTTAATGGTTTTCCTTGGCTACTATAAAATAAAAAGAAAGGAAGAAAGAAAAAGAGAATAAAACAAGCGTAGAACAGAAGTCTGAAGTCAGAAGTTTTTTTTAATACTTCTTACTTATCGCACGTCTTCAGAGCCAGATCTTTTCAGTTCACAGTTATTTTGAATTTGGAGGACTCTGCTGCCTTAAGCTAAAAAACACCCCCCTTAATACAACGGATAAAAAGATCCGCCTGCATCATTATTATCGGTGCATTATGTCGGCGGGACCTTTACTGCGGAAGCTGGGCACCTAATACGAGATAGTGTCTCTATTGCGACTGGCTAGTTTTACTCATCGAAGTTTCGATAACAATGACTACACGACACGGTATTATGACTTGTCAAAACAATTAAGGACGGCCATTTCGAAAAAGGGGGAATGAACAGATAATATGCGCACGACGCGTCGTCAAAAATTCTGAACAGATCTTGAACGGGGTGAACGAAATTGTAGGAAGGAAGGAAAGAATACTTTCGCTAGTTATAGCTTCTTTGGCAGGTACTCGTATAGCTTACATGAAAAGGCTGCCGAAGCATTGTAACCTCTTTGGGACGGAAGTATCGGCCACACAAGCCGTTTTGATAATTATTGACAGTGATTGATTCGGGAGAGATTTAGGAATACTTTCGAATATCCAAACGACAAAAATTTATTTTGAAGTCTTTTTTTCTGGTAACATTTCAAGCTTCTTTGCAGTATCTTTTCGCGCAGTTCGCTGATTTCATGATCGCCACATATCATTCACAATGTGGTGGATAAATTCGAGTCCACTGGTTTAGTAAACGATCGACCAACACCAATACGTCAACGAAACGCTGACGGAAACATCGCCGCTACTCGTGAAAGTGTCCAGGAGAATCCCAGGCAATCGATTGCTCGTGGCTCTCAAGAACTTGGCTTTTTAAAGATCACAATTTTGCCAATTTTGCTTTGCGACTTCAGTGACTGCACCCTGCATGAAGTCCAATTGACCCAGAAACTGAAGGTAAACGATCAGCTTGTGTTTGCTGAATGAAATCTGGAGCGGACCTTCGCCGCCGAGAGATATTCAAACTTTTTCTACTAAAAGCACTTCCACAAACCTAGCAACTGTGATATTAAAGATGTTTTCTAATTGGCACGAGAAACATACTGCCTGTCGTGATTATCATACATACATAATTGGCCATTACAACCCTTCCATTAGTATTACGGCCTAGCTTCTCACACCACTCATGTTGGGTGCCTTAATTTTATACTTGAGTGGCGGGACCTACAAGTTCGACAGATTTTGAGAAACTTTTTCATGCCAGGCTTATTTACTCTCAGAGTTTTTGCCAGAAATCTGCTGAGAGGAAGTCGCCTAAGAAACGTTTTAATTTTCATATTTCGTTTTGATATCTGGCCTGGGGCTCGAACCCGGGCTTTACGTCTACTAAGCAAACACACTACCTACTAGACTACGGCGTGATTATCACTTAAAGCATATCGATTGACGATATTTTACTGAAGAACATCCCTCGTATACTGAGAGTCTGCATTGCAAATGTTAAATGTCTTTCAGAATAAACATTAAAACGTTTATAAAGAAACATTTTAATTGAACTTTTCTTATAGTTAAGGTAAGGAGGAGTGCCCCAATTTCACTCAGAAAACACCTGCATAAATTCCAGCTTTAATATCTCGGAAATCAAAAGAAAAGAAATTTTCTTTTGATTTTTCAAGCAAATTACTCACAACTAATAACGAAAACGTTATGGAGTAGACACCCTGCTGCTCTTCTTCGTTATGAACGTGGTTAAATAACAGGACGCGTTCTTTAAGAAGAAATCTTGGATTCTTTCACTTCAACTGACAGGCGACACTGTTTGGTATTCTAAAGGAATGTTGGAAGAGAACAAAAAAAAAATAAAAGCCGACGAACTCGCCTAATATTTAAATGATCGCGTCGTGTTCACTTTAATGTTCAAGCGTTGCTTGTTGTTTTGTAATCTCAACAAATAAATCGAAGAGAATTTCTTTCTTTCAAATCAAAATCGGCATAACTTTTTAGATGAAGAAGAAGAAGAAAAAAATTTATTTCTTTTTATAAACTTGACACCGCCGGAAACAATACAAGTTTTGAAAATGTGATTGAAAACCAAGAAGAAGAAAGACAAGACAAGACGAGTTGAGTTGAGTTGAGATGAGTTGAGAGCAAGAAAGATAATCTCCTATTTGCACATGTTTATGATGTTTAGATTGTAAACGAGTAGTACCATAGTGTGACTATAAAAAAGCTGTGAGGTTGACTGACTGACTGGCTGGCAGACTGGCTATCGGAATGCATGAATGAGTATCTGGATGGTTGGTTGACTGGCTGGGATGCAGCGGCATCATCTTGGATCGATAATATGTGCTGTGTGGTATGTTTTCAAACAAGAAGAGGTGTTTATAATGGAATACACATTACAAGGTATGTACGTGAATAACAGACAGTCATTCAAAGGAATTAAAACATTAAAAATTATAAATGGAAGGCCTTCTTAAGAAGTGGCAACCAAACCATGCTTAACTATCAAGCGTTATCGGTAATTACCGGCTCTTGATGCGACGGCTGTCAATCGATCTGTAATTGGACAGAGTCGCCTTAGCCTTTACACAACTTCAAATAAAGTTAAAACTTAATCTGTAATCTACTGGGCTATCAACTTACTAAATTCATTATTACAATCCTTTAGTCAGGATTACAACCTAGGTTCTTACTTCACCCATTTTGTGTGTGTGTGTGTGTTAATTTCAGCCATGAGCAGCGGAAGCAGCAATTTAAAGTCGACTCCGAACGTCAGGTTTTTGAGAAACTTTTCATGGCAAATTTACTCTCAGAGAGGAAGTCACCAAAAAAAAATGTTTTCATTGTAACCAGAGAAAGATTACAGTTTAGCTACTCTATGGATAGCTTAAGTCGCCGTAGTATAGTAGGTAGTGTGTTCGCTTATTAGACCTAAAGCCCGGGTTCGAGCCCCAGGCCAGACATCGAAAAGAAATATGAAAAAAAATATTTCTGCGGCGACTTCCTCTCAGCAGATTTCTGGCAAAAACTCTGAGAATAAATAGACCTGCCATAAAAAAGTTTCTCAATAACTGTCGTTCGTAGTCGACTTTAAAACTGTAGGTCCCGCCACTCAAGTATAAAATTAACACACACAATATGAGTAGTGTTGAGAAGCTAATACGTAATCCTGACTGAAGGGTTGTAATGGCCAATTATGTATGTATGTATGTCTGGATAGCTTAATTGATTGAATTCTGCGAGTGTTTGAACACAATATTGAGAGTCGAGCTTTAGCTTCTCAGGTTACATTCCATGCAGGCATAGCGTTATCTGAACATTGTCAGATTCTACGGTTTCATTTAGACTTCTAATTGACTTCAACGTATCTAGGAGTGCTAGGAATGCGACATCATTAGTTACTATGCACCAGTTGAGGAACTAATAGAAAACCATATGGGGCGAAGCAAGGTTCTAACCTAACTTAAGAATCGATGAACCCAGGGCATCGGAAATCTGTGAATAGTGAGGTTAGAAACGGTATTACCCATCTAATCTTAAAAAGGTCGATCCGAAGTTAAAGATTTTTACCATTCACTAGACCTGACTGATTGAGTTATCAACAAAGCATTCTTTTAAGGTTAAGGAGTGTGTTAAAAAGAAAAAAAGCACAGTAAAAATATTTGAAACAAATACGAGCAGATTTGCAACAAATAATATCACATCACATTTGCACAAAAACAATAGCAGTAGCCACATACAACAACAACAACAACATCATCATCGCCAAGATCGTATTACTTCCGCGGTTATAAACTGGCATGGCTTCAACGAGTCGACTGCGACTACGACTATACAGCTTCAGTTCCAACGCTGTCAGCAGCAGCCGCAGCAGCATCAATATTCACATTAACGCCGTCCGACTTGGTCTGGATCTTATCAAGTCATAAAAAACGAAGAAACGGTAAATGTCAGGGAGAAGGAGGATTGGCTGTGCTGTTGTTGATGCATTTGTTCGCTTCAAGTTGAATGAATGAAGGAATGAATGAATGAATGGCAGGAAAACTAGCAGCAAAGAAAAGAAGACAAGGAAAAGCGAAAAGAAAAACGAATGACAGTGAATGCTGTTGATTTTGTTGTTTAAAACAATAACAATACCGCAACACGTATTTAAAAAACAAGTCATGTCACACTATACATACAGCATATTGTTGTTGTTGCTCTTGGTGGTGCAATTGTTATTGTTATTGTTTTTTCTCTTTTTTCTGTTAAACTTGACTTTTGAAAATGAGTTCAAAACATCACCAACAACGAACAAAACAATACAGTGAAGTGAGAAAATTATTGCTGGTTGGCTGTCATGGAACACATTGGCAACGATGGTGATGCAAAACGTCGAGGAGGAGTAGCGTCGTAGCAATTGCAATTCAAATCTTACGATTATAAAATTGTAGTTGTTGTTGTGTTTGTCATTTAACAATTGTTTTTCCCCCCCATTTCTTCACCACCTTTCGAAAAATGATCGCAAAAGAAATGCAAAGAAAAGAAAAAAAAATTATTTAATAGACGCTTATTACGCTTGATTATATACACGTTTAGACCAACAACAACAACAATTACAACACAAAATAAACGATTTGTTAGCCTCAACTGCTATTTTCAACTTTTACAACGACAACAATAATAATTAATTGTAATACACTCAGTAACAAAAAGAAAACATGCATAGAAGAAAAGCTTAAAAATGTAGCATTTAATACCGATGACATACATATCTTTCAAGTATGGTTTGTGTCTCCAATAATTTATACGGCATTTTGTCTAGGGTAGAGTTAAAGTACTCTCCTTAACTGTCCCCTGGACTCTATAAATTTGAGAAATGCTTTGCAACGACACTCAGTAATAAAAATGAATGAAATAATATGGAATGGAATCACGTGTGGCGCCACAACGGGCCGCTCTGCGTGCTCAAGTGGGCTTTTGGTATGAAGCTAATCTGGAAGCTGAGTACTTCCTAAAGAGAGAGACTATTTTTTAATATACAGATGGATCAAGAATGGATCTGAGGACAGGAGCAGGAGTTTTTGATCCCATGATAGAAAAATATTCCAAGCCCATAGGGAACCACGCACTTATCTTCCAAATGGAAGTCTATGCCATCGAAAGCTGTGCTGAGGTAAACTTGGAGACGATCTTTCTGACAGTCAGGTCGGCATTTCGACGCCTCAGTTCTATAACATTCTAAGTCGAAAAAGTGTGTTTTGAGTTATGAGCTCGCAAAGTTTTCACGCGACATACGACTATATGTGTATTCTAAGTAAATTTTTTCCTATAACTTCGGAACGGATCGGCCCATTTTAACCAAATTTTCACAGTATTGAAGATGAGAACGTAGAATTTAAAAATGCAAGAACATTAAAAACGTTCTAAGTATACTTAGAACGTTATAGAATGGACGCGTCGATGTGATAAATCGGCTTTTATGAGGTTAAACCACTGGTACCTTGTCTGTAGAAACTGAATCAGCTAAGTAGACGAAATAAGGTTAGCCTCTGCTGGGTTCCAAGACATGTGGGAAATCTCGGCAATAAGCAAACACGCCACCCGAATCCTTCTGTGGCGCGATGCCGGATGTTTGGATAAAGAGAGGAAAAAACTTTTCTCCAACCAAGTGAATTTGAAGCGATCTAAATTCTCGTTCGGAAATTACAATAAAAGAAAATCTGAGTCAAGAAAATCAGACTACTCAGGAATAACCTGAAGTTGGTTTAACAAGGCACTGTAGACTCAAAGTACACTTATTCAGAATGGTGGCTGTCTTGGCTTCAGCATGTAGTTTTTGTTACGATGAATCATCAGACAATATCGAGTAGCAGCGTTCTGAAATTTGTCAGCCGAATAGGCTTGGAGGAGAGTACAATAGATCTTAGGGTCGCAGTGAAAATTCATGAATAGTAATAATAAAACAAGACACCTGGAAGAGACAGAACATGAAGCCAGAGGCCAAATTGTATGCAATTATATTGCGGCATCAATTAGATCCAGAGGAAATCATATCCTATCGGATAGCAAAATAGTTTCTGTTTTAACATGGATTGCGTTGCGTTTCCTATCGAATCAACGATTGAGTGGAATGATGATGTGGTGCACGATTGTGGTTATGTGGACATTATCTGTTTCAGGGATTGCACCGTTAATTGTGCAAGAGTGGCCATAGACTTAATCAGTCATAATTGAAGTTGTACTACATAAAACCTAGCATTAGAAAACCTGCTGGATAACACTGTTTATTGACATTTGTTTTATTGTTTTTTTTTTTTTAATTAAACTGTATATTAAAATTACCTGCACTCTTTTAAAATAATAAACAAAGTTGCATTCATTAAAATACAAATGGAAACCATAATAAAGCATTAGCAGCAGCAGCAGCAGCAACAGGTGAAATAAAAGCCAAACACACCCAAAGACCATCAAAACGTGGTTGGCCAAGGAATATTTGAAAATGATTTTTAAAAAATTTATTTCCATGTTTACTAGCGCTGCTGCGTTGCCATAAAAACAAAAATATTTTAAATGAATTGCTTCATATACAGAGTAAAGCAAACAACATTAGATTGGCAACAAAAGTTAAAGAAAAAATGCAGAAATGTTGATAACCAGAGTTGCCAATGGCTTATATTCGATTTTGTTATAATTAATTATAACTATAAATTAATTTTTTATAGAGGTATAGATCTTTAAGTTGCAATAAAACAACGATGGATTATTCGATTGACATGAATTTTATTTATCCGAAAGATAATCTTGTGGCATTACATTTTATATATGATTTCTGGCATATGACCGCCACGGCTGGCGCGGATATAGTCCAATCTGGACGTCCAATTTTCGATGACTTTTTCCAACATTTGTGGCCGTATATCGGCAATAACACGGCGAATGTTGTCTTCCAAATGGTCAAGCGTTTGTGGCTTTACCGCATAGACCAATGACTTTACATAGCCCCACAGAAAGTAGTCTAGCGGTGTTAAATCACAAGATCTTGGAGGCCAATTCACAGGTCCAAAACGTGAAATTAGGCGGTCACCAAACGTGTTTTCCAATAAATCTATAAAATAAATAAATCCTGGACATCATGGTTATTCAATTCAGGAATGAAAAAGTTAGTAATCATGGCTCTATACAGATCAAAGATCTGGGGATGCGAGTTATCAATAAGACTAAACGTGGTGCGAAAACGTTCCATGGTTAATCGAATTAACTGCTCTGATGGACGATTTTGTCGACGATAAAATGGACGTAGTGCGCGATACGTTTTCCGCACAGAACCATTATTTTCGAAATAAAATTGCACTATTTGCAAGCGTTATTCAGGCGTGAGTCTATTCATGATGAATTGCCAAACCAAACTGAGAATAAATCACTTGACAGCTATTAAATCGGTCGCCATCTTGAAAAGTAATGCCAACTTAAAGTTCTATACCTCTATAAAAAAACACCCTTTATTTACAACACTTTTTTTGTGTGTTATTAACCAGTGTGTTAATTATTATTATTACTATTACTGAGATTCCTTTTTTGTTGTAATTTTTACCATGGCTAACAAACTTTAGTTTTTTTTTTATTTTCTTAACAATTTCCTTACATTCCTCTTCCTTAAAGCTTAGGTTGGCTTGGTGGTACATAATTATTGGATATTTTTATACATTTTTTTGTTTTGTTGGTTTTTTAATGAACAATTTCATAATAAAAACTACAAAACATACATACGTGAATTGCAAACACCTTTTACTCTACTATTAATAAAAAAATAAAAATAAGTAACGAAAGCAAAAAAAAAAACAATTTTTTTTTTGTGAAAAGAAGAAAGTCTTGTTATTTTTTAAATTGGCCTCCAGGTGAAATTACTTCATAATAACAAATGTTGTGTTGTCTTGTTTTTTTTATACTTTTTTTGTTTGTTTATTTTTTCTGTTTAACAATCTTCGTGTAGATTGTGGCTTAAATAACTAATTATGTATGTTGGCTTACATTAAACAAATTAAATTATTAACGTCTTTATAACCAAAGGCAATAGGAAGGGGGGTACGGACTATTAAACAATATTATACGGTTTTAAAAAATACATACAAACAATTTTCCCAGTAACATACCAATCTACCATAAAATACATATTTTGTAAAATGTTTATTAATTTTATAGGAAGGAAATGAATTTAAAACAAACAAAAATTAATTAATTAATCAACACGACCACTTACTTTAATTAAACCAAAGTTTTAGGATAACAAAATATCTGCAAAGAGACAAGAAAATATTGGAAATTAATAACAGAGTTGAGATACAAATATTTATAACAACACTATGATATACAGTGAGCGCCATAAGTGAGTCAACATCCACTATAATTTTAAATTTTCTATTATGTCCTTAAGTATAAAAAAAGTTCCTTTGTCATGAATTGTTGTTTTTGTTTTAACATTTTATAAGTAATAAATAAACGTTTTTATTTTTGGAAATTTATTCGACTATTCTCATTTACTTTTCTCGCTATCCTACGAAAATGAATTATTTCAGTGATGTTTACTCACTTTTGGCGCTCACTGTATATTTAAAAAAAATTAAATTTAACGAAAGCAGGAAAAAAAAAGCTCTTAAAGGTTGATTTAGACGGTCATACAAATCTTACAACATATCAAATCTTGTGTATTCCCTAGCAATGTTGCAAAATAGAAATTTATTTAAATGGTATTGAATTATGTATGTCTGAAAGAGTACTTTTTCCCATCAAATGGTACTTTTATAAAAAAAAAATATTTATTTATACTTAACACACGTACGGAATGGAATAGAAAAACTAATGACTGATACATGCTGCTTCTCATATACAAAACAAAAACTGATTCGAAACGTAAAAGCCCCGTTTAGTCAAATGTCGACGGAATGTAACGCAATGAACGTTGATTTTAGCATATGTAGAGCAAATTAAATACGTTTCGTATTCTAAAAAACGAACGTACTTTGCATGGACGTTTGGCTAACCGAGGCTAAAGACTAAATCCACTTTACATTACGTAGTAGAACATGTTTCTAACATGTAGTTGAAAAACGCAAGCCATAAAATATGTATATAATAATAAAAAAGTACTGAAAATGTAGCGGGGGTACTCTGGTATTTTTGAAATGGTAAAGTACTGAAAAAAGTACTGAAGTACTGAATTTTTCAACACTTAACAAGAGTTATTATGGCATGTTAAAATTAAAACACACAAGGTAAGTGGTGTGAGAAGTTAGGTCGTAATCCTGGTTGAAGGATTATAATGATCAATTATGTATGTATGTATGTATTATTTTACAAAAGTACCATTTGATGCAAAAAAGTACTCATTCAGTTATAGTTCAGTACCTTTTCAAAATTCCAGTTTTGCAACACTGTGGGGTATACATATATGGCATCTAGAGCAAGTTCATATGTATGTACATACAGTGAGCGCCAAAAGTGAGTAAACACTACTGAAATAATTCATTTTCTTAGGATAGCGAGAAAAGTAAATGAGAATACATACATACATAATTGGCCATTACAACCCTTCAGTCAGAATTACGGCTTAGCCTCTCAACACCACTCATGTTGTGTGCGTTAATTTTGTACATGAGTGGCGGGACCTACAGTTTAAAGTCGACTCCGGACGACAGATTTTTTAAGAGGAAGAGAGGAAGTCGCCGAAGAAATATTTTCATATTTTCGTTTTGATGTCTGACCAGGGATTCGAACTCGGGCCTTTCGTCTAATAAGCCAACACACTACCTACTAGACCACGGCGACTTCAATAAATGAGAATAGTCGAATAAATTTCCAAAAATAAAAACGTTTATTTATTACTTATAAAATGTTAAAACAAAAACAACAATTCATGATAAAGGAACTTTTTTTAAACTTAAGAGAATAATAGAAAATTTAAAATTATAGTGGGTGTTGACCCATTTAAGGCGCTCAGTGTAAGTGGTAATGCGAATCGAATTTTACAGAAATTAGTTGCAAAATTTTTTTTTTTACCAACTACATGTCATTTTATAAAGCAAAAAATTTTTGAGGAAATTTAAACCTTACAATGCTGTTAATAATAAAAAACAGAACATAAATTCACAATATTTTTTCTATAAAATTTTAACAAGTTGGCCGCATTGTTATTAACTGTTAACTTAACCACAAAAGAGATAAAAAAATAAACATATTGTTTACAACAGTAATTAAACAAAGCAGTGTTGTAATGACAAGTTCTAGAATACTAAAAACGGCCTTTAATTTTGTTTTTCTTTGTAACACTGATACTGAACTTTAGATACATACATATTTGAGCTCATTTACATATTCTAACCTCAAATTTGTATTTTATTTATTTTTTTTTTTTCTGTAAATTTTATATGAAACAGCTGGTGATACTTGTTAAAAAAAAGTTTAATATGAGGGTGTAAATCTCTTGTAAAACAATAAAAAATTACAAAAAAAAAAAAATAAATAAAAAATCGAAATTTAAAGCAAGTGGGTGCAAAGAAAATTATTTTGAGGGGAATCAAAATATATATTTTTTTTTTTTGGTTTGAAATAAAATTTTATTGTTAATGTTGGTGTTATAGTAGTTGTTGTTTTTGTTATTGCTGCTGTAATAAATTTAAAATGCATTACATGTTCTATTATTTAAACAATAATTTATTGTGCACTCAACCAACAACAAAAACAACAATAACAACATGATGGATGTGGCATGAAATATAAATTGTGCAAATAAAACAGAATTAGAATTTTTTTCTATAATTTTTTTATTATTATTGTCATCATTGTTTAGGTTGTTATTGTTGTTGAATTCGTCTATTATTACGAAATAAAAAATAAAATTTAAAAAAACATGTCATTTGTAGCTATAAAAACAGGGTGTTTTGATAAAAAAAAAATAATCAACATAAATAAATGATGCTTTTAGAAACAGATAAGACGCGACATATTCGTAGTTGGCAATGCGAAAAGAAGCAATTCGGGAGGCAATGAGACGCTGAAGGTTTTGTCAGATTTAAGGTCATTGCAGCGGGCAGTAACAACACTCGCACACGTTATTCATCGAGTGGCTGACATCATCCGCCTTAACTGTCCCCTAGTCGGAATCAATAAAGCCCATTAATGGCTACAAACTCAAGTAAGAAAATAACTGATTGGTATGCAAATAGATCTAGGACGAATAGTGGAGCAGGACTGCAAGTTTGAAATACTCCATAAAATACGTGTGGCCACTCACAGCTATATCCCAAGTCTACACATTGGAAAGATGTGCACAATTCAACTTGAATAGAAAGAACAAGGGACTGGAACATAGCAATAATATCTCAAAATTGGAACGCCATTCGATCACTCAGCTCCTACCAGATAAGCTAAAAATAAATCTAGGACTGTCTTACTTACTTAACCTAACCTTTAGTCAGGATTACAACCAAGCTCCTCACACACCAACCATGTTAAGTGTGTTAATATTGTAGCTGAATTTTAATAAACTTTTTATGGCAATTTTATTTCACGCTCAGAGTTTTTGCCAGATGACTGTTGAGAGGAAGACGCCGAAAAAATTCTTTTATTTCATATCTCGTTTTGTCCAAGATATCTAAGCTGGGATTTAAACCAAGGATTTTTGCTTAAAATCCAGCGCACTACCTAGTAGACTAATTACTATGAGTACCTGCACAAGCTAAATTATTTAAGTAGGGTAAATAAGGTCATTCCCTGCTAGAGGTCGTGTCGAAATTCACGCCAATGAGTACGCAGATGAACTCGTGAGGAGAAGAACTTCTACGCGGCTTATAGGATTAGAACTTTTCTGTGAAGTGTGCGGAAAAGTTTGACAGAGTGCTAGAGGTCGTGTCGAAATTCACGCCAATGAGTACGCAGATGAACGCGTGAGGAGTAAAACTTCTACGCCGCTTATAGAATCAGAACCTTTCTGTGAAGTGTGCGGAAAAGTTTGGCAGAGTGTTATCGGCGAAAGAGAAGTTAAAAAATAGTTAAAACTCTTCTTAAGCAAAATGATTTTGAAGCATTCTAAATTCCTGCCGGGTAGTAATTACAATGACGTGCAGCTCTTGCGCTGACCAACTTTTTCCTCTTCCCTGATTTTGGTGGAACTTGGTCAGTACAGGGACTGCGTTCACCCGTGGCATCACAACGGGCCGCTATGCGTGCTCAAGTGAGCTTTGTGATATCAGAGCTACCACTCCGATCTAACCTAAGCTAATTATAATGGCAGGCACTGCAGTAATGGCAATGGCCTTTGACCAGACGCTGCACACTCAAAGAACAATTGTTCTGCATTGGAATCGTATTGAGCCCAAAACGTAGATTCTGTGTGAGGCAAATAAATCACCAAAACACCTACTTGGAATCTGTACGGCGTTGATGCTTTTCAGAACAAAAAAACTCGTTCTAGAATCGAATGATTTACTCTTTTTATAAGAACTTGTTTTTAATTTATTTTCTGTATATTGGTTGTATTTTGCTGTCAGCACCCTGTTTTTTTTTTTTTTTTTTGTCATACTATGAGTACTCATGTAATAATAACAACAAATCAGGTAATAAATTATTTCTGTTGCTTTTTTTTTTCTATAATATTACTGTAGCATCCATCCATGTACGAGTAGTTGCAAGTATGTACTTGTTTACGGAGGTAAAACAACACAACATAGACAGACAAAGTGCACTGTGCACTCTGAGCCCATGTACCAAGTATTTGTGGACCAACCCTACACTACTTGCTTGCCTCACAAAAACTACTCATTCTCAGTCAGTCAGTGAGATATTACAGTCAATTGTTCTGTTATTGTAAAAGGTCAAGTTTAACAGATTTTAATTTGTAAAAAACAAAACAAAAAAGCAAAAAAATCTTTGTATTTTTTAATGTTGTAATGAGAAAAAATTAAAACAGCACAACAGATATACGTATGTACGTACTTTCCATATTAAAATTACAAAACGGTGGAAAAAAAATTAAATTTTTATTTCAAATTCAAATATGGCAACATGCTGATGCAGGATGTTGCCTAAAGGGAGATTTAGACGATCACAACACAAATCGTACGATATGTTAAGGTTCTTGTGTAGAGGAAAGTTTAAAGTATCGTAGAAACTCCAGAAGTAATGAGAGCGATCGATATTAGAGGAAATACCCACGTATAGAAATTCGTCAGTCCTACAAGTGGCCCTTTTCGCTTTTTGAAAATTTTTCAAGAGCCATTACACTTCTTTAGATATATAGCAGAGATTAGCAATGAATCGTTTTTTCTGTACTCATAAATATTCATGAAATTTTGAGTATGAGTGAGTTAACATTATTGAAATTCAACTACTCTGATTCATTCGTACTCACAACAACATTGATTTATACATAAGTGCAGGTTGCAATGAGTATGAGTACAACGTTGACATCAAACTCATAACATTCGAAATATGTTTAATTCATACACGTAGTCATTCAGATTCATAAATTTAGAAAAATACTTGTAATACTCATAATAAATAATTCGAGTGATTCGAATCATTCATCAAAATTTACAGTCTTAGTTGTTGTTGCAGTTACGAAAAAAAGAAGAAAGAAAAACACAAAGCCAGCAAGCAAAGCAAACACACAACCTTCTAGTGAGTATTGCAAAAATGAGAAAAAATTAAAACAAAACAACAAAAATAGTACGTACTTTCCATATTGAAATTACAAAACGGTGGAAAAAAAATTAAATTTTTATTTCAAATTCAAATATGGCAACATGCTGATGCAGGATGTTGCCTAAAGGGAGATTTAGACGATCACAACACAAATCGTACGATATGTTAAGGTTCTTGTGTAGAGGAAAGTTTAAAGTATCGTAGAAACTCCAGAAGTAATGAGAGCGATCGATATTAGAGGAAATACCTACGTATAGAAATTCGTCAGTCCTACAAGTGGCCCTTTTCGCTTTTTGAAAATTTTTCAAGAGCCATTACACTTCTTTAGATATATAGCAGAGATTAGCAATGAATCGTTTTTTCTGTACTCATAAATATTCATGAAATTTTGAGTATGAGTGAGTTAACATTATTGAAATTCAACTACTCTGATTCATTCGTACTCACAACAACATTGATTTATACATAAGTGCAGGTTGCAATGAGTATGAGTACAACGTTGACATCAAACTCATAACATTCGAAATATGTTTAATTCATACACGTAGTCATTCAGATTCATAAATTTAGAAAAATACTTGTAATACTCATAATAAATAATTCGAGTGATTCGAATCATTCATCAAAATTTACAGTCTTAGTTGTTGTTGCAGTTACGAAAAAAAGAAGAAAGAAAAACACAAAGCCAGCAAGCAAAGCAAACACACAACCTTCTAGTGAGTATTGTAGTGTTCGTACGCGAATCATATTTATTTTGTGATTCTTGTAAATGTTGAGTCATGGAGAGTCGAAATCAATAACATCATGCGCATTTTTAAGTATGACTACGATGAGTACTTCCAACTTTGAATATGAGTAGTATGAGTATGATATTAAAATAAGTATGATTCGAATCTACTCATCTTTTTGAATACTCATTGCTGATCTCTGATACATAGATGCCTGGCATTCATTTTAGTTTGTTTTCGGTATTTTACTATTCGTGTAAACGCAAAGAAAACCTTTCGTAAGATTTTTACTCTCATTTTTTAAATACCAATGGAATAATTCTGTAATATCGTAATGTAATGTTGAGTAAATTGGCCTGTTGGCAACATTAAAGCCATTTTAAAAACAAAATTTTTTTAACATTTTGATGCCAATTGGCAACATTTCTTGTTTACAAAACTTCAGTTATAGAAAGTACGCATTAAATGCGCTCTCTATCGCTACGTTTCTTTTTTTATTTTTTCTATTTGTCAACAAATTAATTATTGTGTTGACATTTTTACAACAATTTCCGTATAATTTTAATAAAAATCATTTTAAAAGTTTCGTTTTCAGTTTTTTTTGTCGTTTATATTTCAACGATTTAAACTATTTAATGAGGCTTTTATTACGTGACAAGATCATTTCACCTCACCGTTGATTAGGTACCACTACTGTCAACAACAACAACAACAGTAACACTGACAAACGTAATACGATATTTTAAAACCAATCAATTTAAAACTTTCGATTACTATGTCTTCCCTTCGTTGGTTTTTTAATGTAATTTTGGTAAAACTGATTTAGAAAATAAATAAAGTACTTTTTTTTCTTCTCAATATCATTTAGTACCATGTAAACTGGTACTTTGTTAACTAGTGGAGCTTTTATTTTACCAGGATGGATGTTAAGATTACTGTCCTAACGTATGTTAACAGCAGCATTGCATTTGTTTCCAAAACCTCGTATTAAAAGATTTTAAAAAGTACTTTTTTGGTAAAAAAAAAAACAGAACTTTAAGAAAAGTACTTGAAAACGTAAAAATAGACATCATGCTTGATCGAACTCGAACCATTGTACCTGAAGCAAATGCTCTCAAGCCTTAAACCAGTCGCATATAAAAAAGACAAATGGCAACTCTGCCTTTCTAGGACTAAATACCATCGTAGAGCATTTACCTGTTCTGGTCACATAATTTTACATTCTTATAATATTTAAATAAAAAAAAGTACCATACAAATAAAGAATTGGTACCAATTTTCAGCTCACTGCAATGCATACTTTTTACGCAATTTTGTTACCATTTTTTCTGTTTCCCCTTACGTTGACAACCCTAGATTCGATAACGGCGTTTGCCTTCACGGTGCTCTTTGAAAGGACTCGAGCTTTGAATACCAAAATGCCATTCTGGACTTTCGATTCGTTTGAAAACACCCATAATCGCATGGGTTTCTTTCACACGGTGACTGCAAACTGTGTAAAGGAGGGATAGGCGAATTGCATTGAACCATCAGTACCTCAGTAAAAACAGAAAAGAAGCAAATAAAGTTACTCTCTGCTGGGTCCCAGGTCATGTGGGAATCCTCAGCATGAGGAGATCGACAAGCTTGAGCGGAGGGGGATGCATTGGGAAGAAATGTTTTGAAGAGTATACTAGACGTACGGGAAGATAAAGACAGGCAAAGACTCTTTTTAAACTGAGAGGATTTGAGGCAATCAAATCTAAGTCATCCATATAATTATCCAGGAATTACCTGAGGTTGGTAAACGGCCTTTTGACAAGACATTGCAGATGCTGGCTACACTTATGTAGCAAGCGGGTTTTCTCGCGCCCCAACATGCTGATTCTGTGAAGATAAGAATGAATCGGAGCGGAACGTCACCATACTTTCTAAAAGCCAGGCGGCTATCAAGGCTCTAAGTTCTAACGTGATAAACTCCAAGACCTGCAAGCTCATAATTGATAATGCGATCGTCGATTCCGTCAACGACAGGTGGACGGCCTCGGACACGGGTAGAACGGCTCGTAAAATCTGGCCAAGGTTGGATGAAGGGCGCACAATTAGTCTATTTAAACTCCAAAGAGGCGCGCTCAGTGTAGTTGTCGGTGTAATTACGGGGCATTGCATTATGGGTACGCATGCGAGGCGCATTGGTCTTGTACACCTTGCTAACGACTTCTGCAGAAGCTGCAGGGATGAGGAGGCAGTGGAGACTGTCCCTGTCCTGCTGGACCGGTTCTGTGCCAAAGGAGAAGGAAGTACTTGGGTACTTACTACATGTATGATCTGGAGGAACTGTCAAGGATTGACATTGGCAGCCTGAAGCGCTTCAGGAGCTCCGAGTGGTTTCGAGATTACGGGATAACAGATGACTGTGGTAGCACAATGGGCCCAATGTGGCCTAAGTGAGTCCATCCAAAAATATTTCTTGGGTGGGCAGCCACCTCTACCTACCTACCTAAGAATGAATCATCGGAACACATCCTTAGAACAATGCAATGAAAAGGCAATGGCCTTGGAGGATATATCATAGTGATACGTTTTAAAGTCTGAGGGGAGTACAATAGTTCTCATGGTCTCAGTACCTCTTCACAACGATATCAAAGAACATGCACGAGCGATGAGTTAGTGAGATGGATAGGCCCTTACATCGGGAAGAAGCGCAAAATTCTCAAGCCATGGTTGACCAAAGTGCACCTGGATTACAGTGCACCCTTAAAAGGAAATCGTGTAATATGGAGACGTTTTGTAGATGTGTACTAGAAACTGCCATACGCTGCTACCACCTTAGTTTGTGCCACCTTGTAAAGCTGGCAAATGTTGCATATTTAATCGCCAACTATTGTTATACATGCAGTACGTAAACAAGGTTGCCATATAAAGATAAAAATGTTTAATTTGTATTATTTAATAAGTGGCAAGTGTGTGTGTGTGTGTATGTATGTATATGTGTGTGTGTTGTAATCAGTTACTTATTAATTTTCTCTTTTTGTAACATGTTATTGTTATTGTTGTTGTTCGTGTTATTATTATTGTTGTATTATTCAATACAATTGGCTAATTTAAGTTCAGTTACTTGTAAACACGCTGTCTGTGCCTTTTAATGGACAATAATGATGCGATGGTTACACGATTTTAAAGTCGATTTTTAGGTATGTAATCGATAAGCCGATATATGTAAGTATTTTGGGGTCGTTGTTACTTTTAAAATGCAATGCTTTTTTTTTAAATTATTTGAAATTATTGTAGACTCCTCAAGCTGAACCAAAAGTTAATTTAACTGTGCTAAGCTGTATTGTATTGTGCTTTACTAAATAACGGCCAATAATAGCCACGAGTTGTTTGAATATGTATTTGCATGTTTAATATGTTTTTTTTTCATTTTACTTTGCATTTTCTGCTTATTATAATTATTTAATGGCATAATATGTATTTATTATTAATATTAATATTACTTAATTTGTTTACAAAAATTTTAATACATATTATTATTATTATTTTTGCACAAAAGCCATCATCTTGTTTTCCTATTTTTTTTTTTTTTTTTTTAACATGAATATATGATAGCATCACACAGTCTTAGTCTGGTTGAAATAAATCATTCGTATGCGTGTTTAAAAATTCATTAAAAAAAAAAGAACGAAAAGAAGAAGATTTCAACAAAGCTAACCACGTTATTCGTTCGGCATGATTGATTGTAAATGTTAGCATTTAAATTCCAGAAATTCTTAATTTGAAATTCAAGATTGAAATTAAGATTTTCATTCTAAAGAGCATTCAGACATACATACAGTGAGCGCCAAAAGTGAGAAAACACCACTGAAATAATTAATTTTCTTAGGATAGCGAGATATGTTAAAACAAAAACAACAATTCATAATAAAGGAACTTTTTTTAGACATGAGAACATAATAGAAAATTTTAAATTATAGTGGGTGTTGGCTCACTTATGGCGCTCACTGTACATACATACATACACAAATAACGGGTGTTTTTTCAAGCGTTTACTTACTTAATTGGTCATTACATTCTTTTAGTTAGGATTAGAACCTAGCTTCCCACACTGCCCATGTTGTGTCTGTTGATTTTATCCATAAGCGAAGGGATCTACAGTATAAAGTCGACTCCGAACGCTAGATTTTTAAGAAACCTTCAGTCATTTTGACCTGAATTCACATTCCACCACGTGAGGTGACCATGTCCTCAAATCGCTCATGCAGAATATTCAATAAGGCATGAGTTATGTGACATATAGCGCCGTCCTGTTGAAACCACATATCGTTGGTGTCCAGATCCGTCCAAATCAGGCGAAAAAATATTGGTAATTATCGATCGCTAGTCGCTAACAGTGATGGTCTGGCCAATGTTGCCCTCAATGGGCCGCCAGCCCAAAATATAAACCAAACAATAATTTTTTCGAAATTCATTGGATGCTCTTGGATCTCATGTAATTCGACATACATGCATACATACAGAATTGGCCATTAGAACCCTTCAGTCAGGATTATGGCCTAGCTTCTCACACCACTCATGTTGTGTGCCTTAATTTTATACTTGAGTGGCGGGACCTACAGTTTAACGTCGACTCCGAACGATAGATTTTTGAGAAACTTTTTCATGGCACGTTTTATTTACTCTCAGAGTTTTTGCCAGAAATCGGCTGAGAGGAAGTTGCCGAAGAAATATTTTTTTTTTTCATATTTCGTTTTGATGTCTGGCCTGGGGGGCTCGAACCCGGGCTTTACATCTAAAAAGCGAACACACTACCGACTAGACTACGGCGACTACATTGTTATTCGACAATTTTATTTATTGACATACCCACCATTTGTTCAGATATGGGCCTAATCGCTGAATATGATTTTTCGATGTCAATTAAGGCCAATTTCAACCTGTTCCAGAGAACATTCAGCAAACACAAGTCGTTGTCTGTGTCAGTTGGACTTTGTACGGGTCCAGGCGCATGCCTTGATGCAAAATACGCCAAGTTGTAGTCTACGAATAATTAAGTTCTCGTGAGCGACGTGAAATCGACTGCATTGGTTTCTTTCCTGCACACTTGTAAGGACAACGACGCTATATTCGACAGATCTTGCGTTTCGTCGTCGCATGGATATTGATTGATTGTTTACTGAACCAAATTTTAACCTCTCGACAGGACCATTATAGCGATCTCAAAATGGGCGAAGTGCACGCAATACGTTACGCGAACAGAATACTTCTTATGATAAAAACAATTTTATTATTTGCACAAGCTGTTGCATGCTAATGCCGCCTATGGTGATTTGGCAAAAAAATTGATTAAATGACAACAAATTTAACAGACGTGACTTCAAAAACCGTTATAAATTGTCAAAATTCGAATGTTTCTAGTCGAAGAGCCATATGTACTGACATGTTCTAAAGACTACGCCGTATTATCTATTAATTAATTAGTTTTACAGAAATTATGAGTATTTTGATTCTCTGTCGAGCTCAATAACTAAGAAAACCTTGACTGTTTCCATACCTGTTTATATCTAATCCCTAATTACATTTCACTACTTTTGTTGCTATTCATCGTCTAATTTTCAAATGAATTAAACGCAATAAAATCAATAAAATTTCAATATTTTATGGCCACAGTATTTAATATATAAAAATTCCCATGTTCCATATTATTTTTTTCTATTTTTTTCAAGTTTTTCTTAATCATTTTGCATCAATCCATCAAGATATTACCATAAAATAATGTTATTTACATGGCTTATGAATAAAAGCATTATTTTTGTTTTTTTTTTTGTTTCTTCTTTTCTTTCACGAAACTGAAACTTTAAAGACCTACAAGCGTTTGTTTTTCTTCTGTTGTAAATTCCATTAATGGGTTAATTACCTGGGCCTCACTGGCACTTGCAGTATACGTTAGTCAGCAGCATTTAAACTCAATTTAAGAAAATTACAAACAAAAAATGTTTTGAGTTGCCAACTTTAATGTAATGAAACATTTAGAAAAAACAAAAAAAAAACAGTTATTATGGTAAAAAAATCGTTTTTTTTTACAGTTTCGATTACAAACAAACAATCTGAGGCAATTTTTTAAAATTTAATTTATTTTTTGATTTTTTTTTTAATTTTTAAATATTTTAAAGACTAGAGATGAAGTCTACTAGAGTCTTAAAGCATTTTAACGGGTAGGGGCAGAAGTACATATATTGAGAAAAGGCAGTTAAAAAAGAGAAAGTAAATAATATCGAATATAATTCTTGGCTGTATTTTATATAAAAATTCCAAATTATTAAACATTTGAATAAATCAAATCATTTCGAAAACATTTACGATAATAAATGTAAAGCTTCACAGATAATAACAAGCAGCTAGGATTGCTACCAAAAAAAATATAATGTTAAATTTAATGAGTGAGATTTTGGAAGAGAATTTTTCATTATGAGCATCTGCAATCTAATCGAACAATTGCTTATGAGCTCTAGTGGTAAAGATGAACAAAATTACATATAATTATTCAATTAAAATTACCAGAATCTAAACATAGGAAAGATGGACTACACCGGCTAATACTATGTTGTGACATGCACTTTTATTGAGCCAATATTCGATTATTTGTGTACAATATTTTGGAGTGTTCAGATATAATATATGCAATATTCATTTGACAGCTGATTGTTTCAACAACATTGTTTTTGTTTTTTTTTTTTGTTTGTCGTTGTTGACATTTGAGTTGTCAAATATCAACAGAAAGTATTCGGAAAACTGTAATATGCTCACTGAACGTACTTATGACAGTGCTGTATTATAAGTTTTACTCAATATTATAACTATTTTTTTGGCTGGAAAGTTTTGATACATCCACCTGGGACTGGGACTGGGCAGTACACATTTAGAATATCATTTGCTGTGATCTCTGTAGAACTATCTTTATGGTGTAAACTTCACAGTTTTACCCCAAAAAATGGCAAAATGTCATTGACCCAAATGGCACATACAGTCACACAGATAATTATACATATCCCCCTAAAAATCATTATTTTAAAAATGATAGTATATGGTCAAGTCAACTGATTTTTGCGCCAAATTTTTTGTTTTCCGTCACAGCCGAACAAATTATATTTGTTCTCATCACTAAATATTACATTCGCCCAAAAATCAGAGGACTTGTCCATATATTATTGGGCAAATTCCAATCGTGGCTTTTTTCTCGGCACTCGGCTGCGGAAACCGTTCTTTCTCAAAACACTTCGAACTGTTTCGGAATGCACAATAACATTGTGATCACTTTCCGAGGTATTTCGTATTTCTACGGCTGTAGTCCTAGGATTTTTATTCACAATACATTTTATATACCCGGCTGCCCTTGGAGAAATTGTATTAGAAATATACGTCGTACGTATAATTTTCTGTGGTGCCATATTGGTTTTAAGCAAACTGCAGTCACAAATTCATAGATTTTGGGAATCTTTTTTCTTTATTTAAGTAAATGTGTCGTTACGGCCCCAATGTAAAGAAATTTTAGATTAGAAGTTCATTACTTTTTAAAAAAATGATTTTTAGGGGGGGGGTACGTATAATTATCTGTGTGACTGTACATATTTGGTTTCATAAAGCAGATGGGAAACCGATTTTTATCGAAGACCTAATACTTAACATTTCCTGTTAATTCTACCACTTAAATTCTACCATCATTGTACACAGAGCGAAATTAACATTTTCACCACAGCAAAAAAGTATCCCACTCTGCGTGAATGCCTACAAAAGGAAACAATAGTTCGAGCACTTTAAATTAAAATATTGAATTTTATCGTGTGTATTACACTATGATTTCCATTGAATATGAATTTTAATTGAAACAACAACAATTTTATTCATTAAAGTCCTTTGGTTAAAATATATGTCGGATGTCCTTTATTTGACATTTTCTCAGATTAGTAATCACAAATTTTACTCACCATTGCCAATAAAACTGTGTATTTAACTCTTTCACCACACCAATGAATATTAATATCAAGTAAATATCCAAAAGCAACAGTAAATATATGTATGAAACACACTGTAAAAATGAAATATTGAGGCCAGTTAATGATGGTATGATTGCTGTTATCATAAGACTTGAGAGGCAACAAGCTGTATTTAAAATATATGTAGTTTGAAGTTGTTTTTGGTTTGATTGAAAAGAAACTAGAAAATAAATGTTTGTGTGTATGTACATACATATTTAATAAAATATATACGAAATCTTGTTTACTTTTTGGATTTACGTGCGTTGTGCGGTTAGTAGCAATTATTTCTTTTAGCTGTTCCTCCCTATTCCCCTCTATCACACACACAAACACAATCCAAGTTTTGGTTTTCGTGCGTTTAATAGTATTTTTTTGTTGTTGTTTATTTTTTTAGGTAAACTTTGTTGTTGGTATGTACGAGTATATTGTTTTAAAACTTGCTTAATATTTGATACACATTTGCAACAACCTGTTGCTTTTAATGAAGTATCAGTAGTAGTGCGGTGTAGTGGTAAGTAAGCCTATGGCTATAATTCACCTCTCAATGTTGATGTTGTTTTTTTTTCTTTTCTTTTCTTTTGTTGGCGCCTTATTTTGTTATTCATAATTTGCATAGAGTTCTTTATAATAGAAGTTGTTATTGTTGTTGTTTTTATTATATTTATGTTTTGTTTACAATTTGTTATTGTTTTTTCTTCCATAATATTGTATACTCGTAACAGAGTTCATTTAAAAACTGTGTTGTTTTCATTTCTTAAGTCTTGTGTTATTTTTTTTTTTTTTGCCTGTTGGACTGACTTTGTTGTGAATATTAAATATTGAGCCGTTCGTTTTATTATTGCGGCCAGTGTTACCGTTAAGAATTGTTAAAAGGAATTTTTGTTGGCAATCTGTGTTTCGTTATTGATTCCAGTTATAGAAGCCTAAATCGTTTAACAGATTTTTATTAAATTTTTACAATATATTACTGATTAAGCAGAAGAACTCTATAAAGGAATTCAAATTGTAGGCTAGAGAGTAAAAAATTAACAAAATTTTTGAGGTATATGGCATCTCTGCAGAAATTTTCGAAGCGGCAGCCACAATATAAATCAATGCTTTCAACCAATCTACTGCGTAGAATTTGGAACATTGAAAGGCTGCCGGAAGAGTGAAACGTAAACTGAAGTTTCCCAATTTAAAAAGAGAAGACAGAAAAAAATGTGACAACTGTCGTGGTATATTTACTTTAAGATCGCGTATCATCACATCATGGTACACATGCTCTGTTAAAGTTTGCAACCCTATGGCAGCCCTATGAAGATTTCTGAATTATATACAATTGATCATATCATCATATTGAGGCAGATATCCACGAATTTCAAATAGATACCCATCAACTGGACACCATTCCCATACTGGATTTAAAGAAGGCTAATACAACACATCACAAATATTTGTGTATATTGGGGATAGATAAGAGGAAGTGGTAACTTCTTTGTTTAAGTCAAAAAGCAAACTCTCAAGTCTGGATTAATCAGTGTGAACCATCAGAATCAAAGTTTTGCATTAAAGCATTATTGTCTTAAAATCAAGGGCAATAAGACTGAAAGTTTAATACATCCAGTGATCGATTCGATCGAGAAAGACTGGGCCCAAAGAAAAAAGTCTACGTCAAGCCAGAGGCGAAGTCTGTGAGCTAGTCCAACTTCTGCAGAAATCATTTGAGGATAAATGAAATCTTTCAACTGCTATCCCCTACTACAGTTAACCCTCCTATAACGCGGTGAGTGCGTACCGCGTTGTATGGAAACCGCGCTATAAGAAGCTCGGATTTCACCGTACAAACCAAGCTAATTTGTAGCGCGTTCTATGGAAACCGTCTACCGCGTTGTATGGAAACCGCGCTATAAGAAACTCAGAATTAGTGCAAATCCCATCATTCGTACCGCGTTATATGGAGACTAAGAAATGCAAAAGGCAAGATAAATTATAAATTATTTTTATTGAATTCAAGAGGTCATATAAGGATTAATAAAAAAAATGAAATAAAAACTAAACTAAAGACTGCAAGGAACTTATGCGATTTTATTGAACGGAAACCGCGCAGTAAGAGTACCGCGTTATAGGAGGTCTCCGCGTTATATGGAAACCGCGTTTGGAAAGTACCGCGTTATAAGAGGGCTGTCGCAATTACAGCCCCGCGTTATATGGAAACCGCGTTCTGAGAGTACCGCGTTATAGGAGGGTTTACTGTATACCCAACTATTGCCTACTATCCCTTACTACATACCTACATACATATGTAATTGGACATTACAATATTTTTGTCAATTATATTTCTCATACCACTTATGTATGTTGTGTGTGTTAATTTTATACATGATAGGAGGGACTTGCAGTTTAAAGTCGACTCCGAACGACAGATTGTTTTGAGAAACTTTTCATGGCAATTTTATTTACCCTCAAAGGGTAAATATAAATAATAAGAAATAATTTTTCATATTTCGTTATGTTGGAGAGGTCTGATCTCCGATTTGAACCGTGGCCTCACGTCTAATATCACGTTACCTATTAGACTGCAGCGACTACTATGCCCTACTAAACAATTAAAAAAGATGACTGGCATGCTTTCTATTCAATTCATGCCAGATGAGGGTGGCAGTGACATATGATTACTTCTCAAACCAGGGACTGCAGCAACTAAAAGTTATATTTGTTTGAGAGTTATTAAATACACATATTTTCATAAGAGTTTATACAGCTCAATGTGAGATTGATACCAATAAAATACAAAACTTTTACGAGAGTAGATCAAAATCTTTAAAGCAACCGAAACGGTGTATGTTTAGTGCTCGAATTGGCAGCATTTTTATAATTTTTTAATATTTATGGGAGGATCCCATAAGGAATCCTAAGAGGAAACTCACGAAACTGTGAACAATCGTAAAATCTTCTGGTGATGCACAAAATTCCGGTGGAGAGATGAAAATAATATTGAAGATGGAGATTCTTACTCCAAGAGAATGGAAATGGAAAAACTAAAATTAAACGATGTTGACAAAACCAAAATTCGCGGGTATAGTCGAATAGATTGGATTTTCACTCGTTTTTTTTTTTAAGAAAAACAAAAAAAAAATATCGCGAATCACTTTGAAGCAATACTGAGTACTCAAGTTTTTCTCAATAGCCAAAAACGCTACAGAATATAAGGCAGGCCTCGCTTACAATATTTTGAAGCGTCATTAAAAATGTTAATTTTTTTTAAAAATAATTTTTATTTTTTTTTTTTTCATCAAGGACTTGGGTATTTTTATAAACGATATTTTTGCTGTCATGATATTAATGTGTCGTATTTTAAAATTTTGCAGGTTACTTATTGTTGTATAATGGATTTCTTTTTATTCAAATTTAAACAAAAAAAATATTTATTTATTCTATACGCGTAGTGTTTTCTATTTAATTTAAAAAAAAATTGTTTTTTAAAGAAAAAATATTTTTTCTTTCAATTTCGCTAAAAAAAAAAGAAAAAAATTATTTCTAAACACATGTGTTCATGTCCATAATTAATCAATATGGTGTAAGGTCTCCACCATACAGTGGTGTTCAATAATATAGTGTCATACCGATTCAAACGTTTTGAACTGTTATAAACTATTCTGTACCACTGTGCCTATCGAAAGGAGCTTCTCTAATACTATGTTTACACATGCACTATTATTGCGTACATCGCAATAAACGTCATTATTGAGCTGAATATTTCGTATAAAATTTCAATTAATTATTGCGCAATAAATACGCAAATTGTTATAATATTGAGTAAAACTTAAAGCACAGTACTGTCATAAGTACGTTCAGTGAGCATATTCCAGTTTTCCGAATACTTTCTGTTGACATTTGACAACTCAAATGTCAACAACGACAAACAAACAAAAAAAAACAAAAACAATGTTGTTGCAACAACCGGCTGCTTTGTTTACCAGCTGTCAAATGAATATTGCTTATATTATATCTGAACACTCAAATAATCGAATATTGGCTCAATAAAAGTGCATGTCTGAACATAGTATAATATTCTATAGAGAGGATTATGCAATTTCAACTCAAAATGAATGTGGCTCTGCCCGTTCAGTATTTCGTTATAATTTTTTATGATTTTTGATTGCGGATTTCACTTACTTTAAGTAGCAGTTAACGTGTACTCGCAATATTTTTGTTTTTTTTTTTTTAATTTTCAATAATTTTTTAATATTTTGTTGTTTTTGTTTTTAGTAGTTCAAGGTTTTATGGCTTTTAATAACAATAATTTTTTTCTGTTTTTTTATTTTGTTGTTATTGTATTAAGAATTTAAAGAAAAAAAATCAGAAAACAAACTTTAAAACTTGTTTTAATTGAAGCACTCTTTAAATAGCTTAAATGGCCTTTAAGCGTTGCTTTTTTGAGTTTGTTTGTGTTTTTTTTTTAAGAACAAAATAATAAACTTTTAATTTAAAATTTAAAGTTTTTCCTTAAATGAATAGTTGTTGTATTAAAATCCAATAAAAAAAAATAAAAAAAAGAAACGATAACGTAATGTCTGGTTTATGCTTAATCGCCCATAAAAGTTAAGTAAATAAATTTTTTGAAAGGATCTGCTTCAGCTATTAACGTTTCTTTTAAATTTTAATTAAAGATTTCACTTTTATAGTTATAAACAAACAAAAATATTTTTTTTTTTGTTTTTAATACAAGGTCTTTAATTAAATGTTCTTTTATTTTCTAAATCTACTTCAGACATTTGCACACACAGTACCTATTCATCACAGAATACACACAGAACCCTTACCTTTGACGTTTAATAACGCTCAAAGCAGTAGCTTAACCTGCCAATTAGAGGGAGAAAAAAATATTAAAATGTATTGCGAAACAAATGTGTTAGAAGCAACAGATATACAGACTGAAAACTGGCGGTTAAAGTAGAAAAACTAAATGTAAATAAACATTTATTTTGTGTTAAAAAAGGGAAAATTTGGAATATTTTTTAATTTCTTCAATGAAAATTTTAAAGATTCTTAAATATTTAAATATTAATCGAAATGTGGGTAATTTTCGGTCATAATGAATATAGTTTCTTGTGCAAGAGGTAATTAAGAAGGTAAATATTACAAGATCAAAATAAGACGTACTGCTCATAAAAAATGTTTCTTGCTTAAAGATGTCAATATTTTTTAATTTCTTGAAAGGAAAAGTTAAAAAGGTTATTGTTATTAGTTGTTTGTATTATTTATTGATAGTTTTAGACAAAAATTACAATTTTTTCTTAACTCTCGCCAATATAAAAAACCAACCCCGAAAACTAAAAAAAACGTAAATAAACAAAAAAGAGTTGTATTTAGAGAGGGACAGAAATACTTTTTGGTAATATTTTCTGTACCTTTCGCAATGCTAGGTTAAATGTCAAAATCTCGTTTCGATTCTGTGTGTATTCTGTGCTATTCATGTTCTAAAAAGAGTTCTAATACGTACAAATATTTTTTTAAACACAGGGTGAATCGAAAGAATTATTATAACTAGTATAGGATCTTCTAACATGGCCATCTTTTTAAAGCTACATCTGTCAAATTTATTGTCCGTTAATATGTCATACATATATACATACATACATAATTGGCCATTACAATCCTTCAGTCAGGATTACGGCCTAGCTTATCAGCACTACTCATGTTGGGTGCCTTAATTTTTATACTTGAGTGGCGGAAGCTACAGTTTTAAAGTCGACTCCGAACGACAGATTTTTGAGAAACTTTTTCATGGCAGGTTCATTTACTCTCAGAGTTTTTGCCAGGAATCTGCTGAGAGGAAGTCGCCGAAGAAATATTTTTTTTCATATTTCATTTTGATGTTTGGCCTGGGGCGCGACCACACTACCTATTAGACTACGACGACTACGTCTGTTTTGCCAAATCACCACGAACCGATATATCGACGCCTCCATTCTATAACATTCTAAGTCGAAAAAGTGTGTTTTGAGTTATGAGCTCTCAAAGTTTTCACGCGACATACGAGTATATGTGTATTCTAAATAGATTTTTCCCTATAACTGCGGAACGCATCGGCGCAAATTTTGACAGTATTTAAGTTAGAGAACGTAGAATTTAAAAATGCAAGAACATTAAAAACGTTCTAAGTACATTTAGAACGTTATAGAATGGAGGCGTCGATATGTAATATTGAATAACACGTGGATATCAGTGGTGTTGTCGAGCCGGAACGCTCCCGAACGTCGTTCCGGTACTTCCTTTTTGGGCAGGAACGCGTTCCGGAACTAAAGACGATTTCTGATAACGACTTTTGAAAAAAAAAATTAAAAAGAATTGCTGATTTTTTTTTCTAATTTTTGACGTATTTTATATGTATTTTTATAAACAAGGGTTTGAACCGAACCCGATCCGGTACGAACCGCCTTGTTTTTCCGAACCGTGAACCGGAGTCCGGAACGCGTTCCGGTAAAAAAAAAATTAGCACAACACCACTGGTGGATATAATAAAATCGTTTTTATCAAAATGAGTGCTCTGTTCGGGTAATGCACTTTCGTGCACTTCGCACATTTTTGTACGAAACGCAAGATCAGCCGAGAATATCGTTGTTGTCCGTGAGAGTGTACCGATAAGTACTCAAAGCAGTCGATATCGCATGGCTCACAAGAATCTGGTTTTTTTTCAGATCAGAACTTGGCAAATTTTGCCTCTTGACTTAGACTTTAAGCCGTACAAAATTCAACTGATACAGGAACTGAAGGTAAATGACCATAGGCAATGATGTGTGTGTTTGCTGAATGGTCTCTGGAGCAGTTGTCAACAGACATTAATTTACAATAATAATTTAGTTTAATTTATCCTTCAGTCAGAGGGTAATGGGCCTAGTTTCTCATACCACTTATGTTGTGTGTGTGTTAATTTTATACATGAGTGGCGAGACCTACAGTTTTAAAGTCAGATTTTTGAGAAACTTTTCATGGCAATTATATACAAGACTACGGCTACTTCAAAGCCCTATTTGGCCGATATCTTAGATACGATAAACTCGAAAATACTTTAATATTAGTATGTATTTTTATCGCCGTAGTCTAGTAGCTAGTATGTTCGCCTATTAGACGTAAAGCCCGGGTTCAAGTCCCATCAAAACGAAATATGAAAAAAAATACTTTTTCGGCGACTTCCTCTCAGTAGATATCTGGCAAAACTCTGAGAGTAAACACAACCTGCCTTGAAAAAGTTTCTCAAAAATCTGTCGTTCGGAGTTGACGTTAAACTGTAGATCATCCCGCCACTCAAGTATAAAAATTAAGGCACACAACATGAGTGGTGTGAGAAGCTAGGCCGTAATCCTGACTAAAGGGTTGTAATAGCCAATTATGTATGTATGTATGTATTATTTTATTTCGACAGATGATGGTAAGTGTGGTGATACACTTATCATTACAGTATAAATTTAATCAACATAATGGAAATTAGCCTTAAAGGATTTGAATTAAATCCTCCAAGAATTATTTTTTATCATTTGCGAGGAATGAGGAGTGGGTGCATGAAAGATAAATTTGTTGTGAAAACAAACACAGAAACCCACAAAAGTAAATGTCGGAGCCATATGGTTTAAAAATAAATAAAAAAAAGTTAAATAATCATACAAATATTATATACATACATATACACATACATACATATTGTATTTAAATATTTACAAAATTTATGCATAAAAATATACAAACAAAAATAATTTGAATGAAAACAATAAAAAGATAAATTAATTCCGCCGCTTTATTTAACTCATGAATGATTGAATGACACAAAGAAATTTGTTTTTTCTTCTTTTCTTTTTTTTTGGTAATAAAATCTGTACGTCATGGCATCGCATCGCATCGCAACTCATCATATCATGTTTAAATTGTTGTTTCTGTTGTTGTTATTTTAATGATTTAAACACACACAGGCAATGTGATCAATATTTCTTCATGCAAATTTTGCAATTTGTACCGTTAAAAAACAAAAGAAGACCGAACTTGTATTGAAGTTTTGTTTGCACAATACATACAGGGCAACATCCCATATACGAGTATGTTTTGTTTTTATTTGTTGTTATTGTTTTTTTGTAAATAAAAGGGAAATAATTAATGCGTTTACCTTGAAAAATGTTGTATATATACACACATGCACATACAAAGTTCAAAATTATTAAATAATTTTAAATAAAACCAATATGGGTTATTACATACATACATATGTATCGTTGTGCATTAAAATATTCCATGTTTGAATATTGATTGTGGTATCACAATAGGCCTCAAAGCCTGACCTAAGTGGGACATCGACCGCAACGGCTTCTCTAAGTGCACCAAATGCAAAATGGTCTAAAGGGTGTTTTTTCTAGAGATATAGAACTTTAAGTTGGCATTACTTTTCAAAATGGCGACCGATTTAACAGCTGTCAAGTGATTCTCAGTTTGGTTTGGCAATTCATCATGAATAGACTCACGCCTGAATAACGCTTGCAAATAGTGCAATTTTATTTCGAAAATAATGGTTCTGTGCGGAAAACGTATCGCGCACTACGTCCATTTTATCGTCGACAAAATCGTCCATCAGAGCAGTTAATTCGATTAACCATGGAACGTTTTCGCACCACGTTTACTCTTATTGATAACTCGCATCCCCAGAGACGCTGTACGGTGCGTTCAGAAGAAGCTATTGCTGCTGTAGAGCGTAGCATTGAGGAAGGCCCGAATGAGTCCATCCGCGGTATAGAGCCATGATTACTAACTTTTTCATTCCTGAATTGAATAACCATGTTCTCCAGGAGATGTGGTTTCAACAAGACGGCGCAACATGTCACACAGCTCGTGCCACAATAGATTTATTGAAAGACACGTTTGGTGACCGCCTAATTTCACGTTTTGGGCCTGTGAATTGGCCTCCAAGATCTTGTAATTTAACACCGCTAGACTACTTTCTGTGGGGCTTTGTAAAGTCAATGGTCTATGCGGTAAAGCCACAAACGCTTGACCATTTGGAAGACAACATTCGCCGTGTTATTGCCGATATACGGCCACAAATGTTGGAAAAAGTCATCGAAAATTGGACGTCCAGATTGGACTACATCCGCGCCAGCCGTGGCGGTCATATGCCAGAAATCATATTTAAAATGTAATGCCACAAGCTTATCTTTCGGATAAATAAAATTCATGTCAATCGAATAATCCATCGCTGTTTTATTGCAACTTAAAGTTCTATACCTCTATAAAAAACACCCTATATTTTCCACAATTCAGGCGCATAAATCAGGCTAATTTTGACCAATGACATGCTATTTTGACTTTGAGAACCACTGTGATTTGTGGCTTATTCGCATACATCTGCGACTAAGGGAAACCCCAGAAGAAAAAGTCTAACCAGGTCAAACCGCATGTTCAGAATATCCAATACGAATATGATAACTCATCGATCTGTAATTAATGCTCACCGTTGACAGTGATGGCCTGGCCAAAATCGTTTTCAAGGAAATATGGAACGTTGACGCTCCAAACAATGACTTTTTCGAGATGCATTAGATGTACTTGGATCTCATGCAGTTGGTTGCGCGTTCCAAATTCGACAATTTTGTTTGTTCACATACGCATTCATAGATAAATGGGTCACATTGCTGAAGATGAACTGCCCCAGAAGACACATAACTGTCTATGCTAGAATCATTTGCCTTCAGTTCCTTAGGTGCTCAAGTCATAACGCAAAATTTACCAACTTGTGATCTCCGAAAGGTCGAGTTCTTGTGAGTGGCACTTTCACAGACAGTGACGATATTTTCTGCAGATGTTGTATTCCGTCGACGTGCGGATGTTGGTCAATCGTTTATGGAACCAGCAGACTCGAATTTTTCCTCTCGGTAGGACGACTACGACGATCGTAATATGGGCAAAATGCGCGCAGTACCTTACACTAACAGAACACCGATTTTGATGAAAAAAATGTATTATTTCAATAATAGCAGTAGTCGCCGTAGTCTAGTAGGTAGTGTGTTCGCTTATTAGACGTAAAGCCCGGGTTCGAGACCCAGGCCAGACATCAAAACGAAATATAAAAAAAAATATTTCTTCGGCGACTTCTTCTCAGCAGATTTCTGGCAAAAACTCTGAGAGTAAATAAAATTGCCATGAAAAAGTTTCTCAAAAAATCTGTCGTTCGGAGTCGACGTTAAACTGTAGGTCTCGACACTCAAGTATAAAATTAAGGCACACAACATGAGTGGTGTGAGAAGCTAGGCCGTAATCCTGACTGGCCAATTATGTATACATATATATCTATATATGCTCAATACTATGTTCGTCCACGATGATTTGACAAAACAGACTGAATAGATAACAACTAATTTGACAGATGTAGGCTCAACAAAATGGCCGTTATCATCTGTCAAAGTTGGGACACCCGATACACAAGGAAAAATCAGAAAATTTTGCTGATCCACTGAAAATAATTTTCTTAATTAAAAGCATCAACATATGAGCGATTCTAGTGCTCATTCTGCAGATCCCGATCCCATAAATTGTATCCCACTATTAAGGGACTTCGGACAAGAAGAAAACGGCGCCAAACTAAAATATCTGCCGCTGCTGCATGTCATAATGATATTCCAACTGCATTATAACGCGTTTTATTATTTAATAAAATAATATATTTTTCTTTTATTATAGAATAGAATATTTATATGTATGTATGTATTGTTTATTTAATAATAGAATTGAATTAATCACAGATTTTATAATATCGCTCCCCTATAATATAGTCTTTCTCTCTCTTTAATTATTATGGCCAGTCAGGTCAGTTATTTAATTTCAAATATAAAAAAAATTACATAAACAATTGCAACAACAACAAAAATAATATGATTACTTTAATATCATTTGAATAATATGATATAATTAATCAAGCAAAGAAAATAAAAAGAAAAAAAGTTGTGTATTCATCCATAGAATTGTTGTAAAGAGCGAACAGTGAAAACAAACAATAACAAAACGAAGGGAAAAAAATAACAATAACAAATCAACAGTAAGATTCTGGAAGTTGCCACATCGGATATCAGCTTATCCATTCAATAGTTTCAACACCGTCAGTCTATTGGAAGCCACCTGCTTTTGACTATATTTCATCTGAAATGTGTACTGTTTACCATTTACGAATATGAACCACACTATTTAACAAACGAAAAAAGTTTAGAATGTGTACTTCAACGGTCTTCGGTCACTTTCAAACATTACGGGGTAATTATTGTCATCATAATGGAACTACTGTTTACAAGATTATTAAGAAATTTAAAGAGATTGGAAGCGTTACAGTGCACAAACAGAACATCCATTTTGATGAAACAATTTTATTATTTAAACTTGTTGTTTAATACTATGATCGTCCATAATAATTTGACGAAAATGGCCGTTATCAACTGTCAAAGTTTGGACACCCGATATAGAAACCAAAATCAGAAATTTTGGTGATCATCGTAATGCACTGCTAAAAATATTGCTTCTGTTAGAAAAAGTGTAACAACAACTAATTCGAATTTTTCAATATCACTTCGTTCCCCACAATTGAGTCTATCGTACGGCTCATTATGGGACATTTTGCATCTCAATTTATATAAAGACCAACTCACTCCGCAATTATAGTCCACAGGCGGTCTAAAATCTGAAATGATGGATCATCTAGCTTTTAATGCTGGTTATTCAAACAAAATTTTTATTCAGCGATGAGCGCTGATTACTCATTCGATAGTCATGTCAACAAGTGACTTTGTTGCATATGCGGTTTGGAAGAACCTGAAATGATTGGTGGTCGCATTGGACCGCAATTTTTCAAAAACGGCCGTCAATTCAGCGGGCTATCTTGCCGGTCTGTATAGCTCTATCAAAATGGACTTTTTTGGCCTGCATTATACTGTAGGGTTTATAGTTTCAACAAAACGTTGCTACAATCCACATACACCTCGTAGAGTAGATTCATGCGTTAACGAACCCAATTGACCACCAAGGTCATGTAATTTGATCTCGTTTGACTTTTTTCTTGTATGACTATCCCAAAGACCGCATCTACGCGGAAAATCCCCTAACATTGTAGCATTTGAAAACCAATATTTACGAAGAGACTGACGTCTTTAGGTTATAATAGGAGCTTCTTTAGTATGAAATTCAAGAAATCCAAGCACATTTCTTCATGTAACGGTAGGTTCCACCTTTAAAACCTGCAAAGTATCATCTCAGAAAAAAGTTCTAAAGTTTAGTCCTCAACGTCCTATTTAAAATGGAAACAAAAAAAAAATTACAAAACAACAACAAATCAACAGTAAAGTTCTGGAAGTTGCCAAGCAGATAGCGTATGACGTATGGAGGGTTTTTCACTTTGAAAAGCATGTACATAGTGTTGAAACAATTAAATTTTATAATAAGAAATCAAAATACCAAAGCAAACTATCGTAAATATTTTTATCATGATGAATACCATTTTTTTCTTTCTTTAATTTTTAAATACTCTGGGAGAAGTTGAATTTAATTGCAAAAAAATTATTTTGTTCTCCTTTTTTTTGTTCTCTCGCATATTGTTGTACTGAGGTATTGTTGTATTGTGTTGTGTTTTCAATTACAAATTGACGTCAGACCATAATCGACATGTTCTCTGCATGTTCTAATTATAGAAACAACAACAACAACGGCAACAACTACACTTAGAAATTGAAAAAGTTAATTGAGTTTATTTGAGGTTAGATTTTGAAATTTTCAATAAATGAATAAATGGACTCTTATACAATAACAACAACAACAACAGCAGCGACAACAACACAACAATAATAATAATAAGAAAATAATTGCTTTGGTTTTTAGAAAACGAAATAAAACTCAAAAAATATTTAATTTTGTATGAATTGTGATGGGAAAAGAGGAAACAAGAAAAAATTATTGTGAATTACATCACATGATAGCTTTGGATCGCATAGAATATTCCCTACACTGGTTTCAATGGTTGAGAAAAGAATCTACTTTCCAACCAAAGCAAAAGGTTTTACATTGCATTTGTCAAATTTTAGAATACAGGTGCTTGACGTAGCCTTATAGTATGTTCAGACATGCACTTTTATTGAGCCAATATTCGGTTATTTGAGTACAATATTTGAAGTGTTCAGACATAATATAAGCAATATTCAGTTGACAGTTGGTAAACAAAACAGGTTGTTGTTGTTTTTTTTTGTTTGTCGTTGTTGACATTTGAGTTGTCAAATATCAACAGAAAGTGTTCGGACAACTGTAATATGCTCACTGAACGTACTTATGGCAGTGTTGTATTTTAAGTTTTACTCAATATTATAACAATTTGCGTATTTATTGCGCAATAATTAATTGACATTTTATATGAAATATTGACCTCAATTTATTGCGATTTACGCAATAAGAGTGCATATATGTGAACATAGTATTACAAAGAAGAGAAACTTCTCAGTGGAATAAAGCCGAAATCGGTCGTATTGTATAACTAGTGAATTTTCATACGACAATAATGCTTTAAAATAACGATAACAGTTCATTTAGGATCATTTTCGACCACTTGCGTCCTAATGACACATCCTGACCATGATGGACAGTAAACCGTCACTTCTATTGATACATTCGCTTTTCGCACAATCACTTCTGGGTACCCTAGGCCTCTTATTGGATAATTTTCCTTGTTGCTTAATCACCAAGTAAGAAATGAGTTTCGGAATTGAAGAAATTTTATTCGAAACATATAATTGAACTTCAGACGAATGCCGGAGCAAATACAAAATATTGCTGAGAACGCCTTAAAATCAAAAAATGAGCATTATCCGTAATATTTTCTCTAATGGAAGTAATAGTTTCGATAGTGCACATACATTATGGTGATGAACAGAGTTCTGATCACATCTTTGATGCCTCCACTCACTTTAAGTTTTTATTTTATAATTCCTTGCCAATTCCTTGCTTAGAAGATCGATTACGTTGACCATAATTATCCTGAAATACTAGCAAAGTGACCGCGTTTAAGTAGTCACTTTTTTCAATTGCAAAAGATGCATGCATATTCGTAAATGGAAAACATTTCCCTAATTCAATGACAAATGAAATGTAACAGCTGTCTGCCTTTCAGACTGGAGGTTTTTAAATTATGTTTTATTTACCTTTGGTATGGTAACTTCTAGAACCTTACTGTTGATTTGTTATTGTTATTCTTATTTTATAACATTAACACGTTGACTGCCGTCTACGAGATAACCCGTAGATTGCGTCCCCTTCTAGGGTGCCAACTACGAGTTATTTCGTACTCACTAAACCTGCCATTTTTGTTCAGCTATACCCCATAAAATATTAAAGTTAGTTGCTATAATTTTAGCCCCTATAAAACATTGTCTCAAAGCTGCCTCAAAATACCCGGTTAAATTGGCGATTAAGGGCGGAAAAATTCAAAAACAATTGACGGCCCGATAAATCGCTGCCATTGTGCTATCACACACGAGACTATTTTTTAAGCCGCAAAATTTTTGTTCTCTCAGTCACACACGAGACTATTCCATCTGGCATAAAATTGTATACATGCATGTACTCTGCTTTGTGTGTACAGTCAACCCTGCTATAACGCGGTGAGTGTGTACCGCGTTGTATAGAAACTGCGCTATAAGGAACTCGGATTTACCTGTACAAAACAGACAAATTCGTAGCGCGTTCTATGTAAACCGTCTACCGCATTGTATGGAAACCGCGCTATAAGAAACTCGGAATTAGTACAAATCATATCGTTCGTACCGCGTTATATAGGAGAGCTGTCGCAATTTCAGCGCCGCGTTCTGAGAGTACCGCGTTATAGGAGAGTTGACTGTATTAGTTTTTTTTTACATATTTTTCTGAACCTGCTGTTTTATAAAAGTATGTGTATTGGTTATGTGTTGTTTATGTATTGGTTTGTGCGGGGTAGAAGCCGATTGAAAAATTATGTCAGCAAAAAACCACTCTCCTCACCTCTTTTGCCAACAAGCTGCTATTTTGTGCCAGCATAATTGTTCTCGTGTGTGATTGCCCATTAAGAATATGATGGCTGCACCTGACATGCAAAGAATTTGTTTATTTTTATTTGTGATGGTGATGAGTTCATTTGCAAGTAATTAGCAGAGAGAGAGAGAGAGAGAGAGATAGGGAGCGTATGTAAGAATACTTAATACACTTTGCTCTTCTTACTCTATTTGCTTGGATTGTATTTCTTACAAAACCTGTTTAAAAGATTGTTATTGGAAACAAAAACAAAAATCCTACGAAAAAAACATTAAAAATTACATAAGCAATGTTAAATTAAAACAAAAAATTGAGGAGTTTTGTTTTGTTTCATAAAATGAAACATTTTTTAAATTCTGCTGGTGATGAATTCGTTTGTTTGCCTTTCATTTCTTTAATAAAATCGTTTATCGTTTGTTTTTGTTTTTTTATTTTTAAAATCTATTGACGTTATTTAGTAACAATCTCTACGTGCCTAACTGCTTGCCAGCCTGCCTGCCTGCCTGCTGAATAATTGTTATCCGAGTATTTAATTTCATTTCCTGTTGCTTATAAATTAACCCTTCAAGTAAGTGATTGGTTGGTTGGTTGGTTGGATGGTAATTTATTGAAATTGTCTCATCACTGTTACAGTAACAATTTTTTAAGTGTATGGACCCTAGTAAAACTCGCTCGCTTTATTACTTTGTTTTTATTGATTGATGTTTGAAATGAAAGTAAGAGTTTGGAAAAGAAAAGACGTAATTTTTACTACTTTCCACTTACTTTCTTGAATTTTTATTATTTTATTTTTAGCTGAGACCATCACTCACGAGATGACCGACCCCAATTCAAGCAGTCCCTTGTGTGGGAATACTGGAATGTGAATTCCAAAGGAACGGATAGAGGGAGTTGTGTGTGAAATCAAATTCACAACCCTAACACTCGCATACGATACTGATATTGTCAAACACTCAAACACCAATGAATTGTTTGTTTATAACGGTTGCACAGCCCTGCAAATTTTGACTTTTTTTCTGCAAATAAAATAGCTCCGAGTGTTTCCGAAGGCATTTTGCGTCAGGTTTTCGAGAAAAAGCGGGGTTGAAACCGCTAAAAATAGCATTTTTGGCCAGTTTTGAAAAATTGTAGAGCTAAACACTGACGTGCTAGAACCATCGCTATTGTCAGAAATTGACAATTGATCTTTGCTCCTTAAAATGAGAACCCAAAGCCAAATTGTTTGCATGCACCCTTAAAGAAGGGGGTGGGTTTATGTCAAGGGGTGCAAGAGAAAAAAAACACATTACGGAGATCCTTAAAAATTAATCAGATTTACTTGAAAATTGTTACTGAGCGGTTTTTGGGGTCGCAGATCTTCATTCAGATTTTAAAAAATTCAAAATGGCGAATCCAATATGGCGGTAACAATTTTCAAGTAAATCTGATTAATTTTTATAAACCTCGACAGCCATATTGGATCCGCCATGATGGATCCTGATTCGTGTTCAGCGCTCAAAATGCCTTCGGACACAACTGGAGCCATCTTATTGCAAAACCCATGCAGGTCTGTGTTATCCGTTTGATGATTTTGATACCGGGAACCGCACAAAGCAGTCATCTGCAGTGTCATTTATTGAGAGAGCAAATGTGATGACTTATAAGCTGCAAGGCCACGGTTCAAACCCGAGCTGAGACATTTCACATCGAAACGAAAACTGAAAAAAATATTTCTTCGGCGACTTTCCCTCAGCAGTCTTCTGGCAAAAAGTTACAAGAGGAAATAAAATTGCCAAGAAAAGTTTCTCAAAAATCGTCGACTTTAAACTGCAGGCCACGACATTCATGGACAAAATTAATACATGTCGTGGGTAGTGTGAGAAAGTAAGTCGCCGTAGTCTAGTAGGTAGTGTGTTCGCTTATTAGACAGAAAGACCTGGTTCGAGCCCCAAGCCAGACATCAAAACGAAATATGAAAAAAAAATATTTCTTCGCCGACTTTCTCTCAGCAGATTTCTGGCAAAAACTCTGAGAGTAAATAAAGCTGCCTTGAAAAAGTTTCTCAAAAATCTGTCGTTCGGTGTCGGAGTTAAACTGTAGGTCCCGCCACTCAAGTATAAAATTAACGCACACAACATGTATGGTGTGAGAAGCTAGGCCGAAATCCTGACTGCATTAAAAATTCTAATTTTCGTGTTCCTCGAAATTTGTGCGGATCTCCAGATATTCTCGAGCGCAGTAAGACCCGAGCAGCGGTGTGTTGGAGTACCTGAAGAAGATCCCTTTGACGATTATTTCTAATTCTACTCCACCTGAGAAAATAGAATTAAATTCTATTCTCGTCATCAAACGCTCGTCATCAAATACTCACTGGCATTAGCAGAATAAGAAGAAGTAGAAAACTGTATTAACTCATGTACATATGTACGTACATGTGTAATTATTATTGACTGTGTTACACTGCTGGTGATAGAAACTTGACGTAAATATTCACTTAAATTGGTAAAAATACCAACAATCTAGTGCCGTGCAGTCAGTCACTCATTCAGTCACGGCCAGTGACTTAGTCACTCAAAGCAAAGTTTATAGAGTAAGAGCGCGTGTAAGTCCTCTTAAGTGACAAACAACAACAACAACAAATCGAATAAGACTTACGTACGTACCTAAAGCGGTTTTGGCTGTTGGTTTGATTGTGATGGCGGTGGCGGTGGCGGCTATGGCGACGGTGATGGTGATGGTATTACACAAATGATAGTCATGGTGGCGATGGTAAAAACCGCTTAAAGTTAAATTGCAATGATTTTTTCTTTTTTTTTTTAAGTTTTTTTTTCTTCATCAAATCGAAACACTTGCCAATAAGTTTCCCTCTCTCCTTGGCTTGTGTAGCTTTAGCTTTAAAACACAGCCACACGCAGTAGTCACTGCAAAAAAGAAACTCTGTTGCCTGTTGGTTGGCTGGTTGTCTTGGTTGCATTTGTTTTGAACGCAATTCACTGACTTGCCAGCCAACACTGTAAACGACGACGAGCTGGCGGTCTGGAAGGAGGAGCGACTGGCTGCCTGGCAAAAGACCAAATGGTTTGAAATATTTTTTGCAAAACGGGGGGAGATATAACAAATGGTTGGTTTTCTTGCGTTTCTTTTTTTTTTTTGTTTTCATAAATCTTGTCTTACTTTGCCAGTAGCTTGGCACCTTACGTACGTATCATCGTAAAAGTAGAACTTAGCGGTACAGGGGGAAAATTGTTGTTGCTGTTATTGTTTGTTTTTTTCGTTTTCTTTTTCTTTATGAAAATATTTATGGTTTAACAAATTTTTGAAAAGTTTATCAAACGAATTTCACCGAAATTAAAACGAATTTATAAAATACGCTACACTTGTATGCTGCCCAAGATTACAGATGAAGAGGATGAATTTAAAGTGATCCATTTGCCTTTACTATCAATTGAAAAAACAGACAACTGCACTTGGTTCCAGTTAGGGCACGAATGTCGTGTTTGGTCTTACGATGACAACGTGAGTCCATGGTTTTGATAAAGTAAATCAGAACGTAGATGGTCTAATGACACTACTTACGGATGCTCTTTCCTACTCTGGCAAGAGAAAAATACGAACATCTCTGGGCTGGAATTTTATCAGGCCTCCAGCGGGTGTAATTACTGGACGCTGTTTTGTTAGAAGTGAATTTAAAAAAGTGTAGTCGCCGTAGTCTAGTAGGTAGTGTGTTCGCCTATTAGACGTAAAATCCGGGTTCGAGCTCCAGGCCATACATCAAAACGAAATATAAAAAAAAAAATTTCTTCGGCGACTGCCTACCTCTCAGCAGATTTCTGGCAAAAACTCTGAGAATAAATAAACCTGCCATGAAAAAGTTTCTCAAAAAATATTTGTCGTTCGTAGTCGACGTTAAACTGTAGGTCCCGCCACTCAAGTATAAAATTAAGGCACACAACATGAGTGTGAGAAGCTAGGCCAATTATGTATGTATGTATGTAAATTTAAAAAAGAGGGTTAGGTTAGGTTGGTTATGCATTACCACGCTGATGGTCTTCATCTCATACAGTTTTCTCAGAAAAAAAATAAGAATGGAGTTTCCGTTACTCTCATACATCATTAGGCGAGTACTGAGCATTTATACTTTAAATGAAAGACGGTTTCTTCTTTCTCCTCTTCCTCCGACCTACAGTTGTGCAATTATCGCCTAGCCGACAGGTATGCCTACTCATTCGACAGTGATTATATGAACAGAGCCCAAAAGAAGATCTGAACAGCACACAGGACGTCCAACTGAACTCGCCTAGATTGAAATCAGTTTGTAAAACCAAACATAACCAGGGTTACCCTTAAAATTATGATATTTTTTCTTCTTTTATTCCTTGTCGTTTGTCTAAGGACAATAGGAATGCCGCAAAGCATCTACCACTACATCTTCTTGCCATTTTTTTACGTTGTTCGAGTTTTATGTATCAAACCTTTCCAGCTGAACATATTCTTTAGCATGGTAGGACTGATATTTGCCACTGTATTTGTAAATCACAAATAAGCGGATATTTTCAAAATAACCCGGTTAAGAAGCTGTCTATAGCGAACATTTAAATACTTTTAGTGGGAACGTATCATGATTTTAGTGAGAGTATTGGAAAATCTTGTACATAATAAAACAATTAAACAAAGTAATAACTGTTTAAAAAAAGTTTTATAATTGAACTAAATCTAAAAGTCTGCAACGCCTTCATAAAATTGGTATACGGCTTTCATGCAACAAGTTGCTTAGCCTGTTATTTATTGCGTGTCTTGTGTTTATTTTTTTATTTTAAATACGGCAGACTTTCTGAATTTTTGTGTGCGTTTTAACATAAAAAATTTTCGGAGAGAAGTAAAAAAGAAGGCAGGAATAAAATTAAATGCAATTATTATATGCACTGGCATGTAAAAATATTTCACATGTTCCAGCTCTGTATCTCAAATACAACACTGCACTACAATTGCTTTGATAAGAAAACAAATGAGAGAGAAAAAAGTTGAAATACACCACATTGAATGCAATTGTTTTGATAAAAAAAAAACTACATGAGAGTCAGGGAGAGAGTTAACGGTGGTGGTCATTTAATAAAACCATACACGTAATGCTACTGAAAATAATTATACTATTTGATCATAACTTTAGAATTTTTTTGTTTAGCTTTGAAAACCATACTCAAAAACATTATTCAAGTTCTAGAATCATTTCGAAATCTAATTCAACCCAGTGTTAGAGGATTAGTTTTTCTTTTTACTTTACTTTACTGTATTCTCCCTCCTTCTCTCTCACTCACTCTCATTTTATCCATCATTGCAAAAAACAAAACCTTTTGTGGTATGTAGTAATGCTTGGTGCAGCAATGTAATTGTTGTTATTGCAATCTCATAATATTTAGCCACTCATTTAGTAGTACAATAGTTGAGTGAGTAAATGTCGGTGAGTAATTGACCGAATGATAGATGTACTCAGCTGCTAGAATAAACGAAGTCATAAATAATTTACACACACACACACACAACATACATCGCGTTCATAAAGAAAATGTAAATGAAATTTTCTACTCATTTCGACTACGTTTGTTTATTTGAGTTGTGTTTAGAAATACGAAAATTATGACAATAAAATAAAAGTATTACAACTCCAACAACAGGTGTTCCCAAGCTTAGAAGGGTTGCCATACTTTTGAAATAGTAAAATAAAAGGGAAAGAAGATATTTTCAAATGATCATGTATACAACGATTTCTCGGGAGTAAACACATCCGAAATGTCCATAACTCTGGCGTTATGTTAGCTTTGAGGGCCGCTGTGATTTGTAAACTATTCACATACACCTGTTACTTAAAATACCTCAACAAGAAAAATTCTAACGGAGTGATATCGCACGATTTCGTGGGCCAATTCACATCACCTCAACGTAAGATAACTATGTCCTCAATTCGTTCATATCGAATATACAATGTAGCATGAGTCGTGTGGCACGTAGCGCCATACTGTTGAAACTATACATCACTGGTGTCCAGAATATTCAATTCAAGGTAATCATCGGCCCACCTTGCCAACGCCATTTTCAAAGAAATATGGACCGATGACGTCGCCAGTTTCAAATCTATACTAGATAATAGTTTTTTAGGAATACATGGACGCTTTAGGATCTCATGTGGTTTGGTAATTCGTCTCACACTCGATAATTTTCTATGTCTACCTACCCTTTCATCCAGATATGCGCCTTATTGCTGAAGACAACTTTTCAATGTAAATTACTGACAGTTGCCCATTCGGCGAATACTCATCTGCGTCAAAACACAACGCAGCGAGCGCATACTAAACCGGCGCATACTAAACCGGTGTATTCGAATACTCATGTCGGTAGGACGACTATGACTATCGTTAAATAAACGAACGTTGAACGCTAGGCACCATTTATGCTGATTTGGCTAAACACACTGAATAAATGACAACTAACTTGACAGACGTACTCGTACCTCCAACAAGATGGCCGTTAACAAGTGTTAAAGTTTTGAAGCTTCTATTGGAAGCATCGATATTTACAAACACCATTCCCAATATCGTCAAATGCCCTTCTTTAATTTTTTGTATTTTCGCTTGGCTACTCTATTTTGTTTTGTTTTAATGGACGATAGGTAGGTAAGTATAACAACCAACAAAACAAAACATGTGTAACAGCAATAACAAGCATATAAATTTAAAGAGTTATAATTATGCAAACAACAATAACAACAATATCATACTGTTATAAAGAGCAAGAAGACAACAAGAATAATAAAAACAAAAACTAGTTATTATTTTGTGTGTTCAAACTCTATATTCGTCACACATACTTGAATTCTAATTATAATTAGAAAAACACCACAAAACAGCTACAACTACTAGTGCAACAAAAACAACAAGAACCAACAATTAATAAATATGTATTAACAAATACAAATACATGTAGAGTTAAAAAAAAACAACAATAACAATATATGTAATATAATTACATTTATACAAAGTATGTAATAGAATTACTACTACAACGTTTATTTACTATGTAAACATTTGTGTATGCGCTGATGTGTGTGTGTATATACAATACATGTTTATTTCTTAATAACGTCCGTTCAACTTACGAAGAACGTTTAACAAAATTAATGTTCGTTTGTTATTGATTGGCCGGCCTTGTTCTAATAAGAAAATTTTTTTTAATTTATTTTCGATTTATCGATAACGTTGCAATAATAACAATAATAAGAGTAATAATAATAGTAATAATAATAATCATATAATAAAACCATGAAATAGAAATTCTTTTGTGGAAAATTAACCACTCTTGTGTTATATATGTACACATGAATCCACATGAATGAAGCAGTATGAGTGTAAATATCAGCTACTATTGGAAAAACACAATTTTCCTCCACGATAATTATGCAAATAATAAGAGGAAATAAAATAATTTACAAATAAGAATGAAAAATAAGGTAAGAAAGATAATTTGATTGTCTCTAATCGTTAACCCAATTGAAAATGTTGCAAGAAAAGCGCTTAAAAATAGTTCCAAGGATCAGATTCTCTGTAGATATCTTAAAAGAAATAATTTTGAAAACAGAAAACACGTGCACCAACCTTTTTCTTTTTCTCTTATTATGGCAATAGGTTTGTAGTAGACATTATAGGGATACCCTACAAAGATTGAAGGGAGTACAATACATCGTATGGTCGCAGTGCTAAGGTAACTCATAATGACAAATAATAACGATTGACTAGGAACTAAATATGGAACACATCAGAAACTATTTGGAACCATATTTAATAAAAACTGCATATGAAAAGGATTCCATTTCGAAACAATATGGCAATGTTGTTGACTGGCAATAAAATTAACCCAATTTTGAGAGGATGATTATAGTGCGGATAACATGATAATTGATCGTAATATAATATTTAAATTTATAAAACTTATTGAATTTTTGTACTTACCAATATTGTTTTTTTTTTTTGTTTAAGAGAAAACTGCCGCACCAATTAATTTACATTAATTTTTCGAAAATCTCTCTGAAACTCTGTTTATTTTTTACAACAGATGAAACGAAGGCAATACGAAAAGAAAACACTTGTTTTACTTGCATTAACAAAATTTCTAAAATACCAAACGCCGCACTCTGGTAAATATAAAATTTTTTTCTTCCACTTTTTTATTTTTTGAAAACGTAAGAAACAAAATTTCCTTTTCTTTAAAAGAAAAGAAAAAAATTAACGTTGGTTTTGATTTTTTTTTTGTTAATTTAATGGAAGGGCCACTTTATGTACGTTTAACTACTATACACGACAATTTCTACATATACGTGCATGTGTGTGAATGCCAGCAAGTGTGTTGAATTTGTAACATCGTTCACTCGTATTTCAGTTTACAACGTTGTTGTGGTTTATTTCTATTTTGTTGTTTTTTTTTCGAAAATCAAATATTTTTAATACAATGCAATATAATTGATGTTGTTGTTGTTGTTGTTGTTAGTGTGGTGACTGAGTATAGATTTGTTTTGTATAGATTTGTTGTTATTTCGACCGTTCGTTTGTTTGCATTAATGGAATTTATGATTAAGAAAACAAAAACAAGAAAAATTCGTTTTTTTTTGTTATACCTAGACGTTCGTTTTAAAAAGTATACACAAACACATAAAACAACATACAATTTTTGTTGGTATTTTTGGTATTTTGTTGGTTGTTTATTATTTTTTTTTTTCAATTTGATTTTATGTTTCGAAGGAGCAGCCAACAATTCAAGTTGAGTAACCGGTTTTTTGTTTTAAAACGTTGTTGTTGGAGCTCTATGCTAAATACAATCAGCTAAGCACAACATAAACTTTGAAACTTTACTCTCTCAATCTGCTTCTCTTTCTCTCGCGATTAATGACGTGCACTCTCTCAAAAAAAAAAAAAGAAGAAGCAAAAATGCAGTGAAATGAGAGAGTCAAACTATACCATTAACAAAATGGCAACAATTTCAACAAAACGGGAGGTCTTTAATAGATTTTCTTGGAAAATAAAGATTTTTTTCCAATTAAAACGTTTTAAAAACAATTTATGCACTTCCTTTTTCTTAAATTTCTTTTACATGTGTGTTTTACTTTTCTTTATTTGCATTTAATTTACTTTATAAAGATAATTTCTGTGTTAATTTTCATTTTCTTTATTGGTTTTCACTTCACTTTTACACCGCAAGAAGAAAAAAATAAAAGAAACAACGCGCCGTTAATCTACCTCTCATGCGAAAACACAACCAATCTGTACGCTTACTGTCGTTTGACTGAATTGTCTCCACATTGTTGAATGGCTGTTTAGTGCGCTACTAAATAAACAAACATAACAGACATTGTTGTAACGAAATACAGGTTTTTGTTTTTCCTTTTTGTAGTCTTTTGTAGACTTTATCAATACAATATCGTTTACTCAACACACGAGTCTCAGCGATGTTTTAATGTTTTGATTTTTTCCCTGCATATACATACTCTTCTGCAAGTATAGAGCTCGACTAGTTGGCATGTAAATACATATAATTCAACAAGTGTATTGTAATTTTATTGTCTCTCTTTCTCTCTCTCCCCATTTTATTTTCCCTTTAAATAAAATTTTCGTTGTTTTTTGTTGTTTTTGCAGTTTTATGTTAAATTTTTATGAATGAGAACTCCAATCTCTGTGTGTGGTGCAACAAGTTGTGATAATATTTAAATGGTAGAGAAACACAAATGATACCATACATATGTATGTATGTATATACTCGTATATATTTGATGAAAATGTTGTTGTTGTTGCATTTTCACCCCTAAAAATGTTGACATTTTAGCATTAAATTCATTTGGAATTTATTTTTATTTTAAAAAATATGGCGGCTGTTATGCTTATACGTACAATATCTACATAAATACTTAAGATCACATGGCAAGCATAGTTTTTTTTCAAATTCACGTTCAGGAACACAGCACTTTCTAATTGCAGTCCGTCGGAACCCTGAACTCTTCCAGATCATCATAACATAGCTCATAGGATTAAAAGTTAGTTTAGGTAAGTGTACCAGCTGATTATATTTAACACATTTACTAGGTCATCAGATTTATTGTGATATTCCCTCTCTTAAATTTGACAGTGTCCCTACTGTAACGTCTATCTGTTCGTGCTCGTTACAAAGTTTTAAAAAAATCTTTGTTTGCACGTCTAGGACAATATACAGATCCCCGCAATAAGTACATTCCTTTCCCGCTAGGGATTTTCCAGCGACAGCAGAACAGTATCGAAGGAAGTATCTTCTATAATCTCCTCTTCTCCACAGCTGTAGAGAATTACTACTTACAGTTACTTAGTTACTGTACGCTGCAGTACGTAACTGAAACTTCTAGCTTCTCACACCAAGCTAGGCCGTAATCCTGACTGAAGGATTGTAATGGCCAATTATGTATGCATGTGTATGTATGTACATATGTATTTTTATATTCGGCTTATCAAGTACAGGTTTGTTATCCTGCTAAGGAATTCCCATCATATCAGGCATCCGTAGGTCAAAATAGCTGCTATATAGATCTAATAAGTGATCCTCGGTCCAAAATCTCATATTATCGCCAACACTTTATTACAAGTACAGATTGCAAGGAAGGCCTTTTTCCGGTTGTAAAGTACATACCCACCAATTAACCGGCCTCAAGGCAATTGGCATCCTATAAAAGCCGAGTCCATCGCATAGACAATTTTTTTTTTTTCAGTTGGCTGCTAGTTGACATCACTAGCAGCCCTTGCATTAAGAGATTCCATAGAAGGCAGCTAAACTACATTCCGTCTATGTTAGCGATCATATTTAAGTACTAACCTGTTGGACAATTGTGCTACGTTAGCAGCAATAAAAAATATTCCAATTTACCTGTAGCGACAAAACAAATGCCGGAAATTGATTTTCCTGGAGCAAAAAACAGTGTGGGTGTTGTTCTCGATTACATTTCACACACTACCACCATCACTCATCATTCAAAATGTCAAAGTTTATTTGACCACATCACAAATAACAACAACAATAATATGTAATAATAATAATAACAACAAATATAATTAATGTCAAGATTCAATATTTGATAAACGAAAAAGTCATAAAGAGTCAAACATTAATTGCCCTACTGACTGCAATAATTTCAATCGAAAGCAACGAAAGAAAAATAAAAAGAAAAGAAAATCCACACACTCATCCAGAGTATCCCAAGCAAGGCAAATTCAATAAGGTAGCCTTATCTCTACAACAACTACAACAATGCAAAAACAACAGGAATTTTGTTTTTGTTAAAGACCTTTAATGTTGTCAAAATAGGAAGAAAAAAAATGGAAAAGGAAAAAAAATGAACAACAACACGCACACGCACAACAAACACACACAAAAACAACAAAATTTTGACATTAAGAAATAGCTCAGCTGTTTAGATAATCTCACCGGTTACATGAATTCGCTTTGATCCCAAGCATATGAACGAGGAGAGTTTCGTGTAGATAAGCAAAGACTTCATTACTCTCACACTCTTACACAATTTCTTTCCCAATTCTTTTCGTTATACTATCGCCAAACAACAATCTATTCACACATACGCAGATATCACATCGTATTTCTCCTCACACTTAGCCAATTTTCCAACTTTTTCTACACGTGCACACACACTATCGGAACACAACAATCTACTCATACTCATACACTTACTCGGACTTATTTAATCGCACTCGTATTTCTTTTTAAAGAAAAGTTAAATATTTCTGTATAAAAGACTATCATTGAATATCAAAATACAAAAACAACAAAAACTACAACACCACTACACCAGTTAAAAGGAGACGCTCTTTACTAAGAGCGACAACAAAAGAAACTCCTCAAATCATCTAAAAACGATAGAAGACTAAGCAGAAGAAGAAGAAGAAGAAGAAAAAATCACATCGCTTGTCGCTGAAATGGACACATACATACATACAATTCACATGCTTGAAAAGAATGCAGAACAAAATTAAGAAAAATATGTGTCGGCCACAGCACTGAAGAGAGATATGTGACCAACAACTGGATAAGATGGCATTTCTTGATATATTCCAAACTGACATCAAAGCTGAGTAAACGTTAGGAGAGCCCTTGTCCAATGAACTTTTTTTCTGATGCTATTTCCGATAAAGCTTTGAGAGCCTGCTATAAAACAGGACATAATTTAGTACTTCATACTCCTTCAGATCATCAAATCTATTACAGCGATCATGTTCAATCCATCGGTCATCCAGTGACAGGTTAGAACTGCCAACAGCCCTATAATTTGCCCTTTAATCTTCTTATTCAGTTCCAGAATTTTTTTTTTTTTTTGTGAACAGCTGATTAAATTACAGTAGCAGGTCCTAGGAAGATTGCCTAGAAACAATATCATCTACGAAGACGTGCACAGTCATAATTATAAATACAAAAACACTAGCCCTAGAAGGAATGAAGAAGATGGTGTAGAGAGCGTGAAACGAACGTGCAGAAAAGAAAAAAGAACGTTTAGCTAAGTAAAGATGAATGCCCATTGCGTAGCTAGCTCAGTCTCATTATATACTTCAAGGGAACCTGGATATTCAACAAGGAGCCGAACTTTTTCACAGAGGAGGTGTTCTATGGTTTTTAACACCTAATTTGCACATATCATGCAGAATTACGACTGAGATCGGTCCCCAGATCTTTCTCAGTGATCTGAAATCAGAAGGTCACGTAAGATGTCTAGTCACCACCAAAATTCCAGCCGAGTTCCATCAGCAAAAAAGTCATACCAGAGTCAATGGATAGCCATAGCAGCTCTGCTCCATCTCCATAGGGGTTATAGATCGCAGGATTAGAACCCAACCACCATATCGCCAATCAAGTGAGACCTAAATCGAGCATATGCTTCAGCCCTTTCGTTCCCAAGAATACCAGTATGACCCCGAACCCAACAGAGGCCGTTGGTAATTTCTTCAAATTAAATTCCTATGAATACTAACAGACCACTTTATATGTATATGTAGTTGGTATCGTGCAGTATCAAAGCATTTCACAAATATAATCAATTGGCCAGTGGAGCAATGTGTATTGGTAGTCAAGATATGCAACCATTAAAAGGGTGTGTAAGTTCTTTCAAGATAAAGTGTATGTGGGCATGAAGACAAAAAAGAAAAAAGGAAAAAAAGGGCCTATAATAATAACAATAATAACAACAAGATAAAGAATGTAAAACGTTAAAACATCTTATAAAACAAGATCAAAAGCGGCATAAGAAACATTTTTCAAATGCAGCAACGAAAACAATATTTGAAGCAGAGACAGCATACAACAATTTCTTGGCTTCTTTTCTTTTTTCTTTTTGAGTTTAAAAGAGCCAGGCCAGGCCACAACAGGATAAAGTAATTTTCTCAAATGATTATATAGAGACACAGCCACTTACACTTACACACACACACGTGGAAAACTATATCGAGCTTCAACAAAGACGATTCAGGGATAGTAGTTAACACAGGATGACGATTAAACAGCCAACCAGACAAACAATATGTTGTTGTTGTGGTTACCGATAATAGTATGTGGTACTGAATGATAGTAATGTTGGTCCAGTAGACATACAGGAAACCTAACAAGTATCATGCATGGAAGTTTATCGGTTTTAAAAAGAACGTGAAAGAATATTTTCTTAGTTCTTTTTTTCCAAGCATAAAAATAATAAGACTAGCTAAAGAAACTTGTCCGATTGTGGGAAAAATATGACTAACCAGTGATGGGTTCTGTTTTTTTTTTTGCTTCTCTTTGTGTTTGGTTTTAGAAGTATCTTTTAAACCTGTGGCTTGTTTGTTATTAGAGAGGAAGGTAAGAAAGGAAACCAGCGGCGGCTTACAAAATAACATTCATAATTACACATATAACCCAGTATTGCGAGATAATTTTTACTTTAAACAGAAGTTGTTAATGGCATTAAACATACGCTGCATAGGAAATTATTATGAGGCGTAACTGGTGTACTTAGGCAACTACAATATACATAAATACAGAAGAACAAATTTAAATGTATTACAACATAATAATAAAAGTAATGTAATCCTATTCTAATAACAACTCATTAAATATAAATCTTTGTAATATAATAAATTACACAAATTATTATTAAACGGGCTACGCTATATCATTACTTTAAATAACTTCCTTTCAAGTTTATTATTTAACTTACAATTTAAATGCTTTATAAAAACTGTTGAAATTTAAATGCTTAATAAACGTTAATTTAAAATCATTGCCTCATGCTTCCTGTTTCTGTTCTTTCGATTATTTCTGTATATGATACCGCTGTTTTGAATATGTTGCCAACCTTTTCTTAAACAATATACAGAACAGCAGTCGCAATGCGGTATTGCCAGATTAAAACTGTTACTTTTCTTTCTCTACAAATATAGGCATTTCCATACATTTTGCTTTTTCTTTGCCTTTTTTGTATATTTCGTATTTAAACCAGTGTTGCAAAATTGAAATAGTACTGAACTATAATTGAAAGAGTACCTTTTTGCATCAATTGGTACTTTTATAAAAATATATTTATTTATACTTATACTGTACGAAATGGATTAGAAAAACTAACTTAACTACATGTTGTTTTCTCATATATCATTTCGAATAACGTCACTTTGGTGAGTTTCGATTTTATGCGCCACGCCGGATAAATTCACATTTTGTAAAAACTCACCACACTTCGATTTTATTCGCCACCCCGGATAAATTTACCACATTTTGCAAAATCTCACAACTATAAAATTCACCACACTTCAAAAAAAATTAAATTTTTTGCCTCTTTTGCCGTCCCTTCTTCTCCAAACCAGCAACGAGCAAAAGCATCATCCACACACACGTTATGTCTGCACCTGGGGTTGAAACCTTTTTCTTGGGCGCGCGAACACTAACTACAACATCCACACATACATCATTATGTTTTTTGTTTTCGTTTTGTCTGACCTGGCGGTTGAACCGTGGCCTTTGGGCGTCTAATAAACTACCAAGCACCTATAAGACAGACAGACCACATAGTACATGAAACAACGGGGCTTAGTTTTTACTTAATAAACCCCGAAACGGAAAAAGAATTTGCGAATTATTATAACATATATTATAATGAACGTTTCCTTTTTTGAATGAACAAAAACGAATTTGATGAAAAAAGTACTGAGGTATTTTTAAAATGAAGAAGTACTGAAAAAATACAAAAGTACTGAAGTTTTCAACACTGATTTAAAACAATAACAAGTAACAGATGCAATTTTATTTTTCATTTCAATTTAAATTTGTTGTTTTATTAATTTAAAAAAGGTTGTTTTTTTTAATTCATTACATTTAAGGTCAAATTAAGTTCTAAAACAACTTAAATTCTGGATGGGTACAACATCTACAAAGAGAAAAAAAAGAAAAATGAAAATTAGATTTAAAAAATAACAACAAAAATCGTATGTAAGAAAACGAACTCCAAGTAAAATTTATAAACAAATCTTTATATGTTTTAGGTTGCTCTAGAGATAGTAAAGCATAATAACATTAATGAATAATTTTTTAGCTAGTCCCAGCACAATCATGGAAATAACTGGGAAATTTCCTTCTTAAGGAATTTCATTGCGAATCTCCAAGTTAAGGATACGGGCAAGAAATCTAACCGAAGCTAGACAAGGAGGACATGAAAAATGTCTTCAAATCGCAAGAATTACGCTATGCGTTACTGGTAATAGCATTCTGGGCACTATTATGAACGCATTGATCGTCATTTTCCTGACAAAAATTTTTGCAAAAGTTGTAGAGAAAAAAACTATTCACCTACTGGGCATATGCTTATCATTAGACCACAGGAGAATGACGCATCTGGTTTCTGATATTAGGACATTGCGGCTTATGAGCAACCAAATGGTTACAATAGAGGTTCATTTGTGGCATCACAATGGGCCATAGTGTTGTCAAAACTTATAGAAAATCTAGATTTAGACCTTATCAGCGGATCAGATTACTTTTTTACACATTTCAAGAAAACATTGGCAAAAGATTCTCTGCTTACTGGCAAATTAAATGTTTTAGAATACGTAATAGCTCTTTAATAAACAATCAAATAAGATTTTCTATTGAAATGGTATCAAACCATATATAAAGCAGTGCAGTTAGAATCTTATCATCTGCAAAAACATCACGTCCTATGTTACACAGTGGAGCACAATGAGTCTTTTTTTTCTTAGTCATAAAATATTTGACAATTAAAGGATGTCAAGGTATACTGAAGTCTCAGTCAAATTAAATCTTATCAGCTGATAAGCTTAATTTTGTTTGTTTCACATAACAAAATATTGAAGTAATATCATGTCCCATCTTATAGGCAAATTTAGTAGGTTCTATGGCACTATTAACCCAATTTCTTAGGTTAAATTTTGAGTTAACAACTCTGAAAACTTTTGGAATTATTCTGCTGACCCACTCCCACACTATTCCTGTTGATGAAAAGCAATACTTACAATGCGAATACGGTGACCCATAGCGTGACCAGGTAAATTTCTGTTGAAACGAGCACGTACACAACCGCTGTTGCCATGCAAACGAGTTACCTTACCCCAAACGGCACGAAGGCGGGTCTTACGATCTGGATGTTGAGGTACGCACTTCTTAGTTTCAGCTTTGTACACATAAACACAACGTTTGCCAATGTAAAAATGACCGTGTTCCTTTCTGCGGGCACCTTCAATCTAATAAACACATTAAATGAAACATTTCAAATTAATATTTCAAGTAAAAGTTAAGAACTTTTAAGCGCTGTCTACCTTCAAGATAGCCTGGTTTTCGTGTTGGTTTCTCAAACCACGTTTGTAGCCAGTGAATACAGCCTTGGCAAACAAACGTCCGTGGCGTTTGTATTTGGGGGCAGATTTAACATCGGCAACCTTTTCAGTTTTGGCAGCTTTAGGGGCCTTAGCGGCTTTAGCAGCCTTGGGTGCCTTGGCAGCGGGAGCAGCAGCAGGAGCAGCTTGTGTGTCAGCCATAGTTAACTAAACGGAACATATTTATAAAAATAAAAAATTACTTTTATTACAAACACTTTAAACTTCAAATAACTTTCACATCTTATCATCTTAATATTGATATAATTTTCAAAGCAAAAGAAAAATTTTTATTTTTTTTCTAAAATATGTAAACATTGCTTTAATTTCAATTCTTATTTTCTTTTTGTATACAGAATTTAGATCTTTAAGCATCTGTTTTATTTCGTTTCAAAAACACTAAACATCATTTAATTACAAAAGTAATTGGCATAAATTATAATTTGCATTATGAATTTAGTTAAATTTAAAGCATTATTTAACATATTTTTTTAATTTTTTGTAGAAATTCACAAAAATCGCGTACGTACCGGAAACTTGACAAATGGCGAAAGAGAGAAGGCATGACAGAAATGTCATTTCATAAATTTGACAATTTACTTAACATTGGCAACGCCATCTTGAGTGCAATTTTTGATGATTCCTAATAACAGGGTTGTATGAAATGGTTCTATATAGAACATATAAAAGTGATGGGGATCAGAATTAAAGTGATTATATGTTAATTATCAAAATTAAAAAAGCAAAATAAGATAATTAAATTGTATGGAAGCGAAAATCAGTTATTTTAAAACGATATAAACATAATGATACTTTGTCATGTTGTCACAATGTCACAATACTCACAATGCAATTGAACGCAATACATGAATATACGATTGACTTTGTAGTTTATAGCATGAGAGTAAAGGAACTATACGAATAATAAACGATAATAACATATATCGAATATTGGGCTATATGCTTAATTAATTACAAATTATTCGTTTCATTTAATACTCATCAACAAGTAGTTACCATGCTATACCCAATATGGCACCTCTGGAGATATAAAAAGGTTGTTTTTTTCTAATAAGATACAACCCTGTGTTTACTGGCTTACTTTTGTGTTGCCAAAATTTTTGAAATTCATTCCAGTTTCTTTGCTAAACGTATTAAGAAAACCAGAAATTTTTGGAAAAAAAACCAAACGTGTGACGTTATTTTATGTTTTAAAAAGTATTTGTAAAGAAAATTTGTTCAAAAAACTTAAAAACATACGCTGCAAATAAATAAATAATAAAAATTCACAATGGCGGAATTGGAAGCCCTGAGCAATAAGGAATTGAGACAAAAATGCATTGAATACGGTATGCCTAATGTGCCAGTTACGGATTCAAGTCGCAAAATTTTAATTAGACGTTTAGAGGCAGCAATGTCGGGTAAACCTGTTAAAGCCACTCCGACCAAAAGCAATCGTCGCGAAACTGTGCACGTATCAAAGCTACCAGAAGTGGCGTCATCGCCAAAAATAACTGTAAACAGTAATGATGCGACAAAGGCAGCTACGCCAAGTACGCGGCCATCAAGACGTACCATAGCAGTGGCCGAAAGACATGTGACCACTACAACTACTGTTAGTGAGCCGGAGTATTCAGATGTTTCGCCTGATCGTTTTGAGCCGGAGCCAGTAAGGGCCAAAACAAAAACTCCTGAAAAAACGCCAACTTTATATCCCAAACTACCCAGTAAAGAGCCCTCACCTAAGCCTCAGCTTTTAAGTAAAACTGGTGTGGTTACCACTTCATACGTGCAGGAGACGACACCTATAAGTAAAACTTATGCAGTAGCTGACGAAGATGAAGTGGATGTGGTCGAACACGATTACTTAATGCCAGAAGAAGAACCTATTAGGAAAACCGCTAGCGTAGCTTCAAAGTACAGCTATGTGCCCGTTTCAGAATCCAAAATTACTACCACGGCTCCATTGACTACCAGTAATCGCTACGGAATGGATAACTATACCGGCTACAATAAAACTTCAACACTGACCACGTCTAATGTGCGCAAAAGTTATATACCACCCTCCTCGAACTATATGAAACCTTCGGTGGCCTCTCAATATGCACGTTCCTATGAAGCTGAGCTCGAAGATGAATATGAAGACGATGAAGAAGAAGATGATGTTGTCCTGGTGGAAGAATCGCCCATTAAGGAAGTGGAAACTCCTTTCCTTAGCCAGTTTGCTCGTAATTTGGAAACTCTCAAGGCCACTCCCATACGTCATTCGGTGGGTCCCACAAAAATTTCACCACCCAAATCTATTTTACGCAATCGTGATAATGCGTTTGCCAGGCGCACTATTGCTTCTCCTATGACCAGCATTAATCCTAGGCGCACTATTACGCCAGCCCACAATGAAGTTGATTCTCCCATGCGCCAGTTCTTATTAGCCTTGGATGAGAAATACCATTTGAAACACACTTTAATCTTAATTTCTATCTTCATAGTGGCTGTTTTCATATATGTTTTCTTTATACAAAGTGTTTAATAATAAGTTTGATTATGTCTCCGTTTAGTTTTATTTATAAATATTACTGAGAATTTTAGTTGATGATTTTGTCCTTTTTTTTTTTTTTTTTTTTGTTTAGATAAGTAATCTCATGTTTTACCGCAAATGTTTAATGTTAAGGAATTTCAATTGAAACTTTCTTTGTATCGATTTGTAATGAAAACATATTGTAATACTAAACTTTGCCTATTTTTGTACTCGTAGGGTTATAATAAGTATAAGATTTTCAGAAATAAAAAAATAAAATAGAAGTTAAAATGTTTTTTTCTATTATTTTTTACATTTTTTAAACGCTTTTATTACATACGACAATAAAGTTTGTGAAAACTTAAGCTAGATCAGAGCCATAGATTATTGAAGGTGTCTGTTAAATCTTCCTAAGAAGTATGAGACTTTCCAATAAGAAAAACGATTTGATAGGCACAGAAACGGCTGGGAGGATGCTGAATCAATGTTGGACCAGGATAAACATAAAAATAAGTATGTGTTCCGGTCATGCGCGATGGTGGGTGGCCGTTCAAATTTGTTCTAAGCTTAAGTTATATAACCCTCCTAGACAGCCACCCATCTGATATTGGAGATAATGAGCAGCTCCTATCCACATAGATGAAATCCATTCTGACTTGATTGAAATCTAGTTAAATCTGCATACTCAACTCCTACCATAACATAATTGATCATTACGGCCTAGCTCCTCACACCACTTATGTTGTGTGTGTTAATTTTTATACATGACTTGCGGGACCTACAGTTTAAAGTCGTCTCCGAATGGCTGATTTTTGAGAAGCTCTTCATGACAATTTGAATCGTGGCCTCACGTCGAATAAGCCTACGCACTACCTAAACCAGGATTTCAAAATCAATTTTTCGCCTGCCAATGTATCGTGAATACGAAACAACTTGCTAATAAGAGACTCCCGATAGCAGCAATAGAGCTGTTACAAAAATAATAACCCCACAGCTCGAAATGCTGTGGATTTTTAGGCCCAAGTTGTCTATAGTTTGTCCTGTTCCTGAGCAAAATTTTTTAAAAGCATTAATGCAACTTTTCCAGAAATAAATGCTTCTTTGTAATCGTGTAACCGGTTATGAATTTTAAAGTATTATTTTATTATTATTTTTGTTTAGTTTCTTTTATATTTTATCGTATCGGTTGTCTTTTATATTAAAAAAAATAAGTTTAAAATATTATAGTCCAGTCCACATCAATGTTATCCAGAAATTAGTATCATTAGCAAGCACTTTTAGTTTCTTTTAATAAATTATAATTTATTTATTTATTTTTTGTTTTTTTTTATTCTTTTTTATTTAAATATCTTCTTGATTGTTTTTTTTTTAATATTTCCATTAAGGATAATAACCTACTATTTACAAAGAAAAAAATGAAAAAATTTTGTTAAAACAAAATAAATTACACAAAAAGAAGTCTTTGTTTACTACTATTAAGAATAATAGATAAATTAAAATATAAATAGAAAAAAAGAAAACAAAATTTTCGAATGATATGGTTAAATGGCAAATATTTGTTTAATGCTTTAAGTTAATTAGTTAAGAAAAGGAGGAGATAAAGTAAAGCAGCAGTTAGGAAAAGGTCAATATACCAATACAAACACGCACACACATTTTTAAATGCATTTATAATTCAACTTGGAACTTGGGGGTTTCCTCTCTCTGTTAGTTATCAAAGCAGCAAGTAATTAACGATTTCAATTCGGTTTCATGGTTTCCTGGGTTTTAACAGATTTTGGTGAAGCAAATGAAATAAAGATTTTTACCTACATGACTAAAAAGTTGTATAAACTTAAAATTTAAAAACAAACTTGACTAAAAGAATTTAAGCTTAAGTTGCCTTTTAATTATGTTAGCAAGTGTATGTTAGTTAAAGTGGAACTTAAATTGGAACGGTGACCCGTGATGGAAGTGCTGGAATGGACTGCCGCCGCGGAAACCATGTGGTCCCTGTTGACCTTCCGGATCCAGAGGGTCCTGGCCAGCGTCGAATTGTCTTCGTTTTTCAGGATCGGTGAGAACTTCTTTGGCTGCGGCAATATCAATGAATTTCTTTTCGGCAATTTTCTTTTCATCATCCTGGAAGTTGTCCGGATGCCATTTTTGTGCGGCCTTGCGATAGGCTTTGACAATTTCCTGTTTACTAGCATTGCGCTTAACACCTAAGATCTTATAGTAGTCCCGTCGTTCGGCTTGTTTTTGCAGTCTTTTTGCTTTTTCTAGACCCTCTTTGGCTCTTTGAAGATTTTCATCTAAACCTAAGGCTTCTTGGTAGTCATGTATGGCATCATCATACATTTCAGAGCCAAGGTAAGCCTCGGCACGATCACAGTAGATTTGTGCATCACGCATTATCTCCAAAGCGCTATTGCAATGGGATAACGATTTGGCATACTGTTCGTCACGCATATAACAGGTGCACAGCAAACGTTTGGCTTCGTATATCACCATAGTTTCCTCTTTCTCGTGTTTCAAAGCAATCTCAGCTGATGCTATACAGTCTTGATATTGTTTTTCATCACGGGCTGCTTCGGCACTGGACAAACCCTTTTCCACTTTCCTTAACTTCTTGTAGAAGGGGAAACAGTCTTTATGCTCTGGATCGAATTTTAAACATTCACGAATTTCTTTTAAGGCGCTGGTGGCGTGTCCAATTTTATACAACAGCAAAGCCAAGTGATAATAACCTTCAGTGCTGTCCTGTGATAGTTTGTTGACTGATCTGAGATCCGATATGGCAGCTAATAAATCATTCATTTCAATATAGGCATCAGCACGAGCCTGACGGAATGTTACGGACCAGGGTGATATTTCTAAAAGTTGTGTTAGCAGTTGTATGGCATTGCGATGGTCACCATGTTCGATTAGATTTTGAACAATATCCCATTGTTCCTGCGCTGGTGTGATACGTGAATAACTTTCGTGGGCAGCTTCATTGTACGGTTCCTCCTCCAGCTGTAAAGAATTTAATGGAGGTTTTGAACAGATGTTACTAGGGTTTGTTTTTATAAACATTTTCACTTTCGGTTGAAAAGACAAACTATCCATTTTAATGCTTAACACCACAATTTAAATACGAGCTTGTTGGATAAGGAAAATTGTGACAAATTTTGTTTATAACGGTACTTACCACAGTGGCAAAATCGGTTGCAGCTTCATGATATTCTCCCGTCTTCATGTAAACCGTACCACGTTGTAAACGTGCAGCCGTAAAGTCTGGTTTTAATTCTAAAACTCTGCTAAAATCCTGAATAGCAAATCGAGTTTTACCCAGAGCCATATAAACAGTACCACGTTTAAATAAAGTCAAATAATTGGTAGGATCACCCTCTAAAACAATACAAAAACCAAAAATAAATATTTATGTTCCTATAATCCAAATTTAGAAGTGAAGGACTTACCCACAGCGGCATGATAATGAGTCAATGCATCACTCAATTGATTGTGGGCCAAAAACTGTCTGCCCAACTCCAGATGATTTTCAATATCTGCAGCATTGGGCACTGATTCAGCACCTAGCGTAGAGAGATAAAAACAAACAAAACAACAATCATTATTTACCACGTACTACGTACGAATAATTAAGTGTTAATTAAACAAAACTTAGGCAAATGTTTTTATAAATTATTAAGTTCAAGGTCATTCTATAATTTTTTACTGCTTTTTTTTTATTGTAATAGGGGAGTTTACCTTCGAAAAATAGTTCAATCAACAGCAAAATTAAACATGCTGTCAATTTCCTTTCGCCCCCCAGGAGCATTAGATCTGGTAATGACACCACCATCCTTTATAGAATTTCAATGGCTTGTGATCCGTCTTATAAACAATTAAACATTAAAATGTTGTTATTGCTCTTTGAAATTCAATATTGTTTTGTGCGTTTATCTTTTGTTTCTTTATGTGATTTGCAGCGTGGCAGGCAGTAAAGCAGCCCTAAGCAATAAAGTACGAAAAACTTTCTATGACTTTTTTTATCACTATTGGTTTTTCCTTGTTGTTATTTCTGTTAATGTTCTGGTATCTTTCTCGATGCTTTTGCTTATTTTTTACAATATTTTGAGTAATTTTTGTTGTTGTTCTTCAATTAATGTCGTATTGTTTTTATAATTTATGAAACTTAACAGTTTTTTGTTAAAATTTTAAAGCATATGCTGCTGTATTGCTTAATTTTTGTGTTAATAATGCACTGAAATGTATGTTGCCGAAATTGCTGTTGCTTTTTCTAGGATTCTTTCATTTTCCTATTTTTCAAAACACTGACGTGTGTTCTATTGCTTTTAATAAAACAGAGTTGCATTTAGTATGTGGTTTTTTCTCATTGGTCGATTTGGTATACAAGAGAAATAGTGACTGACAGTTGCATTGAGTGCTTTCCAAACACAGTTCTATTAGCAAACCGTTAAAGAAAAGAGGCTTGTTCAGTAGGTAAAGAAAAGAAAAACCAAGTTAAAGTAAAAATTATTAAAAAATATATTGGAAATCTGAAAACTATGAATTTTATTTCGATATTATATAAATTGAACATTCTTTTATAAAATATTCAACTCAAATACGATTCTAAAGGAGGAAATAAGTAAATTTCCTTTGTATCAAGATTGTATATTACTTACCATTAATTGGCAAATCTTAAATGGAGTTCAAGCATCCTTATCCACAACGGTAAAGTATATGGATGCTATATTGGGCCTTCGAATAAAGATGATAAATAACTACAACTAGCATTACAGTACTCTGATTTGGTGGACAGAGTGAAGATATCAATGTAAATTTATAATGATAAACATAGTGTGCATGCAGCTAGCTGTCGTCAGCTTCCGTCTGACTTTCTATTGAGTTGAAGTGCTGGACTGGTGATAATAAGATCCAATGCCGTGAAATCTTGCCCCAATCTAGACTATGTTCTGGGTAACCATAGGCATATTCGGGTCTACTATGTGGTTCCTTATAAATTTTGCGATACAAGGGCATATTATTGCTTATATGGTGATGAGAGTTTCACTGAAAGCCACTTAGAATTTATTCGGAAAGTCAGACTGCGTTGGACTCACTCATGAAAGTCATCTCAACGTCTATCCTGGTTCATGAATGCTGGTGATTTTCAGGAAAATTTCGGATCAAGCCACAGTTAGTATTTTTCAATCATTTTACAGGGAGGCTGCATTGGCAGCAGCCGTCTACTCTCTTCTGGACTGATATGGACAAAAAGATGATTGATTGTTTTCTTTAGTTAAGTCCATGGCACAACAGCAATTCTCGAAATCTAAACCAGGTAATTAATTTGTTACTCTTTCTAAATATGGATTTTGATTGTAAACGTAGCTTGAGTCTTAAAAAAATGATAAAGTAAACAATTTAGATTTGGTTTCCTTTAATAGTTTAATAGATAACAACTTAAATTTGAGCTTTAAAGACTGTTTGTGCTTATCCTTAGAAATAGATTTCCAACAATAATAATAAAAACTACAAACATTCTTAAATTACCCTAATGCGATAATTAAATATCGATAAAAATACATTATGATATCGATTAAAATACAATTTAAAGTACAATATTTCGTTAGCATATATTTAGGTTTCGAATTAATTTTATTAATAAATGAACATAATTTCTTTAAGTTTCCTTAGGAAATAAAAGTAATTTTCTTTTTAATTAAAAAATATAATACAACATGGTTAAAGTGTTGCCAGTTATCGAAGTTTGATAACTTATTTTTAAAAACTTAATTTTAAACTTAGATAAAATGGACTTTAATTCAAAAGCAATTAATAGTTGTGTTTGTCTACTTTTTTTCCTAAAATTTATTTTTTTAATTAAAATATTTTATTTTTTTGAGTTTTTTTTGAAAATAAATGCATTTCATTTTAATATGTTTGTATATATACTTTGATATTTGAGCATATCATTGCTTATCATAAAAATCTACTTAAAATTTTGTCAAATTTCTCTTTTTAGTTAAAAATCTACTGGTCGTTAGTGCAATTTTAAAAGCTAACACTGTGCTATATCGGTTCTGCTAAATTTCTTTTAGAAAAATTGAAAATAAATTTGTTAAAAAAAAAAAAAAAAAAACATTTTTGAGTACACATATGGGTGTTTCCACAAACTGTGACAATTAAGAAAACCGTTTTGTAGCACAGAATTATTTTTAAATTTTTTGTTTTGGTACAGCTTTCTTCGAACTTTGTTGTTTTTGTATTTCTTTTAAAGTAGTTTCGTTTTTGTTTGTAAAATATTGTCTTAATTAATAAATAAATAAGTTTTTTTTATTGCTAAGTAATCACAATATTGACCAAATCGTCTAATGGCAGCTCAATGTTGTTTTTATTTCTGGTAGGATTTAAATTTAAACCGTTAGCGGCCACCTCCTCCTCATCATGCATTTTTTTCATATGCCCTAGAAAAGATGGAAATTTCAGAATATTAATACGGAGGTCAATACAAATTAATATTAGACAAAAGCGTTAATCTTGAATTTTTTATGGAGAAATCGAAATCGACTTGTGTTTTAACGCCACCTAACGTAAACTTGTTTTCCTGTGACACTGAAGCTTACCACAATAGACCTTAACAAGTCCGTGGGTAGGGGGTACGCTAGATGAGGCGGCCACAGAAAAATCTATTGTTTACTAAAATTTATGTATGTAAGATTGTAATGAACGAGCTAATCATTAAATTTAAATTTAAAAGATATTGTGATTTCGAGTTTAGCAAAATAAACAATAGAAAAAACAAATTTAACCGTTTATAACGCATAAGGGGTTATTGAGTCTACTTACATTTGAATTTGATATGAGTGACAAAGCTTTCGCCGCATAGATCGCAATTATAAAAGGTTTTACCGCTGTGAATGCGTTCATGTAAACGCAATGATTTCTCGAAAAGATAAGAACGTCCGCAGGTGGTACAAGTAAAATTCTTTTCTAAAACTACAAAAGAAAAAAATGTTAAAAACGAACGGATCTAGATGTGATGAAAATAATCTTACCTTCATGGCTTCTACGGTGTTGAGTTAAAACGTATTTCAAGGCAAAACCTTTGCCACAAACATCACAGATATTTGGCTTCTCTGTGGAATGAGTCTTTAGATGCCATTTCATATCTTGAGAACGCTTAAAACGTTTGGGACATTGTGGACAGGCATGTGGTCTATAATTAAACACAAATTTATTAAAAAATCGAAAAAATACAAATGATCTCTTCTTTTTTACGCACCTGCCCTCCGTGGAATGCACAGCCATGTGTCTTTCTAAAGCCGATTTCATATTGAAACGTTTATCACAGTTTTCACATTGAAATATGCCCGTAAAGCTTTTTGGTTTTTTATTCATTATTACTCTCTTGTTATTAGCAATTTTAACGCCACCTTTATTCTCTTTATGGTCCTCCAACATATGGTCCTTTAATTCCAATTCATTGTCGTAACGTTTATGGCACAGCATACATTCGGTTTTTTCGATCAGCGTTAGATTATCCAAATGAAAGTCGAGCATGTGTAAACGTTTCTCGAAATAGGAGATAAAAACTGAAGAGACAAAGTAAAGCTATGCTTAATATTAAGTTTAAAAAAGAACTATTCTGATCAGAATTATATGGATTAAATAAATAAAAAAAAAAAAAATAAAAAAAACTTCAAGTACAACTACCTTCTGTACACCGTCCACATTTATAGGGTTTCTCACCACCATGCTGGCGATAAATATGCCATCTTAGGGTCTTCAAATGGAAAAAATCTAAAAAGGAAAAAGGAAAGAAATTATCGAAGAATATGAGAGACAAGAAATAAGTCTAAATGAGCATCCATACTATATAGAGACTATTTTCTAAAGTTTAGGTCATGGCTGAAAGGCTAGCGTCTAGAATAGAGTAAGGAAATATGCTTGAATAGAGAAAAGAACAGAAGAGAGTACACTACAGTAAAGTTAAAGAAGATTATAATACGGTCCAGAAAATATTAGAATAGGGGCGTTGAGTAAAGTGTATTGAGAACGAGTAGAAGGAACGAATTCTATGGAATAGAATACTACAAGAATAGTCTCTTTAAAGCTCCAAATAGCACACAAAAGTTCAATATCGTTAAGCGATTAGATTACATCTCATTATACTTACTTTTACCACAAAACGAACACACTTCTTGACTACGAAATCCAGTGTGGGTTTCTTCATGGCATTTCAAATGCCTTTGATTGATAAACAAACGATCACAATAGCTGCACTTTAATTGCTCCTTCGGATTATGCCATTTCATGTGATAATTTAAACTTTTACTTGAGCAAAAACTTTTAGAACACAGCGTACAATCGAAATCAGTGCCACTGTGATATTTTTCGATATGATTTTTCAAGTTAAACTTATCGGCATATTTCTTACCACACGTCTCACATTCGTATACCTTTTGACTGTGTGCGTTTTTTAAGTGCGTGGTTCTGGAGGCAGCATCCATAAAGTTCTCGCTGCAATAAGGGCAATTGTAGGGCTGTTCTGAATGATGCATAGTGGTAATGTGAGCCAAAAGCTGTTGTTGTGTAACAAAGTATTCTGTAGAGCTATTTTTCCATTTATAACAATATTTACACTCAAAGGTTATATTTAAATTGGGCATTAAATTATCATTTTCGTTATCATTGACTTCTTCATAATCTAAGTCCTCAGCATTAAAGTTCCTATGGTGATGGTTTAGGTGCTGCTGGTGCGTGTGGTATTGTTCATCATCGACTTCTTCGATGATGTCTAATTCTTCGATAAGTTCTTCTATAAGATCGTTTTCATCTAAATCGTTGGTATCGTCAGTTGGTTGTATTTGATTCGGTGATTCTTCTTTAGAACTTTTTAACGAAATGCTTGCCTTAAAAGATCTTTGAATATCTTCTATTGTATTAACGTTATTGTTATTACTATTATTATTTTTATTATTATTAATATCTTGTAATAAATAATGTTTCGAAATTTCATTTTTTAATTCGTTTACTAAAACGGCAGTGTCTGGTAATTTTGTTTGGATTCTAAATGAAACCTGTTCGGTGTTAGTATTAGAATTTATTTGTAAAATTTCATTAAATGTTGTAATATTATCTGTAAATAATAAAAAAAAACAAAACGTTTAATTAAGAATATTAAGTTTTGTTTTCAATTTCCATTCATTGTATATAAAACAAGTTCATTGACCTGCCACAATTTCAAACAATAATAAATGCAGGACTGTTAGTTTCACATTTTCGCTGTTCTGTTTTGCTTCTTTTTTTTCCTTAATGTTTCTTTATAGCACAGTTTTTTTTGTTTTGATTTATTTTGCTCTCATTTAATTCTCATACATACTCACCATTGTTTTTACTATCATTATTGTTGTTACTGTTGTTATTATTATTGTTTTCGCTGCTATTGCTGCTGCTACTACTACTGTTTGTTGTGCTTTTTTCTGCTTCTTCAACTTTTTCTAATTGTTTTACAATATCAGCTGCTGTTGCTGCTGCTGCTGCTGCTGTTGTTGTTCGTGCAGCATTATTTAAATCATTATCCTGTTCATTAGCAAAACCCTCAAAAACTTCATCATCTTGTATGCTTTGTGTATCGATTTTATCGAATATATTGCTTAATATTGTTTGTGCCTCCTGGCATTGTAGACGAAAAGAGGAGACAGTGCAGAATTTGGAAAAACAATCAGTGCAAATTTTTTGCGGTAAACCATCATTACAGGAAATCTAATTAAAGTTAGAGAAGTCAAACAGAATGAGAGTGAGAGAGAATATTTTTAAATACAACTGAGCTGAATACATAATTACAAGTATTTGAAACATTATATTAAAATATGCTATGAAACAGAAGTTTTGTTAATATGCATTGAGAAATTAAAAGGAGTTACATTTGTAAATAAACAAAAGAATATTAGAATTAAAATTTGCTAAACAAAATATAAAAAGTACCAGGCTTTTATTATATTAATTTATGAAAAATAATTAATTAAAAAAACTACAAATTTGTTTTTTATTTTAACAAAATCATACTGTATGCTAGCAGAATAGTTAACAAAGCGTATGATGAATATTAAATAAAATTTATTATATGCCACGAGAGTAAAATTTTAAAATAATTATAGACTTATACATAAAAGTGCTTGTGATTATTAAACGATTATAAAATGAATAAAAATTCATATTGTTTAACTAATAAATATTTAAATAATATTGTATAATAAGAAGAAATAAAAGTACAAAACCAACCTTTATTTTCCACGTATTTAATTCCAAATGTATTCTTTCCATTTCAAGTTGCCAACGGGGAGCATTAAATAAATCAAACCATTGAGTCTCATTATCAAAATCACATTTGGCACAAGTACGGCAAGTTTCCATAATTAATGACAACTGCTTTTGAGATTTTATTTAATTCTGCTTCTCTCTCTTTAAATACTTAGAAATACACTTTTTAAAAGACTTTCACGCATGAGAACATACGCATACATACACACTACACTTTCTATAAGTATTTTTCTTATTATTATTATCCTTAATGTTTGTTTTTTTACTTTTTAATCCCGTTTTTTTTTTTTAAGAAATTTTCATTTTTCACTGGCAGTAGAAAGTATTGCTTTTGTTTGCTGTATGACATACATTTATTTTAATGCATTTACAATGTATTGGTAGTTTGAAATAATACTGTAGCATACCATACGGGGTTACTCTCTTATTAGGCTCCAATTGGCAACTGATGTAACTGGCAGCCTCTTGTGTTAAAAAGTCCTTGTTCGTTTAATACAAATATGTACAAAGCAAAAAAAAAAAAAACAAAATGTTTTCAAACTTTTGTCCTGTTTTTACTTTTCCTTCTATTTTTTTGTTGTTTTATTGTAGAGTTTTGCAGCATAATTTTTTAACTTGTTTTTTAATACATTTTTCCGTTATCCTTAAAGCATTTGGTAAGGCCGCTGTAGTAGTAGTACTACAATACTTTTGCGAAAAACATTACTTACAGACACATTTACATTTTTTCTTTTATTCAAACTTACTCACTTACATTTACTCTCTAACTGTGTGCCTCTCTTTTTCATATACACAGCCAGCACATTAGTAAAAGCACGAGACATATCTGATTTTGTTGTTGTTAGTAGCAGAATAGCACAGATTTTTCAGCCTGAAAGCCTCGGTCAAACTAATTTGTTTTGGCGTAGTGTAGTACAGTGAATTGAGTTCAATTTTAGTTGTGTTTGTTGTAGCTGTAGTAGTTGTTCCTTTGTTTTGTTGTGTATTGCTTAACAACTCTCTCTCACTTTTTCTCCTTTTCACCCTGTCACTCTTTCTCGTTGTATTTACAAATACTTATTCCAGTGCTTTGTTTTGTGTTGTTTGTTTAGTCGTAACGTGTCTTGCTGTATGTAAAGTGTGCAAAAACTATAATAAAACTTCAGATTTTCATGTTCACTCACATCCTTAGGGCGCGTACAGAGTGAGCGCTGAAAGCGGAGCCGAGATTGTCAGTGCGATAAAGATTGTCAGTGCAATAAAACTGATTACATACGAGTCAATACAAATAAGCTTGTGTATAACACAGTGAACGCCGACAAAAGCAGAGATCAAAGCCGATGAGTGCGAGAAAACAGTCTCAAAGCGTTTTACGCGCTTTTTTGCATTGTTGATGTTTATATATATTCGGGTATATTGTTGAAATTTAGCTGGATATTTTCTTAAATCATTATATAAATGATGAAATTCACCAAATCGATATCCATTTTTTTTTTAATTTGAAACCATTAAAAAACACGACTGCACACAAAAAAGTAAACATCACCAATGCAAAAAAGCGCGTAAAACGCTTTGAAACTGTTTTCTCGCACTCATCGGCTTTGAAGCGGAGCCCTTAAAAGGGAGAAGAACTGTGTGTAAAACAAAAGCAACAAACCTTAAAAACCTAAGATATTGTGTATATCCAACACAAACAACTACTCAAACACTTTACAGACGACCTTCATAATAATTTTGTTGTTGTTATGTATTTATGATGTTGTGTAGATTTTCTAAAAATTTAAAATCCTTTTGTTGCTGCTGTTTCTGTAGTTGTTGCTTAAGTCATTTGACTTTGTAGCTAAAGAAAGCAAGTGTATGTTGTTGCTCTTGCTCCTGTGCAATTGTTTATGTTGTACTTTGCAATTAAAAGGGGTTAAAAACCTGGCACCTTGAGTTTATACTTTTATTTTGATTTCTCTCTCTCTCTGCCGTTTTTTTTTCCCCAAACACTGTAACACACATTTTTCATTTGTGAAATGTACGGTATTTGCTAAATCTCAGCTGGTTTTTTTACGCCTGTCACCAATAAATGTTGTTGTTGTTATAATTTCAAATTTTTTGTTTACATTTTCTGTCGTTTTGAAACGTTGTTGCTTGTTTTATTTGTTTTCACTTTTTTTCATTGGGATTTTGCGCAGTTTCCCTGGTACTTATTATTTAATATGAAGCACATTATGGATATATGTATAAAAAAGGAAACATTAAAAGAGAAAATGCGCCAATTATTCTATTTATTTACAATAAAAAAGCAAGAGAAAAAAAACTATGAATCCTTTATCATAATGCCATCAGAAGTTGTTGACATTATGGATTTTCTTTATTCATTGTGTTTGTGCTCTCGCAGAGGTAATCAAAGGATGGCATTGATTTAAGTGCGGTACACTTGCACAGTGGTTTTAACACATACAACGAAAATACATTATTAAAGATTTATAATAGAAGCTTTAAGCTTTTTTTAGTTTAAACAGTTAAAAAGCTTTGAAACAATGAAAGTCGTCATGAATTTGAATTTTTCTAATCTAAAAAATATGCACTTTCTTAATAATTCTTTTACTGACTATAATACGGTATTTAAGCCGGGAATTTTATTATATTATAAAATTAATAATAATAACCTCTAATCGATCCTAAAGGGAGCAGAGGACCTCAAGACATTCCTTGAACATCTCTCTGTTTCCTCACTCTTTTCGTATTTGTCTACCTTGGACTTGTTTCATCTCTTTTATGGATTCCAATTCATGGCAGTTCTGCTTATTTCACTGAACGGTCTTTCGAATGTGTGGCCAATCGTTCCGCTCTATGCAGGGCATTTAGTTCGACATAGTTATCAATTTTATACCACCATTGTCGCTGACAAGGACTGCTTTAAGGATCATGTTCTAAAGTGTAATCAAAAACAGTAGCTAATTCGGCAGGACGGAATCCAATATAAATTCTGAATCGAATTAATGAATTTTAGTGGTATTGCTTTGCTTGCCAATGTACTCCATACTACAGTGATGAACACCGTTCCTCAGTCTGTTCCATAAGTGCATAAAATGCTATTAATATGGTGTATGGTGAATGTTTAGGATTAGAAGCCAGGCTGGTCATGTATCAGACAACAGCAACACCCATGTTAATCATGCAAAATAATACCAAGTTAGTTGCTGTGGTTTATAATGTCATCCTTCTTTAGAATATTTATTGCCACAACCATGAACTTAACAACTGACTTTCCTTAAGCTTTTCTATACCTTCCGATATTGAGCGTTTTTGTCAAATCTTCATTTGATCCTGTATTATGCAATTGTTTAGACTGTTCTGGAGTCGATACTTCTCTTCCAGATATTTTCTCTCCTTCTTCCATTGCTACCAACACTTGTTTTACATTGTATTGTAAACAGACGCCTTAAATATGAGGGATTGGTACCCTTTTAAATTTCTCGATATTCACAATCCTTGTGTCAAACCAAAGTAAACCAAACAAAACCTCTTATACTTTAAAAACTTATTTTAGAACAATTTATTTACAATTTCTTGTTTTTGTTTACGTTTAAACTTAATTAACTTATTTAAATGAGAAAAAAGTACATATTGGAGAATAATATCTTATTTCATTGCTAAAATAAAATCGCATTAATTTTCCCTTACTGCTAACACTTTGGCAAAATGCCGATTTCCTCTAGACAATACTTGGCTGCCATCATTTTTGCTTCTTTTTTCGTATTGCAAGCCTTATTGGGCGTAAATGTTTGACCATTCACTTGTACCGAAAACAAAAACATTTTACTATGCGACGGCCCGTTTTCGTTGACCAGTGTATAGAGCGGTGGTGTCCATTTACGTTTTGAAGTCAATTCGTTGAGTAGACAAACCGGATGTTTGCCTTCAAGATTTTGTTGAGCCATTTGTGAGTTTTGTATGCCTCCGCCGCCTTTTTTCTTCACTAGCATACCCTTACGATGGCAGTCTTCTTGCGCCACTAGACCACGCTTGTCCAGTTTAACGTCGAGTAGTAGAGGTTGTAGGGAGCCATTCTTCTCACGTCCTAAACCTTCGCCCGGTTTCCAGCCCATTTTTTGCAAGAGATGCATTCCCATACCGCCGGTAACAGGTTTCGTTGATGTCAATTGATCTCTACGTGCCCATACCTGTGGTCCAGAGTTGAGTTCATTTGGTTTTAGTATATTTACACCAGTGCTACCAGTAAATTGCCCAGGCAAATGTTTCGATGAAGCCCATGTGCTCATCTCCCTCTGGGAATTGTACATCATTTTAATGGCTTCTGAATCCAAGGGATTTTCCTACAATAATAAAAAAAATATCGATAAATTCTATTGATTCTGTAATTCAAAAATATTTTCAAAAACTATTTCGCAACACTTACCTGCAATCTCCTCATGGCATTAAGTCTTTTCGAAATGATCGAGGAAACATCTAAGTTGTTGCAATTTGTTTGCGGAAACACCGAATTATTTGTAGAAGGTACGGGAACATCTGGTATAAACGTTGGTGGTGTTGCAGCTGGTTCCATTGCAGTGGTTGTAGCTGTAATTGCTGTGCTTAGTGCTGGTGCATATTTTGGTAATGGCGGTGGAGGCACTGTTATAGGTATACTCGGAAGTACAGGTGTTGGAATAACTGCTGGGATAACTGGTACAACTTCTGTTGGCTGCGGCGCAGGAATTTCTGGTATTGCTTCTGTATGGGGCACTGCTACTGGCTTAAATGCCGGCTCCTGTTCTTCAGCTATGGGCAATGGCTTTCCGAGAGCATTTTTTAATGTAACATTTTTAAATATTGCAGTAGATTGAGCGGCGGTAGGCAAAGCGGGTAGTGGCGGTAAGTTGTCTTTATTCTCTACAGGCATCCAATGTTCTGTGAGTCTATGCTGTTGACCCGATGAGACCGGGAACTGCATAGTAATGGCTTTTGTTTGCTCTTCGGTTTTCGTTACGACGGGCACTATTGGTTTCGAATTGCGTATATGCATAACAATGGGTTCTCGTTCTTTTAACTGGAAGGGATGATGGAAGGCCTTGGTATTGCCAACTTTATCAACATCAGAGTCCTCATCTGACGACAGTTCCGAGAGATTTTCACCGTTTGATATTTTCTTGCAAAATTCTGTTAAATCCTCTACAGTACGACCACCATAACGCATTTTAAGCAACACTTTATCCTTAATTTCTTGCGACATATTATCACAGCCTGGTAGATTACCTCGTTTAAACATACTGATGGCATTTTTGCGTGCAATTTCCAAAAGGCGTTTCTTATCTATGCCTAAATCGCGAGATTTGGATCTGGAGCGTGACCTTGACCTCGAATAGCGGGAATAATAACGTTTAGAAAATCCTCGACTCCTGTAGGATCCATCACGGTCACGATCCCTGTCTCTGTCGCGATAATGTTCCCTGCTGTAACCTCGTTCATGCAGATGACGTTCCTTATCCCGACTGCTGTCATAGAAGCTATTGTGTACCTTGCGTTTTGAGTAATCACCATGCGATTCTTTTTCTTTTAAATAAGTCTCTTCATCCGAAAGGGAAATTTCCGATATATGCCCATCGTCCGAATCTCTACGGGATTTTCTTTCCTTAGGCTCTGATTTAATTTTAATTTTTTCCTTTTCATTCCTTTCCTTAGAGTTTTCACGCTCCTTAAAGCCATTATAAAATGAATTTGTTTTACTCTCCGGATCCTCTGTTTTCTTATGCTTACTACTACTTTCCGTTTTGTCCTCCTTCTCGTGATGCCTTTTGCGGTCCCCGGATTCACACAGCTTTTTATCTCTCTCCCTACTTTTCGCTCTATCCCGACTTGTTTCTCTTTCTGAGCTTTTCTTGTCCCTCTTAGATCTTTCTCTGTCCTTATCCTTTGATTTCGCCCGTTCTTTGTCACGATCCTTTTTCTTACTTTTCACCTTATGTTTATCCTTTTCCTTTGTTTTTTCTTTGGAACCTTCTTTATGTTTATGTTTGTGTTTCTTTTTAGATTTTTTATGTTTGTGTTTTTCACCACTGCCCACCTCACCATCTTCGCTTTCTGTGACGGAGTCTTCGCCCTTCGATTTCTTACGTCTTTTCTTCTTTTCTTTCTTATGCTTTTTGGCCTTTTTAATTAAATTCTTGTCGTCCAATAATTCTTCCGGTGGTGCCGCATTGAATACTTTAAAGAGTTCAGCTAAAATTTCATTGGAACTCTTAACAGGTTCTATATTTTTCTTTTCATCTTCTTGTTCCTCCTCATCGCCCTCATTTTCAGGATCTTGCTCACTGCTGTCCGAATCATTGGAGTCCTCTTCGTCATCATCCGATTCTTTATGTTGGTTTTTCGTATGGCCATTGGCTTCATGTGTGTCATCATCTGGAGGTTCTATTTTTATGTTATTATTCAAAAGATGAATTTTAGTTTCAATTTCTGGGTCAATTCTCTCCTGTTTAATTTTAATCATTGGATTTTCCTCGCCTGTAGCATTAGAAACATTAGAGTTACTGGTTGTTGTTGTTTCGTTGCTGTCATTCGAGGATGGTTGAGCCATTATTTCTGTCAAATAGTACTGAAATCTGGCCAAACAAATACTTGGTTTTATTTTAATAACGGTAAAGGTCTATTTACGGCATTAATTTGTAAAATTTTAACACAGTTTAACATTTTTTCTTGGGGTTCCTAATTTTCTTCTACAATTTGCACTCTTTACGAAATGTCAAATATTTTTCACCTGTGTTGAGTAAGCATAACAAACGCAATGTTTTCTCTCAGAGTTCTAAAGATGCCAGATTGAAGAACAATTTTAACATAAATTGGGGATTGGGGGTTGTGTTATACCTTCCACAAATATTTAATTAAAGATAACAAATTAAGCGCGTTAAAATATATTTAATTACATTTCTTTAAGAGATTATATGGAAAATAACTTATTTTCCTATCGTTGATAAGCAAAATTATTGATGGTTTAGGAATAATTTTCTCACACGGATAATGGTCTAACTTGGACCTATTTTTAATGCTTAAAGGACAAAGATGAGCTTTCCATAAAAAAGCGTATAATTTAAAGATTAATGTCTAACTTTATGCTTATGGCTTAAGCTGCCACAGCACTAGTCACCAAGAAAAAACCAATAGTGAATACTGGTAATGGATTTTTTGCTAATTGCGTTCTTCTATTTCGCTAGAAGTTGCGTTGACCGACCGTTTTGTGATGTCAGGCTCTTTTAAAAGTACACTATTTAAGAACACTGAAGAAGAAGCACTTAACTTTTATACAAATCAGACAGAAACTAAATAATATATCCTAGTGAAACAGGATAATATTAATCATATTGGAAAACTCTGTATTAAAAACCTTTCAAGAAATCATCTAGAAACGATTCTAATGGGATTCGAGTAAAAAATCCTATATTTGTTTTAAAGACCAAAACAGGGTGTTTCATTTATAACAATGTAAAATTTTTGGACTGGCATCTCTGACTACGTTGTCAGTTTGACAATTGGATTCGGTAAATTGTACTTTTTGACAACCGCAACAGAGCAAATCAGAGTTTTGTTAAAAATTGAGAAAAAATTATATATTAAGTTGGCACAATTAATTAAACAAGAAAAGCAACGAGTATACATTGTTTATAAAACATAAAAACTGTGTGTATTTAGAATATATTTATAATTGCTTGGAAATAAATAAAGAAAACGAACAGAAAATATGTATAGCAATGGAAAAATAATTATAATAAGAATTTTTTACTAGGGGTGTGGTTGTACGGAGAACGGAGCTCCTGTAGCAGCAGCAATACAAAAAAATATATTTTTTATAAAACACGAAATCTTTTAAAGAGAAAACTAAAAAAATATTCTAATTAATAAAGTCTCGAATTTAAGCAGAATTATGAAAATTTCATATAAAACGAAACGTGTATAGAATTAATTAACGCAACAGCATAAATCGGGCTAAAAAGAAAAAAAATAAAAGAAGAAACTGGTAATGCGAAAAAGAAAAAGAAGTCTTTTTCCATTGTTGTTGTATTTATTTATTCTCTTTTTTTGTATATATGCAAATTAGAAGAAATGAAGAAGAGAACAACAACAACAACAACTATGAATAAATACAGAAATAAATTGATGTGATAAAAACAACAACAATAGTAATAATAATAAAAAGAAAACCAATGGAAAAGAAGTGCTAACGCTTAGAAACAAACTAAAAACGAACTTATTAGATATATTTATATTTTTTTTATTAAAATATACACAACAAATTTGAGTTTAAATTTGTAACGAAACAAAAATCTTTAAAAAGGAGGACATACAGCAATTCACAGATAGAGAGAATTATTTTCGGTTGTGTTTATTTCAAGAGAGTGAGTTTTTAGTTTTTCTTTAATATAAAATTGCGTGTGTTTATATTTTTGTAATATATTTGCAAGTGTTGTTGTACTTGTTGTTTTGTAAATAAGTGAGAAAGTGTTTTTGTATTTCCGACAGTATACAATAACTATGGTTTTATAAGAAAGTCTGACAAAAACAAGAAAAAAATAACAGATGCTGACAATGAGCTAAACGTAGTTAGCATTTAAACGAAATACCAACACCATTTCCATCACCATCAGCAGCTGCAGAGGCAGTAGCTGTAGCAGCAGTGCAACATTTTTACCACCAACTTTACTTTGCAAATACACTTGTTGTACGACATGTCACGGCTTGCGGATTATTTTGTTATTGTTGGCTATGATAATGAAAAAGATCGTAAGTTTTCCCCGGTGTTGCTGTTGTTCTCAATAATATTGTTTTATGTAATTTAAACCATCTTAGGTACCACCACTGATAACCAGTTGTTGACATGCGGCAAGATTATACAACGTTTTCCTGAAAAAGATTGGCCGGATACACCTTTTATAGCGGGCATAGAATGGGTAAATTTTAAAATGCAATCAAAAAAAAATTTAAGAAAATTATTTTTTTTTCCTACAGTTTTGTCAACCATTGGGCTGGAATTTGTCATATGAAAAGCAGGAGCCAAAATTTTTTACATCAGTCCTAACCGACATCGATGCGAATAAGCATTATTGTGCCTGTTTGAGTTTTCATGAAACCCTCGCCATAACACTTAATAAAAAGATTGTGGATGATGAAGATGAAACCATATCCTCCTCAACGAAATATCAAACGTCATCGCCGCTTAATTCCATCGGCTTAACAAATAATGGTTGTGCAAATGCCTCTTCAACAGTAGCAGCCACCGTGGCAAACAGCAATACATCACTCATATCACATCATACGATTATGTATGCACCGAAATGTCTGGTCTTAATATCACGTCTAGACTATCCGGAAACTTTTAAGAATTGTTTGGGCACCATATATACAGTGTATATTGAGAATTTACCCTATGCCTTGGAAACCTTAATAGGCAATATATTGGGTTGCATACAAGTACCACCGGCCGGTGGGCCTCAAGTGCGTTTTTCCATAGGTGCAGGAGATAAGCAATCGTTACAGCCTCCTCAATCATCCTCATTGCCTGTAACGGGCACTTCGGTGTATTTTTTATTTAAACAATTGGGTGAGTATGGTTTTTCCTTTGCTTTTCATTTCAATTTCAAAATATATTTTCTTTTTCAGGCATTAAAAACGTTTTAATATTGCTGTGCGCTGTAATGACTGAAAACAAAATACTCTTTCACTCGAAAAGTTATTCCCACCTGACGGAGAGCTGCAAGGCTTTAGTGGCTCTTATGTATCCCTTCCGCTATACACATGTTTACATTCCCATATTGCCGGCGCCTTTAACCGAGGTGTTATCAACGCCCACGCCTTTTATTATGGGTATTCATAGTTCTTTACAAACTGAAATCACCGATTTATTGGATGTCATTGTGGTCGATTTAGATGGTGGTTTAGTAACAATACCACCCACACTCACACCTCCCGTACCCGTTTTACCTTCTCCCCTGTGGGAACAAACTCAGGAATTACTGACAATGATATTATTTCCTAATCTAGCTCAATCGGATTTAGCATTCCCCTTTCAGGGGAAGACCACAAACTATCCCAAGACGGAAGCTGTTATTGATAAGGAATTAAGAGCCATATTTATGCGACTTTTTGCTCAACTTTTACAGGGTTATCGTTCGTGTTTAACGCTAATACGCATACATCCAAAACCGGTTATAACGTTTCACAAGGCTGGCTTTTTGGGTGCTCGCGATTTGATAGAAAGTGAGTTTTTATTTCGTGTCTTGGACAGTATGTTCTTTACCACATTTGTTAATGAACGGGGACCACCGTGGAGACCGGCAGACGCTTGGGATGAGCTTTACAGTTCTATGAATGAACTTTTGAAATCGGAAAGTAACAACAAAAGTCTCTTACAAATCCATATTTCGGAACTGGGTAAAGTTTTGCACGAGAACGAAATACCCAATCAGCAAATGTATGTACAGAAGGTATTACGCCCACCCGAAGGCTCGTCGCACCGCATACACCAACCGGCTTTTCCACGCATTAGTACTGAAAAGGTGGAATTGATTATAAACGATGGCATTAGAAAGAATTGCATTCAGCCTCGCTTAACATCACAGCGTAACCAAAACAGAATCATACCCATGGGACCTCGCTTACCGGAAGTATTAGACGTTAGACCCAATCTCTTAAACTCGGCTAGACGTTTGGAAGTTTTGAAAACCTGTGTATCCTATATATTTGAAAATAAAATAGCCGATGCCCGTAAACTAGTACCGGCTGTAACACGCACTTTAAAACATCGTGATGCGAGACTGATATTATGCCGTGAACTATTTGGCTATGTGGATGGGAATAAAGCCGTTTTGGATCATCAACAATTCGATTTGGTTATTAAATTTATGAATAAAACACTGCAGAATTCTTCGGGTATTGATGAGTACACTGTAGCGGCGGCTCTACTACCTATGTCCACGATATTTTGCCGTAAACTTTCTGAAGGCATTATACAATTTGCCTGCACCTGCATACAAGATCATCCGATTTGGAAAAATTTACAATTTTGGGAATCAACATTTTATCAAGATGTCCAGGCCCACATCAAGGCCTTGTACATGCAACAACGCAGAGCTAATGAAAACAAAAAAGAGACGAATTGCGTATTGGACGATGTGCCGTTGGAAGAACCGACAGCTTTGGAAATAACAGCTGAACAGATGCGTAAGTCGCCCACTATTGATGAGGAAAAGAAAAAGGAATTGGCTCAATCGGAAGAATCGACTTTATACAGTCAGGCCATACACTATTCGAGTCGCATGGTTTCTCTACTTATACCGCCCGATGTCAATGCTGTAGGTCGTCAGAAACCGAAACAAGCATTTCGTTTTGATGATAATCAAAGTGTTTCAAACAGGTGAGTTTTGTGTTGTGGCTGCCAAGACTTCTTTTTTCAAAAAAAAACAATTTCATTTTCCAGCATATTAGGTTCGCATAGCATAAGTGAACATTCAGAGGAGACTTTCGAGGAAAACGATGCGTCTGAAGTGGGTGTAGCTGTAGGAAAAATTGTTTCCCGTTTCATAGATCGGGTCTGTACGGAGGGCGGCGTTACCTCTGAGCACATACGTAAGCTACACGATATGGTACCAGGCGTTGTTCACATGCATATTGAATCTCTCGAGTCTGTTTATCTCGAAGCGAAACTTCATCCTCATGTACAAAAACCTAAAATACAGACGCCTTGTTTGCTGCCTGGTGAAGAGATTGTAACGGATCATTTGCGTTGCTATCTAATGCCCGATGGCCGAGAAGATGATACGCAAAGTTTAATACCCGCCGAGGGTGCTTTGTTCTTAACCAACTATCGCATAGTATTTAAGGGTAATCCCTGTGATCCTTTGGCCTGTGAGCAGACCATTATACGAGCTTTTCCCATATCATCTTTGCTGAAAGAAAAGAAGATCTCAGTGTTATATTTAGCCCATTTGGATCAAACAATGCCGGAGGGTTTACAGTTAAGATCGAGTACTTTTCAGTTAATGAAAATCGCCTTTGATTTGGAGGTGACACCCGAAATGATAGAAACATTCCGTAAGATTTTATGTAAAGCTCGACATCCCATAGATGAATTTGAACACTTTGCCTTTCAATCGTACGGCACAATAATACATGGAGCGGCTCCGCTTAAGGCCAAGGAGAAGTATTCGACATTTAAAGGTTTTGCCAAGAAAACTTTAATGAGAACAGCCATAAAAACGGGTTTCAAACAGAAATTTACGCCCAAACGTAAATTTTTAAATCCAGGAACGGATTTTGACACTATGGGGGCCTCAGTGGATGCTTTGGAGACTCATTCCCAAAATGATGAACTGGATGACGATGAGTTCGTGTGTAATAATGAAACCCTGCCACGTATAGCTACCGCCAAGGATGTGGAACGTATGCGAGAGAGAAATTATGTAAAGGATTGGAAACGTTTAGGTTTCGAGGACGCGCCAAATGGCTTTCGCATCACAGCAGTTAATTCTAATTATAGCATGTGCCGTTCATATCCAGCCATTTTTGTAGCTCCTCTACAAGCGCAAGATGCGGCCTTGACACATTTGGGTCGATGTTATAAAAACCAACGCATACCAGTGCCCACTTGGCGTCATCGCAATGGAGCTTTGCTTATAAGAGGATCGTTGCCGCATAGTAAATCTGTTATAGGCATGCTGAAAAATTCAACCGGCTCCAATACCATGTCAAACGATGTGGCCAACTATCATGAGCAGGATAAATATTTTATGGCTCTCATCGACACCATGCCTAAGCCCAATATACCATTCTATAGTTTTTCTGGCATTCACTTATCCATGAACTCTTTTCCCATGTACAATACAGCGGTAGATGATTATCTCAACACCTCGTTGACACCAGAGGTTACAAGAAAAAATAAGTCCGGCCTGTCGGCTCATGACGGTAAACAAAAATCGGGTACGATTAAAAATTCTTCAGGAGTTGCAAATTCTACGACTTCGGCGTATCGCAAAATACGTTTATATGTTTTGGGTGAAAAATCTCAAACGAAATCGAGTGTTAACGCTGAACTGGGGGCCGAATTCATACCAGTGGATTATCCAGATATAAGGCATTCACGCATTGCTTTCAAGAAATTAATGCGCGCTTGTTTGCCGTCTAACACTAGCAATGATACCGACCAAACGTTTGCTAAGAATATCGAACAATCTGATTGGCTGCAGCAGATATCTTCGTTATTGCAACTCTCAGGGGCAGTGGTGGATTTAATAGATTTACAGGAAGCCTCTGTAATGCTTTCTTTAGAAGATGGCTGGGATATTACTGCCCAAATATCGGCCATTGCTCAACTGTGTCTGGATCCCTACTACCGCACCATAGATGGTTTTCGTGTGCTCGTGGAAAAGGAATGGATAGCATTCGGCCATCGTTTTGCCCATCGCAGCAATTTAAAGCCTGCACACAACAGTTCAAATTTAGCATTTGCTCCCACATTCTTACAGTTTATGGATGCTGTCTATCAAATTCAGAAACAATTTCCCACAGCTTTTGAGTTTAACGAGTTCTATATACGATTTCTGGCCTATCATACAGTATCGTGTCGTTTTCGTACATTCCTATTCGATTGTGAAGTGGAACGGTTCTATATGGGCATAACTTCAGTAGAGGATAAGAGAAGCAGCACCTTATCCAGTAAACATTTGATGGGCAATAATAAGTGCAATAATGGCTCCGATGATGAGTCCGGTGTTTATCCTGTCGATATGCGTAGTAAAGCTTTAGTGAACTTCAATCGCATTGGTCATTCCATATTCGATTATATTGAGCGCCAACATTCGAAATCTCAAATATTTTACAATTTCCTGTACAGCCTACAGGAAGATGTTCTAAGACCCCAAAGCTGTGCGGCTGGCTTAGATTTATGGCCTTATTTTACCAACGAAGAGCTCGCGCAGGGACCTCCCTATGATCTTGAACTTACCAATGCCGACGATGAACTCGACTTATCCGAACTGAAAGGCAAACGTATTGTTGTATCAGCTGGATATGACAACATAGAGAAATCTGATCCTAATACGTTCGTTTGTCTGCTGAGCGAGGTAAAGCAGGCCGAAACTGAACGAGGGCATTTGCCACAAAAGTGGCAACAAGTTTGGGCAAGTCTTGAAATACCACGCACCGAGCGTATGGAACGTAAATCCTCCTTAAGCAGTATATTCTACGATGGAAAGTTGCAACACAAACGTTCTACGCTGGAAATCATAATGAAAGGTCGCCTATCCGGCTATCAGGATAAATTTTTCCATCCGCATCGTTTCGAAAAACATCCCTATACTACACCCACCAATTGTAATCATTGTACGAAACTGTTATGGGGCCCAGTGGGCTATCGCTGCATGGATTGTGGCAATTCATATCACGAACGCTGTACTGAGCAATCCTTAAAGAATTGTACAAAATATAAGGCAGTTGAAGGTGTTGTACCGCCCAATGTGAATATATCACAGGGTGATACATCCAGCATAGCCTCAAGTGCTGCAACAACCGCACGTACCTCATCACATCATTTCTATAATCAATTTAGTAGTAATGTAGCCGAAAATCGTACACACGAAGGGTGAGTTGCATATATAGTTGTTTTGTTTGTAATACATATTATTATTTAATATTAAAATGATTATTTTTAATTATTTTAATCGAACCAGTCATCTTTATAAACGTGGTGCCTTGCTGAAGAATTGGAAACAACGTTGGTTTGTTTTAGATTCTATAAAACATCAGTTACGTTATTATGACTCAGAGGACTCTACCTGTAAGGGATTTATAGGTAAGTTAATACAAATTCTTTAACACGTTTTTCGATTAAAGAGTTAGTGAGCTCGAGGAATATCCGGATGGTATTAATTTCTATATAGAAAATTGTCAAAAATTATCTGAGAAAGCAATTTAGGTTCAAGACTCATTTCTTGACTCAGCAGAGAACATAATATCAACAGCGGACATCATAGGAAAATCGCTACAATGCCATCCTTGGAGGAAATTTAGGAACAAATTAATATATGTTCACTAAGGTCTTTGTTTCTAGGCCACGACGGATGGAAAACTTATCATCATACCAACGGAAGGCAAGTTTGAAATTGATACAAAGCAAAAGGAAGTGATAAGACTTTGTTCTTTTAAGGAACGAAAAAACAATTGGCGTCTTTTTTGTAAATTTATCATCATCTTGATGTGCAAGTTGGAACAATTCATCGTTTGTGATTTTTGGCCAAGCTTATCATATACTCAGATCTCAGATAAAGCATCTTTCGTCGAAGATTTTAAGTCGGCGTCTAATTTTTGTAGTTACAGGATATGTCTCCGAACAATATAGCACGATAGACTTAACAAATGCTACAGACATTGTATAGCTGATGACAAACGGTTGTGTGATAGCTTGCCTCCATCAGATGATATCGATTGCTTTTTTCTAATCGATTATAATCCGGTTTTTTTTTTTTTTTTTTTTTTAACAACAATCGTTTGTCTTATAAAAAAAAAAATAAATAAATAACTTGAAAGGACTAAAATTGTTTTTTTTTATTCTATTTTAGATTTAGCTGAAGTACAATCTGTTACCGCCGCACAACCCACACAAATTGGCACAAAACGTGTTGACGAAAAGGGATTCTTTGATGTGAGTCGATATTTGTGTCATTTCATTTCTTTAATGTTAATAATTAAAATGTTTGTAATAATATTATTTTTTTTTTTTCTAGTTAAAAACATGCCGACGCACTTATAATTTATATGCCATGGATGCTAATTTGGCTCAAGAGTGGATTGAAAAAATACAAGCTTGCTTACAGTAAAAAAAAGAAAAGAAAAAAGCAAAATGCCAAAAGCTTTTTTTTGTTATATTTTATACGACTAGTAGTTAAACTGATTATGATGTAAATGTGTGTGTAGCCCAAGTATTTTCAATGAAACTGAAGATTTTTTGTTATTGTTTTTAAGTAATTTAAAAGAAAAATAAAAATAATAGAAACAAATTTATACGATTTTTGTTAAAAAAAAAATAAATAACTGTGTGTATGTAAATATATTATTATTATTATTATTAAAATTAACTTTGAAAAAAAAACGTTAAAGAAAAACAAAGCATTTCAGCTGCAATATGCAAAATATGTATTTATATTATTCATAATAAATAGTTGTTTCTTTTTTTTATATTAAATATAATCAATTGTAATTACTATTACTATTAATAAGAATTGTTTGTTTTTTCTGTATCATTATAAGCTATTTTTGTTTTATATTAACTGAAAATCTTCCATTGCTTATAGAATTTTTTCTTTTTGTAATTGATATTATTTAATTGTATATACAAGAAGAAAATTAAAAGAATTCTTAGCTTAAATCAATAAGCTATTATCGTTTTGCCCACAAAACGAAGAAGAAAATTATTAATACCCCTTTTCTTTTATCCTTTGCGTCTCTTTATAATTTACAAAATATTACTTTTTTTATTTATGAATTTTATTTGAAGATTTAAAGAAGATTCAATTAGTGAGTGTGTTTTTTTTTTATTTAAGAAAAATATTTGCAAACAAGTGTTTACAGAAAAAATAAAATCTATCAAGTCTTTAAATGTGATTAATCCTTAAATAAATAAAATGAATTAAAAAAAAAATAAATAAATAACTAAATAAATAAAAAAAGTACTAAAAAAAATGTTTAACATACATATACAAACAAATACATATAAATAGCTATATATTTATAAATAAAATATATATACTAAATATAATTTAATTTAAATGTATTCTTTTTTATATAGTAAAAAATATTTAATAAAACTTTTTTGCAATTAAATTTTTTTACAAAAAAAAAAAAAAATATTAAAAAAAACTTTATACTCGATGTTATGCCAAAGAATCGGTTACAGAAAATATATTACCATAATACATTTATATATATAAATACTATATATATATATACTATATATCATTTAACGTTTTTTTTTAATTTCCTTTAAGTTTATGTGGATTTTGAATTTGTTTTTTCTTTTTAAATATTTTTTACCTTATTTTTATCACTCATATTTAGCTAAAAATTGTGAAAAACAAACAAACGAAATAAAAATCCTTAATAATAAAACAAAATTATTTTCTATTTAATAAAGTTTCAGTTTTAGTTTCTTTTGTTTTTGTTTTTGTTTAAATTACATTTTTAAAACAAATGTGTGTTTATTTCTTTTAAGTATTCTAATTAATTATTATATTTTAAGAAATGCTTTTTCAAACTATATATTACAGAAATGTTGTCCAGTAGACGATGTTCAATATGAAGAATGAAAATGGAAAAAAGAATCTTGAAAACTTATCAATATATATCGCAGTGGCATGACCATGACAGAACGTATCATATTGTGGTTCAATTATCGATTCGCGATGACGCTGTAACGAAAACAATTTATGAAAGAATGTTTATCGAATAGAAGGTAATTTAGATACTGAAATCACAAAAAGTTGTCTTATTTTTAAACATTTCTTTTCTTAAAGATCGTATTTAAAATGATAGGCATTGACTAGAATTGGCATTTGGTTCAATAATAAATGAAGAAATACGGCTGAATGTTTTGTTCATTCTACTAAAATGGAGCAGCTTTTAACTAGGCCACCTGTTAGACAAGATATTAATATCGTATCCAGTAAGTTGCCCTGTGTCCTACTTTAGTCATGAATGATGTACCACACATGAAATTATAGTCAGACAAGCCTCGGAGACCAGCAAAAAAGAGGTGCTATATCTTTATCGGGTGGTAATTTCTAAATTAAAGCTTACAAACTAATAATCAGAGCAAGAAGACGAGCAAATTCTTTGATAAATTCGAAACTATCAAGACAGTGCATTAAGGAAACTGAAAAAGTTTAAAGTGTAACTTAACTTACTTTCAAGTCATCCAGATCGTTAATATTTTCATCAGAATAGCCTTTCATGGCTTTTGTTGCTACTGGACCCATATAGTTGTTGACAATTGCAAATTCCATCAGCGATAGGAAAACGAATACCGAACATGACGACATCCAGACGTCAATGGCTTTAACATAAGAAACAGGTGGCAGTGACTGTTGGGATTGTGTATTTTGTGTGGCCAAAGTTAAAAGTGAAGTGACACCCAATGTTACACGGGCCGGTATTGCCTCTGGCTTAATCCAAAATGATATCCAAGACATAACGACAATTAGAGCTGAAGGTATGTACGTATGCAATAAATGATAGCCCAGACGGCGGCGTAAATTGAAAACAATAGCTAAACAAGTAAAATTACCTGGAAAGTGTAAATAAAATAAAATATAAAAAGACTGAAGACACAAACTTTTAATAGAGAGAGAGAGAAAAGATAGAGAGATGAGACTCCTTGCAAGAGATTAAGCAGGTTTGTTGCTTAAGTCTTTGAGAGAATAATAATACTAAAGGGATATGTTTCAGGTTTGTTGTTTAAGTCTTTTGTATTTTAATAACAAAAAAAAAAAAGAAAAACTGGAAAAAATTTACCCGTGGAATATTCTATTGTACAGTCGGTCGTATAATTATTGGAGATATCCAATTGAGGCAATTCTATTTCACTATTCACCACCAAGGGATCTGTCATGTTCCAAATGAATACCAAATCTTGCACTGTGTGGGACACTGTTAAGAAATAAAAAGTTAGTAAACTTTTATAAATACAAAGCAAATAAAGGAGGAAAATAACTTACAACTTTCAATCATCATCGAACAGACTTGTGTATCATGGGGATATGATTCAAATTTCATGGCACATGATAAAACCAAGGTCAACCTACATATAATTATAGACTTTAGTATTAAGACTTTAGAGCTTATATAATTATATTTTCATTCTTAATTACTTGGACATGTACAGCAACGTTTTATCATGATACAACCAGAGATAATGATTTGGTATGCTCATCTCATGGAATGTTACTTTTTTGGCATTTTTGAAAAAACAATCCGGCCGCCATATACTATGCAGCCAATCTACATCCAATATGCGATATTCTTCACTCATATTTTCAGGTAAACGTAAACGTGGATCACGCCAACTTTGTGCTAAAAATATATCGGTTACATAAGTCTGCAAAACAAAAAAAACGTTTGTATCAGATATTATATATTATTTTTGGACCTTTTGCTTTTTCGTATTACCATCGATTCCTCATTAATGGAATCCAGTGATAAAACGGTCACATGGAAATATACCACCGTTGGTTGGCCCAACAATTTTGGCGCTCGATTTTTATCATACGTCTTTGATGGCGTTGGTAATATATCGGGCAATGATAGACTTGATTCAACATGTGATACCAGTTCGGCACTGTCGGTTTTGTTTCTGAAAAAAAATGAAATCAAAAATTAAACTTCTTCTTGAAAGTGTTTCTAAAAGAATACTGATTGTTTCTGCAAAAAAAATATCAACATTTTTATTTTAATATGTTTTTCCTCCTTTTCAGGTCATTCATTTCGGTGTAATAGGAATTTTGAAATTTACAAAACGTTTGCTACACAAATACATGCTTCAACTAACACGTGCTGTTTGTTTTTCTATTCCGTCTTTTTGTTTAACGTTTCACTACAAGTTGTCGTCCGTTTTGCACCGATTCTTGGTATTTTATTGTTAATAATAAGACAGAACCTTGTGCAAAAAAACGTATTCGAATATAACATGACACGTTACAAATGGAAGAGGAAATGAGGAAAAGAAAATATTGGCAATAGATGTTATTAGGAAATTAAAAATACCCTATAAACTGAAGTAAAAAGGTAGTTTTGGTACTTTTTCAACGCAGAGGGTTAGGTAATGTGATATTTTGGAAAGAATACTACCACACGTTCTACATGTCCACCAAGATAATTATTTCTAGTCAACATTATCATTCTAGGATCCAAGACGGTGTACGACTGTCGCAGATGTCTCAATGAGATGGCGAACCGATATGATGTTTGTATCACACGGGTACCGGGACATAGAGGTATTCCCGGCAACTGTAGAGCGGATGATTTGGCCAGAATGGGCACGACCTTCGAACTCTCTGATAAATTCTCTACATTGGGGATCCCTTTGAGTACCTGTAGGCTTATAATTGACAATGCAATCGTGGACCTTGCCAACAGTAGGTGGGCAGCTTCGAATAAGGGCAGAACGGCGCAAAAAATTTGCCCAACGCTGAATAGGAGGCGCACGGCAACTCTGCTTAAATTCCAAAGAAGCCGGCTCAGCGCTGTTATCGGGGTTATTACGGGACATTGTATTATAGGAACGCATGCGAGGCGTATTGGTCTTGGACGCCTCGCGAAAGATTTCTGCCAAAGCTGTGGAGATGAGGAAGAGGATGCAACTATTCTTCACCTACTGCGCACATGCCCGGCACTTGGTCAAAGGAGAAAGAAACACCTGGGTGCCTACTACATGGAGGACCTAGATGAACTGTCATGCATGGATATTGGCAGTCTGAGTCGCTTCATCGGAAGCTCCGAGAGTTTCTTGGAATAGGGGAGATTGTGAAAATGTGGTATCACAATGGGCCCTGTGTGCGGCCTAAGTGTGTCCGCTCATAACTGCATCGAGGGGACAGCCATTTCTACCTACCTACCTATCATCCTAGGACCTGCTGCACTTATTCTGTCAATTATTTAGGAGATGTTTTGTGGCGGCTTTATAATCCTTAAAGGTATTGCAAGTATAACTAAACTTCTATGTTTTCAATGCTAACTACTCTGTCCTATATAGGAACATTAATTGGTCACACTACAGCCTCTTAGTCAAGATTACAACCTAGTTTCTCGAGTGTTAGTTTTGTCCATGAGTGGTAGATAACACAGTTTAACATCGATACGGACTTAAGACGCATCGTCATTTCATTTTATTTAGAGATTTTGCCACAAGACCTCTCAGCAGTCTTTATGGTTTCAAATCATTTCAAAAACGAACGATATTCTATACTTAATACGATACGACTTACGATATTCTAAGCAAAGAAGTGTGCTGCAGTTAAAAATAATTTTAACATTGACTCACTGACCAATTGCTTAAACATGATGTTGTAAGAATGGCAACAAAAACTAAAAAAAAAAAAATTAAACAATTTCTGTTCTTTCTTTTTTGTTTGTTTGAAACCCTACCACAATAAAAATATTGACGTTGAGTATTAAAAATATGTCAACACGTTAAGTTGTTTTTTATAATTAGACCAACAACAATGCAATGAAAAATATTAAAAAAAAATATTGAATATTGAAGAATCATACGAGAGGGAGAGTAGAAATGGATAGATAGATAGTTAGATAGATGGAACGAACACTTACCTGTAACCATGAACACAATTGCACAGCAATATTGATTTTTCAAATATCAAATGAAAATAAAGTGTTAGAATTATAAGCGAGTTGTGTTGCCGTAAACGTTTTGAAATTGAAAACATTTCCCCCGGTACTCGTTTTGATTCTATTTTTTCGTAATTCAATTTTCTTTTTCTAGCTTATAACTGAAGTAATGAAGTTTTATTTCCAAATTTTAACGCTTTTTTAATTAAACTGTTAGAAATATTACGTGTTGTATTTGATTTGTACATTTAAAATGGATGTATTGTGGTATTTGAAATTTTAAATAAATTAATATTTCTATTTTATATACATGTATACACTTTGTATTTTAATTATTATTATTATTATTTAATTTGATATTTTTGTAAATGCTGCTGCTAATTTTAATTTATTGAAACACTATATTTGTTATTATTAAAAAATTCTTTTTGTCAGTATCGTATTATTTTTAGCGTATTTTCTACTTATCAGCGTATATATTGAAATTTGATTACTAAGGTTTCTTTATTTAACATTTATTTTACCATTTGTTTCGCTTTTTTGCTGGAACTGACATTTGCATTTCAAAGAAAAGGTCTCTTCTTTAATGACAATTGGCAATTGTAAATAATATCGTTATTTAATTGTTAATTTTTGCATAAATTAAAAAAATTCAATACCATATCTTCATAATTTTGTACTATTTTTAGTATTTTTTTAAATGCTAAAGTACTTTTTTTGGTACTTTCTTTTAAATGCTAAAGTATTAAATTACAAAATAGTACCAAAAATCAAAAAGTGCTTTTAAGGCCATATTTTGAAAATTATGTGGCCAAATGTGTGTACCCAGTGTACCCAGGATCCAGTGTCCCGTTATAACTTATATAAAGTTCCAAAGAACTCTGGCTTTGTTTAACGCTAATTTTGCATATATCCATAGCGACCCAGATTTGTCTGATCACTATGCCAATGATTTTATTACCCCACCATTCCTGGCATTTCTTTACATAATTTATGCCGCAACTGTAGAGCTAACGAGGAGGCGGCTATCTTTTATCACATGCATCAGTGACTGTTTCGTGAAATGAAGAGGTAAATATGGATGTCTTTTCCTTTTCTGTCTATCTCCAGATTAGGGATTAAAGCAATCACCCTATTTATTTTGGAGTTGGGATGGATTAGATATTAATTTGTGATACCGCAATAGGTCTAATCTCCGGCCTAAGTCGGACCTTAACATTCCTACCTAACCTATCTTAACAAACAATTGCTGTTGAAAAATAAAGGGAACCAAATTTACAAAGTTATTAAGTAGAAAATTTTAGGAATTTATTAAAAAACTAGAATTTAATTCCATATTGACGAAATTTATTAATAAAATCCTTTCAAATAACTTTTCAAATTCAACTACCGGATATTAAAAGTAATTCAAGTAATTGCTAATAAGGAAAATCAACTCTGTTTATTTACTTTGCATTTCATTGAACACTTAAAACACACACAGTTGTATATTTAACATACGAATAAAAAGCAAATAGAAATACTACTTTGCCGTTACAGCTGTGAGTGTTAAGTGGTCTCTTTAAACTAAAAAATTTTAGTAGCAGCCTCTCTCTCTATACATTAACAGGAAAAATTCGTGTATTGCTTAAAATATGTAAAAAATTATTGGAAATCTATTGAAAAATTTTAATAAAAATTAGTGTTTGATATTAATATTTAATAAAAGTAAAAATTAAACAAATAACATGGATTTTCCACAACAAATAGAAGGTATTAAAAAAAGAATAGAAACGGAATGAAAAAGTATTCCTTCGAAAAGAAGTAAAGAAATCTGTATTGCAGCAATATTTCCCTTTTTTTTCGTTAGTAAAAATCAATTTCCATTTTGCTTTATATTATAGAAGAGTGCGTATCAAAAAGAGTGTGAGAGAATGTTTGTGTTTATTTTAAAGCAAGTGTGAGAGATGAAAAGTGGGTGGCTGGCTGGATGGCTGGTTGTTTCGTTAGCCACTTTGTATTGCAATGGAGTAAAACAACAGCAACAATCATAATAATAATGAAAAAGCAAATACAAATACATACTTGTGAACTGCATGCAAGAATAAAAATCAAAGTATTTATTGTTGTTGCTGTTGTTTTAAACTTAGTGATGATATAAGCAAGAAGAGAGCACAAGCATTGCTTTGAATAGGGATGTTTGAGTAAGAGAGTGCGTGTGTTGATATGATATTGCAATTGTTTCCTTGTTATTCTCCAAACATTAACGGTATACAAAGTGACAAGTGAATATTTTTGTTTTTCTTTCTTTGTTTTTTTTGTCACTCTTATCGTTGTATTTGTTGTTGTTTATTTGCATATATTATTTTGGCCGGTATTCCTACTGACTGTTTTCCATTCTTTGTGTTTTTGTGAAGGAAAAAAAAATATTTTCCTGCCTTTTATTGATTTTATTTTCCTTCTTCAAAAGCCGAGAGATTTTTCTTTTAAATAAACAAAGAAAAAAATTTTCGGTTTTTAAATTAAAAAAAGGTAATTTACAATTGAAAAATGTTGCTAAATTAAGTGATGACGTTATTTATTTAAAGAAATAAACAAAAACGCAGTTGTCTTGAGAATTATCTTGTATGCGACTAATGAAAAGAAAAAAATTAAAATTCTAAAATTCTAAGTAAAATAAATTAAAAAATTAAAGAAATTTAAAATTTAGAAAGAAAAACCTAAACAAGCATTGGAACTCATACGTTTTTTATGTATAACTACATAATTATCTTCAAGTACTACAATTAATCAAATATTTTAATCTTGTTTATGATTTCCGATGCAGTGCTCTATAAAAGTTATGTTACAACTTGTTTTTTTTTTTTTTTTTGAGAACTTAATTCCGAACGAAGTCGCCGTAGTCCAGTAGGTAGTGTGTTGACTTATTAGACGTAAGGCCACGGTTCAAACCCCTGGTCAGACATCAAAACGAAATATGAAACAAAAATATTTCTTCGGCGTCTTCCTCTCAGCAGATTTCTGGCAAAAACTCTGAGAGTAAATAAACCTGCCATTAAAAAGTTTCCCAAAAAATCTGTCGTTCGGAGTCGACGTTAAACTGTAGGTCCCGCCACTCAAGTATAAAATTAAGGCACACAACATGAGTGGAGTCAGAAGCTAGGCCGTAATCCTGACTGAAGGGTTGTAATGGCCAATTATGTATGTATGTAATTCCGAACAATCGGAAACTAAAATTAAAAACCTTGTTTTCCTTTGAAGGATTAGAATTTTTATAGTTAAAAATGGTTAGAATCCAGATGTAGGCAAATAAATTTTCATCACAGTTTCCGGCAGTAGGACTCAATAAGTAAAATGTCTCACTACTCCACTCAATATATGGAACTTCATACAGTGAGTTATTTCCGGGCACCGTCTGTTGTCAACCCTATCATCCCAAAACTTATTGATACATACTGGCAAACAGCAAAATTATTTCTTAACCCAGGATTTCCTGACAATAGATACCTTTGCCTGATATGAGTACGGATGAATATGGATTTCGTGCCCGCTGCAGCAAACTGGAGTTTAAAGTCGCATTGAAAATTAATCTGACCGCAGCCTGGCTGTCGGAGATGTTAGAGGTACACGATTAATTTCACAGCATGATTGATGGTCAGTATTTCGGCCTTAACTAGACTTCTGTTGCCCGTAAAGCGAAGGGATATCCTAAAACTAAGCCTTTCCGAAATAATTAAGTTCAGAGTCATCTGAATAGACTTTCACTGAGTAGACTTTTGGGGAAAAGTTTTTATTTAAATTCAGATTAGATCAAATATTCTGAAATGGGCTAGAGAGGCTCAAGTTTTGTCTGTTATTTGGCAAGTAGTCTTGAAGGAAATCAATTGTGCATTATGAAGTACAGAGTGAGCATTATTTTACTATTAACCACAATGTTTGCTTTTACATTCACTCATACCTATTCGCCAAAGTATATTTATAGAGTTGAACGAAAATTTTAAATAAATCTTATAATTTTGAAAGGCACTGTAGATAGTGTAGATAGTGTGTTTATTGTTCTGATAATTAAAATAGGTTTGATAAGCAATCTTCTTTTTAAGGGTAAACCTTAGTATCTGCTATCAGAACATGTTTTATGGCCCTATTAAGTTGTATTAGACTAGTTATTACCCTTAGATATGAACAAAACTCAATCGAATAAATAATTTGATTTAAATATCCCCCATTTTTATAGGCATTCTAAAGTGTATTGTATTGATTTCAACTCATTCATTTTCATTCCTTTGGGGTTTTCACGTTTTAATTTTTCATTTTATTTTATTTTATTTAAATTTTTCCTTTTTTTTGTTTTTTATTTACAGAACTGCAAATTGTCTAAAACTTTTCAATACTATTTTATTTTAAGCTATACATCACACACCACTAAAACCAGAAAAAAACATCCAAATAATCGGCTAAAAACTACTCGAAATTCACAATTCGAAAATCATTTTATCTCCCCCACAAAAAAAAACTAAAAAAAAATCTTTCTTACTTTAATAACTCCTTCTACTGTGCATACATACATATTTAAAAATCCTCCCTCCTACACAGAGACTTTAGTGGAGAGACCACCAACGGCATATGATGTCGTAATGGAATCACCACTCTATGCGGCTGCTCACAACTTGGAACAATCTCGAGTGACGGCGGCCGCTTGCAATCTCAATACGAAAACGAATTACGAAACTAATACGTCTAACAATCTTAGTTACGTGGATAAAATGTCGACCAGCATGAATAGTAGTAGTACACTGGAGGACACTACACCCAGTGATTCGGGTGTACAAATGTTGGATTCTGAATCAAGTGAATTAATGGTAGAATCGATTACTTCACAAACCGGTTTTGAATTTGAAGATGCCAAAGTTGTGCTCACGACAGTTGCTCAGTCACCAAACCTTAAAAGTGTACTGAATAAAGAACCTCTCATAGTAACACCTGCAGAGGAAACTACTGTAATGGATTCGAACTCGAATATAACTATGGTCTCGGCTATACCCTCAGCAGTGGTGGAGGAGGCTATGACTACTAGTCAAATGTCAGCATTTGATACCACAGAAAACATTGTATTTCGTCGTAAAGTACGTAAAAGTCCAGCAGCGGCTAAAGCGCCCAAGAAACGTGTCTCATTCCATGAAGATATTTTAAAAAATACTCGCACCGACAATATACACATTGAACATGGTTTTATTACCTATAAAGCGGGAGGCATACGCAAAATGGCTCCGTTGCAGGGTCAGGCGGGACGCTACTCTTGGTGTTCGGAGGGTGACAAGCAACAGCCGACAGAAATTGCTCATAATCCTGATGCAGACGATGGCAACGGCGATAATGAGGATCCTACGAAACGGCGAAGGCGTGTAGTCTATCGTAATGCATGTTCCGATGTCTTGGACTATGGCAATTCGGATATCTATGATATGAATGATGGTTCTGCTTTGCACTATGACAACTCGGGAGTGTTTGAGTACATGCCTAAAGATTTGGTCGAAGATAAAAGTGGCAAATGTAGTGATAAAACGGAAAATAAACCCGAATTGTATAAATGTTCTTGCTCTAGTTCGAATTCGAGTCTGGACTCGGATGAAAATGATAAAAATTCCAATAACCAGCACCAGCAGCAGCAGTATGGTCAAGCCAAAAGTAGTTCTTGCGATTGTATTGGTGCGGCGAATACGGCCAATAACAATTTTATCGGTAAGTGCGGGTTATCAGTAGACATTTTCTTTTATTTTCTTATAACATTTTATATTTTCTTATTCCAGGCGACAATTGCTACTACTCTGAACCCAATATGGACTTTAAAGAAAGTCCACCACGGCAAAAGTCGGTGTGGAATAAAGAGAAGAAACCCAAATCGAGCTGTTTGAAAAAATCTAAATGCCAAACCAATATTATTCACGAACAAGATTTGAATTCCAAAATGAAGAAATTCAATGTCCACGATATGAATCAGCTGCTGGATAATAGTAGTAAAATGATTTTTGGTTCCTTAAAGAGCATCTTTACCATGCCCTTACCCGAAAGAGGAGTACCCGAGGGCTCAGAAGATCTACAGTCGGTCATAGAGTGTGCCGCCGAATTAGATCAAACACCAGAACACAAAATTAAAGAACCGCAGCTGCTGTCTAACCCAAGCCAATTGTCGGAATCACCTCCCTTGAAACAGAAACCTTTTCTTAGCAAAAGCTTAGATGGCTCCAAGCAACAGCCAGCCATTAAGAAATTTGTACACAATGTAGACGAACAATTGAGGCGCAAAAACGAAGAAGACATTTATGCTCCGACACGCCAGAATAGCGATGAAAAACCTAAAAATGAACAACAAAACAATACGTGTGTTAAAGCTTCGGCTACACCGCAATTGCAAAGACAACATGAATTTGAAGTAACTGAACTTGATAACAACAGCAGTTCATCCACCTCTTTGGCCACCTCAGCTGGTAATTCAGCAGCTACACCGGCTTGTGAAACCTCAGAGAGAACACCATTTCGCAATAAATTCATTATCAATTGTGAGAGCACTGTTTTCGAACATACTGGTGTCTCGTATTGTTATGAATCATCTTCGTTCAATGACCTTACCAATATGGAAGATTCACAAGGCAGCGTAGCAAGTTTAATTGAAAAAGATACACCCGTTGCTCAACCAGAACCAGATCAATTGCGTTCAGCTTTTATAGCAGCGCCCATAGCTAAAACATTTTCAAATTTCTTTCGCAGTTTTAAAGATGCCGGCAAAGACAAACGGTCCTCACCGAAAAAACTAAAAAAGAATCTGGCTAAACAAGAAGAGGCTAAACAACTGCAACAAGCCACTGAGAATTATTTTGGTAAGTAAGCAAATACTTCCAAAGTTTTTCAACTTGAAACCTTTTCTTCTTTGTTTTCCTTATTAAAATCCCCCATTTTTATGTTCTTCTTTTTTAGCTCTAAAAATGCCCAAGAAACCCAATAATATACCCACACCTTTAGCGAATAGTACACCAATTAAACTCTCTAAATTTCCAAATACAACTTCATCCTCTACCATATCTGAATTAACGTCTAATACTAATACTTCCAATTCTAATACTCAAGCGATGCTCCAGCAACAAAAATCCAACACAACTTCCTTAACCAGCGGCATAGCCAGCGGTAGTGGCAGTGGTGGCTCATCTTCGAATGCAGCACAGAGTCTGGCTATTGGCGCTGACTATCGTTCGAGTTTGGAGAAACAGTCTAGACATCTACCGTCGCCGCTTAAGAAACGTTTAAGCGGTTCGAATCTCATACAACAGCAGCCGCAACGTTACGGCACCAGTGTTTCACAAGCTGACTATACTTCAACCCTTAGTCCCGATAATTTCAACAATTATATGGGCGCTAGAGGTGGGTGTGGTCGTGATTCTAAGAGCACTATTTTAAGTGAAGAATTCGATGATATTCTAACCATAACCACGGACACCGAAAAGAATGAAAGTGATATTGTTATTGTGGATTATCATGATATCAGTGATCGCCAATGCATGGCGGACTATAATAATCTCTTAAAACCACCATCACAACCACCAGCTAAAACATCGCTCATCAATCGTTTCTTACGTAACGTAACGCAAAAGAAAATACTTGAATCTTCTATAAGACGCAACAATTTCTTTGCGCACAAATTAAAAAATGAACAGAAGCTCTTGGCTGGCAATCTCTATGTGAAAGGAGCTAAACCGCGTAATTTGGAACTGATTGATGATTTGAATGCCGAAATTGCCATGGAAATTGAAATGTCTGGCGTCAATTCGCCGCGTAAAGAATTGACCAGCTTAGATACAGATTTACCAGGTGATTTGTCACGCTTTGAATTGGGCATTGGTGAGATCTCAATAGATGTGTTTGCGGGCGTTCAACTGCATGTATTGCGTGATGAGAGTGAACAACTAATGAAAGTATTTAAATTGTATACGGGCTACAGTAAAGAGGGTTATATGACACCCGTATTAGTTTTGCTCACTGATAAGACATTGTATGTCACGGACTTGGTGCGCAATCGTTTATGCTCAAAATTTGTCTTGGCCTATAAAGATTTAGATGTTATACTGGTGAGTAAAAGTCTCCTCCTTGCTTGATTTGAAATTCAATTTTAATTTTTTCACTTTCTAATTACAGTTGGGTCCTTATGGCAATACCGTTTTATTGTCCAACAATAATCGTGATATGCAGCAGGTGCTGTTAGCAGGTGGTCCATGTCCAGCTGCTGGATTGGTGGCTAACTTAGAACTGTGTGCTAGACGTAGTGGTTCTATATTGCCGGCTGTGGGTCAACTAACTTTAGATCATTTGGCGCCTTTAAAACATTTTGTACGAGAAAATTCGTGTGTTGGCAAATCCGATGCATGGATGTATTATGCCGTCGTAAATGTACCAGGTTCAGCCATTAATGATCCGGGAGAACAGGAGCCCTTAGGACCTCATGCCAAAGGTTTCCTAATGCACCGACGCATAAAAGAGCACATGAGTAATTCGAAACAACATCCTTGGAATCCCGGATATTTCCTATTAAAGTACGTATAAATTATAACATTTTTTAATAAGAATGCTTTAAAGGTACATTTTGTATACAAGGCTTTGCCACCTCTAAGAATTTTGCATAAAAAATTTTCGTTAACGTTTAAACTTTCCATTCGAAATACAATGTACTTCCATGCAGGCTAATTGAAATTGAATGAATGAATTCATTTTCTGTTAAAAACTTATCGATAATTTTTGGTTCTGTTGAACAGTGTTTCGATATTTTGAATTTTTTCATATCATGCTTCGTAGGAAAAATTTTAAACATCAAATATTTCGATTACAATGAATTAGAATAGAAAATTTATCGATAATTATAATTTTCCTTTGAAATTTTATTAATAACAATAATTTAAATTAGAAGTATATTGATATTTATTATCTTCAGTAATAATTTCGATAAAAGAGTTAATTTTGTCGATAACAATAAATAATAATCTTAAATAGAAAAATTGTAGATAAAGAAAGATATTCTTAGAAAATTTGGACGTTAAAAATTTTTAATATTATCGATGGAAAATTAATCGATAACAGTAAGTTTCTTATACAATTTGATACGTTATAGTTGTTCTCAAAAGAAAATTAATCGGTAACAGTGAACTTAATATTAAAGTTTTTAATAAATTAAATTTTTAATTAAAATTCGAATTAAGATATCAATAGAGAATTAACGACAGCAGCCATTTTTTAATAATTTCCTTAACAATAATCTTTAAGAAAGTTATCTATCAATATATCTGTATAGATAACAGATAATGTTTAATGATAATATCGGTGTAGAATTAATCGATAACAGTTAATTACTTTAAAAATTTGATGCGTTAAAAAAATTAATCGATAGTGATACTTAATCGATAACTAAAATTTCAATTATAAAGTTTCCGCAATATCCTTATACAAATAAATACTTCATGCATATATTTAATCGATTATAGTATTCACTAATAGAAAAAATTATCAACTTTTCGGTAATATATCGTGCCTCCCATACATACATTTTTAATTATCACTCGATCTTATTGGAATACTCTTTTCATGGACTTATAAAAAAATAATAAAAAAAATGTTATTTATAGAGCCGGCGTCTTATATATGTTTAATGATTCCGCACAAAAAATACCCAGCTGGGCTATGGCTTTAGCTGAATGTCAGGGAGCCCGCAGAGCAGTTAAAGCCCAGAGGCCACATTGTTTTGAAATAATTTTGAAAAACAAAATGCTTCTACAGTTGGCAGCACCTGATGAATATGTGGCCTCAGAATGGCTACAGGCTTTACTGCAATCAGCCAGTGGGGTAAGTTTTAAAGATTCAAGAGCGAGGAATATAGAACAATAATGTGTTTTTTGTTGTTTTTATTAAAGCTCTTTGAATTGCAAGAAAAACATAAAACTTTGGGCTGCACTTTGGTGGTAACACAAAATCATTTGATAACCTTAAGAGAAGATTTTACCGCTCCTTTAAGAAAAATCACAAAAAACGAAGAACAAATCTCAGGAGAAGAAAACACAAACGATACACAAAATAATCAAAATAAACAGGAAGATGGCGATAATAATCCTCAATATTTACCAGAAACCGGCAGTTTGGTATGTAAAATAAAAGAAAATAACATTAATTTTATTGTAATAATTTTATTGCTATTCCTTTATAGTTGAGCTCCGCCATGAGTACACCTACACGTAATACCCAACGTTCTTCATCTTCGGTTAATTCAACACCAACCAAATTATCACAACTTTCACGTTCGACCACCACTTGCAATACCACCTTAGCCTCGTCATCGTTAGCTAGTAATGCTACACAAAACTCCGTTACAACCACAACTAATTCAAAACGTACCCATCCTTTGCAAACAAATTGTGTTAATGATCTACAACAGCAACATATGGTGCAACAACAACAACAACAACAACAACATGAGCAACCTTTAATTTATTCGAATATGAACAGTGTTTATGGCCAAAATTCCGGTTTGGAAATTTTAACTTGTGCCGACATCAAAGAAATGACCGGCATTAAGATTCCCTCGCTTAACGATACTTGGTGGTGTATATTGGAGTTCTCCTGTCAGGAAGTACGTGAATGTTCCGATGATTTGGTTATATTCTTTGCCAGCAGCACAGAAATGCAACGATTTTTACGTTTACTAGAGCAACTATGGCAGTCTAAGAATGTAAGTGCAATGATTCAATTAATTGAATATCATATAGCGTAGTGGAATAATAATGGTCGAGTCTATTTAACATTTTTTTAAGATTTTTGCTTAAGGTGTAGATGTGTTCTATGTATGATCAGCCTCTTCTTATTAAAAGCACATACCGTTCTGTTCATAATTTTTAATTGTAAGCAACAAAAAGTTCTATTATAGTCGGTATGGCCCTGAATGGGCAGTAAAGTTTCTTTTACTGTAAACTTGAAAAATACGCCCGCCCCACTGACACTTTTAAATCATAATTCCCATACACTGTAAAGATGTATAGGTATGATTACATCTGCCATGAATTTCTTTATAATCTTACCAATTCCATGCACAAGTAGTTGATTGTGGCGGCCATAAACAATCGGCAATCCTCGAAGAGTGGTCACGACTGAATCAACACTTTTGTATAGTCAGTCTTAACTATTTTTCTTATGCCTTCTTCGGTTATTAAACGACCGGATGTTACGAAGTGTCAAATCTTTCACTAAACGGCATGCCTGACAATTCGAATTCAAAGGTATTTGACTGCTGACAAATGTTTAATCCTAAAATTGTATTTGTGCACTTTCATTTAAATTTGCAGGTGCTCCATATTTTATTTCCCATTAAGACTTGCTCGTCAATATCAAATTTATGCATATTCTGGATTTGAGACTTATTTATTAAGATTTCTTTTATTTTGTAAATAATATATAGATTTTTATATTTTGGATTTGAGACTTATTCATTAAGATTTCTTTTACTTTGTAAATAATATACAGAAAATGTCTTTTCAGAATGATTTATTCCCAATAACTGTTTTGGATGAAGATGATATTATTGCTGAGCAGTGTACTATGCTGTATATGGATATAAATCGTTCATGGGAGCCGCTATTATCGGCTGCATTGGGTTATCCACTCTAATTCCTTATTCGCTTGTTAAAAATAAAAACTCTTTATGAAAGTCTAACTTTTAACAGAAAAAAATAATTTTTTTGCAATATTTATTAAACAATACAGAAAACAAAACTCAAATACTATACTGAAAAATTATTATAAAATATTTATACCTACAAAAACAAAAACAAAACAAAAAAAAAAATTAAGGAAACAGCATAAAAAAATCAGCATACAAACCAAGCTGCTTATGATATATATTTTATCCTATAACTGATAAATTAAAATCCTTTCGGAAAACAAAAATTTAAAAAAAAAATTTGGAATTTAAAATGCAAGAAAAAATATTTTGTTTTTGTTTAAAAAGCAAAACATTATACATACACTATTAATTGTAATCACTTGTAAACATTACAAAAAAAAATATTTATTTTTTAAGGTACTATTTTTTTTTTTTTAATTTCCTTAAATTAATTTAAACATGAAAAACTGGTGATTTTTGTTTTTTGCATAATTTTTAAGTTTTTTTTTTATTATTTTTGTTCCATTACTACAGTTTGTTTATTTTGCTATAATTTCAAATGTGATATTTTCTTAAATTTAATTTAAATATTTTAAATATAATTTATTTTTATAGATTTTTTTTGTTGTTTAATAATATTAGCCAATGTATATATATAATTGTAGTTAAGAAAAGGATAAAACGGGACAAAAAACATGAAGGTTTATTAAGCTCATTTTAACATTCTCATTTATGTCCGGGGTTTTTATTTTAGTTTGTTATTGATATACACCATGATTTATAATAAAAAAAAACCGGATATTCCATTTACATTTACGAAAGGGGTCTCAGTGTAAAATTGTGTTAAATATTATATGTATTTCAATTCTGTTGAATTAATTAAGTAATGTTAAAAGTAAGCACAAAAATATTAGTTTTTAATTTTATAAAATATATGAAAGCATGTATTATGTATATTATGTTTATTATCTGCCAAACATTTTGTTTTGTAAATTAATTTTCTCTGTTTATGGTATTAAATAAGTTTAGAAATTGAAATCCCTTTTTCTTATAAATTTAAGCAAATGTGCAAGATTTTGTATTTCTACAGCCAATAAAATATTATAGAATTTATTTATTTGTTGTTAATTACGAGAAAAATAATAAAAAAAAACATATTGTTAAATTTAATATTAATTTTACAAAAAAGTCCAGGCTTGCTATAGAGTTCTATGTAGATACTAAACTTTAAGGTTTGCAGAAAGCAAGAAAGTTGGCTTTCAATATAAATTATCGTGCTTTTCGCTTTTCTGTGGCCTGTTAATGGAATGAAAACTCAATAACTGAAGTTGTAAATAGAAAATCTATTGGTATCATAAATAAAATAAATTTATCGATATAAAAAGTAACTTCGAAACTTAAAAAATTACTCGATAGTAATAAATTTCGTTAGAGAACCTTTCAAAAAAAAAACTTATTATGTAAAGCTGATAATCGATAACAACAATTTTTACATAAAATATTTATCGATAGAAAAATTTTCCTGTTTAAAGTTTAACAATTTTAAGAAACCACTCGGCCTAATATATAAATAAATATTTATAACACAATATTAGCTACAATAAATAATATTTATAATAATCGATTTCATTATACATTATCGAACATTACTATACTTACCGATACAATTAGTTTTTATATAGAAACACATACATATATCGATAACATTCGGCCATCAAGAACTTGATAAACTCAATGGCAAGCCTTAAAAGTGGAATTTTTATTATAATTTGCTTACGAAACGATTCAAATTTTCAAACTTTTTACTGAAATTAATATGAATGAGTACTCTCCTTGGCCTTATTAATTTTATTTTTAATTTAATTTAATTTAAATTTCTTGTGCAATAGGACATCTAATTTAGAGCGCCTTTTTAATGTTAATTTTTTAATATTTAATTGAAAATAATTTAATGATATTAAAAACAAAATATTTCATAATACGTACATACATACTCATTACGTCTATACAAATAAATTTCAATTCAAAAAGATAAAAAATTATAAATTTAAATTAATAACAGCAACAATAATAATAATAACAACAACAACAAATTTAAGAAAACAGAGAGATTAAGAGATTACGTATTGGGAAAAAATGAAACATTATTAAAATATTATTATGTATTATGATTGTAATCAATAAAATACCAGATATTAATGTAATAAAAATTATTAATAAATAATTATTATAATAAATAAATAATAATAAAAAACAATAATAATAATAATAATAAATACAAAAGAAAGTGATTGATTGTACTACAAGAAATACTTATACTTCAAGGATAATATTAATAATAAAAAAAACTTTAAAATACAAAAAAACTATGCCTAACTAAATTAACTTAATTTGTTTGATACGTCCACAATATTTAATGGTAATTTCAAATTAATTTTTAAAAGAATTATGAATCCTGAATTAATATTTTCTTAAGGAACATGAATTACAGGACCAGCATGAACGTATTAAAAACCATTCAAATGGAGTTGGAAAAAAAAGACTGTGAATAGAGTGTAATAGGGGCAATAAAAATCTATCTTATAGTGTTGAAAGTTTTCTTCGATTCAAGTTCGTTGTACATTGTAGTGAAGATCAGAGCTTGGTAAACTTTGGTTAGGATAATGGAAGGCAAGTCTAACACGAGATTTATTAGAGGACTTAGTGTTCTAATAAAAAGAGTGAATGATAGATCCCTATTTAACTGACCCCTGGACCGAAAGAAGTAGATTCTATGCTTTTGTGTATCGCTGCGAAATGAATGGACTGCTCTAAAGCTTACATTCTCATTTAAAAAAGGGATTATAACATGAGTTTTCTTACCTGATATTTTATCGGCGATCTGCAAACTCAAAATATATGTACATGAGGACAATCCGGAATATTGTTAAAAGAAAATAATTACTTTTTTTTTAGTTGGTTTTATTATCTTTATTGAATTTGAAATGGTTACAATTTAAACGTTTTGTAATATTTTGTTTTTGTTTTTTTTTAAACATAATTTAAGTTGTTTTATTTATATTTTAAGGGGCTAAATTAAAATGTTTCATTTGTTTTCTTTTTTTTATTATTAATTAATTATGTATATATATTCGTAGAATTATTATAAAGTTTTATAGACTTTTCAAGTTAAATATTGTATTATTTTTAAATTAATTTGTTTTTGTTTTTTTTTATTTTATGTTTAATAATTATTTTAATTATTATTTTGTTTTTGTTTTTTTTTTACTTATTTTACAATAATTCAATACTTAAGTGACAGTTTATTTTTAAATTAAATAAAAAAAGATTAATTTGTTTTTAAGATTATTATGGTTGTTTTTTTTTTGTTTTACCATAATTAATTAATATTAATTTGTTATTTTGTTTTTTAAATACATAATTAAAAATTGTATTCGTTCTTTTTTATATCATTATACTGTAATCATCACACTTAATATTAAAAAATAATTATGATTTCGTAATATTCTATTTTCAATAACTTTTCTTTTGTTTTTTTTTAATGAGAATTTATAAAAAAATATTTATTTTTTTTTTATTATTTTTAATTTCATAATTAAATATTTTTTATATGCTATAATTTGTAATTTCCTTAATTTATTAATACAAAATATTGTTAGAAGTTAAACAAAACACTTTAATTTAAGTTTAAAATAAGATATTATTTTAAGTCTGTTTGTGTATCAAAAAAATTAGAAAAATAATTTCTGTTTCGAATATCTTTTCAAACCCTTTCCTTCACTTACAGTTACTTTCAATACTACTACATACATAACCTAACTTTTTAAATAATCGTATTTCCTCACATTTGCTGTTGGCCTTAAATTTTAAATTTCTTACCCTTAAACCAATAATCCTTAATTTTTTTATTATTAAATTTTTTTAATACTACATTTGCCTTAATATCAGTCCATTTCACCTTAAACAATTTCTTATTATAGTATTTCCTAAACTTTTCAAAAAAAAAACCCTAATTCTTCTTTTCCAAATAAAAAAGAAAATAAAAAAATATATTCGAAATATTTTAAATTAATTTAATTACCCTCCAGTTTTGTTTTCCAAATAATTGCTTAAATTGTTATATTCCAACAACTGGCAATGACATACATACAATGTACAATATACTGACTAATATGGAAACTAATTGAAAATATGTATTATCGATAATTGCATTAAAAATTTGTCTGCACCTTTAATTTCTATAAGAAATTTAACTATTTATTTATCGATAACATAAATTTACAATAAAACAGTAATTTTTAATGAAACAAAATCACTTCGTATACCTATAACTGAAAAAATTCGATAAATTGTTATTGTATTATAAAAAAACATTTATTTTACAATAAATATTATCGATAAATTTCCATTCGTAAAACATTTTTCATTATCGATAAGTTTATTTTATAAAAAAAAATTTCTATTTCTATTCCTGAATTATTTTTTCTTATCGATAAGTTAATTTCATTAAAAAAAAAATTATCAATAAATTTCTATTCGTCAACATATTGTACTATTAAGAATTTATTTCAATTTCATAAAAACTTATCGATGAATTTAAGTTGTTAATACAATTTTTATTTAATTTGTATTATCGATATTATTTAATTTGTATTGTATTTTATTGGTAAAACATTTGTTATTATTGAAATTTTATATTTTTTATCGATGAATTTTATTGAAAATTTCTGGTATCGATAAATTTTTTTATTAAAAATGTCTGTTATCGATAAGTTTTATGAATAATTTTTAAACAAATTCGATACATTTTTTATTAAACATTTGTATTATCGATACATATTTTGTATAAAATGTATATGATTTGTTTTCATTTTCTTTCTTTCCTTTATTTCTAAATTCTTGTTGTTGTTGTTTAAACAAAAATTATTTCTTTAAGACATCATTTTTTTTTAGTTAAAATGCTTCTCGATATCGATAAATTATAAATAAGAATTTTTTTATTGATAATCTTTTGTGAATTGCAAAACTAACTTCGATACAAGTGCTACACTTTAAAGTGTAGAGAAATTAAAGTGTGAGATTACAAAACCGAGAAATACAGATTAAAACTCCGGAGAAGTTTTTTTTTTTATAAATTCATTATTATTGAATTTAAAAAATTTACAAATATGTTATCGAACCTATGTTTGTAATGCCAGTTATTTTTCTATGTCATTTGAAATACAGAACAGATGAGAATTTAATTATAAAAATCAATTCTTATAAAAAAAATTAATTTTTTTTCAGAAATAAAACAGAAAAAAAAATTATAAAACTTAAGTATTGTTTTATTATAATAGAAAAAAATGTTTTTTGTTTGTGCTTAAATATTTGTTTAATAACTTTTCATAAATTTCTAATGACATATTTTTTTTTTTCGTATTTAATTATCAAAATTTAAAAGAAAATGTAATTTTTTCATATTTTGTTTTGAATTATAATTTATGCATAATTTTGTATTTTCTTCATATATTGCGAAAATTTATAAATTTTTTGTATGTTTTTGTTTTTTTTCTTTTTTAAATACTTAAACGTTTTATTTTTTTGTTTTTCTTTAAATATTTTTTTTTTGTTTGTTTTTGGAGGCATCATCCCTGAGTTTTGAATTGCTAAATTTGTTTTTGCATTTATTAAATATTTTTCTTTTTAACCACATAATTTTATTTGTTCTTAAATTTTTCTTAATTAATTTTGTTTTTTTAAAAAAAATTATTTTTTTTTTTTCTCGTTTTCGTTAATAAACTTGTAAAATAGTTAATGGGATGATTTTGTTTTTGTTTTAAATTTTGTAATTTTTTTTTAAAATGCAATTTTGTATTACGCGGTCATGATGTTTACATTGTTTTTTTTGTTTAATTTTAGGTTTTTGGGTTTCTCTTTTTTTTGTGTATAAATTTAAACAAATAAAATTGTTTTTATTTTTTATAATTTTATGTAGAAAGGATAGTTATTGTTTTCTTGTTTGTTTTTTTGGTAATAGTATACGGCAAATATGAATTGTAATATATGTATGTATGTATGTAGGTATGTATGTATATATGTTATTATTATTTTTGTTTTTATTTTTCTATCTTTACTTTACTTAATTAAATATTTAATATTTGTTTTCTTGTTTTTTTTCTTGGTTTCAAAGTATTTTATTTTGTTTTTGTTTTTATTTTTTATTTTAAATGAAAGATTTGTACTTTCTGCAAGTATATTTGTTTTTGTTTTTTTGTAATTATTTGTTCTTATTGTTGTATTTGTTGTAATTCTATATAGTAAGTTTGTAAATTGTTGTTGTTGTTGTTTATATTGAAGACTATTTTAAATGAATTATTTACTATTCTTTCATTTTCTTTTTATTTACTTTTTTCTCTACTTTCTTAAAAAATATTCTGTTTTATTTAGATTTTTCAACAAAAAATTTGTTTTTGTCTTGTCAGCAACATGCAATCAAATATTCAGTTACAAAGGTCGGTAATTTTATGTACCGTTAGCTGTTTAGCGTGAGCGTTGAACTAAAGAGAATTTTAAGGTTAAGTTTTCATTTTTCGAAAAAAGCGTATTCGCATATTGGTCGCTGTTGTCCTTTGTGTAGTGTATTGGATTACTAGACGTGAAATCGAAAGTTCAAATCTCAGTGTTGATATCTTGTCAAACTTCTAAACGAATTGCCACTCATGAATAGAATTCAAGCACACAAAATGGGTGCTGTGAGAAACTAGGATGAAATCCTGACTAAAGGGTTGTTTGTAATGGCCAGCAATGCACGTATTCGTATCGAAACTTTGATCTTAAAATGTTTGTTAAAGATTTTAAAAGAAATTTTATTTTATTTTTTATTCGTCTGTTTGTCCGTCGTCCTACTTGCAGCTTTTATTGCATTGCACTTCATTGTATTGTATGGTATTGTAAGGAAATAAGGAAAATTGCAGCTCTGGTAAATGACATTGAAAGAATGTTTAATTATTTGGTTATGGTTGGTAGTTGTTGTTGTTGTTGTTATTGTAATACATAAACTTATTTTATAAATAAATGACTATTTTTATATTATATTTTATAATTGTTAATATTTAAATTGTTTTCTTTTTGAATAAATAAGTATGTATTGTATTATATTATATATATATATATGTATGTATTGTATATAGAAAAGGAGAAGAATGGAATGAAGGGGCTGGGTTGGTTTGGGCGTTGTAATGTTGTAGGCATTTATTAATTATTGTTTAATTAAAATACTTTTTTTATATTCTTCTGGTTTTATTTTATTTTTTTATTTGTTTCTTTTTTTGTTTTAATTTATAAAGATATATTTTTTATTTTTGTTTTGTAGTAATGCTTCCTGCTGACAATATTTATTAAATATTTAATTAATATTAAAGATTTGTTTTTTTGTTTGTTTTTTGTTTTATTTATTTGTAATTTGTAATTTGTTTTGTTCTTGTATTTTGTAATTTGTATTTGTAATTTATTTTGTTTTTTATGTATAAAATATTGTTATGCTTTTTGAACTTTAAATTTACCATAATTTTAGCTGAGAAGTTTACGTTCTTATTTTATTTTCTATTCATTTTTCTTACATTCATACATTCATACATTTTTTATATCTTTTGTTTTAAGGGAAAAAAATTGCTTAAGTTCTTAAAATGAAATATAAATGAAATAAAATTTTTAATAAAATAAAAAAAAAATAATTTTTTTTATAAATTTTTAATGAAAATATTTTCTTAATATTTTTATTTTTATTTTACAAAGGTGGAGAGTGTAACGGCTCATCCACTTATAGGAAACAGCAGAGACTAGAAATGACAAATTTTTAATACTAAATATTAAACCTTTGAAGTCATTATATAGCCCAACAAATTAGATTAGAACTCCTGCTTCAGGGTGCTTATAAGATAACAAATTGAGCAAGTTGGACTTATGGGTTGGGGTCCTGCCAACGTACTACTTTGCTCAGCAAACAGAATGGAACGGAATGTACAAAGAAGAAAAATTAATGTTAACCAAGCATGGTCTTCTGATGAAACAAAGATTAACTTGTTTAAGTCAAAAGGCTTATAGGTGCCACATCCTGAGAGGAGTCGTAAGAACCAAGATATGATCTGAGGATGGTGAAAATCGTCTATAAAAATTGTGTGAAAATGGAAACATTTTTGATACAAGTGATATGCATAAAATCCAAGTATTTTTAAATCAATGACTCCAAAGAATTCATTTTAAATATTATCTCGGAAACGAGACAATGAGAACCATCAAATTGAAATTTGTGGTGGATTGGACATACTCTAAAAAGGGCAAAAAATAAAATACCAAAGAAAGCCATAGAATGGAGTCCATAGGGAAGTATTAAACAAAATGTTCTAATCATTAAAATAAATAGAAAAATTTTTATTTTATAAAAAATATTTGTGTTTTATTTTAATAATAATAAGAAAATATTTTTTTTAATATTTAATTATTTTTAATTAAAATAATTAATCAAAAAATAATAATAATTAATTAATAAATAAAAATAAAATTAAATAATTAAAAAATAAAAAGGAATTTGTTTGTGTCTTACATTTAATATAAATAAAAAAGTTTTTATTAATGATTAAAGAAACGAGTTTTTCTTTGTAAAAGAAATTAATGAAATTTTGTTAAATAATTAATAATTATAAACAATGAAGTTAATAAATTTTAAAATATTTGAATAAATAAAATAAAAAATTATTTTCTTTGATATTAATAAAATTTATAAAAAAAAAATTAAAAAATAATAATAATTAATAAAAATAAAAAAATGTATTAAAAAATAATTATTTTTTTTACCAGTTGTCTTTTTTGTTTAACACTAATTATTATTATTATTTTTTTTTTTTTGAAAATATATAATTTTTTTTAAATATTTTCTTTGTAATATTATTGTAGTTTTTGTTTATGTGTGTGTGTATCTATTTCTCTTTCCCATATTGTAATTATTTTTAAAACTATTTTTTGTTTGTTTAAAATTTATTATTATTTACTATATAAAGTATTTGTTTTTGTTTTTGTTGTTGTTGTAATTGTAATTGTATTTGAAATATTTGTATTGATTTATATTGAACATTTTGTTGCATTTATTTTTCCAGTTTTTTTTTTAATTATTTTTTTTTAAATAATTTTTAGTAAAAATAAAAACAAAAATATATTTTCTTTACTTTTGCTTTTTTAGTTGTATGTAATTTCTTTGTAGTTAATGACCAGTTTAGTTGAAATCATATATAGTAAATGCATAAATTTGTATTGTTTTTGTAACGTTGTTGTTTCACAAAATTAAAAAAATATATCATATTTGTATGCCGGACTATTTTGCATTTTAATTTGAGTTTTTATTTTAGTTTTTTTTATTAAAATCCTACGAATTTTAATAAAATATATTTGCTTTATATTTTTTGTTTTATGTGTTAATTATCTTTTAATAATTATAAATTTATAAGCTTAAATACAAAAAAGCCTTAAAGCATTATTACATCTAATTAAAAGGTTTTTTAATTAATTTTTAATATTTTTTATTTATTTTTTAAATTAAAATCACTAAAATCAAAAGAAATTATGAAAAAATAAAGTGACTATAAAACAACGATTAATAAAACCCATGCTTTTGAAAATATCCACCCCTGATCTGTTTTGCAACAGTGTGGGAAAAGAAATTATTTTCCTCAAACCATGTTTGTCAAACCATGTTTGTCAAATCATGTTTGTCAAACCATGTTTGTCCAACCTTGTTTGGTGAAAAGAAATTTACTTTTTAAACTACTTTTTATGTACAGACGTACCTGCTCCTAATTCATTGCTAGTCTCTACCGGTCTTGCATAACCTTATGGTGTGGACGTAAAGTCTTTGATACGACTTCTTAGATTACATTCATCTTAGAATGATGTTCATCTATAATATTTAAAATAGTAAATGACATAGGAAATGGCAACAACAATGGACATGAACACGATACTGTTTTGAAGCACTTGAATGTAATCGCGGACTAATCGTGTTTCCTAGAAAATATTTCATAATATTTCCTGCAATAATGAGGGCTGGCAGACAGACCGAGTCCTTACGAATGATTTTGACCCTAAGTAGGTCTATCATTGTAATAAGGTTTTGTATCATTCTTCGGATTAATCCAGTGAGTGGAATTTGAATTTCATGAAACGGGGTTTAATATTTTATGTTAGTGAAACAGCGTTATCCTGATGCCTTTTATTTAAAGTTATCTTTGTATATACATACTTCAGACATTACAGAGTCTTGTTGAAGGTATCCTTAATTTTTTGTGATTTCAAAGGGACACAAAAGACTTATGACATCCAAGTGTCTACCGCTAGGCAACTAAGAAACGAAGAATGGTTACGAGACGATTTGGAATTCTAAAACTGTTTGAATTGAATTTTGAAAATCTTTGCAGGGTTTTTAAATCATTTTTGTATAGATTTTCCATGGTTTTAAGCTTAATTTAAATGGATAATTAATTAAATCAAAAAATAATTTAACAAAAATTTCTTAAATACTAAATAAATAAATAAAAAATAATAATAAAAAACCAATTACAATAAAAATTTTTAAAATTAAAACATAAAAATTGCACATTTTATTTAAATTATACAAAAAGTATTAATTATTTACGATTTTTGTTTTTATTTTTTAGCCATTTTTAATTACACTATAGTGCATGCAAAAAAATATATGCAGAGCTTTGCATACAACACAATAATTATGTTGAAGTCCGTAGGATATGGAGGTAATGGAGTAATCCTGTGAATATTTTCATACTCTATTGAAGTCCACAGAGTATGGAATAACATAATCGAGGACATTGAGTGAATATTTAGATGGTACTTCCATAACCTATGGACTTTAATTATATACATATATGGTTGGTTAGTGGTGTTGCATGGGAAACTAGGCATACGTTCCGTTGCAGTTGGCTTGCTGTCTGTCTATACTTAATTCATATAAAATTTTATATTTTATATTTTTCTTTTTAATTTCTAAATTAATTAATTTAAAAAAATTATAATAAAATTTTCTTTGAGTTTTTTTTTATCCTTTTTTGTTGTTGTAAATATGAGAATATATTATATATTTTGTTGTTGTTGTTGTTTTTTGTACATTTTAATTGCTATCATTTCAGTTTCTTGTTTCCTCTTCATATTTCTTTTTTTTCAATAAAATTTGCGGAATTTTTTTTTTTTTTTGTTTTTTCATGAGATCAAAATAAAATTTTTTTTTTGTTTTTTTTTTAGCAATATTTTGTGCGTTTTAATACTTAAAATAAAAATTTTAAATTTAAACTTGAAACTAAAAATAGATTCTAAAAATAAATAAAACTAGTTTTTCTTTTTTTTTTAATTTTGTTTTTGTTTTTCTAAAATAATAAAATTCCGAAATAGCAAGTGTAAGATTTTTAAAAATTTTGTTTTGTTTTTTTAAAATTTACAAATGACGCTCTGCAGGACATTTTGTAAGTTCTTATAAGATTTCTTCAAGTGTATGCGGATTTTCTTTGAAATAGTATGACAAATGGAAAATTCTTCTTCTGAAGTTTCCATTTCCATATATTCCTTAGAGAAAACGGGTACACCATCTAAATTAGAAATTTTATAATAGTTTACCAAAAGTCCTTGTACGAACCTCAAGAGCCTTGCATCGTATTGCTCTGATTGTTGATATTGTTGTTGTTGTTGTTGTTATTGGCAGCATTACCAGTACCAGTACCGGTGCTGGTAGTCTGGGCTGAGACTTCGGATTTAACACGACGTGCAATATGTGAACGTGTATGTTTGCGTAAATGATCCTTGCGATAGAAGCCTGAAAAATAATTTCAATAGACAACGTTTTTTAAAATCTTCAAGTTTTATAGGTTTTCTAATAAATATAAAAAGTACTTTTTTTTTGGTAAAAAATATCAAAATGAAAACGACTTTTTTTGCACCATACGGAATACGGAAAATCAAAGAAATCGTAATTTTTTATAAAAACTACAAATATGACTTTGTTCGAATATATTTTTTATAAAAGTACTTTTTTCTATAAAAAATTATAAAAGTACATACTTTTTTTCAATAAAAGTCATTTTCCTGTAAAAGTATTTTTTTCTGTAGAAGAACTTTTCTTACAAAAATACTTTTCCTATAAAAGTACTTTTTCCATGAAAGCACCTTTAAAAGTACTTTTTCACAAGTACTTTTATTAAAAGTACTTTTTATTAAAGGGTTTTTAAATTGTCTTTTTTAGAATACTCTTTTATAAAACTACATTTAAAGTACCTTTTTCACAGGTACTTTTTCATAAAAGTACTTTTTTATTAAAGTACTTTTTTCTAGAATACTCTTTCATAAAAGTGCATTTTTCATAAAGTTACTCTTTTATAAAGGAACTTTTTTTTAGTATAGATTAAAAGTACACTGAATTTTGAGATACTTTTTATGTTGGTACTTTCTAATCACTTAAGAAATAATTCTCAAATACCTTTAAAAATATTTTCCACTTACCCTTGCCACATTCGATGCAAACGTGTTTCTTTTCGCCAGAGTGAATCACAATATGCAGCGTCAGTTGTTCCTTACGTTTAAACGATTTCATGCAGATCTTTAAAGAGTGAATTTATTTTTTGCAATTTAAAATTTAAATTCTTCTTGTTCTCCTACTTACATTGCACACATGAGGCCGATCCGGTATATGCGACAACTTGTGACGCGTTAAATGATCTTTACGCTTTAGAGCCGCATTACAAATGTCGCAAACGAAACGCCGTTCGACAGCATGCGAAATGACATGCTGTTCGATGAGCGAACGATCCGGATAAGCCATTTGACATTCCGGACAACAGTAGATAACCGTACCATCCAAGGCTCTTATCTCACGTATTTCACCCGGTTTGGGTCGTGGTTTCTTCTCCTTTGGTGGCTTCTTCTTCTTTCCCTTCTTACCCTTAGTGGGAGCAGCCGGTGCACTACCATCAGCTGGGGCCGCTGTGCCATTAGCAGCCGCCGGTGCCGAACTGGTTACCACGCTGGCATTACCATTGGCCACACCATTAGTGGCCACATTTAGATTTCCATTAGGGGGTGGCATTGTATTAGAAAGCATTTGTTGTCCGCCTCCACCACCTGCAACTCCACCGCCAGCACCAGCTACTGCCGGATTATTAACATCATTGAGACTTTGCAAATGACTGTGATGATCCATATTAACCAAACCCGTACCATTGCCATTATGACTGTGATGATTGCCATTCGTTTGTGTTTGTGAGGGGGCGAGTGATACGCCGCCCAATGCCAAACTGGCCAAATTCGTTCCATTCTTCAGAACATCATTTTTAATGTTAAAACCCGAAGTTGAGTCCAAATTGCTCAAATTTAAGTTCCCTGAGTTGATTTGTGTACCCACAATACCTGAGGATTCCTTTTTAATCGTTTCGGAATATTTAAGGAAGTGCTGAATGGAAATTGGCAGTGTAGCGGAGAGCAAATGCGATGAGTAGTCAACGGTATTGGCAGTATTGGCCAATGTTTGCCACGATTGGTTCACATTTTGTAAAATTTGTTGATTCAAAACTGTTCGCGTAGAATGCAATACACAACGAAAAAAAAAAAATGGATGAAGAAGAGAAAAAGAGAAGAAGAAGAAGAAGAGGTAAAGTGAATTGCAGATCAAAGGGGAAAAGTTTACCGAGAACATATGGAGGTAATAAGAAAAGGATATGAGAATAGAAAAATAAAACAACGGAAGACAGAATGCTTTCCATTAAAATGAAACAGAAATTAAAAAAAAAGAAAAAAAAAATCAGGAAAAGAAAATTGTTTTAAAATGTTTTTGTGACATAAGAAAGTCCCGCTCAGTGTCTAAAGATACAAACAAGATGGAGTAGAAAATCGGACCAAGGCTAGATAAACGGTGAACAAAAATTCTACTCAAACTATGAAGGAATACTCTTAGGGTACATATTTGAGTAATAACTAAACATACTGCATTCTGCGAGAATGCTGTAGGGATGAGGAAGATACGGAGACTGTTATTCACCTCTTGGGTTCATCTCTAGAGTTATGTGGTTGGAGAAAATAGAACTTTGGCTGCTATTCTCATTAATCTATCCAACATAGATATTGAAAGTCAGAAGCTCTGAATGATTTAAGTTAGTGTCTTTCTGTATTAGATTGCTTGTGTTGTTTCCGTTTCTTAACCGTAGATTGAGCCTTAAAAAACTTCATAATTCTAGCTTATGTATCACTTTTGATACATACTTGTATTTCATAGAATTTTGCAAATTATTGATCCATTTTTTTTTTTACAAAATTTAAATATGTTTATTTATTTTAATTCATTTAAATAAAACTATTTTACATTATTACATTTTGTTATCACTTTTATGAAATTTACGCTAACATTTTTGACATGCTGTACATTGCAGCAAAAAAATGCAAGTCTTCCTTACTTGCTTAATTGGCCATCACACCAATCGATGACAGGGCTTCCTTGATCTCGCCCTGCATCAAATACCGGTCTCGCCAGAGCATCCTTCTCCCCCATTCCAACGGCATTACCAAGTCGCCTTATGTTAATACTCCAAAACCAAAAAATGTATGTCATCGACCAAAAAAAAAGCAAGCCATCATCAAGAAAAATACAAGTCATCGACCAAGAAATGCAATTCATTGACCAAGAAATGCAAGTCATCGACCAAGAAATGCAAATTATCGACCAAGAAAAATGCAAATCATCGACCAATAAATGCAAGTCATCGACCAAGAAAAATGCAAGTCGTCGACCAAGAAATGCAAGTCATTGACCAAGAAAAGTGCAAGTCATTGACCAAGAAATGCAAATCATCAACCAAGAAAAATGCAAATCATCGACCAAGAGAAATGCAAATCATTGACCAAGAAAAATGCAAGTCATTGACCAAGAAAAATGCAAGTCATTGACCAAGAAATGCAAGTCATCGACCAAGAAAAATGCAAGTCATCGTCCAAGAAAAATGCAAGTCATCGACCAAGAAAAATGCAAGTCATCAGCAAGAACAAAAGTGCAAGTCATCTACCAAAAAAATACAACTGGCGAAAAATACGACAGTTTGTTGTATATATACATATAAATGCATATGAACTCAATGAGAATTATTAAAATTTTTAAGTCCATTTAACTAAAACTTAAGTTTTATCCGTATTTACATAGAGCACTTTATCATATATCCGGTTCCACGTAACGCACGACCACAAAGAAACCTGTTTTGGAATCCTGGGGACTATGGATATCCAGCCCACTGGGTCCATTTCACCACTAGGTCCATTTTTTTTATCCGATTTTGCCTGTGTTGCTTATTTGATGACATCAATTAGCTTCGATGGCTATATCTCAGGTCCCAAGTAAAGCTCATTCGTAAGGAAACCTGTTTTGGAAGTCTTAAGGCTATGGCTATCCAGCCCACTAGGACCATTTGCCCCACTAGGTCCATTTTTTATCAGATTTTTCCTTTATTGCTCATTTGAAGGAAAGTCGTATGTATCAAAAATGATACATAAGCCAGAGTTATGAAGTTTTTGAGTTTTTTAAGTCCTGTTTGAAATTTTCTTTTTTTTATTTGATTTAAAATAATGGCGATAACAATACCAACTAATTCAAAAAATATCAGGCATCTAACTTTTTCTGAATTAAAGTTATATTGTCTCAAAAAATGAAATGTATCATTTTTGATACAAAGCTCGATCTATGGTTAAATCGGTGTTGTTCTAGAAAGCAGTTATTAGGCGGCTATTTGCCATTGCCTAGTAGTAGCAACGCACTCTGTTTATTGAGTGTGTAGTGGTGGGAAACCTTGCTAATCGTTATGATGTTATCTCTTTGTTTGGATTGTTTCAATTCAACGAATGCATTGTTCCACCGTAACATCTCAATTTAAGCTTTAAAACTGCAAAAATAAAGAACTTTCCTCTACGGCTTTTCACATTTAAAATTAATTCTGTTTGCTAACGAATCGAAATCGAAGAAAAAACGAAATAGAAGGCATTAAACTCCCATTGCTTGGGATACACACAAGGATATCATGCCAGTTCTTTTTTTTAAAGCTAAGCCTACCCCAATAGAAATTGAATATAACCAAAAACAAAAAAAGAAAGAAAGAAAGAAATTTGCCATGGAAACTTATAGAAAAAGGCAGGCATAAGAAAAGGAAAAAGGCCATAGAGAATGAAAGAAAACCGAAGCGATTTATTTCCTAAATCCCAGGCTCTTAAAAATACACAACAAATACACACCCACTAGCGGGTATGCTACACAATATATATTTTTAGGCTTCTTAGGTGCCTACATATGTAAGTATGTATGTATACATAAGTATCTATACATACGTATGTATACATACATATGTACATATCTATGTACATAATGTAATAAAATATATTGTGTATGTTTTTTTTCTTATTTTTTTTTCTAAACCTCAAGGCCGTTTGAAATTTATTCATTGACTTAGCTTTACTTTACTTTGCTTTCCTTTGTCTTGCCCTGCCTTGCCTTGCCTTGCCATTAGAAACAATAAATTTTCAATGGGCTCTGCTAGGAACCAACAAGAAAATTTCTTTTAAAAGCTGACACGTTTCAGGAGTATGAAAGATTTTGTTTTCTGGGAATTTTTATGGCACAAATAAATAAAAGTTAACGGAAAAAGGAAAAGAAAAGAGAATAAATTTAAACAAAAACAACAACAATTGTTTGGGAATACATACATGGATTACATTTATTTATAAATTATTAAATCGAACTTTATTGGCATTAAATTGGAACTTAAAATTTAAAAATTAAAACAGAAAAATTAAAAAATAAAATTACATAGCATTGCTTAATTAATAAAATTTAAGAAAAAAAAAAACAAATAATTTTAAATAGAAAAACACAAAGCAATTGAAAGAGACTTGAAATGTTACAAACGAAATTTTGTTAAAAGTTTACAGAAAATTAGGAATCTTTTGGCCTGCTCGTAATAATAAAGAGGTATTCTCAATTTAGTAGTCGCCGTAGTCTAGTAGGTACTGTACTCGCTTATTAGACGTAAAGCCCGGGTTCGAGCCCTAGGCTAGACATCAAAACGAAATATGAAAAAATATTTCTTCGGCGACTTCCTCTCAGCAGATTTCTGGCAAAAACTTTGAGAGTAAAAATTGCCATGAAAAGCTTCTCAAAAAATCTGTCGTTCGGAGTCGATGTTAAACTGTAGGTCCCGCCACTCAAGTATAAAATTAAGGCACACAACATGAGTGGTGTGACAAGCTAGGCCGTAACACTGACTGAAGGGTTGTAATGGCCAATTATGTATGTATGTATTCTCAATTTCAACATACTCAATTTTCTAAAATGCCGTAATCCACACCCATAAGAGGCACACACCCAAAGAAAATGCACCTGTGACTATGGGAGTATTAGCAGGATAATGCCAATTAGTGGAGCAAAGTCGTGGAATTCCAGCCAAAGCCATTGACAAATTACCAAAAAGACCATCAATAATATTATATTGGAGGATTGGAAGAGCTTTGCCCCTAAGCTTGAAGCAGGAAACTATCTTCGGTGTATTGCCTAACCTTGACTAGGTTGATTGGTGCTTTTAGGACAATGTCCGATGATGTGGCACTTGCATTGTCAATACTGATGAACATATTGGCAGATAAAATAGGGACATATTGAAGACAAGATTTAAATAGTCTTGAGAAATAGATTACAGTACACGCCAGCTTCTCGATGGAATACTAAATTCAGAAATTGTACGCAACGAATGCAGTCAAGTTCCATAACGGGTGAGTTTAGTAATTAAGTGCCAGTGATGGATGAATCATATATCGTTACCTGCATATGTACATATATGTTGGCAAAGATAAGTATATTTTTAATACTTGCACCCTTGATTCAGAATATAAACCCTAAGAAAGCGATTAAGAAATATTACAAAACCTAGCTTAAAAAAAAATGATCCTTAAGGTCATAGACGTGTTGGAAATCCTGTGGAGAAATTAGATTGACTGGATCTGACTGCATTCAAATAAACGATATGTGTTAGCAGAATTGCTTGGAAAAAGATCGTCTTAAAAGAAAGCAAAAGGCAGGCTTAAGAGCGAATCTATTGTTCAGTGGTAATAACAAGACTATGCGAATTATTTTAGAGCAATGCATTATGCCGCTGTAGCCTGGTTTGTCAGACGCTAGCCTATAGTTCAAACCCCAGCTTAGACATCTCGAATAAAGTGAAACAATGAAAATAAGATTTCTTTGGCCACTTCCTTTTAGAAGTCGTCTGAGTGCAAAGAAAATTTCAGTGAAAAGTTACTCAAAAATTTGTCGTTCGGAGTTGACTTTAAAGTGTAGGTGCTCCAGCCACTCATTGAGAAAATTATCACACTCAAGATGGGTGGTGTGAGAAGCTAGGTTATAGTCATGGCTGAATGACTGTAATGGACCCATTAAGAAAAAGCGTGTACAACATTTTTATGATAACATTTTTTTTAAATAATAATTAAATTTTAAATTAAATTAATTTAAATAAACTTTCTTAACTAAAAATATTTTAAAAACAAAAAGAGAAAATTATTACAAATATTCAAATATTCCATTAAAAATATAAAAAAATTAAAAAAAAAAAATACAAAATAAATTTAACATTTAATATTTAAATATTTTTTTAAATATTTCAAAAATATTTCGGAATTCTTTTTTATTTCATTAAATTTAAAAAAAAAAACACTAAAAACTACCATTAAAAGAAGGTAAAATAAAACGAAAATTTAATACACGAAAAAGAGCTACGAAATGTCAACATGATGAAATTTGTCAGTTATAACACATCCCCCCACCAATTCTATCACCCTTGTCCCTCTCTCTTAACGGCACGTGTAAGTAATCAACATACCCAAAAAAAAAAAGCGAAACATGAAGAGTAAGGGCCAAAAACCGGCCTAAAACTTTTATGGTCCTCCTCTCAAACGGCTGTTACTAACGGCAGACATCCTAATACACAAGCGAAGAAAAAAAAAAAAGAAATTAAGAAATACACACATACAAACACACGCACAGAATATAATAGAAACTTACGCATACCCAGGCACACTGAAAACAGTTGTGCAGGAAAAAATAGCAACGGATATTGGATTCATTTGAATCTGTCAAAATGCTTAGACTACTACCAGACGAGATTGAAAAAGGTAAGGTAATGAAAGTCTTCATTGCGCTTTAATATTATAGAGGACTTAGTAATAAGGGTCTGCGGTATATCTAAGACGGAAGTTAAGGTCATATTGGAAGCTGTAGATCACTTGTAATAGGATTTTCTCAGAGGAAAATTTGTGGATGCTTCGAAGGTAGCTCATATATATATTTCAACAGAAAGAAACAACAGAAATAAAACAAACAGACAATGATCTATAAGCCTGACCATTTAGAGGTTTAGTGGAAGCGTGCTGGATGATATTTTTGAAGAGGGATTGACGGGTTTGACGAGCCAGTGAAAGATTGATGATCTCGCCCACAGTATCAGTTTGCGGCGTAATGATATCTATGTGATTGAATTGAACACATTCTGTGAAGTTGATCGTCCCCATTTATCCTCCGCTATAGAGCCTTCAGTAACTGGTTCATGCAGGACATCATAGAGATATCACGCACCAATCCGGACATCTTCAAATCCCTCAGTGCAAAGAACATGAGGCAGAGAGTGATGTGGTGACTCTCGATGTACTTGACGGACTTGCAAAGCGGCCACGTGATGATGTATATAGGAAGTGAAGCAAATTGTATGAGAAATTAATTTCTGTTGTGCTTAATTTTTCATCTCAACTGTTGTCATATAATATACATACATATAATAAATAGCAGTATATAAGATAAGATTTTATTTATTTCGGGTGTATGTATATAGAAAAAAGCCGTTTATGTACTACATTGCGGTGCGTATGTATACGGAATATGAAATTAAAGTAAACGTCCTTGAAACTTTCTCTCTCTCTCTCTTTGTTTGATTATATATAACAGTTATACATGCCGAAATTATCATTATTACAGTCAAAATTATTACAATTTGACAAAATGACAGACGACGAGGATGACAACGACAAAAATGTCAATGGCGGTGTGTTTGTATCTGATGAGACAGAGGAGTGGTAATTGCAAGAGGTAAACTTTTGTAGGGAAGTGTTATAACTGATGGTATAGCTTTGTAATTGATTGTATTGACCATAATTAGGACTTAAATTATGTGTAATTGATTTAAAATGATTAAAACGTATGCGATTATTACCTTCTTCTCGATCACGTTCAATTTTTGGATGTATTTTACCTTTATGATCCACGGAAGCGGCAGCATTTAAAAAATTCAAATCACTTTGTGGCTGCGAATAGGGTATTGAAATATTTTGGCCATATTGCATTGTATTATTAGCAGCGGAAACTGTAAGAAATTAAAAGAAATACGAAAAGATTATTAAAAATTGTTTTTTTTTTTGTTCAATTTCATTTAAAAGTTCTTTGGTTTTGTATAAAAAAATTAAATTTTCTTAAAATATTTACACATTGTAACTCCTGATTAATGCTTTACAGCGACTCCTTTTGCGATGTTAAATAAACTTTTTAAATATTTCTTTAACACACACACTTTCTTTCTTTCCTTATTCTTTTTATTTTTATTAACTTTTTGACACACTAAAAGCAAAAAATATTAAACATGAAACAACAATTTTTTAAGCCCAAACTGCCTGCTGCCGTTAACTATTACGTTACGCACTCACTTCAAGCCAACAAGCATTTGCCAACTGACTAACATTTGTTTGTTGGAGGTTGATTTTACCCAGCTGATATGCCGCTAACATGCTACTTACTTTAGCTCCCTATGTCTCCCACTCACTCTACTTTTTTGCTAATATTTCACTTCGTGTTTCGTAATGATGTTGTAGGCTCACACTCACACTTACATCGTTTCGTTTTGTAAAGTAAGCATACATATACGAACCAAACCATGAAGGTAAGGCGACAAGGACGACGCATGGATAATTTTAACCGGGTCTGGCACTGGCATATTAATGACAGTAATGGTAATGGCAACAGCAACAATGTTATCATAAAAGCTACAAAGTTTTGTGTTCTTTTTTTTTTGGTTTTTCAATCCCAAAGTAATACTCCCATCCTAGATCCTAAATTCCTTAATAGAGTTGCTAAAAATATGATCACAGTTGTGATATTTCAAAGAGAAAAATGTAAAATTTCAGTTAAAAAAGTTGTGGCCTCATATGGGGGACAGAAAATTCTTCTGGGCACAGAAGGAGACAGGCTTACGCCAAAGTCCAGTAAAAACTGTAAGATAGTGTTAGCCCTGGTCATTGCACTCCCCACATGATCCGAATATTAAAAACGTATGAAAATTAAATGTATTTTTAGGAGGAGTGTTCCCTTATTAGATGCGAGGCCGTGGTTCAGACTGCAGCTCAGACATCTCGAAAAGCAGTCCTCTGGCAAAAACTCTATGTGTCGGAGTCGACAGTAAACTGTAGGTCGCGCCATTCATGGATAAAATTAATACACACTACATGGGTGGTATGATGAGAAGATTGTAATCCTGACAATCCTGGGTTATAATGATCATATAATGCTATACGATTCAATTTCCTAAATTTTGCGCTAAAAAACACAATCAGCGTTTTGTTAGAGCCTACTCAACAACACTGGCTAACGAAAAACAGCAGAATCACAATCACATGTGCTTATAGCGGCATTTTTTTGTTGTTGTTGTTGTTGCTTCAGTTGTTGGTTGTTGCTACTGCTATTAAATTATTTTTTTCTTTTTCCTTTTTCTTTTTTGGAACCCAAAAAAAAATACGACAACAACAACAATTATACAAAAATACAACAAATATGTACAAAAAACGAATGAAACGGACCTATTCTTGGCCGATGATGTAGTTAACGAGAACGTGTGAGTGTATGCGTGTAAAACTCCCGAAAAACAGGCAACAATAAAATATACCCTTAAAACAAAGAGGGAGAGAGAGACAGAGAGACAGAGAGAGAGTCAAGGACGTTTGCAAGTATATATGTACCATACATAGACACACTAAATAACTACGTTTAGGTATACATATATAACTTGCGTAAGTAAAAGTGCGTGTGTAAGTAATTTTTGGGGATTTTTTTTTGCATTTTGTTCTGCTTGTTCTTTATCTTCACGAGCACATGGTTGTTAGGCACCTTGGTATAGACTCCCAAAATTATGGCCTCATCTATATGTAAAATACACATACACACACACACACGCACATACATTCATAATCCTTGAAATTGTTCAAATATTTAGGGAGTCATTCAAACGCAAGTGTGTATGTGTGTATGTATGTATGTATATATGCATGTATGTTGAGTACACAGTTAAAACACTTTCCCAAAATGCCGGTTGTTTTTTTTATAACCTTCCTCTTATCCTTCTCATGGTTTCTCTTGGTTTCTCTCTTGCGGTGTTGCTTTGCTCTTTAATATTAAATCACTTATTGAGTGCTGGTTGCTTTATGAGCTGTTGTTGTCAACTGCTTTAAAGGTATTTTTATACACGCAACACACACATACACACCGATTTTAAATAAGAAAAAAAATATTTGAACAAAGAAAATGAAACAAAAGAAGTAAAAAATGTACAAAGAAAAACAAGTATAAAATTTAACAATTTCTTCCGTGTTTCTTTAAGATGAATTTTGTTTCAATTTCATAAGAAATCAGCTTAAAAGGCAACGAAAAGAAATTACAAAACAATGTCAATAATAACGGTATTATCTCTTGTTTGTTTAAAGGATGCTTCCTATTCGTATGCTTATCTTAAAAGGTAAATTTTAAGAATCACACTAGTGACCATAGTTAGCTTTGAAACTTTCTGCTGTTTTTGGCAAACTATCGAATCCAAGGTATTGATTAGGATTGGGTCTAGTCCAGTCTAGTCTAGTCCTTCAATTTTGTGGGTTAAACACAAGAAGGCAAAAAAAAATGACAACAAAAGTTTCAATATAGGGATAAAAAGTAAACGATTACAAACGAGCCCTCCCACAAGCCTATTAATAACAAAGATAAACCCTCAAGGTTAGAAATTCTAACAGAGGCCTCAAGCTCATTGAAGAACTCCCAGATAATTGTCTTCTCCTCTGTATGTTAAGGTAGTGAACACAGAATGTGGTCGACTCTTTTAAACTTCAGCGCATTACCACACTTGGCTATGGCGCTCTTAGCAGCATATGTAGTTGGCTTTAAGTCCTTTATTCCTTATCATTTCTGCATCCGGGCGTGATCGGTTGACTAGAGGTGTTCTCAATGTATTACAGAGAGAATTGATTCTTAGCCGTAACACATAAGTGAGAGCAAAAGAAACGAAATAGAGAGAGTGTAAGAAAAGGGCAGCTTCGTAAGGATTAATACACATCAGCTAGCATCATTCCATTATAAGCCTTTGATGAAGCTGAATATTTGCTTCCAACAGAGTTTTAAGTCCTCAAAGAAACTCTCTCCATATAATAAACCTCTTAGAAAGCGGCGCACAGATAACTATCAGTGACCTAACGTCATTATATCTCGTAAGCAACCCAGTTGCCAATCTCACATTGGTCTTATTGTGTCCCAGTAGCACGAACTACACGCGCCTTACATCAGACCGACCCTATTGCCCTCAGAACCAACTGACTGTCAAAGAAAAATACGAAATAATCCACATTAGAAGAAACAGAGTCAGCCATGGCCTCAATGGCCATCAAACCAGTAAATAACTCCAACAAGAAATCAAATTCAATCTATAATGAAGCTCCAGCTCGTACCCACAACAAAATTGTGGATAAAGGTAAAGTATCTATCAGTGGAATTGAGTGTACCAGCCCTTATTGGGATAAACACCATCTCAGGAACCACACATACATATATTCTGTGGTTCTATTCATAATGGCTGTCCTCCTCAAAAGAGCGAAAAGACATGTCAGACTGACCGTTCAGGTAATGTTCTCCTGAATGTTGAACAATATAAAAAATAAGGAGTAGTTACGGCCTGTGAACAAATTTCAGAATGGTTGACAATGTTAATGACTCTGATTTTTCGCTTCTAGCAAGATTAAGTTGATCCTCATTCATGACAACCGATTAATCTCCTTCAGAAGAAAAATGTTTAAAAACTTTAATCGTTAAAAATAAAAGAGTTTACCCCCAATAAGCTAATCTATTAATCTTGGGGAAAAAGAAAACAAAAGAGACTATTTAAAAGTAAGAAGAAGCATTTGTCAATATTTGATGGAGAACAATTACTGTCAAAGACGCGTCAATTTACATTAGAAGTCAGCAATCAAGTACAATAATTAATCACGGGAAGTCTAACATACATATGAAGGCCTACACACTTAAAAATAGGAATAAATGGAATATGTTAACAAAAATATAGATATACCCTTATACATATATGTGTGTGTGTGTCTTCTTAAACTTAAAAAACAGATTTGGCTTCATTTTGCATACAAACATACATACATACTTATATACAAACAGACACAAAAGCAATTAAAATAAGTCTGAGACTGAGCACTCATGTTTTCCATGCAAACATAACCTAACATTTTAATAAAAACAATCAAGAAAAAGAAAAGCTTACACTATAGCAACACTAACGAAATAAAACAAAAGAGGAAAAGCAGAGAAAGAACGAAGAAAAAAAGCGAATAGTGGAACACGGCATTTCACTTTTCAAACAACAACTCACTTTCACATTTCACGAAGGAGAAAAACAAACACAAATAACAAAAAGCAGAACAACAACAATGGATAATAAACATAGGATATCGAGTAACACACTCGCTCTCTCTCTCTCTCACTTAATGTTAAAAGTTGTAAACACACCACCATTACCATGAAATAGGAAAATGAAAACAAAACCGAAACAAAAATAGCAAAGAGCAGTGTTAAAACAGTTTTTGTATAACAGAGAGAGAGCGATGGATAAATGTAAGCCAAGTTATCAACCAAACCAAACAAAACCAACAAACCTTGCAACCTAGAAATACTAACAGAGCAGAAAACAAAAATTATTTCACTTAAAGAACTATACTGATTGTTGAGTCATAAGGAAGTAGAAGCCACTCTCTCTCTCGCTCTTTGTTTTTGGAGCTCTTTCTCTCCCACATTTTATTTCAAAAGTGGAGCATGGCATAGTGTCAAAGTCATAACAACCGTAACTTTTAAATTGAGCAGAATCCTGTTTTGGTATGTTGTCGTTCATATAAAAATAAACAACAACCAACAACTACAACCAAGAGAAGAGTATTTTTTTTAAATACATGGCAAAGAAAAATAACTCAAACCAATAGAAAGAGAGAAAAAATAAAAATATTCACAACTATATTATTGGGAATGAATTTATTAATGGTGGAATCTTTTGTGTGGTAAGGAAGTGGAAGTGAAATGATGCGAGAGCAGGAGTAATGAGTGTTTGTTTGTATTATAAAAGAGTAGCCAGTAGATGGGAATGAGCCAAATTTTCGAAATGTTATTAAAGAGTATGATTACAAGGTGTTAACAGAGAAAGTACTTTTATTTTTAGGGACGAAAAACTGTTTTTAAGGAAGTTTTAAAGAACCTTAAAGAACTAAATTGTTTTTAAATTTATTGGAATTCTTGTGAATTAAAAACAATGTAAAAATTGAATGGAATTTTATGTAAAAGGATACTTTCTTTTAAACACCATTTTTTTAATGTTTTCTAACAAAGTAATTGAAAAATAAGTACTTTTTATGGGGTATGATTGCTTACTATACCCAGACAATTCTTTACCCAACAATGGTAAGAGTAACATTGTTTATGTAAATAATAAACAGAGAGTGAGAGTATATGTTAGAAAAAGAGAGTGAAAAAGATGAGTGTGGAGTGATAGAGCGAGAGTGAGTGCTTTTTTGTTAGTAAGAGCATTATTAGTGTTAAGTAAAGAGCATCAGTATTTGTAGGTAAAAATAAAACAAATGTAAACATACTATGCTAACACACACACAGAAATATATTTAAAAACTTACACATACTAATATAAGCATTCAATTACATGTTTACATATGCATACACACATACATAGATACGACATTAAATAAAGTCCATTAAGAGTGAGAGTAATTACAATGGCAACAAAATGGGGGATAGTAAAAATGGTAAATGATTTAAAAAACAACAACAGAAACACAAACATGCTGTGCACAAAATAGAGAGAGACAGTAATGAAAAGAAAGGGAGTTGCCATGCAATTACAAATAAAAAGTAAAATTATTATGATATATTTATTTCAAACAGTGAAATAGGGAAAAAAAAGGAAAATTATTACTTTTATTGAAGTGTAAGTGTAAAAATGTATGTATGTATGTATGTATGTGTAGGAAAGTAATTAAAAAAATAGTTCTTTTTCTTATGTACAGTAATTAAATACACACATCCATACATATGTATATACATATAATATTCATACATATATGTATACGTAATATATATATATATACATATGTACATACATATATATATTTATATATACATATATACAAATGTAAACATATACATACATATATATAAAAAAGTTATTGTGTTTGCAGGCATATACATATGTGGGTATATACTCGTATGTACACATGTATACATAGAGAGTCGCATACTCCTTAAATAACTTTTATATACCGTTTTATTAATGCCGGCATGGCGTTTTACATACCCATATGTTTTTCTGTACTCATAAGTACATACATACATATGCATCTGTGTATGTATTTACATATATACATAGGTATGTGTGTATATACTACATTGGTATGAGACATATGCCTGCAAGTATGAGTTGCATGGTTACATATCGATATAAATATGCTTGTATGTGAATGTGTGTATAAATATAACTGTAATAAAACCCCAATACTCTAGACTGTATTACAAACTCATTCTCTAACTCTTCTCTCCACTCACTTTCTCTCTCTCCTTCTCTCTCTCTATCTCTCTCTTTCTACTATTACAGTGTGTGTTCTTTTACCACACCACACTTTATTTTTTGTATGTAAACATAGTACACGTCCATACATACATACGTTTACATGTATTTACATATGCATGGATATATGTGTGTGAGTATCAGTATGTAGATAACAACTTCCACTCACACCAACTTAGTGAAGCATACATGCACATGGATGTATGTGTGTAACAGTGTTTAGTAGAAATAGTACACATGAGTAAGAGTGTGTACTTAATTGGGGGGTTGCTTTTTTGGGGGGATCGATATTCCAATAGAACGCCAACAAAAACAACAACGTTATTACAAAAAAAAGAGGAAGACAAAAACAATAAAAGTGGACATTAACTAACTTAATAAAGTTGTATGTTTTTCTCTCTATCTCTCTCTCTCTCATACTGTCTTTTCATTTATAAAATTATCATTTAAATCACATGGATGTGAGTAATTTTTAAGGTGGCCAGATTTAGTTTTTTAAAACAAATTTATTATTTAAAATAGAAAAATTATTTTATTTTCCCATTTAAATAATTAAAAACTATTATTTTATTCCATTGAGGATACAATCTATGACATATGAGTGTTTTATATTCGATTATAGATCACATGAATTATAAATTGATTTTCGACAGAAGGTTAGAGATTATGTAACCTGATCGTGGAAAAGTCATTTCAGGTGAGACCATTGTTGACCTCAAGGAGCTGAAGTGGTTTACATATGAATCACAAGATGATATAGTATCCTTAGGCTGAGTTATACAAACCCAGCAGCAAGCCTGCTATAAGGTCGTCTAGAAGAGGCCATAGACTCCTCTTTCTCCCTGACCCATCTTTTATAAAGGCCGTAGTAGAAGCAGAGTGAAGGATTAGAGCCAATCATCAAGTCGTTCTCAGAAAGCGAATCTAACCTAAAGAGAACATTCACCGTATCTCGAGTATATGTGGAGTATATCACTAAGTCCCGAGATATCTGATCTGCTGCAATTGTCAAACCAACAGCCTTCAAGACACATAAAATTTTGTATTTAAAATGGCTGAGCTATCTACGACCTTAAGAGTCTTCAAGATAACAAAAACCTTTTCCTGAAAAACGTAACAGTAATCATTTTGATCTAAAGTGAAGCTCAATTCTCCGATTCTTATAGAATAAACTCAGTCCCTGTGACTTAAGCCAGTTTCAACCCAAGGAGCATTGTGTCAAGAGCTGACTGAGAACAACTCCTCCTCACTCCGGTAATACTCAAGGAGAGAATTCTTAAGTGGCCATTAACAACCCGTTTATCGGATTTCGGCCTGCTTTAACACATTCTTCCAGGCGCCTTTGCTTCTTGCAAGCCTTCGCACACCAATAAGCGGATCGTCTGAATATCCTCTTGTTGGATCGAATAAGGAAATCATCGCCAACACAAATTGGACCGGATATCTTACGTAGAACTTTTCTCTTGAATACTCTCAAGGCTGTGCTTAATAGTGTCCTTGGTTCTGCGCCATAAAGAAGTAGAAGAAAAATATGAGCGACTTGTAGAGAGAGGTCTCCCCTACTTAATTGCCTCTTGAGGCCATAATAGCATTGGTAATTGAGACTATAATGGCAAGAGCGGCCCTACGCTTGACCTCCAGACTGACATCATATTTGCTGGCAACGGTAGAGCCAAATAAACAAATTCTCTGACACGACCATAATCAGGCAGCCATTTACTGCCCTCATTTACTGGCAGACCCATTTTAATTTATTCCCGTTCAATAGGCAGCAGTAGTAACATCTCGCAAAAGATTTCTTAGGAAAAATTTCTAAACAAAAATATTACGAACCAACCTTAGAGTGATCCACCTGGATAAACTACATTTGATATCCTGGAATAGTGACTTTATGAAATATTTACCATTCCGATGATTCCTATTCTATAAAACAAAGGTTTTCAATATAATTTGTGACCCTCAACCTCCAATAAATAAAAAAAAATCAATAATGAGGCCATAAATCATTTATGATACCCTCTATTGAGTAAATCATAAATTAAAAATGCCGCTGTGGTTGGAAAAATCTCGTTTTTTTCCTTTTTTTTTTTTGGGGGGGGGGGGGGAGAGGAGTGAGAAACAATACATTAGAATTATTAATTAATTTTACTTCATTATTATTTTAATTATTATCGAGCATATGAAAATACCACAATAAAAGCAATTTTTCTATTTCAATAGCAGGAGGTTTTACACATACAGTGCGTTATAATAGTAAAACACCATGAAATAAAATAAAAAATTCTAAAAAAATAAATTTTTTACTCTAATAATCTGAGGATTGGTATGTGATTAAGAAGTTTTTGGTCATCGATTGACCGATTGGCCTAACTCAATAAACCAAAACGTTAAGCTGGTAATTACTATCCTTGCAGGCCATTGTGGCATATCAGGTCGTTGACCTGCTACTCATGGATAAAATCAACACGCATAACATGGATGGTGAGCGAATCTTGGTTGTAATCCTGATTAAAATGCTGTAATGACCTATTAAGTGAGTCAGTAAGTATGTATAGTAATGAAAATGAGCTGGGAGCCATCGTCTTTGAAGGTGGGCAAAACCGCCTCCCCTTACTGTCTTTACGAAGAAGGAGAAGTAATTGATGATGCAGAGCACTCTGTTTTCGAATGTGCACGCTTGCAGAGCTATCGCTCTGTATTGACGTCGGAAATTGGAACGATCAAGGCCGCTAACATTTTCGGTGTTATGACTGCGAGCAGAGAAAATTGGGCCTCAGTAGCGAATTACGTGGAGCGCATTCTAAGACTGAAGATGAGAGATCTTGAGGCTGCAGAACAGGTAGGCACGCCGGCATAATTGATACTGGCACATGTGTCAAAGGAAACCGAAACGGGAACCTGGTCTAAAGGAATAGTGGAGACACTTAGATGTCTAATCAACTTTCGACACGCAATCCGGACGCGGATATGAACACGCAGGGGTCAAAGGGCCAAAAGGACTCCACTCCGAAGTAATACCACCGTAGTTCCGGAGTGGACACAACGAGTTCACGAGACGAGGGGGGAATTTAGTGGGTGAGGGCCCCACACACGGAGGGGTGTGCGGTGCGGTTAGGAACATTCACCCCTCCTCGGCGTAAAAAAAATCGTCTTCGAAGACGACTTTTTTATCAGAAGCCGATATTCTCATCCTTTTGAAGTTGTCTTATTAGCGCCATTACGCTGATTGCAGACGTGCATCATTGCGCAGTTGATCGTTCCCTCATTCTTTTTACATACCCCTTCTATTCCCGATGTTATCTTCTTTAGAAGAAACCCAATGGGAGGTTCCATAACGTTCAGCTGGTTTGCATACATTATATGGCCACACAAGTTCTACTTACCCATCTACCCCATACCTATCCGCCAACTTACTTTTAACCCTCGTATAAACAACGGGGTGTAAGAATTACAAACCTAAGCATCAAAGGAACAAGTTTCGAAATATAGCAGATAACACATAAGTTTGCATCCGGATTGTTTAGAGAGGCCTTTAAGAAGCTGCATTAACCATCTAAATTATCCTTATACATAGGCGACCCCTGACACCTGAAACTCCCAAAAGGAAAATGTCAACAGCCAACATCAAAAGATGGTCAGGCATCTCCTTCTGTAATAAGCAAATTTACTCACCGCTACACGCAGGACAACAATCCAATAATTTTCTGTAGACTGCATTGTTTTTTTTTATCAACCCTATCATTCTAGAACTTGCCAAATCACACTTGATTAATGAAACTGAAAGTTAGTAAAGAAAAAAAAAACGATTGCAAAGTATAAGAATGAGAGTTGTTACAAAACTATGCTGCTTAAATAACCAACACTATTCTCTGATTCCACTACCAATCATATTTAGTTTCCTTTCTTAAATACCAATTCACTACAATCTCCCAAGGATAGTAAAAAGGCATAACCAAGTCTTTTCTTTATTTCTTCTAGTTCCTCAAGCTAAAATGGGTAATTTATGTCTGTGTGTCATTATTTAGAGAAAGAAATTCTGGTTGGTAGACTCAATGTTTGTAAGCGACTGTCCAGCAGATAATGATTGCAATCTCCAAAGGCTGAAAGTACAGGGGTTGCATCGATGTTGATTTTCTTTTAATAGCTGAGCTTTTAATTTTTAATTAGAAAAATGTCCCTTTTTTTTGTGCTGCATTTCATTTCAATACACAATCGCGATTTCTTATCTTCCAACACCCTTATATTCATTAAAATGAAATACAGGGTGTATCCAAAGAAATTTGAACAAATTGGAGGGAAGAAATATTTTTTTAAAAATTACAAAGCATTTAAAAAAATTTTAAATTATTTTATTATAATACTTGGACCTATAGCCGTTATGTACAATAGGATCGATCCTTTTGTGGCAAACTTTTTTTGTACATTTCGAGCGGTATCTGGGGAGTAACATTGCTAATGCTGGTTTGCAAATGTTCCAAGGTTCTCTTATATAATCACAATCACTTCTGGATTCTCCGAGACGCAATGAAATCCAAAATACGCCATAATAAACCTCAAAATACGCCCAATTACAGAGAAGTCTGCGGAAAATATTTAACAGCTGGCACCCTTGCCAGGCTCGCAGTTTCGATAAAAGCGCATCATACGTCTATCTTATGATTTTACGCATCTGTATTATTCGATGGTCTGTGAGGAAGGTAAGGCCTCTGTAACTCTCTGTGCCTTAAGTCTACAGTGCCCTGTCAATAGACCGGGGAGCAACCTCAGGTTATTTCTGGATAGTCTGATGCGTGACTCAGATCTCTCCCATTAAACTTGCCATTTTTCTTTAAGAAACTGGTCAATTTTGAAATTTTATTAAAATGTATTGTGTTTACATTACAGAGGGAGCACCCTGTGCGTGTATGTCTTTGGTCACGTATTATGCAAAATGATGTTGAATATGTTATGGCAGCAATAATGCATTTTATCTCTCCCTCTCTCTTTTTGTCTTACTCTCATCACCTGCATTTTGTAGATTATTTAACAATTCAATTCAATTCCTCTATTTATTTTAAAAGGATTTCTTTAATTTACTTTTTTGCTTTCCTTTTCATTTTTTCTTTTTTCTTTTCGTTTTATTTTCCTTTTTTTGTTGCAATTTTCCTAGAAAATTTATTATTTACACTTAAAGACACTCACACACAAACAAATAATCACTAACACACACACACACTCGCATTTACAGGCGCTGTCCTGTCTATTGTTGTCAATAAATGTAAAGCAGAGAAGAGAAGAGTAAAAAAGAGAAAAGAGAAAAATTTGTGGAAAAACTGAAAATGAGGCATAAAGTTTAGGAGTTGAATTCTATACTCCTGTTGGCCCACTTTAATTGTGTATGTTAGAGGGCCTGGTTGGCTTGGTTGGCTTGGTTGGCTGTTTGGTTGTTTTACTTGGGCTTGCCGGGGGGATGGAGATGGTGTGTGACAAAAGTTCAATGCTCTCGGAAAAATGCAAAAGTTCAATAAAAGTTTTATTTTTTTTCCTCATTTTTTGCTACTCATTCTCTTCCTTTACATTTTCCCTCAAGGGGTGGGTGGTGGTAGGTTAATAATTACATATACTTTAAAAAGAGAGTGTAAATGTGACTGACTGACTGACTGTGCTCAGCTCGGGCTAAAATAAGAGGGACAAAACATACACGTAATCACAGGATAAAATAGAAAGTCGTTCGTTATCTTTGTAGCCTGGTTTGCTAATTTTAAAATGACGTTCTAACAAATAACCATAAAATATCACAGGCACAGGTATTTAAAAAGCAAAGAAAGCGTTTCAAAAAAAAAAGAAAAAAAGAGAAAATGTTGCTGACCCAGGCAATCATTAGTTTATGCACGTACATCCATACATATGTACATACTTATATGCACACAAAAAATATGCACGTGCCTATGTGTGTATGTATTTTCAGTATTTAAAAGGAAATGAGAGTTTTTAAAGATGGCGTTTAAATGTTTTCTTTTTTTTTGTTTTCCTTTTCAAGGAAATGAGTTGAAATTTAAATCTTGGCTTTTTGCATTCTTTTGTTTGTTTAATGTGGTTTCGAATTCAAAGAAAACTTGAAAGAAAATAAAGAAATTCAATAACTTCTAGGACAACCTCATCCACAAAAAAAATCAATAAAACACAAGAGAAATTTTAGAGAAGTATTAAAACTCTACTGAGTGTGATGACCAAGGTTAAACTAAACAAGAGATTCTCTGAGAAATAGGCAACGAAGTAGGCTTGACTAGGCAGACTTCAACTACATGGTAGATGTCCTGGTATTTCTTCCTCCTGCGACATAATGTTTACTCCTCTTTGTCTTCCCTATAACTTTTGCAGAAGTCAGAGGATCAGTACTTTCCACAGCAACCCGTAAGGCCGCTAAGTGTATTCCTTTGCAGCTTAACCAAATTTTCTATGCGTATTTTGTTGTTGTAAATACGATTCTTAATGTAGAAAGTTGCCCGTGCCGCCTCTAGTTAATTTAGGCGCTGCGCTCTTTAGTTTCCCGTAATACACTGTGACCCTGATACCCACGTGGTGAGTGTATTGTACCTCTCAGATCCATTATAGACTGGAACTGTCGTCATCATATGAAAGCCTAGTGGTCCTAATACCGCCTGGTCATCTGAAAGTTATCTCTCCTGGAGATAATTATCGTACCAGCCCATAAGACAGATACTTTAGAAGTTCTATAATGTTTCAGTATTTAAACGGAAGTGAGTTTTTAAAGATGGCGTTTAAATGTTTTTTTTTTTGTTTGTTTTCCTTTTCAAGGAAATGAGTTAAAATTTAAAAAGAAAATCTCGATTTTTTATTCTTTCGTTTGTTTAATGTGGTTCCAAATTCATAGAAAAATTTAAAGAAAATAAAGAAATTGAATAACTTGTAGGAAAAACTTATCCACAAAAAAATCTATAAAACACAAGAGCAATTTTAGAGGAGTGTTAAAACGCTTTCTTTATATGTAGAGTAAAATATATCCGTTAATTACAACTCACAATTATCACCTAAGAGTGATCTATAAAGATCTGTTCAGAGTCATTGGTGCGTTGTATCATACGATTGTTTTCTTACTACGCCATACGGATAGGTTATCCCTATAATTTCAGAATACTGTACCGTGTACAGGTACAGGTTTCAAGAATGTGTTCCGGTGATTCATTCTCATCATCGCAGAATCTAAATGGTGAGCTCGAAACAACTCCCGTTCTGAATAAGTGTACCCTAAGTCTACAGTGCCCTGTTAAAAGATCGGGGACCAACCTCAGGATATTTCTGGATAGTCTGGTACGTGATTCAGATCTCTTCTTATTGTAATTTCCCTACAAAACTTTCGATTGACTCAAACTTATTTGATTTGTGGAGACTCTCTGTCTCGTTTTATCTCCGTTGAGCATACCTTTCAAAACATCCGCTCCCACTCCACAGAAGGGTTCTGCAGCCATTAGTAGTGTGGAAGTTCGCTTCCTAGCAAGCTCACCTGCATGCTCATTGCAAAAATTCCAGCAAAGTTTGGAATCCAGCAGAAGGTAACTTTATTTTGGCTACATCATACGTATAAAACAGTGGGTAATGTCTTTTAACATTTGCGGGGCAGGAATTATGTTTATATTCCTTTCTTGCTCATCAAACCTAGTCTAACATTGGAATCCTTCAGAAACATTAAATTTTATAAAAATAATTGTACAGAGTAGTAGTCGCCGTAGTCTAGTAGGTAGTGTGTTCGCTTATTAGACGTAAAGCTCGGGTTCGAGCCCCAGGCCAGACAGTAAAACGAAATTCGAAAAAAAATATTTCTTCGGCGACTTCCTCTCAGCAGATTTCTGGCAATAACTCTGAGAGTAAATAAACCTGTCGTTCGGAGTCGACGTTAAACTGTAGGTCCCGCCACTCAAGTATAAAATTAAGGCACACAACATGAGTGGTGCTGAGAAGCTATGCCGTAATCCTGACTGAAGGGTTGTAATGAGCCAAAAAAAAAGGAGAAGAGTGGAATAAAATAAAAAACGAGTTAGAAATTCTAACAAAGACTACCTGTCACAGCCCATTGAAGAAACGCTAGCTAGATACACAGAATTTGGTCGACAGGTTCAGGATCCTCCGCATTTTTGCAAAGTCTGTAGAAAGTAAGACTGCTTGACTCTCACAGAGTGGTCTTTGCCATCGGCACCCAAATTCACGTTAAAAATCTACTAGTAATTCTTATAAATGCTCCAATTTGTATACACATTCAGTTCTAGAACGCCTAAGCCTTAATGTCCTGATGACTGTACAATCTCCTCCGCAACGACATAAAGTATTCAGTGATTCCCAAGGAAGGTCTAATTATCCGCTCGTTCGGAGTCGACGTTAAACTGTAGGTCCCGCCACTCAAGTATAAAATTAAGGCACACAACATGAGTGATGTGAGAAGCTATGCCGTAATCCTGACTAAAGGGTTGTAATGGCCAATTATTTATTTATTTATAATTGTACAGTCTCCTGCTTGTCCCGTAGATATCCTTATGGAAAAATGACTCATTAGTGTACAGTTAATCTCATTTGAAAGGTCTAATCATTATGCTTCCCAGAGCAGGATCGTTAAGAAAAGTAAGATTACGTACCATCAATCAATTGATTACAAACATAAAATTTTGAAAACACAATAGAAATAAAAAAACATTTTTAATTTGACCACAATTATAAAGAATACAGACTTGTTTTACTTCAAATATTGCCTATTGGGTTAGCAAAAATCAAAATACAACGCCATACAGTGATTTTTTACAATGTATGTATGTACGTGTCAGTGTATCTGTTGAGATGAACATAAAACTGGAACAATTAAGAAAAAATCCCTTTTAAAGAAATGCATATGCTTGTGTATAAAAGCATACAAGCTTTTTCTCGTAGTACGAGTACATGTACATATGTATGTACATATGTACATATGCATATTAATATAAAGAGAGAGAAAAAGAAAAAAACGGTAATTATAATTTATTGAGAAGTCATATTATATTGTATTATAAGCTAATACAAGAAATATTCTGTAATTTCATAAATAAAAGAAAACAAAAGCACAAAACAACTGACTGGACAGCAACAGCAACAGCAATAAAATAAAATAAAACAATACAATACAAGGAAGTGGTGTGATGTACTCGTATAACTCACCCTTGAAATTTTACTTAAACACACACACATGCATTAAAAACACTACTCTCACTCTTTTTACTCTCTTCTAATTCTAGCTATCACTCTCGCTTACTTTTAATTTTAGAAGAATTGTGAGAAAAACAAAACAATATATGTATGTAGTAGAAAACAGTGAAATTTAGAAAACATTCAAATCATAACAGCGAAAATCTTTTATTTAATCTAATGACAACAACAACAACAAGAACAATGGTGAAAAAAAAACAAAACTAAAGAAGAGCACTTTCGTTGTCATTGCAACAGCAATATGTACTGTGTATGATGGTAGCACAGCGGTATAGTGGTAAAAAAATCATGATAGAGAGAAAGAGAGTATAGGAGAGTGTAAAAAAGCACAACAACTAGAGTTCATTGCATTTTGATGCCAACAACTAAACAAACAAACTCAGCAGAAGCAATTGTAGCAGGGAGTAGCAGCAAAACAACGTTTTTTTCCTTGTTTTGTTTTCTATTTTCTGCTTTTTTTCCTGCATGGTTTTAAATGTTTGCATTTGTGTGTGTGTGCCAATGAACAAACCAGGGTGGGTGGTGTTTATGTTAGGCTATGAGAGTTGCGTTGGCTTGGTATGTGATGTGAAGCAGCAGTATAGCAGGCTTTTGAGAGCAATAGCAACTTGACATATACCGTTATATGTTGCACATTTATTTACGTTTGTGTGTATGCATGTTTAAACTTGATAAAATGTATTATTGTATGGTGGCGGCATACAAAAAAAAAACACACAAAACTTTTACGGGGGATATTTTTAATACAAGAGTTTATTGTTGTTGTTGTTGCTGTTATTGCAAATACATACATATGGTGGTGGTGGTGGTGGTGGTGATGGCGTTAGTAAAAGGTAATGAGTCAAAGCCAAACTCCTCTCTATTACACATACATACATATACGCATGCATAGAAATAACAACAACAACAACAACAGCAATAACAATACATATACGCAGAAAAAATCAATAAAATTATAATTTTTAAAGTCGACAATTTTTAAAACGACAATCATTTGTTGTTGTTCTAATGTTTCTCTTTTTTATGTTGTTGTTGTTGTTGTTCTATTGCTCTCTTCTCTTGAATATTTTTCTTGCTTTGCTAAGTACAAAGGCATGCATACATACACATATTGTGCATATGCACCCATACATTAACATACGCTTTAAGATTCTCCTCGAAAGTTTCTTTAGAACTAAACAACTACAACAACAACTAAGACATAACATAGAATAACAATAATAGTCAACATTTGCTTTGATCATTGCCTGACAAAGTACAACGAACACACACAGTGTTGCGATTACGCATAAAAAGGTGTTAAAAAAATATATTTCATAAAGTGGAGCACTATTTCAGATTTATTTGATTGGAAAAATCATTCTTAACAACCGAATAATGCTTTAAAACGGTTAAAACGTACCACAAAAGTAGAAATTCAAATGAGGACACTTTTTAAGCAGTACAGGGTGATTATGGCCTCCCCAGAGTGCAATTATTCTGAATCATGGGGAAAATCGCTGGTATCATCGAAGCGGAAGTCAATGTCATCGAAATATGTGGACAATTCAATTTGATCGGAATATATGGAGAACGGGTTACTATTTGACAGTCAGGCCGTCCTACGAGCACTAGCCTCTTATGTTTAGGAAAGCTACCTTCTACTGGATTCCAGATCATATGGGAATTGACGGCAACCATTAGGCAGATGAGTTGACGATGGAAGCCTAGAAGGGGAGCTTCCACAATAGAAAAATAGTATATTTTTCTTCTAAAAATGTGTTACGTTTTGCAGTTGAAGGCCTATTTACTAAATATGCACTTGTAACACTGTGCAGTAGTAGTACCATATGACGGCTTTAAATAACAAGCTCAAGAAATGTGTTTTACCTTTTGAAGTTTAAATTATAACACAACAATCGTATACTCAAGCTGTCGCTCTCTCCCACTCCCTCTCTCGCACTCTATTTTAATTACAAAAGAAAAGTTCATAGAACCTATAGAAAGAAGAGGGAGACCAAATAAAATTAAATTGAAATGGAAAAATAAATAGTGAAACTTTAGTTCTAAATAAAAAATTAAATCTCTTATTAGAAAAGCTTTGAATTCTAATAAGAGATGAGTATCAAATGGGGCTTTAAATATGTGTGTTCAACTGTTAAAACATATGTATAAAAAGCTGCAAATGATGTCTTAATTAATTTGAAAAAGAATAAAGAGAACAATTTTATCGAGAAACAAAAATAGAACATAAACCGTGTTGTCTTTTATCGATAACTGCATATTTATATGCAAATTTTTATTATTAAAGGACAAAAATTTTTTCATGATAACTGTATGTTTATAAAAGCAATGTTTATGTTATCGATAATTATTAAAAATGTTTTTCATGGTAATATAGTACGTTATCGATAACTGTATGTTTATAAAAGAAAAGTTGATATTTGTAAATGTCCACATACATGTTATCGATAATTTATGTCATCGAAATTGATTATCGATAACAACAATTTGTTTCTTAAAACTTTATGTTATCTATATCTGTAAGTAAGTATAATACTAATTTTTGTAAATATCTAATAAAATATAGAAAAATAATAATACATAAACAAATTTTTGTTATCGATAACTGTATATGTACTTATAAAAATTTATTATTAACAAATTTCATAACAAATATTAATAATTCTCGACAAATATCAAAACTGAAATAAAGGATTGTTATCGATAACTGTATGCTTTATTAACAAATTTTATGATTTAACTCTGCAGCCTACAGTTATTTACGTGTCCACTAGACACGTTCCGTTCATCATCAAAGATATTGAAATCAAAAACATACATACGTACATTCATATGTATAAATGGATGAGATATGGTCTAGAGGTATGCTTAGATTAATACTATCCTATAGGACCTCGACTTTTTACGTAATGGGTAAAGAGCTGTTAAAATTTGATGAATTCTAGTGCGAAATTTAATGTTTAAATTCATTCGTATATGTACATATGTATGTATGTATATAAAAACCTTTGCTTAAAAAAGTTTTTGTTTTATAAATATTAATTAAAACGTAAGTCAAATCAAAGTAAAAAAAAAAAAAATATACTTTACTTACCATTGGGATTATTCTGTTGAAAGTGATTGCCATTCGTCTGATATCGTTGAACATGATTATCGGCTACAGTGGAGCCGGGCACGTTGCCATTAATACCGGGTGTTGTAAAAGCACCCGGCGATTGGGTGTCATGGCCAAATTTGGCAGCAAACTGATGAATGCCCGAAAACGGACCACCAAACGCAGAGAAATTCATTGTAAATTAACACTTACGCACGCACGCACACACACGCACCCACGAAAAGGGACAAGCACAGGCACGCACAAGAAAACAACAACCGGTGTTTATTATTTATGGACTTTAATTTAATTGAGAGACACAAATTATTATTTAAACTCAGTTTCTCTTTTACACTCTATTTGTTGCTTACGTTGAATTTATTGATCTTTTACGCACACATATGCAAACTCATGCCTTTACCACACTGGCTTTATAACTCATAAAAATATTTGTTATAATACTGTTATACTGCTGGTATATTAAAAATCTATATGTAAAGACGAGTTACATTGTATGTAAGTAAGAAGGTAGTAGTTGTAGTAGTAACACTCATATATGCATGCGTATGTTGGTATCTTTGAATGTGTGTGTATATAATAAAATAACTTTCGTTTTCTAGTGTATATTGTGGTAGTAAAAGTTCTTTTTTTTAGCCTGCAACTATACTTCGGCTCGTTATCCTGCTCGTTGTAGTATTAGCTGTAGTAGTAGTAACCACCAGCAGCAACAACAACAACAACTGTAATCTCTGTTAATAATAACAACGACAACAATAACTTCTGCAGACAACGATGATGACAAACGTCGTCGTCTACATTGATAATAATAATGAATATGATGGCTTGGCTGCTGTTGTTTATTTGTATATGATAGTTTTTGTTTTTGTTTTGTTTTTGAAAATATGGTGAGGAGTTTTAAAAATGTTTCTTTTTATTTTCCGTGTTTTATTTTTATTATTCACAGAGTAAACTTATGGTTAAAATTCTATTTAACGTTGCTTAAATTGCTCTCACTTAAACACATTTTTTTCATTCACTGTGATTTTTGTTTTTCTTTCTCCGTTAATTTTCTTTTTTCACCACCAGCTTATTTGTAGTGTGTTGTGCAAGCTTAACTACTCTTTTATTACTGTTACGTTTGCCATTTAAATAAACACAAACAATAGAAGTTTACTATTAAAACTTCTTATACTCTTTTACCATTAGTCGTTTTTGTTTTGCTTTTGCTTGTTTTTTTACTTGTGTGTATTTGCTTCTCTTTTTACTTTTTTACACGTATAATACGTACTTTTGCAAACACAAATAAAGTGAGAGTTGTTGGCGTGCTTTTTTCCCATAAAACATTTCACTTTTTGAACCATCACTTAGGCTGCGAGAGAGAGAGAGAGCGCGAGAGCTTAACATTGTTAAGAGTGAAAAATAACAAAGAATGTCTTTTTTCTTACCCACTCAACAATAAAACACGCACACACACGCACAAAAGACACCACCTGGGGGGTGGTGGGTTAAGCAGGTTTTTATAGTTATAAGTTGTTAGAAAAAGAGAAAAATAACCACAAAATATATATTTTTGTACGCTTTTCTATTATTTATTGTTATTGTATTTGTTTTTATTGATTATTTTAAAAAGTTTTAATTTCCTTCTCTTTAATATCGTATTTTTATTGAATGATTAAACAGACAGAGAGAGTTTTTTTGTTGCTTGTTTATTTATTTTAATACAAAAATAAAGAATCACTCTAAAAATAAAAGTCAACACTACTATTTTACAACACAAACCGAAAAGCGTGCAAAATAGCGACTAACTAAGCCGAGCGCCGACACCAAACTAATAACTTTTCTATACAAAACACTTGCTTTCAATTCATATGTTTGTGTGTTTGTAAGTTTGTGTTGTTTAACAGCAAAAAAAACAGCGGCAAGAGAGCTACTACCACCAGACCATTAAACACCCACCACCCTTTAAAAACATGGAAAATAAAAACCGGAAACTTCATACTCTCTCATGTAATAATACTCACATGCATAGTAACACAAACACACTCAGGCTACAGCACGTACAACCATAATGTTACTCATGCTATTGCTCTCAAGCAATGTTGTCAACATATTTGGGATTTTTAACGATTTTGAAAAAATACAGAGAGGATGTAAACTTTTTGCGTCATATTTTCGGTTGCGATAGCTATTAAATAAGTTAAATTAATTATCGATAACTATAAACCAATGTTATAGATAATTTCTTACCTAAAATTCTTATTCATAACTATCTGTATATTAATCGTATTGTGAACGTATTTGGTAAGAATTTTAATTTGCATTACTTATTACAGAAATTAAATTATTTATCGATAACTATCCTAATTAAAATTTATGCTATCAGTTATTACTTACTTATTACTCATAATATCGCTCATTATTTATAAGGAAATTTTTTTATAACTTATTAATAGCTCTTGATGTATGTATGTATGTACATAGTTTTGTTATCGATAACAAGCTATACAAATTTCCTTTTCAGAAATATTATTAAAACTAAATGTCTATATATGTAAATAAATAAATTTATTAGCTAAATATTTATGTTATCGATAACTATGTATGTGCAGTTGTATTTGTATATATATATATGTGCGCACTAAACTTCTAATTGATAACAGTATATATAATTTATCAGAAGATATTTATATTATTGATAAATGTGCGTATATGTGGAAACTTTAGTTTCAAATGTCAATGCTTTTCAAAAAACACACACATGCAGACACAAAAGTCTAAAAATCACTTTTTAAACGCTTAATTAACATCATAGCATTTTAACTCATGCTCACTCACATTTACGCACATAATCTTTCTCTTTTAATGAAAAAAATATCATAACCTCCTCTCCCCCACCTTAGGCATAGTATAGTACTAATTCCTCTAAAACACACTCCTACACACATACATACAAACATACATAAGCAACTAAAAAAGATCCTCCCTTACTTTTTGAAAAAAAAAACAAAAACAACTTCATACACGCATTGGCGCCATCTCATTTTGTACTGAGAAAAACTTAAATGGAGACAGGGTAGCAAAACAAGGGAGCAAAAGTTTCAACTCCTCTCTTTTTACCAAACAAAACAAGAGTGTGGTTTGATTGCTCTCTCCCCAAGCAAATGCAATTTTTCATCATACAAATGCAATAATTAAGGAAAAAATAAGAGAAAAAAGGGGGCCTCTTATAAGCATAAACTTAAAATGCATGTGTACATTAACATGTTAATTATTGTTGTTGTTGTTGGGTCTTTAATGCTTTGTTTTTAAGCATCCCCCTGGCAGAAGTGAAAACAAAGTAAAAAGAGGGAAAGAGAGCGAGAGATTAATTATTGAAATTAAAAATCAGTTTTATTCATTTTCTCTTTTCATTATTTGTTTTGTTGTTTTTTAGTTTAAAAATAAAAGTGTTTTATTTTTGTATGTATTGAAATAGTACATAAACTAAACAGTATACATATATGTACGTATGTACATAGTTTATTATATACTAACTCCTAAAAGCTTCATAAACAATGAACTCATACACACACATGCATATTTATGCCCAAGCTTAAGAGTTTTATTATTATTATTGTTGTTGTTGTAATTTTTCTGTTTTTAATAGCATATTTTTTGATTTTTGTTCTTCCCTCGTAAGTTTTATGTATTCTCCATCATTTATTACTCTCATTAGATGTTGTTGTTATTTGTTTTTCTATGCCTTGTCGTATGCATGCATAATTTAGTATTGTTTTTGTTTTCTTTGTGTACGTGTGTGTCTTTGCAATATTAACAGAGCATGAGTGTAGTTTTGTTTTGTTTATTGTTTTTGCATTTGCTTTTGCTTTTAGTCCATATTGTTAGAGAATGGGAGAGTATTCTTGAAACTGTATGAAGTGAGTGAGTAACAATAACAGTTACAGTTAGATTTTTTGCTATATATTTAAATAAATTGAAACAAATCTAAGATTTTGTGCTCAACGTTTATCAAACAATTTTTTATTTTAGAAAAAGGACTCAATGTTCCCCAAATAAAAGTACTGTTTATTAACCTTTACATGAGTTTCTGTTAACATTCAATTTCAGACGATTAGAAATTTGTATGAAAACCACTCAATTTCTTTGATATTTTTGAGTTGTTCTCATATAAGCATTCGATCGTTTACGTTTGAGTAGGGACTATAAGACAAGATGAAGGTATGTTTGTATGGAAAAAAAACTCAAACAAAATTGAGTCTGTTTGTACGAAAAAAAACTGAAACAAAATTGAGTCTGTTTGTACGGGAAAAAAACTCAAACAAAGTTAAGTGTTTTACGTCTGAAACCAATCGTCTTTCAGAAACAGGCCCTAAGACGATCGAAAATGTTTCCACCTCCTTTTGTAAGCCGAATCATTTCAAACTATGGACAATTTTTATGAAAATAACTCAAAGATATTTGAGTAATTGAGTATTTTCATTCATATTTCAGTAATCAAGTATTTGTCTTATGATCGTCTGAAATCGTTCTTATTACAAAATCAGGTGGTATATGAGAAGCTCTCTAATACCCTCTTACTTCTGAGTTATTTTCACGTAATCGATGTGAAATTTGGTTTTTCCGGATACAATAATAATGGCACAATTCGCCAGTGTTACAGTATAAATGTGGTAGTACCGACGAGTGCCGTACATTTTTGGGAGTAACGGTATTTGTGGTGAATTTCAATTTAATTCAACACATTTCCCACAACTTAAAATTAAAATCTTCTTTGTTCAATTTTTAAAAATAATAAACACAAAATATGCACTTCAGTTATAAAAAACAACAATAATTTTAACAAAATGTAAATAAATTTTTAAAGTCCCCTAAACGACCTCCAGTGTTTTTATGGGTTTATCCCCATTCCTAAAAAAATTTTCATTGCATTTTCAAAAAATTAATCCCCATTTTAGGGAAAAATCCCTCAACCTGACAACACTGATTTCCAACAAGTGAGAGCAAAACATCAACTGAAAATGAGAACAACAAAAACACGTGTTAACTTTCAAAGAGGTTACCAGACCTCCAAAGATAACAAATATTACCACTAATAGCCGCACAAATACGAAAATATTACAACTCTGTTCACTTTGAGAAGAGAAAATGAGAACATTCTTCTGCTGACTTTCACGCTGAAAGCATACGGTGACCGCTAAAAATTGACTGTGAAACCAATAAGCAGTGGAAAGACGGCAGGAAAAAGTTAATTTTATAATAAAAAACAAACGCGTGGTGTGCATAATACAAATTAATTAAATAACAACATACCTTAAATAAATAAAGTGTTGTAACAACAATAGAACAAATCACTGGCACAGCAGCCATATTCAAAGTTACACTCGAGAAAATTAATTCGTTTAAGTTCCAAACAGTAAGAGAAATCCTTTTTAAGCACAAAAATGTTGGAGAAAATTAACGAACAGAAAAAGGCGCTGGCGCTTAAATTATTTGAAATCAATGCATTTAAATTTGGTGATTTTAAAATGAAAGTCGGTATCAACTCTCCCGTCTACTTTGACCTTCGTGTCATTGTCAGTTATCCGGCAGTGATGGTAAATAACTTGAATTAGTTAATTAACCTCTCTTTTTTCATCTTTTCTAAATTAATATCAACTAATATAAGCGCCCAAATAATGCTCGGCATTCTGTCGTTTGTGACCTTTTAATTCCAGCAAACTGTTTCCGAATTGATCATTGATTACATCAAAGAACACGATTTAAAAGCTAAGCATGTCTGTGGTGTACCCTATACAGCTCTACCGTTGGCTACTATTGTCTCGGTCCAGCAGAATATACCCATGTTGGTAAGACGCAAAGAGGCCAAGGCTTATGGCACCAAGAAGTTAATTGAAGGCATCTATAGTGCCGGTGACACGTGTCTTATTGTCGAGGATGTCGTCACTTCCGGTTCAAGCGTTTTAGATACCGTTAAAGATCTCCAAAGTGAAGGTATTGTGGTCACCGATGCTGTTGTTGTGGTCGATCGTGAACAGGGTGGTGCTGGGAATATTGCCAAAAATTCAGTTCGCATGCATTCTCTATTCACATTGTCTTTCTTGCTCAACACTCTTTTGGAAGCTGGTAAAATTAGTCGTGACACGGTCGAATCTGTGGCCAAATATATTGCTGCTGTACAAATTGATGGTGATGGCAAGTTCTTAAATAGTAAAGTTGAAGTTGGTAAGTAGCAAAAATATTAAATTGTTGTTATTTGTTTACATATCTCAAGGCTAAAAAGTTAAACACACCATTTCCAGTTTGATTTGAAATTATAGGTGGCTAGCAATAGCACTTTTGTTTTTAAAATATTTTTTAAATTCAACTAATGTTGCAATTTATCAATTCGTTTTCCTTAAAATGAAAACCTAAACCACAGGATTTGCCAATACTAGAAAGTGTTTGACCATGAAAAGTAGTGGAAGTTTACTTTCATCGCTTCTGTGGACTTTGTGGCAGTCCGATTATTCGCAGCAACATAGGAATATTATAGCTAATCGTTAGGAGATTGCATTGAGGAAGTCAAATGTGAATCCAATGACTTTGGTCTTTATTCGGAAACAACTGAATTTGTATTCTTCAAAGATTTCACAAGATTCCTAAGTAGAGGTCAATCTTAACATTTTGGATATTTGGATTTTTACTAATACATTACGAGGGTTTTCAAGCAAGTCTTTACTCTCAAAGAATAACAGGTCTGGTGGGTCCTCTACAATAAAAAAAAAACTGTGGTTCTAAGTAGGACTGGAATGATGCAATTAAAAAATGAAAAATTTATCTGTATGGCCTTAAGTTTGGTTAGCAGGTATAGCCCTGGAGAATACAATATTTTAATTGTACAAATGTCTCTCAATTTATTGTAATTATGTTTACAATATCAACCTTAAAATCATTAACTAAATTATGTGCCTTTAGGGAAAATTATTATTTGCTTATGGCCAATAAGTTTATTTACCTAAAGCTTATCCATTCATCAACTCAATAAATGATTGTGATACTTTTATTTGCTTAGTGTCAATCAACAAAACTATGAGTAAATGAAACACAGTTTGTAAATGAAATGGAAGGTTTCAGCCTTTTCCATTTTTTTTTAATAATTTTACAGAAAAACAAAGGGAAGGAAATTTATTTTTTATTTGCTTCTATTTTTGAGCCCAGCAACTATGTTGAAACAATGAAAATATTAATCAAACGTTTATTTTACAAAATTCGCACTCTGGGAGGTTGTTCATTTAATGTAGTACAACGTCGTCATCAATTTCGCGGGCCATAGGTCAATTTATGCTTCTAACATGGGCAGTGTGCGACCAATGCACTGAAATTTTTTTCCTCAAATATCTATATTTACGCTAGCTTTTCTTATGAGATTTTCATTGAATGAGTGTTTGTCCAGGAGATTATTAGCATTGTACGTAGGTTTTTATTAAATAATGTTTTTTTGTAAACTATTGTTACAATATTTGCAAGCCAAGTTTCATATCCGTGTAGCAGAACTGGCTCAATACATGTCGAAACTAATTCGAAATTTATAGAGAGACCTTGACATTAGCAACAACTCCGTCGTTTGCTATCATACTCCCTAGATAATGGCACTCCATTACTTGTTCATTATCAATCAAGTATTATCAAGTATGAAGTCGCCGTAGTCTAGTAGGTAGTGTGTTGGCTTATTGGACGAAAAGCTCGGGTTCGTATCCCAGGTCAGACATCAAAACGAAATACGAAAAAAAATATTTCTTCGGCGACTTCCTCTCAGCAGATTTCTGGCAATAACTCTGAGAGTAAATAAACCTGTTGTTCGGAGTCGACGTTAAACTCTAGGTCCCGTCACTCATATATAAAATTAACGCACACAACATGAGTGGTGTGAGAAGCTAGGCCGTAAGCCTGAGAAGCTAGGGTTGTAATGGCCAATTATGTATGTATGTATGTATGTATTATCAAGTACAGCAACCTCTGACTCCTGCTTTCATACTCCCTAGAAAATTACTTTCGATTACTTGTCCTACTCACTCGTTATCAATCGTTAGATATTTGTCTGATGTTTATTCATGATGTTCTTATAACAGTTTGGTTGATTCCCGATGTCTTGTAGATACAGCTTTGCTTGAGTTGACAATGTTTAGAGTAAAGATTCAATTGTCGTGGAAACGTGTTTATTGGTGTTGATTGTAAACCCACTTTGGCAGATTATCTTAACAAATAATTTGTTTAAGCCTCCATGCTATAATGGGAACTAATTTTCATTACAATTAAGAGATGCTATGCCTTTATCATATGATGCCTCTTGGTTTGTCTGTGGTAGTACGCCTTGTTACTGTACATTTGAAGTTGACATTTCTGCCATACGACATGCATATATTGGGAGGAATGCTTCAGGAGTGCTTCCGAATGTTTTATAATTTTTCTTTTTTAAATTAATAAATTTGTTTCGCGTCAAAATATGCAAAAAGAAATTGAATATTAATCAGAAATTGTCAACATCATTTATTTTGGCCAAATTATGTTCTTAATTCTTATAATAAAAGCCTAAATCATGTGTTGAGGAAGATTGTTAAAGCAATTATTATGAAATGTAATAAAACTTATGATGTTAACCTATATTTATTTCAAATGGTGTAAACAAAATGGCACTCCTTTGTTTTATTCGATTTAATAGGAAAAAGTGTCACATTTCTCAATACCCCTTTAAGCCGCTATTATAAAATGATTATACAACACAATATTGTAATATTCTGTGAAATTAACTTTAATATTTAGAAATAAACAAACAAATATTGGTTTTATTTAGACTTATTACATATAGAAACATATATTTTTTAAGCACAACTGGAAAATGGTGTAAGTTCTCTATTCTTTTATATTTATCTAGAGTACTATACTAAGATTAACTAAATTCTGCACTCGTTTAGGTAAGAGTTAAATTATAAATTCAAGTAAATTAGAAAGTAAACATTGGTTCGACTCTGTAAAATAGAGCTATCGTATGCTTAATAAAAAAGCAAGGTTTACAAACATACTAAAAGAGAAATAATTTAAATTTTTTATAGTTTTGCGGAATTAGCAAATTAATTTGATTTAGAATTTACAATCTGTTTCTGTGAAACAAATGACTCAATGATCGTCTGAAATTGCTTGCCGTGCAGTGAAAGAGCGCGGTGTATGAGACCTTGAATGTTTTTTTTTTTATACGAGACTTTTAGACGTATAAGTGTGTGTACGTACGTTACATTTTTACAACAGAAACAGGCCATTAAAAATTTGTTTGTAATTTATTTCATTAACTAATTGCTTTGATTAGATCTCGCACACATGACCCCATTCGAAAAGTTAGAAGAAAGTAGCGTTTTTGTTATATTTTTATAGATTTGCTGTTACGATTGCTAAAAAAAAATGGCGTTGTTTTCTTATCTTTTGATGTTTAGTTTTACTTTTTCGTGCTCTGCTCATTTTATTATATTCTTTCTCTCTTATTCTCATGCTCTTTCTTTTCTCTGCAGTCAATGATTTTGTACGCACAAAACTGTCTTTCGAAAGTCGTGCCAATTTAGCCAAATGTGAGTTGGCCAAACAATTGTTCAATTTGATGGTGAGCAAAAAAACTAATTTATGCTTGGCCGCCGATCTAACCAAATGTCAAGATGTTTTGGAAGCAGCCGATAAATGTGGTCCCTATATTTGCGTATTGAAAACTCATGTCGATATTTTGGAAGATTTCAACGATCAATTTGTAACCGATTTACAAACGCTAGCCAAGAGACATAATTTCTTATTAATGGAAGATCGTAAATTTGCCGATATTGGCAATACCGTCTCCTTGCAATATGGCAAAGGTTTATATAAGATTTCAACCTGGGCAGATTTGGTGACCGCTCATACTCTATCGGGTAGAAGTATTTTACAGGGCCTTAAGGCCGCCCTCAAAGAAGACAGCTCCAAAGTACGTGGTGTATTTCTATTGGGTGAAATGTCAGCAACTGGCAATTTAATTGATAACAAATACAAAGAAGCTTCCGCAAAAATAGCTACCGAAGGTGCTGATGTTGATTTTGTAGCTGGTATGGTTTGCCAATCGACAACCTGCTTTGCTTTCCCGGGTATTGTGCAATTGACACCTGGTGTTAAAATCGACGAATCAGGCGATCAGTTGGGCCAACAGTACAATACTCCCGAACATGTGGTTAAGGAAAAGGGCGCTGATGTGGCTGTAGTGGGACGTGGCATTTTGGAGGCTAAATGTATGGAAAAAGCAGCTGCTTTGTACCGTGATCGCTTGTGGGCTGCCTATACTGATCGTCTAGCTAAATAATAATCTAAGTTAATTGTTTATTTCTTTATATCGTTATTTTGTCTTTTTTATACATATATAAATTCTTATCATGTAAAAATGTTTACTCCCTTCCTCCCCGTTCCTTAATCTTTTTTGAAAGACCGTTAAACGCATTTAATGTGTACCTATTGTCTTAATGCACAAATTATTCTTAATTCATCTAACAAAGGAATTGTATATTTTTTCTACAAAAGTCTAGTTAATGTTCACTCCAAGGCGTTATACAAATTAACATATTAATAATAAAGCATTTACCTGTGTATATCTTAAGATTTATCAAATACATACATACCTATATTTTCTGTAGAATTTATAAAAGTTGTATATTTTTCGTTTTTTTGTATTTTAAAAGTACCAAAATATACATACACACGTAATAAAAAAAACTAATAATAATACATTTTTATCAAATGAAATTAGTCCATTTTAATCACACGTTTTGAAATATACATATCATCCAACATCATCTATCAAGTCGAACTGAATTTAAAAAGTATACGTAACCAGTTACAGATTCACACCATACCATGTGAAGAGGCGAAACTAACGATCAGAATGATCAGGGAAGTGCACAAACGGAAAACAGTAATCTCCACCTTCTTGAAGACATTATAACAATGTACGCCGTTGTTAGACTCCATTTTGGTTGTAATGCAGCTCTTAACCACTTGGCCTAACGTCTTTATTGCATATTTACTTTAAGTCTGCTCTTCGGTGAACTAATGTTTAGCTTTCCCCTTATTGGTTCGTACATCTGGTGATGTTTGTGTCATCCTTAATTTGTGACACCCTCAGCTCTCTCGTCACATACGTAATCGATGATAACTCTTGTATATGGCACCTTTTCCCGTTCACTGATGATGAATAAGTGGATGATTCATTTTGGTCAAAAGAACGCTATATTTGTCTCCCAGATTTAAACATAATCTCGTTTTCCTACCGATAAAAAAATAGCACCAACTCTAGCATAAGATTTACATCTACTCTGAAATTGAGTGTAATTAGCTACGATGTATCAAAATGTATTCGAAAGATGAATCTTTTGTCCAAACAAGCTGAAGATTTGAGCGAATTTTTTCACTGTCTGTCACTAACGAGACTCAGCCGCGCAATCTAATGATCTGCATCCCATCAAAACTTAAGGTCTAATTGAAGCAAAGCTCTTGGCAATTTGCTCAATATGAAGCAGTCAATTTAATGACATTAGAAGTACTTTCGTAATTGACATAAGGTCAGTTAATCACGTTCCAGCTTTTTTGATCGAGCTGTTGACACCTTTTCCACTCTTTGCAAAGTTATGGATTAAATTACCATTTTAAACAATCCTACTAATAAGAAGCTTTGTATGTACTCGCTTAAACCTTCGAGTCCGGAGACTGACAACTAAAATTTTTTAGAAATATCTGATTATAACAGCTCTACTGTATTAAGAGTTCTTTTCTGCAGATAATAATAAGCAATTAGCTTGCAAGATTGATGTCAATTGATGGTTAGTTGGAGGAATTGAGTCACCTCGTTTGGTCTCTACCAGTAGTGAGAATTACTGGACCACGAGGATTTTGATGACAGGCAGAATAACGGTTTATGGTACCTGAAATAATCCGTTCTCGATAACAGTATAGAATGATAGAACAGCTAAATCTCAACTGCTGGATTATGGATGGATCGAGATCGCCTGTATAATTGCCTCTCACTTTATGCAATCGCAGAGGAGTGTTCGTTGCCACCCCTCTAGCCGTCTATGACTTCAATGGACGCCAATTGAATATAATTTATAATGCAATTAAAAGCTTCACTGATTTTAAAACACATTTAGTTGATAATTTTCAAAATAATTTTTTAAATTAGTTTTTTTTATTTAAAAATACGAATTTGTTCTATACGTTATTATTTGTTTTTTATATAAATTAATTTAAAATTTCAATTGAATACATTGTTTGGTTAAATAATAATAATAAGAAAAAAATTACAAAAACAAATTTAATAAGAGGCTAATGTAGCCAAAGCATAGCCAGTATCATTGGATAAGTCATCCTGTAAGAAAAGAGAAAGAAAAAAGAAGCATATGTATATGGTTTTAAAATAACGGCAGCTTGATTTTATTGTTCAACTTTTAATAGGAATAGAATATGGTGATGAGATTTGTAATTTTAAGTTTTTTGTAGGTTTTTATTAATAACTTACATGTGGAACAATTTTATTTAATATTAATAGAAAAAGAAATACATGGTTTTTAATCATAATACAATATAAATTATTAATTAATTAATTAATAAGAAGCTAAAGCAACCAAAACACGACAATAATCACCAGATAAATCATCCTGCAAAAAGAAATAAAATTCAAGTTCAAATGAAACTCCATTGATTTTAATTTTTTTTTTTCATTTTTTGGTTTTTTTTCTTCAATGAACAATAAAATTTTTATTAAAAACAAAATGTTTTTGGTTAATTTAAAAAACAAAACACTTTGCAAAAAGGCACATTTTTTTTGTTTAACAACTACACAATAACAATGCACGACATTACAATACAATAAAGGAAGTATAAAAAAAATTAATTATTTTTTTTTTTTGGAAAAATGAATACAAAATACTATTGAGGCGGGCGCATATGTATTTAACACTTAAAATAAATCTATTGAAAAAGCATTTTTATTTTGTCTTTCCCCTTTAATAAATACAACTTTATGTATATGTTTTTTTAGAATAAAATTTGGAATTATGTTGGCTGTTTGGCTGTATTTTTCTTTTTTCGATCGTTGGGTTTTACCAAGCCACCAAAGTCTCTAACATGTAACCGATATCGGTTTCCAAATCTTCCTGTTAATTTTGATTTCGTTATACAAATGAGAAGGAAGAAAAATAAAAGAAAAAGGATAAAACAGTTTTGAAATCTCTAGTGATTACTTATGTGTTCGTTTTTAAAATTTCTGTTTATTTTTTTTTTAATTATTTTAAATAAATAAAATCCCTTTTGTTATTATTGATAAACAGAAAAAGATGAATTGATGTTGATTGATATACGAGATTGTATATCCATAACGATTAATCGATATTAAATGATTTTAATTTTAAAAGAAAGAAAATGTATGTATAAAGGATGTGTAAGAAATGTGCGAAATTAAATAAAGAAATTCTTTAAATTAGTTGGAAATGTTTTGAGAAATATTTGTTAAAAAGATTTTTGTTAAATTCATATAAATTATTAGAAATTTATTATAAAATGCATGCATGTTTTACTGTGTGTAAATAAAGGAATAATTTGAAAAGACAAAATAATATAAAATACTGATTCAATAACCATCAATAATAGAATTTCTCCTTTAATTCAGAGGTATTATAAGCATATGTCCTATCTCTGTAATTTCCTATCCTAATCTAATAATAAATTACATCCGATTACCCAAGCGAACATAATCCAAACTGAATATTAGTGCGGACACATATCCACAGTTCCAGAGTACAGAGTAAAAATTGTCGAAAATGTTCAGAGTATTTTCAAAATGGAACATTTTCCGAATACATTTTGATACCTCGTAGTTAATCGCACTCCATTTAAGGATAGATGTAAACCTTATGCCAGAGTTGATGCCATTTTTTTATGGAAATGAATACGACAACATATTAAAAGCTAGAGGAGCTAGGCTTAGTGTCCTTTGGGCAAATTGTTTACAATAAACCTCTCAGCAAGTGTCACCCAAGTACGTACAGAAGGAAACACATCACACGACAAAGTGGGAACAATTGAATCTTGAATTGTCTCTAGAACTATCCAAATACTAAAGGTACTGTTTAAACCGAAATAATGGATATAAAAACTCTATTGACTAGAGAGTGTATACGCCAAGGATGCAGGATATCAGTGAGACATATAATAGTTGCTCTTAGTTCCTGGACACGGGAACATTAAAGGTAACAACATAGCTGATACAATAAATAATTAGTAAGAGTGTCATTTCTCTGCAGAGGAGCAAATAAATGATTACATATAAATTGTACACACTAGCAAAGGAAAGATGGGAAAATGGACAAATCTGACTGAATAGAGGCCAAACAATGTGGATATAGTCGTACATATGTATGCAGAATAAAATTTTTATTAAACCTTAACAAAATCCAGAATGATTCGAATAAAGAAAACTCATATCAGTCATAATGGAACTCAAGCCGCTGAGGAATGCCTCACAACAACTTCTACACAAACTGTAATAATAAGCTAAAAGAAGACTGGACTACATAATATCTTCTTTGTGATAGATCAGCACTTGAGAATCTAGATATCTTAAGAAAACTTAACAAAATTGAAATTCATTTAAAAAAATAAAAATTAAAATATTTTTTTTTTCTTTTTTTATATTATTTTTTGTTTTATATTTTTTATATATACTTTTAAAAAATTAAGAAAATATATATGTATATGTAGGTATAATTAAAGTAAAATAGAAAAAAAACAACATTAACAAAGTAAAAAATAAGTGAATTGTTTTACAATTGCATACTTTGTCGTAGTAGTAGTAGGAGATTTTGGGCATGAATTAAATGATGTACTCTTGTAATTGTAAATAATTAATTTCTATGTATATTAATACATTATTATAGTAAGTTCTAGTATACAATATAATATATTAAAAAAAAACAAATACAACAATAGGAAATATTTATAAAAAAGTTGTAAATTGTAAATAGAGCTTTTTTAAAATGTCATTGGGCTTTTGCGTTTGTGTTTTTGTTATTTTGTTTAATAATTTGTACAAAAAATATTTGCTTTTTACTTGTTTACTATGTGTTTGTATATAAATTATGTTTTTATTCGAAAAAATTTTATTCTGTGAATAGTTTTACTAATCGATTTTAATTTTGAACTTTAAGTTGTTTTCTTTTCTTGTTTTATATTAATTTTAAGGCAGATTAAGGTATTGTTTAAATGGTATCAAAATTTAGTTGTAGTTGTTTTCTTTCATTGTGTCTCTTATTATAAACGAATTATAAATTGTGCAGTTTTTTTTTTTTAATTCTGAGATTTTCTTTTGTTTTTTTGTTGAAATTCTAAGATTTTTAGTAGCCAACTATCGCCAATAGGGCACGCTTGTAATCGCCAGAAGTATCGCCCTGTAAATAACGAAGGATTTTTGGTATTAAACAATTGTTGTTTTCATTTTGTATAAAATTTTTTGTTTTATAGATTTTTATTTTTATAGAAACAAATTAAAAAGGGCCTCTAAAGTTTTGTTTGTAGGAAACCGCACCTAAAGAAGTTTTTAAATTCTTCAGAAACATTTTTCAAATTTCAATTTGTATTTTAAATTACTATTAAGCACATCTAATAACAATTAGAAAACATTATTGTTATTCAAAAAATACAATACGAAGCAAAATTAGACAGACATTTAAGTATAAGAAGGGCTTTGGTAGGAATGCATTTTAAAATATTCGGAGTAGTAGTAGAATTTTTAATTCTAAAGCCATGTTCTTTTAATGAAAAGGCTTATATTTAAACCCGAATTCAATTTAAAACTTAATTCTTAGGTTTAGAATATGTGTTCTGCACATACATAGAAAGGTTAGTTTAGGAAGAAAGTAAAAACTATGATATGATCTACGAAGAGTCCGAAAATAATGAACCCACTCTGATAGATCCTCACAATAAATTGATTACAAATAAAAAGAACATAATTATTCATATACAATTCAATTTTAAAGACGGTTTTTTGTTTGCTAAGCTAATGCCATTAAAAAACTAAACGAATCCTTTGGGAATCGTTTGAGTCGAAACTAATCACCAACAAAGATAATTGATGCCCAAAATCTTTTCGTGGACCTCATGAATACCCAGAATAATTGTTTCTATAATCAGATTGACCAGTCAGAAATGAAATTCAGAGAGGAATTGAAGTTGGATTGGTTCTATTTTGAGACGAGCACAGGAAGGTATTGCATGTCGAATTATTGTAACACTTAAGGAAGGAGTAGAGGAAGAAGTCCGATTAGCTTTATTTAAAACCGATCTTAAAAAGATGCCGCATATCAAATAATTTGAACCCTAAAGGTAACTGTATGCGAAGAAATCCAGACTACATCTGGAGAATATAGTTCAAATTCGAGTTTGGCGAAACTGAATTGAATTAATTTCTTCACAGTCAATTGTGAGGTTTCTCAAACGTCTAATTTATTACAGAATCAATACAACAAGGCTTGTGTTTTACAATTTTAACGTCACTGTAATGCATTGTGCAAGTATAGCACAGTCATTTGTGGTCGCTTGACCAATGGATAACATGAGACGTGACAGAAAGAATTCTTTAGTCAAAGTATGAGTACAAGTACTACGCTTCGTATAATAAGCTTGCTTCTTACTTGGACAAATACAAATCTAAAGTCCATAAGCACTCATTGCCAGCGCTCTCTTCACCCGTTTTCATATTTCAGGCACATAAAAATTAAATTAAATTTCTGAATTCAATTTTAATTCGTATAAACAAAAAATGATGCGCAATTTAAATGTATACAAAATACAGATGTTAATGCAATAGGAAAAGTACCAAAAATTGTTTACTTTTTAATAAAAAAAAAATATTCTTTTTTTTTTGAAGATAACTTTGCAATCTCTTCAATATTCTATCAGTTATCGAATAAAAAGCCCAACAACAAATTTGTGTACATAATTTGTTTTACTAGAACATGCAAATGTTTGTTCAAAGGAAACAAAAATTAAAAACGGTTACAAAGAAAAAAAAACAATAGAAAACCTTTTCATTTGATTTATACAATATTAGTAAATTAATAAAAATAAGAATGGTGAATGAAATGAAAGAAACCAAACACCACTAGTAATGAACAGAACGAAAGAAAAGAAAAAGAAACGAAAATGAAAACGAAACTCACCTTAATCCAAGATTCCAAGCTCTTGCCATATTTGTTTTCGAATGCTTCTTTAATATCGCCCAAATCAATTTCCGAACGGCTGACAATGATACGAATTAAAGTCTTATCCTTGGTGCCAAGACCATGCATGGAATCATACAAACGTTCAGCGAAATAATCAACTTTTGATTTGCAACACTTGACAATGGCCAAAAAGCCTTTCTCAACGGCACCGCTGAATTCACGTTTGATGGCTTTTTCAATATCATGGCCAGCCAAATTTTCGTATTCCAAAAAGATTTGGCGTAACTGTTGATAAGAGCGGGTAACTAAAATGGAATTGAATACTGATTCATCAGTGCCCCATTGGCCTTCGCCGGCAGCATGTAAGGCTTCGGCATCAGCTATAGCAGCAGCATCATCAACACCCTATAATATTGTAAGAAAAACAAAAATATTACAATAAAGTACCACTTTGTTGGGATTGTTGTTTGTTGTTTACCTGATTTTCATCACGGTTGCCTTGCACCAAGGAGACACACAAACGTCTGAAGTGACCAGAGGTGTCACCTTTCAAATCTGATTCTAGGCTTTTGCCAAAGCTTTGCTCATAAAATTGAGCAATTGTTTTAATACCAAAGTTGGACAAAGTGCACAATATTTCAATGATGGCTTCCTCATCGGTGCCCAAGCCAGAAATGGCATCGTGTAATTCTTGGGCATAGAACTGTGGCAGGGGTGTCATCAAGGCAATAATAACATCTTCAAATTTACCACCCAATTCGGATTTCAACTCGGAGATTAAATCCTTGCCATAAGACGTCTTGAAAGCTTCGGCAATTTCCAAACGTTGTACAATGCCACGACGAGCCAAAATTTCAATGATGGCCTTTTCGTCAGTGCCAAAGCCTTTCATGGCTTTGCGCAAAATGGCGGCATCTTCGACGGGATCAAAGGGATCAGCTGGGTAGACAGTGGGGGTACACTAAATAATAAAAAAAAATTGTAAATTTATTAAAAAATCACGATAATTTTTGAAATTTATTTTTGTTTTGTTTTCAATATATTGTAACACTGAATTGAGTCTTACTGTGAATCATTTTTACCAAACCCTTAACAATTCAAAAATATGCACTTGAAATAACTAATTAGTATGCTGAACAGCAACTATATTTGTGAGGAAATGTAATAAATGGAAAACAAAATTCCCAACCGCATAAACTCACTCAAAATGATTCATTTAAATATGGTTTGTGAATAAATTATTTAAAAATAAAAATGACAACTGATAACAATTAAACGGGGGACCAACAATAGAGGTATGACAAGGGGAAAAATTATCTTTTTGCAATTGTTTATTTAGCAAATTTTAAAGGTACACAAAAAAGAGATAAGAAAAGTAAGAGATAAAATAAATGAAACGTTTCCTCCGAAATAATAAAAATTAAAACAAGTACTTGAAAATAAGTTAACTACTGTAATTATTTAATAAATTATTTAAAGAAAAATTTATCAAAGAATCATATTTATGTATTTCTCAATTACTACTTTAAAAAATAATTGAAAAAAACGAAAATTATGTTTGTAAAGAGCGGTTAAACATACAAATAATTCGATACCACCCATAATGGATAAAAATTAACATATTTTACCGTACCGGCATAATTTATAAATTGTGACTAATTAGTCTTGTCCAACTCATTCAAAGCCCTATCGAACTAAAAAAGATTAACGGTCATCTAAAAATATCTTTTAATTTTAAAGGTTTAAACGAGAGACTTTTAAAATATATTTTTCATGTTCGAAACGTGGTTAAAAGAAGCAAAATGTGAGAAGCGAAGAGCAAAGGTCAGCCAGAAGAGATTATCTTAAATTAGAATGATTCGCTCTGGGCCTTAAAATAAAAACAGTTCTTTCGATACAGAAAGATAGTAAAAGCCGATGGCTACAAATCGACGCCTCCGTTCTATAACATTCTAAGTCGAAAAAGTGTGTTTTGAGTTATGACCTCTCAAAGTTTTCACGCGCCATACGACTATATGTGTATTCTAAGTAGATCTTTCCCTATAACTTCGGAACGGATCGGCGCATCTTAACCAAATTTTGACAGTATTTAAGTTAGAGAACGTAGAATTTAAAAATGCAAGAACATTAAAAACGTTCTAAGTACACTTAGAACGTTATAGAATGGAGGCGTCGAAATGAACTTCCAAATTTTCTCACAAAAAAGTAACTTTAGAATTTTACAAACACTTTGTAGCCATTTTATATTCTTGAAATTAAGGGACTGTTAACTAACTAACCATTGAAAAATGTATTTATTTAAATTGTTAAGCCCAAAAGCAAATTAGAGTGAGAGAGTGATGCGAAGCTGTTAGAGATGAGAAAATGAAAATAACTTGTGTTCTGAAATTCTTAATTTTATACTATACAACGATTAAATATTAATTTGTTATGTTTTTGTTACTGCTCTTTACTCTAATTCAGCGTATAAAGTATAAAAAATCGCAAACAAAACTAAAGAAGGAGCTGGCTTTCATTTAATTCGGTTTTACGTCTCACTACTAAAATTGAACATGGCAATTCCGACCAGTAGTAACAGCTGTCTAAAGTTCTCTTAATATGATTCATTATCTAAAATTAACTTTGAACTTTTAAGTTTTATTAATTAAAACAACTTTTTTTAAATTGTTTTGAGTTTTTTTTTTAGAAACCAGTTCAGTTAGTAATAATAATTATTTGTATATTTACCTTGAATGGATAGTATTCAGCAGAGCTCATTTTGATTTATTTGGAGGGAGTTGTTTAAAATTTGGTTTCTTTTTTAAAAAAATTTAACTAGAAAAGAAAAAGAAAAAAAGAAATTCATTAAATATTTAAATAAAAGCAATAAAGCATTAATTTTTTATTATATTAAATAATCAGTAAAAAAAACGGTTTTAAATAAATTATATACACCAGCAAGAGTTTTGCGATAACAAAGTGCCCACATACAATCTTAGAAATTGTTTAAATTCTTGTACTCAATTACCGGAGGGGGATTTTATTTGAGATGTTTGCTGTTGAAATAACTCATAATAAATACATGAGTAGTATAGTATGTAGGAACATACATACCTATTCATAATCATAAATATTTCATAGGATTACATCATCAGCTTCACCAACATCTTTGACGTTGTCATGATTTCATTTTTTGTTTTTGTGTTTTGTATTACACTATTTTCTACAGTTTGCTGGCAGTTAAACGGCCTTTTGAAAACAACCCTCATTTTGAAGCTTTGCTTGCTGTATTCTTTTTTTTTCTCCCTCATAGATAGTTTTTATTCATCTTATAGGCCGTAACCAAACACCCTGAGTCCTCCTCCCGTCTTGTTAGCAAGAACAAATGGCGCCACAATATTTCTATGGCAAAAATTATAGAATGGTAGCAAGAAACACTAATGTTTTGTAATGTCAGATCTTAAAATTAAAGCAGATGTAGTTGGAGAAGCTTTAGACAGTATGGAATTTAGTTTGTATGATTTACTAATGACATATAAAATTTATAGGAACATGAAAACTCTTTGAAACTATACAAGAGTGAAAAAGCAATTTATCGGATGCCATAAAAATGGCAAATACGGTCAAATAACGATGTTGTAAACAGCTATAGAAGTACTTGACAACAAACAATGACAATACCGACGTTCCTTGCAACGAATTTTAATGGAAGACTTCAAACTAGACAAGCATTCGAAGGAAATTTTACTTTTCTACTACGAGGAATATTCAGCAATATCTAATATTGATTTTATTAAGAAAAATGGCGAAATTAAGATACTAAGCGGTCATAAATTTATTCTTTGACATGATAACACTCGGCCTCATAGTGTAAGCGCCTTGAAATACATATAACATAGAAACAATATGTATTTCCATCGTTTATTGGCAATTTGCGTCATCATGTACATTTATTTTCTCCCTAACGCTTTAACAGCGGTCAACAGCCAGAGTTAATTTGTTTTTTAAATCTTTTCATTTGTTTTTTATTATTTTATTTGATTAACACTTTTAATATTTTCTTATTAATTAGCAACAGTTCTTCAAAAGGGAGAAATACATATACATACGTATGTACGTATAGCAAACATCTTAATAATTTTTTTTTTCAAGTTCCAATAAATTCCAATTAATTGTTAATTTTCAATAGAGTAGAACAAAAATTCAAATACTAATTTATGTAGTGACACAAATATTTAGTTTTTTAACATAAGAAACGTATAAAAAAAATCTTATAGAACTTTCTAAAAAACTACAACTCGTGATCGAATTATTCTAGCATAAATATTTTAATTTATTAACAAACAGTTCATAAAACCGCCTTATTGTTATCGCTCGTACATATCCACGGATGAAAGACAAGTTAAATACCTTTGGGTAAACATGAAAATAAACTAGAATACATTTAACAGAATTAAAAACAAAAATAATATGAAAACAAAAACTACAAAATGATTCATTTGTTTATTTAACACACAAACAAACAAAATATGTACATTGTGATTTTCAACACATATTTTGAAAGTGTAAAAATACTCATTGGATACATTTTCATTGTATTTATTTACATTAAATGACCTCTCCCACACTTCTCTAATTGCGAAAATAAGCAGAAAATTGTGTGAAACTTTTCTAAAGGGAGTGCCTGTTGTGACGGTAAAAACTAAAATAATCAGGCATGCTATGTATGTTAGTTAATTAAAACATTTGGTTCAAGGCTGAACTAAGTTCTATTTATTAAAAGAAAACCATATGATATGTCACAAATCATCATAGATCCAATCAGCTGTTATTAAAACCGTTACGGATTTATTTTGATCTTATATGGTATAGGAACGAAAGGAATATACATACAACAGCATCACTACTGTAGGTAGATAGGTATCACTACTGTGGTTTAAAGATAATGTAAAATGCCTCCATTAGATCACCTAATAGATTACCTAATAGATATTATTATCGTAAGTTACATTGGAGTATGGTGTGATATACATATCGAAAGCCTACATACAGTTCCTATATTAAATCAATAGGGTGGCTTTCCACAGATGTTGACATATAGTTTAAGAGTAACTATTCCCTCCATTTTCTTACTTTTACGTATGTAGCACGATGGGATCACTACTGATTGACACTAGAGATTGGAAGATTGACTAGAGATACATTAGATTTACAAGCTTGCTTCTGGCAATGTTAGTTTCGATAGTTGTAATGGTTGCCTTAGGATTTCGTTATAAAGTGTAAGTTACATTGTGCCCCACATCGTGATAACTACTCTATTTGCAGTCAATCTGAATAACGAATGGAGTCCATTTTTTTTAATACAAAATAAAAAACAGATTCTATCTAAAGTGCACGTTTAAAATTAATTTGTCAACAGATAATAACAGCAAAACCGTTTAAGAAATCATCTTAAATGTCATAGTCAGGTGTTTAATACCACTTTAAAATGCATTTCACTCTCTCTCTCTCTCTTTCATCTCTTGGTGCGATGTTTTATTTTAGAAAGTACACAAGTTCAAGGTATTGCTCTATTTATTCGCAATTTATTAATGTGTGTGTGTGTGTTCGCATATCTACAAATATACTATTTATAGTATAAAGTATTATCTCGAATACTATACATATATTAAATAGCATAGTATACGACAGAAAAGTGAAAGTTTATGTGTCTCTATGGTACATTTAAATATCTGCACATTTACTCTCTCTCACTCTCTCTCGCTTTCATATACTGACTGGTATATAGAAATGAAAGCAATATTTTTTGGAAAAATTCCCTCCAACAAAAAATATGTATTTCCATATGCATGGCATGGCATAGGCCTGCAAACAACAACTAGCCACCCACTTTCAAATATTTGAATATGTAACGAACGGTGATAGTTTTGTTAACGTGGTACAAGGAGTGCGTGTTGTTGAAGTAAAACAACAGCAACAACACATTACAATGTAATATAAAATAAGAATATTTTGGGGGATTTTACTTTAAAATAAGACGAGTGAATCGTATATACAAATAAAATTGTTTATTGTTTGGCGTTATATACATACATACATACACATGTGTATACATACATTTATCCGTTGTAGATAGTATAACGTAAGTTTTATACGATTATGTATATAAAATAAATATAAACAATACAAGTGTGATTACATGATGACATCATGCAAATGTTTTATTTCTTTCTGTAGGTTTCGATGATTCAAATGATCGATAATAAACACAAAACATGTCTAAACAAACATGGATTGTTTAAAAAACGAAATAGAAGAAAATCTAAGAAATATATTAATTTAATTTAATTTAAGTCTTTGCATCTTGCTGTTTAGATTGAAATGGAATTGATTTTAGTAAACTTTTTTTCGAAAAGGAGAGGGCTCCACAAATGTAGAATATATTTAGAATATCAATATGAGTAACAGTTTAGTTAATAAAACTTTAAAATCCTCGTTCCTAAGGAGAAGAACTGACTTGGACAGTTGCTCGCCTCTGAGTGAGATGGATGAATGGTTTAATAATACAAACCGGGTGATACTATAAAGTCCGCGAATAGTATTGTACTTGGGCGGCTGGTATTGTACTATATGGCGATATAGACGCACAAATTCTTTAATGAGATTGATTGCTCGTATAAAAAAGTTATTTACGTCGGCTATATCTCCGATCCCGAGGTTCGCCCGACAATAACGAAATCTTTTTTGGAATCCTTGATCCAATAGCTATCCAGCCCAATAGGTCAGAATACCGCACCTTTTTAAATTTTATCAAAGCTATGAAGTCTATGTTTATGTCTGTTTTTACAGATATTATTTCATAGGAAAATTATCTCGCAAAGATGCGCCCAACCAGAAGGGGATATATTTCTCTTTAGGGTGTAACAGATGTCTCTGATGTATTGTGGTATCACAATGAACCTGGGAGCTAAAGCGTGTGCAATTGTATCGACCTAAATCCTTTCAGACCTTAATTGCAGTCAATTTTAATAGCATTTTATTAGATGTTCAGAAGCTTGGACTGAGTAATAATTTGTATTAATAATTCGTTATTTAAATAATTATTAGACATTTTCTAATCAATAATAATTATTATCTGACTAATTATAATAAAAAAAGATTTACTATCTATACTGTTTGTTTGAATTTTGCGGTATTATTTATTAATAATACTGAAGTACTTTTATTATATACAATATTGAATTAAAAAAACCACTTGAGCTTTATTACTTAAAGCACGAATACTTTAGGAAATGTTGAAATTTTTGATCACTGTTTGAATGTTTTTTTTCATTTTTGTTATGCTTTTATAGAAATTTTATATTATGAAATAACTTTTAATTTTATTGCAAAAAAAAAGAAAAAACAGTGTCTGACTCATGCTCATAATAATAATTTTGAATAAAGTCCCTACTTATGGGTATTACTAACATTTTGACACTATGCATGCACTTATTTAGGTCACTAGAAAGCTTTAAATTTCTACTGAAATTGTAACTTCAAAAACAAATACAACTTCAAAAAGAATGACCCAAACTAAACACATACTGATGATACGGTACTTTTTTCTACGTGGTTTTTTGGTAAACAGATAAAAACAAGTAAGAGTTGTAGAAAACATACAAATTTGGTAAGAGAGTGTTGGTAGCAAGCCTACAAACAAGCCACGATTGATTTTTTTTCTCGTTTCTAAATTGTTTTCTTCTTAATGGCTGCTGGCCGTTAGAGTTGACTTTTATAAAATATTCTTTGCTAGAAGTGATGATGTCATCTAAATTGTACAGCTTGATATAGGTATAAATTCTAATAGAAATGAAATATTTCTTGTTGATTTTTCTTTTAAATGTAAAAATTAAAATTTTAAATTTTAAAAGAAATTCATTTGAAATAACAGTCATAAAAATTTTAAGAATTTTCTTTTAAATTTTTCAATAATTTTGTTTTCAAATACAATGCCGCACCCTATACATTTTCAGAAAACTAGCTAAAGATCGGTATTTAAATTTAATTAAAACAATACGTGTGTATATACAGAGAATTTTTTAAAACCACTTTTTAGCACTTTTTTTTTTGTTTTTTGTTTTTATTGTATGTTTGCACTGTTTTCTATTTATTTTGTTTTATTTGCTTTTCATTTTTAATTGTTTAAATTTGTTTTTTTGTTAAATTCTTTACATATATGTACATATATACAAACAATATATAGTAGAAAATCAGTAGAGAGAGAAAAAATAATAAAATCTATTTACCAGTAAATACTATATCAAATATACACAAGACGATGTTAACGCGTTGAAATTTGTTATAAGACTGAAACGATTTTCTCTTCCACAATGATTTTTATTATTTCGAATAACCCGAACGGCAAAATAGCAATTCTTCAAAATGAAAACAAATTAAATAAATAGCAAAACACGAACACGAAACAAGAAAAACCACTTTGAATACAAACAAACTGATTTAATGCCGGCTACTCTACGTTATATGTATATTTAATTGGTATGTATGTACACTAGTCCTTCTTCCCTTCAAGCTTCTGGCTACTCTACATTGATTAGCTTTAGTACCGGTGTTATGGTTTGTGTCTGTACAAATGACGTCATTATATTGAGTATGTGCTCCCCAAAGAGACAGACCACGTAAAGAGCATAAAATTGTTATATTCAATAAAGTTTTCATCTAGAAAGGAAAAAAGAGAGAACCTGCAAACAGTTCTATAAACGAAAACCGAAATGAACGACATTGTGAAAGAATCACAAAATATTTGTTTAGTTTGCAGCATAAAGTATGTCAAATTACATTTGCTTGTTGTAGGTATGTCTCCCTTTACTTCTTATACCTCTGTATAAGCTTTTAATACTTTTCTTATTTTATCGAACAGTGTGAGTCATGTTTTAGTTTAATAGTCTTAATCAGGGTTTATTTCTATATTACATTTAATCCTAATTGGTTATTTATTTATAACAACACAAGATCGCAATTAATCATAGACCTCTGATGAAATTTCCAGATGGTTTAGAATCAAAACCATTTTGTATAAAAATAGATGTTTTATTAATCACATATTTACATCGGAAATATTGTGGACGATATTTCACAATCTCTCATTATGATAATTTATTGTGGTCTGATAAATGAAGGAAAATAAACTTGGGTGACCTGGTAGTCTAGTGGGTAGTATACTAGAGTGAGTGTCTTTTGTTCGATTTCCACCAAAGTCTTTGGTCTGTTACCCAACACCGAGCAAAAGGTCATAATAATTCGTCTCCTAGTCAAAGACCAATAAGTCTCCATTATTTTCGTTGTCAATACTCTCCATTAACGAAAGCAGGTGCATATATAAGATGCAGTTAAGAAATTTGAAGCTTTATTAACCACAGTTAATAAGATCTCATTCAAGAAAAAACGTCCCTTTTTATTTAATAAAAATTAAATGCTAAAATTTTAAAATAAAGTTATTCGCCATAGACTAAAACAGAAGATTATAATCGCTTAGGGTAGAATTAGCCTTTACATTTCCCATCAACTGTTTTTGTTTTATACATGAAAAACTTGTAAAAGTTTGTTGCTTATCTCCTCCGTTCCTTATATGAAACAGAAAAGGAATATTACAGGATGTAAAGGCTAAATCCACCTTTATTCTAACGTATGGATGGACATTTTACAGAGTATAAGCTTCAGGTACATATGTAATGTTGCGTACTGAATGTAATGCTTATTTTTAAAACCCAACAAACAAAACGATCTTTCGTGCTCTTCTGCATTTCCTCGTCAATCGCAGGCATAGTTTTTCAAGGAATTGTATCAGCTACTTTGATGTCAAGTTCTAATATTGCCGAATCTGCGATTTTTGTAAAACTCTCGCAAGCACAATAGAGTATCTGTCTTCGAGAAACGACTTAGCGGTTGAGCTCCTAGGAGTTATGCTTTTTCACAGGTGGCAATATCATTAAGTTTCGTCACTAACTTGGTGCACATTATGAGATCGTTGACAAGGATCTGGAACTGATCCCAGCCAGACGATTGCAGAGTACGTTGCGATGAGGAGGAATTGGAAACTGTCGAACACCTCCTCTGTAACTGTTCAGACCTTATTAGTAGGTTGGGGTTGAGGACCCTGGGTGGGGATTTTTTTTAAGGTTTGGACTCTCTATCAAGAGCCGACATTAGGGCTTTTCATTGATTCATAAATAGGTTAAGCTGGTGGAGAAGCGTTAGGGCATCAAGGTTATATTCGCGCTCTCTTGTGTATTCGTGGTCCATATTTTTTCGTCTCTTATATCCTCTCTTTCCTACCTCTTTTCCTTTTACAATTTCCTTATCTCCTTCATTATACTCTCTTTCTCTCTTATAGGACGAATTTACAATAGGTCATTTAGACCTCTGACCCAATAACAAGTACAAGTCCTCAAACTTAACCTAACCTAACCTCAAAGAAATTTACATAAACGTAAATAAAATTCAATTTTCCGAAGGTTATTAAAACATTTCGGCATTTAAAAAATGGTTTATCAATAACAACAAGAGAAAACAATAATCTCGTTGAATTTAATAAATTAAAAAATAACGATTGTTAAAAATGTGTAATTGATTACATTTGAGAACAACTACTCTTCAAGCATGAAACTAATTTCGAATGAGAATTTCTAGCGTATTTATTTCTATAAAAATTTAAAAGTAATAGTAATGAATTTTTCAAGTCTTTCTATAGAAAATGATATAATAGTTTGAAAATAACGAAAAAAATTCACATTATTTACTTCCTCTGAATAATAATTATGAAATTAAATTCTTTGGCACAAACAATAATAGCATCGTTAGTTCATATGTGTAGTTGAAGTCTACTATTAACAGACACCTCAGAATATTGATGAATCACATAGGAATAGAATAATTGTTTTGCAAATAATTCTACCAGTATATGGTATACAATATAAATGTACATACAATTAGGAAATTTTAAAAGAATTTAATACGTAGTAAGAAAGCAAAAGTAAGTAAAACTGTAATTGTACGTTTTTAATCAAAGAAAACAGAAAAAAGAGAAGGTTGAACATCTATAAACGAACACCTAATTCTTTATCTCAAGTATTAAGGTTTCAGCAAAATGATTTAAATTATTCTCTACGAAAAAACACAGACATACACACTAAACTCAAACAAAAAAAGAAACTCGTCTATCTCATCTTCAAACAACAGACATCTGGGAGATAAATAAGTATAAACCTATACAAATATAAAATTGCATATAAAAGTTGAAGAACGAATAGATTTTTCCATTGAATAGCAGTACAAAGTTGAACGACTACGTATAATTATAAAAAATTCAGTTCGCTTATAAAAAAAGAAAAAAAAAGATACAGTTTATGTCACGTGATCATAACTTAACATACCACTACAAAAAGATACAAAAGAGAACAGAATTGAATGCGTCATTAGTCATATCAATTAGTATTTATGACGTTAAAAAATTTTAAACATCTTGTACAAGATTTTCTATGTATCATGATGGCTATTTTTAGCTTCAGTTTAGTAATTACAAAAACTTACCATGTTTATTGGAATTTTAAATTGTTTAATCATTTTGTTATACTGCGTATGCCACTTGATTTTATCTTGAAGGAATTAAAAAGATAAATAAATTATGTATTTAGATTCTTTCATTCTAATATAAAAACTGAAATTAATATACCTTAAAACGTATAGCAATTTTACTGCAAATAACCGATTTATCAATCATAACAATGTGATAATCTTTATCCTCATCGTGACTTAAGATTAATCTTTGATTTATCTTATGCGTATGGGAATCTCCCAAAGCAGGTGTTATAAACCAATTCTTGTCCACGCAACGTGTTGTTAATTCATTTGTTATAATAATCTGGTTTAAAAAAAAATTGAAGTATATTTCAATTGAATTTTTTTTACCTACTTACCGCTATATTATATTCCATTGCCAGTGATTTCAAATCGTTCAATATCTCATACAGAATACGTGTCCTTAAAGTTACATCATCTAGCTTTCTCATACAAAAAGAAAATGAATCAATAATAATGAGTTTATATTTGTTATCGTCCTTGAAAATATTTCTCATATTATGTATTACGGCCATAAGTTCCGCATAATTACTGCAATAGCAATATGATATGTTTTGCAATAAATTTGTAGCACAAAAATTGTTAAAATTAGATGAACTTGTTGAATTAGCGCAAATTTTTTTGATAGTATACTGAAAACGTTGCTCCATGTGCAAAGCTAATTCTAGTAAATGAAAAAGGAAGAAGGGCATCATTTTAAAAATCAACAAAATTAACCTGAATAAAAACAACTTCTATAAAAATTTAACACTTTGAAATTGTTCTCAAAGAGTTTAATTATTTGAGATCAATGCAACAATTTAGGATCAATTAAAAAAGACCTTATTACAAATTAAAAGTAAACAAATTATTCCCTCCGAACTTTTAATCTGCCCAAAAATATATACAAATTAAAGGCTAGTGCAATAGGCTTCAGGCGAAATTTTCTTTGTTAAACACTGATTTAGCAGGATTCATTTCCGCTAATTGCCATTAAAAAGATTAATGTTCGTCACACCGAATGTTTTCAAGTGAATAAAATATAAAATTAGTAGAGAATTTCTAGAGCACTTTGTTCAAGGAAGACTTGTAGACAGCTCTATTGGGACCGATTTAATTTGTACTTTGAAGAATTTACTCAAACTAATCTATTTGAAAAGATTTTGGAGATTTTTTTTTGTTCCAATGTGAACTGAAGTGCCATAACAAATAAATGGTTTTCTGATCTATTGTTATAAGAGCTAATAACTTTATTTTAGTCCAAGACTACACCTCCCGTGTAATTTTGCTTAAGCGAAGGTTTTGTCAGATCGCTTTGATGTGCGTTCAACATATGCCCACTTCAGTCCCTCTTCCGCCTTAAAAACAGCTTCCAGAGTTCGTTGAACTGTTCCTGTCAATAGATACCTGTTGAATATTGTCTTTAGACAACAGATATTCAACGATATGTTTTTCAAACGTCTAATTGAATACTTATAGTGTTAAAGTTAAGTGATGTTTAGTTCCTAGTTTGTGATCCACACAACGAAGTTGATTTCACATTCGAGATGTCATGAAATATGGCAGATATGTTCAATATGTTCATCACAAAATCTAGAATAGCGTTAAACAGAAATGGCTACACCTCACCAACGTTGGTTTTGAATATTTAGTATAGTACCTCTATCAATGAACGAAAATCACCCATAAATGAGATGGATAAGTTAAATAACTTAATAACGGTTTCCTGGACAGGATATCACAAAATAGAGGCTATTAAGCGGACAGCCAAAGAATATTTCATGTCATTGCGAACCCTGGCCCATGTTTAGCTTCAATAATCCATATTAGGTTCTTACCTTTTAAACGATATGGTGAAAAGTCCTGATTAGTATCAATGTAAAAAGCCTTAGAGCCCAAGCCGCCCATTTCCATGGGAAACTGAACATTTAAACATAATTGCAGACTAAAACGAAAAATATTATACAATATAGAATTTTATATATTTGTTCAATGATAAATTTACCAAAATTGAGTTTTACCAACACCAGGAGCACCACAGAGTTCCGTAATGATGCCCAAAGGTAGACCGCCACCCAAATGATCGTCAAGATCTTTAATTAATGTAATTAACTTGGGTAGTTCTTCTTCTTTGCCCCAAACATCAAAAGCGGTAGTTTTAAACATTTTTATGTAAGGAATTACAAAGAAACTTCAATAAATATACATTAAAATTTTAGTTTTCTTTAATTAATTTTTAACAACAAAAACTTAGCGGCGCTTTAATAAACATGGTTGTATTATTACTTATTTTTAATTTAAAATACTACTCTGTCTTTTGTATTTCATTGCCATACGCAATGGCAAGCCGTTTAGTATTTTGTGTTTAAGTTTTAAGCAACCCTGCAAAATTACCGTATTCGTACTCACATTGTTCATATTTTCTTTTCAGTGATTATTCGTCTCTCTTATTAAAGTGATTTTTTTACTGAAGTGTGTTTAAAGTGTTTATTTTTTTTTTGTAAATTAAAATATATAAAAAGAAATAAAATTTATTTTATTTCTAAAATAATACAAAGAAAAGCAATAGTGTTATTAAAAATTTGTAAAGGGTGTTGTTTTTTTAGATAATCAACTACTTAATATACCGCCTTTACCATATCGAATTTAATGCATTTATAAAGCAACTAAACAACCAATTGTCTGACTGAACTCCCCTTATTTATTTTCCCCAAGAAGGCAAGTAGATATTTAATAATATTTATTTAAATTATAAAATTATTTATTGTTAATAAAAAGCTTATAGAAAAGTGATATTAAAAAAAGAAAAAATAAGTGTGTATTAAGCAAAACCATAATTATTGTGGGATTCTCTTTATTTAACTCTTAACCATACTCCTCACAACTTGTATTATCGTTGTTGTTGTTACCTATACTCGCCATTATTCATATGAATGTTGTTTTGTTTTTGTGAAATGTTTACAAATGAGCAGAATTTTTTTGCTTCCATATTAATTTCTATCTAAAAAAGATTTGCATATAAATATTGTCTATACGTAGAAGAAATAAAAAGAAAGAGAAAAGATGATACAAATCTTTTCTTAATTATAGGAATATACATATGTATGTACGTATTATTACTTGGGACGATTTGCTTTATATTTCCTGTTATTTTTGTGTATTTTATCTTTCGTTTTAAAACTATGGATTTTTTCCCCAAAACGTTTCCTTATTTTATTTTGGTTTATAGTGTTGTTGTTGTTGTTGCTGCTATTGTTGTCTTAAAAATTGGGTCATTGTATTTTAAATCATGAAGTTTCATATCCACCACAAACCAACAATACATATACTGTATCCAGTTAAAGAGCACACAACTATACTCTGATTCTAAACTGCAAGGAGCAACAACAAAACCAACAACAATATCGTAAATAGTGGCTACAATAACAGCTGCACTCGGTAGTAGTGTCAGCTCAGCGGCAGAATTTATATCCCCAACTTCATATTTTACAACCTCCACACATATCATCATGACGACGAACACGAGCAAATACTACTTTCTTTTGATTTTGCGCTGTGCTTGGCTTTTTACCGTTACTACCGGTCGACCGTTCGGCCTATTGGTTGTTTAATTTGTATTTTGTTTTGTTTTATTTTCGTTTAATACATATCGTCTACGGATTGTGCCTGCCTTCCTGCTTGCCTAACAGTCTGCCAAGCTGTCTGTCCTGGTGTCTTTCATTCGGTCGGCAGTACTGTCTGTCGGTCATTCATATGGCATTTGATTTTCATTAAAGTTTTTTTTTTGGTAATTCTTTACATTTAAACCGTTTTTTTAATGGCATTTTGTCCCAATTTCTTTCTAAACTGCAGTAATTATTTTCAATTTCTTCTTTTCAGTTTTCTTTCTTTAACTCTAAACAAGACGATAATCATCTGTCTCGTTAGTTTCGTTTATGATTTTGCCAAAAAACAAAATTCATTATGAAACATTCGACGAAAAATACTTTTAAATTGTTTTTGCTTTCAAATTCAGTGCAGAGGAGGGAATAAGTATATCCTAGTGGCTTTTCTGCATACTCAAACTGCGTCCAATAAGATCAACTTGGCCTTGGTTAAAGATTTATAGCTGTGTGGGCAACTCTTGAGCTATAAAGTAATAACTTTCTGGTACTCTACTGGATGGAATGCTGTTACAATTTTACTGTTTTGAATCTGAAATTTTCTGCTTATGAATTTGAAATAATTGTCATAGGTATACAACAGTTGTGTATGCGGACAGTAGCAGATTTTTAAACAACATGAGACCTTTGTATAGAAAGTACAAGATTGCTAGCTTCATAATTTACAATTTCACTGGAAACTAAAATTGAAAAGTTAGAGCAATGAGGAAAAAACGAGAAAATCAAACATTAGGAAGTCATCTCCCCAACCCTAAAATATCCGAACTAAACCACTTAACGTCAGAAATCCTAGTAAGCACTTACTAAGGCTCACTAAATCTTTTTAAGAATATTATGAAGGGCACAGGGGTTATTATAGTGCCCATTGCCGCTTTGAAAGCGGCGCAATGCTTGTTTAGTCATTGCTACTGAACATCTCTTGATTTAAACGGACATCTAGGCTGTTATAAAGCCCCTAACAAATGTTTTTTCGACGTCTGTCTTCATCCACGAATGCCGAGGATTTCTCAGGGAAACTTTCAGTCATTTAAAGGTAACTTTTGCATGGGTTATGGGTCTTGGGAAAATGGTCGGAAATTGCATTGCTGATGAACTGGCCAGGAGCTTACAATCTTCGATATGTTACAGGGAATAAGTATTCCGATTACCTCAGTCAAACTCGGTATTATCCGTTCAGTTTAAATGGAGTCACAATCTCGCTGGCACCAGGAAAATACATACGTGTAATCGGCTGGGCTTGTATATATGTATTAGAAAAAGATTGATTCACTTCTATCCCTAAATCGTTTAGCCATCCATCGCACAATGTCGATTATCACGAGTCACTGGCCTTTCTGAATGCATGCATCCTCATTCTCAGAGCATTACGCCCAGAGAGAAACCCTATCTAGTAGACTCTACGCAGGTTTCGGACCCATTAGGTTCTATAATGGTTCAGACTGTGCCGTTTAGCCTGGAGATATTGTAATACGTATGATCTCTTGGCCGTTCAGGGACTTACAGGGACCTCTGCCAAGTCCATTTACTTCGTTGCTCTCTCTCATCAGTTCTCTTTAACCTGATTGAAGTCAAACAGAGTAATAAGGATGACAGCGTAAACAAAGTAATTGCATGATAGGGAAGGTTCTAATACCAAAACACATTCAATTACCATCATGGATATTGTCCTGCTTTGTCCAGGTAAAATGAAATACTTTACGTTAGAACAGTCATGAACATTGCACCATTATGGGTTCGTTACACCAAAGCGGCAAATGTCAATAGCTTACTAATTGTCTTCATCGTCTTACTTGAACCCAAGCAAAGATGGTATTTTGCAATTACCTTCTTTTTTTATTCGCTTTTTACTATCTCCACTTAGTTGTGTGACTAATTCATTCCATTTTGAATTTGAATGTTTCAAAATAATCGTTTTTTAATTTACCCAAAAAAAAACATTAATTATAATCTGTGTTTATTTATACATATTTTTAAACATTTCGAATTACATAAAGGAGAAATTTAATTAAAATTTCAAAAGACACAAAATGATAATAACTTAAGCAGTGTGGGTTTTTAGCAAATGCCAAAGTTAACATAAAAACAGAAAAAAATAAATAAATAAAAAAAATAAATGAATAATATGAATGAATGAATTGCCAACTACAGTATCTAATTAAAGTTTTATATTTATATGTATATTAAATGTCCCATGTTATTAATTATTTTAATCACATAACTGTGTTCTAAGGTTGTAAGGTGTATCAATCAACTGTATTGCAATTGTTAACTGCAGTTTAATAACATTTAAGTATCATTTTCAATTGATTGTGTACATTTTTCAATTAGATTTTATAACAAAAAATTTTGTATGAAAAAAAACAAACCAACAACATAATCCATCCACCAGATCATTTTACGTTCAAGTTTTTTACCTGTGCTGTGCATAAGCTGACATTCGGAAAACTTTTGTACGCCTACTGTTTATTGCTTTTTATGCTACTGTATTCATATTATTTTGCTTGTTTATCCTTTGCTTTTTTATTATTAATAATTTTCAATATTTTATAAAGAAAAGAAAATACTTTTTTCACATACTACATAAAACAAACATGTATCCCCCCCACACACACACACTCTATAAGTATTTTATATGTTTCTACAGTTGTGATTAGAAAAATAGCAGGAACATTAGTATATTTTTAGTATGGGTGGGTATAATCTGTCATGTCTCCGAGTTGCAACATCTGCCACAATCCCGCTAGAAAGATGGTCTTGCCCCCTATTTGGCAATGTCTCATGAGGACATAATTAATGTTCGGAGGGAAAAATGATGATGATTTCGCCCTGCTAAATTTAGCGATTATACGGTCCTTTCTTCTACCCAGGAATTGTTAGTTAAGAAGTGGAACTTGTTCCTAACCTCCAGCGCAATCGTATTCAAGGGACTCCTACGTGTAGTAGGCCTTTCAGAAACTCTGCTTCTTACCTGAGGCTTCTGGTTGACATTATGGGGAAAGGCTAATCACAGCCGCAGTTATAAGTCGACTGGCCTGCTGAATCTAAAGTGTTGTATATCAGAATATTCGATACTATTAGTATGTTCGCCGTCTACCATTGTGAGCTTCAGTGAATAAATGCCACTAAAATAGTTTTACTATCAACGCAACGGTCAAAAGTATGTATGCAAAATGAAAAGCTAAAGAATAGTTTCGATTCAATAACATTGTTGTTAACAGTAGTTGCCTATTGGTCTTGCGTCTAACCTTTAAAATATTTAAAAACATAGTCAAACTGCTATTTTTATGTCCGAAACTGTATATATGTATATGATATGAATTCCACTTTCAATAAAAAACAAATAATGTGTGTATATATGATTGCATTCTTTAACTGTAGCCGTAGTATGATTTTTGTTTTATTTAAATGTTTTATTTTATTTTTTTTTTTCTTAAGCGAAATATTCATAATCGATTTTATAAAATAAATAAAAACGTTTCCGAAAAACCATTTGAAATATGAATCAGCAAAAATTGCTTGGCAGAAAAATATATGTACAAAATTTGTATTGAATTTAAATTAAACAAATCTCCAAATAAAATTTGGTTCATAAAATCAAAGTTTTTTGTCGATTAATTACATTTGGAAGACGTCTAAAAATGAAAAAAACTATTTATAAATTTATTATACTGAACAAACATTAGCCGGAAAAACAAAAGTAACTTACCCCCACCATTAGTAGTGAAAGTAAATTTAATCTTTCTGGATCTGATGGGATAAAATATATTAGAAGACCGCCTGAGCAGAGATATTCTTCCAGATATCAGTTACCAACAGTAAAATATGGCTAATGATGTGGGGTAAGTTACTTTTGTTTTTCACCGAATTCTTTATTTTACGGAATTCATTGGTACTTTCGTTTTCTCATGACTGAGTTGATCCGTTGGTGAAAATCGATGGTATTTTGAATGCCACTAAATACTGTGAGATCCTAGAAGAAAATATGCCCCCACATCTTCTGGAAAAAATGCCCCCAAACAGCATATTCCAACAAGACAATGACCTGAAGCATTCTAGTCGCTTGGTTAGTAACTACCTAAGCGACCATGATGTGCAAATTTTGGATTAGCCGTCACCATCTCCCCTTAGAAAACCTATGGAAGACTTTAGATTGGGAAGCTAAGAAGAAAAATCCTTCAAATTTGGCGGAATTAGAAAAAATTTTGAAGTCAGAATGGGAAAAAATACCCCTACACACCATCGTGTCCCTAGTGGATTCTATGCCCTCCAGACTGCAAGCGGTAATAGAAAATAAAGGCTACGCAACCAATTATTAGTTTTAAGTATATTTTTAACCAACATTTTGTAAGAATTTACATTTAATTTAAATAAAGTTATGAATAACATAGCGTTGCATTTTTTTTGCTCGCTGAAATTTGGCACTTTTTTTCTTAAATGTTAAAATAAAAATAAGTGGATAGAAAAATTTTGATATTGTAACCTGCATTTGTTAACTAAGTTTGTGGAGCATAAAAATAAAAAAAAAGTTTTTAATTTCCGTACTTTTTTTTTGAAAGAGGCGCATATAAAGATCAATCGGCTTAGCGTTGCATTTTTTATGCTCGCTACTGTATTTAACAACATTGTTAATTAACGGAAAAAGCCTAGCCTATAATCCTATTATTCAATTTGAAATATTGATCGCAAATTTTAATTGAAATTAAAATTCAAAAAAAAAAAAGAAAAAACTTATTAAAAACAAAAATATTTTCTAAATAAGCTTTAAAATATTGAAGAGTGTGGTCATTAAAACTAAATACCCATAAACTTTGAAAGCCTTATCGTACGTTACAGGTCATAATCCTTAAATTTACTTTATTTGTTAAGCAATTTGAAATGTTTGCAAAGAGCAAGAAAAACAAATAAAAATACGTAGTAACGAAAAAAAAGGGAAAGGCTCTTTATAAATATTACCGCATCTCTAAGGTGTGTACTATATATACTACACACGCGACTTAGTAATTTCTTTTAAAAATAAATTTTATTCGGTTACGTTCAAACATACATACATACATACATATACATATTTTGTATATCAGTTGGGATTAATTTAATGAAATTGAAAGAAAAATGAAAACACTTGCATGCATTTAAAATTGTCTTCTTCTTCATACAAATCATTCTAATATCCATAATCTGTAAGTACATTTTGAAAAACAAATATAAATAAAAAATCAATTAAAATTACACTTTAAATACTATTCTTATTTACAGATCAGATCAGATCAGCCACATGCAAGTACAACTGACTTTAAACTGACTGGAGTAAAAAAAAACTCAATTTGAAAGCATGTCGGGCGTGAAGCGAAATTTCTATGAGATTTTAAATGCTAGTTCTACAGCATCGTTTGAGGAATTAAAATCAAATTATAAACAATTGATTTTACAATGTCATCCAGATAAATTGCTACAGCAGCAGCAGCAGCAATCGCTAGAAAATAACTCAGATAAATTAGAAATTGATGACCCCAATAATGCAGAATTTGTGACCATAACAGAGGCTTGGAATTGTTTAAAAGATCCAAACAAACGTAAACAATATGATGCTGAACTGTTGCTAAACAAATTTCATACGCACAATAATATTTATGCCCACATTAAATTGATTGAAATGAAAAAGCAAATAAATACTGGAGAATACTACACGGAAGAGGAGTCAACAGACACCGTTGAAGATGATTGTAATACTCCCAAGTATCTGTATACATATGAGTGTCGTTGTGGCGGTCAATATATTGTTGATGAGTCAGCTGAGCAATATTGCCGCATAGTAGGCAATCATGGTACTAAAATCAAAAACAACGATTACAACAAAAGTATTGATGATGAGGATGACGCAGGCAACCAAAGCCGAAACAAAAGCAGCCCCAATGAAATTGAATATAAAAATTCTGTTGGTGTCGCTGGTAGTGATAGTGGTGGTGGTGGTGCTGGTGCTGGTGGCGGTACGGAAGGCGTTGTTTTCAATAAAAACAATAGTGCTGATGATGATGAAGAAGACGACGAATTGATTGTTGAGTGCACTGAATGTTCTTTAGTGATAATATTAAATGGCTGAAACAGCAACAAATATTAAACAAAATGTTAAAGAACTGAATTCTTTACAAATATTGCGTAAAAATAATAAAGAATTAAGCAATAACTATTTTGCCTTTCTGTTTTTGCCTTTCATCGCATAAAAATATGAGTTTTATTACATAGTACACTACATGCCGAGCTAACCACAAATATTGCGTATGCAAATGTATTTTTTAAGCAAAAAATACAAACTTGAGGGGAAATTACTTTTTAAAGTAAGCAATTTTATCGTCTCGATTAATAAAAAAATATTTAAAAAGAATTTAATTTTATTAAAATTAAAACAGAATACCTATCTGGCCATAAGTTACTGTAGTCCCTGGCGAACTAAATTCTTTAAAAAGAAGTATAAATTTCACTGTATTTTGCTCTCTTTGCATTCATAAACATACACATTTGTGATCTATTAAAATGTTTTTAAACAAATTGTATTTTATAAATCTTTCATAGATAATAAATAACAAAAGCCGCCTGTCTCTCCTCTTTTTAAAAATAGAATAAAAACTTTAAATCGTTTGTGAATTTCTCAAGAAGTTGACGGTATAAAAATCTCATTGTCTACTTAATCAGTGACTTATGTACTTATCTTGTAGTTTTTTTTTCTATTTTTCTTATTCTACTTCAGCATTTAAATACGGGCTAGTGTAATAAACTCTAGCCGCCAGTATATTTTTGTAATTTCTTTTTTATTACATTAAAGGTACATACATACATATTCTAAAGAAATGTTTGTTTTTATAAAACACTTCTGCATAAAAATTTCATTATTTGAAACTAAATATCGTGTACCAACAAAAGCAATATTATTATTCATTCTTTTTTAAATGTAATTACATATGTAGTATTGAACTCTATATTATTTACAGTCTGTTGTTAAAGTTAAATTTAAAAAAAAGTGCTTTAAATAAAAAAAAACAATAATTTATCGAATTGAAATGAAGTGAAAAATGTGTGTTCACGTAAATAATGATTCTTCAGTGTGCATGTGTCATTACGTTTTAGTTCGAAGTGCATACTGTAAGTGTAGAGGACCTTTAAGTTACGAATCCGTCTTGCGAGGATCTCAGAGCGTAGAATTATGTCGGGAATTATGCTTGAAAGTAGATATGCCTTGGAAATTTTCCATCGAAAGCAGCTCCGTCCAGCCTGTCATTTTCAGAATTTTTCTACTACTTGTTTATGTGCGCTTGAAGCCAAATTCTGTGGCACGATAATTAAAGTTTCATGTTACTACAAAACGGAGTCCAGTTCATGACATGATGTTGTCAGTTGTGGGTACTGTCTACACTCTTTTTCGGCATAACAGCTAACTTAGGTGCCGCTAACATCCCGATGAGACTGAAACTGCAGAGTAGTGCTCGAGAATGGAATGGAATTGGATCGACTAGGATCTGTCATCAATGAATCCCAACAAACAAAAATGTTGTAAATTATAAGAAATGCTTGGTGACAGGTGCATGTTTCCTAAAAGAAATAATAAAAACATAAAAATAACAGGAGAGGTAATGAATATCCAGGAACTGACTACCGTGCTTAGGTAAATATGTATGTCAACCCCAACCAGTTGGACACACATACGTAGGAGACATTAGGACCATGGTGATACCATAGTTTTGTAATAAAATTCAACTCTGACCCGTTCAAAGCTTCTGATGCAGCGACTTAGATTACCAATATCTACCATTGATAGTTCGTTCAAGTCGTCTATGTAATAGGCACCAAAGGGTCATTTCTTCTCGGAATGTGTCCAGTAAGTGAAGAACAGTTTGCTCTCCTTCTTTATCTGCTCAGCACCTGCAGAAATCCAAGACCAAGATCAATGCGCTTAACATATGTTTTCATAATACAATGCCCAGTAGGCTCCAAAAACCAAACCAAGCATATTCCTTTAGAGTTTAAGCAGAATTTTTGTGCGCCCTCTATCCAGCTTTGGCCAGATTTTCTTCGTCGTTCTGTAACCGTACTCAAAACTGCCTTTGAACCGATGCGAAATCGACATATGAAATATTTACTACAGGAAATCTTGTTGAAAGCAGAGTCCTATAGACCATATGTTTGCTTCCAACCATCTCTCATCCACTAACGTCACCCTCAGCATATACTCTAAGTTAAACGAAAAAGGTAACAACCACCGGCAAGTGCTAATAACTGTATTTGTAATTACATAATTGACTTTGGAGTAGCCCATTTAAAAGATTCGCATAACCGAAAGCAGGTCGTAAGGGCGTGTTTAGATTGCTGATGTCAAATTTAGTATTATGAGGCATCCATCAAAAATGGCTGTCGTAAACTCATTAAAATAATTTAACAAAGTTAACGATTTCCGATTGTCTAAAACAAGACAACGACACAAAGCCATTCAGTGAGTATTTAAACTGCCCGTAAACAAGACCTGCATTTTTAAATACAAATTGTATTGGAAACGTTGAAAAAATTAAGCAAAAAAAAAAAAATCACAAAGTATTAAACAATACACGTATATAAAGCATACACACGTAATAATATCACAAAAGCAAAACAAAATACATAAATAAAATACAAAAAAAGGCAGTGCAAAATAAAAGAAAAACTTTTAAATTCAATGCAGATTAAGTAAAAACACAAAATAAATAAATTTAAAAATAAAATAATAGTGTGGTGGTCATCTAGTTGATAATAACAGTTTTAAGAAAGAAAAAAAATAAAAACAAAACTCAACTCAGTCAACAAAAATTTAAATCGCTTTGCATACGTACTTACATACATACTCGTATGTACAACATTGTAACGGAAGTAATTGAAACAAAGTTGTTTTCGGCTATAAAAAATAAGAAAACAACACAAGATATAGAAAGAAAGTAAATCGTAAATTTTCTTTTCAGTTTTCAATTCGATTTAAAATGTTCCTTAAAAAGCCGATAAGAATTAAATGAGGAATGCTGGGCAAAGTAATGCTTCTTTTCTTTTCATGTGAAAAGAAAAAATAGAAAAAGAAAAGATTTATTTTGTTGCTTCAGATTTAAGATAGCAATTAAATGTAAACGATAAAATTATTTTCATCAATTGGTTTAATTGGATTTAAAGATTTGTTTGGCTTAATGACTGTAATAAAAAAAACCAAAAAAAACAAACAAATTATTTGAATTGATGGTACTACCATCTTATAGGCTGGTTGGTTGGTATTTCAACAGTAGTGCTGAAAGGATGATAAAGTTTAGAAAATTAACTACCAATAGCAAGATCTGCTACACTTTTCAGGGTTACGGAACGTATAATTCACAGCCAGATTCATTACACCACCTACATATGTATGTATGTCTAAAGAAAGGTGAGGCTGAGAAATGTGGTACTAAAGACGCTAACAGGCACAACGTGCAGGTGAGAAATGTATTTTTTCCACATACAAGGCAGCCTCTTTTGTAGGCTAAACTCTAGCACCGAAATGATTCTTCCTGGGATGCATTAATGCCCCACAGGTTTCAAGAATGTGTTCCGATGGTTCATTTTTAATGTCGCAGAATCTACAAGTTAGGCTTGAGAATGAGTGTATATGCTCTGCTTTGCTAGGGGAAATTAAAGACTATGGTATCGTGATCTAAGTGTGTTTTAAAACTAAAGTTATATTGTGATATAATTATTACGAGCCTAGTAACTAATTGGAGCCTTTAATAAGGATATAATCCACAACCCTGAGAGAATAGCTCACAGCCCACTTAACTACGGAAACACTCAAGTTAAATTTTTGTTTTTATATAATTTGTGGAATTTTAATTAAAAGCATGTTTAATAACATTTCAATCAAAATCACATACAATCGTTGATATAGAATATGAACAGCAACTGGAAAACCAAAATTCCATGTTCCAATTTCGATAAGACAAAAGAAAAAAAGCTACAAAGAGAAATAAGTAGAAAAAAAAGGTTGAAATTATAAACTACATTAACATTTAAGATTACAAATATGTAGAGTTGAACGGAAAATACAAGCGTTTCAACCACAAATAGTACACTTTAGTAACAATTTGAGGTTTTAACACACACATTGAAACGATGTTTGTTTGCTGTTTTTTTCTCGCTTTAGATTTTTTAATAAGACCACCGACTCATTTATAAAACTAATTCTCATATAAAATTACAAATATTCACACCTATATAGTATTCCAAAGTATTTGTATATAAAACAGTCAACAATATTATTAAAAACAGTTGGTGAGTGAGTTTAGCAAAGTATATGATGGTAGGCAGACAGACAGACAGACAGATAGACTAATAAATAGTCAGTTAGTCTGTATGCTAGTGGCAATTGCGTGTCGATGCACTTGAATAATAAAAATAAAACCAGAAACCCAGTCACACAATGCAATAACGAAAGAAAAATTGTATGCGAAAAATCTGAAATTACAACAAAACAAAAACAACAACAACACACAAAAAAAGAACTTCTTTTAATATTTGCTGGTGTTTTTTATATTTTCACATTATCGCTTATAAATATTAGTCAGATAACTTTTTATTAAAAAATAAAACAAAATAAAATAAAAGAGAGAAAAAAAACCATTTAAAATTAAATAAATAAATGACACACTCACTCAGAGATCATCCATTTGTTTGTCGGTTTATGTGTGTTGCGAATAATGAATCTACTACTGGCTTGGTTTAAACTTTAAACAAAGAGGAGTGAGTGGTGTGTATCAGCAAACAACATTCATCGAAAACAACTTGTTGTTGAACAACTTTTTTTCTTTCTTTTTCTGTTGTTTTTTTTTTATTTTTTTATTTTACAAATAAAATATGTTTCTGTAGAGTAATTAAAAAAAAAAGAAATGTTTCTTAAAGATTTGTTTACGCTGAAAACACACTTTTAGCCGTTTAATGTTTCATTTTCGCTAAATTTTTATATTTGTTAGAGGAAAAAGTATTCTGTAGTTTGGAATAGAAAACTTCTTTTAATGTTTCCTTAATTACTTTACAGAGACTACACTACACACTTCAGCTTTTTGTACTTAATCAATTTGGCATTAGTTTCATCCACATATAATATATTGGTGTTCTAAAAAGTTTGGTTAGGACTTTGATTCAAAATGGTATGATGGGAAAAATGTAGTCACCGTAGTCTATTAGATAGTGTGTTCGCTTGTTAGACGTAAAGCCCAGGTTCGAGTCCTAGGCCAGACATCAAAACGAAATATGCAAAAAAAAATATTTCTTCGGCGACTTCCTCTCAGGAGATTTCTGACAAAAACTCTGAGAGTAAATAAACCTGCAATGAAAAAGTTTCTCAAAAATTTGTTGTTCGGAGTCGACTTTAAAATGTAGGTCCCGCCACTCAAGTACAAAAAATTAAGGCACACAACATGAGTGGTATGAGAAGCTAGGCCGTAATTCTGACTGAAGGGTTGTAATGGCCAATTATGTATGTATGTATGTATGTATGATGGGAATATCTCGAGAGATCAATTAAACTTGAACCTGTCTCTTCCCTCTTGACCTTTATTGTACGGGCGTAGAGACTTAGACAGTGGCATACGTCGCGCAAATCCTGAAAGAAATTAGAACTATTGGAAGTATTGACTATATGATACCACAGTGTCACCTCTCAAGGAAGTTCAGGATATCCATTGCGCAGAGAATTATTAAAGACGCAAATGGGCCGGGAGGGTATAATATCATACTTTTTGATAGTCAAATAGCCGACAAAGCAATGAGTTTTAATGTATTGAACTCTAAGACGGTGTATAGCTGTCGCAGAACGTTATGATGTTCACACTACATATAATCGTTTGGCACTGCCATGAACTCTCCAATGAATTCTCCACTTTGGATTTCTCTTTAAAGACTGTCAACGCCAGATGATGACTTGATTGAGAGCTATTGGTTGTCACTTGTGCTTAGGGCATTGACCTTGAACACTTGTCAAACCATAACTGCAGAAGTTGTAGAGATGAGAAAAAGGAAGGAACTGTTCTCCTCTCATTGGGCATAATGCTCAGCGCTATAACGGAGGTGCCTACTATATAGAAAATTTTAACAAACTGTCACGCATGAACATTAGCAGTCTGAGGCAAGCTCAGCTAGTTTCTGTCTGTGAAGCTTCGCTGTTCTTTGTTCACACCAGTGACGCGCATATGTGAGGGACTTTTCGTCGGTGTCCTCTACACTCTAATATTCCTTATAAAGAAAAGAAAAGTAAAGTCTTAAAAGCGAAAAAGCAGTTTCTTTGATGCCCATAAAGGTGTGACACAAGACTGTGCTCTATCGCCTGTACTTTTTCTCTTGGTTCTAGGAGCATAGAATAGAATAGAATTCTGTAGCAAACAAGCGTGAAAACTAAATCAGCATTTCCCTGATACCAGTTTCTATTAGCAAAGTAGAGCGGAAATTAACATTTCCCTTACCCAATATAAATAAAGTGTTTATTTAAGACTTCTGCTCTAATTGTTAATAGTTGTGTTTGTATAAATGTTTTATTTCTACCATTTTTCTGCTCATTTGTTTGTTTTAATATTCGTTTTAATTGTTTTTCGTTTTTTTTCTTTTCTTTGTTTTAAATGCGAAAAATGATGATCATGTTGATGGTTGTATATCATCATCTTACACTTAAAAAAGTGTAGCAGTAGTGTATGTAGAGAACATATAAATTATTTTGAAAACTAAAAACCTAGAAAACAAAAATGAAAGTTGTTGAACCACATGAAGGAAAAATTTCAAGAACTTTTTTCGATCTGCAACACTAGACGTGAATTGGGAACAAGAGTTGCTTATAAGTATTATTTAAGGGCGTAACAGTGGCTCTAACCCTGACCCTGCAAGTAAATCCGTTATTTATCTAATGTATCTTATAATGACTATTTTAAAAAATTATTTTTTTTTTTTTTGGCATAATAACTGTTCTTGACCTTTGTGCAGCAATAAATAAATATTTTAAATCAATGTGGTGTTAATGGATTCGCCTTCATTATTTTAAAGAGCCCAGTTTTGTTTGTTTGCCAATAAAATTGTGTAAATAACTACTTTAGTGTTTAAAATTTACTTTTAGTATTTAAAATGTAAATAAACATTTTATTTTTCTTTTGAAATCGTTTATTTTTTTTTATCATAAACATGTCCGATATCAAGTTCATTGTGTTGTTTTTTTTTTATTCTCCTGTTTTCGTTTTTCATTTCCATGCCATTCTACCTTAAAAATAATTGCTTTTGATTCATGCGAACTTGCACACGGTCTTATGGTCTGCATTATTATTCATTGCGAGGGGTTATAGTGAAGTATCATGACTATCGTACGTTTCTATCGTGAATTGATATAAATAAATAGGGATTTTTAATTTTTAAACACATTTAATAAGAAAATGGGGAGGATTTATGTTCAAACAAGTTTTAATTTTAACTCAAGTTTAAAAATTGATAGAAGGTTTTTAAAACTATGGTATTAAATAAGAGAAGTATTCAAAAGAATTACATATAATTAATTTACATGGAGATATCTTGTAAATTCCACGGCCATGATACTCAATCGACGAGCGCCCAGTAAGAACAGCCACCAGTCTGGCTACTTCCCCTTAATAAGATCTAGAGCAGCTAATATCAAATTCGAATCAGTTATAGCTCGTAAATATTTGACCAACTTCCTAAAGGCTTGTTGCAAAGCATAAATTAAAAAATTGCTTAAGTAATGTAAAGCACGTTTTAACAGCAAATTCTCATTGCAAAGAAGTATGGCGTTAAAGAATGCGACTATGGACTCATACATAAAACATAATTCATAAGTCTCTGCACCCATTTGCATAACTGAGGAAACATAAGGCATTGAAAATTATATCAAATATGACTTTACGATCACTATGCATTGTAAATATGCTTTACAACTTGATATAGTAAACTATCTCTTGGCTTTTAAAATATCCTTACGAATGTAAATGAAAAATGAAAAATCTTGTTAAAATCTACATAAATATTGTTGAAAAATTTTTGTGATGATTTATTGTTTTTTTTTTTTCTACTCTCCCCCAGATTAGCTGCCTGTGCCAATTTAATGCGAAGAAATACAATCATAATATCAAAGTAGGAGAAGAAGGAGGACTATAATTACACTGTACCGTAAACACCACCCTCCCTTGCTGACAATAAACAACCATAGGTGCCCATACCCACATCCTAGTCCTTTAAATTGAAACGCTTTTTAATCAATTTTATCAACCTGGCCACCAATAGTAAATCGAATAGACGAAATAAAATGGCAAATTCTGGCGATATATGGTTACAATGGTTCTCATGCTGTTTTCATCAACCACAGTCACCATCAAGACGAAGACATCAGCGATTACGTATCGATCGTTCCATGATTGGTAATCCAACGAATTTTCAACATACCGGACATATTGGTTCAGCCGATGTAGAATTGTCCACCAATCATTTAAATGCAATACAAACGCAAATGCAAAGTAAGGGGGGCTACGAGATGAATTCAATACAATTGCAGGTAAGTTCTCTTCATATTCATGAGATATTGTTACTCTTCGAAATAATAGAAATTGTTTTTTTTTTTTGTAATCTTCTTTTTTTCATTTTTAGGCCTGCTGATAGTATATTTAAGTATTTTTTAACCTGGACTTTTGGCCTAAAGTTTGTTATTTAATTAATGTGAACAGAATTGAGGAAGAAGAATATTAACAAATACAGAGTGTAATTGAGTTTTTTAAAAAAAAGAAGACTCTCTGTAGTGCAATCTCGCTTTTATTAATTGTTAAGCCATTTTTTTTTTATTTAAGATCAAAATTATTTAATTTTTTTTTTTTTTGTAATAGAGTATAAACTCGCACACTTTTTTAATTAAGCAGCTACTACTGCCTCCCAAATACAGACAATATAATGTTGCGTTTGTTGAGAGAGTGTAAGATAGTGCGAGAAAGTAAGTGAAAGAAAGAGAATATTTAAATATTTATACATTTAAAATTATTATTTTGTATTTTTATAAATTAATAAGACTAATAAGTTGTATTTAGATTTTATTAGAATATAAGAAATCTAATTGGGCCTTCATTTCAACAAAAACAAACATGCAAATAAACAACAAAACAAAAAAAAACAAAATTAAAGAAACTCGTTTTTAAAACCATTTCTTTTGTTTATTTAATTTTGTTTTTTTTTCATCCCTTAATTATTAATTATAATTAATAAGTACTGGGTGTACTTAACTTTTTTTGTTTTTCAAAACCAAAACCTCATTTCTATTAAACAATTAAAACAAAAATAAAAGAATTTATAACAATATATGTAGTTTTTTTAAATCCCTAACTAAAATTGGCAATTAAATTATGTATAAATCAAACGAACAATCTTTTGTATTGAATTATTTTTTAAATATACACACGTTTTTTTTAATTATGAAATAAATAACTTGTAAAAATCTGTGTCAAATGTATTTCAATATTTTATTTACAAAACACCATAAATACATTAAATTTAATAATAACACTTAATATTTCAATTTATGAAATGCAATATTAAAACTTAAGGTTTCATTGAGTCTCCTTTTTTTCATATACAGTAACTTTTCTAAATTCTAAGAGAAAAAAAGGCGAGCATTTGTATATTTAGATAATCAATAGGTTTAACATTAGGTTTGAAATTCGTCGTATTACCATTACATGGTATTTTATTTATTTTAATCAATATAAGCAATAACTGCTCTTAAATATGTGATTTTTTAGAATTGCCCATCTCTCTTAACTGAAATGACAATATTGCTGCTGTCATTTTGAAAATTCTGCTTTTTTTTCTACTAGTTTTTCATATACAGTAACTTGTAGTTTGATTTTGAAATCTCAAAAACTTTTGCATGAGTATAGCTTTTATAATTTCACACCACATGTATTACACTTTTTTCAAAATATAAATTGTAATCGTATATTTATGTTGTGCTTTAATTTTCCATTTCAATAGTTATCATTTTTTTTTTGTTCAATTAAAATTTTCTATTTTAAATTTGAATATTGTGGTAATTATTTTATTTTTATAATAATTGTAAATCAGCATTTTAATTGCGTTTATGGACAAAAAGTTTTGCTAAGGTTTATAATATTATTTAAACATGCATTTAAGTTTAACGCGCACAATCATATTCCATTTAAAGTATTATTAAATGAGCAAAGAAATATATTCTGCTAAAGCCTAAATTAAGATATTTTAAAATAGACAACAATTGAAATTGTTTCAAATTTTTCTCATTGTTGATATTTCACGTGGAGTTAAACTTCTATTATGTAAGTCGTGTATGGCTCGGCATCGATAATTAAAAACCATAATTAATATGAGTATTATGATTTGTGTGCCTCTAATATATAGTATAATGGCTTCTAATTCTATTCTAAACCCTCTAATAGGCTATTGGACCATATAAAATACATCAATTGGTTGATGTTATTAGATTTCAGTACCCATAGCTTACATCTGTAAGTGAGCACTGGGCGCAGAAGCGCTTTATACTTTTGAGATTTTATAATAGCATATGTAGATAATTTGTTTTACACCAGAAGTTGTCTAATAGCAAAAGAAATTCCAAATTTTTTGATGAAACCTCTCTCGCTTAAATTGTCTCCTTTATCTGGAGCAATATTAAATCTTTCCACAAAGGATTAGTTTTTGTTGGTAGTGTGTTGGCTCACCAGACAAAAAAAAAAAAGAAAACAAATTTGAAAAAATATTTCTTTCGACATCCTCTTAACAGTCTTCTATCAAAAGTAAATAAAATTGCAATGAAAAACTCACAAACCTATCGTTCGGACTCGACGATATGTTGTCGTTTTCGCCACTTATGGATAAAACTAACATAGAAGCTAGGCTGTAAAGCATACTACATAAATACTTGAAATGGTCAATAAAGATCTTTGTTATCTGGTCTCTTTAAAAATAATGTTCCTTTGCCAGCTCCCACGATTTTTAGAAATTGTAAAATCTGACATCTGTCCGAACAGAGCTTTAAGGATAGTACGTCTTCAAGAGAAAGCGAGCAACATGTCGATTAATACAGGCTCATATAATCGACGTTCAACTATATTTTATTTATTTAGAGTTTGATATTGAAAAATAAATGCGAAATGTCATTAAAAAGAATTTAATTCCTATACGAGTATTATTGTCTTAATTTAAAAAAGATATCAATAAATAAAAAGTGTAATGTACCTTCTCATTCTTTTGATTGAAAACATTTTTAAAACCCTAAAGAGAAATACCAGTTTGATTTATTTTTTTATTAAAAAATAAAAATTATTTAAATTTTCAAACTCTGTATTACACATTCAAATAAAAATAATCACGATAATATCAATTGAATTTTAAGAATACATTATTAGAACATATATTAAAAGAAATGAAAATTAATTATTATATTAATGAAATATAATAAAATGTTAGTGTTAAATTTTAACAAGCAAAAAAAAGCGAATAGAAATTAAACTTTATTGTAAAATGATTTAACTTGAATTATTTAATAAAAATTTATATGATTAAACAGATTAATAGAATAATCTCATACATATTACATATATACTAAAACCGTTTGTACCAATACGAAGCCTAAAGACAGTCATAAGAAGCCCTTAGATTGCATTAGAAGATTTTGCTAGTAACAGAGAAGAGACGGGACTTGTCTGAGTAAATCAGTGTCTTAAAGTACTATACCTTCTGATATTGAATCTTGTTGTGAACAACATTGTGAGGCATTTCGAGGCTGGGAGAGGAAAGGCCATTTGACCATTACTAAGCTTAATTAGTCTGCTTTTAGGGAACTTTTTCTCGAGCAATTTTGTATAGGCTGAACGGTGTCGAGCTGGGGCTCTCTCTCTCAAGAGAAGCCAAGTACTTTGGTGTCTTTCTCAATACGGAATTGTCCTGTGAGGAGAACACCTTGCAGAAGATGAAGAAGAAAATCAATGCATACTTTACCGTCAAGAATTTCATTCGTAGAAGATGCGGCCTTCCTTTTTGGGTGATGAAATGGGTCTATGACTCTGTGGACTTATCGATTCTCACATATGACTATATCGGATAGCGAAACCGTTTGAAGACGACTAGTTGAAATAAATTACTGGATAAAGTACGTAAATGTCTCTCTTTGTCTTGAGATCTTGATCCTGAATCCGGGTTTCATGGACTTTTTGGTCAGGGAATGTTACTTCCTCAAGCTGCTCTCTGCGGTTTTCCAAGATTGGTAGAAGTGGCAGGTGGCTAGAAGTGGAAACTATCTCTTTATTGAGTGCAATGTATTTCAGGCGAACTATCCGCTGCTTTAGTAAGCTAGTCTGAAAACGGATTGCGCCAGAAGCTACGGTTGTTGTATAAGTAGATAGTCAAGCAGCCTTTAAGACACTGAACTAGCATTCAAGTCTTTCAGTCTACATAAACAGTAATACAGCCATAAAAAGAAAGGCTAAGGAATAGGCAGATAGGATGTAAGATCACCTCTCGAAGTAGGTTAGTCAAGCTAAAGTTGCCTAATAAGATACGATTTTTGTCTATTTGGGCCAAAATATCAATGTTAAATTATAATTATAGTATAATAAATTACTAAAGTTATCGATATTATAATACATTGGGTTTTAATTTATTTATTTATTTTTTTTTGTCAATTCCTTTTGCCATAGCAAACACTGTTCACATCTGCTAATTGATTTACTTCTATTATATGGGCTACCAATTCCAAGTGAATGTATAGTGTTGTCTAAACTGTCAATTGTTGTCAAATGCAATATTCGTCATCTGTTTCAAACAAAAACATCTTTTGACGTCCATTTGGAATTAAAAATAATTTCCTCTTGTTTTAATGTAAACATTTAAATAGAATTTAATTAAATTTTAACACAATGAAAACGGGCTCATTTCGCAATACACAATGGGATCCTTTACTCTTGATCTCACAAATAATTTCAGTACAATTTTGTGTTTATTTTTCACTGGGCATATTGGTATGTGCAGCCAATCTACTGGCAGGTGATAATTATCGTTTGGACAACATATTTGAATATCATGTAAGTATAAAATATAAACTGACCTCTAAAACATATATGTATTAAAAAAATTAATTTCATTTGCCAGGAAATTCATGTTTCTGATTTGGGTGGCCGTCTGATCATTTGTGCTTTTGTAACGAATTCATTTTTGGCCTCATTGGCCCTATGGTGTATAGTAAGGAGAGCCAAATTGTGTTTAGATTTTAGGCAAGTATTGCATAGTTCTCAGTCCTCCAAATATAAAAGTAATCGTGTTTTCTCCATTTACAGTTGCACATTTCATATTTTCCATTTGTTAATTTGTTGGTGGTACAATAATGCATTTCCCTCGAATATATCATGGTGGCTGTTAAATTGCATTACAGCCACTATCATGTGTATCGGTGGCGAATTCTTATGTTTAAAATCTGAACTTAAAGAAATACCTGTCGGTTATTCCGCTTTAAATCAGAAATCCGATGTATGATATAAAAACGAACGATCAGTGCTTTGCACAGAAAATGAGGTGCAGTAGATATAAACGTAGGAAAGCAGGCACTCTGTTAAAAAGCAAATATCCTCAAAAAAAACATACAAATAGGAAGAAAAAGGTTAAAAAAAGACGAAAAACGTAATAACGGTTATAACCATAACAAATGTTGCAGACTCTTTGAATTTGGCTAGAGGTTAATAGAATGCTTATCGTAGGTGTAATTAATTTAATGTCTTCAAACTTTAACTTAAGTGCTTAAATTTAATGTAACTATAATTTATATTTAATTAAAAATAAATTTAAGATTTTAAGTATAGTATCAATTGTCTTCATGGAGTCATTTTTTTTATTTAAAGCCCTATAACTATCAAAAAAAAATCAAAATTTTCCATTTATTAAATGCATTGACATGGGAAGAACATGCTTTTATACCTAGGTATTAAACAAGAGGCCTATTCACTAAAACATTTGAAATTTTCGATCGGCACATCGTATTGCAAATTGTTTATATGGTTTTTAATGAAAGGAAAAGTGTATAATAATTATGACCAACTGTTCAAAAACCATAAATTCGCCTCAATAAAATACTCAAATACTTATAAGCAATAAAAAAAAACTTGCATATTTGCAGCTTGAGGCCTATTTACTATTTTATAAGTATTAGAAAAATATTTTTTGGAATTATAAATAATCTGTTATACAGTATAATATAAGATATATTAGCTATTTATTATACTTGTTTGCTTACTTCAAAGTGAAAAGAAACATTTAAAAAAATCTTTAATTTTATATTAAATATTTTAAAAATATAAAAATTGTAGGGGGGTTATTTGCTATCAGTTTATGGTGAATTGTTTTCTATACATTATGTAAACTGAACACAACCCTTTTGATTTATTTTTACTTCGAAATCTTCCTTCGCCTACTACTTTTTTTTATGGAAAACTTCAATCTATCATAATATTCTAAATTACAAATACATACTTTTTGGCTTTAGTTCTTTAAAAAATAAATCAGTTCCAATAAATATAATAATTTTCCCCACTAAATTCGTATATAGAACACAACATTTGGCTTCAGATTTTATAAATAAAACCGATAAAATACCGATAGCTAAACAAATATTGAACACAGCCTTGTTGCTAACGAGTTGGCATTGGTTACCGATTACTTTTATATAAAAAACGAAACCACAAGCATTAGCACTGATTTTTGCCTTCGTCAAATACTTATTGTCGACCATTTTTCACGCGTTGTGTAGTGAAGAAAATATCACATAAAAGAATAGAATTTTTTGCACATTTTTAGTGTGTTAAATATAAAAAAAAGAAATTAATTAAAAACAATTGACAATTAAACAATATTTAAATAAATATATACATTAAATAATAAGTTTTGATTATAAAAAATACAAAGAAAATCATTGAAATTAAATCTTCATCAATTCTTTTTTCTATGTGTGTGTGAATATACGGAACTTATTTCATTTCGTTTGTTCGTGTACTGCTGCTTCAGCTGAATTGATACGATAATATACAGAACTTATTTTTTTTCTAATAAAACAATTATCTCTTTTTTATTTTAAACGATTTTATTTGAAATAAAAGACTTCATATATAAAATTGTTGAGATATCAAAAGTTTCCTAAGGGGAAAGCAAATAAACTAGCAACTGATTGGAAAGTAATATGAGTAATGCTATTAACCAAAATGGCACAGGTCTAGAGCAGCAAGTAAGTACAATAAATTAAAAATACATACACACAGACAATTCTTTCATAATGTTTTATTGTAATTTATTGTATTGTTTTCTAAATTTATCTTAAAACTAAAACAAAAAAAACTGATTTCATAACATTTTTTTTTGGTACAAAAATGCGGTGGCGGTAGAGCATTGACCATAGCAATATTGAAAAAAAAATAGAAGAGAAGCTTGTCTCCCTTTGTACTTGCATGTGTGTGTATAAATTGTAGTTGGTCGATTTTTTTTTTCTTCTGCATGTCTTTTTTTCCTATAGGTTATGATTGTCAAAGATTATCACTAACCACGTTATTGTTGTAATTTACACATTTTATTCTGTTTCTTTATGCTCTCATTCGCTTATTTGGTGTTTGAGTGCATCTTCCTCTACTTTTGCTCTCTGCGCTAGATCCTTCATTTCTTTTTTAGTCACTTTCCCCCTCTTTGTAGTTAAAGGTTATGTTTATTAAACACAGCTATACAAACACTGTTACCAACGTTTTCTTTTTAATAACGCCAAAATAAATTGAATATGTAAAATTGAGGAAGCATGAATAATTTTGTGATATTTGAAGAAATTTATTTTAATTGAAATTGTCGATAAACAATTGTAATATAACAAAAATATAATTCCTTATAACAGTATATATCGTTGAATAGACACCATTGTTACAAATTTCATGTAACTGATATCGCATTAGGGTTGCCAGAAAATTAGACCATGAAATGGCAGTTTATCAGTTTTAAACACAAATTTATTTGATTTAAGTTTATAATCTTTCCCCCTTATATTTATAATACAAAATGTTCATGTAGGTATGTATGCACAAAATAAAAATTAACCTTGTAAATAACGAGGTTTGAATAGAACAGTTTCTGTTTTAGTCTGTCACGCAATGTAAACATTGTAATGAAATCTTACAAAACAAAGTTATTGCAAAATAGAAAAAAAAAAAATTTACATACATTTGTATATGTACCTTCACTTTTACATTTTGTTGCAATTGTTTCAAATTTCCGCTATAAAATTATTATATATATAAACCGTTTCAAATCATATACTTATTTTTAGAGTTCTATAACGTAACGTAATTATAAGTTCTTTTGTTATTTTCGAATAAAATCTGTTTTATTCGATTATTCCCCTTAATAGACAATTAAAAAAGAAATACCACGTCTTACTAATTAATGGCATTTGATATGTTGGCTTCCCTCTCTTTCTCTCTCTCTCTGTTCATCGGAAATAATATTTATACAAAAACATACTTATACATATATGTACATATGTATGTACATATTTGACTCAATAATAATTTTAAAATAATTTTGTTTGTTGCTGTTGTTTTTAGATACATGTAGCGTTTTCTAGTTGTTGTTTTCTTTCTTGTTGTAATCATAGAAACTTACAATTATTGTTGTTTGTGTTTCAATCTTTTGCTCTCTTTTTTGTTTCTCTTTGATTTTTTTCTCATTTGCATTATTTTGCCCTTGACTACAACAAAAAGACTTGTTTTTAAGGTTATGTTTATTTAAATTCAATTCTAATTTAAAATTTTTTTTATTTTTATTTATTTGCGTTTGCATGTATATGTGTGTTTATATAGTATATTGTATTTCCAAAATAATCTCTTATCGTATGCTTTTTTTTATTTTTCTACAGGTTGCTGGTCTGGACTTGAATGGCGGCGAAGCTAATAATAGCAGCCCCATAACAACTAAAAATTCTACAACTTCTAGCTCTGGTGGCGTTTATGTGCCCCCACATTTAAGAGGTGAGAGTAGTAGCTCATTAAAAGCATCTTCAACTGACGTTTCACAATCGCATGAGGATATAAAAGGAGGTGGCAATAGCAAATACGATAATAATAAAGATCAACAACAACAACAACGTGGTGGTGATTATCGCAGAGGAGGCGGTGGTCGTAATTTCAATTCACGTGGAGGTGATCGTCAAAGTGGTGATTTTAGTAACTTTGGCAGTGGCACAGGCGGTGGACGTCGTGGTGGCAGATTCGAAGACCAAAACGGTAAGTTTTATCGTAGATATTTTTAATAGAAAAAATTTCTGAAAATATTTCCAAAACACATGGTTTTATCATGTGATAATTAAAACTGTAAATAAACTCATGATAAGTTAACAGAAGTCTGTCAGGTTAACATTTTGATCTACATGAATCACTTTAATACCGACTCTCCCTTATTTAAGAACCTTATATGTATACTAATTTAATTGTCTGTAATACAATAAATTTACCAATTATTTTATAGGTGAAAACGAACCTAGACGCGGTGGTGATAACTGGAATCGCGGCGGAGGACGTTCGCAAAACAATCGCAACTACGATCGTCGCGAAGAAGATCGCAGTGGTGGTGGCGGCAATTATCGCGGGGGTGATCGTTCAAGTAATCGCAATGACGCGGCTGATGACTCACAACAGCCACGCAACAATCGCTGGCAAGAACCAGAACGCCGTCCGGAAGAGCAACGCAATGGTGGCAGTGGAAATAACGGTGGCGGCGCCGGCGGTAATGGCGAACGCAAATACGGCGGTCGCTGGAATGAAGAACGTCGTGGTGACATCGATTATACGAAGTTGGGACCACGTGACGAAAGACTTGAGCAAGAGCTATTCGGCACCGGTAATACCGGTATCAATTTTGACAAATACGAGGATATACCCGTGGAAGCGACGGGACAGAATGTTCCGCCAAACATCACATCGTTCGATGATGTTCAGTTGACCGAAATTATACGCCATAATGTGCAAATGGCTAGATATGACAAACCAACACCGGTACAAAAGTACGCGATTCCAATTATTATAAGTGGACGCGATTTGATGGCTTGTGCCCAAACCGGTTCAGGCAAAACGGCTGCCTTTTTATTGCCGATATTGAATCAAATGTACGAGCATGGTATACCACCACCTCCCCAGAATACCCGTGGCTATAGCCGTCGGAAGCAGTACCCATTGGGCTTGGTGCTAGCACCGACCCGAGAATTGGCTACACAAATCTTCGAGGAAGCTAAGAAATTTGCCTATCGCTCTCGTATGCGTCCCGCTGTGTTGTACGGCGGCAACAATACGTCCGAACAGATGCGTGAATTGGACCGTGGCTGTCACTTGATAGTGGCCACACCTGGTCGCTTAGAAGATATGATTACACGTGGTAAAGTGTGCTTGGACAACATTCGCTTCTTGGTCTTGGACGAAGCTGATCGTATGTTGGATATGGGTTTCGAGCCCCAGATTAGACGTATAGTGGAGCAATCGAATATGCCTGTGACTGGACAACGACAAACTCTTATGTTCTCTGCAACATTCCCCAAACAGATACAGGAGTTGGCTTCAGATTTCTTAAGCAACTATATTTTCTTGGCTGTCGGACGTGTAGGTTCGACTTCAGAGAATATCACACAAACCCTCTTGTGGGTATATGAACAGGACAAGCGCTCTTATTTATTGGATCTCTTGCAAACCATACGCGATGGTTTGGAATATTCAAAGGACAATTTGTGTTTGATCTTTGTCGAGACGAAAAAGGGAGCCGATGCATTGGAGGAATTCCTATACCAATGCAATCATCCGGTCACAAGTATTCATGGTGATCGTACACAGAAAGAACGCGAGGATGCCTTGCGTTGTTTCCGTTCTGGAGAATGTCCAATTTTAGTTGCCACTGCCGTAGCTGCTCGTGGTTTAGACATTCCTCACGTTAAGCATGTCATTAACTTTGACTTGCCCTCCGATGTAGAGGAATACGTACATCGTATCGGTCGTACCGGACGTATGGGTAATTTGGGTGTTGCGACATCATTCTTCAATGAGAAAAATCGAAATATTTGCGGAGACCTAATGGAACTGCTTATTGAAACCAAACAAGAGGTACCCAGCTTCTTGGAAGAGATGATGGCTTCAGAGCGTTCTCATGGTGGCAATAAAAGACGCGGTGGTAGCAGTGGAGGTGGTCGCTATGGAAGTGGTGGCGGTGGTGGTGGTGCTGGCTTTGGCTCACGTGATTATCGTCAAACGTCGGGCGGCGGTAACCGCAACAGTAATCGTGGAAGCAATTCAGGCGGTGGTGGAGGTTCTTATCGTAGCAATGGCACATCTTACGGTAGCGGAGGTGGTGGTGGTGGCGGCGGTGGTGGTGGCAGTAGTTCTGGCGGTGGTGGCTACTACGGCAGTAATTACGGCAACGATGGGGGTAATTATGGTGGTAACTCATCTTCTGGACCCGACTGGTGGGGAAACTAAAAACATACTTTCATACAAATGATCACGCAGAGTGATCACAACTCGTAAATAAAATACAGATTAACCAGATAGAGAGAAATACAAAAATGTAAATGAAATATCATCCCCCAAGAGCAAAAAAATAAAAAAAAATAGTTGATTAAATCCGTAAAGAAAATATCACAGTAATTTAAATTAACTAATTAACAAGAAACAAACAAAAACAAAAGCAAAAGCAAGGAAGAAATATAACAAAACATCGTTTGAAATACATATATTACAAAAAAAAATATATAAATATAAACAATTACAATAATATAAATATTAAAAAAAAACCTATTTTATTTAAAGAAACAAAACTTTTATTATTTCTTTTAATTTTTATTATTATTATTATTTTTTTTTTATTATAATTACATATAAATAAATTAAAAATATACTTACTATATATATACATATATATAAAATCACACCAACAGTTAATATGTCTTTACATGAATCTTTAGAATTTATACAAAGCTATTGTTTTTATAAAGGAAGAAAAACAAACAAACAACAACAATAAAATAAATCACAATTTATTTAAGGTTTTAATTAAATCAAACTATAACTCCCCCTCCTCCCTTTAAAACTTGACAACAAACAACAACAATCAAACAAGTTTTAATACATTCTGATTATGGTTAGCAATTTAACTTTTAGTTGCGTTAACAAACGACTGGCAACGAAAAACTAATTGCCATCTGTAATATTTTTTTAGCAACTGTCAACGCAATTACGGTTCAGTTGCAAACTATAATCGACACACAAATAAAGTATTTCTTTCGTTTACGACAACCTTTATGAACTACTAAACTAAAGCAAAAAATAATGATATAATCTTGAAAAGAATAATGAAAACAAAAATCATTAATTATAAATGTTTTAAAATTTAAATATTACAACAATATTAAAACACATGAGAAACGCTAAACTATTTAAAACAAAAATAACATGAAAAAATCAATAAAAAAAAATTTAGAAAATATCGTAAAAACCCCTTAAAAATTGTTAGAAGTTTTACTTAAAATTTAAAGATAAAAGTTTTTGAATTGAATTACAACTTTCTGAAAGAAAACTTATGGAAACCTAAACCTATGTATGTAACATTTTTGCCACACAATATAAACTTTGCAAAGAAAGGGTATAATAGAGCCTATGATGTAAGGCCCAGCACCACCACAAGGAAGGGTTCTTTCGCCACTAATGTGGAGCTGGGTTGTCTGGATGGAAGTATCTGAGATAGCAGAGTATGCAAATGATATAGTTCTGGTGGCTGAAGAAAAATAGGCATGTAAATCGATGGTGAACAACAGTACCATTTACGAGAAGGAGAAAACTTAAAAGAATAAATATTCGACTTCTGGGAAAATAATTTACGAAAACTCGAGGTAAAATTCTGGTTATATATTTGGATTGACACGAAAGGTTCATATAGGGTAAAGGATTATGCACTGGATGTATATCATTATGGTCAGACTAAAGCGGCCTATGGTGCCATTGTTTCAGTAGATCGAATAAATCTAAAAACGATTTGGACATTATACAAAGACTACAGGAACAATGAACACCTAACCCATAATAACGCTGAAGTCTCTGAGTTGAATCCCTGGTTAGGATAAGTCTAATACGAATTTCATCAAGGCAATCCGTAACCAAGCATTATGAGTGGCTGAAACCTACATCCTTAACAATTTGGAAAATTCTTTGCAACCAGACTTAGAAATGGGAACCATTCAGCGGTTAACGGATATCTTAAGAACAGATATTTGGTAGGAGTGGGAGTTATAAGTCATAACGAAATTTCTGAAACCATGGGGAAACTCGCAAGTATCTTCTAAGCACAAATCTATGTCACCGAAAGATCTGTTCAATTCAACTTGGACCGAAACCACAGAGAATTTTTGAAATAAGCTCCAGTGCCACTTTCGCTTAATGCGTATTTCGATATTTTGGTACATTAATTTCGTTTTATTTATCGAGGGTTACCCGTCCTTGAAAGTTTATGTTAATTAACACTGATTTAAGTATACTGAACACAGCTCGGTTAAATCATAACATTTTGACAGCTGTTTTTATGTGCAAAAATTTAAAAGTGAAGAAGAAAAAGGGACACGTAAATAAAATAAATCAATTTTTATTAAAAATTATTGCCTATTTATTGTAAAAGAAAAATAAAAGGATTAAAAATATAAATGGCAACAAGACTGGAAGATGGTAATCAAAATGGTTGGGATATAGATGATGACAATGACTGGGATGATTGGGGCGATGCCGAAGACAATTTGGATAATGACACACAAGCAACAACACTAGCAGCCGACGTTAACAAATCTGCCACTGTATTGAACAACAAAGCAAATAATAACGCAGAAATTAAACATGAAAAGACTGTAGAACAGGAGAATTTGTCAACAAGAATTGTGAATAATAATTTTACAAATCAGCCTCAAACACAGCCAGCTCAGTCACAACAAACACAAAATAAATCTGGATGGGGCAGCTTATTTGGTGGCGTCGTTTCATCTGTACTTAGTACAGCCAATGACCTAACTTCTACGGTTACTTCTGGTTTGGATAAAGTCATTGGTGTGCCCGATCCAGCTGAAATGGCTCGTCTAAATGTTCTCGAAGAATCTAAACACAAAACTCTAAAACAATTGCAACAACAATCTAGCAGTACCGACAGGACTGAAGAGGACCGATCTCTAACGCCTACCAATAATGCAGCACCAGTATTCGGGTTAGGTTTGGTGACTAATGTTACCTCTTTGGGTAGTAAAGTATTAAACACCGGTCTGGATACTTTGGAGGGCATAGGAAAGAAAACAATGAACATTTTACAAGAAAATGATCCACTTTTAAAGAATAAAATTAAGAAATTAGGTCTAGAACAGGATAAACCAAATTTGAGCGAGGTAAATAACAACAGAACATATAATTGTAGGCATTTTCCTTAAACATTTTTCATTAAAAAGTAGATCTTGAAAGAGGCCAAACAAGAAAGTGAACAATTGGAACAGTCACTAAAGGAATTAAGTCTAGAGAAATCGAAAGCCCAATTAAGATTTGAAATACTCTTTGAAAACAATTGCGGTCTAGTGCATTTGGAAGCATTGGAAATTTTATCAAAAGAATCCCAGCTTAAAATACAAGCACTCAAAGATTCAGTTTCAGGCAAGGCTTTAGAAGAACTTATGGAAACCATTAATGAAGTCAAAGAACTAATGGAATTAGAGGACTTAGAAGCTGAACCAGAAAAGGAGGACTATGACCAAGAGGAATTAGATGACAATTTAAAACAAGCCATAGCAGACACTGAACTACAAATAAAATTTGAGGAAATTACCAAGTAATTTAATTGCAAAAGCTGTAAAAACTTATTACCAATATTAATATTCTTTAATTTTTTTGTTTTTTTTTTCAATTAAAACGTAGTTTATGGTCTTCTTGCCTTACTTGGTTAGCCGATGAGGAGAACAACAATCCGGAAGTCCAGTCTGTGTTTGCTAAAGGCATTATCTCTTTGGCCGAAACTTGTACTTTGGAAATGCTTAAATTACATAAAATAGCTGAATTATTGCTGGTCAAGGAACATCATAGCACAGCAAATGAAGTGGATGGCATTGTACAATTATGTACACAATTTAATATGCACTTGCAAACACTGGCAAATCGTTTTGCAGCTCATCTCTCCAAACATCCACAGCAAGATGAAGCCAAATCGTATGTGAATACTTTATTTGCAGAAATGTTACAGGCACGCCAACAAATCGAAAAGGCTTTTCATTTATTTTTACCCATCATACAAATAGGAGCTGTTTAAATCTCTACACTTCTTTTAAAATTGTTGCGTCTGTGCTGTTTTCCAAGAGGAATTAGAAAGAAAATTCAAATCACAAATGTTCTCTTCTATTTTACGAATCAAATTACACGAACGAAGTTTTCATTACCAACACTGAAAGCTTATCAAATAGGAAAGCTAACAAAGAAAGCTAATCAATGGGTGTTAAGGTATATTGCGTTATAGAAAAGTTATTGTGTGTAATATTTTAATGTAAAATTTATATTCCAAACGAAGTAAAATCGTTACTTTCTAATGTTAAATTTCTTTTTCTATAAATTGTTATATTTATTTTAAATAAATTAAGCATGTATTCCCTGTGTAAGGAAGTTCATTTATAATGAGTGTATACTGATCTTGAAACAAAAATTAGTAAAAGGAGTGCTTGCATAAATGAAAGCAATACAACGATTTCTCAGGATTTATAACGATATCCGATCGTAATAAAGGGAAACATTTGTAAGACTTAAGAGCTAATTAAGATTTTAAAGAAAAAACAGTTCTATAAAAATACCTTTGGGTAACATTTATCATAATCAGTATGTATTCTTGTCTTTATATTTACTATTTGCTACTTCTAAACCATTTTTATGAAAATGTTAATTTTTATTGGCTTTCACATGGTGTGGTGCATAAAAAAATAAATTAAATTGAATTCAGATGTCTAGCGCCTTACAGATGTAGTTAAAAATTATATCTTTTTTAACACTCCTGGTTGTCTGCACTAGGAACATTGCGGACAATTTTACGCTAATATTCAGAAAGTCAATTACAGTGAAAGCTCCACTGGCGGACAGCTCTAATAGGCGGACATCTCCGCTAGACGGACGATTTTCTAAGTCCCGTCAATTAGGTCGTATTTTTAGAGCAAATTCATCACCCCAGGACGGACGCGGACACCTGTTTTTTCAAAAACATCTCCCATAGGCGGACAAATAAATATTACAAAAGGCAAAGCTGAGCAATTTTATTGTATTTCGGTTTATCCCCCTTTTATGCTATGCGCAATGTATAGAGATTACATGAATTTTTCTTTGTTGAGTGTGTATTTTTCAACTTAATCAGATTATGTAACATTGCGTAGTGCTGTGATTCCCCGGTTTATTATTTTATGTAATGTAATGTTCATACACAAAATCCAAGTTGTGATTCCCCTTTTTATTTTGGTTTATGTGATAACTGATGGATGGTCATTAAATATGATGTGAAAGTTTAAAGTTAGTGTGTTTCAAAGGTGTTAAGATGGCTCCGCCAAATTTTCTTTCATTAAAAGAAAAAGTGTCTGTAATTGATATTGCAGAAAATGAAAAACTTTCAGTTCGAGACATCGCAAATAGGTTTAGCTACTCTGAATATAAATACATATCTACGTATATATGTACAATGTAGTATATGAATATGAGAAAAATAAAAGTTAATGAAAATATTTTTAAAGATTATTTTTTATCACAGTTATTGGCAACAAATAATATACAGGTAAATATGTATTTATTAAATTTTTCCCGAAGTATTTTAACAGACTATCCCTTGGACGGACATCTCCTGTAGGCGGACAAAAATGCCTCGACGGTCGGTGTCCGCCTATGGGAGCTTTCACTGTACTAACTGGCGAACTTTAATGGGGCAGATCGATCTCAAGATGTTAACGCAACACTTCCCATCGTTTGCCGTGTTTGATAAACCAGTCAAAGTGGTCTGTTATTAGGGATATGTTTTGTTTTTTAGTGCATAACGAGGACTTTCCTCTCTGTTTTTTGACAGACTGAGACCATATATAAGCACTGGAAAAGAATATGTTTATGGAATTATTGTAAAATAGAATTTTGACTCATTTACCCATACACTACATTTACTACATCCAACTCATGTTCACAGAGGGCATTGTTTGTAGACGGTAAACCTGTCACCTACCAACTACTCAACTTTATAATGAAAATGGTCTTCAGAATATATTGATTTTTAAGGTGAGGACTATGTTGGTTTACTAGAAAAGAGCTCTAAGTTCAAATCACAGCGCTGATCAAATAAAAACGTATGAAACATGAAAAATTAAGTCTGGATAAATTCGTAGAAGACGTAACCAAACGCCATTTTCTGTAAGACACTTTCTGTCTCTAATAGAAGGCTGATTATATTTCATTTCTATGCTTAACTCTAATATATGGCATATGTGAGCTAGTCAACCTCAATGGATACCTTAGAAGTATTGGTAGGTTTTACGTTATATGCGATTTATGAGAACAAAAAGTTGTTTAAACTCACTTACTGCTTATTGTCCATCTATTCTAAATACTTGACATAATCATAATTAAAAATTTTCCAAAAATTATTTAAAAAAACTCAATTAGTCAATTATCACTTCAGTTCATCACCACCTACGTCTGGATAATATTAAGTGCGCTATTTACTTATGTATATATTATGTCGTATAACGATAACAACGCCATTTAGTCACTACGCAGTTAAATTATAATTCTGCATCAAGTGTTAACGCTCTTGAAATGAGTTGATTTAAAGAATTAAATTAAAAATTGGTTCACAAATTTTTAACAGAGACCATTAGAATACAAAATGTTCCTTTAAAATAAGTACAGCGTGTTGTGTATGCGATTTAGATAGGTGCTGCTATTTTTATTCATAAATAATAGTTATTTTATTAAACAAAATACTAAATAAAATTAGATTTCAAAGACAGTGGTCGATTTTTTTTAATTGTTATTATTATTTCCTCTTTTTTTTTTGTTGGATTTTGATTTAAATTTTTACAAAAAACTTATTTTATTGAGTTTTTATATTCATTGAAACAAAATATGTACCTTTAAAATTATTGTAGTGTAATGTTTAGGAGAGACAATATATCTTTTTTCTTTTGTTTGTTTGCTTGTTTCCTTGTTCTTTTTTTCAAAAACTAAAATAATCGAAATAATTTGTTATCAAACAACTAATCTAAAGAATTACAGAACAAATATGACTATTTATAAATATATTTATATAAAAATGGTCTTTCAATTGCATTAATTGAAAATATATGTTAATATGCGATTTTGTTTTATTAAAACAACAACTAGAGTTAGCTAGGCCATTTAAATTATTTAATATCTTAAGTCCGGTTTGTATTTTGCCATGTATCTGTGAATGATAAGGAAAAAATTAAATAGCAACAACAATTATTGTACATATAAACAGATATTAAAAGGAGAGACTTACTTATCCAATGTTTCCCAAAATGTCATTAATACTGCACGATCTAAATGCCGTTTGTTTTGTGATAGATTTAACAGAGTCACTGACCATTTGGCCACATTAGCGTCAAGTTTTAATTCCGAGAAGCGTAAATGAAAAGCAGAGACTGGAAGAGAAAACATTGTTCTGAAAATTACATCTTCCTAAACTTCTTTTTTAACTTACTTTTTGAAAAAATTTCGACGGGATTTCCATCCCAAGGCCAACCTTTGAATTGCCAAGCAGGTCCCATAACAAATACTGCTACTACACGTTGCCAATCTTGAGCTGTAAGTTTCTGTGGATTATCTATAACGCGGTAAGGGACTGTCATATTTTGTTTCTTGCGCTGAAAATAATAATAGAAAAACAACTTCTTTTAAAAAAGAACCTTAACTCTATAAAATTGTTCTCTATTATTAATTAATTTCTATTCTATGCACCAATCCATTCAAATACTATCTTACCTGCAAGAGAACTTCGTTGTCTCTAGCGCAACCAGCTCGCTTCTTGTCTTCCGTACTGACATATTTTAAATCTTGTAATAAATCTCTTACATTATACATGGTAATAAGACTTGTGTTAGCAGAGGGTATAATAATAATGGGTGTTCGTGAGGTACGTTTCTGAGGTGTCGGTGCCACTTGACGAGCCTGTGCAGCCGGTAACAATTCTTTGGGGCGACCTTTATTAAAACACGTACAATAATAAAATAGCTATGATTGGAATTTAACAAAACAAAATTACCCGGCAAAGGTGTCATTTGAGCCTTTCGTTGAGCTTGAGATCCTTCTGTTACCGATTTCAAGGACATACCATGATATGTACCCATAGTATCGATTTTAAAGCCCTCAGTTTCTGAAAATATTTTCATTTCATTTTCAATTATGTATTATTTTTTGTATTTTAAAACATTTAAATTTGTTTACCTTCTTTTTGTCTGTTGAAACGTTCCTGATCGTAACGGTTATATTGCGTAAGCTGAGCTTGTGGTTTATTAATTCTAGCCGGTTCGGGCATTTTAATAGGATTCGGTTGTATAGGTCGATTACGTCCCTCTTCTCTGGCCTTGATGCCTTGCAAAATGGCAAATATATTTTTAGCAAACATTTTACCAGTACTCTGTAGAATTGTTGTACGTGTACGCCATTGTCTTTCTCTGCTAATAATATCCTTTGTGGAATCAACATCGAAATCCAATATGGCTCTTAAGTCAGTAGCCATGGCATCTTCATTATCAGTACGCTTAATGGTGGTTCTTTTGTTTGCCAAACGTTTAGCTTTAATAGCAGCAATTTTCTCCACGGACATAGTCTCTGACAAAGACTTTATGTTATCCATATTGACAGTGGCTTCTTTCTTATTGACATCCCAACGCGCAGCCAATTGTTCACGTACTTTTTGAACTTGCGTCTCTTCAAAACGTGCCTTTTTGACCGCCGACTCTCCTCCCAAAGCATCACCATCAGCTGGCCTTTTAACTTGCGTAGGTATTTCTAATGGGGCACTTTTGTCAATGCTGGGACACGTAGTGGTTTCTCCATTGAGATAAGCCAAAAGTTCTTTACGATCAGGACGATTTACGGCTGGTATATCTTCAGCAGCACATTGCCTAACGTATACCGAATGCTGCAGCATAACATTTTTCAGCAGATACAATAAACACTCCAGAGTATAATACTCCCGTGGGGCTCCCTTTTTGCCCGAACTTCAAAAATAACATATTGTATGTAATCAAACACTTGCTTACAACACTTCATTTTCGAAAACTTACCCATATTTCAAGTAATTCGTTTTAACATTTTTGGGCCAAGAAAATTCACCAAATATTATTTGGCCATCCCGTTCTATAATATCTCGTTTGTTTATATTGTATTGCCGCAACAAACTCAAAGGATCCGCCATTTTTTACTTGTATTTGTTTTATATATCTTTTGTACTATTTAATTATTTTAACACTTTCTCACATGTATGATTTGCTCTCACATTAAATAGTATTTCACACAATTTGTTTCTAATTTTTTCCCGTTTATTTATAAATTATTACGTTTTTTTTACAAAACCTTTCTATTGAAAGAGATGCAGTTGCTAATATTTTTTTATTTTTCGTTTGACAACAGCCGTCAACGTGTGGTCGTTGAATAACTCTGGTTTAATTGTAGCTGTGTTCAGTGTATATAGCGAAATAAGTGACACTGCATCAAATAAACACGATTTTATTGTGATAGAAACCGCTAAAGTAATAAATAGCTGTAATGTGATATATTAATTGGTATAAAATAATATAATAAATATAATGAAGGTATTGTGTATTCATTATATTCCTTTCAGCAGCTGTCAACCATATTTTCCAATTTTGTTTCTTCTGTTCCTTCTTTTTTTCATTTGCTTTGGTTACCTACAACACTAAAGGATAAATAGTTGTCAACACTTTTGGACCGTTAAAATCAGCTGATAAAAACGATAAACAATTTCTCATTGATATCCAAATATGGCATCTCTATGCACTTTGTCGGTGTTTCTCTTTCTCCCGCACAACATTTAATCAAAAAACAAAAGAAAAAAGAGAAAATTCACTTTTGTTTCTCTCTCATCTTTACGAAATTCCTATAAGAAATGTCAAGATTTTTTGTTGGTTTTTTTATTTGAATAATCGTGCATGTGTAAATTCATACTTGCTTTCTTCAAACGCAAAGAAAACGAAAAAATGCTAAACAAATTAATTAAATGATAAAGAATATATTACAAACAAAATTGTGTACAAAATTTCAAGTGCTAAAGTTTGCTATGGTCTAAAAAAGTGTCAAATTAGTTAATAAGTTTTAAAAACATAATCTCTTTTAAATACGTTTTATACAAGTAATAAAGGAAACGAAATAAAACAGAATATAAAAGAGTTGTGCGAACATCATGGGTCAGTCGGCAAGTAAAATTGGTAAGTTGCTTCTCCATTTATCATTTTTCATAAAGTTTTTTATTCTTTGTTGTCTCCTTTTTATGTGAAAAAGTTAGGTAAACAACTATTCATTGTTTTTGGGAGTTTTTAAGCAAAAGTCATAGAAAAACATAGCGTTTTTCATTGGCTTAATTATAGTATAATTTGCGGCACTTTTTTTGTTGTTTTTCTTTGCATGCATCATCATGCACCTTTCAATAATTGGGTGGGTGGTAGCGCAGTTGTAGTGTATCTTCATTGTTGCTGTTGTTATTGTAGCGTGAGAAAATTTTATTAACTGCCTAAACAACGACAAAGTTGCCAGACTATTGTGTTTCGTCATACTGGGAGTATCCATGTAATTTAGACACAGTAGTTAGAAAATGTTTAAAATAACGAAAGAAAATGAAAAAAAACTACAACGTAAACACTTCTTTTGCCTTTAATAGATCATATACAATTTTATATACTTTTAATTGCGAAAATAATTGGCTTAAGAGTATACATACTTACATATATTGAATTTACTTCACGACGTGCTAAACACGGCTGCTTGTTAATTTAGCTGCCTATGTGCTACATGAGACTTCTTCAGGTCCCTTGTGGATTCCAATCGATAGCATTCCAGCTTATGCCACACAGCACTCTACAGAACGTGTGACCAATCTAACGCGATTTAAGGCGTTTTTATTTCAACATTTAGTGGGTTACAGATTATAATGGTCCATAACCGTTGGTTGTTTATGACGTTCAACCAGTGAATCCATAGGGTTTTATGTAGGCACCTTTTCGTATTTCACAAATATTTGTAATAAAACAAATCTCTTCGTGCTCCGCACAGATTGCACACAGTTACTAACGGTGCAGATACATATTTATGTTATGTGTTAGCCAAAGCTAGTGAGAGTCTAGGAGAGACATAGTCTAGTTTAACCCTTATGTCAACAGATAAAAAATTATACTTACGTCAACAGAGACATACCCGGGTATGTTCATACATTTTACACGGAATTTCTTTTGTTGTTAAGCTTATTTCTGTGTTGTCTTATTGTCTAATCACTGTAGAAACGTTCAGGTTAATATTATCCGAAGAAATGTGCGACATTATCGTTCGTGAGACAAACAGAAAAGCAGAAATTGTTGCTACGAACATTATAACTCTCCAAATCCAACAAAAGAACCACGTACATGAAAGTTCTAACAAAAAATGAGCTTGATCCATATTTGGGTCTTCTATTGTTGGGTGTTGTTACGCACTCTGGTTACGTACATACTAAAGACTTATGGAAAACAGCTTCACATCCCTTATATCGCGCTTCCATGAGCTTGAGGCATTTTTAGGATATAAGCCGCTTTATACATTTTGACAACGGAAACACACATCATCAGCCAAAAACCGATAAAGCTGCAGCCATAACAGACTTATTTTTATTGCTGAATGCAATTACGTAGCAGGTCCAAATGTGGCAGTTAATGAGTAGTTGTATCCTTTACGTGGTGGTACTGGGTTTACTCAATACATACCATTGAAACCCGCCACGTACGGAATTAAAGTATGGTGGGTATATGACTCCGTCTCATCTTACCCAATGAAGGGATAAATTTATACTGGATTGGCGGCATTAGGCGAAAGGGGAAAAACGTAGGAGAGAGGGTATTGAAGGACTTGTGCGTCGATCTTTTTCGCGGAAGTGGACGGAATATTGTTTGTGATAATTTCTTCACAACTTATAACTTAGCCAAAAAATTAATGATGGACAGCAGTTTATCAATGTTAGGTACAGTAAACAGAAGACGAGTTTTTGTATCACCATATTTCGCTTTATCTAAAGGACCGGAAGTAGAGTCAACCACATTTGGTTTCAGTAACAATATTATCTTGTGCTCTTACATTCCAAAAGAACAATAAGTCGGTTATACTTCTTTCCACAATGCGTTATTCATGCGAAGTGCTAGGTCCAAAAAAAAAGTGACTCATGATCTTAGATTACAACAATTATAAACAATATGCAATATCAATAAACATCCAACATCAACATAATTTCATATATGTATTTCGTTATACATACCCAGGTATGATATCATAAATTTTCCGGTTAATACAGTTATTACTTTCTGAGATACGGCGATTTAAAAACACAAAACATACCCGGGTATGTATCTGTTGACATAAAGGTTAAGTCACATGCCTCAGTACTATTAACCTATTATATACATACATATATTCCACGATTACACCACTAATAGAGAAATTTTGAGGCAAACAATTAATTTTTTAAAGTCAATCTTCTGGAATCCCAAGCTTATTTGAGCCAAATGACTAATGGAATAGCTTAGTGCACTGATCTTTTGTATATAGTGTATATAGGGACCATTTCCATATTTTTGAGAAATGGTCCCTGATCCTCTAGAGTAATTTCAAGCAAAAAATTGATTTTTTGCTTTGTTTTGCGCTGTTAAAAATTATTGTTCGTACCTTGGATTTTTTTTTTGTTTTTCCTTGATCCTTTTGAAATTTAGAACTTTATATTAATATCGCTTAACGCTTGTCGCTTATATTGTGCATTTACTTTTCCATATCCTTTAAGTTTTATACCAGCCTGTTTATCTAAAGAAACGCATGCATATGATCTTTAAGGATATACTCATGCATTTTTGGCTACAAATCAAACTAACCCCGTATTTTAGCTGAAGGATAAGTAAACACATGGTTCTTTTTATTTTCAAATAATTTTTCTTTTTAAAGAAAAACCTAACGGAGCAATAATATTCAGTCAAGCTAAGTGTGTTGCAGTGTAAATTCCCTTATTCGTTTGAAATGCTATAGATTAAACGTATTTCCCCCTAAAAATAAAAATAAATATGTTTTTCCAAAATAACCTCGCACATACAAACACAGACAGAGAGAGACAGACACTATAAGATAATCAAAAGAATCATATGCTTTGCACACGTATACTTGAACCAAAAATTTAAAGCCGAAGCCACACATGTAACCACCGGGTTCATGACATGGTATGATAGTATTTCTTATAGTATTTATGTTAAAATTGTTGTTACCTGCGTAACGTTAATGGTTTACCTGTAAATATTCTGCAGGAACATTGGTATTCTCTTTTTTTAACCCTTCTGCATCCCTTGGATATGTGCCCTTCCTATGGTCCTTTGGGTCAATATGACCCAACATTAAAATGTAAACAAAATTTCATATTTAATATAAGAAATTCATTTGTTTTCTTGGTTTTTTTATTTAGTATAATAAAAAATAATGATAACTAAAGTAAATAAGCCGTCCTTGAGCAATTATTAATTATTATTGCCTAAAACTGCACCGACCTCGAAATGGAATCAATAGTTCATCTACAGTAACATTTTCATGGGGATTGTAAAAAACTTTTAGCTGATTACTCCACTTATCCCAAACGTTTCTTATCGGTGCTAGTTTGTCACGAAGTCTTCGTTCTTCTCTATCTTCAAAGCTGTCAAACCATAGACACTTTGATATGCTCGCAAATCGCTCGAGACTCATTGTTGCTCGAAAAACTGGTCTTCCGTTTTTTTCATACGACAAGCTAGTGAGATGTTCTCCATGAGATTTATAAACCCCTGCCATTATTTGTAATCCAATATATGTATCAAGCTCTATAATATCAATGTTTTTCCAATTATTTCCATATAATTCTACACCTCTTTGATATATTTGTCATTTGAATCACAATATTTTTTATATTTGGTGATATAAACAAATCGAACGAAGACTTTATATATGTTACCATAGATGTTGATCTTTTGGTAGGACTAGGCTTATTCAATACAATTTGATTTTTCGGTGTTCTGCCTATTTATAATGGTGGTAGTTCTTTCCAAACTACATTTTTGTTCTTTGATAAATATGTAACTGAAGTGCTGTGATCTATTTCTACAGCATCTTCCACCTCCACGCTTTCAACGCTGTTATTTGATGATGAATATGGTTTGTCTTCTGCATCGCTATCGGGGTGAAAAAATTTCATCTTCATCACTATCATCAAAAATATCATCATCTTCGTCATTCATTATTTGTTGCAGCTGAAGATCACTAAGAATCTGAAGCAATTTCATTATGGAGCAATCAAGTATTAGAAATTTTATTTTACAATACTTACTTTTCTTCTTATGTAAAAATATTCAATTATGATGAATTATAAAAAAAAATATATGTGTGCACTCTGAGCACTAAAAATTAAGCTGAACTCTTTGAAAGAATATATTCTAATGAGACAAAAGTTCGAACATCATCAAAGCGAAATATTTTTATTTCATATACTAAACGGGGAATCAACGAATTGCAATTTGAATGAACTCTTTTGTGTACACAGTTCAAGTGTCAATGCGTTGGCATATATGTAATCATAAAACAAATTTCAAGAGATACCTTTGCGAGATTCTCCAAATCCTCACTTTGAATATAATAAAATTTTCGAAAAAATATTAGTTAAAACCGATTTTATTGATTATTTGATTGAAAAAAATTATTGATCGATGATTCTGAATGGTAAACTTGTAATATCGCATGTTGGGTCATATTGACCCAAAGGATATTAAATGTGTGTAAATCGTGTTAAGAAATGTGGAGGGGTAAGGAAAAATTTAAATTTTATTGTTTTCTTTTAAAAGCATAGTTTTTGTGCCTGTGATGGATAAATTAAAGTTTCACGATCATATCTTATAATTAAAGGGAACAATTTTGCGATTGAAAATCAAAATTGGGTCAAATTGACCCAAGGAGTGCAGAAGGGTTAAATGTTAGAAGAACAAAATCACCATGACTTTCCATACAAACTTATTGGGCTGGGGTTTTTTGTTAAAATTTTTTATGCCATTGAGTTGAATATGATTTTGTGAATGTGTTTCCTTTGACTATAAAATCTTTTGCTATTCAATCTTTAGATTGGTATTGTTAACTGTTAGTCCTTTTCTATCATGTCATGTGACATTTATTTCATTTTATTTTATTATAGAATTTATTTTTTAAATAAAGAACCTTTTTCTGAAACTGTAACTCAGTTTTTTTTCAAGATTTTTTTTTCTTATGTCACATGATTGTGTATTTACTTATTGAATTAGAAACAGGTATACTTCTTCTTTATCAAGACAAAATTGTAGGGATAGCAAGTGTATTGTGTTTAGAAGCTTATTTTTCCTATTAAATTAGAACTGAACTAGTTTTAAGAGCTTGGGCACTCGAGGCAGTTAAATTATAAAAATTTTATCAAAAATTAAAAACTTCCTTATTATACCATAATATATAATTATATAAAACCAAATATGTAACGTTGTTATCGATAACATTTCGCCATTTTTTGAATCGAGCGTATATGCTATCGATGTAAAACTATTGGGTTTCTTGAGCGAAAAACAGATCCAATTGCATTTGGCTGGTCTTTATAGAATTTAAGGTTACATCGTTAAGATAGTTCTGCAGAGATTGAAACAAGGTTTAACATCCAGGATATATGACGGCACCCTCAAAACTTTCTAGTCAAGCTGTTCTTATCAAAATTATCTTCAGAATTAAAGCTAGTTTTCCGCTTGGTTGTCATGCGGAGAAGAGAGTTTGGTGCGCAATTAAACCCACGTATTGATACAGTTCATTGGCTGTCAAGATTATGCAATTTGACTCTACTAGATTTTTTGTCGAAATTAGACGTAATTCCAAGTCTGAAAGACAAATAGTAAATGGACAGAGATTCATTTATCGCACTCTTTCTCCCCCCATCAATATTTCATTCACTTTTGCGAATTTCCAAAATAAAATTTGCGAAACTTCAGGCAGTTCACTGCCAATAAACATACATATGCTGGCTGGCATTGTCCTTATGCAACTTAATTCTTCTCTTATTAGCCTGTTCAATGAATATACACATCCGTATTATACTTGTTATTGTCTGGCACTTGGGAAACATTCTTAGTAATCCAGAATTCATTGACGGAACATCTCTAGAAAAAGGTGATTATAAAACTTTCAGTGTGTTTGATAACTATAATCAGGAGTTATAGACAACGGCGGAGATGTAGATGATAGGATTCAAGTAAACTATGCTTTAACCTATTTTATTATTCTCGTGTTTCCTTTAAACCATCCAATTGTTGATCGCATACTCCAAAACACCGATTTTCATTATTCTTTACACATTCGCGATAATTAAAGTTGCAACGTGAGATGCGTCATTGATATCAAAATTACAGGAACAGGATCAAAATTGATCGTGAATGGTTGTTAAAATGTCAGAATGTAAACGTTACTTACATTTTTAATCTCATGGCTGGAGTCGTATTTCTTATTTGCCGTTGTTCACTGTCCTTAAAACATGTCAGAGCCAAGCCACTATAAATTTTTAAATAATATACCCTGGATTTTTTGATACACGGCATTGGTAATACGTGCTGCAGTACTTATGAATTAAAAATTTGGGTGAAATCACCATTTGGTTCCGTTCCTGTGGCATTAAAATTTTGTGTGATATTTCAAGATTTTCTATTTTCAATTCTTGTAACAATATACTTATAAGCTAAGTTTATAACCCAGATGACGAAACTATAACAGCGATCAAATTTCATTATGCAACAGCAATGCAGCTGGTCAAAGGATACGCGCATGCGCGGAAATAGATTTTAATTTGAATTTAGGCTGGGAACGGTAGCAAGGAAATAAATTCATTTATAAATTCTTCGTATCTATTCATCAACCTTTAATAAAAAGGAAAATACACGAAAGTGAAGAATTATAAAATCATTTAAATTAAAAATTTTGTAAACATATGGTGGCTTATTTCTTCCCCATTTGCTGGCCTCAGTCGATAGCAGTCGGTCAGTCAGTAGCAGTAACTTACAGGTAAAACTGATCGAAAAATATATTTACTTATAAGCAAACATATATTGTTAATTAAATGCATATTATGCGCAAATAATTGTGTATATTGAACAAATGTTATAAGACAGACCTCCTTCTTCTGTTGTTGTTTTTTTTCTCTTCATTTTGACTGAAGTCGTCTTTCTCCACTCAAAAGAGCCAGACATGAACGCAGATGGCATTTGGTACTCTTCTTGCCTTTTTGCCATTTCATTCTTTTGGCTGTCCTCAAAAGAAATTTGGCAAAAAAAAAAAATAAGTAAAAAGTACTGAGCAGACTTTTGTAAAGTTTCTTTTGTTTTCAGTAGTTTTCTTTTTAGCTAAGAAATCATAATTGTTGTCCTCCACCACTTGGTAACACGATGTACAAGATTATTAAGTTTACTTTTAATATTTGAACGCAAATCCAATATTTTTGTTTTTGTTTGTCTTTCGTTTTTAATTTAAATGAAAACGATGATAATGTGTGCATGTCCTTACATATGTATATTTAGTTTTTGTCTTCTCGTTGTCTAAATATGTAGAATGCATATTCATTTATGATGCCATTCATTTATGTATGTCATATCCTGTGTGTGTGTGTGCGTGTGTATTTTTTGGTATTAAGCAAAACTACAGCATCCTGTGACGGCCTCCGGGACAGCTGTTATTAAAGAAATAAAATAAAACCACTAAAACTGTTTAACTAAATTATTCGTTTGTTTGTTGTGAATGCATATGCAACATACCACCGCTCATTCATTCACAATTAATAACTAAAGGATCCCAAAATATATTCTCTTTATTTGCAGCCTTACTTTACGTACTTCTTATATCCTTCCTTTTTACCTTCCTATCTTCCTTCGATAACTGCGAAAAAAACCACCAAACAAAATTATGAATAATTTCAATTTCAATGTTCCCCGAAATGCATATGCAGCCATAATAGCACCAGTACTCTGGGCAGCTATAACAAATCAACCAAGAAAACTACCCCTCTAAAGTTATATTGTTTGTATATACCATTGTAAAGCTATAAGGGCATAATTACATACAATTGTAACGAAAGGCTATATTGTCACCAATATGTTTTACGATATTTCTTTTATCGATTTCCTTAGAATTTCTTGCAAGAGAACAAAAAACAAACATACTGTTACTGAGAGGCTTTGCAGAAATTGTTATCAATTTCATAAACTTGCTTTAATGCTTGTTTTTGCAATTCGTGGCTATTTATCATGTTATCGAGCAAAACAAATACATTTGTGATTCCAATGCATTTAACATAAATACACATTGGAATCACAAAAAAAATCAATATCGAAAAAAATGTGAGTTAGGGCCTTTCTACATGAGACCAACGATATGAGCATACATACGTCTAATACATACATATATACTATTTTAGTGCAAACCCCTTAGTCTGAATGACTCACGCATATCTTCTAGGCTTGAAAGATATCAAGTCATTAATAACATCAAATGATATTCCGCCTTTAGTTATTTTCGTCCTTATTTAGGCAATTTTTCCGATTATTTTTCATATTTCAATCTCCTATAAGGTACAGGATTGAAAACACTCGAGAACTTCGATCCTATTCTCCCTTAGTCGTCCTTTACAAACTTTGGAAAGGTTTTTTTTTTTGAAAATTCGAATATGAGCGAAAAACTCTCCTTTTTTATATAAAATTTTTTTTTCGCAATTAACCCTTTAAAATGTCAATAAAATTCATATGTGTAAGCATTTTATCCTTTATTTTGACAATTTCTTATAAAAGTGCTAGAGTGCTGAAAGCATATGGCAACACTTTGTAATAAAACGAAAAAAAAAATAAACATTAATTACGAATTCATGGAAAGACCTTGATATTGCTTTGACTGTTTGTTAAACATGTTGCTCATTTTACATTACCAACACAATTCTAGTGTCAATTGTACTTCTCTCTTTTTCTCTCTCTCTCCTCACAATAAAATTACTTTCTCAACCCTACCTATACTCCTTTTATATCGATAATTCATTCGATTCGTTTACCCCCATCATTTCGTTTGTTTGTTTGTTTTTTTTTTCCTTTTTACGCTTGTAAGTATGTGTATAAGCTTATTGTATGTAGTCCTTTTAATATGTTTGCAAAAACAAAACAACAACAAAATATTAAAAGCATATCCAGGTGTAAATTTAAATGCCAATAATGTCTACAAACTCATCATACTGCTGATAACAACAGCACGTAAAAGGGTTTTAATTTTTTGTTTTGTTTTCTTTCTCTTTTTTTAAGATCAAATGACAAAAATCGTCAGCAAACAGAAGAGTACAGAACAGAGAACCAGGTTGCCATTCAACGACAACTGTAAAGTTATTATATGTTGTAGTTGTTGTTGTGTTCAATGCAATGTACATATTTGCTTTTATTTATTTTTTGCTGTTTAAACAGTGGTCGTGTGCTAGACAGACGTGTATTTAACCATTTAATTCCCTTTTTATTGTATTTGTTTGGTTTTATAGACACTTTGTTTCTGCTCTTTTTTTTGTAGAGAACTATTGATTATTTTCGTTGATAATTTTAAAGATGTTTTTGAGGGTTTTATTTAAATTTATCATGACGCTTAGCGGTCAGACGTTATAAACAAATCTGAGTTTGTTTACACTATTCTAAAATTATTGTATAGAAGTTATCGATAAAAATGAATTTCAAAGAACATTTTTATTATTAAGTTCCACTCTACAAGACTTAAAAAAAAGTACATTTCTTTAGATGGTAACGTTCCTAAATACCAACAGATGACGCCGTAACGTTCTAGGGCTTTTAAAAGTACACCAATCACCTGCTTATATAGAAAACCTTGATTAAACAAATTGAAACAAATCAAACGAAATTAGCTTATTTGAGATTCGCCAACTATGGATTCCCCAGTTCCCAAATATTTCATTCCTATGGCTTTTAATAAGTTCTCAGAATGAGGAACAATTTGGGTCAAATTTGTCCTTTGTGTGGCCAAAGGTCATCCATCTCATTGCGTTTGTGTGCAGTAACCCAACTCAATGTAACAGTCTTAATATTCCCTAACGTGTAGAAAAGATTTAGGCTCTCACTTTTAAGTGATTGTGGTAGATTAAAGGTCGTTGGTATGTGCAGGGCTTCCTGTCACTGTCCTACAATTTTTCAGCTTAAATTCATCGATGCACCGCATCTGAGAGCCTAACACTTCAATCTTCACGTCGTTGACCATTACCTGGAAGTTCGAAAGAAACGGACTGCGTAAGAACAGTCACGAAGCTGTAAAATTTTTTATATTTTTCTTTATTTTTCAGTTCAGCAATACCATATAATCTCAGAGCATTAGAAACACCTTCCCTCGCTATTAATATCGAAAGCGGTGGAATACCCAAGAGCACCACTAACTATATCAGGCGGACATGTACTCATTGCTCCCTTGGTTTTCACCCAAAATTACTTTGAAATAAATTAAACAACTGGAAATATTTTTTGGGCATACGTTATGATTTTCTTAATTAAAAAAATTAATAAATTTCTCAACAGCATGACGAAAGAGAAAAAAATCGCAATCCTATTAATTTTATTCAAAATTTACTTCCTTTTTCCGTTTCCTTTTGCAAATATTTATTTAAAGAATTCTGCACATATGTATGCATGCATTTCTTTAAGTCTCGTCTCCACTACACGCCACTTTACTCGACACTCAACTCATCTCTTTTCATCTCATTTAGTCTCGTTTCATCTCATTTATCCTTTGGCTTCTGTTTTTATTAATTCTGCTCTTGTTTAGAATGTTCGTATATCTTGGCACACTTATAGCATATTTGATCGTTGTTGTTGCTTTTTATTTTGGCATTTCATTGCACCTTTTGTTTCTTGAAATTTTCTTCTTCCATAAGTTCAGTTTGTTTTATTTTATTTTTCTTCATCGTCTACCATCCTTCGTAAGGACAATCTGTCTCTTTATTTTTAATATATTTTTGTTGTTGTTGTCGTTGGTACTAACACAAAGCAAGAAGGTACAATTACGATTACAATCGTGAACATACATACACAATAAACATCAACACATGCATGGAGACTCCTCTTATAAATGGTACAATGATGGGGAGGACAAATGTCGTCACCAGATATCGCTTGCAGGGCATATCAAACATCTGCCATATTCTACGCTTCAGTGTAAGATGCTCATAGTCGTTGCATTAACTATTTGAATTTATTGCGTCGACAATGAAACTAGTTCGATGGGCAAGCCAACTCTGATAGCATCTCAACTTTAACGTTGAAGAACCACTAGAATCGTTAAGAGAGTGTTTCTATTAACTCTTGTATACTCTTGCAATAGAAGAAATTTTCTGCATTCTGAACGACATGAGCTGCCATCATAGTGTATGTAAAGGGCTGGCATGAGAATATCATTTCGAAGTCCTCAAATCGACATGTATACTATGTATAGGCGTACTTCCATTAATCCACTTCAGTGTCGTTCATTATTCCTCAATCACAGATGACCTTTCGCGTCAAGCCGAATGGCATAATATCTGTGTGTCACGGTGAATAAATCACTCCCGAGGAACACACATCTTTAGGAGGTCACCACGAAGGTAAAAATGGCGCTCATTACCTGAACAACTCTGTTTGCTGAAACTTAAACCTTGAATTACCTTTTGGTCATTAGCATAAAACGTTTTCCTGAACTAAAAAATTTCAGATATTAGGAGACGTTTAAGTGTCCTGAGATACTTTCCACGTAGTCTGACACGCAGTCTGGCATCAAGAACATTCTTTCCAGAAACCTGCAGATAGTTGTCAATATGTGTGTGAAGTTGTATTCTTTTTTTTGCAGTGAATGTTAAATTTAAAAAGACTGTCAAGCTAACAAAAATTGATAAAAAAAAAATCACAAAAATAGGGAAAACTTTGAGAAAATTTTAAAGAAAGACGAAGGAAATAATCAAGTTGAAAGATAAGGATTTGTTCACCAAATATACCCTCCATAACTATACTTTTCCAAACTTTTCAATTATGTTAACTAAACAGTCTCTGTTAAAATAACATTGGTTGTAAAAAAATAAATATAACTTTCGTAGCTAACTTCATACAAATGTTATCAATGACCGTGAAAATTGGGGAATAACTTCTGGTTGGGCTCTTAAGTATGGTTTATCGACAGATCCAAACTAGAAAGTGGTGGGACAGGCGTTATAATTATTGGATTCAGGTTTAGGAAATCGATTCCAATAGGTGTTTATCTGACAATTCTAGGCAGAAATTCATGTCGATACTTGCATGACATTGTTACCATAGAAACATACGGGTATATTCGAGCAACTCTTAAAGCCCTTCAATCGTCTCGGCCTTCTCGACATGTTGGGGAAATCTTACCTTGAATTGCGAACTGTCTGTAAACTTTATTTTTTTCATGTTTTCGCACCAACAACGAATAAAAGAACCGTCCAATTGAATCTCGGCTAATTTTTTTTTATTCTCTGAAGCTTCTCCGATAATTATATCCTTACTGCTTATAATGACTTTGACAATATTTTGCGATAGATAAATTGTCCAATTAAAAAACTTTCGCCTAATAAAGAAAAAAGTAGTTCTGATCTCAGGATTCTAATCATCTTTGTTACTCTTGTAAGGGAATTGTAGAAGAAAATATCTACGCGTTTGACCTTAATAAAGATAATAAGAAGAGAATCAAATCATTTCGTACATCGTTAGTACAATCATACAATATTCCCATCATTAACTAAGCAGTAATAGCAATGGCAGCACCGAACAACAAATATTTTTTAAAACAAAATAAAGAAGTTCATCAACCACCAACTGAGCATTTAAGTATTATTCACAACTCAAGCGAAAGAAAGAAGTACAAATTTATAAAATCAACCAAAACTAAAATTTCTTACTTCTCTCTTATTTCTTCCTATGACTCCCCCCAAAAGAGATAAAAATAGCAGATTATCATTATATTCTATGGATATATGTATGTGCATATTACTCTGTGTAACAGTATTGATGCGAAATTTGTTTCACTACATTTATATACAACTCTGTGCTTTAGTGGTGGCAATAATGCAACAGCATTATGATATTTGCAATTTGTACCACTGCTTCATAGACATCATCATCGACAACAACAACAACAGCATCAACATCATTCATACAACATGACCTGACATCTGCAAAAATCCCAACAACATCACAATGTACACAGATAGCGCAATGAAAAAACTGCAGCAGTACTATACACCTTCAATATAAAATTGAACATCATAAAACAACATGAATTCTTTTTGTGTGAGTAGTTTATAAGGGAAGCTAAAGAGATGAACAAAAACAAATAGATTTTCTCATACTCATACACTCACACATGTATACTCTTTCATTCATTCACTCAGAATAAAATTCTAGATTGAGAGACCAAACATAAAGCCTGAAGAGTTTACAATAGAGAGAGAAATAAAATAAAACTGCATTAAAATTGGGATGAAAGCAAAAAAAATAATCAACAGCTGCAATTTAACAACTCTTGTACATATTGTAGAGGCTTGTTTAGGCATAAAGTCAGTTCCCTAAAAACTGAATTCGTTTCAAAAAGAGTTCATAGCAAAATTTATTCGATAACCATTAGTATTCTGATAAAATAGAAGATATAGACAAATTATTTATTATATGTACGTACATAATCCTTCAGTTAGGATTACGACCTAGCTTTTCGCACCACTTGTGTTGTGTGTGTTAACTTTATGCAGGAGTGGCGGGAGCTACAATTTAAAGTCAACTTCGAACGACAGATTTTTGAGAAATTTTATTTACTCTCAGAGTTTTTGCCATAGATCTGCTGAGAGGAAGTCGCCGTAGGCCACAGTAATAACCAAGAATAATATGAAGCAATCTGTTTTGTGCCATTCAACATACTTTGTTGCATGAATTTAGTCTGCTCTTGAATGCAATCAAGTCTCAAAAAAAAAAAAAAAAGAAACTAATATCCCTTCTCTTATCATTTAAAAACGTAATTTTATTTTATCGATAGAAAAATTCCAAAATTTTCCGAAACAATTTGATTCTTTCAAATATCTGTGGCATTGCTTTTCTAGTTGAGGGACTTTTGCGGCCTTTATCATTGCATTGTTGAATTGAATTTTTTTCTTGCGTGCGACTTCTTTTATTTCATATGCTTGTATCTGTCGCTCTGTCTGTCTTTTGTTTCGGTACAAAATGTTTCTCAAACAACAACAAAAACAACTTTTATAATAATAGGGTATGTAAAATTAAATAAAAATCTACCTAAGGTAACATAAAACAACTGCTCCTGTTGTTTTCGTGTTCTTTTTTCTTTTAATTCTACAAACACAATGTTATTTATGTTTGGCCCAAAGAGTACTCACCAATCAGTATTGCCATTTTCGATTTTTTTTAATAAAAATTTCGTTTAATTATGATGCAAATAGTAGTATTAAATTTTAAGGATTTAATTTTTTTATTTTTATAACGAAAATATAATATTTTAGAAACTAGAAGAAATAAAATACAAATATCGGGGCATCCACTTATTGGTTTCACTATCTTTCATCCGAAGTGTCATTTATTGAGGAATTACCATTTACGAATTTGAATCGTTTAACAATCAAAGAACGAGTACAAATTCTTAAAACTGGCTGCAAGAGTGCATTACATAGTCATTGTGGTCATCATAATCCATCTACTGTGCAAGTAATTGGCAAAATTGCAAAGAAATTTGAAGGGACGGGACTAGAAGCACAGAATATCATTTCTGTTAGTAAATTAGTGGATTTCTCAGCAATTGGGTCTAGCTTACGGCTGAATATGTTATATTTTGCATTTGGATTTGCACCTCTTTGCATATAATATCTAACTTACGCAACAGTTAAAGGTCGGATATGTTAATTGTGTGCTAGAACAACAGGCTTTCAATACTGATTTTTCTAACGAAACCGTTAAGTCAACAAACAAAATTGTAGCAGAAGTATGTAATTGTGAAAAAGTCTTTGCATACCGAAAAAAATGACAGTTTGTCGGCGGTTTGGAGGTGTATTTTTGAAAAGAAGAAGAACAGTTACTTCTAATTTAGAGCGCTATGGCAGTATGATAACCGACTTCGTTGTCCTGCAATTGCGGATTATATACTGGGCTGTGTGTGATTTAAACAAGATGGTTACCACGACTGAATTAGGGTTCGTTGGATGCAAAATTTCTAGAAAGAGTAATTAATGATTATATTTCATAATTTATCTTGTGCTTATTTACTAACCAATTTACTAACTTTTTTAAAGGAAATTATTTTACAATAATTTTATAACTGCGACAACACTTAACTCATCACTAAACACCAACACATACACTCACACTTATGCTGTTATACAAATTCTATATTTAATTTATTCTCTCTCTCTCTCTCTCTCTTTGTTTGTTTGCCCAATTGCAGATGTGTTTGTGAACGTTTGTGTGAGATTCGTGCATAAAGTTTTTTATTTTGCTTTTTGAAATTGTACAACAATATAGTTGAGGTCGTTGTTTGTGAATTTTAGTAATCAGTTATAATTTTCACGTCACAACGTTAAGATCGTTGACTGGTTGGCGGGTTCTTTCGTTGAGCACTTTTCCTTAAACAAAAAAAAAAAACGGTCGGTTATAAAAGTTGCTCTTCACAAAAAGCATAATTAAGGGATTATAACAGAATACAAGGGTTAATTAGAAAAAAAAATTGTCAGCTTTAAACCTTACATAAAAATACACAAAATAAATCGTTAAACAAAGCTCTAAGGATAAGCAATAAAAAACTGTAACTTTTTCAAAATGTATTGATAAATAAGAGACTGTGTTTTTAATTGATTGCCATTGTAAAGTAGCGTTTTTTTTGCTTAAAAGAATCGCTCAAGTTAATTTAAATATAAAAAAATATAAAAAAGAATAGTTTTGAATTTAAAACTATTAAAAGTGTGGTAAAAATTTCGTTTGTTGACATTTTTGTCCTAAATTTGGTGCACTTTTATAATTTTGAAATATAAAAATATGGGTCTGACAGAAATACCAACAACGTATGTGACTCAGAATACCGGTGGCGGTCATGTTATGGTTATGGAACAGCATCATCACCACCATCATCATGTCGAACATCATGAAAAGGATAAAATGAGTAGTAAAAAGAAAATGCATCTGCTGAAAAAGATTAAAAAACGTTTCGGATTAGGTTAGTACAACTTTAATTTAATTAAAGTAAATTAGTGAAATAGATTTTACACATCTTGCATAATTTCGAAATATCATATTGTGTTCATTGAGTTCAAAAAAACTTCGGTATAAATTAGATCAGAAATGAAACCACTTTTTTATGTTTGAAACGAGCTTTACTAAACCAAATACAGTCGAACTTCTCTATAGTGAACTTCTATACAATGAAGCTCTCCCTATTATGAATTGATTTCAAACACACAACTTTTTCCGTTCCAATTTCATTGTTTTTGATCTCCTTATAATGAATTTCCATACAATGAAGTTTTCTATACAATGAAGCAATTTTGCAGGTGTAATATTTGACTCACATGCGTTTTTGTCTCCATATAATGAATTTTTCAAACAATTTTCTGTTACGCATACTAACAACTCTGTGTACCGAGAAAGATGCCACATATAATGAGGGGATTCCCAAAAGAGGAAAATAAGAACAAAAAAAAAAGAAGAAAGCCACATCAATAACAATTTTGACATCAGTTGCCGGTGTTCAGTGATCGGAAATGACGCAGCGAAGTAGCATTTCTCTTCAAAAAAAATTATTAATTATTAATAAAGTTGAAGAAGGATTAAAAAAAAAAAGATGTGGCTAGGCAGTTTGAAATTCTAGAAGACGAGCAATTGAGCACTAAACGCAAAAGGCTTCGAACCTGCCTTTTTGAGGATATTGATTTATTTTAAATAAAAAGTGGGGGAAAAATATAATTTCTGTATAATGAAGTTTCTATATAATGAAGTGATTTTCTGGTCCCGTCAAGATTCATTATAGGGAAGTTCGACTGTATGTGACGATATTGTGATGGTTAACATTTTACCTTTACATTTACCTTTGGCTTTACATTTGTCAAGCCATTATATCATCACTGTAGAACTTTTGATCTAAAAGACTGATGCTATTGCAGAGACCAATGAAGCTCTCTCAGTGCCTGGCGGGACATTAAAGATGTGTGTGGGCAAATCTGGCCGTTGAGTTTTGAAAAAAGAGATCGTTTTACAACGTTGTGGATAATGAATAATTTCCTTCCAATTAACTCTTGGTGACAATATCAGGGCTTTGCACCGTTTGCGAATTTACCAAATTTTGTTCACGACCTTTTTCGCACATGGTTATCGTACGTTATATACTTATCATCGTCCTTAATTATTCCTTTCAGAAATGGTTCCTTTTCTTTCCGTTTGGCAATAAATTTCAAAAAGAAATTTAGTCCATTAAATCGCTCAAACAGCGAGTTTCTTTGTGTACTCAGCTTTCTACAAATGTTTGATAATAAATGCATAGTTCCCTAGAGCATCGTTCACGCTGCTTATGAGTTGGTCTTTGTCAATATTTTTTACATCATTACGTGCCCTTTTTAGTGATTGGTCAACTAGAGCGAAGTGGAGTTCCTCTAAATCGGAAGGAACCATATATTCTCCTGAGTTTACATATGTTTATTATATTTTATTTCCGACTTGTAATTGTAACCATCTCTGTTCAACCCAACCAACCAAATAACCAAATATTAGATTGGAAAATAATTTGAATTTCCTGGTTCAATTTACTTTTAATTAGGGTGGATGTAAAGCCTCAAATTATTTTTAATACAATACGTATTATTTATGTGTTTAAAACCGTTGTTTTACCTATTTTTGCCCTTTTCTAAATTTTTCTTTACAATATGTAGCATGCCACACGCTATTTAACCATTAATATAAAAAAATAAGTGCATAAACCTGCACAAACATGTACAAATTAATGCACAAACCAAAATTTTACAAAAAATTTCAAATAATATCATGTCATAATTATTTTAACATTTTTTTCTATTAAATTTTTTGTTTTTGTAAATAAACATGAGCATATAAGCACAAACATTATTTAAGCTAACCAGGGGAAAATATTATTAAAGAAAATACAAAAAAAAACAAAGATAAACAAAGACTTGAACATCTTAAAAGCATTTTAACAATTTACGCTTAAGCTAAGCAAAAAAAAAACACTTCTTCCGTTGTGTTAAAAAAATATGAAAAAAAGAACGCCGCACATTTGAACCTTGATTTTTATACGCTCATCATGGTAAATGTGTGGCTTATGCCTGGGAAAATTTAACTTAAACAAAAACTATCAACAAGCAATCACTGTTTGGTAACCCGCAACCCTCTGCAACTTAGCGTTTTATGAGCAAAACATCTCTAAGATCTTAAGAGAACTTGGCATTATTGTTTACTAAAATACACATACACTATGCTCTCTGTTTACATTTATGCTGAACTGCTTGCCTGTGGCTCTCAAAAAATGCCCGTTTGTTTGTTTATGTACAAACATAACAATAACAATATTGTTAATGGTATTTTGCTACATAATGCTGTTGCTGTTTTCTTTTTAATCTCTCCCTCTCTGTCACTCTCTCTTCTAACTACGACTTAATACATAAAATCCATGCTCAACCCATTGTTATTTAATTGTGGCATCTCTCATCATTGATTAAATTTTCCTTATTTGTGTGTTACACCTTTTTATTGTTTTTATTTGATTTTGTTTAAAGTGTTTTAATTTTTTCTACTCACGTATTTTCTTTATAATTTAGATATTTTATCTGTCTAGCTTTATTGTTGTTGCTGTTGTTGTTAACAAGCTAAATGTTAAGTTTTATCTCTTTAACCTATAAGTAGTTGCACATACAGAGAGTGAGAGAGCAAAATATTATCATCAATGAATTAATAATACACAATATCCATGATGTATGTTGTTTTTTCGTATTTCATTTTCTGTTTGATAACAATGAAATAAAAACAGTTTTTTTCTTTCATAAATTAAACAACTATCGTATGAGTAAGTCATTCAACATGATCCTAATGTTTATGCTTTTATAAAACACTGGGAGAAATTATCGAAATGAAATCAACCCAGTTCGTAAGGATTTCATACGCTAATGGCGATATTAAAAGACATTACTGCATGTCAGAAATATTGTAATTTCTGCGTCGAATCGTTACTGGCGAAGAGAAATCGATTCGTAATTGTTGTAATGAAAATCCTAAGTGCAAGAATCGTGACTATATTCGATGGAACCAAATCATTAATGAGCTGCTGAGATCCAGTCAGACGATCACGATTATAAATAGAATTTAGCATCAGAATTTAATTGGAACGAGTATTTGGAAGTCGCCGTAGTCTGGTAGGTAGTGTGTTCAAACCCAAGGTCAGACATCAAAACGAAAATATGAAAAACTATTTCTTCGGCGGCTTCCTCTCAGCAGATTTCTGGCAAAAACTCTGAAAGTAAATAAAATTGCCATGAAAAGTTCATCAAAAATTTGTCGTTCGGGGTCCTGCCATTCATGTATAAAATTAACACACACAACATAAGTGGTGTGGGAAACTGGGCCGTAATCCCGACTAAAGGGTTGTAATGACCAATTATGTATGTATGTATGTATGTAGTATTCGTAATTGATACAAAACACAGTTTTCTAAGGATTCCATTTCAAAGTCATTCTTGAGATACGTGTCTTCTTCAAAAAATATGTGTATACTTTTGCTTCAGACAATCTCTTTGTTTCTATCAGTGTACTCCAACTACTTGATCTTTGTTGCTCTCTCTCTGTGTGTGTGCTTGATTTAATCTTACTCGCTCTCTTCTACTGCTTCTTGATATGCTTAATGAATTTCTTTAACTTCTCACGGTTTACTTTTAACCCATATACTTACACTTTTTTGTTGTTACCATTGTTGTATCTTTTGTTTATTTGTATTATTCCTTTTGCTATTGTTTTTTATTTTAAAATGTATTTATTAACATTTTATTGTTGTTGTTTATCATTTATGAGTAATTCCTCGCAAACTCTATTGGAATAAAAATGATTTTCCTTTTAAAATAGAAACAAAAATAGGGCTTTTCCTTTTATTTACAAAACGTAATTAGTTTTGAATTTTATTTACAAATTTAATTTTTTTTTTTGCACTTCTTAGAAAATCATAAATCAATTATTAAATTATTATCAAAATATTGATTTTGCAAAAGCAAACACACTTATCAGTTAATATTTTCGTTAAGAAGTTGTACTTTTTTTTTATCGAACAGTGTAGTATGCCATCATCGTTGTGTCATATACTCGTTGTTTTATTTTGTCCCGTTTTTTAATAATCTTGTGAAATTTCGAAAGCGGGGGATTTACTGTGCTAGTAATCGGGTTTTTTGTTTAATATTAATTTAGTATTTCTCTTCTTTTTCTTTTAAATTTTTAATTCTTGATAATTTTAAAAACAACTTAATTTATTAGTAATTGATTTCATTATGTTAGATTTAATTCAAAGGCTGTCATTTAATGTCTCTATATTCTTAATGGATTAGCATCTCTTACTACAAATCTAATAAAAAAATTATAATACAATGGGGTTTAAAATTAAAATACTTAGTCCCGTTCTATTATGCTAAATACATAGTCCCATTTGAGCTTTATACTGAAATTTCGTACGTATGAGTGTACACAAGGGGAAACATAGAAGAGGGCGATCGAGGCTCCGATGGAAAGATCAAGTTAAGATTTGTCTTTTGGGATTATTTTCTTGATCTTTTTGCGATTGTAAAATTCTATAGTGCAAGATTCTTTACATATACACACATCTCCAAGGCTATCAATTGTTTTATATCAACAGCATGGATTTTTGTTGTCAGAATTCGTACCGAAATTTTGATATTTTATACCATCAAAATAACCGTATTAATTTAGATCTTGTGGTAACAAAGCTACATATATGCCATAAGGTATGCACTTTTTAATTCTGTCAATATACATATACATATATACTAGAGTATAATAGATGTTAACATCGTTTTATTTCTTTAATTGTTCTTTTCAAGCGATAAGATTTTTAATTATTATGAAAATGTAAGAACTTAATAATAGAATAGAATTGCGTCGTGACGAATTTTTTTTGCAATATAAAATCATAGTTAAAAATTGTTGATAGATTGATTATAGTACTGAAACATATTTTGGTAATCGTTTTTCTTAATCGTTTAATCAAATACTCTCAATCTCCGTACGATGTAGGGTGGTTATCTGTTCAATAATTTAATGGTGGAAATAATTATATTCTCTCTCTTAGCATTGTTTTGAATTTGTAGTAATTACTTACTGTTATATTTTTTTTTACTACTGTTGGCATTATTATATGGTGTGGCCGTATTATGAATTCTGCTGTTATTATTGTTGCAGAAATACATAAGTATAGTAAAGCGTAGTATTGTTATACTATTGTGATAGTTTTTTTAATACTACTACTATAATATAATGTACCACTTCTAGTATACTATACATTAGTGTTATTATATGAGTATAATAAACATTATTTAAATTATTTTCTGTTTAAAAATTTATATTCAGTATAAAATTTAGAAATAAAGTTTAATTAATTAACCTTTATTGCTATATTAAGGTACCAACTTAAGCTAATATTTAACATTATGTTAAAGATGTTTTTGTTAATTTTTTTTTTCATCTTTATAAAACCATCTGCCTTGTTTTATGGTGTCATTTATTAAAACTAGGAAAAAAAATGTTAAATGATAAAACTTATTTTAGCCTTCATTTTTATTTTCCTATGTGTAATACATACATATGTATGTATTTCTTTTAAACGCTTTACATAAGGCTTTATTTTTAATTTCAAATAATTGATATTGTTGTAATGGTTAACAGCTGCTCCTACATTTATACATATGTATGTAGAAGTATACATTTATAAATATTTAAGCCTGGATCTAGTAGAAACTACAACAATAAACATACCATATAATATCGACATTTATCTTTACGCACGCGTTACGCTTTCCAAATAACACACTTGAAATGACATGGAAAAATAATATGAAACAACAGCAAATGATTGAAATTCCTTTAGAAAAACAAAACGAAAACGAAAAATAAAAAGAAAACCGGCCCTCATATATAAAAGAAAATTTTAGGTTTCTTTTTTTCGAAATTCTTGAAATAAACACAAAATTACAACATTTGTTTCTCTCTTTTCTGTGACTTTACACGCTCATAATTTACTGTTTGGCAATACCTTTTTTGACTACATGCCACTTAATTATACATTGAGATTAAGTTTATTTTATGTATTTTTTTTTCTCTTAATTTATGTCAGTCTGTGACTTTATATTTTATTTTCAATTTAAATAAATTAACATTAATTTTCATTGTTGTGGGAGCTGTTTAGATACCTTATATTACGTTTTGTTAACCAAATTAACACCAACGATTGACTTGAATTTATAAATCTGTTTTAATATTGTGGGAATATTTATATATGTATTTTTTGTTGTAATGATTCACCAAAAAACCAAAACTTGTTCAAATACAATAAAAAATTAATGTTTGTGTTTGGTTAGGCCTTAAAAAATGTTTATAAACTTTTAAAACAGCATTACTTATGTACTTATGTTTTATTATTAAATTTCTTCACCTGATTTGATTTGCAGCAGCATGTTCTAGAATGATAGGATTGCCATCTAGAAACAACACACTCTGTAAAAATGTATTAGTTGTAGTGGTAAGAAGCTTCTCTAATTAGGCCCTTTTTCTTTTTCCTAGAGGTGGGCCCTATCTAACCTTCTTATGATGTTCGTTTCTGTTGCTATCCCCTCTGAGGATCGCAATACGAAATTATGGATTTGTTGTAGTTATGATCATGCCCAAATTAAAAGTTCTAGTATTGTTTTTTTTTTATTGAATACAAGAAATATTCAAATTAAAGAAGTTTCATTGGAGTTTTCTTGTAAAAAATGTGTTTACTTTTCTTTTTAATAAATAAAAAAACTCTTGGGTTTTCAAAATATTATTTTTATGATTTCTTTGGCAATTGCTTCTTAAATAAAAAAAAAGTAACTTGTAAAGTTTCATTAAATTAATACGCTTCAGCGCTTAAATTGGCTAAAAACAGAAGAAAAAAATTATATGTATAAGATTTTCTATTTGTATTTATATTTGTTGTTAATTCGATACGAACATACATGTTGCAATGCTTCGATAAACAAAGTTTGTTTTTTTTTTGATATTTTTCTTAATTATATATTTTTTTTTCTCTTTTTCTTTAATTTATTTTATATATGTATGTATGTGGTATATTTTTTGAGATAATGAAACGGAAGAGAAATTTTTGTATGCATACTATTATACTTTGGATGGAGGCGAATAAACTTTAGTACATACATACATACTTCTATTTTTGTATTGTATAGTTTTTATTTCTTATTTAGTTTTCATTTCATCTGTTTTGTTTGTATGTGTATTTTGTTTCAAAATCTATTTCTTTATGCTAAAACATAACATACAGCTGCGTTTTTGTAGGGATTCTTAAATACAAAACTAAAGTAAAAATAACTTTTTGTCATATTTATGGTTCAGTGATGCAGACAACTTATACCATATTATGTGTACACTTACTAGTGGAGTTACATACATATTTAAATTCTTAGAAGGGGTCTTATGCATCAGTGATTTGAAAGAAAATAAAAAATATTTTTCTTCTTTTTTTTCAAAACTTATTTCTTTCTTTTATTGAAAATTAAAAATAAAACGCAATACACTACACTACATAAACATAAAATATTTTATATTGTATTACTCATTAACATGTAATTTTGTATGGGTGTCTAGTTTAAATATAAATTTTATAAAACTTATAAAGTAAAGAAATTCTTATTATTCTATAACACAGTGTAGGTTGTGTCTTATTTGTAACAGAACTAATGGTTTAACTGGCGCTCAGGTCACGTGTCTAACCAGTTATTTAATATGCCTAGACATTTATACAAACTTCTAACAATTAACCCTGCCCAACACCCTATTTGTTTTTTCCCCTTTTATGTAATGAGTTTTCCTGGTAATTGATTGAAAACTCAAAATCAAAGTCAAATTAAAAAGGTTATTTTGTGAAAGCAGCGTGTGTCAACAATTAATTTGTTTATATATAAATACACAATGTATAAATATAAACAAATGCAAGCGATTGTAAATGTAATGATGCTCTTTAAATAATGAATGGCCTGTGAAAAAAAACCGGAAAACTAATAAAGCAACGGAAGTTGATTGTATAACATTTGAAATAAATTTAAAAATATTTCTAAAATATAAAAAGACAACAATTCAAAAATTGGGAAAGTAACAAGCGACCTTTGAAGGCAACAATACAATACAAAAAGTGTTATAGAAATTATCGATGTCATCTAAATTAAAACTACACCTACTTTTTTTCCAAGTAGTAAAAAAAATTTACATTTTCATCAATGAATTTACAAAAGAATGAATGAATTTTTACAAAAATTTAACGAAAAAAAACAAAAAATGCGTGGTGTTGTTTACTACACCTGTATTTTCATAACTCTAAACAGAAAATCTTTTACAAAAGCCGTTTTTTTACATTCTCTTAACCCTCCTACAGTTTTAATTAAACTATAGCGGCGCAACATGCGTGGTGTGTGTCACACAAATTAACTGTGTAAACTCCATGCAATTGTATTAAAATTACACCCAAACACTTTGTTTAATTAGATTTAACAATCGTGTTGGGATGAGATATTAAGCCTAGCTGGAAGAAATGGTTACTCTTTAAGCCGATGGATTGAGCGTATAAAACAGAAATGATTTTATAGGCTCAATCGAACAAAATCCCAATTTAGAATGAAATGCAAAAAGAAATAAAAAGAAAATAAAACAAAAGAGAATTAGGATTTTGGACTATAATTAATTTTATTGGAATAAATCGAAATATTACCTTATCGGACAAAGGATGAATCAAGAAGAAGGTTTTGAAAGGACAGAAAAACGGAAGCAATATAAGGACGTTTTAGAACCTGTTGACAGTTGCATTCAGCAAATATGGCGTAAGCTCTTCACAATTTTCAGCTTTTATTTATAAGAGAAATATGTGATACAGAATAGTTTAAAATGCACTGGTATTTAATGCCAAGGGTTAAGTTTGGCATTAACATTGCCGCCCGCCTTGCAGGGTCTGCAAACAAAAGGAGACAGCAAAGCGTCAACGAGTCTTTGTCCGTATATTGCTTCTAAAACGTAAGAAATAAAATATTAAAGAATTCATTCGATAGCTTAGGTTCTAATATTTATAATTCAAGTAATCAATTTTTTATAATTCAATTCAAAAGTACATATACAATACATAAGCATGTACATATTAATAATATAAATAAAATAGTTTGTACGTATTGTAATTGCTTGGGACTAAAAACTTAAAAGTGCAATTTGGGCATTTTAAGCTGAAAAGAAATTAGCAAAAAAAATGAGAAGAGGAATTCCCGAAGTCTAACATTCTGTTGGTAGTAGTATTAATTTGACGATCGGTCGTGTAATTTTTCCCTTCTGAGTAAGAAGATCAGCAACGCGAACGCGATTATCAGAACCAATATACACTTTAACAACCCGACCTAGTTTCCAGGAATTTGGAGGAAGGTTTTCATCTTTTATCACTACCAAGTCACCTACTTTTGTATTTTCCGTGGGACGCTGCCACTTATTCCTCTTGGCAAGCTCCTTCAAGTATTCTGTCTTCCATCTTGAACAAAAGTTTTGATAAACAAATTTCAGTCGTTGCCATCGGTTTATCAAGGAAATAGGTGTATTGTCTACCTGAGGATCAACAGGTGCTAGAATAGGAGACCCGACAAGAAAATGTCCCGGTGTTAGGGCACTCAGGTCTTCAGGATTGGTGGACATCGATGAAATTGGTCTAGAATTTAAACAAGACTCTATCCTGGTCAAAAGGGTTAAAAATTCCTCGAATGTATACTTGTAGACTCCTGCCATTTTTCGAAAGTGTAATTTAAAACTTTTTACTCCAGCCTCCCACAGACCACCCATGTGGGGGGCTCCAGCTGGGATGAAATGCCACGATATATTCTGATGGGCATAATTCGAAATAACTCGTTGCTGGGAGGTCAGAATAAACTCCTTTGCAAGAATCTTGGAAGCGCCTACAAAGGTTGTCCCGTTGTCGGAGTGTAGGTGAAGCGGACAACCTCGTCTTGAAACAAAGCGACTAAAAGCTGCAAGGAAGGATTGTGTAGATAAATCGCTAGTGGCCTCTAAATGGATTGCCTTTGTTGAAAAACAAACGAAGATACACACATAACCTTTTGTGACTCGGCATGCTCTACCAGAATAACTCTTAATGTCGAAAGGCCCAGCGAAATCTAGGCCTGTATGTGTGAAAGGACGTGCAATTTCAGATCTCTCTCGTGGAAGTGCAGCCATGATCTGTTTCTGGCACCTTTTCTTATAAATCACACATACTTTACATTTGTTAATAGTTGTTTTGATTAAGTTCTTAGCTTTGGGAATCCAATATTCTGTTCTAAGAAGCCGCAATACTAGCTGATTTCCTCCGTGTAGACTTATATCATGGATAAATCGTACTAGCAGCCTAGAAAATTGGGTATTGTAGGGTAGAATAATTGGGTATTTTTCATTGTAGGAGATTCCGGTAGACGATTCTAGTCTCCCACAAGAACGTAAGATTCCCTCTGGATCTAAGAACGGATTCAAATTAAGAATAGTGCTGGACTTGGATATTGGCTGCTTGTCAGACAAAGCCTTATACTCATTTGGATAATGTGCCTTTTGACAGATAGAAATGAGTTTGGAACGAACAGTTTTGATTTCAGTAGTAGAAAGAGAAACTGAATAATTTGCAACGTTGTCTCGGCGGATACGATGAGTTCCATGAATAAATCTGTAGACGTAGGACATGACTCGAATTGCTCGGTGGAAAGAGGAAAATCTCTCTAAAATATCTTCATAGTCGGAGAAATAGGAGAAGAGTACTCGCACTGGTTTCGCTTCGATTTCAGCCATGGGCATTTTGGACAAATCATACCTAGGCCACTCTGAGCTGCTACTTCTAAGCCATTGTGGCCCATACCACCAAAGTTCATTATTAACGAGGTCCTGTGGATGTCGACCTCTACTCGCTAAGTCAGCAGGGTTCGCTTCGGAGTTAACATGGTGCCATTGTGAATAACCAACCACCTGAGTAATTTTGGATACCCTGTTTGCAACAAACGTCAACCACGAGCAGGGGGGTTTTGCTAACCATGAAAGTACAATAGTCGAGTCGGTCCAGCAAAAAATAGAATAATTTTCAATATCGAGCTGAGAAATCAAGCTCTCTATCATTTCGGACAAAAGAACAGCACCACAGAGCTCTAATCTAGGAATTGAAATTGTTTTTACGGGAGCTACTTTTGTTTTGGATGAAATCAAATGGGTGTACACGGAACTATTATCTGCTATTCGAACATATAAAGCTGCTGCATAAGCTTTTTCAGAAGCATCGCAGAATCCATGAAATTGGATTTCTGCATTTGGAGTATAATCTATCCATCGTGGAATCCGAATGGTATTGATTACAGAATAATTGGCTTGAAAAAGTTTCCATTGATTTAAGGCGTCTGGAGAAATAACTTCATCCCAACCAGTACCATCTTTCCATATACTTTGCATTAGAATTTTCGCCTGGACGATGCATGGAGCCAACCAGCCAGCAGGATCGAACAGCTTCGCTATTTGTGACAGTACTTCACGTTTGGTGTAGCTAGTCGCTTCGGAAAATTGAACAGCTGCGAAGTAGAATTCATCCGAACGCGCGTTCCATCGAATGCCTAAAGTTTTTGCTGTGCTGTTATCTTCGAATTTCAGGAAATGTTCGTGGAGGAGATGGTCTGGTGGCAAGTCTGACAATATATCCTTGGAATTGGACGTCCATTTTCTTAATAAAAAACCAGCAGATTGAAGTGCCTGAATCAATTGCCGTTTTGTCTCTACCGCTTTCTCCTTAGTATGGGCTCCTGCCAATACGTCATCCACATACATAAATTTCCTAAGGACTGTACTGGCGAATGGATAAATGGGCTCGACATCATCTGCCAATTGAAGTAAAGTTCGAATAGCTAGATATGGTGCACAATTCACCCCAAAGGTGACAGTTTTCAATTCGTAGTCAAGAATTGGAGAACTTGGATTGTCTCGAAATAGAATCCGTTGATACGGGGTGTGTTTCCGATCAACCAAAATTTGCCTATACATTTTCTGTATATCGGCGTTGAAAACAAATTTGAAAAATCTCCATTTTAGAATCAGGAGGGTAAGATCATTCTGAAGTGTCGGTCCTACGTGCAACAAAGAATTTAAACTATGACCATTGGATGATGGAGCAGAGGCATTGAACACTACTCGGACCTTAGTAGACACACTGTCAGGTTTTATGACGGCATGGTGAGGTAAATAATATGACATTGAATTGTCATGGCACACAGATGAATTGACCTTTTCCATATGACCCAGGTCCGCATACTCCTGGACTACTCTATCATATTCAGTTTTTAATTCTGAATTTCGAATAAGCCTCGCTTCATTTCTGAAAAACTGCGCCATAGCAGTTGATCTGGAATGACCAACATTCAGTGACTCTGGAAATTCTTCCCTGAACGGAAGCGAAACAATATATCTGCCATCTGAATTTCTGCTAGTAGTACGAACAAATAATTCCTCACAAGCACGATCGGATTGAGACAAAAAGTTCTTCTGTGGAAGATTCTCCACCTCCCAAAAACGTGAAATTTCTTTGTCTAAAGAAATTTCACAGAAATACGAAATAACAGTAGAATTGAGGCGAGACTTACAGAAGATAGGACCAGTCAGAATCCATCCAAAGATGGTTTCCTGAGCAATTAGGGAATCACAAACATTGTGCTGTATCCCTGAACAAACGATCGAAGGAAAAATATCAGCACCGATCAATAAATCTATTTTTGAACTAACATAAAACTTCGGATCGGCGAGTTTAATATGAGGAAGATTGGAGAAAATCGAATTCGGAATTGTCTGAGTAGGAAGGTTATTAGTAAGATTAGGAACTACAAGCGCAGTCACTGGAATTTCGACAGCACTGTCAAGCTGAGTTCCAAGCACAATGGAACATTCACGCTGAACTTTAACTGAAACAGTATTGTTCAAACCTGAAATTAGTGCGTTGGAACGATGTGAAGATAATTTAAGACGATTGAACAAGCGCTCAGAAATAAAGGTTCCCTCAGAACCTGAATCGATCAAAGCTCGAACTTGGTACTTCACGCCCCTATGGCAAATATCCACCATCGCAGTGCCCAGGAGAACGTTTTTTGAATAAGAAGCAAAACACGACTGAACTCTATCGTAAGTTGAACTATTAGCGGACTGTAAGTTATTATCGGAATATCGTGTAAAAGAATGAGAGTTCGGATTCAGTGTGGAATTGGCCTCGGGTCTTGGACTACTTTGAGTTTGATTATTGGCGTCCTTATGCAGAAGCGTATTATGCCTTTTTTGGCATTTGAAACAGCTATTTTTGCTTGTGCAATTTCTAACGCTATGAGCCCTAGAGAAACAATTCAAGCACAGGCCTTCCTTTTTGATTTCGCCCAATCGCCGTTGATGGTCTAGTTTTAGAAACTTAGGACATTTACGAATAGCATGATTCTCCTTAGGACACAGTTGACAAAACGGACCAGAAACGTTAACCTGAAAGCTATTAACCGCCTTATTCGAAATAGAGCTAGAACAAGGTCCACTTTTGGATTTTAATTTAGTGTCGCTGGAAGTATTTGACCCACGTATCTCTGAAACAGACTCCAAGGTTCTGTACCGGTTGGTCAGAAAATTATCCAAATCAGACCACTTCGGAATGGTGGTCTTATCCGTGAGCTGCTGTTCCCATAGTGTCAAAGTATTCTCTGGAAGTCTACCTGTACATATGAAAACGAAAATTGGGTCCCAACTTGTGACATCCATTGAATAAAGTCGTAGAATTGAAATACAAGAATTGATGTCCCGTTGGAGGCGTTTTAAGGCATCGCTGGACTCCGAAGAAATGCTTTGAAGACCAAATAAAATCTTCAATTGACCGTTCACCAAAACCCGGCGGTTTTCATATCTGGAGCATAGATTTTCCCATGCTATATTGAACCCTTCATTAGTTAAGGGACATTTTTGAACAATCTCCCTCGCTTCACCGGTTGTTTTCTTGGTCAAGTAAAATAGCTTTTCGACATTACTTGCCCTGGAATTCGAAATAACCGCTGTAAAAATGTCTCGAAATGTTGGCCAAGAGAAGTAATCCCCGTGGAATGGCTCTATGTCAACCGGTGGGAGATTAAGTCTGCTGGATTCAGACTGGAAAGTGTTTGGCAGATCCAAATGCTTTGAAGAGCCAGGAGAAAGATTATCCTGATGGTGCTTCAACTTTTCCGAAGTAGAACATTGAAGAGCGTCAGACAATTCGCCTAATTTAGCTAAACAGCTGCAATATGAGGTATAGGTGCTTCTATATTTCACCTTAATGGACTCTAGTTCGACTAGATTTTCAGTTTCAGCAGCTTCCTTCTCTGCCTCTGTCAAAAACTCTTCGTAGGCTGCCTTAATTCTCGTCCAGCTCGACTTCAGTTCACCTCGATGAACCTCAATTGCATAAATCGACGTTACTGGAAATTGATTGCCGTTTAGATCAGCTTCGAATTCAACGACGCTATCGGCCAAGCGTATAAATTTATCCAGAGACATTTTGATACCAAACGAAATTTAAAAAACAATCGAAAAATCAACTTCCGAGGAAAGGCGTAAAACAATATTTCAAAAACAAGAAAAAAAAAAACCTCAAGAGAAGGAAAATACGACCAAAGGATGTAGAAAAAAAATTTAGTTTTGGATTCGATATTGTTATATTATGAAAAAATATAGCAAAGGTATTAATAAAAAGCAAAAAACAATTGAAATAAAAAAAATATTTCAAAAAAGAATTAATTCATTTAAATCTCTTACGAATTTAATGATCGCATTCATTCAAATACCCGTAATCCAGATCAGCTGTGAAATATGAAAAGCAAACAGCGTTCACTGACCCCGAATGCAATGGAAATTTAAGTTACTTTCCAATAAGAAAGTAAGAATTTTAGGTCTGTTCGTTTACAATTGAAAACCAAAAAAGAAATAGAAATTCTATTGAAGGTCCAAAAGAAGAGAAAAAATGCAATTTACGAAAGGAGATCAAAAAATTATGAATGTATATAAAAAAAAATATTTCTAGGAGGACTATATGAAAAAGAAATATTATTAGTTTAATTTTAATTTTATTAACTGAATTTTATCTAAAATTAGTTTTACTGATCCCTTATAAAACTAATAAAGTAGTTTTAGAAATGTGATGGAAAAAATTAAGGATTAATATTTAATTAATTAAATCACAAAACAAATTGCATATGTTATCTGAAACAAATAAAATAAAATATAAATTTCGAAAACCAACGAACGAACCTATTGAAGGGTTAAAATGTAAACAAACAATTACGGTTTATGCGATCGAATTATAATGTAATTAACATACGTACATACATATGGTATGCAAGAAAGAAGAACAAAGAGAATATTGCAAAAATAATAAAAAACAAAAACAAGTAATATCTTTGTTGATGGTAATAGGTACCAAGTAAAACAAAATTGGAATATATATGTATGTAATGTATGTAATTACAAAATAATAAAGTACGAAATTGAACAAGAAAAAAAAGAGATTTAATTGGAAATTTAAAGAGAAATATAAAAAAAAATTATTATTAAATATTAAAGAACCGACTTCTAATTTTTAAGAGAAAAAATTTGACGAAATTATAGATAATTAAAATATACAAAATTTAACAAAATAAAAGGAGCTGAAAAAGAAATTCAATGTACATGTATACATGGGTATTATGGGCACCCTACACAAATATTATGCCGCACAGAAATGTCGCGAAATAAGTTTGTGCCTGAAAAAAGATTATATGGGATTTTCAAATAAAACAGAACCTGAAAACGACAAGGTTCCTTGGCAGTAAAGGATGGAAACCTCGAGCTTTTCCAAAACGAACGTTTTAATTTATATATATATGTAAATGAATGTATAAATATATGTGTATATCTACCGACGGTCGTTGTGAACACTTATATTGGCACTTTTTTTTTTTTTTTTGTCTGCACTTTTAAGCTAATTTAACTAATATAGCAATTACAAACGTACATACCTTTTTATTATTTTCGATGGAAAAAAAATAAAATTATGACTTGATGAATTGATGATGATATTTGATGGCGATGATGATGAATATGATGGCGATGATGATGAATATTTGATAAATTCCAATAAAAAGAAATCTTAAAGAGTATAAACCAATCCGGTTCGAATGGACCAAATGTTGGGATGAGATATTAAGCCTAGCTGGAAGAAATGGTTACTCTTTAAGCCGATGGATTGAGCGTATAAAACAGAAATGATTTTATAGGCTCAATCGAACAAAATCCCAATTTAGAATGAAATGCAAAAAGAAATAAAACAAAAGAGAATTAGGATTTTGGACTATAATTAATTTTATTGAAATAAATCGAAATATTACCTTATCGGACAAAGGATGAATCAAGAAGAAGGTTTTTTGAAAGGACAGAAAAACGCAAGCAATATAAGGACGTTTTAGAACCTGTTGACAGTTGCATTCAGCAAATATGGCGTAAGCTCTTCACAATTTTCAGCTTTTATTTATAAGAGAAATATGTGATACAGAATAGTTTAAAATGCACTGGTATTTAATGCCAAGGGTTAAGTTTGGCATTAACAAATCGCTTTGTGTTTAATACCAAGATATGTATAGAGATAATAATGAAAACATTAAAACAACAATTTAAAGACCAAATAAATGGCCCATTTTAAAATTATGTATACATATCGTTAATATCAGAAGCTAAGGGAGCGCAGGGTTTCGACAAATGACTCCCACTTTAATCTAATTATTGTTTTATTTTTGATTTCATTGTTGCTTTTTCTCATCTTAATTATGTCTTTTTTCATGCCTATCTTCTCCTCTAGATATAAGCAGGTCTTATGCTTCGGCGTCTATTTGTAAATTCCAAGTTATTGCAGTTCAAACTATTTAATAATAGGTAGATCATCATTTCACAGACTATTATACAAACACTCTTAAACTGTTTATGTAGTCTGCGCACAACTTTTGTTGACGGAAATCTACTTGCTCCGCCACACCTCGGGTAAAGCTTTAGCCAATTTTCGGTTTGAGACAATATGGTCTATAACTTTGTTAAATTCTTCACGATCTACCACAGTTTAGTCATTGTTTATGTACATCGCTATCTTCTGAAAAGGGGGGAAAAGAAAGTATAGAGTATTTTCTGTGGTCTACTGGGAAGTTTACTAGGTGAGAGACCTCCGCGTTCAAATCTCATCTCCAACATCTAGAAATAAAAACTTCTGGCAAAAGCTTTGAGAGTAACGAAACTAAAACTCTGTCGAATATTGTATATCAAAACATTTAAGTTTAAGTTAAGTTCAAATTATAAAATGATATTGAAAATAATTTAATAAATTACCTCCAATTTATTTAATTATTTTTTAATAATTATTTAACACTTGGACATTTTTGACTTAAGACCATTTGCATTAATTTAACCTTAAATTGCTTACCACAAATTGTCTTAACCTCTTAATCTTTAAATTCTTATTTTAAATGTATTTTTTTTAATATTGTATTATCAAGTACATATAATAGTTTAAAACAATAAACATCACATTAGCCTATGCTGCCTATGGTAATTAAAAAATCATAATTTTTGGTATTTTTTCATTTTCTTCTATCATTTGTTTCATAAAACAACACCCAATTGTTTTATTCACTTAAAAGCAGCAGCACCAGCAGCTGACTTGAACAATGATAATGATTATGATGTTGTTGATGATGATGATGATGATTTTTGAAGTAGTTTTAATAACAACTTCAAATTATATTGTAAATTTTATATTAAGAGCTCTAAAGAGCACTTATAATGTTATTGAGTTTTTGTTGTAATCCATCTAAAAAGGAAATACAATGAACTACTCAAAGAAGAAGGCGAAGCAGCAGAAGAAGAAGAAAAACAAAGGGTGCTTAAACTCATTTGTGGTTTACCATCATAATGTTGTTGTTGATTTTGTTTATCGTTTAAATAATAAAAAATTTCTCCCCTTTAATGTTACAGTGTTGCTTGCAAGAGTTTTACAAATTAACAGGCAATAAAGGGTTAACTATCAATAGTTCTAATTGCGTTTTAAAAATGTAAATAAAAGAAATACGTTATTAGGGACAAATCGTGTTTCAATAAGTATTATTAAAAAATCTTCCAAAATCCTGAGGATCTAGTGAAGCAGATACAGTAGCACTAGTTTCCCTAGCATTCAATAGTAAGGAAATTGGATACCACACGAGTTAAAGTTGAAATGCTATTTTACAATTCCGAAATGCTGCTTGTTGGAGGCATTATTTCGTAAATTTTGTCGTCAAATTCCAGTTAAGCAGCAGTTTTTTATAATGTTTACAAGCAAAGGAATGTGATTACTATGCCAGTGAAAAACAAGAGAAATTGAAAGAGGAGTATTCAAAGCAGGAATGCAGGAAGGAATTGAATCTATTACAACAACTAGAAATAATGCTTATGCACTTTGATTTCTTCTTAGCTACAAGAAAAAAAAATTACCGCTTGTTTTCGGGTATAATTTATGATAAGAAATTGTCACACTGCTATGGCAGATGGTCATATGCATAATTGGGGGTTTGGGTAACATAATTTTCAAACTATTTTCTTCATTATTCAAACAGAAACATTTCACAAAATTATAAACATATTTATGCTTTAATTATTGACTTCTGGCATCAAAAAGTACTTGTCACAAGTGTTTAGAGCTTTGGACGAAATGTTAACGCTAGTGAATTCCGTCTCAAGGGCTTTATTTTGAAGAAGATAAATTATAACTTAATATTCAAATAAGTCACTATAAGTGAAATATAATAACGACGTCGAACGTTATCTAAAACGAAAGAATGGCAATTTTTTGTTTTTTAATTTGTTGTTTTAGAATGTAATTCTCATTTAATTTATTTAATTTTTAGCCTTTAACCAGCTACTAATATATTTTTTAAAATTTTGGCAACACTAATAAATAAGTTTTGTTTACAAATAATAACCGTTATTTGCTTTACTTTTTGTTTATATTATTTTAGAAGAAAATATAGCCAAATTTAGCATACATACATACATACATAACTAACGTCCAGCGAATTTTAAGGTTAAATTAAATTTTAATTGTCGATGATTAGGGTTTATTGGGTTAATTTTTTTTTTAATTTTTATCAAGTTTTAGCTTTGCTTTGACTTATTTACTCATGTGTGGGGTTATCAAATTACGTGTTTTTGTTTTACTTAATTGTGTATCATATACAAGTATCATATACAACAATTGCTTTAGTTTTTTAGAATATATTTGATAGTAGCTGCATAGTATAATATGGATAAAAAGTTTATTAAACTTGTTGTGTAGTAAGTGAGTGATTGACCCATGCTACATTACAAATGCAATATTCTGGATGTTCTTTTTACATTTTTTTTTGCATTTAATCTCTGTTGAGTTTTCTAGTCTGGTGCTTCATGTTTTAATATTTTGCTGGCTGTAGTAATAAGCCTCAAACGGAAGTGTGTGCCTTTTTTTCCCGCTATCATTCTACGCTTTTTGCTTCTCTTTTCTTTTACAAATTAAGCGGGTTTTTTGTTTAGTTAAGAAGTCTTTTATTTAATTTTTTTTCTTTTTCTATGTAGAAAGGAAATTGTGGTTTTATAATGGATTTTGTATGGCTTCTTAAGTATGTAGTTACGTAAGAAAGAAAAAATTCAGTCTTAAGATATTTTACACGCTTTAAGTTTAAAGGGTTTCTAGAGTTAGCATCCACACGTTATCAGTTATTTTTAAAATTTAAAATTTAATTTTTTGGTGATTTTTTTCTTATTATTTTATTTGCAATAACCATTAACATTTATTTTAAAGTTTTTTTTTTTTTTTTTTTTTTTTTTTGGAAAAGTCTGTTTACAGTAACGTGGGAAAACTATATTCCTCTGCAATAAAACAACAAAACATAGAGAAGTTACTCTCGTGTTAGTGGCTCTCCGTTTTGTCAAAGATTTTCTCTATTTCAGTGTCTCTGCGCTATGAAACCAACCTGCAGGTTACTTTTTTTTTATTTTGCAATTTGCAATTGTTGCTCTTTTTATATTTAACTAGAAAAAAAATAGAAAAAAAAAAAATAAAAATAATGTTGACTTGTTGTTAGAGTATTTGAAACTAACAACTGATTCACGATATCGGGCTACGAGCGTGGGAACTTTTTATGTTTGTGGCAAACACTTATTGATTGAACATGATTAAACGAAATAAACCAAGTGAATGCTGAAAACAAAAAAAAATAAATAAAATTAAACAAACTGTAAATCAGGTTTCTTGTTACATATCATTTAATTTCAATATTTTGTTTGTGTTTTTTGAGCTGTTTAACCCATAATTACTTTGGAAATGTGTGTTATAAATTCATTTCATTTATTTTGTTTCATTTGAATTTCTTTAGAATTTATTTGTCATTTTGATTCAATAAAAAGGGTGGCAAATGAAATACTCAAAGTAGTTTGAGGAAGCATTCTATCTAAACCCTTAAATATTAGTAACAAATGCTTATCATGTTATTATCCATGAAAATAATGAACACTTGTTCGAAAATGTAAAGAAACCCTGGGAGAATTTAACAAAATGCTTCAAATAATGTACTCCATTATAGCTTTGGTTTAATTTTCTTGTATTAACTGAAACTAATTTGTAGTTCAACAAATAAAGTATGTATGCTTGTATGTATTGTGTCTTAATGGTTTCAAACGAAACTGTTTTTATAAATGATGTCTCTGTAGCGTGCTTTTATAACAAAAAAACGGGGAAAGGAATGTAGTATGTGTTCGGTAACAAATTGTCGGTAGATGAATTTGAAATTATAAAATCTTTGCACTTATATGACTTGTAACAACAAGGGGAGCTTATAGTAAGTTATGCCAACTGAGGCGATCTAATCTATCTATTTAACCTAGCCTAATCTTGTGCAAACTATGTTGCAACCAGAAAAATAGCAGCTAAATGGATTGCTCGTTCTACCACGATTGGGCAACCGATCACTAATCACGTCCATTAAAACGTGGTAAAAATTGGAACGATCAACAACAATTACCAGAACGATCATAGTTATAGATCGTGTGGATGTGCTAGAGTTCTACGACCATTTCATATATTGTATTACCTCGGTCGACATATAGGATAGGGTATCCCAATATTGTCTCCCCAAATCCTGTTGCCTTGGCGAACTTTAGAATGTTGATCGGTATCTGTATGAATAATATACCTCCTTGAATTTGATAAGCATACAGCTACGTGTTCTGGTGATTTTCTCACCACAGAATCAATATCTATCGAAGCGATCAAAAGTGGATATTAGATAAGAGCCTAATATTTAAAAGAAACATATTAAAAAAATTTAAATTGAAGAAATTTTTAAGAATTTTTTAAAGAAAAAAAATTAATTATTGTTGAATTTTTATGACGGAACGAAGTATTATTTACACTTACGCCTTAAATTAAATTCTATGTCTATATTTCTGTACTTCTGATAAGAAAAATAATCGATTTTAATTATTTTTTAATACATACATACATACATGAATTTTGTATTAAAAATATAAATGAATAATCTTTTGGTATTTTGCTGTAATGAATAAAAGCAATATTTCTTTAATAAATATTCCATTTTATTTTCGCATGTAATATGTCATCTTTTCATAATGATTTCCTTAACAAATCAATTCATAAAATGCTTAAAACATGTATAAATATTTTTTTAACTTTAATAAAAACAATACATTTTTTATTTACTATATAAGTGTTTAATGAACAAATTGTCATTAGAAGTACGACAAAGAAAAAAAAACAATTTCTTTTAATTGAAAAAAATTAAACAGTAAAAAACGTGATTTCCTTTTACGTTTTTTTTTTATTTAAAATTTCTTTTATTGCTTTAAAGTCTGTTAAGAAAAACAAAACTTGAAAACCATGGAATTTTCTTATGAACGTTGGAAGAATATTAAATTTTTTTCTTTTCTTTCAATCAATAACAAACGAAACTCTGGCCTAAATGTACGCAGGAATAAAAACATTTAATTTATGCTTAACAATTTTTAGTTTTTTTCTACTCTTTAATCATTAGACAGAAGAAGATCTTTTGGTGTCTTTAATTTCTTAGAACGGAAGTAAAATCAATGCTTCTGTTCATTTTTTTGCTTTTTCTTTTTTCATATGTATGTACAGCGTATATTTAAAAGTAGAGCGCTTAGGACGTGTTTAAACTTCCTTTAAGAAGTGGTTTGAACATGTTTTTCTTCAATAAGTATAACAGGATTAGTTGTGTGTAAATGTTGATAAACGAAAGCGGAAGTTGAACTAATATTCATAATTTAAGGAAGTCTCAGACAATTTTGTCTTCTTCTTTCGCTCTCAATCTTAAAGCTATTGAACTCTTGAAATATATCAAATTTCTTTTTTGTTTTCTTTATTTTTATTTATTATTTGTATATCTTTAGTTTGGTTTCAAACAAGAAAACGTTCCCTTTTTAGTAAAAAGCCTTTCAAAATTTATTTGAATTATTTTCAGATATCAAAAAGACATCTGTCGTATTTCTCGTTTACCCCAAAGCAAACAGGGAGAAAATCACCCTTAATATTTCGTTAATCTTTGCTAACACACTGCCTCGGCTACACTATATATACATAAGTAACTAAAAATGCTCTTTCTTTATATTTTAAGAGACTTGGTTTAAGATCAACCCCTAAATTTTAATAAACAATTTTTACTATATAGTATATGTATGTATGTGAGAGCGAATATGAGACACGACTACCTGCCCTATTTCATAACTTGGAAAGACAAACCTAAGCCCAAAAAAATTTTAAAATATTTCAAGATCTTTTTTTCTTTCTTTGCTGTCTCGTCTTAAATCAGGTTTTGTTTCAAGTCTTACAATAAAAAAAGCCAGCTGTTTTATGCTGTTTATATATACTACAAATAATATTGCATTGTTTATATAGTTCTTTTAAAAATTTATTTATATGTAGTACCTATAAGCTCACACACGGCAAGGCAAGGCATGTCAAAGCATTCTTTATATTCTTTTTTCCTTTGCGTAATTTTTTCTTTCAGCAACATCATCAATTATCTGGGGGTAGATAGATGTTGCTTTTGTTCAAAAAATGCGAAAAACATGTGCATTTTTGATATTTGTTGTGTCGCCAGTTTAGCTTTATTTTATTACGTATGGCACGCGCCAAGACAAGCTACTATCATCCTTATGTTGTTGTTGGGCGTTTATTTTTTAAGCTTCCGTAAATGTTATTTTTGCACTTGTCATCTTAAAGTATGGTTTTTTATCTTCCATTTGGTCCCTTCTTTTCTGTTTTTATACATCAAAATACACATGTTCTTATTTCATGATCTAAATTTAACCCAAAGCATTTAACCACATCCTTCATTTCGTAATATTAAATAAATTCATATGAAACCACAATAAAATAAAAGCAACACACACTCACTATTTTATTAACAAAAAAATTTGTATTTTTTTAATTAAATCACCTACAAATCTTATCTGCAATACTATTTAATACTCGATTTTCTAACAAATAAAATAATAATTTTTACTACTATGTCAAGAACAGCAGGCTTTAGTTATTATTTCAATATTAATTAATTAATCGATTTGGTGGCCTTTTAATAGATTCTTGCATTTCTCAGATAAAACCATCTGCATACGATTTCTGGGTTTTCTGAGCCATAAACTGATACACAAATTCTGTTTTGCAGTCCTCTATTAAATTTAAACTTTTATACACCATTAAATGATAACTTGAAGGTGTAAGATTCAGGATGTGTGATAGACTCACAAAAACTTCCCAATCATTATCAAAGGTGTGAAATTTCGTGGTGTCATGATACAGCTCTGCACCTTATCTGTTGAAGAATTCTGACCGTTTCAATTGAATTCTTTAATTCAATCTCGGAACAGGAAAACTCAACTTCGATACAGTATTGCTGTACTCTGATAATCTAATATGATTGAGAAGATTGTGATTGTGTTATTTCCTCAAATCAGATGGCCATGTACTGCATTGGGTAGTGGACTTGACATTTTCTGGAATGATTTGTGCAGGAGTTGTAGGTCTGAGGAGGAGAAGCCGACTATTTTTCACCTCAGTAGCGGACTTTTGCTATGAAGAAATGAAGGTTATTGATTTCTCATTTTCTGTCATCTTCGGTTGAACCCGCTAAAGTAAAAATTGCAGATACATACGCAGCTCGTATATTGATATTTTGTTAGTGGAGATTTTTCTATAGTATTAGATTTAGGTTGGATATTTATTCCTGGTATCGTTATGGGCCTAAGCTAACCTATTCAGAAGCGGATCATAACATAATGTCTCGCCCTATCATTTATACATTTCTTCACAGAGATGAACGTCGTATAGACTGAATCCAGGGCTCATTGTATCCTCCTCTAAGAAGTTATACAATCAAATATAAATGTGCCTAGTATGGCAAAATATAAACAAGTAGACTTGTAACGATCATTTATTATTATTAATGATATTTTTAAATGTATGTATTCTATTTGACTAATTTCTTGTTTCTAGGTTTGATAGTTTAAATAAAATAATAATAATTTCTTGTTTTTTTTTCTTTTAATTTTTATTTGCAGTACGTCGTTCACCCTCATCTTGCCCTGGTCCCAATAATTTGCCGCCTTTACAGTTTCATCATGTTCATGGTGATAATATACGCATATCCCGCGACGGTACATTGGCCCGACGTTTTGAAAGCTTTTGCCGCGCAATTACTTTTTCGGCCCGCCCGGTGCGTATTAATGAACGTATTTGTGTGAAATTTGCTGAAATCTCCAATAACTGGAATGGTGGCATACGTTTTGGTTTCACTAGCAATGATCCGTCTACACTGGAGGGTTCTTTGCCGAAATATGCTTGTCCAGATTTAACAAATCGTCCTGGTTTCTGGGCTAAAGCTTTGCATGAGCAATACTGTGAAAAGGATAACGTTCTATACTATTATGTCAATTCAGCGGGTGATGTTATCTATGGCATTAATAATGAAGAGAAGGGTGTTATTTTGTCGGGCATTGATACTAGAGGTCTGCTATGGACTATTATCGATATCTATGGCAATTGTACGGCTATAGAATTTTTGGATGCACGCATTTATATGTATCAACAGAGTGGTGGTGTTGGTTTGCCGCCTTCTTTAATGACAGCCGGCATGACGGGTACCTTGCCGGGGCCACAAATATCTACTGGCGGCTTAAATCCTCATAATCCAAATCAACAGTCGAGAAGATCTTTGCCTACAGCTGGTCAATACGAACATGAATTGGAACGCACTGTTATGACTTCTATGCAGTCGCTTAATTTGACCGGCGATCAAGTAGCTTTAGCTGCTGACTTAGCCAATGGCTTGCCACCTTTACGTTATAACAACAATGGACGTTTAATACCAGTACCCTTTCATATTACCAAAGGACGTAATGTACGTCTATCACATGACCGTTTTATAGCCTCGCGTACTGAAAATGATTTCTGTCAAGGTTATGTATTCACTGCCCGTCCCATTAGAATCGGCGAAAAGATTATTGTGCAGATCTTAAAAACCGAACAAATGTATCTGGGCGCTTTAGCATTGGGTTTGACTTCCTGCAATCCGGCTGCTTTGCAACCAGGAGATTTACCCAATGATTCGGACTTTTTATTAGATCGTCCCGAATATTGGGTGGTCAGTAAAGATATTGCTGCAGCTCCTCAGAGAGGCGATGAAATCGCTTTCTTTGTGGCACCCAATGGCGAGGTGACCATTAGCAAAAATAATGGCCCAGCGGTTGTGGTAATGCATGTTGATCAATCCTTACAATTGTGGGCCTTTTTAGATGTTTATGGTTCTACTCAATCGGTACGTATGTTCCGCCAACAACTGCCTAATATGGTCAATTATCCAACGTCAGCAGTGGCTGGCTCCTCGCAACGTATTGTCAATATCCCCGTCTCTGAATCGATTAATAGTCTGAATAGCCAAATCTCTGATAATCGCAAAATAATCCATCCCTCCCAATTAAATGTTACACATGGCACTATAAGTGCCTCTTCCTCTACATTGGCGTCGTTGCAATCGACAAATAATTTGCCAGCAGCCGGTACCACCTCAGGTATATTAAACGGTACTTGCTCACCGCCATCCACCGGAGGTGGAGGCAATGGCGGCGGTCGCATGATTAGCATGCCACCTAATGGCGAAATGATACAAATACAACCCAACGGTGGAGGTACAGTTTTGGTTGTAAATTTACCGCCTGCCACTTCAGCCATGGATTTGAATAGTGCTTTGTCGGCTTCACAGGCACGTATCAATCAAAATCAAACAACGAATATAACAAATACCAATGCTGTCGCCATTGCTGGCGTCTCAACTATTAACAACGCTGCCGCTGCGTGTTCCAGTGGGGCCAGCAGTAGTTCAAATGTTACGGCCCTAGTGGGAAATATTAATAACGCACAATTTATGGAGGTGAGTTTTTGTTCTCTTCTGTTTTTGGTTTTTAATAGCTTGCCTTTTTTAAATTTAATTTAAAAATTTGGCTATTTATTGAAAAGTCAAGGTCAATTGTTGTACACTTAAAGATAAATATGTATGCGTGTGTGTTGTGTGGTTTTATATTAATAATTTTTTCAAATTTTTCGATTGATTTTTAGCCCAATACTGCCTCTTCTATTGCCGCTGCCAATTGTGCCCCTGTTACCAGTAATAAATTAATAGATCATACCGATTCAGCTGCTGCGGAATGTACAATCTGTTATGAAAATCAAATTGATTCTGTACTCTATAGTTGTGGTCATATGTGCATGTGTTACGATTGCGCCATAGAACAATGGCGTGGTGTAGGCGGTGGCCAATGTCCTTTATGTCGCGCTATTATACGGGATGTTATACGCACATATACCACATAAACATGATAATATGGCTGCCAATAAAGCTTGTAAGAGAAACTTGATATTGGTTTCGTGTTCAGAGTATCGTTAAGGAATGAATTGATTTGTTCGTAAAAGACATATTTTTTTCTATTTTTTACGAAAACTAACTAAGATCCTATGGAAACTTGAACAAATTTTTATGAAACGTTGACTTTATATTTTAATGAAAAACAAATAATGACTCGCAAAGAATATTTAAATTAAAAAAAAACAAGCAATGAAATTAATTAAAATAATGATGAAAGAAAGAAACATAATAATAAACAGCCATGTTAGAAAGTGGATATAAAGGCTCGCAAATAAGAATAAATGGAAAATATTCAAACAAAATTAATTTAAAGAATATAGGAAAGCGGTTTAAAGATGTTATTTAGATATATTTATGGTCTTGTATTGAGTTTTGAAAAGTATGTTCATGATGGTATTCTAAATTCCGCAGATAGTAAATTTAATATGTTTAATTGCTATTACAGACATTGAATATTTCCGTTCAAATGAATCTATTGTTTATCTCTTTTAATGAAATGTTGTTCTTTTGAAACGTAATTCAATTTTTGTATTGAATTTTCCATTTTTTGGCTTTTTTAAATCCAACGAATTAAGAATTATACTTAATTATGCTTTACAAATTGCTTATTTGTTTTGTTCCAACTTTTTTAAAGAACATGGCTGTTTAATAAAATGTCAATAAACATAAAAAAAAATAAAACAAAAATAAAAACTTTTTATTAAGTTTTGTATTATAAATATTTTATATGGACGTAATTTAAAGAATATTTCTATGTATTTGCTTAAATTATTTAATAAGTATTATGTGATTTTATTATAATTGTATTATAGTTTTAAAATAAACAAAAAAAAAAACAACATACATAAACAAAACTGTATTTAAACTATAATTGAGTTTTGTATTATTAAAGCAAAACAAATAAATCAACGCCTTTTATTTAATTAAATGTTATATTTTGTTAAGATTATCGAACCAATAAAAATAATTTTAATTAATTTAAAAACAAATTTTTTTTATCACAATAATTTTTATGAAAACAAAATACAAAACACAATTTTTGTTATAATTATGATTATAAATAAAAAACCAAAAGTCCAAATTAGTTCTTTTATAGTAAGTCTTATAGTTTTCTAATTAAGCCAAAGTATTGTTTGTTTTGTTTTTAATAATAAAAAAAATTTCGCCAAAAAACAACATATTTCTTTAAAATTATTTTTTTCAAATTAATAAGTGCAAGAGTTTTTTTTAATTTTTTTGTTTCATTTATAAAAATGTATAAAGTTTTGGTGCTGATTTCATAAGATTTTGAAATTAAAACAAAGAAATAAAAATAAATCGAATGAAATGTTTTTAATGAATTAAAAATATTAAAAAAAAATTAATAGTTTGAATAAAATTTTAATAATAGCAACAAAAAATCAATATATGTATACATATAAAAAAATACACCAAAATTAGAAAAAAAAAGTTAAAATGGAAAACTCGTCTAGAAAAACAAATAATTAAATTGTTTTAGAAATTAAACAGACTTAATTGTGTCCATATTCCAATTTTAAATATTTATTACAGTTTCTAGAAAAATAATTGTAATTAAATGACTAATCTCTGAAAACTATTCCATATAAAAAAATATGGATTAAAATCGTTTCATACACATGGTTTTCGACAATAACCTGATTCTGCAATTGATTTTGTTTGAAAAATGTCGCTTTAATTTATTAATAAAACTGCACTAACGAACATATTTGAAAATCCATAAGTAATTTAAGTTGTTAAACTTTTAAACAAAGTTTTACAATATTTTTTTTTGAATTATGTTTTTTAAAATGAAATGAGCACACTGAAAAAACAAACTTTATCTTACAGAAGTTTCATTACAATAATAGCAAAACAAAAATAATAAGAAAATATTATAGTATGATAGTAATTCATCACACCCACTACAACCCAAATGCTCAATAAAAACTATATTTATATGCAAAGATTAGCCCAAAACATTATTATTAATTTATAGTTTATAAATATTTAATTTAATTATTTTTATTTCAACATTTTTTTTTATAATTTTATTTTATTTTAAAATATTACACGTGAAGAAAACTGGAAAACATTTTGAAGAGCAACCAGTATATTTATAATAATTTTTAAATGATTTTAAAATTGTAAGTTTTTTCTTTTACATTAAGTTCATTATGGTTTAATTTAATAATTGTATTTTTTATTTCTAGTCACCTTACAATAATAACAATAAAACAAATAAAAAATATATTTTCATACCATAGAAAAACAAAATAAATTGGTTTTAATAAAAAAAAAATAATAAAATAAAAAAAAAATTGTAGACAGCACTTTAAAATGAATATTTACAACAACAAAATCAAAACGAAAAAAGTTGTGAGAATAACACTTTAGTAATCCCTCCTATCACAATAAATATAATTTTTTTTTACATTTTTTTTATAAATATTCTTTTATATTTTATTTAAAATATTTTTATTTACAACCTCTTATGTTGTTCTAAATAAAATTAAAAAAAAAACTGAATCCTATAAAAAATAATACTCAAAACCGTCATCAAAAAAGTAACTTTGTTGTAAAACAGTTAGAAAAATAAAAAACAGACATGAAACTTTAAAAGAAGTGAAATTAAACTAGTATTATAATGAAATTAAAATAAAATATATATATATGAACTTACTTCTGAGGAAAATTGCATATATTATTGAAATGGAGAATAAACTAAACATGAAAAAATAATTGAAACTGTTTTTTTTTTCTTTTTCTTTAATTTAATCATTAAGAACTTTAGATAGGTAGAAGGTAGAGGTGGCTGTTTAACCCAAAGAAGCTGGATAGACTTACTTAGGTATATAGAATGCATTGTGATATCACAGCTTTCTATTTTAACCTAGTCAAAAAACCATTCAAAACTTATCACACTACCAATGTCCATGTCTGACAGTTCTTTTGGATTATCTATTTAGTAGACATCCAGGTAAAAAGCACCTGGACATCCTTCGACATATTGCTGGGCATGTACCAAATGATGAAGAACATTTTCCTCCTCTTCTTCCTTATCTCTATAGTTTCTGCAGGAAGCTTTTGCCAGATTTTCGTGAATTTTTATGAGCTTTATATATTTCAATTTAGGACACCCTGGTAGCCATTCTTGTAGGGAATAAGCTAGGTTATAGGTTCGCCTTTTGCACTTCTCTCCGTTATAATCAATATGATTTGAAATTGTATTGTAATAAATAAATCTGATTTTATAACGGTCACTTTGGTACCGGTATTGCACGTATGTAAATATATAATTATTGAATTAAAAAAAAACCAGAAACAATATTTAAATACAAATTCAAATAATTATCTTCAAATTTGTAACGACCAGCCATTCTTTATATTAAGATAATATTCCCTTTTAGGTTGGCAACATTTACTTAAATTTTATACTGGCAATGATGAATTACATTAATTGTTTATAATATGGCTGCAGTTAAATTTTAACAAAAATGGAGGCGACAATCAACATTTTTCGAGCATTTAAGATATAAAATATATATTAAGTAATTGTGTTAAGTGATTGTGAAGTGAATATTAGAGAAAAAACGTAATTAAAAAGCTACGATATATATAAATTAGATTTCGAACTACATACATTATAAAGAACCTAAAAAATTCCAATAATAAATGTCGGTAAGTCGTGAACTATTTTATAACATGCGTTTTCAGAACATTCTAATCTAATAAGTTTTGGCTATATAAACAGTAGAGGATTTTCTTTATTTAATTCCAAATATAGTATACAGAATAGTTTCCATTAACTAAATATTTCGTTTTTGCAGTACGCTAGCGAATCCTCTCAAGGTATTTACATACAATTGCACAGATCCCCATGTGGAACATTAGTACGCATTTGCGGTTGGATGCCATATCAACAATGTGTTTTCATTGAAAATTATTTAAAGCTAAAGCCTTAATTTTGATTAATTGGCTTGAGGTAAACCAGAATGTATCGCTTCAAGTTTTACGTGGTCTATCCAGACAAATATTTCGATAATGTTTGACCCATTAATCTCCATTTGATTCGGCAAATCTGCACAAGATATGCGTCTGATACGATAATATCTAAAGGTCTTATTAGCAAATATTTGCTATTTTTGTGTCTTGTTGACATATTTAGACACGTTTCACTTCAATCTAGTCCGGCATCGAAAGTTCTAATTTTAATCTTTTTTACTGACTTGAATTTCTCCATAAGGCATTTAAATACCCAAAATTAAATGCAACTGCTAGATGTAACTATGCCACTGAGATTGCAGATTTGATAACGTATTCAACTGCTTAGCCTTCGATCTTTATGAATGTGCTTCTGTTGTTCAATTTTATTGCCTGGATTTTTCTAATACTCCTGCCTGCTTTTCTTACCAAACAGACCAGTTGTCTTACTTTGGTTATCTGTGAGATTGTCGGAGACGTGACAATTATCGTCCACACAGTCTAAGTTACAGAGATGTGTACCCAGCCTCCAAATAATTCATATTCTATGGGAGGCTACTTCTACCAATATTCAATCAAGCATAACATCAAAAATTAACAGAGAGAAAGGTAAACATTGTTTTACACCGGAAAAAATTTATAAGCAATTGAAAAAATCTAGGGAAGAGATAAAACATACTAAGGATAGGTGATCTAAAAATGAAGAGAACAGGAAAACAGAGAGAGAGATAGAGCGAGCTAATGCCAAATGAAAGAAACTTCGGCCATTAATTTTGAGTCTTCACTTTGCACGCCAGGGCAGGGACATAATGTGCTTGGCAGATTCTGTTAAATTGCTTTTAATCCTGCAGAAAAAAGGAATATTCCTGTCTCAAATACAAGTGTTTTTCACCTTTAAAAACCTATCAATATCTCCACCTCATATTCAGAACCTATTCCGTTCTAGAATAGATTGCTCAATGCTAGGCTATAAGTGTATGGATATACTGTAATTTGCTTTATTCCACCCCTCTCCGTCCCAGTGGTGGACTAATCGACCGCTCTTCACCAGATTCATTTTGTATTTTTATTTATTTTATCTATTACAATAAAATTACACAGAAATATTCAGTAATGAATTCCTTATTCACAGTACAGAGTAACGGACCAGGATTGTTTCAGTTTTTCCTATTTCCTTTTCTTATGTAGGTTTGCCATTTACCCAATTATTTCCTTCACTTACTTAAGTTCAATGTGTACTGTTTTCCTGAGTATTTTTTTTTCGTTTCCGATTGGTCAATATTTTTTTACACGATATGTAAGTGGGAAAACTTAGTGTGCTCCCCCCAAAAAAATACATTTCAAATCTGCATTACAATAAGATTTTCTTCTTTTATTGAACACTTTCTTTCATAATTTTATTGAAATTACTATTGATAACATTTTCTATAACTTTAACAATATGTGAACAATTTTTGGTCTAATTCATAATTTCATGAGCTTCTTTTTGTATAGGCAAGGTTCAACAGTAAAAATTATCTCAAACAAATTTTAATTGATAACCTTATTTTAATAGTAGACAATTTATTAATTGACGCAAACATTTCTATGTGATAAAAAAGAAAGCATTTTAATAAAATAAATCAAAATGTACGATGTTATAATTCTCCTTTGAGTCTTTGTTCTTACAAGTCTAATCTTTAAAAATCTAAACGGAATACAACAAATCTGGTCAAGAAACAGCCTTTTTTACTTAAAATATTATAAAATAGTATCACCACTAATTAAATAAGGTTTCACATATTTAATTTGCTTTATATTTATTTCAATAACTAAATTAAATTTACTTTCCTTTTTATACCAAACTACACTCTTATTTTTTGTTGTTGCTTGCCTAGTGTGAACGCTTATTTTCTTTTCTTTTATAATTCTTCAGTAAACTGTTTCGTTTTTTTTTCTAGACTTTGACCTAAATTTTTATTAACAAACATTTTTGTTGTTTATACATACAACAATATGTTTCACGTATTTTGTTGTTTTAAATTATTGTCAATATCATTTTGGACTTTGCTTCCCAAATATGTACGTTTAATCATAATCTCTGTATAGTGACGTACATACTTTTTAGTTGTTTACCAAAAAGAAAATAAACGCAATTCGAAGTTTAGGTTCACTAATATCACTGTTTTGTATGTATATTTAATTTATTTCGTTTCATTTTAATATAAAAATATTTAACAATAATTATAAAATTCTCGATTTAAACACAAAAGATAATACTACCGATTCGTTTATTTATTTACTTATTCTATAACGTGTGTTGATTTTACGCCACCATGATTTATAACAGCTTCAGCAATGGTGGACATATCCTTATAATAGTTAAGTTGTTGACCAGATGTAGCTTTTCGCAGATTTGTTCTGCAACTATCGTTGGCTTGATAACACCAAGCTTTTGCCATATTAAGTTCATGTTCAGCGGTGGGTAATTTATTTTTAGCTGCTCGACTGGAACGTGATAATACCACTACCATTGAGTAAATATCAATAGCTGCATTTGCCAATCTGTTAAGAACATTTTGTTCATGTACTATATTTTTGCCATATTTCAATAGAAGTGATTCAACTGTTTGGCCAAACATATCAATACATTCGGCCGTTGCTTTACCATAGGGCTGCAACTCTGTCACTACATAAGGTGACAAGTCTGTACCACCAATACCTACACTACTGGCAGCACGGCGGGAAGCTTCCTTAAATATTAAACCCAAATTGGCGGCCGGATTTTGGAAAGCCTTTTGTAATTCTTTCAAGTGGGAACCAGCATATTGAATGCCGGTCAAGGCCACAAACAAACGCAAAATATCGTTGGTGCCTTCAAAAATTCTAAATATGCGCAAGTCGCGCATAACACGTTCAAGTCCAGTTTCTTTCATAAAACCCATGCCACCAAGAATTTGTATGGCTTCATCGCATACATACCAAGCAGCTTCTGAGGCAAATACTTTTGATATCGCGGCTTCTAAATGATAATCTTGGCTTCCGGCATCCATGTTTTGAGAAATTTGGAAAGCCATTGATTCAGTAGCGTATTGTATCATATTCATTTGAGCAATTTTTTCTTGTATAGCAGCATACTCCTTGAGTTTTTTACCAAATTGTACACGATTATTAACGTGATCGACAGCCTTTTCGATGCAGTATTTCATTGTACCAGCCAAAGTAGCGCCCATGCCAAAACGGCCGTTATTTAAAATGTTCATTGCTACTTTAAAGCCTTCACCTTCTTGACCTAAAACATTTTCAATGGGAATTTTAACATCTTCAAAATAGACTTCTGCAGTATTGGAACACTTAATGCCCATTTTCTTTTCGGGAGCACCATTGGTTACACCGCCAAAACCTCTTTCTACTATAAAAGCGGTAACCTTGTCTTTCTTTTCGCCAGTAACTTCATCTGTGATTTCGGTTTGGGCAAATACTGTCATAATATCAGCTATACCGCCATTAGAAATCCAAATTTTGGAACCGTTTAGAACATAATGTTTGCCATCAGCAGATTTAACAGCTCTACATTTAATTGAACCAGCATCTGAGCCAGCACTTGGCTCCGTTAGAGCAAATGCAGCATACACTTTACCGGTAGATACCTGAGGCAAATATTTGGCCTTTTGCTCCGGTGTGCCATACAACAAAATGCCTTTAAAGCCAATACTTTGATGAGCGCCAATTGTAATGCCCAAACCCAAATCATTGGCACCTACAATTTGGCAAAGCCTACCATATTGAGTATTGTTTAAACCCAAACCACCAAATTCATTTGGCACTTGCATGGAGAAGGCTCCCAACTCCCATAACTGATAAAGGGTATTATCATCGATTTTAGAATTTTCATCGTTTCTAGCTGCGTCATTGACTTCAGCAAAAAATTTCTCCATAGGATCAACTAAACTGACCACCAGCTCTTTGTCGTCTTGTGTCATTACATCAGGATATGGAAATACCTGAGTCGACACTAAATTTCCTCGAAAAATGTTCGCCATAAAGGAGGCATTCGTTTTCGCTTCTTGTTTAGTTTCACGCTTGACATTGCTTTTGGGCACAGCAGATGCATAGTATCGTAAAATATTATTTGTTTTAGGAACTTGAATAATTTTCTGTCCGATCTTCAACATTTTTAGTCTTCTTTTGCTTTTCCGCCTCTTCCACAATAAACTTCTCTAATTGGACTTTGGTCACTAACTGATTTTCACTGAGCAAATTGTGGAGGCCAATATCATTGAATTTAAAAATAACAAAGGGATAATGTTGCCATATCTTTGTTGCATAAAAGTGGTGACGGTGATACCGTTAACATAGAGGCGAAAAATTAATAATCTCCTTAGTAAAGTATACGATGTGATAATAAAATCATTTCAGGGAAAGTTCTCTTTCTTGCAATCTTATCTGAAATTAGTTTTTTTTAACTCTTAACGTTAGTTCAAGTTTACAAAACATAAAAATTATTAATATATTTATCGACGAAATGTTTGTCGGGTATGGTCTTTAAAAGAAAACCAATTAAAATCTGGCAACAAAGATCTTTTCGTGTTACCACTAACCCATTCTAATAAGAGGATATTTTTTGGAATAAATAAACAAATTGTCGAGGGTTATTTTGTTTTTATCTCACTTTTCTTTTGTACATAGTTTACTTCTCACAATACTCTTGATTGCAAATAAACATTTATTAAAACGATTCGTTTGTGACAACAACTGAATCGAAGCGAACAAAGTCCAAGAACATTTTTAATTTCCTTTTATACGATACAAAAAAAAAAATCGTATTTAAAATGTTTAAAATCGGTAAACAAGTGATTCAAATACCAAGAGCACAACAACAACTTTTACGGTATTCAACCGCTGCTGTGCCAAAAAGAAAATTGGAACAGGATGTTAAAGAAGAAAACAAAACAAATTCTTCATTTATGGCCAATATATTCCGTGGCAATTTGGTATCAAAACAAGTCTTTCCATACCCAGATGTTCTGAGTAATGAAGAGAAGGAATTAATCCGGAGTATAGCAGAACCTATTGAGAAATTTTACAAAGTCAATAACGCTGCTGAAGGTGATGAAAATGGCAAAACTGATGAAAATACTTTAAACCAGTTATGGGACATGGGCGGTTTTGGCTTACAAGTACCTCAAGAATACGGTGGTTTGGGTTTAAAGAATACGGTGGTTTGGGTTTAAACAATACCCACTATGCACGTCTGGGTCAAATTACAGGTTACGGTGATTTGGGTTTGAGTGTCACTTTGGGTGCTCACCAAAGTATTGGCTTAAAGGGTATATTATTGTATGGCACACCAGAGCAAAAAGCAAAGTATTTGCCACAAGTATCTACTGGCAAAGTATATGCTGCATTTGCCTTAACAGAACCCAGTGCTGGCTCAGATGCTGGTTCGATTAAATGTAGAGCAGTAAAGTCTGACGATGGAAAACACTACATACTGAATGGTTCAAAAATTTGGATCTCTAACGGTGGTATTGCCAATGTTTTTACCGTATTTGCCCAAACAGAAGTAGTTGATAAAGCAACCGGCAATAAAAAAGATAAAGTTACTGCTTTTATAGTCGAGCGAGGTTTTGATGGTGTGTCCAGTGGTCCACCAGAAAAGAAAATGGGTATTAAAGCTTCCAATACTGCAGAAGTTTATTTTGAAGATGCCAAAATACCAGTTGAAAATGTTTTAGGCGAAGAAGGTGAAGGTTTTAAAGTCGCCATGAATATTTTAAATAACGGACGTTTCGGTATGAGCGCCACAATGTCTGGCACGATGAAGTACTGCATGGAAAAAGCCGTTGACCATGTTAATAATCGTGTACAATTTGGTAAGAAATTAAAGGAATATTCTGCTATACAGGAAAAAATTGCCCAAATGAGTATATTGCAATACGCTACTGAATCAATGGCATTTACACTATCACAGAACATGGATTCAGGCAGTCAAGATTATCATTTAGAAGCCGCGATATCAAAAGTATTTTCATCTGAAGCTGCTTGGTATGTGTGCGATGAAGCCATACAAATTCTAGGTGGTATGGGTTTCATGAGAGAAACCGGACTTGAACGTGTTATGCGCGACTTGCGTATATTTAGAATTTTTGAGGGCACCAATGATATTCTGCGTTTGTTTGTGGCTTTAACGGGTATTCAATATGCGGGTTCCCACTTGAAAGAATTACAAAAGGCTTTCCAAAATCCGGCCGCCAATTTGGGTTTAATATTTAAGGAAGCTTCTCGCCGTGCTGCCAGTAGTGTTGGCATAGGTGGTACAGACTTATCGCCTTATGTCGTAGCTGAATTGCAGCCTTATGGTAAAGCCACGGCCGAGTGCATTGATATGTTTGGCCAAACAGTTGAATCACTTCTATTGAAATATGGTAAAAATATTATACATGAACAAAATATTCTTAATAGATTAGCCGATGCTGCTATCGACATATATTCCATGGTTGTAGTATTGTCACGTTCAAGTCGAGCTGTACAGAAGCAGTTTCCTACTGCCGAACACGAGTTGAACATGACGAAAGCTTGGTGTTATCAAGCTAACGACAGATGCCGTACCAATTTACGTAATGCTACTTCTGGACGACAACTGAAACATTATAAACAAATGTCCGCAATATCTGAAAAAATTACCGAAGCCGGCGGGGTAAATACGACCCATGTTATTGAGTGAGATGTATAGTGTTAAATTTTTGTTGTGTATCTATTTATTAGTAAAGTATTTTCGAATTAAGAGCGAATAAATATTTAAAGTATATTTTTTATAAATGGGAATCTTACAAAAGAATTCAATTGACTGTAATTGACTTTTGTTGTGCATATGTGCACTAAATAGCATGCCGTCTTATATTTAGATTGGGAAGCGATTTGTGAAATTAGTAACAATCTTAGGTTAGGTTAGAGGACGTGTACTTGTCAACTGTGACAAGTACAGTACCCGGAGGTCGAATTGGTCCATTGTACAACGTCCTAGCTTCTTACAATCTTAAAAGAGTCGTTTAATATTTTACATAAACAAATTTTTTTGTTTGCTTAATAAATTAAATTTGATATGATATTCATTCTGCATTAATATATTAAGAAAAATTATTACATATTAATGCATATAGGTACCTATGTATACATAAGTTATTTAAATGCGTAGAATTGATATTTTTAAAAATAATTATTTTACATGTACATATGTATATAATAAAATAATAAGATAAGCCAATAAGTGATGACTGCTGCATATGTATGTATATAATATTCATAAAGAATCTTAAGCTTAAAATAATTACATAAAAGAAAATATTATAAAGAAGTTCGATTAGGCTGCGAAAGTTCAGTGGAAACCCACTTACATTACAATAACTATTAATACAATGTAATAAAGGTATCTTCATAAAGAAAATTAAGCGTAAAATAATTATAAAATGAAAAGTATGATAAATGCGTTACTATTTACCGTGCAATTAAAAATAATTGAAATTATGTACATGAGCAAAAACCAATAATTCGATTTCGCTTTACCAATTCAGAGTTTTTATGTCACTGTTTTCAGCATTCATTATAATTTCTGGTAATTTTTGTTTGATTTGAAAATGCACTTCTTCTAGGCTTTGCTTAGCGTCGATAAGATGCCAATAGTTTTTTTCCTTTTCGTAAATTGTGTCAAATAACTGAGCAATTTTTTTCTGAAATTCTTTCTTTTCATATCTTTCCTTTCCAAAATTTCCACGATCCAATAGATCTTCTACTTCGGCTTTTAAATAAAACACAGCATCTGGCCGCGGCAAACCGCTTTCGGGACTCATACACCATTTCAACCCCATACCCTTCGCTGCACTATATACTATACCCGAATAGGAATATCGATCCACAACTAAAGTAGTTCCTGATTTTAATAGTCTCAGTATTTCACTTTTGTGCTCCCATCTATTTGCCGTAAACAAAAGATGTATGGTTTCATCACTTAACTCTTGCTTATTGGTGAGATAATCATTGATAACTTTTCCGATTTCTGATAAACGTTCCGGGAATACCATGTGTTTTACTGGAATGCCAGCCTTTTCAAGGTAGTTGACCAATAGCTTCGATTGTGTTGATTTCCCACAACGGTCACAACCCTCAAATACTATAAATGCTCCACGTTTTACAACTGAATTCATTTTTATTCCTGTTTTATTAATAAATTAATTTAAGTTAAAAATAATCTTCTATTTAAATTGCGCTTAAAAAGTATTTGAAGCAGTGTTGCCACGAAAAAAAAAATATTGTTACCAACATTGGAGAAAAAAATTTCCAAATAAGAAAAAATATAACCAAAATTAAATTCGCAGGCTTTTATTTTATTTTTTTCAAATTTAAATTATAATTAGTAAAAAAAAAGAAACAAATAATAACAAAATAAAACTTTAGTCCTACTGTAGATGATGGCAGCAGTGGATCGTGTTTTATGTCGAAGTCCTCCTCTACAGAAACTAGTGGTCCTGGAGGAAGGGAAAGCTTGATGATCTTAACAGGGGTCATAATCTGAATTGATTGACTAAAGAGGTATCTTTAGAATAATATTTATCTATATGACAAGGCTTTCCTTGTATTTGATTGTATGTCATTGAAGTTATGTGATAGCGGACATATACATACATATATTGTACCCGCAGAATTTGCATCTTTGAAACAACAATTTGTACACTTAGTAAATATAAGCAGAACGTGGGTGGTGTGAGGAACTGAGATATAAGCGAATTAAATTATTAGTGATTATTATATTATATATATTAGTGATTATACCTTAGAGCGTACATAAACTATTTAAGGGTTAAAAGACTCGTACAGAATAAAACAAGAAACTTTTGACAACGCTGAAATCAGCTGTGCTGTCGAAGTTGCCCACCCTAACTGCGCTTCTCTTACGGTGTGGCATCTCCTTCAATATACAGTGTTACCAAGCTTTTTAGAAAAAGTCGCAATAGAAAATACGAGAATTGCAATAAAAGACAACTAAAAAGGAAAACAAATAGTAGATTTAAAAAAAAAATTTGGAAGCAAGCGAATAATAATAAACAATTGTTGCAAAAACATGGTTCACAAAATGGAATGGTATGTTGGCTCTGAATGGCAACTGGAACGTAAGGGTTTGCACAAAAAGGTGCTGGAATTGCAATTTACTAAAGTGGAGAAACCGCATCCAGTTTCAGAAGTTGTAATTGTTATTGAACGGATCGAAAATCTGAACGGAAGAGAAAGTCAATGGCTTAATGAGGAGACCATAAATACCGAGCAAACTATGGAAATGGGTTGTGCTTTAACGCCAATTGATTATTATCTGGAGATACTTGTACAGCAAATGATGCCGGGTGAAAAGGCTGAATGTACTATAAAAACTAAAAAGCCCGAGGAAGAAGTCAAAATTATTTTGAGCCTAAAGGAAATTAAGGTATCCAAATCTATACAAACCCTTACCGTACCAGAAATGTATGACTTGGCTATCAAATACAAAGAGAATGGTGTAAAAATGTTTAAAACATACCCTCTATTTGCCCATGAGTATTTTGCTAGAGCAGCAAAGTGCCTGATATCATTTAAGAAATTTGAAGGCTTAACCAAAAAGCGTGATGGTGTAGCAGGCAAAGATATGCAAGATTTGTTTATACAGATACAAACCAATTTGGCTGCCTGTCTTTTAAATGAAAAGCGCTATGATGATGTCATCTATCAAACAAATTTCGTAGATACCATGAATAATCCCTCAGATAAAAGTGTGTATCGACGTGCCATGGCGTACTATCACAAGAACGAATTTGAGTTGGCTCACAACACTATTGAAAAGGTTGCAGATTTTCGAGAGAAAAAAGATTTTGCCAATTTATATCAAAAGGTTAAAGACGGTTGGAAGGATAGTAATAAACAGTATAAGGGTATGGTACAAAAAATGTTCGGTTAAGTTTGCTTAGCGTATATAAAATAAAATCTAAGAAAAGCTACTACTTAAAATATTTGATTTAGTTTTTAAAATCGTTTTTATTTTCTCTTGTTAAATTTAAATGATTTTTTTTCTTTAAATCCATTCTTAAAACCCTTTTTAGTATCCTTTAAACCTTTCTTGTCTTTGTAGTCCTTCTTCTTCTTTGCTGGGTCGCCACTCTTTCCTTCTAATTTTGGCTTTTTATTACTCTTTAAACTGTAGGGTAATTTTGGTCGTTTTCTACTCGCCGGCTCGGTTGATTTGAACAGTTCCTCATCAGGTTCTTCACCCACTTCCTCCTTATAGTAGACAGCATCATCCTCTAGATCACTAAATTGTTGTTCACCATCCTGGTCATTATCTGCTGTGGCTACTGAATCTTGATTATGTTTTGAATTTTTATTTTTCTTTTCTAATTCCTTAAGTTTCTTCGCACGATTTTCAGCCTGTTGTTTTTTGCGTTGTTCTTTTAGTTTTTGTTTCTTTTCGATTTGCTTTCTTAATTCTTCTTTTTCTTCCTCCGTCTTAATGATATGATCGTGATAGAGTACCTCACCGGTAAGCAAACCTTCTTCAATTTTCATCAATTGCATTGTCATACGTGGACCAATTTCGTGTAGTTGCACTGCTGATTTGTTATTTTCCAAATTTCCTTTGCGCTTAAGAGTTTGAGGCAAAACTACTTGGGAATTTTCATCTTCTTCACCTTCGGATTCAGAAGCATTACCGTCTCTATAATGAATGCGAAAGAAAAACATGAATTAGAAAATTCTTGTTGTTTTTAAACTACATTTTTTTTGTTTAAACTTACTGCATAATGAAATCGGCTATATCCTCACATTTCGCTAGATTAGGTACTTTACCCATAACCAATTTCTTTACACCTTTCGTCAAGCCAACAGGTACTACTTGAATAGCATAGTGGCGCATTTCCACCAAACTGGTTTGGGGATTATATGAGAACAGTACACATCTTCTTATAGTGGCTATATTAATCTGTAATTGAGTAATTGGCAGTTATAAACTACCTTTTCCTTTAATTTTTATGAACTTACCTCAGCCAGATTAATTGCCGGAAACATATTTTGAAACGTGTGCGCCATTAGTTTCAAATGTTTGCCATCACCGGTGAAATTATTCATGACCACCAACGGCGAGTGCTTAAATATGTCTGCATCCACAAATTGTTTTTTATGTACGGAAATAACATCACGGGCCAGTGTAAATTGATGCACTTTAAATGTTAAAGTGGGTCCTCTGGGCAGGCGCAAAATTTTAAATGACAATTGAGTGGCTGCCTTATTAAAGATACCCATGTGCGACACGTGAAAAAAACTACTAACTGCCACAAAATCTTTAATGCGATTCATTTTCTTTTCCTTAAGTTCACTGGCTGTAAAAGGTTCCATAATACGACGAAAATCCAAAGTTAAATCGGTTATATAGGGACAAGAGAGACCACGGTGTATAATAAAGGAATGTGGTGCTTCCACCAATTCACTAGGTTCACTTTCTTTAAACGCAGCAGTACGTTTTTTAGGATGTTTCTTTTTTGCTTTACCCATTGTCCTTCTTATAAATTAAAAACTTTTAAAATTCAAAATTTTTACTAAATTCCTTCACCGCGTGTTTTACCACTGAAACAGAAAATCAAAACAGAAAAGCAACATTGAAATGTCAAAAGATTTTAGTTGTGTTCATTATCTGTGCTCTTTTTATTTTTTTTCTCTTTGATCTCTGTTTATATTTTTGTTGGCTGTGTTCATTAAAAATAACGGGTGCCTCAATTATGTGATGGAAAATAAATTACTCTGTGTTTTAGATGTGATCAGAATTAAAATAATTTCATTATTTTTATTTTAATTAAATTTAATTTTAATTGAGTTTTTACTCTTATCGAATAAACATTACAGGACAGAATGGAACAGATCTTCGTTGAAAAATATTTTCTTTTAGATCGAAACTTACAATAACCCATTGTCAAGACAAAAGTACGATTTCTAACAATTCTACGATTTCTAAACAACAATAATGATTCTACACAAACGAATGCTAACACCGTTGCATGGATCTGCTTTAGTGATCTTTACATCATCCCTATCCTATTAGAGAGCCTAATGTGTGTAATTCCAGGCTCAGAAACTTCAAGGAAATGAATACGTTCTGGGGAGGGATTGAATCGGGTTGTAGGTTAGCTATCTATGCGAATAGCCAGGCTGGCAGGACATTATATCATCTCGAGATTGATATCCGTTTGCAGGGCCCACTGGGCTGTTTGAAAGTTATAGGACGGTACTGTTCCTGCGAGCAACATGCTGGACAAGTGCGTGGACCAGGTGGAGCGGATAATTAGACCTTCCTTGGGAATCACTGAATACTTTATGTCGTTGCAGAGGAGATTGTACAGTCATCAGGACATTAAGGCTTAGGCGTTCTAGAACTGAATGTGTATAAAAATTGGAGCATTTATAAGAATTATTAGTAGATTTTTAACGTGAAATTGGGTGCCGATGGCAAAGACCACTCTGTGAGAGTCAAGCAGTCTTACTTTCTACAGACTTTGCAAAAATGCGTATGATCTTGAACCTGGCGACCAAATTCTGTGTATCTAGCTAGCGTTTCTTCAATGGGCTGTGACAGGTAGTCTTTGTTAGAATTTCTAATTCTTTTTTTATTTTATTCCACTCTTCTCCTTTGGCTCTTACAATTCGTATCTTCTATTCGTCTATTTTCTCCTTTGTGTTTTCTTTTTACATTTTTCCTCTCGTTTATTGAACAATCTGCGATGTTTGATGGCTCTTGCCTCAGGGTATAGGAGTGCCTTTTTTCGCAGCTAACATAACCTGAATGATATTTATGTTCATATTATTGACTTTTATATAATAATCGATAAATTCGAAAATTATATCGTTTTTAAAATTTAACTTTTTGTACCCTTAGAAAAAATATTTTCAGCTCTACTTTTTCGATCAAGTAACAAGTAGTTTTGAAAATATTGAACAAACTATAAAATGACAACATCGATTTGATTTGGTTTACGTGTATATGATTAAAAGAAAGTTTACAAGTTTCTATATAATACTTCCAGAAATTATATAAAACTCGTACAGTCAGTAGTAATTTTAATTTTATTTCATTTGAAATTATATTTAAATTTTATTTTACTTTTCTTTAAATTACGCGCAAATATATATATATATATATGTATATATATACTTTAATTTTTAATTTAATATTATATATTTTTGCTTTTAAATTTCTTACTTTTTTTTTTGTTTTTATAAATTTAAAATGTAAAAATATTAAATTTATATATAAAAAAATGTTTTAAAAGGCAAACTAAAAACGAAAAGTCTTTTTAAAACTGAATTCTGAATGTAGCAAATTAAAGAGAATTAAAAAAATCATAACTGGAAATGAAAATAGTAACAAGACAGTTAAATTGTTAAATAATACGGAGTAAATTAATATTATGAAAGCAAATAATTAAGAAAAATTTACGTTTTAAAGAACAGAGGAAGAAAAAAAAACAATCAAAAATCAGTTTTTCTCTTTCTTTTTTAGTTTATAAATTGTAACATGAGAACGGTATGGTTTTGATTTGATTTCATATCATGTTGTTGTTTATATACTTTTTATGTTTTGTTTTGTATTGGAAAGGAAATGTTTGCTAGTTTCTTTAAGATTGATTTATTTTAATTTTCTTTTGTGGGGGAATAGAATAGGAAAATAATAGAGAAATAATTTAAAATATTAAAAAAAAAATTATAATTTTCAATTGAAAATGAAGCTATTCTGTTTAACTGCTAATCTTGTTTTTAACTAATTGTTATTGCCTTCAAAGTGGATGGAATATTTGAAGGCAATTTTTCTTTAAATTAGAGTTGGATATAGTCGTGTGGTCACGCTAAACAACAGCTTCTTAGAGAATAGTAATGGAAATTATATTTAAAAGATAACATGGGCTTTTAGCGTGTTCTTCTCTTTCTGGTTGTTGTTGTTGTTGATTAAAGGTGTAATAATTGTGGGGGCAGCTATAAGGCGGTCACTGACAGCACTGTTTGCGTACATCATTATTTACAGTCGGCTTAAGATCAATGGGTACATCATTGCCCGGACGAATACGATCATCGTTACCTTCCGGAGGATCACGTATTTGTTTTTGAGAAACAATACGATAAATTTCTAGAAAAAGAAAATTTACAATTTTTAATTTTAGTTTCTTAATTTTATATACATAATTTATAGGGGTGTGTGTGTGTGTGTGTTAAAGCCTTACCTGTGAGTATGTTCTGGAATGCTGTTTCGACATTAGTAGAATCTAGCGCTGAAGTTTCAATAAAACTTAAGCCATTACGTTCGGCAAATAATTTCGCTTCCTCCGTTGGCACGGATCGCAAATGTCTCAAATCGGATTTATTGCCCACCAACATTATGACGATATTCTGATCGGCATGATCACGTAACTCCCGCAACCATCTGTCAACATTCTCGTATGTCAAATGCTTAGCAATATCATATACAAGCAAAGCACCAACAGCGCCACGATAATAAGCTGAAGTAATAGCACGATAACGTTCTTGACCAGCTGTATCCCATATCTGCGCCTTAATTGTTTTACCGTCAACCTACATATACACGCATACATACATACATACATTTTTTATCATTATTGTCATTTATGTTGGCGTTTGTTGGTTAAAGGATGACAAAGAGGAAATAAATAAAAAAAAAGAAAAAAATAACAAATTAAAAAAAATTAACGTGTTCCCTGGAAGGTTATTAGTATTTATTTTCTGGTATTTAAACATTATATAAAAATTAACAAAACGTCAATGGTGTTTTAAACATTAAAGTTTTATAATGACTAAATATTCTTTAAACTATTTTTACAAGATTATTATAATACTTGGACAAAAATAGTTGCTTATGAAAATTTACCAAAATGATAATTTATGGATATTTTTTTATATTTTATAGTACTTTAGTAGTTTTATATTTTCTAAATTTAAGAATTTCGTATTGCAAGGCAATTTACTACTGCACAACATAGAGCATAAAATAGTAAGAGATCACCATTTTAACTATTTTTTTATTGTTGGTAATCCTTCCTATAACCATTAGTCATTTATATTACATGCCATTGGGGGTAACGAGATGGAGCTTTGCTCACAAGAGAAGTCGCTACAAAATCCGCCCCTTGAGATGATTTTTCGACCTATTTCACAAACGAATCACACGAGTGAGGTTGCAAAATCTCCAGGCTATAATAACTCAGGCTCTTTCGAACGGAATGAACACGGCATCTGGATATATTCTACTACGAAGCATTCCCTTTTCCGGCAAGGTGTGAGGAAATATTATTGAATAAATGATTTCCTTAACAACGTCTGATAGTTAGTGTCTAATTAGAATTTCAGGCCTGGCGATATTCATCTCGGACATTGGTTTGCTGATGAGATTACTCCCTACTTCTTTCTTTTTCACCATGTCAACTATCACACTAATTTTTTTTATTCATTTTTCGTTTTTCTTAGGTCTATTTGCTATATTGAACGTACGCACTTATCTCAATACTATTACTTTATAATGTTAGAGTATTTTATAATCAATGTCAGCATTGTTAAACAATTTTCTTTTGATTGGATTGAGACAGCTCGTGGTTTTGTCGTTTCATGTCTTTTGGTTTTCTGAAAACAAATCTTAATCGCTGTCACAGGTGATAGCTAACAGGCGTAGCAAATACATAGTAGACAAGAGGTGCAACACTCAGCAAATAAGACACGGGTTAAAACACATGCCATTAAAAAAAAACTTTTGAGGCCACGTTTGCGAATTTTGTTACCGTGTAACAGGTGGCCAAGCGTTGTCGTGCTGAACGATCACTACTTCCTCGTCCTTTTTGGCATAAACTTTAGGCGCTTAATTTTCTAAATTCGTAAGTAAATTCCCTTTAGATTTAGCCTTAGTGGTTATTATCTTTCGCATTCTGCATTAAATATTTTAATTAAAACCTCTACAAAATATCGTCTTGTATTAATGTTCGTTTCAAAAACAAATGTAAAAAGTTTATATACTATACAAATCGTTTTTATTGCAACTTTAATCGGGTATTTTCTTTTTTGAAAATCCTTTTATTTTGATCCGAATGCTGTTGTCAATTTAGCAATTGAAATAGTTGCAATAGTTATTTAAACATCAATGAACAGCAGCTTTACATAATATATTGTTGGCTTTTTTATATCCATGACCTAAACAATTACTTTTATTAACCTTTGGTGTGTGTGTGTGTTTGTGTGTTATACTATTTATGTCTCTCATTGCAAAAAATATGTAAAAACTTTTCACAGAATAAAATGAAAAAAAAAAAAAAAACAAAAAACCATATGATGTGCCGAATTTACTATATATTTATGTTAGTGGAGAGGAGTCTATACCGAGTACTAATTTCTTATGAGCGTAAACAACGAAAACTAAAAATCAATAATAAATACCCCCACTATGAGTAAAACTTTCTGTTTTCTTCTTTGTCCTATTTTTTACGTTTATTATCCTCCTATATTTCGGTTAGCGTTCTGCTTATGCATTCAAAAGTATTTTTCTTTTATTTACCTCTATACTGCGGGTGGCAAACTCCACACCAATCGTTGATTTCGATTCCAAATTAAATTCATTGCGCGTAAAACGTGATAGTAAATTACTTTTACCGACACCAGAATCACCAATTAGTACAACTGAAAAATAGATAAAAGAGATTATAAATATGATTTAATAACATTATGTATTTAAATTCTTATGTACGTATGTATGTATGTAACATGTATTTAATTATAATTCGTTTTAGTTCTCAATTATTTTAAGGTTTCTATTTAATCTTTAACATGTATGACTAGTATTCAGAACGAAATTCACTGCATTTACATTTGGCTGACAGCAGTCTGTGTTGCCCGACTATAAATTCAAATCATATTGGTTCACAGCTCGTTGAAGGAAAAACGCTTCCAAGATTTGTATATAATCCATCTAAAAACTTGTTTGGATATTGCCCTGCTAGAGAGCTAACAACACCAGGAACGATAGAAATATCAAGAAGCAGCATAACCACTGGAGAAAGTCTGAACCTAAATTAATTTGTAACGGTTCTATGTGCCTTAAAGGAACGCAAAAAGAAAATGAAAATAATAATAAATTGTGATAGCAACGGAATTTTAGCTTCGTTAACTGCTGGTAAGCAAAAATTTACAGTTGCTTTTTTTCTTTTTTTTTTCTTTCAGTTTTAATCATCAATGGACTAATCTGAGGCGTCTATTAATGAACTTATCATTGTTACGAAATTTAATTCTTCCCACAAAGAGGGGCGTTACACGAACAACAAACAAAACTTCTAAAATGGAATGTGGTGATTAATTAAGTTTAATCATAAATTTATTATCAAATAATTAATGTTCAAGCTTTTGAAATACACTGACGTGAAAAATAATAAGGACACCAACGTGACACATTGAAATTTGATAGGAAAATTGCTGGTAAGTAACTGTACTTCTTCTTCTTCTTAGTATACATATCACAAAAACAAATTTTATTGCGGTTTTATTAAATTAGACTTAAAATATAAATATAGGCAATAATATAATTATAATAATATTGTTTCAGAAAGTGGTTAAAATTTTGTCATGGCTCCGTTGTTATTTTGAACTGTTAGATTTTGTCATACTGAATCCGCAGGGTGAATACATTTCTGGAGCTTGTGAAAATACTTTGAACACTATTCCCTGATTATGGTCTTTGTCATACTCCACAAATTGTCAATTGGATCTAGAGATTGTACGGGTCAGTTTAACACAATGATATTGTTATCTTTGAACCATTTTTTAATGTACGCTTGACAGGTTGAGCCTTGAAAGCTAAAATAAGCTATTAATAGGCTTCTTCTTGGAATATTATTGAGAAAACTTTAGATACACTCACAAATCCTGTATGGAGATGTAGAACGGTCTGTAAGGTTGCACGTGTTTTATGGCCAAAACTCAGTCCTATAGGTACGAAACTAGTTTGAGCGCAGGCAGAATATGAGAGTTGCTGTAGGAGTACTAATAAGTTCAGCAGATAAGAAGGCTATGTTTTATTGCGCTGTAGTTGTAAGCTAAATTAACAAACTCTTCTTTTTTTTACTACTCCTTATATAAAAAAAAAAAGCTCATTTGTATTTAAATATTCAGGCTATAATTTGATTGTAAGTTCTTGAAAGAGATCTGTTGTTTTACAAAATCTTGAAGTAAAAAGTTTAAATAGTTGAAATCAAAAGATCAATTGAAAAAAAGCCTTATCTTGCGCTTTTTGTTCTTTCTATGAATTTAAAACAGTCTACTATAGTTGACTCAACATTTGATTTCATTTGGTTATGTAAATGAATAAATAAATATTACGAATTGAATTAATCAGTTTCTTTCGATAACAAAAAAAGAAAAAAAAAAACTAAGCCGTTGACTACTTTTAAATCTAATTAAGATAATACAATTTCAATTAAAATTAATAAGAATTACAGAAAATATTTGTAAATATTACACTGCACTTATGAATGATTAATTTGTAATGTATGTATAAGAGATTAAGAATAAAACCGGTAATATTTACTTAACGTTCACTACCAAACTTGGTATTAAATAATCAAATCTAATCACAATTCAATACATTTATACAAATAACTCGAAAATAAATTTTGTCAATTGATATAACAAAAAAAAGAAAAGAAGAAAATGAAAAAGAAAGTAATAAATAATAAACCATACCATAGAAGAGAATAAAATATATTAAGCAAACGAATACAAAAAAAACCCTCATTGTTATAAGATAAAAACAGCTGAGTAATAAGTATTAAAAATTATAACTAAGTTCCATGCAACGTGTCATTATAGTAAAAATATTATAATATGTAGTAAAAAAGCAATAAAAGAAAAACTTAAAAGAAGAGTTGAAGTTCATCATATTTTTTGTAGAAAATATTTGCGTACATATCTCACTCACTATATGCAAGTATATATGTATATATGTAATATACTATTGTGGGGGAGTAAATGTTTAAAGAAATTTTTGCAATGGATGGGAAGACGACAATTAGCAGAGGAATTTGTTGAACATTTTTTAACTAATTTAATAACAACTCTATTATAAATTAAGAAAATTTTGAATACACTGAACTTTGTTTGCATGTTGTATATTAACTAATAAAGTTAACAATTAAAATTCACTGTTTAAAGAGAAAATTCAACAATAAATATAACGTTGCTACTCACACGAAAAACTACGTCATCGTGTTAAATAAAAATGCCAATTAAGGTGATGCCAGATGTAAATAAAACTTTATACACTGGTGATAACGTATGCAAAGAAAAGAACACACCCATGGAATTATTTAAAAAAAAGTTAATGCTCATTTATACGGCCTCTACACGTTGCGATTAGTTGTACAAGTTGAATCAACGGTTGGTCGTCTTCTTCACTCGTTTCTCTTTTTCAACCAAATTTACTTATAAATTGTTATTGCAGCAATATATTTTTCGCCGGTGGAATGAAAATCAAAATTTGTTGATCTTCAACCAACGAGACATTCAACAAGAATTGTTTGTACACAATTATAAAGTTGTACAATCAGTCGCAACGTGTAGGGGCCGCATTAGGAGGGAAAATATTTGTCAGTTTTAAAAGCGCTTTTAAGGATTCTAAAAGAATATTGGATCCATATTTATTTAACATATAAGCTAGTCTGCTATTAAATAAGATATTGATATAAAAGATATAACGCTTGTTTTATATTGTTTCTTAACAATATATACATATACCTAAGGCGTTAGAACTTTTAAAATCTAAATGAAACGAAACCTGATACACAAAAAAAATCTATCAATCAAAAGCTAATACTGAAATATTAGTGTATGATTTGGCAAACCAGGACCAGTATTAGAAAGCATCATTCTTATATATTTTATATATAGAGCATTTATTAAAGCATTATGGTTTGAAAATGAAATTGTCAATATCTAAAACCAGCAGCTTAAATTTATAAATTTTGTGCTAATTTAATGAAATAAAGTTAACTTCAAAACGATAACTCATATGAACTTTAACCTTTTTAACTTAAATGTAGTAAAAGTAATTAAAAATGTGTTGGCAAGCAATCCATAGTAAATAAATTATTAAAATATAATACATAAAAATAAAAATATATTAATTGCACTGCATTTCAATCTTAATAGATAAGCTTCCCACTCCTAATAAATAGTTTAATCTGGCATCACTGCAGTAATCAGTCAATATTATAGGAAATGCTATTTCCATTTTTTTTTTCATTTTCAATAGAAAAATAAGTTATTTTGAATACACATAATTTTTTTTAAAAATAACTTGAAGTCTATTTGCAAATTATACTATTTTAACTAAATATATACTAATTTATGTATATTTACCTTTAAATAAATAATCGTATTCATCTTCCCTTGTGCCCATTTTGTTGCTGTTGTGTTTCCTTTATTCTTTGTTACTACTTTCTTAATGTATTTTTGCTTTGACTTTAGAAGTTTTATTATACTTGTTTCTTTTTTCTTGTTCTTTGATATAATCCTTTACAACTTTATCTTTTATTTTTAAAATTGATTTAAACTTTTATAATAACTTTTTTGTTCGTTTGTAATTTTCATGCATTTGTTTGTTAATAAAATGACCCCAAAAACACACATATAAACAATCACAACACATACACCAAACACAATAATATCACCATCATTATCCCGTTGTCGTATCGGCGAAATAACAGCATAAGCACCAACAAGAGCAGCAGTACCAATAGTAGTATCACACAACACAAAGGGAGCAGAAGCAACAAAAACAAAACACAAGAGAAACGTAGATTGATATTTGATTTAGTGTTGTTGTTTTTTTTTAGTACAAATTACAAGTGCAGCAGCAGCCCCAAAAAAGAAGCAGAAAGAAAACACCGTACAGTGAGCAACGAATGACGAAGTCAACGATTAAACGACCAACAAATCATCACCAATAACAACAAAAAATCCGTAATAATAGGGGAAAAAGAAGAGAGAAAAAATTTCTATGTTAATTTTTTGTTGTTATAGAAATTAGAAAATAAAACCACTGTGAAAGAAAAAAATGTTGGGTAGAATGACGGGCGGTTACTTTTTTATTCGTTGTAATCACTTTCTTTGAAAAAGAAAATCTTGATTTTCTATTGTTATAACTGCTTCTACTCAACCCAAATTTTATTGAATTGTTTATTTATTATTCTTATTATATTTCTTTAATTATTAACAACGTTCTTTAACGTTTTTAATTTTGCAAATTATAAATTACAATTCATTCTACGTATTAATATGAATTAATCACCTTTTTTGCGACTTTTCGCGACGAACGTAGACACAAGAAAAAAATCTCTCTTTTTCCTTGTTCGTTTCTGTACAAGTTCAATATGGCCGTTCGTTGATTTTTTTTCTTATTGCTGTCAATATAATGTTCCCAGAGTAACAGAGTTGTATCGGAATGTTGACATTTATAAGTGTTACCAGATTGTAATTGGATTAAAGTAAAACTAATAGAATTTGTGTAGAAAATGTATATTTACGTTTCATTTATTCATTAACTTTGTATTATAATAAATAATTATATTTATTTATATTATTAAATATTTAATAAATACAATTTTATACTCGAGATTTGTATATGTGTAATATGTAGAAATTCTGTTTATGGTTTCTATTTGTTATTTTTAACAATATAATCTCATATAAACGAGTTTTTGCAATATAAATTACATTATTTTTTTAATAAGTACAAAATATAATACCTTTAAAGTATACTTTAGTATATAATACAGAATGTTTCAATAAATACGATATAAATAATAAAAAAAAAATCAAGATTATAATTGTACTTTTTGCAAAGCATACGAAGGTATACATAACAATAGGCCACCCAAAATATAAGTCATTTTGGAGCCAATGCACCAAAAAGCTATACAACCAACAACTGGACCTACAGCACGAGCTAAAGCACCTAAAGAACGGAAAATGCCTAAAACAGAGCCTTTTTGATCATCATTGCCACATTTCGAAACCAAAGTCGTCAAGCAGGTTACAGTGAATGCAGTAGCTAAAGAATTATTTTCTATATGAATTTAAAATTTTAATTATTTTATGTCTGACTTACAAATGGCATAAAAAATCATGCCTAAATATAGTAAAACAGCATTATCAGCCATGCCCACTAATATGAAAGCAGGTACCAATAAATATAAACTGAATACAGCATAGTTTTTAACTTTGTGCTCGGGAAGACGACGTACAATTGAACCTTGTAACACTGTCATTATAATACCTTAAAAGTGGAATGGGAATTAAAATATAAATTTGTTATTCATCTAGAATTTATATTTACCAGTCGTCAAAAACATTTTAGCTTGATCCATAGACGTATAACCAAATTTATGATACATTAAAAATGTTACCGTAAATTCTAAACCTGAATACAAGAAGAGATATATAAAATAAATCAGTCCAATTGTTTGTAGCGATTTGATTTGCTTTTGAGGCACATTCTTAATAGTTGCAAATCTAAAAAGATACAAAAAAAGTAAAGTTTGTTTATTGCAAATATTATTTAAATAGTCTCATCAATTAAATTTTCATAACATTAAGAGATTAAATGTAAAAATTTCTTTTCAAACTTAAACGTTTAATCGTTGGTCACTTTTTTGCTTATGCTCAGCGTTCGAATGTCGTATAAATTCATTAATTTTCAAATGCTTTTGGATACTTGCGTAAAGATTAAATTCTTTTGGTATTTAAACATATATGTTTTAAAATATTTTTTTCCATTGATAAGTGCTGTGTTAAACTGTAAGCTATTATTCATAACGATTTAGAACAATAACTATTTTTACAAATTAAAAAGTATATTTCTGTTAATATTGTGTTTTTATCTTATGGAATACTTAATACAAATAGTTGTATACAAAAATTGTTAATTGTATTTCGCTTTTTGTGATAAGAGTTCTATGATTTACTTTTCACGTGCACGAATATTTCAAGCTCTTTTTGAACGTGCGGTATGGCACCAAAGTTTGTATAGATAATGAGTACAAGTATTAATTAAAATTAAATTATATTTCGAAATCAACAAGTACTTACCGAAAAATTGAGGAAACATTTAGTAATTGCCATGCATACAAAAGTGATGATGAGATTTCTTTAACACGTTTTTCCTAAAAGAAAAACAATATTATTGTAGATAATCGAATAAATAAAGTTTAGATATCTTTCTCAATAATCAAAAACAATTGTTGAAAATATTGAACTAGTTAAGATGGTAATTAAGATTTTATTTTTATTTTTTTAACATTTTTGTGTTAATTTTCATTAACAACTTACCTTTGGCAATGTTTCCTTTAAATAAAATACTAAAACCAATAGATCACCCATAGCTAAGCCGAACGCGAGTAATGAAGGCAAAACAAACCAGGGTCCTGTAGATTTATTGGAAAATATTGCAAACATGGCACCAATCATTGGGCCTACAATGAAACCCAAAGAAAAGGCTACACCAACTAAAGCCATACCACGGCTACGAGTCCTTTCACTAGACACATCGGTTATAATTGACATGGACAATGAAATATTGCCTTTACTAAGGCCGCCAACAAAACGAGCCAAAACAAATATTGCAAAATTACGTGAAACGGCCCATAACAAATAAGATGCGGCAATACCAGTCTTAGTTAAGTAATGAAAGCAAAAGTTAATACAACAAAGAAAAAAAGAAAATGTAAAAAATATGATGAACAATAAAATTAATTAAATATTCGTGATAGTATTTAAATGAATTCATGCATGAACTTACCGCACAAACAACTATAACCGGTTTACGACCGTAATAATCCGATAGAGCTCCCACCACAGGGCTGGCTACAAACTGTAGAAAACTGAACATGGAACCCAGTAAGCCACCAAATAATACTGAATTATAGCGTTCCGGGGCTCCCACCAACTCTTGGAACCATTTAATGCGTTCCGTTAATATTGAATACAAACCGGAACTATCATTGTTTTTAAAGTATTCCAATAAGGAGGGCAGTAGTGGTAATATAATTGTAAATGCCAACAAATCAAATAATAACGATATGAATACTACAAACACCATGGGATTGGTTTTTTCTTTTAGGTTGCTGCTATCCCCATCAGTTTTCTTTCCTTTGCCCTCATTATTGTTATTAGTGTGTAATGCTGTCGCTTCTGCCGTTGAATTTAGTCTCCTCTGTGTTAGAGACGACATTTCCGCTTGTTTAGTGGAGTGTTTTGTAGGCAAAACAAATTAAAATGTTTTGATAAAACAATAATGTGTAAAATGTATTCCCGTGCGTAAGTACGTGCTTTTACGAGAAATAACGACCAACTTCTGTTTGTTTAAATCATTACTTTATATTTCTTCAAGAGCTTCTTTAAGACGATCATCGCTCACTCGCTAAGTAAAAAATATAACACAGTAATTGCAAAGTGAAAGTTTGTGCGGTTGTTATTATCCAGTTTTGTTTTTGTTGAAATTGTATTTTCAAAACAAAACAAAACAAACCAAACCAAACAAAGTGTCAAAAGAATAATACAGAGTTGTCAATGTATTAAAAATATACCATAACCCAATAAACCTATTGGTTCTTAATAATTTTTTAAGTAAAAATAAACTGCAATCGAAAAATATATTTTCATTTCATTGACATGGAAAATCGATTGCTTTTAAGCACAATCTGGTGGCTCTATTATGACAGCTGGAAACAAAAAATGGAGAATATAAAGCCAAAAATTATTGGTCATGTGAAGTGCTGGGCAACCTATATATTCAACACTAAACACATCACTCAAATCCTTTGAAACGTCTTTTTATATAGGATTGGCAACACTATTTATACAGCTGTTTGACAGCTGTTTAGATTTGTTTGCATTTGCAATATTTTTTCCTTCTATTGATAATTTTTTTTTGGAAAAAGATAAATTTGTATAAATATCCCGTAAAAATGTCAAAAATTACTGTACAGGATATAGAAGCTGTTGATGATTACTGGGGCCCAACATTTCGTTCGATTTTAGAAGGTAAGGAAACAGTTAAAATGCATTATTTAGAATGTCATTACACACCCACTTTTTAATTTTCACCAAAAATAGGTGACAATAAGGAGTCCATATCAGAACAATTGGAGCAACGCATACGCAGTCATGATAAAGATATTGAAAGAATTTGTAATCTATCGTATCAAGGATTCATAGATTCTATACAGGAATTGTTACAGGTAAGAACCCAAGCCCATCAATTAGCCACGGAGGTACAAACATTGGATAAGTCATTGCAACAAATTAGTGCTTCACTAATACAACAAGGCAATGACTTGGTAAAGGCGAGACAAATTGAATCGAATTTAGCTTCTGCCATAGACGCTCTGCAAGAATGTCTGCCGGCATTGGAATGTTACATTAAATTCTGTCAGCAGGCTTCTAATAAGCAATACTATCAATCTTTGCGTACTTTAGAAACTTTGGAACTACAGCATCTACCAAAGTTGCAAAGTTACAAGTTTGTGACACAAATGCGTCATGCCATTCCAGTAATAAAAGAGAATATACGTCGTTCAGCTGAGTCAGATTTTCGCGAATTTTTGGAAAACATACGCAGATTTTCACCAAAGATCGGTAAAGAAGCTATAGAACATACAAAAAAGCTACAGAAACGTGATATAAATACTATCATAGAAGATCATAAAAGGTCTTTAAAAACAAAAGAAAATGCTGTTGATGAAGATAATCTGTCCGCGCAAGATCTGATTGATTTCTCACCTATCTATCGTTGTTTACACATCTATACCGTCTTGGGTCAAAGGGAATACTTTGAAAAGGATTATCGCCAGCAGAGACGCGACCAGGCAAAATTAGTATTACAACCACCACCTGGCATGCATGACAACCTGGATGCTTATAAATTATATATTTGTGCTATTGTTGGCTTTTTTGTGGTTGAGGATCATGTTAAAAACACAGCTGGCGATGTTGTAACCTCTACCTATTTGGAGGAATTGTGGTCATCTTCTCTGACCAAATTTGTAAACGAGATAAGCATGAGTTCTTCCTCTTGCACAGATCCAAATATATTATTAAGAATCAAAAACTTGATAATGTTATCTATAAATACGTTCAAGTGTTATGGTTATACGGTAAACATTTTATGGGAATTGTTGCATAATATGAGAGATCATTACAATGAGGTAAGAAGTAATGATGTATTGAGGAAAATCTATTTACTAATATATTTTATATATCTTTTAGGTTTTATTACAACGTTGGGTGCATGTTTTCAGGGATATTCTTGATAAGGAGCAATTCCTGCCCATGGTAGTGGAAAATGTAGAGGAATATGAATCAATTATAGAACGTTTTCCCTTTCACTCGGAACAATTGGAAAATGCACCATTTCCCAAGAAGTTCCCCTTTTCACGCATGGTGCCCGAAGTTTATCACCAGGCTAAAGAATTTATGTATGCCTGTATGAAATTTGCTGAAGATTTGACTTTGTCACCCAATGAAGTCGCAGCCATGGTACGCAAAGCTGCAAATCTTCTATTGACACGTAGCTTTAGCGGCTGTTTATCAGCAGTATTTCGTAATCCCAGTGTAGCTTTGCCACAACTTATTCAAATCATTATTGATACACAGTATCTGGAAAAGGCCAGTCCATTTTTGGATGAATTTGTTTGTCATATGACAAACACGTCGAGTAATGTAACCCAAACACCATCTGCTATGTTTCATGTGGCCCGCCAGGATGCAGAAAAGCAAGTGGGCATTAGAATTTGTTCCAAAATTGATGAATTCTTTGACCTGTCTGAATATGAATGGCTGTTGGTGGAGCCACCAGGCAAGGCTTCTGCGTATATCACCGACATGATATCCTATTTATCCAGCACATTTGAAAGTTTCTCCACCAAATTGCCTTCCATAGCTCAAACAGCTTGTCATCGTACCTGTGAGCATATGGCCGAAAAGATTTGGTCTCTACTGTTCGATGATGAGGTAAAACAGATTTCAACTGGCGCTTTGCAACAAATAAATCTGGATCTGTTGCAATGTGAATTTTTTGCCGCAAAAGAACCTGTGCCTGGCTTAAAAGAAGGAGAACTTGCAAAATACTTTTTAAAATGTCGTCAATTACTCGATTTACTTACTATGGAAGAATGGGCCACATATTTACATGACTATGGCACTAAGGAGGATCGCTATCATTTAGTGCATCCTCAGTATATCATCATAATATTGGAAAAAATTCGAGAAGCCGATAAGAAGACCATGTTTTCGGGTTTACGTAAAAATGACAAAAAGAAATTATTGGAAACTGTATTAAAACAATTGAAAAATTTAGCCGAAAGACAAAATTAATTATAAAATTTTGAATTATAAACATTCCTTTGAAAGGATTACTACTACTCTTAATATTATTGTTTTTCAACGATTGGTATTATTTTCTTAAACGACATTTTTCTATATTTACTATTTATGTGCTATTTTCATTTCTATTTATACGGATTAGTTTATGTAGTGACTAAAACAAAGTTATATTAAAAATAATGTATTTAAATCCATAAAATTTGTCAGTTTTCTTTTTTTGTGGCGTTTAACGGTTAAAACCGAAAGGTATTTCATATCCGAACTGACAAGTCAAAAACTGTCATTAAGGATCTGCCACATTTTCTTATTATTTCTTCAGCTTACTAGATGATTGGTCTAATGTAAGAGGTTCTAGGATTAGATTTTTCATCTGTCGTTACCTAGAAACAACGCACTCTCTGAACATGATTTCTAAAAAGATGAATTATCGATTATGGATCGGTCGTTACATATAATATCGGTATAGATATGAAAGCAGTACTTTTAAGCTATCGAATTGCATTAGAGTAATCGAAAATATATCATGTATTAAAGAAGTTACCAGACAGATACGCAATTCGGTTTAATGAGATGTCACGGTCTTATAACTCTTTGAGACGCTTTTTCGCATAAGAAGGAAATCGTACTGACAGTTAACTGTGGCGAAATATAATTATATTTCCGTGCTAGATCTCAAGCGGGTTTCTGCGAGGAATGGGGAGAAACTGGGTAGAATATAACATTTTCTCTGTGGAATTTGACCACAATATTAGTGCACTAAAAAGTATGATTCACTTTAATCTATTCGATATTAGAAATATTTTTAATCTGGAATCTATTAAATTAATTGAATATAATAACTATTTGATGTGCTTAGATCCGTCTGTGATTTTAATTAAATCATTAAGAGCAAATTTGGTTTTCAAAATAAGAAACATTTTATAGGTTTTTCTTTTATTATCATGTTTAAATATTACTATAAAGATTATATACAAAGTGTATGTATGGTATGGTAAATATATATTATTTGTGTGTGTATGTGTATATAAATTTTTATTTAATTTTTTGTGGTTTTTTTAATTATGCACGATTTGTCTTAAATATTGAATGATACAAACAAACAATTTTCTATTTTAATAATTACGTACCATAAGAGTGTGTTCAATATGCCTTTGACATTTACTCTATGTACCCATATACATGCATACATATGTATGTATGCAATATGTGTGTGTGTATATTTTCATATTTATTAATATTTAATGTTTTTCGCGTTACATTTGTTTTTTTTTTTTTTTTTGTATATATTTTTAAACTATATGGTTTTACTTTAACTATTTAATAAAAAAATTAATTTTTTTTTTGTTTAGCTGACTACAATTAAAAGACAAAAACATTTTCCATATACGATTTTAAAGAGTTCTTGACACGCTACAATATTATCTAATGCTTTAAGCTTTACTTACTAAACGAACGGGGGAATTGTTTTTATTTTTAATTATAATAATTTGTTTGTTGTTATAGTTTAGTACGTTTTGTTTATTTATTTAATAATAATAATATAATAATAGTAATGAATATTGTTATTTTCGTAAAGAGAAAATAAAAAAAAAAGATTTGGAAAAGAGAAAAAAGAATGGAAAGAGGGTTTGGTTTTGTTTGGTATTGTAGACATAAAATAAACAAAAAAAAAAGTTAAAAACAAATTAAAAATAAACATTTGTAAATTGATTGTATTAAAAAGGATTGATTTTTTTTCATAGGTTTATCTAAGACACATAGAGATACTGACGACGCTGTCAACTCTTTGCTTCTAAATGCTTGGGAGCATCGGCATACGTAAATTTTAGACGAAAGGCTTCAGCAACTAACACATTGATTTGACGATCAGACCAATTGTGTGTAGGCAGATTTTGTAGCAGTAATAAAAGACCCTAGAAAGTAGGAAAATGAAAATGTTTAACAACTGAATTCTAACAGTGTTACACAACATAGTGATAGTAACGAAGGCAAGTAATAAATGGTTTTAAGCACACTTCTTTCTAGCTTTCGTATATAGATCACGATTCTTTTATAATACCTTACAATCCTAATTCACAACTCACCTGAAAATCATTTTGTTGCATTAATTCTTCTTTCCAATGCAATAGGAATGCTGCACAAACGTACAAATGAAATAATGCAAAACCATCTGATTCAGCCAAATATGTATCCCATAGGCGTATGGTACAATGCAGAGGCAATTCACGAGTTAGTAAATTATTCATCCAACGAAATGAAAATTGTAAATAATCAACACCATGACTTTGTAAATGACGATGTAATGTGCCTGCATAATATATAGTAAATATGAAATCAAATATTATTTTTGATAAAACAAATTATGTTGTACCAACATACCATCTATTCTTTGTATTAAATCTTTTAATTGATTCACTTTCTCCTGTATACCCAGTTGAGCAAATATATAATTATCCTGTATGCAATCCAAGAATTTTGATAAACACCAAAATGAATCAGCTTCAATGGCATCACGAATTTCAACGGATAACGTTCCAATATCGAATTTTTCTAAGTCAGTACCTTTTTTTTTGGTAATAATAAAAAAATTAAATAAAATGTTAAACAGAAAAAAAAGTTTAATTAAATAAAAAATATTCACCTGGTGGCAATTGTTCTTGTAGAAAAACAATAAAGAATGGTGTTACTAAATCGTTTATACCCTGTACATAACCAGAGGCTGGATGACGTATAGACCAAATGAATAAGACACGTTCAAACATTTCTTGTACGAGTTTTTGTTGGAAGAGCGATATTTGTGGATTCATACGTGGCACATCGATATGTATCTGTTTCAGTTGGCGTAAAATAAACACAACATTTTAAATTAAAAATTAATACTTCTTACTTGTCTATAAGTATCCTGTTGCGTTTCATCTTGGCTATCCACCTTAAAATAGTTTTGCCTTAAATCTTGATAACCCTGACGTTTGCTCTCCAATACCGCATTACGTCTTTCACCCGATGGTGGTAAATATTTGGATAATAATCGCCAACTAATGCCACGCATCTAAAATTATTTAAAAATATCATATTAACTTCAAGGAAAACGTAAAATAATATGTTAAATATTGTTAACCTTTCTAGGTATACCCGACCAACTAAGTTTTTTCAAAGCTACCAAATCCAGGAGTGGCGAATCTAATAGTAACTCAAATTTTTCGATTTTCGTCTCATATTCAGAGTCTTGTGAACTTGTAGTAAACTTTTGTAGTTGTGGTCTTCCCGGCAAGGCCTGAATATGTCGTATACGAGGTCTGAAAAGTTGTGAAATAATGAATCACAAATCATATTTAAACAATTTTATTAATTAATATACGGATAGTGAAAAAGAAATAGTGAATTATGTAATAAACTTAAAATCAAATCAAAAGAAATATAGAAAAAACTTTTTTTAATATGCTAGACCATATTATGTATATGACGTTAGGGCAGCTTTTTGTCTACTCGACTTAAATAACAATGGATATGCTCTCGTTTATCTCGTTTTGTCAGGCAAGCTTTAAGCCATAAACCACACCAAATTTTTGAAATCAGCATTCTGCTTAATGTTGAGAATGTTCTTCTCAAATGTTAGTATTATTTAACATTAAGACATTGTATAATGACATATTTGATTCAAGAGCCGACTTTAATTTATTTTATTTATTTATTTATGTAGAAGTATTCATAATACTTTAAAACATCTTTGAAATAAAATTGTTTTACTAATTAATATTCATTCCATTATTCCTTACAAAGTGAACAATATTTCTTTTATACAAATTAAAATTTGTTTCTGTTTTTATAAATTCTGGTAGCATGTTATATAGTTTAAGTCCTTTGAAAAAAAGTGACCTTTGCATGAATGTTGTTGTCGCCATTGGTAAACGGAAATCTCCAGAGTAGAACTTGTTTTATAAACAATAACTCATCTGGTAGTGATCAGTGAGGATACCACTCGGCCTCTGGCTATATTAGTATCTTGAAAGTAAAACTCACCTTTGTTCCTGTGTTTCCTTTTTGGAATAATCATTTAGTTTTGATGTCGTTTTGGCATCATAAGATTGCTGCTGTGTTGTAGTATTCGATGAATCAGTATGTGAGTTGTTGTTACTTATATGGCCAAAATTACCAGCACCACCACTAGTAGCCGTTGATGTTTTGTGGATTTCAATTACATTTTGAGCTAAAGTTTGTGAGACTTGCCTTGAAATTCTAGGATCTATTTTATAAAAATTTAGAATATTTTTGTTGAAAAGAATTTATAATTCTTTGATTGTTATATTTTACCAGTTGTATCTGGACTTCTGTATAATGAATGTTGTTGTTGTTGTTGTTGCTGCTGTACTTCAGCGTTAGATATTATGCAAAACTCATCATCACCTGTATCCCAGGCATCACTAACCGAATTCTGATAATCACGAAAAGTTGCCATCATACCGCCTGCTCCACCGGTGCCTGCCGTTTCGTTTGTGCCTAAAGAATTAACCCTCTTTGGGCTTGGCCTTCCCGGTACAATGCGATTACTATTCTTCCAAAATGAATTTGTTGTTGTGGCCACTAATGGTTGGTAGTGTTTGTTTTGTGCTTCTACTGCCGCGGTTGTTGTTGTCGCTGATGAGGATGATGCTTTAGTTGTTGTAGTAGTAATTATAGCTGCTGTTGTTGTTGATGATGCGTTAACGTTGTCTACATTATTGTCCATAGTCTTCTTCCACCGTCACAAGTGTTGTTGGAAAAAACTGCAATGATTTATTCTTGGTTTTGTCTTTTTTAATGTCTTGCTACGTTTTGTTGTAATCAAATTATTAACACTTCTTTTTCTTAGTCAATAAATTTAAAAAAATTCTAATTTTAGTTGAACAATTTATGGCAAAATTCGTAGTTTTTTTATAAAAAAATTAAAAAGATTTCTTCCAATTGGAAAAAATAGCAACAGCAAAACACAGCAATAAATCACTATTGTGAATAGTGCAATTAATGACATTCATGGGTTACCACTGTGCTCTATTCGATTTAAAGTAGTTTAAAGTAGGAATGCTTGAATTTTATGAAACAACATTAAGAACACGTAATCATTGTGGATTGATATATACAATAATTTAAATGTAAAGAATAGTATTAAAATTTTTATTTTTACACTTTTAACTCATGGAATAAGTCAAATGTGGAATTTTTTGACAACTTGTTGCCTTTTTGAAGATAACTACGTTATGCTCCTGTCATGCAAAACCTTGCTCTTTGGTAAAAACGAGAATGATTGATTTTCACTAGCTTTTATGGATTTTTAAGCGAGACTGCTTTAGTATGTATAACCTAGCATCCGCATAAAAACACTATTTACCAATGTTTGCTCTTTGTAGTTTATTATATATTATCGTTCGGAATTCAGGAGTTCACCGTTTGGGAGTTATAAATAATTGTGATTCAAGCGTTTATAATCATGACTTATGAATCAACTGAGCTATACGGATTCATGATAACATTAATTTCCTTAAAACAAAAAAATTCCGGATGGTTACAAAAACACTAGTATTAAACGCTCTATTCTACACACAGTAGCGAGCAGAAGATTACGCAGCTGATCTGTATTATATATACAGAATGACATCAAATCTTTCTATGCTGATACTGGAATCTCAACTTGAAAGCAGATCTGTAAGCTCTGTTTCAGTTCTGTTCATACTTTTTATCATTATACTGTCTGCTATATATGCACTGAACACTGAACATACCGTGAGCATAGCAAGTGTCAAAAGTTCTTGAAAGATTATTTTTCTATTTGTTGTTCTAGCCAGCGGTCGCGTATTCAAGTGTAAAGGCGAAAAAATATAAAATCTGTTAAAACAAAGATAATTTCATCATTTCAAATACGACTTAGAGCATAATAAAAAAGGAAATTCATGTTAAGTATAAATTTAAATAGTATATATCATATAAACCGATATAAATATGGAGGAACAACAACAGCAACAAATAATCGAACGTTTACAACGCATATTTGAAACTTTTCTGCAAAAAGATTTCGCCACTACCAGTAATGTTTACTTTGAAAAGCTTATAACACATTTAGCGGAAAAAGGTAAATAGAAACAAAATTAATTTTATTACTAAAATTGAGACGCTATTTCCAATTCTGTGATTAGAAAACCTGTATGTGCTACAGGCACCCTTTGCCACGGATTGGGTTGACAAGTGTATCACGTTGTTGAATGAGGATTTCACTAAAGTTAATGCAAAAGTTACATCGTTTATGCTCAACTTTTGTAGCCTTCTAGTGCAAAATGAATGGATTCTAATAACTTTAAAGGAAAGAAATATTATGGATAGGTAAGTAGACTTTTATCTATAAACGGCTGTTTAAAGAAGAGAAATCTTGGATAAATATATTGCTTATTCAATATCACGCGTTATACAAATACAACGTCGCTGTAGTCTAGTAGGTAGTGTGTACGCTTATTAGACGTAAAGCCCGGGTTCAAGCCCCAGGCCAGACATCAAAACGAAATATAAAAAAAAAAATATTTCTTCGGCGACTTCGTCTCAGCAGATTTCTGGCAAAAACTCTGAGGGTAAATAAACGTGTCATGAAAAAGTTTCCCAAAAATCTGTCGTCCGGAGGCGACGTTAAACTGTAGGTACAGCCACTCAAGTATAAAATTGAGGCACACAACATGAGTGTTGTGAGAAGCTAGGCTGTAATACTGACTGAAGGGTTGTAATTGCCAATTATGTATATGTATGTATAAATACAAAGAGTTCGTGCTAGAAGGCGCTGGAAAAATAAGATTTTTGAAATTTTAAAGATTGCTAGACTCAGTATTGCTTAACCAAGATTAAAAAATGGTGAATCACCTGACCAAAATAGGTGGGAACTAATTGCGGTAAGCCTACGTGCAGTAACAGAGATTTTGATGTGTCTGTAGGAAGCTGTTTCCAATCAGCAATGGTTTTCCACCAATAGAAGAGGAGTTGCATTCTATTAGTACAATACCAAGCAACATATTTGGTTTGTAAATCGATTGTTGTTATAAACCCGTCAATTTTATTAAAAAAAAACACCAGGTTTTACTTTTCCTTAAACTTATATAGCAGTGACTTTTTCGCACTGTTTTATTAACAATATTTTTTTTTATTCATATGTTTATGGTTTTCATTTGATAATTTTTTCGTTTCTCTTTTTTAGGGCTCTTACCATTATTGAGAACAATAAGCAGTGCTTTAGCCCTTCAATAAAATTGGGTTTTATACGGCTTTTAGCGGCAATCTCACGTTATAGTTTGGGTCTGGCCTACATACGTTTGAAAAAATGCTGGCATTTTCTTATTGAATTTTGTAGTCGTGATCACACTTTATATGTGGTTAGAGAAGCCCGTAAATTACTGTACGAATTGGTGTATAAATTCTCAGTCAAGGCAAAAGATGAGAAAATCGTTTTAGAAATGCTTAGTGAAATTATACAACCTATTAAGGAGAACGCCTATGAAGAGGGTGCCGATAAAATAACCATCAATGTTGATGATTCTCAAATACAGCATCGCTTATCGTCGACTCTGGATCTGCTATCGTATCTATTCGAACAGACGTTGGAGTCAGAAGAGAAAACAAATATAACGTACTTGTGTCAAGTGTATCATAATTTGGAATTGGCCATATGGAAATTGGTTGATATGACCCATAATCGTTTCTTTTTATACAAAATTCTACATACTCTGGCCAGCTTCAATTATGCCATTTTGGTACAGGATCAATGGGACAAGGGCCAAATATCTCCAGAGAAGTTTACACGTTTCGGCTTAAATTTCTTTAATATCGTGAAATTCTGTGTTTCACGTTTAGAAACTATAAATTTAATTCAAATAGCCGAACTCAACCATGTGCTGTGGAAGAAATTGGGCTCGCGTGCACCACCTGAAATTCTTATAGAAAATGAATTGGTAAAATTCGAAAACCAGTTGATTATATTCCATTTATTGCCTGTGTTGGTCATACTGCGCAGTCGTGAAAGGGAAGAAGAACTTTTCGATAATTACCTAATGAAAATTTTTGATGTTTCCTCCGAACATACTCTTCGTATTTGCTATGGATTCAGAGATTTAATTTTGCCCTCGGAAGGTACATCATTGGAGGCTATAGCAGACCTGGCCTATAAGTCTATACATGGTGTTTTATCCATGCAAAACATTTTGGAAAGAGAACAAGCTGTTATGGTTTTCCAGGCCATTATATATGCTCTAAGGGAATTTGTCAGCAACAGTAGTATTGTAGGTGGCGAACATAATACAAATGTCGAAGGCAGAGTAGTGCCTGTTTGGTGTAAAACCTGGATGGGCACTGACTTTTTAGTAGCCATACCAAATGTTTTATATGCTTGCCTTATAGGATTGCATACGCTCATTAAACGTTATCGCATATCGTGGAAAGAAAGCATCGAAACAACTTGCGTGGTTAATACGGTGGCTGTTATACTAGAGAATCCTAATCTAACAGAAGGGGTAAATTAAAAATGTTAATTATAATTTAAGAACAAAGTGTTCATGTTTTCATTTTCCTTTTTTCAGTCCGCTGTGCAGGCTCTTAAATTAGTGCAACTATCCATAGAACATTTTTTATCACCCAATATGGCTTTATTAGTGGATAATCTTCAGGGTTCAGGCTTGGTATGCTTGGGTCCTATTATAGTTAAACGTTTTCATGACATTGCCTGGGAAGTACGGGATAGCGCAGTCGAATTAACCACCTCCATAGCCAATATCTCTAGAGTTAGTAAGTATTATAAGAGAAAGTTTGCTTTTCTTTTTATACTCTAGGAGATTTAAAAAAAAATCGTTCGTTTCTCGTTTCTTTAGAATTTCCTGCTTTTCAACAATTTTTGCAAGATTATAAAATGTGCCCAATTATCATGCAAATGGCCAAAAACGATCAAGAACCTTATGTACGAGCATCGGCTTTAAAATGTCTTTCAAAAATGGTCATGATTAACATTATCTGGGATAATGATTTAAATAATCAAGATTTAATAGTAAGTATTCTGTTTTTTGGTTTTTGGTTCTCTTTATTAATTTGAATTTATTTATTTATCTTTTATGTTGTTTTCTTTTAGGACCATTTATTTTACGTTCTGTTTAATGAAAGTGAGGGTATAGTACGCAAGGAAGCCATGAAGGTTTTGGCTACTATTTATGAACATCGCAGAATACCACCACGTTACAATGATACTCTGTACTCGACTTTGGCCCATTGTGTCATTTCCGATTTACATTGGGAAGTGAAACTGGAAGCTTTACGCTTTTGGGAATTGGAATTTAAGAAACAATTTACCAATCAGGGCATGATTGATGGCACGTTTCCCACCGTTACTTTTTCCAAAGAATATAAGAAGATCGTTACACTTACTGAGAAGGAGATTAACTTAAGAATTATAAAAGTTTTCAATGAATTGTCTCAACGCGGCTGCTTGGGAGTAATTTTGAAATGCCTTCAAGAAGAGTACGATTTAGAAGTTTTAAAAGCAGCTGTTTGCATGGTGCACTGTTTGTTGGAAAGGCTTAAAAAATATAATTTCGAATCTTTAGTAGAGAGTTTGGATAAATTTAACTCCCCCACAAGTAGTAGTTCTGCTCCCAGTACTCCTATCTCTACGCCATCTCCCTTGTCTACCAAAAGTATGGAGTTAAATATTGACTTTTCATATAGAAATGTGCCCGTTGTGACCAACAATAATACGCATGAGCCCCTCACTGAGGTCGAACAGGCTAAATCGGATGAAGTTATCGAATCTATATTATCTTCACAAGATATTAATCTTTTAGCTGCTTCTTATGAAACACAAATGCAATTAAATAACAATGGAAATAAAAATTCAACGCACATCGAGGACAAATCAATGCCTAACATTGATACTGACTTATATAAGATCTATACTTCTGTAGATGTTAAAGAATTTATGCAAACCATCAAGAGTATAGATTTGGATCAATTGCTTAAGAATCATAATGATTGGTTTTTATGTTCGGAAAGTTTAATATCTCTTTTGGATGACATCAATTTTTCTATAAAACAAGAGGATGAATCTTTATTTGCAGATTGTTATTAGATAATGCATTTATATACATATACATTTTTCACACATCATTGCATGCATGTTTTAATTCCACATTTTCTTTTTGTTTATAATAAAAATGTTTTTTTAATATTGTAAAATATTAGTTTATATAACGAAAATATAAAATAAAAATTATAGAAACATTTTGTAAAGAAAGACTTTGCCTGTTTTCTCTGTAAGGTCAATAATAATCAAAAACAGTGAAATTTGATAGTCAGAATGCATGTTAGGAACCTGACAAGTTTTAATTCAATTAAGGGGAATAATATATTTCGTATTAGCGGTTAAAAAAGCAGTAGAACTATTACCTGCACTGAACATACCCTATCGTATAAAAGGTATGTTGTTGGTAAGTGTTGACACATTGTCAAAACCGGTTCTTAAAATTAAAGATAGTTTCACATCATCCTTTAAGTAGACCCCTGCACCAGTGCCAGCATCAATTTCCTAGCCACCTGTAGAAATCACATGACCCTCCAGCGAACTACATACGCTGCGCCATTGTTCTTTGTTACTATCGGGTAAAACTCCTTATGAAGGTTAATAATAAATGTTAACAAGTTTAAAAAGGCCAAAGAACCTTTTTATTGTTAATATAAAAACAATTTTGCTGAATAACAATTACAAATTATATATTATTATTAAACAATGTGTGATTAAAAAAAACAATATTTTGCTTCATCTGGCAACACCATTTTACCATTACGCCATTCACAATAAAGAACTTTGTCACTCATTCTCAATACACAAGTGAGAAAAGCAAACCAAGAAGTAAAAACTGATATTTTACTCAGTAGCTCAATGCAGTTTTATTTAGACGGGCGTCAGTCAAATTTAGTTAAACGCTAGTACACGCAATTACGGACGGTCAATGAGTGGTTACTATTTTATTTTTTTTTTCTTTTCTAATAGAAGAAAATGAAGTAGTGCAAAAAGTTTTGAGTTTTAATAAATTTATTAAAAAGAGATAAATGAAAAATTAATTAAAATGAAGGCATTTTCTTAGTTAAAAAAGAAATAGTGTTTCTTTTAAAGAAAGATAAGGAAAAGAAGTAATTTTTTTCAACGTTCGACCAAAAGAAAAATTGCATTTTGCTCATACGTATGTGTGTATGAAGAAAAGTGAAAGAAAATTTTGTGGTAGTGTGTGTTTACATATATACATATATGTTAAAGAAAAAGTATTAGTATAGGTGAAGTTAGAAAATAAGAAATACAACCAGTGTTCAAAAAGAAAAAAAAGAGGTGGAAAACAACAACTAGCAAAAAAGTGTGTGGGGTGCTTGAGTGGCCGCTAAAAGGCAAAGAAGGCGAAGAGCAAGAGAGATAGGCCTTTAATACAAGCACAAACGAAACGGGGAAAACAGGAGCAGAACAAAAAAAAAAAAAAAAAAAGAAGGCGAGACCCACGTCTCAAAAAACCAACACTTTTTTGTTGTTAGTTTGGCTGCAATAAGTGGAAATTAAAGTTAAAATTAAAGTTTATTGCATATTTTCGTTAAACCTACAAACATAATCCCCAACCATTCAACTACAACAAATATATGGAAAAATTAAAATGAGTTCAAGTTGCGAAAGGTGTGTATGAGCGCTAATGTTTGTTGTTGTGTATAAACAATATTTTAATGGTCTAATAATAAGTGATATTTAAATGATATTGCTGTAGCTGTTGTCGTTGTAGTTGTTGTTATTACTATTCTTTGTTTTAAATGTTTTCGTTTGTTTGTTGTTTCTTTAATAGTTTTTGTTGGGAGTTTTTGTTTCTCTTTCAATTAATCAGCTCTGAAACAGTTTGTTGTTGGTGTTGTCGTGAGTTTATTAGAGGGCCACGACAAAAGCAAAAGAAATAGGAGAAAAGTACTTTATAATTTGAAATTTATGAATAAACAAAAACAATAACAACCATCACCACCAGCTGTAGCTTAAGTTTTAACAACAACACTAACGATCAACTAATTATTAAATTTATTACACACTTATGCCTTAACTTTGTTTCTTTATACCTATTTCAACTTAATTTTTTAAGAAAGTCTGTGTATTTTTTCTATTTTCTTTTCGTTTGTAAATGAGGTCGATGGGTCGTTCGGTCGTCTATATTGTAATCAAATGTTTTATTATTTTTTTTACCGTATACTACATATACATATGTACCTATATGGATAACAATGAAACCAACAACTGCAAAATGTTAATAAATCAACATTAAATTTCTATATTTCCTTAACTTAAATTCTTTTTAAAGTTTACTCCTCCCTTTTTGTCCTTCTTATTATATTCCTCCCCTTAAGTATGATAAACCTTTGAGTAATATTTTTAAAGCATTTTATTTTTCTTGTTTTTTTCTTGTTGAATTAATGCAGTTTTTTTCCTTTTTAATTGTTTGTTAATCTCTATTTCATTTTTGTTCCTTTTAACATCGCACTTCCTTATTAACCCAACCAACTCACATTACGGTCCCTTTTCGCTCGTTTCACTCATTTCTCTCTTTTTTGCTCTCTTTATAGTTGTGTGTTTGTGTTCATTTTCATTTAATTTAATCGATTTTTTTCTGTCTTTTTACTTATTAACAGAGTTGACAACTTGCAAGGTCCTTAATGTGATTTTAACCAAATTTGAAAATAAAATCGCTAATTTAAAATATTTATTATTATATTAATTTAATTCAACTTCAAGCGGTAGCTATGATTTTACTATAACTTTTATTTTATTTTAATGCTTTGGAGCTCATCCTTATGTACAATATAGAGTTTTTGCGCACATTTCGGGCGGTAGGTCAATGATAACTAGACGAATATTAGTTAGGAGATTATCCGTGTAGACGCCGTATTTGACAATAACAGTCTAACGGCCTTAAATTGCATGATCTTTGAGACCGATTGACGTCACCAAAACGTGAAATTGCTGTTTCGGGAATCCTCTCATGCAATACAACCAAAAGCGGTCCTATTAAGAGGCTCATGTCACAATCACAATCTTAATATTCTCTTGGAAGCTAAAAAGGTAGTATAACCTTATTGCTCTGAATTGGCGGTGGCATATTTACCTGTAAGACAGGTTAGAGCGCGGTGTAATCGATAAATTCCGATTGTCCTCTACACTTTTAACATAACCAATATTTCCGCCATGGTGCACAGACCTGACCACATTTATAAAGTTTTCGGTATCTTTAATATCTTTCTTTATAATCTTGCTAATTCCTTGCGCAAGCTGTTGAATATGATGACCATAACTACTAGGAAATGCTTGAGAAGTAGTCACGTTTGAATCACCACTTTTGTTTACAGTTTTAACTATGTTTTCTTGTTCTGCGGTTGTGGCAAACGTTTCACTAAATAAATGCTACTTCCGATGAAGGATATTTAACAGCTACTGCCATGCCGGATCGGCGGTTTTATAACTACAAATGGGATAATGGTATATTATAACAGACCTCTGTTTCTAAGTAAAATAATTTAGTTTCGTTGAATGCGTTGAAGGAAAAAATATTGCGACCGAATTTTTTATCTTCAAATCTGTATTAAATTGCAAAAAATTCGATGCAAACTCTTACAGTTAGATTTGACCAATAAAAGAGAATTTTCAATTCACTAGAATAATGTCAGGCCCTACACATCGATAGTGATCGGCTTGAAGTTCTGTAGATGCATAAGATACCTTTTAGTCTGAACTTGTCAGCAAGTGTTCTAATTTTGTTGATAAAAAATTCGCCTTGGGATAATCGATTATTCCATATACGTGGATATACTCTCATCTTCAATCCTTTGAAGAACCTATTTGTGGTACATTTAAAATCCTAGTTATAACATTTGATTAATCCGGTATCAGCATCAATTTTTAATCCATTTTATTTTGTTATGTAGAAACAATGTGTGATTGTTTCTGTTTATAACTTTGCATAAAATGAAATATTTAATTAAATATCAACTGATGCTTGGCATTTTGCAATTACTTTTTGTACAATTTATTGTTTACGTTTTTTATTAGTGTTCTTCGCTGTATCAGTATTTATAGAATGTGTTTACAAATGAAAAACAATTAATGGAAAAGATACACACAAAAATTATTTTATTTTTTAGCGTACAAAGACAGACACATTTAGACAAATTGCTTTAATAAATAATGGAAAGCCGTAATAAATGGCGAATGATACTGCCGAACATTTCATGAATTTAAGAACTATTTATGGGAAATATTAATTAGATTTTAGAGGACTTTCTAAATATTAATAATAAAATACTTCTATTTCGAAAATGTTCCATCGTTTTAAAATTATTCGACCAAAACGTTGGTTATCCGATTTAACCTAACCTAAGATGACTAGTTCTAATGAAATTATTTATTAATCTCAACTGATTTTGTTTAAAAGAATGAACACAAGCTACCCTTTACAGAAATTATAGGATTTAATGCAAAATCCAGTTTAAACATTTTCTTTGATTGTGGAGAGTAAAGTCGAAGTTTCATCTCCAATGATTCTAAATCCAAGTATATTAGCCAAAAAGATCTGATTTAGCACTTTGAATAAAAAATTCTAGAGTTTAAAACTCTGTGCTTTACGGCTATTAGGGATGTGTAGAGAGATCTAGTTTGTTGGAAAGCCAACTTTAGTCAATTAGTATTAAAGAAAAATTTTCAATCGAATATGGAGATTATTAATCCCAAAATAAACGTTAAAAATCCTGGAAATACCTATAAAATAGTCCTTAAAACTGCTACTTAAGTATTAAGCGCTTTTTTATTTTCTTATCGTAGAAATAATCAAAATCTATTCTCTGAGAAGTTTTTGGTTGACATCATTGTTGTTTCTATTTTATAGGATAGAGTGAGTATTTTTAGGGAAAAATAATCTCAATAATAAATACTATTGTGAATGATTGAGTGCTTTTGATGTAAATGTTTATCATATCCTTTTAAGGAATACATGTATGGTTGTGTGAATATTTTAAACACATTGAATAAAAACGTGTCACCCATAAAAATATTGTTTGACATGAAAACGAAAAGAAAGCCGGAACTATTGCTTGTTTTTAAATCTCTTTTTGTTTTTCTTTTCTTTGATATTGTCTTCCTATTTATTAAGTAGTTTTATTTTTTTTATTAAATTTCCTGCATTTAATAAAATTTAATATTTATGTGTACTAGTTGTTGTTGTTTAATTAATTATGAAATGTCCGTCAAATGGGTGTTTTTTGTGTTTCTTTATTTTTCTTATTTGTTGGTTTCTTTTTGATGAATGAATTGAAATATTGAATGAAAACTACTTCTCTTCATATTTCCTTCTTTTGTTCGTTTGTTATTACTCTCTATTACATTTGTACTCTATTTTTGCGTACATTTCTCTCTCTCTCTCTCTCCGCTTCTTTTTCTCTCTATTTCGTGCGGTGTTTCTTTGACCATGTTGTTGTTGTTTTTAAGTAAGGAATGAAGTAAACCAGGGCGTTGAGCAGTGTACCCAATTAAAGAGTTTTAAAGGAAAACGTTCGAATTAGATATTTTTCTGAAATCTTTTGTAACAATTTTTTTAAATATTTAATATATTTTTTATTTATTGCAAATGATAAGCACGTAAACCGGGAGAAGCAAAGAAAATTTTGAGAAGGAAAGAAATTTCTTAACAAAATTATCATATGACGTCAATGATGATACCGGTTAGTATGGAATAGACAATACCGAAGAAGAACTATTACTAAGGCATCAAAACAAATATCCAACCTTCGCAGAAATAGTCATGAAGACTATATCCGAAATAGATTTTCTATTACCAAGTATCAGTACGTCAATGATGAATATAAATCTAAAGTTAAACGTCATCTGCAAAAAGCTAAACGTTAAAGACCAGAAATTATAGAAAAGATGTATGTTTATTCATCGTGCCTGAACTTATATTTTTATAGGGATTTAGCCATTTAAGAACTTTTGAAATTCCCAAAATAAAGGTGATGCATAATAGAATGAGGATTTATAAAGATTAAGAAAATATACACTGCTTAGAGTAGAAACCTATAAAAAATAAAATATATAAACTGCTTTGAGGATACGGAAAAGTTTCGGCACAAACAAATTTTTGCTGAGGGATAGTGTAGGCTATCCTAATCAAATTTCGAACGCAAATAAAATAGCTGGAAACTGTGTACATATTTCAGCAATGTTCATTATTTTACATTGCTGCAATGTAGAAGGAATTTGTTACCTTTTAATGCTCCCTACACGAATAAACTTGTCCTTACTTTCTCTTCCGTTATAGGATTTTAAAGCAGTGCATCGAAATGAAAATGATAGGCACTCTTTTCATTTTTAAATTTCCAAATGAATTAGTTGTCGGATGAATTGTTAACACGGACATACATACATAATTGGCTCATTACAACCCTTCAGTCAGGATGACGGCCTAGCTTCTCAACACCACTCATGTTGTGTGCGTTAATTTTATACATGCGTAGCGGGACCTACAGTTTAAAGTCGACTCCGAACGACAGATTTTTTGAGAAACTTTTCATGGCAATTTTTACTCTCAGAGTTTTTGCCAGAAATCTGCTGAGAGGAAGTCGCCGAAGAAATACTTTTTGTATTTTGTTTTTGATGTCTGGCCTGGGAATCGAACTCGGGCCTTTCGTCTAATAAGCCAACACACTACCTACTAGACCACGGCGACTTTAACACGGACACTACAGCTTTTAAACTGGTTGGCATTTGCCTAAATTTTACCCTTTAAGTTCATAAACTACACAGTCACCCACAATTCAAGATTTCCTTGGGCTGATACTCCTTTTAAATATGATTTTTTAAAGTCTGATTTTGTTATTTTTTTCGTCTGTAAATTAGTACTATTCGCATCTTCCTGAAAAACTAGGCTAGCAGTTTAATCCCTAAATGGGAATAAACAGTTTTCAAATACTGAAAACTGCAAGCTATATTTTAAAAACCTTTCAATTTTAAGTAAATATTATTTTTGTGCGTAAAAAGACCCAACATAATTTTTGTTTTAAAGTTTTTAATACAAAAATTCATCGTTTTCTTCTTAATTAAATTTGCATTTGGAACTGTTGCTGCATGCGAAGTTGTTATCACTGATGATTTTTTTACATTTTATATACACCTTCATATGTATGTATAAAAAAATCCTCACAAAATGTAAATAATTATGAAGATGTGAAGTATTTTGTATAAAAATTGGGCATGCATTGTATTTAAAAAAAAATTAAATAAAATCAAGGTTTTATACGTATAATTCCAATAATTTTATTCATTTATGCAAAGCTTTTGTTTACATTTTTGTCTCTCTCACACACTCTCAGTGATTGTGAAGTATGCAAACAAAAAACTCGGCTGGTAAAGTTAAGAGAGATATTTGTAGAGAGAAGAGAAATAACACTAGGAAAATATAACCGTTATTACGAATTATTGTGAATTGGTTTTAATACAATAGTTATTTTTCCATAGAATTCTATTAATATATTAAATTTTTCTTAATAAAAAAAAAAAAGAAAAAGAAAAATGTTTATATTGGTTTGTTCTCATTTTATATTGTTTTCTCACATCTCGTCTTATATGTACATTTGTTTTCTTTCTAATTACAGAATAGAATGGGTGGAAATAATCGAACCCCGTACCAAAGAGCATATGTATGCCAATTTAACTACAGGCGAATGTGTTTGGGATCCACCTGAAGTAAGTTCTTTTGATTTCTATTTCTTAGCATTTTTTATTGAATTTTTTTGTGTAGACATGATAAAGCCAAACATTAAAAAACTGTTTTTATGCATATGAACAAATGAGTATTAAAAATCATTTCAACACTCTATTTAAACGAAATTAATAAAAGAAAAAATAAAAAAACGGGCGAATAAATGTGTACATAATGCAGAAGCAGTAGCAACAACAACCATATTATACTATATAAACACAAACATAATGTGTTCTAATTTTCTGCTCCCATTTGGAAAATACAGAGAAAATGGATACATGCATACATACATATATGCATGTATGTACATACATATACTCATAAACGTAAAAAGAAAGAATTATAAAGAGAATAAAAAATTTGTATTGAAAAGTTTTATTTTAAAACCAAAAAGAAATAAACACAACACACACACATATACATACATGCATGCATACTGAGTAAAATGCATACAAAGCGGGCAGACACGTTTGCATATTTAAGTAGCACTTTAAAGGATATTAACTGGTACTTCAAATGAAATAAACAAAAAAGAACAATAACAACAACAAGCACAAGCACAAACACAAATACGATATTGGTGACTAACAAAAAGAAAACGAAAAAAAATATTGACAAGCAAGACAAGACATGCACTCTCACTTATGCACTTCAAATTGTTGTAATTTTAATTTCCGTTTTTCTTACTTAGTTCATATTACCTCACTTTCTGTCTCTCTCGCTCTCTCTCTTTCTCGCTCACTCTCTGCTACTGTAAACATTTGTTTAAAATATGTACTTGGATATTATTGTAATATGGAACTATGATGATGAGCGAGATAATAAAGAGCTGATCAATATCATTCATTGTTGTTGTTGCATTTTCTTTTATACACATTTTGTACAAATATGCATAAGTGTTTGATAATGACATCTGTTCAGTGCCATTTCTCTCTAAATATAGATTATAAATCTGCTTCAGTTTTTTTTTTTTTCTTAAGCAATTGAATATTTTTTCTTTATTTGTAATAATTTTAACACAAACAATATCGTAAAAGAAAACGCATATTTATATACAGTGGCTCAAACGTATGAGATTATCAAAAAAATTTTGATGCGGACTAATAGATAATTAAAAAAGCTTTTAACACGTATAATATATAATACTTATCATTATTTTCTTTAAAAATACTTTTAAAACAAAAAAGAAAAAAAAAATAACGGACGAATTTCTTTTCAAGCGCATAATTGGACAGTCAAATAAAAGCCATTGTTTTAACACTTGGAACCAAAATCTTTTACTTTTATTACTGCTTGGAAATGTCGAATCATCGATTGCACGAGATTGGGTTAAAATTCCGGGGTTACGTTGTTCCATTCTCCCCTAATTCCTTGTTTCAACCGCTCCACTGTTCTGATACTGGGCAAGTAAGCTCAATAATGATGAGATCAGGGGCCTGTGCCAGTGTTTAGAGCAGTTTCGCAACATACTTCGGATCATTGTCCTGGTAGAGACAAATGGGTCCAATATATTTAACTTATCGGCACTTTGCTTCATATTTTGTTTTAAAATGCCTAAATATTAGAATGAATCCATTTTACTGTCCATATAATGAACATTCCCTACTCCTGCGCTGGAAATACATCCCCCCAGTACAGACACTTCCACATGATTAAAAATAGCCTAAGTATTGTTAGGCAAAAACTTAGTATTTGGCTTTCGCCAAACGTACTGCTTTTTATCGCATCCATGTAGGACCGACACACTTTCTTACAGGCCACTGTCCTTCTGGACCTCGCCACTTTATCTAATCTAAATTCCGTATATGTTAATAAATACAGTTTTTGGAAGCATTACAAAAAATCATAGATTTTCAATAAAATCTTCCAAAACTTAAGTCTTATTAAAGGGATTGTTTTGAATTTCAAAAAACACTTATATGTACAACTCTGCGCCAGTTAAGTTAAAAAAAATTGTTGTTGAATAAGATTTTGTTTTATATTTATGTCTGTCTGTTTTCATATTTGACAAATATTTTATAATTTTACTTTTTTTTTTATCCATTTATTAGCCATTATCATTATTTCTTGTTTCTTTTTCATTATACTATTGCCATTGTTACATTTATGTTAATGTCAATTATTCTATTCTATTGACAACACTACTATTGTTATAATGTATTTGTAAATTACTGTTATTGTGTTCATTACATCCATAATTTGCCATTGGCATCCTTTGCTCATGACAGCTCTTTAGATAATGTTTTAAGAGACAGACGGACAAAGAGAGCGAAAAGAAATTCTCTGTTATCTTTTAGTCTCTTTTGAGTAAATTATGTGTTGTTTTTTCATTGTACATATTTGTTTTGTTTACTTAAAATTATAGAGAAGATATTTTTGTTTTTGTATGGTGACAATTTTTTGTTAGAAAAAGCCTCTTTTTATATTTTTTTATGGCATTTAATATTTTATTTTATTTTTTTAAATTTACATGTTAATTGTCTTTAATAACATTACTAATACATATTTTATTAACACCTACACTTGTGAAGTTTTTATTGTTTGAGAAGTGTGAGAATTTTTTACGTATTTATGGCCGTTTGTGTGTGTTTTATATTTTTTGTTTTCAAATGCTGTTAATTATACTATGTTTTATCACTTTGTTTTAATAAAATGTAACACATAAATTATATTTTTAAAAAACATTTCGACAGTAAAGCAAATTAGATAATATATTTTTTTGTTTCTCACTAAAACAACAAAAAGACAAATAAAAAATAAAATAAAATTGAAAAGATTTGTAATGTAATACATGCATACATACTTGTATGGAAACAAAATTTTAAATCTTCATTATTATTAGAAAATTATAGTGTTTTTGTTGCCGTAGCACAACAACAAGAAGTAGCTTAAAACAAATTGTTATAATTTTTTAATTATTTCGCTAAATTTAACACAAACAAAACTTACTGTCATAAGTTATAGAAAAGACAATAAGACAGAGGAAAAAGCTTAAAAAAAACAAAAATTCTATGAAATTACTTCCCCAACAAGCAAAAGAAAAAAAAACTTAAAAGACTTTAAGAACAGCAACCTAGTCACTTTGGTAAATTTTCCTCTGTTATAACGGATCTACATACATACACATGTATATACTCTTTCTGTCTCCTGTGTAAACATGTTCGTAAAAATGTTTTTGTTGCCTTTAACAGAACTTCAATGACTACTTGAGTTTTGCAAAAGACAAGGCAAATCGTTTAAATAAGTATTTTTTTTCATGTTTGTTTTTCAAGAGGTAAATTTAAATTCATAATCAAAGTTGATTCAATTTTCTGCACTACATATTTTACTAATTGGGTTGCCAGATGCTTGTGATATTACATTGTATACAGTAATTTTTTTAAGATGAGCAATTTGAATTGTATACGTACAGTGGGTAGCAGAAGTGAATACATGCATTTATTTTATTATAATAATATTATTTACTTTGTTTTATTTATTATTAAATTTTTCAATATAAATTAATTTTCAACCAATCTAAAATTGGGTATGTGTGATAATTTTTGCACAGTTTTCAAAAAAGTTTAAGAGTAGGATAGGAGGCAGTGTCAGCTTTATTAAATCAATGTTCACTAGTCAGTTGTCCTGATACCACATGAAGTGATGACCCCGAACTAACTGACAGGTAGTAATTAAACGGTCTTAATGATCTGCACCACTACTTCACACTTGTAACATGGCTCTTTTAGGAACAAGATTGAAATCAGCTCAGAAGTTGAATGAATTTGGTGATCGATCCGGTATCTAGTTAGGACAGTTTCGCTATACTGTCGACAAAGGGTGAGAATACTGAATTTGGCTATCGATCCGGTATCTAGTGAGGATAGTTCCACTATACTGCCGACAAAGGGTGTGAATACTCCTTGTATCCTCAATTGATCAACATATGCAAATAAGCGATTTTTCCGCAAGGACTCTTGAGTATAGATACAGAGGCAGAGATGTCCCTTGCTTGCTATTGAATTTAGGTGAGGTGAATCTGGAACTGAACAAACTTCTTCCTCAGTTCAGAATATGTATACAGCAAATAAAACAAAAAAAAAAACTTTGCCAATAAGCAACTTAACGGAGGATACAGAAATTCGGTAGGAGTGTGCCTGCTCCAGAATGTGTATCAGCTACACAATTACCAACGTATGCCTGAGACCAGCAACGCATATTAATCGGCGAGAGCCGATTAAGAGAATCGCGACATATACCAATCCGTTAAAACCTGATGTTTGCACAAGAAAGATATGTGATGGCCGCCTGGATAAAAAGTCAAACTTACGCAACAGTTAAAGTCGGCTGACAATTTGAAATGTCGTTGATATGCCTATTGGGTGCTAGGGTAACAAAGTTTCAATAAAACTTATTCAACAATGAAACTTATTTCTCACTCTGTAATTAAGCCAACAAGCAATATTGGCAAATATGGAGTTCGAAGAACCCAAAACAGCTCGTGGAAAAGCTCTTACATTCGAGAAAAAATTACTGTTTAGTGCGCTTTACGTTCCGGAAGTGTTGTTTTATAACTTAAATTTTGAATCCGAAAAATAGGTAACCCTTTATTTTAAGTTTTAGGAAGGAAAGAAATTAATAATTTGTGATTATGATGTCATAAAAAATGTATTTTTGAGAAACAAAATCTTAATTTTCTTAAAATAACTTTTTACATTAAAAAATAAGCTTTAATTTTATCTGTTTTTACATACATATTTAATAAGTTAAATTTTAAATCTGGCAGCGCTCATTATTACTCATCCTTTTTATTTGCATACAATTACATATGGTTGCTGTTTTATGCATGTATGTATGTACATGTGTATGTATTTTTGTATTGTGTGTTTACCTTTTGATTAGTGCACTTTAACTGTTACCATATACTTGTTTACTCCTTGGTCCTCTTTGCCTCTGTCTTTCTCTCTCTTCCTCCCTCAAATTTTCTTATTGTAGTTTTAAGCAGCAATAACAACAACGATAAAAAGTCTTTAGGCACGATATGTCTTGTTGGACTTTTAGTAACAAAATAAGAGCGCACAGAGAGGAAGAGACAAAAAAGAATGAAAGAAATATAATTTCCTGTTTTATAAAACAAAGCAGAAGAAAAAATGTAAAATGAAACTAAAAAATAGAAGGAGAGGGCTATTGTCCTTCATTGTTTCTATAAATGAAAAAATAAAAGAAATATGAAAGACTGCACCCAAACACAGTTGACAGACTGTGCAAGAGAAGGTCCTTTTATTTTATTATAATACGTATGCAATATACATATGTATGCCCCCATTAAAGCAAGAGAAAAATAAACAAAACACAACTAAAACGGAATGCACACACACACACTCACACATACACAATCGATACAAACTATGTATGTATATGGACAGATATTTAGAGATATGAAACATTAGAAAAAATATAAACAAAATAAAAACAAATCAAATGATTTTAATAAATTGAATTGACAATGAACTGTCCCCTTCAAAACCTTCAATTGTAGAAAAAAGTTGGTTTTCATACGGCCATAGTGCTCTAAATAGATGGTATGAACAAATGTGAAATATTCAACAGATTTTCACTAACACTAGTGGCATTTTTAGCAGTGCATATGTTGCAATGATGCACGACAAAATTTTCACTGAATAAACGATGAAAGATATTTAACAGCCGACAGTCAACCCTGTTAGGCTTGTGGTTTTGATAATCCGATATTTCCTATATGACCGGGCTAGATGTATTCACCATGCCGTACATGATCCACTTTTTAGTCCGCACTCATTCGTTCCAGAAACTGTTCGATTGGAGATTCCGTCTATTTAATTTTTTACTGTTATTCACGGCTTCCAAATAGCAAACTTTCTTACGTATTCAGGCTTATAATGGATAATAACTGTTTGCTTAGTAACTTTTTAATTTTAGCATGGCTTGTTTGATTTTTTTTCGTATTTGGTTGACCAAAGCGTACAACTCATTCTTACTTTTTCCTGTAATGGAAAAGCATAATAAGACGATATATTTCGGATTTTGACGGATTTTTAAGCGTAAATAACTTTTACAAATTAATATGATTTAATTAATGTTTTTCAATAAAATTAAGTTCAAAATGTTACCTTTCAAACACACATACATACATATGTATACCAGAGATTAACCGGATTTTCAGCAATTATTTAAGTATTCTATTCCATTGATTAAATTATTTTACATCTCTGCCGATTACAATATTGTAAACAAGTTTCTACGTGTTTTAACTTGAGAGAGCACACATCCTTTTGTTTTTGTTTTCTGCACATATGTATGTGAGTATATGTGTGATTGCTCATGTTTAGATTTTCATATCCATATTTATGTGTAGGCTTGCATTGTTATGCACGTTGCTGCTGTTTTTTTTCGTTTCTTCTATTCGTTTTGTTTGTGTTTGTATTTGTTCTTTTCTTACTATTGCTTGCTGCTTCTTCTTATTTAACTTCTCTGTTGCAAAGCATAAATGTTAGTGACAGGTTTCCTTGGTACTGTTTTGTGTTTGTGTTCGTTTTGTATTGTTATTGCTTTTAATAATCTCTCTTATTTGATTTTTGAAATCCAACAACAAAATCATAAACTTTTAACTGTTCTTTGTTTCCTTGTTTTTTCTTGTTGCTGTTGGAGAGCACAATTTAGCCAGCAATAACAACAACTATTGTTTCTCTTTTCACCTCACCACTACCACCACCACTAAAAAGAACACCCTTTTTATTTTTATTTGTATTACCAACATGGAAATATTTTAGGGTATTTTTTTTTTTTGATAAAGTGAAAGAGAGCGTATGTTTGCCACTAATGCCAACCAACAACATATGCATACTACATCGCACGCCTTAAGTACGTGCTAAGAATTAAGAGTTTTTCGATTATTTTATGAAAAAAAAAATAAATTTATAGAAAAAAATAATAAAAAAAATCTTTAATCACATCACATTTTTATACTCGCTTAAGATTTACTTCTTTATTCTTTTGACTATTTAAAGCTTTGTGTTCTTGTTACTTCCTCCCCATATATTTTATCGTATAAATAAATCGCCGTGTGCTGTTGTTGTTGTCTTTAAGACTGGTCGACTGGTGACTTACACTTTTAGAAATTTTGTAATTCAATTTCCAACATTGCTTTGGTTATAATTTTTAATTTAGTTTACATATTTCTTTATTGCAGAATAACAACAACATTAACCACAAATACCAAAAGAAATATTATCCATCTTCTCTTGTATTTTTAATTCGCGAATTGTGGTTGCTTTTTAGCGGAGCTCTTTGTAAAATGTAATTTTGTGTAAATAATTGACAAATTTATGTTAAACGAGTATCTATGGTGGGTGGGGATTAATGTGGTATTTGAAATTCAAAACTAGCAAAAAAGTTTAATGAAAACAATACACTATTAATTATGTATGTACATATGTATGTACATGATTGTCTTAAAGGGTTATCCAAATTTCGTTTTACAAAATAATGTTAAATAAAACATACTCGTACATAATCCAGCCAACTTTAATTGTGACTTAAACTATATTTGTACATATGTATGTATGGAAGTGCAAATCCAAATGCAAATTACGCCATATTGAGAATGCAGAGAATGTCATGTTATCGGAGTATTGCATTATCCACCACATTACATCTGTCTCTTCGATTTTTTTTACAGTTTTACCAATTTCTCAAACAGTAGCTCGATAATGCAGATTGATTTTGGCCGTTATGCCGAAAATGATGATCCTGTTATTTGTTAGCTTTTCGTATTGTTTTTTACATGTTTTAACTTAGTTTGCCTTAAAATTTTTCTTTAAGTGTAACTCGGCTTCCAATATTAATGACAACATTTAGTACAGTTTTATTGTTTGGACGTGAGTGAGAAGAGAGTCTCCTTATTTTCTACCACTAACAGGAATCCGACGAGTGTGTCTACATATGTACATACATACACTTTGAGTAAAAGTTATTGTTTCTTTAAATTCTCAACAAACGAAAAAAAATACCGTGTGGTTTCATTGTTATTTCATTCATTATTAGTTTTATTATTAAAAAAATTTAAATAAAAAATTTATAAAAATTTAAACTTCCGGTTTTTAATTTCTTTTATTATAAATAAAATCAGTTTTAAACCGAAAGGCCAGTGGGAAGACAAAACCTAGAGAGTAACAAAGCGGGAGATTGAGTGTAAGGAATATTGGAGAATGAAGTAAAACAAAGTAACTGGTAATGTTATGAAAACAAATATTTTTCGTACGTACATATGTATAGCCGTGTGTGTATGTGTGCATAACCATTATAATTTATAATTAAAAAAAAATGCAAAACAGAACACACGTTATTTTAATAAGTAAGTTTCTTCGTTTTTTTATTTGTTACACTGGTTTTGTTTTTGGTGTTGTTGGCGTTATTGTTTATTTTTTTTACACTAACATTGCTGTTGTTGGTAGTGGCTTAGAAACCTTATTTTTACTTTCATTTTTTAATGGCGCTACTGGCCCATCAGCCAGTTTAATGCAAAAATGAAAACTCTTTTTGGTGTTGCCCTATTTTTTTGTTTGTTTAATTCTTATTTTCTTTACATAAAATTAAGTTACTGAATAACTGCTGCTGTTTATGGCCATGGTGTATTTTTATTTTATTAAATTTAAATTAGTGACAACAATTATGAATGAAAGTAATGCGGGTAGAAAACTTCATTAGAATTGTTTTCTATTTTGCTACCACTTGTTGTTGTAGTAGTGTTTTAAATTTATCGTCTGTCTTCGTATAACAAGTGTTTTTAATTTATTTTTACAAAGAACTGGTTTTACGCAAAAATTTAAGTAATAAAATAGGCCTTAGTTTTATTTTTAACAACTTGAGTAATTCGTGTAGAGGTTTTGGAAAATTATTAAAAAAAAAAATCATTTGCACTCTATAAATGCGCAAGAATAAATTTAATCGTACACTTTTCTTTATAAAAACGCAACTTAATTGTTTAATTATTTTAATTTTTATTTTAATTAAACAAATAAACAATTCTAGAATTTTTGTTGGCAGTTCTTAGCTTATTAATTAAGCAAAGTAACGGCAATTATTTTTTAAGTGGAAGTAAGTCCCAAAAAATGTTCGTTCGTTATTAGAGAAAACCTATTAGAATTTCGTTGAACCAGAGATTCATACAATGCAGAAACTTGCTATTTTATAAGCAAACCTGGGTAATTTTTTCTCCGAATCGGATTTGCTTCAAAACACTGAAATGCTTCCTTCCATTTCCAGTTGTTTTGAGGCGTTTCAATCGAAATTTAATATTGAAATATTATTTCTGAAGAAAAACTGAAGAATTTAATTTCTTTTAATGAAAAAAAGTGCGTGTACGTAGATTTTAAAAATTTTCCTTAATATGTATGTATACGATGTTACAATATTTGGTATTTAGAACCATTTTTTATTTTATTTTTATAAACTAAAAAATTTTCGTACTGTTGTATGAAATCATAAATTATTTTTATATTAACTTTTTAGTTGTAGTTGTTATTTTGTTTCCATATTTCATGACTTTATCAGTAGCCTTTTAGTTTCAAATATTTTCTTGTTGCTGTGTTCATATTGTTATTGTAGAATACTTTATTGTTTTAACTTGAATAAGGCATTTTAAGAAAAAGCAATAACAACAATAAATGCTTTGGTTTATGAAGAATAGTAGGGAAAAAACACAAAACAAGTAAAAAAGAAGCATGTCTGGCTTGCTTGCCTTATTGCATGCATGCATACTTACACTCGTAGTTGTGGCCACTCTCTGTTTTTCTTTACGAAAGAAAAAATACAACAAACACTACCTACCAAAACTCTTCTCCTTACATCAATAACATTTTTTCATATGTGTGTCCTCATGAATAAACAACAAACCTACATACACTCCCACACACACATTTGCATTTGTTACATGGCAAGTAAAGTAGAGAGCACAGTCTATACAAACACTTATGCGCCTACTGTTGTGATCATCACTAACACACACAGTAAAACGTTGCATTTACAGTGTTACATTTTTGTGCTTTAGTAGTTGTAAATACTTTCATTAGTTTTTAATTGAATTTCATTTCAGTGGTTTAATAATATTTTTTCTTAAATGTTCGATTATGGCAAGAAAAATCGAAAGATTGGGAAATAAACCAATGGGTTAGCAATAGTAATTTGGATTTTTGTCTTTGTAAATGTAGTAATTTCATTCATTAGGATTTCTTATTTACATTTTTTTCTTTTTTAATAATGAATAATGTCTTTTGTTTAATAATTATGAAACTACATAGTAAATTAGTAACTAGGGGTGCCCTGGTAGTCTAGTGGGTAGTGTGGGTAGACTATTAGTGTGAGGGTCGTGGGTTCGATTCCCACCAGAGACTCTGGTCTGTGACACTACACCGAGCATATGGTCAAGTTACTCCGCTCGTATAAAAATTAGAATATAATTTGTAATTGTATTGTAATTAATAAATAAATAAATAAAATAGTAACTAGATTGCTAAGAATTTAAAATAAGTTTTTATAATACCTTTTCGTTCCTTTAAAGAACATAAAGCTGACATAAGGCATTAATTATTAAAGCCTTGAAGAAATCGTCCCCTCGAGGGAGGATCCTATAAGGTTTCCCTATAACGTATCCTTCAAGCCTGTTGTCCTGAAAAATGTCATCTTGAGTAAATGTTCTTTAAGTCTGCAGTTTCCTAAAGATCGGTTACCAAACTCAGTTTATTCCTGTATAGTCCGATGCACGATACACAACTTTTCTTATTGTAGATTTCTCAAACCCACATGACCTGGACCTGACTAAAAAATTGTCTGGGAAAAGTTTGAAAAGTTATTCTACACAATCAGGGTGGATTCATGTCAATTTTTTCATTTCAATGTGCTGTCCAATGTTGCAATACAACATCCACAAAGATAGCGCCCAGAAGCCATCTGAACAGAGCTGAATCTGACCCAAATTTAGACTTAATTCTTGAAGTATTTAGATTGTTACAGATAAATAATATATAGTTTAATTCCGGTTATCATTTAATATGGAATCGTTCACTTTGTTCAGCCAGTGGTCTTTATTGCGAACTTTACAGATTGTTTAGATCACAATGCCATGGCTAGTGGAAACATTCTTTAGTCGTTTCTGGGTAATTATAGAATTTGAGTACTGTGCGTGTGATAAGTGTTTTCAAAAGGCCATACTCGTAGTAGGCCAGTGGAGATAATAAGGAAATGTTGGAAGTGAAAGAGAAATCAAATTAAAAAATATAATTACCGAGAAATTTTAAATTTCTTATGCCTAAAACGTTGCCTATAACAAACCATTCATTAATTTTTATTTATTCACTTTAAGTTCAATGAAGACAATATGAAGGTGCTGTAAATCTATCTACTCTGACACAGTAAATGTAATTTTAATTGAATTTCTTCGAACACTTAACAACACTTTTATTTTGTTTACTCTGCATTATTCCAACTTTTTTTCTCTCTGCAAATGCACGCCACATTATTGCTTAGAAGTTTGCAATACATATACAGTCAACACTACGCTAAGTGTACATACATATATGTAAGAAAATAACTATTTGGAATTGCATTGCAACTGTAAACAATTGCATACTCTCAATGTTTCCCTCGTCGTTGCCTAAGGAATATGTTCTCGCATGTGTTAGTATATTTTTATTTTCTTACATAATATTTCTTGTTAATTTTAATTAATATTTTTTTTTATTTGTTGTGTTCGCAACATTCTCCATTTATTTATGCAAAATAAATGAAATTATTCTTCGTATTGCAATAAATAATTTTAATTTTAATTGGAAAATTGTGCAAAAAAAGAAAAAAAATGAAAACGGAAAGAAAAATGGTAATTTTTTTTAATTGCCAACATGCAAAGAGATATAAAATATCACTCAATAAATTCAATGAAATTAATATGGATGGGTAACACATGTACATACATACATACATATGTACATATTTAAATTGTATTAATTCGTGTTGTTGTTTTTGTTTAATTATTAATTTTCTGTGCAGAGCATATTTTTATGTGTGCTTGAGTGTAAATACACAATAATCATGATACAGAGTTTAAATAACACAAAAATTAGGTCATCAACACCATCCAACCAATAGTCGTCATCGTCATCATCATCATCATCCATAGACATCAATATCAACATTGTTGTTATTAAGATTATCATCAGCTACAGAAATGGCTCATGCTGTTTATAACAGTACAATGAGTGGTCATTATAAGTAGGGGTATTCACAGTTTAGCATTTTAATAGTAACAATTATAAAGAATTGCTTAGTAGTGCATGAAATACAGATATTACAGCTTTTTTGCCAAGAAAATCCCTCCCGGCGTCAACTTTAAATTGTAGTTCTCATGGATAATCCACACAATATGTGGGTTACATCAAAAATTGCCTCTACATGAGGAATATCCGTGAGATACCGCACGAAACCTAGGAAAAAATAGTCGAAAACTACCTCAAATATTCGACTGGTGCAACCAATCCAGAGGCGATCATTTAAATATTGTATTTCATATACCTTAATGGTAAAGTCCACGCATTATAAAAGAAAAGATTTTTTGGAAATATGTAATACATTTACATAGGTATATGCATTTTATTTAAATTTGTAAATTAAGCTACACTTTATAATTTAATGTTTTTAAGTGTACACTTCGCTGTGTTGTACTATACCCATAAAATAATGATAATCGTATGTAGTTAGACCGTCATGTATCTTTTTTTCATATTTGATCTGTGATTACCCATATTGTATATCACATAATTGTTTTCTGTGTACGCATATTTCCACACATTCATGTAAAAGAGTTCATATATTTAGTGCACATTAAACGATGTTGTTGATTTTAATGAATTTTGTTATTGTGTTTCTATTTTTTTTTATAAATTAACGCATTCATTTAACCCCAAACCCACTAATTACTTCTACACACACACACACTCTTATATTACTCTCACTTTTTAATACAATATGAATGAAACACGTATTCTTCTCTCCCATTTATTGAATTTTGTGAGAATTCATAAATATAAACATTCTCTCACAAACAAAACAAACAAACACACTAAATAATTCTCCTTAAGTAGCAAACTAGAACAGTAACATAGAAAAACGAATTAAATGAAATGAAATTAAATAATAACTACAAACAACAACAATAACAATAATTACAGCGCCTAATAACAAATGATTATCCTCATCATGATTGGCCCAAATTCTTTTACAAATACATAAATATATTTTTTGCACTGCTCCATTGTGTATCATGCATGTGTGCATGAATGTGTAAGCATGTGTTGTGTATGTTTAGTTGTTTTTATAAACAATGTACATATTACAGACATTATTGTTATTCATTTACATTTTAATGTTGGGTCATTGAGTGCGCTATAGCCAGAGATGCATAGAGACCCCGTTAGACATCACACCACCACAAACTAAAGGACAAATTAAGCTGAGCATGCATGTGTTTTTTTTTTTTTAGAAAAACAAAAAAACCAGCGTCAATTTTCTATTTAAATGACCATGGATTTTATTATAATAATTTGTTAAGTTGCGTTTATTTGTTTATTGTATATTACATTGCATTGCATTACATTACATCAAATAAATACTTTCTATTGTAATCATAATAAGTGATTCAAGACCTAATTTTTTGTTTCAATGTCTCTCTTTCTCCCTATCTCTCTCTTATCGTTTTAAATGTGTGCACTGAGGGAAATTTAATATGATAAAACATAGTGTGGCAAAAAATAAGAAATATACTTTATGTAATGCTTTTTTTTTTAATAAATTAAAATATTATGTTAATTTGTTAGCCCAGGCCTTCTTATACTTAGAACAAGTAGCAAAATATTTTATTTTTCTTAAAAAAATACCAACTTATTCGATCATTACAACCCTTTATTCAGGATTACAACCTAGTTTCTCACACTTCGCATTTGTGTGTGTTAATTTTAACCACGAGACTGTAGAGTGGAAGTCTCCAAAGCGATATTTTTTTTACATCGGAATGCCTGAGCTGGGGTTTGAACCAACAAACTACCTACTATACTATCAACGCAAAATATTTTACGGACGGTAATATTTCAAATTTTCACTCATTTTTAAACACAGATAATGTGATTTTAATATAAAGAGAAGCTTAAAATCTCACATTTCAAACAAGCTATAGTGTTGTGTGATGCAATTAATATTGCTACAGATGCTGTAATTTAAAAATATAAAGAAAAAAATTATTTGAATAAAAGCAGGAGAAAAACTTTACTTTCTTATTATTGTTGTCATTACTGTATAAACACTGAGAGAAATATTATTTCGCAATTACTCGGTTTCATTGATGTTAATGAAAAAAAATAAAGAAATAACGGAAAAGCAGAAATGTGATCCAAAAAAAAAAAACAAGAAAGAGAGAAAGAAAGAAATAGTGAGTAAGCGGGTGGGTAACTATAAATAAGAACAATAATAGAACTTTATTTAGGCTCTATGCGTCTGCAGTTTATCAATGTCATTTTTTAATTTGTTTTTATTTGAATTCATATTTACTAAATACTAAAAACTTTATGTAATACATATACATACATATATGTATTTGGGTGTGTGTGTGTGTAGGCATGTATTTATTTATATAAATTGAAATAAATGTTTTGTTTTAGTATGTTAAGAGTTCAAGGTTACTTGCATATGTGCATACATTTACACCCAACAACCACGGCCAACATACTATCGTATACAATATCCCAAAACATACTCTTCGCATACGAGAAACTGCAAACATGTAGTATAGTGTATATCAGAGATTTTTATTAATGGCATCATACATACATATATGTAGGCATAGAATGCAAACATATACTATATGTGTGCGTCTTTTTGTATAATAATGAATGAGTATTATTTGTTTTCGGACTAGGCTATATCTTTTTCATCCTACTTACTCTGTCTTTCTCTCTCTTTCGCTTATAATGATGATGTTGTTCTAAAAAATTTCTCTTCAAACGGCCTTCATCATCATATCATCATCATTATCGTCGTCGTAGTCATAGGCATTGAATGTCAGCAACTTGTAAATGTTACACATTTAACAACAACGAAAAAACAAATAACAAACAGCTATGTACATATATCTACAACAATACTAACAACCATAGCAATAAGACCTTTAAGAACAAAACGGAAGCTTTAAAAATATTTACAATGATTTTGTTTTTCCATCGTTTTTCTCTTGGTTTTCTTCTTTTTTTCATTCTACAATAAATACTAAGTATTTAATAAACAACAAACAAATCAATAAAATTATAATTTTTACAACAGGACCTTCACCTCGTCACTGTTTCTCTCATAATGGTTGATATTTTCGCTGTGCCGTTTTTTCTCTTTCTCTCTTTTAACGCTCTCTCACCAATGAATCAACTGCTGCAGGATCGTTCTAGTAATTTTTTTTCTGCAGTAAATATTATGTCAACAGAGGCTGTTAAGTTAACATAATTGATAAATTTGGAAAAGTGAAGAAAGAAAATCTTAAATAATCACGAAAATAAAGATAAATTGGAAAATAACAATTTGCTTATTGGAGATAATAAAATTGAAATAAGTCGGGATAAAATTCCAAACGAAATTAACTAAACGGTTAAAAATCACTCGACAATTTCACTCCTTGTTTATTTAAGAGAACTTAATAGTAAATCATGCCTTTAATACAAAGAGAGATAAAGCGTGAATAGGAGTGTGGAAGGGGGAGGAATATTTCTTAAATGTTTTTATGTATTTTCTATTTTTATTTAATTTATTTTTGTCTTTATTATGGAAAAAAGTATTTTTTTTTTTGTAAAAAGACACAAAATGTTTATCTCAGTGTTAAAGTAAATAAAAAAAATGTACAATCGATATTGACCGACTATATAACACCCCGCAGCCTAATGTACGATTTTCGTCTTAAGTCTACATAAGACATCTGGATCTGAAAATTGTCTGGAGCACAATTGTATAGAATTTATGATCGTAATTTGAATCAACTGTCATTATAAAACATTCAATAATTTGTAAGAACATCTATTCAAGTAAAGTTTTGAATTAAATACAACAAATTATTTATCTATGTAAGAGTTTATACGGAAGCAGCCTTAAATTAGTAACGAACAATTCACCTCCAGAAAGAACCAACCATGTTTATGTAGCGTGTAATTACACATCAAATAAATAAACAACACTTACACACACATACATACATTATCAAATTTTTTATAGTACATTTACATGCTCATTTCCAGAAAATCATATTCTTTCTGCTGCTGTTTTTGTACTATGACCTTGACTTATTTGTTGAGTCTGTATATGTTTCACTTTTCTTCTTCTGTTTTGTATGTTGCTCTCTCTCTCGTTCTCTCCCTTATCTCTTTTATGTAGTTTTTTTTTCAATATTTTATTTTTTAATATCAAATGTTTAATGGAGCTCATTAAACTAAAATAAATTCTTTTTTTAAGTATTTTTTTCAACCATTTAATGCAAATATTAAAATATTTTTTGTTGTTGGGTAAACTTTAAATATAAATAATAACGCAATCTTGAAAAAATTTTGCCACAACTCAGTCGTTGCAGAAAGAAAGAGAAAGAGGGCAAGCAGTAGAGTTTGCGTGTATGTGTGTGTAACAATAACAAAACTATACATTAAAAAGCAGAGATTTAAAGGAAACAATTCACAGCTTAATGGCATGAATTTGAAATTTCAAAAATATTTTAAAAAAGATTTTAACACCCCGGAGAGAGAATAATATCAACATCGAACAGCACAGAATGGTCCGGCAGCATAATCTATTGTAAAAGACTCGATGAGAAAGTTTCTATGGTGGCAAGGCAACCCTGTTATTATAAAATCTGCTGCAATTGATAAATCACCTGTTTAACTGAAAAAATTTAATTGTTTGGATTGGAACACAATTGTGTTCTCCTTAAAGGATTAAAAAAAAAGAAATGAAAATTCCAAACCACATGAAAAACGGCTTTATGTTTGTAGATTGTACTGATGAATAAATATCGGTGCAACTGAACGTTTCTTTCGAAATACTCTGTACGTGAAGTGGTGAAAACGTTCTAGAAGTAAATCAACAGAAGATTAAGCTGATGCTCTTCAGTTGGAAATATAAGATCTCGTAATCAATCCTCCCAGACGGAGGGCCCTTTTCCTCTGTTGTCAAATATATCCTCGATTCTAAATGTTTATGGAGGCCAAATATTGTTGTAATTCTAGTCCTCGTTTCTCAGGTCATCGACTCAAAAAGTGCAAGTCATCTACCAAAAAAAAAATGCAATTCATCTACCAGAAAAGTGCAAGTCTTCAACAAAAAAAATGCAAGTCATTAAGCAATAAAAATGCAAGCCATCTACCAGAATAATGCAAGTCATCAACCAAAAAAATGCAAGTCATCGACTCAAAAAGTGCAAGTCATCTACCAGAAAAATGCAAGACATCAACCAAAAAAAAAAAATGCAAGTCATCGACTCAATATCCATCATCCATCATCCTTCCCAGACTCTGTTAACAAAGTGAATATTTGAAGACCGATATCTCAAGTTCCAAAATTATCTGGGATATACCACTTATTTGGTTTTATTAGGGACACCTTAGGCTACAATTTGTATATAGTCAGATATCTGCAGCAAGTCCCATTTTTCCACAATATCCATCATCCGTCATCCTACCCAGACAGTGTTAACATAGGGTATATTTGAAGCAGAATATCTCCAGTTCCAAAATTATTTGGGATATACCACTTATTGGGTTTTATTAGGGACACCTTAGGCTACAATTTGAATATAGTCAGATATCTGCAGCAGGCCCCTGATATTGTATATTTGGGTTAATTCTTCCTTGACTATTTTTCGTATTTTCTGTTAACCACTTAAGATTGCTCTGTTAACTCTAACATTAGCTCTGTTAAAATTTTTGGTTTTTGTCTTTTCTAGTTAAATTTGAATTTATCTTCACTCACATGTGAGCAGGTAAGTTGTAAAGACCAATTTAATACGAAAATTTACTCTCTTTCGCGTGAGGTCGTTGCAGAGTACTGGAAAGTTTTGTGTTAGATTAAGGGCCATTGTCCGTTATAGATTGATTATGTGATTAGACGAGTATAAACTAAAAGATTATTTAAAAAAGTCGTAATTGTGTGTAAACAAAATTATATTTTATTATGAAATTGTTTTCGGAATATTTGAAATATGATATGCGATGGGAATTCATAGTTTATTAATTTATTTTTCATATTTTTTTATATTTTTAATAATAATTTCCGATTTCTCTAAGGAAAATCAGCCACTCTATTTCCTAATTGTTTATCATGTTCTATTTTTATAGTTCTCAACATATTAATTTATTAATATTTCTTTTGTTCTTTGTTTTCTTTCTTTCTTTTTTTGATTTCTTTCTCTTTTCCGCTCCCCTACAATATCCAATTGGATTTTCATATAGGATGTACCAATTAAGCGCACCGACTCATCGCAGTGGTGGGAATTATTCGATACAAATACGCAACGTTTCTATTACTATAATGCTGCCTCACAGAAGACCGTCTGGCATCGGCCTAGTAAATGTGACATCATACCGTTGGCTAAATTGCAAACGCTTAAACAAAATACCGATCCCAGTGATCGTCGTGAGATTAGTACCCAAACACTGCTACAGCATCAGCAGCAACAGCAACAACAACAGCAGCAGCATATTCATCATCAATCATCACAGCATTCATCGCCCTCAATGCCTAAAATACGTTCTGCGTCACAGCGTGGCAGCAGCGGCAGTGGTCATCCACATAATTTTCATATGCAAAACAATAGCAATACGAATACTATAGGCAGTGCGGGGAGTGGTGGAGGTGGTGGTAATAAACGCAGCAGTGCTGGCTTGCCATTGCATGCCAGCTCAGAAGAGAAATTAACCACCGAAATACTCTCAAGTCCACGTGGGCGTCAAAGTTTTCGGTATGTATAGATAGCATGGCATGCATGTGTAATAAATTTTATTTCTTTTGTTTACATTTTAATCGTTTAAGTGACGGTTTGACAAACAAACAAACAAACAGACTGACTCACTCACTCACTCATTTTCATATTTTTTGTTTAAATTTTGTTTGTTCAACAAACGTGCATGACGGTTTGATATGTACTGTATTACTATTTTATTTCTTTTTTATTTAATCTATAAGGTGTAGTTAAAAGAAATCCATTATTTTGATTTCATTCAAGGCAAACATGCAACTATTTTTTTTAATAATTAATCAACTGCATTATGTCTCGCACTAAGTGAAGGTGAAAGAGAAGAGAGAAAGTCTTCCATCTGAGAACAAATCTTTACTTTTTATACAATCCAATTTGCGAATTTTGAACCTCAGATATATTCTAAAAAGAAATATATCCCATTCTCGCTAGATATCCCCCACAGAAAGCAGGCCAGGTATGCTATACTCTCCTCTTCACTAGGTAAGTAGAGGGGCTGCCTACTCAAAAAAAGAAGTAGGGTAGACACACAAAAGCCTCATGAGGCCCATTGTGATACCACAGTTTACAATTTTCCGCTATTCCCGGAACCATTCGGAGATTTTGACGAAGCGACAGACTGCCAATGTCGATGCCTGCCACTTTGTTCAGATCGTCCATATGGTGTACACCAATTTGCCATTTCCTTCTAGGGCATAGTAATGGGCATGGGTCAAATAGGTGCAGTACATCCTCTTTATCTTTTGTGTAGTGCTTAGCTTCTGGGCAAGCGATGCAATACTTACATGACAGTCTTTCAGTGAAATAGGCTGTTACAGTATCAGCCCATCCAACCAATTTCGGGTTAAGCAAACACAAAATAATTAAAAAAGTATAACAAATCGTATACCTCTAGATCCGCCTAGCACGATTGACATTTCCTATGCCATCTATTGGTAAAAAAAATTGTTTTCATCTTATTCAGGTTTTCTCCCTCTTCGTCTTTCGCTCTCTCAGTTACATATTTTTACGGATCAGATCGGACTCTGTAAAAATGAATTTGTTTTGTAATACATTTATTTCTTGTTGTTCATTTCTTTTGTTATTGTTTCTTGAAATTGAATAATTTTTCTTAAAATTTTCTTTACTTGAATTTTTTTTTTCATTTATTTTTTCTCTTCAACTTCTCTTTCTTATTTGTTCTTCATAATGTTTTTTTTTCTCTTCCTGCTTTCTTACGCTCTCCTCTGTATGCATATGTGTGTGTATGGTGCACATTGAAAATAGCGTTGGCACTGGTGATTCATCACGTTCCATGGATATGCAACAAATCTCAACATCATCAACAAGACGTTCACAAGGTATGTAATATAGTATATACACATGCATACACACGTATGTATGGGTACAAATGTTCATACAGTTTTAGCAGAAAGAATTCATACAGAAACTAAGAATTTGTAAGAAAATTTAATAAATTTTGTTTAATAGGCTGTTAAATTAAATTAAATTGCATAACATTGGATCACTGCAATAAGGTTTATTGGGCATTCTCTATTAAAATAGCAACTATTTTAAACTGTTCCAGAGCAATGTTTAAGTGGTTAATAGAAAATACTGCAGCGTAGATTTTCGCAATCTTGAAGGCTATTGAGGCCATAGCTGGCCCAGCTTCGGATTCGGAATCTTACGTGATCTTCGTTGACAGTCAGGCTGCCCTTAGGGCCATTGAGTCGGTCTGGTGCAAATCACGGCTCGTTCGCAAGTGCAAGGAGTCGTTATTTTGGACTAGACCGTATCCGTCTTTGCTGGGTTCTGGGTCATAGCGGAATACTGGGCAATGAGACGGCGGATGCCCTCGCTAGGTTAGGTTCGCTTTCTGGGGGCGATTTAATAGTTGGTCCTGACCCCCCGTTCTGCCACCTCTACGGTCTCATCAATGGATGGGAGGGGAACGGATCGGGTTGTTTTGTTTCTAGATGTCTATGGCCTGCTGTGGACAGTAAGAGAACAGGTTGGCTGCTGGGCTTGGATAACGCTAGCTTAAGGTTGGTTGTCGGTTTTATCACGGGGCACTGCGAGATTAGGTCGCTGACGGGGATCTGGAACAGATCCCAGCCGGACTATTGCAGGGCATGTTGCGATGAGGAGGAGTTGGAGACTATCGAACACCTCCTCTGTAACTGCCCAGCCCTTGGTAGGTTGAGGTTGAGGACCCTTGGCAGGGTCTCCTTTGAGTGTTTGAACTCTGTGTCGAGAGCCGAAATCAAGGCTCTCCACAGATTCATTAGTGGCTTAGGCTGTTTGAGAGGCGCGAGGGTTTCATCATGGTAGTCGCGCTCTCTCTTTTTTTCCATTCTCCCTTTCCTACATCTTCTCCTTTTTATCCTATTCTCTTTATTATCCTTCCTCTTTAAGGACGTTGTACAATGGTTCAATTCGACCTCCGGGTACTATACTTGTCTTAATTGACAAGTACACCTCCTCTAACCTAACCTAATAGAAAATACAAAAAAATGGGCAAGGAAGAGATTCCTTTCCTTAAAAATTATGCCCCGCACATTCCTGAGTGGAACAGTAGTTTCTCTGGTAATTTGGAAATTCTTTTGAAAATGTAAAAACTTAAACCAAAAAAATATTTGCTTTCACAATGTCTGGGGTGGATGAACGATATTGTAAAAAATGGGACTTGCTGCATTAATCCCACTACATGGGAATTGTAACCTAAGGTGTTCCTAATAAGGCCCAATTAGTTTTATTCAAATGGGTTAAAACAAAGTGCTCTGTGTAAATGGGGCTAAATCGAATAAAAAATGGACCTGAGGGAGAAATAGACCTAGTCTAGGACATAGTGGGCTACCATGGCATCAAGGATTCCAAAACTCGTTTGCTTAAGGTTGGCCGTTAATTGGGGCCGGAGATATAGGCGACGAAGCTAACTAGTATAAAAAATGAAATTGTGGGGAAATGAACTTAAAAATGTTAATAATTCTCATTGAGTTAATACACATTTATATATTATAGGTTCAACAAAATATATTCTTCGAAAGTTTCACTTGTTTGGTAAAAGACTTAAATTTTTTTTTATTGAGTGGCATGTTTTTAGTTGATAACTTGATCGATGACTTGCATTTTTTTTTTGGTTGATGGCTTGCATTTTTCGAACGATGACTTGCATTTTTTTATATTCGTCGATGACAAAGATATTAGCCTGTATTAGTGTCGATGTCTATAGCTCCGGTCCCAAGTAAAGCCGGACTGCATGAAACGCTGTTTTCGAATCCTTGATACCATGGATATATAGTGGTTTACCTGTCCTATTTTTCCACAATATCGATCATCCCACCCATACAGTGTTAACAAAATCGTTCATCCTCCCCAGACATTGTGTAAAAAAATGATTTTTTTTATCTAAATTTTTCAATTTTTAAAAGAATTTCCAAATTACCAGGGAAGCTGTTCCACTCAGAAACGTGTGGAACATTATTTTTAAGGAATGGAATAGAAATTACATTCTCCGATATCGTATACTTGGGTGATTTCTTCCTTGTTAATTTTTTTTTGTATTTTCTGTTAACCAATTAACATTTCTCTGTTAACTGTAACATTAGCTCTGTTAAATTTTTTGGTTTTTGTCTTTGCTAGTCAAATTCTAATTTATCTTCACACTCATATTCCCTTCACGTAATAACCTGCAATTGCAGGCAAAAATGGGTCAGTTATTATAAGACTACAGCATTTTGAATTTACTAAAAATGTTTTCATAATTTTCTGTTACACTGTTTTATAGGTTTAATGTTCTTTCTTTATTTCTTTTTGTTTTTGTTCTTCATCGTCTTCGGTAGATTTAGGATGTATTTTCACCAGAGTCTGTTTTTATTATTATTTATGCTAATTTCTAAAGTATTTGAATTTGTTTTTTTTTTTGTCGAATGAAATGAAATATTCTTTATACAATTTAAACTTCCATAGGAATGCATTTAAAAAAAATGGACGGACGTGTGGTGCGAAGTAATGAAAATCGTTTCAATATTTATCACACATGGCTGTTGTGTTGTGTTAGTTCGTTGGTTGGTTGGTTCTATGGATGATGAGATGATTTCAATTTTCAATTGCGATTGCAATGGCAATTTAAATGATTCTTTATTTACAAGCATTTAAAAAACAAAAATGGGATGATATAAAGAATAAAAATAAAGAAAACGGTTTATATTTTAAATTCTAAAATTATGTACTTAGTATATTCTACATACGTATGTATGTATGATATGTACAAAATGAAACATATTTACTTACAGAGCAAAGAAAAAAAAGAACGAGACTTATAGTATTAAATTTCAATTATAAACGCCAAACGCCCACTGCTTTTGAAAAAAAAAAAACTGGTCTTTATTTCTAAATTTAGATTAAAAAATCGTAAAAAAAAGAAAAGAAACTGAATAAAATTATGCTTGAATATGCTATAAAATTCCTATTGGTGTTGTTGTCGTCGTTGTCGTATGGAGTATTTGCGAAATTTTTTTAAGAATGTTTTTCCACTTGATGATGTAAAAATAGTTTCTGGGGATTTGTTTTTGTTTTCTTTTTAAATCGTTAAAGTAAAGGATTGTCATTGACAGCAGGAATTTAAATAAAAAGTATGTATTTATAGCACTTGAAGTTGAAATATTTCTCAAATTTAAGATTTAATTTAAATTTTTCTAAGGCATTCAATTAAAACGTAACTTTTATTATTTACTTATGGGCTATAAGTAGATTTAAACACAAAGACATAAGATCACTCCAGAAAGACAGTGACTTAGATATGTAGGTACGTAACTCTGGATATCAACTACTTCATGCATACAGGCATGTACATATATTTCGGAAAAGTCTTGCAATTCTCTTCTCCATTCGTAAATTAAAATTTGAGCAATCGATTTTCGATATTCAATTGAGATTATTGTTAATACAAAATGACGTTAATGTTGCACATAGTCTGTCTTAAATTGCACGGTTTATCAAGCGCAGCTTTACGCAATGGACTTAAGTATCGAAACTTTGTTTATTGTGTTCTCTACTCCAAAGTAGAAAAATCGTAGCATCTTCTTAGCTGCATTCGGTCCCCTTTCTAGCTTGGCTGACATGAAAGCGAACTACTATAGATCCCAAATTATTCAAACATCCGAGGAGGAGGATGAAAATAGATATGACTAACATCGTCCATAATGCTGTGGCTTTTTCTGTTCTTTGAAAGAAACCCGATTAGGCTTCTAAAGAGCACAAGGACTTGGCTTTCTATATAGTTGGGCGCATGTCGGAATTAAGGAATCGATGAAATATATTCATTAAGCCGCTCATCGGTGCCTTAGACTTATATCTAGGTGCTTGTTTCTTCCATGATCTGATTTGTCTCAAGAATATATCACTTTCCGGTTAAAAACTTTCACCAAAAAAAAAACCGAAAATATCGAGGATAAGATTGATATACTCTAGCGAGAGAAAGAATCAAAACTCTTGTAACTTTTGGAAGGAATTCAATAATTCTCCTTACTGAACTCTATATGATTGAACGTTGGTCTGGAAACATGGGCAGCCCACATTAAGTCTATTATAGAAGATACTTGGATGAAGACAAATAAGAGCCATTATAGAACCTTATGTATGACCGTCGTGTTCTATAAGAAATTATACTAATGGTAGTTTGTGTAAATAGTTCCCAGGAACGCGACTGCCTAGGAATTGTGTCACTGTCGAATCTGATGGGAGTTATGAGAAGTGCCAAACTCAAGGGGATCATATGTAATGTACACGGGACTGGACTAGGAAGAAGCCATTTTGAGGGAGGGTATTATAATATTTGTTACAATTTTTACGTTCTTTACGAAATAATCATGGAGAAGTTCTGCAAAATAAACTTAAATGAACGTCGTATGAATTTCTAAGTCATTTCATTTCTTTTTAAAGATTGTTCAATACCCACAAATGTATAATTTAAAATTAATTTCATTTATATATGTATGTACATATGAAAAATCATTTCAGATTCTTATAATCACGTTAAAGAATCGGGCAAATCCAGTGATTCTAGTCTATCCAGTATCCATGGATATCGTCGGTTTAATGATGATCATATAACGGGCGGTGGCCTAAACAGTTCAGTGCTGGGAAGCACAAATGAAAACTTGCGAGTTGGTTCATTACAAAAACATCGTAGTCGTAAAGAGGGTAGTGGCAGGTAATTTAATGTGTTCATATACATATATAGTACACGCACGTATGCATAATTTAAAAAAAATAATTTTTATTTCATTACTGTACATATGTACGTACCCACAATTTAGTTTTGATATGCTGCAAGAGAGCATCAGTTCGCATAATATACCACATGTCAGTAGCAGTAGCAATAGTTCTCAACGTCAGCATAGATCAGTTGAAATGAGTTCACCGACAATGCATACGCCACAGCAAACGAAAAAGAAAATCTCACCGGATGCTCATCATTTGCAACAACAGTCGACGTTTAATTCACAACAACGTTCGCTACTTGGCAGTGGTGGTGGTGGTGGTGGCGGCGGCGTTGTTGGTGTAATCAGTGCTACAGGCTGTGTTGGCAGTAAACCATCAGCAACCGCGCGACAAGCTATGGAATATGGAGGCAATGGTATTAAAAGCATTTCCTATTTAAATTTGAATTTTAATCGCAATTTACTTTTGTTTTAGAACGAGTCGGCGATTTTAAAGTATCCTTGGCTAGATCGGGCAGTTTCATGTCCTCATCAATAAATCCCCAGGCTGCCGGCCATCATAGTAAATCATATCGTCGTTCGGCTGCTGAAACAGCTAATGGTGTAGTTGGTGGTGTTGGGCCTGCCAGTGCTGCTGGCATTATTGGTGGTGGTAATGGTGGCAATGGGGGAGCGGCTAGCGATGATTCCATGCATGAGAAATATTTCAAGTCGGTGGAAAATACGCCACTCTCGCGCCGTCGCCACACTACCACACCCAAAGGATCCAGTGGGGTCGCTAGTGCTAGCAGTGGCCATGGTACTGGTGGCAGTGCTGGCAGTAATATGAAACATTCTAGTGACTCATCACCCCAAAGTCCCATTAGTCCTCATAGTAATAAAAATAAGCCTCTCAAAATCTCATCAAACATAATGCCCGGGGAACGTGTTACACCCATGTTACATTCGCCCGGTGGCCATTCAAGTTGTTCGGCCCAACAGATACCATCTAGTCATGCACACTTTAAACAGGATTCATCCTGTAGTTTAGAATTATTAAATTTGGATCGTCTCTCACTGAGAGAAGGTGAACGTTTGGGTTCGAATAAAGCCACTTCACCTCATTTAAGCGATATTACCGGTCACCAAAATGTTTCGAATAATATGACTTCAAAGAATTTCCCATCATCCGATAATATTGGTATGATGACGCATTCCTCGAGGGGTTCAAATGATTCTCGTGGAAAACATAATAAAGGCTCCACGAATACAGGTTCCTGGTCTCAGCAACAGCAACAGGATAATCGTAATCGTGGCCACAATTCAATGAGTTTGGTAATTTAGTTTATACTCAAACACTTAGAAAATCCTTTTGAATACAAAATTTTTCTGCAGGACAAGCAATCTCGACATTCTAATGATTATTATCATCACGATAATAAACGAAATTCTCGCAAAGCCAAAGAAAGACAACATCATCATCATCTGCATGCCGACAATAGTGATGTAGAATACGATAATGGCAATATATCGCCATTATATAGCAACTGGGATTCGGTAAGTTTGCAAAAATTCTTTATGAATTTCATAAAAATCATTTGAAATAACAAAAAAAAAATATGTTTTCCCTCTCCTTCTCTCTTTTGTTTTTAGGAAATGCAAGAACATTTATTGCCTCTCAAACACTATATTATTGAGCAGGCAAAATTGTCGGGTCGTTATGTTTTTGGTGATCCTATTGATTCGGATTCGTATCATTCGGATAGCCAGTCAGAGCAATCATTGTCGGGCCATGAGCCCGATAATGAAGATTCCGATGGTGGTTCGGATACACATGGTGGCTATTTAGAGCACAATTATGGTATGATTGAAGACTATGCTAATATGGGCGATAGTGTCTCATATTATGCCTATCAATATCCACCATATGATCCAGCTGCCCGGGAAGAAATGTATGTTTTCCAATGTACTTTTTCTTCAAAAGTGATTCAAAAATGATTTAATTTTCCTCTTATTTATTTTTTCCCCAAAGATCTGATAATGTGGAGGCTGTTTTAGAAGGCATAGGTTCCAACGATGTAAAAACGAAATCGTCGCGTTTTCAATATTATGATACTGCTACCCCACATACTACACCTTCTGCCAACACACAACACAATCAACAACAGCAACAACAACAGACACATCATCATACAACCACACAAACACAACAACAAATTCATAATATTCATTCACAACAACAGCAACAACAACAACAATTATATTCAAATGCACCACCTTTACCGCCTGGACATCCTTCATCATCTGCCTCTCATCATCATTTACAATTGGATGGCAGTGGTTCAGAGAAATCAAAACAATCACAAACATTACCTTCACCCAATCGCCAAATATCACGCATTGCACAAAATTCCCAAGATAGTGGCCATGGCATTGGCGGTCGCTTACCAATGCCACCGCCACCACCACATCCCTATGCCAAAGACGTTGATGGTGTTTCAAATCATGTGGTCGGCGGCGGTGGTAGTATGATGCGTCGTCCCCTACCACCACCCAATCTAAAGCCTACCATACAGCAAATCTTTCCGCCTAGCGAACGTGCACCACAGGGACTTGGTGGTATGTCGACGTTGGCCTGCATGAAAGAATGTGATATTGAGAAATTTGCAGCCGATAATTTAAATTTGCATTCAAAGGGTATATTTCGCAAAAAGGTAAGAGTTCGGAATATACCCTACCTACCCCCCTCCACCCCTATTTTTTAAATTTTAACTTAACGCTTAGGGAGCATTTTCATTAACTCATTGTGTTCAAAAGATGATGATAAAAGAAATGATTTTCTTTTCAATGCTGGTCAAGAGCTAAAAGTGTAATTGAAAGGCTTTTTCATAACTAGTTGTGTGAAAGAAACAAAAGTGTCGCAATAATTTGAGATAAACTTTACCTGGATCAATTAAAAAGGGAAACTTTAGAACAGAGTAGACAAGGTACTCGCTGATAACAACATACAAGAAAATTAATCGTTCTTTATTTAATTATACTCCCTCAAGATAGCCAGATCCACAATATAACATACTTGCAATCGCTATTGGTTGTGTTTAGATAACCAACATAGATCGTTTCCATGGGCAGACCAAAATGCTTCCGGTTACATAAATTCATGAACTACTAACTACGCAATTCCTTGTTGCATGTTATCTGTTCAGTACCTCCAATCAAAAGTCACCTCACAATTTACAGAGTAAATTACAATTTATGTACTTCATAAAAACACCTTTTAGTTTATTTTCCTTTTAAAAGTACTTTTCAATTTGTTCCAACTTAAATGCCAGCTTTGCTGTGATTTTTTTTTTATAAATAAAAAATGTCTATCATTTATTCAACTTTTTGTATTTCACGTATTGAAATGTCTTTTCGTAAATTTTCTTTACAGTCTTCCGTGCGTGACATGTTAAGTTGGACATCGGAGGCCATAAGTCGGCCGATGTTAGCATTGTCGCGTGATAAAAACGATAAGAAAATTGCCATAGAACTGTTTAAGTTGGTGCAAATCTATATGGGTGATCGGAAAGCACGAGCCGGTATGAGTTTAAATTCTGTAGCCATTGATATAATAACCGCAGCATTGCCACAACAACAGTAAGCATATAACTTTGTTACTTTCATAAAGAAATATTTTCATATTAAATATTACGCTCCTTAGATTGCGTGATGAATTGTATGTACAATTATGTCGCCAGACTACGGAAAATCCTAAAAGAGATTCCTTAATAAGAGGTTGGGAATTAATGGCCATTTGTTTGTCGTTTGTACCACCTTCGCCCACATTTCAGCCAACCTTACTAAAGTAAGTTGAATGAATATTCCGTCTTGTTATTAAGTTGTAAAGAAAATCATTTTTATTTTACATATATATATACAGTTATGTTAACCGTCATAGGGATACCACCTATGCCATATCTTTTCCCGAAGTAGGCAAGTGGCCTATCCATGTGCAAATATCACATTATGCCACTGTTTGCTGCAGACGTTTAGATCGTATTGGCAGTCATGGTCGCAAACAGGCCAAAAGACCTACCGAAGATGAAGTGGAACAAGCCAGAGTGAGTTTTACCATTCCAACAATGACATTCTTTCATTATGATAACTTGAATGTTTTCAAATTTAGAATCAAATTTTACGCAACAGCATGTTTGGCAATACTTTAGAAGAGGTTATGCAATTGCAAAAGGATAAATTTCCATTCCGTAAATTACCTTGGATACAAACTACACTATCGGAGCATGTAAGTTTTATTGAAAAAAAAGAGTACCTTTATTAAGAAATAAAATCCTTTTGTTTTCCAATATATATTTCTTTATTCATCTCAGGTTCTCCAACTTAATGGCAAACAAACCGAAGGTATATTTCGTGTTTCAGCTGATGTTGATGAGGTGAATTCTTTAAAAAATCGCTTAGATCGGTGGGATGTTCCTGAATTTAAAAATACTATGGGTACTCTTGCATAAATTTCTTTTTAATTTTAATTGCTTTTTAATATTTGTTGTTTTTATTTTTATAGATGCTCATGCCCCTGCTAGTCTTTTAAAATTATGGTATCGTGAATTATACGATCCGCTCATACCGGATGAACTATATGATGAGTGTGTCAACACCGAAGATCCCGATAAAGCCAAAGCTATTGTTGATAAATTGCCAGAGTTAAATAAATTGGTAAGTTTGTCTAATTGCCTATCACATGTTAGCTCTAAAACAGCGCAAAGGGATTCCTACCATACCAGGCAGACCCGATAGACCCGTAATTAGAACAGAAGCAAGGAAAATGAAATTCTCAAAATTCGAATTAAAGTGCAGTTAGTTAGTAGAGTTATACCATCTTCACTTTAGCGTATTGTTATCAATCGAAGACTTTATAATACTTCAAGTTTCTTATTGTTGTTGTTGTTATTATTACTATTACATCTTTAAGCACAATTAATGTTAATAATTTAATATCATTTTTTGTTTCTTCCTTAGGTCTTAACGTATTTAATACATTTCCTACAGCAATTCTCCCATCCGGACGTTGTTAGCGCCACAAAAATGGACTCCTCGAATTTGGCAATGGTTTTTGCCCCAAATTGTTTACGTTGTACATCGGATGATCCGAAAGTTATATTGGAAAATGCCCGAAAAGAAATGTCATTTATGCGCACATTAATCCAACACATGGATACTTCACATGTGGCCAATTTGGTGTAAATAAGTAATAAATTAAAATGAAAGTAGAATTTAAAATTAAAAAAAAGAACAAAGAAAACAAAAAAAACACACACAAATGAATATTTATATGTAGCTACAATAACAAGTTAAAAGAAAAAAATCTATAAATATTAAGAAAGAAAGAAAAAAAACGCTAAAATTAAAACCAAAGTATTTAAACAAAACAAAAAATGAAAACAAAACAATATATAATAATAGTACTTTCTATTGCGACAAAAAAAGAAAAGTTTAAACAAAAAAGAATAATTAAACTCGGTAAATATACTCGGATCTTATTATCATTTCTAGACTTCAAAGGGAAAACAATAATTAAACTATAGATTTAAAACAAACAAAAATAATATGTACTTCCTTAAATGATATTTTATTGGACTTGTTGTTTTATCGTTCAATAACCAATACTACTTGAAAATTGTTTGCCCAATAGATTATTAATTTAAAAACTTAAGAAAACTATATAAAAAACAACAAGAACCATTAAAAGCCGTAAAAGCATTGAATAGTTTATAAATGTTTCTTAAACAGAGATTTGAAAATGGTTCCAATTCAGTGTTTTTCAAATGTATTTCGTTATGTATTATTAATTCGATTAAATAAGAAATACAAAAATAGGCAAACATTCCAAATGTATCTATTTGAAATACTCTGTATGAATCTAATTGTAATAAATTTAAATGTTAGAAAAATATATTTTTGGACATACAAGTATTCGAATTCTCCCTTGATTTCTGATAAGAATTTATTCCAAATAAATAATTTCTATGTAGACAGCTAAAAGAGGAGAACTGTTGGTTTTAAGAACATCGAAAAGAAAATTAAAAAAGGTTTATTTTTGAATCATTTTATTTTATATTTTTCAATAAAATTAATCTCATTTAAGGGTAATGAATGAATTTTTTTTCAAAATTTTTATGAAATATGAAATTTACCAAAAGTTTAAACTTTTTTATTTTAATTACATGCAAGAGAGATTCAAAGATTTTCAATTTCAATTCGTTTTTAATTCACTTATAAACGTGACCTTCTGCTTTTACAGGCTTTCCGTTTAGAAATCATTATTATTTTTCTACTTAATAGTTCGGGTAGTTGTTTTGTATATTTTAATTAAAATTTTTTGTGGATCAATCTTTACAAAAAAGAGAAACAATTTTTTATATCTTAAAGAAAAGAAATTCTTAAACTAAAATGTATAACTTTTCTTTATCTAAATTATATAGTATTAAAGTAACAATATAAAAATATAAATATTTTTTCTATACATGCAAATACATACATATATTAGAGAAAAAGAAAGATAATTTAAATTTTATTTTATAGTAGTTTTTTTTCTAGTTTGTATTATTAAAATAATTTAATTCGCTTTTTTTAATTGTTTTGTTAAAAAGATATATTTTGTTTTTATTCCTCTTTATTTTGTAATTATTTCTCTAATGTATTTTAATTATTTTATTATACATATAAATATTTTATTTTTTTTTTTATATTTAATTTTTTTATTTAAGTTTTTTTTTTAAATACTTGCTTGTTTCTCTTAACTATTAATCTTAAATTATAGAAATGAAATAAATTTATAAAAAGTAAACCAAACTTATAAATAAATAGTATCAAAAGAACAAAAGTAAAAAGAAATCAAATTTATTAGAAACAAAAATAAAACTAAAAATTATAAAAGAGATATAAGAAACGTTAATATAATATATATATATATAATTATCGTATGTATACATAAAACAATAATTAATTATTAACTTTTTGTAAAGCTTATCTTAAAATTTAATTAAAATTCTTTCCTATAAATACCAAAAGAAGAAAAAAACAAACAAATTCCTAAGAACACAATCCAAAACATGTTTAGTAAACATCTGTATTCTTTTTTTTTATTAAATTTATACCAAATTCTAAAACTCATCTTAGTGATTCTTTCTATCGAATTGAACTGCCCAATTGAGATGAGAAAATGGGAACCATTTTTGTATACCAAAATATTCAATAATTTATAAAAATATAACATAGATTACGTGGCCATATTTGAAGTTTGAGTTTCGTTTTCCAATTCTAATTTAAAACATAGTTTGATATCAAATCAATAATATTTAAATCTTGTATATTATCAGTATGGCTTTACGGGTTTGAAACGCGGATTGTAACTAAATAAATTAAAAATAGGCTACGAACGTTCGTTGACCGCTATTGACATAAAATCCTTTAAGTATTCTGCTCAAATAGTATAACAAATGTGCATCTGAACAGAAGACGCGAACAAACATTAAAGAGTGCGTTATTTCCGTAAACATAAACTCGGCTGAATATAACATACCAAATCCTTAATAAAAATTCCCCATTCCGTTGTTATAGATTCACCGAATTGTTGTTTATGTCGTTGTTTACACACTATGTTTATATGCAGTGATATTGTGTGCCCTCTTCCAGAAGAAACGCAAACTTAACATCATACTTTAATTTTTATTAATTTCATTCAAATTACCAATTTTTTTATTAAAGAAAATAGTTTAAACACAAAGGAAAACTTCAATATATTTAATAAAATAAAATAAAATGAAAATTATATACAAACAAATTAAAAGTTGCAAATCAATAATAAAACAGTCTTTTGCCGTTTTTCACAAACAAAGAATATTTTTTTGTTTAACACAACTTTAATATAAAAAAATATATTTTTCTTCTCAATACTGGCGTGGCATATATATATATATATATAAAAATGTATAAAAGAAAAATAATTTATAAAACACAAGCAAATTTGCAAAAAATATAATTTAAAAACAAAAACTCTTAACAATCTCATAAAAGAAATTAAATACTATAACTAATAAAAAGAAATGAAATAAGAACCATGTTAAACTTTATTAAACAACAACAAAAAAGTTTAAAATCAAACAAAATAAATATAAAAAATATAAAAGAAAATAAAAATTTAATGCTATTTTTAAAACGATTTATTGAAAACCAGGTATCATATAAACGTAGAACAAAGATCCTATACGAGAGGCCTTAATGCAAATGACATCTGTCTAACGGCACATCACTTCGATGACATGAACAAAAAAAACGACAAAGGGTAACTGAAAATACTACAGACATCGGTCTTAGAATTAATATTAAGACGACAAAATTAATGTGACCATCGTTGGTGTGAATTCTCAACGGTACCTAGGGATCACAATATTCAAAATTTTTAATTCTATAGCTAACATTAAGACCCCACATTCCACACAAGGTGAAGCAATGTTAGTTGCAAATCAAACTGTCCACAACATGGGGCACAAGGAGTGCCATTATGAAAAAATCCTTGTAATGCATATGTTACTCTAAGGAACAAGCTGTTGTCCAAAATAAAAAGGATGTTGTCGACCGTATTCTCAGACGACCCAACAGCGATAGGTAGATATACTAGGCAGAGCAAGTGTTAATTGATTTATAGAAACCATTAGATTTTTAACAGCGTTTTCTTGAAGTTGCGGTCGTATTCTGTTCCATCTTTCAATTACATACAATTTTTATAAACAAGAGATTCATTGGTTTAAATTTTCTGTTATCAACAGTGTTGGTAAATGTCTAAAGTACTTATATATTCCGAACGCTTCCATTAGTCATATGATCAACAGCTGTTCAGTACTTGATTTGTGGAAAATAATACCAGAAATAAAAGCTAAATTGTATTTACTCAATTTTTATTTAAAAGAAAACTAAAAATGCCAAATAATTTAAGCGATATTAACACTTTACTCGATTCCCTTTACCTGGAGTTACTAAATTTAATAGAACAGCAAACAGCATGTCGCGTTAGTATTGAACGTACAAGTAAGTTGGTTGAGAGAGAAGAATTCTATGCATGAAATCATTAACATTGTACATCCCGTTATATTTATAGCTAACGCCGGTCACTTACTGTTGGCAAAAACACGCTATAATCAAGGTTCACAAACTATTAGTGTTGCCCAGGTGCCCACAGAAGACAGTGAAGACTTTAATGCATTATGTCAAGTCGTAATAGGCTCTAACGATGATACAGTATGTGGTTCCAAAAAGAGTTTAGTGCGTCACAATGTTAACAAGGCTGAAGGATACATTGAACCTATACACTGGTTTACCGCTTTGCCGTCAATGTCTTTACGCAATGCAGCCGAACAATTTAAAAAATCCATGAATTTCGTAATTGACAGTGCCAATATACAAACTGAAATGTTGGCCGTCATGAAGAGCATAGAGCACTTAAAAGCCTTAAAACAACAGCAGAAAGTTTAAACAAATAAAATACATTAACTAAGAAATTACACAAAACTCAGGCAGTGCACCCAACTTATTTATTCATTTCTACATTTGAACTTCATTTGAATCAGTTTACCCATACCACATTCAATGACATCACCATCTTTTATAGGTGACGATCCTTTTGGTGTACCAGTCAAGAGAATATCATTTGGTTCCAAAGTCATATATTGAGAGGTGTATGCTATAAGATCATCAACTTTAAATATCAAGTCAGCAGTATTTCCTTTTTGTTTATCTTCGCCGTTAACTTTAAGCCATAGATCCACATTGCTAGGATCTTTGATATCTTCCAACTTTATGAAACGAGAAACAGGTGTAGAAGTATCAAAACCCTTACCCAATGACCAAGGCTCTCCTTTGGAACGGGCTACACCCAAAGCGCATTGAGCTGTCATATCTAAGGCCAAACAATAACCACCAACATAGTCCATAGCACTGGCTTTGGTAACATTTTTACAACGTTTACCTATAACAACACCTAATTCAACCTCATAAGCCACTTTGGTAAATACTTTTGGTATCTAATTGAAAAAAAAGGTTAAATAGCAAACTTATAAAATACGATATCTGTTTGAAACTTACCACAATATCTTGGCCTTCCTCAATTAAAGATGTTGTAGGTTTTAAAAACATTAAAGGCACTTCCGGTACTGGCACATTTCGTTCCTTAACGATGTCCCTTTAAAAATATTTATAAATTTGTTAACAATTATATTTCTTAATGCACAGATAAAGTTAACGTACATATAATTTAAAGCAGCACCAACAATCTTTTTGCAATTTTTTGCATAAGATTCTAATTCACAAGAGCTAGTAGAAGACATTGTTCTTTTGGTGATACTTGTTAACAAACGCGTTACAAAAACCACTAGAATTTAATTGAAAGAAATATTTTAATTAATAAATAAATTAATTCAAGTGCGCGACACTTTGCTATCGTCAGGGTCGTTTCAAAGTGAAACAGACCCTTAAGAATGAAACTATTATTTATTCTTCTCCACGCTCTACATTTCTCTTAAACTCTTACTTTTTGCTGGAAAATTTCTCTTAATGGAAGATAATAGAAATAGGCGATAACTTTTGACTTGGCCCACAAAGAAATTAGCCTATTGTTATTTAGCTGATTGTATAAAAAAGCTTTTCATTAGCTATTTTTATTGTCATTATCACAGGAACTTCATTATTATCATAATTTTAAAGCGATAACAAATGTCAAAGTCAGCTGTTGATAATAAACTAAATCTACAGGGTGCCTGTGTACGCATTTAGGGCATTGGCTAAAAAGTTTCAAGGCTCAATAACTGTTTAAATTTATTTAAAATCTATTTGAATTGAATTAATTTTAATTAAATAAAATTGGATTGTAAGGAGAACAAGCTCACATACTTTGGAAGCTATAAGTATTGCCTAATTTCTATAAAATTCATTATATGAGCGGTATTTTGGAGCAATTATTAATTCAAGAGATTTTGTGTTATCACTTACGGGGTAAATCATAGAATACATATTCTAAAGGAAAGTCAAATATATGCTTCATATGGTTCTTTAACCACAGACAGCATTTAAAATCCTGGAAGTTCTCTTCTGATATTCAGAAGCTTTGGTAATTTCAAGTACAGAAATTCACATAAATACTGAGAGTGGTCGCTCAACTGAAAGTCCAGATCACAAGGTTTAAAAATAGAAATTTTAATTTCTAGTATAATATGTAAGACTAGTTATAGCTGTTTCTATTGACAGCAAAACGTACTGGATTTGAAAACTCGCTTTCTTGAATTAAATACTTTTTTCTTCAACTCTGCTTGTAATGATGAAAAATACAACCCAATGATTCGAAAAAGTGTTATTAGTCTGTCTCATTTCAGTTTTATTTCTCGTCGCGCCGAGTTTGGTTGCGTTTTTATTATTTTTTCCGTCAAGTTTGGGTAGAAAACAGAAAAATTTATTTGAAATAAAATTTATAAAGGCAAAATTCTTTTAAACCTGAACGTCTGCATGTTTTATGCATTTGTAGTGCTGTGAAAATATGTTTAATTATTAAAAACAAAACAATATAATTCCAGTAACAAAATTCAGCATCAAAGAATTTCTTAAGAAGTGAAAGAAAAATTTTTAATTCCTTAAGCGAATGACTTGCGCTTGTTCGTCGTGCCGTAAGCAGAAAAATAATCACGAACGAAGTATTTTGTGATAGAAAGAAATAGACTATGATCAAATTGGCCCATGGCAAATACAATAAGTGCAAAAGGGTGAACTGTGTAGAAGCAGAACCTTAACTAAAGGCATTTATTTGCTGCAATAAAGAGAGAGATAACTACTGCTGTTATTTATAATCGCTCAGTTACGTTACTCATTTTTCTCTCTCTTGCTCATCTCAAATCATAATTGAAGTGTACATGTTGTTATTGTAAAGAAACGCGAGTGTATTTTTTTTATATGGGAAGATTACAACTTTTTATTTAATTTTTTTACACGAATCTCACTGTGATTTTAATTTCTTTTGCTTTCAATTTGTCATAAAAAATATTTGATATCATCGTATTTGAAAACAAGAAGATAAAAACTGAAAACATTAAACAAAAATTGTTAATTGCAATTACATTAATTTCTTTAGTGAATTATTTAATTTAATTCATTTTCTTTTAAAGAAAATCATTTTATTAGACTAGAGTTTAACTAACTTTTAATAAAAACAAAAAATAATATGATGAAAATGGAGACTGATAAAATTATGGATGAAACTAATTCCAATTCACAACCTGTAAGTTTTACTTTCTTTTGTTCAAAAAATACCTATAATGATTTAAATATATTTCGCTCAAAAAAAATCAGTCGTTTTTGTTGTTTGTTTGCTGTATTTTATTGTTGTTTATTGAATATTCATTTGTTGTAAACCAAGGTTTTAGTTATTTAACTTTAGTTTCACCTTTAGTTGAGTAAGTTTTTTTTTCTCTCTTTTAAATTAGTTTATTATTTTGAATACCTATATTAAAATAATACGATGCGAAATTTAATACTTTTAAATAAGTCGTCTTTATTTAAAATTTGTAATACAATTACAAGGATTAAATTAAAGAAATTAATTAAATAATGAAAACAGTTCCAATTGTAATAACGATTCCTTATTGTTTTTCTCTGCTTTAACTACGGAACATAATAAATTTATTTAAGTAAGGTTTTTTTTGTTTTGGTAATGGGTATTTCCCAACAATGAATTGAAATATAACACAATAAATTAACCATCAAATAATGCAACCCACTACACTTATAAGTGCCAAATTAGTTTGCCCTCATTGTTATGATTATATGTATGTAGGTACAAGGAAAGACATTTTTTATGTTCACAATTTATAGATTTTTACTTCCGAGTGGACGCCTATTTACATATTTGGTTAAGTAACCACAGGCACATTTATTCTTCTATTCTTCCCGCGACTTCCAACACCAATTTTCACTAATAAGTCGAAACTGAATAGGGGCAGTGATACAGAGGTATTTTGTGAATATCCAGTACTAAAGGTTCATTTTAATTTATTTAATTAACAACAATCTGTTTATCGAATTTCGACCTGCTTTAAAACATCCTTCAGCTTCATTATAAACTGCATGAAAACTTCATTGATTTGAGGCAGTGCACCAATTCGATTTTTTTAATGTAAATCCTTACGTGATTTTCGTTGATAATCAAGCTGCCTTGAAAGCAGTAGAACTCTATATTAAACTTTATATTGGATCGAGGCATTTGCTGTTGTTATCCTGGAAAGCAAATACTGCCGCACTTTCTATATTGCGTTCTCTCTCGATTATAGATTTGGTTGTTGGTCCTAATCCCCCATTATGCTACCCCATATATTTATCTGGAGATGTTTACAGAAGTGGACTAGAGACGGTGAGAATATATGTAGGTCGATATGGCTCACTACTGTGAGTCAATGAGTCCAACGTGTGTCTGTTGACTAGTGCTCTTATGGAACATCGTGATGTCTGGTCGAAAGCATCGCTGTGACATAGATTTCATCAGAATCAGTTTCATCTGAATATGTTGAAATGAGAATATGTGAGAGGCGATAAAGCATTTTCTCTGTGTGACTGTCTTGTAGCTAATCTCTGCTTTATTTTCCGTACTTTTCCGTTCTTCTCTTCCACTTTGTTTCGTTGACTTCATTTCTAAATCCTTTTTAGTTAAAGCACAATGTGTCCCATGGACTCCAGATGTATGTATTTGTCACTATGGCTATACACGTTCTCAAAGCTACCCTATCAGTCTAGAGCACTGGAATACAATTTTCAATAAGTCACTTCCACTTAATTAAAACGTTTATTTTTGGACCTAGAGAGCTTTTTACCTATTTATACGCATTTGCAACTAAAGTGCATGGTGGAAATTGACGAACCTATCGTTAACCCTCAAACATACAAGCGCTTATCCCATATTTTTCAGTACATATTCAACTATTGCAGTGTTGTTGTGGGCTTGACAAAAAAAATTATGTTCGCTAGAAAGCGATATTGTGCATCAGAGTATTAATTTCCATTTAACTTTTTAATTTATTGAAAATCTTTAATTTTTATATTTATTTTGCATCAAAAACATGTGAAATGGACATCATTTTTCATGAACGCTTTTCTTAATATAATAAATAGCTACTGACTGTAATGAAATCGTTCAGCGCAATTGTGGTAATTATTGTTTACGGTTAATTTTTTAATAAAAATTATTGTTTGCGAGTGTTGTAATTTGTTATCGATAAAAAAAACAAGGATTTTTTGACTCAATGACATTTATTCTTTTAATATTCATTATCTTATCGACATATTTAATCACTTTTAGGTAATTCACCGTAGAATATTCCACATTTTATAAATAGCAAAACTCGAATTTATACAGAACACATAAATTCTATAGATAGCCATGTTTCTTTTAAGTTTAAATTGTTTTTTTTACTTTTTGTTTATTGTAGTTTCTAACTGCTGAAAATTTATATTGCGACAACAAGGTTATGCTTACACATTAACTTTTATTTGTTTTTTTTTTTTTTATTTTATCAATTCACTCTTTTTTTTCATAAACAACATACATACATACGCGTATTTTTAAATGCGTTTTTGGTTGTCTTAAATAATAAACTGGCTAGAGTGACTGCTTATTACCTGAACACAAATAACCTTTTATTTACTTTTTATCAATTAAACAAATTTCAAATATTTATAATACCATTTACTTTTCATTGAGTAATGTGTACATATGCTACACGTAAATTGAAACGCATGTTTGTGTGAATTTGTATGAAATGAAATGAAATGAAAAAAAATACAAACTTTCAAACCTCCATTAATTGTTGTTTATATACGAGGTTAGATTGGAAATTTATCAATGATTCTATACCTAGAAGAAAAGTTTATAATTTTTCTCACCATAGTTTCCATAAACTACATAGATGTTATTGAAACCCGTTTAAAGGATTATAAACGTTATTATTTCGTTTCCTGATGTGCAAAATAATCTACATATGTATGTATTTCAAATGTATTATACTTTTTCAAACATTGATGACATTTTTTGATGGTTTTTTAATACTTATGCAGGACTATGCAGAATTTTTCTGATTGTGTCAAATGGAGAGCGAATATAAGTTTCGTCTGAATACCTGTTTAAAATCAATTGTTGTATAATTTCAACTTCTTCTAAATTAAGCCACGTAACTTATGTAATAGTAGTTAAATAACACATGTATACATAAATATCTATTATATAGTATATGTGCATATGTATATACTGATATTTTTATGTGCTTTCCACATGATATAAAATATGTGTACATGTGTTCATTTTATACGACAATTATGTATGAATGAATATGCTGAAATTGTATTTACTTTTAAACATTTTATTTTATAATTATTTTGAGTGTCAAGGTTGTAAATTTGATGTTTTTTGTAAAAAGTATTGTACAAGTTGTACTTTCCGTTAAAAACTAACCCACATATCGTTTTCATTGAATTTTTAATAAAAATGTTTGATTGTTTCATTGTATCTTGGTTTTTTTTTTTCTTTTTTATTTAAAAATTACTTTTTTGCAACTATCTTACGGATTAAAGTTTATTTTATTGCTGAAAATCTCCTTCAAACATACAGATGTGCTGCTTTAACATACATACATATTTGACATTGTTCGTTGATTCGTTTAGAGTGGAATGGGGAAAAAATTAGTTAAAAACACAGTTTTTTTAATACTTAAAATAATGTGAATAAGTTTTATTAACTATATTTATATTATTTTTAATTTATATTTCTGTTATTTGTATCTTTATTAATATTTTATTTTAAATAATTTTTTTTTAATATTAATATGTATTTATTATCGAATTATTTTTATCCGAATGATTTGAAATATATTTTGAATTTCTGTTTGTTTTGTTTATTCAGTTTACTTCAACAATGCTGTACGATCCAGTTCGCAAGAAAGAATCCTCCCCCACATTTCAAGTTGAACGTGAAACCTGTTTGACATACTTTTCACAATGGAACGAAGCTGATCAAGTAGATTTTGTTGAACAACTTTTGTCACGCATGTGCCACTATCAACATGGTCACATAGATGCGTTTCTTAAACCAATGTTACAGAGAGACTTCATTTCTTTATTACCGAGTAAGTATTATTTTCTTTAATATTCCCTTCGAATAAAGATTTTATATATGTATGTACATATGTACATAAGTGCATATACAGATATGTATGTACAAAAATCTTAGAAAATATAATTAATGCCTGACTAACCTAAAGGATGGAAATTTTATCAGTAATATAATATATCAAGTTTAATGTTGTAAATAGACAAGAAATTATAAATTGTGTCCATAGGGTCATTGCAAATTATATAAAAAAACAAATACCTAAGGAAATCGTTGTGTTTTACTTTGACTAATTGATAATCTACAGGATTTATGTAAACCTAGGTTAGAAACAAAAATCTTCATTCAATAACCTTGTGACAGACAAATATTTCACCTTCACTGTTCCTAACTAAAGAACTTCTAATCACACCTTTTTTTTTGGAAGAAGAAACCCATACCCACCCAGCACAATATACATTTGTATGTACATATAAATAATAACAAAAAAATAATTCCTTATATACTGTATACGTACATACCTAAAATATATTTTCTGTATATACAAAATACAGTCAATTTTATTTTGTTTTCAAATGTTTTGTTTCTGATGTAAAAAATCAATGAATTAATAATGTAATTAAAAGAATTTTTAGTTCCTTATATTTAATACTAAATAAACTTTATTTTAAACAAAAATATTTATTTTATTTTCTTCCTTTTTAATAAATATTAACCAAATACTGGTTAATTTCGTAGTGGGCCATTTTCACTGTGAGCCACTGTAAATCTTATGTTTTTGTATGACTCAGAATTTGCATATCTCTAGAGAAATGTTTTAATTTGTTTACGAGCAAAATAAACATGCTTGTTTAGTAGTTTTATTGTTTAATGCATAACCAATACTTTAAACAAATAATTTTTGCGCTTTCCGAAATATATAAAATTTTTAAAATTTTTGTGAAAATTGCTCAATTTCAATATGTAATATGTGTTCTAAAATTCGAATTTAATTCTTAAACACATTTTTCAATGTTTGAAATGTTTTCATATATGTACAGCTGTATATTTTAATTATTTTCAATGTTTAGATGACTAAGTAATTGCAATTTAGCGCGTTTTCGGAATGTTCGAAAAATTCGAAATTAATTTCGAAAGTTTAAAAATATAATCCTTTGCACTTTAAACGGTTTTATTTTTTTAAGAACCATTTTCGAAATTCGAAGTGCTTCATTTACTTTATGCCTATAAGTACCCTATGATTTATGGAGAAAGGCGCTGAGGAAGAAGAAAAAATGTATTTTTCCGTACTTTCTTTGGAATGGACCATGAAGAATAAATGCACCTAACTAAACGAAAAATCTAAACTAAATTGAGATAAAATCACCTACGACTCCAAAAACAATAAATCGTCATTTAAAATGTTTTCAAGGTGGACTTGTCAATTTATTTTTACGTACAGCTCAATAAAAACAAGTGAAGAGTAACCTGTAACAGTATTCACTACCGGTATCATTACTGACGCACTGTTTTCATAGAGCGATTCGATTTTCTGAGATTCTTTTCTTCGATCAACCACATGAAAATGTCTTCATAAAAATGAATTATGTATATGTATTATATTTGAACGTTTATTTGTACTACAGCAGCAATGTAAAAATTTTGGGTTACACCTCAATTAATTTGAGTTCTTTGTTTTATTTTAAATACAATATTCGTAAATATGTACTATTTCCTGTTGATCCCTTAAGGATCATAGGGTCATTGTTTAATATTAATGAGAAAATAAATTTAAAAAAAAAATCCAAGTGCTTTTAATAATGTAATCAAATCAGTCGAAATGCAGAATATGCCGATAAACATTGATTTTTATCAGTAAAAGAAAAAGTGTATATTTTTTGCACACCATATTATGACTCATTTCATGGTTTATTTATTTTTAAAATAATTTAAAAAATTACATGATTGAAATGGTGCTAAAAAAAATTACATGTTATTTTTATTTAAATTTACAAGGCATTTTAGTTTTTCAACATCTAATATCACTATGAAATCATGCTTAACAAGGTGTTTCATTTTTTTGTATCGCTTTTTTGCTTTTAGAGGCAATTTATGAATTATTTTCGTCATAAATTGTAAAAAAGAAATCTCTGCGATGAATGTTTATGTAAATACATACATACATGCATATGTTGCTAAACCATACTTAAAAAAGAAGGATAGAGAAATAATTGTTGTGCACAAAATTGCTTACTTTTAATTTTTTCTTAAATTCCGTGGCAATAGGACGAGTCATGCAAAATACTGCGTTATGACAAATTAAGACCGTATGCTTATCAGAAAAATAAACAATCTTTTAAAGTACAAGAAAAAATGGAATTTTTGAAACAATTTGTGGTGTCGCTAAAGTTTTTTTTTTTTTTTTTTTTGATGATTTGATACTTGGAAATATCATTTAATTAACATATTGCAAAAAAAAAAAATTACGCTACAAAATATTTCTATTGCTCTTGATTAGTTCAGTTAATGTTCCAAGTTTTTGTAAATTCAAAATGACAAATTAAGATCTTCTTTCTATGCGCTGATTTTACAGTTCCACTGCAACAGGTAAAAAATTAGAAAAACTTTAGATGTACATACATATGTATTGAATGAATGTGGACAGCAACCTGCTAAATACATCCTCAAAATGGTGGGAGTGTTACTAGCGCTAATGCAGGATAAAAATTCATTTCTATAATTTGTTAACGACGACAGTGGGCCTTAATAGGTCAACGGAACCTACATAGGTTAAACTTCTTAATGAAATAAGAAATTCGAGTTTTTAATTTCTAATACATCGATTGACAAACACTTGTTGTAAGCTTAACTTGTGATCTGATACTTAACGACGTATGCCAACTGATTGGAATCGCCTGTATTCGTTAAAATGCTTTATAGACAGTAGAATGCTGTGACTTACTCTATAATTTTACTTTTTTATTTTATTTATTATTTTTATTTTAAAACCAAACATTGCTTAAGTATGCCATAGGGACAGCTATCATCTGAATACTCTAGGTTCTTAAGTTGTTGGTTGAGATCCCAATCGATGCCTCTATTTACTATAGCGTTAAGAACTCTAACATCTAGAATACACATATATAACAGCCACAAAATTGCTGTCTAAACCATTCCGTTGGTTTTATCGGAGGCTCCAATGGTTCGGAGGCTCCTTTACACATGCGAAAGCATTGCATATCTAAACACACGTTCTTTGGGAACAGATGCCAACTTGTTCTAGTCTAAGGCTCTTAACGGCTTTAAGTTGCTTGCATTTTTTTCTCTTATGCGTAATGATTCACGTGAAAGTGAGTAATTGCCCTTTGGTTTTACAGTAGAATTTATCAAGTGTTTCTGAAATTAGTAGTACAAATTCTCAGTGGTTCCAGCAGATTCTTCGTTCAAAGAAATTATGGAGTGTATTTGCCAAAATTTGCTTATAACTAGCATAGCCAGATAACAATGCTAATGTATTCCAAACAATAATTAACCGAGTTGAAGTTGGATTTTTTTTTTATTAAATAGACTTTATCTATTATTTTAAGCATAGGTGTGCATTTAATAGACATCCCTAAATCTAAAGCTCATTATTTCCATTAAATTTTTTATTATACATAGCTTTTATTATGTAGTGTAACTTTATCATTATGACTTGTATGTTGTGCTGTTTAGCCATTATATGTATATTGAAAGAAAGTATAGCGCAAACAAAGAAACAACAGACATAACAAAAATCTTAAATTTGAAAAGAAAAAAAAATAAATAAACTTTTCGTAACACACATACATACATACATACATACATACATATGTACGTGTACTTAGTGACTACCACTACACCTTAGTTTAAGCCAAATTTTTAAGAGCATAAGCTTTGCCATCCATCTATTCCGCCAGTTAGAGTTTAAGCGTTTACAGCGTCTTCGTTGTAGTACATCATTACTAATATATAAGCCGAGAATAACTGGTTTACTACAGATGAAAAAAAAATTATTTATTTTATATTTTTTACGTCTTTTTCCTCTTTTCTGATGATTCAAACCTAGAAAGGAGGTTGAGTAAAATTTAAAAAAAAAATCAAAACTACCTTCTGCTTTGCCTTTTTCTTTTCGGCATAGTCTTAGTTGATTCTCTAATCACAAAAATTGCCGAAATTTTTATTTCTAACAAAATAATTGCGTTTTCTCTTTTCAGTTTTCCTTACTTATTCTATTTCTACAAAATGTGGAAGTTATCAGGTTTAACTATTCAAATGTCATTACAATCCAATCCTAAAAGTGTCTTCTTTTGTTAAAAAAAAAACAACTCACTGTCATAGTGTAGTTTTATTATTAGACTCCTGTCATTTTCTTCTGCGTCCGCCAAACTGCTAATGATATAAAGTTCAAATTTTTTTAATAAATAACAATCTGCTGCATTATTCACAAGTCGAGGCAACAATATTGATTTATTGCAATTGACTTCAAGCACAACAACCGTTGTTAATGAATTAAGTAATCTAAGCGTGTATCGAACCATTAAACAAATCAAAATTCAGAGGAAAAATAATATCATGAAAACTATTTCGAATGGTTATTGCTTTGTTATAGATTACGATGAATTCGAGCCTTTACCGTGAAATCAATTGACAAAAAGTCTTAGTGGATCTGCTCCCAAGGCTGATAACAGAAAGCGCGCCGTGACCTCATAACCTACTTTGTAGCATGACATACTCTAATGACCAAAACCTTTTTCAGAGAACAATTTCCAATTTTTTTTTTTATTGCAACTACATAATTGGCCATTACAACCCTTCAGTCAGGATTACGGTCTAGCTTCTCACACCACTTATGTTGTGTGCCTTAATTTTATACTTGAGTAGCGGGACCTACAGTTTAAAGTCGACTCTGAACGACAGATTTTTGAGAAACTTTTCATGGCAAGACTTTGCCAGAAATCTGCTGAGAGGAAGTCGCCGAAGAAATGTTTTTATATTTTCATTTTGATGTCTGACGTGGGGTTTGAATCGTGGCCTTACGTCTAATAAGCCAACACACTACCTACTACACTACGGTGACTTCATTTTTATTACAACTATGATTACCATATTCTCTGGATATTAGCTTAAAGGATAATTCCATTTGGTCCATTTTTAAGACAGCAAATGCTTTGAACATTTCCTTACACTGCGAATAGTTTTCTGAGATTTGCCTACCATCAGAACACATCCATGCAGTTAATGAAACTTTATTCAAAGCTGACTCATGTCCTGACCTAACCTAACCTGGCTTGAGGTTAAATATAAAAAAATAAGTTTGGAACCTTAGAAACGCAATGAACACTTAAAATTTGTGTATAGCAAATAAATTGCACATGTTGGCTGAAAGTGAATGGAACTGGTATGCTTAAGAATGGTAATGAAAAGAAAATGCGGCTGGATTGGGCGCAATTTCAGGAAGGGTAATAACCAACCAAATCTGCTTTGTGCTCTCGAATATAATCCTCTCAGGGTGGAAGAGAATTGTACGTGTGTAAATAATGGAACATTAACAATTTTATTAACAATCGGAGGCAGATTTTAATAATAATTATGAACTACGCAATTGTATAAATCTGTATTTAGCATTAATTGTTAATACCGTCCAAAGAGATAAAAAGAGTTTGTTTGATATTTAGGTATTTAAAAAAGCGTTAAATATATTGTAATTTACAAACGCATAGAATTTTTTTGTGTGTTAAGAATCATATCCAAATACTAGTTTTGGGTTATTCTGAAACTTAGCACTTTTTAAAATCACATACGCATTCAAATGATTTTCTTTTTTATTCGTAGCTAAGTATACATAGAAGCAAAATTTAAGTAATTTTATTAAAATATGCGTATTTTGTTATATTTTACGTCGATGATATGTAAATATTGCTGAATTTTTGTTTGTATTGTTAACACATACATATACGTATGTATGTACATATGTATGTATGTATGTTTTTTAAAATCGAAACTACATTGTTTAATTCTACATTTTGTTAGTTTATTATTGGCTGTTGTAAGTAAGCAAACAGCGTTGAGAGAGTTGAATACAGTACATATCTACTTATGATTGTTATTTTAAATTAGGTTAAACGTGATTTGACTTCTTTTGTTGTTCGCATGTTACAGTAATCATACAGATACGATAGAAAGACATTCATACTTAGATAGATACTTTATGTACTTTAGAAGAGTGAATGTTGGTTGAAATTTGTGGTAACTAGAGTGAAAGATTTTTCTATTTTTTGTTTGTTTAGGAAGTATTACGTATAACAGAAAACTGAATTTATGAACTAATTTATAGAAATTAGGACAGGTTTTTCTTTTTTACCAAGTGTGCTGACTAAATGGAAAGTTCATTTTGATGTATGGCATACCCAAAACAGATAAAACTTAATTTAAAAATCAAATAAAAAATTTTAAACATATAGTAGATCTACAACCAATCCCTATCCTTAGAATTTTACATATCTTTATAGGTGTTCATCAAATCTATCTATCTTTGCGACAATAAGAGCCCTATTGGCGCTTGCGCTATGCTATGGATCCAGTTGATATCATTTCTGTTGATATTCTTTGGTAGTCTGTTTAGAATATGACTGATTCAGTTCCACTTAAGTTTCCTTATGTCAGCTGCAACTAGCAGATGCATTATTCTTCGGAAAAATTGGTTAGCAAACACCTGCAACAACTGGATATCTTTCGAGTTCATTGTTATATGTTTCATAGCTACAAAAGTAGGTTTTAATGGTATTTATGTATATACGAATATTCTAGCTTTCACTCGACTGAAAAATATCATCGTTAGAACCGCCTTTTTGTTCTCCGATGTTAAATAGTATACATATGTATATAAGTATTTAAATAGCAATAGAGTGCACATCTTCCAAGAGGTGATTGTTATCTTGCTTGCCAATGCCAAACTTATTACCAACGTCGTGTGTAATATTACCAAACTCCGTCTGCGTAATTAAGACCCCTTAGATTTCCATGCAAGCCGCACTTTTTACCTTTGCCATCCTGCATTGCTCTAGTCTTAATGGAGTCAAAAGGGCACATGTTTAGTGTACTTCAACGACCTAGTTTCTACAGAAAAGACAACGCAGGCAACAAGTTAGCAAACAAGAAGGTGTATATTTCTCCATCATTCTAAATACATATCCCAAATAAATTAAGTTCGTTTTACTACATTTTATATTATAAATTTGATTTCAACTCCAAGTTTATTAATTTAAAAATTTTTAGCACATTATACCAGATACGTTAAAACATTTCTTTTCCTTTCTCTCTTTTGTTGTTATAGAAAAAGGTTTGGATCATATTGGCGAAAATATTTTATCATACTTGGATGCAGACTCATTAAAAGCTGCTGAATTGGTGTGCAAAGAATGGCTGCGTGTTATATCCGAAGGCATGCTATGGAAAAAATTGATTGAACGTAAAGTTCGTACAGATTCGCTATGGCGTGGGTTGGCGGAGCGACGTGGTTGGATTCAATATTTATTTAAGCCACGTCCCGGTACTACACACAGACCTCATTCTTTCTATCGGGCATTATTTCCTAAAATTATGAATGTAAGTACATACATAGTTCGAATCACAAATACACATTTTGTGTGGAAAGTATTTCTATTTATGTGTTTCTATTATTTTTCGCAGGACATTGAAAGTATTGAAAACAATTGGAGAACAGGTCGTCATATGCTGCGTCGTATTAATTGTCGTTCTGAAAATTCTAAAGGTGTTTATTGTCTGCAGTATGACGACGTTAAGATCGTGTCAGGCTTACGTGATAATACTATAAAAATATGGGATCGTACGGATTTACAATGCGTTAAAGTATGTGATTTATGCTTCATAAAGTAACACAATTTATTTTTTCCTGTTTTCTTCTTCTTTTTTTCTCAGACTCTCACTGGTCATACTGGTTCAGTTTTGTGTCTTCAATATGATGATAAAGTCATTATCAGCGGTTCATCCGATTCAACGGTACGCGTCTGGGACGTTAACACAGGAGAAATGGTCAATACTCTTATACATCATTGCGAGGCCGTTTTACATTTACGCTTTAATAATGGCATGATGGTTACCTGCTCTAAGGATCGTTCAATTGCTGTTTGGGATATGACTTCGCCAAGTGAAATAACATTACGTCGCGTATTGGTGGGTCATCGTGCTGCTGTCAATGTTGTTGATTTCGACGAGAAATATATCGTTTCCGCCAGTGGTGATCGCACAATTAAAGTGTGGTCAACATCATCCTGTGAATTTGTGCGCACATTAAATGGTCATAAGCGTGGTATTGCATGTTTGCAATATCGCGATCGTTTAGTCGTCAGTGGTAGTTCAGATAATTCAATAAGGTATATGCTTTCAATGGTTTCTAGTATGTTTTTAAAGCCAATGATTTTATAAATATTATTTGCCTTAGACTCTGGGATATAGAATGTGGTGCTTGCCTACGTGTGCTTGAGGGTCATGAAGAATTAGTACGTTGCATACGTTTCGACTCTAAACGTATAGTTAGCGGCGCCTACGATGGCAAAATCAAAGTATGGGATTTAGTAGCAGCCTTGGATCCTCGAGCACAATCTAATTCATTATGTCTTAATACCTTAGTGGTAAGTTTTAAAATAAAGAGAAAATTCAATTGAGAACTTATTTTAACATATTCATTCTATTGTTTATTAGGAACACACTGGGCGCGTTTTTCGTTTGCAATTCGATGAGTTTCAGATTGTCAGCAGCTCACATGATGATACTATATTAATATGGGACTTTTTAAATTTCACACCAAATGAAAATACAACTGTTCGCACACCTTCACGTAAGCTATACTAAACAATATCAAATTTCAGAAGCTAGTAGGAAGATTTGAGTAAAATTTCGTATATCTTTTTCATGTATTTTTAGCTGCTCTTATGGAACATTAACAATTTGTAAAAGATCAATTGCTTACTACTACTACACATAACGGTTCTACTGTTTGCGGCAATTCTAGAAAGACGTAACACATGTTATGTGTGTGCGATTTTCGTTTTGTAAGCAGCATTGTTATGATTGAACAAACAATTATATGTATTCCGTTACACTTGCGCAACCGATCTCTCCCCCATTTAAGCTCTGGTAAATTCATTAAACAAAAACTAAACAAAACTTCTCTTATCAAGAAATTGAAGAAATTAAATCACGTTGTCCAGTTATAAAGAAGAGTGTATACAAAAATAAAATTACTATAAAAATTAAACTTGTTTAGTTTCTTAAGGCTTTAAGGATAATAAATGATAAACAACAATATCCAAGATATAATAATTGAGCAGTTTAGCTTCAAATATAATATATATATACATATATATTTACAGTATACATATATACACATATTCAAAATTCATTAAACAAATAATTAACGCTCAAACTCAATAACAACAACATTCATTATCTTTAACAAAATCATTAAAAGTCGACGATATCTAAATTTTGAAAATTAAAAACAAACGGAAAATGTTTAATGTAAATCGTATAAATTCATAAATCCCCCAGAACATTACCTTTTTGCAGCATTATTAATTTAAAGTAAAAATAATAAATGTAATAAAACAACAAACAACAAACCCTCAATCCTATAACCCAAAATATGAAAAAAGGAGACAAGTTATATAAACTTATTATTAAAATATATATTAGACAACTTTTAAACGATTCAGAAAAACAAAAAGGGGAAAAAATACAAATAAAAATTGTTTAAATATTTATATTTAAAAATAAATCATAAATTTATTTATAAAACAAAAAATTATATACATATAAAAGAAATATAAACGACAATTGATATACATATACATACATATGTATGTATGAATTTAGCTTAAAAGAAAAAAGATGAATGACCACAAATTACGTTTATTTCGCAAATAGCTTGCATGTATTTTGTTTTCTATTTTTTTTTATTCAATTCTTTTTTTTAATAATTGAGATCTTCCACATTTCTAATGATATTCATAAACAATTCATTGTTTTGATTTATGAAACGTTTCTTTCGAAGATTTTCTATAAAATTTGTTTACATATTTTATAAATCAAAATTATTGCAATGTAAACAAGACTTAGATTTTTTATTTAAGTGATTTAGCTTTGTTCCCTTTTTTAATTATTTTTTACAATAATCATGATTTAAATCGTTGTATTTAAATGTATAACTAATTACTGTTGCTATGTTAAAACAAAGCATTTTTTCTCTCATTGAACTAAACTTATTTATATCAGTTAAATAGGGAAGCGACAATTATTTAATAATAACACTTTATCTACATTTGCGATGGGTATAATTTAAATTAACAAAATTCTCAGAAATTATGAATAAAATTATAATTGTAAAATAATGGTTAAGCAGTGCAAAAAAAAAAGTGGGAATGATAGATAAAAATGTAAATGAAAACAATTTTGAGATTTAAAATCTTGAAAAGAGAAATATATACAAATAGCCTTGTTATAGACAGACAAAGTTTAGTTGTAGCCAGTTTGAACATTGTATAAAAAAAAAAAAAAAGACACGTCAGTTTGTAATATTTTTGAATTATTTTTTTTTTAATTTTGGGTGAAGGAAATTATAGTGGATTCACCTATGTTTTTATAATGTATGTTCTTGAGAATAAGAAATGTTTTTTACGAACGATTCTAAGCTAGAATTGTTTTAATTGTATACTTTGTCTTATAATTTATTTTACTTTATTTTTTCATATAAAGTTGAATGGTATTATCCATATGATAGATACAAAATTTGTATGTGCATTAAGATTGTCGTTTTTTAAGAATCGAGTTATTCTCTGCATGAATTAATTCATTGTTCGCAAATTGTCTAGAAAGTTTTGATACTTTGATATATCTGTTGCAAAACTTCTGATTGTTTTATTTGAAAAGCATTTTAAATTTGTGTGTGAGCGTATTATTTTTTCACAGCAAATTTACTTTTATTCTGCAATAAAAAAAATTATTTAAAGAGAAAAAAGTAAACTGGAGTTTTTAGAATTTAAAAGGGAGAGTTTCATTAAATAAGAATTCGACATACATATGCTATGTTAGTTGATTGACACTGTATTTCATTTAGAAATTATGTACCGATTGTGAAATTTCGAAACTACATACATATATAGAATCTCTATGCTATAACATGCTGTAAGCCCATTTTTAAATATTGTTTAAAATTACTTTAAGAAAATAATTATTTTCTTTTGTATTTTCTGATAGAATGATTTTCAAAGCCTTTGAATAGTATTTCAACATGCCATGCCAACAAGCTTAAAAACAGTGAATTCTTTTGGCGCAGACTATTAAATTTTTAATTTTAAAAGGAGCAAAGATTTTAAGCGAATTTGTTATAAGGACTTTGATTATATTTTCGGCATGCAAACGAATGATAACATATGTCAGTTGAAGCCGTTCTTTTTTAATTCAGTTATAAAGTAATTTTCGCTGAATAAATTTTAACTAAGTGTGAATTTTAAAAGATTTTTTTATTTTGAAAAATTTTTCTAGAAGAAATTAAATCATATTAGGGGCAAAACGTCCTAAATTTTGTCAATAAAATTGTAAGTCTTATTTGGAAGAATTTTAGTTGTCTGTGGATCTGTAAACAATTTGAATTTTTTTTTTTGGTATGAGCGTCTTACGTTTTAATGAGCTATATATGTAGCATACATAAACAATTATGTATTAGAAAATAAATAATAATAAAAGTTAACTTAATTATAAATACATATATACCATACAATAAAAAAGAAACATTGTTGAATTGTTTAACGTAACAACCGTATGATGTACTTGGAAAAAGGACAGACAAGTTGTACATAAGAGACGACTATGAAAATGAAATTTATTAAATTTTTTGAAGTTTGTGTGAATATTGTCGTTGGAGCAAATATCGTATTTGCGTTAAAATTAATTAAATTTATTTTTATTTAGGTATATTAAATTTAAATCGTTCAAAAAAACTTAGCAAAAGCTGATTATGATTTTAATTTAATCATTTCAAAGATTGGGTGAATTTCATTACATTTCGTAGAACAAAAAAAATTATTGGTTTGCCTTTTATCATTAGCTTAATTTACTTTGGAATTTCAAATTCATTTCTGTATATCTTTTAATTACTAGATATAGTGTGTATTAATCTACCTGTATTTGTGCAAATAACAAGAATTAAATTTGTTTTTCATTTATTTTGAAAACTATAAAACGAAAAACTTTAAACAATTTTTAAGAGAGAATGCGTGCAAGAAATGAAAAAATAAAGTTAGTTTTTAGCTACAAACATTTGTTTTATTTGAAAACCCGTTATTCAAAAAGTAAAAGCTATCGAATTAAGAAGCCCCAAGTAGTATCAATAAAAATCTGAAAATTTAGATTTTTACATCGATGGTAAGCATTTATTAAAAACCATTACATCAAAATAAAAATATATATGTAGGTATATATATATAAAATTAAAAAAATATATATATTGTTAACTTCTCATCTTTACAACTTCTTCCCTATTGACCACTTTTGATTGTAGTATTTTATTTGCTACCGTTAAATACAACTCTGTTGGTAAAGTAATTCATTCTTATTCATTCATAATAGGTACTTTGGCATTAATAACTCGTTACTTTCTTGACACTAGTGTACAGCCAAACATCACAAAATTTTCTCCGAATTGTCCAAATGAATCTGTGTAAAAAGTGTTATAAGTTAAAAGTTTAATTTTAAAAATTATTGAACATGTTATTAAAATACTTATTAGCATTCGAAAAATTTTGAAAATCAAAAAAGTTATTAATATACAGCCAATATATGTATTTATTTAAATAATTTGTATGAATATGCAACGAAAAGAAGAAAAAAACAACGTAGACAAAGCACCCTCATAAAAACAGAAGAAAAGAGTATTGAAGCAGAGAGTAAAATTGACAGCGACAGCGAGGTTGACTGAGAAACATTGAACAACAACAGCAACGTCGAAAAAAGAACGTAAATTGAATAAAAAGAAATTGAGAAAGAAGAAAGAAAAGTTGGTTGTTTTGTTGTGTGACCAAGTAAAGTGTACGAAAAGAAGTTAATAGTGTGTTTGTGTGTTCTATTCAAAAAGAGAGAATAAAAAAAATTTTTATTTAACGACCTAAAAAAACTTTTTTCTTGGCTTTAACAGAGAAACTCATTACGAATTCTAAACATGGATGATCCCAGTATACAGGATAAGGAGCGGTATGCTAGCCGCGAAAATCATTGCGAAATAGAACGTAGAAGACGTAACAAAATGACGGCTTATATCACGGAACTATCGGATATGGTACCGACTTGTAGTGCTCTGGCCAGGAAGCCAGATAAACTAACTATACTACGTATGGCCGTTGCCCATATGAAAGCACTTCGCGGTACTGGCAACACTAGCAACGATGGCACTTACAAGCCTTCTTTTCTAACAGATCAGGAATTGAAACATTTGATTTTGGAGGCAGCAGATGGCTTTCTGTTCGTGGTATCTTGTGATTCAGGTCGTGTCATATATGTTTCAGATTCTGTAACACCAGTTTTAAACTACACTCAGAGTGATTGGTATGGCACAAGTCTTTATGAGCATATACATCCGGATGACCGTGAAAAAATAAGAGAACAACTATCAACCCAAGAATCGCAAAATTCTGGTAGAATTTTAGATTTGAAATCGGGAACCGTTAAAAAAGAAGGTCATCAATCATCGATGCGCCTGAGTATGGGCGCACGTAGAGGTTTTATTTGCCGCATGCGAGTGGGCAATGTCAACCCGGAGTCAATGGTGGCTGGCCATTTAAATCGCTTGAAGCAAAGAAACTCTTTGGGGCCTTCCAGAGATGGCACTAATTACGCTGTAGTTCATTGCACAGGTTATATAAAAAATTGGCCGCCAACTGAAATGTTTCCTGGCGTTCCCATGGATCGACATGTAGATGATGATATGCATGGGTCACATTGTTGCTTAGTAGCTATTGGCCGTTTACAGGTTACATCTACAGCTTCAAATGATATATCAAATTCCAACAATCAGTCCGAATTCATTACACGTCATGCTGTTGATGGCAAATTTACATTCGTTGATCAACGCGTGATAAACATATTGGGCTATACACCGCCAGAACTGTTGGGTAAAATATGCTACGATTTCTTTCATCCTGAGGATCAGTCTCATATGAAGGAGAGTTTTGAAAATGTACTCAAGCAAAAAGGTCAAATGTTCTCTTTAATGTATAGAGCCCGATCCAAATCTGGGGAGTACATTTGGTTAAGGACACAAGCATATGCCTTTCTTAATCCGTATACGGATGAAGTGGAATATATTGTATGTACGAATAGTTCGAACAAATCATCATTGCATGCAGGTACCGGGGGTCATGACAACAATAATCCTGAACAATCTGAACATGTTTATATTGCGCCTGGTGTTGATTACACTTTACAAGCCAGACGTGATGTAGCACCTTCATCTGGAGCACATGATCCAAATATTTATGGTACGCATAATATGCTAAGTGCTACAGGAACCCATCCACCACTTTTAACTCAGGCAGCAACGCAACCACCGCCTCCAAATGTACAAAGACCAGCTTCTACACAAAATCCAATACCGTATACATACGACACTACACACTCACCATTGGCATATAATACCGCTCCAGGAGGAGGACCTTCACCCGACACTGCCCACATGGCAAAAATACCCAAATCTAACGCGTCTCCAACATCGCAAGCAAGCAACTGGCCACTAAGACCACCACCGCCTCAACAACAGCAACAACAACCCGTCACAGAAGGCTATCAATATCAACAGACCAGCCCTGCCAGATCACCCAACGGCCCAACATATACCCAATTAAGTGCCGGCAATGGTCGACAAGCACCTACATACCAAACGGGTCCCTCAAATGCAACATCAACAGCTATGTGGGATTGGCAAAACGCCCAACATGCCCCACACGTAGCTCATCCACATACGGCCATACATCCACATAGTCATCCCCATGGTACACATCCACATGCTCATGTGCCTGGGCAGGGTCCACCACAGCAAGGTCAAGAAATATCCGAAATGTTACAAATGTTCGATCCAAGTACAGCTGTACAATTTGAAGATCTTACCATGAATATGTTTAACTCCCAATTTGAGTAAGAAAATAATATTTTATAGTAAAATCTAAAAGAAAACAAATGGTAAATTAGAATAGAAAACAAAAACACTAACAAAATGTATATTTAAAATCATTTAATTACTACATACTGTTTCATACATATTGTTTCAGTTAAAGCAATGCACGTATAAAATTATCGCGAATAAGGAAAATATAAATGCAAATCAAGATTTTTTTTTTATTTCCTTCATTAAAGAAATTGTTTACAAAAAAAATTTGATAAACGTAAGCATTTTTTAATACAAATTTTGAACTTCTTTAATTAAGGAAGTATATCAAAGTAATTAACACAATAAGTGTAAAAATTACACAATGCAATACAATAATTTCAATATCATAATCTCACAATATTTATGAATAGTTGTCAAGATCGCATGTAAAATGATAATTTCAATATACGTATTCTATTTCTTTTTATATGTAAAATTAATGGGAATTCGAATAATCTTTATTAACAGTCTGTCAGCTTTGTTTGGACTGTGCTAATTCTTTTATATACAGTGCAGTTCTACTTCCGAGATATTGAAATATCTATATTTGCCAAAAGCATTTTACCAATTTGAAAAATATCATTGATTTTCTCTTTCCCATATTTATTTATTTTAAAGCTAACTTTCAAATGTCCTCAGTCCAATTTGTCGATTTTTCTCTGTGGCTTTGATTGTGCATTGGATAATAAAGTGACATTGTGTACATACGTCAAGTTTTGGGATGAAGGCTTATGATGATGCCAATGTTCTCTCTATGTCTTACAGCAATACATAATCAAGCAAATGTTCTTTGTATTTCACAATTGAACTGATTAAACCATTGTTTACTGTGATTCCTATTGCATTATTCATGTGGCGTTATAATTTTAAAGCTCCTGTTTGCTTATTTATAGGTACCTGGTTTAATATTCTTGGCTAAATTTGCATTGTCATACTATTGAAAATTCATTTCATCAATATGTGGTACATGTCAAAATAAATCAATTTTATTGCCTTCTCGTATGATTAGGAAATAATTTGAATCATGAATCTTTAAAACAATTGTACAGTTAAATTATTGCAAGGGGTTCTTATTGTTTATTCCATTTTCAGCTAATATTTTCTTTAATATATCTGCGAACATGATCCTGTCCTATCTTTATCACTTCGCAAGTTAAAAAGTTTTCTACCGCTCCCTTAAAGTTTTACAAAAACTATATATTTTCATCTTAGATATTCATAAAACGGCCTTGTTTTTTTTTCAATTACTTTGAAAAGTGAAAACGCAATGACCTTTTTTTATTTTTTTTTATTAATGGTTTCTTTTGCCCGATGCAGCACTTTTTAAAATGTTTTGCATGTTTTTTTTATTGTTTGTTAAACTGTCCAGTATTTCCCATTATTTTTTAAATCTAAACGAATAATCGAAATATACATTCGCTTTTTCTGCATTGTAAAGTTAAAGAATTGTGAAAGTTTGACACTTTTATATATAAATTTTTAGCATTGTTAGCCATTTCTAAAGCAACGAACAAAATTTAGTTTTATTAAAAATTATAAAATAATTTGGCGCAATAAAAATGTATCAAATAATGATAACAAAAAAAATAAAAATTAAATTGTCTTAAAGTTAGAATTAATAAATATATTTCACAATTTAGTTATTAAGAGAAATTATATACATACATACATACATACCCATAAAATAAATTTATTTACGTAAGTCTGTCTAATTAAATACACTTTAAAATCAACAATTGTACATTTTTATTATAATTTTTCAAAAATAAAAAAACTTTATAACTGCAAAATTTTAATAAAAAAAAGGGAGAATTAAATTGTATTACTTCTATAGGCAACAGGGTTGGACAGAACAAAACATTAATAGAAACAACATTAACAATGAAATATTTCACTGTAATAACGGTATGAAACGAAAAGTAACCGCCAATGAACAATAAAACTCAGCCAGAAGTCAGTAAGAAATACATATCATCACGCGTATGTGGCTTGTATGTATGATATATAGCCTGAGCAGGAGATCAGTTATAATAGCAATTTTTGTCATATCTGGCTTTTTTGGACGCAAGCAGTTTCAGCAAAAATACTTACATACATACTCACTTAAAGAGAGAAAAGCCTGCATATGTTCTGTCAAATTAGAATGTTATTTAGAGATGTCCGGCTTAACTCGTGTTTGATGTTGGTATGGTATCCTTCCATATACCAAAGTCTACAATGAAATTATATTTAAGGCCGATTAATGTTTCGAACTTCATGTATTTGAACTTCAATAAGTTTTAATTAGGTAAACAAAACGTTTAATAATTTATGTTTTTGAAAATGTTATCCGAAAATCGTCCTCGTCGTTACTGAAAATATTTTATAAATTATAATTCTATATTTTATTTTTTTAGCAAAAATTTTAAAATTATAATTTCTCTTTTCGTAACAAAACATCTTCTTCTAATTTTTCTTATTTTTCTCTATCAATGTCACAATTTGTATCAGACGTTTGAGCTTCTCCATCTAAGTTTTGGAAATTACGCAATGCTCTCTTATAGTCACGAAATCTTGGACGTTTGACGGCAGATGGAATTTCTGACTCGCTTTCACTGGTAGTTCCTCCAGTTCCACTACTTTGATAACTTTGTGTTTCTTCATATTCGAAATCGCTTTCCGATTGTGCTAATGCTGCTTCTTTACGTTTGCGAACATTTAGCCAGGCAGACATCATTTTATTCATGGCTGGTTTAAGTGTTTTAATCATTTCGATAGGCTTATTACACTGATCACTTTTGTTACGAGAATTATTTACTATATTTGAAACTCGATGCCATTGTAGTTGTGTTGCAGGACGCAGAGCTGCCAAAGCTTGTTCATCGGAAACACGTTTAAAATCTAACCAAGTCTAAAAAATATATACAATATAATATACATGTATACATAAATTAATGATTATGTTACTTACATTTACTTGGTCTTCAGTTTCTAAAATAGCTGGCATTCTGTGATGCAGCCAGGACATCTTTTTTGATGATTCAAATGTAATAACTGAATAGCTATAAATTTTGTCGCCATTTTCGTCTTCCCAAATATCGAATAAACCAGCCATTTTTAAAAGATTTATATTCTCGTCACTCCAAGTGTTGCGATCATAAATTTTAACTTGTTCCTTTTGGGACATATACAGTAAAAATGCAGCTCTTTCGGAGGGTTTTGCCGATTTGGTCGTTTGCCATTCATAAAAACCTTCACACAAAATAACACAACGTTGACCGCGTTTGAAGGGACCTCTATATAATTTGGATTCTAACATATGTTCTAAGCGACAATTATTTGTTGTTAATCCATGTTTCCGACAGTCTCCTTTATGCCAAAACGGTATCATACCCCACATCATTGGCACAATTATACGGGCATTTTCAACATTTTTCGTGTCTTCCTCCTCACAAAAATGTTTCGCCGATACAAGTACGGGTGTAACGTCTGTAGGTGCAATGTTATAAGAGGGTTTATATTCAAGACCACTATTGAACTCCAAACGGTATTCTGGTTCTAAGAAAGCACTTTCTTCATTTTTATTCCGAACCTCACCATTGTCTTCAGTCTTTGTTTTAACTTCCTTTAATGTATCGCTGTTGGAAGTAAGCTTGTAACGACAAGCTTTTCTAACTTCACTAGGTTCCAAAGTCCTGCAATTATTTAAAAACAATTTAATATTAAACGTCTCAGGTTTATTTACAATTTATTTACTTACAAGCAAGTTCTACCACACATTTTTTTAAATTTGTTTACCAGAATCAAGACAAACTTTTATTGTAAAACGTTGCCAACTGTTTAAAATAAAATACAACTCTATAAATACAAGGAAATAACCAAAGTCGAGAGAAACATCAAAAACAATAAACAGAAGTGTTACAATACAATTGCAGCAACGGGGACAAACAAAAAGTATATTTTAAACACAATATAACATTTTAAAATCAAAAAGAATCTAAATTAAAATGGGAGATCGCTATAATATACATAGTCAACTGGAGCATTTGCAGAGCAAATACATTGGAACCGGTCATGCAGATACTACCAAATATGAGTGGTTGACGAACCAACATCGTGATTCTTTGGCCAGCTATATGGGTCACTATGATATGCAGAACTACTTTGCTATTGCTTTGAATGAAACAAAGGGACGAGTACGATTTGATTTAATGGAACGCATGCTGCAACCTTGTGGGCCACCGCCAGAAAAACCAGAAGAATAAAGTGTGCAGCAAAAATTTTAAAATAAGAAATTGTATGATTGAAGATGGCACTGTGAACAGTGTTGCTGAGTGTGGTTATTTCTAACAAAATCGTTCATGTGTAGATTTTCCGGATTTTGGTTATTCCTTTTGTTGCAAAAAATGTAATTTAATTATTGTGAACTAAACACAAATTAAATTTGAAGAAAATGGAAAAATAACTATGAATTTAACTTTGCATATTTTTTTCCTATTTTGGTGATTATTTTTTCAGACAAAATTTTTTGCTTCCTGGCAACACTGATGGTGCGAAAAATTCATTTGTTCGTTCAAAAAAAAAAATCAAACTTGTCCGGTTTGCTTAAATAAAAATTAATTCCATGCTGTTTAAGAAGAGTTTGTTTGTCTCACCGAGCAAAAGGGAAATGGAGGTGTAGTTATTATTGTAATTGTGGATAGTTGCTGCTGCACCTGCGCTCTTCGTTGTTGTTGAATTTTGGGTCTATAACGACGGACGGAGACGCATATTAATTAAAATAAAAAATAGCTTTCTTAATTTTTTTGTAAGTATGGTGAATTTTATTGTGGTGAGTTTCCAGCGTGGTGAGTTTTTACAAAATGTGGTGAATACATCGAAACTCGTTAAAGTGTCGTTATTCGAAATTACGCTGTATTACCATGGACTACATGTTGTGAATTGAACGGTATATGTCTAGGTTAAGTAAATTTCGCCTCTTCATTCACCGATATGCCTGGTTACCAGTATGAACTGTATTGCCATCAGTGTGGTTTGGATTAAGAATAATTAGTCTCGAATTGTGAAGTCACAAACACTGAATGAAAGATGTACACTTAACGAACTAGTGTTGCCATTCTGTCAGCAAATTCTATTTATGACACACCTAAAAAATTAAATTTAAATTATTTGTAAATAAATTTTTGAATAATTTGTCTTACTCTTTTGAACTTATTCAACGACAGAGTTTGTGGATATAAATGAATGGGGACGAAAGCAGAAAATTTTCCTTTCATAGTATGAATGAAGGACCTAAAGATTTGCTGCAAATTTAATATAAAAATAATGAACGATAAATTTAACAACAGGAAAAATTAATAAAAAAAATTGGTTATTATTTTCCCTTTTTGGTGTTTCTATTTCTGTAGTTGGTTAAAAAAAATTTATATTTCCTGGCAATGACGATTGTCAACACAGTTATCGACTGCTAATAGTTTTGATAGAGATGCCAGACAAAAAAAGCAAAATAAATTTTGCGATTTTGTTTAACTTTTATGATAGAACAGAGTATAATATATATTAAATCGACTGACTTTCGTTTCATTATATATATTTGTTATCATTTCAAAATACGGTAACTTCAACTAAATAAAACTAAATACTTATAGTGTTATTTAATTAAAAGAACATGATAAAGCGCTGTCAAATTTTAATATATTCCATTACCGCATTTTAATTGTCAATTTTTATTCAACAAAAAGTCTCTAAATGGCGTTCACCGTCTTTATTTAGAAGTCGTTTAGCAAACCTGCAAAAGAAGCTTCGGAGTCCCAAAGCTTACGGCGTTGGAACGCCGTCATTTTTGAGTCGGTCGGCTTGGATACACTGAATTCGTCTCGAAAATATTACAGAAAAATACAAATTGTTTTATTTTTACTTCTAAATTTTTGTTCATTTTTAATTTAAAAAAAGTCAAGATACATAAAAAAGAACTAAATAGATTTTTTCAAAAGTAACAACACATTTAAAGAAGTACGTGTAAAATATATTACAAAGATTTTCCATCCATAATAATATGCAAAGAAGCAATAGAGTGTGAACGAAAGAAAAGAAAAAAAAAATACATAGAAAAATCCGAAATTTTCACTTGTCATGACAATTTAAGTTTCAGAAAAAAAGAGAGATGTGTTCGAAATAAAGAAGGCAAAGATAATTAAGATGCATATATATGTATAGATAAAGGAAGGCACTGTAAAAAAGTAAAAAGGTTAACGCCATAAGTTAAATAATTTAAAGAAAATTATGTGTGTCGATAAAAAATTATTGGTAAAAAAGTGCAAAAAATAATGATTATTTAATAATTGCTTGATGAGTGTGTGTGCGTGTGGAGCAAAACTAAAAAAGTATAACATTTTTACCTTCGCGGGACATAACGACGGTGACCCAACCAACCAATTCAAGTTCGTTTATGCACGATTATATTGTTGAGCCCCCTTGCCTTCTAAGCGCATTGTTGTTCTCTCATGAAAAAATATTACCTTAAAATTAAATTAACAAAAAAAAAGAAATGGAAAAGAATATATATGTATATGTTTAAAAATGCGCCTCATTTTTATCATAAAAAATTATAATATTGGAATATTTAAAAAATGCCAAAAGAATTTTGTTAAGCAAAACAGAGTAAAGAAAGTATACAAAACAACAAATATGCAATTTTTGCATTTTTCAAGTTGTCTGTCTCTTTTCAACTAATTAGACAAAACAGTTAAACAAGAGAGCGTAATATCTCATAGGAAAAACAAGAGAATTTAATAAAAACGGAGTGAAGTTAATAATTCTCATTAATATTACAGAGTTGTATATAATTAGCAGCAGTTTCAATAGAATGTAATAAGAAAATATATCAAAAAATCACTAGCTAGATAGTTCCATTCATAATGTAATTAAATGTGTCTTTATATTCTTATTAATTTTTGTCTTATCATTCTATCATATAAAGCCAAAGACTTGTCGGCATCTAAAAACAGACATCGACGATTGTTGCGCCATTGATATCTATTAAATGTCTTCATGCAAAACTATCTAAATAAGGAAATATATTAACAATTTAAGCACTATTAGACCGATTAATTCATTATTTTATAAGTATTATAAAAATATTGTGTGAAATATGAAATGTGTCAAATGTTACTATTTGTATAAAAACATTATTTGATAATTGGACTTTTTTATTTTTTAAGTTAGCATCACTGAAAACTGAGAACGTCACCCGAGAGAATAAAAAGAAAAAGCAACTCAAAGAAAATATATTTCATACTTTTTCATTTTTTTGCACGTAAAGTTAAAAATATCGTTGTTTTATTGCTCGATATTTTCCTGCAGAAAAACAAATTACAATGAAAATTGCGCTGCATTTTTGGTATTAAACAAATGAAAAGAAAATTTTATTTAATTTGGTGAATAACAAAGACATTTTTCATCAATTCTTTTGTGTGTATTTTTCTTTTAAAAGTGTGTCTGTCTGTCCGTCAGTCTGCCTTAATTCTCATACATATTCTTATTTTTTTTTCTGTGCAAAAACGTTTGTATTTTATCTATTTGAAAAAGGTGAAAACATATAGAATAACTAAAATTTATTATAAAAATTAAATTATTTCGGTTCTATTGCATGACTAGAATTTTGTTGAAGGTATTGATAGAGATTCACAAGATAATCTTTTTCCATACTGGTGGGCACAAAACAATACTTTTTACCAGCAAAAATTATCCGTGAATCAGAGTTATACATATAGTATGAACATTTAAACATACTTATATACTACTACTACGTACTAAACAAATAAACTTGTTTATATATAAATCCATCATTTCAATTGAAAATAATGATTTCATAGCGCTTTGAGGATGAAATGCATTAAATTGTGCATTTTTAATATTCATAAATATTAAAATTCTAACTACGCGTGTAAATGGTATTGGAAAAAAATCGAAATTTGTCTTCAAAATATTCAAATTGTAGTCCTTTTAAAGCCTTCTTATGGCACACTTAGCTTTTATTCCTGAAAAAGGACCAACTCGAACACAAAAAAAAGAATCAAATTAAAAATCTAAAATAATTTTCCTAAGCAAGTCTGTGGCTTGCAATTGTGTCAGATTAAGTAGCGTTAGAAAGAGATGGTTTTGTGTATAAAAAACTTTCTTGAAAGCTTAGTGATTGTTTTAGTCAAACATTTCCAAAACACGCGTTAATAATGCGCACTTGCGAAGCAAAATACTCTCTATTTTACAATGTCTTTTCGTTAAAGGCGAAATCCCAAGCTAGAGTGCTGAAGATCAGAAAGTGTTTGAGACCCTGAGACTAGCAATTTGGACATATTGGATACCGTTTTGAATCGAAATTTGTACAGAAAAATTGTCGGAACTTGAATAAGGCTTAAAAGTCCTACATGCAAAAAATCTCTTGAATTCAATTTAAATGTTCCAATGAATCAGCGGTTGTTGAGGAATTAATGGGTTAACAATCCTTAGTCGTAATCCTGTGGGGATACTGCTGTTCGTAGAACTGATTATCATGGGAAGTTAGCAGAACGAATAGGGATAAACAGGAGTAAGCAGTGGATTGACGGTGGAGAAGGCTTTGCTGTGTATTAGGTAGAATAAGCAGGAGCTAAACACTGAACTGAATTTACCTGCGGCAATTGCTATCAAATCGCATCAAAATCCATCCACTTCCGCGACGGATTAATTGTTTGACAATCCTTTGTCGTTATCCTTTGAGAACGGATTCGTTCCTGTTCAAAGAGCCGATTATCGTTGAAATTGTATTCCGACTGTTGATAAGAACTGAGTACCAACAACTTCAAGGGAAAAGACCAAGCAGGTAGAGACAAAAACAATGATAATGATGAAGGTGTTTTTTGGTGGAATTAGCAGGGAATAATGTTCTAAGATCTGTTTCCCCTACTGTCAAACTTTAATTTCCAATATATATTACCAATAATTGGATTATCGGTAGGGAAGGTTTTGTCGTCCTTCAGGAAAGCGCCAGTTTACATCGGTTATGACTCGCCTAATGCATTTAGAACTTTGTTGGGAGATAAATCTGCATAAAGTGATTATCACTTAATCTTCCCTATGACGAATAATATTGATGGTCAAAACTTCGCCGCAGTAGACGCTTCTAATATGCACAGAGTTTTTACGAAAGGGATGGGAATTTCTTTTGTACTGGTAAATTAAAATTAAATTCAAATCTGAAGAATCATCGTTAATAACAGCTCATATCTGTTTAATCGAAAATATGCAAAGATTCTCAACAATAATCTATTCTTTGAGTTTAATTTTTATTAATACACATAACATTTAGTACATTAGCATTGAATACATATATTATTCCTTTAAACAATATTATCCTTTAAACAATATTAAATTTCTTCCATAGAGAATGTCTCTAATTATAAATATCTTTTTTACTTACAGACTTATTTGCTGCTATAAGAAAGTTGTATACATTTATTCCTTTAAACTGAACCTCCCTTAAATTGAAGCTTATAAAACAGATTTGCTAAGAGTTTTTTTCGAATTCTAGTTCCTGTTTTGAAACGAAGAAAAAAAAAAACTGCTCATAGCTAAATAATCATACCTGGAAAAAAATTAATAAGTAGCCAGCCAAACAGCCAGCCATTTCTTGCTAAAGCAAAGCCTTATTGTTCATTTGGAGAGCAAAATAAATCTGCCGCTAGTATTAAACGATAAAGAAAACACAAGGGAAGGGAGGCAGGTGGAGGTGGACGAGAAGGACGTGTATTGGAAAACTATAAAGGTTTTCGTAACTGTATAATGAGTCGTCATGAAGGTAATATTTCTTAGCGTTATTTATTGTAAATATGTATATGTATGGCCTTAACGTAATAATTGTTAAGTATGCAGATGGTAAATGGGGATTAATAATGCATACATATTTACTTAAAGGTGTCAGCTGCGATTCATGTCTTAAATCGAATTTTAATGGTCGCCGCTACAAGTGTCTAATATGCTATGATTATGATTTATGTGCCGATTGTTATGAGGAGGGCGTTACCTCAACACGTCACTTGGTGGATCATCCTATGCAATGTATTCTAACACGTTCGGATATTGAGTTGTTCTTTGGTGGTGAGATGCTCAATTCGGAGCAGCCACAAAGTTTTACCTGTCCGTATTGCAAGAAAATGGGTTTTAGTGATGCTACATTGTTGGAGCACGTGTCGTCGGAACATACGGAAACTAGTTTTGAAGTGGTATGTCCAGTATGTGCGGGCCTGCCAGGTGGTGAACCGAATCTAGTCACAGATGATTTTGCCGGTCATCTATCGCTGGAACATCGTACTGGACCACGGGAATTGATTTCATTTTTGATATCCTTTTTTCAACTCAAAAATTCTTTTCATTTTCATTTTCATTTCCATTATCATTGCAAAATAACTTTTTGAAATGTTTTATTGTATGTATGTATTATGGTTTTCTCCTTAACTCCTTTGCACGATGAACCATCAGCTATACGACATGGCGGTGGTGTACGTCGCATACCAGGACGTACACTTGGTGGGCCGCGAGCACGCCGGTCCAATATGCACTTTAGCTCTTCAAGTGGTCTCTCAGCATTATCCCCATCTGGCCGAGAATCGGTTGATCCGATTGCTGAGTTACTTTCACAATTATCAGGTGTAAGACGTGGAGGTCCTCCTACTTCACAATTACAACAACTGCAGATGCAAATACAATTGGAGCGCCAACAAGTGACGGCAATTATTTAGACAATACTTTACACACAATGAACTGTTTTGATTTTACTAAATCGAAAATTTTATTCACTTTCTATGCATATAGGCCACACGTCAACAACTAGAACGTTTGCCTAGACGTGCGCATCCTTTGGTCTCATCATCGAATTCAAATGCAACCATGGCCGAGGTCATAAGTGGTGCTAGTGGATCAGGTTCTGGCAGTGGTGGCGGACTTATAAGTGGTGGCGGGGCCAGTGCTAATGGAAGCGGCAGTGGTAGTGGAGCATGCCGTACAAGCGAGTGGTCTGTGTCTGCGCAACATCAATCGCAGCAATCCAGTCTGGCTGCGAATGCTTTAAACACTAGAGAAGTAACGTTGAATTCTAGCAATTATTTGACTTTCAACGATTTCGGTTTGTCACCACAATATTCCTCCTTTCTACAGCCTGGGGGCAGTGGAATCAGTGGTAGCAATGGCAACAGCATGCTGGGCATGGCAATTGGGGGCTCTGGAAGTGGCGCAAATGCTGGTTCTAGCGCTGGAGCGGCAGGAGGTAGCGGCAGTGGAACAGATGGTGCACAATCGCAATTCTTGCTCACAAAATTCATGCAACCGACTCTAAGTGACGCTGAATGGGCTGAAATTGGCAGAGAACGTGCTGATCGGTAAGTCTATTTGGTTTCAATTGCATCAAATGAAATATTAACTTTCTGTGGTATTTTAGTTCACAATTTGTACAGGCCTTATTGCTCTCAACATTAGCTTGTTCTTCTCTGGAGTTGGAGGACGATCATGAGAAGCGCGAAGAATCCCAGGAGACTACCAACAGTGATAATGTAAATAATGAAAAAGCGGCGGCTGCTGCAGCTGCCAATAGCAACAACACAAACACAGCCAATGATAGTGAAAATTATGATGATAAGGATGTACGAGAATCGATGATGAACAACAATGCTGCTGATGCATCGGCACAAACCATAAATGCGACAACTGGCGGCGGTGGTGGTCGGCAACAAGTTCACCAACAGCAGCAGACATCGCCCGACGATTTTGTTGTGGAAGATCTAAAACAGCAACAACAGCAGGCCTATTCTAGCAAGAAGAAAGCTACTAATACTTCATCCGGAATTAAGCAAACAAGTGGCGCCAGTGTTGGTGGAGGTAGTGCCTCAACAGATAGAGGTATTGAAAGACGTGGCCGCCCACCACCCACTTCGGCTGGGGGCGCTGCTGCCACTGCTACAGGTTCACAGTCGCAACAACAACAACAAGGTCAACAACCACAAAAATACAAACAAAGCGCAGCCGCTACTGCAGCAACAACAGCCATGTCGGCAGCAAATACAAATCAATTACCAGATACTAGGTAGTGTTATCATCTCCATAGACCCGCCAAAAAATCACTACAACAACATAAAATCAACATGAATTGTAAGAATAATAATAATAATAACAGCAGAGAACATTGTCGCAACAGTCGCAATAAGAAAATTCACTCTTAGCAACCAATGATCTAAGAAGAACAACACAACTGAACAGAATAGAACAGCAGAACAGAACAGATATAAAGAGAATATAACAAATTAGCAACAAAAAAAAAAAAACAACATCTTTAATTTTAACAAACAAAACAAAATCAAGCAAAGCAAAGCAAAAACAGAAATTTAAAGAAATTAAGCACATGAAATGAAATGAATTATGTCGTCTCTGTGTCAATGTGGTCTAGTAGCAAATAACACCGCTTAACTCAACAGCCGAACAACAAACAACTGAAACTAATCGATTGACTTTGAACTCTCAGTTCTATTTGCCTCAAACAATGTTTTAATTACATTTCATTCACATTTGGAACTGAACGGATCAATACTGTTGATGGTTTCATTCTTTTTAATTTTGACGATCGATGTTCATAAACTCTCAACATGTGCGTGCACAGCAGCAGTTGTCGTTTATTAAAATAAATATAATATTATAACTATTTAAAAAATTTATATAATTATAAAACAAAAACAAACAAAAAACAAACAAAAAAATGAAAAAGAAAAACTCTTATTGTAATCATAACACTAAAAACAAAATTGATATTCTTATTCTTAAATCAATCAATCGATAAAGGGTGCGATTTTCGATTTTCATCGAAATCGTAAGGTGTGAGCGTGTGTGTGTCTGTGTGTAAGTAAAAAAAGGTTTTACGAAAACCAAATTAAAATTAAGCTTGATTGATCGATTTATAAACAATATATATAAAGTCCACAAAGGAGAGGATAATGGAAAAAGATGTTAACATAAAATGAGATTTTTTTATTTTTAAATTTATTATAGTTTATATTGTTTATTTGTATTATTAATATTCACAATGATGATATACTTGGCATATCTACGTCCAGGTCCTCCAAGGACATAACAGCCTGATGCAGACAAAAGAAGTTCTCTACATAGTTTCTAATCAGTGATTCATCTAAATGTATTAAAAAAAAAAATTCATTAAGTTTTAGAATGTAACTACAACAACAATACCAGTTCTAAAATAATTACCTGGATATTGATTTTCCAAAATAATACTTCGTGCTAAATGCTTAGCCAATTTTTTGAACAGGAAACGATTGCCAATCAGACCATCGCGCATTGGTTTCATTAAGTGCTTGACAATCCAAGGTGAAATACGTCGTATACAACTACCCATCAATATTTCATTCAATTCAATACTTGGACTACAAGGTGTAAACTCGTCATCGCTGTCTTCACCAAACAGTTGTAGAAATTTCCATTTCATTATATCATGCCAACGCAAATCCTCCTCTAAAAGACGAGCTAAAGATTCGCTTAAAGTACGCTTTTGCATAAATAGCTCACATGGCCACATGCTTTTACTTAAATCTATGTCTGCTAACGAGTTATTACGCTGTTGGGGCAAATGGTTTTGCTCTCGATAGTTATTAGGATCGATAACACTATCTTCGCCATTCACATTTGGTGATAATGATGGCTGCGTCTTTTCGTTATTTACATGATTTATTTTAGCTGCCTTGATTTCTTTAAGGATTTTACAAATTTGTGGATCATCCGGTTCATCATTAGGATCGATACCAAAAATCTCATCTAATTCTGTTTTCTCTTCACTAAACATTCGCGCCAATTCTAAGGCAACACTATCATTTGTATAATCATCATCGTTAGCTTTTGTTTCCTCACTGTGAACTACTGCTGCTTCGGGGCAAATGTCCTGTTTCAACGCGGGAGTAGTTATTGGTGTTGTAGGCTGTTCTATAGATGGTGTAGGACTAAAAGTAATTTCTTCTTCCGGTTTTAAGCATTTATTATCATTGCGATGATGTCTATAACGCCGCGGATGAACAGAAGTATTACGATTTTTATGATATGTTTTCGATTTTTTGTATTCACCATTGCTGCTAGTCAACGAATGCTTTTTGGCAACTTCTAGATATTTTTCTTTTTTTAAACGATCTTCAAACATTTTAATTTTATCATCTAAAGATATTGTGGGCTTAACGTAATCACTATCAAATGCTGGAATTTGAGAATTTTGGATGTCAGCAGAGTGTAAAAGACTCGTTTCTGTTTGTGTAGCTTTAGTTGAAGATTCATCTCTAGCATGTAGACATCTTTCTAATTGATGCATTAACTTTTTCTCATGTGTTGAACGTCGTACGATTGCGATCTGCAAATGTTATTGAAGACAAGATTATCACTTAAGACATTATTGGCATATTTTAAACAGAGAAAAAGGAACATGAATTGCATATGAAATTCGTATGCACAAACGGGACTGTATTAGGCCAGGCTGTGAAATTGAATACTCAGATCTTGAATGGGTAGAACAACAAGAAAAGAGTGTGAATCCCGAATATTTATCGCAGAACGCAGTGAAAGCTCAAAGAGAGTTTACTGGCGCACAATGATCACGATTTTGATAATAATTTGTATGTTTATAATTGCTCTTAAAGAGTTTAAATAAAAGGAAGACTAGGTATCTTTTAATATTCTACACAATTTCGAAGTTTGTTATGAAAAACGTATGTATATTGCTTTAAGGGAAACTACATATATAAAATAGCTTTACCGAACATGCACACTGTATTTTGTTTTTTAAAACTGTTTTATAACAGTTTTGATTTTGAAATGGTTATAAAGATGCATAATTTTAAGCTACAGTAGTTATGTTTCATCATGGGTACTTACAATTTTGATCATTGCCCTTTGGTAGAATTTTGCTATCATACAGGCCTTAACAGCCTTATCCTCTAATAGTCGAGCAGTTTTTTTAATTGACATTTCATACAGTCCACCATCGTAGTCTTCATTTTGTTGGTCGTAATTTTGTTTATTGAAACATGAGTTCTTCAAATTCTCATTTAATTGCTTTTCCAAATACTTGAGATACTGTTTACGGACCTATAATGAATACCGTTTTATTTCTACTTATATTCCCTAAGAAAATTAATTCTTTTCTTATTTACCATTTCCGATAAGCGTGTTAACTCAAAATTCTGTTCATCTTCATCGTATAAATCATGTAACAAATCGTTCTCATCTATATCTTCTTCAATGGCTTCCATGCTGTCTGTATGTTGGCGATTTATTTTGTATTATTGTAGTTTTAATATTTTAAAATTTATGTTTTGTTCGTTTTTAGTAAAGAATAAACAAAAGTTTATGCATTTTCCGACACACACAACAAATAAACAAGTGCAGTAAGAATTCTTATTGGTTTATTAATAAACCAATTTACAACTACAATTTAAAATGTTCTTAAACACAGTTGCTATTTTTAGTAGGGAAAATAGAGAGAATCCTGTTAACCCATTTGTGACAAATGGAACCAACAGGCAGATAATGAGGAACATGTATTATACAATCCGCTATTACAAATTCTTGTAAATTGTATAGCTTAATTATGGAAGGCAATTGAGCTTCTAATGCACACTGCTATTTGTCCAAAATGATACTACAGACGGCAACTGACTTACTTGTGAAAAACAACAACCACAATTTTTGTTTGCATGTTGAAAGATTACTTCCCAAAGTCTTGGATTTGTAGGATTTTGATGTATTTGCATAGTGTATTAAATAGTGAATAAACCTTTCAATGGCTAAGTTATTCTCACAAACAAGTCGAAAGTGGAGACGAGCACGAAAAGAGAAAGAACCATTGTCATGGAGTCTTCCAACGAAGTTAAACGTTTTTTCAGGTGGAGATTTTAGAGGCCATGGAACTGATGAGGAAATACATACCGAAAATAATGTTTCCAGGTATGTAGGTATGAACTGATGGATTATAAGCTTGAGGATCTCATAGTGTTCATAAACGAGATTGACCGGCTAGAAATATATCTTTAGCAGGATTTTTATCTAGGACATTATGTGACCCTGGGGTATAACTGATACTGGATATTTAGTTCTCTTTTCTTCAGGTTGTTTCCATTTTTCATTCTTTTATAATTTTTCTTTTTTATGAAGGTTCACAATCGCCTGAAGGTCTCTGGATGAAAGTGTGAATTTGTAACAAAATACAATCGATTTAAGCCTTTAATATTTTGCGTAATCAGCTAAAACACAAAGAGCAATATTTTTGTTTTACATTTTATGTATTTATATTTAATTTTCTTGTTTTTTTTCTTTCAACTTTTATTTCGTTTTCAACTAAGCTAGATTATAATTAAATGTTTATTAAATATATTTTAAACGTTTTTGTTTTTAATATATGCATATATTTTTATCATGTTTAATGTATTTATTATTTATTTTGTTGTTTGTTTTTTTTTTTTTTTTTTTGCAAATCCAAATATTAGTTTAGAAACATAAGTTACATAATTTTGAAAAGTATATATATTTTTTTTTATTATATATGTATGTATATATATTATATGTTTTTTTTTTAATAAATTATAAAAGATAATACAAAAATAATTTTTATTTTACTCACAAGATCATATAATAAATATTAAAATAGCATTCTTCTTCAAAAACAATATCTCAAATGTTTAAACATAAGAAAGTTAATTATTACAGTGTTTTTTAAAATGGTTTTTCGTTATAATCAAATTAAATATTATCTGTATTTAAATATGCATGTGTGTTATAAGGTAAAATATTATGGTTAATATTTTTCGATTTTTTCAGTTTTTTTACAGTTATAATGTATAATATAAATGAAAAAATATGTATTAGTTAAGAATATTTATTATTAATATTATTTTAATGCTTTTTTTGTTTTAATTTTAAATATAAGATTGTTAAATATATATATATGTATGCGTCTAAGTCAAATTTTGTATGTCAGAATAAAATGTAATTTTCATAATGAAAAACTTATAAGGTAAATAATTAAAAAAAAAGATTGTTTATTTTTTTTTAGCTTGTGGTCACATTAAAATTATACAAACGACATACAATTATATGAAGAAGGTTCATCAATAATTTGTTTCATTCTTTTGTTTTTATTAATAATTTATTATTTTTTTTAATAGTAATCTTTTGATGAACAATAATATTATCATATACATTCTATCATTTCCAATGTAAAAATTTTTATAGTTAAGTAATGATTTTGAAAAGAAAACTAATTTACACAATCAAATACCATATTATCATAATATTTTCTAGACATTTTGAGCGATTCCCATTCCTTTGTTTCTTGACATGATTCATCATTAATAATTAACAACTATTTTTCTTTAAATTTCTTCTTTTCTTATGAATGTTCAAAAATCACCTTAACCATGCACACGACTTATTAAAAAAATGTTTAAATTTAAACTGAAATGGTTTAAGGATACAGTGGGCGAATATTTTGTGTTTATACAACACACACACACATATAATAGTCATTTTAGTTTATAAATAAGTCTTATAATATGCAAACTATATTATAATATTATAATGCAAAAGCCTCGTTTTACAATGCAAGTCTATTTGTAAAATACGGTCTTTTGTTTTCCATGTTATTGTTTTTAATGTCCTTTAAAATATCGTAAATGACTTAGATTATTTAAAAAATATTGTTAATATTATTGAAAGAAATTAATTAAAAAAATGAGAATTATTTAAAAAGGAATTTTGGCCCACTGTACCTTAATTTTATGTTATCATTACATACATACATGCTAATCGAGTTATTGAAAATAACAAATTCTTATCTTAATCCAGATCAACGCTGTCCATTTTCTCAAAACCAAATATGTTCTCCGATCTTTGCTGTTGTTGACGTAAATTGGCTGAAGCTGATGAGGGATTAGCTGTAGCGGTAGCAGCAGCTGAGCCGCTAGTGCCAGGTTCTTCCGTATTGTTAACGGTGTTACTTTCATTTTCATTTTGTTGTTGTTGTTGCTGCTGTTGTTGATGTATTGGACATGGAGATGAAGTCGACATTGAAAGCTGTTGTTCATCGCCGCTACCCATATGCACATCATAGTCGATATCTTCATCGCCATTTAATGATTTACGGCAAATAGGGCAAGTTCCATGTAAATTTAGCCATGGTACAATACAATCCTCATGATATAAATGAGAACAAGGTAGTTTACGCACCTTCTCGTCAATTTTAAAATCTTCCCAACAAACGGAACATTGTAATTTGCGCTCAACTTCATCAGCGGTTACCTCTACCTTGGGTATATCGTCGATTTTTTCTTTTGCTAAGGGCGGAGGTCCTGACGTTTCCATTTGATTAAGTAGTTGAGTGACAATAGTGTCTAAGCCCTCACGACCCCAAGCGTAATCACCCAAGTTTCCCATAAACAACAGCTGGGAACTGTCAAAAGGATTCATTTCTCCAGCTACTGCTCCACCACCCGCTGAAATCGATTGCAAAAAGTCTCTTAGCACATTATCCAAAAAATCTAAATTCTGAGGTCGCACACGTCCTCCGCCAGTGGGCACCGAACCCAACGAAACCATACCTCTCGGTTGGTTACGCACTGAACTCGGATGTATATTTATTTCCAAATTGGGACCATTGCGCGATGCCAAGAGATTTGCAATTTGTCCACGCAGAGCCTCCAGTTGTTCGTCATTTCCGCCGCCGCTAACGCCGCTGCCCATGAAACCAGTGCTACTGCTGCTGCTACTATTGCCGCCACCACCGCCACTACCAGCAGCAGCTGCAGTATTTGAAGCCGTTGCGGGTGGTAATTCTTCCACAAATCCTCCTGAACATATGGGACAAATATAGTCGGTATTAGTGTTGGGAATGTTGATTTCCTCATCACACATATGACAATAGAACCTTGTGGGCACAGTTGGCCTCTCTTCAACAACAGCTTCAGCCATATTAACTATTTGGTTTCCCGATCTTATTGGGTGTACCGCTATACCGGTTTATTACTTATTGTTGTATGCGTTATTCTGATCAGAATTCTTTACGTTTTATGTAAAACACAAAAAGGATTAAATGATTTTCTTATTTATTTGCCTCCGCCTAAGTGCAGCTGTATATTTATATGCCTTTTGACGTTTCGTTCTTTTCTTTTTTCTCCTTTCGGTCTTACAGTTATTAGCAAACCACACTGTTTCTATAGTTTCACAATTCGTCTAGAATTTTGCACAAGTTTTATTCAGCTCTAATTGGTTTTCATTTCTATATTTCATAAATTATTAATTTAATACAGATCTATACTACATTAATTGGAGGTTTTTTGTATTTGACAATTTTTTTATATTGAAAAATTTCGATTTTTCTTAACAAAATGTTCTTTTTTTTGCAATCGCCCCACTAGTGCTATTTTGCAGTCACCGAAAATTGATATTTTAAGAAAAGGCAGAGAGTTGCCATATTAATACGATGTCATTATTATTGACAAGTATGAAAATTTAATTAACTAAAATACAGCTATAATATTGAATAGTATTAAACAAATTTTATCTAAATTAGTTAATATATACATATGTACTAAAGACATATTATAGTTAAAACCATTAAAAAAAAATAGTACAATAATATGGCATTACTTTTTTACAGAGCTGTTTCAATAAGTATTAAACAATTTTACAAGTCAACAACACTGAAGAAACAAAAAGTCATCGTCTTGCTGGAACTCAAGCGGCATTTGTTTTGCAATTTTTAAGAGAATTTCTGCAAAATCATAGAATTTATTAATAATATTCAGATTTTCAAGTGCTAAAAGGAGCAAAGAACATGTCTATTTTGGCTTATAATGGTGGTTGCGTTGTTGCAATGCGTGGCAAGGATTGTGTGGCCATTGCTACCGACAGACGTTTTGGTGTCCAGGCTCAAACAATTGAAACCGATTTTGAAAAGGTGTTCCAGGTAAATCCACGCATGTTCTTGGGTCTGGTTGGACTACAAACGGATATTCTAACCGTAAGAGATCGTTTGATGTTCCGCAAAAATTTGTACGAGACACGAGAGAATCGTGAAATGCAGCCTGCCAGATTTTCTGCAATGCTTTCCAGTTTCCTGTACGAGCATCGTTTTGGTCCCTATTTCATTGAGCCCGTAATTGCTGGTTTAGATCCCAAGACAATGGAACCTTTCATTTGTAATATGGATTTAATTGGTTGTCCAAATGTTCCCGATGATTTTGTAGTGGCTGGTACATGTGGTGAACAACTGTACGGAATGTGTGAAACATTGTGGAAACCCGATTTGGAACCAGATCAACTTTTCGAGGTAATATCACAAGCCATTATCAATGCCTTCGATCGTGATGCTATAAGTGGTTGGGGAGCTACAGTATATATTATTGAAAAAGACAAGATTACAACAAAAACTCTGAAAACTCGCATGGATTAAAGTCTCGATATTGCGAACTGGTTTTGTATAAAATTTTTTATTTGCATTCTGTAATTAGTTCTCAATGGAAGGATTTTTAAAATGAAAAAAAGTATAATAAAAATAAAATTTGTTTTAAACAAGAAACATAAAAGCATTGTATTTAACAGATAAGTTTACATAAACGGTAGAATATGAAATAATGTAAAATGGTTTGTATTCGTAGATGTAGTATCATAGAAGTAGCGCTTTAAGGAATTTAGGAGCCTTCAAGTATAAGACTGTGCCTATGGCCATTAAAATGTTTGTGGTTGTAAATTGTGCTTTACTGTCAGCCTTGAAATGCTATCTTCAATATGTTTTGTGTTAGACTAACGGATGGGATGGCCTTATGCTTATCTAACCCATGTGTGGCACTAATATAAACATTTGGAAATAGAAATAGTACAAACAATTCAAATCCTCGGTTTTAAAAATTGAAATTTTTATGCTTTATCGAATTTTATTAATAACTGTCCACATTGATTTACATGGGTATACCTATTTGAACTCACAAACTTCTTTTTATAAGGACTTCATAAATAAAGGAAATAATGTTTAATAGATTTTTTGATGAGTATGTATCGTACAAACTTTATTGATTAATTCTGTTTAGAATCGAATTGAATACTTTTTATGGCCATTTGTATTGCAGCCTCTTTGCTTTTGGCTCCACCAATAAAGCCGGTATGATGAGCAAATGTTAATCCTTCAACACCTGCTACTTGCGACAACTCTTCATCTCTTAAGCCTCTCCAAGGCTCTGGAAGGAATTTACGACCCAAAAAGCTGTCTGGTGTAATTGGGACACCAGCTACGCGCCAACCACCAGATGTATCAGTAAAAATAACCAATTTAGGTACGCCTTCCACATTATACTCCTTTTCTAAAGCAGCTAAATGATGTTTCCAAGGACAAAATTTATCCAATAGCAAAATCTCTCCGCTTTCATGTACACTTTTAGCACTTTCTAAAGCCTTACGTACATACTCTCGTGCTCTTATCCATGAGCCACCAATTGCAATTACGTTATCTATAAATTCTTTGCCGGCATACGACATAGCCTCCTCAAAACGGGCATCCACATCAACATTAGTGCCTTCTTCTTCCCAACTGGTATTGAAACTTCCTACTCTCTTGGATAAATGTGTTGATATTTTATACAATGGTTCTTGGCCATCCGGACATATTGGTACGCCATTATCAATGGCATCAATTTCACTAATAAAATTTGCGTAAATCTGTGCAAATGTCAACTTTAAATTCTGCTCTGTAAGCTTTATATCGGCATGTTTTTTTAAGATTTCATCTATAACCCGTTCGCCATAAAAACAAAATACTAGGCCAGCACTACTCAGTCTAAAAAGACGAAGAGTTTTAGAAATTTTAATAAACATATTGAATTAATATAACTAACCTAATTTTATATTGGTCGCCCAATTCAGGTTTTAGGCTGCTCATTGTTTCCTGAAATGATTTTTGGTGATGATCGAATAGTTTTCTTTCATGATCAAACTCACCGCCAACATCCACAATAATATCACACTTTTCATGTAGTTCCGCTTCATTACGTGAACGAAAAATCTTAGCAGTTTTATATTCGGGCAATTGTTTTAACATAAAACAGGCCAAAACTTCATCACAGTGAAAAGTACCATTGTGAGTTCCTATGGTTAAAGGTGCATCATCGGCGCGTAGACGTTTAGGACTTATAATGCTTGTAGACATTTTTACTACTAATAAAGGAGCTGTATTTTAAGAAAAGTTTTGTGATAATTTTCATTTATTGTTGTAGATATTAAAGAAGAAAAGGAAAAATTAACTCACGTTTTGCAGTCTTTGGAATTTTAAACAATAATTTACCAAATAGTGGCAATGTACGCGTAAAAATACTACTGCCGCACATGTTTACATTCCAATTGTAGAGTGCTACCAAGTTTAGTAACATTTAACCCGTTCTGAGGAATTGGAAATGAAGAAAAAATTCATGTTAATAATGAAAAATTTTGAATCGGACAAAATGTCTAATAAAATAAATAAAATTTATAAAGTAATATCAAACATACTTTCAACTTTAGCCGGAATTCTGTTGATTGCAACAAACTTCTTTATCATTCACCAGTAAATGTATGTCTGGCATAGTATCATTTCTAAAATATTGGGATCTCGCATTCACGAAGGCGGAAGAGTTATGACATAGGAATTATTCCTTCGTTTCGATGTCTTCCACATGCCTTGCATTCGTCATGTTCCATCAGGCCTATACGGTGGAGGTGTTCATATAAGGTGGACTGTTAAATTAGTATGCCCCTCTTCAGTTTTATAATATGCTCTTCCTCTTATTGGGATTGTCTCAGAGTATCTTTGTAGTCCTTTTAACTAACTATTGTTTCTCTATTGTTTCTATGCGTCGTTTCCGCTTACTTTTTCAAGTCATTGGGTTAACCAAGCTTATGTCATGTAATACTCTGGTTATATTAGCCAATTTTTGTATTTCCAATCACTCCCCGATGACAAGGTCCCATAGTTATGCTTTCCACTCCAAGCCTAGAGTATTTGTTAATCGCCTTTATACATTTTCGGACGGTCCTTGCTCATGTAGTCTTGGATGTTATCGCTCTAATTGTCATTTGACTATCAGTAAAGATATTTAATCCAAGTTAACCAAATTCTTATTGGCCCAGATTATCCATTCCCTATTATGGTTCGGCAGCCGGAGGCGTAGTTTGGTTTTTAGTTTCTCTATATAGGGGCTCAGTCCCATCTCCATGTTTAGTGTCATGAAACAGTAGGTTTTTTTTTATAGCTTTACGAGCTAAAGGCTGGGAATCTTCAAGACATTGGTAGCCCGGCCTACCAATGTGCACGATTCACAGCAAGACTTACTCTCGGCTTGCTGAGCGCCTGCGTACTAAACCCAATCTCGTTCGTCACACTTTCAACCATTTGCCCCCTTCCGGGACCACAATCAAGTATAACGAGGGGGGTGTAGATTCAGCGAGTGCTGCCTTCCAATTCTGCTGACCTTGTTCTCTCAGCCAATCCTTGCCGCATCAATACCTTCCTTGCGAAAACACCTACTGCGTTCCAATTGTCACTTGAGGTTAACACTAGGTTAACTACATTATCGGGCGTTACCTGGGATCCTATTGTCCTCTCTAGGCAAATTCGCTGATCGTCGTATCGCGGGCAGGTAAAGAAAACATGCTCCGCCGTCTCCTTCCCATTACGGCATTCTGGGCATGCTTAAATCTACGTCGTGACCATACTTATAGAGATAAGCTCTATAACATCCATGGCCCGTTACCAACTGTGTCAGGTGGAAGTTCACTTGGCCGTTTTCTTTTGGTCCATTCGCCTAAACTCGGTATGAGTCTGTAGGTCCATCTTCATTTGCTGAAATTGGACCAGTCTTGCTGCCATCTATCCATGGCATCGTCAATCAATAGCACTGGTTTCAAAAGGTCTGTTCCCCTCCTTGCAACATGTTTCCTTTTCTCTACGTCTACTACTAGTTTTAGGGGCATCATTCCCGCTATCACCAATGCTGCATCAGTAGACACCGTCCGGAAGGCAGAAATTACCCTGAGAGCTGACCTCCTGTGTGGAGCTTCTATTCCTGCTCTGTAGGTTTTCCTATCCATAGACTCGGCCCATATAGGGGCTGCATATATGGCGACCGATGTCACTACCATCATCAGTAACCGCCTTCTCTCTTGTATCGGGCCTCCTAGGTTAGGCATTAATCGGGCAAGTGCACATGTCGTCGCACATTTTCCACCGATGTACGTCAAGTGTTCCCTAAACGTGAGCCTGTTATCAATCATCACTCCCAAGTATTTAATCGCCTAAAACAGTAGGTAAAATGTTTAATATGTGGTGTGGGCTAAAATGTCTGTGCCACCTCAACTTTGGAACGTTTTAGTGCTCTCAGAGATATCGCTCTTTTTTGTACAAGGAAGAACAAATAAAACAGAATTGTCAATAAAGTATGTAACGCTTAGCCTGACAAACGAACAGCTTATCTTGTGTTGGGTTAGGTTAGGTTAGGTATGAGGACATGTAGTGGTCATTAAGAAGAGTAGAATACTGGCAGGTCGAGCTGATCCATTGTAGTTCGTTCTAAAAAGAAAGTATAGTAAAAGAGATATAATAATGGAAACAGGCGATAAGAATTAGAAAAGGGTAGATATAGAAATTGAAACAACAAAGTGAAAATGACGATCGCAAACACACAAGCGAGCGCGACTAGCGCCTAGATGCACTAGCACTTCCTAGACCGTGCGTTAGCTAATATCAAATAAATATCACTGCAATTCAAAGAATTTATTTTGTTTTCCATTATTATATCGTAAACACATATGCATATACATACATACATACATCTTTAAAGTAAATTGTGTTTATAGTATAGAATCACTTAATGTGTTCTAAATGGCAAAATTTAACAAATATTTACTAAAACAAACACTCATACAAACGTCATATGTAAGCGTTTTCCTATATTTCATTTGTTATTTATTTGTAAGTGAATGTATCTGAATAATAGCAAATACTCGCATGTACATACGTACATAAGTATGTATAGACAGCGATCAAAAATAATAAGTAGACGAAAAAGCTAACAAAGAACGTTAAAAAATGGATAGAGAGAGGAAAAAAAATTAATTATCACATGTGAACTAATTTAAAATCAAAGCAATTAATGACAAAATACGTATGTATACACAAAATTTAATATAAGATTTATCACACTTCACATAAATAAATGCGTCGTTATAGATACAGTGGAATCGCTTAGATAGGTAGCGGGCTCATTCGAAGACCAAGCAAAGCTTCTAAGATAACTGATGAGACTAAACTAGGTTACATTCTCGATGAAGTCGTTACCGTAATCTGGTAGGTAGGCGGTGAGTTTAAACCTCAGGTTTGACATTTCGAAAAAGTTTATATATAAACATATTTTGGACGGCGACTTCCTCTCACCCAGTCCTCTGCTTCTCAAATCTGCCATTCGGAACCGTCTTTAAACTGTAGACACCCCGTTGCATATAAATAAAATTAACACACACAGCATGGGTGGTGCGAAAAGCTGGGTTTTAATCCCGACTAAAGGGTTCTAATGGAAAACTACGTAAGTAGTACATCTCCGATGCTTTTAAAGCCTTCAAAGAAATGTTATCCCAAGTATTTCCTTCATACGAAACAGACTCAAAAAACATCAAGAGCTTTCAACTCAGTAAAGAATAAAAAGGAATATAAAAAACTGCCACACTGAAACTAATGAAACGAAGTAATACTATCGGGATTCCGATAGTATTACTTAGGAATCCTCAAGGCTCAAAAATGCTAGCGATCGACTGCTAGACGCACTTCGAGACGCACGATTCTCTAAGATGTTTCTTTTTTGTCTTGGGCCGGAGGTGGAAATCTACAAAAGACACTTTTGTTCCAACAAAAGAGTGCATGATTCACCAACACTGGTGCCTACGTACTAAACCCACCCCCTACACACTTCAACCACTCTCCCCCCGCGAGACTGCCGTAAGGTATTACTTTGCAGAGGGCTGGTTACCTCTAAAGCTTTATCACATTAACTCAAATTTCGTCTTCGTTCCTACAACCTTCGGAGTTCCAGCATTACTTCAGCCATTTTCTCGCTATATTGGCTCCATAAAATCCTAGAATTCAATACCCCTTCCATAAGCCGAGTTGGTCCAAAACTCGTTTCCCCGGACCATCTAAATCTGGGGCAGCATGTTAGAATATGCTCTGCATCCTCCTCCTCATGTACACAGTTTGGGCATATAGGGGAAGTATCATGTCCAAATCTGTGTAGGTACTTCCTGAAGCACCCATGACCAGTTATGAACTGGATCACGTAATAGTTCAGCTCGCAATGTTTGTTCTCCCTCCAATGGGTTACATCAGGGACAAGGCGAAATGTCCATCTTCCCTTTAAACTGTTCTCCCATCGCGACTGCCATTTGTGCATGGAAGTCCTTCGTTCCTACGTTCTTATAGCTGCAGTTCCTCCTGGAATCTGGAGATGGCGAAAGTATATTCTCTAAGATGTATATGGCAGCGTCCTTATAATGTTAAGAGGCAAGAATAACAATAGTAAACTGTTTTAAATGAAACGCGAATTTCTGAGAGAATGGATAGAAACCTATTTACTGACGACATTAAAATGCAGGCCATTAATAAGGAATTCCGCTTAGATAGGTAGATTGGAAGGAGGAAAAACCGATTATAAAAGTGGACCTATTAATGTCCTATCGGCGTATACCGATAGGTATGCTGTCGGGCTGTGGTGGGTTCACTCAAAAAGACAAAATTCGAATCGTGTATGTATTTCCCCAATTTGTTCCAATCCACCCTTCTCGGATGTTAAGTGGAATAGAAATGTGACACTTTAGTCCACTCCTGTGATTCAGTCTTCAATGATTTGAAAGGCTTTCAATTTTCAAGTTTCTAGTTTTTGGTCATATGTAAGACGCCGTAGTCTAGTAGGTAGAGTATTGGCCTATTAGACGCAAGCCCGTGGTTCAAACCCCAGCTCAGGCCTTTCGGACGAAACGAAATATGAAAATATATTTCTTTGGCGACTTCTTTCCAGCAGATATCTGGAACAAAATCTGAGAGTTATTGGAGAGAGGATTATGGCCTAGCTTTTCACACCACTCATGTTGTGTGCCTTTATTTTATACTTGAGTGGCGGGACCTACAGTTTTACGTCGAATCCGAACGATAGATTTTGAGAAATTTTTTTTCATGCCAGGTTTATTTACTCTCAGAGTTTTTGCCAGAAATCTGCTGAGAGGAAGTCGCCGAAGAAATATATTTTTTTCATATTTCGTTTTGATGTCTGACCTGGGATAGGAACCCGGGCTTGACGTCTAATAAGCGAACACACTACCTAATAGACTACGGCGACTAATGTATAAAAGTTAATACACATAACATGAGTGGTGTGTGAATCTAGATCGTAATCGTGACTGAGGGGTGGTAATGGCCAATTAAGTAAATAAGTAGGTAGGTAGAAGTGGCAGTCCTCTCGATGCAATCATGAGCGGACACACTTAGGCCGCAATCCGGGCCCATTGTGATACCACAGTGCCACATTTCCCCTATTCCAGGAACCACTTGGAGCTTCCGATGAAGCGATTCAGACTGCCAATATCCGTGCATGACAGTTCAGCTAGGTCCTCCATGTAGTAGGCACCCAGGTGTCTTTTTCTCCTTTGACCAAGTGCCGGGCATGTGCACAGTAGATGAAGAACAGTTTCTTCCTCTTCCTCATCTCCACAGCTTCTGCAGAAATCATTAGCGAGGTGTCCAAGTCCAATACGCCTCGCATGCGTTCCTATGATGCAATGCCCCGTAATAACCCCGACAACAGCGCTGAGCCTGCTTCTTTGGAGTTCAAGCAGAGCCGCCGTGCGCCTCCTATCCAGCCTTGGCCAGATTTTTTGCGCTGTTCTGCCCTTATCCGAAGCCGCCCACCTTCTGTTGACAAGGTCCACGATTGCATTGTCAATTATACGCTTGCAGGTATCCAAAGGGATCCCTAATGTAGAGAATTCATCAGAGGGTTCGATGGTCGTACCCTTTCTGGCCAGTTCGTCCGCTCTGCAGTTGCCGGGAATATCTCTATGTCCCGGTACCCATGTAATACAGACATCATATCGGCTCGCCATCTCATTGAGACATCTGCGACAGTCGTTCACCGTCTTTGAGTTTATTACACTAGAATCCAGTGCCTTGATGGCCGCTTGGCTATCGGAAAGTATGGTGATTTCTCGCCTGTGAACATTTTTGTCCACAATAATTTTCACCGCAGCCTGAATTGCCGACACTTCCGCCTGAAATACGCTACAGTGATCTGGTAGCCTTATAGACTTGGATATTCCAATTGATTTCGAATAGATACCAATTCCAACGGCTCCCTCCAATTTGGAGCCATCGGTGTAGATTTGTACGGCATTCCCCGCGGGATGCACCGCACCTTTCCTCCAGTCCTCCCTTTTCGGGATGGAAGTTCTATAGTTTATTGAGAAGTCATATCGCGGTGTCATATAGTCAATGCTCCCGGCAATATCAGTTTCCTCAAGTATCCTTGTATGACCAATGCTCGATGCATGCCATTGTCCATTCGCCCAAAGACGCCTACTTACCCTAGCCGCCACACCCCTGCAGTATAGGTCTAGTGGTAGAAGGTATAGGATCATCTCCAGAGCGATCGTCGGAGCAGTGCGCAGGGCACCACTTATAATCATACACGCAGATCGTTGTAACCTGCGTATCAGGTTTAAATTCGTTGTCCTATTCAGGGATTCCCACCACACCAGGCATCCGTAGGTCAGGATAGGTCTGACCACCGCTGTGTAGATCCAGTGAGTCATCCTAGGTCTAAGGCCCCATTTTTTCCCCAACACCTTGTTGCAGGCGTAGAGGGCAATGGAGGCTTTTTTCAGTCTGTTAGTGATGTTTGGTTTCCACGATAGCTTTCTATCCAGGATAAGGCCCAAGAATTTTGCTTCATCCTTGAGTTCAAGTTCCGCCCCATACAATCTCAGTGGACGGAAAGATGGAGGCTTGTATTTTCTCGTGAAGAGTACGACCTCCGTTTTTCCGGGATTTACACCCAAGCCGCGACTAGATGCCCACTCTCTAACCCTTCCTAGGGCAAGTTGCATCCTGTCTCTGATAGTGTCGACAAATCTGCCCGAAACCGTGAGAACTACGTCATCCGCATAGGCAATCGCCCCGCATCCCACGTTTTCTAACAACACTAGCAGCTCATTCATCACAAGGTTCCATAGGAGAGGGGAGAGTACTCCCCCCTGTGGAGTTCCCCTTCCCACTTCTCTGGTGATGAGCGAGCACCCCAGTGTCGGGTAGATTGTTCTTCCACATAGTAGTCTGGATATCCAGTTCACCAGAGTGTCCTGTACATTCAGTCTTCTTAGTGCGCCGGAAATAGCATCCAGTTCCACGTTATTGAAGGCTCCTTCTCTGTCCAGAAAAACCGCCAGGGTATACTCCTTTCGAAGTAAATAAGTAAGTTTATCAGAATTTAATTTTTTCAATGCCACTGTGCCGCAGATCATTCTTTTCTTAAGGGAATTTTGGGCAAATGTAGAGACTTTTTTCTTTTCAACACAACAAACAAAATATCAAAATATTAAATTACTTTCAGTACAGTAAATAAACTTAAAACGCATAGAGGTGAAAACACAGTTAAGCGGATACAGTGAAAATAATAACGGATTGAATCGAACGTCGTAAAACAAAACGTTAGAATCGCTGAAATTGCAATGGCCGAGACCAGATTAAGAAGAAACGTTAGTCGGCATATACCAACAATGTATGTAAACAAAAATTGAATAACAGTAAATAAATAAATTTTGAATAAATTTATGTAACTAACAATTGTTAGTAGCTATTGAATGTGAAAACGTACTAAAAATTTCAAAGAATCGAATTATTATTTTCGCATGGTAATTAGTTGTGAAATAATATGAAAAATAACAGAAAAATAAAAAAAATAAAATAAAAAATATAGTAAAACACGTGACATATTTTAGTGTATTTCTCACAAAAAAACAAAAAAAATATATTATTTACCGAAAACAAATTACATACTGATGCGTACATATCTACATACTACAAATATACTCGTACACACAATGAAATTAATTTGTATAATATTTTAAATTAACATGGGTTTCGAAAATGACTATCATTTGCAATTGCATTGCATTTCAACAGGTCTAAAACAAAAGATAAAAATTAAAAAATACAACAAAAACAATAACTTAAAAAAAAAAACAAAAACCGCAACCTTGAACATAAAAATTATAAATTTCAAGTTGAATGCATTGCCGCTAAGTCAGGCCAGCCAGTCTGGCAGTAAGTCAATGTGCAGAAGATTACGCTTGAATTAGCAGGTGTTTAAACCCAGCCAGCATAAGGTTACTACTAGTAGAGATCTCCTCTTAAATAATTTACTTTTGCCACAAACGGCTTGGTAACATGCGTTTTTAAGTGTTGTCGGCATTTTTACACTCTACATTAATTTTTACATTTACATTACATTACATTTTTACGCCATTCAGTCAGCATTATAGACTTCAGGAGAGTCAGACAGAGAGTTCGACCTTCACATACAAATAGCCATAGGACAGTCATTATCTTCAACAAGTTTTCATAGCACTCTACAATAATCTGGCTGAGATCATTTAATCGATCCTATCGTCTTTAGGCCTGCCTGACTGTCAACGAAAACAGCGTAAGATTCCGCATTAGAAGAAGCCAAGGCCTCAAGAGCCTTCAGCAAACAACAAATACTCTCGACTGAAAAACGTTGCTGTTAACATCGGCAAGACTATTGTGGTAACACATCCTCTATGAGAAAGGGCGACTAATGAAATAGCAGCCAAGAAGCTGATTATACGGTATGAGAATTCCGCACAGCGTGGAATCTAGAGGTATTAAAGTATTCCGAATATACGATCCACTGTACTACACACAGCCTGTGTAGGATTTCCTTTCAAAATTTTCTCCCAACCCTATTGCCTTGACGAACCCAAAGATGCTGTTCAGTGTCAGTAGGGATATCTATCTAAATGGACGTTACACAAGGTCCAAAAAAGTACTTGGTGATAATGTTTCCTCCGTCCGCTTACTATTCTCAAGTTACTCCTGTATAGTCTGATGAAAGACACTAACTACCTAGCAAAAGCTTACTTACTCACTTACTTAATTGGCCATAACAACCCGTTTAACGGATTTCGGCCTGCCGCAACACATCCTTCCAGGCGCCTCTGCTTCTTGCGCTCCTGCGTCAGTTGGTCACACCAATCGATGATAGGGCTTCCTCGATTTGGTCTTTCCAACGGATACAAGGTCGTGTCCTTTGCCGACTTCCTCAGATTCCCGCATCAAATACTCATCTTGCCGGAGCATCCTCCTCCATTCGAACGACATGGCCGAGCCAGCGCAACCGCTGGATATTAATACGCTGTACAACGTCTATGTCGTTGAGGAGCTCATACAGCTCACTGTTGTATTGGATACGGAAATCATCGTCAACTCGCACTGGACCGAAGATCTTACGTAGGACTTTTCTCTCGAACACTCTCGAAGCCGCTGCATCAGTACTTAATAGGGTCCATGCCTCTGCGCCATAAAGAAGCACGGATAGGATGAGTGTCTGGTAGAGTGTTAGTTTTGTCGCACGAGAGAGGTCTCTGCTACTCAATTGCCTGTTGGCAAGAGTGATCCTGCGCTTGATCTCCAGACTGACATCATTTTTGGTAGTAACGGCAGTGTTTCAGAAGTATAGTTATCGGTCGTAATCTGAGAATCAAAAAAGCAAAAGTTTAGATTGTCTTATATCCGCCTGGCTTGACAAGAGTTTTCGAATGTCTTTATCTTTCTTTTCATCAAGTGTAACTTCTCAAATTTCTCTTCCCATTCCACAGAAATGTTTTTTTTTTGCCAGTGGTTTAAAAACTCATTTGCCCACATTTGACAGACAGTCCTACATATATTTATCTCGTGTCAAACTCTAAAAATTATGTGTTCGGATATCGGCCTGACGGTAAGATAATATTGGCAAGTTGCATCATCAGGACTTCCCAAACCAAGTTATGTGATTATTGATGTACGAGTATGTACATATTTACATACATGTGCATTTGTATATAACATATAACATACATACATACATAATTGACCATTACAACCCTTCAGTCAGGATTACGGCCTAGCTTCTCAACACCATTCATGTTGTGTGCGTTAATTTTATACATGAGTGGCGGGACCTACAGTTTAAAGTCGACTCCGAACGACAGATTTTTTTGAGAAGCTTTTCATGGCAATTTTTACTCAGAGTTTTTGCCAGAAATCTGCTGAGAGGAAGTCGCCGAAGAAATACTTTTTGTATTTTGTTTTTGATGTCTGGCCTGGGATACGAACTCGGGCCTTTCGTCTAATAAGCCAACACACTACCTACTAGACCACGGCGACTTTTTTAACCTATAACATAGAGAATTTAATTGTCATTACTAACTAAAAGTAGGGTTAAGATTGTTTTATTTACGTTAATGTCACTGTGACATTTTAAAAAATAATTTAAAATGCTGCAATTCGATATTGCGGCTCATATGTTAGAGTATCTGTGTTTGTAAGACGTCTTTATGTAAAAACGATATATATGTATGTGTAAGAGTATATGATTACATACTTGTTATTACTATTGTAAGTATGCATATTGTATGTTTGTTGCTAAAAATGTTTCGTTTTAATGTCTTTAAGTACAACAATACGTATGTATGTATGTATGTGTTGTATTAAATAACATTTAATACCGGAAAATTTCACATGTTAAATGATTTTATTTCAGTTTTGAATTAAAAATAAAATTAAAAAACTAGTACCAGTAGAGTTTTGTTTTATAAATATACATATTTAAGCTTTATAAGGTATGAATGATGGTGATGATGTTGATGCAATTCTGTTGCAATACAGATGAAGATCGATTTCAATTGTGTTCAATAAAAGCAATTAATTTAATAATAAATTAAGTTTAAATCACGGTTTGTGTCCGTACAATCATTTACTAAGATATGTTTAAATTAGTTTTAGTTTAACATTAGATTCTGGTGATTAAAAAAGATTTTCGATTAAAATTTTTCTATTGTAGCCTTAGTTGAACGATCGAAAATATTCACGTTAAGCGAAATGCATTTTTTACATATTCACCGACTCATTTAATAATAAAAAAAATGGCCGCAAATCGGTTAAGAAAACGCGTATCTTTACTAGGCGTGATCCGCTTCTTAATAATTGCTTCTACCGACACGCAACTGTCGAGAAATTCTCTTCAATGGACGCTTGTGAAAATTTTTAATCTCAGTTTTTGGACAACTGGTACTGAGGTTTCTCTCAGAAATATGCCTGAGAGAGTTATCTTCAAAATGGTAACAGGTTATCGAACAAAACAGTGGTACATAAAGCTTTAACTAGAACTTTTGCTGTCATGTCCCTCTAATATGTTTACAAACAAAGATACTTGAGACGTTGCCTCTTAGATAAACAGGCAACAGGCCTCTTCCTCGTCATTCTCAGCCTCCGGTCAATGAAGCTCTCGGGATGTTTGTGTTTTGTTTGATACCTATTTCGTCGTCGCCGTAGTCTAGTAGGTAGTGTGTTCGCTTGTTAGACGTAAAGCACGTCAAAACGAAATATGAAAAAAACATTTCTTCGGCGACTTCCTCTCAGCAGATTTCTGTCAAAACTCTGAGAGTAAATAAACCTGTCATGAAAAAGTTTCTCAAAATCTGTTGTTCGGAGTCGACATTAAACTGTAGGTCTCGCCACTCAAGTATAAAATTAAGGCACACAACATGAGTGGTGTGAGAAGCTAGGCCGTAGTCCTGACTGAAGTTTGTGTGGAATAACTTATTCGCTCTTTGCCCGAGAAATGTCAGTCTCATGCATGAATCCATTCGGATTTTTTTCTTGTGCCAGCCTTCGCAAGTAAAATTTTTATCTTTACGTGTCTGTTGATCATGTAATCCTAGCAGAAAAAAACGACATTAAAATATTACATTTACGGTTGTATGCAACTTGATTTTATTGCATTAAGAATAAACATTTTTTTAGATTTGCATTTGAGAAACCACGATTTAAATATTCTAGAAATATGTACTTGCTACTGTTATACAGATGACCATGAAAGTGCACCAATACCAATTAAATTAAAATTGACATAGACACTGATACAGGCATAAGTAGATAGAGACAATTAAAACTCGGTGAATAGACCTCTAATTGCAAGACAAAAGAAAAAAAAACAAATTTTATTGCATTAAGAACACATATGGGAATATAAACTTTTTGCATTTAAAGCCATTTTATATGTGGTTAAAGCATTGTTTAAATGGTTATGAGATCTTAACAGTATTGTCAACATTAGCAGAATAAGCTTTGTGAGGTTATTGTCACCCTAACAGCTCACAACAACAGTAATCGCAGATAGTTGACAATCATGTGAACAGATTTCGCAATATTCAAATATCTGACATTATTATCATTGGCAGTTTATATCTCTACTGGCAAGAGAATACAATTACAAATTATATACGAGCTGTATAACTGTGATCATATGCTCGGTGTAGTGTAACAGTCTCTGGCGGCAGTTGAACCCACGACCCTCACGCTAATAGCCTTCGCACGAGACTACCAGGGCACCTCACGCTGTTACAAAAAATAATATAAAATTGGCAAAAACTATGAATTGTCAGACTCGCACGATACGATGCAGACAGTTTGTTGAAACTGTTGCCCAAATGGGCAATTAAATAATGCATGGTTTTGTTTATGCCCTCGCTTTTAAAGTTATTATGAAGCAATTATTAGGCACTCAAAATTCTAACAAGTTTAAATACTTAATAACTGACTAAATACATAATAACAGTTTTTCGTTTTGTTAAATTAATTAAATTCTTTGAAAAAACTTGTTATTCTACAAATTAGAGGAACTGAATTTGTAAATCAATTTCTCTTTTTTTTTTTTTTTGTTTAATAAACATATCATAATTGATTTATGTACGCATACAACGACATTTATGGATATATGTTCCGGCAAAAAAAAACATGTTTGTTTTTGAATTCAAAATAATATTTATTATTAAAAATACGCAGCAAGTTTTGAATTAAAAAAAACACATTTCGTAAGAGAGAATTTTAGTATTTAATTTATTAATTAGAATAGATGATATTCAAAGTTTGTGCGAAGGGAAATACTATGAATTGAATTCTTAATGAAATATTAAAATAATTACGGGATATGGCAACAGAATAACGAAAATTAAAAATACGAAATTCACTACCCTTTATTATGTACTTCAAGAGCATGCTTCAATGTGCTAGTTTCTTCGCACTTCATCCAATATAATAATTAAATACACACATTTTTGCAGAGGCAATAACATTTAGCAACCTTATCGTTCTAGAACCTTTTACAGTATAGCAATAACCTGACTTAAACTTGATCCCTATATTTCCGGCATTCAAGAAATACAACCCTAGCACACTTACAGTGCAAGCAGAAACGTGAATTGCAAATACTCTAAGGTTGGCTTAGCGAACGCTTTACACGTTCTACTTGTCTTTTGCTTCACATAATTAATATGCTGTAAAGTATAGATGGTTATCGATTACTATTCCCGGGTAGATTAGAATATCCTTTCTCGTAATGGTATATATTCATTTACATTTCAGCTAGTAATTGAGACAGAGTCAGTTTCCAGTGCAACTATGCAATCGTTGGGCACTTCTTCTGTACTGTGGTACTGTTGAGGACATCTATCATGTATCCTAGTTGAGGATGCGATGCAAAAAATATGGCCTTGTATCAAAGCAACCAAATAATGACGTATATTCAGTGGCTTAAGACTCAGAACCATTTTTTCCAAATTCGACGTGACTCAACCATACAATATGGATTTCGGCAAGTTCGGCGCCGAATAGCCTTTCTAGTTCCTGTTTTTTGTTCTTAATACCTAAACCAACCCCCCAGAAAGCGTTAACCATTTCGAGGGACTATTATTGTACGGCATTATTTCGCGAAGAAATTGATAGATTTAAAGGCTTCTCATCTCAAATTTTGTCTCTGCCAACCTCTCCTCGGAGTTCCAGCGTGTTCGTAATCATATACTGACTACAATCATACATATATACATACATAATTGGCCATTCCAACGCTTCAGTCAGGATTACGCCCAAGCTTCTCACACCACTTATGTTGTGTGTGCTAATTTTATACATGAGTGGCGGGACCTACAGTTTAACGTCAACTCCGAACGACAGATTTTTGAGAGATTTTTGAGGAAGTTGCCGAAGAAATATATTTTTTTTCATATTTCGTTTTGATGTCTGGCCTGGGGCTCGTCTAATAAGCGAACACACTACCTACTAGACTACGGCGACTACGGAATTGATTACAATCCAATTTCAGAATTTAACGCTTCCCAGGACCATTTAAATCGTTGACAGCTGAATTTATGTTCCACATCTTCGTCATCATGTTTATCCGCACAGTTTGAGTAAGTAGGGAATCTATTATGTCCAGATCTGTACCAGTAGTTTGCAAAACCGCTACCGTACTGTAAAAGGCTTATTCTGCTGTTTCTCCATCCCAGGAGGTATATTAGGGTATATTAATTGTACATGACCACCTTCACTTCAGTCATCCCATTTTGACTCCTATTTGCACATGGAAATTCGACGTCTTCCCCTTTATAGCTGCAGATTGCACTGGTAGTCGCCATAGTCTAGTACGTAGTGTGTTCGCTTATTAGACGTAAAGCCCGGGTTCGAGCCCCAGGCCAGACATCAAAACGAAATATGAAAAAAATATATTTCTCCGGCGACTTCCTCTCAGCAGATTTCTGGCAAAAACTCTGAGAGTAAATAAACCTGCCATGTAAAAGTTTCTCAAAAATCTGTCGTTGGGAGTCGAAGTTAAACAGCAGGTCCCGCCACTCACGTATAAAATTAAGGCACACCATATGAGTGGTGTGAGAAGCTAGGCCGTAATCCTGACTGAAGGGTTGTAATGGCCAATTATGTATGTATGTATGTATGTGATTGCACTGGGTCTGCAAGACAGCGGAAATCAAAACGCCTTACTTCATATGCCAACATATCATCCGGCATTGCTGTGACATTAACAGTGCCACTTCATCGGATGTTGTTTTGAAGGCATTTTTTTAACCTAAGAAATGAAAGTTTGTTGCCCTTTGAGTGATAATTTAACAAAAACCCTACCAATCATTTGACTGACTGTTTTGTGAGTAGGTGTAACCCAATTAATTAATTACGAGTGCATTAGATTAAAACGGTGTATGAAAACATCCATGATTAATTAATTAAAAAAATGCATTCTTATCTCGAAATATGATCGGATTTCTGTAAAAGTTTTCACATCATCAATTATATTTCAATAGCAATAAAAGCTGTCGATTATTGTTGTTGTTGTTGTTTTTATACAATATTTTCAAAAACTGTTTTCAAATTTGAAACGGAAGTTGCATCTTTATTTCTATTTTTTATTTGGTTTGCACAATTAAAATTACAAAATAATTAAAATTAACAAATGAAATTAAATTAAAAATAAAATGAGTAACTTGTTAAATTAAGCTTTAAAATAAATTCTCTCACACTTTTTTGTTTTTGTTTTTTAAATGTTTTCAAAACTAATGTCTAAAGATTGTTCAATGGAATGTTGTTCGTTGCTCGATGGCTTAAAAACTTAAGGAACACTTTCGAATTTTTATAATTATGCACTCGTGGAATAAATAAATTCATTCAATTGAAGAACTCTACCCGGGGTTTCACATTCGATTGTGGTGTGGAAAATAAGCAGAAAAGTGTTTGCCTTCAGGCATCTTTTAAATGTTATCTGGAGAATCTTATGTACCGCTTTTGCTTGATATTTAAAGTCATCTTTCGAGTTCATCCTGAATAATCTTTCCCTGTTTTGCTTAAATTTAGAAGCCAGTGCCCTTTTGCTTGGTATTTATTATTATTTTTTTGGCGTGAAGACGTGTCATAATACTGCGTCCATACATACATAAATAATTGGCCATTACAACCCTTCAGTCAGGATTACGGCATAGCTTCTCACATCACTCATGTTGTGTGCGTTAATTTTATACTTGAGTGGCGGGACCTACAGCTTAACGTCGACTCAGAACGACAGATTTTGAGAAACTTTTTCATGGCAGGTTTATTTACTCTCAGAGTTTTTGCCAGAAATCTGCTGGGAGGAAGTCGCCGAAGAAATATTTTTTTGTTTTCATATTTCGTTTTGATGTCTGGCCTGGTTCACGAACCCGGGCTTTACGTCTAATAAGCGAACACACTACGTACTAGACTACGGCGACTTCGACTTAATACTGCGACCATATGTGATCTATTTTACTTTCCTTAAACAGTATATGGTAGCCCTATAATAAGCCCTTACTTACTTAATTGGTCATAACAACCCGTTTAACGGATTTCGGCCTCCCGCAACACATCCTTCCAGGTGCCTCTGCTTCTTGCGCGCCTACGCCTGTTGGTCACACCAATCGATGACTGGGCTTCCTCGATTTGGTCCTTCCAACGGATACAAAGTCGTCCTCTTCGCCGACTTCCGCAGATTCCCGCATCAAATACCCGTCTCGCCGGAGCATTCTCCTCCATTCGAACGACATGGCCGAGGCAGCGCAGCCGCTGGATATTAATACGCTGTACAACGTCTACGTCGTTGAGGAGCTCATACAGCTCACTGTTGGATCGGATACGGAAATCATCGCCAACTCGCACTGGACCGAAGATCTTGCGTAGGACTTTTCCCTCGAACACTCTCAAGGCTGCTGCATCTGTTCTTAATAGGGTCCATGCCTCTGCGCCATAAAGAAGCACGGGGAGGATGAAGGTCTTGTAGAGTGTTAGTTTTGTCGCACGAGAGAGGTCTCTGCTACTCAATTGCCTACTGAGACCATAATAACACCTGTTGGCAAGAGTGATCCTTCGCTTGATCTCCAGACTGACATCATTTCTGGTGGTAACGACGGAGCCAAGATAGATGAATTCCTTGACCGTATCAAAAGTATAGTTATCGGCCGTAATCTGAGAATCAATTCGCCGCGCGTCTCTACTTGTCGATAACATATATAATAAGCCCTTACAGACATAAAATTGATGGAACGGTCCGGCCAGATGATAAGACGGGAAGTGGTATTTTCATGGCGAAGAACAAGGAAATGGGTTCTGAAACTGAGGAGAGAACATACTTCGTTCTCGAAAGGTTTTTTGAGAGCGATGATTAGTAGTATTCAAGTTAGGAGGTCGCGTATGTTGAGGGTTTTATTTCAGGTATTAAATAGCTTGTAGGACGTATTCCATTGAGGAGTGTGTTGGCTTATTAGACGTGAGGGCTCGATTCAAACCCCAGGTCAAACACCTCAATCAAATCGAAATATGAAAAAAATATTTCTTCGGTGACTTCTTATCAACAGATTTCTGGCAAAAACTCTGAGAGTAAATAAAAATTGCCATGAAAAAGTTTCTCAAAAATCTGTCGTTCGGAGTCGACTTTAAAATGTGGGTCGCCCGCCACTCATGTATAAAATTAACACACACAACATAAGTGGTGTGATAAGCTAAGTTGTAGTCCTGACTGAAGGATTGTAATGACCATTTATGTATGTATGTATGTATGCAATAAATGGCTTGCGAAATGACTATTTTTTTCCTCTCTCTCTTTATTCTCACCTCTTTTTTTAAAGTTTTTTACCAACTATTTTTTTTTCTCTGAGTGTAACAATAAAGTAAACAGACTACAAAGGAGAAATAAAATTAAAAAATAAGAACAAAAATAAACATACAATTTTGAAACCCGGCTTACAATTGTTGCAAATAAACAAAAGCAAGAAACAAAAAATTCGTTTAGAAGAGAAAAAAACAACAACAACAACAAGAAAAACATACTCATACGTTTGTATGTATGTACTTAAGCCATACTATGACAATAGATGGCTTTTTAGACGCTTAAAACATGAACAACAACAACTACAACAACAGCAATAAAGTGATTTTTTTTTTATTTTAAAATTGTTTTTGTAAAAAAACGTTATTAAATTTTGTTTTTTGTTGTTATATTGTTGAAAGCTTTTAAGCCAAAATACGGTAAGCAATGTCAGTCGAAAAACAACCGCGGCGCGAAGATGTTCAAGAAAAGAAGCAACGTTAATGTGAAAAAATAAAAAAAAAATAATTATTACACATATCCATGCATACATACGTACATAAAAAAAATTTCTTAATAAAAAATAAGAATTAATTTATAAAAAAATAATAATAATAATAAAAAAAATAATTCTTAAGTAATTAAAAAATAAAAATCAAAAAGTAACACAAAAATAACAAGAAATGTCATGAAAAAATTTCATGTGAATATTTTATGAAAAAAAAAAAAAACAAAAAAGAAATTAAATAAATTAAAAAAATTAAAACAAGTTACCAAACTAGTCTCAAAAACAGTTTAGACTACAAAAAAAAAAAAAAAAAAAAATCAAAACCCAACTAAAAAGCATAAAAACCAAGAAAAAAAAATTAGTTGAAACAAAATTGTTCAATGGCCGTTACTATTGACAGTGTTTATAACTAGATTTCAGTTTTTCTGTCTTTGTTTTTTTAATGGAATTATTTTTTAAAGAATATTTGCAAGCAAACAAACAATTTCCTGTTTTAAAATGTTAATAAACTTTTATTAAAATTGTCGCAAATATTTCTATTTTTTATTTATTTAAAATTCAGTTTTTTTTTTAAATCTAATAATTCACCAAAAAAACGTGAAAAGTGATTGCAAGAGCCGTAAATGATAGATTTTTTACTTTCGTTTGTTCACATTATTAAGTCGAACAATGATGGGAAATGAGCCCTAAAATACAAGATTTTAGAGGAAAATTATAATAAATGATCCGTGACTCAAGTGACAATAAGGAAATTACAAATACTTTTTATTTGGGAATAAATATTATCATGTGGCATGACAACAAAACCACCAAGCAATCCAATTTCGAATCCAAGAGAAAACAAAGTTTTCATCATGGTTTTCTTATTTTATTGATCATCACAATCTTTTTAGTCTGGATTCCAACCTAAAGTCTCATAAGGCCCATGCTGTGTGTGTGTGTGTTATTCATGTGTAGCGGTACCTAACATCGGCTCCGAGCGACAGTTTGAAAAAACCAAGCAACCCAATTTCGAATCCAAGAGAAAACAAACAAAGTTTTCATCATGGTTTTCTTATTTAATTGATCATCACAATCTTTTTAGTCTGGATTGCAACCTAAAGTCTCATAAGGCCCAAGCTGTGTGTATGTGTGTTATTCATGAGTAGCGGTACCTAACATCGGCTCCGAACGACAGTTTGAAAAAACCAAGCAACCCAATTTCGAATCCAAGAGAAAACAAACAAAGTTTTCATCATGGTTTTCTTATTTCATTGATCATCATAATATTTTTAGTCTGGATTACAACCTAAAGTCTCATAAGGCCCATGCTGTGTATGTGTGTTATTCATGTGTAGCGGTACCTAACATCGGCTCCGAACGACAGTTTGAAAGAACTTTTCAGGGAAACTTTATTGATTCTCAGAATTTTTGCCAGACGCCTGTTCGTTTTGTTCGAGACGTTTAAGCTTGGCTTTGAACCACGGGATCTCATCTAATAAGACTAATATACTATCTACTAGACTAAGGAGACTTTATGGTTTTCACATAAAAAAAAACTAAGGATTCAATTTATGTTCAAATAATCCTTTCTTGAAATCCCCTGACCCCCGAGAGAATAATATCAACAACAATCTTCACAGTTCATGCTCAAATATTGCAATCTTTTAAGAAAAAGTAAGTTTCAACGACTAGTGTGTCTCATCAGCACTGGTCATGACTTGTCTCTATACTGGACATAAGCTGCCGACAAGCTGTCTTGTTGATGCAAGGCCATATATCTGGAGACTCTACTAAGACTATGAGATTTGGAGTTTATTTTCTGTAATATGGTTCGTTGCCAGGACTACCACGTTGGTATTCCTCTTTTTCTCCTACCTTGAGGATTAGTAGTATTAGAAGTCGCCGTAGTCTAGTAGGTAGTGTGTTCGCTTATTAGACGTAAAGCCCGGGTTCGAGCCCCAGGCCAGACATCAAAATGAAATATAAAAAACAAACTAAAATATTTCTTCGGCGACTACCTCTCGGCAGATTTCTGGCAAAAACTCTGAGAGTAAATAAACCTGCCATGAAAAAGTTTCTCAAAATCTGTTGTTCGAAGTCGACGTTAAACTGTAGGTCCCATCACTCAAGTATAAAATTAAGGCACACAACATGAGTGGTGTGAGAAGCTAAGCCTTAATCCTGACTAAAGCGTTGTAATGGCCAATTATGTATGTACATACTTATGTATGTGAGGATTAGTATTTACAAGTAATTGGTCATTAGCCAGGAATAGCTTCTCATACCACTCACGTAGAGTGTGATTATTTTATAAATAAGCAGCAGGACCTACATTTTAACGTCGACGGCAAACGACAGATTTGACAAACACTTCATGACAATTTTATTTACTTTTAGAGTTTGCTGAGAGGAAGTCGCCGAAAGAAAGTCGAGAAGTCTTAGCAGGGTTTTGAACCACCTTCAGTTCTTCCACAACATTACTTTTGCTCTCCCTGAATAGTTAGCAAAATTGTTTACGTTTATTTTTGTGAGTCACCCGTCGTAATTGCTTTATTCGCCAATAATCCCTCTCTGGGTAGAGTGCTAATCTGTCAGGATGGCGGTTGTAGGCTCAATTCCCTCTGGAGACGAGTGTCAGTTCTCTTACACGATTCTTTCTTTGATATATTGACCTTCACCCAAGACAATATACTAGTTGTCTCATTAAATTTAGAGATTATAAGCCCCTTTAATCAATGCCTATAAAGTCTGTATTTAAAGACAATAAAATTTTACCACAATAAATAATTATGTATTAATGTGACGGCTGGCTTATTGTGTATTGACGCCTGGCTGTATCACATTGTCATTCTTCTCCATTTGCTTAATGAATGGAATGGTAAACACTTCCATAGAAAGAAGATTATTTACGTTTGTTGGTTCAATTCATTTTTATAATGAACTGACTGACTGACTGATAAGCTGGTGGGTAAAATTCAATATGAATGAAAACAAAAGTTAAAAAGAAATGTTTTGTTTTCAGTGAATAATAAATAGAAACATTAAACTCATTAAGATTTAAATGACTCATCAGAGGTTGAAAGCTAATAGGGATTTAGCGGCATTTCAAAAGGTGCAAGCCCAGCGCCTATTAATGTCTCTTTAAGACGTTAGTTTCGTTTAATACTGACCAAGTGAGCCAATCTAAATTTTATGTCGGGCTTTCCATAAAGTCATGTGGACAAAAAACTTCCACTTGCTTTGAAGAACTTTTCATTATACAAAAGAAGATCTAGTAGTGAGCAGTATAGTTTATCAGTGATCTAATTACTACCTCCTCCATCGTATCCAACGATGTGTCTGCTAACGCGTTTAGGATTTAGGATATACATACATACATAATTGGCCATTACAACCCTTCAGTCAGGATTACGGCCTAGCTTCTTACACCACTCATGTTGTGTGTCTTAATTTTATACTTGAGTGGCGGGATCTACAGTTTAACATCGACTCCGAACGACAGATTGTTAGAATTTGGATTTAGGATATAGGTGGCGACGCCGCATTGGGCCCATTGTGCTACCAAAGTTATCCGCTATCCCCTAGTATCAAACCACTCGGTGCTCCTGATGAAGCGATTTGGCTGCCAATGTCAATCCTTGACAGTTCCTCCAGATCATCGATGTAGTATGTACCCTGGTACTTCCTTCTCCATTGGCACAGAGCGCGGGCATGTACCCAGCAGATGTGGGATAGTCTCCTCTTCTTCCTTATCTCTGCAGCTTCTGCAGAAGTCGTTAGCAAGGTGTCCAAGACCAATGCGCAATGTCCGAGGTCGCCCACCTGTCGTTGTCAAAATCGACGGTTGCATTTATCAATTATGAGCTTGCAGGTCCTCATAGGGATGCTCAAATTCGAGAATTCATCGGAGAGTTCGATGGTCGCGCCCCGCCTGGCAAGTTCATCAGCTCTGCAGTTACCCGGAATACCGCTGGGCCCCGGTACCCATACGATATGGATATCATATTGTTCCGCTATCTCGTCGAGATATCTCCGATAGCCGTACATCGTCTTAAGAGTTCATAGGTGAAAGGAAATAGGAAAAGTACAGAATGTTATCGGAGATAATTTGCAAAATTTTAAGGTATCACATAGTCAGGGTGGCGCTATCCTCTCAAAAGAAATATCCAGTTTCACTTGCACTTTATTTATCCAGGAGGTGAATAGGCTCGTGATGGATATATACAGTGAAAGTTTCATTATGAGACAGTCCAGAAAATTTGTCTGTGTGTTTAAATATACGGACATCCATTACCATCATCAGAGGCAAATACCATCCATCAGCATAGATGGTAATGAAGAAATCCTGTAAGCATTGTCTTAGTGCAACAGAAATGCATCTACTCTCCCGAGCGAAACAAAGGAATGTCGATTCTATCTAGCAATTGTGAAGTTGAAGCAAATGTCTCCACTTGAAGTCACGTCATAGTAGACAAGCCACGAATTTTTATAAAAAACAAACAAATTCTTAGTGAAACTATTTCGAAAACCTAAAAATTGTCACGAACTATAGTGTCAAGCATAGTTAGTTTAGTTAGTGACGTTGCACTAGCACAACAACTTTATCTCTGCAGTACGTGTAGGAGGGTAAGGAAATTGTTTAATTTCCAATTGCAAGTCTAGCGTTGACTTCAGAAAGAAAACTTCACTTTATTATAAGTAATGGTCAATGAACCGATAGAATTATAAGCTTCAATAAGCAACAATAATGTATTGTTTAATAATTTCTGAATAATAATAATAACAATAATACATACTATACTTGTATTTGCACATTACAATAATTGCTAACGAAACGACTGATAATAACACGTCATTGTGTTCTTTAAGCATAAATTAAAGGAAAAGATCAAAAACCTCGTCAAATGGCCATTAAAACAATTGAAATTAATCAGCAATAGACTGTGTTGTGTGTGTGTGTGTGTGTGTCAAAGTGTACATACATACGTAACAGACAGATGACACCTGAAGCTAAAGTTGATAAAGACGAACATGGTTTTGTTGCTATTCAAAGTACTCGTATACAGACCCTGATCTACCATAAATTAAGCTTTAAGCGTCGATTTAAATGAACAAAATACGTTTAAACTGCCATAATGTTGTATGAATGGATGTATACATGTGTGTATACATACATAATAATAAATACTCGTATAATTTCTATTTTTTTTTATAGAATTAAACACAAACAATTAAAAAAATAATAATTATTGTGATTTTTTTTTTCAAATTTATATTCGTTTTTAAAGAGTTCTGTTGTACAAACACACAAGCATACAGACAGACAGACAGACAGACATTTTCATTTTATGCGATTTGTGTCAATTTCATACTGTGGTTTAATAATAACAATAATAATAATAATCGTTAATAACAATGGTTTTTAGTTACAATCGATTGTTTGGAAAGACTGAAATAAAAAATTCAAGACTCGTGACTCGTGTCAGAAATTACTGGAACCAACTTTGGTAATTATGGAGGAAGTACTCTTAATTCGGTATTAACGAATCCATACATTCATAAAACAAAACAAAACAAATGTCTTAAAGTGTATTGCCAACCATTTGGTTGTAAATAATACATAAGTTTATAGCAGAATGAATCTAAGCAATGGAGTGATAGGCTTTGTAGCACAATATTCTCTGTGGTAATGTTGTTAGGTTAGGTTAGGTTAGAGGACGTGTACTTGTCAATTAAGACAAGTACAGTACCCGGAGGTCGAAATTTACCCATTGTACAACGTCCTTAAAGATAAAAATGTTGTTTGTCCTCCTGGCTTTGAATTGCTTTTCAGATCTTCAGGTTTTGTACGAGTCTATTATCCATATAATCCAAGTCTTCTTCACTTTTTGCCTTCATTTCCTTCTCGTGAAAGTATGGCTTCAATAATACTCTATATAGCATTATTAGAGCCCAGACCATAGAGAATGACCGTAAGTACCGGAGAAGATATCATACATAGTCCACTAATTAGTTGGGAACTAGGCTGTTTTCTGTCTTGCTGTATCTAATAAATGATGTTAATCAAAATAATTCCCCTGCATTGGATGCCAATGCTTGGTAACTTTACAAAGTTGACTCTCTTCCCATTCGAAGACAGCATTTCTTCCCCCCAGTCTAAACTTCTAGCATAGCTATGGTTAGGATATCAACCAGGTACAATTTTCAGGGGCCTTTATTATCTCATTTAGGGCCATTATTACAACTTGCCGTTAACGGAAGTTAAAGGAAGGATTTTAACGGGCAGATAAATTGTTCTTCTTTATTATGAGTACTAAATAAATATGAGCGTTAAGCTAAAGGGAGGATCATCCTACCTTTAACTTTTAAAGTTAAGTTTAGTCATATTATATATTATTTTCAAAACGGCAACTTCAAATTTAAACAAAATGAACATATATAGGGTGTTTTTTATAGAGGTATAGAACTTTAAGTTGCAATAAAACAACGATGGATTATTCGATTGACATGAATTTTATTTACCCGAAAGATAATCTTGTGGCATTGCATTTTAAATATGATTTCTGGCATATGACTGCCATGGCTGGCGCGGATGTCGTCCAATCTGGACGTCCAATTTTCGATGACTTTTTCCAATATTTGTGGCCGTATATCGGCAATAACACGGCGAATGTCGTCTTCCAAATGGTCAAGCGTTTGTGGCTTTACCGCATAGACCAATGACTTTGCATAGCCCCACAGAAAGTAGTCTAGCGGTGTTAAATCACAAGATCTTGGAGGCCAATTCACAGGTCCAAAACGTGAAATTAGGCGGTCACCAAACGTGTCTTTCAATAAATCTATTGTGGCACGAGCTGTGTGACATGTTGCGCCGTCTTGTTGAAACCACATCTCCTGGACATCATGGTTATTCAATTCAGGAATGAAAAAGTTAGTGATCATGGCTCTATACCGATCACCATTGACTGTAACGTTCTGGCCACCATCGTTTTTGAAAAAGTACGGAACAATGATTCCACCAGCCCATAAAGCGCACCAAACAGTCAGTTTTTCTGGATGTAACGTGTTTCCACATACACTTGAGGATTACCTTCAATCCAAATGCGGCAGTTTTGTTTGTTGACATAGTCATTCAACCAGAAAAGCGCTTCATCGCTAAACAAAATGCGCTTATGAAATTCGGGAACACCGAACCATTATTTTCGAAATAAAATTGCACTATTTGCAAGCGTTGTTCAGGCGTGAGTCTACTCATGATGAATTGCCAAACCAAACTGAGAATAAATCACTTGACAGCTGTTAAATCGGTCGCCACCTTGAAAAGTAATGCCAACTTAAAGTTCTATACCTCTATAAAAAACACCCTTTACAACAATCAAAAACGATGCCCATCATTGCCACTGCGTTAAAAAACTTGTTTAATTGAGCAGTTTTATCGACATTGCTCCGGCACTGCCATATTTTTGAAAACAGTTAACTTTACATTTACCTTTGGCTAAAGGTACCTTTTACTAAACTCAAGTTTAACGGCAAGTTGTAATAATGGCTCTTAGAACGGGAGCGTTCCTCGCCACTTCCAATGAAATAAAATAAAATGTTATTCTAGAATTTGCTACAGCAGGGAAATAACCTGCATGACAGGAGACATTTTATAAATAAAACTGAAATATGGCAACGATACGATCGCACAAAAAACTTAGACTTTGATAAGCCCATGCTCCTTAAAGGAACTAAAGATATATTAAGAATGGAAAAAATGCAATCTTACACAACAAAGGAGAAATCTTTCTTTAAAAACTGATGGAATTTATTGATTAATAGCCTTCATATATATATGAAATTATTACATTAAATTGATAGGACACCCTTAGGCGGGTGTCCCTAAAATATTGTAAAATTTTTATAAACAGTGAGTTAATTAAATTAAATTAATTTCAATTAAATATGTTTCATAACTTAATTGGCGATTTGAATTCGAAATACAAAATGTTTAAAAATGGCGAACATCTTTGTTATTGACCCGTTAAAAACCACAAAAATTTGCTAAAATTTTAAACTTTTTTTTTATTTTTTTCTTCTGTCAATATGTAGTTTATTATTTAATCAGTTAACCAAGTATACGAATAAATAAATAAAATTTAATTACATAAAAATGCCAAAAAACTTCACCACATATTATTAGAGATAAACAAAATAAAAAAAAAAAGAGAGAAATACTACAATTAATATTCAATTATTTTTGTTAAATATTAAATTATTTTGTTCACATCACAAACAATTATGGATATGAATAAATCACTTGATATAAAAAATGGGTAAATATTTTTTAATTTCATTTATTTATTGTACATTAACAATTTAACAATCATTTGATGGCAATATAAACATAATTAAAAAAAACACCAACATTTATTAACTAAAACCCGCTATGCTCCGCTACCCTAAATATCTAACCTTAAAATATTTTTCTATTGTATTAAATTTATTAATTACTAAGTCCTCGAGGTGTGGTGTAACACTCCATGCAATTCGTCGGTGTACTCTCTCGCGATAACCTCAATGTAGAGTGGGATTTCCAAGCATTCTGCCGGAAACAATGAGTAATTATAATTACTACAATGTTCTGATTACATGTTTAGCCCCCAACTTGAATCTGTGGAGGTTCTACTGCGACCATACGATTTCTTGTAGTGCCTTCAATCACTGCAATGTCTCCTAAAAGCATGTTGCCATGAGGGACCTCGGTATACTGCTCGATACCAGTAGGAACAACATCCTGTATAGTATTTGATAGGCATCTACTGGGCTGTATTAACATTGAACACGTTAGAAGGCTCGTTGAATTCACTTTCCTTATCGCTTAAAGCGATTCCATAATGAACAGGTGTTCTTGTGTCCTGCAGATTCCGTTTAGAAAGTGGGCTACTACTAGATAATCTGATGCTTAACTGAAATGTATTTCCATTGTAATAATCCAGAAAAAGTTTAGTTTTCAAATCCATTTGTCTTGTGAAGAGTCATCATCATCTCCATTACACATCAGCGGCTTGGAATCTTGTTTTTCCGCGAGCACATTTTCATGAATTCCCACATAACCTGACCTCTGTCTAGATTATGCTTGTCTAGACATTCTATTCTCAAGTCAACCTTATACGAGTCGTCAGTAGTCAGATGGCAACCTGACTGTCCGATATTATTGTTATTCCTCATTGAGCATATCCTTTAAAGGCTGGGAAAATTCTTGAAAGTTTCCCTAAAGATTTGGAATATCCCGCTCTGTGACCGAACACCTCTGCTCCTGTCTCACTATATATCCTTGACTGCATTGCTGCAGGGCAGGTTCTCATTAACCGAATTGTACCGAAGCTTGTATCTTATTCAACTCAATTGGAGTTGCTTTCAAATAAATCTATCTGCTCAGACAATAGCTTCGTATGTAATAATTGGCTTGACATTTAGACAAGAGTCGGAAGCCTGTCTGTTTTGTACTCAGTCAATTGGATTGCTAATGTAATTAACTGGCACAACCGCGATGCTGTGTAGCGGAACGCAATGAATTGTCTTTTCGCTACTCATAAGTACTCATGAAATTTCGAGTATGACTGAGACAACAGTACTGAAATTCAACTACTCTAACTCATTCGTACTACAACTACAACATTGATTTATAAGCACAGGCTGTAATGAGTATGAGTACAACGTTGACATCAAACTCATAACATTCGAAATATGTTTGATTCATACGCCTATTCATTCAGATTCATAAATTTAAAAAATTTTATTTATAATACTCATAAATGATTCGAGGGATTCGAATCATTCAACAAAATTTACAGTGTTAGTTGTTGTTGCATTTACAAAAAAAGAAGAACGAGAAAGACTAAGATAGCAAGCAAAGCAAATACACAACCTTCTGGTGAGTATTGTAGTGTGTTCGTACGCGAATCATACTTATTTTATGATTCGTGTAAATGTTGAGTAAAGGAGAGTCGAAATCAACAACATCAAGCGTATTGTTAAGTATGAGTACAATGACTATTTCAAACTTTGAATATGAGTAGTATGAGTATGAAATTAAAATAAGTATGAATGCGTATAAGTATCAGAAATTATGAGTATAGTTCAAATTTACTCATCTTTTTTTGAATACTCATTGCTGATCTCTGATTAGAACGTCAGTGAGCGCGATGAAATGTTAATATTACTGAAGGCCTTACCATTTTAAAATGAGAAATGGTTGCCATAATTTGATCTTTGCCTGGCAAGCAGTCTGAGCAGTCTGAAGAAGTTTCTTTAAAACCTTTGCGCCGACGAAAAGTCTGCGATATTTTCAATATTTTAAATGTATTGCAACATTGCTAGAAGCTTAGATGGTTTCAAACAAACAAATAGATACATATGTATTGTATATACTTAAGTTTACATACATACACACATAGATAAGTAATTATATAATGATGAATTTATAAAATAGAAACCGTAAAAATTATTAACAAAACACCTTAAACAACTAATAATTCCGCTTTTTTTTATATTTTCATAGAGAAACTGTTTTTTTTTTTTATAAATGAAATAATTGATTTCTGTTGTTACTGTTATTGTTATTGTTTTTGGCTTATTTTTTTTTCGTTTCAGTTCGATTAATGATCGTCCATTGTTTATGCAAAATGGCAATCGGAGTTTTTCAGTGAGTGGAGATTCACAGGAAATCAGTAATTTTAGACAAGCATTACCACAATTTTTAGCCGTTAGTGTTAAAAATATTTTACTTTTTGGTAATTATTATTATTATTACTATTGTTATTGTTATTATTGTTTTTTTTTTTGTATTTAATTCAATTCAATATGTATGTTTTCTTTTCGTTTTGACATTATTTTATATACGTACATACGTGTTATATTCATTATTTATTACGGTATTTATCACGTTTAACACTTTATTTCAACGAAATGCGTTTGTTTTTTCGTTTCTTTTTTTTCGTTTTTTTGTAGTTTATGGCATGACATTGGGATTCCCTACAATTGTTATACCAGCTATACAGGGCGGTGATGGCAGAGAGCCTAGTGATATTGTATTAAATAAAGATGAAATTTCATGGTTTAGTGAGTATATTTCAAAGCCATGCCATGCCAATCCATCTCTCGTATGTAAATTTATGTATTTGTGGTTTATTTTATAGGTTCCATTAATTTAATCTGTGTGCCATTGGGTTGTTTATTTTCGGGTTTATTAACTCAACCACTAGGCAAGAGAAGAGCAATGCAGGTGAGTTTTAATTACCAAGTAGAGTGCAACTTGTTTTGAAATTATTATAACATAGGGTAACAGGATTGGGCAAGACATTGTTTATACATAACTAGCTGTACCCTGCGCGCGTTACTGCGGCGCCAACTAAAATAAATTTGAAGGAAAGACATTATATAAATATCCAATTAATAATGAATCATTTTATTGAATTTGTTTCCCGTTGTCCAGATGATTCAGACGAACGGGCCTGAGTAGTACGCGTTCGATCAGTTTCTAATCTCACTTCTCGTTGTTCAAGTGATTCATGTGAACGGGTCTCAGCGGCATGTACACGAAGATTTTTAAGTCTCAATATTCGTTACTCGTCTGATTCTGAGGCTCGTAATGCTCTATTCTTCCGTGCTTGAGGTGTACGTCGAACAATGTCTTGTCATTCATTTTGAATAATTTTAAGTGGCGCCATCTACCGGAAATTAATCGCACCAACTTAGAAACGTCCGTCGACTCATGCGCAACAACTTTGCTAAAGATCATAACATGATTAAATGCACACTTTACGATTCTATTAATTACATGCAAACAAACATTCATTTTTATATATACACTTTCCCTTCTATCTTTCCTCCCGCGTCGTGAAATATTTTTGAAAAATATTCCAAAATATACCAAAATTCACATTCTTTATACTTTATTTTCTTTGGTTTTATACATCAGGAATCATAGAAAGCATACTTTAGGGGTAACTATGCGTATGAGTAATATATTTCAAATGCAATTAAATATTAAGTATGTAGTATGTAGTATACATGGGCATGGCCCCTCGCTCATTTGGAATATCAACATAAAAAGTAGCCTATAACTCCTTCCAGACATACAGGAAGATACTGTGAAAATTTCAAGAAAATCGGTTCAGCCGTTTAGTCGTCTATAAACTTCAAACATACAAACATACAATCAAACACACATTCATTTTTATATATAAGAAGATTACTAGCAGGACTTTGTTTTAATAAATGATTATATAATTTGTTTATATTTTTTTATTTTATATGAAGTTTGTAAACTTACCCATACTGGCATCATGGCTACTGTTCCATTTTTCAACCAAAACAGAACATTTATATGCTGCCCTGTGTCTAAGTGGCTTAGGTGGCGGTTTAATGGAGGCACCGGTAAGTAAATATTTAAAAAAGTTGCTGATAAGTAAGTGTGACAACCACATAATTTTGTTGATTGATTAGTATTCAGTCGAATTTAAGCCAAAAAGTTTCAAATCCAAAGGCAAATGCGTACTTGATCTTTCAAATATATTGCTGTGGTTCTCTATACCCTGCAAAAGTAAAAGAAATGCATTAGAAATGAACTCTGGTGCTCTGCCTAAAATGTTAAATAAGATATTCAAAATAATTGAGTTTTTCAAGTACGACCAACTTCACTGTCATTACACGATACTTGAATGATATCGTAAAAACTTTGCTGCGATTTTTCTAAGCTTACGATCTATGTTTACAGTACAACATACATATGAAGGGAATCACAATTAATTTTTTTATTTTCAGGTTCTAACTTATGTGGCGGAAATCACTGAACCCAAATATCGTGGTATTCTATCGGCCTTGGGCTCAACATGTGTCATAACCGGTGTTTTCATACAATTCATTATGGGCTCATTAATGGATTGGCGTACAATAGCAGCGGTCAGTTCGGCATTTCCCGTTATCTCTATAATATCACTATGTTTTGTGCCCGAATCACCGACATGGCTTATACGTGAGCAAAGATTTCGTGAGGCTATTAAAGCTCTACAATGGCTACGTGGCTGGGTAAGCGAACAACATATCGAAGTGGAGTTCAATAGGCTTTACGATGAATTAATAACCCAACCTGCCTTAGAGGAACAAGCTGAAGAAGTACGCTTGCAGGAGAGTGGCGGTAGAACATGTTTTACACGTTTCAGAGTTTTCCGAAAGCGTTCGTTTTTAGTGCCTTTCCTATTGGTTGCCTTTACCTTCTTTGTGGGGCATTTCTCGGGTAAAACATCATTGCAGACGTATGCAGTGCAAATATTTCACACATTAAAAGCGCCGATCAATAAATATCATGCCACTATACTATTGGGCGTAGCGGAAATGATTGCTACCATTATGTGTGTATTTCTGATACATTTTACAGGCAAAAGGCCTCTAGTTTTGATATCAACAGTGGGTGTAGCTGTATGTTTCTTTGGCACAGCCACCTATGCCCATTATCTGAAAATCGTACCCGGTTTTGCTGTTAACAATGTTGTCGTGAATGCTTCATCTTTAGTACCGAAAGGCAGTATTATAACGCGTGAGAATATAACAAAAATCTTTGAAAATGAAGAAAAAGCTTTGCTTTTAACGGATGCCAGTGAAATGCATATGAAGATGTTAAATGGCAATCTGAGTGATAATTTTATGGAGTATAATAATCGTTCAAAGAGACAAGTGATGGATGATGATATCCTAAGTACTACTCTGGAACCGTATAACATTTCATTTGTAGATTTAAGCGATTTGGATTACAATGATAACGGCTTTAATTATACCCAGACCCAGACGCAGACACCACAGTACGATTTAGAAGACTCTTATGAAAATGCGGATAAAACTACTACAACAAACGTAGACAACTTTGGAGAAACCTCTTCTACCACGACAACTACCACTAGCACCAGTACCAGTACCAGTACAACCAGCACTACCACGACCACGACCACAACAACATTAAAACCCCCGTTAGCAAAAGACACGACTGAAGATAAGCTAGGCAAAGAGATTCTTTTGAAAGTTCCCAAACAGGAGAATAACAATTTGGTGTGGTTACCATTGATTTTATTATTAGGCGCCGCATTCTTTGCCCACTTTGGCATACGTATGATACCTTGGATATTGATTGGTGAAGTGTTTCCAGCACCAGTGCGCAGCACTGCCTCTGGTTTGGTCAGCGGTTTAGGTTATATTTTCGGCTTTCTAGCCAATAAATTATTCTTACAAATGTTATCCACCTTAACATTGCCTGGTACCTTTTGGTTTTATTCGGCCGTAGCCTTTGTGGGTGCCATTACATTGTACTTTACCTTACCGGAAACGGAAGGTAGAACATTGGGTGTAAGTATCTACTGAATTAAACGAATTGTGGAATCAACATTAATTTGGTGATTTTCTTTTTAGGAAATTGAGGCCCACTTTTCGAAAAAATCAACCAAAAATCTCTTATGCAAGAAACAACAAAAACAAGAAAAACTGGAAAAACAACGTCAATTGACTTGTCCAGTGCATTTGAATAATTTGGAGGATTTACAGATCCCCATAGGGCCATATACGGAAGCAAAAATTATACAATTGCAACAAAGTGATTTTGTGCCAAAACGTAATGCGGATAATTCGTACAATAACAATAATTATAACGGTAATCATCATATTAGCCAGGGTGGCATTACAAATCCGGCCTATGAAGAGAGCAACACAACACACTTGTAGCGTTAGCGCACCGATTAAAAATAATGATAACGAATGGTGATAATTTGTGTGGAATGGAGAACGTGTGTATTATGTGGTCATTTATTGCAATTCCTAAGCAAGATAGAAATTCTTTTGATCGAAATGTTAATGTGCCACAAAATATATGTAAAACGTTGCATACAATCATGTCGTAATAAGATGATCATTGTAGAGTTATATATGTAAACAAAATTGTTGTGATTAATTTTTAAGTAAACAAAAAAGCCAAGTTTTTATAGAAAATATTAAAATATTGTTGAAGATTATTTACTCACTTAGCTCTTTAGCCAGGATTACAACCTAGCTTCTTACGCTACCCATGTTGTGTGTGTTTATTTCATCCATGCGTAGCGGGACCTGAAAGTCGCCGTAGTCTAGTAGGTAGTATGTTCGCTTATTAGACATAAAGTCCGGGTTCGAGCCCCAGGCCAGACATCAAAATGAAATATGAAAAAAAAAAATATTTCGTCGGCGACTTCCTCTCAGCAGATTTCTGGCAAAAACTCTGGAGAGTAAATAAACCTGCCATGAAAAGTTTCTCTAAATCTGTCGTTCGGAGTCGATGTTAAGCTGTAGGTCCCGCCACTCAAGTATAAAATTAAGGCACACAACATGAGTGGTGTGAGAAGCTAGGCCGTAATACATACTGACTGAAGGGTTGTAATGGCCAATTATGTATGTAAAGGGTGTTTTTTTTATAGAGGTATAGAACTTTAAGTTGGCATTACTTTTCAAGATGGCGACCGATTTAACAGCTGTCAAGTGATTTATTCTCAGTTTGGTTTGGCAATTCATCATGAATAGACTCACGCCTGAACAACGCTTGCAAATAGTGCAATTTTATTTCGAAAATAATGGTATCGCGCACTACGTCCATTTTATCGTCGACAAAATCGTCCATCAGAATAGTTAATTCGATTAACCACGGAACGTTTTCAAACCACGTTTACTCTTATTGATAACTCGCATCCCCAGAGACGCTGTACGGTGCGTACAGAAGAAGCTATTGCTGCTGTAGAGCGTAGCATTGAGGAAGACCCGAATGAGTCCATCCGCCATCGAGCACAGGAATTGGATCTGTGTCCATCCACATTATGGAAGATTTTGCGGAAGGATCTTGGTTTGCGTGCTTACAAAATCCAACTCGTGCAAGAATTGAAGCCAAACGATGATCAAGTAAGCCGTAGATTCGTCGAATGGGCCCAAAACGAGATTATCGTTGTTCCCGATTTTCATAAGCGAATTTTGTTTAGCGATGAAGCGCACTTCTGGTTCAATGGCTACGTCAACAAACAAAACTGCCGCATTTAGAGTGAAGGTCATCCTCAAGTGTATGTGGAAACACCGTTACATCCAGAAAAACTGACTGTTTGGTGCGCTTTATGGGCTGGTGGAATCATTGGTCCGTACTTTTTTAAAAACGATGGTGGTCAGAACGTTACAGTCAATGGTGATCGGTATAGAGCCATGATTACTAACTTTTTCATTCCTGAATTGAATAACCATGATGTCCAGGAGATGTGGTTTCAAGAAGACGGCGCAACATGTCACACAGCTCGTGCCACAATAGATTTATTGAAAGACACGTTTGGTGACCGCCTAATTTCACGTTTTGGACCTGTGAATTGGCCTCCAAGATCTTGTGATTTAACACCGCTAGACTACTTTCTGTGGGGCTATGTAAAGTCATTGGTCTATGCGGTAAAGCCAAAAACGCTTGACCATTTGGAAGACAACATTCGCCGTGTTATTGCCGATATACGGCCACAAATGTTGGAAAAAGTCATCGAAAATTGGACGTCCAGATTGGACTACATCCGCGCCAGCCGTGGCGGTCATATGCCAGAATTATTGCAACTTAAAGTTCTATACCTCTATAAAAAACACCCTTTATGTAGCAGGACCCACAGTTTAACGTCGAATCAGAACGATATATGTATATGTTCCTTTTACTCCCCTAGGCAGCATAAGGCCGCGTATCGGAACGATAGATTTGAGAAACTTTTCGCGGCACTTCTTTTTACTGTGAGAGATTTTGCTAGAGGACTGCTGAGAGGAAGTCGCCGATATAATTTTTATTTTCATATTTCGTTTTGTTCGACAAATCTGATCCGTAGGTTAAACCACAGACTCTCGTCTAATAAGCCAACGCACGGTGACTTCAAGTTTATTTAGTCTCTCTTACTGTCTGTCATTTGGTGAGCTTGTCCACGTTTTTTGGCTTCAATAATGCTCTGACTGAAGCTCTCTTTTTGAGAAAAGTTTACAATTATGTCATTCACTTTGTTAATACTCCTCCCAATGGGAGATTTATACTGTTATCCAAGAGGGAAAGGCCAAGATTAGAAGAAAAGGTTCGGTTGGGAGCTCCACAAGGGAGTTACTATTTTTGTTGTTGAGTAATGCAATCACTAAAGCTGTCGCTTGGCGTGGGTTTGATGAGCTCTTCCACAATACGGAGCCAAACAATCATGGACTTCAAACACAAGTCGTATACTATACAATATAATAGGGACACAATCAAATTTTAACATTTTCTTAAACGAAAAGTTTTGATTCTATCCGTTTCTTTGTTTTATACTCATAATCATCAGTTAGATGTGCGTTTCTTTTGGTTGTTTCCGTTTCGAAAACAATCACTTTGCGGCGGAAATGTCATTAATTTTAAATTTGATTTCCTTGGACTTAAGCATTGTTTGTCCAAAAAATTACTTATAACGACAAGACCGTGAAGCATCAAAAGCCAACAACTTTTGCTTGTCATGACTTGGCTTGGTTTGGTTTCCTAAAGAAAAACTAAAAATTGCTTTGCCAGCACATCATAATAAAATTTTTGTGCTTATCTTACAGTTACTCTCTGTGATTATCCTTGAAAAGGATGTACCAAGTCGATGAATAAAAATTAAAAAAACAACAACAACACAAATAATAACAAATAACTTAAGACAACACAACACAACACAACACAGCAGAACGAACCACAAAAGGAGTGTTTAAACTTTAGTTTTTATGCTTAGTTTTGTATCATAGCTGGTGTCCTTCTATTTCGTGTCCTGTCTTGTTTTGCCTTGTCTTCTACTAAAATAATAAGAGAATAACGAAATCAAGTTATTGTCGTAGAAAATTAAAAGAAAAACAACATAAACCAAGTTGTGGACGACTGGAAAAGCAAGAAAAGAAAAAAAAGAGGAGAAAGAGTTAGAAAAAACTCAAAGGAAAACACATCCAAGAAGATGGACAGTTATGACAATAACAAAGAGAGACAAGTGAAATCAACGGATACGAGAGTAGTTTCGAGTAAAATTTCATTTAAAAACTAAAGTCACACTTAAAGAAATTAAGTGGTAGACCCCAAGCAATGGAAACATTTATGATATAAGTCTTGATAGAAGATTCTAAAGAATTCCAAGCAGCTGTTCTTGAATGCAGACAGTATAAGAGGCTGAGGTTTTCTCATAAGAAGACATTACATAGATACATACGTAATTGGCCATTACAACCCTTCAGTCAGGATTACGGCCTAGCTTCTCACACCACTCATGTTGTGTGTGTTCATTTTTTATACATGAGTGGCGGGACTTACAGCTTAACGTCGACTCCGAACGACAGATTTAGAGAAACTTTTCATGGCAGGTTTATTTACTCTCAGAGTTTTTGCCAGGAATCTGCTGAGGGGAAGTCGCCGAAGAAAAATATTTTTTTTTTATATTTCGTTTTGATGTCTGGCCTGGGGCTCGAACCCGGGCTTTACGTCTAATAAGCGAACATACTACCTACTAGACTACGGCGACTACTTGAGGGTATATTCGACTCTCCCTAACTACTGCTGTGTGTTTCAAACCAAGGTCGTGGGAATAAGTCTTGCTGTGGAACCGATCCTCAATAAGGGCTTTTTCCCCTGATGATGATGACAGTCACTGTATGTGAAGCGGCATACCATTTCAATTCCATTTTTCAATTTTTTCCAAGTGTATTGCATAGCAATAATGTCCTCAATATCTGTTTTTTTACTTCCTAGACGAAAAGGCGACCAAATAACTGATAAAAAATGAATTCCAACGTTTGTGCAATGTTTCCTAAGAAGAAATTTAGTCTGGCTAACCACAACACTAAGAAGACAAGGTGTCTAGAAAATGTAAAAGGAATACTCCTTAGAAAAAACAAATGCCTTTTCGACAAAAAGGAAAAAATCAAATAATTTAATTTTGGTTTGTTTCCTAGTGATGATGCTCTGGAAAAGGATGAAACCTTCAACGATGTAGAAAATTACAAGTCCTACTCCCTTACAGCTTTGCTGTCTGTTGCACTTGTCTATCATAAACGAAACGTTGGTGTATATGTTTGCAAAGAAGTTGTTGACATGAAGTTTTAAACTGATGATGATAATACATCCTAAGCTTGTGTACACTGGTTCCAACAAGGTTTCGTGGTGGAGTAAGCAGAAAAAAATAAAGGAAAAGCAGATGAAGATGCTGGGATTTCGCAACGAATCTATTCTGATTACTAATGGCTAAAAGAACTGTGCTAAGCGTGCTCCTTAAAAGTAGGAGCTTACTTTCCGTGTGTCCTTGATACACTGTCTTGCCCGCAATTAACACCAATCTGGTAGCGTTAATGGACTCCATTACTGCATTATTAATTCTGAACTTGCAGGTTATCAATGGGGATCCTCACGCAAAGATTTAATGGTTGTAAAGGGTGTTTTTTATAGAGGTATAGAACTTTAAGTTGGCATTACTTTTCAAGATGGCGACCGATTTAACAGCTGTCAAGCGATTTATTCTCAGTTTGGTTTGGCAATTCGTCATGAATAGACTCACGCCTGAACAACGCTCGCAAATAGTGCAATTTTATTTCGAATTGTTCCCGATTTTCATAAGCGAATTTTGTTTAGCGATGAAGCGCACTTCTGGTTGAATGGCTACGTCAACAAACAAAACTGCCGCATTTGGAGTGAAGGTAATCCTCAAGTGTATGTGGAAACACCGTTACATCCAGAAACACTGACTGTTTGGTGCGCTTTACGGGCTGGTGGAATCATTGGTCCGTACTTTTTCAAAACTGATGGTGGCCAGAACGTTACAGTCAATGGTGATCGGTATAGAGCCATGATCACTAACTTTTTCATTCCTGAATTGAATAACCATGATGTCCAGGAGATGTGGTTTCAACAAGACGGCGCAACATGTCACACAGCTCGTGCCACAATAGATTTATTGAAAGACACGTTTGGTAACCGCCTAATTTCATGTTTTGGACCTGTGAATTGGCCTCCAAGATCTTGTGATTTAACACCGCTAGACTACCTTCTGTGGGGCTATGTAAAGTCATTGGTCTATGCGGTAAAGCCACAAACGCTTGACCATTTGGAAGACAACATTCGCCGTGTTATTGCCGATATACGGCCAAAAATGTTGGAAAAAGTCATCGAAAATTGGACTCCAGATTGGACTACATCCGCGCTAGCCGTGGCGGTCATATGCCAGAAATCATATTTAAAATGTAATGCCACAAGATTATCTTTCGGATAAATAAAATTTATGTTAATCGAATAATCCATCGTTGTTTTATTGCAACTTAAAGTTCTATACCTCTATAAAAAACACCCTTTACAATATCTTGTTAATTTATCCCTGCTACAATTTTTCCCACATAAATTATACCACTCCGCCATCTCGTAAAGAAAATTGCGAAAGCTGTAGACCTATGTAGCAACGCAGCGCTCTGACTGCCGCTTGACTAACAGAAAGTATTGTCCAGAAATATTGTCTGTAAGGTCTGGTCGACAATTCCGTCTGAAAACTGCAATTATACGGAAGCCATATTAAATAACTTATACGAGTCGGAATGAACGTTCTGAACTTTCTCTAGAAGTTTTATTGGGTCGCCATTTGAATTATATTCCTGAAGATGTCTAATTCTGTCAGGTTTCTTTAGTAATCAGCAATCCATCCGTGTCAATACCTAATCGCCAATAGACGCTGACTCGCAATAACCAATACGGTATTCATTCATTACATTCAGCGAGAAAGGTCGTAAAATTGTCTTAAGCCCAGACATAGGATTGGCTCACCAATAATAACGGAGGCAGATCTTTATGTTCGCCTTGTCAAGTTGTGCTAATAAACCAGTCATCTGTAGGTGAAGATAGCTCTGACTGCTGACGTCATTCTAAGTCCAAGATTCTATTTTCTCCACAATACTTTATTACGAGCATTAAGGGCAATGAAGGCCATTTATCCATCTCCACTTCCAAGACAGTTTCCTATTCAAAGTAAACTTCCAGAGTCGAAGATTCGCTCCATACGACGTGAATTAACGAAACGATGATGGATTGTACCTTAGAAAGTACCAAAACGGTTTTCCCGGTGTTTACGCTCAAGCCGGAATTAGATGCCCACATAGTCTTCTCAGTTCTATCCCCTGTGCTCTTCGCCGCCTTGGTCGTACAGTATTTGCGTTATAAAGCTTAGTTACTTTAAAGGAACGCAGAGTAAGTACTCTAATTGGCAAAATTATTGCCTCAAATCCACTGTGATGCTGATGTTGTGGTCAGGTAATCGAATAATGTTGTAAACGGTTCAATTCTCTTCGTTGATCACAAGCATTTTCTCTCTTGCCCAGGACATGGCTAAAGAAACTTGTACTTTCCTTGGCTATTACTTAAAGGAAGAACACAAACTACACGTTTATTGGTCGTCTTTGAGTGAAAATAAGTTTTTTTGCCTTTCTTGACTTGTGGTTACGAAGTGCTGCTTCTTATGTAGACTTTCATACACTTTCATTTCACCACAACCGAAAGGATTATTTATTTTTGTTAAATTAAAAAGTAAAGGAAAATGAGGAAAATAAGTCAACATGTTGATGAAAATTTTTTTTCTGTTTGACTCGTCCAACATCACTCCTCTTCATAAATTGTAAGTGAATCAGTTTTATTGCTTTCTTTTGCTTGTGTTCATTTTTTATAGCCTGAAGGATATTTTTACTTAATTTTCCACACTTTATTCATTTAAATTTTGCTTTGCTGGAGTTCTTTTTTTGTTTGTATTTGCTTTTGGATAGTTGCTCATTATTGCTCCTGTCATTTCTAGTCTGGACTGTCTTCATCTTATTTTTTGTTTTTGCAGGAATGTAAGTAGAGTTGCCAGCTTTATTTTCGCCAAATTCAATGTCGAAAATTGTTGTCAAAGCCAAGAGTTAAGAATTGAACGTATACTGTGAAAGTTAGGTCAATTGTGATCCATCGAGCCACGGCAAATTAAAAGACAGCCAGTTGGAATTGAATAAGATGCAGAAGTTCGCATGTATTGCTATATTCGGGGAAACCAGAGCCTGCCGTACAGCATCGCTATAACCCATTGAAAATGGTGGTAAGAACCAGTGTCGTGGATACCAGAGTTAATACTGCCAAATGAAATATGCATTAGCGAGCATCATAATCTCACAAATCGAGTGCCTGTCAGTTTCCCCCTCCCCTTAACTGTGTCCTCGTCAAAACCAGCAAACACTATAATTTTGGAAAAAGCTTCACAAGGAGACATACCCCTTTCAAAAAGGGTATACAGAGGGGTTCAGCTCCTAGAATGGAATATTCAAAACCCATTTGGAAAATCACGGTTGTGTTCCAAAAGCACGTACAGTACATATTAAGAACGGGACCTAGTAACACTATCTAGCAGTCAGACGGCCATTTCAGCACTTAGCTCCTATGAGTTTAACTCTAGATTTATATAGAGGAGCTGTCTGAGGAAGTTGAATTAGGCTAGGCAGGGTAAAATGGGGTCACATTCTGCTGGATCCTAAGTTTTGCTAGAAGAGAAACTTTCATGCCCTAGATGAGGCTAGAAGCTTTCTGTGGAGTAAGAAGAGGAGTGTAGAGGGAATGTATTTCGAACAGGAAGATGAAGACTTTTGTCAACCGACAAGATGCATCAGATGATCAGAAGTAAACTGAGAATAAGTCACGGCATTCAATTAAGTGGAGGATGAACTAGACAATGAACCCAAAAAACTGCTAAATGTGTGACACAGTGACAACTCTGAATGTAAGCGTACATTTCACTCTCTCTGTCTCTTCCTTAAACCCCGCTTTTTCTTTCTTAAACTCTTAAGCTTTTGGTTGAGAGAGGGAGTTAAAAAATCCAAAAAATTGTTTCGCATATTCTTGTTAAATGTAGTTATAGTTGTTATTGTAATAATAATAATAATAACAATAATAATATATACAAACATTTATTTGTTAATATAATCAGTACAAGTTTATGATGTTTGTGTTTTTATGCTTCAACATGATTGTCGTGCATTTGTGCCACCAACCATTTAATTTCATCAGATTTTATGTGGCAAATAAATAACAGAACTTTAAAGGAATGAAAACTATTTTGAATTGAAAAATAGTTACGTAATCCAATATTAAGACGACAGAATCGAATAGAAAAGAAGAATAGACAGACTAAGAACACATGTAGCTGATTGTGACACAATGTCCTTTTATTTCCCCTTACACTAGAATCTTCCCGCCCAACCGTGGCAGGTCAGTGAGTTTGTCTGCGCAAGTAGAATCCTAGGTGCTTACTTCTACTACGACACAATGTTGGATATGTACCACTCTTTCTCGTTTCTGCAACTCCAGCAGAAGTCATTGGTCATGTGGCCAGGTTCAAAAAGATCATCTAGCTTTGATCTTATTTGCTATACTATCTCGCTCGTGTCCGAAGCCATTTACACGGTGGTAACGTAATCTTGTACTTTCCGGGCGCCCTTTATTTAGTCTTGGTCCGATTTGCTATGTTATTTTGCGCCTATCCGAAGCCATTTACGCGTTGTTTACGATATCTTGTACTGCATTATCAATGCTTAGCTTCACTGTTCACAAAGGAATTCCCAGTAATCGCAAGAAATTCTTTTGCCAAAAAAGATTTCTATCAACACATTCTTTTACATCCCTGCCACATGGTTCTGGTAGAATAAATCTGTGGTTCGGAGGCTGTTTTACTACCTATATTTCTCACTTTGTTTCTTTTCTATGCAATTTATATTTATGAAATTATTATTATCATGTTATTGTTGATGTTGTTGTAGTTTTACTCCATATAAATAATATATTTGTCTATATAAGAGCACATACATATGTATATATACATAACATACATATAAATATGATGATGTTAGTTTATGTTGTCATTCATATTTCTACCATAAATAGTGTCACTTGCCTCTCGGATTTGATTAAGCCGTGTTGTGTGTTGGTACAAGATTTATCCTCCCTTAGGGTGAAATGTATGTATGTCACTTAAGTTTTGATTTCGTTTATCAATTTGACACGTAAAAATTACAGACAAACAAACAACAACAACAACAACAACATGAGGAAATAAAAATAAATCACATCATGGCAAGTCCTTCATGAGACTTAATAAGAAAGGAAGAAAAAGAAAAAAGTTCATAATTTTCTGTTATTAAATCACGGAGAAACTTTAGGCACTTCGTATAATTTGTTGGCTTGTTAAAGTGATTTCTTAGATGAAATATGTATGTATGTTCAAACGGTTGTAATTTAAGTTAGTCAGAGCATTTTAACCATGAAATATCTGTGGCTTCGTAGATCGTATTAGAACTCCTAAGGATAACAACATAACCTAACTTTCTGCTAGCAAGGCACTGGATTCTAATATAACGACCTCTAGGACAGTCTACGGATGACGTGAAGCTCTTAACTAGACGGCAGAGCGATACAATTTTCATATTATATGGGCACCGAGTAATACCGTTATTTCGGGAAACTGCGGAGCAAATGAATTCGTCAGATAAAGTAAAGAATCTAACTTTCGTATTGATTCTCTGCACTGAGAATAACATTAATGCTGCATGGGTGACTTCGTTAAGGGCAATATAACATAATAAATCTGGTGAAGGCTAAATGGAATCTGTGCAGTAAGTCTGCTCAAACTTCAAAGGAGTACACTCCGCGTTGTTGGCTAATTTATTATTGGATATTGCATTCAAGCATTGGTCTAGGCCAATGGTCTTAAACAAAAGTGAATAAATTAAATGCCCACCAGTTTAGAACTGAAGCTTGTACACGAGAGAAATATGTATGATGGCAGCCTGGCTATATGAAGTGATGGAAATACTGGTAGTTCAAGATCTCTTACTCATGATCAGTTTCGCAGCGTGATTTATGGTGTTATTAACTCGACTAGAGAGAAACACTGCAGTAGTCAAGGAGGCAGAGAAATATTCTGAGATTGAGACATTCGGAGAAATTGCACAGCCTAGATTTACACAGAAGATACAGAGCTGATCATAACAGAGGACAAATTTTCTCTCTTTCGAGTTCTGGAGCGAGATATCATATCAAAATCAGGTTAAGGCGTGATATAGTCGGAGTATGAAGATCCACAGATAGGATAGAGATGTGCTCTGAGACAGTATTTTGCAACCGTGACAGTTGTCTGACAAGTAATATAAATGGAAGTCTATTAAGCCTAACGAAGAGGCTCAATTGACGAAGTGGCTAGTACGAAAAGCACCGTTAATCTGTATTGCAACAGATCTTTTTTACTTTATCAAGCAGTTGGCAATTTAAGTACGGGTTAGTCCTCCGAACCACATTTCCATAAAAAGATAAGGTTATACAAACTTCGAATAAAACCAATGAACCGCATCAGAACCAAGTCTCCGCCTTGTATTAAATGCCCTACTGCAGTAATCAGTAGCGCCAGCTGCTTTCAACTAGATTGTCATCCCAAATTAACCTCAATGTTTGCTTTTAAGCTTAAACATAAAAATCTATTTTTCTCTCCAATTTATTGTGGTAATTATTGTCTTTGGTTTTTATTTCTGCTGTTGCAGCAACAGTAAAAAATCGTCTATTCAATTAACCTTTGCCCCTGCCAAGTCGTAAAGAAATGATCATGTAAATAAGAGCCCAAAAGGAGGAAGAAGAAAAAAAAAACAATTTCCCATTCACACTGACCAACCAGCCCAATAATAAACAGAAAAATGTAATCGAATACGCGTTGTATAGAACTGTGAGACTTTAATAATAAAAGCAATAACAACAAACAAGGACCAACAGGAGTAGTAGAAGCGTAACAATACAATGACAATTTTGTGTTTTTTTTGTTATGCTGTTGTTGTTGTTGTTTTGTTTTAACAGTCCTTCCCAGTCACGTGCTAATGAATTAAATTAAATAATTTTCATACTCCCTGGACATTTATCCCGGTAAATGATTTCTTTTTTTTCACTCTCTCTCTCTCTCTCTCTTTTTTGTATTTCTTCCTGACACTTGCATATACAAAGAAAAAAAAAAAAAAAAAAAGAAAGAACACTAGGCGACCATTTAAATGTATGACCACACTGTACGGAACACGGTAATGCACAGGACATTCATGCCAACTAGAAATAAACGCCCAATCGATTTGTGACAAATACATGTAATACAGAAGAAGAAGAAAAAATATGGAGAAGCGACAGGATGGCAGTTAAGGCATGCTTGGCATGATGATTGGGTGGTACTTGAATACAGCAAGCGTCATTTCCGGTTGCTGTCTTTAGTCAACTAATTGGCTTGGTGCCTGTGTTTATTTACAAGCGACGCTTTTTTTCTTCTTCTTCTTTAGCATTCTTTCCATGCACACATATGCATGTATGACCGTATACGATTTATGTGCATACAAGTTTCTACGTATGTGTTTATATACAGGGTGTGGCCATAAATTTAATATTTACACAAGAATCCAAAGAAAGGAATCCAGATACGGATATTAACGTGACTTCTAGAGCAATAGTTTCGTGCATATTTTGCGACCACAGTACCTCGTGTTACACTTGATCTCTAAGCTGACATCATGGTAACAGTGGATTTGTTGGCTGTAAAGTCCCGCACATTTCAAACTGTTGACAACATGTATGTACATCATTTTGTGCCTGTCTAATCACAACAGTCTTCTAACCAGGACTTTAAAAAATTGGTTATGCATACGGCTTGAAATCTATAACGTAAAGAGCTTTTCCAATGATAACTAAACCAGTATCCTTCGATCATCATGCATCGCAACTGGAGTTTTGTAAAAATGTTTACATTTCCCAAAATACATGCAGAATTGTGAGGCCTTACCCTGTGCATAGAGAAACAATGTTTTGTTTTGATATCAACAACGATATAACGGAGTATCGAACTGTTCTTGTTTTCATTTTTCATTTTTTATTTTACAATTCTTTGTTGTTTTATTTGTTTTGTATTGTTTTCTCTCTTCTCAATTGTTGTTTTTGTTTTTTTAAACTCTATTTGCTCGAAATGATGAACGACGATGCCAAAATGTTAACGTTTGCAAGTGTTTGTGTGTATTTCCTGTTGCTGCGGCCAACCAAAAAAGCAGAAAAAAACAGCTACAAGAACACAGCAACAGCTCAGCAAAAATATCAAGAACACTGCAACAACAACAACAGCAACAACCACAAACAAACATATACGGTTTGAATTTACTGACGAGGACAATATAAGCAACAAAAAAAAAAAAAAAAAGAAAAAAAGGAAAATAAAAAAGGGATACAAAACTCATAAAAAATTCCATGAAAATGGAAGAAAGAAAGCAAAAAGAACTCCTTTTATAACACACATACACATGCAGTTTATTACAGTGACTTCCACAACGAGAGTAAGAAAGATACGCCACTGAATGACAGTCATTTCCTTTAATGTTTTGGTTTTTTTTGGGTGTGCTGGCCATCAGCACAGCCACTACTACCAATACCACAATCATCATCATCCTCACCATCACTATGTATTTAGGAAGGCAACAAGATTCCGTAACGTAAATACTGTTTCTTTCACTCTTTTTTTTATGGTTCAGGCCATGCTTTCCTGTTTTTCTTGATAAGTATTTTTATGACCAAAACAACAACAGCAACAACGACTGCAGTTCCAACAAAAACCATTGACATCTTCAAAGCCGTTTATAAAAAGGAAAAAACAGAAAATCCTTTGGAAAAAAAAGGAACGATTGCTTTGAAAATTCCATATCTTGTTAGTGTGAAGCCAAAAAGGAAAATCCTTTTTGCCAAATCTAATGCTGTTTGAGATGCAAAATAGAATATTGCACTGAAAGGTAGTGTTCTAGAGAAAAGAAAAAAATTTTTTTTTTTTTTTTTGTTCTTTGAACTTGAAGGAGAGCGGTTGGGGGAACTTGTATGGAAAGACTCTCAAGACGACAGCAGAAACTTCTGTTTACTTAAGCTCACAAAAAGTCTTTGGACAAATAAAGCCTGCTTAACAATTTGATTGCCAGTAATAACGGTACAACCTGGTACCTGCGAAAGCAGTCTCTTCGAGCTCTCCGTTAGTTTTTACTATCTGAAAACATAATTCTGATCGTAGCTGAGATAGGCCTTTGACTGTTTATCCTGGCAGTTGTCTCAATCTTAGCGTGGAAGGCGCTTGGCGATTTGCCCATAGATACAGAAATCCTTCTATTCTGGGTTCAAAGGTTTTCGCCTGTGCAAATGAGTCATTCTTAATTCATTCGTAAACCCCTTCAGACCTATGGATCCATTCAAGCCATATCTGAAACGATTGCTGTGATCTACAATGCAACACACTACCCTACGAACATGGTATTGGGTGCAGTGCTGAGGAATTCTGTTTTCGAAGAGTTGACACTGTCAGATCTCGACATTGTAAAAAGTCTAAGTTTCTACTTCATCCCGAATGTCTTTGGTGGGATCCATAACAATTCGACATGATATCGTCCAATCTGTGCCAGTAAGCGAATGCTTCAATTTGACTACATTAGAATTGAAAGTATTGATCGATGCAATTCTGTCTGATCTCCAGGCTAAAGGATATTTTCAACGCCTGATAGAAACCAAAAAACACTGTAACTAAAAGCAAACAAAAAAAAATCCGTTTTTTTTCTTCTCCATGGCTGTGAACAACAATTATATGAAGTCTTTGTTGCTTATGGTATAGTCGATAAAAATTTATTGAAAGTGTTTTGGCAAACAATACAATACTTATTATGATGTTTGTTTGTTTTTATTGCTTGTAGTATTCAGTGGGCGGAAAAACGTGCGAATAGATTCTCTATTTGCCAATATTGTCGCTGCAAATGAGTCGCCTCAAAACATGAAGGAATAGATTCTTTGTGTTTGCCATCAAACAAAAAAAGGGGACAATAAAATAGCATTTGAACGTCTATCATGTAAACAAAACGATTTAATATATGATTTGATGTGGTTAAGTAAGAGATAGATAGAAAGGAAAAGAAACTTCGGATATAAAACAAGATAAAAATGTCTTTAAATTGATTAAAAAGTTGTACTGTGTACGAACTTAATATATAAATTCTGATTTGCTATTTAAACGTTTACAAATCACTCCTGTTTCACATATGGAAATTCTTGAATTTCTATTTGAAATTAAATTTTCTTTTGCCGACATGGCAAATGGGTGGGAATGGCCAAAAAAGTTTTCCAATAAATCATCATTCAATAGCAAGCAACCAAACACTCCACCACCAATGATTCTATAACAATTATTTTGTCCTAAATTGAGGAAAAAAGGCAAATAAATCCAAAATGTTATGGAATTTAAATGGTTGTGTAATAAACAAGAGCCCCAACGAACGAGATTCCATTGAAAAACAAATAAAAAAAAAAGAAGAAAAAAATTGGAAAATTTACAAAGTAAACAGACCAACGAGTGAAAATTGATTTTTCGTTATAAATCTGTGTGTGAATGGTAAGCAGCAGCGGACAAAAAAAGAGCAGGAACTTATGAAAACCGAATTCAAGATACACTACAAATGGGAAACAATTTTTAAAACAGATTTTCAAATAATCACACATGATTTGAAATGAAAAATGTTTTTAAAAATATAAAAAAACAATTACACCTCTTTAAAGGCTTTTTATTTTAAAAAAAATAAAACTTAATTTGCAGCTATAGCTCACTGTATAAAGTCGCTTATAAAGACCAGAAATTTATTGCAACAATTAAAAGTCAACACAAATAAAACAAACGTCAATAAAGGAAGAAAAATGAATTGAAAAAATTACAAAAAAAGAAGAACAAATCTGTGAATATTTGTTTAGAATACGTTTAAACAAATTTTACCGAAAATTGAAATGGAAAACAGTATAACAACCGAGAAAAAAAATCAGACAAAGAAATCGATTTAACAAACTGTGTTACATTACAAGCGAGCGTAACTAGAATTTGTGTTACAAAGTAAACAATAAAAATCCCTAAGAAAACAAAACAAAACCAATTGAAATGAAATGACACAGTCTTACCTTCTATAGGCTCTTCTCTCTTTTTTTTCGTTTCTTGCTTTAAACAGTTTTATTGAATTTCATTAAATGTTGATCTTGTTGATGTTTATCCAATGCTTCTAGCAAAGAATCTAAAAAGTCAGCTAAAATGATTTTTTGTGTACAATCGAAATCCATATTAAAACAGTATGAGGCATGCGCTAGAAAGGGTAGTTTTCTTAAAGTACGGCCACTAAGACCTTTACTTCTTACAGCCAATTCTTGTATGAGACCCTCATGGCGATCTTTGTCTAAAGGCTCTCGGTCGTCCACTAGGCCCACGCGCATTAATTCCATTAACATTGTTTCGTAGATTCTCTGTATAGCCTTCTCGTTGGGCAGGCCTATGTATTGTTTTATATCGGCTCTATCCAAAAAAGCCAAATCAATTGACTCTGCCAAATTGGAAGTGGCCAAAATCAATACATTGTTATGCTCCTTAATGCTGTCCAATTGCGTAAGTAAAGCATTTACCACACGCATGGCATCTTTGGGCTCCTGGCCCGACATACAATTGCGCGCATAAGCCAAAGATTCAACTTCATCGATGAGCACACATACCAAATTGTTTTTATCGGCTATGATTTCCTTGATTTTTGCAAATAATTTCATTACCAATTTGCCACTTTCCGAAAACCATTTTGAGAATAAAGAATGCGAATTGATTTCAATCAGATGGGTATGCTTGAACACAGGCCGACAACGTATTGCTAGCTTTTGAGCCAATGCCTTACACAGGCTGGTCTTGCCAGTGCCTGGTGGACCATGTAACAGCAGCAAACGATTGCAGGATATAATATTATGATTGACTTTGTGCTGGGAAAATAGTAAAGCCGACAAAGCGAATTTTAAAAGTTTCTCTTTCAGACCCTTATCGTATATCAAGTTCTCCCAGAGGCCTTCGAACGCTTGCGAGGGTAATATCCAATGACTAGAAGACGGAACCGTATCCGAATCGTCATCGCCAGAAGCTCCTGTATCTGCATCAAACATTTCCAATTCCATGGCGCGTCGTTGAGGCCAATAAAAGTGAAAAATAAAATACTCAGCATCCTCGGGAGTGGTTAACTGCGGATAGTATTAAAAAATTGATTTTTTTTTGGTAAAATTGTCGTAGTTTTAGTTTGAAAATGATTTAAGAAGGCTGGGCGTGGGTTTTGTTAATAAAGGATGTTTTATTTCAATAGTCTAGGATCAGACGGGATGAATTAAGGACGTAGTTTTGTTTGGAAGACGATTTAAGTAAACTGGGCGTGGGTTTTGTTATTAAAAGATGTTTTATTTCAATAGTCTAGGTTCAGACGGGATGAATTTAACGGATATGGCATGAATTAAGGATATTTTAAGGTTTTAAATTATTTGTTTGGCTATGAGACATTAACCTTGGAAGTATCAAAAAGCCTCAAGTAAATGAAACGAAGAAAATATAGAACTACGAGGTATTTATACAATATATTCTGTTCCCACTCCTTTGGTGAGCTTCAGCTTTCAAGGGATCTTCTTAAGCTATTTCCAGGCCTATTTCTTCTACGACTCCTTGCGGAATTTCATTTCAAATGTCACTCTGTCTAGACACATCAATACTTGGCTTTCTAATCATATGACCACTTTCCCTCACGAACAGTTATTTCTTGAATTAGCCTTCTGCTCAATTACGCTTCGTTATATTGCATTTGGTTTTATATTTGGCTCAAAAGTACTCATAAAGACCTTTGGCGACTTTAAATGCTATGCTGCACGTCCCATCCTACGATAAAGTGTCTGCGATGACTAAGGCTGCAATGCTGGTCTGAAAACTTATTATCCCTATAGAATGGCCAAACTGCTTTCAAAGCACTGATAGAACAATATGTTAGCACAAGATTGGTTTTGCCTGCAGAAAAGCCCATATGAGGCTCCTGGTAAAGTTCAGGCTGCCAGATAAGCTGGCAAGAGAAGCACGAATCTGATGGAATGGTCGGTTAGATCTTCCCTCGGACAATATCAAATGGAGTGTGGTCTCTGTATGGTAGAATAAGAGGCAAATATTGGGGTGGGAATCTATTAGGATTTTGAGAAGTTTTCAACGGAGAATTTCGCCTTGGCGGCGGAAAATACTATGCGGATAGGAGTTTACCGCGTTTCTGTATGCCATAAGTTTCTTTCTTGTATTCCACTTGCTTTAGTTTTTGATTAGTAGCTCTCCTTGGACATTTTCTGGTCTCTGAGTGGAGGTGTCTAAACCATCTTCCGAAACTAATCTAACCCGCGTTTATAAAATTACTTAAAACTCTTTAAAATTATTTTAAATAAAAAAAAAACTGAATATTTTTATAGCACTGCGTTCAATATGCCAATTGATGCATTAGTCCAATATTATACCCATTCACCCTAACAATTATTTTATAATATTACACTAATTTGCCGGATTTGTAATTCAACAGCTTAAGCACTATATCACGCCACCTTGTCATATTACTGAACCCATTATTTAAAAGTGGGCCACTAATAGTTATTTTTGTTACATTGTATAGAATAATATTTATCTCTACAGTATTTCATTTTGGAGAGGGATATTGGTTTGTCTTGACATTGACTTTTAATTAATTTTAATAGAAAATTTAACTTACCTCGTCCTCCAACTTGGCTTCACATTCTAGCATAACACTGTCTACCACGCTTAGCAATTCATTTTCCAATTCCTCTTTGTAGAGTTTAATGCTTTCATTGAAGGGCAATTGCCTTTTACTTAGCATATCCTTTAAAGGATCCTCTAGTTGAGCCTGTACATGTTCTAGATGCCTGCATTCGATAGGAATTTTTATACTTTCCCATTATTTTAATAATTTCCTATTCACTTACCCTGTTAATTGTTTCAAACAAACTTCCACATGTACAGCACGTTTTGAAGCAATTAATTTCATAATGTTCACTTAATTTAATGCAATTCCAAGTAAAATATTTTGCAAATGCTTTAACTTTGATTGAATTCTTTATTTTGCTTGTGCATTTCGGCGGCCATTTTTAAGCGACATCTACGTATGAGATTGCATGACAGAAGAGATCAGCAAAGTATGATGGCATTGCCATATTGAAATATTTATAATAAACACTCAACAGTGTTGCCGTGATATGGAATTAAGAAAACGTTATAATTTTTAAATATTTCACAGGATTTTAAGAAATACATATATACAAATCATTCGTGTGATTTGCCAGAATAGTGGGAAATTAAAGAAAAAATCATATTTTCAATTCCTATGTTTAATATATTATTTCCTTTATTTTAGGTTATAAAATTTTGTTTCTTTTTATTTGAAATATAAAATATATATTTTTCGTTGAAATCCACCCATGCCAAACGAAAATTTGTCACAAATTTCCTTTTATAAACGTCTATTACATTATCGATTTAAAGGAAAGGTGCTAAAAAAAAGATAAAAAAAAAGGAAAAGCAGGAAATAAACGCAAAAAAGTACTTAAATGAACTTTAAAAACATTATTTTCTATATTTAATATGCGAAGTAACGTATGTATATGTTGTTATACTTACTACTATTTTGCTAGTGTTTGCGATTACGAGACATTTGTAAGAAATTGAAAAATTTTCAACATTTATGCTTTGAACGTGACCAGAAATACGATGTTTTTCTTTTATGCTCTAAAAAATACTCAAACTCTGACAAAAACGAAGAAAAAAAAAACCAGAAAAAATATGAGTTTCAACTTGTTTATTTAAAATACAATATATATGAATTTGTAAGACCTTTTTCACCCTCTCTAGTATAAAAAAAAAGATAAAGTATGACAGAAAAAAAAAAATGCACATTTTAAAATGGATATGACATTTGCTCATACCAGCGACCAGCTAAAAAAAAAATAAAATAAAAATAAAAGAAAAAAATGGCTGAATTGTATAACAAAAGCAAGCAAGGATATGTCATAGTATTGAAGGAACGGAGAGTGAGAGAAAAAAAAAAACAAAAAGTGTCAAATACAATATAGAAAATGTAATACATTAGGACCGGAAGCCAAACAGGCAGACATATCAGCTTCATGACCAGAAAGCGCAACAAAATAAAGTTTTTTTTTTTAATTTAAATTCTTCTTTTTTTAAATAAAAAAACAAAATCCTATTTTCTTAAACTAGTAATACCAACCAAGAATGGGCCAATTGTCAATATGTCGCCATTTTTTTATTCAATTTTATTAAAATATATGTACCCTCTCCCCAGTAGCATGTAACACATGGAATGTAGAGATAAGATTTTAATTTTTTATAGACTACTAGTGAGTTCATGTAGTCATTTCTGAAGGGATATTCTCTTCCTTCCTTGTCGCTTCTTTTCTCTTTTACGTTGCGTAATTATTCCCTGTTTCTTTGCTCTTTTTATACCTTAGATTTAGATTAGTAACTCTGATTGGTTTGACCTATTGCCATAAAAGTAACCATAAAGATGGTTTCTGGTCTCATTTAAAGCCTTTTGAAATTATTTGAAATCAAAAAGAAAAAAATCTGAAACAATATTTTTATATCACTTTCAACTCGTTTCATATGCCAATTGCAGTGTAAGTCTTTTTCCAATTTTATACTCATTCGCTTACCCAATTACGATTTTCTCTTTAGCTTTAGCTTCCTTCACATTGTTGCATTAATTTTTCAACTATTTTTCAAGCATTTGAACGATTTCTTTATTGACATGTTGGATATCTTATATAAATTTACCATGAGCGTGTGTACGTCTATGTACTATGTATGTCTCTAGAACGATATAGCTATTGTTTAGAGCATGAGGTTCAAGTTGCTGAAATAGAAATTGTTAAAAAAAGGATACTATTATACAGTTTTGGTCTAATAAGATTTTGTTTTTTATGCTTTCAACACACTCATATCCCATTCGTTTTGAAGAGTTGTGTACTCAAATAAGAGAATGAAACCAATTTTTCTATTTTCTAATAAGAAAACGAATGAAATATTTTGAAAATAAATAATGTCAACGATTGCCAAGTAATAAGTCAAATAATATACAAAAATTTCATTTCATAAGAATGGCTACAATAGTTTCTCTTTCTTCTACTGCTACTCTAGTTGATAAATAAATTTTGTTATTGGATTTTTTATTTTTCTTTTTTATTCGGAAAACTAAGTTGACTGGAATTGAAAGCAGAAATATTAAACAAATGAAAAATTCCATGCAATTGGTTAGAAAGTAAGGAAAAGTCATTTATTTTATTTTAAATTTTTCATTTTTATGGATTCTCTTGACATTTTTTAAAAATTTTTCATTAAAATTCAATTAAAACTCCAATTCACATAATTTCCGGTTTTATATTTGTGAAATGGCAACCCTTTCTGTTTAACGGTCTTTCATTTGTTCTCTTCAGTCATTTAGCTAAACACAAAAAAACATCTCGTTTTCTTTTTTGTTGTTGTTGTTTTTAGTTGTCATTGTAATCGCGCTTAAAAGTGTTTGTGTTTTTTATGTTTTTGCAGAGAAAAATCTTAAATTTGCATAAATCACCATGAATTTCATAAAAGTTTCAAGTGATATTATTAAAACAACATTGAAATTTATGTTTCAAATTTGTGTTAAACTTGAACGAATTGTTAAAAAGTGTTTTTAATTAAAAAAATTGTGCGGAAAAAACGTTGGTCAGGAAATTTTTGCCGGATGTTGACCAGCATCCATCATTCGGGTTTATTTATTTTTTTATTTGTAAAATGTGTGCGTGCGTGTGTGTATGTAAAATAAATGTTTTTATGTTGTAGAAAATATGTTAACAAGTGAAAAAAAAAGTTCCAATTGGTGTTTAATAGTGTAGTTTTTCAATGCAATTCCACAGCGGGGAAAGCAACATAACCTCAAATTTGGCTAGAGATCGAGCATTTCTTTGGCGATTGTCTCCCAGGGTAAGTCGGAAAACAAAATAAATGCTTTTATTAAATCTCTTAAACAAGTGTGACTTGTTGTTTTAACAATTCTTTAATTTTTATTAATATTTATGAAAACCTTAAACATTTAATTTTATTTGATTTGTTAAATACTTGCGTTTGGAGGAGGTCTATTTAGTGATTTATAAGCCTACGTCACTCATGGTTTTTATACTGTTGTTGACTAAAAACTTTCTTTCATTTTATGTTGTTGTAAAAATAGTTTTCACTTTAAAATATTCTGGTACTCATGAATTTTTTTGACTATTTTAGTGGAATGATTTTTATTTCCTGTGTTGTTTTTAATGCAAAATCTACAGGGTTATCCATATTTTGGTGTCATGTGAACGAAAATAAAACCCATATAAAGCTATGATTGCAAGAATGGATAGGTATGCTCAACGAAAAGCAAGATAAAGTGAGGCAATGACTATTGCATACCAACACTTGGTGTGGTGAATATCTGAGGCATGCACCAGACTATCTAGAAATACATATCAGGTGCTAGGCAGGGAATTGTTATTGCTGACACCAAACAGCACCCTGAAGTTTGCAAGGACAATAGGCGTGGCTTGTTTGGCTTGGTGAAGATGTTATACATATGTATAGTTGCAGTACTAAGGCACATCTTCACCCCAGTAATAAATCATAATGATGCGATGACCGCCTTTGGATTGGCTGCAGCAATCGTTATTGCATTATCCGCATAGTACGATCCTTGCCATGGCCCCATGTTAAATTATACTTTCTTAAAACTTCTCATGCCCTAAAATAAAGTAAAAAATTGGTTGATTTGTGTGGCTAGTGGCACCGTCTTGTTGAAACTACATGCCATTCACTTCTTAATATTTAATTGCGGACCAAAAAAGTCATTTAGCTCTCTGAATGATCGTTTTGATACTTCTGAACCATAATATCAAAAACCAAAAAATCAGTTATTCCAAATTTTATGGCTTTTCCGTAATCACCTCTAAGTTTCCGAACCCTCATACACGACAAATTTGTCTGTTAATGTCACAACGCGTGAGAATTCATTGAAAAAAGTTTTATTTGAAAAAATCAGTATTGAAGGCCTGTCCTTGAGTACTTAATTAGCACGTATAAAAGTGCAAACTCAAATGGAAAGTACGCTGTAATAAGCTGTAAAATATCCCAGAACGCCATGGAATCAACAAATTAGAATTATTCGCCATATTTTGTCTTGTATTTATTTGATCGATGAATTTAATTTTTTTTTGGCGATGTTTGCAGCTCTTGGCCGATAGCTTGCATTTTTTTTCGATGAGTTCCAGTTTTTGGTCGATGACTCACATTTTTTTTGTCGATGATTCGCATTTTTTGGTCAACGATTTCCATTTTTTTGAACGACGACTTCCATTTTTTTGGTCGATGACTTGTATTTTTACATATTGGAATTGAGACAATCCTATTCTGAATTAAAATACTCTGAGCCTACCATGCCCTATCAAAAGGCTGGTTATCAATCTCAAGTTATTTCCTGATAGACTGGTGCGTGACTTATATTGATTGCCTCAAACCCACTTGCTTTAGGAAGAATGCTTACCTTTCTCTTTCTTTGAGCATTAAGAATTTCCACATAACATGGGACGCAGTCGATGGTAACCTTATTTCCGTTACCTAATTGAATTGAATAAAAGTGCAAACTTAAATGGAAAATAGGCTGTAATAAGCTGTAAAATATTCCAGAACGCCATGGAATCAACAAATTAGAATTATTCGCCATACTTTGTCTAACATCAGCGATATTTGCGACAGTGCGACAGTGCATACATTTCGATGATGCATGGGCCTAACCATATCTGTAACGCTGTTAGTCTTTTCAATTTTTTTCTAATCTTGCCAATACCTTGGACAGTAAGTAAGTTGATTATAACGTTCATAATTATCCTGTGATGTTGGAAAATTGGCCACATTTGAAATACTAATTTTGTTTATCAGTTTTAACTATTTTTATGCATTGCTAAACGATTCATATTCGTATGGATTCGTATGGTAAGCTTACCAGATCGGTGGCAAGTATACACAGAAAAATAAGAAATAAAAGAAAAACACAATAATAACAATAACAAAACAACCGTAAGATTCTAGAAGTTGCCAAACCATAAACAAACGAAGTAGAAATAAAGCAAAAGGTTATTTAACAATGTGTAAACGCTGTGGTGTTATAATCTGTGAAGTTTGATCGTTTTAGCAAAAGGATTGCCTAATAGAATTGACATTAAAATAAAAAATTCAAATTATTTTTATTTTAAACCTTAAATCCTCATGAAATATGTACTCGTTTATATAACAATATTTTCTTGAAAACCAATTATTGCATCAGCAATAGTTAGAATTTCATATACATTTGAAATGAGAGCAAAAACATAAATAAACTGGGTTGTATAATTGCAAAACACCACATTTAGACATGCCAGCATTTCGACAACAACATTTCAAAATGTTGATGTTGCTGTTGGCTGTTGATGATGATGATGACAATGATTGTTAACAAATTCAACTATTTTATTAACAATATATCACTCAAGTACTGATGTCACAATACTAATACTACTAACGCCAAATGTTACAATTTTTTCTATCACTATTTCTATATAGTTTTTATTGTTCCACTTTTTTTCTATTTTGTTTTTGTCTCTTTTTTTTTTATAAAAACATTATTTTTAAATAAAAAACATTTTATAAATATTTTACAATGTACAATTTCCATTTTTTTCTCTGTACAATAGTTAACAGTAAATATTTATTTAAATTTCTATTGCACACAAGTATATGTGCACATGTATGTATGTATGTATACATGTATGTACATATAATGTCGGCCAATCCTTCTGTGTTTGTGTATAGCAGTGTGTATTGTGTAGTGTCTATTTGTTTATACGTTTGTTTATAAATATTTAAATATTTTTTCCACTATTTCGTTATTGTTTTTGTTTTTTTTAGATTTTTTTTATATAACGGAGCAAAGGTTAGAGTGCAGAGCCTTAGGAGAAAGCCTTTTTCAAGCAGAAGATATTACATTACATATTTGTTTCGTTTTTAGGTTAGGTTCGATTACGGACTTTCTTTACATACATACATAATTGGCCAATACAACCCTTCAGTCAGGATTACGCCCTAGCTTCTCACACCGCTCATGTTGTATGCCTTAGTTTTTTTACTTGAGTGGTGGGACCTACAGTTTAACGTCGACTCCGAACTACAGATTTTTGAGAAAATTTTTCATGGCAGGTTTATTTACTCTCAGAGTTTTTGCCAGCAATGTGCTGAGAGAGGAAGTCGCCGAAAAAATATTTTTTTTTTCATATTTCGTTTTGATGTCTGACCTGGGATAGGAACCCGGGCTTTTCGTCTAATAAGTGAACACACTACCTACTAGACTACGGCGGCTACATGGACTTTCTTTGAAGTGTAAAATACTCTTAACCTAAAGGTTAGGCTAATTGTGAGACCATAAATTAATATGTTAACAGAGCATTTAACATAGCCTATGGAAAAAAGGCCCCATTTATTGCCTAGCCTGTAATGTTCACCTATTCGATTGGGTATTAATAATGCCTGTCTCTGGATATTTATTTATTTTCTATGGCATGTAATTCATATAGAAATTGATTGGTTTTTTATAGAGTTTTTCCATTATTTTAAAATGTTTCTCTCTCTCTATGATGAGTTTTTTAATGTTTTTTTCTTTCATTCTTTTTCTCTTTGCCTTTACGTGAGTATTTTTTATTTTTTTTAAATAGAAACTAACTGCTGTATTTAAATATGAATTTTATGTTACAATTTTTATTTTTTCCCTCACTGCATCCCTTCAAAGCATAATCATTACATATCGCAAGGCGGAACAGCATCAAATGTAATGCAGAACTTGGATTTCTACAATCCTCAAGACTTTAATATGTAACTTTTGTATACAATATGTTAGGTTAGATGGCTAGGCCCTATTATAATCAACAAAATCCATATTTAGCTTTGGAACCTAATGCCTGTGCATGATGGAAAAAACTCAATTTCTTTAAGCCTTCATTTACTCGAAAAGCTTGAAAAAGATTTTAAGACACTGACTTGGATTTTTTGCTGGATGACTTGCATTTTTTCGTTTTTTGGACGATGACTTGCATTGTTTTTGGTTGATGACTTGCATTTATTTGATCGATGACTTGCATTTTTTTCGATGAGTTCCAGTTTTTGGTCGATGACTTACATTTTTTTTTGTCGATGACTTGCATTTTTTGGTCAATGATTTGCATTTTTTTGGACGATGACTTGCATTTTTTGTTCAATGGTTTGCATTTTTTTGGACGATGACTTGCATTTTTTGGTCAGTGATTTGCATTTTTTTGGACGATTACTTATAATTTTTTAGACGATGACTTGTATTTATTTGATCGATGACTTTAATTTTTTTGCCGATGATTGCAGCTTTTAGTCGATGACTTGCATTTAATTTTTCGATGAGTTCCAGTTTTTGATCGATGACTTACATTTTTTGTCGATGATTGCAGTTTTTGTCGATTACTTGCATTTTTTTTCGATGACTTGCAGTTTTTGGATGATTAGTTGCATTTTTTGGACGATGATTTGCATTTCTATATGTTGGTATTGAGACAATCCCATTCTGAAGTAGAGTACTCTGAGCCTACCACTCAAACTTATCAAAAGGCTGGTTATCCATCTGAAGTTATTTCCTGATAATCTGGTGCATGACTTATGTTGATTGCCTCAAACCCAGTTGTTTTAGAAATAGTTCTTGCCTTTCTTTTTACCTTATCTTTCCAAATATTTGCGCCACTCCTCTCCTCGCAAGCACATCTGTTTGCTCATTGCCAAGAATTCCCACATGACATGGGACGCAGTGTATGGTATCTTTACTTCCGTTACCCAAGTGATTCAGTTTCCCCAGATAGCCCTAAACTATCTTGGATTTACCGTCATAAGAGGCTAGTGCTCGAAAGGCGACATGGCTATGTCCTATCCTTTGTACCGCCTATCCAAGTTAAATTGAGCACATATTTTGATATGGCATAGGCTTCTGTTTGGAAACTACTCGCGCGTTTCCCCATGGGTTCGGAGTATTTCAGTCTGCTTTCTTGATGCTTTCTTTACCCATCTCTATATCACAAAATAATTATTCCTTTAAGAGAATATGTAGCTTTTAGCTCGTAGCGAGTGGTCTTATCCTCAATGTAACCTTAAAGGCTAATATGCTTCTCGAAGGCCTTACAAGCCAAAGTTGAAAGTAAAAAAATTTGGTGTATTTTCTTTGCTAGTTTGGCATATCTTGGGGTTACCCTCGTATATGTATATATTTTAATTTTTCCTTTACATAAAAACCCGACATTTCCCCATTATTTTCTGGTAATATTTTTTAATATTTCAAGTCATCAATTATTAACGTTTTAAAATGAATGGAAATATAACATGATTTGCCATTGCAGGCAAAGGTATGGCAAGGGAAGGGTCAGGTCATTCCACTTATCCACCCCTTCATTCTACAAGTTTTATTGAATTTCATTGTATTTTTCATTTTTTAATTCCAATTTTTATTTTTAATTTTCATTATTCTTCTTATTTCTTTCAATATTTTCTTATATCCTTTACATACATACATATTTGTATTTATGGAGTGTATGTACTCAATTGTAAAAAAAGGGAGTTGAAATAATCAAAAAAGAAAAAAGAAAGAAAAAGAAAAAACAGTCTGCTCCATTGATTTTTAATCACATTTACAGTAAATCATCATTATCATCATCGTCATGATCGAACATTGTTTGTTTGTTTTGTTTTTCCTTTTTCCATTTATAGGATTGTATCCATCCACCCTTGTCTAAGAAAAATAAAATAAAATAACAACAACAACAACAACAACAATAATAAGTATAAAAAATATTTACATAATAAACTTTAGGAAACTTTCATAGAAGAAAACACAAATTGTTGCAACATTTTTTTCGTTTGAACTCAAGTGTTTTTTAACATGAAATGTAGTTTACTTACACCATTTCCACAATGAAAATATTTCTGTGTGCGCTTGGTAATCAAAATATTTTAAATGTACTCGTATGCCAGATTATTGCCCTCAGTCTCTACATAGGATATTCCTATAATGTTTCCCCTGTTGCCCTAACTTGTGTCACGAAGTTGTTTTGGTATCTGCAAGAATAACTCTCTGCTTAGTACTCGTACTGAGTCGAACCGTTGTTTCATTCAGAGATGCTTTAACACCGCATAGTTTCCAATTAGGTGTTCTGATGATTCGTTCTCCTTATTACAGAAATCTACATGCTACACGCTTCTGGCGAACCCAATTCTTACTGTCTACAGTAAACGGTTAAAAGGTCGTGAACTAAGTTCTCATTCCTTCTCTCTTTCTAATTTAATTACCCACAAAAAGTTTAGATTTTCTCAAACCTCTTTGGATTGAGCAGAGTCACCATCTTCTCTTTGACCGAGTAATCCTTTCAAAAACCATTTCTGTAGTTTTATTCGAAGGGACACAGTTAAGGACAGAGTGGTAGGATTTAATCTCTATATCAGCTCACAATACTTTCTAATGAGTTATGTATTCGATTTGTCTCTCATTATCCTAATCCCAGGCCCTATAGTTCTGATTCTCACTATATAGCAGCCATAAATCCAACAGAATCTTTAGTGCCACTGTAGGATAAGATCTCACTGCCTCGGTTATACCAACTTATGCCAATCTTACACAACTCCATTTTAGAAGCTTTCTAATTTGTTCTGCCTTGCCTGCCTAATCAAAGGCCCTATAGGCTACAATTGGCCTGACTATCATAGTATGTATACTTCCAGTGCATAATGCTTGTGTGGCTCTCTATTTATTAATATTTTGCCATTCTCGTCCTTTCCTAAAGCGCTTTTTATATGAGTCTAATATTACTAGACGTTCTATGATATTACCTCACTCAGGAGCTGAATTAGGAAGTTTCCTTCTTCTCAATCTGACTATAAATCTTAATGACATGCAATGCTCGCTTAGGTTCTTAAGACCACTTCCAATGACGTTACAAAGGGTCTCATAAAATTTGTTCCTTTGCCATGAGAACAATGTCGTCTTCAAAGGGTTGACAGACAATGACTGTCCCAGACAGTTTCAGCAAAAGCTCGTTCACAACCACGCTCCACATTAGTTGTGAAAGAGCCGCATCTTGTGGCTGGATCCTTAATAAGGATAACATAGGATCTACAAACTCTTCTATTTAAAGTCACGTCTATGACTTCGTAGGCGGAGTTATCAAATGCGTCCTGCATTCCACCTTCTTGACTTTAAAGGAGTCCTTTTAAACCTTTTAGGGGTATTTTAGTGGACCTGCTCGTCTTATATGTGTGCTGCTCCGAATACAGTGGACTTAAACAGCAGTGCAAGCGGCATGCTAGCGAAATTCTTAAATATCTCAACGAAAGTCTAACTTGCTGTAGGGATTGTACAAAAAGTACCTCAACAAGTGCTTTCACGAACTTATAGAGATGCCGCGCTGAGGAATATTACATGCAAAGAATGGAATTCGATAGACTTTCCATAGTGAAATCAGACCGTGCTTCTTAAAAAGTCGCAAATGCTCTCCAATTTGAAATCTAAGACAAGAGAAAGCACCTCGCCAGAGGTGTTTTCCACAATCGCCAAACGGGGAGAATGGGATACTGATATAGAAGTGTTCTTTAGTCTTAATACTTTATAGCCATCATCTGAATTGTATTCGGCTAAAAACGATCAGGTTGTATGTCGAATAATGTGGGTCATCTGATCTTTTCCTATCGGAGAGTGTGTGGACTTGGATCCTGAAGTTGGAAAAATTGTTGTGCACGGCTTTCGACCATGAAGGGGATAGTATCGTTATTAAGAATACTTTATAGCCATCATCTGAATTGTATTCGGCTAAAAACGATCAGGTTGTATGTCGAATAATGTGGGTCATCTGATCTCTTCCTATCGGAGAGTGAGTGGACTTGGATCCTGAAGTTGGAAAAATTGTTGTGCACGGTTTTCGACCATGAAAGGGATAGTATCGTTAGGCGACTGTGATTGACGGTGTTTAATTTGTAGTAGGCGTGGTTGCAGTGATAATTCTGTAGAGGCGATCGTATGGGTTCACAGATCAGAACACCGTAGGCCACAAAATTGTCTGTCTTCGGGGAAACTCACTGATTGTGATAATAAGAAGAACTTAAGTATTTCGGTAAGAGAGTGCAGTAGGAGAGGGCCTCTTCGTGTTAACAGTATAGCTTTAGGGGGCCATCAACAATTTCAAATTCGATTTTCTATGGTAAACAGGGTGCGTTATTAACTTCTTAGAAATTTTATTTTCTGTAAATGATTTCTTCTCTTGGTTTTCTTTTATTTTCTTTTATTTTTTATTTTCTTCGAATTTATATTTTAAAATCTTTCAGTTTTTTTTTTGTTCTCCCTTTACTCTCTCAACTCTCCCATACTTTGTTTGACTACTTATCGACATGAGTTTATGCACGCTTGAGTGAATGTCGTCCAAACTCCAGAAAGAAAGAAAGAAAAAAACGATGAAGAAAATTTGCAATTGATTGCAGTCTACAAAATTGTATTGTATTGTATCAATATGGAATAAGAATAAGAAAAAGAATAAAAAGAAAACATGGACGAAAAGGAGAAAAAAAAGAGAGAAACAATTGAAAAAACGAAACATTGTATTGAATTGTTATATGGACTTGGTTTGGTCTTTCATTTTTTTCCATTTCTGTTCTGTTGTTTGCAAAACGTTAAAATGTAATATAAATGGGGCTTGAATGACCAAAAGCGAACCAAGTAAGGAAAACCATGCGAAGGCCAATCCTAAAGTCAGCCAATATACGTATATTGTGGCAGCAACATTTGGCCAATTTTGTTGTAACGAAAATCATAAAAAAAAACTGAAGGAAAAAAATAAGAATAATAATGTTGGCCTGCCTCGTAATTGAATGTATGAAGTACAGAAAAATAACTTGAATTCAAACAAAACGGTTATTGACGAAATTGAAACTTTCAAAATGAGTCAAAGTACCAGTCATTTTCATCACAAGCACAGTCAGTCTGTCTGTCTTTCTTTGTTGTTGACCATTAAATTGAAGTTGAGTTCAGTTTTAAGTGGATTTGGCAAATGCTACGTGTATTTTACAGATGATGGAATCCTTAAAGAAAAGCATTTTAAAATTGTTGTCATCGAAAGGGTTTATCAAGAATATACATACATAGAAGGTCCTTTAATTTTGTAAATTTAACTTGAATTATTGATTTGGAATCTGTGAAATGAGTATTGATTGTATTCCTCAGTTTACTTCACTACGCATATACTAAGGTTATGCGATTAAAATAAAGTACATACATACATACATAACTGGTCATTACAACCCTTCAGTCATGATTACGGCCTAGCTTCTCACGCCACTCCTGTTGTGTGCCTTAGTTTTTATACTTGAGTAGCGGGACCTACAGTTTAACATCGACTCCGAACGACAGAATTTTGAGAGACTTTTTCATGGCCGGTTTAATTGCTCTGAGAGTTTTTGCCAGAAATCTACTGAGAGGTAGTCGCCCAAGAAATATTTTTGTTTGTTTTTTATATTTCGTTTTGATGTCTGGCCTGGGGTTAGAACCCGGGCTTTACGTCTAATAAGCGAACACACTACCTACTAGACTACGGTGACTACAACAAAGTAAATTTGGGAAAATAATTATGTTGGCTTATTATATATACACCTGAGACTTAAGAAAACCTCACAAGAAAAAGTCTAACGCGGCCAAAGCTCATGATTTCGATGGCCAATACACATCACCTTCACGTGAGATGACCAAATCGTTCGCAAAGAATATTTAATGTGACATGAGCAGTGTGGCAAGTAGCGCCATCCTGTTGAAACCACATGTCGTTGGTGTCAAAAACATTGAATTCAGGCGAAAAGATGTTGGGAATCCATGACTTATAGTGCTTGCCGTTGACTATGATGGCCTGGTCCTAAATTCCACACAAGCAGTGATTTTTTTGAGAACGCTCCTTGATGTCATGGGGGTTAGAGTCGTTCGAAATTGTTAATTTTGTTTGTTCACGTATCCATTCATCCAGAAATGGACCTCATCGCTGAACATGATTTTTCGATAAAAATTAATGTCAGTTGGCAACTGCTCCAGTGCCTATTCAACGAAAATACATGTCGTTGTTTATGTTCGTTTAATTTCAGTTCCTGGAGCAGTTGCATTTTGTATGGCTGCTGACTTAAGTCTGCACAATTCTGCAAGCTGTGGCCTGCGAGGAGCCGAGTTCTTATGAGCGCTGCAAAATCGACAGTTTCACATTCTTTTGCAACCCTCACGTACAGCGGCCATTGCGAATAGTTTTCTCGGCAGGAGGATTCAAATGCAAAGTATTTAACTGCATAGAACCTTTCCAGATAATAGTTTTAAATCCCGATACTTTGTCTAACATTTTTCCAATTTTGTTTTCCCTTTCAAAAAATAAAATTTTCGGGATTCTACACAGAGGGAAAAAAGACGTTTTAAAATTATACACGTTTGCTACCAAATTCAGACAAAAGTGTTTATAAGTGACGTTAACAAAAGTATAATAACCAATCCGACTCTCACATATGGACAATTTTTCTCCCGGATCGTACTCAAAATTGCCGTTATCCACTAGAAACTGTAATTTTTTAAACAGTTTTATCGCACTTTTTACTTACGTTTTGCACAAAAGTACTAATTTTGCCCGTTTTATGTGCTTTTCTTATCCAATTTCTGCCTTCTAAAACTTTAGAAAGCTAAGTCGTAAATATTTTCGCTTTAAAACAAAAAATAAACTACAAACTATCGAAATGACAACGATGCGTTGTCGAAATTTCAACGAAATGACAATGAAGCGTTGTCGAAATAACAACAATGCGTTGTTTCAATGACAATGGTGCGTTGTCAAAATTACCACGGTGGTTGTCAAAATGATAGCTGGGTATTATTAAAATTTTATACACATCCGTTGTCGAAATGTGAACAAACGTGGTAAGCTCACTTTTGACAACGAATTGTATCAATTTCGGTACTTTTTTACCGGTTTTTTCCCTCTGTGTACATCTTTGAAGCTTAATGCGAAGGCGTCGTAATCTAGTAGGTTTTGTGTCGGTGGTTCAATTCCCAGGCATCTTGAGTAATAAAATGTCTGTGAAAAATTTCTCAAAACTGAAGGTCTAGCCACTCATGGATAAAATTACACACACAACCTGGGTGCTGTGAGAAGTTAGGTTGGAATCCTAACTAAGGGATTGTAATAAACAATTAAGTTAAGTATGTAGGAGTAAGAAAACTGAAAATCCAGTGGAAGGATTAGGTTAAAGAAGAATAGTAGAAGCTGATTGTAGTCGCCGTAGTCTAGTAGGTAGTGTGTTCGCTTATTAGACGTAAAGCCCAGGTTCGAGCCCCAGGCCAGACATCATAACGAAATATGCAAAAAAAAATTTATTTCTTCGGCGAATTCCTCTCAGCAGATTTCTGGCAAAAACTCTAAGAGTAAATAAACCTGCCATGAAAAAGTTTCTCAAAAAATCTGTCGTTACGGGGCCGACGTTAAACTGTAGGTCCCGCCATTCAAGTATAAAATTAACGCACACAACATGAGTGGTGTTGAGAAGCTAGGTCGTAATTCTGACTGAAGGGTTGTAATGGCCAATTATGTATGTATGTATGTATGTATGTATGTGATTGGAGAAAACGTTGATGATAAAAATTATTTATTACTGCTTTCGCACTAAGCTGCATTGTCATGGCAATAATTTTGAATATTTTTTCATTCACTTCGATAAGCCCTTCATTACAAATTAATGTCCACTCCAACTCCTAAATCCTTGTGTTGATTGTTAATGTTTACCACACTGCCCGGCATTATCATTAATTTAATTCTGGCATCTTATTTCTTTATTATTTGTAACTCGACGTTAAAAATAATTTTTCCTTTCATATCCAGTGGACAACATTTCATTTTCATTTTAACGTTGATTAAATCATCATTATTTAGCTTTAAACGTTCGCCGTTTAATCAAATGAGATTAGAACTGATCTCTCTGTTGAAGCCTAAAATGAAAAGAAATACAATAAGAAGAACAAGAACAAGAAGAAATGGATTTCATTCATTAAATGGAAAAATGAAAAAAATTATTCTGCTATTCATGTAGTCATTTCTTAATCGTCATGCCAAGTTAATTGATTAAGAGAAATACAAAACAACGCACATTTAATTGTTGGTAATTTGTTTTTGGGTTTTCTTCTCTCTCTCTCTCTTTTTAGTACGCGCTCAAAAAAGGATATCAACAATAGCAACAATAACAGCAACAACAATCTAATCATTTTCATTACATTGTACTGTTAAAAATAGCCACCGGAATAAAAACAACAAATAAAGGAATTAAAGTACAGTCGGAGAGAGAGAGAGAGATAGGGAGAGAGAAAGTGATGTGATGTGTTGTGTTGTGTGGACATGACACTGATGATATTTAACATTTAATTACAGCAACAATAAACAATTACAAATTACAAGAAAAAAATAAAGAAAAACAAAAGAAAAGAGAAAAATCCCCAGTAACTGTAAATGTAACAGTAACATACCAAAAACAATTGTAATTAAATAAAACAGTCATTTCATACCATTAAGGATTGTATTACCATTGCGTGGTGGATGGCTGCAATGGGTATAGTGATGGTGTACATTGGTATGAGTAGTGAGCACGCATCATCAACAGCAAAAATGACCAACAAAAAATCAGAGAGAGAGAGAAAAAAACAGCAAGAAACAACAAAAGTTCATGCCCATCATTATGAGAAATAACAACCAAACAACCCGTTGCCATTCACCACTACCACTACCACCACCACCACCATCATACACATAAAACGGGGGTTTAATTCTCAAGGCTCAAGCGAAAATGTATCGCGAAATGAAAATAATTACGCACAGAATACAAACTGCAACGTTTTTTTTTCCATTCTTCTGATGCTTCTCTCACTTTTGTTGTTGTTGTTGTTGCCTTCATCTCTGTAACACATTTTCATTTTAAATGAATAATGGCTTGGCCAAGAAAACCGGAAAATTATTTATGAAAAAAAAACACAAACAACAACAACAACAACCAGAATAAAAACTAAAAGAAAATATATTCGTTTGTTTTGTAAAATTAGAGCCAAAAATTTAAAGAGAAAAAAAAAGGAAAAAATTATAGAAATGTTGGAATAAAAAAAAAAGAATGGAAAAACGAAAGAGTATTAAAAGGAAATGAAAATAATTAACGGAAACTTCAACATGCAACACTGTCAGATGGATGTTCGTCGTCAGTCACTTTTTCAATTTCAATTCTATTTTCTTTACGAGTATGCTGCCATTTTATTGGTTGTTGGTTTGTTTTTACCAACACTGCCATTATCTGAATAATTTTTTTTTTTAAATTATAACACGAGCATAAACTTGGCTGGAGATGTAATTGGTAACACTGTGAGTCAGGTCTTTAAACCGGTTGTATTTCAATTCAGCGTATCAAATGAAAAAACTTATCCATTATTGTGCGATGGCAATGAAAATCTGTGCAATATAGACGTCAGATGAAAAGAAGTTGGAGTAGGCCTTAGAGAAATATAGGGTGTTTTTTATAGAGGTATAGAACTTTAAGTTGCAATAAAACAACGATGGATTATTCGATTGACATGAATTTTATTTATCGGAAAGATAATCTTGTGGCATTACATTTTAAATATGATTTCTGGCATATGACCGCCACGGCTGGCGCGGATGTAGTCCAATCTGGACGTCCAATTTTCGATGACATTTTCCAACATTTGTGGCCGTATATCGGCAACAACACGGCGAATGTTGTGTTCCAAATGGTCAAGCGTTTGTGGCTTTACCGCACAGAGAGTAGTCTAGCGGTGTTAAATCACAAGACCTTGGAGGCTAATTCACAGGTCCAAAACGTGAAATTAGGCGGTCACCAAACGTGTCTTTCAATAAATCGAAATAAAATTTCACTATTTGCAAGCGTTGTTGAGGCGTGAGTCTATTCATGATGAATTGCCAAACCAAACTGAGAATAAATCACTTGACAGCTGTTAAATCGGTCGCCATCTTGAAAAGTAATGTCAACTTAAAGTTCTATACCTCTATAAAAACACCCTTTATGTTGTACAGAGTGAATCACTGACAGTATGCAGGAGATTCTGCGTCGCTGACAAGAGCTCGACCTTTTGCGGACCACAACTTGGCGAATTTTACATCGTGACGTGGGCCTGCATTCGAACACAAAATTTTATCGACCCAGGAACTGAAGGTAATCGACCATAGACAACGACGTGTGTTAGCTGATTGAACTCTGGAGCAGTTGGCAACTGATTCAAATTTTCCCTGAAAAATCATCTTCAGGGATGAGGCCCATGAATGGGATTAAATTGAATTTGAGACGATTCCAATCCACCTGAGATCCTAAGCATTCCGAAAAAGTCACAGTTTGCTGTGAATTTAGGGCTGATGACGTCCTTGGTTCATATTTCTTTGAGAAATCTCATAATTGTCAAAGGCGAGCACTATAGGTCTATGATTACTAACTCTTTTCGGCATGAATTGAATGTTTTGGAAACCAACGTAATGTGGTTTCATTACGGCAGCGCATCGTGCCACACTGCTTATGTCACATTGGATATTCTACACGAGCGGTTTGGGGGCATGGTCATCTCACGTGAAAGTGATGTAAACTGGCCATCAAGATCGCGGGATTTTACCCATAACAATTTTTCTTGTGAGATTTCCTTAAGTTGCAGATGTAAGCGATTTGCTGATTTCAGCCTAACTTTGTATGCGCTCTACGAACAGAAGCCGTGGCGATGTATATATTCCACCTATAGTGGCATCTATAGGCCTTTCAAACGAATAATAAAATTCGATTATGGCTCTCACACACACATACAGTATGTCAAGAATGAGTTTTCACATTAAAGAAATTTCAAATTTTTGTGTTATTTCATTAAAAAAAAAGTTATTCTTATTTTAAAACAAAATCATTTTTTAACTTATTCATATTAATAATACTATTTACAAAGATTTACAACAAAAAAAAATTCACTTTGATCAAAAAATGAGAAAAAATTTAATGAAAACGATCTATACTCAAATATTTCACTGTCAAACAACTCTTTTCACAATATAGTTGTCCTTGTCTTATTTGCAAACATTTGATAATTAGCGATATAGTACCGTTAATTTTGATGTACATCTATTTTTTGTAGTTTCAAAAAGCATGTATACCAATGTACCAAGGCATGTATGCCTATTTTTTGGAGTGCAGTCGTGTTATAAAGAGCTAAAAACCATGCCAGGAAAACGATTATCGTACGAAGTAATTCAATTAATTTATTACAATCACTATTTGGGCACAAGTGTTCAGGAGCTCTCAGAGAGGTTTTCAGTATCAATTAGAACCATTTACAATGTGATTAACCGTGCCGAAAAAGAGGGTAGATTAGAACTAAAACGTGGAGGGGGTCCCAAGACTAAAATTAACAATCGCACAGAGCGGTTACTTATAAGAAAAGTTGTCCAGGACCCAAAAATTTCAACAAGGACACTTGCGAAGGAGCTTAAAGAAGAATGCGATGTTGTTGTTTCCCACGAAACTGTTCGGAAGGTCTTGTTAAAAAATACTTCGCGATCAGCCCGTAAAAAAACCACTACTTTCCGCACTAAATAAGCAAAGGCGTTTTTCATTCGCTATGGACAAGATTTCGCAACCTGTGACTTATTGGGACGATGTAATATTCTGCGATGAGACCAAAATAATGTTGCACTATAACGACGGCCCAACAAAAGTCTGGTAAAAGCCGCTAACAGCATTGGAAAACAGAAATATAATACCAACTGTGAAATTTGGAAAAATGTCGACCATGGTTTGGGGTTGCATCTCGAGTAAAGGAGTAGGAGACTTGGTCTTTATAGACACCAAAATGGATGCGCAACAATATTTAGACATTTTGAAAACGAATTTGAAAAGAAGTGCAACAAAATTCGGCTTCATGCAGGAAAATGAACCAAGATTTCAATTTTATCAGGATAATGATCCCAAACATAAGGCGCATATGGTGAGAATGTGGCTACTATATAACTGCGGTAAAGTAATAGACACTCCTGCCCAAAATCCGGATTTAAATCCTATTGAAAATTTGTGGGTTTATTTAAAAAAAAGGGTAGCTAAACGTCAACCGAAAAATATGGCAGCTCTAAAAGCTGCAATATTGGAGGAGTGGACGAATATACCCGATCAGTATGACTTGCAGAAGCTAATCCACTCAATGAAGACACGATTGCAATGTGTGGCATCAGCAAAGAGTCATACCAAGTACTAAAGCTGAACAATTCTTGTTTATTAATTATATAATGAAGTTAAAATTAGTTTGTGAAAAGAGTTTTTTGACAGTGAAATATTTGAGTATAGATCGTTTTTATTAAATTTTTTCTTATTTTTTGATCAAAGTGAATTTTTTTTGTTGCAAGTCTTTGTAAATAGTATTATTAATCTGAATAAGTTAAAAAATGTTTTTGTTTTAAAATAAGAATAACTTTTTTTTAATGAAATAACACAAAAATTTGAAATTTCTTTAATGTGAAAACTCATTCTTGACATACTGTATATACATACATACATACATAATTAGTCATTGTAACCCTGCTGTCAGGAACTTGTAAACTTTTTTTAATTTAAATTTAAAATTAAGAAGCGCTTAATGAAAGCCCCTTTATAATTATAATAATTATAACAACAATGTAACGGCTAAACTATATTCGGTTTGACTTCTCATCCTCAACCTCATTCTCGTAATTCGTTTTCAAATATTTTAAATTCATTTCAATTCTTGATTTTTTTTTTCTTTCCTTTCCTTTCTTTCTATTTTTATTTATCCTGGGTGTGCTATTTTTTTACATTTGTTTGCTTGAGTATGTGTTTGGCTGACATTTCCGAATAATTTTGCATATTTTTAAAGTTTTAATTACGAATTCTTTGAATGCCAAATATTAATAAGCTAAACGAATATTGTTGTTGTTGGTTTTTTCCTTTTTTCTTTCTTTTTTTTGTGTTTGATTGTTACAAATACAAGAGGTGTTCACAGTCGTCGTAGCCAAGTAGATAGTGTTTTAGCTTTTTGGATGAGAGCCCGTGTTAGGGGTTTAAACTCCAGCACAGACATTTCGTACTTCTCAGCGGTCTACTGGTAAAAAACCCCTCAGGGTAAATGAAATTGAAGTCGACGTTAAGCTGTAGGTCACGCTGCTCATGATTAAAAATTAACAAATACAACCTGGGTGGTGTGAGAAGTTAGGTTGTAATGTAAAGGAATGTAATGGTAAATTAAGTAAAACCGAGTTCTCTCACTTAGTGACACGTTAGCGTTGAAACAAAACTTTTTGAAAGCAAAAAAAAAAAAAAAAATTCGTTTCGATAACTATTTTATGTAAGAATTAGGTTTGACAGTTATTTATCCTAGAAAATGCCTTCATAAGTTATTAAAGACACAAACCTTAGATACATGCTTTATCATTCAAATCTATTTATTTAAGTTTAACTGTGAACTGTCTTAATATGGCATTTAATCCGTTTATTGGTCCTTCTCTCTCTCTCTCTCTCTCTCTCTTTATGGTATTTGTCTTTGTTAGTGTGTATTTTTAATTGAATAACTGACAGCTTTAAAGCGGAGAATCTTTTTGTTTTTTTGCTGCAGAATTTTTGGTGTCGTTTTGTTGTTGTTGCTTTTGCGAATATAAATAATTTTCCTGTCAAATAATTGAAATTACATTGTAATACAATTATGCTGTGATAAAATTTTAATGAGCTCTTTGACAACAACAACAACAGCTATTACTATAACAGCTAAAATTTCATTAAAGTAAAGCAAAAGATAATTTTCTGCATAAATTTTCTTTATTTTCTTTAGTTACGCAACAACAAATACAACAACAAAAAATCCTACGAAAGAAAAAATCTACTGATTGACATTTATTTTCAATGAAATTATTTTGACACACAAGGAATTTTAGAAATTGAAAGATAATTGCATTCCGTCAAAATAATTCATTAAAAAATTGAATTGAAAACAATCGTCGGCCAACATTCCGTAGTAAACAGGGAAATAGGCCTCGTAATCAGCGACTTTGTTTAAGGCTCTTGAAAGATGATTTCAAAATTAATTTTTGCTTTTAAATCCTAGCACATGATTTCATGGTGTGAACTGTATTACTCCCTTTGGTGGGTCATCGCACACTTTTCCCATTGAGGTATGAGAAGGGCTCATGTCGGGACATAAGGCCCGATAACTATCCAAGAAAAAAAAACTGGAAAACTATTACACTGATGACTACGATCCATATATTCCGCGTGAGATCCGAATCAGATCTTGGCAACAAACAAATCGTCTTTAGAACACACAGCTGCCGCACCGATCCCACGTGTGTTGGTTATAGCAGAGTAGTCGTTTGGGAGGCGGTATTTGTTGTGTCTGGTTTTCTGTAATTTCGTCAAGACATTTGCCATGCCTGCAAGGACCAGATTTTACTGAATAGCAACCGCTGAGTCCTAAAAAAATTTTTTGTATCTTATTTTAGTCACAGTCGATGAACCCTATGACTATAGCACACGATACCTAAACGTTCAGCAATATCGTCCCTCTTTATAAAGGGGCAAACTGAAAGCCGTGTTCAAATAGTAATTTCTCTATCCTCAGAAGAGCTTCCAATAAATCTCCGATAGTAACAGACCTGATCGCATCCGTTCCTAATTGAAAATCGATCAAAACGTGTAACTTGGTTCTAGTTAGCTCGACAGAGCCTGCACTCCGTCTCATCCAAAACCTTTTTAGCTGAAATCTCAGGCAGTAGTCTACCGATAAAGAGCCTATCCTTCACTATAGGAGTGCAGTGTGCAACCTGGTTTTAGTTACCTCGACAGAGCCTGTACTCAGTCTCATCCAAAACCTATTTAGCTGATATTTCAGGTTTTTTTTTTTTTTTTTTTTTTTTTTTTTTTTTTTTGCGGGAAGGAGGGGAAATGCTTTATGCATTCATGTAGGCCGTCACCATACATGGTATGTCGGACTCTCCCATTAGGTATACCGACTAAAACCCCACCTTGTCTCCTCACCAGGGTATATTCCACCTCGGAACCACGGTTGTATTACTTCGAGGTGGACCCCTTTTCTGGCGGGTGTGCCAGTTCTATCATCATCAGCCTGCGTCCAGGCTCCGCTCTTCTCTTATTCCACTGCGTCTAGGTCGTATTTTTTCGTACGCAGGACATGATGCACAAATTCTCTTACTGCGTTCCAGCTTTCTCTATTGCTTATCATTTTCAGCACGACGTTTGTTGCACTAATATTTCCGATTTCAGCTTCGAGTCGCTGACGGCTTTCGACCCATCGACGACAGCTGAAGAAAGTGTGTTCGGAGTCATCTAACGTTTCCTTCTCTTCATAGATACAAAATGGCGAGCTGCATTTCCCCATGCGATGCAGGTACTCTCTGAAGTATCCGTGACCGGTCAGCATCTGGGTTATGTAGTAGTCTACTTCTCCGTGTTTTCTGTTTTTCCACACTTGCAACTCTGGAATCAGTTTGTATGTCCACCTTCCGTGCTGTTCGTTCTCCCAGCGAGACTGCCATTTATATATTTCAGGTAGTAGTCTACCGATAAAAAGCCTACCCCTATTTAGAATATAAAAGCCTTACTAATCCTTTGGTGTCACTGTGATATCTACGCCTTGCCACTACAAGAAATTTCCAAGAGTCCCGTTGCTTGCACCAGGGCATATCAAAGCACAGATATCGAAAATGCAAGTTATCGATACATTGACGTACTCCCTCGTATGTATTGTGCAGCGATTTCAAGAAAGCCTTCGATATTATCGGACGGTCTCCCATATCGAAAGCATTGAGAAAAAAAGGTGTGGCCCAGAAAAGAACACATGGAGAAGGACAGAACTAGGACAGTAGCTCAGCGTGTAAGATGGCGAAGCTTTGCGGAAGCCATATGCTTGCTACAGTGTAATAAAAAATAAATTTCGCATAACTGCTGACAATCCGCGCCTAAAACCGGTAGTACTCCATACTACGGTGCATTAGCATTGAATGTTATGTTGTAAGTGCATTTTCCTTATGAATATAGTTTCTCTAGACTCTGTTTAAAGCCCGCCAAATTATGTGTGTGAAGTTAAATTCTCTTTTATATTATTTTTTTTACAGTGCAAAACATCTGGACAGTTTTGCCTCCCACTGTATATGAAAATAACAATTTGCTTATTGGAGGTAATAAAGTTGAAAAATCAAGTATTTTTACCAAATATGCCCTCTATAAATTGTACAAAAATTCGATAAAATTTAAAAAGGTGGGATTTTCTGACCTATTGGATCAAGGATTCCAAAACAGTTTTCGATACGGTCGAGCTTTAGTTCGGACTGGAGATATGGGCGACGAAGCTAATAACTTTCTTCAAATGAGCAACGAAAAGTTTTCTCTATGAAGCAAGCAACATGCTCGCATTGCAGTCTTATTGTCGATAACTTGCGTTTTTGTCGATGGAATTTTCCGAGTCGATGGCCTGCATAGTTTTCGTTGAAGACTTGCATTTTTTATGATCGATGACGTGCAGTTTTCTGATTGATGACTTGCATTTTTTGATTGATAACTTGCTAACTTATTTGGTCGATGATTTCCAATTTTCTGAACGATGAATTGCATTATTTTGCATTTTCATAGCTAACTAACACACAAGTTCAGTATGCTACGACAATCTACAACAAAGGTTTGATAAAACTATTTTTTCTTGAAAAAATATTTTGGATTAACTTACTTTTTTGAATGTGTGTGAAGATAAATTCGAATTTGAAAACCCAAGATATTTGAAAACCCATAAATCTTAGCAGCGCCACATTTAGCGTTAACAGTGCAAAATTTTCTGTTAACAGTGCCAAATTTGCTGTTAACAGTGCCAAATTTGCTGTTAACAGAGCAAAATTTGCTCTTAACAGAGCACTGTTAACTGTTTAACAGTATCCATCTGACAAGGTCACTTCTTTAGAAGCTAATTTTAGGGCATATACCAGGTCTTTGAATTTTCAAAAAGCGGTGTGAAAAAATTCGACACAATTTCAAAAAGCGGTGTAAAAAATTTTCACACACTTTCAAAAAGCGGTGTGAAAAAATTCGACACACTTTTAAAAAGAGGTGTGAAAAATGTTGACACACTTTCAAAAAGCGGTGTGAAAAAATTCGACACACTTTCAAAAAGGGGTGTGAAAAATGTTGACACACTTTCAAAAAGGGGTGTGAAAAATGTTGACACACTTTCAAAAAGGGGTGTGAAAAATTTTGACACACTTTCAAAAAGCGGTGTGAAAAATTTTGACACACTTTTAAAAAGAGGTGTGAAAAATGTTGACACACTTTCAAAAAGGGGTGTGAAAAATTTTGACAAACTTTCAAAAAGGGGTGTGAAAAATGTTGACACACTTTCAAAAAGGGGTGTGAAAAATGTTGACACACTTTCAAAAAGGGGTGTGAAAAATGTTGACACACTTTCAAAATAGGGTGTGAACATTTTTGACACACTTTCAAAAAGGGGTGTGAAAAATTTTGACACACTTTCAAAAAGGGGTGTGAAAAATTTTGACACACTTTCAAAAAGGGGTGTGAAAAATTTTGACACACTTTCAAAAAGGGGTGTGAAAAATGTTGACACACTTTCAAAAAGGGGTGTGAAAAATTTTGACACACTTTCAAAAAGCGGTGTGAAAAATTTTGACACACTTTTAAAAAGAGGTGTGAAAAATGTTGACACACTTTCAAAAAGGGGTGTGAAAAATTTTGACACACTTTCAAAAAGGGGTGTGAAAAATGTTGACACACTTTCAAAAAGGGGTGTGAAAAATGTTGACACACTTTCAAAAAGGGGTGTGAAAAATGTTGACACACTTTCAAAATAGGGTGTGAACATTTTTGACACACTTTCAAAAAGGGGTGTGAAAAATTTTGACACACTTTCAAAAAGGGGTGTGAAAAATTTTGACACACTTTCAAAAAGGGGTGTGAAAAATGTTGACACACTTTCGAAAAGGGGTGTGAAAAATTTTGACACACTTTCAAAAAGGGGTGTGAAAAATGTTGACACACTTTCAAAAAGCGGTGTGAAAAATGTTGACACACTTTCAAAAAGGGGTGTGAAAAATGTTGACACACTTTCAAAAAGGGGTGTGAAAAATGTTGACACACTTTCAAAAAGGGGTGTGAAACATGTTGACACACTTTCAAAAAGGGGTGTGAAAATTTTTGACATACTTTCAAAAAGGGGTGTGAAAAATTTTGACACACTTTCAAAAAGGGGTGTGAAAAATGTTGACACACTTTCAAAAAGGGGTGTGAAAAATTTTGATACACTTTCAAAAAGGGGTGTGAAAAATTTTGACACACTTTCAAAAAGGGGTGTGAAAAATGTTGACCCACTTTCAAAAAGGGGTGTGAAAAATGTTGACACACTTTCAAAAAGGGGTGTGAAAAATGTTGACACACTTTCAAAATAGGGTGTGAACATTTTTGACACACTTTCAAAAAGGGGTGTGAAAAATTTTGACACACTTTCAAAAAGGAGTGTGAAAAATTTTGACACACTTTCAAAAAGGGGTGTGAAAAATGTTGACACACTTTCAAAAAGGGGTGTGAAAAATTTTGACACACTTTCAAAAAGGGGTGTGAAAAATGTTGACACACTTTCAAAAAGGGGTGTGAACACTTTTGACACACTTTCAAAAAGGGGTGTGAAAAATGTTGACACACTTTCAAAATGGGGTGTGAAAAATGTTGACACACTTTCAAAAAGGGGTGTGAACACTTTTAACACACTTTCAAAAAGGGGTGTGAAAAATTTTGACACACTTTCAATAAGCGGTGTGAAAAATGTTGACACACTTTCAACAAGGGGTGTGAACACTTTTGACACACTTTCAAAAAAGGGTGTGAAAAATTTTGACACACTTTCAAAAAGGGGTGTGAAAAATGTTGACACACTTTCAAAAAGGGGTGTGAAAAATGTTGACACACTTTCAAAAAGGGGTGTGAAAAATTTTGACACACTTTCAAAAAGGGGTGTGAAAAATGTTGACACACTTTCAAAATGGGTGTGAAAAATGTTGACACACTTTCAAAAAGGGGTGTGAACACTTTTGACACACTTTCAAAAAGGGGTGTGAAAAATTTTGACACACTTTCAAAAAGGGGTGTGAAAAATGTTGACACACTTTCAAAAAGGGGTGTGAAAAATGTTGACACACTTTCAAAAAGGGGTGTGAACACTTTTGACGCACTTTCAAAAAGGGGTGTGAAAAATGTTGACACACTTTCAAAAAGGGGTGTGAAAAATGTTGACACACTTTCAAAAAGGGGTGTGAAAAATGTTGACACACTTTCAAAAAGGGGTGTGAAAAATGTTGACACACTTTCAAAAAGGGGTGTGAAAAATGTTGACACACTTTCAAAAAGGGGTGTGAAAAATGTTGACACACTTTCAAAAAGGGGTGTGAAAAATGTTGAAACACTTTCAAAAAGGGGTGTGAACACTTTTGACACACTTTCAAAAAGGGGTGTGAAAAATTTTGACACACTTTCAAAAAGGGGTGTGAAAAATGTTGACACACTTTCAAAAAGGGGTGTGAAAAATGTTGACACACTTTCAAAAAGGGGTGTGAACACTTTTGACACACTTTCAAAAAGGGGTGTGAAAAATGTTGACACACTTTCAAAAAGGGGTGTGAAAAATTTTGACACACTTTCAAAAAGGGGTGTGAAAAATTTTGACACACTTTCAAAAAGGGGTGTGAAAAATTTTGACACACTTTCAAAAAGCGGTGCGGAAAATTTTGACACACTTTCAAAAAGGGGTGTGAAAAATGTTGACACACTTCCAAAAAGGGGTGTGAAAAATGTTGAAACACTTTCAAAAAGGGGTGTGAAAAATGTTGACACACTTTCAAAAAGGGGTGTGAAAAATTTTGACACACTTTCAAAAAGGGGAGTGAAAAATGTTGACACACTTTCAAAAAGGGGTGTGAACACTTTTGACACACTTTCAAAAAGGGGTGTGAAAAATGTTGACACACTTTCAAAAAGGGGTGTGAAAAATGTTGACACACTTTCAAAAAGGGGTGTGAAAAATGTTGACACACTTTCAAAAAGGGGTGTGAAAAATTTTGACACACTTTCAAAAAGGGGTGTGAAAAATGTTGACACACTTTCAAAAAGGGGTGTGAAAAATGTTGACACACTTTCAAAAAGGGGTGTGAAAAATTTTGACACACTTTCAAAAAGGGGTGTGAAAAATTTTGACACACTTTCAAAAAGGGGTGTGAAAAATGTTGACACACTTTCAAAAAGGGGTGTGACAAATTTTGATACACTTTCAAAAAGGGGTGTGAAAAATTTTGACACACTTTCAAAAAGGGGTGTGAAAAATGTTGACACACTTTCAAAAAGGGGTGTGAAAAATGTTGACACACTTTCAAAAAGGGGTGTGAAAAATGTTGCCACACTTTCAAAAAGGGGTGTGAAAAATGTTGACACACTTTCAAAAAGGGGTGTGAAAAATGTTGACACACTTTCAAAAAGGGGTGTGAAAAATTTTGACACACTTTCAAAAAGGGGTGTGAAAAATGTTGACACACTTTCAAAAAGGGGTGTGAAAAATGTTGACACACTTTCAAAAAGGGGTGTGAAAAATGTTGACACACTTTCAAAAAGGGGTGTGAAAAATGTTGACACACTTTCAAAAAGGGGTGTGAAAAATGTTGACACACTTTCAAAAAGGGGTGTGAGAAATGTTGACACACTTTCAAAAAGGGGTGCGAAAAATGTTGACACACTTTCAAAAAGGGGTGTGAACACTTTTGACACACTTTCAAAAAGGGGTGTGAAAAATTTTGACACACTTTCAAAAAGGGGTGTGAAAAATGTTGACACACTTTCAAAAAGGGGTGTGAAAAATGTTGACACACTTTCAAAAAGGGGTGTGAAAAATGTTGACACACTTTCAAAAAGGGGTGTGAGAAATGTTGACACACTTTCAAAAAGGGGTGTGAAAAATGTTGACACACTTTCAAAAAGGGGTGTGAACACTTTTGACACACTTTCAAAAAGAGGTGTGAACACTTTTGACACACTTTCAAAAAGGGGTGTGAAAAATGTTGACACACTTTCAAAAAGGGGTGTGAAAAATGTTGACACACTGTCAAAAAGGGGTGTGAAAAATATTGACACACTTTCAAAAAGGGGTGTGAAAAATTTTGACACACTTTCAAAAAGGGGTGTGAAAAATTTTGACACACTTTCAAAAAGCGGTGTGAAAAATGTTGACACACTTTCAAAAAGGGGTGTGAAAAATGTTGACACACTTCCAAAAAGGGGTGTGAAAAATGTTGACACACTTTCAAAAAGGGGTGTGAACACTTTTGACACACTTTCAAAAAGGGGTGTGAAAAATTTTGACACACTTTCAAAAAGGGGTGTGAAAAATGTTGACACACTTTCAAAAAGGGGTGTGAAAAATGTTGACACACTTTCAAAAAGGGGTGTGAAAAATTTTGACACACTTTCAAAAAGGGGTGTGAAAAATGTTGACACACTTTCAAAAAGGGGTGTGAACACTTTTGACACACTTTCAAAAAGGGGTGTGAAAAATGTTGACACACTTTCAAAAAGGGGTGTGAAAAATGTTGACACACTTTCAAAAAGGGGTGTGAAAAATGTTGACACACTTTCAAAAAGGGGTGTGAAAAATTTTGACACACTTTCAAAAAGGGGTGTGAAAAATGTTGACACACTTTCAAAAAGGGGTGTGAACACTTTTGACACACTTTCAAAAAGGGGTGTGAAAAATGTTGACACACTTTCAAAAAGGGGTGTGAAAAATGTTGACACACTTTCAAAAAGGGGTGTGAAAAATGTTGACACACTTTCAAAAAGGGGTGTGAACATTTTTGACACACTTTCAAAAAGGGGTGTGAAAAATTTTGATACACTTTCAAAAAGGGGTGTGAAAAATGTTGACACACTTTCAAAAAGGGGTGTGAAAAATTTTGACACACTTTCAAAAAGGGGTGTGAAAAATGTTGACACACTTTCAAAAAGGGGTGTGAAAAATGTTGACACACTTTCAAAAAGGGGTGTGAACACTTTTGACACACTTTCAAAAAGGGGTGTGAAAAATTTTGACACACTTTCAAAAAGGGGTGTGAAAAATGTTGACACACTTTCAAAAAGGGGTGTGAAAAATGTTGACACACTTTCAAAAAGGGGTGTGAAAAATGTTGACACACTTTCAAAAAGGGGTGTGAACACTTTTGACACACTTTCAAAAAGGGGTGTGAAAAATGTTGACACACTTTCAGAAAGGGGTGTGAAAAATGTTGACACACTTTCAAAAAGGGGTGTGAACACTTTTGACACACTTTCAAAAAGGGGTGTGAAAAATTTTAACACACTTTCAAAAAGGGGTGTGAAAAATGTTGACACACTTTCAAAAAGGGGTGTGAACACTTTTGACACACTTTCAAAAAGGGGTGTGAAAAATTTTGACACACTTTCAAAAAGGGGTGTGAAAAATGTTGACACACTTTCAAAAAGGGGTGTGAAAAATGTTGACACACTTTTAAAAAGGGGTGTGAACACTTTTGACACACTTTCAAAAAGGGGTGTGAAAAATGTTGACACACTTTCAAAAAGGGGTGTGAAAAATGTTGACACACTTTCAAAAAGGGGTGTGAAAAATGTTGACACACTTTCAAAAAGGGGTGTGAAAAATGTTGACACACTTTCAAAAAGGGGTGTGAACATTTTTGACACACTTTCAAAAAGGGGTGTGAAAAATTTTGATACACTTTCAAAAAGGGGTGTGAAAAATGTTGACACACTTTCAAAAAGGGGTGTGAAAAATTTTGACACACTTTCAAAAAGGGGTGTGAAAAATGTTGATACACTTTCAAAAAGGGGTGTGAAAAATGTTGACACACTTTCAAAAAGGGGTGTGAAAAATTTTGACACACTTTCAAAAAGGGGTGTGAAAAATGTTGACACACTTTCAAAAAGGGGTGTGAAAAATGTTGACACACTTTCAAAAAGGGGTGTGAACACTTTTGACACACTTTCAAAAAGGGGTGTGAAAAATTTTGACACACTTTCAAAAAGGGGTGTGAAAAATGTTGACACACTTTCAAAAAGGGGTGTGAAAAATGTTGACACACTTTCAAAAAGGGGTGTGAGAAATGTTGACACACTTTCAAAAAGGGGTGTGAAAAATGTTGACACACTTTCAAAAAGGGGTGTGAACACTTTTGACACACTTTCAAAAAGGGGTGTGAAAAATTTTGACACACTTTCAAAAAGGGGTGTGAAAAATGTTGACACACTTTCAGAAAGGGGTGTGAAAAATGTTGACACACTTTCAAAAAGGGGTGTGAAAAATGTTGACACACTTTCAAAAAGGGGTGTGAAAAATTTTGACACACTTTCAAAAAGGGGTGTGAAAAATGTTGACACACTTTCAAAAAGGGGTGTGAACACTTTTGACACACTTTCAAAAAGGGGTGTGAAAAATTTTGACACACTTTCAAAAAGGGGTGTGAAAAATGTTGACACACTTTCAAAAAGGGGTGTGAAAAATGTTGACACACTTTCAAAAAGGGGTGTGAACACTTTTGACACACTTTCAAAAAGGGGTGTGAAAAATGTTGACACACTTTCAAAAAGGGGTGTGAAAAATGTTGACACACTTTCAAAAAGGGGTGTGAAAAATGTTGACACACTTTCAAAAAGGGGTGTGAAAAATGTTGACACACTTTCAAAAAGGGGTGTGAACACTTTTGACACACTTTCAAAAAGGGGTGTGAAAAATTTTGACACACTTTCAAAAAGGGGTGTGAAAAATGTTGACACACTTTCAAAAAGGGGTGTGAAAAATGTTGACACACTTTCAAAAAGGGGTGTGAACACTTTTGACACACTTTCAAAAAGGGGTGTGAAAAATGTTGACACACTTTCAAAAAGGGGTGTGAACACTTTTGACACACTTTCAAAAAGGGGTGTGAAAAATGTTGACACACTTTCAAAAAGGGGTGTGAAAAATGTTGACACACTTTCAAAAAGGGGTGTGATAAATGTTGACACACTTTCAAAAAGGGGTGTGAAAAATGTTGACACACTTTCAAAAAGGGGTGTGAAAAATTTTGACACACTTTCAAAAAGGGGTGTGAAAAATGTTGAAACACTTTCAAAAAGGGGTGTGAACACTTTTGACACACTTTCAAAAAGGGGTGTGAAAAATTTTGACACACTTTCAAAAAGGGATGTGAAAAATGTTGACACACTTTCAAAAAGGGGTGTGAAAAATGTTGACACACTTTCAAAAAGGGGTGTGAACACTTTTGACACACTTTCAAAAAGGGGTGTGAAAAATGTTGACACACTTTCAAAAAGGGGTGTGAAAAATGTTGACACACTTTCAGAAAGGGGTGTGAAAAATGTTGACACACTTTCAAAAAGGGGTGTGAAAAATGTTGACACACTTTCAAAAAGGGGTGTGAAAAATTTTGACACACTTTCAAAAAGGGGTGTGAAAAATGTTGACACACTTTCAAAAAGGGGTGTGAACACTTTTGACACACTTTCAAAAAGGGGTGTGAAAAATTTTGACACACTTTCAAAAAGGGGTGTGAAAAATGTTGACACACTTTCAAAAAGGGGTGTGAAAAATGTTGACACACTTTTAAAAAGGGGTGTGAACACTTTTGACACACTTTCAAAAAGGGGTGCGAAAAATGTTGACACACTTTCAAAAAGGGGTGTGAAAAATGTTGACACACTTTCAAAAAGGGGTGTGAAAAATGTTGACACACTTTCAAAAAGGGGTGTGAAAAATGTTGACACACTTTCAAAAAGGGGTGTGAACATTTTTGACACACTTTCAAAAAGGGGTGTGAAAAATGTTGACACACTTTCAAAAAGGGGTGTGAAAAATGTTGACACACTTTCAAAAAGGGGTGTGAACACTTTTGACACTGTAGTGGAAACTTAATTAAAGATAAGCTTTGTTTTGTTATAAGTGCGGCTCGATACGCACTGTTTGACTTTTGTTTATTGATTAATTCATATGAGGGAAAATGTCCCTTCTTTTATACTATAATTTTAATGACTTGACAATTCCAAGTCAATCCCTTAATTCTAATACAATTTGTATTGGGTTAATACTAAATATATAGGTTTGTGTGTATGTTAAGTGTTTAGCTATATTCTATAGGTTTGTGTGGTTGTTAAGTACTTAATTATATTCTATGGGTTTGTGTGTTTGCTGTATTCTTAAGTATATTCTATATTAAATAATATTGCATTGGTTTGTGTGTGTACTAACCATGGGACAAGTGGGTGCAATATGACACGCGCCCGTTGTTCATATAAACATAATAATTCCCACGGTTAAGTGTGAAGAGAGCCATACACGATCACCAGCAATGCAATACAACAACAACACACATTACAATAAAACCAATGCGGCTGGCGGTCTGACAACAAAGTATCAAGTGATCGTCGCATGTGCGCGACGGTCAATAACATTGAGTCAAGTGGCCGCTGCTCATATGTAATTGGATATTCTTTTGTTTATGCATATGAAATATTGTGTTGGTATTGACAACTGTAAAATCATGCTACACCTCCACCCTTTACAAGAATGTTCATATAACTTTTGTTCTATGGACATTCTTTTACACAACACAATACAATGATTTTACATCTATTTCTAATTTATATTTTATTAGTAAACTTAATTATTAATTAATATTAATCTTAATTTAGTGTATTCCAAGCTTAATATTATTTCTTATTTTAATTTTAATATTTATCTTATTTTAAAATTTATTATTTTACCCTTTTGGCCAATTGGGTGGTATAATTAAAACTATTTGTTATATATCTTAAGTCTATTCTTATGAACTACTTGTTCTTTATTCGTTATCTTATCCGCTATGGTTACATTGTTTCTTAAATCTAATTTCTTAATTATATATGGACCATTATATTGATTATCTAATTTGTGTCCAGTTTCATTTTTAAGAAATACTAAATCTCCTATTCTAAAATTACAATCTAAAGTGTTCCTATCATAATTATTCTTTTGTTTAATTTTATTTAAATCTAATAATTGTTTGGCTCTTTTAAGTGCTACTTCTAATCTAAATTTTGCTTCTTTAGCATAATCATCCACATTATATAGTGGTGCAACTCTATCTACCTCATTGAAATTTTTAAAACTATTTGGCATTTTACTGAAAACCAATTCATATGGACAATAATTATGTACTGTTGATGGTGTTGTATTGAAACAGTAAGTAAAATACCTAAGCCATTCATCCCAGTCGTCTTTATCTACAGATATATATGAACGTACGTATTCATTAAATGTTCTGTGAGTTCGTTCTATTGTACCTAATGTCTGGTGATGATGTGCTGTTGAAGTTAATTTTTCAACTTTCAATAGGTTGCAAAGTTCAGTCAGTATTGAGTTTTTGTATTCTGTACCCATGTCTGTAATGAACGTTTTCATTGGACCATAGGTAAGTACAAAGTTTTCAAATATCGCTTTAGCGACAGTTTTAGCCGATTTATCTGGTATTGGTACCGTTACCAAATATTTAGTTAAGTCACATATTAATGTGATTGCATATTCGTTTCCGTTTATTGATCTAGGAAATGGTCCGATTGTATCTACATACACCGTATCAAATGGCATGGTGGGTGTTTCTGTGAGAATCATCGGACTTTTAATGTGTTTGGTCGTTTTTGCTAATTGACATTTTTGACATGATTTAACGTATTTAGCTATGTCTTTTGTCATGTTTTTCCAGTAGTAGTATCTTTTTATTTTTTCTGCGGTTCTAAATATCCCGCAATGACCTCCTTCGATAGGGTCATCATGATATTTCAGCATGATTTCTAGAATTTCCTTAGAATTCTTTATATCTAATATCTTTATTTCATTTAATAGCGCTATTTTAATTTTATTTAGTACCTTATTGCCCATATTTCTAAATTCAAACTTTGAGATAAATTCGAAAATTTTCTCACTAGGTGCTACTTGTAGTTTATTGATATTTAATTTACTGGCCGCTTTCTCGAGCCTAGAGAAAAATTGTCCTAAGTCAAGTTTCTCTTTAGTAAATATATCATTTATATTTATGCTAGCTAATATTGATTTTCCCTTCTTTATGTAGCATTTATTGGGATAAATCTTTAATTTATAATACTTTCTGACGTCATTATTCTTAATTGGTACATATATTTTGGGCTCATCTAATACATCTGTTTTATTTGCTTTATGCTGATTATTTATTCTACTACTGTCTTTTTGTTTAATCGCCGACCTTGTCGTGACTTTTAATACGCACGATACTTTTTTATTAATTTCCTTAAAATCATCTATAGTAATTCGCGACAATGCATCCGCGACATAATTGTCCTTCCCCCTAAGGTATTCAACTGTAAAATCATATTCTTCCAGATCCAGTCTCATTCTCGTTAATTTGGAACTTGGGTTTCTCATTGAGAACAGATACGAAAGAGGTCTATGGTCAGTACGAACTAAAAAGTGTTTTCCATAGATATATGGCCTGAAATATGTGATAGCCCAGTGTATGGCAGTTAATTCTTGTTCAATGGTTGATTTATTACTTTCACCCTTTGTAAATGTTTTTGAAGCGTAGGCTATGGGAAGTTGTTTACCCTGATGTTCTTGAGTCAAAACAGCACCGCATGCATGCTTGCTTGCGTCTGTTGTTATACAAAATTCCTTAGCAAAGTCGGGGTACTGAAGTAATGTTGGATTAATTAATGCTTTCTTTAAGTATCTAAATGCAAATTCGCAATCTTCTGTCCATTCAAATGGCACTCCCTTTTTGGACAATCGTGTAAGATGTCTAGAATATTCGGAAAAATTTTTGATAAACCTCCGGTAATAATTACAAAAGGCTACAAACCTTTTTGCACTATCCGCGTCCTTGGGCGTCGGATAGTTTTCGATCACCGAGTATTTACTATCATCCGGTAGTATTCCCTTATCAGTACATTTATGTCCAAGGTAAGTTACCTCTCTCATGAAGAATGAACACTTTTCAGGATTTAGCTTAAGATTGTATCTACGACAGAGATTAAAAACATCCTTTAAATTTGAAAGCATATGTTTTTCGGAGCATCCCAGTACGACCAAGTCATCCATATAGAGAAATGCCTGATCTGGCTTCAGGCCACTGAAAGCAATTGTCATCATTCTTTGGAAGGAATTTGGCGCTATCTTTAGGCCGTAAGGTAGTCTAGTAAACCTGTAGGAGCCATTGGTCGTAGAGAACGATGTCAAGTCTCTGGAGTTTTTCTCTAATCCTATCTGGTGAAATCCCGACATTAAGTCTAAACAAGAAAAATACTTTGCTCTGCCAAGTTGGTCTAGAATATCATCAATTCTAGGCAATGGGAATTTATCCGATAACAATTTTTTATTTATTTGCCTGTAGTCTATCACAAGTCGCCATCTTTTCTCATCCGAACCCGGAAGTGATTTTTTGGGAACCAACAAAATTGGACTATTGTATTCCGAAAATGATGGTTCAACTATTTTATCATCTATTAGTTTTCTAACTTGCTTGTTAATTTCATCCTTATGCGAATGCGGTATACGATAGTTTTTAATATATACTGGCTGTTTGTCATTCAATCTCAACTTTTGCTCATAGAAATTGTTAGTAGATATTGTTTCTGTTTCCAAACCAAAAATGTCACTATACTCTTTGCAAATTTTTGTTAGTGTAGGTTTAAATTGTTCTGGGAAGTTTTTCTTTAAAATATCCATAACTTTTGATTGTCTATTTTCAATTTTGTTCAAATTTTGTGTAATTACATTATAGTCAGAGATGTTTTCGGTTTTAATCATATCCTGTTTGATTGAAATTATACTATCATTAGTATTTAAAAAACGAATAAAAGCTTTGTTGGATTTGACTATAATATTTGGTATAAAAACGCCTGTTGTTACTTCCTGATTTGGTATCAATATTTCATTTTTAAGATTTTCAAATTTAATTTGCCTTATCACTTCTGATCTTGGTGGTAGTGTTATCTCATTATGATTATTTGTTATTGGAATGTCTATTGCATGATGCAGATTAGAGGGTCTTAGAACAAGATAGTCATGTTCTTCATTGAAATCCAAAACACAATTATATCTTTTCAAGAAGTCCAAACCAATAATTCCATCACAAGGTATGGGAAAACTGTTCTGAACCACTTGAAAGTAATGTGGTATTAAAAAGTTTTTAAATTTCATTTCCAAGAATATTTTTCCTATGGATTTCAAGTATCCCTGTCCTATTCCTGTTATTGTTGTAGTAATGTTTTTATTTATTTGTTGGGGTTTGAAAAAATTATTTTTTATGACTGAAATGTCTGCTCCTGTGTCTACCAACAATGTTACTATGTGGTTAGTATTATTAATTTCCATATGTACAAAAAAGCTTAAGTTGAGATTGAGGTTGTATATTTTATTATGTGTTGAATTTATCTTAGGGGGGTGTCGGAGTTTTCCGAACCATTTTCATATGAGTCAGTTGCTCTTACGTAGTTTCCACTTCTACGTCTATTTCTGTTATTTTCTGGTCTTTGTGGGGGTCTGAAGTTGTTATTATTTTTGTTGTTTCGTGGATAATTGTTTCTACCATGAAATCTTCCGTTGTTTCCACGATAATTGCTATATGTGGGTTTCTGCCCAAAGTATAATATAGGATTTTGTTGTCCTGTTGCTTCAGTGCAACTATTTATAAATTTACTAACAGCCTCATTCATGCTGTTAAACTGACCCGCTTCCATGATAAGTTTCACTTTATCAATTGAACAGTTCTTGGTCAAAGCTTTTACTGCGACCTGTAGGGAGTATTTACTCGCTATCTCGGATGGCAAACCATCCGATATATAAGCATTCTCCAAAGATTTTGTTAAATTCTCCACTTCGCTGCAGTAAGTATTTGCAGTTTTACCGCCCTGCTTTATGTTCATTATTTTTGCTGATAATACCTCAACGGATTCACCCTTCACGGAGGCTTTTAATTTGTTTATAATTTCAGCAATTGTTATCTCATTACTCAGTAAATTTCTGGTATTTCCTTTCAATTTGGTTTTAATAAGAGACACCGCGACGGATTCGTGAGCGCCTTTTATCGAGTCTACCAATGACAAAGAGTCAAGAAAAGAACGCAAATTTTCAGATTTTCCATCAAAATCTGAAATAAGCTTTGAAGCTGTGTTCAAAAATTCTACCACTGTTTGCGTCATTTTGTAAGCGTTTGGTCAGTTATATTATAGGGTTCACTTACTACCCATATTTTATCTAATTCATTTGTTTCTACTTGAATACTTCTTCCCTAATGCACAAAACTCAATACTATCAATATTATAAGGCAATTTTCAATTTTCTTATGTAAATGTTATTATTTCTTTCATGGACCCTATACAAATTTTTAAAATTATTTTACAAATTATTTTTTTTTTTTTTTTTTTACTTTTAATTTCTCCTTGCCAATTCTTCTAATTTTCTTAACATAGCTACTATTTCCTTTTCTGGTCCTTCTATAATTCTGTCAGCTACGTCCTCATCAGTAGGAGGTTCTGGTTTCCCTAAGAATTTCCAAGTTGATTCTATCGCCAACCTATTCTGTTCAAACGTCAGTTTACTATTATAATCGTTCATAAACAGAACGTTTTTCCTATTGTCCTCATCTTCAAATTTATATGTTATATCCTGAACTGGATTCCTTTGTCCTATCCTTCTCTTACTCATAATTTTATTTAGTATTTAAAAGTAATATATATATATATATTTTTTGTAATAACTTTTGTGTTATTAATTCTTTAGGTTTTATTCTAGAGGGATCTTACAATATAAATTTATTATATTTTTCTTATTCAATTTATTATATTTTTCTTATAATATACATATTTAGTAATCAAATTTATTATAATTAAAATTTATATAAAAAAAATATTTTTTTTTTTTTAAATGTTTGCCAAGAGCGGTTAACGCTTTCTGGCCTATGGGGCGGCTGAACGCCCCACTTTTAAAGCTAAACTAATTTTTAAAATTTTTTATTTTTTTTTTTGTTACCACTCGGCTTCACTTTTATCCTTTTTCATGTGGTGTAGTTGATCGATTTGATCCTCCTTTCAATGTTGCATCTGCTGAGGCGTTTATGATGAGTTTACTTGCAGGCAGTCTTGTAATAGTTGACGTTTCTCTTCGCACCATTCGGCAAAATCTTACACTGGCCAGGCTCCTTCGGGGTCATATTATCCTCAATATGAATGGCAAAATCAAGTAGTAAATTCCAAGCCATGAGGACTGTCTCTTGGCCAGACAGTATCTTCCTTCTATGCTGCTGACGGATCGTTTCGGCTGATCCGCCAGGTCAAAAAATTTTTTTTTATGGGTGCAACAAGTGTCGCACTCCTCTGCCTCAAATCTTGGGTGCTTTTTATCTAGAGCACTCCAAGAACTGGCAGGATCGCCATGTAGTGGAAACTTAATTAAAGATAAGCTTTGTTTTGTTATAAGTGCGGCTCGATACGCACTGTTTGACTTTTGTTTATTGATTAATTCATATGAGGGAAAATGTCCCTTCTTTTATACTATAATTTTAATGACTTGACAATTCCAAGTCAATCCCTTAATTCTAATACAATTTGTATTGGGTTAATACTAAATATATAGGTTTGTGTGTATGTTAAGTGTTTAGCTATATTCTATAGGTTTGTGTGGTTGTTAAGTACTTAATTATATTCTATGGGTTTGTGTGTTTGCTGTATTCTTAAGTATATTCTATATTAAATAATATTGCATTGGTTTGTGTGTGTACTAACCATGGGACAAGTGGGTGCAATATGACACGCGCCCGTTGTTCATATAAACATAATAATTCCCACGGTTAAGTGTGAAGAGAGCCATACACGATCACCAGCAATGCAATACAACAACAACACACATTACAATAAAACCAATGCGGCTGGCGGTCTGACAACAAAGTATCAAGTGATCGTCGCATGTGCGCGACGGTCAATAACATTGAGTCAAGTGGCCGCTGCTCATATGTAATTGGATATTCTTTTGTTTATGCATATGAAATATTGTGTTGGTATTGACAACTGTAAAATCATGCTACAACACACTTTCAAAAAGGGGTGTGAAAAATTTTGACACACTTTCAAAAAGGGGTGTGAAAAATGTTGACACACTTTCAAAAAGGGGTGTGAAAAATTTTGACACACTTTCAAAAAGGGGTGTGAAAAATGTTGACACACTTTCAAAAAGGGGTGTGAAAAATGTTGACACACTTTCAAAAAGGGGTGTGAACACTTTTGACACACTTTCAAAAAGGGGTGTGAAAAATTTTGACACACTTTCAAAAAGGGGTGTGAAAAATGTTGACACACTTTCAAAAAGGGGTGTGAAAAATGTTGACACACTTTCAAAAAGGGGTGTGAAAAATGTTGACACACTTTCAAAAAGGGGTGTGAAAAATGTTGACACACTTTCAAAAAGGGGTGTGAACACTTTTGACACACTTTCAAAAAGGGGTGTGAAAAATTTTGACACACTTTCAAAAAGGGGTGTGAAAAATGTTGACACACTTTCAGAAAGGGGTGTGAAAAATGTTGACACACTTTAAAAAAGGGGTGTGAAAAATGTTGACACACTTTCAAAAAGGGGTGTGAAAAATTTTGACACACTTTCAAAAAGGGGTGTGAAAAATGTTGACACACTTTCAAAAAGGGGTGTGAACACTTTTGACACACTTTCAAAAAGGGGTGTGAAAAATTTTGACACACTTTCAAAAAGGGGTGTGAAAAATGTTGACACACTTTCAAAAACGGGGTGTGAAAAATGTTGACACACTTTCAAAAAGGGGTGTGAACACTTTTGACACACTTTCAAAAAGGGGTGTGAAAAATGTTGACACACTTTCAAAAAGGGGTGTGAAAAATGTTGACACACTTTCAAAAAGGGGTGTGAAAAATGTTGACACACTTTCAAAAAGGGGTGTGAAAAATGTTGACACACTTTCAAAAAGGGGTGTGAACACTTTTGACACACTTTCAAAAAGGGGTGTGAAAAATTTTGACACACTTTCAAAAAGGGGTGTGAAAAATGTTGACACACTTTCAAAAAGGGGTGTGAAAAATGTTGACACACTTTCAAAAAGGGGTGTGAACACTTTTGACACACTTTCAAAAAGGGGTGTGAAAAATGTTGACACACTTTCAAAAAGGGGTGTGAACTCTTTTGACACACTTTCAAAAAGGGGTGTGAAAAATGTTGACACACTTTCAAAAAGGGGTGTGAAAAATGTTGACACACTTTCAAAAAGGGGTGTGATAAATGTTGACACACTTTCAAAAAGGGGTGTGAAAAATGTTGACACACTTTCAAAAAGGGGTGTGAAAAATGTTGACACACTTTCAAAAAGGGGTGTGAAAAATGTTGAAACACTTTCAAAAAGGGGTGTGAACACTTTTGACACACTTTCAAAAAGGGGTGTGAAAAATTTTGACACACTTTCAAAAAGGGGTGTGAAAAATGTTGACACACTTTCAAAAAGGGGTGTGAAAAATGTTGACACACTTTCAAAAAGGGGTGTGAACACTTTTGACACACTTTCAAAAAGGGGTGTGAAAAATGTTGACACACTTTCAAAAAGGGGTGTGAAAAATGTTGACACACTTTCAAAAAGGGGTGTGAAAAATGTTGACACACTTTCAAAAAGGGGTGTGAAAAATGTTGACACACTTTCAAAAAGGGGTGTGAAAAATTTTGACACACTTTCAAAAAGGGGTGTGAAAAATTTTGACACACTTTCAAAAAGCGGTGCGGAAAATTTTGACACACTTTCAAAAAGGGGTGTGAAAAATGTTGACACACTTCCAAAAAGGGGTGTGAAAAATGTTGAAACACTTTCAAAAAGGGGTGTGAACACTTTTGACACACTTTCAAAAAGGGGTGTGAAAAATTTTGACACACTTTCAAAAAGGGGTGTGAAAAATGTTGACACACTTTCAAAAAGGGGTGTGAACACTTTTGACACACTTTCAAAAAGGGGTGTGAAAAATGTTGACACACTTTCAAAAAGGGGTGTGAAAAATGTTGACACACTTTCAAAAAGGGGTGTGAACACTTTTGACACACTTTCAAAAAGGGGTGTGAAAAATGTTGACACACTTTCAAAAAGGGGTGTGAAAAATGTTGACACACTTTCAAAAAGGGGTGTGAAAAATGTTGACACACTTTCAAAAAGGGGTGTGAAAAATGTTGACACACTTTCAAAAAGGGGTGTGAACACTTTTGACACACTTTCAAAAAGGGGTGTGAAAAATTTTGACACACTTTCAAAAAGGGGTGTGAAAAATGTTGACACACTTTCAAAAAGGGGTGTGAAAAATGTTGACACACTTTCAAAAAGGGGTGTGAACACTTTTGACACACTTTCAAAAAGGGGTGTGAAAAATGTTGACACACTTTCAAAAAGGGGTGTGAACACTTTTGACACACTTTCAAAAAGGGGTGTGAAAAATTTTGACACACTTTCAAAAAGGGGTGTGAAAAATGTTGACACACTTTCAAAAAAGGGTGTGAAAAATGTTGACACACTTTCAAAAAGGCGTGTGAAAAATTTTGACACACTTTCAAAAAGGGGTGTGAAAAATGTTGACACACTTTCAAAAAGGGGTGTGAAAAATGTTGACACACTTTCAAAAAGGGGTGTGAAAAATGTTGACACACTTTCAAAAAGGGGTGTGAAAAATGTTGACACACTTTCAAAAAGGGGTGTGAAAAATGTTGACACACTTTCAAAAAGGGGTGTGAGAAATGTTGACACACTTTCAAAAAGGGGTGCGAAAAATGTTGACACACTTTCAAAAAGGGGTGTGAACACTTTTGACACACTTTCAAAAAGGGGTGTGAAAAATGTTGACACACTTTCAAAAAGGGGTGTGAAAAATGTTGACACACTTTCAAAAAGGGGTGTGAAAAATTTTGACACACTTTCAAAAAGGGGTGTGAAAAATGTTGACACACTTTCAAAAAGGGGTGTGAAAAATTTTGACACACTTTCAAAAAGGGGTGTGAAAAATGTTGACACACTTTCAAAAAGTTGTGTGAAAAATGTTGACACACTTTCAAAAAGGGGTGTGAACACTTTTGACACACTTTCAGAAAGGGGTGTGAAAAATGTTGACACACTTTCAAAAAGGGGTGTGAACATTTTTGACACACTTTCAAAAAGGGGTGTGAAAAATTTTGACACACTTTCAAAAAGGGGTGTGAAAAATGTTGACACACTTTCAAAAAGGAGTGTGAAAAATTTTGACACACTTTCAAAAAGGGGTGTGAAAAATGTTGACACTTTCAAAAAGGGGTGTGAAAAATGTTGACACACTTTCAAAAAGGGGTGTGAAAAATGTTGACACACTTTCAAAAAGGGGTGTGAACAATGTTGACACACTTTCAAAAAGGGGTGTGAAAAATGTTGACACACTTTCAAAAAGGGGTGTGAAAAATGTTGACACACTTTCAAAAAGGGGTGTGAACATTTTTGACACACTTTCAAAAAGGGGTGTGAAAAATTTTGACACACTTTCAAAAAGGGGTGTGAAAAATGTTGACACACTTTCAAAAAGGGGTGTGAAAAATTTTGACACACTTTCAAAAAGGGGTGTGAAAAATGTTGACACACTTTCAAAAAGGGGTGTGAAAAATGTTGAAACACTTTCAAAAAGGGGTGTGAAAAATGTTGACACACTTTCAAAAAGTCGTGTGAACACTTTTGACACACTTTCAAAAAGGGGTGTGAAAAATTTTGACACACTTTCAAAAAGGGGTGTGAACACTTTTGACACACTTTCAAAAAGGGGTGTGAAAAATGTTGACACACTTTCAAAAAGGGGTGTGAAAAATGTTGACACACTTTCAAAAAGGGGTGTGAAAAATGTTGACACACTTTCAAAAAGGGGTGTGAACATTTTTGACACACTTTCAAAAAGGGGTGTGAAAAATTTTGACACACTTTCAAAAAGGGGTGTGAAAAATGTTGACACTCTTTCGAAAAGGGGTGTGAAAAATGTTGACACACTTTCAAAAAGGGGTGTGAAAAATTTTGACACACTTTCAAAAAGGGGTGCGAAAAATGTTGACACACTTTCAAAAAGGGGTGTGAAAAATGTTGACACACTTTCAAAAAGGGGTGTGAAAAATGTTGACACACTTTCAAAAAGGGGTGTGAACACTTTTGACACACTTTCAAAAAGGGGTGTGAAAAATTTTGACACACTTTCAAAAAGGGGTGTGAAAAATGTTGACACACTTTCAAAAAGGGGTGTGAACACTTTTGACACACTTTCAAAAAGGGGTGTGAAAAATGTTGACACACTTTCAAAAAGGGGTGTTAAAAATGTTGACACACTTTCAAAAAGGGGTGTGAAAAATTTTGACACACTTTCAAAAAGGGGTGTGAAAAATGTTGACACACTTTCAAAAAGGGGGTGTGAAAAATGTTGACACACTTTCAAAAAGGGGTGTGAAAAATTTTGACACACTTTCAAAAAGGGGTGTGAAAAATTTTGACACACTTTCAAAAAGGGGTGTGAAAAATGTTGACACACTTTCAAAAAGGGGTGTGAAAAATTTTGATACACTTTCAAAAAGGGGTGTGAAAAATTTTGACACACTTTCAAAAAGGGTGTGAAAAATGTTGACACACTGTCAAAAAGGGGTGTGAAAAATATTGACTCACTTTCAAAAAGGGGTGTGAAAAATTTTGACACACTTTCAAAAAGGAGTGTGAAAAATTTTGACACACTTTCAAAAAGGGGTGTGAAAAATGTTGACACACTTTCAAAAAGGGGTGTGAAAAATGTTGACACACTTTCAAAAAGGGGTGTGAAAAATGTTGACACACTTTCAAAAAGGGGTGTGAAAAATGTTGACACACTTTCAAAAAGGGGTGTGAACACTTTTGACACACTTTCAAAAAGGGGTGTGAAAAATGTTGACACACTTTCAAAAAGGGGTGTGAACACTTTTGACACACTTTCAAAAAGGGGTGTGAAAAATGTTGACACACTTTCAAAAAGGGGTGTGAAAAATGTTGACACACTTTCAAAAAGGGGTGTGATAAATGTTGACACACTTTCAAAAAGGGGTGTGAAAAATGTTGACACACTTTCAAAAAGGGGTGTGAACACTTTTGACACACTTTCAAAAAGGGGTGTGAAAAATGTTGACACACTTTCAAAAAGGGGTGTGATAAATTTTGACACACTTTCAAAAAGGGGTGTGAAAAATGTTGACACACTTTCAAAAAGGGGTGTGAACACTTTTGACACACTTTCAAAAAGGGGTGTGAAAAATGTTGACACACTTTCAAAAAGGGGGGTGTGAAAAATGTTGACACACTTTCAAAAAGGGGTGTGAACATTTTTGACACACTTTCAAAAAGGGGTGTGAAAAATTTTGACACACTTTCAAAAAGGGGTGTGAAAAATGTTGACACACTTTCAAAAAGGGGTGTGAAAAATTTTGACACACTTTCAAAAAGGGGTGTGAAAAATGTTGACACACTTTCAAAAAGGGGTGTGAAAAATGTTGACACACTTTCAAAAAGGGGTGTGAACAATGTTGACACACTTTCAAAAAGGGGTGTGAAAAATGTTGACACACTTTCAAAAAGGGGTGTGAAAAATGTTGACACACTTTCAAAAAGGGGTGTGAACATTTTTGACACACTTTCAAAAAGGGGTGTGAAAAATTTTGACACACTTTCAAAAAGGGGTGTGAAAAATGTTGACACACTTTCAAAAAGGGGTGTGAAAAATTTTGACACACTTTCAAAAAGGGGTGTGAAAAATGTTGACACACTTTCAAAAAGGGGTGTGAAAAATGTTGAAACACTTTCAAAAAGGGGTGTGAAAAATGTTGACACACTTTCAAAAAGTCGTGTGAACACTTTTGACACACTTTCAAAAAGGGGTGTGAAAAATTTTGACACACTTTCAAAAAGGGGTGTGAACACTTTTGACACACTTTCAAAAAGGGGTGTGAAAAATGTTGACACACTTTCAAAAAGGGGTGTGAAAAATGTTGACACACTTTCAAAAAGGGGTGTGAAAAATGTTGACACACTTTCAAAAAGGGGTGTGAACATTTTTGACACACTTTCAAAAAGGGGTGTGAAAAATTTTGACACACTTTCAAAAAGGGGTGTGAAAAATGTTGACACACTTTCGAAAAGGGGTGTGAAAAATGTTGACACACTTTCAAAAAGGGGTGTGAAAAATTTTGACACACTTTCAAAAAGGGGTGCGAAAAATGTTGACACACTTTCAAAAAGGGGTGTGAAAAATGTTGACACACTTTCGAAAAGGGGTGTGAAAAATGTTGACACACTTTCAAAAAGGGGTGTGAAAAATTTTGACACACTTTCAAAAAGGGGTGCGAAAAATGTTGACACACTTTCAAAAAGGGGTGTGAAAAATTTTGACACACTTTCAAAAAGGGGTGTGAAAAATGTTGACACACTTTCAAAAAGGGGGTGTGAAAAATGTTGACACACTTTCAAAAAGGGGTGTGAAAAATTTTGACACACTTTCAAAAAGGGGTGTGAAAAATTTTGACACACTTTCAAAAAGGGGTGTGAAAAATGTTGACACACTTTCAAAAAGGGGTGTGAAAAATTTTGACACACTTTCAAAAAGGGGTGTGAAAAATTTTGACACACTTTCAAAAAGGGTGTGAAAAATGTTGACACACTGTCAAAAAGGGGTGTGAAAAATTTTGACACACTTTCAAAAAGGGGTGTGAAAAATTTTGACACACTTTCAAAAAGGGGAGTGAAAAATTTTGACACACTTTCAAAAAGCTTTGTGAAAAATGTTGACACACTTTCAAAAAGGGGTGTGAAAAATGTTGACACACTTCCAAAAAGGGGTGTGAAAAATGTTGACACACTTTCAAAAAGGGGTGTGAACACTTTTGACACACTTTCAAAAAGGGGTGTGAAAAATTTTGACACACTTTCAAAAAGGGGTGTGAAAAATGTTGACACACTTTCAAAAAGGGGTGTGAAAAATGTTAACACACTTTCAAAAAGGGGTGTGAACACTTTTGACACACTTTCAAAAAGGGGTGTGAACACTTTTGACACACTTTCAAAAAGGGGTGTGAAAAATGTTGACACACTTTCAAAAAGGGGTGTGAAAAATTTTGACACACTTTCAAAAAGGGGTGTGAAAAATTTTGACACACTTTCAAAAAGGGGAGTGAAAAATTTTGACACACTTTCAAAAAGCTTTGTGAAAAATGTTGACACACTTTCAAAAAGGGGTGTGAAAAATGTTGACACACTTCCAAAAAGGGGTGTGAAAAATGTTGACACACTTTCAAAAAGGGGTGTGAACACTTTTGACACACTTTCAAAAAGGGGTGTGAAAAATTTTGACACACTTTCAAAAAGGGGTGTGAAAAATGTTGACACACTTTCAAAAAGGGGTGTGAAAAATGTTAACACACTTTCAAAAAGGGGTGTGAACACTTTTGACACACTTTCAAAAAGGGGTGTGAACACTTTTGACACACTTTCAAAAAGGGGTGTGAAAAATGTTGACACACTTTCAAAAAGGGGTGTGAAAAATGTTGACACACTTTCAAAAAGGGGTGTGAAAAATGTTGACACACTTTCAAAAAGGGGTGTGAAAAATGTTGACACACTTTCAAAAAGGGGTGTGAACACTTTTGACACACTTTCAAAAAGGGGTGTGAAAAATTTTGACACACTTTCAAAAAGGGGTGTGAAAAATGTTGACACACTTTCAAAAAGGGGTGTGAAAAATGTTAACACACTTTCAAAAAGGGGTGTGAACATTTTTGACACACTTTCAAAAAGGGATGTGAAAAATTTTGATACACTTTCAAAAAGGGGTGTGAAAAATGTTGACACACTTTCAAAAAGGGGTGTGAAAAATTTTGACACACTTTCAAAAAGGGGTGTGAAAAATGTTGACACACTTTCAAAAAGGGGTGTGAAAAATGTTGACACACTTTCAAAAAGGGGTGTGAACACTTTTGACACACTTTCAAAAAGGGGTGTGAAAAATTTTGACACACTTTCAAAAAGGGGTGTGAAAAATGTTGACACACTTTCAAAAAGGGGTGTGAAAAATGTTGACACACTTTCAAAAAGGGGTGTGAAAAATGTTGACACACTTTCAAAAAGGGGTGTGAAAAATGTTGACACACTTTCAAAAAGGGGTGTGAAAAATGTTGACACACTTTCAAAAAGGGGTGTGAACACTTTTGACACACTTTCAAAAAGGGGTGTGAAAAATTTTGACACACTTTCAAAAAGGGGTGTGAAAAATGTTGACACACTTTCAAAAAGGGGTGTGAAAAATTTTGACACACTTTCAAAAAGGGGTGTGAAAAATGTTGACACACTTTCAAAAAGGGGTGCGAAAAATTTTGACACACTTTCAAAAAGGGGTGTGAAAAATGTTGACACACTTTCAAAAAGGGGTGTGAAAAATGTTGACACACTTTCAAAAAGGGGTGTGAACATTTTTGACACACTTTCAAAAAGGGGTGTGAAAAATTTTGACACACTTTCAGAAAGGGGTGTGAAAAATGTTGACACACTTTCAAAAAGGGGTGTGAACACTTTTGACACACTTTCAAAAAGGGGTGTGAAAAATTTTGACACACTTTCAAAAAGGGGTGTGAAAAATGTTGACACACTTTCAAAAAGGGGTGTGAAAAATGTTAACACACTTTCAAAAAGGGGTGTGAACATTTTTGACACACTTTCAAAAAGGGGTGTGAAAAATTTTGATACACTTTCAAAAAGGGGTGTGAAAAATGTTGACACACTTTCAAAAAGGGGTGTGAAAAATTTTGACACACTTTCAAAAAGGGGTGTGAAAAATGTTAACACACTTTCAAAAAGGGGTGTGAACATTTTTGACACACTTTCAAAAAGGGGTGTGAAAAATTTTGATACACTTTCAAAAAGGGGTGTGAAAAATGTTGACACACTTTCAAAAAGGGGTGTGAAAAATGTTGACACACTTTCAAAAAGGGGTGTGAAAAATGTTGACACACTTTCAAAAAGGGGTGTGAACACTTTTGACACACTTTCAAAAAGGGGTGTGAAAAATGTTGACACACTTTCAAAAAGGGGTGTGAAAAATGTTGACACACTTTCAAAAAGGGGTGTGAAAAATGTTGACACACTTTCAAAAAGGGGTGTGAAAAATGTTGACACACTTTCAAAAAGGGGTGTGAACACTTTTGACACACTTTCAAAAAGGGGTGTGAAAAATGTTGACACACTTTCAAAAAGGGGTGTGAAAAATGTTGACACACTTTCAAAAAGGGGTGTGAAAAATGTTGACACACTTTCAAAAAGGGGTGTGAACACTTTTGACACACTTTCAAAAAGGGGTGTGAAAAATTTTGACACACTTTCAAAAAGGGGTGTGAAAAATGTTGACACACTTTCAAAAAGGGGTGTGAAAAATGTTAACACACTTTCAAAAAGGGGTGTGAAAAATGTTGACACACTTTCAAAAAGGGGTGTGAACATTTTTGACACACTTTCAAAAAGGGGTGTGAAAAATTTTGACACACTTTCAAAAAGGGGTGTGAAAAATGTTGACACACTTTCAAAAAGGGGTGTGAAAAATTTTGACACACTTTCAAAAAGGGGTGTGAAAAATGTTGACACACTTTCAAAAAGGGGTGTGAAAAATGTTGAAACACTTTCAAAAAGGGGTGTGAAAAATGTTGACACACTTTCAAAAAGTCGTGTGAACACTTTTGACACACTTTCAAAAAGGGGTGTGAAAAATTTTGACACACTTTCAAAAAGGGGTGTGAACACTTTTGACACACTTTCAAAAAGGGGTGTGAAAAATGTTGACACACTTTCAAAAAGGGGTGTGAAAAATGTTGACACACTTTCAAAAAGGGGTGTGAAAAATGTTGACACACTTTCAAAAAGGGGTGTGAACATTTTTGACACACTTTCAAAAAGGGGTGTGAAAAATTTTGACACACTTTCAAAAAGGGGTGTGAAAAATGTTGACACACTTTCGAAAAGGGGTGTGAAAAATGTTGACACACTTTCAAAAAGGGGTGTGAAAAATTTTGACACACTTTCAAAAAGGGGTGCGAAAAATGTTGACACACTTTCAAAAAGGGGTGTGAAAAATGTTGACACACTTTCAAAAAGGGGTGTGAAAAATGTTGACACACTTTCAAAAAGGGGTGTGAACACTTTTGACACACTTTCAAAAAGGGGTGTGAAAAATTTTGACACACTTTCAAAAAGGGGTGTGAAAAATGTTGACACACTTTCAAAAAGGGGTGTGAACACTTTTGACACACTTTCAAAAAGGGGTGTGAAAAATGTTGACACACTTTCAAAAAGGGGTGTGAAAAATGTTGACACACTTTCAAAAAGGGGTGTGAAAAATGTTGACACACTTTCAAAAAGGGGTGTGAAAAATTTTGACACACTTTCAAAAAGGGGTGTGAAAAATGTTGACACACTTTCAAAAAGGGGGTGTGAAAAATGTTGACACACTTTCAAAAAGGGGTGTGAAAAATTTTGACACACTTTCAAAAAGGGGTGTGAAAAATTTTGACACACTTTCAAAAAGGGGTGTGAAAAATGTTGACACACTTTCAAAAAGGGGTGTGAAAAATTTTGATACACTTTCAAAAAGGGGTGTGAAAAATTTTGACACACTTTCAAAAAGGGTGTGAAAAATGTTGACACACTGTCAAAAAGGGGTGTGAAAAATTTTGACACACTTTCAAAAAGGGGTGTGAAAAATTTTGACACACTTTCAAAAAGGGGAGTGAAAAATTTTGACACACTTTCAAAAAGCTTTGTGAAAAATGTTGACACACTTTCAAAAAGGGGTGTGAAAAATGTTGACACACTTCCAAAAAGGGGTGTGAAAAATGTTGACACACTTTCAAAAAGGGGTGTGAACACTTTTGACACACTTTCAAAAAGGGGTGTGAAAAATTTTGACACACTTTCAAAAAGGGGTGTGAAAAATGTTGACACACTTTCAAAAAGGGGTGTGAAAAATGTTAACACACTTTCAAAAAGGGGTGTGAACACTTTTGACACACTTTCAAAAAGGGGTGTGAACACTTTTGACACACTTTCAAAAAGGGGTGTGAAAAATGTTGACACACTTTCAAAAAGGGGTGTGAAAAATTTTGACACACTTTCAAAAAGGGGTGTGAAAAATTTTGACACACTTTCAAAAAGGGGAGTGAAAAATTTTGACACACTTTCAAAAAGCTTTGTGAAAAATGTTGACACACTTTCAAAAAGGGGTGTGAAAAATGTTGACACACTTCCAAAAAGGGGTGTGAAAAATGTTGACACACTTTCAAAAAGGGGTGTGAACACTTTTGACACACTTTCAAAAAGGGGTGTGAAAAATTTTGACACACTTTCAAAAAGGGGTGTGAAAAATGTTGACACACTTTCAAAAAGGGGTGTGAAAAATGTTAACACACTTTCAAAAAGGGGTGTGAACACTTTTGACACACTTTCAAAAAGGGGTGTGAACACTTTTGACACACTTTCAAAAAGGGGTGTGAAAAATGTTGACACACTTTCAAAAAGGGGTGTGAAAAATGTTGACACACTTTCAAAAAGGGGTGTGAAAAATGTTGACACACTTTCAAAAAGGGGTGTGAAAAATGTTGACACACTTTCAAAAAGGGGTGTGAACACTTTTGACACACTTTCAAAAAGGGGTGTGAAAAATTTTGACACACTTTCAAAAAGGGGTGTGAAAAATGTTGACACACTTTCAAAAAGGGGTGTGAAAAATGTTAACACACTTTCAAAAAGGGATGTGAACATTTTTGACACACTTTCAAAAAGGGATGTGAAAAATTTTGATACACTTTCAAAAAGGGGTGTGAAAAATGTTGACACACTTTCAAAAAGGGGTGTGAAAAATTTTGACACACTTTCAAAAAGGGGTGTGAAAAATGTTGACACACTTTCAAAAAGGGGTGTGAAAAATGTTGACACACTTTCAAAAAGGGGTGTGAACACTTTTGACACACTTTCAAAAAGGGGTGTGAAAAATTTTGACACACTTTCAAAAAGGGGTGTGAAAAATGTTGACACACTTTCAAAAAGGGGTGTGAAAAATGTTGACACACTTTCAAAAAGGGGTGTGAAAAATGTTGACACACTTTCAAAAAGGGGTGTGAAAAATGTTGACACACTTTCAAAAAGGGGTGTGAAAAATGTTGACACACTTTCAAAAAGGGGTGTGAACACTTTTGACACACTTTCAAAAAGGGGTGTGAAAAATTTTGACACACTTTCAAAAAGGGGTGTGAAAAATGTTGACACACTTTCAAAAAGGGGTGTGAAAAATTTTGACACACTTTCAAAAAGGGGTGTGAAAAATGTTGACACACTTTCAAAAAGGGGTGCGAAAAATTTTGACACACTTTCAAAAAGGGGTGTGAAAAATGTTGACACACTTTCAAAAAGGGGTGTGAAAAATGTTGACACACTTTCAAAAAGGGGTGTGAACATTTTTGACACACTTTCAAAAAGGGGTGTGAAAAATTTTGACACACTTTCAGAAAGGGGTGTGAAAAATGTTGACACACTTTCAAAAAGGGGTGTGAACACTTTTGACACACTTTCAAAAAGGGGTGTGAAAAATTTTGACACACTTTCAAAAAGGGGTGTGAAAAATGTTGACACACTTTCAAAAAGGGGTGTGAAAAATGTTAACACACTTTCAAAAAGGGGTGTGAACATTTTTGACACACTTTCAAAAAGGGGTGTGAAAAATTTTGATACACTTTCAAAAAGGGGTGTGAAAAATGTTGACACACTTTCAAAAAGGGGTGTGAAAAATTTTGACACACTTTCAAAAAGGGGTGTGAAAAATGTTAACACACTTTCAAAAAGGGGTGTGAACATTTTTGACACACTTTCAAAAAGGGGTGTGAAAAATTTTGATACACTTTCAAAAAGGGGTGTGAAAAATGTTGACACACTTTCAAAAAGGGGTGTGAAAAATGTTGACACACTTTCAAAAAGGGGTGTGAAAAATGTTGACACACTTTCAAAAAGGGGTGTGAACACTTTTGACACACTTTCAAAAAGGGGTGTGAAAAATGTTGACACACTTTCAAAAAGGGGTGTGAAAAATGTTGACACACTTTCAAAAAGGGGTGTGAAAAATTTTGACACACTTTCAAAAAGGGGTGTGAAAAATGTTGACACACTTTCAAAAAGGGGTGTGAACACTTTTGACACACTTTCAAAAAGGGGTGTGAAAAATGTTGACACACTTTCAAAAAGGGGTGTGAAAAATGTTGACACACTTTCAAAAAGGGGTGTGAAAAATGTTGACACACTTTCAAAAAGGGGTGTGAACACTTTTGACACACTTTCAAAAAGGGGTGTGAAAAATTTTGACACACTTTCAAAAAGGGGTGTGAAAAATGTTGACACACTTTCAAAAAGGGGTGTGAAAAATGTTAACACACTTTCAAAAAGGGGTGTGAACATTTTTGACACACTTTCAAAAAGGGATGTGAAAAATTTTGATACACTTTCAAAAAGGGGTGTGAAAAATGTTGACACACTTTCAAAAAGGGGTGTGAAAAATTTTGACACACTTTCAAAAAGGGGTGTGAAAAATGTTGACACACTTTCAAAAAGGGGTGTGAAAAATGTTGACACACTTTCAAAAAGGGGTGTGAACACTTTTGACACACTTTCAAAAAGGGGTGTGAAAAATTTTGACACACTTTCAAAAAGGGGTGTGAAAAATGTTGACACACTTTCAAAAAGGGGTGTGAAAAATGTTGACACACTTTCAAAAAGGGGTGTGAAAAATGTTGACACACTTTCAAAAAGGGGTGTGAAAAATGTTGACACACTTTCAAAAAGGGGTGTGAACACTTTTGACACACTTTCAAAAAGGGGTGTGAAAAATTTTGACACACTTTCAAAAAGGGGTGTGAAAAATGTTGACACACTTTCAAAAAGGGGTGTGAAAAATTTTGACACACTTTCAAAAAGGGGTGTGAAAAATGTTGACACACTTTCAAAAAGGGGTGTGAAAAATGTTGACACACTTTCAAAAAGGGGTGTGAACATTTTTGACACACTTTCAAAAAGGGGTGTGAACACTTTTGACACACTTTCAAAAAGGGGTGTGAAAAATTTTGACACACTTTCAAAAAGGGGTGTGAAAAATGTTGACACACTTTCAAAAAGGGGTGTGAAAAATTTTGACACACTTTCAAAAAGGGGTGTGAAAAATGTTGACACACTTTCAAAAAGGGGTGTGAAAAATGTTAACACACTTTCAAAAAGGGGTGTGAACATTTTTGACACACTTTCAAAAAGGGATGTGAAAAATTTTGATACACTTTCAAAAAGGGGTGTGAAAAATGTTGACACACTTTCAAAAAGGGGTGTGAAAAATTTTGACACACTTTCAAAAAGGGGTGTGAAAAATGTTGACACACTTTCAAAAAGGGGTGTGAAAAATGTTGACACACTTTCAAAAAGGGGTGTGAACACTTTTGACACACTTTCAAAAAGGGGTGTGAAAAATTTTGACACACTTTCAAAAAGGGGTGTGAAAAATGTTGACACACTTTCAAAAAGGGGTGTGAAAAATGTTGACACACTTTCAAAAAGGGGTGTGAAAAATGTTGACACACTTTCAAAAAGGGGTGTGAAAAATGTTGACACACTTTCAAAAAGGGGTGTGAACACTTTTGACACACTTTCAAAAAGGGGTGTGAAAAATTTTGACACACTTTCAAAAAGGGGTGTGAAAAATGTTGACACACTTTCAAAAAGGGGTGTGAAAAATTTTGACACACTTTCAAAAAGGGGTGTGAAAAATGTTGACACACTTTCAAAAAGGGGTGTGAAAAATGTTGACACACTTTCAAAAAGGGGTGTGAACATTTTTGACACACTTTCAAAAAGGGGTGTGAAAAATTTTGACACACTTTCAAAAAGGGGTGTGAAAAATGTTGACACACTTTCAAAAAGGGGTGTGAACACTTTTGACACACTTTCAAAAAGGGGTGTGAAAAATTTTGACACACTTTCAAAAAGGGGTGTGAAAAATGTTGACACACTTTCAAAAAGGGGTGTGAAAAATGTTAACACACTTTCAAAAAGGGGTGTGAACATTTTTGACACACTTTCAAAAAGGGGTGTGAAAAATTTTGATACACTTTCAAAAAGGGGTGTGAAAAATGTTGACACACTTTCAAAAAGGGGTGTGAAAAATTTTGACACACTTTTAAAAAGGGGTGTGAAAAATGTTGACACACTTTCAAAAAGGGGCGTGAAAAATGTTGACACACTTTCAAAAAGGGGTGTGAACGCTTTTGACACACTTTCAAAAAGGGGTGTGAAAAATTTTGACACACTTTCAAAAAGGGGTGTGAAAAATGTTGACACACTTTCAAAAAGGGGTGTGAAAAATGTTGACACACTTTCAAAAAGGGGTGTGAAAAATGTAGACACACTTTCAAAAAGGGGTGTGAAAAATGTTGACACACTTTCAAAAAGGGGTGTGAACACTTTTGACACACTTTCAAAAAGGGGTGTGAAAAATGTTGACACACTTTCAAAAAGGGGTGTGAAAAATGTTGACACACTTTCAAAAAGGGGTGTGAAAAATGTTGACACACTTTCAAAAAGGGGTGTGAAAAATGTTGACACACTTTCAAAAAGGGGTGTGAAAAATGTTGACACACTTTCAAAAAGGGGTGTGAAAAATGTTGACACACTTTCAAAAAGGGGTGTGAACATTTTTGACACACTTTCAAAAAGGGGTGTGAAAAATTTTGACACACTTTCAAAAAGGGGTGTGAAAAATGTTGACACACTTTCAAAAAGGGGTGTGAAAAATTTTGACACACTTTCAAAAAGGGGTGTGAAAATTGTTGACACACTTTCAAAAAGGGGTGTGAAAAATGTTGACACACTTTCAAAAAGGGGTGTGAAAAATGTAGACACACTTTCAAAAAGGGGTGTGAAAAATGTTGACACACTTTCAAAAAGGGGTGTGAACACTTTTGACACACTTTCAAAAAGGGGTGTGAAAAATGTTGACACACTTTCAAAAAGGGGTGTGAAAAATGTTGACACACTTTCAAAAAGGGGTGTGAACATTTTTGACACACTTTCAAAAAGGGGTGTGAAAAATTTTGACACACTTTCAAAAAGGGGTGTGAAAAATGTTGACACACTTTCAAAAAGGGGTGTGAAAAATTTTGACACACTTTCAAAAAGGGGTGTGAAAATTGTTGACACACTTTCAAAAAGGGGTGTGAAAAATGTTGACACACTTTCAAAAAGGGGTGTGAAAAATGTAGACACACTTTCAAAAAGGGGTGTGAAAAATGTTGACACACTTTCAAAAAGGGGTGTGAACACTTTTGACACACTTTCAAAAAGGGGTGTGAAAAATGTTGACACACTTTCAAAAAGGGGTGTGAAAAATGTTGACACACTTTCAAAAAGGGGTGTGAAAAATGTTGACACACTTTCAAAAAGGGGTGTGAAAAATGTTGACACACTTTCAAAAAGGGGTGTGAAAAATGTTGACACACTTTCAAAAAGGGGTGTGAAAAATGTTGACACACTTTCAAAAAGGGGTGTGAACATTTTTGACACACTTTCAAAAAGGGGTGTGAAAAATTTTGACACACTTTCAAAAAGGGGTGTGAAAAATGTTGACACACTTTCAAAAAGGGGTGTGAAAAATTTTGACACACTTTCAAAAAGGGGTGTGAAAATTGTTGGCACACTTTCAAAAAGGGGTGTGAAAAATGTTGACACACTTTCAAAAAGGGGTGTGAACACTTTTGACACACTTTCAAAAAGGGGTGTGAAAAATTTTGACACACTTTCAAAAAGGGGTGTGAAAAATGTTGACACACTTTCAAAAAGGGGTGTGAAAAATGTTGACACACTTTCAAAAAGGGGTGTGAACACTTTTGACACACTCTCAAAAAGGAGTGTGAAAAATTTTGACACACTTTCAAAAAGGGGTGTGAAAAATGTTGACACACTTTCAAAAAGGGGTGTGAAAATTGTTGACACACTTTCAAAAAGGGGTGTGAAAAATGTTGACACACTTTCAAAAAGGGGTGTGAAAAATGTAGACACACTTTCAAAAAGGGGTGTGAAAAATGTTGACACACTTTCAAAAAGGGGTGTGAACACTTTTGACACACTTTCAAAAAGGGGTGTGAAAAATGTTGACACACTTTCAAAAAGGGGTGTGAAAAATGTTGACACACTTTCAAAAAGGGGTGTGAAAAATGTTGACACACTTTCAAAAAGGGGTGTGAAAAATGTTGACACACTTTCAAAAAGGGGTGTGAAAAATGTTGACACACTTTCAAAAAGGGGTGTGAAAAATGTTGACACACTTTCAAAAAGGGGTGTGAACATTTTTGACACACTTTCAAAAAGGGGTGTGAAAAATTTTGACACACTTTCAAAAAGGGGTGTGAAAAATGTTGACACACTTTCAAAAAGGGGTGTGAAAAATTTTGACACACTTTCAAAAAGGGGTGTGAAAATTGTTGACACACTTTCAAAAAGGGGTGTGAAAAATGTTGACACACTTTCAAAAAGGGGTGTGAACACTTTTGACACACTTTCAAAAAGGGGTGTGAAAAATTTTGACACACTTTCAAAAAGGGGTGTGAAAAATGTTGACACACTTTCAAAAAGGGGTGTGAAAAATGTTGACACACTTTCAAAAAGGGGGGTGAAAAATGTTGACACACTTTCAAAAAGGGGTGTGAACACTTTTGACACACTTTCAAAAAGGGGTGTGAAAAATTTTGACACACTTTCAAAAAGGGGTGTGAAAAATGTTGACACACTTTCAAAATGGGGTGTGAACACTTTTGACACACTTTCAAAAAGGGGTGTGAAAAATTTTGACACACTTTCAAAAAGGGGTGTGAAAAATGTTGACACACTTTCAAAAAGGGGTGTGAAAAATGTTGACACACTTTCATGCGTTTCTTGCGTTTCATGCGTTCCATGCGTTTCATGCGTTACGTGCGTTTCAGGCGTTTCATGCGTTTCATGCGTTCCATGCGTTACGTGCGTTTCATGCGTTACGTGCGCTACGTGCGTTTCATGCGTTACGTGCGTTTCATGCGTTACGTGCGTTACTTGCGTTACGTGCGTTACGTGCGTTACGTGCGTTACGTGCGTTTCATGCGTTTCATGCGTTACGTGCGTTTCATGCGTTACGTGCGTTTCGTGCGTCTCATGCGTTACGTGCGCTACGTGCGTTACGTGCGTTACGTGCGTTTCATGCGTTTCATGCGTTTTATGCGTTACGTGCGCTACGTGCGTTTCATGCGTTACTTGAGTTTCATTCGCTACGTGCGTTACGTGCGTAACGTGCGTTTCATGCGTTTCATGCGTTACGTGCGCTACGTGCGTTTCATGCGTTACTTGAGTTTCATTCGCTACGTGCGTTACGTGCGTTACGTGCGTTTCATGCGTTACGTGCGTTTCATGCGTCTCATGCGTTACGTGCGCTACGAGCGTTACGTGCGTTACGTGCGTTTCATGCGTTTCATGCGTTACGTGCGCTACGTGCGTTACGTGCTTTACGTGCGTTTCATGCGTTACGTGCGTTTCATGTGTTTCATGCGTTACGTGCGTTACGTGCGCTACGTGCGTTTCATGCGTTACGTGCGTTTCATGCGTTTCATGCGCTACGTGCGCTACGTGCGTTACGTGCGTTTCATGCGCTACGTGCGTTACGTGCGTTTCATGCGTTTCATGCGTTACGTGCACTTTCAAAAAGGGGTGTGAAAAATGTTGACACACTTTCAAAAAGGGGTGTGAAAAATGTTGACACACTTTCATGCGTTTCTTGCGTTTCATGCGTTCCATGCGTTTCATGCGTTACGTGCGTTTCAGGCGTTTCATGCGTTTCATGCGTTCCATGCGTTACGTGCGTTTCATGCGTTACGTGCGCTACTTGCGCTACGTGCGTTACGTGCGTTACGTGCGTTACGTGCGTTTCATGCGTTTCATGCGTTACGTGCGTTTCATGCGTTACTTGAGTTTCATTCGCTACGTGCGTTACGTGCGTTACGTGCGTTACGTGCGTTTCATGCGTCTCATGCGTTACGTGCGTTTCATGCCTTTCATGCGTTACGTGCGTTTCATGCGTTACGTGCGTCTCATGCGTTACGTGCGCTGCGTGCGTTAGGTGCGTTACGTGCGTTTCATGCGTTTCATGCGTTACGTGCGCTACGCTACGTTACGTGCGTTACGTGCGTTACGTGCGTTTCATGCGTTTCATGCGTTACGTGCGTTTCATGCGTTACGTGCGCTACGTGCGTTTCATGCGTTACGTGCGTTTCATGCGTTACGTGCGCTACGTGCGTTACGTGCGTTACGTGCGTTTCATGCGTTTCATGCGTTACGTGCGTTTCATGCGTTACGTGCGCTACGTGCGTTTCATGCGTTACGTGCGTTTCATGCGTTACGTGCGTTACTTGCGCTACGTGCGTTACGTGCGTTACGTGCGTTTCATGCGTTACGTGCGTTACGTGCGTTTCATGCGTTTCATGCGTTACGTGCGTTCCATACGTTACCTGCGTTTCGTGCGTCTCATGCGTTACGTGCGCTACGTGCGTTACGTGCGTTACGTGCGCTACGTGCGTCTCATGCGTTACGTGCGCTACGTGCGTTACGTGCTTTACGTGCGTTTCATGCGTTACGTACGTTTCATGCGTTTCATGCGTTACGTGCGTTTCATGCGTTTCATGCGTTTTCTTTTTCACACTAGCTCCTAAACCAATTATATTTAATGAACGCCCGACCGTCCAAGAACTGACATCCTTACCAATACTTTCTGCAGCATTTTTATGTGTTTTAGTGGCCTTATGACGTAACAAACGTTCAATGTGCCAGGCATCACCATCAGAAAGCAGTCTGATGGTGATCCCGGGATCCGAAGCACACTGCCGAAATAGTTAAAAGCAGGCTACAAAACCAAACTTTTGGGACGATGGACTGGCCTGCACAAGACCCAGACCTGAATTCTATAGAAAATTTATGGGCTATTGTTAAAAGAAAGCTGATAGCATATGAAAACCTACCAAAAAAAAAAATTTGACGAGCTTTGGGAGAGAATACAACATGAATGGCGAGCTCTTGACCGTGATACCACCTAAAAGTTGGTGGAGAGTATGCCAAAACGTGTTGAAAGCCTAACTTAAAATAAAGGCCTTTGGACGAAATATTAAATTGGCAGCGATTAATGATTTTCAACAAACACCACAAACAGTGCAAAAGTGTCCAAATCGTGAATTTTTTGTTTTTTTCATTTTTTTTATTTTTTTTTTTGAAGCAATTTATATAAGTTTTTTGTTGTTTATAATTTAGAATAATGTTCAATAAAATGGAAAAAATACATATATTTGATAATACACCTATATTTGTATTACTTTCATTACCTTACTTTCTTAATGCAAAACATCTGGACAGTTTTGCTTCCCACTGTATATTGGTTTTTTGTAAAGTTCAAAGGTTTAGCTTCGTCTTCCTTTAATTTTTTCTCTAATTTATCCCTATTTTTGCAATTTTTAAGCGATTTTCTTTCCTCCCTTTCCAAATTTTTTTAATTATGTTAAGTTAACAGTGTCTGTTAACATAACATTCACTGTAAAAAAAAAGAATATAAAAAAGAATTTAACTTTACACACACATGCCAAATGTGCCTCTTAATAAATGAAACGCATGTTTTCTTTAAAAGCATTACTGTTGAGTGAACTTTTTCTTTTTTGCTTTTCTTGAATTTAATTTTTTCTTTTGTTTTGCTTTGAAGAAATTCTTTTTCTAAATCCGTTTTATGAACACAAATCACGTCTGTTATTAATACATGTCTTCTCTACTCTCTCCCCTACTCCCAGATAGACGTACAGATTAAAATAAATTTTTGATAAACAAGAAACCAAATCACATTTTACGCTTTGTTCCTATTTTTCATAGGAAACATTTTTTCAAAAAAAAAAAAAAAAAAAAAAATTAACAAAAAAGTTTGGGGGAAAATAAGAGAAACTTTTTAATGAGTTTAACCGCTTGAGGACAATATGACTGACATTGTATTGTCATATATACACACATACAATACACACAGGTTATATCAGCTTAACAGAGACGAGAAAAATTTTAAAATAAATTTTCTGAAATAAGAATCGTTAGCAGAGAAGAAAAAAATATCATTTCTCATGTACACGCCAATACAGTGAGTGTCAATGGAAATCGTACAGCAAGTATCAATGTAGTAAAAGCTTAATGCTCTTCCTTAAAGCTCCTCAATGACTAGTAAAACGACTCAAAGATAGGCACGACTTTTTGCCAGAATGTCAATTGGCCAATGAGTGTCAAAGAAAGTCGAACAGCAAACATTCACGTGAGACAACTCTGTAGAATGGCAGTTACTGTGTACTGGTAATTCTACATTAAACTTTCACCGACCAGTTAAAAGGCTTAAAGGCAACCACGGCATTTTGCCAGATTGTTATTCTGAAAAAAGTCCATTATCCTCTAATAGTCCCTGCACACACATATTAGAAGTTACCCTCAGATCTCCCGGTCAAATTAGTTTTAGGCGCTGATGCTGATGATGAATAGCACTGTTCTAACGCAATAATTGATACCACCAAATGAGGCATCAAGTGTGGCGCCAGGCTTTAATTTCAGTTGTCTTTAGGTTACAATTGGTAGGTCTGTGGAGACAAACAAAGATTTTATGATTAATATCGCCCCCTTGGAGGCGTATGAGTTCCAAGACAGTAGCACCATTTTACATGGTTTTCGGCTGCTTTTCTTCCTGCTGTTCACTCTTCAACGTTTGCCGTATGAAACTGTTTTACGCAGAATGCATAGCAACGACAACGAGTCTTTTCGGCACCTCTAGGATCACGTGTAACGAATAAACGCGAATGCATTTCAATGCACGTCATATTAGAATTTTGAGGGTTGTCGATTTCGGCAAACCTAAGTCCGGGTTCTACGGATTATATCGGTATTTTTGGATTTTCGGAAGCTGGCACTGTTGGTGGAGCCTACTTTAGCTTTTCTAATAACGCATAGTACTTTGAGGGACATACTTACCCCTTGTGGGACATAGCTACCCCTTCTTTCTGCAGAGTAGGCTTAAATGCGGGAGTAACTGAAACTGAAGCAAACACATTTTGTGTCTCTACTATGCTGTACAGAGGCAATGACTTGGAATTCTGGAATGGTGGTTTTTCAATGGTCTTGGGAAGTTGAAATCTGTTGAAATTCAGAATCTCTGGCTTGTTTACAAGCCAACATGTTCCTTATTTATTTTTCTTCATATATATCCTTTTTCTATCTCCCCTATCCCTTCCAATCTGAAATTTTTGTTTTCTTTTCTCATTTTGCTATTTTTTTTCTGGTTTCTGGATGAAGTCTTGCTTCTTCATACCCAGACTTCGTAACCAATCCTAAGCTAAATTTGCATTACATAGGCAAACATTTGACACCAGTAAACTTGAATCTTTTTTAAAATAAACTCTCGTAACGTGTACCATTTTCAGTGACTGACCTATATTTCTGAAGCTCGTAAGAAAACTTACTTTAGTACCCGCTTTAATTTAAGTTTGATGCAGTTCCTGTATATGATACAGTTCCTGCATTGTTATGCTAAAATTTAAAAATCATGTGTACTTGTACGATTTTCACTGAAGCCCACTGTACATCTGAGTTAATGTCAATACAATACGTGTTGCTGCTTGCTGGTTGTGTTCAGCTTCTAGGCCTAAACACTTTCTGGTGATAAAATCTGCCATTTTTTGAAAATTAACAGAAGAAAACAAGCCTTGAACTTCTCTTATTTCATATGAATGACTTTTATTTTCAAAAGATTCCTTTTAATTCTGTTTTCTTCTGAACCAGACACACCACATACATACATACATACATACATACATACGCGTTAATACAATAATAAAAAAAAAAGTAATGCAGAGAACCCCTTAAATTTAATACAACAAACAAGCAAAGAAAATCAGCTCATTAACAACACCTACAAAATGAGTTAAAGACAAAGGAAGAATCGTGGTTCTAAGAGGGTAAGACGGTATTTGGAAAAGTTTTAAATAAAAAAGTTTTGCATTCTGCTGTTGTTGCTGCTGCTGTTTGTAGACTCTGTCGATTTAAAGGATTTCTTATTAATTTTCAAGAATTCTTTTATTAAAGATTTCAAAATACAGTGAGCGCCAAAAGTGAATAAACACCACTGAAATAATTCATTTTCTTAGGATAGCGAGAAAAGTAAATGAGAATAGTCGAATAAATTTCCAATAATAAAAGCGTTTATTTATTAGGTTTAAAATGTTAAAACAAAAACAACAATTCATGTTAAAGGAACTTTTTTATACTTAAGAACTTAATAGAAAATTTAAAATTATTGCGGGTGTTGACTCACTTATGGCGGTCACTGTAGAACATGAAAAGTGCGAGGTTTTATAATGTATGAGGTGTGTTCAAACAGAAACTATATTCTTGTCCCCTAATTCGAATACTATGCACTGCATACTTGGGAGTAATCCCCTGAGTGTTGGTCGCATATTAAAAATAATTCACGGACTATTGCTGTGAAATTCTATGTTGAACATAACCAGCCAATAGCATCTCGCATTGTGACTATACTAGTACGAAAAGTAGAGAAACAGTCAGTGAAAATCGTACATGACCAGCAAGCAGCATTTCTTCTCAGATACGTAATGAAACCGTCAGTGAAAAATCGTAGAAGAACGTAGCATAACCGTCCATAAGAGACTTTTAAAGGTCACTGTATCTCGCAACACTTTAGTTCAGGCATGAGCCTTAATTCATTCATTAAAGACGCCTTACCAATAGCATACCAATAGCATACCAGGGACAAAACTAGGTTTTATCAGAAAGCCCAGAAATATAATCCAGTCAATGAAAATTGTACAAAGGATTTAAATATCAGGATTTCATACATACTCTCGTATCTCTATACAGTTTTCCATCCGAAAGTCATTGGTATCCTGCTAGCTATTGAGCTCCCTAACAAAATATCCTCATAGAATATACTGTGATAGTCTGACATCGAGTCTTTATGAATGAATGTCGTATATTTGTTCAAGCAATGGAGCATAGCACGGCTCCTGCACTTATGTAATCTCCGCATAAGGATCTCCTTGGCCAATATTAGGCTGATAATTAGAGAGACAGGATCTGTTCGACCTGTGTTGTGTGTGTTAATTTTATACATGGCGTGACCATGTGTGTAAAAATTAAATTCAAATTTAACTAGCAAAGACAAGAACCAAAAATTTTAACAGAGCTAATGTTAGAGTTAACAGAGCAATGTTAAGTGGTTAACAGAAAATACGAAAAAGAGTCAAGGAAGATAACGATATACCAGCATAAGGAAGGGATATATCACTTATTGGGTTTTATTAGGGACACCTTAGGCTAAAATAAGGATATACCAGGATAAGGAAGGGATATACCACTTATTGGGTTTTATTAGGGACACCTTAGGCTACAATTTGTATATAGTCAGATATCTGCAGCAAGTCCCTGATATTGTATATTTGGGTAATTTCTTCCTTGACTATTTTTCGTATTTTCTGTTAACCACTTAACATTGCTCTGTTAACTCTAACATTAGGTCTGTTAAAATTTTTGATTCTTGTCTTTGCTAGTTAAATTTGAATTTATCTTCACATACACATGGCGTGACCCACAGTTTAATTTTTAAAGCCGAATTTATTTACTCTCAGAATTTTTGTCAGAAATCTAGTGAAAAATTTGAGCCGATAATAGAAATTTAGTTTAGGTCGAGATGTTTGAGCTGGTGTTTGAACCACGAACTATATACTATATACTAGTCTACGGCGTCTTCGACTTACATTATTCACAGCTTCCAATCATGTATTTTGATGATAAATTCTTATCATCACAGAATCTACAATTTGGATTCGAAATCATTCCCTTTCTGAACAAGTGTACTGTGAGTTTACTAAGCCAAGGATATGGTATAAAACTCCAACATACTGGCAGCCTTGTCCGTATGGCGGTTTTGTAGTCACTAAATGGATAACCCGATACCGTAATATTTTAAAATAAAATTTCTGTTAATCGCCCTTCAATAAATTTCTTTCTTATTTTCTCTACTATAAACCCGGATTTATTAACGTCACTGACGTTAGAGACTCCCCTTAAAATCGTGCTTTCCATTGATGGACAAACAGCTTTGGATTTGGCTTTTATACGGCTCATTGGAGCTCTGGTACAGTTAAACAGATTGCTTTACTGAATACACACGACAAAAACTCCTCCCTAACTTCAAATTCATTTTTCAATTCTTTTTCCCCACTTTACCATCACCCACCCGCTCCTCTATTTATGTTCTTTTATTGAAGGTATTGGCTGCAACAGTTTTGTTTTGTAACTGATTCCACAAGTTTTTTTTTTCTTCTTTTATTTTTTCTCTTTGTCAGTTTGTCTGTCTGTGTGTCTGTCGGTGTGTCTGTCTGTCTGTGTATTTCTTTTTGTGATTTTCCATAAATGTCACATTGTTATTGCTATTGAGCAAACAAAATAAAGTTTCAACAATAGAACGTACGTATGTACATATGTATATGGGGGGCTGTCCATCATGCTAAATAAATACGAGTAGAAACTGGAAAGAGAAAGGAAAACTGTTTCCAAAAAGAAAAACATGCAGTTTTTAGGTGATATGACCCCCACTTTTGATTGGAAAAGTTACAAACACCACATACAATAGATTTGAGTTTATCAATGAATTCTGGTGTCATATAAACTTTTAGTCCGTACAACAACCTAACAACAACAACAACAACTTCAATTCTTTATAGTTTTTTTTTGTTATGGTTGAAGAACTAAAAAACTCGATAGAAAAAGAAAAATTAAAAAATTCTGAAGAATTATTTCGAATTCAGAAAAGTTTAAAAAATATTCCACGCATCACTGGGTTTTATGTGAGAGAAACTTAAATGAGAGAAACTTAAATTTCTCAGATGGACTTTAAAACAGTTAAATAGCTCGGAATGAAATTAAAAACGATAAAAAAGAAAACTTAACAAAAAGTAGGCCTAAACTAGAGAATATTTACTGGGTTTTACTCCCATGGAAAGTTATTCCCATCAGAGCTATTTCTCGATGTGTGAAAAGATAAATTTGAATTTAAAAACCAAAGACGCAAACCCACACTTTTAGCAGCGCCACTTCTTGTCTCTTAACAGAGTAAACAGTGCTATTAACAGAGCACGGTTGACTGTTTAACGATGGCAATAGTAGATTAGTCTTCTACTTTGCAATTATTGCAGACTATTGACAGAAAATTTCTCATTATGATCATTATTATTTGTAAATAAAAGTGAAGAAATGTAAATTATGGTTGGTGGGAATGGAGGACGGAATTATTACAGCTATCCCACTACCACGGTTCGAAAAAGGACGCTCTGGACTACCATTCGCATATAGTCTGTATGCTATATAATTTCATATATGTTCTAAAATGACTACTGGGCTTCTAGAGAATTTTGAATCAAAAAAATTATATTTTCAACGCCAATTTTCACAATACCATAGACTTTATATGGGACTTTTTTGCTGATTATATTAGGAGGCCTTGGAACCTTCTTTTCAGTATGATATGGTATTCATAGACCTAGTATTTGTCCTAAAATTAGCTCCTAAACATGTTAGCTTATTCAGATGGATACGGTTAAACAGCTAACAGTGCTCTTTCAAAGGCAAGTTCTGTTCTGTTAACAGCAAATTTTGCTATGTTAACGCCAAATGTGGAGCTGCTAAAATTTATGGATTGCGTCTCGGATTTTCAAATTTGAATTTATCTTTACACGCATTACTTCCCAACTGTTTCTAACCGTCCTTGCTGCTTCTGCTTTCACTGACGTTTTCCAGCCAGTTGCAAGATCCCTTGAGAATTCATTTAGTATTCTTTAGTTTTTTTCTTAGGCTTCTCGGTAGCTTTCACATCAGTTCCACGAGGTGTGTAATCCACATTTACAATTATTCTTTACCCCTCTAAGTTCAAGTATAATGCCTAATTTAGCAATTCGAACTTTGAACTCATTGATCTCATGCATCGCAATATCGGATGTGTGAAGAGGTCAGGAACTGCCCAGAAAGCAAGGCCGTTTTGCTTAACTTCATCACTTAATTGCTGCCACAAATGAGCACAGTATTCGCCGTCAGGCAGGCATATTTTTCTTTTACAGGAAGATCAATAAAAAAAGTCCCGCATGAATCGCCAAAAACAAGGTAGCTACAGTGTGAGTGAGTGGCAATAAATCTAAGTATCCTAGGTTCGAATATAAGTGAAGACAATAATGTTTTTATATCATTTTGATTCGAAAAAGAAAGAAGTTTTTACGAGTCTTTTTTTCTTCTACAAATAATCCGTCTAAAAGCCCTTTGACTCTACAAATTAATTGAATGTTTGACAATCTAACCAAAGTGATGAAGCCTTAGTCTGCCAAGTGCAGGATGATAATAGCGAATGTACTCTAAGATCGATAGAGTCCTTAGGGAAACCATTTTCGTTCAAATGCTCCCAATGGCCCCCAATTTTCTAGGCATTTTGCTTCTGTGCCTTTTTCCTAAGACCTCAGAAGGGTTCGCAGCCATATGTTCCTTGTTTTGACAGATAATCTGACATCTTATTAGCTTCATAGCCATTTTGCCAAGAAACGTTCTCTAGGTTATGTTAGAGGATGTGTACTTGTCAACTGTGACATGTACAGTACCCATTGTACAACGTCCTAGCTTCTCACACCACTCGTGTTGTGTGCGTTAATTTTATACATGAGTGGCGGGACCTGCAGTTTAAAGTCGACTCCGAATGACAGATTTTTTTAGAAACTTTTTCATGGCAATTTTTACTCTCAGAGTTTTTGCCAGAAATCTACTGAGAGGAAGTCGCCGAAGAAATATTTTTTCATATTTTCGTTTTGATGTCTGATCTGGGATTTGAAATCGGGCCTTTCGTCTAATAAGCCAACGCTCTTTAACCAATGTTAGATTTATAAACTTCCCTAACGTATCGCAAAGAGTTAGCTACTCACTCATCATTTTTTAGGTGATCGTGATCGATAAAAGTGCTTTAAGAGTCACTTGACAAACCTTTCATTATTGTACGGAGATATTCTCCTCTACGGAGACTATTCTTGGTGACTTTACGTCACCACTATGTAATCCGGACGGCATAGAAAGTCCGCCATTTATTGAATTTTCATCTTAGGAATACCCTTTAATTGCAGATTATTAGAAAGAACCACCTTCTTAATCATGATTGAATATGGTGGGATATCTAAAACTATCTCTCTTTGTACTCTCTGAGTCCATAGACCCACAATGACGCAATGATGCAAGTTGCCTTAGTACTGGTACTCTCTTCAAACTCAAACTCGAATGTCTCCTCAAAGACTGACAAGCTTTAGAATACTGCAACGAGCATAATTTCCTGCCCAGCACGTGTTTTCTTCTATTTAATTGGTTTTTACAACCCTTTAGTCAAGATCACAATCACTTACACTATCCAAGATGTATGTGTTAATTTTATTCAGGGATATAGGGATCTCCAATCGCCACATTTAAGAAACGTTTCATGGACTTTTACAATTCAGACGAGAGGAAGACGCACAAGAATTGGGTTTTTCATATTTCGTCGTGTTCGAGTTGTCTGAGCTGAGATTTAAACCACATGCTCTCCTCTCTACCTATTAGGCTACAATGCTTTGGAGTTGTTTCCTTCTGGTATGCATTAGTACCCCATAGATTCTAAGACTGTGTGCCGATAATTCATTCTTATTGTCACAGAAACTACATGTAGGGCTCTAGATAATCCCCTTTATGAACGAGTATATTTTGAGTTTACAGTGACATGTCAAAAGACAGGTTATTGCTGTATAGTCTGATGCATAACTCAAATCTCTTATTCTCGTAGAAGAGAAGAGTCTTTGCCTCTCTCGTTGAGTATGTTTTGTCTCCAAAGCATAGACAGGTTTTTGGCTAGGCTTTAGTATTGGTTGGACGGTGATCAATTTTTTTTACGGCCTTAAGCTGTTCGCGAATATAGTATAGTTTTATTTTATCCTGATAAATAAGCCTTTGATAGCCTAATTGTTGGACTTAAATTTTTTTCTTTATGTTCTCATGTAACTTGACAAATTCCTTTATCAAATGAATTTGAAACCGTGCTCCATGCTCTCCTATTTTTGTTGTTTATTTTTCTTTAATCGCATTCAAGAGTAATTAAAACCAAAACTGACAATCAAATTGAATACAAACATGACTTCAACACTCGCAAAAAAAAAAAGAATAATAATGCAACTGCAAAATGAATTCAAATCCACAATTAAAGTAGGAAAAACACACAGAGAGAGAAAGGGAGAAAAAATCCTGCAATGATTTGCTGCTATACGACAGGACATTTGTGCCTAAAAAGAATCCCCTGGTTTCCTTTTAATTTTTCTTCCTTTTTTTTGTATAAAAAATCGTTTTAATTCTAATCCAATTAAACTGACACATGATTCTGTTCGTTTACGTTGTTCTTGTTCTTGTTTTTGTTATTTTTTTTTGTGTGTTTTTTATCATCCTTTGGCTCGAGGCTAAAATGCCAGTAAGAATGGTGTGCTATGACAGACACAGTGGAGTTTAACAAACACACAGACACATAGAACATGAATAATTTCAACAGGCAGGACACGCAATAACGAGCACAGGACAGACAGGAAGCAATAAAAATACGAAGAAGAGTAATTAAATGTAATTAAAATGAAATCCACTCTACAATTATTCTAGTGCAAGTACATGTATGTGTGCGTCTCTCTTTGTGTTTTTGAGTGTATGTATGAGAGCATAAAAAACTCGATTACATAAGAAATCTAATGTGCAAGAAGAAGGCTTAAACACTACAAAAGGAATTTATTTTTAAAAGTATACGAGTTACGTTTATTAAATTGCTCCACCTGAGTAGTCGCCGTAGTCTAGTAGGTAGTGTGTTCCCTTATTAGACGAAAAGCCCGGGTTCGAGCCCCAGGCCAGACATCAAAACGAAATATGAAAAAATAAATATTTCTTCGGCGACTACCTCTCAGCAGATTTCTGGCAAAAACTCTGAGAGTAAATAAACCTGCCATGAAAAAGTTTCTCAAAAATCTGTTGTTCGGAGTCGACGTTACACTGTAGGTCCCGCCACTCACGTATAAAATTAACGCACACAACATGAGTGGTGTGAGGAGCTAGGCCGTAATCCTGACTAAAGAGTTGTAATGGCCAATTATGTATGTATGTATGTACTCCACCTGATTGGTGTGTAGAGAACGATTTGCATGAATTTGTCAAAAAATTTTTTACCTAATTTTACAATCATCCTCGTATAAGCATTTCTCCAATAAATTGATAGTGATATATGTATATGGTTTGGCAGACGCCACAAACCTATGCAATATAATGAATTTTAATTTAATTTACTTAAATTGACCCCCTACCTTGTTGCCGTAAACATAATATAACTACACGTACACGCGCATGCATATATGTAAAGGCGCATAAGAAATCCAATTCCCTCTATTTTGTTATGGCCGACTTTAAGCCGCCCCCAATATTTCAATTTGCTTATCTTTGCTTGAATTTCATTTCAATGGATTTTAAAAATTTAAATGTATTTGAATTATTGTTTCGTACCTACAATGATGGCCAATAGGACCATACATCACTGCTTCATAAGTGATAAATTAATGACTGAAAACAGTAACATGCTGATGAAAAGATTTATGAACAGTTATATACAGAAAAAATATTTCTTCTGCGGCTTCCTCTCAGCAGATTTCTGGCAAAAACTCTGAGAGTAAAAATTGCCATAAAAAAGCTGCTCAAAAAATCTGTCGTTCGGAGTCGACTTTAAACTGTAGGTCCCGCCACTCATGTATAATATTAGCGCACACAACATGAGTGGTATTGAGAAGCTAGGCCGTAATCCTGACTGAAGGGTTGTAATGGCCAATTATGTATGTATATATGTATACACAGAAATTTTGAGAACTTCTAATGCCTCTGCTCGCTCTCTACCCTATAGGCAGAGTATATAGGCACCATTGATGGGCAAAATGAATACACACAACATGGTTGGTGTGAGAAGCTAGGTTGTAATCTTGACTAACGGGTTGTAATGACCAATTAAGTTAAGTATGTAAGTGTTGGATCTGATAATAAGTAATATTTGCTCTATAAGGCTATTGAAAAAGGGAGAGAGTATCCTCACTGATCTATAACCTGTATAGAACTTCCTGTGAAGACATGTGCAGTCTCTCTTTGTGTGTCTAACCATTAAGCAATGAACCATGACACTAGATATTACGACAGAGACATTTCTATGATGCAGTTTAAAAAGTTTTTGAAAGGCTTTCTTTACAATATAGGCCTCGTATCAGTTTAAGATATCTCTTCTCAATATGTGTGTGAAGATAAATTCAAATTTAACTAGCAAAGACAAAAACCAAAAATTTTAACAGAGCTAAAATTAGACTTAAAAGATCAATGTTAAGTGGTTAACAGAAAATACGAAAACTAGTTAAAGAAGAAATCATCCAAAAATACGATATCAGGGACTTGCTGCAGAGAGTGGGATATGTGCAGCAAGTCCCATTTTTCCACAATATCCATCATACGTCATTCTACCCAGGCACTGTTAACATAGGGTATATTTGAAGCCCAATACCACCTTAGTCTACAATTTGTATATAGTCGGATATTTGCAGCAAGTCCCTGATATTGTATATTTGGGTGATTTCTTCCTTGAATAGTTTTCATATTTTCTGTTAACCACTTAACATTGCTCTGTTAACTCTAACATTAGGTCTGTGAAAATTTTTGGTTCTTGTCTTTGCTAATTAAATTTGAATTTATCTTCACACACATACTCTCAATACATACCTATTCCTGATGGGCAAACTAAAGAAGATTTAAGGCGGCAAGTGTGTCTGCTCTAGCAAGTTCATCAATTACAAATTTTTTTACTGCACTTAGTAGGTTTACATGGCTCATCACGCAAACAGTATTGAATGTGTCGCAAAAATCTGTCCTAATTATTATGCACGAGCATTAGCTACTGGTCTATTTAAACTAATGATCTCGTATTAGCTGAGGCCTTAAGCCTTCTTGGAACTACTGCTACATCTTCTCAAAGTTTTCATTTTACTATCGTTTCGTATAAGGCCTTAAGCTTCCTTGGAACTAATACTACATCTTCTTCTTTTCGTTAAACAAGAAGCTTTTTCCCCTGACATCCTTTAAAATGTTGGCCAATTTCGTTTGTTGGTTTTTTTGTCTTCGGCCAGTTTGTTTTATTGACGTTTTCCATTTTCTTTTTGGTTTTTTTTTTTTTTTGTAAGGAAATGGTCCTAATATTTCTGTTTTCCTTTTTTTAACATTTTCCACAAAATTGCCTTTTATGATCTCTTACTTTTGGGATGGTTTTTATTCACTTCTTCTCTTCTTACACTTCTTTGGTGGTTTACATTTTGTCTCTTACTTTGCAAGTGGTTTTCCACTTTTTTGTTTACTTTTTCCTGAGTTTTTTTTTCTATTTTATTAAAGCCATGCGTTAAAAAAGTGTTTCCTTTTTTTGTGCTATTCTTGCTCATTTTTCTTGCATTTTTATGCACCCAAAGTTGCTTAAATCGTTTGCTGTTGTGTTGTAGTTGCTGTCGTTACTATTATTCTTATGCTTTACGTTGCATTGCGTTACGTTACGTTAATGCTCCTGCCACTTTCTTCAATTGTGTTGCTTTAGCCAAAATTGTTGTGTTTTTGGCTTATGCAATAATTTCATTTACTTTTCGTCCTTCTCTGTCGTCCTTCTTTGACTCTGTTGGGGCATTTTTTTTCTTCGCTGTTGTTTCTTGCAACCGCAAGACTAAAATTTCATTACGGAATATCCTTCTAAAGCTCTATAGTGGAATTTTTTTTCTTACTCCCTTGTTGCATTCCACTTTTTTCCTTTTTTTTTCTAAGGGGGTATGGTCTTCATACCCTACTTTGGATAGGTTGGCATTATTATATCGTATTGTAACTCTTTATAATCATATAAAGGTGGAGCCTTTATACTGCTTTAAAAGCAATGTGTTAATAATCTTAATAACCAACCTTGAGTAATGAGTTATTGCTCAATAAATTTGTTCATCATTGTTGATGTACAACTGCACCCAGAAAGCGGCCAGGCATGATGTGACATGAAATGATATTACAAGACGTGATATGACGTGACATAATACGATATGACATAATACGACATGGTGTAATATGGCATTACATGATATGACATGGCATGATATGACATAACATGATATGACATGACATGATATCACATGACATTATATGACATAACATGATATGACATGAAATAATAAGGCATGACATGACATGATATGATATGACATAACATGATGTGACATGAAATGATATTACAAGACATGATATAACATGACAGAATACGGCATAACGTGATATGGCATGACATGATATGACATGACATAATATGACATGACATGATATGACATCACATGATATGACATGATATGATATGACATGACATGACATGACATGCTATGATATGACATGATATGACATGTCATGAAATGACGTGACATGATATGACATCATATGATAGGTCGTGTCATAGTATGACATGACATGATGCGACATCATATGATAGGTCGTGTCATAGTATGACATGACATGACTATCGTGAAACTGTGTCAAGCATTATCGTGGAGCAGGAAATACAGAGCAGATTGATTCTGACTGTTCTTGTGCCACTCCTAGTGAGTGTAAGTGATTAACACGTGTCTGTTAGGACAAAGGCAAGCCTTTTTTCCTTACCCCCTTTTGCCTTTAATCGCTCTCATTTATAATATGTGGTTTCACGTCAAAGTAATGATCATAAATCACTCTGTGCAACTGACCCTAAGTACTGACCCTCCAACGGTCAGTATTTCTATCCTCTCTGTTAGTCAGTTAGGCAATGAAATCAATTTCGGATGCATCCTTTCAGATCTAAACTGGTTGGAATATGTCGTGCCATCTTTGATCGACTCTTACGGCAGTATTGTGTCAGTCTCAGATGGATAGACATAACATGGGTGGTATGAGAAGGTTAGGTTAGGTTAGGTTAGACGACGTGTACTTGTCAACTGTGAAAGGTACAGTACCCTGAGGTCGAATTGACCCATTGTACAACGTCCTAGCTTCTCCCACCACTCATGTTGTGTTCGTTAATTTTATACATGAGTAGCGGGACCTACAGTTTAAAGCCGACTCCGAACGACAGATTTTTGGCAATTTTTGCCAGAAATCTGCTGAGAGGAAGTCGCCGAAGAAATATTTTCATATTTTCGTTTTGATGTCTGACCTGGCATTTGAACTCGGGCCTTTCGTCTAATAAGCCAACATACTATCTACTAGACCACGGCGACTTCAAATCGACTGGTATGAGAAGCTATGTTGTTATTCTGACTAAAGAGTTGTAATGATCAATTAATTGACAGCAAGAAATGATGCTCTGTCCATGCTACATAAACGCTTCAATATCTTTGAAGAATTTCAACAAAAATTTTTGAGAGTTTTTTTTTTCTCTCGTGGCACATTTTGTTTTAAATTGATACGCTGTTCGGCTTGGTTTTCATGCCACTGCCACTGCCACTGACAGTGTTTTTGTTTAGCTTTGGCCTTTCATTTGCTGTGAACAAGTATTCGGCAAAAAAAAAAAGAAAATCGAAGACCAAGAAGAAGGCGAACGTAATAAGAAAACTGGGTGAAAACGCGTTTTAATTGAAATTCTTGGCTTAAGAAATTTTTGAAGCGGATTCTGCGTTGAGTTTTGCGTTTTTTTGTTTGTTGTTGTTGTTCGATTACGAAATTTATTGAGGAAATTATGCTTCAAACCATTAATTGCTATAAATTGTTGTGGTTGTAAAAATAAATAAAAAATTTGTATGTTTATTGGGTATCTACACGTAAAAAGTGTGGTGTTCACAACAGATGATATAACTTTTAAATTGTGGTTCAGATCTTTACTAAGTTATAGTGAATTTTAGAGTGAGTTTATAAGGTTTTAAGTGAGTTTTGACTTCAGAAAGCTATAATGTCACGAAGTCATTATCAGATCTGAAAAGACATTGCCTTCCATGCCAAAAACACCGCACTTCTGATTGGCTTAAACTTTATTTACTTAATTGGTCATTGCAATCCTTTAGTCAGGATTTCTACCTATCTTAGGCACACCACTTATGTTCTGTGTGGCGAATCCTACAGTTTGAGGTCGGCATGAAGAGTTTTCCAGAATACTACAGAGAAGAAGTCGCAGAAAAAAATATTTTCTTTCCATTCTGTTTTACCCCAGTTGTCTTTAGCTGGGTTTTGAACCACAGGCTCTCGTCTGAGAAGCCAGTACGCTGCCTAGTACACTTCTAGACTTTGGTCAATACTTTGAATAAATTTTTATTGTGCCCTGAGAGAATGTTTTTGCAATGACTACCACATGTTTTAAGTTTCAACACCCAATATACAGTTTGTGATTGTATGTGTGTGTGAACGAGTTTTCGTTTCCTTTTAGTTTTTCTTTTTAAATATTTATGCGCTGCTGGCATTTTAAAAGAAACATTTTGAGCTGCATCAGCTTAGTGGAATTTAATTAATTTTTTTTTTTCGAGAATTTTTCGGTTTTTTTTTCGCAGCCAAGTGTTCGAAATGCATTGCATTTAGCCAGATTTATGACTTGAAATCTAATTTATTATGAAATAAAGACAGGCCAACAGATTATGGCTTATATACCACAAGCCAAATAAAATAAAAACAATAAAAAAAAAATTAAAATTTATTCCAGATATTTATCCTTAACAAACCCTGTAATTGATTAATATCCTGCAGTTGTTTCATTTAAATCCGGGTGTGTGTGCTTCAGAGAGAGAGAGAGAGAGAGAGAGAGTGAAAGGGAGACAAGGAGTGTTTGGTATTGGCTGATGTTTACTTTTCTTTTATTTTTTTTTTGCTTTCTTTTTTCCCTTCTTTTATTAGTTTTTCTTTCTTTCTTTCCTTTTTTTTTAATTTCCGTTTTAAGTTTTTTGCATTTTCATGCTGATTTCTTTAGTTGTTGCTGCTGTTGTTTGAAAGCATTTTTCTTCGTTTCATTGAAAATAATTGAAAAACATTCCTTCTATAGTTTCTTACTCTTAAAAAAAAGAAACAAATCCTTGAAATTCTTGAGCAAATATGAAATGAGATTCCAAATGTAATACACTTGAGCAGTTAAAAATAGTTGTATTGTATACCAGTATGTGTGGTATTTGGCTTAAATCCATGATGACAAGATTAATTATTGGCTATTAAACGCCGTCACATTTTCAAATTTAATTAGAACCATAATGAGAGAGACACAATACAAAAAAAAAACTGCCGACAATCAACGCTTAATGCTGTCACACCTTAAGGATTTGTAAGTGGTCACCAGGGACAATAACAGAAACAAAAAAAAATTTATACGATTTTACTGTCATTTTTTACCAGTCAAAAGGTGAAATTAGTTGCTTTAACTCGTCTTAATAAGAGAGCGTTTTTTATTTTCATAAGCACTGCATTGCTATGTTTAGGTAATAGGCTACAGAGAGATAATAATGCGTGTGAAGATAAATTCGAATTTAAAAATCCTAGACGCAATCCAGAAATTTTAGCAGCGCCACATTTGGCGTTAACAGAGCAAAATTTTCTCTTAACAGAACACTGTTAGCTTTTTAACAGTATCCATCTGCACAACCTCAAAGTATAAACACATAGACGACGGACAACAGTTCGGCAGCTCGACAGAAAATTCTGATAACTGTTTTTTCTGCCACATGCCGACTGCTTAAATTTTTTGAAAGCAGAGCAGAAACTTCAATAATTTTCAAATTTGAATTTAAATATATTTTCCAGTGTTGTCACTATCAGCTTTTTTGTACGCAAAAATAAACTCACTTATGACAAAACCGCACACACACAACATTTATCAATTGAATTCAGATACAAAATTGAATCCATAATTCTATTTTATATTATGAATTACATTGATTGCTTTTGATTTCTTAATTTAAAAATTGTTCTCTCTCTTCTATAATACAAGTATTTTTAGCTGTTTTTTATTATGATTTTATGTTGTATTGGCATCACTAATTTGCTTTTAGCTGCTCACAAAAATAGAAAATATTTTAATTTGGGCAGGAGCTGCTTAGGTTGTTGTCTTGGCTTCTTCTGTTCTGCCTTCAATATAATCGTTTTCATATAAACGTGTTTATTCTATACTTGGCAGCTTTCTGTTGTCCGTCGTCTGTCGTCTATGTGTTTATACCTTCACTTGCTTAGAAGCTAATTTTAGAACATATACTAGGTCTATGAGTACCATATCATACTCAAAGGAATGTTCCAAGGCCTCTTAATATAATCAGAAATATAGTCACATACACAGTGATATGGTATTGTGAAAATTGGCGTTGAAAATATAAATTTTTTTTGATTGAATATTCTCTAGAAGATCAGTGGCCATTTGGGAACATATAAGAAATAGTACAGCTACCCGACTATATGCAAATGGTTGTCCAGAGGGTCCTCTTTAGAATCGTAGTAGTGGGATAGCTGAACATAATGAGTATTAAATTTTATGTCGCATATATACATACATACATAATTGGTCATTACAACCCTTCAGTCAGGATTATGACCTGGCTTCTCACACCACTTATGCTGTATGCGTTAATTTTATACTTGATTGGCGGTTCCTATAGTTTAAAGTCGATTTTTGAGAAACTCTGCATAGCAATTTTATTTGCTTTCAAAGTCTTTGCCAGAAATCTGCTGAGAGGTAGTCGCCGAAGAAATATTTTTTTCATGTATTTCGATTTGATGTCTGGCCTGGGGCTCGATCCCGGGCTTTACGTCTAATAAGCGAACACACTACCTACTAGACTACGGCGACTAGAATTTTATGTCAATTGTCTGCAACAATTGCAAAATAGAAGTCTAATCTATTTATTGCCGCTGTTAAACAGTTAACAGTGCTCTGTTAACAAAACATTTTGAGGGATTGAGTCTTTGATTTTAAAATTGGAATCTATCTTCACACACATGAGATAATATAGGCTATTAGTGGGACATTGTGACACTTTAAAATAAAAAGTGCATGTGAAGCTACTCTTCCTCTGTTTGCAAGGCTAGCTCTGTTAGCAGAGCTTAATGACTTAATATTGTTCAAGGCTTTATTCGAGTTTGAACTCATTATATTTTTATTGAAGCTGGCATAATGGAGATCCTTGAGGTCATATTTAATCTTTCCGTTATTTATCGCATGTTGGCAGTGGCTGGCTGGCTGCAAGATGCGTTCCAGTGGTAGTGGTAGTGAAGGAAACCCTCGGATATGCTTATTTAACAGGAATTTTAGACGAGAGCTTAGCTTAGACATCTTGAACAAAACGAATATGAAAGGACGTAAACGAATACCACCAAATAAATATTTCACGGGCCTATGGTCATGATTTTTTTTAATATCATTTCATATTCCTCATCGAATGCAGTTGCCCGATATACAGGCATCCTCATCTCTCAGTTATGGAGTCTCAGTTTTTCAATAATTTGAAGGGAACAAGTAAGAAGCTGGTTGAACTTCTGCAATATATTCATGGCAAGTGGTTTACAAAATAACTTTCGAGTGCATTTTCCTTGTTTTCCCCCTTTTTTACGTGCGTAAAACAAAAACAAAAAACTCTCAATTTGAACCAATAACGAGACAAATTAATAGAATTCCCTTGTGCGACATAAATCATGTGAAACTCTTTTTTGGGTTGACAGCCAACGCACCGATGACAATTGAATGTAAACACTACTCAACATGCGTCAGTGTGTGTGTGCGTGTGGGTGTTATGCCAGTAGCATATGTCACGTTTATTAAAATGCATGTGAATAAGCGTCTTCATCTACTGTTTATTAAGTGTGTAATAGTGTGTGTATGTGTGTGTTTATTTCTGTTTGTATTTGTATTTCAATACAAAGAAAGTGTCACTAACACTATAGTGATCTCTATATGTATTTTGAATATGTATAAGGCATGTGGCTGTCTGCCTGTGTGTGTGTACATTAAGTAGAACGATTTGATTAAGAATGAGAGAAATATTGAAGAGAATTGTTATAATCGAGCTGTCATTGACATGCTGCTGTATGTTAGAAACATAAATATGCACACACACACACACATACTCTCACAATACAATACACCAATAATTGCAACTGTGAACCCAAACAAATATATTTCTCTTGTAGACATTGATGGATACTTGGAGGACTACAATGCCAACAGCTGTGACGCACACACACACACACACACATAGAGACTGTCATATTTTAGCTGTGTGGTGTACAACACATGTCATGTGAAATTTTATTAAATTATTATTTGTTGTACAATCATACCGTCTTCCTTTTTTGCCTCAACCATTACCATCAACATTGCCGCCATCATCACCGTCACCATCACTATCATCTTCATCAGCGTCATCGTCTTTGAGTTTCTTCTCTCAGATCTCTCCCTCAGTTGCCTGTTGGGTTGTTTAAAACGTAATTTAGGAAATGTTTGTCCTTTATAAGTACATATGTGTGTTCATATGAGTATGTTTGCATATCTGTCCGTGTGTGTGCGTATGTGTATGTGGGTGTATAGTATGTTTTCCTGCTGTGCCAAGAGAATGCAGTTGACAGTACAATTGTTAATTGGCATGTGTATTTCGGTTTGTTGCCATTCTTGCCCACTTCTCCCTTCTTTTATTTGTTATACCCTTACACACATACACATACACTCTCGAGCGTGTACTCACACACGCACAGGCACTTGCCCTATTTGTATGTATGGGTATATGATGCATGGCTTTTGATGAATGTATGCAAGTGCCACGAATGTATGACATCTTCTTAGATGATGATGATGTGTTGTCTGCCATCAAAATTAAAAACATTTGTTTGTCTGTGTGTGTATGTGTGTGTGTGCATTAAAGGATATTCGTTAAGCAATGATACGACAAGAAAATAATAATTGTGGCCCAAAAGGATGACATGTTTCTGGTCAAAATACATGTCGTATTCAAAAATATTGTCTCTTGAATCGCTTTCATTCTTCTGGATGCAAATTTTAATGAATCTTGTATTGAAATTAAAGTCTTTACCAAATTCCCTTAGGCAAAAGTCTTCTAAACGTATTAACACTCCATAATCATGTTTAAGAAACTTCAGATCCTTAATCATCTAAAAAATTTGTATATCCTTTGAACATGTTTTCATGTGAAATGATTTAAAGCCACTCTATGGTTGGACAATTTCTTTTTTGTATCATCAGAAAGGCTTTTTATCCAATTGAAAATGAATTCAAGGCAATAAGATGAGTCCAGTGCAGTTATCAATGACATGTGGCGTCTGTCTGGTGTAGTCGTGATGGCACACAATATCTCTTCTGAGAGCTAATTCTGTTTCCTTTCTATTTCTTGATTGTTTCGTTCGATAGACTTCTGGGCCTTATAAATGGGTATTTCATTCATATCTTCAAATTTAACTCGAATTAAGCAAAGTGTGTTTAAGATATCGTTGAACTTTCTTATTCATTTAACAGTTCCTTTGATGCTATTATGTGTGGACTCATCCTTTAAATATCCGCTTGTTTGGGTGCAATTTTGTGCTACTCTCGCTCATACATGAGACTGAATTCGAGCGATGGCATGGGCTATGTTGGCTTTAAGGACAGCTGTGGTTAGCTGCTTATTCGCATATATCTGCGTCCGAAGAAAATCCCACAAGAAAAAGTCTAATGTGATAAAATCGAATGATTTCGATGGCTAGTTTACATTATCTCCTATGCCCTCAAATCGTACATACATAATTGGCCACTACAACCCTTCAGTCAGGATTACCTAGCGGGCCTAGCTTCTCAACACCACTCATGTTGTGTGCGTTAATTTTATACTTGAGTGGCGGGACCTACAGTTTTAAAGTCGACTCCGAACGACAGATTTTTTGAGAAGCTTTTTCATGGCAATTTTTACTCTCAGTGTTTTTGCCAGAAATCTGCTGAGTGGAAGCCGCCGAAGAAATATTTTCATATTTTCGTTTTGATGTCCGACCTGGGATTCGAACTCGAGCCTTTCGTCTAATAAGCCAACACACTACCTACTAGACCCTCAAATCGCTCGTACAAAATATCCAATATGGCATGAGCTGTGTGTGGCAGGTAGCCTTGTTGAAACTATATATCGTTGGTGTCCAGATCATATAATTCAGATTGAAAATAAGTTGGTAATCACCTGCCTATAGCGGTCTCAGTTGACAGTAATGGCGTGGCAAACGTCGTTCCCAAACAAATATGGACCGATGACGACGACAGCTCATAGACCTTATGAAGCGGTGACAAAAATGTGATGCATTGGACGCTTTGAGGTTCGTGGATTGGTAACGCCCCGATTTCGATAATTTTGTTTTGTCACGTAACCATCCATCCAGAAATAGGGCCCGTTATCGATAATTTTTCAATGCATATTGCCCTCTGCTCCAGCGCCCGTTCATTCAACAAACGCCGTTGTATACGGTCTAGAGTTTAATGTGAACCTTTGTCTGCAAAAGTAGAAGCCTAGTCATATGCCCTCATCATAACGCTCAGCTTAAAAGCCACAGTCTTAGCTACTTTTCTTGTCCTATTTGTCACAGTTCCATGTCCTATTTTGGTTAATTTTTTTCATCCATCATTGAAATTAATTTGAAATTAAAAATGCATACCCATAAGGCGTGCAATTATTATGGCGTACTTTAAGGCAAACTGAAAGCATAACTAAACATTTTATACTTATGAAAAGCGAAAATAAATTTAAAAAAATATTTTATTTCTTTTCAAATTAAAATGTCAACCACACACTTAAATTGTCCCCGTTTCCCCTCCCCTAACAAATTGATAAAAAGAAAGAAAAAAAATCTGATGGTAAAATAACTTCATATAATGGTTGTCATTGTCAACACAATAGTTGTTATTGTTGTTGTTGTTATTGTTGTTGTTAAAGGAGTTGATATCTTTAAAAATGTCACTCACTTACACGCCTTTACCGACAATATTATGACAACAAAAGCAACAACAATTTGACAAAAAAAAAAAAAAAATAAACGAAAGAAAGAGATAAGCCTTTTACGCCCTACTGTTATCTTTAAACTCACACTGTTGCCCCACCCCCCCTAAAGCCCCTTCACACTCTTACTAACTGCTGGTGTTTATGTGTGTGTGTGTTTGTCAACCTATCCGTTACTTGTGTATAAACACATACGAATATGCATGTGTATGGCAGCAATACATAGAGATTTTAAAAGCACAAATAGAAGCGAGAGAGCCCAACGTATAGCAGATGAGGAGAATCTATCCTATTTTATCATGTGTTTGGCACTTGTGTTATATTCAGAGGACTAAGGACTAAAATCCCTCTGCACTGTCTGGGGACAACTGATGTAATAAGAAAGACGAGTAAGACTGCCTCTTAAGAAAGAGAAGTTCTTGTCAAGCAATATTCCACACCGCTGTTCCATTTGATGTTTCTGGGCAACGATAGTTGGCAACCCTATCATACTAGAATCTTCTAAAATAGACCAATCGCCTCCTCCAACGATCCAGATAACACGAAAGTATATCTTAAAAAATATTCATAATCTTGTGAAATCCAAAATCTATTTGAATTAGTAAATCCAACAGTATGGTATCCTTCCCCCTGAGGACTACATGGTAATTACATAACCAAACTGATTTGTTTATTGTATATGAAGCGACGAAAATTTGTTGTGCTTCAACCAAAACCGAATTGTAAAAATCATCTCCAACTCATCTCGATCCCTTATTGCTTGCAAATGTTATACCACAATGACTCTCAGTGTCTATGTGTGAGTGTGGTGTATGTGTTGTGTATGTATGTGGTTTTCTCTACTTTTATTGCGAATGCCAGAATGTATGAAAAGAAAGAATTTTTTAAACGTCTTAAGCCTGTAAGTCGTTGTAAGAAAAATAACAACAATCATGCTGCTACAGACGTATCAGCAGCAAGAAGAACACCAGCCAACCAACTAACCAACCAACAACAACAGCAACAACAAACAGCATCAATGGCAATAGCAATGATAATAACAAGAATAATAAGAATATAAAAATCAAGGTATTTTATTATGCTTATTTGCCTTAACAAGACAACAACGATGAGAACAACAGCAATGAGAACAGTAGCAACCACAGTAAAACAATATAAGAGTTCTGAGGGCATAAGACTCATAAAATCCTATTAACGAATGCAATAATATCAACCGGAAATCGGAAAGATATTGTTATTAGAACAGAGAGCACAGCAATAGGACACACACAGCTCATATTGTAGTTGACATTTAATCTACCTGTAAACAGAAAATGTAAAGGCAATACCGAATAGCTAGGTTCAATATAGTCCGAATTCAAGCTGAGAACTAACTTAGCTGTAGCCTCTTTATACTTAATCATGTTTGGCTAGGCTATCCATGTTCTGGAAGAACATTCTTCCAAACATCTCGTTCCACATGACAGAAAGTGTATGATCCCATCAGAGACGTGACCACTTCCCCTTGCAAAACCATTTACAGGCTAATTCCTGTCAATTCTTTGGAGGAATAAAGTCCTTCTGTTTAACTGATTTAACTTGTTCAGAAAGTCTCGGGTCAACCTCATATGACTTGAGTGCTGGAATAACAATCAGATTGTCTTGTCATTTCATCTTCGTAGTTCCTGTTTAAGTTGAATTGAGCACGTATTTCGGATCTATCTGTTCTAGATCCATCTGTCCACATCCCGCTTTTAAAATGTTTCCATTCAATCTTATTAATCAGCCTCTTCTTGTGAAGTGTTTTTCAAAATTCTAGTCCCTACTAGCGCCGTCTAGTGGCCAGTTATGTGGGGAGCTGTCAACCATTTAAGATTTCAGATCACGATGCTTCTTAATAAATCTCGCGGTAGACTTGCTTCCCATTGCTTTAATCTTAATATCCATAGCTCTTTAATAGCATTTACAGCTCCGCTAGTTTTTGATTACTAAAATCTAATCCAACTCCATCTATGCTTTTTTTAAAATCGATTGGCCTGACAAAACACAGGTCCCAAGATTACAATTGGCCTGACCATCATGGTACACATTCAGTGCATAATTTTTGGTTAGCTGCGCCGAATTTTCAGCATATCATTATAGCATGTTTGGCCCTTGAAATTCGCCTTGCATCACCTCTCAATGTCAGTTTACTGTTACTGTACAGCATTATTCCCAGATGGTTCACGAGCATTTTACGTGACCTTAACCAGAAGCCGAATATTCTGCCATTTTAATCTTCTCTATCTCTCTGTCGTATATGGTCCAAGACTATTATGAGTGTCTTCAAAATGAATATCATGTGGACCATTGGAAGTTCAAGGATCGATTCTTGTTTCTTCGTTATTAGAAAACAAAAAACGAAAAATTAAGCCTAAAGGTATGCAACATTTGTTTGATAACCCTTACATATAGTATACTCTGTGAAATTATACCAGTTTTACCTCTGTTTCATCTCACTGTACATATTTTTTCTTTCTATTTGATTGTTGTCTTTTGTTTTGTTCTTGTTCTTCTTAAGCAGTTATCATATAAAATACCTACTTAAAGAAAATACAAGTGCTAGTGAAGGATCTGGTGGTTATTTGTGAAAAAATACTGTGCATATCATCATCAGTTAAACTTACGAATTCAACAGATATTGTTGTTGAACGAATTTTATTTTCATTTTAAAAGAATGAAACTCAAACGGAAAATAAGAAAAAAAAATTAAATAAAGACGCACACTTTTAGGCAGTCGATATGCATAATCAGTCGACAATCCCACAACATATACTCTCATATGTTGTCTGTTAACGAAACGAAATGAAATGAAAGCGAAATCTTATGACAGCAAGACAAGCACTCTGCTATTCGCAAAATTCAACTGAATAAACAAACCGATAAGACACTTAACAAAAATAAAGAGACACAACAACATACTGCATAATTTTAGGCTTCTCTTTTGTGAAAGCCTATAATATGGATGATTTTGTTGATTGGTAACCAGCTAACTGTTCAAACAAATTCAATAATCTTGTAAGATTTCTTTCTTTCGTTCGTTTTGTTTGAAATTCTTTTAAAACGTGAAGCAGATTTACAGGATTTTTTAATAGAAGATTTTGTGGCCTATAATTGAGGGTGGCAGATTGTTTTGCTTTTCAAGTGGAAAAAAAATATTTTAAAATTTGTTTAAATTTAGGAGTTTAAAGAGTTATTGAAATTTAAAACAAAAGTGTTTTTATCAAACGGTTTTTAGCTGAAATCAATTGATGTTTTAAAGCATATCTTAAGGTGTTTTTATTAGGGTGTAAATAGATATTTTAAGGCACGAGTGGTGCAATCCACTGGCCAATTGATTACTTTGGGATGTGATCTATGAGACAGACGAATACTATTTGGTTAGAAAACATTCCGTAATAGCATCGCCATAACAGCAGATCCTTTACCACTTTGCGATGGTGGCCTACTAAATCAATAGAGTCGTTTTCAAGGCAGCAGATTTCCTTCTTTTTGAATGAATTCTGCTGCAGTTAAAAATTTTAATTCTTTTTGTAAGCTCTACTTGACTTTGACAACAATTTTCATAAAGTAAAGCGTACAATTCGTCTCTTCTGACAGATCTAGATGGTCTATGTCTTACGTATTAATATTCTCGCTTTTAACCCATTTGGCGCCACCGTCCTTTTAAAAGCTCCCGTTCTTTTTCTTCTATTTCTTTACCAACACTTGATCTATTGATCTGCTTTTTTAAAACAAAATAAAATTTTTTTCAAAAAAAAGAAATTTTGCGCCAAGTGGGTTAACACGGCAAAAACCTTGCAATATATTCAGGATAAGCTTTTTACAGCATAGCTGTGCGTTTTAACTATTTTTAAACTCTTTTAAAATGTATTTTAAAATTCCCGGTAACATAAATTGAATTACAGCATACCTTAAGGCAAAATAAATACAAATTTTAAAGCATATAATAAGGGTACCCGTTTTCAAGTTTTCTTAAATCAAACCTGAAGAAAATGTTTTCCTCAAAGGGTTTTCACAACAATAAAATTCTTTTTGTTGCATATCTCAAGGAGCAAAGAAGACTGCATATTAGAATTTAAATATTTGATTTTTCGTTAAATATTTATAGAAAATTTTTCCTCTCAAGTTCTATGCAAAACATGTATTCTAGACAAATATTAGGTTCAAAAGAAATGTTGTCTACTTTTATTACTTGCTTCTAACACTACTGCATGATTTAAATATAATATTTCCATGTGTCAGTATTAGTGTGGGGTTTATGCAATAAAATCATTCTAAAAGTATGTAAATGTTTTATATAAAATGTTAACAGCATGCTGATGCCAACACATTATAACTCTACTATAATGCTTTTATGTCTCGTTCTATCTCTCTCTCTCTTTCACTCTATTAGTATTTCTCTCTGTCTCTTTCTCTCTTTAACTTCTTTTTTATTTCCAGAGCTGTTTCGTTGCAATAACACATGTATTGCTTCGTTTTTTTTTTGTTCGCACATATTCGTATACATTTGAATGCAAGTGACGAAGTTTTTAGATGCAAAATTTATAAGATACGGAGGAGCTCTAAAATGGGCACGTTAGATAGGTTTCATTTAAAAAGAAAGCTTAGGAAATAGTAAATTGTATATTGTGCGTGATTGCATAAGTGCAGTTGCTACATCAATCTAGCCTTTCGTTGAATAGGGTTTCCTCTTTGCGTAATCATTCATGAAGGCATTAGAACGTCTGCAGTCTCATGAGGGAACATCTGACATTTTCTAATCTAGATGGATGCCATGTAAACACTATTCAAACTTTTTCAGACTTCCTGGCAATCCGTAGAGATTTGAAGATATATATTGGCGGCTTATTAGCCTACATTAAGGCAGGCCCTATTACCCATGGTCCAAAAGTTGGCACACATCTGCATTACTCTTTAAAGAGTACTAAAACTCAGACATTAGAAAGAGAGTAAACGTATGGCAGCCATAAAAGGTATAGAAATTCAAATAAAACTATTAAACATGGTTACGTTGGCGTTTATTTTACAAAGCATACCTTAAGGCGTCTTTGTGGTAATAAAAAACGTTGCATTCATAAAAGTGGGAGCTGCATTTAAAGCAGCCCGCGTGAATTTTAATATTTTCCATATGAATTTGAGTTCTTTTTTTGCTTCGCTATAAAAACTCAACAAATAAAGGAAGAAAGAGGGAAAGAAAGAAAGAAAGCGTAATGGCTTGGCAAAGAATAGTGGGGAAAAGAGGCGTTAAGAAGTGTATTGTACACAGTGATGTTTTTTTTATTTTTCTTTTCTTTTTGTAAAGATTTCAGGTGTAGAAAATTGTGTACTTGGCTGGGCTGCATTTTTAATTTGTAAAATTGTTTAAAAGAATTATTATTATTATTATTAAAAAAATCTTATGTGAGAAATTAACAAATAAAGGCTGGAAAACAATTTTAAAAAGAAATCTCTGAAATTCATACATTAAAGTGCTGGTGGGATTTGTGTGGAATGCATCATTCCGAGTGGAAGGAGGAGATGATGAAAAAGAAATGAAATATTTTTCTTCTTTAAATTATATGCGTTTTTATTCCGTTGCTGTTGTTGTAGTTGTTGCTTATGTTATTACAAGCATTTTTTTCTGTTAAATATGCAAATGCATGCATTTTAATGCAGGCTACTTTTCATTTACAAGTGCTGCTATGCTTTAAATGCGAGGGTAGTGAATAGTTATTGAAAGGTTGAAATTGCTTTTAAAATTTCGTAACTTTTGATATCCTGCTAAGTAGTAGCATGCTTTCAATTTGGCCCTTTTGTGTATGCAACGTTTTTTTTTATTACTAAAACGCCTTAAGGCATGCTTTCAAAAATAAATGAGAACATATTGCTACGTGTTTAACTTTTAAAATCGTGTAAAATATGACCTCGTAGATTGCACATAAAATATAAAGTATAAATTTGTGTTTAGTTTTAATTAAAATGTTTTTATTGTTAGCACAATTCTGTGTGCCATTGTTCACAACTTAATGTAAACAACAACAATTGCTCTTCTTTGTTATTCCTCTTTTTATACCCTTTGCATAAACAATAACAATCATTAAATAATTGTTTGACAGATCTTTGTAACGGAGATCTTCAAACCACGATTACTTTCTTTAAACGCACGGCATCTTCACACAAGACTGACTGAACTTCACTAACTTGTTCCTCTGCTTTGTCTTGCCTTTTATATGTCTTTTTATAGGATAAACAGTCTGATGAATATTCTTGAAACTGAATGTTCGTGGCTTCGCCTTTTCGAAATCTCTATAAATGTAAACATCGTTATTTCATTATTGTTGTTTTTGTATTTTGTTTACATTTATTCTTGTAGTGTTTGTTGTTGTATTTTTGTTTACTTGTTTACCATTTTAATGTCAAGTGATGTAAAAGGAAAACACCAGTATCTACGGTTGTATTTCATATGTTCTTGGTAATATTTGGACGGACTTTATTGCCGCAAAATTGTAAAAAAACTTGAATGACTCAGAAACTGTAATTTTGTTACAACCCTCGTTCGAAAGCCATACAAATTATATGACAGACATGCATGCACACACTCGTATGTAACTACATAGCACGGAATGCATTAAAATTTCAACATTTTTAATATGATTTTTTAAAATTTATCATCGCCTCCCTCTCCCTCCTGCATATGCAAAACGTATGTGAGAATCATATGAAGAATACATTCTTCTTTGCCATATTCATGCGTTAAGATGTGTCTGTGTTCTGTGGATGAAGCGAAAGAAAAAAATTAAAAATAAATGAATGAACGAATGAATGAATGAATGAATGCAAAAATAATGTTTCTCTTTTGTTATTACAATCAGATTTTTTTTATTTTATTTTTTTTAATATTTAATGTTTTAGTTCTTGTTCTTGTACTTGTTGTTTTTGTTTTATTTTAAATGAATTGAAAATAAAGAAAAAAAAAATTATTTTAAAAACCCCATTTAAGTATTCATTTCGAGAGTTTATTGCTCTTCTTGTGCTGCTCTTTAAAAGTATCTTTTGTTGCTGTTGTTGTTGATGTATTCTTTGTAATGCTATGCCTTGGCAAAAGGCATAGAAAATCTGATACCTTTATGTCACAGATTATTAAATAAATGAAGCAAAGTATACAAAAAGAATCGCTTTAAATCGCTGCCTTAAATAGTTGCTGCAACATTTAATTTCAATCAGCATGTAAAAGAAGGTAAAATTGTAAATAGGCCTCCTGGAGAGATAAGGAATAACTTGAAAATGCGAGATATTTGGTACATTTGGTTCTGTTTTCATTTTTTTCTGACAGCATTTGCCTAAAAATGTTGCTCGTTTTTGGAGCTCAATGGTGAACTAACATCATCTCTGCTATTACTTACTTAATTCGTCTTTACAAGCCTTTAGTCAGGTTTAAAACCAAGCTTCGAATGCCACCCATTTTGTGCATGTTATCGATAGTTTACCTTGCCAGACTAGCGGTTTTGAAACTCCTCCATGGATAACTCAATAAAACTCATTTGAAATAGGTCTCTAAAGACAATAATAAACCCAGCTTCGCATAAACACCATTTTGTGTGTGTGTTATCGATAGTTTACCTTGCCAGACTGGCGGTTTTGAAACTCCTACATAGATGACTCAATAAAACTCATTTGAAATAGGCCTCTAAAGACAATAATAAACCCAGTTTCGCATAACACCCATTGTGCGCGTTATCGATAGTTTACCTTGCCAGACTGGCGGTTTTGAAACTCCTACATGGATGACTCAATGAGACTCATTTGAAATAGTAGGCCTCTCAAGAGAGCAATGAACATTTTTTTAATTTTTTCTAATTCTTCAGGAAATATTTTCAAAATTCACAAACAAAGCTTCTGTTAATAGGCGTATGCAATAACAATAACAACGATTATAATGATAATAATTAAGATAATTAATACAGATTATTTATTTACACAAATACACAAACACATATACTAGCAGTGCTATCTATGTATGCATGTTTATGTATGTACAACGATGACGATATATTGATAAAATGATTATTTTTATGTTTATCGATAACATGTTAAAATGATTGCATTACCTTGTGTGTACGTAATAGTGCCTGTGAGTGTGTGTGTTTGTTCATACCAATCTAAAGTAATCATAATGGACGTTTAAATGTCTGCGTATACATATGTTTGTTTGTGTATAATAATGTGGTGGTATTTGTGTAATACATTTAACTGGCTGACCTAATATGTATGTACGCAAATAAAGATTTACACTCAAAAATTATGGTAAGTGTATCTATGCTCTTCCATGGCCGTTCGAATGCTTTATTTTGAAATCAAATGAAGCCCCTTTCTGTGGCTTTTAATCTAAAACCATAGTACTGTGTAAAAGAGTAAATCGAATTGTGTGGTTTTATTTTTTTCTATGAGTGTATAGTGTTGTAATTTGTTTATGTATTTCCATTTATAAGCTGTAGATTTAAATGTAATTTTCATTTCAATTATTATAACTGAACTAAACTAAAATGTTAAATTGATGCACATTCCGACAAATATATTCACTTTTCAATGGCTTTTAATATAATTACAATAACAACAACAACAATAACACATTGAAATACAACATAAAACGACATTATAAACACTCTGTTACAGTGAACGACAAAATTATGGGGCGGTAAATAGAAAAATAATTCAAAATTAGTAAAAATGATAAAAGTTTTGATGTTTGTTGTGAAGGTTTCCTCCTATCGTTTTTAGTATTGTGCCGAGTCTGCAGAATTTATTCAAGGGATTGCTAGGTCTGTTGCTATGCCTTTCAATTGAGGGTTGTGGGAATCGCAATGTAGCAATGGCCATACGATTAAAGGAAAGAAGGCAATCAGTCATCTTTTTATTCTGAACAGTCCAGCAGAGCCTAGCAAAATTACATGTTCCCCCAATAAAAAACGATCGGAGAAAACCTAGTTTTTCTGTAGGTAATGATAACATCTATGCCCTGTAATAGCACTGGTCCGTTCATAAGCAAAACATTTTCCGACAATATCCTTTGAAGAATCCGAAATTTCCCTGAGACAATCTTGGCATTCATTGACTGGGACGGGCGTCAAGATTCCCGCAAGAAATCCTAGTTTACTTACTTAATCGGACTTTGTTTCTTACACCACCCATGTTGTGTGTGTTAATTCACATGAGTAGCAAAACCTCTAGCAAAGACTCTCCATAAAAACGATTGGAGAATACCTAGAACTGAGGCAATGAGAACGTCAATGTCTTGTGATGCTTCGTTCATGAACAAAGCATTTTCCGACAATATCCTAAATTTTCTTGCGAATTTCTTGGCATTCATTCACTGGGACGGGAGTCAAGGTCCCCGTAAGAAAGCCCGGCTTACTTACTTAATTGGTATTTACAACCAGCATTACGACTTTGTTTCTTACACCACCCATGTTGTGTGTGTTAATTCGCATGAGTAGCGAAACCTGCAGTTTAAAGTCGACTCCAAAAGACAGATTTTTGAAGAAACTTTTCATTGCGAATTTTATTTACTCTCAGAGTTAGTCGCCAAATAAATTATTTGCTTTCATATTTCGTTTTGTTTCCATTTGTCTGAGCCAAAGGTTTAACTACGTGCTTTCGTCTAATAAAGCAACAATAATGCCTACTGGCAACTTTCCCGCTATTAATACTTTATTTATTTTCAGTTTGGCAACTTCTAGAACGTTACTGTTGATTTGTTATATTTGTTATAGAGTACGGTAAATTCGCTGTCTGGCTATTCAAGTAAATTAAGAGGCATAGTTTTAAATAAGGCCACAACAGTGCTTAGGCAAAACGTATTCGAAACTCTAATGTCAGAATTCTTAATATATCCCACATGTTACTCTGTCCAGCATTTGGTAGCCTTGGGTATATACCCCAAGGATTCCACAGAGGATCTTTTGACTATTAGATCAGAAGTCACCAGTTTTAATCGTGAAATCTAACATCCTGTAGTACAACGGCTGTGGCATTCTGTTATGAGCCCCACATTTGATCGATACAGTAACGAGTTCGTAGCACCCTTTCAGCGCCACAAAAGCCTCTTAAAAATAATGATGACAACTAGAGTTTGTGTGTATAAGTGTTTAATAAATTGTGTGCTTGTGTGTATGTGTTAATATTTATCCTCTTCCATATTAAAATCGTGTGTTAATTTAATAGAAATCATAGACAAATTTAATAATTCTTTTTTCTAAGGCTGGCCTATATTTTATAATAATTGAGACCATATTTTAGGTATTTTTAAATCTAATTTCGTTTTTATTTTTATTGTTATTGTGGTTGTAGTTGTTGTACTTTTTTCTAAGGCCATATACATATTTGTAAGCATTTGCATATCAATTTTATGCAAAAATTTAAAGCTTAAAGCCATTTTCTCTCGATATTATAAGTAAAACAAATTGACAAATTGAACATCCACCCAGATGCACGCTCTCTCTCTATTCTATTCAACTTTTTTTCTATTCGATACGATTCTATTCTACTCTACTCTACATTTCCATACATGTATTGGTAGTTGTGTATGAGTGTGTGTGTATGTATCTCTAGATGTTGTAACCAGGCAACATTATTATTGTCATTGAACACAAAAACGTCAACTCATTGAATGTGAATGCTGCTGCAATTCACTATTTTAATATCTGTTTTTAATTAATGCCCCTAAAAGTATGCACAAGAATAATTGTTTATGTTATATCTATAGCTCTCCGTTTCTCTCTCTTTGCTAGTGTTTATTTAGGGCTCTGTTAATAACCTAAAAGGATATTATTATGGCCATGGTTTATATTTCTTTTGTAATATTGCATAGCCCATGTAATTTATTTTACCAATAATATCTACAATACAATATACCAACAACAATAACAACAACTCAAACACACATTCATACACACACACATTTTATTAATTTTATGCATAATACCAGGGCAATTAATAAAGAGTAGAAAATGATTACAAATACATGCACACACACATACACACAATAATCATTGCATATCTTGCAGGGATATTTAAAAGGGGCCACGCCCATTTCAAATATTAACACAGATTTAAGGGGCATATTTAAAGCACAATTGAATTGTAATTTCCAACAGAATAATACTCTTCAAAATAAAGAAATACTCGTAAAGTGAAAAACATTTTTAAACTTTACTTAGAACACATGCGGCAAAGATAGTCTAGGAATTAAAAATATTTGCTTCATAGAAATAATAATGAATAGCTCGAGCTATGTTAAGGAGAGGACATAGCGTAATTTATAAAATTATAACCACTTAGAGGAAATAGTATAACGCAACATTAAATTATAATCAACGACCTCAAGGCTACTAAACGAAGAGAATAGCTTTGAAAGAGATGGAAGGACTGCAAAGAAAGGTCGACACAAAGTTCTGTAATTTTGAGAAATGCTTTGCAACGAGACTTAGTAACAAAAGCGAATGAAGTAATCTAGAGGCTACATGCTCTTTTAAAAGATTAACCATTCTGTGGCATATGGAAGGGGTCAAGAGCGAATATACAGAGTGGAAGTTTTTGGTTTCAAAGTGAAATAATATTTCCCTGTGGGAATGACGCAGATGTCTTCTAAGCAGGAAAATATGCCACTGAAAAATCTGCTAAACTTGAGCAGAAAGTGTAAACAACGGTACATAGCGATACTGCAGTCTGACGAAGAGAAAAAGGCTATCCGTTCGAGTAATGCTCCCACGTTGCACTGCTATCCTCGAATTTTTCTTACTGGATCTTTGGCTGTAATACTATGTAAGCACTTCGTTACCCAGTTGGATGCCAATCCAATAGAATCTCTGTTTACATTTTTCCAGAGATTTTGTTTCCTGAAGTCGCCCTGGTCTAGTGGGTAGTTCGTTAGCTTATTAGACGTGAGGTCGCAGTTCAATCCCTAGCCTAGACGTCTGGAATGAATTAAATTTACACACGCACACAACATGAGTGATGTGAGAAGGTAGGTTGTAATCCTTACTAAAGGGAGTAAGAGATTTGGTTTCCAGGTCATCTGCACAGTACAGCTATTACGTTGGATAATGTTTTTTCATCTCCTCTTATCCAACTGCGTTGTAAGTACCTACCAATTAATTTTAAACAGTTCTAAGGAAAATATTTTCATTAGTTGAGACTTTCATTATTCATTACGACCGTGCCGTAAGTCCGTTTCCTTTGTGTTTATGATTCGTGATTAGTTACCATTATGACCAGCTCCCACCAATAACTACTCTTGTTAATCGGACATCAACAAAGGATGCTTTCGTCCGTGTTTTGAGGTATTGTCGGTACTTGGTATTACAGGAACCCCTTACGAGAGCACCCTCATTATATACATAAGTCTTCTCTGTTCGATGAAGTCGTATACCAAGTGAAACGGATAATACCAGCGAAGCAGGCTACGGTGTTTTGTAGTAGTTTTGTTGAAACTTAATCTAGTTTTGTAAACAAAAACGGAACTTCTTACAAGTCTATTAATATCGATGTTTAATAAAAGCATAGTAAAGACAATAACCTTTTCAAAAACAGTAAAAAAAAATACATATACATACATTTATATATAGTCGCCGTAGTCTAGTAGGTAGTGTGTTCGCTTATTAGACGTCAAGCCCGGGTTCGAGCCCCATGCCAGACATCAAAACGAAATATGAAAAAAAAAAAATATATCTTCGGCGATTTCCTCTCAGCAGATTTCTGGCACAAACTCTGAGAGTAAATAAACCTGCCATGAAAAGCTTCTCAAAAAATCTGTCGTTCGGAGTCGACGTTAAACTGTAGGTCCCGCCACTCACGTATAAAATTAAGGCACACAACATGAGTGGTGTGAGAAGCTAGGCCGTAATCCTGACTGAAGGGTTGTAATGGCCAATTATGTATGTATGTATGTAAAAGAAGTATACGTCTAGTCGTGCCAAATTTTTTTGGGAGCACTCCTTATTACTGTATGGTAGTTCCTCAGAAGGAAACATGTTAGAATATCGACAATTTGTGTCTCTAGCGCCAGAATGTTAATTATTTATTTTTTTTAGTTAATAATTAGGCCTCATATTAACAACAAATTGACTTTAATAAACGATCAGATGATATTTAAGCATTTTGAGACTCTTGTTATTCTACTATTCCTGTCTGCGTCTGTGTGTATTTTTTTTCTCAAATCCAAGACACAAATTTTCTGCTGTTAATTCCTTCATACAGAGAAATCACGTATCAGTTGTATAACTTTGGCTCAATTTGTGTTTTTGTTTTGCATCCTTCTTCCTTTTGTTCTCGTCTCTCGGGTAATTTCTTGAGAATTCTTTTTTCTCTTCATTTTTGAACTGTTTTTCGAATACCTTTTGACCTTTCAATGTTTGTCTGTGTGCTGTCAATAAATACAAGAAGACAGTAATGAAAGAGAAAGAAGAGAGAGAGAGAGAGAGAGAGAGAGAGAGAGAAAGAGAGTGTTTGCTGTAGTAGTGTTAATAATGTCTTTGTAAATGCATGTGAATAAACAACTCCCAGCTGTGTTGTTGTAGACGTTGTTTCATAATAGACCTCCCCAACGATATACAAATGAAATGAAATGAAATGAATTACAGACACATATACACACACAAAAAACAAAAAAAGAAAAAATAAACACCAATACATACAAAGAAACAAAATTAAATGTGAAAAAATGTCTATACTTTGGGGATTTTTCAATATATTTACACATACAATCAGTTATTGTGTAACTTGATTTGTTTTCTATTCTCCCTAGCACTTTCTTTCTCTCTCTCTCTCTCTCTTTCTCTTTCTCTTTTTCTCGGTGTGTATGTGTGCTCAATTATACACCCCATTGACATGCATTTAATGCAGGCTGATGGCTGTCAATGGCTTATCACATGTACTCACGTTGGCTGAGCAATGACTGCATGTTGTAGTATACGTGGAGACCAAGTGAGAACATACATATGTATGTGTGTGTGTGTGTGTGTGAAAAGTTATATAAATTCCCCTCTTCCTTCGTGTGCCCTGTGTATGTTTTCTTCTTCTATATTCTGCATGACTTGTGATTGAGCATGCATTACCCATAATGATGATCACATGAAGACTCTAGTTGTTGTTGGTTTTGCACTCATATTTAAATTGTATACGGAATAAAAGGCAAGAGAATCCATGATGAGCTTCATGAAATGAATGAATGGTGCTGCTGATGCTGATGATGATTTTATTAATGTTTGCCACGTAAGTTTCATATTTGTTACGTGTTTCTTCTTATTGCCTGCCTACGTTTCTTTTGTTTTTTTTTCTTTTCTCCCTATTGGCTCTGTTGTGTTACGAAGGAATACCATATACGGAGGAAGTTTTTTTTTGCATAAAAGTTTCAGTTTTGCAAAAACGTTGCAAACGAAGTCACACTTTTGTCGTATACGTGTTCATACAATAGTATTGACAGGCATTATTTAAATAAAATCATCACAAATGCAAGCCTATGCCTTAATATTCAATGAGTATGTGTGTTAAGGCCGCTTTATTTAGCCGTAATGTTGACTTACATTTGTAAACCTTATTTAAGAGATTTTCTTTTTGTTTGTAAACTCCCTGGCTACGCTATGCTGTACTTATACTTCATTTATTTTTAGTTTGGCAACTTCTAGAACCTTACTGTTGATTTGTTATTGTTGGCCTTGTTATATGTTTTCCGAAGCTGGTAGTTTATCTATGCAAAGGTTATTCATTTTTCGGTATAACAAGTAAATTCATGTAAGACACTTATAAAGCAACGATTTCGATTATTTTTTATGCAATTACGCGAAATACGATCACTTTGTGTGTCATCGATTCTATCTTTATCCAACTCTTTACTATAAATTTTTTGTCGTAATTTCTTTCTACTTCCTTGAGGGTTCCATTCAATAGCCATACATACATACATAATTGGCCATTACAACCCTTCAGTCAGGATTACGGCCTAGCTTCTCAACACCACTCAACAATTTTATACATGTGTGGCGGGCAGCTTAACGTCGACTCCGAACGACAGATTTTTTGAGAAGCTTTTTCATGGCAATTTTTACTCTCAGAGTTTTTGCCAGAAATCTGCTGAGAGGAAGTCGCCGAAGAAATATTTTTTCATATTTCATTTTGATGTCTGACCTGGGATTCGAACTCGGGCCTTTCGTCTAATAAGCCAACACACTACCTACTAGACCACGGCGACTTCCCATTCAATAGCCATCATAGATATATCACACGTGCTCTTCTTCAACATGTAATCTTTCCAATTCCACTTAGGCTTCCTTTCATTTACTTCTATTAGGAGAAGAGCATCTCTTCTAAATTCTTTTGTATTTAATTAAAATTCAATTAGGCAACCAAACACCCTCAGCAGTAGTTTAAAGAATTTCCTTCAGTTATTTGAAATATTTTGTTTAAAATTATTTCAAATTCCAATAATAGTTATATTTTTTGGAATTTCAAATATGCTTCAAATATAGATTTAAAACAATAATAAAAAAAGAAAAATGAAGAGAAATTTATAAATATTTGTTCAAATTTCAAAGCTTTTAATTTATACAAGCATTTCAAAAATTTACCATAAAATATTGGAGCATATTTTAAGGCATGCATTGAAATCAGATATTCCATTGCATATTTTATGGCATATTTTTATAATATGTTTTCTATTTGTTTTGATTTTAATTTTAATTTTTTTCTTTTTTTTTGATAAAAAACGCAAAATTTAATTTCATTAAAAACCAGAATGAAGGACAACATATACACAGGGCTGATGTTATATTTTCATGCACAAGTTAACACAATTTTAATTTTAATTTAAGAGAAATGCATTTTCAAAATGAAGCATACTTAAGGGCGCTTAGGCTACGCAATCTAAAGCCTCAAGGAACAAAAAAAGGTTTCCTGAGGAAGAACTCTTTAAAGGAACTGTGAAGCTGATGAATGTTATGCTGCAATTTAAATTTTATTTGGTTAGGAAATGCAGGATTTTTGTCTGGTAGATCTAAATTCGGATAGTTGATACATACCCTATGTCCCCTTTTATTGTAATTTCCCAAAAAAAAAACTTCTGATTGCCTTAAATCCACTTGGTTTGAAAAGTACCTTAGACTCTCTCTTAATTTTTTCTTTTGTTGAGCATGCCTTTCTAAAGATCTGCTTTAATCCAACAGAAGGTTTTTGGTCCTATCAACAGCGTGGGAGCTCCTAAGCTCGTCTGTTTGCAGTAGAGGGTAACCTTATTTTCCCTACAGTCCAATTCTATCATCAACTTAATCTCATAATCTCAAATAATATCGGGCATGTGAGTTTCCTTGAGAAAAGTTATCGAGTTCTTAACATTCTCTGGAAAAGTTATCGATTATTAAATTTTTGTATTGAAAAGTTACGGGATTTCATAAATTTTATATAGAAAAGTTATCAAATTCGTATATTTTGAACAAAAAAGTTATCGATTTAAAAAAATTTCTTCTGAAAAGTTATCGATTTCATAAATTTTGCATAGAAAACTTATCGAATTCGTATATTTTCAACGGAGCAGTTATCGATTTGAAAAAATTTCTTTTGAAAAGTTATCGATTTCAAATTTTCCTTTACAAAATTTATCGATTACTAAAGCTATATTTACAAAAATGGTAAGAGACTGCGCACATTTTTCGTTGGCATAGATTTCCGCTTGAAAGGTACCTGCGTGTTTCCCCATTTGCTCGAAATATTTAATTCTGGAACTAAAAACTCTTGCTTCTGTTCTAAGATCCCTTCTTGATCCATCGGTATACCACAAAATAGTCACTCTTTTAAAAGAGTATCAAGCTTCAAGATTATTACATCAATTTTTGTTATCAAATTGAGTTACGAAGCCCTTCCCAATGTCCAAGAGTCCACTGGGACAGTTGAGTAGGAAGCTGTTGGCCTTAAGTCGATTCCTTGGGTATCGAAATCCCCTAATGAATTTCGTATTAGACTTTTTCCCCGTCTGTCTAACCATAGGCTTTAAAGTTTTAGTCTTTAGTGCCATGGGCAGCGGACTTAAACCTCACTGAGTATTCAACTCCGTTGTAGGGCAGTTTATCATCGCCTCTGAGATGTTATCAAATTCATTCTGTCTATCCAGACAATTGCCCCACAGGCTACTATTTGTCTGACCATTGTGGTAAACATCCTCGGTTGCATCGCTAGAATTTCACTGCAAGCCTTCTACACGCCATTTTGGACATGCCTTCCTGAGATGCTCTCTATTTGAGTTCGCCCTGTCAGATTACTATCCACTGTTATTCCTAGATATTTGGCCTCCATTTTTTTGTATTATTATCTCTCCCAGTCAAATACATTTGCAAGAGCCGCTACAAAAGGGTCGTTCGAAAGTACTGTATGGAAGCAGCTACCGCTCCCCAAAACTACATACATATTTTAGGAATAGTTTTCACTAACTTGAACTGCCTTGCTTTACAAAATACTGCCATGTCTCTCAAGGAATTGTTTTTTCTTTTTGTTGCAACATTTCGAAAATATTCAAAATGTTCATGTGTTTTCAACGCAGATATTCATGTTTTCCCTCTATAAAGATAAGAAAACGCGAATAATACAAACGAAATAAAAAAAAAAAAAACAACAAAGCGAGAGATGGAGAAAGAGAGAGAGAGAGTAGAAGTATAAGAAGAAGAGAATGTTTAAATGAAAATTTTAATTTATTTTATTAAAAAAAAAAGAAGAAAATTGTTGTCCTTTGGGATGAAATGTCATTTAAATTAAAATTCATTTTATCTTGTATTTCTAACGAGCGCACAAGGCTCAAACGAACAGACAGATGGAGGAACGTACATACAGGCAGACACTGTGACTCAAACACTTAGACATTAACATTGTACAACAATTACAACACGACACGACACAACGACAACGTTAACGACAATAAAAATTTCCACAATGAAATTTTTAAAATTAAAATGAAATGAAATTGTCATTAGAAACACACACACACAGAGAGAGAGAGAGAGAAAGTGAGCCAAAAAGAAATGATAAGACAGTTTGTTAGTTAAAGCAACCTAAAAGTAGGCTTTAATTTTTTTTAATAAAACATAACAGAAAAACAAAATTTTTAATTAATTAATTAATAAATGAATTTTTAATTAAAACACAAACATAACAGTGCAGTAAAGTGATGAATTTAAAGAAAAAATTGTCTAAAAGTATGCTTTAAAAAGGAAACAAAACAAGATGAGAAATGTAAGGAAGCAATGGAGACCTACACTGAGGTGTTAACTGACTGATTGGGATTACAGAGATAGTGCAAGAGACTGGATTAGGTAGATTGCATATTCAGGGTATCAAAATAGTTCATAGTTCATGTGCGCTTCAAAGCTTGCGAGGAAATCGTACAATCAAACCAAACCGAGCCTTTGGCAATTTTTTTCAGCGATTTGTTAGTCTCAGCTGAGACAAAGGAATAGTGAAAGCAATGTCTTCCAAGAATTGTGTTTAGTGAATGTAAATATGATCTTATCTATTGACAATAGGCTAAGCTAGGTTAGGTTGAGGTTATCACACATAAAAATACGCCAACTTTCAATTTATTTTGCTACCAGGGAAGGCCGCTATGTTAAACTCACCACCCCTATGCTAAATTTCGTTAGGTATATTAAGAAAAGGGTTTACAGTATTATCGTATCCGTTCGCGCGTCTGTTACTGCCAGCGAAAACTGCTACTAAGGGAAAAGGGGACACCTAGCCATCTTGCATGAAATAGTTTTTAATGTTTCTCTTCAAAAAGTAATAAAAGAATCAACATGAGAACGAAGGTGTTGTTTCAACAAGACAAGGATCGCAGTTTACGTATCCACTCTGTGACGACAAAAGGCGGAGACCTTGTTTTTGCCCACACCATATCACTGGATGATATTTAGGAGTTAATGTATTGTTCATTTTCTTTTATATTTTTGAGGTTTGAATTATTGTAAATTATTTTGGTATAAGTTTATAACAGGCCCCACTGTGCCTAAAATATGTAAAGTAATTTTGCTAAGCTCTTATGATCTATTTTTAGAAATATTATTATTCTTTATAACGGTTGTCGTACGACTCACATCTGACCTACAAGACCTCTGCTGAATTAGATTGATGCTCTCACATTGGTAGGTTGTAGAGTAGAACACAACATGATTGATGTTCGATCATGTTTGATCCGTTACTCGTTACCTTTGTGTATAAAAGCGAACGTGACTTCAGCGATCGTGGCAGTTGGTGATGAGTTGCTGGTAAGGCAGGTCGATCTTGACATCGGTTGTGCTAGAAATATGATAATTCCCAAGTGGTGTGGTTGTCCCCACTTGTGATTTATTTACAGCCAGCAAAACATAGGCAACTGTGACTGGACGGACACCGGAGACCTCAGAACCAAAATCATCCTGTGCGTAGGCCGTTTGATTGACGTTCTGACAACCCCCTCCGGGGAATTTGACTGACCGGACGAACAAAGAGAGATCTTGGAGCCACAATCATCCTGTGCGTAGGCCGTTTGATTGTTGCTTTGACATCCTGACTGATTGACTGACTGTGCCGGGGTAACAGCAAAGACCAGTAGAAACTGCAGTCATCCAGAGCGCATTCCGTTTGACTGTTGTTCTGACTAAACCCCCCGTGACGCCCTCGGCACTGTCACTTGACGAACCGTTGTTTGGCCGGCCTAGGATACTTTAATTAATTTCCAATTTAATTATTTTTGCCTTTTAATTAGTTTTACTTAGTTTAGTGCGTAAGCTATTTCAGTATTGTTAATAAATAGCTTTAAAACTTAAACGAAGTGTTCTTTTTATGTAACCACTGGACGCCGTTGATCTACCCCAGCACCCAAGCGGAAACGTGTCGTTACAACTCTTAGAGTGGAGAATACAAAGAATACAGTTTGAGCGGCTTCATTGCGCACCTTATACGCAAAATTTACTCAAAATGAAGAGGTATAGCCTAAGTTTGATGGCTATTTTAATTAAATTTTATATAAAATTTTCTTTTAAATTTTAATTTTTATTTGCGATTTAATAGTCGTAGCCAATATATGCGAAAAAATTGAAGAAAAAAAAAATTTGACAAGCTCTCTGTGTCATCAGCAAATACTGACAGTAGAAATTACATTTAAATACTGAATCTTTGTACGCATTTAGTGGCTCCAGTTGTATAGTTTAACCCTCCGCTTCAAGTTTTTTTTTCTTTTTTTTTTATAATTTTAACAACCACTTTAACTGAAAATATTCGTTTGTAACTCTGTTTGCAACAAACGTTTGAAAAAATTTACACCATACAAAATCTCACGTCATCATATCAACCAACCTTTGGCAAACAAAGGAAAATAAAAAAAATGTTTTGTTTGAAACACTTTTTTCCCCGTAAAATTTGAATAAAAAAAAAACACAAATTTGCACAAATTTTTGGTAATTTTTTTTTTGGTTTCTTCACTGTCGAGCTGTTATTTTAAAAGGGTGTAGGGTGAGTAGAGAGGCTACGCAAAAATATTTTCGCAATTTATTTGATTATAAATTTTACTGTGTTGCCAGTGTGTTGCTTTTATGCAACAATGTTTTTAAAAACAACTCATCTTTCTCTACTGAACTAAAATACCACAGGAACACAACAAAAAAAAAATGGAAAAAAAAGAATCTCTGAATCCTTTTTGAATATGATAAATATGACCGCAATATAGTAAAAATTGAAAATGGCTTATCAGAGCAAAAGAGTACAGAAAAAACACAGAAAAAATGGAGAGAATAAATGCCAGCCAGTACATTTACATGCAGAGAGAGAGAGAGAAAGAGAGAGCGAGAAAAAACCACAGACAAATTGCTGAGTAAGGACAGCAACAGCAGCAGCAGTAACACATTGTTACCAACATAGTTCACATGATGATGTTACAGTTACACTCGAAAACAAGTCAACTTAAATGTTTTTATAAAGAATTTTTACAGTTTCCAATGAACAAGTTCAAGAAAAAAGTTTATTTTCCAAAAATTTCTCAGTTTAAAAGATTTTCGAAAATTCGAACTTAAGTTCGAAAAATTTGTAAACTTCGAATATGAAATAAATAGCAATTGGATAAGTGTAAAGGCTTTGAAACATAGTTTTAACTACAGGTTAGGCCAAATTGGCAGTTGCCTTGAAAAGAGTAGCATATTGGGGTCCTGTAAGGACCCTATTGTAATACCAATGGTACCTATACAATCCTTCTATTCTAACTACTAGCTGACATTGCCTAACCGTCTTGATAGTGTTACGAAGATATGGATTTTTATTCAAATAATGTTTTGAAAGACAGGTTCAATTCTTTTCCTCAAATTTATAAGTGTAGGACAATGATAGGGAAGATATTTTGTGGCCTCTTCTTTTCTCCGCAATTATAGCTGTTGCAGAAGTCGTTGGCAGGTATAACCACGTGTCCCCTAAATAGGCAGTGTCCCCTTATGTCTGTTATAAGGTTCATAGGCATTAATTCAGTCTAAATACATACATAATTGGCCATTACAACCCTTCAGTCAGGATTACGGCCTAGCTTCTCAACACCACTCATGTTGTGTGCGTTAATTTTATACTTGAGTGGCGGGACCTACAGTTTAAAGTCGACTCCGAACGACAGATTCTTTGAGAAGCTTTTTCATGGAAATTTTTACTCTCAGAGTTTTTGCCAGAAATCTGCTGAGAGAAAGTCGCCGAAGAAATATTTTTCATATTTCATTTTGATGTCTGACCTGGGATTCGAACTCGGGCATTTCGTCTAATAAGCCAACACACTACCTACTAGACCACGGCGACTTCAGTCTAAATAGTTCCACCATAAACGGGTAATGCAAGGAGTAATCGAAGGTTTAACAGTTCCAAAAAGATTTCAGATCCAACTTTGTCTAGGGATCTAGATCTACCAGTGAGTACTTCAATGACGTTCTCATATTCATATTGGAATTTAAAATCGACTCTGAACGACAGATTTTTTTTGACAAATTTTTCATGGCAATTTTTTATTTACTCTTAGAATTTTCGCCAGAAATCTGCTGAAGTCGTCGAAGAAATATTTTTCACATTTTTCACAGGCCATTTCCATGGCCTCACGTATAATAAGCCAATACACTATATACTAGACCAGTGGTGCCCAAGCCCTATACACTTCATGCACATTTGTTTTTGTAAATGCGCTTAGCAGTAGGCTGTGTATTTTATATACGTATAGGGCGCACTCAGCACGAGAAATACAAAAACACAAACAACTTTGCTTTGTTAGTGTTTTCGTTTTTCTTCGTTGTATACTAAGCAACAACACTTTCGTATACTTTGCTGGTAAACATTGACAACAGCGAGCATCAATGTAGATTTTGTTTTTTCTTTGTATGTATTAGTTTTCACAACAAAAAATATTTAATAAAAATTTGTTTTTCTTAAAATGTATTGGTGTTTGCACTTCCATAAGGAACTTTTGGGCACCCCTGTACTAGACTATGGCGACTTCAAGACTATCTAACTACTTTTATACTATTTTTAATATAAATTTTGAATAATTTCGAAGAGCCGCAATTCGAAAATAAAAGCTTTTGGAATAATTTTTTTTGTTATTATAAGAAAAAACCCAATAATAATATTTTTAATGGTTTTTTGATTAATTTTAAAGGTTTTCGAAAATTCGAAGTTTGTTCGAAAATTCGAAATTATTTTCGAAAAATTCAAAAATTTCCAAAATTAAAGAAAAACCAACATAAAATAGATTTTCAATCTTAATTTTCACAACTATGAAGATTCATTATACAAATACATGTAGTGTAGCTTTGATTAAAATAATATTTTTCGATGGATTTGAAATTATTCGAAATTAATTTCGAATTTCATTAAAATAGATTTTTAACATTGTGTTCATGTTTTATCATAGTTAAGCATTGAAATAAATTTTCTAAAATTCAATTTGTATTAATTTTTCCTTTCTTTTCTGTTTTCTTATAGGTCCAGACACGAGATTTGTACGAGATTTGTAATGAAACGCAAACTCTTTAAAATGTAAGTCAATTTGCTTTATTACTATCCTTAAATAAATTTCTTTTTTCGATTTTATTTTGAAAATTTCTCTTGAATTTGCTTCTCACTGTACATGCTCAGTTATACTTTGAAGTATAAAAGCCTCAACTACATTGATTTTAAAGTTTCGATTTTCGATATCCATTTACGATAAATAGGGATAATCGTCGATTGCTTAGATCTTTAATTTAGATAAGCGGGTTCACTAACAAAATTGTTCATCGTAGAGCATGGTAGATGAAAGCCAGGTGTCGACTTTAAGGTGAATACTTTAGGCCCAAATGAAGACAAGCTTTACGATTAATTCTTGTCTGATCCGTTTACTGAAAGAATTCTACATGATGTTTGGCTTCGTAGATTTCAAATATTTTGTCCAAATTCAATAAATGATTGAGTACGTGCTTCTATTAAAATCTACGCCGAAAGAATTGCTCATTTCTAGGGGCGAATAACGTATCATGACAATTTTTGAGAGCTTTTTTACAGTGAAGGGCATTCTAGAGAAACTGGGATCTCTTTAAACCAATCAACAGTGTTCGGTTTAGATTCCCTGTGAGCGTTTTTCCCGGAGTTTAGCGTTAATTCGTCTGGCTGGGTGTCAATGCTTTGCTTTTCATAGCCCGCCATGATTCGACGCAAAAATAACGCTTCCATACCATTTAAACCGCTTTTTGAACAAAATCGTCTTTTTAAATGTTTTACAGCAGGAAAGCATTGCCACTTTAGTGGTTACAAATTATTTTTCAAGCCTTTGTGAATATTGACAATAACTGTGACTCATAATACTTAGATACGACTCTTTTCGTTCCATCATTCAATTGCTAACACGATTTAAAATGAACGCTAACTAAAATCTACTTCCCCACTTCTTTGATTTGTTTCCAAACTTCTTCCTTCTCAATCTGCCTTCTACTTATGAAATAAGGACGCGGTATGGTTGACACAGTGGAATTATTAGCTCGCATTACCAAAATCTATCAGTGTCTGTGTTCATAGTAAGCGTCTGATGGTCTACATTCTGTCGCGAATAAAAGCCTTGCTTGCGAAAGGCATCAAATACAAAATCCTCATGGTCGATGGCTTGCATATTCGGGAAACTGTTTTATTTAATCAAACTCTCTTGGATCAATATCAAAATGCAGGTAACTTTCAGTCACTGTACTATATGGTAGTATAGGCTCTCTTTATTAAGCCGTTTAAGGGGCAGTTGTTACAATAAAATGTATTGGAAATATGCCACCATGGCCAGAGGCGTGATTGTGTAGCGCGATAATACCACCGATGTTAGCAACTCTTCCAGTAACTTGAAATTAGTTGCCATCTCCTCTTAAATCGAGATGTTCTTGAGGTTTATTTTGTTATACTATGTTCACACATGCACTCTTATTGTGTAAATCGCAATAAACGCCATTATTGAGGTCAATATTTCATATATTGCGCAATAAATACGCAAATTGTTATAATAAGTATTGATTAAAACTTAAAATACAGCACTGTCATAACTACGTTCAATGAGCATATTATAGTTTTCCGAACACTTTCTGTTGATATTTGACAAATCAAATGTCAACAACGACAACAAAAAAACAACAAAACAAAAACAATGTTGTTGAAACAACCGGTTGCTTTGTGTTAATGCCAAACTTAACCCTTGGCATTAAATACCAGTGCATTTTAAACTATTCTGTGTCACATATTTCTCTTATAAATAAAAGCTAAAAATTGTGAAGAGCTTACGCCATATTTGCTGAATGCAACTGTCAACAGGTTCTAAAACGTCCTTATATTGCTTCCGTTTTTCTGTCCTTTCAAAAAAACCTTCTTCTTGATTCATCCTTTGTCCGATAAGGTAATATTGCGATTTATTCCAATAAAATTAATTATAGTCCAAAATCCTAATTCTCTTTTGTTTTATTTTCTTTTTATTTCTTTTTGCATTTCATTCTAAATTGGGATTTTGTTCGATTGAGCCTATAAAATCATTTCTGTTTTATACGCTCAATCCATCGGCTTAAAGAGTAACCATTTCTTCCAGCTAGGCTTAATATCTCATCCCAACATTTGGTCCTTCGAACCGGATTGGTTTACACTCTTTAAGATTTCTTTTTTATTGGAATTTATCAAATATTCATCATCATCGCCATCATATTCATCATCATAGCCATCAAATATCATCATCATCAATTCATAATTTTATTTTTTTTCCATCGAAAATAATAAAAAGGTATGTACGTTTGTAATTGCTATATTAGTTAAATTAGCTTAAAAGTGCAGACAAAAAAAAGTGCCAATAAAAAAAGTTCGCAACGACCGTCGGTAGATATACACATATATTTAAACATTCGTTTACATACATATATATATACATATATATATAAAGTCCGTTCTTTAATAATAAATTTATGCATAATTAATAATTTTTTAAATATTTTTCTTTAAATTTCCAATTAAATCTCTAATTTTTTTGTTCAATTTCGTACTTTATTATTTTGTAATTACATACATATATATTCCAATTTTGTTTTACTTGGTACCTATTACCATCAACAAAGATATTACTTGTTTTTGTTTTTTATTATTTTTGCAATATTCTCTTTGTTCTTTTTTCTTGCATACCATATGTATGTACGTATGTTAATTACATTATAATTCGATCGCATAAACCGTAATTGTTTGTTTACATTTTAACCCTTCAATAGGTTCGTTCGTTGGTTTTCGAAATTTATATTTTATTTTATTTGTTTCAGATAACATATGCAATTTGTTTTGTGATTTAATTAATTAAATATTAAAACTTAATTTTTTCCATCACATTTCTAAAACTACTTTATTAGTTTTATAAGGGATCAGTAAAACTAATTTTAGATAAAATTCAGTTAATAAAATTAAAATTAAACTAATAATATTTCATTTTCATATAGTCCTCCTAGAAATATTTTTTTTATATACATTCATAATTTTTTGATCTCCTTTCGTAAATTGCATTTTTTCTCTTCTTTTGGACCTTCAATAGAAATTCTTTTTCTTTTTTGGTTTTCAATTGTAAACGAACAGACCTAAAATTCTTACTTTCTTATTGGAAAGTAACTTAAATTTCCATTGCATTCGGGGTCAGTGAACGCTGTTTGCTTTTCATATTTCACAGCTGATCTGTATTACGGGTATTTGAATGAATGCGATCATTAAATTCGTAAGAGATTTAAATGAATTAATTCTTTTTTGAAATATTTTTTTTATTTCAATTGTTTTTTGCTTTTTATTAATACCTTTGCTATATTTTTTCATAATATAACAATATCGAATCCAAAACTAAATTTTTTTTTCTACATCCTTTGGTCGTATTTTCCTTCTCTTGAGGTTTTTTTTTTTTCTTGTTTTTGAAATATTGTTTTACGCCTTTCCTCGGAAGTTGATTTTTCGATTGTTTTTTAAATTTTGTTCGGTATCAAAATGTCTCTGGATAAATTTATACGCTTGGCCGATAGCGTCGTTGAATTCGAAGCTGATCTAAACGGCAATCAATTTCCAGTGACGTCGATTTATGCAATTGAGGTTCATCGAGGTGAACTGAAGTCGAGCTGGACGAGAATTAAGGCAGCCTACGAAGAGTTTTTGACAGAGGCAGAGAAGGAAGCTGCTGAAACTGCAAATCCAGTCGAGCTAGAGTCCATTAAGGTGAAATATAGAAGCACCTATACCTCATATTGCAGCTGTTTAGCTAAATTAGGCGAATTGTCTGACGCTCTTCAATGTTCTACTTCGGAAAAGTTGAAGCACCATCAGGATAATCTTTCTCCTGGCTCTTCAAAGCATTTGGATCTGCCAAACACTTTCCAGTCTGAATCCAGCAGACTTAATCTCCCACCGGTTGACATAGAGCCATTCCACGGGGATTACTTCTCTTGGCCAACATTTCGAGACATTTTTACAGCGGTTATTTCGAATTCCAGGGCAAGTAATGTCGAAAAGCTATTTTACTTGACCAAGAAAACAACCGGTGAAGCGAGGGAGATTGTTCAAAAATGCCCCTTAACTAATGAAGGGTTCAATATAGCATGGGAAAATCTATGCTCCAGATATGAAAACCGCCGGGTTTTGGTGAACGGTCAATTGAAGATTTTATTTGGTCTTCAAAGCATTTCTTCGGAGTCCAGCGATGCCTTAAAACGCCTCCAACGGGACATCAATTCTTGTATTTCAATTCTACGACTTTATTCAATGGATGTCACAAGTTGGGACCCAATTTTTGTTTTCATATGTACAGGTAGACTTCCAGAGAATACTTTGACACTATGGGAACAGCAGCTCACGGATAAGACCACCATTCCGAAGTGGTCTGATTTGGATAATTTTCTGACCAACCGGTACAGAACCTTGGAGTCTGTTTCAGAGATTCGTGGGTCAAATACTTCCAGCAGCACTAAATTAAAACCCAAAAGTGGACCTTGTTCTAGCTCTATTTCGAATAAGGCGGTTAATAGCTTTCAGGGTAACGTTTCTGGTCCGTTTTGTCACCTGTGTCCTAAGGAGAATCATGCTATTCGTAAATGTCCTAAGTTTCTAAGACTAGACCATCAACGGCGATTGGACGAAATCAAAAAGGAAGGCCTGTGCTTGAATTGCTTCTCTAGGACTCATAGCGTTAGAAACTGCACAAGCAAAAATAGCTGTTTCAAATGCCAAATAAGGCATAATACGCTTCTGCATAAGGACGCCAATAATCAAACCCAAAATAGTCCAAGACCCGGGGCCAATTCCACACTGAATCCGAACTCTCCTTCTTTTGCACGATATTCCGATAATAACTTACAGTCCGCTAATAGTTCAACTTACGATAGAGTTCAGTCGTGTTTTGCTTCTTATTCAAAAAATGTCCTCCTGGGCACTGCGATGGTGGATATTTGCCATAGGGGCGTGAAGTACCAAGTTCGCGCTTTGATCGATTCAGGTTCTGAGGGAACCTTTATTTCTGAGCGCTTGTCCAATCGTCTTAAATTATCTTCACATCGTTCCAACGCACTAATTTCAGGTTTGAACAATACTGTTTCAGTTAAAGTTCAGCGTGAATGTTCCATTGTGCTTGGAACTCAGCTTGACAGTGCTGTCGAAATTCCAGTGACTGCGCTTGTAGTTCCTAATCTTACTAATAACCTTCCTACTCAGACAATTCCGAATTCGATTTTCTCCAATCTTCCTCATATTAAACTCGCCGATCCGAAGTTTTATGTTAGTTCAAAAATAGATTTATTGATCGGTGCTGATATTTTTCCTTCGATCGTTTGTTCAGGGATACAGCACAATGTTTGTGATTCCCTAATTGCTCAGGAAACCATTTTTGGATGGATTCTGACTGGTCCTATCTTCTGTAAGTCTCGCCTCAATTCTACTGTTATTTCGTATTTCTGTGAAATTTCTTTAGACAAAGAAATTTCACGTTTTTGGGAGGTGGAGAATCTTCCACAGAAGAACTTTTTGTCTCAATCCGATCGTGCTTGTGAGGAATTATTTGTTCGTACTACTAGCAGAAATTCAGATGGCAGATATATTGTTTCGCTTCCGTTCAGGGAAGAATTTCCAGAGTCACTGAATGTTGGTCATTCCAGATCAACTGCTATGGCGCAGTTTTTCAGAAATGAAGCGAGGCTTATTCGAAATTCAGAATTAAAAACTGAATATGATAGAGTAGTCCAGGAGTATGCGGACCTGGGTCATATGGAAAAGGTCAATTCATCTGTGTGCCATGACAATTCAATGTCATATTATTTACCTCACCATGCCGTCATAAAACCTGACAGTGTGTCTACTAAGGTCCGAGTAGTGTTCAATGCCTCTGCTCCATCATCCAATGGTCATAGTTTAAATTCTTTGTTGCACGTAGGACCGACACTTCAGAATGATCTTACCCTCCTGATTCTAAAATGGAGATTTTTCAAATTTGTTTTCAACGCCGATATACAGAAAATGTATAGGCAAATTTTGGTTGATCGGAAACACACTCCGTATCAACGGATTCTATTTCGAGACAATCCAAGTTCTCCAATTCTTGACTACGAATTGAAAACTGTCACCTTTGGGGTGAATTGTGCACCATATCTAGCTATTCGAACTTTACTTCAATTGGCAGATGATGTTGAGCCCATTTATCCATTCGCCAGTACAGTCCTTAGGAATTTTATGTATGTGGATGACGTATTGGCAGGAGCCCATACTAAGGAGAAAGCGGTAGAGACAAAACGGCAATTGATTCAGGCACTTCAATCTGCTGGTTTTTTATTAAGAAAATGGACGTCCAATTCCAAGGATATATTGTCAGACTTGCCACCAGACCATCTCCTCCACGAACATTTCCTGAAATTCGAAGATAACAGCACAGCAAAAACTTTAGGCATTCGATGGAACGCGCGTTCGGATGAATTCTACTTCGCAGCTGTTCAATTTTCCGAAGCGACTAGCTACACCAAACGTGAAGTACTGTCACAAATAGCGAAGCTGTTCGATCCTGCTGGCTGGTTGGCTCCATGCATCGTCCAGGCGAAAATTCTAATGCAAAGTATATGGAAAGATGGTACTGGTTGGGACGAAGTTATTTCTCCAGATGCCTTAAATCAATGGAAACTTTTTCAAGCCAATTATTCTGTAATCAATACCATTCGGATTCCACGATGGATAGATTATACTCCAAATGCAGAAATCCAATTTCATGGATTCTGCGATGCTTCTGAAAAAGCTTATGCAGCAGCTTTATATGTTCGAATAGCAGATAATAGTTCCGTGTACACCCATTTGATTTCATCCAAAACAAAAGTAGCTCCCGTAAAAACAATTTCAATTCCTAGATTAGAGCTCTGTGGTGCTGTTCTTTTGTCCGAAATGATAGACAGCATGATTTCTCAGCTCGATATTGAAAATTATTCTATTGTTTGCTGGACCGACTCGACTATTGTACTTTCATGGTTAGCAAAACCCCCCTGCTCGTGGTTGACGTTTGTTGCAAACAGGGTATCCAAAATTACTCAGGTGGTTGGTTATTCACAATGGCACCATGTTAACTCCGAAGCGAACCCTGCTGACTTAGCGAGTAGAGGTCGACATCCACAGGACCTCGTTGATAATGAACTTTGGTGGTATGGGCCACAATGGCTTAGAAGTAGCAGCTCAGAGTGGCCTAGGTATGATTTGTCCAAAATGCCCATGGCTGAAATCGAAGCGAAACCAGTGCGAGTACTCTTCTCCTATTTCTCCGACTATGAAGATATTTTAGAGAGATTTTCCTCTTTCCACCGAGCAATTCGAGTCATGTCCTACGTCTACAGATTTATTCATGGAACTCGTCGTATCCACAGAGACAACGTTGCAAATTATTCAGTTTCTCTTTCTACTACTGAAATCAAAACGGTTCGTTCCAAACTCATTTCTATCTGTCAAAGGGCACATTATCCAAATGAGTATAAGGCTTTGTCTGACAAGCAGGCAATATCCAAGTCCAGCACTATTCTTAATTTGAATCCGTTCTTAGATCCAGAGGGAATCTTACGTTCTTGTGGGAGACTAGAATCGTCTACCGGAATCTCCTACAATGAAAAATACCCAATTATTCTACCCTACAATACCCAATTTTCTAGGCTGCTAGTACGATTTATCCATGATATAAGTCTACACGGGGGAAATCAGCTAGTATTGCGGCTTCTTAGAACAGAATATTTGATTCCCAAAGCTAAGAACTTAATCAAAACAACTATTAACAAATGTAAAGTATGTGTGATTTATAAGAAAAGGTGCCAGAAACAGATCATGGCTGCACTTCCACCAGAGAGATCTGAAATTGCACGTCCTTTCACACATACAGGCCTAGATTTCGCTGGGCCTTTCGACATTAAGAGTTATTCTGGTAGAGCATGCCGAGTCACAAAAGGTTATGTGTGCATCTTCGTTTGTTTTTCAACAAAGGCAATCCATTTAGAGGCCACTAGCGATTTATCTACACAATCCTTCCTTGCAGCTTTTAGTCGCTTTGTTTCAAGACGAGGTTGTCCGCTTCACCTACACTCCGACAACGGGACAACCTTTGTAGGCGCTTCCAAGATTCTTGCAAAGGAGTTTATTCTGACCTCCCAGCAACGAGTTATTTCGAATTATGCCCATCAGAATATATCGTGGCATTTCATCCCAGCTGGAGCCCCCCACATGGGTGGTCTGTGGGAGGCTGGAGTAAAAAGTTTTAAATTACACTTTCGAAAAATGGCAGGAGTCTACAAGTATACATTCGAGGAATTTTTAACCCTTTTGACCAGGATAGAGTCTTGTTTAAATTCTAGACCAATTTCATCGATGTCCACCAATCCTGAAGACCTGAGTGCCCTAACACCGGGACATTTTCTTGTCGGGTCTCCTATTCTAGCACCTGTTGATCCTCAGGTAGACAATACACCTATTTCCTTGATAAACCGATGGCAACGACTGAAATTTGTTTATCAAAACTTTTGTTCAAGATGGAAGACAGAATACTTGAAGGAGCTTGCCAAGAGGAATAAGTGGCAGCGTCCCACGGAAAATACAAAAGTAGGTGACTTGGTAGTGATAAAAGATGAAAACCTTCCTCCAAATTCCTGGAAACTAGGTCGGGTTGTTAAAGTGTATATTGGTTCTGATAATCGCGTTCGCGTTGCTGATCTTCTTACTCAGAAGGGAAAAATTACACGACCGATCGTCAAATTAATACTACTACCAACAGAATGTTAGACTTCGGGAATTCCTCTTCTCATTTTTTTGCTAATTTCTTTTCAGCTTAAAATGCCCAAATTGCACTTTTAAGTTTTTAGTCCCAAGCAATTACAATACGTACAAACTATTTTATTTATATTATTAATATGTACATGCTTATGTATTGTATATGTACTTTTGAATTGAATTATAAAAAATTGATTACTTGAATTGTAAATATTAGAACCTAAGCTATCGAATGAATTCTTTAATATTTTATTTCTTACGTTTTAGAAGCAATATACGGATAAAGACTCGTTGACGCTTTGCTGTCTCCTTTTGTTTGCATACCCTGCAAGGCGGGCGGCAATGTTAATGCCAAACTTAACCCTTGGCATTAAATACCAGTGCATTTTAAACTATTCTGTGTCACATATTTCTCTTATAAATAAAAGCTAAAAATTGTGAAGAGCTTACGCCATATTTGCTGAATGCAACTGTCAACAGGTTCTAAAACGTCCTTATATTGCTTCCGTTTTTCTGTCCTTTCAAAAAAACCTTCTTCTTGATTCATCCTTTGTCCGATAAGGTAATATTGCGATTTATTCCAATAAAATTAATTATAGTCCAAAATCCTAATTCTCTTTTGTTTTATTTTCTTTTTATTTCTTTTTGCATTTCATTCTAAATTGGGATTTTGTTCGATTGAGCCTATAAAATCATTTCTGTTTTATACGCTCAATCCATCGGCTTAAAGAGTAACCATTTCTTCCAGCTAGGCTTAATATCTCATCCCAACACTTTGTTTACCAGCTGTCAAATGAATATTGCTTATATTATATCTGAACACTTAAAATATTGTACTCAAATAATCGAATATTGGCTTAATAAAAGTTCATGTCTGAACATAGTATTATCCACCACTGCCATTAGAAGTTGTGAATATTTCTAAGCATTTGCTTTCAAATGAAATGAAATTTTTGAATTGTTTTTCCATCATCATTCCCAGAACTTCTCAATGCATCTATGTAAAGTATGAGTGAGAAAAACGGAAATAAAAAACAATAACAATAACAATGTAAAATATTTAGTGATACTTGAACTCGTCCATGGTCAATGGGTAGTTATAAAAACAAACAACACATACGCACTTACACACACACTCTCACATATTTTTATACAAAAAAGAAGAAGCAAAAAATGAAAGGCGAAAAATGCATTATGGATTCAAAAACATGCATACAAATACTCAAATATGCCAACATTAATATGCACTGGTTATACATATGCTTTAAATACTTTGCTCTCTCTCTCTCTCTCACTCTCGCTTGTACTTGCAAAGAGAGTGCGCTTTGCTTTTTTTTTACAAATAAGTTTACTACATACATACCAAGTATAGTGACACGCACACCACAGTAAAGTATAGTTAAAGCAGCACTTAATCAAAGTGTCATATGCATGCTTAACCAAATACAGACAATACACAGCACACAGGACAAATATTGCCATGCACACATAAGCACACATACATGCATACATATGCATATAGTTTACATCCATATGAAGGCATTCCCATGTTTTCATACAAAAACTGGTTTTTATTTATTTTAAACTCTCTTAACACACAAAAACATATTGGCTCTCATAAAATCATTTAAAAACCAGGACTATGGCTACGGCTAGGGCTATGACCATGGCTTTTATGTTTTAATATTAAAACAACAACAAAATATTAATGCAACAGCAATTTATTAACAAAAAAAGAAAAAAAAAAACACCAAGAGAATTTGATACTCTTTTAAAAAGCAAGTATCACACATACATAAACGCTTCATAATTGAATGCAGCAAAGAGAGTGAGAGAGAGAGAGAGAGAGAGAGAGAGAGCGATAGGGGGAGTGTAAGCAACAATTGTTACAATTTCATTGCTTCTATAATTTTTGCGGTTTTTGTTGTTGTTGTTATTGTTGCTATAAATAGAAAACTTGTTTAACAAATTATTTTAATTGCAACGTTAAATAACCACGTAAAAGCCTTCAATAAATTATTATTCACGCACACGCACACGCACACAATAGGTAGACTTATAACACCTTGTATAATAATTATTTCAATGTATTAGTGGTGTAATGAGTTGAAGTTTTTTTTTTCTGATTTGTTTGTTTGTTTGTTGTATTTTCAACACACATACGCCGAATGTACTAGGTAGAGTGTTAATAATTACATGTAATCCACCACCACTATAAGTGATGTACGTGTGTGTGAGTGTGTATTTCCGAGAAATAATTTGATTTGTTTTATTTAATATTTGTTTACAGCCTTACATTTCACACATACACACACCTAACAACGCACACATACATAGCCAGAGATTTGCTGTTTTGGTACAATTCAACAGTCATTTTATGCTGGTGCATATGGGCAAGAAACATAATTATTAAGAAATTCTTTCTATTGGGTCGGATAAAAAGTATTTGAGCGTTTCTTTTTTGGTATATTTTTGAAACCCTAGAATTAGTTGAAATCAAATTTGCCGTTGCGATGTAAAGTTCAACAATATTTACATGAATTTAAAGGAGCTTTACCGCTGCTGGTGGCAAGAGTTCTTGGAGGTGAGCCTTTAGTTATTACCTCGTAATTTTGTAGTGAAGGAAAGGTGGCATGCATTGTTGCTTGACCCGAAGCATTTCCTTCTCGTAATTGATCAATGATGGTCATGTTGACACGGCCAGCAGCGATCTTGAGAACATAATACTGAGGGGTTTGGAGTGGCATGGCGCCCGTAATTGCTAGGTTAGTTGCATGTGTTGTTGTTTGACCCGAAGTATTGCCTTTTTGCAGTTAATAGTTATGTTGATACTGCCAGTAGCGATCTCCAGAACATAATGCTGAGTGCTGAGTGGTTTGAAGTCTCTTTTAAGGGGTGATCTTTTAAGAAAATTCAGAAAAATGCATTAAATCTTTATTTGAATCGATAGTACGGTCCATATAATTTAATGTTTGAAGATTATTTCATGTAAATGTTGACCGCGACTGCGCCTCACATGGTCCATCCGCTTAGTCCAATTTTGGCTTACGCTTTCCAACATTATGGCCGGTATCTCACGAATAAATGCTTCAATGTTGTCTTCCAATGCGTCAATTGAAGCGGGCTTGTCTATATAGACAAAGAGCTTTAACATAGCCCCACAAAAAATTGTCTAAAGGCGTTATATCGCACTATCTAGGCGGCCAATTGACCGGTCCCGAACGTGAAATAAAATGTTCACCGAACTCGCCTCTCAATAAGTCCATTGTTACGCGTGCTGTGTGGCATGTGGCATCGTCTTGTTGAAACCACATGTCATGCAAGTCAAGATTTTGCATTTTTGGCAAAAAAAAAGTTGGATATCATCTCACGGTAGCGCTCACCATTCACAGTTACGTTACGATTCGCAGCATCTTTGAAGAAGTATGCCCATAAACCGCACCAAACTGTGACTTTTTCTGGATGCATTGGTAGCTTTTGCAATGCTTCTGGCTGATCTTCACTCCAAAATCGACAATTCTGCTTATTTACGTATCCCGAATAACCGCTTCAGTGGGTCGATTAAACTGACCATAAAATGGAAGAAGCGCGCGATGAACTTTCTTAACAGAGCACGCATTTTGATAATAAAATTCAATGATTTGCAAGCGTTGTTCGTTTATAAGACGATTCATGGTTAAATTATAGACCAAACTGAAGATGTTTGACAGTGAAACAAAACACGAAACGTGCGTGAGCTGTTTAAACTAGTGTTGCCGAAAAGATAATAGCTAAAAAATCACCCTTTACTTGTGTGACTTGCAAATAGAATTCGTAATATAGTCTCGAGCTACCAAGTGGCTTGTAGGTAGTCATGATAATCTCTTTTATTATAGCCCACGAGGAACCAGAACGTGGCACGTGATTAAAAATGCACATTAAAATTACATTTTGGTAGGTGTCTTGGCTTAGCACGGGCACTAATCAATAACGCCTCATTTTTAATGAGCTGAAACATGCTGCCTTAAGATCAACTGGATCATATCGAATGCCAGTTGTGGGGTATTTTCAGTTGTTGATTATTTTAGTATTAAAGCTCGGAGGCTCGTTGAGGCTGCTATGATGCCCCTAATCGTCTACTGAGTAAACTCTGTAAAATCCAAAAAAACTGTGCGTGAATATTTGTTTAGCCCTCGAGTAAAGGACCATCAATCTCACGTCTCATGTTTGAATTCGCTGGAATTACTGGTTTTGTACCAGCCTTTGCAAGTACAATGTGCCTCAACTTAATTCGTTACCCGCATTGAGTACTTGTTTAACCTCCTAAAATGTTCAAAATATTTAAAATTAAAAATAAAATATTATTTACGATTATGAGTGTAATTTAGAATGTTTTCCCATTTGCAAATGCTCGACAAAAATTATTGCTGCTGTTGATTTGTAATGTTTTCTATTGCACACATAGATCGCGCTATGCGTGTAGGTAGGCCCATATCCGAAAGATAGGGGAGGGGGGAAAAAAAGAAAATATTGTTGAACATTTAATGCCGTTTGTATTTCGAAAAGAACACACAAATTTATTTATTCAGTCCATACACTGGATAGTGGGTAATAAAAATTGTGTAACAAAAATTGAATCTCACAATAACTTAAGCTATGAGATGAAGCCGCCTTGGTCTAGTAGGTTGTTAGCTGGCATATTATACGCGAATCCTGTGATTCAAACTCCAGCTTAAATATCCCGAATGAAACAAAATAAAAAATAAAATTTTTTTCTCGGCGACAATCTCTCAGCAGTTTTCCTCTCAGCAGTCTTCTGGCAAAAATTCTGAGTGGAAATAAAATTGCCATGAAAATCTTCTCAAAAATTTATCGTTTTAAATCGATTTTAAACTGTATGTAGGTCCCCGCCACTCATGGATAAAATTAACGCACCTAACATAAACGTTTTGAGAAGTTAGGTTGTGATCCTGACTAAAGGGTTTATAACTGTCAATTAAGTATGTCAGTATGGGAAGTTTAATAAGGCTTTTTGTCAAGGAAGTAATGTTCTTTACATCACATGATCTTTATTTTTCTTGTAAACCAGTAGATTTTTATTTTAGCCTGATTCATACCCAGTGCCTTTAGAAGTGCACATTCCTGTCTCCTATGGTGTTGGTGTGAGTCCTTTGATCTTAGAGAAGAAGCATGATAGTGGAGCCAATTACTTGCCGCATTGTGGGAATATTGTTGTTCTTTCCCTGTGTTGTAGCTTCAGGAATCTTCTTGAGTGTTGTTTAAATTTTGTGTGCCACTGTAAATTGCTTTGAAAACAATAGTGACAGAAAAGTGAGGTGGGTGGTGCAAAAATAGTCCCACAAAACATGTAATAATTGTATACAAAATAATTTGGCCAAATATCCCCTTGTTTCCGCGTATGCAAATATTCAAAATACTATACCACACATACATATGTACATACATACACGTACAGTACACATCTAAACTGATGAACATGTTGTTGCCACAAAACATGGCATACAAATGCAAGCGACATGACCAAAAACTAATTGATCATCATGTTGTGTGTGTGTGTGTGTGTTAGTGTGTTGGTGTGTTGATGTGTGTCTATTTAAAAATGTTGCATTTCGCAAATAGAATATCTAACAGGCAGTTAGGCTCAATTCACTGGCTGAGTAGTTGGCTGGCGGGCTGGCAGGCAACCAGGCAGGCAGGCAATGAAGCTTAAAGCAGACATGTTGGCTATCAGTTATTCAGTCAGGCAGGAAGGTGAGGCATGCCGCATGCTAAATTCGGCAAGTGCATGAAATGCATTTCATCTACTGATACTACTCAAGCATTACAAGCAACGCGTTTGAATGCCAACCAAAACCCATTTAAACACACATACACACATGCATTTGTAGTACGAATAACGGTAAACTAAAGTTTGTTTCTAAAGCGCCTACAAGTATGCTTAATATTTGGCAACAGATTTAAATAAAACGAGTGTATGGGAGAGAGAGAGAGGGAGAGAGAGAGAGAGGTAGACGAAATTGGTTTTAAATATTTGCTCTCTCTCTCACTGCAGTATTATTTCGAAATTGAAATATTGTTTTTGGAAAGCTTATCACAAGGAAGAAAGAAAGAAAGAAGAAGCCAGCAGGAGTGGAAGTCATAGACATAGGTTTACAAATTAAATTTAAAAAAAAAACTTCTTTTCTTTGGACTTCAATTTCATTTCAAGTATCAGGGCCAATAATCTTACGGCACATTGTAGCACGTATTTGTTGAATGCTTTTGTAATGCATTCGCAGGGGAAAAAAACGAAAGAAAAAAATGTTTAGTATTGTGCTGCACAATAGTCAGCTAAGGAATGTTTTCAGATTTCAACGAACATGAGAAATATTTTTGCAAACACACGACAGACATACACAAGTTAAGAATGAAAGAAAAAAAAAAAGAAATGAAAAGAAAAATTTAATTGAAAGAAGAGATTTTTAAATGCCTTTTAATGCGGGAATCTGCTTAAAACTGGGGACACTTACATGGAACATTCAGGCATTCTTCAGCGATTTCCTGCAACTACCCAAACTAAGGATCATTGTAGTACTCATGGCTTAAAGATGGTTATCTCCAGTCCAATGAAGGACATTCCTTGTCCTTTTAACTCTAGAAAAAAGCGCTTAAAACCCCCTAAGAACGTCAAGTTTGTCCAGAAATGTCGCTTATTTCTCCGAGAAATGTCGGATTATTCTAAAGTCTCCATTAATTAAGTCCCTGGGCATAGAAACATACACGGAAATTACATATATTGTAGATGCACTGGCCAGAATGCTTATCATTGTGGAAACATCCGCATATAATCCAAGGGGCTCCTAAACCATGATTAGGAATGAATTTAATGAAAAATTCCACTCTTTCATTGATGCCTTTTGGGCAGAAGAGAGCAGCTGTTCGACAGATTGGTTGCCAATAGCTCTGCATAGTGTGCTTTAATAATTTTATTTATATAAGCCTGAAAGTAGACTTTAATATTTAAATTAAAATTTCATTCATTTATTCTTTTCAATATTTTCCCAACCAATTCATGCCAATTTTAATTTAATTTTTCTTTTAATTTTGTTTTTGCATTTTTAATCTGCTAAATTTAAAGCATGATTTCAGGCGAAAAAAAACTGAAAAAAGGAAATATAATAAAAACAACAATAAAACTAATTGGTTAGGCATGCAACATGTGTGTACATGTGTTGCACGATTAATATCTACATGAGTATTTAAACGCGATACATTTAAATGCGATAAAAAAATATTCATGCAACAGCGAAAAAACCAATTGCATACATTTGGGCTCACGTAAATGAGTGTACATCCAGGGGTGGTGAGCAAGGAGGAGGTGTATAAAATGGATTTTTATCACTCAATTTCATGCATAAATTTGAATTCCTTATCAAAAGTATTGCGTCAATTTGTAAACATTCCTCACTTACAGTAAATTATTGCGAAGACCATCATTCAAAGTCCTGCACACCTCTCTGTCTTTTTTGGTGTGACTTTACTGTTGTCTGTTGAATTTAATTTTATTTTAATTGTTGTTGTTATTGATGTATGTTAGTTGTCGTATTTACATTGATTAACTGCCTTGCCTGGTCGTAATTTAATTAAAATATTTGACCGACTGCCAGCCTATTAAAATGTAAAGTATTGCGTTACGAAGCATTGCATTGCATTGCATTGCATGTTATCGTTTTATCGTTAAACGTGTTGTTATCGACAAATTTTCGTTGAATACAAATTTATGGCATTTTGATGGTTTAAAAATTAAATTAAATTGTGGTTCGCATAAATAAATCAATTAAAACTCTACCTGCCTGGTATACATATGTATGTATGTATGCATGTATGCATGTTCGTTATAAGCCGTATGCATTAAATATAGGCCATCAAGCCAGAAATTAAAAAAGTGAATAAAAAACACGTTGACGTTACATAAAAAAGGGATTTAAAATGGATTTGAAAATATAAAACGTGAAAATGAAATGAAAAGACAAGTCATTGCCAAAGCCAAATAATTTTAATAAAAAATAAAATCATTTTATTTATTAACAACTTAGTATGTTTTCTACAGCATATTTTTAGGATATTAATAGATTTATAAATTACTGCATACTTTTAGGAAAGTTTTTTTTTTAATTTATTTGGAATACATAGTACGAATTAAGGCAAAAAATTTATAAGACAACTGCACTAGCTAGAATATAAAAAAATTAAATTAGGATATCGTGTGGCACTAAACTATTCATACAGATTGCTCTTACATCCGTCATGGTGGGCAATGAAACATTTACAAATGTGGTGGCCTTAAGTAAGGCTGGCTTTTGGGATCTCTGTATGATTTGTACCAGCATTTTACGATAACGCACATCGGTATGGAACCAGTTATGATCGTATACAGCATGACCAATGCTTTCACTCTAAAAGAAAGGAAGTTCTACTTGTCTTGGTTGTCGTTAACTTGATCTTGTCCATTACCTTGGTTATTAACTCCTGGCCATAGTTGCAAATCATTAAAATCTGAACTAAAGAGCAGAAGAGAAACATGAAGAGCATAATTAAAGTATCAGGCTGAACGCCAATTGTCATTTGGAAACCCAAGAAACACATGATAAATGAAGAGGAAATAAAGTTCACCAATAAACTGACACCGAATACTTCATTCATGTAGTCGGTTAGTCTGAAAATGAAAATTCATATCAGTAGACTAAGAGGGCATCACAATCACTTACCTTAATATCCGTTGGTGGTATTGAATGCATTCCTTGAGGAATGCATTATTTTCCTCATAATCTTGCTTAGGCTGATATTCCCTAAGGCGTTTCGCCAAATACCGATAGTGCATAATGAATTGTGTGGCCACTACGCACAGCATTAGATCATTGGCCAGTTGACCCGACATACATGTATGACCCGCCAAATCCTGCGAAGCATATAAAATATAATACGACCAATGACCTTGCCATTGCCAAGGCACCCAACAGTAATATGGTAAATTGCGTGGCACAATTCTCAATTGCAGCCAGTATTCGTAAATCAAATAACTTACGGCCGTATACAGATTATAAGACCAAATCAGTATCTCATGTATGATTACAAAACCAAAGCTTATCCAATTGAATTTCCATGCATAGCGTTGAATTTCGAAAGTCGTGTGCTTCTGTACATCATTCGGATAGATTTCGCGTATCTCACGCATTAGTACGGTGAGTAAAGGTTTCTTTTGTAAGACACTGAAAATTTTAATGCCACCCACGAATACAAAACCAATGTACGACAGATTCATGGTGGCCTCTACGAAATTCTCACCATGTACCATTGAGAGTATAACATACATGGTTTCCGATAGCAGCACAAACGTCATGTTAATGATCTGTACAATGAAAATCCATTTCATTAGCCGGGGATACCTCTGTGGCTTGGTCTCATCGTCATAGGGTATAAGGCCTATAGATTTGGCTAAAATATCCGCTTGTATAAGAAATGCTCTTAACTTTATAGGTTTTTCCATTGCAATCCTGCTCAAATTGAATGTGACTGTAAGGGCGTACGTTTGAAAACTAAACAATGCCACGAGAATTCAATTGTTTTTCCTTTTTATCTTGCGGTTACGCAAAGGCATTAGCCAGTAAATGGGGGGGAGAAAGGTATGGTGGGTTGTCCCATTAAGGTTTATTAATAAAGGGTTATTAAAGAAAGTGGGCGTATACAGTATATGTACAAATAATTGCTAATTAAGTGCTTTGAAGTCAATGGAAATTTTTTTAAAATCAATTGTTTCGTTTTAGTTCACATTGCGTTAATAAAAGGTTTCTTAAAAATCTATTGTCCGAAATCGACGTTAAACTGGGACCTAGTCATGCCACTTATGTATAAAATAAACACACACAATGCGAGTGACGTGAGAAACCATGTTGTAATCCTGACTAAAATCTCTCACAGTAAATAAAATTGCCATTGAAAGTTTCTCAAAAATCTGTCTTTCGGAGCCAACTTAAAACTGTAGATCCCATCACTCATGTATAAAATTAGCACTCACATCATAAGTAGAAACTAGTCGTTATCCTTGCTTCTGGGAGGTTGTAGGTCAAACCACCACCACCAATAGACTACGTCTCTTAGTGCAATCTTAGCATTGGCAAAAGCAATGAAACGGTTTAATTAAGAACAATAAAAAGAAAATCGCTGCCTACTTTTAGGAAAACATAACCCCTGAAAAAAGAGAAAAACAAATATTTTGAAGAGAAAATAAAAAATAATTTTTCTTAACGAAACATATTTAATTAAAGACCATTCAACCATGGCACTTGTTTGGGGCTTAACAAAACCCTTTAAGTGGGTTAAAAAAATACAAAAAAAAATCACAGCATGCTTTCAGGAAACAAATTTGCCTAAAAGAATATGACATTTTAAAAGAGAGAAAAAAAAAATACAGAAAAGAAAAACAGAAAATAAAATGAAAAATCCTATGAAATCTGTTCAAATGGAAAGCAATTATTGTTAAAAGCCGGAAATACTAAAATTAATTTCCCTCCTTCTTTTTTGCTTCTTCTTCTTCTTCTGCTGACACAAAGAAGGCAGGAAAGGGGTTAAAAGGCACTAAAATATGCTACAAAAAATTCAACATTTAGAAAAAAGAATTCGAAAAAAAAGTGGCAAAATATTTATGGGTTTTTTGTAGGCATTTTGCAACAACAAAAAAAACACACAATATTTTATATAGTTTTTGTTATTGTTGCTGTTGTCTATGTCGATTTATTAAGAACATTTATAAAGTGTTACATGGCTTTAGCACATCCTTGTTTTTCCGGCCCAAATCCTTTTAGTGTGAACATACGGAAGCAGTGTGGGAGACGTATGCCAGTGTTGGTGGGTGGATGGTAGTGATGGCATTCGAAAACAAGAAAAATATCTTTCAACAGCCTATTTAAGCAACAGTTGTTGCAACAAACCCGAACCCTTTTACAATAAATTTCATCTTATTGTCCATTTTTTCTTTGGGGAGGATAAAATAAGAAGAACAACAATTGAAAACATTTAGTTGGGGGATTTATTATGGCTCTTCTCTCTTTCTAGTCCTTGGTTTTCCTTTAATATTTTGATTATTCCTGCCATATATTGTACATGTAAGGTGAAATGGGCTTAACCGGATTATACGCACACATACATACGTCCGGCTGGGCAGTTCCAGAATTGGTCAAAATTCAATATTCGATGTTAATTTAACTTTTTTGGTTTACAAAACGAAATAAATCGGTTAGTCCCCAGACCTCTGGCCCTTCAGAGGTATCCTCCATTAATAATAAACATGATTTGAAGGATCAGCAATGTCACATGTTCGTTAAGAAGGACAGGCAATGAAAAACATTGTAGTGCTACATCTACATGTTGTGTGTGTTTATTTTATCCATAAGTGGCGCCATCTATAGTTTAATGTTGACTCTTAACAATAAACTTGAGAAACTTTTCATGGCAATTTTTATTTACTGCTAAGGGGAAGTCGCCGATCAGAGTCGAGGGTTGAACCACGCGTTCTCGTCGAATAAGACAACATACTTAGACTACGGTCGCTTTATTTTAAAGGTGAATCTCATTTGGAAATTCAAACCCTTAAAGTTTTCGCTTGTAATTCAAGCGGCACCTAAGCATTGAGTTTCCTTTTGTACTCATGGCCCGCGTACGACCACCATCCTGCAGTTATGGAGTATGCATTGCATGTGAAGAGCGTTCAAAAATTGTTTTTTTTTTGCTGCGCCTAAATACATACATAATTGGTTATTACGACTGAGCTTCACACGCCACATACGTATGTATGTTCTGTGTGCTAAAGTCCACTCCGACCGACAGACTTTGAGACGTTTTTCATGGCAATTTTATGAATTCTCAGAGTCTTTGCCAGAAATCTGCTGAGAAACGCCTAAATACATGCTTTAGTTTATTGTTATTTCTTTGTTAAGATGGACTCCAAAAGTGGTAATTCAAACTTGGTCACAATACGTTCTGCTTGAGCTTATCACGATCGACCTACTGTGGAAGGAATTGTCGGGATTATAAAGAAATTTGAAGAGGCTGAAAGAGTTACACATGTGGTAATATCTGTGCTTCATTATAATGTAAACGCTGCTGAAAATATCACATCTGTTAAGGGCCAACAATCCGAATTTTTAATCGGTTTTAACGACGTGTTTTTTTATTCAATGTTTAAATCTTGTAGCAATTAACGCTGTCTGAGTATTTACAAGGACATAGTTATGCTGACTTAATGTTACAGTAACAAGTTTCAATTTTTTTCGATTTTTCGAACAAAAACTTTTTTAATTTTGTCTTGCAAAAGCTTAACAAAATTACTGTGAAAAATGAAGGCCTATTTCAGGAGCAGGGAATTTGGTGTGATAAAGAATTCTTTCAATTGCAAATTCCTTTACCTTTCCATGTTGGTTTTTTTCTTGAAAAAATATTTTCCATTATTTTCTGGTGTTGTAAGGCTTTTGTGGCCATCATAATTCTTAATATAATCCTTAAAGTATGCTACAATTAACATTGACCTCGACAGCCATAACAACAGGCAACAGTCGTAACAACAATAAACCATAAGAAAATGAAAGAAAATATATACGAAAAGAAAAGTTTTGCTTTTAAATCATCATTTAAAATCTTCTTTTCGTCTCATTTTCTTTGAAATTCAATTTCAATTTGTGGTTGTTAACGATGCCAAGAAGAAAGGGAGAATGAAGGAGAAGATGTTGAAAGTAAATCCCATAAATGGAAGCTGTGCCTTCATTCATTCAGTGTCATTCTTTTTGGAAGAGCTTTAAAACAAAAATTTTCGACCCCTTTTTTCCAGCCATTCATATTCAATTATTTGTAAATGATTTTTTGAAGACTTTCCTATACTGCTTCTGTTTCTTATTTGGGGGAATTTTTTCCCCCTTCCTTTGCCGCTTTAAATGGCATTTTATTGATTTACAAACATGATGATAATCCATAAACAGGGAGTTATCGAAAGTTTTGTGCAGGGGATGTTAACGCAGACAGTAGCATAATACTTAGAAGCCATAAAAATGGAAACTTATTTTAAGAGAATTTTATTACAACAGCAACAACAAAATTCATTTTTTTAAGAACTTTTACCTAAAGATGTTATTCAAATTCAATAAATTTATCGAAAAAACAATAACAATTTCAAGTTAAATACATATTCATCCCCTGCATTTACATTCAATATTTCGAAGTATGTGGGAATTGGACAGTAAAAACCTGATACAGTGTGTAACAATAGTTGTGGTACAATACTAAGTCCCTTTTGTCATTTAGAAGAAAAGCAGTGCCAGAGAAAATAATACAAATGATCAATGCAAAAGTCTAATTTGTCAAACTCTCACTAGAGTATTACGTTAAAAGTTGTCATTAATTTTATATCAACGCTGGTATAAGACAATACTGTTACGTCTTTACCTTTTAAAAACGTTTAAAATAAATAAAATAAAATCAAATTTATGTTTAGTTTTAATTAAAATTCTTTATTATTTGCACACTACTGTGTGCCACTGTTCACAACTTGATGTAAACAACAACAATTGCTTTTTTTTTGTTATTCCTCTGTTTACACCCTTTGCATAAACAATAACAATTACTAGACAATTATTCGACAGATCTTTGTAACGAAGATCTACAAACCACGATTGCTCTTTTCAAACACACCGCGTCTTCACGCAAGGCTGACTGAACTTCACTCACTCAGTCGCCTGCTTTGCCTTGCGTTTTATATAGCAGAGTAAATAGTCTGATGAATGTTCTTGAAGGCGAATGTTCATAATGTTCATAAATGTAAACATCGTTGTTTACATTTATTATTGTAGTGTTGTTTGTGTATTTTGTTTACATTTATTCTTATAGTATTGTTTGTGTATTTTTGTTTACTTGTTTACCATTTTTTATGCTTTAAGCAGTACGATAATATGTAAACAGGTTTGTTTACTGCATTGTTTTGTTTTTGTAGCATTTTGTTTATAATTTTAATGTGAACGATTTAAAAGCAAAACACCAGAATTTAGATTTTTCATTTTCATAAGAATACCATTCATCATTGCCCTCTGTTAACACGTATTTGGTGTAGTGGGTAAAAATGTTTCTCATTGTACCTTCGTTCGATTTTTTGTTGTTCTGTACTGTAATCAATTTTCTAAAAAAAATAATCAGAAGAAGTTTTTAAAAGTCATGCCATGTTATGAGCCGGATATATTTATAATGGCCAACAACTATAACAACAACAATAAGAAATAAAAAAACAAATAAAGTCGTTAAATAAGTAGTGGTTGTGGGGAACAAAAAAGCTCAACACAGCTCAACATAACTCAACACAGTTCAACTCAGAACTTCAAAACTCAACCATCAATGTTTTGTAAATAAATTTTTTATTTTTTAAGAATTTTTTTTTTAAATTTTTTTTTTAAAGAAAACTTTTGATTCTGCAACAAAAAAGAAGTTGTAGCGGTTTGTGGTTTTCAGGAAAGTAATCGAAAAAAAAGAACTTAAAGAAGATGAACAAAAGAAGAGAAAAAAACACAGAAACAAATTAAGTTTATGAACCATAACAAGTCAGTGAAAAAAACTAAACTTTCAATGAAAGAAAAAGAAAGAGAGAGAGGGCAAGAGAGAGAGAGACTGGCAGTATTATACAGTTTTTTCTTTTTTGCTTTCATGTAAGTACGTATGTACTATATGTGTTAAAAACCCCTAAAAGTCTGCAAATGTTTTTTAAAATTATTTACATACGGATATCGTGCGGCATATGCAATACGAAATGAATAAAAATGAAGAATAAAACAACAAAGCTAAAACCCAAAAACATATGCTAAAAAATTTATTAAAAAAGAAATTTTGTTTTTGTTGTTGTTCTTTGTTTTTGTAGACGTATTTACATGAACACCTTTTTTCAATAAAGTCTGGTAAGGAAAAAAAAAAAAGAGAAAAACTTTGAAGAAAGGAAGGCAAATCGGAGTCAAACAACCATAAAAGTTATGAATATTCTGCACAGAGGAAAAGGATTATTTTTGTAATTATTTTCTATTTTAAAGCTTTTATATTAAAAGAATAATTTGTTAGTTTAATTTCGTCTTCTTTTAATTTCATCTTAAAAATGTTGTTACTAATTAGCCTTTCATACCTTAAACGTTCACAGTTTAAAGTTAAATTATAGGAATAATTTGTACCATTTAAGTAAGGAAATTGTAGTGTAATTCGACATTGAAACTGAAATATTTTGAAGGAAATATTTTACATGTCTAAACTTCTTCTACAATGTCATAGGATAGGATGAGAGGAAGTGACAGATTTCGTTGTTATGAAAGCTCACTTACCAGGTCGTTGTAATACCATATGAAGCGATGCCCCAGAGCAATAATGACAAGTCCTCAGAATCAAGATGAATACCAGTTTGAAACTACAATGAATCTACTGAAGTGCTATTGATGGAGAACAGTTTGATTAATCAACAATCTTTAAGGCGTAAAGCCTATCTAAGCGGTCTTTGCTTTTCGCGTGGAAGGTATTCGGTGTAAGCTTCGAAGAGCAATATCTATTACTGCTCTGTTACAACAAAGTCCAAAAGAAATAAAAAATAATTTTTGTTGCCTACGACTATTTTATTCGATGACTATTGTATGTATTGTATGACTTAGATTCTCAAATGCAACAAAATCACATTCTAAAAATGTAGTTTAGTTTTGTATTAAAATTGTTTAATTATTTGCTTCAAATTATTTAAACATTTTATTTCTTAAATCATAAAAAATTTAATATCTAATTCAAAATTTCATTTCCCAAAAGTATGCTATAAATTTTTTCAAAAATATTTTATGCCCTAATGATATGCTTTAGAAAACAAAGTTTGATGTTTTCCAATTACCATACAATGGCATTGCAACAACAATGCCATAAACAAGCACAAGCTTACTTTCTACATCAATTGCAAAATTCTAACTTTTTAACTGGGAGAGAGCGAAAGAGAGAAGAGAAAAAAAAAGAATTTATTATTGCTCCTAAAAATATGCAATAACATTAGTTTTATGCTAAAATACAATTACAGAAACAGCATAAATTTTATATGTGAAACAAATTTTATATGTGAACGGAACACACACACACTAAACAAAATAATAAAAACACCGAGGAAAGGGAAAAAACCAAATTGAAATTCGAATTTTAAAATTATATACCAAAAAAAAAAAATAATATTTATTTTGACCAAAAACAAAAATTGAAAAACTAATGGCTGCATAAAAAAGGTTATTGGTCAGCAAAGGGCAAAAAAAGAAGAAGAAGAAGAAAATATTGTATTTCGTTTTCATTAAATATAAAAGAAAAACCAGGAAAATATATTAATTTTCCAACAGTAATTACAAATTATTCGCAGATACTGGAAAAATTGAATATCTCTGGTAGTATTAATGAAATGAGGCCAAACGATAGCTTGTTTGAAAGCTGACATCTTAAGCTTAATTTCGTTAGAAGACTAAGAATAAAAATTCCAGGATTAGTGCAAACCATATGAGAGTTTAAAAATCCGCGGAAATACGTGAAATTATGGTCACATTTTGATTTCTAGTGAACTAGGCATTCGTCCCCAAATAGTTCTCAACCATTTGAATAAAGCTTGGTATATTACCGAAATAACCCAACTCCACCTCCCACTTTTGTCTCTCTATTTGTCTTTAACTCATGAGTCTACCATACAATAAGTGTCATAGTCTGGTAGAAGTCGCCGTAGTCTAGTAGGTAGTGTGTTAACTTATTAGACATGAGGCCACCCTCCCCACCACCCCAGATCAGACAATCTCCAGCAAAACGAACTATGAAACAAATATTTCTACGGCGACTTCCCCCCAGCAGAGACTTCCCCTCTGAGAGTAAATAGAAAATTGCCATGAAAAGTTTCTCACAAAAATGTATCGCATGTAGGTTCCGCCACTCATGTGTAAAATTAACGCATACACAACATAAATGGTGTGAGAAGCTAGGCCGTAATCCACACTAAATGCTTGTAATGACTAATAATTCCTATCTTACTAGAGTATGTAACCTATACATTTCTTTATTCCTCTTATTATTCCCTCTCGTTCCTAAGGTAGTAGAGCTTACTGGTCCTGTCAACCACAATCAAGTTCTGTCGGGTAGCAATGTCTTATTGTATCCTTATTATGGTGTCTTTAACTGCAATCCAATAGAGCCTAAACTGCCGCTGGACTGGCTCCCACCATTGCCTGTTGGAGACTCTGTATTTTATTCAACACGATTTGATCTGCTTTTAAATTCCCTCTGCCTTCAAAAACCATGGGCTTACAGGTTTCAAAATGGGTCTGGCCATCCTTGCATACATCCAGTGCATAATTCTGATGAAGATTTTGCTGTGTAAGCCCGAAGGCTTACATATCCTTATGATGTGGCACCACTTTCTTGGACTGCTCTTTATAAGAGTTATTCATGTCCCTTTCTTGTCTAGTATTATCCGCAGATGATTTGCCTTCAACTTACGTCATGGCGCTTCACTTAGAAGTTGAATATTTATTCGATTTAAGATTCCTCTTTCTCTGAAATTTTACTTCTGTGGTTTTGTAGGCTTTCTTCAGGAGACAAATGAATGCCAATCTTAAGGATCAAATTCAATCGAACTCATTGCTTAGCTCTCTCTCTCCCTCTCATTGTCTTTTTCTCTTTGATCGAGAACAAAACTGTAAATTTTAAAGTGTATATAATAACAACAACTGAAAAACATGTTTTATTTTCACTCTCTCTCTCTCTCTCTCTCTCTCGATTCTCTTTCTATTTTGTTATGATTGTTTTGTATAATGGCTGTTGTTGTTGTTGCCCTTTCAAACCATCAAACATTGAAACATCTCTCGGACATTTATTGATCTGTATTAAAAACTTATTGCAATAACAACAACAACAACAAAGCTATAAATAAATGGATAAGTTGCATTGCAATGCAAAGCATTGTTTTTTGTTGTTTTTGTTATTGTTTAATAGCCACAGTGTAGGTCACACCAGTGACCAGCATAAAAGCATAACAATAGAGGCTGTAAGGCATACAAATACACGCGAGTACCCCAAACTGTTTTACTCACTCACTCACTCACACTGTGCTACTCTGGCAATTTTGAAACCATATGCAGTTGTATGTATGTATGTATGTATTTCTACGGTGTATATGGCGTACACTCTCATCGATAGAACAATATTGTTATTGTTGTATCGATGAGAGTAATAATAAAGAGTAAAAAGTTTTTAACTCGTTCTTGTATTGTTTTACTCATGTGTATCGAAAAATGTATTAATTGTTGTTGATGTTGTTGTTCGTGTAATAATGCGAAACAAAACTAAAAGTCGTGTACAAAAACAATAATAACATCAATAATAACAATGAAGTAAACAACACATATAAACAAGTGTAGCAACATGCACACACACTTGAACGCATGCATACGTATGTATATGGTTTTTTCTTGTTTAATGACTCGTTATACACAGGCATACCTATACACAGCGTATGTATGTATGTATTATAACAGAATGATTTATGAATGTCTGACAATTATTTGCATTGTGTGTTGTGCGTTGTGTATTGCAACAATACAGAGTATAAAATGTATGCCAGTGAAAAAGGAAACAACAAATGCTGAATTCTGATTTTATAGGGAGAGAGAGTAACTGACAATTCGTCAAGATTTTATTTCGTAGAGCTTAAAGAATTTTTAAAGGTATTCTCGTTTTGTTTTCTCTCTTTTTTTGATTTGTAAACAGTAGTTGTAAAATCAGTGCCAATAGTAAAGTGCAGTGTGGCTGAATATAAAATGAAATGAAATTTTTTTTAATTCAAAATTTTGTTTTTTGTTCTTAAGCATACATTAATCATGAGGCATTTTTAAATACCTTACAGAAATTGTAAAAATAGACTGTATTTGGTAATGTAATGATAAGGAGAACAGACTCAACACGTCTTTTTACTTGCCACATACATAATATATTACGGGACCACATTAGCTCCTTCTAAGAAGAATTTTAGCAAGTCCTGCAGCTTATACTTTTGATAACCATAACCTCAAATACTCCTAATGCTGCACAGTTGGTGGCCAAGTGTTCCATTGACTTCTCTTATTTTATAACAAAAGCTGCAGCTACTAGTCTCGGATATACTCACACTGTAGAAGTGCTTTTTTCACACACATGACCACTACTTGTAATCCATACTTGTGAACCGTACTTGCATAGCATAGTTCGAACTTTAAGCCTTGAAGTTTGTTATTTCACTACATATTCCTCTGCGATGGATGTTGATAATTTCCTCTTCTCTCAATAAGAGGAGACCTCTGTTGAGCTCAAACAATCTGGATTATATAGTGGAAGCCCCATATTTTGTCAATACATAGTTGGTGTTAAAACTGAACAGATAAGATAAGCATTAGCGAGTTTAGTGCGAATATTGCTGACAGTCTGAATGACAACAGGCGACTTTATCGGTTGGTTTAAACTCCGACGTACTTCACGCAGCACAAACATTAGCACTTGAGGAAATCCACTATATGTGTCACGTAATACAGCATCATAAACGCACATTTGCATATTCACAACAGTGTTCGAGGAGACAATTGCTTTAATATCTCAGAAGATATTCAAAGAAAATATATGCAAGCTGTAGTTATGTAACCTCAAGAGAAAGCAGAAGAGCAGTTACGATCATGTAAAGAATGAGAGAGAATGAGCGTAGGTAGGAAACACATCACAACACTAGGTGAACATATGCTTTTAGACCGTGATGTCTAATTGCGAATTGCATGATTGCACGGTCAACAGGTTTTGTTATGCAGTCGTCGTAGTCTAGTAGGTAGTGTGTTCGCTTATTAGACGTAAAGCCCGGGTTCGAGCCCCAGGCCAGACATCAAAACGAAATATGAAAAAAAAAAATATTTCTTCGGCGACTTCCTCTCAGCAGATTCCTGGCAAAAACTCTGAGAGTAAATAAACCTGCCATGAAAGAGTTTCTCAAAATCTGTCGTTCGGAGTCGATGATAAACTGTAGGTCCCGCCACTCAAGTACAAAATTAAGGCATACAACAAGAGTGGTGTGAGAATCTAGGCCGTAATCCTGATTGAAGGGTTGTAATGACCAATTATGTATGTATGTGTGTACAGATTATGTCTGGCCTTAAGTGATTTCGACAATATCTGCACCGATTTTCAAATGGCAGATAATCCCCATGGGTCCAAACTGGTCGTGTGAAGTTGACACAGCGATTGATTTCGAATACGATTGATTCAGCGAAGAATGTCGTGCATTAGAACAGGGTTTTCTCTGCAGAACAATTCTTCAAAATTTATTTACCAAGATTCTTTGAATGCTCCATAACTGATTGTTGTGCTCGACTTCATGGCCCCTGTGATACATAGATACACATGCAAACCTTTGTACTCTACGCTAAGTCTCGAAGTTTAATTTTGGGGCTCATATAGCTGAATAGATCATTCCTAGTAGGAATTGTAACATAAAACTCTCCACCTCGATAATATATACTGCATTCCATATATCCTGGTAATCTTCAGATTGTATAGACGTATAGTATGCCAGAGTGACATGTCTTTTAGTCTCGTTGTGAAACTAAAAATAATTGTAACGGAGTGAACAAACACAATACGAACATTTGATTCCTATTGCTTTAATGAAAACAAACAGTCTCCATTGAATACTTTTGGCTTATACTGTATTTATTAAAAAGAAATAAAAATAACAAACATACGAATTCATATCGAATATGGATGAGTAGCCAAGGCTAAAAAAAACTTGTGATGATGACTGGTTGTTGGACTAAGCTGACTTCGCTACGTTTGTTCGTTCGTTTGTACTGTTACATTTACAAAAAACAACAAAAACAACAATAATAATAATACAATACAACACAAAAAACTCTATCACTCTCTCTCTTGTCATATGTTTTATAACCATAAATGGAACGACACATCTGTTGCCAATGAAAGCTAGAGAGAGAGAGAGAAAGGAAAAAGGAAAGCAAACATATTGTTTTTAACGTGTGTGAGTGTGTGCGTATGTAACAAATATAATATATCTCTTGGTATGTATGTATTTGTGCATGCATATTTGAAATGGCCAGTATATGTTCATATTTACATATCGAATGATGTGTTGCATCATCATAATCATCATCATCATAGCTTGGTATCGATATGGACATCAGAATCAAAGTCTGCAACAGAATCATGCGAAAAAGAAAAATATTTTTTGTTTTCCAACAAAAAATCTCTACAAAATGCCGTTATATTTTCTTTTTTAAGGATCTCTTTCGTTTTATTTTATTTCATTTTTTATTTGTCGCTGTTGTTGCTACTATTGCTGCTGCACCATATCGATTGATGATAAATTTTTTAAAACGTTAAACAGCATTGTCTTTAAGCGAAATGGAAAAACAGCGGAAAATCATGGAAAACTTTTTGCTTTTTTTTAGCTCATATGTAAAGGAGTACATAAAAGGTTTTTTTCTCATTTACAAACCGCCACTCAGGCTAGGGTAACAGCTGTTCAATAGCTCTCATCATGAGATCTGAATGGGGTTGTTAAATACGGTGGTAGTTTGTGAAAAATTGTCGCAGACTACTTTAAAAAGGATCGATTGTTGCAATCAATCAAGAGGCCATCAAGTTTAAATATCACTGAGCGTGCAGTAAGAGCAAGATGGTACACGCATTATAAGGAAATACAATGAAATCATATGTTGTATTTGTACAATTTTGAAAATGTTTTAAACCTTCCAGAAAAATCACCCTTTTATACTTTAGGCACGTGAGTGTGTGCGTAAGTGTGTATGTGTATACATATTCTCATCAATTTTTTTAATAATAAACAGCAACGAGAGTACCGGCCATAAATATTGAGGTCATTGGGTTAAAATGAATGAATGAATCTGTGGCTGAATGGTTGATTATTGTGGTTTTAAGTTGTATTATCGGCCTTTAATGATGGATTTCATATTGCCAACTGAAAAACATTTTTTATATTTTCATCTTCTTCTTCTTCTTCTTCTTGTCATTTGTCCATTGCAAGGATTCAATCTATTATTGGTTGTCATTTAAAGGCTTATAATTTTTGCATTACTTTTCAAGGACGATGCCCCATGGCTTATGAAGAGATAATCAATCTCCATTAGGATACGTTGAGAAATCCATTATAATGACACGAAAGAACGGTTCTATAGGATTGCAATGGTTTAATATGTCGCTGTATAGGTCGATACTTTTTGATTTGAAACCCATTATGACCATGAGCTGATAATCTCTTCTGTATTAGTAGCGTTTATATGTAGGGGTACTAAAGTACAGCAGTCAAACGATTTATTATTTTCCCGTAGTCTGTACATAGTTTTCTTTTTATGCCTCTTCCTCAATCCTAAGTCCCTGGCAAACCTTAGGATGCTCCCACAAGTTCCAGGTATTGTTCTTTGATTCGTTTTCCTCATTACAAAAACTTCTTTATATTTTAAGCAAATATTCCTTCCGAAAGCTGATTACTATTCTCTGTCCACTCCTCGATAGTCTGAGGCCAAAACCCAAATGGTTTTTCCTTTTTTTAATTACGCAGTAAAAGTTTTGATTGTCAAGAATCCATCTGGCTTGAGAGGAGTTTCTGCGTTTCTCTCTATTTCCGGTTTCTTCCATTTCCACAGACAATTTTTCGCTGCACTAGCAGGTGTGAAAGCTCCGAACTTCCCTAAATTCCTACATGACGTGAGATGATACAGCTACTCGACCTGCACATCAGCATAGCCCTTACTAATCTCACATTCATCTTATAGAAGGTAAGAGTTCGGACAGTAGCCTGGTCTATGTACTTCTTGTCCCAGCATTTTCTGCAATGGATAGAACACTTGGGTTTCGTATACATATTACACTTTGGGACCGAAATTCCCTCCCTTTTTCCCCAATTTCTCTTTAAGTCACGCGTCCATCGCAGAATGGTTCCTCCTTAAGAGAGAATATAGTTATTCTTCATTCAGTCTCATTTATCCAGTGACATTGCAATGCATTTTCCAAAATCGTAGAGCTTACTGGTCCTAACAACCACAATCAAGTTCTGTCGGTTAGCGATGTCTAATTGTATCCTACACTGCAATCCAATTGAGCCTCTACAGGCGTTGTATGTTAGGCTCTTATTGCCTCGGTTATACCAACGGAAGCTAGAGTCAATATTTTTTAAATTCGTTTTGCCTGCAAAACCATGAGGCCAAAGGTCATAATTCACCTGACTATTCTGGTATACACACAATCCACAATTCTGATCAAGATTTTGCTGCTTCTACATATCATTATGTTGTGGATCGACTCCCTTGGAATGCTTTATATATGAGTCCTTCATGTCGGTTTCTTGTCCAGTATTACCTGCAGTTAATATATCTTTAAATTCCGTGATATCGCCTGACCTAGCAGTGGAAAATTTGTTCCACATAATTTTCATCTGAATATTGTTCTCAAGTGTTTCTGTTTGCGACTACACGCACTTCAATTGATTTTTAAACTGAATTATTTAAATTCGATAATAATTTTGGCTTACAACGATAATGTAATCATAACCACCGGATAATAATTACATAATTATAGGGGCGTTACCATTACAGCCTACCTTAAGGCACACAAATAAACACGACATTTTGAAAAAGAACTGAAATTAAGCCTAAGCACACACGATTATTTTCTACTTCTTTCCGTTTCAATAATTTCCTTAATGTGTGTAATTAGGCGTGAATTTTATAGTTTTTTAAAGTATATTTTTAGGTTTTTAATTTCAATATTCATTGATTTATTAAGCAATTTTTGAAGACTGTTTGTGACAGTTGATGAATACAAAAGAAACAATTTTTCATTAAACTAATGAAGTTAGTGGCAGGGTAGAGTAGTCTTTTATTTTCTGTAATTGATGTCAAATATTACCGTAAGGAAGAGAAAAAAAATATTGTAAACATTTTTTGAAGGCCTACGAGTCTACGCTGATAGCCCCATAATATTGGAGCAACATTCGTCATGTTATCTTCAAAATACCGCCTAAAATGTACTCTGAATTGGTTGAAAACTATGCTATAACGGTCAACTGCTGCAACCAAGCCAGAGGCGGCCATAGCATTGTATTTCGTAAGTTGTATTAGTAGAATTCAGGCATTAGAATGATACAAAAATATTACATCATACATGCTGTGTGTGAGGGACACTTTAAACTCGACTTTGTGCAACCGATTTGTGAAGATTTTGCCCCTCAGAGTCAAAAAAGCCTACAGACTTCCATCGGGTTATTTTATTTGTTTAATATCAGAGCTGAGAGCACTCGTCTATTAAGCCAAGACACCAACCACTTTTCTATTTACTTAAGAACAATACAAACTTTGCCATGACAGGCAACTGGCTTGAAGTCCGTCCCATAATCTGAAATCAATCAGGGAGTGAGTCCAATTTATTACACTCGAATCTTCAGTGGGTGGCGTGAGATGAATACTTCGACTGTTCCCCTAATTGCGGTGACTGCGTGTGGTTGCTTGTACTTGGTTTAGATTAAAATGGCTTGGCTAGATTAACGTTAGACTAGGGTGTAGTAGACTTATCATTTGCAGCCAGATGACATATGCTCCTTCCTTATAGCATCGATGGAATATGCTGTATGTAAGTCAAAAGACTTGTTAACATATCTCTGCTATTTCTTCATCTTTTGTTGTCACATTTTGTTCTTCTTATTCTTCTTCTTCTTATTCTTCTTCTTCTTCTACTTCTTATTCTTCTACTTCTTATTCTTCTTCTTATTCTTCTTCTTCTTATTCTTCTTCTTCTTCAACTTCTCATTCTTCTTCTTCTTCTTCTTCTTCTTCTTCTTCTTCTTATTCTTCTTATTCTTATTCTTCTTCTTCTTCTTATTCAGAATTCATTTAATTAAGCACTTACAACTGCAACAACCTTTGCCTTTTTCTTACTGCTTGTCTTGCCTTGCTTTATATGTCTTCGTTCGCAAGTTGTTTGGCTCCATCGTGTGAAAAGTTTAAAACTGAAGAAAAAATTTAATTTCCACCGAAAGGAAAAAACAAAATTGAAATAAGCAAACGAACGACCAGCCGACCGATAAAGCCTTCATTAACATTTTAATAGCAAGACTGACTGGTTGGCTATGGTTCTTGTCATTGCTTGCTGCTGTTGCTAATGCAAGTACACTTTACACACGGAAGAAATGTAAGTTTGTAGGCAATTTATTGTTGTTGTTGTTGTTATTATTATTATACTTGTTATTTAAGATATTAACACTATGATGTTATAGCTGTTGTTGTTGTTGTTACTCATTACTAATACTATTACTTGTTGTAGTCGTTGTAACTATGTGGTGTTTAACACCATATCAGGGCATTAATTAAATACAAGCGAATGAGTAAATAAGCAGAGCACACATATACATACACATTGACACAGGCATATCACATGTGAGTGGGTGGTAAATGAAGAGATCGAATGACAACAACAGCTTAAACGAGAAAGGCGAATGAGACGGTTAATGGAAATTAGAAAATTATTCCCCACGCATTTAAGTACGAGTGTATGTGTGTGTGTGTTTGTATTTTGTGTGTGCATATTACGAAGAGATTCATTTGTAAAACAGTTATTAAAGTTCTCTATCACACACGCATACACACTTTAACAAATAGCAATAATAATAAGCAACTACAGTGGGTGATAAAAAAAAATTACTGCAGAGTGTAAAATAATCTTATTAAAGGTTTTAAAGTCGCCGTGGTCTAGTAGGTAGTGTGTTGGCTTATTAGACGAAAGGCCCGAGTTCGAATCCCAGGCCAGACATCAAAAACAAAATACAAAAAAAGTATTTCTTCGGCGACTTCCTCTCAGCAGATTTCTGGCAAAAACTCTGAGAGTAAAAATTGCCATGAAAAGCTTCTCAAAAAATCTGTCGTTCGGAGTCGACTTTAAACTGTAGGTCCCGCCACTCATGTATAAAATTAACACACACATCATGAGTGGTGTTGAGAAGCTAGGCCGTAATCCTGACGAAGGGTTGTAATGGCCAATTATGTATGTATGTAAAGGTTTTAAAGGTAATGAAATGGATGGTGGTTTGCAACTGGTTGAGGATACTGGTGCTGAAGTCTTTTAAAATAATTTCGCAATAGAACTGCATTATTTGGTTTACAATTGCAACTCATTTTAAGCGAAGATATTTGCATTTAAGGAGCCTTTAATCAGTTATTAGAATTTTTTCTTGACTTACAGCTTGAGGGTAGCCCATCGGCTCGTTCTGAAGTAATTTACGGCTGTTAGAACAGTCCCTGAACCAAATCGAATCTTTCTCTCTTGGATTCTAAGTCATAAATGAAAGGTTGCATGAGTCCTATAAGGTCCCGTTGTATTACCAATAGTACGTATGTATTTTGTGATTCCATTGTCATTCCTGGTTGGTATTTCTGTCAATAATTCTTTGCTTTAGGTCTCCCAGTAGCGCATAATAACAGAGCAGATGTTCTTTCTCGTCATTACAGTTTCTGCAGAAGTCGTTGTAAAATATTCTCAGACTTCAGGTTGAATTTTTCAAGATGGACCTTAGATTAGGTTAGGTTAGCGGGTAGCATGCCATCCACTGGCAAGTTCGCTCTGTGGCCATATGGCCCATTGTGTTACCCAGTGTGAGGTAAACCCCTTGTCATGATCTGTTAGTGGTGGTTTTGAACCACCACGAGCTCCGAATGAAACCGGCCAGTTCGCTTAGTGGCACGGTCGCCGTTATGCCCAGAAACCGATGACGTTTTATCTGAAGTGCAGTTCGCTCTGCCTGAAAGGTGTTGTACTGATTCCGTTTTCTCTATCTTATCGCAGCCTCTGCAGTAATCCTGGTGGAGCAGACCGAACTTGTCAGCGAAATTGCCAATAGCACAGTGTCTCGTTAGTATTCCTGTTAGAGTTCGAAACCGTCTCTAGTTGAACTCAAGTAGTTTCTTGGATTTCCTGCTGTCCACTGCTGGACACAGCAGCTCAAGATGAATTTTATTCTGTGGCCAGATATCGTGAAGTCAATAGCGAGATTCTTAGATTTTTGCATCGTTTTTATGCCCTCAAACCGACTTTGATTGTTACTTTTCTGTAAAGCCAACCATCAAGCAATTATAAGGTAGGAGTGAATTCGTTTGACTACGAAGTGGTGCAGCTAGTATAGATTTTTGTTTCGATATAGCATTGTGATGGGTATTCCGTTATTAGTGTGAATGTTGCAGTTGCATTCTTTTTATGGCTGCTTGCTGCACAACATCCTCACAACAATTGGCTATAGAGGTAGCTATGGCTCTACAGTTTTTCATATATTTTCCTTAATTTTATTTTTTTTTTTATTTTACTCTCTTTACCTTATTTTTTATGTAAACTTTTCATTTCATTATTATTATAACAAAATTCTACTGAATATTTAATACTGTAACACAATTTTTGCCCACCACTGTAAGAAAAAAACGTTAAATAATCTCTGGCAACACACGTACAGTTTTTTTTTGTTTTCGTTATTATCGCACAGCAGCATTTTTTTTAAATACAGTTATAGTCTCTCATCCCAAATGCAATAACAACTAACGAACAAGACTATACACACACTGTGTGTGTGTGTGTGTTTATAAACATGCATATGGGAGAGACAGCGAGAGAGTATGAGACGGTGGCATTTAAATTGTATAAGGAAAGAAACACTTGTTTGCTTAAACAAATAAAAACAAACCACGAATAACAACGATGGCAACAACAACAACATCGACAATCTAACAGGCACACACAGAAATTTACAAATTCTGCGGTTGTCTCTTGTCGTCATCATAATCACTAGCAACGGCAACAGCAATGGCAATAATAACAAGCCAAGTAGTATTGCATCAGTATTCTTCGCATTGCTAAAATATGTATGACGCCATATAGTCTGTGCTCTTTTATTATGATTTCTCAGTAAATTATACTCTTTTTTTCTCTTTTTATTATGACTCTGGTTGTTTTTGTTGTTGTTGTTGTTGTTATTGTTATGGAGCAGAATATTAGAGAGAGAAAAAAAGAAAAATTCAGTTTATGTAGTCAACATAAGTTTTGTGTAAAGCTTATAACATAGTGTATACGTGTGTCTGAGTGTGTGTGGCTGGGTTAATATAATATTGCACAAGTATTCTTATAACTTAATTAAAAAAAATAGACAGAGAGCGAGAGAGAGAGAGAGTGAAAGAGAGAGAACATGAGATAGCAAGTGTATGATGCTTAATTAAATGATAGAAATCTAGAAACCAAAATTATGTTGAAAAATATTCTTTTTTTTTTGTCTGCTTTTCTAGTTTTCTTTTTATATTTTTTTCTCTTTTGTTGCTGCAACATTTTTCTTTTTATTACTGTTACCAAATCGTTTGTGTGTGCGTATGTACATATGCACACATACATTTGTTTAGATAAATAACTGATTATCATAATTAAGTCAATAGAGAGAAATTCTTACTGAGAGAGAGCGAGAGAGAGAGAGATTTTCTTCTCATAGTAAATGTGTTTAATTAATTGTGCTGCATACTTTTGGGGGCACACGTTAAGTGTTGTGATACAGAGTGTAAGTGTTTTATGTGGTTGCCATGATAAAATGATTATTTTTAGCAAAAGATTGCATTCATATGCTTCTTAAACAAGATAACACATACAAATATAAGGAATTTTCTTTCATATTTAATAAAAATATAGCATAACGGCTCATATCAATATCAACTTGTATGTAATTCGACAAAATATATCTATGTATAGTTGGCTTACACTGCACATTTCAAGCCTATAATATAGGCTGCTGAATATTAAAATGCTCTTCTCATGAACATATAGTTTCTGTGTAAGTTAAAGTTAGAACAAACGAATATACATACTTTCACGTATAAGAAGTAAAAAGGCAACCCTATCATTCTAGAATCTGCTACAGTACACCAATCAAGAAGCTGAAAAGTGGAAACTTAGAAAAAAGATTGAAAATCCAATAAAAATATCCGCAAAGCAACTAAAAGAATAATAAAAAATGACAGAATTGCTTGAACACAAAGGAAGTCACCGTTAAACCGCCGGTATTACTTTTAAAACGAAATCTTTTCTAGTTCCCCAAGGTAAAAAAAAGTTTCTAAAGGATTGTGATATTAGGAACGGTTTGCAAGTCTTTCCATTAAGTCTAATACTTCGTTGTGACAAATGACGTCACCAGAAAGAGTTTATTTTCAGAGTTTCAAGTTTCCCAAGGTAAAAAGTTGTTCCTGAAGAATTGTGACATTAGGAATGATTTGCAAGGCATTCGATTAAGGCTAATGATTCATTGTAACATGTGACGTCACCAGAAACAATTTGGTTTCAAAAGCTTTCAAGCAATTGTTAACCAGAAAATAAAGAAAACAGATTCGGAACGATTTTCTATTTAGAAATTCATTCTCTTGGAGTATGTTGGAGACAATGTCTCCGATAAAAAATATGAGTAATGTGACATAGACACATTATAGCGGACTATGCTCCTAAACATGGGAGCCTGGAGGGTAATGAAGTGGCGGACTATCAGTTGATATGCGGCCTCTTAAACCACTGTCTCCTCTGAGGCTCAGGAACGAAATATGCTACTTACTAATATAGTTCCGCCCGAACGTCCAAATCGTTTCTAAAAGCTGAATATTGGATTAACCACTTACGTTGTAGAGAGCAGAGTTCAGCCTCTGATACATACAATAGTACAAGAAGGACTGGTTTGGTGCTGCTTCCACCACGAACAAAACTTTACTAAACGGAGGATAATGCATTCAAAAACTCTCTTAATTTACATTTTTTCATATAACACAACCACCAATGACTGCAATAGTGTAATAGCAATAGTATAATAGCAAGTAATTTCGCTTGCATTCGTTTAATTTAAATGAACTTAATAAAGAAAACCACCTCTTATGCCTGACAGAATGTGGCACATTTAATTTCTAACCACCACCCTTCGGCTCAATGCATTCAAAGTAAACGTGATTTGGTGCGTAAGGCAACTTGTGGCGTTGGCTGTAGTTTTTTTTATTTCTCTTCTTCTTATTCTATTCTATAACGATTTGGTTTTTATGTTTAGCAACGCATTTTCAATGTTCTATTCATTATGCACACACACACTAGTACTCATACTTAGCTGCACGCATACACATTGCATAGAGAGAGAGAGAGGAAGGTATAGAGAGTAACAGAAAAAAAGAAAGTATTACAGTTTAAAAAATAAAAATGTGTGCGTGAGACAAGCAACTAGAAAATGTTAACAAAATTTACAGAATATTACGAGCAACAACAACAGTAACAAAAAAAACAAAACGAATGCTTTTGTTCGATACACTTGGATTAACTGGAATACGTGTTATACTCTCAGTCTCTCTCTCTCTCTCTCCCACTCTCTGGCTTTAATGTTTTGTTCCTATTCAAGTATGTTTTTCAACCATACAACTGGCAACAATTTAAAGAAAAAAATGGAAGAGAAAAAACCACTCACATATTTGCATGTGTGCGTGCATGTGTATGCATGTGCATGCAAATGCAAAATGTGTTGAGTATTGCTGTTCGTTGTTTTACGCATTTATGCCTCAGCTGTTTTTGTTGCTGCTTCTGCTGCTGTTGCTATTAATGTTGCTGGTTATTGTTGTTATTATTGCGTCAGCATGCTGAAGTTGTATTACTTGTTGTCGCACTTGTTTGCTGCTCTGTTGTTACAATAATAATGTTTTCTACAGATTTTCAATTTGTTTTCTTTTTTCTCTGTCTCTCTCTACCTCACTCTCTCTCTCACACTCCGATTTTTGCCTTTTGTTGTGTTGTTTCTGTTGCATTTAATGATGATTGCATTTAAGTGCTTGGCGTTGGTGTTGCAAACAACAATTGCAGCAAGGAAAACAATAGCAGTGACAACAAAACAACAACAACAACAACATAAAAGGAGCAAACAAATGTTAAAAGTACATAATAAATTCTTAACTAAAATGCATTAAATTTGTTGTTATTATTGTTGTTGTTGCATTGAAATTTGTATGAATGAAGTGTAAAAAGGAAAGGGCAGAACAATATGTGAATAAAGAAGAATAACACCCGATATTGTACACCCACCCCTTTGAGAGGGCCTTTTTGTTACAGTTGGAAAGCTTAAAAGAACAAGTTTTTTAACTTTTCCTGCAATAAAGGCCTTCAGGATGTGATGAAGGGAAAGATATTCCGTCGAATATTAGATTTTTGGACGTGAAGTTCGGTTACATGGTTCTTTAATGAAATAATTCCGCGGTAATATTTATTGTGATCAGACAACATACATACATATGTACATACATAATTGGCCATTACAACCCTTCAGTCAGGATTACGGCCTAGCTTCTCAACACCATTCATTTTGTGTGCGTTAATTTTATACATGAGTGGCGGGACCTACAGTTTAAAGTCGACTCCGAACGACAGATTTTTTGAGAAGCTTTTTCATGGCAATTTTTACTCTCAGAGTTTTTGCCAGAAATCTGCTGAGAGAAAGTCGCCGAAGAAATACTTTTTGTATCTTGTTTTTCATGTCTGGCCTGGGATTCGAACTCGGGCCTTTAACTTAAGTTAGGTTATGTTAAATTGGCAAAGAGCATGGCTTACTTGAGTGCAATAAAGTCGCATTGGGACAGCGATAGCACCTATTCTGTCATTAATTCGGCATTGATTATTCTCTGCAAATGTCCATTCGGCTCAAATCAGCTTTGGCTTGACATGTTCTGACAATTAATTCTGGGTCTCCAAGAATTCTTTGTCGCAAGTTTACAAAAACGTCACAAGGAACAGTCATTTGTGGTTTCCACTTCTTTGTCGCCATTGATGTTTCTGCAGAAGTTGTTGTGAAGTATTCCCAGCTTTCGGGCATAGCATCCAGAGCTCTGGGTAGAATTTTACACAAAAATCAGGTTGAATTTGATCGATGGCATATGTTGTTTGTTGGCTTTGACGTCCACTGTGGTTTGTGACTTTTGCGCATACATACATTTGCGGCTTAAAAGGAAGCCCACAAGAGAAAGTTTAACGATGTTAAAACCCTCAATATTAGTGGCCTGTTGGCGTCAACTTCACCGTAGACGAATGCGCTCCCTCAAACCAGTATGACAGAATATCAAATGTGACATGTGCAGTGTGCGCCGTTCAGTTGAAACTACTTGTCGATGATGTTCCGATCATCCGATTCATGTGGAAAGAAGTGGTCTCAGGTCACAAAAATGGACCGAAGATGCCATCGGCCCAAAAGCCACACTAATCGGAGACATTTTTCGGGATGTATTGGACTTTACTCAGCAGATTGCTGGCAAAAACTCTGAGAGTAAAAATTGCCATGAAAAGCTTCTTAAAGAATCTGTTGTTCGGAGTCGACTTTAAAACTGTAGGTCCCGCCACTCATGTATAAAATTAACGCACACAACATGAATGGTGTTGAGAAGCTAGGCCGTAATCCTGACTGAAGGGTTGTAATGGCCAATTATGTATGTATGTATTGGACATTATACAGTAATGGGCCCCATCGCTGAACATGATTTTTTCAATGAAAATTAGGCTCATTTGCCCATTGCTTCAGAGCTCATACAGCAAACACAGGTCGTTCCCTTTGCTTGGCCATGGTTATTTGCCAAAACAGACTGCATAAATGGCAACTAAGTAGACAGATGTAACTTCAACAAGATGGGCCGTTATCGACCATCAAAGTTTGTATCAGCTGATATTGAACAATTTATGCGAGATGCGGAAGTGTGATGTGATTTTAAATGTAAGAAATTATCATCAACAATAAGCTGATCCTGTCTCAGAGATACATTTTCAAGCCAAGGAATCATTGAAACGAATTGAAGTACAATACCAGTGATGCTTAATCTACTTTGAGGTTGTAATGAACTCATATGAGTGTGTCGACAAAGAAAGATCGTAACTTGGCTATACAAAGTATTTCTTATTATGTTTAATAATGGACAACGATGGACATTGTCAAAGGCAGTGTGTTTCAATTTTGCTCCACGCAATTGCCGTCGTTAAGAAACTAGTGAAGCAGAAAACAGGGTATTCTGTCATAATGAAAGCAATGACCAGTAATCACTCAAATAAACTTACTGTTGGAAATGGTAAGAATAGTAGTCAGCAGTTAGTAGTGAAATGTACATGCTTGTGTTTAAAAAACGGCAATTGAAATGCCACTGGCGTAGTAAAAAATTTCTGAAAATTGTTTTCTCTCGCATGCAACAAATAAATCTTTGAAGTTTTTTTTTTAAATACGGATTTTCTCTTGTTGTTGTTGTTGTTGCTGCTATAAAAGAATTGTTTAATCTTTTATGGTTTGCAATATTTGAACTTTGTACTCATATTTCAAGTAATTTTTAATCGTGTTTTGGACTATTTTTGTGTTATTTTTTCGTATTTTTTCTGTTTCAATGCAAGTAAATATATTCTCTTGCACTCATGAAACTACATCCGTTACCAATAAAGCCGGTTTTTGTTGTTCTTTTTTTTTTGTACTTCAGTTATTCGCAAAAACATGTTACCGATAACGAGGATATTCAAAAAAAAAGCTAAAATCCGAACAAAATAACGAATTTCAGATACCCTATGATTGTACACAATCTATTGGAGAAAAAAAGTGAGATTTTGTAAGTCAAAAAATCCTATTTTGAGGGCATAAAAATTGGTAAGATTAAGACGATTAAAATAATACATTCCTAGGCGTGTTTTCAGTATGTTAACCTCGCTACCAACCAAATATGTTGACAAAGCTGAGACCACAATTTGTCCTTCCTTCGATTCTGTTGCCAGCTCTGACAGCCTGACTTTAGATTGTTGCGAAGAACTATTTTATCGGCGAATACTGTACTGAAGGCCTTGTAAGCTGAGATATTTTACGTTGTTATAGCAGCTCTGATCGGAAGCCTCTGTGTGAAGTTTACAGAGGCCATTTCTATATACAAGCCTGAGCTATCAACTGAACTTTAACAATAATTTGCCGTAGAAATCAGAAATTGGGAACGAAGGTACTCATTAGAACCATTATGGGTACGACTAATCTGAGAGATCAAAAAGCTGGCAAGCCAAGTAACAGATTATAAGGCAGCGTTTTAATTTTATTTTTCTCTCGATAACTTCGTATGTGTGAGTGCACTTGAAACCGTATGGCAAGTTGTTTGTTGTTCTTATTGTTTTATTCACTTCCTTTTACAATTTCCAACACCGTTAGTTTTTAATCAAGTTTTTATTGTTTTTTCTTTCCTTTACTTTTCGGTTTTTTTTCCTGTTTTTCCCGTTTTTTTTTTTTGAAATTTTAGCAGAATTGGATTTGAGCCCAAAATTGGTGGCTGTGGCAACATGGCAGAAGAAGAAAAATCGCAACCATTTTTTTTATTGTTATCAATATTTAGTTGTTGTTGTTTTTGCAAGCCGTTTTCAAAATGTAGCAGCAGAAGCATAAATAAATCAAAGTGGACGACAGTTTAGAAAAACGAATGTTTTTCGCGATTTCGGTTCTGTGAGTAAATGACCGATTGTGAACACTCATCCCCAGCAATTGTTAGAAGGGGAGACAAGGAAGCACGAAAGCATTGAAAAGGGGTACACTTTAAGGAAAACAGAAAAAAAATTAAATTTACATGCAATGCTGCAGTGACGGGATGTGTTGGTTAGAATGCTTGGGTGCGGAGTTTAAATTTACACGCAACAGACAGTTCTGCAGAGGAAGAAACGAATTATAATCGCAATCACTCATTAAAACATGTGTCTGAAGCTAAATTCGAATAATGAAAACCAAAGACGCAAACCTACACTTTTATCAGCGCCACTTCTTGCCTCTTACAGGGTAAACTTTGCTATTAACAGAGCACTGTTAACTGTTTAACAGCGGCAATAAGTAGATTATTCTTTTATTTTGCAATTATTGCAGACTATTGGCATCAAATTTAATTCAATCATTATGTTCATTATTATTTGTAAATAAATAGAAGGTTGCTGGGGGATTTTTTCGAATCTCAAAATAATTCCAGTTGTGCCACGAGGACCAAAGAGGACCATTTGGACTGCCATTTGCATATAGTTGGGTAGGCGTACTATTTCTTATATACTCCTAAATGTCCACTGGTCCTCTAGAGAATATAGAATCGAAAAAATTCATAGTTTGAGAGCCAATTTTCTCAATACCTTATCACTTTATATAAGACTATGTTGCTGATTATATTAAGATTCCTTGGAACCTTCCTTTGCATATATAGTAAGTACCCTTAACCTAGAGTATTTCCCAAAATTAGCTCCTAAACAAGTGGGCCTGTTCAGAAGGATAGTGTTAAACAGTTAACAGTGCTCTGTTAAGAGTAAATTTTGTTCTGTTAACGCCAAATGTGGCGCTGTTAAAAATTTATGGATAACGTCTTGGATGTTCAAATTCGAATTTATCTTCACACACATCATCAAAACCAGCCAAGCCAAGATCATTCACTTTTCCGTTAAGGCTGGCCATAATTGTGGCCATTTTAACTGAATTGTTTGCCTGGCTCTCATTAATTGTTGAGCTAGTAGAGATTATTAGGTTATAGAATCAGGCACAATACCAATCCACATGAAGTATAAGTGCTTTCAATGTCGAAAAAGTCACTATTTGTAGTGGATTTTGGTCGGGGGCATAATCGCTCCATATTTTTTTTTGAGAACAACAGCAAGCACTATGGGACGATGATTATCAACTTCTTTTGGCCGGAATTGGATGATTTGGACACCAACGACGGGTTGTTTCAACGGGACGGCAATACGTGCCATATAGCTCATGCCACATTAGCGATTTGACTGGTCTCCGAGAGCGAGCGATTAGTCCCCATTTTCTCATGAGGTTTTCTCATGTCGCAAGTGTACTTGAATGAGCCACAAGCCATAGTGCCAATATTAGCCTTGCTAGCGGTTATATTCACCGCGATTTATGCGCCAAAGTCATGGAAAAGTGGACATTTTGCTGCATTCCACCCAGAGAAGCTTATCTAATTCTATCTAAACTGTCTTTCAATTTGTTTTACTTGTATAAACAATGGCGCAACGGCCTAAGCAGTTAAAAAAAACAAAAATTTTCTTTATGATACAATGATTACGTTACAGAACGTGTGGTACCAACAGGATGGAGCACTCCTTGCAACCGCGATTCTGAAGGCTTTTGACTGGTCTAGATGACTGTATGATTTGATCATTGTAGACTTATTTTTGTGGGACTTTTGGAGTAAACACAAGTCCATGGCAAGAAGTATTGGACTCTTGAAGTCATCATAGAGAATATGCTTGAGAATGCAGGAACCTAGCGCTGGCAATTATGGTAAACGTGCATGAAAGGCTTCGTATTGTTACGATTTTATTGTGTTTAATTTGTGTTTTAATTAAAGTTCTTTATTATTCGCATAATTCTGTGTGCCACTGTTCACAACTTGAGTAAACAACAACAATTGCTTTTCTTTGTTATTCCTCTGTTTATACCCATTGCATAAACAATAACAATCACTAAACAATTGTTCGACAGATCTTTGTAACGGAGATCTTCAAACCACGATTACTCTATTCAAATGTACAGCGTCTTTACACAAGACTAACTGAACTTCACTAACTGCAGTCGCCTGCTTTATCTTGCCTTTTATATGGCAGGGTAAACAGTCTGATGAATGTTGAAGATGAACGTTCATGACTTCACCTTCTCGAAATCTCTATAAATGTTAACATCGTTGTTTACGTTTATTATTGTAGTGTTGTTTGTGTATTTTGTTTACATTTATTCTTGTAGTGTTGTTGGCATATTTTTGTTTACTTGTTTACCATTTTTTACTGGTGTTTGTTGCTATATTAAGTAGCACGATAATTTGTAGACAGGTTTGTTTACTGCATTGTTTTGTTTTTGTAGCTTTTGTTTATAATTTTCGTTTTTAATTTTCGTAACAGTATTATAAAAATTTATTAAAAAAAAATTGCCCGCAAAGGAAATATTCTCTTAAAGGAGATGAGATTTCCTTTCGCTTAGAAAAGCATTTTCAAATTTTATTTTTATTTTTTCTCGAAAAATCTCTGATAAATTATTGTTGCTGCTGATGCAGATCCTTATTTTCAGTTTGTTTATCTTTTCAAATAAACAGTTATCGTGGTAATTTGTTATTCTCTCTTTTTTCATTCTCCTTTCGTTTTTTTTAACAAATAAAAGCGAGTTTTTCTTCTTTTTTTTCCTAATTTTTCTCCCTTTTTTTGGATTCCGTTTTTTAGTTTAACACGTCGTGTAACACACACACACAGAGTCAAATTTTTTTACTTTTCCTTTTCACTTTCAGTTCATCTCTCTGCTGTCCGCTCTCTGGCAGTATGTAGGATGGGAAATGTGAAAATGACAAGACAAGTTTAAGCAAATCAGTCACTGTGTGAACCACTTTTCAAGTGGACGTGATTTGAATTCAATTGAGAAAATAAGAGAGAGAAACAACCGAACAGGCAATTGGAAATTGGTATTACAAAAATGACATACAGACACACAGACACACAGAGACATAGTAAAACACACACGCACACAAAAAAAATGTGTTTCTTAGCTAAGCTGTGCACAACACCAGCAACAATTACAAGCAAATTTTTTCATATCTTCTGTGTTCTTTAACTGTCTTCTCTTTCTCTTCTATTTCTCGGCACTCCTTGCCTTTTATGTTTTAATCATTTACTTACAAATGTCCGATGGTATCGTGGATTCATTTTGATTTTTTATATCCTTTTTTGTTTGGTTTCCCTTTCTCTATTTTATTTCGTTTTCTTTTTTTTACTCGTTGCTCATTGCGTTTTGTGTAGATTTTTATCATCATCTCATCACTTTCTGTATTTTTTTTTTTATTGGATTTGTGAACCCAGGAAAATTAGAAAAATCATTTGCTAAACAAATAACACGTATTGGCCAAATGGTAATAAAAAAAAATAAAAACGGACATGAAAACATGGCAACGAATGCAAGGAACTGGTAAAGGAAAGTTTATATCCAAATGAAGGAAGAACAGAAAAAAGAAAACATATTGAAAGGAAATTACAATCATCATTGCATATACATACGAAGATGGTCACAGGGATGAAAGGGGCCATTGGGTTATGGCATTGGAATCAATTGAAATTGACTCCATCTATCGTTTATTAACTAGAGACCATACATAAAACTTATACAAACGGTCAGAGATATGGTGTGGTTAGTCAATATGAGGGCGATGCTATGAGTGACAATATGAGTGTCGTAAGCTTAAAGTGAATGTCATTTGCAGCTGAAAGTATATTTCATTGTAGTATTAATCGAGGAAGAAATTTGTGGCGATCAAAATAACCTCACTCCCACAAAATTATAGGTGTTCTCTAGGGCCAAAAAAACATTTGGCAGCCATTTTGTATTTTAAAATGAAAGTTAAATAAAGTAGGCACTTTATTCGCTCATTCGGCGGTTCCCCAGATCAGACATCTTCACCAGAGCGAAATATGAGGAAATATTTCATTTGGCGACTTTCTCTCAGGGAAGACTTCTGAAAACTCATACCGACAATTCTTTGACTTTCGTTTCGTCAATGCAGCAATCTAAAGACCATTTTTAACCCAGTAACGTGTCGAATAAGGCTCCAATCATAATACTGCATGGTCTATGGGTGTGGCAAATAGATCGACGAAGCGAGCGTCTGATTTAATTTCCAGCTCTGTGTACACTTGGATTGGTTTGAAAGCAATCAGCCCACTGTAGTTAAATTAAAACCGAAGCAGATTAGATTTCCACATTCATTTCCAGATATTTTTGCTGACGTAAAGCGAAGCCATTTCATAGTCTTCTCTTACTTTAGCAATCTTTTCAACAGCTCCTGCAATAGATTATCTGGTTGCTTATCCTTATATGGTAGTAGCCTACCATAGCAACCAACTTAACTTCCTAATTAAAAAACTACACAACAGGCAACTTAACAGTCTCACTATTAAGCTACATGGCAGCCTGCAGTACCAATTGTATACTTCTCAGCCTATTTGTACTTGCCATAGTCTTCTAGGTAGAGGTTGGGCTTATTAGACGTAAACCTGTGGCTTAAACCTTAGCCTAGGCATCTTCAAACGAAGGCAAAAACTCTGAAAGAAAATAAAAATTCCATGAAAACGTTTCTCGACATTGAGCTGCAAGTGCCGCCATTTATGGATAAAATTAACACATACACGACGTGATTGGTGTGAGAAACTAGGTTGTAATCCTGACTAAAGGGTTGTAATAATTAATTAAGTAAGTAAGTAGTACCTTGCATGGATGTAATTGCAATTCAAATGCCCAAAATCTCCATAATAAGTTTCAATTGCTGAGATGACCATGCACTGCCACATTTTCTCTAAGAAAGATGATATTTTCGTTCGTTTGTACATTGTAATGATGCTTAGATTTGATCTTATCTATTACGTTTCTAGTCTTTTCAATTTTTTTTTTTGATAATTTTGCCTATTCCTTGCATTGGACTATGTTTATGAGGATCATCATTTCTTGTATGGCCATGTTTGACTCACCATATCCGCAGCCAGATTAAAAGTGCAAGTACTTCTTTTGATTAACAATCCATATTCGTAAATGGCTGACCTTTGACTACACAAATAACACTTTAGCTGCCAGCCTTGCCAGACTAGCTCAATTTAAAGTATTGTTACGTTTTTACCTTTTCAAATCATTTAAAATATGAGCTCGTCGATTACAAATAAAATAAAAATAAATTTGTGTTTAGTTTTAAATAAAAATTCCTGATTATTCGCATAATTCTGTGTGCCACTGTTCACAACTTTATGTAAACAACAACAATTGCTTTGTTTGTTATTCCTCTGTTTACACCCTTTGCATAAACAATAACAATTACTAGGCAATTGTTCGACAGATCTTTGTAACGGAGATCTTCAAACCACGATTACTCTCTTCAAACGCACCGCGTCTTCACTCAAGAACACTGAACTTCACTAACTAACCCGTCTGCTTTGCTTTGCCTTTTATATGGCAAAGTAAACAGTCTCATGAATGTTTTTGAAGGCGAATGTTCGTGGCTTCGCTTTCTCGAGATCTCTATAAATGTAAACATCGTTATTTCATTATTGTTGTGTTTTGTTTACATTTATTCCTGTATTGTTTGTTGTTGTAATTTTGTTTACTTCTTTTCTTTCATGGTGTTTGTTGTTATATTTTTGTTTACTTGCTTACCATTTTAATGTTGAACGATGTAAAAGCAAAACAACCAATATCTAGATTTTTCATTTTCGTAACAGTATTCTCCTATTACGATTTCATTCCTTTAAATTTCTGTTCACAGCCTGTCCTGTGCTTTGCACTTGCAATTGTTCTTAACTACAATTTTTTGAAAAATAATTTGAAACAATTGTTTATGTCACTCCCTATAATTATACGGAATTCTCTTTTGGTTTTATTATGAAGCTCCTCTATTTTCCTTTTCTCTTTCTTTCGCAGAATATATTGTTCCTTTACATTGTTCCTTTAACGGCTACTTAATGTTCTTTGTTATTACTTTTGCAGTGTTACTCAAGCTCTCTCTCTCTCTCAATTTCTTTTTCATTCAATCCTTCAAGTGTATGTGTTTATTTGTACGATTTCTTTGTATGCATTGTTATATAAGACCACACTTTCTTTTAACACACATACACGTGTGCTCTTTTATAACTTTATTATGATTGTTTATATTTATTCTTATATGAGGTCTTTCATTAAGCTCTTTCTACTTTTAAATTTCAATAAAACAAAGTGTGTAAGATTTTTCTTGTGGTTTAAAAAGAACATCGTTCAAATGTTCGCCATGGCTTCTATAGATGGAAAGCATCTAAAGTGTCCAATTTTCCATGGGTTACGTTGGCTTTGAGTGCAGCCGTGGTTAGTACAACTTAAGCCAACTACACAATAGAAAGAAAAGTGAGATGTCCATGCCTCCAAATCGCTCGCAGGGAAATCCCCACAATAAAAAGACTACCCCAGAAGAAAAGTGTGATGACGATGCCCTCAAATTGATCATGCAGAATATCCAATGTGACATGACATGTCCAGCTTAAATTACATATCGTTGGTGTCCACATCATCTAATTTAGGCCCAAAAAGTTGGCAATAGTTCTCAAGGAAATATGGACAAACAGCATAAAATCCACACCAAACCTTGACTTCCTCCATATGTATTGACACTCTTTTTTTTTTTTTTTTTTTTTTTTTTTGCGGGAAGGAGGGGAAATGCTTTATGCATTCATGTCACCATACATGGTATGTCGGACTCTCCCATTAGGTATACCTCGGAACCACGGTTGTATTACTTCGAGGTGGACCCCTTTTCTGGCGGGTGTGCCAGTTCTATCATCATCAGCCTGCGTCCAGGCTCCGCTCTTCTCTTATTCCACTGGGTCTAGGTCGTATTTTTTCGTACGCAGGACATGATGCACAAATTCTCTTACTGCGTTCCAGCTTTCTCTATTGCTTATCATTTTCAGCACGACGTTTGTTGCACTAATATTTCCGATTTCAGCTTCGAGTTGCTGACGGCTTTCGGCCCATCGACGACAGCTGAAGAAAGTGTGTTCGGAGTCATCTAACGTTTCCTTCTCTTCATAGATACAAAATGGATAGCTGCATTTCCCCATGCGATGCAGGTACTCTCTGAAGTATCCGTGACCGGTCAGCATCTGGGTATGTATTGACACTCATGTATTGACACTCTTGGATCTTCTGTGGATTGGCAATGTTCCAAATGTCAACAATTTTCTTTGTTCACATATTTATTCATACAGCAATTGGGTTTCATCGTTGAATATGACTTTTGCTGATGAGAGTTACGTTCAGTTGCCAACTGCTCCAGACTCCATTCAGCGAATACACGTCGTGATCTGATGACAACTCATGAGGCACTCATATCATCGCCATAGTCTAGGACGTAGTGTGTTGGCTTATTAGGCGAGAGCCTGTGGTTCAGATCCCAGCTTTGATATGTCAAATAAAACGAATTACAAAGTCGTCTATATTTCTTTCGAGAGTAAATAGAAAATTGTCATGAAATGCTCCTCAAAATTCTTTAATTCGGGATCGATATTAAACTGTAGGTCACGCCATTCATGGTTAAAAATTACACACACACACACACCATGGGTGGTTGAAATCGTGACTAAAGGGTTGTAACGACCGATTAAATAAGTTAGGTAAGAAGCTTTAATAATATGACAGTTCTCTACTGTCAAATTTCTGTGTTCCCTAATGGAAGACCCTTGGGAAATTAAAACTCAAAGACCTCCAAAGAAAAAAAAAAGAAAAAAAACCAAGAGAGAGCAAATTGTGTAAAGTAGTCATAATTTTATAATTTTCCTTTAGAGGAAGAAAAAGCAAAAGAGGGAGAGAGATGGAAAGAGGGAGAGAAATTGCTAAAGGATGCATTTAAATCATTTTCATATTTTTCAAAACCCCGTTAAAAACTGTAATTTACGTTAGTAACGTAATAGCAAGAGAAGTAGCAAAATAGAGAGAGAGAGGGAGAGAGAATGAGAGACCGTTGAGTACATTTTCTTTTAATTTTCTTTGTATTCGTTAATGGCTGCTTCTCTTGCAATTTGAAATCATTTTTCATGACGAATTTTTTTTAATTTCAACGGCGAGCTGTTGTTTTAAGGATTTTACTGCCTCGTTGTTATGAAGTGGAAAAGTTTAACGATTACATTTTATGAAAGGGGGGGTCACTATTTGCAATAAATAAATGTGATGTTAATGCAAAGGAAGATTAATTTTATTTAACAAAACTAAGCGTTATTACTTGTTTAAGCACATACATTAGGTTTTCAAATTGAATTTATGAATTTGAGTTCTAAAGAAAGAGGCGCTACAAATACATGACCCATTACTTGCTGCATTTGTTTTTGTTGCTGGCCAATGCTAGCCAAAAATGATTATCTTCGGGGCCATATTTTTATATGTGCGCCCAACACCAATTCTTGATTTCTATGCCAACATTTTTTTCTCCCCCCGTTTTTAGTGTGTAGCTTTTTTTTAATCATTTCAGGGGGAAAAGCATCAAAAAGTTGGAAACAATTTCAGTTTGTTTGAACAACAACAAAAAAAAGCCACAAAATCATAAATTTTTCATTTGTTGCAAAAGCACTTTTGATGCCACTTTTTTTTCTGTTTCGCATTTTGTTTTTTGTTATTTTTTTAGCCACACTTGTACTGTTTTTTGCTGAAAATAGTTTTGAAAAATAAAAACTTTTTTGTTATCAGGAGATACAATTTTTATGAGGTGCAACAACAGCAACAAAAATGAAACACCAAAAAGTGAAAAGCGAAAAAAAAACTCCTGACCCGACAGATAAAGTGATTCAAAAAAAAAAAAAAAAAACTGCCGCTTACAGCAAAAAAATCAGAAAAAAAAGAAAGGAAAAAAGGAAACCAAAATTACAATAAATAAATAAAAATTATGTGTGGCGTAAAGTATACTTTTGAGCGTCAGCTTAAAATAACAGAAGCATTCTTTTATTTCTCCGCATTTTTTTACTTCTTTTTTTTTGATTTTGATTTTGTTTAAAGAGACCCGACAGTTAGGCCTAAGGTTATATTTTTACAGAAATTCTCTGGGGATGTTGGAAAAATAGTTAAAAATACAAGACATTATAAAGAACGGCATGTAACAATAAATAAAAAATGATTCCAGCTAAATAAAGTAAGAAATTAAAGCCAAAAAGTATGCAACGATTTTTGCTAATATTTAGCCTTGATGTTAGGCAACAGCATGGAGCACAAATTAAGATAGAGACAATTTAAGATATAAGACAAAAAGTCCATGACTTCTAGTCCAGAAATCCATGTATTCCTTTACTAAGACGCTCTCGTTTTGTAGCAGTGGAGGTTGTTCTGATGCCATTAGGGAAAAATTGAAAGCCTCAAAGTATGCAACGATTTTTGCTAATATTTAGCCTTGATGTTAGGCAACACTCTGGAATACAAACTGAGATAAAAACGATCAATATGAGCAAAAAAGTCCATGAAGTCTTGTATTTTCCCTCCTTCCCTAAACTGATCTAAGAGATCTAGTTTCTCATACCATTCACGTTGTGTGTGTATTAGTTTTTTATGCATGAATGGCCATACCTACAGTCTATTTCGAATGACAACTTTCACCAGGAAATTCTTGAATAATACGCTCTCGTTTTGTAGCAGCGGAATTTTTCCAAAGGCCAACAAAACTCTCTAAAAGGTCTCATTTGAAAATATGAAAATTAATAAAAAAGGAAATAAATGATGCCCTTTAAAGACAAATTGAAAGTCTCAAAGTATGCAATGGTTTTTCAAATATTTCGCCTTGATGTTAGGCAATATAAAAACAATATCAAAGGCAATGCATTAAAAGTAGACCCTAAAAACCCAGTATGAAACAATAATTAGTGGAAAACACAAATACAAATACAAGAAAAGTAGAAAGCAATTATTGTTTAACAAATAGGCCTCCTTCTGTAAATAGAAATGCACATGTTTCGACCAAACAATGGCTCTGTTGTTACAAAATAATTAAAAAATGAAAGAGCGAAAGAGAGAGGGAGAGATAAAAAATAGGGAATGTGTGTTTATAATTATAAACATTTGCCACACACAGTACATACACACATACAGGCAATAAGTATCCTTTATGGCCAAAAACTCAACAAAATTTTGTGTTTTACACAGCAGTGTGACAGAGAGCAGAGAGAGAGATGGAGAGCGATATACTTTCAAATGATGCTGAAAATAGGGGGGGAAAAGAACAAAAGAAGTGTTAACAAATTATTCAAATTACTTGCTGCATGCCACAAGGCACAACATTTTACAGTTTTAAGGAATTCTGTTTATTTTATTTTGTTTCTATTTTAACGTTTCAGGCGTTCATTTTACAGTAAGAGAAAGTGTGTAAAAGTGTTTGAGCATGAGAGCGAGGAAGAGGGAGAGGAGAGTGTACATGTGTGTGTGTGTATTTGTAATATTTCGTTTTTAATTAAACAAAATACCAACGCTAATTGCAACAAAATATTCTAAGAAAATTAGAGAAAATGAAAATGAATTGAATTAAAGAACTTAAGACCGTTATACGGAAAATGAAGGGAGTGGCTTTTAAGGTAATCATGTGCTATGATAATAATTGCTACAGCCAGTGATCTCACCTATTGGTCTGTAACTGTCACGGGCACTCGTGAAGAATGAGCATAGGCGCACATATTCCCTTTCTAACTAAACTAGTCCTATCACGAACAACATTTCATCGGAGATAGTAAGGCCCAATACTGTACTGTGAATTTTGTCACTTGTTTCGTGTGCACAGCGTACACAGTTTTCGATATGTGCCGTGTTTGTACATCCACTACTCTTTTATGATTGAAATTGAAGACTCCTATTGCTCCCACAGCATATATCAAATTCAGTCATGGTTTGAGTCATTGATTGTTGTAACCTGTTGAAGCTGAGTCAGACCACCTACATCCTTAAAACCATTGCCATGGCTAATAAATCCGAACAGGTCTTCTTTGATGTGGATTTGGTCGGAGAAACTCATTGCTTTGTTAACAATTTGGTGTCTGGTGAGTTGTGATGGTTCCTTTATACTACTTACGGCTACGAAGTGGCCCAAAAACTCTTCCATATTACAGTTGAACACCTGCAAATACTTTTGCAATGTTGTTATACAATTGCGTTTGCCATCGAAAGCTTTTCATTCCGCAGTGAACATTCGAAATTGAAATCACTTAGCCTGGGGGTACTAGCTATGACCCGTGGGTACTGGCTATAACCTCCTCTCTCACACTTTCAATTCAGTATTCTTAGCGAGAATTTTTCATAATTTTTAGGATATTCGGCATCTTCCGTGTAGCCTTTCAATCCCAAAGGATATCTGGTGGAAAGAATTTTTTTTCATTGATACAGATAGTGTAATAATCCCCTAGTAATTATGAACCTTAGCCTTGGCATGAACGATTGCTTAATGATCACTCAAAAATTCTTGTCTTCTTTTTCAGCTCTACCTAGACTACCCTACCAGATAACTGTTGATCGTAGTAGTGTTGCATTTTTAGGTAAGTTATAGCCATGTACTTATTGAACTTCCCTCGTATGTAAACTATTTTTCAATTTGAATAATCTTTTCATTCTCAATGTACATAATGCGATGATAAAATAAAATAAAAGACGCACACATTTTATGGATATTTTTCCTCTCTATGCCTGCTTTAATAAAACAAAAAATATTCAAAATCTTTCAAATGCTTGTCATATTTAATGAAAATTAAGTTTCAAAATTTAAAATCAAAATTACCCAACAATGCTCATAATCATGATCATCATTAACATCATCATCGTTATCATCATTAGTAGTACTGTTAAACACTTTTCACAAATCTATTTACACTTGTATTTACAAATACAAACCAAGGAATTTTTACCCTTTTATTCCACTTCATTTCACACTTACATCGACTTTTCTTTCATTCATCCATCAGGGCATCCATGGCATTAGCATTTGCTCTCTATATGTGTAAGGAATTCTCTCTTCTCAATTAATACCCTCTCTGCCTCCTTCCATTATACTTTACAACACAAAGTATTCTTTATTATGTCTGCCTGTTAAAATTACAGTATTTATAGTAAATACAACAACAACAACAATACGAATAATACTAATAGCAACAGCATTTAACAATTTTTGCAATTTGTTTTCAAATGTTTATTGTCTAGCGATAATTGTGTGTCAATTTTTCAACAGAATTTAATCACAACAATTTGCTTTTTATGGTAAACAATTCTTTGCTCTCTCTCTCTCTCTCTCTCTTTCTCATGTCAAACTAACTGTGTGTGCTTTCGTTATGTTTAATTTTTCTCTTTTCTTCGTTTCCTTGTTAATGTATTGCTTTCGAATTGTTTTTAATTAGAGAATCCATGCACATCAACGTAAAGGAAACTGTAAAAAATAGAGCACAACAACAGTAAATTCATTAAAGCTGGGTATCGCAATGAAACAACAAAAGAGAGAGACTGAATGAGTCAGAGTAGAGGCAACAAGTGAAGGATTTTATTCACCATACGGTTGCAAAAGTAAAAAGGACAATTGTCTTTGCAAACACAAAATTGTTTTTGCAAACACAAAATTGTATTTGCAAAAGCAAAATTGTATTTGCAAACACAAAATTGTTTTTGCAAACACAAAATTGTATTTGCAAAAGCAAAATTGTATTTGCAAACACAAAATTGGCTTTGCAAACACAAAATTGGCTTTGCAAACACAAAATTGGCTTTGCAAACACAAAATTGGCTTTGCAAACACAAAATTGGCTTTGCAAATACAAAATTGGCTTTGCAAATACAAAATTGGCTTTGCAAACACAAAATTGGCTTTGCAAATACAAAATTGGCTTTGCAAACACAAAATTGGCTTTGCAAATACAAAATTGTTTTTGCAAATACAAAATTGGCTTTGCAAATACAAAATTGGCTTTGCAAACACAAAATTGGCTTTGCAAATACAAAAGTGGCTTTGCAAATACAAAATTGGCTTTGCAAATACAAAATTGGCTTTGCAAATACAAAATTGCAAATACAAAATTGTTTTTGCAAATACAAAATTGGCTTTGCAAATACAAAATTGGCTTTGCAAATACAAAATTGGCTTTGCAAATACAAAATTGGCTTTGCAAATACAAAATTGGCTTTGCAAATACAAAATTGGCTTTGCAAATACAAAATTGCAAATACAAAATTGTTTTTGCAAATACAAAATTGGCTTTGCAAATACAAAACACAAAATTGGCTTTGCAAACACAAAATTGGCTTTGCAAATACAAAATTGGCTTTGCAAATACAAAATTGGCTTTGCAAATACAAAATTGGCTTTGCAAAAGCATAATTGTTTTTGCAAATACACAATTTGCTTTGCAAACACAAAATTTGCAAATACAAAATTGGCTTTGCAAATACAAAATTGGCTTTCCAAATACAAAATTGGCTTTGCAAATACAAAATTGGCTTTGCAAATACAAAATTGGCTTTGCAAAAGCATAATTGTTTTTGCAAATACACAATTTGCCTTGCAAACACAAAATTGGCTTTGCAAACACAAAATTGGCTTTGCAAATACAAAATTGGCTTTGCAAAAGCATAATTGTTTTTGCAAATACACAATTTACAAAATTGTATTTGCAAAGGCAAAATTGTATTTGCAAAAGCAAAATTGTTTTTGCAAATGTTGTTCTAGCATACAATCAGCATTCGAATACTTTTTTAAGTGGAAAATCATTATGATTTTAAAGAAATTTAATTTATCCTCTTTGCTTTTCCCCTGTCAAAAAGAAACTATTTTGTTTGCGGGAAATTCAATTTAAAAAGTTCAGTTTGTTGTTGAGCCCATATGTAACATATGTATGTGTATGTATGTACATATGCCCCATATATTGTTTCATTTTACTTGGTAAAGAAACATTTTAAAACGCAACAAACTTGTAAGTGTTGCCTGAAAGTATGCTCCCCAAAAAAGTATTTCTATTCCTTAAATCCATCTCAAATACATTCACATTTTCTCTTCTCTTCTTTTTTGTTGTTGCTATTGCCTTGCCGTTGTTTTCTTTTATGCCAGTTACTGTACTCATATCATGTAAGAACTCACACACATACTACACCATTATTGCGCTACTTATGGCTGTTGTCTCCATTACTACCAACCAACCATCAGCCAAAAGCATCTCAACGCGTAAACATGTTGAACTGTGTGACACATGTTTTCTGGTGAGTGTGTGTGAGTGTTGGCAAGATGTTCTTAAATGTATATGTTTACATGTTGTATAACAATTTACTTTTGTTGTTGTTTTTTTCTTGTTTACAAACGCATGAACAGCAGCAAGAGTGTCACTTTTGATGGATTTTTATTGTTTTACATGCGTGTGAAAAACGTTGGAAAAAAAAACACCAAAAAAAGGAAGAGGGTATAAGAAAAATAACGAAGAACTAAACGAAGTTTCAAATGAGCAACTTCGTCTCTCATTCCACTTACACACACACACACACACACACATATAACATTAGTTTACACAGGCTAGTTGCGTGAGGGAATTCACGTAAGAAGGAAGCCAAAAAAATAGTTTCAGTTGGAATAGTTGCTGAAACGGTTGAATCAAACCATTGGGGTACACTACACGCTAAAGATAGCAAAGGACTGGGTACTACAGCATGGTGTCAAATGGAATTCGAGTGTGACGGGTCTAAGACGGTTGCCAATTTAGACTAGACCAAGTAAAATGTAGAAACTGCAGCCCTTCGCTTACTCACCGAAGATTATCACGAATGTACTGCAACGATTTTAACGTGAAAGTTAAAGAGTGATGCACGTGCAAAAAATAAAGTTCGGAGATGATCTTTTGTATGCTCGACTCCATGAAGAAGAACTCTTAAAATGAGCAGCTGAATTCTGCTAAAAGTAATGAAATTTGTGTTCAACATGAAGTCCATTTGAAAGTTCTTTTTTAACTTACTTTCATGTGCATTTTCAAGTGGCTTTGCAAATCCCTTCTCAAGCACCTTTGAAGTACTTTTTCAAAAAACCTTTTCAAATGCTTTTCAGATACTCTTTCAAGTTCTTTTCCTTTCAAAAGTTGCTTTTCAGGAACTTTTCTAAACACCTTTTGGAATAGCTTTTCAAGCCTACAAGTACCATTAAAGTTTTCCTGCAATTCGTTTTCAAGTACTTTTTTTAAACGTTTACATTCTCTTTTAAGGTCCCATGTCTAATTAAGACTTTAAGCGGCTTTTCAAATTACTTTCATGATCATTTCAAAAACCATTTGAAGTCTTTTTCTAAGTACTTTTCCAACAACCTCCACAACTTCTTCTCAAATCCCTTTACAGGTAAATTTTAAGGTACTTTTTTAGGTACTTTTTCAGCAACCGTTTTTCAAGTAAATTTCAAAGGATCTCTCTACGTATCTGTTTCACTTGCTTCTGAAGTCGTTCCCAAGTCCCCTTTCAAATCACTCTCCAAGTGCCCACTCCAAGTTTCTTAAGTACCTTTGCACTTAAGTACTTTTTGAAATTTCTCGATAGCAGTTTTTGAATAAGTAATCGAATGTTTGTTACTCAAAATCTGGCACCAGTCGCCTTGAATTTAATGTCGATATTGTAGCCGGTACGAGTACCTTTGTTTCCTTTGATTATTCATACGCGTGACTTTAGTACTGTAGTACATCTAGGACCTGTCTAACCCAACCATAGTGTGGGTGTGTAGGGTGTAATTATCTGGAAGAAAACAAGAAACAAAAAAACAAAAACAAAGTGCGACATTAAAGGATAACAAAGTTTAATTAAATTCCTGGGCCATTTGATAAGTTTAACGTCAAACTTTTATTAGGCATGACTCTTTGGCTATTTGCCTGCCTGCCAGCCTGCCTGCCTACGTGTCTGTCTATTTGTCAATCAAGCAAACAAGTGGTCACTTGTCAATTGAAAGTTTGTCAAGAAAACAATTAAATTGGAAATAATCAAGAATGACAAAAAGGACAATAAGAACAAGAGCAGCAGGAGTAGGCTAATCAATGGGGAATACCAAAAAGACGATATCAAAACAATCAGCAGATATGGAATGGATTTTGTTTTAATTTGTATGTGTGTGTGTATTGATGATGAATTGGAGAGATTTTTCTTGGAAGAGTATTTATGCCACAGAACACGGCAACTGCGAGGACATCATCATAATTTCGAAGACATGAGTAACGTCATCATAGATGCAACTACTGTAGACGGTGATAGAAGAAGAAATCAAGAACATTGTGCAAGCCTCACATTCATAATGTGATATTAGAGGCCATTGGGAAATTAAAAATTTAAAATGCAGCAAGTTAATCTCAATTAAACTGCTACAGTGCTATATCGCTTAAGTCTGGGAGGCGGAGAGGCAGCCTTCAATCTAGATTTGGTATGAAGAATGTCATGCTACAAGACCAAGCAATCGCATACATAGAGGGTTTTCGCTTCTACCCTCTTACTTGTTTAATTGGTCATTAAAACAATTTAGTCAGGACTACAACCCAGCTTCTCACAACACCCATATTGTGTGTGTTAATTTTATACGTCAGTGGAGGGAGCAACAGTTTAAGCGTCGACTCCGAAAGACAAATTTTTCAGAAACCTTTCATTGCAGGGTTTTTGCCAGGAAAACTGCTGAGAGAAAGTGGCCGAAAGAATCATTTTATTTGTGTTTCGTTTTGTCTGAGATGGGTTTTGAACCACGGGATGTCGTCTAATAAGCCAACACACTACCACCTATACTATCGCAAATTTCATTTACGAATATGGATCGTTTAATAGCCAAAGGATACGGAAAAATACGGAAAACAGATTACAAAAGTGTTGATGCAAATCTGACTACTTTTTCTTGGATTACGGCTCCTTTGCGATGAGGAAATGAAATGGAGAAATTGGAGATCAATTGGCCATGTAAGGAGAAACGTATTACAAGTATTGCCTTACAGGGGATTCCTTAGAGCTCATGAATGATGCCTAGATATGCCGCTACCCCAGAATCTGCGGTCGGGCGGTTTTACAAGATTAGACGCTTAAATCACAGCAGCCAGCAGCTGGAATGAGTTGAGACGGCATAAAATGGTTTTGGAATTGAATAAATTATTATATCTGTCTCTCTCTTTCTCTCTTTCCCACATTTTAATTTTGGTGAAGTACTTTACTTACTAGAGTTTTCCAACAAACGTTTGCTTCAAGGTGTTAAATTTAAACTCTGCATTTCGTTTAATCAGCAAACTAGTTTTGCTCTCTCTCTCTCTCTCTCTCTCTTTCTCGCTTAAAGAAAATGAGAAACAGAGAGACAAAGAGACAATAAAATAGAATATTTGCACCATATGTGACACTCTAGTAATGTTTTATTTTCTTTTTCTCCCATAAACACATGCAAAAAGTTTTAAATTTAAAAACTACCGATAAACTCTTCACACACACATACTCATACAAATATACATGAAACTCTTCTTTCTCTCACATACAATACATAGGGTTAGTAACGCATAACCTCTGGTGCTCTCAAGGAATTTATATTCATGTGTAAGAGCGTTTGTATGTGAGTGTGTGTTGTAAGTAAAAATTATTGTTGTATTCCTTCCTTTATTTGTTTGTCTGTTTGTTGCTGTTTTTTCTCTGTTTTTATCTTGAAAACAGCGAGTGTGTGTGTGTGTTCACGTGTAAATGCTGCTGTTGGGTGTTGTTTTATTACTCACAGTGAGTAAGTGCCCTGAGTGTCAATGTGTAAATGTATGGGTGCAGAACAACAGTTGTGAAGTTATTGTGTTAAAACCATAGTGGATGAGCGGGAGAGAGAGAGAGAGAGTCAAATGAAAATAAAATGACAAATTCTAACATCAGTTGATGTGACAGATTTCTTGGTTTTGTATTCCTTTTAACAAAAAACAACAACAAAAAACTGCTTGTTGTTGTTGTGTTGTTCTGTGTTGTTTCAAATGTCAAGCAAACAAAATGATTTTGAGTTTTACAAATCAACTAAAAACGACACACAACAACAGTACAGCACAGCACAGCAACAATACAATACAACAACTGGAGTGTCACTCCTTTTGCTTAACAAACTAATGGCAACAGTAGTAGTAGTAGTAGCAGCAGCTGCTGTTGGTGCAAGCACTACTCCGACTGTGGTTGTTTTACTACGTCTACTCAACAACAACTGGCATCTTTGTTTCTGTTGTTGTTGTTGTCGTTATTGCTTTTATTTTATCATTATAAATGAGCATCTTAAGAGTGTACAAAGCAATGGCGAAGACGAAGTGTTTTCTTTTGTTTTTTTCTTTCAGTTTTCAATTCATTTCTCAAACAAGTGACTGCGAACACAATGTTGTTTGGTTGGTTGGCTGGTTGGTTGGTTGGTTGGTTGGCTGGTTGTAGGGGGAATGTCATTTAAAAATATGGAATTAAATGTGCAGGATGTTGATTAAAACTAAAGACAGTTTCTCTTATGCTTCCTTTTGTTCGTTTTATTCTTTTCTTTTCTTTATGCTTTTTGTTAAGGGAAGTAATTAAAAAGAATTTCAAGTGAAAGAAATTAAAAAAATTAGAGACTTAAGTTTATATCGGGTCTTGCGTTAAGCGCATACAATTTGTCAATTTAAGTAAAACCCAGTGTGTGTGAGATGTCTTGGAAAAACTAATTGATGGCAATATGTGTTGAACATAAGATCGTTCATATGTCCTCCACGGTTTCTCTGGGTAGAAGGCATCCAAAATGTTAGATTTTCCATGACAATGGCTCAAAAATCTCGATGACTTTGAGTGATGGTATGATTTACATTCTCTTTAGGGATCGCAAAGGTTTGTATCTCCTTGGCATGAACCTGTGACGTCAGAAAACTCTATCTGAAGGGGTTAAATCGTACGTTGAATGGTACGTGAGATGACCATGTCTTCAAATCTCTCGTGCGGAATATCCAATATGACATGAGCTGTGCAGCATGTAGCACCCTCCTGTTGAAATCACATTTCAGTGGATTCCAGGCCGTTCGATTCAGGCCAAAAGATGATGGTAATCATCGACATACAATGTTCGCCATTGACAACGGTGAAGTACGTTAAATCGTACGTGAGATGACCAAGTCTTCAAATCTCTGGTGCAGAATATCCAATATGCCATGAGCTGTGCAGCATGTAGCATCCTCACATTCCATTGGATTCAAGGTCATTCGATTCAGGCCAAAAGAAGATAGTAATCATCGACATACAGTGTTTGCCATTGACAATAATGACCTGGCTTTCAAAGAAATATAAACTGATGACAATGCCCGTCTAAAATCCACATCAAATGCTGACTTTTTCGGAATGCATTGTGCGCTCTTAAAGCACATGTGAAGTGATATGCGTTCCAAATTCAATAATTTTGTTTGTTCACGTACCCATTCATCCAGAAATGAGACGCATCATTTTGGGTCCTGAACCCGTTCTGCAAATACACGTCATTGTCTAAGGTTGTCCTTGTTTAAATAAATCCTGTAGCTTTAATAAGTGACTGATTTTTTAAAATTTAAATGCTTTAACTACTGCTTTAATGCTTTACAGGCTTTTAAAAATTTTACACAAATTTTAAAGCGAAATCATGTAAATCAATACGCTTCGTTCACTCTAACTTTCCATAAATTATTTGAAATCTGATACGATTTCAATACAATTCGTCTCCAAATACACTGTAAACACACACACACACACAGCTATCGAGACAGGCACATAAACACACACAGTCACAAATACAACCACAAAAACAAAATTTTTAATTATAAAGTTTCAACAGCAACAACAACATCATCATCATCATAATGTTGTGATTTAAAAGGAGAATTTTGAAATTTGTAAAGGAACACTACAATCAGTATTTTAAATATCTTGATTGGTTGATGGCCAAATGGTGTGTTTCTTTAATAAGTTTTTTCGTTGGCATTTGGGAGTGGAAACATTATTCCATAGTGGACATCACAAAGTTTTTTTTTCACTTCGAAAACGTCGCTACTTTAGTCAACATAAGCATCATTCGTTGAAATTTCAAAAGCAAGTGCAAGCATTGCTCTTCTACAGTTTTGGAAAGACACAGACTGCCCAGGTCAAAATAGAAAAGTACGGAGATATTGAACTGATAGCAGAGTGCTACCAAGCTTAAGAAGACACTGGAAGCCACATAAGTAGCGATTTTGAAATGCGAGCAAGTGGTAGGTTTCATACAAAAACAAGGACATGGAGTTCAAGAAAAAGTTGCTGCATGAAGAGCCAGGAAAAGCAGTCGCTAAGACGACTCCTTTTTATTCAGTTTGGTTCCTTTGGGGTCGTATACACATGTTTCAGGTATTAAACTTTTGCCTGGCCTCGTGCAATATTATTGTGGTGTAGAGGTGCCTGATTATTGCGAATAAAAGATCTCTCCTTCTTCGTATCATATCTCCTCCTGCGTCAATCCTGTAGCCCTGATGATCTTCAGATCAATGTTCGATGTCTGTAAGGCTTACTCTCTGCTTCTGTTCTAATAAGCGCCCAAGTATTTTCTTCTGAGATGTATTAATATGCTTTAGATACCATATATGTGTTCTAGTGATGCGTTTTCCTCAACACAGCAGCTACATAATGGAATTAAACTGATTCCTTTTCTGAATAAATATTTCTGGGCTCTACATATAGTTTTTTGAGGCCCCTTTACTAGCATTAGTCGGAAGCACAAGTTAAATGTCTTCCCCTCTTTATCCAGCAAGAGTTTAGACTGCCTCAAACCCAGTTGATTTGAGAATTCCCCATCCGCCGTGTAAACTCTTCCGTACTTCTCTTTCCACATTACAGAAAAGTTCAGATCCTACCAGTAGCATGAAAATTCCAATTCTAGGAAGCTAAACTGTCTGCTCATTGCCTCGAATTTTCTTATCATCTGTGAAATTTATTTTTAGAACGCCATAAAATATGCTGCGATTTTTTAATATAAACACCACCTAAGTGTAGGCTTTAAAAGAACTAGCGAAACCCTGTACAGTTAAAAATACTTTAAATGACCGCTAATTTCAATTACTTTACACTTCCTTTCATGTAAAATTGGTTAGCTTTACTTCTCTCGACTCTCTGCAGGGCTCTTTAAATTCGTCTTTGCCTGTATATCGCGGTTTCGTTATTAAAACTTTAAAATTGTTTGTTTTTGCTCTTCGTTAACCCATGTTACAGAGTTTTGTATTGATGATGTGGTTGTTGTTGTATTATTATTTGTATTTTCCGTTATAATAAGTAATTAATAACTGTCAAAACTCTGTCAATTTATGAAATGATTTATATACACACACAAACACACACATTCTTATGCTCATGAGACATTGTAAAAGAGAGAAGGCAGCGGTGCTCATTGAAACAGAAACTGAAATTTGTTGTTTCTTTGTTTATTTTTGTTTTTGTTTTTAAAATATTTTTTAAATAGCACATGCAAAATTGATTTCCAATCATAAAGTTTGACAGTCTTTTTAGTCTCAAAGGGGGGAGGAGACAAAGAAATATTTTTCAATAAATTTTTGTGGGAGTTCTTGGGAATTTATTGTGTTGAAAGTGATGCGTTTTGCATGGGATTAGCGTGTCGCAGAGTTGAACATTTTTTCTCTGTGTGTAGGAGGTAGAAATGTCATGCACAGGACCTTAGCTAAGGTACTAAGATGTTTATCTCTGATGAATCATATTGTTGCTTATGAGTTGGCAAATACAGGCAAAATATATTGCGCACTCGATCAGGCAACAAATCTATGCTCAATATGCTTCCCTCTGGGTGACTATTACAGCAAAGGATTAAATTGGTTACAGTAAGGTTAAACGCGTTTAATTCCCATATCAATCTGAAATGTAATCATGCGGTAGTCCTATGAGGTCATGAACACATTGTGGGCGATTACAGGGTTGGTAAAACCTTAGATTTTCCCTTTGCCTTGAAGGGGTGATGAGCCTGTGGTTTCCTGGAAAAAAATTTAAATCAATCAAACGTAGCTTTTAAATGGTTTCCAGACCATAGAGTTGCCGTTTGAAATTAAGTTGCTAATTATCTGGTAAAAACGCGAGCAAATCTCCTACATGTTGAACTGTTACCAGACCTAGGTGGCCTGCATATTCTCTGACAAGAGTAGAAGTGGAATAGTTGCCTTTATTTCTGGAATGTCAATACTTGTCAATAAATTCGGCATTTTCTTCAATTCGATCTGTGGGCGCTTTGTATCTAAGAGGGAGAGCAGAAGACTATCGTTCACCTTATGTATTCACCTTATGACCCTGAGCCAGAGCCTTCTTGCAAGGAGAAGAAAGAGTTCCTTCTTATTTCCTCTGATCTTTGACTGAACTCAACAATAAACAATGGCTGCCGCAATAGAGACTTGAATATTATAGAAGGAGTAACTATTTCACAAGCACATGCATTCTCCCACCCATTTACAGTTATTGCTGTAGAGCAAAACGTTCTCAAGTACACTCCATGCACTCACGTGACTGAGAGGCATTTCTCATTTCTCATGCTGCTTTAAAAACCAAGCCAGCCTGTGTGTGTGTGTATGAAAATGTTGTTATTTTTTAATTTTTAACGATACAATACCGTTGTGTGTGTATATATATAATCCAGTGTATTAGTTTAGAATAATAAGTTTTAAAACAATATTACCCGGGTATTCGATTAGTATTCTCTTAAATAAACTTCCGTACGTATATATAATTTTTCTACAAACACTTTGTGTTATGCTATTACAAGTAAGAAAGAAAGAAAGAGAGTAAGGGAGAGAGAGAGAAACATTCATACATCAACAGTATGTATAAATATTTTACCGTGTGCCAGTATTACAACAGATACAGCTACAGCTCAAACACAAGCTCATGCTGTATTTGTGAAGGAAAATTATCTGCAACAAATGTAGGCAATGAAACAAAACAGGAAAAATTTGCAACAGCAAGACAAAGCCAAATTCAATAACAAAATACAAGTATTAGTTGTCTAACTACAACTGATGAACACTAGAGTCTTTTAAAACTGCTGCTATAAGTAGCGTATGGCCTTAGAAAGTTGTTAGGGTTTCATAAACAGGGCCCGTACGCCCTGTTTTCACCATGTTAAGCACGCAAAGCAAGGGGCAAGGTAAGGATTATAGGCAATTTTCAATATTGTTGAGCCAATAGGCACAGTTTTGTATAAAAGGATGGAAGTAATGAAGATATTTACTTACTTAATTGGTCATTAGAAGACTTTAGTCACGATTACAACCTGGCTTCTCACCAGAGATAAGTAATGAATCTTTTTTTCGCTACTCATAAGTACTCATAAAATTTTAAGTATGAGTGAGTCAATAGTATTGAAATTCAACTACTCTGATTCATTTGTACTCACTACAACATTGATATATGTATAAGTACAGGTAGCAATGAGTATGAGTACAACGTTGACATCAAACTCATAACTTTCGAAATATGTTTGATTCATACGCCTACTTATTCAGATTCATAAATTTAGAAAAATACTTGTAATACTCATAAATGATTCGAGTGATTCGAATTATTCAACAAAATTTACAGTCTTAGTTGTTGTTGCATTTACAACAAAAAAATAAAGAACAAAACAAAGACAGCAAGCAAAGCAAACAACACAACCTTCTAGTGAGTATTGTAGTGTTCGTACGTGAATTATACTTATTTCGTGATTCTTGTAAATGTTGAGTAAAGGAGAGTCGAAATCAACAACATCATGCGTATTGTTAAGTATGAGTACGATGAGTACTTCAAACGTTGAATATGAGCAGTATGAGTATGATATTAAAATAAGTATGAATACGTTTAAGTATCAGAAATTATGAGTATGATTCGAATCTACTCATCTTTTTGGAATACTCATTGCTGATCTCTGGTTATGTGTGCTTCAGTGAATTTCAGTAATCAAAGCTACCACTTCAACTTGCCTACCTACCTACTTTTTGGCAAAAACTCTGCGAATAAAATAAAATTTCCACGAAAATTTTCTCAAATCTGTCGTTCATAATTGTCGTTACACTGTAGATCTCGTCACTCATGGAAAAAATTAACACATACAATATGGGTGGTGTGCGCAGCTAGGTTGTAATCGTGACTAAAGGGTTGTAATATACTCAATGAGCATTGCATGGGTACAGCAATGCTTTCCTTCTAAAAGTCTAAGAGAATTCTAGCTGAGATATGTGGACAAAAACTTATTTGAGAAGCCTAAGAGAATCGAAATTTAATACATAAATAGGCACAACTTTAGAGGAATCAAACAATCTATTCTAACGTGATCTAATTTCCTCGATTTCATAGATTTACAATTTGTAAGAAAAATTGCCAATTGGGTTATTTTTTTTTTTTTATAAATTTCATATTTTAACTGTTTAAGGAGTTTCTATCGCATTTGTCACTCTCTCTCTCTCTTTCTATCTCTTTTTGAATATTTATATCGTAGGTAAGTAAATTGTGAATTGCAATATGAATAGCAGTAGCAGCAGCAGAAACAACAACAATAATAATAACAACAACAACAAATTTAATTGCATAACTAAGCATAACTTTCAAAACTACAACAACAATAGAAAAAATATGAACTTACCTTTACACATGTACACCCATACCCATACACACACATATACTAATGAATTTGCAAAGCAAATATAAACATGCAGTAGTCCATCTAGTAATTTACTGCTATTTCTACTTCTGTAACTGTGTGTGTGTGTGCAATTCGTATTCTCTTCTTCTGTTGGTGTTCTGTTTTGTTTTTTTCACTCTCTGGCAAGAATTCTGTATGGATGGCTGTATGTGTATGTATGTATGCATGTGTGTGAGTGTTGTTTAAAAGTGTGTAAATTATTATTAGTTTGCCAACACTGTGTGTGTGTGTGTGCATAACTTATGAGAAATGAATACAAATTCAATACAAAAGAGATGATTTGCTATATGCATTCAAAAGTATTTAAAATGAGTAGATTGGTGTACAATCATAAGGTTTAACAGGTTCAAATTTCTATTGCCAATTGGGTTTTGCGGAAAAAATAAATTCAACTTTACGTCTGTAAGTCGTATGAAATCTTGTCCCAGGGCATGCTTAACCATATCGGCAATCTTGATGTCCCACAATGCCCCGAAACCCAGTACTACACGTTTCCTACAGCCTAGTGAGGATTTAGATTCCAGTTAGAAACCGGCCATATACCAGGATATAGGTTCCGCATGTCTAAAATGACATTCCTCAACTCTCTTGCATTACCGTTTGAAGTAGAGACCGGAACGTGAAATACCCTTAAGAGACACTTGCCTACAGACAAGAAGCATAAAATTTCTAATGACTTAACAAATGAGGTGCAATGTAATGCTTTTTCCCTTTGATATTCAACACAATACACACATCCACATGCACACACGCAAGGAGAGAGAGAGAGTGTGAGTAGCATAGAGTAATAGAGAGTAAATAATGCAAAATAATAATAACGAATGCAAGGTTTACTATTGCAATGCAATACTTATTTGTTTATTGTTGTTGTCGTTGTTGTTGTTATTATAGTTCATGTTATTTAAAATACTCAAAGAGAAAAAAAACAGCAGAAAGGAATTGAAGAGAAATACCACACATGCATAGTAAAGTTGAAAGTGGGGAGGGAGTAGGTTTAAATAAATACTTTCAACATAAAATAACTTTTTGCTGGCGTTTGTTGCTTATGGTACTCTCGTTCGTTCGTTCATTCCTTCATTCGTTCTTTCGTTCGTATTGTATATTGAAGGGCAGCAGGCAACACATAAACATTTCCAGTTAAAATTGGGTCGTCGTCGCTTCTAATTACTGTGTTGCCAATGCAATGAATCAATGAACGAACCAGTGAACCAGTAAGTAACTGAACAAGTGAACGAGTGAGTGTGTATGTGTGTATGTATTTATATGGAACCTGCAATGAATTAAATTGTGTTTTAAAGACACAATAAATCTTTCTTTCTTCATTTGCTGACGTCATGTGTGTGGTCATTGGATTTATTTGGTATCTCTGCAATATTTTATGCATGACTGACCGAACGACCAACTAACTAAGTGTACTAGTTGTACGCTTTGGCTACGTATGATTAATTTTAATTAAAATTTATTTGAAATATTTTTTTTTTTATAAATTTTGCATGTGTTTGGCATTCTATGGCATTCGTTGTTATTGATTTCTCTAAGGCTTAAGCTGTATTTGATTTCATTTATGAATAGACCTAAACAAGCGAATATTTGCTCGAAAGGGAAAGAAGAATTCTGAGAAGAACACTTAAATTAATTTATTTATTACCGTACACGTATAGAAGCAGAGATTGTTCAATGAAAGCATTTGTTGTTATTGTGGTGCTCTTCTTCAAGTTTCTTTCTGTGCAATTTCTATTTGGTGTGGTCATTGAATCATTGGTATATGCATAGAAGGAATCATTATATTGAGGCGCCATTATTGTTAAATTTCCATTCACATGTTAGGTAGAAGTGGCTGTCCCTCGATGGAGTCTTGAGCGGACACACACAGGGCCCATTGTGATAACACGGTTTCTCCTTTCCTCTATTCTAGGAACCATTCGGAGCTTCCAATGAAGCTACTCAAACTGCCAATATCCATACATGACAGTTCATCTATGTATATCCTCCATGTAGTAGGCACCCAGGTATCTCTTTCTCCTCCGACCAAGTGCCGGACATGTGCACAGTAGGTGAAGAATAGTCTCATCCTCCTCTTCATCGCCACAGCTCCTGCAGAAATCATTTGCAAGGTGTTCAAGACCAATACGCCTCGCTCGCATGCGTTCCTATAATGCAATGTCCCGCAGTAACCCCGATAACAGTGCTGAGCCTACTTCTTCCAGGTTCCAACTGCAACTACTTTAGACCCTTTTATGGTAATTCCCAAAAAGGTTTTTTTAGGATTACGACCTAGCTTCTCACACCACTTATGTTGTGTGTGTGTTAACTTTATAAATAAGTTGCGGGACCTACAGTAAACTCCCAAACGACATTTTTGCTGATGAAACTGTATCTTATATAAGACTGTTGTCTTGTTTAAGCATCTACAAGCATATGCTTGAACACAATATTGTATCTCTAAGCCAATAGAGAGAGAGAGAGAGATATGGAATCTAATGCTTAAGAATACAGTCAGACAAGCAGACAGACAGTAGCATATAAAATAAGCTGCAGAGAAGATGAGCAAAAAAACAAAGACCAAGAAAAACGAAAACTTTTGAAATAAAAACATGATGAAGAAAGTTTTGCCAACAACAACAACAACAACAATTGTTTTAATTATAACAACTTCCAATTCTACCTACACATACACATACACAGGCATACATACTTTGAAAGATTGCTTTTATCTCTTTCTTTCACTGTCTCACCCATGTTAGATTTCTCTCACCCTCTCTCGCTCTCTCTCGCTCTCTCTCACACAATGAATGAAATGAATTGTTTTATGTTTTACGAGAACTTGTATGAGAGCGTTTGTTGTATCACTTCATTTTAGAAATGAACAAAACAACTTACATAGAAAGAAAGAGAAAGAGATAGAGAGACAGCGACGAAGCGGAAGTACAGAATGTAGAAAATTAAGCATAAACTAGCGATTAAAATAAGTCGCATTCTGTAAAATTAATATGAAAATGATGGCAAAAAGAAAAAAAAAGGAAAATAAAAAACGAACGCAGAACAACAACTGGCTGAAGCATGTAAAACAAGAATACGTATAAAAGCTTACAAGCTGCTTAATAAAACAACAGAAATAACAACAACAATAGCTAAAATGTTTGCTTGTTTTTTGTAAATTAAAACAACAAAAGAAAAATGAAATTTAAATAAAAAACACTGAAACATATTGTCGGAAATCTAAGAAAGTTGTGTAGACAATAATAAACCAAAAAACTGCTGCATTAAGTCTTATGTTTTTTTTTCAGCACTTTTTTTTTATAAAGAAAAAACAATTACAACAACAATAATAAGAATAGCAATAACAATAATAACAGGAATAAAATCCTCTTATTAATACTCGTATAGCAGTATACAACTGACAGCAGGCACTGAGAAAAATTCATCGTTTTATTCTTGTATTCACGCATATATAACTAGCTAGTCATTACAACTCCCTTCAGTCAGGATTACGACGTAGCTTCTCACACCACTTATGTTGTGTGTGCTAATTTTATACATGAGTGGCGCGACTTACAGTTTAATGTCGACTCCGAACCACAGATTCTTTTGAGAAACTTTTCATGGCAATTTTTTTATTTACTGTCAGCGTTATTGCCAGAAATTTGCTGAGAGTAAGTAGCCGAAGAAATATTTTTTCGTATTCCTAGAAGTCTGACCTGAGGTTGAAAGCTTGGCTTCACGTAGCCTAATAAGCAAACGCATTACCTACTAGACTACGACGACTTCTTGTATTCCTTATGACAAATTACAAAATTATTCAGGCCCATCGAGATGGGCAAGTGTTTCCCTTGTTATGAACAAATGTTGATGATCTACATGCCTGACTCTGCTTACTTTGCTATGAATGAGATCATGATGTAGTCGTCGTAGTCTAGTAGGTAGTGTATTCGCTTATTAGGCGGTAAGCCCGGGTTCGAGCCACAGGCCAGACATCAAAGCGAAATATGAAAAAAAAATATTTCTTCGGCGACTACCTCTCAGCAGATTTCTGGCAAAAACTCTGAGAGTAAATAAATCTGCCATGAAAACGTTTCTCATAAATCTGTCGTTCGTAGTCGCCGTTACACTGTACGCCCCGCCACTCAAGTATAAAATTAAGGCACACAACATGAGTGGTGTGAGAAGCTAGGTCGTAATTCTGACTGAAGGGTTGTAATGGCCAATTGTGTATGTACTTATGTATGAGATCATGATCTAGTTCTTCTATTTTGGAAATGTTTAGAACAACAATTACGGTTGTGTACCTAATGATTGTAGAAGAGGAGCTACCTATTACACCACACATCTCCTATTCTTCTTGGGTTGGATTGGCCACTAAAATTTGGAATTAAATAAGCAGCAGACAAGACACAGCTTCCACGCTAATCAATTTCTTCTATGAGTTCGATGGCATTTGACCAGTACGGGGACTTCACTAACGCGTGGCATCACAATGGGCCGCTATGCGCGCTCAAGTAAGCTTTTAGTATCATATCTGCTATTCCAACCTACCTAAAGACAGTTTTTTCCGTTGCTTGTTTCTTTCCTTTGTGCTTTTTGTTCTGGAAGTTATTAAAAGAGAATCTTAAGCAAACAAATTGCGAGTTTATATCAATCATGACTTCAATCATCATTCTGGCATATGTGGCGTATACGTTATGTTAAATAATGGTTCAACTGGTTTAATATTTCTCATACGTACTGTTGTACTAGCAGTGGAAGTATGTATTGAATATCGAGCTTTAAGTAGAATTGCATTTTTAGATAAAATTAAATGAATAAGAATCTATGGGGCTCCTTATCTTTATGAGGACTTCTCAGGAGGTTAAGGCTCGAAATAATTCCCAAAAAATTTGAAATGTTTTTAAAGCACCCGCGTTGCGTGTTTATTTCGAAGGTATGCCATAACACCATCGGTTGGCAGCTGCCAGTCCCTCTAAGGTTTAAATTTTATGAGATTTGGAATAATTTTGGCCAACTCCTGTTAAAGAAAGCTGCTGTAATTGATGATGCTTATATAGCCACGAAGATTATTCTCTTTGTTTCAATGCTACCTATCGTTATCAATACTAAAGAGGTTGTTGTCTTCGCTTCAATGCTATCTATCGTTATCAATACTAGAAAGGCTGTTCGACCGAAAACTTTTAATTAAGGACTGCGACTGCGTGTGTGCCAGCCTTTAGCAGCCGGTGTTTCAGACGACAGTATTTTGTGACCAGTTTTATATTTAAAATGTACTTTTGATATGCCATTGAGCATTCATACTTACACTCCTCTCTTTGCTGATGACACGGCTTCTATTAGCACCCCACAAAGCCCCTCAGTATTCGTAGGAGCACAGCTAGAGAAGTGCTTACATCTTTGGAGACTTAAGCATAATGGACATAAACGTGTTCATGTGAATTTTACGTTACTTGGAGGAACTTAATGGATCCTTACAACACTTTAGTCAAAGGATTGCGACCTAAACCAGCTTCTCACACCACCTCTATGGTGTGCAAATTTATACGTTCTGTCTGCCAATTATTATTTCAAATTCTTAAAGGATTTTAAAGCTAAAAATCATTCCTTTTAGCTGCTATTTCTGTGCGTATAATTATTTCGATGGTGGCTGTCTTGTTAATATTTGTTAAAGGAAATCAAAATATAAGAGAGAGAGAGAGAGAGTTATTGTTATGCTTGTACACCAAGTGGAAATGATTAAAGAAAACAAAAATTTATACTCAATCTCTCACATTCACTCATATTCATATGCAAATATAAATATGCCTTCACTTAAAATTATATAAAGAGAGTGTGTGTGAGAGAGAGAGAGGGGGAAAGAGAATAAAAAAGTTATTTTTTTATTGAAATGTTTACAAAGAGAAATATTTGTTGACTCTCTCTCTCTCTCTGCTGCATGACATTGTAGTGTGCATGGAGGGCATTGCAAAAATAAGGAATTCCTTCAAAGAACTCCTTGCACAATATACAATAAGGAGTAACAAAAAAACTGTACCTCTTTGTGAAAATAGAGAGTGTATGTTTGTGTTATTACAGCAAATAACATAAATTGAAATGAATTTTTTTAATTGTCAAAGGCAATGAACATTTCAATCGAAAGCGCCGTGTTGTCACGATCGTTTTTACTACAGAATTCCAAGTTTACGGTGTTTCACTACAACCGACTGCCGGCATTACCTGTAACTTCAAAGAGAACTTCTTTAGAACTAGTGATGGAATTGGTTTCGATCCATTTTACTGCTTTAGCTCGAAAGTATGTGCTAAGCAGAGCTGCTGATATCTTTTTCTAGTATTTTTTTTTTATCTTAAAAGTCGTTCTTTATCTGATTATCCAGTAAGATTTACTTGTATTTATATGAAAAATATAGAAAATTATAGTTATTGAAAATTTAAGTTATCGAAAATAATGAGTTATCGATAAATTTAATTGTCTATAGAAATATTTTTGATAACTAAAACTTGATTAAGTTAAAACTTAAAATTGTAAGCTAAATAAAATAAAGAAAATGTTAGTTATCGAAAATTATAGTTATCGATAACTAAATTGTAAGTGGAGAGTATTTCTTGTGCTCATGTATGGCTTTCATTTTGAAAGAATTTCTTAACAATAATTTTTCGTTTTAAACAACAATTTCATTACAGTCATGTTTTCACTTAAAAACGCGTATAAAATGTATTCACAACAACGCCAACAACAACAATAACAACAATAACGAGAAAAATTCAAATACACTACCCAACATACGACTTTACAACTTGAACAGGCACTGAACTTAAACATGAACTTGCACATGAACATGAACATGAATAACAACAGTCCCCAAATAACACACACACAAACAGAGTAGCAACTGCATTAGTAAAGACATAGTGGTAGTAGTGGTAGTGATAGTCGTAACAGTGACTTATGCATTCAATACTTATGCTGGTGAAGTATTTTATTTTCCTTTTTGAGTTTTTTTTATTCTTCAAACTCTCTCTTGGTGGCTGTACAGTTGATGCTGTTTGTTGTATTGTTCTGTTGACATTTAACAAACGAAATAATTTTTTCGCCGTTTTTCCCCTTCTCTTTCTCTCTCTCCAGCCCTTTGTTGCCGTTATATCTACTCACTGTTGTTAAATTATTTATAAATACTAGCGTATGAGCGTATGAGTGTGTGTGTGTATATTAGTGTATAAATAAATGAATGTAAACAAACAATAAATAGCAGCAGCAGCAGTAGTTGTAGCTGTAGCTGTACCAGTAGCAACAGCAACAGCATCAACATCAGCAGTCATAGCAGCTGTTGTTGTTTATTTATTAATATCAATTAAATTTACAACAATTACATTAAAGTCATGCTCATATACTCTCTTACTCATGTCACAAACACACACGCATACCAACAAGGCCTGCACAACTACTTTTATTCATGGAACTATTGCCAAAGCAACACACATTCATGGCGAATGTGTGTGTGTGTATGTTGAAGTTCAACAAATATTTTAAAAACAATTGTTTAAAGATGACTATTGTTGTCGTTGTTGTTATAGTTGTTACATGAAGGGAACGGCTTTCAGCAAAAGAGAATGAGAGAGGGGGAGAGAGACAACAACAAATAATATTATAAACAATGTTAGTAAAAAAAATATACGAAATATTTATTCTTTTATTCTCATACACATGCATTCTACACTTATACATACATGCATACTCATGCATTCTTGCTTTCTCACATTGACAAAAACAAACGAAATGAAAACAGAAAAGAAAAGAATATAAAAAAAAACACAGAAACAAAATATTTGTACTGTGGCAGACAATCAGTCAGTGTCAGTAACATGCAGTTCAGTTGTGTTTCATGCTGTAAAAATAATTGTTTTCTCCCTCTTCCACTCTCCCACTCTCTCTCCCTCTCTCTCTCTCTCTTTGTTACTCATTTGAAATTGTTTATTTTTATGCATTTTTTAGTTGTTATTTATGTATGTATGTATGTGTGTTGTCTGTGTGTAAGAGAGTATTTATTTTCACAATATATGCTGTAAGGCAGCAAATACATGCATATTTCAATGTGTTATTGTGTATCTGACTGTGAGAGAGAGTGAGATTGTGTTTTATTTTCACAGGCTTAAACAGTAGCAAACAAAGAAATAGCAACCACTTTAATAGTCCTAGTAGCAGAGTCAAGCTCTTGATCTTGATGGCATAAGGTTGGATGGGTAGCAGCGCATCACTGTAACCTTAGTTCCACGCCTTCACGCAAATGGATTTATCATTGTGACATTTTATAATAGAAATCAATGAAAAAAATGAGCAAACGACGAAAATAAAGAAAAAGTGGAGAAAAAATACAGAACAGAACTTGGGCCACGAAGCTCTTGCAGTTCGTACTATCTCTCCATGTACGGTTTGCGACTGGCTTGAACTTTTCCCCAATAATTCCAAAGAGAAGCCTTCTCATACAGCTTCAAAACTGAGCCTGATCTTGCCAATTTATTCGCAATGACCAGCTATGCAGCATAAGCTAATCTGATACTCTGAGATAAGAACAAATGTATTCTAAAAGCAGGTCAATAGCTTTCGATACATGCAAGTTATGTATGCTAATTTTTTTCCCACTTCTGTTCAGTTCAGTACTACTATTGTGTACTACGAGTCTATGTGTCACCAGTTGCTCAACTATGAGAAAATCAGTTATAGATGATCCCCTGGATACCCTAGAATAGGGTATTCCAGTTCTAAACGTATGTATGCATAGAGAGGCCATCATGTTAGTCGGTGTTGTTCTGTGTTCTCTCTTCTCTGTTTGAAAACTAAAGCGAAAGATTTGTTGTCATAAAACAAATACATATGTACGTGTGTGCATGTGAATGTTGTATACATGTGTGTATGTGTTAAGAAATATTTTTATTTTAAATAATTTGTTTTTGTTTTAATTTTGTTGTTGTCGTTATTTTAATTTTAATAAAACTAAAAATATTAAATACACAGCACAAGATTGGGGAATTAAAAATGAAAAATAATCGAAAACAACTACAGAGAGAGTGAGACAGAGAGAGAGAGAGAGAGAGAGAGGTAGAAAAACAAGAGAAAGTATGTGTGATTAAACAAAACATTCTTTTTTTCTTTTAAAAGTTTAAAAATGATTGAAAATTGTTTTAATATTTTTCAATATTTTCGAACCCAAGCCGAATAGAAGAAGTGAAATAATATTTGGGTCACACATACATACATAAATACTGCATCAGGCTTTGGAACAAAATTAATTCCTTTCAAAGAAATAAAAAAAAAAGAAAACAGAATTGAAATATTTTTATTTTTAGCAAATTATTACATTATCCACATAGACTCATAGAATATTTGTTTTATCTTAAGGCTTTGAATAAAAATTTAAAAATAATGCAATTTTTTTAACTGCAAAATAAATGTAAGCCTCATAGTCAAAGCTGAAAAGGAATAGAAATTGACAAAAAAAAAAAAAACCAAAAGAATTATATTTATTTAATTAAGCTATAAAAAATAAAGAAATATCTGCAATTTTTAGTTATCGATTACTTTTTTTTTTATCGAAATTATAGTTATCGAAAATAATCAAAAAAATTACAGTTATTGAAATATGTGATAAAGACACTATGCAAAAAGTTTTGTAAAGAAATTCATAATTGTTATCGATTATGTAGATATCGAAAAGTTTTATACAAAAGATTTTCTATAGGAAATCATATGAATCAAAAATTATATGTACAAGATTATACTATTTAGAAACAATTCTGCAGACGATTACACATAAAGAATATTCCTCTATTGAATACAACAGTTATCGAAAAATTTTTCCGTAAACAATTTTTTATGTATATTATTTTTTTTCGATTCGATAAATAAAATTTCTTAAGATATATTTTTCGATAACTAAAAGAAGCGTTTGCGGTAACTATAAATTTCTATTTAGTTAGCTCTCCATAGCTTTTGTTAGCTTTCGTTGCAAATGTCAATAGAAAAAAAATTTTAGATATCAAAAAAATTTCTATTAGTTATCGATAGAAATGTTCGATAACTAGAATCTTCGATAACAAACATTTTCGATAACTAATATTTTCTGTAGAATTTTTTTAACAACAACAACAACAACAACAATTTTTTTCTATTGAAATTGTTAACTAACGAAAAACATGGAAAATATAGAAAATTATAGTTATCGACAATTTAAGTTATCGAAAATTGAGGTTATCGAAAATTATTAGCTATCGTTAAATAAATTTTTTATGGAAATTTCTTTAATAAATAAAATTTTTATTATTGAAATGTAAGCTAAATAAAATACAGAAAATTGTAGTCATCGAAAATTATAGTTATCTATAAATCAAATTTTTTATTGAAATTTTCTTTAATAAATAAAATTTTTTCTATTGAAATCTAAGCTAAATTAGAAGATTTTAGTTATCGAAAATTATTAGTTATCGGTGAATAAAATTTTTTTATAGAAATTTTATTTCATAAATAAAATTTTTTCTATTGCAAACTAAATAAAATATAGAAATCTTAAGTTATCGAACATTTTAGTTGTAGTTATCGATAAATAAAATTTTTATAAAATAATAAATAACATTTTTCCATTGAAATTTAAGCTAAATAAAATATACAAAATTTTAGTTATCGAAAATTATATTATAGTTATCGATAACTAATTTTTTTTTGTAAACTAACGAAAAATTCTATGCAGAAATTTTTAGTTATAATAGAGTTATCGACAAATACAAATTTACAAAATTTTTTTTATCGATTTTTTAGAATTTTAGTTCTTGATATTTTGAATCCATGATTTTGAATCCTTAATTTTTGAAGATAAAATAATTCTTTCTTGCAATTCAATTTGATTTCGTTGCAGGATCTTAAGAGACTGTCAATATTTTATTTCCGTTATTTAATCTTTTGAAAATTATAGAAGAATATACCAAAAATAATTGTCTGCCAAGCATTATCAGTTGCTGGCGATTGTTGGAGCCATTCTTGGAACATTTAATGTCACATTAAAATTTCATTTTCAATTCATTTTATTTTTATGAACGAAAACAATCCACATGGAATTAATTAAGCTATCGAAGAAGAAAAAACAATAACAACAACAATAACAGCAAAACAAGGGAGAATAAAGGAGGAAAATTGATTAAAAAAAGAAATACAATAACAAAAACATGTCCTTAAAGGCTTTCAAGCAATGAGCAGAAGAATAAGAAAATTTAAGAAAAAAAATATCTACTCTGTGATAGAGAGCCAGAGAGAGGGAGAGGGTCATGAATAATTATGTTGATAACCTTCACATACATCTTTTGCTCGTACGATATAATTCTCTCTCTCATATTTTATATACAATTTATTATTGTATTTGTTGTTGTAGTTGTTGTAGATGGATGCTGTTGCTATTACTATTACTATTGCTACTGATGCCGATGGTGATGCTGATGCTGATGTTGTACATCACTGTAGTCATCATTGTGACTTTATTGTCATCACGTAATGTCAACAAAGGAACTTGTCCAACAGACACAAACAGCATCAATAATAAGAGGAACACAGCAAAAAAACAAGGAAAAGAAAACTATGGGAAGATGACAGGACTACGTATGTCACATACATACGGAGATAGAGACAGTGAGAAAAAGGCAACATGCAAGCTTATATACACACACACACACATACGCAAACCCTAACTTGTGTGTGTATAAAGGAATCAAGTTATGAAGAACTATAGGGTTTGCCCTGTAAAAGGTTTTTCACTTCTTTGCAAACAATTTTAAAACCTCTTTGTGGTTTACTCTCTATGTATAGTAAATTTAATACCACATGAGTCGTGTATGCCCGACAGTATTTAATACTGACGACAGTGTCATCTGTTGAAATCTGTTTTCTTCATCATCATCAACATCAAACTCCATGCAGTAAAAGTTGGACTTACTTTCTCTACCAACAAAAAAAGAGAGAGAGAGAGAAAAAGAAATTGAAAAGAAAGAAAGACAAAAAGTTTTGATTATTAATTAATATTTTATAAACCCAAACACATATACGCGAGGGTCGTTACAACAGGCAAAAATTGACAATTTGCTTGTCGTTGATTTTGGCTAATCGATGCGCACCATTGGATGTCTTTGCATACTACTATATAGGTAGTAAGTCCACTAAGAACATAGAGTCCTTAGAGTTTCTCTATCCGTAAACAAGCAAGTATTGCTTCGGATAGAGGTTGATGGTATTCTACACACGATCGTTAGTGGCCTGCATAGAAGCAGTTCTCATCCATAGGACATCCCTTTCAATTAAAGAATCAAATTTTCTCCTTTTCCCATCGTCAACATTTATAAGAATGTGTGTCCTATATTGTGAAAATCTCCATCACCATGTAAATAATTTGGATCTTCAGCGTTTTCCCATTCTAAACCAGTATTTCGGTTTATAACCACGTCATTCACCATCTGTCCTACCTAGACTGATGATAGATGGTCTTGCTGTCGACATTGCTTTCGACTAGTCTTCTGCATTTAATTTTATTTACATGATGATACGTATTAGAACCTTTTAGCCAGGTTTACAACCTAGTTTCTCATACCACCCATGTTGTGTGTGTGACAGCTATTGTTTAATGCCGACTTTTAACGATAGTTTTGAGAAATTTTTCATTGAAATTTTATTTTCTCTCAAAGTTTTTACCTTTGCATTGTTCGAGTTGTCTAGGCTTAGGTTTTAAACCACAGGCTCCTAGATTACGGCAACATTTCAAGAAATAATTGGTCTAATATAGTGGGTTATAGAATGCAAGAGTTACCATCTATCTTAACAAAAAAAGGGTCACTCCCTTTGTAAAGATGTAATGGTTGTAGAGTTGAGATACTTTGGTGACCGATAACACAAATCGACGCCTCCGTTCTATAACATTCTAAGTCGAAAAAGTGTGTTTTGAGTTATGAGCTCTCAAAGTTTTCACGCGCCATACAACTATATGTGTATTCTAAGTAGATTTTTCCTTATAACTTCGGAACGGATCGGCGCATCTTAACCAAATTTTGACAGTATTTAAGTTAGAGAACGTAGAATTTAAAAATGCAAAAACATTAAGTACACTTAGAACGTTATAGAATGGAGGCGTCGAAATGTCTGTGAACGCTGTAATAAAACTGAGCGCTACAAGACCTGCACGACATCTATATTCCGACTTTACAATGAAAGGGAAGGATAGCTATCACTTCGTTTATGGTTTATACCTCCTTGAGAATGCCATTCAAGTATTCATGATGGATCTTCAGATCATGCGACGCACTCACTTTCGTTCGAGGCTTTGTTTGGAATTTTTTTCTCTTAGTTTTTATTCTTTAAAATTGTATTTTAAACACTTCTTCTTTAGGATATTAAGTTCAATTTTCTATTGGACCTTTCAGGCACCGTAGAATTTTATTCACGCCTTATATGGTTAAAGAAATTTCTCACACACCCCCGTGCTCGCCAGTGTATGTCTATGATCCTGATGTAGCACAATATTTCAGAAACAATGCTGCCACTTCTCTATCCTAGTGTTTAAAAAACATTCTCTACGTTTTTTTTTTTTATGTAAACCACGTTCACTATAACTTCACTACAACTAAAAGAGATTATGCTCTGCAACTCTCGTTCCACATTTGTCCTCTCTCTCTCTCTCTCTGACTCTCTTAAATTTTAAGGTCACAAGATTGGTTTTAAAGTCACTTTTTCAAGTCAATAGATTGGTAGTCACAACACATACAGTAGTCAGTCGCACATCACATATCGTATATGCATATATAATGTAACACTTAATATGTCTGCTTTAAATGAGTGATGTTTCTCTGCATTCTCTCTCTCTCTCTGTGTTTCTTTTTCTCTGTCTCTTCGTGTTTCTTTTTCTTTATAAACCTTTTAATACATTCGAAAGTTAAAGAGAATTATTAAAAAACAACTGTTATTAAATAATGTCTGTCTGTATAGGTATGCGAGTGTGTTACTTGTGTGCTTTAAGTAATTCACTGTGTATGTGTATTAGTGTAATTAATATTAATCATACGTACAGGTTGTACAGCAGCATATGTTTAAAGAGAGAAAAGTAAAGCTGAAGAGATTATAAATTCAACTCGTTAATCTTGATTGAATTATGAAACGCGCTCAAAGTATTGAAAGTGATTTAAAAGCAGAAAATAAATCATGGCGGGAGTGGTGGTGGTGGAGAAGTTCAAATATCTTAAATAAATTAAATATTATTTTAAATGTTTAAATAATTAAAAGTAAAATATGCACATGGCATTGCATTTGACCAGAATAACCAGCAGAACTTATAAGAAGTATTTCGTTTTTAAACGTTCCTTAAACGCTTCAATAAGAAGTCAGTTTGTTTTCCTGTAAGTAATGCCTGAATAGCCACTACCACCCTGTAGTGACAACTTAGCTTCTCTCGTTTTACTTTTTAAAAAACGTTTAAAATATGAGCTCGTAGATTGCAAATAAAATAAAAATAAATTTGTGTTAAGTTTTAATTAAAGTTCTTTATTATTCGCATAATTCTGTGTGCCACTGTTCACAACTTGAGTAAACAACAACAATTGCTTTTCTTTGTTATTCCTCTGTTTATACCCATTGCATAAAGAATAACAATCACTAAACAATTATTCGACAGATCTTTGTAACGGAGATCTTCAAACCACGATTACTCTCTTCAAACGCACCGGGTCTTCACACAAGACTGACTGATCTTTTTCTCGCTCCATTGCCTTACCTTTTATATGGCTTTACCTTCTAGAGATCTCTATAAGTGTAAAAATCACTTTCTCACTCGCCTGCTTTGCCTTGCCTTGTATATGGTAGGCTAAAAAGTCTGATGAATTTTCTTGAAAGCGAATGTTTATATGGCAGGGTAAACACTTTGATGAATATTCTTGAAGGCGAATGTTCGTGATTTCGCCTTTTCGAAATCTCTATTCCATTCATTATTGTGGTTTTGTTTGTGTATTTTGTTAACATTTATTCTTGTAGTGTTGTTTGTGGATTTTTGTTTACTTGTTTGCCATTTTTTTATGCTGATGTTTGTTGTTATATCAAGCAGTACGATAATTTGTAAACAGGTTTGTTTACTGCACTGTTTTGTTTTTGTTGCTTTTGTTTATAATTTTAATTTGAAGCGATGTAAAAGTAAAACTTCAGTATCTATATTCCTCATTCTCGTAACAATATTTTGGTTTGCGTCTCGGATGTTTAAATTCAAAATTTATCTTCTTAAAGACTTAAAGACATAGTAAAAATATTATTTTTTCTCTACAAAAAACAATCTAAGAAATAAGAAATAATAAAAGAGGAACAACAACAACAATCAATAAATTTTATTCCAGTCTACGAACATGCTTTATGTGAGCAACAAGCGTTACAAAATTTACTCCATAGGTACGGCTGAAACGGAGAGCTGCGAGAGGAGAGCGTTAACTTTTCCATCTTAATTTATTGAATTTAAAGAAAATCAGAAAATGAATCGATTTCCAGTTGCAATTGTTAATGGGCAATTGATAACGAAAGGAAGAGCTTAATCGGAAGTCAATAGGAATGTAATGATAAACGATGAATGAATGGCAAGCCATAAATACTTCAACTAAATGGAGCTGCACTTGAAAAGAGTCATCTTAAGGCAACTGCCTTTTCTCTTTTCAATGTTTTCTTAGACTCTCTCTCTGCTTCTTTAGATTCTAAAGATTTATTTCAACTGTGTGTACGTATGTATGTGCGTGTGTTCCTTGTTTTCATCTGGTTGTACTTCCCACTCTTGTTGTTTTCTTTCTTCTTCTGTGTTTTTCGCGTTATTTTTGTTGCATTCATTATTAGCCTATTAGCCGTATGAATGTCAATACATTTTTAAATTAGAAATGTTCTCTTTCAAGCAGAGAGGAAGAGAGAAATTGATATTATTTATTTCCGTTGTCCTGTTTTGTACAAAACCGTTCGTCCATTTTATTATGAAAACTTTCTGGTGTTTTATTGCCTCCCCCGCAATTGTTTTTCTGTTCTCTTTATTTTAAACTCTGCAGGGGCTTGGTTTTGTTGTTGATAAATTGTTGTTAATAAAATTGTATTGGCCATAACATAACATACAACAATATAAACTCTAGATACACACATATACATGTACACTTAAATATCAGTTTATAAGCTGAATCATAATGGCATTACTTTACAACAGCAAATAACAATGCCGCTGATAGCATACAGCCAGTCATAGATGCCACTTTAATATTTATGGAGCATCATTCAAATACATAACTGACAATAGAAACAACAGTAACAACAACAATAACAACAATAGCAAGAAACAACAATAAAATTTGAATTGTCAATAGAAAATAGACAATAAATCGAATCACTTGCTGGAGTTTGTTATGCTTGTAGAGGAGGTAAAAATACCACAAGTCAGGCATTCAAGTGAAGTGAAATATGAACGAGAAAAAAACCAAGAAATTTTGTTTTTGAATAGTTTTTAAGACTGCAATTATAGGTATTATCTAGTTGTAGTACTGTTAGGATAATACACACCTGCCTTTCCTTTGAATAGTTTACTGAGAAGTCTCCTGAATAGTCTTTGAGCAACAAAAATTCCTTGTGAGTAGTCTACTAAGCAATCTAGTGAGTAGTCTATTGAGTAGTCTATCGTGCAGTCTAGCGAATAGTCTTCTGAGTAGTTTACTGAGAAAAAAAACTACTGCTGAGTAGGCTGTTGAGTATTCTACTCACTAATCTTCTGAGTAGTCTAATGAGCAGTTTACTAAGAAGTCTCCTGAGTAGTTTACTGAGTAGTTTACTGAGTAGTTTACTGAGTAGTCTACTGAGTAGTTTACTGAGTAGTTTACTGAGTAGTTTACTGAGTAGTGTACTGAGTAGTCTACTAAGTAGTTTACTGAGTAGTCTACTGAGTAGTTTACTGAGTAGTTTACTGAGTGGTCTAATGAGTAGTTTACTGAGTAGTTTACTGAGTGGTCTATTGAGTAGTTTACTGAGTAGTTTACTGAGTAGTCTACTGAGTAGTTTACTGAGTAGTCTACTGAGTAGTTTACTGAGTAGTCTACTGGGTAGTTTACTGAGTAGTTTACTGGGTAGTTTACTGAGTAGTCTACTGAGTAGTCTACTGAGCAGTTTAATGAGTGGTATATTGAGTAGTCTACTGAGTAGTTTACTGAGTAGTCTACTGAGCAGTTTAATGAGTGGTATATTGAGTAGTCTACTGGGTAGTTTACTGAGTAGTTTACTGAGTAGTTTACTGAGTAGTCTACTGAGTAGTTTACTGAGTAGTTTACTGAGTAGTCTACTGGGTAGTTTACTGAGTAGTCTACTGAGTAGTCTACTGAGCAGTTTAATGAGTGGTATATTGAGTAGTCTACTGAGTAGTTTACTGAGTAGTCTACTGAGTAGTTTACTGAGTAGTCTACTGGGTAGTTTACTGAGTAGTCTACTGAGTAGTCTACTGAGTAGTCTACTGAGTAGTCTACTGAGCAGTTTAATGAGTGGTATATTGAGTAGTCTACTGAGTAGTTTACTGAGTAGTCTACTGAGCAGTTTAATGAGTGGTATATTGAGTAGTCTACTGAGTAGTTTACTGAGTAGTTTACTGAGTAGTTTACTGAGTAGTCTACTGAGTAGTTTACTGAGTAGTTTACTGAGTGGTCTATTGAGTAGTTTACTGAGTAGTTTACTGAGTAGTTTACTGAGTAGTCTACTGGGTAGTTTACTGAGTAGTTTACTGAGTAGTTTACTGAGTAGTTTACTGAGTAGTCTACTGAGTAGTTCACTGAGTAGTCTACTGGGTAGTTTACTGAGTAGTCTACTGAGTACTTTACTGAGTAGTTTAATGAGTGGTATATTGAGTAGTTTACTGAGTAGTTTACTGAGTAGCTTACTGAGTAGTCTATTAAATAATCTACTGAGTAGTTTAATGAGTGGTATATTGAGTAGTTTACTGAGTAGTTTACTGAGTAGCTTACTGAGTAGTCTATTAAATAATCTACTGAGGAGTCTTTTCTGCAGTAACGTTAGTAGTCTACTAAGCAAAAACTCCTTCTGAGTGGACGACTACTGAGTAGTTTAATGGCTTTTCTTTTGAGTAGTCTACTGAGTACAGTATTGATTAGAATGTGAGAAATGAACATAATTAGCGACAATAAATAAAAACTTGTATCAAAGGCCACGTCTCATATTTATATTAATGATAAATAAAAATAAATAATTATTGGAAAAAAAACAATAAAAAACCTCGTCGCAGTAAGACCGTGCTCGCACCTCGTAATGAACACAGTTAAGGCTAAAAAGCTTAATTGCTAACTCATTGCCAAATAAAAATGGTTTTCGCAGTAAAATAGGACGCAGACTAGACAGCACCCATATATGGGCAAAAGCAGACATCCACTGTATGCCTCAGACAATACAGTCTTGTAGAAGCTCTACGTTAATAGTCTTTTGAGCATTCTGCTTAGTGTCTGGTTTTCATTGACAAGTGGTGCGTACTTTTGCTGTAGCGCTCTCATTTAGAGAGTCCATTCGAATCTTTAAGATGCTACTGGAGCCGTATACAAATTATTCGCTCAAACGCTACTTTACCAACTGCGTCTAGTCAGCGCAATGGTCTGTATGGTGAGAGCTGGGTCGGCTGTTACCAGACTTAAGCAGTAGCATTAAACGTAGTATCCTTACTTACTTAATGGTACATTACAACTCTTTAGCCAGGATTGCAACTTAGCTTCTAATGTCGTCCATATTGTGTGTGTAAATTTTACCCATGAGTGGCGACTCCAAACATAGATTTGAGAGAGTTTTCATAGCAATTTTATTTACTCTCAGCATTTACGCTAGAAGCCTAGGATGACGTCGAAGAAGTATGTTTTCATATTCCGTTTTGTTTGAGATGTCTGAGCTGAGTTCTGAACCATTGGGTCTGGTCTAATCAGCCAATACACTTCCTGCTAAACTGCGGTGATTTCCTCATACTATCTTTCATAAATTCGGCGCCTTAAGACAACCTGTTACTAGTTTGCTGGCTCTTATTGACACTCAGCTGTGATTTATTACCGCCACATGCAATCGATAGCCAAAGAGTTCAAGCCTCATGCCAATGAAACCTATTCGCCCAACGTGTGTGCTAAGATTATCAGTTTCCCCGTTTCGGGGAACGGTTTGAAATGGGTTGGTTTGAGGTTCTGTATGCCTGTTCTCTGGAGGCAATGGATGAATATGGTCCTTAGATTGCTGCATTGACAAAGCAGTGAAACTAGCTCCGATTTGTATTATGGATATGCTCAACGTTCTCCCTTAATACCTGCTGATAATCGCTTAGACTTCCTTCATATTTGTTGTATTTGTTACTCTTCTCACTTTGAGTTTCCATGCTTTCTTACATCTTCTTTCATTGAAACAGTGAAGTCAATAAAACTCTCAAAGAGAAAAAAAGTTCGTCTTTAATAGTCTTCCAGCAACAGTTCATCGCTGTATGAGAATTTCATTGAGTGAAGGTGTTAACATACTGCTCGTAAACGATATGATGATTAAAGGTAAATGCAACTACAAAAACAACAACAACAACAAAAATTTTCTTTTTATTGTCATTATAACAAAACAACAACAATCTCAGGTGATAAATACTGAATACAGGCTTTGAAAACATTCTTCACCCTCCGCGCCATCTCAGATACAAATGCTGACGAGAAAAACATGCGATTTTGTATGAGAAGGTTAGGTTAGGTTACACCAACTACCACGACTATCATCTACCATGTCCAACACTTAATTTCCTTTATTAGAACTTTACGTTGTTGTTTCAAGTGCTTTCTTTTTGTGTGTGGGTGTTGTGTGTTGTTGTTGTTTGGATTGGTTTGATCTGGTTTGGCTTTCGCTTTGGATTTCTTCGTAATGCCTTTAAGGGGTTTGACATGAAGTTCTCCTTCAACGTTTATTAACTTCAATGGCGTTTAGGTAACAGCAACAACAACAATCACACAATACACTTACTTTCTAACACATATATTTACATTTACGATATACACGTACACATATACGAGTATACTGAGTGTATGTATGTATTTGTAGATTGTATTTACCATTGAGAGGCTTAATATTGTTGTTCTAGAGACAGACAATGATGGTGATAAACTCCTGGAACAAGAGATTTTATGACTAATTGAAGTGTGTGTGCGTGTGTATGTGTTAGATAAACGTTTTCGTTAAACTTTAGTTATTTCAACTTAACAACAGTGAATGAACAACAAGTTTAACAGCTGCAACAACATCAACAGCAACAACATCGACAACAGCAATAACGATTACAATTGAAAGTTTTCTTAAACAACAATTGTTTGTTCAAGGAATTCAAAATTAAATAAACTTTAGACTTTACAGTCGAGGATATAAATTTAAGTACAGTACAGCGGCATTATGAATTTTGTATCCAACGTTTAGAGCACTTACATCTGGGAAGAGAATTTTTTGTTGGGCATCAATGACGGGATGTAGAGGACGTGTACATGCCAATTGAGACATGTACGGCAACAATTAAAACCAGGAAGGACAAACAGAATACAAAATGAAGAATAAGTAGATGCCTTGAGATTACATCGAGGAACAGAAGACGTCTGGGCTCGGTCATGTTTGTAAAAGTGCCAACTGTAGGACTCGCGCATCCATTATTGGAAGTTCGACACTAGGGCACAAGCTTCCAAAGGAAAATGAGCTGGACATAGAAACTAGCTTTAACTTTAACATTCAAGAAACATAACATAAACCCATCAAATCCGCGAACGATGGGTGTAGACCCACAGCGATGGAAAACTCCTTGAGAAAATTGCAACACATGTTTGAACACAGCATTCAGCCTGGCCCTTTCTATTAGGGGAACAATTAAGTGAAATAATTTAGTCTAATAGGCAGTGTGTTCACTTCTTAGACAAGAGTTCATGGTTCAAATCTCCGCTTGGACATCTAAAAAAAAACGAAGAAAATATTTCTTTCAGCGACTTCCTCTGAAGCAGTCTTGTGGCAAAATCCCTGAAGAAATATAAAATTGCCATCAAAAGTTTCTCAAAAATTTGTCGTTCGGAGTTTACTTTAAACTAAAGGTCCACTGAGGGCTAAAAATTAACACACTTAACATGGGTGGTGAGAGAAGGTAGGTTGTAATCTTGACTAAAGGCTGTTAATGACCAATTCAGTAAGTTAGAGAGAGAAAAAGGGACTAGTACGGCCATGTTATTCGCATGGAACCGAATGTTCCACCGACACGGCCTGATATCTGATGCTGGGATTAGAGAAAGTCGCTGTAGAGGACCAAATTGAGGAAGCCCTGTCATGGATTGGTGTGACCAACGGGCGAAAGCGCGAAATTAGCAGAGACACCTGGAGAGATGATTCAATAAACGGCTCGTTGATGGCCAATTAAGTATGTAAGAGCGAAAGAGAGAGAGAGAGAGAGAATGGCGTACAGTCGCCTCAAATCTTTCTAAGTCTTCGAAAATGTAATAAATTTGTAGTGTTTGGTGTTGCTGTAGGCTCTTATAGAATACATGGATGCATGGCTGAGTCCATAAGTAATAGGTTTTATTAAGGCTATGTAAACAAAATAAAGCAGAGTCCCAGGATAAGATCGTGGGCGTGGTGATGATAACGTGAGTGTCACTTCGATAAGGAAAATCATCTTTCTTAAGTAGTATTGTGTCACAAGCATCAGAGATATGACGTATGAGTGAAATATATGACTGGCTGAGAGAGTTATGGTTTAACCATTACCGCCTATAGTGTACTTCCCACTTTGGACAGTAATCGTTCGACATTTCACAGCATTGACTGGCTGTCATTTATACCTACAAAAAGGAAACTTTCTCAAGTTTTTTACAACCCAATAATCTTAATTCCTGTTCCGTTCTTCTCTTTTTTTTTTTTTTTCGCCTAACTTCTCTACTAAAGTAATCTGTTTAAGGCCATGTACTCTGCTATATAGAACATCTATTTATTGGTTATAAAATTTTGTCAGGCATTAAATTGGTCTCCTCTCCTTCCCTACTCTGACAATAAATTTGTCTCAGCATCATGGCCTATAAAGAGTTCTTTGCTTCTACATGCCACATACATTGAGAATAGATTTATGTCGCACGATAGAAACGATATTTAAACAAATTATTTCGCCTTGAAAATCCTTTCCATTCAAGAGCAAAGACCCCCCCCCCCCCCCCCTCACAGTCAACATCATCGTCATCATCATCGTCATCATCTGCAATACATTGATGCGATTATTGATATTGAGAGTGTATGACTGTGAGGTATTGATTACACCGGTTACCTGCAAAAGTGTTGTTGTTGCTCACTTAAGCTTGTTTAAAATTGTTGTTGTTGTTGCTGCTGTTGTTGTTGCTATTTTCCTTTCCCAGTTTAAACATTAAAACGACGTTTACGTTTATTACAGATTTTAAGTACAAACAAGTTAAGAATGAAGATATTCTAGAAGCGATTCCAAGAAGCAGGAGAAGCAATGCAAATTAAAGGCAAATGCGGTGAAATGTACACTGAAAGGAAAAATCAAGGCAATCTATTTGGTTCTCTTAACTGAGACCGAAAGAATCCTCTTTCAAACATCGTCCACATTATCTGGAAACTCGTGTATACTAACACGGAGATTAGATGTTGAAATTTCTGTCTAAAGGCCCTCATATATTTGCTATGCTGAGGAATTTAGAACCCCATCTGTGTGCAGAGTTGAGTAGTGGTGACAGAATATCCGCTTGATTTGTCTCAGGCAAGAGTTTTGAATTTCCCTCATTCTGCATCATTTCAACGTCTAAGGAAGATTATAAGGGAACGAAAACCATCTCGCAAGAGTTGCACAATTACGCTCAAATACAATATATTTCGAGGTGAGAACCTCTACTATTTTCATGCATACTTTTGCATCTCCTTGTATAGAAACATGGATGTTCCTCTGACAAGTTCAAGTGTCAGACAGAAATCTATTAACCCCTTAACGATAGCATGGCTGCAAGTGCTGCCAGCGTTAATGATTTCTTTTTCGAATCGCATTGCGAAGTGGTTGTTGCTTGTGCTTCATTATTAGGGGAAACGCCTCAAAATTCTTCATGAGCGCTGAAATTTTCAGAAGTACTCTCTTTGGATTTCACTCTTCGGAAAGTATGTCAGAGAAAAGCAAATTGATCCACAGGTCATATAAACAATGCAAATTTCTTACGCCATGGTCTTGTCTGCAGCTGGCAGTATCTTTGTGTTCTTTGAACACGACTCCACAAATCCACTCAACTGCTTTGATGTTTCCTGTTCTATCTGAATTGTGAAGCGATATCTTGAAGGATTTGAGATCTTAAAGGTATTAAACGATCGAGGGACTGTATCAGTCTGACATGGGTATGCGTTGGCATTTAAAGGATTGATTTCTAAGTCTTGAGAATCATTAGGCTTCCAAATTGAGGGTATGAACTGGAATTTTTAGTTAAAATCTTACGATCTTGAGGATTATCAGTCTTCCAAATAGTAGGAGTGATCTCTGGATCCAGGATATGTACTTGAAAATTATACTTTTGAAGATCGTCAGTACCTTTGTTGTATCGTCTATGACTACAGGTCGAACTGAAAGACCTACGTTCTATTATTACGTTTTTATATTTTAAAAACGTTTAAAATATTAGCTCGTAGATTGCAAATAAAATAAAAATAAATTTGAGTTTCGTTTTAATTAAAATCCTTTATTATTCACACAATTCTATGTGCCACTATTCACAACTTGATGTAAACAGCAACAATTGCTTTTCTTTGTATTCCTCTGTTTATATCCTTTACGTTAACAATAACAATTGTTCCAAAAATCCTTGTAACGGAGATCTTCAAACCACGATTATTCTCTTCAAAACACACCGCGCCTTCACACAAGACTGACTGAACTTTTTCTCACTCCGTTGCTTTACCTTTTATATGGCTTTACCTTCTAGAGATGTCTATAAATGTAAACATCATTGTTTCATTATTATTATTTGTGTACATATTTTGTTTACGTTTATTCTTGTGGTGGTTTTTGTTGTATTTTTGTTTACTTGTTTACCATTCTTTTATGCTGGTATATTTTTGTTTACTTGTTTATCATGTAAACAAGTTCATTGTTTTTATTTTTGTAGATTTTGTTTATACTTTAAATTTTGTTTATAATTGTCATAACAATACTTCTAAAATTGTTGAATTTTAAGGAAATTTTAATGCCCAACAAATTAAAATTTCTCGAACCTTTTTCTTTGTCAAGTTTTTCTCTCAGTGTATGCAAAACGGATATTCCTTCCCTTTCAAAGTATATGTTTTGAGCTGAGTACAAGTGTATGCATGAACAGTAGTAGCTCGATACTTAAGGTTTTACGTTTACAACAACACCAACAACAACAAAAATCTCTCACATATAATTTTCCGGACTCCATTGACTTTTTTCTGTTTCGTTAATATGAGCTCTTCAATACTGATTTTTTATCCTTGGCATGCAGCAGTAGTGGCCCATTACAAAAAAAAAAACCAAGAAGAAAACGAAACGTAATGCCAGCCAGGCAAATATCGAAAGTAAAGGTACAAAAAGAGAAAAAAAAATCTGAAATTGTAATCGAAAAAGCATAAATTATTTACGAGCTTTTTTGCGGCATTTAATTTCATTGATTTTCACTTTTTTCATACACTGTATATACATACATATGATATATACATACATACATACGAATCCGAAGTGTGTGGCAAAACATTTAAGCGAGGGGTTAAGATGTAAAAGGACTGATTCAATGACGATGTCTTTATTATTTTTTATAAATGCTCTGCACTCCGTTGTAAATATAAAGGCGTTAGTGTTAGTTAATGTACACACATACATACACAAGTGTATTGCTACACTTAGTAAAAACTCTCTTTACACCAGCAAAAGAAAAAAAGAAGCATTTTTTACGCTCCAGTCGTGTTAAATTTCAAGGCATTTGAACGAAACGGTTCTTTACACACATTTTTATTGTAAATGTTTATGAATGTTTATAAGTGTGAGTGAGTGTGTCAGTGTGTATGTGTTTGTAACATATTTTTTAACTTGATTGATGGCTCACTCGCTCACTCACTCGTTCTCTCTCTCTCTTCCTCTATGCTTGACAAATTGAATTCTTATAAATTAAGTCCCAAAAGGTTTTCGACTCATTCATACGGCAGTAACAAGTTAAGAAATCGATAAGGACGGCGGATAAAGACAGACATATAGTCCCACAGACAGACAGACTATATAAATGAGTGTTAGTGTAAATAAAACAATCAGGAAAAGTTTATAAAAATATAAGAAGACTGTTTAACATCAAATATAAACTCTTACTCACTCACTCTCTCTCTCTCCCTCTCTTTTTGTCTGTCTCCGTATTACTCTTGCCTTCTTATGGTTCACATGTGTAACATTTTTATTTACGAAAACCGAAAGAAAGAAAAAAGAAAATAAGAAGGAAAAAAACCGAGGCATTAAAATGTTAATGTCGTGAGTTGAGATTAAGATTTTCCAGGCATAAAATGGAAATTTTTTCTCATTGCTAATGTGGCATGGTCTGGCAAAGCTGATAAGAATAAGAATTATGGTGAGTAATTGGCATTAAATTATTAAGACGTTCATACATATACGAGGGCTCCTACCGCATTGGTGTAAAATTTTCTTTGTTTCTCAACAAAAACTCCTTTTGAAGTCATGCACTAATACAGCGCTGTAATCACATCTATTCTCATGGGCCATGGCGTAAGGGCTAGAGGCATAAGGGTTGGAGATCAAAGGAAGGCAATATAAAGTGGCCTTATCCTTTGTCTATGTTTAGTAATGGAGTTATCGATCACTAAACTCATTAAACTCTTTCCTGCTGGTTTTCTCCCTGGGGTTCACGCTTTAAATGCGAAACCCTTCTGATGATTGTCAAGGTCAAATATTGAGGATTTGTTGGTTAGTTCTAGGGACATTGCTTTGTATTAAGCTCTACTAAGTGATTTGATAAAGCTATCTGGCTCAGTGTATCTTCCATGCTGACTGTCCGAAAGTGCAAATAAGCTGCACATATGCAGATTCACAAGTGCCTTCCAGGTCTGCAAAATGAAAGGGAAAGTGACATATGGACCTTAAGTCCTTTGGTCTCCAAGACTGCCGTTCCCATATAACCACGACGCTCACTATTCTGACAGTATGTTAAAGAGAAGTAAATCGGACCACAGATCACATGAATCAATAAAAATCTCTCTCGCGTATTTTGAAAAACAGTGAAAACTCGTGATCTTGCCTGCTGCAGGAACTCTCTTTGCCCTGTTTGAACACGATTCTACAAATCCATTCCAATATTTTAAGTTTTCCTGTTCTTTTATCTAGGCTGGATGTGTAATGTGACTCAGCCTTGGTCACGAATCAATTCAAATACTCGGACTTATTCGCCAAAAACTGCTGCTGAAATATTTTCTACACTAGGTTTAGTCTATATACATACATACATACATAATTGACCATTACAAGCCTTCAGTCAGGATTACGGCCTAGTTTCTCATTTATGTCTATCATTTAGTCTATTATGAGCAAATGAAGCACGTCTATACATCAGGTCGGTTAATTTTGTAACCTCCCTCGTAGATGTCATAAGAAAGCAAACACCACATATGTATGTATGTAATGAAGACAAGAAAACCAACAATGTTTGTCAAAATAAATTAGAAATTTCAAAATAAAACAAGGAAACAAAAACAATAAAAGGATAACAATAACAAATTACTGTGTTAAGACTAAAGTAACGATAACTTAAAGCGATAAGTTAAACCAGTGAAGTTGATTTATCAACATTCAAAATAAAAACCTTCAGTCTCTATCGATAATGAATGCAGCAGAACAAAAAACACGTTTTAAATGGAAAAGGTATTGGAAATCTATGAAAGAGAAAAAATGTAAAGAACAAACAATAACAAATCAACAGTATGATTCTAGAAGTTGTCAGAATGGAAATATATTTTTACGAATATGAAGAATCTAGACTTAACATTAAAATGGTAAACAAGTAAACAAAAATACAACAACAAACATCAGCGTAAAAATGGTAAACAAGTAAACAAAAATACGACAACAAACACTACTGGAATAAATGTAAATAAAATACACAAACAACAATAATGAAACAACGATGTTTACACTTATAGAGATTTCGAGAAGGCGAACCCACGAACGTTGGCCTTCAAGAACATTCATCAGACTATTTACTCTGCCATATAAAAGGCAAAGCAAAGCAGGCGAGTGAGTCAGTGAAGTTCTGTCAGTCTTGTGTGAAGACGCGGTGTGTATGAAGAGAGTAATCGTGGTTTGAAGATTTCCATTACAAAGATCTGTCGAATAATTGTTTCGTAATTGTAAAGTGTATAAACAAAGGAATAACAAAAAAGGCAATTGTTGGTGTTTACATCAAGTTGTGAACAGTGGCACACAGAATGGTGTGAATAATAATGAACTTTAATTAAAACTAAACAGAAATTTATTTTGATTTTATTTGTAAACTACGAGCTCATATCTTAAACGTTTCTAAAAGTTAAAAACATAACAATATGTACAAACAGCCTTCTCCAAAGACGATCAATGAATGATCTATTCCTAGTTTGAATGTAAAACTAAGGCTGTAAGCTGGTAAATTTTATTTGAATTCCTATTGCCGTTCGCTATAAAGCTGCCATTGCAATGGAGCGTATGATTAATATTTAATTGTCACTCATACGTTACGTGGTCTTTAGTGATGAAAACTAAAAAAACATGATTTTGAAATCGTTTCTGTGTTTGCAAAACTACAATTCGGAAATCCACAAAAAAAAGAACATGATTCAACACAAACAAATCTCTAGGAATAGCAAACTTTTCATAGACAGTGGAGAAGAGGAAAAGAGAGAGGAAGAGAGAGAGAGAGAGAGAGAGAGCGAGTAGTTGTTAACTTTAAAAAAACTGTCGTAACATTTGGCAGACACTTTATTTAACTAATGCAACCACAGCTGCTGTTGCTGTTGCCACAAACAACGTTGCTTTACGTGCAACTTTATTGATTTCATGGTGTCAGTTGTAGACATGGATGCCACATTAACGTACCAGTAGAAGTGAAACAAATGTGTTGGACTGTTGTTGTTGTTGTTGGTGAATACACCAATCTTGCCTTATACTTCTCTCAACCCAATCAGCCACTGCTATTGGCAGTACACAGTCAGTGGTTTTAAGGTTTTAGCGGTTAATGTTGCCTGTAGTTGGCATTTACCCATGCAATCTAATCCAATACAAAACCAATCCAATACGATGAGTATTAGACAAATAAAATACCATTAAATCAATTCATTTCTCCACTCACACACAGAACAGAATAAAATTGCAATTCAAGTTAAAGGAATACAGTCGCAAAAAAACTGCACAAAGAAATTGAGACACACACAAAATAAATAAAAACATGGAAAAATGGGGACGAAAAATAACCATCACAAGTAAATGAACCTGAAACCTTGACAATAATGGCTAAAACAAATTGTAAACCTAGGAAGCTTTGCCCTTTGTTTAGTTCTGGATTTTGTTTACAAAATAAAATCACTTTTTGATTTAAACGTGTCACTTGCATTTAACCATCCTTTCTTCCTTCCAAACTCACTTGTGTCTGCTGTTTACTAATCGCAATCAATTTCGTTGAAAGAAACTAAAACTCTCTCTTTCTCTCTCTCTCTCTCTCTTCGTTTTATGGCAATTGCATTGCCCTGACAGTCCATACCACAATCAAGTGCCCGGAATTTATTTGTTTTCCTCAACAATTATTCCACTTTTCAATCTACTTTCTCTACTCCTTCATCATCTTGGTCATCCACAATGTCCATTTTTAGTGGCACTAAATGGAAATTGATTATCCAGTCACATGATTATTGTTGCTGGTAATTAAATGACTCAGGTGGACAAATAAAATAACAATTGAACGCAGGCAATATAACTTGCACTAGAGATAAATGAAAACCAATTTGTTTTAATGGACAAAAAAATTTATTATTTTATACTGAAGGGCCTATTTATTGCATTGCTGGTATTTAAAAAAATACATTCAGCTTTTTAAAACACTGAAAAAGAGCTTATTTTTCTATTAAAAAGAAAATTCATCGACTCTCAGCCATAACCACAGCACTAAGGATAAGGCAGCATTGTCCAGATGACGTCACTTGTCACTGCTCTCAATACTTGTAATGTTAGCGATCGCATAGAGAGATATGCAGCTAAACTTTTGGATAAAAGGGTTATTGCGGACTCCAACGGTTTTTAATTGAGGTGAAGTCCCCTCGTCCCTGTTGTACAACATCGTTGTAGAGAGACTGATAAAAAAAAATTGCGAATTATCTTACCATTGTAGTGTCAGACTGTCATCCGCATAGTTTTTAAGCAAGCAGGCCTTACAATTCATTACAAAGTGGGGTCTTACAAACTCCACGAGCCACAAAGTATTGGGCAAGGAAAGCTTTACAACTCTATGAAGGCCATGAGTATGATTCGGAGGCTTGGACTTGTCTTCACATATTTTTTTGCTCATTGATAACAGTGGAATGGATTTTTACCAGACTAGTAGCTGGATTTAACGGACACTTGCCGATTGAAAATCGCTTTTGACTGATCGGTCTATAGTTGAGTTGTCACCGTTGCGGTTGTGATGATGTGAAAGAAAAGTCGGCTGTTGACGCTTCATAACAGCAACAGTTCATTCACAATACCTTCGACACGGCGGAATAATATCGAATCATATCTGGTGCGACTTACTGCCAAGAGAACTGAAAGTACGTTTCAAGGACTATCACCCACTGACTCCGTCAAGCTGTGTAGAAGCTTTATACTACAAACACAATGGTGACTACAGTATACGTTGGACAATATTTCAATTAAAGAACACACACAAGTGACACACATGAAAATGATTATTTTAAACGCAATATATAATCCTACCACAACTTGGGCAATAGACACACACTAAGCTCCTCTATGGAGTGAATAGTTCTTTCTCACTGGCAGCTTTTACTGAAGTATAGTACGCCATCAACAATGTGATTCTAGGAGAGGAATCGAAATGAAACGACTAATCTTAATAGATGCAAAGATTACTATCAATTCATTGCGTTCTAGATGTGTGTCGGTATTGAAATACTAGTCAATGTCTCAGAATGATTGCAATTTTCAGGAACAATGAAGGTAAACTGCATGAAAAAAATTCAAAAAATACTTAGCGTATGGAAATAAGTTGGGAACCTTGTAATCGACTATACGGACCATTGCAATCCTACAGGCGGAACTGTAGGCCCTATAGCATATTGCAGTGCTGATTATTAAGGGTGAAAATATCTTTAGAAAAAGATATCACCATACCAGGCTGATAGCCAGGATAATGCACACGAGTAGATTGCAAATGCTGGCTTCGAATATGCAGACCCTGTTCCTGGGATAATTCTCTACAATATCTGAAAAGGTGTATGAGCGAGTAAAATTAAAAATAAGTTAGAATGGTGGATTTCAAGTCCGAATATCGCTCAAAAACGGAAACTGTAGAGTCGTGAAAAAATCCTTTATAGAGTAGAAAGATATTCTTGAACATTGAATCTTTACTCACGCCATTGGCTTACGCTACAATTGTTCTGTAGCGCCTTTCCAGTGATAGTGTTGTCCATAAGGCTTGCGGTGATGATTAAGTGCAACAATATCTTTCTCGCCCTCTCTCGCATACTCCCTCGCTCTCGTTCTCTCTCGCTCTCTCTCTCCCTCTCGCTCTCTCTTTCTTATTCTATCACAATGGACTGTTCTTGTGCTGTGTGTGCATATCCTCTCGGATTGATAGTAGAAACCCACTTATCTGCCTATTGCACTCCTGTTAACATGCATAAGGAATTGTAGAAATTTTACAGCGCTTACAGCACTAGCTGTAGGGTATATTAAGCCCCATATACAGTAGCGAGCATAAAAAGTGCAACGCTAAGCCGATTGATCTTTATGTGCGCCTCTTTCAAAAAAAAAGTACGGAAATTAAAAACTTTTTTTTTATTTTGTGGGGTAAGTTACTTTTGTTTTTCACCGAAATTCTTTATTTTAAGGAATTTATTGGTAGGTTCGTTTTCTCATGACAGAGTTGATCCGTTGGTGAAAATCGATGGTATTTTGGATGCCACTAAATACTGTGAGATCCTAGAAGAAAATATGCCCCCACATCTTCTGGAAAAAATGCCCCCAAACAGCATATTCCAACAAGACAATGACCTAAAGCACTCTAGTCGCATGGTTCGTAACTACCTAAGCGACCATGATGTGCAAATTTTGGATTAGCCGTCACCATCTCCCCTTAGAAAACCTATGGGAGACTTTAGATCGGGAAGCTAAGAAGAAAAATCCTTCAAATTTGGCGGAATTAGAAAAAATTTGTAAGTCAGAATGGGAAAAAATATTCCTACACACCATCGTGCCCCTCTATGCCCTCCAGACTGCAAGCGGTAATAGAAAATAAAGGCTACGCAACCAATTATTAGTTTTAAGTATATTTTTAACCAACATTTTGTAAGAATTTACATTTAATTTAAATAAAGTTATGAATAACATAGCGTTGCATTTTTTTTGCTCGCTGAAATTTGGCACTTTTTTTCTTAAATGTTAAAATAAAAATAAGTGGATAGAAAAATTTTGATATTGTAAACTGCATTTGTTAACTAAGTTTGTGGAGCATAAAAATAAAAAAAAAGTTTTTAATTTCAGTACTTTTTTTTTGAAAGAGGCGCACATAAAGATCAATCGGCTTAGCATTGCATTTTTTATGCTCGCTACTGTAGGTCGAAAAAGGAAAAAAAGAAGAGAAGAAGAAGAGTTCTTTCAATTTCTTTGACTGCAGCAATTTAATTTTGATTTTACGTTGGCTCCGGTCATGGTTCGTAGACGTACAAAACGTTGACTAATGTTTTGGCCACAATAACTAAAAATTGACCGGGTATGTGTCGATGTCGATGACGACGATGACGATGACGATGACGACAACGACGATGATGGCAATGTTAGTGGTCGATATGTCCTAAAGTGGTGGCAGTAGTAGACGACGTGAAACAATTGCCGCGATTAAAAGCACACACACACATACGTATAACAGTAGCAGCAACAGCAACAACGGCAATAAACCAAAAACCTGGTTGGTTGGAAAAGAAATCAACTCAAGTGTAACGACAACAATTGCAAAACGGAAACCGGAAACTGTTGTACTAACAGCCTTCACTCTGGACATTTTTGTCTGTAAATCGTTACAAAATGTAAGCGAATGTGTCCGTAATTGTTACTTTAACTTCAAAACTAAAAAAATAAAAAAATGGTTGTTGTTGCAGGTTGTAGACAATTTTTTTCCTTCTGCTTTCTTTTCTACTTCTTGGGAATCGTTGTTGTTATTGTTGTTGCTGCTGCTATTGTTTAGGAGAGAGAGTAAGGAAGCAGAGAAAAAAAGGAACGGCAAAAAAATGAAATTGAATTTCAAAATACAATGGCAAAGAGAGTCGTTTTATTTTCATTACATTTCTGCTGCCTTAATAGGCCATCAGCAATTTTGTAACGGTTTATATACAATGCTTAACTGTATATGTGTGCGGAAGTGTGTATGTGTTTGTGTATCAAAGTATTGCTTTTATTGCCAGTGACTGTAATGATGGCTGTTAACTACACAGCAGGTAGCGGAAGTAAGAGGTAGAGAGTAGTCTTGCACTACAAACATAAAAAAAAACGTTTAAAAACCTCAAAACTGGCCAAGTGACCAACTTTATCGTTCACCTGCATTGTTCGGTCGTTGAGTTGAGGTAACTAAAGTTATGCTTTTGACTTTAAACTGTTGGTAACGAGAGTGAGTCATTGTGGTTGGTTTTTTCCCATCTACGAGTAGAATCGTTTAAGTTTTTTTCATTTCATGCCATTGGCACTAATCATACGTTTTAGCCTGCCATGCTCCGCTCACTCACTTGCAGTGTTGCATTCCAATTCAAAAAGTCGGTTTCTTTTTCATTTTAATGTGTCAGCCAGTTGTTGTTGTTGTTGTTGTTGTTGTTATTTACCTGTGTAGTTGTCATGGTCATTATTATTGTTGTGTGTGTGTGGGTGCCACATAAAATCATTTGTTGTTGACAATAACAATCATTGTTGGTGTTTAATGTCTTTGGCAGCAGTGGGGGTCAGTCCGTCCGCTCGTCTGTTAGTGAAATAATTTTCAATTTCATTCGAAGAAAACAAATTGTTTTGCACACACATTTATGACCATTAACTACGAAGTGATTTTGATTTTATTTTTCGATTCTAAAGAATGTTTTTCCCTAAGCCTAGTTATGAGTATCGCGATTTATTTAAAGAATGGAATTATTAATAAAATCACTCAGGCGGGCGTCTCCTACATAGGAAAACGAACAGTTGCCTTTCAGGTGGCGGGCACGGTCTAAAATTCTTAGTAATAATGTGTACAGACATTAGTTTTTCGTATAGCCTATCTAACCGCTGCAGTGTATTTAAGGCAGAGATCATAGTTGTACAATGTGAAGGGATCTTGCGATATACTCGGGCGGTCTGATTCCTCTCAGTTGAAAAGGTAGTTTCTGTTTCATCCCTTAAAATTTATACAGAATTAACAAAAATACTAGCTAAAGTGTAACCAAGTGCCTTAAGAGCGCCACCTTATTGCCCGCCTATGAATGAAAATGAATTTCTTGAAACATTTGTAATGTTATTGGTTGCTGCAGCATTAGCCAGAGCAACTACAGAGCTTGCAATTTCTGAACTGTCACCAGACATATTTGCTCCTGATGTATCCCTGTGTCAGGTTTACGTTCATTGGTGGGAGAATTGCTAGGCTCTCCTGGCTTGATCTTTATAAAAAGAGGATTAAGTCTCGCCCCTAGTCTAGTAGATAGTGTATTGGGTGATTATCTCATACAAAACAAGAAAAGTAAAAAAAAAATGAAAATTTTAGCGGCGACTTCCCCTCAGCAACAGTTGTTGTAATTTGTTAAAAACTAAATAGAGACTTGCTGGTTCACAAACCACATAAATAAAGTATCATAATGATGATGATGATGATGATGAGTTCATTATGGAGTCCTTGTTCAATTTTTGAACTGTCACCAGGCATGTATGTTCCTGATGTCTCCTTTATGCTTCCTGTGTCAGGTTCACATTCATTGGTGGCAGTATTGCAAGGCTGGCTTGATCTTTATAAATGAGGATTAGGTCTCGCCCTAGTCTAGTAGGTAGTGAGTTCACTAATTATGAGTGAGATCTGTTGGCTCACATCTCAGCTCAGACATCTCGTACAAAGCAAGAGAAATGAACAAAATATGAAATTTCTGGCGGCGTCTTCCCCTCAGCAGTCTTTTGACAATAATTCTGAGAAAACCTGTGAAAAACTCATAAAACAGCTTCTCAAATCTATTGTTCGGAACGACGTGTACTACTCATGGGCAAAATTATCACACAAAACTTAGATGGTGTGGGAAACTAGGCTGTAATCCTAACTAAAGGGTTGCAATAACCAATTAAGTTAAGTAAGTGTCTTGTCTACCCCTGATTTGCATTACTATTCATTGTAATTTAAGGTTCCCGCAGGCAATTGCCTCTTTGTTATTCATGCGAATAAACTCTGCATTGCTACGCATGACTTCTGCAGAAAAAGGTAGGGATTCTTGGGCCTCTCTCACTGAACTCTCTAAAGTGAACTATAATAGTGGCCTCTGAAGCCGGTATATAGATTTCCGGGTTGTCTTGTGGTATCACAACCGTTTCAAACTCAGGCTTGTGTAAGTCTTAACTTAACTTAATCTAAAGCGCTTAGTGTTTAGTACCGACGATCCTTTGGACCACATGTCATAGGAGAATAAGTAGCATAGAAAGGCAATAAGAAGAGAGAAATGGAAAAACGCGACTGTTAAGCCCTAGAAAAGAAATCCGAATATTTTAACAAGAAGTGAAAGTTGTCTGTTTAACTACAACAAATAAAACAAAAACATCCATAACCACTTGAGTACGACTGAATAGTTTGACAAACAGAAACAAAAAAATTTATTCATCCTTTGCATTACAAGCAGTTTAAAGTTGTTTACATTGTTTCACAAGGCATTTGAAATCATTTGCAACCATTTAACCACAAATCGTCATCATCATCATCAGCAGCAATAATAACAGAAACAACAGCAATAATATTAGCAACTGAAAACTGTTTCAAAAACAAAAAAAAAACCAAGAAGGTAAGCTGCCCAGTAAATCCAGTAAAACTTTGTATGACAACAACATCCTTACAGCTCCTCTGAGAACAAAGTTGTTCGTTCGTGTTCCAATATTTAAATTCGTTTCAAATCTCAGTTGTTGCATTGTGTTGTTGCATTGTGTTAAAGTGAATTGTTGTAACCGAAATTGTAATTGATTATGCCATTGCAACCAACAAGGAGAGACAATTCTTTGCTTTTATTAAAGTCAGATTTTTTTTATAAAAATTCTGTTTTTGTATCTGTTTTTGACTTCATGTCTTGTTTGTCTGTCGAATGTTTGAATACCAACAAAAATAATACCGTTTCGTTCTGATTTTGTTTGTTTTGTATATGAACATTTTAATTATGATTGGCTTTGGCTTTGAAAAAAATAATGTTGTAGTATAGTTTAGTTTTTTGTCCAGAATTCCTTGGACATTTATGGCTGTAGAACGTTAAAATGTGAGTTACAGCACACGTGATTCAGTCGTTACAAACGGTTTACATCTATAATAACTTATCCGCTACGTTGTAGGGTTAAAAGAGGGTGTCTCAAACCCATATTGTCTCCATCTTCTTCTATTTTATTAAAAGGTTTTCCATTTCCAGCATCTGATTGATCTACAATAGTAGGTTCTAGAATAATAGAGTTGCCGTCTGTCATTGACTAAGTCTAACATTTATTACAAGACGTTGAAATCTGGTCAGACGATTGCAAAGTATTCAGCTTTGAATGAAAAGGCCTACTTGATCTACCATACCTAGAAATTCTGTACTTAACTATGTGATAACAACAGACTTTTGTACTGTACATATCTGATGTGCTGCTTCAGTGCTATTACAGCCATTTATCCAACATAACAAAGGCATCAAAATTAAGCCATTACTTGAAATCAAGGTTAAAACTGGGAGTATTCTTAGGGAGAGGAACGCAAGACGGCATCAAGATTAAGGTATTACTTGAAATCAAGGTTGAAACTGGGAGTAGTCTCAGGGAGAGGAACTCAAGACTCAAAAATGGTGTCTGGTATACAAGTTATCCTTGGAAACCTAGTTGACTTTTTTGTATAAAGAATAGAGCGACTCACGAAAAAAAGTGCTCGATGTACCCTCCTAAAAATGAACCTTGGACTTTTTAAGATGACATTTAAAATATTTCGGCTCCAGCTTTGACCTCTCGTGAGCTGGACCATTTCGAAAAAGGGTCCATTTTTCATTGTTTTGTCAATTTGAGAATCTGTTTCCTTACCAACATATACAATATGGGTGTCATAAGAAAGGTTTGCGCGTCCAACTGTATATACAATTTGTCCAAGGACGATCATCCATGTCCTTTTTTTAATGATATTCTGTTAAAAAGAACGGTTTTTGAATTTTTTCTTCGGGGTTGTTTGTAATAAAATAACCAAATTAATATATTTTAATCTTTAGTTGATTTAATTAAATACGGGTCTTAGCTTTTTTTTAAATTCACCCTAGTTTGCATTTTTTGAGTATAGTTTTGTAAATATAAACAAAAAAATTTAATACCTTTTCTTAATTTGGGAAAAAATATGCCCACAAAAAGTCGTGGATCATTTCTTTTTTTCTGTCTTTAGTCCTATTTTCATCCAAACATCATCTAGAAACTAAATCCACCATCATATTAGATGGTTAGAAAAGAAGAAAAGAAAAAATTCAAAAACCGTTTTTTTTACAGAATATCCTTAAAAAAAAGGACATGGATGATTGTCCGTGGACACATTGTATATACCGCTGGACGCGCCTTGAAAAAACCTTTCTTATTATACCCATACTCTATATGTTGGTTGGGAAACAAATTCTCATATTAACAAAACATACAAAAATAGACCCATATTCAAAATGGTCCAGCTCACGAGAGGTCAAAGCTAGAGCCGAAATATTTTAGATATCATCTTAAAAAAGTCCAAGGTTCATTTTGAGGGGGGTACATCGAACACGAATTTTGCTTCCATACAACTTGAGTCGCTCTAATAAAGAAGGATCCCATTGCTCATCATACCTGAAATGAAGTAAAACTGAAAATAGCAAACCAAGGTGGAGATCTACATATCTTGAACTACGGATGCCTGGAATGATAGGCATCCCTCGGAGAAACACAGCTTGTTACAAAGCTTCTCCTGCACACTATTACCTTTGCATTACTTACTTACTTACTTACTTAGCTGGTCATTAACAAGCCGTTTATCGGATTTCTGCCTGACTTAAAATGTCCTTTCTTCCAATGGCAATCGACACCAATCGATGACAGGGCTTCTTCAATTTAATCGTTCAACATAGTAGACGATCATATCAATCCGCCAATCCCTGCATCCAATGCCCATCTCGCCGGTACATCTTCTTCCATCCAAACGACATGGACGATCCAGTGCAGCCGCTGGATTATAACGAGAATACCATTGCATTGCTTACTACAAGTATATCGGCGCTAGAGGGCACTCTAGAAATTTCGAGAAAACTGGGTGCAGGATACCACAGCTACAGCTCAAAGCATCTACTGCCGTTGCTGTGATGATTATTGAAAAAGATATTTCAACACTTACGGATAGCCATGTGGATAGATTTACATATCGACGCCTCCATTCTATAACGTTCTAAGTGTACTTAGAACGTTTTTAATGTTCTTGTATTTTTAAATTCTATGTTCTCTAACTTAAATACTGTCAAAATTTGGTTAAGATGCGCCGATCCGTGCCGAAGTTATACGGAAAAATCTACTTAGAATACACATATAGTCGTATGTCGCGTGAAAACTTTGAGAGCTCATAACTCAAAACACACTTTTTTGACTTAGAATGTTATAGAACGGAGGCGTCGATATGATGATCTCGACTACAGTTTGAAATGTCTGATTAGGACTACGAACAGATATATTCCCACCCTAGTACATATCTGAACTGGGCCACAGTGATATTCCGTAGAAGAAGCTGCAGAGAAGATGAATGAACTAGTGTAGCACAATAATCGAACTTAGGATCGAGTTTTGTACTTTGATTAGTACCATTAGGCACTTGCAAGCTTCAAACTAGATATGTGGGATTTTTAATTAAGTTAACGCTGAATGGGCAACTTTAGATATAAGCAATATTACCTACTCAATTGATAGTTAAAACCCCTTAGTCTGGATTGCAACCTAGTTTCTCACACCACCCATATTGTGTGTGCTAACTTTATCCATGGGTGGCGGCACGCGCATTTTACAACAGATTTTTTTTAAAAATTTTTCATGGCTGCTGCATTTATTTCAAAACTTAAATTTTCCCTTTGTTTTTGAAGTAAAAAACAAAAACAACTTATGCTGTGGTCAGCATTCAAGTGCAAAACACAGACAGAAACATTCACCAACGTCTTGACTAACCGAGGGTTTGAGAAATTTAAAAATAATTTCTTGTCTAGCCAAAGAAAAACAAAACTATGGCTTGGCAACTACATCAACAACACAGTGTTACCGAAACAAACAAATTTAAAACAAATTCCAACACTCCATCAAATATGTTTTTCATTCAAATAAAAAAAAAAAACAAAGAACGGATGACCAAAAAAGAGAGTCAAAGTGTACACACACAATCTAAATAAATTCACTTCAAAAAAAAAAAAAAAACGTTACACATTCTTTGGATGGTTGTTGGGCCTCTTAAGCTGTGACTAAATGAAAGAGATTGAGAGAATCAAACAACAATAACAACAAAAATGTAAACCAGTGTTTTCTGTTAACATTTAAAGAAATGTTGCTGTTGTTGTTGTTGTAATTTAGTAAAAACTAAATGGAGAGTTGCCGAGTGAGTACTGGTTTACACAAACCAAATAAATAAAGTATCACGATGATGATGATGATAATGAGTCCTTTGTGGTCTCATCTATCCATTCCTTTGCTTCGGCTGTAACTAAGAAATAAGTGAACAACAGATGTTGCACTTCATCATCAAAATGTGTCTGAATAACCCAACCAAACAGCCATAACCAGAGGCCATACTTGCCATTTTTAATGACTCCTCATTCATTCCTTTACTTTATTCATTTTCCCTGTCTCTCTTGCCTACACATCTGTGTGTGTCTGTGTCATTCTACTTTAAATACTTTTCATTTACAGTTTCAAAAACATCAGTGGCATACATTATTATATACTCTTTAGGTTGAACATGCGGTTTTTACTGTTATCCTCCTCAGTGCTCCCCTATATTCCTCTCTGTGTATAAGACTTCATGTATTTTAAATAAAAATCTGTTAAGAATTGAACAAAAAAACAAAACAAAACCTAGATAAAAGGACAGAGACAGAAAAGAATTGCAATGACTTTTATGAGAAATCGTACAATTGTGCTTACAATTACTCATACACCTACACACTCACACACACACACACGCACACATACTTACTCTCAGACACATTAACAACTTGAAAAGGCCTTTTGAGTTTTAAACACACAAGGACAAGGAGAGCTTTAGAGGGAGAGAGGTAATTTGAAAAGCCACATTCTCTCTCTCTCTCTCCGTATCTTGTCTTTTTGTTACAAATTCTTTTCGGATACTGAAAACAAGAGAGAGAGAAAGAAAAAATCACTCTCTAGCCTAATATGATATTGAATGCCTGAAATAAATAACTAAGAGCGAGAGAGAGGGAGAGAGAGAGAGAGCGAGCGAGTGACTGACTGCCCGAATAAATCAAAACGAACCTGATTGTAGGAATACTGAATACGATTGCATTCGTATTAGTTAAACAGGTTATTGTGATTAGCACAGCAACAACAACAAGAAGCACACACTCACACAGATAAATTTCATGTTCAGGAGTTTAAATATGGCTGCATATATGTATGTATACAAATGTGTATATTGTGTGTGTGTGTGGTGTGTGTATGTTTCTGTGTCTATACAGTCATCAAACATAAAAAGGCGTTCAAACAAAACAACGAATATAAGTGATGCTGTCCAAAGCCACAGGTTTTTCTTTTGAACGGACAGCTTGAATACTGACAGGTACAGTAGAATTCTCTTTTCCTTAAAAAAGTCTTCAATCTTGAAGCTGCAAAAGGATTTTGAATTTTTAGATTAAAGTAAAGTTGTTATCGATAAATATTTTTGTTAGAAAATTTGAATTCAACAGAAAAACAATACAGATGTGAGTTAATTAATAGCACACAATGCAATATAATCGTAACGCATTCAGCCTTTTAGTCAGGATTACAACGTAGCTTCTCCTACCACCCATGTTGTGTATGTTAATTTTATACATGAGTGGCGGCACTTATAGTGTTAATAGTATAGTTTCAAGCATGGTGTGCTTAGCAAGGCTATCATGTGTCAAATATCTTTCATATGCAGTATCATTTGTTTAGAGAAACTTTTCTCATTTTACGAATATGGATTGTTTAAAAACCGAAGAACGTGTAGAAAAAGTTTAAACGTGGTTACTTTTCGAGCATTTCATTACGATTATCGTTGCCATAAGCGATCTCATTCTAAACTAATGGGCCTACCCTACCACTTGTTAAGGCGTATTTTGTATTTGAATTTTAAATTCCACCCGTATGAAGTTTGACTCAAGCAACAATTAAACGCGGCTGATCATTCACAATGGCGTGTAAATGCTCATTATGTGCTGGAATAACACATTTTCAATGCCGAGTTTTTGAACAGAAGTTTTGTGCATTTGTTGCGACAAGAAGCAACATTTTAACACATGGGCCTCGAAGAACTAAGAAATGATTGTGGAAAGGCCATTACATCTGGAAAAAATAAGTGCTTGATGACTGTCTGGAAGTGTTATTTCTTTAATGCTCCTGCTACCATCAATATATAGTAATTTTTTTAGTCTGCAATTGTAGATTATGAACTGAAGCGCATGTGACTTCAAAAAGTCGGCACCATGAACCAGGTAACAAGCCCGAACGTATCTACGTTCTACGTTCTCAAAGAACGTATCTACGCGAATAGTCTCTTAACGTTGAAGAAAAATTTGAGAATCAAGTTATCGTCCAGATAACACCAGAAATGTGTGAGAAAATGTGGTCGAATCAAGACAATCCAGAACATTTGATAGCCATTTACTATGGCACAGTCGAAACCAGCCATGGCAAGTATATTTACGTGGCAACAAGAAATTTAAGAGAAATCATCGAAGCTGTGAGATCGTCACAAGAGATTTCCCATTTAAGGAACGAGGGATTGGTTTCAATGAACTGTACTTCAACTTCTCCATTTTGCATAGATGTTCGCTTTCTCATATCCTTCATACTCCTTATGTGCTGGCATCAAATTCAAAGAAATTTGCCGGGTTTGTTGAGCTCGCTGTAATACTCTAGTGATGGTCCCTACATGTAAATGTGTAAACTTCAAGACAGATTAACTATCCGAGAGTAAGGAAATCTATTGTGAATTCCACAATTTTATGACAAAAAAAAAAGTATGCAGTCCCCTTAATCAGGCCCGCTAAAGGCTTTCATTGCACCAATCTCCTGTAATTTTCTACTCTACACTGTAATTTCCATATGTTTGTAGGCATCCAGTATGAGCATGCCTATGCATGTGCTTTGTTTAAACATTTAAAGAGATATTTGTTTAATTGTTGTTGTTGTTGTTGCATTCCTTAAGAATTTTTTTTTTCTATTCATTCATTCATTCAAAGAAACTTGTGTGCAGTTCTTTTAGGGTCTCTTTCAAAAATGTTGCTCTTTTTTGTTTTGGACTCTTTTTCTTTACTCAGGTGGCTAAGCTTTTGTTTAGTGTTTACGATATACATACACACATAGACAGACACATGCATATCGACCGTTAACCATTTCAAATTGCAGCAATACCTCTCTGCCGGAGCATTTAAAAACAAATTTTGAATAAAACGAATAACGAGATATCTTTTCTGTTGTGTCTGTGTTACAAATAGGGTTTTAGGGTAGAAAGCACGATTAATCGGTTTTTGTCAAATGTAACTTGTTAAGCTACAAATTGAGTTTTGAAAAACCCGTTTTAATGAAGGTTTTTAATTACTTTTAAAAAATCGGTGTTTGAAAACTTAGATGAATTTTCCAAAACACAATGCAAGTTAGAATATCCGGGTTCAGAAACCATTTAAGTGGTCTTTATAAAACTGAAATAATTTTAAAATTTGTCAAACAAATACGAAAAACGGTGTTGTAGGAATTTAAAAAGTTTCCATATTAAAAAACCGGTTTCGAATCGGTTTCTCAATTTAAAAACCGGTCTCTAACCGATTTCCACATTAAAAAATTGGTTTCTAACAGGTTTCCATATTAAAAAACCGGTTTCGATACCACAAAAACCGGTTTCAAACCGGTTTCTATATTACAAAAACCGATTTTGAATCGTTTTCTATATCACAAAAACCGGTTTCTAACCAGTTTCCATATTAAAAAACCAGCCTCGAACCACTTTCCATATTAAAAAAACGGTTTCGAATCGGTTTCTATATTTAAAAACCGGTCTCTAACCGATTTTCACATTAAAAAATTGGTTTCTAACAGGTTTCCATATTAAAAAACCGGTTTCCATATTAAAAAACTGGTTTCGAACCAGTTTCCATATTAAAAAACCGGTTTCGAATCGGTTTCGATACCACAAAAACCGGTTTCGAACCGGTTTCTATATTAAAAAACTGATTTCGAATTGTTTTTTATATTACAAAAACTGGTTTCTAACCAGTTTCCATATTAAAAAACCAGTTTCGAACCAGTTTCCATATTAAAAAAACGGTTTCGAACCAGTTTCCATATTAAAAACCGGTTTCGAATCGGTTAATTACTTATAAAAAACCATTGCGAATTTACACACATACCTCCTTGCAAAAATTAAAACAAGATTAAAAAAAACCGGTTCTTAAACATTGTATAAACCTGTTTTCTTATTTTCTTTTGTTTCGATATTTTAAGAAAACCGATTTCCAATACAATTTTCGCTTAAATAGAACGAATAAGCAGACCCTGATTCATCATTAAAACAATTCAATACACCTTCGGTATTTCAATTCTTCGGCTAACCCTATACTTTAGTTTCTGTTTCATGTGTATAGGTGAGAGCAGAATATTTCAATGTGTGTGTTTGTGTGTATTTATTTACAATCAAACTTTAACATGTGTATTCTTTTAGATTTCAAAGCAACATTGTTTCTCCGCCTCTCTTTCTCTCTCTCTATCTCTCTTTGCTGCTTTTGCTTTGTGTGTGTTGGATCCTGTGTTTTAAATTTTTTTCTCTCTTCTTGTTATTTGTATCAGTCAAATGAATTCGTGTGTGTGTAAAAGTGATGCTTAGGGACTTTTGTGGGCATTTTCTGTGGGAATTCTTTTGATTTCTGTTTTATTTTCTTTAGATTTTCTTTTTATTCTTGTTTTCTTCTTGTCTTATCAATGATTTCTTTAATTTGTCTATTTTTAGAAAATAATTGTGCAACAAACTGATGGATTTACATTTAAATTCTAAACGTCTATGGTAAGTACACTTTTTTTATTTTCTTTAAATCCTTGTGGGAAAAATATCCTTGAAATGATCATCTATGCCAGTACATTCCGTTTGTAGTTAATCAGTGTTAATGAAGAATTCAAAAATTTACTGACTTTACTTTACTTTACCTAGAGTCAATTAAATTTTTATGAATTTATTGTAAATTAAACTCATTATTGAGTCCTTTTTCAAGCGCTTTCTGTCATTGAATTTAATTTTGAATTTTTTACTCATTTGCAAGACCCATTGTTGTCATTGTGTGTATGTGGAATATATATACATACATACAAACATACATACATACATTATTGGCCATTACAACCCTTCAGTCAGGATTACGGCCTAGCTTCTCACACCGCTCATGTTGTGTGCCTTAATCTTATACTTGAGTGGCCGAACCTACAGTTTAACGTCGACTCCGAACGACAGATTTTGAGAAACTTTTTCATGGCAGGTTTATTTACTCTCCGAGTTTGCTCCTCTGCTAAGAGGAAGTCGTCGAAGAAATATTTTATTTTTTTTGATGTCTAGCCTAGGGCTCGAACTCGGGCTTTATGTCTAATAAGCGAACACACTGCCTACTAGACTACGGTGACTACATGGAATATGTGAAATATAACATCGTTTAAATGTCTGCCACAACATCTCTGTCCAATTCTCCATAAATCTGGCGCTCCATAGCATGGGTTATATTGACTTTAAGGGCCGCTGTCGATAATAATGTTTTTTAATTCATTTGTGATTTAAGAAAATAAGTCTTGAGATGATCAGGCAGAATATCTCACATGTAGCATTTGCTGTATTGCATCTATTGTACAATTTAGCCCAAAAGCACCGTTAAGAGTGGTGGACTAGCTAGGGATACTCTATTAAGTGTAAGGAGATTATAACAGATCGTAAGGTCGCGCTACTACATGTTTCTTTTGCACAGCCAACTGTAATACCATATATGTACTGTTTTTGCATTCATTTCTTGAGAACTTTTTCTCTCTCTCACTCTATCTCACTCTCTCTTTTCTCTCTCTTAAACATTCCTTTAACTCTGTAGTTATTTAAATAGGCGTCATTAAGTTCTTTAATTAATTTTCTTTTTATAATTTTATTACCCATTATTTTTATTCCCGACAGGACTATCACTCTCTCCCACTCTCTCTCTCTCTCTCTCTCCCACTCTCTCTCTTTTGCATGCTGCCCTTTCTTACTGAGTAAAGGCCATCAAACATAATTGTAGCTGAAATGAAATGAAATTATTTCTCTCTTGTTTTGTTTCATTTCTTCAATATCTTCTGTCATGCTAATGCAAGGAGAATTGGCCTCCTTAACATAAAAACTAAAATATGAGTATATGAGTACCAGTGTATGTGTTTGTGTATATAATTTCACCATAAAACAAAACACACATACTTTAAAGGCAGTAAATAAATGGCATTCTTTAGTTATTTATAGGAAAATAACAGCCTCTCTCTCTCTGTCTTTACACCTCAAATCTCTAGATTGTGGCCTCGTATAGGTATGTACGTATGTTGAACAGGAATTTCGTTGTGTTAATTTTATAACATTTTCAAGCATTATAATATTCTGTTTCTTGTTTTGTTTGTAATTTATTTTTTTTTATTATTATTTAAGTAGGAAATTTTATTATGAATTTATGCGGGAGACTGAGCTGTTTCTCTCGTTTCTTTTTAAATAAAATGTTTTTTTTTAGTTTCAATTTAAAAGTGAAAAATACTTTCGAAACTATTTAATGTCGTTTATTGCTTTCCGCAAGCAGCAAAAAGTCATATTTCTTGTGGTTTTATTGAGAGTTTATTTTCATTTTTTGTTTTTATTTTTCAAATAAACTTGAAATGTTTATTGCCTCCAGAAAACACAGAAAACTAACATGGTTTTCTACTCAGAATTCTCTTTTAAAGGTTTTTTTCTTAAATAAAATTATTTTTACCTTACAGCATCTCGCTCCCGTAAAAGTCTGACTAAAAAATTAAATTAAATTTTAATTTTTTATTATTTTATTATTTCGTTTATTTAATTTAATTTTTATTTTTTTATTATCGTACTCCACTTGTTCCTTTCCACTTAGTCTCCCTTTTAATCACAAACATAGGTGAATCGCTATCTTCTTAACGGAGATTTATATCACGAGTGTTATTTTCTTTTAACAAATAAAATTCATGATGAAACATTCGTATTTAAAATATTTTAGCCAAGACTACAACCAAGCTTCTCACATCGCCCATGTTGTATGGTGGGACCACGGCTGAGCTGGGGGTTTAAACCAGGGGCTCGTGTCTAATAAGCCAAAACAGTACCTATTAGACTAAAGTGGCTTCGACCGAAAGGTATTTATTATCTAAAGAAACAAGCTCTTTGACCTTGAGTACAAGTAAGGTTATGTATTACCTTAATTACTTACTTAATTGGCCATAACAACCCGTTTAACGGATTTCGGCCTGCCGTAACACATCCTTCCAGGCGCCTCTTCTTCTTGGGCGCCTACGCCAGTTGGTCACACCAATCGATGACAGGGCTTCCTCGATTTGATCCTTCCAACGGATACAAGGTCGTCCTCTTCGCCGACTTCCGCAGATTCCCGCATCAAATACTCGTCTCGCCGGAGCATCCTCCTCCATTCGAACGACATGGCCGAGCCAGCGCAGCCGCTGGATATTAATACGCTGTACAACGTCTACGTCGTTGAGGAGCTCATACAGCTCACTGTTGGATCGGATACGGAAATCATCGCCAACTCGCACTGGACCGAAGATCTTGCGTAGGACTTTTCTCTCGAACACTCTCAAGGCTGCTGCATCTGTTCTTAATAGGGTCCATGCCTCTGCGCCATAAAGAAGCACGGGGAGGATGAGCGTCTTGTAGAGTGTTAGTTTTGTCGCACGAGAGAGATCTCTGCTACTCAATTGCCTACTGAGACCATAATAACACCTGTTGGCAAGAGTGATCCTACGCTTGATCTCCAGACTGACATCATTTCTGGTGGTAACGGCGGAGCCAAGATAGATGAATTCCTTGACCGTATCAAAAGTATAGTTATCGGCCGTAATCTAAGTATCAATGCGCCGCGCGTCTCTACTTGTTGATAACATATACTTTGTTTTGCCTTCATTTACTGCCAGACCCATCTTACTAGACTCTCGTTCAATAGCACTAAAGGCAGCAGTAACATCTCGCTTGGTACGCCCTATAATGTCAATGTCGTCAGCGTACGCAAGCAACTGGACACTTTTTTGAAAAATAGTGCCATTGCGATGCACTCCCGCCTTTCGCAGAACACTCTCCATGACGAAGTTGAAGAGGTCGCATGATAAGGGGTCGCCTTGTCTGAAACCTCGCACGGTACCAAAAGGTTCGGAGAGGTCCTTTCCTACCTTGACGGAGCTGCAGGAATTGCTCAACGTCATTCTGCATAGCCTGGTTATGTATTACCAGTTGTCTGTAAATTTTTCGAGTTTAGTCGGCTCGTTTCTCCCCCTTCGGAATCTCGTCTTATGTAAATATTTTCTGTGTGGTGTTTTTGAAAACTAGTTCTTCTGATAAATCTTATCAGTCTTTCTAGAGGCGAAAATTTACACAGAAAGCGTAGCATCGATTCTTCTTTTTTGTCATGGAAAGCAATCTCTGCAGCAGTCGTAATGTATATCTTCAATAACCTCAGGCATACATCCAGTCACGCAGTGTCACATAAGAAATATAAAAAAAGCAGCCCAGAACATCCAGAATATGCTGCAAGTGGCGCCTTCAGTTCAATTGCTTTGTGTTTTTCTCTTAAGCCGGCAAGCGCAACTCACGTAGTTATCAACCGGATTTGTCAGAGACAACTTATGGAGATAATACTGGTTTTTCAAACAGTCTAATTACGTTACAAAAATGTCGCATACGTTTCCAACATGGTTAAATGCTGCCAAAGAGCCTGCTTCCAAGAAAGAGACAATCGGAGCAGTAATGCTTAAGTCACAATTATGCACCAAAAGCTAGACTGATTAGCTGATTGCTAATCCATAATTAAGATTTTCAGATTTGAAGATAGCTGACTGTAAAGCCAGTGTAAGTAGATCGCCTTGAGGTATGCTATGGTCAATTGAAATTTAATATCCTTTAGCTGACGTCATTTGTCACATCTTTCATGTGCCCTAGCTTCTTTAAAATACTACGGAATTTTATAAAATTTTGTTTTTCCCATATAAACCAGACATTATGTAACAATGAAGTCAGCTTCAGTAACAAAAAAAATTAAATTTTAATATTTTTTTTATGAATTTTGACCTTTTAACGAGAAGCTGCAAAAATGCACTTTAAATTTAATTGATTTCTTTGTTTTATGACTTTCTCCCCCTCCCCCCCCCTCTATACTAGACTAGAAAATTTCATGATAACACTGCAACATAACGTTTTAGTGCATATTACAACAGCAACAAAAATAAAAATGAATATGAATGCAATGCAATGAATTCAACATGAATAAAACACTAACAACAATAAAATATTTGAATTATTTTGTAATATGACAACTGGGGTGCAAATGCGACAACATGCTATGACCTCTGTTGCACATCATCATCATCATCATCACATCACAATCATGTAAAAACAGGGGGGAGGGGGGTACAACATTAAACCTGGTGGTCGTTTTAGAAAAAATTCCTGACAACCGAAAACCATATTAAAGAGAGAAAAATTTGTTATTTAAACACGCATTCACTCACACAGGCATGCATTCACACACACACACATACTCATACAAATATTTCTGTATATAGACCGTTAGCCTGTCATTGAAATAGTCACTATGTATGCCAGCCAGCCAGCCAGCCAGCCCGTCTCATTTGTGTCACCAACTGTTAGTGGCTGAAGAAATGATATTTTTTTTGGGGTATTCACTCCTCCCCGCCCGTTAATTTTCAAATAGTTTTGCTAAATAAGCGGAAATTGTTGACAGGAAGTAATACGGATGCTCTTTAATTTGAATTCAACACTTTTGTTGATAAAAATCCCGTGTGTTTTTTTTTTCTTCTTTCCTTTCTCCCCAAAAGTTTCATTTCATTTTTAAGTTTTTTTTTTTTTAATTCTCGTTTTGCAGTAATTTTTCCCCTCCGTTTGCCTTGCATTTTGTATAACAAATATAAAATGGAGTGAACTGAACCCACTATAAAACCATTGGTCCATCATCATCATCATCATCATCATTACTTGTGACTCAGTGACAACAACAACAACAACAACAAATAACATTTGAAATTTATTTCAGGGGGAATGGATTCCAATTTGTTTTTTTCTCTTCTAATTTTCAAATAAAAATCTAAAATTTTTTGGTGAATGATAAGTAAATAAATGTTATGCACTGTAAAAATATACTGCGTAGTATTTGACCACTAGAGTTCATATTTTTTTTCCATCTGCCCTCTTAATCGTGGTCCCAGAGAATAGAAAAGTTCTTCTTTGTAGGATTACGGCTCAAAACAAAAAACGAAGTCTCTTTTAATTTTTTGAGGTCAGTCCTACATTGAAAACCCTGTTCTCAAGTGAAGTGCATTCTAGCAAAAGCATTCTTTACTAATCGAACCTAATAATCTGGCAGGACAAGGTCTGAACTAAAATACGGGTGCAGTTAATCCTCCCAGCGCTTCTATGACAGTTTTTTTTATCCGATGGTAGTGATGGGAATCTTTTGTTCACTTGTGCTTATCACAGCCTTCTTGGTTTCTTTAATGTGCTTTCAACAGATTCAAGAGATTAAAACCTGCTGGGTCAACTAGTTAAAGGGTTTTTGGGTAAAGTCGTTCGGCATCAATCGATACGAATGGTAGTCAGACTAAAGTAAAATTTCCGAATAATTCCCTTCTACATACATACATAATTAGACATTACAACCCTTTAGTCAGGATTACGGCCTAGCTTTTCAGAATTCCCTTTTAAGCTGTTTTAAACTTTTGTTGCAACATGTGACCGAGGGTTGTCATGAAATTCTAGACATATTTCGGTCAATGCTTGCTTCAAACATGTGTTCAATAAAAACCCTTTGCAATATTAAACTCAATTTGAACTATTTATAGGTTAGGTTTTGTTGAAAGGTCACATCATTGTATCTACAGTTTCACGCTTTCCCCGGGTACATATTGGTCCATTGTGACTCTTCATAAGAGACAACTGTTTTGTAATAAATGGCATTTTGTGGTTCCACCAAGTACAGAATATCCTCGATATTCGCTTTTGGCGTTGATTCTGCAACGTTTTCTTTCATTTTGCATTGGATTGATGCAACCATCTTCCAATCAAAGTTTAAAAATAATACGTTTTAATTCTTTCGCAAATAATTCCTCAAGAAAGTATAACAACAACAACAAAATTCTTGAAATGTCAGTCACCGCAACCTTTTGAAAAGGAATATGCTTTAAGAAGCAAAGTTCCTTACCAATATACCCAATACATAACCCATTATGCTTGCACACAAAGTATTGTTTCCAGAAGTTGTCATAGTCTAGTAAGTGTTATGTTGGCTGCTTGTAAGAAAGTGGTCTGTGGTTTAAACACCAGCTTAGATATCTCGAACAAAACGGAATATAAAGAAAAAATATTTCTTTTGGCGGCTATCTTTCAGCAGTCTTCTGGCAAACCCTATGATAATAAATAAAATTGTCATGAAAAGCTTCTCAAATATCTGTCATTCAGAGTGGACATTAATCTATAAGTTACGCCATTCATGTATAAAATTAACGTATGCAACATGGATGATGCAAGGAGCTAGGTTGATGTCCTGACTAAAGAGTTGCAATGGATGCAATGCAAATTGTTTTTTCAGTGTAAATAAAACTTACTGCATTTGTATGTTTGTGTTAGTATTTTTCGGTATAAACAGTGTTGAATGAAATACTAGGGGCACAACAAAGCTTAAAAATTTTCTGAAATAAAAACTCGCCGTAGTCTAGTAGGTAGTGTGTTCGCTTATTAGACGTAAAGCCCGGGTTCGAGCCCCAGGCCAGACATCAAAACGAAATATGAAAAAAAAATATTTCATCGGCGACTTCATCTCAGCAGATTTCTGGTAAAAACTCTGAGAGTAAATAAAACCTGGCATGAACAAGTTTCTCAAAATCTGTCGCTCGGAGTCGACGTTAAACTGTAGGTCCCGCCACTCAAGTATAAAACTAACACACACAACATGAGTGGTGTGAGAAGCAAGGCCGTAATCCTGACTGAAGGGTTGTAATGGCCAATTATGTATGTACATATGTATGTATGTAAAAACTCAATTGTTTGGGACAACAGATATATTGTGCTGGATTCGCGTTGCAAACTACGCTACCCAACGGCCACATTACGTCGAAACAATGTTTAACAATCCTCCTTTTGTAGTCGGCTGTGATCAAACACCACACACACATGCGTAAAGCTTTGTTATTGTCCACAAGATCATTTAGTATTGTAAACCACGATGTTATATACATAGAATGCTCAAGGCTTCCACAACAATTCGCATGTATTTTCAATCTACTATTGAAATTATTGCTATAATTTCTTCCACCACTGTATATACATATGAGTGGGGGTCTGTGTGTGTATGTGTATATTTCGAAATTGAAGTGAACTTAAGCTACAAAAAAAAAGTTCATTTTCTAGAAAGTTATTTAATGCTTAAAATAACTTTAAAATTCACAAATTAAATCAAAATGGAAAAGTTTTTTTTTTTTTGGTAAAATTAAAATTAAAATGTGGCTTTAAAATCACTTCATGTGCAATACGTACATACGAACAACAGCACTAACAGCAGTAGTAGTAGTATGAGTAGCTGTGTTACAGTATAAGTGTATATGCGTGTGTATGATTTTACTTTACATTAGAGCAAGTAATGTTAGCCTAAGTAACTATGCATACATATGTGTGTGAGTAAACAGTTTCTGGTTAAAGCATAGACACAAACTAATACTAAAGCTGTTGTTGTTGTTCTTGTTGTTGTAACAAATATTACCTATTGGAACAAAAACAAGCCGTACCCAAAAAGAGAATCTTTTGAAAAATAGCGGAGAGAGAGAGAGAGAGAGAGAAAGCTACAATGCCATTTGAATTGAATTTTATTGTTATTGCTTATGCTTGTATATGTATATATGTTGGTATAGAAGCATAAAAAAATCATTGCTGTTATGGGTGTGCATAGATGTTAAATGCGTAAAGGTGTAGTGGTAGGTAGTGGTGGTAGGTATAATAGTAACAGCCTTAAAACATGTATTTTTACACTCGTTTCTCTATTTCCTTTTTGTTTTTTGCTGTGCTCTTTAATAAAACAAAAAAAAACAAAAACAACAAACACAGAGTACAGTAATAAGAGAGAAAAGTTGTGCCAAATTTTGTAAAGCTTGTACGAACACAATGACAATAACAGACAATAACAGAAAACATGTTTGAAAAAAACAATGAAAGTTTGTTTCTTTCTGTTTTTTTATCTTTTGTCAACAGCATGCATGAATGATTGTATGACTGACGGTAAGTGAATACGACAATGACTGATCAAATGTCTAAATGTTTATACGGATTTTTTTTCGTTTCTTTTTTTCAATTTTTTTCTTTTTTTTTTGTTTATAAAAAAAATAAATAAAAATGAGAACAGAGAGCAGTAGTGAGAGCATGAGAGTAATAAACGACTTAAAAACTTATCAATTGTTAACAATGGCAATGACATGAGATATTCATTTAAGCAACAGCAACAATAACAGCAACAGCAACAATGCTTGTTTGATTTTCTATTTTTTTCCATCTTTCTGTCTTTCTGTGTATGTGTGTGTATATGAGAGTTTTTTTCTCATTGTTCTGTAGGACAGAGCCAGAGAGAGAGAGAGAAAGCGAGTGAAAGAGCGAGAGAGTGTGTGTAGATGTGTGTGTTTTTTCTTAAATAAAAATCTATTGTTAATGTATGTGAAGGTTTTTCTTTTTGTATTCTTTGTTTCCTTGTAAAAATAAGCAAGAAAAACAAATTAAAATAAATTGCAATCACGGTTTGATTAACGCAAATAAATATATTGAAAATGAAATGAAATCAAGTCAAATAAATTGCAGTTTTTTATAGGCAAAAGAGCGCGCGCGAGAGAGAGAGGGAGAGACAGAGCGGAAGATAGAAATAAAAATAATAGAAAATTGCCTCAACTACTGAATTGTAAGAGATTTTTTTAAACTTTTGGGTTTAAAATGAAAAATTTAAATAAACAGTGAATATGTAATTATTATATTTCAAGCAATAAATAAATGCTTAACATTTAGTTAGGAGTAGGACCATCAAAAAACTGTAATGAAAAGTTTTTCTAATCTGTCGTACGGAGTTGACGTTTAACTAAAGGTCCTGCCACTCATAAATAAAATTAACACACTCAAAATGGGTGCTGTGTGAAGCTAGTCTCTAGTCCTGACTCAATTGTCGTAATGATCAGTTATAAAAGTAAGAAAACACAGAGGAGGATCCTCCTCAAAGGGTAAAGTCCCACTTAGGCTGGTGGTCATTTAAATTGTGCAATCCAGACCAAAGATCAGCAATGGGTATTCAAAAAGATGAGTAGATTCGAATCATATTCATAATTTGTGATACTTAAACGCATTCATACTTATTTTAATATCATACTCATACTGCTCATATTCAAAGTTTTTAAGTACTCATTGTACTCATACTTAACAATATGCATGATGTTGTTGATTTCGACTCTCCTTTACTCAACATTTATAAGAATCATAAAATAAGTATGATTCGCATACGAACACACTACAATATTCACTAGAAGGTTGTGCTGTTTGCTTTGCTTGCTGTCTTTGTCTTTCTTCTTTTGTTGTAAATGCAACAACAACTATGACTGTAAATTTTGATGAATGTTTCGAATCACTCGAATCATTTATGAGTATTATAAGTATTTTTCTAAATTTATAAATCTGAATGAGTAGGCGTATGAATCAAACATATTTCGAATGTTATGAGTTTGATGTCAACGTTGTGCTCATACTCATTGCAACCTGTACTTATAAATCAATGTTGTAGTGAGTACAAATGAATTGGAGTAGTTGAATTTCAGTACTGTTCACTCATACTCATACTCAGAATTTCATGAGTACTAATGAGTAGCGAAAAAATCATATCATTGCTGATCTCTGATCCAGACTTCGAACATTCTCATTCCGATTTCAAAATAAATCTTGCCACTAGTAGAAATCCCTATTTTGAAGAGTTCAATCAGAGCTGACAGAATATGAAAAATCAAAATTTCTACTTATTTAAGACAAGAACCGCTGATAGTTCTTCTCAGGCCCACAGCAACTACAAAAGTTATGAGAGGCTATTAGACGTCAGCTGCATATCTTCGAAATAAGTCCGTGAAGAGTTATTTGCCAAATAAAACTGTATTTAAATGCCTTTTAAAACAGGTATTGTAAGGTCAAAGAAAAAGGAAACAAATTTTTAACTCTTTACCTTTTTCTCTCTCTCCCTCTCTCTTCCATTCTCTCTCCCCTTTATCAGTAAATGCCCTGTTAACGCTGGCAAATGGCTTTGAAACTTTTACATGCATTTTCATAATTTATCTTCACAGACGAAATGAAAGAGAAAGAAAATGAAAGAGAAACGCATTCAGAATAACATGATGATATGCTTTCTATTGCTGTTATTTTCTTGTTGTTGTTGTTGTTGTTGTTGCATAAAACATTAAGTCTCATTGTGTGGCTGAATGTGTAGCTGTGTGTGTGTGTGTTGCAATTTATGACTGACTGTTAAATTTCTAAATGACAGGACATTTGTATGCTTAACACATACACACACACAGACACACATGCGGCTATAAAAGTATATGACCGGCAAGGACAAGAGAAGACACTCTTTTTTAACCATGAAAGCAATAGCGTATGCATGTATGTGTGCATGAGGTTTTTATGAAAGACTCAAAGCAAGAGCTAGAGAGAGAGAAAGAGAGTGAGAGAGAGATTGCAAGAGATTGATTGGATTGCAATGCAAATGACATTTATGTGCTGAGTTCGTTTGCTTGTTTCGCTTTCTTTCTTTCATTCTCTTTTTTATTTGTAAGAAAACGTAAGAAAGCATCTCCAGCATGTCTTTACATTAATGGACATTAGGCATTTGTTGTTGTTGCTGTACAAATGGCAACCAAAATTTCAATGCAATTTCGTATCGTTTTTGTGTAAGTTTTACCAAAAAGGTTTTGCTTGCTTTTGTTTATCACTCTCTTGCTCTCTCTTCCTCTGTCTCTCTCTGTCTGTTTCTGGCCTTTGTATTCTATTTTCTTATTGTTATCGTTGTTGTATTGTTGCATTTGTCTCAAATGCTTCTTCTTTTCCAGTCTAATACCTCCGTCCAACATAAATTATGTGGCTTTTGTGTGTGTGTGACTGACCTTTTCTATTCAGACGACAGGACAACCTTTACCGGGTTTATCTCTCTGCTGCTGCTGCTGTTGCTGTTGCTAACGTTATGAGCTGTATTTTGTGCCATTTATGGCACACTTTATGCGTGTCGTCATTTTAATTCCTGTTGTCGTTGTTGTTGTTGTTGCTCCTTTTGTTGTCATTTTCCTTTGTTTATTCTTGTTTTGTATATCCTTCTCGTGCCATATGTTTTGTTCTACTAACAGCATCACTAACACCACCTCTACCACCAGCTCTACTACTACTACTACTACCGTTTGCTTAGAGTCCTTTTGTCCATTTGTCCTGTCCATTAACTCTCAACAATTTTGTTTATTGTTGAAGTTGAATTTGAATTTCAGTTTTAAAAGCCTTTTGTTTCGCTTTGTGCTGTTCTGTGGAGATCATAAAATTATCTTCAGGTTTATTGTTTAAAAATCTTCAATTGTTCCTGCTGCTGGACACAATTATTTGTGAATGAAATTTATTGTTCAACTGCTGCTCATACCAGCAAGCATTTTGGAATATCAACTCCAGGGTAAGGCAAGCAGTCAAAGGAAAAGGAAAGTCGTTTACGCCTAATACAACCGGCAATGGACAACAGGCAACAGGCAGTAGGCAGTAGGCAGTTAATATTGTGATTGTAATTGTAAATGTTAAAGGGAGAGAGAGAGAGAGAGAGCGAGTCACATAAGGCTCTGGAAGAGAACATCTGAAGGCATCGACTGGGGATTGTGGCAGCTCGAGGCAGCTTACATTTTCCAGCTCATGAGACAAGTATCGTGTGCAATTGTATTGAATTCGAGAGCACGAGATAACAACTAAAATGGCAAATGAAAGCGTGTCGAAACCTCTTAGCTGCATGAACATTCAACTCCAGGGGAGTTAAAAACACGGAAAATGGCCAGAAGGCTTGCAGGACTGTATTGGAGTACATCGTATTGGAGTACATCGGCCAATTGCAGCCATACTTGAAACGGACTGAGTTGGAGTTGACTAAAATGTGCGATTGGCATGCCATGTTCCACTGCAGCACTAGAAACTCTATTGGATTTAAGCCCATGGCATAGGATAGTAAACGTCGAAGCCATATAGAATGATGGAGAACAAGTCGTAACATGAGATTCATCAGGGCGGCATCATATTCCAACAAAATCAAATGACTGTATAAAGCTTAAAAACAAGCGAAATAGTGTTCCATGCCATGGCTTTGACAGGCCATCATCAACACATAGTAAACGACAACCATACCAACACACACAGTAAATACTGTGCTGCATAAACACAACTCACTGCCAAGGAAAAAAATGATAGGCCGTTAGGGCAAAGCAGAAGTGAAAAATCAAAATAAAAGAGTATGAAAAATGAAAAAAAAGGAAAGAAAAAAACATTTAAAAAGAGAGGAGTGGGAGAGAAAAGTTGGTAGGGGAAGATGGGTTAAGTCACAAAGTGAAATACTCCAACATTTGTTTGGATTATTGCAACAAATCACGCATATGAACAGCCAGTCAGTCAAGTCACAACGCACAACTCCATTTAACGCAACAAAGTAACTTCCAAAATGCTTTTAGGCTTAAATAACAGTCAGCCAACCAACCAACCACTCAGAGCGAGTCGCACAGTCAAGCATTCAGGCAGCAGATAGCCCTGCAGGCTGCCACACAGGCAGTTAGACAGTGAGGCAGGCTATTCATTTGGTCACCAGGGCATTGAATTTATTCATTTGTTAACAGGCGGAGTCGATTTTATCAAAAAGGGTTTCAATTTGATCAACGCATGAGCTTATGGCGTATGGCGTATGGTGAATGGTAAAGTTTTTAAAGAAAGAAAAATTACAGGCTGCTGCGAAAGGCTATTTACAGCTTAAATTATGATTAATTTTTCTATCTCCCTCTTGCTCTCGTTCCGTCTCTCTCTCTCTCGCTTTTCTATGTAAGACAACACTTGGCAATATTCCTAGTAATACATAAGTTATACTCAAACACTTGCTGACGATTTACGCGGTGATGCAAAAACTAAGCAGAAAAACGTAAAAAGAAGTTATCAAATCCAACATTCTGTTTTAGGAGAGCAGAGAGATATTTGAAATTCTTGGTATTTCTTGAGAACAGAGCTTTTTTGCTTTAAATTCAAAAAAACTGTAGTATATTGCAAGGCGTATAAACTTTACTTTACTATTTAAGGCAAAGGAAAAGCATTTCCCTTATCTCTTCTTTACTGCATACGTCCGTGATATTTATAAGCAGTGCTATTATATGAGTTTCCTTCAAGTAAACGAAAAAAATTTATACCAGCAGCTCTAGAAGTTGACAAAAATTAAAGTCTGCTTTAACACCGCTGCCTATTGAAAACCTATTACGAAAATAATTGCGAGGGGAAATCCTCTAAGCATTTTATAATATCAACGGAATGTTTGTCTGTGAAGCTTGTTCTAGAGTGATTTTATTTTGAGCAGAAAGAACTTGCTAAAGGATAGCGATGGCAAGGTGGGAAAGGTTCACAATTACTTACGAATAAAGAATACCAAGGCCGTAGAATTCTATTCCAACATTATATCGATGCCAGCAAAGTTCTTCTCCAAATCATTTAAATTTGAGCAAAAGAAAGTGTTCAAGGATAACAATAATGAGCCGAATATGCTCAAAAGGCTCACTAATACCTAAAAGTTAAGGTTGGTATGTGGCATGAAATCTGTCTGGACTATGGATGGACTGTGATGGTTGTTTCAAAAGTACTGCATATTGAATGGAATGATGAGCCTCATTAATACAAAAACTCAAATTTTTCAGGGCATTTGACTTACGGAGACATTTCAGGGATGCACTATAAATTATGAGGGAAGTAAACTATGTTGTATGGTCTCAGAACTAATGCACCCCTTCACCACAATAAGAATAATTAAGAGTAGAAAGCTGTTCTTCTTTTATTGGCTAAATGCCCAGTATTATGCCGTAATCGAACATTGGAAATCTACATGTCATCGTCAGTTCCTCATGATGCTTTCAGCCATACATGGCCTAAGCGCGTATATTCTCTTAAACAATTGAATAACTTGAATACCCCTTAAAATACCATAGATTTTAACACTTTTAAAAAGCCTTTAAGTATGCTATAAAAAAAATTAACCACTGGCATGATTTTTCATGCCATTTTGTTAGGTTTGTTGGACAATAAAGAAAGAAAGAAGAATTCTTATGGCCTCCTATAATTCTATGGACAATAAAATCATATTCAAGAAAACACACAAATGAATTTACACATATTCATATGTAAGTTGCACCTAAAAGTAGGCTTCTTAAGCAATGAAAATTCTCGCTAGTTATAAGGAAAAGAAAGAGAGAGAACGTGATTTTTTTTATGAATTCAATTACTTAGCCATTGAAACGTTTGTGACTTTATTAGGTGGTTATGGGTTTGAATCTTTAAAATAACAACAACAAATTAAAGAGCAAAATCGTTTTCGACAGTGCTGTAAGGTTTGAAACGAAAGTGATTTCTTGTTTTCTTGTATTTTTGCTTATTTATTGAACTTTTGATTAAGTAAACTGACAATAGCTCCGTTCATATTTCCTTTTGCATTGGCAAGAAATTATTTCAACTTTTCCTTTCCTTTTCTCACCTCTTTCCAGCTTTCATCCATTCGAACTCATTCAGAGTCTTTAATAGGGTTTACGTCTCTTGTTGTTGTTGATCAAATTTCATTGTGTACGAGGTGTAGTAAATTTTTGTTTTTGTTTTTTTTTTTTAATTTTTATTTTTCTATTTGACCTTAATTCTGTGTCATGTACATACAATTCCATCAAAAAAGGAAGAAGAAAAAAAAACGTATTTTTTTCCAACATCTTCTCGGTATTACCCAATACATAAGTAGAATTTTTCTTTTTTGCTTTCTTTCCTCAATTTTTCTTCAAAAGCAATTTCTTTAAAAAGAAATTACGTTTTACGTTTCATTTTTATTTCATTTGCTTTATTTTTTTGCTTTCTTACTTTTACGTCCTGCAGCCAGACACGTAGAATTAACATCCTTAAAAATAGTTATTTAGGAGTAAAAAAAAAAAAGAGAAAAAAGGTAGCCAAATAACATGAATAAAGAAAAAAAAAACAAGAAAAAAATTGCAACAAAATTTCTGTTTTACAGCGTCAAGGAAGCAGGACTTAAAAATGCATAAGAAAACATTTTAAAGAAAGTAAATGAAAAATAAAATGAAAATAAAAGGAAAAGAAAGGAAATGTAATGAAAAGAAAGAAAGGAAAAAAAAGAATCCATGAAAAGCATTTTCGTTTTGATGTTGGAACGTACAAAAATGCAACACCCGTAGAGAACTTACACACAACCCAGTGAACATTTTAAGCTTAAGTTCTGGCCTTTTATACAAATTTAACCTTAAGACAACCCTTATGGCATAATTTAACATGTTCTTATTAAATTTGAAAAATAAATTGCTTTCTAAAGCCCAAAGATCACAACCTCAATAACATACTTCATAGGAATGTCACGCCCGCTAACGAAATGACTTAAGAAACGAAAGTTCTGCATCATTGCTTGTATTACAAAATCCTAAAACATGTTTACATTGATGTTTGTGTCCAAAGAAAGGACATTTGGCAATCCTGTCATTCTAGAATCGGCAATAGTATGTACCCACCCTAATCAATTATTTGTCTCGAGAAATGAAACTAAAACAAAACAAGAAAATAAATGAAACCGCTTTAAAACGGGCTTTATGCGATGCTTATCTGTGCTTCATAGGCGCAAAAGGTACCCTGAGAAAGCATGACATCAACAACGATCAGCATAGCAATGGAATGCAGTGTTATTTCTTGCGCCAGCATATGTCTTAGTAAACGATAGTTCAGCACAATTAAACTTATTACACAATCCCAATACATTTTTTAATTGAAAATTGTCTCTAGGAAGGTATAATTGGCAACCCTATCAGCCTAGAACGTGCTATAGTACACCAATCAGCCATTTGGATAAAGAGAACTTATGGAATGAATCAAAAAAAGCAAGCAAATAAAGGAAGACAATTAAAATGATGCTTCTTAATAGAACAAAACTTCCTAAAGGAACTAAAGTTACCCTTAAAACCCCTTACGTGAACAACAAAAATTATTGTGCAATCGGACAGCGTTATCTCTTGGGTAAAAGCAGGACTTAATGAGCAAAGCGAGTCACGACTACATCTATTTGATAAAAAAATCACCAAAAATTCTCAAATTTGGCAATATTTTAGACAAACATAGTTGGCAACCCTATCATTCTGGAACTTGCCATAGGTGGCACTGCTTAACTGCAAACATTTGTGAACGATGCACTGACACAATGCAAGGAAAAAAATGGAAACTAAACAATAAAATGAATATGGTTTGTGACCTATACCCTATGATTCCAAAAGGACCTAAAGGAATAATAAATCGTATAATTGTGTGATCGATCGAAGACCACATGAATCCAAAGTAAATATTCGAATGAAAGTTCGAGTATATGTTCTCACTGAATGCGGAATATATGAGTCAGCTGATGCATTAAGGCCCTGATATAGAGTAAGAATGCATGTATCGCTGATACGGACAGCCAGCTGTGTTTCAAGTTGAAACTGGGCATAAGTCTATGGAGGTGCATCAGAGGTGAGGACATTTTCAGTTAATTCCGTCGCACTAAGAGCACAGGCTTAGTATTCGATGACATTGCGATTGATAAAGTAGCTCTATCAACATTTTTCATAATCCGGTGACACGCTTTGTTTGTTCTCGGGTCACTATGGGATCGGCAATGACCGGGGATGTATAGAGGCCAAGTCCTCTATTGTGGGATTAGCTGAGCAGAAATTACTTTTGGCAATACTCTCTCCATTGCCCCGGCTTTAACCAAGCCAAACTATTAGAGCGATGGTCGTTGTTCCTAGGCAATAACAGCGGATAACCCTATCATTCTAGGACCTGCTAGCGAACACCAACCATCTGCACTAAGCAACTTGTCGTCAATTAGTAGTCAAGCTTGAGTATCATGAGTTTATCGAACTGTAAGAGAATGCAGAAAATCATTCAATAGCTCTATGACCTCTACCTTAAAGTATGTAACGTTTTTAAATGTTCAAATGAAATTTGAAATGAAAACTTATAAAACGATTTTAACACGTTGACGGACAGTTGCGTCTATAGCCGTCAAGTTCAAGTTCACTATGTGACATGACGGCAATAGCCGTCCAATACGAAACGGTCGTTTTTAGACACTGCGGCTGTAGCAGCACAAATGTGCATTTACCAGCGTACAAGTAGAAGCCTAGTGTCATGTTTTCGAAAAAAATTTAGTATGCAAGGTTAACACATTGAGTATGCACGTGGTTGTGAACGGAGTAGTGCGATCTTGTTTTCTCTTCAATTTACAGTTGCTACAGTGTATTTAAGCAGAAAGAGTAAAACTATACTTCTAATATTCTAAAAATTACAAAAACATATAGTGTCAATTTTCGAATTTCACTTGTTTCTACTGTCCGTCAACGTGTTAAATTTTTAAAAATTCCAATTTCTTTTCATTCCAAATAACGTTGCGTTGCTGTGTTAAAATATCCTGTGAAGAAACATATCTTCACGGCTTATAAGCCAGCAACAATACACAGTTAATAAATTCTCAATCGTCAGCCCTAAATTATGTCATAAAATTTTTATTCTCATCCAATAAAAACTATAAAATTGGAGCAGTAAAGGCTTAAAGCCTTAATCATGTTAATGTTTGTAAATGAGCAATAAAATTGTACTCGTACATCTCTGCCTCAATCTGTGCCATACTTTCATCATTCTTAAGCCGAAATGTCCTTGAAATTGAGGCAATATTTGCATGTGCATACAGCAGATGTGCGTGTATCTTTCTCTTTCTCCCTTCGAGTGTGTGTGTATGTGTAATTTTGTTATACACCTCTCACTCTCTCTCTCTCTCTCTCTGTTTGGCTAATCAATTTTTGGCTTTAAGCCAAAAATATTTTGAAAAGCCTTTGCTAAGAGTGTAAGAAAGCAAAGCAGAGCCCAATTGCAGTGATAAACAGAGCGAGAAATAATTTCATAAAACAAAAGCCATATAAGGAGTGGGAGGATGTGGAGAGGAAGGGGTGAAGAAAATTAAATTATCTTTTCAATTGCTTGCTGTTGCTGTTCGTTAATCTTTTTCTTTTGACAAAATTCTCGATAAGGAAATCCAAAGAAATATTACGGCAGACAAATTTAACCAAAAGAAAAGCCTATCAGTCAGTCATTCATCGCTTTTTTTGCTTGTCTGTTGTCCTTTAAATTTATTTTTTTCTCCTTTTTTAAGAAAAAAAAAAACTCCGAAACAAAAGAGCGAATGACCACGAATATAATGCTTTAAATCTGCAAAGCGATTAAATACAATTTAAAACTCCTTCTGGGGCATCCAGGCATTGATTTTACCCTATCAGCGCTGTTTCGAACCTAGTAAAACCAGCACTCCGCCAAATCCTGCAGAAGACCCATGGAAACACGTCATCATATGTATATCATTCCTTAACGACTATAACGCAGCATTCGTTAGCCCGATAAGGCATCACGTTTTTACTTCAATGTTTGAGCACACGGTATTCATGATGTTCTGCAACATTTGCAACTTCAATCAATACAACAATAACAGATGGCAACCCTGCCGCTCTAGAACTTGTTGCAAAATACCAATTAAGGAAGGGCTTAGTAACATTCCTAAGCTTCTTACAGGAATCGATCTCTTACTGCTCTTCTGTGTAGCAATTTCTAAAGAAATCGTGTGAGTGGCTCCTGGTCTCCGTAGAAGGTATTTAGACGTCTATATAAAGTCAGAAAGGCACATTATGGCAGCTGACCTAGTAGATCAATAATTCCCCAGGCAGTCATTTGATCGCCGAGAGGATAACCATGATTTGCTCCTGGAAGCCAATACAGTGTCTGGGAGCTGGTATACAAGTACTCACTACCTACAACACAACCCAGTTGCCCATTTAATTTGAAGCCATCGTCGTTAATTTACAGAGCAATTTAGAGGTTAGGATAGGATAGCATAGAAAAGGAGGGAGTGGCAGTTCTGTTAAAGCAAAGCTTACTTTAGCCCATATAGCACTACCCTGTTATACCATATGAAGCGATGTCCTAGAGACAAATTGCCAACCGATCTTTGAAATTAGCGTCCCTCGACAGTTTTTAAATCATGAGTCCCCTAGAGCTGTGGCGACAAGCAGTTTCATTTAATGTCTAGTTACGATGGTCCAATTAGACGATCGAGAAATAATGAAACCAATAAGGGAAGGCGGACATTGAAAAAGAAAGTGAAATATGTCTCCACTCGCACCCATTACACAATGCTCTACGAGAATAGATACGGTGGCAGAGATGTTCCTACTATGTAAAGCGAGATGTAAATCTGCATTGCGGTATTGAATGGTATTCGATAGGAGTGGCAAGGCAATTATCAAGAACCCATATAAGACACACACACAGAACTGCCGCGAAACGCGATTAAGAGAGACTTAGCATATGCCAAAGAGTTTAGCCTTGAAAGTTGTATTCGATTGTAGTTTAGTCTTTAGAGAATATAGAAATTTTGGTATTGGAAGTCTAGGTAGTGTGCAGGCTTATTAAACGCTAGCCCATGGTACAAACCCTGGCTCAGACGTCACGAACGAAACGACATATGATGAACAAATATTTCTTTCGGCAGTCTTCTGGCAAACATTTTGAGAATAAAAAAAGAATTGCTTTGAAAAAATTCTCAAAAATATGTTGTTCGGAGTCGAGGTTAAACTATATGAAACTCATGGATGAAATTTACACTTGCATCATGGCATTATCAATGCAGCGTTACTTATGTCATAGCATATGTCACAGTAAACGATTATGGCGTACAATTAAACCCACTACAAAATCTCAAAACAATTGAAAATTGTCTCTAGGAAATTATAATTGGCAACTCTATCATCCTGGAACGTGCTATCGCATACCAACCATACCAAAATTTGGGTTCAGAAAGCTTATGGAATAAAACTAAAAAAAAGGCATAACACTAATGGAAACCAATTAAAATGATGCTTCTTAATAGACCAAAACATCTTAAAGGAACTAAAGTTACCCTTAAAAACTTCAACATGAACAACAAAAAGTCATTGTACGCTCGGACAGGGTTATCTCTTGGGTAAAATCAGGACTTAAAAAGTAAAGTTAATCACTACGTCATCTATTTGATAAAAAAAACCAAATAAAGTCTGAAATAAGGCAATAGATGGCAACCCTATCATTCTGGAACTTGCCATAGGTGGCACTGCTTAACTGCAAACATTGATGAACGATGAACTGACATAACGCAAGGAAAAAATGGAAAATAAACAATAAAATGAATATGGTTTGTGACCTATGACCTATGCTTTCTAACAGAACTAAAGGAATAATAAATCGTATAATTGTGTGTTCGATCAAAGACCACATGAATCCAAAATAAATTTTCGAATGAAAGTTCGAGTTTATGTTCTCAGAGAATGCGGAATATATGAGTCAGCTGAGCCTTAAGGCCCTGATATAGAGTAAGAATGGATGAATAGGTTAAGAATGAATAACCACTCATGGATAAAATTTACCCTTCCATAAGGGGTGATGTGAGATGCTTGATTGTATGTAATTCTGTGTAAAGTAAGTAAATAACGAAGTTAACATAACCGATTTTATAATTCAATTCAGATTGTATTTCCATTTGAAAATATTTTCACATTCAATCACTCAATAATTTATGAACTCCCATGGAAACCAAGTCAATACATATCATTTCTTAACGACTATAACGCAGCATTCGTTAGCCCGATAAGGCATCGCGTTTTTACTTCAATGTTCGACTACGGTATTCATGGTATTCTGCAAAATTTGCAGTTTCAATCAATACAACAATAACAGGTGGCAACCCTGCCTCTCTAGAAATTGCTGCAAAAGACCAATTACATACCTGGACTATCCGACGATGGGAGAGGAAGGACTTAGTAACAGTCCTAAGCACAACAAATAAACCCTGTTCCTCTCTCTCCCTCCTCTCTGTCCACAATCTGAACTGCATTTAATTGGTGTTGAAATCCCAATTTAAACTGACATTTTTAATGAAGAAAACAAAAACAGAGAGAGGGGCGAGCAGAGAAAAAACGTGTAAATTTTTAATTAAAATATTCCATCAGATGCCAATTTCAAAGCATAATGAATAATAAAAAGACGACAGCAGTTACATATAACAACAACAACAATAACAATAACACAATTTAATACCAATAAATCATGCATTTAACGAAATACAAACGAGCGGTAGAAACAAGGTAACGAGAATAAAAACAAAGCTTGGCCTATATTGTGTTCTATTTCACGTGCATATTTAATGCACTTTTCAGGGAATACTGTGTGGCCCATTTTTTAAAATATTTTTTTGTTTTTTTACGTTACTAGACGAGCAATAATCCTTAAAGCAACGCTTTACTCGAGCAATGCGTGACGAGTGACGTTGAAAATGACAAGAAGAGGCTCTTTTGTGTTTTAGGAAAACACGATTTATTGTTTGTCAATGCAAATACCAGTTAAAGAGAGAGAGAGAGCAAGACAAACAGAGAAAAAGAGTATAAACAACAGGAGAAATTTCATTTAATTTCAATGCGAAACAACGAAACCCCAAAACACGTAGATAGAGAGCAACACAGTGAAATTGAAACAGAGAGAGAGCGCCAGCAATTTCAAAAAGTATCCAACCGAACTGAACTTGTACTACTGACCTACATATTGTATTCGATTTAAATAAAAGCCTTGTTGGTGGCCCTTTTAATAACGGCAACCAAATGGCATGAAACGGAAAGAGAGCGCCGAGCATGCACTTTAACAAACTGGAAATGAAAACCAAAATATTTTGGAATTAAAACACATGGAAAATGCAACAGTAAATGGAATTTATTGAGGCAGGACCGTAACATAAAGAGTAACAGTTACCTTTTACAGGATGAAAGAGAAAGAAAGGAACCTGCGTCAATATACATACGTACACATGTAATGTTGTAACATAATTTCAAGAACATGCAAGAATTTGTGTAGAAAAGGAGTTGCAAACAAGCCGCCTCAAACATGTTGCAAACATGTGCTCAAATAGTTGGCTTGTATGTATGTTGCTTTTTTCTTTTCTTTTCTTCATGAACAAGAATTGAGTGAGTTTTTCTTTTTTAAATCAACGAAATGTAGACTTATGTGGCTACTTAATTGCTTCTCTTGGGGGCATATGTTTGGCAAAAAGCATCTGTGAAGCACAATATCAAACTAAATTCTACCAATGGAAAGGGTTATGTTAACTTCAAAGTGATTTGTGGCTTGTGGCGTATTCATATACATCTTGTGACCTTTGAAAACCGCACAAGAAAAAGTCCATCAAAGCCAAATCGCATGATCTCGATGGACAGTTCACATCACCTCTATGTGGGATGGTCACGATGTCAAATTGCTCTCGCAGAATATCCAATGTGACATGAGTTGTATTCCACATAGCGCCGTCCTGTTAAAACTACATATTGTTGGTGACCAGATCATACAATTCTGGCCAAAAGAATTTGGTAATCATCGAGAGTGATGGTCCGGCCACCATCTTATTGAAAGAAATATGCAGCGATGGCGCCGCCAGTCCAAAATCCTTATCAAACAGTGACTTTTTCGGTAGCAATGGAACTCTCTTGGATGACGTGTGATTTGATATCGTTACAGTTCATGCAGAAATTTAAAACAAAAATTTTTGGTTTTTAAACAATTTGTATTGAAATGCTTCTGCAACATGTTGAGCAACATGTTGCTGTAATTATAACCAAGAAACAAGTGCTTTATTAAGGAGAAAATAAAGGATTTTTCTGTTCCAAAAAGCAAAAACAAGTAAAATGCAGACGTACATATATCTAAGATTTCCTAAACGTTGAAACACATTTTTCATACGGTGATTAAGTCAAAAATCAAATAAATAAATGCTGTGATCCTGGGGAAGAAACATTTTAAGACCGTATTTTTCGAATTCAATATGGATCGCTTAATAGCCCAAAATTAACTCAGCAGAACAGTTACCGCCAGTTTGATGATGTGTGACAGTGAGTCTGAGAATAAACTCTTTCAAGAGCACAATCGCGTTATCAGCTCGAAGTCGCCGTGGTCTAGTAGGTAGTGTGTCGGCTTATTAGACGAAAGGAACGAGTTCGAATCCCAGGTCAGACATCAAAAACAAAATACAAAAAGTATTTCTTCGGCGACTTCCTCTCAGCAGATTTCTGGCAAAAACTCTGGGAGTAAAAAATAAACCTGCCATGAAAAAGTTTCTCAAAAATCTGTCGTTCGGAGTCGACTTTAAACTGTAGGTCCCGCTACTCACGTATAAACTTAACGCACACAACACGAGTGGTGTGAGAAGCTAGGACGTTGTACAATGGGTCAATTCGACCTCCGGGTACTGTACTTGTCACAGTTGACAAGTACACGTCCTCTAACCTAACCTAAGAGCACAATACTTCCGTGTGCAAGAAGAAGAAATCTGCCCAAATGAAAGAATATTCGAGTCCTGAGTGAGAAAATATCACAGAAACTGGATGCCAAATTTCTCGAAACAACACTGGATAGTAATTTGTCGTGGAAGGCTCTTACAGACACCCGCGTGTGTACCCCTAACAAGGACACATGGTGGTGAAAATCAAAGCTTTTGGAGACAAGTTTAACATGATGTATGGCAAAGATATTCTCTATGAAAGGGAAGACAAAGAGAGGCAAAGACTCTTCCTAAATCAAGTGGCAATGAAAATCTTTGTTTTGTGGGAAATTACAATAAGAGTAGAGCTAAGTCATGCAACATACTAACCACGAATATTCTTAGATTGGATTTAAAAGTACTGTTATTCAGAAATGAGAAGCTGAGAAGCTAGGCCGTAATCCTGACTGAAGGGTTGTAATGACCAAATATATGTATGTATGTTATTCAGAATGGAGGTATTCTCAAGCCTAATATGCAGACGCTGTAATGATAGGAAGGTATCTTGAAACCTGAGGAACTTTATTGCATCCCAGTAGGAAACACTTGGGTGCATGCAGACGCTTTGCAGGGAATTGTCCTATAGGACACCCTAATCCTACTGGGCGTCCGGGAAATTTATAGACATATCGTGTAAAGTTAGAGGGCAATACAATAGATCGTAGATTGCTGTGCAGTCTGTGCACTGTGCTTATATGATAATCGACTTATTTGACTGCAATTGAAGAGTGTGAACTGAACGAAATGTAGCTATGGTCACACGAAACGCTACCATGGGCCACACAACACATTCGATTTCGACTTTATTGTATGAGAAGTTGCTACAGTGTATAACTTCATGCTTTGGCGATAAAAATGGAAAACCAAGATCATGCGTTAAGACGTCGTTAGTCAGCAGTAATTGACGAGACACCTTACAAAATGTTTTCACACAGCGGTCGGGAAACTATGTGCATCAAAAGAAGCAACGACTATTGCAATCACTTCAGAGGCGGTAATTTGAATGAATTTGCATTTCGTATGGCTTAATGGCAAGGACCAAGCATTACAATTCAACAAAAGTTTCATTGAAATCTTAACTTCAATGTGTAGCTGTGTTTTATTTAATTTTACTTTTGAAATTGCAATATGGATAACCCTTTAAAAGCAAATTGAAAATATAATTCCTTAGCAGATTAGCAATTTAAATTTACCTGTGTAAAGCATGTCTTAAGAAATTTCGAGTGTGTGTGTTTGTATATTTCATAATTAATTCCTTTTTTTTTCAATGAAATTTAATTTTTCTTTTTGAAAAACTTTGGAAATTCTTTCAAAATTTTTGAAAATATTTTTTGGAAATTCTTTTTTCATTTATTTTCTAATTTTCTTTCAATATTCTTTTCTTAGCGTTTTTCTTGATTATTTTTCATTTTTGATTTTGTTTACATAGAACTTTTGTTGTTTGTTAGCTTGTTTGTCATCCTTTTGATAAAGTTTTCACTGAAAAACTAAATTTGTGTCTGTTTGTTTAAACAAACAAACAAACACAAAGAGAGTAAGAGAGACAGAGAGAGAGAGAGAGAAGGACTTTTGCTTTTATGAATCAATGTTTCGAGATTTCTCTGAAGCTTTGCTTTTTTTGAGTGTTTAACAACACCGGTTATGGCGAATGGCTAAGCATTAATGGCAACAACAATAACAACAATAACAATCATAATAACAACAACAACAATAACAACTAATAATTTCGTTCATTAAATTATACAACTAGAAAGTGTTTCTTTGTATGTGTGCTACTTGAGTTTTATACATACTCCCTAAGTGTCTCTCTCCCTTTGTGTGTCCCACACTCTATTCTCTTTTTGTTTTCATAATCCTTTAAAGAAGTTTCTTTTTAATGGTGAAAAAAGAAGAAGAAAAAAAAAACAACAAAATGGTGTTGAGTTTCCTTCTGTGGGTGTATGTGTGCGCCAGTTAACATAACGAAACCAGTTTCATTAATACTTACAGTGTTACACTTACACTAGCACACTAACAACTTCTCTAAATGTTTGTTTGAATATGCTGTTGAGTATGGAGTTGAGTAGTATTTCTTTGCCCAGCATGACTTTAGAATTTTCAAGCTGTCAGTGTATTGAAGAGTAAAAATGGATGGAAAAATTGCATATAAATTGAATATTATGCAGGATTTTCTTCTACTTTCTCTTCTTTTTTTTGTTTGCATTAAGTGTTACAAAATATTTTATTTTCTCATTGTTTTGTTGTTGCTTTTATTTGAATTTTTTCTAATTTATTTCCTTTATTTCGCATGGTTGTTGCAAATTGGCAGGTCAGTTATGACGGCTACACGAATGAAATGATTCTATTGAAAAGGAACAAAATATTGTTTCAATGAGACATTATCACTGAATGGTTGTTACAGTCTGCAGTTCACTGTTTAAGCTTAAGCTTCAGATCGAGTTAATAATCTTAATAATAATCTTACTTCGGTGCAAGTGATCTTTCGCAGAATCAATAAAAACTGCCTCATTATTTTAGTACCCAAATGTAGAAATTTTTTCACTAAAAGTAACGTAACTGCGCCAGATTATGATTTCAAGTAACTCTGCTGCAGATCCTGCACCCTTAATGTTGGCATTTAAAGGGATGCAATAGTGATGAAAGTGCTTAGCGATGAATCCCCATAATCCATGAATGCGGGAGTACATGATTTTCGGATTTTAACAAATTAAAAGACTGGTAGCCTCAGTCTTCTGACCGCTCACATAAAGCAACATCAATAACCGTCATCAGAGTAATGTTTGGCAGCCAGACCTCTTAGTAAAGCATAAAGGAAAGTGAGTAAAATTCCTCACCACTACGTGCAATACATCAAACCAATCTATTTTCACAGACTGCAATGTTTCTAGGCAACAATTGATGGCAACTCTATTGTTCTAGGTCCTGTTACAGTATAGTAATCAACTGCTTAAATGCAATAACTTGATTAACAAACTCTTGCAATAATTAGAAAATGTGGGAGATATTTAATGGCAGTCATATGTTTCTTAAAGCCACTGTTGACTTTCTTTTTTGGTCTGAATTGTATGAACTGGACATCAACGACATGGTGATTTCAGCAGCCCATGCCACATTGCATATTCTGCATGAGAGATTGGATGATATGGTCTTTCTCACCTGTAGATGATTTGAACTGGCCGCCAATATCGTTCCATTTGATCCTGTTATACTCATTCTTGTCGTGATTCGGTAGGTGACAATTATATGCGAAGAAGTCTCAACCTGCAGTGGTCCTTAAAACCAACATAACTCATGTTATTGCTCAAATTCAGCCTCAATAATGCACCAGAATCATGAAAAATTTAACATTTTGGGTTGTGTTCGACCCAGAGAACCCGTGGCTTATATTGGAACGATGTTATATGTATTCTTCGAATAATGCCACCAATAAATATTGCTACGTTGTTGTCTTTTAAAAAACGTTTAAAATATGAGCTCGTAGATTGCAAATAAAATAAAAAACAAATATGTGTTTAGTTTCAATTAAATTTCAGTATTATTCGCACCATTCTGTGTGCCACTGCTTACAGCTTGATGTAAACAACAACAATTGCTTTTCTTTGTTATTCTTCTGTTTACACCCCTTGCATAAACAACAACAATTACTAGTCAATTGTTCGATAGATCTTTGTAACGGAGTTCTTCAAACTACGATTACTCTCTTCAAACACACCCTGTCTTCACACAAGGCTGACTTAACTTGACTAACTCATTCGCCTGCTTTGCAGTGCCTTTTATATAGCAGGGAAAGTAGTCTGATGAATGCTCTTGAAGACGAATGTTCGTGATTTCGCCTTCTCTAAATCTCTATAAATGTAAACATCGTTGTTTACATCCGTTATTGTTGTTTGTGTATTTTGCTTAAATTTATTCCCGTAGTGTTTGTTGTTGTATTTTTGTTTACCATTTTTTTATGCTGGTGTTTGTTGTTATATTAAGCATTATGATAATTTGTAAACAAGTTTGTTTACTGCATTGTTTTGTTTTTGTAGCTTTTGTTTATAATTTTAATATTAAGCGATGTAAAAGCAAAACACCAGCATCTAGATTTCTCAGACACTCTACTATATGTTTTTGTTAAATTTGTAGGATAGAAAGATATTAAGCGTTTAATGAAGTCGCCGTTGTCCACTAGAACGTTGACTTATTACACAATGTTTAATGCAACTGTCTGACTGTAATGTGTTGTTTGAATAGGATAAACAGGAGAGAAACTACGTCATCTAATTGCATGGCTGCTTTAGGAAGTCGTTTTAAAACTTTTTCCAACAGCAAATCATCCAATGACAACACTATAGCTTGTGTATACTCTTATGCAGTAAAATTGTGTTTTTTCTTGTCATTTATTGTTGTTGTTGCTGTTTATTTTCTATCAACTTAATATTGTAAGTCAATCGCTTTAATTTCTTATTTTCTTCAATTTTTCTTCTTTCAAATTTAAAAAAAAAACAGAGTAACACTGTGTGTGATAGATGAGTGGAAAATGAAAAACAACGAGCATAGAAAACAACAACAAAAACGAAGAAGAAAAAAATAACGGTTGCAATATTTGTAAACAAGAAAATTATGCAAACGGGAATTTTACTTGCATTCTTTCTCTTTCACTCTCTCTCGCTCTCTCTCTCTCTCTCTAAGTGTTTACATTTACAGTTATTTTCCCCCCTTCTTGTTTTTGTTTTGTTTCGCTTGTGTTTTGTCTTAGCAGGACATTTTTTTGTTTGTTTGTTTCTTTCATTTTTATTGTTTTCTACTCTTCATTTATTCTGAATGACATGAATGAGTTGTAAATTGTTGCAGTCAGTGGCACACACACGCACCCACACCCACACACAATAAACAATTACGGGTTCATTAAAATTACTGACTCTGACTCTGACTGACTGACTTTATTACAAAATCAAGAGTATCTGTACAGAGAGCGAGAGCATAAGAAACAAACGATGAATAAGAATTCAATAAAAGAGAACGAACGATAAAAAATAGAAAACAAAATTTGAAATATTAAAACAATTTGATTTATTTGCTGTGATTATTATTTTTTGTTTTCTCTCTCTTTCTCTCTCTCTCTTGTGTGTGTAAGAAAGAGAAAGAAACAAAATTTGCATTTGTTGAACATCAATTCAAACGAGGACAGTTTAATAAACGATTTATTTTTCTTGTTTTTATTAATAAAATAAAGAAAAGAAAGAAAGAAAGACACATTATTTGATATTCTTAACAAATAAAATTAAAAATTTAAAAATATTTTGAATTTAAAACAAATAACGCGATAACAGGTGATTTTTTTGTTGCTTTTTGGTACTTCAGAGTTACTTTCTTCAGTATCAGAAAGAGATTCGTAACATGTGGCAATGCCAAGAACACAAAGCTTGGAAAATCATGGAATTTTACTATCAAAATTCATGCCGAACGAGATAATCGATAAACTATCATCAACAATGAAACTTATTTGGGTTCAATAGGCAAGTTCAAGAACAGAATTGCTGAATTTGATGTACACAGCAGCCAGAGATCAATCAAAAGCATTGATTTGTTATGGTTTGTATGACATCGGCGTCAAGAGACCGTGTGATGGAAGTCACAATCCTACAGGCAATGGAAGAAGCTACCATGTGCTGATTACTGAACTTTTTTGATCTCGAATAGAAGAATTGATTTCCGGTGACATGTGTTTTCAACAAAAAAAAAGTGCTGCAGGCCATATAACACACGGCACGCCATGCTATCAAACTCCTGAGAGACGTTTTAGTGCAGTCCCCTGGCCTAAAAGATGCAATTGAATGCCAAAAACCAAATTCCATACCATTGGTCTCTCAGTGTAGGACAGGTTTTCTAAGCAAAAAAATCTGGTCAAATCGTGATTTGTAGGCGTCTACATACGTAAATACATACTTACATAATTGGTCATTCAGTGTGAATTCTCTTACCACTTATATTGTGTGTGTTAATTTTATACATGAGTGGCGGGATCTACAGTTTAAAGTCGACTCCAAACGACAGATTTTTCATGGCAATTTTATTCGGCCTCAGATTTTTTGCAAGAAATCTGAATATTATTTCATATTCCGTTTTGTTGGAGTTGTCTGACCTGCAGTTTGAAATGTGGCCTTACTTTTAATAAAGCAGCTCACTACCCACTAGACTATGACGTCTTCAAAGGCCTCTACGAAATTTAAATTTACACTATAAGGAGAAGCTATATATGTACAAAGCCCTAGTTATGTAGTATACATTTATCAATACTTCTCAGCGAAATTTTCTGAAGTTTCGTTATCGAAAAAGTGTGCGGTCCGACGTTGTCGTGGTGAAACACAATACCTTCCCTGTTGATTAATTCTGTTCGCTTTTAAAAGAATTTCTTACTGCAATCTCTTTAGTAAAAGACACGAGAGATAAAAATTAATCTTCTGATCAGGTTGTAGAAGCTTATAATGAAAAAAATCCCTTTCATTTGCTCTATTTGCGTTCTCCACTATCTTTTTCACACATTCTTGTTGTTCGTAATTTACTTTTCATCTTCCGTAGTCATTGGCTTCAGAAATGATTCGACTACGTTCCGTTTTGCCGGCCATTTTAGCGGCAACCTGTTTTTGTGGATCCCAATTTCTTCAAGTAGTTGATAACAACATGTTCGTGTATGCCACTCCAGTTATGTGCCAATCATTCTCGAATTTTTTCCATGATTTCATCGTACTTTTTAGCAATTCATCGATCAAACCAAGGTCCATCTAGAGCAATAAAACTATTTGATCGTATACGTACAAATCATTATGCTGCGGATTGTCTTGTTGCAGCAATCTTTCAGCAACCTGCGACGCATTTTTTTGCACATTTCATACTGAAACTGAGTGGAAACTTAACAAAGATTGGTTTTATGTGACTTGTGATGCTGCCACATGTCATTCAGTTTATAATCTTCAATTAGAGGCTAAAAAAAGTCAGATATCCTACAGAGCTAGCGCTCTAAATTGCTGTAACGGTTCTTCTAGATTAATTCTCGAAGAATCACTACGCAACGCACCTACAGAACATAAAACTTATCAAACACTTAGTTTTTACCTATGCATTGGCTTCTGTAAAATCACTTCTCCATTCTCTGATTCCCATCTGCGGTCATTTTACTTTTTGACGTGACTACCTAGTAAAAAAAAAACTTACCTTCAGCGTTGAAGAAAAATTTTGTTCGATCAACATTGAAACAATGACTTTCTGTTGATCACCGTGTCTACATCGTGGGGAATGGTTAGTCGGCTGTGATTATTGCATGAGTTGGGGTTCATATTGTTACGAAAATGGAAACGGTGTATCATCGCTTACTATTAAAATGAGCTAAAGCTACACAAACACATACAACGAACTTGTTACAAGTAAACCAACAACATCAAGAAAAGAAAGAAAGAAAAGGGATAGACAAGTAAACGAGAACGCAACAACAAGCGATGTGAACAAAATACACAAACAAAAATGAAGTCGCGATAGAATTCTCGAGAAGGTGAAACCGCGAACGTTCTACTTCAAGAAACGTCATCAGACTGTTTACGTGAGCATATAAAAAGGCAAGACAAAGCAGGCAACGAGTAGTAAGAATTCAGTCAGTCTAGGTTTAAAATGCGTTGCGTGTGAAGAGAACAGTCGTGGTGTGAAGGTCGCCGTTGAAAAGGTCTGCGTTGTAAGCAAAGAAGAATAGCGCACAAGCAATTATTGTTATATTCGTCAAGTTGTATACGGTGGCACACAAAAGTAGTGCGAACAACAAATAGTTTAATTGAAACTAAACACATATTTGTTTTTATTTTGTTTGCAATCAATAAACTCATATTTTAAACGTTTCTAAAACGGTAAAATCGTAACAATATAAATGGAGATGCAATTCCAAATACAAAATACGCCTTAATTTATCTAAAGAAACTATATTTCCGTTAAGCACTCTCTTCAAATTTTCTTCACAATCTGGCCAATTCCCTGCCGAGTAGTTTAATTAAGATGACCATACTTGCCTGCATTTCCCGAGAAATTTTGTATCCTCACTTTGGTAGTCAATTTTCACCATTTTGATGTATTCTCCTTAGGTATGGCAACACTTTCTCTAAATAAATGCTACTCCCCATGATGGAGACTTAACATCTGGCAGCCTTTCCAGACAGGATCTCTAAAAACAAATCGTTTCGGTTTTTAATAAAAAAAAAAAAATTATGAAAACTTTAAACAAATAAAGAAAGAATAAATAACACACACACACGCACACAGAGAAATAAATTCAAATTTAAATAATAAATAAATATTAAAAATATAAACAAATAATGTAAGTAAGTACGTCTCAATTACTTAAAATCCCTTAAGAGCCATAAAAACTAAATCCTCTTATTTCTTTTCTTCTCTTCTCTTCTCTTCTTCATCTCTTCTGTTCTTCTTTTAAAACACATTTCATTCAAGAAATATAACATTGCTGATACTCTCACACCCACTCTCCTTCTCTCTCTCTCTCCCTGACTAAAGAGATTTAATAAAGGGATTTACAGTAAGACACAATAACAACAAAGAAATTACTGAAGGCCTATTTTACTTGTTGTTTTTGTTATTTATACTTCAACTATTTAAAGGACACAACAAATACGAAAACAATACACAAACACACCAATCCATACACATGCATGCTACAGTTAAAATAGTGCGTATGTATGTGTGTACTTATTGTTTACATTGGATTGAGTTGCTGTGTTGAGTATTTATTAAAGAGCGTTAGTAAGCTGCTCTGTTTACAGTTTTTCATTTCATTGTGTGTGTATGTGTACCGTAAGTGTGTGTGTGTTCCCCTATGCATTTCTAACATATTGCCAATGTTGCTGTTGCTGCTGCTGCTACTGCTGCTGCTGTTGATTTCAATTTTTAATGTGTGTTACAAAATTTTTCTTACGCCAACCAAAAACAAATAAAAAAAAAACGAGAGAAAAAAAAAGAAGAAACACCAGCTAAATTTTAAGTGAGTCGTTTAGACAATAAAATTCTTAAAGAATACTACACCCACACGTTCATTGTATGCATAAATGAATGGTACTACAAAGAGTATGAATGAATGAATGAATCAGTCAGTCAGCAGTGAATGTATGCGTTATTGTGTTTCGAAAATAAAGCCCTTTTGGGCATGAAATAATAGAAAATCCTTAAGATTTATTTCGTATTGTTAGTAAGGAATAGAAAATAGAAATTGAATGTTGAAATGCTACAAAAGATGATGATGGAATTGCTAAAGCGTTGTTGTATGTACTTTTTTGTGTGTTTTTCTCCTTTTTAAGCAATAGAAATGGCCAAAGAATCATTGGGAAATAGTCTTTGTGTAAAAATATGGCAAAAGAAACACTTTAAAATACAGCAGAGATGGCCTACATCACCTTGTGGTGGCCTCAGGGTAAATCAAATTGTCACCGTCACCGGGAGACACTCATGCCTCATTTGTAAATAAAGATAGCCAAGATAAGGCCCTATGCTGCTTATAGGAACAAGAAAAATTTACATATCAGGCGAGCCATGAAGTCACCGCAGTCTAATAATTAGTGTGGTGTGATGGCTTATTAGACGTCAGACCGTGCTGCTTCAAACACTAGCTGAGACACCTCAAACCAAGCGAAATTTGAAAACAAAATATTTCTTTTGGCAACTTCCTCTCGGTCGTTTAGACAGTCTCTCAAAATTTCTCATATCTATCGTTCGAAGTCGACATTAAACTGTAGGCCACTGCCACTCAGGGCAAAACTGTACACATTCAACATGGGTGGTGTGAGAAACTTGGTTGTAATCCTGACTAAAGGTTTGTAATGATCAATTAAGTTAAGTAAGTATACTAGTCGCCGTAGTCTAGTAGGTAGTATGTTGGCTTATTAGACGTAAAGCCCGGGTTCGTATACAGGTCAGACAACAAAACGAAATATGAAAAAAAATATTTCTTCGGCGACATCCTTTCAGCAGATTTCTGACAAAAACTCTGAGAGTAAATAAATCTGCCATGAAAAAGTTTCTCAAAATCTGTCGTTCGGAGTCAACGTTAAACTGTAGGTCCCGCCACTCATAGATAAAATTAACGCACACAACCTGAGTGGTATGAGAAGCTAGGCCGTAATCCTGACTGAAGGGTTGTAATGACCAATCATGCATGTATGTATGTATGTTAGTACAGAAGCACAAAGAAAATGGACAGAAGAAACCTTGTGTTTCTTCATTATCGTAACAAGCTTAGTCACTTAATTTCCTGAGAAAATTATGCTCTTATTTGTTCTCTTCTTCTCATGTGTTCTTTTTTAAAACACAATGAAGAAAAACATTTCACCCGAGGAAATATAACTTTGCTGGCTCTCTCACTCTCACTGCCTCTCTCTCTCTCTTCTCTTTTCAGTGAAAAGCAATCTTGATCCACACACTTGCAATCTCCCTAATTTCTCTTCTCTGCATTTGTTAAGGCCTTTCTTTCTTTATTTTTTTTTCTTTGTATTTTAAAAGCTTAAAATTTAAATTTATTTTCTTAAAATAACAACAACAACAACAACAAGAATAAAATAATAAGAAGATGAAAAATACAACTCATAGTAATTCGCTACGCTTAGCCCACTCGACCAGAAGTAATTCCAAAAATTAAACACACGCTCATCTTAAATTGTGAACGTGAATATTTCTTCCAAGCCTACACTCACTCCCTTACACTTGCCCGACATCCTCCATTTGTATTTACTGTTCTGGCCATGTGCGCTTACACGATGCAGGCGTTTTCTGTTCTCATTCTCATTGAGCAGTGCAAATATGAGCGTAAATAATAACGGGATTTATTAAAGAAAAATTTATTGTTTTAAATACGAAAATCCAACAACAAAATTTAAAATGGAAATTAAAGGGAGAGCAAAAGAGATGGCGAACATGATGCTGAGATATGAAAATAATTAAAAATTAAGTGAATCGTAAATAATTTCAAAAGCATGTTGAGAGAGAAAAAATGGACTCGAAATGTTAAGTGGAATAGACAATGTTTTAAGAGTTTAGAGAACAAAGAGTTTTGCTATAGAAGCTTTGTTGAAGGCAGTATCTTTAGATTCAAAGTCATGCATTGAAAATTGTTTGATAAGCTTTCATCATGACGGAAATATCACTTGGAATTAAGTATTGTTCAACGTTTCATCCACGTCATACATACATACATAATTGGCCATTACAACCCTTCAGTCAGGATTACGGCCTAGATTCTCAACACCACTCAGGTTGTGTGCGTTAATTTTATCTATGAGTGGCGGGACCTACAGTTTAACGTCGACTCCGAACGACAGATTTTTGAGAAACTTTTTCATGGCAGGTTTATTTTTTACTCTCAGAGTTTTTGTCAGAAATCTGCTGAAAGGATGTCGCCGAAGAAATATTTTTTTTCATATTTCGTTTTGTTGCCTCACCTGGGATACGAACCCGGGCTTTACGTCTAATAAGCCAACATACTACCTACTAGACTACGGCGACTTCATCCACGTCCCATACATTATAACGATAGCAGCTTGACAAGATAGAAAGACATCCAGTGTCAGATGTCGCATAATCTAAGTGTGGCTGAGCAAGGTGTTGAAGCTGTTCTTATAAGACGAAAGCAGAGACAGAAACCCCTTATGTTTCGAGTTGACACGAAAATTATAAACTCGCCACAAACACCATCAAATATCTGGACGTTATATTTCATTATATAGACGCCATAATCTGGCAGCTAGTGTATTGGCTTATTCGACAAGAATCTGTATTTCAATATATTTCTTCCGCTGACTTCCTCTCAGTAGTCTTCTCGCAAAAACTCTGTTTCTCGAAAATCTGTCGTTCAGAAACGACTTTGAATTGTAGGTCCCGTTACTCATGAATAAAATTAACACACACAATATGGGTGGTGTGAAAAGCTAGGTTGTAAACCTGGCTAAAGGGTTCAGGTTCAGGTCGGAGTGGTTGCTCTGATATCACAAAGCTCACTTGAGCAAGCATAGCGGCCCGTTGTAATGCCACGGGTGAACGAAGTCCCTGTACTAACCAAGTTCCACCAAAATCAGGGAAGAGGAAGAAGTTAGTCAGCGCAAGGGCTGCCCTGGCTAAAGGGTTATAATTCACCCTTCCATTTATACCAGATAACTTATACCATTCCTACTGCATTAACTGACGTGCATATGTTGATATTTTATTCTGTGAATGCTTGCAATTAATTTTTGAAATTCTTTGAAAACAAACAGCATTGTCGTGATTAATCCACAGGCCACAATATAATCATAATTAACCTATTCACACCAAACACATTGTGTTTTTTTTAATGATTTCAACTAATTGCCGTGAGACACTGACAATCACTGATTAAAATGATAATTTCACTGAATTTGAAACTGCCTCTCCGTTGGCTTTAATTAGAACACAAATAATTAAAAATTTTAGTTGTCACTCTCATTAAAGCGCAATTCAAAGAAATTAGAAAACTAAATACATTTATTTTTACAACAACAATAAAAACAAAAATAAATAATAAATTAAGAAGAAGAAGAAAAAAATACATTTCTTAGTTTACTTAAGTAACTGCGCTTAAAAATCACATTTTGTTAAACGATTACTAGCCATTTACTTATGGCGCCCAATGTAATTTCCACCATTACATTCTCATTGGTCAGCAACATGTCATCAATAGCACGTGTTCTTTGTAACAGCGCTTGGGGGATCACAACAAGCAGGTGATTGAATGCAGCATTAATCAAATCGATTAGAATTAAAGAGAATGCCAAAATAAACAACAAAACGATCTGCAACAATGATTTCAATTTCGAGTTTAAACTGATAAGAAATTTATCCACGAACGATATACGTTCAAACACGGCAGTTGTTGTTTTGTATGATTTTGTTGTTGTTTTTGTTTCGTTATAGAAATAATTATCGAAAAACATGTTTGTCTACGTACTCGTATTACAAAGAGAAGACTCGAGTCGAACCGCCGTTATGTTTAAATGTAAAATTTATTCTGAAATATTATTTACGTGTGGCTTTATTTACAAACAAAACCGAAGACTCAATACCATCATACTCAGTCGGTCACTATCTCGCACTGATACACACACCAGCACGAATCTGTTCTGTGTGTGCTTTTTTCTATATTTTTCTTTGCTAGTGTTTGTGTATTGTTTTGAATTTTTAGTTTTGTTTTGTTGTTGTTGCTGCCATAAAGTCTTCATTAAAAAATAACAGACAATAACAAAAACATTATCACAATCAAATTTGCTCTCTCTCTCTATTTGTTTTTGGTATATTGTATATTTGTACTGCATGAAGTCCCAAATACATACATTTTACAGTGAAGTTAATAAGTTTTCATACAAACAATTGCGAACATGCGAGCAAAATTCAATTGAAGTAGGTGCAGAATACAACAGTGACGTCACTTAACGCAGTCATGACAAAATGAATGGCTTCAGATTTACGGTCACTCCTGTAGTGTTTCATGGCGGGATCTGTAGCACAACATTGAGACCGGAATACAAATTTAACTATCAATTGCTGCCTGAGCTTTCCTCAAAAGACTGGATTAGTTTTTTATAAGATGTTAGAGGTCAAACAACCAAAGAAGTAGTGTGTTGGCTTATTAGACGTAAGGACAGGGTACAAACCCCAGGTCAGACATCAAAACGGAAATATGAAAATATTTCTTCGGCGACTTCCTCTCAGCAGATCTCTGGCAAAAACTCGGAGAGTAAATAAACCTGCCATGAAAAGCTTCTTAAATATCTGTCGTTCGGAGTCTGTAGATTCCACCGCTCATGTATAAAATTAACACACACAACAAATTTGGTGTGAGAAGCTAAGTCTTAATGATGACTATAGGGTTTTAATGACCAATTATGTATATATGTATGTATGAATCCATATAAAGTCCAACAGACTTTCAAAGCTTATCATTTCTCACTCTGTGATTGCGGCAATGAGATTATAGAACTCAAAGAATCCTGAAGTGATTGCGGAAAAGGTTACTGTTTGATACGCATTATACTCTGGAGCTGCCACTGGAACGTATTTTTTTAGGAAATTATTTTAGATGAACTTTTATCGTCTATTCAGAGCTGTATATGACCTATTACCCCTTTACAAGGTGTAAACCCTGCAACACTTATTTCTATCAGAGAAAGAACGAATTTCAATTTTTTTTTTTATAATATTGTACGATAATTTTTTTCTCACACTGTACTCTTGCATGTGAAAACATAATGTTAGTCAGTGAGACGCAAGCCAGTTTTCTTTATGTGGGGTGATTGGCTTATCAATCTTGCAATTGAACTTTTGTTTTCAAATCAATGTGAGTGTGTGTGCAACCATATGAGTGTTCTCTTCCGAAATTATATTTGAATTGTTTTTGTATGTGATTTTTTTCAAAAAAGTAAATGAAAAAGATCGCAATTGTTTGATTTTGTTTTGAGCACTCAAGAAAATGTTGCTGGTAGGGACGTATTAGTAATCATAGAGGGCGTGTGGTTAATGGAGAGGGCATATAGGAGTATTGATATATACGAGTATTGGCAACTAAACCCCAAATCTTAAAATCTTCGGTCTAGTGTGAATTGGCTACGATTTCAGCATTCGAAGCAAAAATTATACTTTTTTGGCTCTCTTGCTATATACCCCGTTAATATTGTTACGTTTTTATCTTTTAAAAAACGTTTCAAATATGAGTTCGTAAATTAGTTTCTAATTAAAGTTCTTTATTATTCGAACAATTCTGTGTGCCACTGTTCACAACTTGATGTAAACAACAACAATTGCTTTTCTTTATTATTGCTCTGTTTACACCCTTTGCATAAACAATAACAATTACTAGACAATTGTTCGATAGATCTTTGTAACGGAGATCTTCAAAACATGATTACTCTCTTCAAACACACCGCCACTTCACACAATACTGACTGAACTCTTACTGACTCTCTCGCCTGCTTTGCCTTGCCTTTTATATGGCAAAGTAAACAGTCTGATGAATGTTCTTGAAGGCGAATGTTCGTTCTCGAGATCTCTATAAATGTAAATATCGTTGTTTAATTATTGTTGTTTGTGTATATTGTTTATATTTACATTCTTGTAGTGTTTGTTGTTGTATGTTTGTTTACTTGTTTACCATTTTTTATGTTGGTGTTTGTTGCTGTATTTTTGTTTACTTATTTACCATTGTAATGTTATGTCATGTAAAAACACCCGTATCTAAATTCTTCATTATCGATGTCATATTGTCATCAGAACTATTGCTAGCGACTGTAAGATTTTTTTCTTCAACTTAAAATTAACAAATTAAACTGAAAATATCGTTTATCATCTCCAAAAAAAAAATTATTTTAAAATAGGCTCTCAACTAATAAAATATGCTGCGGCGTTAAACTAATTTTTCTTTTGCCACAGCTGGGAGTACGCGAAGTATGAGTATCTTATCCGGTCATTTATAATAAAATCACACAATTCTTTAGCTTTTACAGACTGTGGCTGTGGGTGAGTGTGTGTAGCTTTAAAGGCCTATGCAAATCCATGTAAAATAATAGGCTGCTTTGGGAAAGAAGTTTAAATGCCATTTTTATTGTTGAAAAGCCTCAAAGGATTTCTTTTTCTTTTCTCTCTTTTTGAATTCTACAAGCAAATCGTTTGTGTTTTATTTTTTTATTTTAAATCGGCTTCAAGTTAATAAAAAGTGGCTAAATTAAATGGCCATAAATTACTGTTAGCGGCGGTAATAGAAGCAAATAATTTAAGGAGCTTAAACGCATAATTTTTTTTTTTTTTTTGAAGGAAAGTTTGATTTTTCTTAAGAAATGTGATTGAAACACTTGAATCGGTGAGGCTCAGTTGGCAGAGGCACAGCTTGTATTAGAGAATCTTTCTGAGATTTTGAAAAAATTTGTTCTTGGCTTCATATTTTCCTACGCATTATAACAAACTTGCCCGTCTATAATTGATTAAGAGGGCCATCCGGAGAAGAGAGATATTAGAAGCTAACTTGCCAGACTCTTCTTGAGGCTGTTTCGGTTACTGGTCCAGCATTGCACTTGCCTTCCGAAAGTTGTTTTTGGGTAAATTTTTTTACGTTTTTTAAGGGCTACAAACACTTTCAGTAGTACAGTGAAGATTCCAATCCTAAACTTTGCCTAGTAACACTCCCCATTAAAATGTTAAATGCGATCGTGTCAGCTTTGTTAACTCAACCTTGCTAGACCACATGAAATGATGTCCCAGACTCATTGCATGACTGCTTAGAATTAAGCTGTAAGCAAGCTTGAAAATTTAATAATCAATCGAAGATTCAGTAACGATAGTTACGTTAGACTAACGAGAGGAAAGGATTGAGGCAGACGCAGTGGTAGGGCAACACAAGAAGACATTGCCATATGCCTACCCGTTGCACAATGATCCGTGAGAACAGATAGTGAACAGACAGTGACAGAGATCCCATTTATGTTCCAATTTAATTGGTACGCTTCTTTTATTTAATTTAATTAATGGCACGCTAATTTAATTTAAGTAAAATTCCGCTTTAGCCTAGGCATTGTCTGCGGTGCCTTAGACCTGACAGACTTCTCTATTTGTGTGTAGCTTGGCCTTCAGTAGGAGTGTGCCTATCCTAACGAATTTATCAGTTACATAACCACGCAGGACTAGGCAGTCATATTATACTGACTCAAGGCTGCCGCGAGCGATCAATTAAATAAATCTCGACCAGTTTACATCTGAAGGTTGAACCCAAAGAAATATGATTGACCGTTGATTTTCAAAGAGAATAGAAATACCAGTTGTTGGAGGCTCCTACTTCAGAATCAGTTTTTTTTCAGCGTGATTTATGGCAATTATCATTGCATGAAGCATATTACAGTAGTTAGAGAGACGTATAGGTATTCTAAAGATTAGGCCTTTCGGAGAGAATTCACACATGTTAACTTATTGTTGCGTTTAGAATCGTTTGTATAGACTTCCATATCAGAGAACCAGTATTCCCTGCTAGGAAAATGAAATCTGCTATCAAGATTGGGAACAGAATCTAGACTGAGGGTCTTCAGATAGGTTAGAAAACTAGCCAGAGTGAATAAGGTGCCAACGTAACAGAGCAAGTAATTTAGAATAAAGCCGTTTAAGCATAACACAGTGTTAGTCTGTAACGCATTCATAATCTCTATTGCAACGTGTACCATGGAGTTTCCAAAGATCTCATCGGAGTTTAGAAGGTAGTGAGTTGGCTTTTTCGTAGTCGCCATAGTCTACTAGGTAGTGTGTTGGCTTATTAGACATAAAGCCGGGGTTCGTATCCCAGGTGAGACATCAAAACGAAATATGAAAAAAAATATTTCTTCGGTGACTTCCTCTCAGCAAAAACTCTGAGAGTAAAAAATAAACCTGCCATGAAAAAGTTTCTCAAAATCTGTCGTTCGGAGTCGACGTTAAATTGTAGGTCTCGCCACTCATGTATAAAATTAACGCACACAACATGAGTGGTGTGAGAAGCTAGGCCGTATTCCTGACTGAAGGGTTATATTTGGCCAATTATGTATGTTTGTATGTGAGTTGGCTTTTTAGACAGGAGTCCAGCTCAGACATCCCAAATAAAACGATACAGTGGCTTTCTCTCAGTACTTACTTACTTACTTACTTAATTGGCCATTAACAATCCGATTAATGGATTTCGATGGGTCTGTGCTAGTTGGTCACACCAATTGACGACAGGGCTTTCTCGATTTGCTGCTTCCAATGCAAACAAGGCCGTCCTCCCGTATCAGTTAGCCGTCCCGTCGGAGCATTCTCCTCCATTCGAACGACGTGTCCCAGCCAGCACAGACGGTTGAAGTTAATACGCTGGGCAACGTCTATGTCGTTGAGGAGCTCATACAGCTCACTGTCGGATCGGATGCGGAAAACTCACACTGAACCCAAGATCTTACGTAGGGCTTTTCTCTCGAATACTTAATATTGGCCACGCCTCTGCTCCACAGTGAAGCACGGGGAACTTTCTGTCAGTAGCCTTCTGGCAAAAACTCTGTTGTTCAGAATCGACGTTGAATTTTAGGTACAGCCCCTCCCCCCCCCCCCCCCCCCCCCCCCCCCCCCCTTTGTAGTTAAATTTAAAACACACAACATGGGTGATGTGTGAAGCTAGGACGTAAGTCAGAAGTAAGTAAGTTTATTAGAAGACATGTCCATAGTGATAAGCATCGAATAAATCCAGCAAACCATCCCAGAGCGAAATACCCATCTTGTACCAATTGCGTTACTACAGCAGTAAGGGACATAAGCCACTTTTTTTTTTTTTTTTTTTTTTTTTTTTTTTTTGCGGGAAGGAGGGGAAATGCTTTATGCATTCATGTAGCCCGTCACCATACATGGTATGTCGGACTCTCCCATTAGGTATACCGACTAAAACCCCACCTTGTCTCCTCACCAGGGTATATTCCACCTCGGAACCACGGTTGTATTACTTCGAGGTGGACCCCTTTTCTGGCGGGTGTGCCAGTTCTATCGTCATCAGCCTGCGTCCAGGCTCCGCTCTTCTCTTATTCCACTGCGTCTAGGTCGTATTTTTTCGTACGCAGGACATGATGCACAAATTCTCTTACTGCGTTCCAGCTTTCTCTATTGCTTATCATTTTCAGCACGACGTTTGTTGCACTAATATTTCCGATTTCAGCTTCGAGTCGCTGACGGCTTTCGGCCCATCGACGACAGCTGAAGAAAGTGTGTTCGGAGTCATCTAACGTTTCCTTCTCTTCATAGATACAAAATGGCGAGGTGCATTTCCCCATGCGATGCAGGTACTCTCTGAAGTATCCGTGACCGGTCAGCATCTGGGACATAAGCCACTTTAAGAACCCTCTTAGCTAGGTTGCCCTCTTGTTTAGTTTAGGGTAAAGCATTAGACGTAAGTACTCAACTCCTGGGCTTAGTCTGACCCTCTTTATTCCAGCTAATGCAAATTAAGGCACTTTGTACCACAGCTAACCAGTAACGCAACGGTTTGACAGTTCATAGACCAGTCGTGAAAGAGACAGCAAATATTACCAAAAAGTATTTCTGTCTCTCTCTGAATGCAACTTTGTTTTGTTTATGTTTTATTTTCGGGGTGGATTTTTATTATTGGCGAGAGTTAATAAAAAATTTAATTTTTGTCTAAAACTATTAATAAATAATAAAAACAACTAATAACATTAATAATTTTTAACTTTTTCTCTCAAGAAATTAAAAAATATTGGCAACTTTCAACAAGAAAACTTTTTTATGAGCAGTACGTCTTATTTTTATCTTGTAATATTTAGCTTGTTAATAACCTTTTGCACATGAAGCTATATTCATTGTGACCGAAAATCAACCACATTTCGATTAATATTTAAATATTTAAGAATCTTTAAAATTTTCATTGAAGAAATTAAAAAATATTCCAAATTTTCCCTTTTTTAACACAAAATAAATGTTTGTTTACATTTAATTCTTCTGCTTTATCCGCCAGTTTTCACTCTGTATATCTGTTGCTTCTAACACATTTGCTTTGCAATACATTGTAAGATTTTTTTTCTCCCTCTAAGTCGTCCTGCGTTTATATGTTATGAACGTTTTTCAACTGTCAAAGGTTGCACTACTTGTTATACTTTGCTTTGTACCTCCTGCAATCTAACATAATTTATGTTAGATTCTGACGATATTTATTGAGAACAAGCTGAGATTACTTTGGCTATGATAACAGCGGCACTAGTCACTCATTTTTTTATAAAATTTATTTTTAATTTTTTTTTACAATGGAGAGTACAAAAAAAGAAAAAAGAAAAGAGGCGATACATACTAAAATTAAAAAACTAATTCTGTTTATAAATTATGAAATTTAAATAGAATTTAAACGATTTTTTCTTTTGAGTAAGAAAATTAAAAAATCGAAAAAATTCTTTACAAAACCAATTACAATACCCTGCTAACAAATATTTTGTGTGCTTTAGATTGCATTCAATTACTCTACGTATGTATGTATGTATGTATGTACATAAACATTTTATAATAAATTTAACAAACTACACGATCTCGATCTAGGATTACCATTTCTCCAAGGGAAAGGCGGGAAAGGGAGACGTATCGATAATATTTAAACGCCGTATAACCTCAGCCTTAGCCTGGCTAGTGCCCATGCCATAGACATCCAATGGTACCATATTGAATCGGCTTAGTCTAGAAGGGAATAAAACAAAAGAATCAATTAATTGAATGGCGGAATAACCAATGTGTTCGGAACTTACCGGCCACCGGAGATGTCTTGTAAGAATTTATAATAACTCTGTCGTAGATTGAGAGGCTCTAAAATGCCAGCATGGAATAATAAAGCCGTACAGAAGGCATAAAGGAATAGCGTAAAACCAGGTATTCTAGGCAGTTTCTTCTTTTCAATGCCCAGATTGTACACAATCTAAAAAAGGAATTTCAAAAGGATAGGATAGGATAACACATCATCCTAGAGTACTTCTGCATTAATTTGAAATGCTTACCTGCAGCATTTTCCACATGACATATAAGGCCACAGTGACATCTGGATAGTAGGCAAAGGCTATGCTGCCTACTAAACCCGCCGGTATGGCAAAACGAGCATCGTCACGATCAAATAAATGCCGTAGAGAGCAAGAAACAGACTGAAACACAAGACCGCTGGCTTAGTTAGTAACAATTCCTTTATTTCGGAGTAGTTGTAGTGCTGTACTTACCTTATAAAGGAATGAAAATGAGCCCAGAAATAGACCCAAATTTAAGGTCTGCTTATTGAATATGGTCTTACGCCAGTTCATTTTATTTTGTGCTATTCTCTTGACATTCAGCAACAGCTTTAAGGCCACCTGTAAACCCAAACCACCCATCAAGGGTTTTAAACCGCCCACAATAGCATTCCGAACACAGTTGTCCCTGTGGGAGCACGATGGATGTTTTTGCTTTAGCCTTGCCAGCAAACTATTGTAGACCTGAAGCCAACCGTTAATGGTGGCTAAGCTAACAGCTGGTCTCGATCTGGAAGTGCTGTGTGGTTGTGGAGGCGTTTCGATATTTTCTTTTGCTTTTAAAGGTCCCTCTTCGGGTTTCCCCACAAAAATGCGTAGAATATCAAACAATGAATCCTTGCAGGAAGTTTTATGTAAACCTAATCTATATAAATACAATAAAGTCGATATACTGGCTCCGAATAACAATATCTGGCCTTTGGGTATACTCTTCACCCAACCGCGGGACACGGCCATATTCCATAAGGTCTCAGTAGCCACATTGGCAACATACAATGCCAATAAAGGCCTTCTTTGTGGTCTCTCCACAACGATGGCACTTAAACTGCCTAGAAAACAAGGCCAAAATGCCACCGTCGAGAAATAATACTGGCCCAGCATATTGCGCAGCAAACAATTGAACATAATGAACGTATAGGCATTGGTCACTAGAAATGCTGTGGACTGTAGTATGCCCATAACCATTTTACGTAGATCGTGCAGTGTGGGTATTTTGTGACGCATTATCATGGAAAGCTAAAACATAAACCGGAGTTATGAAAACTTTATTATAAAGCGGCTCAGCTTAGTACAGAACTTACCAAATAAACCATTGAATAGACTCTTAAACAGTAGGGTGTGGAAGCAAATAATAGACCAGCCGAGGCACTTACACACTTATCCGTCCAGGGATGTTGGAAGTCGCGACAGGTACACAGCACCACATTTGTCATCTTACTTTGGCCAGTCATTGTGCAGGTATTTTGTTAAGTTTTAAGCTTAAAGTACACCTGAAAAGAGAAAATAAATGTATTACTCTATACCTGTTACAACCCTCCCCACCAATTAGTTTGGTGGTCTGACAAGTAGCTGAAGCTAAGATTTTTAAGCTTAGCATTATGGGAAGGTGGTTTCCACAACTCATTTCTAGCCTACCATAGTAATAATACAGGCTACTCTAACTCTAGATTCTCTTTTGTAGTAACGACTTTCATGGCCAAAACTATATAATAATCTTATCAATTCAATAATATGGCAACTTCTAGAACGCTACTGTTGATTTGTTGTTGTAAGTCTTTTATGCTTTACATTTCGTGGTCTCTCTACGTGGTTTTGTTATTCTATTTATTGCTATGTTTGTGAAATAAACACTTTAAACTACGATTTAATATGTATTTCTCTAGCAATGCTTGATTTTCTAAGAGGAAGCAAATTTGAATTTATTGTTAGCGGATAAGCAATTCATGATCGATGATTAACAGGCAGTTCCGTCAAATACATACAAAAACCTTTCTGTTACAATTCTTACTACGAGAGTCCACAGGCATATGATTTGTGTAGATTAGGTTAGGTTCAAGGGACAGCTGCCTCAAACAACATAACATAGTTGGACCCTCTATGAGATCCCTTTGTAATATCGATAACATGTATTCACTCAATCAACTATATATAACTATATTGCCTGAAGATGCAGATTCTATCCAAAACACGTTTGGCTAGATATGTTCTGTCATTAACTTCTGAGTCCCCAAGAATCCTTCGTCTCAGGTCCCCAAATGTCGGGCAATAATAGAGAAAATATTCGGTGGTTTTTTCTTCCTCTTCGTTACTGGTTTATTTGTTTGTTGTAGAGATCATTTGTTTGACCCTCAGCCGATGAATATCAATCTCACATTGAAATTTATTCGGATTTCCTGTTGTACCAGCCTTTGCAAGTGCGTTAGCATTGTTGCTGCCTCCAATGTGCCCGTGTCCAGGAACCTATATGAGAGAAGCATTAAAATCTCTCCAACATTCTTGGACAATCATAGGTCTGATGTATACACTCTCTATCGAATTCGCTCAGTGATAATCTTTATGGATACACTTTCATTCTAAAAAGTACTAAAGTAATCGCAAAGGGAAAGGGACAATCTAACAATCAATTGTAACGATAAGATTTCACATCCAACTTTTTCACATGACCTGGTTTCGCCAGTGAAAACTTGAATAACATTCTATAGGAGGTGTTAAGTTAATAGCATAATTAAATCTATCCGACATATTCATTGCAATTTTTGAGCTAGCCAGAGCTGGCGCACTTCTCCCGCAATCCTGTTCAATCGACTTAGGAATGCCACTTGCCGTGATCAAACAGGCCATTGCGTGGACATTTTTCAGAGACGCCAACCTATCCTGGATCAACGAAGAGTCCTGCTCTACCACGAGAATTACCTGGCCCAGGATGGATAGAAGGCCAGTTACTTGGGCTTGGTTGCGGCATCATCTCAATCACAGTGGCCATGCTTACAGGTCACTGTGTCCCCATTTAACGACTTCTGCCGTGGGTGCAGATCCGCTGAGGAAGGTGAGATTGTTATCCACATTCTTTGTCAATGCACATCTCTTGCGAGGTGCTGATATAGGTTATTTCGCTCTCCGACCCTTGTCAGCTTGACGGAGCTATCGTCCATTGATATCAATGATATAACCTCGTTTATCAAACTTTCTGGCTGGTGTTCCAGCGCGGGATTGTCGTGCTTTAGATTTGCAGACCTTGCGCTGACTGACCTCTCCCTCCTAGGTTCCGGGTCAGTATAGGATCTGCGTTCACCTGTGGCGTCACAACGGGCCGTTATGCGTGCTCAAGTGAGCTTTTGGTATGAAGCTACTACACTGACCTAATCTAACCTAATTCGTTGCAAAATCATCATCGAAAGAAGTTCCAGATCAACTAAAGCATGCTCATGTAGCGCCTCTGGCTTTGCCACTGTGTCTAGTGGTAGCCAGTTAAGTGAAGTAAGTAAACAATGCCGGCGATAATGTAGATTTAGGAGTACCTTTCCTCAAATAAGCTCAAACCGGGTTTGAATAATTTTTCTCCAAAGCCGACCCACCAAAACAGAGCCCCCTTAAGAACAGAATCATACATTTTTAGGGTCTATAACTTGGTTTAGGTCTCTATTGCTTTCTTGCCGCACCTATTTGCGCAAGTGATCCTACTTTTAGAGAGTCACCAAACAAAAATATATGTCCCGGATTCTACAAAAACATCTCAAAATATCTTAACGTTCATGTGAAAAAACCGATTGTTTTTAGATTTTGACCAGCACACCACACCGCCTTACCACTTTAAGAGTACTTAACAGGCTTAATTGCTTGTTGTACTCTATCTCAAGTGTTTTATTTTCATAATCAAAAGAAAAGAAAAATAAAACCCCAGTATTGTGTGCTTGAATACAATTTCTTGATAAGTTTGATTTACAATCGGCCGCCTATTTTGATAATCTTTGTTTCTGTTCAATTGCAAGTTTCTCTTGCTCTCTTTGTCTCTCTCTCTCTCTCTGACAATAATCATGAAGCCATTGCCATTTAAAGAACTTTAGATGCCGTTAGTGCAACAATTTGTTATCACTGTGTTGTTGTTTGTGCAACATGCATGATATATATAGAGAGACTCTGAGTGCCTCAACTTTCTTGAATTGAATCTTTCGAATTCATTTTAATGTGCTCACCATTTTCCCTTACCACATCCTATTATTGGTTTAAAAGAAGTTTCCATTCGTTAAGAGTGCATGCACGTGTGCTTAAGAATAAATTCTAATCGGGTTCATATCTTATCTTAACTCGGGTTAAATTGTTAAGACATAAAACCAATTATTTGCTAGAAATAAACGCAACGCTACTGTATTGAATGAAAGAATCTGATATTGAAGGAATTGAAGGAAATTGAATTGAAATTGGTTGGTGATGACCATTGAACCTGTAATAGAATTTCCTTTGTTCGCAACAAAAGGTAGAGAAGAAATTTAATTGCATTTAACGCTACTGTTATGAGTAAAAAAATCGATGAAACTGAGTATCATAAGCTCTCTATTGGTAGATTGAGTAACAGCATAGAAAACAATAACAAGACAACAGTAACGTTCTCGAAGTTGCCAGACAGACAACTAAGTAAATGAATTACACTACGTGAGCAAAAAGTAACAGCACTAGATGTGTGGGAATTAGGTCAGGCTTTCTACTATATATTAGGCGTCTGTGTCAGTTCGGTTGCCCCAGTAATATTTTCAGATCTTTTACTTCCATTTTCCATGATACTACCTCACCCCTTAATGATCGAAAATTCTTCCGCTTAGAAAGTTTTCTCCTTCCTGCTACGTTTCATCTTCAATATCTCAGGCAAGCAGCATGCGCTATAATTATAATAAAGGCAGCAGCGGCAAAGCATAAGCAAAACTAATAAAGAATGTTTCGGATTGCACGGCATTCTCAGCAATTAGGCAGCAGCTCATTATGGCGCATTTTATATATTCAAATTTGAATTCGCATGTCCGTATAAAATTAAAGCCGGCTGGCTATTCACAATGCGATAGAAATGATTTTTCAATTACTCGATGGTTGCTTTAGGGTTTGGAAAGTCTCCAGAAGTAATTTTGAGAATGACATTGTGATGTGGAAAAATTTACTGCTGTGTCATTGGGAAGTATTTTTTTCGAAAATGTGACTGAAACAACCGTTACCGTTAGCTCAAAGCGACTTTTTTTTAATTCCAATAGAAAATTATGAACTGGAGAGTATGTGTCTTTAACAAGAAAGTCGCAAGAGCTACGCAACACAACAAATTTTGGTTTTATTGCATGAGAAGTTTCCAGAAATGTAGTCGCAACAGTCCAGTAGGCAGTGTGTTGGCTTATTAGACGTAAGGCCACGGTTCAAACCTCAGGTCAGACATCAGAAACGAAATATGAAAAATATTTCTTCGGCGACTTCCTCTCGGCATATTTCTGGCAAAAACTCGTGAGAGTAAATAGAAAATTGCCATGAAAAGTTTCTCAAAAATCTGTTGTTTGGAATCGACTTTAAACTGTAGGTCCCGGCAATCATGTATAAAAATTTAAGACTCATAACATAAGTGGTATGAGAAGCTAGGCCGTAATCCTGACTGAAGGTCTGTAATGACCAATTATGTATCTATGTATGTATGTGTAGTTTCCAGAAAGAGAAATTTCACGTTATAGCGACGTGGCCGCTCTAGATCATTTTTGTATGAGGCTTCATCCCACACCATATCTACATACGTGGATAATCCATTAACATTGGAGTATTTGAAAACCAATGTTCATGTCTGGCCTGGGGCTCGAACCCAGGCTTTACGTCTAATAAGCGGACACACTACCTACTAGACTACGGCGACTAGGGAAGTTGTAAACACCATATTAAGGAATTAACCGATGTGACATGAATTGACATGGGAAAACATTCAGAGTTTAACAGTTTCTTAATCCTTAATAACGGATATTTATTTTCATCCATCATCTACACTTCTCCAGAATGTTGAAGGTTAATTTAAATAGACTTTTGAGAGATATTTCTACCTCGTAACGACATTCTTTAGCACAACGAAACACTACGAATTTTTAAAAGAATATTTTTGATATACGAATAATTTTTTCGGTCACTGTAATTTGATGGCACTATTTAAGAATCATTGTAGGTTTTGACACTCAAATTTTTTCCCACTTGATTAATTGTTTAAATAATAATTTAATCTGATAATAATACATATTTTAATTTAAATCACCTTTAAATTTAAATGTATTTCTGCTTAACAAACACTCTTCTTAACACACACTTCAAGTACTTTGAATTAAAAATTTAAATTCAGTTGAAAACACTTTCATGGATTTAAAGAAATTTATTTTGTTGTTTTTTTATTCTTTTCATATTTATGTACATATTTATATGCCAGTCATAATCTATTTGTTTAGGATAAGATAAGAACTGTAAACTAATGGCGTAGTTGTAAGAGCAAGGGGAGGGAGGGGTCTCTCGATCTATAATCCTCTATCAAAGTGTACAGATATTTTTTTTTTTAAATTTTAATCTCACAATAATATTGATAAACAATACGAATACGAATATAGAACATGGCATACATGATGGCATGCCATACTTACACCACAACACAGGTTCATTGAAACTTAAATTCTTTTAGAAATACCAACACAAACTACATTTTAAATTAAAGATAATGCCGATTAAATAATATTATTTTGAAATATTTTGTAAATACATATTTTTTCTTTTATCGATATCCGTAATGTAGTATGTATTCCAATAAAAAATTTGTTTATTATTAAGCCGATAAAACACTGCCACATTTGAGCACTGCATTCAAATCCCTTAAGGCTAAGACTGCAAATAAATATTTAAAAATGTATAAATATTAGGGTTATACTTAAATGAATGCATTTCGATAAAGAATACAACAGACTTTGCAAAAAAAAAACAATTCCTTCGATTCTCAACCAAATCTCTGCCTAAGGTGGTAAAGTGCTAAAGTAGTAAAGTTCTCCACCTTCCAAGTATGTATACCATACAGGAATAAAGAAACAATTTTCCATTGGAGTTCATTTCACTTGCGAATTAAGGAAGTTTTTTGGCCTCCTAGAAAGTAGAACGTCAATCACAAATATCATTGGAAAATCGGGCAGACTAACTTTTTGGAAAAGCGTGTGACTCAATAAGTACAGTTCCTCACCTACATATATACCCAATACAACAACCCAATACATTTTTACAGAGGACTTTATTTTCCTAGGGCCTGTTTAGTTGGAATAACTAGGGTCTGGAAACTGAAATACGGCTTCAAAAGGAAAAAGGCGGAAGCTAAATAAAATGCAGACGTTTTTATATAAACGTATGCCTTATAAAGAAAACGGCAAGATTTGAGGGCTTAGATATGACATCACACAGTGCGCAATCGGATCGTAATGATGTCATCTTTACTTTACTGCGTTCATCTGTGTGACTACAGACTGCACAGGCAGTCAGCTGTACTGTTCCCCAGTGTAATCAGTAAACTTAGTTGAGTTCTCACTCGTCTTCTATTGAAGCAAAGACCTGAGCAGTTAAATCCTTGCCCAGTCTAGGCTATAAATATGGAATACAGACATTCAGGTCGATGAAATGGCTCGGTAAAATATTCTCGATAAAAGGTACTGCTGTCCTAGTGACTCTGGTAATTACACTGAAGGTAGACAGACTAGGTTATAGGATTTATATTGAGCTGCGTTCACGTACCCCACGCACGTCATCCTGATGTTTGTTCTCGTCTGTAAATAACATACATAATTGGCCATTATAACCCTTCAGTCACGATCACGGCCTAGCTTCTCACACCACTAATGTTGTGTGCCTTAATTTTATACTTGAGTGGTGGGATCTACAGTTTAACGTCGTCTCCGAACGACAGATTTTTGAGAAACTTTTTCATGGCAGGTTTATTTACTCTCAGAATCTGCTGAGGGGAAATCGCCGAAAAAATATTTTTTTTCATATTTCGTTTTAATGTCTGGCCTGGGACTCGAACGCGGGCTTTACGTCTAATAAGCGAACACACTACCTACTAGACTACGGGGACTACTCGTCTATAAATACTAGGGAAATTTTCAGGAAAATTTCATCTCTTATGTGGATTTCAGAGCATTGCTGAGGACAAGGCTTTGGCTGGTACAGAGCTAACAATTACTATCAATGTTACAAGGCACTCGTATCTCAATTGCCTCATTAAACTCTTGTCGTTTTACAGGAAGGAAACATGCGTTAGCAGAACATGCACTATTGTGATTCTCCCCTATGAAAGTCATACATATAACCTTGGCATTACATTGTATACCTTCTCCAGTAACTGTGAATCTAAGTAGAAGGAATAGGAAGCGAAGAGTGTGGAGTCAGTTTGATTCTTGGGTTTAATATTGATTATGTGGTATCATTGGCCTTAACTTCTCAAACTGTACCTCGTTTTTAATGATTTTTTTCCCTTGTATTGTATTGTTAATGGCACCTTTATTTGGAATACTTCGTTCGATTATGTAAATATTGAATGTAAAAAACTATTTTACAATCAGTTTTAATTGTTAATTCAAAATACCCGAATAATAGGCCATGTCATGCGTTTAATAAGTTCGCAAATCAATTAAAGGTGGAAGTATAAAATATTTCATTTCATTCATATTTTAATTCAATTCTGTAATTGTAGTTAACTTTTTGAACCTAGATTAGCATACTCTTCTACTGTTAGAACTTTTTTTTTTTTTTTTTTGGTATATTTTCCACGGCAAATGAATTGAGGGAGTGTTTGTCCAGGTTTTTTTTTGATTTCTTTTATTTCATTTTAAAGCAATGGACCTTGTCATCTTGATAGGTTTGAGTAGTCGACCAACTTTTCACGCATTTCAAACGGTATATAACGGTGATAACTTGAAGATGTTGATTTTCAAATGCTGCAACGTTAGGGGAATTGGCCAATTGACGTTGCCAAAACGTGAAAGTGTTCTTTCTACAAACTTCTTATGCTATTAAAGCAAAACGAATTCTATCGTGTAACATCAAGCCTATTATTCTCAGTTGCAGATTAAAAAAGTTTGTTATCATGCGGCTACAGTCTTCACATTTGGTAGCGATTTGTGTAATTGTGTATGAGTGTAGTTCCATAACGCTCATCTAGCAGTCACTTTAGCCGTATGCAATGGCTTCTCCATAATCATTTCTGAAATCTTCAACAGCTTCATATTCGACAATTTCACTTCTTGACTAATACTATGTTCAGACATATAGTTTTATTGAGCCAATATTCGGTTATTTGAGTATAATATTTTAAGTGTTCAGATATAATATAAGCAATATTCATTTGACAGCTGATAAACAAAACAGCTGGTTGTTTCAACAACATTGTTTTTGTATTATTTTTCTTGTTCGTCGTTGTTAACATTTGAGTTGTCAAATATCAAGAGAAAGTGTTCGGAGAACTGTAATATGCTCACTGAACGTACTTATGACAGTGCTGTATTTTAAGTTTTACTCAATATTGTAACAATTTGCGTATTTATTGCGCAATAATTAATTGAAATTGTATATGAAATATTGACCTCAATAATGGCATTTATTGCGATTTACGCAATAAGAGTCCATGTGTGAACATAGTATTAGCCACCGAATAAGAAATGAAATTTTTATCGAAAAATCAGCACTTAAAGCCTCTCCTTTAGTAGATAATTAATTTTCCAGGCTCTTCATTTTTTCTTTTTTTTTATAATCTTGTCGATTTCTTGCACTGTAGGTCCATTATTGCCGCCATAATTACATTGTAATGCTCGAAATGTAATTGGATTTTACCCACCAGATTTACGGATTTTTCTTCCATTGTTATACGATCCATATGCGTAAATAATAATGATATCTTACATCATGGAAATGTTATCTGCGTCTACACTCTATGTGGTCTACACTAAAGCTCCAATTTTGGCCAACTTTTATCCACATTTCGACCGGTATTTCACAAATGTGGAAAGGAGTTGTGACTAGTTTGCCTACGAGAAACTTCTCGTTTTCATGCCAGTATCCCGCAGACCATTATGAAGAGAGACCACCATGTAATGAGTTGTAATCAGAACGTAAATGCTCTCTTTGCTTTTATTCTGTCTTGACGAAAAATAGTTAAACACTCCTGCATAAATATCTTATTAATGAATTAATTAATGTGACATGAATTGACGTAAGAAAACATTCTGAGTTTGACAGCTTCCTAATGCTAAATATCGGATATTTATTTTTATCCATCATCTTCACTTCTACAGAATGTTGGAGGTTAATTTAAATAGATTCTTATGAGGTATTTCTACCTCGTAACGGTATTCTTTAGCACTACGAAACACTACAAGAAATTTCAAAAGAATATTTTTCATATACGAGTAATTTTTTCGGTCACTGTAATAATTCATTTTATTACCAAGAATTCTAAAATAAAATTCTCACCTTTTGATGTGTTTTGTGTTAAATTATGTTATTAAGGTGCACAGTTTAAAGATGACTAAAAAAGCGAGTAAAAATTGTTTTTACTCGCATGTAATCATCATAAACAATGCTACGAAGGTCAGTATTTTGAAATCCACACAGTTTTTTTTTACTTCTTTTTGAAATAAGTTGTGCTTAATCGTCAAATAATTAAAGTCGAGCTTAATTAGTTTAAAAGTGTTTTCATATTTAAATATGGAAACTTATGGAAAGAAATTAAATTAAGACAGCAACACTGAAAACTGATTGTTTCATTTGCATTTCAAATAGTTTTTAGGCGTTCATATTAGAATGCGTATATGAAATGCGTACATTGTATACGAAATATGCGTAGAAAATTAGAACAAATATTATTGAGAGTGGGGATTAGAATATTCAAGGTCTTACTCAATGTTGTTGTTGCATTACAACAGTAATGATAAACCATCAAAATTCGAATTGTTTTCTGGGCTTCAAAAGTGCCTTCTTAAAATGTAAATAAAATTTAAACTAAACTAGACATAGTTTGTAAACCAAAAAATTTGCATTAATTAAACTGAATAATGTAAGTGCGAATTTAGTTCGTAGTATACATTTGTATATACAAGCATAGAATATATAATTATGTGCTGCTTTACAGTTATCGATAGACGACAAAGTCTAAGTTCGGGCAATTAAATCTAAAAACTAAAACTACAAAAAAAAACAGGCTTAATTTAAACCTTTTTTAGATTTGAGTTCCAAAAGGTTTAAAATCAATATTCGAAACAAAATTTATGGAACAAAAGCACGCATAAGAATTAAATCTTTACCTGATAGTTAGGCTAACATAAACAGAACACGTGTAGTACAATTTTGCGCCCTCATGCGTTAAAGTGAAACTAACCATACTCAACCCCTTAGATATGCTGTTTGAGTGCTAGGTTTTCAATACTAAGTTATACTATGTTCACACATGTACTTTTATTGTGTAAATCGCAATAAATGCCATTATTGAGCTCAATATTTCATACAAATTTTCAATTAATTATTGCGCAATAAATATGCAAATTGTTATAATATTGATTAAAACTTATAATACAGCACTGTCATAAGTACGTTCAGTGAGCATATTACAGTTTTCCGAACACTTTCTATTGATATTTGATAACTCAAATGTCAACAACGACAAACAAAACAAAAACAATGTTGTTGAAACAACCAGCTGTTTTGTTTACCAGTTGTCAAATGAATATTGCTTATATTATATCTGAACACTTAAAATATTATACTCAAATAACCGAATATTGGCTCAATAAAAGTGCATTTCTGAACATGGTATTATTCTCTTCTGTGATGAAACATATTTCTCAGTCTGTGGGTAGGGTGTTGGTTTAGTAGACGTAAGGCCAGGGTTCAAACACTAGGTCAGACATCAAACGAAATATGAAAAAAAAAAATTATTTCTTCGGTGACTTCCTCTCAGCAGATTTCTGAGGGTAAATAAAAAATTGCCATGAAAAGTTTCTCAAAACTCTGTCGTTTGGAGTCGACTTTAAACTGTAGGTCCCTGCACTCTCATGTACATATAAAATTAACACACAACTTAAGTGGTGTAAGAAACTAAGTCGTAATCCTGACTGAAGGGTCGTAATGATCAATTATGTGTGTAGGGCTCCGAGAACCCAAAATTGATTATGGAAAACCCACTACATACGTAAAATATGCCTGTTTAGTGCACATTATACTAATTAAGAGCGCCATGGTGGTATAATTCGCAATTTATTTTTGTGATTCCTAAAAACCACGAACCATACATACAACACGATCGACTTTGAATGTTTTCAAAAATTATCGTAATTGTTACAACTTTCAGAAATATGTAAAAAAAACTCTGGCATCTCAAATAAATTCTAAACGTCTGGCAACATAAGCTAACAATAACTGTATTTATCAATTATTCATAATTTCCTTTGTTTTATACATTCAACACACACTTTTTAATTATAATTTATTTCAAAAATAATTGCAATTTTATTTATTTTTTATTGTTTCATTTGCATTTCGAATAGTTTTTACTCTATGAAATGAGTACATTGTATAGGAAATACGCATATAAAATTAGAAAAAATATGATTGAAAGAGAGGGCAAGAGTTCAAGGTCTTACTCAGTGTTGTTGTTGTTGCACTACACGAAAGTTATTGAATGTGAAGTACTTAAGTAATGATAAACCAAAAACCTGTTTTTAGTTGTTTTAATTACGGCATTATTCGTAAACAAAACATATTTTTTGTTACTCTCTTTCTGAATTATTGTACTCACCAGAAATAAAAAACACTGATAAACAAACCGCTTTAGAGGTATAAACACATTGAATGCGCTAAGCAGCAATTTTACAATAAGTAAGTTGGCCCGGGTTTTTTTCACTATTAATTTTTAACTTTTTTGACAAACTTAAAAATTTAAATGAAATTGATAAGAAATAAAGCATTCAATACGTCTTTGAACAGCACAGCAGCTGTGCTATGTGAACCGGTTTTCTAAAAAATCGTAAAACTATGATTTATTGTCATTTTCTAGAGAATACATCGAAACAAAAACAAAAATTTATAGAAAAATGAATATAAAATTTCGTGTAGCCCCACGTCGTCACAGTTATTAAGTTTTTGGAATTTTGATAGATAGAAATGTAGGTATGAGAATACAGAACATTATATTAACAAGACACGAAACTATAGTGTGAGCTAAGGCCTTAATTATTTTAAATGCGGCAGCGTCAAAATAAAAAATAGAAAGTGAGCAGTTTGCTTTCAATTTTGTTTTCCAATGATGGCACTAAAATGCTTGTTTTTTCTATGTATTGTACTGACAACACTAAAATCATTCATTAGCACCATCAAATGCATAAATTAACACAAAAGTGCACAGAGACAGCATTGCGCTGCCTTTAAAACAATCAAATCCATGCGATATTGTACGCATGTTTTGTCCTTTCAACAGTAGGCTGCTGCTTGGCGCATTGTATGTGTTTCCAGCATTGTTGCTGTCTTTGTCTTTCTAAAAGTTTAGTATTGAACACTAAATGCGGCAATTTAGCAACGCACAGTATCACACCATCATCATCATTATCATCATAAACACACTAGCAAGTGTGAATGTATGTATGTATGTGTTTCGTTTTCCTGCATTAATTACCATATGATTGTTGTTATTGTTTGTGTTTTTTGATTTTATTTTATTCATTGGGTTTGGCAATTGATTATTCCGCTTTTTTTACTTACTTATGTTGTTTTTGTTGCTGTTGATTTCTTGCTCCCAAAAATGGTCGGCAATTGAAGTAAAATATTGCTCCACCAACAATTTATTTATTTGATGGGACACGGATGGACGGACACACGGAATTTCAAAAAGCGAAATCTGGAAGGCAGCAGCAGCAGCAACGCATTAAATTTTTGTGTGTGATTCTTGCTGCTTCTCTTTGTTTTTTTGGTTCACTCACTGCCTTTTGATTTGTTTTTTTTTTTATTGTAATTAAACAACACCAAACACTGTTTTTCTTTTCTAATTTTCTTTATATTATATTATATTTTATTTTTTTATTAATCAACTTTAAGTATATACAACACTGTTTATCACTGCCGCTTACGTTTTGTTGTATTTTTCGTTTCTTTATTGAACTGTTTGTTGGCTGTTGGATTTCCTTGTTTCACAATTCTTTCCCATGCCTATTTCGCAAGCTGAAATACAATCGGAAAACAGCTGTTTTATTATTATTTTAGGTGAACAGATGAGCACAGTGTCAGAGAGAGTGAGAATGGTGTGTTGTGTTGAAATACATATGTAAACAAGTGAGTGGTGTGTATAGAGAAAATTAATTCAAAAACTACTCAACAATAGAGGGCACTACTACAATTTTTGCAATTTTATAAACAAAATAAAACATTAGTTTAAAATAATAAAATAAAAAAAAAACATTTATTAATAAAATCGATTATTATTTAAGAAATTGAAAAAAAATAATTAAAAAAATATTTTTTAGAATTTGTGTCATCTTTAGGTTAGAGGATGTGTACTTGTCAACTGTGATAAGTACAGTACCCGGTGGTCGAATTGACCCATTTTACAACGTTGTAGCTTCTCACACCGCTCGTGTTGTGTGTGTTAATTTCATACATGAGTGGCGGGACCTACAGTTTAAAGTCGACTACGAACGACAGATTTTTGAGACACTTTTCATGGTAATTTTTTATTTATCCTCAGAAATCTGCTGAGAGGAAGTCGCCGAAGAAATATTTTCATATTTTCGTTTTGATGTCTGACCTGGGATTAGAGCTCAAGCCTTTCGTCTAATAAGCCAACACACTACCTACAAGACCACGGCGAATTCAAGTGTCATCTTTAACTAACCTCCAGAAACAATTTTCAGAGTTATATAGCGTACGTATAAACAGCCAGCCAGAGTCTGTAGTAGGTAGCAGAGATCAGTAATGAGTATTCAAAAAGATGAGTAGATTCGAACCATACTCATAATTTCTGCTAATTATACGCATTTATACTTATTTTAATATCATACTCATACTACCCATATTCAAAGTTTGAAGTACTCATCGTACTCATACATGATGTTATTGATTTCGACTCTTCGTTACTCAACATTTACAAGAATCACATAATAAGTGTTATTCGCGTAAGAACACTACAATACTCACTAGAAGGTTATGTGTTTGCTTTGCTTGCTCTCTTTGTCTTTTTCCTTCTTCTGTTTTTGTAAATGCAACAACAACTAAGACTGTAAATTTTGATGAATGATTCGAATCACTCGAATCATTTATGAGTATTATAAGTACATATTTTTCTAAATTTATAAATCTGCGTGAGTAGGCATATGAATCAAACATATTTCGAATGTTATGAGTTTGATGTCAACGTTGTACTCATACTCAATGCAAGCTGTACTTATAAATAAATATTGTAGTGAGTACAAATGAATCAGAGTAGTTGAATTTCAATACTGTTGATTCACTTATACTTAAAATTTTATGAGTACTTATGAGTAGCGAATGAGTACCAATGGTTTATTAATATCGTTATACTCTGCAGATTCTTAAGAACTCTTAACTGTTTCAAGTGTCACTATTAAGCTATTTTACGGCCCAAACAGTTGTCAACGACAATTTTGCGCAATTTAAGTGATGAAGTCACAAATGAGCCTGTTGCAGATGTAGCTTGATCAACATACTGTTGGCTGATCGTATGCCGTTTGACATTAGTAGTATGTGTTCCAAACAGCGTCAGAATTAAGGGTTGTTGCCGTGGCAGCTCAATTAACACTTTCCCGTATCTTTGGCTGAACTGATGTTAGGAAGGCTCGAAGTTTTTTTCTTTTACTCCTCATGGTTTGAATATGAATCTGTCTGGCCCTGTGCTTTCCTGGGGCAGCTAGCTCCCTAAATATTGTAGTAGAATACATTATCGATCGATTTTGTGTCCAATTTTCGTTGTCTTGGACTCTACACATTTCTGGCGGTTGGACGGTTTTTTCGTAAGGCTTTCATAGGCAACATAATAAAGTCATTGCATAGAATCCAAGTGGGGATTGATTTCGATTTTATGCTCCTCGCCTAACTGTCGTATATATCTTAACTTGAACTGAAAACGTGATAAATTGAACACGAAAATTTCATATAAAAATTTGAATTTTTTCAGCGCATCTTTAAAGCTTTGCCTGTTATGAAATCTGCATTCAGCATTCAACCATCGAACCAAGTTCAGTCAACTTTTTATCATTTTTTATGTGCAACTTAACGTTTGTCCTGGTTACACACTAATCCTGTCTACCATGCCATCCTTAGCACCTTTTATAACCACAGCAAGAAGAAGAGTCAGAGCGAATGAAAGATCCCCTGGTATTAAAGTGCCATGTTCATGTCTACGAAGGTTTTGTTTTCTGGCCTGTCACTTTGTCACTGTGTTATAGACAGCGTTGACTGGGGCTGGTAACTTTTTTTCGTTCTTTTTTTAGTCGTTCTTGTACTCATTCAACTAACCACAATTGTCATTTGGCCAATATCACACTTATTGATACACAAATACATACACACACATAGACACACACATGTCCTTAGTGGTACTAATAACATGGTAGCCAGTAAACAAGAAATTAACAAAAAAAATCCCTGTGGACAACTATTCTGTTTTGTTTTTGGGCTACAACGTGAAGCCGAAAACACAAGAAAATGACCCTCAAAAGCTAGCAACACAAATAAAATTACGTCAGGTAAACTGTACAGAGCAGGGTAGAGCAGAGACAGTAGAGCTGAACTGAGCAACAGCTAAAAATTGCAACAATTTTCTTGGAATTGCAAACGACAACAACGTTATCATGTAACAACGGAAATAATACCAATTTATTGTTTTCTCTTCCCTTCACCTCTTCTCTCTTTTCCTTTTTCCTCTTCATATTCTTCGCAGTTTTCTTTGCAACAGAAAAACCCAAATTTTCTTTAATACGAACGATCTAGTTTACGTATCACAGGTTAAAAGCCTGTTCTTTGACCGTCAACAACATGTATGATGCCGAAGAACGACAGGCCGACAGCATAGAACATGGGTAATTGTGAAAGTCAAAAACACGGCAATGACCATCCAATCAACCACCTTCACAACTACAAAATATATTGGAGGCTTAAATCTGGAAAACAGTGAACGGTTTTGACACACAGTTAATGGAGAGATTTTTTTTGTCTTCAGGAAAATCTTAAATTCGGGGAGAAACTAAAGAACGAAAGCAAGAAATACGAGAAGAAAAAATTTCAAATAGGATTGTTCTATTTCTTCTGCAAGAATATGGGAATTTAATGGAATACTAAAAATTTCTTGGAAACCTGAAAGTACTTTTTACGTATTGTGTGTTTGAAGAAGGAAAAGATACTTTTTATATTACTTTGTTGGAAAAAAGTAATTTGAATAAAAGGTATTTAAAAAATAGTAGAAAGTACTTTTTAAAAAAGGAACGTTTAAATAAGTACTAATGGAATTTCTTAAGAAAAAAGTAATTTGCAAAAAAATTTACTTATAAAAGTAGTATATTTTATAAAAATAAGTATTTACACTTGAATCTCGATTATCCGGCTCGTTCGGGACCGGATAATCGAAATACACGGTTAATAGAGGTTGTATTAAAACCTACAAGATTTTATTTTTTTAATTAATTTTTATTCAAGAATTCAATTTGTATATTTACAGATTCATATATACCACATATTTTTATTTTAAAAATACAAATATTCATTTATTTAAAATATTCTTTTTATTAGTTTGCTTCATTGTTTTTAATTGTTATTTAAATAAATGGTTTTGAATACGATGCACCTGAATTTTATCTGTTTCCAATATAGCTGGATGATTTTCTACGAACTTTAACAAAACATTACAGGCCTCTAATGCCTGTAATAAAGTTGGAGTTTCAATTTCAGTCTCTTCATCTTCGGAATTTGAGCTATGATCACTTTCCTGTGCTTGATTGACTATGTCAATGATGTCAATGTCAGATAAAATAGCAAACGACATGACATCAGCATCACTCTCCAGCCACTCTGTTAAATCATGAATGGAACAACCATCATGAATGGAACTGCAGCTGCTGTCCATATTGCTGTTCTTATATTTAATGATTTTACGAATTCTTGCCTGCTGTTTGCGCATAAGAGTTTCTGCACAATCAAAGACATGCAATTCGGAGGAATATATTTTACGACCACGTTTTCAGACATCATTGCGTTCACATAATAAAATTAGCATAATAAAAAATCATATGAATGCTGCACGGATAATAGAGGTAAAAAAACCAAGCACGGATAATAGAGGTAAAAATTCAAAAAAATCTGCATGCCGGTTAATAGATGTGACCGGTTAATAGAGGCCCGGTTAATCGAGGTTTAACTGTATTTAAAAAATACATTTTAAAAAAATTTTAAAGAAATACTTTAAAAAAAAGGTACTTTTCATAAAAAAAAAATACTTTTTAAAAAAAGAACTTTTTATTAAACAAAAAAAAAAATATTTTTTAAAATGGGTACATTTAAAAAAAAAAAATACTTCTAAAGAAAGGTACAATACTTTTTAAAATAGGTACATTTTATTAAAGAAAGAAATATACTTCTAAAGAAAGGTACATTTTATTAAAAAAAAAAAATACTTTTTATTTAAAAAAATAACATTTAAAAAAGGTACTTTTTACTAAAAAAAAAAATAAAAAAAGTATGTACTTGGAAAAATTACTAAAGAAATTTCTTAAGAAAAAAGTGATTTGTATAAAAAAGTACATTTTATAAAAATATTAGTCTCAAAAAGGTATTTAGAACAAAATATTAAAAGTACTTTGTCTGAAATAAGTACTTAAAATTGCTATAAACCATAAAAAACTAATATTAGAATTACATAGTTTTCATGAAAGGTGAAAACCGTTCCTTTTATAGCTACTATGGCAAAAGTACCAAAGGTACTTTTTTAGAATAATATTAAATAAGCAAAAATGTATAAAAGTACCAAATGGAAAAATTTCAATATTTTTTATATTTAAATTCTTTGGTACAAAATTCTAGATTTTTTTTTTACTAAATTTCAAAATATGCTACTCTTTTGGTACTAAATTAAGGCATTTTGGTATATTTTTGGTACCAAATGCAATAGTTATACAAGTTTTAAGAATTTTTTTGGTACTAAATTAATAAACTTTATCTATTTTGATTGTTAAATTAAAGAATTTTAGTTATGAGTAGAAAATTAAAAAAATGGGACTTTTCAAAATTGTTGGTACTCTTTTCCTTATATGATTTTTTTTTAATATTTTGAATTTATATAAATCTATAAACAAACTCCTTTCAGATAAATTAAGTAGTTTTTTAACATTATATTGTTTTAGTTTAAGAAACGTACTTTTTTATGCAAGAAGCGGACATAATTAGTTACGAATTTTTTTCTGCTTAAAATTTTTATAATTTTTTTTTCTTTGAAAAGTACCAAATGAATAAAAAAGTACATTTGATACTCCTTAATTTAAAGATTTATTATTTGAAAGATGTTTTATTTTGTGATATTAAAATGTCGGGCGTTGTAATTAAGGGTCCCATGTGCACTTTTTGTTTGTATGTAATTCTCAGCCAAATATTTCAATCTTCTTTAAAAGAAAATCCATTTAAATAGCAAATAATTTTGTAAATAATAAAAATCTTTCGAAAAACATCAAGAAATATAACAACAAAATTTAATAGAAAATCCATCTGATGATGAAGATGGTGATGAGGAGTTTGACGATGATGATGATGCAAGAAAGTAAATCCTCACATACTCATACGAAGATTATTAAAAGTCTTTACGAAATCATTGACCCATTTCAACAATAATAACAAAAAAATAAAGCAGAAAAAGAAATTGAAGAGAAATACACCTGAGTATTTTATATTTTCCTCCCCCCCCTTTCCCACTCTCTATCTTCTTTAGTTTTATTCTTCTAATCACACGTTGTTTCATGCCTTCGTTGTCAAATCTTAAGGATTTTTTTTTCATTCATCTCTCCCCCTCTCCCTCTCTCTATGCATACAGGATAGCTTAAGGGAAACTTAAACGAGTACAAATAATTGTCGATGAAAATAGAAAAAAAAAATAGAAATAGGAAAAGGAAATCAAGGCAACGAAAAAGAAAGAGAGATAGAGAGAGAGAGAATATGAGGTAGAAGGAGCAAAAAAATATATTGAAAAAATAAACGTAAATGACACAGGATTTGTTCACCTTGAAATACATGGGGATTTTCATGTCTTGAGAGACAAAACGAAACAAAAAGAAGAAGAAAAAAAAAAAGAATTTTTTTCTAGAGCTGAAATTGCCAAAGATTTGAAAATGTAACAGAGCAGCTTAAGAAGTTACAGAAGAGAAACAAGAGAATAAAAAAAGAAGAATTTAACAATGAAATGAAGTGATGCATTAGGCTGAAATGAATACAACAAAATATGCCTTGAGGTGTGTTTTATTTTTCTTTTAAAGGCAGTTTGCTTTGGCAATAAATCACGATTTATTTTTTGTGAAAATGTAGAGCAAGGCCATGTCGACAGGGAGATTAATGTAGGTTCCAAGGCTTTATAAAGTAGGCGTGGCTATAGGCGAAAAACCTTAAGGCACCAACATACATTGCTAGAGAGAATGTTTCCATATAGAATGGCATACCTCGGTATGAACATGTTTTCGGTTTGAAAATGCTGCAACAGGGCAATGTTGTGGGATTCAAGAGGTTGGGGAATTGGTTTAGTAGTGCCACATAGCGTTTTGCTTACCACATAGCTGGAACCGCATGAAGGTGTGTGCAATTTATATATATTTCCTTTGACTGAGGCATTTAAGGGGACCAACACATGATATCTCGATCACTTTGTGTAGGAATCATTCGCGATAGCTTTAGCATCTCTTGTACCGCGTCGCCACAGACATGACGGTAATCATAAGTCCAATAGATCAATTAGCATAGTAAAAAGGCTCTTCATTTAATGCGGTGTTAGTGGCAAATTACCCTTACATCTAAATGGTATATAGAAAGGCCCTCTTAAACTCTAGGAATGCGAAAAAAGTATTAAAGCATGAAGTATTCTTATCCGTTATTCGTTTGATAAAATTCAATTCAAAATTTAAATTATTTTTCATTTCCTTTAGCCATCGGCTGCAATTTGAAAATTATGTTGAAAAAATTTGCCAAAACAGGACATCATTTTGTCCAACTTATGAGTCACAACATGGCTTTAGTATTTATCAAACAATTACAACAGCAATAACAATAGGAAGAGAGGATGACAGAAATAACAACAACAGTAAAATTAATACTGATTTTTTTTTCCTTTTGAAAATGAATATTCATTCTGACGATGCAAATGATTTCCAACCGATTCAAATTGAATTGAAAAATGGAAAAGAAAATGTTTAAAAGGAATAGTTAGAAACGTTGTACTTGCATTGGGTGAGTGAAAACGTTATTTCTTAAAGCAATTAAAGAAATTTTAAATTTTTTTGAAATCAAAGGGGCACTATGGATCTGAGACTAGTTCGAAGGGGTAGTAGGTTAGCGGTGGAAGAGTTCACTGAGGTCCTGTTGCTATTGTTTTAGTAATTGTGGAATAAATGCTTAAGAGTTATCAATGTAATCGCCATGTAAAGTGGCAACCATGATGGTCGTTATCATATGGTCATTGTTATACTCATACATTATGTTCATACTTACATATCATTATCATACTCATTTATCATTATCATACATTAACGTCATACATCATCATCATACATCAAACTCATACGTCATCATCATACTCGGACACCATCATCATTCTCAAACACCATAATCATTCATCATCAGCATATTCATAGGGCATCATTATACCCATACGCCATCATCATAATTATACGTCATCATCATACAAGATCTACATACTCATAGAGCATCATCATAGTCATACATTATCATCATACATCATTATCATACATCATAATCAACTCATACATCATCGACATACTCATATATCATCATCATTACTCATACATCAGCATCGTACGCATACATCATCATCATACACGTACATCATCATCATTAAGTTTCAGACATCATCATCATACATTATAATCATACTCATACATACATCATGATCATACTCATACATCATCATCATACTGCTATATCAGCGTGGTACTCATACATCATCATCATACTCAATCATCCTCATAATACATCATAATCATGCTCATACATCATCATCGTTATACTCATACATCACTACCATACTCATACATCATCATCATTCTCATACATAATCATCATACTCATACATCATCATCGTTATACCCATACATCACTACCATACTCATACATCATCATCATATTCATACATCATCATCATATTCATACATCATCATCATACATCATAATCATACTCATACAGAAAATATTGATCAGCTAAGGAATGTGCTGCACAGCTTTCAACTGTCCTGACAGCGATAAGTGGATATTATTAGAACGGACTGAAGAATATAGGCCATCACTTCTGTGATTGTCCTGTACTCTTTATCGTTGTATTATGGCAGTTAAGAGATATACACTTTCCCATGTGCATCTGTTTTTTATTCCCACAATGGATCCCATGACCTCGGGCAGATGTTTTCGCTGCTATAGCCATACACGCCCTTAACGTTTCCACTTAATTGCATGTGTCATTTTCCCCTGTATATCCCCGAATGAACAATCATGGACGGACAAGTAGTGCTTTGCCCCGGAATAGAATTTTTGAAATATTTTCAAAAAAATTGTTTCTGCCAGAAATTTACTTGAAAAAAAAAAAAATGTTTGTAACGAGATTCTCTTTTAATTTCATCCTTTTAGGAAAAAAAAAATCCTTTCCTTTCCATTTATAGCACTTAAAATTAAATAAAGAGTACGTCACCACACTCTGTATCAAGGGAACTAAGAAAAGGAAAATGAATTTAAAAAAAAAAGTTTTTCAAAAATATCTGTACGAGTGTGTGTCCAAATGTTAGTTAACAAGTTAAGAAGAAAAATTTCAGATTTAAATTTCATTCAGAAATATTCACATGTTTAAATACACACATACACATACACTCTTTCGTTCTCTCTTTCTCTCTCCCTCGCTCCCTCTCTTTTCCTCTTTATTGTGTAGAAGCATTTACGATTTTATTGAGAATTCCTGAGAATTATTTGTTTGAATGTTTCTTTCTTTTTCTGTGTATTTTTGTGATTTGTTACTTGAGGGACTTTCAACACAATCACATTTGCACACAGCCACCCACACACATACACACACTTTAATACACATACGCATAAAACGATTGATTTCTTTAATTTGCCTCTTTGGCATACAGATCACATTCTTTTTTTGTTTGCAGCTCTTTAATATATTTTTCTGCTACTCTAGGAATAGAAAAAAAAAACATTTCAAATAACGTATGTGTTATACTGTTAGTTACTACTACAGTGGCAAATAAAACAGGATGAGAGCAGTAAAGTTGGTTGAATTGTAGAAGTTGGTATCAATGAACGCGCAATGCATCACGGCAAAGTCACAGTTTGGTGTGAATTTTATGCTGTGGGAGGACATTGGTCATGATTTCTTTGCAAACGACGTTGGTCAGGTCATGACTATCAACAGCGAGTACTATAGGTTAACCATAGCTATACACAGCGATTCTCAAGCTCTACATAACTCATGCCATAAATTTAAAGAACACTTCAACACTTAAAAAAATAATTTTAAGTCCAAAAAACCCGCATTGCGTATAGTACAACCCCGTAAAGTATACACTTAACCTACATACCCGCAATGCGTATACGTAATATTTAACACTTTTGAACTTTACTGAATTAAATATTCATCATACGCCATGTGATGCATTAATCTTTAAGTTTTTGTTTTTAGAAGTTATTGTCGCTTAATTCGAAGTTAAATAAAGTACAGTATTTTTCGTATTTCTAGTAAGTAGCCGTTATCTAGTAGGTAGTGTGTTGGCTTATTAGCCATGAGGCCACGGTTCAAACCACAGGTCAAACATCTCCAATAAAACGAAATATGAAGAACAAATTTTTACACAGGTTTTTTTTTTGGAGAAAATTAGGAAATCATAGAAGAACAAAAACAAAAACACAGAGGTGTAAATTCAGTTTCAGCTAGTGGTGGTATGTAGTCACTAGCAAGGAGTAGAATAGTCGCAAAACCAATTATGTAAGTATATATGTTGAAGGAGTGTAGATCAAGCAACAAAGGTAATGACTTTCTTTACGCTTTTAGACGAGTGTTAAGCAGTATATACATAATTATATTGTAGCATGATTATACAGTCGTCAGTACTAACACAACATTTCATGTTTTATTTTCACACAATGTATACGAGCAAAAGAATATCCAATTGCATATGAGCAGCGGCCACTTGACACAATGTTGCTGACCGTCGCTACAGCGCAATAGTAAGGCGCACATGCGACGATCATTTGATATTTCATTGACGGTTCGCTGGCGCATTGGTTTTCGTATTGTGTGGACAATGTATGTTGTTGTTGTATTACGGTTCTTGTGATCGTGTGTGACTCTCTTCACACTTTACCGTGGGAATTATGACTGTTGTATAGCAGCAAAAGGCGCGTGTCATATTGCTCCCACTTGGCCGTAATAATAATACACACAAACTAATGTAATATTATAGAACATAAGTACAAACCAATATGATAGCATTAATTAAATATTGAAATGTATTAGAATTAAGGGACTGATTTGGAAATGCTGAATCAGCCAAAAATTAGTATAAAAGAAGGGATATTTTCCCTTAAGAAATAAATCATAAAATAAAACTCAACTAGTGCGTATCAAGCCGCACTAACAACAAAATAAAACTTTTTTTATTAAGTTTTCACTACAATATTTTGATAAGGACTACTCCGAATTGGTAGTCTGTTAGCAAAGAGTTCATTTGAGTCCTATCGCTACTGTTTTAGTAATTGTGGGTTAAATGCTTAAGAGTTATCGATGTAATCGCCATGTAATCATCACTCATACATCATTATCATACTCATACATTATCATCATACATCGTAATCATACTCATACAAAAAATATTGATCTGCTAAGAAACGTGCTGCATAGCTTTCAACTGTTCTGAAAGGGATAAGTGGATATTATTAGAACGGACTAAAGGATATAGGATATCTCTGCTGTGATTGTCCTGAACTCTTTATCGTTAAAAGATATATACTCTCTCATGTACGCCTGTTTCTCCATGTTCTTCCCCTTCAATTTGTTTTCCAACGAACACAATGGATCCCATGGGCGAGTGTTAAGCAGTATATAATTACATTTTGATTTTTATTATAGAAGGCCTGCAAAACCAGCTTTTCAAGACATCAAAAGTCATAAAAATCGCTTAAGGCATAACTGAGTTACGTTCATTTAAAAATTGTCTTTCATTTTTAACCCCCTACTGTATGCAAGCTTTTCTACACAATGCTTATACATCCAACCACACCTATGCATGCAACTACACTCTCATATCTACTGCACACACACCCAATACATACACATTTCTGAGCTCTTTATTTAACATGGTTATTTTAATGGTCGAATAGTCAAGCATTTATTGTCCATAATGTACTTGACAATGTGATGCTGATGTGTGTTGAATTTCATTGTTATTGTTGAAGTCTTTGTTCTATTGTTCTTGTTATTATTAAAATCTCATAAGGTTTTTTATCACTCACTCTCTCTCTCTCTCTCCCACTCTGTGTTTGTCTATTAACTTAGTGACTTGAGATTTATATTTACCGCCTGATGAATATTTATTCACTCAATGAACTGTTCATTGTTATATCAAGAAAAATAATAACTTACTTTTACTCTTCTTCCCTTTCTCTCTCTATCTTTTATTTTGCATCCTCTCTCTCTCATTAGAGTTTTATCAAATGGTGAGTTGCTAAAGCCATTTTCCTTTTGTTATTAAAAAATCTTCATTGCTTGCCATTAATTTTGTTATTGAGTGTCTTGTTATTGTTGTATAATATCGAGGGGATCTATTTTTCAATTTAGTGTATACTCTCTTCCCCTCACTAACTCTCTCTCAATATATATTTTCAATGTGTTTACCTTTCTGTGTGTGCATACTGTTTGTTTAAAGTTGATAATGTATACCTATGGCTGACTACTTTAATGTGTGCCTATCTCTTTTAAAAAGTGTTTTTCAAGAATATTTTTGTTATTATTGTAGACACTAGTATGTAGGCCTGTATGCGTAAGTGCGTGTTGCCAGTAAGAAAAACATTTTTTCAATACGTGTTCATGTGAGCACTCAAATTGTGCTCAATTAAGTTGTAATAAATTGTTGATTTACTTCGAAAGAGCAACATTATCAACAACAGTGGGCCTGAAGGTGGTTTCAAGGATTCCAAAATATGCCCAAAAATAATCACATTTTTGTAATAACATCTTACATTTAAGAATGGAAAATTTATCGGCTGTTTCCTTAAGCCCTTCCTAACTTTAAATTTAAATAAAACAAAGTGCGTGTGAGATATTATCGAAAGTTTTTATTCGTTTGCAGGATCTATTGATGCTATTATGTTTGGATTATAACTTCTCTGGTGGAAGCTCGTTCAAAATGTCAAATTTTTGCATGATTCTGGCATATAAATCAGGTTGAATTTTACCTGAACTCATTTGCTTTAGTGCAAGACATAAGAAAATCCCATAAGAAAAAGTCTAAAGGGGGACAACTTTAACCCTTTGACGGACACTGATGTCTATAGACATAATAACAAGGGTTTCTGGGGGACATGACGTGTATACACGTCATAAATTTCGTATCTTGCCAAATAACGGAGATACAGCAAGTGTCCCACGGGAAGGCCTCCTAAAATTTTGGTGTCCGTCAAAGGGTTAACGATCTTTGTAGCCAGTTCACATCATGTCCTGTTGTAACCACAAGTAGTTCGTGTCCAGACCATACAATTCAGAGCAAAACACCGGATTTTGATTTTATTGCATGAATAATTTCCTGAAGGAATAATTTAACGCTTTGGAGACATCAGTTGACAGCGGAGATCATGTACATAGTTTTTAATTCTGTTAGAATTTTTTATTGATTCATTTGAAAACAAACATTAGTCGTCACATAGAAAGAACACAAAAAAATTGTAAGGAGAACAACTGCAATAACAAATCAACAGTAATGTTCTGGAAGTTGCCAGATCGAATATAAATGAAGTATAAATTGAGAGAGTTTTCTGAAAGTTGCCAGATTAAATATAGATAAAGTATAAATAGAGAGAGTTTCATGAGAGTTATCGACATCAAATGAGCCTGAGATACTAATGCTCTCTGTATTAAATTAATTTGCTTTACAGAGAGCAATTATTTGAGGAGATTTTTATTTTGGTTGCTCAAACTCTAAAATAGTTCGTCGATTGCATATCTTCACTTATAACAATGTGGACAGCGGCTTCAACAAATTGGTTATATTGGCCTTAAAAGTGTTCATTGTTTGCCTCAGTTGAACAATTTTAGCTTCAAGACGAGTAAAATTGTAACTACAAGTCTAAAAGTTGCTGGTAAAATTGTTGGAAAATAATTTTCAATTGATTTGATAAAATCTGCCATTCTTACTCAATTAAGATTTTAATTGACACACTGTCACAGGCAATATAATATCCGTTACTGGCTCCCTTGCGATGTCTGCAACTAACTACTAACTCTACCTATTTCTCCTGCTTAGATTGTGATATGTATGTATATGCGTGTGCATGTGTGCGTATAAAACATTTCCGGTCTAACAAGTCTAAAATTAAATTTATATTGAGGCATTAAACAACATTTTTGGAGACATAAATTCTCCATAATAAATGACTTTTCAAAGGCATTGCAACATAACATAACATTGACTGTGTAAGTTAGACAGAGAGAGAGAGAGTGACTGAGTGAAACAGAGAGTATGGGCAAATGTGTAATGATAGTGATAAGGAGACCAAAACACAAAATAATGTTACAAGACTAACACTAATCAATTCGATTACAATAACAACAATAATAATAATGAGAGAATATTTATATTGAGTCTATACTCTATTAAATACCATGAACGATAGACATGCTTTAGCAAACAACAATAACAACAATAACAACAAAAACAGTTGTAAATACAATCAGGAAAGAAAAGACAACAACAAAAAACAAGTGATGGATTTATGTAAAGCTGATTAATCAGACATGGATAGACAGAGAGAGAGAGAGAGAGAGCGAGAGAAAGAGAGAACCTAACAATACATTTACACACATAGTGTACTACTATCTTCACATGTCTGCATCATTATTGCAAAGCAAATGAGAGTGTGTGTATATTCTCTCTCTCTCAATTTCAAAAACTTATTGTCTCTGTAATTAGCCACTTAAATTATTAATAAAACTTTCGAAATTTTTTCCTTCCTTCTCCTCCTTCTCTTGTCCAATTTAAATCTAAAATTGCCTCTGTCTGTGTGTTAGTTAGTTCTTGTTGTTGTTGTTGTTGGCGTTAAAGGAATTCAAATTTAATACTCAGGTTGGTAATAAAATTAGAAATTGTTAAGCGTTTAAATAATGCATTCAAAATGAATTTGATTGGCAATACTTTAAGCCTTTAATGTATACGAGGGTAAGGAAAATATTTAGCGAAATTGAGTTTTGTAACTGTTGTGTAGTCACTTTCAGTATAATGGTCAAATGTTACAAACTATTGTTACGTTTAAAATATGTGCTCGTCGATTGCAAATAAAATAAAAATAAATTTGTGTTTAGTTTTAATTAGAATTCTTTATTATTCGCACAATTCTGTGTGCCAACAGTGGCACACAGTGTGAACAGTCACAACTTGATGTAAACAACAACAATTGCCTTTTTTTGGTATTCCTCTGTTTACAGCCTTTGCATAAACAATAACAATTACTAGGCAATTATGCGACAGATCTTTGTAACGGAGATTTTCAAACCGGGACCACTCTTTTCAAATGCACCGCGTCTTCACACAAGACTAACTGAACTTCGCTAACTCACGCGCCTGCTTTACTGTGCCTTTTATATGACAGGATAAACAGTCTGCTGAATGTTCTTGAAGGCAAATGTTCATGACTTTGCCTTCTCGAAATCCCTATAAATGTAAAAAACGATGTTTACATAACTATTGTAGTGTTGTTAGTATATTTTTGTTTACTTGTTTACCATTTTTTTATGCTGGTGTTTGTTGTTGTATCTCCGTTTACTCGTTTACCATTTTTTTATGCTGATGTTTGTTGTTATATTAAGCAGTACGATAATTTGTAAGCAGGTTTGTTTACTTACATTGTTTTGTTTTTGTAGCATTTGTTTATAATTTTAATGTTAAACGATGTAAAAGCAAAACATCAGTATCTTTATTTTTGATTTTCGTAACAATATTTTCTTGAAGGTTCTTAAGGAAAAATTTCATATAACAAGTTATCGTTTCTCCTCCTGCCTTTTTTGGCTCCTGCCTTAACCTTTTAACCCCTCTCCCCCTCTATTGATAAGTACTGCCGACAATAATTATCCTTTATTTTCTTAATTATTTATTTGACCGGATATCATTAAATTAAATTGAATTCAATTGTTTGGCGGTAGTAGAGTGCCAGTGGAGTGGTGAAGTACATTAAAATAATTGCGGAAAAAACAATAAAATTCCAATGTTCTGTGGGTGTTGTTCTATGATTTATCCTGAATAGGTGGTGGCTAGGGACAGGAAGCAGGATGATGGTGTTTTAATAAATTAACGCAAATTAACATCTTAAAATATTAATTAATTTGAGAGTGTTTGCCTTTGTTTTTGTATTTATTTTTCGATGATTGTTTGACTCTCAAAGGATTTCATTTCATTTATTGTTGGTGGCAGCAGAGCGATGGGAGGGGAGGGGAGGGGAGGGGGTTAATAGTAATATTGGTGTTGACACATTTAAAATTAATGAATTGTAAATATAAACATGACATTTAAAAGGACTTCTCAATCTATTTTTCTTTCCTTTCTCTGTTAATTAGGAAATGTTAAGTACGCCATAAAATATTTTTTATAGAAATCTTAAGCAATTATGAGCTCGTAATTATGAAAATACAATACAATTAAGATAATTATTCTATTAAATAGACCCTGATAAGGCAGACAAGGAATTTTATATTGAATTAATACTAACGTTGGGAAATAAATTCACTGCGACAACCTTCAATGCAAGAAATTGTATTTGAAGTTCAATAAACCAAGCGAAACAAAGCCAAACAAAAGCACCCATTGTGGCAGTGATTAAAAGAGATCAAGAAGAAGAAATGTTCCAAAGCAGTTGGAAGGGAGAAATACTCGTATTAGTAGCACTGCAGACGATGAATGATTTAAGATAATACAGTACCTACACAGGGAACACTTTATGGAATACAGTCAATAAACCACTGACATCCCTGATTCTGCAGCGAAAATCTATGGTTTCGGTAAATACTTTACGGAGAAGGATATTCAGGATTCAGATGGAGAAACAATTAATCAAATTCAATAGAAAGCCATTATGTTTCCCTACTTTATTGGTCAGTGGTCCACCCTTTAGCCAGGATTACAACTTAGCTTCTGACACCACCCATGTTGTGTGTGCAAGACCTACAGTTTAAAATCCTTTCCGAACGATAGATTTTTTGAGAAATTTTTCATGGAAATCTTACATACACTCAGAGTGTTTGAGACATGACTGCTGCGATTAAATCGCCAAAAGAAATCTGTTTTACATTTTTAGTTTAAGCCAACACTCTAACTACTAAACCAGCATTTCCTTTATAGTCTACATGTGTATAATGCATGATATTATATTGCACCACTAGATTTATCTGCAAGCTTTCTGTGGTATCCCTCGTCTTTCTTAAAATGCTTTCTATATGAGTCCTTTCCATACCAGCTTACTAACCAATTATATTCCCCAATATTTTACCACACCAGTTTCTGTAATATTACTTCACCTAAGAGTCGAATATTTTTCCATTTAGAAAGCTTTCTCCTTCTCGTAAATTATACTATTGTAGTCTAGTCCAGGTTTATACTTCATCCCACTGATATGGGTCTCTGACTTACAATCCTATAATCGCTTTGAATAATGTCACAACGTGTACCTTCGACATTACAACTATGTAAGTCATCTGCAGTCAATTGATGTCTCAGAGAGTTTCATCTCTAGTTCAGGTACAATCAAGCTTCAAATTAGTGGTGAAAGTACTCCATCCTGTGGACAATCTCAGGTTGTGACGCTCCTGCATTTATTTCTACACAATATGCTTCATTGGCCATGAAAAGTTTCTCCAAAAATGTGTCCTTCGTAGTCGACTTTAAACTGTAGATCCCGCCATTCATGTATAAAATTAAACACAAACAACATAAGTGGTGTGAGAAGCTACATCGTAATCCAATACTGGGTAGGCTTGTGGCCAATATTGGTAGTCCTGTACAGAGCACACGCAGATTGGTGAAGGCAGCAATGGACTCTATTCTGCTTTACGGCAGTGAGGTTTGGGCAGATGCATTGAAGTTGGAATGTAGAAAGAAAATTGTATCATCGGTACAACGAACCGCTGCATTTAGGGTGGCATCGACGTATAGGACTGTATCTAAGCCAGTGGTGTAATACCTATAGGTCTACAGGCAAGCGAGCGGAAGAGAGCGTGGGAGACTAAAAACTTGCACGGAGAGACAGTAAATGTCGACGACACCAGAAAGCGAACCATACATACAACACTGGCAAGAGAAATGGAACACTGAAAGGAGTGGTAGATGGACGGCAAAATTTCATCCAGATATTACCCGCTGGATTGAGAGGAAATTTGGTGAGATTAATTACTATTTAATACAACTGTTATCCGGACACGGTTGTTTTTGTAAATATCTGTTTAAAATGGGAAAGATAACACGACCAAATAGCATTTATGATGATGCGCAGATTGATGATTCGGATGATGATGTACTTTCTTTCATTGTGATAGATGGAGTTTAGAAAAAAGTAATCTTGAGGCCAAAGTCGGCGTCTGTACTGTCGAAAACTTTTGCGATATACTTCTGAGCAGCGAGGAAAATTGGAGTAGCATTGCCAGTTACACTGAGGCCTTGATAAAATCTAAGAAATTTGACTTGGATGAGAGAATTCGAATGGTTATTTGAACACCTTCTCAGATTTTATTGCGCAATCCGAACGCGGATATGGGCCAAATGGACAGACGGACTTCACTTTGAGGTAATACCACTGCAGTTCCGGAGTGGGCAAAAACAGACCAAAAGAGGAGGGGACGATTTAATGGGTGAGGGCCCCACACAAGGGGGATAGTGACGACTTCCCCTATGGTGCGATCAGGTACATTTGCTCCTCCGCAGCGAAAAAAAAATCCAATACTAAAGGGTTGTAATGATCAATTCGTGTGAAAATCGCCTTCAATATGAAAAGAAAAAGAAAAAAAACACTAATAAGTGGTTCAAGGAATTCTGTAAAGCTTCCACTTAATATACGAGTGCTTAATCAGTATATCTTCCTCCCCTAAATGCCTTTTAAGCTTTTCAACCAACTTTACCAAGATTTTCCTTAGAAATGAAAGTTTTTTCTTCACTAGGCTGTCATCCAAGAGCTAGGCTGCTTCATAATTTCATATGGATATTTATACGTATAGCTTTCTCCATAATTTTTTTTTACTGAAAGCTTTCCCCTCTTACCACCATACAATAAAATTCTCAATAATTTTCCCCCATTTTGCTGTAAATCGTGGTAAAATGTTTACATTTTTCTTATTGTTTAAGGCAGAATGATTTAAATTGTGTGAATCGTATTTAAAAGTGAGTTTTTCTTAGAAACTCTTCTGCACTGCTTAGTTTCCTTCTGCTACCTATGTATGTATGTGTGGGAAGAGTAAATTTGTTTAACAAAAGAGAACAGAAAGAAAAGAGAGAATTTCTTTGATAATAATTATGATTACTAATGATGATGTTAAATGATGTTAAATGATATGAATTTTTCCATTTAACGATAATACTGATGATGCTGATGATTTATTTATGAAAAGTTTTGATTTTCATTTTATAAGGGTTCTGTACTGTTCTGTTCAATTCAATTCATTTCAATTCAATACAGTTCAGTTTAGTTCAGTACAATATCAATAAGAAATGCACGTAATAAGTTTAAAGAAATGTAAGCACTTGTAAACGACTCCATATATGTGTGTATGTATGTGTATGTATGTATGTATGTTTGAGCGTGTGTGTATGTATTAAATTAAATATTTTGAAGAAATTTTCTTTATAAACGAAAGCAGAAATGAAAAGAAATGTGAGGGAATTTACAGTATTTCCAAATAAATATGAAATCAATGCCCTTAACAATGGTGACTTACTGTTTTGGTTTTTATATCTAAGACAGCTTAGAAGTGCTTTAAGAATGTATTTACGAGCATATCGCGTCTTTCAATAACAGCTTTGTGTTTTTAAATTTAGATAAAACAATGTCTGTCTGTGTGTGTCTGTGATATCAACGAAATTGTTTATTCCTTTAAAAGACCTACTGATGCCATTATATGTAGAATATAATATTGTTACGTTTTTACCTATTAAAAACGTTTAAAATAATGGGCTCGTAGATTGCAAATAAAATAAAATTAAATGTGTGTTTAGTTTTAATTAGAACTCTTTATTATGTGCACAATTCTGTGTGCCACTGTTCACAACTTGCTTTGTTTGTTATTTCTTTGTTTACACCCTTTGCATAAACAATAACAATTGCATACATACATACATACATAATTGGCCATTACAACCCTTCAGTCAGGATTACAGCCTAGCTTTTCACACCACTCATGTTGTGTGCGTTAATTTTATACTTGAGTGGCGAGACATACAGTTTAACGCCGACTCCGAACAACAGATTTTTAAGAAACTTTTTCATGTCAGGTTTATTTACTCTCAGAGTTTTTGCCAAAAATCTGCTGAGAGGAAGTCGCCGAAGAAATATTCTTTTTTCATATTTCGTTTTGATGTCTGGCCTGGGGCTCGAACCCGGGCTTTACGTCTAATAAGCGACAACACTTCCTACTAGACTACGGCGACTACTAACAATTACTAGACAATTATTCGACATATCTTTGTAACGTAGATCTTCAAACCGCGATTACTCTCTTCAAACACACTGCGTTTTCACACAAGACTGACTGAACTTCACTAACTGACTGAACTGCCCTACTGACTGAACTAACTCGCGTGCTGAACTAACATCTGATGAATGTTCTTGAAGGCAATCGTTCATGACTTCGCCTTCTCGAATTCTCTATAGTATAGGACTCGCTTTAGTGTAAGACTTAAGAAAACAACATAAGAAAAAGTCTAACGGAGTACAAATTTAATGATCTTTGTGGCCAGTTCACATCATGTTTTGTTGTAACCACAAGTAGTTCGTGTCCAGACCATACAATTCAGACAAAAGAAGTTCGTAACCATCAACCTAAAGTGTTCGCCGTTGGCAATGGTGGCCAGGCCAGCGACTTTTTCGGGAATTGTGAATCGGTGTCGTCTAAATTCGCCAATTTTGGATAAATGGATCTTATCGTTGAAGATGATTTTCCATTGAAAACTAGGATTAGTTGCTCAAGAGCCCGTACAGTGAACATAGGCCATTAACTATGGACTTTAATGCATGGGTCAGTTGCTTTTTTTGTACATGTACAAGCCCAAGTTACGACGTAAAATTCGCAAAGTTGTGGTCTGCGAAAAGCAGATTTCTACTTGAACTTTTCTGCACACTCTTACGGACATTGTGCTTCATCAACATACTGTGGTTGATCGATCCTTTACTGAACCAGTTGACATACCCATCATCTATACAGTGTAACTATGTTTTTCAAACATTTTTTATCGCTTAATATTCTTGTTTAAATTTTCATTTAAAGCCACATGAATTTCTATGACAAACTTCGTTAAAAAAACACAATTTTTATGGCCTGTTGTCTTCTCTATCAAATTTAGTTTTATTTCCTGTCATTTTTTCCATTTTTTTCTCTCTTTATTTTTTTGCTTTCCTGTTTTTTATTTTTTGTTTTTTGTTTATAATTGACCATCAATATTGTCGATTGACTAATTGAAAACGAGCCCTAGTTTGTGTGTGGCATGTAAATCGTTTAATCTGTCACATGCAACATAAAAATACTTCACAAAACATATTGAAAAAAATTCGTGTGTAAAAATTTACACTGCTAGCCAGGGGCGAGGGGGGCTGACAGAGTGTGAAAAAAAGCGTTTGTATTTTGAATGCCCTAAAAATTTTAATATTTAAACAACAATGGAGGAGAGCCGTGGGGGGGGGGTATCTGGTATGTTGGCATCACAATGATTATTTTGTTATATGAAAGCACCTGTATTTACACAATCAATTTCGGTAAATAAAGGATAAAAAATTCACGTTTTTTTTTATTAATTTTTGCATTACAGAATCGTACACTAAAAAAATACCATAAAAAGGGAAGAAATAGGCTCGATAACGAAAAAAAGGAAAACAAATATGAAAACAAAATGAATTTGTTGCCTTGATTATTATTTTTATTGCAGGCAACTATTAAATATTGGCAGGACACTATACAGGCTATTTGTTACATGAGCTTACAGATAAAGAACTCATTAAGTAGGCCTCTTGTAGTATAAAGAGAACAAATTGAAAATTTAAATCCTTTGGCAGCAGGTCTACATAGAGTTCGAAAAGAGTGTGAGTTCGCTTTAAGAATTCCCTGTAGGGCGGACACGTTTTTGGCTTTGTCGGTTATTGTCCTCTTACGCTATTGTTGTTTTATTCGCATCGTGACAAACTGTATGCCATCGTGTCCTATAAAAATTGTTAAAAATCAACAGAAACGTTTGTAAATAAATTTAAAATTTTTTTCCCATCTCTATACACAAATACATATATTGGGTGTGGGCATGTATTTCCATCTTTCTACATTTGATTAGTTTTAATGGAAGGCTTGTTAGGACACTCAATTTCTTTAACGATTTCTGATGAAAGTATTATGATGTGCCCAAGAGGTGAAGAACAATTTTCATCACTTCCTTGCCAGAATAACTTCTATCGGATTCATTCTCCATATATTGTCAAGATCAGTGCATGTCACATGAATACTCAGTACAAAACATACTCTAATTGCCCCCTTTGCCTATTCTTGGCTGAATCTATTACTGTACTCTGCTTACATGTTGCCAATAGGGCTACCAATGAAGAGAACTCATCTGAAGGTCGATGTGTTAAATCAGGCCAATTCATGCCGTTTGTGTTTTCTAGGAATACAATGGTATTCCGGTATCTTGTAGGGCATTATATTAGAACCCGGTTTTCTAATACACATTCCAGAGATATTGTCATCCTGCAACCCAAGTGGAAAACTGAAGTTTGAATGTAGTATGTTGGTGTATTAGACAAGAGTTCGTCGACCAAAAGAGAGATCTCATCAGAGATCTCGACCAAAAGCGAACATGGAAGAAAACTTGAAATTTGGACTCGTATGACTTACCGCTTTTATAATAATTTTGAATTCTTGCTATACATCCTTCGATTGTTAAACGATCCGTATTTGTAAATAACACTTCAGACGAAAGACTCTGACCTGAACCTCAGCTCTGACCTCTCCAAAAAAAAAATATTTCTTAGGGGACCTTTCCTTAACAGTCTTTTTCTTCAAACATGTCGTTGTGTTGAGTAAGGTTGGTTAATGCTTCTATTTATTCCGTCTTGGCAGCAATTGATTTCGATAGTCAATCCAGTGTGAATGCGGTCAAAAGAGGCTACAGCAGGCAGTCTTGCTTGTCATTGTTTAGTATTGGAGAGAGTTTTTTATTTTCAGTATGGCAACTTCTAGAACGGTACTGTTGATTTGTTATTGTTTTTTATTGTTGTTTCTTTTTAGATACTTTTGTTATACAATTCAGTGTAACTGCATATAAAGAGAGACGACAGAAAGCATTCTTGTTTGATATCGCTTGGGATTGCAAAAATGTCGTTGCTTTGAAAGCACTTTACTCTTATAATTCTGAGTACATTTTGCTGATGTAACTATACTTTCTAGAGCAAGTCAAAAAATTTAAACAAGTTGTTGTTGTAACAGCTCTGCTGCTGTCTCCGGTGGTGTTTCCCTGGGGAAAAAACTTCTGGTTGAAGCAGATTTCGCTGGGTTGACAATCCTTACCGATGGCTAATCGGGTCCTTGCGGAGCGCGAATCCGATTGTCCTGGAAACGTAAACAAGTTGTAGTAGTTTATGCCTTTACCCAATATTTCTGTTTTAATTCTTTTAACAAATTTTTGACATTTTATTTCAACATTTTTGTAAATTTTTTATTTTCGTTATTTTTTTTATTTGATTTGTTCATCACATCTGCCCAGGTTTCGTTTGATGGTTTCTCCCCCTTTTTTGTTTAACAATTTCGTTAAAAATATTTGCCATTATACTGTAGTTTAGCCAAAATTGTAACAGTTGTTGTTGCTGCTGCTGTTGCTAACAGAGGAACAGAGAGGGGGAGAGAGAAAGAGAATGAAAGAGAGAAAATAAAATGAAATTCATAGAAAATCTCTCAATGGATTAAAATTTATTAACACATCAGAAAATTTCGAGTTTCTTTTTGCTTTTTATTGTTAATTTCCATACGCCGTAATACAATTTATCATCACAAACATTTTTAAGCACACACACATATACAAATACACCTATAGGCACTAATACACTAACACTTACACTAAGTCGGCCATGATATCGTTGGAGCAGTTCATCACCTGCAACATACGACTACATATATGGCGGCGGCAGCAATAAACACATGAATGAGTGTGAATGCATCAACATTTTTATTTTTTAATTTAAGATTTTTATTTTATTTTTTAGTTTTATATTTTAGTTTTTAGCTTTAAATTAAATATATTTTTTATTTTATTTCTTTTATTGTATTAAAAAATAAAACAAATTTTAATAAAAAGAAAAAATAATTGAACACACATTGTAGCTAGTTAGAGACAGAGAAAGAGAGAAGTGAGTGTTATGTATGTGTATTAGATTTTAATCAGTGATAAAATTTTAGGCATACTGGAGAGAATATGCTTTTTTGTTTATTATGAGCAATTTTTTTATAAAAAAAATTGAATATTTATGCCGTTCGTTTGTGATAAACAATGTGATTAAAAGTAAACTTTACTTAGTGATTTTCAATATTTTTTGAATATAGACACGTATAAAAAACAATAATAAACAGTTTTAGAAGTTATCAAAATGAAAACAAAACAATAACTTTTCCCAATATTAAACGATGACAAACAAGATTGCCTGCTATCGCCTCTTCTAATTACATTCACATTGGATTGATTATGGAAATAAATTGTTGGCAAGCAGAGATAAATAGAAGCATTAACCAAGCTTACTCTCCTTTATAGGATTGGGTTCTCCATTTATTTATTTACTTTAGTTGCCCATCACACAGACCTACGATCAAGCCTTTCATGCTACCCGTGTGGTGTGAATTAATTTCGTCTGGGAATATTAGAATGGTTGATTCAATATCCTCTCTGAATGTTAGGTTTGACAGGCAAGACTGTTAAGGTATGGTCGCTAAAAGAAATCGTTTTTTTTCGACATGCCAGAACTGAGAAACTATCGTCTAGTAAGGCTATCATGAATGAACGTTTGCCATTTACGAATATTGATCGTTCGACAATCGAAGAATGCATAAAACAGAGTTCAAAATGATTACAAAAGTGGTAAGTCATACGAGGCCACATTTTAAGCACTGTCAGGTTATTGACTCGCCACGTAAGGACTTGCCAAGATTTTAAAGAAATTTGAAAAGACTGGAAGTGTTACAGATGTGGTCAGGCATGTGCATCATGGCAATGTATGCTTACTTATTTACATAATTGGTTATTACAACCCTTTAGTCAGGATTATAACCTAGCTTCTTACGTCACCCATATGTTATAATTTCAACCATGAGTTACTGGGCCTACATTTTAACGTCGATACTTTTCATGGCAGCTTCATTTACTCTCATAGTTTATGCCAGAAGACTGCTGAGAGTAAGTGACGAAAAGAAATATTTTCTTCCGAATTCCGCTTTGTTTGCTGAATTGGAGTTTGATCCACGGGCTTACATCTCATAAGCCAACACAATATCGATTCTCTAAGGACAAGTGCCGCTTTTTTCACTTGGATTTGCATTTTCATTTACAGTTAAAGGCCGACCATTTGTTTGTATGCTAGACCAACAGGCTTTCAATGCAGCAATGAAACTCATTTCTTATTCGATGATTTCATTTGTCTTATAAGTAGGCTCACAGCTGCCAGAAATGATTGTGAATTGCATTTGAAAACAGCGAGCGTGTAGGACTCTTTATGGAAACACTATGTGCCGTATGATAATCGACTGTATTTGGTCTACAACTGATAATTAAGATTTGGATACTACGTAGCCTCAATAAGACCGTGTCACATTCTTTAAACAGCGAACAGTTACCAATCTCAGTTTACTCCTGGATAGTTTGATGCATGACTGAAATCTCGTTTACGAACATTGTCAATTAAACGTCAATTAAATTTCTATTTCTTTTTTAAATTTCTCTTAAATTGCTTTTCTCTGATTATTTGACACTTTAACTAAAAAATTCTAATAAAAAAATCACATTCAAAATGGCTTCATAAGAGACAGCAGGAGGGCACCCCTATCTCTCTTTTTCTCATGTAATTCCGATGATCGCTTTTGCATTTCTTTTTAATTCTAAACGATTTTGCTTTCGTTGTTGTTTTTGTTGTTTTAATTTCTATTTCTAAATTTGTTGCAAGTTAATTTTTGTGATCCTTTCTTACACCTGAGCCTTTATTTGCCTGGGAAAATGAGTTTTTCTTGCTGAACTCAAGCCAGTAACAATCTGTAATCTTTTTTTGCAAAGGAACAAAAAATTTTGTTAAAATTTCTATGCCCCCTGGTAAAACAAGGCTTAAGTGTCTGCAAAAAAAAATTCATCCAACTAATACACGAATAAATGCTGAATCAAAAAAAATTTAAATTTTATTATTTTATTTTGTATTAGTTGTTGTACCCGGATTTTAGAAATAAAAACGAATAAACTGAAGCAAAAAAAAAAAGATGAAGCAGAGTGTGTTACAAGTTTTAAGACTGAAGGACGACACAACATTTACTTTCACAATCCAAAAAAAAAGGAAAAAAATGGAAAATTTTTTCCATTCCTGCAACATGACTACAACTTGCAACAATAAAAAAAATGGCATTAAAAACGACAACAACAGCAACTACAACATTGTTAAAGTGTATGTATTCGAAAGCAATTATGAAGTGTTTGTTATTACAACTCTGGTTGCATGAAAACAATTTGGATTGAAGGTTTTACTAAAAACCAATAACCCAGCAAACATTTCACAAAACAAAGTGTAAAGTTTTACACCAAAATACTGCTTAGAGAGGTAATAAGAGTTTTTTTATGCAACTTAAACAAATAAAAAGGAAAAATATCTGTAATTTTCTAGATTGCATGGAAAGTGTGATTAGCCACTAGATTAAGAGTAAGGGGAGTCTTAAAATCGAATTAGCGACAGGCAACCATACAGTCTATTGTACTCCCTTATGCATAATATAGGGTATCCCTATATTATCTTCTCTGAGCTTAATGATCTGACAAGCCTTGTTGTCGACAGCACCTCGTTGTATGCACGCATGTGTTTCCTTCTGTGATGCATTGATGCAACACATGTTCCAGGAATGTGATCCGAGGATTGATTTTCATCACCATAGAATCGAGCCAACATTGCCCATTCTGAGTCTACAGTGCCTTTTCAAAGGATTGGTCATCAACTTCAGATTATTTCTTGATAGTCTCTCAAAAAAATAGTTATGATTGCCTCGAACCCACTTAGTTTGAGAAGAGTCTTTGACACTCTTTATCTTTCCTTGCGTTGTGCATCCCATTCCATTAGCCCCTAGACCACAGAAGAGTTCTGGCCCCATCATACACACATACATATGTACATAATTGGCTATTACAATCCTTCAGTCAGGATTACGGCCTAGCTTTTTACACCACTCATGTTGGGTGCCCTAATTTGATACTTGAGTGGCGGGACCAACAGTTTAACGTTGAATCCGAACGACAGATTTTTGAGAAACTTTTAATGGCAATTTTTTGTTTACTCTCAGAGTTTTTGCTAGAAATCTGCTGAGAGGAAGTCGGCGGAGAAATATTTTTTTTATATTTCGTTTTGATGTCTGGCCTGCGTCTCGAACCCGGGCTTTACGTCTGGCCCCATCTACCGCTTGCTTATTTCCGCGAACGACATGGCAAGCAACAGAAGATAATCTCCTATGGTCGACCTGTTTGCTTCAACGACTCCAGTCAGTGGCAACTATCATCGGTGTAAACTCATATGAGATTAGAATAGGTGAATTGCACGAAAATCTTTCATAGACTTTGCTCTTGAAAAATAGCCGCGAGTTGCCCCGTGAGCTCTATTTTAATCGCCTACAAGTTTGAGCAAAATTGCTTTCTAATGACAGTATGATAGACAACTCAATTGACTCATTAGATGACTGTCGCAGACATATAGTACGCGTCTATCCTTCGAGCTTACATAAATACTATTGACGTTTCTTTAATTCATTTCAGGGATTTTATTTCTGCCCCTAAAAACCCTTTACGTGGATATTTTTTATTCCCCATTTTTTTTCGCCTGAATTTTTCTAGTAAAACGTGCCCGTTTGGTGTGTGGCAAGAGGCAAGAGGCAAGGATTTTTAGTTGATATTAATGGAATTGAAACATTTTATTTCTCAATTTTTTTCTCCCCATTTTCTTCAATCTTTTTTCTTCTATTTTTCATAGTTTTTATTTTCTTCTTCTTTCTCTGCTCGTTTTACAATTCAAACGAGATATGATTTTAATGTGACAATTCATGTTCGTTAACAATTTTGTTCGAAAATTCTTGTTTTAATCGTTTTCATAGCTTTTGTTTGTTCTTGTTGTTGTTGTTGTTGTCAATTTAACAAAAACTATTTATTAATGAAATTCTTTAAATTGTTAGCAGAGGATAATTGAAGTTGATTTGGATATTGGGGGGAGGTGTGGACCTGCAAGATTTTGAAATAATTTGGAAATAAAAAAATTTGATTACAAAGGATATTGTGACATTTAAAATATGAGTTCGTAGTTTAGTTTTAATTAGAATTCTTTATTGTTCGCACAATTCTGTGTGTCGATGGAGAAAATGTTATGAATCTTTTCTCCTGTAAAAGTAGTGTGAAATATATGTATGTGACTATCTGTGTGTCTGTTGCCGGTTGTAGGGAATGTTCATGATTTTTTACTAGAATATCGGCAGGAGTTTATGTGTTTGTGTGTAGATGTAGAAAAATTTATGTGTCAATAGAAGAAGGTGATAAAAGTGAACTCATTTGTATTTTTTTAATGGCCGCGTATTTATTTTCTTCCTTTCAATAAAAAAATTTTTTTTGTTTTCTTAAAATCGATTCATGAATCTACAACCACCAACCACTAACCACAAACTACCAACCACCAACTACTAACTACTTACCACCAACTGAAGTCATAATCCATCTACTGAATCGAATTACTAACACAAACAAAAATGTTTTCCATTACAATAAAAATATCACAACTAAAACCCATAACCCTCTTCTCCTTCCTGCTGAGGACCATGAAGAGACTCATTGATATTAATCTGCGCCAGATCCTGGATACAAATTTTCAACTTCAGGCTATAACGTGCCTACTATAAGTCTCTTGAGATTGGCCTGCACATCCCAACTTGTACGATAGAGAGATTGCAGGCACATAAGCAGTATATCCTGGCTGCATTCCTGGATATTAAGGGAGCCTTCAACAATGCGAAATTAAACGCTGAATCCGTCGCACTGATAAGATTAAGTGTACAGGACTCTATGGTGAACTGGATGTCTTCACTGCTTTGTGGCAGAACAATCTACCCAATGTAAGGTAATTACCAGAGGTATAGAATGTGGGATTACACAGGGTGGGGTATTATTGATGCATGAGCTACTAGTGATGGGCAATTGTATTTGCCGATGACGCTATTCACGAGATACGAAAAAAACACACACACAAAAAGTCTGCAAAGGTGAACGAAATATTTATTTGTTAAATACTGTGTTAATTTAAATGTGTTAGTGCCACGCCTACTTTTTACACCGAGTACTTGACAGAGAGATTGTGATCCTATCAGAGTCGTGGAAGCGAATTTCCACATAAACTGACAACCAGCAAAGGCTTTCCCTATTTTCCTTGGCCGGTTCCATATTATTCACATAGCCTCAAGGGAATATGGGTTTTCGCCAACACACGTATTTCAGTTTTTCTTTTCGGGACACTTTCTGTATTGGATACTAACTCAGGCTCATGTGTCTGGGGGACAGTGCGGTCAAAAAAAAAAATATAAAAATGTCACTCCTTCTCACGCGAGTAAAGAGCACTCCACAAAACATTTCCACTGTCATTGTCCGGCATTTGATGAACTGCGATGAACAGTTTTGGGTCACTCAGAACTACGGCACTCGTATAACTGGCGAAAAGCCGTTAATATTCCCAGTATCTCGGACGAAATGGATTGTTTTCAAACGCTGGAAATTTAAATGAAACGAAATTCATTAGCGAAACAGTAACAGTATAAGGGCAGCCAGGACCATTCCATAATGTAACATCATTTGGCAATACGGCGGAGGTGGTTTTAATTTAGTAGGCTTCCAAGGGTTGGTACTGGCAAGATTTAAAATTTTTTCCATTCAGCTGATGTCAATTGTTTCCTGTGCAAGATCTCGCTACAGTACGATCGAAGAAGCATTCAAAGGATTCATCTTCGTCTAGTGGTTTCACTGATTACAGCCCTTTTAACATACATACATACATAATTGGCCATTACAACCCTTCAGTCAGGATTACGGCCTAGCTTCTCAACACCACTCATGTTGTGTACGTTAATTTTATACATGAGTGGCGGGATTTACAGTTTAACGTCGACTCCGAACGACAGATTTTTGAGAAACTTTTTCATGGCAGGTTTCATTTACTCTCAGAGTTTTTACCAGAAATCTGCTCAGAGGAAGTCGCCGAAGAAATATTTTTTTTCATATTTCGTTTTGATGTCTGACCTGGGATACGAACCCGGGCTTTACGTCTAATAAGCCAACACACTACCTACAAGACTACGGCGACTTCCTGCTATTGTATAGGGCAAGCGAATTACTTATGGAAAACACTCTTTACAAATTGCTTGATTTATCGTACATTAATGGTTATAGAGGATAATGAAACACAAGCTCATCCTACTTGTTGTTGCCTTGTATTCTCTAGAATAACGGAAATATTTCTGGAGTGCACTGTTAATGAATTGTTTGATTTATTTTGCATTAGCAATAACAAAACTACATAAAAAGGTTACAAAAGATTGTAAAGATTAACAATAACATATCAACAGTGAAGTTCTAGAAGTTGCCAGACTGAAAATAAATAAAATATAAATAAAGCGATAAGTAACGTTGTTGGGAAGGAGATGATAGAAAACTGAAGTCAGCCAGGAATTATAGTTCAATTACTTTAATAGTAACACAATATAATTTTCTATAGAATTCTAATAAACTTTGCTTATTGCAGCTACCGGGTTGAATATTTTTTTAGCAGAGTGTAGTTAAACAGTGGTTTTGAATATTTTTTTTTATAACACGAGTGGTGTGAATAGTGAATATTCAATTGATTTTCTAATTTCTTCCAATGGTTGTTGTCTTACTGGGCATACATAGTCCTTAGCAAGGCAAAAAATTTATACGACAGTTGCATGATCTAAAAAAAAATGAAAAATCTGCATCAGTTTGATTAAAAAAATGTTCATTAAAAATTCAAAACCTGTTTACCTCGGTCATGGTATTGCGCGAAATCAAAACAAAAGTGGTCGCCTTTAAAATGGCCGGTTTTTGAGCACGTAAGGCAATTAAAACCAACATTTTCTTGTAGCGTATATCAGCCGAATGCCAATTTTGATCGTAGACAGCATAGGCCACTTTGGTGCTCTGAAAGAAGAAGAAACATGGAATGGAAGAAGGAGAATTTAAGTTTGATGTTGGAAAAATTTTCATTTCATTTACCGAATCTATCAACAGCTGGCCATAGTGGCAAATCATATAGACTTGAGTGATGGAGGATACCAGAAATAGCAACAATTTCACAATGGTCTCTGGTGTAGCACCTATGGTCACCTGAAAGCCTACAAAACAGATGACAAACGACGAAGCGGCAAAATTCAAGAATAAAGGCACACCAAACACATTATTAAGCTGCTCCGAAAGGCTGTAAATGGAGAATAGAATTACACAGATTAACTGAACTTTCACTCTCTTTCACTCTCTCTCTCTCTCTCTCTCTCTCTCTCGCTTGCTTGCCCACTTACTCCAATAAGTTAGCATGATATTTTATCATGTGCTTTAAAAATTTCATATCCTTGGCATAGGCCTCATCCTCTTTTATGCCCGGACTATCCCTTAAGACCTCATAAGCTGCCAATTTGTAGGCGGCATAGTCGTAATGCATAACCATTTGTGTAGCACAGGCGGTAAGCAGCAGATCACTTGATATTTGCCCAGCCGCTGACGTATAGCCGGCAAAATCTTGAAAGGCATACAACACATAATACGTCCAATTATTCTCCCATTCCCAGGGTATATACATAAGATAGGGCAACGTTTGGCCCACTTCACGTATATGCAACCATAAATCATACACCAGATACTGTATAATACTGAAGAGATTATAAGTCCAGATGAGTATCATATATAGCATAGAGAAACCCATGGTTATACGTGAGCACTGTTTCAAATAGTATGGCAGATTGTATTCCCTTTGCAGTTTCTCCGTTTTGGGAAAAATGTTCTCCAAACCCCTAATGTATTTGGTAAGGGCCTCCTTCTGCCGATAGATATACAACATCTTGAAATTGCCCACCATCACAAAGCCTATGTAGGACATGGTCATAGTGGCCTCTAGGAAATGTTCACTGTTCTTCAAAGCGAATATCACAAACAGTATCTCACTGAGGAGCATGTAATTCATATTCAATACTCCTATATAAAATATCACCGATTTGAGTATCGTATTATCTTTCTCGTCGTCTAACTTGCGATACGGTTGTATGCCTATGGTGGCATAAAAGAAATTTGACAACTTAACAAAATCTTCAAAAGTTGCCAACTTCATGCTGTCGGTTGGTGTGATGTAATGAAACTGAAATCAATCGTCTGCTCTGAAATATTTTTTGATTTCCAAAATTAAATTTCTTTTCCAAAGGCTTTCTATTTCGTTTGATGAAATATTCTTCAATTAGAAATTAAAAATTCTCTTTAATACCCGGCTATTAGCTTAGCTAACGCTTGTATTACAACAAAACGCCCATAATTGTCATACTTTTCTGTATTACAATGACAGTAAAATTTCGTATGAATAAATAAAACTCCTACGAAAGGGATTTAATTAAAGGGTTACTACTGCATAGCGTTGAGCAGGTCAACGTTAGGTCCTCGTTCAGCTCTTCAGCATACATTTTAGAAAGTCAAGTATCTGTCCTACACTGGCTCCGGTGGCTTTGCCGAATTTAAGCCCGTTGCATATGATACCAAACACCAGAGCTGTAGCCTAATATGCGACTGATTCGTGGACATTGGACGCAACTTCTGATTTTCTTCTGAAATTTATTTCTGAATTATTTTACGGAGAAACGAATACTCAAAGGGTAAGCAAACTTCTTCTACCACAAGTCTTATCGTTACAGAGGGGAAGCACATGTTCATATAACCCCATATAAACTACAGAAATTCCACTGAGAGCTCTGCTGATTTATGTTCTCAGCAACTTCATCGTCATTCTGTGGACTCATCTAAAGGGTCCGCCATCTAACGTTTTTTTTCCAACTAGTGCTTATTTCGTGAATGGTAACACTTAGCTCATGTCTGATTTGACAGATAATTAGTTTTATCCTTCCGCTGAACGAATATGGTTGTGTATACGCTTGAACAACGCTGGGAAATATTGCGACATTACTTTGAAAATCATGGTAATGTTGCAGAATGTCTGCGAAAATTGCGTACGGATTTTGGAAGAAGAGAAGCACCGTCAGCTCCGTATGTTCGTTATCTTGTGAAAAAAGTGAAAGAAACTGGCATCCTCATCGATAAACCAAAGCGTGAAAAGCTAAAAACAGTGCGTACACCCGGGAATATTGCTGCTGTGGCAGAAAGTGTGCGTGTAGCGCCGTCAACATCAATTCACCGTCGTTCTCAACAATTGAACATTTCGGAGACATCATTGAGACGAATTTTGCATAAAGACCTTGGTATGACGCCAAACAAAGTCCAATTGGTTCAGGAGTTGAAGACAATTGACCATCCAATGCGTTTTCGCTTCGCTAAGTGGGCCTGCGATCGACTTACAGAAGATGCCGATTTTGGCAAAAAAAAAATCATCTTTTCAGATGAAGCTCATTTTGATCTTGGCGGGTATGTAAACAAGCAAAATTGGCGCATTTGGGGCACAGAAAACCCGCAAGCATACATTGAAAAGTCGCCGTGGTCTAGTAGGTAGTGTGTTGGCTTATTAGACGAAAGGCCCGAGTCAGGTCATCCCAGATCAGACATCAAAAACGAAAATATGAAAACATTTCTTCGGCGACTTCCTCTCAGCAGATTTCTGGCAAAAACTCTGAGAGTAAAAATTGCCATGAAAAGCTTCTCATAAAATATGTCGTTCGGAGTCGACTTTAAACTGTAGGTCCCGCCACTCATGTATAAAATTAACAACCACAACATGAGTGGTGTTGAGAAGCTAGGCCGTATTCCTGACTGAAGGGTTGTATGTATGTATACATTGAAAAGCCGACGTATCCAAAACGAGTCACTGTTTGGTGCGGATTTTGGTCCAGAGGCATAATTGGGCCATTTTTCTTCGAAAAGGAGCAAGGAGTGGCCGTTATCGGGCCATGTTGAACGAATTTTTGTTCACAAAAATTGAAGAGGAGGATATTGGCAACATTTGGTTTCAACAGGACGGCGCTACGTGCCACACAGCCGAAGCTGCACTCGATGTTTTGCGCCCTCTTTTCGAAGATCGCATTATCAGCCGCAGTGCTGATGTCGTTTGGCCACCTCGGAGCTGCGATTTGACACCGTTGGACTATTATTTGTGGGGTGCCGTCAAAGATAAGTGTTACGCCGACAAGTCAGAGACAATTGACGCTTTAAAGGACAATATTCGTGAAGCCATTGGTGAAATACAGCTGCACACAATCGATAATGTGCTTAAAAATTGGACCGATCGTGATTGGAGTCGTTTAAGAGTATATCTGTCCCGTAGCTTCTAGGAATACTACTATGCCATGGAACTCAACTGATATGATACGGTACTAAGGCCTTCTAGTCACAAACCATTTAAAACATACACCAATACTCAGGGGAGCTTAACTGTCAGCCAAATGTCTCTATCACGGCCTTAAGGGTCTCAAGACTCTTAATCATCAGGGCCTCCATTAATTTCGACCTATCTGTGGGCATTTCAACTCAAATTGGGAGCTATCTATCCCGTTCTACAAGGAATCCAGAAATAACCACAGAGTTGTGTTCAATTATGTGGTCGCCGTAGTCTAGTAGGTAGTGTGTTCGCTTATGAGACGTAAAGCCCGGGTTTGAGCCCCAGGTCACACATCAAAACGAAATATGAAACAAAAAAATATTTCTTCGGCGACTTCCTCTCAACAGATTTCTGGCTAAAACTCTGATGGTAAATAAGCCTGCCATGAAAAAGTTTCACAAACAAAATCTGTCCGGAGTCGACATTAAACTGTAGGTCCCGCCACTCATCTATTAAATTAAGGCACACAACATGTGGGGTGTGAGAAGCTAGGCCGTAATCCTGAATGAAGGTTTGTAATGGCGAATTATGTATGCATGTATAGTGTTCAATTATTTCGGTGTTTCTATGGTGACTTGCGGCGAAAAGGCGTTCAGGATGTTAGAACTGGTCGCTATTTCGTTCATCTCGAACCAAATCCTTAGGGAGGCTTACCTTATCTCATTTTGAGAGAATACAACGGATATTTTCTTTGCCAACATTCCTAAAAACTTGGGGTGGTCTTGCTGGTAATGTGTTCAGAGTTAGTGATTCAAATCCCAGCTCAGGCATCTCAAACAAAATGAAATGGAATTTTCAGCGGCGACTTCCTCTCAGCAGTTTTTGTTGTCAGAAACTCTTAGAGTAAATAAACTGTAATTGAAAAATCTCTCATCTGTCGTTTGGAGTCGACGATAAAACTTTAGGTGCCGCCATTCATGGATACAATTAACAAACACCACATAAGTGATGTGAGAAGCTAGGTTGTAAACCTGACTAAAGGTTTGTAATAACTCGAAATTAATAAATATAACCGACTTTAGTTAGAGAGTTGTTAGAAAGCAGAAGATTCAAAAGCGGACTTTGACCACATGAGTTCCAATTCGATTGTATTTGTTTCTTAACAACGAAATCATTATTTAACTGAAGACTGTAACGGAGGGATAACCATAAACTGTGCAACCGACACTAGTTTCTCGTGATACAATGAAACCGATAACTTTGTGTCATAAGTAGAATATACACGTGAAATATTACGTTTGTTTTTTTTATCGATACCTACTGAGAATACTTTAAAGAATTTTTAATGAGATGCGCCACGTCATGTGCTGCTTAAACACTTAATCGTCTGCCTGCATTAAATATGAATTATTTTACTTCTGCTCACGGTTCGTTAAGGTTTGACTTTGTTGTTGCTGTTGTTGTTTTTTATTATTATTAATAATTAATTAATTAATTCATTATATTATTAAAAATTCTGTTTTATTTAAACATGTTTATGGACAATTGCCTCATAAGTATGTCGCAGCCAGCCAACTTAATGATACGTCTTGTGAAAATCAATAATCATGGCTGTGTGATTGTGTTTAAACATTTACGTTTTTCAAGGGCGGTATTTAAAATTAATAAAAATATTAAAAAATTAATAATAAAAAGTTTAAAAATGATAGGTACACGCACATCTAGTTTAGATTGTTTGAAGGAAGTTTCAATGTGTCAAGAAAATCCCCAGGAGAAAGTCCAGTTTCATTACTGGGTTGTAAGCAGTTGCGAAAGAAAGTTTACAATGCAACAAAGTTGGAAAAATTTTATTGAAGGCGATATCTTTGCAGCAGGCTTCTGGAAAATAGTCTGCGAGAAACGAATTGCCATGAACAAGTCTTCTCAAAACTGTGACTCGAAGAGAAAAGCGTTTAATAGAGGTCCTTTGCCAAAAAATAATTTAATGGAGGTAAGAGGCCCGGCTTGTTGCTACTTTGAAGCACCCGCGATATCCTGATAACCCTGAGCACCCTTACGACATGAATACAAAACTATTGCGGGAATAGATCAGGGGGTATTGCTGCACTTACTAACCTCCACTAACCACTGCAGCTTGGCAGTCCGCAACTCTCGATAATCATAAAAACATTTTTCCAAATTGTGTCTCTTGTGAGTATTAATGGAAGCTAATGCGGTTAGGTCGTTCAGGCCACCTCACCAACGTATAGAAAACAGGCTAAAGTAACGTGTCGTACATGCATTCAGTAGTCAACTGCTTTTTTTATTTTCTATTTAGTAACTTGTAACCCATTAACACTATTTCAGTGTTGGATGGTGCTCTCTTTCTAGAATCACCGAATAAGTATTATGCTAGAAGGCAATCCAGTTGAATACGCTGAATTATATATTCTCCGCATGATTGTCGTTTGCCTCAAAGAGTCCTTTGACCCAATGTAAATAAAGTTCTTGTTTATCTTTCCTGCAAGGCCCCTATATTTTCTGTCGATAAAGCTTAGTCTGTCCAAAACTCGTTCGCCAAACAGTTGCCAGACATTCTGTTTGTCATTCGATTAGCACATCTTGGCAATCCATGATGTTTTTTGGTGTATCCGTTGCCATCGAATGTTACGTGTACCGTAAGAATGTCTATTAATCAGTTGTCAGTTGATCGGATAATAAAGTTCTTACTTATCTATCTCGGATATTGCTGCACCTTGCATGTTAGAAAGCCGGCTAAGCTGTTCAGTGTGTCTTATCTATCGGCATCTATCACAATGCCTCTACGTATGCTACTACAAGTACGCAACACAGTAGCCGCTTTATTAACATGTGTTATGTACCGCCTTCAGTAGTCCTTTGTGCCCGTATCTATCAAATGCCTCTTTGGACGCTAGTACGCATAAGCAGTAGCCTTTTAATGCAGAGTACCTATGAACCTGGGTTATGTGCCGCGTACAATGGTCCTTCGTGCCCAATATTGTTGCTGTGTAAGTAGGCCACAAACATTGACAGAAGCCGCCTTTGTAAAGTGTAAGCTGCAATGTGTTATTGTGCATCGTCTTCCACAATAATGGTCCATATACAGAGCTTTGCAGGATGCCATCGGTGTACCTCTCTGTATTTTTTTTTATCGTTTTTGTTAATCATTCTGATGGGCGTGATAAAAAAAAAATTTTCTAACTGAAGAGACTGTCTCTACTTGTGCAGAACATTGTGTAGAAATTTGGAAGAGGGAGCAACGATCTGATTACACACATAAAGTCCTTATGGTAACACTTGCAGGCACTTAATTGCCGCTCGCTTTAGCTTTAAAAAAGAACTCCTGGTATTTAATTGCAATTTAATTGTTGCCCCTCTCAGTGAACATACTTCAGGTTTGAATTGCTTATCGGCGTATGCATACCGAAAAGCCATTTCTAATGTTTATTTAAATTTAATTAATTTACAACAACAACAACAACAATAAACAATTATTTTTCTTTCTTTCTTTCAACTATGTACTCTATTCTGTTTCTTTCTATTTCAGCTTTGACTAGAACTGATGCTCCCTTTTCTTAAACACGCACATACTCACGTAAGACACAGAAAACTTCATCTGCATCATAATCACGGCATGAGAAAGACAGTCAACTCAAGTAAAAACAGCAAACAGAGACAGTCATACTCATATCGAAATGATGGTGGCAGACAGTCAGTTAGTCAACCAGGTAAACTCTTTATAGAACGGATTTTAGCACAGCTTCCGTTTCCTAAAAGACACAGTTAAACTCCTACAGAGACCTGTTAGATGTTGATGTGATATGAGCATCATCAACAGCATCAAAGCCAGCAAATAGAGGGAAACTTGTTTCCCTTTTTAACGTTCAAGACAAGTTACTGTAGCAGCATGCAAGTACACCACCTGGATGCGTTTGTGATAGCGTGTTGAAGCCAAAGCCTTTATAGAAGACGGAGACATTGATACCCAGCTAAAGAAAATGGATTTTAAAACCAATACACGACTACATGGCAGTAGAAAGTAAGAAAAATCAAAAAGAAATTATTCCAGCAAATAAATGACGGTTGGAAAAGGAAGAGCCTCAAAAGAAACGTCAACAGAAGAAGAACTATGTTGCAATACAAAGAGTAACGACGAGTGCAAATACTGCTGTTGCCTACAGTTTCAAACGGGAGTTAAAGACGCAATATAAGCATGTCACCGGAAGGAAATGCTGCTACTTCATCTTTAACTTTCGCCTATCATTTGATAATTTAAATGCCAAGAAATTCAGTCACAGAAGAAAGACAGACTGCTAGAGAAAATGTATAAAAAAAATGAGAAACTAAAATGAAGTCTATTCGATATTAAATAGAGAAGAAGTTATGCAAGGATAAATAGCAGGCATAAATAGTGGGTATAAATTACACAACAACCGCTGGTAATGCAGAAAGTCTGCGAAATATTGGAGTTGGTTTTGGAGCCAAGTGAAGTACTCTGTGGTTGACTGATATTTTTGAAAGGTGAGTCTAAGTACACGTTTTGTTTAAATAAAATATATCGTTGTCAACTAAATTAATTAGAAAATTCTTGTTATCGAAAAATTTTCTATGAAAGATTTTTGTTGTCGACAGATTTCCTATAAAAGATTCTTGTTATTGAAAGATATTCTATAAACGATTCTTATTATCGAAAGATTTACTACAAACAATTTTTGTTATCGAAAGATTTTCCAAAGAAAAGTGTTGTTATCGAAAGATTTTCTATGAAAAATTCTTGTTAACTAAAAATTTTCTATGACAAAAAATCCTTCTTTTTTCGAAAAATTTTGTATAGAATATTTCTGCTATTGAAAAATTTATTTTAAAAGATTTTTGTTATCGAAAGAATTTTTATAGAAAATTCTTGTTATCGAAAGATTTTTTATAGAAAATTCTTGTTATCGAAAGATTTTCTATAGAAAATTCTTGTTATCGAAAGATTTTCTATAGAAAATTCTTGTTATCGAAAGATTTTCTATAGAAAATTCTTGTTATCGAAAGATTTTCTATAGAAAATTCTTGTTATCGAAAGATTTTCTATAGAAAATTCTTGTTATCGAAAGATTTTCTATAGAAAATTCTTGTTATCGAAAGAATTTCTATAGAAAATTCTTGTTATCGAAAGAATTTCTATATAAGGCTCTTGTTATCGAAAGAATTTCTATATAAGGCTCTTGTTATCGAAAAATTTTTCTGTTGACGATTCTTTTTATCAAAAAATTTTCTTTAGAGATTCTTGTTATCGAAAAATTTTCTATAGATAATTCTTGGTATCGAAAAATTTTTATAGAAAATTGTTGTTATCGAATAATTTTTGCTGGAGAAAGGCAAGCCCTTACTGTATATGTATCCATACTTGAATAGTAGTGTACAGTTTATATGACAAAAAAATTTAACGTCCCAGGTCTGAGGAATAAATTGGATAGCAAGCGTACCAACTTCTTGAATTGAACCGCAGGGACATGTCCGTCCTTGCAAATATTCAAATGGCTCACGGTATAAACGACATCTGCGAAGATTGTAAATCGCTTGAGGAAGAAGAGATTATTTACATGGCTGATGCTATTAAATACTGAAACGTTCCTAGTTTAACTTTATTTTTGTTTGATTGGATCCTGATTGCGGTCATGTCTCAACTACCAATTTTCTCAAAATTATTTACTATTCTTCCAACAATGAAAGGCGATATCCTGAGCTTGATGTGTCAAAGATTTAATTTCTAAATGAGCCCAAGGATATTATAGAGAAAGTGGCTATACACTGCCATAGGATTAAGAGTTTTATTTGCAGCTTAGGAGAATTACTTTGAAGACAGCAAACATTTTATTGATGACGAATTAAAAATTATTTAAGAATGAACGCCACATAAAAGGATAATTCAGCACATATCGTTTAAGGTATAAAAATGCATAAATTATAGAAGAAAATACACGATATTTACGTTATTTTCAGTTGCAATATGTATTTACCTTTTCCTTCTTGCACACCTTTTATTAACACATAATTGCTTACAATGAAAAAAAGAGGAAAAGGAGTAAAAAAAAACATCTCAATTACATGTGATTTAAAACCGTCTCTCTATCAGCTCAATTTAGAAATAATTTTTCTTTTTTTTCTACATTTCCTCTCTCTTTTATGTCTTTCAATAGCTCAACATAAGTTTTCTGTAAATTTACACACACATACACACATTTCATAAAAAAAAGAAAGAGAACAGGAACAAATTTTGCCAAGAATTCTACAATTTTCTTCGTTTATTTTTTGTTTTTTTTTGGAACATTACTGCTGCCAAAGCAGCAGATGCCTGCAAGTCATGATTTTATTAAAACATATTCTTTGCATTGCAACAACAACAACAAGAACAACAACAGCAACACGACTAACCAAACAACCACCACTATTACCATCACCGTTAACAATCAAACATTTTCAAACATGTTCTGTAATTCACACACCAATACACCAATAGGTGTATTTGTGTATTAAATAGAGAATAATTTGTATGTGTTTGTATTAGTAACTGTCTGCTTGCATGTATGCATGTGTACATACATGTGTAATGATAACTCTTCTACAAAAACAAATTTTTACAATTTTTAACACTTTCTGTAGCAGATGTTCAACCAATTTATGCTGTACCTTCTCTACTTATTTCTTCATTCACTCTCACACTCTCTCAACCGCTCTCCCATGTCTTTTTCTTTCATGGTCTGATTGGTTTCATTGAGGGGATATTTTTTTTTCCTCTGTGTGTATAACAAACACCTACACGTACACTTGTATTTATATCATAAGCGTGTAAAAGCCTGGAGTCTTAAAATCGCATAGAAATCCTACAACTATTGCAGTACATACCGGGTTTTGATTGATTCTTCTACTTTTTAAAAAAGCCCTGCGGCAAAAAGGGGATTTCTAAAATGCAAAAACAAAAAAATACAGAAATAGAAACAGAACAAAATCTCACAGCAAATAGAGGCAGAGAGAGGGAGGCAGAAATAGTTAAAGTTTTGTGTGTAACCAAGTGCAACAAAAAAGTGAAAAAGAAAAGGAAGCCAGAGTTAAAACTCCTTTAGGGTTTAAATGAAAACGATAACCGACGTGTTTAGGAGTTAAGAGATGAATATTTAGAAAATATTACATTAAATTGAAGAAAAATGTTGCCTGTATTACAAACCCAAAGATAAGAGTATTCTACAGCTGGTGTAAATGGCCAGGTCGACATGTAGAAGAACCTATACAATAGCAACGAAAATGTTCTGTATGATCTTAATTTTATCGACATACAATGTATTTATATTGTCGAGAAATTTTCCGCAGAAAGTTATCGTTATCGAAAATTATTGCTATCGAAAAATATGCTACACCAAATTTTTTTAATAGAAAACTATTGTTATCGAATAAATTTCAATAGAAAACTATTGTTATCGAATAAATTTCAATAGAAAATTATTGTTATCGAAATATTTTCTACAGAAGATTATTGTTATCGAAATATTTTCTACAGAACATTATTGTTATCGAAATATTGTCTATAAAAGATTATTGTTATCGAAATATTTTCTATAGAAAATTATTGTTATCGAAATATTTTCTGTAGAAAATTATTGTTATCGAAATATTTTCTATAGAAATATTTTCTATAGAAATTTATCGTTATCGAAATATTTTCTACAGAACATTATTGTTATCGAAATATATCCTATTAAAAATTATTGTTATCGAAATATTTTCTATAGGCAATTATTGTTATCGAAATATTTTCTATAGGCAATTATTGTTATCGAAATATTTTCTATAGAAAATTATTGTTATCGAAATATTTTCTATAGAAAATTATAGTTATCGAAATATTTTTTTGTTGAAAACTGTTGTTATCGAAACATGTTTTTATAAAAAATTGTTGTTATCGAAATATTTTCTATAGAAAACTATTGTTATCGAAATATTTTGTATAGAAAATTATTGTTATCGAAATATTTTCTATAGAAAATTGTTATCGAATTAAAAAACTGTTATCGAAATATTTTCTATAAAAAATTGTTATCGAAATATTTTTTGTAGAATACTGTTGTTATGGAAATATTTTCTATAGAAAATGTTTATCGAAATATTATATTATTATATAGAAAATTGTTGTAATAGTAAATTTTAGAATATAAAATTGTGTTGTTATCGAAATATTTTCTATAGAAAATTATTGTTATCGAATAAATTTCTGTGTTAAATATATTATGAAATTGGTTGAAAAGATAAAATATCACATCTGACTGGAAAGCTGAAATGCAACAAACTAGACCTCAAAGGCAGTATATTCTACTTTGTAAGAAGCTAAACATGTTGCAAGCATAACAAGGAAATTGAGAATAAATTACACCACAATTTCATGTTGAAATTGAGAGAAGTTTTTTGTTTCTTCTTTGATATTTCCATACCAACTATATTCCAAACAATTTGAACACATGTTTGTGATAAATAGTCAAAAGTATGCTTTGCTAACAAAACAGGAAAAAAAGAAAAGAAGAAAGAGAGAGAGAAAATTTAATAAAAAAAATTAATCATTCAGAAATAATTTTCAGAGAAAATTGCTTTATAATTAGAAGAGTGAACAACATTAATTCCATTAAACGAATGGGGAAGAGAAACTTGTTACGCGTTGCTACACAAGCAGTACACACGAACAGTGCACTGTTTGTAAACAGTAAAACGGTAACGATAATAAATATCAAAGTATTTAAATGTACATTTTCATTTCCGTTTCCGTTTTGCAAACGAGGAGATTAGTCACATTAAGAAACAAATACACACAAACACACACACCGTTAGACACTTTAAACATTGAATTTTTTTTGTTGTTTATATTCTTTGTTATTGTCGATGTTGTTGTTGTTAAATTTATATTTCCTTTTCTCGTTTGATGGCAAAAAGTCATCCAGCAACAAATGAGCTTTAAACTGTTGCAACTTCATGAACAACAATGGCAGATGGGAGAAGTATGAAGGAGCAAGGAAGGGATGAATGAGAAGGAAGGGAGGTTGAAAGGTAGATTGTTGGAAAATATAATTTATTTCTTAAGCAATTTAACGTTATTTAGTAATTAAAACAACATTGTCATCGTCATCGTCATCTTCATCGTCATCTACTGTAACAGTAACAACAACAACATCCTCATCATGATGCCTTGCTCGCTGTCACAGCCAGTTTGCTTGGGGTTTGGTGATTGAAAAATTAAACGAAATTTAAATTCAATTTGTAACGCATTTTGCAAAACTAGAAATCTAATGAAACCAACAAGAATTAAAAAAGTGAAAAAAAAACTGAAACAGATTGAAAAATAAAAGAAGCAGGAAACCGGAAACCGGAAAGACAAATCAACAAGAGAACAATTTGATTATGAAACTGCAAAGGATTTTTTTTCCTTTTAAATGTAACATGAGAAAGAGAGAAGGAGAGAGAGGTAGAGAGGTAGAGAGAGAGACATTTTTAAATTATTTTTTAATTTATGCTTTTGTTGTTTGTATTATAAATTACTTGAGTTATTAAACTTATGAACCTGATTGTTTAATTACAACTGGAATGAATAACGCGTTAAGGACAGCAAAGAAAAAGTCATTAAAACAACAAATTAATGGGAAACGTTTTAGAAACAACAATACAAACAAACAATTGAAAATGAAAGAAAAGAAAAAAAGGGAAAATTATTTCTTCGTCTTAAAATTTCATTTATTTTGCAATTGAAGGTCAATTCAGGTTATTAAAGGCATTATCAAGCAAATGAATACGGAGCGGAAATTATAATTCCTGGCATAAGATCTTTAATCCAGGCATTATAAGCTAAACTTTCAGAAGGATGATCCATTTAATGCATAATTAAGCTTCACGCATTTAAGAGCATTTTTTTCCGTAAAGTATGCCACCATAAACAGGAGTGCTCCCGTCTGCTGCTCTAATCTAGGGAGTGAATATTCTGGCATGACTATGCAGATAACGTGGTTGTAGCAATTACAGTCAATGAGCCAGAGAAAATTAACACACACACTCAACGTGGGTGATGTGAGAAACTAGGTTGTAATCCTGACTAAAGGGTCGTAATGACCAAATAAGTAAGAAAAGTGGCGATTAGAATGAGAGTGTTTATATCACATCTAGAATTTACTAAGAATGACTGAAATGCCTCAGATGGATTCCGAGAGGAGCGAACGTTGGAGATATTAAGAAAGCTGAAGTGTTTGTAAAGGATGGCACAGAAGAAAATCGATTGAAATCTAACGTGAGATTGGTATCCCTCTGCGGAGGTGCAGGATCTCATGCAAGTTTTACTTATTTTCACATAAAAGATGAGATCTGTACATCTCTGTGTCTTCATCCATAATGGGCGTAATATGAACGAAATTTATGTTAGCCAGAGTCCATCGTATGTACCTCCGTACATCAGCATGTACAAGACCGGAATATGGGAATACCTTACAACAACTTCTATAGAAGATGTTATGATGAGTAAGAAAATCAGACGACAAAACATCTTTTCTATCGTTATACGATACTTGGCAACCTCAGACCAACGATTCTTTGGCACCCAGAATTTATTGATATCGTAGAACTCAAGCCATGTTTGAGTTTCTATTACGAATACGTTCAGATTCCTTTTGACATCATTCGCCGCTCCTTATGTGTATGGGATAGATGGTAATGATCTTAACATTAGTTCTTCATTCCATACCCTATCAGACAAGGGCGACTAGCCTAATAAGAGGGCTGACGCTTTTCTTATTGAATTTATGATACGATGAAGTGATACTGTGTTACTGTATCACAGCAAAAGGTTGGTCTGAAGGCGATAGAGTTAGTGCAGGAGGTTCAATTGGAATAGGATATATAAAATGCAATTGCCATCTCAGAACAAAATAAGATACACAGATAAGTTTCAATTGAATATTTTGTTGAGACATTATAATGCCACAAAAAAAAAAAAACAAAAAAAAAACAGGCAAATCTGGCACGATATGAGTGTGGGAAGAAGAAAATTTGCTTTAAATCAGACAACGAGACGTTGATTACTCTCCAAATATATTACCCAGAAGGGTAATACATATCAGCTAAAACTTCTTTCATTTGCTATTAAATGTGTTTTCTTTCAGGCAGTTGGTAAAAAAATCGATTTAAAACTGCCTTCAGCGCAATACCCGAGTCTTTCTTGGATCTCCCATTCATACCTGGTACCTTTTAGCCTCAAATGCAATATTCAAAGTTAATAATTTTCTCTTCTCGTCATTCCTGTTACCATAAACGAGTGTCTATCTACTTCCATTTCTTCCAAATTCTGCTATCTGGCTGGTAGAACTAATAGAAACTCAGTTGGCTCTTCGATGGTTATAGAAAAATCGCAACAAGTCCTTAAAGCAAGAATGTCAGAATTACGATTTTCAACTCAAACATTAGATCAACACTTTCGTATGTCTGTGGAAGCTCGAACTGCTCACCAAGGATTCTTAAGGCTTTACGGGTGTTTACTATAATTTGCTTGTGAGGAATTCTAATAATTACTTTACCCAACACAATGTTAAATAGTACGTGTATGGGAACACCGAAGTCGCCGTAGTTTAGTAGGTAGTGTGCTCAACTGCCAGACCCACTTGGCCCAAGATGGATAGGAGACATACCAACCAGCTATTCAAACTCGATTGTAAGGTCATCTCGATCACAGTGGCCATGCTCAGAGGTCACTGCGTTATGAGAAGACATGCGATTTTTGCCGTATTTGTGGGTCTGCTGAAGGAGAGGAAACTGTTATACACTTTCTTTGCCAATGCTCATATATCACGAGGCACAGATTTATGTTATTTTGGCTCTCCATTCTTTTGGCAGCTTACGTGAGCTATCATCCATTGGTATTAAGGATATAACTTCTTTCGCAAAACTTTCCGGCAGGTTTCCAGCTTTGGCGAGTCGCACTTTAATTTCCTGTGGAGTTACCGTACCTCAGTTGTTGCTAACGCCAAAGCGAGCAACCTAAGTCGTAAAGAAAAACTCCGTTTGATCGACTATTCCTAAGAAAGCAATTGTTGAGTTCATTGCTCTCCTGCTCTTATGATTTTCTGAAATGAAATTTTTCTTAAAGTTTTTAAAACATTTTCATTAACTCTGCAGACCAACAGACAGACATAAGTGGAGAGTGAGTCGGTGGGTTCTCGTTGATTCACACAATTAAGAGGCCTTAAATTTAGCATAGTGAGTAGGCAAATATTAAATTCCATAATTGCCTGTAATTAGTTGCGTATTTTCAGTATATGCAGTTTTGTCTTACATTCTCTCTCTGCCTCTGTCTCACTTTATCGTTTCGTTTACAAAATTTAAATTTTATTTGCGGGTAACCATGTGTGTGTGTGAGAGAGTGTATTTGCAAATTTCATATCGACCGCATTACGTATGGTCGACCACAAATATTTGCATTACTTGCGGTTATTAGTAATGCGCTCAGGTGTAGCGGCGTATAGGCGTATAATGTTGCAACCAAAAAAAAAAATCAAAGAAAACCGTGGTAGATGCAGATGTTGCTGTTGTAGTTGTAGTTGTGACCGCCAGGTATCGCCGATTTTAATGCGACTGTTGATGTTGCAAGTATTAACAGCAATTAGAACAATCAGAAATGCCTTCTGGCTGCCAGCCAGCGTGTAGTGTGTGTTGCAAACCAGACAAACATATCAATACACAAAGGATAGACATACATACATATGTATATTGTAAACGTTTTAATGGGGATTTGTTTTTTAAATCTCTAGAAATACGACTCTTTTGTTAACGTATTACCAAGCAAGCACAAGGATTTTCGCCTTTAAAATTTCAAATTTTCCAGCCTCACTTTAAAAATCATTTGCTTGTTGTTGTTGGCTTTAAAACTGCTCCTGTTGCTAATGCCAATGCGGCAGTTGCCATTGCTGTTGCTGCTATAGTTGGAGTTTGGTTGAATCATTATCATAATTTATACGGCTTTAGAATGTTGCCTGATTATAGGCTTTTGATGATGTTGTCTGCTCTGTTTGTCTAATTGCTTGAGTGTATATATATCTGTAACTGTGTATGTACATATGTATGTATACAGTTATGTGTATGTGTATGCGGGTATTTAAGCAAGAGACTCGTCTCTAATTATTATAAATAAAATACCGTTATAATGTCTAAAAGATAACCAAACTAAAATGATAAGTTTAGTTCTGTCTTGTGTTACTTACTTACCTCTCTTACGGTGTAATTATAACAGTGCCTGCCTTCCAACTCTTTAAGACCCCTTCCTCCCCTCCACTCAGTGTTAAGGTTTTCAACGTAAATTGCAAATTAATTTTTATGCTCATTTACACTGGTGGCTGGCTGTAATTAGAATTTATGCCTTTAAGATTGACTGGCATCATTTGAAAATTGAATATTAATTCGTGTTAAAAAAAAAGAAGGAAACAAGGCCCATTTGAAGCAGAACAGCTGCTTATATTACAGATAATCGGTGAAGCAGTTGTCGATTACTCTGCTGTATTTATACTTTGTTGAGTTAAAAGCATTTTTTAAAGGCCTGAGACCTGCTTAACTGCATTCAGCGGTCTGGTGTAGTTTCCCTCTCTCGAGGCACTTGGTGGCGGCATTTGTATGGAATTTTTCGAAAAGAAGAACGTTTCTTCCTTGCGACATCAAATACACTCGTCCTTCAAATAGTTAAAGAAATTGTCTTTTGTGCAGTCGATGAGGTGTTTGTTTGGTGTGTGAAACTAGGTTGTAATCGCGACCAAAGGGTTGTAATAACCGATTAAGTAAGTAACGCCATTATTCTGAGATGATGGTCACGGGCGTATGACAGATATCATCAAGAAAAAACCGGTTCAACAAGACTTCTTCAATACTCCAAACCAGTCAACCGAATAGACGCCAAATTCCGAAGTTGACTTGATCTTTAAGCAGACACAAAACGAAAAGATGGCAAATACTAGACATAAAATTCTAAAAATTCTCTGAGTTTTAAAAGCTCTAAAGCCATTAGCAGAATATTGTTGAACCAAACGCCCATTATGCCCAACTGCTGGGAGGAGGGTGTGATTGCTGAGGCCTACAAGGAGAGACCTAAGGCCGCTGGCGTGTGTTGTTAACAAAGTGTAAAAAATCACACAGCACTGCAGCTTATTCGCCAAAAAGAAACCAGCAGGACTCAAGTCAGGAAGGTATTGTATAGATTACAGAACAACTTACTTACTTACTTACTTAATTGGCCATTAACAACCCGTTTAACGGATTTCGGCATGCCGCAACACATCCTTCCAGGCGCCTCTGCTTCTTGCGCGCCTATGCCAGTTGCTCACACCAATCGATGACAGAGATTCCCCGATTTGGTCCTTCCAACGCAGACAAGGTTGTCTTCTTGGACGGTTTCCTCAGATCTCCGCATCAAATACCCGTCTCGCCGGAGCATCCACCTCCATTCGAACGACATGTCCGATCTCTACTACTCAATTACCTATTGAGACCATATAACACCTGTTACCAAGGGGATCTCCAGACTGACATCATTTTTCGTGGTAACGGCGGAGATAAGATAAATAAATTCTTTGACTGTATCGAAAGTATAGTTATCGGCCGTAATCTGAGTAGAGTTATTTGTTTCAATCTCTGAAAAAGTCTCTTAAAACTGAGAATTTTAATTTTTTCCAGGGGGCATGCGGTAAGCGATAGTTGGATCAGTTCTTCGCTGAAAGAAACCCAGAAGTTATACTCTGATGGGTGCAACCATTGCAGTGACCAATTTCTTTCTCTTCCCTGGTTTTTTTTCTTTTTGTGGAACTTGGTCAGTACAGGGACTACGTTCACCTCGTGGCATTGCAACGGGCGGCTATGCGTGCTCAAGTGAGTTTTTGATATCAGAGCTATCACTCCAACCTAACCTAACCCTAACCTACATATCTCTGATGGAATAATGCAATGCTGTTACCGAGTAAAACGGCATGTGTAAGAAACATTATAACAAACATAACCACACTTTTCTGTAAACCTAACCTAACATTATATAAAATCAAAAAGAAATATAAATCGAAAGTACATTCCATACCATATGACGTCAATAATTATGATTTTTATAATACAACGATATTGGTTGATATTAAATGACACAACTTTACATGGCACAATCTCTCTCTCCACACACATGATTCGTAATCTAAATGGCAATAACTGATGCTGATGCTGATTCTGATGCAGCAAATCAAATTTAAAAGCAACTTGAGTGTCTGGTAAGTTGGCATAACTATTAGGGATGCCTTCATCACATCAGTTGGTAATGTTGTATGAATTTTTATGAAATTTCTATAACTCGTTACCACCCTAATATGTCCATCTAAGACATGGTGGATGGAGTTTGATAAAACGTTTCTTATTATTGTCAGTTATTTAAGAATTTCCTATAATTTCCAGTTAAAGTGCTTGTGCTTGTGTGTATATGTGTAAGTGTGCCTGTATGCCTGTATGTGCTTGTGTGTGTGTTTACTGAGTGCATGTAATTTTGTTTAATGATGTCAAGAATGTGTAATAAAGTGTTTACTTGTATGCATGAATGACCAGCAGTGAGATGGTGATTATGATGGTGCTGGTGATATACAATATAAACCAATAAAGTGCGTGCTTAGATAAGCTACTTAAATTAAAACATCCCAGTCTACAATATCCTTAACATCCTGCTTGTCTACTCGGTCTGTTATTCTGTCTGCTTGTCTGTGTGTCTACTTTGTTTCTTAATACACACACATAGATACTTAGAATTGCTTATGCACTCAATAACCACTTATTACGTTGCGATATCATTATCTTCATACTTCATATGGACACCCAAAGAGCATTGGCTACTCTATGCTGTAGAAAGTTTGTTTTACTCTTCTTCTCTCTGTCTGTCTCCCTCTCGCTCTCTCTCGTCCTGTGTGTATATAAAGTTATACTGTAACATTATGCTGGAAATTTCTCCCTGGGGTGTAGTAAATATTAAATTTAATATTTGATTCTCCTTTATTGCCTCCTCTCCTTCGCCTCCGCCTCTCGCATTTATTAATTCATGGAATTCAGATTAATTTACTGGATATTTTGGTGCAAATGTTTACGAATGCCGGAAAATATGACAATTTGGTCGAATAAATGCCAGAAATTATTGAATCTGAACGCGATTAACATTTAATACGTCGAGAGTAAATGAATCGATTGCTGCAGATGGCCAGCTGTGGCTAGAGGAAAAGAAATCAAAATAAGACACGCTGATAAGGTTCAATTGAATATTTTGTTGAGACATTATAAGGCCACACAAATTTGCTTTAAATCAGACAAGATATCTTGGTTAGGTCGGAGTGGTAGCTCTGATATCACAAAGCTCACTTGAGCACGCATAGCGGCCCCTTGTGACGCCACGGGTGAAATCAGTCCCTGTACTGACCAAGTTCCACCAAAATCAGGGAAGAGGAAGAAGTTGGTCAGCACAAGGGCTGCACAGACAAGATGCTATCTTAAGAAACAATTGCAACGAGATGCTGATAACTGCTTTGTAAAACGTAGGAGCTTAACCTTCTTTCATTTGTCATTCAATGCGTTTTCTTTCAGGCAAGAAATCGATTTAGAATTGCCTTAAGCGCAATACCCAAGTCTTTGTTTGATCTACTGTTCATAACTGATACCTTTTAGCCTCAAATGCAATATTCAAAGTTAGTAATTTTCTCTTCCCGTCATTCCTGTTACCATAAACGAGTGTCTATTTACTTCCATTTCTTCCAAATTCTGCAATTTGGATGGCAGAACTAATAGGAACTCAGTTGGCTCTTCAATGGTTATAGAAAACTCGCATCAAGTCTTTAAAGCAAGTATTTGAATGCAAGTATTTACACCGAATGTCATCATTACGATCTTCAACTCAAACATCAGATCAATACTTAGGTACGTCTCTGGAAGATTGAACTGCTCACCAAGGGTTCTTATGGCTTTACGAATGTTTACTATGATTTGCTTGTAAGGAATTCTGATAATTTCTAGACCGAACACAATGCTAAATAGTACGTGTGTGGGAAAACCGAAGTCGCCATAGTATAGTAGGTAGTGTGCTCAATTGCCAGGCTCACTTGGCCCAAGATGTATATGAGACGTACCAACCAACTATTCAAAATTGATCGTAAGGTCGTCTCGATCACAGTGCCCATGCATACAGGTCACTGCATTATGAGACGACATGCGGATAGATTGCAGCTCTCTTCGAACGACTACTGTCTAGGCTATGGGTCTGCTGCAGAAGAGGAAACTTTAATAGGCTTTCTTTGCCAATGCTTGTTTCTCGCGAGGCACAGATTTAGTTTATTTGGCTCTCCATTTTTTTGTCAGCTTACGGGAGCTATCATCCATTGATATCAAGGATCAAGGATCAAGCTTCAATCATATAACTTTCAGACTGGTTTCCAGCTTAGGGGAGTCGCACTTTTAGTGTAGAACTCCCGCATTAATCAGATTCTTCTATGAGTTCGGTTTAATTTGGTTAGTACGGGAACTGTACTTACCCGTGGCATCCCAATGGGCTGATATGCGTGCTTAAGTGAGCTTTTGGTCTCAAAGCTAACCTAGTAGGTAGTGTGTTGGCTTATTAGACGAGAGCCCATGGTTGAACAAAATATGAAGAAAAAATTATTCTTTTGGCGCCTTTCTCTCAGTTCTCGTCGGGTAAAAACTCTGAGAAATAAAATTGCCATGAAAAGTTTCTTAAAATCTATCGTTCAGAGTCGCCGTTGTTATATTGTGGACCCCATCAGTCATGGATAAAATTAATACACATAACATGGGTCGTGTAAGAACCTAGATTGTAATCATGACTAAAGGGTTGCAGTGATCACAACACCAGAGAAATAAAGAGAGAGAGAGAGAGAGAAATCAGTAGAAGAGTATGCAATTAAATGAAACATACACAACAAATAATTGAAAGCCTTAAGGTAGCTGCCAAATTAAAAATCCTACCCATACTTGGAGGAGACAGTTCTACAAAAAGATTGTCAAGACAGCAATGAGTACATAAACTTGAAGATCATTTGTTGATTCTTGTGGCCCTCACAGGAGCTAAGACAGTCCTACTCAATATAGGATTCCCCAAGGATTCGTGTCAGCATCAGAGTGTGTTCGATTTCCTTTCTTATCGCTGTGGTTGATGGCATTTCATAAATTTCTTCCCTCTTATGTAAGTATTATTTTCAGTTGCTAAATAACTGCCATTTGAAATATTGCCAACATGAGATTAATTTTTAGAAAAATATGAGGAAAAAAGGCCCTCATGTCCTTGTGACATTAAAAGTATGCCACACATGTCGCCTTTTATTAGCAAACCTTTTAAGGTCATCATATCGTTTTTCCATACAAATTAGAAAAAAAAAAATAAAAGAAAAACGACACAATTTATCTTAATTAATACGAATACGGTAATATGAAACGAATGAAAACGAAATGTATTACATTTGCAGAGAGAGAGAGAATAAGGTCAGCCAGCAGCTTAAAACATCAGTTAGTTTGTTACACATCCATTGTTAATATAACACGACGTATGAGTAATATTTGCCAACATGTGCCCACGCATATTACTTATACGCTGCGTTGTGTTCACAAAGTGATTAAAAAAATTTGTTTAGAAAAGTTATTCATCAAGAAAATAAATTACAACAGCAATCATACATACATTTCTATTGTCTTCGTTTTTTTTTTTAATTTTTTAATTAAAATTGAAATTCTTGTTTAAGCTTTTATTTCAGGCCTCATGTAATGCATGTAATGAACAGCATATGTTGTATGTTTCAATTTAAACAATTTTTATTGGCCAAATAAACAAAATCATGTTAAGACGCTAAAACAACATGTGATAACAAGAGCTGCTGCTATGGCATACAATTTAAGACGGGGGACAAAAATGAAAATGACACTTTTTAAATTACCTTTCAAGTGCTAATAAGTAGGCATTCCAAACAGCTTTGTTTTGTGTGTGTTTGAAGTGAAAGGAAAAATCTGCTTATGTAAACAAGGCTATAAAACAAATGTGAATACATTTTCTAGGTTCCTTTAAGGAATTTTGCTAATTGATGTTACAGAAAAATTAAAAATGCCCAGCATTACTAATTACATTATATGTTGTATGTTAAAAACATTTAAAATATAGGCTCGTAAATTGCAAATAAAACAAAAATAAATTTGTGTTCAGTTTTAATTAGAATTCTTTATTATTTGCATAATTCTGTGTGCCACTGTTCACAACTTGATGTAAACAACAACAATTGCTTTGTTTGTTATTCCTATGTTTACACTCTTTACATAAACACTAACAATTACTAGGCAATTGTTCGACAGAGTTTTGTAACGCAGATCTTCAAACTACGATTACTCTCTTCAAACGCACCGCGTCTTCACACAAGACTGATTGAACTGCACTATCTGCAGTCGCCTGCTTTGCTTTTTATATGGTAGGGTAAACAGCCAGATGGATGTTCTTGAAGGCGAATATTCATGACTTCGCCTTCTCGAAATCTCTATAAATGTAAACAACGTTGTTTACATTATAAATGTAGTGTTGTTGGTATATTTTTGTTTATTTATTTGCAATTTTTTATGCTGGTGTTTGTTGTTGTATTTTTGTTTACTTGTTTAGTAGTTTTTTACACTGGTGTTTGTTGTTATATTAATCAGTACGATAATTTGTAAACAGGTTTGTTTACTGTAGTGGTTTGTTTTTGTAGCCTTTGTTTATAATTTTAATGTTAAGCGATGCAAAAGCAAAACATCAGTATGGCTGCCTTCCAAAATGTATCAATACAAAGTTTGTATACAGTTTTACTACTGTATATAAACTACTTATGTAGATATGCAAAGTAACCAAACAGTGCATCAACTATAAATCCGATGTCTGATCGCTTTTTGACTGCGTTAAAAATACACATTGACGACGTTTTGAAATAGAATACATTGTATATATTTTGTACAGCGGCATTAACACAAAACAAACATCAAACGCAAAGCAACTAACATATTGGAAGACAGCCTATCTTGATTTTTCATTTTCGTAACAATATTAACAGCTGAGAGGGAAACGTATGAAGCCATTTAGTGTTTATTTTAAATGCAATTAAAATTCAAGAGAATTCCTAGATAAAATTAAAATTCATGCAATATTTGGAGCATTATTAGGATAATGAGCACTTTCTCATCTTTTACAGTATGCTGTGGAATATTCACTCTAGACTGTGGACTTGTTTTCCAAATCTTTCCGCAGGGATTCCACCTCTAATAACTGCTATTTAGTTCTGCATTGTCAATCGTTCGTAATGCAAATATTTTGCAAAGATTTTGCAGCGCCCTATGTAACGCACCGTATGACATATTTTGTCATTCGGATAAATCTTAGTTCCAGTGTTCAATTTCCACTGCCAACCTTGTCTTTGTCTTGAACTTACCTTAAGGGCTTCAATTCCAAGTCAAGTCATATTCCCAATGATTTCGTCAAGGATATCAGCCAACCCTGAAGAGTTTCTGTGACGAATTTCTTTCTAAATTGAGTTTGATTGCTCTTGATGCAATTGAAATGAAATATTTTGTTATTCGTTCCCATATATGTACCTTTTTATAATCACCTGCAATAGTATTGTACAGTGTCGTACTCTGCCTGAGAAAAGAGTTGATTTTCTTCTTCGAACATTTCGATATTTGAGATGAGTTTCGTACTCTGCTAAGGGTAGTATATGTACCGCCAATCACTACTATCATTTGACATGTTTTGAAGACAATGTATTATGCCATATGGCGTCTTAATTGCCCAGAAAGCTAGTCCCAATGTTATGTAACATGCGACAGGGTGTTACAATCCCCACTTGTGTGAAACACTTCTAATACGTTCAAAGAAATGCTGCCATAATTATTGTTCTTAAGGACTTCAAGACTTAAAACTTAAACCCAAACCAGAAGGCTATCAAGATGATTAATAAGAGAATATGAGTATTGAAGAATGAATTATTAAAAGCTGTGGCAAGACTAACCGCAATCTTGAACAGTGTTTTTTCAGCTAATGACCAAGTAAAGACGGAAATATTAAAATTGATATTTTCTGTTGACGTTTGTATATATTAGATCTGTCCAGAAAAAGTATCAGAGCCTCTGTTAGATGCTGCGCCGTTCCAACGTGATGGTTGTCATCATCATACATAGTGGGCCAACGATTGTCAAGTCAATGACTTTAAGGATGCCAGATTAAGTAAAATGAAGGCAACGATATAAAAATAAACTCTCTTCTTACATAGAATATTCCCTGCTTGCTTAAGTGTTTTGAGAGCAAATAATTTGACATACTAAAGAGACTTTGAAATTTATTATTTCCACCAAAAAAATTGGTCAAGGTAGCGCCACTTAATGAGTCTGGACTTTGCACTATGTAATGAAAATATGAAACAGAATAGTGAATAGCAGAACAAATAGGCGGTGAAAAAAACAAAATAATCGAAAATGTAAACAAATGATTATACTGCCACACTTAAATCCTAATGCAACACATGGATTTTACTAGCTATGGGTATGGAAACTCACTTATTAACATACGTATGTATATTTACTTACTTCTACAACACTTCAGTCAGGATTACAACTTTGCTTCTCACACCATCAACAATGTTGTGTGTGTAAGCTTTATTCATGTGTAACAGGACATACATACATACATAATTGGTCATTACAATCCTTCAGTCAGGATCACGACTTAGTTTCTCACACCACTTATTTAATGTAAGTTAATTATATACATGATTGGCGGTTCGTACAGTTTAAAGTCGACTCCGAATGACAGATTTTTGAGAACCTTTTTCATGGGAATTTTATTCGCTCTCAGAGTTATTGCCTGAAATCTGCTGACAGGAAGTCGCCGAAGAAATATTTTTTCGTATTTCATTTTGTTAGAGAAGTCCGGCCTGGAGTTTGTAAACTGGCCTCACGTCTTATAAAACAACACACTACCTACTAGACTACGAAGACTTCGTAACATGAGTAACAGGAATAACAGTTCAATCGACAACTCCAAATCACAGGTTTGTTCAGTTCTTCATGGCAATTTTATTTCATTCTCAGAATTATTGCCAAAGTCGCCAAAAGAAATATTATTTTCAATTTTCTTGTTGTTTGAGATATCTGAGCTGAGGTCTCAACTTAAAAACCAACTCAACTAAGAAGCCAATACACCACTACCTACTACATGAATGCTTAGATGGATTTATAGAGACCTATTCGCTGTCCTTTAATTAATACTTCTCTCGTTTTGATTGCGTTAATCGTTCTATCCAAATTGAACTTTAGCACTATTTTCTTCTATTTTTTTAATACTGTTTTACTAACTCCCAATACATGTAAAAATAATGAAATTCTCTTATAAACTGCATGTGAGAAAATACTCCACCAAACCAAACCAAAAAAATAAATAAAAAGAGTTTCTCTCTTATAAAAAAAACACCTATAAACAAACGCCTAATAGTAGTGTCTACAAAATTTCAAGAGAGAGAGAGAGAGTGTATGTGTGTGTTAAAGAGAGAAATATGTTGTATTGGATTTCCGTTTGTAGTTGTGAAAATGACATTTCCATTAACAGGCGCACAGAAACAAACAACAGTTGAAATTCCATTTTCGTTTTGTTATTGTTTAGCTAAACTAACTGTGCTGAAAAAGAGAGACAGAGAGAGAGAGAGAGGGAGACTGAGAGAAAGAGTTTGTGTGAGTATAAATACTACGCCACATATTATACTATTTGCTTGTGTGTCTGTATGCTTCTTAATAAACAGCCAAATAGAGTAGAGAGTATACATAACACAAATCTACGCACACAACAAGACAATAACAATATGGCGTATAAAATAACAGCAAGTGACAATGGAGAAATAACACTCAGGCCGACACACACCCACAAACACATTCATTACGCCAACATGACACTCTTTCCTTTTTTTTTAGAAGCCACAAAACATAAAAACACAAACTTTCTTTCAAACACGCATGCAAGCATACCATAACATCAGTCATGTATTTATTTGCGTACAAGTTTCATTCACTCTCTCTCGGTCTCTGTCTTTCTTTCTGATGATGATGACGATGATGTTGATGAGTGTGATTGTTTGTTTTGTTGTACAGTACAGAGAGTGTCTGTATGTGTGTGCGTGTGGCATATATTTTGGTTGAGAACTAATTTGTGTTATTGTTTCTTGTTTACGTATGTATGCATGCTTGTATGTATGCGTGTATATTGTGTGTGTGTAAGCATATCTATATTCTTAGGCGTGAGAAATACGAAGAAAATTTCCATTTGTGTTTACGACAATTCAAGTCTCATTTAAAGTGATTGTTTTAATTGTAAAAAACTTTCATGATTTCATTTCAATTGCAGAAATAAATTTCTATTCTGGAAAATTAAAAATGTCACACACTCTCTTTCTCTCTCTGTTGACAATAAAGCCAACAAAATAGATGTATTCTCTTTGAAGGAAATTGTGTCGTTTGTTTTTTCTTGTCTTAAAATAATATTTTAAAGAATTTATTTCGTATGCTTAAGTAAAATATTCTAAGCAAAGAGATGAGTATTTCGGAAATTCTAAAATATTAAAAAAAATATTCTTTCATCACAGTAATCTTGGTGTTAAGCTTGAATTGCAATGATCAATAAAGTAAGTATGTATGTTTGAACAAAATTTCGAAAGCTGTAAAATAGATTGCTTGGTAAAGAAAACGGTTTTATGTAATTAGAAACTGAAAGTAATTATAAAAATTTTTTTTCTCACAGTGTAATTTCAATGTTCGAAATTGATATTTTTCTATTACATTCGAATATTTCTTTATTTCTAGTATATATAATATGCTAAACTATACATGTATGTTAAAAATAGTAAGTTTGATGATGTTCGAAAAATTCGAACTTAATTTCGAAATTTCGAAAATCGATTTTCAGACATTCAGTGGTAGTCTATATTACCTAAAGCTTAAGAAAAAGTTGAAAAATGTTTTTTGAAACTATATTTTCAATGTTCGAAGTACATTTTTGGTTGAAATTTTTTATGATTTTGATTTCAAAATAGGCCTCCAAGCAAAAGAATATATAAGTGACAGAAAGTTTTGCTTTCTATGAACTATAATAATACAATAAAAGCTTAATAAATAGACGCTTAGTTGAGAAAAGTGTGTTGAATTAGGTAGCTTTTCAGAAATAATTATGTTTCTTAAACAGATTTCTTAAAAATCTTCCAATGAGGACAGTTTGTTATTCCTAAATCATGATAATGAAGCCATATTTTCTTAATAATTTTCTAACCACAATGCATTGCAAACAGTGGTCCATTAAGCCAAGCAGCAGAAGCATGTGAAAAGAAAAGCTAAGCTAAGCTGCAACATAAAATGGCAAGAAACATTTGGTATCGGATGAATATTGTGTGGTGAATTTTATTGCTTCGAATATGTCAACACATTTATGGTTTATATGCAACAACAGCTAATAATAGCAACAACAACAAATAAATGCATTATATTAGCATACATACAATACAACATAATGACGATGATAAAGATGATGACGTTGCACCATTTATAACACATGTAAATTATGCCACATGTAACACAGTAACAATAGAAACAAAACAGTATTCGAAAAAGAAAATGCACAACAGCAACAACAACAACAACAACAACAAAATTTGTCACATAAAATTATGCATGATTTCTTAATATGCAACCGTTACAACCGTTGGTTGTTGCATATAAATTTCATTTGTGGCATATTGCAACATAACCTCACATTAGATAAAGTGACACACCAACAAAACCAACAAAATTTCTTTCTCTCTCTCTTATACAACAGCTCGCTGCTTCTCTTTTTTTTTGCATTTTTGGAAGCAAATGGCTTTCAACAAATTCTTACTACAAATTGTTGCATGTTTTCATATAAAATTTCTCGAAAAGAAAACAAACGAAAAAAAAACGAAGAAAACCAACAAAATAATGTGAGAATATGTGTCAGCTAAACGTTTCATTTATAAATTTCATCTTCATGCACATGTGTTGCATGCATCACATTATTAGTGGCAAGTAAGCATAAGCATAAGAACAAAACTATGCAACAACACATGGATGGAAGAAACTCTATAATGTTGAGTGTCAAGTAATGAATTAAACTTCTGTGGATACTCTTTTAAAGTCAAACCACCATTTATGCGTATATGTGTATGCATTAACGGGTATATGTGTGTGTGTTTGTGTGTGTCTTTACTAGGAAGGCAAAGTATAGTGTTGGCCATTAATCTTCTTTAGCAAGAAATTTATGGAAGTCTTTAATGCTACAATGGCCTGCATTTGCCGTTATTGTTGTAACTCTTTCCTTCTCTCTCTCCGTCTCTCTCTCTCTGTGTGTGAGTCACACATAGACTAAGTTTTCGTGCCTTATTACGTGCAAATTGTTTCGCTGGCAATAAAAGCCTGTTTTTTTCGATTTTTCTTCTTCTGATATTCCCTTAATAGGCCTTCAATGGCAGAGAAAAAATGAAAAAAAATGAGGAAAGAAAAATTGGTTTTTAATAAACATTGCCTTTCAAACAATTTTTTTTTTATTAATAGGCGAGAGTTAATGTCCTTAAAGTGCAGTCCACCCAACGTACATATGTGTGTGGTTAAATTAAAGGCGATCAGTGTGTAAAGCAGCCATTGACCAACAAAGCTCTTAAAGTGGTCTTGGTATACAAAATAAAAAATTTTAAATTTCGATTTCCATTAAGAAACAATTGATACAAGAATACTTTACCAGCATATGAGAGGGAGGAGGAGGAGAAGAAATAGGGAAACCTTTTTAAGAATATCAAGCTTCTACAAGAGCATTGGAAACAGTACGACGTATCATTCTCAGACAATGGATGGATGGATAAATTTACCAAATCCACAAATCGTATCACCAGTAAGTAATTGGGAGACATGATGCGCAGTTATCCGACCGATGATATTTTTATATTTTGCCTTTTTTGTCTTGCCTTTTATATGGCAAAGTAAACAGTCTAATGGCTGTTCTTGAAGTCGCATGTTCATGATTTCGCCTCCTCGAAATCTGTATAAATGTAAACATCGTTGTTTACATTCATTATTGTATTGCTGTTGGTATATTTTGTTTACATCTATTCTTGTAGTGTTTGTTGTTGTATTTTTGTTCACTTCTTTTTTTTTATCATTTTTGGTATTTGTTGGTATATTACATACATACATACATAATTGGCCATTACAACTCTTCAGTCCGGACTACGGCCTAGCTTGTTGATATATTACGCTGCGCGATAATTTGTAAACAAGTTCATTGTTTTTGTTTTTGTAGCTTTTGTTTATAATTATAATGTCAAACGATGTAAAAGCATTTCGTAACAACCAAATGCATTATTCGACTTTCTATGTCAAACGAATTAATTGCAAACATGGAGATAGAACGAGACTGAGCCAGCAAAAGAAGAAGCAGATTCTATACTTTGCCCTCAGCTAGCGAACCATGATAGGTTTTTCAAGCGATGGTATGCAGGTTGTTGGTGTATTCCAGTGGGCCTGAGCATTACCATGACAACTGAGCATTAGGTATGCAACCTATGAATTACGGACTGGGTGTATACCATGATTGTCACAGCAATAGTACTCTATGCAGTAATTATCTGGGCACATAGGAAAAAATCCGAAACCAGTTCAAATGAAACTATGAAGCTGGACAAGATACAGAGCCAAATGTGTTTTGGCATATGAAAGAAATTGAGTATCTGTTCTATAGCGACTCTGGAAACATTGCTGGACTTGAGCCGTCTGTATATGGTAGTGAAGACCAAAGCTTTGGCATCCAAGATAGTATTGGACTATATGGGGAAGCTGAATCAGTATGGTGGACTAAAAGTAGTCTACCTATGGTGGGTCTTAGAACATGTGAGAATTTTCTGGGTAGTTTCTTCGCCGTTGACGTTTCTGTGAAATGGGATTGGAAGTTTGGAAAAGTATACTCAACGAAGGGAAGCTAAAAAGGTAGGCAGACTCTTCTCAAACCAAGTGGATTTAAGACAATCAAAACTTTTGTTGAGAAATTATGATAAGAGAAGAGCTGGAAGGTATTCTTGGAATCTATGGGGCATTAATGTATCTAAGAAGAAAGAAATTGGGTGCACTTAGGTGCTTGGCAGAACACTTAACTATTGAGCAGTATCCTGAGGTTTGTCACAGCAATAGAATTGCAGGAGACATTATAGGATTACCCTGTAGAGTTGGAGGGAAGGACAATAGATTGTGTGAACGTAGTACTAAGACACGACAATAATAATAAGCAGAGGTACATACGTGCTATCAGGGGCTGCATAATCTGGTCTGATAAACTAGACAACGAGGTATTTAAACAACTTAAGTGATCATAAAACGACAGTTTAGACGGCAACATGAGGAGATACGGGATCAAGAACTGAGCTAGAGCGTAATATGGAATGATTTTTTTTTTCAATGGTCTCCATGGTCTAATGCCATATCATTAGTGTATCGGTACGGTTACCTAAAAAATTGTTTTTGTTTAAATTTTTATTTTTGTTAGCATAACTCATGATGTCGTTTGATAATAATTTACTATTAAAATGAATGAAAATATTCAAATACAGTCTCATATGCTAAATGTTGATATAACAGTGACCCTTTTAAAAACCGAAATTAATTAAATTTGTATGTCCTTTTATACCACCCCCTCCAACATCGTTTATTTCTATTTAAACTAAAAATATTCAACAAATTCTAGTCCACATTTAAAAAGCATTCCTTGACAGTGTTTCCACATATGAAATAAATAAAAAGAAGAGAAATTTTTGATAAATTCAAATACACATCCAGTATTTCATAGCATATAGAGGGGACAGCAGGCAGGAGGCCGGAGGCAGGCATCCATTATAAGATTAACAATTTTATGGCAGCATATTTTATGGATACAAAAGAAATGCAACAGAAAAAAAAATACCACGATTTCATAATTCATGATCGGTCATGTCTATAGAATTCATTTGTCACATATGGATGGAGTGAATGTATGTATGACGGAGAGAGAGAGCGAGTGAATGTGTGGCATATTGCCACTATTAGCGTTATTAATGTGATACATATGTGTTAGTGTGTGGGGCAAGAGTAGAGGCGTATGTGAATCTCTGATGCTTTTACAGTTCCATTCACTTGAATTTACATTTCGTTACTCATATGCAAGGGCACGTTTCTTTTTTACAGAAAAAAAAGTCACTTACTTTACAGCAGCAAAGGGTAGCAAAGAAAAAATGGAAGAAACGGAAATGGAAAATAGATTTCAATGCTTATTGGCTGATGGTATTTGTCAGAAGGCAGTTCCAAGTGCTGGTATCACGATTAATCTTAATGCACTTGGAAATTGCACTTACAAAAAAATGCGTTAAAGTATGACCGGCATTCAACGCTTGTAAAAGATTAAAAGCTATTCTGAAGAGGAGGCTAAAGGAGGATCTGCTTTCTTAAAGCTTGTCAGATAACAAGCCAATAATACTTGTGTGCTGAGTATTTTTTTTTTAATATTTGTCATGAATTTTTTTCAAGATTAAATATTTCGGCTGTACTTGGCAGGTAATGAAAATACAAAGAGTGATCGTGAACAGAGATAAAATATTAGATGACATAAGCCAGGGTAACTCAATGCTTTCCACTGCATTATAGACCAGTCTGATTAAGAGGGCGACGAATATTGTGGAAGAATGACGCAGTAGGCAGAATTATTCAGATACTCTGGGGCAATTCCAATGATGGGAAACCCATAAATATTTTATTATTAAACAAGAATACCTATAATGCATAGACGTGATGGAAGTAATAAAAAACGGTCTTAAGGTGATGACATCCAAACGATTAAACACCTTTTTATATCATACCCCGGCATTCGCTAGCTCGCAATCCTAGTATTTTGTGATGGCGCCTTCTAGACATTACTCTTGCAAGAGGAGTGGACAACAACAATAACAACAATTTTCTAAAGAAAATTTTCGATAATAATAATTTCCTATAGACAATTTTTCAATAACAATAATTTCCTAGATAAAATTTTTCGATAACAATAATTTTCTAAAGAAAATTTTTCGATAAGAATAATTTTCTAAAAAAAAATTTTCTATAACAGTAATTTTGTAAAGAATCCTATAGAAAATTTTTCGATAACAACAATTTTTTAAAGACAAAATTGTCGATAACAACAATTTTATAAATAAAATTTCACTATAACAATAATATCCTATAGAAAATTTTTCGATAACTATAATATCCTATAGAAAATGTTTCGATAACAACAATTACTATACGAAAGTTTTTGATGAAAATAATATCCTATAGAAAATTTTTCGATAACAATAATTTTCTATAGAAAATTTTTCGATAACAACAATTTTCTACAGAAAATTTTTCGATAACAGTAATATCCTATAGAAAATTTTTCGATAACAGTAATATCCTATAGAAAATTTTTCGATAACACCAATTTCTGAAAGATAAATTTTCGATAATAACAATTTTCTACAGAAAATATTTCTATAACAACAATTTTCTAAAGAAAATTATTCGATAACAACAATTTTCTAAAGAAAATTTTTCGATAACAATAATTTCCTATAGAAATTTTCTATGGAAATGAAAACCTCTAAATGTAGAATCTAAAGAAAATTATTCGATAACAATAATTTCCTAAAGAAAATTTTTCGATAACAATAATTTCCTATAGAGATTTTCTATTGAAATAAGAACCTCTAAATGTAGAACCCGATATGACGTAAATTCGTTGCCCCCTCAAATATTTGTTTTGTAATAAATTTCCTATTCAAATTGATTATCGGTTTGTTATTATGTGGAGAATAAAATACAAAATTTGCAAATTATTTGATTTTCAAACAATATTGGAGTAAAATAAAACAACAACAACAACAGTATCAGCAAAAGTAAATTACATTTTTGGAAAATGTTGTGTTTTTTTCCTGTCACCACAACAAATAATTGTGTTGCATTGAGAAACAAAAAAAAAGTGAATATTACGAGCAACATGCTTGCATTTTATCAGTAAATTTTCAAAGCTGCAGTTATCGTTTGAGGCTTTGAACGTAATAGATGATGATAATAATGCTGATGCTGATGCTGTTGCTGTTGCTGATAACGGTGATGGTTAGCAGGCTTGATGTCAATAATGATGACGATAACTATAATTTGAATTGTGGTTCTTCTGTTTGCCAAAAAATCCCATGGGAAAAAAGAAAAATTAATTATACTCAATATATAAATACATACACACTCCCACATACACGTACATATATGAACACATACACACAGAAAAATTGATATTCTATATGCATTATGTGTAAGTGTGTGTGTTAGGAATTTGAAATATTTACATGTACAGATACATTCACACACAAATAGAGAGAGAGTGAGAGAGAGAGGGAGATAAAGATAGTCATGGCAACACAGGCAGGCAATTGTACGAGTGTTTTGTATTTAATTTTGGAAAATCAAATAAATTTTCGTAAATATTTTATTCTCTCTCTCTCTCACTCTCACTCTTCAATTGAATTGAATTTCATAAAGGGTTCTCACCATTGATTATATGATAATAATCAAAATAAATTAAAATACTATTAAAGAGATGGATAGAGTGCAATAGAATGCTGCAAGAGAGACAGAGGGAGAGAGAGAGAGAGTGTATGTGTGGGTTTTAATTAATTTATAATTCAGGCGTAGATGATAAATCTTTAATTTGTTTTAATGTATGCAATTAAATATTAAACAGACGTTTGTCATGTGATATCTAAAAACAATACACAACACATGACCTACGTCACCCACATTGTTTGAAGACCAACAAGTAGGCTCGCTCTCAGAGAATTTTTTTCATTTGATTTCATTTCAATTAGGGTTACGAATTTAAATGGAATGAAATCAATACGCAGCACTTTCTCGTTGCACTTTAACTATGGAACATGGATGATTTTCATGTCATATGACATGACAAATAAGAGAGTTTTTGTTTTAAATTCAAAAAATACTTACGTCTACCAATCATATCTTTTTTAGTCAACCATTAAAGTCGTCGTTGTCTGATTTCTTCGGCAACTTCCTCTCAGCAGTCCTCTAGCTAATACTCCAGGAGAAAATAAGATTGCCATGAAAAGTTTTTCAAATGTCTGTTGTTCGGAGGCAACGTGGTATGACAAGCAATCCTGACTAATGGGCTGTAATGGTTCAACATCGACTCCAAATTACGGATTTGAGAAATTTTTCATGGCAATTTCATTTACAATCAGAGTTTTTGTCAGAATACCGCTGTGATAATGTTGCTGACGGGAATGTATTTTCAAGTTTCGTTTTGCTCGAGTTATCTGAGCTGGAGTTTAAACCAGCGATTCTCATTTAATTAGCCAACATAGTGCCTACTACGCCACGGTGACTTTACACAATTTGAAAGATCCAGATCAACTATTCCCACGATTTCCCCATGACCATTAGCTTCTAAAGCTCTTGAATTTGTAAGACTGTAAAGGTCAACAGCACTTTACCTTCAAGAACTCATGACAAATATTTAAAAAAAAGGCAAAAAACAGAAAATTAGATTTGCTACGTCTGCTTAAAATAAAAACACTCGAATTAATTGCTGTCTGAGACCATGCATGCCCAAACACATTTGTATGTATGTATGTGACCATGTGATTGAAACCTTTTTCTTTTGTAATTTATTTCTCTGTTTATTATCATGTTATCCTGCCGCTGCTACTGCTAGTATGACCATTGTTGCTGCTGTGCTAGCATTTACAATAAATTGCCAGCCATTAAATGGCACAAATGCTGGAAATAAATTTCAAATATCAAATTGATTTGAATTGTTGTATTTATTTTCAGAGTTAACAATATTTGTCAAATGATAAAAATCACCTTCACAATCCATTCCAACCACTCTCGCATTCTTTATTTTGTCACAAATACACAGAAAGGCTTTAAAAACAATATTTGGTTGGACTTTCATTTCTTTTTTGCTTTTATTTCCTTCTAATGTCTAGGCATAGATATGGCAGACAGTCAGTTCTTTTTTTTTCTTTTTTTTTCCTTTTTAGGGTTCATAAATAAGCACAGACCCGACAATATTTAAAAGCCATGGACAATAGGGCCAGCAGGAGAGTTGTAATAGAGTTGTGTGTTAACAAATGTTGGTTTTGTTTTTTTTTAGCACCTTTTGTTTGTTTGAAGGGTATTTTGTCACAATCGTTTAAATGTCTTTTTAATAGGGGTCATAAATTTTGCAACAAAAACAACAACAACTAAACTACCATTGTAATGACATTAAGGTCAATGCAAATGTAAGATACACATTAAAAGTTTAAGCTCTTTCAGCAATGTTGGCAACAGAAAAAAAAAAACGTTCTCTTGGAATTTACACTTTCAAAAAAGGATTTGAATTTAATGTTGAAATAAGATAGCCATGATTCATTTTTAAACAGACATTGTCTGGTTTCAATAAAATAAAATAAAAATTTAAAGTCAGCACCCTTCTTAACTGTTCCCAGGACAATACCAGCAAACTCTATAATCTCGGAAATTCCTACGCAATGAGAGCAAAGGGCAAAGAGGAGTCATTTCATAGTGAATAGATATAGATATAGGGTCAGGAACAAATGTGTTTGATACCAGAGTGAAATATTCCGAAGCAAATGAATAACTCATGGGACTTACTCTTAAATGAGAGTCTACGTCATCGAAAGATGTACTAAATAGGACGTTCGATAGGGCGCGAGCATAAAGTTCACATACATGCAAACATACATAATTGGTCATTTATACACGACGAGGGCGATAAGGAGTATTGCGCTATCATCACCTTGGACGTCAAGAATGCATTCAACTCTGCGGATTGGGATGCCACGTTAGCTGCCCTGGATGAAAAGGGCGTACCGAACTACTTAGTGGAACTAAGTAAGGACTATTTTAAGGATAGAGTACTCATATACGACACGAACGACGGCAGAAAGTCATACGCGGTGACTGCGGGCGTCCCACAGGGTTCCGTCCTGGGCCCTATATTGTGGAACGTCATGTATGACGGTGTACTGAGGCTTAGACTCCCTAGAGGTGCACAGATCATTGGATTTGCGGACGATATTGCCCTGGTGATAAGAGGAAAACATCTAGACGAATTGGTGAGAACGTGTAACACTGCGGTGGGCACGGTCAGAAGCTGAATAACAGAAAAAGGTCTCAAACTTGCTGACCACAAAACAGATGTCCTACTTGTAAGCAGTAGAAAGAGGATTGAATTTATTACCATAACGGTGGGTGACCAGCGCATAACATCAAAGCAGGCGATTAAATACTTGGGAGTGATGATTGATAACAGGCTCACGTTTAAGGAACACTTGACGTACATCGGTGAGAAATGTGCGGCGACGACATGTGCACTTGCCCGATTAATGCCTAACCTAGGAGGCCCGAAACAGGAGAGAAGACGGCTACTGATGAAGGTAGTGACATCGGTCGCCATATATGCAGCCCCTATATGGGCCGAGGCTATGGATAGGAGGACCTATAGAGCAGGAATTGAAACGGCCCACAGGAGGTCAGCTCTCAGGGTAATCTCCGCCTTCCGGACGGTGTCTACTGATGCAGCACTAGTGATAGCGGGAATGATGCCCCTGAAACTAGTAGTAGACGTAGAGAAGAGGAAACAGGATGCAAGGAGGGGGACGAATCTATTAAACCCCGTGCAAATAGTTGACGATGCCATGGATAGATGGCAACAAGACTGGTCCAATTCCAGCAAAGGAAGATGGACCTACAGACTCATCCCAAGTATAGGCGAATGGACCAAAAGGAAACACGGCCAGGTGAACTTCCACCTGACACAGTTGCTAACGGGCCACGGATGTTATAGAGCATATCTCTATAAGTATGGACACGACGTAGATGAAGCATGCCCAGAATGCCGTAATGAGAAGGAGACGGCGGAGCATGTTTTCTTTACCTGCCCGAGGTACGACGATCAACGAATTTGCCTGGTGAGGACATTAGGATCCCAGGTAACACCCGATAATGTGGTTAGGCTAATGCTAACCTCAAGTGATAACTGGAACGGAGTATGTGTTTTCGCGAGGAGGGTTTTGATGCGGCAAAGATTGGCTGAGAGAGCAAGATCAGCAGAATCAGAAGGCAGCACTCGCTGAATCTCCACCCCCCCGAAGTAATACTTGATTGTGGTCCCGGGGGGGGGCAAATGGTTGAAAGTGTGACGAACGAGGTTGGGTTTAGTACGCAGGCGCTTAGCAAGCCGAGAGTAAGTCTTGCGGCGAATCGTGCACATTGGTAGGCCGGGCTACCAATGTCTTTTGAAGATTCCCAACCTTTAGCTCGTAAAACTATAAAAAAAAAAAAAAACATAATTGGTCATTACAAACCTTCAGTCAGGATTACGGACCTAGTTTCTCGCACCATTTATGTTGTGTGTGTTACTTTTATAAATGAGTGGTGGGACCTACAGTTTAAGGTCGACTCCAAATTACAAATTTTGAAGAAACTTTTCATGGCAATTTTCTATTTGCTCTCAGAGTTTTTGCCAGAAATCTGCTGAGAGAAAGTCGTCGAAGAAATATTTTTTCATAGTTCGTTTTGACCTGACTTGGGATTAGAACCATGGCCTCACGTCCAATCAGCCCATACACTCCCTACTAGACTACGGCGACTACAAAATAATTTTGATGATAATTTATCACTCCCATTGAAGTATTTCCGATCGCCTTTAAATATACAGAAAACTACTAAGCCGTGGGAATACCCATAACTACTGTCTTGAGGACACAGCAATGATCTATATGACTGCCTAATAACACACCCCCGTCTTCTCACCTAACATCGACCCATACCCGGTAGTCATTCTTTGGAATGATCTGATGTAAGCATTTGTTTCAGATTGTTAAGAGGATTTATTCGGTACTGAGGAATAAAGACCAGTGGCTCCAATTTTAGACTGATTGCCACAGGAGTTGACTGGTGCTCGAGGCACTGTTATCTTTAGCACACTAGTAATACGAATGTTAGATTGCTTAGCCTAGTCTATAAAGTCTAGAATTATGCCGTAACATTCATTAAAGCATTTCAACTATTCCTCCGTATTACCAGGATTTGATAAAAGGTTTGAGCCTCAATAAGTGTTCCGATTTGGAGATAACAATCAGGTATTTGATCGCAGAAATGTTTTCTCGGATTCACATACAGAGTTGTTTGAAAGCAACATTCATACACTCCGAGAGCGTTTCGGGGTACATGTCTGAGATAGCTATGGCTAGATAAGACGATGAATAAGAACTTTCTCAACGACCAGGGTCCATAGTAACAAAGCTAGTACTACCCCTTGTTGAATTCCAAGGTATACATTCATTTCAATCCAGGCATTGTTAATGGACGAAGGACACCAATAAACAAAGTAATACAATCGTCAGCTTTTCACTCAAAGATGGTCGAATATATTCATTTTGATTTGGTTTTTATACCCATAAGTGCCTAATTTACTATCCAATATTTATGGACTCTTATGCATACAAAAGGATCACGATCCCCCTTTCAATTTGATTGAATTTTTGTTCTCTTTAGTTTTGGAAACTTATATTTTATTTACTCTCTAACCGAACTTCTAACGAAATATTCAATTTGATGGTGTGTGTGTTAGGAAGGAAGAGACAGGAAAGTAAAGAAAATAAAAAAAAGAAAAAAATAGAAAAAAATGGAAGAGAAACTCAAGTTTCTGGTGTTAAATTAAAATGCCAACTGGAGTGGAAGCTTGTGATATTGTATTACAAGAATGTAACAAACAATAGGGATATGCACAGGAAGGCATGACAAATATGGTATCATGCACATTATAATACTTTTCACAATTGTAGTATAATTCTAGAGAATGAAGGAGGATAACAAGTACATGGGCGTGGGATAATCCACCATCAAAATATATTGGAAGGTTGTGGTCTAAGACGTCTTTGTTGCAAGCGAAATTCGAAAGATTGCCTACTTATTACAGGCTTAAGTACTTCCAGTAGCTTCTGATAGCCATCACCTTGCTAGTGAACTTCATACTCGCGTCCTATCGAGCATCATATTCAGTACATACATATATAGATAACGTATACTATTTAACTCTGGCATCAAGCATCTGCCCTTAACCTATGCATTCACTATGGAATGATTACTTTTTAAGGAGTATGTACGCTCCTCAGGTACGCTTATCAGGTCTCACTACCAGAGATTCAAAAGCAGCTGTAAATCGTTTGTTACATCAACACATGAACTACATCTGTGCTGTTTTCAAATTCATTCTGCCTGCCCAAACAATGGGCTCTCAGATCACAATCGGTCTGACCATTCTGGTTAACATCCAATGCAGCATTGTTGGGTTGCATCACAACGATTATTTCGCAACTCTTCTGTGGCTTCATTGTGACATGCTTTAAATATCTCTCTCACTGTGCCTTCTATAACAGTTTACAATTCGGAAATATTCCTAGGGATTTGCTTCCCGTTTCTGTTATACAGCCTCACCCAGAAGTTGTATGTTCTTCAATGTAGGAGTTTCCCTCTCCTGTTAAAAGCTACTGCTGTGGTCTCAAACGGATTTGTCCCGAATAATGTGTTCTATCGACATATAATCTTCAGACCTGATTGAATGGTGCCCACCAACAAAATCTCCTTATATTTGCCTTTTGCTGTCAATGTACACCCTTGGCAGTCAATGTCCGCCTGCTGGCAATTTCATCAAGAGTTCATCCACAATGGAATCTCCATTTTAGTGGTGAATGATCGTCATCAGATGGGTAAAATCTGGATGAGTAGATCCTTATGATGTACTCTCCTACTGTACTCATCCATTTGAATATTACGGGGTCTGGACTACTTCTATTCAATGCCATACAATTGATCTCATAAGGAGATCAAAATGCGCCCTATAGCGTGCTTAGGTGGATGTCAGTAAATCTTGAAGATCTGTCCTAGTAAATCATATGTTTTGAGTTTTGAACCTGGACAAAATAGCTCCTCGATTTTAACGGAACGGTCTTCAGAGTTGTTGGCTGATTTTGTAGCCCCTGAAAGACTTTGGCCCTGAAAGATTTTATAGCCATCAGCACAATCATACCATCACCATGCTAACACTGGTGATGCTAATACAAAATGCTTCTCAGACAGATGGCTTGCTTGGTTAAGTTTTTCGATCAGAAAGTAGTTTTTTTGTATCTTTTCTGTCTTTTCTGCGTGAAGCCACCTAATGTATTCCGCTACAGCCTTCACTTTGTTTTTTTTTCTTCTGTCACCCACTCTCTCTTGCTCTCGCTCTCTTGTTGTTTGTATTGCATTATAAAATTGCATAATTTTATATATTTTTTTTCTTTTTTTTGACAAGAGAAGAGTCGAGCGGTAAAGAGATGGAAAGTTGATTTCATTATATTTGTCCATCATTGCATTGTTGTTGCGAGTTGTGTGTTGTTTTGTTTCTTGAAAATAATTTTTTCATTCTCTTGTCCTTGTTGTTGTTGTTGTTTTTGTTGTTGTTGTCTTTTTGGCCTCATATTTTTATTATTATTCATGCCAAGTTCTAGTAAGAAAACTAAAATAATTTATGTATTGTTGTTGTTGTGTTATTATTTGTTTAAAAAATAAGTCTTTGCCTTCTTAAACAAAGAATGCACACACACAGATGAATTTAGATTTTCTTCATTCAAACAAACAAAGAAAAAATAGAGAGAAAAAAGGGAAGAAAAGAGGATCCAAAACTGAAAACAAAATATAGAATAAAAGGAAAAATTTTCAGAAAATTTATTAAAAACGAATTTCAATAACACTTCACTGAATTACAACTAATGAGGAAGACCCTCCTGAGATAATAACGAGAGGATGAGTTCTGGGATTTCATAATGAAATTGAAAGCAATGTGTAATGGACGTTAAGTGAAAAGGAAAGGAATTGATAGCATAATGCCATCTATGACCAAATATGTGCAACCAATTCAGCAGTAGGTATGCTTAATCACACACACGCACTCCCTGGAAGTACCAAACAATTTAACTGGAGAAGTGCAAGACTCTAGCAGTTTTATGTGCCTCCTTTAGAGACATGGATTTGTTATCAGCTGTTTATTAAACTGCGATAATCCAATTCATTGCATTTCAGTTCATGTGGCGCAATAGCATCACTTGATTTAAATGATTGGTTGTAAAGTTCCCCTCATTTACAGATACTGTTTCCATTCTCGGGGAACTCTTAATAAGGCCTCGAACACCAATTTATGCTGATGGGGCAATAGCATCACTTGGTTAGAATTATCGATTGTAGAGATCCCTTCAATTATAAATTCTGTTTCTGGGTCTCACTGTTGCTATGTTCTTTTGTGGGTATCTCGGATTGGAGTTTCGTTTTTGACTAGAGGGTAACTACAGCATCTTTTACTCACAGGATATTTTATGTTTTAAAGGCTCTTGTGGGCATAATGCTAATTGGGATGGTTAGGTTAGGTTAGGTTAGAGGACGTGTACTTGTCAATTAAGACAAGTACAGTACCCGGAGGTCGAATTGACCCATTGTACAACGTCCTTAAAGAGGAAGGATACGAGAGGGAATAGGATATAAAGGAGAGGAGATAGGAAAGGGAGAATGGGAAGCGGAGGGGTAACATAGACCCAACAAAGAAGGGAGAGCGCGACTATCCTGATGAAGACCTAGCGCCCCTCAACCAGCCTAAGCCACTAATGAATCTGTGGAGAGCCTTGATGTCGGCTCTCGACTCAGAGTTCAAACTCTCAAAGAAGGCCCTGCCAAAGGTCCTCAGCCTCAACCTACCAAGGGCTGGGCAGTTACAGAGGAGATGTTCGATAGTCTCCAACTCCTCCTCATCGCAACATGCCCTGCAATAGTCCGGCTGTGATCTGTTCCAGATCCCCGTCAGCGACCTAATCTCGCAGTGCCCTGTGATAAACCCGACAACTAACCTTAAGCTGGCCTTATCCAAGCCCAGCAGCCTACCTGTTCTCTTACTGTCCACAGCAGGCCATAGACATCTAGAGACAAAACAACCCGATCCGTTCCCCCAACGTCTTTGCTCTTCCACCCCGACCCATCTATTGATGAGACCGTAGAGGTGGCAGACCGGGGGGTCAGGACCAACTATTAAATCGCTCCCAGAGAGCGAACCTAACCTAGCGAGGGCATCCGCCGTCTCATTGCCCAGTATTCCGCTATGACCCGGAACCCAGCAGAGACGGATACGGCCTAGTCCAAAGGTCCTCAACGACTCAAAGACTAATTGGGATTTTTACATGTTTTTTCTTTCAGTCAAGCGATCGCTTGAACGATAGAATAGGAGTCGCAAGTAGATAATGTGTGATCGATGTCAGTCTCTGTTAGAGCCTGGACAAACTGGCATTCCTATGGAATAGGTGGTTAAAGTACACTTCAGCCATTCGAAGACAAGTCCGGGAGATGTTGCAGAGACGCTGGTAGGATAGATAAGGGTACTCGGAGCATTTAGTAATCCGTTGAAAGTGATAAATAGGTTCCCTTACAGGACACTGTGAAATCAGGGTCGTTTACACACAAATTTCTGCAGCGCATATGAAAATGAGTACGAGTTGGGAGCTACGGAGCATCTTTTCAGTGGTTTTTTAATCGCTAATGAAACTCCAAATCAATAACCAATTTGTGAATCAAACTTTACCTAAAGGAATGCATTCCCACTTCAAAATAAATTCTTGCTATTGCAGCAAGAGAGCCCAAGAAGCTCTGCCTGTTTGCTGCAAGTGTCACCTTCTTCTCTTCATAACTAAAGCTATTGCGGAAGCTATGCCAGTTGCATTGGTTAGTCTTCCAATAAAGCTGTGGCCACTGAAAACGACAATATTGCGTTAGATGGTCATGCGATTTAATTAAAGAAGACAATTAGACCTCTTGTTATCTATTCCAGAGCTTTGCAATAATGAACATCTGCTTATTATTTAAACGTTAGTTGTTCACCCTGATACTCTCAGGATATTCACATCCTTAACATATTCTTTATATAGCGTATCCTTTTGCCATGTCAAGCATAATCTTAAGCCAGTATGAGTACAGTACAGCAAAATGCAAATACAGCCAGAGAGAAAGAGAGAGAGAGAGAGAGAGAGAAAAGGAGAGAATATTTATCCACAAAATTCTAAAACAACAGTTGCAACCAGAACAACAAAAGTAAAGTTGAAATACAAAACAAATACACTCGTATTTATAATAGTTTGTCTAGTAAATTTATATTCTTTATTCACTCTGTATCTCTCATTCTCTCTCTCGCTCTCTCCTCATCTGTTGTTATGTAGTCTCCGTATGACATTTTACAAGTTGCAGCTCATTTCCGGTTTTGTTATCAAAGCATAGCAGAATATATCTTAGAAGTGTGCGTGTAAATGTATATGTGTGTAAAACAAAGATATTCATTGCGTTGGTATAAGTTTACTCAAATAATGGATAGTTTATGTGTATGTTTGTTGTGTGCGGTTCGTTATGGCAGATCCTTTTTAAAAGATTTTCTTTTCTTTTTTTTGCATGCAAAACTCCATGAAACCATAATTAGCCAAGTTTTAACCAAGAAAACAGAAGAAACAACAACAACAACAACAGCAATGTAATGAAAATAATGTTGTGGCCTTTTATTTGTATTTATTTATGCTGATGAAATATTATTTCAATTTGAAAAAGAAATGAAACGAAACGAAAAGAAAAAAGTTTATCAATAAGCCTCTGCTCTGTTCTTTTTTTTTTGTTTGATTGTGTGTCTGTTTGCTCTACTCACGATTTTCTTTGTGATTAGCGGCGGGGACCACTCGAAAGGGTGGACGTGATACGTTTGATAACGTTGGAAATATACAAATAGATAACACAGAAAATGGGTAAATGTAAGCATGTCTGTAAGCATTCGGTATTCCAACAGCGACTTTAAAAAATCGCGGTAGTCTAGTAGGTAGTGGGTTGGCTTATTAGACGCAAGGTCATGGTTCAAACCACGTTTCAAAAAAAAATATGTCTTCGGTGACTTCCTCTCAGCAGATTTCTGGTAAAAACTCCGAGAGCAAATAAAATTGCCATAAAAAGTTGCTCAAAAATCTGTCGTTGGGCTTCGATTTTAAACTGTATAGTCGTATATGTATGTATGTATGAAAACAGGGGCTTTAAACGTCTACAGTTGTTGACGGCCATCTTGTTGAAGATACATCCGTTAAATTAGTTGTCCTTTATTCAGTTTGTTTTGTTTCTTCTGGAATTGTAGACTACGCGACTGTGTTTGCTAAACGTGCTTTGGCACAGTTGTGAAGTGAGCCTAACCTGCATCGAAAAATTATTTTCAGTGATGAGGCCTATTTCTGGGTGACTGGATATGAAGTCGCCGTTGTCTCGTAGGTAGTGTGTTCACTTATTGTACGTAAAAGCCCGGGTCCAAATTCAGGCCAGACATCAAAACGAAATATGAAAAAAATGTATTTCTACGGCGACTTCCTCTCAGCAGATTTCTGGTAAAAACACTGAAAGTAAATAAACCTGCCATGAAAAAGTTTCTCAAAATATGTCGTTCGAAGTCGACGTTAAACTGTAGGCCCCACCACTCAAGTATAAAATTAAGGCACACAATATAAGTGGTGTGAGAAGCTAGGCCGTAATCCTGACTGAAGGGTTGTAATGGCCAATTATGTATGTATGTATGGATATGACAGCAAACAAAATTATCGAATTCGCGACGGTACTAAAACATATGCCAGCCGAAAAAATTACTATTTTGGATGGATGTTGAGCTGACAGTGTCTGCAACTCATATTTCCTTCAAAACAATGTTGAACAGATGACTACCAACTTCTTTTGCCCTGAATTGGATAACTTAGATACCAATGATATGTAGTTTCAATAGAACGGCGTTACATGCCACATAGCTAATGCCACATATGGGATATTCTGCATAAGCGGCAACTGAGATCATCTGATTTCAGCTCGTTAGAGTTTTTTCTTGTGGGTGGGGTTTACTAAAGTCGCAGATGTATGCCACAAACACAGTCCACAGCGGTTCTCAAAGCCAAAAGGTCAACACAAGAGAACAGCCTCTGGTTTCCATAGATATTTTTTGTATTTCCAAACAAACACTCTCCTTCTATCAGCCCTCTCCAGAAATAACTGTAAATGCCTACCTAGTCTTAAATAATTTTCTTTTTGTTTTTTTTTTTGCATTTCAAACTTTCACATGTTCTTTCAAGTATTTCTGTCTCTTCAGAATGAATTTGAAAATTAAAAAGGAAACCTTTAGTGATACATCATTATATTCTGAAACCATAGAAGAAGAAGAAGAAAAGAACAAGAAAACACAAAAATATTGCGATAAACGTTCGTATAACAAAAGGAACAACACCAACGCCAACAACAACAAAACTAAAGAAACAAGATAAAATCAACAGAAAAGTATGTTAAAGAACAAGTTTTTCGCAAGCTAGCAACGCCCAGCCTATTTTCCAGGCCAGAGCGAGGCAATACAAAAAGAAGAAAATTTTTGTACATTTTCCGTTTGGAAACCTCATTTTTCTTTTTAAAATTTTTTTTTTTTAAACAAACTTTTGCAATTTCCCGCCACCAGTTTCAATGCGTTATTCGATTTTTGTTTGCGTTTTATCTCGACGGTCTTCTGTTTTGTGTTGCCCTATGGTCAGAGTTGCTGGATCGTTGGGTGATTTGGTAAATCATTTCAAAAACATTTTAATACAAGAGGTTCTCTCCAGGTAAGCTCTGCAGTTAGAGGCCATGCCACAATTAAGAAATTGATTGTTGAGCTGGGCTTAGTATGTGTGAGGTATCATTGAAAATTTTCGTTTGCTTGAAAGGCCAATTGATGGTATTCTGTATGTGGAATATAATTTCAATTAAATTTTCACCACGACTTCTTTTGGGTGGAGTGCATCCGAAATGTTAAATTTTCCCTAACTAGGACACATAAATCAGGTTGAATTTGACCGATGGCAAGTGCTATGTTGACTTTGAGGACTTCTGTAGTTCGACATTCCAAAAGGAAAAATCTACCCCGCTAGATTGCCTTCGCACGCTCTTGGTGGCCAGTTACCATCACCTCTTCGATGAGAATGCCATATCTAGAGCTGTAAGACACATAGTTGGAACGACATGTCATTATCAGGTCAAAATAAGTTGATAATAATCGAAGTTTTGTGCTCACCCTTAACAATGTGTGCTTGGCTAACGTTGGCACCACCAACTCAACATCCACACCAAGTAGTATTGGGCGCCCTAGCATATCATGTGCATTGGTATCGTCCTAAATGTAGCAATTTTGTGCATTCAAGTACCTAGTCATCTAGAAATGGGCCTCAGCACTGAAGAAAAATGTTTCGATGTAAATTAGGGTCAGTGCGTCAACTGGTCCAGAGTCCATTTCGAGAACACACGACTTGGTCTATAGGCGCTCATGGTGATTTTGCAAAACAGACTGTATAAAAGACAACTAATTTTACAGAGGTAGCTCCAACAAGATGACTGTTATCAACTTTCAAAGACCCTGTTGGCAGACCCTGTTGGCAAACCCTATAGGAATATATGTTTAAAACTGAGATTTTCATGTGAAAAATGAGTCTGTACGTTACCCTACAGAATACTGCTTCCTGCGTGCCTTCGTCAGTTGGCCACAGCATTCGATGCTTGGGCACCCTCGATTTGATCCTTCCAACTCAAACAAGGTTGTCTTCTTCGCCGACTTTCGGAAATTCGCGCATCAAATACACGTCTCGCCGCAGCATCCCCTTTCGTTCGAACGACACGGCCGAGCCAGCGCAGCCGCTGGATGTTAATACGCTGCACAATGTAAACGTCGCTGAGGAGCTCATACAGCTCATTGTTGGATCGGATGCGGAAATCATCGCCAACTCGCACTGGACCGAAGGTCTTACGTAGGACTTTTCTCGCAAATACTCTCAAGACTGATGCATCATGGCCCCTATGTCTCTGCGCCATAAGGAATCATGGGTAGGATTAGCGTCTTGTGGAGTATTAGTCTCTGCTACTCAATTACCTACTGAGACCATAGTAGCACCTGTTGGCAAGAGTGATCCTGCGCTTGATCTTTAGACCGGACATCATTTCCCGTGCTAAGGGCGGAGCCAAGAGTATTGTAGGCTAAAATATGGTCGGGTTTGACGGGACTAAAAGTTATTTTTCTTTCCAACTTATATACACTGTCACAGAAACTTTTTCCATGTCTGTTGTTTCTTTCAAACAATTTCTTGCCTTCCCCCCAGTTTCTCTTTCGCCTGCCTTCTATGTATGTTTGCCTATTAAAAGTTTGCAAGAGTATTTGTGTGGGAAAAAACACACGCATTTTTGATGTTCATACACTGCGTATCATTAAGTTTTCTCGATATGAAGCAAACAAAACAAAAAAAAACTTCAAAATTCACACACATACACACATGTACTCTTAAATGTATACTCATGTTTGAGTACAAATACATACCCACATACACTTACACTCCCCGAATTTATGCAAATGATGAAAAAGCAAAAGTATTTCGTGTATTGAAGAATGTAAATTTTGTTGAGTGTGTTGTGGTGTTGCACGTGCTGTTTATTATTTATTGTTGATGCCACGCCACAGTCTATCTGTTAATGATGATGTTACTGTTGCTGTCTTCTTTGCTGTTGGTTTTGTGACAACAAATGTTACGCTAATGATTATTTACCCACACCTCCCCCCATCTTCTTTCTACCGCTTCGAAAAGGAAAAACTTCTGCAAGAAGACTATAAAGTTAAAAATCATGACACCGTCTGATTAGTTAGTTAGAGAAATGTGTTGCAGTTGTTGTAAACAAATTTGGAATATGTTTTTTAAAGACTTCTTTGTTATTGTAAAAATTCATAATTCATTTACAATGGCATGTGGGCGTGATCAAGGGGCTGTTTTGTCGAAACAAGTGTCCTAAGTAGTAGTTTTAGTTTGGCACCTTCTGAATTCCAAACAAGACCGACAGTCACTGTTTCTGGAGCGAGTGTCAGACCGCAGAACTAGTCTTGAGTAAGGAATCTCCTACTACTCTTAATTCTACTCTCGCTGACAAGCATGCGGAAATTAAATCTCTTTCGAATGCAATGTGCAGGTCAAAATTGATTGGCACACTCTATTGGCGGACTATCGCGAGAGCTTTAAATCAAAGTAATATGGCTTCCTACTAATAATAATATCCCAGGTAATTGTGTAGCTTATGTATTTCCTAGAGCAGGCAGAAGGTTCTTCTTTCCGCTCTAAGCCTATCGATTAGATTAAAGTTTTTAGAGATAAATATTGGACTGAAGACAAATTCTATATTATTACTAGACTCTCCTGGCATATATTGGATAGAAAGCCTACCAATCATTTCTTAAATTGTATATTTCTGTCACTGTATCTATGCTCAAAACGTGGTGGGTAGACATGCGCTAAGTACTTGCTTATATGCAAATAACTTCTGGGATCGATGTACCAAGCTTACTGACGGAGCTTTGTAACGGAGATCTTCAAACTACGATTCACCTCTTCACACAAAACTGATTGAACTTCACTAACTCCAGTCGCCTGCTTTGCCTTGCCTTTTATATGGAAACATAGCAAGCAATCTGAGGAATCTTCTTGAAAGCGAATGTCCGTGGCATCGCCCTCTCGAAATCTCTATAAATGTAAACATCGTTGTTTACATTAATCATTGTTGGGTGGGTATTTTGTTTACATTTATTCTTGTAGTGCTCGTTGTTGTATATTTGTTTACTTGTTTACCATTTTTTATGCAAGTGTTTATTGTTGTATTTTTGTTTACTTATTTACCATTTTAATGTTAAGGGACCAAAACACCAGAATCTAGATTCTTCATTATCGTAACAATATGTTTCACAGTTTCATTTGGAGCATTGAAAACATTTCGGATTATTATAGCTTCCCAAGCGATACTGGTAACTGCTGTCAATACTTGACCTCTGCATAATAAATTTTCAAGTCTGAAGGATTAGTTTATAAATCCTCTATCTTTAGAACTGTTTTCCCATCTTCTCCCAAGATCTGCAGTAAACTGTACACATAATTAGCTCGTGAAATACAACTCGTTTCGAATGTTGGGTTGCTGTGATCTGTTAAGCAGTTCTCTGAAAAAATCGATAACTTAATGCTCTTGAATGTAATTTGCAGCTTTCCTATCTAATGAATTTATTTTTCCATTGCTTTTGGTTTCCCTTAAATCCTTCTCCTTAAATCGTCACAATTATGTCGTCTTTTATTTAATTTTCATAAATTTCGATAACCTAGATATGCTAACGTTTTCATAAATTCCAAAATAAAACAAAAAAAAAAACCGATTTGTAGGCCATAATTTATGCTACAATAAGAGAGTATGTATTTTATTTCAATAATAATTAATGCCTTGATTTGTTATTGATGACCTATCGGCCTGACCTGCATGCCTGCCTTGCCTAATGATAAATAATTTATTCTCTTTTGCTTTGGTTGAATCATCAATAAAATATCATTGTCACAGATTATGATTTACCTTGGCTGACCCCAAAAATTACATGAATTTTCTATGTCGCAACAGTAAAAGAAAATATTTTCTTTAACTCGGCATAGTTTTCTTCATAAAATTATAATTCAATACCAAATTAATAGCAATACGACAGTAGAGAGTGGAAAAATAGCAAACTCTGGTCATCACAAATTTTGATTTCTTCTCAGCAGACTAAGAAACCTGTGTTATATGTTAGCCATCATTAATGATATATTTTTCTACTGCTCTGTCGGTCGCGTCAAGTAATTTTGCCTTTGAGTATTTATTTAATACATATTTATGCTTGTTTGTTTGTTTATTTGTATTGTGGTTTCCGGTAATGACTCTAATAAGTTATTTACTTTGATAATTTTATTTATTTCAATTATTTCCGTTCCCGCCCCTGTCCTATCTCCTCTTCACTTATTTATTCCCTTGCCTTATTAGTTAAGTAGACAAAATAGTGTTGTTTGCCGATAATTGATTGAAATAGAAATAATATTTCCGGTAAACATAAACAGATTTTTGGTTTTGTTTTGTTCTGCTTTTGTTTTGTCTTTTATACCCCAAGGTAAACATCAAATAAAAGAAAAATGAAAAAAATTATTGAAATTGCCTCAAAACGATAGTAAATCTTAAGAAAACCTGATTATGAAATTGAAGCCTATATTTAGGCAATCAAAACTATTGTGCATAGAAAACAATTTGCGATTGAATTTTTATAAAAAAAATTTTCTTTATCATGTTTTAACCAAAATTTTTCGATTTTTTAATAGAAAACTTATCGATAGCAATAATTTTCTATAGATAAATTATAGATAATAGTAATTTTATATAGAAAACTTATCGACAACAGTAATTTTCTATGAAAAACTTATTGATAACAGTAATTCTCTATGGAAAACTTATCAATAACAGTAATTTTCTATAGAAATGTTATCGATAACAGGAATTTTCTATAAAAAACTTATCGATAACAAGAATTTTCTATAGAAAACTTATCGATAACAGTAATTTTCTATAGAAAACTTATCGATAACAACAATTTTCTACAGAAAACTTATCGGTAACAACAATTTTCTATAGAAAATTTATCGATGGCAGCAATTTTCTATAGAAAAAAATTATAACAGTAATTTTTTATGAAAAACTTATCGATAACAGTAATTCTCTATGGAAAACTTATCAATAACAGTAATTTTCTATAGAAATGTTATCGATAACAGTAATTTTCTATAGAAAACTTATCGATAACAGTAATTTTCTATAGGAAACTTATCGATAACAGTAATTTTCTATAGAAAACTTATCGATAACAGTAATTTTCTGCAGAAAACTTATCGATAACAGTAATTTTCTATAGAAAACTTATCACGAACAGTAATTTTATTTTATTTAATTATAGAAACTTATCGATAACAGTAATTTTCTAATGAAACTTGTCGATAACAGTAATTTTCTATAGAAAACTTAATGATAACAACAATTTTTTATAGAAAATTTATCGATAGCAGTAATTTTCTATAGAAAATTTATCGATAACAGTAATTTTCTATAGAAAATTTATCGATAGCATATAGAAAACTTATAGAGAAAAATAATTTTCTATAGAAAACTTATCAAGAACAGTAATTTTTTATAGAAACTTATCGATAACAGTAATTTTCTAAAGAAAACTTATCGATAACAATTATTTTCTATAGAAAACTTAGTGAAAGTAGTTATTTTCTATAGAAAATTTATCGATATTAATTAATTCCTATAGAAAATTTTTCAATAATAATTATTATTGTCTTTCGATAATCAACATTTTCTATAAAATATTTTTTCGATCACAAATATTTTCTATATAAATACACATTAAACATAAAAAAATTATTTTTATTGGAATATTGATTGATGCCTAATCGGTTTGGATAAGAATTATTATTCTTGAGCATACCTCGTACACTTTATACAGCTTCATTATCTCACTGTTGCTTTAGATTCTAATGAATTACTGCAAAACAAATACTTGAGGCGTATGATTAATATTCACTCTTGAATTATTTATTACGTATACGGCGTGTACAGTTAATTTCTTCGGCTGTCAGGCATTGTCTCTGAATTGGAATTTGAAATTGAAAAACAATTGAAAATTACGATACACACACATACACCCACACACAATCATATTGAATTGCGTTCATAATATTTGCATTGATTGCATTTGATTCTCTAATGTCATCAAAACTTTTCTATTGTTTTCTTTGAATAAAATAAACACATACATACAGACAGAGAATAAAAGAGACAGACAGACAGATAAATACAAGCACACACACGCAGTCTGTCATACAACTGTTTGTGTAAGTAATTGTGTTTTCAAAAGTAAATATTTGTGATCATACGGCTGCAGATACACCTTGACCTTGAGGTGCGTATTAAGCAGTTCTTGAATTCCATTATTCACGGCGCCACAAGTGCAACTACTGTGTGGTTATGTTTTTATACAAAATTAGAAAATGTTTCTTATCTCTCTGGGGAGATAATTGATAATAATTTCTAATATTTTTTGTTCTACAAATTTCCTCTCAGCGTCAATCGGGTGATGGATGTATTTGCCCAGTTGCCTAAGTAAATCAAATAATGTTAGAATAACTGAATGAATAGAGGAATGTAGGAATGCAAAAATTTATGAATGCATATGAATGAATGTATATGATTGTTACTAATTGTAATTTGTTATTGTAATTTGTTATTGTTATTGTTTATAAAACATGTATATTTTATTTATTTGCTATTATTGTTACTAAAAATAATAATAAATTCACAAAATACAACTGAAGCAACAATGCATTCATGTACAATACACTTGATACACAAGTAAATAAATTAAGAGGCTTACAGTATCGATAAGCTATATAGCAGTGTGTGAAGTAATCGATAGTTGAGTTTCTATATGGTGATATCAAGAAAATTTAACTTTTCCTCATATAGAAGCTACAGTTCTATCTTGGTCAACTTCACTATGTTAATTCCTTAGTCCTTAAAAGGACTAAAAAGTACACAACAGCGATCTGCATGAGTGCCTAATATCACACCCCGTCTGCCCACCTAACTTCGATCCATATTCGGCAGTAATTTTTTGGAATGATCTGTCGTAAGCATCTGTTCAGATAGATAAAGGGATCTATTCGACACTAAGAAGTAAAGATCGGTGGCTCCAACATGTCCAATTTTAGACTGCTTGCCACAGGAGATGACTGGTGCTCGAGGCACTGTTATCCTTAGCGCAGTGGTAATACGAAAGTTTAGAATTATGCCGTGACATTCACTAAAGTATTTCAACTATTGCTTTGTATTATCAGGATTTGATAAAGCGTTTCAGCCCCTATATTCCGAAGATATACCGGCTAATTAAGTGTACAGATTTTGGGATAACAATCAGATATTTGATCGTAGAGATAAATTCTCTTTTTGAAGCCTTAGCTCTTGGAATCTTTCATTTCCTAGTGTATAGCGTAAGCTTTGTACTCAAAAGTTTTTTCTCAGCTTCACATACAGAGGAGTATGAAAGCAACATTCATCCATTCCGAGAGCGTTTCGGGATACATGCCTAGACTATGGCGTTATATCTTCACTACTTCCTAAAGCATACACAAATTGTTTCGCCTATCTGTGTGTGTTTCGCCAACCTGATGACATAGTGCTATAATTATGCTCATTATGGTTGTTTTTTTCTGTTATTAAGTATGCCATACATTGTAAAACAATAGTTAGGTAATATTGTATGTATATTAAATTAATATTTGATTTTTCGATAATATTTAAGCATATTTTTGTTAGTTGTTGTTGTTATTTTTGAAAACAATATTTATAATGGAGTCGAAAGTCAATACAATTATGGGTTCCATTTAAAATTTATTTCTATTTTATTTACCCTGCATACTATCTGGACACACACTGAATATAATAACTTTTCAGAAATTAAAATAAAAAAATAAAAAACATAAAAATAAAAGTGAAATGCACTTAAAAAATTGAATGTTTTATGAACACAACAACAATTAATAGGAAGTGTTTAGCTGTTTAGTTTATTAAAAAAAACATAATAAATCACCAAACTTGGCTGGAGTTGTAATTGGTAACACTATGAGTCAGGTTTTCAAATCTGTTGCATTTCAATTCAGCGTATCAAATAAGAAAACGTATCCAGTATTGGAAGATGGCAATGAAAACGTGTACAATATTGAAGTCAGATGAAGAGAAATTGCAGTAGGCCTTAGAAATATATTGTACAGAGTGAATCAGTGGGAGTATGTAGGAGACTCAACCTTTCGCGGACCACAACTTGAGGAATTTTGCATCGTGACATGGGACTGTACTCGTACAAAATTCAAACGACCCAGGAACTTAAGATAGTCGACCAGAGACAAGGACGTATGTACGCTAAAAGGGCTCTGGAGTAGGTTGGCAATTGATCGTAATTTTTATCTAGAAATCATCTTCAGGAACAAAGAACACAAAATTTGTTGAATACGATACCAAATCCACTTGAGCGTTCAATGCAACCCGAAGCAGGTCATTATTTAATGCGAATTTCGGGCTGGCGATATCATTGGTTCATATGTCTTTGAGAACGACATTGGCAAGGCAATCACTATGAACAGCGAGCACTATGGGTCGATGATTATGGGTCACTAAAGACCTGTGGTTTCAACAGCTTATGTCATATTGAATATCCTGCACGAGCGAAATGAGGGTATGCTCATCTTACGTGGAGGTATTGTGCTTACTTTTTGTTGTAGGGGGAGTGGCAGGTGTACACGATTCCTCGAGACTCACATAACTTATGTTATCGATCAAATTCAGCCCTGATTTATGCGTCAGAGTTAGGGAAAATTAAACATTTCGAGTGCACATGGTGTCCTCAAGTCGCCGTAGTCTAGTAGGTAGCGTGTTAGCATATTAGACGTGAGACCTCGGCTGAAACCCCAGATCGACCATAAAAACGAAAATATGAAAAAATATATATATGTACATATTTCTTCGCCTACTTCCTCTGAGAGCAAATACAATTGCCATAAGAAATGTCTCAAAAAATCTATCGTTCGGAGTCGACTTTAAACTGTAGGTCCCGCCGCTTATTTAAAAATTAAAACTCACAACAGCAGTGGCGTGAGAAGCTAGGTCGTAAGCATGACTAAAGGGTTGTAATGGCCAATTATGTTTGGTATTCTCAAGCATTGGCTTTAGGTTTATATCGGTAGCATTTATGCTAACGTTACGTATTTCTATGAAATTCTTTCACTATCTTCATATCTATGCATCAATGTTTGCTTGTAGACCACCGTTTCACTTTTGCTACACGGTTAGTAGTACAATCTACCCTGTAAGGTTGGTTTCTCATACAGTACTTATGGTCACGGCCCTATTCTGTTATTATTGCCGAATTATTTTTCAATTAAAATCACAAGAAAATTAAATATTTTGATTTCATTAATTCGAAAAGTTGCCTACAATTGCCCAGAAATTTCTTAATTAGTTTTGTTTAATTAGAAACACAAGTCGAGAACATCTTTTTATTATTTTTATTTTAACTCACATCCCTGTGAGTCATACCATCCATTATATTCCCCAGGTAATTATGTATGTTTGAATAATTTTAAGGCAAATTAAATTAAATTTTTCTAATATTCCAACTCATTAGCTGGCACTAAAAAAGGGGAAACTTTTCATATGTTATTGAAACCATTTTTTTATGGAAAACTTTAAAAGAAAAACATCAGTAGTTTCATACAACTGTGGTAGGTACACTGTAAGGCACATGCTTTATAGCCCAACTGTTCTGCTGCTTATGAAACTGAAATGCTGGGGTTTGTAATCAAACACCCTCTACTCACTCCTTATCAGTTAACAGATGTGTTAATAAAATATTCATTGGTATGAAGGTCACATTAATGCACGGTGCCTATCTGCCTTAAACGACAGATTTATGATAATCTTCATGGCAAAAACTGCTAGGTGACTGCATATTTCGTTTTGTTTGAAATGTCTGAGCTGGGGCTTGAACCATGGGTTCTCATTAAATGAACCCGCACACTATCTACTAATGACAACAGCAACAGCCCACTATAAGATAACAAACAGAATATCTAATGAAGCACATAAAAGTGGCTGTCAGCCCAAGAGGCATTTTCCCCTCCACTGTATCTAAAGGGGCATCTACTTTGAGTATCTATCCTTGTTACTTCAAAGAGATCATCTGTGTAGTTTGATCAAAATTTTAGCTGGATAATAACAATTGCAGTAGATTGGTATCAGACGCTATACTTCAGTTACATAAGGTTGTCAGCTAGCCTTTTAATCGGGCGCTGTAGACTCAAAGAACATTTGTTCAGCCTAGTGATCCCTTCAAGCCTTATACGTAAATAATGTGGGGGATGAGGAGAACAAATCTCTATAACACATACATGGAACCTGTGAGGCATTAATGGATCTCAAAAACAATCAGATGCGTCTGTATTTGGTACTACGTAGTGACTTGTCCTTATTGAAACAGACTCGTATCCTACAGTTTACTAGATTAATAGGTTCGAAAGAGACATTATTGAGACCCTCTGTATGGATTGAGCTCAACTGTGCATATATTGCCTAGTCCCTAGTACCTCTACACATCAATAATTATAGTGAGTCTGAAAACTATACAAGGCGTGTTGCCTTTGAGTTTATACAGACCTTCCAATGCGTCTTTTCTGGGTTCCTACGCTGTATTGCCTGGTCCTGAAGCCGTCCACGCGAATTTAACGATATCCATAACTGTATTATTAATACTAAGCTTGTTACTTCTAAATGAGGCTTCCTACGTGAAGAAGTCACCAGGGTGTCTAACAATTACGCTCTACAACTTCCCGAAATACATACTATAATGTACTGGTATCCCTGTAGTGTGGATATTGAATCGCTCTGTTATCTCATTGAGAGAGCCTCGCTGTGATTGTAGACTATCCTTGAGGTCATTTGGTTAGAAACATTTGTGTCACAGACGGCATTAAGGCAGCACGTTTAGCTTACATTTTCACCTGAAACATGTTGCAATGATGTCGGTTGTCTTATGGAGTAAATGATATCTGACGTCATAGCTCCCCAATATCCACAAAAGTGGTGTAAAGTATACAGTATTACAGAGGGAAAGTCAATTTTCATGTTTAAAACAAACAATTTCTGCCAAATTTTTCCTAGGAAAGAAATTATTTTTAATTAAATTTCAATTAACGGTAAAAATATAAGATTACCGTTATGCATGTATGTATATTCACAAAACGTAATTAAAATCATGCTGATGATGATTTTTGAAAAGAAGATTTTCTACTAATGAAAACTGATTGCTCTTTAAAATGTTTTTAAAATCATTTGAACCATATGGCAGGGAGCATGGCCAGGTGGAGTATAACAATAATAGAAACAACAACAATCAGGGTAGAATGGTATACAACTTCAAAAACATTTCGAAATGATGAAATGAAAATTGAAATGAAATCCAGTGATGATGATTTTCATTAAAAATCAAATATCAATGCCAACCAGAAATCAAAATCACAAAACAACAAAAAACAAAAGCATACAACAGCAACAACAACACATATTGTAACGTTTTGTAGCAAAAATTAATTTTTTTCGTAAAAAAACAAGATAAAATTGTTTTTGTTTCAAAAAATTCTCTGCCAGCATTTGATGAGGCTGACTGATGACGATGATGATGACGATGGCTGTTTGGTTTGGTTATGACGAGGCTCAATGACGGCCAAAACATTCTCATTAATATGAGGCCCTTGTGGTTTTTATAGCACAAGCGAATGAAACAGAAAAAAAAATACACAATTTTTATTTAAAAAATCTGTGGATAAACAAATGTTTTTCAGAGAGAGAAAAAAAGGCCATGTTTTGTATGCCAAAATTAATTCCAATAAATTATGCGTAAACTAAAAATAAAAATAAAACAAATATTCAGTCTCTCTTTCGCTCTAGAAAAAGAAATCCCTTAAAGTCCTTTATCAAGTCAAATTTTACACGAAAAAAGAGACGAAAAAATGAAACAAAATTTTGTGCGGCAAGTTAAAGCCACAATAATATTCAGTCAGTCAGTCTAAAATCGTGGTCAAATTAAAACAGCATATTGTGGCGTATGAATTTGTTAAAAAAAACAACAAAAATAAAAAAAAAAAACGAAAAGAGAAAACAAATTTAAATCAAAATAAATATTGAAAAACAGGAAACAAAAAAAACAAGAAAAAATGAATCTGCATACTGGCACACCATAACACTCGTCGTATCAACAATATCAATACCGCAATGACCATGATGATGATGACGATGATGATTGAGCAGAATGAAGACTGGTATAAACAACCTTAGGCCCTGAAAGAAAAGTTTTTTTTTAAATAAATTATAAATTTCATTAGAATTTATGCGACTCTCTCTCTTACTCCATACAATACACTTGTGTGTGTACTGTTGTACTTCATATGTTACCCGTAATAATTATTTTCGATTTTTAATTAAAATTTATGCAAACACATCAATAAACTCATTCAGTTGGTTTAATTCGACTTTAAAACGCGTTTTTATTGAACCCTAATGACTCTTAATTTTGTCTCAAAACCGAGCCAAGCTACTTACCAAATACTCAGCATGGTTGTTTGGTTTCTTACTGGTAGCCAGGCATCTTCGTAAACATTCGGTTCTCTGGCTTATCAGACAAGAGCCAGTGGTTCAAATCCCAGCTTAGATATCTCGAATCAAACAAAATTAAAAAAAATTTGTTTCGGTAACTTACTCAGCAGTCTTTTGATAAAATCTCTGAGAGTAAATGAAAATTGCCATGAAAAGCTTCTTCAATCTATCGTTCCACAACTCATGTATAAAATTAACACTCACAATATGGATTGTGTGAGAAGCAGGGTTGTAATCCTGACTAAATGGTTGTAAAGATCTCTTAAGTAAGTAAACATAAAAGCATTGAGGGAATCATCGTTCTAAGTTACTACGTGTTAAGAACGACTGTTTAGATTAAATAGTCGGGTAAATGAGTTGTTAAATCTTAATTAAATTGAAAGTCTTTAAAACTCTATGCTGACATGCGAACGAAAGTTATAAAGTTCTATCGAACTCGACATAACGCCTCGCTTCTTGAACTTTAGTGAGGATTACAACCCTAACTGCACACAGCACCCATGTCGTATGTGTTAGTTTTATCCATGAGTGGCAGGATCTATAGTTCAACTAAATCGTCTAAGAACCAAGGATTTGAAAACTCTCTTCGAATTTTTAGCAAGAAGGCTGCTGAGTGAAAGCCGCCGAAAGAAAGATTTTTTCATATTTCAATACAACAGAGCTGGATTTTGAGTCACGTCCTCTCGTCTAATAACTATTAGACTAAGGCCGCTTCCGCCTTCTTTTCCGAATATTTAGCCACGAATAATGATTGTTTTTGTTTCCCAATTTTAAGGATGGTCACCGCTTGTCTTTTCACAAACAAAAATTGAAGAAATTCTAGGTAAAGTGTATGGAATTCAAATTAGACTTGGTTGGCAAAACACTGGTGCTTATCTCATGCCGCTCTGTTTTTGTAGTTTTCCCTTACCCGCTTTGTAGTTTTTAACTAATCATTGTGAAAAACTGAAAAATTGATCTAAGCAAACAATACATCCCAACACAAGTACAAATACAAATACAGACACGTATACACTTTAAACACAATAATGGTAAGTATGTGCACATTTCCTACATTTCTCCCTTTCTCACTGTCCCCCCGTTGCATTTAATATTTTCTCTGTTTTTTTTTTTTTTGATTGTAAAACTCAAATGAAAATTAAATCTTTTTGTGTGATTTTTCAAGTGTTAATGAATTCTTTTGCAATTTTATGTTGGCAATATTTGGAAAAGCTGAAACACACACATACACATACGCTTCTATGTATGCACACAGGAAAACTGATATCGCAAGAGAGATGAAGAGAGACCGCGCTACAGAAAAACTCAATGTTTTAATTACATTTTAGCTTTTGAAAAACAAGAAACAAACAAAAATCCCGAAACGGAAATTCGAAAAAATCTGACCATTTTTCGTGGTTACAAAAATGAAATCAAAAAAACGAAAAAAAAAACGAAAAAAATTTGGAAATCGAAGAGAAAACAATAAAAAAACATTTCATAAGTTGGCAAATGTTAAGCCAAGGAGGGCTTAAAGAGAAGTTCTATTTATGACAGCCACATCCTCTCAGAGCTTCTGTCTTGAAATATTACTGCTACCTACAGTACTCTGATAGTGAATGAGTTCAAAACGTGACCCCACGGTGCTTAACATTAAAATTATAAACAAAAGCGACAAAATACAACAACAAACACCAGCATAAAAATGGTAAACAAGTAAACAAAAATACAACAACAAACACCAGCATACAAAAATGGTAAACAAGTAAACAAAAATCCACAAACAACACTACAAGACTAAATGTACACAAAATACACAAACAACAATAATAAATGATGTTTCGAGAAAGTTTTACCCTGCCAGGGTAAATCGAGTAAGTCCGTAAGAGTTCAGCCAGCCTTGTGTGAAGATGCGGTGTGTTTGAAGAAAGTAATCGTGGTTTTAAGATCTCCGTTACAAAGATCTGTCGAACAATTAACTAGTAATTGTTTGTTGTTGTTTATGCGAGGGTTATAAACAGAGGGATAACAAAGAAAAACAATTGTTGTTGTTTACATCAAGTTGTGAACAGTGGCACACAGAAATGTACCAATTTTATTTTTTTATTTGTAATCTACGAGCTCATATTTTAAACGTTTTTAAAAGTTAAAAATGTAACAAATGTTTGACATTGCTCTGAAATTCATTTGTCTTGTCGTTACAAGCAAGAATAATATCGCTGTGGTAATTAAGCGTAGGATGAGAGTCAATTGAGTAGTCATGGGATGCAACAAATACTCTACAATTCGCTCATTCTCCTAGGGCTTCACTATGGCGCCAAAGCAGGCATGGTGTTTGGCAACGATGTAGTTTCCTTGCAGGTATTGATGAGGTTTCCACATGATTTCTACATCCAACCGCACATTAAGCTGTATGTGCTCCTCAACAAAATGGACGTTGTTGAGCACCTTACGTCTACAGAGAAGGCTATAGTGGTGATACAAATTATTCTCTTTGTATCAGGGAAATTATAGAAATACGTTCTCAGACACCATGAAGAGCCGTTGTAGTAATGTAATGTAGGTGTCTGCCTAAAATATGCCGAATCTATTGGACAGGATGTGGCGGTGATACAAATTACTCTCCACAGTTCGTGTTGTAACAAATCGAGCAGGACGAACTGGCTGTTTCTGCAAATGCTAATGTATCTCTTGGCGATAAATAGCTAGTGAAAGACACTGTATTGGTGATTAACAGTTTATCTTGTATCCTGGCATGTAAGGTTCTATGTCGAACTCGGGTGTGGGACCTTTCTAACTCCATGTTAACTTGAAAGAGATCCTTACATTGAAGTGATTATAAAAGTATTGCCTAGAAGTACAGTAGCCGGCTGCCCATTGGGAATTCATCCGAGAAACAGCAGAAATCCCCTGTACTTAATAATAATAAGCTGCTCTGTAGAAAAATTTCTTCAGAGGACTTCATCGCTTCAAAGTTAGTTAATGACCACAGTGTGTCATTGCATTAGAGCTACTCATTTTTATCACACAACCCTCCTATCTTTATTTACTATATACATACATATGTGTGGTGTGGTAAAGGAAATGCAAAAATGAAATAAAAACGTGTATTTTGTAGAAAATTTCTAAAATAAATTCGAAATTTTTTATTCAACCATTTAATTGGAAGGAAAAAAGATAAAATTGCATCACACACACTAATAAATAAAATGAATGTGTGTATGTGTATGTGTTTGTGTCTAAATGCTTAACTATTTGGCCGTGTAAACTGTGATGTATTCAGCAGCATTAAGGTGGTACATGTTGTTAAGTCTTATTATTCATTGGAATAATATTTTTTAGATCAACTATGAATGCCCCTAATGGTGCTGTGCAATTAGAGTAGAACTACTGCTACTAGCGTTTGTAATTATAAATTTCAATAGAATTTATTTATGCGACTCTCTCTCTCTCTCTCTATACAATACATTTGTGTGCGTACTGTTGTACTTCATATGTTACCCGTAATTATTATTTTCGATTTTTAATTAAAATTTATGCAAACACATCAATAAACCCATTGAGTTGATATAGTTCGACTTTAAAAGGCGTCTCTGTTAAACTCTATTGACTCATAATTTTGTCTCTAAAACAAGCCAAGCTACTTACCAAATACTCAGCATGGTAGGTTGGTAACTTGGCTGGTAGCCAACCATCTTCGTAAAACAGTTAAATTCGGTTCCCTGGCTTATTAGACAAGAGCCAGTGGTTCAAATCCCAGCTTAGATATCTCAGATCAAACAAAATTAAAAAAATATTTGTCTCGTTGAATCACTCAACAGCCTTTCGATAAAAACTCTAAGAGTAAATGAAAATTTCCATGAAAAGCTCCTTAAATCTAACGTTCCATAAGTCATGGATAAAATTAAAACTCACAATATGGGTAGTGTGAGAAACTGGGTTGTAGTCATGACTAAAGGCTTGTAAAGATCTCTTAAGTAAGTAAACATAAAAGCATTGAGGGAATCATCGTTCTAAGTTATTGTGTGTTAAGAACGATTGCTTAGATCAGATAGTCGAGAAAATGAGTTGTTAAATTTTATTTAAATTGAAAGTCTTTAAAATTCTATGCTGACATGCGAACGAAAGTTATAAAGTTCTATCGAACTCGACATAACGCCTCGCTTCTCAAGCTTTAGTGAGGATTACAACCCTAACTGATTGCTTAGATCAGATAGTCGAGAAAATGAGTTGTTGCAACTCAGTTTTACTCTCCGGATATTCAGCATTGACCGGTATTCACGTGTATTCAAACTGTGAATGGTAGTTGAGGTAAGAACTCGGCATTGTTTAAAACAGGCACTCGAAAGAAAACTGAGCCTTCTAGAGACTAACGTTTGCTGAATTTAAAGTGAGACTGATCAATGTCTTAAACTTCCGAACGGATTATCGTTGTTGCTAAATTTACAGTGTAGAGGTGTCCTATCATTGCGACTGTACGATCTGTATTGTACTGCCATCAATCTATATCGGTTATCCATATGAAGCCTTTGCCCCCAATCATACTGTTCTGATAGAATTTAGTAAATGGCTTTCATTGCTATTCTGTTTGATGGTTTTTAGGGGCCCAGTGCCTACTTGATTTAAAAAGAGTCCTCACATCTTACGTTGCGGCAGCCTACTCATCCAAATATGTCTTCCTTCGTTACAGAAAAGTTCTGATCCTATTAATGACAAGAAAGTGCCTCCCTTAGCAAGTTCATTTGACTGATAATTGCTACGATGCCTTCTTTCATTTCTTCGGTATACGTTTTCAAATACTTATTTCTTCCCACCTTACAGAAAAGTTCTGATCCAATTGCTGACAAGGGATTTGCTCTCCTCGCAAGGTCATCAGCCAACTCATTACTCTGATCGTAAAGAGGACGGCCCTAGTTGCCTTTCCTAGCTGATTCTCCCGTATATCGGCTGCACGCTTCTTTTGTGTTTTTTGTCCACATCAAATTGCCTTATGTAGACAATTATTAACCAATTAATGTTGTATTCGAAACATTTGGCCCAATTCGTATGTTGTTTTGAGCATGAAAAGGTGTCAACCGCACATGATGAACTACGCGCCCAATTGATTGCTGGATTAACCCTGGTCATACTTTCCAGACAATTTGGAGAATACCAAAGAATTTTTTGGGGAAACGTAAAACAATTCGCCAGTAATCGAGATCACCCAATCTACACTTGTTCTATAGGGGAGTGAAAAGCCCTTCCACAACGGATGAACACCCTATACTTGCCATAGGATATTCACAAATTCTTTATTCAAGTACTTGATAACATAAAATCTGTTTTTTCCTTTTTTATTTTGTTATTATTTGTTTGGAGTGCGCATTAGAGTTCATAGATATTTTATTGGTTTGCAAAAAATATTTCCAAAATTGACTCGTAAAACACAATTGCAACAAAAAAAAATTATTATTTGGCAGGCAAGGAAGGCGGACAAAATTCTATTGTTTTATGGTTTATTTATGTGTGGAAATGGTGATGATGAGGATGATCGTAAATAGTTTATGAAGCATTAAATTAATTTTACAAAATGTTTTACAATAAAAAAAAAAACAAAACAGAATTCATTTTTTTGCAAATATGTTGCCAATTTGATTACGCTTAAAAGGATATTCATTTGAAATAAACAGTCTAGGCGGTATCAATAGGTATACTAACTAGCGAATCCAAGTCCTTGTCGAAACTCGTTCCTTTTAACGCTGTAATCGACGACTTAATACGCACAGACTTACATTATTGGTCAAGATTATGATTTGGCTTCGAACGAAAATTTCATTTTACTTGCAGAATTTTTGGCAGAAATCTGCAGAGAGGTAGTAGCCGAAGAAATATTTTCTCCTCATATTTCGTTTAGTTGGAAATGTGTTGACCTGGGGCTTGAACCAATGGCCTCACGTCGAATAAGAGCCAACACACCACTTACTAGAGTACGGCGACAATATGCCAGAGTACAGTAAAGATTATTCAGCACCGGACTTGGATATATAAAAAGTAACATATTGTTACGTTTTAAGCTTTTAAAAACGCTTAGAATATGAGCTCATAGATTGCAAATAAAATTAAAATAAATTTGTGTTTAGTTTTTAATTAAAATTCTATATTATTCGCACAATTCTGCATGCCACTGTTCACAACTTGATGTAAACAACAACAATTGCTTCTCTTCATTATTCCTCTGTTTACATCCTTTGCATAAACAATAACAAATACTAACCAATTATTGGACAGATCTTTGTAGCGGAGATCTTCAAACCACGATTACTCTCTTCAAACACAACACGTCTTCATTTTTACTCACGCACTCGCCTGCTTTGCCTTGCCTTTTATATGGCAGGTTAAACAGTCTGATGAATGTTCTTGAAGGCGAATATTCTTGGTTTCGCCTTCTCGTTGTTTCATTATTGTTGTTTGTGTATTTTGTTTAAATTTATTCTTGTAGTGTTTGTTGTTGTATTTTTGTTTACTTGTTTATCATTTTTTATGCTGATGTTTGTTGTTATATTACACGCTGTGCGATAATTTGTAAACAAGTTCATTGTTTTGTTTATAATTTTAACGCTAAACGATGTAGAAGCAAAACACCAGTATCTAAATTTTTTTATTTTCGTAACAATATATGGACTCAGCTAGGAATATTAAACTAGAGGATCAAGACCATGCTGATGATATTTGTATGCTCAGCCACAGGGTTCTCTTCTTTAATAAAAAAATTTACATTCCAAGGCAGATGTGTATTAAAATGCTAAGCTTACTAACGGCCAACGGTATCTTGAGATGCATCAGAACAAAACATTATTGATTGAGGGCCAGTGAGAGAGTGGACGTAGTACCTTCTTAATTCGCCTCAATGCATTACAACTTCATTAACAACATTTGTTTACACTTTTCGTAGTTAAATATTGCTGACGGTTATAGGTTTTCAAATTTTTAATTATTCTAGCACTTGACTTTAATTACAAGCAAATTTAATGCTGCACTTGCCACTTACTTCGCTTATTAAAATTTTAATGACTTAATGACACGTTCTTTTGCTTTCCAACAACATACTACTACGTTACATTGCGTCAACATGTTGTGACACATAACAGTTATTATTTTTGCTTTACTTCCGGTTTTGAGGCAACACCTTATAAATTCTGTTTTTATCCAAAGGCGCACGCTCTCATGTTCTCTATTGTGGAGAATGTTGACAACATTTTAACGTGTTTTGAAATCATATTTCAAATGCACAATAATTTGCAACAAAAGCCCACTAAAACAAAAGGAATTTGAGACAAAAAGGAATGAAAAAAGAGCGTCACACACAATACAATACAAGTGAATACAATACAGTTGCATAATATTTGTTGCAAATACTTCACACATTTACACTCTCATAAACACAAATTATGTGTGTGTTTCTATTTTTTGTGTTGCCTGCTTTTGGGCTGTTAATGTTGATTGTGTTTCCAGTGTAATAATCATATTGAAATTGAAATTCTGTACAGTCAGTTCGAGTTACTCATGGGATTTTAACCACTCTCGCGTTAATTGCATTAAAAGGAACGGTTGTGATGGTAGTGGTGTCGGTGGCGTTGGCGTTGATGACACAAGCTGTTTATGTAAATGTTATCTCTGACACTCATTATCATTGGATGGCATTAGTTTTTCTTTCTTTTCTTGTTTCGTTTTTAGATTGCATTAGATTTCATTCATTTGTGACGTGTAATGACTTTAAGTCACTATTTTTATGCATTCAGGGATACGCTTTGTTACGCATTTACATCAGAGCATGTTTTGCCCCAAAAGCAAATGGCTGCTGGTGTACTGTGTTTTGGTAAAGGAGTACGACAAGTGTGTAAAGTGTGTAAAGTGGCACCGCAATCATTAACGATACTGTTATGTCATTTTAATGACAATAAAATGTCACTTGCTTTACAATGCCAACCCTCTAAGGCTTTAATGCAAAAATCATTTTTTTTTTGTCGTTCCAGGATTTTAATTTGAAACGAAGTTACAGGACATACGGCAACCTATCAAATGTCTTGTGTTCACCATATCTTAAATATCTGTCACTGTGTTTCCCAATTTCCATTTCCATCTAAGTTCACCAGGAACTTCAAATTCTCATGGTATGTGTACCACAGTTACCGCTGTCTGCAGGCGTAATCCTATTAGGAGTTGCCTGTAAGACTTGCTTTATGTGAAAACCTCATAATGACACCTAAACTGGGGACAAACTTCCATTTGAGCAGATATCTAGTTTACTATAGCAGGTTCTAGAGCGATAGGGTTACCATGTGTTGTTGCATAATTTCTTTGTGGCTGTCTAGAGTTCTTTAATCGTACGATAGGGAATCTACAAACAAACAAAAAATCAATTGCATCTCAGTTCTATCATTCGCAAAACTTGTACTCCCAAAGAAAAATTGTTGTCTTCAGCATTTTAACAAATTGTGTTTCTGAATTCTTTGTTGCTTTGAAAGGGTATTAGCAGCTGTTTACTTTAAGGCATATTCTTAGACTTCTTCTTTAAGCAGCAGCTTCATCTCCAACTTATTACGCAGGACTAAGGTCTACTATGTGAGACCAGGTTCTTGACAATTCTTATTTAACCGGTTGAACGCCGATCCACCAAGCTATTACAAACAGTGAAGATCTTGCCTCTCCACAGATTTTAAAAGCTTTTCTTGGAAGGTTTTGCATTTAATACCTACTGCCTAGCTACGAACAATTTCCCAATCACCATAGTCAAGTAGGTACTGTGTTGAGAGAATGTGGTTTAAATCCCAGCTCAGACAATATGGGAAAAATATTTCAACAGGGGCTGCCTCTCAATAGTCTTTTGGGAAAAATTCTGAAAGTAAAATAAAATTGCAATGAGAAGTTTCTTGAAAATCTGTTACCATACTCTAGCAGGCTTAACGTCGACCCCGAACGACAGATTTTGAGAAACTTTTTCATGGCAGGTTTATTTACTCTCAGAGTTTTTGCCAGAAATCTGCTGAGAGGAAGTCGCCGAAGAAATATTTTTTTTTCATATTTCGTATTGATGTCTGGACTGCTTAGAAATATTTTCTTTGGGGTTCCTCCTCTCAGCAGTCTTCTGGGAAAACTTTGATTGTTAAGATAATTACCGGAGATTCTCAAATTTATTGTTCAGAAGCATCGCAAAGCTGTAGACCCCGCCCACTCATGCCTAAAATTAACACGCACAGTATGGGTGGCGTAAGAAGCTTGGTGGTAATCCTAACTAAAGGGTTTTTAATAATCAATTAAGTAAGTTAAGTATGTGTGTTAGAGACCGACGAAGACCAACAGTCATTCGTTAGGTGTATAGGCGCTGATGAATTTTAGCCATGCCAATAGAATAGCCCAGTGAGGTAAAATCTTGGTATCTATTCCATAAGTAACAAGAGGTTAGAGCAGATGCGGGCAAATGTTAATAAACTAGAAATGATTTCTAGTACGAGTTCAATTCATCATGTAGAACTGAATCATGTAGACATTCTTGTACAATACTTAAGCTCTTACATTGCGGCAACATGATGAGCCACTGGCATAGGAAACTCTCTTACAACTGATTTAAAACTCTTCAATTGACTATGATAGACAACCGGTTTTGGTTTCGTATCATTGGTTCTTGGTCTGTTCCGTATTTTTACTGTAATTCTTTGATTTGATTTTTATTGCTTTTTAAATTTCTTAGGGCAGGCGATGATGTTTTCAGCAACAAAGAAGGACATCAATAACACTCCTGGCTGTTGGTCAAAACAGCCTACCTCTCTCTCTCTCTTTCTCCCTTTCGCTTAAATTTTTTTTTTTTTTTGATTTTAATTACAATCATAACAAAAAATAAAATAAAAAAAAACTATTCAAGGCAAACAAACGAAACAAAAGAGAAGAAAAAAAACTAAAAAATCTTTAAAATGAATACCAAACCGAGGGATTAGAAGGAGGATTTCTTTTTTTTCGTATTTTTTGTAAATGAAAATGAAAATTTTTCCATCAATTTACGTGCTGTACGCGTAATCTGCTTGATTAACATTTTAATTGTACTTCGGGAATATTTTGTGGTTTTAATTGTTCACACAAAAGAAAAAAAAACAGCACAAACTCAACTAACTTGGCTATAAGGAAGCAGACTTTTTGCCACTTCCCGCACTTTATGCTTCTTCTTTCATTTGATTTTTTTGTTGTTGCTTTATTTAAGTACTCTTAGAGAGCAATTAGTGGTACAACGTGGTTTTTTTTTGGCAAGAATGGAAAAAAACGGAAGAATGTGTTATTTTTGTTTGTATTTTTAATGGAATTGAGAAATTAACGACGAGAGATTTTCGGATTTGCAGAGTTTGGTAACCAGATATTGTCACAAATATGACAGTTTTAGTTAAATTGTCGCTTTGTTTTTATTACGCTTTCAAATTAGTCTTTAGCATGGCAAAAATGCACTGAGAGAAACCATTGAAACACAACTTGTCATTGTCCTGGTTATACGAATACACGCCAGTCTCAAACATCTTCTGATCAGTTTCCATATTTGTTCTGTCTAGCCAAACAATGGCCCTATAGACCACAATTGGTTTGACGATCCAATACATCCTACAGAATTTCGCGTAAGCCTTTTACGTATTGTTGTGGCATGCTTAGCTTCCCCTGAAATGCTGTCCATGTGAGCCTCCTATATCAGTGTGCTTGCAAGTATTGCTTCCAGAGACTATTTCCATTCCATTTTCTGTGATAGTGCCTCAGCCAGGAGGCGATTTTTTTCTTTATTTTAGAAGTTTACATACATACATACATAATTGGCCATTACAACCCTTCAGTCAGGATTACGGCCTAGCTTCTCAACACCACTCATGTTGTGTGCGTTAATTTTATACTTGAGTGGCGGGACCTGCAGTTTAAAGTCGACTCCGAACGACAGATTTTTTGAGAAGCTTTTCATTGCAATTTCTACTCTCAGAGTTTTTGCCACAAATCTGCTGAGAGAAAGTCGCCGAAGAAATATTTTCATATTTTCGTTTTGATGTCTGACCTGGGATTCGAACTCGGGCCTTTCGTCTAATAAGCCAACACACTACCTACTAGACCACGGCGACTTCTTTTTTTAGAAGTTTGCACCACTAAATTCTGAGTGTCCAAGAATTCTACCTCTCTGGTTCCCAAAGACCATACCATGAGACAGAAAATGTTTTGTTGTCTTCTCTGTTTCCTCGTTATTTCAGTTTCTGCGGAAGTTGTTGTGAGGTCTCCTGAAGTGAATACCCAGAGTCCAGTGCACTGTTCTCACTGCTATGAGGCTCGTTACGTGGAATCTTTATAGGCTACTGTAATATTGTTGTGATTAGGCCTTAGTTCCATTAACATGCATCATCGGCTTACAATCTCATGACTTTTATTGTTTGATGAAACAGAGATTCTCTTCAGATAAGTCTCTTGCCAACAGAACTATGTCGCATGTGTAGTCTAGGCAGTAAATGATCCCCTCAGATACGAATTTCTGTGGTATTGCTGTGGCAAGGGCCTAGTTCCATTAACATGCATCACCCACTAACAATCTCATGAGTCTTTTTGATTGGTGAAACAGAGATTCTTTTCAAATAAGACTTTTGCCAGCAGAACTACGTGGTATGCATAGACTTGGCAGGGAATGTTCACTCTAATACACAAACAATCTCGGTAATAATGGGGAATGATGTCCCATCTTATGGGCAACTTCTTGTTGTGCTGAATCTTATCATTACGTTGCCTACTTTTGATTTTGCAGATCGTGTACATAGGATCTATGTTAAGTGATGAAACTAATCCTTTAACCCCTTGCAAGCGAAGCTCTATCGTGCTTATAACCTTGGTAGTCAATGTTTATCTCCAAGCAAGCTTCAAATAAAGGATGAAGCAAAGCCATAAGCAACACAATTAGTTTACCTTGTTCACTAGAACCAATACTTTTTATGGATTATAAAATACATTCTCAAGTCGTCACCAGAATCACTGGGAAGTTTTTTGTTTCCCATTTGGTACGTCTTCGTGCAGAACTACATACTTTTGCGAACGTTTGTGTAACACAATGTTGCTGAAACTTGTGTTGGCTTCTCTTGTCTTCATGTTTTCTAAGATGCTCTCAAGAAAATGTTTTCCTGATCATTTAAAATTCCTTTTCTTTGTCTTTTCTGCTTTTTTCATTTCATTTTAATTCCCTTTTTAGGCCACCAAAATTCTTCGCGGCTTAAGTTTAAACTATTTTGGCCTACTTTTAGTAACATTTTCTTGCATTTTCTTACTTTTTTTCTTCTGAGTTTTTTTTTTCAAAATAATTTCAAAACTTTCTTAAGCTTTTTGTGCCAGTGTTCTTATGGTCTTTGTTTTTGGTTTTTTTCTTGTGTTTCGCACGCATAAATTTCGTCCTTTTTTTCTTCTGTTCTGTTTTCTTGTTTTTTGTTTGAGTAAAAAGCCGCACAAAATTTCAAACGTAACGTAAATTATAAATGATGGCACTTAATTCATGCATTTCCACGTTGATTCATTCATTCATTTGTGCATCCATTCTCTCTTTTCTTTCTTTAATTCATTTGTGTGTTCTCTCTTTGGCCTCTCCCGCAGCTCATTTGTGCAACATTTGCCACAACGTGCCTTCGTTTAACTGGAGAGTATTAAAATATTATGCTGCCGCTTAAAATCCACGTTTTTTTGTTTTTAAGACTCATTTTGTTCCTTTTGTTGTTGTTGTTGTTGCATTCTTCTAATGCATTTTATATTCAATGTAAATAAGTTTTTTCCATTTGAAATTTCAGTTTCTCTTCTGTTTTTTGGTTGACTGTGCTCTACCAGAAGCAGAACTTTTCAAAAGTTTTTCTTCCTTTTTTTTGTTCTTGTTCCACAGGGTTAAATTTAAATGAGTTGTAATGCTATGTGCAAGTATGTGTGTGTATGTGTGTGCCTGTGTATGTTCGTGTGGCTTAAAGTTGAGAAATATTCTTTCATTTAATTATTCTCTTACAAATCTTCGGCCAAAAATTCATTAGAATTTCACAAAAACACTTCAACATACACACGCTTTTGTTTTTTGAAGCAATAAAAGCCTCACAAATACTCACACCCTCACCCATCTGTATCCACACATACACGCACACACACGTAGACAATATAAAACATTTGATCCTTTTGGGAGACTTAAGTAAGAACTTTTGGCCTTCTTGCCTTTTGCAGGAAGCCTAAACAAATATTTATTCTGACTTACATTACACAACCCCCCCCCCCCCCCCCCCCCCCCCCTCCTCCGCTGCCTTCTAAGGATACCATCATGATGATGGCCATGATAAATTAATAACGCCCGTCGAAAAGTCAAAAAACAAAAGAAGAAGGAGAAAAAGAAACAAAATTTATAGAAATTTTTTAAATGACGGGAAGTAAATTGTTATCTTAAATTGCATTTCCTGGAGCCATCTAAGCTGGACTGAAGAAAATTTAATTTTTTTTGCGGTGACCCCTTTCACTTTATTTATCACCTTGAAGACTCTATAACTTCGGAAATTGAATTTTTTTTTCGGGAAATCTCGATTTTCTCTTAACATATGAAGAAAGAAGAAGAAATATTTTCCGCCTTTCGAAATTGTTCAATACAAGCCATTAGGCGAGATTACAACCTAGCTCTCGCACCAATCAAGTTGTGTGTGTTAATTTTATCCACCTACAGTTTAACGCTGACTCCGACAGATTTTGAGTTTTTTCCAGAAAACTGCTGATACGATGTCTCCGAAAGAAATATTTCTTCGTAATTCGTTTTGTTCGAGATGTCTGAGCTAAGGTTTGAACCATGGGGCTGTCGTTTAACAAGCCAACACGCTACATAATTAACTACGATGACTTCCTCTGAACGAACAACAAAACTCTCTTCTCTAGATTAAATTTTCCGGAATTTTCAAGGTTTGCTAAGTTTTGTATGCAGCAAGCATTTCAAGTATCCTTAAAGGCTTCGGATGTCTACATATGTACATACCGATTAGTGAAGGTCATAATGAGAAGGCGAAACATTCGTAATTTTATTCTTGGCAGGACATATGTATGCCATCCGCCGGCAGGCATAAAGCTGTCAGTCCTTGCTTCTGATTGGAAACTGCATTGTATTGTGTACTCCAATAGCTTGAAAGACCTGACAGAACAAACAAAAATGAACTGGGTAATCTGGAAACTGCATATTCTCTTAATAGGAGGACTACTTTGTGGTATACAGGGAGCTCTTGGGGCAAGAGCAGAAGTTTTTGATTCCAGAATGAAATATTCGGAGTATATTATATAGAATCATGCAGACATATTCCAAGCAGATGTTTATGCCTCAATTCAATTTGGAAACGCGGTGGAAAGGACAGGACTTAGCAATACTATTTGATAACTTTTCCGCCACTCACCTCTCATAAGGTTAAATGGAAGTTAGAATGAGATTGCCTGAAGAATCTGAACCTGCCAGATACACACAAGCACATCCATACATAATTGGCCATTGCAACCCTTCAGTCAGGATTACGGCCTAGCTTCTCACACCGCTCATGTTGTGTGCGTTAATTTTATACGTGAGTGGCGGGAGCTACAGTTTAACGTCGACTCCGAACGACAGATTTTTTGAGAAACTTTTTCATGGCAGGTCTTTGCCAGAAATCTGCTGAGAGGAAGTCGCCGAAGAAATATTTTTTTCATATTTCGTTTTGATGTCTAAGCTGTGATACGAACACGGGCTTTACGTCTAATAAGCCAACACACTACCTACTAGACTACGGCGACTTTATGAACCTGCCAGATAGACAGAATAAAGTTATCCGCTGCTGGATCCCAGATCATGTGGAAATATTTAGCGATGAGCAAGCACAGACAAGCTTGAGAGGATAGGAGCTTTCACGCTATGAATGAGGCAAGAATTCTTCTGTGGCATAGGGACGAATATATAGAAACGTAAGGGAAGATAAGGAAGTCAAAGTCTCTTTTAAAACCAAGAGCGTTTAAGACAAATAAAACTTTTATTAGAAAATTACAATAAAAGGAGATCTAAGTCTTGCATTAGACTAGCCAGGAATAACCTGGCCTGGTTAGTAGCGGTACTTATACAGAATAGGGCCCCCAAAATATATGGATTTGAGGCCTATTGTCTATAAAGTGGAAAATCTAGACTTAAGATCATCTGCTTTGATGTGGAGTAACAGACGTCTGAAAGAGACATCGGGAAGCCCAAAGACGCAGCTTCAAATCGAACGAGATTCTCATAAATTAAAGACAGCCTAGTCTAGCCTAGTATGAAGGCAGCTCTTAATATTAAGATGAAGAGAAAGGCATTGTTTAAGCCAAAGAAGCTCTCTAGCAATGATGTTTTGCCAAGAAAGCCTATACCGCAGATATTTTTTATACGACCGAATAATAAAATTGTGCCTTCACTTGCTGCATCTGTAGCATGCAGCTGACCTTCTCCGTTAAGGAAAGTGCACAGATAACAGCAACAGGATGTTTAAATGTTAAACTTTATATGAAAATCTAATCTCTGTATTTATGTATGTACATATGTATATATGGGTGTGAGTAAATATAAATATGTGTTTGTGTACATGTGTATTATACTGATACACTGATGATTTACAATAAAAATACCAATACCGTCGCCATTTTATTTGTATGGCGCATGCATTGCAACACACCTTCCCGCAGTATGTTGCATGCCAGTGTAACAATGGAATTCATTGTTGCTGATGGCCTCTAACGCTTTAAGGATTTTTTTTTCATTTTTTTTTTTTGTTATTTTTTTTTGTTGGTGTTGCACTTGTTATCAGTTGTTGTTGTATTTTATAAACTCTTTTATCGTTTTTTTTTCTTTCCGTCATTTGCTTTGTAATTCCTACGTTTTCATTAAATTTTTTTACTTAAGTGTGGTAGAGGGAGGTGGTGGGTTGCTAAGGTTAGGAGTAGCTGCACGCAGATGTTAATCAGAGAGAGAGAGTGTGTGTGAGTGTGTAATATGTGTTGAAAGTATGAGTGTTAGCAACTGATTTTTGCCTTTTTTTTGTTTTTTGTTTTCATTGTGTAACTGTTTGCCTGGCTTTTGTGGTATTGAACCGCACTTGTACTTGTACAGTGTGTTACAAAAAAAAAAAAAAACAAAAACACAATCAACGGTTTCTAAAAAGTGGTAACGGGTTAAATGATCAAAACAAAGAAAAAACCCAGTAGCAGCAACAACAAGCAAATAAAACAACATTCGTTCGTTCGTTATGTGTGTTAAAACAACCGCAGAGTTGTTGACACTTTTATGAACTCCGCCAACACACAATGGCTGGTCGTGTAGTCCTGGTCATTTTACGCGGTTTTTAATAATTCCTAGACATGTCGGCAGCGAAGTTTTATGCGTTCTTCTATTTCCATTTCACTTTGTGGTGTTTTTTTCCTCTCTTTTTTGTTTTGGCGTATATGCTGCATTTAAACTGAAGAAAAAGCTTAAACGTAAGATTTCAATGCATTGGAAATGGTTTTCAAAGAGAAACAATTTTTAAAATAGACTCAGAGCCTTAAATGATTATTTTTGCATTTGAATCATGAATTTTATTGAAATGGAAGAAATAATTTCATTCATCCAACATTTGTCTTGCCCTGTTGGCTTCCTCCTATGCAATGGGTTCTGTGTTTCGGGGCTCGATTTCTTTCTGTTTCAGAGTTTCCTTGACTAAGTCTTGTTAGATTTCTATTCTTTTTCCTCTGTTCGTTATATCACTTACATTTGCTTCCTATTTTTATTTCAATTGGCGGTCAGCACGAAGTCTAGCAACCATGTGTTCAATCATCCTGTTATTAGATTTGCCCGTCTATGATATATTCCTAGGTCTGTACAGTGAAGTTTTTATACCGGTCCAGTTAAAGCCTTATCTGCTATTCCGTTTTTGCTTTGTGTAACTCTCATCTGGGCTTATGACCCAAGTTATATGAACTGAGGGTTCAGGGTATATGACTTCGGCAGGCTACCACCAGAGGTTGTTCAATACAGGGAGTAATGGCGTGGTGTAGACTACATTGTTGGCCACATAATCTTTACGCGGGACTCAAAGATAGTGGCTGTGTAATGGGGTGCAGATCTAATTTGTTGATTGCAATACGTAGTCCTCTAGACTTCTTCTGACTACAGGCTAAGACGTTTGCAATCACCAAAGCAAGAGAACTTGTCTGCAAAGGGGTTACGCTAGTGGATAGGCAGGTTATGTATGTGAGTAGTCAAGGGCTCTGACTTTGAGCTCAAATACGGTCACAATCTGTAGAAGGACTTTGCTTATGGACAGGAAGAGGGTAGTATTGTGGTAGTTTTTGGGACATTATGATATTCGGATTGAGGATTCCGCCGTAGTCTAGTAGGTATTGTGTTGGCTTATTAGACGCGAAGCTACGATTCAAATACCCGGTCAGACATCAAAACGAAGTATGAAAAAATATTTCTTCGGCGACTTCCTCTCAGCAGATTTCTGGCAAAAGCTCTGAGAGTAAATAAAATCGCCATGAAAAGTTTCTCAAAATTCTGTCGTTCGGAGTCGACTTTAAACTGTTGGTCCCGCCATTCTCATGTATAAAATTAACACATCCTGACCGAAGAGTTGTAATGGCCAATTACGTTAGTACGTCACGTTACGATTCCATATATGAGCAGGCAAGGCAGGCAGTTAACCCTCTCTTAAGACACTTCTTCTGACAGATCAATTAAGTGATATAATGCAGAGTGGAACAGGGAAGATGGCAGATAGCCTTCCAAGCCCCAAGTTACATCGATTTATAATGGAATGCGTCTTGAATCTGGAAAGAGAAATTTAATAGATTTTTAAGCCGGGTATTAGGCCTTGAAATCAACAATCAGTATGCAAGCTAGAAGCACCCGTTTTTTTCTGGATTTACAGTAAGACGGGAAAACAAAGTAGTCGTAGTCCAGTAGGTAGTGTGTTGACTTACTAGATTAGAGTCCGTTGTTCATATCCTATCTCAAACAGTAAAGAAAATTTCCATGAAAAGTTCCTCCAAAATCTGTTGTTTCGATTCTATACGTTCCGCCATACGTGGCTAAAATTAACTAATCTTGACTAAAGGGTAGTAATTGTCGATTAAGTACGTCAGTAGGTACGCCTTTTTGTATTGATTTTGTTGTCTGCCGGGCAATTTAAATGTAATTTCTGGTGAGTGACTTGAACCTTAGTCATCTCACAAAGCTGAGCTTACTTGGATCCTCTAGATTCGGTTGTTATGCAAGTAGTAGCTACTCTGCCACGTAACTACAACTTCTGGGTAGGATTTCTCAAACATTTTGGTAGTTTTATGACGTTGTGCACTTTATTCAAATGATTCTTGGCTAGACCCAGACAGTCAACAAGTAACTGCCATTGACCAAAAAGATGTTCTAAAATCTCCTAGACTTCCATGTCATTAAACAACTTCTACCGAAACTATTGCGGGTTATAGCTAGCTTCCGACTGTCTGCACCAAGAGCTGTCAATGTCAGCTTTGTCCTCATGTCCAAAATTCCATATGTGGCTTTGAGGAAAAACATTTCTTTTTCAATTTAATGGCGGGGTTTCTCGTCAAGCATTTTAATGCTTCCATTTTGTATTGTTGAGCCTTCTTACTCTTTGCAACCGTTCTTCCGTACTGCTTTTATTTTATAATCTTTGCTTTTTGTGTTCTTTCATTTCATTGCTTTCCTTTCCTCTCTTTTTATTTGTTTTTCTATTTTTTATTTATTTTTTTTCATTCATTCTTCTTTTTCTGCTGTTATCAGCAGCTGTACGTTGTATATTGTTTAGTTGGCTTTTTTCTCTCTCTCTCCCTCTCTGCGGCGCTCACTCTATTTTTTTTTTGCTACATGCATGTATGCAAACATTGTGTTAGAGTGAGTGTCTCCATGTTTTGTTTCTCTTATTTTTTCTCTTTTTGTCCAAACTTCCTGATTTATGCAGGTTTATGCATGCATACTGTATCATATGTTTTTTCTTTCTTTCTAAGTATGGTTGTGTGTGTGTATATGTGAGTTTAGATACGAGTATTGATGTGTTTGCTGCGGTATGGTTAGAGATTGTCCTTCTTTTCTTCATCTGTTTTTTCTCAATTTTTTTTTTGTGTTCCTAGTCTTGATTTCCGGCTATGGATATTGATTGTGGTGGTGGTGGTGGCAGGCGGTGAATATAAACATTAGAAAAATATGTGTCCATGTGTCCGTATGTGTGTTTGAGTGCGATTTAAATAAAATTTTTTTCTTTGTTATTGCCAACCATAATCTCAAAACATAAAAATGCCATTGTGACCGAATAGATATGTTTGAGTTATACACCCCCCCCCCCCCCATGTACACAGAATTTAAAGCAGAGGTCAATGCAACAGCTTGTTGGCACATAAAGTAAAATTATTAAAAAAAAGAGAAGAGAAACTCATTTAATTTAAAAGAGAATTAAGTTGGAAGTTCCTTTAAAAATTTCCAAATAATTTCGTTGGCATTTGATTAACTTCCTGCAATCAATCACTGTCATTGCATCTTTGATTTCGGGCATATTCGGATTGAGCCGATCAAATGAAATTGTTACCTTAACAGGCAGTGAAATTTCCTCTTAAAACCAATTAAAAGAAAACAAAAGGAAAGGAATTCAAAAGCTTGACTCAAGGCAAGGAAAGCAAATATTTTTTTTATTTTTTCTTTGGAATTTCGTTTAAATACAATATGGTTGTTAAAATAAATAAAAAAGAAAAATATTTAAAAAAATAAGAAAGGAATGGCAAAGAGAAAGATAGCATGAGCTGTAGAATAATACAGAAAATGAAAATTGCACTTAAGAAAATGAATTGCATTCAAATGAACAGCGTCCATTCCAACCAAAACATAACCATAACTATCTCGCACACACTTACAATCTTCTTCATGAGTCGGTACTTTGGCAAAGAGAACAAGTTTTAATGAAAAACAAAACTGTAAACATTACTGTACATCAACACAAATACTCTTATATTTACACACACACACATACAAACACTGCATAAGTGTAAGAGATAATGATGATACCAAATAAAAGATGTGTACACAGAAAATAAACAACAAGAGGAACAGCAAATAGTATGAAAATGTACCGTGAAAGCTAGTGGGTGTAGTAAAAAAAATCTGTTCTTAACTCTTATTTGTTAGAACTCGAATACATGAGTTAGTGATTTGAAAAGTGGTTAACCCCGGGAATTGGTCCGAAGCGCTCATTGTTAGAAAGCGAGCGTACTCACTTATATCGGTACAGAGAACGGCTGCATTGCGTATCACTTCGGCGTATCGCACGGTATCCGCGCCAGCCGTACTTGTAATTGCAGGTACAATTCTCGTGGATCTGCATGCCGCGGAGCGAATGGAGGTTTATAGGGCGAAATTGACCGGAAGTTACACAACAGGTTCCTTCAGGCAAAACACCATCTCAAAATGGCAACGCCAATGGGATGAAGAGGACAGAGGAAGGTGGACGGCGAGACTTATCCCGGATATTGAGCTATGGATTGGACTGAAAACCGGAGAGGTGAACTAGTACACTACACAGATGCTATCGGGGCTGTGGTATTTTAGGAAATACCTGCATAGAATGGGCAAGAGCGCCTCACCTTATTGAATTTACGAAGAAGAGGAAGTAATTGATGATTCGAGTGTGCACACTGGCAGAGCTACCGCTCTGAGCTGACATCAATAGTTGGAACAATCACGGCCGCTAACATTGTCGAGGTTATGATTGCGAGAGGAGAGAATTGGACTTCAGTGGCGAATTACGTGGAGCGTATCCTAAGACTGAAGAAGAGAGATCTCGAGGCTGCGGAACATGCAGGCACGCAGGCATAGATGACACTTACACACGTGTCAAACGGAATCCGACACAGGGACCTGGACGAGAGGAATAGTGGAGACACGTAAATGTCTCCTCAACTTTCGACACGCAATCCGGACGCGGACATGAACACGCAGGGGCCGAATGGCCAAAACGACTCCACTCCGAAGTAATACCACCGTAGTTCCGGAGTGGGCACAACGAGTCCACGAGACGAGGGGGGGAATTTAGTGGGTGAGGGCCCCACACACGGAGGATGTGACGACTTCCTCTATGGTACGGTTAGGTAGATTTACCCCTCCTCGGCGGAAAAAAACCCCGGGGGAAACGGCTATAGAGGGTCTTAAGCCGTTTGCATCTCCGGACCGAACAGTATATCTTGATCGTTTATAAAATATATAACTTATATGGGAGTGGTCTTCAAACTGAGGACCTTAGACCCATAAGCATCTTCTCCTTCCTACCAACGATTATGTAGCGATTCATTAATGAGAATCTATGCCCGATTTTAGATGGGAAACTCTTATACCACGGGGAGCATGCTTTTAGTAAGTGAAGGTCTGTTGAAACCGTCATGTAGAACTTAACATATAAAATAGAGGAATCGCCGGCTTTAAAAGGTACACACTGGCGGCCTTTCTCGATATTAAGGGAATCTTCAATAATGTGGACCTAGTCACTATATTCCCTTTCCGATAAGAGCTGGAGTACAGGGCATTATGGTGAACTGAATATCGGAACTATTCTGTGGAAAAATCATGGAAGGAGAACTTTTGTGATGCTGGAACAGGTCAAATGTGGGTAAATTGCCTATTCGGACAACATTTTTCTTACAATTTCGAATAGTTTTGCTGAGACGATACCACTTTACAACGATACGATTACGATTGTAGGTGTTAAGTCGCAAACGTAACGTAGTGGAATCCTATCAATGGATGTGCGGTTGTGCACTTCTTTATATTGCCATATTGCCCATCGTACCTAAACTAAGACTCTATGAGACAAGTAGTGACTTTCTCAAACAAAATTCTGTAATTTTTTAAAATTTTTTTTTTTTTTTGCGTGTGGGGTAGGGTTCTAAATGCCTTCGCACCTACAATGACCTTCGTTAGCTGTGCCGAGTGGTGATTTCACTAAAACAAGCCCTCCTCCTCTTCTGAAGATACTCCCTTGCCGAGACTGCTATCTGTATTACTTTGGGAAGGGCGCAGAACGACGTCCTGTTAAGCTGTCTGCTCTTCCAAGTATGAGTACGCCTTATTTAAAGCCAGCTTCATGCTATTGGTCTTGTCTTCTCATGTATCATTTTGTCGCACTGTGTCAAGGTCGACCTTCTTCCTGCGAAGTACACATTCAACTTATCTTCTCACAGCGCTGCATTTCGCCTCGCTTTCGAGCATTGCGTTCACAGTATTGTTGGGTGTCAATTCGCCAATCTGCTCCTGTCACATATTCTTCTCGTCTTGCCTGTACATTCACATGGAATGGAATCATTATGATTCCATTAAATTATGTCTTTAACTTTATGGATTTTTTATTACTACACCTTGTATGCACGGTATGCAATGCACAACAAGTACTGTATAATGCAAAAGATAATACAAAGAAAAGTACTACAACAAAAACAAAAACAACAGCAGCAACACCAGCAAATGTTAAGATGAAAGAAATGCCTTTAAAAAGCCAACAGTTTAACCATACGGACAATGCTTCTTGATATGAAAAGCAACAACAACAAAAGTTGCAAAGAAAAACGAAAAACAAATGAATAAACGCCAGAAATCAAATGTTTAAATATTCAATGTTGCAACATCACCCACTTGGTATAGAGCCTGCAACACAATAGATGATGCTGGTGTATCAGAAACACCCTAATAGCTGCGATAGATCGCTTGATACGTTTTGAAATAAATTCACAAAATATGGAACGTTTTCTTATGTCCTTTCAACTACTTTTAGAATTGAAATCGAAGGTGCAGGGACAAGGACTCATTGTGGATACACTTTCTCTGGAAATCAATAAATTTTTCGAAACTTCGTCACAGTGAAAGACAATGAATTTAAATTTAGAAAATTACAGATTGGCTATAGGGTATCATATAGTTCAACTAGTCCACCTTTACTTCTCTGTAGCATGTTGCCTTTTTTATTGCTCTTTTTCATGGCTTTTAATTTCTCTTGTTGTTCAAGGGATACTAGGCAACGAAATCATCATCATTTAAGACAAATACAATACTCTGAGGAGCAGTTTTAAATAACACACACAGTAAAATAAAACGTTCAAATGAGAGCAACCGCTACCACTACCACTCAACTCTCAATGCAGGCATATACTGAGCTACGGTTACTGTGTTGACTCAGCTGATTTGCTGGTCGGTTTTGATTTGTACAAACAACACAAGCACTTAAACTTGGTTGCTATGGATTTGAATAACACAAGCACTTGAACTTGGTTATTGCGGAGGTTTGGAGAATAAAACAACCGTTGTCTTTTGTTGATCAATTGTTTCTCTCATTTATTTTTATTAAACCAAAGCCTTAAATACTATTTTATTGCCAAATTGCAATAACTTATTTTTAATATATTTAAAATCTATTTTGTTGCTGAATTGCAACAAATTATTCTTAATGTATTATTATAATTGTGTGTTGGACTTATGCATTTTCCCACACGTGTACGAAATTCCAGGAAACATGAAACCCCAGACAAATGCAATGCAAATAAACAAAAAAACTACAGCAGACCTTGAAACTTAATCAGAAATTCAAGGTTTTTCTTTTATCATAATTTGAAGTAAAATAAAAAATAAGGGAAAATGCATAACTCCAGCAAAAATAAAAACAAATAAAAAATTACATGGAATCAGCAATTCAAGGTTGTTCACCTAATTTCGTGCAAGCATATGTACGCATGTATGTTTGTCCATTTATACAAACGTACATGCGGACATATGAAGGAAATTCATTGTGAAGGTCTGAACATATACCCCGCCGTTGAGTCATGCTCAACAAAATTAAAAATGTGACAACCTTATATTGCCCTTCATATAGATTAGAATTAATGGCTTAAACTACTGATACTTCAAATTCTGGCGTTGGAATATGTTGACGTACAGCTGGTTGTGGAGTTTGTTGATTTATTTTAATTCTCTTGCAATGTGCCCTTTTCCAGGTGATCTTCAGGCATATTATGATTACGAGAACGAGAGCAGCATAGGCAACGGTCCCGTGGTGATATTTGATGTGTTTAATTTCTGATGGAAGTTCAGCAGATGCTCTTTGGTGTAATTTATTTTGAATTTCGGAGATATTTTTAATTTGGTCGGAATAGATCTTGTTGTGAATTTTTGCAGTTCGAACCTCGGCTGGATAACTGATGTCACTTATATTGCTCATTGCGGTGTATGATGTTTGAAGAGATGTGTAGACAGTTTGATGGCCTTTGATGATGATTGAGTTGATCTTAATTGTACAATCGGGCGAGATGTTTAGGAGGCCAGATCCTCTCAGGGTTAGCTGTGATTTTTCTTGACCACATACAGCGTTTATTCGGGACGGCTGCTGCATAGTGTAAAGCCATTGATTGCTGTATTCTAACTGTGTAAGCGACGTTCTATCAGCAACAGGAATAATGTTACAACTCGTTTGATTGTTAAAATTAAGAAGTGACAGCTCGCATAAGCATTTGTCAGCGTTTGCAGTGAATTTTGATTGCATTTGTGGGCATAGAAATTCATTCTCTTTTATTGTTGCACATGTGCTCCACTGTTTTTCTGTCAACACGAAGTACTGATCTTTATGAGCATTTATAGCCAGGAAGTCGCTGCATGGTCTTATAGCCAGCATTGTGCCATTTATTTGAACAGGAATTGGGTGTGGTTTCAGAAGTTCGAATGTCTCAGGATCAGATAACGGAATAGATATGTGAAAGATGACGTGGTCCTTTGTGACACCTCCCTTTACATTCATAATTTTGTACAGTTGTAGTATATTATCGTTGCTTACTGGTAGTTCTAGAGATCTTGGAAGATGATTTCTTACTTGTATTAGCTCGGCTTGAAGTTGAGACGGTGACAAAAGCATTGGGCTGATTTTTCCATGGTGTGAATCCGTTAATGCTGCTATGATTTCTGCTTGAATTCGGTGTAACCTTGCTGATGTTAAAGAAAGTTGAACTGATTGTAACATGAATATTCGAAACAGCCTTGCTTGATTTTGTTCTTTTTCATTTTCTTGTAATCTAGATGCAATTTCTGATAATTGATTATCTATGTTGTTGAACTTTAGTCTCATATTTTCTTCATCTTGTTTAAGGACGTTTAGAGTTGCATCAACAATTGATGTTTGATTCATGAGGAGTTGTTTGAGATGGTTTTCATTGTCGTTTACTGCGTTGATGGTGTTTGACATTTGTTCAGCATAATCCGAATCCAGAATACCAAACAGTGAATTAGCGACGTTTCCAACAATGTTAATAGCACCACGCTTAGCTCTCCTCTTTAGTAAGAGGTTTTTATCTTTAAGGCCTGCTAGGCTGAAGTCAACTGCCTGGAGAACACTCGAACAAGTCGTCCTTTGAATTAGAAGGTTGCACAAGCGGTGTAATGCAGTTGTTTCGTTTACGAAGGTACTTATTTCTTGCCAATATGGTTTTAAGTTATAGTAAGAAATGATGTTCCATTCTGACCGCGATACTCGTGTATTGCCAATACCCTCAAAGTGTAAGCCGATATTGGGTTCAAACTGTGTTACTGCAATTTTATCTGTGGACACGAGTGGGAGCAATAGCAATGTTGTGAGTAGGATGGTCGTAATTGAGCTTGTCAAGTTTCGCTGTTTTTTAGCAGGTGGCCTTCCATCCAATGACTGTTTTGGTGATTGGTTTTCTGCCAACATCTCATGATTATTCTTAGGTTCTGCGAATTGGAACGAATTGGAGGATGATTGTTGTCCTTCTTCTTCGGGTTCGTCATTGAGCTTAGGGAGTGGAGCTAAATATTGAATAGCTCGTTTAAAGATGCCTGAGGCTGTTTGGACATCCGCTACTCTTACAACGTCGTCGTGTCCTTTGTATGTTTTTATTACGCGTCCCAGAGGCCATTTCATGACTGGAACGTTATCTTCTTTTAAAATAACTATCGCCCCTGGTTTCAGATTTTTTGATTGTTCTCGCCATTTGTTTCGGTATTGTAGCTCATTAAGGTAGTCTCGTGACCACCTCTTCCAAAATTCGTGCTTAAGACGAGAAACTAATTTCCATCGTGTTTCCAATTTAAGGTTTGTGGGCTTTGCTTGAGCATCTATTTGGGCTGTTAGTGGTTCACCTATTAGAAAATGTCCCGGAGTCAACGCGCCTATGTCGTTTGCGTCATTTGACATGGGTGAGATGGGTCTGGAATTCAATATTGCTTCAATTTCGACAACTATGGTTTCAAGTTCTTCGTAAGTTAGGGATGCATTCCCCAATGTCCTTGTCAAAAGGTATTTTGCTGACTTGACAGCTGCCTCCCATAAACCACCAAAATGTGGTGCCCTTGGTGGAATGAAATTAAATTGTATACCCCTTTTGCTGCAAGCATTCGTAATAGCTTCCTTTGCATCTGACCCATGTATGATTGTGGAAAGTTCAGGTAATTTATTCTTAGCTCCGATGAAGTTTGTCGCATTGTCGCAGTACAAATTTTGGCAATGTCCACGCCGAGATATGAAACGTTTAAGAGCACCTATAAATGCTTCGGTTGTGAGATCGCTCACGAGTTCCAAGTGTACTGCCTTTGTGGCAAAGCAACAAAATACGGCAATGTAGGCCTTGTGTGGTCGTTTTCCCCTTAGTTTATAATGTACGGTAATTGGGCCACAGTAATCCACTCCGGTATTGATGAATGCACGGGCTGGTGTGACGCGTGTCGAGGGTAGGTTTCCCATTATTTGGTGAAATAATTCTGGTTTGGCTTTGCTGCATATCGTGCATCGATGAACTGTGGCTCTTGCCATAATTTTTCCCTTTATTGGCCAGAAACGTTGTCGAACAATTCCTAATAATGTATGCGACCCACAATGCTTATAATCTTCATGAATCATTTGGAATATCAATTTGGAAATGGGATCGTTGTATGGAATAAGAAGTTGATGTTTCGAATCATAGTCCAACAAAGAAGCTTCGAGTCGACCACCGACCCGTATTAATCCATTCTCGTCCAAAAAGGGTGTTAAATTCTGAATAGAGCTTGTTGCTTGTACTTGTTTGTATCTTCTCAGTTGTGTTATTTCTTCTTTAAATTCTGAGAGTTGCATTTGTGAAATAATAGGAATCAGTGCTTGGCTGAGTTCCGTTGTTGTTAATAATTTGGATGGTTTTCGCATCTGCTTTTGACATCTAGTGTGGGCAATGAAGCGTAGAACATATCCAACAATGCGCTGCAGACGATGGAATGAGTTTTTATGGTTGATTTGGTAAACAAAAGTGGGTTCCGTTGTTGTCATTGCTCGTGATTCAAGCAGCTTTGCCTTTCGTTCAAGATTTGTTGGTATGTTGGAACTTGAATTGAACTTAGGAGGCCACATCTTCTCTACCCCATGGAGAAACATTGGCCCATAAAACCAGAGAGTACATTCTTTAAGAGCCGCTGGAGACATGCCACGAGATAATATGTCTGCGGGGTTGCACTTTGAGCTTACGTGACGCCATTGTTCTGCTAGGGTTTCTTCTTGAATTGCTGAGATTCTATTTGCTACAAACGTGTTGAATGAAGCTGATGATGAATTTATCCATGAGAGCACAATTTCTGAATCAGTCCATAACCATACTGGACATGTAAGTCGAAGGTCAGACCTGACTCTTGTGGCTAGTTGGGCTCCAAGCATAGCTGCACATAGTTCCAATCGTGGTATTGTCTGCCGTTTAAGAGGAGCTATGCGGGATTTAGCACAGAGTAAGTGTACCATGATGGTGCCGTCTTTAAAAACTGATCGGATGTAAGCTGCAGCGCCATATGCCTTTTCGGATGCGTCCGTAAAAATATGGAGTTGTTGGGATTCTGGAATTCTTCCTTTAAAAATATGTCTTGATATTTGAAGATTTTTCAATGTATTCAGGTCTGTGCGGAACGTGATCCATTTAGTGTGCAGGGATTCAGGCAAAGAAGTATCCCAATCCAGTTTTAATTCCCACAATTCTTGGATAAACATTTTTGCCATTACTATAATGGGTGACAGAATCCCCGAAGGGTCGAATAATCTTGCAAGGTCCGATGTGACTGTTCGCTTAGTTACTCTCTTAATGTTGTCAGTGTTGACCTTAATACCTAGTTTATCAGCTTTCGGCAGCCAAACAAGTCCTAATGTTTTGATGGTGTCGACTTCTGTGCTCTCGAAATCTAAGTTTACCTCCAAGTTGTCTTGTGGAATATTGTGGAGTAATTGTGGATGGTTAGCACACCATTTGCGTAACACGAAGCCGCCCTTTTTCATAATCTGCACAAGTTGTTCTTGCAATTGCATCGCTGTTGATAAGCTATTTGACCCACCCAGGCCATCGTCTACATAGAAATTTTCTTTAATAAATTGTGAAGCAAGTGGATAGCGTATATTATTTTCTTCAGCCAGTTGATCAAGACATTTTGTTGCTAAATATGGAGCAGCTCTTGTACCATATGTGACCGTGTTGAGTTGATAGTATGAAATGGGCATTTTGGAATCCTTTCTCCAAATTATTAGCTGAAATTGACGATCTTCAGGAGCAACCAATATCTGCCTATACATCTTTTCAACGTCAGTGGTGAAAACGAACCTTGGCATTCGAAACCTTAACAGTATGGAGAATAGTTCGCTTTGTAGTGTTGGTCCCGTGAACATCAGGTCGTTTAAAGAGTAGCCTGAGGAGGTTTTGGCTGAGGCATCGAATACCACCCTGAGCTTAGTGGTTGAACTTTCTGGCCTTAGTACGCAATGATGTGGGATGTAGTAATTTGGAGACATGATGGAGTCTGTTTCCAATTTAGTCATGTGTCCCATTGATTCATAATCATCCATAAATTCAATGTATTTGGCTTTCAATTCCGGGTTCTTTTGCAAACGCCGTTCGAGAGCAAGAAATCGGTTTAGAGCTATTGCGTGTGAGTCGCCTAGGGTATTAGGGGTTTGGTGAAATGGTATTCTGACAATGAAGCGGTCTTCATGGTTTTTAGTTGTATTTTGTACAAAGTGCTCTTCACATTGTCTGTCGGCTATTGATAGTGGTTTTTTAGTCGTTTTAACTTCATCTATTTCCCAAAGTCGAGCGATGGAAGCTTCAAGCCCCTCATCTTCAGTACATATTCCACAGGATGGGTCTGTAGGGTGTTCGTTATTTATTTTTCCTGCTACAATCCAGCCAAGAACCGTGTTCTGCAAAATCGGAAGTTGTGGAGATAATTTTATTTGCCCAATTGCGAGCAGTTGGTGATAATGCTCGGCACCCAGCAATATATCGATTTTACTAGATCGATTGAATGTTGGGTCAGCTAACATAATATTTCTCGGTAGTGGCCACTCATCAATGTTGATAAACTGTGATGGTTGAGGCGCAATAATTTGAGGAAGGACAAGTGCCTCCAGACGTGTTGAGAATCCATTAATTCGAGAATGCAAAGCTACATTGACTCGGTGTTGTGTTTTTGTGTTAGAGTTCCCGATTCCATTGATGTTTACTGATGACGTCTGTTTTGCAATATTAAGTCGTCTTACCAAACGATCTGTAATCAAATTGACTTGTGAGCCAGAGTCAAGTAAAGCGCGACATTCAATCTCCATTGTGTCAGTTTTGATTTTTATAAGAGCCGTGCTGAGAAGAACGTATGATTTAGACACCTGACCATTTGCTGCAGCTAATGAGGATGCTTCTGGAGGACGCGGCGTCGCTTCATTGAAATCGGGTTCAATTATTTTAGGTTGATAGGTAGTGCATGATGACGTCTTCTTGGATCCCTTTTCACTTGTTGACCTTTGGTTTGATGACTGAGTGTTGCTCTGCAGATGAAGTAGCGAGTTGTGTTTCTTCTTGCATGTCATGCATAATCCTGATTTGCAAGTTTTGGCTGTGTGTCCTGATTTTAGACAGTTCACACACAGGTTTTGCTTCCGAATGAAAATGAGACGGTCTGCTGGCGGCAGTTGTTGAAATTTCTGACACCGATACAGTTGGTGAAAGTTATTTCTGCAGAGTGAACAGATGGCTTCTGTCTGTTTAGCTGAAGTAGTGGAAACATAGACCTTTGATGATTTTTCTTTCTGGTGTATGGCTTCTAGAGATTGAAAACGATTTTCAAGAAAAGTTAATAGGTCTTTGATTTTTTGTAGCCCTTTTGGGTTGCTAATGGTCCTCTCATATAGAATAAGAGTACCTCGATCCAATTTTTTTACAAGTATGTGAAACAGCATGGGATCCCATGAGGTGGTATCGATCCCGATGTTGTTTAGCGCATGTAGACATTCTTGTGTTGTATCATGTAATTGTTTGATAGCAGCAGCTGATGGTCCGGCGCTTGGTTGATCCAGAAGTTGTTGCATTAGTGTAGTTACAATAACGCGTTGATTATTGTATCGTTCTTGCAACAGGCTCCATGCGGTTGCGTAGTTTTCAGCTGTGGCTGAAAGATGACTTATTAGTTTTTCAGCTTCGCCCCCCAAATTTGATTTCAGGTACCACATCTTTTGTACCGCAGGAATATGTTGGTTGTCTACCAGTTGTGTAAACAAGTCGTGAAAGGATCTCCATTTTAAATAATCACCATTAAATTTTGGTATGGTTAATTTTGGTAAATTTAGGGCACCACTAGCATTTGTGACGGGTTCTGCAGACGTAGCTTGTGTAGCGGAATTCTGTCGCAGTCTGTCAGCTCTGACAGATAGATTGACCAATTTTTGTTGCATTAGGTCATGAACACTATCGTATTCCACTTGATCTAGACCATAAGCCGATGGGTTTGGTAATTGATCAAGAGCTTCATCATACAGCTGCTCAATTTGATCCCATGATCTTTTGATGGTATTTATGTTTAAATCAAAGTACTGTAGGGGCTGATTATCTGTGTCTATCAATCCCCTTAGTAGCCGATTGAGTGCTGTTATACGAGCTCTCAGCCTGCGTAGAACCCCAACGTTTGTAGACTCTCTTGTAGGCAAATTATCTTGATCGGTTTTTTTTGCTATTTTAGTTTCCTCAATTTTTCGTTTGAGGCGATCAGTTTCAGTTTTAAAAATTTCGATGTAATCAGAGACTAAGGTTCTGATTTTATCATAGTAGCCTTCTGAGAAATATTCAAATTTCATTGGATCGTCGCACACCTCTCGTATCTTGGAATCTGTTTCCTGGAATTGGTTCCATGATTCCTGAAGGCGTCGTGATCGTTCCTCAAAGTAGCTAACCTTTGTTTTCCTGTCTGCCGGGTCCTTTTTAAAATTTCGAACAATACCCTGTATTGTTTCTCCAGTCTCTAACTGAAGATCCAGTAAACCTTTCATCGTATCCATATTGTATTGTAGTTTTAATGTAAAGTTGTGAGTGGTCTGCTGTATCTACTCGTTGTATGTAGCCCTGTGCTACCGAATTGGAATGATGTGCGTCTACTGTTGTATACACTTGCTATATGTAGCCCTGTGCTACTGAATTGGAATGATGTGAAGGACTGTTGTATCCTCTTGCTGTATGTAGCCTGTTCGAGGAATTTGTTCCTGGAATGGGAGCTGACGATTCAATTTTCTAAAGTCGATTTTTTTTTACAAAAGGATTGACGTCGAAAATCACGTCGGGGTCACCAAAATGTGTTGACTCAGCTGATTTGCTGGTCGGTTTTGATTTGTACAAACAACACAAGCACTTAAACTTGGTTGCTATGGATTTGAATAACACAAGCACTTGAACTTGGTTATTGCGGAGGTTTGGAGAATAAAACAACCGTTGTCTTTTGTTGATCAATTGTTTCTCTCATTTATTTTTATTAAACCAAAGCCTTAAATACTATTTTATTGCCAAATTGCAATAACTTATTTTTAATATATTTAAAATCTATTTTGTTGCTGAATTGCAACAAATTATTCTTAATGTATTATTATAATTGTGTGTTGGACTTATGCATTTTCCCACACGTGTACGAAATTCCAGGAAACATGAAACCCCAGACAAATGCAATGCAAATAAACAAAAAAACTACAGCAGACCTTGAAACTTAATCAGAAATTCAAGGTTTTTCTTTTATCATAATTTGAAGTAAAATAAAAAATAAGGGAAAATGCATAACTCCAGCAAAAATAAAAACAAATAAAAAATTACATGGAATCAGCAATTCAAGGTTGTTCACCTAATTTCGTGCAAGCATATGTACGCATGTATGTTTGTCCATTTATACAAACGTACATGCGGACATATGAAGGAAATTCATTGTGAAGGTCTGAACAGTTACCTTAAGAAACAATGGTGGCTGCCACTATAAGGAAGTTTCGTTGAAATGTATTCTGCATTTTGTAAGGTTTGCCATAAATTTTCTAGTCAATGGAAAATTTATCTCGGAGACTCAAATCCTCTGGTTCAAATCCCAGCTTAGAAATATTTCTTTCAGCGTTCCTTCTCTCAGCAGTCTTCTGGGAAATCATTTAGAATTAAGACAATTACTAGAGTTTCTCTAATTTCTTGTTCAGAAACATCGATAAGCTGTACGTCCCGCCACCCTTGGATAAAATAAACACACACAACTTGGGTGGTGTGAAAAGCTAGGTAGTAATCCTGACTAAAGAGTTTTAATGATCAATAAAGCCAGTGGACCTAGAAAATTTAGTTAAAAATGCTAGGTAATGAGAGGTCAAGAACGTCTGAATGGCTATTTGAACGTCTTTTGCAATGGTTATGCGGAATCAATCGATGGATTGTGACAACCGCAATGGGTGCTCATGGGATTCAATGAAAGAATATCGTTAGTTCTTCTTTTATTCGCAACTGTCCAGTAGAGTCCTTTCAATCTGCTTCTACCATCAAGCAGCCGTCGTAATTAAACCTCCATGTACACCAATCGGAGAATACCCAGTTTAACTGAGGCAGCCAAAATACCTATGTTCGGCAAAAGTTTTGAGAGCTTTGTACACTACCTTACTACATTATTAGCACGATTTCAGAAGGTATTTCTACACTTTCGATTCCATATAAGTTCTAAGGATCTTCTGTATGTCCTCAGAATTCCTCGGTACTCAAGTCATAGACGAATATTGCGTTGATGTTTGTAAGGAACTTGATTGAAAGTTCCGCCATGATACAACAGACTAGCAACGTTACTTGTCACTCTATGCATAACAAAATTAATTTTCAGGTTGGTAACTTCGAGAATGTTACAGTTTCCATGCAGTTTTGCTATTGTAACTTCAGTCTGAAATATACTGCAATAACCAGACAACCAGGGTTCAGCCTTGATGCTAGAACTCTTAGCACAGACCAGTAAATTATCGCCGTTTAAATAGGCTTTAAGAAGTGTTCCGATAACCTTTGAAAGGCCAGATCTAAAGCCTCTAAAAGGAGTCTTGAAGTCAAACCTTCAGTCGAAAAAATTATAAGACAGTATACAACAATGACATGAATTTATCTATGGAGTGCCAGGATGGCAACATGTCCTGGGATGTGAATTCAGTAAGGTGAAGTAGACTTGTCAGAGTGCAACGGTCATTATGATACTCGAGTACCTTGTCCTTAAAACTAAATGTATGCTTTACCAAATCATGAATACAGCCGTCTTGGAACAGTATAACTCTCCTTCATAGAACTCTCGATTGCAGTCTACACCTAGGAGTGATGTATCCTTTTGGATACGGCTCGGCATCTTAAAGGCGGGAACGTATTACCATCCAGTTTCCATTTCTTAATACTTCTACAGCTAATAGATCACAATTTTTAAGCTGTTGCGAACAACGCGGTACCAGTTTAATGATACTGTTACGTTTTTAACTTTTTAAAAACGTTTAGAATATGAGTTCGTTGTCTGCAAACAAAAATGAAAACAAATGTGTGTTTCGTTTCAATTAAACTCTTTATTGTTCACACTACTTTTGTGTGCCACAGTATACAACTTCACGATACAACAACAACTTGATTGTTCGTTATTATTCTCTGCTTACACCCTTTGCGTAAGCAACAACACTTGTATGTTACATCTGTATTGCGGCGATCTTCAAACCACGACTGTTTACTTCGCACGCAACGCATCTTCACACAAGACTGACCGAATTCTTACTGACTCGTTGTCTGCTTTGTCTTGCCTTTTTATATGTCCAGAAAATTTCTCTAAACTTCCTTGCTTACTTTCAAAAATAATTTCCCTGGCGTACTTATCACATTGGCCACGACTGTAACACTGTATACCCGCGTAATTTAAAGATTTCGTATTTATTTGATCTGCCGTAATAGCGAGTAAATTTCACTGTTGTATTGGTGTAAATAAAAACCAGTCTATATATGTCAGTAAGTGTGTGCATTCATGTGTGTATGTGTATTACAATTGTAATACAACCAAAATACATGAGGTATGTGCATGTATGTATATGTAGGCATGCATGTATTGTTGCCATAAGTGTGTAAAAAAAAGTTTGTGTTGCATTTTATTTTTTGCTATTCAAGGATATTATTGAAGGATTAATTCTTAAGAAAAAGAAACAGAAACTGAATAAAATATATACACTTACCTGCACACTTATACACACACTCATATACACAACAAATATATTGTAATGCAAGTACAAGCAGTCAAATGATAAAAATGAACGCGTTACCATTCACCATTCATTTGTTTTGTGAAACAAAGAAAAACAAAAAAAAGAAAAATTTCAAGGATCTTTAACACTTTGATTGTTCAATACAATCGCAGAGTGCATGCGTACACACATACATATACACATACGGTGTATGTACGTATATTCATTTCTTTTCATAGAGTGACACTTTTGCTGTTTCTGTTTCCTTTATTTTTTCATTTCTCTTCTGATTTTCCTGGTTAATGGTGGGGGTGGTGGTGGTGTTGGTGGCGATGGTGGTGGCCATGGGTAGAATCAGTGGAGCATTTATTTTCAACTGAATTTTAATGTTTTTTTAATGACACTTTTAGCGAATGTATAACAATCTTTTGTTTCGTTCTTTCGATTCCACTGACTGACACATATTTGAGGTGAGAACAAAAGCGAAACAAAATATTTTCGAATAAAAATAAATAAATTTTAAAATGAAAAACAATAAATTTAATTCAATCTTATATCAATGCATTCATTTATAATATGTATTTAAGATTGATTACATCAATTTGGGTCTTCAAATTGGATCTGCTGGCAGTGCGATTTAATATGCTTGGTAGCATTTTTTCTATGCATTGTACTGCCCACACAATTTGGCCACAATACTGTTATGTTTTTGCCTTTTAAAAACGTTTAAAATGTGACCTCGTCCATTGCAAATAAAATATAAATAAATTTGTGTTTAGTTTTTAATTAAAATTCTTTATTATTCGCACACAATTCTGTGTGCCACTGTTCACAACTTGATGTAAGCAACAACAATAACTTCTCTTTGTTATTACTCAGTTTATATCCTTTGCATAAACAATAACAATTACTAGATAATTATTTGACAGATTTTTGTAACGGAGATCTTCAAACTACGATTACTCTCTTCAAGCACACCGCCACTTCACACAATACTGACTGAACTTCACTAACCCCGCCTGCTTTGCCTTATCTTTTTATAACAGAGTAAACAGTCTGATGAATGTGTAATATAACAACAAACATACATACATATATACATAATTGGCCATTACAACCCTTCAGTCAGGATTACGGCCTAGCTTCTCATACTACTCAAATTGTGTGCCTTAATTTTATACTTGAGTGGCGGGACCTACAGTTTAACGTCGACTCCGAACGACAAATTTTGAGAAACTTTTTCATGGCAGGTTTATTTACTCTCAGAGTTTTTGCCAGGAATCTGCTGAGAGGAAGTTGCCGAAGAAATATTTTTTTCGTATTTCGTTTTGATAAAATGGTAAACAAGTAAACAAAAATCCATAAACAACACTACAAGAATAAATGTAACCAAAATACACAAACAACAGTAGTGAATGTAAACAACGATGTTTACATTTATAGAGATTTCAAGAAGGCGAAGTCATGAATGTTCGCCTTCTAGAACCTACCCTTTCATATAAACGGCAAAGCGTTTGAAGAGAGTAAGCATGGTTAGAACATCTCCGTTACAAAGATCTGTCGTATAATTGCCTAGTAATTGTTATTGTTTATGTGAAGGGTGTAAACAGAGGAATAACAAAGAAAAGCAATTGTTGTTGTTTACATTAAGTTGTGAACAGTGGCTCACAGAATTGTGCGAATAATAAAGAATTTTAATTAAAACTAAACATAAATTTATTTCTATTTTATTTGCAATCTACGAGGTCATATTTTAAACATGAAAATACTGAATTGAATCGACTTGGCCGCCTTTTTTTTCTCGAACACAACTCTGTAAACTAAGTAGTTTAACCCCTAAACCGTACATTGAAACTTAACATTGACCTCCAACTTGATTTCTTTTCTTTTTCTCAACAAATATTTCATTTTTCTTTTTGCTCTCTTTTGAGAATTTCTTTTGAAACCGAATTGTATGTGTAAAAATATTTTGCAGTTTCGGAAACTTTAAAACGAAGAAAAAGGATTTCGTTTCACAGCAAAAACAACAACAAGAACAACACTAGACAGTTAGAGAAACCTCGAGCAACAGGATTTACTGCAACACACAGAAAAAAAAAGATGCAAAATGTTGAAAATGTTGCAAGAAACGTAAATCAAAGGAAAAATAAAAAGAAAAAACACAATAAAAATTGGAAAATAAAAATTAAAAATAAAATGGAAAACGTAAACGAAAAACTAAAAATTTTAAGAGAAGATCTTTAAAGAGAAAAGAGAAAATAAAAAAATAAAAATTTTACCAGCAAAGCTAAGCTATTCTAAGCAAAGCATCCAGCAGCAGCCACAAGTTTTAGATGCAACAACAGCAACAGCAGTATAAAGAAAATGTTTGGAAAACTTTTTGAAAATACTCTAAAGAAACCAAATGCAAGCAGGAGAAGAAGAGGAAAAACTAACGAACCTACAAACGAATGAACCAAAGAATAAACGGAACAACTGTAATAATTTCAAAGTGATTTAGAAAACGAAAACAAAAAAAAAAAATACTTTTACGAGCATAACCCAAAGGCTTAAACGTACTTTATGTTTTTGCTTTCTATTTTTTTTCCTATCACCCTCTCTCTCAGTCTCCCTCTCTCCGTCTCTCTCTCTCTCTTGCAGATGGTTAGTGTTGAAAATATTTATAAGGAAACGGACGAATATAAAGTTTTTATTCTTGTTATTTTTGTTGTTGCTGTTGTTGTGCTCCAAAAGTATTTAAAACTACTTAAAATGGAATTTTAACACACACACAAAAAAGTACTTCGTGTTTTGTTGTTTTTGTTGTTTTTGCAAATTTTGCTCGTTAACATTTGTAGCCGGTATTGTTATTGCAGTTGTTGTTGTTGTTGTTTTGATTTATTTAAAATGTTTTTAAAATTTAATATTTCTGGATTAAAGTTTCTGTTTTAAAACGATGCTAAATTGCAAGCTTAAATCACAGGAGGAAAACTGCTTCCTAAAGCAAAGCGTTCAAAGAACAATTTCTTAATCAATGTTGCAAAGAGAAGCTTGATAACTTAAGAATATCCTTCGATGCCAATAAGAATAACTGTCCCTGTCTTGTATTTGATAAGCATTCAAGTATTTCTTTCTGAGATAGGCTTGTAGCAAATATTATTCTATTCTCATTACCATATGCAGGTTATCCTTCAGTGATATGATGCCTGTCCTTAAGTCTCTTCTCATTGTAATTATCCAACAAGTGTCTCTGTCTCTCTATGTCTTTCTTTTAGCCAAGTATGTACCAATCTAATCATCTCCTTCCACTCAACAGAAAGGTTCTTTAGTCATTAGTCGTGTTAAAGCTCTTCTAGTCGCAATGATCCACTGGTCCCCTTATATAATTCATTTAGAACTTGTTCCGTCTTAGACAACGGCACTATTACTAGGTTAGTTGATGTTAAGCTGTCTACGCTTCTCCAACTGCAGTATAAGCACCCATTTATCTGCTTTAAACTCTTCTATTGAACTCATTAGCCTTTTACCCATTGCCCTTTTTCTCCGCCTTTATATATTTTAACAGCATAGGACCATTTTTTGTACTGTGGGTCTAGTGGATTTCGATTTTATTAGTCGGCAGTCATCAATGGGGTCTTTGGCAGGGCAGTCCCATTATTTATTTATTTCACTTAATATCTGTGCTCGACGCTAACGTTGTATCTTTTTCAAATACACCTCGAGCCCATCTCAATTGCATGTGCCTTTCGCCTGGAAAACCTAGCATAGAGGTTAACCTAAGAGACCTGAAACTTGAGTTTATCAGAATCAATTCCCGATACTGTAAACATTTTCCTTTTTAAAGCCATCAATACAGACTAAAATCACATAGTACCGAAGCACTAATATTGCGAGAGGGCATTTATGTAGACTTCTTCTGGCTTAAGTCGTAGTCTTCGAATGCGTTACCCAAAATAATAGAGTCTAGCGTCCAGTTAACAGAGATCTGTCAGCGGCTTATATTGTCTTCCCATAGACTTGTCTACCATTATCCTGACCATAATCTTTATGGGATGTTTTGCTCTCTTTAAATATGTCTCCAGTCAAGTTATAGAAAATGTATTCGTTGCCTCAGTAATTGCTCGACAATATTCAGAGACACGGATTCAAATGTTATTCCGTTTGGAGTGTGTCCCCTAATTCTATATATTAAAAAAATAATAAATTATTTGCCAATAAATTTTCTTTAAAAAAATTACAACAACATCAACAAACAACAGTAGCAATAACATAAAAGAGAGTTATAACAACAACAACAACAATAATAAATAATTTAAAACCATTTTAGCAACACATTATTAAAAGTGGAAAAAGTTCCGATAACAAGTTATTATTTAATGGACACCAATAACGAGAAATAAAAATTTTTATTTTTGTTCAAACATATGCTCAATAGTAGCATCATTATCATTATTAACGCCGCGGCATTATTGATGATCACGATGACGATGATAAAATGCACCATTGGTCATCTTCATAGGCATTGCCTGGTACATAACCATACGAATACTTATTACACTCGATGACATCAATTTGAAGTAAATATAAACAATTAAACATAAAATTTATTACGCACACATAAAACACGAATAAATAAATAAATTTTGAAATTTGAACAGTAGAGGCTAAAGGAATAAGGAAGCACCACCCTAATAGCCCTAATAAGGGATGTCATATGAGAGAGTTGCCGTTCATTTAATTGACAAACGGATTGTAATTAATTTTATAGCCAGAAGAGCTATGATAACATATGTGTCTTTGAAATTCAGTTTATAAGGAACATTTCTCAGGAACGGATTGAGACTTTTATTTTACATCTAAGGTAGGTAGGTAGGTGTAGGTGGTGGTCTCCCCAAGGAATCAGATGAACGCACTTATCCGCCATGGGTCCCATTGTGATACCACAGTTCATCTCAATTATCCCTTAGTTCTGGAATCACTTAGAGCTTCCAAGAAGCGACTCAAACTGCCGATGTCAATGTTCGACAAATCACCTACATAGATCATCGATGTAGTAGGCACAAAGATGTCTCTTTCTCCTTTGACATAGTGTGCGGGCATATTCCTAGTAGATGAACAACAGTCTCTTCTTCCTCCTCATCCCTGCAGAGATCTAAGAATTTTACAAAATTCGTAAATTGGCAAAAGGGAACCAACAAAATAGATGAAGACTAGAGCACAACTGTTGGAAAAACGAAAATCACCAGCGAACCACAGTATTAACAAAGTATTAACAAAGTGCGTGAAAATTGACACAGGCATCCACAGAGTGTTCATTTTCCGAAAATAACCCTAAGGGATACGATACGATGTAAGATGTTGTGTTGTAGTGAAACTCCTTGACCACAAATCAAAACAATGCGGATTTGTTATCTGAAGAAGGCTTAAGTGGCCTCAATCGTCTTCAGACGTGTCAACCAGAAAGAATAATATCAAGAAGGAAGCTTAAATAACCTCTTGAGAAAGAACAGAACTCGAATCAGTAAGAGTTCCATGACTCTCGCACATAAATCAGACTGAAAATGATTTGAGGCATGTGTTTTATTTTAGCCTCGATTCGTGGCTTATTCGTATGCACCTGCGACTTATAAAACTCCACAAGAAAAGGTCTAACATAGTCAAATTGAATGATTCGGGCGGACAGCTTACATTGCTTTCACGGGAGATGGCTAGAATGACGGAAATATAAAGCTTCAACAATCGTACAAGAATGTCTGCAGTAGTGGTGAGAAAGAAGAGAATTTTCTCTCAATGTCCGATACTTGGAAGCTTAAATGCAAATGGACGTTGGAGCATTCAGAACTTTACAGCAGAATTTGTGATGCCAGCTGTAATCAAATTGGATGGTCAGGTATTTTTTTAAATACGTCCGAACACATCAGTCAAACAATGAAGAATTCTATTCATTAAGCTTAAAGGGTTGGTTACCCATGCGTAAACAACGTAAACTCGTAAAGTACGTAGCCTTAAAAACGTTTGTTTAGTTATAAAAACGTTTAAAACGGGACATACATATGTCAACGAAAAATGTAAGTAAAAACAAAACAAAATACACAACAACATACACACGAACTCAACACAATGCAAAGAAATTGGTATACAGACATTACAGCGTTTAAATTGTTCTCCATATGCTAAAAAGAGAACGTTTGCTACTGTGCGTTACGTTACGTTTGGGTAACTCCTACTTAACTTAATTAGACTGGTTGGTAGAGATGGCTAGATGAACACACTTAGGCCACATGCGGCTCCCAACATAGTCCAGGGCAAGTGTGCACTTGGTGAAAAGCAGTCTTCTCTTCTTTCTCGTACCTGCAGTCTCTGCAGAAAATATTTGCAAAATGTTCAAAACCAATTTGCCTCTCATGGGCGTTGATGACCAACTTCCACGACAATTTGAAAAGAAAATATCATGTGATGATCTAATGGTAAAAGATAGCCAACAGTAAGGAGATAGGTTGTGAGCTATTATGACTTTTTTTTGCTACAGTGTATATGAGCTATTCAACAGTGTATTAAGTTGAGGGGATGGGTATACTATACTGCCAGCTAATCGTGCTTTTCCGCACCTATTTATGTTAGCTTCGATTGTCGTTTTGTATGCAAATTGTAAAAATACATATAAACAATGCTTTTTATACAATACATATGCAAATACATTCATTGTCACTTTAAATTTGTAATTATTACAAATGAGTTGATATTTTATTAAAAACAAATTGATAACAATTGTTGTTAATGTTGATGTTGTTGTTGTTGTTCTTGTTTTAAATATACAATAACAATATAAATACATATAATGGCATATTAAAAAATTAAAAAAATTAAAAATAAATACGTAAATAAATAATTTTTGTAATTAATTAATATTTATTTAGCTTGTATGTATGTATTTACAAAATGTATGTATGTATGTGTTGTATGTGTGTAAAACACTTACATATATTAGCTAGAGGAAAAAAACCAACAAAAAAAAATGAATTAAAATTAAAATTTTTCAAATGGTCATTTGAATGAACCATTCCCTTGTTATTGTTATTGCTGCGTTTGATGCAATAACTGGGTCAACTGCTTACAACCAAAAATTCATACAATAATTTCCAAAAAAATAATTAAAAAAATAAAAAACAATTTAAATATGCATTTATGCATATGCCACCAGCATTTAACGAGTCTGGTTAACCAGTTTTAGTGAAACTTGACAAACAAAAACAACAAAAAAAAAAAAAAACTGAAAACTAAAGTGGAAAAGAAAACCATAATAATCACGCATAATATTGTGTTGTATTTGTGCTCATCATCATGCTGATAATCTAACACTAAGCAGGTTAAGAGCATTTTCAATAAGTCCACAACGCATATGGTATCACCTAAAAGTAGGTAATTTTTTCGTTTTCAAATCCCTTACTTACACATGTACATACATAATTGGTCATTACAATCCTTAAGCGAGGATTACAACTCAGCTTCATACACCACTTATGTGGTGTGCATTTAATTTATACATGAATGGCGGTACCTACAGTTTAAAGTCAACTGCAAAAAACAGATTCGAAGATGTCTGAACTACTGGTCATGTAGTTTGAACCGTGGCACGGTCACGTCTAATAAGCCAACATACTACTTACTCTTCTACGGGGACTTTCCTTATTTACGGGTAAAAAAAGGAAAACCTTTTCGAAATTCAAAACTATATTGCATTTCAATTCAAATTATTTGTTATAGATTTTATCTTCACTGGCAGCATTGCCTTTCCTTCTATTTATATTCCATTTATTTTCAGTCTGGCAACTTCTAGAACATACTGTAGATTTGTTATTGTTATTATTTGCTTCTCGTAATTTTCTAGTTGTTCAGACATACATAAATATTTTTTTACTTCCTTCTGCTGGAATTATCTAAGCTGGGGTTTGACCCATGGACTCTCATCTAATAAGCCAATACCCTACCAATACTTACTAGACTATGGTGACTTCCTGGAAGTATACTTATCTAGCTTAGAAGCAAATTATCATGATAAATTAGCAAAATTTCTTTGAAATTTTGTTGTGTTTTCCTTTGGATCCTCTTTTTGTAAACTATCGGAATTCGTCTTGCACTTCTTTTATTAACATGAAGTAAACAAATGGCTGTAGGAGATCAAATTCAAATTCAAAAAAAGAAAAAAGGATTCCCAGAATATTATTCCAAAAATGTGATTCAAATACGAATTCGAATTAAATTTATGAATTGAATAATTATTCACACCTTCATAACTAATGTGGTCGAATACAATAGTATTTGAAAGGATAACCAAATACTAACATACACTTCGTGTGTGTGTATGTGTGTGTGTGGTATAAATGTGTGGCTATAATTGCAATTGCATATGTATGGCTTTATGTATGATTGTGTGTATGTATCCTATTTAAACCAGCATATGCTGTATACAAGTGTTTGAGCACTAAACAATCAGTTCTAACCACGTTATAATTGAAGGATCTATAATGTACACACGCACACGTTTATATTAATGTGTGTGTTAGGATATATGTTTATACGTACCGTTAGATAATTATGAATGGGCTTGTGTGATGCATGTTGAATGATGATGTATTTGTTTAAAACGGTTTCCGCAATTGTTTATTGCACAACTGCGGGGTGTTAGACTATCGCATAAAAAGACTTTTTTTTTTGTTTGTTAAGTTTGTGTTAAACTATGGCCTGTAATCTGCTAAGTAAACATTTTTGAAATTAAAGTGGAAATGAAGGAACTGAGTAGAGAGGACGTAGGGCAGAATTTTGCTTGTATTTATTATCTCACTTCATTGCTTAGGTCATATGAAATCGCCGTAGTCTATAGTAGTTGGTAGTGTGTTGGACTATTAGATGTGAGGCCACCGTTCAAACCCCAGGTCTGACATCAAAACGAAAATATGAAAATATTTCTGCGGCGACTTCCTCTCAGCAGATTTCTGGCAAAAAATTGCAATGAAAAGTTTTAAAAAAAATCTTTCGTTTGGGGAAGGTCCCACCACTCATGTATAAAAATCCTGACTACAAGGGTTGTAATGACCAATTACGATATGTATGCTTAGGTCACATTTTTTCAAGGGATCCCTTTCCTTTGGACACAAAATATCTTCTGAGTCGCACTATATTTCACTGGATAGACGACTGAGTAATACCGAATAGTAGCAGAGGATATCTCTACCAGTTGGATATCTCGTTCCAAGTAGTAGCAGCCCCTATAACTGAAAACATTTTTTCTTTTTGCATTGAACATAAGCAGTTATTTTGCTTCTTTTGGCTTAATTAGGCCACCAATTGTTGAGTTAACCGGAGCAAGGTTGTTTGCGAAGGAAAGCTGTAATGTGGGTGGTTTGATGGCGGAATTTGCTTTCTTGGCTTTTGTCAGGAGATCAATCAGTCTACTTACGGACTGGACATTGTGTGATTAACTACAGTGTAGTTACTACAGGAGTTGTTTTGTGTGAGAAAGGCATAGAATAGCTTTCGCACTTTCTGTTTTTATGTCCAACTTTAGTGGGAAACATGGTAACAATACAGATAATTGTCAGAAACTTGGATTGGCAGTGTAACTTCGAATATGTGTCACACTGTCGAGTGCAAAAGGATTTGCCAGGAGTACTAAATGGAACGGGCTTAAGAACGTGGTATTTTCAAGTTGAAACAAAGGGCTAAAGAACCTCTAAGTGAACTCTAAAAATTTACTAGCGACCAGTATGTACAGCCTAACCTATCTCAGTTGGCTTAGGTTACGTGGTGAACACTCCTTGAAGAATTAAACTTAAACACAGAAATCAACATCTAAGTCGAGGATAAAATATTATGTAAAGGAAACATTGTTGGAGTGTTGTCTTTAAGCAAACAGAAAATGAGAAATCAAGTTACTCCAGCTCTTCATACGTGGTGAACTCTGCTTGAAGGCATTTAAGCCCACAAATCAATATCTAAGTCGCGGATAAAATATTCTGTAAAGGAAACGTTGTGGTAGCGCTCTGTTTAAGCATACAGAAAATGAGAAGTTATGTTACTCCACTCCAGGTTACTCCACTTCTTCCTGGCATGAGCCGGACTCTGATATATGAGGTGAAAGATAATTCCTGTCTCCTGCTCAGATGTAATGCCAAGCCCAACAGCATACTTTCGAATAGGGCAGTACGATGTGACAGCTGCAGAAGGGCAATGCAGTTGCTAATGAAGTTGCCAATGCAGATGTGCCTCCCTGAAAACAAGCAGGAGAATATCTAGAGAATGTCCAGTAATATGTCGAAGATTGTTAGCTCTCTACCAGCTCTAGCCAATTTGTCAGTAAACTAGCCAATATAAACTGATTGTGACAACAATAGCTAATGCCTATACACAATACCATTTGAAAAACTATAAAAATTTAAATACTTTCAGGCTCTAAAGTCTCCAAAAAAAACTATTAATTTTCGTTTATAAAATTCGATCATAAAATTTTACTCAGTTTCGGTTAATAGCTGTAAAAGCGTTCTCTCTCTCCCGCTCTCTCTCTCTCTCTTTAAATAAACATTACAACGTGATTTGTGTAACATAAACTGCCACTGTGAATGGAATTGAATTTTATTTTCTCATCATTTTTAACACTTTAAATGACACTCAAAGAAGTTTGGAATGATACAGCGACAATCATGTAACCGAACCCTTTGCCCCTCACCCTTAAAGAATAGTTATTGGTAGACACAGCTCATGGTATAGTGCTACTGTTGCTGTCTACACTGTTGTAGTGCTACTGCTGGTGTTGGCAGTTTTTCTTCGGTTTTTTTTCAGCAACAGCAACAGTTTTGTCACGACCATTAAAACTTAATTAATGCCGTAATGAGTTTTAAATGCTGCCACTCTGCTACTCTACTATACTTTCCTGCATCCCCCTACATACTATACTACACCCACCCCCTACATTAGAAGCTAAATTTTAAGGGAGGAGTATCGGAAACCAAAAATAGAAAAAAAATTTTGGAAATCCTAAGAAAATTTACGATTAAATTTTCTGGAAATTTTTCTATGAATAGTCTGTGTGAGTGAGTGTGTGTGTGCGTGCCTATTGTTTGAGAGCAACGATAAGAAGGATTTACGAAAATGAAGATTTAACACACAAGCAAGCGTCTTACCCCTGTAAGGCTTTAAATTTGTTAATGAAATCCTCATAAACTGAGATGAGAAAGGCAATGAAAATTTCCATTTTTATTGTTTTCAATTTAATTGAAAACGGAAATTATTTATTAGAGGAGAGGAGCGTATAAATTTCGTAATTATTTTAAGTGCCGGAAACTATGCCCACAAAAGAGATATTCATACTATTGGGTGGCATTGGAAAATCTGTAAAAGTTTAATTGAATTCCAAAGGAAAGAATTTGAAAATTTATCAGCGAAAAAACTTTGTCAATCACATTGGATTTGAAGGCAATTTTTGTATATTGAAATTTCTTGCAGAAATAACTTGTTCTACTAAGCTACTTTATGGGGCTCCGATAATTTATCTCCACTTTGTTCAGTTTGTTTTCTTTATCTTTGGGGAGGCGTGGCCGCATAATTGTATTCACAGTTCCACTTCATCACCCAAAGACCCATTGATTGATCTTGATTGATTGACACTTCATACAATGAGTAAAAAGCCAGGGAAAAGTTAAAAGAAGAAGGGAAGGGAAAGTAGAGGAAGCGAGAGCAAAAAGAGAAAAGAAAGGGGAAGTAGTCCTTTTGCTTTCATTAATTAAGTTTATCTCTCTGAGTTAAACATATGATTAATCAAATGTGGCATGTTCTAGAACAATAGGGTTGCCAACTATCGTTGCTTTGAATAAAAGACATTCTCTGTGAAATATTTACAGCATTGTTGTATGGGTTTTTAAAGCTTGCCTATCGATTTCTTATTTTTTTCTACAAAATCCCTCACTAAATTAGCCTCTGTGGGCGTTAGAGGGCCTCTAGAAGGATTGTTTGTTACGAACACAATCTCCTTACAATCGTATCTTGCTTAAGTAATACCAAAGGGATTCTAAATCTCTTAAAGAGTACAGATAATCATTCAGCTTTTCCAGACAGCCTCTTACAAACTTGGAATCTAATTTATAAGAGCCGAATGCTAGACTGGCGGCCTGACTGGGTCCCAAAAACACCTGCTGCCGTCCCAAGATCAGATCTTGACCCACAAGGTAGCAAATTTTTTAAAACAGCATTCAGTTTCCAGATTTTTCCACACAATTCCCTTGCTAAGTGTAGTCGCCGTAGTCTAGTAGGTAGTGTGTTCGCTTATTAGACGTAAAGCCCGGTTTCGAGTCCCAGGCCAGACATCAAAACGAAATATGAAAAAAAAATATTTCTTAGGCGACTTCCTCTCAGCAGATTTCTGGCCATGAAAAAATGTCTCAAAAATCTATCATTCGTTAAACTGTAGGTCCCGCCACTCAATTATAAAATTAAGGCACACAACATGAGTGGTGTGAGAAGCTAGGCCGTAATCTTGACTGAAGGGTTGGAAATGGCCAATTATGTTATGTATGTCCCTTGCTAAGTCTCCTTTGCTAATCTCTTAACAAAAATCATTCCAGTCAACAGGTTCTGACCAGAGCGGACAGCCGAACGACTTCTTAAGTCACGACATACATACATACATATACATAATTGGCCATTACAATCCTTCAGTCTGGATTACGGCCTAGCTTCTCAACACCACTCGTGTTGTGTGCGTTAATTTTATACATGAGTGGCGGGACCTACAGTTTAAAGTCGACTCCGAACGACAGATTTTTTGAGAAGCTTTTCATGGCAATTTTTACTCTCAGAGTTTTTGCCAGAAATCTGCTGAGAGGAAGCCGCCGAAGAAATATTTTCATATTTTCGTTTTGATGTCTGACCTGGGTTTTGATGTCACGACATACCTTAATGAATTTAATGTTAGACTTGTATTCCATCAACCTAACCATTGCATCCAAAGTTTTGGTATTTATTAGCACGAGCAGCGGATTTATATTACGCAGAGCCGCTAGAATAGATTCTCGTTACCCATGCTATGACAACTTACGTTAGTCTTTGTGTCTTGTTCAACTCCATTTGAGCTATTTTTAGATTTATTTTATCTGCCTTGATCAGACTCCATATTGGTCTGACCATCATGGCATATATTCACGGCATATTGCCTGGGTTACATGACAAGAAGTTCCCTTCAAGATGCTCTTTCCTTCAGCCCTGCATGTCAATTAAAAATTCTGTGCTATTTTCAGATATTTTACCCATGTTTTCTGTGTTATTATTGTACGCTGGAGCCAACACTTACATATGCAGGCATCGAGTCTAAAACAGTGAAATTTAGTTCCCGACATCATTCATAGGATACTTGCAACAGAATCGAAACAGCAGCCTCTGAATTTGCTGAATTATTTTTTCCTTTCCAACATTTCGATATTAAAGCCATTTAAAGCGTGTCCATAAAATTCTTCGAACACAATTGTTTCAGCCTAAAATAACTTGAAAGTGTAGCTCTGCTATCGCCAGGCTTTTAATGAAATTTACTCCTGCGATGATCATCGAAAATGTTCTGAAAAAACTTTTTTCCTTAAATATTCATGGCTAAAGCAATACAAAAACGTATAACAGATTTGTTCATTTTATTGTTTCCCCTTAACCTTTATTCGCCTAACCCCTTAGCCATGCAGTTATCCTTCTAAGTTTTGCATTTTAATTAAAAAAAAAAACAAAAAAAAAACAAAAAAAAAATGCAGGCGAAAGAAATGCCGAAAAAAACATTAAAAAATGAATGAATTGATGAATATTTATGAGAAGTTTTGAAAGTGTAAACGGACCATCGACAACAACAACAACAGCAGCAATAAAAATATCATGAACAGCACTAACATCATCATCATCATCATCATCGGCAGCAGCAGCACCAACAGCAACAGTACGTTGCAGTCAGCTGCATTCATGCATAGCCATCCATTGCTGTGAATAGAAACAGAAACCGTGTGGCAACGAAAGCTGCTGCTGCCATAAAAATGATGAAAACAACGCAGACGTTATGGTTATGGCGGCTGTAAATGCACTTCCTAGTCGCTAGTTTGCCAGCCATGCCATAAAGGAGCAATTGAAACAAGCTTTGTTGGCTGAAGTTCGGAACTTTATGAGTCTACTACAGCAATTTACTATGGCGTGAAACTAAACATTCATATACAGTCGTGACGTAACGTGCCATGCCATGCCGTTAACAGAGAAAAAAAAAATACAAATTCTACCAAAAAAAAGAAAATATTTTTGTGGTGGAAAAAAACTGCGCATATTTTTACTTCACTAGTCAATGGCCAAGGCAAAAGGGAAGGGCAGAGAGGGAGGAAGAGAGAGCAGAGGTGGGTAGGGATAGGTAGAGTAGCAGTAAGGCGAGTAACAATAACTGCAAGTCAAAGTGATTTATACATGGCTCGGCTCGATTTCCAATATGTACAACACAGGATTGAGGTTTTTGTTACAGTTGCTGCAAAGATACACTTTTTTTCTAGGTTTAGGTGATATACGAGGGTTGTTACAAAAAAGGTGTGCATAAAACGAATACAAAAATAATTCTATTTGGAAACAAAATTGGACAGCAAGCTAGCTGGAGGTAATTGCATTTTATTGCTGCAAGAAATAAGCCTGAACTGGGATAGACCATCCTACGGTGTCGACTTTGGGGGAAAAGAATACATCGTCCTGTTTTGAATGCCTATTGAGGATGATGGCGATATGGTAATCTTGGAACTACATTATCCAAGACATTCCTTCACTGTCCTGAACTCGCTACGACCAAACATTTTGGTTAACTCAGTTGCTACGAAGTAGTTCTACAACCCTTCTATCAATTGTACGCTCCTTAAACTTTATAGGGTGTGCCTATTGCTCTCACAAATTTAAAAATCATGTTCGGTGTTAATAACGACAATTTCCTGTCTATCACACGAAATTTATTAATCCTCCGTTGAGTCATTATCATCGCTAAAGCAACTAAGGTTTGGATTCGCGACAACCTTCATTCAGAATAAATGCACTCTGGGTTGGGACTATAGTGTCCTGACCAGTCATTGACCTCCGAAATAGTTGGAGGCATGACTCCGATCTCTTTTTATTGTAATTTTCCAATAAAAAATTTTGATTGCCTCAAATCTATTTGGTTTGTAAAGAGTTTTTGCTTCTCTTTACTATTCGTTGACTTTTCCAAGCATCAGCTTACACTCCACAGAAGGTTTTTGATTTTGTCAGTGGCATGTAAGCTCCCCTACTCTCAAGCTCGTCTATCTGCTCATTGTGGAGGATTCCCATATGACGTGGGGCCCAGCAAGTTGATTCAACTTTTCCAGAGAGTCTCATATTACCTTGGATTTAATCTCATAGGAGCCGAGTGCTCGTATGGCGGCGTGACTGTCAGATAGTATTGCTATGCCATGTCTTCAGTAAATCCTTTTTGCCATGAAAAAAAGTTTCGGTTTGTTCTTCTGTGACAACCTACGTTTTAAAGAATTAATAAAGCAAACAACAACATCATGTTACTTTAGTAACAAATTCCAAAACATTTTTTATTTCTATTTCTGTTTCAAAAACTTTTCCTTTTTTACAAAAAAAAAAAAAAAAATTCACCAACGCTTTTCCAGAATTTTGTTTTCTGAAAATCGAAAAAAACCGCCCGGAATATTTGAAATAAATTGAATACCAAAAAAAAATCTTTTTTTACAAAATTCTTTATATTCACATGCAGATTTTACTTTAAAAAAGTATTTTTACAAACAGTTTACACATTCAAAATTGTATGTCCGTCCGGGAATATTTATTTATAATCCTTGCAATGGATTCGAGAAATATGCTCATCACACGCTTAGTGTGAGTAACCTTACCAATAAGTAAGGTTTCAGTTCCATGCCTGCTGCTGCAATACGATGAAACTAAACAGACCAACAAAGCAAAATAATGCAAAGAAATGCAAGAGAGAAGATATATTTTTAATCGCCTTTTAAAACAGGCGATTCGTGTAATCGAAATATGAAAAAAGGTATTTTTCTATTTTTGTTTTCAATTTTTTTAATTTCAAAGCACAAATAAATTGTTTTGCGTTAGTGGCTTTTATTTTTCGAGGAACAGCAACTCATCAAAAATATTCTGTGAATTCAATAAATTTTTTTTACTCCTTTCAATCTAGTTTCGACACTTTATTACAGCGTTGTAAAGCATCTAAACGGAAATGGGCTCAAGCGTTAAAGGGAGCGCAGCAGAAAAATACTTAAAAGGACAACACAGAGACTGTTTCCCAGGTTTAGGTACTCTAAGGTTTAGAGGTCTTAAGTGAGAGTAAAAAAGCATCACAATTCAAGCAAATTTCATGCATTCGATTTGGTAGTGAGGTATTCCTTGTAATTTCTCTTCTCTCTGAACAAACTTCCTTCCTTGATACCATCCAGCACGTGCCTTAACCATCTAGCATGTGCATGAACCGTATTGGTCTGAAAGACTTTCGTTATGGATTTTCGCGCATAAATGCTGAACAGTGTAACACAGCGTATTTTGTCGGAAACAACCCTGCTCACATCGTGGGATGTTCTTTACTGAAACCTTTAGCTAATTGCGGCCGTCAGCATCCAGCAATACCAGTCGGTACTCTTCAATAACTTTACAACGGGCAAACTTTCTTCCCTGCAGACTTTTGTAATGCAGGTTAGAGGAGGTATACTTACCAACTGAGACAAGTACAGTACCCGGAGGTCCAGTTGACCCATTGTGCATGCTGTAATGTAACATTATAGGAATTCTGTTGGGCATTCGACGTCAGCTCTTCCACACGTTACGATTCTTTAGACTTAAGTCTCGCTGGAGAGCATGGAATACAAAATAACGCTGGCTGAACATCATAACAAGTAATCATGACTCATACGAACTTCCAAACTTTGACAGTTGATAACTGCCGTTAATTGTCACTTATTTAGTCTGTTTTGTCAAATCTACATGCGACGACCATAGACAACGATGTGCGTATACTCAATGTGGTCTGCAGCAGTTTGCAAATGACCCTAATTTTCACCAAAAAATCATCTTCAGCGTGAACAAAATTGTCGAATTTATGACGATACCATTCCACATGGCATTCAAGGCATCCCAAACAAGTCATTGTTTCATGGAAATTTTCGGCTGACGACATCATCGGTTCATATTTCGGTAAGAACGACTTTAGCCAGGCAGCGGGTACTATAGACCTTCTTTTAACCTGAATTGTATGATTTGGATAAAAACGATCTTTTGTTTCAATATGACAATGAATTTCCTACACGACAGTTTGAGGGCATTGTCATCTCACGTGTAGATGATGTGAATGTGTGGGGCACTGAAATCGTGCAATTTGAACCAGTTACAGTCTGTCTTGAGGGATTTCCTTATGTCACAAATGTATGCCATTAAACCACAAACGGCAGCTTTTCTCAAAGCCAACATATTCTATGCCACGCCGGAAAAATTGCGCGACTGATTTGTGCCTTTTGTTGGGTATGTCGATCACAGGATGAGGTTCTGATGATGCAGAATTGTGCTTGTTGTTGAGATCTCCAACAGATCCGCTTCAGCTGACTATATGAATCCATTCTATACTCTATTATTAGTATAGTAAGCCCAACACCAATTGCTTAAAGACTACGCTTTTATACGTTCCCTTTAAATTCATGCAATGACTCCCTTCTAGTCTTTCCTATCCTGTATCCTGTATCCTTAATTTATTCTCTATTTTTAAGCCAAATGTTCAAATAAAACCGCTAATAAAACTAATTGACAGTCTATTCTACAGAATAAAGTTTAAAAACTAAAATCAATTCAAATTCATGCTCTATTTTACATGCAGTGGTATGCTTACTCTGCTCTGCTCTGCTCTGTACGAAGTGGTCAATGATAATGGAAAACGAAAAAACCAGCTTCCGATACCAAATTAATTAATTAATGAAGTATCGCTAACGAACATTTGGCCAAAAAAACAAGATGAAGAAAAGAAAAAACAGGGAAGACGTGTTTTAATCAAAGAAAAAAAAATGTTTATTCTTTTTTTCTGGTTTTAAAACTTTAAGAGGACGAATGTAAAGACGTTGACTGACTTAGTGCTTCCGTTGGAAAAGAATTCGAATGAATTTTCCTTCTTTGTTTTTTACAAAATATTTGAAATCAAAAACCCCCGAACAAAATATCGCACAAAAACCTTAATTTGTGTTTTAATTTTAATTTTTAATTCTATTACCGTGGGCGTATGATGAATATTTGTTTGCAATTTTAAATAAAGTTACTCATACGCAACATGTTAAAACACAATCCACAAGGTTTGTCTCAATATAGAAACAAGTAAACATTTGCAATTAAGCATGACGCATACATTCAGTCGTTTCTCTTGTTCTTCTTCTCCTTCTTTTTGGTTTCGTACAACGTCAACAAAGATAATGTCGAAGTCGTCGTATTAGATGTGAGGCCGCAAACCCCAGTTCACATATCTTAAATGAAACGAAATAAACAAAAAAAATTTAATAGAAGTCGCTGTAGTCTTGTAGGTAGTGTGTTGACTAATTATACGCGAGCACATGTTTCAAACCCTTCTGACAAAAACTCAGAGAGTGAATAAAAGTGCCATGTAAAGTATCTAAAAAGTTTCAAGAATGAGTGATGGAACCTACAGGTTACTCTCGCCTCTGAACTTTTCATTGCAAGCTTATTAATTTTTGTCAGGAGGATTTGAGCCACGACCAACACACTACCTATTAGACTACGGTGGATTCTAAAGCTTCTCCTACCCCCGGTTATACTCAAAGAGATAATCCATTGTACTGTATTCAAGATCCAACGAGAAACTGCCAGAAATATATTGCTCCGATTTTACCTTTTATACAACAACAATTCCTTTTCTTTGTTATTCCTCTGTTTATACCCTTCGCATAAACAATAACAATTACGAGCCAATTAAGCGACAGATCTTTGTAACGGAGATCTTCAAACGTACTGCGTCTTCACATAAGACTGACTGAACTTCACTAACTCACTCGCCTGCTTTGCTTTGCCTTTTATATGGCAGGGTATATAGTCTGATGAATGTGCTTGAAGGTGAAAGTTCGTGATTTGGCCTTCTAGAAATCTCTATAAATGTAAACATCGTTGTATAAATGTAAACATCGTCGTTTACATTTATTCCTGTAGTGTTGTGTGTGTATAATTGTTTATTTGTTTACCATTTTTTATGCTGGTGTTTGTTGTTGTATTTTTGTTTACTTCTTTACCATTTTTTATGCTGGTTTTTGCTGTTATATTAAGCAATACGTTAATTTGTAAACATGTTTGTCGTTCGGAGTCGACTTTAAACTGTAGGTCCCGCCACTCATGTATAAAATTAACGCACACAACATGAGTGGTGTTGAGAAGCTAGGCCGTAATCCTGACGAAGGGTTGTAATGGCCAATTATGTATGTATGTATGTTTGTTTACTCTATTGTTTTGTTTTTGTAGCTTTTGCTTATAATTTTAATGTTTAGCGATGTAAAAGAAACACACCAGGATCTGGATATTTCATTTTCGTAACAATATGAAGAGTTGTCGCAAGGTATGCATACAACCGCGTACAACACATCACTACCTCAAATACTCGATGAAAATACTGATGTTTAAGCAAAATGGCAATATTTCGTTCACTATCTGGAAAGCTCTGTACTCTATAAGAGTGTTAAGTGTATATCAAGCAACCAAAAAACGAGGGTCAAACAAACTAATATCACGACTTTAAAACTACAGCAGATGAACGGTCATCTGTATTATTTAATGCTGGAGGGAATGAAATTGTGAGGTTCTTGCTTTAATCTTATACTTCTGCTTTGTGGATGAAATTGCAGACAATCCCAACACCACCACTTCTAACGGAAGTATTCCTAGTATCAGGCTCAACGTAGCCGGGGTAGTACCCTATGACCAAAGGGGAACAACTCGACCAGCAATTTCATACGACTTCTGAGGTAGTAGAGTAAGAATTGGGACAATCTCCAAGCAACAATATTTCTTATAACTCCTGCTCTAAGTTGCCCATGTTGTGAACTATAGTGTGGGGTATCATAGAAACAGTCTTTATTGTTTCTTTTATTGAAATTAAATTTTCTTATACGTTTTCACATTTTCTGGAGATAATTTCCTAAACAAACATTTTCCGTTTTTTTTTTTTTTGTTTTTGTTTTTAACAGTTTATGTGACATTTTACATAAAAAAGTCATTTTGATTCTCTAAACTGGCGCCCCGCTGATTTGTTTAAAATTGTTTTCATTGCTCATTTCATTTTATTTTTTGTTTTTTATTTCATTTTTGAGTTTTTATAGAAAATTTCATCAACTTAAGAGAGAAATATTCAAAACCCCAAACCCAAACTGTCTTATTTTGTGTTCTTTGCTTGCCCTTCTTCTCCTTTAGTTTGAGAGACTCTATCCAATGTATTTACATATATTTGCATTTTCTTTATCGTGTTGTTGTTGTTGTTTTAGTTTATTTTACTTTTAAAAGATCTCTTTAACTTCAACCGCATCATACTTTCATGACAACAACAGAAACAACAACAATATTAAGAGATTCCATGTAACATGTTTACAATTTTCATGAGAAGAAAAGTATTTTTTAATGAAAACTGTCAAATGCATTGTAAATGAAAAACAAAACAACAAAAAAAGAATGAAACCAACATCAACTAGAGGAGGAGAAGAAGAAGAAGAGATAGTTGCTATTTCTAGGAAGAAAAAAACAACCTCAGCTGAGCATAGAACGCCACAACATCTAAATAAAACACAGTAAAAGCAGCTACCAAATATAGGAAAAGAAACGAAGAAGAGAGAGAAGAAAAATCTGAAAAGAAAAAAATCAACGAGAAAAATTTCAAAAAAAACTACATTAGGAACGTAGAAGAATGTTATGGGAGAAATAAAGATGCAGTTACGCATAACGCGCTTAAACATTAACTCACATTCAGCGCACATGCACACCGAAAAACAATAATAATAATGCGATAGTAACTATGCACAATGGGACATATTCGGACAGATTTCAAGGAATGAAAAAGAAATTTTCTTTTTTTGTTACTTCACTTGAGGAAGCTTAGTCAGCTAAGAGCGGCTAACATAACCTATTAGCCTCCAGTTGCATGCCAAGCGCTTCTGTCTTCTAGAATTCTTTTCAAAATCCATTCATCGCACAGTTTTGAAAGATTTCATATGGATTTCGGTCTACATACTCAATAATTGCCCTCATTATGGAAACATTGTTCTGCGAAGCATTCTCGCATGCATATAAATATCTTTTCACCGAAACATTCTCTCTTAAGTACGATATGCTCACCTCCGACTACTTTGCTTTAAAGTCCAACGTCCACATCACTCAGACATCATTCGATGCCTGATCTCGCTGCGGATTTTTTTATCGAGATGTGTATGTATGATCACCAAATATCTGTGCATCAACAAACCTATTCCTTAATCTGAATATGCATTCAATGTCTGCACTCGTAGTCTTCCTAATGAAAACTTCAAGAACAGCTTCATTGGCTTAATCAAGTGGCAATGCTTTTCGACTTTGTAACAAAACTGGTAATATAGGCATTATTATCGTTATTTACTGTAAGCCCTTTGTCTTTTCGGTGAGAGCCTTTCGTTTAAACTCTACATTCATACCGAAGTGGCATCTGCTTGTCGATATGATCATGAAGTAGTAGAGCCATTTTCATTGATTTCAGAAAGAAAGGACATACTTATCCTCTTTAGAATCAAAGTTGTTCTAGTTAAGCATGTAATTGGATTACAGGTTCCAAGATGAAATGGTTGCCATCAGTCCAGAAATAAAGTATCTTGTGAGAATGGATAGTATGTAGCGGAACTACGTTTTAAGCATGTAAGCATCGATTACTGGTTCTAGAATGATATGGTTGCCATCAGTCCGGAAAGAAGTCGCCGTGGTCTAGTAAGTAGTGTGTTGGCTTATTAGACGAAAGGCCCAAGTTGGAATCCCAGGTTAGACATCAAAACGAAAATATGAAAATATTTCTTCGGCGACTTCCTCTCAGCAGATTTCTGGCAAAAACTCTGAGAGTAAAAATTGCCATGAAAAAGCTTCTCAAAAAATCAGTCGTTCGGAGTCGACTTTAAACTGTAGGTCCCGCCACTCATGTATAAAATTAACGTACACAACACAAGTGGTGTGAGAAGCAAGGACGTTGTACAATGGGTCAATTCGACCTCCGGGTCCTGTACTTTTCACAGTTGACAAGTACACGTCCTCTAACCTAACCTATCAGTCCGGAAGTAAAGTTCCTTGTGGGAATGCATAGTATGTAGCGGAGAGGTAACTACTTTTTCTTAAAAGGTGGAGCTACCTGGTTTCTCTTTTGTGGTCATTATGATGTTCGTTGTTGATGGTATTATTTATGGGGGTTCAGAGAGATCCTGTAAGGATTATTTAAAGGCGAACTGCATCCTTTTAATCGTACAGGAAGCTTCTAAATGAATTATTTACATACATTCATACATACACACATACATACATATGTAATTGGTCATTACAACACTTCAGTCAGGATTACGACCTAGCTTCTCACACCACTTATGTTGTGTGTGTTACTTTTATTTATAAGTGGCGGGTCCCACAGTTTAACTTCGACTGCGAACGACAGATTTTTGGGAAACTTATCGCGGCAATTTTTATTTACGCTCCGAGTTTTTACCAGAAATCTGCTGAGAGGAAGACGCCTAGAGAAATATTTTTTTCATATTTCATTTTGCTTGGAATGTCTGACTTGGGGTTTGAACTGTGGCCTCACGTTCTAATAAACCAACACACTACCTCATAGACTACGGGGACTTCACAATTTGAATTATTTGGCGAAACTTAATTCAATTTTTTAAATTTTATTACGGGGGAAGTCGCCTCCAAAACTTACTAAAAAAATTAAAAATTCTAATGTTCTGTACTATGAAATCGAAATTCGCAAAAGAAATCGAAGGAACAGTATCGAAATTATCGAAAACATATACAGATATATGGAGGTTGGAGTTCATCATACGAATTCTAATGAATTGCACTCCATAACTCCACCGGTTAACTGATCGACCCACTGTTTTTTTGTTCGAATGAAAACCTTAAAAAGCAATTTCACATTTTCTGCCACACTTGTCAACCTTTTCGCGATATTTGCAGCTGAGCACCCTTTAGTTTTACGGTTTTTATTTTGGTTTTTTTACTCTCCCGCTCTCTCTTTCGCTCTCTCTCTCTCTCTCTCTCCATTATTATAATCGTTATTATCATTCTTTAGAATATTTTGTTTGTTTGTTTTTAAATCCAAAAGAATGGGGTTTACAATGAATGAAAAGCATAGAGCAGCTGACTGACTGAACTGACTGAACTGACTTGGTTTTGCTGTTTAAATATTTTTCTAGAATTTGTTTTCTATTCTTTGTATTGTTGCAGTTGCAGTTGTTGTTGCAGTTGCCGTTGTTTACCACCTCAAGATGTTGAATGTCAGGACAAAAATGTATTTATTTAAGCCAACCAAAGAACTTTTAACTTTGAATGACAATTTCTTCTTCTTTTTCTGGTGTGTTGTTTGTTTGTTTCTTTTTGTTGTTGTTGTAATTTTTTAGTTAATTTTTAATTTCAAAAAACTATGGCGTAATTAAAATTCTGTCTTACCACGGCTGTTGCAACAGCAACATTACGTTGCTACTGTGATGAAATTTAAACACACACAGCATCGTGATGTTTTTTTTTTTCTTTCTCATATGTATTCTTTCTGTGTATGTGTATGTGTAATAAATATGATAAAATATTTTGCATGTTTCGTAAAGAAACAGTGGCAGGCATAAGTAGGTGCCCATATGTTGCTTGAAAGTTGGCTAACATATGCCGCAATGTCATGTATAAAAAAAATAAAAGAAAAATTATAGTTTTGCTTAGGAGTTGTAGTATTTGTTTTAACAGCAACAGCTAGAGCAACAACGGCTACAAACAACAACTGCTTCTCATTTGCTTTATTATAAAAAGACAACAACAAATAAAATAAGCCAAAAAAAAAATGTTTTTCAATTTAAACTTTCATGTCAACATTTGTGGTTACTTTTGCATCTGTTGACTTGATGGCTAACTCGATATCACGATGACTGAATGACTTGGCTTATTGCCTCACCGACTGGCTGTGCATACCTTTTGCTGCATAGCACAAGGAAATTAATATTTAATGGCTGACTCCCGAAAAATATCTGCACAGATATTCTCAGAAATAAAATGGAGGGAAAAAATGTTTGTTTGTATGTATTCATATTAAAATACATGCAATGGAATGCAGTGCAATATAACAACTGCAACAACAAACAAAAAGCAGAAATTTTTTTTCAAAGGAATTCATCAAAAGAAAAAAATGCAAATTAATAACGAAAAAGATTTTTATTACAGCTATCAACAACATGGAGTTATGAGGAGGGATTTGAGAGGGCATTGTCAATAACAGTTAGTAAGCATGAAGTTCTTTAAGCAATTAGTGTTAGGCTTACTATACCAATGATAGAGTATAGAATGGACTGATATATTCAGCTGAAGCGGATCTATTGAACAGATCTCAACAATAAAAACAATTCAGTTAAATTGCAAAGACGTTTAAACTTAACAAAGCCCTCATCGGAAACTCATCCTGTGACGGAAATGTCCAGCAAAAAGCACAAATCAGTCGCGCAAATTTTTCCGGTGGCATAGAATATTTAGGCTTTGAGAACAGCTGCTGTTTGTGGTTTACTGTGGCATACATTTGTGACTTAAGAAAACCCCTCACGACAAACTGTAACGGGTTCAAATTGCACGATTTCAGTGGCCAAAACATTCACATCATCTCTATGTGAGGAACCATGCGCTCAAATCTCTCTATTGCATGAAATCCATTAAGACATGAAAAATGTGGCACGTTGCGCGATACCATTGAAACAAAAGATCGTTTTTATCCAAATTATAAAGGGTCCGTCAAATAACTTTTTTTTTTTGAAAATGGTTTAAAAAAAACTACTGAATATTTTGTCAAATTTCTTTTATTTATTTGAAAGTACAATCCTTCCGGTTAATAATGGAAAATAATTTCATTCAAATGGCTGCCTCGGCTGGCCATGCAGTACCCTACACGATCGGTTCAATTTTTATGCACATTATCGATTGTGTGCAGCTGTATTTCACCAATGGCTTCACGAATATTGTCCTTTAAAGCGTCAATTGTCTCTGGCTTGTCGGCGTAACACTTATCTTTGACGGCACCCTATAAATAATAGTCCAACGGTGTCAAATCGCAGCTCCGAGGTGGCCAAACGACATCAGCTAAGCGGCTGATAATGCGATCTTCAACCGTCCTGTTGAAACCAAATGTTGCCAATACCCTGATCTTCAATTTTTGTGAACAAAAATTCGTTCAACATGGCCCGATAACGATCGTCATTGACTGTAACGGCCACTCCTTGCTCATTCTCGAAGAAAAATTGCCTAATTATGCCTCTAGACCAAAATCCGCACCAAACAGTGACTCGTTTTGGGTGCGTCGGCTTTTCAATGTATGCGTGCGGGTTTTCTGTGCCCCAAATGCGGCAATTTTGCTTGTTTACATACCCGCCAAGATCAAAATGAGCTTCATCTGAAAAGAAAAGATTTCCCAGCGTCAAATCAGACATGAGCTAAGTGTTACCATTCACAAAATAAGCACTAGTTGGAAAACAAACGTTAGATGGCGGACCCGATACAATTCAGGTTAAACGAATGCTTGCGATTTGCAGCTTAGCATGTTAATTAGTGCCGGCTTATCCATTAAGTGGTTTCAAAACTTCAACCTTGCACTTCAGTCTTGTTTTCCAACTGCTGTCCCATTTCTTTCGTCCATTTGCGTCACCATTTCCGAATATTGATCGTTTGACAAACGAGGATAGTGTAAAAATAGTTCAAACGCACCACGTGACCCCTCTTCGTGCCTTACTACTGCAAGGATACGATCTATTGCACTTCCTTCCAACTTTATTATGTATTCCTATCAAGTCTCCTCCAATTATATTGCCCTGGACCAACTTCAAGATACAGTTCAATGCCTAGCAGTTGATAGGCAACCATGTATCTCTTCCTGGAATGCATTATTGTTCCAAAAATATGTTCCTAAGAATCAGTCTCATCATCATCGAATCTTTATGTTTTGGTCTCGAAACAACCTTCATTCTTGGTAAACGTATCCTGAGTCTACAAAGCCCGGTTGTCAAGCTCAGATTATTTCTCGATAATCTGATGCATGACTTTGAGCTCCTATACCCGTAGTTTCCCAATAAAAGTTTCGATTGCTTCGAAGCTACTCTCTTCATCTTTTCTTTCACTGAACATCCTGATGCGAACAGGAAGCTTTCCTTTTCGTAAGCTCATCTGTTTGCTTATTGCCGAGAATTCCCATATGAATTGGAAACCAGCAGAGGGTAACCTTTGCAATGCAATGCACAGCCGAACATATTGCTTCTGTTAGAGAAATTTTGGCTAAGCATACGAGTTTGTCGTTTCCACAACCAAATTGATCCAATTGGGTGCCTTGTGTCATATTTTCGCATGATGTCAACCTGTACCTCCATTCACATGAAGCATAAACTACACAACAATCAAAGCCCGCTGACCATACACAAAGCCCGTAGATTGAGCCGCTAAATAAGCGGATCAGCCTTCTTTCCAGGTTACCATTAGGGCCCCTCGAACGTGCCCTCAAACATGCCCTCGAATAGTGCTTTGATTGTGCTTTTATTGTGCAACAATTTTAAATTTCTATCACGTGATAAGTAGGCCTTCAAGAGCAATAACAATTGGTAACTCCATCACTTCTATTAAGTGCAAGATCCTTTCAAGTAATTTTGAAGAATATCAAGGATTTTCCATTTTGCCAAAGCTGTTCTCCTTAATACGAACCACTTTGTGTATTGTGGGAGTCTGGCATTCTTATTACGAATATCATGACGATGCATATGCCGTTTCTCATTAACCTAACCACTGGCAAAAATCCAAAATAACTTTACTTTGCCGAATAATACCCATCAGCTCTCATTTCTTTTCTCTCCTTCCCTCCCCCTGTCTTTTGGTAAATTCCGTAGAGATAGGCCTCTTGCCGTCATACCGCTTGTGCTTTGCCATGGGTTTGGTAGGTGGCTGGTTGCTTGTATTAAAGTTGGGATTTTCCTTTGAATTTAGTTTTTACCGTTATTTGCATCGTTTTGTAAACGAACCTAGAAAATCCGTCTTATTCACTAACAGGATATGCATGCAGTTGCTGGTTGTGGTACACAAGGCAGGCATTACAGGTTGCCTGTGTAGCGCATGTGTAGGTGTAATTTTGTGTATGTACGTATGTATGTGTATGTGTCATAATGATGATTTGCTTAAGATTGTGTTGACCTCAAAAAACAAAAATTTTTTAATCTTCTTTAGTTGCCAAGTTTGTTCGTGTTTCTTGTCTTCTTTACATGAGTACCTACGTTTTATTGTTATGCACGTAGTAGTAGATTTCCTATGATTTCTTGTGATGCTAATGGCAACAATGGTGTATTAAAGTTTGTGCATTTGGGAATCCAATCTTAATGCAACAACAATTATTTCTAATACTGTTTGCTTTTATAATTGGAGGCCTATTTAGCAATTTATTGGTAATCATGAAACCATTAAAGCATTAGATTCGTTTATTCTTAGATTCTGAGGCCTATTTAAGGAATATTTAAGGTATTCTAGGCTCATTTTGATTTATGTTATCGATCGAGCTATTATGATTTGTTAAATATTGAGTCTTTCAGTAGGGACTTTCAAATTTTGACAGTTGATAAGAGTCAAATTAGTTGTCATTTAATCAGAATGTTTTGCCAAATCACCGTTGATGGACATGGCACATGCAAATAATAAAATTGGGCAACGTACCGCACTCCTCGCCCATTTTTTTTTGCCATAATTGCAATACCGGGCGGACTCTTTGCAATGTAGTAGATAAAATCAGGGCTAATTAGGCAGTAAATGATCGACCAACACACCCATACGTCGAAGAAACGCCAGATCTGCGAAACACAATGCTGCGGTCTGTGAAAGTGATTTGGCAGCTGACACGGACACGTCGCCCACAATAACTCGCTTATTCGTAGATCACAACTTATCAAATTTTGCGCCGTGACTTGGGCCTGCATCCGTATAAAATTCATCTAAAGCAGGAACTAACTGTTAAACGTCCATAGGCAACAACTTATGTTCGCTGAAAAGGCTGCAGAGCAGTTGGCAACTGATCCCCATTTTCATCAAACAATTATGTGCTGAGATGGGCAGCAATATCTAGATAAATGGGGACGTGAACAAACGATATTATAGAATTTGGGGACAATATCAGTCCACAAGAGCTACAAGAGCATTCAATACATCCTCGAAAAGCCACTGTTTTATATTGATTTCGGGCTGGCAACGTCATCGGTTCATATTTCTTTGAGAGCGACATTGGTTAGGCCATCACTGTCAATGGCGAGGACTATGGCTTGATGATAATCAAATTTTTTTTTGCTCTGAAATGGATGATCTGGGTACCAAGGACATGTAGTTTCAAGAGGATGGTGTCATAGTTCCATACAACTCTTGTGTCATTGAATATTATGCACGAGCATGCTTATCTCTGGCGGTGATGATGTGAACTGGTCGCTCAGATTGTGGGATTTGCCTCTGTTAGACATTTTCTTGCGGGGTTTTCTCAAGTCTTTGGTGTATGCGAATAAGTCCATATAATCATTGTTTAAATTCAGCCTAAGTTGTGGGAAAGAGTTATGGAAAATTGGATATTTCGTATGGGCTCCACCAAGAGAGAGAGAGAGAGAAAGAGAATGTATGTGTTAAAGGTTACTGAAAAGTATACTCATGTGTTTCGCAGGGAATTAACAGTTCGTCTGTGACCAGCTATTAGCAGAAGACTTAATCTTCTTTGTTTTTTCCATTCTTGGAAGTGCTTTCACATTCCTTTGGCTTATTACAGGTACTTACATGTTCTTTTCATAAGATTGTGTTATTGTTTGTAGGGCAACAAATAAATCTACACACACTTATAAGGATATATTCATATTCCCTCTCTCTCTCTCTCCCCGTAACACGAACTAATCTCTACGCATACATTTAAACATATGTATTCTAAATAAAACATGTAAAAAAGAAAAGTTTCTCTTGCATTCTTTCAATAATTTTTTTGTTTTTTTTTCGTATTTTTTTTGGGGACAATAATGAATTGGAGGATTGAAGCTGGCCAACTTTTTTTTTCAATTTCATTCTCTTTGGAATACCATTAAATGTGATTTGTTTTGTTCTCATACAACTTCTGCACACACATTCTTAAAGAATGTCAGCGGAAAGAGATTTCAAATGTGCGAAAATAATGGAAATAAAAAATGGAAAACTTTTTTTGCATTTTCATTTTCTTTTCCTTGCTTTGCTTTGCTTTCATTATATTTCATTCTTTTATTCACAGAGATTTCTTGGCAATTGATAAAAAGAACTTCAAATTACGTTTTCATTTGTTTTCTTACACATACAAACACACACACACTCACACACATACATAAAATTGCATTCAATCAAGATAAGGGCAATGATGATGATGGTGAGACAGCGAGAGATGGAGAGAGCACAAGAGAAAAAACTATTTAAAGTTCAACCCGCATTATTAAACTCTCGTTGATTATCGATGAACTCATACAACTACAATAACAATTGCACACAATAGGCTCTAGGCATTGAACCATAAAATATCGCTTGGCAATTACATGAAGAATCTTTTGTTGGAATTTTTTTTTTCAGAATTAAAGGAGCAGGACAATGCATTTGGAGATGCATTTTGGGGAGGAATATTTTAAGAATTTTTGGATGCCTTTTTAGTAACAAAATTCAATTCATTGCAAATGTAGTCGTTTTTAACTAGTTAAAAACGTTTAAAATATAGGCTCACAAATTACAAACAAAATAAAAATTAATTTGTGTTTAGTTTTGAATAAAAATTCTTTATTATTTGCACAATTCTGTGTACCACTGTTCACAACTTGATGTAAACAACAGCAATTGCTCTTCTTTGTTATTCCTCTGTTTATACCGTTTGCATAAGCAATAACAATTACTAAACAATTACTTGACAGACCTTTGTAACGGAGCTCTTTAAACCACGATTAATCTTTTGAAACAAACCGCATCTTCACACAAGACTGACTGAACTTCACTAACCCCAGTAGCCTGCCTTCTCAAAATCTCTATATATGTAAACATCATTGTTTCATTATTGTTATTTGTGTATTTGTTTTACATTTATTCTTGTAGTGTTTGTTGTTGTATTTTTGTTTACTTGTTTACCAGTTTTTTATGCTGGTATTTGTTGTTGTATTTTTGTTTATAATTTTAATGTTAAGCGATGTAAAAGCGATGTAGTCGCCGTAGTCTAGTAGGTAGTGTGTTCGCTTATTAGACGTAAAGCCCGGGTTCGAGCCCCAAGCCAGACATCAAAACGAAATATAAAAAAAAAATATTTCTTCGGCGACTGCCTCTCAGCAGATTTCTGGCATTAACTCTGAGAGTAAATAAACCTGCCATGAAAAAGTTTCTCAAAAAATCTGTCGTTCGGAGCCGACTTTAAACTGTAGGTCCCGCCACTCAAGTATAAAATTAAGGCACACAACATGTGTGGTGTGAGAAGCTAGGCCGTAATCCTGACTGAAGGGTTGTAATGGCCAATTATGTATATATGTATATTAGAGCGACTCAAGTTGTATGGAAGCAAAATTCGTGCTCGATGTACCCCCCTCAAAATGAACCTTGGACTTTTTTAAGATGACATCTAAAATATTTCGGCTCTAGCTTTGACCTCTCGTGAGCTGGACCATTTCGAAAAAGGGTCTATTTTTCCATGTTTTGTCAATTTGAGAATCTGTTTCCTTACCAACAATACAATATGGGTGTCATAAGAAAGGTTTTTTCAATGCGCGTCCAACTGTATATACAATTTGTCCAAGGACGATCATCCATGTCCTTTTTTTTAATGATATTCTTTCGTCTAATAAGCCAACACACTACCTACTAGACCACGGCGACTTCTATCTTGATTACCATTGATTAATAACAGTCGGACGTAGGTTAGTTACTTACTTAACTGACTAACAAAACCCTTTAGTCGTGATTAAAACCTAGTTTCTCACACCACCCCTGTTGTATGTGATAATTTATTCATGTGTGGCGGGACCTTTAGTTTAATGTTGACTTTTAATTACAAACTTAAGAAACTTTTCAATGCAATTTTATTTACTTTCAGAGTTTTTGCCAGAATACTACATATTTTGTTTTGTTCGAGTTAACTGAGCTCAAGTTCAAACCACTGGATCTCGTCTAATGAGCGAACATACTACCTACCGGACATGGTTCATACGTGCCGAGTATGAACTACAGTCTGCTGCAACAGAGGAGCAGCCATCTAATCCATCATCAACACAAAAGATAGCCAGTTTAAGATAATCTTGAATGCCTTTATCAAATACTTCAAAGCTGTGTGGTGAGTATACACCAAATTGTCATGTCAAAGTGTAACCGAGAACTTTTTAAGTATTTCCGACATTAAAGCCCCGATTATAATTATAATTAAGTATGTATGAATAGTTGCAAGGAAACAAAAATAAATTATTTCAACAGCACTTAAGCGAACTCTACTACTTCTTCTCATGCATTAATTCAGGGTCAATGTTTGTATAATTTCTGTACACACTGACAGCATACAGCACCCATACACACACATGTATTATGTTTGTTTTTTTTTGTTTGCCTTAAATTTCTAGAGAAAATAAATATTTTTTTGTAGTTTTTTTTTTATGTTTTGTAGCTGCTATTTCGCATTCAACAAATTCATTGTGAAATATTAACGCCCTTGCATTGGGTATGTTGGTTAAATCCTTATGCTGACACTACAAGAAATATAACACAACATAAGACAAATATATACAGAAACAAAAGAATGAAAAACAAAAAAATTAAGAAGAAATAAGAAGAATAATAAATGCACACTTACATGCACATAAGATATGTACATAGAAATGTTTAACATGTATTCATGAATACATATGTACATATTTACTTGAAACAGAGCCAACCTAAAAGTATGCTACAACAACAGCAATTGGCAATTGCATGCTACTATTGTATGTATACACACACATACGCAGACATGTAAGAGGGGTTTCATACTCTCATTTCTCTGAGAGTTTTTTTTGCTTTGTAAAAACCATGATGAAAAATTGTTCATTTTCTCGCGAATTTAAACTCAATGCAATTTGTAGCCAAGCACTACAATCGTTGGGCCAGGCCAGGATATAAAAGAAAATGCTTTTATATCTTAATTATAAAGATAAGTTTACTTATCTGCTATGCTATGCCTTTATTATATTGGGTCCTTCTTTAACCGCTTTCTACTTTGAAATTGAAATAGAACGAAGTGTGTAACAGAAATTACTGAATTTTCTTTTATTCGTTTGAAAGACCTATTGATGGTACTATTTGGCAAATATATCTACGTTCCAGTGTTCGCTAAGGCTTCTCTGGAGGGAAAGTAACCTAAATGATAAATTGTTCATGATTCCAACGTATAAATCAGACTGGTTTTGACCGATGCTATGGAGTATGTTTGCATTGAGGACTGCTGTGGGCTTGTGAATTATTTGCATACATTTGTGACTTAAGAACACCCCACAAGAAAAGGTCTAATGTGGTGAAATCTTAGGATCTGGGTCAACAGTTTACATTACCTTCATGTGTGATAGCCATGTTTTCAATTCGCTCATGCAGAATATCCAATGTGGCATGTATGACACGTAGGATCGTCCTTTTGAAATCACATGTCTTTACTCTAAAAATTATTCAATTCAGCCCGAAATATATTGTTAATCAATGACCTATTATTTTCCCTGTTGACAGTGTTCCCAAAACAATATGGACCACTGACACCGCCAGTACAAAATCCAGGCGGTGAATATTGAACGAAGTAGCTGAAGTAGGCTAGTAGGTACAGTAAGACACCGCTTAACGCGGGGGATACGTTCTAATAAGTTCCAGCACTAAACGAAGCAGCGTTAAATGAGGGAACTTAACACGTACATATGTAATGGATTCGTACTGCGATTGCGACATCGGAAAATACAGTTGGAATCTTTATTCTGGACAGACTAACAAAACAGCATTGAAAAAGATACATACTATACACAGTCGCTATATAGTGCACGACTTTTGTTTTAGTGCATGTCCGTTTCATTTGCACACAAGTATCAATACAGTGTGCGATTTAGGGGAATCCCAATACTACCGCGTAATACTGAAACAGTGTAAAGCGAAGCAGCGTTAAGCGGGGTCTTACTGTAGTGTGTTGGCTTATTAGACGTGAGGCCAGGGTTCAAACCCCAGGTAAGACATCTTCAACAAAACGAAATATGAAAAAATATTTCTTCGGCGGCTTCCTCTCATCAGATTATTTTCAAAAACTCTGAGAGTAAATAAAAAATTGCAATGAATTGCTTCTCAAGGACCTGTCGTTCGGAGTCGAATTTAAACTGTAGGTACCGCCACTCATGTATAAAATGAACACACACAACATGAGTGGTGTGAGAAACTAAGTCGTAATCCTGACTAAGGGGTTGTAATGTCAAATTATTTATGTATGTGCATGGATACTCTTGTATCACAAGATCTTGCATCCGAAAATGATTTCACCATTAAAATTAGAACCAGTTGCCCTATTCATTGAGCACAGAACAACGTCTATGGTCGTTTACGGTGATTTGGCAAAACAGACTGAATGACAACTAATTTGACAGATGTAGATTCAATAGAATGCCTGTTATCAACTGTTAAAGCTTATAAGTGTTTGTTGGAATGGCAACAGTAATCATTTCGGTAATGGCCCATATTCTAGACCAAGGCTATTAAATTTAAAAATATTCGATTGATTTCCCTTCATTCCAATATCTTATGCAGCAAACTTTTAAAATACACAGACGACCGACCCTTTATAACGCCACATTGGGATCCACTAAGCTTCTTGAAATTCGGGAATCACAAAGATTTTCTTGTGTTGCAGCATCATACACTTGTCAAGTTTAAAAAAGATTTCAAGAATTGATTACATCCAGACCTGTAGTTTATTAGAAGTATTTCCTTTACTATTCTACGAAGGCTTTATGATGTCGACATTATGAATCAAATTACAATTTTATCGTCGAGAATATACGAATTATAACTTCAGCATACGAAACACCCCTGTTGTCTACATTCGTAACAACATTAAACAACTGAATGGCAGGGCAAGAGGAAAACAATTTAAAAGAAAAACTCCAACAACATATTGCAACGCCATTAGAAAATTTATTACAACGTGTTTGCAGAAGAAACACGACTTGCACAGAAAATTTTGCTTTGCTTTTCGCAATAAAAAGTAAAAAAAACCAAATAGAGAAACGGATAGCAGGAAAGAAAAGCTGAAAGTATGAAAGAAAAGCTGAAAGTATGAAAGGAGAAGAGAAGAAAAAAATTAAAAACAAATATTTCAATATTAAATGGCCACTCAGACATGTTGAAAGGAAATAAGATGGTGGCAAATACTCATACAGCACACACACACAGGCACTGACACAGACACAGACACATATCACAGGCAACAATAAGTAGACACAGAGCATAGAGAACAAATTCTTTCTTTCACTTTTTTTTTAACAACGAAATGAAACAACATTGAAGCCCCATTAAATATTTATTTTTTACTCTTTCTCTCTTTCGCTCTCTCCATCTTCAGAGCCCTGACAAAAAAAGAGAAACAAAAAACTGAAATAAACTGACTACAGAAGTTGAAATGAAAAGAAATTTCGAGGGAAATAAAATAAAATGAATATGAAGTGATGAAATAAAAATGGAAAATAAAATACAAACACACTGAAACACTTAAATATACTATCTGTATCTGACTCTCTCTCTCTCTCTCGGAGGGAATGGAAGGAAATTGCTGACACAAAATGCAGTGGCACATTAAAAATGAAAAATTAAATAAAATTATGCGGTCAAGAGTCTCTATTTGCTTCTGTTCTCATTGTTGTTGTTGTTGTATGTTTTCTCCTGTTTGCTCATATTAAATTAAAATAGAAACATAAATTTTATATCGACGACCATAAAGTTATAAATACTTATGGAAATTGCTGAGATTAAATCAAAATCAAGTAATTTGTCAACCAAAAATTGCAAAATAAAAATTTACGTACGTGCAACATGTTGCCATGGCTTTTGAGATGTTTTGTCTAAAAATGGATATGAACTGGAGGTTCATGCATCCTCCTCGCAGCTCATCATCAATAGCTTTTAGGAATGTGGCAATCTAAAAAGGATAACTTTTCAAACTGTTCTAATTGCGGAGATACACTATACTTCTATGCACATCAATGCACAATGTCGTACAGCAACAGCTACATACTTAATTGGTCATTACAACTGTTTAGTTGGGATTACAATTTAGCTTCTCACACCACCCAATCGGTGTATCCATGAATGGCACTGCCTACAGCTAAAAGTCGACTCCAAACGACAAAGTTTTGGGAAAACTTCTGTTGGAAGACTGCTGACCAGGTCCATTCAAAAGGAGGATAATTTCGGCGGTTGTAACATCGATAATGCTATATGCATGCCCAATATGGTTGGAAGCACTCTCCGTGGGCACGACAAGGAGAATACTGTCCTCCGTATATCGTCTAAGCGCGATTAGACGGATAAGTGGCTTCAGGACAGTGTCTGATGAAGCGGTATTGGTATTGGCAAAGACAATGCCGATAGACATATTAGCGGATGAGATGAGGAGGATATACTTTCGCCGTCTCGAATATCCAGAACGAATAGCAGCTATAAAAGCGGAGGAACGAAGGACTTCCATGCACAAATGGTAGTCCCGATGGGAGAGCAGTATAAAGGAAAGATGGACATTTCGCCTTGTCACTGATGTAACCCTTTGGATGAAGGACAAACATTGCGAGCTGAACTATTACGTGATCCAGTTCCTAACTGGTCATGGGTGCAGGAAGTACCAGCACAGATTTGGACATGACACTTCCCCTATATGTCCAAACTGTGTAGATGAGGAAGAAGATGCAGAGCATATTCTAATATGCTGCCCCAGATTTAGATGGCCCGGAGAAACGAGTTTAGGACCAAACCGGCTAATAGAAGAGCTGTTGAATTGTAGTAATCTATTGAGCCAATATAGTCAGAGAATGGCTGAAGTTATGCTAAAACTCCCAAGACTGGAGAAACGGAGGCGAAATTTGACATAATGTGACGAAGCTTTCGAGCTGACCAGCCCTCCGCGAAGTAATACTTTACGGCAGTCCCGCGGGGGGAGAGTGGTTGAAGTGTGTAGGGGGTGGGTTTAGTACGTAGGCACCAGTGATGGTGAATCGTGCACTCTTTTGTTGGAACAAAAGTGTCTTTAGAAGATTCCCATCTCCGGCTCAAGACAAAAAAAAAACATACATACATACATACATGCATACGTACGTACATACATACATACATATACTTTAGACAGTATTAAGACCTAATTTCTCAAACCACTTATGTTGAGTGCGATAATTTTAAATATGAGTGGTGGGACCTACAGTTTAAAGTCGACTCCGAACGAAAGATTTTTTTTCATGGCAATTTTATTTGCTTTCAGAGTTTTTGGCAGAAATCTGCTGAGAGAATGTCGCCTAGAGAAATATTTTTTTCATATTTCGGTAGTCGCAGATGCCTGACCTGGGATTTGAAACGAGGCCTCACGTCTAATAAGCCAACACACTAACTACTAGACCACAACTGAGAGGAATTAATATTTTCTCTTTATATGTCGTTTTGTTTGAGATGTCTGAACTGGAGATGACTCAACCGCGAGCTCGTGTCTAATAGCCCGACTACATGTCTACTAGACTACGACGACATTTAATCATACCGAGCACTGTAATTACTTTATCAGTTTCCGACCGGAGAGTTAAGAGAGCTGTGGTTGTTTCCATTGCCTGAGTATCCTGAATATTCTTCATATTCCCACGTATCATACCATGTATCCGTCTTATCCGTACAATTTCTACACAATAATAACGAAAACCCATACCTTTTCACATACGTTCCATCATAGAGTCACCAGAATTTACATCGGCTCTTGTAATTCTTTTGCTTAGGTGTCTGGTATGTTTATACCTGATGGTATTAAATTATTAAATGTTGAGTCTTACAAAACCCCGAAATTCCTGACCAAAAACCGACAACAAGTCAGAGGTATTAGTGTCTCTACAGGTATTTCAAATGTTAGGACATTAAGGATTCCGATGAAAACAATTTTTGACCAAGAGAGACAACAATTGAATCTTCAAAGCCAGATAATATTCCCCCCTCCTTCTAATAATATCTTCCTATTGTTAATTCTTACTCTCTCTTTCTCTCTCTGTCTTTCTCTCGCTTATTAATTTATTTATGTTTTCTTTTTTTTTCAAAAGAAAAAAACTTCATATTCTAAAGACCTTTCGTTGTTGATCCCCCCATTAATTTATTTGCGCTCAATTACTTCGCTCTCTAAGATGTTTTTCTCTTTAACCTCTGTTTAGATGTTGGCAGCACGTAAACAATGCAACTCGTATTGAGTCTTTATGGTTATTAACTTATGAATTGACCCGTATTTTTTTTTATAAAGAGACCAACAATAACAACAATAAAATGAAACACACAATAAAAATTGCGAACAAATATGGAATAATAAGAAGCCAATATTGTTCAACACACACACCCACAGACACACACTCATGCAAACACATGCACATAATAGATATTATTTTTGGAATGGAAACCACATGAGCAACGAAACAAATTTGAACAATACGGACTTAAATCGTTGACACCAGTTAAAGGAGAGTCACTGTTTGACCACACAAAAGAAAAGAAAGAAAGGAAAACGAGAAAACCAGTCTAAAGGATGAAGAAGAAAAAAAAAATTCCATTAAGTGTGCTAACAGAGACAGCGAGAGAGGGGAAGGGCAATGGTAGAGGATAAGTATAGAAGATACAGAGATACAGTTACTTTTGCCAATGATTGTTGTTGTACACACAATGAGTGGTGATTTACAATCGTATTCTTATCTTGACATTCGTTGGTTTTCAATTCTATTTTTTCTTTTTAAAAAATCGTATCTTGTATCTGCAACTGCTTCAAAGCATGGCAATTGGTTTGCTTCTGTAGTTCTTTGGAGCGTGTGTATGTATTTGTTGAACAAATTATTTCCAAGTCAATGAATTGTTTTTTTGAAATCTTTTTTTCTTTGTTATTTTTTTTTTTTGTTATTTTTGCAAACCAAGTGCTGGCAGGAAGTCCATGAAGGGGCCTCTTTTCTAAATAATCGAAACAGCTCTCCATTAACATAAGAAGGGTGTAGATAGCCCCTGCACTAAGGCATATGTTCAATTAAACTGCGTCGAATAATTCCAGCCGAAAGGATCTTCGTTGTCAAACTCTAGAGTACGCCAAACTATCTTGAATATTTTACAAGTGGCAACATTGGACCACTTACGAGATTTTTTGCTTCACGAAAACCTTAAACAAAGGAGAGCATTACACGGAGTCCTCATGAGAAGTAACCGGTTCCCCTAACAATATTCACACGTATTGTAAGCCCCGAATACTTGAAAGAGTCCAGATTAGGGTCATCATCCCCTGTGAATTCCGCTGGTCTGGCAATGTTGTCTTTTATCTGGAATACTACCTACGAACATGAATCGCTTAACAACCGAAGAATGCATTAAATAGATCTTCGGGTATTATGCACTGACTATGATCAACATAATCTTCGAGTACAGGGCAAGGTACAGGCAATATTATAAAGAAATTTGTGTAGGGTGGAAGCGTTATAGATGTGATCGTGCATGAGCATCATCGCAATGTTGGAAAATTTCTCTTCTGTCAGTGAAACTATGGCGGATAATTCGAAATTGTTTATTTTAAGGCGTTCCTAACAACTGAGTCTACCTTACGGCTCAAACTCAAGCCACAATTTAAGCCTGCTAAGCATTTACAAAGCCGTAGACTAGCCTACATCTATACTAGGGCCACAGACTATCAGTGCTGATGTTTTGAATAAAATATTTCTTTAACAGTGAAGCCGATTTCTCTTTTGTTGACTACGTCAGCAAGCAATACAATCGCACAGGATTTCTGCGTCTCCACGAAGAGATTGTGGAAAAGCTTTTATAGTTTGTAGGTGTCATTAGGCCATGTTTTTTCGATAATGACCCTAGAACAACCATTTTTGACAATTCAGAGTGCTACGCTCTATTTGGCCTGCAAATGGCATTTCGATAACACGTTGCTACGATCCACACAACATGATCACTTTTGGTTTTATAGCACAAGAAGTTTCCAGAAGGACTTAAATTGGCCACCAATATTATGACTTTTTGTTGGACCTCATCAAAGACCATATCTGCGCGGATAATCGCATAACGTTATTCGCAAATTATGTAAGAAATACCGTACAAAATTAAGCAAAGAAGTGAACGAAAACTACCTCAAAAGGATTGGCGTGTTGATGGTCACTTAAGTGACATCATATTTCGCAAGGCGTAATGGCAAGGTCTAAGCATTACATACATACATAATTGGCCATTACAACCCTTCAGTCAGGATTACGGCCTAACTTCTCACACGACTCATGTTGTGTGCCTTAATTTTATACTTGAGTGGTAGGTCCCAGTTTAACGTCGACTACGAACGACAGATTTTTGAGAAACTTCTTCATGGCAGGCTTATTTACCATCAGAGTTTTTGCCAGAAATCTGCTGAGAGGAAGCCGCCTAAGAAAATTTTTTTTTTACATATTTCGTTTTGATGTCTGGCTTGGGGCTCGAACTCGGGCTTTTCGTCTAATAAGCGAACACACACCATTGCCTTGGGTGTGTTTTATTTAATTTTGCTTTTCAAACCGAAACATGGAAATAAGGTGTTATCCATAATTTAAAAAATATTGTTACGAAAATATTTAAAATCTAGATACTAAATCGTTTAACATTAAAATTATAAACAAAAGCTACAAAAACGAAAACAATGAACTTGTTTACATGATAAATAAATAATCTAAAATATACCAACAAACACCAGCATAAAAAATTGTAAACTAGTAAACAAAAATACAATAACAAACACTACAAGAATACACAAACAAATCTACAATAATAAATGTAAACAACGATGTTTAAATTTATAGAGCTTTCGAGGAGGCGAAGTCATGAACATTCGCCTCCAAGAACATTCATCAGACTGTTTACGTTGCTATATAAAAAACAAGGCAAAGCAGGCGAGTGAGTTAGTGAACTTCAGTTAGCCTTGTGTAAAGATGCGATGTGCATGAAGAGAGTAATCGTGGTTTGAAGATCTCCGTTACAAAGATCTGTCGAACAATTGTCTAGTAATTGTAATTGCTTATGCAAAGCGTATAAACAGAGGAAAACAAATAAAAGCAATTGTTGTTGTTTACATCAAGTTGTGAACAGTGGCACACAAAATTGTGCGAATAATAAAGAATTTTATTTAAAACTAAACACAAATTTATTTTTATTTTATTTGCAATCTACGAGCTCATATTTAAAACGTTTTTAAAAGGCAAAAACGTAACAATTATACACCATCAACTTTTGTCCTCAATTTCTTCTTGATTAGGTCGTGTAATTCTAGTATTCCCTTGCAGCATAACCATCACCTTATTGCCACGTTTTATACAAAAATTGTAGCAACTTTCCTTAACTATTTTTTCATACAACAAACGCTTCATGCCTTTGCTTTTATCCCCATAATTAACGCTTTAGTCTGACTTGAGATCATTTTGAAACGCCCCGCATATTCTGAGGCCCACTCAGAACTTTCGTTGAATAATAACCCGCGTTTATGCTCCTGTTGTCGTGTAAATCCATGATGTTTTCGAATGATACGTTATCGTATTTGCTTGGTTAAGCTGCTGATATAAAACGTCATATATTTCTGTATTATTTTTGTTGTTTTTGTAAAACTACTCTATCACTTTAAGGATTCTTAACAAATTGTAAAATATTGTGTGTTGCTTTTTTTCATTCCCTTTTCTAGTTTTTTTCTTTGATTTTTCCTTGCTTTGCTAACGTTCTTATCATTTTCCCCAAAAATGTCAGTGCATGTCAATTTTGTTGTTGTTGTTGTTTTTCTTCTAATGAAACAGACAAAAACAAAACAAAATAAAGAAAAGAAATGGATGAAAAAAAGGAAAAATTAAAGAAAAACTTCTTGGCGAACAATGAAACAAACGAACATTGAAATACTAAAATGAGAGCAGCAAGAAGAGCAAGAACGGCTCTAAGAAAAACAACCCATATTCGTGCGAGAATATTAAAAATATTGTGTACGAGATGTTTTTCACAAATTGATACACTCCCCTTTCCCTTATCATCTTTCCCTTTCGGACACTGTTTTTAACTGCTTATTGACCGCTGCCCTCTAAAATAAGTTTTGCTGTGAAATGACAAGAAATAAAATGTTGATATTTTAAGACCATTTAAGCGTATAGAAAAATAACCAAAATACACTTGACTCTCGCTTAACGGTATATGAGGATTCTGGCATTTTCTGGCTCAAGTATGCAATCATGGAATTGTTGTTTAAAATTCTTCTCAGAAAGAAGAAATCGTGGCCTTTCTTGTAATTATCTCTGCTTGTAAAAGTGCCCAGAACCTTGTCAATGTGGTTAGTGGTGTCTATGCATGCCATGTTATTTTCTTCTTAGTTTTTATGTTTTAGAATGACGTTAAGAAATGTCAAAGATGTTAAATATGTAGACAATGGGTTTTCAATGTATTTAATTTGACTTCTCTCTTTTTCTCTCTCCGTGCTTTTGTTTTACACTGTTTCCATGTGACCTTATTGTAATTACTGGAGACTGGAAATGTGTCTCTCCTTTATTATTTGATTAATTTAGAATTTCCTGGTGATTACATGTTAGCTTAATCCGATATTCGCCTCCAAGAGTGCATCATCTAAGTGTTCTTTGACAAATGAAGTTATACTTACACAGTCGAATGCAGAATATTTTGCGATCACTTAAAATACAGATTGTTCCTCATACGCCCTCGAATAATATTGTTTGGATTTTGCATTTTAAAAACGTTTAAAATATGAGCTCGTAGATTGTAAATAAAATAGAAATAAAATTGTGTTTAGTTTTAATTAAAACCCTTTATTATTCGTACAATTATGTGTGCCACTGTTCACAACTTGATGTAAACAACAACAATTGCCTTTTTTTGTTATTCCTCTGTTTATACCCTTTGCATAAACATAAACAATTACTATTCAATTATATATTATTATATTGTAACGTAGATCTTCAAACCACGATTACTCTCTTCAAACCCACCGCGTCTTCACACAAGACTGACTGAACTTCATTAACTCAGTCGCCTGCTTTGCCTTTCCTTTTATATGGCAAAGTAAACAATCTGATGGATGGATGGATGATGGTCTGATTCTAGTGTTGTTGGTATATTTTTGTTTAATTGTTTACCACTTTTTATGCTGATATTTGTTGTTGTATTTTTGTTTACTTGTTTGCCATTTTTTTATGCTTTTATCTTGATTTTTCGTTTTCGTAACAGTATTCCTTGTAGTACAAAGATTTTCTGGTGTGGCTATCTAAAAAGCGCAGCCCATATTCGATTGCTTAACCTTTTGCGGTACGCATGAAATGGTGTATCATCGAATATGTATTTTATATTGTACTCCCCCTCCCCACACTTGTATCTCTCATGTTCTATCAGTGACTGCATTAAAATTTCTATTTCGATTCTATCATCGTAACGGCATTTTCTGTTTTCTTTTTTGTTTTTGTTTTCTTAATTCCATTTCAAGTTTCATTTAAAATTTCTGAAGTATTAGAGTGAGTGAATGAGTATCTGATGCTTAAAAGTGACAGTAATTCGTAGAAAGGAAAACAACAAACGTGAGCTGTCAGCTGGACGAAAATTAGAAAATGTTTGTTGACTTATGCCTGTGTTAAGTACCGAAATGTCTGGTTGTTACAAAAATTAATAATTCAATATAGTACGTGTGTATGTGCTTGAGAAAAAAAACAAAAATCTTGTATTTGTCTGCTTTAAAACTAAACACACATGGCAAGTGTAAACCATACGTATACGCATTATTACTCATACGCCATAGAAAGTTCATTTCCATATGAACAACGGTTGATATCTTGCACGGTGTTTGAAACGTTGTAAAGCGATTGAAAATTTATTCGGTCGATGAATACGAATGGTGCTGCTTTTTCGATCAAACTAGTTAAACTGGAAGTTGACGCCAGGGAGAATTGGAAAGTGAGGGAGAAAATCAATGAAATCTAGTAGAATTAGATTAGAAACGTATATGATTTGTTTGATAAAGCTTTAAGATCCCGAAAAGCGACAGATCCAGTAATTCTTTATAGTGAGCCAAATTTCGTGTCATAAAAGTTGCCGCTTTCAAACAATAAATTATAACGGAGTGCAAGATTCTAACACAAGAAAATACGTCGATACACTACACCATACGCTCTGAGAATTTCCGCTGGAAGGTGTAGCACCTCCTCTAAGTGAAATTGAATTACTTAACGTAATTGGTTATTACAACCCTTTAGACAGGATTACTACCTAGCTTCTCACACCACCCATAATGTGTGGTAATTTCATTCCATGAGTGTCGAGACCTACAGTCTAAAGTCGACCCGGAACGAATGGTTTTTTCAGAAACTTTTTAGGGCAATTTTAATTCACTCTGTGAGTTCTTGCCAGAAGAATAATGACAGTCATTTCTTTATATTTCGTTTTGTATGAGCTTGGGTTTGCACCATGAGTTCCCGCTCTAATAGCCCAATACACTACTTGGTAGACTTATGGCGACGTCAGGGAACAAACTGCTCAAGTTTTTATTGTAAAAATTTATCGTTTACGTTGCAAACTATTTCGGTATGAATGGATGTTGCATTAACCAATATTACAAGAACAGCTTCACCAGCATCGAGCTTGCTTAGAACCACGTGAGTTCAGATAAAGCCTTAAGGACAGCAGATCACACCATTTCTTTTTTGTTTTTAATAAAAAATACGTGTTTAATGTTATTCTGACACGTTCAACTTACAGCCATACATAGCCTCCAGATTACCAACAAACTATCCAAACAGTTTCATGAATTTAATCTTCAGTGCTATATCAGGGGATGCGGCAACAATCTTCGCAAATCAAGTGTGTCCGACCAAAGGTTTTCTTAGAGTTTCTATCTCCTTCTCAAAATGCCTGCGAAGAGGCAGACATGTTTTTCTGTCTGAACCGTATTTATGGCTTGTAATCCCTCATTAAATAAAAATCTGCTTTGAAATTCATTTCATAAAGCAGCTTCATAAGATAATTTTATTAAATCACCCCTCCAAACAAAAAAAGAGAGCAAAAAGGCCATTAAAAACCTCATATATGAACACATGATTTAAATGATAATGATGTTGTTACAGATGATGATAATGATGTTGTAGGATGATGTTGTGATTAATCACAAATTCCATGTGTACAGTAGACATGAGCTCCACACGTTTAAGTGGTTTTTAAACATGCCACAAGTAAATTTAATTTTACCACAGGTACCATATAACCTCTACCTTGTCTGACTATGCTCACATGCTGAATACATTATTTTATGCCACCCACAATTACATACACACACACACAGAGAAATAAAAAAATCTCTTAATACATAGCGTTGATTTAAGGAAATACTAAAAACGTATCAAAAAATCCCTAAAACGAAGCGGCTTAATTGCCATGACACTGGCTGACTTCAGAATTCAAATGAAAATCAAAAAAGGAAAAAAAAAATTAAAAGGGAATATTTTGTTTCTCATAAATTCCCTCCCATCATACACATACATCGGAACAGATTCAGAAAATTCTGTAAGTGTATTGCATTGCGACACATGTTGTCAATCTACTCTCTCTCAGGTATAAAAACAAAACAAATATGTTCTGCATGCAAGCGTAGATCATATGTATACGAGGGCAGTACCACAATAAAGCGAAATGACCTTTACAATTGCAGGCGGGATATGCCAAGAGCAGTGACAAACTAGGCTAATTGAAATAAAATATACGATTAAAATTTTAAAAAATTCATAATTCTTGAGATTGATTCGCATAAGTGCTCTAAGAGAGAGAGAGAATTTTGGAACTAGAATAGTCGTCACTGATGAATGATACACTACTAGCATGCCAGCCTTCTACCAAACGGGATTTTTATAGCACAACACCGACTACAACCAAATGCCGATACTCTATTACTAGACTCTCGAGATTAGATAACCATTTCCCGGATACTATTCGATGAATAATGATGAGTAGGAGGATTTGCATTTTGTAGGACCATTGTAGGGACAAACAAGATAAATTTGAGAATACCTTAGATGGAACTGTATAAGATACGAAGACAGCAATGTGTTGGGGCATATGCCCTACAGTGGTACTATACAGTCTGTTATATGTGAAAATGAAAATGGGAATCTGAGCTATGAGAACTATGATTGCGATAATGGAATGTTAGACCGTCCTAACAGAGGAGTGCATGACAATACCCTCCGAAGAAAGCTGTCTGAGTTTCGAAAATGATTCACAACTAGACGTAGTAATAAGAGTGAATGAAGCTATTTGGAGGCAACATGCTATTTAAAACGGCTGGACAGCAGAACAGAGGCAGACCCAGGGTTTAATATTGTGAACCCATTGAGAAACACGAGGCTACCTTCTAGGCGGAAGTCAACGTCAACGAAATTCACGACAATCAGGACGCGTTGAAACTTCGATGGTGGTAACCTTTTCTGTGGAGTGTGGTTATAAGGGGAATAAGCGGAGAAGCAAAAACTTTTCCGAGCCAAAGGGTTTGGAAACAATCCGAACTTTTGTTGGATAAAATACAATGTGAAGACATTTAAAACATGCATCAGATCGTTAACATGCATCAGACCATTCTAGAGTAGTTCGAGTATAGTAATCAGCCTCATGATTGAGCACTGTCGTCTGAATAGCACCAGTTCAGAGTAGTGATCGCCTCAAGCCCAGTAAGAAGACTCTGTGATGAGGAAATAAAAAGGATCAGAACAAATACTAGAACATGTGCAGTTCTAATGCATCAGGAATGCTTACTTATAGTGGTTAATCGCATCAGAGTAACAGCATTGGGAAAGAAGTTGCCGTGGTCTAGTAGGTAGTGTGTTGGCTTATTAGACGAAAGGCCCGAGTTCGAATCCCAGGTCAGACATCAAAACGAAAATATGAAAATATTTCTTCGGCGACTTCCTCTCAGCAGATTTCTGGCAAAAACTCTGAGAGTAAAAATTGCCATGAAAAGCTTCCCAAAAATCTGTCGGACGGAGTCGACTTTAAACTGTAGGTCCCGCTACTCATGTATAAAATTAACGCACACTACACGAGTGGTATGAGAAGCTAGGACGTTGTACAATGGGTTAATTCGACCTCCGGGTACTGTACTTGTCACAGTTGACAAGTACACGTCCTCTAACCTAACCTAACAATATAGACTGAAGACAATATAATAGGTAAACTGATTACAATGCCTTATCACTTCTACATGACAATAATAGTGTATATCACAGTTACCGCCCGCAAATTATTTCATACTTCTACAACATTGTGAAATATTCGCAAAAAAATGAACAATTAGAGCCTAAGCTTGAATGCTATTTTAAGAATGTAAGTGATAGTTAGAAGTCGCCACAGTCTAGTAGGGAGTATGTTCTGTTATTAGACGTAAATCCACGCTTCAAACCCCAGGTCAGACATGTTCAACAAAACTTCGGCAAGAAGGTAAATAAAATTGCCATGAAAAGTGTTTCAAAAATCTGTCGTTCAGAGGCGACTTTAAGCTGTAGGTCCCGCTACTCATGGTATAAAATTAACATACACAATATAAGAGGTGTGAGAAACTAAGTCGTAATCCTGACCGAAAGGCTGTAATGACCAGTTATCTTTATATATCTGTGTATTACGTAAGCATACTGTTATTATTATGAAGAGGGAATTATATCGTTCTGGTTACAGATTATGTTGAGAAATGTAAAACACTTTTTTTTTGATCTTCTTTAATTTTGTGAATGCCCTCGTATGTCGCTGTAGATTTAATTGAATGTGTGCAATTGTTTGTACATAAAACATAAATTTTTGCATAAAAAACGCAGAAAAGTTATCGTCTTCTTTTGTGATTAATTTTTAAAATTAAAAAGGCTTTTAAGTTATTACCACAACTCATGTAGCCACACGGTAATGAGTTTGCAAATCGAACCAAAAAAAATCCCTTTTCTCTCTATTTGATCAATGCGGTATTGTGAATATTTTGTGTTTTTAAGCGAGGAGGGGGGGAGCTTGATATAATCCTATTATTACGGCAATAATTGTCGGTTAAGGCTTAAACAAAGTTTTTCTCTAAAATGTTGGTAATTGATACCATTTGATGTTATGAATGACAGCTTACGGCTTCCATGAAATGTTTAAATATTGTTTTCGTTTCCTTTTTTGGGTTTTTGCTTTGGAAAAAGGTGACAAATTTTTTTTGTGGAAGGATTTCTATTTTATTCAGCAAAGAAAAACTGTCGTCGAATTTTTTATGTTCCTCATTATATTAGTGCGATTGAAGAATTTGAAGGGAGCCTATTAAATCTTTGAATGTGAAAGCCATGATGAATTTGTTTTCCATTGGTTTGGAGCAGGAATTCTTGGCAAGTTGTAGTCAATCAGTTCAACTAGAACACCACCCGGTCTCAGTTGGAGGAGCGATGTGTGGTGCAACGGATGACCGTATAACACCCAGGAAGTGAACTATTAGTCCATGTTCTGTCCCGTTGTATTATTATTTGCATGACAAAATGCGATTGAAAAATTTGAAAGGAGGTCAATTTGTAGTCAATCAGTTTAACTAGAACACCACCCGTCCTCAGCTGGAGGAGCGAAGTGTGGCGCAACGGATCACCGTATGACACAAGGAAAGTGAGTAATTCGTCTCTATTCTGTACGATACCTCTTGCCGTCTGCATACACCGGCCGATGGATAACTTATTGATGCATTGAAGACACATATGCCCGGTAACAGTTCGGAAATTACAATCATTTGCTTTCTATCCTCTCTTTGGCCTCACTTTAGCGAACTGAATTACACCAATCGTGGCAGTTGCTTTACAGACCATGTATCAAGAAACAACAAAAATCAAGAAACTTGCTTATGAAGCAGAGGAGGTTGCGCAACTGTATTTCTTATAATTTTTACACGAGTCTTGAAGCTGAATCCAGATTTTTTCATTAATACAAGCTTCAAGGCTTTGTTGGGGATGCCATTCAGCTCTGTGACTTTGATGTTTTCAATTCCAGAGCAGAAACTTTTCTTTTAGTCAGTTCACTGCCTTGCAATTGTGACCTGTTGCTACTTGAGAGTTTAATTCGCATGGCGAAATATGTTGTTATTATACTCCCAATAGAAAACAATTACATACATACATACATACATACACAATTGGCCATTACAACCCTTTAGCCAGGATTACGGCCTAGCTTCTCACACCACCAGTTGCGGTAGCTACAGTTTAACGTCGACTCCGAACGACAGATTTTTTGAGAAACTTTTTCATGGCAGGTCTTTGCCAGAAATCTGCTGAGAGGAAGTCGCCGGAGAGATATTTTTTTTATAATATTTCGTTTTGATGTCTGACCTGGGGCTCGAACCCGGGCTTTACGTCTAATAAGCGAACACACTACCCACTAGACTACGGCGACTACATAGAAAACACTTACTTAACGTAATTGGTCATTACAACGCTTTAGTCAGGATTACAACCTAGCTTCTTATACCACCCATGTTTTATATGTTACGTTTAACCATGAGTGGCGGGATCTACAGTTTTAAACCGACTCCGATGAACAGATTTTTAAGAAACTTGTTAATGGCAGTTTTTGACATAGAAAACTGCTACCACATATTTCTCTTTTATTCGAAACGTCTGCGCTGGGGTTTGATCCACAGCTCACGTCAAATAAACCAAGACATTGCTTACTAGTCTGTTTGACAAGGACTTTATTTTAATTCAGAAAAAAAAGCTTCCCTCTGTTCATAAATTGTTTGAAAATAAATTTCAAGCTTGCATGATCAATTTCTTTAAGCCTGATTTTAAAAAATTAAATCATTTCTCTCCACTGAGTTTCTGTATTTATGTTTTAAAGACTGACAAGCTTAACGACGACAATTTACCTTCGCTTTAAAAAGGAAAAAATTAAACAATTTTTACTTCTCACAAATTTGCCGCTTAATTGTGAGTGTTTTATGTGTTCCTAAGAAAAGAAGAAGAAGTAGAAGAAAATTTGCTACCAATTAAGCATTTCTGGCGGAAATTTAAGCTGCTTTCGTAAAATAAGAATTCTCAACTCATATGCTACATACATACATGGGTTTCCTTTTCTCATCCTGTGTATGATGATATGTGTGGGTGTACATACGCATGTATGTTCGAGTGTTTGTCTCCATATGCTTCAGTATGTTGGTTGGTATTATTAATCAAATATAAACCAAGCAAGAGATTTAAATTTTTCAAAGATTTTATTACCACTGACGACGGCTACAACTACGACAACGACGACATGCACAAATCCTTAATGAAATGTCATATGATCCTTTCTTTACCCATACACATACATACGCATATACTACTACTTGCATATACATCCATAGTATGTATAAAAGAGGGCAGGCTTCTCCTTTTTCTTTCTTGTTTTTTGCTAAGAAAGGCAGTAACTTTCTGGGGCAATGAAATATGATGGGCAATGTGTAAGCTAAGAGGGGCCAAAGGGAAAGAAAAAAGTTTCGTTTTTTTTCAACCGAAAACAATTGTAAAGTGTTGAAAGTTTTTTTTCTAGTGCGCATATCTGTGTGGGTGTATGTGTCAAAATTTGGAGGCAACATATGCAAACTTAAGTTTGAAATTTTTTCAGTTTTTCTTTGAAAACTCGCTTTAATTTTTAAAGTGAATTGTGCAACGAACGTTAGTTTCTTATAATAAATGTTGCATGACATGTTAGATTTAAGAACTGAGGTTATCGAGAGCATCTGTATGCACAAAATTTCTCGTGTTTTTTTTTCTTGGCTGTGGGGGGTTTAATGGCAAACAATTGAGAACTATGCAAAGAAAATGCATGTGAGGCATACTTTCCCCTTCTCCATGGGGTACTACAGTGTAAACGGTTGATTTACATGGAGGTGAATAACTTTGACGAAAAGTTCCATGAGACTGTATGCTACTGTATAGGGACTAGAGTCGTTGGAATAGATTTGTGTAGCATAGGGATCTCTGAGCCTGAAAGAGAGAAATATCTGCCATGAGTGTGACAAACGAATTTGTTAGGAGTTGCATACATCTGACAAGTTCCATACAGTCAGAGATGGATGAGACAAGATAAGTTGCTAACTTGTAGATTTTTTTAATATTCCTCTGATTCTTGTTACGAAATTGGAAAATTGACTCTGTAATCGCTTCAGGTGAGTCGTCGTAGTCTAGTAAGTACAGTGCTGTCTTCTTAGATGGGAACCAGTGGTTCAAACCCCAGCTTAGACGTTTGGAATATATTATTAAGAAATTGAATACGATGTTTTGCTTTTACATTATTTAACATTAAAATTATAAACAAAAGCTACAAAAACAAAAAAAAATTATAAACAAGTACGTTTACATGATAAACAAGTAAACAAAATTGTACCAACAAACACTGCAAGAATAAATGCAATCAAAAATACACAAACAACAATAATAACGATGTTTACATTGATGGAGATCTCGAGAAGGCGAAGCCATGAATATTCATTCATCAGACTGTTTACGTTGCCATATATTTAAAAGGCAAAGCAAAGCAGGCAACGGGATCAGAAAAAGTTCAGTCAGTCTTGTGTTAAGACACGTGGTTTGAAGATCTCCGTTTTAAAGTTCTGTCGAATAATTGTCCAGCAATTGTTATTGTTTATGCGAAAGGGATAAACAGAGGAATAACAAAGAAAAGCAATTGTTGTTGTTTACATCAAGTTGTGAACAGTGGCACACAGAATTGTGTGCGAATAATAAAGAATTTTAATTAAAGCTAAACACAAATTTATTTCTATTTTATTTGCCATCTACGAGCTCATATTTTAAACGGTTATAAAAGGTAAAAACGTAACAATATCTTTGGTGACTTTTTTTCAGCTGCAAAAACTTGCACAGTAAACAAAATTGCCATGAAAGGTTTCTCAAAAAACTGATGTTCGGATAGGATTTGAAGATATAGATCGCGTTCCTTACATATAAAATTATTACACACACAACATGTGCGCTGTGAGAGAGGGTAGAAGGTGGAGCTGAAAGACTGTAGCTAAAAACAGAAATGCCTGGAGAAAGTTTGTTAACAAAACTGATTCCATCCGATGGAATCAACTCTTCGACACAAGAAAACTATGAGTTTAGAATATATATATATATATGTATATGTACTGATGGTTTCGTTTCAACCAATGTAATGAACAGTGAGGCACTCTGTTAGTCGTACTTTGTGCAACTAAAAGTGTTGAACACTTCCTATAGCTCCACTCAGTGTTTTTATCGCTATTGCTTCGATAAATCAATCAATTTTTCTGTAAAGCTGTATAGAAAGAACATCTTGAACAACTTTTTTACACATCGTACAGCAGCAATACCCCAGTACCCGCTAAAGACTTTACTTTACTTTGTGCTAAACTTGAACGTTTCTTTTCGGGGTTTTTTTCTCGTATGGAAAATATTAAGTAAACTTGCACTGGATTTGCTTTCTTCTCGTATCACTTACGAACGAAATTTCCAAACAAAATTTATGCACAAAACTACACGCCAGACAATGTGGAAGAGTATAACGAATTCAAATGAAAATGAAGTGAAGACTGATGTACCATTACTACTTGAGAGTTGAAAAACTTTTCAAAATATTTTCATTTAAGCGTTAAACGAAAATAAATGAATTTTAAATGCTGATAGCGATAGCAATGGTGACGGTGGTGGTTATGAGGAAAAAAAATTGAGTAGAAGTTGATGTTGTGGAATATTGACAGATTTGTTGAGTATCCAAAAGAGATTTTCTTTAAAACTTTATTGAAAGCAATAACAGAGATTTATTACGGGTTCAATGTTATTACGAGTACAACAAAAAGTAAAAAAAAATATTAAAAATCTTCGCAGATTTAAGTTGAAATTTGTTGAGGAATTGGCAATTAATTGAAGTCATTCCAGCCTATTAAAGCGTTTCTTATTATGTCAAACAGGGTTATCCATTTACTGGTTTTATATTGTGGAACTCCTTGTGGATATTACTACCATTCCAACTCCCATGCCAGCCTCCCCCGGAATACATACATACATAATTGGTAATTATAACCTCTCCGTCTGGGTTATGGATCTAGCTTCCCACACCGCTTATGTTGTGTGTGTTAATTTTATACATGAGTGGCGGGACCTATAATTCGAAGTAGAATTCGAGCGATAGATTTTTGAGAAATTGTTCATGGAGAGTTTTTGCCAGAAATCCGCTGAGAGAAAGTCGCCGAAGAAGTATTTTTTTTTTTATTTTTGTTTTGATGTCTGATCTGGCGTCTGAACCGTGACCTTACGTCTAATAAGCCAACACACTACCTGCTAGACTACGGCTACTCCCCATGAATACAATGCCCAATTATTAGCAGCAATTTCTATGACCTTGGCATATTTGACAAATGGCATGAGTTGTTGAGGGCCGCTTTGATTTGTGGCTTATTTCGCATAAACCTGCATCTTAAGAAACCCTTACAGGAAAAAGTCTAACAGCGACAAATAACACAATTTTGGTGACATATTCACGTTACCTCCATGAAAGACGGGCCATGTCCTCAAATCGCTCATGCAGAATGTCCAATGTGGAATGAGCTGTACGTGTGCACGTGGCGCCGTTCTGTTTAAATAACATACTGTTGGTTTGGTATTCTTATTATCCAACTCAGACCAAACGAAGTTGGTAATCAGGCGCCTGGCCAACAATGTCCTCAAAGAAATATGGACGGATGACGCCGTCAATCCAAGTTGCTCTTGGATTGGTGTCGTGAAAAATTCAAGACGTAGACATTCATCCAGAAATGGTTCTCATCTTGGAAGATGGTCTTTAAATGAAACTTAAGGCCCAAAAGCCTATTCAGCGAACACATGTCTCTGTCTACGTTCATTCATGATGATTTGGCAAAACGGAGTGAATGATAAATGTAGCTCTGAAAGTCGGAAGTTTCTATTTGTTGCAAGACCCGATACTACAGTAATTGAGTAATGCACAGCACCATCAACTGTTCCGAAAATAATCCACAGTGGACTTTGCCGCGAGATTTTTATCTGGGGATGTAAACCAGACCCTGTTCAGTATTTTCGTTGTAAAATCAAAATCAATACTGGGTTCAGATATCTAAGATTTTGGCACGATCAGACTGGTTCCTACCATTTTTACTCTCATGCTTTGGTGGTAGCCAGATTATAAACAATGCCTTGTGGATGACATAGTACTGAGAATACTTTTTACTACGATCGCCACTGTTCTAATACAATACGTTAAAATTCCATCCGCATAGGTAATGCTCATTCAGCATGGCTTTCAGCAGCTTCAGCTTCCACAGAAAAGAGCATTCTTTTCGAAATTTTCATAAAATTTTTTAATGAAATTTTGTTTTTTCAATATTTAATTGATTTTCTATTTATAATTCAAAAATATCGCTGCTCTTGCTCACCAAACCGAATCATAAGAATGTTTTCATAACTTTTATTACGAATTTGTTTCCCTTAGTTTTTCATCAATTTTTCGAATCCATTCATTAGCATGGAAACCAATAAATGCCGGCAATGGCAATAGCAATGCATTGGCTTAACTTTCTAAAATTGTTACAATTACATGAGCACACACCCAGGCACACACACGTCACATTTATACTCTTGCAGGCAACCAACAATATAACTGTATATGTATACGAATGAACAAATGAGTGAACGAAGTGAGAACGAAGGAACAGAAATGTTGTTTAACAAATCAGTGTTCTTGTATACGCTTATAAAAAACAAAAATTATTTAAACATTCACATACAAACTCACACACACACACATACATACATTTACAAATTCATAAACACTCATATCCATACCCATACACATGTAGTTTTCAGAAAAAAAAAGTTTTCATTTGCCAATGTTTTGGTTTGTATTCCCCCTGTACACGTTTGTAAAAAATTATTTGCGAGAGAGAGTGAGAGAGTGATGGGGAGCAATAAGAAATTACTACAAACGGAAACGAAAACTATGCACGGAAATCCATACTTACAACCTTTTGCTTAGAAATGTATACAAAAAAAATAAAAAAAAAAAACCCCACCCTACCAACAACAATAACAACAACAAGTAAAATTACAAGAGCATCTAGTAGTATTTGAAACAATAACCACACACGGTCAAACACATATTCAAACATATTTCCCGTGTAGAACATCAGAACACTTTACAAATGAAATTACACTGTAAAACAGGAAGTGAAAGAGACTGAACTTAAGAGAGAGCGAAAGAGGGAGAGAGAGAGTGTAGAGCAAACCAATTGTACAATTTTTATTTTAAATAGAAACGTGTTCTATAAATGTCGATTGGCGGTTATACAATTGCAAACGTGTTATTTTTTTGTTTTTTTCTCTCTACACTCTTTAAAGTATATTTATATGAGAGAGTGTATGTATATGTAAGTGTGTTTTTACAAGAGTTTACAAATATGTTTGCATGCCTGACGCTTATATTTGTAGTAGTGGAGTAGTGGTTCAAGTATAACAACCATGTACGCACTTATTTCCGTCTGCAAAAGTGTTAAACGTTGTTCGGCGCATATACATATGAACGATTGTGTCTATATGTCTGTGTTTATGTATGATTGGGTGTTTATAGGAAGGTGGCAGATGTGAGCATGTGTCTGTGAGGAAATATTATGTGAGTAAAAACTATTTTGCGTTCGCGTTTTATAAGCCAAGGTTACAGTATTAGCCAAAACTATAAGGACTGAAAATTAAAAAATATATGCGAACCAGGCAGCTTGCTAAAGCGAAAGCCATTAAATGCTTCATATATGTACATGCAGGTAGAATCTGTAAAAAAAAATGCTACCTTAGAGACATAAAAAGAGCAGAAGATATTGTGAATTGGTTAGTAAATGTGAATCTGGTCCCATCTAGGGTGTACATCTCTGTGTTATCTCTGTACAGAAAGTGCAAACCACCAACTTTTCACCCATTTAAGGTTAATGCAGCGAATCGAAGACTCCCAGATAAAGCTCACATCATCTCGGTTATTCTGTGTAGGGAACTATACCGGAAACAGATCAAAATGAAAAAGGACTTCATTGACCTCTAAGCCCGTAATATAAATGAGGAAAAGTGGTCTCGGATCCAGAACGGCTACCATAATTGGATCTATACAACGGTAGTCAGACCTATATTGCCTGTTTTGTTATGAATCTCTTGGCAGGACAACTAAGTTCAATTTAATAAAACGGATAGAAGTTTTCGCCTGCAGTGATACTACTAACATTGTATACATTGCATAAGTCAGCTCCTAGTGGACTTCTACAATAAGGTTTCAGTCCACGTCGTAAAGCGACTGAAGAAGGCAAGGTTGCCCCAAAATTTCTAACAAAATTGAGTACCTTTAAGGGAGTGGATTACATGATAGTACACAATAAATTGTCGGAAAAGTTCAGAACTAGCATCCCGGATAGATGGGAATATGAAGATTGCGTGAAGCACGCTGAATTCCACTCCACAGAAACATTCATGGATAAATAGGAAGTGGATGGAGCTGTGGTCGGAGACATATTTTTATAAAGCTACTGGATTAGTGCACCGTTTTTCAGGCGGAAGTGTCCATGATGCAGGGTTGTCATTGCAGCCCTTCAGCCAGGATTACAACTTAGCTTCTCACACCACCCACACTGTATACATTAATTTTTTCCATGAATGTCGGAACCTGCAGTCGGTCCCGAAGGACAGATTTGAGCAAATTTTCATGACAATTTTATTTTACTCTCAGAGTTTAGCCCCGAAGACTGGTGAAAGGAAGTTGGCGAAAGACATATTTTTTTGGATTTTATTTCTGTTCGAGACGTCTGAGCTGGGGTTTGATCCAAGGGTTCGCATCTAATAGGACAACACACTTCCTACTAAACTACGGTGACTTAATTATGATGATTATTAAGGATATACTTATTTCCCTCAGAGATATTAGTATACCTTCCAATGGCCTGGCGTCTATCAGGACTCTGAATTCTAACATAACAATGTCGGGGTACTTAGCTACCAGGACATAATGGCATTATGAAAAACTAAAGAGCAATGAATTAGCCAATTATGGTACACAAAATGAACCTTTAAGTTAGTTCTCTACATCAAATACCTCCAAGTACAGAATTGTTTATGCCATAAGAGATTCCGTTAACACGGAGTGTGTAACTTCAAATACGTCTTGCCAACATGCACAGAAAGTCTGTTGAATCCTTAACGGTGCTTTTAGAGTCATTATTAGACATTGCATTGTGGGCAATCATGCGAGATGAATTAGTTTTAACCACAAGCCGCAATGACTTCTTCAGGAATTGTAAAGAATAACGAGGAGGAGGAAACTATTATTCTAGTGTTATGGGAACTTGTTGGGAGGAAGTTTATCTACACACTTCGTTTGACTGTCAGTTCTCAGTCCTTTCAATAGATAGAGGAACAAGTGGAAATGAATCGTACATACATTTAAGAAACAATCCGGAGAGGAATATGATGACAAGATATGGATTGAACTCCTTGGTAAAGCAAAGGAAAAGGATCGAACAAAGATCACATCACAAACAAATACAGTGCAGTACTCCTGATATTATTTCAAGTGTCCTTATTGCTCCGGCTGCATACTGTTACCTTCGATGGCTATTGAAGCAACATTGCTATTCAACTATAATTTCTATTGCCATGTCTGAATGGAAACCAAAAATAATTTCAGGGGTTTTCATCAGATGTCGATTAGATTTGTTGTTGTTGTTGTTGTTGTTTTCTGGTTATGTTTAGCGAATTTATTAAGTTTTATCCGGCACTACAAATAATATTTTGCAATACACATGCATGGCTAGAGGCCCCTATCTCTCCCTATACTTTTCAACGCGAGTATATGCAAAAAAGGAACCCCATGTTTAGTTTAAAAATAATTCAAATATATTGCCATAGAATGTGTTCTAGCTCGACCCCATGTTTTGAATGGCAACGTAGTACGTAATAATACGTGGCGTAGTGTATTCGTTATGCTGTTCAGAAACCCTTTTACTATTTCACTGATGAGGGGTAATAGTCCTTCAAAGTGTTTTATTAGTCGTAACGGATAATTTATTCCCTCTCCGTTTCTCTCTCTCTCTCGCTGTCTCTCTCTCTCCCTCTCTATGTGCTTTGTATAGTCTGCATTACAATGCACCACGTAATGTGTAATAAAATGAGTTTCACTATCAAAATCCTTTCACCCAGTAAGTGTGTATGTGTTCGTGTGTCTTTGTGCTTGTGGTAGAAATCAAAATCAAAATCAAAATCCCTACAAACGTATTGCTTTGTTTGTGGGGTTGTGTTACTTGGCGGAAATTTCATTTTAAACACTTAATTGAAAAGCGTTACTATTTTTAACAGTAAAATTTTGCTTAAACCCTAGCGAAACAAAAATGTTTTAATTTCTATGCAACCAGGTGAGGAAGGAATGAAAATAAGCGAAAAGAGAGAATATTTTTGGAAAGTTGCCCATAAAGATTAGAAACGTAAGTAAATTTCTTCCATAATGAAGTTATTTCAGCACCTTCAGTTGAATTAAAAATACAAACGAATTTCAAGTTTTCCAACACTAAAGATTTATTGGAGAAAGTTTCGTAGAAAAAAAAGAAAAAACCAGAAGTCTTTGGAATTTAAAAATTTAAAGCAAAATTTGAGGAGCTACTTAAAGGCAAAGGTAATGCACTCCAAGCTTTTCAATGATCTCACGGCATCTTGAAGGAATTACAAAATTTAGAAAATCATCCTGAGTAATAAAAATAGTCACCATATTCACCTATTCTATTCTATTCTATTCTATTCTATTCTATTCTATTCTATTCTATTCTATTCTATTCTATTCTATTCTATTCTATTCTATTCTATTCTATTCTATTCTATTCTATTCTATTCTATTCTATTCTATTCTATTCTATTCTATTCTATTCTATTCTATTCTATTCTATTCTATTCTATTCTATTCTATTCTATTCTATTCTATTCTATTCTATTCTATTCTATTCTATTCTATTCTATTCTATTCTATTCTATTCTATTCTATTCTATTCTATTCTATTCTATTCTATTCTATTCTATTCTATTCTATTCTATTCTATTCTATTCTATTCTATTCTATTCTATTCTATTCTATTCTATTCTATTCTATTCTATTCTATTCTATTCTATTCTATTCTATTCTATTCTATTCTATTCTATTCTATTCTATTCTATTCTATTCTATTCTATTCTATTCTATTCTATTCTATTCTATTCTATTCTATTCTATTCTATTCTATTCTATTCTATTCTATTCTATTCTATTCTATTCTATTCTATTCTATTCTATTCTATTCTATTCTATTCTATTCTATTCTATTCTATTCTATTCTATTCTATTCTATTCTATTCTATTCTATTCTATTCTATTCTATTCTATTCTATTCTATTCTAGTCTATTCTATTCTATTCTATTCTATTGGCTTATTAGGCGAAAGCGCGTGGTTCAACTCCTAGCTAAGACAGTTCAAACAAAATCTTTCAGCAGTCTTCTGACAGAAACTCTAAGAATAAAATAAAATTACCATGAAAAGTATCTCAAATCTGACCTACAGAGTCAGCAATAAACAGTAGATGCTGTCAGTCATGCATGGGTGATGTGAGAATCTAGGTTGTAATCCAGACCAAATGGTTGTACTGACAATGTACGTTAAATAATAGGAGTGAATTAAGCAAATTGAAGTCTACATTCTATTTTAAGAAAAACAACATTCTGTAGCATTCCAGATGAATCGAGGACAGATTGTGGAAAAAGAGCGATAGACTTCAGTGCCGAATATTATCTTTAAGTTTCAAGAAGTCGACAAAAGAACAGCTATAAGTGCAAGCTTACATGGAATGTAGATAGGTTGGAATGGTAGCTTTGATACCAAAACCTCACTTGAGCACGCATAGCGGCCCGTTGAGACGCCACAAATGAACCCAGTCCCTGTATGGAGCATGTTCCTCCAAACCAGGGAGAAGAAGAAGAAGTTGGTCAGCGCAAGGGCTGCACATTTAATGCACGACTAGCCCACGCTTGAAAACCAACTCGAAAGTTTAATAAACGAAACTATATCCTTGACATCAATGGATGATAGGTCCGTTAAGCTGAAAAGGACTGGAGAGCCAAAAATCTGTACCTCGCAAGAGATAGATAACAGTCTCCTCGTCCGCAGCGGATCTGTGCCCACGGCACGGCTAACATGGAAATCTGCAGATGATATACCCTGAAGCCCTATTCAATTATTTATTAAATACCTGGAGGTGTAGATATGAATGAATTGCTTTAACTTCTAATGCTAAAATCCTTTGGGGCAAAGAAACTGTACACGCTTTAGATCACAAGTTGCCATTTTATGTGGCAGGAATAAAGGGAAGAATGAGAACAGCAGCAACAAAAGTGTGATGATACTCAAATAAATGCATACAATAATAGAACAAAAAGTGCCAAAGTGCGCAATCATGTTTTATCTTTAAGTGTTACTGTCTGTCTGTCTCTCTCTCTCTCTGTCTGTCTGTCTACATATGCCAACTGTCTGCTGGAGTTATGTATACATTAAAACGTGGTATTGTAGCCTGCATTGCCTTTATAGTCTGTATAGTCTGCTTATAAAATATAAAGAAATGTAAACGAGTGGCTGTGTGTATGAATTTGAATTTAAATGTTTGATGTGGAGCATAATAATGATGACTATGATGCATGCAACCATATCTGCAGCTGCATCAGTCATTAAACAGTCAAAACACTTATAGGTCAGTCGTTTCAAATACAAAAAATAAGAGCTTTCAACTCAGGTTTATTATGCACAAATGAAGTGATACCGGGGGGGGAGAGGTTCTTCACATACAAACACTCAGATGCATACAGTATATATGAAAGGATAATGCTGCTTATGTGTTATGAGTATAAAGCAAGCAGGCTGCCAGGCAGGCAGGCAAGCAGTCACATTTGTTTGGTTGCAATTTATATGAAATTCAGTCCTTATTAAAGTGATAAGGATAGATAGAGAGAGAGAGAGAGAGAGAGAGAGAGAGAGAGAGAGAGGGCGAGAGAGCATACAGCCTATATTTGCAACATTTTACCAACAATCCCTTCTGTGTTGCCATAGTAAACCTGTGTGAGTGTGTGTGTTAAACATACAAATGACAATAATAAAAGCAAATGTGCTAAGGAAACATGCTACATGCCACAAATGTGTAAATTGGAAGTTGTTTCTGTCACACAACAACAGCATACAAAAAAAAACAAAAAAAAGAAAAACAAACTCAAGTGTTTGCCAGTACTGACTAACAACGCCGAGTGTTGCATGATGATGACGAGTGAAAGAACAATAATGATAATGATTTTTGGTTTTATAATATACCATCGCCAACGTACAAAACAAAAGAAAATGACACTTGTTTCTCACATACTTGCCACACTCGTTGCATTATTGAGGCATGAAACATGAGCTGAGTGTTTAGTCAAGTTGATGATGAAGCCAGGAATGACGGTGATGATGATGATGCTGACGATGATGATGACTTCACTTCGTTTGGTGACATTATCATGTTAAAATACTTGCATATTATGCAACAGCAGTTACTAAAATCTGCCACTTTGACTGCGCTACTCATCCTGCTACAGTCAAACAGTTGTTATGCCGCTGGTTAAATGACTACCGCCACTGTCACTGTTGCTGCTGTTGCTGCAGCATCGTTAAAGTAAAAGTCATCTTTACACGTTTTGTTGCACAATTCTTTTGTACGCTTCCTGTATAAATTTTTTTTTTAAACTCATATTCATTTACCTTATACTCCCCTTCAGCTCCCCTAAATTCTCCAGCCACCAACGCCATTAACCACTTAAATTATGGAAAAAAAAGAACAAAAACAGTAACTCGGCTATAAAAGCAAAAGAGCAGCAAAGAGAGAGAGAGAGAGAGAGAACGAGAACGAGAAAAAAAGAAGGCAAATGAAATGCCAACGGAAGCGTCATGAAATTAATGTGCATTGCACATGATTTCGGGTTTATTTAACTCAGGAATCATAAAAAGGATGCAAAACACGGGGCAAGACAAAAAAAAAACGAGAGTAGCACTGCCACGTTTATACCATCATTTCATTTCACTGCAAGGTTTGGTGGCTGAAATACCAGAAACAAAAAACAAAAAGAAGAAAAGAAAATAATTTCAGTTGCATAATGCTTAAGTATATACACGTCGCGGATGGGTAGAAACTGCATGATGCGACGAAAGGAATATTAAAATTTACTACACGAGTATTGAGTGAAAATAAAAAAAAGAATTTAAATTACGAAACAAAATGATAAAAACAACGAAGGAAAAAACTGTTATAAAAAAAAGAAAAGCTTGGCTGGTAAAGGACACGGAGAAAAACAGAGGACATATGCTTGGTATTAGAAAAAATGAATTCCACATTACCCAGAAAAAGTTGTTAAAGTTCGGAAAACCTTTCAACAGCTGCCTTAAGTATTGGGAATTCTTTAATTTATAATGAGAACCCTCATTGATTGATATTATTTTTTAATTAATACAGCAAGATTAAGTACCTTATGGGAGCAGTTTATACGTGCAACGTTTGATTTTATCGAATCAATCAAATATCGTTTGTGTATCTGCATGTGAAACAATAATGTTTCCTCCACAACTGTGCAGATTCAGGGATTCCTTTTACTCATGTTATACGATTTGTTTTATTGATTACTTTCTTCACTAGCTAATGGAATTTTTCAACGTAATCCTTGCGTCCATCTGTCTTTCTATTGAACAGAAAGTAAGGCCTAAACCTGTAAGGCCACCGGCCTCAGGGATTATTGTTTTCCAATTTCTCGGATCATGTTCTCTCCGTTTTTCTCTGCAGCACCAAAGCTTTGATGGTAGCATCAGGTTAATAATGTCTACAGTTAACGGAGATTAGAATGACCTTTCCACATATACATGCTCTACGGTTTCCCCTTGTAAATAGGCATTCTGGACACGCTTTGCATGTATCTTATAAGCTTCCGTAATCCGTGGTCTAGTAGGTAGTGTGTTGGCTTATTAGACGAAAGGCCCGAGTTCGATTCCCAAGTCAGACATCAAAACGCAAATATGAAAATATTTCTTCCTCTCCGCAGATTTCTGGCAAAAACTCTGACAGTAAAAATTACCATGAAAAGCTTCTCAAAAAATCTGTCGTTCGGAGTCGACTTAAACTGTAGGTCCCGCCACTCATGCATAAAATTAACGCACACCACATGAGTGGTGTTGAGAACCTAGGCCGTAATCCTGGCTGAAGGGTTGTAATGGCCAATTATGTATGTATGTAATCGGTTAACAACTGTGTCAGGTGAAAGTGTTTCCTTTTCGGGTTTGTCGCTAGTCTTAGTACAACTCTGTAGATCCATCTTTCGTTTCCACATCGTAATCATTCAATTATCTGGGGCACGCTAGGCTTGTAATATATTTCTTCCCCTCAATACCTAATAAAGACTGCAATGGCATTATTTCCGCAATCACTAAGGCTGCATCAGTTGATACAGTGTGAAAGCTAGAAATGATACCGAGGTCACAACTCCTGTGGGCTGCTTCTATCCAAATTATGTAGAATTCCATGCTTTTGGCTTCAGCACACAACTTTCATCAACAACAGCTTTTTGTCCTCCTCCTAGGGTCGCTCAGAGTAGACAGATTGGCGTAAATGTGCAAGTTGTTATTCAAATATTCCATGAACGTGAGAACGTTTACAGTCATAACCTGAAAAGAACTTCGCAGTTATGACTGGATTATTTACAGTAATGGCATTGAACTCTAATCCTCTGAATCTATGTGGAAATGATTGTCAAGTTTTTTGCTTCCATTACTAAGGCAATATCATCTGAAAAGTAATCTGCGTCTCCTATTAAGATGCTCTAGCCTCACTATTATACGTTTGCAATCCACGGTATTACATTTTGCGCCACTGTTCAAACCCCAGGTCAGACATCAAAACGAAAAAATATTTCTTCGACGACTTCCTCTCAGCAGATTTCTGGCAAAAACTCTGAATGCAAATAAAAAATTGCCATGAAAAGTTGCTCAAAAACCTGTCGTTCGGAGTCGACTTTAAACTGTAGGTACCACCACTCATATATAAAATTCACACACAACACAAGTGGTGTGAGAAACTAGGTCCATAATCCTGACCGAAGGGTGGCAATGACCAATTGTGTATGTATGTTGTGTATGTATCTGATCCCATATGCTTCCTAACTTAACCTTAAAGTATGCTTTAAAATTTATAATCAAACGATTTCCTTTCTCAACTTTTTCTCTCAGCGTGTTTTAATGTGTGTGTGTGTGTGTGTATATTTTCAAAAAAATATTTCATCTTAAATTGTAATTTTTAATGAGTAAAAAAATATGTCTGCCTGTATATAAATACATAACCAAACAATATTCATATGTTGGTCTGTCTCTCTCTCTTTCACTCACTAGTACATACATACACACCTACATACGTACGTGTGTATATGAGCTTTAAAAATATACTTGGATTTATAAAAATAACCGAGGAAGCGGATAAAACGTATGTAAAATTATTATTTTTCTTTTTTGTATGATTTTTGTAAATAAACCAGAAAAGCAACAACAACAGCAATATTAATAATAAGAACAAAAGAAGAAGTTATTTTTAAATTAAAAAATTCTGCACAGGTAAACACACACGAATATAATTGCACTTCAGTATTAACTGTGATCTCTGACTCTCGTTTACACATATACACACACATACACTCTTCTGGAGCAACAAGCTAAAGATATGGTGAATAAGCTGCAGAGAGAGAGAGAGTGAGAAAGTGTAAATAAACCTCAGACATAATTCTCATACACTCACCTTTAAATAAATCATAATAATTGTACTTACACGCACGCACTCACACACAAGTATACACTTTACATGGCGGGCATATGCATGCATTTTCTCTTACTCACTCGCACACACATACACACACTAGAGAGCAATTATTAAATAAAGAGAATGAGACAATGAATAAAAAAGGAAAACAATCGAATTAAACACAGCCAGTAAGTAGTAGAGGGTGGAATAAGTAAGGCATGGCCTGTAATGGTATAAGTATACATGACTGTTTGGTGTTGATATAAAAGACTTTATAGTGTTGTTGTTGTTTATTTAGTGTCTTCTATTAAGAAAATATTATTTAATACGTATGTGTATGCGTGTACATCTGCAAATGTGCAACATGTATTGAAATTGGTTTTAATTAAATTCAATTAATTTAAATGATTGTGCATGTATGCATGTATCTGTGTGTGTGTATGTATGTATATATTTTATTATTGTTGTTATTAATTACAGCAAAAATAATGAAGCAAAAGAAGCAAAAAGTAAAATAATTATTAAAAAAAAAGAAAAAGGAAGACGATGGCAACCATAATCTACAAAGCATTGATATGTTTGCATCAGGTGGGTTCATTAAGTCCTTTAAACCGAGAGAGAGAGAGAGAGAGAGAGAGAGAGAGAGAGAGATTTAATCACAAACGAAATACAAGTTTGTTGCAAGCGTATCACTTAATCATTAAATGCTTTTGATGGCTGGCATTTGATTACAAATGAAGAATTTCTATACGTTTGTCAGGGCACCGTGTGCAGTTGTAAACAGAAGCAAAGTACACACACACACACAAATAATTAATACGTGAAAAAGGGAAATTATCGATTTAAAGTGATGACTGTTTATCGATAAACTAACTTTGTTGGGGATGGAAGGAAGTGATGGAATGTGTTCATGATTAAGTTATTAAAGAATTACAAGTTCTTCCTCCAATATTTGCTTGCAATTTACAAAAAAAAAGCATATGTATCATTACCTGTAGGAAAAGTATGACTGCCACTAAACTTCTCCTTCAAATCTTTACATCCCTATTAGTTGACTTGAGTTTAGGTTTTGGAGGCAAGTGTTGAAAGAGCACATCTTCATTCAGTTTAAAGAAAGGCTCTTTGAATACAAAGGCGAGGCAGTAAACAACAGAAAAGACAACCACAAATTAGTATCAAAATCAAAGAAGAAGAGAGAAGAACTGAAATAAAATAGAAGAGAAAATTCTTATCGTCAAACTGAAATCAGAGATGAAACTCTCGAAAGCCATTGCAAATACTCTGGCCAAGAACCTTGTGCCTTCGCTAGGACATACATACATAACATACATAATTGGTCATTACAGCCTTTCAATCAGGACTACGGCTTAGCTTTTCAACACTACTCATGTTGTGTGCGTTAATTTTACACATGAGTGGCGACATCTACAGTTTAAAATTGATTCTGAACGACTGATAGTAGAGAAACTTTTCAGGGCAATTTTATTGTACGCTCAGAGTTTACGCCAGAATTCTGCGCCGAAAAAATATTTTTTCATATTTCGCTTTGATGTCTGACCGGGGAATTGAACCGTGGCTTCGAGTCTAATAAGCCAACACACTACCTACTAGACTACGGCGACTTCTTCGCCAGGACAGAGATACAGAATGTGTCAGCCAGTTTTCTCATTACTTACTTACTTAATTGGCCATTAACAACTCGATTAATGAATTTCGAATTGCCTTCCAGGCGCCTCTGCTTCTTGCGCGCCTTCGAAAGTTGATTACACCAATCGATGACAGGGCTTCCCTGATTTGGTCCTTCTACGGTAAACAAGGTCGTCCTCTTCGCCTACTTCTACAAATTCTCGCATCAAATATCCGTCTCGCCGGAGCATCCTCCTCCATTCGAACGACATACCCGAGCAAGAGCAGCCGCTGGATGTTAATACGCTGCACAATTTCCACTTCGTTGAGGAGCTGATACAGCTCAATGTTGGATTGAATGCGGAAATCATCGCCAACTCGGACTGGACCTTATGTAAGATTTTTCTCTCGAATACTATCGAGACTGCTGCATCAGTGCGTAATAGTGTCCATGTCTCTAAGCCATAAAGAAGCAAAGGAAAGATGAGCGTCTTGTAGGGTATTAGTTTTGTCGTACGAGAGAGGTCTCTGCTACCCAATAGCCTATTGAGACCATAGCAGAACCTGTTGGCAAGAGCGATAAAAAATCCATTCAAGCATGGGAATTTCAATAATCTCTTCCTGTATCCCCATGGAATATCTATTATTTGCCATGCATACATTTTCAGTTCACTTTTAATTTTGGAGTGCCATTGCCACTGAATACAGCAGAATGAAACTAAGCTTGTGTTTACATAATGTCCAGTCAGTGTTTTTAAAGCAGTAAGGCTACATTCTACCACAGAATTTCATGCATAAATCGACGACCCTTGAGCTCCTTGAGCGACATTTCTTTGTACTTCCTACTACTCCCCAAACCGTTCTATGTACACATATGTACATGAGTCCCGATAAGATCACAAAGTCAAAGAACTACTTCATCAACCTTAGATATAGGCTCCGTACACACAACCAATTGGACTTACTCTATACAAAGCGTACTGCTTACAGAAAGGAATCCAAGTTATTTAGTTCAACAAGCAAACCTTAGCTCAGCTCTGTTTAGCCTGCACAGTACGAAGTGTTCTAATTTATGTGACCTGTTTTACTAGTTTTACTAGACACGCTTTTCTGCCAGTTAAGCAGTTGATTGGACTACTGTAGCAAGTTCTAGAATAATAGAGTTGTCTAATAATGGATTCCATCTTGAAGATATGTAAGTCCAGCACACTTTTCAAACCTTGCGGGAGAGTAGATAAAAATAATTCATGTAATCTATACACTCGAGCAATTTCATGTAATTCCTCTTCTTTCTGAATAGACTTCGTGGTTATCATAACTGCCTATCATATCCCAACATGATGAGGAGCAAATTAGGCGAAAGACAGCATCCTTGTTTAACTCCATTGATGTGCAATGGTTGACTGCACCCTCGCACAGGCTGTAATTAAGAAAATGAAAAAGAAAAACATTTTCACGGAAAACTCACTCTCACTGATGCACTTTTATCAAATGCTGTTTGATTTCCATCTGATCCTTGGAAACCAACTTAAGCTCCATTAAGAGTTTTTCTGAGATTTTCGTTTTGTTGTTTTTACAATTTTCTGTCGTTCAAATCCTTTTCGAATTTAATTCCATTTGAAGTTTGCTGGCCAGTATTGCTTAAAAGCACACGAAACACAAAAGCTGTTTACATTCCAAGTCAATTAATTTAAATTTTATAACATCGACGAAAGGACGGTCGGAGGTTCGGAGGGACAGAGACGTATTTTTCATGAACAACTTTTAACTGTATTACGCTGTTATATTGTACTTATACAAGAGCAACAACAGCAAAGCTTAAAAACTAAAGAAACTTTACGACGAACAGCGAACATTGAAAAACTTAAAGAATGAAAACTAAAGAAAACTAGTAAATGACGACAACGACAACGATAACGACAACTTCGAGAATAGAAATAAGAATTGTTGTCATAAATAATCTGAAGCGGAACAACTAAGCTGAACAACTAAAGCGACAACAAATGCAGCTAAAAATTGTTCACTAAAGTGCTGTAACAGAAAAGGTACACATACACATGCATACGCCATATAAAAACAGTTGTGGAGGAAATAATAGGGACATTGATTTTTACTTCAAGGCAAACTAAGGTATCTCAGAACCCGATAACAGCGTTAAGCGGCAAATAGTGTGAATCCCTTTTGGAGTGTGAGCTGTTCAAGCGACTCACTGACAGACTGGCTGCTCGCAGCCACACAGATAAAGCTAGCTGCCACATGGAAACAATGTTGCCAGAGATGAATTGCGACTCATTGGTTTAAGCAAAAATTTAAAAATGCTGATGTCTCTGCTACATATGCTAAGGGCTTGAAAACAGCTTGACTTTCTTGCCAGGGAAGTGATCAGATTCAGTGGAAAAATTTCAAATATTTCTACTCAAGACATACGTGTGGGAGTGTGGATTCCTGATGAAACATGGAAGGCAATTGAATTGCGAAAGAGCTTTAAACGAGAGTGGCAGGGGTGTGTTCGAATTCAGTGGAAAAATTTCGATTATTTCGACTGCAGGACATGCATATGGTGAGTGTGGACTCCTGTTGAAACATGGGAAGGCAGATGGAGAGCGAGATAGCGTTAAAAGGGAAATAAATTGAGGTAGGACCCACAGTGACAATGTACATCTACACATATCCACAGCGAATTAGACAGGGAAATTAAGAGCAACAAATGATGCATTTGCGATGAAGATAATCAAGGCCTAGTTAGAGGTTAGGGCTGCTCTTGAATGGTAAGCCCCTAAGGAATGATATTACATGCGAATTACACATGGGCCATGTCTGAAATACTCATACTCATGAGATTGAACATTTTATTACCAATGGCTTGTTTTAGAAGAACGGTAAGCTACCCGATGAACTTATTGAGAGAGTGATAAGAAAGAGGCAGGTAGTAGAGGTATTTTTAAGTTGAAATCAAAGTCTATATTTGCAACATAATGGCCCATTGCGATGCCTAATGAGGTAAGAGTACAGGGCTAGCTGATGATTCCTGGATTTGCTTGAAAGCAATTGCTTTCCCATAGCTTGGTCATTGAGATGGCATTTAAAAGCAATTTGTATGGCAGCTTGCCTGTTCGAATAGATCAGTATACTCTCATGGAATGTCGTGCCACTGAGCTGCCATTTCATTATCGTGACAAAAGCCATCACTTTTGCCTGAAGAGTCTGCATGAATTTCTGATGCATGACACAATTGCCAAGCATTCTCTCATAGAGGGCCTCAACAACAGCACGTTGTCTGAGCCCGCAATACAACGAACCAGGCAATGCGGAACTGTTTATGAAGTTACTACACCCCTTGTTACTCTACAAAATGAAAATGAAAGAAGAAATGTAAAAAAAAGTGATTAAATTCTCTAGTGCTTCTATTATATCCACCGACACTGTATTCATACACATAAAAATCCCTTTTAAAACGCTGCTACAATACGTTGTTGTTACACCATAACACTTCCTGTGTTATTTTTTGTGGATTTTTTTATATGAGAAAAATGCATCCAAGACATGTACACAATGTTGTGCACACACACTTGTAAATATATTTTAATATAGAGACACAAACACACACAAAACAACACAACTTTCAATAGTTTTCTTGGCACAGCAACCTTGAACTGTTGCTGCTGCTGTTGTGCTCAAATATTCGTTTATTTTGTTTAGTTTTCTCTCACTGACTGTATGTGTGTGTGTGTGACTCCCACTGGCTCCCTGCCTCTCTTTCTCTTTTAACTACGCGAGTTAACTGCATTTGTTCTGATTTTTTTTGTTTTTTTTTTTGTTTTCCTTGTTTGTGAATTATTTTTCGGCTATTAATTAAGCATTATGCAGGCAGTAATGTAAGCAGGAAGAGTGAGAAAGACAGACCGAGAGAGAGAGAGAGGGTGGGATTGAATTCAGTTTTTGCATAGAAGTGTTGTTAGTTTCAAACAATGCTCTTAATTTTCTTGTAATAGTAGTGGTACATACATACTTTGCTGCATAAATTGTTGTTTTAGTTGTTTTCTGTTTTGGTACTCACAAGTCAAGTTATTGTTCTTGTTGTTGCTGCTGTTTTTGCTGTTGTAGCCATTACATCTCTTTTATTTTTGTTGTTCATTTTATTTCAAGCATCATTTACATCTGACAGCAATGGCTGCTTGTCTTTCATTTCACGCTCTCACACTCAAATACACAAACACTGTTAAATTGCAATTTCAATGAGTATGAGTGTATTAGTGTGTGTGTGTATTTAAATTCTGTGCAAAGTTTTTTATTTCCTTTTTTGGCTTTTTGAGGCTCTTTTTTCTTTCCTTTCTTCCTCCTTTTTTTCATTGTAATTCTTTACGTTTCAATATTAAGTTGCTTCGTGTTACGAAATTCGTTGGTCCACAAATGTTGCTGTGGCTGGCTGCTGTTGTTGCTCAGAAGAGAAAAAAAGTGTAAAAAAATTGTTGTGACAGCCTCGAATGATAAATGATTAAGTATGTAACGGGAACATGATCTTTAAAATGTTTTCTGGAATATCGCTGCCGTTTCTTTAGCCATTTTTTATCTCCTGCTTTGATTTCTCTTTTTTCTTCTTCTTTCTGCTGCTGTCGCTTTCTGTCTCGTTTTCTTTCGTCGAAGTTGTAAAAAAAGATTTTCTTTTTTTTTTCATCATTTGCCTGTAAAATGGCAAAGGATTTTTCGTTGCTTCAAAGTGAACAACGCTTGGCTTTAACACATTCAGACAGTGGAGCCCGAAAGAGGAAATTCAAAGAAGAAAACCATTTTTTTCAGAATTTTTTATTCTTTTTTCATTGCTTTAAGGATAACATAGCAACGGATATGCTGCATAAAAATGCTACATTATCAGCCCTCTTATACTGCCTCTACTTAAGCCTGTATTCTAGATTGATGGTCTAGTACCAAAGGACTTCAAAGAAGGTTCTTTGAGGTCGTATATTTATCCATGTGTATCGATAAATGAAAGATATTGTTATTTGTCATTTATATAATTACAGTAGTTTTGGTTTAGCTGCCTTTTATTTACGGGCGCATTGCCCTTACCTGCACAAAAATTTTTGAGAGTGTAATCTATAATTAAAGTAAACAATTTAATTTAGCTGCATTTTTGACTTATCTGCACAATAATTCTTGCAAAAGTTAGTTGTGCAGGTAAGTCAAAACTACTGTATAAACAAAGGTTACAAAAACGAAACAATGGACATGTTTACAAATTATCGCACTGCATAACATAACAACAAACACCAGCATAAAAAATGGTAAACAAGTAAACAAAAATACAACAACAAACACCACATGAATAAATATAAACAAAATACACAGACAACAATAATGAATGTAAACAACGATGTTTACATTTATAGAGATCTCGAGAAAGCGAAGCCACGAACATTCGCCTTTAAGAACATTCAGGGGACTGCTTACTTTGCCATATAAAAGGCAAGGCAAAGCAGACGAGTGAGTTAGTAAAAGTTCAGTCAGTCTTGTGTGAAGACAAGGTTTATTTGAAAAAAGTAATCGTGGTTTGAAGATATCCGTTTCAGAGGTCTGTCTAGTAATTGTTATTGTTTACGCAAAGAGTGTAAACAGAGGAATAAGAAAGAAAGCTATTGTTGTTGTTTATATAAAGCTCATATTTTAAACGTTTTTAAAAGGTAAAAACGTAACAATATGTTATCCCTGGTGTTCGTTATCCCTGAGTATAGTTTTGTCAACTTCCAAACAACATGACTCAATGCATCCACATGTGAAAAACGTAAAGTAGTAGTAAAGTAATGCACCGACAACAGCAATATTTTTAAGCCAATAGCTATGGAATGACGTTCAATATGTAAGAATGTCCCGTGGCAACCTATCTCTCGAACACAACTGAAACACACACGCACTGCCCATTATCTTCATTCCTAGTCTGTAAAATATTTTCGACAAATAACCACGAAGCCGAAGACAAGATGACCTTAATCTGAAAAACTGAATTCAAATAGGCTCACCATCTCTAAGTCTGGCAAATGCACAAAAATGCGCTTCAAACGAGAAGTGATAATGTTGACTTCCTGCCGTATAAAGCCATCATAAATTGGGAACCGCACTCACACCACACGATTCTAACAGATTCGGTCCTCTCGAATGGCTACAACACTTTATCGCATTAAAGATGTAAAGTTTCAAGGGAGTTTTAAGAAAAAGAAGAATAATTCCGTGGTATATGAATGCATTAGAAACAGATATAATGACAGAATCTAGGCTGTTCGGTTCCAGAGTGAAACATACGGAAGACAATCAGAAACTCTTGGGTAGCATCTTCTAAGCGGATATCAATGCCAACACAAAATGTGCTTAATTCAACATTCAGCCTTCCACCGAATTTCTTTTTTCCTTTTCTTAACCAATACAGTCACTGTTTTGCAACACCATCCCCAGTGCCATGAGAATCAAGTCCATTTTCTTTACAATTTTCACAAAAATTTTCCTTTTCATTTACAGTTATTGTGTGCTCTGCAATATTCTCGTCTGCTTTTCTGCTTGAAAACATATTTTGCATGACTTTGGGTTTTTAAGTCGTTTTACATGCTTCATTACCAAAACTATAGAACAAGGACAACAACAACAACAACAACAGCAGCAGTAGCAACAACAATAATAAGAAATAAAAATTATTGCTGCAGCAGCAATAACAGTAACAATGTCAGCCATGCACTGTTAGTTGTTGTAATAGTAGTACCAGTAGTAGTTGATGTTGTTGTTGTTGTTGCCTTTAATGGCACTTAGAAGACGGAAAGAAAACAAAACAAACATTGTTTGAGACTTTAACCCCCAAACTACAGGCGCAGCTTTTCTTACAAATTGGCATCACCTTGAGTCCACGACGACGACGATGACAACTAACGAACGTACAATACAAGCACACAGGCATGCAATAAAAGCAACTACAACAGCAATAACAAAGGCTTTTAAGACAAGCTGGAAAATTGTCACGTTTTTCTCTGTGCTGCTGTAATAAAAAATGAGAAACACACTCACTCTCCTTCTATCTCTCTCTCTCTCTCTCTCTCTTTGTGTCTTCTTAAAACATTTAAGGAATATGAGATGAGTTTTAGCACGGTATGGCAACCTGAATGTTAATTAAAGATGAAGTTTTCGCTGAACTCTTAACATCAGCACGCTTCTCAAAACCAAATCATTATCAAGTGAAAGGGAAAGGGAAGCAGCCGTTATTATTGCATACATGCTTAGCTATGGTGGTTCCACATTTTAAGAACATATTTTCGCAGCGAAACGTACTCAGTAACGTAAGCAACTCTTTGTCAAAAAAATTTTTTTCTTTTTCTCTCTCCCTCTCTCTCTCTCTCTTTGCACTGATGAAATATGCTGTTGCTTTTCCTAGTTGTTCCATAAGAAAATATCATTAAGGCTGCCACTTTTCAAAAGATCATTAGGAGTCCATTAGTCATTAGAAGGTATGAGGCACAAACACATACCAATACACACACACACACACAAATTTCTACACTCCTTCCTATCTACACGCATTTACTTTACTCGGTGCAATGATAGAAACTTTCCAAAATGAGCACACAAAACTAAAGTGCATTAAGAACAGCAGCAGCAGCAGCAGGACAAGTAAGGGAACAGTTAGGTGTGCGGCAAGTGTTAAAGAAAAAGGTACAACATTTTGAACTTTGGCTGTTGAGCTCAAGTTAAAATAGTTTGTTGTACTTCTACTAGCACTTCATACTCTTCTGCTCACTTGGTTTTTATTTTTATTTTTTTTTTGTTTTTCATTTTCATTTACAGGCAGGCAGTAGGCTGGATGCCTCTACAAGAAGTACTGACTGGCAAAGTGGTAAACAGAATGCGGAAAAAAGGGAACGCCATAAAACCTTGATGACAGCAGAGCCTTGAATGTATTAAAAATGAAATAATAAAGCGGAGTACGAATAAAACCAGAAGATTGGATATGAAGTATAGCGGATGCAAAAGCAATGGAGTTCAAAGGTCCTGAAGTTTGTATGCGTGGTCGTTCATAACTATTACGAGCTTCATTCCATTTCGTCCTAGCAATATGATACCCCAGAGCTATGGTATAAAAATTGCTCGTTAAAGTTCTCCTACTGCGGTAGGTTTTTAATACACTTTGCTACTTTTCACAACGGCTCGACTGATCATAAACAAATAAATGACTACCTCGTATATGCAGCATCAGGCTCTGTGGATTAATATGTAAGACTCTTCTGTGGTATGTAGATGCGCTAGCAACAGATAGAGGGGCAGAAACGAGAATGTTCGATTCCCGAGTGAAACATACGGAATTCAATCAGTAACCATCGAAAGATCTGCACAATTCAACTTTGTGGATTAATAAGTAACTGCCGCATCGACACGACGCCAGCCGCTGTATATACACCAGATCATCTTCTACATCTTCACAGCCACAACAGTGATAATTAAACTGATGCGTCGGGCATATTATCTAAACGGCCAGTACCCGGTAAATACAGCTCCAGTCTAGATATGTTTATGAACTTTCAGCGACCGAGAGCAACATCATATTAGAATCAGGTAAGTCCTGTGATTTTAAGGATTTAGAACCAGTTTGCTCTTTTCATTTACATGAGGTTTTTAGCAAGTAAACAGCTGTTGTTTATGAAATCTTAGTCTACCAAGCAGTCATGAAGAATGCCTATCTAATGTTTCCATAAGACGGACGTAAGCTTATCATAGAGCTACTGACATAATCAACGCCCGTACTTAAAAGTGAAAAAGTTTTGAACGCTTGCCTTAGTTCAGCAGTCTTCACACAAGACTGGCTGAACTTCGCTAACTAACTCGCCTGCATTGCGTTACCTTTTATATGGCAGGGTAAACAGTATGATGAATGTTCTTGAAGGCGAATGTTCATGACTTCGCCTTCTCGAAATCTCTATAAATGTAAACATTGGTGTTTTCATTTATTCTTGTAGTGTTGTTGGTGTATTTTTGTTTATTTGTTTACCATTTTTATGCTGGTGTTTGTTGTTGTGTTTTTGTTTACTTGGTGTTATATTAAGCTGTACGATAATTTGTAAACAGGTTTGTTTTAATTTTAATGTTAAGCGATGTAAAAGCAAAACAACAGTATCTTGATTTTTTATTTTCGTAACAATATTATTGAAGTCGAAATAAAATTTCTTCTTCAGTATATGGTACCATCTAAAGCCTGCTCTTGAAATATTTCAGAAAAGAATGAATTCCTTTACTGAACTGGCACCTTTACCGGCTCTCTAGCCTTTTTTTTGCCTTTAATAAACATTTAAATCGTTAAATGCTTATAAAAAAAATACACCCTTTACAACAACAACAACAACAACAGCATATTAAAAGTTTTCATAATTGAAATTCATAATGAAAAATTTTTTGAAGTGCACAAAAGTTTTCTGAACTGGCTGGTTGGCTGGCTGGCTGGGCTAAAGAGCAAAACTACTTTCAACAATCTCTGGTAAAAAAAGATTAAAAAAACCAAAAAAAAAAATCTGAATTAAAATGAATATAAAAACAACAACAACAACAATTACTAGAACATTAATTTTAAGTGAACAATTATAATTACAACAACAACTATAACAACACTCTTCAAAAATTTTCCACAAGAATTTCAAAAAAAAAAAAAAAATTTTTTCTTTTTATTGAAAGAAAATTTCAAAAATGTTTGCCACTAAAAATTACAACAAAAAAAAATAAAAAAAAATAAACAATGAATCGGAATTTTTAACAAATTTCCACCCAATTTTTATAGTTTTGTTTTTAGCAACAAAAAAGCTGGAGCTTGCGACATATGTTTTTTGTCACCCTTGAAGTATTCAATGATACACAGCCTGTATAAGGTATACCATACATACATATGTATGTACATATATGTATATGTGATGGAAAGGGATAGGCAAACTTGATTTGACATTGATGGTGCAACAATTTTTTTCAAGCAAATTTGAAACAAAACACTTCACAAAATGTTTGATATTCTAAATCGCATGCGGGGTACGGGGAAGTGACGGTCATAGTCGTTCAATCTGTCTTTCTTACGGATTCATTGTGGAGTGAGTTTCAGGTAAAGAACTGAGATTTTTGGAGGATAAATCAGATGGCTTTGGGGATCGTTTGAGCGTGGAAGCTGTGGCTCTGCAGCCAAACGTAATACCAGCCACCGATTTTCTTACAGAAATCCTACAGACATCAGCCAGTTTGTAGATAAGGAGGGATTTGAAGAAGATAGAGCAGAGAAAAGATGGATAAAAAATCTTTAAAGATTCAAATTCTCTACTGGAAATCGATATTAAAGCTCTCCCTAAGGTTTGTTATGAGACTATGTGAGCTGGGAGACGTAAGTCCATTCCCTAGCAGTTGACCTCTCTCTCTCTATTCGCATTCTTTATTTCCTGTCCTGATTGTATGCACTGAGGGTATGTTTTTGGCAACAGCTGACAAGCTCATTGGACGGCCATGGGAAAAAGGAAGGAAGTATTCACTTATTCCGGGCAAAGGGCTGACCAGGACGGGCAAGGTGCCCTGGGCTTATACGTCACACGATTGTTAACCATATATGAGTATTTGATCTTAAATCTGCATGGTTTCTGACATGATAGTTTTCCATTTTGTGTCTGTAACCTTGAAAGTTGTCGTAGGTTAGTCGGTTATGTGGATTAGAGACAGTGGTTCAATCCCCAGCTTAAACTTCTCGTACAAAAAGAAATTTTCTTTCATTTATCTTTCGATGACTTCCTCTCAACCGTCTTCTGACTCTGAGAGTAAACACTGTTTTTTGAAAAGATTCTGAAATCTGTCGTTTCGAGTAGACTTCAGTGGGACGCACCACACTTGTATAAAAATTTACACTTACTACACGTTGCAATTCTCACCAATTAAGTTAAGTAAGGTGATGACATTAAGGAGGACGTTAAGCAAACTTTCTTCGTCTTTTAAGGTCAGATTTGGGTAAAAAATTGGGTGTGTAAGTTTAAGACCAGAAAACCTAGTTCCAACGACCACAGCATGAATTTCTTTGTGGTGGTTTAACAGGGTCATGTGGGTCATGTGTGCTTTTGCTTTTCAAAACATTTCCTACCCTGATATCTAAAAATGTATTGCCAATTTGTTCTCCGGCAATGGGCGTAGGGCGTATAAGGTGTCTCTGTATGTGTGATTTATTTTAAAAAAATTTGTTCCAAAAACTTTAAAAATTTTAACGCTTTCAAAATAAACACATTCAGCGATTGGAGGCCTAAAATACAATACGAGAAGTAGAAGAAGAAGAACAAGAGGAAAACCACAAACTTTACGCTTCAACGACTTGAAACGTTTAAACACATTTGAGCTGTTGTTGTTGTTGTTGTTATTATTGTTGTCATTATTGTAGTCTAAAGTGTGTGTATTATTGTAGTTGAATAACGTTCGGCTTGAAAAATCGAGGGTGGTTTTTGCTTCGCCTGACTAACTGAGTGACTGCACGGCTGACTGACTGGCCTGTTATTTATTCTGTCTGAATGCCTGCCTGCCAGCCAGCCAGCCTACACCACTCTTCTCTCTTCTACTATGCGGCCATCACCAGCACTTGATTTGGTTATTTACACCGGGAGACACAACGTACAAGGCTTGCGGTATGGGACTTGAGGCGGCCCATTAAATATTCGCGCAATCATTGTATGCGTACGTCAATAATGGTACGTCGCCGTCATTAATGCATCGTTGATTATAAACAAATTTTAAAATCAAAATCGTTGAAATATTTCTGTGTTGTTTTGCATTGTGTTTGGGGCTTTAATGTGCCACATTTTCAAAATAATTCTTTTTTTATGGGATTTTATAAAAAACTTATAACGTATAAATTTATTTATAGTGGCGGTATAAACAATAACAACAAAACCAAAGTCATAAAAATATTTAAGATTTAAAAAAAAAGTTAGAAATGTTTTTTTTTAATTAGAGGTCTATTTAGCGGAATAAAAATTTCGAAAAAAACTCAAACTCAAAATTTTGTTGCAATTTCTAAAGTAGCAAATTGAAATACTGAATGGTGGCATAGACTCCTGGAAGAGTAAGCTGCTACTTAGGGCAGCGGTTAGGCACATTGTGCCACGGAAAATCAATATCCAAACAGGGGATTAAATATGCTTCATTGGAAACCATTTTGAGTCCAATCTTGCTATTGCTTTAGTCTTTACTATGAAGAATTCAGTCAAAGATAATAGAAGATGAGATGAGTTTAGAATGAAGCTTAGTCTCTTCTTCCTCCTCAAGCACATCGTTACTACAGAAATCATTCGAGAATGCCAAATTAATTATGTTGAGATCCGTGAATACCATAATAGTGCACTGTTTATTCATAGCACTCCAGTAGAGTCTGGCAACATTCCATGTAACGGAGTTGAACTAGAGAAAAATTATTTTAACTGGAGCCATCGATACATTTATGAACTGTAACACGGCGGAGATTTGAGACTAGTTCAGTTGAAGATTGTAGCCAGTTGACCATCAAGGAGTTTCCTTTGAATAATTAAATTTTTTTTAGAATTTTCCAGAAGTCATATACGAGCACGGACTCCTACCAGACATTTCAAGTAAAATCCCATCATCCAACACGCACTGCGCCGTTTCCAGTGTGACAATGACCTTGTCCTAGAAGTAGTATAGTGATCAGGCAATTAGTACAGAAATCTAATGTCAAAACCCTGACTAGGTGTGCCAGAACCTAGCCTGCCCAACATTTTGGTTCCCCTTCTGCAGAGACAGACTGCCTGTCACTAATTGAAAACCTAAAATGAAATCTCCTATCGAGTAAGTTATAAGAAATCATATAATCGATGCGAATGTGTCTTTTTTAGTTTCCCCGTATGTCTAGCATGCCCTTAACCTAGGTTGGGCCAGGATTAAACGACATTGAGCCTTACTGCCACCAGCTCATCACTCTCTTTTAATAGAAGTTCAGGGTTGAGTATAGCAAATAATGCTTTATTTGGAGTAAAACAGAAGGCTCTGGTGATCAGAACAGACAATTTCTAAGCAGCCTATCCATTGATCTGCAATGACAACGTAAAGTAAGAGAGAACCAGTATGTGATGGTAGACCTAAGCTCAAAAAATTTTGCCCACAACTCATTTAGATTATAATACGATCTCCATTATCCCTCTGAGAGAGGGATGATCAACCTTGGTTAAGTAGACAGCAGCTTCCTCAGGAATATGCTCGTAAGCAGCCAGAGTACGATTGCAAATAAGCTTCGTTGAAATAAAAGTGATTGACAAGATTATAGAGAAATTTGAAGAGACGTTAAGCGCTACAGATGTTCAGGCATGTGCATCATCGCGATGTATGTACATACGGCAGAAAATACCGTTAATTTTTGAATGATGTTTTTGGCAATTGACACTACCTCTCTGCCTCTCATTCGGATATACATATTTTCCATTTCGATTTGCATCTCCATCCACATAAAGTTCAACTCACGTTTAAGATATTGCAGTGAAATGTGGGAGAATGTGGTTAAAAATTAACACAAAATGTTCGAATGGCATTCTATTTCGTACGACGCAGTGCCAAGGCATAAGCATTATAATGACATAAAATTTGCATTAAAATCTTAGCTTTCCTCGTATGTTTTATTTAAGCTTAGCTATAAAACCGTATCTCTACAATCCGTTATTTTTATTATCTTTCTTTTTTTTTAATTAAACGAAAAAATTAATTGCGTTTTATTATTTTGTACTCCCTTAAATTTATTCAGGCATTAAATTATAGCCATTTATGTTACATTTTTCTCTAATAAATCTCAAATATTTCTATTTTCACATGCCATTTTTGTTTTTGTTTCTAATTTTTCTTCCTCCGCCCCCCTCAATTAAAATAACAATAACAACAATGCAGAGAAAACAACATCTTATTAATTGAGCCAACCAACCGTAAAAATGTCACTTAAATTTGTAATCAAAACAAATGTTTACAAGCAATTGATTTGTTTTACAAACAAAACGCAACATGTTGCCAAGCAACAAGCTGCTTATGATGGGAAAATAAAAAATCTTGTTGTCTCTTGTACATGAAAGCCTATTGTAAGAGCACTTGCATGAATTACAATTACAATGTAAACAAACAAAAAAAATTGTGTAAGTAAACGAAAACAAAAAAAATAAACCTGTAAGTATGTGTACACACACACAGATATACACAAGAGGTAAGTAAAGCAAAAAACAATTGCAAAAAAACCGGTTTCACTCGAACAAGAAAAACAGCAACTAACAACAGCATGAGTGAGTGAGTGTGTTCTTTTAAGAGCAAACATGTGCGTTAAGAAGAACATGTGGCAAACAAACATAAACACAACATGTTTGAGTTGCAAGTGGGTGTAATGTTATAAGTAAAGTCGTGAGAGTAAAAAGAGAAATTTAAAGCATAGCAAGTGTTGCCATGTTCTTTAAACAAAGTCATTTTAAAGAGAGATTTTAACGGAATATAAAAGAGCATTTCTTGCTTGAAAAATAAAGAGCTTAACTCTGTTAAAAAAGAAGTGCAATTTTGAAATGAATTCGGAATAGATAAAATTAACACACACACCACGGGTGGTGTGAGAAGCTAGGTTGTAATCCTGACTAGATATGAAAACAGCTTAAATGGTATCACCATGGCAATAAGAACTTGTTCTACAGCGGAAAACTCTGTTACAGCTACGAAGACTGTGGTTAGGATAATGGGCGAGAAATCTGAAAAGCCTTATATCAAACTGCATTGTGACCTTAGGCATCGCATTGCTCACATCTCACACCTTAACTGTTCGCTGGATGGAACTATTAAACTGTCTAATAAGAGTGAATAAAGCAATTTAGAGGTTAAATATCATTTGATATGGTTGGTAAAAGTGCAATGGGATCAGGGGTATTCGGTTCCTGAATATTATATCAAAAAAAAATAGGAAACTCGCAGAAGGGATCACTTTAACTTGCACCGAAAATACAAAGGACGGAACATAGCAATGCAATTCGTCGACTCACTAAGATTGGCTGGTGATTAGCATGAGAATGTGTCAGGCTAACTGGATTTAAAGAACACTTGAGCTTACTTGCACCGAACGTCATGCCTAAGCTTGTCCTGCCGATATGGGAAATCGTGTATAGATTCGGGTCAATGCAATGGATTGTCTGAGAGCAGGACCTTGAAATCTCTGCACGTTATAATAAACAATAAACTATAGTCAAAGATTGGCTCATATAGGTAATGATAAAAATGGCGATAAAAATCCCATATAAACATAACAAAATTACTCTGGGCACAAGTACACCTAGTACCCCACTTATTATCTTAAAAGTATGCTTTAAGTATGCATTTAAATTTAGTTCTTACATTCTCTTATTAATTTAGTTGACGCTCTTAAAATATATTTTCTCTTGAAAAAAACAAAAAAAAAACTGTTTCCGTTTCCTTAAACTCTTAAAATATTCTCGTTTCATTGCCAAAACATTTCCATTGCATTTCAGTGTTACATTTAAGAGTTGCTTTGTTTTGTCTCTCTTATAATCTTAATGAGTGTCTCTTACTCTTTTGGTTGAGGGTGTTTTCTTTGCCACTTTATTTCTCTTTAATTTCAATTCGCACACAAACCGCACACACACATACACGCTAAAACATGTATTTACTCTGCACATTTGCTATAGGAAAACCATACCATTCCATACCATACCAAAACCATGTTTATATGAAGAAGCATCAATATGAACTCTATTAAGACTTGGATTCCGTTTCATTCTTTCCATGTTTGTTGTTGTTGTTGCTATTGTTTATGTTTAACATGTTCGTGATTTTTTCTTTTTTGTATTTCGGTTTTTGTGTGTTCTGTTGTTGTGCGTGTGTATGCTGTGTGTTGTTGTTGAGTTGCAAATGAATGAAATGCCTGAACATTTTCCCAAAAACGAAAGTTTCATTTCAGTTCATATCGGGTTTTCATACGGGTTAGTGGTTTATTGGCAATGTTAAACGCATAGAAACGCTAACGGGATTTTGGATTTCACACATTAAATAATTAATTAATTAAACCATAATAAAACAACAGCCTGAATATAAAGAAAATTTTATTCAATTAAATGCACTTACTTTTCTTTGCGAAATTCGTTGCGTTAACAAATTAAAACGAAAAGTAAATCGAAAATTCTTACGTCGGAAGCAAAAGCATCGCCATTGTTTTAATTAAAAAGAAGAAAAAGAAACGAAAAAAGAAAAAGATAAACGGAAAAGAGTGTAAGAGAGTGAGAGTAAATTTTGAAGGTCTTTGAGTAGCTTAAAATGAATGCAAGATTTTGGTAAAAAAATTTTAACGCATTTTTCTAGTGATTAAAAGGAAATTCAAAAATAAAAGAAAAAATTTTAAAAAATTCAAGTGAATAAAGGAAGTGAAGCCAAAGAATAAAAGTGCAGAAAAATTAAAAAAAAAGTTTGAATTAAAAAAAAAGTTTAAATTAAAAAAGAAAAGAAATATTACAACAAAAATCCTTAACCATTTTGAAAAAATAAATTAAAAAAATATTGGATTTGTTTGGGCAGTTTTTAGATTGAAAACAACCACAACAACATCAACAACTGAATTGATTTAAAAAAGGTAAACGAGTTAATAATGTGCCTAAAAACTTTTTTATTTTTTTTATAACCTAAAAGTAGTCTTTATCCAAATATCAAATCAAAATCCTAAAAGCAGGCTTTAAAAATTATTGTGTCTCTGTACCTTAAAGTAGTCTATTTTATAAGGGCAACTTTGCTAAATTAGTTCTAAATGAAGACTTTTTTGAGCAACATTTTTTATCAAAAAGAATTGGAACTAAATCCTAAATGTAGGCTTTAAGAAAAAATGGTTAGCTGTTTATACACTTCATAGTCTTTGGCGTTAGAAGACCAAACCCTTTTATTAATTTTTTGCGTTAAATAAGGGCGTCAAATAAAGCAGATCTTAGTAAAAACGCCAAAAAATTTAACAAATGTATGCTTAAATAAATATGTGTTGTTAGCCAGCCTAAATGCATACTATATTTTAAGAAAAAAATATTTTTTATACAAGGGGATTACGTACATACATACATACATAATAAATCATTGCAATGCTTAAGTCAGGATTACAACCTAGCTTCTCACACCACTTGTATTGTATGTGTGAATTTTATATATGAGTGGTGGGATCTACAAACGACAGATTTTTGATGGCAATTTGATTTACTCTCAGAGTTTTTGTCAGAAATCTGCTGAGAGGCAGTCGCCAAGGAAATATATTTTCATATTTCGTTCTGCAGGTTTTTTTGTTTTTGTTACCCAAACATATGCTTTGTTTTTACCGCCATATACATATATTATTTCGTACCTCAAGTTATGCTTCAAATATCAAAACTTTTTAACAGTCGTATCAAAAATTGTGTTTATTGGATTCGTATTGGTCTAGTTGTCTAATCTAGTCTAGTCAAAAGGTTTAGTAGCCTTTTCAAGGGTAATGGGTTCAAATTCTCATCAAACACTTGCGTTTATTGCACTGCACCGGTCTTGAGGTCTCATTTACAGTTTTCTTTGTAATTATGTAAATAAATATTTGAAACTTAAAGCAACGAATATATTTTTCTGGATTAGACGTAAAGGTCTATAAGCTATTCCAATACACTTAATCGTCTATATAACAATAAGAAAAATTGGATTTAATTTTTATAATAAATCTCACTCTCACTTACACACGCTCATACATTATTGGCCATTGCAGCCCTTTTGTCAGGATTAAAACCTAACTTCAAGCATCATTCAAGAGGTGTACGTTAATTTTAACTATGAATGGTGGCATGGCTTATGCCAAAGCTTAGATTTCGACCTCTTTCAAAAGGTTTTATGCTCAAAACTTATTTTCAAAAGCCTAAATGTATTCTTAAAAAAATTAAAAACATTACTATAAATTGTTTTGAAAAAATTCCACTCGAATTCTTGACTTGTTTCTTAAAGTCTTTAATTAAACTTCCCCCAGCGAAACATAAAAACATATTTCCTATTATTAAAAACCTAAAAGTATACTTAAAAAAATTGATATATTTTATTTTTAATTTTTTGTTTTTAAATTCTCCTCCCACATTTTAAAGTTCTGTTTTCCTCTTTCCTTTTTGCTTAAAGTGTTTAATTAAGCTTGTAATTAGCATTTGCCATATAATGTATTTAAGTTAAAATGCCTAAAAGTATGCATGTCATTTTTAGAGTTTTTTATGTGCTTCATAACATTTTATGAATATGATTCAAACAAAGACCACATACGGAAATTTTCGTTTAGTCTGTTGTCGTAAAACGTTTACACGTTAATTGTTTTGGGACTTGTTCTATGACAATTTTAATGTTCTGGGTCTCTAGGAAATTAAGGAAAATAATAAGAAGTTAACGGTACTGTTAGAAATAAATAAAATTAAAGAAGTAGAGTAATGGGGACATAAAAGAATACCAAAGAGAGAGATATAGAGGTGGAGAGGAAGGACATTTAAAAAGTTTTGCCATGAAATTAAAAACGGTTGCAGATATCTAGAGAGGGGGTGGTGATAAGTACTACTCTGTACGCCACGTAGTTGGGTTCCTGTAATATCAAATTACAATGACAAAACTACATGGCAAGATCACGAAATCTTAACAAGAAACAAATGACAATAACAAACCAACAGTGCGGTTCTAGAAGTTGTCACACCTTTTATAAGTTGTAGTTAGAAAATATGTTTTAGTGGAAAATGCTGTTTGCGAACACTTATATTTACCTGGTATTTATTAATTACAAACAGTGACAAATTACATTCGAAATATTATAAACTGAGAACGGAGTTCCTGATGGAAATCGAACCAGCAATCCTTACACTACTGGATTATCACACCATCCACTAGACAACCCGGGAATACTCTATGTTATTACACAGTGGAATGTAAAAAAAACATGTAAAAAAGTGATCGCATAATTTTTTGAGTGTTTGCCAATTAAAGCAGCTGAATAAATTCTCGAGTCCTCAATAAACATTAACTTTATAGGTCACAACACAATAATAAAGATTGCTTGGATAGAACGGTCTCTATTTCCATGTATGTATGTGATTCTGAACACTTATGTATGTATGTTCCAAGGCATACAGATATTCGGTTGACTATATTATTCTTCAGAGGAGTTGATGTCTTAAGCTATCAGTCTTAGGCAGTATTAGCTGAGCATTGTAGTGAACCTTTTACTCTTCTACTCTTTCTTTGCAAAGCTAACAATTAAAAAACTTATCCTTATAACTTGCTTTATAATGTTGCATATTTACAGGGCAAAAAAAAATTTGCAATCGAATAACGTTGTATACTTTCAGGATATAAAACGTAAAACTATGGAGAAAGCAAAGAAAAAAGAGTTTTTGTAACTCAGCATGATTTTTTCGTTTTCTTTGTAAAAATACTTTCGGTCTCAAATAAAATTGCATATTTCCAGGTGACATACTTAAAAATGTTAAGAGATTATAATGCAGCAGGTTTTAAAAAACATATCTTCTTCCTTTATGTTCTTTCTTTAATTTATTCTTGCATTTTTTAAAATATGGTTTAAATTTATATTTTTTTTTATAAAAAGTCTTGCATATTTCCAAGTATATATTTCAAATTAAATTGAAATCTCTAATCGAATACAAAGCATTACTTTGACAATATAAGTATGAGCATTACTATTATTTTATACTAATTGTTTTTTTTAAATTCTGTTGCTCCTTCACCCTAAAAGCGTTTATTTAAATAGTCACCTTAAAGTAGGCTTTCGTAAATATATATTTTTTTAAAATATCAATCAAATGTTTACACTCCTTAAACCAGCACTAATCAAATGAAAAAATACTAAAAACAGCATCATACTTGCTTTATGCAGCTTTTGAGCCTAAATGTATGCAAGAATTTATTTTTATACTGCAAATGCTAAAGAAATTCTTTGGCACACACATACACGCAAGCAAGGTGAAGTATGGTGTTAAAATCTTTTTAGAATCTTGTCTGCTGTAGTTTGGTTAAACGGAATACTTGTTTACGTTATTTTGTGCTCCTCAATTTCTTTCTTTCTTTTCTTCTGCTTGTTCTTAAACAAACAACCTGCATAAACCCATCTGTTCTCTCTCTCTCCCTCTCTTTCCCCCTCTCTCTATCTCCTTGTTGGTAGCTTTATTTTTGTTTGGTTAAGCCAGAGTGGGACTTAATAGAACTGTGGCCTAAAATCGGTTTTCCAAATATTCTTTTTTTTTTTTTTTTTTTTATAGCTTTACGAGCTAAAGGTTGGGAATCTTCAAAAGACATTGGTAGCCCGGCCTACCAATGTGCACGATTCGCCGCAAGACTTACTCTCGGCTTGCTAAGCCCCTGCGTACTAAACCCAACCTCGTTCGTCACACTTTCAACCATTTGCCCCCCCCGGGACCACAATCAAGTATTACTTCGGGGGGGTGGAGATTCAGCGAGTGCTGCCTTCTGATTCTGCTGATCTTGCTCTCTCAGCCAATCTTTGCTGCATCAAAACCCTCCTCGCGAAAACACATACTGCGTTCCAGTTATCACTTGAGGTTAGCATTAGCCTAACCACATTATCGGGTGTTACCTGGGATCCTAATGTCCTCACCAGGAAAATTCGTTGATCGTCGTACCGCGGGCAGGTAAAGAAAACATGCTCCGCCGTCTCCTTCTCATTACGGCATTCTGGGCATGCTTCATCTACGTCGTGTCCATACTTATAGAGATATGCTCTATAACATCCGTGGCCCGTTAGCAACTGTGTCAGGTGGAAGTTCAGCTGGCCGTGTTTCCTTTTGGTCCATTCGCCTATACTTGGGATGAGTCTGTAGGTCCATCTTCCTTTGCTGGAATTGGACCAGTCTTGTTGCCATCTATCCATGGCATCGTCAACTATTTGCACGGGGTTTAAAAGATTCGTCCCCCTCCTTGCATCCTGTTTCCTCTTCTCTACGTCTACTACTAGTTTCAGGGGCATCATTCCCGCTATCACTAGTGCTGCATCAGTAGACACCGTCCGGAAGGCGGAGATTACCCTGAGAGCTGACCTCCTGTGGGCCGTTTCAATTCCTGCTCTATAGGTCCTCCTATCCATAGCCTCGGCCCATATAGGGGCTGCATATATGGCGACCGATGTCACTACCTTCATCAGTAGCCGTCTTCTCTCCTGTTTCGGGCCTCCTAGGTTAGGCATTAATCGGGCAAGTGCACATGTCGTCGCCGCAAATTTCTCACTGATGTACGTCAAGTGTTCCTTAAACGTGAGCCTGTTATCAATCATCACTCCCAAGTATTTAATCGCCTGCTTTGATGTTATGCGCTGGTCACCCACCGTTATGGTAATAAATTCAATCCTCTTTCTACTGCTTACAAGTAGGACATCTGTTTTGTGGTCAGCAAGTTTGAGACCTTTTTCTGTTATCCAGCTTCTGACCGTGCCCACCGCAGTGTTACACGTTCTCACCAATTCGTCTAGATGTTTTCCTCTTATCACCAGGGCAATATCGTCCGCAAATCCAATGATCTGTGCACCTCTAGGGAGTCTAAGCCTCAGTACACCGTCATACATGACGTTCCACAATATAGGGCCCAGGACGGAACCCTGTGGGACGCCCGCAGTCACCGCGTATGACTTTCTGCCGTCGTTCGTGTCGTATATGAGTACTCTATCCTTAAAATAGTCCTTAATTAGTTCCACTAAGTAGTTCGGTACGCCCTTTTCATCCAGGGCAGCTAACGTGGCATCCCAATCCGCAGAGTTGAATGCATTCTTGACGTCCAAGGTGATGATAGCGCAATACTCCTTATCGCCCTCCAGCCAACGCTCACCGCTGATGGCGTCCTTTGCCACTGTCACTACTGTTTCTATTGCATCCAAGGTGGAACGTGCTTTCCGGAAGCCAAATATTCTGTGTGTGTGTGTGTGTGTTTGTGTAGAACGTGTTTGTTTTGTTTTCTTGTATTTCATGCTGTTATACTATTGTAAGTGAGTGTTTGTATGAGAAGTGTTGCATAGTTTTGGGCTGTGTAAAGAAAATGTAAAAAAGAAGTGTCCTTTTTCTGCTAAATTTACTGCAGCTAAAATACTTTGACACAGTTTTTCTTGCCATATTTTTCTCTCTTTTTTCATTCTTTTGTCGTAGTTGTTGTTGTATTTTAAAGTCCTCGTTTTATTTGTGCGAGAGTCTTTTTAGCTTTGCATCCATCCATTTCCGTTCAAGTGCTGTTTAAAGTCTTTCTCTCTCTCACACACTGTCCCCTTGTGTATATGGAAGTGTGTGGGAGGCATATACGTTTTGTTAGTAGAAATGCAAACGTTTTGGTCTGTTGTTTTCTATTTTTCTTTTTATTTTTGTTTTCTTTTAACAGAGTTCAAGGAGCATTTTTTCCAAGTTTCATGGTTACTTTTTTTACGTTCTATTTTCTCTATTTGAACTTAAAATTTTCATTTTATTTTTTCCATTTTAAATTTATTATTTTTTTATTTTTATTTTGTTTTCGTTTTCGTCTATTTTTCTATTTTTATTTTAAGTTTAGTTTTTTGCGACATTTAGGATTTAACGGTTGGTTGCTTTAGTTAAAAACTTTTCAGTAAATACTGGCATTTTGAAACACACACATACACACACACACACATTCGTTCACTCACTCCACTCCACTGTATCATTCGCTGGCTTGCTACGCTTGTATGGCTTAAATGTACGTCGACATGCAGAGCTATAAACAAGTGAGTGACCGTAACGTATACCACAAAATTGTTTTATTAGGCACACCTAACCCAGTAAGCAATACTTTAAAAAAATTAAATTTCTTAAAAAACAATTAGCAAAAAAAACTTTTTTTTAATAATTTTTTTATTTTAATAAAAAAAAGGATATTTGGGGAGGTCAATTAATTGAAGCCTAATATCCTTGAAATTAGAGAGTTGAATTAGTAGGGGAATAAGACGTTCGTTTTGTAAATTTTATAAAGTTTTCTTAAAATTTGTGAATTTCATGTTCCTTTTTTTCAGAAACTTACGAAATTAATATATACTTACAAGCAAATCAATAGGCTTTTTATCTTAAAGCAGCTCTAATACAGGTTGTAATCTGTTGGGGCAATGAATTTTTTTTTAATATTGTTTATAATAAAAAAAAAATAAAGGATACACATAGAGCTTATTTAAGCTGAAGCAGATTTTCTTGAAACTAAGTAAATAATGTGTGGCATATTTATACGTTTGTTTCACAACATTTTTTAAAAGCAGAAATTCTCTTGGAACTTTACTTCTATGAAATCAATTGAAAAGTTTTTAATTTTAAAACAGATGTTTAGAAATCACAATTTGTTGTTAAAGTTAAACTTCAGTTGTCAGAAGTTGTATTCTTTATCAAACAAAAATTATTTTTTCTTTGTCTAAAAAAGGATATACTCCAAGCTTTGTTAATGTTAGACAGATTTTCCTGAAATTAAATGTGTTAATTAACAACATAATAAGACATTCATTTTCCAAATTTCGTTAAATTCCTTCAAAATTTAAAAGTTTTGCAAACATTTAAAAAAAATATTGGTTTGCTCTCACGTTATTTATATAGATCAAACTTTTCTGTAAATTGTTGTACAATCCATAGAAAATAAGTCGACAGTGTTCACTTAACGAACTTTTAATTCCAAAAATTAACTGAATTTTCACAACCACATTTTTTGTTCATAATAGAAAGCAATTGAAAGTTTCTCTTAAGCAGCTAAAATATATATTTTTTTTTATTATTAAGGACAAGGGATAACCTTTTTGTTTAATATTCGATTCACAGTTTGGAAGTTTAAAGGCTTTTTGTTAACAATTTTCTTAGGATACTTGATATTTAAAAAAAAGGATATACGGAGAGCTTATTTGTTTGAGGGCATATTTTTATGAAATTTAATACATAGTTTAGCAACGACAGAAGGCGTTCATATGCCAAATTCAGTGGAATTTTCCGAACTACAAATATTTTTTGTATTTATTTTAATTTTTTTGTATTATGTGTTATTTTTATTTAATAATCACAAATATGTTTTGCAATTACCTTAGTGCATAACATATAGAAATATTGCAAATTTTAAATAATCCAAAAAAATACAAAAAAATAAAAAAATTAAAAAAAGGATATATACAGACCTTCTGAAATTCAATTGCCACTTTCATAAAATTAGGTTTAGTGTTACACGACATCATGAGACGTTCATTCTTAAAATTTCATTAAGTTTGTTGGATTTTTAAGGACGTAAAAAAATTTTTTATTATAAAAAATTTTGTTTCAATTAATTCTAGCATGATAGGGAATTTTTATTACATTATTAAATTTTTATATTAATTTTTGAAAGCTTTTTGTTGGCAATTTTCTTTAAAAAACGTAAGTTATAAAAAAGGATATGTGGAGAGTATATTTGTTTGAAAGAATATTTTTATGAAATTAAATCTACAGTTGAACGGCTATATAAGACGTTCGTTTTTTTTAACAAACTTATTGGCTTTGCAAAATTTTATTCTTTTTTGTTACGTTTCCTTTGGAGATGAAGGTAATTGTTCTTTTTCTTTTCTTTAAATAATTCAGTGCATAAAGTATAAAAATTTAAAAATGTATTTAAATATTAAAATGTTTTTTTTATATTCTAAAAAAAAAGGATATATAGAGGGCTTCTATAATTCGATAACGATTTTCATGAAATTTGGTACAATGTTAGAAGATATTAACACACGTACATTTTCTACGTTTCATTAAGTTTGATGAACTATTTACCTTTTTATAGGCCTTCTTTGCTTAAAAAATCAATAATTCGCTTCAACAAGAAAATATGTAAAAGGTTGTGAATTTTAAATTTTTTCTTTTAATTAAAAAAAGGATATATGATCAGTACTTAATATTGAGGAGTGATATTCGTAAACATTATTTACAAAGACTAACAATAAAATTACTCGTTCTTTTACAATATTTTGAAATTAGTATACCATTTTTACTTTACTTTAAATATTTTGTTTCAAAAACTTAATCATTTTTTGCTGCTGTTAAGATTTTAAGTGAATTTTAAATTCATTGCATTTTGTTTACTGGGTTATTGTGTTTTTATTTATTTTCTAGTTTTAGTTTAACGTTTGCAAGTCAAGTCAACTCAAGTTCTGTCAGTCACTCTCACTCCATTCATACGTTCAGTATGTTTTTGATTGTACTGTGCTGTGCTGTACTAGAAACTTTACACACATGCTCGTTAATAAATAATTGGAAGGTTTAGTTTTTCTTAAACCAGATAAGTTTCATGGTTATTTGAGCTGCAATAAGATAAATAAAGAAAGAAAAAATCAGCCATTCAGTCAGTCAACCAGCCAAGTTTGCTTATGTACAGACACGCATACACGACAGCCCTGGGGACAGTTAAAATGGTTGGAAATTTAAAACATCTCTTGTTGTTGTTGTTGGTGTTCGTTTTCTATTTTATTTTGTTTATAATTTAAAGTTTAAAACAACAATTCGTAATAATTTAACGAGACAGTTCATCAAGTTTTTCGATAGAAACCACATTAAGTGCTTGGCCACAGCACTTTGAGACTAATGAGATGGCATACAGTGTAGTGAAACGAAGGATATGTTTGCTTCCTACTGGGACTAAGCTATTCTATGGACTTATTTTATAACTAGGGACAGGGGTGAGATTAAGTTTGCTGTACTTTGGCATAAATGACGGCCTTGTTTCCTAATTCTTGACACAGGAACCTTAAAACTAAACTTAACAGAGTACTTTACGCTGTAGTGTGCTATGGATAAAAGAAACTGCTGATATAATATTGTTTACGTTTAAATATCTTCACGTAGATTACAAATAAACTAACAATAAATTTGTATTAAGTTTTAATTAAAATTGTGTGCCACTGTTCACAACTTTATGTAAACAACAATAATTGCTTTGTATGTTATTTCTCTGTTTACACCCTTTGCATAAACAATAACAATTACTGGACAATTATACGGCAGATCTTTGTAGCGGAGATCTTCAAACCACGATTACTCTCTTCAAACACACCGCGTCTTTACACAAGACTGACTGAACTCTTACTCACTCACTCGTCTGCTTTGAGTTGCCTTTTATATGGCAGAGTAAACACTCTGATGAATGTTCTTGCAGGCGAATGTTCGTGGCTTTTCTTCTCGAAATCTCTATAACTATTAACATCGTTATTTTCATTCATTATTGTTGTTTGTGTATTTTGTTTATATTTATTCTTGTGGTGCTGTTTGTGGATTTTTTGTTTACTTGTTTACCATTTTTTATGCTGGTGATTGTTGTTGTATTTTTGTTTACAGTACGATAATTTGTAAACAGGTTTGTTTACGGCATTGTTTTGTTTTTGTAGCTTTTGTTTAAAATTTTAATATTAAGCGATGTAAAAGCAAAACACCAGTATTTTGAGTTTCCATTTTCGTAACAATATTTCTAAGGCCGGGAGATTTGATAGAATGAAAGCTTTGTACTGGCCCATCTAATGCGTTATACTGGAATTATTACTAGTCGTCGATATGCTGACAGAGAGATAAGAGAATTTTTTCTACAGAACGTTCGGTGGATTTATGACTCATAACATCCTGTAAAGCTCACATACATTTGGCAAATAAATCTACAAAATTTAAGGATTTTAGTGTTGGTTTTCCGCCTATTACTTGAGAAAAAAAGAAAAAAACCGCCTTCAAAGGTTGTAAAAAAAGTTGTCTTTTTTTAACTTCCTTTGTTCCCACTCGCCTCTCTATCCCCAAATTGCTACTCATTTATGATAAGGAGCTCTTATATTTTTGGTGGTAATTCTGTTAATAATTGTTAAATGAGCTGGCAGTGGTATTGAAGAATAGTTATGATAGAGGAGACTTGTTTTAGAGACGAAATATTTAATAAGAGTGCGAGTGTAAGACTGTGTGAGTGTACAAGTGCTGTTTTAAAATGTAAGTGAAGCCGGATTTTAAGCGGAAACGGAAATATGCCGCATAGTTGTTAATGTTGTTGTTGTTTTTGTTGTAGTTAATGTCGTTGACTGATAAACATTTGAATTTTTATTATTATTATGCTAATTCGATAAGGGATTCTACTTGTTTCACATTGTTTTTCTTGCTCTCCCTATCTCTCCCTCTCTTCCTCTCTCTCTCTCTCTCTCTCTATCGTTTTTATTTTAATTTTATAGGCAGACAAATGTAATGTAAAGGAAGACAGAAAAGGGGCCCACTATTGTTGCCTTTGTATTTCTCTTCCCCTTGGCTTATAGAGGCAGAGTGAGTGAGTGGTTTAATGCTTCGTGCATGTCAATTTAAATATTTTTTTCCTTGGTTATATTTTCCACGATTTTTCAAGTGGCAACACATACGCATTTGCTTTGTGTGGCTGTAGTTGCAAGCTGTACCCTAGTAAGTGATTTTACAGTTGGGGTGGTGGGTAAATGGGCTTCAAAATAAATGGTTCTGGCTTTTTTTTAAATTCAAAAGCATCATACTTGAGTTAATTTGAAAATCTTTTTTTTTTGCCTCATTTTCAATATTTTTCTGCTTTACTTGCTTTTGCTATACATTAAACCATTGTGGTGATAATGTATTCATATTCAGAAAAAAAAAAAAAACAAACAGAGATACAGACAGTCTGACAAACAATCAGAGAGAGACAGGCAGACAGACAGACAGACAGACTTCACTTGTAATGTTAACTTAGTTGGTTCCATTTGGTAGATTTCAAGCACTTCGCTCTATATTATCTCCATGTTTTTTTTCTTCTTTTAAACGCTACTTTCCTAAGAGTATTTAAAACATTTAAACAGATAATCATGATTTAAGGATGTAAGCCAGAGACCTCAAGCACTTGACTATGGAAAATAATTCAAGTATTTTTCCATTTCCAAACAAAACAAAATTATGAAAGAAAATTCATTCTTTTCGGTAAAATTCCATGGAGTTTATAATCGGATATTAACCTCTACGTACACAAATTTTATTTAATTGAATATCAATTCTATTCAAAATGAAAACTGCATTCATCAGCCATGAGTGCCACATAAGGAGCATCGTAGCAATAACATTAAATACCAAAGAAGACGTTGAGGATAGCATAGAGTACTTCAAGTCTATGAACAACTCCACTAAGAACTGCGGTTAGTTTAGTATAAATTGACAGTCGCCTCAAAGAGCAAAGCTTACTTGAGTGCTACAATGGTCCATATCCGTCAGTCATATACCTCTAACTATTGGCTAATATTTCTCAACGACCCTGATAGTCTAAGGACCATTTCCATTGTTGATGACTTGCATTTTTTGGTCAATGACTTGCTGTTTATGGTCGATGTCTTGCATTTTTTTGGACAATGTCTTGCATTTTTTTGGCTTATGACTTGCTGTTTTTGGGCGATGACTTGCATTTTTTAGTCGATGACTTACTGTGTATGGTCGATGTCTTGCATTTTTTTGTTTTATGACTTGCTGTTTTTAGTCGATAACTTGCATTTTTTCGTCGATAACTTGCATTTTTTTGATTTTTGTTGATTAGAAAGATATTAGCTTCGTCGCCTGTTTTAGTTTGATCACCTATATCTCCAGTCATAAGTAACGCCCGACCATAACGATAACTGTTTTGAAATCCTTGAAACCATGGCTGTTACTCACATAAAGAAAAGGAGCTCTTTACAGCTACACTTACTATAATGGACCAATATCCTTCCACAAACGGCGTTGTTTCTAAATAACGATTAATGGATAACTTTAGCATTCTAGAACCTGCCACAGAAGACTAAATTCCTACTGAACGGAAAAAACTTTTTAATGAAATTGCATTCGAAACCCAAACAGCGTTTTGATGGCTGTTAATAAATAATAATTACGTACAAGTTTAGGCTTTGAGTTTAGCTAGGAGAGCTATGTTCAACGCTTTGTATCACTTGCACCTATGAAAGTTATATTGAAGCAATTCTCATGAAATAAAATAGTTCGTAGTCCTCTTTATATTTTTAAATTTCTTAATATCCTTGTTGAATTCCTTTTGCTTACTTTTAAGCAACCTAATTTTAAACAACCTAAAAGTATGCATTACTTTTTCTTTTAAAGGAATCCTTAAAATAATTATTACTATTATTAAAATATAAAGTAAAAAAGAGAGTAAGCCGGGAGAGAGAGAGAAAGATCAAACTTCAAATGGAAACCTCGTGTATAAATAGAACTCAAACAATATTTTAAACATTTTATATGAAATTGTTCCTTATGATGCGGTTTTATTGCCATAAACCATCGTTTCCTTTTTATCAGTAATACTGCTCCGCAATCTTTGCCTGTCACCTACACTCTCTCTGTCACTCACCAAATAAATAAATGCGACGAGACATTCAGTGCGAATGTTTAAGTCTGTTTGTGTGTGTATGTGTGTTTGGCTAGAGGGAGAAAGATCCTGCAAAACTTCATACAGAATTTTTAAATAAAATTCTTTTTAAGGTTTTTTTTCTTTTGGAAGACGTGTCATCCATTTAAGGGTTTCAAAACAGACGTTGTGGCAAGGCTGCCAGATTTCATTTGAAAAGCCTTTTATTTCGTAAAAGTGTGGCCACTTACGAACATTGATGGTGTGCCATTGGAAGAAAATGTTAAACATAAATGGCCGTGTAAATTTGGCTCCTTTTCGGTTTGATTACATGGTTCCTTATATGGTTTTCGTTTAATAGCTAGGATTCCAACCAGGGACTTCATGTGTGAAAATTCAGAGGTTGTCCTTAAGGTACCATATATACTGATGGCTCCTGAATGCTGGACAGGGTAAATTGTGTAACATATCTTAAGGGTTCTATTGGGTAATGAGGTTTTCTATTAATATCTGTTAATTGACAGGGATGGTCAGGCTGCGATCAAGGCCCTACCGAACGTTATTTCAAGATCGGAAATGAGATTGCTGATTGACACAGCATACAGTCTGGGGTATATTACAGAGCTCTCCCGATTACTTACTTACATAATTTGTCATTATAACAAAAACAAAGAACTTGTCTACTTGATAAACAAGTAAACAAAAATATACTAACAAACACCAGTATAAAAATATGCTAAACAAGTAAACAAAAATCCAACAACAAACACGACAATAATAAATGTAAACAAAATACACAAACAACAATTATGAAACAACGATGTTTACGTTTATAGAGATCTCGAGAAGGTGCAGCCACGAACATTCGCCTTTAAAAACATTCATCAGACTGTTTACCCTGCCATATAAAATGCAAGTAAAAGCAGACGAGTTAGTTAGGGAAGTTCAGTCAATCTTGTGTGAAGACGCAGTGTGTTTGAAGAGACTAATCGTGGTTTGAAGATCTCCGTTACAAAGATCTGTCGTATAATTGTCTAATAATTGTTATTGTATATGCAAAGGGTATAAACAGAGTAATAACAAAGAAAAGGAATTGTTGTTGTTTACATCAAGTTGTGAACAGCGGCACACGGAATTGTGCGAACAATAAAGATGTTCTATTAAAACGAAACACAAATTATTTTATTTACAATCTACGAGCTCATATTTTAAAAGTTTTTAAAGGGTAAAACGTTCTTCTGTGTACCTAGGGACGAGTGGTATCGCCAATTATTGTTGCGAATATATCCGTAGTGGGCTAGATTGTCTAGTCTTAGGCACAGAATTAGGAAGATAAGAAATTACAAACTGGTGAATAGTTTGTAGCTCAAGTCTGCGTTCAGCATTCACTGCGAAGAAACAGATTTCTTTGATTTCTCATTCTCAGTCATCTTTGACTGAAGTCATCAAATTATGTTGAATTTTTGATTCTTTGGGTATTGATTTGTATTGCCAAAATGGGCATATATTATGACCCAAGGTGAGTCCACCATACAGCTTAACCTAACCTAGCATAACCTTCATTGAAAACATGGCTTTATTTTTGATATCAAAGAATGTATAACCCTTTGCACGAGTGTGTGTGTGTGTGAGAGTGTTTGTTTAAGTGTATGTAAAGGAGAGAGCGTATGAGAGTACATGTGTATTATTTATGGCTTTATATGCAATAAAATGTGAACATAAAAATAGATAAATTGCAAAAAAAAGAAAAAAAGGAAAATGAAATGAAATATTTATTTTCATCATCTCTTTGTTGTTGCCACTAGAACTGCTACTGCTACTGCTGCCGCTGCTACTATTACAAGTGCTGTTGCTATCGTTCTTGCCGTTGGGGGGTACCTTTAGAATGTTGCAATAGAACACACATATTTAATGTACATATGTATCTTTTATTTTATTTTTTAATGTTTCTTTTTATGGCCATCATTTCATATTTCTGTTTTTTTTCTTGTTTTTTGCTTTTATTTTGTAATATTTTGTAAAATTTATAGTTTTCATAAGAAATTCAATTTTTGAATGAAATGCAAAAAGAAAAAAAATTTTTTTTCAATTTCCTTAACATTTTAATTTATTTCTACTTTTTTTTTCTTCTTCTTTAAACATTTTCATATCATTTTCACAACTGGCCATTGGTTGGGTTGATCTGCATTTATTATTGTTACCCCTTCAATGCATTGCAACAAAGAAAACAACACAATATGTAAATGCAACATTTTGTTGCACTTACTAATTATACCAAAATAACGAAACTTATTGGCATGGAAATGTTTTTCTCGTTTTCTACATTTGTTTGCTTATGGCAACAACAATTGCAAGAATTTCACAAATTTCCAAAAGAAAAAAAAATTTTGTTTTCCATTTTGTAAATAAAACAGAATTTAATTATTCAGGAAATTTCAAAACTAAAATGGAATTAATTTTTTTGAAATGAATTGCAAATATATAATGGCATAACCACACATAAATTTTGAAAATGAACAAGAGTAACCTACGCAGGGGTGCCACGTAAAGGCAACCAACTAAGCAAGAATTTATATTCCGATTTCAATTTGATTTCCAAAGAATTTTGGAATTTGAAAACCATTTATGTACAGCATTTTTATTATGAAATAACAATAACAATTCAAACGCAAAATTCTAGAAGTTGTCAAACTAAAAATACAGCGAAATAAAGGGTTTTTAAAGTAGCCCTACGTTATATTCCATGGCCTTACTGGTCAATTGAAGTCACTTAAACGGAAAATTACTCTTTCCAGGAATTAAACTAGTTTAAACTGCATAAGTGCAGTTCATAATCTTCAATTGCAGGCCAAGAAAGTTTTTGGTCGATGACTTGCATTTTTCTGGTCGATGATTTGCATTTTTTTTAGTCGATGACTTGCATTTTTTGTTCTTAGACTTGCATTTGTGGTCGATGACTTGCATTTTTGGTCGATGGCTTGTATTTTTTGGTCGATGACTAATATTTTTTGGTCGATAACTTGCATATTTTGGTCGATGACTAAAATTTTTTGGTCGATGACTTGAATTTTTGGTCGATGGCTTGTATTTTTTGGTCGATGACTAATATTTTTTGGTCGATAACTTGCATATTTTGGTCGATGACTAACATTTTTTGGTCGATAACTTGCATATTTTGGTCGCTGACTTGCATATTTTGGTCGATGACTTACATTTTTTGTCGATGAATTGAATTTTTTGGTCGATGACTTGCATTTTTGGTCGATAACTTGCATATTTTGGTCGATGACTTAAATTTTTTGACGATGACTTGCATTTTTTAGTCGATGACTTGAATTTTTATGGTCGATGACTTGCATTTCTTTTTTTATGAATGACTTAACATTCAGTTAATAAATACGAAACGTCAAATTGACCAAAATTTCTTCATGAGAACTCCTTATTTTTCGTATATCTTTGGGTTCTAACATACCCAACATGGTGATTAATAATACTGACAGAAAAAAAGGCTGATGGAAGAGAATATCTGCAGTTTATAAGCAAACTTTTTGAGATCATGAAAAATGCGAAATTTACCAACAACAACAAGTAATTAACAGTACCTCTCCCCCTGCTGTAACGAGAAAAATGAATTCTATTTCATTGCAAAAGTTTTTGGAAAATATTGAATGAAAAATATCTCCAGTCATTTATAAAATCAAAAAAAACAAATGCTTAAAATGTTCGGTTTTCCTATGCGATGTTTTCTATTTTGTTGTTGCAGTTGTTGTTTTTGGCATTTGAAATTTACGCTGCCAATTGATTTACAATAAATTATTGCCTTTGGTTATTTTAGGCTCCTCTCTCCTCATTTTAACTATAGTTGTATTTACACCAACACATTCTCTCTCCCCTCTCTCTCTCTCTCTCTCTCTCTCTATCTCTTTGTGTGTAAAAATCATTGTTTACGAAGCATAACAGCATACCACCGCCTATTTAGCTCGGACGCTCGTTTTCCTATTTTACACACCAGGCAGGATGATGTGTTTATAGGCGCGTGTAATTGATTGTATTCGTACATATGTATGTATGTATGTGTATATATTTTTATTTGTTCTTGCAAAAGTTCGTTAAACTGTTTAAAAAAAATTTTTCTTCTTACTCCCGCTACAAGCCTCTCTCTCTCTCTCTTTCTTTCCCTTTTACTCTCTCTTTTTAATTCTAAAATGTTTACTTAAGTTTTTAGTTTTAAAATTCGTGTAATTATTGTTCTTGTTATTGAAAAGGGTTCTCCATATTGCGATTGCAAAAAGTAAAATTAAAGTAGACGCCACCTAAGCTAGGATTTTGAAGAGACTTTCATTTTACTAGAACGCTTGAATCCTATCCATTATGTCATGCGAACTGCATTGTTTTTTAAATGCCTCTGGAATGGTTGCAGCACTCGATCCTTAACATTTCATGACCCTCATTTCGTGATCCTCGATTCTGAACATTTCGGTTATAACTTGAAGAATATTGACTTTTAAATGCTCCAACATTAGAGAATTAAGAGTCTTTAGCATTGCTCTTCAAAACGATCTTAATGGCCAATTGATGTGAAGACTTCTCAAAAGCGGTCATGTTATGTGGCTCGCACAAAGTCTCATTGAAATCACATTCTGTGCAGTACACGATCTACAATTGCCGGCCATTAGAGTGCTTTGAAGGGAGCATACAGGGCCAGTTTAGAAAATAATCGGCCAATTGTCTCTTTCAGATCATTATGTGAACCAAATAGTCATGTTGTCCGGAATCCAATGACTTTTCAGAATAATTTCTGAGTTCTAAATACAAAAAACCATGAAATATAGAAAATAAATGGAAAGCATTACAATAACAAATCAACAGAGAGGTTCTAGAAGTTGACAAACTGCAAATGAATGAAGATTAAATAGAAACAAAGCGTTTCCAAATGCAAAGTATTAGTAATGAGGCGTAAGACAGGCTCAATTGCTGGTAGCGCAGTGTGGAATTCGAAAACTTTGCCTAATAGAAGCGAAATTTTAGGCAATGAGTACGTTGCATTGATGCTTAGGTCTGACCATATCTGTAATGCTTCCAAACTCTTCAAATTTCCTTATAATCTTAACAATTCCTGTGTACTGTAGGTCGATAAGGACGATCATAATCACCCCTTAATTCCTAAAAAATTGGCCACCATTTCTGTCACCACTTTTGAGATCAGTTTTGATTGCCTTCAAGTGTTCTTTGGTTACTAAACGCTTCCAGCCTTGCCAGAATGGCAAGTTTGAAACCATTAAACGGATAACCCTTTGATTGCTTTTCTCCACATATGTTTACGAGTTAACTACGGCGTTGATTTGCTATGATTTTTCATTGTTGTTGGATTTCTATTCTTTTGTTTATTGCTGCCACTGCCACTGTTGCTGTTGCTGCTGCTAACGATGTTGCTGTTCATTTTTTTTCGTTCGCATTTTGCCTGTTTTATTGCCTGATGAGTAACGAAGCAGAACGGCATAAATGTTTTGCCACATGAATTTGTACATACGGCCGCCTGTCTGTCTGTCTGTCCTGGTTGGTTGCTTGTTTTTTTGTTTCTTTGTTTTAAATTTCTGTATGTGTGTGTGTAGGTTAGTGCAGATGTATTGTTTACATTTACTTTGAATTATTGCACCCTTCACTCTCTCTCCCTCTCACTTAATTTGTTTGTTTCTTTGGATACTGATTACGCTTTAATACACAATATGTTCATTCTTTTGTTCATTTGTTGTTCCATTTGTTTTATTTTGTTTTTGTTGCCATTGCAGTTTAGAAAAAGTTTTTCTCCCCCTCCTTCTCTTTCTCTCACTCTATGCCTATCTCTCTGTGAAGGAGAGAAATCTATGCAACAAAAAAGACTAACGTATTCGAAAATTTCTCTGTTTTGCTGCTCTGCAGTTATCATTTGCAAGAAAAAGTTAGCGAAACCCCCATAACTATTGTGGATGAGTTTAAATGTTGTTGTATTTCCATTATTCTTCTAATTATTGTTGTTGTTGTTTACATTGTATTTGTAATGATAGTGATTAATTTCATTTGTTTTTGAATTCAATTTTCATTTTTTCTAGAATCATTTATTCCCTTCCACTGTAGGGTTAAAGTGGTGTATATTCAATGTAAAGTAAAGTAAAGTAAAGTAAAGGAGTAAACAACCTTTACTCTTTGTAGATCTTCGCATTATTAACTCGAATGATAATATAGTGGTATTGGAAGTGGAGGAAGGTGAAACCAAAAATGCATTTTGTTTTAATATAAAACCCTGTGCCTCGGACTTATGGAAGACTTTTGGCTTACAAAACTCCGGCTCTTCTCTTGCATTCATTTAAAGATCTGTTTAAGGTCTTTAGCTAGCCAGATAATGCATACTGTAGCGTATCTGAAGAAATCTTTAAGTATTTCCTTGCTATTTAAAACAGTCTTGGACCTTGTACAACTCGACGCCAATGTTCTAACTGTCCCTGTGTTCTCTCTGGAAAATATTATTAGGACAGGATACACGGAAGTAGCCGCAGTTTACTAGCTAATGTGTTGGCTTCTTAGACGAGAGCGTGTGGTGAAAGTCTTAGCTGAGGCTTTTTAAACACAACGAAATATGAAAAACAAAATGATTCCTTGGGCAACTTTCTCTCAGCAGTTTTCTGGCAAAAATAAAATTGCCAGGAAAAGTTTCTCAAAAATCTGTCGTTCGAAGTCGACATTAAGTTGTAGTTATCGCCACTCATGATTAAAATTAACACACACAACTTGGTTGGTAATAGAAACTAGATTGTGATCCCGGCTAAATGGTTGTAATCCTGACTAAATTATTATAATGACCAATTATGTAAGTTAGGAAGGAACTTTTGAATGCAGCGTGTAAGAACGTGAGAAGCTAGGCAGTAATGCTGACTAAAGGGATGTAATGGCCAATTATATAAGAACGTTTCCACTGTAATTGCTCTTTAATGTGGGATCATTGACTGAACAGAAGCCTCTCATGTGGGTTTCACATCCTAGAAAGGATCATAAGCAAGATTGAAGCTTACCGAATCGTGTAAAAAGCTTTTGATTCTTGTGTATTCATACATAGTATACATAATTGGTCATTACAGCCCTTTAGTCAAGATTACAACCATTATTACAGCACCTATGTTTTATATGTCATATATAAAAGTGGTAGGGTCTACAGTTTAAGGTCGACACTACGAACAATAGATTTTTGAGAATTGTTGAAAGGAAAGGTTTGAACTGAGGCCTCATGTCTAATAAGCCAACACACTACTACTAGACTACGGTGTGTATGCAAACCTAAGCTAAGAGCGAGCGTTACAGATGCCGCGGCAAAAAGTGTTGATAGGAAATACACCTTCGTTTGAAGTAACGTCAGAATTTCTTAAAAATAATCAGGCCACAATTCCATACAGGGTTGCCAAGGTTTTGAAAATTCAATTCAAAAAAAAATGTGTTGCAAACATCACAACAAACAAAAATTGCTTATCCTCCATTACTTATGACATTTCATTGTCAAAATGCCCTACGAATTTCAATTGTGTTCGGTGTTTATAAAATATTAATAAAATTAGTGTCACTATCAACTGGATTTTTGACAGGCACTCATAATATCTCCTCTCAATAATCTCAGCAATTCCCTCATAATATAAACACAAAGCAATGAGACTTAAAATTCTTTTGAAAACAAAACAAAACAAAAAATACATATCTTCTGTTGTTTGAATATTTTTTTTTCTTAATATTTAAATCCATAAGAGGCAAAGACAGAGATAAAGAGAGAGAAAGAGAAAAAATTCAATTTATTTGATAGACAGCCAGGCAGGCAGGCATTTTTATTGAAATCTTTTCAATTTAAAGTTCTCAAAACAAAAGCCACTTACTGTCTGTCTTGTCTTGCTGTCTGTCTATTCGATACCTTTTAAGAAATTACTTAATAAACATACATAGACACACACACCTACACCTATACACACAGTTACATTGTATTTGAATAATAAAATATTCATAAACATACTCCTGCTCTCATATGCCATGAGAAATCATTCAAACGTAATAAAACAAACAGCTCAGAATTTGTACTACGTGTATGTGTGTAAGTGTATATGCCCGTTATTTAAAATGTTTAGAGATTAGAGAGAATACCTGATACATATTGAAGGCAAATATTTACAAACAAATGCACTTACACTTGCAGTCTATCTCTCTCTCCCTATTTCTTTCTCTAGCTTCGGCTTCAGTTCTTGCTTTCTATACTTTTAAAGACGATTTTTGTTGGCATGCGTTTGTGTATGTGTATATAATTCGTGTAATCTTAAGAGCAATGAGTACCCCTCAATTAATAGAATATGTGTGTATGTGTGTGTGTTTCATTCTCGTTTTCTATACATTTTTAAAGTGGGACCCATATTTCAAGTACTTTCCTTTCTCTTCAAGGGATTAATTGTTTTGCAATAAAAGAGTTTGGAAAACAAAAAGAAATTTGTTTTGAGGGCCTCATATGTATTGTATGTGGCATTCATAATTGAAAATAAATTTCATTCTTTCTTATGAAAGAAAAATAATCAACAATTAACAACAAGAAATTCTTGAAAGGTATTGTAAGTGAAATAGGAAACAGATGTCTTCATCTTAAGGATGATAAATAAAGGTACGTTCCATCACCCATTACTGAATAATAGACAAGAACATCTATTAATTGATGGCTTGGATACGGCGGAGAGTTTGAAAAACGATCTCTAGAATTAAATACAATACGGTTCTTATTTTCATAGCAACCCAAATGATCTAGGGTCCATAATATCGCCCCTCGAACAATTTATTACTTAGTTATCCAATTAAAACTTAACTTCGTTAGTGAATCGTCACACAGGCATGTTTGTATGTCGTTAAGACATGTTGATTACCTTCCAATCTGAATTAATTACTTAAGATTTCTATGGCAGCTTACCATTTTCGTATACTCAGTATCACTTTAGCTTATAAAGAACCCTGAAGATTGTTGAAATTCTAAATCTGGAGAGCACTGCTTTATTACTTGCGTAATATAGAAACCATAATATACTTAAGACATCGGACTTAGATCAATCCGTTAGGAAATCGGTGCAAACACTGTCGCTATAAGGTGAGCGCCTTACAGAGAAAGTATTTTAATTGCTCAGGGTATCAATAGAATATCCAGACCTAATCGTCTTATGATACAGGACAGAGCCGACTGCAGAATTTTCCTGTGGTCACTATAAATGGGCAAAAACTCTACACTTTATACGGGCATTCTACTACCGCAAGAAGTTTTAAATTTCTGATATGAGCCTAGGTCCTATTGCCCTGGCTTTTAACAGAGGTTCCTGAACTTTGACAATTGATAACGGCCATCTGGCTGAAGCTATATCTGAGAAATTGGTTGTTCTTTATACATTCTGTGTTGTCATTACCATAGACGACCCTAGACAGAGAATGTCACTGTATGGGTTCTGGAACAAATCTCAAGTGATCCTAATTTTCATCGATAAACCATATTCAGCGATAAGGTACAGTTATGTATGAATGGCGAGCCGAATAAATAAAATTATTGAGTTAGGAAAGCATACCAAGACATATAGAATCCAAGAGCATTCCGAAAAACTGACTATTTGGTGTGGACTTTGGGTAGGCGGCATCATCGGACCGTATTTCTTTGAGAATGACGTAGGCCAGGCTCTCACTGTTAACGTCGAGCACTATTGCTCCAGTTCTTTAGCCGTGAATTGGATGATATGGACATCAACGAAGTGTGGTTTCAATAAAACGGCACTACATGCCACACAATTCATGCCAAAATGGATATTATGCACGATGGATTTCATGGCATGATCATCTCAAGTGGAGATGATATAAACTGGCCACCAAGATCGTGGGATTTTTAAGCGAGTTAAACTTTTTCTTACAAAGTTCTCTTAAGTCCATATGTGAACGAACCACAAATCATAAAGGTCCTCAAAGCCAATATAATCCGTGTCTTTTCAGTTAAATTCAGCCTGATTTATAGACCGTAATTATGGAGTCATGAGAACCCGTATGAGACATTTGACATACATAATAATTGGCCATTACAACCCTTCAGTCAGGACTACGGCCTAGCTTCCCACACCACCTATATTGTGTGCCTTAATTTATACTTGAGTGGCGGGACCTACAGTTTAACGTCGACTCCGAACGATAGATTTTTGAGAAACTTTTTCATGGCAGGTTTATTTACTCTCAGAGTTTTTGCCAAAAATCTGTTGAGAGGAAGTCGCCAAAGAAATATTTTTTTTTAAATTTGTTTTGATGTCTGGCCTGGGGCTCGAACCTGGGCTTTACGAATAATAAGCGAACACACTACCTACTAGACTGCGACGACTTCAGACATTTGAACGAGTCGTATATTCCACACAGAATGGCACTTCAATTGGTCTATCAAACGAATCAAAAATTTTAATGATATCAACCACACACACTTTGGTTTTTTTTTAATTTAAAGATAGCAAGCGCTTAATGAAGTACCTGTTATTTTTTTGCAATATCCTTAATTAATTTTCTGTCTATAAAAATTACAAATCAGTATGTAGGCCACTGTATTTAAATTGAAATAAAATTTTTTTGATTTTTTTAAGCCACAATAGGCCACAAAAACTTCATTTAATTTATGAATTTGAACAAAGAAAACAAAATAAAATTACGAATAAAAATAAAAATGAAGTATCAGCATTACAGTTAATGTTTATTTTATAACAATAATTTACAAAAACACAACACGGACAATAACTATAACAACAACAACAATAATAAGCAACAGCAGTAGGCAGTCATTATTATTTGTTAATAAATTAAATTAGAAATTCATTATTTTATAACGAGCAACAAACGGCTAACAAAACGGACACACACATACATACATACATACACATACAGAAATAAAATAAAAAAGCCAATTCAGAGAAAATAAATTGCCCCAAAAAAATGGGCAAAAACAGGCAATAAATGAAAACAAAACAACACAACGAGAGAGAGAGAGCGAAGAGAGTAGCAAAAAAATCAGTTTAAGTAGCCACTTAATATTAAACACACGGACACAAATACACACACACACAATCTTATTGTTATTATTATTACAAGTCCTTGCATTATTTAATATTTTTGTTGGCGTCAGCTGAGCTAGAAAAAACACCCACACACACACTTTTCAATAATGAGTCAATTTAAAGGCTAATTGTCTAAAACAACAAAAACAAACAGATAAACAAACAAACGAAAAATAATATTTTAAAAAAAAACAACAACAACAACAACCACATAATTATGTAAAACAAACAAAATTAAAAACAAAAGCGATCCTTTTTTTGAAACCAGAAAAACAAAAAACTGAGAGCCACAGCAACAGCAAAATTAGCAAAATAAACAGAAAATTTGAAAATCATAATGAATACAATAACAACAACAACAGAAATCAAAACAAATAAAAAAAATGGCAAAATAACCGTTAACAAACACTCATAACAATAAAATCAAAACAAAAACAAAAAGCCAACTAAAAAAAAAAAACAAAAGATAACTAAGCCATAAAAGGAAACTCTCCTTCTGTACTCTCTCCTCTCTCTCTCTCTCTTAATTACAAAAATAGAAAAATAAAAAACAACGGAAAGCGTACGATTATAAATCAGGGATGGACAAGTGATAGTTTGGCAATACTATGCCCAGGATAACGATGCTGATGAAATAATCCTTGATTTTTGATTTTGTTTATGAGAGAGAGAATGAATGAAAATCTCCCAAGAAAGAAGAAACTCTACCTTCATTGAAAGGCAATTGAAAAATCCCACTTCTTGCTGTGTAAGATACTCAGGGAGAATCAAAGTTAAAACTACCAAGGATACAAACTGGTTGCCGGCGAATAGGGTTCTTTCCTATCTTTAAATTTAAATGAAACAAAATGTGTATGACCTTTCATCGAAATTTTTTAATCGTTTGCAAGACCTATTGATGCCATTACGTGTGGAATATACCATTCGCTCAAATGTCCGTCATGACTTCTCTGGGTGGAGGGCATCTGAATTGCTCAATTTTCCATGACTGGCGTATAAAACAGGACGAATTGATCGGTTGGCATGAATTGTAAAGACTGTGTCATATTCGCATACACCGACGACCACAAGAAATAGTGCAGCGGGGTCAAAAATCGTATGATTCTAGTGGCCAGTTTACATTACCTCTACGTGAAATGACAATGTCGGCATATCGCTCGTGCAGAATCGTCCAATGTGCCACGATCAGTGTGGTACCTAGTTGTAGTTGTTTAAACCACATGGCCACATTGGTGTCCAGATCATTCAATACAGAGCAAAAGAAGTTAGGTAATCATCACTCGCCGTTGGTAACAATGGCCTAGCCAACGGTGTCCTCAAAGAAATATGGAACGATGACGACGCCAACCCAAAATCTAGACCAAACAGTGATATATCTTTTCGTAAAACTTAATAGACAGCCGCTGTAGTCTAGTAGGTAGTGTGTTGGCTTATTATACCTAAAGGCCACGGTTCAAACGCCAAGTCAAACATCAAAACGAAAGCACGAACAAATATTTCTTCGGCTACACCCTCTCAGCAGATTTCTGGCAAAAATTTAGATGAAAAGTTTCTTAAAAAAATCTGTCGTTCGGAAACGACTTTAAACTGTAGGTCCGCCTACTCGTGCATAAAATTAACACACAACATGAGTGGTGTGAGAAGCAAGGTCGTAATCTTGGCTGTATAATAACCAATTATACATATATTGTTACTAAAATGAAAAATCTAGTTACTGATCCTTTTATTTTACATCGCTTAACATTCAAATTATAAACAAAAGCTACAAAAACAATGAACTTGTTTACATGATGAACAAGTAAACAAATACATACCAACAAACACCAGTATAAAAAATGCTAAACAAGTAAACAAAAATATAACAACAAACACGATAATAATAAATGTAAGCAAAATACACAAACAACAATAATGAAACAACGATGTTTACATTTATAGAGATTTCGAGAAGGCGAAGTCATGAACAATCGCCTTCAAGAGCATTCACAAGACTGTTTACTTTGCCATATAAAAGGCAAAGCAAAGCAGGTGAGTAAGTTAGTAAAGTTCAGTTAGTTTTATGTGAAGACGCGGTGTGTTTGAAGAGAGTAATCTTGGTTTGAAGATCTCCGTTACAAAGATCTGTTGAATAATTGTCTAGCTATTGTTATTGTTTATGCGAAGGGTATAAACAGAGGAATAACAAAGAAAAGCAATTGTTGTTGTTTACATCAAGTTGTGAACAGAGGCGAACAATAAAGAATTTGAGTTAAAACTAAACAGAAATTAATTTTTTTCTTTTTTTTTTTGCAATCTATGAGCTTATATGTGAAATGTTTTTGAAAGGTAACGTTATGTGTAATATTTCAATTCTGTTTAAGAATCAATTCTGTTTTAAATACTGAGACTCAACCAACAAATTTCCCAACCCTGTCTAAAATAACCGAAAAAATTCGTTCGTTCCTCCTTTAATGCATAATTCATATCCAAAAACTGTTTTACATTCAATTGTATTAGAAAGGATAACTAAATTAAAAAGAGAGAGAGAGAGAGAGAGAGAGAGAGAAAGTGGAGGAGAAATAGAGCACACTAAAACTAATAATAATAACACAGATACCGTAATATAGCATATGTACGTACAGAGAGAGACATGTTATTGAAACATGTTATTGAATTTGTAGCGAAGATAAACGAAAGCGAAACTCAATACAATGTAAACATTTTTACACAAATTACTATACTAACAACACTAACAATAGCAATAACAATAATATGTCATTATGCATATGATATACAACAATAATGACAACAACAAATAACAACATAACATAACAATACAATTAGCAAAAGTAGTGGTAATAATAGTTTTATTTGTAAAATATTTGTTTTAAATTAAGGAAAGCTTAAATGACCACTAACAGGGGGAGAGAGAGAGAGGAATGTAAACAATTTTAATGAAAATATTTCCCTATTTTCCCTTTTTTTTAAAGTGCTGACAATTTGAAGGGCAGCAATACAGGAATGTGATGTTATTCATGAAAGTTGTTAGAAAGCTTTACAGAGTGTAGAAAGAACTTAAAATTAATAAAGATGGCAGGGCAATATTTTTCCTGAGCTGTGTACGCATTCTCAGTAGGTTTCTAGCAAATACTCTGAGAGTAAATAAATGTGCCATGGAAAAGTTTCTCAAAATCTGCCGTTCGGAGTCGACATTAAACTGTAGGATCCGCCATTCAAGTATAAAATTAAGGCACACAACATGAGTGGTGTGAGAAGCTATGCCGTAATCCTGACTGAAGGGTTGTATTTGTCTAATTATGTATATATGTGTATACGAATATTGTATGCTCTCTTGGTGAACTGTACTTATACTTTTTCCCCTTGACTGTATTTCCTGTTTCTTTCCGAACAATTTAAATTATTTTTCCATGACTTTTGAAATATTTTTTTTTTCTGAAGAAAACATTTAATTTTAGCGCATCAGTTTTCTTACTTTTTTTTCAAAGAAACTCCCAGACAAACAATCCATTTTATAAATTTTAAAATTTCATTTCAATTCAAAGCCATTCATTCATACATTTGTTTCTCTTTTTTTAATTTTGCTAAAGCCAAAAGACAACAACAAAGAATTGTTATTGTTTTCCGAAGACAATGACAAATGACTGACTGACTGACTGTATTGAATGCAAAAACATGCATGAAAATAATACAAAGAGCATAACCATAAAATAATGACGCACTGACATTTAAAGCCGATTTTAGTATGCAACGTCAGTGATGATGATCTCTTTCAAAGAAAACACACACAATAAATGCAGCAAACAATTGCTGTCTTTAAGCCAAAGTAAAGTATTTAGAGTCACATTCATACACACACACGCAGAAAAATGCAATTATTTACGCATTTCACAATGCATACACATGGAATCATACGATAAAAAATTTCGATCATCATAGGATACCCTACAGCAGCAGCATACGCTGTTCTTTAGCATGCGTAGCTCCCAACAAATTTTCTAATTAATCGAACACAAACAGAGTATACATACATACATACATAATTAGCCATTTCTACCCTTCAGTCAGGATTACGGCCTAGCTTCTCACACCACTCATGTTGTGTGCCTTAATTTTATACTTGAGTGGCGGGACATACAGTTTAACGTCGACTCCGAACGACAAATTTTGAGAAACTTTCTCATGACAGTTTTATTTACTCTCAGAGTTTTTGCCAGTAATCTGCTGAGGGGAAGTCGCCGAAGAAATATTTTTTTTGTTTTCATATTTCGTTTTGATGTCTGTACTGGGGCTCGAACCCGGGCTTTACGTCTAATAAGCGAAGACACTACTAGACTACGGCAACACAAACAGAATATATTCTCTTAAGTCCTGGATCCACGAAGAGTTGAATAGACAAAAAATGTCTATGTATACAGCGAGGCACAGGTAGAGGAGGCACACTATTTAACCAAACACAACCCGTATTAACTCCCTTTAATATTGCGTTACGAAGAATTTTTTTTTCATTTGTACACAATTATTGCAAGGCAATTAACAAAACACCAAAGTGCCCGTACTAAGGCCATGTGCAATATAATAACAACAATGCTTGCTTTAGAAAATGCATACACACGTACACATGCAAATTGCCTTATTTGCATGCATAAATTGCCTTCTAGTGTTGCCCTCTTAAGTATGCTTTTTAAATAATTTCTTTAATAATCTCTGAGTCATCTCTTCCCCTTGCATTTTTAATTTCATTTCTCTCTCTCTCTCTCTCTCTGTCACGCAATTAATATGCAAAGAAACAAACTCATTAAAACCAACAACAAAAAATCCGCTTTCGAAATCTTAAAATGCATTCCTTTGGCACTCACTTTATAAAACGATTACAATATCTAGTATGTCCATGTGTGTTGATGTATGTATGCGTATGCATTAATGAATTTGCCATAACATGCAGTATGTTTACATAAACAATGCAAAGCATTTATTGCTTTATTGCGTTGCTCTTTGTTTATTGTTTTTAGTTTTTTTTCACTTCGTGTTAGTACTCCCTCGTCTTTGTTTTGTGTCGGCTTTGTGCGAGAGTCTTATTCTTATTATTATTGCCGCTGTTTGTGCATTCAAGCAAATCTTCTTAATTTCCTTTGTATCATCATCATCATTAACATCATCATCATCATCATCATCGTTTGGTTTCTTTGAAGTTAAAATAGGCTTGTATTGCTGTTAGTGTTAGTGTTATTGTTGTTATTGCTTTTTTGCTTTTTCAGTGTTCTTAAGCAATCATATTTCTGTTGTGTTTTGTTTTTATTAGAAATGTTAGGGAAGGGAAGTATAGCCTTTAAATAAAGGTGTCCATTTGTTGTCAAAAGATGGTTTATTTGGTGGCCTAAGAACGTTTAAAGTTACATAGCTTCCTAACTAATGAAGCATTTACTTTGAAATTTGGTTTCAGACTAGAGAATGTACAGGAATTACTGAATAATAAAACTTAAGACCATTACATATGTACATAACATACATAATGGGTCATAATACAACCCTTGAGTTAGGATTACGACCCTGCTTCTCACACCACTTATGTTGTGTGTGTTAATTTTATGCATGAGTGGCGGGACCTACAGCTTAAAATCGAATCCGAACGACAGATTTTTGAGAAACTTATCATGGCAATTTTATTTTACACTCAAAGTTTTTGCCTGAAATCAGCTGAGAGGAAGTCGCCGAAGAAATTTTTTGTTTTCTTATTTCAGTTTTGATGTCTGTCCTGGGGTTTGAACCGTAGCCTTATGTCTAATAAGCCAACACACTGCCTACCAGGCTATGGTGACTTGGCTTGTCAAATGTATGGAAAACGTAATTAACACGTTGACTGACGACTACGAGACAACTCGTAGATTGCGTTCCCTTCTAGGGTGCCAACTATGAGTTATCTCGTACTCGCCAAACCGGCCATTTTTTTGTAGCTACGAATAAAATCGTATTATATCAGTGCTAGTATCGATAAATTGCTTCTGGGAAAAGAATAAATAGTCAATGTTGGCGTGAGTGGCCAGTTTTCTGGCAGTCAACGTGTTAAGAGAACAACAAAATTTTTTTTACTGTCAATTGGCTTACCATCCCCTAAATCACTTATTCATTATTTCTTTGACTGCGTCTGCTAGAGGCCTATTCCCCCTTATCGATTGGCTTGATTGCTTCCTTTTTTTTTTTTGGATATAAATATGGAATGTGGATACAATTATTTGTTTTATTGCCTGTGACTCCGCTTTAGTTTCCTTTTGTCTTTATGCCTCAACGGAGCGTTCAAGCATTGAGCGTGTTACATTGCCTTGTTAATCACAACTAGGAGGGAAAATGAGAGGAGGAGGGTTTTTAAATTTATTTTCAATAATTGTGTGTGTCTCTCTATACAATGAGTAAGTGATTGTATTTCGGTTTTTTTAATCGCAAATGAGCAGTATACTGACGATGATGATTGTTTGTTTTTCTTTGTAGGTTGCTATATTACTTTTGTTGAGTTGTTGTTATTGTTGTTGTTTTTACATTATTTTGATTAAATGTTGACTTGTGTTAAATTTTAATAAACAAAAAAATACGTTTTTTTCTCATTTTTGTCGATTGGTTTTCTTGCTCAAATGATTTCAAAATCATTTTCATGGTTACGCTCGAGAGAATGTATTGCTTTACTGTGAGAGGGGAGGGAAGTATTGATTACGTTTTTCTTCTTCATATTTTTTTAATTTAATGCCAAATGAAGTGGATAATTAAGAAATAATAATTGTTTCATAAGTTATCGATATATTTGCTAGAACAACGGAAATACAATCGTTTTTGTTTTTTTTTTGGATTTTTCTTTAAAGAAAATTTCCTTTAAAAAAACATTTTAAAGTGTTGAAAGCATCATGCATTTGCAGCAATGCTAGTGAATTCATATTATCACGTGCCACCCATAGTTTATTTATTTTACAAACGAATCATGTTGCATGTCTTTGGTTGAAAAGCCCTTCGATTTTTTTCTATGTGTTTTGTTTGGTTGTCTAGTGATTTCTTTTTTCTTTCTTCTTCTCTCAAACCTTTCTTTTGCGAACAAGCTTTAGGTTTTTAATTTTTTTTTCTATTTTTTTTGCAATACATTTCTTGCCAGTTTCTAATTAAAGACCTGCATTTTTCATTTCTACACTCCACAGTCAGGTAAACATATGTACATGCAAACATAGTTTGTTTCATAAGACAGTGCAGAGCAAAACAGGCGACCAATGGAATGCTTCATGAGATGAGAATAATAATAATAATAATCTCTTGGTTTATAATATCGTGTGTCGTGCGATAAATGTTGAAAACACATGATAATCAAGTTGAATTTTTTATAGCTTGCACTGCATCATCCTACTCAACACGCCTATAGGGCAGGCAGATCTACTGCGGAATCATTCAATAGTCATTGATATAGAGGGCGCATTTGACAATACTGCCCACAAGATCATAAAAGAAGAGGCTTAGAACCTATGTTATCTAGATGGATGGCAGAAACATACGCAAGAAATATGCCCACAGTGTCGTGCTCTTTCACAACAAATGTGGAGCCTGGTTTTAACCGAAATCCTGATAAGACTTTTTAATACGATCATCCACCACAAAAGATATGCAGATGATGTTGTCTTAATGGCTAAAGGAAAATTTAAAGAGACACTTCACAACATCAATCAAAGTGTGCTTTAGTAGTACCATTCACAAGAAGAAGAAAATTTCCTAAACCGAACGCTAGAATGTACACCATGTTGGTCAGACCAGTAGGTGACCCATGCGGCAATAGCAGGGGCAGTCAGAACAAATCCGAAAATAGCTCGAATGAAGCAGGACAATATACTGAGGCTAACGTGTGTTGGCCCAACAAGGGCAATGAAAACCTGTTCTATAGCGGATCTAGAAGCTCCGACCGATTGAAGTTCGCTGCACGCGGCATTGAAGATGAAAGCTTTGTTGATCGAAACGAAATTCGTTTCTCCCTTGCTTTAACATTTCCAGCTCTTAGGGCTTTTGGGAACAGAAGACGCCTACTCACAATCTTACTTGAGTGCTTAATAAAGCCACTGTATTTTAGATGAGTTCAAGAAGAAAATGTTATCCATGTATGGCCTGTGAACAGCTCCATCTATTCATTATACTTCTTCTAGAAATTGAAAGAAATTTCCAAGACAAAGTTTGTTTCGTTTTCTTGCCTTCAGTTTTAGCCTTCACTGTATTCCACCAACAACTTTGTTGTTAAGCTCGTGTGGCATGGTTTTTTTTTTGTAATTTTTCTTCTTCTTTTTCTTGTAGTTTTTGTCTTTTTTATACGCTTTCTGCCACACCAACAAACAGTTCCAGTTCACAGACATTGACACAGATTTTCCATATTTTTTCTTTCTTTTTCTGTTCGTTTTTGTTGTTATTGTTGCTCTATAACCGTATTTCATTAAAATTTTTCTTTTTTTTCGCTTCTTCGTTGTGATTTTCATTAAAAAAAAAAAAGTGTTAAAAAGTGTCGTCGTTATCACTTCCACACTATTTTCACCTTCATTGCTGCCTCTCTTTCGCGCATTATTTTTGAAGTGATTTAAGCTTTGCAAGTAAAAGAAGAATTATTTTAGGGAAACGTATCGAATTTTTTTTATATGCAATCAATACAAACGAAGGCACCTATTCATGCAGTGTCCCAAGCCTATTGCCTTGACGAATCTTTGGATGTCAACAATTCTGTAACCAGTACGTGGTTACACTGGAAGTGATTGGAAAGACTTCAGCGTTAGAAGCCTTTACAATTGAAATAATAATTCTCTTTGCGATGCTGACATCGAGCCACTAGTCAATCATACATGAATGGACGAACTTTATCCGTAACCTCAACTTGTTAGAGAATAAAATCTACAAGTGGGAAAAAGTTTCTGTCAACAATTAGACTTTATGACTGCAAGAAATATAAAATTATAGTAGGAAAGGAGGAGTACTTTCATTTGAAGCAGTGAAACTGATAGCATAATGTGATGGTGCTCTAACCAATCAATACTCAAATACACCACCCTTGTTAACAAGCACTTTCGCTTTATGCGATTGAGAAGGCTAGAGGTAAACCATGTATGCGCTGTCTGCGATTGAGAATGCTAGAGTTAAACCCTGATGCTGAGTATGAAAGTATTGGCATAAGAGGCTTCATGCAATTCATCTTCTCTCTGCACAGATTTGTACCAACAGATCAACCGATAATCCAGGACATCTTTGTTAACTCTAGCGCGAGTATGGAAGATGTTATGTATTCTGGAGCACAGTTCTGATGATTTGAATTATTTTGTTTTCAATCGTTTCTGGTAAATTTTCAAGACTTTCTTTAAATCGCTGAGCAGTGGTTATCCAAGTCGTTCACCCTCAAATCCTTGTTAGCAGAATAGAACAAAATTCCTCATAATTTCATCCAAGACAACAACCAAATGTTTTAACACACAGAAAAAGAGAGAGAGTTGTATGTAAACAACTCGAGATGGCAACCCTGTTATTCTAGAACCTACTGAAATAGAACAATTCCCAGCTTAGTGAGAAAACCTCCTTGAAATAACGGTCAGGAATAAAAACCATATCGTAATATTACCTGGTATATCTCTGTCTCTCTAATAGATGTGCTATTCTAGGTGCAGCAGCCTTAGGAGTATTGGAGACTAAACTCTAAATTAAGGTCCGTGGTCTAGTGCAAGTTGGCTAGGATTTTTGCATTCGAAGCAACAATTATTCATTTTGGGAGCACTTGCTATATACCCCGTTAATACGATTTTTGAAATCACTATGCTCTTGGTAGCTCTTCGTATTCGTAAATTCATATGAAGTGTAAGTTAATTTTTTTACCTGACTATAGGTTTTAAATTTCTTATCCTTTTTTTTTAATTAAATCTTCAAACATTTGAAAAAATTTTCTGTGATCTCAAATTTAAATCTCAAAGCAAAACCCAACATTTTTAATGTGTTTTATTTTTTAATCTTTCAAACCGTTCCTATTTTTTGCCTTCCTATTTAATAATTTTCTTTCAAAATGTTTCTAAGCCGCTTACTTAGTGAGGTACTCGAACCTTTTTGTCTCGGGCTTATCAAAAAATGATCTTTAAAAAGCACTTAAACGTATGAGACGTAACAAAACTGTCAAGACAATAACTTACTTTTTCTTTTTTTAAAATAAAAATGAAAAGAAGGAAAACGAAGCATATTCGATGACTAATAGACGCACTAATTGAATTTTTAATTTTACTGGTTAAATTGCCTGTCTTACCTGACTGTGTTCTGCCTTTCATTATCGCTGATACATCGGCCAGCCAAACCTCATAAATAATGGGCTGCAACAACTTTATTTATTCACTCACATTTAATGGAATTACAATCGAATTTTGAAAACAAATTACGTTTTAATTATAAAGAAGCGAGAGAGAAAGACAGAGAACGACTGTGCGATCTCCTACTCAAGTACTCTTAAAGAACAAATAAAACGCGACTTAAAACCTGCAAAAGTCTCTTTGTATACTTATATGTTCCTTTTACTAGTCTAGGGAGCATAGGGCCTCAAAAAAGTCTCTTTAATAGGCAAAAATGTACCCGCATTCTTTACTTAATTCATGCAGCAATCGCATCAAGTTTTATTGGAATTAACTGGACCATCAAAACAACAATTGTTTCTACTCTTTGCCCTCATATTATGAGCTGCCTCTGTATTGGATAGATGTGCAGATTTAAACTCTGAGTTCAACGATGTTATTGAAGTTTCTTCCCACATTTTATTTGTCTCCAGTGGTGATTGTGTCCAAGTGTTTTTTTGACGGCCCTGGTTTCCATTTTCCTTGTGTGTGTTAGTTCTCAGGTTGCTCTTACGTCACTTACATATGTTCTGATCATTCTTTCGATACATAATGCACATGCTATAACAACAATGGACACAACACAGCAAGCACAATGATTTTGCTATTGTAGCTTAAGTAAGCTGCAAGCGCATTGAATATATTAAAGGCAGCAGCGGCCAATAGTGCCACTAAAATGTATCTGCGCATTATATTTCATAAATTGCGTTTTTAAAAAACTTGTATTTCATGCATGTTTTGTATTGACAGCACCAATCCTCTCATTGCCTGTAGAAATTAACCTAAATACGAAGCGGGCGGCATTGTTGCTTGTTGTCGCGTTGTCTTTAAAATAAACATTTCCATATACCATGTATTCTATTTTTGACGGATTGCTGCGCTGCATATGTAGCGTCTATTGTGTTTATAGCAACACAAACTGTAAAACAGTTTGTCTGCCTTTACTTTACTTAGTTTAATTAGCCTGTGATGCTTTTATGTTAAAAATCCTTTTTTTACAACAACAACGATAACACATAACGCTCATTAATAATAAAGAATCCGTTTCATACTCATTTATCATTACAAGATTGCCATCGTCATCATCATCGTGCCATAATTGTCGCTTATCAGCATAAAAATAACTCTCGAAACGAAGAGAGAGAGAGAGGGAAAGAGAATAATGTTGTGCTCGATGGCTTTGTAAGACACATATTTCTCTTTAAATTGAACCGCTTGACAATGTAAACATTTACATATGCTTGCTTGTGTATGTGTGTGTGTTATTATTAATGTCTTTTCATTTATTTTTTTTTCATATTATTTCTCCAAGCATACATGTTATGTGTATCTGTGTGTGTAATTTTTCTCTTCATGTTTTTATTACTCTCCTCATTATTATTATTTTTACTGTTATTTTGTTCTTGTCGTCTCGCATTTGGTGTTGCTGTTGCATGTTATTAATCATTAAAACGCGATTTGTTGTGACGTCAAGCGCAACATAAACCATCAACCGCAATACATAAAGAACAATAACAACAACAACAACAAAAACAACAATAACAATATAGTAATAAAACAATTAGTCACACATTATATGCCAGTAAGAGACGATCATTCTTTAAAGGAACTTTACAATTGAAAGTATCAACGAACAAAGCGGCTTATGGCTGTAAACATATTTGAAGCGTCTAATGTTCTGCAGCAAGCTATCAAAAATATAATACATGCGCTGCATATGAAAATGATGATTTTAACGGCAGCAGAATATAATTTTATGAACAAAATTGCTCATCATTACAACCAATACAACAACCAAATATATTAACACATAGAGAGAGAGAGAGAGAGAGTTGTATGTAAACAACTCGAGATGGCAACCCTGCTATTATAGAACCTACTGAAATAGAACAATTACCAGATTAATGGGAAAACCTCCTTGAAAGAACGGTCAGGACTAAAAAATAAATCGTAATATTTCCCTTGTATCTATCTCTCTCTCTCTCTAGAAGATATTCAGTTCTCTCTATAGGATGGAGCAAATCCCTCCTACAGTTTTCTTTGACACATCAAAGCCTGGAATTTTTAGTATTGCTGTGGTGGTTGGACTTCTGCTTGGCTAAACTATTCATAAACTTTGTAAAATAATTGACTTTTAACAGATATGTTCGACTTGAATGTCCGAGCGTTTTCCCAATGACACAGTAGTTGACTACAATGCATTATTTTGTTGTGGGCAGTGAAAACTTGATCACCAAATCAACCCAAATCATAATGAATGAGTTATTCTGCATTAATATTCGTGGAATATTAGTAATCATAAGATTTTTGAAGGCCCACTGCATGAGTAACCACAGTATTCGTTGTATGGCAAATAGAGATACCGAGATGCATAGGTTCTGTGCTGTTAGAGGATACACTTAAACCTCTTTTGTATTTTACTTTTTAAAAGTCTTAAAATTACTCTTGTAACTTATGTAATTAATTTAAAAGCTTAAGACGCGTTTTCGAGCTCAATCAGCATTGTGACTGGCCAACTGGCTTTAATTATTTTGTGAACTGTAGTTTATATGAATGGAGTTGCAAATCGCAATAGAAAATACGCTATGATGTCAGGTAAGTTAGGCCCTTTCACTAACAGAACCGATCATTTCTGAAAGGCGAACATTGTAGTGACCTGGCCACATCTGTCCCCACAAATTCTTTTGTAATATTGCCAGCTACTTACACTGTAACGCTTGGAATGTGATTAAGTGTTTTTATATGCAACAGTTGCTCGTCTTTGCTATTCCTCTGTTTACACCCTTTGCATAAGCAATAACAATCACTAAACAATTGTTCGACAAATCTTTGTAACGGAGATCTTCAAACCACGATTGATCTCTTCACACAAGACTGACTGTACTTTTACTCACTCACTTGCCTGCTTTGCCTTGCCTTTTTATATGGCAAGTAAACAGTCTGATTAATGTTCTTGAAGACGTATGTTCATGCCTTCGCCTTCTCGAAATCTCTATAAATGTAAACATCGTTGTTTTCATTTATTCTTGTAGTGTTGTTGGCGTATTTTTGTTTACTTATTTACCATTTTTTATGCTGGTGGTTGTTGTTGTGTTAAGCAGTAAGATAGTTTGTAAGCAGGTTTGTTTACTGCATTGTTTTGCGTTTATAGCTTTTGTTTATAGTTTTAGTGCTAAGCGATGTAAAAGCAAACACCAGCATTTAGATTTTTCATTTGCGTTACAATATGTTGTAGTATTATATGTTTTCTAATCGAATTTTCTACTTTTATTTCTTTACAGGTAAAATTCTTAATCAAAATTTCTGTCCTCGAAAAACAGGTAAAATATTGTCAAAATTAAATTGAAAAATTCGTAGATTTTTTTTTATAGAAATTCAACAAGTCTTTTTACTTTCAAAATTAAATGCAATTCATCATTTTGATAATTCTGCACTGCTCTCTTCACTTATTATGGCTGTCCTTGAAACCCACACACACATACAAGTGCCTTCGTTAATTTTGCACTCATAAACTTATAAAACACATTGAATGTTTCGCGTGTCCTTATTATTCATTTAAAAGTGTGTGGGTGTGAGTGTGCGTTTGTGTGCTCAGTGTCCCACTCGAGTATCTTGTACAACAAAAACCACTCTAATCATTAGTGCATGCACACACACTCACACGCACTCAAATTTTCTAGCATACTCTCTCTCTCTCTCTCATCTTTATTCATTTCGTTTGGGCTTGCTTGCTCACTTCACTTATTTTTTGTATTAAAATGCGAGTAAAATTTGATAGTAAATAAACAGCAACAACAACGACAAAACACTAAATAGAAATACAACACTTCCAAATACTTCAAGAAGCAACACTAAACAACAACAACAGCAACAACACACAATAAACATTTCATGCACTTGTGCTTGTAAACATTTTGCTTTTGATTGCCACTTGATATACATTTCGTCATTTTCTGTTTAAACGCGCGTTGTGTGTGTGTGAGAGAGAGAGAGAGAGAAACCAACAGCGAAAGTGTATGTGTATGTGTGTTTTCTTAGAATAGTGGTTTTAATAAATAACAAGAGCTATTGCCGGTAAGTGAACAAAAGAGAAGTGAGCAAGCAAGCGAGCAAAGGTGAGTGCCGTAATTTAATGTTTATCTCAGCGTACTCATCTTATTCAACATCATCATCAACAACAATCTTCACACACAATATCAAGTGGAGCAGTCAGCCAGCCAGCCATAATAAACGAAGAAATCAACGGCACGTGTTAAGATGTTTATCTGTGCTAATGTTGCCAGCATTTTACTGTTAAACATACATACACATACACTCATACATACCTAAATATTGGTATGATAAACAGACACCTGTAACGAATTTGTTGTGAGTCATTTAGTGGCGTGCTAATGTTGCTGATCGTTTTGCAAATCAAAAAACCTTTGAAGGGAAATGGTGTTGCTTGTTGATGAGAGCAGTGAGTGGTGTGTTGTTTTTTTGGTGTAGGTTGTGATTGGAAGAGAAAGAGAGAGAGAGGGAGAGTGAGAGGGAGAGAGAAGTTAAAAAATAGCATTCAAATTCAATATTAAATTGCTAGGTAAACAGAATAAAGTTAACCTCTGCTGGGTCTCATGTTATGGGGAAATTCTCGGCAATGAGCAAGTAGACTATCTTGCAAGGAGGACAGCTTTGACTTCGTTGATGAAGCCAGAACCCTCCCGAAGAGTCGATGCAGATGTTTGGAAAGGCATGCTTAACGAAAGGGATGATAAGCAGAGGCAAATACTCTTCTCAAACAATCTCGGTTTGTGGCTAACAAAACTGAGCTTAATAACCGTTCTTTTGACAGAGCACTGTAGACTCAGACGCCATTTATTCGGAAAGCTAGCATCACTATGTAGATTCTGTAATGTTGAGAATGTATGACCGGAGCATCAACTTGGATTTTATAAGGCATTAATTTTACATCACATTAAGAAAACATATGGATGCCCATCAGGTCTTGGACTGCTCGTGCTGACACCAAGCATCAGCATCCTGGGGTTTTGTCAAGGCAATCGACATCAAGGATACATTATATTGTAGAGACATCCTATAAAGTATGCTGTGAGTCCAATAGATCGTGTGGTCACAGTACTAAGTCACCTCTTTACCACACAGTAATAATAAATCTCTTAATTGAACACATCGTCGCTCAGCTCTCAGACATTTCAAACAAATGCGAAAAAAACTATTTCTTACAGTCTTCTGGCAAAAACTCTCAGAGTAAAATAAAATTGCAATGAAAAGTCTATCAAATTTGCCGATCCTCTTAAACTATGGGTTACTCTACTCTTGGATAAAAGTAACACACACAATAGGGGTGGTTGGGGAAGCTAAGTTGTAATCCTGACCAGAAGAATTGTAAGGACCAGTTGAGGCAGTAATTAAGTAAGCTGTGCAACAGATTGTAGTCGCCGTAGTCTAGTAGGTAGTATGTTCGCTTGTTAGACGTAAAGCCCGGGTTCGAGTCCCAGGCCTGACATCAAAACGAAATATGAAAAAAATATTTCTTCTGTGACTTCGTCTCAGCAGATTTCTGGCAAAAACTCTGAGAGTAAATAAACCTGCCATGCAAAAGTTTCTCAAAAATCTGTCATTCGGAGTCGACGTTAAATTGTGTGATGTGAGAAGCTAGGCCGTAATCCTGACAGAATGGTTGTAATGGCCAATTATGTATGTATGTATGTATGTTCACTGCTGTTCACTTTACACTTACTGCAAGAGGATTTTTCAGAGTCCAGTACCAAATATGGAAAACCATTGCTTTGGAGATACTTCCCTTTAATTGATCCTTAAGGCTTTCATTTTGCTTTGCATGGCTGGGAGTTCTTAAACTCCTCCATTGTGATTAATTCTCCAGGAAAGTGTGCCATAATCCTTATCTAGTTTCATGAATATCTCTGGTGGCAATGAAACATGTGTTCATGTGCTTTGTGTATACAACATGTCTCTGTTTTACCTGGCAGCTAATAAGGTTACAAATTAATTTAAATTATGCTGGTAGAGGTCAACCGAAATAATTTTTTTTTTTTGTAACCGCTTTTGTAATTTCAAGGTCATTTTAGTGTGTTTAACCTGAGTGTTACTTTATTTCAAGTGGCCATAACAAAACAGTTGGTTTTGTTAATCCTCCATTACGAGTATTATAAGCCTCCTTAACATAGCGCAAATATTTGTAAAAGCCAACCACGAAGTGCTCTCCTACTGGAGTTGTTTTTGATAATGAATACAGGAAGAATTCCTCTAATAATACGCTGTGCCCGAACTATTACGTTTTATTGTATAGAAAAAAAGAAGAAACAAAATTCTCTTTATGTACAGCAAATAATAATTTCTTCGTATGCACCGTGACGGTAATTTTTCTTTCTTTATTCCATTTCCCTCTTCTTTTTTATATAATTCTTCATAAAAAAATTCAATTTCAAACTCAACTCACTCACTGCTTTCACTTTATATTACAGCTTCACGTAACAGCTGATTAAGACTTCACAGATCAGATTTCAAATTTTATTTTCATTTTAATTTCTACGAGGATAATTTCCATTTGCAAGGATAAAGTTTTTCTATCTTATATCTCACCCTCTAAATACGGTACACTCTTCTAACAATGAAAACAGAAAAAATAGAAAAACAAAAACAAATTATAATAACACAGTAACACGTTAAACAAAAACAATAAAAAAAGGAAAGTTTATAAAAAATCTCAACAAATTATATCAACAAAGAGGAATGTACGTACATACGTACGTACGTAAAGAATGGTACGTTCCCTGATGATATATTTTCTAAAAAAAATTAGTTTCTCTCTCTCTCTCTTTCTCTATATCCTGGTTTTGAATTAATGCTGTTGGTGTTGGTGTCAGTGCTAGTGTAGTTGTTTTGATTATTACTGTGTGTATGTTTTTGTATGTGTGTGTTGTTATTATTAAAATAGAAAAAGTTTTTCCATTTTGCATTCGTTTATTGTCAATTGTAAGAGTCATGCCAAGGATAATAGAAACATATTGCAATACCAACAACTGTCAGGGAAGAGAGAGAGAGAGAGAGAGAGAGAGAGCGATAGAAGGAATATGATATAGAAGACAAATATAATGAAATGAAATTGTCTCTTTTTGTTGTAAGACACACAGAGAATTGAAATAAAAAAAATCTCCTTTTTTCTGGTTTTTCTTTAAAAGAAAAAAAAATTGTAAAATAATTGAGTGGAAACATAATAAAAGAGGAGAACACAAGTTATTAACAACAGGGATAATGAGTCTTCAATGTGGCATTTAAAAATAATTTATGAAAATTTATTAAACGTTGCCACCACAGGCGTAACATATGATCGGAATATAGTTTTGAAGGGGGGTTGACTTTTGAAAAATTATTACCTTCTACAGTTGTTGTAACGTTGTTACCACTTTCAAGCTGGCCATCGAGCGAAAATTTTTTCGAGACGCCGACCTATCCTGGGTAAATTAGTAGTCCTGCTCTACCGCTAGGCTCACTTGGCCCTCGATGGATAGAAGGCGCACCAACCAATTACTTGGACTTGGTCGTAACGTCATCCCGATCACATGCTTACAGGTCATTGTGTTATGGGAAGATACGGGGAAAGAATGTACTCCCATCTAACGACTTGTGCCATGGGTGTAGATCCGTTGATGAAGAGGAGACTGTTATCCACATTCTTTGCCAATGCCCATCTCTTGCGAGGTGCAGATATAGGTTATTTGACCTCCAATCCTTGACAGCTTGACGGTGCTATCATCCATGGATGTCAAGGATATTGCTTCGTTCATAAAACTTTCAGGCTGGTTTTCCAGCATGGGGGTGTCGTGCTTTAAATGTGCAGTGCTTTAAATGTGCAGCTCTGACCAACTTCTTCTTCTTCCCTGGTTTAGACGAACTTGGTCAGTACAGAGATTGCTTTCACCTGTGGCGTCACAACGGGCCGTTATGCATGCTGAAGTGAGCTTTTGGTATCAAAGCTACCACTCCAACCTACCAATTCTATTTTACTTGCAGAGTTTTTGCCAGAAATCTGCTGAGAGGCAGTCGCCAAAGGAAATATTTTTTTCATATTTTCGTTTTATTGTCAGACATGGGGTTTCAACCGTGGCCTCACGTCTAATAAGCCAATACACTACCTACTAGACTACGGCGGCTACAACTTCTTCGAAACTCTTTAAATTTCTTCACAACACTACCAAATCCTTGCCTTACCTTGTTTGAAAAGCGATCACTTTGTGAGCATCATTTCTTAAGTCAAATTTAACTATTTTTACTTATCCAATTAAAAAGAAATGCAGCAAATTGACTGGATTCTCTACTTTGTAAAGAAATCCCACGGAAATTCTAAAACATTCCAAGGTTATACTCAATTATGTCAACACCTTTAAAAGAAGCTTAAACTTCACTCCTTTCGCTTTCTCTCTCTCTCTCTCTCTCTCTGTGTTGATACAGTTCATACATATATTACTTTTTAGTCCTTTTACAGCGGAAGTACCCATGCATATATGCGTGTGGGTATGCTTTAAGTAAATGCTACGTTGTTTGCATATGTCTCTGTCATCTTAGGACCGCGTGATAATGCTGATGACACCACAAATTAACCAGTTTTTGATTACACACCAAAACATTAACCGTTATGCGGTAAATACAAATATAAATATGATGTTATTTTAACAACACACACAGGCACACATATACAAAAACCATAAAAAAAAGCCATACAGAGAGAGAGCGCATTAGAAGGTAAAGGACTTTATTAAAACATATTCAAAACATATGTATGTATGTATTTATATAAGCATATGTGTTTAGGGATACTGATAGGGTAGGGATAATGGAACAGGCAGCCAACGACAGAGAGAAAGAAGAAGAAGAGTGGGAGAGAGAAAGCAATTTGTGGTTAGCTTTTACAAATATTTGTGGTGTATTAAGGAGGCGTATAATACTAGTAATGGATGATTAGCAAAACGACTGGCTTATTATGGCCACTCGAAATAAAGTAACACTCAGGTTAAACACACTAAAATGACCTTGAAATTACAAAAGTGGTTACAAAAAAAAGTGATTTCGGTTGACCTTTACCAGCATAATTTAAATTAATTTGTAACCTTATTAGCTGCCAGGTAAAACGGAGACTTGCTGTATATACAAAGCACATGAGCACATGAGAGATATGCGTGAGACTGGGTAAGGATGATGGCACGCTTTCCTGTAAAGTTAGTCGAAGTGGAGGAGTTTAACAACTTCCAGCCATGCAAAGAAAAGTGAAAGCCTTAGGGATCAATCAAAGTAGTAGGGAAGTATCATCAAAGCAATGGTTTCCCATACTTGGCAATGTACTCTAGAAAAATCCTTCTGCAGAAAGTGTAAAGTGAACTGCATTGAACAATTCATTGCACAGCTAACTTAATTACTGCCTCAACTGGTCGTTACAGTTCTTCTGGTCAGGCCTACAACCTAGCTGCCTACATCAACTCTGTTCTGTGTATTAATTTTTATGCATGAGTGGTGGGACCTACAGTTCAATATCGACTCTGGGTGACAGATTTTTGTGAAACTTTTCATGACAATTTTATTTTATTTACCAGAAAACTGCTGATGGGAATCCGTGTACATACATAAATACATAATTGGCTACAACCCTTCAGTCAAGATTACGACCTAGCTTCTCACACCACTCATGTTGTGTGCCTTAATTTATACTTGAGTGGCAGCCCTGCAGTTTAACGTCGACTCCGAACGACTGATTTTTGAGAAACTTTTTCATGTCAGGTTTATTTACTCTCCGAGTTTTTGCCAGAAATCTGCTGAGAGGAAGTCGCCGAAGAAATATTTTTTTTTCATATTTCGTTTTGATGTCTGTCCTGAGGCTCGAACCCGGGCTTTACGTCTACTAAGCGAACACACTACCTACTAGACTGCGGCGACTAAGGAATCCGTGTGGAAAGAAATATTTTGAGCGAGATGTATAGGCTGGGGTTTGAACCACGGCCTCATATCTAACCAGCTAATACATTACCTTCCAGACTACGGCAACTTTTGCTAATACTTAGCATTAGAAGCTGAGATTTCTGGGCTGTCATGTTATCCCTATTCAATGAATGTTTTATATGTTAACGTAACAGCCGACTAAGTAATGAGTTTGATTCATTGAAAGTTTGGTATTCAGCACTTAATCAGCAGATCTAAAATGTTATGAATGGCCAACCGAATTTGATTCTTACTTAAGTTGGACTTTATGTGAATGGGAGAGCAAATCTAAATGCAAAATATGCTATACGGAGTCGAAACCATTGAATTGGTTAACACTATACTACAATGCATACCAAAACATTGTCAAAAATGTCTGTTACAACAGTTTGGACTGTCATTAGTTTGTTTTGCCTACTGGCATTCAATGTTCAATTTCATAGGTTCTCCTAACATAAATAAAATGCTCTCAGTATACTTGAATAATTACGAGATTATATGTATCGTGTATACAAAATGAAAAACAATATTCCACTGCGTTGCGCTCAACTGTCGTTAATTTCCCTCACGCCGAAGGTGGAATAGAGTGCTGCACACTCTTTAAAATTAAAATTTTTTTGAAATTTATTTCCATTCGCAGGCTTTACATTGCAAATTGGTGTATATTTCTTATATTCTTGTCATATACGAGGGTGGCATCACAAATGAATTTAACCGAAAAACACTCAGAATCCATCGAAGTAACGTGGGTATATGTGAAGTTGTCTACTTCTGGAATTGCCTTCGTAGCGTGTATAAATAATCTCCAGTACTGTAGCAGCAGTACCAATACATCGTTTGTTTGATACATGCACTTGAGTGCAGGCTTTGCTCTCCTCTACTCTGCTAACCAGTGTGAGTGAGGCAGATACTGTATTTTATTGTATTATTATTGTTATTAATGTTGTTATCATTGTTGTTTATTGTTGTTGTTGTTGTTATTTTAATTTATAACAACACAGTATTCACAATGATACGCCCTAAATAAACAATTAAGAATTGTTTTATAGAAAAAACCATGATAAACCTTTGTAAATGGTTGGTAACAATGGCAACAACAACAACAACAACAACAACCGGCGACGACAACTGGGCTAGCGATAGTAATTAAAATGTGAAAACAACATGAAAAACATGCCAACATTTTAAGACCAACAGGAGCCAGAGACAGCCGGAGTTATCAGAGCCATGGCCTTTAATATAGTATAGGCAGGCAGGCAGGTATAAATTATACGTAGAAAAGAAACGTAAAAGTGTGTGTGTGTGTGTGTGTGTGATTAAAATATTAAAACACAGTCACGGTAAGGCAAATTAAAATATTGAATTTTATTTCAGAAAAAAAAAAACAAAAAATTTGTTTCAAAAGTATAGCGGGCGGCATGCATCTTAAAAACAAAAATCCTGAATTTTTTTAAAATAAAATTTCTTTTAATTTTTTAATAAAAAAAGAACTCTCTCTCTCTTTTTCTCTCTTTCATGCACTTCTCTTAATCAGTGTTTCACACAAATAACACACTCGCACACAGTGATTGTAATGTCAATACAACAGCACCTACCATCAGCCAATTTGTTAAATTTTTTTTTATTTTTTTTCGTCTTCCCTTCCACTCCCGATTTTACTGCATGTGGTATCATGTTTATTTGTTTGTTTGTTTATTGAAAGGATATTTTATTTAAAAATACCTGGGCCTGAGCTATACGTACATTAACAGAGGCAAAATGTTGAATAAATCCTGCAGGTCCATAAAAGCATGTTCATGTGCGGGTTCTCTTGTGTTTTTTGCCCAAAAAAAGTAGGGAATTGATTGTATCCCCCTCCCCCATTTAAAGCAATAAAAAAACAAAAAACCCACAAAATACACTGGAATTGAATGCCTGAAACGGAAACAAAAAACTTTAAAGTCCAGTTAAATTTGCAACACAATACGTTCATGAGCACCGTATATGCGATAAAGAGAGGACCTTTACTATCGTTTCTTACTTGTTTACGTACTCAATTTGTCATTACAATGCTTTAGTCAGGATTATAACCTTGCTTCTCACACCACCCATGTTTTTTTTTTTGTTGAGCCAGATGTAGGAATCTTCTAAATACACTTTTGTTCCAACAAAAGATTGCACGATTCACCATCACTGGTGCCTACGTCTCCCTTCCTCCAGTCTTCGGAGTTCTAGCATAACTCCAGCCATTCTCTGACTATATTGGCTCCATAGATTCCTACAGTTCAACAGCTCTTCCATTAGCCGGTTTGGTCCTAAACTTGTTTCACCTAGCCATCTAAATCTGGGGCAGCATGTTAGAATATGCTCCGCATCTTCCTCCTCATCTACACAGTTTGGGCATATAGGGGAAGTGTTATGACAAAATCTGTGCAGGTACTTCCACCACCCATGTTGTGTGTGCGTTAATTTTATCAATGAGTGGTGACAGCTACAGTTTAACTTCAACTCCGAGCGATGAATTCTTCTCTAATAAGCTAACACACTACCTTCTAGACTTCGAAGTTTTCAAAGGCATTTAGTGTGGAACAAATAAACACGTTCTTTTTTGGGGGGGGGGGGGGGTTTAGCTTTATAAACGAAGTGTTGTGATCAATCAATTCTCTTCATAAAGAATTCAGTTCAGCAAAGCCTAGCAATACTGCAGAGCCTAGCAATATGCTGTCCCTAAACCGTATGGAAGCTACCCAGTTTAGCTGCGGCCACTGAAACATCTGTGCCTAGTAGAAGAATGAAAACTGTAAGCGATTTAACCAAGCTTGCTCCAGAAGACGGTATTAAATTTTAAATGAAAACCATCACTACAATTCTTCATTCTTTAATTTCTCATTTGGCTACGTGTATGTTCGTATGTGTAAGAGCATGGCATCCTGAGTAAATTATGATAAAGCCAGCCAGCCAGTATATGTATGTGAGTGTGTGTGTTTGTGTAATTGTTGTAAATGAACTTGAAGCCTTCATTTCAACTGTTTAATACGGATTGTTGTGCTTAAAAATCTCTTTCTATGGCTTTGTATTGCGTGCAGTGTATCGCTAGTGTGATAATTCGTTGTTTCTCTTTTAAATTGTTGTTGTTGTTGTAGGTATTGTTGTTGTTGTTATCCTTAATAATGTTGAAAATTTTATGATTATTGTTGTGTTTGTTTGCGCGTTTATTGATTGTCTTGTTGCTTCTCTTTATGTCTTTTGTGCTCTCTCCCCCGCTGTCTCCCTATCTCTTCTCTCTCTCTCTCTATCTCACTATCTGTTTGGTTGAAGCTTTTGTTGTTGTTGTTGTTGCATAAGCTGCATTAATAATTCATGTTGTTGCCATTATTATTTGCTTTCATTATGCGTGTGTGTGTGTGTGGAAAATATATTTTCCCATTGGATTTAATTATTTACTGACATGTATAGGCGAAGCGAAAACATACGCATGCATACACACTGGTTGCGAGAAGCGAGATAATAAATTATTGCATAGTTTGCGGCGTATATTTTTATGCTTGTATGAATGCATGTGTATGAGTGTGTTGGGTGGGTGGGTTTTCCTTTTTTGCATTTTTTTGTTGTTGTTGTTGTTGTTGCACTTTATAACAGAAGGACTTCACTGAACTCTGAACCAGAAAGAATTGACACCCACTTTATAAAGCCACAAAACAAAATATCGTTTCATGTTCTCCAGTTTCCCATTTGACACTTTCATTTTTATTTATTTCTGTTGCGGTTTCTTTGCTGCCTTTTTTCTTTTTTTTTCTTCTTAATTTCGTCTTATTTTATAGTTTCGTTTGCTGAAACACATTTTTAATTTTAATATGAACCATGTATACCAACTCACTGCCACAATGGCTTGTCGTGACTCAAGTTTAAATAGTTTGTACATGATTGCATAGACTATACCTGTAGCTTTTCAATTTAAATTGTGTGTGTACCTATTAAAACTATGCGAAAATTCATTATATTAATGGGACAAGGCATGTAAATTTATCGTGCTTAGGTGATAAAAAGAAAAACCGAAGGAATATGAACAAAATATTGATCATGTAAAGGTAACTGTAAGCAGGATCATATTTTGCCGTAAGTGAAATCTATGTATTGTCAACAGCGAGACTCAAATCGATTATAGCCAAGGTTTTGTTTCTATACTGCCATGCTCTGTGATGCTCAGGACAATTGTTGCATTTTGCTAACATATCCGATGGTAGTCTGTAAAGGATAGTAAACTATGCCCAAGATAATGTAGTTTTAAGAGTACCTGTTATCAACCCTAACGAACATATCACCCTTAATGTGAATAAAAATTCTTACATTAAACAATGAAACTTACAAAGATGAATTACACGGAAACTCTAAGTCTTTGTGCACTCAGCTCGTGGCTATACAGTCTCCTAATTTGGAAATTTGCCTACTGTCCTTAACCAGCTTCTAAGTTTAAGGGAGGAACAAGCCCCACGATGGTATGATTTTTATAAACACATGCTATCACCACCGGGGTCATCCAATTATGTGATCTGTAGATGTGATACGAATACTGAACATCCAAATATGAGAGGATTTTGTGCAACTGTACAATGCAATAACTCGTCCAGGACTCTGCAACATATTCTTGAAACTCCTGCACCACATTCGTGTATTCAAGTGCTATTATTAAGCATCAGGGAAATTCTGTCAAGAGGAAATGAATAATTTTCAAAAACAGAAGAAAGAATAGAACCATAAAAAACAGAAACGAAGGAACAATTGAAATGTTACAGCACAGTTGAGCATAGTAACCGGATTAAGTGCTTGGAAATAAACTAAACAAGGCATACTCCCAAAGCATTAGTACTGAAGATTCGAAAAAAGAAACGGTTTGATGACAATCGAGCCTTAAATCACGGCGATAGCTTAAGAGTAACAGCAGAGTAGCCAGCGAAATGGAGCTCACCAAACTTCGCTTGTAAAGATGTCTTCAAAAAAGCTGTTCTCTTCCATGCTAAATGCCTTGATTCTAATGCTATTTGCCGAATATTTCACTATAATCATCTTCGAGAAAAAGTTGTGATAGACGCTGACATATGAGTAGGCGGTATGATGTCAGTCTTTCTTTTTAATTGAGTACTCAAGGTAGTTAAGAAAAAACCTAAGGCTCATAGGACAGGAATATCCCCCGAGGGATTATAGGCCACATTTATGGATTTCGACAAATACGGATGAATGCTGTCTCCTCATAAACATGCCAATTAAATTGATGCAACAAAGTGACAAGAACCCATGTTGGATTGAAAACCAACATCAAACACTTGAAATATCTGGTTATCCATTTCGTGGTTTCAAAAGTAAACGTAAACAAAACACATATAAAATATTTTTTTCATGATATTTCTTTTTTATTGTCAAGTTTGAACGTTGACATTGTGTGTGAAACACTACATCATTTAAATGACCTCCACGCGAAGTGTTGCAAGCATTGATTCTTTTGAGGTAATTTTCGACCACTTTTTGATACATATTGGGCGGTATCTCAGCCATAACTTGACGAATGTTGGTTTATAAGTGCTCAAGAGTTGAAGGTTTATCTGCATAAACACGGTCTTTCGCGTAGCCCCACAAAAAAGTCTAATGGTGTCAAATCGCATGATCTTGGTGGCCAGTTGATATCGCCACGACGAGAAATTACGCGGCCAGGAAATGTCTCTTGCAATAAAGCCATATTCGCTCGAGTTGTGTGGCATGTGGCACCGTCTTGTTGAAACCACATATTCTCCAAGTCGTATTCTTCAATAGCAGTAAAAAAAAAAGTCTGTTATCGTATGACCATAACGCTCCGAATTGACGGTGACAGTCGTTCCATCGTCGTTTTCGGAGAAGTAAGGTCCAATCACACCTTCGGACCAAAGAGCGCACCAAACAGTGACTTTTTCTGGATGTAATGGCCTCTCTTCAATTACTTGAGGATTCTCAGAACCACAAATACGACAATTTGTTTATTAACATACCCACCGAGTGTAAAATGTGCTTCATCGCTGAAGAAAATTTTGTTCGAAAAATTGCCGTCCACCGCCAATCACCATTTTTGTAGTAGGTTTTGATAATTTTTATGCGTTGTGTGATAGTTCAGCGATCCATTTTCGTCAATGTCAGACTTTCAACTGAAAAGAAAAAAATTGGTTTCACAACTTAGTTTGACAGATGTCGAATTCTAGTCCCATACTTTTGAAACCACGAAATGGATAGCCCTTTAGTTACGTATAAACGCAGCAAATATTGATTTCTTCCTCATACCAAATAATGTGTTCTCAGAAGTTTGCTGTTCACACAATAATTGTCTTCTGCTGACATTTTATTTCAATTAGTTTTTCATTTTTCTTGAAAATTTAAATCAATTTTATAAGAATTTTTTTGTATTTGTTGTACGAATTTGATTAAATGCTTTGGGGGAAATGCCAACGAAAATTTCATTATTGCCAGTCATATGCAATGACCCTGTCAAATATGCAATTCTACTGAGAAATTGTGTTAAAAACCATTGACATACGAGTAATATCCTGTCAAAATATACGCTAAACATGCTTATATGTACATGCATAGACACATGCAAAAGCAATAATAAAAATAACAGTGAAACAATGGCAACACTAACCATAACAACCATTAGAGTGAAAACAACGGGAAACTTCGTTGTTATTGTACACAATACATACATACACATTAGAAGAGTGTAATAGAAAAATGGTGAAAGAAAGTATTCAAGAGAGAGAGAAGAGAGAAAATAGAGGACATAGTAAATAATGATTTGTCATTGAATTTATGCTTTCAACATAAAACCATAAAGCAACAACAAGCAATATAATGAAAAGTGAAAATACAAACAAGATTTTTTAGCATTTACACATACACTAACACAAACACATCTTTTACAAAACACTCTCCTAAAAGCAAATGAGCAACATTGAGCCACAACAACTGTGCGGAGAAGGAAAAAAAGTCAACCGCCATGATAAACAATTCAACACAAACATGCGTTTTCAAAACAGTGTTTTTTATTTTGTACGTTATTGTTGTTGTTGTTGTTAAAATAGTATACAACACAGCCAGGCATTTAAAAGAAACAGTGAAAGGGCGAGGGAAAGCACATACATTAGATATTGAATGGAAATTTCAGAAATAAATGAATGAATAGCGACACAGAGTGATAAGTTTGGTTTGGCAACAGGCTACAGCAACAGCAACTACGTCAGAGAAAAATAACAACCACATATGCAAGAGTGCATACATGCAAATGCATGTGTATGAGTTGAGGATGGAAAATAATTTAAAATGAGCAACGCATACATACAACAAAACAGGAACAGAAGAGAGCCAGAAGAGAGAGAGAGAGAGAGAGGGAGCGAGAGAGTGAGAGAGAGAGAGGGAGAATAGACGTAGTGTTTAAAACAAAATTAAACCAGCAATTCTATATTCTGAAGCATAAGAAGACACAACTATTGTGTCACGTTGTTGTGCGAGTGACACAATTTTATAATTTTTTTTCCGGTGAATGTTTTTCATTTCAAAATTAATGAAAATTTAAGAGAAAACAAATACAAATAAAAGGTTATACGTATCGTATACTGGAGCCATGTCTTGAAATATTTCTTTCATATTGGTGTGAGAGTAAGCCATACTTTGGTTAGAAGTCAACTCAATTTTTCTTTCACAGCCAAATTTCTACGAATTATATTCGATTTTAAACTCTTATGTTTACAGGCTATTCGTGAAAGATGGGACGCTCAAAGCTGTTATCACATCTTGGCTGCACTAGGCTTTCGTCCCATAAGAAACAGTGGCGAAATATTGTAACTGCAAGCATTTAAACGGATTGAGACAGACAATTTATTGAGCATTACAGTAATCATTCACGAAAGCATTTTATAACATGTTGGATTAGGCCAAATCATGGACTACTGGAATGTGAAATCAAATGCTTCAATCAAATGCTTCGTCAAATGCTCAGGAACTACCTACAGAACTTTGGAAATTGTATAGCAAGGCCCCTCCATTTTAAATGCTTGGCAATGACCTATTTACATTGAGTACAGAATATTCCTTGAGAATACAAAGCACTGATGCTCTTGAATAGCCTAATTAATGAATTTCAAATGAAATCGCCATAGTTTGCACGTAGAGCATGTGGTTCAAAACACAGCTTAGACATTTCGAATACAATGAAACATGAAAAAAATATTTGTTTCGGTGACATAATCTTGCTCTTCTCTTCACATAAAAACTCTGCATGTGATGAGTTATTCTGTTGCTCAAAGTCTTCGTTAAACTGTTAGTTCCGCTACTCATGTTATAAATTAATACACACAACATGGGTGGTGTTTGAAGCTAGGTTGTAATCCTGACTAAATGGTTGTAATGATCACACTATCAGTGATTCACAAACTTTCATAATGATTTCATGTAACAGTTATTGTTTAATTTCAATTACAACTGGCAAGTATTTGTTGTTGTTGGTATTTTCTTTGTTTTTTGCTTTCTCTTTCTCTCTGTCTTTAATAAAACAAATTAAAATATTTACCGTAAAGTTATGCATGCGTTGTGTGTACAATTCAAAGAATAATTTTCCGTATAAGGTCTCAAAGAGGAAATATTAAAATTAAAATTTTTACAAACATACACACATGCACATGCACCTACACATACACACAAATATTCATAACAGCTGTCAATTTAAAACCCGAAGGCTTTTCATGTTTTTCTAACGAAAAAAAATGCAGAAAATAATTGCAAATAAAAGCAGAGTGCTTCACGTACAACCACAAGTAAGTCGTAGTATGAGTGAGTGTGTGTATGTGTTCATTATGCATTACACTCACCAGTCAAAAAGAAGCTTAAGAAGAGAAAGAAAGAGAGAGACAGAAAGAGAGAAAAGAAGTAGCTGCATATACAATATTGTTTCTGTAATTGTTGTATAAGCCAGTGTATGTGTGTGTGTGTGCATGTATGTATGCATGGATTTGTTTATATTTGTTGGCATGCAATTAAGAAAATTAAATTGAATTTTCTCTTCCTATCTTCTCAACTCTCTCTTGCATTTGCTGCTGTTTCTTATTTTTTTGATTTTTATTTATTTTTTTCCTTTCTTGTTTTATTTGTTATTTTAGCTATTTCTGCTACTGCTGCTGTTACCTTTGTTGTTGTTGTTGTTTAATTAGAAAAAAAAAAAAAAAAACAATCAATTCCATTGAATTGCAACAATTTTAAACTTATTGTTGGGTTGGCATCTTTTTAAGCTCATTCTTTGCGTTCTTCATTTAAACTTAAGGGATACCATTAATACGCATGATCTAAGACTATCTCTCTTCCTTATAAAAGCCTTCAATAGGCAGTAGGTCTGCTGCTATTCTATCCAAGAATGTTTACTTTACAAGAGAGTTTACTGTCACTGTTCACAATTATATGTAAACAACAACAATTGCTTTTTTATTCCTCTGTTTACACCTTTTGCATAAACAATAACAATTACTAGTCAATTATTCGACAGATCTTTGTAACAGAGATCTTCAAACCATGATTACTCTCTTCAAACATAACGTATTTTCACACAAGACTGACTAAGCTTTTACTAACTCCCTCGTCTGCTTTGCCTGGCAGAGTAAACAGTCTGATCAATGTTCTTGAATGCGAATGTTCGTGGCTTCGCCTTCTTGAGATCTCTATAAATGTAAACGTCGTTTTTTTACGTTCATTATTGTTGCTTGTTTACATTTATTCTTGTAGTGTTGTTTGTGTATTTTTGTGTCATTGTTTACCATTTTTTTCATGCTGGTGTTTGTTGCAACATTAAGCAGTACGATAATTTGTAAACAGGTTTGTTTACTGCATTGTTTTGCTTTTGTAGCTTTTGTCTATAATTTTAATGTTAAGCGATGTCAAAGCAAAACACGAGTATCTAGATTTTCCATTTTCGTAACAATACTTATACATCAAGTAACCATCGCACTTTACATAAGCTTGCGTTCAGCCAGCTCTGCTCTATTCTATTCTATTCTATTCTATTCTATTCTATTCTATTCTATTCTATTCTATTCTATTCTATTCTATTCTATTCTATTCTATTCTATTCTATTCTATTCTATTCTATTCTATTCTATTCTATTCTATTCTATTCTATTCTATTCTATTCTATTCTATTCTATTCTATTCTATTCTATTCTATTCTATTCTATTCTATTCTATTCTATTCTATTCTATTCTATTCTATTCTATTCTATTCTATTCTATTCTATTCTATTCTATTCTATTCTATTCTATTCTATTCTATTCTATTCTATTCTATTCTATTCTATTCTATTCTATTCTATTCTATTCTATTCTATTCTATTCTATTCTATTCTATTCTATTCTATTCTATTCTATTCTATTCTATTCTATTCTATTCTATTCTATTCTATTCTATTCTATTCTATTCTATTCTATTCTATTCTATTCTATTCTATTCTATTCTATTCTATTCTATTCTATTCTATTCTATTCTATTCTATTCTATTCTATTCTATTCTATTCTATTCTATTCTATTCTATTCTATTCTATTCTATTCTATTCTATTCTATTCTATTCTATTCTATTCTATTCTATTCTATTCTATTCTATTCTATTCTATTCTATTCTATTCTATTCTATTCTATTCTATTCTATTCTATTCTATTCTATTCTATTCTATTCTATTCTATTCTATTCTATTCTATTCTATTCTATTCTATTCTATTCTATTCTATTCTATTCTATTCTATTCTATTCTATTCTATTCTATTCTATTCTATTCTATTCTATTCTATTCTATTCTATTCTATTCTATTCTATTCTATTCTATTCTATTCTATTCTATTCTATTCTATTCTATTCTATTCTATTCTATTCTATTCTATTCTATTCTATTCTATTCTATTCTATTCTATTCTATTCTATTCTATTCTATTCTATTCGATTCTATTCGATTCTATTCGATTCTATTCGATTCTATTCGATTCTATTCGATTCTATTCGATTCTATTCGATTCTATTCGATTCTATTCGATTCTATTCGATTCTATTCGATTCTATTCGATTCTATTCGATTCTATTCGATTCTATTCGATTCTATTCGATTCTATTCGATTCTATTCGATTCTATTCGATTCTATTCGATTCTATTCTATTCTATTCTATTCTATTCTATTCTATTCTATTCTATTCTATTCTATTCTATTCTATTCTATTCTATTCTATTCTATTCTATTCAATTCTATTCTATTCTATTCTATTCTATTCTATTCTATTCTATTCTATTCTATTCTATTCTATTCTATTCTATTCTATTCTATTCTATTCTATTCTATTCTATTCTATTCTATTCTATTCTATTCTATTCCATTCTATTCTATTCTATTCTATTCTATTCTATTCTATTCTATTCTATTCTATTCTATTCTATTCTATTCTATTCTATTCTATTCTATTCTATTCTATTCTATTCTATTCTATTCTATTCTATTCTATTCTATTCTATTCTATTCTATTCTATTCTATTCTATTCTATTCTATTCTATTCTATTCTATTCTATTCTATTCTATTCTATTCTATTCTATTCTATTCTATTCTATTCTATTCTATTCTATTCTATTCTATTCTATTCTATTCTATTCTATTCTATTCTATTCTATTCTATTCTATTCTATTCTATTCTATTCTATTCTATTCTATTCTATTCTATTCTATTCTATTCTATTCTATTCTATTCTATTCTATTCTATTCTATTCTATTCTATTCTATTCTATTCTATTCTATTCTATTCTATTCTATTCTATTCTATTCTATTCTATTCTATTCTATTCTATTCTATTCTATTCTATTCTATTCTATTCTATTCTATTCTATTCTATTCTATTCTATTCTATTCTATTCTATTCTATTCTATTCTATTCTATTCTATTCTATTCTATTCTATTCTATTCTATTCTATTCTATTCTATTCTATTCTATTCTATTCTATTCTATTCTATTCTATTCTATTCTATTCTATTCTATTCTATTCTATTCTATTCTATTCTATTCTATTCAAGAATGAAAATTATTCCAAACAGTGACCACTGATCACTAAGAGAGTTTACTAACCCTTTCGACCAATTCGTCCAGAACACTGTTTCCGGTGAAGCCCTGTTATATCTCGCAGAAATAGATGACTTTAATGAATAAACTTGAACTTTGCAAGTGAATCTAGGCAGTTTCGGGGAATATTCCATAGTCTCGACTAATATTTCATGTTCAAGCTTTCAACATTAATCGTTTTCTGATACAATTTCTAGTCGTTGTTAAGTACTATTTTCTAAGGATTTGGAGCAGTATTTGACTTCGTATTCCTATAGTCTCTGCTTGAGATAATGAGGCGTTCAATTAGCTACTCAGATAGTTAGTTGTAGACATCATAAAATCAGTCATTATCAAGAACTTAGAGTCCAGAACAGTACCATGCCCAAAGCACAACATAGGCTAACAAGCTTCCCAGTCAGCCTATTCGTTGACTCGTGGCAAGTTTATTTGTTCGCAAAATTTTTGTCAGAAGACTGTATTCTGTTTAACATATCTGAGCTAGGATTTGACCCTACTACTACTACCTACCTAATAACGCACTAAACTACAAATAAATTTGAAAACCAGGCACCCTATTTAAATTATTATGGTCTAGGGGCTACAGCAGAATATTGAATTGAATACATAAAGGCAACAAACATTGAAAAAACTTAACACTGTTCAACTTTTAGCCTGCAACACTTTTCGAGTACAATTTCACTGTAATTTTGTAGTGAATTTTTAAGTTTTTTTTCTCACACTGCCATTGCTGTTGTTGTTATACTCGTAAATTTCTCTCGAATGTCTTGTCCTCGTTAACGTTATTACTTGGTTGTCGTTATGCATTTAGTGTCACTTACGTTACCAGTCTAAATAAGAAGCCTGACGTTTGCCTTTCCAACAGCCAAACCTTCACCACCACCCCTCTACGCTTTTTCATTTCCATTTTTGGTAATTTAGTTTCAGTATTTGACTGACATTTGCTGTTTGGCTGTTCAGAACAAAAAAGCAAAAAACGAAATCGACAAAAAAAGTAAAGAAAAGTTTACAAAAAACTGGTTTTTTTGTTTGCGATTTGTAACTGTACTCCAGTAATTTGTCACATTGGCTGAGTTTCATTTGAAAGTTTTTGCAGTTCTCTTCTCTCGTTCGTTCACTTTATGCTGCCCCTCTACGTATTGGTTCGCTGATTTTGTTTTGCTAAAAGAAAAGCCAAATGCCCTGATTTACGTTCAAGTGAGTTGAAAATGTTAAATTTTGTTCTTTTCCCTGTTGGTGAAGTGACATTTTCATGTTCAATTAGGGTTAGGTTCAATATGTTAAAGACAAGTTCTGGGCTTAATAAAATCGTGGCATTGTTTTGGATCAGCGTTGTAAGCGAAACATGATCACTTTTGAAAAGAACGAAGATGGCAATACTTTACACCATAAATATAATGTTTACTTCACCCAAGCCCCTAGTGACTAGGCAAGTAAACCAAAGGCTTCTGCGGTATTTTATGAGTTTTATTTTATGAGTTTAAGAATTGTAGAGCTTTCTTGTTAATTTCATTCCATTCCTAAGAATGGGCGATATAAAATAGTGCAGCAACTGCAACGCTATAGCTTTCTTATCAGTTGTTATGAATTTTATTACACGATCCCTTTACTATTCAGATTGAACTTCTTGCGTATTGGCTACAACAATCGATGGCAGCTTTTCCCCGATTTGGTCCTTCTAACGAAGGCCAACTTCCAGTAATACCCGCTTCAAATAGCCGTCTCGCCGGATCATCCTCTTCCATCCAAACGACATGGTCGATTCAGTGGAGCCATTGGATGTTAATGCACTGCACAACGTCCACGTCATTGACAATCTCATACAGCTCATTGTTGGATTGAATGTGGAAATCATCGCCAACTCGCACTGGACCAAAGATCTTATGTAATACTTTACTTTCGAATACTCTAAGGGCTGCTACATCGGTATTTGATAGTGTCCTTGGTAACTTCGAGAATCTCTTACTGTATCTATGTAGTTTTGTTATGGTAGTTCGGTTTTTGTTTATCCTTATTCTCATAACACCATTGTTGGTTTGTTATTGTAATTTTTTATTATCATTTCATCTATATTGCTTGTTTTTCTTACACATTTTCGTAGCAATGACAACTTATTGATCGACTGTCTCAGGTTCTAGAATGATAAGTTTAGTATCCGTGATTGTCTAGAAACAAAAACGTTTGTGAACATGCCTTTGCTGGTGTTGCCTGATCATATATAAGGCGTGACTAGCTGAATGAATTATTTTGAAAACAGGGTTTTGCTTTCCTCCATATTCGAGCTTAGATTACGCGGGCTCCTCAACAACTACTCATAGCATAGTTTGGTTCAATCAAACATGCGGTTGTAATAGCATTGTTTCTACTATTGTAACTGTTTTCTTCGAGTACTTGTCTCCCTAATTGCTCTTTATTTTCTCTCACCCTCTCTTTTGTCTCTCTTTTGAAAAACATTTAATATTCTTTTCTTATCATATTTCCTTTATCTTCCACTCTCCCACTCTCTTTCTCTCTCTCTCTGTGTCTCTAATAATTTAAGATTTACTGGGCATAGTTTTTATGATTTTTATCAACGATAAAACTGGTGACATAAATAGGGACGTAGGCAAGAATAATGAGTGTTCCAAAGAGCACATAAAAAACCGTAAGAGAGATGGAAAAAAGAAGAAGAAGAAGAAGAAGAGATTCAATAATAAATATTTAATATCTCGTAAAGAGATCTCCTTATAGTCCAAAGTCCTTAGTAAAATAAATTGTTTAAATTATATTTTATGGATGCCATATAAATGCCGTAATTTCTCGACCAGTGTGTACTTAAAAAAGTGAAGAGTAAAATAATAGCAGTTAAGAGGCACGTATCAAAATGTTTGAGATCACTTGGAAGTAGGAAAGCAACTATCTCTTGGCAGACTTGGATATCAGATAGGATTGTAAAAGTGGCTTGCAAATTAGAAGATAGATACACTTGTTATATCATAATCTTTAAATGTCCTTAATAATAGCACCAACCGGAGTTTCTGATAAGGCCAGTTAGTTTCCTAATGTTTATTCTTAACAGGTTAGATCGATCATCAGTATTGCAACAACCCAGGTACTTCTTTCTCCTACGATAGATACCCAAAAGGTAGCCAATTGGTTTCTCCTCTTTCTTGTCTTTACAGCTTCTGCACGAGTCCTTTTCCCAGAAGGCATATGACCAAGATCAATGCATCTCACATAAGTACCTAATAAGGACTGCGATATTTGTGTTAAGTGTTATACTTTGGGGTTTAAACAGACCTACGGTGGGCCCTTCATCTAGCCTTGCCATAGACTCTGTATAATATTTGCTGCTGAAGTTCTTATAAATTATCTTCAATAGGTGTACCGTCTCTTATCAATTTGATTCTCACTATACCAGCTATGTAGAACCAAACAGTAACCCTAGACTCGAGACGCCAAATTCTTAGCAACAAGCCGTAACAATAGAGATCAATGAAAGCCATTTTAATTCTTTTTGGTATATTCAGCTTCCTATCCATAGTTGTGGATCTAAATTGTTCAAATCTTTGTTGTCCTTTAGACAGTTTATGGTCTCGATAATTTTCAGAATAACGGGAGAACCCATCAATCATCATCAATCTTGTTTGGCCATGTACGTACGTAACCAATCTCTCGGCATTAGAGAGACGAGTAAAACTTCCAACGGATCTGCTTTGAATGTGGTTTGATCACAGATTCACTGTGTCTTGTTTTATACCCAAGTTAGTTGTCGTCAGCTATTTTGCTCTCTACTTTCTAGACTTACAATTCTTGGTTCTTCTATATTTCTCTTGCACTGTCCGTTCTAATTTACTTGTTTAGCAATTTTTTTATACTGGTGTTTGTTGGTATAGTTTTGTTTACTTGTTTATCATGTAAACAGGTTCATTGTTTTTGTTTTTGTAGCTTTTGTTTATAATTTTAATGTTAAAAGATGTAAAAGCAACACACCAGTATCTAGATTTTTCCATTTTCGTAACAGTATTTACTTGTAAGGGAATTATTTTTTAATTTATTTTTTTAAAAACCAACATTTCTTAAAAACTTTGCTGTTATTTTGTACATCATTGTCCAAAAAAAGTAAAAAAAGTGGAACCTTTCGATAAATGCCCCATCAAATAAAATCTCTATCACTCGCTCTCTCTTTCTCCGTCACCTAGATTTTTCTTCCCCTATAGACATCTAGAAAAAGAACAACAAAGAAGAGGAGGAGAGCATAGGACAAATAATAAAATCAACTTTTAATACAAAAAAACAAGAACGAAGGAAAAAAGTCGTTTTTCAGTAGACAACAGAACCAAAGATAATGTAAGGAAAACCATCATAAAGTGGCACATAAGAAGGCAAAAACAAAAAAAAAACGATACCCATTGAAATCCACATTAAGTCGCTTATGAATATCAAAAAAAAAAAAAAAAAAGGAAAAAAGAGAAACGAAGGAAAAAATAAGAAAAAAATAAAGGAAAATTACCAAAAAATTATAGCACAGATGATGCCACACATGTATGTATGTGCGTGAGTATAGTTAATATAAATGTAATGAGAATGTGTGTTAATGTCAGAGTTGTATTCGTATTCAATACATGAACATGAGCTGGTGACAGCATAAACTTAACGATGAGCGTGTAATAAAATGTCAATTGAATGATTTTTGTTTGTCAGTAGCTACTAGGTGGTGCATTAAGGTGGCTAGTTTTCACAATACCTTGGCCACCCCTCTAGGTACATAATGTCGTTATGAAACTACTTGGTATTGTTATGACAATCACTCTCTTCCTGTGGGTAATGATCCCTCTCTTCTAGACAGCTTACTAGGTCAGTGATTTATGGCCTCCGCCTCTAGCATCCCGAACAAAATCGTATATGAAAAAAATTTCTTACGTCGACTTTCTCCCAGCAGTCTTCTGGCGAAAACTCTGAGAATTAATACAAATGCCATGAAAAGTCTCTCAAAAAATCTGTCTTTTGGAGTCGATGTTGAACTGTCGCATGACAGATAAGATAAGGTGCTCTGCGTTAAGAGTCTCTCTAATCAGGCTTTACCATTGCAGGAACAGAATTCCAGCAAAGATAGAGGATGTTTAGCAATGGTAGATGGACACATGCTCTCCTACACCTTGCGTAAAAAATGTGAATTAAAAAACCAAACAGCGATTTTTAGATACTGCTGACAAGCTGATAAGTAGTGCTGAATACGAGACAGGATAACTGCTCGTCAGAGGAGTTTTGCATAGGTCAGCACACTCCAGAGAATAATAAATCAATTGATACTGTACTTGCTTCAAGATGTCTAGGAGACAGTTGGCACTTTTTCGCGTATTGTAAGTCAATTCTACTGGTCAACGTAGTATAGCAGGTAACCTGTCGACAAGACCTACTATTTAAAACTGGAGATCAGAGATCTTAAAAAAAGTATGAAACAAAATTACTTTTACGATCCCATCTCAGCAGATTTAACATGATTCGGGATATTACATTTGAAATTATCGTTGCTTTCCTGCAAACTAAGTCCAAGTGAGACGTGATACTTTAACATTTACGCTTAGTTTACATGGCTCCCACTGAACTCGATGTTCAGCGGTTTCCTGTTTCGTTTCTGTTTGATGACGAACCGAACGATACCAGGGTTAGGCAAGCACGATTTTCAATTTTGCCAAGTTAGATCCATTGGTAACATCCAGGGAAGTCCTAATATTTCTCCTGGAATGCCTTTGAAGGACTGCATTGCTGTAGTCATATAGGCTGCATGGCCTCTTCAATAACTGCTAGCAGTAGGTTATGTATTGCCTAACTGAAGATAATTGCCTGTAGTATTCGAAGGACAGAAAGAGTCACTGCTACCTACGAGGTTGCGTTTAAAAATTATAGTTTTTAATTTAAGTTTCCGACTACACTTCTGGTCCTTAATAGCTAGGTTTATCCGTGGCAAGTGCCAACGGCTGTTAGCAAAAGTGTGCTTGTCTAGCGCACTCAATAAACACTTTACAAAATCCAATCCTTGAATGATTTGCCCTTGAATTTATTTATTTTCTTACCATATCGCATATGTATGGGGGCGGAATAATAAAGTTTAATGTTGTAAACGTACATTCACTCGCACTTCATCCTTTTCCATCCATCGCTTCATAATACTGTGTTATGATGGTGGTTTACTCCTTCCCATCGAGAGAACGTTTACAAGCATTAAACACTTAATGAACCTGAAAATTACGCAAATCAAAATCAATGCCTTTCTCTCTCTCTCTCTATCTCTCTGCTTTTGATAAACTTTATGTATTGCCAAGAGAACGAAATGCTGGCAAGAAAGAAAGAAAAAAAAATGAAAAATAAAATGAAAATGAAAATAAATCGAGATACGGTTTTTGTGTTGCTTTATGCGACACACGTTTTCTTTTTAATGTTGCATATAAATATTGCGGATGAAGGTCTATTTAGTGAAAGACCAATGGGTTTTTGGGTAAAAATATTTTCCTTTTTCCATTGCCCTTCGCCACCTTTACGATCTAAATAATGGCAGAGGTGTTTTTTTTTTATCGATTTTCATTGTTTAAATACAGTGGTTGAGTACAGTGAATACAATGTGGAGATATTTTTGGAGATTTAAATGTCCTTCTAGGAAGGCTAACATTTTTAAGATATGTATTGCAGTTACCCGGTTGTACACAGCAACCTAATGGTCACATCTTCTCATCAGACTTTGTAGAGCAAATCAGTTGGATGAGCAATGATTACACGGGTGTCTGTGTACTGGGGCTGGCGTTGAAATCTAAAAAAATTTCCAAAAATGGTAGGAGAAAACAATATCAATCGAGGAATAGTATAGAAAATGTAAAAGGTAAGAAGGAAAATATGGTATTGGATTGAGTACCGCACAATCAACCAACAGAGATCTGTAGACAGGCACACACAAGATCGTAAGCAAGACTGAAATACACATGAAGGCTTTCAATAGAAAAATCCATACAACAACTCGGCTTCGATGAATGCTAGTAAATGTTGATATGTTGTTGAGAACTTTTTCAAACATAAAAAATAAGAGTTGTAGTGCAATTGTAAGGTAACAAACCCTTCTTGAAGTGTGACGTCCAACTGTGGACAGAGGTTATGCGCATTCTGATTCCATAAACCAATAGCCAATCCAAGGAATAAGCAGCCCCTATAGGAAACCATTCCGACTTCAAAACCATTCATTCTGTTGCAGTAATATGCCTTCTAGAAAGTTTTGTCCAATATGGCAACAAATAAGAGTATGAGAACATGCCAATTGACGCCTGACAGCTGCTCAACTTGCCTGTCCACCGCTAATGACACTGATATCTGTAGTACACGTTCGTCGAACGTGTGCACCGGAAAGTTTTATTTCGAAACGATGTCGTTAGTTGATGATATCAAGTTCAAGTTCTTAAATTTCACCTACACTTTCTATGTATGATGACTTTCTCTACCCTCTTCATTACGATAACTTTTGAGTTTGGGCTTCAAAATAATCATGAGAGATACTTCCAATCACAAATAAGAATAGTAAGACATCGTTTTTGTACGGAAATTTAAAGCAGAGATAACAGGATAACAGACACACTACACTCTCATCTCCACGCTAAACTTGGCCGCTGTAAATCAAGTTAGGCTTTATTACTAACAATGGATAATGTCTGGTTGAAGTAGCAGAGGCTTTTCAAGGGTTAAAGTTACTTCCTTTACCCTATGGGTCATGTTTTTCCTCCTGTGCGGTTCAAAATAAACTCCAAATGTTTTACACTCAGGCATAAAAAAACTGTTAACGCCATCGGCAATTGAATGGTAGACATTCTTGTCTCGTCTATTGCAAGACATTAATTTCGATTTGCGAGGACCTGTGAAGCCTGCACCACAAGACAAGGACTAAAAATCGAGAGATTAAAGTCAACACAAAGCGTATGGAGGCGCAACCTCAATACTGAAATAACCCAAGAATAACGAATGGAATCAACGAAAAATCTTTAAAAAAAAAAGTAAAAACAATCGCGGTTTCATAACGCCTCCAACCCACTGTGCTTCGGCCGCTGTTTGCCTTCTATGCTTGCTTGTAAGTATTTCAAGTAGTTGAACGTAATTTGATAACCTTTTTACAACAACAAAAAATCCATAAAAATCTTAAGACTAACTCAGTCTGTTACTCTTATTACATACTCTTCATTCATGGCATATTAAGTGGTGTTTATTTACTCATTCTCTCTCTCTCACTCTCCACTTCAAGGATTTTAATGTAGTGGTCGTGTGTGTGTTCTTAACATTCATCGATTCGTTCATTTTGTATCATTTTGTAACGTATTATTTTTAGGAATATTGGCATCATGACAACCGGAAATGTATAACAAATTACAATAACAACAACAACTACAAGAGCAACAGCTATAGCAATAACAACTAAACAAACAGTGACATACGAAAATTAACCCAAAGAATGATTAGAAAGGATAGACAGAATGGAAAGAATGACAAAAAAACAAAAAGGCTTTTATCTTAAAATAATTTAAGCAAATACATACGCTCACACATACACACATGCTCACATACATATATACGCTTTTAAAGCTACTCAATTGGATTTGCTGCTATACACACCTGAGTAACCATATAAAACAGCTCCCCCAAAATAGATGAAATTTTTCCACCAGTGAAGCCTAGAAATATACATGCATGTGTGGGTGTGTATGTGTAGGTTATGTATGTGTTTGTTAATGTATTAGAATTTCATATTGCAAATGCTTATAAATTTGTATCCTTTTTTTCTATCATCAAAAACGAAATTTAAGCCTTTTTTTGTCCCCCCTCTCCCAACTACTCTCTCTCTCTCTCTCGCTCTCTCTTTAGAAACCAAATTTAATGATTATTAAACGTTGTACACACAAAGCGAAAGCAGGAGAGAGAAGGGGGCAGAGAAGTGTATCTAAATTTACGCACAAATAGCTGGTAAATGTAAAAATCCAAAAACAAAAAAAAATGTAAAGGAATGTTCAGATATTTTCAGATACGTTTTCAAAATACGTACCTAATACGCCATTCACATACGATAGAAGGCACGCATGAGAGCGTATGTGCGTTCCTACGAGGCATGCCAAAATGTATGCATAAATCGAAAAAGGAGGAGGGAAAGGACAAGGAGCGGCGTAAATTTCATATGTGTGTTTGTGTGTGTATGTGTGTATTTTAAGCCTTACAGTAACAATATCTATTCATTATAAAAATATTTGTTTAGGATTCCTTGAGTGCTGCGTGTGTTTTCTTTTAACATTTTTCCCCTGTTTATTGATGTTATTGTTTGGCATTTATTTCCCTCTTTTTTTTTTTCTTTGTCTATAATAATAACAACAAAAACAACATCAATATGTATAGCTTAGCATTGGCAAATATCGCATCATATCAATAAATAATAAATAGGGTGTCACAGGCTAAGATTTTGGATCTAAACGAACACTCTGTGCAATCTCTTGCAAAGAATTGTTGGAGTCTATAAAGGTTAGATTAGATTAGATGACGGAACCTCTCAGATTTCCTCAACTCGGGAATGAAAAATTCAATATAGGAAATCAAACGAATGCCGAAAAAATCCCTTTGTGAAGGTGATTTTTATTTTGCAAAAATCACGCGAAGAGGCTTCTAACGAAAGGGTACATCCACCTACGAGATGATCCACGACCAGATAATAAATGTCGAGACGTAAAGCAAAAAAGAAGTCCTTACTCCTTCCTGGATTAAGAACTGGCCTACTACTACTGGTTCAACTTATATTCTCCCATGTGTTAGTCAAGGATATACCTATGAGCGGATAACATATGGGGCCTTCCAGTGTTATGCCCAATCTGATCAGTACGTTCGCAACACAGTCTCTTTCTTTCTCTTTCTTCCATCTGTCACTTTCTAAGACAACTTTCTGCCGAATGCCATCATATCATTTACATCAACTAGGCGTTGTTTTCTGGATCGTTTTCCTCTAGTAGTACATGAGTTGAATCGATCTCTATACCTAAGAATAATCCATCATTTCCTGGAGAAATCAATGACATTTGTGGTGAAACTAGAATGTCGATATGATGAATATGCTACAGAGAATATTCTCCTACTGAACAGTCATTTAATCTCCATTCGGTAAGCCATGACTTATGTATGTGATGCCGGTAGTCCGTATGAGTAGCTGATTTCTAACGACATCGAGCATCATGTTCTCAGCTAATTTCATGCCATTGGTATATACTTCCAGAGCATAAGAAATTGGATCTCGATTCGCATTCCATATGTCTTTCTTTGGAATGAAGGTGTCCAAGCAACTGTTCTGATAATAGGAGTACCAACAGGTGGTCTATAACTCTAGTATGACCATAGAACTGCTAAGGCCAGCAGTATACCGTATAAAAGCCAATTATAGCAAGACTTGCCTGCTGCTCCAGGAGCCTGGTTATATGAATATAAAACAGCTTTAATGTTCAAATAAGATTTTGAAGAAAAAAAAATGTTTTTTCCAAGTGGCCAATGCTGTTACACCCTGTATTTCGTAGTTTATTACGTTGTTATTTGATAACCATCATAATAATGTTAGAATGATAATAGTGTGTGTATTTTTTTCAAGTTTTTTCTTTTTGTTTTTTGTTGTCCCTTAAAAGCATACAAGCAAATAGTCTTTATACCTGGGCTATAAATAAAGACTACATGTAGGAACAAAGAAAAAATGTAAAAATCTTTGCATACATTTAGGCTTGACGTTGACTACTACTATTACGACTACCTTCATAAATATAAGAAAATAATTTCAGGTTATAACGTTTACATATCTTTTTCGTTTCTTTTTTTTCTACCTCGTTTTGCTCTCTTACTTGGGCCTACAATTTTAAGAAGAATTTTTGTTGTATGTATGTGTATATGAGTGTACGTTGTTTACCTTGGGGATGTTATATGATCCTTGTATAGCTTGTATTACATTATTTGCTGTTGTTTTATGTTTTTTTCTTTCTTTCCAACAATTCCTTGTGGAGGATTTCTTAGGCAAAAAGGTTGACATCTTTATATGTGTATACATTGGATTTTATTAGAATATGTAGGTGTATGTGTTAGTCTATGTATTAGTGTAATGGAATTCGCCTACATTTTGTCACTGTAGTAGTAGTAGTGGTAGTAGTAGTAAGGCTGCAACAAAATCAACAACAACAAGTACTTTTACATACACCCCAGAGACACTTGAGGTGTTGAAATGCTATCAGGCGTAAATGATTGATAGATTTCAAGCAAACTGAAACACAAACTCAAACTGAAACAAGAAACACCAAGAACAACAACAACAATAACAAACTGTCACAACTGAAGTAAAGCTTTTAATAAGATTGACAAAAAACAAAAAGAGAAAAGAAAGAAAAATAAATTCCATTCATGATATCAAACGAAAGGGAAATTTGTCTCTCTGCTGTAAATTATGATTAAAGATAAAAAACAACAACAACAACAAAAACATAAAAAGAAACAAACAAAATTCCAATAATAATGCCATCATTTATAGGTGAGACAAGTTGCCAGGTTGCCTAAATAAGGATTATTCTACAAATCACTGAGTCAATTGGCGTAAATTGCAAAAGATTTTCATCATTTCTTCTCCACAAAAAAAAAAGAAAAATTGATGGACATTTTATAGAGAGAGAGAGACTTATGGTTTAAAATCCTAATTTTATGCTTTATTTAAGAAATCATATCAAAAACCCCTTTAAATAGGCTTCGATTTATGACTTTTTGCGTGATTTTTTTTACAAAAAATTTAAAACAATTACAGCACTTTAGGGCGTGCTTTCTACAAAATTTAAAATAAAATTTTCTTTTCTTTACTAAAACTATGTTCTCTGATTTCTTTCAGGTAAGCAACAATTCACATTAAGGGCCTATTTATGTAAGTACAACACCGCTGTAGATATTTTTATAAAATTTCTATTTCATTTCCATGTTATCATTATGATCATGAATTAATTTACCAGTCAAACTCGTGAAAAATCACTTCAAATTGGCAGCTCATGAGCTATCCGTAGCTTAAATTGATCTTGAAGAAACGCAATTCTGCTTTCGAAATTCTCTTTAAGTGCAGCAAACAAATGGTGCGGCAGTTAATATGTAGTAGTTCGGGGTCATACTAAGGAGATATGTATTCAGCTGCTCCTCTCTCATCAAAAGTCTTGTAATTATCCTTGATTCTTTACTCTTACGTCAGCAGAATATCTGTGAAATGCATAGGAAACCATGCTATTTCTCCGTTTGCTTATATAAATAATTAAAGGATAGGGTTCCAATTCCTCGCCACATTTCGTCTATACAAACCAGGATAGCAGCTCATTATCCGTCTTACCAACGCTCCGGTGTATGACTTACTTACTTAAGCGATCATTTCAACCCTTTAGACAGGCACCTAGTTTCTCATATCACCGTGTATGCGTTAATATTATCCATGCGCGTCGGGACTTTTCATGCCAATTTTATTTACTCTTCGAGTTTTGTGCCAGAAGACTGCTGAAAGGAGGTTGCCGAAGGAATATTTTTTTTTCGTATTTCGTCATGTTCGAGTTATCTGAGTTGGTGTTCGAACCAGGCGCTCTTGTCTCATAAGGCAAGACATTACCTACAGGACTAAGGCCAACTTAAACTAGGGCACTTTACGCAATACAAAATTGGCTTCCTATCTATCCTGCTCCTGCTCCTGCAACAGCAAGTAAATCTTGCCACAAACTGGATGAAACTCCATAAATAGGCTAGAGGCATAGACCCTTACTCCTTGGTACTGATTGATTATATGGGCGCCAGACTACTGAAATCCGCAGCCAAATTCTCCACCCAATCACTTTGAAATGTTCTTCAACGGGTTGATGTTGTTTAGGAAATCAAGTGGTGACGTGGAGATCTCCTTGCCCACTATTAGATTGAACATTTGGGAAAAATTCTAATCTTTGTTTAGAGTAGAACAGAGGTGATGTTCGATTTCTGGGTTCGGTTTGCCAAATATTAACTTAGTTAGGATTGAAAAGCTCATATTTCTCTCTCCACATGACATTTATAATGTGGTGTCCATCCTTACAGGACACATGTGCTTAAGTCATTTGTGGGGGCATGTATTTCTGCTTCGCAATGTTCCGTAAGGAACATGGATTAAGAATCCGGAAGCAAACTGTAGCTGTCGAACAGGTCCTCATTTATACCCTGGAAGCGTTAGCCATCGTATACAATTCTGCCTTCATTCTCAGCTTAATAGTGGCTAAGAGACCCCTAAGAGCAGATCACATAAGGTTTTTCTCAGTGTATTACGTACGTATGCTGGCCAAACCGTTCTCATTCGTTGAATACGAATAAGAATAAGCTTAAACACTTTTTTATGACCTCTTAACCTATTTTACTGAAATCCCTTAATCAAATCAGTTCTCCTAGTGGAGTTATTTCGTTTTATATTAAATTTCCTTCATAAAAGTATCTGAAAAGGTCTTGGATTGGATCGTTTATGTGCAACTGTTATGCTTTAAAATTGTATTAAAATGTTCAGCCTACAAATATGCTTTGAATTTTTCTTTTTTCTTCTTCTTCTTCCTTTTATTTATTTAAAGTAACAATTTCTTTTTATTTTCCCTCAAACTAAATAATTATGCTGATCAAAATGAGAAGAAACAAAAATAAATAAAATTTTCTTTATTAGTTACGCTTTTCATTTACTGTGTCTCTATTCATTTTATTTCACATCAAAATGGTGTTTTTCTTCTTGTTCTTGTTCTGTTTTTTGCAATTTTCTTCTCTTCATTCATTTATTTCTCATTAAAAAAAAACAAAAATAAAAGAAACTCGTAGTGTTTCTCTGGCTGGCTTTCTTTCATTGCTCGTTGAACGTCTGTTATACACAACCACTTGACTGTAGCCAATATAATGGCCTGGCTAGGCCAGTTTAGTTCTTCTTCCTTTCCTCTATGAGTCGAATGCAAGTCCTTTATAATATTTGTGTGTGTGTGTGTGTGTTTGTATGTTTATTTTTATTTTTCTGTGGTAGTTGGCCTACTTGTTTTGTAATTAAAAATAACAAATTTCTTTAAATTAGCGCAAGAGAGAGCGTGTAAGCGAGAGAGTGAGAGTGAGAGACCTTTTAATTTGCCACGGAAAAAGCATAACAAATTTCTTTAATTCAATTCAAAAACATACACTCAGGCGCTGTTCTACTGCCTTGCAAAGGAAACTGGTTTGTATTCGCTTTGGCAGTGAAGCAAGAATAGAAATAAAAATAATAACCGACCGACAAGCAAACCATTAAGAAAGCCTTGCGCGCTAAGTGAATGAACATCAAGATTACAAGTGCCACCATCACCGTCACCACCACCACCAGCACCACTGCCTCGAAGTTTGTAGTACTGTAACATGAAATTCGAGTATAAAATTTTATTTATTTTTCATTTTGAGCGAACATAAAAATATAATTTCGTTTAATCCGCATAAGTATGCTTTACTTTTTTTCAGTAACAGTAACAGTGTATGGCAATAGAATTAGAAAGAAAAGGTTCTCTCGGTCTCTCTCTCTCACTCTCTCTGAGAGAAGGAAGATACTCTTAAATCGAATTAAATAATTATGAAAAGCAAAACAAATGAAACAAAACAAGAGAATAACAGAATGGAAAACACCCTACGTGCTCGGCAACGAACTCGGCTTTGTGCTTTGATGATCGATTATCACTTTGTGGATAATCTTAATCAGTTTTGGTGCTTTTGTCCATTCTAGTCTGCCACTATAGTGTTCGTTAGGGCCTCTGGTAAGACCTTGATTAAACTCTGCCACGCAGTACTTTTTCTAATTTTCAATTCGGGGCATATTTTCGAATCACAATTGCAGAGTGAATAATAAAATTATTAAAGATTTACTGCCATATAAACTGATACAGCATGAATTGCACATACTATAAAATCTAGCGTAACACTACGTTGAAGTTCTTTGAAAATCCCTTAAAGCATGCTTTAATTTTTTTAAATGTATGCCTAAAATTAGTCTCTTTCCTTCAACCTTAGCTTGCTTCGGCTGTTCACGTTTAAACGGATTTGAAAAACAAGAAATAAAAAAAACTTGTTAAGAAAATAAATGGCGTTAAAAATTAAAAAAAAGAATTGGGAAAAGATTGTGAAAATTAAAATATTTTCAACAACAACCAGATAAAAAAAACGCTTAAAAAAATAATAAAAATTCTTGAAATTACCAACGCACAGCCACTTAAGAGATAAACATACTCCTTTACAAGCTTAAATTCATTCATTCATTTATGCTGCCACCCATTAATTCATTCCTTCATTCATTCATTTACTCACTTGATGGTTCCTCCAGCCTATGAAAATAGCAACAACGCTAGAGATGAGTCCTTTTGCTCAGTAAATTTTTGTTTTCATTTTTCCCCCAAAAACCCAAGAAAAAAGCCTCTTGTGGAATCACAAAAACAAAAAGGAAAAACTGTTCCAGAAAAGGTCTCTAAGGAAGTAGAAATTAATATTAAGTGTTCTTAAGAGCCAACTCATTAGAGACCATAAAATATTATGTGGGTTGTTGTTATTGTTGTTATTTCTGTTGTTTTTGCTTTGTTTATAAAAACCCTTTACAAAGTAACACCGAGAAAATACCGAGTTTAAGATGATTTTCAGTTTATAATTTATGAAGTAAACATTTGTAACACTAAAGCAGCAGGACGATGGGAGGGAAATAATCCTTTAAACATTGCTTTTCTACACACTCAGCCATCCATACACACATACATACATTCACTGTTTAGGATGAAGATTTACCCAAGAAAGGAATTTAGGATCTCAAAACAGAAATAAAAACATGGATGAGTCAAATGCTTCATAATTAAATACGAATTTATTAAGTTTAATTTGTAAATTTAACAATAATTAAAATTAATTAAAGCATACAATTAGGATGATACAAAAAATGAATAATTAAAAAGGTTAGTGCATAATTTTAGGCTCTCATGCTGATCAGAAATGGGTAGTAAATATCATTAAAAAAATAGGGTAAGATATCGAAACCTCTATAAATAAGCTCGTAGTTTGTCCGAATGCTTCTCATAAGAAAGATTTAAGCAAAGTAAATGTGTGACTTCTTTTTTCATGGAAAAAGTGCCTAGAAAAGAGTATACTTATGAATTATTTCATATTGCAAGCAGCTACTTTTATAAAGTTGAGTGTTTTATCCACATACGTGACAGTAACCGCTAAGACATCCAGTTTTCTTGGACCATCTTAGATAAGATGTACACACCCACTATAAAATAATAGCCGCTTAACTGTTAGTAAATTTGTATATCACTAGACAATGTCCCCGTGTACTGTTAATAATTAATTTTGATTAAACAAAATATGCTTACACATGTGAAACCCCTGAAAATATACTTTAATATTCAATTTTTATGAATATGATTATGTGCTTATGTTATGCCTAAAGTATGCTTTAAAAAATTAATTAAAAAGCCTATTATATTCAAATAAAGCCTAATAATATATTGTAGTTTATTGTATACGTTTAATTCATACTTTAAAGCTAAGTTAAAATGCTGATACCATGGCCTGGCGCCTAATATAGACTTTAATTAAAAAAGAGACAAAATTCTGAGAATAATCGTGTATAAGTCTTGTTTTTTTTCTATTTTGCATAAGTTTACTTAACATATCCTTGACCCATTTACTTTTAATAAAATTATCATAAATATTTTCGTATACATTTTAGTAAGAGCACCTTAAAATATGCTCTAATATTTTATCTTTATTAATATTAGCCAGGTTATATGCCAACACAAATGTTTTATTATTTGCATAAATGTGTTCATTCTCTTGGCAAATACTTTCGGAAAATATTTTCTCTGTTTTGAAATTCAAACATTTTGGTAACAAAAAAAAAAGAAATCCTGCTTTATTTAAAACAAGGTGTTCTTAATTTCATTTTGACACAGAATGAGGCAACAACAACAAAATCTTTTAAATCTTTCTTCATTTTCTTTATTTTGCTCTCCACAGACTGCTTAATATTTTAATAATAATTCTCGTGCTCTTTTCTTCTCTTCGGTTTGAGGCTTTTTCTCATCTTATTTTTTTCTCTCTCTCTCTCTCTCTCTCTCTCTTTATGTGGTATGCCACCAAATGTTTTCAAGCAGAATAAATTTGTTTTTATACCAAAAATATTTCTTAAAGTCTACTTTAAGGCGCTTTATTAAATGAAATTTATGTGGTTAGTTTGCTAAGAAATGAAAGGCAAAAACAAGGCAAGTTTGAATGTATGCTGTGTTCTGTGTTCTGTGTGCTGTGTGCCTCAGTGTTAAGGTGTTGAGAAATTTGTCATAATTTGGGTTGAATTTAAAAGAAAAGAAGATTTTCGTAAAAAACTATGAAAGAAAATTAAAATTTTCCTTCTGGAAAAGCATAAACCATAATTAATTAAAAATCTGTTTTAAATTAAAGCAACCAAAGAAGAAAATGTAGGCAAAGGTAAGGTGGTTATTAAAGGCTGTTTTTTTATAAGGTTAGAGAATTGAAATAAAAATAAAAAACATCTTGTTATTTCAACACTACCAGTCTGGCAAGGCTGTCATCTGTTAAAAATTGAAAATTGTTATGCATTATATTATGTTTAACGTTCTTTTTAAGTTCCATTAAAAATTTCTTTAAATTTAAATCTCAATTTCTTGTTTTACTCCCTTCCAAGTGCCATAAATTACTAGCAGGAGAACTGCCAGCCATTAAATTATAATTTATATGGCAACATAAAAATAAAAATTAAATCATTATTAAACATTTAAACAACATTTTTTTATTTTCGCTCATTTTGTAAAGCATACTTTATGGCTTTCATTAAATACAATTAACCTCAAATGTATTATTATTATTATTACTATTATTATTACGATTCCTATTGTTGAAGCAGTGGAGAAATGGAAATCATAAAACAACAACAGCCATTGTAAAGTTTAAGGTCACATTTACCATGTAATTGAAAAGCCACTGTACAGCTACCGACAGTACAGTAAGGAAATACTAAATTTTATTATACATTTAATAGCCTACTTTTAGGTGGGGTGATTTTTATTTAAACACGTTAGTTGTTTCAATTAATTTCTCTCTCATTTTGGTAATTAACATTTCAAAGTGATAAATAATTATTGGTCATGCTGTAGCATTAAATTATTTGCAGTTTAAAATACTTTTTTTTTGTTTGTTCAGACCAGCAATTAAAAACCATTTAAACAGCCTACTTTAAGGGGGATTTTTAAATAGTTTGTTTTTAATGAGACCGGATAATTAAAAACAAAATTTATGTCAGCCTATTTTTATATTGTTTTAATTGATCAGAAATGTTTAAACAAGTAAAAACAAGAGAAAATTTTTCGTATATATATTTTAAGAAAATTTAAAACACCCCTAAAAGTAAACTTTAATAATATTGTAATGACCGGCTATTATTGTATTATAGTTTATTTGATTTCTAATTTAAAAGAAGTACTGAAAGATTAATGATTCAGTCTGTTTTGATAGTAGTCTTTAACCTTTTTATTTGCTCTCGTTACACAATTGTTGACTGAAAAGCTGATTTTATCGCCTCGAGAATTATAAACATTCTGCATAAAAACGAGGGCTATACTAGTGAGAGGCAAGAACCGCTGAAATTTGTGGCTTATTGGCATACATCCACGACTTAAGATAGTTCCACAAGAAAAGTCAAATTCATCAAATCGTATGATCCCGCTGGCCGAATCAAATTACCTCCACGTGAGATGAACATGTCCTCAAATCGGTCGTGCAAAATATCCAATGTGGTATGAGTTGTGTGGATAATTCAATGACAAAAGGAGCTAAATATTTAGCATTTACTCAAAATACTTTCGATTTTTTTAACACCTAAAAGTCTTCTAGAAATTTTGTCTTTTTTTCGCCCAACTAAGTAGGCTCCTTTTTTTTTAAGAAGGCATATCCAGACAAGCTTCATTTGAAAAATTAAAAGAGGAGAGAATGATGATGGTCTGTCAAACGTTGTGGTCAAAGATATTGGATAAATGACGCTACCAAGCCTAAACGTCACGCGACAATAAGCAACATTTCTTTGCTCTGCTTAGGCGTTGGTAAACTCAAATTATATTTTTCTTTTCCTTCAAACATACACACTAATCGTGATAAATGAAAAAAATGTTGCATAACTTAAGGCTTTAATTACATAATTGTATATTTTCAGGGATTTCCTTCTAAGAAAATAATAAAAATGAAAAAGGATTGCATTGCATAAATTGTAGACCGTTTACATTATTTTCCATGTTCAACAGAATTGTCGTTTTAAACATGAATTGCCTCTTTAGATGTGCTTTTAATTACCTTTTGAAGCTTAAGATTTGAAAATCTTACAATCAAATGAACAGCGGAACGTGACATTTTTCAACATAAAAAAAATAAAAAGAAGGAAGAATAAAAATTTAAAATACTTTCAATTGCTTCCTGGTTATACAAAGCAAAAACGAGGCATAAAGGAGTAGCTTAGCAAAGGCAATACAGAAAACGAAACTGAATAAAAATTTTTGGAATTTTTGTTTTAAAATAATATGTGGAATGAAATTCTATTGCGAAATAAAAATTATTTTAAAGAAGACCTACTTCCCTACCTTCTCCTCCTTTCTTTATTGAATTTTTCTATTATTGATTTTCTGCCAACTACCCTTAGGCGTTGTTGGGCAAAACATCAAATTAAATTGTTATTAAAGCATATTTTAAGGCTTATGGCTTAATATTAAAAATTCTGTTTTTATTTTGGTTTTATTTCAACAACAAAAAAAAAAAAACAGAAAAGAGTAGAATAAAAGTAATTGAAAAATAACCACAACTGGCTTAATATGTTACCCATGATTGACAACTTCAAAATGGCCGTTTAATCATTTTTGTTTTACGCCAGCTCCCCTTAATGTAGGCTATAAAAAAATGTCATTCATTTTATTTGCGTAGCAGGTTTCTTTTTCAACTGGTTATTTGCATATTTTCATATTTCATATGGCATGGTTGGCAGTTTCTGACAAGGGTCTCTTACATAAATTTTTCACAAATTTCAAGGCACAAAACAGAAAAAAGGAATAAAAGGAAATTGATACTATAAAACCATTTTGGGAAACAAGTTTAAGCATGTTTTCAAATTGTCTTGTTAAATGCTTGATTTCTAGACCCTAAAAACTATTTTAAGAGCATTTTTGCAAACAAAACAAAAATGAATTTAAATTTTCGAAAAAGCTTTCAAGCCCTTGGCTAAAAAGCCAAAGTGAGTAAGTGGATTGCACAGCTGCTAATCTGTGGATAATTCAATGACAAAAGCAAATCAACACGTAGTACCTACTAAACACACTTTCGATTTTTTTTTAACACCTGAAAGTCTGCTAGAAATTTTGTCTTTTTTTCGCCCAACTAAGTAGGCTCCATTTTTTTTTAAGGCATAGCCTTATTTGAAAAATTAGAAGAGGAGATAATGATGATTGCAGTTGCTTAAGGCTATAGCAAATGGGATTAGCTGCACTACGGTGAGAATTAAAAAAGTTTTATGTCCGAAAATGATTAGGTAACACCGCATCACCCCCCTTTTCTTATAGTTTTTATTTTTTTCAGTTTCTCTAATTGAACTTTTCTACCTAAAAAGAAGATTGGCCTACTTTCATTGTGGTTAAACAATACTTGCTGTGAAAACGTGTGAAGTGATGAGGGGTATTAGTACTAAGTTCTACTCTTTCAAAAATGGTGTCACTTCTGCATCCTATAATGGCATCGTTAAAGTTATACGCACTTGTAGTTGATGTCGGATAACTCTGGCGAGAGAAAGAACCAGAACTTTCTTAGCTCTTAACAGGAGTTCAAACATTCCGACAGGCTAGAAGGAATCATAAGACACTGTATAATGTGAATGTACATCTAATCAAATGGGCTGTACGATCATTATGAACATTGCTGAAGTTGTTTGATTGATGAGGAGCTCTCTGTGTTAATGTTCTACTCCTTGGGAACCTCAATTTTAATTATTTTAAAATAAAATACTCAAGTGATGCTTAAGTCTAGGCTTAAATTCTCTTTCATAATTTGTTTTTGCCTTACTTCCAGGAATTCTTTAAAGCATCAATACAAATTGAACAACACAATTTAAAAATTGAAAATAGAAAGCCACAAATAAAAAAGCAGAAATTGTTCAGCAAATAGTTAAGCAATGGCTTTAAATGACAGTTTTATTTACTTTACTCCACCCCCACCTCCATACCAACACTCTCTCTCTCCTCCTCTTTTCATCTTCCACTGGCCCTTGTTAAACTTCAATATTTTTCTTAAAGAAAAATCCCAATTGCTGCAGGACATCCTGGCCAGTAGACGATAAATAAACAGGCAACAACAACAGCAACAACGAAAAAAGAAAAATATTTGCCAAACGCTGGCAAAAACATCAACGTTTTCCGTTTTTAAAGTCTTATGACAGAAATTTTCTTTGCAACTGACATTGATATTAAAAGCGCGTTTAAAAGAATCTGAAACTGAAACTGAAAATTGAATTTCAATATGAGTAGCAGAGTCGTAGAGTGGGAGTGTGGGAGAGAGAGTAGGAGAGCTAGGGACAGTATAAGCCGGGAAGAACTTAAAAAACAAAATCGAATTATTAAAAAAGTTTTTTTACACTCGAAAACTTTAAAGGAAAAAAAAAAGAAAAAAAAAAACAAGAAGGAAAATTTAATTTTCTGTGTAACCAATGCCACCTTACACTCACATCAACACAAAAATCCTATAAAATTTTTGTTTTGTTTGGTTTATTAAGCAGTGAGCCAGAGTACTCTCTCTCTCTGGCTCTCTCTCTCACTCTCTAATTTTAAAGAGAACAGTCCCCGTATAAAGTTTTCAAGCATACTTTTTGGGGCACGACAATTCATTGACTGTTACTGAATAGAAATGGCAGCCAAACAAAAGAGGAAATTGTGTATTGGTATTGGTACGTGTATAGGTGTATTTATGATACTTAGCTTCGTGTGTGTATGTGTATTGCTTTGTTAATGATTTTTTAAGATGCTTTTGATTGCGTGGCAAATATGTATGATGACGTTATGTTAAGAACGTTATTTACAGCATATGAATGGAATTGAATGGAATGGCATGGCATGGCATGGAATGTCTTTACAACCAAAGATGGTGTAGTGAAATATGGTTTTTTAATGAACCATTAAATGAACAGGACTTTTCCACAAAAAAAAAAACGATAACAAAAGTTATGAAAAAGTCTTCACAGGAATACTGTAAAAAATATTGCATAGATTCAGGCGAATCTGGAAAAAAAATTTAAAATGTCAAGCCATGTATCTTTATGACAGCCACCTCTCTTTGTACAAAAAATATCGCTAATTTAACACGTATCGTTATTGTGTACAGCAATTGCTTCAGCGGTTGATTGTGAAGGTAATTGGACTCTAACCTTTCTCAGCAGACAAAACAGAACCAATAACCCAGTAAAGCATTTCAGTCTGGCTTTGTTCAAAGCTGGCAGTAATTATTTGTAGCGACTTTTGTCGATCTGAGCCTTTATCGATCAAAAGACAAAGTGCAGCTAAAATGTGTTGATGCCAAATGGCTGCCTTAAATCAAACCAAAGTACAGGTAATCCTATACGAAGTCTCATCTAATAATAGCTACTGAAACCGTATCAGAACTTTAGAAATTATAGGCAAAAGGGCGCTCCTTTGCAAAAGAAGTTGGAAATCGCACAAAATCTTAGTAGAAGGCTTACTTCGTAACACCTCTGTACGTCTTAGACGAGGAAGGCTTGGCCAGCTACTAAACAGGGGCCTGAAAAAGCGGTGGTGTCGCCTGTCCAGGGATAGCATAACAGCAATTATGGTTTCCATAGAGTTTAAGGAAGTCTGAGAGAGAACTTCTCATTGGTTCAACGTGCTGAACCCACAATTACCCTAATCTATCACTCTTCAAATCAGTTTTAAAACATTAACAGTCCCAGGGTGAGGTTTGTGACATCCGTCACGCTTCGACGAGTTGTAAGAGGCTTATGCAGCATCTATTCGCCTAGTTGGCGTGGCCGTAAGCGGTCGCCTGTACTTCGATAAAGCAAATCGCTTTATAAATGTGGAAATTCAATAGCCGGTCATGATGATGTTGGCTTATCATCAGTAGACAAATCATCTGCTCATCCAAACTAGTTTATATAATGAAAAAGAACTCTCAACATCATTGCAGTTCCTGTCTTCAAATGTCAGCGTAGTCTAGTTGATGACAACCCTTGGCCCAAAACCCAGCACAGATATTTTGAAAAAACAAAATTCGAAAGAAATATCTCGGCGGCTTTCTCACAGCAGTCTTCTGGCAAAAACTTAGAAAGTAAATAAAATTGTCATGAAAAGTTCTGCAAATCTCCGCAAATCCTGCCATTCATGGTTAAAATTAACACACACACAACATGGGTGGTGTGAAAGGCTAGGTTGTAAACCTAACTAAAGTATTGTAATGTTTAATTAAGAAAGGAAGTGTGATTTTAGTACAATCCAGCTGTTTGTCAACTGATTTACGACATGAATCCATGAAGCTTTAGGCCAAACATTCTCAGCAAAACTCAACCCTGGGTACAAACCGGGTAGAGCCCAATTTCAATCGAGATTTGTATAAGAAAGTGGAGATAGTTCGAACGTATTAAGAGAACTGCAATTGAATTGTATCTCCAATGCGATCATAGGAAGAGACACCCAAGTCACACCTGGTGGCGACAGATGTAGAAAGAGGCTAAAGACACTTGCCGCTCATTAAAGTAAATTAAACTCAATTGCCCAGCCCCTATACTCCTCTTGTAAGCAAAAAATAAAAGTTTTTGCAAAGACATCGAACAAGTTTTCTAATTTCCATATGTTCTATGTAGTAGTCTGCCATACATTTAAAGTTTTGGATTACATGGCCTTGTGTGTAACCTTAAGAAATTTTTAGTTTAGTCCTTTGAAGTTCGTTCGTTAACATTTATTAGCTGAAAACTAACAAAATAAAGTCTATAAATTTCGTCAAGTTAATTTAACTTTATCCACCAACACTACTTACTTAACTTTCGGTTGAGGGTTTCGTCTTTTAAATATTTAAGAGAGAGCGAGAGAGAGAGAGAGAGAATCTTAACATTTGACACACATGTTGTCTTAAAGCAACTGTTTTACGATGAGTTCATTCCACTCCACTCTAGCTGTTGTAGTTGTAGGAAGAAAAGAAAGAAAGTTTTGTTTTTGGTTAAACGAATTGACTCCGGCAGGACTCAGTTGTCGTTGTCGAAGTTTAGATGAAAATGAAACAGGATAAAGCCTGAGTACAAAAAAGGAAGAATAATTTTTGTTACACAGGGAATGAAACTTTTTCAATCTGGCGTTTTGGAAACAGGCATACAAGCAGTGTGACTGACTGGCTGGCTGCAGCAACTGACTCTATTTCAGTTAACTTTAAGTGGCAAAAAAGTTGTTGTTGTTGCTGTTGTCGTTGTCCTGGCTTTACGCTGAAGTATTTAATTCTTGTATATTGGATTTGTTGGCATTCAACTTGAATTTTTGTATCTACTGTTGTAGTGAAGTGTCATTGAGTATGGTTTTTAGAACGTAGCAGTCAGTCTATAACGTAAGTTTTCATTTTGTATTCGCTTCTCGTTTTTTGTTTTTGTCAAGTTCCAGTGATTAATGCGAAAACTTTAAACGGAAAACTTATTTCAAATCAAATCTTTCAAAATTTAATTTCTTTTTACAATTTTACATTCATTGTTACATTCAGTGTTTGTCAGTCAGCATTTCTTCTTTAACTTTAACTTGTGCCATGTAATTCTATGCTGCACTTAATTTCCGTTGTTTTCCTAGACTAATTTGTCAATGTCAAGTCGAATTTTATGGCTTCGTTTCATGTTTTCCTTTATTTTTTCTCCTCCAAAAAAAAGTCTTCTTGTAGTTTATCTTTTTTCCTTTAAAAAAGTTTTCCTTGTTTCTCTATTGTTTCCCCCTCCCTCCAAAGGGAAAAAACTCTTGAAAAAATCTTTTTAAAATTCACATCACATTGTATATGTTAAACAGCAATAAATAACGAAAAATGAAACTAAAAGTCTACATTTAGGCGTTTTCACTTCTCTTGTTTTTTTTTTCATTACAACAAAAGCTTCTCATAATAAATGTTTTAAGCGGCAATAACAAGCATTACTCGAATTGGCAGTGATTTTTTAAAATAAATTTAAACAATTTATTAAAATTTCATTTACAAAATAAAGAAGGCTTTAGCGCCTTAAAATTGACTACAATTATTTGAATATAAAACATATGGGACCCAGTCTTGTAATTGGAAAATATTTCTTTTTAAAATGAATATTTTCCGAATAATTTAATGATTAGCCTTAGAAGTGAACGTCCACCTCATACATGACCAAGGCAGACTGATTTAAATGTAGCCGCAATAGAAGAAGAAGCTAAGAATTTGTAGAGACACTATGCTTCTCTTAGCAGCATTGGGAATGGGATGTGGATTTATTTTCAAACTCAATGGACAAAACCGACAAGGTTTTATTTGAATTAGGAATCACTTCTCGCAGCTCATATTCAGTTGAATGTACTGCTCATATAGAGGAATGTCCACAAAATATACGCAAATGAACGTCTGACTGCTTCAAGAGAATTAATTGAACTCCGTATTGGTCAGAATTTTTTTCGAGCATAAATCACGTATGCAAATGTTAAGGAGGCCTGCTTGACTGAGAATTCTCCTTACGAGCTGCTCTAGCATTCTCATCTGGTGGACGTCATTTCAACACAATTAAAAGAACAACAAACCAATACATTTCAAGATATTGTGTCTATTGTGTCCAAGAAAAGGTAGTATTTCAGATCTGCAACGGTTTTATTTACTAAATTGGCCATTACATTATCCTTTAGCCAGTATTACAACCTAGCTTCTCTCTGCCTCACATGTTTCTTTCTGTGTTACAACAACAGGTTCCAAGAATGTCTTTCGATGATTCATTCAAATCGTCACAGTGTCTACGTGTTAGGCTCGTAACAGTCGCCTTTCTGAATAAGTGCACTCTAAGTGTCCTATGAAAAGACTGTGTTATCAACCTCAGGTTATTTATTGATAGTCTGGTGTATGATTCAGATCTCCCTTTATTGTAATTTTCCAAAACAAAACAAGTTGTGTTTGCTTTAATTTGGCACTTAGTTGAGAAGAATCTTAGCCACTCTTTTTCTTCCCTTTTGTTCAGCATAGCTCTCCAACATCCGCCCTTAGCCAGCTAGTACTTACGACAATGGCGACAATATTCCATCTCCACTTCATCAAATAAAGAGCTATTGAACCCTTCTCGTTACAAACGGATGAAGTACACATACCTTCGTTCTTATTTGAAACATTTCAGAAGAGATACTCTACTCAGGCAGTCCTTGTATCGGAATTCGGAAAGCAATAGTATGTAGAAGTAGGAAGAAAGGACCTCCACTGTTATGTTGTTCGTTTGGAACTGCTCAGATGGTTTTCTCATATTGTTACGGGGACAAAATCAAACTAAACGAAAATAAGCAAACAAGACAAACAGACAACAACAAAATACACATGTTGTACGGTACATAATATTACAGAAACAAATGCATAGGAAATCACGAGGAAGGAACATAGCAAAGATCAGGAATCCAACAAACATACCTAAGGAAAGATAGCGAAGTTAACAGACATGAAATAAGGCAGTATAAATACAGTGAAGATCAGCCGTGAGTTGTATGTCGGATATGATTAATAACCAAAATAAATACTCTCTTCTATTTTACTTTCAATTATCGAATCCTCTATGGAATGTGCAAAAATCTAACAATATGATTGATTTGAAAAGGAAATTCGATCTAAACTTAGCATCCATTGACGACAAACTAGTGGAGGCTGTAAATTTTCTTTTTCACTTTGTGGCAACAAAAAACAAACCCATACATGCTTAAACAGAAATTGTGTTATAAAATGTCATGTGATTTCTGTATTTTTAAATGAAGATTTTAAAAAAATATTTCCATTAAATTATGAATTGAAAAATACGGGATTTTAAACATTTTATCCATGCAACGAAGAAGCCAAGCAGAGCTGGGAGTAACAAAGTCAATTTAATATTGTCTCTGTTAAGAGAGAGAGAGAGAGTGAGAGATATTTTAATATGACACGTTTAAACAATTGCTTATTATAGAGCACATACATATATAACTATATAACTAACACAGTTACTGATACGGAATACATATGCATATACTCGCTCTCCCTCTATCTCTCGCTCTTTCCCACTGTGTGAAATTGCGATATGCAACTCACCCAGGGTATCGTTAGAAATAAATGCCATTAAAAAGAAAAGAAGAACAACAAAAGCTAAAAAGGACTCTAATATGCCACCATAGATAAAATAAAATGCTTGGGACAACAGCTTATTTGTAATATTAAAACAGTGTCACAGTATGTGTGTGTGTGAAAGTGAGAGTGTAACTGAATGAATGTATGACTGAATGGCTCTCCTTATTTCAATATTAAATATTCATACACAAAACAAGTAGTGACACAAACACTATTCATATTAGAGAATGTATATGTACATACATATGTGTGTGGGTGTATGTTTTCTATGTATGTATAATAAATGTTATTTAACTTAAGGATTATTTTATACACACCCATACGTACTCATATACATTTATTCGCTCATTCATTTTTATTGTTATTGCCATAGTTTAACATTTTTATGCTACACTTGCTTGCTTGCTAAATAACATGTTGCTTTAACTACAACTAATACTTGCTACGACTTGCTACTACTGCATGGCAGGATATGTTTGCTACCTTAGCCCTTAGTTACAAACATAAATAGAGGCTAGGGCCAGTGCAGGTCTTAGTGCCCAGGGTTTGGGAATTGTTTCGTAAGTCTACAACACGTCAATGTATGTTTAGAAACAGAGAGAGGGAGAGAGAGAGAGACAGAGAGAAAGAGAGAGAGCGAGTAAATATTTTTGTTTTGAAGGTATGGTGGCACAATAAACATAAATATGACTTTAAATATGATTTATAAATAGCCTGCGCATGTTTTCAGCATACAGAAAAAGGGAGAGAAAAGAAAGCAAAAAGTAAAAGCAAAAATATTGTACCCAGACGGTACCAAGATGACACACTTTAAATTAGAAACTGTAGAGGCAATTTGTTTACATGGCTGGACAAGGTAAATCAGTTTTGAATTCAAAGAAAACAGATTGGTAGACGGTAAAGATAAGCCCGTTGGATTATAATCCACATGGACTACCTTCAAAAAGAAGTACTATTGCTGGTGAATTCCAGGTCGATTAAAAAAAAAACGGCTGCATTTGGACAAGAAAAATGTAATTTCTAAAATGCTTGAAGAGAAAAATCTATAAATTAGGCTATGAATTGTTACGTCATACGCCCTATTCTCCGCATTTAGCACCAAGTGAAAAATATTCACCGTCCCTGTATTTTGTAAATTCTCTGAATTGATTTCAGCTGTTGATGATTTGAGTCGCTGTAGTCTAGTAGGTAGTGTATTGGCTTATTGGACATGAGGCCATGGTTCTAATTCCAGGTCAGACATCAAAACGAAATATGAAAAAATATTTCTTTCGGCGATTGCCTCTCAGCAGATTTTTGGCAAAAACTTTGCAAATAAAATAAAATTTCTCAAAAAAATTTTCGTTCGGAACTGGCTTTAAACTGTAGGTCCCACGAATCATGTATACAATTAACACACACAACATAAGTGGTGTGAGAAACTATGTCGTAATACTGACTGAAGGGTTTTAATGACCAGTCATGTGTCTGAAGGAGGTAGTAATTCATTCGACGATAATGTTCATATGGGCTTCTGGATACGTAAACATACTGACTTTACTAATTCGCCAAGATAAGATGACAAAATAAATTCGCCATTACGAATCGCCGCCAATAAGAACTTCATTAGCCGTCATTATGTATAGAATACTCTCCGCAATTTCTGCAGAAACTGTAATGACGAGCAAAAGAGAAGACCACCGAACATTTTCTTTGTATTTGTCTTAGAACTTGAGGTCCTTCTGTAAGAGAGAGCTGTGAAGAGAAGCAAAGTTTTTGAATTGATTCGCCAACCTTGTGGGCCAACAGCAGTGAGTTTTTAATTGTGAATTTATTCCAATTAAAATTTTACTCATTTTCTTGATGTTGTTGTTGTGACTTGCCTTAAGGCATTAATAATATGTTGTGCAGAATTTTTAATTATTTTATATTCAATTAAAAATTATTGTTTTTCTAAAATGTTTATTTTTTCTTTCGCTTTACGAGGGTGGTCAAATAATTATGTAGAAGATAAGTTTTGGTTCGGATCTCAAACAGGCATCAACGATGAACGATCTTTGTTAATTTGTAAATATTGTTACGAAAATGCAAAAATCTAGATGCTGATGCTTTTACATCGTTTAACATTAAAATTATAAACAAAAGCTACAAAAATAAAAACAATAAACTTGTTTACAAATTATCAAATCAACAAAGTAAACAAAAATACAACAACAAACACTACAATAATAAACGTAAACAAGATACACAAATAACAATAATGGATGCAAACTACGATGTTTACATTTATAGAGATCACGAGAAGGCGAAGCCACGAACATCCGCCTTCAAGAACATTCATCAGACTGTTTACGTTGCCGTATAAAAGGCATGGCAAAGCAGACAACAAGTCTGAAGAGAGTAATCGTTGTTTGAAGGTCTCCGTCTGAAAGGTCTGTCGAACAATTGACTAGTATTTATTATTGTTTATCCAAAGCAATTGTTGTTGTTTCCATCAAGTTGTGAACAGTGGCAGACAGAATCGTGTGAATAATAAAGAATTTTTATCAAAACTCAAGACACATTAATTTTTATTTTATTTGCAATTTACGAGCTTATACTTCAAACGTTTTTAAATGGTAGAAACGTAACAATATGAACAAATAGATTGCCGTTATAAATTGAAAGGACTAAGCCAAAATGAATATTTAAAATACAACTCTGATCGGTAGTTAGTTACCTTTTCGCACGGCTGTAAAAGGTTGACTTACTTCCTTCACTGATCATTACAAACCTTAAGTCAGGATTACAACCTAGTTTTTCATGCCACCTCTGTTGTTGAACAACATACATACATACATAATTGGCCATTCCTTCAGTCAGGATTACGGCCTAGCTTCTCAACACCACTCATGTTGTGTGCGTTAATTTTATAGATGAGTGGCGGGACCTACAGTTTAAAGTCGACTCCGAACGACAGATTTTTTGAGAAGCTTTTCATGGCAATTTTTAATCTCAGAGTTTTTGCCAGAAATCTGCTGAGAGGATGTCGCCGGAGAACTACTTTTTGTATTTTGTTTTTGATGTCTGGCCTGGGATTCGAACTCGGGCCTTTCGTCTAATAAGCCAACACACTACCTACTAGACCATGGCGACTTCAACAACAGATGTTTATGAAACTTTTCATTGCAATTCATTGCAGGAAATCATATTTCAGTTGAAATTTGAACCATGGGATCTAGTCTAATAAGCCAACATACTGTCTACTAAAGACTACGGTAATAGGTTTACCAACAGTAAACTGTGATTGCCTTTGCAGTTGATACAGAAACTATTCTGCGTGGTATTAGTGGGTGGCCCACGTAACAATTTGGAAATGTTTATTTTATTTCGTTTAAATTAGAATTCTAGAGAAATATATTTTAATTAATGTTTTATTATTTGATATTTGTATTTGTTTTTTATTGTTTAATGTTTATTTATTTATTTTATTTTTTTTTTTTTGATATTTCAAAGCCATTTTGATTAACCACACACACATACAGACACACACATAAAATATTTAAATAATAATGAAGAGAATAAAAGAATAACAAAGGATAACATGACATTTAATTAAATATTAATTGTTTATCAATGAAAAACAAGAAGAAGAGAAACTAATTTGAAATGAAAACAAAACAATGCAAATTACAAACAAATAACCAAAGGGGCCTGCCTATGTTTTACATTAATTTTGAATTTCTTTTTTTAAATGAGAAAAAAAAGAAAATAATTATTTTAATTAAAATTAAAATATTGGTTTAGAAAACGATTTTGTCACAAGGCGAAAGGGTGGCCAAAAGTAAGTATAGGGGCATGCAAAATGTGACTTGCTAACATTGACAGTTAGTTGTAATTTATTCAGTCTACATTGTGTGCTCTCTGAATGGGCTCGACAGCAGTTGGACAAGTGATCTTAATTTCCATTGAAACACTATCATGAGCGTTGAGGCCTATTTCTGAATGAATGGATATGTGAAAAACAAAATGGTGAAATTTGAGACAATTACAATCCATATGAGATTCCTGACTGTCCAAAGTATACCGAAAAAATCACTGATTGTTGTTGAATTTGGCTAAACCATTACTGTCAACGAGCTCTGTTGTTCGATTATTACAAACTTTTTTTTTGCGTGAATTGCATGATCTGCCTGCCTACCAACTTCATTTGGTTTCAACAGGGCTGTGTTACATGCTACACCGCTCATATCATATTTGGTAGCCTGCACAAGCGATTTAAGGACATAAGCATCTCAAGTAAAAGTGATATGAATTGGCCACCAAGATTAGGCGATTCGGCCCCAATAGATAGCGTTCCTTATAGCGAAGACAGCCCATGCCAGCGGTCAAATTCAGTCAAATCCAAACTGATCAAATTCAAACGGTCAAATTCAGACTGATTTGTGCGCCAAAGACATGGAAAATTCGAGATTTCATATGTAACCCAAAGAAGGCATTGCATTTACGATACTTCTAATAAAAATAACAATTACCACACTTACTGGCCGGTTTCATCCGTAGCTCGGAATGTTTCAAACCCACCACTAACGAATTATGGGCAAGAGAGCTTAACTTACATTGGGTAACACAATTGGCCGAACCTAACCTCAAATCTATGTCGTAATTTTGACTAAAAGATTCACTGCAATTTAGTGAAGTTCAGTCAGTCTTGTGTGAATATGCGGTGCGTTTGAAGAGAGTGGAATCGTTGAAGATATCCGTTACAAAGTTCTGTCTAGTAATTGTTATTGTTTATGCAAAGAGTATAAACAGAGTAATAACAAAGAGAAGCAATTGTTGCTGTTTACATCAAGTTGTGAACAGTTGCATACAGAATTGTGCGATTAGTAAAGAATTTCAATTAAAACTAAACACAAATTTATTTTTATTTTATTTACAATCTAAGAACTTATATTTCAAACGTCATATATTTTAAACGTCATAAGTAAAAAACCTTCGTTCTAATATAGTCTTCTGTAGTTCCGGTAAAAATGTGTACAGCTTTCATGGACATAATTTGTAAGAGAATAAAATTATTTGGAAGAATTTTTTGTTCCTTTTTTCACTTTTAACTTCTAAGACCAATAAAGTGATTCTATTTTATGAATTTCAACAATTTTTCTTTATCTTTGGAAGCAAAACGAAGAAATAGAAAAAAAAACGAAACTTCTTTAAAAAGTTCTTTGAAATTTTTCAAGAGTCTCTCCACAGGATAATGTTTTATCCGATTGTGACAAATATTATTTAAATTTTGGGATATCTTCGGAAGATAAATAAAAACAAAAGCAACAACAACGTCAACAAAAGAAACAACAAGATAAACTAAACAAGAAAATAAAAGCCAACGAAATAGACAACAAGCTGTAGCCAATAAGTGAAAACCAATAAAAATAAAAAAAATAAACTTTCCCAAAAACGAGAATGAAAATCAAATTCAGGTCATTCCACTTGATTTCCATAATATTTGACAACAACAACAACAACAAAAACTAAACACAAAAGCAAAAAATAAGAACCTACAACGGAAGGCAAAAAAAACCTTAAAAATATACAAAAAGAAGTCACAGATCAAGTGATACCCTACAGTATATATATCAGTTTGGTTCACCGCATTTGATTCAGCAGACCAAAGTAAATTCGTGTAAGCAGTATGGCTTTCGACAAGCAAGGGCTTCTATTGACGCTGTTTAGTTCACAATTGAATAATTCTGCCAGAACGGCAGTCGAAGGCAAAAGTAAGACCCAAAAATATTGTATCATTATGGCTCGGGATATCAAGAAAATTAGCCGCTGTTACGATCACCATAATTCCAACAAGATTTTCGGCATTAGGGCAGAAGTCCTTCAAGGTTCTATTTTATGAGCACTCTTGCGTCTTACCGGAGATTCGTAAATGATATCACAATAGTCGTGCAAGCAACACAGTATGGACATTAGTCCGTTCAAACCTTTAGTCAGAATTCAAACCTAGCTTCTCGCAACACCCATGTTGTGTGTGTTTATTTTATTCGTGAATGGTGTGAATGGTATGACCTACAGTTAATCCTCGCTTACGACGCATACTATCACTAGTACCGCACTAAGGTGTATTCAGAAGCGATACCATTAGCGTGATGGAGTCAATTAACACATTGACTGCGTTCCCAACTACGAGTTATCTCATACTCACTAAACTTGCCATTTTTGTGTAGCTACGAGTAAAATCGTATTATATCAGTGCTAGTATCGATAAATGGCTTCTGGGAAAAGAACAAACAGTCAATGTTGGCTTGCGTGGCCAGTTTTCTGAAAATTGTCGTGGCAGTCAACGTGTTATACAAAATTATTTGCATTAAACGGCGCTACCACAAATTCCTCACACGGTCCATCAATTGTTATCTTCTTTATGCAGTTGTCTACGATTTGACTGCCTTCAAGGATTGTTGCGATTTAGATTAGGGCATACTATCCCTAATAAGGCCTTCTTTATTATGCTTAGTTGGCTTCCATCTAGGTTAGGTTACGTGTCAGATAACACACAGCACTTCTCGCAATTCGGCTTAATAACCTATCTCTGGCATATAATTTCCTCTGGGCACACTTCCACACTACCTAAGTGAATTATCCTATGCCTTGTCTGCAGCCAACCTTGAGAGGAGATTTCATAGTTAAATTTCACGCGGAAAAGATTAGTCCCTTGGCATGGTTAATTCGAGGGATTTCGTGGGTAGGCAATATAAGATATTCTGGGGTATTGTCTCACAAGATCTACATATGAGGACTTTGCTTTCCTGACTATGACATAATAGCTCTAAATCATGCTGTGGAATTGATCCTAAGTAAGGATATCCAACCACTAGCATTTCTATCCTGAGTAAAGGGGTGCCTGATGAACTTGCTAGAGCAGACATACCAATCAACACACAAATATAGATTAACTCATGCATCTCTGGGGTACGACCAGGCAAAGTTATTAAGTGGCCGCTGAAAAATGCTGATAAAAAATCTTGCTTCATAGCCAGGCTAACCCTACCTTAATTAGATAGAAGGCATGCAACAATTTCAATTGAATCGTTGGAACATCTTTATCAAGAGGGCTCTTATAATAGAAACCACGAAGCTGGCCACACTGCTTAGTATGGAGCTGGCATTGGAAGTTGTTTTCGGAAGGAATACACCTTCAATCGAATAAAACAATAGAATATAAGGAAACAATAATAATTGCTACCTTGTGTTTCGGTTTTCTTGACAAGAGCACGTGAGTTCAACTCCAAGCTTTGACATCATTCAGTTCTCCATTATTATTTTTTTTTTTTTTTTGCAAAATCTCTGTGAGTAAAAACTTCTCAAATTGGCACACGAAACATTATTGGTGGCGTGGTAAGTTAACAGGCTATTAAAATTGGGCCATAGGACCTCCGGGTATATCCATTAGAAATTGAAACCGTGAAACCTAACAGAAATAATTACAGCCACGTCGTTTGTGTTGAAGAAAAAGTGTCCACTTTGACGTGTGCAGATTGTTACAAACATAAACGCTTGTACCGTATAACCATTGTGCAGGCTGTAGGGTGTAGTGGTGCTAAAGAAAACCTCAAAAAGTAAGAGTCAAATAATCCATGTCCAGAACAAATAAAAAAAAAACATTGAAGAAATAAAAGGACAAATACAGTAAAACAAACCAACAAAACAGGATATTTTTTTGTTTGCATTTTGGACGAACATTTCTGAAAACAAAAAGACCGCCGCTGGTTAAACGAAATAACAAAACAACAACAATTTTGCGCAAAAAGAAAACGTTTGTCAAACTCTGGTCTGCAACCAGACGAATTGGTTTTAGTTGGCAAAACTCTGGAAGGAAAACAAAACAAAAATGAGTGAATAAAAGAATGAAAGAAAAGTAATAAAATATTGAACTTAAATACGAATAATAGAGAGAGAGAGAGAGAGAGAGAGGAAGGAAGATAAAAGGGACAACTTTATTTAACCTTTTGCCCGTTTAGTTTTAGAATTTCTGCATAAAAATAAAATTTCCTTTTAATCTGTGATGAGAATCTTGTTTGAAGATCTTCTCCAGCGATAATAAATGAAATAATTTTTCCTTTTATTCTTAGTGAGCGATGGAGAGAAAGAAAGGACAGAAGGAAGGAAGAGAAATTTAAATAACAAGCTGAAGCAAAAGTTTTTAAGCAGCTGAACACAATGGCAGCATAGAACTCCATATAATTTTGTTTGGAATGATTTGTAGAGAAATTATGCTGAAATGTAATAGGCTCGCTGAGAGATAAAACGGAAATAAAGAAAAAGTTTTACTACAGCTTTATTGAATAAAGGGGAAGGGGGGGCGGCGTTATATTTTAATTAAGTTCTTATAAAATACACCATTTGATGATGACGTGAATGTAATAAGAAGACCGATAATGTCATGGATATTTTCGAGACTATATTGCTGTAAGGAGGTCATGAGGTTTCCTACAGGGAATGTGTGATCCCTAGGCTTGTATCACAATGGCACCTAACTTAGTTTTCAATACTTTTCCCTTTGGGCAATGTCTTTCGTTTGGCGAATTAAAAATAGTTGTCATCACAACTCTTCGGTCAGGATTCCGACCTAGTTTCTCACACCACTTATGTTGTGTGCATTTATTTTCATACAAGTGTGGTGGGACCTACAGTTTAAAGTCGATTCCGAACGACAGATTTTTGAGAATCTTGTCATGGCGCATTTATTTTACGACATAGAGTTTTTGACAGCAATCAGGTGAGAGTTAGTCGCCGGAGAAATATTTTTTCATATATTCGTTTTGACTTCTGTCCTGGAGTTTGAACCGTGGCCTCACGACCTGCACTCTACCTACTAGAACTATGGCGACTAAAAATACTCATCACAACTAAATCGTGAGAATCTAATGAATAATATTGAAATCCGTGATCAAGTTCATAAAATGTTGCCATCTTAGCTTAAACCCTTCTTCCTTTCCTACTTCCTCTCCTTTTCTCTATCTCCCCTTTAGGACGTTGTACAGTAGGTCAACTGGATCCCTGGGTACTGCACATGTTTCAATTGGCAATAGGAGCAAACTGATAAATGCCTGTCGACAGGATCACGGAGTAGAGGATTCATCCCAACATTAATAATATTGATAAATATATTTTAAGAAGATGGGAAGAACTAAGGCTATTATAAAACCAATTGTGTGGGGATGATGATAGCATGGCCACCCTTTCTAACTGTCTTGGACAACATTTCCTTTAAAAACCATGTCCACAACCAGCATAATCTTATTCAAAGATTCTTATCAAGTGTGGGTGGCTTTTAAAGCATTTTCTTTGTAAACATTTTATAAGTTTTTAATGAAATGTTTTCTATTAAACTTGCTGTCAACAAATTTCAAGGATTTTTATAATCTCACCACAGCATAGCTGTAGGACAACTCAATACTCTCATAACAAAATTGTATATTTTAGTTGTTGCTGCTGTTGTTGTTGGTATTTTACTGCGGGTAAAATTGATTGAAATTTCAGATTAAAACAAATTATTTTGCTTCCTTCCGTGTCAGATTTTTTTTCGCTTTTTTTTTTAATTGGACATCTTAATTTGGCAAATTTATTATAAACAAGCGATTTTAATCATGCACACACAGCAATGCCTACAACAGCAATAGCAACGTTAATGACATACAACAGCAGGCCATAAATTTATGAGCATTTCTTCTCAGTCCGCTGTTTTCTCTTTTTCTAATGGACTCGCGTTTCGATTTCTTTTGGTTGAATTCAAAAATAATTTCTCAGTTTCTCTGTTTAAAAGGTTGTGGCTACAACTAGCAGTTGTTATTTGTTTAGCTAAAGGGCTCAGAAGAAGAAAGGGGGGTAAGGATTCCAGCTATTGATAACAGCAGGCTGCTACCAGTAGACAGTTAGACCTTAAAGAAACGAAAGGGAAAAGACTTTCTCAATAGCCCAGACATTTTAAATTGCTTGTGGAATTTCGTTCTCTTTTGTTTTTAAATTCTTACCAAAAGGCTTAACCAAATGATGACAAAGTTGTTGACAATCATGATGATGATGACGATGACGCTAACGCTGACTGTAAGGACTACAACGACAAAAAACTACAAAAAAAAAAAAAAGAAAAGAAAACGAAAATGAAAATTTCTGTTTCCCAACGTCTTACAAATTTAATTCAATGTAAGCATGTGTGTAAATACGGCTTTTCTTTTGACTTTGCAAGAGTGTGCAAGTGTGTGTGTTGGTGTTGCAAATTTGTTTAAACATTTCAAAAAAGGAACTGTAAGTGTGTGTTTTAGTAAGTGTTTGTGACGACGCGTCAACCCAAAATATAGTGTTGACACGACAAGCAGCTACAAAAAAAAAACCAAAAAAAGAGTACAGCAACAACAACAAAAAAAACACAAAAATAATTTAAAAAGTAAAGAAAAAAGAAAACGAATTTAAATATTTTGTAAACAGTTTTGTTAACCGTCATCGTGCACATACACACATACATAACACAACAAACTTTGACGCAGTCACACTCTTGGCATGAAAAGCCTCGTATTCTTAAAGTATCGTCACGAAGATATTCAATAACTTTCGTAATTTAAGAACAATTTATCGGATAATTTAAAAACAGGCAAGGAAGGCAAAAACTCTATGTATTTCTGCAGAGACCTAAAGGAATCAAGTTCAGCACTGGTGTCAAAGCTATAGTCTGGACGCTACAGCCTTGGATTTACAATAGACTTCTAGAATGTCATTTTATTATAACACTTCTGTGCGATCGCGGAGGATCATGTGGAGACAATGAGCAAATGAGTAAAATTTGGACGTCTGTATGGAAATTACAATACGAATATTGAATTCGAGATTATTCTGTTCTGCGTGGATCCTCAGAGCATACAATTCCTGTAAGCAAATCCATCGTCATGCGTTTCGTAATCGGCAATATTTTCTTCCTTTCTGCAATCTGGATTATATTCGAGGACGCTTTTCATAATAATTAAGTAAAGAGTGGTGCAGCACTCTAACTTGATAGATCGCTCGGGTAGAACTACCATGTGTCCCATTTTTCGGGCTGATCGATCAACTGCTTAGAAAATTGATGTTTTAGGGCGGAATAGAGATGCTTACAGAAGTTCGCATTGAACTGTTCTGAAACGAAATTAGGCCTTAGGAGGGTATTGCTGGTGAAGAGAAGAATTAGTATACTGAACAGGAACGCCTCTACTTTCTGCACAGTTTGTAATAACGTAAAGGAGTTGAAGTCTATTGACCATATTCAGTGTCTCTGCCTTGACGTGTAAAGGCCAACACTGTGGATTCTTGGCGGGAATTTCTTCAATAGTCTTGATGAGCTCTCCACTACCGGGATTAGATAATTGGTCATTACACCTCTTCAGTCAGGTTTATGACCTAGCTTCTCACACCAGCTTAATTTTATACATGAGTGGCGGGACCTACAGTTTAAACTCTACTCCGAACGACAGATCCTTTGAGAAACTTTTCATGGCAATTTTATTTTAACGCTCAGAGTTTTTGCCAAAAATCTGCTGAGAGGAAGCCGCCGAAGAAATATTTTTTCATATATTCGTTTTGATGTCTGCCCTGGGGTTTGAACCGTGGCCTTTATGTCTAATAAGCCAACGACTACGGCAACTTTTACACTGCTGGATTTACTGATATTAAAAGTTTCAGTTGATCAGTTGGCAGGCTAAAGAGACGACGTTTTAATGAAAGAGTCCTGGGCAATTGAATGATAATTGATCACTACAATCCTTTAGCCGGGAGTACAACCTAGCTTATCATACCACGTTACCTACACTTTAACGTCAATTCCGAATGACAGTTTTGTGGAACTTTTCAAGGCAATTTAATTTATTTAAGACTCCTGAGAGAAAGTTGCGGTTTGAATTTGTCCAAGATGTCTGAGCTGTGATTTGAGCCACAAGCTCTCGATGAACACATCACTAACTAGACTACGTTGATTTCGACTCACATACATTTTTATTTTATTTAAAATGATGATTTTGTACAAATTTATTGAAGCCTTTATAGAGATCCATTTAGCAAAATTTTGTATAAGAACTTATCAGAACCAAGGACATCAATAATAGGATTTAAAATTTTTTCGACATATCCACAGCATTGATTAGATTTTAAATAACATTCTATATAGGTTTACATGTCCTGGTGACAACATTATCAATAGATTTTGGACTTTAGTCTTTAGATTCTTCATTTATTTTTAGATTTTTGTATTGTGATCAATTCAAATTATTCAATAGAATTCTAAGACTTGCTATAGCTCTTTGTTCAAATTTTTTGTAGACGGGCAACCTCTTTATGTATAAATCATGTTATAGACTTATAGAACTTAACGTCTTTCTAGTTTTCATTTCTCTACAGCTTCTCCAGGATACTGTGCTCGCGCCTGCAAGTTTGTCTACAATTTTGCACAAACCGCTATGGCTAGGGTTTTAAATATTTCTAATGATTTTCAAATCTTTAGCTTACGAATTAACTCATACTCTATAAGATTTGCTATTAAATAGCATACAAATTAATAACCAGATTTAATTCCTTTGTTTTTATTTAAATTTATGCTTGAAATTCAAAAATTTTAAAATTTTCGAACCCCATGACGTATGATTAATTTTAATTCATGAGTATTCTATGAAAATCCTTAATAACTTCATAACCATACAACGGATTTAGAAAGTTTATAACAAAACTGAAAGCTAAGATTCTAAGCTATATGCTGATGTATATGAATATTTATTAATGTTGTTATTATTTTGTTTTTTTTTTTTAATCTTTAAATACTTGACAAAACAGCTTTTTAAATTGAAAAAAAAAATCTTTTTTTCGGTTTATTTTTTGTGTTGTGTTGTTGAGAACTTATGCTGAGTTTACACTTCATCAAGTTTGTTTCCATAACTTAATCTCCCTCTTAAATAATGAAATGCAAAATGAAAAGCTTTGAAATTTGATTTTCGAGCATAAATATATGCACACACTACCATACATGACTACATGACAAGGGAGTAAGTTAGAGTGTGAGAGAGGGGGAGTGAGTGAGTGAGTGATTTTATTTATTTTCATTGTGCTGGCTTAAAAGGAATACTTTTTCACTTGATTATGATGATGATAATGGTGGTGGTGGTGGTGATGGTGTAATGGCTTACAATGTATTAAGTATTGTGTGTGTGTTTTGGAAGCCTTGATTTTTTTCATATTTTTTGCTGCTTAAAAATCATGTTTTTTTTGGTTGTATCTCTTTTTTTATTTCGAAAGATGATTGCAAACAATATGGAAAATCACTGCCAAAATATCTCTCACCCTGCTCAACACCATGCTTTCATACGTTTTAACCCCTATGAATTTCATCATATTTGCATGCATGTATATATGTATATATGCATGTATATATTTCCATTTCCTTCCAAATTATTCTCATAAGCTTGATAACAATTTGCCAGTGAAAAGAGAAAAAGAAGCAGAAAATGTAAGCAAAGCATGAAACAGAATAAAAAATCAAAAACAATATTTTTTTTGGAATCCTTTTGGGGAAAATATGATGGCAAATGAACTTGCAAATGTTCCATTTTAACTAGCAAAACATAAAATTTATGAAAAAAGTAGGGAAAACACTTAAAAAAAGTTACTTTCCTCATGTCATTGCTTTTGGTGATTAAAGACCATAAAATAAGGGAAATAAATTCACACTCCTTACAATGGCAGCCCCTTACATTAAAGGCAAAAAAAAATTGTCTCTTCAAGGTTTTTACTTAAAAGCAAATGAGCAAGGAATATATTGAAAAAGTAATAACAGTCGACTGAATTTTTTTTTTTACGTAGATCCGCCTGGTATTTCCCTACCATCCCGATAGTTTGAAGAAATGTGGATTACACAATTAGTTTTGGGCTGCCAAGCGCCGGAGAATGGCAGATAATATGTCCTCTGGCTTTGTCTTTTCCTCATCATTACAGGTTCTGTAGAAGTCTTTGACAAGTACTTCCAGCTCGTGGGTATGTGCACCCAACGACATGGGTCCAGTTAGGGATGCTATTAGGTTCTTTCTTTCTGTTCTACTTACATCCATTGACAGTCCGATCTGTCTGATCAATAATACTGTCTTTATTCTTCTGTAGCCATATTCAAAAACTGGGAACATATTATCGATTGCACTAGCCGTACAATTTAGAATTCTTCCTATACTGTCTCTTGGAGTCTGGTTGCATGACGATACTTCGTAAGCAATGGTAGGTAGATTGTCATCATCACAGAGTATATGTGCTAAGCTTGCTAACATCTTCTCATTATAATTTTTAAGCCCATTCCATTGCACAAAAGTATACCTAAATAAATATCAGGATTCTGTTTCCATTCCACAGAAGGCTTTTGGCCTGTGCTCACATGCCTACTCCTTGCTGTAAATACCCAAATGACATGATATCCTGCAAAGGATCCAGATTGACTGGATTGCTATGTAAAGTCCAAATTAAATTTAGCATGCATGTCTCCCAATGTAGTAGATGTCTGCTTGGAATATTTCACTTCTTCTGTGTCATACTGAATCAATATATCAATGTCAATATTAATGGGGATCCCCATTTTGATAAAATTTTGTTAAAATTTAAAATGCCCTTCAGACGTATGATCATTACTGGATAGTCTGATTCAAAATTCAAATCTCTTCTCATTGCAATTACAATACAAAAGTTCAGATTCTCTCTAACCTGTTAGGCTTGACAAGCTACGCTTTGCACTCTACGAACTGATTCTGGTTCATTCAGCAAAGTGCTTTCTCTTACATCTGTAGACAAATTTCAGGCCTGAGCGCACGATAGTGGTTCTAATAACTCAATAGGAAAATTTAACTTACTTAACTGGTCATTATTATACTTTAGTAAGTATTACAACCTAGCTTATTACATCACCCATATTGAGTGTGTTAGTTTTGTATATGAATGGCGGACAATGAATTAAATTTGAAACAAGTAATTATGGGCGATCACGTATGACAATAACACGTCAAAAATATTGTTAGGTTTTTACCCTTTCAAAAACTTTTAAAACATGAGCTCTTAGATTGCAAAATAAAAATTAATTTGTGTTTAGTTTTAATTAAAATTCTTTATTATTCACATAATTCTGTGAAACACTGTTCACAACTTGATGTAAACAACAACAATTTACCTTGTTTGTTATTCTTCTTTACACTCTTTTGCGTAAAGACTAACAATTTTTCGTCAGATCTGTATAACGGAAATCTTCAAACCACGATTATTCTCTTCACACGCAACGCTGCTTCACACAAGACTGACTGAATTTTTACTGACTCCATTGCCTGCTTTGCCTTGCCTATTACACGGCGACGTAGACAGTCTGATGAATGATCTTGAAGTAGAATGTTCGTGGCTTCGGTTTCTCGAGATCTCTATAAATGTAAATATCGTCGTTGCATTTTGTTTACATTTATTCTGGTAATGTTTGTTATTGCTTTTTGGTTACTTGTTTATCCCCTTTTTTATACTGACGTTGTTGTTATATTTTTGTCTAGTTGTTGACTATGTAAACAAGTCCATTGTTTTTGTTTTTGTAGCTTTTGTTTATCATTTTAAAATATTGTTACAATATCATGGACGAAGCAAAGTATAGCTGGGCAGAGAGTGCCAAAACTAGATTTGACACCAAGTTTAGATTTCTACTGCTTTTACACAAAAGCCTTGTCAGTGCCGCAGTAAAAACATTCTCGATTATTTGTTATTCCTTTGATATTTACACACAGTGAATATAGCACCTCTCCGGCTTTCAATTGGCTAGTCTAAGCCTATAAAATGTAACAAAATAGGTCCTTTGGTCACATTAAATCCAAAATTTTATTTTCTTTGCCCGTTTTTTTTTTAAGCTGTCAGAGATTAGCAATCAATTTCATTGAAACGTTTTCGTTTTGTTGTTCATTTCGTTATTGTTGTTGTTGTATTTGTTAATAAAATTAAATTTCCCAAGAAAAGGTGTTTTATTGCCGTAATATTGCGGTATTTTTTCTTATTTTTTTTTTTGTTTGGAGGTCCAATAACGTTTAAATTGGCATCACGTAGTGTTGAAATGGCGCCCCATTAAATTTTTACAAATACCTGTCAGATAATAAAACAAAATATTTTCAAAAGAAATGAAAAACAAACAAAAAAACAACAACGAAAACGAGAAACAGAACACAACCACAGAATTATGAGTCCCGAAAAACAAACTTTAGAAAATTTGTTTACAGGTTTTGTATTTAAATTCTCTCGTATTTTTTTGTTTTCTTTCACACAACAGAGCCTACATAATACAATACAATAAATAGAGTGTGAACACGATGTGGGAAGAGGGAATAGAGGGGTGGTGTAAAATAATATTTTAAACGGTGTTGCTCTGCGGCTGGTATATCTTTTTTATGAAAAGCCCCAGCAAGGCTCCATTAAGTTCATAAAAAAAAGGTACTCACAGTAGAATATTCAAAACAAAACAACACAGAACAAATAAGGCAAATAAAATAGAAACAAAAGAAGGATTCATAGGAAATGACGCCTAAGTGACTACTTGTTATAACAGAAACACAAACACATACATACATATATATACATATATATATACTCACACCTTTAAAATAAATACCCAGTAATAAAAGAGAAAAAAACCAAAAATAACCCGTTCAAACCAAAATTTGTAACAAAATGTTGTGATTTTATTTGGTTTTTTATTTTTTTATTTTCTGAACACAATCATAAAATAAAAATAAGCCCCCCAACCCCCCTTGGTACTACCAAAACAGGACCAATACCTCTCCCCAAAAATAAAAGAAAAGAGGAAAAAGCTCCACAAAAAAATTTAGAAATACGAATTTCATTTACGGCGACCGTATAAAACAATGTTTTGCTCTTTTATATTTGCAGCCATGTGTGTGTGTGCGTGTATGTGTGCTTGCAAAAGAGCGTAAAATATAGTTTTTAAACAGCAGGTGTCCTTAGGTTCTGTTCCTGTCCTGCTGTTGTAATGTATATGACTTAGAGCAGCATAATATTGGCTCTGACTCTGCAACAAATTTTGAATTACAAAACCTTGTTACTTTACAAGGATTTAAAATAGAAAGTATTTATGAGTATGTTATTATTAAGTAACCAATACACATACAAACGCATACATACATTCATACATGTATAAAAATAAAGAGCGATGACCTTTACTTAAACATACAGACAGAAAATTTGGCTGTTCTCTTATGTTGCTAACAAAAGTAGAGACTATCTCTAGTACAGTGGCTCAAAAAAGTAAAAACTTCACGATCAAAAGCCTAACTGTGAAATATATTAACGTGAATAATTACAAAATTAATGAACTTTCAAACAGACTTAATTGGTCTGCGTACGACTACACGAGCGTCGTGGTAGTTCAAAAACGAGAATGTACGTAAGGATATCGAAGTGCCACCTTACTTACTTACTTACTTAATTGATCATGACAACCCTTCAAACAGGATTACAATCTAGTTCCTACCACCACTTACATATGTTGTGTGTGTGTAAATTTTATACATGAGTGGTAGGACCTACTCTTTGAAGTCGTCTCCGATGACAGAACAGTTTTAGTGGCAATTTTATTTTGCTCTCTGAGTTTTTGAGAAGTCTACAGAGAGGAGAATAAAGCCGTCTAAAGCTGGGGTTTGAATTACGAGCACAACCTACTAGACTACAGCGACTTCTTTCATGACTATTGCTAGAGTTGTGGTCCTTAGGAAGATGCCTTCCTTTCTGTGTTCTTTGGAAGAACTCTCCAAAACATGGTTTAAAGGAATATCAAGATTTATTTAGGTGGTGTAATGGTTTCCTATTGATTGAAATGTTCGAGCTTGGTACTCCTAACTGTTTGAGACACCATCCAGCAAATTTCTGATTGTGTGTCCTCTTTAACTGTGGTGTCACACATTAACTCTCGTTCTTTAACAGCTTTACTGCATTTAGTTTAACTGCCAGCTAGTCTTTGTTATAAGATTCCTGTCTACCATGAATTATCAACAATTCTTAGTAGAGTTCGTAAAAGTAAAGGCCGAACTTGCTTTAGAGTTCTATTACATCCTGGATTTCCTCCAATTCCACTGTGTCTCCTTCTAGAGATTTAAGACAACCGAATTATATTCCAAATAAAACCCTTTTGGAACACCATCATGAAATGTTGAAAGAAAACTTTACAAATTTTATTTCACTAACACACACACACTCTGATATAAAAAGAAAAAAAAAACGAAACCAAAATAGTAAAACATGCGAAAAAGAAAAATAGAAAACAGGAAACGGAAATGAAATATTGTTGGATTTTACGGTTATAAAGGAAATGTGAATCACTTTAACACTAATAGACTCTCACACTCTCACACATGCACATATACTGTCTGAGGTGTAGGCGAAATAGCGAAGAGTGTACGCGTTTATTATTATTTTTTTTCCTACACACATGCTCTTTCCCATTCTATTTCATGCATTGTGATGGTGTGTGTGTGTGTATGAGTTAAATAAACTGTGTAGTAAAATAGAATTATTCTATGCATTCATAACAGTGTATGGGTGTGTGTATGTGTATAAAAATATTATTTTTTTATGGTTATTGTTACTGTTGTTGCTGTTGTTGTTGTCGTTGTTAGCCCATCTACAAATAAGTGTTAAAACTTTAAATTTGTCCCCGAGAACAATAAAAATAAATTATAAACCAAAGAGACAGACACGATATTCTTTTCGTTCTCTCTTTACCGCTCTTCCCCCTTGTCTCTCTCTCTCTCTTTATCCCTGTTTCTTTATTACAATGGTTTTTATTTTTATTATTGTTTTATGTCTATGTGTGTATGTGTGTGTGTGTACGCTGGTATAAAGTTTATAACAAAAACAATTTTAGTTTTTTAAGAGCACGAGAGCGCGTGAGAGAGAGAGAGAAAGAAAGGAATTATGATGCATAAGCTTATATGAGCATGTTTTTTATGCTTTAAGGTGTGTTTATGTATGTGTATTATACGTTTATTGTGTTATTTCTTTACCACAAAAACAAAAAAGAAAAAACCAGCAGAGTTGTTCGCAGAGTTGTTTATTTATTTATTTATTGGCTGCTGCTGTGGTTTCTAGCGTAAATTTCTTGCCACTGCCACTGGCCAAACGAAGGAAAATAAATGATGGCCATAACGATGATTGTGGTTAAATTTATTTTAAAAAATCGGTAACAAAACTGGTTACATGGTACCCTAAAGTACTTATGTGATCTTCGGAATAATTTGAATGTGATAAAAAAAATTCTAAAAAATTGTTCAAGAGTTGGCATGGCGAACGATGCACATTGGTTGCTGCACAGAAACATATTTTGCTTAACTAGCGTATTAGGATTGTGACACTAAAAGGATCTGGCGCGGAAACCAAATCAAATGCTTACTCTACGGCCCTTTGCTTCAAACTGGAGCTATAGAAGTCGTTATTCATTGTTTCATACCGATCAGTCGGCTGGTCTAAGTTTGCATTTGAAAATTTCTAGGAAGCAAATTGATCTCTAAGCTTCCAGATTGGATAACCTCAACTGTGAACATGATTCCCAGCTCAGGCTGCTCATCTCTACTCCATCACTACATTCGATATAATTTCACTGATTTGGTAATAAAACTTGGCAACCCTGTTATTCTAGAACCAAACATATTCTTAACCGAAACGATATGATTAATGCCTGAAACTTTCTGTGAAACGGAAAAAGGATACTCGATTAAAGAGAAAATAGATAGAGGGGCGGTGGCGGATAATTACAATGGTAGGGTATTTTGGAATTAGCCTGTGAATACTAAACGATATTCTGAAGGGGCATTGCATAAAAATAAAAATATTTCTTCCGGCGACTTTGTCTCAGCAGTCTTCTGGCAAAATCTCTGGTATAATAAAATAATATAATAAAATAAAATTCACAAGAAAAGCCTCTCGAAAATTTTTTCGTTCGGAGTTGACGTTAAACTGTTGATCCTACCACTTGTGGATAAAATTAAAACACACAACAACATTGGGGGTGTGAGAAGCTGTAATGCTGACTAAAGGCTTGTGATGACCAATTAACCCATATCTATTGAGCAAACTTGTGTTGTGAGAGAAATAATGCAAGAAATCACATCGTTGGTGTTGTGAAATGTGTTGCTAAAGTTTTGAAATTTAATTCAAGAATATACCTATCAATGGTGGAAATATTTGCCTTGAAAATTATGCAGTTATCGGTTAACTTAGGAGAAGGATAACATTTGGCAGATCCTGTGATCGCTTCTATCTTTCAACCGTCAGTGATAACAGATCCTGCTCTTTATCTTCCCTGGAAGGTATTTTAACCCTGTAGGTCATGGCGAAGTTTTGCGTAGGCATCACATATTTCTTCCAACGTTGCCACATCCTGCCGTTTACAATGACAGGAGAATATTTTCAATGAAATATTCCTGCCTTAAAATTGTAATTCAATTTCATTGCATTCGACTTGCTATCAAGGTACCATGAGGTGGATGTCTAGTGCCTTATCATTTCTTCTGACATTTCGACTGGGTGGAGTTGGTCTCGCTCCACCGTTCAGCTATAATATTCTTTTTTGTAGGGTAGTACTCGTAAATATATTCACAACTTTATTGGCAATTCCATTGAAATTTTTAAAACATTTTTATAACGTAACATATAAAGAGAATGAAAGGATTTTATATTTACTCTCCGATTTTATTGCTGAATTTAATTTGCTTTTTTTTATAAGAATAATACGACGGTTTAACAATTTAAATTAAATTTCATTTCGTTTTATTGTCAACTTTAATGACAAAAAAATTTATTGAGAGGCCGATCGGGATATTCTCGTTTCCAACTGAGAAGAATACATTTCCATTTGGGAAATAAATTCGTAAGATTTCATTTAAAGGGTTTCCAAAAGGAGTTTTCATGCTGTCTGTCTAATCTCAGTTGTCAACGAAATTCCCCCTTTGTTTTCATTTTGATTCCTAAAAATATTTCTCATCTATTCCAGTTGGCACTGTGTCTGCAGTAATCATAATAATAATGATGATGCTGATGACAATAACGACACTTAAGTTCTTGGTAGTAGTTGTAGTTGTAGTTGTTATTGTATTTTGTCTTTATTATTGGCTACATAAGCTTTTGTTGGCATTACATGTGTACGAGTATGAGTACATTTTGGTATTTTATTGTATGATTGAATTCCTTGTAAGTCGCTTGTTATACAACACCAAAGACTCACACTCTCTCTATCTCTCTCTCTCTCTCTCTGAAAACAAATTCAAATTCAAAGGATATGTAAGGAATATGTCTCTCCATTAAATGTTATTTCCTTTCAATGTATAAACACTTGTACCATCATCATCATCATCTGTGTGTATGCATGACAATGACTGTGAGTGAGTGAAGTGACACTTCATAATACAGTTGAAATATTTACCATGTGAACTGGGCCAAAAGGTGCTGCTGCATGCTGCATTGTTACTGCATACTGTATATGTGTGTGTGTGTGCGTATCCCAGGAGAGATTAAAACCGATATTCAAATACGAATCAAAAAATTTCTTTTGAAAAGAAAATTTACGAAGAAATATTTACGTTTTTTAGTAGAATTTTCTTAAAGTACTTTTTGGGTACTTTTTGAAAATATTGTAGAGAATAGGAATTTTTTCTACTTTGGTCTCTGCTTTGTTTCCATATCGAAAGCTTTTTCAATACAAAATACCCACTATTTTTGTCCTAAAAGAAAATTATAAAATAAAAGTACCAAACATCCAAAAGTACCGAAACAATTTCAAAAAACATCTGATACTTTAAGACTTATTATAGCAAGACATTAACGCGGAAAATAAATTTTAAAAATAAAAAAATTTATTAAACGTACTTTTTTAATATAAGAAATTAGAAAGAAACGGTACTTTTTGTACAGGAAAACAAGAAAGTGCTCTTTACAAAATGTAAAATTTTGTATTAAATACTCGTTTGGTTCATTTTTCTTCTTAAAATTTATTAAAAGTACTTTTTATATAAGAAATGAGAAAAAAAGTACTTTTTGTACAGGAAAATAAGAAAGTACTCTTTGTATGCGAAAGTAAAAATGTACCTCTTATGGGTATTTTTACAAAATGAGAGCTTTTGTTTAAACTATTGCATTCTGTTATAACATTATGGGGTTGTCATTTGTCGTTGTTTCTCTGTGGAACTACATCACGTTATTTTATTAGGTGTAGTGATAAGGAAATTTACTCATTAAGCCATATTTTAAAGAGAAGGCGTTGTATGGAGTTTCTATGGTGTTCGTTTTGAGATCAGGAGGTATTCTGAATTTATTAATTAAAGAGAAAATGAAAATTCTTTTTTACATGAGGAAAGTACTTATGCTTTAAAAAAGTAGTTTTTGTATCACTGTTTTGTATTACACAAAATACAAAAAGTACTTTTTCTAGCACAAAAAATGTACTGTTTTGTATTACAAAAAATACAATAAATACCTTTTGTATTAAGAGAATATTTCTATAAAAAAAGTACTCTTTTTTTGTATAACACAAAATATAAAAAGTACTTTTTGTATTAAGAAAGTATTTTTATAAAAAAAAGTACTCTATTTTTTGTATTACACAAAATAAAAAGTACTTTTTGTATGAAGAAAGTATTTCTGTAGAGAAGAACTCTCTTTTTTGTATTAACAAAAATTTAAAAAGTACTTTTTGTATTAAACAGTCTTTCTATAAAAATTACTCTCTTACATAAAAAAGATACGTTTAGTGAAAAAAGAATTCTGTCGTAGAAAAGTATTTTTGTACAAAAAAGTATTCTTTGTATACTTGTTGAATAAAAAACGTACCTTATGTATAAGGAAGTCCTTCTAAAAAAATTTAAAAAAAATCTTTCGTTTTCACAAGCAGTTGCTTTCTATCAAAGTACTGCACGTATACATACATACATACATATCAAAGAAATCACTGTTTTCTTTAAAGATTTCAAACAATTCTTTACAAAGTTTTGGGGTAATTGTCGCCCTCCTTTTTTCGGCGTAATAAATATTGTATCACACAGAAGATTTCTTTGTTTCTTCCGCTAAAATTTCGCCCAATTAAACTGAAAGCCTTTCAAATCAAAATCAACGCAAACAATTTTTATGAGAATTTCAACAGGAAATAAAAAAGGGGTGCTAAACGAACGAAAAACAAAAAATTTGAAGGAAAAGGAATATAAAAAAGAACCACAACAAAACACATCATTGTCACGCTCATCAACACCACAACACTCTTTGTGTGATAAAAGGCGAGCGAGCGACAACCGGCAGTAGTCAAAGAAAATCCTCATTTAAATCAAATACAGCCCGCATTACTTCTTATTTGGGGTGGCAAATAAAAACAACATCTCTGCTTTGCTTTCCTCTTTTTTTATTTTGGAGTAACATGCCCCGTTTACCGTTAAAAAAAAGAAAATCAAAGAAACCCCCCCGAAAAACAAAGATTTACATGTCATTTTAATACTTAAAGACAGTCATGCTTCACAAAGAGAAAAAAGTACCAGAGATAATCACAACGACAATGATGATAACGATGATGATGAGTACCCCGACAATGAATGTAACAAAAACAAAAGGAGGAGAGCGTCAAGAAGAGAGAGAGAGAGAGTGGGAATATCCTTAAGCTAAGAGAAGAGAAATTACTCAAGTAAATAGTTAAAGAAACAGATTCTTTGCTTTTTCTCGTAAATTATACAAAAGAAATTTGCCTACAATAATATGTACTACCATCAAGAGAGAGGGAGATATAAAAAAAATACAACAACAAGAAACAGGAATTCTCACTGCTTTTTTGTTGGGTTTTTTCTCGTATTTTCTTTGAAACCATTGCTAAACTCAAACAAAGCTAAGCAAATAAATGTGGGGCAAAAAGAAATTTGCAAAAAACACAAGCCTTTTGAAGTGCACTAATAGGGAAAAAGGAAACAAACAAAAAAAAAAAAGAAAAAAGAATTTTGGAACACCAACACAATTTACTTATTTAACCCTGTGATAAATTCTCTTTTTCTGGTAACGAAGTAACCGGCAATGATTGCTTAACAGCTGATAGAAAACGAACTGGCAGCACACTTTAAAAGACGCACTTTTTTGTTCTGAAAATTATAAATCCTTTCTAATAACAAAGGACTCCACAGCTGAATCACAAATGATGAGACTGACTGCCTAATAAGGGGTGATTTTTTAAGAGCTATAGGAAAATTAAAAAAAAAACAGATAAAATTCAGAAAAATGCATGAAATCTTTATTTGAATCGATAGTACGGTCAATATAATTTAATTTTTGAAGATTATTTCATGCAAATGTTGACCGCGACTGCGCCTCAAATGGTTCATCCGCTTAGTCCAATTTTGGCATACTCTTTCCAACATTTCGGCCGGTATCTCACGAATAAATGCTTCAATGTTGTCTTCCAATGCGTCAATTGAAGCGGGCTTGTCTGTATAGACAGGAGCTTTAACATAGCCTCACACAAAATAGTCTAAAGGCGTTAAATCGCACGATCTAGGCGGCCAATTGACCGGTCCCGAACGTGAAATAAAATGTTCACCGAACTTGCCTCTCAATAAGTCCATTGTTACGCGTGCTTTGTGGCATGTGGCACCGTCTTGTTGAAACCACATGTCATGCAAGTCAAGCTCTTGCATTTTGGGCAAAATAAAAGTTGGATATCATCTCACTGTACCGCTCACCATTTTCAGTTACGTTACGATTCGCAGCATCTCTGAAGAAGTATGGAATGATGCCACCAGCCCATAAACCGCACCAAACTGTGGCTTTTTCTGGATGCATTGGTAGCTTTTGCAATGCTTCTGGCTGATCTTCACTCCAAAATCGACAATTCTGCTTATTTACGTATCCCGAATAGACGCTTCAGTGGGTCGATTAAACTGACCATAAAATGGAAGAAGCACGCGATTAACTTTCTTAACAGAGCACGCATTTTGATAATAAAATTCAATGATTTGCAAGCGTTGTTCGTTTGTAAGACGATTCATGGTTAAATTATAGACCAAACTGAAGATGTTTGACAGTGAAACAAAACACGAAACGTGCGTGAGCTGTTTAAACCTGTGTTGCCAAAAAGATAATAGCTAAAAAAAAATCACCCTTTACTTACGCAAATCGGTATTTTGGAAGTCAGTAAAGCAATATTCCAGCCTGAAATTGGGCTATGGGGGTTGCTAGACTTCAAATTGAAAATTTTCAAGCCTACGCAAAACAAGGCAGAATGAAAAAATCCCACAGGACGTACTGCAGCGTACTGTCTCTAGTACACAAAAATAGCAATCCTAAGATTCCTTTCGTCAGGATAACGATTTAATTTCTTACACCACTTAGGTTGTATGTGACTAGTGGGACCTACAGTTTAAAGTCGATTCCAAACGACAAATTTTTCAGAAATTTTTCTTGGCTAAGAGAAAGTCACGGTTTGAATTTGTCCAAGATGTCTGAATTGTGATTTGAGCCACAAGGCTCTCGACTAAAAAGTGAACACATCTCTAACCAGACTACGGTGACTTCCGCTCACATACATTTTGTTTAATCTTAAAGGAAGATTTATAAAGAATATAGCATTTCCATTTAGCAAAATTTTTATAAGAACTTATCAGACCCAAAGACATCAATAATAGGATTTTAAATTTTTTTCTATATATCCTCAGTATTAGTTTGATTTTAAGTAACTTTCTATATAGGTTTACAAGCCCTGGTGGCAAAATTATCAATAGCTTTCGGTCTTTACTCTTTAGATTCTTCATGTGCAGTGATCAATTCAAATGTTTCAATAGAATTCTAAGACCTGCTGCAGCTCTATATTAAAATTTTTTGTAGACCGACAACCTCTTTATGTATAAATCATGTTGTAGACTTAAAGAACTTAACGTCTTTCTAGTTTTCATTTCTCTAAAGCTTTTCCAGGATACTGTGCTCATGCCTGCATTTTTTTCTATAAATTTTGCACAGACCCCTATGGCTAGGGTTTTAAATATTTCTAATGATGTTGAAATCTTTAGCTTAAGAATTAACTCATACTCTATAAGATTTGCTATTAAATAGCATAGAAATTAATAACCAGATTTAATTCCTTTGTTTTTATTTAAATTTATGCTTGAAATTCAAAAATTTCGAAATTTTCTAACCACATGACGTATGATTAATTTTAATTCATGAGTATTCTGAAAATCCTTAATAACTTCATAACCATATAACGGATTTAGAAAGTTTATAACAAAACTGAAAGCTAAGATTCTAAGCTATATGCTGATGTATATGAATATTTATTAATGTTGTTATTATTTTGTTTTTTTAATCTTTAAGTACTTGACAAAACAACTTTTTAAATTGAAAATTTTTTTTATTTACTCTCAGAGCTTTTGCCAGAAGACTGCTGAAAGGAGGTAGATTTTTTTTTTCGTTTTTCGTTTTGTGGTTTAAAGCATGGAATTTCGTCTACGAATATATTTGCACTTCACACTACCAGCATAATATTAAGGCTAGTGTATGCCGCTGGAAAAAGTTTATCGAATTCAAATAATTTTAGAATAAGAAATTAAAACTTTTTATTGTTGGCTTAAGCTTACACTAGCTAAATAACCGATTGTGCAGTTTCTAGAATGCTAGGGTTGCCATCTGTTAAGTTATACTTTTTAATTAAGCGTACTTTTAAGAAACAAGGCTAACAGAGTTCTTCTATTTCCAAAGAGATGGCTCTGCTTGGTCTGCAATGATGTTTGTTTGCGGATATTAGTCTTACAGGAGGTGAGTACTAAAAAGTGTTAGGTTAGGTTAGGACGGAGTGGTAGCTCTGATATCACAAAGCTCACTTGAGCGCGCATAGCGTGGAAGAAGTTAGTCAGCGCAAGGGCTGCACACTAAAAAGTGTTGCTTATTTGCCTTTTCTTGGTCTTAAAACACTCTCTCTCTCCCTGTCTCTCTCTCTTTCTTTAATTCATTACTGCCTAAGGTGTAAGGAATAGGGGTTTTCCGTACAAAAAGTAAATAAAAAAAAACATGAGAAAATGAAAGAAAATTATCGTTTTTTTAACTGGAAACTATTCATCTTGAAGGAATCGTTTTTTTTTTGTTGTTGTTGTTTTATGTTTTTCCTGCATTTTACATCTTGTTTGAAACGACTTTGAAAACACTTTGTTTGCTTACACTCACTGCTTCTCTCTCTCTATATTTATTGTTTTTCCTCTATCTCTCTCTCTTTCTTTCTCACTCCATTCTGTATGTTTGCAAATTTGTTTGAGTGTGTAAATTAATCTGAAACCCTTTTAAATTTTGCTTAAATACAGCCATTCGTTGCTGTTCTTCAACGGTTTTTTTTGGGAAAAATTCTAAGGTATGTAGTAGAGTGGTGAGGGAGGTGGAAGCATTAGTAGAATGTAGGCAGTTAGTTAACGTTTTAACACAAAAAAACAGAGAGTGAGAGAGAGAGGGAGAGAGAGAAGAAAAATATCCGTTTATTTATTTTCTTTAGACATGGCATTTAACAGAGTGCACACACATACATATACCCTTTTAGCGTTTAAGAGAGTAGGAGAGCTACAGTCTATGTGTGTGTGTGTGTAAGTATAACTGGGGTATTTGTCTACTAAATAAATGGCCTGGAAAAATTCTTTCAGTGCATAAACTTGTGTTAAAAGTGACAACTTTTTTCCTGCTACCAATTCTTTACAATTCCCATAGAAAAACAACAAAAAAAAATCCTCCTTTAAGAAGCTTGTTTGGCAAAGTGGGTAAAAATGTAGACTCTGGGTTTACATGTGTTGCCATTTTTTCCGTGTTTTTTTGCGTTTTTTTGGCATTCCTTTTTTCTGTTTGTTCTTCATTGTGTTCCCAAAAAAATAAAACCTTTGAGTGTGCATGCCAGAGTTTTGTTAACATCTTAAGCTACAGTTGCAACAAATATTAAATGATGAGAGTGTGGGTGTGTGAGTGTTTATGTAAGATGTAGTAACATTACCCAACACTATAAATTAGGCTTAAATGAAGTGAACATATTTTTTCATTCTCTTTCCTCTTGCTCTGGCTCTATCTCTCTCTCTCTTACCATTGCTGTAAAGATTTTCTGTGCATTTATAGGATTTTTTTTTGTTGTCTGCTGAGACAATGCTTTAAATGCTTCATCCATACAACTTAACAAGTACGAGAGTTAAAGTTCACTTGCCGTTTATTAGTTTTAAAACAAGATAATACGATGCCTGTTACTTCTTTCGAAATTGTACGAAAATTCCAACAAATTTCACAACGCATTGACAAAATCCTGCCTATTATTGAATGTCACTCATGTGTCTTTTCCTGCTTCACAGTTTCAAAGAATGTGTTTCGATTATTCGTTGTTATTGTCACAGAACCTTCACGTTGGGCTTGAGAAAACTTCCATTCTGAAAAAGTGTACCCTGAGAGTCTAGTGCCTTTTCAAAAGACCAGTTATCAACCTCATGTTATTCCATGACTCAGTCGTCTTCTTATTGTAGTTTCCCAAGAAAAGTTTCCATTGCCTCAAACCCACTTAGGTTTTTATCATCCTTTTCATTAAGCATACCTTTCTGGAGTCGCTGTAGTCTAGTAGGTAGCGTGTTGGCTTATTAGACATGAGGCCGCGGTTAAAACCCCATGTCAGACATCTCCACCAAAACGAAATATTGAAAAAAAATATTTCTTTGCGGCTTCCTCTTAGCATATTTCCTGCAAAAATTCTGCAAGTAAAATAAAATTGCCATGAAAAGTTTCTCAAAAAATCTGCCATTCGGAGTCGACTTTAAACTGCAGGTGAGAAGCTAGGTTGTAATCCTGACTGAAGTATTGTAATGACCAATTATGTATAACTTTCCAAACATCTTCACCTATTCTACAGAAAGCTTCTGGTCCCATAAGTAAGCTCACATGTGATTGTAGAGAATTCGCACATGATCTGGAATTCAGCAAAGCCTAAGGATTCTAGCTGGTTAAGCTTCTTTAGACAGTTCCATTCTATCTTCCATTTAATGTCATAACAAATTTAAGCAATCGAATGTCGGCTTGACTATCAGATAGTATTGCTAAGTTCTATCTTTACTACTTCCTATTCGAATTGAATTGACCACATTTTTCGTTAGCATAGATTTCCACTTGGAAGATACATACAAGTTTCGCCACTATGGCGAAATATTTCGTTAAGGGACCAAAAAGTCTCGCAACTGTTCCAAGATCCGTGCTTGACCCCTCTGTATACCACAAAATAGTCCTTCTTTTAAATGGGTATGCAGCTTTCAGATTTAGGTGACCTAAGAATGAAAGCCACTTTCAACAAACTACCTATGTAAGCATGTACATTAACCCGCTAATCAAAGAAATTTAATTAATTCAAATATTGTCCTACGTTTTGTGATCCGCAACTTATACAGATGAATGACAGTTTACAGAGCAATTATGCAGAACAACAGTCACACAGAAGGAACTCTAAAGTCTCATTGAGAATATTACCAAGTCGACGGACATTAGTTTATCGTGTAGTCAATACCAATAACTGGCAGTTTAATGCCTGTCTCATTGCCTACGTGATCATTCTCGCTCAAACAAGGGTGATATTATATCTCTTTAAGCTTTTATAGATGCTTCAGTATCCAAAAGGACCAAATATCTCCAGCATGTGCCTGTTACATTAGACTTTAATAAAAAAAATTCTGTATTAAAGTGTTTATTAGCTATTGCCTGTAAAGCCTTTAAGTAGGCTATAATATTCGTTTCCCTTTCACCCCCCTGTGGTAGTGTATCAACTTTGTGCTGGCCATTAGGAATTTATCATTGTAACACGTTTCGTTGGATTCATTATTTTCATTACGTTACGTAATTTTCTTTATCATTTTCGAATTATTCTTATTTCGCAATGACACCCACGCACACACATTGAGACACATAGAAATGCTATAATTCAATTGATTTGGACATTTTGCTGAAGATATTTTCGTTTTTTTTTTCTTGACTGCTCCCACTGCTTACGTTATAGTCGCAGACTTGTACGCTGCTCCGTGCTGCTCCATGCTGTGCTGTTTATAATTTATCATTTAACAGCACGCACCAGTAGATCTCCAATAAAATATACACTCTTAGACACACACACTTACACTGCCACTTACATACGCCATAGCGTCTAAAGTCCTTAGACTCTCTTCTGTATCGTATACGCTAGACTGGTATTTTAAGGACACACAAACAAAGTTATGGTCGGTTATCGTTTTTGCCAAAAAAAAAAGAGAAGCAAAAAAAAAACTTAAAATATGGGAAGAAAAAAAGAGCAGCATATAAGCCTTAATAAATGAGTGTGTATGGATTCTCTCTCTCTATCTCTCTCACTCTAACTCTGACTGCGGTGATAGGGATAACCATGCATTTTGCTTTCTTCTTTTTTTTGCCTCCGATATGGCACGTTTCTATGGAAGGAATTTCAATCAGTTGATACGATATCTTATCAAATTTTATATACTTTCTCTAAATTTTTTTTTCTAAAAAAAGTCTTTTGTTGCTGTTGTTGTAATATTTTCATTCTATTGCCAATTGGCTTTTATTGGTTTAATGGGACAAAACACAGAACGTTTTTTTTTGTTTTCGAAGTCCTTGCCAATGCCAAAGAATGTTTTCTAATGAAAATATCTCTTGTATTCCTTGAATTTAGAAAACTGTAAAGCCTTTGGAAATACGAGATTATTTTTAAAGGAATTTGGCAATTGAGAATTTGTAGCATATTTTAAGGAGTTTATTATTAACATTAAGGCTTATGTTACTGGAATAATTTTACTAAATACAGAAAGCAAACGAAGTGAAGCATTTTAAGAGTGAAATTTAGTGGCTTTATTATTTAAGGAAAGTAATGTTTACTTAAAAGAAATTCTGTTTGCCTACTTTTAGGCTTTGTTAGATAAAAAAATACGTGCATATTTCTAGGTTAGTTTATAAATATTTTTTGAAAAGTTTCTAAATTGATACATAGTTTTTTAAATTTATATTAAAAATTATTACTGCATATTGTAAGGGATGTTAACCTTTTATAGTTTTTAAAAATTTAGTTATAAATATTTGTAAGCATAAAATTTAAAGAATTATGGAACAGAACTTAATCTAACTTTTAAAAATTCCACTTATTGGTTTTGTTTCAAAAGCTAAAACTTTAAGGCCTACTTAAAGGTTTACTTGATATAACAATTTTATAGCCTACTTTTAGGTGGATTGCAAAATTAAATCATTTTATTTTTTATTTTTTTGTTTTTTTACAGTACTTTAGTTTTTCTTTTATTTTAAATTCAATTTACCCGTTTTATCCTTACACATGCTCAAGGATTTACATGCTAATCCTTTCAAAATAACAAAGGATGAAGGAAATAAATGGAACACATATTAATTATAGTTGAAGTTTAAGTTTCTTTTAGCGGAAATTATATTTCAACAGCAACGAAAATAAAGAAAATTAAAGAAGGAAAAAAACTATTAAAAAGAAAGAAATTATTTGGTGCATGCAACATATTTTTGGGGGAATATGACGTGTTTTTTTTTCAAATAAAGAATCAAATGTAGGCTACACTACTTTTAGGAGCAATTATCTCTAGCTTAATATATAGATTGTGCGATGAGGAGAATGAAGTGGACGTAATCTAGTAGGTATTGTGTATTGACTTACAGGAGAAGAGCCCGTGGTTCAAACCTTAGCTCAGACATTTCGTACAAAACGAAATATGAAAAAAATATTTCTTTCGGCAATTTCATCTCATCAGTCTTCTGGAAAAAAGTAAATAAAATAGCCGTGAAAATTTTCTGCAATCTGTTGTTCGCAGATGATGATGAATCCAAACTAACACAAACAGCAAGGGTGATGTGAGAAGCTATGTTGCAGTCCTGACTAAAAATCTGAAATAACCAATTAAGTAAGTAAATGTGTTGGATTATTGAACGAGAGAGGCGATTTCCTCTCTAAAATTTTCTGCCAGAAACTCTGTGAGTAAATGAAAATCTGTTTATCGTAGTCAACTGCCACTAATAGATAAAATTAACGCACACAACATTAGTTCTGCAATAAAATAGGTTGTGATCTTGACTAAAGGGCAGTAATGACCATTTAATAAAAATGTATTGCAAAAGGTTAGACCTTGTATATAAGTATTAAGGATACTTATAGTTAGTTGGTATAGTCTCAAAACTCTGGCAACACTATACAACAACCTTACACGACAACCTTAACAACCTTAAACCCTAAATTAAATTATTGAAAAGAAATTCATATATTGTAGTCTACATTTAGGCTCTCCATAACATGTTAAATTTCTATTTGCCTAGCCAAACTTAATAACACAGTACTTTCGACAGTCAAAAAAAACTTTTTTTTTAATTTTTTTGGTATATAAAACCATGAAATTACCCCCTTCTACAACAACAATAACAACAAACAAAAAAGGTAAATTAGAAAAAAATAAATGGAATTAAAAAGGAATCAAAAACGCCAAGAAAAAAATTGAAAACGATAGTAAGAAACGCTAAGAAGGCATCGACATGAAAACACATGTTTAACATGCAAAAAAGTAACTTAAAAAAATAACGAAAAACGAAAAGGAATTTAGAAATAAAAATTGAAATAAAAATAAATTGACGGGGGAAAAAAGAAACAAAAAGAAAAACCACTTAAAAAACGAAATAAAAATAAAATTATAAACAAAAGTTAAGCAACAACAATAATGGCAACAGATCCTTAAACATAATTTTCCTTTATTCCTCTGGCTCAAGAGTTTCTCACCCCATCATGAAACATGACAGTGATAACAACAGCCAAAGCCAATTTCTAGACTAAGACTTGCTGGGTTATGGAGGCAATAAAATAATGAAAAAAGAAGAAAGAAATACAAACGAAATGAAAAGAAAAGAAATAAAAATCAAGCCGGGTTATTCACTCGAAACCAAACGACCACAAAACTACATGATATTGTTGTTGTTTTTTGTTTATTTTTTTTTTATTGTATTTTACACCCCAGACTCAGACACATTTTGTTTATTTTTGTCCTTTTTTTTTGTTCTTCATTTTGTTTTTGCCCACCTTTTTGCCGCTCTAATGAAAAATCAGTTCATGAATCAGTGTTAAATAGAATGAAAGAAACAAAGAAGATGATGGGAAGCAGAAAAGAAACGGAAGTGACTGTTAAATGTTTTGTATTTAACTTGAGTGAAATTTAATGACCATTTCAAGTGCCTTTTTTGTTGTTGTAGGTTTTTCTTTTTAAGCACATTTGTTGCCTAGTTTTAGGATGACTAAAAAATAATTATTTGCAACTGATTGAAGTTTGTTTTTCTATTACAAAACATCAGATTGTGTTTATATAGGGTCTTACAAGTTCGAAATTTCATTTATAAATGTAAATATAAACACAAGCGAAGTTTTAAAACAACTAGGGCTTTATTTATTAACGGTCTGGCAACTTCTAGAATCTAAGGGTTGATTTGTTATTGTTATTATTATCTTTGTAAGTATATAGAATATGGGTAACAAAGCAAAGCAGAGATTATGGGATTCAAAAGCTTTGTAAGTAACCCATCCTGCGCTCTTAATCTCACTTGTCATACATATGTATGTTGGCAGAGGTAGTAGACTTTAGAGTAGAATTGATCGTATTCCAGCAGGCAGAGAACTTCATTCAAATACTCACTAGCGTATCCCGATCGCGCTACAAAGTCGAATGTTAAATCCGACTAGCGAAATACTAATAATGGCTATGAAGAGTGCTTCTTCTCACATCATCCATCTTATGTCTGTTATTTTGTTAAAGACTGGGATGAACACAACGTTTAAGAGTTTGTATTCATCTCTCACCTTTGCTTCGATTCCCTAATAGATTGTTAGCACTCTTCTGATTTCCGTTTCATTTCACACTTGCTATGAAATGTCGACTTTGCAGGACGCCATGTCTGGGGCGAGGTTCATCAAATTACATTCAAAATATGTGTGGTTTTATATGGCCACGCCCACTCCAAACAGGCGAACAAATTAAAGCAACAAAATTTCTTTTCAATACAAACAAATGTTGCATGCTCTCATTTTAAGTTTTTTTATAATAAGTTTGTTGTCTACTTTTAGGTCGTTAACATAACAAAATATGCTTGCCTACTTTCAGGGCTTAAAAATTAATGAAAATATCCTTATAACATGCTTGCACAACAAGCCAAACAATGCAATTAATAAAGAACTTGTTATTGAAATTTAATTAAAACTAATACCATTACACATTATCATTATTATTATAATTATCATTATTAAGAGAAGAAGAAGAAGACTGTGAGAGTAAGAGAAAGGCAGAAAATACTTGATAAGCATTGTAGTGCATTACACAGTATAGTGCTGTGTAGCCTCAATACAATTTCCCTTCACTTGTTATAACAACTCGTTTAACTTTGTTGCTTCTTATGCTTGTTCTCCTTCGTCCTTAGCTAAGCTTTAAACTTCAGTTATCTTTGAAGCATTTGGCAGCTATTTCTGTTTAATTTAAATTTATTGTAATTGGAAAAATCAACTTGAATGCTTTTTGCCTGCAGTTTTCTAGTCTCTTTTAACTTCTTTGTGGTTTCTGTGGTTTCTGGGGGGAAGAGAGCGAGAGAAAGATAGAATTTTCCGTTTACCACTTTAAGAAAGTGTTCGGTTAGTAGAAGAGGACAGAGGGAAAATTATTTTCAAAGCTTTTCGAGAAACTAGAATTTTTCTTTGGTTTTGTTTTGAGCGCTTCCTGGGTCATTATTATTGAACCATTGAACCATTCAGGTGAATTTATTTCGTATTCATTTCGTGTTTCTTTAGCTTATTGAAAAGGCTGCTTATGGCTGTAAAAAGATTTTGGTTTCTCGATTTAAACACCATGATTATGAGGCCGGCTGTTGCTATCTTTGCTAGCACTGATAAGAGCTCTCTGTTCATGTTTCTTTCTCTCTCTCTCTCTCTCTCTCAGTCTCTCTCTGTCTTTAGATGTTTAAGGATATGAGTTCCTGCTATGGTCATGCTTATCACTACTTGCATTCATTCAGCTTATGGTTTTCATTTTCTTTTTTTAAATATGATGTCCAGTTTGCTCATTTTTTTTTTGTTCTCTCACCAGTCTACCCTGTAACTCTGTTTCCTTTTCCTTTTGTTCGTTATGTTCGTTTTCATTTTAATGCCTTGAAGCAATTTTTCATTATAAAAATGCAATCCTGTGGAAAATCCTGTAATGAGTTCGAATAAAAAAAAAAAGAATGGAGAGAAAATTCACTCAAAAAAAAAAAAAAAAAAAAAATACAGAAAAGAATGAAATAAAAAAAGGAAAGCAAAGAATCCTTATGAATGTTTAAATGAATGACTTTGAAAAAAAAAGAAAAGAAAACAGCAACGAGAAATTATTAAATGATGATAAAAAGGAAAAGCGGAAAAAGAAATTTTACAAGTGCCCGACTCTGCTGTCTAGAAAAAAAATTGTGATTAAATTTTTTCTTTTTTATTTTTATTTAAACGAACAATCAAAAACTCCTTGTTTTTTATCTTTTTTTGGTTTTTATTGCTCTTATAATTGTTCAGAATCCAGGAAAATTATAAGAGTGGAAAAATATGAGTTTTAATAGACGTTAAGTACTGAGTGAAGTACAACGTCGAAAAACAAAAAACGCGAAAAAAGTGAAAATAATTTAGAAAAGGATTTAAAAACAGAAAATAATAATAAAAAAAAGAAATCATTCCAACAAAGTTTATTTAATACAAAATGGTTAAGTAATCTTTTATAATTCTCTTCCTCTCTCTTTCTCTCTTTATAGAGACTGTACTACCAGTAATATATTTTGTAACTATGAATATAGGCGATCAATACATACATACATACATATAACTGGCCTTCAGTCAGGATCACGACCTATGTAGCTTATCACAATAATTCAATCAATAATTTAGTTTAGGGCGCCCTGGTAGTCTAGTGGGTAGTGTGCTAGACTGTTAGCGTGAGGGTCGTGGGTTCGATTCCCACCAGAGGCTCTGGTCTGTTACACTACACCGAGCATATGGTCAAGTTACTCCGCTCGTATATAATTAGAATATAATTTGTAATTGTATTGTAATTAATAAATAAATAAATAAATAAATAAAATTTAGTTTATTTTCTTTACCCGAATGTAATTACATGTGAAACTATACCAGGGTTTGTGTCTAAGATATGAGGTTATTTACAGCTCAGCTCACATTATAAAGTCCATAACATAATATGTAGATGGACGAGCAATATAATGTAATGAAATGGGATCCCTTTGTTAATTAAAAATATTGAGTACATCAAGAAAGCGTACCAGCTCCTTTATTTGTAGAGTTAGCTGTATTTCATAGCTAATGATAGTCTTAAAAGATTACATTACTCGTGCTATTTGAATACGTTAGACCTTTTCTTTTGAGCTTATTCTAAGTCACAGAAATATTCGAATAAGCTATAAACTACAGCGGTCCTTACAGCCAATATAACCTGTATATCTAATGAAATAGTTGAATAAGTATGTATGTAATCATTTAAAATATTATACGAACACTGCAAATGTCTTTAAACATAAAACCCCAAGCTAGTTAAAGGAGTATACTTTAAATGCCTGTAAGTTGTTCATCCCATACTATTGGTCTGCTTTATAATATCTATTCCATGTGCCTGCCTTTTTTTTATCAAGTATTTGTATTTCTTTTATTATTTTATACGTATATCGTGTCGTAAAATTAATATATTATCTTAAGGACTCATTAAGCCCACTAAACATGTAAAAGTCTCAGGTTAATTTATTTCATATTATAATTACAAACGAAGTCTTCAACACGCTTTAATCACTCAGAAATAAAAAATGAACAAAAAGTAATGAAAATCAGAAAAAAAATATTCATTTCATAATATTGCACTTGAATATTCATTGTTATCATCATCATCATTGTCATGCACATCATTATCATGTTCGTCAGCCTGACAAGTGTTTTAATGGCTGAAAGGCTTTGCATTTAGAAGGGGATATTGAATGCATGTGATATGTGTAATGAAAATGATGTGAAGCATATGCAAATAAAAAAATCTACAAGCATACTTACAGGCGTAAGATTTGTTTATCTGCAGCTATTGCATGTTTTTAGGCGGATTTTCATTTGCAGATAACAAATCATAATATTTTTAGGGCCTATACCAAAAGTTTTTGAGAAAATATGGAATTTATAAATCTAAAAATATATTTCTTGATTAGGACTTTAATAAAAATGGAAATTTATATGAACATTAAGAGGCCTTTATTAAATTAATTTTTAATTTTTTTCTTTTCAGATTTCTAAACACACCTTCCCGGAATAAAATTTTTTAATTAACAATGCGCGAGAGACACAAATAAAGCCATTAAAAGACAAACGACAAAAAAATGTTTGCTGGGTTATGCTTAAAATCATAAACAAGAAATATTTTTCCCTTAAATTTTAATCTTCATAACATAAAAAAACGCAAATAAATCAAAGCAAAACAATAATTAAAATTGCCAAAAATAAAAGCAAAAAAAAACATTTTAAAAAACGAAACGAGCAAAAAACAGACAATGACGACAGCAATGAAATTAAATAAATTGCATTAATAAAACGGCAAAGTGAACAAAAGAACGAAAAGAAAACGAGAAAAAACACGTAACGAAACAGCTTCAGATTGTGATTAAATTGAAGATAAAAACGAAATAAAAAAAAAAATTATTTTCCTCTTAAGAAAAGATAAAGAGACAGACAAGCCAACCCAACCAACCAAAAAAAAACCTTTTTAAAGGAACTTTTTATTGTTGTTGCAGATAAAAAAAACACACACTCAGAAAAACACAGAAAATAAATTAAACGTTTAACATACGCCAAAAAAAAGCAAACAAACAAAGGACAACAGAACATAAGAAAAATAAACTGTTTCAAGGAAAACGACAACAAAAAGTTGTTGGCATTGGAAAGGAGAATACGTCACAAGACAAAAACAAAATTAAATTTCAAAAAATTCTCTCTCATGTTTGGCCAGCATCTAACTCAGCAACCATAACAGCAACAACAATTGCAACAATAGCAATAGCAAAGCCAACATGAAGTCAATTCTATTACTGGGTAAAGAAAATGAACAACAGCAACAGCAGCAGCAACACCAGCAACAACAAAGCTGTACCCAAAATCCAAAATCCTGTCATTTAAATAGACAAGAAAACAACAACAACAACAAGAACAAACAATCTTTCAACATATTGTCGTTATCAGCTGCTCTTCTCTACTACTACTGCTCATCATCATTTTCAATAATAAAAAAATATTCTTCGGCATTTACTCTCCTCCTCAGTTTAAGCAATAAAAATACCAACAGCAACAACTACAGCTACAACTACAATAATAATAATAAAATAATGTCCTGTTTAGTTTTTTATCTGACTATCATCATTTGTGTTCATGGTAAGTAAATTGTCATCATCAATTTCATGCAATATTTCCCATTTTTAATGTTGTTACTCTCTTTACAATACTCTACCACTACTACACTACTCTACTCTACTACTACTGTACTTAGCTACATTTTATTACTCCCTCTCTTTCGCTCTCACTCTCTTTCTCTGTATTTCACAATCTCAGTGACTTCTTAGCTTAGCTAAGTGGTGTATAAACAACAAGGAATACATATGGAGTGATACAGATAGGGTGAGAGAGTGAGAGAGAGTAAAGGAGAGTGAGTCAAAAATTATTAGAAAATGTTTTTCTTATCAACTTTGTACGATGAGGAGCTTTTTCCCCACCGGCGACGATATAGAGCAATTCTGCAATTCCGAATTGTTGTCTATATGTCACTGAAATGTTCTCTGGGCAATGATAACTTAAGTGTTAGAAGAGCAAAAGGTATTGCGACAGTGACTTGATTAAAGACAAACAATTAGCTCGCTTGAATTCAATGTTGTTACTAACTACTTTATTTTAAAATCTTTAACTTAAACCTATCGGTTACAATGTAAAAAGTAAGCCCACTGTTGTTGTTGCTATTATTTGTTTCTCGCTTCCAATGTACCAATTCATTTGTACCTATTAAACTCTACGCATAAAAAATTTACATATGTAACTGCAAAAATATGATTGGAAGTAAATAATACCTCTGTAACAAGAATTACAACATTATATGTATATAAGAAAAGAATGTAAGTGAGAAGCAAATAATAAAAACTAACGGGTTACAACCAAACTAAGCTTAGCTTACACAAAATATAATCAAATTACAGTGGGCAAAATATGAAATGTATTTAAATGCAAAACTAAATGTATTTTAATAAACAATATAGTTAAAGGCTTTAAATACAATTAATAAGTAAATCAAATGAAAAATTAATGAAAAACAAAACTAATACAAATTAAAAAAAATGGAAAATATAATATATTTATGCGGTGACCTAACATACCGGCCCCATTGAAAGGACCCTTTCAAGAAGATAGTAGAGCTAGTCTGTGGATAGGGCGACGCATAGTTCCCTTTGTAGTTTTGATGTCGACGACACGGACCCGGTCATCTCTGCCACGGATGATATTGACGACTTTGCCCATGAGCCATTGTTGTGGGGGTAAGTTATCTTCTCGGACAATAACTAGCGAACCAGGGTTTACATTAGGGTTGGATGCAGTCCATTTGTTGCGGGTTTGGAGCTCATTTAGGTAGTCGTGGGACCACTTCTTCCAAAAATTCTGTTTGACAGAGCTTATTCGAGCCCAGTATTCTAGGTTGTTGACTTCTTTCGATAGGACATCACGTTCTGGCAAACTTCGCAGGGGAGCGCCGATCAGAAAATGGCCTGGCGTAAGAGCCTCAAAGTCACTGGGATCGGATGATAGAGGTGAAATTGGCCTTGAATTTAAAATGGCTTCTATTTCGACCATTGCGGTTGATAATTCTTCATAGGTGAGCCTAGTGTTGGATAGAGACTTCGTCAGATGACCTTTGGCTGACTTGACGGCCGCCTCCCACAATCCGCCAAAATGTGGTGCCCTAGGGGGAATAAATCGAAAATTTATAAATTGATTTGAGCAATAATTTACAATAACATTAGAATTTTTGGGATCAAAAAGGAACGATTTTAATTGTGCCAACTTAGAATTTGCTCCGACGAAATTTGTAGCATTGTCACAGAATATATCTGTGGGCAAACCTCTGCGTCCAATCAACCTTTTAAGAGCGGCAATAAAGGCGTCAGTTGATAGTTCCGATACGACTTCAATATGGACTGCTTTGGTAGCGAGACAAACGAAAACTGCGATGTAAGTTTTGTATGGTACCTTTCCTCTGATTCTTAAGTAAGTGTTGATAGGACCACAAAAATCAACAGCACATCTAGCGAAGGGCCTTGAGGGGTTGAGTCGTTCCACAGGTAAATTTCCCATCATTTGGTTTAACAATTTCGGACGATAGCGAATGCATTGTGGGCAGGAGTTAACAGTCCGACGACACAGGTCTCTTGAATTGATGATCCAGAATCTTTCACGAATTAAAGCCATTAGAGCCTTAGGTCCAGCGTGATAATTTTGGAGATGTAAATGGCGCACAAAACAAGTGACGAAATGATTTTTGCTAGGCAATATAATGGGATGCTTCTGGCCTTCAGAAATAGCTGCGTATTCTAGACGTCCACCAACTTTGAGCAAACTGAAACCACTTGACGAGTCTATAAAGGGGTTGAGGCACTTCAGAGCGCCTTCAGGATCCTTTTTCTTCAGAGCTCGATCTATGTCATCTTGGAAATGCTGCTTCTGGATGTTGAAGACAATACGAACCAAAGCGTTTTCTAATTCTTGGGGCTGCAAAAAATCAGCGTTAAAAATATTAGTTCTTGGTTTTTGAGCAAAACGAAGCATCCAGGCGACAACACGAATTATTTTCAAGTAAGAGCTATATTTTTCGATGCAATCCAAGATGTAATTCGATCTGACTTCGAGGCAAAGAGCCGTTTTGCGTTTTTCTTTGTCGATTTCTTGTTGATTTTCTTGTGAAAGCTTATCCATTTTGTCAGGCGGCCATTGAGCAGTCCCGAGAGCGAGAAATTCTGGTCCGGTGAACCAGATTGACGAGGACAGTTCCTTTACAGAAGAACCACGAGAGACGATGTCAGCAGGATTAAAACATGTTGGGACATGACGCCAAACACAACCACTAGTGAGATCCTGTATTTCTGATACTCTGTTGCCAACAAAAACAGATAAAGTTGCGGAGTGCTGTTTGAGCCAATGAAGAACCAATTGGGAATCCGTCCAGAGAAATACTTCGAGATCTGGAATCGAGAGCAAGTTTTTGATTTTGGAGTACAATTTTGCCAGAAGTTGAGCTCCACACAATTCGAGTTTAGGTAGCGATTGCCTTTTTGTTGGTGCAACACGAGATTTAGCAGTGAAAAGGCGAACAGAAACCTTTCCAGAAAAAGATTTCACACGTAAATAGAAACAGCAGCCATAAGCTCGAAGTGACGAATCACAAAATCCATGTAGTTGAGCTGATTGAGAACTAGGAGCAAGACAATAGCGAGGTATTTTGATCGAATTTAAAGTTTTCAGATCTGAGACGAAATTTTCCCATGCCGAGTGCAGTTCCTGGGGAATAGATTCGTCCCAACCAATTTTCAGAATCCATAGTTCCTGCATGATTATTTTTGATTTTATAAGAATCGGAGCCAGCAGTCCAAGGGGATCAAAAAGAGACGACGAGAGCGACAGAATAGTACGTTTAGTGATTTTCTCATCAGTTTGAGACTTCGGCGAAAACGAGAACAGGAAAATGTCTTTTTGTTGATCCCAAGTGATACCAAGAGCGTTGGTGATAGCAGGGTCGTCAATATTCAAATCTTTTATAGTATTATCATGTTGGAAGTCCTTATGATTTGAATGCCATTTGTCCAATTCGAAGCAACCACGGTTGAGAACTTCAGTCATCTCCCGTTTTATTTGAGCTAATTCTTCTATTGAGTCTGCACCACCCAAAAAATCATCAACGTAGAATGATGATTTGATCGTTTTTGAGCCAAGTGGAAACTGCTCGGTATATTGATCTGCGAGATAATGTAGACTTCGAATGGCGAGATAAGGGGCAGATGACATCCCATAAGTGACAGTATTAAGCTCGTACGTACGAATTTCATCTTCTTCCGAGTTTCTCCACAAAATGTATTGGAATCTTCTATCACGAGGATCAATCAGGACTTGACGATACATTTTAACTATATCTGCTGTTAGAGCGTAGCGCTGAAGACGAAAGCGAAGTAGAATTTTGTAAAGATCATCTTGAATCGTTGGACCAACCATGATGATGTCATTTAACGACTTCTGTGAAGATGAAGGACACGACGCGTCAAAAACAACTCGAAGCTTAGTTGACGTGCTGTTGAGCTTAAACACGCAGTGGTGAGGGATGAAATAATGGGGCTCATCCAAACGAGGGTTTCGAACTAGGCTCATATGTCCAAAATCTTCGTGCTCCTTCATAAAAGCAACGTATTGTCTTTTCAGATTGTTGTCACGAGCAAAGCGTCTTTCTTGAGAGGAAAATCGTTTGAGAGCCATATTCCTAGAGAGACCTAAAGTTTCAGCAGGTTCCTTGAAGGGCAGTTTGACAACAATCCTGCCAGAAGATTCACGACTTACAGTGTTGTTGAAAAATGATTCACAATCATTCTGTTCGGGAGTCAAACCATTTGAAGCAGATTTGATTTCTTCTATTTCCCATAAGCGTTGCAACTTCAAATCGACCTCTTCTTCTATTGAAAGCATACAAGAAGATCTAGAGCCATTAGATTGATATCGACCTGCTACGATCCATCCAAAAAGTGTTTTATGCAATTTGGGTAAATTAGGACCAAGTTTAACTTGACCAACCGACAAAATATCGAAAAATGTTTCAGTACCAATGAGCAAATCGACACGTTTGGATTTGAAAAAATTTTCATCAGCGAGCTGGATATTTGAAGGCAAATTCCATGATGAGACATCTAATTCAGCATCGGGTTGATACGAGATATGAGGCGTCAAGCAAAACGAGAGCGGGACTTCAAAATCGGTAACTCGAGACTTGACATTTGTTGACGACCTATATCTGCTTTTACTATGAACATTTCCAATACCAGCGACTTCTGTAGTTTGTCTGGTGCGGGGCAAATGGAGCTTTTTAGAAAATTCGTCAGTCATGAAATTCAATTGGGAGCAAGAGTCCAACAAAGCGCGTCCCAATTGATAGCAACCAGTCGAATCACGAACCAGAATCATGGCAGTAGCAAGCAATATCTGTTCCGGCGAGGATTTTTCCACATGGGTGTGGACCGAGGAGGGATTTTCATTCGAAGTGGCACGAGAGGGTGATTCAGCAGCAGAGGACGAGGGCCATTGCGCAGACTGAGATCGATGAAGCATGCTGTGATGCAAACGAGAACGAAACTTGCACTTGAACGAGGAGGAACAGTTATTAACATGATGCCCTTTCGACAGGCAATTGAGACAAAGGCCAAGCCGTTTGACATTTTCAAAGCGTTGACTGACATCCATTTCTTTAAAGCGGGAACAACGGTTAATTGTGTGTTCAGATTTTGAGCAAAGTGGACAAGAACGTTTGGAAACAGAGAAACTAGAACCTGATTTAGAATTTTTATCATTGGACTTACCAGACTGTTGATGACCTGACTTACGAGGAGCCACATGAGTATGGCTGGTTTCGACTGATTCCAGAAATTGGCAATGTCTTTCTAGAACCTTAGAGCAATCGTCCCATGATGGCAATTTGGTAAAGTCCAATGAATCTTTCCATTTCCGTTTAGTTTCGTCGTCAACTTTCTCCATGACTATGTAGATCAGCATTGACTGTGCGACGTCACTGTGGGAGCCAAGAGACAGCAGAGAACTGTAGAGGGCAGAAACATTGTCGACAAGACTACGAAGTTGTGTGCAATTGTGGTTCGACATGCTGGGAAGTTCAAAAAGAGTAGTTATATTTTCCATAAATATCAGTGAGCTGTTGTCATAACGCGTCTTCAACCTTTCTAGAGCCTTCGGATAATTCTCATTTGTAATCTGGAAAGCCTTGACCGTTTCTAGTGCCTGTCCATGTAGGCAGTTGAGCAAATGGTTAAACTTTTCAATGTTAGAAAGGCCAAGCTCACGATCGATCACTTGCTTGAACGACGTTATAAAATTTTTATACTCACTATATTTACCACTAAATGTGGGCAATTTGAGTGCAGGTAATTTGTGGCTGGGCGCTGGGAAACAAATCGTAGAATCGGAAATTGTTGTGTTGTGGACATCTTCGCTAAGTTGAGACTGGATACTTATTTTAGCGGCAATGTACATATCTTCAATTTCAGGCCGACCATTATCCTCTGGATCAAGCTTCTCGATTTGGGTTTGGAACGACAGAACTTGTTTGAAGTACGACTCCAGAATCCCCAAACGGCACTTAAGTTCCGCAGACGAAAGCGTTTTTCCTTCACCTCTTGCATTAGCCTCAACCTGATTCTTGATACGGGTGATGCTCTTCTTCGTGTTCGCCCGTTGTTGCTTTGCTTCTTCAAGAGTCATTGTAGAGCCGCAAAACTATTTATAAGAAATCACAACACGGATGACCAATGAGTCAACAATTTCCACCAAAAAATTCCCTTTTTTTTTGTAGCACAATTTTGTTCCACACTGTAAATGACGCCAAAAATGTCTTCGCCAAAACGAACGGTACTATACTATGTACTTATACACTGAAACGAACTAAAGCGCGGAAAATTGTATATATCCTTATGTAAATGAATTAGCGGTAAACCCCGAAACACAGTTTTATTTTATTTAAAATATTTTTTTTTTTTTTATATAATTCTCTACAGAGACAAAGATATTAATATTTTGGTTCTTTTTATGCTCCGATGAGCCAACAAATTTTTTAATTTTCTATTTTAAAAATACTTGCTCCAAACCTCTTTCCAAACTTGATGCACCACACAGTTTCCTTTAGTACCAAACAATGTTAATTTTCCAATATGGCTTTATTTTGTTTGCTCGCAAGAAGTCTATAAAAACAATTTTTTAAAGCTACCGTTTTTTCACACAATAGTTTTATATATTTAATGTCCCACTTCACAATACGAAAGTTTATCAATTTTTTTGTTTTTTCACTCCACGACCTGTGTACTTGTTGAAAGTAGCACTTCGATAGTCTTTGAGATTTCCACTGACCGCACGACAAAACCAAACCGAGACTTAAATTATCGTGCCCCACGTTGGGCGCCAAAATGTACGATGAGGAGCTTTTTCCCCACCGGCGACGATATAGAGCAATTCTGCAATTCCGAATTGTTGTCTATATGTCACTGAAATGTTCTCTGGGCAATGATAACTTAAGTGTTAGAAGAGCAAAAGGTATTGCGACAGTGACTTGATTAAAGACAAACAATTAGCTCGCTTGAATTCAATGTTGTTACTAACTACTTTATTTTAAAATCTTTAACTTAAACCTATCGGTTACAATGTAAAAAGTAAGCCCACTGTTGTTGTTGCTATTATTTGTTTCTCGCTTCCAATGTACCAATTCATTTGTACCTATTAAACTCTACGCATAAAAAATTTACATATGTAACTGCAAAAATATGATTGGAAGTAAATAATACCTCTGTAACAAGAATTACAACATTATATGTATATAAGAAAAGAATGTAAGTGAGAAGCAAATAATAAAAACTAACGGGTTACAACCAAACTAAGCTTAGCTTACACAAAATATAATCAAATTACAGTGGGCAAAATATGAAATGTATTTAAATGCAAAACTAAATGTATTTTAATAAACAATATAGTTAAAGGCTTTAAATACAATTAATAAGTAAATCAAATGAAAAATTAATGAAAAACAAAACTAATACAAATTAAAAAAAATGGAAAATATAATATATTTATGCGGTGACCTAACAAACTTAGCTAATGCAAATACAAATACAAAATGAAAGTTTGTGTGTGCGCGCTTGTTAGGGAAACATGCATAAGAGAAAAACACACTCACACACACATATAATACATTAAGCATATTTTGTAAGAGTGTATCAGTGTAACAGTATGGAGTAAAATTATAAACACCTGCCCCTCTATTGATAAGAAGGCGAATATATTCATTACATTACGGTGTATGGGAAACACACCACGTACATAAGCACGCACACATACATAATGGACCAATACAATCCCCTTTAGTAGGCATTATAACCTAGCTACTCACACCAACCATATAGTGTGTCTTAATTTTATCACTGAATACTGAGAGCTACATTTTAAAGATGAATTCGTACGACAAAATTTAGAAATTTTTAACTCTCACAGTTTTGCTAGCAGTGTCGAGACGTCAAAGTTTGAGATTGAACTTACGAGCTACCGTCAAGTAAGCCCAAACACTACACCGCGCAATCTCATCAAGAGCAGATAATTTCTTCAGTCTGCATCATTAGCCAGCAGCAATATGTTTATATACATATGTTCGGCAACATTGTTTATAAATATTTAATATCCTTAAATAAGTCCGTTATAACCTGCGAAAGATTTAAAATTGTATGTTTAATTTTATCACACACTGTTAGCTTTCTATTGAAAGCATATTGTTGCCAAATAGCGTTTGTAATTCACCTTAAAATTACGTTAAAGTTTTGATTGGATTTTCTTCTTCTTCTTCTTGGTTTTTTTTTTTATTAAAATTTGTTGTCCTCTAGAGATTGTGCTGAAAGATATTGAAATACAATGTAAATGTGAAATAATTTTTTGCATTTTCTTTATCTTCTGCCATACATTTCAGATAGAATTGTGATGATAGAGTCTTCAGATTTTTATTATTAAGTTAGTGACACCTTGATAAAAGAAAACTCCAAAGGGAGTTTGAAGCAAAAGTGGATTTCACTGAAGGTGTGTAAACTTTGCAAGGGACAGAAGGAGATTTTCTTTAAAAATATATGCGATGGTTGTACAATTTTCTTTTTCAAGGAATTTTGAGTCCAGCAAACAATTGTAAGGAAGTAAAAAAGTGGAAATAAGTTGATCTTTTAGTTCATATTGCTTACGTTGCAGTGTAACCCTGTCGATTAATTGTTGTTGCTGTCTACGAACAGGATTAAGTCATTAGGCACTTAATTGAATTTACATTCTCTAAGGCTTTTAGAAAATCAACTCCTTCGTCGGTTTTTTTTTCATTAAAAAGTATGGTGGTCTGCGGTCTCCACCTTACGTCTGGGTAACTGCTTCAGGTATATTATTGCCTTTCACGTTCCTGCCCAGTGCCCACTAACCCACTTGAAGAGTACTATTCAATACTTCGCTATCAGAGGCATACGGAGACATCGGCTTTCGCATTATATTCTACTTATAGATGATCTGTAACTATTAGCTTGAGCGACGAGGATACAGACCAAAGAAGTTCAACCTGTAGGCCTCTAGTCATGAAGACATGGTATTAAATCACGTCAACACTGGTCTTCATATAGCAAAATCAGTTAAAGATAATAATTTTTCGAAATAAAGTTCGTCATCCCATGTATTAATGCATCAATTATGTTGCTAGATACATGTTGCCTAATACATGTTGCTGGATACATGTTGCAAAATAACTTATAAAGTTTTTAATGCAAAAATTCATTGAATTTGCATATGTTTAGGATTTTAATTTTAATAATAATATCATTTCTCTTCTATTATTATAGAAATCATGTTAAATATTTTGTTTTTCAATTTAAATTTTATTCATATTCCTTTTTTATTCTCCGAATCAAATGTTGCCATTAATTTGAACAATTTCTCATGGTTACACAATAAAAAAAATTCCAAACGAAAAACAACAAAAAATTATTCACAACGTGATTAATCCATAAATATGTGTGTGTGTATGTGTGCCTTGGTTTAATTTATTTAATTTCCACAGCCTGTACTGGCTGGCTAGCAGGTTGAGCTGCGTTTAAAGCAAATTTTATTTCAAAAATTTATTTTTCAAACAACAACACTTAAATACACAAACACTAGTCGTTTGTGTTTGCTTGTTTGTTGTTGTGCAACATCATTTGTTGTGGATTGGATTAACAAAAAAAAAAAATAAAATAAAATAAAATAAAAAGAAAATGGAGGAAAAAAAATAAAGTTTTTAATGGTTTAACGCACAACGGAAACGACAAACAGGAAATTATAAATGTTTGCCATGTTTGTTGTCGTGTTTGACAAATGCCACAAAGGCTGGACAAACACGACCATGTATGTATGTACATGAACAGCTAGCCAGCCAGCTAGCCATCTAGTGTAGCGGTGAGTGAGTTGGACTTTATAATGACAGTTTAAAAAGCAATATTTTTTTAATTTTATTTTATTTTTATTATTATAAAAATGAAGAAGAACAAGAACAAGAAGAGCAAAAACAAAAATAATACAAATATAAACATATCAGTTTGGTGTTTAAGCATACAAACACGTGTTAAGGTAAACGAATACCATGAGTTATAGCTGCGTTGCGTAATTATTTTTTAAAACAATTTTAATTTAATTGGAACCATTCTGATATGATCGTATAAGCATGTGTGTGTGTGCTTGTGAATATCCTTGTGAAGCATTTGAATCCATAAAGACGAAAAGAGATTGAAATAAACATTGATTGGTTTGATTTTCATTAAAAAATGAAACTCGTGGGAATGTGTGCAACTCGGACTGATTAAGCGAAATTGATTTCCGCAAAAAAATAAAAAAAAATTATGGCATGAATATCATGGAAATTATTTTAAACATACATACATACGCATCCAATATAATTTTTTTTCGTATGTATTATGTAAGGAGTGTGCACAAAAAAAATTTGAACATACATCTAGGCGTACATCTGGGTATAAGCAAGCCCATTGCCCTGACGAATTTCAGAACGTTGCTCGATGTCAACAAAGATATCTTTCTGGGTTGCGTTAGTGCCCCACAGGTTCCAAATGGGCTATTTTAGTTCGACATACCATGTATTAATGTACGTTCATGTTGCTAGATACATATTGTTGGACACATGTTGCTGGACACATGTTGCAAATTAACTTGTAAAAAGAAATGCATTGAATTTACATTTGTTAAGATGTAAATTCGTTTTAATTGTCGCGCAATCTACACATTCTAAGCAAGTATACTCTGAGTCTACAAATGGCCAGTTACCAAACTCAGCTTATTCCCGAATAGTTGGATGCACTACTCAGATCTCCTTTTATTGTCGTTTCCTAACAAAAGTTTCGCTTGCCTTAAGCTCACTTGGTTTGAGAAGAGTATTTGCTTCTCTTTATGTTCCCTTTCAACGAGCATACCTCTAGAAAAATGCGCTCCCACTCTACTAGAACAATTCTATTCCACTGCTCATACCCATATCTGTTCATTGCCGTGAATTTCCTCACAACCAGCAGAAGTTGTGAATATTTTCTCAGAATCGCTGATTCGGAGGAGTCGAGTGTTCAGATCACGGCCTTACTGCAACTGTATTGAAATATCCCGCCCTAATCCAGTTTAATCAATGGCGTAGACTTACTCGCAAGTTTCACGATGTGTGCTGAATATTTTACTCTGTAATACTTATGCTCCTGCCACGCTATCTGTCTCGGCTCTCCGAAATCCTACTCCTCAATTATTTTTATTTGAAATTTATTGTGATCAATTTTCAAAAATTTTCTTTTTTTTTCAATCCATTTAACCCTAAAACTAAGGACAACAATTAACAGTAAAACAGTAAAAGAAAAAGAAATGCAAACTATCGAAAACATATTTCGTAAATGAGAAAACTTTTGTGTTGATTGCCTTAAAGTATGCTTTAATTTATTGCATATTTATTCTCCTAAAATATATGCAAATATTTATTTATTATTTGTGATTATTTTTCATTTTATTTTCATTTGTTTTTTCGTTTTGTTTTCTTTGCTTATTGTTGTTGTTGTTGTTCTATCCGTCTCTCGATTTCTATCATATTTTATTAGAATTCCAAGAACGTTAGAGTATTTGTTTATTAGGCTTGAAGCTAAAATGGCATAAAGACACCAACCAATATACCATTTATAGCCATACTTAGAGACTCTTTTTAATGTTAAAAACTAGCAGGATATCTTTGGATAATCTTTTCTTCTTCTTCTTATTTTCTATTGCCTTAATATAAACGAACTTCTTGATATAAGAGTGTATATATGTGTGTATAGCATATGGTGTTGGATTTTAATTAAAATGAGAGTTTTTGGTTTCACTCATAAATTATTGGGTGTATAATTGAAAAAATGTGGAATTCTTAAACTTGTGGTTTGTGTCTTTGATAGCCAGCTGCGTTATAATATTTGTTAATATCTGGCTGTTTCGGAATAATTCTTCTGAACTTCCACGGAAGCCATAAGCTGAATCGTATAGCCAATGCTGTCGACTGTTTCGGGCGTTTTCTGCATTTGCCAGCAAATAATTGTTAATGTATATGACTGTTATGCGTTTAGAAGTATGTCCACTTGCTTGTGTGCTGCATTTAAAAGGATGCACGAATCTGGTCGAAATTGTACAAATCACGTTGTATGCGAATGGGATTGTCCTACAGCGGTCATGTCTTCAAATTACAGCAATAAGTTGTATGAAAAGGCAGATATCAGTCGCTATCATGTACTCCTAATCTGTTTAATGAGTATTTAATGATCTCCAGCTAAATACTATTCAAATTTCAGGGTTGTAATGGCCAATTATGTATGTATGTATCTAGGAAGGCAGCCAGTTGCACTCTTTCCTTCTTTATTTTCAATTAATCATCCTCGAACATCAAGAGGAATTTAAATTCTTCCTTCAACACATCACTACTGAAGCAAATTCGATGCATTACCACAAGCCGAAACGCATGGATACAAATGGTATCATCAGTCATCATCATGATTTTCCTGCTTGGGAACAAACGATTCCGATAAGTGTTTTCCAGTGCAATCTATTGGGAACGGTTCACTTTACCTCGCTCCATAAAAAGCCTGCAGTTTGACCGTTTTTGCCATGCGTCAGAAAATTTGACGAAATTTTTGATTACGAGAGCCTGTGGGGTTATACTGGGTCAGCCCAATACGTGAAATCTGTTGAACCCTGTTACGACCTACTTTTAGTGTCTCATTTCGTAAAAAACCTGCTATTATGCCATGTGAAAGCAAGTTAATGAATATCATCACCTGCATGAGCCTGAAATCTCGCTGTTGGATGTTGTGGATCTTTTCAGGATATCGTATGGAACTAGTCTCTGCGCCAAAGTGATCTAACCGTTATAACGACCACTCTGCTAAGAGCCACAGCTCTTTTGGTAATCATGCTAAAATATTCGTCATTGCGACTAATGGCTTCTACAGGAGCTCTCTGTCTGAGGAAGAGGTCTCGACTATCTTTCACCTAATATGCCAGTGTTCTGCTCTTGTCATAAAGAGACAAAGGTTTTTCACTTTCCATTTGCTGACCTCTCTGACGGAGCTCTTTAATATGAAGGTTGCTACAATAGCAAGATTTATTTTGCTTTTCCCTGGAAAATTATTGACCGTGGTATTGAATTGATTGTGATATCACAATGGGCCTAAGTGCTAGCTCAAATGGGAACTTTTCCTTCAAAAGAGTCCGCCACTTTACCTTACCCAACCTAAACATTAGGGAGTTTTACCTTTCCCACCTTAATAATCGTCGAACATTTGCCACGCAAAATGCTTATAGGGAAATAATACAGAACTGGTTATAGGATTGATTTGTTTTTGACTTACAGCAGTTTTTTTTACACGGAATCCTTAGCCAAAAGTCACAGTTTGCAAAAAAAAAATTAAAAAAAAATGCCGCATAATTTCTCTCTACCTCCAATACAATGAATATGTTTGTAGACAATGAGAAGAGTTAAGAGGGAAACACAAGAGATTTGTTAAATAATATTTTTATTGGCCTAATAAAAGCAAATAAACATACTTTCGAAATAAATTGCTTTAATTAAATATTTATTCATTTATTTATTTATTTATTAATAATAATACAGAGAAAGAAAGAAAGAGAGCCTTTCAATCATTTATTTTAAATTGTTTTTTAATTTAAAATTTAAATTCAAAACTTTAAAGTGCTGAGTAGGCTTAAATGGCTGCAATTAAAGGTATTATTTTTCAATTCACAAAAGACTAACGATATTTCCACAAACAAGTATGATTTAATCTCTAAGAAAATTAATTTAATTGAACTTAATAAATATGTATGAAAGAAGAAAAAAATGAATTTTGGAAAACCGAAATGAAGGCCTTTTAAGAGCCTATAAATTCGGCTTTATTTTATTGAATTTCAATAACTTTTAATAGATTGCTTTTAATGCCTTCAGGTTGTATATTTCAATGTATTAATCTGACAAGAATTTTAATTATACTTACGAACAGAGAAAAGAAAAATAAGAAATAAAAAGAACTCACCTCCCTTACTTCATACGGCATCCTTCAAAGCAGCTGCTAACGTTAAAAGCCACCACAATAATTGAAAGCCGTTTTTCCAAACTGAAAACATTTAAAATCAAATGAAAAGAAGACAAAAAAAAAAAGGAACTGAACAACATTTATCTTAAAGGCAAATGGCAAAAACAAAAAAAGAAAAGAAAATATAAATAAAATGTTTATAATCATTTCGAAACCAATAAACAAAATTACTCGGCATTCTTCAATTTTCAGTTTTCAGTTTTCAAGTCACCCTCGGGCAAATATTTCTTTGGAAAATGAAAATTAAATGAAGAACAAAAAAAAAGAACTAAGAAAAGCTTAACATTGACCTTTTAAGCATTCCAATCTAATGTTCATGGCCATTAAAAGGCACAAAATTTTCATTCCAAAACAATTTTAAACTCTCTTTACCTTTAAGAAAATAACCCTTTCGCAAGCTAAAAAAATAATTTATTAAGCTTTAAAGGTCTTAAACTTTAGTGTAAAATTATTAAAAGACAATAAAATGTAAGAAATAAATTAATACCTTTCTCTTTAAACTCAACGTACATATGTAATACCAGGTCAGAGACATGCCAGAATCCAATCTCACTAAAAAGAAAAACAATTTCTTTAGTTTTCAACATGAGTTGCTTTAAACGAAAGAAAGTTACCAGAAACCTACAGAAATATATTTACTCTAGGGATACTCTCAAGCAATCAGTCTGGCGTCAAGACTTGTAGATGACTACGCATAACAAAATGGCTGCTTAGGATCAAACAACCTTGACCCGCAAAGAAATGAGTTAGCGGATGGATCATGAGGCATATTCCTTTTGAATAGAAGTCTTCGAAAAGGAAATAAGAAGTAACGGTCAACATCCATCATGCATCAACCATATCAAAACATTTCTCTGCTAATAGGCTGGGAAAGTGGACTTTGCAAGGCAAATTTAAGTCGTTTTAGTTTAGTGGGTAGTATGTTGGCCTGTCAGACGACCGCAACTTATAAAGGGTGATTTTTTAGCTATTATCTTTTTGGCAACACTGGTTTAAACAGCTCACCCACGTTTCGTGTTTTGTTTCACTGTCAAACATCTTCAGGTTGGTCTATAACTTAACCATGAATCGTCTTACAAACGAACAACGCTTGAAAATCATTGAATTTTATTATCAAAATGCGTGCTCTGCTAAGAAAGTTCATCGCGCGCTTCTGCCATTTTATGGTCAGTTTAATCGACCCACTGAAGCGGCTATTCGGGATACGTAAATAAGCAGAATTGTCGATTTTGGAGTGAAGATCAGCAAGAAGCATTGCAAAAGCCACCAATGCATCCAGAAAAAGTCACAGTTTGGTGCGGTTTATGGCCTGGTGGCATCATTGGGCCGTACTTCTTCAAAGATGCTGCGAATCGTAACGTAACTATGAATGGTGAGCGCTACCGTGAGAGGATATCCAACTTTTTTGCCCAAAATGCAAGAGCTTGACTTGCATGACATGTGGTTTCGAGTTCGGGACCGGTCAATTGGCCGCCTAGATCGTGCGATTTAACGCCTTTAGGCTATTTTTTGTGGGGCTATGTTAAAGCTCGTGTCTATACAGACAAGCCCGCTTCAACTGACGCCTTTGAAGACAACATTGAAGCATTTATTCGTGAGATACCGACCGAAATGTTGGAAAGAGTATGCCAAAATTGGACTAAGCGGATGAACCATTTGAGGCGCAATCGCGGTCAACATTTGCATGAAATAATCTTCAAAACTTAAATTATATGGACCGTACTATCGATTGAAATAAAGATTTCATGCATTTTTCTGAATTTTATGTGTTTTTTTTTTTAATTTTCCTATAGCTCTTAAAAAATCACCCCTTACATCCCGAACATAAAAATTTCATGAGATGCCATAAGATTTCCAAAGCTGACTTTATGAAATGTAAGTGTGCTTGCTCACAATGTTCACTGAGTTCGCAGTGTTCACTGTGTTCATAGTGTTTACTGTGTTCGCAGTGTTCACTGTGTCTGCAGTGTTCCCTGAGTTCGCAGTTTTCACTATGTTTATAGTGTTCGTAATGTTCACTGTGTTCATAGTGCTCACTGTGTTCATAGTGTTCACTGAGTTCATAGTGTTTACTGTGTAATGCGGAGGACATTTCATAAAGTCAGGTTTGAAGAGATTTTGACATACAATTGGTTGCCATCACATGAAAGTGTAGCATTTAACGTATAACAGTGAATAGCATCATCCACAATGCTACTATCGTCGTAAATTTATTCATCAGTTTAACAAGAAGAATTTTCTTTACCAGGCTATCTTATAAGGAAGTTATGAGTGCTCCTACTCAATAGCAACTTCATTAATTGTCTTGAAATTTCTAAATTATTTCGCATGGTGTTAAATTTACAGAATGTTTCATTACATATTTCACGCCTTACTTAACAACTTAATTTCTTTTTCTCATATAATCAATTACGCTTTTAATGCAAAGTTTCATTATAAATTTTTGAAATTTTTCGCTATTCTTTGCAGCATAAACTTTGAAAATAAAAAATGACGCCAAACAAGTAACAACGCTGTACTGAAATCGAATTATAAATTCAACGTGAAAATAAAAAGAAAACAATTTTTTGTAGAAAAAAAAAACAAAAATTCATTTCACGTTTAATTAAATTTGAAAACTTTTCAATTTTGAGTACATTTTTATGCACTCGTTCTACTTTTTGTTGCTCTTTTACACTCTCTGTCTCTCTCTCTTTCTTTCTCCCTCTTGCTTCATGTGTGTCTAAATTGAGTTGACTTTTATAGAAAAGTTGTATGTGTTATGTCGAGAATAGGTTGTTAGTAATAACCGTTATACAATATATAACACACTCGCACACACATACACTTATTCTCATGTTCTCTTTCTCTCTGGCTTCTAGAGTAAAATGTAAAACAGAAAAAAATTAAAGTTAACTTTAAGGCATTTGGTGGGTTGCTTAAGTGTACAGGTGGTGTGTGTGTGTGTGTTAGTGTGTGTAACAATTTTTATTTGAAATTATTTTTTCAAAAAAATTCTGCAATTTTACTAGTAAAAGTTGGTGGTTGACACAAGTACAGGAAAAAACTAGAGTCGCAAGCCTTAGAAAGAGTAAGAGAGAATGCTAGAAAGAGAGAGAAAAGAGAGAATTAAAAAGTCATCAACCCATAAATATATATGGAACAGCATAAAATGCTTTAAAAAAATGAAACAAAACTTTAATAAAAATTAAATGACACTGACTCTTACACACACACATACAATTCATGTATGTATGTATATACCGCAAGTGTGCCTAAAGGTAAAAGAGCATGTGAGGAAGAAAGAGAGAGAGAGACTATAAAACGAAGTGCAGTTATACAACAACAGCAACATAAAAAAAACCAATTACTCACACACTTATGCAGTAAAAAAAGAAACAAGGTTTTAACGACAATTATTATCACGCATTTGCTTAGTCTCCCAATCTCCCTCTCTCTCTCTCTCTCTTTGTCTCTCTTTTTCTCTGTCATTATCTTTCGTTTACTTTACTTGTATAAACAAAATGAAAGTGTATATATGTGTGTTTGTGTGTGTTTCATTACCACAAATTTAATATTCAGAAAAAGATAGAGTAGTACCAAGAGGAAGTTAGTATGCGTGACCTTACATGCCTGCTGCCTGCAGGTTAGCTGTGTTGCCCTCACGTGCAGCAAAGAATTCCGTAAAGATCTACAATCCTTACTGGGGTGTAATAACATGAAGACACCAAGCGTCCGAGAAGTGTTATGAAGTCCTGTATAATTAGCGTCTTCCTGGAGCTAACCAGACCAGATAAAATTGTCATGTTTTTGCAACATCATGTAGGCGGAGTTTGTGCAAAACTCGTCTAGTTTGCAGGCTTTCTAATTGACTGACATATAGTCATAATGGAATAGTCAGTCTGCAGTTTTTAGATATCTGTCTACTACCTCTTTATCATCACCATCATCAATGGAATTCGCATCATTCCAATGCATAAGTAATATCTCCCATACGAGCTCAACACAGACGAGCTCACAATATTCCGTCTGGCCTCAGAGATTTAAACTCGTAAAAGGCAGCAATTGATCACTCAATCATCCTCGCAGATATGATTCTGATAACATTGCCGCACGGTTCACTTTCCGCAATCAGCTCAAGCGTTTTCATCTCCTAGATGGAGTGTGGTTATCCATAACAAGGCTGAGGCATAGTATAGATCGATATAGGCTAAAGGTATTCGTGAACCCGTGCCTTCGCAAGATCTTTCGTAACTACGGGAAGAGAATGCAGGTCTCTCGCAGGCATGGAATATAAGCAGTTTAACGGAAATTGGAAAGTTCAGTAAGAAGAAAAAAAGTCTGTGGCACAAGAGGCAACAGAGAGGTCTTCCACCACTTATTTGGCGCAGACAGACATTAAACTTAAGGCATCCAGCATTGGCAACAACTCTGAGAAAGTGGGACATTCAATAAATTTATCGGGGCTCTATAGTTTTTGTAAAATCCATAGAGTACTGAAGTCAAGAAAAAAAAACTTACAGGATACTGAACTCAACATTCTAGTGCTAGAAACTCATATCCAGACAAAGTTTCATTTTTCTTTTATCCTTTTTCTGTTATCCTTAATCCAGTAGATAAGAGTCTATTGCAAGATACCATCGCCATTGCCTTTGCTTACCTCCCCCGTCCCTAAATAATGTCACTCCTCTCCATTTCAGAGTCAATTCCCCTCTCTCCTTCCTGTATTGAGAGAAGTCTTGTCATGTGCTCTTACGGTTTATGCTTGTTGATAAACTTTAAATCTTGTTTCTTCAAAAGTTTGCTTAGAATAGAATGATGATTGCTGGTCACATCATTGGCACCTAAGCCTATCTATAATACACGTTCTTGCAGGATTGCTATGTTCGGTCAACAACATTTGGATTGCCTTTGCAAAACTGGACTAGATTATCGACAGATGTTTTGATTGAACATTGCTTCGTACAGATTACAGCATTTCTGTTCGGATGACACTTTTGTAACAAATTTAAAGGCTTGACAAGCTGGTCTCTTTAAATTAAATGCAAAGACATGTTTAACCTCTACTCCTTGATAATACGAGTGTGATGCAACAGTAGGCATAAGGACAACACAAATGACTCTCATGTTGGTAGGTAGGCAAAGACTTGACACGTGCAAAGGTTTCATAAAAACGAAGTATTTCCTGTTCCTTGCAATTTTTGCTTGAGTTGCTCAGTCGTTCGGGCTCTTTTGAAGTTGTTGCCATGTTGCCGCAGCCTGCATAATTTTAAAATGCTGATGCTGATGCTGTTGTTGATGATGTTGTTGATGATGTTGTTTGTTTGTGCACCGGCATAAAGTTGCACATGATTAAGAAGAAAAAAAAAGAAAAGAAAATGTAAAGGAAACAGGATGTGAAAATGTTGCAGATCGTCCCCCAAAGATGTTTGCCTTTAAAAGATAAACCAGCAAAGATCTTTAAAGAAAAAGGGGAAGCATAAGGCTCATATGTTTAAAGCAAACATTTATAAATCTTTAATTTATAGTTTCAGAGTTGTTCGGCTTTAATTTCTTTTATTATTTTTATTTGCAAATTAAATCTATTCACCTGCTATCCTCTAGCGTATGCTTAGAAAATTATTTTTTTTTCCTTCATGTTTTCGTTTTAATGTTGTTTTTGTCTTCCTTATTGCTTTTAAGGATGCCATATTTATGTTGTTGTTTTTTTTTTTTTGTTTTCTTTCTGGCAATTTCCGTTTCCTGTTATTCTTTCATTTCCAAAAGTTTTTCTTCTGCATTTTTTTGGTTTTGTTTAATGGCAAGTATTTCCAAAAGATAGACAAAGACAGAGAGAGACAATACATGTATTTCAGTTTCAGTATCTTTCATCGTCTTGTTTTATCTTCTTTTTTTTCAATTCATGTTTCTCTCATTTCAGTTTTCAATAAGTTTTCCTATAAATTTCGGTTTCTTCTTTTACTTTTTTTTTTTTTTGATGAAGATCTGTGTGTGTTTATGTGTGTATGTATGTGTGTTTTCTTAAACATTTTATATGCTCAGCACTTCATTTTAATTTTAAAATTCAACAATCTCTTAACGAAACATCTGGTTGTTCTGCTCTCTGCGAAACAGTCAGTCATTAATTTACTTTGGCTCGTATGGCATACAGAACCGTAAAATGATTTCACCCTGAAAGAGAACAGAACAGAACAACAGAAATTTATATCTTCTGCTTTGAGAACCAAGATAACTAGGCTAACAATAATACCATCAGGGAAATGCATGCAGCTGTACGATGCACTTCTTCAAAATTGTTTATTTTGCAATGGTAGGCATTAGTCAGGATTACAACCTAGCTTAACTCACCACCCATATTCCGTCTGTTAGTTAAAGACAGGTTTTTGAGAAGCTTTTCATGGGAATTTTTTTACTCAAAGTTTTTGCCAGAAGATGCTGAGGGTATGTTGCCAACAGAAGTATTTTTTTTTTTTAATTCGTTGTGTTCGAGGTGCCCGAGCTGGGATTTGAACCAACGCACTAGCTGCTAGACTAAGGCGACTTTCAAGTGTTTTTAAACAAACTTCTTTTATTTCCAACTGCAATCCTTGAATCCATAGAAAATAATTATTTACAAACGTCTATACATCATGGCTGTCTCCGAAAGCAATGGCTTGACCTTACAGAAGATTGTAAAGCTTTCACGTTTGACAGTTTTTATCTTCCTATTGTACTGACTAATAGTTTTTAATTAAACTGTAGAGGATTTTGTTCTTAAGCACCATAACATAGCAAAGCATAGGACTATTAATCTCAGGTATGAAGTATCGGGTGGATCATCTATCGGTTAAAATTTGAATCTTCGGTTATTTCGAATCTGGCAACACTTACGTTATTCTATTCTGTCACAAAATTCTGTATATTATTGCGACTAAACGTAATGAATCGATTTATTCTTGAGCAACGTTGGGATTTATTGGAAATTTATTTTCAAAAGCAAGAAAATTGGTTGGAAATTTCACGAAAATAATGTCGTATCAAAATTTGCTCGCAGAGAATGACCAACAGTGCTCGGTATATGCAAGTTTATTGCTAAAGTTCGTGAAACTGGTTGCATTGTTGATGTGCCAAAATTCGAGCGTGCTCGTACAGTGCGTACACGCGAAAATATCGAAGCTGTGGCTGAGAACCACAACTCGTCGTCAAGAAATGAACATTTCACGCTATAGGGTACGTTGAATTTTGCGAGAAGATCTCAGTACGACGCTTAACAAAGTTCAATTGATTTAAGAGTCGAAGCCGCAAGACCATTCGCTTCCTTTTCCTTTCTCAAGGCAGGTCCAACGAGAAACTTCACGATGATGTCGATTTTTTCACAAAGAAAATAAAATCATCTTTTCGGATGAAGCTCATTATAATCTTGGTGGATATGTTAATAAGCCAAATCACCGTATATGGGGCTCAGAAAACCCTTACATTGATTTACAGAGCCCAATGCAGCCATTACGAGTGACTGTTTGGTGCGATTTTTGGGGGCCGAAGGCATTATACATATACAAGTTGGTTGTATCGCTTTGTAAGACTTTATGAGTTCCGGCATGAACAAATTTCTTTTATAAAGTTTTTGTTTTGATTTTCATTAAAAATAAATGAAAAATTTATAACTTTTTAGAGAATTTCCATTTTTCTTTTTTCTTTTAATTTCCTTTAGTTTAGTCAACCTTATGACTTCTTTTCTTCAACAAATAATTCATAAGAATTTAAAACTTAAAAAATGACACTAGAAAATTAAAATAATTTTTGCAAACAATATACACACACACACACACAATGTATGTATTTGCATATTTAATATGCAACAAAAACAAATACAAACGGAATAAATTGTAATTGCATTTCTTAAGAGATTATAAATTTATAAGCCAAACAATGCTGGCAATATGGATTTCCAATATGTCCCTCTCTCGGTCGGTATTCTTTTCTACTTCTTTTAAATTTTTTTTTTTTGTAAATCAATGTATGGATGCATGCAAATACACAGATTGTGCCAGAAAAGATTTTTTTTTAAATAAAAAATTTATAATTTTTCTTATTCTTCTTTTTTTATTTTGTTGGCATTGTTAATTACAAACAACAAAAACTATAAAAAAAAAATAAACAAAAAAAAATTAAAAATGAATGAAAAAAAATTGCTAAAAAATAAATGAATGTTGGCTAAGCAAACATTTGGCCAGAATCAGTGGTAGAATTATAACAGAGGGCGGGCGAGGGGGATATTTACAAAAAGGGAAATAAAATACAGAAGAAGAAGAAAAAACGGAAAGAAAATATTGCCAGTAAACAAGTGTTTGTGCATTGTTTTCTTCTCCTTTTCCTTTTTGCTTTTTATGCCATATGCATTTATTTGTTTTTGTTTTGTTGTTTTTTTTTTAATAAAATTTTTAATTTTTTATTTACACACACAAAAACACTCACATATACACACACAGGCATAAGAGTGTTTGTAAAGTAAATATATTTGCATATCAAAAAACAGAAGAAAAAAAAGGACTTTAAAAGGATATTAAAACACGTAAAACTATTGTAAGGACAAGTCACACTGAACGATGTGATACCCTTTAAAAGCATCTTCATATTTGAATGATGATGAAAATATTTGTACGCAAATATCTGTAGAGTGCGAATGAAACTGAACTTTTGTGGGGGTAATTAAAATCTAGAAATACCACTGTCCGGACCTAATAGACTCGAAGCATACTTGTTTAGAATACAAACAACTTCTGTGATATCTAAAACAAATCACCAACAAAAAAAAAACTATGCGGCGTTAATGCATCTAAAAGGGAAATACCACTGCGTGCTTTGAGGTACTAAGCAGGGAGTCAGCTTTCCAGACACTTAAGAACATTCCAAGGATCGCTAGGGCAACAGGATTAGACATACACTATATATCATAGAGAGACATTATATATCACACGGTTGCAGTACTCTAGCATAAACTATTGCCAGAGGCATTGAACATTAGTCAACTGATAGTTGGATTGGATAATTGTTGGAGTGCCAACCAAATAAACTTACAAATTTTGTTTCACCATATTGTACGCACATCTAATGAACAACTCTACACAAGACTTCAAATATTGTTCAAGATTCTATGGTTGTCTGAGTGTATCAAGCTGGCAGGTCTCTATACCTGCTGATATAGCTACTCGTATCGGTGTAGAGGCTTTTCAGACGGAAATCTATGCCATATGTTGGAGAGTATCTCTGAAAAAAAAAGATTACCTTTCCAACCAGATGTTAATCCACGCGTCTTCTAACAAGAGTACCAGGTTTCAACAAAAACATAACGGCTGCCAAATAGTTTACAGGTTCTACTATTTTTATATCATTTTCAACTATTCTAATTTCAATAATTGATTCGCAATACATAGGGTTCACGGTGGCATATTTAACAATTCCATTCCGCCAGGTTCCATGTCTTGATTTCCTTGGCCTCTTCAATATCTTGCAGCACTTATACAGATCGAACTGTACTTAATACAGATCCAAAACCATTTTTGTAGTCAATTGTTCAAAAGAAAACTGTCGTACAAAACTGTTTTTAAGTCATCACAAACACTAACACAAACATTAGACGCTTGCTGTAGTGTTTAAGAGAAAATACAACAGAAAAGTCTTCCTGAAAATATGCAGCAAAAAACATATAAAAACTAAAGCCAAAATGTATGTTTTTTTTTTTAACAAACAAATAGTGGTAGAGAGAGAAAGGGGGAGAGTGTGAGGGCAAGAGAAATTTGACTTAAAATCGTATGGACTCTGCTGTAGCTTTGTAAGCTAACATTGAAGTACACACTCATACACATGCAGTGTGGATAATAAAATATGAAATTACATGTACTGACTGTGTGGCATACAGTAAGGCGTTAAATATTTAATTTTGACATACTTTTAGTAAAAATATGAGAAATTTAAACACAAAAACAACGTAAGTTGTAAAATCTAAGAATTTAAGAAAATATTCGAAAGATTGTTAAAAACAGAATTGTAATCGTCGAACGCTAGTTGCCCTACTACTCTTTAAGTTTTAGTTTCTTGTAAAAGCAATACAAGATTTGTCAATAATCCCAGCTTAGCCGCGTGGTAATTTTTCCTTACCGAAACTGTTGCGTACGATATCAACTAGTTTTTAGAGACTAAAAATACTGATCGAATTAAATCCTTTATGAATATTGTAATGGAGTATTGAATATTTTTCTACATTTTTGTGGTTTCATCGTCCCACTGTTCTCTGAAAAAGCCAATAAAAACAGTAGAAAAAAAGAAAATACAACTTAGTTGCCATTGTTGTTGCCATTATTGCTGTTTTAGTAATTGCAGTCATTTTGTATTGTTGTTATTGTTGTTGTTATTATTGTTATTGCATGAATAATAACAAAGACATGTCCTTTGACCCGAATTCATTTATTATAGAATTCATGTACAACACATGCTTAAAAATAATGTTTGCATTGGTTTAAGAGTAAGTTATTGTATGTGTGTGTGTATGCTTATATTAATGTATGTGTGTTAGTGCTTGTGTGGTAAAACTGTTCAAAAATTTATTAAGATTCTCGATTGTACACATAAAATCTGTGCTGCTCAGTTTTTATGTTTTTGTTTCCATTTTTTAATAAATTGCATATGAATAGCAAATACGAGGACAATTCAAAAATTAGAGGAGCTGACTTATAGCAGAGATACGTAAAAATATTGATAAAAAGCGAAAACACTGTATTTTAAGGATGTAAAGAACCCCTATAAACTCGAAAACATGAAAAAATTGCACTCACTTGTGTAATTCAAAACCTTCATTACAAGGGATCTTAGAAGGGATCTCGCCGACTTAATGACGATGAGCATGAAATGATAGACACTGCATACAGTGCTTAAGTAACTTATTAACCAAAGGCCTTGCTGAGTGCAAGGTGGCAAACTGTATTGTACAAAACACATACCCCAGCCAAATTTAAAGTTATGTTATGCACGCTAAGGTCCCACTTAGACCATAGCTTAGGCCCATTGTGATACCACAAATCAATATTCAACTCGTGAATCAAACATTTTCGATAGGAAATCATGTCGATTTCAATATCAAAAAATATTGCTGTTGCACTAATCTTTGTGCCACTTTTTCATCCTCCTTATCAGATCCACAGCTCTTGCAAAGGTCATTCAAGGGAATGTCATGCACATATGCACACCTTCAAACACGGCAGTTACCTGTGAGGTCCAAGAAAATGCATGGATGGGTATTTGCTGAAAGAAAAAAAAAAACCTGAGTTCAACGAAGCCCAGCAATATTGCACGCTTCCTCCTTCAGTCAACAAAGTTGAGCTTTTCTCATGCACTAGGACGCCCATCGCCGGTTTCCATCTGGTTATGATTACTACCAGAACAACACTGCTAGTCACTGTGTACTACACCATCTAGTATGTGTAGCACTTTTAAGACGTCAGTATATAGGTAGGTAGGTAGAAGTGGCTGTCCCCTCGATGGAGTCCATTGTGACGCCACAGTTTCTCATTTCCCCTTATTCCAGGAACCATTCGGAGCTTCCGATGAAGTGACTCAGACTGCCAATATCCATACATGACAGTTCATCTATATCCTACATGTAGTAGGCACCCAGGTACCTCTTTATCCTCCGACCAAGTGCCGGACATTTGCACAATAGGTGCAGAATAGTCTCATCTTCCTCTTCATCTCCACAGCTTCTACAGAAATCATTTGCAACGTCAGTATACATATATTTCAAGAGCATCAGCGAGAACCTCTTCATCATCAGAATAGAAGCCATTAGCGGGAAGTTTTATTACAAGGTTTATTATCCTATGTTCCCTATGTACATATGTATGTTTGTGCCAAGTGGGCTAAAATGAAATGAAAATTTTTCAGGATCGGCCACTCATGCATAAAATTAACACACACAACATGGGTGGCGTGCGAAACTTGGTTGTAATCCTGACTAAAGGGATGTAATGCTAAGTTAAAAAAATAACTGTGTACTCTTCCATTATTGATACTTTTTGCTAACCTTACAATGATGCCTTTTAGTCTTACTCTCTGACTTTAGTGTACAGTTCCATCCTTCAGTGCTGCCAGATCCCGAAGGCCCGAAAGAGGATTGTCTCTTCTTTCGAAAATGAAATTCGTATCAAAAAATCTGTCGTCGTTTCTTGATTTTAATTTTCTTGTTTTCAAATGTTAGGAAATGCTGATTATTTCTGTTCTTTTCTCGCCTTATTTAACATGACATGGCAGCTGTCAACACCTTAAACTCTATTCTCATAACCTTTCAAATCGGGCTATGAAACTTCTTGCCATCCACCGCCATCCTGGAAACTAGACAACTAAACTAAGGGCAGGACAATAAAAATCAATAACCATGGCACGTCAACAAAGTTATAAATCACCTGAAGGTGCTCCCTCTTTTTATCATTTTTCAACAACTTTGTCACACAGCTTACAGTACGAAACAAAAATATGTGGAACACTGTGGAAAATGCTACAGAGAGGGAGTAGAAAGAGAGAGAGAGCAAAGCAACTAGACACTTATCAAATGTCAAATGATTTATTTGCCAAAAGCCATTCCAATCAACAAACAAACAAACAAAAATGAAAAAAAAAGAAAGAAGGCGAACAAAACAAGAAGTTGTGGAAATTTTTGTGTACCCAAGACTCTAGATAATGTTATACGCTGTCACTGGAAGACATACTCACACTCACACTCACACTGCAGACCGACCACCACATAAACAAGCATAAAGTTTCCGATAAAAAGCAAAAGTAACCTGGTATTGAAGTTTCTGTGTTTTGTTTGTGCTCAGATAAGCAAAAAATTAAAAACAAAAAACAAAAAAACGTTGTGAAAAACATTGGAAAAACACCTTAAGGTGGGTCAAAACTTGTCGTTGTTTTTTGAGGCGTTTTTTTGTTTATCAAAACGAGGCTAAAAATCTATGAACAAATATATGGCCTGCCATACGAAAATGAAAACCTTTGACAAGTATTTGACTTTTCTACTCTCTCTCGCTCTCTCCCTCTATACGCTTAGGTACGAGATAAAGTGGCAGAAAAACTAATAAAAGTTCGGCACTAATTGTAGATTTCTAACATTCGATTGTGATAGAAAACTTGTACAAGAGAAATGTACAGCAAAATGGACAAGAAACGAAGTACTGCCACAATTATTTGACCCTAAGCTTTAGAAAGTTCAACACTTTGCTTGTTTGCAAGGAAAAGAATTAAAAAATAACTGTGCACTGTGGGAAAAATTCAATCGTTTCAAATTCCAGTGGAGGGTTGGATTGATTAAAGCAACTCAAGCTACAATTCATTGATTCATGGCCATTGCAATAACTTGTTTGTGTTCTTTCTGCTTACAGATCCACAAGAATCAATAAAAATTATTCCAAGTCGACTCTATTTTTGTTCTATTCATGGCATAAATTTTGTTTATTGGTCTGAGCAGTACAAGTCACATTGACCATAAGAATTATTGTACGGCTGTCAGTCCATGTCTCCACCAAACCTGTTTTTTCCGGTCGAAGAGGGGTGAACGTACTTAACCGCACCATAGAGGAAGTTGTCACATCTTCCGTGTGTGGGGCCCTCACCCACTAAATCCCCCCTCGTCTCGTGGACTTGTTGTGCCCACTCCAGAACTGCAGTGGTACTACTTCGGAGTGGAGTACCTTTGGCACCTGCGTGTTCATATCCGCGTCCGGATTGCGTATCGAAAGTTGAGGAGACATCTAAGTGTCTCCACTATTCCTTTCGTCCAGGTCGAATTTTGTTTGACACGTATGCAAGTATCATCTATGCCGGCGTGCCTACCGGCCAATAGACCCGTATGCAGCCAAAGAAATTGCTCATCTGGATACGTTCCTTATTATCTGGCTTAAGAGCAACAAACTTCATCTGTCACCATATTCAGACAAGGTCTGCCATGTTTTCATCCTGCAGTTAATCGTTGCCCGCTTGAAATTTGTTTTTCGAAGATTCCCAGTTTGTCAGTTTGTTTCCACAGACATAAGGATGCCCAGATAATTAAACAAGTGCCGATTAAGATCCATAATGACTTCAATTGCAGGCGAGAGAACCCAATGAGTTCTAGTTCTCTGTCTGATGACGATGAAATTTCCTCAACAACTTATTGAAGTTAATGAAAATCTGATATCACCACCAATTACGAGATCATTGCAATAGCAATGGGTCCGTCCAGTTAACAGCCAGTGGCCCATAGTGTTATTTTTTTGTTTTTCTATGCAAACATTTGAAATTTATCGAAGACATGATAAAACACAGAAACATTTGATTCAAAACTTTCGAAAAACAAACTTTCTCTTCTCACATAACTCATGAATACAACCACACACACCCACACATACACATACTCTAGCAAATACTCATATATCGAGATAAACATGGAATTGAAATGAACAAAACAAGAACAAGAACAATAACAAACAACAACAAACAACTTCAATTTCCCGTTGTTATTCACCAAAAAAACATTTTTCTAATTTTTTTCTTCGTACTTTAACGATTCCAAACGAACACAATTAGTGGAACAACAACAACAACAAGAACAAGAACAAGAAAAACTATCATCACTCATATGGGAACTCATATGAGTGGGAACGTAAACAACTCTCACTAGCAGTAGCCGTAGTAGTAGTAGTAGTAGTAGCATAGGCAGAGAAGAGAGCAAGCAAAAGAAAACGAAGATGGAGAAGATGTAGAAGAAAAACAAGAATTATTGTTCATAGTTAAGCTTCATAAATAAATGCTATCGCGTGACATGAATTTTTGTTTTTTTAAAACTTTTTATTTTCGCTCTCTCTCTCATACACATACACACATATACATACCGATTCACATATATGTACTTGCTTGCTGTGTACATAAACTTCAAACTACTTTCTCTCGCTTTCGTTTTCTTATATTAATTTTTGCCAGATTTCCTGTACGTCAACCATGTGTGTGTGCAGGTGTTGGTGTGGTTAAGAATTATGGTGCTGCTATGCTCGTATGTTGCTGCTGTTGCATATATCAAGGCGCCATAATTGACTGTGCTTACTCAGACATAATTGAGTAAGAAGATGATTTCCTACATTCTCTCTCTCTTTCTCTCTTTCTCCGCCTCTCATGTTTTGAATGCTTGCATATGATAAAATTGTTGAAATTTCATCACGATTTTATAAAACACTGACTCTTGCTGTTTTTCAGAAAAGATTTCGAAATGAAAAATGTTTGCCAAAGCAAAACAAACATTGCAAATTGCAGTATAGAATAGAATACAGAGAGAGCGAGAGAGAGAGAGTGCTTAGACATACCATGTATTTAAATCATGGCAGTACATAGTTTGGTAAATACTTGAAAAGTAAGAAATAATTTAAAACAGCATAAAAGGGAAGAAGAAAAGAAGACTGAAATATGTATGTGTCTTAGTGAAATAGAAAATTTAAAAAAGAACTGAAATTAACCACGAAAATTACTGTTGGAATATTTGTGTAAAGGAGAAAAGCTTCTCTAGCTGGCATTTGTCTCAAGGATTCAAACTTATGTTTGGAGATATGCCCGGCCATAGTGGCAAATACAGAAACACTCGAATTTCATGGTACCTATTGGGTTTATCTTAAAAGAGGAAGAAAATACCTAAAATTATAGGCATTGAGAGAGTGAAATTGAAGAAATATAAAAGTTCACCAAGTAGCCAAGATGAACCCACATCCCACAACCATTGTAAACCCATAATAGACCTTAAGGGGACCTGAATATCACCTAACGACAAGGAATTATACCTACTTCTACAAATTCTACAAAAAAAAAACAGCATTACCACAGAAGGAATATTTTATTAGATCCCTTTTCCACATTCGCTGCAGAATTGTAGGGACCTAACATCACAATATCACGTATGGATCCTAGATATCAGTCTCACGTTGAACTTATTTAGTCACAGCATTGAGCTAGTTTTACTACGGTCAATAGATTGCTAAAGTCACCCGTGTAACTATTCTCCCAGCTCTACTACAATATCTATGTCCACAGAATGGTCCGATTGAAGGATCAGGACCAACCAACTGCATCAACAGCTGAGTGCGTTAGCATTCACGTTCCCAAAAACATTACTTTGACTCCGATATCCAATAAAGATTGATCTGATCCATTCGCTAGTAAGTAGTGTGTTGGCTTGTTAGAACTCAGACCGTGGTTCAAACCCCAGACCAGACATCTCGAACGAAACGAAATATGATCAAATATTTCTGCCTCTCAGGAGTCTTCTGACAAAATCTGAGGCTTAACATAAAATTGACATGAACGATTTCCTAAAAATCTGTCATTCCGAATCGACTTAAAACTGTAGGTCCCACCACTCATGGATAAAATTAATACACACAACATATGTATGTGGTGTGAAAAGCTATGTCGTAATAGTGCCTAAAGGGTTTAAATGATCAATTAAGTAAAATCCATTCAGAAGGAGTTGTATAGAGTCCTTAAAGTCACAAATTACTTGCGATTTACACCAGAACGATGCAAATGCCATCAGGACCATTTGACTGTAAACGAAAATTACGTATGAATCGGTATTAGAAAACATGATCAGCTATAGCCTTAAAAGGCTACAAAAGCGCAAACATTTGAAAAACACTCCAATTAACATTCGTTCTACAATGAAGTTTCAGTCCAAATATCTAACAAAAATCCCCAGAATCCCCAATACGCTCGTTAAGTTTCGACCCATCACTATATGTGCCTGTGCCCATATTGGGAGTTCCCCACCATTACTTGGTTCTGTCTGGAATGAAAATTCTCAAGCCAGAGAACCCAAAGAACCTACGGACCCAGATAATCGGTGAAAAGAAGAAAAATCTTTCAGAGTAATAAAGTGACCATATACGCTATTGCGATATGACACACACTAGGTACCCTCCGAGTTTTTAACCCAGAACTTGCTTGTTATGTTTTCTTGTGATGACAAGCTGATTAGGCCAGATGCCTGATTACATTCTAACTTTCTACAAATTTATTTGTCTTAAGCTTTAATGTGTGTATGCAGGCGTTTCTTTTTTCATTAGTTGGCTTAAGCCTATGACCTTAATTATGCCTTCTAAATGCTAGAAATCTTATTATTTTTATTCAGTTTGTATACAATGACAGTGAAGATGTTTTCAATGCATTTCCTGTGAATCATAGACAAAACAACAACAACAACATGAAAAATAATGATGAAAAATTATGGCAGCTAAACTAGATTTTATTCTGAAAAAAAAAATGGAATAAAATCTCAGATTATTACTCTTATGCTTAGATTTACAGCGTATAAAACTTGCTTTTAAATAATAAAAAAATATGAAGAAAAAAATTATAAAAAAAATAATCACAGTTACTGGCTTAGGGGCATTAAAAAGAATAGAAAAAAAATGCAAAAGAAAGGAAAAAAAGGACGAAAACAAAAAGTTGAAAAATTAGGCCACTTGCACAACAACAGTAGCAGCAGCAGCAGCAGCAGCACAAATCCATGACTGAATGCAAGAATGAATGATGACTGAATGTATGTACCTAAAGAGGGACTGAAAGAGAGAGTCAGAGAGAGCAAGACATACTCTCATATTCATTTTTTTATGATACAAAAAAAATAATAAAAAAATATGTATGTATTCTCTCTTATGTTTTCTCTATTTTTTTATATCTCTTGGCTGCAGCATATGTTAAGGCTTTAAATATTAAATTCTTGTGAGTGTAAGTGTAAGACTTTGTACTGCTGCGGCTTTAAAAATAATTTTTTTTTCCTTTATGGCACAGCACAAAATGCTTTAATACCAGCCAACTAATGGTCTACAGATGAAAACATATACTCACAGACACACACACACTCACACACAAACACATTTGATTTGACCCAAATAGAAAAAAAATAAAGAGATTCTCTTTCTTAAAGTATTAACCCAACAGCAACAACAACAAAAAATTGAATTTAAAAAAATAAAACCAAAGAATTTAAAGCGGCTGTTGAAGAGAAAACAACATCAGCCATAGCAGCAGTGGATGTTATAGCACTGGTGTTCGTAGTGGTAGTCTAGTTAACAAAACCTGTTTTCTTAAAACACACAAGTATGTATGCGTGTGTTTGTTTTTCTTTTTAGAGAAAACACATGCTGCAAATGTTTAAAACGAGAGTAAATGTGAAAAATAAACAACCATAATACACCAGATGTTCTAATTTGTATTCCTTTACTTTCTCTCTCTCTCTTTCTCTTTCTCTAGTTTTTCTGCTTGTGTTATAACTTCGTTTCTCTTGTTGTTGCTTTACAAACTGCTCGTTTAGACCATGTTGCTGTTGTTGTTGTTGTCCGTAAAGGCTTTTTTTCTATTTTGTTAATGATTTGATATTATTAAGCAAGCATTTCATGTGTTTTTTTTTTCTCTCCTTCCAGCACACTGTTGTTTGTAGGCGTAGTACTCTTTTAATGTCTGTGTAAATATCTTTGGCTTGGCTTTTTCCTCTTGGTGTTGTTTACACACTCATACAGTGTTTGACTTTGAGGCATTTCGTTAAAGGTTTTTGCCCTTCTTTTTTCGTTTTAGAAAAAGAAGAGTTTCTTTTAAAGCCTTTGCTTCTCATTTCAAAAGGAAAAAAAAATTTGCTGATAAATCTGTAGCATAGTTTTAGGTTAGTTAGTTGGGAGAATGTAGAAAATAAAGCATTTTTTTCTGACTTGTTTTTTTCTTTTTTGCATAGAAAACTAACACATTAACAAATTAAAAGATTTATTTGCCTTTAGGGTTTGTCCTTTAAAACTGTTTCAGGTTTTCAGTAACAAGTTGCTCTACTTTCTCTACTTTTTTCTCTTTTGCATAATTAAAGCATATTTTTGGGGTTTGGAAAAAAAAGACTGGCTAAGATTTATAGACACGTTTGTCTCTACTATTTTCTATTTTTGTAATAGCAGAGTACCTGTTGGTAAATTATTTAAAGCTTTAAATGATTTATAGAAGGCGTAGGCGATTTGCAGTAAATATTGCATATGGCCTCTTCAATAATGATTTATTTAGTTGCCTACTTTTAGGCTACTGAGCCAGTAATTTGAGAAATGTTTTATATTTGCCAGAAAACAAAATGAAAAATTTAAATATTTTCATTCTCTTCCTCTCTCTCTCTCTCTCTGTCTGTCCATATAAAACGAAATTTCTAATTAATTCAGAGTGAATATTTTTAATCTCTATTGCAGACTTAATTGACTTTATTACGCTGTAAATAAAGCCAAATATTTCAATAAAATCCTCCTGCATATTTCAATCAATTAACATTTAGCAAAAGACTACTAGTTGTTGCTGTCGTTGTTGTTCAAATTTTATCAATAAACCAAGCGAAGTCGTTAATTAAAATTGATTTGAAAAGTACAAGGACAGGCTGTCTATATGATAAATTAATTGAATGAGGATTTTTTGTTTTTTTTTTTGTTTCTGAAACAAAGTCAATTTTAATTTAGAATTAGAAACATGCAACAGATATGCAACAGAAGCCATTTATAGTTTTCAAAAGCAAAGTTAAATTAAACACACGTAGGGCATTTAATTCAATGGATAATCAATAGATATTCTAATTAATACCTCTTCCACAATTTTCAAATCCATGTGTGTAAGCTACTTTGCAGCAAATGATGACGCATGACGTCATCATCGTTATTTGCTATCATAACCAGTTGTCCTAGTCAGGTAGATATTTATCAAACCGTTTACTAAAATCTAACATTGCTGAGATGATGTTTGTGAATATTTTGCTTTCTATTGTACTCCAGTGCCTTTCCTATCGTCTTTTGTATTTGCAACACAATCCATCGTTCCTTAAGAATTTTTACACAATTTGCCTTATAATAAAGGCACCATAACTTTGTTAAATAAAGGCGATACTCCATTGATTCCTCGAATCATTTCTATGCATTACAAGTCTGTTGAAAATTTTGATACAATCTGCAAATTGTATATGAACGTGTACACAGAAATATTCCTCGTTGCCTTGTAGTCTTTAGTTGTCACAATTCTATTGTATGTGATGCATGGTAGCGTATGATGAATATTTAATTGAAACTCAATAAGCCTACGCTGTGGTGTTCTGTTCAATAATTTTGCAAGACCTTCCGAATTGCTTACAATTTCCTTTCATTCGAATGGCATTTTTAAGTGGCAATAACAAAAACAATTAAATTAAACAGTTAAAATGCGTGGGTGATGCCATTAATGAGTGGACAGCAGTATTCTAAGCAGGGAAATCTCTTCTGTTAACTGCTATGAAATATTGAAAGACAGAATTTAAATGAGTGGACATATGAACTGCCAATAAGAATACCGTATGATCATGTAATTGAGGTATTCAATCCAGAAACATTTCAGAAAATTATGTTAGAAGTTAGTCGTTTGGGAAGTATATGAGCTTCTGGAGAAAATTTTGAAAATGCAGTCTGGAAGGAAGATGTAACAGACTTCGTAAGGGATTTCGTTCATATTTTCAAGGATGGTTGGAATCTCTATGGAAATATGGTAGATGGAATATGTCAGTGACAATACAATATTCATGTCAAATTGGTACTGGCATATATCAGTATTTCAGAAAACTGCAGCGTCCATGAACTGGCTAGACATGGCATCACCATCGAACTGTTTGGTGTACCCGCATTCGATACTATTTTTACCAGTTTACCAGCGGTTTTACAAAAATACCGGATACCAGAGATTTTCATTCAAGTATTCACTAAAGAGTTCAAACCATTTAATCATAGATTGTCCTACCCACTACCCAATTATTGCGGTACTATTTCGGTTGTAAAAGCGGTTACTGTGAGAATCCGGTATCACAGTATATCACGTCTAGATATACGCATAATCACTACCAGTAAAGCAAACTTAAGAACTTGTACACCAGATCTAAGCTTGCCCAAGAAATTGCGGAAATTTTAATGGTTACCCTCATATGGACATGGCCACGATGCTATTGTAGGTAACAATAAATCGTTGCACATTCTAATACTGTTAGTACAAAAGGAAATTCAAAAGAAGGCATACTGGAGATTTAAATTTCTGCTACAGTGAGGCAAGCAAATGAAGTTCAATTTATTCATTCGCCGAGAAATGATGGGATAATGGACTCACAAATCGAACTCCATACGGCTATACATACTTACTTAATTGGTTATTATAGACCTTTAGTTAGGATTATAACCTAGATTCTGATGAGCGATGTAACCTACAGTTTAAATTCGACTCTGAAAGTCCGATTTCATAAACTTTTCATGACAATCTTATTTAGTTTCAGAGTTTTTGTAAGGAGACTGTTGAGAGCAAGTCGCCTTAGAAATATTTTTTGGTTTCATATTTCCCTTTTATTCGAGATGCCTTAGCTGGGTTTTGAACCACAGACTATCGTCTGATAAGCCAACAAACCACTTACTAGACTACGGCGATTAATGTCGATGCGGAAAAAATTTTGCAGTAAACCTAACCAAAGTTCATGTTAGGAATCTCGCTTGAGGATTGGCCTTTAGGAGCACGCCCCCGCTATTTGGGAATACCTTACATCGCTTGCTGCAACAGCTACAATGATAAGGAATAAGAGAAGATTACTAAACATTTTCTCTGTTACGTTCGAGCATTTGCGAAGATTTTTAGGCATCCATAACCTTTTGAATAGAAATTGTCTAGCTAAAGGTGATTTGGATAAAATCCTTAACTTCGTAAAACTAACGGGATGTTTGAGAGGTGACTACAAAGAGTTGAAAGACGAAGTAGTTACTGTTGGTATTACAGCGGGCTGTTATAAGGCTACAATTGAGCTATATTTGTTGAGGCCTACTCCTGCTTTATCCTTAACTTGTTGTCGATATTCCTCTACAGATAATCGAAGTCTACGGTATGATTTTGTTTGAAGTGGAACTCCAATGAAAAATTGTTTGCTTTCGGCCATGTCGACTTAAGATGGTGGTAAAACATTTGGTGTTGCTTTTGAAATTGAAATGTTTTATGCATACCTGGTTTGATTGATTAATTTTGCAACAGCCCTCATTAGAAGGAAATATTGAAAAGCTTTTTTTATTCAAAAATAATTATATATTTTCATTTTTTTAGTTTTATTTCCTAATGACCCTTTTGCAAATTTCTCTTAGTATATCCTGACCACTCGTATTTTCCATGTTCAACAATTTAACTTTATTTCTTCTCATTATTATTGCTTTTATTGTTGTTGTTGTTGTTTTTTTTAGTGACATTTCAATTACAATTCTTTAATAATTTCTCTTCCTTTTTCCCCCTTCAATTCTAACTAAAGTTTTATAAACTATAATTTTGTAAAAGTTTTGCGCTGTCTCTCTCTCTCTCTCTGTCATTTTCATTTTATGACTTTTGAAAAACTTCTTTTATTTCCATGTTGCTGTGTCTCTCTATCCTTCTGTACTTCTTGTCTTTACTTGTTTATAATATTTGTGTAATTGGAGGCCTTGTTGTTGTTCTTATTATTGTTTCTTGAGAAAAGGACAATTACAGAACTTAAAAAACATTTAAAACTAAATTTCCTTCTCTTATCATTATTATAGCCAAGCTAAGACAAGTAGTTACAAAACACTCGAGAGTTATACATAGAAAGAGAGAGAGACGCAGATAGAGGGAGAGCCTGAATATGAATATCTGAATATCTTTGCTGTTCTACAATACGTATTACAATCTCGCATTACATTTGCTTGGCTGTTGAGGTCAAGATTTCAAACGAAGAAGACATTTTTCTCTTTCGTTTTTACAAGGAAAAAAGTTAAAAAAAAGTTTCAGTATTTTCTTGTAAGCAAAAGTTACAATTACAACATGCTAGTAGGTCATGTTAGCTAGCTTTGCTTAGCCATATTGCCCACAAATGTTTTACAAAAAAAAGAATTTCAAAAGTTTAAATGGCTTTACAAGGTGTGTAGGTGTGTGTGTTTGCAACTACGCTTTTATGTTACAGTGTTGGACAACATTTGAAATTGCTTTTTAGAAAACGTTTAACCTTTGCAACTCGGTTTTTGTATATCTAATCTCTTTCTCTCTCTCTCTCTCTCTCTCTCTCTGTCTCTTAGGCACTAAGACAGGTAACCCTAACCTTATCCTTTCGACTTTATTTTCGTCTTCGTTTTCTGCTTGTTTTCAAAGTATTTGCACAACTAAACAAAGTTTAATCTTTATTTACGTACTTACAATTCATATGTATGTATGTATGTATGTGTAGATGTATACATCCCTAACTGTATACATATCCTGTATACAGACACATACAAAATGTAACTAAAGAATGCCAAGCAATAGATTGTAAGAAACTAAGGAGGAGGAGTATAAAGGAAATGTTGTTGTGTGTCTTAAAGTACTTTATCAAATATGTACGCGTGTGTGTGTGTATATGTATATATGCCTGGCATAGTTGTGTAGTTGATGAAGAAAACGGAAAACGGATATTATTGTACAAACACTTGTCTAAACTGGTATATAACTTACAACAAACAAACATCAATACTATGTAGTTAACGGTAAAAACTGTTTTTACAGAAACACTGACATTCATTTGAATACAGAAAGTAAACCCTACGACGATGTAGTCAACTTAGGACAGCAAGTTGCAACCCGAAAAGATAAGTATTTTCGATTAATTTTCTCTCATCTGATCGAATTTTCTATCGTTTTTAATCTATGTATTGTTATCACATCTAGTAAGTGGCTTACAAGGAATGTGCTCAACTGACTCTAGCTCCCCACAATACCGCAAAAACGCTGCCTCTGTTTCATAGGCTAAGTCTTGCCCTTTGAGCGATCCTATTTCCTGAACTCATTCCATTCAAAAATGATTCAATAACGAATAAAAAGTTTCCATTTTCAAAAATTTTCCAAATTATTTTTAATTTTCTGTTTTCATCATTCCACATTAATTTACTCTTTAAATATCCTTGACTCTGTCTCTCTCTCTCTCTCTCTTCTGTCACTTCAACATTTCAATATCAATTTTAATTAACGTCATCGATGGTTCGTTAATAGAATTGAACAAAATTAAGTTCATTGCCGCATGGCTGCACGGATGGATGGCTGCATTCAGTTGAAATTGAATTGAAATCCAGTGTGTGTTCTGTTGTTGTATTTGTTGTTGTTGTCTATTTCAATTTATGCATTATTTAGAGCGTAATAATGCCAATTAAATATTCTAAATCCTCTTAATGTTGTTCATAAAATGTGTGTGTGTGTGTTTTTTTTTTTGTTTCTAGAAATTTTAAATTTACCACAAATTAATTACAGAAGAAGCTAAAACAAAAACAAAAGCAAAAAAATATTTAAAGGTCTTAATACCAATGCCATATGTATTAAAAGGCTCTTCAGTATATCCATTAACGAATGTAAACCGGCAATGGATGATATTTCCTTAAAAACAATGGGCAATTGGAATAGAAATTTAGATTCATAAACGCTTATTGTTTATTAAGAGAGATTTTCAGGGTCTGGAAAATGTCTTTGACTTCACATAAAGTCGGTGGTAGCAGTAGTCTCCCAAGTTTTGTATGAAATTTAAAATGTCATTGAATAATGCCACCGTAATATGATGTTGCAACAGAGTAGATGAGTTACAATCCAGATCAGATCTATTTCAGGTATCACAATGGCTCCAAAGAAAATCAGATATTGAGCTCCAGTGGTGGTCCATTTATGTTCGGAAATGCAGAAATAAACACAAAAAGTATTAAAATTTTAGTTTAAAACCTTATTACAAAAAAGGATATATGGGCGTCTCTGTTGTTTTAAATTGGAATCAACCGAATTTTTTGCCAGATATTGGCAACACTTTAATACGTTCTTTTTGAAAGTTTCGTTAATGTCGTTAAATTTTTTCTAATGATTTTGCATCAATAAATATTAAAAAAAAATTTTTTTTATTCATTTACTATTTTGAATCATGTAACAGAAATCGTTCACTTATACCCGCTTCTTGATCGTGTCTACAGAAGACTTTGAAGAATGTTTTAAGAACTTCAAAGTATTTTAAGTCACCGTAGTACAGTGGATAATGGGTTGGTTGGTTCAAACCCCAGCTCAGACATCTCCATCAAAACAAAATATTAAAATAATCAATAAGCCAACACACTGTCTACTAGACCGCGGCGACTTACGTGTAATGAAAATATTCCAACCAGATTTAAACATGAACACCGGAACCATTCGTCAGTGTACTGTTCCTAATATCAAAGATATTCCAAGTCATTGTTGTTTAAAAAATTTTAAATTCTATTGACTGCACAAGCGGAAAATTCAAAATTTGGTCTCTGGTGTCATCATCACACTAGTCAACTACCTTTTAACAAATGAATCACATAAGGATCTTACTTTTAACAAATGGATCATATCATATTTGATCATCAGGATCTTACATATTTGTTTAACTCCGTGGCATTGTCTACTTTAAGGCGCTTTACAGTGTTAATCGTTTGTTCGTTAACTTTCCTTTCTTTCTCTGTATTTCTCTTTTGCCTACCTTCAACTGTTGTTGTCAGTTTTATGTGTTTTATTGTTATTGTTTATGCCTTTATTGTTGTTGTTGTTGTTCTTAAAAATCTTATGTCCACTTTAGGTTTCGTTTTTTCATTCTTTCATTTCTTAGTTAAAAGTTTTCATACTTGAATTGAAAATGCATTTACATTTATGATTTATTTCTCTTCCACTCCCTCTTTCTCTCTCTCTCTCGCTCACTGTTTCTGGTTTTTCTCTTTCACGCTTTCCATCTTTATTTGTTTGTTCTGTTTGTTAGGACAGCTCAAGAGTTTTGTGCAACGTACGCAAAAAAGAAAAATGTGCAACAAAATCTAAGAAAAACTTTCAAGTACAACAAGCCGAAGGCAAAAGAAAAGAATCAAAAGATTTTCGAAATTTTATTTCCCAAAACATTTAAAATAAAATACCAAAGACGTAGATATGTGGGGCAAATTTGCTCCTTAAATTGCAAACTATTTTAAAGGTACATAGTCACTTCCAACGATTCCGGGCTCGAATATAGCTGACGGCAAAAATACAAATTCCCCAGGGAGGACAAAATCAATGGCGATCACCATAAAAAATACAAGCAGGTCTAAGGAGATTAGGCTCAAAGCAGAATTCTTAAATTCACATGAAGTTATTACTATATTCGGTGAAATATCTTGATGCGCCTGAAAACATGCTGTAAAAATTAATTTGTAAACTCCCGTTTTACTCCGGGTCCATCTCTCTCTCTCTCTCTGAGTAAAAGACCATTTAATGAAGGCTGCATTACAATTTCTTTCGCATTTTTTAAGTGCAACGCTTCTGACAGCCTAAATGTATGCTAGAATTATTGCTCTTCTTTCATGTTCATTTAAGTTTCATTATATGAACACACATACACACACATTCATTCATTCTTTCCATTCTTTCGTTCTTTATTTTTTCTTTAATTTTTTCACAATTTCTTGTACAAATTCTCTTGGGCTAAGAAGATAAACGTAAGAAACACAAGCAAAAAACAAACAAACTGTGTTCGTATGTCCTGTTTGCCTATTCCAATAACAACAACAATAACTACAACAACAACAGTGGCATAAACAAATCCCTTTTTGCTGACCATTTATGACTTGGAAACCCGTATGGTACGAGAAAAGCAAAAAACAAAAACAAAAACAATTTAAAACAGAAAGCAAAAGAAATTATGAAAAAGCATGTAAGACAAGAGGAGCCTTCTCGGAACATGTTAAGCTGGCTAAATCTAGAGGGAGTGTAGGAAAGCAAAAGAAAATAAATTCTTTAAAATAGAAAAAAACAGGGGAAAACTTTTTCAATTGAGGAAAATGTTTTATTGTTTTCTAGCATGTGTAAGCAAAATATAACTAAAGTGGATAGAAACATAAAATAAAGTACAAAAACAAACAAAAAAAATTGTTTTTATTGTTCTAGAATAGAATGATAGTTAAAGTTTTTATGTTCAACTGATAAATTCAATTGCCTATTGGGCCAACAAGATTAAGGATTACGTACAATGACAAGTGGCAATAAGAAATAAAAGATTTTTTTCCTTGTTTCCTCGTGGACAAGTGGACAATTTAAGAACAATTAAATAAAAATGAAATGAACAAAAATTTACAATAAAATGTCAACTAAAGAACTTTATTTTCTTTGGAAATGTTAGGAAAATATCGAGAAACTATAACTTAAAACGTATGTGTAAAGTGAATTATTCAAAAAAGTTTTAATTCATGCTACCTGACTCATGGAAGGCTGGTTTTAAAACTAAATTAAATACATTTTATTAAAATTTATGTTTGGAAATGCAAAAATAAAAACAAAAAGTATTAAAATTTTCTTTAAAAATTTTATTACAAAAAAAGGATATATGGGCGTCTCCGTTATTTTAAATTGAAATCGACCGAATTTTTTGGCAGATATTGGCAACACTTTAATACGTTCTTTTTGAAAGTTTCGTTAATATAGTATAATTTTTTCTAAGGATTTTGTATCAATAAATATATAAATTTATTTTTTTTTTTTGTTTTATTTAATATTTTGAACCATGTAACAGAAGTCGTTCTCTAATACCCATTTCTTGATCGCGTCTACAGAAGTCTTTGAAGGGTGTTTTGAGAACTTGAAAGTATTTAAAGCCACCACAGTACAGTAGGTAAAGGGATGGCTTATTAGATTTTAAATTAAGAAAGTAATGTCAATTCCATTCATTTACTTAAACAGAATAATTAATACATTCTTCATTTTATTTTTATTTCTTATGAAATTATTAATTGCCTATTTTCAGGCGGTCTTGTATTAAACTTTATTTGCCTTCAGAACTACTTATTGAAGAAATTTTGAAATTGATACTTCTCAATTTGCTGCTGTCCATCAAAAGTTCAAAACTATTTTAATGCTCTGCTTAAGCTGTTACAAAATTTCTATTTTACAGCCTACTTTTAGGAATTTCTAATTAAAATATTTTCACCAATTTATTTTCAGTTTCAGTTTACTATTGTGATTTTCTCCATTAAAATTAAGAAATATTTTAAAACGCATTAAAGGATTGGAAAATAACTTTACGAGTTTATATATTGCGTGTGGTATTCTGGTTATGGCAATTCCAATACTTTGTATATGGAAAACCCCTAAAGATATGCTATACTTATTAGATTTCTATATAATGGGAAAAAGGTAATTTCACCAGCTTGTTGACATGCAAAGAAGACACATTTAAATGAGATAGAGAGATAGACAGACAGACAGGATTATAATTACAATAATAATAATAAAAATGAATATCGAATGAAATAAAATAAAACAGGATGAAGCAGAATGGAAGAGAATTTTCAAATTAATTGTTTCATGACTAAAGGACATTAATTTCTTTTCTTTTTTTTTTTGTATTGTTTTTGGTTTAAATGGCATGACATATTGATGTAAACACTGTGTCAGTTGTAGTTTAAAAGGTGAGAGTCATGTTAGTAATTGAGAGTGTATGTGAGACAAATAATATTGCCTGAGTGTGAATTGATGTTCTGTAAATGGGAAATGGGAGTGGAACACATAAAATATTTATTTTATTTTACAGTGGAGGATAAAATCATTTGTTTTAATCATGGATTCTTAAAAATATGTGCTAAGTGTGGAATTTTGTTTCAATGCTTCAAATGTTCACACATATTTTATCCGCCACTGTAAAGTATTTTTGCTGTCAATATTGTTAAGGCGTCTATGTGTACATGTGAAAGTATTTTATCTGTGTAGTGGCTTTTTCGATCATTGTGTTTATCAAGTGTTTAATAAATTTTTCTATAATAATACTTGACAGATTTTATACATACAATCAAATAAATTACTTTAATTAAAATATCATCACAAAAAAAAAAAAAAACAAACGGAAAAGGAAAAAGAATTTTAAATAAAATTTAATTTAAAATAATAATTCTTTCTAGAATAGTTTTATCAAATTTATAACGACAAATATTTGATAATATCTACTGTACTTATTTGATATGTAGATTTAACACGATGCTATCATATGCCACAAGGCACAGGATTTAATTACTCTAGGCTGCCGCATACGTGGGCAAGCAATTCAGAATTCAAGGCTTAACAGACAATATTACAACTGCAATTCTAAAGATACAATCAGTAGAAAGCCTGATAGTAACATAACAAAAGAATGCTGAACATCAGGGATACATAGCCGCCCCAAACTAGTCCAAGAGCCAGAAGAGAGCAATTTTGCAAGAGAACATGTCAAACTTAAACCAGCAAACGGTAAGAAAATGGTGGTGACTTGCGATAGTCTTATGTCATCAAATTTTCAAAGTTTGAGCATTAAATACGAAAACCTGTGGATTTCATTTCCAAAGGACAAGACATTTTTTTTTTTTGAAGGCAACGTTCAATTTGCGGCAACAAGCGGCGTTGTTTTCCAAATAAATTTAAGCAGGTATTGCAAAAAGTGGAAAAAATTTTACCGCTTCTGATCTGTTTACATATTGCAGAAGTTTTTCTGCCTTCAGTGAAATGATTAAACTGAGTATATGGGCTCTACGTGGCCAGTCTGTGCCGATTTAACAGCAGATAGTGGACTGTAAATTCGGCCTAAAAGATTCCTAATTGCCTGAAAAGGCAATATGTCAGCATCCTTATTTGTAATAATCTGAGAACGACACTTTACGTGATGCTCGGTTGACTTCCTACTGAGCTTCTCTCGGAGCAGCTGCTAATATTGCGGCAATCAAATTGAATTTGGTAATTGCAGGCCTAATCAGCTCCTTTAACACTCGAGATTTATGAACCCGTATTCGTTAGTAATGATTGATTATAGGGTGCCTGCAACTATCTGAAAGTTGCTTAGGTGTTGATACTACAGCGACATCAAAGCTGATCCTTCTCCCTCTCTAGACTGGAGAAATATCACGTGGTCGGTGTTCATATGGCAAGCTGCCTACTTATTAGTCATGTCATGTGCATCAGCGTCACCTCACACGATTTCTGCAGGCGTAACTACACGTAGAAACAAGAAGAAGAAGCCGTCCGTCTGTTAATGTGACACTACTCACCTTAGCTTAGCGCGAGTTAAGGCATTTGAGAGTATTAGAAAACCCATTTTTTGTCATCCCAGCCGTTAGTATACATCAGTGCAATTCTCTTGTAATTACGTGGCGTAATGTTATACTACTTAATCTGACATAAATATAGCTTGCCTGGTATCAATTCCTTCCTTATTGCACCATATTTCTGTAATACTTAGCAGTAATCGTATGCCAGTCATTTTGCCAAATTTTTACCAAACTGTGAATAAGTTTTGTGCACAAAAATGTTGTACCAACCAGTTTCAGGCAGTGTGCCTGTATGCACACAATCCATTAGTCCATTGCAATAGTTTCAACGTTCTTGGAATAGATTCTTCATATTCCTGAAAGGAAGACAGATTTATCTGTAATAACTTCCCCCAACTATCGTTAACGTTATTAGAGAATTATTACCTCACGATTGAATTTCCTCTGCTTGGTAGTTTTAGCAGCTCTTGGAAGTATATACGTCAGGCTGTGTGTGTTACTTTTAATGCCTTCGCATCGAGAAATCCATCTGAGCATAACTGTTATTACCTCTGTAGATAGTCGGCATTCAAGGACAATCTGTAATGTATGCTATGCTACCACTCAACGTTTGCGTTCCTCCCCCCATTCAATACATCCTGATGCTGAATTTAAACGAAATTAAAAATCAAAATCTTTCGCGATTTTCTTAGAAAAAATTAAAATAAAAATGCCAAATTAATTGCCATTCGAAATCCACTTAGAAGAATCCTCATTTCATTTCTCTTTAGTGCTTAAAAATAATTTTACTTTTCATTGGAAGGAAAAAAAAACTTTCTTTTATCCTTCATATGTGTAGCTCAGCTCAAAAGGTTTTTGGAATTTTTTTTTTTTTTGTTGAAATGCCTGCGAAAACAAAAATCAAATCAATTAGAGGATCGAAGGAAAACGCCACACAAAATATAAATTTACTTTGAAAAATACTTTCACATCACTTTCGCAAATATCGCAAACAGAAAAAAATTTCGAAAATCCTGCTGCAGCAATTGCAAAATATCGGCACTTCAGTAAACGTCATGGCAGCATGTGTTGGCCGTGGTTACAGGGACTTTAAATTGTGCTGCTGCTGTAGTAAGTCAAGTAAAGTTTGTATTTTTATTTGATTCCTTGTTAACTACGCTCATAATTCAATCAATAGAGATGGTTGGGGCTTTATTTTAAACAAAATAAACTCATCTTTATTGGTGTTTCAAATTTAACGGCACTACCGCCCCCCTCCAACTGTAAATCTTACTTTGGAAACTAAAGCATGGACTTGGCATATAGAGTGTCCAGTTAATGCAGGCCTTTTTCCAAAGAAAACCCAACAAAAAAAAAAAGAAATGAATTGAATTGAAACTGAAATAGCAACCAATGAATACAACAGTAAGCCAACGTTTATGCAACCTTTTGTGAACTGTACTGGGCTTAAAAAGCTCTAAATATGTTGCCACCATTTGCCACTTGCTTGGTAGTGTTAGTTACCAAGCCGTTTACTACAGTGAATGCAGCAGCCATTATAGTTTTGAGAAGAATAAAAAAAAAAGAAAAAAAGAATCAGAAAACAAAACAGGAATGCATGGAAACCAATCAATAGTACTGTAAGCCTTTTGCTTTCACAATTTTTTAACTGTAAAGCGACGAACGATAGAGGTTTTTATATGCTTCACTAGAAAAATTTGTGGGGCATATGGATGGATGGCTGTATGACTAGCTGGATGGATGGATGGATGGATAAATGGAAAACTGCAATGGTTTTCAGCAAACACTCGGATTTCTTTCGTTCAGTTTTTTATTCTCGATTTTTTTCTTCATATATAACGGCCATTGGCAGGGATATGCCAGCTGCCACATGGCTATCTTGGCTTTGCAAAACTTAATATTAAAGGCTTCAGTTAACAGAAAAAAAAAAACATAAATAAACAATGAAAAATGCATAAAATTTTCAATCATTCCAATATCTTGCTTAAATATTCCATTAAAAAGACATGACACACGGAACTTCCAAAGGAACAACAATTTCATTGAAATCGTATTTTGTTTTCATAGGAAACGTTTTTCTTTCTCAATAGCACCATGCTGAGAAATATTTCTCATAAAAACATTTTCTCTTCAATTGTTGTCGACTCTCTTTGGGTAAAATTTCATCTCTTCAAAGTTTTCTTTTGAAAATTGTTTCTACACAAGTTTAGATTGCTTCATCATATGTGCATCACAAGACATATCCAATAATCCATCAGCTTTTATTAGATATTCAAGATGAAGATGAAGAAAATAAAAGGTACGAGAGTCTTTGGAGAAAGAGTCTTCGGGTTATAGCCACCTATACTATCCTATATACGAAGCTAAGAGTTCCAATTACAGACTTATGCACGCATTATCATAGACGATGGACAGTGCAACAAAGTTTGAGTCGAAACTTTTTCGACTCGAGACAGCTCCTTGTCCCGTAACAACAAACAGAAAGTATACCTTCAGTCAAGAGAAAAATATGAGTTGTTTTACCGTCCTTGAGTAAGGATTTGGCATAGCAGGTCCTTTCTTCTACACCGGTTAGCAATTGAGTTGAATTCTTCTCAAATTCTATAAGGAAACGGATCACAATGGAGATTATCCAATGTAGGCAATCCGTCATGGCCAGTACGGCCTCAAAATAGTCTTCAAGTATGTCCTCGGGTCCAAGAATCCAAATAATGATGCCCCCTGAAGAATCCAAAGAAATAGGCCCCAATCTTCGGCAGCTTTTTGGCAGCCCGACTGTCCGAGTAGCCCTTCCCAAGTCATTTAATTAGCTGGAAGAGATCGCGATGATGTAGAAGTCTGTATGAATTCCTCACATCCAAGTCCCCGATATACAAACATCAGCCCTTTTTCATATCTAGCTAGGAGCCTTCGTTGCATTGTGTATATGCACGTACAGAGATAGTTACAAGGGGCCATATTATCTATCGGTACCGAGGAATAAGCGTTCATGACTGTAGCATATTCATGTAGCTTGTTAGACCCTAGGAGCTTACTAAGTTTAAACTGAATGGTGCAAGAATTGCCTGCTGCTCCAGCAGAATCTGAATAGAATGCCTTGAATTGTATTGCCTTCAGACGACCAGCAATAAAGATGGCAGATTGCATTCGCATGCCATCTAAAATTCTGCAGCAGTTGTATTGTTTGGCAGCTGCTATCCACCAGAATCGTGAAGCTTTACCGTGTTCTTCAATTGCTCTGCATGACCAGTACGTGACGGGCGAGAGCCACCATTAGCTTTCAAATCCCTTTCATAGAAATTTATCTGCATAATCTGCAGAAACCCCATTGCATACTGTATAGATTCAGAAGATCTAAACGCTTCGAAGGACTTATTAGCCCCGGTTAGATTCCCTTCACTTAGTACGATGGAATCCTAGGCCATTCTTTGAGCGCCTGAAGAGTTCTTTCGCATTCATACTCGGACCTCTGTGGAGAATGTGCGCCAATAAGCATCTTAATCCCTTCTTCCACAGAATCCACCTGTACCCTGTGAGGAGTCATGTTGAAACCCCCAAAAATGGTGCGTTCAGCAGGAATTTTTGATATTGCTTCTATTGATGCATGGACTTAGCCTATGTTCCACCTTAGTATCCAATTCAAAGCCAATACAGGAACAATGAGTAAAGGAGCATACAGATGAGACCATCCATTTGATCAACATTTCCCTCTATGCTTTGATTTACTTGTGCTATTTTCATTAACTTTCCTATCCTTCCTTGCTGTTAGTTTTTGCACAAAATTCTCCTTTTTTAATCCACAAATTTTCTTTGGTGTCAGTGGCATAATTTACTTGAAATTTCTTGGCCAATTTTCGAGCTTTAGCTCGCGAACATCAGCAGCAGAGACAGCAATTGAAATGGAAACAGCAGAACTAAAAATTGCTAGTTTTCACAAATATTTGGCAACACATTTATTTTCATTTCCTCATTTCGTTTTTCTATCATTGAAAATAAAGAAATTCAAACACTTTCGCCATTTCCATCAATATTGGCTGGGTGATAACGATGACTGGTTTTTGCTACTGGTTTTTTGCTTCTGCATATTTCTTAATGGTTTTCACTCGATTTTCTTTAGTTTCTGTTTCGTTTTCGGTGTTTGTTTTTATTGCTTTTTTTCTCCAACGGAAATGAGTTTGCATGTATGTGTGTGATTTTTATTGATACCCATAAAATATGCACCAAAAAAACTAAAATAAACTCAAAAGAAAATAGTTGAGTGCACTTGGTGAGCAAGAGATAGAGTGGGAGAGTAAGCGCGAGCGAAACAAATTTGCTCTGGTTTTCATTTTGTTTGGTTGTCCATAAAAAAATCATTGAAAAACCATAACAAATAACGAAAGAAAAAATAAAATTCCTGTCTTATTGTTATTGCTTTTTCCATTCATTCTGGTTTTAGTTCCACCATTTATTGTTTTGTTTTAATTTCTTTTAATGTTTCTTTATGAATAAACAACAGAAATATTGTAAAAATATATTAAAATGTGTACACAATAACAGGAAAACGCTTGTGCTTGTTTACAAATAAAAAAATAAAATTAAAACCATTGAAGGTGCACGAAAATTTTATTGCCAATGCAAGCAGCATACTTGTTAGGTAAATAATTTTATATTTTTATTGCATACTTTAAGGGGTCATATACAAATTGAAATTTAAGTATGCATGTGTTCTCGAAATCAACTCTATGAGTAAATTGCTGTTAAAATTACCGCCACTCGTGTATAAAATTAGCACACAAATTATGGTGGGCGTGAGAAACTAGATCATAGTCCTGACTAAAGAGTTGTAATGACCATTTATGTAAGTCAATATCTTGGTAAAGACTTTAATCCACACCTTCATAAAAGTATTTGAACAGTTGAAAAATAAAGGCATGTTAATTGTCTTTGGTTTGTCAAATTCTGGAACTTACTGTTGATTCGAAACCATTCACTTAATTAACGGTACTTCAGGCGGAAGATGTTTATCATTGATAGCCTTACTAGATGTTATCCACTAAAACTTATTGCCGGTATTATAAAATAAGCAGCTTTAAATTATTTATTTTATTTGAAAACAAACAAAGAAATTGAAAGCATACTTTTAGGAGTTTAAAGTCATAAAAATGTATACTCAAGATTTAAGAGCCTTTAATTTATGTATGCTGTTTGAAATTCGTAAAAAAAACCCATCTTAAAAATTCTGTTTTACCTGACGTAGCTATAAAACAAATTAAAAATTTTATTTAAATTTAAACCTCAAAGTATGCTTTAAAAATCTTTTTATATGTTTAAAGGCAACAGTAAGCTATAAAGATATTCACAGAAACATGTATTTCCCTGTGGAGTACAACTGTACAGTGCTGACGACAAAAATAAAGTCATAAAATAGTTGTAAATGAATTACGATTTTGAATAATTTTTCCACAATAAAAAAAAGCACAAAAGGATACATAAGCACTACAGTGCGAGTATGTATGTGTGTGTTGTTTGAAATTAAATAATAAAATATTCCCCCAAAAAAAAAAAAAAGGGGAAATACGGAAAATGTTTTTATTTTTCACATTTTATCTTGTCACCTCTTTGACAGAAATAAAATAGAAAATAAAATCACAAAATGGAATAAATTTGAGAGAGAGAGAGACTGTATGTGTGTTTGCATACTTTTAGGTGAAAAAAAAGAAGAAAAACTATAAAACACATGAAACACATGTCTAAGCAAAAATTTTTATACAAAAACTTGATGCCGAATGCTGAATTTTATGATCATCAACACACTGCCACAGACACACTACAAACAGTACCAGCACCACTACATTCATATAAAAAGTGTTAAGCTGACAAAGTTGGTTTTATGAGCGTTGGAATGTCTGCACGTATGAAGAAAATAGAAGAAGGGTTAAATGTTTTAATGTTTAGGTATTTCACATGTGTTGCCATAAAATTTGTAACAAAAAATAAAAAAATAATTCTTTTGGGTAACAGTTGCATGCTTTAAGGCTATAAAAACAATGAGTGTTTTATTGCAAATAGATTTTGGAAGAATGTTTCGGTTTCTGTTCTTTTGTTATCTAAAGGTCCTTAAAATAAAATGTATTCAGTTTTTATTTCAATTTTCACATTAAAAATAAAGAAATTAAATATGTACTGCTTATAAACCAATTAAAAGCACCTTTTCATCCTTAGCATACAAAGTCTATTATCAGTCCCTTGCATAATGCTTAAGAATATTAAAGTAGTTGTAGTAGAAGTATATTGTTAGGAAAATTAAAAATCTAGAGACTGGTGGCTGGTCAACATTAAAATTATAAACAAAGTCTACAAAAACAAAACAATGCAGCGAACAAACCTGTTCACAAATTATCGTACACAACAACAAACACCAACATAAAAAAATGGTAAACAAGTAAACAAAAATACACAAACAACACTACAAGAATAAATGTAAGCAACAATGTTTATAGAGATTTCGAGCAGGCGAAGTCATGAATATTCACCAGACTGTTTACTTTGCCACATAAAAGTCAAAGCAAAGCTGGCGATTGAGTTAGTCAAGTTCGGTGAGCCTTGTGTGAAGACGCAGTGCGTTTGAAGAGAGTAATCGTGGTTTGAAGATCTCCGTTACAACAATCTGTCGAACAATCGACTAGTAATTGTTATTGTTTATGCAAAGGGAATAACAAAAGGAATAACAAAAAAGGCAATTGTTGTTGTTTACATCAAGTTGTGAACAGTGGCACACTGAATTGTGCAAATAATAAAGAATTTTAATTAAAACTAAACATCCATTTATTTCTATTTTATATGCAATCTACGAGCCTATATTGTAAAAGTTGTTAAAATGTAAAAACATAACAATATTTATGGCATTGATCCTGTCTTTTATGCCATCCATTGATTTTAATTTAAAATTGACTTAAAACCGTAGATAAAAATCAAATGAAACTTATATTTAATTCTCTTTTCTTTTTTTTTTAGGTAAGTGCCAAAGTTCTCATTTCTTTCCAATAAGGCAAGTAAACATAACCTACTAAACTAAATAATATACGTGATCTGTGAACAGATTGGTTGCAAGATATCCTTCATCATCACCAATGAATTCGTACGTACATGTGTGCTTACACTTAAAGAAAACTTAAAATTTTTTTAGTCCTTTACAAAACTTTTCCAGCTAGTTTACTACAACAAATTCTAGAACGCTAGGGTTGCCATCTGTCCTTTATTAAAAGCGAAGGCCTCTTAAAAATGATTTGGTTTGCACTATTCGGTGTTAGTGATGAAAACTTTTGCTTATTGTATGCCATCCTTTCCTAAAAGATGGCGCTGTCTAACTTTATGAGGCAACATTTTTATTTTTGAAGTAGTCTACTGTAGAGATGTACAATTTCAGAGGTGGATTAGCATAAAAGGGAATGGCAAATGATAAATGCTTCCTAACCTGTCTTGTCAATCAGCATGAGGACATCACACTTAAAGCGTAGTTCCCTTACTCCCTAAGTGCGGGTATTAAAGACTTGAACCTTTTATTTTTGTTGCTTTAGCATTTTCAAGTGAAATTTCCCTTTCTTTCACTTTCGATTCCATAGAACAGACTTTATTTATAAATCTTAATTCCAAATGATGTTAATTTCTGTTAACTTCACATATTTTTTGCTGAAGGTCGCAGTCAGTCAGTCAGTCACTTATTGTCGCAGTTTGTTTTATTTTGGTTTTTTATTTTTTACTTTTGATTTTCAAGTCATTCATTTTAATCTTTTTAAATCATTTTTAATTTGTGTCTCTGTTCTTCTGTTCACATTCTTTTCTTTTTTGCTTACTTGTTTTTCTCTACTAAACAGAGGGAGAAAATTAAAATTTCCAAGAAAAATATACAGACGCATACGTCGAGTAATTTAATTTTCATTCTTTTTTTTTCGTTGACATTTTTATTTGCGCAACCAAACAGGCATATGAAGTCTACCTTTTACCCGCATTTTCTGTTTTCCTTTTTTAGCTTTTCCTAATTATATTTGATGTCTTTAAAGCGTTAAGAAAAATGGAATTTTCTTGAGAAAAAAGGAATTGATTTTTTGTCTTACACGATATGCCATTTAAGATTACAATTTAAGACTCCTCCTAAAGATTTTAATTCGTTTTGACTTGTTGCATGCGCATGTAGTCTTTAGAAAGTACGTTTCTTTGGCAATAAAAAAATTAAATTAAAAATTAAAGGATATGCCAGTTGCTGGTACATACGAGACTTCTAAGAATAGACACACAGAGGCCAAGTGTGGCCCATTGTGTATCGACACAAAACATCTGTGTCGTTGCTATTTCGACCTGAACCCCTTTAATGACTGCCAGAGAAGATAGATATTGTTACGCTTTTACCTTTTAAAAACATTTGAAAATAAATTTGTATGTAGTTTTAATTAAAATTCTTTATTATTCGCGCAATTCTGTGTGCCACTGTTCACAACTTGATGTAAGCAAAAACAATTGCTCGTCTTTATTATTCCTCTGTTTACACCCTTTGCATAAACAATAACAATCACTAAACAATTGTTCGATAGACCTTTTCAATGGAGATCTTCAAACCATGATTACTCTCTTCACATGCACCACGTCCTCACACAAGACTGTCTGAACTTCACTAACTACGTCGTCTGCTTTGCCTTGCCTTTTATATGGCAAAATACACAGTCTGATGAATGTTCTTGAAGGCGAATGTTCATGGCTTCGCCTTCTCGAGATTTTATAAATGTAAACATCGCTGTTTCATTATTGTTGTTTGTGTATTTTGTTTACATTTATTCTTATCATGTTTATTGTTGTATTTTTGTTTACTTGTTTACCCCATTTTTTGTTCTGCTGTTTGCTGGTATATTTTTGTTTATAATTTTAATGTTAAACGATGTAGAAGCAAAAGACCAGTATCCAGATCTTTCCATTTTAGTATAAATATTCTTAAAGTTTTAGATCCTTTACTCAAGACCTGTTCCAGAGGTAGAACATACTAAACTAGACGAGTATATCCTTTCCGAAAATCCTACTTTAGCGCCTGTGGCATCGTTTGGACATTGCTTTGTCAGTTTATCAGTGTTGCCTTTTGTTCTTCCTTTTTATCTTGTTTAAGAGCACTAATCGCTGCTTTGTACCAATAACTAGGAACAAACTGCTGACAGGCACAGATCTATAGTATCCCATAAAGTATTTTGATTTTAATACTGGGTCGTGTTTACCTTTTAAGACAATTATTGTGAGAAATTAATTAAAATCCAACAAATCCTTGCCGTACTTTAAAGACTTTAATTTAACTTGTCGAGTGGAATATTCCAAAGTTTATTGATCTTTTTAATTATCCTTTTTTCTAGAAATTCTAACCCAGTTTCCTTAAATATTTTCTTTTTTTTGTTTGTTTTTTGTATGTTTGTTGTTATTTTTTTCATTTTATCTCTTGTCAAACTTTAAATATTTAGTTCCCGTTCAAACTTTATCAATTTCTGTGGACACACAACAAAAAAAAATACGCCATGAAAGAAAATATGTATAAAAAGGCAACAAGAAGAAAAAAACTTAGCGTATATGCATAAAACTGTAGTTTTAATTAAAAAAAAAAAAAAGCTTTTTATGAAACAAGTTTTTTTGGGGCCATAACTGAAAAAAAAACAGCAACAACAACAACTACCGTGACTGGGTCACCTAGTTATAGAAAAAAAACGAGAAAAAGAAATAAGTAAAGTAACAGCCAAAATGAAATACGTAAAACAAAATATCCCCAGAAAAACCAGTAAGAGTAAATCTTTAAAGGGTAAATCAAAAATAAAAATAAATTCTTTTTATTAATTCAAGTCCTTATAAAAACTTAACTGATTTTAATGAAACTTTCAAAAAGAATGTCCCACAGTGTGGTCTAAGCATGGTATAAATTTGTTTCCATTTGTGTAAAAAACAACGGAGTTGGCCATATATCCTTTTTTGCAACTATTTTTTTTTTAATTACTTTTATGTTATTTTAAGTTTTATTATGACTTTGATTATAATTTTAAAAGGAAAATCTTATTAAATATGTTTGTGAAATTTTTTAAGTTTAATAAGTCAAGGAAAAATTATTTAAATTTCATAATGTTCTCAAAATGAATGTACTTAGAGGTAGGCTATACGCAATAGAAAATTAAATCAATTTCGTAAGGGAACGAAAAAGTCAGCCACATATCCTTTTTTTGCATTTACTAAAAATTAAGTGCTTACGAATTTAACTTTTTTTAATTATAGAACTTAATACAAATTTCGCTGTATAAAAATAATCTCTTCAATATTATTATAGTTTATTGAGTAAAAAAATAAGAATATATGTATGCATATCAAATAAAGCCCTAAATTTTTAAAATTTACCAAAAAGAATGTGTTGAAGTGTCAGCTTTCGATTGTGTTTAGTTCCAGTTAATTTTTCTAAAGGACGAAAAAATATCTTATCTGTATATCCTTTTTTCGTAACTACTTATTTTTGATATTTCTAATAATTTTTTTCAAAAAAATTTTTTTCTTGTTTCTGAATATATTTGAAATATATTTGATATATGTTTTTGAATATATTTGACAAATAAATTCAAATATTCCTTTACGAAAAAGTTTATAAAATGTAAAAGGTCGAGAACAAATTTATGAAATTTTATAAATTTCTTAAAATGAATGTAGTTGGACGTAAGCTATAGTCAGTAGAAAATTTAATGAATTTTGTATTACAACGAAATAGTTCACTATATATCCTTTTTGTTCTTTTTTTTTTTTTTTTGTATATCCAATTTTTTTTTTTAATTTAATTAAGCAAATTTCGGAATTAAGCTGTACAATAGCTATATTTTTCATTTTACAAAATTAAATCTGAAAAAAAAAATATTCAAATGTATTAAAAAATATAAAATGAAGCTAAAAATTTAGGATAAATTCAAAAAGAATGTGTTTTAATATGACCTTTGTATTGCATTAAAATGTAGTTAGTTTTATGGAAGCACTTAAAAGTTCGCCATATATCCTTTTTTTGGTAACAAAAAATTTTGCATATTTTCATTAGAAATTTATTTTTATTTTATTTAAAAATATATTTTTTACAATAAAACATGTTAATAATAACATATTTTATTTCTATTCTACAAAAATCCACACAAAATCTGGTTTAAAATTTTAATAAATTTAGGTATGATCCTTTGGCAACACCCTGTTTATTGAACTCAATGCTATAAAATAAAATCCAAAAACATATACATCATGTTCATTGTAAGCTCAGTGATAAATTACAAATTTGCTCACACACTCACATACATACACTATACAACTGATGCACATGTGGAAAAAAACTCTGCTACAGCAAAAAGAAATCCTGCTAAAATATCGTCCTTTTAATCATTCACTACCTAAAGTGACACACTAATCCGCTTTGAAACCTCTACAGTTACATTTAAGGATTTCAGTTTGTATTTTTGATGAACACTTTTTATCATTCGCAACAAAAAATCCCTTGTGTATTCACTCTACCTCTCCTTCTCTCTCTACCAGTCTCTTTCTTGCTCGCTGTTTCTGTTATTCTGTGTCACATTCTATATACATTGGATGCTGTTGTTTTAGTTGCGAGTAGAAGTTTACAGAGTTTGGATTTTAGTTTAAATGAAAAATAATAGAAAAAAAGGACTCAATGGTTGCAAATATTTTATAAATTTTACTAAAGCGTCTCTCTAAATAAAAAAAAAATGAGAGAAGAGAAACGACAGGTTTTTCATTTTGTTCCTGTGTTATTGGAAATATTGAAAAAATATTTGATTGGATTGGTTGCATGATGTAATGAAAAAAAATTGCTCGAATTTATTTAAAACTATTACAAGGGAATTCTGAAATTGAAACCCTTTGAAAAGGATACTGTTTAGATTATGAAATATTTTGTCTGACACAGAAATTTTATGGAAAAACTATATGGGCAAATATGTATTTAAGTCTGCAAAAAAAAAACATTTTTTTATTGTTTTGAATATTTAAATATAAATGGTGTGCCACTGTTCCTTTAAGCAGCATAAGACCTTAAAAAAGTTTTCATTCGAATATATCCACACAGCAGTTTGACTTGATTTCACCCCCAACTCTTTAAATTTCGTTGACCTCAATTTAGATTTGTCTTTTCTATGTTTGAGTTGGCTGTCTTGATGTGCAGCATGCATTCATTCAGGGTTCAGCGCCGATTTTGCAGCCAAATCATCTCCACTTTTGCTCACTCTTCTCTGTAGATGTTTCTTGTCTTCGCACAGTTGAAGTGGCGCTTACATTGCACGCATTGCAGCCACACTTCCGTAATGACTTAGCATTAAAACTGAAAATTTATATCTCGCAATAGCCTGAGAGCCCATGGTTCGAAACCCGTTTCAGAGTCAGACAAAACGAAATATGAAAAGTATTCATGAGTGTATTATTGAAAGTTTTCTTAGAAAATCTTACCAAGTCAAACAAAAAACCATACAATGTTGGAGAAATCTCAGTTATATGTATTACACTTGGTATAATAAAAATGGATTAAAACAGGACAACAGTTGGACAACAGGAAAAATATAAAAATATGTAGTTATGCAGCTTAAAAGTATGCTACACTTTTTGTTGTAAAAGCTTCTCTCCTAAATGTATGTTGCAAAATGAAACACCTTTCTGATCCGTTTTTATACTTATTTAGAGTAAAGGCATATGATATGACACTCCGATATGCCATCAGAGTAGAACATCTAGGTTTTCTATGCCAAAATTATTCCAATTGCGTTTAACAGACCCTGCTACTTAATTTAAATTTACACTATTTAGAGGGTTCTGCAGTAAATTCAATTAAGGACTACATGGCGTAATCAAGCTTTATCTGTTCCTTAACGGGTCATTAAAAGTGTGTGTCCGTGTGATCTGCCATCGTAAGATCCTGTTATCGTACATAACCTGTTCTTATGATCAATTCTGGTCGATTAAGTAGTTGAAAGAAAAACTCGCCGTAGTGGTGTGTTGGCTATAAAACAAGAGTTCGTGGTTGAACTCCTGGCTCCATACATCTCAAACAAAATGAAATCCAAAAAAAAAAACTATTTTTGGCGACTTCCTGTCAACAGCCTTTTGTCAAAAACTCTGAGGGTTAAAATTAAGTGGCCATAAAATATTTCTCAAAAATCTGTTCTTCGGAGGAGATTTTAAACTGTAATAATCACACAAAACATGATTGGTATGAGAAGCTGGGTGGTAAACCTAACCAAAGTAAGTCTATCAATAAATAGGCCCACCATTGAGAAACTGCTTAAATATTGCAGAAAACCAATTTTTCGTCTGAGGTTTTAATTTCCATGCAAATTTCTATGTTTGTAAGCGGCATACATACATGTAAACAAAACAAAATTTCTTTATAAAATTACTCTCCTTTCTCTCTGCACCATAAATATGTATGTATGTATGTATGCCATGAATTGAAGTCATTAGCTTTGTTAAGCGTAAAACAAATAAATTTTGGTTTTCATTAAAATATTTATGCGAAGGCATTTAGTTGTGTATGTATGTGCACACAGTTACACAGTGTATGCTTATTTTATTTTCTAATTTCTGTTATATTTATTTTATTTATTTATGTACATATGTGTGTGTATGGGTGTGTATGTATGTGTGTATAAATATTTGCATTTATTTTTAATATGAAAAGTTGTAACACATTTGTAGGCCTGAAACCATAATTACATAATAATGCCAGCACAAGTTAATGATATTTTTTGTATCAAGTTTTCTCTGTTGTTGTTGTTGTTTGTGTTGTTATTGTTGTTATTAATGTTTATTTTATCCATACAAATACGTACATATTATGTATGCATGTATGTATAGAAAGTTAATGTTGATCAACAGACAAACAAACAAAACGAAAAACATCTACTACAGAACTACAGAACAAATATTAAAAATGCTTAAGGAAACATGCATACAATCGTACATGTAATCATGCTTTTATCATTAGAAGTGTATGTGTGTTTGCTTAAAAGCTTAAGCGGACTTAAATGAATATGAATGCAACGATCTGCATAAAATTATTAAGAATTTCTTACTATTATGGGTGTAAAGATCTGTCTTTCCAGTTAATTTTTTTTCTCGTAGTTCTAATGGCTTCATTTCAACATATTATAATTGAGTTGGCGCAGCACAACGGGTTTTGCTTTCGGTTGGCTAGTATATAAAGAAACACACACACATTTATCCTTTGTATAGCACGTACACAAATACATTTTCAAAGTAAACACACAGAATAAGTAAAACTTCCAAGTATAAACAGCATAATGATGGAATTAGCCGAACGTGTACGGAAAGTAACGGAACGTACATACGTTTGTTTTTGGCATATAAGAGCAATAACAGAACCATAATGTAATTTCTGTAAGCATTTGCAATTGTTTTTCATATGCTAAAAACGAACGTACGTTACGTTACGTTCCATGGACGTTTGGCTAATACTAGCATAAGGCATAAAGCTACTACTACTACTACTACTATGAGCACAAAACAACGAAAACATAAACAAAAATTAGTGCAATAGAGAGAGAGCGAGAGAGTTAGTGAGGAAAGAAAAATAAAAGTCGTATAAAAGGCGTTACATACACCACAAGCATATATGTTTTCATTTAATTTTTTCTCCATATCCCTTGTTATGTTATTGTTGCTACTATTACTTGTTGTTATGTTTGACATGTAAATGTTCGGCTTAATAAACAAGCAAACAACCGACAACTACAGAACCAAAAAAAAAAACCAACACAATAACAGCCTTGTAAACCATAAGTTATGTAAACAAATACAACCTTTTTTCCCCCCAATTAATGTTTTTTTTCTCTCTTTTTTCTTTTTTTTCATCTTTAACTGGTTTTCTCTCACTTTCAATTTATGCTTTCATTTGTTTTCGTTCTACACTTTTGTTCTCATTAATAATTAATGCGCTTTTTAATATTAAAATTAAATGTTTATGTATATGTATGTGTATACATAAGTACGCATGTGGTTAATTTCTAATTTATAGGTGAGAGACTAAATATTTTATTGTGATACTCAATAAATAATTTATTTATTGTGTTGCTGGTATTTAATTTGCTGTATTTAATTCACCAATACATGCCATTATGTTAAATGTGTAGGTGTAAAAAAACAAAGTAAAGATAATTTTAAGGTGGTCGTACGGCAAAGTAATTATTGACAGAAAAAATTCGGAGGGACAAATGCATCGAAATTTATTAATTTCTTAGGCCATATCCGGGTTTAATTTAATTTGTTAGCGTCTCTTTATATAAAATCTAGTGCTCATAAAAAGTCGGTTATATGACCCATTGTAAACGTCCTAGTAACTAGAAAGAAATAAGAAGAGAGAACAAAATAAGAAATACAAAAAAAGACTGGAAGAGGCAGTAGATATGTAGATATGAATCGAAGAAAATATGAAGAAAAAGACACAACCGCAACAAACAACAGATAATACTGTTACGTAAATGAAAAATCCAGGATACTGGTAATTTCGCTTAACATTAAAATTATAAACAAAAGTTACAAAAACAAAACAATGCAGTAAACAAATCTGTTTAGAAATTATCGTACTGCTTAATATAACAACAGACACCAGCATAAAAATGGTAAACAAGTAAACAAAAATATACAAACAACATTACAATAACATCGTTGTTTACATTTATAGAGAAGGCTAAATCACGAACATTCGCCTTCAAGAGCATTTATCAGACTGTTTACTTTGCCATGTAAAAGTCAAGGCAAAGCTGGCGATTGAGTTAGTGAAGTTCAGTCAGTCTTATGTGAAGACGCGATGTATTTGAAGAGAGTAATCTTGATTTGAAGATCTCCGTTACAAAGATCTGTCGAACAATTAACTAGTAATTATTATTGTTTATGCAAAGTGTATAAACAGAGGAAAACAAATAAAAGCAATTGTTGTTATTTACATCAAGTTGTCAACAGTGGCACACAGAATTGTGCGAATAATAAAGAATTTTAATTAAAACTAAACATTCATTTATTTCTATTTTATTTACAATATACGAGCTCATATTTTAAAGGGTTTTAAAAGATAGAAATGTAGCAATATAAATCGAAGAAAAAGTGAAGAAAAAGACACAACCACAATACACAACAGATAATACGATACTATAAGTGCACTTTTTTCCCATCCCAATGACACTATAAAGCTCAGGAGAGCACAAATATTGGCAACTGTAGAGTTATAGAGAAAATGTTCGATAGTCCGCCCCATGTCGTCATCTTAAAATACTCTACAATAGTCGAACTTGGATACATTCCACATCTTTTAGGCCCAGTAAGAAATCCAGTAACTAGTGTTATGATGAATTTCTCTCGATATCAGAAGTGAAAAATCTGATATCTGCTCCAAAAGCACACCAATTTCTACTTCCATCAGTCCGAAGCAATGGCCCCTAGGACAGCCTGACTGTTCATGAATATCACATCAGTTTCTGGAATTAAAGTGGCCATGCCATGTGCCTTACCGATATCAAAAATTTTAATTTAAATAAAATATGAAAAGAAGATCCCTGTATATAAATATTGAAACGTTTCAGAATTTATAAAACATTTTAGAATATTTATTGATCATTGAATAGGCCTCCTTTTGCAAAAGTACAAAAATGATTGTTCCATTTTTCAAATGAACTTAGTAAGAACTTTTGGTATTTAGTAAGTTTTTCATTAATTTTTCATTTCGAACAAAATTTATTGCATAGTTTAAGGCAATATTTTTTTTAATTATAGCATACTTTAAGGAAGTGATGAATTTATATTTTGTAACAATTTTTATATCCTTTCTCATGCACCATTAAAAATTGTATCTATTTTCAAAGTTATAAACTGTTTAATAATTGGCCATAATTTACGAGCGTTATCCAAAGAAATTACGAGACACTTAAATAGCCATTAAATCTATAGAAAGATTTCATTTTCTTTACAAAAATTAATGCCGCCATAAAGACACGCATTAACGGTTATTAAATTTTTAACAAGACATTGGCAAGCGTATGAAATTATTACAAGCGATTATGAATAGAAATATGCGCACATATATATGTATATACTTACATGCTATCGTTTGTATATCATTAAAAAGGAAATATAATTTTAGGGCCAAAAATTAAATTTTAATATATAGTGTATGTATGTATTTAAGAAAAAAAAAATGATTCGTAATTTAAAATGTACACTTGCTTTCACAATTACATCTTAAAAATATTTAAATTGTGTTCCAGAATTATATCTGCTTGTGAGTTGTATCCCGTTTACGTATTTTTGAACACTCCTAAAAATATGTATTCATTTGTGTGTTTGTTGTGTTTACTTTATTGTCTAGGACTTGATTTTTATATACTTTAATTGCTTCCAAATACGGACAGTTATTCATTTCTTTTTTTCTGCTGTACTTCACTACTTTTAATTGCTCATGTTTTATATGTTGTTGGAGAAACATTGCTTATTTATGATCCTTTAAATGGACTTTGTGACTGACACAAGTTGCGTACTTTCTATATACTTCTGCTGTAAGGAAAACGTTACAGTATGAGTACAACATACTCGTTAATCTCACGACTTCTCCACATAAAAGTATTTATGAGTGTAATAGTGAAAGTTTAGTTAGTAAATGTTACCAAGTCAAACAAAAAGCATACAATGTGGAAGAAATCTGAGTTAAATATGTTACACTTGTTGTAATAAAAATTGATTAAAACGAGACAACATTTGGATAGCAGGAAAAACGTAAAATATCTGTAGTTATGCAGCATAAAAGTATGCTACACTTTTTGTTGTAAAAGCTTCTCCCCTAAATGTATGCTGCAAAACGAAACACCTTTCTGATCCGCTTTTATTCTTATTTAGCTTGGAGCCATCTGCAATGCCACTCCGATATGCTATCAGAGTAAAACTTCTAGGTTTTCTATGTCAAAAGAGGATTCTGCAGTAAATTCCAGTTATGGACTACATGGCGTATGCGAGACACTTGGCAATCAGACCTGTAAAGAACAATTGTACATGCGACTCATATTTATTACACGTTTTTAAGTTGTTATTTCTATAGTTATAGCGTGGTCTTCTTAAACGTAATTAATAGTTTCAGCAGCCCATGAGGTGTTCTAACGATTTCTACACCAGAAAACTATAAAATGACGGTAAATTCTCAAGTTTTCAGTCTTTTCTAAATGAAATCTAAACACTTAGCTTATTTGGCGCCCCAAAGTATGTACTAACTATCATAGAGAAATCTCTTTGAAACAATGTTTTTTTTTGTTTGAAACGTAAATCATTGCAATAAATACAACTCCTTTCTCTCTGACTCTCTTTTCTATACTATTAATGACTACATTTAGGCGCCAAACGTTAGCAAAACGATAACAATTTATTTTTATGCTGATTCCATAGGAAATCTACCATAAAATATTATTACTAACGAGGTGGTAATTTTTATTTATTTTTACGTGGTAATTATGTTTTTATACTTTTACACCCAGCAACAGTTTTTCAATTTTATCCTTTTCTTCAAACAATTCTAAAATATTTTCAGAAAACCATAAAATCCCTCAAAGGATGCCACAAAAAAAAATTTTTTTTTGTTGCCTAGTGTCAGTAAATAATTAAGTGTGTGTGTGTGATAAATAGATTTTTATGAAGACCTTCATATGCCTGCGTACATTTAGCGCCAAATAAACATTGTAGGTGCTTAGTATAAAAGTGAGAAGCCAAACGTAAAGCTAAAGGCATAATAAAATAACCTGATTTATGGACAATTAAAATTGTAGCCAAAGCGAAGAGAAGAAGCAATAAATTCATTACACAGTAGGTCAATAAATAAATAAATGAAGGAAGTGAAAAAAGAAATTGAAAATATTTTCCATTAATATCATAAATTACTACCATTTTCGGTCAATTCATTAAGAAGGCAGAGGGGCACGGAAGACCTGAAATGTTATGGATGTCCTGCAAGTGCAAGTTTCCTCACGAAAACCTTAAACCGAAATCTATGTAATTCACTCAGGAGTTAACCAGTTATTGACAAAAGACATCGAAGATCTTAGTCTTAAGAAATCTGCCCGCTTCCTTGAAGGCCATAAATCATGCTCTGAGACTGTCCACAAGCAAGTTATCTACTAGCATTTATATCTTCTCTGACAGCCAGGCAGCAGTCTTTTTTTTTTTTTTTTTTTTGAGCGCCACCTCAAATCTACTGTCTGATTCTCGATGCATTCAAATATGTGTCCTGATCACAAGGATATCTCATGGATAATTGCGTAGTTTGTAAATATGATAGATCACGCACCACGGACACCCATTGAGTCAATGAGGAATCCTACCCCACTGCTAGACTCACTTGGTCCTCGATGGATAGACGGTGCACCGGCCAGTTACTAGAACTTGATCGTAACGTCATCTCGATCACAGTGACCATGCTTACAGGCCATTGTGTTATGAGAAGACATGGGGAAAGAATTCAGACGACTACTCCCGTGGGTGTAGATCTGCTAAGGAAGAGGAGACTGTTATCTACTTTCTTTGCCAATACCGATCTCTTCTGAGGTACAGATATAGGTTATTTGGCCCTCAAGTCCTTGTCAGCTTGACGGAGCTATCATCCATTGATGTCAAACTCCTGCTCTTATTTGGTGGAACTCGGTCAGTACAGGGACTGCGTTTACCAGTGGCATCACAACGGGCGAGCTCAATTGAGCTTTTGGTATCAAAGCTACCACTCCAACCCAACTACCTACCACAGTCCCACCGAATACCATACGTGAATATGGATAGTCGATCTTAATCGAAATTGGATAGAAAGTGTACTATTCGCCAACTTATATAAGTTCATAGCAAAATTTCTGTCGCTGTTTACATATATCCTTGCGAACCGCTAGGTAATGTGTAGGCATGTGCAAAAGACTGCACTTACCTGCCAAAGATCGGTTGAGGAAGAAGAAGTGTACGAACCGTTATATTGCTTGCCCATGTCCGTCTTTGGCTCAACGCAAACTTCTCTTACTTACTTCGACTCTATCGAAGACATCACATCCTCACTTTTCGTAGTACTTGTTTGCTTTACTTAATTGGCCATTACAAGCTTTTAGTCAGGATTACAACCTAGCTCGTCACGCCACTTATGTTGTGTGTGTTAATTTTATTGATGAATGCCAAGGCCTATACCTGTACGCAGTAAATATGACCCCCAACATTAACAGTCTCCCACTTACTTTACTAAATTAGTTATTACAAGCCTTTAGTCAGGACTACAATCTTGCTACTCACACCAACCTTGGCGTGTGTGTTAATTTTATTTAGAAGTGGCTGGAGCTATAGTATAACAACGACTCCGAATGACAAATATTTTAGGAAATTTTCATGACAATTTTATTTACTCTCTCCGGAAGTCTCCAAAGAAATCATTTGTTTATTTCGTAATAAATACTACAGCGATTTAACCATTTTGCCAACTATAAATCTGGGTCTTTGGATTCCAGCTTGCCTATCGGAGAGATCATACAATGCTTCAAGGTATACCTGATATTATAGGGAGTGAGCTGCATGCATAGAAGTCGCCGTGGTCTAGTCGGTAGTGTGTTGGCTTATTAGACGAAAGGCCCGAGTTCGAATCCCAGGGCAGACATCAAAATGAAATATGAAAAAATATTTCTTCGGCGACTTCCTCTCAGCAGATTTCTGGCAAAAACTCTGAGAGTAAAAATTGCCATGAAAAGCTTCTCAAAAAATCTGTCGTTCGGAAGTCGACTTTAAACTGTAGGTCCCGGCACTCATGTATAAAATTAATGCACACAACATGAGTGGTGTTGAGAAGCTGGGCCGTAATCCTGACTGAAGGGTTGTAATGGCCAATTATGTATATGTATGAGCTGCATGCACACACATTTAAAAATTAGCTCTTATTGCTGCAGCTTCCAGTTCCCTGGGAAAATTCCTTCTGCTAGGCACCTATTTTACATTCGCACGAACATATTCAATGCAGTGTATGTACATCCCAAACGAATCTGAATTACGTTTTATTTGAATTTGAAAAAATAGGAAAAGCGTAATACGCCTCTTCAATATTAAACCAACCAACGAAATACTAGGGGTTTAGCCTTTTAATTGCTACCGTTATAATAACGGTATTAGAAGCCTTAACTAAAATTCCTTAAATATGTATGTATACACGGGATATCATTTACGTTTATTTCCTACTTAATTTAGTACTTTTTTTCCACTCTTTTTTTGTGCCTCCTCATCTATTAATTTTGTTTTATTATACTCCCACCCTCCCTCTCTCTTTTATGTATTATATAGGGGGAGGGGAGAATAATTTAGAAACCAGGCTATGCCACACAATACCTGGTCTTACAACGCATCTATTATTATGTTAAATATATACATACATACGATATACATACATACATACATATAGAGAGCAGAGTAATACGATCATAATGTCAGAGCAATTGAGTCTGGGTGTGCCTCGGTGTGTGTGTGCGTCAAATCTTTTACATTTAAAGGTCATTATATTTTAATGCCTGGCATTTCGAAGTAACAGAATGAAAAAAACGGTAAAAAAAAAATTAAATATCTTTTGCTCTGTTGGAATTATTTATATACACAGCTATTCCTCCTACACAACACCCATCCCCTCAAACAGTTTGTCCTTTTTGATAGAATGACTGGTAGAACAAGCCATAAAGTATGTGTCATGGATATGTTGTTGCCAGAGAGAGAGAGAGAGAGAGAGAGTTGGTGGCGTTGGTGTGGCTTACGTTTGTTTTCATTGCGTTTCGTGCCATTATTTTTTGCGGGCAGTGTAGGAGCAACAATAAAAGTCAGCATTTTGTAATGGCGTTAATTATGGTTTACAAACCTATTAATTGTTGTCGTACATAAATTAAAATGTGAACAAACGACTGAACGAACGAATGAAACAATGAATGAAAAGTGAGAATGAAAATGTTAATGGAAATGGAAATGTATATATAAACGGCAACGGTAATGACAAATAGAAAATGTAAAATAGAAAATGGGATTATAACTTACACACGAGGAACTATTTAGGCTTTTATGGCAAATTGGAGGTGTAGCAAGTGATAATGATGCATTAAAATGCGGGTATATAACTTCAATATTAATATTCATTAGTATTGTAAACACTGGTACATACATACAACATGGCTTATCATTACAGAGATATAGGCCCGCACATTCCTAATAATTGATAAGGCTTTTGAGTAATTAAACAAATCAACACTTATTGCTGATCATCCCTCCATAATTTCTTATCCTTTCCAGGCATTTTGTAAGTGAAAGCCTCTCTTTACCTACTACAGTTCTGTTTTCTAGTTGCAGAAATACTGTGTAGCCCTTACATACATACCAAATTCGTCTGTTCAATCCTTCAGTCAGTATCACGACCTAGCTTCTCACACCACTTATGTTCTGTGTGTGTTTTATACATGAGTGGCAGAACCTACTCTTATATTTATTGCCAGAAATCTGCTGAAAGGAAAACGCGAATAAATTTTATTTCGTACTTTCTTTTTGATGTCTAAGCTGGGGTTTAAACCTTGGCCTCACGTCTAAAAGGCCAACGCACTACATTCTAGACTACGGCCTTTGCAGAATTTAGAATTTTATCGTCGACTTCGAGTATCGTAATTTAAAACATCGTACAGTTCACACTAATGCTCTTAGCAACAGCTTTCATGTCATAGCTGGTGTCTGGATATTACAACCTTTTAGTCAGGACTACAACCTAGCTTCTCACACCATGCATGTTGTGTGCGTTAATTTCATCCATTAGTGTAGACAACACACTACTAAACTATCGTAACCATATGATACATAGAACATAGAACACGATAAGATCCGTACAAAATTTATCAGTCCAGGCCAAATACATATGCAGAACGATTGCAGTAAATGATGCTGTAAATGCTTTGTGGCTTCTCTGTTCAGCTTAAGGAGCACTGGACATAATATATGCATGTGTATGTACATGTTCTTTGAAAGGAATCGATGACGGTATTCGAATTTTTTATAGCCTTGCAAAGGTATTATGAGACTTACTATCTGACTTCAGGTCATTGACTACCAGCTCCTTTTGTCCTGTATTGGATGATCTGGACACTAGCGATATGTAGTTTTAACAGGACGGTGCTACTTTCGACACAGCTCTCACCATATTAAATATTCTGACGAGTAATTGGAGATCATCCTTGTATCACGTGGAGATGATAGAAACTAGCCACCATAATCGGGCAATTTGACCCTTAGATTTGGATTTATTCTTGTTAGGTTTTGGGGTTCAATGCAACCTGATTTATGCGCCAGAATCGTGGAAAAATTGATATTTTGGATGCGCTCCATCCAAGGAAGTCATGGCAGAAATTGGTCCAGGATTTTACGTGAGTAATGCCACGACGGCACACCAAACGGTGTTCTAAGCACGGGTGGAAGCAATGCGTCTACCAGCGCTCCCACGCACAATGATATGCTTTTGAATATCATGTGGTTGCATCACCATTATTAAGTACCAATTCGTAGCCGTGCCTTTGGACTTTACTTCCCCTTGGTTAGATATGGGAAACTACCTAAACTGCTTTGTGAAAGTGGTTAAGAGTGTAACGCCACACCGAGCTTGCGCTCTCCCCGCGATTTGGGTATAAACCACAGCTACCACGAGTCATGCCGGACATTTGAACGATCCTGTATTCCATACATACTGGAATAGACTTCAGGTATGAGTGGGCCTTGCCTTTCGGTTGCTACCTCGCGAATGCCAAACAATCGTCGGACCAAAAAATTCAGTGAACACAAGGTCATCAGTTTAATTTTCTTGCTGTAACGTTAATTCATGCTCTCGTTGCCTTAAGGTTCTATAATGATAACCGTGGCCAATTGTTCGGTTTACGATTCACAATAAAATTCTAAACACTTTAGTTTATGTCGGCTAATTACAGTCATGTTAAGTTGAATTTTCTTGGATTTATCTTTGACTCTCATTTACCAGACAACAGGATCTGTTGCCAAAAGGATTTTGATGTGTTTTCTTAGATACTTTAAAACTTTCTTGTGATAACAACTCCTTTGGAATCATGTATCAAAAAAAAAATGAAAAAATCTTCTGCATTTAAAAATGCACACACTTACCAACAACAATTGCGAAAAGTACATAGAAAATAAAAGAATACAACGATAACAACAAAGACATTTCTTTTCCTTACTTTTTCCCCCCTCTTGTTTCCGGTTAAGGAATTAATGAAAATAACTTTAAAACTGATTTAACATCCGGCATCAAGCGGAAAGAAACATTTCTCGAGCAAATTAGCCTTAATAAAGCACTCGTTCATCGCATACATAGATGGTGCTCTGTTCGCTAACTTCATTCCAGCATAGAGAAGAATGTAGAAATGCAGAAATAAAAACAAAAAAAAAAAACTAGAAACTGAAAACGATATAAAATCCACTAACAATACTGTAGGAAAACCACATGAAGAAAGAGAACTCGTCTAAGACGCCTTATAGCCACGGCTAAAAAACTGTCAAAACTTTATGCCAACAACTGTAAAATGAAAGACAAGGGAAAGCTTTTAAAAATTATTTGGGGAAGAAAAAAAAAACAGAAACAACAACAACAACAGCAACTATTAACTATCAAGAAGAAGAAGAACAAGTATAAGGAACCAGAGATGCAACATAAAAATGAAAAATTACTTGAAAAAGTTTAAACGAGCAGAAGCACCAAAACATGAACAACTAACTAACAGCAACGAGATTCTCAGGGCGGCGGCGGTAAGCGGAGGGGACTGTTAAAAGTCTACATAAAACACAGTTAAAGCTAAGAAATAGAGTGACAGAGAGAGAGAGAGAGAGAGAGAGAGAAACAATTGCTTGTTTTAAGTCATTTGCCATTACAATTCAAACTCGAATCATACAAAATACTTGAAAGCTTTACTACTCTTCTTTCTTAAATGCAAATGAAAATTTAACGAGGGTGTGATTAAAAGTTAAAGAAATAAAATTAAAAATAAATTCTAAATACCGTACGGTTTTTCATTTGAGTCACACAACAAACTCGGCAGATTTTATTATATAAAATGCAACGAGGGTTGTTAGAAAATTGAAATTGAAATGAATTTTAAGAGTGGCCTCTACTAAGGCTAACTTCCCGCGATCTTTATGTGCCTTGTAGCGCCAATTGTTAACTTCTATCGTACATAACGTGATCGTTAAGGACTTTTGGACCAGGCCTGCTGGGTTCCGGGTCATATCGGAATAGTCGGTAATGAGATGGCGGATGCTCTTGCTAGATTAGGTTCTGAGGACAATGTGATATTTGGTCCTGATCCCCCCATCTGCCACCTCCACGGCCTCATCAGTGGAAGGGTATTGGGGGAAGAGCAGAGGCGTTAGGGGAATGGATCGCATTCTTATGGTTCTAGGTGTCTATGACCTGCTATAGACAGCGTAAGAGCAGGTTGGCTGTTGGGCTTGGCTAAGGCCAGTTTAAGGTTATTTATTGGTTTTATTACGGGGCACAACGAGATTAGATCACTGACAAGGTTCTTTGACAAATTCCAGCCGGGTTATTTCATTGTATATTGCGAGTGGGAGGAATTGGAGACTATCGAATACCTCGTCTGTAACTGTCCAGCCCTTAGTATGTTGAGGTAGAAGACCCTTGGCAAGGGCTTCTTTGAGAGTTTGAATTCTGTGTCGAGAGCCGACATCAAGGCTCTCCATGGATTCATTATTTGTTTGTGCTGGTTGAGAAGTGCTAGGGCTTCAATAGTGTAGACGCGATCCCTTGTGTGTTTTGTTAGTTTGTGTTATTCCTCCGCTTCCTTATTCTCCCTTTCCTACTTCCTTTCCTTTTTTCACTATCTCCTCTATTATCCTTTCTTCTTTAGGACGTTGTACAATGGATCAACTGGACCTCCGGGTACTGTATTTGTCTCAATTGGCAAGTACATGTCCTATAACCTGAACCTTGACAAATAACACAAAACATAAGACTTTATTTTGTGTGAAAAATAGCGAGGCTCGTTTGAAAATTGTTGGTTAATAAAAAATCTCTTGAATCCTTTGTTTTTTGTACGTCCTTAAAATAATTATTAAACTCTAATACATACATATAAGTGTTCTTCAACTACACTATATACGTGTGTTTAAGTATGTGTGCATAAGCATATGAAAATTCACTTCCTTTTCTTTTAATTCAATTTTTCATTTGTTTTTCTATGTATTCTGTGTTCCATGTTCTGTGTTCTGTGTTCTGTGTGTGTGTTGTGTGCTGCTTGCTTTCATACATGATTTTACTATCGAAATACATTAAAAGGATAATCCTCTAAAAAGTTTTTCGAACCGGAAATGTTGTATCGTTGTAGTGATAAATTACCACTCAAAACATGAGAGCACAACACACAACACAGACGAATAATGCCGACAACTGCAACAACTAAAGTATCTTTAACTAAATATAAAAGAGAAGAGGAAAAACAACAACAACAACAATGATAAAAAAAAAATAAAAACAAACAATTGAATTGAATTGAAATGAATTTTTCATACTTAAAACAAAAGCGCATGGAAGAGTTTTAATACGAGTACCAGAAATGAAAAAAGAAACAAAAATTTCCAACTGCTGCTCAGCAAAGTGACTCAAGAACATGGTTTTGGAATGGGTACCACCTGCTAGTTTTTAAATGTAAAAGTAAATTTTTATTCCAGTCTAGTAAGACAAATCATTTTAACAAGAGTCACAAAGAAATCTTAAGACATTCCACACATCTTTACATGGAGTATATGTATGTATGTACCTCCAATGTGCATTTGCTGCTGATGATTTTAAATAAAAAAGTTGTCTTATTGTCTTGTAGAAATGCCGTAGTACTGTGACCTTACGATCAAGCCTCAATCATACAATGTCTCTTCCAATCCTATTATGCGGACAAACTTCAGGATAATGTTTAGTGCTGGAAAGAATAACTCCCTACCAAATAAAATATACCTGGTTCGCAACTAGGTTTTCCTCCGGACATGCAGAAATGCGTCACAAGTTCTAAGTATGTGTTCTAATGTTTCATTGTTCTCATCTCTGAATTTGAAGGCGATTCAAGGCGAGCCTATGTTAGTCTTTCAGACCGGTTACTACTTAGGTTGCTCCTGTGTAATCTAATGCATGACCCAAATCCCTTCACATTTTAATAACTCCATAAAAGTTTAAATTTCATTCAACCCATTGGGCAAAGAGCCTCCGCTTCTCTACATCTTCCATTATATATACCCTTTCAACCATATCCTTCCACTCCACAAAAAGCGCAATGGATGCTCAACCGCTTCGTAAACTTATGTGACCGGATATTGCCGTAGGGTAAACCTATTTTCCCTGACTTGATAATTTACGCCGACAGCCCCATATTATTCTCCAGTCAAAATTGAACGATTCAAGTACATACTCTAAAGATAAACTGACTGTCAAATAGTATTGCTATATCCCGTCCTATGTAGTTCGTTTTGAAGCTTAATTGAGCACATTGTTCAAAGACGTAGTCTTACGCTGGATTTAGAATAATTCTCTCTGGCACCAAAGATACCTGCCCAACATTACCCAACATATACCAAAATCTAGTCCCCCCTCTCTCTCTCTCTCTCTCTCTCTCTCTCTCACACTATGTAGATTTCAGTTTTACCCATTCATTCTGTCTAGGGAACCAATGTCATAATGCCCCGTAATGACTTTCGTGTAAGACTTCTTGTCCATTATTATGTTCTACAATCATGTCTAAAGTGTTTAGATCCAACAGAGCCTGTAGTGCCACTGTAAGACATCTTCCCATAGCAATACATGGTCCGTGTACCATATGCAATCCTGTCTAAACTGTTCTCAAATTTTATCTGCCTACCCAAGCAATAGCCTCACAGAAAAAGTGTTCATGCCTGTTATCGACTTATCATGCTTAAGCGTGTCACTAAGCTAACCAGCTGAGCCTTTGTCTTGTCTTTCTAAGAGGGCTTGTTCAAGTCGTTTCAAGACATAATGTTTTTTCATATTGTCAAATAGTCTTCTAGGTTAGCATCTGAATGAATTCGTTTGGTTTTTTATGCAGTTCTAATCAGCTAACATAGAAACAATCGTATCCGCTGTTGAGGTCGAAATCAGTTAAAAGTGGCTGTCAATCGGAAAAAGTGTGTCTATACACACTCTGGCCACGTGTAGCATATACTATGCATTCAACTATAGCCCCACCCAGTTCGTATGAAGGCCAATATTAGATGACAGAAATGATTATTTTCTTTTTCTTAAACTCTTTAACTGTCTGCTAATGAGATATAGGCGTGCCACGCCCACTAAATATAGGCGTGGCAACAAAGTAAATAAAACTCTTATTTTTTAAAATTCCGTTACAATTTCTTTTTACTCTCTTACAATGAAACATCCCATATCTAAGCTAAGTTGCCATGGCATATCTGTTTTAGGTATGATAATAAAATGATGAGAAAAACTGTGTTGGGAAAAACAACAATAGTCCAACAACAACAATAAAATATGAAAAAATCGAAATCATTTATTTTGTTGTTGTCGTGGTTGTTGTTGTTACGTTGTCGCTGCTATAAGTCTCTTGACTTGAACACGACAAGACATAGTGAAGCTATGGGTATTGCTGATACAAGAATTGCTATTGCAAAGAACAACAATTGTAATCATGTAGTAACAAGCATTACTTACCCACTTACGAACACTCACACACGTATGCGAGTAAGAAAGGACATTTACTTAAAGTACAAGCAACCAATCATACAACCAAACCAACTTCATACATTCTTGCAGTGCATTATTGTGTTTTTGATTTCTTTTTTCTGTCTTTTCTACCGTCTGTATGTCTGTCTAATGGTATGTGTGGCAAGGACGTTACTCCTTATGGCAGCTTAAGAGGAACAACACAGAAAACAAAGCAAAAAAATAAAAAAAAACCGTGTCTAGGCTGTGAGCTGCAATTTAACAATTGCAACTGTCGTGCAGTATCACTGCCTACAGGCAGCAGGCAGTGATATTTCAAGACGAAAAACTTCAAGACACACATCTTGTTGTGGTTGTTGTTGTTGTTGTTAAACTTGTGCTTGCCAGCTTTAAGGGAATAGAAAGCCATTATCTTTGCTTTGCAAGTCTTCAAGACAGAGAGTGAGAGAGAGAGAGTTTTTGCTAGTGCTTGAGTGTGTGTGTGTATGTATGTGTTGGTTTTATAGCTATTGGCCTACATATCAAAATTAGACTGTTTTAGACTCTCTCTCTAGATTCTTAAGGTTTTAGATTTTCATTATTTTTCTTTCTATTTTATTGTAGTTGTTGTTGTTGTTGTTTGTATATGAAAACATTTATTCATTATTTTGTCATATGAGTTGGTAGTGTTGTAGAGCTGGCTGTCTGTCTGTCTGTCTGTATATTTCGAAGAGAAACTCATTTATTTTGATTTTTAAATGAAAACATGCTTAAACATGCACATTTATGAACTAGAAATGATAAGAATTAATAGAGGAGACAAGGTGAAAGCGAGGAAAGAGCCAAGCAAAGTAAAGCACGTCAGCTGTGATTGTAAAACTGATTTAAAAGAGAAAATTTAAAAGAATTTTTATTTCTACTGGGAGTATATAACTATAGAGTCGCTTGTAGTCTGGTAGGTAAAGGGTGATCTTTTAAGAGCTGTAGGAAAATTAAAAAAAAACACATAAAATTCAGAAAAATGTATGAAATCTTTATTTGAATCGATAGTACGGTCCATATAATTTAATTTTTGAAGATTATTTCATGCAAATGTTGACCGCGACTGCGCCTCAAATGGTCCATCCGCTTAATCCAATTTTGGCATACTCTTTCCAACATTTCGGCCGGTATCTCACGAATAAATGCTTCAATGTTATCTTCCAATGCGTCAATTGAAGCGGGCTTGTCTGTATAGACATGAGCTTTAACATAGCCCCACAAAAAATAGTCTAAAGGCGTTAAATCGCACGATCTAAGCGGCCAATTGACCGGTCCCGAACGTGAAATAAAATATTTACCGAACTCGCCTCTCAATAAGTCCATTGTTAAGCGTGCTGTGTGGCATGTGGCACCGTCTTGTTGAAACCACATGTCATGCAAGTCAAGCTCTTGCATTTTGGGCAAATAAAAGTTGGATATCATCTCACGGTAGCGCTCACCATTCACAGTTACGTTACGATTCGCAGCATCTTTGAAGGAGTACGATCCAATGATACCACCAGCCCATAAACCGCACCAAACTCTGACTTTTTCTGGATGCATTGATAGCTTTTGCAAAGCTTCTGGCTGATCTTCACTCCAAAATCGACAATTCTGCTTATTTACGCATCCATTGAGCCAAGAATGAGCTGACCATAACATGTCTAAGAAGATCCTATGGTTCAAACACCAACACAGATATCCCTAACAAAGCGGCGACTACATCTTAGCAGTCTTCTGGCAAAAACTGTTCTCAAAAATCTATCATTCGTAGACGACTTTAAACTCTAGGTCCTGCCATTTATGTATAAAATTCTTACACATACACAACATAAAGTGGTGTGAGACTGAAGGCTTGTAGTGGCCAATGAAGTTAAGTATGTGTGCTGCCAAGAGTTGTATTTCTATTTGAGGACATTATTACTCAATCTTCTTATATGTTAACAAGGCAGGAAAGGTCTCTGCAAGAAGGGAGTTACACATATGGATAGTGCGGCTAAAGAACGAATGCTGACTGTAAAGAAGTATGTGATCCACTGGCCAATTAATCACAAACGAATATGTTTGGCAAAAAAGACGTGTATTACGTTGGAATATATGATTTTCGGGTATAAGTCCCTCAAGAATCCGATGCCAGATTGTGTTACTAGTGTTATAGTTTGTTTTGTTACATCGACCCTCGTATGTAAATTGTGTGATAATTCTTTTTTTCTTTTATTTGAAAAACAATAAAACTCAAGCAATTATTCATTATTATGTCACACATGTGTCTTACTTCTGTATGCAACAACAACATTTGTTGCCTTCATTTAAAATGTGTATTCCATTTAAATTCTTGTTTTTGTTGTTGTTGTTGTAGTTTGTATTATATTTTGTTTTGTTTTCTATTAAATGCTGACATACTGAACACAACTGTATTTATAAATATTTAAAATTTTCATTTCCTATTCAATGCAATTGTTGTTGTTTTGCTTGCATTTATTTCCTATTGCTGTGATGCATTTTTTTCATGGCAGAGGCAGAGGATGTGGATCCTGCATAGAAAAAAATGAAAATTGATTTTAAGCTGTAGTTTTATTTTTATTTTTTTTTCTTTTTCTTTTTAAAGAATTTATTAAAAAATTGTTTTGCAAATTAAAAAATATTTTCTATTTTTAATTTAAAAATTATTTTTAAAATTTCTAATTCACAGAAAATATGATTTCTTTTCGTTTTTCTATTATTTCTTTATTTTTTATTTAAAACTAGCTCACCCGGCGAACTCCGTCCCGCCCAAAATAGATTTTTTTATTGCCCAAAACAGGTCACATTATATATTTATTGTAATAATTTATTCTAATAGCGCTGACGAAGTTGTAGTTGTTGTACTCGCTCTAAAACAAAAACTAACAGATATACATGTTATATACATATGTAGCTATAAAGGGTTGCCACGCCCATTTTTGGTGAGTTTGTTGATATCAACTCTACGAACTTACCCACCAAATTGAATTCGTCTACGATTACTATGTCCCTAAATTTTCAATTTTAAAACGCCTACTTTTTGCTATATCGAATTTTTTTAAACCATCTAAACCTGATAAGCTTTCGAACAAAAAAACAATGGTTCAAATCGGTTCAGTACTTTAAGAGTTATAGGTATCACTTGAAGGGGGAGCGCTGTCACGCCTATTTTTGGTGGGATTGTCGATTTCGACTCTGCGAACTTACCCACCAAATTTTATTCTTCTACGATCAATATGTACCTAAATATTCAATTTTAATGATTTGCCACTCCCTCTTAACATTTATGGACATGAAAAATAAATGTTGTCCGATTCTCAGACCTACCCGATATGCACACAAACTTTCATTTAAATCGGTCCATCCATTTCGGAGGAGTTAAACACTAACACCGTGACACGAGAATTTTATATATTAGATTATAAAAGAAATAAAATGTTTGTTAACTTTTGCCCCACACTGTAATCCTTTATATGTACATATGTGTACATTACCATACATGCATTTAGAAGCTCTCAAGCATGAAAGAGAATATTTTTTTTTCAAAATTCATTTTTTGTTCTCCAATAATTTATAAAAAAAAAAATGTTGTATTTTGTTTCTGTGTTTTTAACATTTGATTTATTTATTCATGTTTCAAAGTTTAGTTATTGTAAAACAAGCTTTTAATTGCAATTTTTTCTTCTCTATTTTTCTTACATTTAATTGCCAACATTTTTAATAGATTTTTTTGACATACTCTACCCGCATTCTAATATTTCATGCAACACCAGTAACATTACTGTATTTAAATGGCTTTTAATTAAGAATAACAAAAAAATCATATATTTTCAACACAACTATAGTGTTTTTAGGCAATATAGGCGAGTTAAATAACAAGTCTAGAAGTTGCCATGTTCTCGCCTGATACTTTCTTTCAATGAAGGCAAAACGCATTCCTATTTGTTTTACTGAATAGGTGTTTTTAATAATGAATTCGTTGTGCTCTAGTAGGTAGAGTGTTGCTTTGTTAGACGAGACCCCATGATTCCATCCTTGGGCTAGGACCTTCCGAACATAATGAGGTTAAAAAAATATTTCATTCGTCAACTTCCTGTCAGCAATCTTCTGGCAAAAAAGCTAAAAGTAAATAAAATTGCCATGGTAATATTTTAAAAAAATCTGTCGTTCAGAGTCGACTTTAATCTTAAGGTTCCACCACTCATGGAAAAAATTAACATATACAACATAAGTGGTGTGAGAAACTATGTTGCAATCCTGTGAGAAACTAGGTTGCAATCCTGACTAAACGGTAAGTAAGTAAGTTCATTGGCTGCACTGTTACTTGTAAAGTTTCTATGATACATACATACATAATACATATTTGGCAATTACAACACTTTAGTCAGGATTACGGCCTAGCTTCTCACACCACTCATGTTGTGTGCCTTAATTTTATACTTGAGTGGCAGGACCTACAATTTAACGTCGACTCCGAACGACAGATTTTGAGAAACTTTTCATGGCAGGTTTATCTACTCTCAGAGTTTTTGCCAGAAATCTGCTGAGAGGAAGTCGCCGAAGAAATAATTTTTTTTTTTCGTATTTCGTTTAGATGTCTGGCATTGGGGCTCGAATCCGGGCTTTACGTCTAATAAGCGAACACACTACCTACTAGACTACGGCTACTTTCAAAAGTTTCTGTAATCCAAAATTCTAATGAAGTCCGCGTAGACTAGTAGGTAGTGTGTTGGCTTATTGGACGTAAAGTCAAGGTACAAACCCCAGCCCAGAGATCTTGAACGAAACGAAATATGAACAAATATTTCATCGCGACTGCCTATTAGTAGATTTCTGGCACAACCTCGGAGAGTAAATAAAAAATTGCCATGAAAACCGCCTTTAAACTGTAGTTCCTGCCACTCATGTATAAAAATTAACACACATGTACAACATAAGCGATGTGAGTAACTAGGTTGCAATCCCGCCTAAAGGGTTATAATGACCAAGAACGACGTGAAGCGGTAAAATCCCATTCATGACGATGTTATAAACTATGTTTACTTATAATGACAGTGTTCTTAAGTTGCCAGAGATGCCTTTCCCACAGATGATGAGACACCTTATGGCAACATTGCTCACTAACAAGGCTTAGAATAATGCCCACAAAAAGACACAATTCTACCAGGATGTTGTTAAAGAAAACGTATTCAATTTTTCGAAAACAGAAAAGTGTATAAAATAAACTGAAATCCATTAACAGAAATGAATTGTAAACTATTTTAAATGATTTGGAGTTTTCTTCCTTTACAAGGCATTTATTATTCAAAATTCAATTGCTAAGTACCAGTAGTATGCCGTTAAATATTAAACTCTTCTTAGTTCTTCCCTTAATATCCTTTTTTATATCTTTTGACGCTGTATTGCTTAGATAACAGTTTGTTGAACTGACTAACCGACTGACTAACTGATGATGCCTCCATAAAACTTTAACTGTCATAAAATTGTTTTTCTTCTTTCCACATGTTTTTTAATGGGGGAACTACCCTTTTCTGGTATCCGTGGTGTTATCGTTTTCGTTTTCTTTCGCTTCTTTTTTAGTAATTTTTATTGTTGCAGGTCGTTTTGAGCATTGCTGTTAAATTTTAATGTCACAATAACATTTTTATGAATCCTTAAAGGAATCTTTAAACAGGTACACACACTAACACTGTTTAATGTCTTTAAAATTAATGACACACTGGCTGCCAGGAAGAACATTCAAACTTTTATGACAAGCAGCGTTATTAAGCGGCGACAAACACATCCTGTAATACAACGTATGTATGTATGTATGTATCCCTTAAGTCAGATGTCTTTTAAGTGTCTATGCTCTTAAGGGGAAACCCCACGTGTAAAATATATGTAAATGTATATTAAAATCTGTAACTAAGAAATGTTTGAAATTTTTGACCAAATTTTATGCAACATTGATTTAAAAAAAAGAAAAAACTGTTGAGTCTGTTGTCAATATGTACGCAGCGAAACTCTTTCGTTCATTCATAAAGCGACATGTTTATGCTCCAAAATTCCACTTTGAGGTTATGTGACCATATTTTAATCAAAATTGTCACTTTGATTATTGCTTTTGCCAGTATTTCTCGCATTTATTACAATTTATCATTAACTAGCTGTACCCTGCGCACGTTGCCGCGCCTCCAACTAAAATAAATTTGAAGGAAAGACATTACATAAATATCCAATTTATTTTTAATCGTTTTATTAATTTTGTTTCCCGTTGTCCAGATGATTCAGACGAACAGGTCTGAGTAGTACGCATTCGATCAGTTTCTAATCTCCCTTCTCGTTGTTCAAGTGATTCATGCGAATGGGTCGCAGAGGCATGTCCGCGAAGATTATCCAGTCTCAATGCTCGTTTGATTCTGAGGCTCGTAATGCTCTTTTTTTCCGTGCTTGAGGTGTAGGTCGACCAATTGCTTATCAATCATTTTGAACAATTTTCAGTGGCGCCATCTATCGGAAATTAATCGCACCAACTTTGAAACCTCCGTCGACTCATGCGCAACAACTTTGCTAAAGATCATAGCATGATCAATTGCATAGTTTACGATTTAAATCATTTTTAGTAATTTTCAGTGGCGCCACCTGTAGGAAATAGGTCATACCAACTTAGAAACCTTCCCGGCTCATGCGCAACAACAAACACACATTAATTTTTATATTCACATTCTTTATACTTTATTTTCTTTGGTTTTATACATCAGGAATCATAGATAGCATACTTTAGGGGTAAATATGCGTATGAGTAATATATTTCAAATGCAATTAAATATTAAGTATGTAGTATGTAGTATACATGGGCATGGCCCCTCGCTCATTTGGAATATCAACATAAAAAGTAGCCTATAACTCCTTTCAGAAATACAGGAAGATACTGTGAAAATTTCAAGAAAATCGGTTCAGCCGTTTAGTCGTCTATAAACTTCAAACATACAAACATACAAACATACAATCAACCACACATTCATTTTTATATATAAGATTATTCTAATATTTGATTTTCTCATTCTCTTCTTCTTTTTCTTTACAGGTATGTCCAACATTTAATAGAATTTAATGCATTTGATTCAATAAAAATCGAAAAGTTCATGTAAGTCCATAAAAAAAAAAAACACATTTTCAAGAATATGTTTCGACAAATCATTCTTATCGTCACAGAAATGTACATTCAGCCTTGTCAAAAGTTTGGTTACCAATTTCAGTTTATGCTTGGAAAGTCTGATGAATTACTCAGATCTCCTCTCATTGTTGTTTCTTGGTTTTATAAGAATCTTTGCCTCTCTTTATCTTCACTTTTGTTCAGTATCCGTCCCTAGTCGATGAAAGTTGGAAAGTCCTCTCCTTGCAAGCTGCTCGTTTGCTTGCTTATTCCTTGTCGAAAATTTCCAAATGTACTGGAGGTAATCTTATTTTCCCTATCTAGTCGATTGAGCTGTTCCAGACAGTCCCGTGCTATTTTCAATTTAACCGAACGGCGGCTTGACTGTCAGATGGTATTGCTAGGTCCTGTCTTTTGTATCTCTTATCGAAGTTTAATTGAACACAGCTTCCGCTTGGAAGATTCTCAAGAAGTTCCTTATGGGCTTGAAATAATTTATTCTGAATCCCAAACCTTTTCCTCCTGTTAATCCAGATCCATTCTTTACCCGTCCAGATACCCACCCATCTGCTAAAATCACGTGGCATTTGATCCTTCCATCAACAATGATTAAATATTACATCAGGGGGTCCAATTATCTCTGTACGATATTTGTCTTATTGTAACGTCTGCCTGACTTTGCAACTCCGATAGCTGTCTCACTCTCTATCTTCTCTCAATTGTACCAAGTCTAGTTAAGTCTACTAAATATATAAACTATGGTAACTTTACATAGTTTCATTTGAAACCTTTGTCTGTACACAAGTTCAAGTACCATGACCGGTCCTGTAACTGTTACTCAGTTATCTCTGCATTATAGCCGCAGAATTTCGTTTGATTTCGTTTCCAAATTTCGTGCCAAATCGTTTGTCTCAAACAACCAATCCGTTATTGTTCTTAGACCATACAGTCAACGCCCTATCGAGAGATGTAAACCTCCATGGCTGCTCCGTATTAAATAACGCTCTTTCAAACATTTTTTTGGGTACTTTTTTTGTTTTCAACCCCTAGAACAGTCTCCTCCTCCTGCATCCACGATTTAAAACAAATTCATTCTATAATTGCTTTGTAACTATATTTGTTGCTGTTTATTGTTCTTTTATTTTCTATTCACGAATATTTTTCATTATTTCTGCTCTAAAAATACGCTTCTAATATGCATACAAATACACATACACACATGATGGTACTACACACATGCACATTTTATGACATAAAATGTAATATTTTTAATAGCACTGCAACAATAACAACAACAGACAGCGAAAGAGAAAGAGAGAATGCTCACTCGCTCTCTCTCTCACTCTCTCTCCCTCTCTGTAATAATGATCAAATTCGAAAAAGTTTTTATTTTCTAGTTTTTAAATGTTCGTTCGTTTGTTTGTTCGTTCATTTTTTTTATTGCATTTTCTGTAATTGTTAACGTTGTTTTTATTGTTTGTAACTGCAGTTACTGCTGCTGTTGTTGCTGCTCCGAATGTATATGTCCTTGTTATGCTGTCGCCTTTTTTTTATTATTTACGCTGAACACTGCGAACATTACTAGTCGCCATGTGCTCGTGTGCGTATGAGTGTCGTTGGTTGTAATACGAAATGTTGATTCTGTGATGAACCGTTAGGGAATAAATGCTTACAATAACTGCATGTATACATATACAGTATTGGAGGAAATAATAGGGGCACACTTTAAAATGTTTGAATATTTTCAAACAAAATCATCAAAATGCTTGCATTGATAGATTAAATTGCCATGCAAAGTTTCTCAAAAATCTGCCGTTAGAAGTCGACTTTAAACTGTAGGTCCCGCCACTCATGTATAAAAATTAACACACACAACATAAGTGGTCTGAGTAAAGACCAATTATGTATGAATGTATGTATGTAACCCACATTTTTTACTTCTCCTAGCACTAGAACCATTCGGAGCTTCTGATGAAGCCATTTAAGTTTCAAATACCTATTCTCGACAGATTAGTCGCTCGGGAATAAGTTGACTTCAAACGAACAGTTTTTGTGTGGACATATACATACTTAAGGCAGTATAAGCGACAAGTTTGTTGCCCGAGAAAGTTCGTCTATTTTCCTTTTCTCAAGCACTGTGTACCACCAACAAAGCAGGTAACCATTGTCCCTATTATTTTCTTCAACAATGTCAATTGAAATGCATAAAATGTTTTGATATGTGCATGCTTGCCATAGAAGAATACATGCATTATGCTGTGTTTTTTTTTTCTTTCTTTCAATTTACATGTATTGATGTGTTTGCATATGGTTGTGTGAGTGAGTATGTGCATAATATTGTTTTATTCATAAAACATAAGCCCCTAGAGAGCGAAAGCTTGAATACAGTTACAATTTGTTTTTATATTGTATTGTTACAACCATTTCACTGCTCTTTTTACTCTCTCTCTCACTCCCTCTCATATATTCTCATTTTATTTAGAAATTTTGTTTAAAAAAACGAAGTGTGTGTTCATTTTTGGTCGCGTGACGCTTGTCTCTAAACTGCTAAATAAACAAAAGTATAGTTTTACAACAAAAAAAAAAAAAAAAAAAAGAAAACGAAAGGAGGAAGAAAAAGAGAAAGAGTTTTATTAATAGAAAGAGAATGATAGAGAGAGAAAGATTGGTGGTAACAACGTGTTCTTGTTAGTTTAGCACTTAGTTGCCATTAAATTTTTGTTTAATTTTTCATTCTCTTCTAATTCTCTTAACAATTTTGTGTGTTGTTTTATTTTTTTCTATTACAACAACACAAACACACACACACACAGAAAAAACGGCAAATTCAGCAACAACAGCTGTAGTTGTAGCTGTAATAGTAGCAGTAAAAGACAAACCATAAAACTAAGCCTTCTCTGTATGCAATTTAAGGATTTTTTTTGGCTTTTTTGTTGGAATTAAAATGTAATTGTCTGTTGTGTACTCACTGTATAGAGAACAATTAAAAAAAACAGAAGAGATTTAAAAGAGAGAGAGATTTTTTATTTAAACACACACACTCACACTAATGCACACACAACGAGAGAAAACAATTGAGTAACCAAATTTGATAAGAATCGTTAAAAACCGTTAAAAAAAAAATGCATAACAGTGATGCCATTTAATGGATGGCAAAACAATAATAATAACGGAATAGAAAATAAAAACGATAAGAAACCGTTGACAGATAACGTTTATTTTGTGCGGTTGCATTGAATAAATAAAATTCATAGAAAAAAGATTTCTTAGGAGTTTTTTTTTATTTCAAATATATTTAAACGATGCTAATTGCATAATTAAGTGAAGGCAATTAAACGGGAATGTTATTGTCAAATATTTAAATGAAAAACTCATTTGTTTTTAACAATCAAATAAATGTTAATATTATTGCTCGTATAACTGTAGCAAGCAGAGCAGTTATTGTTCAAGTGAATGTTGAATTATTCTGTTACTGCCACTCTGAACAGAACGAAATGTCCGGTTTATATTTAAATAAGCACTGTTCCAAGTACCCACGAACTAAAGATTGTAAAAAAATTGGAAATGATTGGAAACTGCCTGCATAACGGAGGATAAGTTCAATTTTGTTACGAAAATGGAAAATCCAAGGTACTGGTGTTTTGCTATTATATCGCTTAGCATTACAATTATAAGCAAAATCTACAAAAACAATCAATGCAGTAAACAAACCTGTTTACAAATTATCTTACTGCTTAATATAATAACAAACACCAGCATAACAAAAATGGCAATACACAAACAACACTACAGTAATAAATGTAAATAACGATGTTAACATTTATAGAGATTTCGAGAAGGCGAACATGAACATTCGCTTTCAAAAACATTCATCAGACTGTTGACTCTGCCATATAAAAAGCAAGGCAAAGCAGGCGAGTGAGTTAGTGAAGTTCAGTCAGTCTTGTATGAAGATACGATGTGTTTGAAGAGAGTAATCGTGGTTTGGAGATCGATCTCCGTTAAAAAGATCTGTCGAATAATTGTCTGGTAATTGTTATTCTTTATGCAAAGGGTATAAACAGAGGAATAACAAACAAAGTAATTGTTGTTGTTTACATCAAGTTGTGAACGTTGGCAAACATAATTGTCCGAATAATCAAAAATTTTAATTCAAACTTAAGACAAATTTATTTTTATTTTATTTGCAATCTACGAGCTCATATTTTAAACGTTTTTAAAAAGTTAAAAAAAAAAGAGTTAGTCTCACTCTTCAACCGAGAAATGAAGTGTGTTCGGTATAGGTTCCCTGAATAGTGCAGCTAGATTTGTGTAGGCCATAACAGACGGGATGGTTTTAAGCTCAGCAAATACAAAGAATTATTTCGGCAGTTTGCTCTTGCTTTTCATACAATCCATGGCGCTTTAATTTGTTGCAGAGAAATTATTTTTCATCACCAGTCTTGAATGATTCAATTCCAGCGGTATTTCTTACATGGCAAATAGTCTTTTGACTTATATTTACCTTCTTTTGCATGAATTGAGACTGGCTTATTAGGTTTCAAATAATTTTGTATACTCTTTCAGAGTTTGTACAAGCATAATTGTTTTGAAAATAATGAAAATTAAATAATAAAATTCCTTGTAAATAACCCCAATTGAGTTCTTGGCTTCTTTCTTCTCCCATGTCTGGCATTTTATTTAATTTTCCTAAATTCTAACAAATTAAGCCTGCGAGTTATTTGAAATGCCATAACGAATTGAAACAAATTCTTTTTTTTTTTTATTTGAAATTCATAATTTCAATTTACTCTTTCTGTGTGTCTCTCTCTCTCTCTCTCTCTCTCTCTGGGCAATTGTATTCATTTCCGTTTGTGTAAGAATATTAAAGAGACAAAGTGCCATAATACAAATGGATTATCCTTTAAATATCCTTTTCATACAGCAGAAGTAGAAGCAGAAGCAGAAGTAGATTTCTTAATCAAATTTTTTCGACTACAATACTCTTCTACTGATAATAACACAACAACAGACAGAGAGAAGTAGTAGCTGTGTTAGTGTAGTCATACAAAAGAAAGTATGTGTAATAGTAGCAGAAGTAGTAGTATTTGTAACACTGTGGAGTAGAGAGAGCGTAGTAGTATTTAAATAATCAAATCAAATCTTAGTTTCTTGCTCCTGGATATTGTTTTTCTTTCTTTCTTTCAAATTTTCATATTTTTTCTATGTGTTCTTGTGCTTTTTCTTGTTCTTCTTCAGATTTTTTAATTAAAATAATCCATTAGAGTTTTTCGGAGCGAATCTTTTGTGTTGGTCAGTTTCTTTCGTTTGTTATTTCTTTCTTCTCTGAAATGTATACGCCGTACAGTAGATGTGTGGGTAAATTTAAATGAAAATCTTGTATGTGCACGGGTGTGTATGCATGTGTTGGTATCACTTTCATCTATTCAACTTCCTTTTATGCATTTATTATGATATGAAATGAAATGTATTATAATTGTATGTATAAATATATATGTATGTATGTTGTAATGAAAATACAATAAAAACATACACAAACATACATACTCAATGTACAATAATGGCAAAAAATAATTAAATTTTGTATTTAAATTTCCTAATTATTCAAAGGATAATGAAGAAAATCACTAGAGAAGTCAGTGGTTTCACTTTTCTTTTGTACTGCTCAATGCGATAGTGTTTTCTAGGTTCTTTTGGCTCATTGCTTAGTTCATGTTACCGCTCCTTAACTATCAGGAGTAGCAGATTTGGTGCGGAACAACGTCTTCGTTTTTTGATTTCAAAGGACACCTTATTGCATGGACTCCGATAACAACCAAGAGGTGAGAACATAGGATCGAAAAGTAGGAATAACGCGTATACCAACGTGTTTACGAGTTCCTTACTGCTGATTCAAACATTACAGGCTGATTATGGTCATCATATTCGGACTACTGTGCAAGGATGTGCCAAAATTATAAGCATATTTGAGGGCACTGGAAGCCTTATAAACGTAATTTTATCTGTCCATCGTATCAATGTATGCCCTATCGAAAATATTGCTTTCCGTAGAGGCAAGTTTGGCGTATAATTTATATTTGTCTATTCCACTCAGCAATTTGGCATATCTTACAGCCAATTATGGCATATTTTGCATTTGTAATAATATCCCGCTCAGCATTCACAACGCCATAGATATGCTGAAAGCTATTGCAGCCATAAAAAGTGACTGTTCTGGAGGACGTAATTTTTTCGAAAATGACATTGAAAAACCTTCAACTTTACCTTTCTTTAACTTGTAATTATAGATTATGAACTGAACTAGAAGTGGTTTCAACAAAACGTTGCCACGACTGATGCAAAACAAACGATTTTAGCTTTATAGCCTAAGAAGAAGTATCCAGGAAACGTTATTGGTGACGTTATTTGATTACCAAGATCATGAGAATTGACCGCTTTGGATTTTGTTTTCTGTAGGGCTATGGCAAAGACCCTCTTATTGGAGCTTTTGAAAATCAATATTCATTAAGTTATTGCTGACCTTGAGCGATGATATCTACAGTGAGTGATTTTACAATCCCCATTTTCAGAGAAAAAAAGTTTGAAAAACTATTCCTTTTTCAATTGCTATGAAACAATAAGAATTAATGCATAAACCCAATGTACGAGTATATTAAAGAAGTTCGACAATTCTTCTAATAGAAAACATAAATATGTTTTGAATTACATTTTGCCATACAATTTTTGTCCATCACTGTAATTATATGAATATTTATTAGAATTTTTATCTCACAAAAAAAAATTCCCTCCTGTACATGTGAAAATTAATATGTACACAGTATATTTAGATGGAAATACAATAAATGTTTGAGTATATATATGTATGTGTGTGTATGTACAGGAGAGAGAGAGACAGAGAGACAGAGAATGAGATTTTATGAATATTAAAGTTTTGGTCAATGACTTCAATTTCATTAAAAGCTGTTATAATAACTTCCCTATACAATGTGTATAGTTTATTAAAAATAGAAAGCGGTACAGTAGAACCTCAATATAATGAATTTAATAATAAATTGACAACAGTGAGATTAAAAAGGTTTAGTTGCAGTTCTTAACGGTTTGCAAAAACGGTTCTTTTTCAATATTTTTTCCCCCAATTAATGGTGACATCATCATGCTGCTATGAGGGGAGTGAGATCTCGTTGCAGAGCATAGAGTCTATACTGGTTCTGTCCAGGGGACAGTTAACGTTGAAGCTGTCACCCAATATATTTTTTATTTGCCAAAATCCCCTTAAGAATATCATGTTAGATTTGTCTCCCATCAGTCTAAGCATAGGCGCCAAAGCTTTAAACCTTTTCATACAAAAGAGTGGTCTTAAGCTACAATTAGCCGAACGTTTACGAAACGTAACAAAACATACGTTCGTTTCTAGCATATGAAAGGCAATGAGAACGATTACCCAACCGTAATATAATTTCGGTAAGCATCTGCATTATTTTCTTATCCCATTAACGAATATATGTTCCGTTACATTGCGTAAACGTTCGGCTAATTATGGCTTTTATATCGTGTCCATTTAAAGGCGGTTACACTGTCTTCATTGAATTATTTTTTTAACGTTTTTTCTTTTTTTTGTTGCTACAAATTGTAAATTTTTTTATTCTATTTTATTAGAATTTTATTCTGTCTCTAGTGGCATTGTCTATCAGTAATTTTCTCTCTCTTCCTTGCTCTCTCTCTCTCTCTCTCCTTTAAATATATTTTTCTATGCATTTTTGGCACTTCTACATAGAATTTCAATTTCAATCTTTTTTTTTTGTGACTGGTCCAGTTTCCGGTTTCATCTAGAACATGTCATGTCATGCCTGTGTATGCATAGTATGCTGTATACATATATGTATATGTGTGTATACATATACATATGTGTGTATACATATGTAGATGTTGTATTATCTTAGCTGAAATGTCCAGGTCATTGTAGTTGGTTTTTAGTGGCATTAGTCTGTCATATTTCTCTCTCTCTCTCTCTCTCTCTCTGTGTCTCTTTTGTATCCATTTTAGTTTAGACAATAGATTATACGAGAGACTATATTTATATATACATAGATACATATGTATATACATATGTATGTATAGCTCAACAAGCCGACGTTGTATTTCTAGAGTATATCATCTTTATGTATGTTTGTATGTATGAGTGTATTATGTATCTGTACATATGTATGTATAAACGGTTGACTAATTCTCATTGTTTTTTTAGCAGCAGTTTTTTTTTATTGTTTTTCTGTTTCCAAAATAAATAAAAAACCAACAACAACAACAAATAACAGAAACAATGTCTGTTTTCTAGATCAAATACAACATTCAGTCATAAATTTTAAAATATTATTTGAAAACTTAATTCTTTTTTTTCCCAGTTTGAAATACAAAAAACAAAAGAGAGAGAGAGAGTGTGTGACAGAGAGAATAACAAATACAAACATAAAAACACTAATTAAAGCCTAAAGCTTCTAAAATTATAGGTGTGTTGTTTGCAAGAGATGAACTTTTGACATAAATTTTCTGAAATTAAATTTAAAAAAATATTTTGTTTGTTTGTTTTTGTTGCGAAATGCTCGAAAGCGGAATAAATTGAATGTCTGTTTAAATATTTATTAAAATTAATTTCAATTTGAATTTAAAACGATTTGATTTGTTGTTATTATTAGAGTGTCAATTGGAAGAAAATGTCCCCGTTTAAAATTGGCTTACGGGGTAAGCTTTGAATGCCCGAAATTTAGTAGAATTCATGTCAAACAACTGTCAGTCTCTCAGTACCAGTTGGTATTGGAATAATACAGTACTGGAAATGCTAAGAATTCTGAGTTGTTACCCGACTACCAAGAGACATCAAAGATGGAGTAGCTAAAGCGAAAGCAGACAGCTTTCCGACCCCTTTTATTATGAACGATCACGTCATGCCAGATCCGTTGGATGTATGTATGATGAATGATAAACTAAGATAAGAACAGACAACATGTCGGAGAGGCAGATCACGATCACCCAAGTTTTTGAATGATGAACTAGCGCTGAAGCAGTTAGCTTTTCCATCCAAACGCTCACGAATGACTACGTTTTGTAAGACTCACTGAAGAAGCGGACAACTCCTCGTACAGGGTAATGGTGACTTTCAACACTTTATTTTGCATGACTGGACTTTGAAAAGGCCCGTGACATCTTATCACAGCCAAGTAGGTACTTAAATTAGGCAGAAAATCTTGACAGCAGCCTTGAGAGTATTCGACAAAAAACTCCTACGTAAGATCTTTGGTCCAGTGCAAGTTGGCGATGATTTTTGCCACCGATCCAGCACTGAGCTGTATGAGCTCCTCAACGGCATTGGCGTTGTGCAGGGTATTAACATCCAGCGGCTGCACTGGCTAGGCCATGTCGTTCAAATGGAGGAGGCAGCCCTGTCATTGATTGGTGTGACCAACTGGCGAAGGCAAGCAAGAAGCAGAGACCCCTGGAAGAATGTGTTAAGGCAGGAGGAAATCTGTTAATCGGGTTGTAAATGGGCAATTAATAATTAAGAGAATGTTGACATCGAATCTACTGCTATATTCAGTAGACTTTATGACTGGTTTTTCAGTTTAATTTTGATGGAGTCATGCTGTAAGATCAAATCCCGATACTGATTGTCTCGACTGCCAAGTAAATCTGAGGCATTGCTTGTTAAAATATAACACTGTAGCTCTGCCACTCCCTCTTACTTGTATTACCAGTTTATGCATAAAAAGAATGTCCTGCGAGTCGAACCCTAAAATTAATTGCTCCCCCCCCATGTTTTAATGAAATAATTTTTAAGCATTTGCAATTTGTAGTTGAATGCTTTTAAAATTTAAATTTCGAATACATTTTTCATGTTCCTTCCTTCCTGCATTTGGCGCCGCTTTTCGCTCTGCTCACCCATTCAGGCATATTGAATAAATATGTCACTGGAATAGTGTAGATTTTTGTCCATTTGCCACACAAAATCATCGGCACATACACATTCCATAGAAATCCATTAACATTGTAAACAAAACCGAAATTCGTCTAAATATTCTCCATCTCTCGCCCCCTCTCCATCTCTTTCAGTCATTTTTTTCAATATTGTTTTCGCCTCAAATTGCATCAATGACGGCATCACGAACACCATTACCGTCACCATTGTGTCAACACTAACATTGTAACACTAATACAACACAAATAGTGAGCGACCGACCATTATCAGCATCATCATCATCGACATCGACATCATGCAACAACACTAGCAGCAGAGAGACCATTACCATGCACATTAAACGTTGCACATAAAATTGAGTTTGAATTTCCTTTTTTTTTTTGTTCTCCATTTAATGTCAACATTGTTATACAAAATCAAACATTTTTTTCTTATTCGTCTTCTCTTCTACTATTCTTGACAATTGTATTTCACATGCATTGTTACTGCTGTGATATGCAACATAAAAATGTTGCAGCAATGAAATGTGATAAAAACAAGCATAGAATTCCCAGGAGACTTAAGACACCAGTGCAGGAAGCAAAAAAAATATTGCTTAGGTGGCCAGAACTTATCAAATTTGTACTACACTGTGCTACAAAATTCAGGTTTGTTGCACTAAACATGGTAGAAACAAACATAACAAATATGAAGAGAATCCTTTTGATTTTTAATATTTGTCTAATGTGACTGCAAAACTTTTTATGTTTTACCAAGAACTTGCATACAGGCACACATAATTTTGATAGTTAAAGTGGGTCACAATAGTAAAACAACACTTTCGTTTCAAAGAAAAGAAAATGATCAGGAGGAGGTTTCAGTGTAACCGTATGGTATTGTCTTGTTGTGTAGAGACGCTACAGTACTACGACCAGACCACTGCAATTAGCCTATATAAGGTTGGCTTGTCCTATAATGTCCGCCGATGTCAGGTTAGGTGAACATATTTTGCCTAGTATTTGAAATTCTTCTATAATTTCTGGGTTGTATTAACACCACATTAAAACCAATTATGTGTTCTTATGTTTCATTGTCTTCATCACAGAACTGGAGTTTCCCTATGTCTTCTTTACCACTACCAATCTTTGGTCCCCTCCTTTGTTTTCTCTCTCCCCTAAAACACTTTATAGTCTTCTAGTGCTATCCAGAGGACAGTGGCTAGCAGCCACTGGTTTGTTAGTCCATTATACACGCCATAGTTTCCAAGGCTTTGGTTGTCACTGCCTGATTCAATGGAGATTCACAGGAGAAATCCTCATTGCCTGCCTCTGTAAATTAACTACATCCATGGTGGTTGAAGTCCTTACAATGGCCCCATACATCACAATTGGTGTGACATACATTGAGTACGCAATTCTCCCCACAAGTCTTCTGCAGATTATAATACATGCTTGGACTTCCTGGCGAATGAGATATATGAGGGCGTTTTGTGTGAGTTTACTGTTCAATACTATTACCACATATTTTGCTTCCGTTTTCCTGTAGCCAACTCTTATTATATAGTCTCCTGCCTTTGATTCCCCAAATCGTGTGTGTAGAGTAGCTTTAGTTAGCAAAGTTTCTGTAGCCAAAATCAAGTTCACCCGAGTGTCTGTGACTGTAAGATCCTTTAAAAACCAATGACTTGTCATTCGATTGGCACACTTTTCTACGGTTTGTCTGCAGCGTAAAATTGTCTCTAACGCTCGACGTTTTTCGATGAATCTGTCGTCCTCTAGAAAAATGCAACTGATCTGCTTCTCACCGTCCATGGACTTCTGAATTGTTCCCATAATGTCTACAAGTTCTGTATTCATACGTCTACGCGCTCTTTATGCCATGGATGCTCCACACCTTGTGTGTTTGCCCATCGCCATCTCAATTATTTTCAACACAATCGATGTGATGCTAATTACTTTCTATGTGCTGCTGTCTTACATTCAATTAAAATGAAATTCTTTCGCCTCTTACCGTTTTCTTTTTCATTTGGTCCGCTATTTTGTTTTTTATTTTTATTTTTTTTACTCATAAAAGATGTTGCATCTCAGCACTTAAAGGGTGTCTCGTTTTTGTTTTTCTTTTTCGCCTCGAAAACTTAGTTTCACCAACTGAAGCACGCTCAGCAGCAGTCTGTTCGCATACTTCATTGATTATCGAGCACAAGTTTGTTTTTTTTTTCTTCTTTTCTTTGCAAACAAACTGATGCCAGCAAAATGATAATGATGACGATGGAAATTTAAAGACAAAAACAAAAACAGAAAAACAAAAATTATCGCTTTAAAAAGTGAAATCGTTAATGCAACAAACAATGGATCTTTAGCACACATTGTGTCTGAGGGAAAAACAACGTACCCTGACACCAAAAACTTTGCTAAAGGGTTGAAATGAAACACAACAGTTTTCCTAGAAAATTGGATGAAACCATAAATTGAAATTGGAGGGAAAATGTGATTCAAATGACAGGAAATTAAGCAAAATTAGGTCAATGATAACGCAGCACAAGGGAAGTTTGCAAAAGTCAATGACTCTATGGCGTAGGACCTGTTCAATTCTGCATTGAACAGTATTATTGGCAGTGAAGTAGCGAATTTGGAAAATTTTATAAAAATGAGTGACCAGACTTCTTGGTGCTCTTCATTTATTTTTCACTTATTCTCTTCCAGATGTAGTAAACTGCACCTATCGGCTCTCAGACTCAACTTCTGAATATGTTCATCGATACCTACATTTTCAAATCAAATCAATCATTAGAGAAAATCTGATAACATCAGCACTTTTGGCCAGCCCATAGTATCTAATTTTTCCAAAGACGGAGTTGGTTTTTGAACGGAGAAACCATCATTCTAAGAGGTTCGTGAGATGGACTCTGGAATTTTATTTGCTTTTATAATCAGTGGAAAAGATTTGTCCCTCTTTACAAGTGGGTGCATGATCCTACCTTTTTTTTTTGCAAATTGATCAATTCTGGTGTTGGGTCATTTGTTTGCCCCTTTTCAGAGCAAAGACAATTCATTCGAATTTGTTATTGTACCAGCCTTCGAAACAGCGTCAGGCTAACCGTTGAAAATCTCATTATTTTCTCGGGTTTCATTATTTAACTCACGAGTTTTGTTATTAAACTCACGAGTTTTAATTTAAGCCGTGAGTTTTATTATTTAACTCACGAGTTTTATTCTTTAACTCACAAGTTCTTTATTTAACTCACGACTTTTGTTATTCAACTCGAGAGTTTTATTATTTAACTCACGAGTTTTATTATTTAACCATCAAGTTTTATTATTTAACTCACGAGTTTTAATTTAAGCCGTGAGTTTTAATATTTAACTCACGATTTTTATCATTTAACTGACAAGTTCTTTATTTAACTCACGAGTTTTATTATTTCCCTCACGAGTTTTATTATTTAACTCGCAAGTTTTAATTTTTTCGGGCACGAGTTTTATAATTCAACTCTGGGGTTTTATTATTTCGCTCCATTGTTTCTTATTTAACTCACAAGTTTTGTTATTCAACTAAAAAAATTTTATTATTTAAGTCGCGAGTTTTATTATTTCGCTCACAAGTTTTATTATTTGGCTCACGAGTTTTATTATTTCGATCACGAGTTTTATTATTTAACTCGGGAGTTTTGTTATTTCGCTCCAGAATTTCTTATTTAACTCACAAGGTTTGTTATTCAACTAGAGAAATTTTATTATTTAACTCGCGAGTTTTATTATTTCTCTCAAGAGTTTTATTATTTTAACTCGGGAGTTTTATTTTTTAACTCTTAAATTTAATATTTTCTTTAATTTTTTTCTTTTTTCTCATACAAATACTTGTACATTGGTAAGGTTTCCTTCTTTATAAAGGCTTAAAATTATTTCTCAACAGATTTATGTTGATTTAAAGGTATTTATTGTTCACTGGTTTGTATTTTTGTGATTTAATTATTTTGATTATGGAAGCCTTTAAACATTTTATAGCAGGTCGTCTCACCTTTTCCCATTTTGTCGATTTATTAAGCTATAAATCTTGTTAATTTAATACCCAAAGAAACCAAATTCTTTACTTTCTTTCATTCTATTAATTCCTGCTTCATTCTGTAGTTTTTTTTTTTGTTTTTCTTTCAGTTCTACTCTTTTCAAATTCTATTTGAAAACTTAAGGAAAAACTGTCAACAGTTTTGCTTAGTCTGGCATAAATAAACAAATGAATGAAAACATAAATTTTAAAGAATTTAGAAGAAACAGGAAAAAACCATAACAGAGCAGAGCAGAGAGCGAGAGAGCAGAACAGAATCTTTTATCAATTTGCTCAGTCAGGCTTTAATAATGGGGGCATAAAAGTCTTAAAAATGTTATTGAGACACTGAATGAATACAATGAAAAGCATAAAATTTATGATTTCAAAGGAAAAAAAAACAACTAAATGTTGCATACTTTAAGGTGGTAAAAGGATAATAAACCATTGAAAACAAACCATTTGGAATTATTTTGTAAACAATTTTCTAAAAACTCTCATAAATTTTATTTCAATTTTGAAAATTTATTGTTATTTTGATGAGGAAAACAATTTTAATTAAAAATTTTAATTTCATTTCGTTTAAAATTAAAATTTGATTTAATTTAAAATTTTATTTTTGTTTCCGCAATTTCTCATTATGAAGCAATTTTCACATAATAATTCCTGGCTATACACCATCACTTCCATGATGAATGGCAACAAATTTATGAAAGTTAATAGAATTATGTAAATTTTTTTCGCAATTCTGGGGTGTAGAACTTAAAAATGTGAAGCACCAAACAGACAATAAGTCAGCTATATAAGGTCATTTATTAAGAGCTTCCTTCCTTTGAATTTAAATAAAACAAAGTGTGTGTGAAACTATTTATTCGCGAAACTTTTTAGTCACGTAAAACACCAATGGATGCATCAATGTGTGGAGTACAGGATCATTTAAATGCTCGTTACGGCTTCTCTGGATAACATCCGATATATCCAATTATTCATAACTCTGACGTATAAATCAAACTTAATTTTATCGATAGCAGGAGCAATGTTGGCTCTGAAGACCACTGTGTTTGTGTGCGAATTAAGAAAACCCCACAAGAAAAACATCAACAAGTTCAAATCATACGATTTCGGCAGCCAATTCACATCACCTCCACGGAAGATAACCATGACCTTAAATAGCTCGTGCTAAATACAGGAGCTGTGTGGTACGTAGCCACGTCCTGTTGAAACTACACGTCTATGGCATTCAGCTTCTTAAATACAGGCCCTATATTGCTCGCCGTTGGCAGTAATGGCCTGTAATGGCCTATTGTTCTCAAAGAAGTATATATCGATGTAGCCCCCAGCTAAAAATCCACAACAAACTGTAACTTTTTTCGAAATGTATTGAACGCTCAAGAATCGTAAGCTGATTCAACAATTTTGTTTGTTCACATACATACCCATTCGTCTCGAAATGGAACTCTTTGCTGAAAAGGATTTTTCAATGGAAATGACGTCTAATTTCCAACTGTTCGAGACCCCAATCAGCGAACACGTGTTGTTTCCGTGTTCATTTGCCTTTAGTTCCTCTGTCATTTGAATTTCGTACTAGTTCAGGCCCAAATCAAGGCGCAAAATTCATCAAATTGTAGTCCACAAAAGGCTGAGTTCTTGTTAGCGAAGCAAAATCGTCTGCTTCGAGCTTCTTCTGTACAGTGTCATAGATCTTGTATTTCGCCGATGTATTGGTGTTGACAGTTTGTGTACTGAACCAGTGTATTCAACTTTATCCACCACAATGTAATAGTCTCTCTCGATAGAACGATTATTACGATAGTTAAATAAACAAATCAAATAATTTTTTCTTATTTCTTATACATTTTAAAAACGTATAAAATATGAACTCGTAAATTGCAAACAAAATTAAAATAAATTTGTGTTTAATTTTAATTAAAACTTCTTTATTATTTGCACAATTCTGTGTGCCACTGTTCACACAACTTGATGTAAGCAACTCCAATTGCTTTTCCTTGTTATTTCTCTGTTTATACCCTTCGCATAAACAATAACAATTACTAGACAATTATTCGAAAGATCTTTGTAACAGAGATCTTCAAACCACGATTACTTTCTTCAAACGGACCGCGTTTTCACACAAGACTGACTGAACTTTTACTCACTGCCTTTTATATGGCAGGGTAAACAATCTGATGTGTCTTCTTGAAGGTGAATGTTCGTGACTTTGCCTTCTCAAAATTGTTTAAATTTATTCTCGTAGTGTTTGTTGTTGTATTTTTGTTATACTTGTTTACCATTTTTTAAGCTGGTGTTTGTTGTTATATTAAGCAGTACGATAATTTGTAAAAAGATTTGTTTACTGCATTGTTTTGTTTTTGTAGCTTTTATTTATAATTTGAATGTTAAGCGATGTAAAAGCAAAATACCACTATCTACTTCCGTGGTAATATATTTCCTTGGTAATTTGACCATTTGGCCGGCAGTTCTTTTGTCGAAGCCTATATAAATAGACAGAAACCATTTTCCAACAAAACCGCATTTCGGTTTTATACACCCAATACTATAAATATTTGTTATTAATTTAATTTCTTTAATAATTTGTTAATTCAATAAACAATAACGAAAAGAGAAAAGAGCAGAAATATTTGCTTTTGACAGTTTTCCTTTGAAATATTTATTAATTTAGAGAGGCAATATTATTAACAATAAATAAAATAATAAAACATTAATTTTTAATTGATATTGTTTATATTATTATATTGTTGTTGTTGTTGTTTTTGTTATTTTTGTTGTATTTATTTAAAATACTCACATTATTACCCCCTGCTTGTAGTTGTACTCCACCATACACCACTTAGTGCGGAAACTTTATATGAGATTTCAATCATCTCTTTCAACTTGTGATTTGATATGTGTGATCATTTGCATTTAAAACTAAAATAAATATTGATTTGGAATGCATTAAAAATTGTTTAAAACATACGAGTAATTGTGCACAATACATACACTCTGGAACATGTGATTAAGGTAGAATAAAGGAGCATAAGGTCCCAAGAAACTAATGATTTCCACTTGATCGATCTGCTGCAAGCCTTTCTACACACTCTCTAACTTAAATGTGGTTTTCACAGTTCGCTCTGAATATGTCATCCTTAAGTGTCTGCTAGCCGCTAGCCAAGCTTCCATTCCATGGCTCAACTTGCGATGTAGTCTTATGGATTATTCAGTATATGTTCACAACTGTTCCATTTAAGTATTCAGATTACATATTGGCTTGGTGACCTGAAGCGGCTCAAGCGCAGATTTTTATTCACTATTTATGTCATTTGCAGCAGTATGCCTTGAAATACGGCGGTTAATTTGATATTCGTATTGCAGATACTTAGTGACCAAATGCCTATCCAGACTTGACACATCGTTGAGGTACAAATATATTCAAGTATAACCCGTCCCTAGCTGTGATGAATCCCCATATTTGCCAGAGAATGTATATGGCACTCAAAAGAAGTACGAGAGAGCGTTCCTAACTAGACAACGAATCATATGTACCTACACAAATTGATCACTACAACCTTTTAGTCAGATTTACAATCTAACTTCTCACACCAACAATGTTATGTGTTGATTTTATCGATGTCGACTCCAAACTACAGATTTTTGGGCATCTTTTCATGGTAATTTATCGTTTACTCTCAAAGCTTTTGCCCCAAGACTGCTGAAAAAAATATTTAGTTTTCATATTTCGCTTTTGCTCGAAATGTTTGAGCTGGGATATGAACCACGGGCTCTTATCTTATAGTCCAACACACTATCTACTAGACTACGGAGACTTTCATAAGTTCTATCACTCAAGTTTGATTACACATTCCAGAAGCTTTTCAGCAAATTCTTGCTTCAAATGAGTCTAATTTTTGCAGTAGATCCTCTGGGAAAATTTGCTTCGACTACAGCTGCTCTTTATAGACAAGATCAATTTGGTTTTAATAAGTCGTTGTAAATCCATCCATCGACTAATTCGAAATGCATCCTTTTTGGATGGTATTCTAGCATTTTTCGTTTTCTTTAGAATGAATCTTGCTGCGTGAACATGTTCTTCATGATTATTGCTGCTAAAATGGTAAAAATTATATGCAATAGTAGAAAAAGAATCTGTTGTTATTGTAAAGAAAATGCTTTATAAACTAAAATATGCTGTTAAAGACAGAATATGCTTTAAAAAATCTATTTATTTTTTACTTTTGTTTATAATTTTAATGTTAAACGATGTAAAAGCAAAACACTAGCATTTCCGTAACAATATATATAAGCACAGCACTGTAGAGTTACAGTGATAATAAATCATTTAATTAAAAGCCATAAATTAAGCTTCAAATACTTTCTCGTTCTTTTTTTATTCTCAAATATTTTACTAAATAAACACCAGGATTTGTAACTCCCTCTATCTCTCTCTCTCTCTCTCTCTCTCTTTGCCATGAAGTTGGCTTAATGTGTAAACATTATTACTGTTATTGTTATTTTATAAATGCATATACACCACACCCACACACACACACACGCTCTAAGTACATACAATACATGTTTATAATTATAAATTAATTGTATATTGTTGTTAAGCATGTTATTTTTTTTTCTTGTGTTTTGTTGTTGTATTAATATTCCCTAAATAAAATGCATTTAAAATCATGTCATTATATTGAATATAATGTTAGACAATAAAATTGAGTGTACAGTGGAGTCCTTATAACAGCATGATTGACTTGCGTCAATCACCTCTATCTTCCACAGTTTGCTGCTGTTATTTTCATAAATTCCTGATCAGAGAGTATCGTGTGTCTTCAGGTCTCCTTTAATGTTTTGGCATTATAGGGTTACCCTCTTTTAGCAAGATGACCAATATACAAGCTATTTTCTACATTTGACATGTTTTAGTATGAGTTTCTCATTGATTAAGCTCCAGATAGCCCTAAAGCTGGATATCCTTTTTCTAAGAGAGTGGTATTTTTTGTGCGAATGTCTGAAGTGTCTGCTTGATTCATTTCCGTAAAATCCGTACAACAAAGTAGGCTTTCCTAGGGAGATGGCTTGTACTTAGCCTGGGCAAACTCCAGCATGATTTCGCGAGATCAGCTACCAAGCCAAAGAATTGTTGAAGGCATACAGACAGAGATGCAGCTTCTCTTGATATTAACTGGAGTTATTTAATAACCTTGCTTTCGGACAAACATAACTGAAAATTGTTTATTTTGGCTCCATAATCACCAGTAGGTCACTACAATATATTTCTGGTCACATATGGACGCCATGACAAGGCAACTGTACGATTCTTAATGTTCACAAGCAAAACGCCTGCCATGCAAGCTCACCAGGCTCTAACACTTGCAGTTTGTTTCCAATTGGATGTTACGATGACTTTGTTCTCTTTAAAGCAGTATTTCGTATATGAATGTTGTGTGGAAACATATTTCCTAAATTCAAGCCAAAACTCAGCTACTTGAATAGCTTGCAATCATTGGCCAAGTTTTTCTTGTGGTTGACAATCATCTTCATGGACAACTACTGCCACTTTCATCATTTTCTTAAGCTGACTTAGGCGGATTTTGTTGTTCATTTTAAGATCGTATGTCGTGAGTATGCAGTTATTAGCTTGTAGATGCGTCGCCGCAGTCTAGTAGGTAGTATGTTGGCTTATTAGACGTGAGGCCTCTGTTCAAACCACAGATCAGACATCTGCAACAAAACCCAAATAAGAAAAAATATTTCTTCAGCGGCTTCCTCTCAGTCGATTTCTGATGTCAAAAACTCTAAAAGTAAATAAAATTGCTATGAGAATGTTTCTGAAAAAGTCTGCCGTCCGAAGTTGACTTTAAACTATAGGTCCCGCCACTTATGTATAAAATTAACACACACACAACATTTGTATGCGGTGTAAGAAGCTAGGCCTGTTTTAAAATCATCGACATACGTTTAATCGTCAAAATGTTACAAAAGTTATTAAAGACTTAAACCATGTGTTAGAAAAAAACCAGCTGGCTCTGAATCGTTTATTCCAAAGGTCGTCAAACAGCAATATTGTGGACCTATTTAATTGATAATGAACATCGAAAAAGTATTTACAAATCTTGAATTATTTTTTTTTTTTGTTGGAAAACTTTTGCTTGCCACTGTATATGTGTATGTATTGTGTTTTTGCAATAAATAATTACGTATTATATTATAATGTATTATGGATGATTATTTATTTATTGAATATGCATTACTTTGTATACATTGTATGAATGTACGTATGTACGTACGTATGTAAGTATTTGCATATAATCATACATTTTAAATATTTTCATTACAAAATTTCTATGGATTTCGTATACTTTTTTTCTATCTTTTTTATTTGCAAATGATGGATGGAATTTTGCGTTCATAAAATAAAAATGCATTGATTTCTGTCGATATGATATAAAATTGATGAGAAAACATTTCAAAAATTTTTCCACATTTTAAATTCAAACAAATTTTTGAAAAATTTTTAACAAAATAAAATTTAATTAAATTCTAGAGAATTATGTTTATGGCAAAGGCATGCAACATAATTCCTGCTAACAACAATCTATGCTATGCTTCTTTGGAATTGTTTTCTGCAAAAAGTACTTTTTTAAAGGAGTATCTTTAACATACTTTTTCGCAAAAAAAAAATATTCATTGGCCCCATAAGATAAGAAGAGTCTTCCCAAATAACCCGATAAATTTACGTGTGAATTAAAAATTATTTTTAATTAATCCCGGTAACATGGCTAAAGTTATCTCTCTTTTCTTGATGGTTGGGGAGAGGGGGGTTAAATAAGTAATAAATTTTTAGCGAAAATATTCTTGTTAATCTTGTTAATTTTTTATTAAGCTGGGTTTTGTTGTTCATTTTCTTTATTACAAAAATTACTTTAGTTAGTTAAGCTGGTAGTTACTCGTTATATTTCTCTTGAACCATTATTTAATACTCTTGAATATAATTCTAGAGAATATTTTACCCCAGAGGCTATTCTTTAATTAACTTTTTTTGTTAAGAAGCAAAAAGACAACCAAAAGAAAATCATCATACAAACTAAGCTCTCTTTAGTGTTAATTTAATTAAAAGGAGAGAGAGAGAAAACAAAAGAAAAAATTCATAAAATCTGTAACTTAAATTAACGGAAAGGGAGAGTGGAAAGAAAGAAACATGAAAAGAGAAAACAAACAATAATATTTAACCGTAAAAACAGAAATCAATGCTTAAACTATTATTTGCCTTCAAAGTATTCTCTGTACTCACTTTCTTATCCAATTTTAGTTGAGCTCATTTAAAAGCTTAGGCCCTGAAACTTTATGGCCTTTTTGAAGGCTTTTAATTTACAAAACTTTATTACAATTGCCTGTAGCCCAAATATATCTTCTATAAGGCCTTTACCAAGGCCCATTTTTGCTTTTCATTTCCCTTGCAACACGATGTTCGTTCTTTAAACAATATCCATATCGCCGCTTTGTTTGCAATAAACATACATACATATGTATCCCAAGTAAATGTTTAGTTAACTACACAAAGTAAATTATCGTTTAAGTTCAAATCCTTACAAAAACAAAAACATACTCACATACAAACAAACAGACATACATTCGCATGTTAATGCTTATACAAACAAAAGAGATCCATTTAACATGAGTAGTTTTCCTTGACTAGACATTAAACATTTAAAGGGGAATTGTTTTAATCTGTTAAATTAAATAAATATTACGCCAAAAGAGAATACATACATAAGGATAAGACATACACATGTACACTCATACACCCATACATACCAATATAATTAATTATTATCAAAATAGTTTTAAGAAAACACAGCATACTTTAAGGCAATGTCAAGCCAGTGTTCATATTGTTTTAACAGCACAGTTGAATGCGTTTTTATTTCAAAATTTCTACTCCTTATTCCCTTCCCTTACTTTTCCTTTGTATCACTTGTTCTTGATGATTACTTAATGCCTTAAATAATCCAAATAAAACATGACATTATTAAAAGAGAAATGTTCGAATAGAAAATAACAACAACAACTGCTGCTTAAAAAACAGATTTATTTCGAACACAGTCCTTCTGCCACCCCCTTCCTTTCGGTGCTCCTTTCATTCGGGCTCACTGCCTTACTCATCAGCATTTAGTGAAAGTAATAAAAACAATTCATATGTGAAAGGAAGTCAAAAGAGCCAGTCGGCAGTCATTTACCAGATTTGACCATCAACGAGAGCTACTTAGGCTGCTTACGATATTACATACTATCTCAAGTGGCAAGTGCTGAAATGTGTGGCAGTTGTAAGGGATTAATTTGAGATTCTTTGTTTTTTTTCTTTCCTTCTTTTTTCTCATTTTCATCAAGGATTTGATGAGAATAATACTTAAAATATCATTCAAGTTTGAGGAGATTATAAACGAAAGCATTTATCACTGATGGTGGCAACCGGATGAGTGTTCATATGCGGGACATTATATTTTGTTAGCAGTTTCCTTAAATGGTGTATTTACCGCATTAGAAACATAAAAGAAGTGTAAGAAAATAGTAAAAGAATTAAAGTTTAGTCTTTACTTACTTAGTTAAATGATTAGTCAGGATTACAACCTAGCTTCTCACGCTACACATGTTGTATGAATTAGTTTTATCCATGACGGGAGGGATCTATTGCAATTCATAGCAATTTGATATATTTTTACAGTTTTTATGAAAAACCTGGTGGCAAAAAGTCTCCGAGTCTTCTAAAAAGAACTCTGAGAATAAATGAAATTCCTATGAAGGTAATGTTAGAGGGTAGCTTGTCGTTCACGGGCAAATTCACTTGGTGGCCATATGTTTCCCAGTGTGAAATTGCTATGAAATTGCTTCGAAGACGACGTTAAATTGTAGGTCCAGCCATAAACGATTAAAAATGAACAGACACAATAGGGATGGTGTTACAAGCTAGGTTGTAATCCTAACTAAACAACCAGTGGCTTTTATCAACTACTAGCTAAAACCCGGTGTGCCTCGCTACTCCTATCGATATGAAATATGAATAGCCCAAATATATTGATATACATTTTTTCTTATGTATATTTTTATTATTTTTAGTCAATAACCTCAACGTAATAAAATAATATAAGAAGTCTAGATTTTAAAATATTTATTTTGTTACTGATATTTACAATGTTTTATAATAATTATTTCTTATTCTAGTTTTTATATATATAGATTCATATGGGAGTTGCCACGCGCCCTATTGTTAGTCAGTCCATTTTTGTCTAAAATATTCATAGTGATATTAAAGTGGCTTCGACAAAATTTTAGGAGTCTTACAGTTATATATTATTAGATATACTAATTTAATATTTTTTATATAGGAGGTGACACGCCCACTATAGACAATCCGCCAATTTTGTTCATATATATGTTTGAAGTCGCCGTGGTCTAGTAGGTAGTGTGTTGGCTTATTAGACGAAAGGCCCGAGTTCGAATCCCAGGTCAGACATCAAAATGAAATATGAACAAATATTTCTTCGGCGACTTCCTCTCAGCAGATTTCTGGCAAAAACTCTGAGAATAAAACTTGCCATGAAAAGCTTCTCAAAAAATCTGTCGTTCGGAGTCGACTTTAAACTGTAGGTCCCGCCACTCATGTATAAAATTAACGCACACAACATGAGTGGTGTTGAGAAGCTAGGCCGTAATCCTGACTGAAGGCTTGTAATGGCCAATTATGTATGTATATATACGTCAAAGTCGTCCATACAAAATTTGAGGACTCTAGCTGTTGCAGTTTATGAGATATGCGACATTGAATACTTATTGGGTATGTAGTGGCACCTCGCATACTTGAAATTTTAAAATTTCCAGAAAATCGGTCCAGCCGTTTAGACGTCGATAGACTTCAAACAAACAAACCCACAAACAAATAAACACACACACATTCATTTGTATATATATAGACGTATTTCAATTACTGTCGTGTATAAAATATTACATAGAGCTGACGGGTGACGTATACGTAATATTTTGTTAGACAATAACACTCATACTTTTTTATTTATTTTATTTTATTTTATTTGCCTATTTCAACGTAAAAAGTAGCCTATAACTGTTTCCAGATATACAGGAAGATACTGTAAAAATTTCAAGAAAATCGGTTCAGCCGTTTAGCTGCCTATAGACTTCAAACAAACCCACAAACAAATAAACACACATTCATTTTTATATATAAGAAGATCAAAGTTTTCAAGTCCCAGTTGGAAGACCCTGTATATAAAATAATTTTTATAATTGCTGCCTAATTACCTTTGTTTTTTTCCAAATTTTCAATTTCCTTTAATAACTTGATTCATTAGAACAAAAGCCTGAAAGTGTCTCCATTTTTGCTTAATTTCTTAAGTACTTTCTTTATTCCTTTTTTATTTTAAACAACTTGAGGTTTCCAAAAACTCAAACAGAACAGATGAGCTGAGGTTAGGGACAGTGGAAAGGAAATTAATATTTTTACTTGAAAGTTTTAACAGAAAAGAACGAAGATGTGTGGCATTAAAAACTTCTTTTGATTTATGCAACAAACAAAAGAGCATCATTTACTTGAAAGCAATTCATTAAAGAAGAAAACTTGAAAACATTTTCTTAAAATCTTTTTGAAAGAAAAAATTAATTTTTATGGAGAAATTAAAATAAAAAAAAGAGTTGAATGGCATTAAAAAACAAACAAAAGAAGTCAAGATAATTAATTGGACTTATTCAACAACTAAAGCTGCATAACCTTTTTGTGATATTCCCTATCCAGAAGACAGGAGGCCTCCTATCTTTTACTTTTTCAACACAATACAACCATGTTGATTATATTGTTACGAAAATGAAAAATCCAGGATACTGGTGTTTTGCTTTTACATAGCTGAACATTAAAATTATAAACAAAATCTACAAATATAAAACAATGCAGTAAACAACCCTGTTTACAAATTATCGTACTGATTGATATAACAACAAACACCAGCATAAGAAAATGCTAAACAATTAAACAAAAATTCAACAACAAACACTACAAAACTAAATGAATACAAAATACACAAACAACAATAATAAATGTAAATAACGATGTTTACATTTATAGATATTTCAAGAAGGCGAAGTCATGAGCATTCGTCTTCAAGAACATTCATCAGATTTTTTACCCTGCCATATAAGAGGCAAGGTAAAGCAGGTGATCGGGGTTAGTGAAGTTCAGTCAGCCTTGTGTGAAGACGCTGTACGTTTGAAGAGAGCAATCGTGGTTTGAAGATCTCCGTTACAAAGATCTGTCAAGTAATTGTCTAGCTATTGTTATTGTTTATGCAAAGGATATAAACAGAGGAATAACAAATAAGAGCAATTGTTGTTGTTTACATCAAGTTGTGAACAGTGGCACATAGAATTGTGCGAATAATAAAGAATTTTTATTAAAACTCATGGCAAATTTATTTTTATTTTATTTGCAATCTACGAGAGCTCATATTTTAAACGTTTTTAAAAGGGTAAAAACGTAATAATATTCATGAAAAAGGCAATTTATTTTGCTTTAAATATTTAGAGATTAAAAAGCAAACAATAATAACAATTTCTTGCCACACATAAAATATATATTGCAACAGAAAAAATTGCCACAAATCTTAAATCCAAAATTCAGCTTCACTATCCTCGCTTCTAAGCGAATGCACATGCAAATAATTCACTGAAATGTCTGACATGTTTACGCTCTAATATTTTCTCTTCTTCTTTTTTATGCATTTTCTATATGCAATGCCACAACCTACACATGGACCAGCTGCAGCAACAATAAAAACGAAATAAAATAAAAAAAGAAATCCAAACAAAAAAAAAAACGCAATATTTTTGGAAGACAACGGAAATTTTCAAAACCGCAAACTTTCTAATAAATTTTGTTGTTGTTTTTTTTTTCGACTTGTTTTTGTCTGTAAATTGTTGCCAGAATAGACCGACCGACCGAACCGAACCGAAAGTCTTTGACCCACAACTTCACTGAGCCAAGAAATCATTTATTTGCTGAAGGCATTCGTCTTTTCCTTTTTTATGTGTTTTTTTTTATTGTTGTTGTTGTTTCGAAATATTGGTTTCTACACCAGCTTTTAATCTCTCGGTCTGTCTGCAACAAACTGTGATAAAAAGAAACCTCGTATCTGTTTACGTTTGTGCTTTATGTTGGTACTTTTGTTGGAGTTTTTTCTTTTCTGCAGCAAACAACTGCAGACAAACGGTGCGTTAGAATTTACTCAAAAGAAAATTGTCAGAAATTTAAATCCTTAAAATTAAAATCCTAAGAAATCCTACAGATTATTAAGTGAGAACTACTAAAATTTGGAAAAAAATCCATTTGAAAAATTAGAAGAAGGACGATACAGTGCAGATGTGTAACGTTGAGAAGTAGTCATGAATATTCTGCATTCAAGGAATATTCTGCATAAGACCTTTGACCCCATATTTTACATCGAATGCTGGAAGATAATAGACATCCTGGTCGCTAGCACAATTCTGAGCAATATCCAGAAGCTAACTGCAACCAAACGATCCATTCGATCTCTTGCCAACCGCAAGTATCCGTTGTTAATGGGGAGTGTTACACCAAAAATTCCCTTTTCTTCTATAACAAGGGATTCCTAAGAATTTTCCTGCAAAGCCATAGTACGGTATCGTGTTGTCACGGTTATGAGCAATGCATGTTTCCAAGTTACAGAACAGCAAGGATTCTTTGGCCTACTCTAGCGGGTAAAACGACCACAGCTCTTTTGGCTTATGGCAAGTAATTACTGGCCACTGTATGATTGGCCGAATGTCTGAGTTACTACCTACCTTACAATTATTTCTGAATATGTTTGAATTAGAACTAAGCAGCATATCTTCCTGCAGATAATAATCCCATGTAAGGTCGGTACTTGCATCCAGAAAATGTTGCAATAGTCCGGAGTAGGCTTATCGAGAGAACTATACACGTCGACTGCAAAGTTGAAAGTTGTCTGTGCCCATAGCTCCATTCGACCTCTCGTTAACCGCAGGTATATGTTCGGTATTGTTATTTACGAATCCCTTCCTTCCTATAACGAGGGATGCAAAAGAATTTTCCTACGAAGATCGTCGAACTATTGGAGTGTCTAGTTAGTAAACAAAACAGCAGGATGCCTTCTCTGACGGGCTCTTAGCAAAAAAAAAATTAGTTTCTTTACGTTTGTTGTTACTGGCCACTGCTTGATTAGACGAATGTCTGAGTTGTGCAACTTGTAGTATCTGCTTGGACGAGGCAGTAACGTTAACGGACACAACTTTTCGTTTGAATGTGCCACTATATGGAAAAATAGATTAAGTTCGCTTCAGGTATTTTTGAAATGTATCCGAAATATGTTACTCTCGATTGTGAAAGGATTTTTCAAGGGTTCTGGCTAGTCCTAAAGAGAACCCAATTAACGAAGGTGGGATCGGTTTAACACAATGGGGGAATACGTTTGCTAAGTACAACTTCTAATAACCTGAAGAGAAAAAGGAAATATTTTCAAAATTTTGAATTTTAGTACTTTTTTTTTTCGTTGAAAAAGTACTTTTCAATATTTCTCTGCAATCATATAGTACCGTACCTTAGCGGTCATACATTAAATTTCATGCAAGAAAAGTTTTTGAGAAATAAATTTAAGTTCCTTGAGTTTTATTACCGTTTTGAAGGGGAATTTTAAATATTTATTGGTACTTTTTTTTGCATTAACTTTAAATGGTACTTTTTGTTTTTGTTTTTTTTTCTACTTTAAATTTACAAATGCAATAAATTTCTTACCTCAAGTTTATTTTGCTGTGTTTTCTTGCATTTGAATTTCCCAAAACTCACATCACTTTAAAAGTTTTTTTTTTTCTTTCCAAACTGATGTTGCATGCTACATGTTGGTAGCAAGTGGTGGTATACTACAACGTGCATATTTATGCTTGAATGCATATCTATGTATGCATGTGTACTTCAGAGAGAATTTCTTTCCTTATTTTTTTTTTTGTTACTTTTGAAGTCATCTGTCAAAATTGTAAATTGAATTATTTTTTGCTGGCAATGCATTTATGAATATTGTTTGTTGTTGTTGTTGTGGTTGTAGTTGTTGCTGTTGCTGCTATTATTGGTGTTTGCAAAATAGAACTTGAACTGCTTCAAATATGTCCAACTTTTCCATACAAAACTCTTTTACAACTTTTGGGAAGAGACAAATTCTGTTCCAATCCCTTTTGCTTTCCCTCTCTCTCTCTCAAACCTTTTCACAATGTGTGGCTGCTGCTGTGTCTTTGCCTGCGTGTATACTGTTGGAATAAGGTTTGTGCGAGTGTGTGTGTACTGGTTCTTCTTCTTATTTTTCCGTTTTTTCCCCGTTTTTGTTAAAAAGTCATCTGCCTCTGGATGTTGGGGTTTTTTACAACAAAAAACTTTCCTTTTCTCCCTTTAAAAAAGAAAAAATTTAAAAAATATATAATTTTGTTTCTTTTTGTTGTTATTGTTGTTGTAAAACAGAAAGTTTTATATTAAATACAGATGCTCTGCACTGCTCTCTCTCCCTCGCTTTCTATGTGTCTGTGTGTGTGGTTATGTAAATATTCAGAACAGTTGCTAGCAGTCACATGATGATAATACAGTTCATCTTGCTTTCGTTGTTGTAGTTTACATCCTTTTTTTGCTTTTTTGTTGTACTTTTCCTGACTGACTGATGCAAATGACGATTGTTATTGTGATGCACTCTTGACACATTCGTTTGACACTGGATTATGTGTAAACAAGAAAAGTTTTTTAAAAGAATGTGTCACAGAAGACACTCTATTTTCATGAAATAAAATATGATTGAAGAAAAACGAAACAAAAAAAAAAAAAAAAACGAAGAACGAAGGAGAAGAAGAAGAAAACTCACAGTTGAAATAAAATTTCATTCGTTTTTTGTGTTTTTGGTTTTGTAAGAGAGATTTCCAGAGGTTTACACAAATATTGTGACATACATTTGACAGGAGAATATTATTCTTCTGAAAAGAATGAAAAAATAAAATTAAAAAAAGTGTGGAAGTGGTATTGAACATCCTATCGATCCACCAAAAAGGATAAGAAAAAACATGGAAAAAATGCTTCCCCAATACGGACCAAATAAATACCAAATGTATGGTGGCACATGTACTCTAGAATGTATTGTGTTATAAGTCTTTGTGACTTTGTGTCTTATGGACTTAGTACCTTCAGTCAGGATTACAACCCTGCCTCTCACACCACACATGTTGTATGTGTGTTAATTTTTTTACCCGTTAGTGGCGTGACCAACAGTTTAACGTCGGCTTCGAAGGACAGATTTCAGAAAGTTCTTCAGAAGTACTTTCAGAGTTTTGCCAGAGGACTGCTTAGTCCACTTCTAAAGGTCTTCAATCTAAATTTTATGTGGTTTTTGTTCGCAAAGAATTAATGTTTAATGGGTCCACGAAATTCGCTTTGTTCTCATTTCTCCCTCAACGTCCACTCGTTTAATGGTCGGTATACTGATAACATTTTTCTTAGAAGAATAAGATCAAAGGCTTTCAAACCCTGTATTTTTGTACTCATTTTGCTGTTGTTTAACTCTCTCTCTCTCTTTCTCTTTAAATGCAACTGCCGTGTATTATATTTCATGCCACTTTTGTTTTTGAACACTTGCATGCCATTGTATAACTCCAGTGCATGTATTTTATTGTGTTTCCATTCACTTTTACTTTCTATAATTTGGCAAAGAAATAATTGCAACGACACCCCAGTAATACAAGAAGAAAAAGAAGAAGAGAAAAAAAAAATGAAAAAAATCAAGTCTCAACGGAAGTCAACGCCTTACTCTTAAAAGGTGGCACAAATAGTAGAAGTACATACCACTTGAGGTTTAAAAATGCTGAAAATAAGAACAAAAAATTCTTATTCTTCTTCTTATTGTTCAAAGATGTTGTTGAACAATTATGCTGATGATAATTTTATGATTACAGGCGAGAGGCCGTTAAGACTCTTGTGCACGCCCCCCTCCTCTTTCCTATTTCGAAAGGCTTAAACTTATTAAGCAAGGGGGTGTTAAAAGCATACCACACAGGAGATTTGAAGATTTATAGCACAACAATCATTTACTTGACGGATGAATGTGGTTGTTGTTGTTGTTATTGTTGTTGTTGTTGTTATTGTCGTGTTAATTGTTGTTAAAATTGCAAACATAATAGGTTTACGGTATTTAATTCTCGTGTATTGAAAACTTGGAATTTCTTATCGCTCACATAGGATTTCCTTTTATTTTTCTGTTTTCTCTCTTTCTCTCTTTCCCTATTTTACTAAATTAAAGCTTCTTACTGCCGTTTGTTAAGCTGTCGACAATAATTGTTCTCCTCTGTCTTCTCTCTCACTCTTTCTCTCTCTCTCTCTATTTTTACAGCAAGGATTACAAACTGTTTTTTTTTCTATTTTACAGTGTCTACTTCCTTTTCATTTTCTGCTACTCTCTTTAATCCCGTTTAATTGTTTTCTTTAAAATTATTTTTTCTTTTTCGTTTCGTTTTCATCTTTCTTTCTTTCTTTCTTTAGTCAGCTGGGCTGTGTTAAAAAATAGCCTCCGGAACTCATATTGAATCCTGGGGAAATGAAGTTTTTTTTTGTTTTCTCTCTTGCTTTTCCTGATTTTTTTGTGGGCTGCAGTACGTTTTTGGTATTTTTTCTTAGCCTCTAGAGTATTTCTAATTAAATCGTTTTCATAATATTTTACTGTCTCCCTTTTGCTAATTCTGTTCTTTGAATTCTTTTTGTATTTCCTTTGACCACCCCTGGAAAGGGTATTTTTCTTTCGTTTTTTTCCGTAAACATAAGTGTCGTAAGTTCGAAAGTCTAGCTGGTGGGTAATAATTGAATTGAAATGATATTTTATGGCTGATAAGTATCCTCTCAATGATGATAATTAGGAAGTTGGTGAAATGAAACATAAATATTGGAAATGGCGGATTATTTGAACGATAAAATCATCAGAGGAAACTAGTTTGGCTTTAAAATAAATCTCTCTAGTGTGGTAATCTACATATGTTTTTGAGAGTTCAGTCAAAAACATATGCCCTTTCATAGCAAATGAGGTAAACATATCGTGCAGAAATCATGCCCCATGCTATTTGGGGCAAGAAGACAATCAAAAGTTCCCTGCCTATCCGTATCCGTCCAGCCGAGCTTGGCAATGTTAAACTTTTGCCACACGATGACAATGAAGTTGAGGCTGCCAGTAAGAGAATCACAGAATATCCAGTAATGCGATGTATGTACAATGTCGCAGGTAATAAGCCTCTAAGCCCGGTTCAGTTCGGTTAACAATAGAATTTCCAGCGATATCCTAGAACCCATACAAGTGGTTCCTTACGCTTGTATTATCCGAAATTTTCTTGGGATATTCCAGGCATTCATGGACGAAAGCAGATGTCATGTCGTAAGGAACTTAATTGCAGCCATGCTCTCCAAGTAATTTGAGAGATTTTCAGAGAAAATCCTAACAACCTACAAGCATCGCGACGTCTTCAGGATGCACCTGACATCTACCTAAAAAACATTGAAGTGGTCCGGCAGCCTATTCGAAAATCAAGTGCCATAACCCTCAGCCTGCGCTGTACAGCATTTTGTAGACCCCGATCATACATACATATGTACATAATTAGCCATTACAACCCTTCAGTCAGGATTACAGCCTAGCTACTCACTCTACTCATGTTGTGTGCCTTAATTTTATACTTGACTGGCGGAACCTACAGTTTAACGTCGACTCCGAACGACAGCTTTTGAGCAACTTTTTCATGGCAGGTTTATTTACTCTCAGAGTTTTTGCCAGAAATCTGCTGAGAGGAAGTCGCCGAGGAAATATTTTTTTTTTAATATTTCGTTCGATGTCTGGCCTGGGGCTCGAACCCGAGCTTTAAGTCTAATAAGCGAACTCACTACCTACTAGACTACGGCGACTTCAAACCCCGATCGTCAGAACAAAAATCCGTAAAATAAAATCTTCTCTTGACATAATTTTAAAGAGCAATGCAATCGGCTTCAATGTGCCAATGGTTCCCCAGTATTGCAGTACATATCCACAGTCCAAGCTAGTCTAGAATTTAACAACATTGAAATTTGACGGATTGTTAAAGCCAATTAACGAATAAAATAAGACAACCACTGATAAAGGATTCTAGGTAAACATTTGCGTATATTGGGCTTACAATGGCTGTTCTTCTTAGTTATTTATTTTTAATTGCAGAGCTTACGAAAAAAATTCATTTCCTTGGTTTTTGTAAGAAACTTTTGCAATTAAACCGAATACCAACAAGAAAAAAAACCACAATTTATCTTACAACAATTAAAACAACAAGAAAGAAACAAATTAGTGTTGCAGCTAATCCAAAAAAAAGCATTTAAAAGCCTTTAAAAGCAAAAAAATATTGAAAATTTTTAATCTACCCTTACATACATAGTAACTTCTCATGTTTATTTCAGAGCTTATCTCCAGACAAACAAGTAAACACCCTGTTAAACTCGACACTGTAGGTTAAAAACAAAATACATACAAAGAACGAAAACAAAACTAAACACTCTGTAAATAATAACAATAACAAGAAGAAAAGTCCTGGAATTGTCTTTAAACATGCAAACCCTATCAAAAGATAAACAGAAACTAAAAAGCAACCAGAGAGAGAGAGAGAATTATTGTAACAAAAAAAAAAATAAAACATTTCGGCTGGAAAAAAGCAAAAAAAAAAGCAACAGAAAAAAATTGCTTCAACCACAAAGTTACGGTAAAATGGCATGACACCGACATATTTCATGAAACAATAAATGGCCGAACACAAACACACACCAGTGAAATAATTTTTCTCTCTCACACTCTTTCACACTCTCCCTCTTTTGCTTTATTAACCTTTAATTTTTCATTTTGAAGCAGTAAAAAGAGTCGTTAAATATAGAAAAATATCTCTCTTGCTAGCTCTATCTATCTCGCTCTCTCTCTCTCTCTGTCTCTCTTTGCCTTTCTTCATCTGTCTAGTTCTCTCAGTACTCACATGAATAATGAATAATGAGTGCGTATGGGGTATGGTGTGGTATGTGATACTTACTCTACCTGTTATAAATTATATGCTTTATTTCACCGTTATTTCGCCTGCCATTTCCTTTTCCGCTATGCTGGGCTACCATTCGCGCCGTCCCGACGTTTACCCCTCACCTGGGTAACGATCTTGTCGCGATGTGGGGGCTTAAGTGTACTTCGATTCACTCTGTGACCCAGGGTGAGTTGGGGTGCATGACTAAAGGTTACCCTAATATCGTGGGAAGACTCTGGTTTCGGATCGATGTCGTTCTTGATCTGTTCGAATCGTCGGAACACGTATATTTTTCTTTCATACCCCTAATCCGGAGTGTTATGCGACCCGTGCTCATCGGGTGGTTTGCAGTCAGGGGTCTAATCCGACTGTATTTTAACGGAGCCTCACTGATACCTGGGCGCCTCAGTGAGTATTAGGTTTCCTACCAAGTCCCTGTCATGCTATCGGGGGCTATGGCATGATCGACCTCCTTTCCCCCTCACTCGTGGGACTTACATGGACGAGAAAAACAATACTGACGAAATGGTATTTTTGAATGGACTGGACGCGTCCCAGCTCATTGCGCGAATCCAGGCGAGCATTGTTGACAACAACAACGAGATCGTCAGGAATTTCGCCCCAGCTGGCCTGAGGATTATGACTGTGGAGGAGGCCTTTGGTGAGGAGTCTGCTTTGGCGATCCTCACTTCTACGGAAGATATGTGCGTGGAGTCAGACTCTGTCTCCCCACTATCGGATGAAGACGGTGACAATACGGTCATCGAAAGGTTCCCTCTCACTCGTATCCAAATTGCCACTGGGAGCAATGAGGTGGTGACATCCCCTTTAAGGAACCCACTTGTCAGACGGGATGCTTCTGACCCACTAGTACGATCATCTACTGATCCGGACTGCATGGGTGGGGGTGGCTCGTCTGACAAGGGGGGTAGAACTGGGCGGAAACGTTCCGCTATGTATAAGGAGAGGAATTCATATCGTAGGGCTTGCACTGTCTTGAGAAGATTTGCAAGCTGTGATGTGGATTCCCTCTCTGTTAAGGAACAGAGGATGCTGGCTCGACACAGAGGCACTGTTCTGCGGTATGAGAAAAAATACCCAGACAGTGCCCTCTCACGGGTCGCTGACTCTGATGGACCCTTGAGTGTGGACGAGAGCGTAGAGCCAACTGCTTCTACCTCTCAAGCCGCATGCAAGGGGCACAAAGGTTATACACCCTTACTCCCAGCTGGAGCAAAGAAGACCACCCGGGTTTTCAATCCTTCGGTGAAGAGAAAGGGTGGTGGTGTTACTCCTTCAAGGGATGGTGGAAAGGAGGTAGAAGCTACCGCCAATCCTTTATCCCAAAAGGAGGATGTAAGGTTAGAGGCCAAGGAGTTGGGGGGGGTCACTTCGGCGGATAGGTCTTCTGTGCAGGTTTCTCGCAAGGGAGATCGCATGAAGAGGAACAGGTCTGACGAGGTGCCTTCCTCTAGCTCCAAGCGTCCCAGGAAACAAGGGAGCCTAGGAACTAACCCTTCCCTTCAGCTGGCTTTCATCGACAGGTCGGATTTGGATGGTAAAATCTCTCCTGAAAGATGGAATCTAGTTGAAGAACGGCTCATTGAGTTCATAGCTGAGGAGAGTTGTGATGGCAGGAATGCTCGCATATCTTCTATTGGTTGGTCCAGGGGTATCAAGGTAGTCGACTGTGAAAACGAGGGAACTGTAAAGTTCCTTGTGGAATCAGTGAAGCGCCTTGGCGAACTCTGGCCCGGTGCGCGCTTGGAGGTGGTCCCTCAATCCGGCCTCCCTCTACGTCCAATAGTGACGGTATGGATCCCGCCTACTTTTAGGCGTGTGAGTATCATACCAAAACTTATTGGGAAGCAAAACGATGGATTGAACACCAGTACATGGGCAGTTGTTAACTCCCTGGCTGGTGAAGGTAAGAAGGGCTGCGATCTTCGGATCGCTATTGATCAGACCTCACTTCAGAGGCTAAGGGCAAGGGGTGGCGTGGTGTTGTGTGGGATGGCAAACCTAAAGTTCCGTCATCGGGAAATAAGGGGTGCCTAGGAACCCAGAGGAGGCTGAAAGTGGTGCAGATTAATCTGCATCACTGCGAAGCTGCCTCACACAACCTACTAACCACCCTACGCCGCCTTGAAGTTGACATCGCTCTTATCCAGGAACCTTGGATCCTTAGGGATAGGATCCTGGGTTTGAGCGATCCTGATTATAGGTTACTTGTTCCTAGAACAAGCGAGAAGGTAAGAACCTGTATATTAGCTAGGGGTAGCTTAGACTTGTTAATCACTCCTTCCTTTTGTACAGGTGACGTAACGACTGTGGCGTACAAAGATGACCTTGGGATCGAGTTGATGCTGTCATCTGTGTACATGCCGTACGAGGCTGCATCCCCACCTGATGACTTAATTGGACGACTGGTGGAGCATGCGGAGAGGACAAGATGTCGCCTTGTCCTGGGTTGCGATGCCAATGCTCATCACACCCAATGGGGCAGTGCTGACATAAATACTAGGGGTGAGTCGATTTTGAATTTTATTATTCTTAATAGGCTCAACATTTGCAACGTTGGCAACACGCCAACGTTTAGAAACCGTGTTAGGGAGACTGTAATTGACATTACGCTCTCTAACATGGACAGGTCTATGATTGAGGACTGGAGGGTTTCAGATGAGTGTTCTTTCTCTGATCACCAATTGATATCCTTCAGTATTAATCTATCAGGTGGCTTTAACAAGCCTTTTAGAAATCCAAGAAGAACCGACTGGATCAGATATGAGATGGCTGTGGAGGAGGAACTTAAGACCCTCAGGGGTCGTTCCACTCCTAGCGTCAATGATCGAGTTGGGTCTTTGACGGATATTTTGTTGTCTTGTTATAGAGATGCTTGTCCTCTCACTTACCCGGGTAAGAGGAACCAGCCAGTCTGGTGGAATGCGGAACTCCGTAGACTCCGCTGTTGTACCAGGAAACTCTTTAATAAGGCTAGGAAGTCGGGCAGGGAAGTTGACTGGTCTGCATATAAGGCCAGTTTTAATGAGTATAAAAGGGAAATAAAGCGCTCAAAGAGAACCACCTGGATGAGTTTCTGCACGAGTATCGAGAATGTTTCCGATGTGGCTCGTTTCCGTAGGATGCTGTCTAAGGACCCCAAAATCCTAGGCTTCATCCAAAAGAACGATGGCGCGTGGACAGCCTCGAGAAAAGAAACCCTAGAGGTTCTGCTGAGTACTCATTTTCCCAATTGTGTGGATCCAGAAAGCTATCCGTCGGGGGTAGCGGATCCCTTCTGTGATGCTGGCTTGATGCCCGATTTGGAGGATATCATTAACAGAGACAAGGTGAAATGGGCGATAAATAGTTTTGAGCCCTTTAAGTCGCCTGGTCCGGATGGTATCTTTCCGGCTCTGCTTCAGCGTGCTGGTGATATATTACACGAATGTCTGGTGGACGTGTATAGAGACTGTCTCCGACGGTGTGATATACCTGATGGTTGGAAAGATGTGCTCGTGGTGTTTATACCAAAGGCTGGTAAACCCAGTCACATCGGCCCGAAGGATTATAGACCGATATCCCTCTCATCCTTTCTTTTGAAAGCCTTGGAGAGACTTATCGATCTACATTTGAGGTCAAACATGGACCGGTCTCTGTTGAGTGGGTCGCAACATGCTTACATTAAGGGTAAGTCGGTTGAGACCGCTCTTCATGATGTGACAGGTTTTGTTGAGACGAATCTGGCTAGGGGTGAGTACACACTGTCGGCTTTCCTTGATATAGAGGGGGCCTTCAATAATGTCACCACTTCTTCTATTGAGAATTCACTGAGGGATATACATGCCCCAGATTTTCTGGTGCGGTTTATCATCCACATGTTGGGTAATAGACTAATCCGATCGAATCTGGGTGGATGTTCTATCGTAAAGCGTGCGACCAGGGGTACACCGCAGGGGGGTGTCCTATCCCCTCTCTTGTGGCTCCTGGTTGCTAATGTTGGTCTGAGGCTTCTAGAGAGTAGGGGCTTTAGGGTTGTGGCATATGCCGATGATGTGGCTATTCTGGTGGGTGGAAAGTTTCTACCGACGCTGGGGGAACTGATGGAGTCTGCTCTTGGAATTTTATCCTCTTGGGCTACGAACTGTGGCCTGGGTATAAATCCGGATAAGACGGACCTCGTCCTGTTCTCGCGTAGGTACAAAGTTGAACCCTTCAGGTTGCCGAGGTTAGCTGGTAGGGAGCTTCCGTTGTCTTCTGAGGTCAAGTACTTGGGTGTTGTCCTGGACAGCAAGCTGAACTGGAAACGAAACACCGAGGAAAGAATGAAGAAGGGACTGAATGCCTTCTACCAGTGTAGGAACTCCATAGGTAAGAGCTGGGGTCTTCCGCCTAGGGCCATTCGCTGGATATATCTGGCGATTGTTAGACCGGTTATTACCTATGGCTGCGTTGTTTGGTGGTGTGCCTTAGATAAGAGTTTTCAGCGGAAAATCTTGGATAAGGTTCAGCGGATTGTTTCCTTGAGTATCACTGGAGTGAGGAAGAGTTGCCCTCAGGCTGCTCTTGACACTATGCTCTGCCTGACTCCGCTTGATTTATATGTCAAGCGGTGTGCAGCGCGCTGTGCCATTCGTCTGAGGGAATCGGGCTGCTGGAAACAGCGCTCGACAGGTCACTCCAGAGTTCTGAATGTCATCTTTCCTGACGGGAGATATCGACTTTCGGAAAAAGCCACCGATTATGTTGTGCCTGAGGCTATGTTCCTGCCCGGTTTAAGGATACTTATACCGGAAAGGGCACAATGGAATGGTGGGGTACTCCAGGGACAGAGAGGTATACCCATCTTCACAGATGGGTCTAAGTTAGGTGGATGTACAGGTGCTGGGGTTTTCTGTAGGGAACTCGGTCTTGAACTCCACTTTAGGTTGAACGATGACTGCAGCGTTTTCCAGGCGGAGATTTTCGCAATCTTGAAAGCTATTGAGGCCATAGCTGGTGGCCCAGCTTCAGATTCGGAATCTTACGTGATCTTCGTTGACAGTCAGGCTGCCCTTAGGGCCATTGAGTCGGTCTGGTGCAAATCACGGCTCGTTCGCAAGTGCAAGGAGTCGTTGAGGTCCTTTGGACTAGACCGTATCCGTCTCTGCTGGGTTCCGGGTCATAGCGGAATACTGGGCAATGAGACGGCGGATGCCCTCGCTAGGTTAGGTTCGCTCTCTGGGAGCGATTTAATAGTTGGTCCTGACCCCCCGGTCTGCCACCTCTACGGTCTCATCAATAGATGGGTCGGGGAGGAAGAGCAAAGACGTTGGGGGAACGGATCGGGTTGTTTTGTCTCTAGATGTCTATGGCCTGCTGTGGACAGTAAGAGAACAGGTAGGCTGCTGGGCTTGGATAAGGCCAGCTTAAGGTTAGTTGTCGGGTTTATCACAGGGCACTGCGAGATTAGGTCGCTGACGGGGATCTGGAACAGATCCCAGCCGGACTATTGCAGGGCATGTTGCGATGAGGAGGAGTTGGAGACTATCGAACATCTCCTCTGTAACTGCCCAGCCCTTGGTAGGTTGAGGCTGAGGACCTTTGGCAGGGCCTTCTTTGAGAGTTTGAACTCTGCGTCGAGAGCCGACATCAAGGCTCTCCACAGATTCATTAGTGGCTTAGGCTGGTTGAGGGGCGCTAGGGCTTCATCAGGATAGTCGCGCTCTCCCTTCTTTGTTGGGTCTATGTTACCCCTCCGCTTCCCATTCTCCCTTTCCTATCTCCTCTCCTTTATATCCTATTCCCTCTCGTATCCTTCCTCTTTAAGGACGTTGTACAATGGGTCAATTCGACCTCCGGGTACTGTACTTGTCTTAATTGACAAGTGCACGTCCTCTAACCTAACCTAACCTAACCTTCCTTTTCCGCTATGCTGGGCTACCATTCACCAAAAAAAAAACGCAAATAAATGGCAGCTCGTTAATGTGACTAATACGCGTAATAACAATTAATTCCCGAACATATTTATTTACTTTGTATGTATGTATGTATGTATGTGTGAGTGGTATTGTGTATGGCATTTGATAATATCATTACAAACACAACACAATACATTAATAAATAACAGAACCTGTGCTGTAATAAGTTAAAATTATATTTGCAGTGCAAAGTAAAGTTCTGCATCAAATTGAGCCATAAAATTATGCCGGAAAAAAAACTGCTTCTGCCCGGCACTAAATTGCTCGTTTAACTCTGGGAAAAAAGGGGAGAAAACCCCCGGTTTTAAAATTAGGGACTCAGTAGCTGCCACTAAGCAGAATATATGGACAATTTGACAATAAAACGAGTCGAATATCGGTTACTCGACTTCTTTCGGGATTGAGAGCCTCCAATACCGTGGATGACATAATAATTTCTCGAGTGAGTTCAGAATGTCCCCATAAGTGACTGCATAGAAATCTTCATAAATGGTGTGAGTGGTGTCAGCTTTTCAAAGCTGGCGAATAAGACTCGCTATGGTTACCAGATCACTGTATAGTCTTTGAAGTGAAATTGTCAAACATACGCACTGTGGATGTTAATATCGTTGGGAAAATTATTTCCAGTTTGGTTTGAGGGTACTAAGATCAAATATGACTACCTCTTGTAATATCTGCGAATGCCACAAGACTGTCAACGAGATGGCAAAGCGTTACAATTTTCGTATCGTATAAGTACCGGGGCATAGTGGTATTTCGTTAAACTGTACATCAGATGTATTGGTTAGATTTGGCACAATCATCTAACTTTCCAATGTGTTCTCTGCATTGAGAAACTCATGGAGAACCGACAAGCTTCTGATTGATAATGCCGTAGTAGATTTCGTTAAGGCCGCTTTGGCAGCTTCGGATAAGAGCAAGAATCTACAAAAGTCTGCCCAATCCCCAGGGAATCACACTTGCTTGAGTTGTCCGAGCCATTACTGGGCGTTCCATTCTGAATAGTTTTGCAAGACTTATTGTTCTTGACATCTGCTAAAGCTGGATAGGCGAGAAATAGGACAGAAACTGTTCTTCTGCTATTTGGTCCATACCCTACGTTATGTCATATCAGAAGGAATCACAACTGGGCCTCTACTATATATGTAGATGCTGTCACTGATCTATCAAGAATGCACATTGGCTGTCTAAATAACTTCATTAAAAGATTCGTTTGATTCTTGAAATGAATAAAATCATGCGACGTACTGATGTCATCCATAGAGCTGTTGTCCTCTATGCAGATAACAATTCTTTCACTGCGGTTCAGGCCTCCAAAATGGAAGTCCACATTACAGTTCAGCCTCTATGAACAGTTGCACCTTGCTTCTCCAACAATTTGCATTACTCTACTGAATTTATTTTTCATCTTAATGTGCCTTAAATAGGTCAGCTTCAAATCCAAACCATGTCCGAGACATTTGATTGATTGCTTATATAATAAAGTTGTTTACATGCATTGTTGTCTCGATTGAGATATTTTCGCCTGGTCTTCTTACACATCAGAACAGCATCACAAACAATACAAAAAATTAAAACAATAACAATAACAATTCAACAGTAAAAGTTCTAGAAGTTGCCAAACTGCAAACAAACCTTTCAAGAATAAACTTTACAAGCATAAATCTTATATATAAAAATGAATGTGTGTTTGATTGTATGTTTGTATGTTTGAAGTTTATAGACGATTAAACGGCTGAACCGATTTTCTTGAAGTTTTCACAGTATCTTCCTGTATGTCTGGAAGGAGTTATAGGCTACTTTTTATGTTGATATTCCAAATGAGCGAGGGGCCATGCCCACGTATGCTACATACTACATACTTAATATTTAATTGCATTTGAAATATATTACTCATACGCATAGTAGTTACCCCTACAAGTATGCTATCTGTGATTCTTGATGTATAAAACCAAAGAAAATAAAGTGTAAAGAACGACGCGGGGGGAAAGATAGAAGGGAAAGAAAAAAATTTTGTAACCAACATTTGTGAAAAAATTCACCAAATAAGAAAAAATATAACCAAAATTAAATTCGTAGACTTTTGTTTTATTTATTTTTTTTTTCAAGTTTAAATTATCTATATATATAAAAATGAATGTACTTTATGGAATCGTAAACTATGCATTTAATCTTTAGCAAAGTTGTTGCGCATGAGCCGACGAAGGTTTCTAAGTTGGTATAACCAATTTCCGACAGGTGGCGCCACTGAAAATTCTTCGAAATTAATTAAATCGTAAACTGTGCATTTGATCCTGTGTTGAAAATAAAAGAAAAGAAAAGAGCATTACTAGCCTCAGAATCAGCATTGAGACTGAAAAATCTTCGAGTGCATGCCGCACAGATCCGTTCGCATGAATCACTTGATCGAATGCGTACTACTCAGGCCCGTTCGTCTGAATCATCTGGACAACGGGAAACAAAATCAATAAAATGATTCAAACTTAATTGGATATTTGTCTAATGTCTTTCCTTCAAATTTATTTTAGTTTGTAGTGCAGCAAAGCGCGCAGGGTACAGCTAGTCTTAAATAATTAAAACATAATTTAAGGCATAACAATTTGTTTATTTCATAACACACTAAATTATCATCATATTTTATATTTCGCGACATGGTAAATAAAATTTCTTTAGTTTTTTATTACAAAAATTTTTCTCAACACAAAACTTCATAAATTATCTGCAGTGAACAAAAAAGAGCAAAAAGAAAAGAATAGAAAACTAAAGGTTGAAATTGCAATAAAAAAAGTGCAAAAAGAAAACGAAAAACTTTTTTTCATTCGCTGACAATTTCCATTTAAACTGGTTTTTCGCATGCGATTAACACACACACTGACAACAACTATGAAACTAGAAATAGCCCAGCAAACATTTAAAACTACAAGGGAAGTGAACTTTTTGGTAGAAGAGTAACAATTTCGAAATTTAAATCAAGTTGAGGATTTCAAGACCTAAAACCTTAAAGTCTGGCTTTGGAAAAAATTAATTTTTTTTCTTCAAAATTTCATAGGTTTGTTGGTCTTTATTTCAAGGCAGAGTCTGTGAGAACGTTATACATGTTCCATGTGCCGTTATGTTGCTTGTAAATCTTATTCATTTTCAACGTTTTTCGTTGTTGTTGTTTTGCTTTCTATCATTTGAAGTTTAATAGAAAATCGGTTGTGAATATTTTAATAGTTCTTAAGAAAATTTATGTTTTTTAACAAATATTGACTGAACATGAAATTCTACAGCTGAACAGTGCATACCAAAAGTAAATGGAGCGAGCAGAGTCTATAAAACAGCATGGACTGTTGTGTTCTGCACTGTACTGTGCTATCGATAGAAATTGTTGAGCAAAATGTTCAATATTTTCTTTCTTTTTTTTGTGTTCTTCTTCAATACAAATGCAAATATTTTCCTTTAGAGCTCCCTCTTTTTCTATCTCTCTCTCTCTTTAACGCTCTTCCGTTATACAATAACGGCATCATGAATGTTTAAACGGTTCTACAATATATTACTAGAGCATGTGTTGTTAGCAAAAGCTGTATTTATTTTGTTATATGCAACGATGTGTGTGTGTGTGTGTGGCAATATCGTGTCATCGTCAGCGTCATCATCATTATCGGGCAAACAATAATTTGTTGAACAAGCTGGCAAACAGCATAAATTATTGGAGGAACACATACAAGCTGTAGCACCAGGAGTATGGATAACATACATAGATGAAAAACACACACACACATACGATATCAGAAAAAAATATGATAATTTAAGGGAAAATTTATGAGGATAATAGCGCTGCTAAGCTAAGGAAAAAGCTTTATTTATGCGCTTTAAACTGAATTTCAATTTAGTTTTTGCTTCGAAGCAAAAAAGACACTGGCATAGTGAACACTCAAAAGGCAAACATATATAGACTGAGCAATCGATTACAAACACGACTATAATATTTAGTTTAATAAAATTGCAATGAAAAGTTTCTCAAAAACTGTAGATCCTGCCGCTCATGAATAAAATTAACACACACAACATGAGTGGTGTGAGCAGCAAGGTTGTAATCCTGACTAAAAGGTTGTAATAACCACTAAGTAAGTAACATAACTATGATCGATTGCCTCTACGAACGAAAAAAAAGAAAATTTGTATCCTTTTTACATCATTCCTTTCTTTATATCGTTTTTAACACACTTTTTTTAAAATTCTTGTGTTATTTTTTTTTTATTATTTTTCCTTTTTTCCGTTTTCTCCTGTGTATGTACATATGTGTATGTGCCCATTAATTAATATCTTTTAACTGGTTTCGTGCAATTTCACTTGCTGCAACATCTTGTTGTCAACCGCATAAACAAAGTGTCATTTACACACAAACAAAACAAGCATTTTGGGACAGCGGTTTATGTCTTTGCTTCATTTACCACCACACTGCAATGACTTAAACACTAGCCTGAGTACTACAACTACTAACGCTACTACTACTGCTACAGAAATAAATGCTGTGTATATGTATACGTATGTGTGTGTGTTTTAAGAACATTTTTTTTCTACCAAACAATGATTCATTATGACAGTGACCATAATTCTCTCGTTAAATGTCCCCAACAGAACGAAAAAAAACTGTAGAGTGTCACATATAACTGCAGCCAGTGACCACTAAATTAAAGAAGAAAAAGAACATAACAACAATAACAATACAGCGGCATTAAAAAGTAAAAACAAACAAAAATAATTTGTTGTATACACAGGATTATTTATAATTTAGTGTACAGCAGCAAATTTTGTTGTGGCCAGTAGAAGGCACACACACACACGGGCACAGACAAATTATAAGAGTTTTTTAAGTGAATTATTTTTCACTTTTAAATATAGGGCACACATTCAAGCATACTCTAGCAGATGTACGAGTAGTGGTTAAAAATGCTGCAGTCATTAAAAATTATTATGATTTCATTATGCAAAGAGAGAGAGAGAGAGAGAGGGAGAGTGAAAAATTTTTTAATTTTTTGCTTTTCTGAAAAGAATTAAAATTCCTTTTTAAGGAAGCCCATACTCTTTTGTTATGCCTTCAGTCAGTTTTAATGTAATTTTTGATCAAAGACGCAAGTATTTTCATACATGAATGGTAGTTTCCGTTTTCCGGTTTCCTTTAATTATGCAGTCAGTATTTTGCAATTATAATCCAATACTTACGTACACCCTCAACACATTAACACACTTACACAATACAAACAACAATTACAATAATAATGATGGCAGCAACAACAATGGCAGCAACAATGAAAAAAAACGGGATTTTCCTGTAAGATTTCTGCGTTGTGTCAAGTGTATACACAAGGAAATCTATTTATATACGTACACACACTCACATACCACATCAATGCCACACCGCAAACAAACAACTCAATATGCCAGGCAGACATTTAACAACACAATAACATGATTAACAACAACACCAACAACAAAAAGGAATGAAAGAAAAAAAAGAGCACAAAGAGGCATACAAACGAAAAATAAAAAAATAATAAAAAATACAAGAGAAACCAATCAAACATGACACAAAATAAATAAAAATAAAACGTTAAATACATACAAATGATTTAATTCCGGCTCTCCCAATCCCTCCGCCTTTCTCTTTCTCTCCCATTTTCAATTTCTCACACACTCTTTTACTCCTTGCTCATCCACTTAACAGAAGATACGCATTATAAAAGCAAAACATAATGTTTTATGGAAATTTCTTTACACACACACACTGTTTTCCCTCCCCCTTCCTCTTCCCCTTCTTCAATGCAAAAGCTTAAATTCTATAACAAAAAACAACAATAACAACAACAAGAAAGCGAATAAATCCACTTTCTCTCGCCCACTCAATGAATATCTTTCAAACACGTGCGAACGTATTTGCTTGTGTGTATATGTATACATGTATGGGTCTGTGTACGTATGTATATTTTATGCATTCAATCATCAACCGTCAGCCATCATAATTATTATCGTCATCTGCATAATCATCATCATCGTCAAGGCCAGGCCTACTTCGTCATCGTTATTACTCGTTATTATTCGCATTATTGTATGAATGCTTATTAAATATGAATGTAGTGTATATACACACACTACAGTACTGAGTAGAGTAGAGTGCGAAAGAAAGAGAAGAAAACTGTTTGAATATTGTATACGATGATGATTACACAGTCGTGGGCAGAATATTGAAATAATTTTTTTTTTTTTAAATTTTTTCCTTCGTTTACTTTTTATTTCTTTTGCGAAACTCATGCAATAATTAAAGTGTTTTAAATCAAAAAAGAAACAATAACACTGGGCTACAAAAAAAAAAGAAAGAAAGAAAATTTAAAAGAAAAACAAAACATATTATTTGAACACAACAAATTACACGATTTCATCTCTGTTTTGGCAAAGGAGAACAATTTCAGTTTTTAATATCAACAATGAGGGTATAAAGACACATGATGGAAGTATTTCTATTTAAGCGTATAGAGGGTCCTTTTTAAGAGCATCCTATCTTAAAATTTGAACAACAAAAAAAGGAAAACATTTCTTATTGGTTTAAGGGATGATGTGGGGAATATGTCATCGTTCAAATCTCCGCCACGGCTTTCCCTGAATGAAGTGCAATGGAAAGGTTAATTTTTCGTAATTCTGGCGCAGAAATTAGGCTAAATTTGACCAATGCCATAGGTTTTGTTGGATTTCAGAACCTCTGTGGTTTGTGTGACTTATTCGCATAGACCGGCGTCTTAAGCAAATCCTACAAGAAAGGGTATCGCAAAGGGAAATCGCACGATCTTGGTGGCCAGTTTGCATCTCCTCTACCTGCGATGGCCATACTTCTAAATTGCTCGTGCAGAATACCCAACGTGGCAAGAGATGTGTGGCACGTAGCTCGGTCCATGCCAAGACATGACCTTAGTATCCAGATCATTCAATTTAGGCAAAAAGAAGTCTAGACGTTGAATGTGATGGTATAGTTAACGATGAGTGAGGACCGATGACGCCACAAACGCAAAATCCACCCCATACTGTGTGTTGTTCCAGAGACCTCTCAGCGAGCACACGTTATTGTCAATGGTCATCCATAGTGATTTGGCAAAACAGATTAAATAAACGACAACTAATTTGGCAGATGTAGCTTCAACATGGTGGCCGCCATCATCTATCAGAGTGCGGAAGTCCCCGTTGGAAGTCCTTATAGATAAGACCAGTGTAACCTGTTGAGATACCCCAGAGAATCCTTTTTTCTATTAACCATCGGAATAGCGTGATAAAGTCACTAAGAGTCACTAATTTTCTCCCTATAGATCAGGAAATTAGTTAGACTACATTTCTGAAAACCAAATGATTCTGGCATGATTTTCCATAAAAAAAAGTCAATTGAGGTTCACAGTACTCTTATCCGCCCATAACTTATTTGTGGTTTTGTCTTGTCCGGCCAGTTCACTTGCTCTACAGTTTTCTGGTATACCACTTACTTAATTGGTCATTATAACCCCTTTAGTCAGAATTACATTCTAGCTTCTCCCACCACCCATGTTGTGTATGTTAATTCTATCCATGAGTGGCGAGATCTACTATTTAATGTCGATTTCGAATGGCAGATTTAGGGCTCTTTTCGTAGTAATTTCATTTACTCTCTGAGTTTTTGCCAGAGGACTGAATTTCGAAGCTTCTGAGCTGGGACTTGAACCACGGGTTCTCATAACAAGCCAATACGCTGCCTACTGGACTAAGGCGACTTTAAATGCTTCAGCTGCATAAAGCAAACAAAGAAAAACCAGGTAAAGACAGTTTTCACAATCGCTTTTAAAGGCCAAAAATACGAAAAATATGTTTGCCATGCAAAATATTCAAGACACAAACCATTTTGAAAATATATGACATTTGTAATATTATACATTATAAGCTCTAGAAAAAAAGTCAACAAATTGTCATTTACATTTCAGATTTCCTTTTTCAATTTGTTCTTCAAAATTCCAAACGTTTTAAAAGCATTTCCTTGTATTATTTTTGTTACTTCATCAAATCCGTGATTACCTTTTGTCAAATGACAACAAAATTGTATTCTTTTTATCACATTATTTCACTATAATTTCCATTATTCCACTTTTTTCTTCTGTTTTTCATCCTCACTGTACACAAGCGTGTGTGCATGTGCGTGTCTGGGTTTGTGTTTAGTTTTGCAAACGAAATTTTTATGCAGATGACTGTGACAATGTTTGATGATTTATTCATGCATGATTGACATTTATATTGTATACAAAACATGTTTTAATAGGCTATACACACTATAAACAGCAACAACAACAACAACAAACAAACAACAGCAACAGGAAAAAAATAAATACCAACACATGCATATCCATCAAATACAAACAAGCACTATTACTCACTCTTACTCACTTGCATCATTCGCTCTATCTCTCTGTCTACCTCTGTTACAAAAACAGTTATTCTAATTCATACTCAAACACAAAGAGACAACACACACACACTACTCTGCCGCAAATACACAATGCATTGTTAATAATACGAATACACAGGCACACACACACACAATAACACAACAATAACTTGACAGTCTGTCTGTTTATACATTTGTATGCATAACAGATTCATCACGATTTTTTTTTTTACTCACACACACACACATATACAAACACTCTTATTGTTGAACTCTAATGCTTATTCTCTTATATTTATAATGGGATAGATACACATACATGTGTACATCCATAAGTATGTATTGTATGTGTGATCGTATTTTGTTTTTTGTTTTCATTTTCCTTTTTATTATTATTTGAAATGATGATTATTCTTTTGTGTTATTTTTTTTTTTTTTTAATTTTTTATTCAATTTTTTTCTCTCTTTTATGACTCTCTAATACAACGAACATGATTTATTGATGGAAATCTCTTTCTCTAACAGAACGAATGATAGAAAAATTATGTGAATGACTATATAATGGATAGAATGTTTTGATATTTAATTGAATAAATATTCAATGAAATAAATTAGCAATTCTGATAGAAAAATATTTACAAAAACAAATAAAAAAATACACTGTAAATACTTAAATAAATTTGTAAATTTCTTGGATTCTTTAAATTATGAATTGTGGTTGGGGTATTAAAAATTTAGTTTGGCTTTGGTGTTTAGTTTTATAGGTAATACTTTACTGACTTTTAGGCTAACTTACTTACTTACTTAATTGGTCATTACAATCCTTCCTTCCAATCATGATTACTACCTCGCTTCTCAAGCCAACCATGTTGTGTGTGTTAAGTGGCAGGACCCACAGTTTAATATCAACTTTGTACGACAGATTTTTAAGAAACTTTTCAAATCCTTTGATATCTTTTGAAAAGATTAAAATTCTATTAAAATATTGCCATAAATAAATATAAATAGGCCTCCATTTGAAGAAATATTTCTTTTTTAACTGAATCTTTCAGTAGCAAATCCGTCCGGCATGGTGCTTTTTCTGTTCAGAATATTTTGAAATGATTTAAAGTGTTCGAAACTGCATTTATCCCCATATGGTTGGTTAGCATCTTGAAATGTTTTCAACAAATTGTATCTATTATTTGTACTCTCTCTCTCTCTCTCTGTGTTTTAATATAAAAAAGAAAAAAAATGTTAAAAGAAAACCCTGCCATAAAACAAAAATAAATTGTTTTCGTATTCAATAAACATTAATAATGACAACATTTAAGGCTGAATGTATGTGTGTGGGTGTGTGATAAAAATAAAAAATCAATAAAAACAATACAAAAACAAATCGATGATATTCAACAGATTTTTCCAAAACTGATAAATTTCAACGCATTTATTTTAATGCTCTCTACTCTCTGTAGCCGATTCAATTCGACTCTCTCTCTCTCTCATCATATAGCAAATGATGCCAATTCCTTCCTTTCACTTGTTATTCTTATACCAACTAATGCTATAACAAATACAACAACAACAATAATAATATTAATAGCAATATAAATAATACAACACAACATAAGCTGTAAATTTGTAAACACATAAATGAACGTTACGCATACATACACGCCATCAAAAAGAGATTTTTATTCTACACATAAATATCAGAAATATTGGCATCGTTATATGGCTACATGTAGGTGTGTATGTTGCATGTATTTGTAAGAGAATAAAAGTATGCAAATAAATAATAAAAATGCCCCATATACACACATACACACACATGTATACAAGCACTGTGTAAAAGATATTTTTCATTTCTATCAACGCCAGTATTTGTTTGCTGCCTACTGACTCTCTTGTTTTTTTTTTTCGCAAATAACTGTGTGTGTTTTTTCTTTCGGGTTATTATTTTAATATTTTGAAGACACATACACACACACAAATACACATGCATTTATACATACTCCCTGTCACAGAATATCTATTAAGAGTGCGATAGAATGGCAAGAACAAATCAAAGCAAATCAAAATCAATGAGAGCCAAAACCAATACAATAAAAACCCGTTATTTGTTTTACACATAAACGTGTATGTGAGTGTGTATGAGTGTTGTAACATACAATAACGGCATAGAGAGATTATTTATAACTGATAAGCTTTATAATAATGGCAGTGTATGTTATGTTTGCTACACTTTAACAGTGGCTAACAAAAATTATTCTCTCAAAAAAATAAAAAAATTGAATTGAATTGAATTGAATTGAATCGGTTGTTTGGTTCACTAAAACTTGCGCGTGCAGTGTATGACTGTGCCTGAACATAGGCAATCATTCTTTCTGGTTTAATGTGAGCCATTTTGCTCAAAGTACAAAAGAAAGCTGGACACTAGCATAACAGATTTATGATATCGTTTCCTGTTAAGCGGTTTTAACAAGGAAACACAACGCGACCACTTTGACTTTATTGTCTAAGAAGTCTCCGTCAAGAATAGCTTAATGTTTTGGGGATACCAGCTAACCATAAACATAATGCGATTTGTTGGGGTTAGAGTTATTTTGTACAGCTACATCAAAAACGTTTATTGCATGAAAAGTTTCCTGAAGGAACAGCTACATCAGAGATCCAGCCAGGATTATGCGATTTAATGCCATTGCATTTGTTTTTGTAGTTCTACGTTAAAGTCCATATCTATGCGAATAATCTCCTAATGTTGGAGTATTTGGAAACCAGCATTTGCCTAGTTATTGGCGAGATATTATCCAATAGGTGCAATGAAGTGGACAAAAACTACCTCAAAAAGTTGAACTGTTGCAAGGTGTGATTTCAATAATGAAATAAAAATTTTAATGCAACCTAGCCATGGTCAACGTTTAATACAGCCTGGCTTAGCTTATATTTCACACGATATTAATTCTCAGGACTATAATGGCACAGTATTTTAAAGACTTAAAAGGCATAGTGAGTCCTGAGATGTGTTGTAATGCTATTATACTGCACTGTAGCTTTTGATATTTATTTTTATGATATGGAATTCTGAATATGAAATATAAATAGATTTTTAAAGAGAAGCAGAGCAGAGAGAAAAAAAAGAAAATGGCAATAAAAATATGAAGTATTTACGATGTTGTTGTATGACAATTTTGTTGTATTTATTGTTTATTTATTTTTTATTGAGACTATCACTCTCTTCATACGATTGTGACAAACAAGCGGAAGTCAATATGAATTTATTTCCATACAGGGTATGACAATAATTTATAACAACAACAGAAATTATTTTCCATGTTTTATAGCAGTTAAGATAAGTTAAGCATTTAGCATAATCAAGCATCTGTAAGAGCCCTTATAAACGCACACAATTTTAATGTCACACCCTGTATATGTACAATACATTTACGCATAAGCATAATAAAATAAAATATTACAAAAAAAGGAAAATAAAATGAAAAGAAGGGAGAATCTCGTAACTTGTCATTCATATTACAATTTAAACGCACTTACATACATACATACATACACACACATACATACATACATACACATACATTCACATGCCTCTTACACATTTAATGTAAATGTAACAGTGAATGTATGTATGTATGTGTCTGTGTGTATGTGAGTAGTAGAGTGATTGTATAACATTATTTGATAAACTCTCAACTCATGTTTCACTCATGAGTTCAAATTGAAAATATGTTGTGAGGAAATAAAATGTAAGTGAGCGTAACACGCATACACACATACTTATGCAATTTAAATATACAAAAAGAAAATCAAAGAAAACATAAGAGAAATAAGAGAAATAAGCCAATAATCATTGTTAAGATTTCATTGTTACACAAACAAACAAACAATACGAAAAAGGAGGAAAGAATGAAAGGAAAAACGAAATGTAAGAAATGACAAATGATTGAAAACTTACAGTAAAAAGAGATTAAAAAATAAAATGAAATGAAATTTAAATGAGAGACGCATTGGATTTGTTCTGTTAAATAGCACAAGTGATACAATGATGTTTTCTAGACTTTATGGTACATAAGTATGCCACAAAGCATCTCCACTCCATTCTTTAATTGTTTCCTTGCTTTGTTTCATAATATATTTGATCCAACAACGAACAGCGAAAGTCTGCGCCATTGAAAGATATGCTCAATTGAATTTGACAGGACATAGCAATACTATCTATGCACTTGATTTCCATCAGCCTGATTCGAAAATAAAATGGGGAAATCTGGACAAGCTCAATCAGCTGGCCAGGGAAAATAGTATTACCTTCTGAATTTTCCGTCATGCGGATACTAACATTACTAATTGGGCCAGAACTCGCCGCAGTGAAGTAGACCATGTTGCTGGCTTAAATCTCAGCTCAGACGTCTCGAAAAAAACGAAATATTCCTTTCAACGACTTCCTCTCGGCAGTCTTTTTGCAAAATCCTTGAGAGTAAGCGAATTGTTCAGATCCAACTTTAAACTGTACGTTCCGCCACTCATGGATAAAAGGAACACACACACACACAAACGCAATATGTGGTGTGAGAAGCTGGGTTGTAATCCTGAGTAAGTAAGTATTCTTTCCATATCATCAGTATTTACTTATGGTATCTGTCAGTAGATTAACGATTTGGCATAAGCAAGAGAATTTACCATTTGGTTGTTGGCAGAACTTATAGACTTCTTAATGATTCTTGCCTACTCATGTCTCTCTATTTCTCCAGTTCTATTCCAGTATCTCTTCTTGTTGCCGACAAAGGGTTTCTTCTCTCCGTATTTACTCTGTTACGCTGCCCTAGGCATCACGTACTCCAGTGTGTTATAGCTTTTCCAGATATCGGCTTCACTGTAGCATTACATTGTAGTCGTAACACGACTATCTGTGAGGGGCTTTTGAAAAGAAAGTACATATTTAGAAGAGATTTCTACGTTTCATTGCCATTCTCTGAAGACATTTTTAGAACAAGAAGTGCTTTCGTATAGTATTTGGATTAGTTAAACGAAAGAGGCAAACATCCAATAACTAGTTAGCTGTGATCGCTTTCACTAGAAAACAGTCAGTTGATGAGGGAAAGTGGACATCAACTCAGATTTGCTTGCACTCCATAAGTCCTGAAATTATCTTGGAAAGCATATACATATACTTACCAACAGCATGTATTAAATGCCGTATTCAAAATATTTGTAAAATATTCTACGTGAATTTCGTATTCAAGCTTTAATTTCTTTACTTTTTTTAATCATCTTCTGTTTATAGATTCTTTAATAATAAGCTGACGCTTATATTCTGTTTTAATATCACTTGTCTGATGGCGAGATTTCTCTTTGTATGCCTTAAAAACAGAATACAAATCGAAATGCACCACTACATAGAAATCCTTACGGCCATCAATCATCAAAACTTCTTCGTACGGCTGGTAATCATGCATTAACTCGTGTGGTATTTGGTGTGTGAGAGTAATTATAAAGTGAGAGAGAGAGGGGGAAATAGTTTACTAGTTAAACTATGTATGGTGACACATACATTCAAATTGTAAGGCAATCGTTACTACAGTAATCTTATATATAAAAATGAATGTGTGGTTGTTTGTATGTTTGTATGTTTGAACTTTATAGACGATTAAACGGCTGAACCGATTTTCTTGAAATTTTCACAGTATCTTTCTGTATGTCTGGAAGGAGCTATAGGCTACTTTTTATGTTGAAATTTCAAATGCGAGAGGCGCCACGCCCACATATACTACATACTTAGTATTTAATTGCATTTGAAATATATTACTCATACGCTTAGTTACCCCGACAAGTATGCAATAAAATATCTATGATTTTTTGATGCATAAAACTTAATGGAATTAGATATCACTCATACGTCACGTATGTAATTTTTCGAATGAATTTTACATCTACATATATGTATATACAAAAATGAATGTGTGCTTATTTGTTTGTGGGTTTGTTTGTTTGAAGCCTATAGATTGATGAACAATCTTATCGAGGCGACCATTATAACTGGAAAGTTTAAGGGAACTGATGTATTGCTGCCACGTATTCCTATGACCACATCGGAAATGCCATTCGATTTCAAGCACCTGCAATTTCCTATTCGCCTAGCATTTGCAATGACGATTACTAAAGCTCAAGGTCATTCCTTGCAAGTTTGTGGACTTAATCTAGAAAATCCATGTTTCTCACATGGACAGCTTTACGTCGCATGTTCGCGAGTTTTATATTTATATGTATACGCACCAGAGGGAAAAACAAAAAATATTGTGGCACTAGGCATTAGCGTTAGGCATTAGAATAAGAATTATTTATTTAAGAAGAAAAGTATATATTAAATTATAGCAAGTAAGAAATAAATAGCTCATTAATGTATAATTTTAGAATTTAAATGAAATATGTATATTGTCATCAAATGAAATTAGAATAAACCTTTAAGAAAAATTTCATAATTTAATTACTAAATAAATAATTTTTTTAATTATTATGTATTTAAATTCGATGGGGTAGCGAAGCACATCGGGTATTAGCTAGTAATACAAATAAAAGCCAAAAACGAAAATAAAGAAACGAAACGAAAGGTGTCGTTAAAAACGAATGTGTTGTAATGCAATGCAAGGCAAGCATAAATACTACTTTGTTTACGTGTCACACATACACTAACATTACACGCCATAAACTTTAAATGAAGAGAAAAACTGTACACACAACAGCTTATCTTTACTAAAAAGGAAAACAAAATCTGTTTCAATACAAAGCATTCGTATGCCATACATTTGTTGTTGGTGTTTTTGTTCTTTTGTTGCTTTTCAGTGTTCTGTTTGCAAAGAGCAAAAATAAGTCGGTAATGTGCGGAAGAAGAAAAAATAAAAACAAAAACAAAAACACGAAAATTATGTCAATAAAAAAATTATGAATGGCATGAACAAAAGCAATATAAAGTAACGAAAACTGTTATAAAATTTTGACTGAAAAAATAAAAACAACAATTACACTCACACTCGCACACACAGGCACACACACGTCTACAATTAAATAAACGAGTATAATTTTTATTGCAATACCAGCAATAATAATTACAAATAAAAACAATTTATGCGGCATGTTGACGCTTTTACAGTTAATTTTTGTGTTTTTTGACTTCTCTCCCTCTCTTCCTCTCTCTTTTTCTTTGTGGATTTTAATTCTTTGTTTTTGTTTTTTTTAAGCATGATTTTAATTGTACAGACAGTATAGTCCTGCTTTTAATTTTTTTTTTCTTTTTTGTTTTACCTTCTGTTATATGTATGTGGTTTCAGTGTTTTTTTTTTGTGTAATTGTTTGTTCTGTTGTTGCTGTTGTTTATTGTGTAAACAATAATAAAACAAAAAAAACACTTTTTTCCCCCGTTAGTGTTATAATATTTTAATGTTTTACAAGCCTGTTTTTTATTGCTATTGTTGTATTCGTTTTTTGTTTTCTGTCTGTCTCTCGCTCTCTCTTTGGTTGTTGTAAATTACTTTGCAGCCATACACACATAAACATGCAAGTTTTACTCTCGTTCACCAACACATTTACAACACTTACTAGGCTGTTGGTGTATGTTGGTTGTATGTGGTTAATGAATAAAATTTATGTCAACAAAATAAATAAAAATTTAAATGAGGCCGCTGCAATGGCAGAAAAAAATTTAAAGGAAAGGAAAGTAAATGAAATAAAAAATAAAAAAAATTTTATTTTAAATAAATTTAATGCCCCTCTTTAATGAGTTTTAATCACTCATTGAAATTAAGGCTAGGCATTTGCCTTTAAATAAATATGCAGGCATTAACAAGACGATTTAATCTTTAAAATGCTAAAGGCAAAGTGATTAAAAAAGAAATTAAAAATAATAGAAGCGAAAGTCTAAGATTTTTACTTTGAAACTGTATGGGATGTACGGCAAGCAATTCATAATTCGTAATTGTATATTTAAATTCCACATGTTGAAGAAATATTCAGGACGAAAACCATCAAAAAAAAGCAAAATGTCGGATATGTTTGTGCGCTCTAAAATTGTTTTTTCCAGCAAAATCACTCATAATTCCAACCAACGGCATGTGTGGTCAAATTCCAGTTTGGTAAGCAATTTTGCCGTATTTGGGGTTCAATGCACCCCTTACGAGTGTTTGCTGCGAAGGCATCATTGGCTTATATGTCTTTGACAATGAGGACGGTGAATGGAGGCACCTATCGCACCATGATAAGCGATTTTTTTGTATCCACTCTTTATGGTATTGATATGAACGATATTTGCTGAACATTGTGGTGCAATTTGTCACACATCTCATGTCACAACATATTTATTGCGTCAAACGTTTGATGGCCATTTAATTAGCCGAAATGTTGATGTCAATTGGCCGCCAAGAAGCTGCAATTTCACAAGGTCGTACTATTTTCTGTAGTGCGCCGTTAAAGAGAAGTGATATGCCGACAAACCAGAGACAATAGAACACTTGAAGGCCAACATTCGCGATGCCATCACCGAGGTACAACCCCCATACAGTCGAAAAAGTACATGCAAATCTAGTACTATAATAGCGACTACCGAACTTTGCCAGTTGAAGCTCCATCTGTCTAATTAACAACATGTTCAAACACTTAAAAATGTTTCATCAAAATTAGAGTTCTGTTCAGACAATGTACTGCGCATATCGCCCATTTTCCGATCGTCATAATCAATCTACCGCGAGTACTTTTTGCATTCATACGTCCACCACATGCAAATTTTACCGAGGACATAGCCGCTGTCTATAACAGCGTGCAGTAGAATCCAATGCAATCGACTTCACGTAGCTTTCAAGAACTCGTTATTTCGCAAACCAAAGCTTGGAGTTTTTTGCATCGTGACTTGGGCCTGCACTCGTATAAAACTCAACTAGCCCAGGAAATGAAGGTGAACAACCATAGACTCTAGAGCAATTGGCTCTTGATGACAATTTTCACTGGAAAATCATTTTTAGCAGTGAAACCCATTTCTGGTTGCATGGATTGGGAATTTGGTATCATACCAATCCATATATGTATATAAACTCCAAAAGCATTCACTACATCCCAAAAAAGTTACTGTGTGTTGTTGATCTGTTTTGTGTATTTGACTGGCGACATCTGTCCAATTTTCTTCCGAACGATGTTGGCCGGCTGGTTGATTACAAACCTCTTTTTGGCCTGACGGCGCTACTCACCACACACCTCATGCCATATGGAATATTCGATTTGAGGTCATGGTCATGGTGATGTAAACTGACCACCGAGATCGAACAATTTGACCCTGCGATAACGCCACGGAACACAGCAGGCCTCAAAGCCAATATTAACCGTGTCGTCGGTCAAATTGAGCCTGATTTATGTGATGGAGTCATGGAAAAATGGGGAGAAGCCATGGCGGACATTGAATCGATGGTTTATTCCACACCTAATGGATCAATAAGTCGTTCAAACGAATAAAAATGTCGATGATATATCACACACACACTCTGCTTGTTTTATTGAAATTTAATGATGAGAACGCTTAATAAAAGACCCGATAATTTGGCCGACTATCGGATATTAAAGAACATACTCAATCAGTACAAATCAACATAAAAAAATGACATCATTAAAGGCAAAAACTAAAAGTAAGTATATTTTGCTGAGCACAGTTCACATGCTTTATGATAAGCTGTTGCAAGAGCAGACAACTTTACAACCCGGAAGATCATGGATCGACTCAAAGGCATTGTAGGGGAAATACTCTACGTAAATCTGCAGTCAAACAGAACAAATTTTTTTTAAATTAATTTTTAAATCCACCATGTCATGTCTTGTAATTGATTTATTAAAATTTTATAAGTATGTGTACTGTATGGCGTATGATTAATATTTATTTTCATTTGTTTCATTATTAAATATTAAATTTCCTTACAATCGTATACAATTTCTCTTACATTTACTCATTCCTGGTTTACGTTTTGTTTTCTTACAATTGCAGAAATAAATTGCTTTCAAAGATTCGCCGAACAGCCAAAATACACGGAAGTAAATCCAGGTCAGGACGCTTTATTGACGTGCAAAGTAATCGATAAACGTGGCACATGTTCATGGCAAAAGGATAATAAGGTAAGTAAGAAGAAGAAGAAGAAGAAGAAGACAACAAAATTGTATTCTTTTTTATTGTATAATACACCGCAACATATAAGGACACACACACACACATACATATATAAAGAAAATTTATAAAGAAAGAAAAAAATTGTGAAATTAAAAGGGTCACGATTTTTCGTAGAATTTTAATGAAAAATTTAAAGCGGAAGACAAGCAGCAGTGACAACAGTAACAACAGTTGCAAATGCAGGTTACTTTAAGTTATTGTATTTGTTGTCCCTCGATTGATAACTTTATAAATAGAAAGTTAAGCAAGTTATTGTTATTCCTTGTACTTGCTGTTGCATTATTAATGGCAGGTTAATGTCGTTCTAAGAATTTCATTGGCACAGCAAAAGAGACACAAAAAAAGGACAACAATTATCTGGGGGTGGTAAAGAAAAGTAAAAGTCATCAAGAGCCAAAGCAAAAGACCCAATAGGAAATACAAACAAAGTGTAAAGAAATCATACAAAATATAGCAGCTTGAGTGCAAGTTAGCAGAAGTCATTCACGGACTACAGGTTTTCATTTTATAAGGCAACTGTATCACGCTCGAGTTGGTTGTCATATGGACACAATCGTTATACATTACTTACTCTGCAACTTGCACAAACTCGTGTACCCGCCTAATTTTACTGTAATTGCTCGTACAGATGTCTACCAAGTGTTGCATGCGGTAAGTACATTTACCCACGTATCATGGAACCATAGTTTTTATCCTAAGAAAGGTATTTGAAAAGCTAGAAGGCAAAGAAGCGATGGCCGAGTGAATGAAAACAGAAGCAAGTAAAGAGCCAGCTAAGCGACGAAACCGTAATCGTGTAATAAACCTCAGAGGAGCCTGAATACCGGCTGCCGCTACGCTTACTTGACCTACTTATTTGGTCAACAATTATAACCCTTAAGGCAGGATTACGACCTAGTTTCTCACACCATCCATGTTGTGTGTCTTAATTTCAGTCATGAGTGGCAAGGCCTACAGCATAAAGTTGACCCTGAACAACAGGTTTTTGTTCTCCTTCTCTCCATGGGTCTTCTGACAATAAATCTGCGAGTAAAACAAAAATTGTCATGAAAAGTTTTTTAAATCTGCCGTTTGGAGAGGACATTAAACAATAGGTCCTGCCACTCATAAGTAAAATTAAGACACCCAACATGGGGGTGATGTGTGAAGCTAGGTTGTAATCCTGACTAAAAGGTTGTCAGCAAGTATCTCCCAGACATTTGAGCATGCAATTTAGAGTGGCATGCCGTTTGGTTTCATACAAATGCTTTCGGTCTTACAATCATATCTGGTTACTAACATACAACCCACGTATCATCATAACCATCAATACACAATACCACATCGTTACACGTTTAAACGACTTGTACAATTAGTTCAGCTGGATTTATAAAAATAAACAGAACATTTCGCAAAAATTCTTTGGAATTCAAATACAAGAAAAATTTCTTACAACAACAACAACAATAATAATTTCAAATACTTGGAATAAGTTATTGTTGTTGTTACGCTTTTACTTCGTCTTGTAGTTATTTTAGTTTAATTTTGTTGATATTCTAATGATGATTAATGTTCTGTTACAACCACACGGGCAGAGAGAGTAACAGAGAGAGAGAGGAAGTTAGTTAGTTAGTTTGGGCACAACAACAACAATTTTGTTGATTTTAATTTAATTTTCATTCCAATTTTTTAATTTTATTTCATAATCATGATGATGATTATTGTTTCAGTTACAGTTACAGTTTAAGTTTTAGTTTTGTAAACTGTAAACTGAAAACTGGAAACTTTCAATAATTTAATACGATACGATAATCTTTGAAATTGTTTTTGTTGTTGTTTGTTGTAATAGGAAAATTTTCTCTCCACTCTCTTGCTCCTTTAGAATTTTCAAAGAAAACAATCATCAACAGGCAACAACAAATTGTAATTAAATATTCATTTAAAATACTTCCAAGAATTTCCGGAATACACGCACACACACAAACACCCCCTCATATACACATACATATACACAAAATATACGTCTTGTAATGTTAGGGTGTATAGTATTAAGGCAACTACATTTACTAGTAGCAGTAGTAGTAGCAGTAGTAGTGGTGGCAGTAGTAGTTGTAAATGTTACAAAATCCGTTTTAATAGCACATTCATTACATAAATGGATATTTCCGTTTCCTATGAACAATGTTGTCGCCCAGTTTCCTCTTTCTCTCAATACGAGAAAACTTATTTCTTCTTCTCTCTGATAAACTCAACCACAATACAAGTTTAACAAGAATTTTAATGGAAATTTGACGAAAACAATGTGGAGAGAGAGGGAGAGATAGAGAGAGAGAGAGAGAGAGAGAGATAAGACATATGAAGTAAGGGTCAATTTTTTATTTGAAGAAAATCTTAGGTTTAGGTTAGAACACGTGTCAAGTTGACCCATTGTATAAACGTCCTAAAAACTTCTTAAAGGAGACAGGATAATAGGGAAGATGGTGACAAAAAGGAAAGGAAGTAGGAAAGGGAGAATAAAGAAGCAGAGGAATAACACAGACTAACAAAACACACAAGAGATCGCGGATACATTATTGAATTCCTAGCACTTCTCAACCACCTCAAACTAATAATGAACCTATGGAGAGCCTCAAATGAAGTCCCTGCCAAAGATCTTCAACCCCAACCTACTAAGGGCTGGACAGTTACAGAGGAGGTGTTCGATAATTTCCATCTCCTCCCCATTGCAACATACCCTGCAATAGTCCAGCTGGGATCTATTCCAGATCCTTGTCAGCGATCTAATCTAGCAGTGCCCCAATAACTAACCTTAAACTGACCTTATCCAAGTCCAGAAAATCTTCATACAGAGGCTTTCAAGTTTGAGTGTGTTTTTTTGAAAGCGAATTATAAAATACGTATGTTGATTAGGCATAAGTAAGACTAGGGGGATGGCTCCTACACAAGCAGTGAACTGTAATGAAACTAGGAAAAATAGATTGTGGGAGAAATTTGGTTTTAAGCCGTTGTAAGTGTTTGGTAAAATAGGCAGAGCGTTTCATATGCCTAACCAACTAAAACTTTACAACATATAAATTCTACGTGAAGAATAATTTGCTGGGTTGCTTTATTTTCCTGAAGCGCGTTTCGTTGTAGTAGCGATTGACCAGTGATACACATGTCACATTGCAGCGATGCTCTAATGAATCCGCAAAGTTGAATACCTTACTGCCCTTAATAACAGTTTTGACTTGAGAAGCCTCTACACATAGGAAAAGTATCCGACTTCAAGCAAATACAAGGCAATTGTCTTTCATCCTCTATCGAGCATAGGATGGAATAGTAGAGAGTGTAAGGTTTGTTGAAATCAAAGCTTAGTTAAGCACACATAAAGCGATGCTTTATATTATTACCTAGAGACTTACTTAAGAGATCATTATAAAGCCTTTAGTTAGGATTACAACCTAGTTTCTCACATCGCCCATGTTGTGCGTGTCAATTTTTATACACGAGTGGTGGCACCTAAAATTTAAACTCACCTTCAAAGGACAGATTTTTGAGCAACTTTTTATGGCAATTTTATAAAAAATGTATTCAATACTAACAAGCATTATAACTTCGCAATATTCTTTTGTATCATTCCTTTAACACTTTTCAGTATTTGCGGTAGAGGCAGCTTGTCAATCAAGTTTACAAAATTAAGAGCTGATCTGGCTTGCCTTCCTTAGCTAATCCTTCTGCTTCTATTTATCATTCAGAGTGTCCTTTTTGATGTTTTGTCAGGAGTACCAGTTCCCTTATTTTCTGAATTAAAGGGACAGCTACCAGACATAGCTCTTAAGCTACCCATCGTACTTAACCTTGCCCATCGAATTCAATTGCACACTCAAATTAATATTAATCATACGCCACCTGTTACAGAAATTTAAAACATCACTCTTTAAAATGGAAAGAAATGTTGTTGTTGCACATTTAATTTAAATTTAAAAATTCTTAACAATGACCTTCTTATAGTTAAGGACTGCATCCCCTTCCTTTATTCCTGTCAAATTTTCTTTTAAAAAATTCATTCAAAATTTTAGTCGCTTAACTTGATATCTTATTCGAGAGTTTTTAACACACGTGCATACATATGTATGTATTTATGTATGTATGTGCATACCCATACATGTTTAAATGTATGTATATAATCCTATTTATAGTATTACAAAGCAACAACAACAATAGTAACAACAACACAGACAATCATATTTAACAGACATTTTGATTGTTTTGCTGTGGTCACTGATTGTAATTTATTTCAAAATGTCATGTTTGTGGTACATTTTTTTACTTGGGGTTTTTAAAAGAGAGAGAGAGAGAAAAAAACTTCTTTTTTGTTTTTTATTGTTTTTTTACAAACTAAATAAAATAAAAATAAAAACCTAAAAAATATAAAATTTATGGAAAAAAAATGTTGACATTACAAACAAAAAAAAACTTTTTTACAGAAAAACTTTACGAAACTTGTTGTTTTTTTTTTATTTTTTGTAAAAAAAAGTTCATTGTTTATTAGCTGCATCCATACACTCATGTATTCTGTATTTAAATATACAGTTAAAGAAAAAAGTCTATATACCAGCACAAGATTTTAAAATTTAAGAAAAATTTCTGATCAGCATGTTGAAACAAAGTCTCCAGGCATTGGCTGGGATTTTGGTCTTAGGATACTAACCTCATAGCTCAGTATTGACTCTGTGTTATATGCAACGTCATCTAGTTGATAGTGTTATGGCTTATTAGACTCGAGCCCGTGGTTCAGCTCCTAGCTCAGACCTGTTCCACAAAATGAAAATTAACTTTCGGGGATTTCCTCCCAGCGGTCTTCTTGCAAAAACTCTAAGAGTAAATAAAAATACTCTAAAAAAATCTGTCGCTCAGAGCCAACATTGAATAGTGGATCGTGCCGATCATGAATAAAACTAACACACACACAGTCGGGGGTTGTGTGAGAAGCTAGGTTGTGAACCTGGCTAAAGGGTTTCTCAACGATAATTAAACTCTAAATTTCAATTTCTTCTGTTATTTTACAGCCGCCAGCTTTAATTATCCTTTAAATTCATTTGAAAGCAGCCACGTTTTTACAGACGTACTGCCTATAGACTTTCCAGATTTTGGGTTGTTGTATTGGGTGCAATGATAGTTAACCGTGTCTACTTAATTTTACTCCACCACCAGCGTAGGCACTATTATGTTCGTTACCCAAGTTGTTACTCTCTAGGAAATCATGAGTCTACTCCAGGAATTATTTTTTTAATTCTTAAATTCGAAAACAACCAGGAAACAAAAATTTTAATGCTCATATGAATCCTTAGAGATTTTCTAAAAAAAAAAAGAATTCAAAACTTCCTTCCAACTCCTTTCGCATGTACGTTTGTGTTGTTTGTTGTTGTTTCTTCTGCTTGATTGGAAAAAGAAAAACGAAAATCTCTTAATTAATCTCCAGTCATTTGGTAAACATACAACATTAACTTGTCTTACAAACTTTGATCCTCTCGTAAAGGTAGATTTCAGATTTTTCATTGTCATTTGCGTAAATCCCTTCATAATCATTCGTATTTATGTCAGGGCTTTTTGGCAAAAAAAAAAAAGAAACGTTTTTTTGCTTGCTTTTTAAGCCGGTAAAATTAAATGAAATCTATGAAATATTTTGTATTCGTACTCGTTCCCGTACTCATACTCGTACTCATTCTAGATAACTTGACTGCTTTCATTGTAGTTTTGTTGTTATTTAAGCCAATAACTGTAACAATAAAGGTCAACAACTTTAGTCCCACAAGGTCTTTCTATTCTACCAGATTTTTTTTATTTTCGTTTTTGCTATAAAAACAACAACAACTACAACAAGCATACATTATATCAAAAATTTATTATACGTACAGGTTGAAAAACAAAAACAAACCAAAAATACAGAAAAACTCATACAAAGGGGGATACACAAGTACACTGAGAGAAATTTATGAAAGAGTATATGTTTTGTAGACCTTACATCGATGGCAGCTAATTTCTCTTTAGGCTGTCATGGCAAATAAACTGCAACGAACTTTTTGACGCACCTATTGCCTGATGTACGAAGGCCTATTGCCTGTTTTAAACTCTTGCCTCATAATGTGGCAAATGTCGTTAGCATCCAAATTCCTTGTTCCCATATAAAACTTTTCCCTTCTCAATTCTCATCAATTTGTGTACAAATTTTTACAAAAATTCTCTTTTTCGAATTTTTCTCACAGTGTATGTGTTATAATTCCACACCAAACTGTGTATCCAATATGTATCTGCATGCATGCATGTGTAGGAGTGTGTCCAGTATCTTATCATAAATGACATGACAACGCATGTTGCATAGATTATTAGCGGTTGCCTCAAATAATATTAAAATTGTGGTCTCCACTTCAAAATTTGTTACAAATTGTGGATTTTGAGTGCTTCGCCACTCTTGGTTTAGATACGAGGGTTGCTCTCTACTGAACTGAACTGGAGAAATATATCCGTAACTCCCGCTTTATGATTATGAACTCTTATGGAACAATATTCCAATATTGTACTTCTCGTGGTGCTGTGATTTCTTCTCGGTCATTATAACCATTTAGTCAGGACTACAACCTAGCTTCTCACATCACCCATGTTATCTGTGTCGATTTTAACGAAGAGTGGCAGGACTTACAATTTAATGTCGACTCTGAACGACAGATTTGAGAAACTTTTCTTCAAGGTTTTTGCCACAAATCTGCTGAGAGGATGGCACCAAATGAAATATGTCTTTCATATTTCATTCTATTCGAGATGTCTGAGTTGGGGTTTGAACCAGGGGCTCATGTTTAATAAGCAAACACAAACTACTAGATTATCACCTTTTTTTCAAATTATACTCGCCGTATTATTTTAATCCTTTGTTGCATTAATTGTTAATGCCTCAATTTCAAATTATGGTTTGTTGTTGTTGTTGTTCTATTCATTAATAATTTATTAACAAACAGTAGCTCTGTAGCATTATGATTGTTGTCTTCTCTTTAAACGCCCAATGCTTGAGAAGACAAATTCAAAAATATCCTTAAGCCAGAAACTTAAGACAGCTTAAAACAATAATTTCTAATGGCTTGGCAACCAGCAATATCCAGATAACTAACCATTACCAAAACAAGGCAATCGTTGCAGCAACATTTGCTAAAATGATTGCACCACCAAAGCTGCCACAGTTATTCTCAAGCAGCCAGCTAACCAGCCAGCCAACCAGCCAGCCATTGTTAGTGACAACATCATCAACACTTGCAATATTTGATGGTTAAGCTGATAGTGTTGACGATGACGATGATGTTGACAAGGACAACGATGATGCGAATGAGAATGCGGATGCGAATACAACTGGCAAATGATTATGGTTATGGTTCTGGTTATGGTGACGCTGATGAGGCTGTTAATGATACAAATTTTCTAAAACTAAAGCAAATTGAAAGTGCGGTGGATGTTGTTGTTGTTGTTGTTGGATTGTTAAACACAAGCAGTCGGCATTAAAACTTGGAAATCCAATTGCTTAAATCCGACAATTAGTGTGTAGCACACAGAGCATTTGTATTAGAGAGATGGTGCTTTGTTTATTGTTGTTGTTGTTGTTGTTGTTGTATATTATTTGTTATTGTATAGTATTGTTTCTTAATTTTTAAATTAAAGTGTATCCGGAAGGGATCCTTGATTTTTGTATGGTTGTGAGTTTTTCTTTGAGTCTCTCAAAAATATTTGACTTGTCATTGGCAGTGATGCAGTATTACCATAAACACTTAAAAAGTCTCTCCCACTCTCTTGCTTGCTCTCTCCCACTCTTTCTCTCTCTCTGTATTTATGTATGTGTCTGTGTTTGAAAAACCTCAACAATAAGAAAGTTTTTACAAAACTAACACAGTGTAACAATAACCATTTATTGTCATACAGATATGCACACAAACACATACACACGCACACTGCATTGTCTATGTAGTTAAGGGAAGAAGTCTAACTAAGAGATAAAGTCTACAGGAAACAATAGAATAAATAAACTCTCTTAAACAACACATACATACATGAACATATACAAAGAAGACAAATATATACACAAACTATACTACAAATTAGTAATTTTGAAACTTTAGCTCTGAGCACTAATTGTAATTTAATTTCCAATTAGTAAACAGACTACAATAATAATAAACACAACAACACAGCACACAATAACAACAATAACACACGTACACACATAGTTATACATAGTCATATGTACTCTTGGCAAAAGACAAAAGAACTTTAATGAGAATAACAAATACAAGCATATCTCTACCCATGGAAATTCATACACAAATATTTACACGAATACTCCCATACACACACACGTGCACAAAGTTATCAAGAAAATGGGAGAAGGGCATATAGCGAGAGAGAGAGAGAGAGAGAGGGAGAGAGAGAGAGAGAGAGTAGGAGAAAGTGTTGGAAAAGAAATTTATGCACTTGAACGGGGTATCCGAACAAGAAAAACAAATTATTAACATGTCACTTAAATACAGAGAGAGGCTTAGAGACCAAAGAGATAGCAAAAGAGTTAAGAGTATGAGGGTATATGTGTTAGAGTGTTAGTGTGTATAAGAGAGAGTTGTATAGATAAATAACACACACGCACACATACACACAAATAACAAATACAATAAACCTAATCAAAACTAAACTCAACTTTTGTAATATTTTGAGATCAAAAACAACGAAAAAGAAAAAACATCAGAATCACGCAATTGGCATTCATTTATTCCTTACATAGGCTTACAGGAAATCAATGGAGGAAAAAGTTTTTATTTCTTTAATTAGGCATTATTCTGTTAGGCATACATCAAAGCCATTCCAGAATTTCTTGCATTCCTCTCAAATACTGAAGAAGTTTGCCTCTTTCCATGGATTAAAGATTTTGAAAATTAAGAGGCGACTCAGGCCCTACAAATAATCCATTCAATAGCACCCAGTTTGGCCTTGGTTTTCTTGACTATCACTTCTCTAGTATCTGCTGTAGCTGAAGTATGGCTCGAACATGTTGTAGTTTGCTCAGAGAGCACAGTAAGAGGCCTAACGCAGATCGATGACTGTAGTTGCCGGTCAGTGGGTAATTAAACATTATTGCCTATGGATTGAATTACAGTTTAATAAGCATTGCAACAGCTATTACGATTTATCTGTGACTCTCCAGCCATTTAAATTGATCCACATTGAAAAGGATTTGAGTTGTATGCAGGTTTAGAGGTTCAAGTGATAATTACGCGGAAATGGAAATCAACCGAATAACCAATCCAACTGTTATCGAATTTAGATCTCCTCAGGTCAGGCATATGTTCACGAATATGAGAACGTGGTCTGGTTGTTACATTTCCTATGAACAACTTTACTAGTAGATTTCCTGTAGCAGGGCTATTCATAGTAATGGTAACAAAACAATACTACTTCCAGGAGGAAGTCTATTCCATTCTCAATATACGAATTTTCTCTGAGAAAATACTGGTCGCTAGCATACGGCATCCATGAATGATGATTGAATGAGACACCGTGAGGAAGAGTAAAGGTGCGACTTTCACTTGATAGTGCCAGCAGTGGCACTAAGTCATCTAAGAATACTAGAAATCCCAATCGTAAGATCTTCGCCTTAGCTACCAAATGACTCTTCGTAAAGGCATGCGTCAATGTCTTTCTTCCACGAATCCCGCTGCCACAAGGAGGCTAATGAACTGAACCAATTGGGAACATCACTCATCAACGTGTATTGCATTTGAAAGCTATCACACACATTTTTAACTACGACTCTCTCTCTCTTTCTCTCAATATATAAAGGGTGTTTTTTATAGAGGTATAGAACTTTAAGTTGCAATAAAACAACGATGGATTATTCGATTGACATGAATTTTATTTATCCGAAAGATAATCTCGTGGCATTACATTTTAAATATGATTTCTGGCATATGACCGCCACGGCTGACGCGGATGTACTCCAATCTGGACGTCCAATTTTCGATGACTTTCGAGACACGGCGAATGTTGTCTTCCATATGGTCAAGCGTTTGTGGCTTTACCGCATAGACCAATGACTTTACAGAGCCCCACAGAAAGTAGTCTAGCGGTGTTAAATCACAAGATCTTGGAGGCCAATTCACAGGTCCAAAACGTGGAATTAGGCGGTCACCAAACGTGTCTTTCAATAAATCTATTGTGGCACGAGCTGTGTGACATGTTGCGCCGTCTTGTTCAAACCACATCTCCTGGACATCATGGTTATTCAATTCTGGAATGAAAAAGTTAGTAATCATGGCTCTATACCGATCACCATTGACTGCAATGTTCTGGCCACCATCATTTTTGAAAAAGTACGGACCAATGATTTCACCAGCCCATAAAGCGCACCAAACAGTCAGTTTTTCTGGATGTAACGGTGTTTCCACATACACTTGAGGATTACCTTTACTCCAAATGGCGGCAGTTTTGTTTGTTGACGTAGCCATTCAACCAGAAGTGCGCTTCATCGTTTTTTCATCATTGCGTTTTCCGCACAGAACCATTATTTGCGAAATAAAATTGCACTATTTGCAAGCGTTGTTCAGGCGTGAGTCTATTCATGATGAATTGCCAAACCAAACTGAGAATAAATCACTTGACAGCTGTTAAATCGGTCGCCATCTTGAAAAGTAATGCCAACTTAAAGTTCTATACCTCTATAAAAAACTCCCTTTATATACATATGTATATCTGCAAAGTGTTCATATCAATAATACGTGAAAAGCCTCAATTATTGGTTTTTAAGCCTCTTTTGAAATTGTAATCCAATTTAAATCAAGCTGATGGGATTCAGTTTTTATCCGTTTGTTTTTTTTTTTGGTTTCACAACCAATTATTTATCACTGGCCCCATAAATTTGATATTGTCTGCCTGGTTTTGTTTTTTATTATTTTTTAATTCTATTTTTTGTTGTAAAACCATTTTATCAGTTGCCATTAATCTTGTAACAATTACATGACAACATGAATTCCATTTTTTCTGTTGTTGTTGCACTCTCTCTATCACTCTCTGTATGCCTAGCCTTTAACCAGCATATTTTATGCATGTTTGACTGAAGGGATTTAATAACAAAAACAACAACAACAAAAAAACGTGAAAAATATTTCTTCTTTTTTATCTGAAATTGCAACAACAGACAAGAGAATGCTTATCATCGACCATTAATTTGTTTAAAACACATTTAAATGGGTATGCCTTGGCTATTTGCAATGCAATGACAGTTGCCACAGAAGTAATAACAAAAAAATATAAAAACGCAAGCCATACGAGGGCGTTCACTAAAATTGAATGGCCTGAGGTAATGATAGTGACAGTGTAGTTAGTAGAAAATTACTTTGGGGACTACTTTGGGGATTGGTTAGCGGCTAACCTTTGCTTTCAAAGAAGGCATGGAAAATAAACGAACGAAACGATGTCAAATGTATTTATGAACATGGAAAATATTGGGCGCCATAATGTTGTCCAATGTATTAATTTTCAGGTCTGCTTACATATTTCAAGGGTTTTTTTGTGCAGCTACTTCTCTACAGAACCACAGAGATCAGTATGAACTTCTTAAGACACCACAGTGCAAAAATAATTTCATAAAAAGTAAGTGGGTTTCGATATAAGGCTTTCCTACAGGCTGGCCACTCGCTGCAATATTTTTCAAGCGCAGGTCATGGCAATACTGTTGGGGACCATGACAATAATTGCCGGATGGTGTTTCCATATAAAGACTCCTGAAGGAGCCAGAAAATTTAATTTCTTATTCTACAGTTCGTGAACGCATTTAAGCTACATTACTATGTAGGGGAACACCCCCAAAATACATCCGTGTTGTAATACCACAGTACGACAACTTCGAATACAGAGTTCTTCACAAAGGCAGACATCAGCTGCCAAGCAGGAATGTCTTCTGCCGTGAATATCATTTAAAAAGCAAGGCATTCAATTGAACCTTGGGTAGCATTTTGAGGATCTCTATACACTGACAGCTTTACGCTCAGCACGCGGGTACGCAGATATAAATAGACAATTTGAATAGAACATTGAGTAAATCAAACGATCAAACGTATCAATGCCAGCTGCTGCGTAAGCAGCTGTATGCGCAGCCATTAAGTTACAAATTTTCAAGCCGAACATAAAGTCTTCTCTGGCAAAGGCTCTTGGAATAGATACAATTTCCATAAAAAGTTGCACAATAATTTGTCATTCGTAGTCGGCATTAACCGTAGGTCCCACCATTCATGTCTAAAATTAACACATACAACATCGGTGGTGTGAGACGCTAACTTGCTAGTTACCCTGACTAATATATGTTACAGAATTCTTAGTCCTTGCATTCTTATCTTATTCACCGCATTTCTCAGATGACCGTAAAGCCAACCATACATGTTAGCCTCATTTTGAGTGCATATGCCAATACGAAAGCTACCCTGTGCAAGGTCTGGTTGTCCCAAGTACCAATAAACGCTTATCGTAATTATCAACTTAAGAGGAGATCTTTTACAACCAGCCTCGTAGAAATCACACAAAGTATTGTGGAATTCAGTAGAAATAATCTACAGGCAGTAAGAAAAAATTTCCCAAAACCAAAATAAACAAAACTGGCATATGATCTACAATGACAGATGCTTTCGCTGTATGAAACCATTTTCGTTTTTTTTTTTGTTGGCATTAAACGCTACGCTAGTAAATAAAAGTAACCATCATTTCATGAAAAAACGCTGCTCCGCCGCCTTAAAATATGCTTCAGTTAATAATCATACTCTGCATTTAATGGAAATTTAGTCACAAAATGAAACAAAAAAAAACATGAAATTTCTCTCTTATTGCTCTTCTGCTCTTCTTCTGAAAAAAAACTCAAAAAAAAACTCAGTTTAAACCACACAGTAGAAATCGGAATCATTTTTTTCAACCTGACCTGTGTTAACTGCCATAATGTTATGCATTTACAAACGTGGTTATAAAGCAATTAAAATCATATTGTGTTTCAAAGGCCAATAAAAACAAAAACAAAAAAAAACCAAACAGGGAAAAGCAGGTTACAGAACAGAACTGAAGCTAAAGTAGGTCAGTGATTAATGACGGCTTCCTATTGATATGCATTGATATTGGTTGTAGTTATGGCTGAAAGGCATCAAAAACAAACAAAAAACACAGAGGGAGAGAGAGAGAGAGAGCGAAAAAGAGATTTTAACGGAAATATTTGCTTAACAAATAACCGTAAATCTATCATTTCGTTAAAAGGTCCCCAGAGCGTATGATTTATAGTAACTGAGAACTGCTTACTGCAGTAACAAAACAAAAGAGAAGCAGAAAACTGACAAATTAACTGCGGATGGTGTGGAAAACTTTTTCACATTCATTTCAGTTTCAAAAAAAAAAACGAATTTCAATATGAATCTTTTTATGAAAAAATTTTAAAATTCACTAAATGAGCCGCATTCCGAGGCCAATCATAATACGACAGGGAGTTATTCGAATTGTACAATCAAAGTTTATTCGATTCTAGCAGGTTTTAGGAGATAAAAACCTTTTAATTCCAATAAATTCAGAGATTTCTTACATTCCAGATTGTCGTTATGGTAGGCTCTTTCAAGCATTGTAAGCATGGTCGAGCAACATCTCTTACTCACATACTTACTTGACCTTTAGGACCAAAGAAACAAACGTTTCTTTCCAGCTGTCACTGCTTCATATGCATGCTCGCTATTTGATCAGCTCCTTAATAAATGGCAGAGCTTTCTCGACTTTGTAGTTTAAGCGTGGACAAGGTCTAGCCTCTAGGCTAACGTACAATGATTTCTGCATCAAATGTTAAGTTTCGCTGAGAAGTCGGCATATTCTATTAGACAGTGTGTTGATTTATTAGACGAGAGCCCGTGCTTTAGCCCCTGATTTAGACAAACAGTTTCTTTTGGCGATTTTCTATTACAGAAGAAGGCAGCAAATTAAATTATTTGAAATTGCCATAGTCTATTAGGTAGTTCGTTTGCTTATTAGACGAGAGACCCTGGTTCCAATTCCTTCTCAGACAGCCCTTGTAAAACAAAATACGAAAAAAATATTTCTTTCGGCGCCATACTCTCAGCAGTCTTCTGGCAAAAGCTCTGTATGTAAAATATAATTAAGACAGAAAAAGTTCCTCAAATCTGAAGTTCAAAGTCCCGCCTCTCATGCATAAAAATTTACACACACCATGGGTGGTGTGAGAAGCTAAGGCATAATCCTGACTAAAGGGTTGCAATGATCAATTAAATAAATTAAGTGTGTAAATAAACCAGCCATGAAAAAACTTCTCAAAATCTATCGTTCGGAGTCGACGTTAAACTGTAGGTTAGGTCCCGCCACTCACGTATAAAATTAAGGCACACAACATGAGTGGTGTGAGAAGCTAGGCCGTAATTCTGATTGAAGGGTCGTAATGACCAATTATGTATATATGTAAGTGATTAAAAATGCAAAAAAAACTGGGTTTTGTTGAAATATTCACTGAATCATTGAACCCCTCCTGTATTGTAATGTTTAAAGAAAAAATGTAATTCACGTTTGAAATTCCATGTATTTTACTTCAATTATTGCTCAGCTAATTAGCAGATTACGTACCAGCTTCGAAATTCTTTTTATGGAAAACAATACATTTTGCAGCATTGTAAGCTAATCTAATGGAGTTTCATAGTTAATTAAAAAAATTTTCCAATTACACTCTCTGGTTCGTTTTTTGCACTCACAAGTGGAAGAAGAAATATTGGCTTTGCTTGTTTGTGCCGTTGAAAACTCCTAAAAATATGCAACACATGTAATGGCTTAGTTGTTATCTTACGTGTGCTCTCTTTCTCTCTCTCACTCTCTCTGGCTATCTCTGTCTTACTCTGTATTGTCTTCTTAGATAACAAGCAAAACAAAAATTGTGTTTTTTTAAAGAAGAATAGATTTTTGGTAATCAACATAAAACCTTCAAAATACATGACCTAACTCTCTCCGTCTCCCTCTATCTCTACACACACGCACACATAGGGAGCAATATTAAAAAGCTTAACCACAGTACTCTTGGTTACAAATCCTTAACGAATCCTTTACACACACATATATACACACACACACTCGCACGAAATTAAGGCATAAACTAAAGCAACGCATGTAAACTAATTACTTGGGCTCGCATCAGGCTCTATGCTGTCCTTTATTTTGTGCACAATGAACGTGATTTTTTTTTCCCCGAAAAGAGAAAAGGGTAATGCAGTAACCTAGAAAACAAGCTATTTATAGCCATTCAATATGCACACACACACACACTCACACAGACACGCACATCCTCATACTAATTTCCCTTGTGATGCTTACCAATACACTCATAAATGGTCGTTTCTAATAATTTTTTTTCTCTTTCTGTTACTCTTTCTTTCTTGTAATTCTAGCCTGTGGGCATTTATGCCAAGAAATATGAATGGGCGGCTCGTCCCTCCTCCTCCTCATCGAGTGGTGGTGCAGGTGGTGGCCTGCATTTGGATTTGCATCCACCGCCAATGCAAATTGGCGGTGATTGTTCTTTGTGGATACGCTCGGCCACATTGGATTTCGATGATGGCCTGTGGGAATGTCAGGTAACGGCAAGTGATTTTACAACGCAGGATGCATTAACCAGTCAACCAGTACGTTTAGTTGTACGTGGTAAGTATTAGCAAATCAAAGCAGATTCTTTGCTTTTCTGTTTTTCCTTTTTTTTTTGTCCTTTTTTTTCTTTCTTTCATTTTCTTGTTTGAAAACGAAAACTTTTCAGCAGCTGTGGCACAGATAATGATACTGGCTCACCTCTAGCCAAGCTAAAGATGTGCAAGTTTTAAACGCTGTCATGTAAAAGAGAAGTTTTTCATTGAAGAAGTCATTAACATGAGGGGCAAGCATTTGAACTAGGGTTGTAACGAAATAGAATTGATGGGGCTGAGTTAGTGATTGAATAACAATTCCTCTGTAAGAAAAGTTAAAAGAATTTAAAGAAACGCAACTAGAAAAACGATTGATTTTAAATAAATTCACATGTAAAAAACTCTTCAAATAAAGTTTATTGGTCCTTCGGTCAGCAACGGAAGTCTGGCTAAGGCTGGATGCAGGGAACACAGAGTATCTGCACATACTCTAAGGGAGTTGACTAAGCATGGTGGTTAGAGTCATATGTGGCATTGCATTATGGACACTCCTGGGGTATGGTTTGTTCTTGGATGAACGACTTCTGCCAGAGCTGTAGAAATGAGGAGGAAACTATACTACATGTATTCAATAAATGCGTAAAGTTGAAAAGGGGAAAGGCGTATTGGTTTCCACTATGAAGACGATTTAAAGAATCTGTCGAAAATTAGGATTTTGCGTCTAAGTAGGCCTTATCAGAAGCTTCCAGGACTACAGACAATTGAGAACTTTAGTATCAGAATAGGTCATATATGGCCCAAGTACATATATCTAAATCATCTTCTAGGGTGGACAGTCACTTCTAACTACATACCTATCCTTGTTATGTATCTCCAGGAGTACCAGGCAGACCACAACCTACGGAAGTACCACTAAGGAAGGTGTAAAATGCTGCCGCCAAGAAGCAGAGGATCATGAAATAATTGAAAGTGCAAAGCACAAGGAATCAAACGGAATTTCTATAAAAATCTTGTTATTACCCTATGATCGGTATCGCTTAATTTTTGGTACCAAAAAGAAAACGCTGGTATCCAGATTGTCCACTAAACTCTCTGGAAATATCATTGCTAGCCCGAAGTTGAATGGAAAAAACAAGTTGTAAGGTGTATAACAAGAACTTGAATATCGGCATCTCTTACAATCTCTCAGGTTACTATAGTGTCTTCCAGAAGGAAGCCTTGGAAGTGTTTAAATAGCTGCTCATTAGCAGAATATTCTCTGAGAGTATGTTGATATAGTCTGATACCCAGATTGACCTTTTAAACTGCAAATCCAAGTTCAAACTGTTCCAGGAAGGTCATCTATCAGTTGAGTCCTTAACACGTGACCTTTTATAGGATTTGCCGCTATGGATTCATTCATGTTTTATCACTAGAAGCGCAATATCTCTCGCCTTCTTATCATGTTGTATCCGATTTCCTCACTTTGGGTGAATGCCGGTGAAATAGCTTCAAACGCTTTTTTAATATCTTCTTGAGTGATCTTCATGAAGTAACGCTTTCCAGACATCATCTTCAAAGTACTTTTTCTTGCCTAGACGGTCTTTGTTTTTCTGCTATAAAACTCAGAATTCTGAATCACACTAATTGTCTCTCATTGAAATCGAAGAATTTTAAATACTTCTGCTACACTTTACACAAACAATAATAATGAATGTAAACAACGATGTTTACATTTATAGAAATTTCGAGAAGGCAAAGTCACGAATATTCGCCTTCAAGAACATTCATCAGACAGTTTACTTTGCCATATAAAAGGTAAGGCAAAGCAGGCGATCGGGGTTAGTGAAGTTCAGTCACCCTTGTGTGAAGACGCTGTACGCTTGAAGAGAGTAATCGTGGTTTGAAGATCTACGTTACAAAAATCTGTCGAATAATTGTCTAGTACATAATTGTTATTGTTTATGCAAAGGCTATAAACAGAGGAATAACAAATAAGAGCAATTGTTGTTGTTTACATCAAGTTGTGAACAGTGGCATGCAGAATTGTGCGAACAATAAAGGATGTTAATTAAAATTAAACACAAATTTATTTCTATTTTATTTGCAATCTACGAATTAATATTTTAAACATTTTTAAAAAGTAAAAACGTAACAATATCTTGTCCTTGACGTATACGTACACATTGAAATGAATTTCTATTCAAACTGATGCAATATTTGGTTCATTTAATTACTTAATCGCCTCCCCCCACCACTCTGTTTAAATCAAAAACTTAAATTTTATGCTACTTTTAATTTCTAATACAACGCTTCCACTCACTTCCATCTCTGCACCGTTTGATTTTTATTTGCTTGAAAACGCAATAGAAACGATAAAGGAAGTAATTTTTCTTACGAAACCAAATACTTGTAGTGGCGGTATTAAGAAAACAAAAGAAACAAAACAAAAACGAAGAAAAAAATTAGAAGAAATAAAAACCATAAAAAATACAACAAATTAAGAAAGAAATAGAAAAAGAACAAGAAGCGAATGCTTAATTAATTTTCTACTCAAATCTCATAGCAATTGTTGGTTAATTCAAGCCGCAAATGCCATGACAGCAGTCATTATTTTCATTTCCTTTTTCCTGTTGAGTATGTTGTTGTTGCTGCTGTTGAAGCAACATTAGCTCAGATCAACTTGAAATAAATGAAAAATAAATACAAGCACGCATACAAATACACCTGTTTTCTTGCGAGTTTTTCTTTTTTTCGTTGTGTGTGTGTTGCAACCAAAGTTTAAGCATTCAAGTCAACAGGCAACAATACTCTTGCCAGCAGTTGTTAAAGCAACAGCACAACACAACAGATGATACCAATTGCTAACTGGCTTATATTGCTTGTTTTGAAACAACTCTTGTTGATTGCTAGATGAGCAATAAGAAGATTTTTTTCTATCCTCTCTGGCCTCTCTTCTGCTCTACCCGTACTTTAGTTTTCAAATACATGCACGTAGTAAAGCAAATGCAACCACAACGGTAATCAGATACTCTCATATTGTTTTACAAGATTTCTTGCAGAGCACACACACATTCACATAGTCTTATACATGCTATTATAACGCATTATTATAGGGTTATCCATTTTTAGGGTTTCAAATATTGATTGACATTATGCCATACGAAATTGAATGTCATTTCAAGAACCTGCTCTTAAGAATTGATATCAGCAGTCGGTTCTATTAAAATAGTCTTCATGCTAGTCTCTGTGTCTTAATCAAGTCCATAAGAATTGTTTTCAAATTCATGCTGCGTACGGTCAATGTTTCATTTTTTGGGCTGCTCACCAAGATCATGCGACAAGTCCTGTGCATGTCATAATGCCATGTCATTCTTGAAACACTTTCTGTATGAACCCTTCTCGTCCAGTAGTATTTCTGAGATCATCTCAGCCCGTATTGAATATTTCTCAAGCACTTTTGCATGCTTCTCTTCAATTAATTTGCCAATTACTTATTCAAGTATCTTTCCAGATACCATTTATAGTAACCTATCAGTTACTTTTTCAAGACCTTTTTCATGTTAATTTTTAAGTACTTTTGTAAGTACTTCTCAAGAACTTTTCAAAGTATTTCTCAAGTAAAGGGTAATTTTTTAAGAGCTATAGGTATATTAAAAAAAAAAACACATAAAATTCAGAAAAATGCATGAAATCTTTATTTGAATCGATAGTACGGTCCATATAATTTAATGTTTGAAGATTATTTCATGCAAATGTTGACCGCGACTGCGCCTCAAATGCTCCATCCGCTTAGTCCAATTTTGGCATACTCTTTCCAGCATTTCGGCCGGTATCTCACGAATAAATGCTTCAATGTTGTCTTCCAATGCGTCAATTGAAGCGGGCTTGTCTGTATAGACAGGAGCTGTAACATAGCCCCACAAAAAATAGTCTAAAGGCGTTAAATCGCACGATCTAGGCGGCCAATTGGCCGGTCCCGAACGTGAAATAAAATGTTCACCGAATTCGCCTCTCAATAAGTCCATTGTTACGCGTGCTGTGTGGCATGTGGCACCGTCTTGTTGAAACCACATGTCATGCAAGTCAAGCTCTTGTATTTTGGGCAAGAAAAAAGTTGCATATCATCTCACGGTAGCGCCCACCATTCACAGTTACGTTACGATTCGCAGCATCTTTAAAGAAGTACGGTCCAATGATGCCACCAGCCCGTAAACCGCATCAAACTGTGACTTTTTCTGGATGCATTGGTAGCTTTTGCAATGCTTCTGGCTGATCTTCACTCCAAAATCGACAATTCCGCTTATTTACGTATCCCGAATAGACGCTTCAGTGGGTCGATTAAATTGACCATAAAATGGAAGAAGCGCGCGATTAACTTTCTTAACAGAGCACGCATTTTGAGAATAAAATTCAATGATTTGCAAGCGTTGTTCGTTTGTAAGACGATTCATGGTTAAGTTATAGACCAAACTGAAGACGTTTGACCGTGAAACAAAACATGAAACAAGAACTCTTTTAAGTACTTCTCAGGTACTTCCTAAGTGGCTTTTAAGGTACTTTTTCTTACAAGAAATTTTTTTTAGTATATCCCAAGAAAAAAGTATTTAAAAAAGTACTTGAAAATTATTTGAAAACGTACTTGGAAAGTAAGAGAATTTCAGACAGACTTTCCAAGTACATCCCGCTAACATACAGCATCGATTTACAATCTGAAATTCTCTTACTTTCCAAGTAAGTTTTCAAATAATTTTCAAGTACTTCTTCAAGTACTTTTTCAAATGCTTTTTCAAGTACTTTCCAAGTACTTTTCGCTAACATACAGCATCGACTTACAATCTGAAATCCCCTTACTTCCCAAGTATATTTTTCAAATACTTTTCCAGGTACTTTCCAGGTTCTTCCTGCAAACATACAGCATCGACTTACAATTTGAAATTCCCTTAAATTGCTGTCACAAACGCTCTCTACCAGCGTACCTCTTGCCATTAGAACTCTTTATAGTCAAAGACCCCCTCAGACAATTTCATCAAGAGTTCGTCTACAACAAGACTCCATGTTAATGGTGAAATAACTCTCTTGTGGCAACCTCTGGTTGTCTGGCTAGAATTTTTTTCTTTCCAGAAGATCTGTTATTTAAATAGTTTTCGATTGCCATTTCGAACGATATATCGACAGTAACTTGACGTATGTAAGCTTACGAATTCTCTAACTTTGGGAGATTATCCGCATATGCATACACGGACATAGCCATACAAAAAGAAACATAAAGGCCTTGAATGGCATAATATTGGCGGCCAATTGACGTCGCCAAAACGTGAAATTATTCTTTCTGGAACCTTCTCATGCAATAAAGTCAAAATCGATTATGTTTTAGGCTCGTGGCAGCATTTTGTGGAAACCATATACCTTCCAGTTTAGCATTCTCAATTGCAAGCCAAGAAACATAGGTTATCCTACGCTTGAAGTACTCTTTTTTGTGGGTACTCTTTCCTACTACTATTGCTCTCCATTCTTAATAAATATTTTATTTTTTTCTATTTTTTGTGTTCATATCATTCCTCAAAAACTCTCGATTTAATAGAGATGAGTAGGATAATAACACACAAGAAATTAAAGCAGCAGCAGTATTACTGCACCTATATGCGTATAAGTGTGTGTGTGAATTAGAGTGTGTGTGTGAGTGAGTACAATATTATTCGTATTAAATATTATGCTCTTGAGTAGCATCACACTACTATTCAACGCCAAAAATAAAGAAGAAGAAGAAAAAGAAACGAAAAGAAAGTAGGAAATAAACAGAACATCTACCAGCAGTCATGTTTCTTGCTTATTTGACCACAAAAACCTCACGTAGATTTTTGTTGCTTTTAACATTATGTACAAGGATATACCCATGCAGCTACAGCTTATGTGAGTGTATATGTATATGTGTATTTATAAAGAATAAATGCAGGTATATCTGTATATGTGTGCATGTGAGAATACTTACAAGTTGATGAGGATTTAAAATAATTCGTAACTGTTACATGCAATTAACTTGAAGGCTCTTATTTTGATTGCGTTTATCCTTCTCTGTCTCACTCTCTTTCCCTCTCTTTCTCTATTTAATATAGTTTTTATTGTTTAATAAAAAATCACATTAAAAAGAAAAGAGAAAGTAAAATAAATACGTGGCCAGAAACGTATAAATGTTTGTGGCAAACTTTACAATGAAGTTGTAAAATTGATTGAAAAATTAAAAATTCTGTAAGAAAAAGAAAATGTGGAGCATAGAAGTAAGAGACACCAGAGCACTGCGACCAAACACTCGTTTGTACTATTCTTCAACATACATACATACATAATTGGTAGTTACATCCCTTCAGTCAGGACTATGATCTAGTTTCTTACATATACACAGATAGTGTCATACTGTAATATCCCTTGTTGCCTTACCAGTAAGCATGACTACCTACCTAGTACTCTTGTAATCTCTGCCCACTACCCTAGTGCTCTCTGCCTAGCGTTTACAAGTTTTCTTCTGAAATGCAGTAACATCGCACAGGCTTCACGATTCGTCTTATCAAAAAATCTTCGAATCAGCCTTGAAGCAATTCATGACACATAAAAACGTTCCATGAGCCTACAATGAATTGCCAGAAGGCTTTAAACTATCAACGAATATTCGAAGTACTTTCTCAAGTATTCCAAGTACTTTCACAAGTATTGATAGTTTGATACTTTGAATACTTGAGAAATATTTCGAATATTCGTTGATAGTTTGATGCCAGACTCAAATCCTCTTTCATAGTAATTATCAATCAAAAGTGTAGATTATATCAAGCCCTGCTCTAATTTCAAAGGAGTTCCTGCAACTTTTTATCTCCCATGTAGAATATAACATACGAAACTCAACTTTTAGTTTCATAGAAACGTTTACTATCCTGTTAACATACAGCGATGATTTACAATCTGAAATCTCCTTAAGCTGCTGTTCCAAAGACATTCTGCTAGTTTGCCTCATGCTAAAGGGTCCGCCAAATAACTTTTTTTTTTGAAAATGCTGTAAAAAAAACTACTGAATATTTTTTCAAATTTCTTTTTTTATTTGAAAGTACAATCCTTCCGGTTAATAATGGAAAATAATTTCATTCAAATGGCTGCCTCGGCTGGCCATGCAGTAGCCTACACGATCGGTCCAATTTTTAAGCACATTATCGATTGTGTGCAGCTGTATTTCACCAATGGCTTCACGAATATTGTTCTTTAAAGCGTCAATTGTCTCTGGCTTGTCGGCGTAACACTTATCTTTGACGGCACCCCACAAATAATAGTCCAACGGTGTCAAATCGCAGCTCCGAAGTGGCCAAACGACATCAACTCTGTGGCTGATAATGTGATCTTCAAAAACAGGGCGCAAAACGTCGAGTGTAGCTTCGACTGTGTGGACGTGCGCCGTCCTGTTGAAACAAAATGTTGCCAATATCGGTCCTCCTCTTCAATTTTTGTGAACAAAAATTCATTCAACATGGCCCGATAACGATCGCCATTGACTGTAACGTCTACTCCTTGCTCATTTTCGAAGAAAATAGGCCCAATTCTGCCTCTGGACCAAGATCCGCACCAAACAGTGACTCGTTTTGGGTGCGTAGGCTTTTCAATGTATGAGTGCTGGTTTTCTGTGCGGATTTTCTGTGCGACAATTATGCTTGTTTACATACCCGCCAAGATCAAAATGAGCTTCATCTGAAAAGATGTTTTTTTTTGCCAAAATCGGCATCTTCTGTAGGCTACTCGTGTAGGCTACTGTATGGCCAGCCGAGGCAGCCATTTGAATGAAATTATTTTCCATTATTAACCGGAAGGATTGTACTTTCAAATAAAAAAAGAAATTAGAGAAAATATACAGTTGTTTTTTTTTAAAGCATTTTCAAAAAAAAAAATTATTTGGCGGACCTTTTATTAGAACTATGCTGTCTGCATAGCCTTACCAGTCAATGACCGTCTCAGAGAATTTCATCAACAGTTCGTTCACAACCAAAGTTCACGTTAATGGTCAAATAAATTCCTTGTGTTAACCTCTAAATGTCCAACTTTTATTATTTTCTTGCCAGCAATTGTCGAAGAAGGTCTCTTCAGTTTTCTCTCTATGACCTGAGAATATAACATGACAACATATAATATGACCTCCATATCGAAAATTATCAAACCGCTGCCGCTCAAGAATTCTTGAAAAGTTCCCACTATGTCCTGCCCATTATGGGTGCTCCGCTTTATGATTTGACACTCGTTTCTATATTCCACACTTCACTGTAGTTGTAGAGGTGGGGATGGAGATGGAGATGGAGGTGGAGGTGGAAGTGGAGGTGTAGGTTATGCATTCTTGGAAACTGTAGAACATACTGCTAGTCTTTTAGGCTATCAGCATTGGCCCTTTTCCGAGATTTCAGAGAAAACACTACAAACCATTACTGTTTGTCAGAAAGAAATTCCCATACTTATGTTTAGTGGTTGCATGAAGTCAAGCGTTTTTCGAACTACATACTTTACCAAGAACTTTTTAATGATGCTTGAGTACCCTTTTCACTCATTTTAGAAAATCGTTTTACTGATGCTCCGTTGATACACTTGCGTAAAGCAATACGAAATTAGTCTCATTGTCATAACTGTGTGTGGTAGAAATTGGAAAAAAAAAAATAAAGGAAAGAAAAAAATGTTTCACAGAATATTGTTTAACAACCCTCATGGGATTTTTGTTTCCTTTCAACGAATATTTTCTACTCATTACTGCAAATGATTATTTTTTTTGTAGAATGGTGAATACACGTCTTAAGGAAACAGGATATGCATGACATGAATTTTATCTGTGTTACAGCTCTACAAACACACATACACATACGCATACCTATACAGAGTTACAATTACAACTTAAAACTAAAAATGTTTCAAATCTTAGAATGAAATTGTATGAAAACATTGTAGTTGTAATACTACAAACATTTTATTGTAATTCTGTTATCGTACGCCCTTATTTAACTAAAAATTCTCTTAAAAAGTAAAAGAAAAAAACACGCAAAAACTAATGAATTTTCTTTACATTTTCTTTTCTGTTTCTTTTCATTTTCCTGCATTAGTTGCACCACAACGACCACGTTTGGAATACGAAGGCGCTCATGTACCGCCAGGCCATAACATAACCGTGGATTCGGGCTCTTTGGCTACCGTTAAGTGTGTCTCCCACTATGGCAATCCACCTGCTACGCTTAAATGGTTTCTGGGTAAGTAAAACAAGTAAAAAAAAAAGAACATGATGAAGACTTCTTTCTGCAGCCTTTTCCTTTACTTTCCTTTGCTTTCCTTTTAGTTTTTCATCCGTTTTAACCAGGCATTCTACTGCATTCGTATTGTACGATTATCTGTAATTGTTTTATGATAAAAAACATGTAATTTTCCTGCTTGTTAAACTGAAAGAAAATTTTAGAAGAAGAAAAAAGAAAAAAAGTACTAAAATGGCCAGTAAATGCTTAAGTACCCTATAATATTGGCAAAATGGTTTCATTTAAAAGAACTTTTTCTTTCAATGGAGTAGTAAAAATAATTTTTATTGAACCCAATGGGGTACATGGTTAGCCCTCCGAAATGTTGACATCAGGCAACTCTGCCAAGAAAACCGCCGTTTAAAACCGTCTTAAAAAGATTTTTGCTATAATTTATTTGCAGCTGAATATGTATGTCCTTTGGCTTCTTGAACTTTTATGAACACACTTCAGTAGTTGATAAGCTACAGCTACAACTACAGCTCCCCAGTGAATTACACTCAATGTGTAGGAATCTGTTGATAACCTTATATGGTGTACTGAGTGTTTAACCGATCCACTACCAATTCCTCTGGTATTATAGTCTTCAGAACTATGTTGTGCATCATTTTAGAGCAAAATATTCGCACTCAAAAAACTGTGCACCAGAAAAAGTACATATCTCTTGAAAAAGTACACTAAAAAGAACTTTACAGGGATTTTTAAACGTTCTCTTTAAAAAGTACATGAAGTACTTGCAAACTACTTGAAAAAGTACTTAAAAAGTAGTTATAAAAGTATTTAATAAGTACTTAAAAAGTAGTTGAAGAAACACTTGATAAGTACAATAAAAAAGTACTTGGACTGTACTTGAAAACATACTTGGAAAGAGCTTGAAAAAGTAACTGGGAAGTGTTGGCAAATTACTTGAGGCGTACCCGAAAACGTACTTCAAAAGAGCTTGAAACAATACTTGAGAATTAATAAAACAGTTACTTGGAAAGAGCTCTAAACAGTACCTGGGAGATATTGGAAAATTACTCAAGGAGTACTTGAAAAAGAACTTGGGAAGAATTAAAAAAAATACATGAGAAGTACTTTAAAAGTAACTTGGAAAGTACTCAAAAAAGTACCTGAGAAGTATTAGAAAATCACTCAGGGTGTATTTGAAACAGTGCTTGATTTGTACTTTGAAAACGCAATTGTTAAGAATTTGAGAAAGTACTTGGGAAGGTCTTGAAAAAGTTCCTTGGAAAGAGCTTAAAAAAGTACCTGGGAAATATTATAAAATTACTTGGGGAGAACTTGATAAAGAGCACGGGAAGAATTTAAAAAAATACATAAGAAGTACTTAGAAATGTACCTGGTAGTAGCTCGAAAAAGTATGCGATAAGTATTAGAAAATCACTCAGAGAGTACTTGAAACAGTGCTTGGTTTGTACTTTGAAAACGAACTTGTTAAGAATTTGAGAAAGTACTTGGGAAGGTATCGAAAAAGTTCCTGGGAAAGAGCTTAAAAAAGTACCTGGGAAATATTATAGAATTACTTGGGGAGAACTTGATAAAGAACATAGGAAGAATTTAAAAAAATACATGAGAAGTACTTAAAAAGATACTTGGTAGTAGCTCGAAAAAGTGCCCGATAAGTATTAGAAAATCGCTCAGGGAGTACTAGAAACAGTACATGGTTTGTACTTTGAAAACGAAATTGTTAAGAATTTAAGAAAGTACTTGGGAAGGTCTTGAGAAAGTACTTGGGAAGTACATAAAAAGTTACTTGGAAAGAGCTCAAAAAAGTACCTGGAATGTATGAGAAAATTACTTGGAGAGTACTTGAAAAGATACGTAATTTGTTACGAGTTTGAAAAATTACTTGGGAAGGTCTTGAAAAAGTATTAAAAAAAATTACTTGGAAAGTAAATGAAAAAGTGTGTGAAAAGTACCTAAAAACCGTTTGGGAAGTACTGGAAAGAATTCCAAGGAAGTAGTTAAAAAGGTTTTTGAGAACAAAAACCTGAATTAGTACTTGAGAAATACTTTGACAAGTTCTTGAGAAAAACGTACAGGAAAAGGGGCTCGAAATTATAATGGCACAGGGTCTAGATACTTCATCATAACGGAGTCTATGCCTTCTTAATGTCTAATGGCAGAACAGTAGCCTGTAGTGCTCACTGCTTTCATTGGGCGAACTCAAACAGATCTACTGTTCTGCTTCCTATCGTGTCAATAAGAGTTGAGTATATATTTTTAAAATTCATGAAAATTACCTTCTGGGCAGCTGCATTTCAGCTATGACGAAACGTCAAATATCTTTTTGTACTCTCCAGAAAAAGTTTACACATCAGGTAACTTATGTTGGATACTAACATCCATTTTCTTCTAAAATCTTGGATTGTTTATTAGAAAACTAAAGAACTTAGACAAGCAGCAATATTTCTATTTATTTTTCTTACTACTTAAGTACAGAAATTCTTGGATTAAAAAAAAACGTTTGTGTTTTTATCAGTATTTTTTTAAGTATCCTTGAAACGCTCTAACTTTCTTCACTTCTATAGTCTTTCCTTGCAATCATTGTTGCCTATCTTAAAACAATACACCTACTGCCACATCCACTGCCTTCCCCATATCCCACTGCTATACTTCAAAATGCCTTTAAATTGCATTCCTTTACTCAATTATCCTTGATAGTCTACTCCATTTATAATATTATCCTTTGCCTGTTACAATTGCCCTCTACTTTGCATCAGTTTTCATGTTTCTTGTCATTGTTTTCATACTTGAATTTTTCTTCTTCTTCTCCTCCTTTTTTCTTATTTTTTTTTCGTTTTCTTTGCAGGTGACCAAGAAATTGAACCCATTCATCCGCAAACGAATGCCACCGAACCAGATAATCCACGTACTTGGTCGGCCACTTCAGTGGTACAATTGACAGCAATGCGTGAAAGGCACGGTGATATTTTACGCTGTTTGGCTTATCATGAATCGTATACGGCGAAAACGGTACCAGTGGAGGCCAGATTAGATGTTAAATGTAAGACAATTTCGTTATTTAAGTGAACTTTTCTTTCTTTTTTATTTTCCTTTTTTTATCTCTTGGGTAAAGGTAAAGAGAATTTATTTTAGAATAATAAGAAGAAAAAATTGATGGTTTTAAACAGGATTTTAAAGGAAAAGCAACTTCTATTGTCAGCCTTTGAGCTTGTAACTACTGTATAATCTCTGTAAAGCAATATTTCCTTTGCAAATAAGTGAATTTTGTTATTCTTTTTCTCGTATTCATCGATTTTAATTTTTCCAAGTTGTTTTTAAATAAGCACTTCTGCAGTAGCAATATCTAGAATGATAGGGTTGCCATTTCTTGCTCTGAGAAAAAATATATTTTATTTAGGAAAACCGTACTCTCGTCGTAGTCTAGTTGGTAATATGTTGGCTTATTAGACGTAAGGCCCGGGGCTCAAACCCCAGATCAGACATCTTGAACGAAAATATGAAAAAATATTTTCTTCGGCGACTTCCTCTCAGCAGATTTCTGGCAAAAGTTCTGAGCGTTAAACTTGTTACTAATTTCAGAAAGTACTTGGGAAGGTCTTGAAAAAGAACCTGGGAAATATTATAAAATTACTTGGGGAGTACTTGAAAAAGAACTTGAGAAGAATTTGAAAAAAATACATGAAAAGTACTTAAAAAGGTACTTGGAAAGTACTCAAAAAGTACTTGAGACGTATTAGAAAACCACTCAAGGAGTACTTGAAACAGTACATGGTTTGTACTTTGAAAACGAACTTGTTAATAATTTGCGAAAGTACTTGGGAAGGTCTTGAAAAAGTGCTTGGGAAGTACATAAAAAGTTACTTGGAAAGTGCTGAAAAAAGTACCTGAGATGTATTAGAAAATTACTTGGGGAGTACTTGAAAAGGTACTTTGGAAGTACTGGAAAGAGTTCTAGAGGAGTAGTTCAAAAGATTTTTGAAAACAAAAACCTGAATTAGTACCTGAGAAATGCTTTGAAAAGTTCTTGAGAAAGATTTCTGGTAAAAGTTCTGAGCGTTAAAATAAAATTTCCATGAAAAGTTTCTTAAAAAAATCTTTCGTTCGAAGTCGACTTTAAACTGTAGGTCCCGCCTTTCATGTATAAAATTAAACACACACAACTTAAGTGGCTTGAGAAATCAGTTCGTTATTCTGACAGAAGGAGTGTAATATGACAAATGATGTGTTATGTTATCTATATACTCTCTGAGTGTTGCAAATTAGTTTAGCCTGAAGTTTGCACTCCTAAGTGATATAATTGCCGCCTGGCTGTCATAGAGAATAGATATGTACCTTAGAGGTCTGCAGCATTCATTTTAAAGCCTTTCGCAGAAAATTCCACAGCTTACACAATTTCTGAGTTTGGGTCCGTCCGTATAAAATTCCACAGAATCCCCAGAGGAGACCATGTCAGGAGACCAATCTTCTGTACTTGGAATGCGAATGTGAAAGCTCCTTTCAACACAATTGTCAAACTTAATATCTGGGGATTATCAAACAGTGTAGAAGAGTGGTCTTAAGGAACTACTGTGCCTGTGTAGCGAAGTGACACGACATTAAGTCGTTTGGCGACAGAAGCCACATGTTGTCTGGCAAGTAATGAAAGTGGACAGGCAGCCTATTAAGCATAACAAAAAGAGATTTGTAATCAACAACTTTAAAACATTGAAATACTTTAAGCATTAATCATTACAATCCTTTATTCGGGGTTACAATCTAGCTTTTTCCACAACCCATATTATGCAGTCTAACGTCGACGCCGAACGTCAATTATATTTACGGTCAAAGTTTTTACCAGAAGAGTGCTGAAAGAAAGTCGCCGAAAATAATATTTTTTTCATATTTCGTTCGAAATGTTTAAAGTGGACATCCAAGTCCAACAGGCTATCGTCTATACGCACACACCAGCTACAAGGCCCTTAAAACGTGATAAAAAAAAATCGGCACAGTTTTTAAGTGAGGTTAGTTGTCGCCTAATTGTTTGATTAAATGATCTTCTTTTTTCTATCAAATAGAATTTATCTTCAATGCAAATTAATCTCTATCAGGTTACCCACTCTTTATCGCTCTCTCTCTCTCTCTCTCTTGAAGTGGCTTAATGCCTGAATTAATTTTTATAATGAAAATATCAAAACTAAACAACTTTCCAAAGTAAATTGTCTGTACGAACAGAGAATGAAAATTAAATTGAAAAACATAAAAAATTAAAAAATAAAAAGAAAAACCTTTCAAATCTTTTTACCTGTGCTTTTGCCATAAAACTTTGCAAGCCATGTAGCCAAATAGAATTTGTTTTAATCAGACAATGAATGGCTCTACTTTGTCTAGCTCTCCACCATGATTATAAATTAAAAAAACTATTTTTTTTTTACAAATTCAAAATTAATTTGGCAAATTTGATTCAATCTCTCTTTCGTTCTCGCTCTCTTTCTCTCTCTCTCTCTCGTCCTCTCTGTCTTTCTGGGTGTATGTACGTATCTGTCTAACTGGAGGTAAACAAACGCCAATTGAATTGAAAATTAATGAAAAATAAAAACTATTCCCAGGCTATAAAATATTGTATTAAAATAACAACAACAACAGCAACAACAACAACAAAATAACGGGGAAAAACTAAAAACTAGAACTCAAGCTAATAAAAGTTAACACAGACACACACACACAAGTACAAATTACATGCTTTTAAACATAAACTAAAGAGGAGCAAGAGAAAGAGAGAGAGAGCGAGAGAGAAAGAATGGTATAGGGCCCCTGTATTTTATTGACTGACTGGTGTTTTGGGATTAAAACGCCATCTCCTAGGAAATGATTTTTATTTTGTACTGATTCTGTTGTTGTTGTTGCTGTTGTTGTTGTTTTTTATCCATCAACAATAACTTTTTCGTTGAGCCAAAAAAGAGTCGAAAAAAATCCAAGTATTTTTTGGCAACAAGTCAAAATTTTTGTTAAATCCTCGAACAACAGCTTCAATAATATATTTGGCACTGGCTCTACAAAGAGGGGAGAGAGAAGTGATGCCTTGTTTTTCAACGTTTTCGTAATAACGTTGAATTTTAGCTGTTAGCAGACCAGCCAAACAGACAAGCTGCCTAGCAGTCAGTCAGTCAGCTAGCCAGCTCGTTTTGTTAAATCAATTAAATTAACTGCAATTTTCCTTCAATATGCTTGCAACATAGACTTGCCACAAACACACACACACTTACACACACACACACTGAGAGAAATAAATCATTTAGAAAATCTTTCATCGTTTTTCACTTCCTTTCTTCTTTCTCTATGTGGCAGACGCACCAACAATACGTTTAATTGGCTCACCGGAAATCGACTTGGAAGAGGATAAAGATGCTCTGATATTACGCTGTGTAGCGGATGCCAATCCACCAGCGAATATTGTCTGGCGTCGTGCAGGACGTTCAGAAATTGCCAGTCTACAGGTAAGAACAAGCAACTCAGTTTACAAATACTCATTCATTTCATTTCATTAGTATTGTTGTTGTTGTTGTTTTTTGGCCAATTTTTTCTTTTTTGAAACTTTGCCAGAAAAACCAAAAAAAGAAACGAATTCAAATGAAATCCCAGTGATTTAACAAAATTCATATAAAAATTTATTTCTTTTATTTTTGGTATCCTTTTCTACTCATTTTAATCGTGTTATTTTTTTATTATCGTGTTATCCTTTTCTCCCTGCACACATACACACACACATACACAGGAAACATTGCAATTACGGCCAGTGGGACGACGTGATGCTGGTCTTTACACCTGTCAGGCACAAAATGCTGTGGGCACCTCAGAGCAGCTATCAGTGCAATTGGATGTAAAATGTGAGTATAAATGAACGGCGAATAATTCCAACAGGACTAGAGTCCTGATTTTTTTTCTTTTTTGTTTCCTGTTTTTTTTTTTTTGGAATTTTAATTTGTAGCCTTACGTGTCAGTAGGATAAGTAAATTGGATATTATATATGAATAAAGGAGGCAGGAGTAGAACATTAAATGGTGATTTGTTATGAAAATGAAAAACAAAATAAATGTACGGAAAGGGTAACGAATTTCAAAACAAGGTCCATAAAAAGTTTTTTTTTAATAAATCATAACAAAATAAAAACAATTTCACTCTTATTTTGCAATTAAAATTGATTAAAAAATATTTGAAATTTAAAAATGTACGAATGCAAAGACTTTTTTGAACAAAACAGCACCTATGGGATTAGAATTAATAGAGTTTGTCCTTCCAGGCAATGCAATCCCTCACTTTACGTATGCAGCATTGGATATTTATTGTGATGAATTTGATGTCTCCTTGTCTCACAGATTGTACGTTGACTGCACTTGTCTTCCCGACACAAGAAAAACACGCGAGATTTTCTATTTTTCGTTTTAAAAATTGAAATCGCCTCAGGTTCAGTCGGATAACATTACAGGAAGCGATATTTATAGGTATAGCCGGGGCATTGAGAGCCTGCAACGTATGGCGGCGCAGAAGCCCGGTTGAAAAAGGATGGGGAACCATGGAAAGGACAAGTCTATCATCAGCTTCATTATGGGGACATAGCGTCCTGACAGATCATGTGGCTGTAAACAACCACCTTAGGTGTCTTCTGTATAAAACCAATTCTATTCTATTCTGTTCTATGATAAATGCTTTGTAGCTAGGTTGAGCATTAAAGCTGGATGTAGTACGCGTAGTATGTAACTGCTAGTGGTGCAAGAGTGGTGTGTTTAAGCTTATACGGAATTCTTTGGAAAAACTTCGAGAGTATATTTGTTAACGTGATGATGTTCTTAACTCAATTTTAGGCAGAAGGCTGAGAGGACGGGGAGAAGTCGCCGTAGTCTAGTAGGTAGTGTGTTCGCTTATTAGACGTAAAGCCCGGATTTGTAGCAAAGGTCAGACATCAAAACGAAAAAAATATTTCTGCGGCGATTTCTTCTGGCAAAAACTCAGAGAGTAAATAAAATTGCCATAAAAAAGTTTTTCAAAAATCTGTCGTTCGAAGTTGACGTTAAATTGTAGATCCCGTCACTCAAGTATAAAAAATTAAGGCACACAACATGAGTGGTGTGTGAAGCTAGGCCGTAATCCTGACTGAAAGGTTGTAATGTCCAATTATGTATATGTATATGTATGGTTGAGAGGACGGGACATTATAATTCTATTTGACAGTTAAACCGCCATCAAAGCACTCGGTTTCCGCTCAAGGTGGACTGCTCTGTTTTACATAGTTTACATACATACATAATTGACCATTACACCCCTTCAGTCAGGATTACGACCTAGCTTCTCACACTACCCATGTTGTGGGTGTTAATTGTATACAGGAGTGGTGAGACCTACAGTTTAAAGTCAATTCCCAACGACAGATGTCTGAGAAATTTGTTGTTGCAATTTTATTTACTCTCGAAGATTTTGCTATAAATCCGCTGAGGGGAAGCCGACGAAGATATATTTTCTTCATATTTTGTTTTGCTGTAGATGTCTGACGTGGGATTTGAACGGTGGCCTCACGTCTAATAAGCCAACACACTACCTACTAGACTACGGCGACTTTACATAGTTTGTGTGACATAATTTGATGAATATTGATATTCAAATGCTCCAACATTAGGGAAATATCAGTGAAAAATGTCAGATGACTTCAAAACGCATGATCTTGGTATCCAATTGGTAACGCCAAAGCGTGAAATTAATCCTTCTGGAAACTTTTCATGCAATAAGGACAAAATCGATCATGATATGGGCTTTGCGATTCCTTTTGCTGATGGAAATTTTGTTCGAAAAATCAGCCTGTTAGACTAGCCCCCCAATCGGCTTTATCTCCGTCTTTATGAAAAATCTTTAATTGCTGTGTGAGTTGGCATGAAAATTTAGTTCGAGAAATCAGCTTTAAAAGCCTATTACTCTGGCCATCTCTGTGATGACGTGTGACGTCTTTGTGATGACGTGTGACGTGAATCTTTAATGGGGGAATGTGATCATACTGAACAAGAAACAGGATAAGATCAAATTATGAAAACATCGGCAATGCGTACATTCCAAAGATGTTCAAATCTGAACATATTTGTAACGTTTTCAGTTTCTTCAAAAGTCTTTGAAATCTTGCTCGAAAAGTTCGAAATGTGTTCAGGTTTAAATGAAATCACCACTTTTTATTCGATTGTTAAACGATTCGAATACGTAACTGACAAGTCTTTCACTAAAAAAAATATATATATTCTTCAGCTTTGTCAGATTGGAGTTTTATAACCGCTAAATCGATAACCTAGCTATGTATGTCTCCTTAAGTTCATAGCCTTACGTTTCTAAAAATCAATTGCATTTGAAGTTTATCTCGTATTAAGATACCGTTACAACAACCATTTTGTTTTTCTTTTTTTTATTCTATTTCAGATCCACCAAAAATTCTCTCAGCTGGTCCTGATCGCTTAACTACAGCACCATTATTTAGTCCAGCGGCCTTTGAATGTGTGGCTGATGGCAATCCAATGCCATCGTTTAAATGGGTGCAACGGTAAGTTTTTTCTTCTTTTTTTTTATTCAGAATTTAAGTTAATTTGCATACAAGTAAAGCGAAAGGAAAATTAAATATTGTGCTCGTCGCCATATAAGTTACAGTCACTCTTCATGGTTTTTCTTTGCTCTTCTGGTTTATTACTTTCGAAAGATACTCTACAGCACATACATATTACGCACACACACACACACACATATACAGACTGAGATATGTGGAGATATTATGTAAGAGCTTACAAGCAGGATTATCCTTTAGAGTAGAGAAGGAGAAAGAAAAAAACTGGAAATAGTTTATATGCAGCCAGTGCTGGTAATAATTTGAATACAAATTTTACACACACATACACACATACACACAGACCTATACATATAATACATTATTGTGTGCAAGTAATAATATCCGGCTTAAGTTTATTTCTTAAAGGGTATTTGTTTCTCTGGTTTTTTCTCTTCTCCCTCTCTCTTCCTCTCTCTCTCTCTCTCTTTAGCTTTTTTGCTCTTCTTAAATATAATACATTATGTGAGGCTTTGTTGTTGTTGTTATTGCTTTTATGCTGTTGATATTGTAATTTTACATCAAATAACGTTGTGGTTGTTGTCGCAGCTAATTAATATGCAAAGCTGTGTGTATTGGTTAATACTTTTACATTACATACGTAGCACTATCACAACCACCACCACTACTGCCGTTATTAAATATTTTCTATTGGCATACAGTGAAGGGAAATAACTGCCAGTACAACACACAGGATACCGAATTAAAAAATTGAATTTAAAAGCATTTTTAAATGAAATACTGTTGCATAGTAACATCGCATGGCTGTTCTCATAATTCTTTTGATAAAGTTTCCATAAAAACGAGTTCATTTATGTGAAGCAGCTTAAGTAATCCATAAAGCAAGTTGCCAGACTTTTTACAATTTAAAATGTTCTTTAATTATGCTATCAATATTGCTGATATGGTCAGGCCTTTGTATCATCGAAAGGCACCAAATTTTCCCTTCTGTTAAAAAAATTTAGGTGGATAAAGCCTAGTTGTCGATTTCATGGTTTAATTACAAGCCTGTCTTACAACTAATTGTGGTGTATTCAGCACCTCTATCCATTAGCATCTCAATCATATCACATCCAAATCACACAACAACCAAAGCTGGCTCTTCACTCAGTCAGAACTCAGAAGAGGTTACAAAAAAAGACTATTGCATCGGCAAAAACTGCTTAATTAGTGTGTATTAGGGTCTAGAGATGACACTGACCCGTATTTTTGCGTTACTACCCCAACCATATTAGCTTTATTGCGAAATCTGTAAATTGAGGGCTGTAACAAAAGCACCAAAAAAACTTTGGTACTTAAAATTAGTACCAAATAAAATTGGTACTTAAAGAAGTACTAAATAAATTGAATCCGCAAACAAGTATCAAATAAATTTAAAACTAGGAAAGACCAAAGGCATGTGATATTAAAAAGATTACAAAATAAATTTGGCACGAAAAAAAAAGTATCGTACAAATTTCGTATAAATTGCAAAGAATCTTGGTTTTCGAAATACTTTCCAAAAAGTACAAAATAAATTTATTGATAAAGAAAAGTACCAAATGGATTTGGTACTAAAATGATTACAACCTCTGTAATCACGAAGGTTAAAACTTATGGTTTTATTCTGGAGCTGAATTCATTAATTTGTTATTAAATATTGAAATTTTACTGTTATATTGTGTTATAATAGCAATTGTTGTTGTCGTTCTTATTGTTGTTATTGTCTTATTTATTATTTTCGCTTGGTTGAGTATAAAAAAAAATATTTACTTTATCGGGATTTCATTTACTCAACCTAAAAAACAAAAACAAAAAAATTAAAATAATAAAAAGGAATTAAAGGAATGGAGGAGTGAAGTGGGGGTTTGCAAAACAAATATTTAGGGTTCTGTGCTCGAAATTTTCATTAAAACACCATAAAGAAAAATGAAAACGAAAATTTCTGTCTGTTCTTGGAATAGATTTTTGCCGAATTCATTGTATAAAGCGGAGTAGAGAGCGAGGATTAAGCAGCCATTACAATACAAAAAATAGGGGAAGTGTATGGTTTGTGGCGGAGCATAATCAAAAAGTAAAATACTAAGCAACACATTATAATTCCAAAAGCATATGTAACTGTTGACTTAATGAAGTACGTGTTTATCAAGAAATTAAATGCCAATTTTTTTGGGATTATATTTCTTCTTTTCGTCACCCTCGCATTCTCTTTGTCTCCTTTTTGCTCAAATAAGAAGAGCGTTTGTTGATTTCTCTTGAGTTTGTTTTTTTCTTTTTCAAATAAATTCCCTAAGAAATGTTTTGTGGAGGGGGTGTTACAAAATTATTTTCAATAAATAAACAAAAACAATGTGTTGTTAATGGTGTTGAAGGCGAAAATATTTCAAAGCATATCTTAAGGGGTTGTAAGCTCTTTTTTTTTCTCTCTCTGTGCAGGAAATTCTTCTTAAAGTAATTAAAATATTTGAAATTCAAATGAGTTTGCTTTTTAGAAATCTAAAATCATGAAACATTTAAAAATTTTAAAACAAATTCGATAAATAAATATTTCTGAAATTATATTTGGCGTAGAATTTTCTTTTAGAAATGAATTTATGTTAGAAATTGAAAAAATTTATTATTTTATCAATTTTTTATATAAAAAAAAATTTATTATCGAACATTTTCAATATAAAACTTATCGAATTTTTCTGTTATCGAATATTTTCCATACAAAAAAATTTTGTTATCGAATATTATATTAAATTTTAAAAATTTTAACCAATAATAAAAATATATTAATCTTAAGGTATAATCGTATATTTTACAAAGTACTTTAGCACTCATACTACTTCATATAAGAAGCATTGAAAACCATTTAATTTCAACATACTTCAGTACAGACACACTCTTTAAAATTCTATCGTGCATCCTGCTGTACTGCTACAGTGTTTTTGTATTAAAGTTGAGTTATTGTTTAGCAAATAACAAGTGTGGAAATGCGTAAGTATGCATGTGTCTAAGAGGAAAAAAAAGAGAGAGAGAGAGAGGATGATATTGGAAGTGATTTTTGACTCATTGATGTTCTGCTCACGTTTATGCAACAAAATGACAAATGTAAAGTTGTTTGAGAATGAGTGAAAACTAACTGCAATAACAACAACAACAGCAGCAGCAGCTCATAATAAGATGAATTGTTTAAAGTATGAATTTATGATTGCAGTAAAATATCTTCTTCATTCTTCAACTTCTCGCTCACAATGTTTGTTTTGTTGTTACCCATAAAACATATTTTAAATTGGGCCACATTTACATCGAATGGCATACAAATAGAAGGAGTTATCGCTCCACTCACTCTCTCTATTCCGCTTAATACATGTACACATACAGTGTCATATGAAATGTTACGTTTTATCAGGTTCTTTTTCTTATTTTTTATTTTTTTATTGCACACTGATAAAGACAGAAAGATAGTAAAGAGAAAACGAAAAAAAGAAGAGAGAAAAACGAACACTGTCTTATATTGTATAAACGTGCTGAAGTTTAAAACATTGTTTGATTTCGAACTTAATTTAAAATCGAGGGAAAAATGTGCACATAGCCCAGCTAGCATTTCAGAAAGTTACTTCGTTTTTTTATTGCCCAGTACTAAAGGATTTCATTAACGATTAGTAAGAAAGAATATATACACGAATCGAGAGTTTTCTTTTAAAAATTGTTGAATGAAACTTTATCATAATCAAAGATTTTCTATGTTAAAAATTATTCATCGAAAAGTATGCTATCGGAAATATAGTATATATATCAAAAATATTAAAACATATTTATATTACAGACATATGATATAATTTTTATATACAAATTTTGTTATCGAAAATTTTCTATGTAAAAAATTTGTTATCGACAATTTTCTATGTAAAAAATTTGTTATCGACAATTTTCTATGTAAAAAATTTGTTATCGACAATTTTCTATGTAAAAAATTTGTTATCGAAAATTTTCTATGTAAAAAATTTGTTATCGAAAATTTTCTATGTAAAAAATTTGTTATCGAAAATTTTCTATGTAAAAAATTTGTTATCGAAAATTTTCTATGTAAAAAATTTGTTATCGAAAATTTTCTATGTAAAAAATTTGTTATCGAAAATTTTCTATGTAAAAAATTTGTTATCGAAAATTTTCTATGTAAAAAATTTGTTATCGAAAATTTTCTATGTAAAAAATTTGTTATCGAAAATTTTCTATGTAAAAAATTTGTTATCGAAAATTTTCTATGTAAAAAATTTGTTATCGAAAATTTTCTATGTAAAAAATTTGTTATCGAAAATTTTCTATATAAAAAATTTGTTATCGAAAATTTTCTATATAAAAAATTTGTTATCGAAAATTTTATATTAAAAGAAAATTGTTATCAAAATTTTCTATATAAACGTTTGTTATCGAAAATATTCTACATAGAAAAATTTTTTACCGAAAATTTTCTATACCCAAAAATTTATTATCGAATATTTTCTATACCGAAAAATGTGTTATCGAAAATTTTCTATATAAAACAATTTGTTAGCGAATATTTTCTATATAAAAAATTAGTTATCGAATATTTTCTATATAAAAAATTAGTTATTGGAAATTTTCTATATAAAAAAATTAAAATTTATTTATTTATTATCGAAATTTTCTATAAAAAAATTTGTTATTGGAAATTTTCTATATAAAAAAATTTATTATCGAAATTTTTTATATCGAAAATTTTGTTATCGAAAGTTTTCTATATATAAAATTTTTTATCGAGAAAGGAGATAAATGGTTGCTGGTTTATGATCTTAAACCCAGCATTTTTCTCTTTTTCTCTTGCGATACACATCATGGCAGTTTCCATGTTGCACAATGCAATAGGAATGCAAGAACTGAAAAAAATACGAAAAGAAAACAAAAATATTAATATGGTACCCTTCTCTACGTACGTTTACAGAAGGCTCCTACCATATATTGCTTGCAGGGGTGAAAGAGGAGCAGACAGCAGTTTGTTTAATATGCATGATGCATGATATGCATCATACAATATACCAGTGACTACTACTCCCCTAAGAGCAAAAAAACACAAACACACATTTTACTACATTTACTTATGCAACACAGTAAAGGCAGACGGATGCAACGATGGATGTATGAATGGCAACATAGACAAGCATATTATATTCCCTATACGCTCGTTGTCTAGGATGTGAAAAAGAGAACGCGGTGTAAATTTTTAAAAAATTTTAATTTCTCTGGAGGTGTATTACTTTTGGACAGATGTGTTGTAATATCGAAAGGATCGGTTATCGGTTTGATATCAAAATGTTTCAACGAGATTTTTTCTGAGAAGCTTAAGTAAAAAAGAAATAAAACTTACTTTGAAATTATTTCAATATTATTCCTACGTCTGTAGGGTTATTTGTAAGTCGGTTTCTCAGTTCTCAGTTTTCGTTTGGACTCTATCGTAAATTTATATATGAACACTGAAGACAAGATATGGCACAGAACGTTTTAACATAACCTATATTTTTTCTGTATGGTTACTGTCAGTGTGTGTGTGTATGTATGTAAACGTTGTGTAACATTGTTGCTGCTGCTCTCCTCAATGCACGAATACAAAAGGGATAAATTTTTACTTGTAACTATTATCGGGTCTTGCATCAATTGTGCTGTACTGTTTTTATCGAATTTTTTTTTCTTTTTTTTTGAAAAATAGCAGAAAAAGGGATGAAAAGCTGTGGAAAATGATAAATAAATTGAGTGTGTTCTAAGGAATGCTTATAAATTTATCGTGTATTTGTTTTGTAAATTTTCAATATCGCTTTATGTTTTTCTATATTTTTGTTGTGTTCCTAAGATTATGAATTTGTTACACTTAATAACTGATTAGAATGAAATTTGCTATCGAACAAAACATTGATATTGAGGCAGCCCTGCAAAGGATGAAAATGGAATTTGAATTTTTAACAGAAGAAATTATTTTCCAAAAAATTTATATTTAAGAAGTGTTTTATAGATAATTTGTTATCGAAAATTCACAAAAATTTCTGAAAGAGATAGAGATAATATTTGTGATCAAAATATTTCCTTAAAAAATAAAATAAGATTTGTTATCGAAAATTTGCTATATAAAATTTTTGTTATTGAAATTTTTTCTATTTAAAATAATTAGTTATAGAAAATTTCTTATCGAAATTTCTTATCGAAATTTTCTAAACAAAAAAAAATTCTGTTATCGAATATTTTCTAAATAAAACAATTTGTTATCGAATATTTTTATATAAAACCTTAGTTATCGTAAATTTTTTATATAAAAAATTAGTTATTGAAAATTTGCTATATAAATAATAAGCTATCGAAAATTTTCTACATAAAATTTTTGTTATTGAAACTTTCTATTTAAAACAATTAGTTATCGCAAATTTCCTATATAAATAAATAGTTATCGAAAATTTTCTATACAAAAAAATTGTGTTATCGAATATTTCCTATATAAAACAATTTGTTATTGAATATTTTCTATATAAACCCTTACTTATCGTAAATTTTCTATACAAAAAATTGTGTTATCGAAAATTTTGTATATAAAAAAGTTCTACATAAAATTTTTGTTATCGAAAATTTTCTATATAAATAATAAGCTATCGAAAATTTTCTACATAAAGTTTTTGTTATTGAAACTTTTCTATTTAAAACAATTAGTTATCGAAAATTCCCTATATAAATAAATAGTTATCGAAAATTTTCTATACAAAAAAATTGTGTTATCGAATACTTCCTATATATATATTTTTTCTATATAAACCCTTACTTATCGTAAATTTTCTATACAAAAAATTGTGTTATCGAAAATTGTCTATCTAAAAAATTGTGTTATCGCAAATTTTCTGTATAAAAAATTGTGTTATCGAAAATTGTCTATATAAAGAAATAGTTATCGAAAATTTCCTATATAAAAATGTTGTTATCGAAAATTTTATGTATAAATAATTTGTTATCGAAAATTTTCTATATTTTCTATATGAAATTCATATTCGTTATATAAAAAATTTGTTATCGAATTATTTTGTTTTTTATAAGAATATCTTCTATTTTCCTCTTTCCAGCATCTTGCACGGTTCTAAATACATGGAACGTGGCCAAGAGCCACGCTTAGTGATTGACAACGTTACGTATGATTATCAGGGTGAATACGAGTGTCGTGCCACAAATTATATTAATGGCCAAGAGAGAGTTGCCATATCGGAGCCAGTGTCGTTACAAGTAGTGGGTAAGTAAAGTAAATTACCTCATACTCAAAATTTTAAACAATTAAGGTGAAGGGAAAGCATTGGAAATTTCTAATGAAGTGTCTTGATAGATACTGATGAATTAATATGTTTACACAGTATTTTCCAAATGCGAATTTAAATCTTAAGTTTTTCTTTTTATTTGTAATTTTAGGTGCTCCTCAGGTACTACGTTTACATCCTTCCATGCATAAAGTGTTGGTTAAACGGGGAGATCCAGCCTCGCTAACTTTAGTAGTTTGTGCTGATCCTCGACCTCACCGAGTTGCTTGGGAATGGGGCTCATTGCGGCTGGATGCAGGTTCTGCCATAGGTGAGTTATAAATGCTTACTTCAAGCACACGTAAACTGATTTATTTTCTCTTTTTCTCTTTAAATATTTACCTTTAATTCTGCGAAATGATGATGATGATGATGACCCAATAACCTGTACTTCCGTATGGCCTGATGAACAAATGTACTACTGAACTGAACTGAAATGAAATGTATTTCACATGGAAAATAAATTGTCTGGCTGTGGCTGTGTGTCCTTTGAAAACATGTCATGTCATGTCTGCTCTTGGAATACGAAATTCATTGTGTGTCATACTACTTCCGGTCTAATGATTGTTCTGTTGTTGTTGTTGGTGTTTTTGCTGTTGTATGACAAAATATAACATCATTATTGTACAACCTATTACCACCACTGTCATTACCAACCAACCAACCAACCAACCATACATCCAATCATACATCCATCTATGGCGTTATAATAATTCCCTCCGCATATATAAAACAACTTTGTTGCTACTGTTCACTGGACATGAATTGTAATGGTTGTAATTGTGACCACATCATAAATTATATGTATTTTGTTATGGCTCTCCTACTACTCTTTCTCGTATTGCCCACATACATATTATGAACACGCCAACATAATTCGACGTCTCATACATCATGGCAAATCAACACATTGACGCAACAACAACAATCATCAAAAATGGCATCAACAACCAACGGGCGAATGGTCAACCTAAAACCAACACTCGCATTTACAATGAAAAATCCATTCTGCCCACCATCCAACATACACTTGTCGTTATTCACACAACCATCCATTCATACATTCTTTCATCCCAATTCATTCATCTATTCATAATTTTGCAATTGCAAATGGTTTGTCATCCGTCTCAATTGTTTGGAAACGTAATTTTTTAATGGCCTGACTTGGCTTGGCTCGGCTTGGCTTGCCTTGACTCATCTCTGCCGTATATAGACCGCTTTCGTGCCGATGATTTACTACAGGATGCACGCGAGGATTGTTACCTTTCCACATTGCATATCCATCATACAAATGAACATGATTCGCGTCCCTATTATTTGGTGGTGGAGAATGAACGAGGCACCGATCGTCATGCCATTCAATTGAATGTGGAGGGTACGTTTACAGGTGCAGAAAAATCATGTTTTTTCCCTATTTTTCTTCTTCTTTTTTTCGGTTTTAATTTTATTTTTTTGTTTTCTTTTCATTTTTATTTTTATTTAAATTAAAATTATCTTTTTTGTTGTTTAATGTTTAGTTGTTGTGTTGTATTGTTGTTGTTTTACCTGTGTTTACCATACATAAGCCCCCCCTATTCATATTTTAAATTATTTTGGTGTCTAATTAAACTAAAGGTTATGGTTTTAAATTTGTATGTGTGTACGTATGTGTGTGTATGTATGTATGTATATGTATGTATGTATGTAGTTAACCTAAAAACAATTTAAAATGTGGAATGAATAATTTTCCCAAAAAAAAAATTTCAAATTAAGTTCAATTGTTTCTGGAGCACTCAGTATATTGTCGCAAACTTGTCTTTCCACTCCACTGCAAGGTTCTATACTCATCTTCGGTATGGAACCTAAACTACTGGCAAGCCCATCTGCCTGCTCTTGATCTGGAAAATAATAAGGCATGACACCCCTTTCTATTTCATTCTGCTTGCCCACTCAATTCTATACTTAAATGTGTGTCAATTCTGAACGAGTTATGAGTTCGAATATCGGTTTGACTGCCAGATAGTACTGCCATGTCTGGACCTCTCTATCTTCTGCCCAAATGGAATTGAGCCCATCGTTCGACGACAAACTCTCAGCAGCTTTGTGTCCATCTAATATGTATGTATTCCTAGTCATTCGAATATCTCGGCAATTGCGAGGTTGGCTACCTTTTTAAAGCAGACAATGCCAGCGCGTCGGAACATATCTATTTCTGTATCTATTTACACTGGGGTTGCGTAATGGGTAGAAATCTGGGAAGACTTCGCTTACCACTTCAATTGCCAATATTCGTTTCCAGCTAGACACAGATTTCACTCATTTGTTTCGCGTTTGATGAATACCGTATTAGAGCTGGGGTCTCCTATTACCCTAATTATAGTCAACATAGTCCCGGCGTTCAGAACAGGCTTCAATCCAACATAGCTTTTCATTTCACCGTAGAATAAATTCTCATTGCGCTGGTTGCATCAGTGCCTATCCGTTTCAGTAACTTAGCCAACTCGACCTAAATTATTTGATATTTTTGAAGTTGAGAAGATGAAGATCATATCTTACATATGATTTTGGATCCATAAAAGTCTAACTCACGTAATAATTGAAACCGCCCTATAATTTACAACATCGTATATATACGAGAGCTTTTGGCTCTTTGCTGATTTAAAACAAAAAAAAATCACTCGGCGGTTAGGTCCATATTGCATCCAAAAAAAGTGACTGTTCAAGGCACATTATAGCGTGGAAGTGTCATTTTACGTTTTAACGCCACTAATTGGCCACAAAAATCATGCGATTTGACGTTTTTGGATGTCTTTTATTTCAGATACCAAGTAAATTGTTAATGTTAGAGCTTTTGGATACCAGCATTCGTCAATTTACTGCGGAGATATCACTCGAAAAATAAGAAAAAGTGGTCAAAAACTGCTTCTTGAAAATCGTGACAACCAATCTAGACACGGTCATTTAAATGACATCGTGATTTCGTTTGACGTAATAGCAAGTTCTAGACATTATAATGAAACAAAAGTTACATTGAGATCATAATCATAACTTTTGGTAAGTTTTATTCACCGTTACTTTTCATACGGAAAATAGTCCTGGTCAGCGGCCCTTGATACTGAATTAAAGGAGCAATTTAAGATTTAATTGATCCAAAAAGCTGACACATTCGAACTTTTTGGGTGATCTTCAACCAGCCGTCAATACTTGATCTTTGTTCTTTGGGATGTAAAGGTCGTAATTGAATTCGTCCGTTATTTTTATTAGAAACCCAATACTGAAGGCGATTTATTCAAACTATCGTAGGGATTATGTGGCGTTAATAATTGCTACACCCGTAAAACGAAGCTTTATTTGCTTGCTACAAGTAAGACTTAGGTCACTAGGTGTAGGAGTGGTTGTTTAATTGGTATTCTTTTTAAAAATCTTTCAATTGCCAAAATATTTAAACCACATGAAGTATTCCTAAGCCCTGAACTTACCAACATCCAGGGATTTTTGTTATATACTCGTACATCATACTCCATCATCGCACTGTGATTAAAACCAAACATATCAAGGACGTCTTCAATATGCTTTTTGCATTTTATTCAAAGCCAACCCATGGTGTGTGTTTTAAATGCCTACAAATCAATTTATGTATTTAAAAAAACAACAACAAAAACATCCCATTTTAAATAAATATCACATTAGAATTAAAAAAAAAAGAAAAAATGATTATAATCCTCCATTGTAAATCGTATTTAATACTCATGTTAGATTTCATTCTCTCTCTGTTTCTCTCACTCACTCTGTGAGTCTTTCAAATCTAAATTTCTACATAATCTGCACATTTAATACCGTGTATGTATTTAAATTTAAAATGGATTTGTCTTTCTCTCTCTTTCTCTCTCCTTCTCTCCTTCTCTTTCCTTTTTTGATGGAATTAAAAACACGAATAAATTTTATTTCGAAGAATATGTTGCTGTTGTTGTTGTTGTTGTGAAATATTAAACACCAGCTTAAAGAGTAGAGATAGCATTGATAACGGTGCTGATAATGATGATGATGATGATGATGTCGGTGAATGATGTAAAACATATGCTTCATGTTTTGTATCATATTTTGTGCTCATGAGCTCATGTGTTGTGTGTGTATCACATATGACAGCGTATGAGTTTTATTAATTCCTCTGCATTACTCATACGCTTTAGTGGCGCTTTGTTAGAGCAGAGTATGGTGTGTGTGTGAGTGTGAAGATTTATTTTGTAATTTAATAACGAAATAAATACAACAACAACGTTGGTTTTGTTAAAATTTCGCGTGATTAAATTTTTTCTTTTCTTTTTTTGTTTTAAATAACTGAGCGGCTTTTAAATGTACATATTTGAAGGCAACTAATCCATAGAAAAAAATATATTGAAAATCGTTTTAAAAAATGTTTAAAAAGGGACAAAAATGTTGTATGAAAATTAAAAATCGACACAAGGAACTTTTCGTCATGATGCCCAGTAAAGGTACAGAGACTGGCTTGAGTTTATAGAATCTGGGCAAATGAAAAGCTGCCCCTACAACGGTTGTGTTGGATTTAACATCGTTCTACAGGATTCTGACACGAAATTCATCAGATTGCATTGTGATCTGACAATTCGATTTTCCTTCTCAAAAGGATTAGTTAGCTGGCAATGACATGATCTCAACACTCAGTTATACTTCGAAGAGAGTAACAGTTAAAGAGTCGTGTATTTAACGTATGAACTTCATCTTTCGTTGGTTTTTGGATTGAACGTTTTCCAGAAGTTATTAAATATCGACACTTTGACTGTCGCTAGTCACGTAGGTTGCTTACATACATAGATCTGGGCTGTCAATTAAACGGTAATGACATCGAAATATCTTTTCAACTGAGTACACTCACTCTCTATGCTTGTATAGCAACATTTAGACTGATATGGAAATAATACTGCTTACGAGAGCATGATAGGTGAAAGAATGATGTGGAAAATGTAACTACGGATGACTAACGTCTCTACTTACAGAACTTCCAGGATCCTCTAATCTGTATTAGTAATGGAACAAAACAAAAACTTGCTTGTCCTCTACCAGAGAGTGGATGAAGTTTAGTCGCCTTAAGTACTAAGCACTGTGTATGGAAGCGTATGTCGGCTTACTATCTTAGGCTGCAGTAGGAGTTGTCTGGAGCAAGTCTTTGGCATGATATATTCACTGACGAATCAATTTTTTCAAGGCAATTGGTTTATTTAGGTTGACACTTTCGGGTTTAGGGTATTTCGCATTAAGAGAAGCGGCTTATTCTGGGGTTCTGCGCTGGTAAAGAATTGTACTGCATATTGCCTCTTTGACTATTTTCGATGTTAAAAGGCAGCTCTTGGCACTTTTCTCTACCTGACTCTAGTCAACCAGTACAACAAGCGTCGTGGGGGCGTGTCTGCCATACGATTAAAGGATTCGGACTGTTATTTTCAAGAGCACTCAAGAGATCTATCCGATATTCTGCATGTTTTATTTGCTGTTGCGAGGAGAACTTATAAATGAAATCATGGATTTTATGTTTTCCAAAGCTGTGTTTATTTCAAATAGAAAAATCACAATATAGGACCCCCGAGTGTCCTTGAATTTATACATACACACGAATACACATGCCCTGAAGCCCTATTTACAAACCTGCAATTTCGATTTACAACAATGTCAAAAGACTTCTTCAATATCCTCAATTCTATTAAGAAGGGGTTCCTAAACAGACCTTCTCCTCTTACCTGAGAATGGAATTAGTTTAAGCCGCTACAAGAAGACAATATGGGGGCCCTATAAAAACTTTAATCTTTCCCAAATCGAATCAGAGGCAGTTTACAGAAGAAAAAGGAAATAAATCAGCACAAAAGCTATTGGAATGGAATGCTACTGAAATTAAGGTCTACTGACCACAAACATTTCATTACGAATGAGAAAAACAATTTCCATATACATACATATATGCTGTTGTTGTTGTTGATTTTGTTCTCCTAATTATTGTTATTGTAATAATGAAAGCATTTTGCATAATTAATTGTATTTAATTATTGAAAAATTAAAACAAAAAAGAAAACAACAACAACGATAACAAGGATAACAGTGTGAACATTATGAACACACAGTTACAGTTTAGCTTGTGCTCTACTAAACATGCTCAAACCTTCCATGTCCTTGTGTCTATTGCTCTTCTCTCAGACTATAATTATCATTTGTTATCTTTCTCTCTCTATCTCTCTTTAATTATATTTATTAACCTGGCTGTTGTATAGTGTTGTGTGGTGTGGTAATGTGGCAATAATTAGTTGTCTAAACCGTAATTAATTTGAAAAACGCGTATCTTTTTTTTTCTCTCTAGATAAACGCCAAATGATTACAAAATAATTTAATTAAAAACGATTACACCAGCATTTATCGATTAATTTAAATAAATAAATCTAAAAACAAAAAACAACAGAAAAACCGAGAAATTATTTTCAAATTTATAATGGAGAAGTGTATTCCAAATGGAAATGGAAGGAGAGGTTTTACAGGGGCTGTGATAAATCTGGACCATGGACCAAATATAAAATAGCAAATATAAAAGATCTCGTGAGTTCATTACAGCCCTTCTCCCACGATCAAATATCTTGAAATTTATCTGCGACTGCAAACCCTTAAGGAGGCAGATTATTCTTGAAAAGCTCGGGATACTCACGTGGCTTACTTTATCTGTAAACAGGCAATTTGAAATAGATGGGGGCTCCATAACTTTATCACATCCTGCCTTTAGAAGGGAGTATTTGAACTAGTAATGTTTTATGATGTGACGTTACGGTGAGAAACAGTTGCGAAACTGTAATTGCATTGTTCTAGATGGCGTGAGTAAGCAATATGCCATCCTTGTTACTAAAGCATTCGACACGCCCGAAGGCGTCTCTGCCATTATGATTTGGCTTCCCACTGGGCCAGCTCTGCAGCAATGGGAAACTCTTGCGGCTATCAGTTTAACCTCGGCAAGCTCATGGTCTAAACAGTTTCTTGGACTAGCTAAGATTTTAAATTCCTACTCTCCTGCACCTATAAAACAATACCGTTAACATACTAACATCCAAGCTTGTCTACGATTGTCCCATACTTATCCAGAAAATGATGAATTTGACGTCATCAACTGAGTCCCTGGGCATTGGGTCGTAGTCTAAAGCTGATATGGGATGTTTTCGAATGGGTATCAAACTAGACAATCCCTTATTTGATCAGCGAATAGGAACACTTCCTATTAAAATTAATTCTATAGACTAGGCAACCTCTCACACGATTACTGGGGAAATTCTTAATCATTCGTCCTTCACTTATCGTATCTGTGCACAGCCATTGCTGTAAAGAGCATAACTGTAATGGAAAGAGAGCGATTGACGAACACTTGCCCTTGCAAAAGGAAGTCTAAATGACTTGAGTCCGATGCCCGATCATCTCTTATAGAACGCGGCAACATAATCCACCTAATTAATAGGTACGAAGACGTGTAAAGACGTTAACCGGCGTAAATTAGTCTTTCTCTTAATCAAAACATGTCCCTTCTGGAAAAAAAACAATCATATCTATGATCTAAAGGCAGCTACTCTGGGATCAAGGGTTATAACTCTACTTAAGTCCTCCTAATTTTCTAAAAAAAAAAAAAATCGAGAGTTTCCTTTCAGCAGTCTTCTGGTAAAACTTCTGAAAGTAAACATAATTGCCATGAAAATCTTCTCCAAATATCTGTCGTTCGGTCTTGCCACTCATGGATAAAATTGACACACACAATATCGTTGGTGTGAGAAGCTACATTGTAATCCTGACTAAAGGGTTGTAATGATCAATTACGTGTGTAAAGAAATAAGGAGTGTTTGGTCATTTCAGGCTTGTAGAAATACTGTATAGACTACACAATAGCTCCGAGTTCAAAACTCAGATCTGACAAAAGAAATAATTCTTATTTTTAAAAATATTTCGCATTAAAACAAAATTCTTTCAAATACATTTGTATACTGTGCCCCTTGAAGTAGGCTTTAATTATTCTGTTAAACTCTGCTACACAAATTCATATGTATTTACGCTGTGTGTGTGTTGGATAGAGAATGAGTGTTTTGTTTTTTATATAAACAAAAAACCGTTTGTTTTGTAAAAGGAGAGCATGTATGTGCGTGAGTAAGAATGCGTGTGTAAGCGAGTGAGTACTTAAAGTATTTAAAAAGGCATGTTTATAAAATAATATTATTTTAACTGGCTGTTGTGTAAACAATAATAATTAAATATTTATATATATATGATTGTGTATGTATGTGTGTGTACACACACATACATATTTGTAATTTGTAACGATAACAATAACAGAAAAAAAAATTAAAACCCTTATATGTATGTACATATGTATGTATTGTATGATATAACTTTAATGCAAGATGAATGGAATAAAAAAAACAACAAAAAAATATTAACATGATTAAATAATCAACAACAAAAAAACATTTGTTTTTTACTCTCTTCTTTTTTTTATCATTTTTCTCTCTTTACTGCCCTGATGCCACTACAACAATGGCACTACAACAATGAAAACAATACTTGATTTGTTTTTTTGCCCCCGCCCCCGTTTTTGTTGCAACACATAATTATGCCACATAAACAATGCACGTAATAATAACTACAACTACAACTGCCATCAAAAAAAATTTAAACAAAAAAATTAAATTCCACTCGTATGTGTTTGAAATGTTTTATCACGCTTTGGACAATGTGCGGCCATAACACGTATGAATGCATTGCAACTAAAAAACACTCGAAAAAACTGGAATTTTTTCTTTAAACATTTGAAACATCAAATCCTGCATTCTCATTAATTGTACGCGGTATGGTTCGGTTTGGTTTTGTAGAACCATTGGAGATGAGTTATTTATTGGGCATTGCTGGTGGCTGTTTGGCCGCATTATTCATATTAATTTGCCTGTGCATTTATGCCATACGTATTAAAAAATGCTGCTTTAAAGGTGAGTTATTTTATTGATTAATTTTTTTTTCTCTTTTCATTTTTCATCTTTATTTATTTAATTAAAAAAAAAACCAAATAATTACAATTTGTTATGTGGTATGATTTATTTCAACCAAATCCTTAAATGAAAACAGTGATTATTGCAAAGAAAAATTAAATTTTAAAATTAATTAAAAAACTATTGCGGGTACATCATAAAGAAATCTTCTATTAAAAAAAAATAAAACAATTTTATATAGTTTATTTAGTCCCATTGATTATCATTGGATTCACATGGCCACAACAAATTACTTCAAATTATGTCTCTCTTTTACCACTTGTGGCCTACATCTGTGTAGAGGACATGATTTTCAACTTGATGGTTTCAAATTACAACACGACTTGCAATATCCATCTGGTATGATTTTTACAATGCGTAATATAAAACAATTTGTTATCGAAAATCTTCCATATACATATATTGAAATTTTTTATACTAAAATTTTATTATCGAAAATTTCCTGTATAAAAAATTGGTTATCGAAAAATGTCTATATAAAAAATTTGCTATCGAAAAATCTCCATACAGAAAAATTTGTTATCGATAAATTTCTATACAAAAAATTAGTTATCGAATATTTTCTATACAGAAGAATTTGTTATCGTAATTTTTGTATACAAAAAATTTGTTTTCGAAAGTTTTCTGTATAAAAAATTTGTTATCGAAAAATTTCTATATAAAAGATTTGCTATTGAGAAATTTCTATATAAAAAATTTATTATCGAGAATTTTCTATACAGAAAAATTTATTATCGAATATTTTTTATACAGAAAAATGTATTATCGAGAATTTTCTATACAGAAAAATTTATTATCGAAAAATTTCTATATAAAAAATTTGTTATTGTAATTTTTCTATATACAAAAATTGTTATCGAAAATTTTCTATACAGAAGAATTTGTTATCGAAATTTTTGTATTCAAAAAATTTGTTATCGAAAATTTTCTGTATAAAAAATTGGTTATCGAAAAATGTCTATATAAAAGATTTGCTATTGAGAAATTTCTATATAAAAAATTTATTATCAAAAATTTTCTATACAGAAAAATTTACAATCGAATATTATTTATACAGAAAAATTCATTATCAAAAATTTTCTATGCAGAAAAATTTATTATAGAAAAATTTCTATATGAAAAATTTGTTATTGTAATTTTTCTATATACAAAATTTGCTATCGAAAAATTTCTATACAGAAAATTTTGTTATCGAAAAAATTTTTGAAATATAATTTTAAAAAAATATATTTTAAAACAAATAGCTATCATCCCAAAAATAATACGAAAATGAAATGAAATTACAATATTTCTCTGATGCACTGTGTTTTTTATTTCCATACTTATAACCAGTAGATGTATACATATGTATAGCCTTCTGTCTTGTTTATTAAATATTTTCCATTATAATTGTTTGCGTTCTTTTTCCCCCTTTCCAGAATAAGAATTTCATTAAAAAATTATTTCGTGTTCTTTTCCCGTTTGCTTTTCCCTGTAAAACGGATCAATTTTCCTATTAAAAATTTTTTATATTATAATCCGCGGCTGAGGAGGACAAAAGAGAAAGAGAGTGTGTGGCATACGCTACAATATTGTGAATTTTTTTATATGTTTCATTGTTAAATGATGATAACTTTTCAAATATCTGTTGTTTTTAATTTTTATTGTAATTCACGGAAAATTTTTTCCATTGGTTTCATAAATTGCAATGTTTTTCAGTTGTTTTTTTGGTTTTATTTCATTATTATTGTGGTTAAAGCAAAAAAAAAAAATTATTTTCATTTAAATGCAGTTCTGCTTATGGCATAATGAGGATATACAGAATTTTTATTTTTTTTTTTGAATAACATGTATGATTATTACCTTTAATCATTAATTTGCTTGATTTAAGGCATTTCATTTCTAAATAATCAATTTATTTCAATCAATTAAGTTATTATGTTGCCAGAGGTTGTTTCCCTTCTCTTTCCCTTTCCCTTATTACTGCCAAACTTAATTAAAATGTTGAAATTGAAATTTCAGGCCTGCTAAGGGAAAACTTTCTATTAAACATTGATGAGTTAAGCAAAGTTACTTCATTACACGAACATTGTTTATGGCTTTATGAATATTTGATTAAATTCTAAGGCAACTCTATTATCATAACAACTGTGTTGTTTTGTTGTTTTTTCTTTTTCAGTTTCTTTTCGTACATATTTCACTGGCTTTTATTTTAGCAACTAAACCGTAGGCAAACAATTGTTGTTAAAGAAACAACAGAACAGTTTTTGTATCATTAACTTTTAGAACAAAAAATAACGAATTTTTTTGTTTTTCTTCTGCTTCACAATTAGCCAACAGAACGTACCAAAAAGCCTTACAAAAAAATTCACTTTTTAAGCCTTTTTTTAGCAAGACAAACACTGTAGTTCCTGTTCTCTTGCAAACTTACTTGGTGTGTATAAATGTGTGTGTGTGCTCCTGTTTTTCCAACTTTCTTTAAATACCGCTCTCTGTGTTTATAAACGGACAATAACAATGGTTTTGGGAGAGAGCAACACAAAATAAATTAAAACAACGAAAAAAACGAAAAAAGCAACACAACAAATAAACAAATATTTACTCATTAAGCAGTTTACGTAAAAATCAACAATATAAACACATGGACTTGCTCTCTACACTCTCTCATTCACTCCCTGTGATAGAAATGTTTACTTCCACTCTATTTATTTGACTTACAAATGCTTTTCAACAGACACTCACTACTGTCTCACTCAACCAAAAAAAAAAAATCGCAACGCACACACACAGGCACATATACTCTCTGTACTTGGAAAAAAAAAGCACAACAACAAATTAAAACAAGCAAAACTAATGAATTAATGGAGTAACGACAAAAACAACAACAATATAACAGCAAAACAAATAAAATTTTAAGGCGAAAGAAATTAGAAAAAAAAATCGAAACAAAAAGTAAGGAGAGCGCGTAACTGGACTTTGATTTTAATTTTTCTGTTTTATTTTTGTTTTTCTGTAAGGCAAACGAAGATTAGCAAATGCACTCTAATAAACATTGTGTACATTCGCTTATGTTACTGTTTTTGTTTTTGTTTCATTTCTTGGGAATGAATTCTTTAATTACTCTCTCGATCTCTCTTTCTCCCTTCCTTTGTTATTCTGTTTATTTTCCTTTAAAAAGAAAAACAAAATTTATGCACTTCTCCCCAAAAAAATCAGAGAAGTCTCTACACAGACTATCCACTAGTCTTACAATTTACCCACGCATACACTCACTGTTTTATTGTTTAATTAGAACAATACAAGCCGACCGGATAGTTGTGGCCAACAAAAGGCCAAAAGGCAACAAAATTTCAAACAAACAACTCTCTGGCCGAAAACGAGAAAAAAAGAAAAAAAATTAATGCAAATGAAATCCTTAGTTAAGTCCACCATCACAGCCGACAATGCTTTTGAAACAGAACTGTTGTTCCTTTTATTTTTTGCATAGAATGATAATAAAAATTATTTTTCTTTTTTTTCATTTTTTTTTAATTTTTTCATAATTTTTATTAATAAAAAACCAAAGTCTCGAGGCATTTTGGCGGTATTTCGTTATTATTATTATTTTTGTTTTTGTTTTGTTTCTCTTGCTCATACTTATAGGCGATTGTTTTGTCTCCTTTCTTTTCCTTTTCAATGAATTAATTATTAATTATGGTATAAAATTTTTGCTATAAAGGGAGAGGGTTTATTTTTGTTAAAGGCGTGCTAAGATAAGGTAGTATGGGAGAAAGTGTATTCTAATTATGATTTATACTTTAATTTATTTAATATAAAATACATATATTTTATGCATTTAACGAAAATATAAAAAATTTGTTATCGAAATTTTTCTATATAGAAAATTTGTTATCGACATTTTTCTATATAGAAAATTTGTTATCGACATTTTTCTATATAGAAAATTTGTTATCGACAATGTTCTTACCGAAATTTTTCTATATAAAAAATATGTACCCTGTTTTCTCTATGAAATATTCGTTATCGAAAATTTTATACCCAAAAAATTTTTAATCGTATATTTTCTATATAAAAAATTTGTTATCAAAATTTTTCTATATAAAAAAGTAGTTATCGAAATTTTTCTATACAAAAGAATTTGTTATCGGAAATTTTCTAAATAAAAAATTTGTTATCAAAATTTTACTATATAAAAAATTTGTTATCGAAATTTTTCTATATAAAAAATTTGTTATCGAAATTTTTTTTAATAAAAAATTTTTTATCGAAATTGTTCTATACAAAACAAATTTTCTATATAAAAAATTCTTCATCGAAACTTTTCTACATAAAAAATTTGTAATCGAATATTTTCTATATAAAGTATTTATTGTCGAAAGTTATCTATAGAAAATTTGTTATCAAAAATTTTGTAATTAAAAACATTTTATCGATACCTTTCTGTGAAGAGAAAAACTGGTAAAATTTTGACGATAACAATCCACATGAGATTCATCCTGAAAATGTTACTGCTTGGTACGGATTTAGAACTGGCAGTGTCAGTGGTCCATATTTCTTTGAAAACAATGTTGAAGCGTCCATCACTGTCAACAATGAGCAGTGTACGCCACTGAATATGAACCTTTTTTTGGACTGAATTGCATGATCTGCACACCAAGAATATGTAATTTCAAAAAGATGCAGCTACATGGCACACACACTAACTAGTTGGGGGCATGGTTATCTCACGTGGACATGATGTAAACTGGGCACTTAGTTTATGCGATTTGATAGAGCTAGACATTTTCTTTTGGTATTTTCTTAATTCGCAGGTGAATGCGAATAAGCAACAAATCATTGATCAAATTCAGCCTGGACATCTCAGATCCGCTGCTTCCACGATGTCATTTTCCACACGTAATACCATTAAAAAGGCCTTTAAACAGATAAAAAAAATTTCGATGATATCTGACATGAAATTTGTTTGAAATTAAATTCAACCATTATGGACCCAATAGTATTGAATTTTTAAATTTGAAATAAAGGGTCCGCCAAATAACTTTTTTTTTTTGAAAATCCTTTAAAAAACTACTGAATATTTTCTCAAATTTCTTTTTTTATTTGAAAGTACAATCCTTCCGGTTAATAATGGAAAATAATTTCATTCAAATGGCTGCCTCGGCTGGCCATGCAGTAGCCTACACGATCGATTGTGTGCAGCTGTATTTCACCAATGGCTTCACGAATATTGTCCTTTAAAGCGTCATTTGTCTCTGGCTTGTCGGCGTAACACTTATCTTTGACGGCACCCCACAAATAATAGTCCAACGGTGTCAAATCTCAGCTCCGTGATGGCCAAACGACATCAACTCTGCGGCTGATAATGCGATCTTCAAAAACAGGGCGCAAAACATCGAGTGTAGCTTCGGCTGTGTGGCACGTAGCGTCGTCCTGTTGAAACCAAATGTTGCCAATATCCTCCTCTTCAATCTTTGTGAACAAAAATTCGTTCAACATGGCCCGATAACGATCGCCATTGACTGTAACGGCCACTCCTTGCTCATTTTCGAAGAAAAATGGCCCAATTATGCCTCTGGACCAAAATCCGCACCAAACAGTGACTCGTTTTGGGTGCGTCAGCTTTTCAATGTATGCGTGCGGGTTTTCTGTGCCCCAAATGCGACAATTTTGCTTGTTTACATACCCGCCAAGATCAAAATGAGCTTCATCTGAAAAGATGATTTTTTTGCCAAAATCGGCATCTTCTGTCGATCGCAGGCCCACTTAGCGAAGCGAAGCGTATACACAACCATATTCGTTCAGCGGAAGGATAAAACTAATTATCTGTCAAATCAGACATGAGCTAAGTGTTACCATTCACGAAATAAGCACTAGTTGAACAAAAAAACGTTAGATGGCGGACCCGATAAAACAGTCTGTTGATGTATTGATAATTGAAAATAATTCTAACCGATTGCTGTGATGTCCAAAGACTTCTCTTATTCGAAAAACTCATTCAAAAACCTTTTTGTAAAATTTATTAATTAATCTTCTCTGCAACTGCTGTTATAATTGTTTTTTTTTGTTGAACAAAGACTGTTGCCTTGACAATTTCTTAACCAGAAAACCTATCTATATTTAGAATAGCTAAATCTACAGTTTTATTACACGCTCTCCTCAACTCTTCTGTATGGGATTTGGCAAACAAAAGAAGCAGGAAATGATTTCTGGGGAAAACTTGCCAGTTTAGTTAACAGTCAGCCGTGTCTTTATTTCAAAGTTCAAAAACAAATAACAAAAGACACACTTATATACTTACACATATATACTTACATGCACACATATACAACACATATGCAAACTAGCCAATTCTGACAAAAGGAGTGAATTCAAAAAGGAAAAATAATGCAAATTTTTATTGAAGCGAAAATGAAAAGTGAAAAGAAAACGCAACGCAACGCAACGCTGTGCAATACAACGGAAACCGGAACTGCATAGCATGTCACAAACATTAAACGTTTGTTTGTAAATAGCAACCAATATCACACAAATACAAAACACACACACACACTCGCACTCGCTATTATACGTGTGGTAGTGTAAACAACAACAGCGACAGTAACGGTAACTGAGAAACCAAACGAAAACAAACAACCACGAAAACATGGTGGCTGATTGTGTTTGAAATAATGCCAACTGACTACTGACTCTTGCATTGCACTCTTTGAAAATGTTAGCGTGTTCGTGTGTATATGTGTGTGTGTTTTTCTACACGCAGCGGCTGTCTTTATAAAATTCTATAACTCAGCTGTCAATCAATGTGTCAATTTAGTAAACAACACTACCACCACAAACACTAACTAACACCACACAATCACTAGAATGCATAGAAAAAAAGCAAACAAAACAATGTTTTAACACTCTCTTCTCTCTCTCTCTCTCTCTATTTATCTCTGTTGTTGCACCAATACACTTTTAAACCAATTTCGTATTTGAAACAACATACAGTCAGGTGTACGCGTTTTTCTCCTCCCCCTCTCTCACTCACCCTATCATTTACAGGCAACTGACAGAAAAACAGGGAAACAACGTTATTAACGTTAGAAAGAAAGAACCCTACTCAAGAGAATTTTGTATTTTAAAAGAATGATTTTGACAAAAACACTCACTCAACTCACACCACTACACACCACTATACACTACACTCTTTAGAGGCAAGTGCAGTAACAGCAGCTGAAAGAGAAATAACGATGAAATGTCAAATTAAATTTGACAGGTTGATTTCGTTAGAAGATCCTTTTCATTTAAACCAACGTCAAGAAGAACAACAACAAAAGGTAGGCGTATATATGTACGTTTGTAACTGTCACAAGAGAAGAAAAACTTTCTTCTTTCTCTTTTTACTCAGAAAAGTTTATCAAAAATAGAAGAGTCGTGTCTATTTCTATTCTCTCTTTTTTTTTGTTGTTTTTCTTAATATTTCCCCAATTGTAACTTTATTTTGCAATTTTCCCTGTGTTGTTTTCTTTTATTTTCTTTATTTTTTTCTTAAGCGGAAAAACGAAGAAAATAATAATAATTCTAGTGAAATGTCAACGTCTTGACATTTTACTTCCTTTGTGCTGTACATTATAAAGAAAGAGAAATATAGAGAGTGAAAAAGAAAGAGAGAAAGAGAGAGCCATAAGATTATACAATGTAACTGTAAGAGAAAGAAATGAAGCCCAGTTGTTAAGGAAAATAAAATTGGTTTTTCTAAAATAAGGAAAAGTACCATGGGTCCCAAAATTTGGATATAAAAAGCGATGCCTATTCTGAATAAAATTGCTTTCAGTTAATATTTTCCGTAGCTTTTCAACTGAGCAGCTTATTGAAGTCCACTCAAAATATCTTCCATTTTCTAGAGTAAATTTGTCGATGACTTGCATTTTCTAGAGCAAATTTGCCGCAGACTTGCATTTACTATAGTAAATATATCGATAACTTGCATTTTCTAAAAAAAATATTGATTTTCTAGAGTACATTTATCGATGACTTGCATTTTCTAGAGTACATTTATCATTAACTAGCATTTTCTAAAGAAAATTTATCGATGAATTGAATTACCTAGAGTAAATTTGTCAGAGTACATTTATCGAGTACATTTATCGACAACTTGCTTATTTAAATCCTCTTAATATAACTTGCATTTTATAAAGTATATTTATCGATAATTTGCATTTTCTAAGGTAATATTGTCGATGATATGATATTTTCTAGAGTACATTTATCGTTAACTAGCATTTTCCAAAGTAAATTTGTCAATGACTTGCATTTTCTAAAGAAAATTTATCGATGAATTGCATTACCTAGAGTAAATTTGTTCTAAAGTAACATTGTCGATAATTTGCATTTTCTAGAGTATATTTATCGATTACTTGCATTTTCTAGAGTACATTTATCGATAACTTGCATTTTCTCGAGTAAATTTATCAATGACTTGTGTTTTGTATAGAAAAGAAAAGCCCACGTAAATCTGTACTCTGGAGGGAAAACAAATCATAGATGAATTATATGAAAGAAATTGAAGACGCCTTAGTTTTATACACTTAGAAACCAGTGTAGGCACTTTTTTCCTTCTACGTATTTGGCACCAGGATTTCCCTGAGATTGTTAAAAAGCTTTTATAGGCTTGAGGTATATAAACTAAATTTTCAACCCCGAGTATTAAGGATGGTCACCTTATTCTGAAAGTTTTATTTTCAAAAAAATTTCAAAGAAAAAGAAAACTTTATCAGTTTTTCAGTGAATTATTTATGAGCATCACGCCAACATTTATTTATTTTGAACGAAAATTGAATTGAAAGCCATCGAGCGCTTGTAAAACTTCTTGCATCGCAATAAAGCCATCTTAGTGGTGTGGCAAGAAGAAGAGAAAAGAAAAATTCTCTGTTATCCAGTGTTTGCTTAGAGTCCTCTGACTGCAGAGATGAATTTATTTTCTATCAGAGGAAAAGAAAAACTTTCTTTTTTTTCACTTCGACTTATTTGCTTATCTGTATGAAAATTCAAATTCTTTTTTTCCATTTTGTTGTTGTTTGTAAAATTTATAGAAAATTATCGAAAAAAATAAAAACAAAATATTTTTTTTTGCAAAGAAAATAAAAACGAAATGAAAACATATTTTTACTCTTTACAGGTAGTGGCGGCTATAAATCATCGGATAAAGACAGGTAAGTTTAAATAACAACAACAAGTACATGTAAGAGAAATAACAACAAGAATATTTTGAAAAGGAAAATATGTTTTTTGTTGTTCATAAACAACAACAACAACAACAACAATTTTTTTTGCTAACAGCCCGACTAGTTGGCAAAGAAGAGAAGGAAATTTTATTGAAAATATTTTCCCCTTTCGGGCCACACACAGAAAGAAAGAAAGTGTATTAAGGCAACAACAATAACAACAACAACAACAACAGCAATAGATAGAAGCAGTAACAGATAGAAAAAAAATATTCTTTCTGGTTCAAGTTATTTTATCGTGTTTCATAATTTTTTTTTTTCGTTTTTTTCTCGTTGTGTTCATAACTTAAGTTCTCACAGAACTGACCTCATGTCTGGGCAACAGGTGTCGGTAACGGTAACTGTTATAAAAAAGTTTCAACTCTTCTTCTCTCTCTCCCTCTCTCCCTCTCTCTCTCTCAATATTTATTCCTTTATTTTAATGTATACTAGCATGTGTATGTGCGTCTGTGTCTGTGCCTGTAATATAGTGACCATGTATTTGTGGTTGCTTGCGTGCGTGTGTGTGTGAGGGTTTGTGCTTGCCTTTGTGGTCTTGAAGTTGTGCCACAACCAATGTTTCCATTTCTTATTCTATAAATTTTCCTGTTGTTCTTGTTGTTGTTTATTATTGTTGCAAACATTTATGGTCTTTAGTTTCTCACTTCTTCCTTCTATATCGATATTGTTTCTCTTTCTCTCTTTTTTTTTTTGTATCGAATTTTTTCCATTTTCATGGTTGTTGGTGTTGGTAAAAGAAATTTGAAAAAAAAGTTCTGCTTATGATTTATGTTCGCAAAGAAGTCAGGCTTAGTTTGGTTGGCACAAAAAGGGGTATTAAAGGATTAAAAATGGATTATCTTTTCATATGGCATGTTTGTAATCAGGATACGTCATTACTTCGGTATTTAGCTTCTACTCAATGGTTCCTGTGAGTTCTTTAGCGTCCCCTATCAGTTGGGTTGCTAGCTGGGGTTTGCAATTTTTCCCATGCTTTGCGAAAGGTACAACCGACCCCCGACATTTTTCTAAGTGAAGTATACTCTTATCAGGCTTTGATTTCTATATTTTTAACAACCATTCCTCCTTCGTTTCGAATAAGGATTCTAAGAAATGTTAAGTGATCCTCACACATACACATACATAATTGGCCATTACAACCCTTCAGTCAGGATTATGGCCTAGCTTCCCACATCACTCATATTGTGTGCCTTAATTTTATACTTGAGTGGCGGGACCTATAGTTTAACGTCGACTCCGAACGACAGATTGTGAGAAACTTTTTCATGGCAGGTTTCTTTACTCAAAGAGTTTTTTCCAGAAATCTGTTGAGAGGAAGTCACCGAAGCAATATTTTTTTTTATATTTCGTTTTGATGTCTGGCCTGGGGCTCGAACCCGGGCTTTACGTCTAATAAGCGAACACACAACCTACTAGACGACGGCGACTAAGTGATCCTCGTGTAGCGTAATTCACGGTGGAGAAATTTTCTTCTCCAAACTTATCGATTTTGTCTTCAAAATCAAATCAGCCCAAGTACATACATAATTGGTTATACAACCCCTTAGTCGGGTTTACGATCTAGCTTCTCACAAAACTTCCATTGTGTGTGTTTTATGTACGAGTGATGGAACCTATAGTTTAAAGTCGACTCCGAACGATAGATTTTTGTGATAGTTTTCATGGCAATTTTTTTTTTTTACTCTCAGAATTTTTGCCTGAAATCTGCTGAGAGGAAGTCACCGAAGAAATATTTATTCCTCATATTTCGTTTTGTACGAGATATCTGATCTGGGGTTTAAACCCGGGCCTTATGTCTAATAAGCAAACACATTACCTACTAGACTACGACGACTTCAATCAGCCCAAGTATTCATGCTTTATCATACAACCTCTTTACTTTGTACTCCTTCGAGTGTGTGTGATGTTACACACATATTGTTGACATAATCCAAGTCATGCAGTGGTTGCTTCAGTTGCAACTGAACTCTGCCTGGTATCTGTATGTTTGATATAAAGCGATTGAAAGCTGTGCTGAGTAAAGTGTGCTTATCTGCGCAGACTTCTGAACTGCACAAACTATGTAGATCGTCTATAGAATGTAGAGATCAGCAGAGCATACATATGCGGGTTTCAGATTGCCTAATTAATCGATGCTTTTTCCAACATTTTTTTTCAAATTAAGAAAGTAAAGCAAAGCGTTCCGCAAGTGCTAATTTTTTAGCAACAAAACTCGACATATGTGCTCAAGAAAAAGTTTAATATTATGTCATTTAAAGAGAGAAAGAGATAGAGAGATAATATACTATAAGTTATTAAAGACACAAACCACATGTAAAAGAAAGAAACATAATAATTGTCCCCCATTTAAAAATTCTTTCTACCTACGCCTATGCGTGGCCTGCAATATCATATAAAAAATGTAGCTGGTGCATGTAATTTTTTTTTTCAGTTCATTTCTATTGTACTATTGCCGTTGCTTGCATTCTGCTGTTGTTGTACTATTACATGGTTATTTAGAAGAAAAAAATATAATTTTTTGTAGATTTTTTTATAGAAAAATTTACATATTTTTTGCACCAACTTGATTATGTACAAGTTGAACATGATTTCTTTTTATACCGAAAAAAATTAAAAATTAAAAAAAAACTGACAAGAAAAATATGATACGAGAAAAAAATATAAAAATCCAAGTATTAAACATATAAAAAAAATTTAATTTAAAATGATATTTTAAATTAAGGCCAGATAATCAAACAGAACAAATTTTAATTTTAAATAATTTTTTTCGAAAATCTCTCGTATCAGTTTCCATACATACATACATATACACATAATTGGTCGTTACAACCCTTCAGTCAGGATTACGGACCTAGCTACTCACAGCACTCTTGTGTGTATGTTAATTTTATGCATGAGTGGCTGGACCTACAATTTAAAGTCGACTCCGAACGACAGATTTTTGAAAAACTTTTCATGGCAATTTTCTTATATACTTACAGAGTTCTGGCCAGAAATCTGCTGAGAGGATGTCGACGAAGAAATATTTTTTCAAATTTCGTTTTGATGTCTGACCAGGGATTTTAACCGTGACCTTACATCTAATAAGCCAACACACTACTTATTAGGCTACGACGAAATCAGTTTCCATAAGCAATTTGAACTCAGCTGAGTGAACAATGGATTCATTTCACCCTGTGATGTTATCAAGATTGACAGTTTTTCTATCACTCTTTCCAACAATTTGTGTAATCGTTATAAATCGAGCCGCTTCTCGCAAGTAATTAACCCAAATAGAATAATTTAAGTTAGTTTAGGTCAGATGGCCAACCATTCTTAAAGAGCGAAATACTACATCGACCAGAATATACGTCCATCATGATACCACAAATAGAAATTAAACTCGGGGCTCCTGCGCAGCTTCAAAGATGGTCTGGTAGGCAGTGTGTTGACTTATTAAGCGAGAGCGCATGATTCTAATGCTAGCTCAGACTTCTCGAACAAAACGATATACATATGAAGAAAATATTTCTTTGGCAACTTCCTCTCAGCAGTCGTCTGGCACAAGCTCTAAGTATACATGAAATTGCCATGAAAAGTTTCCCAAATCTGTCGTTGGAAGACGACTTTAAACTGTAGGTTTCGCCACTCATGCATGTGAGAAATTAGGTTGTAATCCTGACTAACAGATTGTAATGGGTCTTTCAATCAACCACTTTGAAAATGGTGTGTGAGTGTATAGATCTTCTCAACAAGTTAGGGAACTTTAATACAGTTACAATAGGCTGGTTTCGTGTATACGAGAATTATGACGGTAATGATGAGCAGATTGTTTGGCAAAAAGATGGTAAAATTTTGCCTTTAATTGGCCTTGATTCATTTTGTGAAAAGAAAATTCGCTGTTTAACAAGCGTCCTACCCGTTGGCATAAATCTAAACGGCTATTAATTCCTAATCGAGGAATCTCAGATAAGTTGTTGTTGTTAAGGAGAATAGACAAAGAAAACCCATTTACCGTTGTTACACAAATTTTACATTTCGTTTTCATTTACTTTTCAGTGAAAAAGCCGATCTAAAATCACGTTCCGATAGTACCAGTGGTGGACCGCCTGGTGATTCCATCTATACGACCCCAGCGGGTTTTCACCATCAACAACAGCAGCAACAACAACAGCAACAGCAACAACAACAGCCACCACACAATCAAGGACTTAATCAAAATGGCCATTCACAACAAGGTCTAACAGCTGCAACAGCAGCAGCTGCAGCTGCTGTTGGTAATAATCAACAGCATCATTTACATCATCATGGACCACATGGATCACCCGAAGCAATGAAGGTACGAATGGCTGCAATGATATTACAGCCACCCACTAGGGTCTAGCAGGCAATAACAGATATGACTGCAACAGCAACTACAACTACTAATACAAGTACTATAACAACAAATACAACTGATATTACGGATACAGTAACTACAATGACAACGACTACGACAGCGACAGCGACAGCGACAGCTACAGCGTTAGCGTTAGCGACAACAACGATGACTACTGATTTAAATACAATGACTAACAATAACAACAACAATAACAATAGTAACCATAACAATAATAACAATCAAAATAATTTTATAAATAACGAAGAGGATACAACTAAGACTCCAATACAAACGCAGACTGAGGCACAGACAGAGACAGAGACAGAGACTGAGACTCACAGTGATGCAAAGGAAATAAACTTGAAATCGGCATTGACAACACCAAATAACGGTAAGAATAAAGAGAAGGAAATTTTTTTATTAAAAAATAGCAGCAGCAACATTATTAATAATATCCACACTAATACTACTACAACAACTAATTTAGAGAATACAAATACAATAACAAATACAAATATAAATATAAATACAAATACTAGTATAAATAATTTAAATTTAAATAATTTAGATATTGAAACACAAAGAAATTTAATAGATTGTAAGCCTCCGGGAATGCTGGAGAATAATTGTACATTAAGTAACTGTAGTTTAAGTTCCTTAGCCCAGACAAATAATTGCTTAGACTCCCATGCCTTGATGCCTAAGCCACAGACTGTAACTACAACAGCTACGGCGTCATCTTTAGAAAATTCCTGTTTAAGGCAACGTTTAGTGGAATTGTATTTGGATACGGAAAGCTATAAACTAATACAGAAACTGACCATCAATAATCCCTTCTATCGTTTTCACAAGCAATCCAATTCGTTAAGAGAAAAAACTGCCAAATCAACGTCCACTTTTATGCATCTAAGGAAAATCCGAAAATTTAAATCGGACACCGACTTGATACAACCACCACCCTGTGCAGAGCTGCAAGCCACAGCATTTGCTACAAGCACTTGCAACAACAATAATAACAAAAATAATATTGTGGTATTGGCCCAAACGAATAAAACATCGAGGAATTGTTTGAAGGCGCGAAATCAAAAAATCGATTTGAAATTCAGTCGCCAACAGTTCAATAAACTGCAGCATTTGCAAGCAACAAACGGCGCAGCTAAAAACAATAGCGATGCACATGGCCTTAACGATTTGATGGCAATGAAACCCAACGATTTTAATAACAGCACGGTCATAACGAATCCCTTTTCCATATTCCATGATGACGAGTCACAGCTGACTTTAACGGTTGATAAACGCTTGCGTTGTGCCTCTTCTGCTAGCCGCAGAATGTTAAGAAAGCCTGCAGTGGCTACAGCAGCAGCTGCAGCTGCAGTGGCTGGTACTACCTCCTCAACTTCTTCGGGCGGTTCTGTAACTTTGCTACAACAGCCACGACCCTTTGCTAGCCAACAACAACTAAACAATTATCATTACCTCTATGGGGTGCCCATAAAAAAGTTTGAACGTCAAGATTTTCCACCCAGCCTGCAGCAAACAGATGCAATGGCCTCCAACACGCAAATTGGTAACAGCCGTGCAAAATCGAAATCGAAAATAACCACCTCAACGTCGTCGTCAAGTGTTTTTAAGCAGATTGCTTTAAGGAAAGGCTCAAAGACCTGTTCTGCCTCATCTTCCAATATACATGTGCCTTTGACGGGGCCCCATTTAAAGCGTCTCAAGATTACCTACCCGAATCACACCCAGCCTTGTGTAAATGGCCCCAAGACAACACACAACAATTATTTTTCCCGCCTGCAGGCCAAAACGAAACAGGGCCTACAAAAGCTCAAAGACAAGTGTAAACAATTCAATACACTGGGCACGCCACGTAACCATTTGACACGTCATCATACCACCTCCAGTTTTAAGAGCATGGCCAAGGTCGAAAGTTTTCGTTTTATCAACGACAAGGACAATATACGCAACTATGAAACGCGCTGTATGGCTGCGTATCATCAGGATCACAAGCAAAAGCCCGGTACACTGTATAAATCCTATAAATCGGAATTGGATTTATCGAAAAATCTCCATTACCTAGAGGCCTATTTAAATCAAAATTTTGAACAGAGCAATAACCAGGCCCAATCGGTGGGTCGGGCACAGGGTCAAAAAATCCGTCGAGCTTTTCATCAGGTCCACAAACGCTGTGGATCGAATCACTCGCAAACAGAGCATATGAAGGAAACGGCCAAGAATTGTAAAAATAATTACGAAAATGTACCAAGTCTGCCGTACGCAAAATCGGAATCTTTTAGCAGTTCCGACTATGCCTCGGTTTTCTCGGCCAATTGTATAGAGCCAGGTCAAAAAGAAGACCCGGGGAAAAACCAAAAGACTGATTATCATCAAACAAATGTAACGGCGTCAACAAAAAACGATATAAGCGGCCTACGTTATGAGCATCCCAAAATGTCCGATTTTAAAAGGAAAAAATGTTTGTCGCCCGATCCCAGCAGCCAAGAAAAACCTCAAACTGTAGACTTAGTAAACCAAAGCAGGCAGGTTGAAGACGTTGAAGAGCAGGAATTGGATGAAGAGGTTACTGAATTGATATTTAAAAAGGAATTGTTAGGCTTGTATCCCCACAAGGATGACCCGTACTTTGACAATGAGTTCCCATTGCAAATACCCGAAGATGATGAAGATGATTTTGCCAGCAATAATATACGCATTTTAATCAATAACTCCGAGGATTTTGAAAGATCTCCCGAAGAGGATTGGTACATGCAAAGATCCGAGGCGGACAATTTAAGCGAGGTGGCCTTTTATCAATCGCTTAACGAGCAATTACAGCAGCAGCATTTGTTTGAGGAACAACAACAGCTAAACTATGATCCTTTTATTGCGCATCTAAAAGCCGAACTGTATCCTTTTCACTCCGAAACCGAAGAGGAAAAACAATTGATATCCTCCTCATCTTCGTTGCAACGCGCACAAAGGCCTGCAAATAATTTAAAGTACGACTACGAACAGAAAATCAAAACCGAATCGGCAGATTATAAATGCAGTCTAGAGAATGCCATACACATGCAAAGTCTGTATAAAACATATCAAAATAAGACGACACTGTCCAATTCTTCCTCTTCAACGTCGTCCATTAATCTGCAACAGAACTGTGTATCAAACACGCCGGCAGCAAATAACCATTTGATGCAAACGAATCATCAAACGAAATATAAAATCAATGCTTTGAAGCCTACAAATAACCAGCCCACCTTTAATCCACCACGAAGAACATCCACTTCTTCATCGGATAATTTTGATACGTTCATAAACAATCGTTCTGCCTACCAGCCAGCACAGTCACAGGCGTCACAACAAAAAATACCCTCTAAGCGTTCCTCGTTCTCACACTATGCACAACAACAGCAGCAGAGATCCCCTTTAGGCAGCCAACCACCTCAACCCCAAATGAACGTGCTCAACTATTATGGTGTGGCCCATAGTTCGGATACGTATAGCATACCCTTTAAATTGCAATCCTCTTCCTCCTCCTCCAATCATTCTTCGAAACTTTCCAATTCCTCAAGTAATTCTACTACATCATCGAGTCACACGAATCCCTTAATCATACCAACACCCTCGGCTACTAGTACCCAACATATGGGCTCCTTGATGGGCCTAAGTGCACCAGCGGCCATACAAATAAATCTCAATAAACTATACAATAATCAAAATACGGCCTCAATGGCTGTTACGGGCCACAATTCCACTTCTTCTTCCAGCACCGTAATAACGAATTTGGTTACGCCTCAAACGTTGCTGTACAATCCAGAGAAACGTGATAAATTTATACTGGAATACGAGTGTTAGCAACTGTGAAAGGCTCTCTGCTCTATTCTCTATACTCACTTTACTTCACACGACGTATTAAAAATAAACGTTTCTCTCTTTACATTCTCTCTGGTTTGTTAAGGAGATTCGGGTTAATTTTACAAAAGTGAAAAACAAAGTCTTTTGAAAGTTATTGAAATTTTTCTTCACAGGCTTGAAATCCATTTTTTATGGCTAGAAAAAATTCTACACGACCAATCCTACAACAAATACAATTACAATCGTCTACCGACATCATCGTGATCTTTACGTCCCTCCATTGAAAGCAACAGCAATTCATTCGCTTATCGTCTTTATGGTCACATGTGATGATCATCATAATCACATGTGATGTAATGAATCGTACCACAATTTCTTTGGCCGGCATTGCTATAAACCATTCACAGAAGGAGCCAAGAAGGATGTTTGTGACCAAATTTTATGTTCCAAATCCATAGTCACATGTGATATTTTATATTTACAGGACACTGATCAATGCATTGCAGTCATCATGTCACATTTCATTTGCACTGGCACTACATCCGAGTAGAAAACCTGGTCCAGAACTCTTCAAATACTTTGATTTTCTATCGTTAAGACAGTGTTGCGAAAGGTTACTAGGATCAGTTAGGTTAGGTTAGGGGACGTCAACTGTGACAAGTACAGTACAACGTCCTAGCTTCTAACACCACTCGTATTGTGTGCGTTAATTTTATACATGAGTAACGATACCTACACTTTAAAATCGACTCCGAACGACAGATTTTTGAGAAGCTTTTCATGACAATTTTTACTCTCAGCCTTTTTGCCAGAAATCTGCTGAGACGAAGTCGCCGAAGAAATATTTTCATATTTTCGTTTTGAGGTCTGACCTGGGATTTGAACTCGGGCCTTTCGTCTAGTAAGCCGACACTGTACCTACTAGATCACGGCGACTTAAAAAGGATCAGTTATTACGTTTAAATTTCTACTTCAATTTTTGACGACTCATTAAAGGTGGGTTTCGCCGTGTTGTTGTCATAATGGAATTCAAAAATTTTCTTTTCGCCATTTCCTGTCTTCTTGCCCTAAATTTTTCAACACTAACGGCCCTATTGTGAATATTTGAAATCACAATTGATCACATTTCCAAGTTCTAGCAGCTCACAATGAGAACTTCGTGGTTTTAGTTTTTTACAGACAGATTTGAAATTAAACTATTGAGGTCTACTGACATCGGATCAGTCTGTAGCAGTATCTCAGTGGTTACTTTACTGAGTCTTAAGTGTGTGCCAAGATCGGGCCATAAAATACTATGACTCAACTGACTATTCAACAATTCTGATCGCACTCTAACTATTTTAAATTTCTAATCTATCCATTGAGCCTACCGTCTTTCCTAGACGTTGTGTTAAATAGTTTCTATGGGGAAACCTTCCGCTGTTTACAGACAACGCTGAAAGTGAAAGAAAACTTGGATTATAATCTCATAATCCTAATGGCGTGATGCAAAAGCCCAAATTTTCAATACAACTAACTTTACCACAATTTCAACTGTTAAAATAACACATTCTCTTGTGTTCATACCGGGAGCAAAGTTCCGTAACTATCATGATTTTTTTTTAATTTTTTTGTCAGCCGAGCTGAAAAAACTTTTTAAAGAAATTTTACAAGTTTTTCTCTTTCAATAGAAATCAGCATAAAAGTATTAAACAATTTGTTTTTCTTTTAATAGAAAATAATCCCAGAATTATTTAATAGTATCAATATATGTATTTCCAAAGCCTAGAAATATGTTATAATTTTTCTGTTTAAAAGCAAGCCTATAAATATGCCAATAAAATTTCCATAACTTTTCGAGAGTTTTTTACATTTTTTTTTCTAACAATTGTTTTAAAAAATATTGTAAATAATTTATAAATTAATTGAAAAAAATTAACTAATTAAAAAGTGTAAAAAAGGATGAGTACATATTGTAAAATAAAACACTGATAAATATAAATACACTGAGAGAAAAAGAAAACCAAAAACCATACCAAATACTCAAGAAAACAAAACAAACAAAAAAAATTAAGAAATTTATGTAAAAAGATAAAATTATACTTTAGCACAGCAAAATAAGATAATAATTATAAATAAATTAAATAATAAATTAAACTATTAATTAATAAAGAAAAAACAAAAAAATATAAAACAAAATAGATTTAGGAAAACCATAAGAGAGAAAAAAATTGTGAAATTTTCTGACAATAATGAGATTCAATTATAAATTTAATACGATAAATAAAATAAACTGAATAATAATTATTTAAAAACAAATATTGTTAAACAAAAAAAGAATTAAAATTATAAATTATTACAAATAAAATTTATAAAAAACTAAAAAAAAAATAAATTCAAAAAAAAAAACAAACAAAATGGCGAAACATTTAAATTATTAACTGTTATTATAACAGGCATAATAAATAAATTAAAAGATAAAAATTAATAAAAATTAATTAAAAAAATAAATTAACATAAAACCAAAAAAAACAACTAAAATTATGATTACGATTATTATGAAATTTATTAAAATAAAAACAAAAAACAACAAAACAACAAAATATAAATTAAAATTAAAATAAAAAATATTATATTTAATGATAAAGTCTAATTAACTTTATAAATAAATACCGATACAAATACAAAACCACACACACACACACATAAACCCCCACAAACGGAAACACAAACATTTCCTTTGGTAAACATTAGAAAAACTGTTTAAAAAAATTTGCCAATTTTTATTAAAAAAAAATTAAAAAAAAAAAACAATTTTAAATTTAAATTTTAAATTATTATTGATTATGCTCATGTCAGTTTTGTATATTATTTTATTTCATTTTCTTATATTTAATGCCTGCATAACATGGCATACTAATCATTTATTAAATAATTAAATTTAATAGGAATTTATTTTTATATTCTTGTTAACAATTTTTTTTAATTTTTCATTTTTTTAATAATTATTCTGATATTTAAATCAATTTTGTTTAATAAAAAAAATAAATTTATACGCTTTTTTTAATACATTTTAAATTGTTAAACAATTCAAAGAATTTATTAAACAACAACAAAAAAACAACGAATTCCCGTTATTAATGATAACCGTTAAAAGAAATTAACAAAAAAGAAAAAAAAAATTAATTTAACTTCATTTCATGATTAATTGTTAATCCAGCATATAATTATCAAAAGAAGATAATCAATGCAATAATTATGGCATTAAATAACTGCAAATACAGTGGAACCATTATAAAACGAACTCACCCATTAACTGCTGTTATCATGTTATCATATGCAGTAGGTTATCCAATGCCAAACATATTGAATTGCAAGATCTGTTAATCATAATCATCTACCAATACCATTACATTAAAGACACCGTAGTCTACCCACACCGTACCGTAGAACCACAACTTTACATTTGCAAAGTGTCTTGGCTTGTAGATCGCCTTGGCCACCTAATAATATATTCGAAGATGGGAACTCGTTAATACAAACGCAATCAAAGAAAATAATTCCCCGTTAATCAGAATTGTCCACCCATTCTATCTCAATCAGCTACTCATCCCCTCGAAAGGAGCCAAGTCTTAAGCCATGATCCAAAAACCAACATCTCTTCTCTCCAAAAGCAGTTGAGAAAATCTCTGAAAGGAACAACGTCGTACAATGTTATTAAAGCTCTTCCCGATGTCATAATTATAGCGCACCATTGATACCTCTCAATGGGTTTATGCACAGTGCTCATCCCGAAGAAACATGTTCGTTGGCTTACCTTGGCTTATTGGGATCAACACTTCACTCACACGAAACATACTGACGGCGATTAATATATGATCGCAAACGTTTTTAGGATTCATGTGGCCTGTTATCGAAGACACAGCAATACGCTCCGGAGTTCCTCTTATAGCACTTATGTAACCCAAAGTGACCGGAATTCTAGCGTTAAAGTAGATTAGGTTAGGTTAGAGGACGTGTAGTTTGTCAACTGTGACAAGTACAGTACCCGAAGGTTGAATTGACCCATTGTACAACGTCCTAGCTTCTCACACCACTCGTGTTGTGTGCGTTAATTTTATACATGAGTAGCGGGACCTACAGTTTAAAGTCGACTCCAAACGACAGATTTTTGAGAAGCTTTTCATGGCAATTTTTACTCTCAGAGTTTTTGCTCGAAATCTGCTGAGAGGAAGTCGCCGAAGAAATATTTTTATATTTTCGTTTTGATGCCTGGCCTGGGATTCGAACTCTGGCCTTTCGTCTAATAAGCCAACACACTACCTAGTAGACCACGGCGTTAAAGTAAATTTGAATTTTTTATTTTGCACTGGAGTTCCAATGTAAATATTTATGTTCGAAAAAAATTTTTTTTCAATTGAGGTTAAATCCGAACGATTGATATTTTTTTATTCAATTTATATTACAATGGTAGTAAATATTTCATTAAAACTGTGTTTGTGTATTAAGTTCCATAAGTTCCATAGGAAATTAAAAATTAATGTGAAAACATCAGGATGCCAACATATACATACGTTTTATCCGAGTTCCACTGTATTTCCACATGATCATTTTTTTTGTACGACGAAAAGAAAAATATCGAAAATATTTTATTTTAATAACGTCGCATTCATCTTCTCTTTATTAATAAATTCAATATTTTTTGTCCGAAATTTTCCTCATAAAATTCATGTTCAACAACATGTAATGAAAACGGCTACAATTTCAAAGGGGCAGGGGCAGGGGAGGTAGCAAACCTTTCTTAAAATCCATAATAAAAAAAAATATTTGTTATTATAAAACAAATGTAGAAAATAAAACTAACCGATCCATTTATATGCTGAAAATAATTCCGATTTTTTCGTTTGCAATGTTATAAAAAAACTGAGTATATATGTATAGTTGGCATACAATACAATATTATGGCCATGTTAACAAACAAAAGAAAACGTTAAAGCATATCTTTAAACACATAATGGCCATAAAGTATTTATATCCTGTTAAGGAAAAATACAATAAAAAAAACAAAAACAAACAAGAAGAAAAATTCTGTAATATTGGACTCGGTTATATATTGGCCTTAAAAATCCGTTTGTAGAACAGTTTAAATATACTGTGCCTCGTATGTATGTAGCATGCAATGCAAGTAAGGATATATGGCATGTTGTTGTTACTGTAATGATCCAGTAGTAAAATGTCTGGCCAGCCATAAAGCAAACAAAACATATACACAAACGAAGTACATACATATGTATGTATTCAAGTATTGCAACAACACTTGTGGTAGTGTTATGGTCGGGTATGGTGTGTGCTGTGTGGCATACACTGCAAAAATGCAAAGAAGTTAGGAAAAGACAGCAGAGTAGAGAGAAAGAGAGAGAGAGAGAGGAGAATATAAATGTAGTTGTACATGCATCATGGTTACTTGCCGCAGTGGCATAATATATTATAACGTAAATTAATGACTTTAAGATGTTGCACTTACAGTGGGCTCAACAAGTAAAACCGGTACTCAAACATTTGGTACTCAAATTAGCGTTGCACAGGTTTCCATACTTCTTATCCCAGAATCTACAAACTGGTAATGGGGCAATCCTTATTCTGTACAGAAGTTCTTTGACCTTATGTCGCCCGTTTCGTTTCCTATCTCCAGACTAGTTCTGATACACCTTTTTACTTTCAATCAGTATACCCTTCTAAACTCTTTTCACTTTAAAGAAAGATTCGGATCATATCATTGCCATATAAATTCAATACCTTGGATCATCATCTCTCGGCTCATTGCTGTGAATTTCTGCATGACCTGTGACACGGCAGAGTATAACTCTATTTCCCTAGGCCAGCTGATTTAACCTACTCAGACAGCCCCACACTATTCTCGAGTGAGCCACATACGAGTCGAGTGTTCGGATGGCGGTTTGAGGGTCCAATGTCCTGTCTTTTGTTGTTCATGTCCAAGTTGAGTTGAATACTTTTTAAGACGGCACAGACTTCTGCGTTGAAATGTGTCCTCGAACATTACAGTTCCGATTCAACTATCTCCCCGCATCCGTCCATATATCACAAAACTGTCCCTCTGTTCCGGAGGTATGTAGCCTCCATATTACTCCGTTCACTCTTATTACTCAGTCTTATTTTGAAACATTTCCCCAAAGTTGTAGAATTTATTAGTTATGTCCAGGGGGACATAAGGGGAGCTGCCAGCCATTCTCATTGTCAGGTAACGATGTCCCTTGAAGAATCTAGTGTCAGACTTGATTCTCATTATCCTAATGATTATCATCACTACCATATAAAACGGGATGAACTCAAACAGAGTACCCAGCGTCGCTGTAAGACAGCTTCTTGTTGCCTCCTGTTATTTTGTACCAGCATATGACACTTTCTGAATCTTATTCAACACCCGCGGTAATATTACTTTGTACAAGGGTTTCTTTATTTAAGAATGCCCCTGAAAGCGACTTTTCTGGGCCACTGTTGTTGCAGCCTTAAAATATGTTTTTAAATAAAAATTAAGCGCTTGTTAAAAACCCACTGCATACGCGTAAATGTATATGTATTAATTTTCCTTTTCCTGTACATTCACTCAGACTCACATGTACTGTGCATATACATACATATACTCACAAGCAATTATTTTACAAGTAGTTTATCACATTTGTGGTTGTAGTTATTTTCTACCGCAAACACAAACACAAACACATATTTCGCTCGCTCTCTCTCTCTATCTCTCCCAGCCTTGCAATCTACACCGTTTTGCTTCTGTTATAAGGGTTTGCGAAACATTCTCGCTCCTTTGAGAAGACATGAAAAACGGCCTGAGAAAATCATCATCATTGATTATGTTCAAGTATTCATTGGTTTTTTCTTTTCACTACCATCGCTTGATTGCCTAGCGTATGTGTGTAAAGCATACTTTATGGCGTACATACTTGGTTTTTTCTTGTTTTTTCTTGCTTGTCTTACTTATGGTTTTGTTGTCTTGGTTGGCAGCAAAATGTATTTGGTGTTGTAATTTATTTTTTAATTCCTTTTTTTAATATTTTTCCTTTCATTTCTGCAGTTTTCCACTTAATTTACATTCACATGGCATACGAAACGAACAAACGAATGTACGAACGTATGATGGCGTTAATTTACCATAAAATGTTTGCAAATGTTTGCAAATATGGGTTAATATATGCGAACGGATAGGATTGGGTAAATAGGCCAAGGCAGTAGAAGGCCAAAATGACTAATTGTTCACAGATTGGCATTAAAATAAAATATGTTTTCTGTTGGCGTTTTGTCGAAAAAAAAGCGGGAAAAAGTAAACATTATGCTCGAAATTGATACCTTGTACAGAGCATGGAACATTGCCTGTGTAAAAAGTACTAAGTTTTGTACCAAATAGTACTTATCAGTTATTAAAGTAAAATATTTATTCTTTTACAAATCTGCTGCCTAGGACAACAATTCCATTTTAGTACCTTTTTAAACAACATGCAATTTGCGGGAAAAAAATAATTAAAATAACAAAAAAGTACCAATGCTAACTTCAAATGCCAAAAAATTGTCTTTAGATTCCAAATAATAAATAAAAAGTCCCCTTCAAAACAACAAAGGTACCATAAAAGTCTAAAAATAAAGCCCTTGTTAACAAAGGACTACTAAGGATATCATAGCAAGACACAAGAATTCTAAAAAGTTCCAAAAGTTTTATAATAAAAGTTTCAAATATCACCTAGGTCAAGTAGCGTATGTCCCACAAAAAGTACTAAAAATAAAAAAGAAAACACTGAAGTTTAAAAAAAGGTACTTTTAAATAAATAAAACCACAGCAGAAAAAAAGGAATACTAAAAGAAGTATACAATAATTCAAGACACCACCAAAAATTTTCAGCAGTACGGAATGTACGGAACAGGAAAAGTACCAAATGACACTAAGAAAGTTACAAAGGTACCACAAAAAGTACTAAAAATATAGATAACACTCAATTGTATAAAAAAAAGAACAAAGTTGTTATAAAGGCAATGAAAAAGAACCAAACTTACAAAAACAAGCCCACGATGGCTTAACATAGGGTTGAAAACAGTTTAAAGCAGACTCCGAGCGACCTCGGCCTTTCGTCTAAGGAGCCAACATACTACCTATTAGACTACGGCAAGAGACATTACAGTGTGTCATCATCTTATTAAGAGTAGTGTAAACATCATCCAAGTCTTTTAAGGCATATGAATTTCGATAGCAGGTGGTAGACTCTTTATGACCGATACTGAGATTTTCGATAACTTTTCGCATAAAAGTTTGAAACACCCTTCTTGTGTTTTTTGTAGTACCAGAGGTACTACATTTTTTGTCTTTTTATTCAATCCTAAAACAAAATTATGCTTATTGTTAATTATCAGAGATTTTAGGTATTTATCTAGCTAAGTAAGCCTTAACATATGCTTCAATTTTTTTTTTTTTTTTTTGTTTTCTGTTTATATGCATTAAAAACTGATAAAAATGTTTGTTGATTTCAAGCCATAGCATATGCTTTACATTCCGATTAATTGCAATAAAAAAATCTTTTTTTTTTCTTGCCTACTTTTAGGTTTGAGTAAGAAATCTTCTTTTTGATTTAAATGTTAAACAAACTCATTAAAAACCAAAACCAAATGCGATAAAAACGTTCTCTATTAAAATGATTTTTATGTGTTGACTTTGTTTCACTGTTGTTGTTGTTGTATTTTTTTTATCAATTTTACAACAAATTTAATTGAATAATGAAATCAACGGATAAAGAGTAAAATCGCCTGGAAGGAAAATGTTGTGATTGAATGAACAATTTTTATATTAATATTTACATGCATGCCTTGGCTATTAATATTGTTTGATTAAATATTTACAAGAATTGTGTTTTATTTTTTTTTTTTTTTGTTTTTTAATTTGGATTCCATTTTGGACATGATTTTTTTTCATTATTTCTTACAAATTGATGTTTATGTCATCGTCATCATCGTGCATTATTATCTGAGACCATAGCAACAGCTACAGCAACAGCAGCATGCAATTAAAATGCGACGAATATGAATTGAAATTGAGAGCGAAAAAAAAAACACAAACATTCGCAAAAATATTACACAGAATTATAAATAATATCAGTTTCAAACGTTATTAATTTTACAGGGACATGAATAATAACAATTACTTGAAAATAAATAAACCAAAAAAAAAAGAACTGATAATAATGTAAGCAGTCACTGCACATCACAATTATTGACAGTTTTTTTTTCACCCCCGTCCGCCCACGGCCGCCTTGAATGCATTCTGATATCGCTGTCATTGGCAAACATAAGGGCAAATAGCAATGAAATATTATTGTCGGGTTTGCTTTTTTTCCTCTTTATTTTCCTCTTTTTTTGTTTAATTAATTATTTATTAATTTATATGGCATGCTGCTGATAAAATGCTTGAAATTGTAAAAGTTATTAAAATAGTGATGATTCGCAATGATGAAAAAAAACATAAACACACATTCACACAAAAACAGGCAGTTTTTTATTGGCAGGCCATTAATGGCATAAATTTATGTGTTTTTTTGTTTCCTCATGGCATGACATTTGTTCTGTAAAAAAAAATAATGAAATGAAACATAAAAAAAATTTGTTATAAATTATTATTTATTTTACTCACATGCCTAAAAGTAGGCAATGTAATAATATCTACGAAAGCCTACAAGTATGCTTTAAAATATATAGAATAAATCTCAGTTTCAATGAAACAAATAAATAGTCTTTCTAGATATTTTCTGTGACAATTTCGATGTTGATCACTTATAAAGCACATGCATTTATTACAATTATCAGGCCATTTGAAAGTTCTAATGAACCTATAAGGTTTTGTGCATTACACTATGGCCATAGACCACATTGCTATTAATTGGCCTAAATTGTCACACAGCTTTCGGGGTATATGCATATATCTTTACTGCTTTCTGTCTGAAAGTATGTAAATGATCAATTAAGTATGTAAATAACGTATAGAGAAGCTTTTCACTGAATGTTCATCAAATCTGTACCAAATTTTTAAAAAACAAAATAAACGACTTAGGTAGGCTGCCAACCACCAAATGGGATTCTTACTGATTTAAATTTGTTTTGCGCTGATTGAAAATGAATTTAAAATTTTTTTCCATATCGTATCCTCAATCGTAATAATACACCTCTATTATTATTGTTCAATCTATTTTATTAAAATTAAATTACTTTATTAAAATTTAAAATTTAAAATATTTTTAAAATTAATTTTCGTTTTCAACTTAACCTATTTCAATAGTTAACATTATTAAAATATCATATTTATAAGATAAATGTTAAATTTATTTAAAAGAAAGCGTTAACATTATTAAAATAATAAATTATTTTTAAAGAGTTAAAAACAAAAGTGAAAAATATATTTTTATTAAGACATGATATATATTTTATTAAAATAAAATATATATGTACTTGTTTTTAAATTTATTTTTTAAAAATAAAAAAAAAATTTGTTAACTTCTAAAAAAAGGAAACTTAATGATAATTTCAGTGAAATAAATTAGAGATTATTTTAATTTAAAAAAATACTTAAAAAAACATGTTATCGTATTAAAACGAAACAAAAATTATTTTTAAATTTATTTAAAAAAAAACAAAAGTATTTTTTTAAAAAATTAAATAACAAAAATATTTTAAAAAATTGTTACATGTTAAATAAAAAATAAGTTATTTGTTATACAAAAACTGTTTGGTTAATTTTTTAAATTTTTCGGTAAAAAAAATATTAAATTAATTTTTTTCTTGCTTAAATAAAATGGAAAATATTAAAAAAATAATTAAAACAAATATTTTTTTTAATAATTTTACTAAAACACAAACCAAAAAATTATTGCAAACATTTTAAATCTATTTTTTATTATTTTTTAACATTTTAAATATCTTTTATGAAAATTATTTAAAAATAATTTTATTATTATTATTTTATATATGCTACCAATATAAATATATCATAAAATGTTCAAGTTTAAAAATAAAATTAAACTAATTTCATAATAAATTAAAAAAATATTTAATTAAATTAATATTTACCTTAATTAATTACTTAATTAATTGTAACTAATTTTTATACCATTACTTTATTTTTATATTTAAATATTTTATAAGTAAAAGTTAAAAAAAAAAAATAAATTTTTAAATTTTTTTATTAAAAATTATTTGCTTTTAATAATAAAAATTTTCTTATAAATCTAAAAATAAAAAATTTAAATAATTTTAAGTAAAATTTGTATTATTTTAAACAAAAACAAAATGCTGCTGCTATTTAAACAAAATTCCTTCTCTTATAATTACAGAGACCAAAGACATGTAGACCTGGAACTTGATTTCCAAACGAAACAGTTATACTTAAAAAAGAGACGCTTTTAATATATTGTTTAAAAAAAAAAGAAAAGATTAATAAGACTACAATTTTTCACACAGGAAAGAATATAAATTTTTAATAATTTTTCAGTTTTAGCGTAAAAACAAAATAATTAAAAATTATTTAGGTTTTAGATGTTTTAAAAATATTAAATATTCTTTTTAATTTTATTATTTTATACTTATTTTTTTATTTTTTAATTTAATTTTTATATTAATTTTTATATTTTAATAGTTATTTTTCATTGTTTTTCATTCTTTTTTATTTTCTTTTTTTTTTTTTTTAATAAGAAAATTATTTTTTTTGTTAATTTTCCTTTTCCTTTTTACCAAAAAAAAAATTGTTAAATTTTCACGCATTTTGTGCATTTTCGATACGAGACGTTCGTTACTATTTTTTCATTAAAAAAAAATAATTATTTTTACTTTGTTTTGTACTGTAAAAATGAAATCTTGTTTGATTTTAGGTAACCCAAAACCAAAAAAAAATATTAAAAAAAAAAAATTATAAGAAACTGCCCTTAAAACATTTTTCTTTCAGTGTACGTTTTTTTAATGGTTTTGTTGTCTTGAAAATTTAACAAAATTTATTAAAACAAAAATCTATATCTATATATATATTTACATTTAAAAAAAAGAACGTTGTTTAAGCCAGTTATGACATGAAATTGTTTGAAATCCTGAAATATTTTTTAAATTTTTTTGTTTTAATCTTGAATGATTTTTCTTTGATTTTTTTCCTTTCATTTCTATATAAAATTTTTTATTTTTTAATATAAAAAATAAAACAAAATTCCCCCCTGAAATATATACATATATATATTACAAGTTAAAAAAATTAAAACAACAACCCTCCACTTTTAAAATCAATTTCAATTATTTATAAATACTTTAAAAATTACCATAATTAAACCAAAAAAAAACCCAAAAAAAAACATAAGAATTGTTAGATGTGTTGTGTAAAATATTTATATATACTATGCATATATATTTAACAAAACAAAAACAAAAAAACCAAAAAAAAAAATAATTAAAATAATAATATATTAAAAACAATATAATTTATTTGATTATAATAATAAAAAAAATGATAATGGTTATGTAAGTGTTTTAATATATTAAAATAAAAAACTACTGTAGGATTTTGGAATTTTTGAACAACTCTCCATAGCTACTCGTAATATATTCAATATTTTAATGATTTCTTTTTGAATTTAATTTTTATATTTTCTTTTTGTTTTTATTTTTTTATGAAAGTGTCATAAATTTGTGTAAAATATAGGCCTTGTATTAAATTATTGCTTAAAAGTATGCTATATTTTATAAAATTCATAATGTCCTTAAAGTATACTTTAAAAAGTTTGTTTTATTTTATTGCTTTACCTTGATAATCCATTTTATGGCACTTGAAACAATTTCCTCGTTTATATTTTATTATTTTGAATTTATTCCATTAAATGAATGTTAATTAAAAACGTTTTTTTATTTAATATAGTCTGTTTTTAAGTGCCTGTCAATGCCTGTCTTGTTGTGAGGAAAAAAGTGTTTCATTCATAATCCTGAAAATATGTAAAAATAAATTAATTTGATTTTAAACATCCTTGTTTCAGTATTCACTAAATTTTCAAAAGATCTATGTAAATTTGGCACCATCAACAAATGCCTAAAACTATGCCATTTAGGCCAATATATCAGGCCCGATGTGCCCAAAAGCTCTAAGATAAATTGACTTGAAAAAGCTTTTCAAAACTGTCGTTTCCAGTCAACGGCAGGTCTCGGTCACACATATCTTGGGTGACGTGAGAAACTGGCTCGTAATCTTTACTAAAAGCAATCCTCCTTGCATAACACTGGTTTAATGCTATGCAGAGAAAAGTACAGGATTTAGGAAATTAGCCTAGATGCGGATGTTACCAAGACACATAACGTGTATCTGGTACACAATCAATACATAACGAATCTGAAATCACTCTAATAATAAGAAAATATATTGTTTCCAGGCGAAATATGGTTTTTTTTTGCAGCCAGGCACTTGAAAAAACAGATTTTTTTTCATTCGTTTCAATTCGATTTTCCGTTAATTTCATTAATTTTTAAAAATTGTTATTTAATTATTTTTTTTTTTTTTTGTAATATTTAAAAAATCTTGTATAAAGGCATTTGGTATGCATTGAAATGGGACCCGTCATACTATCTCTACATGTTTAATTTTTAATAACTTTATTTCAAATATATATAAAGAAAAACCATAACAAAACAAAAAATCAAAAACAAATAAATCCTGTGTATCATGAATTATAGTTTAATTTCGAATACTTCTTTTCTTTTAATTTTTAATTTTTTTTTACTTGAATATTGTGTCTTGTGTTATGAGGGGCGTAACGTGAATATATGGCATGTTTGAAGCAGTGTGTTGTTTTCTTAATTTCAATTTTTTATTAAAAAAACAAAAATAAAAACCAAATATTTATATTAGTTTTGTATAATTAAAGTATTTAAAATAAAACAAATAAGAATTTTATGTTTTCTTTAAAAGCAAAAAAAAAGAAAAGCAAAAAAGAGTACGTAATTTTGCATTGACAAGAATTTCAGTTGAATTGTTCTGTTTTTTTCTTTGAACACCTTATGAGTTAAATTTTTTTTTTTTGTTTAGTAAATTATAATTAACAGTTATAACAAAAAAAGATTTTCTTTTGAAAATTCATTTTTGTAAGTTTAAACAAAAAAATGAATTCTTAAGTATTTTTTTTTTAGTAAGTTAAACAAAAGTTTGTTAAATGCTTAAGTCTTACAAGAAATCATAATTAAGAAATCTTCCATTAATTTTACAAAAAAAAAAAGGAAAAGAAAGAATACTTTTATAAAGAATATAACTTCATTATAAATGCAGCTTTTGTTATAAAACTTATAAGAAAAAGTAATAACAACAAAAAGAAAACATATTTAAATAACTTTTAGAAAACAATACAAATACAAAACAATATACCGTTTAGTTTAGGCTTTAAATGCATTTATTTCATTCAGTAGACAAACACATCCAAACATTTAAAATTTCAAATTAAAAAACAACAACCGGAAGCCTAAGTTACAATTAAATTCAACACAATTCAACACAAAACACCACATCACAACACTACACAAAGCAGCACTCACCTACACATGCACACTCACACACACACATCCTGTTATATTTAACTGTAGCATACCCACCCACACCCCTACACTACTTGTAAACTTTAAACTCTACTCTACTCGTTAATAAAGTATTCTCGTATGTAGTTATTGTGTTATACAGTAGTTTCCTTTTGCTCTCACACTACAACATACCTTACACTTACTCTCTCTCTCTATCTATGTCTCTTATTTTACTCTGTATTACATGCTCTGAGCCGTTATTTACTTAAAAATGCATTTGTTTTCTTTACTTTACTTTACGTTTTATTTCTTCTGTTTACCATACACCCGTTTGAATTTGTGTTTTGTTTACATTGTTTAACAGCAACAAACATGTGTTTTTATTTGTTTTTTCTCTCTCTCTCTCTCTCTGTCTCTCTTGCTCCGCTCTGTGTGTATAGGCATTTGTTAGAACTAACAAACAATTATTTATTTAGTAGTGTATGTGTGTAGTATGCACACATACGCATACATTGTTGAAAATGGTTATCAAAACATTTCCATACATTTTTAAGCGTAGCCAACAACCATTTTTTGTGTTTTACCATGTAATTTATATGCATTTCCGTTGAAAAATAAGCAGTTTTTTCTCATTATTTTCCTTTTTTTTATTCAGTGTTTTGTTTGTTTTTTTTCTTCTTTTAAGGGTTCTCGTTGTATTTTTCATTTATTTTTTTTTTTTTTTGTTTTGTTATTTTGTTTAATTTATAATCACTGACATGTTGTATTTAAATGTATAACTTCCGTTTAACAATAATAAATTGTAAATAAAATAGAAATTATAGCCATAAATAAATTTCAAAGACAAATTTTGTGTTGAGTAGTGAAACATATAATAGAGAATGTGTGGAAAAAAATTCCCAAGGAAACCAGGTCAAGCAATAAGTACTTCATGGTACTTTAATATACCTAAGAGGCCTGATTAAAGTCTATCCAATGTTTTTGTTGCTGTATAAGTGATTTATAACATCCAATTGCAGCAATAACTTTCAAATGCTTTTATTTAGTTATGAGTAAGAGGCTTATTTTAGAATTAGATATAAATTGGCCGTGATTGCCATTTCTCATAGGCCCTAACATCTTTCAAAGAACTTTTCTCTCGAATACCCCTGCGTTAGTGCTTAACACTGCCTATACATCCGCCACAAATAAGTACAGAGAAAGTATCCGCCTCTTAGAGCATTAATTTCACTACTCATATGTTTAGTGAAAGTATAATTACATCTGTTGTTAGGGGTTACGTAGTCGCCGTAGTCTAGTAGGTAGTGTGTTCGCTTATTAGACTTAAAGCCCGGGTTCGAGCCCCCGGGCCAGACATCAAAACGAAATATGAAAAAAAAATATTTCTTTGGCGACTTCCTCTCTGTATAAACTGGCAAAAACTCTGAGAGTAAATAAGCCTGCCATGAAAAAGTTATTCAAAATCTGTCGTTCGGAATCGACGTTAAACTGTAGGTCACGCCACTCAAGTATAAAAAATTAAGGTATACAACATGAGTGGTGTGAGAAGCTAGGCCGTAATCCTGACTGAAGGGTTGTAATGACCAATTATGTATATATGTAAAGGGTTATTCTATGCTTGATCTCCAGGCTGATGTTAGTTTCGTAAAGAAATAAATTCCCATCGAAAGTAGCTCGGAATACAATACAGTTCACATCCCGACATTTCAAAAATATATCAGCAGACTCTCGTTATTTTCCACTGAAGACGTTGTCCTTTGATGATATGATCAATGCAATGTCCTATGATGAAGATGTTGTTACCATAAACAAGGAAATGTACACTTTTATGAGAAGTACTCCTCATGATGAAATTGAAGAAGTTGCCTGATAAGGCGTCACCTTGCCAAAAGGTGGCGAAAGGTTCGGAAATGTTTTTGTCGGAACTGTAAGCAATGCTCTGACAATTGCAACACATCGGGCTGCCGAATGCTGCTTCACAGACATGTCTTCATAGATCCATTGCAGGATGAGGTGTGGAGAGAGTAACTTATTGATGTTGAACGTACCAGGTTTGAAGCCACACTAATAAGGTTCAATCAGTGTCTTAGCGAGTGACTTCAGTTGTTCACACAGTACACTCGTAAGAACCTTATACGCGATCGCAAGAAGGGTTAAACCATATAGAAAGTAGATCGGTAAAGCTTAACCCTTTTATAATATTGTTGATCATCAACTTGGTTGGCCTCTCCTTTATTGCCCCCCTAATATCTCACCTTAAAAGGCGTTTTCAGTTTCTTCTTCTTCCACTGTTGGCTTGGGAGCTTGACCGAAATTTGAATGAATAACAACTTTTTCACATCCAATTGATTTAAAATATGTATTTAAAAAAATTCAAACAAAAAAATTGTTAAAAAAAAACAGAGGTTTTCTAGCGGGTTGTAGGAAAAATAAAAAAATGTATGCGAGCGTTTTACAAAGAAACAATTCTTAAGTTATAATTAAATTGTTAAGAAAAAAATTTTTTTAAAAATAAATTTTAGGTTTGAAACGTACCACAAATTGGTTTTAATTTTTTTATTTTTTTGTTTTTAATTTTAATTTATATTTTACACCTCGTATTATGTTTTAAATTACTTTTCAAGCACGTTTTTTAAAACTAAGGCAAATTATTTTAATTTTTTTTTAATTTTTTTTTTAATGCAAAATGCGTACAAATTTAACAATTTTTTTCCAATCACCACAATCAAGCAATTGTTTCCTAATTTTAAGGCTTAAAAATATAATTTATTTTTAAATATTTTGAATTATTTTTTAAAATTTATCTTTTTGTTTTATTTTTTGTATCCACCAATTTACATATGTATGTAAACTTCTGTAACTTTATTTAATTAATTTTTGTTTTAATTACGTATTTAAAATTTTTAATGTTTTCATTTATATTATTTTTATTACTTACCAGTTTTGTAATTAAAAAGAAATTTATTTTTTAAATATACTCAAAATGCCAACAATTGTTTGGAAATTAAAAATCCATTAATTTTGTATTTGAATTGTAAAGAGTGTGTTAAATTTAAATTTTTATTTAATCTGATTTTGTGTTTTATTTTTTCCGTTTTGCATATATTTATTATGTTCATGTAAAAATAATTATTTAACAATAAATATTTAAAACCAATTATTCCCAAAAGAAAAATATAAATAAATTCTCTTGTTTTTTTTTGTTTTTATTTTTTATTTTAAATACTGCAAAATTCAAATATATTTTCCCAAAAATTTTTTGTTTTTGTTTTATTTCTATTGATTTTAATGAAAATTTAATTTTTTAATTTTTTATTTTTTTTTTTAATTTTTAAATAAATTTTAATGAAAATGCATTTTAGGTTTTAATGTAAAATTTAATTAAAATTGATTTGATGACAAAAACGAAAACAACAACAACAATAATAGCACAATAATTAAAACCAACAAAATATCTAGTTAGTCATTATAAGTATTGTTGTTGCTATTGTTGGTTTTGTTTTTTTTTTCGGTATTAACATCCATGAATGCGTGTGTGTGTGCGTGTATGTTTTAAATGACATTTAATTTTAGATGTCAATTTACAATTACAATGAAACAAATTAACCAAAATGAATTCAAATAAATAAATTGAAGCCAATAATTACTTGGTCATTAAAACAAACAAAAAAAAATAACAAAAACAAATACAAAACAAAAATGAATACATACATAGATTTAACGATCATACATGCTGCCATTATTTTTATAGCAGGAAATTGAGGGCGTATGATTATTATTAATTGTACTACGTGTAAACAATTAATATTCATCATACGTATGGTAGGTTGGCTTATGCAGATTCTATAGTCGAAGGTATTCACTGACCGCTATTAAATTATAGGCTAAAAGAGAATAATGCTTCACTCACCTGCCATAAATAGAAAAACAAGCATATCAACTAATTATTTAAGGGACAACTCTGTCGTTGAATCTATTCTCATGGGTCATTCAGGCATATGCAGTCACTTTGCTTACCTAGAAATCACATCTGCAAAGTCTAATATTCGTTCTCTGGCACGACACATTTTCCTTTCATTTGGCTTATACTCTCTCGGTAATTTAACAAAGCTTTCAGTTTTCGATATCGTAACGACATGACTTTATTCAATAAACTTTCAGTCTGGTATTCAGCTTGATTCTAAGGGAGTCATACTTGCAAATGCAAAGCTCTAACGTTTATTACCAAGAATGGTTTGTCATTACTTGTCAATTAGCTCTGGGCATCGCTATATATGTTATCACAACGTAACACAATGTATGCTCAAGTGGACTTTGATTGAACAAAGCTATGGCGCCCTCTTCCAGTAATGATAGTGGTTTCTAAGTAGTACCCGTACTATTTGAGTTTTTTTTTTGCTTTGAAAATATTGGAATTTTATGATAGCAAAGCATTGTAAAGCATTAAACTGTCCTCAGCTTCATTAGTAAACACAACCGCAAAGGCTGTTATTCAACAAATGATCTCCGATACCTTTCATATAAAGAGTGAAGCAAAACTAGAAAACTCGCTGTCTACGATGGTATTCAGTGTATTATTTTGTATAGCAGGAAGCATATTGTTGCGGGAGTTTACTAAGAATACTGAATATTGAGTGAATAACCTAGGGTGCGGGCAACTTAGTAATCGGGCAGCATGTGAGTGGACAACTCAGTGTGCGGACAGCTAAGTGAATAGCCAGTTTAGTAGGCACTGCAATTGTAGAAGGGTATTACCGCTACATGACTTAGTTGATTCAAAAGGACTTAGCAATAGTTGTGTAGCATAACCCATCAATGATGGAGCAACCTGCATATATCAGCCTAAGGTCTATTAATTTAGAAGAGTATAAATTCGAAAGTGCTTGCCGAGCAATGCTTGCTAAGCAATGACAACAGATTATGAAATGAGATTTGCGAGTATCCAGTAGTAGCGGATGGTGCTTAACACCATTCCAGATTAACTGTTTATTTGTTAGCCTTTCGTTTAGTTGGCATTTACAACTGAGTGCACGTTCGTAATCTTATTTTACTTACGGATTTATATTTCAACTTTCAATGTTTATTCGGCCACTTCCTGTCAACAGAAAAGTTTCTCAAAAATCTGTCGTTCTAAGTCGACTTTAAACTGTATGTCCCTCCATTGAGTCGTAATCCTTACTAAAGGGTTATAATGACCAATTATGTATGTATGTATGTTTTAATGTTTATTTCAATATTCTTTACTATCCAAAGTCTTATCAAATTCAATGAATACTCGGAATAGCGGAGAAACCACAATACTCGTAATTCTGAAATTTACATGGGTAAAGCAGGACTAACTTGCCTAGCAATACCTAGCTTGCCTGTGTGGCAGTTTAAAAAACAGACTATCAATTATGATTTGTGTTTAAAAAAAACTACACGACGTTATTGAGAATGTTATGGACATCATGTTATAGACATTGTTGACAGTTAAGAAGTTCTAAGAGTTGGTTATGTTATATGAACAGAAAATATGGCATGCATGATCGTTGAAATTCTAAAATTAAAACTGACAATATTTTTATAAATTTAAAAATTATTTCATAAAATGTTTACTTCAATTTTGCTTAAAGCCTAAAAAGTAAAAAAAACATTTTTTTTTTTTGTAAATATTTGAAAATTTCAAAAAAAATATATTTTTTACTTTTAATAAAAAAAAAATTATAAGTTTTTTATTTAGCTTTAAATTTTCTTAAATTTTATAATTTTTATATATATTATTTTTTTAATTTTAAAAGAGAGTCCCCCCTTATTACTATGAACAAAATATATAAAAATTAAGCAACAAATTTAAAAGTAACTCAAAAAAGAAAAAAAACAAATCTTATAGAAGAAAAAGAGGAGTAAAAAACAATGAATATATTTATTATATTGAAAAATAAAAATATTTAATGTTATATTATTATGATTATTATGATTATTATTATTAAACAAAAAAAAGAAAAGGAAATTATTTAATGATAATGATACCCCCAACAAATCAATGAGAAGAAAAGAAAGAAAAAGAAAAGTTTATAATAAAATTATCAAATAAAACAAACTAAAAAACAAATTAAAAAATTTAACAACAAAAAAGCAAACGTATATATTTTTAAAGTTTAATGGCGTATGTTTGTGTGTGTTTTTTTATTTATTAACCTACAATTTCTGATTGTTTTTATTTTGGGGAATGGCAGCAATTATTTCATGTTGTTTTTATAGCTTTAAGTGGTTTGTTTATCCTAAAAATTATTTTTAAAATGTTTAATTTAATTGAATTTTTTTTAATTTTAAAGCATTTCACTTATAAACGAAAAAAAAGAAATAAATAAAAACCAGCACCTTTTTTTGTAATGAAAACCATCAATCATTTGAAGCACCTTTTTTTATTAAAACCAAAAAAATTTTGAATTAAATTGAATTGCAGCACTTGTTAATAAACAAAATAAGAAAACAATTCACCACCACTTTAATTTTTTTTATTTGATAATGTTGAATTAATTTCTGTGTATTTAAAGCTTTGGTTGTTATTTTTTGTCTTTTTAATCTTTTTTTTTTCATTTTGAGAATGCAAGTATAAATTTGTTGGACAAATAGAAACAAAAAAAAAATTAATAACAATTATTGCCTACAAGTCCAAGCGTCCCTATTATTTCTTGTCTTCAATCCATATCACCAATATTGTTTCCTTGCCAAACTTCAGCATGTTGTTCGGCATTAGTAAGGAAAGCTCCTTACAGCGCATTAAAGTGTAGGTGCTCGTAGGTTTTTTTAAGATGCACTGACACCCCGCAGTCCCAAGTATTCTTTTAGTCTACACTGGCTGGTTACTATCCTCAGATTTCATCTGAACAGCATGATGCATAATTTAAATCTCTTGTCATTGTAACCTCCCAACGAAATATATTTCCTTACACTCTACAGAAAGCAAGTAAGCTTCCTCTGTATGAACATCCTCCACCTGACCTAGGATCTAGCAGGGAGTGAACTTAATACTCCTGGTGTATAAATCGGACTGAATTTGGCTAATGACATGGATTAGTTGATTTTGAAAACCGCTATGGTTTGTGGCTTATATATTTACATACATACATACATAATTGACTATTACAACCCTTCAGTCAGGATTACGGCCTAGCTTCTAACACCACTCATGTTGTGTGCCTTAATTTTATACTTGAGTGGCGTGACCTACACTTTAACGTCGACTTCGAATGACAGAAAGAAATATTTATTTTTTCATATTTCGTTTTTATGTCTGGCCTGGGGCTCGAACCCGGGCTATACGTCTAATAAGTGAACACACTACGTACTAGACTACGGCTTATACAGCGGTGCCAAATCTCTTGATCTCGGTGGCCAGTTAACATCAGCTCCACGTGAGATGACAATGTAAAACATACAATATAGCTTGCCTTATGTGACACTACGAGCCGTGGTGATGAAACCATAGGTCCTTGGCGTCCAAATCATCGAATTCAGTCCAAAAATAATTGGTAATCATAGTGTCAGCGATGGTCAGCCAATGTTGTTCTCAAGTAAATAAGGACCAATGACTCCGCCAGCTCAAAATCCAAAACAAATAGTAATTTTTCAGGAACACATTGAATGCCCTTGGATTTCAAGCGAGTTGATATCCGAAATTCAACAATTCTGTTTGTTCATGTACTCCTTCATGTGGAAATAAGCCTCTACGCTGAAGATGATTTTCAATGAAAATTAGGCTCAGTTGTTAACTGCTCCAGAGCCCATTCGGCAAGCACACGCTGTTGTTCATTATCGTCTGTGGTCATTTGGCAACCAAAAACTGTATAAGTGACAACTAATTTTATGAATACATATATATTGTTGGTTATTAAAAGCCTTTAGTTAGGATTACGACCTAGCTTCTCATACCACCAGAGTCAAAAAAATAAATTGCCATGAAAAGTTTCTCAAAAATCTGCCATTCGGAATCGGCTTTGTATAAAATAAATGCACACAACATAAGTGGTGTTAGAAGCTAGGTCGTAATCATGACCAGTTATGTATGTATGCATGTGATTTCACACCACTTATGTTGTGCGTGTTAATTTTATACATGCAGCTTAAAGTCAACTCCGAAGGACAGATTTTTCATAGTTTCAAGTTTTCATAACAATTTTATTTTAACGCTCAGAATTTTCGTCAGAAATCTGCTAAGAGGAACTCGCCGAAGAAATATTTTCTTTATATTTCGTTTAGTTGGAGCTGTCTGACCTGGGGTTTGAACCGAGGCCTCAAGTATAATAAGCCAACACATTAACTACTAGACTATGGTGACCTAATTTGACGGATGTTGCTTGCACAAAATGGCCGCTATAAACTGTCAAAGTTCGAAAGTGTGCGTTAAAAGACCATAACTCTGGGATTATGATAAATTTAAAAAATTGTTTTCTTAAGGAATCTTTTAATTCTTGTTTCCTTTTTTATTCTATTTGTGATTATTTTCATTTAATTGCTGCCATTCAAGTGTGTTATTTTGTGATTCTTGTTTTTCCTTTAGCATTCATTGATTGTGATACTGGCTCTATGAATATTATAAAAATTAAAAAATTTAAAAACAAAAGTAATGTTTTTACGTATGTATATTTTGAAAGTGGAATGATGTGGAAATAACCAAAAAAAAAACCTTGGATTGCCGAAAACAACACCTATTACAAGTGATTGTGGTATTAGTTTTAATATTTAAAGGAAAAAAATTTTTTTTTTGAGAAATTTTGCATAAACTTAGCACCTGTGTGTGACCCAGTGAATGATAAGAAAACCAAATAACATGGAAAATATTTAATACAAATATATTTTTAATTTCTCTTTACAAAAATAAATATTTTTATTTTTTAGTTTCTTTTTATTCATTTTTTTAAATTTTTGTTTGAAATATAAAACTGTTTTTTTTTTTTCTAAATAGTTTAATGGACTTGGTGAGCGCCCCTCTAATATTGTATTTATTATTATTTATCTAGCCTTTATATTTACAATACATATACATATACAAACATACATACTGTTATTTTGTGTACAAATTAAAGAAAAATTTTTTAAAAACTTCTTTCAAAACTTTCATGTAAAAATGAATGTAAAAAACTTAATTTTTAAAATTTTTTTTTAATTTTAATTTTTTTTTTTTTTTTAATTTTTTATAAATAGTTTGTAGCAATCAAAAAAACTAAGTACTTGAAAGAAGCTATTCATAATGAAAAGAAAGAAACAACATTCTCTCTATCTGTCTGTCTCTCTCTCTCTCCTTCTTTACATACAATATTTAAATATTTAAAAAAGAAAAATCAAAAATGAAGTTTTTTTTTTTATTTCTTAATTTCTTTCCATTTCCATTAAAAATTTTAAATATTTGTTTAATTAATATTTAAAATCCAACAATACTCAATTTATATTTATACATATTTATTGTATTGTATATGAAACATAAAAAACTATTCTTATTATTATTTAAAACAACAAAAACAAACAAAAAATATTTAAAATATTTTAACTATAAACGCCGGAAGTTGCTGCCGTTGTTTTTTGTGACTGGTGGATGATGTATGATGAACGTGATTTTTGCCAATTCTAATATTTTTTTTATATAAAAAAAAACAACAAAAAAAACAAAATTATTATTATTATTAACAATATATCTACTACTACTACTATACTTATATGATATGAACATGAAAAATTTACTTGTTATGTGGCAAATGTGGATTTTCCTAAAAGTTTGGAGTTTTTTTTTTTTTTTTGAATTTCTGTTTGACAAAAAATTTTTTCTTTCTTTCGTTTCTTTTTTTACCCTGAAAATGTGTTTGATTTTCTGTGTATAAAAAAAAATTATTTTTTTTTATAACCTATTCACTCACTATATAGACAAATTTTGTATAAAAACAATGCATTTCTATTATAGTTTTTCATTTAGTTTTTTGTTTCTCTCATTTTAATTCCTCTTAGCCAATCACATAAAATACAAAATACAGAACTAAAACCAAAAAAATTATTCACAAATATTTTCCAATAGATTTTCCCATTTTATTTTGATTTTATTTCTGTATTTAGTCAATCAAAAATTGAATTTCCATTCCATCTGAATAAACAAACATTTCAAAAATAAAAAAAAAATATTAAACGAATAATTTATAGCCTCCACTGGTTCAACTAAAAAAAATATTTTTCACTTAAATTAACAAAAAATGTTTTTATATCTTCAATCAAACCTGAAAGGTCAAAAGGTCATTGCAAAAATTCATTTTCACCTGGTTGTGTTATAATACCTATCGAAAAACACAATATTTTTAACGAAAAAATTCCTCATAAAATACCAAAGGTCAATAGGTTAGACTAGGTGGCATCACTGTACTTAATCAAATAAGTAATGCCCTTTAATTCACTTCCGACTGTTTCGTATCCTATGTTAATAGAATAGAGCCCGCAATTCTGTCTGGAGCTTTGGAGCTAGTGCTAGGCATAGACTAATTAAGTAAAAGAAGATCTCTCCTTCCTACTCCGTCTAGGAGATTCTACAGAAATCGTCCTAGGTATGGGGAGACAGTCTACCAAACGTAAAGAGACTACATAGTGGATATCAAGTCGTGACAGTAAATTAAGCAATTTGATTCTCTTCATATTACTACTTGCCAAAAACCATATTTTTCCCCATTTCTCCACTTGGTAGCATTATTTTAATAAAAATTCTGATGCGGCCATATCGCATAATCTCATCAGCCTGTTCACACATCACGTCCACGTGAGTTGACCATAAGCCTCGTGCTATGAGGCAAGAACCGTATGGTACGCAATGCACTTCTATTGCGACAGCATGTTGTTGGTGTCCAAATCATCCAATTGAGGGCAAAAGAAGTAGCTAAACATCGACCCATAGTGCCCGTCGTTCTTGAAATTTAAAGACTGATATCGGCACGCGTCAAAACGTTCTAAAGTCGATCTAATGTAGACTGGTATCGTACCAAAGTCGATACTTTTGTTTGTTTATGTACCGATTCATCCAGAAATGGACGTCATCGCGAAAGATGATTCTGCGATGACAATTAAGGTCAGTTTCCAACTGCTTTACAGCCTATTCAGTGTAAACATAAACGTTCTCTTTGGTCTTTTACCTTCAGTTTTTGCCAATTGCATTTGGAACGGGTACAGTCCCAAGTCGTAGTTACTAACTTACTTACTTCATCGGTCTTTGCAATCCTTTAGTCAGGTTTACAACTTAGCTTCTCACATCATCCATGTTGTGTGTGGTAATTTCATTTATGAGTGTCAGGACCTACAGTCTAATTTTGACTCCGAACAACAGTTTTAAGAAATTTTTCATGGCAATTTTATTTATTCTCATTTTTTTTTTTGCCTGAAGACTACTGAACTGAAGTCGCCGAAGAAATTTTTTCTTCATATCTGGGGTATGAGTTGTGGTTTCACGTCAAATAAGCTAACACACAAATAAGCCAACACTACTAGACACGATAGACCCAAGTGACGACATAAAATTCGGCCAGTTGCGGACTGCCAAAGGGCGAGTCCTTATGAGTGACACAAAATCTTCTACCTTCGATTCTTCTAGCAGTGATGTTTTCGGCAGAACTTGCGTTTTGTCGGCGTATGGATATTCCTCAATCGCTTACTGAACCAGTAGACTTTCGGTAGTACAATAATAGAGATTGAAAAAATTGGCGAAGTGATCAATACTTTGAACGAACAGAACACCAACCGTGTTGTTAAATGTCATTAGCAAAACAGATTGATTACATAGGATTACCGTTATTAACTGTCCAGGTTCGAATGTCTCTGTTTGATAAACCGATACTAAACAATAAGAGAGACAAGTTACAGTCTGGACGAAGAAGTTGCCGTGGTCTATTAGACGAAAGGCCCGAATTCGAATCCCAGGTCAGACATCAAAACGAAAATATGAAAATACTTCTTCGGCGACTTCCTCTCAGCAGATTTCTGGCAAAAACTCTGAGAGTAAAAATTGCCACGAAAAGCTTCTCAAAAATCTGTCGTTTGGAGTCGACTTTAAACTGTAGGTCCCGCCACTCATGTATAAAATTAACGCACACAACACGAGTAGTGTTAGAAGCTAGGACGTTTGTACAATGGGTCAATTCGACCTCCGGGTACTGTAGTTGTCACAGTTGACAAGTACATGTCCTCTAACCTAACCTAACCTACAGTCTGGACAAACTCCGTTGTAAAGCTTCATGTTTTCTTTTTGGTTAATCTTCGTCATTTAAGGACTCTCACAACTGAATTTTACTGGTCCATGGTTGGAGATGGACCTCTTCACAGCTGCCTTCCTAAGCTAAATGAAAATGTAAAAATTTTTAAGTCAATGTTTAGTTTTATTAAATGCAGTAATTTTAGGAAATTTTAAATTTTAAATATGAAACTGATGGAGGCTATAAATTTAAGAGACTGCAGAAGAGCTCTTCTGGCATTTAATAAAGCAAAACGATTCCTAGGCGATTTTCAATTTGTTGTTATTGTTAACAATCTTTTATTATTGTTTTTAATTTTATTAACTTTTAATTCCCACTTGAATTCGTAATGAATGTTTGAACAAAACTAAAGAGAATATTCATGAAATTGTTAATAAATGAATATGTATGAAATTATGAAATATTTTTGATTTTTGTTTGTCTAGAAGAGAAGAATGGAAAGAAAAATTAACAACAAATAAAAATAAAAACAGAAACAGAAACAGAAAGAAAAAAAGAAACACGTTAAAGTGATTGAATATTAAACCATTTTTTTTCCATTTTTTCATTTCATTTTTTTAATTTTATTTCACATCAGCATCCCATTTTTATGGCACATTACCACTACCCACTCCGAACATGTACATCCAACACCTACAGCAGCATGAAAAATATTTATGAAAACAAAACAAAACGAAACGAATTTTTGTTGAATCATTTCATCAATAATTTAATATTTAAACAATCAATAAAAATTAAAAACTTTATGCAAATTTTGTTTTGGGAAAACAAATTCAAACAAAAGAAAAAGATAACGATTTTGTTGAAAACAATGAAAACACACGGTAAAGACTCTGCACAGTTGAGGCAAAAATCGGAGAAAAAAATTTAATTGAAATGCAAAATAACTTAAAGGCAAGAATAGCTTCAAATTGGAAATTTCATTAAAACTTAAAATTAAACAAAAAATTTTGTAAAAAAGTACCAGTACAATTTTGACTTCTCAATATTTTTATTTACAATGTAAAACGAAATCAAACATATTTGCATGGAATATTTACTACTTTTCCAAAATGGTACGTTTAATAGAAGGTACCAAAAAAGTACTAAAGGAAATATATTAACTTCAAGTATGTACCATCCTTAATACTAATTCAACTACAAAAAAAAACTAATTTTTGTCAGCAAAAATAAATAATAAAGTACCAAAAAATGTTCCTTAAGAACAAAAAAAAGTTGTTCAAATTGATACCAAAAGAGTACCTAAAGTTATTAAGGTTATGTTAGGTTAGTTTATGTTAGGTTAGTTTATGTTAGCTAAAGTTAGGATGTGGTTGCCTTCATAAAAATGGGTCAAACAAAATACAGGGACTTTAAAGTACAATAGAAAGAAGGAAAAAAAAGAAGAAGCAATAAGTGAGAGAGGAAAATGAAGAATGCTTCCCCACATGCCCACAAACCTTACAGAAAGAAGCGATGCTCCTCTTTCATATTCAAGCCCTTGCCCTCAAGGCACAATCCCCCTCAGAAAATCTTCCAAAACGTAAATAAATTCCCCCTAATTGTATGGCCAATTCTGTCCTAAAACGATCCATGGCCATTATTGTCGTTTGGTAACATTGGACATTTGCTAATAAGTCTATTGGAACTGTTGTCATCAATTTAGAACTCTATCGCCGTATAATACCTGTTATTTTTTGGCCTAAAATTTAAGATAAAGGAACTGGAACTGAAATGGTACCATGAGCCTTACTACACAATTGGTTTTATATTTATTTCATAAGAGAGAGAGATAGAGAAAACTAGAGAGCAATTGCCTTCTAAGGTCATAGGAAGCTGTGAGGAAAAGTCATCGAAAACTACATCCTATCCTATGACGCAATGCCAAAGTACAAATTTCAATAATTGATTGATTGTCTTTCGAATATTCTTTTGTGTGCCTTTTAAAGTACTTTATAATGGTACTTTTTTTTAAACTGATTCCTTTTGTACTTTTGGTATTCATTATGTGTACAAGTTTAAAATTGGTTTGGCCATGTTATATATTATTGGTACATTATTGGGTATCATCTGATACTCTTCTGGTGTACCTATTTTAGTACTTTTTATTGAACTTCTTTTCAAAACCAATTCATTTTAAAATTTTTTTATCTCTTAAAGATAAGATTAGACATGTTACAGAGCTTTGCTACTTTATACACTTTGATACATTTTTGATATGTTGTTTTGAGTATCTTTCTTAGTATGTACCATATTTGGTACCTTTTTCGAAGTCAATTTTCAAAATGAATTTTTGTAATTTCCAACTATTAAAGACATTTATTAAAGACAGATTAGAAGTGTTTTTTGGTACCTTATTGAAATTTTAGTACAGTTTTGGGTACATCTTTTGGTACTTTTTTTACAAAAATTATTTCTATGGAAATTTATGTAATATTTTTAATATGGGCGCCCTGGTAGTCTAGTGGGTAATGTGCTAGACTGTTAGCGTGAGGGTCGTGGGTTCGAATTCCACCAGACGCTCTGGTCTGTTACACTACACCGAGCACATGGTCTAAGTTACTCAGCTCGTAATAATAATTATATATAATTTGTAATTGTGTTATAATTAATAAATAAATAAATTTTTAATATATTATTGGTACTTTTTCGGTACTTTTTTTGGTACTTTTTTGGAACATATTTTAGTACTGTTTTAAACTAATTATTATATTAAAAATACGTGTTTTATGCCTTAAAAAATTTGCCTAAAGTTTTTAATTTTTTTGATAAACTTAGCATACTTTATTATTTAAGCACTGATAATTTGAGTTATTTTTTTGCCTTAAACAAAAACTTAAACATAATTAAACACTTAAGGAAATTGTTAATAATTTTTGTAATAAAACAAATAAAGAAACAAAACATATATTGAAAGGGGATAGAGGTAAACCTCAAAAAACCCCAACAAAATTAAACAAACAATTCAAATACAATTTTCAAAACCACAAAACTACTGAGAAAAACAACAAACAAACACATGTTGATAAACATATTTATCTGAAGTTTTCTTTTCAAAAGTAAATATTTATTCTTTAGTTTTTATTTACAAAAAAAAAAATAAAATAAAAATAAACCGCAATATTTTTTTTATAAGCACCAAAATGTATGCATACTTTTGCCACCCACAATAAAAAGAAACACATAAAAACACACTGTTTTGAAAAAAGAAAATATTTTTTTTTTAAATAATTTTTTTTATTTTCTTGATATAATTTAACAGAAAAACACTACAAACATACAGAAAAAATTATATAAAAAAAATAATTTACAATAAAAACCTTTGTTTTGTTTTAAGAGAATTTTAAGAAAATTTTAAGATTAAATTTTAAAAGCATTTAAAGCACCACCTTTTAAATATTCTATGGAACTTTGCAATATTTTAAGCAAATTTCCAATCTAATGCACAAGTTTAGTAAATATTTATTAAAATTATTTTTTTTCAATTAATTTTCTTTCATCACTTTTCGTTTACTTGAAGTATATTTTCGTTTTAAAATTTAAATTTTTCAGTTTGAGTTTTTATTGTTAATAATATTTTGTAAAAAATGTTTCATGACTTTTGTGTGCCACTGTAAAACGCCTGTGTGTGTGTATATTTATCTAAACTAGCTTTGTAACTACTAAACACCCCTCTTAGAGCAACCTTTAATTAAATTTTTAGGCCAAAAGCACAAATTTCTTTTAGCACTTAGGCTCGCTCGTTGTACAAAACATGTTTTCACAATTCTAAGCTAATTTCTCAAAAATTTATTCAAATTATTTTTATTTCTTAAAACTATAACAAGTGTTTAGAAATTTTGTTTGTTTTTATTTTAAAATTTTTGCAATAATATTTTTAAAATTCTTTAGATTTTCTAAATCCAATACAAACGGGTAAGTAACGTTTTAATTTAATATCAATCATACGCCTAGTAAGACAATTTTATGTCGGGTTTAATAAAATCCTTATAACACTTATAATAATTAACAGATTAAATTCAAATATAAAGCAAATGAAAGCTAAGATTTAAGAGATTTTCCTAAAAGTGATATCAATAGTTTAATTTATTTTAATCGGTCTTTATTTCTTTGAGAACAACATTGGCCAGGCCATCACAATCACAATTGAATGAATGATCTGGACATAAAAGGAATCTGGTTTTAACAGAACGGCACTGTATGCCATACTGGTCATACCACATGTGATATTCATCACGGGCAATGTAAGCTTGTGATCATCTCACGTGGAGATGATGTGAACGGGCGACCGATATTGTGCGATTTAACCCCCATGAGAATTTTTCTTGTAGGGCCACACCCAAAGCTAACATAGCACATGCTAGTAATCAAATTTATTTCGGACTTTTAGGTTACGGTTTACACAGATAAGCTATGACGGACATCACTAGCTCTCTCAATCGAATAAAATGTTGCGTTGATATCTCCAGCATACTTTTGTTTCATTTAAATTTAAAGATAGGAAACGCTTGAAGTCGCCGTAGTCTAGTAGGTAGTGTGTTGGCTTATTAGACGTAAGGCCATGGGTCAAACCCCAAATCAGACATCAAAACGAAATATGAAAAAAAATATTTCTATGGCGACTTCCTTCCAAAACTCTGAGAGTAAATAAAATTGTCATGAAAAGTTTCTCAAAAATCTGTCGTTCTGGATCGACGTTAAACTGTAGGTCTCGCAACTCATGTATAAAATTAACATACACAATATGAGTGGTGTGAGAAGCTAGGCCGTAATCCTGACTGAAGGGTAGTAATGGACAATTATGTATGCGTGTATGTTAGGAAACGCTAAGGCTGTTAAAGGAAATTTATGAAAAACATATTTCATTGAAGCTCTGTCTGTTGTGGAGCTAAAATTATTAAAATATTTATATTGAGAACAGTTCCCCCCGCCCATTAAATCACTCTACAAAAACATTAATCGAATTAAAATTCTCCAATTAAAGGGTTGTTTATGCGTGTGATTTCAGTAACTCTGGAGTTATGCAATCGTAGTCAGGTACGTTGTTGCGTTTTAGAACCGTTATTGAGGGCACAATTGTCAATAGGAACTGAATGGCTATAGGATAGGGATTTCGTTATCGATCTTAATAATACAATAATTGATCCAATTGGTTATAGTTTTCACTGTCCAAGTGATAAGTATATTGAGATTGTCTTTAAAACATTTAGAAGTTGATAAGTATCGGCATTATGACATACTTCTGTTTATATACATACATACATACATACATATGTACATACATACATGCATACATACAAACATACATACATACATACCTACATAGTTGGTCATTACAACCTTTTAGTCAGAATTACAACCTAGTTTCTCACACCACGTATGCAGAGTGTGTTAATTTTATACATAAATGGCGGGACCTACAGTTTGAAGTCTACTCCGAACAACAGATTTTTGAGAAACTTTTCATGGCAGTTTCTACCAGAAGTCTACTGAGAGGAAGCCGCTATATTTTCTTTTAATTGGAGACCGTGACCTAACGACTAATAAGCCAACACACTATCTACCAGACTACGGCGACTAGTCTACAATTCTGAGATTCCTTATTAACTTTGAATACATATTTAAATTATTCTTTCCTTTCGTCTTATAAAACAATTACTTAACAAAATTATTTATTTTCTATTTTCTTTTATTTCTCCCCCTTACAATTGGTTTTGGTCACGCACATAAAAACAGCCCTAACCAGTAAATATGCTGGTAAATTTTGTATTACATATTTTGATAAATAAAATTTGTGACCTTTAAGTAGCCACATAAACCGGAAATTATTATAATATTTAAAATATTATGACCAGCAGCTTTAAATATATATGTATATGTATGTATATGTGAGACCAAAAAACCCTGGCATAATTAAGCGTGAAATTGCCAACATAAGCGTTAAAATTGTATAACAAAACCCTGAATGCCACATTGACTGGCGTTACAAATTCATCTCATTTTCATAGCTTTTTTTTCTGTTTTTTTTTTTGTTGGAATTTAAGGACTATTTTATTAATGATACGAATAACGAAATATTTTTTAAAATTTTATACACACAATATAAATTCACTATGCCTGCCTGCCTCCCCTTAAAAAAAATTATTTTTTTTATAAAAATTTATTTCATTATGCTTACAATGATGATTGTTTAAAAAAAAGGGAGAGAAAAAACGAATCTTCTTTAATATTACAGAAAAAAAGAGAGAGAGCGAGAGAGAAGCGAGAAAAGCTGTGTGATGTAAAATAAATTATGAATGCCAACGTAAAAAAACAGTGTTTAAACCGCAAAAGTTTACAGAAACATCCGTTTCCTGTTTAACGGCTTCTTTTTGTTTGTTTATGTATTATTGAGCGGCAAATGTATTACTGTAAGGTAACAGTAATGTTTCTACTTTCTCTCTCTCTCTCTCTTTGTCTCGCTCTCTCTTTTTCTCTTTCATTTATCCTTTCGTTTTGCGTATTTAACACTGTAAATACTTCTTTCTGTTTGTTTTATTTATGAGCGGTTTAAAGGCCTTCTTTTTCATTGTTATGCTGACGAGTTTATAAGTAAGGCGCTTATCACTTTAAAGAAACGAAAATTTTATTAAAAACGGAAATTAAAAGAGAAAATGCGATTCTAATGAAGACTTTTAGCAATTTGGGGTTCCTTTAAGGGTGTATAACTGAGAAAATCGACTTTAAACAACAATATTAAGTTTGGCATCTTTCACGGATCCTAAGGATATGGCAGCAAAGGAACTTTCAATTGTTTAAGGCCAAAAACCAAACAAGCCAGATACAGAAACTGAAGCATATTCCAGTAAGACTATTCAGTATTGACAAAACATAGGGCATACTGACGAAATAAGTTCTGGCCTATGTTCCCAGTCATCTGGTCTTGCAACATGTGTTCTCATGATAAACTCTAATTGCTTTACGGAGTTAATGTAATATTGTGAATAAGTTCTTCACCATTTCAGATTCGAATACAACAGCTGACAAAAAATTTTGTTTTATAATGAGGTTAGGTTTTGTTAGCTGACTAGCTAAACGAAGACATGAAACACTAATGGGCCAGTTTGAATACATATCAAGACCACAAGGTATAAATTACCCGAATAGGAATCAGGATGGAGGAAAGAATCAGGATTACTACCACGCTCAGCTATTTATTAAATGCAGTCGCCGTAGTCTAGTAGGTAGTGTGTTCCCTTATTAGACGTAAAGCCCGAGTTCGAGCCCCAGGCCAGACATCAAAAAACGAAATATGAAAAAAAAATATTTCCTCGGCGACTACCCCTCAGCAGATTTCTGGCAAAAACTCTGAGAGCAAATAAACCTGCCATGAAAAAGTTTCCCAAAACCTGTCGTTCGGAGTCGACGTTAAGCTGTAGTTCCCGTCACTCACGTATAAAATTAACACACACAACATGCTGTGAGAAGCTAGACCGTAATCCTGACTGAAGGGTTGTAATGGCCAATTATGTATGTGTGTATGTATGTAGAAGCTTAGCAGACTCAGGTTTTCGAACTGGAAGAAAAGTCTCTTTACACATCATCAAAACAACATCAAAAACGTCCATCATAGGTGGTTCAAACGACGGCACCATTTCTTAGGTAGGAATAGAATATTTAATGAGTATTCCTACCCTCCACTACATATAAAAATAGAAGTGGTAGTACTTTTAGATAACGACATATGGCAACTCTATAATTCCAGAATCTGTTGTAGTAGGCAGTAGAATCCTTGCTTTACTGGGAAATTTGATACATTAAACGGAAACAAATAAATAGAAACAAAAAAAAACACATTAAAAAGAGAGTTGAAAGAGAGCCTTTGTGATAGTCCTGCGACCTTCTTATAGCAACTGAACAGAAGTAAGAATAACGCCTGGTCTCATATTTCTGGTGGTTTTCAATCAATTTTTACATGAGATTAGAGTCAATGACATTCGGCGTTGACTTTTATTCGGGTCGATTAACCACACTTTACATATGATTTCAGGTTTTTCATCACCATTATTAGTCCTCTGTCTTTCGGAATCCCCACATGCGATATCGTGCTTCATATGTCGTCTGAACTTTTGAACATCACATTTTGACGTATAATTACTGGCTATTGTATGTTTAAACGTACATCTAAGCGTATGTACTATACAGATTACAACAATTTTAAAAGCTATTTGAATGAGTAAGGCAACAGAATTGGGGCAGCAATTTCCGTGCGAATATCGTGTTAAACGGGAAGTATATTACGCTTCCACCCTAGTTTTGAGCTCAGAATTATGCGCACAAACTACATACATACATACGTACATAATTGGCCATTACAACCCTTCAGTCAGGATTACGGCCTAGGTTCTCACACCACTCATGTTGTGTGCCTTCATTTTATACTTGAGTGGCGGGGCCTACAGTTTAACGTCGACTCCGAACGACAGATTTTTGAGAAACATTTTCATGGCAGGGTTTATTTACTCTCTGAGAGGAAGTCGCCGAAAAATATCTTTTTTTTATATTTCGTTTTGATGTCTGGCCTGGGGCTCGAACCCGGGCTTTACGTATAATAAGCGAACACATTACCTACTAGACTACGGCGACTACACAAACTAGACAATCCATAAAATCCCAAAACTATGCCTTTGAGATCGTATATCTTCAATTGGTGGTTTCATTTTGTAATGTTTTCATATTCAGAGCATTCAGTTTGATCTACTTCAGAAGGAACTGTAAAAAGTTTTCCTTGCCTCTCCCCCTCTCCATTCATCAGTCTAAAAATGTTTGCAACTTTCAATTATTTAACAAATTTGAAAACAAATCAAAAACTTTATAATTTCATTAGCTTTAAACTTTTATATCCTCCATGCCCCACCTATTTACTCTGCGTTCTAAGCAATTTTAAAAGAGAAAACAAAAAACATGGCCAATAATTATGGGCCACCATTTAGTACATCCTGTGCTTAAAACTTAATTTCGATTTTTCCTAAGAAACTCTTCGGTAAAGTTTAATATTCAATTAAAACAATAACCAATTATGGTTGTCATTTAAATTACCACCTCCTGGCACCACCATCATTATTCCGGCCACCCCCTACTTCCCATGCCATGCAGAACCGAAAGCAAAAACGCAACCTAGAAACGCTTTAAAATTCTGTGATTATTGTCTGCCGTAATTTGCCAAGACATTTGCCAGAGCATAACAATTGAAATTCGTTGTGGAAATCTCTTTGGTTGAGAGAGAGGGAGAGAGGTCTTAAGAAAATTAATTTCCATTGTTTTATAATTTTCAACTTTTCGAACAACAACAACCACAGCAGCAGCAGCAGCAGCAACAACGAAAAGCCTAAAATAAGTTGAAAATAATATACGATAGAAAGGCACACTCTGCTGTTGTTGTTGTCATCGTTTATTTTTATTATTGCTGCCATTGTTGTTAATGTCACTTGAAAATCAAAGACAAATAAAATTTTTTTTTAAATTGAGCAGCAACTGCAATTGCTTTTGAGACAGCAACGACAAAGCAGCGCTTAAACAATACGTTAAATGCGTTAAAATCACACCTCGAAATGTCACATTCATGATCCTGCCTTTTACTTAGAATAGCGGTTTTTGTTTTCATGTTTTAAAAGGACACACACATACATACATATACATACAATGCATATACACACAATAAAATTCTCATTCATAAGTGTATATGTTGTATTGAAAGCAGTTAGAAAAAGATTTCTAGACAATAGCGGTTCGACAATAATAGTACAGCACAGTGGGACGGAAATGGTATTATGTGGGCATAAATTTTAAACGTTGCCACGAGATTTTATTGAAATTTTTTACCCGCGATTTGTTCATAGGAATCGGTTTTACAATCCAGTTTCTATCTCCTACTACATTAAGGATTCTAATCAATCAATATCATGGAGGTATCAACCGACTGCTATACTATGGCATGAAGACTGTTTAAGTGATATGTTTTCCCTTTTCATAGTCGCCGTAGTCTAGTATGTAGTGTGTTCCCTTATTAGACGTAAAGCCGGAGTTCAAGCCCCAGGCCAGACATCAAAACGAAAATATGAAAAAAAAATATATTTCTTCGGCGACTTCCTCTCAGCAGATTTCTGGCAAAAACTCTGAGAGTAAATAAACCTGACATGAAAAAGTTTCTGAAAAATCTGTCATTCGGAATCGACGTTAAACTGTAAGTCCCGCCACTCAAGTATAAAATTAAGGCACACAACATGAGTGGTGTGAGAAGCTAGGCCGTAATCCTAACTGAAGGGTTGTAATGGCCAATTACGTATGTATGTATGCATGTTTCCTCTTTTTTGATCAACTTTCGAATGACCTGGTTATTGATCAATTGCAGCTAAGGCTCCCAGGAAACTTTGCCTCTGAAATTGTTGAATTGTATGCTACCCAACATTATATAATAGTGGTTCTGGTAAAGAAACTTGACTATTCCAGGTAATCAGCTGCATTCTATGTCCGCCACGAAATGTCTTGTTACCCACGCATCACCTCCATACGTCAAAGTGCAGATTTTTTGCATAAAATTTCTTCAAAATTAAACCTTACAAGCAAAGTTTGAGCATATGGAGCTCAGAGCAGCCAAAGTGCTTGTAAAAAAATGTTTACATCATATGCTGATTAGTCATTGAATGACAGTTACGGACTTTATTTGGCCTGCAAGTAAAGATTATGATGTGGACGGTATGTGGTTTTAAAGAGATGGTGCCAGTAGCCATACAACACGACTAATTTTAGCTTTATTACGTGAGAAATTATCAGGAAGAGTACATTCACACTTTAAGACGATTTGAAGTCGTTAAACATTTTCTATAAACTGGTTTCCATGCGAATACATACATACGTACATAATTGGCCATTACAATCCTTCAGTCAGGATTACGGCCTAGCTTCTCACGACCTAGCTTCCATGCGAATAATTCCCTAATAGTGGAGCATTCGGAGCAACCAACATTCATCAAGTTTATCACCGAGATGCCACTCACTATGTGCGAAAAAGTGGTCCAAACACTTTCTCAAGCAGTTATTTATGTGACATTGTATTTCGTATGCAAAAGTTTCTTTGAAACCTTCGTTTTGTGTATGTGTGTGTGCGCATTTTATTTAACCTTACTTTTCAAACCCATTCACTAGACTTTGCAAAAAAAAAAAAAAAAGGAAATAATTGTTTAAATAAAACTGCTTTAAACTACAAGTTTACACTCAACAGCCTACTGCACGTCATAATATTCTCTACGCCTCACTCACATACAAGTTCCTGCAGTAATAATTACAGAATACCACATTAACGGCCATGAGAGTGTATGCGTGAAATGGTAAACAATGGCTTCCGTTTTCGTTGGCAAAACAAAACAAACAAAAAAAAAATACACTTACACACACACTTACATACATGCTTAAAGAAAAATTTCTCTTTGTAAATGTGTATGTATGTGTGTGAAATACGATTTTGTTCTCATTTACTGAAGCAAATTTAAATGAAGTGGAGAATAGAGGTTATAAGTGGGTAAATGAATCTGTATGTATGAGTGTTCGTACGTGTATGTGCAAACAATAGTTTCTTTTACACTTTTGTTGTTTTACTTCTTGTGAAAGAAAAAGAAGCGAAATGAAATCCTTTAAAGCCATTTTCAATATTCTTTAACGGCATTGTTTGTGCCTCTCTTTTGTGGCAACCATTAAGTACAACCATGAAATCTTTTTGAACAAATTATTTAATTTAATAAATTATAGACTCACACAAATGCACATAATTATTCAAAAATAGTTTCCGCAGAAGGATTGTAAGAGTAGCAAAGAAAACTGATTTAATTTCTTCTGATTTTCACAGTGAAGGGAGAGAGCGGAGTTTGTTGGAATGAGAAGGAAAGCACAGTACAAAAGATCAAGTACATCAGAGTAGAGTAAAGTAGAACGTAGCAAAACAGAACGGAGTACGATAGAGTAGAGAAAGTGATAAAAACCAGACAAGAGCAAGACAAACTAAGCCTGAGTAAAGTTAGGCAACGTACAGCTAAGTAGAAACGACTAGAGTGGACCTAACTGAAATAGATTAAAGCACAGCATAATAGAACATCGAATAGTAGAGTACGGCAGTGTAGAATAGAATGCCTACCAACAGGATAGTGGCCCATAAGAATCACTATTGCGCGATGATTGTCAATGTGATTTAAAGGCAGAAGTGAGTCGATACTTTTCTTGTCCATAGGTGTCCTTCATTTCGACGATTTACTCTCAGAAGATTTCTGGCAAAAATTGTGAGAGTAAGTAGAATCGTCATGAAAAGTTTCCCAAAAAATCTGTCGTTCGGAGTCGAGGTTAAACTGTAAGTCCCGCCACTCATGTATAAAAATTAACGCACACAACATAAGTGGTGTGAGAAACTAGGTTGTAATCCTGACTAAAGGGTTGTTATGACCAATTATGTAATCATAATACCTATGCCCACTCACATGTCGGAGATTATGACGTCCGAGAGCAATTTCCAATGGTATCCCTATGTCCCGAAACCCATATAAGAGTTAAATTTGAATGAATCGAAATTTTCTCGAAGATATCCTCAGCATTTATGGACATGGTCGGACGTTGAAAGTATGTTCCTAGCTAGCTGCCCAAGTAAATCAAGAGATTCTCAGGGAAAATCTCGCCACTTAACAAGTATTGCGCCGCTTTCAAATTGCTTTAGGAATACTTTACTTCTGATAGAAGCTTCGAATGGCCAGTGGTCGAGGACATAGTTCTTCAAATGTCGAATTTTTATTCAAATAGCAGGCCACCAAACAAACTCTTTGTATATAAGTACAGTACAGATTACCAGGTTATCCCAGCGAGCGTCTGGATTTAGTCCTTAGATACGTATTGCTCTCCTGCCATTGTTTGTGCTGCCATCGAAATAAGACCCTTCCTTGCATGTCAAAGCATTGAAAATAAAATAAATACAAAGAAAATGTGTCAAAAACAAAATCTCATTTTTATTTTAAATAAGCAAGATTAAGCAAATTTCTTGTATAATTTTCATATCGAGTTGTGAATGAACACCTTCTTGCAGTTGGAAAACTCCATTCAAATAACAGTTATTTTGCATAGAAATTATGTTAAATTTTAATACTTTCAAACATTTATGGTTCGCTGTCTCTCCCTTTTACTAAATGACACACACACATATCATAAAAATAAATAAAAACAAAGAAAATTTCGTGTATTAACGTATTAAATTCAATGTCTTAAGCATTAAACTTAAATATCGCAAGCGTTTGATACATAATAAAGAAAATGTTATTTTTACTTTCAAAAAATAAAAATAAAATAAAAAAATTATTTGTGAAGCAGCCTGTCTTTTATGATAACTTTGAATACCAATACAGAGAGAGAGAGAGTGGCCTTAAAGGTAGTGAGAAATTACAATCCATGAATACACTTGTAATCATCTTAACAATAGAGGGAGATTCTATTTAACTTTACATGCATATGGTAGAGAGCGTATGAGTGATAATTGTTAATTGTTGTACATCATAATATTGATCATACGCACCATTACACAACTTTATTAAATTTCGTTGCTCTTTTGTGTTTTTATCTCTTTGGCTGTATTTTTCAAATAATATTTTTGTCAATGGGAAAATACTGACGTGAAAAAAAATCATATAGCTGTAAACCTTACATAAATGTGGTATTTTAATTTGTATGTGTCACACCCGTTACATTGCAATGTTTCAATCGTTTTGTAAATAAGAAAATATTGGCATGAAAGAGATCAATGCATTACATGAATGAAATATATTCATATGAGTGTCACACCCGATACAGTATGTATGTATTTCTTAAAACAGAAGCTTTAAACAATCAATTATTTATTGTATCAGAACTTTGTCAATGTCGTACCCGTTACAATTTTATGTAATTTCTAAGCAAAAAAAAACGAAAAATGTAATATTTTCCAGTCAAACAATTTCATTGGTGTCACACCCGTTACATTTTATTCTTCTTCTTTTTTTGCATTTCCAAAACAGAAAAAAATATTCAATTAAAATAACAAAAGTGCTGTTATTGAGTTACTCTATGAAACGTAATTCTCTCATAAGGTTTTTTTAACTCTATTTCCGTTTCCTGTGTACTATTTCCGCTCTGTTTTAAGTCAGTTTCTGCATTTAATGTAATGCAATCACTTTAAATGTTTTAATTTAACTTTTTAAATTATTTTAAATAAGATAATCCATTCTATTTTATAAATACTGTGTACAGTTTCAATATCCAAATCCTGTTTATTTTTTACTTTTTTATCCTTCGATCAGTTTAATGTCTCTTGTTCATTTTTGTGGTTTTTCTTTTCAGTTTGCAAAGAAAAAAAAAGACTTGCCATTGGAATGAAAGCAATTTTAAATATTTGAAAACCACAAACATTTTAAATTCATTTCATTTTATAGGTTAATTGTTCACCTCCAACCTCTCACCGGTTACACCCACAGTTGCGTTAAATTTGAGCTGCAGTTGATGCTATGCCTTAAATTGAGTCCGCAGGCAATGTATTCAATTGAACGATGTGAAGTGAAAAACGTAGAAATGAATTGTTAAGTCAGAAATAATTGACGTATAAAATTGATTCTTCTTTTTTAATTCATTAATATTTTCATTTTGGAATTAAAAACCAATTCTCTTTCCGTAAAAAATATAATATGACTTCTGCCCTTGCCTTGTGCCAGAGGTTGTTTATTAATATGTTCATGTTACATAATTAATTTGAGTGTTACACGATTTACACTTGTACACGTCACTCCCGTTTCATTCCTACTTTCTCTTCTGCTAATGTCTGTTTCTGTTTACATAACAAGAAACGAAATTAACTTTGGTGTCACACACTTTAATATGGTATATGTGTGTGTCACACCCGTTACAGTTTACCATTATTTCATTATTATTAGAATAATCAGGGATTTTCTTAAGAAAATTTTCGATAACATATTTTTTACATAGGAAGCATTCGATAACAAATTTTTTATATAGGTGTCTAGTCTAGTATGTAGAGTGCTAGAAGGGTGTAGAGTGAAGGTCGTGCGTTCGATTCCCACCAGAGACTCTGGTCTGTGACTCTACACAGAGCCTATGGTCAAAGTTACTCAGCACGTATACAATTAAATATAATTTGTAAATGAATTAAAATTAATAAATAAATAAATAAATAAATAAATTTTTAATATAAAAAAAATTCTCGATAACAAATTTTTTATATATAGAAAAGTTTCGATAACAAATTTTTTGTATACATTTTCAATAAAAAATTTTTTATATATCGAAAATTTTCGATAACAATTCTTTATATACAAAAAATTTTCAATAACAAATGTTTTATATACAAAAAATTTTCGATGACAAATTCTTTATATACAGAAAATTATCGAAAGTAAATCTTTACAATCTTTTTATACATACAAAATTATGGATAATAAATTTTTAATATATAAAAAATTATCAATAACAAATCCTTTATATATAAAAGCTTTTATATATAGAAAATTTTCGATAACAAAGTTTATATATATAAAAAATTTGTTATCGTAAATTCTTATCGAAAATTTTTTATATAAAAAGTAATTTCGATGGCAGTATAAAAAATTTCGATAACAAATATTTTATCGATAACGAATACTTTATATCTATATGAAAAATGTATGTATAGAATATTGTTCAAAAGAAATTTTTTTTATAAAAATTTTTCTCGATTGAAAATAGAAAAAAATTCGATAATAATAGACTTTAATCGTTCATATTTTGTTAAAGTTTTCAAAAATATTAAAAATTTGTATGCTCCATTTTTCACCCCTATTTGGTATTTCTACACCAAAAATGCTGCACTTTGCCTTCAACTTGTTGACCGAACAACATTCATTAATTTATCAGTTTTAATTACGCCCTTAAATTACAAGCTAAATTTTACTTTTCATGGTATTTAAACTGTTTTTTTTTCTTGTTGTTTTTTGTAAATTTATTTCTAAAGTGGAAATATCTTAATTAGCCATAAAAATTTTAATTTTTCTCTCTATGCTGCTATTACAAACTCTAGCACTAAAGTTGTCATACAAATAAAAAAGAAAAACAACTCGAGAAACAAATAAAAAATAAACTTTCTTACGACCTTTTAGTCAACTATACGTATGATTGATATTAATGACGTATATAATTGTTGTTGTAAATTAGTTTAGTTGTTTAAAATTAGTTTTTAAACAGAACAAGAGAGAGAGAAAACTTACTCTCTGTTGTGCTCTCTGCATTGCTGAATAGTAATGGCATAAATAAATAAGCTTCATATGCCAATTAAGGTGAGTACAAAAGTCAGTTAAAAAAAAAGAGAAAGAAAAACAAAAAATTATAAATTTATGAAATTTATTAACTGTAACTGGCTAAAGAAAAAAAAACATACATAAAAATAACTGTGAATAGTTTGAGTAGTTGAAAAATGTTTAACATTGATGACATTGTGTCCTTGCCTGTCTAAAAGACAATAAAAATAGAAATTTTTTTTTTTTAACCTTTATCGGTGAGAGTAAACTGGTTTTTAACTTTTGCTTTATTTAAATGTTATCGTAGTGTTGGTGTAATTTAGTGTACAGTTAATTTACTATGAAAACACATAATTTAGTTTATTTTATAAAGAATATTTATAAATTTTGTTACTTTTTTTCGGTGTTTCTTTTTTTTGACACCAATTTCTTTCATGTAAAGAAACCAGTATGCAGGCAATACTGTTAATACAGTTACCTTTTCTGCTACTATGAGCATAACTTTTATAAATAAATATATGTACTCTCCCTCGCTCACATACTTAAATGTTTGCATTCCCTGCATAGTTTAAAAATTGCTTGTGTTGCTTTTAAATTTTGTTTTTATTTTTTCCCTGCTTTCAACTCTCAGAGTCTTTCTTTCGCTCTCTGGCATACATATACATACAAATGAACGTGGGTACGTTATACTGTTGCTCTGAGTAGTTTTTTGTTATTTTTTGTTTATTACAGTTGCTTGATATTTGCTATTGCTGTTGCTGCTGGTGTTAGTGTTGGTGTTGGTATTGCTTTTGTTATTTTCCTTTTTTTGTCTCACACTCAAAAAACATACCATCACGACACTTTAAGCATGAACTTTATTATTGTTGTTTGATTTTTTGTTTATATTATTATAATATTTTGTTTTTGTTTTTGTTTTTATATTTTTTCATAGACTCCTGCATTGTGTGTGTATGTGCTACCAACAAAACACCTTAAGCACAAAACTTTTGATGTGTTGTTGTTGAATAATTTTTTTTTTTCATTCTTTGTCTCTTTCTTTTGTAAATAATTTGCCAAAAAGGTATAAGTATTACAGTGTTGCCATGTAACTTGACAAATGTAATTTATAAAAACAATTTTAATGAGAATTTTTTTTCAAACACTCACTTTAAACTTTTACTCTCTCTCACTCAGTGTCTTTATATTGTATGCACATTGTGTTGGTGTTATTTTTTAGTGCTTTTCTACGGTTTGTTATTGTTTACACATCTATTAACCCCTTAAATAGAAAATTCACTCAATTTTTTTTTTTTTTTTTTTTTTTTTTGAAGAGAATTTTAAATGAAAACCTCATTAAAGCATTAATTTCTGTTAAAAAAAAAAAAAAGAAAACGTAATTTTTTCCCCCTCAAATATTAAAAACAGTGCTGATGTTTTGTTAACAAATACTTAGACAATGAATGATAAGAACCTTCAATTCACTCTTTTCTTAGTTCCACATTGAAAAGTTTATTCTTTATTCCGGTTTCCGTTGCTGTCATGCATTTTATTTTGTCAGTTTTACTTCCGTTACGTTTCGTGGCAATAAAATGTCATTTTAAAAAAGAAAACTTCGTTTTTCATTCTGTACCAAAATGACAAAAGAAAACAAAAAGGAATTTCACTTAAAACTCCTCTTCAGTGAAATGTTATTGTGTTTCTGTTTCAGTTTCAGTTTCTTAGAAAATAAACAAAGCAAGTAAATAAGAATTTTAAAATGAAAATAAATAAATTGTTTAGAAGTAAAGTTTATTTAAACAAAACTGCTATAGAATATCAAAAAATAAATATAAACAGTGAGTGAAGCTAAACTCAAAAGTAAGATTATTAAGCTACCATAGAGATTTACGAGTATTTTCAAAGAATTTAACGGAAGAAGAAAATTTTCTTACATTCTGTAGAGAAAAAAAAATCAGATTAACCAAGTACAGGGTCGTTTGAGTTCAAGTATAATTAAAAAATTAAATCGAAAGAACTACAGAACCACGTTTCTGGATATTGCATCCAAATTTTAAATGATGTCTCCTTTCTAATGTGAATTCAGCATGATTGTGGCTCTATTTCGAAAATATTACGCTGAGTGTGGTCCTTTCAGGGTGTTTGGATTTTTGGCATCAAATTTTCTTGTTTCAGCGTTTGCAAGAAACACAGAACTGTCATCAATCATCATTTCCATTTTCTTATTACATACATACATATTTACATAATTGGCCATTACAACCCGTCAGTCAGGATTACTACTTAGATTCTCACATCGCTCATGTTGTGTGCCTTAATTTTTATACTTGAGTGGCGGGACCTACAGTTTAACGTCGACAGATTTTGAGAAACTTTTTCATGGCACGTTTCATTTACTCTCAGAGTTTTTGCCAGAAATCTGCTGAGAGGAAGTCGCCAAAGAAATATTTTTTCATATTTCGGGGCTCGAACCCGGACTTTACGTCTAATAAGCCAACACACTACCTACTAGACTATGGCGACTCCTTCCCATTTTCTTATTCCTCTTGTCAAATTTGCGTTTTTAAAAACAAGAACTGTCCTCGATCGTTAAACGTACCTGAATATTTTAAAATCCGGATTCCGGGTACAGAAATGTATGTAAGAGCAGATGAGTTCGTCGCAGCTGACATAACCTTACTACTCCATCGGATTTTGAAGGCATGAGTACGCCTATGCCTTCCTGCAAACACAATTGTGGTCATGCAACTGTGATCAAGGAAATTATGTCATGGACTACAGGACATTGTCCATATCATAGGAAACATGGATAAATCTTGGTAAAAGGGCACTACGTTTACTACCATAGTTGCTAATACACGTAATGGGAATGAAATATATTTCCTTCGAGGTTAAAACTGTGTAGTCTTCTTTGTCACTTGGTTCAACAGTAATACTCCGTTTTAATAGAGGTCTTTTGTATCAAGCATTCCATATAGGAAACCATCCCGAATCTAAAATAATTCATCCCGTTGCAGTCTTCCTTACTTTGATGAGATCAATCGAAATTGGTATTCAAGAACCTCTCCTCTTCATAACAAGAGCCAGTCACTCAAAAATGTGGTGAAATATAGTCTATTCTTCCCCGTTAGACTCATACCTCCTGAAGAAGTTATATGAGGGAATTCCTCATACCTTTCAATAGAACTGAATACCAATAGCGCATTGGACGACCATATGATTTAAGAAAAGAACATAATCAATCCTCTTTTTATCCAAATCGACACAACGCTTGGTAATATTGCAGAAGAATACTCAGTTTATGCAGTCTAACATTCTGAGCTCTGTACCACAGACCTTGCCATTTCATCAGGAATGTAGTTTTCATTGATGTGTTCTGGAATCCATTTAGGAGTTATCTTTAAACGATCAGTACTTTCACAAAGAAATTCGCGGTATTCATAGATTTGTGTTTACGATTTATTTCAATCTGTTTAAAAATACTTTTATTCAAATTACAAGCTTCAGTGCCTTAATGTAGACTTTAAAATTTGCTTTAAAGAAACGCTTTACATTGTAGACTAGGATTGCTTTAAATATATTTTAAAAACTCGCCTCTTTAAACTATGCTTTAAAAATTGTACATTAAATATCTAAGACTCCTTGAAATATGTTTTAAGAAAAAAATTTTACCTGAAAATATACTTTAATTTTTTTTCCATTTAAATCTTCACAATTAAATTTTAAACATGAAGTACATATTTTGATTAAAATCAAATAAATTGTATATTCTAAACCGTAAACAATTTCGACACCATTCCCAATATCTAATTTTCTAACCACTGACATACTAAAACCTGTACCACCACCATCAGCACCACATGGTATTTCAATGTGGATACGTTTATGCATTCCTTCGTTTGCTGGCTCTGGCATTCATGCAATTACATTTGAAAATTATTTTGCAAAACTTTTACCATTTCTCTTAGTTCAAAATAAAAACGAAATGAACGTCAGTAAAGAAAGAAAAAAACTACAATGGCGAAGACCTTAATTGAGTGTATATAGTGAGCGTAACATGACACCCTGGTTGATATAATCTAAACCATAAATGCACACAAAATTAAAATAGTTTTACTATTGCACTGCCACAGACACTGCTATAGCTATTGCTATTGCTATACTTTATACAGTTCATATATACTAATGCCGGAGTCATCCAGGATACTCTGAGACCCAGTCACAGCACATACTATGCGTGACTTTACGAAAACCTCTTCTCCCATACACTAACAAACACATGACATACGTGTGTTCGTGTGTTGATGGCGAAGAGAATTTTCTAATGCTACGTGTGTGTGTATGTGTGTTGTTTAAAAGGATTTAAAAATAACAGTAAAATATCCTTAAAAAGGATACAATTTCTATACAATTTTTTTAAATTCCTCAAATAGCCAGATTAAGGAAAAATTCCTGAAACACATATGCATTGCTGTATGTGTATAGCTTCGCTATGCCCACATTCATAAATAAAATCCTTTTTAGAGAGTCGAACAGAAGAAGCGAAAAATTTCTAAGCAAAACATTAAAAAGTTTTTCATTTTGTTTCTTTTTCTAATTTTTTTTTTTCTGGAATTTGATTGTAGATTATTTAGAAAAAGAAAAATTAAAAAAAAAATATATAAACTTTTGGACAAGTTTGACATGATGAATAAAGTTGGTGGAATCATTTAAATTCTTTGGCTGTATAGAGTTGTTAAGGAATAACCATAAATGTCTTCTCCATAAAATATGGTCACACCAGTTCAATAAAAACGCAATCCTTAGGAGGTGTAATATAAGGAAATGAAATCACATGATTAGAGAATTCTATTTGGCTTTAAATAAAATTGAAATTGTAGTTGAAAATTCGAAATTGTTGCCCTTAAGGAATAATGGAAATTTGAAGCATATTTTAAGGCGCATAGGCACATTTATTTCTAAAAAGCTTTTCTTATTTTCTCCTCTACCTTTTTCATTATTACTTTGTTTGGTTTCTGTTACATTAATCGAGTTTTTTCCAATAAAGCATGTGATTGGTTTAGTATAGCAAGTTCTGGATTGATAGGGTTACCTTTATACTTCTTATTGTACTCTTTATTATTACTTTATCTGGTTTCTGTTTCATTAATCGAGTTTTTCCAATAAAGCAGGTGATTGGTTCACTTTAGCAACTTCTGGAATGATAGGATTATCTTTATACTTCTTATTATACTCTTTATTATTATACTCTTTATTATTACTTTGTCTGGTTTCTGTTTCATTAATCGAGTTTTTGCAGTAAAGCAGGTGACTGATATACTGCAGCTAGTTCTGTATTGATAGGGTTACCATTTATCATTGCCTAGAAACAATGTAGTTAGTGAAAATGTATGAAATTAGTAGTATACTAGTAGTAGTTTTGAAGGCGCCGTAGTTTAGTAAGTAGCGTGTAGGCTTCCTAGACAAAGCCTCATGAGTTCAAAACTCACTCTGACGTCTCGAAAAGAAAAATTGCTTTCGGCGTTCACCTCTCAGCACTCTTCTGGCAAAAACTGCTTGAGTAACTAATTGCCATAAAAAAACGTCTCAAATCTATTGTTCAAGATCGATGGTTAACTGTTAGTCAGGCCACACGTTAATAAAATTAACACACAAAGAACATGGCTAGTGTGAGAAGCTACGTATGTACTACATCGTAGTCCCGACTAAAGTGCTGTAATGGCCAATGATGACAATAATGCTGATTGATGATAAATAATGCTGATGTAGTGGTCTTCCTGGTCAGTTTGCTGGTTTACGTGGCTACCCGTAGCTATCGTTAGCGGTAAACGTGTCATCGAATCGCAAAAATCTCTATGCAACGCAAATCCAATTCGTCAGATTTAGGTATCTAGGGGAGTTTCCTGAATTAATTCATTATATCCTAGAGATGTCGTGCAAAAACCAGATCGTAGTAGGCAGTGGCGTATATGCTTCCTTAAAAGCCAAGATCTCTGCCTTGGAGGTACTTGAACTATTAAGAAGACTGGTGGAAGATTTAGACTGTCATCGACTAAGAAAACATTGAATCCTCCATTCATTGAGGGTAAATACAGCAGCATATTGGGAACCAAAGAATTGGATGTGCGCACCACCCCGTGATTCGAATCTGTGTTTGTAGACGAATTTACAATCCAGGCTTGGTTGACTTTGTTGATTCCTTTGATGTTACTTGTCTTTATAAAACAAACATGTCAGTGAGGCTTACAAACATTTTTGAAGGCAATTTCATTTAAGAATTTTTTTTTTTTTTTTTTTAAGACGTCAAGCTGAGATTTGAACCAAGAACTCTGATCTAGTAAGCTAACACACTACCCACTAGACGATGGCGTTCATTTGTGCATTTATTTTCGTACTTATTGACTTGCTTACTCATGCTACATACCCTTAAAACGTGGAAACATGAAATAAGTGACAAAACAGCAGTTTTTGTGTGTCATTCAAAAAATAGTGTTCAAAATAAACTTCTACGTTGCATAACTAACAATTTTTTTTTATTAAATTTTGCTTGAAATATAACAAATATCAAGTCCCTCTTCCTCCTCTACTATTTTTCATTGAAAGTGAAATGAATTGAAAAATATTTTGTGACAATTTTTCTTTCATTTCTATTCCCTATTAAAGAATTTTTATGATCCTGTTGCTTTTTGGAATTAAAAAATATAAATATTCCTCGGAATTATTTTGGTGGGAAAACTAACGGTGATAAACTGTTATATGCCATAAGTAAAGGGGATCAGAGAGTGTTGTCAATCAATAACATTTTCAATGTATTTTTCTTTATTTTTCTATTGAAATTTCAACAAAATTCTTTGAAATTCTGCTTTAATTTTCGAATTATTTGTGTTGAAACTGTATACGAAGTATACATGGGAATAGTTTGCCATGAATTTTTGTCAATTGATATCAATTTTAATCAGAAGCAATAAAGACTCTGTACTGATTCTTGTACAATCAAAAACGGGAAAGTTAAGAAAAATCAAGAAATTGAAATTCAAATCTTGGATAAGCTATACGGTATTGGATGACTCAACCTGAATAAAAGTATTCCTCTTACTAGATAGACTACACACATACATAATTGGTCATTAGTACCCTTTCTAGTTAGCTTTACGTAAGGCTGGCTGCGCCATGCTATAGTTTAAAATCGACTTCAAAGTTTTTCAAAGCAATTTTCGACGACCCCGGAGTCGGACAGAGGGCGCATCGGTTTAATATGTGGTAGTAGTTAATCAACTGAATAAATACTACCGGTTAAAGCACCCAGGCTTTACTGTTCATAGTTATGGTTATTAAGCGATGCTATATACTTGGCACGTCGTTTTAAGCATCATTTCTACTCAAATATTTAGTGCGACCCCGGAGGCTCTCCCCATAAAACTATTAAAGTTGTATGTGAATACATATTTCATTTGGGACTCATTTACTGGGCCTTCCACTATCCGCCATCTGTAAACTCGTCTGCTACACTGCCAACTAACACTTCCTGATACAGAAATTTGCAAACGAGGAGAGGCGATACGGCGGATTTAAATTTGCCAAAAATTTTTATGGTAAAGTCGCCGTTTAGGTTTAGGTCGGAGTGGTAGCTCTGATATCACAAAGCTCACTTGAGCACACATAGCGGCCCGTTGTGACGCCACGGGTGTACACAGTCCCTGTACTGACCAAGTTCCACCAAAATCAGGGAAGAGGAAGAAGTTGGTCAGCGCAAGGACTGCACAAAGTCGCCGTAGTCTAAAAGGTTTATTAAACGAGGGTCAAGTGATTTAAACGCCAGCTCAGATATCTCGAACAAAATGAAATCTAAAAAAAACATTTCTTTCGGCGACTTCCGATCTAAGAGTAAAATAAAGTTGCCATGAAAAGATTCTCAAAAATCTGTCATTCGGAGTCGATGTTATACTGTAGGAACCGTGTGAGGATAGTGTGTAAAGCTAGGTTAGCAGTCACATTGTGGAAAAAAATTTTGTAGGATTTTATAAACAAAATTTAATAGGTTTTATGGTAAAATTTTGATCGATAGTCAAACTTGCTCAAATTTTAATCAGTTTTTGTGGTACAATTTTCATAAAACCTCCTTCAGGTTTTGTCGTCAAAATTCTGCTGAATTTGATTTGTAATTTAGAAAATATTTCTTCCAACTTTTTTTTTATCAAAAATTCGAAAGGATTTCAAGAATAATTTAAACAAAATGTATGTTAGTTTTTTTGAGATCAAATTTTGATGTAATTTTTGCAGGATGTTATAATCAAAATTTTGATAGGATTTTGAGTAGATTTTGACACTTAATTTTTGTTCGATTTTTTTGGTAAAATTTTGTCTAATTTTATATAAATTTTCATAAATTTGTATTCAAAGCTTAGCTCAAATTTTTATCACTTTTTATGGTACAGTTTTGTGCTTTAAATTCTAATAGATTTGACATATAAATCAAATAAACTTTTTTTATTAGATTTTGTTGTAATATTTTCATAAAATTTGAGTCCATTTTTGTTATCAAATTTCTAAAGCAAATGAAGTATAATTTGGACAAATATTTGTAAAATGCTGGAGTTAGATTTTGGTCAAATCTGGGCACCTGCAAAGACTGCTTAAAATCCAAAGAAGCCCACTCAGTACGGTTATCGAGGTCACTACGTGGCATTGCATTATGGGCATTTATGCGAAGCTCATTGAGCCGCCGTAATCTAGTAGGTAGTGAATTGGCTTATTAGCCATAAGTCAAATCCCAGGTCAGGTAGCTTTAACAAAACAAAATATAAAAAAATATTTCTTCGACGACTTCCTCTCAGCAGATTTACGGCAAAAACTTTGAGAGTAAATAAAATTATCGTTTGGAGTCGACTTTAAACTGTAGGTCCTACTACTTATGTATAAAATTAACACACAAAACGTAAGCAGTTCAGGACTACGACGGTTGTAAAGAGCAATTATGTATGTATGTATGTATACATATATGCGAAGCTTATTTGTTTTGGACACGTTGCTAATGATTTCTGCAGAATCTACGGAAATAAGGAAAAAGAGAAGACAAACCTTCACCTTCTTGGTATATTCCGGCACTAATATGTCGTAGCGCCTCGCAATGACATTTGCAGCTAGAGTCGTTTCATCAGAAGCTTTAAGTGGTTCCGTAACTAAGCGATAATGGACTCCTGAATTCAACTTCCTTGGATAGTAAGGTTTTGAAAAGTTTTCAAAGGCTTTTATGATAAAATTCTCAAAAATATCGAGAAAAATTTTGACAAAATTTGATTGGATTTTATAGCAAAATTTCGACATAATGTGTCACAAAAAAAAACTGTGGCATAATTATTCGGAAGAACAGAACTAGGACGTGTTTCAAGGAATGTAAACATTTTTGATCAAAAATAAAATAAAGTTTGGAAGAAAGCGATTAATTTCTGTCGTGCTTTCGTCTTTCCTTTGGCAAGTATGGAAATGCCTGAACATAAAATCACATTTTGTCTCTAGAAATACGTTTTCTTCCCCCCTTAGAAAAAACCAATGCAGAGGGTTAACAATTTTTATTAGTTATAAAGCAAATAATTATTGTTGTTGCTGTTAAATTTCTTCGAGCAATTTAATTTGAAATTTTTATTTTTTATACAGCGATTTTTACCCCCATCAGCAGCAGCTAATTATGGTGGTGGGGAGCAGCATGTCAGCACAATATGAATGTACTCGTATATGGAATATGTGCGCTAAGGAATGTTTAAGTTTATGTATACGTAGGTATTTGTAAATTGGTATGCGTGTTCATTAAAGAAAAAGAAATGTTTTCTCTTGAATACGTTGCTCCTGTTTTTTTTTCGTTTTTCTACAACAGAAAGGAGCTTCTTCTAGAAGAAATATTGGCAGTCACTTTTTCAGTGTAGGAGGGGGAGGGATAAGTTGGTATACAAGCAATTTTCACATTCTAACACGCATGGGTTGTAAAGGGTGTAAATGGAAATTGAAATAGTTTACGAGAGAAAGTAGTTTTCTTTTTTAATTAAAAACAATAAAAATAAAGCAAAGAAATTTAAGATTTTAGTTTTTTTTTTTATATTCATTGTGTTAATTAGTAAGGCAAAGGCAAAGTTAACGATAAAAAAACGTCATTTCTTTGCCTTTATTCAAGTTTCATTGGCTTGTTTTTTAATAGAAAAAAAATAAAAAATAAAACAGAAATATAAAGTTTGTGGCACGTTTTGAATTTAATTTTGTTTTAAAATAGCTGGAATGCATTCAATAATTGCTTTTTTATTTTCGAAAGTAAAATAATTTGTCCCCTTTTTTTCTGTATGAATTTATTTTTAATCCCCATTTGCTGAGACTGCCTTACGTTTTATATGTCATTTGCAATTCGATATTTTTTTAAATATTTATTCATTATTTTTATTATTTTTTTTTTTAAATGTATTTTAAATGTGTTTTAAATGTGTGCTTAATGTTATTAACAATGTTTAATTAATTATTTACTAATTATTTATAACAATTCCATTAGCATTTAAATGCCACCGAGAACAATATATGTACGAATGAAAAGAAAACAAAAACAAAAACAAACAAGGTTTGTGTTGTCATATTTCAATTCATTCATTGTTTTTGATAAATTATAATTAAAAAAATATTAAAAAAAAAGAAAACATTTCATCATTGATTAAATTCCTTACAGTATTCAAAATGATTAAATATTTACGACATGAATACAGTGGTGCAAAAAAATCTATATGGCCGCATCTCCTTCATTTTGAGATTTCTAGTAATGCATACATACATTTAATTAATAATGTAATTAATGCATCACTTAAGACTGCTTGCTCATGGCGATTAAATATTCTCTGAGAATACACCCTGACAGTCAGGCTGCCATAACGAATCTTTCTTACATCATAACAACATCCAAGCCTGTCCATGTGTGTGATGTAAGCGGAGCTGTACCCTTGATCAACATTGGGCTGGAAATTAAGTATAAATATCACACTTTAGCTAACACTTGCTTTTTTGAAGTTAGGATCTATTCGACCCCTAAGTTAGAGGACCGGATCTTAAAATGAAACAGCATATCTGGCCTCATAGAACTTTATTTAATAGCATGCAATGATTTCTGCAGAAATTTCAATTCAAAGGAAGAAAATAACATCTGTCACTGTCCAGCACTCAAGCGAAGTAGCACCCTCCATTCTGGATATCGCTGAGCTAATTATCTGCGTTCCAAATTGTTGAAATAACCGCGGTAATAAATGTTGCCAACATCAATACTAGAATCTGTAACGAACATAATTACTGGGCACTCTATTACACATATGTCAGAAATTATGGATTGTCTATTGTACGACATGTTGCGATGAGGAAGACACTTTGTGATATCCCCACTTTACGTAAGCATATTGGGGTCTGCCTCTTCCGTGATCTGGGCGATCTAAAGGCTATTGCACTAAGAAATCCGGTCAGTATTGTACCGTTTGGATAACATACATAAATACCTCGCCATTCTCTCTATAGATGTCAAGCATTCTTCAACAATTCTCGCTGATCCAAACATATCCCATAGGAATCTAATAGCCTTATGATCTTGGTCTGTTAGTATATTCACTTGAATGGTATTCCTTGGAAGCTTTTCGCACTACGTGCACCCCTGTAGAAAATTATATTCCCATTGTAATAATTTCTATCATTAAGATTTATCAGCTAAGAACCTCATTAATGTGTTGCAACAGATTCTAGAAGGCTAGGATTGCCACCATTTGTCATTAACTAGTAATGAAGTCCTTTGAAAAAATTTATTGGGTTTGTGTATTGGGTATTATGATAAGAAACTTTGCTAAACCGGGTTTAACTTTTTCTCAATTTGTTTATTATTGATGTTCTCCTCTCTAAAAAATCGTGGGACTTATAGATGAATTATTTCAAATGCTTAGGTTTATAATCAGGCACTTCAGCCACTGGAATAGGCTACCTCGGAGGGAGGTTCCACGGGTCAGCTCGAGAATAGTATGGAATTATCTGGGAAAGTTTAATCAGCTGGTCAGGGACACTGGCATCACACTCTGCTAAATATCAGGTCATATGGGAATTCAGATTAATGAACAGGCAGATAAGCATACAAGGAATGATTATTCAGGTTCAGAATTTTTATACGAATTGAATATTGAGTGAGAGGAGAAGTTTAGAAGTGTATACAAGGCGAAGACTCTTTTAAAGTCAAATACTCGGCGAAAGGGAAAATGGAGAGAAACGAAGACTCTGCCCATGCCAAATATGTTTCAAACAATCTAAAATGTTTGTGGTTAATTCAATAGGAAGAGATTCGAGTTATGCTTTAGGTTTTGCCTGAAAATGGTAAACGGACTTTTGGATGGGCAGTAGAAATTCAAAAAACTTTTGTACAAAGTATGTGTGGCTTAAAGTCCAAAGTAATGAGGAAAACAGATTCTTGGGAACTATGCACCGCTAATAGATTTTAGACTGAAAACACGTGGCAGGAATTTGTTCTCACTGGCATACATATGTACATACATAATTGGTCATTACAACCCTTCTGTCAGGATTATGATCAAGTTTCTCACACCAATTCTGTTTCGTGTGTGTTATTTTTGTACGTGACTGCCGGGACCTACACTTTAGAGTCGACTTCGAACGATAGATTTTTTGGGAATCTTTTCATGGCAACTTTATTTGCTCTCAGAGTTCTTGGGAGGAATCTGCTGAGAGGAAGTCGGCGGAGAAATATTTTCTTCATATTTCGTTTTGTTGGTGATGTCTGACAGGGGGTTCGAACCGTGGCTTCGAGTCTAATAAGCCAATACACTAGCTACTAGACTACGGTGTCTTCAACTGACACTGAACAGTATCCAGAAGTTTGTCAGGGCAAAAGGGTTTGGGATGCCCTATATAAATTGAGAGTAATATAGTAGATCCTATGACCGTGTCTGTTACACTTTACTTAGGAAATATAAGAGAAAAACTTTATTTGCTATGGATGTGTAACCTTTTTTACCCCACTGTATTCATATGCATATTCATTGTAGTATTTATAATAATTTTATTATTCATTTCATATTTATTTGTTATTATTTAAATGGCAGTAGCAACAGCATGTTTTATTTTTCACATTCAAAATGGTTTTCATATATACAAACATACCGAATGTACGAGTATTGGAATATATTCGATGAATGAATGCCTTGAGTTATTTGTATGTATTTTAGGCATGATTGCATATGTGATCGCATGTGATAATTTGCTATGCATGCATATAGTATTTGAACAATTTATATTATCATATATTTATATATACATATGTATGTATACTTCGTATTTACACTCGTACTATAATTAATGAATTTTTTTTTCCAATTTTTTATTCTTTTTTGTTGTTGTTGTTGTTGTTGTGTAAAATGCTATATAAATTGTTAATTACTTCCAAATAATTGTAAATTTTGTTTTAATTAATTTAATTTTTTTTTATATTAAAAATTTCATTATATTGTAAGTGTAAAAATAAATGTTGTTGTTATTGTTATTATTGATGTTGGTATTGGGTATTGGAAATTTCAATGAAATTTATTCATAAACCATATGGTTGGTATGTTGTTATGCAAATTATTACTCCTGCATATGAATTTATAATAGAATATCAATTTATTTTTAATAATTTACCCTCCTCCACCTCTTAATCACTTTTTTTTTTTAATATTGAAAATATTAGTGTATTGTTATTATGCATGCTGTGTGCAGTTCATATGAAACAAAGTTGAAATTGAATATTTTTTTTATTATTATTGTTGTTATACATTCAATCAATCAATCATATAAAATGTTGAAAAAAAAATTATTTCTTTGTATTTAATTTTAAATTAAAACGAAAACGTAACCTTACTTCTTTGCGGCCTATTAAAACTTTGGTATATTTATTCCTTTACAATATTTAAGGCATAAGTGGTAAGATAAGCCCAGACATAAACCATAATATTTTACCCAATAAAAATCAGTGAAAAGCACAAAAAATATTTAAAGTGAGGTTAAGTAAAATAGGCAAGAAATGTAAGAAAAATTTTGGTCCTTACAACCCTTTTAGTCAGGATTACAAGCTAGCTTCTCACAGCACTCATGTTGTGAGTGTTAATTTTCTCTAAGAGTAGCGTCACCTATAGTTTAACAACGACTTCGGACGACAGATTTTTAAGGAACTTTTCATGGCAATTTTATTTATTCTCAGAGATTTTAGTCAGGATTATAACTTATCTTCTCACACCACTCACGTTGTGCATGTTAATTTTATCCATAAGTGGCATGGCTAGGACCCAGTTGAAAATCGCCTGCGGACGACAGATTTTTAAGGAACTTTTCATGGCAATTTTATTTACTCTCAGAGAATTTGGCAGAAGACAGCTAAGGGGAAGTAGCCGATGGAAATATATATATTTTTTTTTCATTGATCCCAAACTTATTCATTTCAAATAATTACCCACAGAGTTCACAGTTCGAGTTCACATCACCTCCACGTGAGATGACAATAACCCACAAATCTCACATGCAGAATACCCAAGGTGTAGCACTTAACGCCGTTGTGTTGAAACCACATGGCTTTGGTGCTCAGAGCACCCAATCATTCAGACCAAAAGAAGTTGATTTTAATTGATGTTTAGTGCACACCGTTGACAGTTACTGACCAGGCCGTCCTTAAAGAACCGAAGGACCGATGACGCCTTCATTCCAAAATTCACACCAAACACTGACTTTTTCCGAATGCATTGGATGCTCTTGGATTTCATGTGGATTAGTGTCATCACATTCATCCAGAAAGGGGTCTCATTGCTGAAGATGATTTTTCGGTGAATATTGGGGGCAGTTACCTACTGCTTTAGAGCCCATTCAGCGAACAGACGTCGTTGTCTATGGTGGTACATAGTGATTTGACAAAACAGGCTTAATAAATGACAAATAATTTGACAAATAAAGCTTCAACCAGATGAACGTTATCAACTGTCAAAGTTAGAAAGTCCCTCTAAAAGACCCTTTATTAGTGATGCAGATGCCTATGTAAAGGATATTATCAAACGTTTTGTCTAGTTTTGCCCAGAACACTATGGTGTCCATGCTTCCATATATTTACCTTTTCTTTGGCTCTGCCTAATTAACCAGTTGATCATTTAATTGCTACCGTCGTAGTCTAGTGGATAGTGTTTTGACTTTTTAGACGAGATGTAAACCTCAGCTGTGACATCTTGATAAGAGAAAAAAAAATATTTACTATCTTAGCAATCTTCTGGCAGTTGTTTTGAGGTCGTGGTTAAAAAGTTTTTCAAATTGTCGTTCAGGATCGACGTTAAACTGTAGGCCCCACCACTCTCAGAAAAATCTAGAGCGCACGGTATGGGTAATGTAAAAAAAAACTAGGCAGCAATCCATACTGAGTTTAATGGTCTTTAATGTGCATGTACACATATGAACCAGATAAAAATGCATCATGTTTCTGGTTCATCAAGTTCAATGATGATAACATTATCATGGACATAAACCCAAACACTATATGGTTAGGATCAATAAATTTAGACAAAAATTTACAACAATTTTTGTTTTTTGTTTTTTTTTACTGACATAATAAGATGAAAGACATGAATATTTGCAACCCTATGCTGCTGATACGAACTAAAGGAATAACAAAGTTATCATGGACAAAAACCCAATACCTTTTGCTCACTATATACTAAAAATAGTCGAAGTAAGAAATAAAATAAGAATAAAAAGCAACTAAAAGTTAGATTTATAGCCTTTAGGCCCTATTGTATAACTATGAATATTTTTTCTTTCTCAGCATTTTATATGTTTTCTTAGCTTTTCATATATGTATACAATGCACAAAATTTATGAAAAAATGCACTTCAAACGTTATTTTTATATTACAACTAAGCACCTTAAATTGTTTATTTTTTCTCTACTATTTTTTTTAATATTTAAAATAAAAAATTAATTATAAATTTACAATTTTTTATTATAATTTATTGTCTCTATATTTTTGAATTAATTTCTTTTTTTTTTAATATTAATTTTTCTTTTTAAGAAATACTAAAAAATATATACAAAAACAACAGTCAAGACATGAACCTATTTTTTTAAGAAGCAAACATACTCCTAACAAAACTAAACATAACAACCGGCTTGACGTTGGTGACTTAGGCGTCGTTAGTAAAGTTACCAACCTTAGCCCAATAACGTACCATTTACACTGACTCTATATTTTAAGCCACAATTATTCTATTTTTTTTTAAGAAAAAAAAAAAGTTTTTCTTTGTTTTAAGTTCTCAACATTTTTTTAAATTATTTTCGGTAAAACTACACAATATTTTATAAAATTTTTGAAACAAAAAAATATATTTTTTTCTCTCTTATTTTTTTAATTTTAATTTAATTTTTAAACAAAAAAAAAAAGAAAAAAAAACTCCATACATTGCGTTGTTAATTTATGAAAATCTACTTTTTTCTTAAATTATTATTCCTTTCCAAACCACAAAACATACATATGATAATGATATATGATTGTAACATGTTGTTGTTGTTGTGTCCTATGATCATAGACCATACCCGTTTTGAGCACATTTGGCAATCATCATCATGCTGCGTAGCGCGAGGCCATTAATCGCAATTCGATAACATCGGCTGGCACAATAGCGGCAACGGTAACTTCGGCCAATTCGCCCTCAACCACACCTCCTTTACCGCCTTTACCCAACTCTTTTGTGGCCATTAAGTGTGCCAAAACTACAGAACCGCCCACCAAGAATTCAGCGAAAAATAAAACCCAACAACAGCAACACACGCCACCGCCGCCATTGCCACAGAAAAATGGTCACTACAACTCATTGGATCATCGTGATAGCCAACAGTATTATCATCATCAACAGCCCTATATATTGCGTTCCAATACCTTGGATCGTAGACATCATAACAGTGCCGGTGGGGGAGGTGGTATTGCAGGCGGTGGTGGTGGCGGTGGCGGAGGTGTTATGAGTGATTGCAGCTCAGACTATAACCAAATCAATCCACACTATCTACAAACCTTTGATAGTCTCGATCACTATAGTGTGGCCAATTTACACTATCGCAGTCAATCGAAATCTCAAATCTATGGCTTGGGCGGCAGTACCGGCAGTGGCCACAGTAATAGCAGTAGTGAGACCATGACCAGTTATCACACCAATTCGACTTTGCCTCAGCCACACAATAGTGGGAAAATGAATCACCAGCCATCGAAAGGTCATCAACACATGGAAAATCACTATCATGGCTCACAAAAATATCAGCAAGGCCATCATGGACATCATAGTCTAAAGCATGCTAAACAGCATCATAAGACGCCTAAGCATTTAAGTAAATCACAAAAATCTATAGCAGATACTACAGTACAGACACAAACCACACAGCAGCAACAACAGCAGCAGCAGCAGCAGCATCATCATTCAATGAAATCGTCATCCTCGAATTCTTCAACATCCACCAATAATACCCATACATCGGGTAAAAATTGTGTCAATAAAAAATCATCATCCTCAACTGGTACAGCACTACAGAAGCAGCATAATTTGAAAACACAACAACAGCAGCAACTGCAGCAGCAGCAGCAACAATTGCAGCCTCTTGCTAGCAATCCTTCTACAAATAATATACACTACACAAGCTCCAGTGATAGTTTACCACAATTCGATAATAATTACTATTAAATTAGGCAGCAGTAGGCAGTAGTAGGCAGTAGTAGGAAATTGAAAATGAGGGAGAGAGTAAAGAAAAAATAAACCACGCCCCCTTTTAAAACCAAATCCCCCTTTTTGACCTGCATGTTAAGTGTTAAGATTAATTACCAGAAAGAATTATTAATTTTAAGAAAAATATTTAACAAAACAAAAACAACAAAACAATATTACAACAATAAAAAGGAAACAGTAACAAAATTATATGAGTGATTATTATATAGAAAATAGTTTAAAAAAAAAGACAAAAACAAAAACAAAAGAAAATATTATAAATATTCTAAAATAACCTTGAAACAACCTTGAAAAAGGAAATCCTTTTGAAAATGCGGGCGATAGTACGCATGGAACTGGCTTTGGAAAATAATTTCTGCAGTTTCTCACAAAGAAAGCAAGAAGGGTTAACTTCGACTTTGAAGTGGTCCAATACCACATGGCGACAGTGTACTTCAAGACATGGGGTTTAATCTCTTCCAAATTCTTTCAATTTTGACCGACAAATATTGTTTTTGCATCGTCAGGGACTCGACATATTTTTCTATTTTTGGACCACTAATCTCTTCTGTCTTTGCCTATTACAACTCTTTAGCCAGGACTGCAACCTAGTCTCCCACACCACCCATGTTGTGTATGTTAATTTTTTCCGTGAGTGGCGGAAACTACAGCTTAATTTCGGCACCGAACAACAGATTTTAGAGACTTTTCATGGCAATTTTATTTTACTCTCAGAGCTATTGCCAGAAGACCGCTGAGAGAAAATCATCAAAAGAAATATTATTTGTCTGAGAACGGGTTTGAACCACAGACTCTCTCTCTCTCGCCTAATAAGCAAACAGACTGCCAATTAACACCAATTTCTGAAAAAGATTATACAGTTGAATATTATTGATCGCCTTGGCAAGGGAAGCTTCGAAGAAAATAGCAGCGAACTTATATACTCTTATGAAGACTATAGTGGCCGCACAAACCCTATACCCTCTTCTTACTTTTCTGCCAGGGAATTTAGCTTTGCTGTACCCAGTCGCCGTGGTCGAGTAGGTAGTGTGTTAGCTTATTAGACGAAAGGCCCGAGTTCGAATCCTAGGTCAGACATCAGAACGAAATATGAAAAAAAAAATATTTCTTCGGTGACTTCCTCTCAGCAGATTTCTGGCAAAAAGTCTGAGAGTAAAAATTGCCATGAAAAGCTTCTCAAAAAAATCTGTCGTTCGGAGTCGACGTTAAACTGTAGGTCCCGCCACTCATGTATAAAATTAACGCACACAACATGAGTGGTGTTGAGAAGCTAGGCCGTAATCCTGACTGAAGGGTTGTAATGGCCAATTATGTATGTATGTATGTGTATGTACCCAGTAAAATCTCAATTTGACTAGAGATGGCGTAAATAGCCACCAGAAACTGCTGTGTACGGAAGTAATGGCCACCTACCGAACCGCACAATGAATCCTCGCATACGGTGTTCCTTTCACCCGCATTTCGATCTTTTCTGATAGCCTCTTCTCTGTCTAACGTTGTGAAAAATTCCAGGATCGTCTGGGAATGTCGCCGTTGCCTCAACCTTCTTTCTGGGCGCTTCAGTGTCACACTTGTCTGGGTCCCCGGACACTGAGACATTCCGAGAAACTGCAGGGCCGACGAGCTAGCCAAAACTGGCGCACTACTTCCGGAATCCTATTCAATCAGCTTAGGAATGCCATTTACCTTGTTTAAGCTGGCCATCGCGCGGAAATTCTTGCGTGACTCTACCGCTAGACTCACCTGGCCCATGAAAGATAGAAGGCGTACCAACCAGTTACTTGGACTTGGTCGTGGCATCATCTCAATCACAATGGCCATGCTTATAGGTCACTGTGTTATGGGTAGACACCCGGAAAGAATGAGGCTCCCATTTAACGACTTCCGCCGTGGGTACAGATCCGCTGAGGAGGAAGAGACTGCTATCCACTTTCTTTGTCAATGCCCATCTCTTACGAGGTGCAGATATAGGTCATTTGGCTCTCCAACCCTTGTCAGCTTAACAGAGCTATCGTCCATTGATGTCAAGGATATAGCCTCGTTTATCAAACTTTCTGGCTGGTTTTCCAGCGCGGAGTAGTCACGCTTTAAGGTGTACAGACCTTGCGCTGACCGTCTTCTCCCTCCTATGTTCGGAGGAACTTGGTCAGTACAGGGACTGCGTTCATCTGTGGCATCACAACGGGCCGCTATGCGTACTCAAGTGAGCTTTTGGATATAAAGCTACCACACTAACCTAACCTAACCTAACCTAGTGTTGTTCCTCTATTTGTTTGAAAAGTTTATTCATGAATCCTTTAAAAAAACATATGTTTTATGGCCTTTATGGGATGGATACCATTCAATCCAACATATATCGCCTGTTATAATTATTTTCCATTTTTTTATTATTATTTTTTTTTAAAGGCCATGTTAACAGGGTTTTTATTCTGTTCTGGCTTAAACTATAATTAACTTATTTATTTTGTTATCTTGTTGTTGTAATTGAAAATTTTATATTCCATTAAAGTTTAATTTTTTTTATTGGTGGCCACAACCATAGCGTTGGTTTGCCCGGATCGTATGGACATTAAAGGAATACTGATGTGGATAATTTTAAGTGGTCATTATGTGTGTACAAGTATGCCTGTGTGTGTTGTGTGTGTGTGTGTCAGAGTACATGTAGCTAGCTGGTCAGTTAGTTGTTGTAAAAATGTTGTGTTTTCTTTTTTTTTTCTTTTTTATTATTAAAATTTTCTTTGCTGTTGTTGTTGTTGTTTTATTATTACATATTTTATTATCCTGGCCAGAGTAAGGGACTATTAATAAAAAAATAAAAGTAAAAAAAACAACAACAAATAATTAATGTGGCATCAACAGAAAGCACTTTAAACAAGCAAAGTATTGGAAAAGTGCAAGTAAATCAAATACAGATTAAAAGTTGATTAAATTTATAAATTCCACTTTGAGAACTGTTTTTCAATTGAAGGCCTATGTTACAAAGAAGAAGAAAGAATTTAAAGAATTCCAGTCAGTTGATGATTTTAATTCAAATTACTCAAGTTATTGTATACGTAGGCTTTACTAAGCTCACTTCATTAGCAGTACACGCGTTTAACATTCTTTTTAAAAAGTAATTCACTATGTAACATCTTTTGCAAGGGAACATGTTAGCCAGTACTTTGGCTGTCTGCATGTTTTCATATAGTCTTTATGGGAACTCTGCTTTCTTCTGTAAGTGGTTAAGATCCACGCTAGATTTTAGGTTAGGTTAGGTTAGGTTAGGTTAGGTTAGAGGACGTATACCTGTCACCTGAGACACGTACAGTACGCGAAGGTCGATTTGACCCATTGTACATAACGTCCTTAGGAAGAAAATATACAAGAGGAGATAGGAAAAAGGAGAGGAAGTAGGAGGGAGAATGGCAAGCGAAGGACTTACAAAGACCAAACAAAACAAAAAATGAGAACGGGGGTATACTGAAGAGGCCCTAGCACTTCTCAACCAGCTCAAGTTACTAATGAATCTGTAGCGAGCCCTGATGTCGGCTCTCGACACAGAATTCATACCCTCAAAGAAGCCCCTGCCAAGGGTCCTCAACCTCAACCTACCAAGGGCTGTGCAGTTACAGAGGAGGTGATCGACAGTCTGTAACTCCTCCCCATCGCAACATACCCTGCAATAGTCCGACTGGGATCTGTTCCAGATCCCCGTCATGAACCTAATCTCGCAGTGCCCTGTGATAAGCCCTATAATCAACCTTAAACTGGCCTTATCCAAGCCCAGCAGCCAACCTGTTCTTACACTGTCTATAGCAGTCCATAGACATCGAGAGACATGACAATCCGATCCATCCTCCTAGCGCCTCTGCTCTTCCCCCCTGACCCATCCATCGATAAGTCCGTAGAGGTGGCAGATTCGAGGGGTCAGGACTAAATCGCCCTCAGAAAGTGAAGCTAAGCTAGCGAGAGCATCCGTCGTCTCATTGCCCAGTATTCCGCTATGACCCGGAATCCAGCATAGACGGATACGGTCTTGTCCAAAAGTCCTCAACGAATCCTTGCATTAAACGCATTAATACATTAAACGCTAGATCTTCATCACTCATGTTATTTCACTGTAGAAAACATGTGCGGCCAGCCTTTTGTCGGCTTCCTTGTGCATTTCAGTCAAATGCAGCTCTTTTCATATTCCGGTTGTCTTGTTGTTGTACTTTACATATGTCAAAACCAGTTCCAATTGTGTTTTAGAACTTTATTTGCCTAGAGAGATTACCTTTTCATTTTCCCTAGATACTTGTAGAATATTCAAAAATATTCTTAAGCGCCTATAGAGAGAACTTTTTATTTAGATTACCCTTGAGAAAACATTGAATCCATCGCCTCAATTTATCTTTGAATCATCTGTGAAGAGCCTGATATCGACGCAATTGATAGTATTTTTCAAATTCCATGACAAGTATGAAGAGATTTTCAGCACGAACCTTGTACGGTAATTGGATGTAGAAAGTAGTTCATCTAGTTTATCTCGAGATCCATCGTGACTAAATGCACTCACAGAACACTAGGCTCACTAGATGTAGATGCAGTAGCGTATTGAGCAAAAGGAAGTGAACATTACCTCATTAACTACAATACCAGCCAACTATTGCATTCTGCCATGCTTACTCAGGGGGTCTCCCCTTTGGCAGAGATCATGCTAATGGGCAATCACACACGAGAACAATTATGCTGGCACAAAATGGCAGTTTGTAGGCAAGAGAAGTGAGGAGAGTGGTTTTTTTGTTGGCATAATTTTTCAACCAGCTTCTACCCCGCACAACGCAATACATAAACAACACAAAATCAATACACATACATTTATAAAACAGCAGTTTTTCGAAAACTTTTTTGTATAAAGCATATTTCGTCTTTCGTTGTGCGTTTGAAAAACTAATACACACAAAGCAGAGTACATGTATACAATTTTATGCCAGATAAAATAGTCTCGTGTGTGACTGAAAGCAAAAAATTGTGCGGCTTAAAAAATAGTCTCGTGTGTGATAGCACAATAAGCTGTAAATGTGCATAGGTCTGCTTATGATCTTGTACATCTACAATACATTATCTAAGCTTAGCTTATTTTGGAGATCTATTAAGTGCTTGGAGTAATTTACCACAATTGCTACTGTATTATTAGCCATTACAACACCTTTACACAGGATTATGGTCACGCTTCTCCTGCTTAACCTTCCTTTAAAGGTTGAAAGGTAGTTTTTAGTCATGTCGTGCAACTCAATTGTTCACATATTGTTCTTAAGAGGCATGCCTTTGATTTAATTTCTGTCCTTCACTTATGTCTTCCCTTTCTTGCTTCGTTTATAATTGAGAGTTTCCTTATGTCTGAACGTGTTTGTATGTGTATGTGTGTGCGTGTCTGTTACATACAAACAAAATATAGACATGCATAAACATGTTTTACGTTACACTTTTACTCAATTTGCATAATTAAAGCGCGTGTGAAGTTTTTTTTTTTGTCACACGCCGACACACAATTTCTGTCAAACGTTGTAAAAGTTGCAACAGTAGTTACAACAACCATAACACGAATACAATAAAAGATGAAATGAACAATAAGTATGAACTCACAACAACAACAACAGCAGTCTCATATACACACTCATTTATACTCTCCACATGCTCCACATGTCATCTCTGCTTCACATGCATGCACACATATGTACATATGTATAAACATACAATGGAGGCCATAGAAGTGTTAATGTAAAGGCGTCAAGCAACATGGCTAATTGAATTTTAAAGTAACGTTTAATTTAATTAAAAGTTCGTCACGTAATTAACTGTTAATGTTAATTAACTTTTAATACCCGTTACTAAAACAAACTTGTATTCGCACTCGCACTCGTACTCTTATTCTCACTCTCTCACTTGTAGTGGCATTGTTGTGATACACGCTAATATTGTATGTGATTCCAGGAGTTTATTTTTTACACTTTTTCTTCTTTTGTTTTTTGGGGAATGATACCCAATGAAATGCTTTATAAATAAAAGGAGGTACTTTCCCTATCGTTTAATGAACAAACTGTTTCATAATGACTTTCGGTAATTTAAAGAGAGGCTTCTACTTATGTAAACAATTCCTTTTTGCACAGTCACAAAGAGATACTTCCATAACAAGGCTTAGGGGAAGTAAGTTACAGGCAAAGTTTCTTTTATTGCCTGAGAACATGTTATACTAACAGGGTCTTCTAACAGAGAGTTGCTTTGCACATTTGTTATGATGAAAATTGATACAAAACCTGGCTCATGCAGAGGAGAAATTATGCTTAGGGCCAAACTATGATATGCTACAGTAGATCGAACGCTTGCTTAGCTAGAAAACCTTGATCAATAACACCGACACAAAAGACATAAGAAAATTGGACAGGGATTCGCTCATTGAAGGAACGAATAGCAAATCAAAGCAAAGTACTAAGCTTCAGCACTCGAGTACTACCGTCGTTTAGGTCTACTGAGAATAAATTATGGAAAGAGAATAACTTCATTCTTTGTTTCGCAACTAGCGTAATGATAGATAGCGCTTCTCCAGTATCACGGGCGAAAACGTGTTTTCTTCCATTAATTTTACCACACGCTGTCAGTTTACTCTCTGCTGCATCACTCATATGAAGATTGCTGTATCATTCGACTCTGAGGCTTAGCTCTTGGCACTGAGTACTGGTTCGATCTAGTTTAATGAGAACTCTTGCTACGTACAGCAAGTCGTTTGTTTTCTATCACTTGGTGTTGAGGCGAATGTTCATCTCTTTTATGGCGCTTTACAGTTCCGCGTTTTCCAGCCTTAAAATATTTCCCTCTGCCTCTAAATGTCCTGTCCCTTCCCCACAACCTTCATATCCTATACCTTATAAACCTACGGAATTGAAATTAATCGAATAGTTGACTGGACTAGTGCGAATGCCTCGATTTTCCGTGGTGGACATATCACCAACCTAAAATTCGGATCGCGAAAACGGTTCCTTACACCTAAGATTTGAGACTGTATACAAACGATTGGTCTTCTCCTGGATAAAACAGCTGTACTTCCATGGAGATTTACTGATTTTTGTAATCGGCATGTTATCGACATTCAGAATAGATCCCATTTGTGTTTGTTATTAAACTTTCGTCGAAGCCCCACCATTACATACATACTTACATACATAATCGGCCATTACAACCCTTCAGTCAGGATTACGGCCTAGCTTCTCACACCACTCATGTTGTGTGAGTTAATTTTATTCGTGAGTGACTCAACCTACAGTTTAACGTCGACTCCGAACGACAGATTTTTGAGAAACTTTTTCATGGCAGGTTTATTTACTCTCAGAGTTTTTGCTAGAAATCTGCTGAGAGGAAGTCGCCGAAGAAATATTTTTTTTTCATATTTCGTTTTGATGTCTGACCTGGGATGCGAACCCGAGCTTTACGTCTAATAAGCCAACACTCTACCTACTAGACTACGGCGACTTCACAACACCACCATTAACACGTTATAATTTCAACTGTCGGTTACAGTTCTCAGAAGTTTTGTTGATTTACCATTTCAAAGCCTTCTCCTCGCACTGTCATCCTTTTTTGAGACGATCACTGTGTTGAAAACGTGGTGTCCTTATTTTATTGACGGCACACAACGCGCAATAGTCGCCCTTGCTGGCATTGAAGGTGTGATTGTATTTCATCTCCACCAGCATTTCAGTCGCCCACGGGAATCATTTTTAAACAAGCATTTAAAGGGCTTGGTTTTTTCAAATTGTGCACGAAATACGGCACTCCAACTAACAAAGACTCGGTGCTAGTCCAAGAAAATTTCAGAGTAAATGTAAAATTGTGGGTTCCTTGTTTTTTTTTCTTTACGTATGTCGGTTTATTTAACCAAATTTTTCAATCTTAATAGGTCTCTCTCTATTGCTGTAAGTTCTAGAGTGCTAGGGTTGCCAACGTTGTGTGTAATCACTGTTTAGTTTAAAACACACACACGCACAGTGTGGGAGAAAAGTTTCGCGTATTTAGCATTTTCTGTCAAAAGTTAAACTTTCGTGGTTGTATTGTGCTTAATAATCCAGTTCCTAGACTTATGTTTAACCCTCTCCAGAGCATTTTCATGTGATTATTAACCTCTTCTTAAGGATATCCACAAATGCGGGGGATTTTTTTATGATTTTTTAATTGTTTAATAAGATGAATGCTGTATAAAGTTAAAAATTGTAAATTGTTTTGTTTTGTTTTGTTTTTCTATGATTATAATTATTAAATAAATATAAAATAAGTGTGTAAGAAATTTAATAAATTTAGTGGAAATATTTAGAAAAAATATTTAAAAAAAAATACGAAGAAGAAAACTTAACAAATTTAGTGTAAATTTTTAGGTTATATTTATTTGAATAGTGTTGCCATAATGCAAAAACTAAAATGTAATAATTAAAGGTTAAGAACTACATATATTTATTAAAAATCAAGATAAAACATTAATCAAAATTATAATTAAAAATAATATAAAATAAAACAAAAGAAAATATGTTAAAACAAAAAAAAAGGTTAAAAGCATAAACATATAATTTAAAAAAAAAAATTAAAATTAATTTTAAGACTTTATAAGCTCATGCAAGAGCATACATAAATAATTCAAAGGTACTAAAAAAAAATTTTTTATTTTTAAAAATATTTCCTTTGTTGTAATAGATTTTATTTGTAAATATATTTTTATTTTTTAAAAGAGAGCTTAAACTCTGCTAAATGAATTAAAAATTAAAGTTTTATGCCAAGTCAAGGGCTCTATGGCTTGCAATAAAAAATCATAATAAGGCTTAGCCTACACTATAGAATTCGTACGATGCATAATCCATATTTCTGCAGAGATATAAAAACCCAAGCTTCCGAAGAGAGGGAGAGAGAGAGAGAGCAGAAAGCAAATTTATACCATTTGGTACTGTTTCAAAGGCTGTTTCAATTTTTCCATTTCAAAAACTATGATTTCTAGGCAACTTTGATTTCTTCATAATGCTGGGAGCTTGCTTAAACGATCGCTTATACTTTTGAGATAAAGTTTCCTATCACTCTTTCACACATTTAAGGCGATATCTCGGCTATAACTCCAACAAATTTTGATCTTCAAATATTCAAACCTAAGAGGATTGTCCTCTTAGAAAAGGTATTTTGCTTAGCCCTATAAAAAAAGGTTTCTTAATACCAAATCAAATGATCTTGATGACCAATCCACAGCATCAAAACAAAAAATTCCACTTTTAGGAAATTTCTCATGCAAAAACCCCAAAAAATGGTCGTATTGTATGGATCGTTGCACTGTCTTATTGAAATCACATGCCCTCCAGTTCATAAATTTCAATTGCAGGCCTAAAACACTTGGTTATCATACAGTAACGATTCTTCGCGGGTCATATCCGGAGAAAAAAATACGTCATAATGACATCTCCACACCATAAGCCCCATCAATCAGTCATGCTATGGTTTTGCCTTTCCGTTCTATGAAAGTTAATTTCTGTCCGCCTCTTATGGCAGTCAGCTAAGGTGAAAGATCATCTTCTCCTACTCCTTAAATCCAAGGATCCTGCAAAAGTCATTAACGAAAATGCCAAGTCTATTGACATCCTTCCAATGCAATGGCCGTTTGCTTCCATATAACTTCAGCAGAGATAAGCAAAATTGCGTATTCTCTCCTGCTGCCAATGAAGTTGATCAAAACGATCGAAAAATATCCAGGCAAGCGGAAAAATACCCCGGCAAAATCACAGCCGTAGCTAGTTCATCAACAACGATGTCTCAGGAATTTATTAGAGAATTCGCCGCCATTGATCTCGAGTTTATTAGGGTCCCCATTGCAACATGGCTGTAAACTAAATTAAGAGACCTTTAGGAAAAACCCCATCACCTAACTAGCATTGCCACACTTTCAACATGACATTGACCACCACCTGGAAAACATTACCAGTAGTTAGGCATCTTCGTCGAAAATATAATGTCAGAACCCGACAGCGACTTCCTCTCAGCAGATTTCTGGCTAAAACTCTGAGAGTAAATAAAACTGTCATGAAAAAGTTTCCCAAAAAATCTGTCGTTCGGAGTCGACGTTAAACTGTAGGTCCCGCCACTCAAGTATAAAATAAAGGCACACAACATGAGTGGTGTGAGAAGTTAGGCTGTAATCCTGACTGAAGGGTTGTAATGGCCAATTATGTATGTATGTATGTATGTATGTATGTAATGTGACCAAATGGCTTACTAGTATTACAAACCTTTAGTCAGGATTACAACCTAGCTTTTCACACCATCCATGTTGCGTGTTTTAATTTCTATCAATGAGTGGTGGGACCTACAATTTAATGTCGGCATCGAAAGACAGGACTGCGAAGTTTTTCATCCAAATTTTATTTACTCTCAGCATTTTGTGCCAGAAGACTGTAGAGGGGAAGTCGAGATGACTGCCTTTGGCGGGCTTTTGTAAGGCTTTTAAAGCTTTCGTAAGTTTTTAAAGCTTTTTCAAGATTCACAGTATGGATAGGAAAACAAAATAAAATTATGAAAGTTTGTTTAGAAAGCTCTCTTCTGTTCAATTTTTTTAAAAACTTTTTAAATTTTTTTTAACTTTTCATAAATCTTATTATAAAATATTATCCAATAATTAATAATATAAGCTTTGATTTTAAGTAAGTTTCCCATTAGCTTTTAAGTGTTTAAGAAAACAATGCCAAAAGCTCACTAATGCCTAAATATTGTAATTTAAAAACGACGATTGATTGCCTTTAATTTTTGCAAAATATTTTTAATTTCAATTTTTAAAAATTTCATTTTTATTCTTTCTTTTTCTTTTTCATATGATTTTTACGTTAATTACCACACTACAAAACTACACTTTGAAACTACACTACAACTACCACCATCAACTCATATGCTACACACAACTACAACACCAACTTGGAAAACGTATGAAAACTTTAATCTCCTACAGATGTTTAAGCCGTCTTGTACCACAAAAACGTCCATTATTAATCGTTCATTCGATGAAATGGGCAATTTACTGTGGCAACAAGAGGCTGCCGAATTTGTCGAACGTTATCCCCAACGTCGTAGACCCCAAACAGCTGCTTTACTTCTAAGGCAAAGTGCTTCAGCGGGCACCTTATATCGCAAGCCCATGATGGACAATACAATGCCTATACTGAACAAACGTGCCAGTGGCGGTGAGCTACTGACACCTCAGCATCGACATCAGCGTGATTTATTCAGTGGCGATCTGGGTATACCCGATGTTAATAGTCATGTTGGCACCATAGTTCATACATTTGAAAATATGGCTTTGCATAGGCAAATGGCTGCACGACAACGTGAACAACGTGTCCAGGAACACAGTAAGTATTTAGAGGATTTGTTGGCTTTAAAGGTCGCTGCACAAAATCAAGCGGCCATTGTAGACTCAGTGGCTGCACAGGCCACCACCAACACCACCACCACAACAAAACGTACCTTCATACCATGCGCATTATCATCATCAGGCACCAGTAAATTTCAACAATTACAAAAGAAAACCCACGAGACTAGACAAAAAATCATTCAACAAATACTGCAAAATCATCAACAAAACCACCAACCGCATAAAGACGTTAATAAAACTAATCCAGAAGTAGCCGCCGTAACACCACCAAGCCATGATTTAGGCTTTAGTCAGGCTTCATCGAATTCCGAGGTTTATTATCGTAATATAGACGAGGATTATCGTAAGAATTTATTTGGCTCGGTAAACAATAGAAAAATTAAACCCGTTAGTTTAGTGACAGGCTCCAATGATATGGAAACCTCAAGTTTTTGTGATGAAATTGTAAGCCAGGCTTTTGATGAAATTTTTGAAAGCTATAGTGGCCTAGACGATGAAGACGAGCCCATACAACAAAATTCACTGAATTTAGTCCAAGATTTGTCTTATAATACCCCTTATCTTAACCAGTATGCTAGACCGGGTGTAACACCCAAAAAACTACCTTCCTTAATAGCAAATAAAAAAAATCCTGCACCTCAGCCTCCCATACTTAGGAAACCTAATATGCATCCAAAACTAAAAGAAACACGACGAAAATCCTCTACTCTACACAATCTATTCGAACGTTTGAAAACCCCACCTAGGAAAACAAGTAATCCGTATACCTTGAATAACATCAACTCAGATTCCCTGCTGCAAACGGACCCCTCTACAGCCCATCAATATCTGCCTAAATTTCCTAAAGACTTACTACATTTCAAACGTGAGGTCGAAGGTCAAGAAGAAATTCAAGAAAAATTTGATCAAGATTTTCTCAGAGGCTCTACTGTTTCGCAATCGTTTGTGAAACATGTGAAAATGCAACGGCCTTGTAAGGGTAAGGCGCCTCCCGCACCCATAGAAACGCAAAGCACTAAAAAAGCGCTTAAGACCAGTGAAGCCTTAAGACAGGTGCTGTTGTTTTCCAAGAGATCCAAATCAGCGGCCGAACTTTTACCTGTTGATAGCTTTACACCAGAAACACGTAAGTATTATCGCCGTTTAGATGATGAAAGCTTAGCAGCGCCAAAGCATCAAGAGAGGAAAATAGCCGATGGCTGTAGTAGCAGTGTAGGTAATACAGCCCAGCGTACAATAATACAGCAGCAAGAGGAAATTTAAGAGTAGTAAAGTTTTAAAGAAAAAATTTTAGACTAAAATAGTTGTAGGTAAGCTATGTTTTAGATAGTATTTGGTGTACATATATACGTATTTATTCAATATTTACTGTAATTGTATTGCATTTAAAGGCATTTAATTTTTCCAAGCCATAAAACGGCCAATAAGTCCCTGTAATGCTCAAAAAACTACTTAAACTTAAAACCGTTTTACTCTACAAACTATGGCCATTAAGAAGCCATTTTGTTAGGATTTTTAACCTTAATCGGATACGATTTGTAATCAGTCAAGCCACCTCCAGTATAATAATATAAATATTATGAAAAGTACTTTTTAAACTCCGAAAAAGTACCAAAATATTCAAATAGAATAAGACAGAAAATTGCCATATAAAGATTATTTTTCAAGTTTTTCCCATTTTTGGATTAAAAAAATAAAATTATTTACAGTTGAAGATAATACAATAAAATAGTACCAGGAGTACCAAAAGAATTACATAAAAGTACTAGCAGAAATGGTTTTATATTTATTGTTTAAAATTAGTATTAAAAGTACTTCATGGGACACAGAAATTAGAAAAAACAATTCATCATACATCACTTAAATCATAAGGAAATTATAAAAAGTACTTTTTAAAGGTACTAAAAATGTGTCAAAAAATTTCAAAGAAATAATTTAACTTTTGCTAAATTTCAAACGAAATTGAAACAAAAAAATTGATTTTAAGAAACGAAAGTCTTTTTACCTGAAGTACTAAGAGAGACTAAACAAAGATAATTGAGAATGAGTAACTATAAAAAGTACTTTTTCAGGTACACAAGACAAGGCCATAAAAATATATACACATTCAATATTTCTCGATATTTGGATTAAAAGAGATTAATGGTGACATTAAAGTGATTATAAAATAAAATTGTACCAAAAGTACCATAAGCCTTACAAAGAAAGTGAAAACAAAACTTTATTCTTAATCTAAAGCGTACTTTTTAGATTAAAATAAATAAAAAAAATTAAATTCAAGTACAATTAAAATTCAGAATTTTACCGCTAACTAAAGGCACGAATTAAAATTTGAAAGTTACAAAAAGTACTTTTTTCAGTACTAAAAAAAATTTTTTTTTAATATTTTAAATTCTTCATATATGTATTGTAGTTGAACCGAGAAATCGACTTAAAAAGTTTAGATGTATAAGACAACCTAAGGAAGGGTACATTATAAGGTAGAGAAAATCTAAAAAAAAAACATTCGCAGTTTGGAAAAATGTACTTTTTTAAAAAGTACTTTATTCATTTTTAATTTCTTCATTTCAAATGAAAACTCGAAAAAAATTTAAACCTACTATTAGGGTAGAAATATTAAAAAAATATATGTAAAAAGTACCACAAAAAATGGAAACAAATTGTAGCCATTTTCTATCTTTTGTATTCGAAGTTAGCAAAAAGTACTTTCTGAAGGTACAATAAAAAATACTTTTTTACACTTTTAAATTCATTTATTGCACATAAATTGAAAGAATTTTGGGACAAACTAACGGAATGTACTTTTTAGATTAGATAAACGTAAAAATAGTACCTTTTCTAATATTTTTAATTCGTATGAAAATTAAAAATAGACATTTTGGCTGGAAGTAAGTAAAAAAAATATAAGCGGTATCTTTAAAAATCGGAAAGAATTTCGTATTCGATATAAAAAGTACTTTTTAAAGGTACAAGAAAAAATTAAAAAAAATACCAAATAAAATTTTCTCTCTCATGTTTAACTTATTTATTATGCTTTGACTTAAAGTGGCTTGAAGAAAACTTTGGGAATTTTGGGACATTCAAAAAACTAACAGAAAGTACTTTTATATTAGAAAAACCTAAAAATAGTACTTTTCTAATATTTTTAATTCGTATGAAAATTAAAAATAGACATTTTGGTACTCTTAGGATGGAAGTAAGTAAAAAAATATAAGCGGTACTTTAAAAAATCGGAAAGAATTTCTTATTCGATACAAAAAGTACTTTTTAAAGGTACCAAAAAAAAATTAAAAAAATACCAAATAAAATTGTCTCTCTCATGTTTAACTTATTTATTACGTTTTGACTTAAAGTGGCTTGAATAAAACTTTGGGACGAGTGCCATTAAATCTCTGGGGAGGTGAGGAGTTTAATTAAGTTGAAATTAAAATGTTTTTCTTATTTTATAGGGATTTTCAATAAAAACCAAATATTTCTTAAATGATGACTGATTTTTTTTTTTAATTTAAACAAAAGAAATTATATTATTTTTTAAATAATAACATGTAAATAATTAAAGAATAAGTGTTTAATATTAATAACAACATATTTACTTAAAAAAACAAACTAAATATTAAAAAAAAAACTAACCATAATATTATAAAAAGTAAAAAATACCAAAAAAAAACTATTTAAACAACTCTGACTGATTTTATTTGCTGAATAACCAAACCAAAAATCAAATAAAAAAACAAAACAACTTTTTAAATGAATTTATAAATTGTAATAAATTTTCTTTTCTTTTTTATTTATTTATTTATTCCCTTAATTTATTATTAAGAAACAGCCACATTTTTATAGAAATTCAAATTATTATGAAACAATTATGAAAAACATATTAATTTGTAGAAATTTTGAGTGAAAGTGAATATGTATAACGATTCCCCGCCGCCAAGAGGATATGAAAAAACGTAAACGATTTTGCCATACATTTGAAATATTTTAATTTTAATTAAAATTACTAACAAAAAATGACAATTATTTATAAAAAAAATTATTTATTTTTATTCAAATATTATACATAACATATGGAGAACTAAAGAGTTTTATTTAAAGCAACCAATGTTCTCAACTGTTTAAAAAAAATATTCGAAAATTAAAAAAAATGCGAAAAAATTCGATAAATTTTCGAAAAAATTTCGAAATGTCAAACAAAAAACCGAATAAAAAATCTAAAAAATTCGTATAAATTTACAAAAAAAAAAGGATTTTTGTTAACAAAATTGTATAACAATATTAATGTACAAATAAATTATTTAAAATAAGTATTAAAAAATATAAAAAAAAATAATTAAAAATTATTATAGAACAACTTAAGAACAAAAGTAAACTATTAACACAAAGAATCTTATATTATTAATAATAAATAATACTAATCTATAAAAATAAATACCATATTTTTTGCATGTTAAATTTTAAGTCAAAAAAATTAATAATCATATAAAAAACCTCCTCCCCCCTTATAAATTTAAAAGAATGGTCCTTCTATTTACAATTTCATATTTTCATTTTATTTTTTAATTTATTTTTTTTGTAATTTTGCTGTTTTATAAATAAAAATATATTAAAACAATTAATTTTATTTTTTTTTAATTTTTTATATTTTTTTATTTTTTTCTAAACATAATATTTAATAATTTTATATTTTTATATACTTTTTTACAACTTTTTCATTTTGTATTAACAATTTTATAATTTTTATAATTTTTTAGAAAAAGAATTAAACATTTTAAATTTATTTATAAATTATTTATTTAATTTACTTAATTTATTTGTTTTTTATTTTTTTTTTAATTTTTTATAATTTTTCTAAACATAATTTTTAATAAATTTATATTTTTTACATAATTTTTTAAAATTTTTAAATTTTTGTTAATAATTTTATAATTTTTATAACTTTTATAATTTTTTAGAAAAAGAATTAAACATTTTAAATTAAAATCTCTTTTGTATGTGTTTAATAAGCTTTTTCTAAAATTTTCTAAAAATAATTTCCAAGCATTTCATAATTAAAAAAAAATATTAAAACAATTAAAAAAAGTAGTCAATTTTTTCTGTTTTTTTTTTAATTTTTTTATACTTTCAAAATTATTTCTTTAAAATTTTTTTTATTATTTATAAACTTTTATTCTTTAATTATTTTATTATTTTTAATAATTTGTTTTTTATAATTTTTATAATATTATTAATTAAAAAAGGATTGTTATATTTCTTTAAATTTGATAATTTACAAATATTTATTTTAATGCCATTTTCAACCCTGATTATAAAAAAATAAAATCAAAATCAAAAAAAAAATTGTATAAAATATAACCCTAAGCTATATTGTTAAAATTAAAAATGAATTTAAAAAATAAATTAAAAATTGTTAAGTTACAACTAATTATACATATAAAAAATTAATAAATAAAACTAACAACTAAAAAATTCTACATTTTAAAATTTAAATAAAAAAAATTAAAAAAAAAAAACATTTAAAAAAAGTTAAAAATAAAGTATTAACAACAAAATAATAATATACACTAACAGAAAGAAAAGGGATTAATTTGTAGAAAGCAAAAAAACCAAAATTAGTTCATTAAGAAAATTAATTAAAAAAATAAAAAGAAAAATAAAAATTATTATAATATTTTGTGCATGCAAATAAATAAATGAAAAAAATTAAAAAATAAATTAACCAAGTATTCGGAGTTTCATTTCGTCTAGAGGAAGTAAGTAAATAGGCCTTTTGTAATACAACTGGCAATGTAATCACAAGATTAAGATCATGATTTTACATGACGCAGCAGGGCGGTGCCTTAGAGGACAGGATATCATTTAGGCCAAGGTCTAATATCAGGACCCTTAATAAATATACCACACTTAAACCACTCTGTCATGGCATCTTTGTCCTTTGGAATCCTAAATTAAGGAGAATTTCTGGCGTGCGTGTATTGGTTGTTTGTGTGGTGGGGTTTCTTCTTTCTTATGGATTTCTGAATTTTCTGAATTTATGGGTGCGTCGTCGGGTGGGGAGAACGGCTTGTGTTGTTTGTGGTAGTTGGTTGTTGAATGGGTTGTTGGAGTTCGGACGGATTTAACGGACGGACCCCAAAACGATTGTGATTTTGCAAAGTATGGTGAATTTGTCCGGTGTGGTGAGTTCACAGGGTGGTGAGTTTTTGCAAAGAGTGATGAATTTGATCGGTATGGTAAATAAAATTGAAATTCACCAAAGTGCCGTTATTCCAAAAAGAAATAGCTTACCATAGACCAGGGATTACCATTTCATAGCACAATTGTGCAGAGAGAATTCACACACATTGCTTATGCTCTTTTATTTAGTAGTCGCTCAGACTGCTTACACTCAAAAAATATTTTATGTTAAGAAATCCTTTTTTAAAAATTCAAAGTCTTATATGTTCTTAAAACACATTTTTGATTGTTTTAATAGTCGAGTAAATAATTTAGATGATATTGAAAGAGAACAACTTTTTTATAGACATAAAGCAATATTTTGGAAAAATTAAAAGGTTGGTTATTAGTAGGAGAGGAAATTTATGAACCAGAATTAGTACCCAGCATATATCTAAAAACCATTACCTAATTATTAAGTCAAAGATGTCTAACTTTATGTATATTGATGAAATGAAAATCAAAATAGGACATATTACTAACATTTTTCTATGACTGTAAGCTCTCAACATATTTCCTCTCTCTCTCTTACTCACTAATCCAAAACCAAAAAATTTTTGGTAATCCCTGCCATAGACCAATATACTATCAGTGGTGAATTAAACAGTGTGAGTCTAGAATAAGTAATTTTCATCTTCGTTAGCGTAGTCAAAGGGGTTAAACAAACCCACATTAGATAAATTAGAGTGCGAAACAGGAATGTAAATAAAAAGTAAGTTATTTTTATTACGCATCTAAAAAATTAAAATAATAAAATATTATGTAATGCATTCTTGTCCTTTTTCAGAAGATGGTTACAAAATTTTTTATTTTCAACATTCACTATCAGTTACGCTAACAGCGCCATCTCTTAGTGAATAGTAAAGGCAGCCTTAATAAAATGGTATTTTCACATGAACGCAGTGCTGCCAACTTTGACATCACAAAAGACCTCAATTATTAACAGCAACAACAACATACATTGTGAGAAAGTGTCATAGAAGAAGATGACATATGACAAAGAAAATAAAAAAAAAACTCAAGAACAAGAAGAAGCAACAGAAATCATATAGGAAAAGAAAATAAAAACGAAAGAAAGAGAAGAGAACTGATGGAAAAACATATTGTTATTAAGGAAGTTTAGTGGTAAAAATCCTTAAAAAAGTCCAAATAAATGTAATAAAAACAAATAATGCGAGTTATTTACATTGAAAACAAAATAATTGTTTAATGAAAACACCGCAATACATTTGAAATCGAGGTAAACAATTGCATATTGAGAGCAGGCAGAAAATTATACCGATTTTCTTTCTTTTTTTTTTGTTGCTATTCCTCTGCCTTAATTAACCAGAATGAAAATGGAGAATCAAGAAGGAAAGGAAAAAGTGTAAAAAATAAGCGTGTACTATTGCTGCAGAAGGGAACAACAAAAAAAATAGATTTTCTTAAATAAATTTCTTCTAACAAAAGTAGAAGATAGAAATATACAGGTAGAAATGTAGAATGTAAATTTTTATAAACTTTATACAACAACTGAGAGTAAAACGAAAACAATTTGTGTTCCCAACATAAATTTCATTAAAAATCAAGAGAAAATAAAAACAAGTGTGTGTAGTGAGTGAGTGAGTGGTCTCTAAAGAATTGAACAATTCCAAAAAAAAACTTTTTTTCTTTTATTCTTTTACTCTCTCCTGTTTCCATTCATTTTTTTTTTTTTTGTTTTGATCGTTTCTAACGGTATTTGTATAGAGAAAATTAGTTTCCGCTCCACCTAATGTGGGGGAGTTCGTTCAATTGAAATAAAATGTACACGCATGTTGAGTTTTTTCTTTCCTTTTATTTTCTTCTCCCATAAATGCTTCCAAGCGTGTGTGTGTGTTTAATAATATTTATTATGTTTGTGTTGTTGTTGTTGTTATCATTTTAGAGTGCTGTACCATTAAATTAAAGGTGCATTATTATGGCGGTTAAGGTCCAATTTGAAATTGGCCACTCATCAAAGTTACGCAGTAAGAGAACAATCGAGGGTTTTACCCATGACTGGGAGCTGTACGTTAAGGGTGTTCAACAGGCCGATATCAGTACATTTGTGGAGAAGATTATATTTCATCTGCATGAATCGTTTCAGAATTATAACAGAGGTAATTATTACTAAATACTCTTTAAGAAATCTTCCTTTTTGTAAGAGCCAAACACGGCCTGCAGTGGAGAGAAAGTAAGGCGGGCAACACATTATGTTGTTGCTTCAGCTTCTGCTGCTGTCAAGTCGTCCTTCCTGAAGGAGAATAAAAAATAAATAAATTCACTGTGTTAGTGTCACTAGATGGTATTTGCAGAAGGAAAAATGAAGCAATACCGAGTGATATCATTCATGGACCTATTTATGCATTGAATAGATGCATTCCATCATGATTGCTTTGAAGGCCGGCATCGATTTAAACTGTCAAATGCATTCGGATTACGGTAACAGTTTAGAACAGTGCACCATCCAAATATTAAATTTGACAGAGCGAACGTTGTTTGCATATACAGCGAAAACTGTCTGCAGCTGCATTAGCTTTTGAGCATTCACAGCGGGTATCCGGTTTACAAAGGATGGAACTATAGCTTGAACGTCGAGAAGCTACTCTATCTGAACCATTTATAGCTAAAATGACAATCGGTATAAGTCATGTAGAATGACGTCCTTGGTTGGTGTCTACATTAAAACGCCTCATGCATTGTGAATGCAAGCTTCAAGCACAAGATAACTAAGTAGATGGCACACAACCCAGCTGTGTCGGGTTAACAATACGTTGTGTCACCTGACAAATAGCATTTTGACTTGATCGTGCATGTAATCCACGCTTGTTATTCTAATGCATCCGATGGCGTTGCCTGATTGAAGTATGTCTTGATATCCTCATTAAGATGATCCATGTCATCGCAACTTAACTGATAGCAATTTTAAGCGCATTATCTTGTGTAGTTTATAGAACTCATCAGTAGGATCTACGACAACAAAATCAATCGGTAGCCCTGACAACTTTCTCTCCAAACCATATCATAATAATTAAGACTTCTTTTGTTAATCGTTTCTTAATTTTTTTTTTCTTTTGTTTTTCAGTCTTCAAAGAACCACCCTATATAGTGCAGGAGTCGGGCTATGCTGGATTCATAGTATTTATCGATATCTATTTTCGTAACAGAGATGAACCCAAAAAGGTGCAATACAGCTATGATCTAGATTTACAACATACGGGACCACCCCATTCTCGTAGTGAAATTAAAACTTTTATTTTCGATAATCCTTCAGAGGAATATCGTCAAAAATTATTAAAAGGTGGTGGAGTGTTAGTATCGGGAGTTGTACCAGGATCAACACCAACCCTAAATAACAATACAAGTGCTATGCCCATCGGTGCAACCATAAATCATTCACCTGCCGATAGTCACAAAAATTTGGTGGCGGAGGGCGGTAGAAAACACAAATCCCGGCCAGATGATTTAAGATCGAATTCATTTGCCAATCTCTTCGGTACACCAATAACAAAGACCACAGCTGGTGTAACAACAGCGCATACCAAACATTCGCCAGATAATAAGACTTCAGCAGTAGCTGCCAATCATCAGTCCTCTTCGGGCAGTGGTATACCGGCAGTTAAAGAAAAATCTTCAAAAGAAAAAGATAAATCATCGGAAAAGTCAAAAGATCGTTCGTCTAAAAAGGAAAAACATCACAAGCAGTCTCTTACAAGTCCACACAAAGAAGGACGCAGCGAATCGAAAAAATCGGATGGCAGCAAGCATGAGAAACGTGATAAAAACGAAGAAAAACCCAAAAAAGATAAAAATCGAGATAAAGAACGGGAACGGGATAGAAATTCTAGTGCCAATGTAAATAATAGTTCAAGCAATAGTAAGCGAACTTCAAGTCCCAAACCGTCTAGAGAACACAGTCCTCACAAAACTGGCTCAGTTAACAATTTATCAGCGGCGGCTAACTCCAATACAGCAAATGCTGTACCAAGGCCTTCATCCAGCAATAGTGGTAAGCTTGAAGATGTGAAAAGTTCTTCAAAATCTTCTAAGGACTCTACAGGAGAGAGTAAATCGAAAGACTCTAAGCAGAAGGAATCGTCGTCATCTTCTAGTGGCAAAAAATCGAAAAAAGAAAAGAAAGACAAAGACAAGGAAAGGGATAAGGAGAAACGTCATGAGGAAAAGGAAAAACTAAAATTAACTGAAAACCAGCAAAGATCTGCAGCGAAGGAAGATAACAAAGTTATAAATCCTCCCACCTCTAATCCAAACAATGCAAACTCTGCGGAACACAAAAACTCTAAAATAGTGACAGCAAATGCAAATGCCATAACAAATGCATCGCACACTAACGACGCTAACAAAAAATCAGATAAGCTAGCTAAACAGGACTTGTTTAAAAATAACGAGAAAACTGTTAATAGTAATGTCCCCGCTGTGCCTCAAGTGGCAACCGCAAATAACACTGCGCATCCTGCTTTAAATGATAAGAAATCCTCTTCGAGTTCGTCGTTAAATTCCAACCCGAATCCACCGGAAAAAGATAAACGATCGCACAAACACAAAAAGAAGGAGAAGAATAAAGACAAGGAGAAGGAACGCGAACGAGATAAAGAACGTGACAAGGAAAAGGACAAAGAGAGAGATAAGGACAAGGAAAGGGAAAAAGAAGCCAAGAAAGAAAAAGACTCCAAGGATAAACATCTTGAGGAAAAATCAACAGACGTTAATCCTGCAGCACAAATTGCTAATGCAACAAAAGTCCCAACGGCAGCTCCACCCGCTAACACAAACGAGGAGCCAATCAATAATGCAAACTCCTCTTCATCGTCGACAGCTTCAACAATATCTAATGCAGCTACCATACCAGCTATCAGCACTTCATCATCGTCTACCTCGAAATCGTCAAAAAATAAAGAGAAAAAATCCAAAGACAAATCCTCTTCGAAAGAAGAAAAACTCAAACATAAATCCACAGAGGTAGACAGTGGTGAAAGCAAGTCCAAAAAGCCCAAATTAACCACATCCAATTCTCTATCCGCTTCATCCTCATCGTCCAGTGTTTCAACGCCTACAACAAATTCAACCTCTGCATTACAACCTTCAACTGCCACTGTAACGGCTGCTAATACTGAAAATAATTTGAATTTAGATTTAAGCGATACTGACAGTTTACCGCCTGTCTCCACTGTAACGGCCAGAAAACCATCTCAACTACCGCCTGCTGCTGCTCTTACAGCACATTCAGACAGTTCGAATTCTAGTTTTCCTGATTTACCATTACCCAAGCAGCAGCAGCAGCAACAACAACAACAACAGCCTCTCACTAAACCAGCAACAGCACCACAAGAGATTGCAAAACCGGTGGCTGCTGCTGCCACCACATTAAATTCGGCACCCATAAAAGAACCCCTTAAAACTAGCAAATCCTCTAAAGACAAACCGCAAGATAAGCTCGCCAAAGAAGGGGAAAAAGAGAAGAAAAGAAGACGCAATTCAGTGGCTGTTAATACTTTCATCGAACCGCCACTCAAACAATTAAAGAAGGAAACTACAAAATCTGTACGGGAAAAATCAAAATCGCCTTCATTACGTAATACCGGCTCAAGAGCCAGTATATCAGCAGAGTCTTCAACAACTTTCCTGCAGCCCAGTGTATCACCCGCAAGCACTGCTGCTGCAGCGCCTCTACCGCCACCCTCATCCGCCCCGTCGGCTGCTCATTCACCCGCCTTAAGTGCCACCGAAGCTGTGGGTAATGCCATCAGTGCTACAGCCAATGCAGCCACCTGCAATAGTAATACAACACCCTCGTCTACGACAAATTCCTCGTCTGTACTGGCACCCCATCAACTACCATTAGACTATTTGAGCGAACTGCAAGAATTGCATCATAAAATAATGACACTACAAGATAACGATGATCTCCAACATGTTGTTGAACTAATCGCCGCCACTGGGTGCTATGAAATAACAACAAAAACATTCGATTTTGATCTATGTAAACTGGATCGTGGTACTGTTCAGCGACTGCAAGAGTTTTTTGCTACCTCAGTTTCGTGACATAGAATACATGTTTAGAGAAGATGATTTAAGTAAGTAAAGCACTGTTTCATATAAATTTCAAAAAAAAAAATAATTTGTGATGCAACTAACGAAGTGTAGGTAAATGAAATTTATTTTCTTGAAATAGAATTGAAGGCATTAGTTAGTATAGTTGTTCGGAACAACCGCGGCAACAACACGTTTAGGCACTCTGTTTTGTGTTATCCCTGCTTCATTATACCGAAACGTTAATCTAATCCCGGAGGAATTATACAATGGCTTCTAGGTAATGAGTTACTCTGGCATTTATGTATTCAATATTCACGCGCAATGATAATATGCGGCAATAATCGGTATCATTGAGACACTTTGTGGTCGACCAAAAGGCAAAGGATTACAAGATATAAAGGGTCCGCCAAATATTTTTTTCTTTTGAAAATGCTTTAATAAACTACTGAATATTTTCTCAAATTTCTTTTTTATATGAAAGTACAATCCTTCCGGTTAATAATGGAAAATAATTTCATTCAAATGGCTGCCTCGACTGGCCATGCAGTAGCCTACACGATCGGTCCAATTTTTAAGCACATTATCGATTGTGTGCAGCTGTATTTCACCAATGGCTTCACGAATATTGTCCTTTAAAGCGTCAATTGTCTCTGGCTTGTCGGCGTAACACTTATCTTTGACGGCACCACACAAATAATAGTCCAACGGTGTCAAATCACAGCTCCGAGGTGGCCAAACGACATCAGCTCTGCGGCTGATAATGCGATCTTCAAAAACAAGGCGCAAAACATCGAGTGTAGCTTCGGCTGTGTGGCACGTAGCGCCGTCCTGTTGAAATCAAATGTTGCCAATATCCTCCTCTTCAATTTTTGTGAACAAAAATTCGTTCAACATGGCCCGATAACGATCGCCATTGACTGTAACGGCCGCTCCTTGCTCTTTTTCGAAGAAAAATGGCCCAATTATGCCTCTGGACCAAAATCCGCACCAAACAGTGACTCGTTTTGGGTGCGTCGGCTTTTCAATGTATGCGTGTGGGTTTTCTGTGCCCCAAATCCGACAATTTTGCTTGTTTACATACCCGCCAAGATCAAAATGAGCTTCATCTGAAAAGATGATTTTTTTTGTAGGCCCACTTAGCGAAACGAAAACGCATTGGATGGTCAATATTCGTTCAGCGGAAGGATAAAACTAATTATCTGTCAAATCAGACATGAGCTAAGTGTTACCATTCACGAAATAAGCACTAGTTGAAAAAAAAAACGTTAGATGGCGGACCCTTTATATTAAGTAGGTTCAGTTATAATACTCCTCTTTGATTTTTTGATTTTTAACCTTTGAATTCTACATAACGCTTGTCTGCCTATACATACGTAGTTTTAGCAATCGAACATGTGTTTATTAACTTGGAGTGCTAGACCTTGTCCAATTCTTTAGATTTATTATTGGACGGAGCCGTAGTTGTGCTGTTAAAAAGTTGGCAAAGGGCAAGCGGGATTCTTAACTACAGCCGATAGTAGGCAAAATCAGGTAGCAAAACTACCCGCTTGTATCAAGTTCATTAGCAGTGAGGATGAGAATTATCTGGTATCATCATATAGAAAATCGCTGGATTGAGAAGCTGCCTGACTTAGCCAATTACTACTGCACCAAGTTGTTTTAAATATAAGCAGACGAATGCCAACTATTGTTCTCTTAATGAGTTAATTAGAATGCTTTGCATATCGTTTGTTATTTTGTAAATATAAACTATTTATTTTTTAAGTCTAATATATCTTCACTTTGTTTATTTTTCTATTCCAGATAATTTTGTTAAAAAAAAAAACAAAAACAAAAATTCCAAATTCTTTCTGTTTATGGCTCTTGGGATTAAAGGAAATTATATTCGTAGAAATATTATTATTATGGCAATTTAATATTAACAAACAAAGCAAAACAAACAAATAAAAGGTATTTTTTAAATATTATTGAAATTATATTATAAAACTATTATTACAGAAACAAACAAACAAAAAAAAGTAACATTTTGTTGCACAAGATGCTTTTAAAAATATTTGAACAACAATAACAAACAAAAAAAAAAACAAAAACATAATAAACGTAAAACAATGTGTGCTTAAGTATAAAATATAATTAAAATTATAATGAAATTATTTATTAATACTTTTTTTATAATAAAAAAAGACAAACCCAAAAAAATAAATACACACACACACACCCTCTCTCTTTATTAAACATGAACATCACATGCATAAAAATTTATAATTAAATATTAAAAAAAAAATAAAAAAAAAAAATTGAAATTATTAAATGAAAAAGAAGATGAAGAAGACAAAAGAATATTAAATTTAAATAGAGAAAAAAAGGAAAGAAAGAAAGAAAAAATATATAAACCAAATAATTGCAAAGAATATGAATTATATATCGTATTAATAATATATGTATACATACTTATAAATAAATCATACATAAAATAAGCAAGCAAACCCTGAACAAATAACATACATATTTAAAGGATCACAAAATAATAAATATTTTTCATTTCATAGAAATGAAAAAAGAAAAACAAAATGTTAAACTAAATACCATAAAATCTATATATATATATAATGAAGTGCATAGTTTACACATTTAAATTGCAATTAAAAGTAAAAAAAAAAAACAAAAAATTGTTTGATTATTGATTGTATTTGTAAAGCATATAAATAATTTAATTTTAAGATGTGGTTAGGATTTCTTTCTCTCTTTAATTTTCTAATTTAAAATTACTCTATGAAATTTATTTTAAAGTTTTGTTTTTATTTTAGTTTTTTTTCCTGATTTAAAAATGGTTTTTAATTTTAATTTTTTTTTTTTTTATTAGTTTTTCTACTTTTATTATATTTTGTTAACGTTTCCTATTATATTTTATATACATATTTAATTAATTAATTTTTATTATCATTTGTAGGACCTTACAAGACTTTTGTTTATAAGTAGCATTTTTTTCTTTCACATACATAAGTACGTTTAGTATTTAATTATTGACTGTATAATCTTTATTAATTTGCCTTAATTTTTTGTTATAAGTTGTTTTTCTTTCTTTTTAATTATTAATTAATTAATAATTAATTGTTTTAATTATTAATTCTTTTATTTTTTTATATTTAAATGTTTGAAACACTCGCAAAATTAACCTTATTTAAATAAACTGAATTAATTTCTTCTACATAAACTTGTAAAAACCCTATTTTTTTTCTTTTCAACGGTGATAAATCTAGTTTCTTTTTTTTAAGAAACGTTCCACAATATTAAAGTTATATTGATTATAGAGGTCATACCATAGCTGCCAAAAAATAAAGCGTATAGAAACTTTCAATAAATGCCAGGAATTATTAAAAAGACATTCGGTAACTTCGAGGTTATTTGTAACAGATTTTCATGTGCTTTATAGTACGAACGAGTAGTTTCGCAAATCATATTGATTGATTAACCATCCTACAGTAGGTTATCAATGGACTTTTGTCCATTATTTTTTTTAGACAATAGATTCATTATTCAAATACATTATGATTTACAAAACTAGGAATTATCTTCAATTAAATGGATGAAGATTTGATGATAGTCACTACTACTTTGGGATTTCAAACCTCAGCTCTGACATCTCGAAAAAAAATATTTATTTCGGCAAACGCCTCCTCGCAGTCTTTTACCAGAAGTGCAAATAATTACAAAAAAACACTTCTCAAACCTTTCGTTCGTTAAACTATATTTCGAACACACATACACATTACATGAGAGGTGTTATAAGCCAGGCTGTAATAGTCAATTAAGTAAATAGTCTATACATTTGAAAGTCAGGTGGCTTAAAAGTATCTTTAAAACATTTCATTTGGCCAGGAAATTATAGCAATGTGAAAATGATTGATTTGAGTTCTGTTTCCGAAAACATCTGATTCTCACAGTTAGCTTAGTAAGAGAGCGTTTGAAAATGTGGTTTGCCTGACTGACTAGGTGAAGAATCTATTTGTAGTTGCTGAGAGATGTTCTTTTGCATCGGGGTTTTTATGAAAAACAAACGCCATTACATAGATTGTCAGACATCCGGCAAAATATAGGATCTTCCAACAGCTGATACCGGCCGTCTTATTGAAAGCTAGTATATCTGTCATATTAATTGTCATTTATTCAGTTTATTTTGCCAAATCACCATGTATAACCACAGACAACGCCGTGTATTTGATGAATGGTCGATGGATACGTAAAGATTGAATTTGGAACGATACCAATCCACATGAGATCCAAAAGCGTTTAATGCATTCCGAAAAAGTCACTATTTGGTGTGGATTTTAGGCTGTCGGTATGGTGAGATCATATTTCCTTAAACGATTAATAACTACGGTGAGCACTGTAGTACTGAATCTACTAAACGATATGGATACCAAAGATATTTGGTTTCAACAAAACAGTGTTAAGTACTAAGCAGCTCTTGCCACTTTGGATATCCTGCGCGATAGATTTAAGGGCTTAGGCATCTTATGTGGAAGCGATGTGACACTATTAGAGTTTCCTTGTGTGCACTTTTCTGAAGTCGCAAGCGTATGCCAGAAATATTTTATTTCGATTTTCATGGTTAAAAATTATTATTTTTTTTATTTATTACTGGCAAATTATTTGTAATTATAATTTCGTTTCAAAAAAAATTAAATTAAATTTAATTAAATTATTTGTAATTATAATATTGTTTTAAATTTTCTTTAGAAGTTTTTTTGTTTACTAAATTTTGTTATTCGTGAAGATAAAGTTAATCAATCCAAACCCTTATATGGTATAATACAACACATGATATAGTAAAATATGCCAAAAGTACTCTTAATCCACTCAGTCAACTTGAAATAAAATCTAGTTTAGCACTCTAAATAAATAAATCAATAACAAAATAAGAATAATTAAACGCTCAAAATGTAAAAATTTGAAAAAATATAATAAAAAAAACTTGTACTAACCCTGTAGGAAATGTCAATATTAAAAATGTGCTGAATCGCTATTGACTTTGTCAACAGTACTAGTGTCGAATTATACCCCGTACAAGGCTTAGTGCTATAGACATTTAACATGTCGGTGTCATTGAAAATCCTCTAGTGACATTATGACTATTGACTTCGTATTGACTAGGTACTTCTCATGGATCTATATGGTGACGTTAGAACCAGGAATTTACTAGTACATTTCTATAACTTATGGAACTTTCCTGTAGGCAATATCAATAGTAAATAGGTGGTGTCATACTAGCGACATTGTCACTAGTTTTTTTTTTACTTTTTTTAATATTAGGGCCTTTAAGCCGGTATCTAAGCAAATAAATTAAATTGTACACTATTGCTTAAATCATAAGTTTATTTAACAAAAAATTATATATAATAATAATATTGTCGACTATGGAATTTCGGGAAAACCATTCTATCTAGCAACACTTGTGTTCGACAACCGTTTTGAGACCTCTTGGCAGCATCCGCATTTTGAATTAGCTACAAAAAAAAAAAAGAAATACAGAAAAACAAATCAGTAGCACTAAAACGCTTGGTAAAACTTACCTTGGTGGATCGGTCATTTTTCTGGAATGCAGGTGTGCAAAATTGTAATTATTAAAAAATTGGAATTTAATGGTAGGCAATAAAGTATAAATTTTGGCACATCGATCTCATCAACACTATAATTTTCTCCTTCGCCTATAGCTTCATTGACACTGTTTCATTTCTTTCACTCAAAACTGTTTTCTATTTTTATATAAATTAATTTGTTTTTTAATTTGCTTTTTATAATTTCTTTTTGTCATATTATAATATCACTTTTTTAATGCTTACACAAACAATTTCGAAATTTTAATAAAACCACGGAATTATAGTACTGAGAAAATAGAGGAGAGCTATTACGCAGTAGAATTTTTTACGCATAAAAAACATAAATGTCAACAGCATAGGTATATTTCAATAAAGGCTTATTTGTCAATAGAATATTGTATGGTGTACAATTAATTGTTTGTTGACAATGTCACTAGATATACACCACATCTTTTGTCTCTGTATTTTTTATATTGAAAGATTGGAGACATTTGAACTAGTGCTGTTGACAAAAAGACATATAGACCCAGTCTGACTGCAGGGAAAATATTCACACACACACACACACACCAACACATACAGGCAAGTCTAATTAAAAATTATAAAAAATGTAAAGAAAATATATTAATCTTTAACAATATTTAAATAAAATGTATTTTAAACAGATACATACGAGGAAGGTATCAAAATTAAAGGACTGCACCTAATAAAGAAAGCACTGAATTTCATCTCTTAGCTCGATTCGGTTTTATGTTTTTCGACATATAACGGCTCTGTTTATAACAAGAACAGTATGTCTTTAAATTTGTGTTTTCCAAGAGAGTGTCATTTTTCACTGAAGCAGTTACTTTTAAACGACCTCTGCTTTCAATACGTCTGATCGATTAATTTTGGCACCGCCTTCGTATGTACGTACATAAGTATATATTCATGTTGTAAAAACAAAACAAAAAAGTTCAACATAAAATATGAAAAACAAGTGGATTTATAAGAATTAAGTTGTCAAAATATTTAAAATAATACTCCCCCTCCCCTCCCCTAAATACAAAAGAAGCGAATTTTTAATAAAAAAAACAACAAAAATCGATTAAAAAATTTCAAATAGTTTTATTAAAAATAACGAACTTTGGAAGATCTTTTCAAAAGTGTTCTTATGAATGGAAAGCCAATAAAATAACTGGAGGCTTTTCCATGTCCTTGCAAGAATCTATTCGGCAGTCTATTTAAAAATTCTGGAATTTGAGAAGAATGACGTGTGAAAGATGGTTTGTAGAGTGCAGCAACGATCATTTTGATAAAGCAGACAAAACTGGCATTGGTAAGTCAAAGTCCTAAGTCATTGGGATCCACTCAAACAACTAAAAATGTTTAGTACCCGAAATTTTGCTTTAATGTAAAGGGTCCGCCATCTAACGTTTTTTTTTCAACTAGTGCTTATTTCGTGAATGGTAACACTTAGCTCATGTCTGATTTGACAGATAATTAGTTTTATCCTTCCGCTGAACGAATATGGTTGTGTATACACTTGAACAACGCTGGGAAATAGGCCTGCGATCGACTCACAGAAGATGCCGATTTTGGCAAAAAATCATCTTTTCATATGAAGCTCATTTTGATCTTGGCGGGTATGTAAACAAGCAAAATTGTCGCATTTGGGGCACAGAAAACCCGCATGCATACATTGAAAACCCGACGCACCCAAAACGAGTCACAGTTTGGTGCGGATTTTGGTCCAGAGGCATAATTGGGCCATTTTTCTTCGAAAATGAGCAAGGAGTGGCCGTTACAGTTAATGGCGATCGTTATCGGGCCATGTTGAACGAATTTTTGTTCACAAAAATTGAAGAGGAGGATATTGGCAACATTTGGTTTCAACAGGAAGCCATTGGTGAAATACAGCTGCATAGTCACAATCAAAAACAATCGATAATGTGCTTAAAAATTGGACCGATCGTGTAGGCTACTGCATGGCCGCCGAGGCAGCCATTTGAATGAAATTATTTTCCATTATTACCCGGAAGGATTGTACTTTCAAATAAAAAAAGAAATTTGAGAAAATATTCAGTAGTTTTTTAAAGCATTTTCAAAAAAAAAGTTATTTGGCGGACCCTTTAGTTGGAGGGAAGGAAATAGCAAACAACTACAATCTTTCAATGCCATAACCCGTGATCCTCCAAAAAGAATATGTATTTCGTATCGTAGGCACCCACCTGAATAACAATATTGTCGCGATGTGGGAGCTTAGTGTAGCTATCTTCAATCTGTTTGAGCATAACTAATAACGTGAGAGGACTTGTTTTCCAATTGATGTTTCTTAGGTGATCTTTTCGGTCCGCCCGATCAGAATTACAGCTTGTCTGCTCACATCATCTATGTTGGGTGCGATGTTTTTATCCATAAGTAACGGAACCCATAGGTTTACGTCAAACCCATACGACATATGTATTTGAGAGATTTTTTATGACAATTCATTTACTCTCAGAGATTTTGTCAGAAGCTGTGACTAGTAAAGCAACATACTATGTAATTCGAAAATGATTTAAAAAATAACATAACGAGAGTAGTTAAGTAAAATCTTACTTTTGTGACGCAATGTTGATTTAAATAAAACATTTGTTGACTTTATTTTTTTTTTAATTTATTTCCATTTATTTTTCTTATAATTTAAGTATTCATTCATTCAATAAAACAATAAATCGTTTTAATATGTTTCATTTTTTGTTGTTTTTTTTTTTGTTCGTATTTTTTAATATGATTTTCTTTTCATGCTGCTCTCATATTTGGTTTTTGGGTGTTTTTTGGTTGTTTTTTTTTTGGTTTCTATTGTTGTGATTCCATATTTAGATTTTAATTAATTTTTTTTCGTTTTTTTTAATCATTAAATTTTACAATATCATTTTCAAGAATCAATATTTATTTTTAAATATTTATTTTTTTTATCAATGTTAATAGAACATTATTAACTAGATTTCTTTTATAGATATAGTTTTAATTTAATTTTATTTGTTTTTTTTTCATATATATATAATTTATATTTGTTGTTTTGTATGTCTTCTTTGGGAGTATAATATCCTTTATTTTCCTTCAAACGTTATTTTATTTTTTTAATTTTTTTTTATTAAATTTCAGTTTTATATTTTATTTTTTTATATGTTATTTATGTTTTTTTTTTTAATTATTATTTTATAAATATTCAAATTTTAAAAATTATTATTTAAGGTACTAAATATATATAGAATAAGTTTTGAAAAAAAATATGTAAAAAAAAATATTTTTTTTAAGTTTTAAATTGGAAAATAAATGGCGGCCAATTACAGCATATGGCAACGTAGATTCAATCGTTAACTTATGACGTAATTAGTCCCCATTTCTTTTATTTTCTAATATATAATAATTTTATTTTTTTTTTAATTTTTAAAGAGTTTTTTTTTTAATATTTCGTTGGTTTATTTGAAAGACTTTTTTTTAATAAATTGTTTTATGATCTGTGTTCATAAGTTCTTATGATGTGTGTTAAAAAGTAAACGTGTTTTTTTTTTCTTTAAGGAAGATCAGTCAAATCATAGAAACAAATTTGTATATCGTATGTCTATTAAAAAAAAAAAGACTTGACGTCTTGCTACCCCGTAATTATAGGACTAAATCCCTTAATAAATTTACAACGATTGAATGAATATAGGTCGTCTGACACCAACCCGGCAAAAACTAGTACGTCTAGCATCTCGCCTTGTTAAGATTAGCACAGGACACTATCAAGTCTGGTGGGGAATAACGCAGGCGTGATCGCATAAGACCACAGAGTATTGATCAGATAATGCTCTGCACGAAGCAGCATTATTTGGCAGCCATTACAGAGATATTTAGTGAACGACACGAAGATGTTCCCTTACAAAGTGAGTACTGTGCACCGTCTGTTAGCCGTTGACTGCCTGAATAAAGAAAACCGTCATTAATGAAGCAAACAAAGTTTCTGGAGCCTCGAAAATCCCATCCCAACTTGTGACCTTCAGGTGGACAGTTTAACGTAAACTCTGAAGGCATGATAACCGCCATAATAGAATTTCCTCCGATCGAATAGGAATTGGAAAAATATGCTTTTAATGCCGTTTACGGCACGACCTACAATCAAAATTTTAACGGTTGCATTTCACGTTTTCTAATCTCCCGTTGTGGCGTGTCCCTCTTTGATAGAAATTAGAACGGAATACATAACCATAGCAAGATATTCATACATACATATGTATGTAACAGGCTAAACTGCATACATATTGTATTTAAAAAGTAAAAATTATTTGTTGTAAAGACTTTGAGGTGAAGCTGTTGATTGCTTTTTTCTGTAAATACCTCTGGAAAGTATTTATTTTGTTTTGAAAAAAACAATTTCTTTTGTTTTTTTTTTAATGATTTTGAGTATAATTTTTTAATGTTTTTTTTGTTTATTTACAATTTGTTTAATTATTTTGTAAATTATATAATAATATTTGAAATAAAAATTACAATTTCTGTTTTATATATACAACATGTATAAAGAGAGAGAGAGAGAGAGAGTGAGTGATAGGGAGAAGGAGGAGGGATTAAATGCTTTTTATTTTCGTATATTTCTTTTGGTGGTTTTTGCAGTTTTAAATATCATTTCACAAACATGACCTATGAGACCAGGTAAGAGTAGCTATTTCCACTGAATGCTTAGTTAATTTGAAAATTAAAAAAATATATTTTTTGGGCATATACGGGTTAACAAGAAAAGGGATCCGTGACACCCTTTATAGGTTTTTAGACCTTCTCTCAAAGGTGGCTTAGACACGTAAACGAGGTAATTAGTTTCCAGTTTGTGAATCCCTATGATATTATCAAGTATAGCAGCAAGTGTAGCAGGCTGGACCTGAATAGATTTTCTTACTGGTCCTTGTGGACTGAGCATGGTTCTATAGAGGATGGCAATCACAAAAATGAATATGTACAGATTAAGTCTGCAGGCCACAGAAACCGCAAAACTTATACAACTGCAGAATCCCCTTATAGTTATCCAAAATACACCAACCAAACGAGTTGGTGGTATTCAGTAAACAATTTTTCAAACGCTAAGAGAAATTGGAATATGCCGATGATGTATGTGATGTCGATGAGGACATTGAAATGCATATTACTAAGGCAAATGCTACATTCGGCATTCACGAAACCATCAAATATTTACGAACAAATGTATGCGATAATTATTATACTGCGATGGCTGAATCACTTTCAGAACATTGATCTGTTGGCCGCTAACAAACCATACCTCTACTCCTGTTAAAGTATGTCAGTCGAAATGCCTGTAGATAGGCCACACACATCAATGGCCTACTGGCAACATTCTTCGATATGCGTTTGTTGGTAACGTTGCTACAAGCAGCATACTGTTCATCGAATGACATCAACCGAACATTTCGTAATAAATTTCGGCATGAAAGAATAAAATAAAGAACACTGGCAAGTTTTATTAAAAATAAGGTTATCGAAGCTATCGAATATCACTGGATAGGTTGACTCAAATAAGTTTTCTCTAATAACTCAGGCTGACTTTATAATCGACTACAATTGTTTATTATCGAATGAAATATTCTTTACGATTTACGTATTGGCACATGGAACGTCCGCACCCTTTACAGGGTAGGCGCTTCCGCCCAGCTGGCGGATGCCCTCATTAAATGTAGGACTGACATCACTGCCATACAGGAAATGCGGTGGACAGGACAAGGATGCAAAAGGCTTGCATCTTGTGATGTTTACTACAGCTGCCATGAAGATAAGCACGAATTCGGATGCGGCTTTGTGGTTAATAAGAGACTTCGTCACCTCGTCTCTGGGTTCACACCTGTGAACGAAAGAATAGCCACAATCCGCATCAAGGCAAAATTCTACAACATAAGCCTAATTTGTGCCCACGCCCCGACGGAAGAAAAGGACGATGCGGTTAAGGATGCCTTCTATGCTAAACTCGAGGACGTATATGATAAGTGCCCGGCCCATGACGCCAAAATCGTCCTCGGAGATTTTAATGCGAAGGTCGGGCGGGAAGGTATCTTTGGCCCCACTGTCGGACAGTTCAGCCTCCACGCGGACACTACCTCCAATGGTATGAGGCTGATCGATTTCGCCGCGGCGCGCAACATGGTAGTATGTAGCACCAGGTTTCAGCATCTCGACATTCATAAGGCCACCTGGATGTCCCCCGATCGATCAACATCCAACCAGATCGATCATATTGTGATAGACGGAAGGCACGTTTCCAGTGTACTAGATGTGCGTACATTCAGAGGTCCAAACATCGACTCGGACCACTACCTTGTCGCAGCCAAGTTCCGATTGCGCATTAGCGCCTCGAGATCTGCGCGCTCTAGTACATTGCGAAAGCTGGACGTCAAGAAGCTGCGATCACAAGGGGCAACTGAGGCGTTCTCCGCTCAACTCTCGGATAAGCTCCGTCGCTCCCCATCCAATCTCAGCGACATTGGTGGACTGTGGGCCAACATCTCCCACTCTTTGCGCACTACTGCGGAAACAGTCCTTGGTTTCGAGCGCCCACCCCAACGAAATCAATGGTACGACGAGGAGTGTCGCGAGGCTGCTGCAGCGAAAAACGCCGCATACAAGAAAACGCTGCAGTCAGCCGCAACGCGAGCCATTGTCGAGAACTATAGAGAGAGGAGAAGGGATGAGAGACGCCTTTTCAGACGCAAGAAGAGGGAGCAGGAAAGGCGTGAGCGCGAGGAAGTCGAGATGTATAGGTGTAGGAATGATGCTCGAAAATTTTATCAAAAGGTTAAGCGTCTAACCGAAGGTTTTAAGCCCGGAGCGTCTTCCTGCAAAGACGAAAACGGAAACCTGATAACAGACTCGCAAGGGGTGCTGAGGTTATGGAGGAAACACTTCTCTACTTTGCTGCAAGGTGATGACGACAACAATTCCGCCTTTAGAGATGATGTTTCGAACCCGATCGACGATGACGGCGTGGAGATTCCGCCGCCTAGCCATGAAGAGGTCAAAGTCGCGATTATGCGTCTTAAAAACAATAAAGCGGCGGGTCCTGATGGCCTCCCCGCTGAATTGTTTAAGACCGGATGTAATGAGTTGGTAGGGCGCATGCACCAACTTATTTACAAAATATGGCTAGAGGAAAGTATGCCCAACGATTGGAACCTCAGTGTCCTCTGTCCTGTCCTGAAAAAGGGAGACCCTACGATATGCGCCAACTACAGGGGTATAAGTCTTCTCCCTATCGCATATAAGGTTCTTACAGGCGTATTGTGTGAACGATTGAAGCCACTCGTAAAAACACTGATTGGACCTTATCAGTGCGGCTTCAGACCTGGCAAGTCCACCATCGACCAGATCTTCACACTACGCCAAATCCTGGAAAAGACCCACGAGAAACAAGTCGACACACACCATCTTTTTGTCGACTATAAGGCAGCCTTCGATAGCCCCATAAGGGATCGTGTTTTTGCCGCAATGTCTGAGCTCGGTATACCTGCGAAGCTGATAAGGCTATGCAGAATGACGTTGAGCAATTCCTGCAGCTCCGTCAAGGTAGGAAAGGACCTCTCCGAACCTTTTGATACCGTGCGAGGTTTCAGACAAGGCGACCCCTTGTCATGCGACCTCTTCAACTTCGTCATGGAGAGTGTTCTGCGAAAGGCGGGAGTGCATCGCAATGGCACTATTTTTCAAAAAAGTGTCCAGTTGCTTGCGTACGCTGACGACATTGACATTATAGGGCGTACCAAGCGAGATGTTACTGCTGCCTTTAGTGCTATTGAACGAGAGTCTAGTAAGATGGGTCTGGCAGTAAATGAGGGCAAAACAAAGTATATGTTATCGACAAGTAGAGACGCGCGGCGTATTGATTCTCAGATTACGGCCGATAACTATACTTTTGATACGGTCAAGGAATTCATCTATCTTGGCTCCGCCGTTACCACCAGAAATGATGTCAGTCTGGAGATCAAGCGTAGGATCACTCTTGCCAACAGGTGTTACTATGGTCTCAGTAGGCAATTGAGTAACAGAGACCTCTCTCGCGCGACAAAACTAACACTCTACAAGACGCTCATCCTCCCCGTGCTTCTCTATGGCGCAGAGGCATGGACCCTATTAAGAACAGATGCAGCAGCCTTGCGAGTGTTCGAGAGAAAAGTCCTACGCAAGATCTTCGGTCCAGTGCGAGTTGGCGATGATTTCCGTATCCGATCCAACAGTGAGCTGTATGAGCTCCTCAACGACGTAGACGTTGTACAGCGCATTAATATCCAGCGGCTGCGCTGGCTCGGCCATGTCGTTCGAATGGAGGAGGATGCTCCGGCGAGACGGGTATTTGATGCGGGAATCTGCGGAAGTCGGCGAAGAGGACGACCTTGTATCCGTTGGAAGGACCAAATCGAGGAAGCCCTGTCATCGATTGGTGTGACCAACTGGCGTAGGCGCGCAAGAAGCAGAGGCGCCTGGAAAGATGTGTTACGGCAGGCCGAAATCCGTTAAACGGGTTGTTATGGCCAATTAAGTAAGTAAGTAAGTAAGGTTATCGAAGCTATCGAATATCACTGGATAGGTTGACTCAAATAAGTTTTCTCTAATAACTCAGGCTGACTTTATAATCGACTACAATTGTTTATTATCGAAATGAAATATTCTTTCGAATATTTCTAAAGCATTCAGTGGAAAAAATCTCTCTTATTCTATTCATTGCTTAAGACTATTACAGTTATTTTATTATTACAGTTTTGCTAAATTAAGAAATTATTATAATTTGTTGTTGTTGTTGTTATTTTTTTTTTGCTTTCTTTTCTTCTATGCTTCTTACTCTTATTAATTGGTATATAGTTTAATAATAATTATAATTATAATATACTGTTGTTGTTGTTGTTGTTATATTTATTCAAATACTGTGTGTTACATTAATTCTTTGTATATATGTATGTAAGTATGTATGTATAATTGGATTTATGTTTTCAATACTATTGCTTAAGAATTTGATAAGGGCTTCATAATAAAAAATCCCATAAAAACATGCAAAATGTAGCATAAGATTCGTTTCTCATATTTCCCTTAATTTTTGTTTTTTTTTAATTATTTTAAACAAAATAAACTTTTAAATGAAAAGTTTTTGTTTTCCATGTTTGCATGTTTTTATAAGTTTTTATCGTAGATTTCTTTCTTTTTCTTTAAGGTTTCTTTTATTTAATTTTAATTTTTTTTATTATTATTTTTTCTTTTTTTAATTATTTTAAATTTGATTTAAAATTGTGACTTTTTTGTGTTTAAAATGTTTTTTTTTTCTTATTTTGTGATGTTATTTGTAGTTTTTTTTTTTTGTTGTCATAAAATTATAATTTGTTTTTATTGTATGTTAAATGCTTAATTGTCTTTTTGTTTTATTGTTTAGATTTTTAATTTAATTTTTTTTTTTTTATTTTTTATTTAGTTTTTAATGTTTTATTTTCATTTAGAGACATTTGTTTGTGCTAAATTGTTATTGGTCTTTTAGTATACATTTAAAATTAAATTAGTTAGAAAATTATCATAAAAAAAGTTTGCATTTTGTTTTTATTTTTTTAACATTTGTTAGCATTATAAATAGATAGGAATTAAATTAAAAAATCAAATTAAAACAAAATATATGAGCAAAAATGTTTATTTTTTTTTAGAAAACGGATTTTTACAATACATTTATAATTTTTTTTTTAATATTTTTTTAGTTTAATAATCTTAAGTCTTGCTTTTAATTTTGTATATAATTTTTGTTAATACTTTTTTTTTGCCAAGAAATGTTTTAAATTTATATAGAAATATTGGGTGCAGCAAAATTAAGGTCATAATGGGAACGACATTGAGTTCTATACTGTAGGAAGTGACTACCTGCTTTACTAAATCAAAATTTACTTGACCAGCCACTTGAAAACGAAGTCTGAAAGTTTAATGAATTTAGTGTTCGATTCAATATCAAGAGACTATCGAGAGAGGATGAACCAAATAAAATATCTTAACCGATATACAACCTCTACACAAGCAATTTGGCGATATGCGGAGCCTCTCTCCTTGGCTAATCATTACACAATATTCCGTGAGAACGTACACAGTCACAGAGATGTCTCCATGCTCTAATTGACAATTAGTATTCGGCAGTAGTGTTCCTGATCTAGCAAGTTCATCAGCTACAGACTTACTAACCAGGAACGTATATTAGTTAGTAATAAAATGTCACGAAAGCCGATCTAGGCCCTGTTACTAAAAACGATATTTTCAAATGGTTTTCAGATAAATTGTTTGGTTGTTTAAAATCACACGGGCTATTAAACAATTATGAATGGAGAGTTTTATATTTAAAAAATATTCGAGTGGCTTTGTCCGAAACTAGATAAGTTTGATTGATGGCAGAAGATTGCACATATGAAACCAGAGGTTATAAAATAGTATTACTGGTTGTAGGACCATGTTAGCATGGCTTACAAATTGTCATTTGAAAGAACCATTTTTAGTATTCCAGGCTTAAACTTGGACAAAATTTGAGATTATATGGCTGATGCAGCTACTTGCAGTCCTAATTAGAACAGAATGGGCTCTAGTGAAACAAAAAAAGGCTTGTTTCCCAAAACCTCATATTTTTCCAAAGTATTCTTTGGCTTAGTAGCGTCCATCCGTTCACCGGCTGCTGTTGGGTGCAACCTGCAACTAGATGAACAATACTAGGGAAAGGCCTATTCTTTAATGACTCTGGCCTGGTAACAGTAATGTGGTTGCTGGAGAATATAAGCGAACATTAGATGGCACGTTGTGGTATGGCATGGCAGACTTGCCACCTTAATGATCGTAAGAGAACTTTTGCATTTAATAGTCGCCTAGAACTCGAGAGAAAATATTTACAATAATTTTGTATAAAAAAGCATATTTTAAAACAAAAATAAATTATTTTTTACATTAGTTTCTTAAATTGTAAAACATTTCTTGTATAAGGTTTTTTTTAAATATTTTTTTTTAATTTTTCGTTTTATTACAACAGATTAAAATTTTGTACATTTAAATAAACATTCAAATAAACGTTTAAATTTCCTATGTTTTTGGTTTGTTTTGTGTATCCTTTTTTACATAAAAATTTTTATTCTTTCATTCTTTTTGTTTCTTTTTTTATTTTTTATAATTTAAATTTTGTGTTTCTTATTTAAAATTTCTATTATTTTTTTTTGTTTTTTATTATTTTCTTTGTTTTTCTTTTTGAACATTTTTAACAATCTAATTTTGGTTGGGGGTTGTTTTTTTGGTATCTGCTTACTTTATAATAATAATGGCTTTTGTTTGAATTTGTTTTCTTTTTAATTTTAATTTTGTATATTTAATGTTTTAAGTATTTATAATTATTTTAATTAATAACCTATTATACTAATTAATTATTTTTTTTTTTGTTACTGTTAGAATTCAAGTATATATTTTGTTTTGTTTTGTAATTGTTTTTGTTTTAAAAATTAACAACATCTATTTGGTTTAAATTTAATTTTTTTTTTATTTTTTTTTTCATTTAATATACCTTTGGTTTTTTTTCTTTTATAATGTAAGTGGTTGTGAGTTGTGTATGAGTATTTGTGTCTATAATAATGAAGTTTTTTTTCGTTTTAATTTTCCCATTTCCATTTCCTTACAGAAAATGTGTTAAATCTCATTCATTTAGATCTTCCTCGGAGGATGAACTTGCCGCTGGTATTGTTGAAAACCATTGATCTCGGTTGTTGCTCTTGGCCGGACTGTAAAAAGTTTATGAAAAATAAGAACTAAAAAATATTCAGTGACACATCATTGGAACATATTTTGTAAACACTTTTAAAAATTTATTTATTTTTGTCATTTTGTCATTAAGAAGTTCTAATGATCTAGCCATCACTATGAAGTTCGAACATTAAAGAAGCGGAACTCTACAGGATGGAGAGCTCTCTCTGCTCCTATGGAATGTTGTGATGAACGAGTTACTCGTGATGTTGGAACAGGTTGGATGTCGAGCTATTGCCAAAGCGGATGATGTAGTTCTCAGAATTTTAGGTAGATTTCTGCAACTTGCTTTAAAAAAGATCAGCGAGTGCGCTTTGGGTGTTAATCTTGTGAAAACGGAGATGGTACTTTTCGCGCACTAAGATTACATGGGGCGGAACGTAAACTCAAGTATATGGCGCATTTTTAAAAACGTATTCTGCCTTAGAGACCGAATATCCTTAACAGGTTAAAAAAGCACCCACTTCTCTCTACGCTTGTAAAAAAGTGTTAAGGTTCTGGAACCTACTATAACTCACCGGATATACACAGAAGTTAGAAGTTAGACCTAACCTAACTTACGGATGCCTATCATGATGCGAATCTTCCAGCAAGACGACTAACATGAACCTAATAAGACGAATACTAGGATCAGTAAACACCATTATCAGTGGTGCCTTGTGTACTACACCTACTTTAGCCCTGCTTTGGTTTTCTGCGCTACCTACTCTGTAAGCGATTAATGGCTGAGACTAGTAGGTCTCTTTAAACACCTGAACAGTGCCATGGATCACGCGATGATCCTGAAGGATATTGGGACTATCGGAAGAACTGACTACATGATACAGCTAAATGGCTTCTCAAGGAAGTTCAGGACATCTATTCTGGTTAGAGAGGTTTAGAAAAATGGTACAGTACACCTCATTAAAGAGTCTGTTCAGATTTCCACTGATAACTCCATATTAGATGAAACTATTGGACTGAATTGATGGGCATAGCTCAATCAACAAAGCTTCCGTATCGCTGTAGCCCCTTCTAGATAGAAATATCAACAATAAAGGGTGCGACGAGAATTATAAGAACAACACTTTTTCCTTAAGAGATTTTACCATACTTTGCCGCTATTAAAGCAACGGGTTCCGATGTATGTAATCAAATTCAAGACAGTGCATAGCTGTCGCCCAGATCTCAACGAGATAGCTGAACGCTATAATACGCATGTAATATGGGTACCGCAACTGAATTGGCCAGGTCGGGACAAATCTAATGTGTACATACATACATACATAATTGGCCATTACAACCCTTCAGTCAGGATTACGGCCTAGCTTCTCATCTAATATGTTCTAACTCCAATTCATCCAGGTTGAAAACGTCTTAACTAATCCTGGTCAAGGCAACAACAAGGCAGAATTTAGCCTGTGGTTTCATCCTCTTCTTGACAAAGTCGGCACTCAAGGTATAGGTATAGACGATAAGTTTACAGACGATAACTGTTTAGAACAAGCCACAAACACTACCGCAGAGTGGCAAAACTTATAGGACAACAGGAAACGACCGAGATATTCAGTTTTTTAGTTTTTAAACCTTTCAAAACAGATTGATTGATTTAGAAAAATGATGGACTTTATATCTTTATATGGACCTACAAAGGATGTGTATCAACAATTTCAAACGTAACATCACTACAACGAAAACTTATTTCGATGAATTTAAGAAATCGATTTTTTCAATCAGACTAACAGATATCGTAGGCCTATTTCATAGCATTGTTCGAATTAAATTAAATGATTATATAATGAATGAAGCCTACTTTAAAGCAATCATTTTGAATTTTGAAAATGTTATAATACTTACGCATTCTTTTTGGAATTTGTTGGCAATGTATGCGATATACGATAATAGCCTGTCTCTGTTTCCTCTTTACACTCCTCCATTGATTTGCGTTGTAACGTCATTGTTGCTTGGGGACCGGAGGCTAAGGCCTCAGCATCTAAATAATATTTTGAGCTCTGGGCAATTTTACAATTTTCACATTCACTTAGATAATCATCATCCAAACTGGTATCGTTGGGTAGAAAATGCTCTTTGGGATTTAAACAATTCTTGGATGTGGTACAAACAGGTAATTGTTTCGCATTGTTGCTACCTGTTATTGTGGAATTGGTAGTATTGGTGGCAATGTTCATGGTGGTGGTGCTAGTGGTGGTAATGTTGTTTGATGATGATGCTGAGGAGGAGTAGGAGGAATGTGTTGTTGGGTTGGTATTTGTTGTAAAATGATATTGATTGAAATGTGAATCCTCTGGACAATAATTAGCTGCCAAAGTGCTTGTTATTGTTTGTGTCTGCATATTATTTATATTTGTTGGTTGTTGCTGCTGTTGCTGTTGGTGTTGCTGTATAGCTGCCGTTGTTGTGGAGGAGGAGGTGGAGGAAGAAGAGGTGGTATTATTAGAAGTTATATACTGTTTGGGATAGGCGGGCATAAAACATTGAGAAACCGCATAATTCGTAGATGCTGCTGCATTATTACTAGTAGAGGAAGTGTTTAAATTATTTGATGTATGATTATTGGAGGAAGAGTTATGGTTGTTGGTTGTGTTAGAGTTGCTACTGTTATGGTTTTGTGAATGCAAGTCACGTTTCGTACGTAATATTTTTGGCAGTGTAGTACTTTTTGATGTTATTGCAGAGCCCTCCCCCTGTTGTACACCAGCAGCAGCAGCTGATTGATGTTGATAGCTTAAAGCCGAATGATGATAGACATGATGATTGTCACCAACCTCACTGTTGGCATTATTCAAATTTAAATGTTCATTAGCTATTGATGTTGAGATTGACGATGATGAGGGTAAGCTTATAACCGAGGGTACTTTACTCACCACACTATTAATGGTCGAATTAAGAGACATTTTGCCTCCAATATTCTTTGGCAGCGTATAGGTTACATTATTTTGTAAAGGATAAAAAGTCGATGAATTGATTTTACTCGTCGAACTGGTAAACGAGGTTATGGTCGATGTGGTCGCTAGTGGCAGAGTTAAAGAAGGCGGTTGTTGTTGGGTAATTTTCATTATGTGATCATGTTCAGATTTTCGATTAGCATTAAATGATGGACTCAAATTATTTATGTGGCTACCAACAACACCGCTACCACCACCATTGGGTGTTAATGTGGAGTGCTGGTGTGGCTTACTAAGAGTGTAAATTGTTTGTACAGATGTTGTAGAGGCCAGAGGTGGCGTATTATGCATTGTTAACATAGCATTTGAATTAGTATTAGAAGTGGATGATGTTGATGATGATGATAATGTGGATGAGAAATTATTACAATTCGTAGTAGTAGTAGAGGTAGTGTTGGAATTATTTGTGTTGTTAGTTTTACTGGCTGTTGTTGTATTATCATTATTGTTATTGTTGTTGATGGTATTTTTACGTTGATTTGAATTTGAAATATTATTAGTGTTGACTGCTGCTGCTGCTGATGATGATGATGATGATGTTGCTGCTGTTGTTGTTGATTTTAAATTCGTTAAACTTTTATGTAGTTTCGGTGGTAGTGCTGGATTATTTAGATCATTGACTTTCAAATGATGACTTGTCCCATGTGCAAAATTCAAATAGGCATCAACCTTTTATTTTAAGCGTCATTTATTTTCAAATTGAATTTTAATTCGAATTTTTTTGTTTTTGTTTTAAGAAATTAATCAAAACATTTTTGTTTTTCCAAAATAAAAGAAACATTTAGAAGATTAAGTTTAAAAAAGAAATCTTCTTGTTTTTTTTGCTTAATTTTAAAGGTGATTTTAAAATAATGAAATATTTTGTAGTGAGCAAAAGGGACTGATTGAGAGATTGTATGTTTTTTTTTTGTGGTGCAATAGGAAAATTGATTGATTGATGAGATTATTGATATACAATTATTATTATTATTGTCTGCGTAATGAAGTAATGTTCTGTAAGACAGTGAATTAGTAAATGATAAATCAAGTAAAGTAAAGTAAAGTAATGTAAAGAAATATTTTAGTAAAGTGAAATGAAAACAAAAATACGAGTATATGAACCTTTAGAATGTAAATAAAATAGTGAAAGGAGACAGAAAAAGGCCGAAAGCAAAACTTTGCCTAAAATATAGAAAATAAAAAAATTTTCTATTATTCAAAAGCTGTTAGAGTCATAGGAAGAAATACTTTATTTGGAGGAATAGATATGGCATCCATTACTGACAAGATTCCATAGGATATGCGGACAATGATGATATTAAATACCCCCTATTGAGCTAATACCGAAGGCACATAGAATCAGAGACCACATCAATCGAGAATGTAGTCAAATCTGGTTCTGATTGAACACAATTTGTATTTAAATGTTTGCGATCCAGAAATTATCAAATAAATATAATAAATAAATATCTGAATTGCCAAGATCCTATTTGTGGAAAACATTGTCTTTAAATTCTATTCACAAAACCCTGAACATGTGTTGATTGCATAATCGGCAGAACCCCATTGGCTGTGAATACAGTGAGAATGATGATAGAAAAGTGAAGACTATACAGCATCTTCTGTAAGTAGGGTACACGAGATTCGCCCCAATATTGTTTTAATATTAAATTGCGCGGCATTAAAGAACATAACCTTTCGGGAATGAGGGCAAAACAAAGTATAGGTTATCGACAAGTAGAGACGTACGGCGTATTGATTCTCAGATTACGGCCGATAACTATACTTTTGATACAGTCAAGGAATTTATTTATCTTGGTTCCGCCGTTATCACCAAAAATGATGTCAGTCTGGAGATCAAGTGTAGGATCACTCTTGCCAACAGGTGCTACTGTGGTCTCAATAGGCAATTGAGTAGCAGAGACCTCTCTCGTACGACAAAACTAGTAATCTACAAGAGGCATGGCGCAGAGGCATGGACCCTATTAAGCACTGATGCAGCAGCCTTGAGAGTATTCGAGAGAAAAGTACTACGGAAGATCTTCGGTCCAGTACGAGTTGGCGATGATTTCCGCATCCAATCCAACAGTGAGCTGTATGAGCTCCTCAACGACACAGACGTTGTGCAGCGTATTAATATTCAGCGGCTGCGCTGGCTCGACAATGTCATTCGAATGAAGGAGAATACTCCGGTGAAACGAGTATTTGATGCGGGGATCGGCGGAAGTCGGCGAAGAGGATGACCTTGCTTCCGGTTGGTATTTCCAACTGGCGTAGGCACGCAAGAAGCAAAGGCGCTGGAAGGATGTGTTGCGGCAGGTCGAAATCCGTTAATCGGGTTGTTATGGCCAATTAAGAAAGTAAGTACCTTTCGGGAAAAACGAGAGGCTCATACGAAACCAGATTAGAAACAAACGTATGACTTCGATTGAACTAATCGTCAATCTTAATATGACAAGTGAAGAATCAGTTTTCTTTCAACTCAGATGTGATGGATAGTCGTTTACTTTTCATGTATTAATATATACATGAAACAGACTTAGTCTAAGTTCAGCTAGAAATTTGTTTTCCTACAATTCGTTACAATTCAAACAGCTTTCAGACAAATTTCTATTGCAATCGGCCTTATCGTAGAATATAAAAAAAAAATTTAAAATACATGATCAAAATGCACATTCAGGAGAAATAATGAATAAATGAATGATTAGAAGGCGAAATAACAAAAAGGATGCTTAATAATTAACAATAAAGAAATAATAATAATAAAATAAGAAAACTTTTCTGCTTACCTTACTATTCAAATAGGCCGCTGCAGCTGGTGAAGTTATTGCAACATTTTCGGCAACAGAGCTTCGAGTGCTACCACTACTGGCACTACGTAAGCGATCACCACTACTGCTGCTGCTTGAACGTTTGGTGACTCGGCCCAAAACAATTGGTGTGGAGTCATCATGATGCTGAGGTGGCGGCAGCAGAGATGAATGATGGCCATGATGATGACCATGACCGTGAACATGACTATGATGATGGTGTTGCTGCGATTGATGCTGCTGCTGCTGCTGTTGCTGTTGTTGACCTTGATGGCCATGCTGTTGTGAACCTGTGGTGGCATTATGCAACTCACCCGTAGAAATGGTTGCAATTTTTGGTTCATAATTGCAATGAGCATTCAATGAACGTTTCATGGTATTATTCGTGGATATGGAGATATTCTCATTATCCCGTTGAGTGTGCTGTAAACTCTGAGATGACTTTGGTCTTGTCTGATAATTGAGAGAATTTGTATTCGTGGAATTGTTTTGTAAACGTTGGGAATGCTGTTGATGCTGCTGAGAAGCAGATGGCGAGTTATTAGCTGAGGCTGATGAGTTAAGTTTATTACTTAAGACGCTGAAGAAAGCGTTATTGGAAACATTTTGAGCATTGGTTAGCTGTGTTGAGCCCATATAGGACATGGGCACATGTTGTACCGGGCACTGGCATGTGGGTTTTTTACTATTCGATAATGATGAATTAGCCGAGGAATTATTGCTACTGGAAATATTATTTGAAGTTAGTTTAACTTCCGATTTATTGTTGGCTTTACTGGCAGTATTTAATGAATTCTCTCTTGCTGTCAGAGGATCTGCTATGGCATAATAACGAGGCATAGTGCGATGATAACGTTTCGAAGAGGATGAGGAGGAAGAATTTGAAGAGGAGGAAGCTTTCATAGCTCCTACAGTAGATGTACTAGACGCTGAAGATTTATTACTTTGGTTATGCTGTATGGGTAATGTATTGTGGCCAATATTATTTAATTGACTGCAATTGTCCGCAGTAGAGCTTGCAACACTATTCAAATCATTCGTTTGATTTGAGGAATTTGATGAAGAGACTTGATCTATTGCGGGTGATGACATGGCTGCAGGTAAAGCAACTGAATTATTGCTAAACTGAGTAGGCGAGGCTATGGCCTCTAAGTCAGCTGTCGATTGATTGTTGCAAGGTGGCAGAGAATGATAGCCACGAGTATTGCCACTGCCAACATTAACCTCAACGTCTACGACATACTGTTGCATAGGTTCGTTGGATCTTTGTAGACGTCTTGAGACAGTGCTAGTGTTATTATTGGCACTCAGATGGCAATTTTTGTAGCCACAGTCATTTACGCCTGAATTCATGACTAGATTTTGCGTTTGACGTGTTAAGGTGTTCGAGTTGCTGTTGGCCACCATTTGAGTTTGCTGTTGTTGTTGTTGCTGTTGGGTAGATTGCTGCTGTTGTGGTGGCGGCTGCTGATTAATCGGTGTCATGGTTTGCACACATATCGAATTGCTTTGAGCAATATGGACTCGTCCATTGTTGTGACCATTCGAACCATTTGTCGAGGTCGCTATTAACTGTTGTTGCTGCTGTTGCATTTGCATTTGCTGCGAGGCCATAGCTGCTGATTGTTGCTGTAAGAGACCTGTGTGCCCTGTATTATCATCCTGCAAACTGTAGGGTGGTTGATGATTTTCTCCTGTGGCTATGGTAGTTATATTACCGCCACTATTTATATTAATGTTTATTAAGTTTGTAGTACTTTGGGTAATCTGATGGGACTGACTGGACTGCTGTTGTGGAGCTGGTGCCATAACATGGGCCTGAAGTGTGGGCACTACATGGGCAGTCTGATGATTAAGTTGAGAGTGTGCAGTTTGAGGCTGATTATGATGTTGTATCTGCTGCATTTGTTGACTAGCTTGTGCTCTACGATTTATATCAGCATTTTGTAATTCTACTGTATTCATACCCATGGTAGCTCTTTGAGTGGCTGCCGCTTGGGCCGCAGCTGCGGCTGCCGCACATTGAGCACTTAAAGCTTCAGCTTGAGATATAGCTACTGCCTCATCGTAAGGTGGGGGCGCCTCTCCACGTGGAAAATAACCACTTGGTGGTTTCCATAGGGGATAATGGGTGGCCGCACCACCATAAGTGTAGTCCATGCTACTTAAATTCCCCTCCATGTAACCCATATTGCCAGCAATATAACTACAATGAGAAATTTTTTAAATATTTTTTTCTTTTTAGAATATTTTTTTATATTTATAAGACTTACCCTATGCTTCCCACTATGCTCCTTTGATCTTCAGCTGTTTGTCTTGATTCTCTGGCTCTTAACTTTTTACGTCTAAATCGATTAATAAGGAAAAATATCATAGAAAGCGATAACGTGGCTGTTATGCCACTAACGATTAGTCAAACGCCAAAATCAGTGCTGCCATCGGTTAACTGGTCATCGAGACAGATGACTTCGCAGCAATTGTTGCCTGAACCGACCGTTTGAAATGATTTGCATTTGGTGAAGGCTTCACATAAAACCATTTTACAGGCTTTCGGCAGACCACTGTCACATATGCACAGACGGCAAGAGTCTGGTCCAGGCATATAATGCATGCCAGTCTCATATAGTTTGCCATTATAGTCACGACAATGACCGCCTGGTATAAGACTAGAACTGGCCGCAAGAACATCTGCATGAAAAAATTTGAATGAGATTATAAACGTTATACTTAAAGATGTAAACTAAATAACCACGGGCGCTTGTAACGGGTAAAATGATATTGAAATTAAAAATGTATTCCAATACAACGAAGATCCTTAGGGGTTCTTTAGAATTATTAAAATAGATTGTACATATTCAAAATTTCCTTTTATCACCACTGTGCGTGGTAATATTTTGACATTTACATTGTTTGAGCAGAAAAAAAAAATTGAGGTTAAACAAGTTTTATTCCATTATGAATAACGGCTTTATTTCAAATATGAGTTTATTACACTGTTATAACTTTCATTACAATTTTCATTAACCATTCGCAATAATTTTCTCATCCTCTCTATCCCTCTCACCCTATCTCACACACACACACGCACGCATCTAAAACTACACCTATGGATAAATGACAAAAATAACAAAAAAGTGGAAAGAAAAAACAGAAAACGGTAATCAAATAGAGTTTAGTAGGTGATAAAAATAGTGATGTTATCGTTGTTGTTATACAAAAGAAAGAAGAAAAAAAACTACACGAAAAAGAAAACGCATTATAATGAACTGTATTAAACAAATAGCAACAACAATAACAAGGACATGTAATACGTATATTATTGTATACATACATACATACATATGTACATACATACAGACATTCTTACATACATACACGAATATGTACATTACAGGTAATTTCTATATAATTCTTATATGAATATATTTAGACGTGTATATGTGCATACATATGTACATATGTATATGTGTGTGCGCTCAATCTCTCTATCTCATGAGTTTTTGTTGAGCATAACAAAATAGAAAAAGCAAAACAAAATTCTAACAGCAATAACAACAACAACACTAACAAGAATAACAAAATATCCTTTTTACATACATACATATATACATACATATATTAGTCGAAACTTTCTTTTATAATTTCTCCCACTTGTGCTATTTTGTAACGAAAAACGAAAATATCAACAACAACAACAGCAACTATGTATAACGGCGAAAAAACCCGAATTGCTTATGCATAAAATAACAATAACAGCAAAAACAACAACTATAACATTTAAGAGAGAGAAAAATATGATGACAACACAACAACAACAGCAACAACAACAAAAACGAGGAAAAATAATGCATTAAAGTCAAGTATATGGAAATAAACTAACAACGTTAGATGTTGAGCTAAGCCAAGTTGAGCTGTTCTGTGATGTGCTGATGTTGCTGTTGATGATAGAGTTGCTGAAGATGACGATGTTGATGACAACCTACAGTTAAAAAAAACAGACTCTCACACACAGCCACACGCTCACAAACGTACATATAACGTCAACATCATAATAACAACGAAAACAGACGACGAAACAACAACAGCAATTCAAGTATATTCACACATGCTCAACAACGACAACAACAACATCATGTTTCCAAGTGAAACTTCATTGCAATAAGAAAATAAAGATTTTGCTGTTGTTGTATATTTTCCTTTTTTTCATAAGAACCTGTATAACACTGTTTACATGCATGCATATAGGGATGTGTATGTGTGTGTGTGAAAGCATACTTGCATACATACAGTACTGTATTAAATATGCATGTGTATGCATATGTTGTGTGCGAAAATAACATTGTGTTTGTGACATACATATATCCTTTGACATATCCGCTATACATACATACCTACACCTACACTTATTCAATATGACTTATTCACCCTCACTCTTTTTCTCTCTCTCACACTCTATCTCTTTTTTGCTCTCATACTGCCTACGAATATAAACTTCCCCCAAAAGATTTTCATGTTTTTACTGTTAAAGAGCAGAAGCAAAAAATAAACGAGGAAAAAAAAGTGAACAAGTTTTGCTGCAGCATAGAAACCACCCACTCTCATTTGTAGAGCATTAAAAGAAAACAACAGCAACAACAACAACATTACGCTCGCAAACATGTAATATATTCATCGAGATAAGGATGCCAGATCTCAAAGAAAAAATACAAAAATTTCCCTCGTGTGTGTGTATAGGTGATGATTTCGCCCCGTTAAAGCTTTTCTTGTAGGGTTTTCCCAAATCGCAGGTGTTTGCGAATAAGCCACAAATCATAGTGGTCCTGAAAGCCAACATAACCCATGCCATCTGACATATTCAGCCTGATTTATGGGCCATAGTAATGGAAAATTGGACATTTCGGATGCACTCCAACCCAGAGAAGCTGTGGGGGATATTTTAAATTCGCATTATCCAGACTTAATGGTATGAATATGTCTGTATAAAGTCTATTCTACTCTTGCCAATAAGTGCTACTATGGTCTCAACATCTCTCGTGCGACGAAACTAACACTCTACAAGACACTCATCCTACCCGTGATTCTTTATGTCGTAGAGGCATGGACTCTATTAAGTACTGATGCAGCGGCCTTGACAGTGTTCGAGAGAAAAGTACTACGTAAGATCTTCGGTCCAGTGCGTGTTGGCGATGATTTCCGTATACGATTCAACAGTGAGCTGTATGAGCTCCTCAACGACATAGACGTTGTACAGCGTATTAATATCCAGCGGCTGCTCTGGCTCGGCCATGTCGTTCGAATGGAGGATGATGCTCCGGCGAGACGGGTATTTGATGCGGGAATCTGCGGAAGTCGGCGAAGAGGACGACCTTGCATCCGTTGAAAGGACCAAATCGAGGAAGGCTCTTCTTCTTCATCACTGCAGCTTTGTGAAGGTGAACTTAACACAAATAGTGTCCTCTATATATCCATTAAGGACCAGATATATATGTGACTTTATACAAATAAGTGTTCCTGCATCGCGTAAAAAATGTTAACAGAAATTCTCTACACTAAATGCTATTAAAGGGGAATTAGAAATAAAAACAGATTTTGAGCTGAAAACTAATCCATGCCGAGTTCTAGGAACGTACTTAGTTTACATTACTATTAAGGCCGTTAGTTAAGAATATAATTTTCAAGGTGCCATGTACATTATATACATACATAATTGGCCATTACAACCCTTCAGTCAGGATTACGGTCTAGCTTCTCACACCACTCATGTTGTGTGCCTTAATTTTATACATGAGTGGCCGGACCTACAGTTTAACGTCGACTCCGAACTACAGATTTTGAGAAACTTTTTTCCATGGCAGGTTTAGTTACTCTCAGAGTTCTTGCCAGAAATCTGCTGAGAGGAAGTCGCCGAAGAAATATTTTTTTTCATATTTCGTTTTGATGTCTGGCCTGGGACTCGAACCCGAGCTTTACTTCTAATAAGCGAACACACTATCTACTAGACTACGGCGACTACATAAAAAAAAACAACCTTAAAATAATTTTAATCTGAACATACATTAAATATTTGCATTGAAAGTCATTTTCCTCTGTAACTGTAATTTTAATAATCATAACAAAAAAACCTGTAATTATTTAAATATGGAAACGAACTTTTTATGGTTGTAATTGTGTCTTGCAGCACAGTTGGCAGTTAAATATCGGTCAAATTTCAGTTTGATCTCAGCACTTTACCGCCTGCTTATAACAATTAAAACAAATTATTCTTTGAACTTTCATTACAACACAGTCAATAATAAATGGCTTGGTTCACTGGTAATTATGTATTTGCACAAAACCCGTTTCAAGCAAACAACAAAAAACGTACATAAAATTAATTGTTTAAGATTTCCGGTAGAAATGACAAAGCTGTTGTTAAAACATTCAGTTCAAAAGCAATTAATTTTATAACATTTTCAAAAGTAAAATCATTTCTGATTGCATGTAAATCATAATTGTTATTTTTGCTTGATATGTAATACAATCTTGTGTTCGAAATACATACATACATAACATAACACGTAATTGGTCATTACAACCTTTTAGGCAGGATTACGGCCTAGCTTCTCACACAACTCATGTTGTGTGCCCTAATTTTATACTTGAGAAGCGGGACCTAGAGTTTAAAGTCGACTCCGAAAGACAGATTTTTGGGAAGCTTTTCATGGCAATTGCATTTACTCTCAGAGTTTTTGCCAGAAATCTGCTGAGAGGAAGTCGCCTAAGAAATATTTTTGTTTTTCATATTTCATTTGGATGGCTCGCTTGGGGCTCGAACCCGGGCTTTACGTCTAATAAGCCAACACATTACCTACTAGACTACGTTTCATTAAACGCAGTTTCAGGTTTTTTTCAGACCTTACTTTGTAAAGTAAATCTTGGGAAAAGAAAGTTCCTGTGTCACTTTAATTAAAATTATCTCCGGCAACACTGTCTGTTCTTATATTTTTATCATTTTGTGTGAGTGTAGGTGTATATTTTTTTAATACACCAACACAACACTCCAAAAGAATTATAAAAACAGAGCCAACATCATAACATAAGAGAGATTCTTCATCTCCTCCCTCTCTCTCTCTTTCTCTATCTTTCACTCACAAGTGTACGAAAACGGTAAAAATTAGAAAAAACAATTAAAGAATAAAATATTATCGGTTAAGGTCGATCAAACGGAAACACTATTTCACTTTCCTTTACATTCCCTTTTATGGGAACAGCTTGTGGACCAGATATGTTATCTGAATATGGCTCCAGAGACAGCAAAGTTGAGTGCATTATCGCAATACAAATGCCATACAAAGTTTGTTTTTGCAATTCCGACCTTATTTTTGCAGCATATTCTCATGATTATACTGCCTAATGACCATATTAGCCTGTGATAAGAACTTTAACTCTATCAATTGATCGAAATTTTCCTTTAACACCATATTTAATATATTATTCGTTAACTCCTTTTCAAGGAGTAACGGAAATTTCGACACTATCAATTACTTCCGCAATTATTAGCATCAACTCGGCCTTTTATGTATCTTTTTTACTCAGGGTAGAGAAGTGGAATGGAGCAGTAGTTAAAGTACTTGTCTACGTACAAGACGAACAATACTCGTTATGGTTGATACAAATTTGAAAAAAATTCAGAGACACAATTCCCACTACCACTATCCAGAAATTCCCTAACTGTCCAGGGAGAATCACAACCAAACTGATTTTAACAGAGTGCCTTGTTTCTAAGCAACGACACACGGAAACCCTCTCTATCAACTACTAAGTACTATAAGTCAGACAAATTCTTTGCGTTATGGATATACATACATACGAGGACATGAATCGTCTTAAATCATCCAAGAATTTAATTTAAAAAATTAATAATGGCTTACCTGCCACTGTACGAGTACGTACATATACGCTTAAAGGCTTTATAATGATTGTTGTATTAGAACGAGGAAGAAACGTACACCACTGAAATTCTTCTTCTGACATAGTCCACCACTTGGTGATATGATACGCAAGATTTTTGGGCAGAGCATCCAAGTTATCGCTACTTGTTCTCGAAAATCGCATTTTTAACGAAGTACATGCCTTTAAGCAGCTAGGTCGTGTCAGGATCACGTGGATCAGGATTATAAAGGGTTGTATTGTACAATGCTTTATAAAATATTTGTGTTTTTTAGCCGTACGATCTGTATGTGGATATATGTATAATATACATCCCGACGCGTCTAATATAAACAGATTCAAATCTAATGACCATAAACATTAATCTATGTTTACTGCCTCCTATAATCTATTTTCCTTTACATACATACATACATAATTGGCCATTACAACCCTTCAGTCAGGATTACGGCCTAGCTTCTCACACCACTCATGTTGTGTGCATTAATTTTATACTTGAGTGGCGGGACCTACAGTTTAACGTCGACTCTGAACGACAGATTTTGAGAAACTTTTTCATGGCAGGTTTATTTACTCTCCGAGTTTTTGCCAGAAACCTGCTGAGAGGAAGTCGTCGAAGAAATATTTTTTTTTTTCATATTTCGTTTTGATGTCTGGCCTGGGGCTCGAAATCGGACTTTACGTCTAATAAACGAACACACTACCTACTAGACTACGGCGACTACTCAAATAACCTTTGCTGTTTGCTTATTAATAATAAATCAAATTCACGTCATCCATGTCATGCTGTAGGGTATGACATTATTTACATTATTGAAAAAAAAACTGCAAAATTAGGGCAAACAATTACCAATAGTGGTAAAGTCATGACAAGTCGTCTGGCAACCTTGTATAGAATATCTCAATTCTAATAACATAACGAACGAACGTTGAATTTTGCAATATTTTTGAAAAATATTTCTTTTAACATTTAAAACATTTTTTTTAACATTTACTAAACAAGAGAGAAAATGTTATGTTTTATAATAATTTATTAATAATTAATAATTGATGATTAATTTAAATTTTCAAACATATTTAATTCGAATATTTCATTAATTTTGATTTTCCTTTTTTTTTTTGGTTTAAGTATGTTAAATTTGTTTTTGTGTTACATTTAATTACACCAACAACATATATAGCATACCCCCACCTTGAATGGGTAGTGTGTACATATTGTATGTTGGCAAAAAAAAAAAAAAAGAGAACAAACACACACTGTATATGCATGTACACATGTATGTATGTGTAGTGAGTGTTAAAAACTCTCTTTTAAAAGACGCAGAAGAAACGCATGCAAAATAATAAATGGCAGCCAAATGTGTGCCATGGATAATTCTTTTCTTTTTTTTTCATTCTTCCTACTCTTCTGCTTGTTCTTGTTTCATAATTTGTTCTCTCTCTTTCTCGCTCTCTCTTTTAATTTTGTTGTACTTCTTCGTCCAAAAGTGGGGGCTTTTTACATTTGGTCATGGACACCTATTAAAATGAACACAAACACACACACACACACTCACACACCCGTACGTATACTCAGAGAGATGAACACTCCAAAAAAAAAAAAACACTTGCTATTATGCTTGCTCTTCAAGAGAAATTTTTTCTACACTGTTATTTATTTATTTATTTTTTTATGTTTGAAACATTTGTTTTTAAAGGTGTTAATTTTTTAATTAAATAATATGTATTTTAAAATTCTTCTTTTTCTTGTTTTTTAATTAACACTTTGTAAAATAAATATTTAGGTTTTAATTGTTTATAAAAATACGGAAAATATTTTGATTTTTTTTTTATGATTATCGTTTAACTCTTATAGAAAGAAATTTATGCTACACTCTGCATGTTTATACATACATACATATGTACATACATACATATGTACATACATATATTCGCCACTTTATGTACAACATTTATACATATGTGTATGAACATACATACATCTAATAACTATGTATATATTTGAGATTTTCATTTCCATAATTTTTTTTTTTGTTGCTTTTGCTCCCTTCAATTAATTCCAATTGAGGATTTTTTTCGTTTTTCAAATTTTTTTTTTCATCATTTCTTTACCTTTAATATTGTAAATGAAATTTATCACAAACAGGCTTAACAAATACATTTTATTGCACTTTATTTTGTTAATATTTTGAAATTCTATTTTATTTTTATTTAATAAATACACAATTTTTAGTTGATTTTCTTCCTTTTTAAATAAATTTATAATTTTCGTGTATTTTCTTCTTAATTTTTCTTCTATATATTCTTGTTACTCTTTGCACGACAAGTGAAAAATTCTCAACTTTAATTTGATGTCAGGTCAGAGGTGAATATATAGTGGAGTATTTCTGAGTGACTGATAACTACAGTAATATGCAACTGTGTACTTTAAGGTGTATTTATAGTGGGGTTAAGAACCCAATAAGAAATTTTTAATAAAGGGAAATAGGAAATAACTAATGAGTGTTGAATAATTCAAATTTGAAAAATAAATTGTAATTTATGAAATTAATTAATTCAATTAAATTAAATGTTGTGTAGCAACAAAGGAAATAGGAAAGAATATTTTAAAAGTAAGTACGAAATAGAATATCATTTAAACAACCTGTTTCGTCCCGATTTGGATGATTCTTCTTCTTCGATGGCTGATATAGATTTCAATTCACGGTTCGTGCTATGTATATTTTCATGAGGCCTTCGTAGCATATATCGAATTCAATTACATCTACACTTTCTATCTTACCACAGAAGTGAAGGAGTAAGCTCATCTCCTCGCAAGCTTATCTGCTTGTTCATTGTCGCAAATTTCCACATGACCCTATTAACCCGTGTATGCCTAACTTTTTTTCTCGTAAAAACATGGATTTTTTGTATTTATTGGAATCTATATGGTATACCACACAGCTGATCAATGTCTTATCGTCGTTTTAAAAATGGGGCGATAAGCTCATATGGGTTAAACCACACCTAACTAATTGAACTTCCCCAGATAGACCTCTTTAGAGCTAAATGCTCGCATGGCAGCCTCATTGTCAGATAGTGCACTTATGTCACGTCTTCTGTATTTTCTATCCAAGTTGCAAATCTTTCGATTTGATTTCAACTCTCAGAAAATATCCGCAAGTTTCTCCATGGGATCGGAATATGTACTTCATGTGGGGCCAAAAACTTCCGCTCCTGTCCCAAGATCCGCTCTTGCACCATTTGTCTGTGCCTATAGCATTCTATTTAGAATTGTGTTGTGTGATGACATTGATTTCGAAGCATTCCTTAGGAGTTTGGAATTTTCCATGACATACTTGTGACATATGTATGTGTGACAAATAAAGTAGAATGGACTGTGTATTAACTCTCAGCAAAACGAAGGTGTAACATATTAACTAACACCGATCCAGCTTAAAAGTTTATAGTCAACAATATAGAACTGGAGATATATATAGTCCTTTCAATATCTGAATGATTATATCCACAACCGACTGCTTTAACGAAATTATGAATATTGGAATTATTTACAGCAGAAACTTCCGACAACGAATTGACTCAACGAATTTCTCGACGAAATTATAAAAGAGGAAATGAATCTGTTTTGAGGCTACTGCTTAACGATTGTTTCTAACCTCAAGGTAGCAGAATGAGATACTGACCTACACCTGAAGAAGATAATTAGAATTCGAAATTACCGAAACTTTATACAACAAGATTGAAGAACATACATATGTTGCAAGACTTTACTCCAATATGCTTTTCGCTGAAGTTGTACTTGTATATTGATTCAGCAGCTAATGTACATCAGCACTTTTGGGCGACAGGACAATAGCACGAATGGAATATTAATCGCTTAAAAACTATTGAATATGCATACATGTGGATATGTACACACATATACATGTTAAGGTTTTAAATAGATTTATTTCCAAATTAAAGCATAATTTTTCAAGCACTTTAAATGACTCACACGTTACGGTCAAAATAAAATTTTAATCAAAATATTTTATTTATTTGGAAATTAATTTCTTAAAATACATATTATTCTTTAAAACGCAAAATATACTGTCAAGCGTCTATTTTCGCTTTTATTATGCCCGTGTAATTTCGAACTGATTCTTTAGATTGTGTCGTAGTAGTTGATTGTAAAACTAAAATTGCAATTATCATCCGTAAAACTTTATAGTAAAAACTGAAATGAAATTATTTAAATCGGTATTAAATGGTACTTGTTTACTGCGTGTACTTTAATTATAATATGGTTAATTTAAAAAATCAACACAATAGCAACAACAATAACAAAATTTGAAAAAAACGAAACAAAACAAAATAACCGAAAACAAATTTAAGATTAATTTTCTATGAACATGAGGACATGCAAACAACAATGAGCCACGACAACAAAAAAGAAACCAAGTTAACGTACACAGAGAAAAATCTCTTTAATCCATTGCTAACTAGACTTTTATTGGTAGCATATACGAGTATTCAAATGATGTGAGACAGCAGCAGCATGTGCTAGACTATAAAGCAACACTTTCAAAAGTAAAGCACGGCTCCCATTCTATATTTTAAGGTGATCGGCAACACAATCAAGAATGCTGTTACTTGGGCAGCTAAAATACCCTAGTGGGCGGGGCTTTAATTTCGATAAACTACATAACATCGCAACAGAGAGCTATTGCAGCTGCGATGGGATCATTGAGGAATGTCAGCCTTAAGAGGAGAACTTGTGACAAAGAGAGCAGCAAGTGGCGTCGAGTTGGAATACTATGCTCTTGGGATACGATCGTCCTTTACGAAGCGAGTCACTATTTATTGACAGTAAATCGGACAGCAAGACTGCGATAAACTAATGATCCCTGAATGGCAATACCAGAACCCCTAATTTAAATTCATCAGTGGCAGGATATACAAAATATTACGTATAAAAGAACATATAGAAGAGATTAACTTAGCATCTATGTGTTTAGATCTTGTTGCATATGATAACCGAACTTGTTCGCACATAGTACATATCTCGAAAATAAGGAAGGATCTATCGAGCTGGCAGCCAATCATCTCATGCAATAAATAGCGTATTTTATAACGCTGCCGTGGTTAATAAACAACCATCAAAATCAATTTCTATGATCTTAGAACGATCTATAACAGAAATTACTTAAAGGGATCGGTTTAAATCAGTTTAGGTAATAATACAGAAAATTTTTGACTGTTTTCTAGAAAGTATAGGGGCGCTTTTCACTGAAGGTGGTCCTAGAACCAAGCATAGTTTATTGCACAGTGAGTACATGGCATGCATTGAACGTTGTAGTCAATCAGTGCTGTTTGAAAACCATAATACATTCCTATTTTATTGGATGTACTTTCGGTTTTCTTAATCCTGTGTTTTAAAACTAAATAAAGCATAACATTACCTAATTTAACATTAACCTAACCTAACTTAACCTCATCCAACCTATCATAACCTCGAAATCGTATCCATTATTTTCTTTTTGTGTATTAACCTGCTCTTGACGTGTTGCTTGCATTTAGCATGAAAATAAATTTTTCTTTTCAGTTTTGTTTTTTGTAACTTCCCCCTTCGCTAATTGTGGTCAATGGGCAGTTAATTTTGAATTAATTTTAAAAGACACAACTAATCAAAGTACTCGTGTATACTCGTACATATTTCAACAATGAAATTAACATCAATTTTTCATTCAAAAAAATTTACTAAATGAGAACGTATGCATGTGTACACATATGTGTGGGTGAAATTCAATGAATGATTTCGAAAACATTCGTAAGTGAAAACAACAATAGTACGAGACCTTTCAAAGCGTTAAGTTGTATTTATTAAGTCCTGGAGGTCAGTTCCGTTAAAGTAAATATTTCAAAGATAAAATGACCTCAAGGGTCACTAATGTTACGGCCTCCCAGCAAACGGCTTTAAAGGGTATTGTACGTAATAGCAGTTATGTTATACCAGGCCTATATGATCTCAGTACCGAAGATACCAATTGGGTATTAACATCATCCTTTATTATATTCACCATGCAAACAGGTATGATTGAAAATAGAAAAAATTTCGAAAAACCTTGATAATCTACAACGTAATGCGATTACATACGGAATCCGCTAAACTTGATTCGAAATTGAAAACATTTTTCAAATTTAAATATTTTTCAAATTCTAATAATATTTGGAGACAGGACAAGTTGCAAAAATGTGACTCTTTGGGTATATCGAGTTTCGTTAGCAATATTCTCTAGGCTTCGCTGAAAATAATTCTAGATATACTTCCGATGGAGGTGGTGATAAAGCTACTGTCGTAAAAGGGTTGTCGTTTTGAGCATACGGACTCTGAATCTAGGTATGTGACTTCATCATGCCGTCCTTGGTGTTTTTCCAGGAAGGCAGCCACGTTCTGTTGAGTGCATTCTGTGTCTCTGCTCTGACGTGTAGTGGGGGAAACAAAAACCGAGGAGGTCTCTTCAATTATCGTACTTACTGTTGGTGCAATGTAAAGATCCGTTATCTAGCTTTTATACTCATCAGTTCATTATTAAATCTCTCTATTTCTCACATACTCATTTTCTCTCTCTCTCTCTTTTACAGGCTTTGGCATGCTGGAGTCCGGTTGTGTTTCTATTAAAAATGAGGTGAACATCATGATGAAGAATGTTATCGATATTGTTTTGGGCGGATTTACTTATTGGCTATTTGGCTATGGCATGAGCTATGGACGCGGTCCATTATCGAATCCTTTTATAGCCATAGGCGATTTTCTACTCGATCCACCAGTTGATGATCCATTAATGGGTCAAATATTTGCGGCATTTTTGTTTCAATTGTCATTTGCCACCACTTCCACAACTATTGTAAGTGGTGCCATGGCTGAAAGGTAAAAAGTTTTGTAGGTGACCTAAATTCCTACCATACATACATAGCCGTGACCTGTTTAGATATTCAAAATTGCTTACAAAATTCTTGTTTATTTTTAGATGCAATTTTAAGGCATATTGTTTGTTTTCTTTACTGAACACCATCATCTATTGTATACCCAGTGGTTGGGTGTGGGGCGAACATGGTTTCCTTAACAACTTGGGTGCTGTTGATATTGCGGGTAGCGGTCCTGTACATTTAATTGGTATTGCGTGTTGTTGTTTAACAAGCTTGACCTTATTTATGTTCAATTGTGTACATTTAATTATAGGTGGCACAGCAGCATTTGCTTCTGCTGCCATGTTGGGTCCTAGATTGGGACGTTATGCCGACGGTTACGATCCTTTGCCTTTGGGTAATCCCGTCAATGCTTGCATGGGTTTGTTTGTTTTATGGTGGGGCTGGTTGGCCTTCAACTCAGGCAGTACGTATGGTGTTAGTGGTTCTAAATGGCAGTATGCTGCTCGTGCTGCTGTTATGACCATGATGGGCTCCTTTGGTGGTGGCATAATAAGTTGTGGGTACGTTTACTTCTATGTTTTTAAGTAAAATGAAACAAATTTTAATTCATTTTTTAATTTGTTTTCTTTTTCTCATGCAGTTACTCACTTTGGCGTCATGATGGCCGTTTGGATATTATCGATTTGATTAATGGCGTTTTGGGCTCATTAGTTTCAATAACGGCTGGCTGCTTTTTATATAGAGCCTGGGAAGCTTTGATTATAGGTTTACTGGGTGCTTTATTATGTGTGCTTACCATGCCTTTATTTGATCGCTTGGGTGTAGATGATCCTGTGGGTGCCAGTTCTGTGCACGGTGTATGTGGCATATGGGTAAGTACTATAGTCTGGGAAGAATTAATTTGAAAAACAATAAAAATTGTTTGGTTTTTGCTTAGGGTGTACTGGCTGTAGGTCTCTTTGCTGACAATCCTGTACCCTTAGATACTACTAAAGGCCGTTCGGGACTGTTTAAGGGTGGTGGCTGGTATTTATTGGGTATACAATCCCTTTCAGCTTTGTGTCTCACCTGCTGGGGTATTTGTTCGACATTTTTATTGCTCTATTTGGTGAATAAGATTATACCCATACGCATGGATCCCAATGAGGAACTCTTGGGTGCCGACTTAATGGAACACCGTATACGTCATTCACAAATTGGTTTATCGCGTGCTATTTCTGCTTTGGCACCCATCAAAATTAATCTGAATGAAGTAGCTGGCATACAGCCCATAGGCTTAAATCCTGGCCATGAAAAGTCATTGGAACAGCTTCGAGCTGCCGATAATAAACTACAGCAATGGCAGACTTATTTAAATCAAATGGGTCCTCATGTGCCTAAAACATTACAGCTCGGGGACGATGAGCAGCACATTTTCAAGAAGAATCCTAAGTCACCAATAAAAAGGAAAAGCAGTTTGGGCAATACCTTCAGCAGACGTTTGAAGACTGTGCACATCAACAACACTAACAACCAAATGCAAACGAATGTCGCACAAGGTTACTATAAACCAAATAATAACGAATTGCCCATAATTTCGAATAACAAATTCGATGGCGGTGATAAAGATAGGGATTCTAATTTTGCTTGGCTCGATTAAATACGAAGACTTATGGAAGCACGATATTTCGATTTTAAGCACTTTGATACCGAATTACTGAATTCGCCTTGAAATCACCGTTTAAATATTCTTGAAATTATTTTGTTAAGTTATCGATAAATGAAGGGTTTTATATTGTAATAAAGCAGGCATTATAAGACATATTATGGCATTTGCTTTCTTTTTATTTTTAAAGCTTCTTTCCCACAGTGTTTCAAAAATGACTTTAGAACTACTTTCCACGGATGTGGTAGTTAAGCCAGTACAGAATATTCCAGAAAATGAAACTATTCTGGCCTTTATGTGAAGGTGTAAGTCTTCACACTTGCCTTCATAACATAACATAACTCTCTTGGAATAACAATAACGTATGTATGCCGTGCAAGTAATTACTTACTTAATCAAATATCTTTTAGAATTTTAATAATTAGGACCCTTACCTTTTAACCCTCTAGTTGCAAATGAACAATACACCGATATTCGTAGATAGGAAAATAGAAAATATTTAACCATTGAGTTCAAGAATTGAAGTCGTCCACCGGGATACCTGCAGTAAGAGTTTGGTAAAATGTTCATTGGAAGAGTACTTACATACATACATTTTAGAGCAGAAGAAGTAGACGAGAAGAAAACAAGAGAGTAGAGAACTATATAAGCTTCTAAAGTAAATCTTTTTCTACAAAGAATATGCAGAGACTATGAATTCTAAAAGAGCAAAGTTTATTTAAATTCGAATAATTTTCTAATGCTACATATATACAATTTACACAATATCTACAGTGAAATAAACAAAAAATCTCTACAATTACCTTTTGTAATAAAAAGAAAAAAACAGAAATTCTTTTCCACAAGTTCCATTACATTTATGCCTGATATTTCTTTAGCCACTGTAAACCCTCTACGGTATTCGTCTTCGGCTTATATTCACAACCAATCCAATCGTTGTAGCCCAGTTTCTCAATCAGCGAAAATACATACGCATAGTTCAGTTCGCCCTCATGATCGGGTTCATGCCGATTGGGAACTTGAGCGATTTGTATGTGACCTATGAGATCAGCTAAATCTTGGAATGAATTGGTAATATTACCACGTATCAGCTGCAAATGGAAAATATCCAACATTAAACGCAGATGTCTGCTATTCACACTTTCCAACACTGAACGGGCCACATCGTAACAGTTCATAAAGTAACCAGGCACTGAGTATTTGTTAATGGGTTCAATTACACCAACAATGTTTTCCTTCTCCAATATGCCCACTGCATATTTTAAATTCGCCTGATATGTTTTCAAATGATCATCTCTGCTGGATGTTTTAACCAGACCCGCCATTAAATGAATTTTCTTACACTGCAGTTGCTTGGCCAATGTTACAGTTTCGTTGAGGTGCTTTCTGAAATGTTCTTCTGCTCCCGGCAGACTAGTAGAGCCCAATGCCATATCATCGGGGCCCAGAGCAATATTCATAAGAGCTATTTGTATGCCAGTTTCATTTTTAGCCTGCACCACTTGTTCTTCCTGTGAACGGGGAAAGGGTATTTCAACAGCACGAAAACCGGCACGATGAGCCAGATGTATACGTTCTGCTATGGTGGCAGCTTCCGAGAATAGGAAATTTAAATTGGCAGCAAATTTGAGAACCATTTCTTTCGATACTTGAATCTATTTTATTATGATGGAATTTTATATAAAAAACAAGTGGTTTTTATAATCTCTTGTCCAATTTGTAAACAAGATAAGCGCGAGATAGTGGTAGCAGTGCAAATCAATGCATTATCTGTTGTTGTTTTGAGTGTTTGAGTGTATAAATGACAGTATGTACTCAGCAAAATAATTGGCAATGCTTAGAATTGTGTACTTTTGACCGTTACAATTTAAAATTTTCTTTTTAAATTTTGTCTGTTCTCGGTGGAATTAAAAAGAACGAAGCAATCGTTTTCAAACCGGCAAGTCGAATACAGTCGGTGGAAACATTGTTCAAGTTAGAATTGACGATCAGGACTTTTTTACTATGTACTTTGTAAAATTAGCAGGAAATTGTTTCTAAGGACTACTCCCTCCCTCTTAATTCGAGTCAACAGTTGAACCACCGGAAAGAAAAACAATCGACTTCTATGTAGTGCTCCTCCACTAACTCCACTCTAGTTTAGATAGAAGCTTCTAATACATAATTGTAACTATGCCGAATATAGCCTTTAAATTTTAGGCTTTTTTGTACTACTACTTTGTGTATCAATTTATTTCAGAATTTAAAAATACCTCTGTTTCATTCCTCAACATTACTAAAAGCAATTTTTGAAGTGTTTGAATATTCTTGTTCTACACTGTACTATGATGGTATTTCGCTGGTGAAAAAAAAAACTTGAAAAGCTTTTTTTCCATTTTTGCCAATATTCTTCATGTTGTTGCTATATCCCCAACCTATAAATAAAAAACATGCGAAAAACACACACACACACACATGCACAACTTATTGTACGACCACGTGCGTCCATAACAATCCAATAGAAAAACGTACGAGAAAAGCCCAAGGTGAATTCAACCAACCAACTGTTTCATGTTAAATTTAAAGTTTTACGTCATACACCCCGTACCCAACCCTTTTTCTAGAAAACAGCCGAATGCTTATACATACAACAACAAAAATACACGAATATATGGAGTGAACTGGAACTTTCCAAAAAGGAAAAAAAGATAGCCAGATTCTGGAACATGTCCGATTAACGCAACGCTTTTGGTAAACACATCTAAAGCGGCTAAAGATAAAGCTGCAAACAATTTAATACCCAGAAATTCAAATTCATTAAACATGAGTATTATAATTTTTGGCCTTTCCCCTCTTCCGCTAATCCTCTCTTCCTCCACCGCCCTGCCCATCTATAACAATTCCCCAAAATGAAAAATATAACACAGATGAAATATTTATAGTTTCTTTAGATTTTAGCTTCATTTTTATTAATTCATTCGGATATTTTCTTTAAGATATTCAATGCAAGCAGTAAATATTTTAATTTTACTAAAAAGATGTTGTTCATTAGATTAGGTGTTGTTTTTGTTCTTGTATTTATTTGTTATGATGAAAGGAGAACATAATACGAAGAGCAGTTGTAAGGTTTATTGGGTTTTGTATTTACTGGTTTTAAATTAAAAATCTTAGCAAGCAAGAAACAAGAAGTTGATGATGGTGTTGTTGTTGTTTATTAATTTTGAAAAGATGTTGTTTAATCGACTTCTTCGATGGTGGGACCAGCACCGGAACCAGCTCCAGCACCAGCGGCACCACCAGCGCCTGGGAAGCCACCGGGCATACCACCAGGCATGCCACCAGGAGCACCACCAGCACCTTGGTACAACTTGGTGATGATTGGATTGCAAACACCTTCCAATTCCTTTTGACGGTGTTCGTATTCTTCCTTATCGGCCAACTGATTGGCATCCAACCATTTGATGGTTTCGTTGCATTTCTCCATGATGGTGTTGCGATCAGATTCGGAGATCTTGCTCTTCAAGTTGTCTTCGTCCAATGTTGCTTTCATGTTGAAGCAGTACGATTCCAAAGAGTTTTTAGCTGCAATGGTTTCCTTTTGCTTTTCATCTTCGTTACGGTATTTTTCAGCCTCGTTGACCATACGTTCGATGTCCTCCTTGGACAAGCGACCCTTGTCGTTGGTGATGGTAATCTTGTTTTCCTTGTTGGTGGAACGTTCCAAGGCGGTGACGTTCAAGATACCGTTGGCATCAATATCGAAGGTAACCTCGATTTGAGGTACACCACGGGGTGCTGGGGGAATGCCAGACAATTCGAATTTACCCAACAAGTTGTTGTCCTTGGTCATAGCACGTTCACCTTCGTATACTTGGATCAATACACCGGGTTGGTTGTCGGAGTAAGTGGTGAAGGTTTGGGTTTGCTTGGTGGGGATGGTGGTGTTACGCTTGATCAAAACGCTCATGACACCGCCAGCGGTTTCGATACCCAAAGACAAGGGGGTAACATCGAGCAACAACAAGTCTTGGACTTCTTGGGACTTGTCACCGTGCAAGATGGCGGCTTGGACAGCAGCACCGTAAGCGACAGCTTCATCGGGATTGATGGACTTGTTCAACTCCTTGCCGTTGAAGAAATCTTGCAACAATTTTTGCACCTTGGGGATACGGGTGGAACCACCGACCAAGACAATGTCGTGGATTTGAGCCTTGTCGAGTTTAGCATCGCGCAAAGCCTTTTCAACGGGGTCCATGGTGCTGCGGAACAAATCAGCATTCAACTCTTCGAAACGGGCACGGGTGATGGAGGTATAGAAATCGGTACCTTCGAACAAGGAATCGATTTCAATACTAGCCTGGGAAGAAGAGGACAAAGTACGCTTTGCACGTTCGCAAGCGGTGCGGAGACGACGCAAAGCACGCTTGTTGGAGGTGAGGTCCTTCTTGTGCTTACGCTTGAATTCCTGAACAAAGTGGGTGACTAGACGATTATCAAAATCTTCACCACCCAAATGGGTGTCACCAGCTGTGGACTTGACCTCGAAGATGCCGTCGTCAATGGAGAGGATAGATACATCAAAAGTACCGCCACCCAAATCGAAAATGAGCACATTACGTTCGCCAGCGGCCTTCTTGTCAAGACCATAGGCAATAGCGGCAGCAGTAGGTTCATTGATGATACGCAACACATTCAAACCAGCAATGGTACCAGCATCCTTGGTGGCCTGACGCTGGGAATCGTTAAAGTAGGCTGGCACAGTGATGACAGCATTTGTAACTGGTTTGCCCAAGTAGGCTTCAGCGGTTTCCTTCATTTTTGACAAAACCATGGAAGAGATTTCTTCAGGGAAGAAAGTCTTCTTTTCATCCTTGTAGGATACTTGGATCTTTGGTTTGCCATCTACGCTGACAACATCGAAGGGCCAGTGTTTCATATCAGCTTGAACGGTAGCATCATCGAATTTGCGACCAATCAAACGCTTAGCATCAAAGATGGTATTTGTTGGATTCATAGCGACTTGATTTTTGGCTGCATCTCCAATAAGACGTTCAGTGTCTGTGAAGGCAACATATGATGGTGTGGTACGATTACCCTGATCGTTGGCAATGATTTCGACTTTGCCATGTTGGAACACACCCACGCAAGAGTAGGTAGTACCCAAATCAATACCAATAGCAGGAGCTTTAGACATCTGCAAAGAACATACAAAAAATGAAGGAAAACATTAAAGTAAGAAAGTGAATGGAATAAATACAACAAAAATGTTTTAAAAGCTATAAGACGTAATAATAAAACTTGTTTTTTCCCCTCATTTGGTAGAGTCATCAAGCAGGGGTGAATGACTAACAAATTTCTTGTTTTAATTGTGATTAATTATGAATATGTGTTTGGGAATGCATGTGTATATGTATCTGTAAAGAACGATTCCGTTTCAAAGTTGATTGTTTTTATTGTGGTTAGGTAATTTACACACATTGTGGGGTGGTTTTGGTGGAAAGTTATTATTTAGAAATGAACTCTGTTGCGTTTTTAATCTTAATTAAACCAATTAAAATAATTAACAAAAATTGTGGGAAATTTTAGATTCGTGGTTAGTTTTTTTAACAATAAAAAAAATCAAAATTTAATCTTAAAAAAAAAAATATATATAAACATTTTTGATAATAAAGAACTAATGTTCTAACCACCATTTTTTGTAAATTGAATATGATTAAGAGTTTTCTGTGTTGACTTCCAAGGAAGGCTTAATTATATTTTCCACAACTTAGTTAAAATAAAGGGAGCGCTGTACTTTTTTTTATAAACAGGTGTGTTTATCAATATGCAAAGAAAAATTTTTTGAATTTCTTGTAATAATTTTGTATACGAAAGAAATGATTACAATTTATTTTTAAACTTTATAAGCGTTATAAAAACGAAAAGCCCTAAATAGTCGATTCAGTTGAAAGAGATAAGATTAGGCCCAAAAAACAATGTGGTACGCTAAGATAACAAAGAAACATGTTGTATTGTCATTTTTTCAATTTAATGCAAATTAAAAAAAGAAGACTTTATTCTACAAGAATTTTTAATTCTTTTGTGCAAAAATATATAAAATTTAATGGAAAGAGAACAAAGGTTTCGAGATATTTCTCTCAGGAAATGAAATAAACCCAAATTGGAATCTCAATTAGTTCTAAACCCTTTTTTGTAACCGGCTTATTTTATACTACAAGGAATAATTTTTATTTTCTTTTTAATGCGAAATTACTTCATCCCCAAAAAAAAAAATTTTTTTTCTAAAAACATCCCTTAAAAGCTAATCAATTTGATAATAGATGCTGGTAAATCGATTTCCGTTTGGTATTCTACACTAAACAGAAGTTTTACAACTTAAAGGCTCTTTTAAGGGTTAATAGTAGTGTAAATTACTTAAAACGTAGTAGTTTTCACGAAAGCAGAAGTTTTGTTACCAAGGCCCTAAAATGAAAAAAACCCTATAAAAACACTAACACACAAATAAGAAGTATAAACAAACGCTGTAGTTGTAAAGAGCGACCAAAAACAACAGAATGCATATATGGAAATATACAGAAAAATGCGTTTGTAGTAGTAATATTCTCTCACATATAGTGTTGGAAAAAAAAGGGAGGTTAGTTTTTTTTTCTTCAAACGATACTAGAATTTTTCTAAACTAATAAAAAATTCTTCTAAACCATGCGGTTTAATTTTTTTTTTCTGAATTTAAAATAAAGTGCATTTAAAAGAACACAAATTGTTTGAAGAAGTTAGTTCTGGACTAGTTACAGATTTTCGATTTGCATTTTAAATATGAGTCATAGGAGAAAAAAAAACTTCCACTTTTCCAGATTATTCGTAATGACGCATGGTTTTTTTATGGTATATTCTCTAAACATTTCTCCGTGTAAAACAAAAGCTTAATTGAATAAGCAGAACTAATTAAATATTTCATCACCCTATCTTTTAAAAAAGAAAACTATTTTAACAATCTATTTCTTGCATATTTCCTTGGAAATATGTACATTTATTAAATTATTTTTCCACACCCCACGTGTTTTTTTTTCTATACACACATTGCGTTTCTTCCATTTTTAATTTCAATGTCAGGTTTTTTTTGTATTTTTACTACAGATATAGAAACTATTATATAGATTTTTTGTTTACTCACCTTGTTTTTTATTTATTTAATATAAATTAATAATAATCGTAAAATGTTGTCTTTAATTCCAAAAAAATTAACTTTCTTGGTTGCACTTTTTATTCTACTCGTGTGTTTTTCGGCAGTCACACGTTCGGTCAAATTCACACTTTTCAATGGAATGCTTGCGCTTCGTCGAAAAATTTGCTTTATAAACGACGAAGTTGGCGCGCACGCTTGTAAAAAAAAGGCAAATGATGCACACCGAAAGACTATTCTAGCATATTCTTACAGAGTTGCTTCGATAAAGTAGTAAAATTTTGAACTGCAGTAAAAAGTACTGTAAGTATTCGAAATTTCCAAATTTTAAATTAAAAATAATTTTAAAATATACTGCAGACCACCAACAGATTCACTTTATGACTATCACAATAATTCCTTTTTCGGTACTCTCTGACAACTGCATACCTGTTACTATACAGTAATAGTTCTAGGAGAGAAAATATTCCATTGTCTATTTAAGGATTCCAACGTCAGACAGGAGGCAAAGGTTTAACAAATGGTTCGAATAAACTCATCTTTGTATGGACTACTTTCACGCTCGGGAGCCACGAAAGATAGGCATGGAGAAGGTTTCTTGGACTGTGGAACCAATGTAAGGAAATCATATGGTATTCCAGTGGAATGTATTGTTATTTAAATTCTATAGGTTTTGGTGTTACTCAGGTAGGATCATTAGAGTAACAATTTATGTAGAGAATCATGCAACATTGAGGGTTTTGAGGCCACATCTAGTCTGGGAGCGTAAAAAGGCTCTTAGGCGAACCTGTGCCTATTATAAGGGTTGTAATGGCCAATTATGAATGCTATGTTTGTATGTAGGTTAACTAATGCTGAACACTTCAGGATTGAAAGGGTATCAACAAGCGCAGGACAACGGTCACTGTTCTATAAGGGTCTTCAGCTATACAACTCATTGCCGGATGATGTAAAAGTGGAGACGAATTGGAATTTATTTAAGAAACATACAGTTAACTTTGTTAAGAATAATTTAGTAACGTGAATAAGATGTATGAATTGTAAATTAAAGTATTTCAAATACTAATAAAGAATAATAATAATAATAATAATAACTGATATATGTATATATTTGTAGGTTTTATTTTTTCAAAACTTTGAACATTTAAACTGCTATTTTATAGAACAAATCTGTTTTTGTTTTGCAATCGTTTACCAACACTAACAGCAGCTGTTTTTTGTTATGGTTTTTTATAACCTCAACTATTTTTTTATTTTAAAATAAAAACTAATAAACTTACGTGAATATAATTACTTAAATTACGCTTTTGTAAATAAAATAATGTCTAGAATTATTGTAGATCAATTGACACATCCACAAAAGGTACGCATATTATACAAAACAGTATTGAGGCTACACAGAGGTGTGTATTAAATAATTCCCGTTCAACGGTATGGAAAATTAACATTTTTGATCTTTTAGGTCTGCCGGACGAATTAAGGGAATTAGGAGATAAATATGTAAGGGATGAGTTCCGTAGACATTTAAAATGTACACCTATGGAGGCTCAGCTTTTTATGACCGAGTGGGCGGTGAGTAAACACTGAATTAGCCTTTTAGTAGATTTTATTTGAAATTATTTTTTGTTTAAGAAATATGCTGTGACTATTAGCAAACAATTAGGTTTAAGAGGCAAAGCCCAAGGTACATTAGGCGATGAACTGGATGTTCAAACTGTGGAAATGCTTAAGGATGACCAAGCAGTGCAACTTTATGAATTAATGCTGGCCGCTAGGGGCTTAGACAGTGATGTTATAACCGCAGATGATGTAAAAAACAAATAAATATGTTGTTAAAATGCTTATTTCTTGTTTACTTAAATCATAATTGCCTTAAGCTTTCTTTTCTAGAATTTTATATTCATATTTAATATTATTTTCTTCCTGTATGCCTTTGGGTGTCTCCTCGTCTAATTCAACTTCTACGAAGTCATCGGGTATTTTAGGGAAGAAAGTATCACATTCAAATGAGGCCTGTATTTTAGTTAAATACAAGCGATGACAACGTTGAGAGACCATAGCCTCGGCATAAACTCCGCTACCGCCAACAATCCACACCGTTTCTATTTCTTGTTTTAATTTCTCATTTTCTTCCAACATTTTCATGGCCGACTCCAAATTGGGATATAACAAGACATCATTTGGTAAATCAGAAGGTTTCAAAGTAGTACTTAAGACTATATTTAAGCGTTCAGGCAATGGTCGTTTTGACTCTGGTATGCCAAAGTAAGTTTTACGGCCCATAATGGCTACATTGCGTTTACTAGGATCTCTTACACGTTTCGTTGTACTGCTAAAATATTTAAGTTCTGATCTAGAAAAAAAACGTTAAAACAATTTTAAAGGTATGTTGCACAAAAAAATTAGAAAGGTGTAGTACTTTAATCTCCAGGGCAAATCTCCATTGATGCCAATTCCAAAATTTTCACACACAGCTACAATTAAACTGAATTTTAACATTTTGTTGCCTAGGGATAATATAATAACTTTGTGGAAGACTTTAAGAGCGCCAAAATTTTATGTTTGTAAATGCGTCTTATCTTTTAAGATTTATGAGGAAATTTGCAAATTTTGTTGATCATAAACAAGTTTTGTTATCAGTACAGTAAATATTGTGGTTATCAGTCAATCTTGTTGACCGCCAAAAATGCGACTCTTTCATTAACAGAGTTGTATTTTTACACTGTGCTACGTTCCGATATTAGAAAATGAATTTACTACGGACTTAAGGCGCCCCGACACGATCAAATAAAACCATCAACGTCTTATATGTGTGCGTGTTGTCGTTATATACATATACGTTGTCGGCTGTGATTGATGAAAATCAAAAGATTTTGATTTTTTCATTTGATGAAGTTTTATTTGATCGTCTCCAACTCTGATTGACAAGCATCATATCATTTGCTACGATATCGTCGTAATGAACACATCATCCATGCGCGGATAAACAAACAAATATTTTTTTATTGCGAATAATGTAATAGTAAACAAAGAATTATTTTTTTATTGTGAATATATATTTTATATTTTGTGTGTCTATTTTATTTCTTTTTATATTTTTAAGAAGTTAAATTGTGTATGGTAAACGTTCGTACTATCATTGAGAAATGCAAAGGTGAAAAAAATTATATTAGAATTAATTGCAAAATATCAATGTTTACCAGCGTTGTGGAATTTAAAACTGGAAGAAACAGGAATAGAGAAGAAAAAAGAAAACAATATGAAATTTTCATCCAAAGATTTTTCTTTTTTTTCATATTTTCCTTTTTATCTTAAAAAAAAATTGTACAATATGTTAAAAGCAATAAATAAATCGTCATCCGATAAAGGCATTTTGCGAAGCGCGCACTACAAAATCAAAATGCAAATGATGATTGGCGAATTTATTTGAACGTCTCCTTTCATACGTCAATCACACGACACTCACACTTATGCATTATTTGATGAAATTATTTGATCGTCTCCAGGAGCCTTTAATAAAAGCTGTCCAAAATTTACTGTTATGTAATTAAAATTATATTTCATAATTTACTTTGTAGTTTTCCTACACTTCGCTTTATATGTGTAGACATTTCATGATGATTGAATTTTTAAAAAATTATTTGCTTTCATATACTGGCGGCAATTTTGTGTATGTTATTATTTTGCAGTGATTGTTTTGTTTACAAAATGTTTGTTATATCGCTGCTTATTAAATCGTTAAGAGTTTATGCTTTTTAATTGTGGATTTAAAAAATGTTGGATAATAAGTTAAGTTAATAGTATTTAACGCTTACAGTTGTTTGTTTAATTAATTAATTATATGAAAAAGAGAATTTTGTTAGTAAATGTATTTCTTACACTGTCTTGTGTTTAATGCTGAGATTGCCGGATGAAATTGGGTGAGTTCGAATGAGTGAAGGAATTTAATTTAATTTGTAAAATTTGTTATTGGCCATAGACCAGAGAGTCAATTTCTCTAGAGAACCTATACTACAGTAGTAAAACAACCGTCCTACAAATACATACATACATAATTGGCCATTCCAACCCTTCAGTCAGGATTACGGCCTAGCTTCTCAACACCACTCAAGTTGTGTGTGTTAATTTTATACATGAGTGGCGGGACCTGCAGTTTAAAGTCGACTCCAAAAGACAGATTTTTGGGAAGCTTTTCATGGCAATTTTATTTACTTTCAGAGTTTTTGCCAGAAATCTGCTGAGAGGAAGTCGCCGAAGAAATATTTTTTTTTTCATATTTCGTTTTGCCGTCTGACCGGGGATTTGAACCGTGGCTTCGCGTCTAATAAGCCAACACACTACCTACTAGACTACGGCGACTTCCCTCCTACAAATGAACCATTTTCAATGTGAAACCTTCGATATTAAAAGCTTTAAAAAATGTTCAAAACCTCATACTGAATAAGAGGCTTAGTAACAGCAGTATTGGTTTACAGATGATTGTCTACGTGTACTACGAGTTTCACGAAACTAACCAACACTTTTCATACAGGCAATTAGAGTTTAAAAAGCAGTTTTAGGGAATTAAAAATTATTGCAGCATATAAACAAGTGCCTTCTTAAACTCAGAAGAAGAAACAGATTTTTGTTTAGGGACCCATTAGCAGTCTCATATCATGTTTCACATTGAAATGAATAAGATACGATACCATCGCCTGGCGAAGATTCTGTCTCGAACCTAGGAAGAAAGGATAGTTTTCTATACGCAGAAACACCAAGATACCTAGCTCCTAAGATATTTACACAATTAAACAATAAACCCATTGGGTTATTATTAGCTATTCCTGTAGCGTAAATTTATTACAATCTCTATTTAATTGCTTAATCTACTTTCGTCCAACTAAAATATTTGTTCATAAAATTTATTTCCTATGTTAGACTTCTATGTCAAGTACCAATACATGTTTGAGCACATAAAGGCACATCTTCTCCGGGCTAAGTAATGTCTCATTTATATGCGGTGTCATGTATACCTAACTTAAGTAGTGGAGTAGGTTTCGTGCATCTCTTAATTAAACGTCTTTATGGCACACATAAAATATTTTTATTTAGAAAAGTGATTACCATTAAAAGTTTCACATTACAATTGGGTTTAACGCACTTTTAAATAATATTTTTCTATTGTTTTTAAGGAAGCCAGTATGATTATAAATATATGTATATGTATGTATGTACCTTACCTTCTCCTTAATATCCTTTTTATTATGCTCGTACATTTGCAAATAAAACCAAATCAAAATCTTAAAAACTCTCATAAATATTTTCATTTTTATACGCATGTACTGCTACCACATTCATAGATAAGAAGTAGAATTTTTATGATCATTTAAATTGCTTATCTATGAATTGGTTTACATACAAATATTTGTATATAATATTTTAAATTTATTTATTATATACATGTACATATAGACATTGGTCTAAATATTTTAAGATATGTTTATATATGTAGATCATATTAATCATTTGGTCCTTCGAGTAGCCAATATGTTTCCATTTCACCTTTACCTTTGACCTTAACAAAACCTCTTGATTCAACTTTATAACCAATCTCGCGTACTTTTGCGGCGGTATAGTTGGACAATTGTATTTTATACGGTTCACTTGTACTTTCCATACGAGAAGCTGTATTAACCGTATCACCAAAGAGACAATATCTCGGAACTTTTAGTCCTACCACACCTGCTACAACTGGTCCCGAATTGATACCGATACGTATGGATAGGCCCGGAATTTGTAAAGCCTTAACTTTTTTGATTAAACGCAAAGCCAAATCACATGCATGTTCAGCATGTAGCGGATTAATATCAGGAGCTCCCGACACGGCCATATAAACCATACCTACGGTCTCTACTTTATAGACAAAAGGTGAAATTATTTCCTCATCAAAGGCTGAAAAAACTTTATTTAGTGTGGTTACAGCGTCCATGGCATCTTTCAGGTTACTGGCATCGCCACTGTAAATATTCATAACCTCCACAAAAATAACAGAGACTTCTTCAAACGTCTGACAGGTAGCCTCCTCACCGTTGCGCATACGTTCTGCTATTGGTCTCGGAATCATGGAGTATAACAGTTCGTCACCTTGCTTCTTCCAGGAATCTGCCAAATCTAAAGATTTTTCCAATTCATCAGATCTTTGTTCCTCCTTTTCAAACATAATTTCCAATTTCGAACAATGCTGCCAGCCAGCCATTACCAATTCTCGACTCAAGCCATGAGGATTTAAATCATTTAAATATAAACCTATGGCGTGTAACTCATCTAGATTTTCTATTAGTGGACTGCACAGAAATATCAAAGAATCCATATCCTTAAGATAAAACATTTGTCCCTTTAATAGAATTGCTTTATTGCCCTGTGATATTTTTCTCTGGCCCGTGGCAGGATCGATATCATCCTCCTCTTCAATGCATTCTTCGGAATAAGACAACTCATCGTCTTCGGCTTCAGCATTCTTATTTATAGTCTTCTTATAGACAACTTTACCTCTACCCGTACGCAGCAATTCAAACTCAAAAAGCACTGTGCGCATTTGTATCAAAGTATTCCAATCGACTTTAATGTCTCTAGGCCGCCGGCAAGCAAACAACTCCACAAGTGGAGACCCTATAAAGTCTTTAGGATTTTTTCCGGGATTGTGTAAAATCCAAGTTTCGAAAATTTTCTCCCCAGCATGCGTAATCAGCATCTTACGATCTAATATCAGTGTAAAGGGGAATAAATCCAAAAATACGGTCATATTAACAGCGGGCAGCCTTAATTGTGATGGATGAGCCATTACATTAACGCGTTTGGCCATGTATTCTCGATTATCGAAATCCAAACGATATTTCACTATAACCGTTAAGGGTACATCCGATAATTTAATTGGTCCCGTTGTACCGCCCGCTATATCATTTTGTGATTCAATCACATACGCTTTGATTTTCAAATTATAAAACTCCTCCGCTACTTCGGTCATTTGGCCGATTAAATATTTTGACATGCCAGTACGTCCACTGCGATATATAATAACCGCTCCTTCATTGTCCGTATGGGCCAATTGCATAGAAGGTGACTTCATTTTCGGATATGTAAAACGCATTTGTATATGTATATTATCAATGGACTGTAAGAAGTCACAGAAATATCTTCCAGTTGATCGTATCATTCGATCGTAACCGAAATTACTAAAGAAGCGCACAAAACATTTGCCAAAGAAGTTCATAAAATGATCGAATGTCTGGCCGGTTACGGCGGCCAAAGCAGCTGCAAAATCGGGCATTAGTTTGTCGGGATAAATTTGATGAGTCTTGAAAGTGCTGTATTTACAGTCAACAATTTGACAAACTTGCTTCCAAATATCGTGACCATACTCCTTTTGCACATAGAAGGCTACACTCTCATACAACATGCCGTACATGATGAACGATGATGGTGGTGGTGGTTTATGTAGTGCTAAAAAGGTGAAGAAGGTTGGTATCAAACACGACTAAAGTTGTGGAAATTCTGTAAAGAAACATAAACACATAAATCATATATGGAAATAAAAGACAGTGGAATTATAATAACTTTCGAAACTTCTTTAAGGAATGAAATACTTAGTAACTAGAGGGAGAGTGATTTCGCTGGTTACTGACCGGACCGTGTCAAAGGGTACCTAATACCTAACAGAGGAATCTCAGACAAGATGCTTTCGGTAAGTATGAGCTTAGACGCTTGCAGTCTCTATGAGACCAAAGTCAGCCGGTTTGAAAGTCACACAGACAGAGATAGACTTTACCACATTGGCGAATTTGTTGCAACTCCAATTAAGTTTGTCTAAAATTTCATTAGAGACTTAGAATTTATTAAAGGCTTTAGGCAGGTTAATGTAATAGATCTTCTTTGGTTGTAGGCTTCGAGTAAAATTATTTCTCGACTAGTAGCATTGGCATTATGTCTGAAGGCAAAACATCTTTCCTTACAATAGCAGGTTCAGATTGCCAAGAAACTTAAATATATTGCTCTGGATCTATGGAATAACGATGTACATTATTTCATTTCATAACTACACTACAAAAATTTACTACACATAAATTTATCGGTCCGCACACTTTAAAAGGTAGCCAAGTAGTCTGTAAGCAATAAATTATATATGTAGGTAATGTATTGAATTCAAGTGTTTAAAGCCCACTGTGTTAGACATTATGCGAACAGAATACATATAATTTATGTTGTTGCTGTGTGTGTCTGATTGCGTAGGTGTAATTACATAGAAAATCAAATTTGCTATGCTTTCAGCATGACTTTAAAAAGACAATGCAAGCGACTACGAGTATACGTAACGTAAAGAATAACAGAAAGCGTAAATTTGATTTATGCCCTGATTGCCTTTAGCAACATAACAATACTCGTAATATTAAATATTTAATAGGAATGTAGTGGAAAAACTCCTCTTGTGTGCTTGGCAACATAAATACAGGAATTTTCAATGATTTCCTTTTATAGTCCCTTTTACCAGGTTACTTTTTTCGATTTCAAACTACTTAATTTAGTTTTTCTTTTTTGGTTTTGTCTTTTAAGATATGCCTTCACATAAAAGGCTTTCTACAGATTCAAAAGAATGTTTTTTTTAACAAAGATTACAACTAAATATTGGCTCAAAAAGTTAAAAAAAGCAAGAAAGAAAATTCTATATAAGGTGAAGTAAAAAGAAATCCATTACAAGCAATCTAGGTAGCCACAGATGTGAATAGTGTTTATGGATCAAACAAGTTCGCTGGATGAGTCCCATACCAGTTAAATGGGAAGAAGCCTCATGGATGTAATTCCTAAATAGGAATCTCTGCTGAATTGTGATAAAATCCAGCCAAAATTGTGTCTCTAACGACAGTGACTAGCTAAAACGAACGTAGCGAATAGCGATGACTTATGGTCAACCTAAACTAGCGATCACGAAGGACTCTTTATGTGTTTCTTAGAAATCGTAAGTATATTGGCAACTCTATAATATTCTTCCCTATAACTCAACTTTTACTTCATTCTCATCCTCTTCCACAGTATCACATCTACGACGGTGTTCGTTAAACTGTAGTCTAATCTGCCAGGAAGAGTGAGTCTAGATATACCTCCTACTGTCAGTCAACTACATACACTACATTCATAATTGGCCATTACAAACCCTTCAGTCAGGATTTCGGCCTAGCTTCTCACATCACTCATGTTGTGTGCGTTAATTTTAGACTTGAGTGGCGGGACCTACAGTTTAACGTCGACTCCGAACGATAGTCGTCAGCTGTGAATGAACTAGAGCCCCTAATATCATATTTGGACCAAGTAAGTGCCGAGATTCTATAGAATTCAATGACTCACCATTTGCAATTTTTCTAAGTAATAATCGTAAATAGGTCAGATATTTCACAGATCAGTTCGTCTATCTATTTCCATTTCTATTATAATCCAAACCATTCTGAAAAAAGGGCGGAAAAAATTCAATTCATTCTTACACTCGTGAGACCGATTGTCAAGAATAGTCGCAAAGTCCTCAGTGCTCACGCTCTTCGAATAAATTGATGGAATTGCTCTCAATTTGATTACTTGCGTTTCCTTTAGTAAGTTTGCCTAAGACTAGCTACTACTTGGTAATCAAACCAATTCCATTCTTTGGGTAAAAGGAATCATTAGATCAGGTTAAAGCGCATTGTGAGGATAATGGCGAAAATGTAAGACGAGGAAAAGAGATCACGAAACATCTTCTCTTTAATCGTTTATTTTAAGTCGGTTGCCAATTAACCCATTACCACAACAATGCCAGACCACACATATCGATGATGACTCGCCTTAAACTTGATAGGAAGGTTCAATTTTTTTTTTGTTAATAGCAAGTTGTTTTGTTAGTAGAAAGTTTGACACAAAATTGTTCAGTTTCTTTCCACACTAGAGACAACCGATTCTATGTGAGACAAAACCTTCAATTCCTTAAAATATAATGAATTTCTTTTTACCACACCTTAGCGTAACCCACGTTAAATATTGTATTTCACTCACGTACACTCTCTCACACTTTCGTGCGTTTTTTTGTGCTTCAATACACACTAACCCTACAGCTACAGGTGTTTAAGTGTTTTACGATTAGTAGTTTCAATTTCCTTTAAGGATTTCCTTGAAATGGTCCTTTATTTTTCTCAATTTCAAGAGTGTCTCTTTTTTCTTTTGCATGGTTTAGCAATTCGTCAAATGTCTTCTGTTTATTCTCAAAAGCATTTATTTTAAATGATGTTTTACGCTCGTATTTGTTTTTAAATTAAAATCTTGCTGGTAGTATTTGTTGTTGTTATATTTCTTATGCTTTTCTTTGCTTCCAATTGAAAAAACTGTCAAAAACATTTGGATCTGGTATGATAAATTACATCTGCCGTTAATTTCTCATTCTGCTGAGTATGTTTTATTTTGTTTTTAATATATTTAACCCCCCACCCATTTAAAAAACAAAAAAAAAAGCAAAAGTATTCTAAAAGTTTTCATTGTATTTACCAAAACATGTTATTTTTATCTTGTTGTGTGAGTTGATTTGATTTGGTTTTTTTTTGTTTTGTTTTGAATTTTTAAATTTAAATATACATTTATTTAGTCTTTTTCTTCCCAAACAATTTTTATGTTTTCTTCCTTGCTTATCTCCATACTTATTAGAACCAGAACCAGATGCGTTGGAATATATTTATTCACTGACAGTTTCTTGTTTACTGCCGAAATAATATTTGAAACAAATGGGCTTATGGTGTGTGTGCTTAGAAAATCTGTGTTAACTTTGTAAGTGATTGAGTCAATTCAGACGAGCACATTTTTTAGTCGCACAATTTTTGTTCTTTTCAATTTACACGGGATGAATATTCGTTTGGCAACAAATGTATACGTATACAGAGCTTTGTATGGATTAGTGTTTTTGCATTCATTTGATGTTTAGCTGATTTTTAAAAATGTGCATGCTGGTGATGCGGGGTTGTAGCTGGTGGAAACTTTACGCACCGAAAAACCATTCTCTTCACCCCTCTTGCCTATAAACTATCATTTTACGCCAGCACAATTGTGCTTGTGTGAATTGGCTCAATGAGTGAGTCAGTATGTGTGTATCTATGTGTGTAAAAATGACGATTATGTATGTGTGTGTGTGTGTATTATAATTTCTTGGCTCATTTTTGGCATTAATGTACATATCTTAAGAGAATATCAACAGCCGTTTGTATTTTATGCGTGTTTGTTTCATAGCGGGTAATGTATGCTCCGTTCCATAGTACAGTGCTAGATAAAAGTAAATAAAAATTGACCCACGTAAGATAATGCAGGTTATAAAATTAAGTTACCTTAATTTTTAAAATTAAATTAAAATTTTAAGAACACTTATTTTTGGATTCTACTCCAGAAAGCTATACAAGTTATAATTATGTGGCGTATAGTAGTATTGTACCCATACATAGTGTAGAGTAGTGTTCAAATCCAGCATGTCACAATAACATTAAGAAATAATATCTTTAAGACTTGCTGGAAAATCTTGGGTGTGCAGCTCTAGAATTATACATTGGATGTATACTAGGATGGTCACGCCAATTGCAAATTATGGGGCGACTGTTTACGCTAGGCAGAACAAATTTGAGAACAGACCAGAGAGGGAGAGAGTTGGATAAGACACAAAGGCATAATCGTGACTACGACAGATAGTGAGACGGAATACATGGGGATCATTTCAGATCGTCTTCGCATCGTCTCAAGCTCAATATGTAGGTATTGTAGACTCAAAGAATGCTACAGAATAGGGATCGCCTCAAGCTCCATATGTACATTATGTGATGTGTTCACCAGAACACATAATTAGAGGCTACATACATACATAATTGGCCATTACAACCCTTCAGTCAGGATTACGGCCTAGCTTCTCAACACCACTCATGTTGTGTGTGTTAATTTTATGCATGAGTGGCGTGAAACTTTTCATGGCAATTTTATTTACTCTCAGAGTTTTTGCCAGAAATCTGCTGAGAGGAAGTCGCCGAAGAAATACTTTTTGTATTTTGTTTTGATGTCTGGCCTGGGGCTCGAACCCTGGCTTTTCGTCTAATAAGCCAACACACTACCTACTAGACTACGGCGTAAATGCCTCTCTGAAGGAAATTTCTGGGTGTGTATTAAATACTAGGCTAGAGACACTCAGATTGATTTACTTATTCCATACTTTACCGTTATTCCTTTATAATACGTAACATTCAAAAGGTCAAACGCATTTTGAAAACATAAAATTGCGTTTAAATCATTAAGTTTTAAGAATTTATCGAGATTCTTGTTTACTGAAGTAATTACAGGTGAAATAGGACGTTTTTTGCAAGTTTATTTAATAAAATTCGAATATTGCGTGCATGTTTTTAATAGTCACTTGTATTATGATATAATTTCATTCCTTTTTTATACGATTGATGACGTACTTTTAAAAGTAAAATTTATTAACTTCTGTAAACATGAAATTTGTTGTTAATTTAGTTAAAATAGAATTCTTGTTTTAATTAAAAAGAAAAAAAAAAAGAGGTTTTCTAAGTTGAAAAGTAATTAGAAGAAGAGTATCGTGATAGTAATCATATACATACGAAATTAAATGGAATAATAAGCAATAAGGATAAGCCATAGGCATTTCAGATGGTTCAGTGTTCTCAATTTTCAACGATCAGTTGCCGAGTTTGTTCACAATCGACGACGTAAGCCATAGCGTGATAGGTTCGCAGGACTGTTTAGCGTCGGTTCGTAACTACCGTGGACGAATCTTACAGCCAACACAACATATCATTGACCAGCAGTAAAAAGAGTTCATTTCTCGAGCTGGGTCGAGAATAGACCCCAAAATGTTCGTAGCTTGCGGATATCTTCTAAGCGTAGGTTTACGCTGTCGAAAGATATTGCCAAATCAATTTGAACTTTAAGTACAAAGAACGAGAACACGGCTCATATGCATGAGCTGAATCAGCTAGCCGGGGGAAATAAGATCACCATCTGCTAGATCCCAGGTCATGGTCAGGACAATACATCATCGAGCAGCAGTCAAAATAGTTTGTTTCTCGGGTTGAATCGACACCAAAGAAGCCTAATGTTATGTCAACTCATTGATTTGATTTTATGAGTACATATTTGAGAAAAACCATCGTATTTATTCAAGAAAAAATTTTTTTTGTCCATTACTATTTTTTTTATTGATCACAACAGATCAGACTTCCTGATGAGAATTTGCGCACTAGCTGAGTAGCACATTACCTAATAGATTTTCGGGGTATCCAAATAATTTTTTTTATCTGAAAGTTTATGCTACATTCATATGTTTTGTAATTTATATCATTATGCATTGTCATTTGATAATGGATAATGGGGATGTATTTTTTTAATTTGCTTTTAGTTTATTAATATTTTTATTTTTTTATTTTTCTACTTTTTATTTTTAAAGATTTTGTTTAACACAAAAACACACTTTTTTTATTTCCATTCAAATTGTTACTTCACTTCGGTCAGTTAGTGTAGTAATATTTTTATTGCTTACTGTATACTACATTTATAAATATATGTATATGGCATGCTGGCTTAATATATTTTGTTTTTGTTATTTGCGCAAGTTTAAATATTTTTTGATACACACAAACATTGCTCTTTATTATATTTTATGCTATTTTTTTAATATTACCGTTATTTAATTTTTACTTTTGCCTTTACGTGCTCCCGTACTCAGTTTACTTCGTAATGTATGCTTTGCTTTCCCGTTAACGAATGATACTCGAAATACTTTGTTGTTTGCCTTTTATAGTCAGCTCCTCTGGTGTTCAGTGTTTGGTGCTCTGTGTTCTGGGTTTAAGTAAAGCTGTCTAGAGCAGTTAAAAGTCATGTTAAATTTATGTGCGTGATGTGTCGTCGCTCTGTTGTCCTTTGAGTTTTGCAATATTTTCCTTATTGTTATTTGTATATGTTTTCCTTGTATCTCGTCTTTTTTTTGCTCTTTTGTTTTTTCTTTGTGTATTGTTTTTGTTTTATTGTACGAGTATGTGTGCGAGAATATTTGTAACATATTTAACGTTAATTTTATTTGTTTGCTTAAGTGTTGAGTAAGTTAACAGCAGATATTACATTATGTATGTACTTGCGTTGTATTTGAAAACCAATTGATTAAGTTAAAGCGAATATATTGCCATTATATGTGAAAGCGTTTCGTGCTCTATGCTATGACACGTTATGGATAAATTACCACTAGACTGTGTTAGGAAGTTTGAAATTCAAAATGTTTCTTCAATTGTTTAAGGAGACAACAATTACAAGCCGACTTTTAAAGTGTCTAAAATTTCTCACAAACACACATTTATGAAATATATGTCGTGTATAATAATTTTAATTTTGGTTAGTGTTAAGGCTTTATTAATATAAAGCTTTAAAGAACAGGTATTATAAGTTTTTTGTTTGCGAATTGAAATTAATTTAAAAATTTTTCGTGAAGAAGGGCATTCCACAAATGATTATGTTATTTTGATCGACTTAAATTTCGTCCTATGAACTTAAGACTTTCTTTATAGGATACAAATTATTAAGTACTTCCTATATTTAAATTTAAATAAAACAAAGTACATGTGAGATATCATGAGATATCACCGAAATTTTTAATTCTTTTGAAAGACCTATTGATGCCATTCTAGGTGGATTATAACTTCGTTGAAATATCCGCCGCGGTTTCTTTGGTTGTAGGACATCTGAAATGTCTTATTTTCTAAGGCTCTGGCACATAAATCAGACTGAATTTGACCGATTGGGTTTATTCGCATACACCTGCGACTTAAGCGAAAGTCTATCGCAGTCAAATCTCGCTGGCCTGTTGACATCAAAATCTTGTGAGTAGACCATGCCCGGAAATCGCTGGTGCAGGATATCCAATGTGACAAGAGCTGTGTGGAACGTAGTATCTATTAGGCTGGCCGACGTCGTTCTCAAAAAAATAGGGACCGATGACGCCACCAGCCTAAAATCCACACAAACCAGTGAGTTTTTCGAAATGTATTGAACGCTTTTGGGAAGCTAGGCCGTAATCCTGACTGAAGGGTTGTAATGGCCAATTATGTATGTATGTATTGAACGCTTTTGGACCTCATGTGAATTAGTATCGTATGAAATTCGGCAATTTTGTTTGTTCACGTAGCTATTCATTCAGAAATAGGAGTTATCGTTGACGATGATTTTCCGATTTTTTTTGGTGCGCTAGGTTGGCCGAACAGAACGCCTATTTTGTTAAATCCATTTTATTATTTTATTTATACGTGTTGTTTAATGCTGTATACGTACAAGGTGAAGCGAATCGAATGTATGGTTCCTGATGCTATGGTTAACCATGAGTTAAGGATTCGCATTCCACAGAGAATCTTGTGGAACGGTGGGTATACTAATGCTGGGGTTTTTTGCGAGGAGTTTGGGACTGGAGCCGCATTGGATGACAGCTGCAGTGTTTTTCAGGCTTACATATAAGCTCTTAAGGGCATCCTAACGTGATTTTCATTGACAGTCAAGCGATCCTGTGGGCAAGTTGAGCGTGTAAGGAGACTGTAAGAACTTCATAGGATATTTAGTACCTGGTTTCTGGCTGATATGGTTGTTCTGCCTACAATCTGTTGCTTCCTATATGGACTTATCAGAAGATGGCTTCTTGAGAGTGAGCAGAGGTGCTGTCAAAGAATGATAGATCGGCTTGTTACCTATCTAGGAGTCTTAGACAGTTTATCTTTAGATGATGGGAAACTGAAATTTCAGCGCAAATTCATAAAAAAAGTTTTGCGAATTTAAAATATATGCAGACTAAATTGTTTTTAATTAACTTCAAGAGAACTTCAGATGTGGCAAAGTAATTCAGCTCTTATTCATAAGCTACTTATTCCCCATGCCCCAATTATGGATTTATGTAGATGTCACAGTTGTACAAATTATAATATTTCATTCTTATGACAAAATTTGATATCTTGTTCTGTCTTAAGTATATTTAAATATATTGTGTTCTGTACATACAATTTAACTTGTGAATAGTTATGTTTATGTGTGTTTCATTTCATAATCTCATGTCACTTATTTTCTACATCAAGCACACTAAAGTTAAATCCTATTATCATACTAATATCTTATATGACACACACATGTCTTATACACACACATATTGTGAAGGATATAGTAATATATCGCATATGAAATACGAAACTTTGTAGAAAAGTTAATTTCTTTGTTTTTGTTTTACTTTCTTGTATAAAATTAAGATGATAGTTTGAAATTTTGAAAGATATACAAATCTTTCTTACATTTTAGATGCCTTTTAAATATTTTAAAGCACTAGAAGACATTTATAATAAAATCAAACTACATTATTAAACAAAATAATTGAAAAAGCAATGCCCCCAAGCACAAGAAAACAATTTTCAATTCTTTTTTGTTTTAAGGATAATTATTAAGCAACTTGTTATCCTTAAAAAAGAGTCCTTTATACAAAGGCATAGTAGCTAAAACGACCACTATAATACTTATTGTAATTAAATTTATCGTTTTCCCCTTTATAAACTGTTACAAATGGGTTCTTTAACCGAACCATGGACATTTTCCCAATTTCAATGCAATGTTAGACATTAATAACACTGAACGTGAAACAATAACATGAAATACTATACAAAAGGTTTAACGTTGAAGGGGTGTTATATACATACATATCCACATGCCCTTTAATATTGCGTGTTGTGCTAAATGTTCATTTAAGTTTTGTTAATAGATAAGAAGAGATAGCAACAAACTTAGATAAAATAAAACGTCATATTGTTGTATATTATTTGACAAATGCTTAATCGAATGTAATAACCGCACTATATATTATTAAATACATAAACATTATAGCATGGTGTGAATAATGAATGCCAAGCTATGGTTTTTAATTATTTAATTGGTAAAATAGTGCAAGTAAATGTGTAATTTGTAGCAAAAAAAAATATACATATAACAAATAGGACCATTAATGTAGTTTGCTAAATATCATAAACTATTTTGTTATTTCAAAAACTAAATTTATTTTTATTCGAATTCTTTTTTTGAAAATTTTTTATTTTTATTGATTCCATTATACAATTTAGAAAACCTTACTTCTTTTCTAGGCCAACCTTATTAAATAGTTTATCTTTAGCAATTTGTGCCATTAAACCGTGGATTAATTCAATTGATGCGCGACTGCAATCCCGTGTGGCCTTTGTTAATTTATCCTCAGTACGCTTTTCGTTTACATCACCGCCAGATATTAAAAATGTGCCTCTACCCAAGCTGGACTCACTCTGCTCTAATTTCTCTGATAAATCAAATATCTGACCAGTGGTATAGTCGGTATTGGTTAGAAGACCTGAACTGCCCAGAGTGTTGACCCAATATTTATTCCACAATGAATCTAAAAGTTTGCGGTCCAATGCCGATTTAAAGTAACTTACTTCCAAGGGATAGTATTGTTTGCAGTGAACACCAAAATCTTCGATTTTATTCAAGGGTATAGTTTGATACTCGGACGGCTCTTCGTTGGGTGCCTTGTAACCCTTGGGATAGGTACGGAAAGCACCTAAACACACTTTGCCCGCAGAAACAGTGCGTACGGGATCTACCACAATAGCTACAAATGGTTCTTGATAGTTTTGATTCAGCATCTGAGTTGAAACATCTATGCCCGATAGCCAACAACCGTAGCCAGGGTGACTGTGATACCAGCCAATGGCGTTTTCTAAACGCCCCACCTCCTTAGCGGAATCAATATAGGCCGACATATATTCATAGGCCTGCGACTGGGCATTAACACGAGTTTCAGTGCCTTCGACTGGCAAAGCAAATGCGTCCATTACAATCTGTAGAGACGGAGTTGTATTATTAAAAATATTGATTTAAATAAAGAGCTTTCAACAAGTGGCATGTCGATGTTATTGGAAAATATAATAAAAAGTTTCATTCCTGTCAAACACTGGCTGTAGTTCCAGAACTATGAAAGCTTAATAAGCTTCAAAACATGTTGCAGGTTCAGAATACTTTCTATCGATGTGCGTAAGACAATTTTTCTTCTCTTGGACTTAGCTATTGTTTCCTTCAGCTGCCCAGTTAGATACGATATAGAAGTTTGGCTTAATCACTTCTAATTAGAACTTCAATTAGGAACACTTTACAAAAAAAAAAAAAAAAAAAAAAAACAAACCTAACAGAAGCCACTAAAGCAAAATGGCCAATAAATCGACACACCCTCATTAGGAAACTCCTTACATATATTGATATTTCTTCCGCAACTTACCATTGTATTATCTTCTACTTTGCCCAAAAGCAAACCCATAATTTCTAATGTACCGCCTGAACGTGCATGCATTACCATTTTCAACAATGATAAAGCCGATATCTTGATGTCCTTAAAATAATGCGGATCCTTCTCCCAGGGTTTCGCGTCTAGGATTTGTCTTTGTTGCTCGGCATCATAACGAAATATTTCATCACAAGAGGGCAAAGTTTTTATATTATTTTCCAACTCCCAAGATTTACGTGCTGCATCTGTATCCATTTTTTTTAATAAAAGTTGATTCTTTTTTTTAATTTTTAATCAAATAATAACAAAGAAATCGCAAGCAATTGTTTATGCTGAAAATTTTCCGGTAAATATTTAATGATTTATTGAACAGCTGTTCAACTGTGTTGTGCAAACATTGTTCGCAAAGCAGGTAATTTTTGCGCCAGAAATTTGGCAGTACTTAGAACTGGAAGTTTTGTGGTGAGATATTACTTGTCAGTGAATGTTTTTAAGAACAAGCATATATACAAAGAGTTGCATTTGTCATAATTGCTTGGAGAAATTCTATAACAAATAAATACGTGTTTAATTAAACAAAAGTAAGTAAATTATTTTTATTTAATAATACTAAATTTATGTAATAAATTGTGGTTAATTTGTTAAGTTTTTCCTTAAAATATATTTTTCAATGTCTGTTAAATACAACGCTGTCTATTTAAATATTTCAAACGAACAAAATATAAAGCAACATTGTAAAACACTAACAACAACAACAACTCCAGCAACAACATATAAAATTACAAACGAGAGGTTTTTATTATTGGCGAGAGCGCGTCCCTTTTCGTTCGCTTGAATTTTGTGTCCAGAAAAATAAAGGAAACGCAAAAAGAAAAAATTCCAGTACAGAAAAAAGAAATAAATTTAACATTTTAATACTTGAAATAAACATAATTACGGATCTTGAACGATAAAAGTGAAGTTCTGAAAAGATTACACTAAATTGACTGGAATACAGATACCGCAAATTATTCCATTACATATTTTCACAAAAACTCGAAAACTTTCTATACCCAGTGAATTTATTTATTTTTTCCCCTTCATTGACGGCTTCCTTTTTCAAATGTGAAAATGAAGAAATACAATTGACTTTTATAAAAATGTAATTTAAAATATATAAAAACAAACAATAGGAGATGAAAGGGGAAATATAAGAAAACAGGAAAAATAAGAAAATAAATTAAACATATAAAACTAACATTTAAAACCGTATTCTATCAAACTGGGCAATAGGAAAAGGTGTGAAAAATAAAACAAGGATAAAAAAAAGAGAGCGAGCGAGAGAGAGAGATAAAAACAGCAATTATTTATGCCGCCTTACAAATGGTCGAAAGAGGTAATTTTTGCTAAAACAATCATATAACACCATCGTCACCAGGATGTCATTGGAAGGCGCAAAATTGATTTGCCTCGATGAAGCCGGCAATCATAGTGAGATTGTTATGGCCAAAGGCCGAAAATTTACATTGGGTTATTATGTGAATTGTGATTACGTTTTGGTCGATCAACGGGCCAAGGGTGTTCATTGTGAAATAGAATGTGATGCATTTGGCAGAGTGAGTATTTTTGTTTGTTATTGACTTCAATTACTGTTTTAGGTTTTCGATATGTATACACAATAACTTATTATTTTTCTTCGTTATATAGGTAACCATACGTAATTTATCGCCCGATAAACCCATTTTAGTTAATGGTTCTACTGTCGAAGTCAAACGTTTCTTATTGAACAATTCAAAATTGTTAATATTGGACAAAGAATATTTGTGGTCATTTCCAAAGAGTTCTAGCAATGAATTTGAGAATATAGCTAGCGAGGATGCGTCTACACCTCAAAAACAAATTGGCATACCAGAGCAGCCACCAAATTCTTGCCCTGACTTTAAGGTGAGTACTATATACTATTTCGAAATTGATTTAAATGCCTATGAGGGGATTTCTAGTAGGATAACAGTTATTTTACTTGCCATAGTTAGAACAATGACATTCGGGTTGATATCGCCCATTTTGTTTGAATCTTTTTCGGTAATGTGATGGCATTTGCATTATGCTTTCTAATAGGTTCCTTTGACTCCATTGGCAAATAAATGGAATGAAGGAATATTTTTGTTTATCATGCCATAATCAAACGCTTCTGAAATATGTTGATATTGGTGCGACAGAGAAACTGTTGACAAATTGATATTTGTTCCATAAGGTTTTTTTTTACATACATAGGTCTCGCACATCAGTTTTTTATACACTGTTTAGTTTCTTAGCAATCAAAGCAACCCTTATGTGAGCATTAGGGTATTAAGTTGTCACAAGAGTATCACAATTTCATATGCCTGTTTCTGTTCGCCGCATCATTATTTTTCAGAAAAATTTCAAAGAAGTGTTTTTAATAGAAATCCCGCCTTTCTAACGCAATCCGTACAATAGTAATTACAGAACCTAAATGAACTGTTATGAGCGTCGAATAATTCTAAATTTTTAGACATTAAAACACATTCCACGAAATATGTATTTCATTCTATTTCATTCTAATAAGAAATATTGAATTATTTTTTCTTTTAATTTTCCTTTTAGAGCATTTTCTTAAACTACAGATAGGCTAATTATCCTACTTAAAACATATTATTCTTTATTTCATCATCATTATAGAAAAATCGCTTTAATGCGATAAATAATTAAAATATAAAATTTTTAAATCAATAATTTATTAAATTTATTACCATATAGTCAACATTCTAGCCTAAATTGGCAAAAGGTTGGTAATTACAGAAGCATCTTCCCCCAATATTCAATTTTAAAAATTAGATTTAATTTGTTCTTTTCGCCATTAATACGTAGTTTCATTAGGTTAATTCTGTTTGATTAGAAAGTGTTCACAAGAAATCAGAGGATAAATTTAGTATTATTTTTTATTTTGAGGACAATCTACTTAGCAAACTGTTTTATTTTTCAGCTTCATCGCGAATTACCCAAAAGATTTACAGTACACAAGTAAGTATTATAGTATTTTTATTGGTTTATTTAACTAATTACAAATTCAAGGCATATTATGATCTAAAACACGAACCCCAGCCTGAGATTCTAATTGTTGAAGAGAAAAATTATGTACATATTTATTTTGATGAAATTCTTTCTGCATATTGCTATAACCTTTAAAGATATATCGCTATTATATTATGACACTAATTGACATTCGAACGTCATGTACGTAAATACTGTTTTTCAAAAATTACCAAAAAAAAAAAGAAGAAGGCGTTGGAATCGACACTTGAATGAGACTAGATATAGCACACAAATTAGATATAGCACACCGCTTAGTAGCTTATGATAAAGGGATTCAACCTTAAATAACTATCATGCCAGTTGTGTTTGGTGGAATTAACAGAGAATTAACTTCTTTAAGTTGCTCCCATATGTAACATACTTTGAATATCCAAGAGCTTATTTACGATTAGTTGAGGTTATTTTGCATCCTCGTTATGCAATTATACAGACCGAAAGACATAGTAGTTACCACCTGTAAGATGTCGATTGTTACATCCTTTTGCCAATAGACAAGGTGAGCAGAAACCAACATCTGCTTTACAATTTATGTTTGATAGGATAAGCAGATCGATCTGCTATTTTTTATTTGTTAAGAAATACTCTCATTTAATTATAAAAAAACCTCTTAAACTTTATTTTTTTATCTCAAAAAGTTTTGCATATTGTATACAATCGGATGAAGAGGGAAATATATCATCGGACACGAATAATGAAACTACCACAGAGGAAATATTATCCCGAGAGAAAGAAACCTCATCAGAAGAGAATAAAAATTCAGAAGAAAACATTCAAAATACAACAGAAAACAGAGAGGAGGCGGATACTGGTCAAAAAAGAAGCATTACACCAGAGCCTAAAAAAGAGAATGATAATAGTACATCTACCCTATTGGAAACACCTAAAATGAACTTAATCAATTGTACAAACGATAAAGAAAACAAAAGTACACAAAAGAAAAATAAACAGTTGCTAACAATGTGTCATCTGTCGGATGTCGTAATAACGTCATTTTCACCTCGTGAAACGGGAGTGAGAATTGAGAAATCATTTGCAACTATAATAAAGCCAAAAGTGCTGGTCACTAAGCCGCCAACAACGCCGAAAAGTGTTTATAGCACGCCCAAGGGTGAAATGAATGAAATTGCTAAAGACAGTTCCAGAAATTTAATAAGCTTTCACACACCCTCAACATCGCAAACAGGAGCTGTAAATGCTTTTGCTTCCTCAACTGCCTCAAAAGTACTTAAAAATTCCTCCATGCATTTAATTGATTTAACAACACCGAATAAGTTAAGACCTGCTAGCCCTTACTTGAAATCAGCCCTAAAGGCGGCTTCTATTAAGAAAAATCTTACACAATCTGTTCAAAGTAAATTGATATCTGAAGAAGTAGTAAATGTAAGTGGACTTCCTTCAACACCTGCAATAAATGAGACTCCAAGTTCAATTATAAGTGTTAGTTCTATTGATACACCAAGTGTGATTGAAGTTACAAGTGACGCTTCCAATATAGGTATAACACCGACGTCTGGACTAACTACACCGAAACATCTCCTATCCAAAAATACTGGAGTTAGTACACCAAAGAGAACGCCTCAATCTTTAATGAAGCGAGCTCTTTTGACAAGTGCCAAGAAACAAACCACAACGCTACAAACTAATATGGTTACGCCGCGTCGAGATTCTTTAAATCGTATACCGTTGCGCAGTGCTTTATTGCGAACACCTATAACTCCTCAAAATACAACCGCTGATAAAAGCACTTCCCAACTATCTAGACGACTAAGTATGAGCACTCCAACTCGAAAAAATGCTGCAACACGAAATCTGTTGGATAACTCGCCTTCAACAAGTAGAACATCAATAGCTTCATCACGTTCAACAACACGTCGATCATCTCTTAATCATATTTCAGCGCTTAGGGATGTGCCAACATCGACGCCAATGGCAGATTCTAGTAATAAAGCGGGAGTACGAACTCGTGCTGCCTGTAAAACGTCACCTTTGCATAAAATACGTAAATCTGTTAGCGGTATACCGTTATCTTCTCACATATCCAAATCACGTAGAACAATTGTACTGCCCGCTTCTACATCTAAATTAACATCTTTAAAAGACAAATCTCCGCAACAAGTTATGAGTAATCGTCTCGTTAACCGTGCAAGAAAATCGTTAGGCATTTCACCTATAACACGAACCAACACTCCAGCTGCACGAAAAACGCTTGAAACTCGAAAGCCAGTGCTGTTTGATGATAAGAATTCAGTTGATCGTTGTGAGGAAGACGATTTAAGCCGAACATATATTATTGAATCTGATGAAGATGACAATGTAAAGGATAAGACCGAGAAAGATAAACCAAAAGATGCTACATTTTCACCGGTCAAAGATAACACGATTAATATAGTAACTACATCAACAAGGGAGTGTACAACTGTATCTCAGCGAGAACAACAGGGTGCTTTAGAAATCCCTCTAGATGTAGAAGAGGTATCAAACATATCTAAGAATCAAAATCCGTCGAATGAACCAAATGTAATCGACGAAAGAGATATTGGAAAGAAGTTGGACGAAGACATAGTTCAAGCAGACGTCTTTAAAGATATTCCGGATGATGCTATTGATAAAGGGAATCCTTTGGTAGCTGAGGAAAGTTTTGCAGAAATTATTAATTTAACTCCAATTGGACATTCAGAAAAAGCTATTGAAATATTTAATAGTCCCGAAGCATCTTCACAAACTGAAAGTCAAGAAAGCTTTGCCGAAACAATTGATGTAGAGCAACATGCAGTTACAACTGCAGAAGATTCAACAGAAAGTTCAATTGAAAACAAGAGTAAAAAAACAGAAGAAGTACTAGAAAGTGGTTTTGGAGAAGAATCAATAGCAGTAGCTAAGGAATCATCAAAAATTGAAAATATCGAAGAACTAGCCATTACACAGGGCGATATTGAATCCGTTACATATGCCAATGAGATATCCAATGATAATGTTCAAGATAAATCGTTATTTGAAAATCCTGAAATTCAAAATGAAATTGCACAATTTGATGATTTGATAGTGGAATCTACAATTGATGTAACCGAGTTAACTAACAAAAATAGTTTTCAAAATCAAGCTCAACTTCAAGGCAATACTATTGAGAATGAGAATTCCAATAAATCAGAAAACTATGATGCAGATAAAGCAGAAAAAGAGACTACAGCACATGCTGAGTCTGAAACGATAGGTAATGAGCCTAGTATTTGTGATATAGAATCTGTTAATAATGAAATCCTTTCAGTAACAGTAGAGGAAACTAGTGAGAAAGAAAATTCCCGCGACGTTGAATCCTTCGCTCAAAATGTTACTGTAACAATAGAAGAGAATATTGCTGTTACTGAAGACAAATTAATACACCAAAATGACGATAAGAACAGTACACCTCATCAAAATGTATCCGAAACGATAGATGAGCCTGAAGCTCTTGATACATCATCTTGCCTAAATGCAACAGCAGAAGACAAACAGAATGAAAGTACATGTAAAACTGAGTCTGAGATGACAGTATCAGAACCAATGAATGAATCTAAAATTGGTAATACAGTACGAACTGAAAGCAAAGAAGTCGTAAAGGATAGTGAAAAATCAGAAACGCTGTCTGTGTCAGAGACTAAATCAACAAATGCGTCAAGTGAATGTGACACAGAATCTGCTAATATTGTCATACCAGAAGTAATAATAGAAAATATTGATGAAGATAATACACCTCAAAGTGAAATCGTTTCAGTGTGTGCACCAATAGTTGCGGCTGAGGAACTTTCGGTAGAATCTACTGACAACGAAATAACCCCAGATAATGAAATAGTAACTAATCTAGAGGGAAATGCATCTCAAAATGAAGATATTTCATCACCTAAATCTATAAGTGAGCCGAATATCTGTGAAACAGAATCTAATAAGAGTGAATTTACGCTTGAAGCGGTAGTAGAAGATAAGGACACAACAAATACTTCTCAAATTGTGCCTGAGACAGACACTGAAGTGTCTAATGAAGTGCGGCCATGCACAATAGTAGATAATAAAGATGAATCTATTAACTCAATATCGCTAGCAATGGTAGAAAATAATGAAAAAGAAGATTCACAACAAATTGGGCCAGATGTAACGGCAGAAAATTACGTAGAGGAAAATACGCTTCAAAATAAACCCGAAGTCTGCGACATTGAGTCTCCTAAAATCGAGCTTACAGCAGATGCGTTGGTAGAAGATGAACATAAAACAAATATTCCTCCTGAACTCAATTCCGATACAATAGCAGATAATAAAGATATTGGAAAAGAAAGTTCATCTCAAATTGTGCCTCCTTTATTACAAAATGTGTCAGCAGAACTTATTATTAGTGAAAGTGAAATAACTGAGGATGAGAAGAAGACCTCTTCTATAATTGATAACAACGAAGAAGAGTCGAAAGATGAGCACAGTGTCTGTGAAAAGGATGAAATTGCACTTAAAACTGCCTTAACAACGGAAAATAAAAAAGAAGAAAACAAAAAATCTTTCGAATACAAACCCATTTATGAAGATATCACATTAGAAGGTTCTTTAATCGAAAAAGAGTTGGCACAAGAAACAGATAACGCCGAGAGTAAACAACCTATATACGAAGACATTACTATAGAAGGATCTGCCATAGAGACACATGTAGAAAATGAAGTATTAGAAAATAAAAACATTAATGATGATAAAGCACGTGCTTCAACAACACAAGATCGTTTAAGTATAGTTCAGATAGGACTTGAAATAAAAGAAAAATCGAATGAAACTGTTGCACTTGAAGTATATCAAACTGAAACAGTTGATAACTTTGAAAACACAACAAAATTATTAGAAGAAATTGAAGACGTTCTTAATAAATCTGATGAAATAAAGCAAAAACACTTGAATGAACTGGAGGTAGCTCAAGAAGAAAGTGGAGACAATAAACCACTTACAGAGGAATATGAAAACTTGACCCAAGAAACAAGTTTATCTTATTCGAGCGCAGTTACTGAAAAAACGGCATCGGACAATGAAATAGAAATTAAAAAGGATTTGATCTCAACTGAGAATGTTGATTCGCCGATAAACAATGCTGTTAGAGAAGCATCAAATGAAACTGAAAGTGAAGCAAATAAAATTGAAACAAAGTGCCCTCATTCTGAATCCAAAAATTTAGCCATTGAAAGCCTTAATTTCGACGATAGGGAAACAAAAGAAACTCTTACAAATCAATACAGTTCGATAGAAACGGAAACCAATGAAGAATCAATAAATCCAACTGACATTATTACGTTAACGGAATCAAAAAATTTAGAAAGTGAGGTGAAAGAACAGAATATTGAGCTTAGAAAAGAAGTGCCCGAAAATGAAACAGTCAAAGAAAATATTGCATTAGAAGAAACCCATATCAATAGTAATATCGACGAAGTCTCTAACGAAAAAAAGGATGAACTAGATTCTACGATACTGCTTCGAGCAAATCCCATACTTACTAAAATGGACAATACAACGTGTCTTACACCAAAACGAAGAAGTACACGTAGAGCTTCTCAGTTAGCTGATATACCACAGACATCGACAGAAGCTTCGTTTACACCACGACGAAGCACAAGACGAGCTTCCATGTCTGCAGAAACAAATATAGTTTCTACACCAACTAGGAAGTCCACTAGAAGAGCTTCCATTTCTGCAGAAATAAGTACCGTTTCTACGCCAACTAGAAAGTCCACTAGAAGAGCTTCCATTTCTGCAGAAACAAATATAGTTTCTACACCAACTAGAAAGGCCACTAGAAGAGCTTCCATTTCTGCAGAAACAAATATAGTTTCTACACCAACTAGAAAGGCCACTAGAAGAGATTCATTGTCAGCTATAAATGAAACTATTTCAGTTCCACAAATAATTACGAGACGCAGATCGTCCATGTCAGTGGATGAAGAAATTAACAAACCTGCTGTGACATGCAAGACACCTAGAGCTAAGACTCCACAAAAGCAGATTAAACAGAAAATGATTATTCCGGAAGAACTGGATGAGGTTATAACGTCTACTATCTTAGAAGAAGAGGATGAAAATGTGATTGTGGAACGTGTTAGCCTGGGAGAGATTATCGCGAAAGAAGTCGAGGAAATAAAGGCTGAAATTATTCCAATTGTAGAAGAAGGCGTAAGCACAACTGAAAAGCTCCAACTGCAAGCAGAACTTGCAAACGATATTGATGCTGATTCAGAAAATTTGGAGGGAAGCAAATCTGAAAATATTATAAATAAACAAGAAACACAAAAGCAAAGCGAAAATATCGAGTCAATTACTCCAGAGTTGGCAGGTCCGATTGAAAAATCAGAAATTGAAACAGTTAAAGAAGAATTAACAATCGAAAACATGTCTAATGATGAGAAAATTGAAGAGATGGAGATCAAACAAGACTCATCTAATTGCCCATTGGAACAAGTTGTTTTGTCTACAACAGATAACCTATCTAGTGACGACACAAAAGAAACGAAATTGCAGCTCACAGGAATTGAAAGCTCTTTATATGAGAATGTAGACGTTTCTAATGCGGCTGCCGTTCAGAAAGGTAAATATTAGTTTCAGAAATATTCATTTTATATATTAAACGAATATTATTTGTAGATAAGCTTATGGAAAGTGCTGCCGAACGCCCTAATACACCGAATGAAATTCAGGAGAGTCATATGAATGAAAATATGGAGTCAATTACTCAAGAATTTGCAGCTTCGATTAAAAAATCAGAAATTGAAACAGTTAAAGAAGCACTGACAATCGAAAACATGTCTAATGATGAGAAAATTGAAGAAACGGAGATCAAACAAGACTCATCTAATTGCCCATTGGAACAAGTTGTTTTGTCTACAACAGATAACCTATCTAGTGACGACACAAAAGAAACGAAATTGCAGCTCGCAGAAATTGAAAGCTCTTTATATGAGAATGTTGACGTTTCTAATGCGGCTGCTGTGCAGAAAGGTAAATATTAATTTCAGAAATATTCATTTTATATATTAAACGAATATTAATTGTAGATAAGCTTATGGAAAGTGCTGTCGAACGCCCTAATACACCGAATGAAATTCAGGAGAGTCATATGAATGAAGGTAATAAAAAAAAAACCTAATTATGTGGTCTAAAAATATTAAAAACAATATATTTCTAGATGACCAATCATCGCTAATAACTTCACATACGACTGCTGAACAAGAACTGATGAAAACCCCGATGGCAACTGCCAACGAAGACAGTGATAACGCATCAGTGGAGAATGAGAAAGAAATTTCATCTTCTGATTCACCTAAAACACCCTCAACGATTGGTGTGCGTGAATTATTAAACACTCCAAAACTTGATGCAATGACTCCTAAAGTAGGCGGCATACGAGATTTAGTAAGTACGCCTATACAAAATCGAGAATGTGAAAACGAGGAAACTGAAAAATTGGCCATAGCTGCTCAGTTGGTACAGACACCGACAATAAGGGTAGTAGGGTGTGAAGAGGAGGCGGAAACCTCGTCAATAAGGAACAATTTAGAGAATATTGACAGCTCACCTAGAACACCTCTTATGAAAGGCATGCAAGAGTTATTAAAAACACCAAAACCTGTAATTGATTCTCCCAATTTGGCTGGTTTACGTAATTTAGTACAAACGCCTAAAGAAATGTCTGAAAATGAGCAGAAAGAAATTGAAAAACCCACTGCGATAACCGATTTCGTAAATGCTCCTCAAACAATTTGCCTTGATTCTGAGAAGGTGTTAGACGTAACACCAACAACTTCAAGCAAAAATGTTAATTTAGTGGAAGTAAAAGAACTTCTTGAAACACCTAAAATATGCTCTACACCACATTTGAAAGGAGTACGTGAATTAATGCAAACACCTAAACTCAGTTCGACGCCTCAAATGGAAGGAATAAAAGAACTAATGGCTGTCTCCAGCATAGAGATAGAAAATAAGACTGAAGACTCAATTGAATCGGAAATAACTAAAAACTTGGAAGTGGATGCTCAAGAAATGTCATTAAAAGGTATTAAACAACTTCTAAAAACACCGAAAACAACAGATACTCCTCGTTTCAAGGGTATGCGTGAATTATTAAAAACACCCAAGATTTGTTCAACGCCATTGTTAACGGGTGTGAAAGAGCTTTTAGACTCTTCTGTTCAGGAAATAATGGAGAATGTTTCACAAATAAGTTACGTTCATCAATTAGAGGAAAAAATTGAATCTGTAAACAATTCAGAAGAGGCAAAAGAAATTGAAGAAAATGTTGCCAGCACATCGAAAAGCAAACTGATGGGGACTGATGAAATGCCAAAAGTAAGCGCAACTCCGCTTGTTTCAGGCAGAAAGGAAAGCGATCAAGAATTTGACAAATTCTTAAAAACGCCTACTGCTAAAAATATAATGATACCGATAATGCCTTCTAGTGCTGTCATAGAGAAAAGTGCTGATTCCATAGAAGTTTCAACTGAATATGACTTGAACGCGACAAATGAAACCCAACCAAGCCATTTGGAAGATATATTTAAAACTCCGGCAGGTGCACATTTCGCAGAACATATTACAGCTTCCTATTACGATGAGGAACGCGATGCAGAAGAGTTGGGCGAGAATATTGGCAGCACTAACAAAAATGAAACTTTACAAGATTGCCTGAATAAGTCAGCTGAAGAAGCATTTGATAAACTGGTGGGTCAAGAAAATCAGATACAAACTCCTGTACGTAATACATATAATCGAAAGTCTGCATTTGATTTAAAAACTCCACAAGCTCAATCGCCATTTACGGTTGCAGATGTTTTATCTGACTTGCCTAAAACCGATGTAGAAGAATGGATTGAAACTCTTGGTGATGCCGAGCCACCAATAATATTGGAATGCGAAGATAGTGAAAGCACAGAAGCAAACTTGAACGAAGTTTTCAATTTAGATCAAGACGAACTGCAAACGACTGACAATGAGTGTATTATACCTGAAACGTGTACAAAAGTTTATTTAAGTAAAACAAATACGGATGATACTTCCACAGATGCTTTAACAAAAGATCCTTTAAGGAATACGCCTGTTAAAGTAAAAGAAAAAGAAACTTATTCAAGTACTTCCATTGAAGCAGAAATAAGTGGCATTAATTTATTGGATCAAACAGTTGAATCAATACAAAATGAGTCATTATTGCTAACAGATGATCCGTCAATGTTCGAGGAACCTTTATTAGTAAGTGATAATGAATCCGAACCAAATGATACCATAAATAATCCCAATGATAGTAATGAGTTTAATAAAAAAGAAGCTGACACTACTAGTCAAATTGTCTTAGAATTATCAGAAGATGAAACAGATAATGACACTACAAATCAATTTAGTTTGCAATTGTCACAAGAAAGTGCCAGTGATACTTTAAACAACGGTCATGATGGCAAGAACGCTAATGTAACATCTGCTCAAAGTATATTGTCATTTTTAGAAGAAGAAGAAGAAGATTGCAATGATCTGTCAGAACCGTTACTTTTGAGCGATAGTGAAGATTTCAATCATTCACAAGAACTTGAGAAATGTACAAAAATGGCAACAGCAACTAATGACAACGCCACTGAAGAATACCAACAAAACATAAATACTGAATCATTACAAGAGCGATCAATATTGGAAACTGGAGTTTCCTTCAATGTTACTACAAACGATGATCCATTAGAAACTAAAGATTCTTTAGAGCACGTTAGCTCAACAATAGTTATTACCGACGAGGACAATGTCGAGGAACAAGCAAATAATACAGAACATGCAACAGTTGATGATGAAAACCAAGTTATATTGGATTCTGTTGAAGACAACAGAATGGAAGGTAATATTTCTCCAATTAATCAAGGCATTTCTTCTGCTGCAACATTAGAAGTTAAAGATGATATATTAGAGAAAGAAAGCATTCAAGAGATTGGTGTACATGAAGATCAAAAACCCACTACATTTGCAAAAGAATTTGTAGAAATTTCCATCAAAGAAACAAATGTTAAATCGCAAAAATCCGACAATATATTCATAGACACCTCCGTTATAGAAATCTTTGAAGAAACAACACCAACCGAACAACAAATAGTTATTCAGGAAGATATTAAATCAGCGGAATTGTCCGAAAGCAGTAAAAAAGATCAAGAATGTGAAAATATATTCATGGATTCTTGTGCCACTGAGGATTCTCAAATCGATGAATCTTTCGCTGACGAGGCGGCAATTTGTGAAGAGGATGATGTCGAAGAAACCGAATCTGCTAAGGACGAAGTAACTATTGTAGAGGACATTACAAATGTTGAAAGTGCTGACAATAATGAAGATCATTCGGTAAGCGATAAATATGAGGAACAGACAACTAATAGCATACAGTATGAAGAGGAAGATAATGTTATACAACATAAAAACACCGACAATAATGAAAGCAATGCAGACATTGAGAGCGTCAAAGATATTCTACAAAATGAAACAGAAACAAATATTCAAGGCGTCAATATTGTTAATCATGAAGATAAAGTGGAAAATGATGAAATACAATTCAATTTGTCAAGTGATGAAAAATCTGAAGACGCAGAAGCAATAGATAAAATAATTGATAATCTTGAAGAATTTATTCACAGCAATCTAATTGAAAATGTCCATACTTATGAACAACAATCTTCAAAAGAGAAAGTTGCAAGCGAAGAGAATATTGTACCAGAGGAGTTGGTAACTGAAGTGGAAAGTAAAACTTATTTAATCACGGAGGAGGAAACTTCAATTGATCCAGCAAACGAGGAGATTGTTTTACCAGCTACAGACAAACCAGAAGTACATGAACAAGATAATAAATCATCTGTTGTAGAAGTTGCACGACCGGAAGATGATAATGCAGAATTACAAAATACACTGCCTGGTATATCGACTGCAAATATGGAGGTTTCAAAAGCTGGAGACGATGAAAAGGTAGCAATTATGTTGATGCCCGAAACTACCTCTAAAGAGGATGACAATATTGTTGAAGAAGCAGCTCTAATGAATACAGAAGATACTACAACTGAATCTGTAAATAAATCCTTAACTGAGATAAACGAATCTGAGTCGATTGATAAAGTAAAGCAGAATGAAGAATTACAAAATATCCAACCTAGTGTGCCAACAGCAAATGTGGAGGTGGTTTCAACTGTTGAAAGTGCAGAATCCACAGAGGATGACAATATTGTTGAAACAGATGTTTTAATGAACACAGAAAATACTACAACTGAATTTGTAAATAAATCCTTAACTGAGACAAACAAATCTGAGTCGATTGATAAAGTAAAGCAGAATGAAGAATTACAAAATATCCAACCTAGTGTGCCAATAGCAAATGTGGAGGTGGTTTCAACTGTTGAAAATGAAGAAAAAGTTCAAATTAAATTGCTGCCCGAAAGTACCTCTACTGAGGATGACAATATTGTTGAAAAAGAAGTTCTAATGAACACAGAAAATACTACCACTGAATCTGTAAATAAATCCTTACCTGATACAAACGAATCTGAGTCGATTGATAAAGTAAAGCAGACTGAAGAATTAGAAAATACCCAACCTAGTATGCTAACAGCAAATGTGGAGGTGGTGTCAACTGTTGAAAATGAAGAAAAAGTTCAAATTATATTGCTGCCCGAAAGTACATCTACAGAGGATGACAGTATTGTTGAAAAAGAAGCTCTAATGAATACAGAAAATACTACAACTGAATCTGTAAATAAATCCTTAACTGAGACAAACGAATCTGAGTCGATTGATAAAATAAAGCAGAATGAAGAATTACAAAATACCCAACCTAGTATGCCAACAGCAACTGTGGAGGTTTCAACTGTTGAAAATGAAGAAAAAGTTCAAATTATATTGCTGCCCGAAACTACCTCTACTGAGGAAGATACTACAATCGAATCAATAAATAAATCCGTAACAGAGTCAGACAAATCTGAATCGATTGATGAAAAGGAGAAATCTTTAACTACCGTTTCAACATTTGCAATTGACTCTACAGAGATAAGTCTTAAAGATCTACCAGCAAGGTCTAGTCTTCAAAGTTCTGAGGAGCATTCAGAGTTCCCTAAAAAGAAAAATAATGAAAACAATGTTTCGAAAATACCAACTAAACTTTTATCAGATGATGTACCCTTATCGTCTTCGTCGATTCAGGTAGCGAAAATCGATTCAAGCAAAGATTCCATAGAAGTTAACGAAACTGCAAATGTTATATGTGACATTGATAATGCTACCTCTGTGGCGCCTGAAGAAATCCAGGGGAAAAAATTGTCAACAACAGAAATCGTGCGTAAAGAAACAATGTCTTCTGAAGGTTTAACTCCAACTCCACCTGCACTACAATGTAGCAGTGAAATGGCTCAAGAAAGTACGGATAACATCTTTGTAGCAGCTGAAGTCGTTAAATCATATAATTTTGAAGTTAAAATAGAAGATGTGAAAACTGCTGAATCAAGTAAAGATCTTTTAGAAGTACAAACTACTAGGTTTACCAAGAAAAATAACAGCGCAGAAGAGCAAAACATTGGGAAATCAAAAGATGATACTGATACCTTTGCCTACATATCTAGTTTGAGCTGTGAACAGGAAGAAATAGTGAAAGTTAAAGGAAATAAAACGGATGATGAAAAAGTAGATATTGAGCATAACGAAATTAATGAAACAAAACCCATTAGATCTAGTCGTAGGAAAAGAACTGATTCGGATAGTAGCCAAGGTTCTATTCGCGAAGGTAATACCTACCAGACACGTAGAGATCGTCGTAAAATAATTAAAAAACCAACTGAACTGAAACTGTTGGAAGAAGGCAACCAAGTAGAAGAGTCATTAGAAAAAGATACACAATCTGATCACATGAAAGAAGTTGTCAAACGCATTCGGAAACGCACTGCATCAGATTCAAGTCAGGGTTCTGTTAAAGACGTAGAAAGTCCAATCAGCACGCGCAGAACACGACATAAAGTACAAAAAGCACCAGTTGAAGTCACAGTAATGGAGCAAGAGGAACAAGAACTTGAAGTAACAGTAATGGAGCAAGAGCAGCAAGAGGAACAAGAACTTGAAGTAAATGTTGTAACTGCAGCAGAATACTCTGCTATTGCTTCATCAGAACAATTTGAAAATCAACAAGAAAAATTATTATTGATGCAAGAGGCGAATAAATCCAGCGACAAACAAACGACAATTGAACAAGAAAACAAAGAAGAGCAAGGAACAAGCAAACTAATAGAAGATGACACTTGCAGACTAATAGATAATGTCGAACAGCTTCCAAGTGATATTCTAGTTTCCTTGGAGACTCTCGAAGATGATAAAAACTCTTCTGTAATAAAAGAACTATCCACTATTAATACACCAATACCTGAAAAATTCGAAGAAAAAACTGATAGATCTACATATAACGTCGAAATGCTTCCAAGTGATATTCAAGCTTCTTCTGAAATTTCTGAAGATAACAAGAAATCTTCTGTGGTAGAAGATCAGTTCTCTCAAAATACAGCAATAGTTGAGCAATACGAAGAAACAACTGATAAATCTTCAGATAATGTTGAAATGCTTTCAAGTGATATTCAAGCCTCTTCTGAAATTGCTGTGGTAGAAGATCAGTTCTCTCAAAGTACAGTAAAAGTTGGGCAATACGAAAAAACAACTGATAAATCTCCAGATAATGTTGAAATGCTTTCAAATGATATTCTGGTTCCTTACAAATCTTCCGATAAACAATCCTTGGTAATAGAAGAACAATCGAATTCGAATGAGAACCTAGTTTCTTCTGAAAGTGATGACAAGCAATTTTCAGCACTAGAAGAACAATTCACTTCGAATGCAGGTGAACAATCGGATGAAAATTTAACAGATAATAGAGCATCCTCTCAAGAATTTAAAACTACAGAGGTTTTATTAGAACAGAAGATAGAACAAGAACAAGTGATAGCTACGCAAAATATATCTCCAATTAAAGCTAACAAAGGTTCTGAGCAAGAGTTATCAAACAATATATTGACGGAACAACACGAAGAGAAACTACCAACTGAAACTTTTGAACAGACGAATATTTCAGAAGACATTTACAAGCCCTCTGTTTCTGAATCTAATCTGTCTTCAGTAAATGCTGATAATAGTAAAATACACACAAGGAGAGGTCGTGAAAAACTTCAAACTGCCCCAACTGAGAAAATAAACGAAAAGGAATCAGGTTATACTAATGTACAGTTTGCAGATATTATTGATTTAACAGAATCTGAGAGTACCGTAACTGTACAGGAAAGTCTACATGACACTAACACTGCAGCTAATAATACATTTACAGGCCAATCGCCCGATGATGTTAAATTTAAAGAACAAGCTGTAAAGAAAATGAATCGGAAACTGGCTGCTACGGCATCAAGTCAGGTTCTAATACATGATGATGATAAGACATCACATTCTCGAAGAATACGCCGTAAAGTTCAAAAGACTCCAATAGAAGAAGAAGATAAAACAGAAGAAAACATTCAGAAAGTTTATCTAACATCTACAAATAATGAAGCTCCTGGTTCTGAAAGTTCTTCAACAATTGAAACAATCAAATCAGAACAGCAAGAAGAAAAAGTTGTGGCCGTTAAAGAAGATGTCAAAGAGCAACCAATCAAACGAAGTCGTCGTAAGCCTACAGTATCGGAATCAAGTCAAGGTTCGATACATGCTGATGATAATGCATCACATTCTCGAAGAATACGCCGTAAAGTACAAAAAACTCCATTAGAAACTGTTGTAATCGAAGAAAATGATGGGGAATTAGCAAACAAGCTAACAGTTTCTGATCATGATACGAAATCTGAATTGCCTGTAGGATTAGAAACAGCTGAGACATCGAATGAAATGAAATTGGCGAATAAAGAAGACAATTTAGTAATTATTGATGCTGAAATTACGGATGAAATAAACGAAATTACAACAGAAAAGTTAGTAGCTTCTGAAGTACTAAAGACAGTGAGTCCAAAACTAGCAATAAATCAAGAACAATCGCCCGTAAACGAAGAGCAAAGCATAGAAAACAAAATGCCAGTAAACGAAGAAATCTTAATGGAAAGGACGGAAAATTCAAAAGATAAGCATAGTACGACTGGAGAAGAGTTGAACATTGTAAGTGCTAAACGAAGCCGACGCAAGGTTCTTCCATTTACAGAGGAATTATCATCTACCCGTCGCAAGGGTCGTCGTAAAGTTCAAGAGACGTCTGCTGAAACCATACATGATAAAGATAACCTTTCAGTAGAACATCACAATCTTCCTGAAACTAGTGCTTTGCCAGAAGAACCATCTACCAGTCATAAGAATCGCCGTAAAGTGCATGAAGCTTCAGTTGAAGAGACAAACATGGCTTCAGGAGTTGAACGGATTGCAACTGAAAGGAAGGATATTATTTTAACACCTAATGAAATAAAAGATTTCAAAACACATGATTCTTCTATTGAAGGACAACACCTTGAGAAAATTACAGTCATTGAAGATAAACAAATTCCTAAACGTGTTGGTCGGCGTCCTAGAGTTAATACTCCGCAAATAATTAAGACTAAAGATACAGTAACACGTGAAGAAAATGTTCACGAAGATAATGATGAATTGAAATATAATAGTAAAGTTGCTCCGGCCGAAAGTCACAAAGAATTGCCTGCTACCAAAACACCAGAGCTGGAAAGTATTGTTCTTGTCCCTGGTGATGAATATGGTACTAAGGGCATAGAAAAATCTGAAGAAGTTGGAATCTCTCAGAAAGAAGATACATCTACAGACCATCACAATGAGCAGGAGCATAAGAAAAAAGGTAGGCCAACAAAGAAAAATGTAAAGCGTACACGTACAGCCTCTGAAACCAGTCAAGATTCTGTTGTGCATAAAGAAACAATTAAAAGACAAGTAAAGCATCTGGAAGAGATAAATAAAAAACTGGAAGAAGCAAATGTTCCAATTGAGAAGAAACTTGATGCAAAAACGGATGAAAGTTCTGACAATGTGGATGAAATTGCAGGAAGAACAGACACCGAAGAAAAACCTCAAAAGTCAACAAGACGACGTGCTATTGCTACAAATAAAAATGAAAAAATTGAAGACGATGATCCCGAACTATTGCCGTTAGCAAAACGAAGAGGTGCAATAAGAAATGCGGATGACGTTGGTACATCAAACAAAAGGCGTATTGGCCGTAGAAAACTAGTTGCAGAAGAGCATAAAATAGATGAAGGATCAATTCAAACACAAAATAATAGTAACGAAACTGAAGAGAGCGATATCAGCACAAAGGAAACGATAAATGAGCCAAAAGAACATGATATCATCGAAGAACATAAGACTGAACAACAAAGCTCAGATAATTTAGAGAAAAATGTTGTTTTTGTTGATAGTCAAAATGAACAGATCGCAAAGCCAGATATAGTGAAGAGCGTCAAAGATGAAAGCGAGAAAAGTCGATCCAAAAAGAAGGCGACTCACCAGCAAGATGATGTAGAACAACAGTCATCATCCCATTTACCTGTGTCGAAACAACGAGGACGTAAACATAAAGAACCTTATTTAGTAAGTGAAGAAAAATCAGTGGAAAAAGTTGATACATCCAGTACAGATACTAAACCGCAAACACCACAACATGCTGGTACGGGCGCTTTGAGTACAAGAGTTCGGAAGGCCTCTGCTATTGATAAAGAGCACCATGAGCATATAACAGCTGAGTCTAACGAAAACGATGATACGCCAGGCAGAAGAGCGCGCAATGTACCGCAACGCAAAGCAGCCACTGCCTATCATAACTACGATGAAACTTCGGACAGTGAAATTCCAACTAAAACTAAAAAGAAAACTGATTCTCCACGAAAATCTTTAGAAGTTACTAAATCTCCTCCCGCGGCTACAATAACTGCAGCGCCTGTGATAGTTTCGTCACCATCACTGTTAGCTAGCGGACCAACTACAACTGCTAGAGGTCGAACACGAAAGCCTACCGCCAGAGTTCAACAATTTTTAGAAGAAGAACGTGCCAAAGCAGAAACCCCTAAGAAGAGAGCACTGTTAGCAGCAGCTGTGGCAGTTGACGCATCTACACCTCAACGTACACCTGTCAGACGTGGTCGAAAGCCGTCAAATTTAAATACCGAAACTGAAGGAACTCCCCAGCCTGTAAAGAGTCGTGGAAGGGGAAGGCCACCTCTTAATACGCCTATAAATAAAGAAGAAAATACAAAATGCGATACAACGTCTGTTGTGGAAGAATCTGAAGAAATTGCAGCACATGTCAACAGCACAGCAATGGCGTCAACTGTAGTTAAAGCACCACGCAGAGTTGGACGTAAAGCTAAACTAACAGAGGATGATCGTAATAAGGAGGAAGAACCGCCTGGCAAGAAGTCTCCTGTCGATATAAAAAGTGATAAATCCGATACATCCCCCGCAATAGATGCTCCTACACCTACTCGTACAACTGGAAAACGTAATGCAGCCGCTGCGGCTAAAGCACGAATTGAAGAAGATGCTTTAGCTGCTGCAGCACTTGATCCACCTAAAAGAGGTAGAACGAAAAAAGCAACCAAAACTGTTGTGACGACGACCACTACAAATGAATCCAGTTCGGAAAATAAAAACTTATCACAGAAAGATGAAGAACGTTTGAACTCGTCATCATCAATGTTAGGAATTGATAAAGACGATGTAGGAGTTGTAGAAGACAACGTTGAAAAAGAAACCTTGGAAAACCCCATACACAAAAGAGTAGCTCGTAAAAATGCAGCAACCCCTACAACAGATTCACCGGTACTACCTGCTAAAAGAGGCCGTAAACCTAAGGTAGTCGAGGAAGTAAATGTAAATGAACCCGAAACTCCCGATGATGCGAAAGTGGTACGCGGCCGAGGTCGAAGAAAGGTGCAGCAATCAACGGAAACATCTACTTCAGCAGAGGCAAATATAATTACAACTGAACCAGAGTCTGTGGAAACAGCTACCGAACCGGTTAAACGAGGAACGCGTACACGCCGTAAATAATTTTAAAAATACCCGACTCCATCAAACAATTTTTTAAGAATTTTTTTTTATAATTCCTTTATTTATTAGAAATACATTTATGATAAATTTAATCTTTTTATATATACATACATACGCAAATATTTTTGATAGTGTTAAGATTTGGAGCATAACAATGGAAGTAGATTTCTTTTTTTCGTTGAGTTTTTTTTTTTTTTTGTGTAAAATTTTGTTATCAAAACTCTCCAGATGCTCCCTGAAAATTATATGTTTTATGCGTTACTTTGTTAATTGTTTTACTATATTTAATTGTCTTTTCTTTCTTTTTTCTTTTCTTCTTCTTAATTTAAATCGTTTTATATAGAATAAACAATATTACTTTCTCAAATATTTAATGTTTAACCACTCTTTTTTGATAACGAAAGAAAGAAAAAAATGCAGATGTTTTTTTTTGTAATAATATTTTATATAATTTAGCTTATAATCTTTTATGTATCATCTTAAAAAAATGAAAATATATTCAAACTATAATAAATGTAAAGAAATAAATCAAATAATTAAATAATATTCTAAAATAGTATGTCGATACTCTGTAAAAACTAAAGTGAAAGAAAATACAAAAAATAAGCTTAGTCATGGTAAATAAATTCTTCCCTGTTAATCAAACCAAACACAGTAATCGTCTACATACGCTTTGGTCTAGTTAACCGCAGTTCAACCACGATGATAAGGATATCAAACGTGATTCAGTTTCAGTCAATCGTTGCAAACTTTCTGTTTTCGTAGAATATGTACCTTCTGGGCTATCGACCATATCGATATTTATATAAACTTTTGACCTTTCAAAACATACATCTTTGTCATCAAACTTTTTAAAACTGAACTAACGAAACCAGAATTGTGTTTAATTGGCTATTACAGCATAATGCATAATAAAAATGTCTGGCTTGTGTTTTCAATTTTGTCGAACATAGGCTCTTAAAATGTGGCATATTCTTCATTCGCTGATGTCACAAAAGTAAAGTCATCGTTTTGCATTGTTTTTTTCATCACATTCTTAGAACGTTTAATTCGTATAGCCAATGGTATAGAGTAGCCAGGATATCAAACATCCAAATTTTATCTATGAATTTTGATGATATGCTCCAATTTCTTTATCGATTTGTCTGCTTAATACGTGAATTTGCCTTTATCTGTACCAATTACCTTGACGATTGCAATCTGATACAGTTCGGGCTCAATCAATTTAGGTCTTATGATCTAAATCTCAATGGCTATTTGATATGTTTGTATCCATAATAAGCTGTTTGAGATTGTTTTGGGCCAGTATTATCATGATTTTTTCATAAAGTTGAGTAGCGTGACATTCCATATCTTGTAACCATACAACAATATTATCGATTGAATAGATAATTTTGTATTTGGCATTCGGTAACAGTGACATTAATTGTGAGTTTCATCATCAATTCTGGAGCCTTTTTGAATTCTTTATAATGCTATGTTGTTCACGTTTTCAATACTATCGTCATCAAAGAAAACATTCAACTTTAATTCGTTGCATACTATTTGTCCTTTACACTCTTCACACATATTTGTGGCACATCAGTCAAATATCATCAGGGGAGGGTAACGTATGATTATATTGTATTAAGGACTTTTTAAACGATTTAAGAGAATATGTTGTTATGTTTGTTCTCAAGCCTATTCGAAAAAAAGAAAAATTAAATAGAATCTTAAGTAGAAGTAAACCACCTTCAACGTATAAAATTTCTCCTTGATATAAAAGATTTTTAACTTTATTTTTTGTTCCATATTTTATTTGTGTTTTTATTTTTTTCTTTTTTGGTATTTTAGTATAAAGATACGATATTTTTTGTTCTTTTATTTATTTTTTTTTTAATTTCTTACATTATTTTTGTAAAAATAAAATGTCTATAGTCACCGGTTCAATGTTGTGTAGTAGAGTAGTGGGGCATTTGTAAAAAAATATAATAAAAAATCGCGCTTACAAACTACACTCGTAAAATGTATAAAATTTTATAAAAATAAAACCAGATTACATATAAAAAATATAAATGAATATATGAAGAAAACAAAAAAAAATATAATTTGTGCCAGCAGATGATATAAAGTGTAAAAGTTGGGTGAGATTGTTTTAAAATGTTTATACAAAACAAAGGCAATATACATAAATAAAAATAAATCACAACAAATGTAACAAAAACAAATAAAAGTATATAATAAATTGGCAATAAACAAAAATAAAATGAATAATACAAATAAATAGCATCATCATATATGAATAAATAAATAAAAATTAATTAAAAAGCAAAAACACTTTAAGCTTAAAATTTAAGCTCTTTGTTTGGTAATGTAATACTTATAAAGATGAACAAATACATACAATAATATGATTTAGATGAATCCAAATAAAAAAAAAAGAACCTAAAAAGAATATTTCAAATATTCGAACAGAGCAATGAGAAACAAAAAAATAATAATTGTAATCATAATATCAATAATTTGTGTGATAATCGTTAAAAGTTGGGCATAAATGCTTTTACAGTTTTTGTTTTTAACTTTTCTTTCATGCATTCCTTCCTTCCTTGCTTCCACTTATGCGTGTATCATTTATTTAAATACACTTTAAACGTATGTACTTGTGTAGGAGGCATCACTGAAGGAATGAATCTTAATTATAAATATGTATTGTTTGTATTCGTATATTATAAAACGACGTTTAAGTCCTTTTAAGCTTTCATTAATAAATGAGGTTCGGATCTTAAGGAGTCGGTTAGATATTGTGTTTTCATAGTTTTTTGGAAGTAACGTTTTTCGTTCGGTGAATTAACATTATAAACGATAGGTCGGACTCCCACATTACGCCATAGTTCAGCAATGTGCCTTTAAAAAGAAATATAATATTTTTAGAATATGTAGGATTGACGTAGATAAACACAGTTGTATGTACTTACAAATTAAATTCTTCTTTGGAAACAAAAACCACACTAATGCCTACAACGGGAGAAATAATATTACGAAAGAATGCACCATATATTGAGGTAATCAATGTTGAAGCTTTAAGTAAAGGTAAAGCCAATGATTTTTCAGTCCAAAGTCCGCATATCAGTTCAGGATAGAGTTTACGCAGCTGTTAATAGCAATAAAATAAATTATATTTATTTACAAAAAGAAAGAAATACAAAAAAGAAACCTCATATTTCTTGCATATCTATACACTTACCTGATATATAGTAATTGGAGATCTTGTAATTAAAATAATGCGTTGTATAAATAAAGGATTCTCTTTAATAGTCGTCTTCAAACAATCCAACATTTGTGAACTATTATCGGATATGTATAGGAATACAGTAAGTCGGTGATCTTCTAAGAAATCTAAAAGTTCTTTAAGCGTTAAAACGTATTCTGGGTCAAAATGTTTGCTGGAATAAATAAATAAACAAAATATTAACTGAGAAAGTTTTTTTTTTGTTTACATAAAACAATTCAATAATTACCCCATTGGATGTAAATCGGCAATATTGATTTTCTTTAAAGATTCAAGCGTTTGCACAGCAATACTACCAGTTATACCGGCTTTTTCTAAAGTCAAACGATTGACGATCACTATTTTACCGCATGAAGTTAGACCGGCATCAACCAAAACATTACGATAACCGCGTGTTATGCACTAGACATAATTAAATAAATTTTAAAATAATTTTTATTATAAACAATACAGAAAATAGTTTAAAATAATCAATTCTTAATAAAAAATCATGTAATCTGTAAGACCAACAGTAGAAATAGAATAGAATAGAGGGTTGCTATATATCAATGGAAATGTTTTGTATATGAACGATTTTCTTTTTGAATCAGAATGCTCAATACCCTCCCAGGAGAGAGCGAAACAAAGAAACTAAGATCAAGGAGATGAAGCTTACAATACCCGGCAGCAACAGTGGCAAAAAATGCAATTTTTTAAGTTAAGTTAGAAAGGAAGTAACTTATTTCCATTATATAGAGACTATCGGTAAGAGTAGTGGCTAGGCCACTGATCCAAAGAATCCGAAAATCTGTTATCCTCTAATGGATTAAGTTGCCATGCAGAAAACTTAGTGTGATAACACACCTGATTCATATCACTGTAAATTGTTTTCAGTACTATTTTGGTTTTTATTTTTAGTACTTTTTGTAGCTTATGTTCCCTGTTCTATTGTTATATAGTCCATGCAGGTTTATTCCTATTTTGTATGTGGTGTTACTCTGAACGAACATTAAAACTGTGCTCTTAGCGGAGTTAATGGGTTACTTATCAAGTGGCTTAGGAGATAACGGTCTGAAATAGGCAACCTTGTGCCCGTTTTTGGTACTGCGTTAGTGACTATGTATATTACCCTAAATGCCCGTGGAGCGTTGATTGCATAACAAAGATAAAGCGGAATGATTTGCTATGTCCTTTATAAATCTCCAACACTCCCTGACCATTTAGAATGCCATTAATACTCTCTTTAAAGTGCTTCAAATGTTAATCTAAATGTCAAATTGTTTGTGTTGTCTACATGCTTTGTAAAATTATTTTCTTATAAAAACATTTTTAAAAAAGTTGTCCTTTTGAGTTTATAGGGGATTACTTCCCTTGAACAGCAAATGACATAAAAGTAAACATCTGTTCAACCACCACGACTGCTATTGTTGTCTGCGAAGAAAACATTTTTTTTTTGTTTGTTTAAAGGAATACAACAGTTACCGTTAGTCATTACTACCACCCAATTATTGTTTGCTCTCGTCCCTTTACCTTTTGCTCTCTCTCACTCACTTTTTACACACATCTTAGGCAAATGCTCTCACACACTGACACTTGTCTACCCCTCTTATAACAAGGGAAATAACGTCATGGTTGCAGTCAATTATTTTTCTTTTTTAAGTTTTTTTTCTTTTCTTTAAATATAGATTCTGCTACTTACCTTCTTTAAGGCGGCTTTTGAATTTTCCGGAGCATCATAGCCAGCACCACGATGTGCTATGGGCCAAAACGATAAATCCTCTGGATAGAGACCCTGACTGCCGGCCGCCAAAAGGCGCAGCAGCTGTTTTTCATCAGGACTCTTGAGTTTGACAAATTTCGAAGCTACACATATGACTACCAGCAGCACCGTAAACCAAGGTATTCCGGCCGAGGCCAGATTACACATGAACCAAAACACATTGAACAAAAAGGTTAAAAAACTAAAGGAACAACACAAAAGTTGATAAAACATTTTAAGGAAATACCACAAAATTGTAAAAATCTTCATTCACGTAGCACTCTTTCAATTATTTGCACCACCGAAAACAAAAAAAGTTGATTACAATTCAAATGGTTCAAAGGAGTCTGCAAAAAGAAAGAAAAATATCTTAGAAATGAATACATGTCTGGCATAGAAATTTTTCCAACGTAAGGTTTTATTTTATAATATACTGACCCACTTTAACCACACAAAATCTCTTAAGTGTCTACACTTGTTTGTGAAGTGTATGAAGACACCTTTTTTCGTTTAAATTTGTATAAAAATTTCTATTTAATTAATATTTTTTCGTTGCACTAAAAATTGTATGAGTAGTTTCTTTTTTATGAGAAATGGCAGTAGAAGGACTTTCTTCCGTTTCCTTTATGAATAAAGTTGGGCATTTTTTCCTTCTCACTAATCAAACTCTCTCTCATTGATAACTACCATAAGAAAAATCCTATAAGAATTAATTTTGACATTACATTTTGTAGGTATTCTTTATTGTAGTGTAGATTACATGTGATATGTATGAGTCATCCTGTTGCAATGTATTGCCAGATAGGAAAATAATTGAATGGGTAGAGTAGGAGTCCAAGGAATTCTATCGACAGTGTTTAAAACACAATAGCTGTGGATTCGTAGGACCGATTATTGGGTTTCTTACGGGACATTTCGAGTTTAATTTAGTGGAATAAATTCCAGTCGGACCAATGTAGGATGGACCTATAGGAAACTCTGATATCACGCTTTCACCCAGAGAACCATAGATCCATTGCGAAAGAAGAGAAAAAAATGAAAACAAACAAATTTGAAGTGTCTGTCCACTAGTCATTAGGACTCAGGTTGGGGTAATGCCCTAAAGACATGCATACATAGATAAATTGAAATCCTCCAGCTTGCAATCCAAGTTTCGCAACAAGTTGGCCATGTAGTCATCTTCGGCTACATACTTATAGATAACTGGAGACTATGGACCACCTTGACCTTGGTAGGATGCGCACCCTGGATAGTGGGTCTATGGTAATACAAAGCTGATTACTCAAGATACATGACAATTTGGAGTGTTACGACATCTGTTTCAGATATGATTGATATTACTTTTCTAGAATGATAGTAATTTTGACTGCCTCTAAGAGCCTTATGGCTAATTAAACAATCTAGCCAGTTTACACGAACAGTTCTTAATAAATTCCCATAAGCGCTTTAATTTACGCCAACGGCAACACTCTTAATTACAATGTGCTGCCAGATCTACGAAAAAATGAGCCCTAAAACAAATATCTTAAAGAAAGACGTCAAAAGTTCCTCTCGATAAAAATGTGTTGAAAAAGAAAAAAAAAACGGTATTTGTTATGAATAGAAATTGTAAAAAGAAATACGAAAACATATTAAGAAAAAGCTTGAAAATGACGAAAAATTCGCAAACGCTAGAAAACTGCAGTTGCGTACGGTAATAAAAGCATAATACATTGTATTTGGAAAAACAAAACACGGGTAAGTTATTTAACCAAATTTTTCATACAGATTTATAAAAATATGAAATTTTCTTTAATAAAACCATGCAAGCCAATTGAAGTCGAGTTTCTTCCTTTAAGACAAGACGGAAAAACTTCCTATTGAAATATCCTTTACAAAAAAATAAAAACCAACCCCTTTCACACACTTCTTTCTCTTGCTATCCCTTGCAACACATCGTAATCGAATAAGACTGCTTTTGTTTCTTCAAGTGACGGAATTAGAATTATAAGCACTATGTTAACATTGTATTACGTGAGCGCAACATTTTTACAATCTTGGCGTATTAGCAAAGTATGTCAAAAGATTACAGAACAATTGGCTTCACAAGCCAGTATAGCATTTTATGCATTACCATCATCATCTGATGATGGTTTTGGTAAGTTACGATGATGAAGATTAAATGTGAAGGTAAAAAGTTGTAATGGCGTATCTTTCACAGATGCTACTATGGCCACATCGGAGTTATGCATGAATCGTCAGGTGGCCAAGGTTTCAGAAATTTTATGGCTACATGGCAATTATAGAGGCTGTTGTGTTATGCCGCTCCAAACCATACAAATTACACCATGGATATCATTTCCTGATGCACCCGGTCTACAGCCATTTGCATTTAGTGAACCATCAGATTCTTTATTGCGCAGCTTAAGTGATGGCAAAGATGAGTTAATACGTTTGCTAATTGAATGCGACTTACAACCTTCATGCGATAATCCTCAGCAGCAGGATGTGGTTAGGGTAAGTTTTCTCTTTTTACTATTATTTATGCGTTTATTGATCAAACTTTGGATGACCGCTGTTGCATGATGTGCTACAGAAAAAGTAACAAAAATTTGTATTTGAAGAAATATATTTTGTTGAAAAAGAATACTTATCTGCTATTATACAAATCTACCACGTAATACATGACCTTTTTGAACTGTCGATTCATTAATTCTTTCTTTTTTTGCGTAAAGTTTATTGCCATTGTGATGCCGAAATTGCCACAGAATTATTATAGTACAGAAGTTGTTATGAATTGTTTGTTATAAGTCTGTAACTATTCCTCTTAGTAAATTTATAAAACGTTTCAAAAATGTTATGCAGAATTCCTTATAATTTTTATATGAAATTCAAAAGAAAGCCATATATTCGTATTGTATTGCATTAAAACATAGTTACTTCTTTTCCTTTTTCTTTTAAATTTTTATAAATTCTATATGAATTTCGTACACATAGATCGATAATTTTCCATTTCTGTACAAGGATATACATTTATATTCATTTAATAAAAGTGGGTCACACTTATTGAAACGAGGAATTGTAACTACAGACTGTGAATTGTAAACTATAATATAATTCCTTCAGAAATACTGTTAAGAGTTCAGTTTGGCAAAAAAGTTAAAAAAAACATATCTTTAGAGATCAATGCCAAACGAAATAAAAATACCAAATGGGTATAAATAAAACTAACGGTATTAAATTAAACGGTAAAACAGATCAGTTTGTTAATTAAAATTTATTAAAAAACTGCAATATTTTAAAAGAATTTTTTTTGTTCTAGTATTTATTTAAAAATTAATTTGTTTTTGTTTTTTACTGTGTTTACTTTTAGATTGAGAATTATGGTAAGCTGCTTGCCTGGAAAATAGATTCCCACCTAGCGGTGCTTATTGAAACAAATACAGAGCACTTTACAAAACTTTTAATAGAAACCTTTTTACAAAACAATTTTCTTATCAATGATCAGCTACCATTATTAAGGATTGAGTGTAAGCAAACTAACTAAACTTAAATACTGCTTTCAAATTCATTAATTATTTCTTTGCGTTTTTATTTATAAAACATTTTCAATGTTTCTTTTATCTTAGCTGTTAAAAATGATGGTGCTCCACAACCGTACAGTAAGTTATCTAGTCATTTACGCAAACCAATACGTAGTATTGAACGTCAAGGACCCGAGGAATGGTCTAAACATTTAGAAGACTTAAAAAACTTAAGCGTTTTAGCTAATCAAGCTACAGAATATGCTTATAGTAAACATAAAACAGACAGCAAAACGGGTGCTATAAAGCCAGATTTAATACCTCCAGAGAAACGTGCAGCTGAAAGTAAAAAATTGAAAGAATCTCCCAAAAAAACTGAATCACCAAAGAAGTCACAAGTTGATGGCAAAGCTAGCGAAACAAAGGAATTGTCCAAAATATCAAGCCCAGAGAAATCTAAAATATCAAAGGATACTGATAAATTTATAAAAACTGAACAGCTGGCTACGTCAGTAAAACAAACACCAATAACAACGACTGCTAAGCCATCATCAGCGCCTACTACCTCTGCCACTGCTCCAGTCAATGTTCAAAGTTCTTCTACAAACACCCAACAAAGTCCAAGCAGAAGTCGAGCTAAACCCACTGAAATTAAAAAACCTGCTGCCATTGACACGGAACGCTTTAAAGCGGCCAAAATTTCTGATGTAGCCACTACTTCGGCGGATACTAGCCAAATATCTAGTGAGCTGGAAAAAATTGCATCTAAAGTGGCCGAACGGTCAAAATCAAAATCTCCCACACCGAAAATCGATGAAAAACTTGAAATTAAATCTTCCACTACCGAAGCCAATGAAACTACAACTTCCTCCAACACAGAGAAGGAAAAGACTAACACCACTACACCACAAAAAACCAATGTCATTAGCACCACCTCACCTGCACCCGCACCCGCACCTGCATCTGCAATAACGACTGGTCCTATTATGGATAAAGCAAGTTTAAACACTGCACCCTCTACATCATCAGCTGCTGCTGCTGCTACAACAGTTCCAACTGCTACATCTGTGGTAAAAGATAATGCCAAACGTCCCAGTTTAAAACGTCACAAAGATAGTTTAACCGAATGTAAACCGCTTAATGTCTTAGTATATGCCGAAACATCTACGGCTAGAGAAAGTGCCGTAAATACTTTAAAAGAAATCTTAGCTGATAACACGTAAGTTTAATTAATACATAGTTTAAAAATTAATTTATTTCCACTTAGATTCACCAAAGTAAGTTTCTAACAATCTTGAAAAGTTGAATAAAAATTTAATTTTATATGGAAAAGTTTTAAATAAGGAAATTATTTTCTTTCTATTATATCTATACTGGTTCCTTATGTTTTAAAATTGGGAAAAAAGTCTTTCATCATTATATATTTCCTTACAGATTTGAAGATCATAGCTTTTAGTTCTTAGTTTCCTTTCTCTTTTGTATATGTTTTTAACAAAACAAAAATATCCTTGATTTCTTTTTGTAGTTATACAATTTATCCTTTAACTGTACAACAAGTTGAACAAAAGCACTGGCTAAATACCACAGCTCTATTGGTCGTTTGCGGTACTGTTCCACATACTATAGGGGAGCTGTTTGTAGATTATTTTCTAAGGGGAGGAAAGGTCTTATCATTGTGTTCGGATGTCTTGCACTTTATACTGCCAACATATCGTACAGCAGAGGTAAGTTATTTACATTATACTCTTTTTTTTCCAATTTTTTTTTAATTTTTTTTTAATTTTTTTGTAATTTAAAAATTCTAAACTAGTTACGTATTTATTAGCATATTTATAGGCTTATTTAATGTTTAATGGTATTGGATAAATATTTTTATGTGTAGCATCTAAATACAAAGTGATTAGCATAAAAGTCTTTAAAAATTATACTAAACTTTTATAATTTTCATACTATGTGATCTACATACGGGCTATTTCACTGCATCGAGTGCCAATTATTGCTATAAAAATCCAGAAACCCATATTTATATTTTGGCCACACAGTAAGGCATCCTAAGTTATGGGTACATAGCATACGTGAATCAGTTGGCATACAAATTAGTATCTCCTTATATTGGCGTCTAGTAGAGATTAGTTTTTTTACAATGAAATTCACTTACTAATTATAAAGGATATACAGCTACAACGATAGTTACCTAGAGCTAATTTAATAGCTACTTTAACTGAATTAACAAATTATAATAAGAAGTGCATACGAAAAATTTCATGCATACTTCTAGGCTTATATCATTTAATGTCAGATGAATTATCGTTAAATTTTGTTCCATTTTACGTATTAAATCCATTTCGTCTACGAAAATAATAGCAGTGCTCGTAAGCTTTAACCTAAAAATAGGTTCACTGGTTATATGCGAATATGAAGAGGCTTTTATCAAAAAACTAATATCTGTGGAAGAAAAGTTCCCAAAAAACGAAATGCTCCTAGTCTTTTGTCGTAAAAGTTATGAAAGAAGCTGACAGAAATATGAAAAGAAAAAAATTGGAGGCCAAAAAAGCAAAATAAAAAAATATAAGTGCTGTTTAGTGGACGATTGGAAGACTTTTGGATATTTAATACCGAATAAAGTATATTTTTTCTTATTACGTATTGCCATTTATAGGTTAGGTTAGAGGACAAGTTGTCAACTGTGACAAGCACAGTACCCGGAGGTCGAATTGACCTATTTTACAACGTCCTAGCTTCTCACACCACTCGTGTTGTGTGCGTTAATTTTTTACATGAGTAGCTGGACCTACAGTTTAAAGTCGACTCCGAACGACAGATTTTTGAGAAGCTTTTCACTCTCAGAGTTTTTGTCTATTGGCATTTATAGTCAAAACATCAATTGAGTGATACCATGCGAATAATGTTGCTTAAGATACCCAGGCAAGCCAATGTACCAAATTGAACAGAACGCCGACCTATTGAGATATATTGGGCTTTAGTGAGGTTAAACTGGCAGCCGTTCTAGGAGTCCAAGAATTTCTCATAGGCTCCCAATGGCAAAGAAGATATTCTGCTGTGTTAGGCATTAGTAAAAAAATAAAAAAAAACTTTGTATGATGGATAAAACTCGGCTCAAAATATTGGAAAGATTAATAGGAAATGAACAAGTGCCAATAAAATGGCAACAGGCTCTTATAGAAGGAATTCCAGAAAAAGTCAAAAAAATTTGTTAAAACCTATTTTAGGAACTTTACGATATAGATTCATTATACATTAGAACTTTAACAGTATTATATAAGTATAATTAAATGTATTATTAATTATTCATGAAGCATCATATTAACGTTAATAATAAAATAATATTAAATGTTTTAATAACTCTTCATTGATTTTCTATTTGTAAGGTACGTGAACATGAACTGGTACAATTCTCCTATGACAAATGGCAAAAAGTGAAAATGATGCATCACATATTTTGTTATCAACCATCTCCAGTTAAGAAAAACTTTTCAACTGACAGCGATGATTCAGCATACGCAAATAGTCGTAAACCGTAAGTAAATGTATTTTCAATTCGTCTTGTCTTAATTTAGTAGAATTCCTTTATGAAAGTTAGTAGCAATTCTAAACTGAAATTTATGTATGTGAAAAAACATAACCTTAAAAAAGTGATAGAAAACAATACTAACAATTCAGTTTGTATATAATCACTTTGTGTATACCAAAAAAAAAAAATCTTCCAAATTAAAATTCTAAATGTTTAATTAGTTGACTAACCCTATATTTAAATAACACCATTACTCAACAACTTACTAATAAATTAAATTCTTTAACATGTGGCCAAAAAAGCATATACGAAATTATTTTTCCACTACATGCACCACAGCATGAATGGGTTTGGATTTTAAGATAAAGCAAAGCTCTTTTTTTTACGTTTTCTTTTAATTATTATTAATTTTTTTATTTCCTTGTTTAATTAACTAAAAGCCAAACATATTTCTTAAGCTTGTTTTATGAATTTATTATCAATTTTATATGATATACAAAAAAAAAATTAAAAAGAAATTTAAGCTTTTAATACATATGTTTTTTTTCATATCAATTATTATTACGATAAAGATAAATGTAGTCGCTATACTTTCATTTCTTAATAATTAATTACATACTATACGTACATATACAATATATATTTTTGTAATTTTGTTCGATACATAACTATTTGCCAAACGTTTATTTTTTTTTTCCTTCCTTCATATATTCTTTTTTGACTACTACATACGTTACGTTACTTGCTCGCTGGCTGTTGTGTTTTTCTCTAAATGTGTCCTAAAAAAAACTAAAAAAATTACTAAAAAATGCAAAAAACCAATTTGTAAAAAATGCGTGCGTGTATGTGTGTGTGCGAAATATTTTTCGTATATGTGGTTCCTTTCCATTATAACCCATAAACAAAATAAACAAACAAAAAAAAAAAACAAAAACATACACGACGCTTAGAGCTTTAGTGTGTCCACCAAGGTCCATTGAACTCAAGGATTTGAAAGGTGATATGCATCATCTCGATGTCAAAGTGTTGGGCACTGAAGAAACCTGGAATACGCCAAGTCTTTTGCTAGCCAATAATCAAAAGAGTGGCGGCACAGCTGTATTTTCACAAGTAAGTAAATAATATTGAATACCAACCAACCAAAGCTATTAATACAATACGGATTTCAATTTGATTTCCATTTATTGCCAATTATGTAATTTGTATGTCGGCGCTTTAACCCTAGTTTCAACTAATTGCTTGTGTTCCATATAATATTGTTAACTGACTGTATTCAAATTAAACGTATATTTCAAAACTATTATATAAATAGACTTTGTAACCAATGTGATATTGGACATATAGAAAATATTTCTAAATATTATATATTTTGCAAATATGATGTAAATTTTTATTATTATTTAGGCTTCAGTTTAATAGTGTGTGAGTTTCGGAAAACCATGTACCGCAAAGCGAATTCGTATCTCTTTCATCTTAATTGTTTAAAGTTAATTGAGGAATTTTAAAAATCTAAAAATATTATTAAAACGTATAACTGAACGTATCTTTAACACGTTGACTGCCACGGCAATTTTCAGAAAACTGTCCCCGCACGCCAACATTGGCTTTTTGTTCTTTTCCCAGAAGCCATTTATCGATACTAGCACTGATATAATACGATTTTATTCGTAACTACACAAAAATGGCAGATTTAGTGAGTACGAGATAACTCGTACATAGTTGGCACCCAAGAAGAGAACGCAATCTACGAGTTATCTCGTAGTCGGCAGCCAACGTGTTAACAAACACAGCCAATATAGCAAAAACAATGCCATCCAACTAATTACTTAGGCTATAGAAACCGTCTGCATTTTATATCTTTAAACTTACAAGAAAACAAACTAATTTGGAAAAATTATTTAAAATTGAAGTCAAATTGTTTAAACACTATGAATACTTTGCTTGGTAATAAAGGCGTGACTGGGAATATACTGATCAATTCGGACAGCCAGGCTGCCATAAAGTCCAATACGAACGGCATATCTATTCTATTTGGTCATATCTGGTCTATTTTTCCGGGAAGAAAAGGATTTTTCTAAGGCCTCAGTCATTCGGATCCCTTGACTAAGGGCACTCAGGAAACTATATTTGGGGACAAATCACCCAGAGCGGATACCAAACTAAACAACTCCTTATGTGATCTGTCTTTTAGTTAATTTAGTCTTTTTAGTTAGGACTAGAAATTAGGGGTAATCTTCACTCTATCTGTTACTACTCCACCGAAAGGTTTAGATGGTCGTTTTTTATTCTAGAGAGAAAAGACAGTAAATTTTTCTGTCGCTGGGACTACGTAACCTTTATTTTTACGAGACACTGGCAAATGGGAAATGTCTACATCTGTTAGGTCTCTCCTCATATTATTTCCCCAAAAGTTGCGAGCCAGCCGATATGAAATTCGATATTTACTTAATGTCTTTGTAATCTTTCGTTTCACATACCCAAGCTTTGTAGTCATTGCTAAATTATATCGAATGACTAAATAATTTAAATAATAACTTCACTTCATATGAAAGTGTTCTATATATTGAAGTTCAAACTTCAAATACGGTTTAGAGCGTACAAAAGAAATTATTTTCGTCTTTTTTTCAAGAAATTGAATATATATTTATATACAACAGAGGATTTTTAACGATTTCTGTAAGGGTTTTCTTGTTTTTCTATTTAAACACTTTCGAAAATCTTGATCTGTAATTTGTTATTGTTTTATTTCTCTTGTTTAAGGTACACTTGGAAATTAATCCCAATGAGTTTGAATCTGATGAATCGAAATTTTTCGTACTTAAACAAAACGATAATATACGCCATGAAATCTTTGCTGATCTATTAAAAAATCATTTAAGCATAAGTGTTCAATCGAATGCAAATGATAGCGGTCCAAAAGTTGTTTTCCAAAATGCCTACTTTTTGGGCAGACATGAGGTATGTACATACGTTTATAACAGTATAATATAGCTTACAAAATATAATATCATTATGTCTTTCCCACAATTTCTTTTAGGCTAAATTTGAGCTATTGGACAAGCTAAAATCCAATATGGATGCTGACAATGTTATAACAACACCAAAACTAACAATGAAATTTTGTGGCCCAGATGATAAGCTGCCAAAAGTCAATTCAAATATATTACCCATCTTAATACATTCCTGCCCTGAAGATTTTTCTACTGTAGACTATTTTGATGTGAGTTTAGCATCATAGCTTTTATTCAACATAATATGGTTTAATGTTCTGTTTTTTTGTTCTTTATTTTATTTAAGAATCTTAAAACTGGCTATATTGGGCGTTTAGTTATATATGCTCCCGTTTTGAATAGCTCTCAGCATGTTATTTCCAATTTGGAACTAACAGATGGCATTGCGATCATACCACGACAACAAACTAATGGTGTGGGTCGTAGTAGCAATCAGGTTTGTTATGCCTTTCTTTATACCTTTTAAATTTGATTTTAATAAAATAAAATTTTCTTTGTAGTGGATAAGTCCATTGGGTTGTGCCATGTTTTCCATACAACTTCACATAGCCATTGGTACTCCTCTCGGACAACGTTTACCTTTAATACAACATATCGTAGGCACTGCAATGGTAAATACCCTAAAGAATCACCCTTTATATAAGGTAAGTCCTTTATGATAACACAAAACATTTCAATATTTTATAGTTTAGAATAATTTTCCTCAAAGATTAATATGTATGTCTCTACCGTAATTGGTATTTCGACTTGTAATTCTTATAAAACAAATTAGAAGACTGTTTGTTGGTTTCTTTGTAATGTTATATTTATTTTAATGTATTTTTATTATGCTATTTTGCTTACATTTTATTTAAATGTAAATAGATTTTTTTTCTTTAAGAGGTTTTCTTTTAATTTTTGTTTGTTTTGTTGTGTCTTTTTACTTAAATTTAAACATTTCTGGTTTTTTTTTTTTCTTTTTTGTTTACTTATATTTAAAGCATATGTTATTTTATAATTCATATTCTTTCTTTTAAAGTTTTAAAAATTTTTTTTTTTTGTTGTTTCTCAACTCAATATTTACAATCAGTGTACTTTGTTTGTTGTTCATTTTTCGTTTCCTTTTTTTTCAATTAATTTTTTACTTTTTGCTAAAAAAATACTTTATAAGATAATATTATGATGGCTTTACGAAATTGAAAAGAGGAATGCTTTTTGAGAAGAAGAAGAAAAGTCCTTTTGTTTGTTAGGTTGGTTGGGTTTTCTGTATTTTGTATGTTTGAATATGTTTTTTTTTTCTTTTTCTAATATTTACAATAAATTTGTTGAAAATTCCTATTAATAAATAGGCTGCATTCGTAGTAGACCCCGACCGCATTTAATATTTAGAATATAGCTTCTGCTGATCGTGACAACTGTACTGGATGTGATGGTGAACGTGCTAAACGTTTCTTCGGCAATCTCTCGAATAATGTTAACAGTTTAGGAAAATCAGGTCTATCCTCAACAGTATAATGCCAACACAGCATTAGTATATCCTTAACATCTCGTGAGGTCTGTAAATTGGCCAATGTTTGCTTCATGCCTCGACCAACTTGCCAAATAATCGATTCGGGCGGTTGTGATCTAAAGGGAAATTCACCACATAGTAGTTCATACCAAACTGTGCCGAATGAGTAGACATCGGATGCTGGAGAAAATGGTAGAATCTCATCTGAAGGTTTGCTTGGCATTAAACAGCGCATTAATTCGGGAGCCAGATAGCATAGCCAACCAATTGGTACACCCAAACCTTTATCACAGTAGAGCAATTTTGTGGAGCTAAACAAACCAAAATCGGTTATAATCACCTTTCCATTCTCGAGGAAAATGTTTTTCGTTCTCAAATCCTTGTGTATAATACCGCGTGCATGTAAATAGCCCATACCCTGTGTTATCTGTTGAGCTATCAATGTAGTCTTGTTAATGACGAATTTTTCTCGTCTCGTATGAATATGGGTATAGAGCGTATTGCCCTTACAGAGCGATGTTACTATGGCCAAATACGGAGGATTCATGCAAGCACCCATAAATAGTACCAAATTTTCGTGACGTGTCTTTTTAAAGTTGGCCACCTCAACTTTGAATGCTTCCAGCATATGTTCGTCGTCCAAATAATCTTCTTTGAGTAATTTAACAGCCACAGATCCGTGCCATAAGGCACGATGCACCGTACCAAATCGACCACGTCCTATTTCTTCCAACATTTGTAAATCGCCATAGGGAATATCCCATTCCTTTAGAGAAAGGGAATTTTGTCGTGGCCAATTGCCTGAATCGCCGTCTTCCGTAGAGTCTAAACGTACTGGTGTGCGATCCGAATCAGTTGACGCTGATGTGCTTCCCGATAGGGAGACGGTTTTATCACTGTCATTAGACTTGTGAGTATCAGAGAGTTCTGTGAAATTAAATCTTTTATCAACACCAGCCGAACTGAGTTTACGTTGGAAAAACGTACCTGGCCCAGCGTTTACAATACTATTTGTTGAGTTGTTTGTGAGAGTCGACGATGTGGATGCAGTGAAATTGTTAGAGTTAATGGTAGCACTAATACTGTTATTGGTAGTGTTGATATTTTGATGAGTATTTGCATTGCTCGTAGAAGATGTTAAAGTTTCATGGCTATTGTTACGAGACTTTTGCATATCAGAAAATTCATGATTCGGCGAAGTATTATTAGCATTTTGAGCGGACAAAATCGTTTCTGTAGTAGCACCTGATGGATTGTTACAATTCGATGTAATGGTGACATCGGGAAAATTAAATTGACTTGCGTTTTTGTGGGATGATGGTGTTGACAACATATTGGAGCTTGTACTTGAACCTCCGGCTGAAGAACTCATAATAGTTGTAACCTGCATATCGCCCGACGAATGATGATGTAAATTAAACAAAGCCGGACTTGAAGGACTAGAGCTGTTGCAACTTGAACCTGGGGAACTACTATCTGCATGTACTCCTATGTTAGAGCTGATATTAGAACCATGTTTTTGGTGTCTTCCCGAAGGTAGTCCAATGCGCCCCTTAGTCAAACTGTTGTATCCTTGATTAGGCGATTGATTGTTGAGAGTAGGTGGCGTATGTGTTATTTGAGAATGATAACCAGCGTCTTTAATGGCTTGTTTGAATTCGTCAATAAATTCGGGCGGCAAACAGCACGAATTGGGAACAATTGGTTCACATAGTTTGTGACAACGATATTTACATTCCTTACATTTACGGCCAATGAACATTGGCTTTTGACAGAGATCGCAAGTAGACACTTTAAGTAGTGTTGTAAAGCGATGAGCTATATTATGGCTCATGCTTAAATTTACTATGGGCGTACAGGGAGACAAAGGAACCTGTAGACTGTTGTTATTACTGCTATTATTGGAGGATTCCATTAGAATGTCAGAGCTTGCCGACGAATGACTATCAGGACTAGGATCAGTATTTAGTCGGGATCTGGATATGCCGCCGCCACTAACTCCAGTTGGTGATTTATAGGCGTTATTAGCCGTAATAGAAGGTGAATCTTGAGAATGTGAATCATTCGATTTAGATTTTGATAATGGTATAGGGATGTGGTCTTGCTGATGCTGATAATTGATAATACTTCCTACACCGCCCAGAGCACTATGGGTTGGTGTCAGGGGTTGAGTGTTATTTAGAGCAGTAAAATGCTTTTTCGCAGGTGGTGGCGTTCCAGCAATTCTGCCTTTTTGTGGTGTACCGTTCAAACTACTACTGCCCATATTACTAAAGCTGGTGGATGTCGATGTTGGCGTGAAAGGTGAATGAGGTGGCGATGGCGTCAAAGTTAGCGTCATTGCTGAAGCAGAATTATCCTCACCAGAATTGTTGACTGTATTTGAGGTGGATTTATAACTTTGGTTATCATAAGAGGGAGATTGTCTATTGGCTTGTTGCTGCTGTTTAGCTTGTTTCATAATATTACGATGAGATCTGGGTGAAGCAGCTACTCCTATATTGCCCACACTGCCACGGTGATGTCTATCCCACGAATCCCAAAATAGTTGCTCAATCAATTGTTCTCTTGTTTCTTTGTTAAGAACTGATTGATTTACATTCTTTTCACCATTTTCGCCATCTAAAAGAATCTCGTTTGGTTTCGTTAGAATTTCTTTACATTTTCGCAAATTTTGCATTGCTTTTGTTAAACGTCTCACTTCCTCCTCTCTATAGGTAGGATTATTTTGGATTAGTTCTTTCAGTTCCTTGTCGCTCAGTTCTAAAATTTGTTCTAACGAGGATAAACGTGTTAGGCAACCATTTAAAGAGTCTTGACTTAAGCCCACTACTCGTAGCCACTGGCGTAGTTCATTGCTTGAGCTGTGAGGCAAACCGCCAGCAGGTATACGTTCATTCAGACGACCTTTCGTTAGTAGCAATTCGGAAAACATGCGTAGAAGTTTAGTTTCCAACGAACGTATCTCGCGTTGCGTCAGCGTTGTACTTGTAACGCACTGCGTGCGCAAACCTTCTAAACGATTTGCTGAACAATCGATCATATCTTGTATAACATCCAAGTCATTAGCTGGTAAAGATGATGTCGAAGCTGAATGAGAACTTGGCTGAGGGCTACGCACGGGTGTTGAATGCGTAGAGGCAGAATGTTGCGGCATTACGGTGTGATGCGGCTGTTGAATAGGAGTAAACATTGTTTTTGTAGGTGTTGATGTCGCACTGCTCATCGTGGGGTTTTTGCATGAACTGTAATAAGAAAAAAATAATCATAAATTTGCGACAGGCAAAAGTATTTTTCTTTTTTGTGTAACAACATTAATATTCTGTAAATGTTCATTGTATCAATAATGCATCAACGTAAATTGCCCTTTTAAGATCAACGACCAACAAAGTGATGAGTGTTTTTTATTTGTATTAATCCCTATTGAATAAAGTTAATGGTTAATAATACATATATCTTTTGTTGTCTGTCTTTTTAAGTATGAATCACATACATATGTATGTATATATATATGTATGTAGGTAGCAAATCTTTAGAAAAGTGTAAACATATATGGATGAAAGGAAGGTTGTTTTTTGAGTTTATAGCATTCAGTCTGGGTAAATGAGTTTCGATCTTTTAAATTTCATAACGACAATAAGTGTATAGACTTTCAAGCATCTTTGTTTGGCGTTGGCGAATACAGACCACGACTGTTAGGCCACTCATTAATTCCTTTGTTTCTTTGGTGCTGTTTAGAAACTAATCTTAAAATTGATTGTCTTGAAAACAATATCCGTTGACACTTTAGGTTGTTGTGCAGGGTACTAACTTCTTGAATTTTTTTTTTTGTTATTTTAAGAAAGATATGAAATTATCATAATATAATAATAGAGGTATTGGGTTCTATAAAGCCACCTACACTGGTATTCGTTCTTCTGATGCCACAAGAATTCCTACCCTGGCTGCAAGTGATTACCAGCTGTTCCTGGGAACGCCGAATACTTTTTATGGCGGAAAGTGCAGAAACAAAAACTTTGTTTCTTTCCAAAAGCCACTAGGGTTGTTGTGGAAAACGTATAATGGAATTTCATTTCATTTTCTACAAAAATAATTAAATTTTTTCTCCTTACAACATGACAAAGCAATTTCATAAGTTTAATTAACTATTTAAATATTAAAGCATTTTTAATGTGCGCATCCAATTTTAAAAAACATTTATTTGGCATAATTTTTAATTATCTTAACTTGAATGCGAAATAATTCTTCAGTAGTTTCTTTATTGGTAAAAGTGAGAGTGAGTTTGTGTGTGTTCCGTCCACATATCATTTGTGTGTCATTAAGACCCTTTGGTTTTTAGATAAGCACAATAGAAAGAAAACGAATCTATTTTCACCCACAATTTTTATTTAATTTACTTTATGATTACGAATGACAAATAAATATTTTTAAATAATATTTATACGTAATGTTTTATTATTTTTATGCCATTAGTAGTCGGGTCTAAAGAACTTGAAAAAGTGGAAAAACAAAAAACAAGAAACTGCAAAAATTCAATATAAAGGTCTGGTATTGATTTTTTTTGTTTTGGTTGTTGTGTTTATTAACTTCTTATACTTCATATACATTTCTATATTAAATTGTGATAAAAAAAATTGAATTTATTTTATAAACATTGAATACCTTTTAATTAATTCATAAAATCCATTTAAAATGCTTTTTTGTTTCTTAATTTTCTTTTAAATTGTTTGACAGACAAATCAGGAAATTTGTGCACTATCAATTTTTCGTTTTCGTCTTCTTCTTCTATGCAAGACTTTTTTTGGCTTAGCCAGACGATGTCGTTTGTAGCGGAGATGTTGTTGTGTATGATGGTGGCACTGGTATTGTTGTTATTATTATTACTCTTCTTTTTTTCTTTTATACAATATTAATTTCAACATATAACAACAACAACAACAACATTATAGGCATTAGTTAAGTATTTTTGTTGCTTGTTAGCAGGGGTTAGTTAGGTTGGTTGGGTGAAAGAGGAGGAGATGTTTTCTATACAGCTCCCCTACCCGAAATTATGCTCTTTCTCATTATGTCAAATAAATTTCTTTTAACTTTTTCAGCATTAATTACATTTGATATTTTATAAACTTCCTTCTTATTGCTTTGATTTCTTTCTCTTTCAATATAATTTTTCACTTTAAATATAACTTTATTTTCTTTTTTTCTCCAAAAAATTTGAAATAAATTTTCTTGCTTATATTTTGGGGACTTTTTTAATGTGAAAAAATAATTTTTTTTTCTTCTTTTACTTTATGTCCACTCTCGTTGTGAGACCATCCATCTCTTTTTTAACAAAAAACAAAAAAAAACTTTTTTACTCCTTTTTCTGCGTATTTCTTAATATTAAATTGATTTTTATTTCCTACTACATATATTTTTTATGTGTTTTCCATTAAAATTTGCCTATATTTACATATTTTTTTCTTTATTTATGTTATTATTTTTGTATGATTTATTCTTATTTTATTTTAAATAATTTCACAGCAAGTAAAAGTAAAATTTTTCTTCTCATTTGCGCAAAGCAACGAGTCGTTGATGTGTGTGTGTTGTATCGAGTATTATACAGGGCCGTTGCGAAATATAACGAATTGATAATAGTGACAGTTAGTGGGTAGGGTTGTATTTTATATGCCAAAAGTCACGGTGTGAAAAAACAAAAATAAACACAATTTTAACACTGAAAGAAATTTAAACTATAAAAAGGACGAACGAATAACAAGCGAACTTTGTGAGCTTATCAAACTGTGTATATTTTTGTTTTGTTGTTTCTACAAACTTAAGAATGCATCGGGCCTTCCTTCTACTTTTAATAAAGGCGGCAGAGCAGATGCAAATGATGATGTATATACACTGCAGAAATTGGGCTGATATCTCTCCCAGATACCTATCAACATTTTGACAGACAGTGAGGCAGTTTTACCACCATCGATATGGAACTAAAGACTGCTAGTTATGTAATCTTCCGATATATACTCCCAACGCATGTGCTACCCCTTCCGGACCTATCTGTCCCTGAGATGGGGTGGCTGCAATCGAATGAAAACCCAGTCAAGCAAGTGCTTTGGTTCTAAACCCAACAAAGCCTGGCCCGATTCGTCCCAATGGCTCCTAAGAAAGCCCTTATCTTTCTGAACTACTTACGACTTGTACCAGACCGATACTTATGCTCAGGGTCGAAACAACATTACTTAAGAACCTGTATGCAAATACAACAACAAACAAGTAGTCTTCTCTAACCACAATAGATAACCGGAAAAAAGCTTCTACACGAATAAATTGAGAAGAGGGAGAGGAGCACTTAGAAGTGGAGAAAATAATTGTGATTTGAATACAGAGCCAATGTTCATCCGGAGGTCATGGGACCCATTGTTTTAGTCCTAGATAAAAGAGGCTAGAGGTAGGCAGTAGAGTGAAAATTGTTGGAGAAGACCGTAGAGGAGGGGGATGGAGCAGGAGCAATATAGAGGTGATGTGGAAGAAGGTAGAGAATTAGCAGCGATGAGATGGATGTGTATCCCTTAGCCGCTATTAATCTCATCAGAGTCTAAATATTGGATTCTAAGAGAAGCGATAATAACTTTTTTTTTCTTATCAAATTATAGTAAAATTTTAAAAATCTTTCGGAAATTTTGAAGAATTTCTTTAAGTATTGTTTCAATAAAAAAAAAATTTCCAATTCTTTACAGGTACTTGATATCGGTTTAAAATGGCCAAATGATGCTTATGCTAATGGAATAAATAAAATTGGTGGTTTAGTGGTCAATACTACACTACTCGGTACCAGCGCCATTGTAAATATAGGCTGTGCCATAAATTTAGATAATCACAAGCCCACAATATGCTTAAATGATATGATAAGAGACTATAATAATGCAAATCAAAAAACTTTACCACCAATCAAATACGAATTACTTTTGGCATTAATGTTTAATGAAATCGAACGCTTAATTGAATCTGTACAAACAGGGGACTTTGATGATTTTTATAAGTTATACTACGATATGTGGTTGCATAGGTAAGTAAGGCTAACAGACAAAGTTACATGTTCTATTAATTTTATTTAATTATTTTTATTGTTTTCTAAATAGCAATCAATCTATAACGATTTGCGATAAAGATAATTCCAAAAAAGAGGCTAAAGTTATTGGCATCGATGACTATGGTTATTTAAAAGTGAGATTGGCAAATGGTTCGATTGAAGTTGTACAACCCGATGGCAATAGTTTCGATATGTTAAAGGGTTTAATAATACCAAAATTTAATTAATTATACTCTTATAAAACAAAAGAATTTCGTAGGCAATTTATTCTTATCTATTTATGCATTTAAGTGATACAAAGTGTTTATCAAAATCTAATTCTAAAATATAAAATACAGTGGCCGACAAAAGTCTACATACGAGCAATACTTTTTTTCAATGTAACAAATTCATAAAATGAAAATACAGTTTCTTTTAAATTTATATTTTTAGATTTTAATTACTTGCTTCCGTCACTAAGTTCTTAAAGTGGTGAATTTCTAAATTCGAATGTTGGCAAATTAAATTATGTGGGCCACTGTTTATAAGTACACATATATTGGGAATTTATATAGTAAATATGAAATATAAAATTGTTTGCCATTTATTTATTAACAAAGAATACTTATTACTTAATGATATTTAAATGCCTAATATACATACATACATACATATATATTTATTAATATACATATATAAAAAGCATATATTCCTATTAGTGTATCTAGTTAATCAAATTTTTTTAGCTTTTTCCAATTTTTATTCGGGCAAAAAATAATATTATAACATATATTGCTAAAGTGTTTTCAGTAAGTCTAGTTAGTTCTTATAATTGTTAAAGACTTCTTCTTATTTAAGTGAATGTCATGTAAAAGTGTTTTTCAAATTTATATTGCATTTGAAGAATATTTACTGTTCTTGTTAAAAACAAAATTTAATAATTTATTCATATACATTCTATAATTAATTGTTGATGAATGGAATAATAAAATGAAACCGTAATAATGGAAACAGACAGGCTTTTAATTTGGATTGGCGATGGCTTAGTCGGTAAGGCTGACCAGTAATATGCTTAGTTAACGCACTTATGTGCAAGAAATGATGACAATGTGGTATGAAAGAAAAATGTTATTAATTGAATCCAATTAATACTGTATAGGGCAGGGATAAGTTAATAAGCTGATTTAACAACAATGTCTAATCATGATTGATCTAATAAGAAACTCTAACAAATAAATAAAATCTGCTTTATGCGGGTCTTTAATGCTGGCACGATAGTGGCAGAGGATGGAAGTAATCGATTAAACCTGTTAAAAAATCGTTGGGAAGAAGCCCCATATTCTCCTATGGGTCCCCATTAGGCTATCACTAATATTCACCCCGCCTAACATTGTTAGTGGGTGTCTTGAATACAACTCAGTTCAAAAGACCTTTTACGACCATAAATTAGCCAAGTAAGGCCTGGTATTCTAAGAACATATTCATCATGTACCGTAAGAAGGCAAGTGGGGACATTGGTCATGTGGTTAACGTCTGAAACAGGTAATCTGCTCCTCATTTTAGACACCCCATCATCCAACGCGTCCCTATATCCAGATAAGGTCAGTATAGAATATCCCGGCATTTCCCGGTCAGGTTGGACGAAATAAAGGTTCATGCTAATATATTTAGAGCAGCATCTGCATGGTCCTGTATATTCATACTCGGTAGAGCTTACAGCTCTATAAATAAGAGATATTTCGGCTTGCAGAAAATCGCATTCTTCATTCAGTTTAATGAGTATTGTCTTATTCATAATCCTGTCTTATCTTATAAGCCGTATCTGTCGATTTAGACTGTTTAGTCGAAGCCTCCACCACACCAGTTATCTTGTTTATGAGCAATCGCGCAATCAACAAAGTGGATCCGGCTTTCATTCACAGCACTTAGCGCATTGTATTTCGGTGGCGAATACAGCGTTTAGTGTTGCCCATAGAATATACGCTAAGTGGGCCTCAACAAAATTTCACTTGTATTGACTAATAATATTTTAATACTGGCAATGCTTTTTATTTAAATTTAATACCTTTTTGTACAACCAAGAATTTTAATTGCATTGAAAAAAATTATAAAACAGGACAAAACTTTTCTTCAATAAAATATTGAAAAATTAGTGAAAAACTATTATAAAAAGTATTTAAAAGTATCTTAAAATAACAATTTCGGAGTAATGAAACAATGGAAGAAGCATTGATAACGTTTGTGAACTAAACCAAGTAATTTGCTTTCTAAAAATACTCAAGAGAATTGCATCAGTCTGGTAGACAAGAATTCGGTCTCTTCTTTCTCTTCTTCTTTGTATATTTCTTATCAAAACTAAAAATAAGAAATAAATTGCAGCTTCTACACCGACTGCATTCAAAATGTCCCAGCGGAATTCGTCGCGAATTGATCGTTTTGCTCAGATGAGCAAGCAAGAAGAAATAATTGCAAAAAAACGTCAAGAACTTTTGGAGAAACAACGTACAGCCGAATTGGCCAAGGCGGTGGCAGCAGCACAAAATTTAGCAGCTAAACTGAAAGGTATTAAAGGTGATGAGAAAGTTTTGGAAAACCAATCCAAAGACGACGAAGCCTCTAAAACAGAGGAGGATGAAGAAAAGAAATTGGAAAATTTAGATGTTGCTGGAACAACAACAAAGTCTTCGTTGGTCAGTTTAACGGGAAAAACGGGCAAAATGTATGGCAGTGGTGTGAAGCGAGCTACAGTTAGTGCACCATCATCAGAACAGCCGCCAGCAAAAATACAGAATACTTTTTGTAATGATGGCTCATTTCTGGAGAATTTCAAAAAAATATTAGAAAAACAACAGCAACAACAACCAAAACCGATTGTAGTAGTGTAAGTAATCATACCTCATTCATTTCACCCTTTTCCTCTTGTATAATATATCGTATAAGCCAGATGAAGCTTAAAAAAAGTAAACCAATATAGTTGCATGCAACTGAAGGCTTCGTTGAGCAAACATATTTTTAGAACTATCGTAAGCAGGTTAAAATTGCAAATACTGTTGTCCCTATTGGAAAAAACCAAACTTTTCGTAAGTTTCCATGTCATTAAGACGATGAAAATTCTGCCTAAGAATTTTTTTAATTTGCCCTGGATGCGTATACCCATTCTATGGGATCCTAATTAGATCTGTCATATATATCGACTGAGAGAATGGTTTAGAGTAAAGTAGCACTTGCATTGGAGAGATAATTCTAATGGCTATGTGCCTAGGAATCATTTGGTAGAGGCGGCTTAACAAGCCTAACATGAGATGGGTAACTGACAAGGTCCTGGGGTAATCTCATTCGGATTTCTACAGTGTGTGCAGGTATACGAAAACACTGGAGATAATAGATCATATTTTTTACCCGGCTCTTAGTAGAAAAATATTAAGTATTATAGGCTGGGAATCCTGATTAATTTGGGCTCTCTGTTATTGGCAAGCTACTCTTCTACATTCAATATTTCTCCCTCTCTGTACTCCTTTTCTATCTTCCTTTTCCTCAATTTGTTTTAGGACGAAGACATTGAATTCTTCTACCTCCGGGTAAATGTATTCGGCTATTTAGCCCATCACGTCCTCTAATCTACCACCATGTCCTCATAAGTGAGTTGGTGGAAATGCCGTTTTAAGATATCTTTTTAGTTTATTCGTGTGTGTAACTAGGAACTCTTTGAGCAATTTTAAACATCTGGACAATCGAACTAGTGCTTGTATATTAGTCAGACTTGACGATATATTGAATATTGAATAATAGTTTAAAGCTTAAAATTAAATTTTTTTAATGTCCCTTCCTTCTTTTAGTCCTGAAACACCTACGCCTGCAACTACTACCACTGACGAAGAAGTAGCAAATGTTGGTAGCAATACAGTTACTACGACAGCTACTATGGATCCAACTACTACTGCCTTAAACTCTGCATCGGAAAGTGTTGTAACTACACAACAACAACAACAGCAGCATCATCAACAACAACAGCAGGAGCAACACCAGCAACAACAACTTCAACAGCATCAAATTCAGCAGCAACATCAACAGCTACAACAACAACATCAGCAACAACAGCTACAGCAACAACAACATCAACATCAACAGCTACAACTACAGCAACATCACCACCAAACTGGCATACCACCTCCACCACCAACGCCACCATCTTTACCTTTTCCATTTAATCCTGCTCTAATGGCAGCACAAAATATTATGTTGCAACAGAGTATGCAGGGCCCGAATTCTACACAAGCATCTACAATGCCACCACACTCAGCAGCGGCATTCTTTACAGCACCTCCACAATTTGTGCCACCACCACCGCCGCCAACAACAGTAGCTGCCGCCGCGGCTGCTGCTGCTGCAATGCTAATGCCAATGCAGGCCGTTACAGTGGCACCACCGCCACCACCTCCTCCACCACAAATACCCTTGGCATTAGCAAATTTAACTCCATTATATATGATACCGGCACCCGAGCCAATGCAGTTAAATGCCATACCACAGCCAAAAGAATTTGATTTGAATGCCATACCAAAGCCGCAATTGAATTTAGAAGCTATACAAATACCAGTACAAAATATGCAACAACAGCAGCAGCAACAACAACCACCAACGCTGGAACAACAAGCAACTACTTGTAATCAACAACAGCAAACGCATCAGCAGGAGCAAACACAACAGCAACAAATTACGCAACAAAATTTTGAGAACAGCCAAGAAAATGCACAACAAGAATTACAGCAATTGCCACAATTACAAACGCTACCTCAACAACAACAACAACATCAGAAACAGATTCAAGAGCAACAGCAACTGCAAGAAAATATTCAAGAGCAAACAACAACAATAACAACAACAGTAACAACACAAGAAGAAAAAGGTTAGTAGATTTTGATTTTTCAAATATTATTTTCAAGTTTAAATGACAAGAGAGTATGACCAAAAACCAATCATTCCACATGATTTCCTTGTTTTTTTTTTGTTGTTTCTTCAATCACATTTAAATTATTATTTATTTCAAATATACATATGATAACAATATAATAGAAATTCTTTCATAATTTCAAATGAAATGCATTATCTAACGTGCATTTCAGCGTTTATATTTGTTTGTTTTTTTTTCAATCATATTTCCATAATTTTCTTCATATCGTTTATGAGCACGTTTTTTTTTTATTTGTTGCTTAAAAAAACATGTACTTTTACTCTTTCTCTCTATTTTGTTTTTTTTATTTAAATTTTTTAAAAGAAGAACTTCGAGCATGATTTTAAAGGAATTTTTCAGTAGTTTTTTCAGACAACAATCCTGTCGACAATAATTGCATACAAATACCAACATCTATAGAAAATCTTATCGATTTGGTTGCCGATAATGGTGATGCTTATGAAGAAACATTACGCGGCTGTAAAAATCAATTACATCCTGCATTGTGGTAAATAAAATCAATAAAAAAAATAAATAAATACAAACAAATTATTCAGGCGTTAATTAAACGGATTCCAAAAGAAAATGTGCACATCTCTAATAAAGTATCTAAAATTTCTTTTATGTATTATATTGTAATAAGCGAAGATTTCATATATAATTTTCGAATTATATACGTTTTAAGCTTTTATCCAGTGCTAGTAGTTATTTTAATTTTGTTTTAAAGTCGTTTTCAGCTTTGCGTTGAGTTATATAGTTTAAGAGTTAAGGTGGACACCTCGAATAAGTCATCGGGGTATACAATTTTATACGCCCTTCCCTTATTTATATAAAATGTAGATTCAGTAAGTTTTTAAATTATGTCTCATTATATCGTGTCTCGAAGAATTTTGATTTAAAGCTTAAAGTTGAGGTACTTTTGTAACCTAGTTTTCGTATATAAGTTCCATTTGTTTTATAACATTCTATTAATGTAACAACAATATCGTACGCGTATTATGTATTAGAAAAATTATAATACTTTTTAAAAATGTGCATCCAGATATATTTGGAAACCGTGTTATTAACGCTTAATAATCCAAATACTATTAAACAAGTATGCGCCACCAACAATATCAGAAGACATGGAAGCTCATCAATAGATTTCAAAAAAAAAAATATAATAAAACCGGAAGGACTTTTGCAGTGTGAACGGGAAACAACAACAATGATTTCAACTTAAAAAAGCAAAACAAAACTTTAACAAAGCAAAAACAAATTTTCTCTACAATTACAACGATAAAAACAAAAAAAAAAAAAAAGTCGCAAAAGAAATTTTGGTTACAATTTTGAATTTATTGATAATCGTTTCCGTTTATTTTTCTATGAAATTTCTCTCTTCTTTTGTCTACTTGATGTATAGGTTTCTATCTGATAAAAGCTCCGAACAATACCATCACTACAGACAGCAAGTAATTGATCGGCGACAGGAGAAACTCAAAGAACAACAGCAAAAAGAGAGAGAAGAACTGGAAAATGAAAAGAAAACAAATCCATCGGGTTATAAGCAACGGCGTCTATACTGTTCTATGGAGGAGGACAAATACGATCCGGAATCGGTGATAAGTGCTGATAATGATTCGGATGATGAATATCGTAGAGGTATGTTGGATCGTAATCGAGATAATATAAAGAGACGCATTGAATGTCGCAACGAGCTTAGCGAAGAGGAGCGTCAGGAACGGGAAGCCGAAGAACAGGAGGAATTGCGCCGCATGGAAAAGAAAAAATTACGCAAATCCCGTTGGGGTGGTAAAATTGAAATGCCCGAAAGTTCTTCTTCCTCAAGTGAGTACAGTAGAGTTCACAGCAGCTAGAAGATGTTTTCGAAAATCATGATTTTTTTTTCTTCCTCTCTCTCTAATTTATAGGTGTCCCTTGTAGTTTTGCAAATCAGAATAAACCCTTGTTAAGCACAATAACACGCACTGATCCAGCTTTACTAAGTTATGCCAAATTAAATTATGGTTCGACTAATCTAACCGAAGACGATTGGAGAAAGTGTGAGGAACACTATAAAGTTAATCTCTTATATCAGGACATGATGCGTAAACGTCAAGAAATTGATCGTTTAGCCAAAAGCGGCAAATTCAAGTATGAATATGACTCGGATGAAGATGTGGATGGTGGTACGTGGGAGCATAAGCTTAGACAAGCTGAAATGGAGGCAACCCGCATATGGGCACAAGCTTTAACCAAACAAAGTGAGGGTAAACATCACATTGGTGACTTTTTGCCTCCGGAAGAATTGAAGAAATTCATGGAACAATATGAGGCCAAGAAAAGTAATCGTCAGCCAGATTTAAGTGACTACAAGGAGTACAAACTGAAAGAGGACAACATTGGTTTTCAAATGCTGCAGAAGTTAGGCTGGAAAGAAGGTCAGGGTTTGGGTCAAGATGGTGCTGGTATTGTGGATCCTGTTAATAAGTATACATTATATTTTTAAATATCTGGCATCATTTAATAACGTTTATTATAAAATTTTAACTTTAAAGGGGCCCACAACGTGAGGGTAATCAAGGTTTAGGAGTACAAAATTCAGCAACACCCGAAGAGTGTGATAATGAATATGACGCTTATCGCAAACGCATGATGTTGGCCTATCGTTTTAGGCCCAATCCATTGGTAGGTTAAGATTTCCATCAACACTTCAGGTTTTGATTCAAATGTCGTTACATTCCTTTTGCAGAATAATCCCCGTAGGGCCTATTACTAATAGGGTTCTTCAATGTGAACATGTGGAACAATGTGTATTTAACTTTGTGTATGTTATTAAAATAAATATCGATCGATTTTTTTTTCTATTTAAGTAAAAGTAAAACAAATATTCTAAAAGTAATACAGAAGAAAAGTTATTGAATTTGCAAATGTTTCGAACTGAATTAAAATAAAAACTTTATTTGTTTAATTCTTAAAAACAAAAACAAAAACGTAAATTTATACTAAACAAGCTTTAGTTCTCGTTTAAATATTAAGAAACTAACTAATAATACTCTTAAGTTTAAATACTAATAATAATAACATTATTTGGCATTTATGGATTTAAAGTCTTAAAACTACGAGTAAAGTGTTAATACTGGTGTCTGATTGCCTCTGGCGAATACCACTGGACATCTTACATCACAAGACAACATTTCTAACCAAGACATGTACAATGGAGCAGAAATGGCTTCCTATAAAAGAGAATAAAATATACAAAAAAAAAAAAAAAAAAAAAATCTATAACAGGAAATTGATGGCCAAATAAAAAGTTCAGACTTACCTTTCTAGGCATGGGCAGTGACATTACTATTAGAGCGGCATTTGATGAATGCTCCACAACTAATTCATGTATACGTAATTGTCGATGTGTTTTTTCCTCCATTTCCTGTAATTCTGCATCTGTTATACCAGAATCAATAGAACCGGCATTGAAACAGTAACTATCGATTAATTCTTTATGCTGTTCAATTGTAGTGTCATTCGGACGATCGGTAACACCTTTAAGCATTATCAGTTGGGAGTATTTAATGCGGAACTTTGTCAATAAACTGGCCATGCTAAAGAATGAAATGAAGTAAAACGAAAATCAAGTCAGTAAGGGTAAGAATTTGTTTTTTTTTTTGTTTTAATTTATTTTCTTATTAAGTTATGTATGCTTGAAAGAATTCGATGATAATCAATTTTTATGCTCAATAAAGGTGAACCAAAAAAGTACACAACGTAAAAACAAAAATACACACTCTACAAATTATGATAAGAATGGGTGAAGAGAAGTATATCCGAATTCAAATATCTAGAGAGTATGATAGCAGAAGGTGGGGTTTCAGAAAGAGTGCTTTTTCTTTTTTATCAAATGCTTGGACGTCAAATGCCTACAGGTATACGATTAAATCTCTGTTTTTGTAAGGCGAACGAAAATTTTTATGAAAAATGGTTTCAGACCAGAACGTCTGTTTGTATGGAAATCACAAACAAAATTGAGTCTTTTTCCATATAAACAGACACTCGTCTGAGACTATTCGTCTTACAAAAACAGGGTATAACTCAAAAATATTTTAGAAATTGAATGTTTTTAATAAAAATTTTGGATTGTCTGAAATTGTTCGTCAGAATACAGGATAAATTTCGACTTCTCTCGACAGTTATATTATTTAGATGTGGTCATAGAGTTAAGATACAATATATAAAATACAATATCTATTGGCTGAACACTGTGCTCAATGAAATTCTGTCACTGGACTTAAGTTAGCGTTTCTTCAATCGGTTGTAACTATTACGATAAATATGAATTTTACTTACTTCTTTTCTTCTAATGCCTCATCTTTGCCATGGCTCAAAGCGAAAACTCTTAGTTTACAATTTTGCCAATTGGAACGCATTGAAATGATATATGGCAACAACATTGTTAAACCTTAAAGGAAAATTCAAATTACATAACAAACATTTCGTAACATTATCCAATACACTGCTGCTTACCACCATCATCATACAACCAGAATACGTCAATTGTGCTCTTCGGATGTTTGTTTGAAAATATGGTAACAGCATCTAAGATATGTTTAGGAACTTCGGAGCCACCTTTAGTTAAGTATGTGACATTATCATCTTGATGCAGTTTATATTTTTTGGTACTACTCATATTGGGCATAGGCGGTGGTTGGGGCACTGTATATGACGAATTTGTACTATCCAGACCAGCTAAATTCAAATTAGAATCGACATGTAGTAGATCAGATGCTGTATTGTCTTGAGGTGCTAAAAGATTTGTAAAACCCTTGGCATTGGCTGTATTAATGTGACCCAAACCATTCGAGCCAGAATAGGAGATTTCGGGATTTAATTCGGAAAAGTCTAAGCCATCGGGCAAACGTAATAAAGCTACGCCCATGCGCAAGGAGAAGGCCATGCTGTTAAATGTACACAAAATCATTAAAAAAATATATGCATTGAATAAGTTTGAAAAACTTACTTCAGTATATTGAAATAACTTTCAACTTCATGAACATCACATTCTCGCCAATTGCTTTTATAGCCCATAATCATAATATTGGGTGTAAGTTTGCCAAAGCCGGTAGATTTAAGCAAAGCCTTGACACCATCGTCCATAGAAAAACCATCGACAACATTGTAAAATGCCTTTATTTTACGAGCGTTTAAATACTTTTGGCCATCCTTGATAACTTGTTGGCGTTTTTTATAACCCAAATTAGACTGAAAAAATGCCAGAAGTAAAGAAAAGAAAATTAATTCAACATTTTTTTAAATCAAAACAATACTTACAGGCACAATATTTGCTACAAATAGCAAAGAATTATGTTTGGTTAGCAAATAACTGAAATCCACTAAAGGTGGCCTTATCATTGGATCACCAGTCAATACCAAGATTTGTGGCGTATAATTCTTTACATGATCGGAAACATTTTGCAATCTATGCACAGCCGTAATAGCGGCTTTATACTGTTGAGCTTGTGTAGAAGAGCCCCAATTAGCTTCCGGCTTACGATATATAACCACCAGGTATAGAATGAATATAATCAACAGTGTAACCAAGGATGATATATAATCTATTAGAAACATTATGGCTACACATAGAACAGAACCAAATAAACTTAACCATACATTGTAAAACTGAAAGTATAAAAAAAAATATTTTATTTGCTTTATTCTTCTAACTCCATCAATAAGCAATTGAAACTTACTTTAAATGTAGGCCTCCAGCCCAAAGGTTTAACAAAGGCCGCATGGAATGTGCAAAAGTTAATGAGAGCATACGAAGCCAAATAGAAGGTAGAAATAAGTGGTGCAATTACATTAAGTTCGCCAATTAATAGAAAACCAGCCGATATGAGAAAGGTTAAAACATAACCTCTATAGGGTTCACCATGTTTGCCATAGGGTTTCGAGAAGAAAATCAAACCAGGATAGATTTGATCAATACCCAAAGCTTGCACCAAGCGTGGCACAGACAGTAAGTTTGTCAAAGCAGTACTTAAGGTTGCAGCAAAACAACCAGCATAGATGAGAGGACCCCATAAAGACATCAATTGCATAACGGAATATGAGTTTGATAAACCATATTTACAGCTCTAGAATGTGTAAAAGGAAATAGTAAATAAATGTGTTTAATTTTCGAAACATTAAAATGAACTTACATGATCCAATTTACAGGGCAGCTCGGAGCTGACAATTGTACCATTTATTAGATCTGTAATGTTACCCGAAGCATCACGTACTGCAGCACCACCAGCGAAAAAAACAAAGACAGCATATGAGAACATGGATATTAACAAAGCCCATAGAGTACCCTTGGGTATGGCATCACCCGGATCTTTTAAGTCACCACATATATTGGCACCCGCCTGAATGCCAGTAACACTGGGAAAGAATATGGCAAAAACGCTAAAGAAATTCTGATTAACTTTTTCCGAAAAGTGATAGTCCGAATTGAAATTTTCCTTTAAAGTCTGCAATGAAAAGCCCACAAAACCCTTGGCAATACTATCGGCATCACCTTGTGGACCAACAGCAGCGCCAATAAGAAAATTGAAAATGGCCAAAACAATAGTGAGAATAAGGAAATTTTGAGCCTTTGTCTCCCATTCCATGCCAACGCAACAGATGAGTATTAAAACCACAAGTGTGGGAATGCCTACAATACGTACATCAATGGCATTGTCACCTGCAAAAAAATAAAAAAACAACAAAATTCATGGTAAGAATGTATTTGGTAATTTAAAACTTATTTAACTTACCTAACAATTCATTTAGGGAGTCACAAAAACCAATGGTGTTCATAGATGCGGCTACAGCATTGGCAAATGCAAATACCACACCCACAGAAGCACCAAACTCTGGACCCAATGATCGAGAGATAATGAAATAAACACCACCTCCCTTAACCTCACCATTTGTACTAATGGCGGACAGAGATAGAGTGGTTATCACACAAACAATTGCTGAGATGCCAATAATCACCAGTGTTTGCCAAATACCCGATTGTGATACAACCCAACTGAGACGCAAAAACAGCATAACACCCCAGATATTGAGGAGACATGGTACCATTACACCCACTATCCATCCCAGTTTAATAGCATGACCAGACGGTTCATTAGGCAAGGGTGGCTCTGGTATTTGTATAGTCTAAAAAGGTTCGAAAAAAAAAAAAACAAAAACATTTTAAATTACGACATAATTTTTAATTTTATAAATGGCGTATTTAAATCTGTTTTTTTTTTTTTTTGTTTATCATCTATTTTAAGTAAATTTATCTCGAAAGTCCAGCTAAATGCGTGATTATTATACTCTTTTGTTCGGTTGTATTATAATTGATAGAGAAATTTGTTAAATTTTCATTTTCTTTATCATAATTGTTTAGTAATTTATCAATTTACGTGTCAATTTTCATTACTTTCAATTAGTATAGATTACCATCTATTTTCACAGGTTTTCTTTTTTTTTTTTTGTTGTTGTCATTTCTAACGTCATAAAAAAAATTTTTTAAATAAATTTTTAAACTTTGTAGCTGTCATTTAATATACATTTGACATGCATAATAAAATTGCATTTAATTACTGTAAAAATTAATAAAAATTTCATTTTATTTATTTACAGTTAAATGTAAGCAGAATCTCAACCATATTTCAGCATAAAAAATGCATACACACAAGGGAAATGCACACGCACACATATTCGCAATTTCTCAAACGTAACACCTCTTTGACATCGGTACACTTTGTTGTTCAAACGTATTGATACCCTGTTTATACACTAATGAGGATTGCCTGTGTAACTTCTTTGAATAGCCATCAATCGCAAGCAGGCTTTAACTCTTCACTATACGCATATCATTTAGCTGTGAACCATTTTTTCTATTTTGGATTTATCAAATCATCCAATGGAGCCAAAGCCAGTGAATAGGGTAAGTGATGAAGCATTTTGTACTTTATAGTAGTTGCTTGAACTCGTATTTTGTTTTAACCAAATGTGTCCCTATTTCCCCTAATTTGATTACTTAAGTACTGCCAAGAAGTTAGTATAGGATTGTTATTGTGTTTTTCCTTTTTGAAAACCACGTAAATCAATAAAAAATTGTTTCATGTTCATCCCATATAATGCACTTTATAACCTTGCGTTACATTTGATAAGAGCGACAGTTGATCCAAAACGACACGCTTAGGCCTCCCGGGTTAATTTTTGTACCACTAGCCCCTATTTAGACACAGTCTGCACCGTAGAACCAAACTGTACTCTTTTCTATTCTCGTTAGTTGCAAGGGGAAGATAGAAACGTATATGGTGTTCTTTAATCTCCTCTCCGTTCTTACGTCTACAGCTGCGGTAGTATTGAAACATTTTTTCGACGCTATATGTATCAACGAGCTCTGACAGCCAATATTTTCGAAAAATGAAGTAACAGGCTTCCAAAAGACAGGGTAAAATCCAACTCGGCCTTTTAGCTATAATGTTGCCCAAACGAATTTTATTCAAAGTATTGTCCATTTTCTCACCACTCCCGTATATTATAAGATAAATGCATAGATGCTACAAATTTAGGTACAACAGTACGTATGAACAATGTTTTTTACGTCATATTAAACATACGTACTGTTGCGCTTTTTAAGAAAGTCAGTTTAAATTAAAGACTATTCAGCAGAGTTAGACAGACATTAGACGATAACATATTCACATGCATGGAAAAACTTTTCAAATCTGTCTATCGTTGACAATTGAAACTGTAGGCACCTGCCACTTGTGAATAAAACTAATACACACAACATGGGTAGTAAAAGGTTGTTCCAAGCCATTTTCATATTCTTAAAAAAAAAAAATTCAAAGGTCAAAATTTAAGATAGAGACATTAGAATCTCTCAACCATGCTTCTGAAGCTTCAAGCGATTCACTGTCAATGTGCGAGGAAGCTATTGCTTCCTTTGGGCGCCATAATTGGTAACAGAATAAGGCGCGTTTTAAGTCTCTTTTCACATTGTGAAAGTTTATTTTGCTTGGTATTGTGTTGAAAATAGAAAAGATGTTTTAAAAAGAAAACGAACTCAATTAATTCTGTACATAGTCATTAGATCTGAATCTGTTCAAACAATTAATTAATTCGATCAACTTGCCGAATGAGCACAAGCGGGATGTTTCTCCAATGAATCAAAAGTATGCGATCATAAAGTTTCAAAAACAGAGTTTGAGGCATTTGATATTGAGTTCAAAACGCATAAATCGTCACAGAAGATCTTCTAATACAAAAACCTATTTGCCTAAGGTCAATTAGCGCGGCCACATTATAAAGGGTCCGCCAAATAACTTCTTTTTTTTTTTGAAAATGCTTTAAAAAAAACTACTGAATATTTTCTCAAATTTCTTTTTTTATTTGAAAGTACAATCCTTCCGGTTAATAATGGAAAATAATTTCATTCAAATGGTTGCCTCGGCTGGCCGTGCAGTAGCCTACACGATCGGTCCAATTTTTAAGCACATTATCGATTGTGTGCAGCTGTATTTCACCAATGGCTTCACGAATATTGTCCCTTAAAGTGTCAATTGTCTCTGGCTTGTCGGCGTAACACTTCTCTTTGACGGCACCCCACAAATAATAGTCCAACGGTGTCAAAACGCAGCTCCGAAGTGGCCAAACGACATCAGCTCTGCGGCTGATAATGCGATCTTCAAAAACAGGGCGCAAAACATCGAGTGTAGCTTCGTGTGTGTGGCACGTAGCTCCGTCCTGTTGAAATCAAATGTTGCCAATATCCTCCTCCTCAATTTTTGTGAGCAAAAATTCATTCAGCATGTCCCGATAACGATCGCCATTGACTGTAACGGCCACTCCTTGCTTATTTTCGAAGAAAAATGGCCCAATTATGCCTCTGGACCAAAATTCGCACCAAACAGTGACTCATTTTGGGTGCTTCGGCTTTTCAATGTATGCGTGCGGATTTTCTGTGCCCCAAATTCGACAATTTTGCTTGTTTACATACCCGCCAAGATCAAAATGAGCTTCATCTGAAAAGATGATTTTTTTTTTGCCAAAAACGGCATCTTCTGTAAGTCGATCGCAGGCCCACTTAGCGAAGCGAAAACGTATTGGATGGTCAATATTCGTTCAGCGGAAGGATAACACTAATTATCAGTCAAATCAGACATGAGCTAAGTGTTACCATTCACGAAATGAGCACTAGTTGAAAAAAAACGTTAGATGGCGGACCCTTTAGTTATACGACGAAAGATTCTTATTTGCTATTGGAAGCCGTAAAGCTTTTAAAAAAAATGTGTAGAACATCATCGATAAAATGCATTTCAATGGAGATGACATTCAATTTCTAATGATAGTCTTGCTTTGGTTTACGAGGGTAGTATTTATTTAACGATTAACAAGCCCCTAAAAAGGAATACCATTTAAGACTTTGCGACATTGTGTATTAAGTTCACTGGGCCGTTTTGAAATCTTAGTTGATTATGCACGTGTATTTAAAAACCGGTGCAAAGTGGAAAATTTTAAAAACTTCCTTAAAACAAATACGTTTCTTTTTTTTTCTATTTTTGCCTCAAGTATCATTGTCAGTTAGTGACGGACGACAGGTCTATGCCGCTGTGCGAGCACTTGAACAAAAAAAAAAAATGAAAACAATAAAAACTATGCGTTTATCACATTTCAATTAATATCATTGACATTTCAGTGATAAATCATTGTCATTATCATTGATTTTTTTTTATATATTTTAGATTTGTTTTGTTTTTGAGTTTATGTATTATGAATGAGCCTATGGATAACTTGTTAGTTATTGTAGTGTACATATGTAGTATGTAGATCAATAGGAGTTATTGTTTTTGCTTTTTCGTATAAAGATTTTTTTTTGATAGAAATTATTTTTTATGAAATAACTGAAGTACTTTTTTCTTTTAACATCTAATCAGTTACATGTGTCATATAAATATGTACTTGTACATACAGTAGCGAGCATTAAAAATGCAACGCTAAGCCGATTGATCTTTATGTGCGCCTCTTTCAAAAAAAAAGTACGGAAATTAAAAACTTTTTTTTTATTTTTATGCTCCACAAACGTAGTTAACAAATGCAGGTTACAATATCAAAATTTTACTATCCACTTATTTTTATTTTAACATTTAAGAAAAAAAGTGCCAAATTTCAGCGAGCAAAAAAAATGCAACGCTATGTTGTTCATAACTTTATTTAAATTAAATGTAAATTCTTACAAAATGTTGGTTAAAAATATACTTAAAACTAATAATTGGTTGCGTAGCCTTTATTTTCTATTACCGCTTGCAGTCTGGAGGGCATAGAATCCACTAGGGGCACGATGGTGTATAGGGGTATTTTTTTCCCATTCTGACTTTAAAATTTTTTCTAATTCCGCCAAATTTGAAGGATTTTTCTTCTTCGCTTTCCGATCTAAAGTCTCCCATAGGTTTTCTAAGGGGAAATTGTGACGGCTAATCCAAAATTTGCACATCATGGTCGCTTAGGTAATTACGAACCAAGCGACTAGGGTGCTTCAGGTTATTGTCTTGTTGGAATTGCTGTTTGGGGGCATTTTTTCCAGAAGATGTGGGAGCATATTTTTTCTTAGGATCTCACAGTATTTAATGGCATTCAAAATATCATCGATTTTCACCAACGGACCAACTCCGTCATGAGTAAATGAACCTACCAATAAATTCCTTAAAATAAAGAATTTCGGTGAAAACCAAAAGTAACTTACCCCACACCATTAGTCATGTTTTACTGTTGGTAGCTGATATCTGGGAGAATATCTCTGCTTAGGTGGTCTTCTAATATATTTTATCCCATCAGAACCAGAAAGATTAAATTTACTTTCACTACTAATGGTGTGGGGTAAGTTACTTTTGTTTTTTACCGAAATTCTTTATTTTAAGGAATTTATTGGTAGGTTCGTTTTCTCATGATGGAGTTGGTCCGTTGGTGAAAATCGATTGTATTTTGAATGCCACTAAATACTGTGAGATCCTAGAAGAAAATATGCTCCCACATCTTCTGGAAAAAATGCCCCCAAAGAGCATATTCCAACAAGACAATGACCAGAAGCACCCTAGTCGCTTGGTTCGTAACTACCTAAGCGACCATGATGTGCAAATTTTGGATTAGCCGTCACAATCTGCCCTTAGAAAACCTGTGGGAGACTTTAGATCGGGAAGTTAAGAAGAAAAATCCTTCAAATTTGGCGGAATTAGAAAAAATTTTAAAGTCTGAATGGGAAAAAATACCCCTACACACCATCGTGCCCCTAGTGGATTCTATGCCCTCCAGACTGCAAGCGGTAATAGAAAATAAAGGCTACGCAACCAATTATTAGTTTTAAGTATATTTTTAACCAACATTTTGTAAGAATTTACATTTAATTTAAATAAAGTTATGAATAACATAGCGTTGCATTTTTTTTGCTCGCTGAAATTTGGCACTTTTTTTCTTAAATGTTAAAATAAAAATAAGTGGATAGTAAAATTTTGATATTGTAACCTGCATTTGTTAACTACGTTTGTGGAACATAAAAATAAAAAAAAAGTTTTTAATTTCCGTACTTTTTTTTTGAAAGAGGCGCACATAAAGATCAATCGGCTTAGCGTTGCATTTTTTATGCTCGCTACTGTATGTACATACATATCTATGGGCAATTGAATTGAATTCCTAACGTATGCATGTTTTTGTGTCTAAATTGTTTATTTTTTTTTTTCTTTTGGAGAAGGGGAAAGTGAAGGGAGTGACATCTTTTTGATTATTTTAGTCATTAAAATTTGTCAAATTTTTTTTTCTTTTTTAATAACACTTTTATATTTGAATTACAAACTGTTTCATATATGTATTTCACCAACTAAATAAATCGATTGTTTTTGACACATTATGAATCGTTTTAAATAAGAATATGAATATGATTTATTAGTTTTTATTTAGAATTTCCATATTCATATAACAGATTACGGTGTTAATTGGTGTTCATTTTTTTTTAATTTAATTTCTTTGTTAAAGTAATATATCATGTAATAGGAAATTACACGTTTTGTAGGATTTATACTTTATAATTAATAATATTGTTTTGAATCATAAGATAGTATTCTATTTATTCTTATTTTATTTATATTAGAAAAAAATCATCGTTTTTATAAAGAAAAAAAGAGTGAAACATTTTTTTTGTAATGTATGTATATACATATGTTGTACAATTGCTCAATTTCGACCTCCGGATACTGTACTTGTCTTAATTGACAGATATACGTCCTCTAACCTATGTACATATGTTTACATATATAAAGTATCTTTTAACTTTTATATTTAACTAGCTGTACCCTGCGCGCTTTGCTGCACTACAAACTAAAATAAATTTGAAGGAAAGACATTAGACAAATATCCAATTAAGTTTGAATCATTTTATTAATTTTGTTTCCCGTTGTCCAGATGATTCAGACGAACGGGCCTGAGTAGTACGCATTCGATCAAGTGATTCATTGTTCAAGTGATTCATGCGAACGGATCTGTGCGGCATGTACTCGAAGATTTTTCAGTCTCAATGCTGATTCTGAGGCTAGTAATGCTCTTTTCTTTTCTTTTCTTTTCTTTTCTTTTCTTTTCTTTTCTTTTCTTTTCTTTTCTTTTCTTTTCTTTTCTTTTCTTTTCTTTTCTCTTCTTTTCTTTTCTTTTCTTTTCTTTTCTTTTCTTTTCTTTTCTTTTCTTTTCTTTTCTTTTCTTTTCTTTTCTTTTCTTTTCTTTTCTTTTCTTTTCTTTTCAACACAGGATCAAGGATTTTGGTTATATTTTTTCTTATTTGGTGAATTTTTTCACAAATGTTGGTTACAAATTTTTTTCTTTCCCTTCTATCTTTCCCCCCGCGTCGTTCTTTACACTTTATTTTCTTTGGTTTTATACATCAAGAATCACAGATAGCATACTTGTAGGGGTAACTACTATGCGTATGAGTAATATATTTCAAATGCAATTAAATATTAAGTATGTAGTATGTAGCATACGTGGGCATGGCCCCTAGCTCATTTGGAATATCAACATAAAAAGTAGCCTATAACTCCTTCCAGACATACAGGAAGATACTGTGAAAATTTTAAGAAAATCGGTTCAGCCGTTTAATCGTCTATAAACTTCAAACATACAAACATACAATCAAACACACATTCATTTTTATATATAAGATAACGGCTTTCTTAACAAAGTTGCTGTTCCTGCTAATTGGAATGAGTTCAGCAGATGTGAGATTGTTATCTCATTGAGACTTTTACTCATTTATGGTGATATAAAAAAATACATACATACATACATAATTGGCCATTACAACCCTTCAGTCAGGATTACGGCCTAGCTTCTCACACCACTCATGATGTGTGCCTTAATTTTATACTTAAGTGGCGGGACCTGCAGTTTAACGTCGACTCCGAACGACAGATTTCTGAGAAACTTTTCATGGCAATTGTATTTACTCTCAGAATTTTTGCCAGAAATCTGCTGAGAGGAAGTCGCCGAAGAAATATTTTTTTTATTCATATTTCGTTTTGAAATGGGGCTCGAATTCGGGCTTTACGTCTAATAAGCGAACACACTACCTACTAGACTACGGCGACTACATAAAAAATACATTATTTAAATTAAATGTTATTCATAGTCGATATTATTTAACTAACGGTTAAAATATTAAAATTAATTTTTATGACTTTCGTCATTTAAACAAATAAATTTGAATTATTTTTACATCTTTTTAACACCATTCAGTCATTGTAGAACAATTGATTATATCGGTTTGTAAAAAAATACATAGGTGTGAATAAAAACTTTAAATAGATATTTGAAACCCATTTAAGTTTTTTAATATTGAAATGAAATTCGCTTTGTTAAGAGACAATAACTGAAAACTTTTTAATTAGCGAGTTTAAAAGTTTTATATTTTTTCTCGTTTTTTTTTTTTTTTGGGGGGGAAAGATAAAAACATGAATTTAAAAAATTATCACTTCCAACGTAATTCTATGTGTGTAAATAATAGAAAATTCTATAAAGAAATGATCTCAATGTAAATTTGCAGTAATTCGCTGTTGAGACTGTACAATATTGTCAATAAAATGTGTTAAAAATTTCTTAAAAATTTTTGCATGACAACGTAACGTGGTCGGTGAAACCTAGCTTTTAACAATAATATTGTCAGACATATGAAAGTCACGTTGTTAGCCTTCACTGCCATTGTTAGATTCTAGTCAGATGTTGGAGCTCGTATTATTTTGTGCATTTAACACCAATGCCGTTATCAAATATTTTCTTCCTACCGAAATTAATTAATTTCGGAACTTGCTTAATTAACTATTCAAAGAAGAAAAGAGTAGGAACCACAATTCTCAAAAGCTTTTCAGCACTATTCACGTCCATTACAACTATCCAATAACATTTCTTAGAGGGGGCTTTGCGTCTAGACATTGTAATTAATTGGTTACTACAACCAAAGGACTACAGTTTAGCTACTTAATCCACCCATTTTTTTCGTGGTAGCTTTATTCATGTTTGTCGCTACCTACAGTTTAACGTCGACATGCAACAAACAACCCTGGTTGATTGTTTATAACACGTATACACATACATGTTCAATCGAAACATAAGCAATTGCAGTGTGAGAACACACGAAAACCATCATCATTATGGTGTTTGTTAAAAAATACCAAGTGAACCAGTTTGATTTGTATGTGCATTAATACTATTGTTGTTGTTGTTGTTTTTTTTTATTTATTGTTTAAACATTTGATTTAATGATGTTCTCAAATGGTACTGGACATTGAACTTATCACCGTAACATTCTGCTGATTCATGGGCTTTTTTGACGATTCTTCTTTGTTAATAAAAATATTCAGAAATTAAATGCTCGTGTAACGATTTAAAAAAATATGAATTTCAGTACTTTAGAACAAAAGTACGTTATTTATTTATTTATTCGGTATTCGGCAACAAAAGGAGGATTGGTTTTTTGTTCCTTTGATTCTCTAATTATTCTTTTGCTTACTTTTCCTGACACTGCCAAAAATAAATTGTGGTGTAATTATGATTGTTTTTGTTTAAAAGGTTGTAAATTCTATTCTGTAAACATACTCGTTTCTTGGGAATGAGAACACCAACAAAAAAAAAAACACTTCAGACAGACCAAAAACTTCTCATTTTATGAAACGTTTTAAATATGGTTCCAGCAGTTTTTACACAAATTTTAGTATTCTTCGAAGGACCATTAAAATTTTATACATTTCGGATCTGTAGCGTTTCTTAGTCTTTTCCTGAATTCTATGTTTACACGTATGAACATGACAATTTGATGCCTACTTTTCTTCCTATTCAATTTAATGTTGTCCTCAGAGTATCATAAACTTGACAGATGGATGATTTAGAGCCTCAATAGTAAAAGAATTCAAAGTTCTTATCGCTGTTAGATTGTTTACAAAGTTTTAGATTTTCACAAAATTTTCACTACATTTCTACGGTTGTATGGAGAAGTGTGCTGTGGTATATAAAAATAAATGATGTTTGCTCTTAACCCTCTATTTCATAGGGGGGTCTTGAAAAAGCTTCAGTGGATTGCCATTTATAATCGACGCTGAGTATAATCGACGCTAAACTCTTCCTGACTCAAGTTAACTTTGTTTAGTGCCACTTCGATACTCTGAACATATTTTTCTTTGAGGAAAGTAGGTGTGGGTGGAACCACCGGCTTTATGGTTCCCTAAGATGTGTTGACCATTCTCATTGTAGATCGGGACAGAGTTCACTCATTTTCATTGTTGGATTGCAACTGAATGGGGGAGATATTTTTAAATATTTTTTCGCCCTTGAAGTTTATAATTTCGAATTTTTAATGGAAATTTGTTAAATCATCTGGCAACTCTAAAAATGCAACTTTTAAAAATTTAATATTTTAATGATTGAATTTAATTTAATTGTAAAACTATTAGCTTGTAATGGTTATTTTATTTCAATTTTAATACTCTTAATCACATGTTGTCTGGTTGATATATGTATGAGACCTTAAGTCTAATGAAATAGACTAACAAGCATACATACATATTTTCGTTTGCAATTGGAAATGGAATATTTTAATTATTATGGATTTCATGGGTTCATCATCAATTGAAGAATGGAATAAAAGAAATGACACTTTGCCACACATAAGAACTTATAAATTTATGTGTGTATATGTATATACAATTTAATTCATTCAATATTTGATACAAGACAAAATAGCTTTTACCCTCATGATATAATTTTGTTGTTGTTATAATAAATGCATCTGGAATTTATTAGAAGTGTGCTGTAGAATTTGTTTTTTGCAAAAACTTCCTTCTTTACATGCGTAATTTCATTTTTATCTATTTTCGAAATCGTTGTTATTCTCAAGTATTTGTTACAATTTTAAAACATTTTTCTATTTATTTAAGCATTAATTGTTTAAATATCTCTTAATAGTTCTTAAGTATTACCAGAACATTTTGAAGTATTTTCGATTTAGATTAGAATTCTACTTTTCTAAGCGATTACATATTATATAAGGCTCATATACTATAGACGAATATTTACCTCATCTTGTGCTGCTTCACATTGTAGTTGACTGATTGAGGGTCTCTTAATATTTCTTTTCGATATTCTATAATTATCTAGACGTGGTAGGGATTCTCTGCAATAAAAAAGCAAAAAAAAACAAGAAGATTAAAAATTGAATTAAAAAATTGTTTTTAGTTTTTATTATTTAAACAATCAGAGCCGACAAATTTACACATATAAACTGATTTAAGCAATTTCAGTTCGATCTTTCTAAACTTAGTGTTAAAATAAATGTCTGTCTTTGGCTATTTACTATTCGTATACACTCCTCATGTCTCATCGTTCTCACAGCTTAAGTTAGGAGAGTATTAACAGTAGATCCGTTAGGCTATTGAAAAATGGAAAGCCAAAACATATGTCAGACATAAGCATTAGCAAATAAGATGAACAATATTCCCTCCCCGCAATTCCTCTACTGAGAGCAAACAACACATCTTCGCTGTCTATTAATTACGCAACGACCCTTGAGAATAAATACAGTACCTTCAATCTACTTTATTGATTTCATTTACAACCAGTGCTGGATTGGTTAGCCCCACAGGAAAGTCTAACAAAATTTTGGAAGCCAGTTTACTTCGTCAATATGTGAAAATACTCGTGCTGATAAGATCGTATGCAATGAAGTCTAAATCGATCGGTCATATACTGTTCGGTTTATAATCTTCAATTGCCTACATTCAAAGCGCTTTGAATTGGCCACAGACCATAAAACACTCCAATCAATCAATTTTTTCCGAACAGCAAGTGCAATGAGCTTCATACATACATACATAATTGGTCATAACAACACTACATTCAGGATTAAAACCTAGCTTCTCACACCACCCATGTTGTGTGTGTTAATTTTATCCGTGAGTGGCGGTACCTACAGTTTAAAGTCGACTCTGAACGATAGGACAGTCTTCCGTTCTTTCGCTAACAGATTATGACGGCCATAATTACCCGTTAGTGCTCGAATAGTGGCCACGTATGAATCAATACTTTTGTAGACAGTTTTGTACGTGTACTTCGTAGTTACCGTAGTCTAGTATGCAGTGTGGTGGTTTATTATTCTCGAGGCTGTGGTTTAAAGCTTAGTTCAGACTTCAAAACGAAATATGAAAAAATATTCCTTCATGCGTAAAATTAACGCACACAACATGGGTGTTGTGTGAATCTAGGCTATAATGCTGACTAAACTCCATATTTCTAAATGCTGAACGTTGAACAAATGGATGGAAGATATCTAACAGATCATCAGATATACATATAATATGGTCCTTCTTAATGTCTAATTGTCTTTAACTAGATAAACAGCAGGGACTTTCAAAAATATTTCAAGTGCCTTGTGGCCAAATGATGTCAGTTCCTGATAATCCATTATAAAATGTACGTCATAAAAGTACTTGATAAGTTAAAAAAGAAAAAACTTTAAATTATTTATTCTTGTGAAAAAGATTAAATTCTTTAAATTAATTGAGCTTAAAAAATGCTTAAAATTTTGTTATCAATTCAAAATCTTTGAAAAAAAAAAGACTTGAACATTGATTTATTTATTTATTTAAAAAATAAAAGTACTTGTACATATTTGTAATATGGATATAGATCTCTTAATACTTATAAACTGTTGGGGTTTTTTCCTTTATAAATACAATAATACAATATACTATAAAATAAATTCTAAATTTAATCTTGCGGTTCAAGTGCATATTGGTATTTTATCGTTCATCAGAATGAATAATTGAGATGTACATATTTATTCGCCTTTTACACCATTTTTGTAGTTTCAACCACACATTGTAAAATATTACGGCTAATAATAATTGTTTATATGTATGTATCTTTAAGATAAGTATCTCAAGTATCCCGTTAATTTGTTTTCTTTTATTATGGAAGTTTATAAATAAAATCAGTAAATTTTGTGGATCTTTCACTCGCTTCCCGTTTAAGAGAATCGAACTGTTGGAATTAGTGTCCGAGCGTTCACTCCGAATAGGTGGTCTGGTCCAAACTCAAACTATGTGGCTGTGTTAATCTTTACGTTCAATATTCTCAGTATGGATATGGCCCATAGAACAGTGCAGAATTCCCAAGTGGTACACTCGTTTTCTTAGGTAGATGGAGGCATTAGTGTGCATATCTTTGGAGTATCAGAAACAAGACATTCTCTTGGACTGAGAAGAAATCTTCCCTTACTTTCAAACTCTAAGTTGAATTTATTCTCAGGGATTATTGCGTTTGGATAGGAATGTGGTGAGAGTCTGATCTGGTCTTTATGGCCTGGAGGAACATTAATAGCCAATTCGAAGCTCAATGGATGTATGTATGTTAAACCACTTGTTTTTTTTTTATGTGCAATTAACCGACCAATTTAGGCTTTATTACACAAGATCCTTCCCTCAAAGCTAATTTCACTTATTAGTGACGTGAATTGGACTCCAAAGTTTTGTGCTTGCCATTAGACTTTCCCGTGGTGGGGGTAAGCATGCGAAGAGATTTCGTTTACTCCTAAAGGAGAACTTGAGGAGTAAGAGCTTATTGTCTATCTTATTAGCCAATGTCCGGCTCTGGCTCAACTCTGGCCTATCGCTTCATGTGGCATTACAACGGGAAAGCATTTGGGCTTGAGTGAGCTTTCACTTCAACAACCTATCTTAACCTATTTTATATAAAACCTCTCTTAACCTAGCTTATATTTAATACCGATAGAAGCGAACATTTTTTCCAGACTGAGTTTTTTTTTTTTGTAACGAGAAATTCTGGTATTTTATCCATTTATCATGCTATCAACTGAAATTTTGTTTTCATTAGACAAGGTCAGACACAGAGCAGAGCAGTAGAAAATAAAATGTTTTTTTTTCTTGTCGAATTTCGGTAAAAACAATCAAAACGAGTTACTGTTGTTGTTTACACTTGTAGATCATAAAAGAGTATAAATTAAGCCATAAAGATTATATCGCTCGATAATAAATAATTATCAGATTGATTTCGGCGTATTAGATCATTTGGAAAAAGTGATTTAGAGACACGTGATTTAAGAGAGTTCCCAGCGTAAACTTTATGGCCAGGAAATCTGAAACTTGAAGAACTACAGTCAGTTTATTGTCTGGGAAGCATCATACAGGTTAGGGACAATCAGTCATTTAGAACACTTTTCTGATATTTATCCTCAAATGTCGAATATGCTCTTATTAGAGTGACACCAGTCAAAAATGTAATGGAACTCATCAGATTTTTTTGCTCAGGCAGAAGCAACTCTTGCATTTGTAAAAACTCAGACTGCTTTGAGATGCAAATTGCGGAAACCAATAAAAAAAAAATAAAAAAAAAAAAAATATTCACTTAATTTGTAACATTTTTTTTTTCTTTCGTTGAACATCTGTTCGTAAATGAACAAGTGCTTTAATTATATATCTTTTATGAAATTAATCAACTTTATTTAAAATTTTAATTTTCTTTCTTTTATAAATTTAAATAAAAACAAACAAAAATATGCCATTAATAATACTCATTGTAGAATGAGAACATTTTTATATAAAAAAAACTGATACAATTATAAGAAAATTTGTATTTTACCAAGAATAAAAAATTCTTTAAAAAAATGTTTGCTTGTATAAAAAGCCGTCCACGTTTTATGGGGGCCACAATATAGCCCGTACGTTTACATTTTATATAGTAGCCTGTAACCGTTGAAAATCAATTAATAAAACTATTCTCAGATTAATTGTTTAAATATTTTCACTTTTCATATCATGACAATATTCTCTATATATATATTTTTTTTTATTGATAAAATTCTAACATTTGGTCAATATTAGCATTGTTTACGCGCCATAGAATTTTAGTAAATTTATTAAAAGGTGTGCCCTTCTGTCTAATTAATTGTGTAATATTTAGTAAATGGTGGTTAAAATATTTATTTAAAGAGACGTTTCAACAAAAATCTAAATAATGATAAAATATTAAATTTCATTTATAGAAGGGAAGAGGAGAGGCCTATTCACAATGTATTGTATTGTAGTAAAAGAAATGTTTTTTAGAATAATTAAACTTTCTTAATAGACAGTGAATATTAAAAATTAAATTTAAACGAATTTAAACGGTGTTTTTCTACAACAAATGAAAAAGTTGTTTCTTTTTTTAACTAAATTTTTTTTGTATTTATTATTAATATTTTATATTTTTAAAAATTAAAAATTTATTTTATTTTAAAGTTAAAGAAAATTTTGAAAACTTTAAAGACTTTAACTAGCTGTTCTATGTTATATCCTTAGAATTTTTTTACATGTTTGTAACTAGCAAAATAAAAATTTATTTTATTTTTACTACAGGGAATGTAGTACATACATTTATTATTTTTTTTTATTGTTTTTAACGTATTAAAACCAAACTTTAACTATAAAAAATAGTTATTTTACAACTTGTTTAAAGAAGTAAAATTTTCATTATTTAACATTTTTTTCAATTGTTTTTCCAACTGAAAATATACCACATTTAATTCTTTTTACAGTACAGTAGTATTGGAAAAGATTTTTTATTATAAAATTTCGTTTAAATTTTTTTTAAAATACCACAAACAAATGAATCCTTTTTTTTTAGAAAGGAATTTCTTTTAAAATTATTTTTTCTCCACTTACTGAGTCAATTGTGCCAAACTGAATTTACGATCATTATCGTTTGAATTTTTTGATTTTAAAAAACTACCAAAACCTCGAAAGGATATTCGTGATGATTTACGAGGCTGTAACACCTGTTGCTGTTGTACAGGTGCAGTTGTATTTTGTTCATTTCCAATTGGAACATTTTCAGTAATTGTAGGAATAATGGGAGTAGTCCCGTTTGATTTAGAAACTTGAAAACGTTCAACCATGATGGCGTTGATTTATTTTATTCACAATCACTGTAACCAGATTTTTTAAATGTAATTTTTTTTATTTAATTTCACAGGATAATAATAATAATAATCTTTTTAACACTCTTCTCTTTACAACATTTCCGCTTTTGTTATCGTTTGCTTTATAATTTTGCTTTACCGAAGTGTATTTATTACTTAAAAACGAATGTTAACGTTTGCAAAATCCGTCAACAATTAACTGCAAACGATTGATGTTGGTGGTTTATATCGTTTTTTTTTTGTTCACCCTGCTCTCTTGCTGTTTTAGATTTCATTCATTTGTGTTTAGCCTTTGCTTTTATTGTTTCTGTTGTATGTATTCGCATTTGAAATTAAATCGCCTGTTTACTCTACTCGTAAATTTTATAAACACTCGTACGTATGTACGTAATGTATAGTAATAATGCTCTTCGTTTAGAATGTATGCGTAAAAAAAGTTTTTCTTAAGTGTTGTCGTAAGCATGTGAAGAACTGTTAAATTGATCATAACATTTTACTACGGAGGAATTATATCAACAAACGTAAATACCAACAACAACAACATCAATACAGGAAAGATGTTAATCAGAAATTTAAAGCAAAGACTTACTGCCCGATTTAAAACGTTTTCAAATAATTAACACTTCAAAACGTAAAAGAATTAAAAAAAAAAATCAGTTTGATTTCTGGCCAATCAAATTGTAAGAATTTTTATGTGCATATTTTGTTATTGTTTTATTTTTTCTTAGAATTTTTTGTTATTGTTCTTGTTTTTATACTTTCTTTTGATGATTTTTTATGTGACAGACGTAAAGATCTAGTTGTTTCTGCTGTTGTTCTTTCTTGTCTATATGTAAACGTATTGTTTGTGTTTGTATATGTTTTTGGATTACATATTTGTTTGTTTACTAATAATGTAACTGTAATTGTATTGTAAGCAAAATTTTTCAAATCTACCGTTTGGTGTGGTTATAAAATAAGAAGTGTCGCATGTCCTTTTTGAAAAAAAAACATGATAAGTCAGTCAGGAATGACATTGCTTCTCACATTATTTATGTTGTGTGTGTTAATTTGTATACATGAGTGGCGGGACCTACAGTTTAACTCGATTCCGAACGACAAATTTTTGAGAATTTTTACCAGAACACTGTTGAGAAACAGTTGCCGGAAAAATATTTTTTTGTTGGAGATGTCTGACGTGAACCGTGGCCACACGTCTAATGAGCCAACACACTACCTATTACACTACGGCGTCTGCTGGAGAAGAGGGGGAGAATTGCATTGTAAAAATGGGAAATACATAACCTTTCTTATAAAAAGAAAAAAAGCGAAATTTTCTATAAACTTCCTGGAAAGATATAGGCGCTATGACACTTTTACTTATTGGGTTCAATGGCGTATATGTATGTATGTATATGTATAAATGTCGTCAAAACAAACTTTTTTAGTTTTATTATTATTATTTACCAGTACTGCGTTCAGTATGAGATTTCTTCTGTTTGCTATCTACGTTACGTTACGTTACGTTATCTTTTATCGTTTTTTTGTTGCATTCGAATATGTTTATGTTATTCGAATATAAATTTAAAAATGTTGTACAGTTTTCCATCGTATGAAAAATAGCTGGATCTGGTGGATAGTTAACTTATTCTGTAACTCCATTTGTACGAGTGTCGGTTTAAAATTTCAGGGCTTTTTGAATGATACACAAATTTTTCGATGGGGAAAAAAATTTAATTTGTTTTGCAACATGCTCTTCCTTCAGCTCTTTACACTATTCAATGTTTAGGTAATTTCTTTGTTTCTGCCAAAAACTATGATTTGTTATTACATATGTACATACATACTGTATTAATATTGCTTTAACTGTTTTAAGCATTATAAAAACCACACTTTGCCAGAAAATTGTTCGGCATTTTAATAATTTTACTAAACATACTCTGCATAACTTTTGAAAAACAGAAATTGTTCATTTTATTTCTTTCAAAACTGTATGTTTGCAGGATGTGCATTATTTCTTGACTCATGCCTCTTAATGCGTAATTTTTAAAGATTTTGCAAGAATTTGAAAAAGAATTGTTATACATTTCATACTTCCGGTTATTTTAATACTTGAATAAGTATTTAATTAAATACTTTATAACCATAACCTGTAGAAAGGGGAATTTTTCAAAAGTGTTTTACATTAAGAAGTCATGTTATCGATAATTTTTTTTTTGAAGTAATTGCTTATATGTAAGCAATCACAACTGTTACTGATTACATTTAGATTTTGCAAAAAAAAAAAAAAAAAAAAGAAAAAAAAAAACAAAGGTCAGTAACCATAATCGTTTAATTTAAATTACAAGGGTTTAGATTGAGAAGTAATTCAATCGATTTGTTTTGTTTTGTTTTATTTTTTTTTTTTATCGAAATAAACATTTTACGTTTTGTTTACACAACTACTGATAAGATTTATGAAATAAAACTTACATATGTTTTTTTTTTATTTGTAGACAATAAATTAAATAAATTACCTTAAATTATATTGTAACAATGTGTACGATTAAATTTATTAACCTTTTTGTTTTTTGTCAGGGCTTTGCGTATTTCAGACATGACGTTTAAACGAAATTATTTAAATTTTTATGTTTTTTTTTTTTTTGTTGTCAGTTTTGTCAGTAGTATGTTAAATTTTGATTTGTTAAAATGTTTTATTAATTTAAACTCTTCCATTGTTAACGAAAGGGTGAGAAATCAAAATATATTAATAACAAATTAACACTTTATTTATATCGAGTAAATGTACTATAAACACATACACACCCCATAGATATGCACAGACACGGTGGAATTGATGGTTTAAGTGGAAGAAATTAAATTCACATCAATCTACAAACCCGTACTGTAAATACTTATTCACTCACTCACTCATTCGCGTAATACAAAAACAAAAAATTAAAAAAAAAATTTAAAAAAAAAACAACAATAACATTTTAAAAGTCTGTTAAACCAGATAAAACTGATTAAAATCTGATCAATGCGACTTTAATTATAACATTACTAATCGAACCAACCAAGATGAGCACAACCGTATATTATTCCTCTCTCTCTGTTATGCTCTTTCATGCTGTTAGTTACTGTTTAGGTTAAAGACAACAAGAAATACCAAAAAATAATTTGCAAACACAGGCACACAAAACAAAAGTAAGCCAACCAGCCACCTTTAAGAGAGTTTATGCACAGAGAGTCCAACAAAAACAAAAAATATTTATCTTCAGTTTGGGTGCAATTAACGATCAATTAATCGTTTTAATAATTTACGAGTATTTTAATATTTCTATTGTAATAGGAGATAGGCGATATGGCCGTTTAAAATTTTGTTCTACTCTTGAAAAATTCAAGTTAGTTCAAGTTACTCGAAATTCACATAAAAATAATTAAAATCCGTTAACAAACTATGGAACTTCTAAGAAAATTAAAAAAAATTTTGTTTTTTTATCGTTATATTCCCCAAACGGTGGTGTATTGAGTTAAGAAAATTATCGGAAAGAAAGTGATCAATTGTCCACCGATAAAATGACAATACATACACTCCTATTTATTAATTTTTTTTTTAATGCAACAATTAACTGCATTTTCAACGCAGAGTTAGCTCAACGGCTATGTGACATAACCGAAAGGTACGAACAGTCGCCGTAGTCTAGAAGGTAGTGCGTTGGCTTATTGGCCACGTGAGGCCACGGTTCAAATCCCAGGCCAGACATCAAAACGAAATATAAAAAAATATTTCTTCAGTAACTTCCCCTCAGCAGGCTTCTTGCAAAAAACTCTGAGAGTAAATAATTTTGCCGTGAAAAGTTTGTCAAAAAGTCATTCGTAGTGGTCTTTAAACTACTCATGTATAAACTTAACACTCTCTACATAAGTAGTATGTGAAACTAGGTCGTAATCCTGACTGAAGTGTTGTAATGACCAATTATGTATGCGTGTACGTGAAGTCGCCGTAGCCTATTAGGTAGTGTGTTGGCTTATTAGACGTAAAGCCCAGGTTCGTATCCCAGGCCAGACATCAAAACGATGTGTATGTATTTAAAAGCAATGAAAAACGATTACCGAATCGTAATGTAATTTCGATAAACATTTGCGTTGTTTCATATGCTAAAAACGAACGTACGCTCCATTACGTTACACGAATGTTCGGCTTTTTCTATCTGCAAGGTTGTTGTCGTTAAGACCGATCAAAGACAAGCTGTCATAAGACGTAGAAAGAGATTTCAAATAAGACATTCAAATTAATTGTCAAAATGAAGAAAAGAAGAGAATTTTTGTTGAAGTCCTATAGCTGCAAGCAGAGTAATTTATAATATATGTAATTATAAAAAAGTCTGTATTTTTAGGACTATTATTATAGTTTCTTTAGTTCTTTTAAGGTGTATAAAGCAATCGGTTTCGATTTTTTAAGTTTTTCAAACTGAACATGTGATGGGAATATGGCGGCAGGGTCAACGATGATATCATCTCCCAAATGTTAAATTATCGAAAGAGTCAATAAGAATTGGAGATGTAAGGAGGTTACGTTAAAAAATAAAATGGTTTCTTTTATTCAGATCTTTACCGACTTTTGAATATTAAAACACATTAAAATGCCATGAGTCCGTAGGCAGCAAGCATATTCTGTAAATCTGCATTGAACCGAAAATTTCAAAATTTTTTTTAATAATAATCATAAATGTCATCGATCATAATAAATAAATAACTGAGAACTGATTTATAAATGTATGTATGTACACGCCTTTATGGCTTATCTCATTATGTCGGCGTGTTTATCTATGTATATAGCAGAAGGCTAGCTGTCTTATACTCATAGACGCTTTGTGTCTGATAATTAACATTCATTGCGTTTAAATTTGAAAACATTGAACTGGCTTAAACCGATTTAAAGTTTGGCCCCCACAATTTTTATTATTATTGATGATTTGTTTACTTTTGAAATTTGAAAATAATTAAAAAAAAATGTGTTTTTTATCGCTCCCTTTTATTAAAAAAAACACGGTAAAATTGTATTTTTCTTAACAAGGTCGTCTTATTTTCCGTAGACTGTTTGTCTGACAATTCATTTTTAGTTTCTTTTAATTCGAATATTTGTGTCTGACTGGTTGAAACCGATTTAAAGCTGCAGAGAATAAATATAAAAATGTGGGGCCAATACCTCTTTTTATTATGTATTGTTGTTTAATGATTTGTTTACATTATAAATTTCGAAATAATATTAAAAAAATGCTTGTAATTAAGATGGCATGCGGTTCAATATTGTTTTAAAATGTTTATCAGGTACTTGAAAAACATGATATTAAAAATAAAATGCGAATAATAGTTACTAATAAATAGAAACAAATATATATTACTAGCGAACTTCGTCCCGTCCAAAATTGATTTTTTTTATTGCCCAAAACACGTCACATTCTATATTTATTATAATAGCGCTGACGAAGTTATATATGTACACATACATACCATCGAATTAGCCGGCTTATAGGTATATCTTAAAGGGAAGGTTGCCACGCCCATTTTTGGTGAGTTTGTCGATATCGACTCTACGAACTTACCCACTAAATTGCATTCTTCTACGATTATTATGTATCTAAATATTCAATTTTAAAGGTTTGCCACGCTTACTTTTTGCTATATCGATTTTTTTAAACCATCTAAACCTGATAAGCTTTCGCACAAAAAAAGAATGGTTAAACTCGGTTCAGTAGTTTAAGAGTTATAGGTATCACTTGAAGGGGGAGGGTTGTCACGCCTATTTTTGGTGGGATTGTCGATATCGACACAACGAACTTATCCACCAAATTTTATTCGTCTACAATCAATATGTACCTAAATATTCAATTTTAACGATTTGCCACGCCCTCTCAACATTTAGGGATATGAAAAATAGATGTTGTCCGATTCTCAGACCTACCCGATATGCACACAAAATTTCATGAAAATCGGTCGATCCATTTCGGAGGAGTTTAACCACTAACACCGTGACACGAGAATTTTATATATGTATTAGATTATTAATACATAAAATTATCTGTTATCTCATTTACATTTGCATATATATTGAGATTCGATTATGCACAGCATTACATGAGAAAGCCTTTCGGAAGAGGTCTTTACCTTATTGGCATTGCCTATAAACTTAATGGGAATTTCGTATCCGAAGTTTCATAGGAATTATGGAAGTCCTTTTTAAATCTAAACTGATTGAAAAATTTAAAAAAAATTTTATTTTTGTTTTTTTGTTCGTTTCTGATCAGCAGTTAGAGCATGAGCCCCTACTACTGCATGCAATCAACTTTTATTATTCCTGTAGTGTATTTAAGAAGCAAGAGGTATTTTTTTGTTCTAAATCAGTTTCATTTCTTATTTTCTTCTCATTGTCTAGCTTAAGTTTAATTTTTCAACTTTTTGCAACTGGGGCAAGTGCTTATAATGATAGAGTTGTCATCTGTCGATGCCCTATGTGAAGACTAGATTGTTGTTTTAGGTGCAGTACCGACAAATGTTCTCATTGTGCTTTCACACACGAGACTATTTCTTCTGGCATAAAATTGTATACATCTACTCTGCTTTGTGTGTATTTGTTTTTGTTTACTTATTTTTCTGAACCTGCTGTTTTATAAATGTATGTGTATTGGTTTTGTGTTATTTATATATTGGTTTGTGCGGGGTAGAAGCTGGTCTTGCCTACAAGCTGCCATTTTGTGCCAGCATAATTGTTCTCGTGTGTGATTGCTCATTGAGTTCTATAATTTCTAAGAAGATCGTGTTGCCTGATTTTTCCGTGATCCTTCTTTCGTTGTTAATCTTATCTTCTCTGGATTAATTATGTACAGGCTTGTTAATGATGTCTCTGATGCCCTGAGATGTTTGAATTTGTGGTGTGCACTACACTACATCAGCTCTGTGCTATGTACAGTGAACACCATAAGTGAGCCAACACCCACTATAATTTTAAATTTTCTATTATGTTCTTAAGTATAAAAAAAATTCTGTTATCATGAATTGTTGTTTTTGTTTTAACAATTTATAAGTAATTAATAAACGTTTTTATTTTTGGAAATTTATTCGACTATTCTCATTTACTTTTCTCGCTATCCTAAGAAAATGAATTATTTCAGTGGTGTTTACTCACTTTTGGCGCTCACTGTATTTTGTGCTGTGATTGTGGACACATAGGTCATACGACTTCAGAGCGGGCTGACTTAATAGCCATCGAACTAGTTTATGATTTATCCTCTTGTTTCTAATAGTTTTATGACGGAGAACACTAGCTTCTAAATTCGTCAAATTCAAACGTTGTTGGAACTCATGGTTTAGAGTCCGAATGACATAGTCTGTGCCGTGGTTTACTGGAAACTATCGTGATAGGCATTGTCAAGAAAAAAAGTGTTGGTGCATCACATTTGACCTTTGAACGTAGAAGATGTGTCCTGCTATGTCTTTAGTCCATATATGGTTGAGTTTTGGAGGTTGATTCTTCCACAAACTAAATGCTAAAGAAGCTGTAGCCGTAGAAAACAACTAGACAAAAAGTTTCAAAGAGGAAATCCTGGCTGAAATCGTCTCTTAAGCTGTTTAAAAATAATTCTCAGCATATTTTACTGGCAATATTATAAAATCTCATATCTGTCACCCTTACGAAACGAACTTTATTTTCGAATATACATAGATTTTATGACGTTTTTCATAGCGTTTGTGAATCGATTCACTCGATTCAAACAAACATTTGAGAATATCCCCCAGAATTTCGCATCAAATTATTTAGTTTGTGATTGAAGTTTGTTTTCTAAAGAAGAATTAATTTCTTTTTTTTTATTGTACGTATTTATTTTCGAATCAATATTTCATTTGTTTAAAAATAAATAAAATAAAATGCAATAAAAAAATGTCATAATAATGCAATAATAACCATTATAAAAATATAATAAAATAATTGACAATAAAAGTAAACAAAAAATTTATTTTTCCTTCATTGTGGGAGTGGGAAATTTAAATAAAATGTATTTGTAAACGTCATTTGTTAACAGTTTTTCTTCATTTGTTTCTTTCTCTTTTTCTCTCTTTATTTCCCACCATTTGCTTGTTTGCTGTGTATTATTTAACTAGCTGTACCCTGCGCGCTTTGCTGCACTACAAACTAAAATAAATTTGAAGGAAAGACATTAGACAAATATCCAATTAAGTTTGAATCATTTTATTGATTTTGTTTCCCGTTGTCCAGATGATTCAGACGAACGGGCCTGAGTAGTACGCATTCGATGAAGTGATTCATTGTTCAAGTGATTCATGCGAACGGATCTGTGCGGCATGTACTCGAAGATTTTTCAGTCTCAATGCTGATTCTGAGGCTAGTAATGCTCTTTTCTTTTCTTTTCAACACAGGATCAAATGCACAGTTTACGATTTAATTAATTTCGAAGAATTTTCAGTGGCGCCACCTGTCGGAAATTGGTTATACCAACTTAGAAACCTTCGTCGGCTCATGCGCAACAACTTTGCTAAAGATTAAATGCATAGTTTACGATTCCATAAAGTACATTCATTTTTATATATATAGATAATTTAAACTTGAAAAAAAATAAATAAAACAAAAGTCTACGAATTTAATTTTGGTTATATTTTTTCTTATTTGGTGAATTTTTTCACAAATGTTGGTTACAAAATTTTTTTCTTTCCCTTCTATCTTTCCCCCCGCGTCGTTCTTTACACTTTATTTTCTTTGGTTTTATACATCAAGAATCACAGATAGCATACTTGTAGGGGTAACTACTATGCGTATGAGTAATATATTTCAAATGCAATTAAGTATGTAGTATGTAGCATACGTGGGCATGGCCCCTCGCTCATTTGGAATATCAACATAAAAAGTGGCCTATAACTCCTTCCAGACATACAGGATAAGATACTGTGAAAATTTCAAGAAAATCGGTTCAGCCGTTTAATCGTCTATAAACTTCAAACATACAATCATACAATCAAACACACATTCATTTTTATATATAAGATAACAATTAGAATAAAAATAAGAAGAAGACAACAATAACAACAACAAATAAATAAATAATAAACATAAAAGTTTAAATACTCTAAGAGTGAAAGCAAATAATTATTGTGTCATATACATATGTATGTACTTGAAATAAAAACGAATATCATCACATACGTTTTGTTAAGGCAAACCATGTCAGATGATGGGGGCACCATGCCATTTAAAGGAGAAATATTCAATTTAAGATTCAACCATTTAAGGGGAAATGATTGTTACCGTTTCTGTACCTAGACTAATATGAAGCCTGGAAGAAAGGCCATATTTTTAGGATCTTCACTAAGTTTTTAAAGTTTTTTTCCAATTTCTTTTGATGATTATCAGATCACTTGTTAGTGATTATTTTTTTCTTTTCTTTTTGTACAGAAAACCAAAATGTTACACTCGGATAATTCTGCCATAATTGTTTGCATTAACTATGTGTGTGACTTTGCAAAAGCAATAGCACATCGGCTCGACCGACACATTGTTTGTTGTGTGACGGAATTTTCTTTGAAAATGTCTTGATTTACTAGGACAATCGGGCTGCGAATTAGTCCTTAACGAACGTCTCTTCGATATTCATCTCGGATCATGAAAGCCGAGGAATTAAACTTTCGCATAGGCTAGGCCGTAATCCTGACTGAAGGGTTGTAATGGCCAATTATGTATGCATGTGTATGTACCATCACCTCTGCAGTGTTTTCCAGGCGGTGCAATGTTTGTTGAGTGACGGGATTTTCTCTGCAATTTTTTTAATTTACTAGGACAGCCAGGTTGCGATTAAACCCCTAACGAACGTCTCTTCAATACTCGTCTCGGATCATGAAAGCCGAGGAATTAAACTTTCGCAATAGCAGATCGGTCGACATATTGTTTGTTGGGTGACGGAATTTTCTCTGAAAATTTCTTGATTTACTAGGACATTCGGGCGGCGAATTAGTCCCTAACGAACGTATCTTCGATATTCATCTCGGATCATGAAAGCCGAGGAATTAAACTTTCAAATAGGCTACCTTCACCACTGTAGAGCTTTCCAGGCGTTGCAATGTTTGTTGGGTGACGGGATTTTCTCTGCAATTTTTTTAATTTACTAGGACAGTCAGGTTGCGATTAAACCCCTAACGAACGTCTCTTCGATATTCGTTTTGGATCGTGAAAGCCGAACAGATTTCTGATCATTCAAAAGTAACCATTATATCGTTAGGACAGACATTACTGTGCATTACTTTATACTCTTATTCACAGTGTATATTTAAATTTGTTATAATTTTTGTTTTTGTATTCTTCCAAATTGTATTTTTCTTGGTTATTATTTTTTAATAAAAATTCAATTAAATTCTTATTCGTTCACTCTATATACCCGTAATAACCATCTTTAGCTTCAGTCAGTGTGGTGTGCCAATTTCATTTCAAATTATTCTCTCTCTCTCTCTCCTTCTTTGATTTCCATGGAAATATTTTCTTTTTTGCTTTTGTAAATACAACAACAATTGCTGTTAAAACTTCAACTTCAAACAAGTCAATACCAATTTTAACTGGCCAACTCGAATAACTAAAAACTCATTTGAATAAAGCGTAACCAGTTAACACCACAACTCACGTTTGTTGTGTATACAATACATGTTGAGGTATAAACAATTGTTAATTATTGTCTCTGTGGCTGAAAAAGATTGTTCTTTAATTAGTTAAAGTAAAATTTTGTTTGTTTTAAAATGTTGTTATTGAAATGTTTAGTCTTAATAAAAACATTTGAACTTACATATAATAACAACAATAAAAATATCAATAAATTTATAATAATTATGTGTTTTTTTTTATATTTCTAATTTAATTTAATTTCATTTCATTTCATTTATTTATATTTCTAATTTAATTTAATTTCATTTCATTTCATTTATACTAATTTAATTAATTTAAATAATTATACGCCTTACCACTAGAGCACTACAGTTATTCTTCTCGTGAGAGCACAGAATACGACCGTAATGATTTTTGAAAGCGTTTTTTCTTACTCTCTTGAATCTACGAACGATGTTCGCATGCTTTCATGAAGCAGGTTGCACTTCGAAAATGTGCAATTGTTGTGATCAGTTAAACGACTGTATTTGAAATTACCGCTGACGACTAATTCCATTTGACAGCGTTTTCTCCTGAAGTTACCGTCGTATTCTGTTTTACACTAATACACACTTTGTGTCTCTACTTTGAATCCAATAAAAACTCTATTCAAATACTAAATTTTTGTACAATCGTTCCATTCTCTCCTGCCTAAAACAATATTGTGTTCTTCTTTATATTACCCTTCTTGAGAGTATAGGACTTCCACATAATGTCTGCATCTTACACAGCTTGTTCTTCCTATGAAAGATGGTACTATTGTAGCTTCAAAAATATTGTTTGCTCTCAAAAATCTGTATCTTACACAGCTTGTTCTTCCCATGAAAGATGGTACTATTGTTTGCTCTCAGAGGCTCATAAGCTTTCAGGATTCCATTCTAATGTTATTCTTATATTACCATCGGTATGACTTCTAATGGTATGACTGATACACAAATATATTATTTTGCTTTAGTATAGGTTGGTCGTTGCTTAAGATCCAGAGATATGCACGATGGTAACTAGTTGAAGTATTGCAGCAAGAGACTCTTTTGTCTGGACGGGTTTCACTCCTGACACCATCTAGTACGATGGTGAACAGTTCAGATAATAGAGGACATCATCGCTTCACTCCAGCTTTGGTATGAAACAGTTGAATGATGCTTCTGTTGTGAAGAACAGGCAGAACATGCATAGCTTTGATGATTTAAATTATTTTCTGTCATTTCCATATGGCAGTCCTTTTTTAAAATCGTTGAGCATTTCTTCCTATAGGTTGCCCCATTTGCCTATTTAAGAAATTTTTGGATATACAGTGAGCACCATAAGTGAGTCAACATCCACTATAATTTAAAATTTTCTATTATGTTCTTAAGTATAAAAAAGTTCTTTTTATCATGAATTGTTGTTTTTGTTTTAACATTTTATAAGTAACAAATAAACGTTTTTATTTTTGGAAATTTATTCGACTTTTCTCGCTATCCTAAGAAAATGAATTATTTCAGTGGCGCTCACTGTATGCTGTTAAGCAAAGCAATTCATCTCTGGTTGCTGCAATATCTCGTCGACTTCAGTTAATGCAGCGCTGATATCTTTCATCCAAGTTGACGTTAGACTTTGAGACTGATTCAAGTTATGCTGTAAGAATGAAGGCATCTTTTCGATGTCAATCAATGTAGTGTAGATTCGCTGTCATACAATGGCCCTCGTATTCTGTAGATCAAACCCTAAGGGCTAGGGGTTTGAGGCAAATAAAATATTTATTGTTGAATTAGAATAAGAGGAGATTTGAAACATGCATCAGACTATCCAAGGATAACCTGTTTTGACCGGGCACTGTAGACTCAAAGTACAAAATCCCCCCTCAGAAGGGGGATCATTTCTGTAAAGATTTCAAAATACCTATTGATTGGTAAATCAATGAAGCCATTTTAACCTCTGACATGTTACTCGGTAAATAGGCCGATTAATATGAAAAAACTCATTGTCTGTGTGATTTTGTTGCCAGCATTGATGACAAGTCAAGTTCAAAAAAAAAAAGTTCAAAAGTTTCGCATACAAATTAAATTGAAAAGCAAAGTAGAATTGAATGCGAATTAATAATCCAGACACACTCCATTTAAAAAGTGTTTATAATCCCGGCTTTTTTAAGAGATTTTTTAAAATGTTAATCGTTTGTATCAACAAACAACGTCAAATGATTGTGTTTAAACGATTAAATAAAAAACTTTTTATTTGTTTATAATTTTCGTTACCATTTTATGTGAAACAGAAAAATATATTTTTGTTTTTCATTACAACTAAAACGTAAACGCTTAGGAAGCTTATCGTGATAGTCAGATGAATTATTTTTAACACTCGAACGAAGCCTGTTTCGCTATGCAAATAAATGGCACGAGTTGTCTTGTATGTATAACATATAAGTGCGAAATAGAAATAGAAATAGTACCTACGCATTAGGTACCAAATTCATTAATTTAAAGGCAGTAGAAAAAGAATCGTGTTTAAATTTCTTTTTTTTTTTTTATTATTATTATTTAACATTTATTTAGTAAGTTTTTCAAAAGGAAACATTTCTTTTTATTTTCAATTTTGTTCGTTTGTTTGCTTTCGCGTAATAAGCTTAAAGTACTAAAAAACATTTTATTTTTTTTTTCTCTAAATTTTTAATGTTAAATTACAATAATTTTTTTTTTTCACATAAAATTTGTTAACTTTCATTTTTATTTTGTTTTATTTTTTGTTGTTGTTGTTTTTTCTTTTTTTTCGCTTTTAAAAAAGTTTGTAAATAAAAGTTTATTTTATAATTCTTTAATGATTTATTTTTAAAATTTAATTTGAACAAGTTTTTTTAAATAATGTTGGAAATGTTTTAGTTTAACAAAAAGGTAATTTTTTTGGTACTTTTATGGTACTTTTTGTAAATAAGTACTTTTGTTAATACTTTTCTGAAACTCTTACTTTTTGAAAGTCCTCTTTTGTTTCAAAAATATTATATTTTCAAGTATTTTTATTAATTAATTCCGTATAAATTTATCAGAAATACAGTGAGCGCCATAATTTTAAATTTTCTATTATGTTCTTAAGTATAAAAAAAGTTCCTTTATCATCAATAGTTGTTTTTGTTTTAACATTTTATAAGTATTAAATAAACGTTGGAAATTTATTCGACTATTCTCATTTACTTTTCTCGCTATCATAAGAATATGAATTATTTCAGTGGTGTTTACTCACTTTTGGCGCTCACATTGAAAAAAATCCTAAAAGGGTACTTTACTAAAAAAGTACTTTTTCTGTAAAGTATTTTAAAACGATAATATATTTTTATAAAATAATAAACTTTAGAAAATTACGAAGGAAACATTATCTCCTTTCGAAAAACAATCAGAAGCTGCAATTGGTAAATGCTGAGAATGCACATCATCCAATGTTGATCATCCATATCAGTTAAAGCAGAATTGTACTGGATGTCAGGAGTGCAGTATAGGCATTTAACTGGCCTTCATAGACTAAAAACATGGCCTTGCTTGCATCGAAAGGTAAATTATACCTCAAATTTATTGTAACTTAAGATAAAGAGAGAAAAACTCTTCAATTCAAAATTTGTTAGGAAACTACAATAAGAGCAGATCTGAGTCATGGATTCGACTATCTATTGTTAACCTGAGGTGATAACTAGTCTTTAGACAGGGCACTGTAGACTTTGGGTACGCTTATTCAGAATAGGGGTTGCCTCTAGCCGAACATGTAGATTCTGTAATGAGGAGAATTATTGCATTCCTGAAAACACATCTAAATGCATATCAGGTACCGTGTGGGGAGTTGTCATTGTTGATACAGTAATCCCTCGCAGTTGGTTCCAAAAAAGGGCGACGTAAATCGAATGACGACGCAAATTGAAGTTAGAGGAAACAAAAAATTTGACGACGTAAATCGAAACAACGTTAATCGAGGCGACGTAAATCGAAGGACTACTGTATCCTGCAGTTTGTCAAAGCTATAGGCTTGGTGGATACTCTATAAAATTTAAGGGAAGTGCAATAGATCGTAAGAAACCATGTAATGACAATAATAATAATAATCATTACGGACAACAAAAAGCCAAAAACAAGGAAGTATTAGCGGAGAATAGTGAAATGGTTGATCTATTTCCACTTATGTTCCTTGTGTCATTTGGAGATGGCACAAATTTGGCACAAATTATGTATTATTTTGCGGGGGCATTGGTTCAAACACCGCCAGCTTCTGAGTAAAAGCGGATGGTAAAGCCTCAGTTTCACTTGGCGGGAAAGGATTCGTGAGCTTTAAATGGATTTCGAGCGGTTCATGGTTAGTCTCGCTCTCCATTAATGCCATCTTTAGGGATTTGGAATCTTTCTATTTGATTTTTATGAAGGTTTCGATTTGCTTTGCTTGATAAAGGTAATAGCTGAGGTTTTAATGTGTTTTAAATGTTTAATTATTATTTTTTAAATTATTTATTTATTTTAATTTATTTTAAAATATTAAAAAATCGCTTTTATTCAGAATTTTCCTTAAATTTAAAATTGTTTTTTATTTCGTTTTATTTTTTTGTTGTTTTCAAAACCCTTTGCCGTACCCTGTAGTTTCAAATCGTTACACTTTCTTAAGGTGGTATGTTTCTAAACATTGTTTTGTTGTTGTTTTTCATAAGATTAATAATAATTGAATAAAAATAACATTTACATACACAACACATTGTATTTTATATATTTTTGTTTTATAATTAAATTTCTTTCTTTTTTCTTTGAATTTTTCTTTTTTCGTTTTAATTCTTTTGTTAATTAAATCCAAGCAAAATTTCTTGTTTTACCTTGTGGCTTCATTATTTTATTAAAAAAAGTTTTTTTTCTTAACAAATAACCGTTAAACTTATTTAAAAAGTTAATAAATCTTTGGCTTTTAATTTTAATTTTTTTTTTGTAACAATTTGTCTCAATTCGTCCTCCCTACCGTTCTCCTGCATTCATCTCCACTTTTTTCATTTTTTGTGTTTTTTTTTTTTGCTTTTAAACTACCAAGTGCGAGACATCACTGGTATAGCCCGGTGAGTATTTTGGTGGCATTATATTACCCGGTTGTTGTTGTTTCATTCTGCCCAATAGAGGCGCATGCACTTTGGGTGAATGTTTCGGTTTGGAGGGATCCAAATAGCGACGATTCCTGAGCATATCATTGTGATCACCAATCCAAGCATTTTCCGGTCCTCGCGGTCCCAAACGATGATAACGCCTTTTATCCACCGAATAACTAATGGATCCCGGATTGGCATTAAGACCCACATTATATTGTCTTTGCATAGCTAGAGAGGTGCGTATGGTTTTACGTTTCTGTCGGAAAATATAGAAAATAAAACTTAGAATGGTGGGGGTGTTCTTAAGGCAAAGTATTATAAGGTATAGAGATCCATTATTTCGCCTTCCTTCGAAAATCGAATGTTACAGTTCGTTGTCCGTGAAAATTTAAAATTTTCTTAACATTGAAATGAGGACATATTTTCCTCTAACAAAGCTTAATAAAAATTTTAAATTTCTTCAAAAGAAAAGTAATGGATTTCTATTTACTACACCTTATTGTTTACCTCGATCGTTCCCCTCCATTTAGCAGCTGCATGTCTCGCTATATCCATTCTTTTTTGTTTTTTCACTTGATGCCGTTTATAGATGACTTCGATTATAATAAGACCCACGCCAATGGCTACGCCAGCTGCCACTAATATGAATACGCCGGCCATATTTTTCAAACCCAACGTGTTGGGGGTCTTTTCAAATTGTTCACATTGTTGGGCATTACCATGGAATATCCAAGCTTTATCTAAAGCCTCCATAAAACCACCTGATGAGAGAAACAAATAAAAAATGATTAGAATAACAAGGTACAGGCAGCTTGAAAACTATGAAACACTGTCATCGACCTCGGCTGACCTTTGACCTATTGTGATATCCTGAAAATTCCCCGTTTCTAATCTAGTTCTATGCATATTCTTTTTCTAAGAAAGTGCTGTACCTCTTGATCTATTCATGCCGTATCTAGACATTGCGCTAGTAAAGGGCCCGATATGCTAGGGAAGGTGTTGTAACTGTATAGGCTATACCGCAAATGTATTCAGCAGAGATTGTATGTTTTTTGTAGTCGTCGTAGTCTAGTAGGTAGTGTGTTCGCTTATTAGATGTAAAGCCCGGGTTCGAGCCCCATTTCCAAACGAAATATGAAAAAAAATATTTCGTCGGCGACTTCCTCTCAGCAGATTTCTGGCAAAAACTCTGAGAGTAAATAAACCTGCCATTAAAAAGTTTCTCAAAATCTGTCGTTCGGAGTCGACGTTAAACTATAGGTCCCGCCACTCATGTATAAAATTAAGGCACACAACATGAGTGGTGTGAAAAGCTAGGCCGTTATCCTGACTGAAGGCGTGTAATGGCCAATTATGTATGCATGTATGTGTATGTTTTTTAGGAGTGTTAATTGGATCAGGAGAAATGAATTTTCTTCATGTTGGATATTTCCGAGAAGTCATGCAGAGAGCGGAGAAGTTGCTATTTGAATAAGAATATCGACAGGCGCTTTCTAATTGGGGAATGATTATGGACAATTGCTGATAATTTTGTCTTTAGATGACAGGTTTTACCTAAGTTCAAAGTACGTTTCACATAAAGTTCAACTTACTTTCATGGAATTCCAATATCGTAAGTGTTACAGCATCCGTCCAAGGAGAACCCTTTTGCAAGCCAATGCCATAGCCACTACGACCAAAAAGTTCTCCAGCTGTTACCAATTCACAGTCCTTAGAGGCCTCATATTCCAAACGCGAAGAGTCCCAAATAAAGGCCATAAGTTTTCTAAAATCAAGAAATATTTTAACACACCCAACAAACAGAAAGAGAAAAATTCCAAGAGTGTTACTTACCCCTTCTTGACATCTTCGATGGCTTTCTCAGCCGTATCGTAATTATTGGCCTCCATGGTACGATACATATTTGACAATTCCACTTGGCGTCTAAAATACATGTCCACCGATGAGCCCTTTACCGTGGCACAGGTTAAATTCTCCATTGTATTACGCAGGCGAGCATCATTAATGCCACTCAATTTGGTTTTGGGTCTCTCCAGCACAAGGAAAGCAGCCAAGTTGGCAGTGTATGAGGCTACAATTATCATGGCGAAACCAGCCCACACCATGCCCAGTACACGAGCGGAGAAACTGCGTGGCGTACCCTCACCAATGCCGCTGTTCAGCAGTACGCCCCAGGCAAACCAAATGGCGGAACTTAAATTTAAAGCCTTCTCTTCATGACTATCAGCATGAGATAATTTGAAACGACCAAATGGAGAAAATCTATGAGAGAGAAGGTATTAAACAAAATCCGAAAAGATTAATCCCAATACACATATGTATGTATGTAGTAGACTAAGTCCATAAATTAAGCAAAACTTTTAACTTGTAATCAAACCTAAATAGTGCATGGCTCTCTCGTGATTGAATGCGAGAGAGCGAGAGAGAGACAGAGAAAAATAGAGAGATTTTCTTTTAAATGTAATAAATAAAATGTGCTCTAAAAACATGCTCTTATTAATTGGTCTTTTTCAAGAGAGAGACGAGAGAGAGAGAAAGAAAGAGAAATATATAAACAAATACAATATGCTCTATCTAAATACGTATGTATGTATGTAAAAAAAGGTAGTATATGGAGAGAAAGAGAGAATTTTATTGAAATTCTTTACAAAAAAAAAAATTCTTTAAAAGAGTTCATCATCCATCATCCATAATTATCATTATCATTATCATTGTCATTAAAGAAAATCATGCTACATTACCATCTAAACTGTCGTATAAGTGCAGCGATACAACACTTACCTGTCGAGAAGGTACAAGACTAGAGCAACCACATGCACAGACACCATTACCAGTATCCAAAGCGTGTTACTAAATGGTTGCAAGAAAGACACTAAAGTACTCGAACGTGATGGCTTCTTTTCGAGTATTGTAATGCCTTGATATTTAAACGGTTTCGAAAATTCTATATATTCGGCACGCTCTGGATTAATGGTTAGTGGTGCTACAATCATGTCGGCATGCTCGTTCACCAGTTCACCTATTAAGCCTGTCCATTCCTTTTTCGTCGACGACGACATTGTGCCCGTTGTCGAGTTTTTCAAGATGTAATGGCCAAATTGACCATCAGGCGACAGACCCAATTCGTATGTGAAATTAATGCGTTGTGATAAGGCTTTCAGTAGATCAATACAATAGCCACGACAGCAATAATCATTTTCTGTAATAAAATCAAAGGAAAACATATTTAAAAATTTACAAAATAAAAAACATTTTCAAACTTAAGCTTACCCATGCCATTGCTGGCATTAAACAATGGACAGGGCACTTCATCCTCCACACAGTTGACCTCATCGTCCGTTAAACGTCTAACATACACGAAAGGCTTCTCCTCAATGGTCAACACTTTTAAGTGTGTGGGTATCATTATGCCCTCGGGTTTCTTTTTCTGTTTACCCGGCCATATGATTTGGCTATCGTTGATCTTTAAACGCATAGTTCCCTTGTCCTAAAGTTATAACGTTTTTATTTTCCACTTCAATTTGAATTTCTTTTCAATGGGATTTCTTAGCGTTGAACTTACCGGATCGTAGTAGAATTTACCCACAACCTGTTTCTTTTGCTTGGGCCGTATGTTGATTACATCATAACCGGCATATATGCGATCACCATTGTCATCAAAAGCCACTTGGCCAGTTTCTCCGGTAATATTACGTGTTTTCAGGTAGTGAAACAAACGTTTTCCTAAAGACAACAAGAAAGAAGGTTAAGAAATCGTTTGTGGTTCTTGCATTTGTACTTTCAGTTAAAAATCTACAAAATCAGACTGTTCGGGCAGGGAAGTCAACAATGGGGTACGTAGAATTCAAGCAAGCCGTAACGTAAGTGCTAGGCAGTGATAGATCAAGTGACAGTAGAGACCGTCTGTCTCCTTCTAGGAGTCACAACTTCTGCTCATTTCACACGAGCGGATCATGCCTTCCCTTGAGGACAGCGATCATATAAAATATTTTAAGACGGAAGAGAAATTTTACCCAATTTGCCTATACGCGAATCACATACGTGTTTGCCCGAGAATACTCCGTCAATACAACCTTCGAAAGGGACTTAAGGGCTGACGAAATAAGTCCTACAATTATATTGTAAATCCTTTCAACTCACCCGATTCCCAATTGACACCAGAATCATCACAATTCTTTGGTGGCTCTGTGATGGTCTCATTCTTCATCATTTCCTTAATAGCCGAAGCCAAAACATATACAGAGTCCTTGAAGTATAAAGAGTTTTTTTATTATACTGTGTATACTGTGTGTACTTTCCATCCATATTACCCTTATATGGCGATTATCACTGTTAACATGTTCCAATTGTAAGCCCAAAACACCATCTGGTGTATTATTGGCACTTAAGGCCTGTTCGGTAACAATCCAAACATGACCAGCATCTGTCATATTGTAAGTGGCAGCATCACGGAATATAATCTGAGCATCTTCAGTGCTAATGGAAACGAAAATTAATGACAACAGAGTACGAGAGCATGATAATATCGTTCTAACCTGGCATATACTAAGTAAACACGGCTCTGGGCCGTTTTCATATCCACCAAATGCTCTGAGAAACTTTCCAATTTCGGTTCAAACTCTACAATCATTTCCACAGTGGCACGAACATCAATGTCATCGTAATAGTTTTGTGAAGTCGTTTGAAATCTACCCAATATGGCACGACCATCCGTATCCGAACTGTGTATAATAATTACCTATGCAAAGCGGAGAAAAGAGACGAAAGGAAACGAAAGGAAAAGATTAAACGCTTACACTCAAACTGAATGCCCAGTGTGATTGTCTTGGTGGTGGACTTTCTTTGTTTACCTTTGTGTAGCTGAAATGATTCAACATTTCCAGCCAAACATCTGCCTGATGATAGTACGGTGGTACGGTGCGCAAAAAGGAAACGTGAATGTTCTTATCGGAGAAGGCAGCATCACGTGACGATATGCCTATAACGGGTATTTGAAAGAAGCGGCTGGTGTAGCTGACGGCAGCCGGTGACAAATCACCAGAGGTTTGCTCATGCGACACGACCACAGCGTAAACCTGTAAAAAGAAGAACAAGGACAAGAGCAAACAATGGTTACAACGAAATGGTCTACAAAGGTTTATAACGGAATGATTAAAAACTTGAAAAATGCATTGTAACAAGAAAGATATGACAATCAAAGCGATATTAAATGAAATGAAATTATGGCATAAGGCACCAAAGTGTATGTAGATGTTGTCCAATCCTCTCTCTCTTCCTCTCTCTCTCTCTGCCTTAAGGGAATTGAGAAAATATTCTTTAACATTTTACACTGAAAGGAAATTTCACTTGGATTTAAATCATTAATCATGACATTTTCGTGGAAAGCATCAGATTTTTTAATTGTGAAGATTTTGCTAACAGATAGTAGGAGGAGTCTGTATTTAGCAACTTCGGTTACAAGCTTATCTGGTTTTAGTTGCATATCTGAACCGATATGAGCCATTAATCTTCTAACCTTCTAGATCTTCTAAGCATCTATTTAGAAGCCAAACTGTATTTCAATGCAATATCACATCATCAATGAACAAATTAAATAATATGGGCGAATGGGAGTTAGGCATGTAGCAGCCCTTGCGCTGACCAACTTCTTTCTCTTCCCCGATTTTGGTGGAACTTGGTCAGCTCAGGGACTGCGTTCACTCGTGGCGTCACAACGGATCGCTATGCGTGCTCAAGTGGACTTTGTGATATCAGAGCTACCACTCCGACCTAGACCTAGACCTAGGCATGCTCAATTCTAATTTGTTGACTTCGTATTCTTTTATGTACAGAACGGCAATAGAAGTTGTCGTATAGGACCAGGACTGAACGTTGCGTTTACAATGTTGAATGCCTTTTTCAAGATCAACGTCCAGTAAATATCCTCAACCTATTTAAGTGTTTGATGTAGTATTTGTTGGAATGGAAAGTCAGTGAATCGTTTCGTTGCAGAGTTTCTCTGAAACTCTATGAAAATCTCGATTTCTATGCGTATCCATAGCAAGCTCTTCTGCACAGCGTCTCTTATACTGCTTGTATCTCCAACCATATTATTTTTTCTAAAGTCCCAAAGCTTAGATTCGTTTTGTGTTGTTTCCCTGTTTGTATAAGATCGCAGATGTCGTCAGATCTTCTAACCTTTTTCCGGGTCAGATCAACTAATACTTACAGTACAGTTGTTAGTATCTCGGGTAGTTTTTAATCTTGATAGTGATTGTTTTACATCGATGATGGCAAAACCTCTGTCCGAGGTCTCTTAGCATAATATTTACAAAATGGGCAGAACTTGCTTTCAGAGAGAGATAAATTTTATTCAAGTGATACATTAGACTGCAATGGCCTGTAAAATTGCACATTAAGAGTCTGTAATGTGCGTGACTAGTCGAAGTTGCCATACCCTCTGTATGTAACTTAATATCAACACATTCTTGTTGATATTGTCCACACTGCATACATGTTGGGACAGCGTGTATTATGCTGTCTCAGCATATTCCCACCGCATACCTAGTGTGCCAGAATGAAGAATTTAGCATACACTTGGTTTTAAGATGAACATAAATAAAACTAAAGTAGAAATGAACAGTCGCACAAGCGGCTAGTGAAAGCTAGTGAAAGCAATTAATACGAGGCGCCTCTGTTAGGGTTTAGGAGTCATTTGAAATGAAGCTGATCCGGTACATTTAAGCCATTTAAGCAGCAATTCTGCTTTTTTTAAGTTCACAGAATGGCTCAGAACAAATTAGACAAACTTTTTTCACTCTTTTCGTGCTGACTTAGTGGACATAGTTTTAATAGAGTTGGCGTGGGTTATATTTATGCTAATCACTGACAATCGACCATTGATAAACTATCAACTGGAATGGTGATATCTTTCTGTGATATTTCTCTCAGTGTAGTCAATTTTACAAAAAGAACACTGCATTTGAAGAGGAAGAACAAGAAGAAACAGAAGATATGACAAATATTATGAAATAAAATTATTCTTAAGCGTAAGCGTAGGCCTTTTGTTGTGTTCTTTCCTTTTTTTCTTTTTGTTTTGTGCTCTTTTTTTTTTTTGTCCTTCTTATTTTCTGGTTGTAATATTATCTCCCTTTAGACGATACGACGACAAGATGTCTAATGGTGATAGCATTTTTTTTGTTCTCTTTTTTCGTGATTTTATTTTATTCCATCAATTCGTAACGCCTTTCGTACTGTTTGCAAGCATTTCAACTGAATACAAAAGACGTTGATACGGCATAAATAAAGCGAAGGAAATTTATGGTAATTTTAAAAGGATATTAGAAAGTAATTGCATTTCAGGTGCTCTTTGCTATCTTTGTGAGGGTGGTGGTAGGTGTAGGGGTAGTAGCAGTAGTAGTAGTAGTAGTGGTGGTAATGGTGGAGGTGAAATGAACAAAAAAAATCCGTCATTACTAGTAATGCGACGCACACATATTAATAACCCACACTGTTGATGTGTAAAAATGTTAAGAACAAAACCTCAACAGGGTGTAGGGAAGCATATTTGTTAAAATAAAAAGAAGAGAAGAAAAACTAAGCGGGAGAGACTGAACTAGAGGGAAAGAGTATGAGAATGTAACGGAAGTTATAGCAGTTCAATTACACACAAGGAAAGGGAAATGAAATTGTAAATGAGCATAAATGAAGGTTAATAATGGTAAATATCAAGTGATCCTTCAATTGAATTGAATGGAAATGAGTTTATATTTCAATTTTTTTTTATTATAAAAATAAAACTAAATGAATTTCTTTTGTTGCAGTGTTTCACAATAAATAATCAAATAATTCCTTTTGAAATCGCTTGAAAAATTCATTTTTAAAACCTCTTTAAAATCATCCTGCAACACTCTCAGCGAATAATATAAAAAATGTAAACAAATCTCAGGTTTTTTTTCTCTTTTGCATATTAAATCTCCTTTAAATTTAAAACATTTTTGTTAACAACACTAACAAAATTAAGAACAAAACGAAAACATTCGCTCTCATAATAAAATTAACATAAATGTAAAGTGATAACATTTTGTTGTTTTTGTTGCTTATATTCATTCATGTGCACATGTTCCCTTGTATGCATGTGGCAGTGTGTGGTTTCTTTAAATTTCTTGTAATCGGATCGGTAGACGTATACGTTATACTTATTTGTGTAAGCAACACACTCACTCACTCTCTCTTTCTCTGTTTGTGAGTATAATTGCATTGCATACATTAAGGCATAGTATTTTACTTTACATTGAACATGAAATCTTTCATGTTAAAAGAAACATACAAAATAAAATAAGGTGTTGTTTGTTATAACGTTTAAATTTAAATAATTTAAAAAATTTAAATACGTTTTACTAAATAATTAAAATAAAAACATCACGTTTCTTAATGTACAAAATTTATCAACGTTTATCTTGTAATCAAGATTTGTTTGAGCTATAAATGATGTCAACAGCAACAGTTGTTTTCGTTTTTTATTTAACACACCCATTATTTTATGGATCATTCTTCATTGGTTTATTGTCAAACTTCATCGAAATGAGTGTATATTGTTGTGGTATAATAATAAAAAACAAATTAATAATTTAATTATTTGAAATCATAAATGAAAAGTCTTCAAAAATACGACATAACTAGTAAGGAAATGATAACAACAGTTATGCAGACAATTTTTTTTTTATTAAATGCGAATATGGCAACAGAAATTGTTCGCCTAGTTTCTACAGTGAAGTAAGAATACCACATAAACACAACGTGATCTTCAGTCGTAGAGCATTGCACTGTGGGACATTTGAGAATAAAAAATATAGTACGACATACTCAACCTTGCGAAATGCTGACATATTTTGTTGACCCTAGGTTGTATACTGTAACCATGTGAGTCGTATGAGAATAATTAAACTGTAGAAAAATTGGACAAACCTGTCACCACAGTGCCTGTGGGTTTCTTTGCATAGATTTTCTTTTGTTTTATTTTTTATTTTTATTTTTGTATTTAAAACTCACCCTTTTATCAATTAATTTATTGCACACACTGAATACCGTTTTTATAGGATTCCGATCCATGAGGATAGTTTTGCCATAGTATGTCATATTACGACTGGTCTTGTAGTTCTGATCAAAGTTTAAATGCTAAGATAAGATTTCAAATATTTACTGTAATTATTAAAAAATTGTCTTTTAAGAATGGAAAAGGAAAACTCACCGATATGGTTAAACGAAAATGTTTTTCACTTTGCGTATCCGTTAAAACGCCACCCACATTATATTTTTCCGCATCATCCGAATCATTGCAGTCCACAAATTCCGTTAATAAAATGTAACACACCGTTAATACGGCATATTTAATGGAATTTTTCCAATGCATAGTAGTAAATGATGGATGATTTTAAGTTTTTGCTTTTTTTTAACTTTTCTTGATTTTATTTAAGAAAACATTTTTGCTAGTCTGGGAAAGTAAAAGAAGAAGAGGAATCAAGAAGTAATCAGAAATTGGAAAACACAAAAATATGTATTTTTGCAAGGCCTATTTACAAAGGCAGTAACACCCTGAAAAAGTGTCAATTAATTGATCATAACGAAACATAAGCTAAGCAAACCTTTTAATGGATAACTTCATATTATAGACAAACAAAAAACTTTTTCTCATAGAATTTTAAAAATTTTTGCATTTTCCAGTGCTAAATTCCCCTTTTTCTAATTAATTTTAACGATCTGGCATCAATCTTTTCTTTTGTTTGTTTTGATTTCATTTTGTTTACATTTAGCCTGTGCTTTTTGAACGATCATATGTTTTTGACAATTCTTCCAAGTACGCTTTTACTTATACCCTCTCTCCCACTCAATACTAAGAAGCAGAAAAACAAAAAAAAAACACACGCGCTCTCTCTCAACAAACATTCCAATTGGATTTGCTTATTGGCTTTATCACTATTGAACGAATGAATTCATGCTCATTTTTTAAAACGTCTTGGCTTGGTAAACACTTGTTGATTGTGTCGTGCGGTCTCGGTCTTGTAAAGAAGCGAATAAAAGAAAAGAAAATCAAGAGAAGATTTTTTGCTTACAATAAAATCAAGTGAAAATATTTAGAAATTTAAGTTAAATTTACGACATTTAACTAACGGTTATGGTGTATTTGTACAAAAGAAGGTAAAATTGTGATGAAAAATATGAATTTTTAAGAAAAAGAAAAATAAGAAAAAAGCCACCTTTGGCTGGCACCTTAAAATATTTTTTTCTTCGTGTTTTTTTTCTTTCTTAATACGTAGCAGTTTTTGTTCGATACAACAACAAATTCTTAGTGGTAACTTGTACTGATGTGAGAGCTCACTGTATAAGTGTTAGTGTTGTGTTGGGTTGTGTTGTGTTGTTTTTTTTTAAAGCTTAAGCTGAATCTTATAAGAGGGTTTTTGCTGTTGTATTGTTGTTGGTGTTGTTAATATATAATGCCTTGTTTTGAGTTTGTTTCTTCAATACATTCATCCATGCAAGCGCACATATGTTCGTTCGTAGGTTTTCGGGGAGTCTCAAATCTAGGTTTTGTATACAAATATCATTATTAAATGTTTTGTATTGTTGCTGTTGCTGTTGCTGTTGGTGTTGCCGTTGCTGTTTATTTATAACCAAGCCGTGTTTATTTTATTTGTGTTTTTCATCGTGTGCTATCCATTGTTGTTGTTATTGTTATTGTTAAAAGTGTAGTGTACTTACGAGTAACAAAAAAAAAAAAAAAATACCAGAAAATATAAGAAAAAAAATAATAAAAAGCGGCAATAATAGCAATCATGAAATGAAATTGTTATTCTCGTATGTACACGGTTAAATAATAATAAAAATAGTTATAAGTGTGTATTGGTTGTGGTTAAAATATAATGAAAAAAATAGAAAAAAATATCAATAAACAAATGAAAAATTATAATAAAAAAAATAAATAAATAAAATAAAAACGAATTGAACAAGCAAAAGAAATTCAAGGTGAATAAAAAAATTCATTATTTAAAATTATTGCAATGAAAATGAAAATCTTAAAAATTTAATTAAATTTAATTAAAAGCAAATTAACAATTAATTTTCAAATTAATTAAAAAAAAAAATGAAAAAACAAATCATAATTATCTTCCTGCCCTACACTTTTATTTAAGGTAAGTACAATATCGTGATTTATAGTTTTATTACCAGGCATTATAATCATTATTTGTGTTTAATTATGAAAAAAAAACAAAACAAAACAACCAATTAAAAAAGAAAAACTACAATTTAGATTTGTGATAAGGAATACAAAAAAAGTATACAAATTTGCAAAAAAAAAAAAATTAAATTAAATTTATAGACTCTACTCTACCTAAAGGTATGGCTCACATATTTTGTTTTCATGTATATTTTGTTTTTCGTTTTGTTTAGAGACTCTATTTTCATATCTTATTTGTCAATGTATAAGAATTTATTTATTTTTCTTATTGGCTTACTGTAGTTATTGTTGTTGTTATTATTATTATTCTATTAGGGAAGAAATGGCTGACTTAATACATATAGTGAGAACTTTGGTTTGCACAACCAACAAAGAGAGTGTGTGTGTGTGAGAGAGAATCTATTTGTTATGCAAATAATTTAACCTCTCCCTCTTTAATTTAGTGTAACACAGTAGGAGATCAATATTTCCATTCAGGTAGCCTATTCTAATTAAAGTTTCTTGTTTACAAATGCGGAAGAATTTTACAATTTTATTGCAAAATATTGTTACAGTACAAGTACATTTGATACAAACTTAACACACAGATAAATTTAATCGCCAAAAGGCAAACAACGTATAAAACTTATTGCGAATGTGCTATCACACACGAGACAATTTCTTAAGCCGCACAATTTTTATTCTTTCAATCACACACGAGACTATTTCGTCTGGCATAAAATTGTATACAGGTACTCTGCTTTGTGTGCATTAGTTTTTTACTTCACTACTCAACGCACAACGAAAGACTAAATATGCTTTATACAAAAAATTTTTCTGAACCTCCTGCTTTATAAATGTATGTGTTTTGGTTTCGTGTTGTTTATGTATTGGTTTGTGCGGGGTAGATGCTGGTTGAAAAATTATGCCAGCAAAAACGTCCCTCTCCTCCCACCTCTCTTGCCTACAAGTTGCCATTTTGTGCCAGCATAATTGTTCTCGTGTGTGATTGCCCCATAAGATTATTGTTATATGGAAGTGCTAGAGTATTGTAGTGCCTCAGTCTGTAGATGTACCTACTTACTTACTATCATTACAACTCTGGTCAGGATTTCGATTCAGAACGACAGAAGCACTTTTCAGGGCAATTGTTTACTCCCAGAGCTTATTTCTGAAGTTTTCTGCCAGTCTGTACAGGATATGGGAAGAATATCTAGCCAATCCTGTTGCGCTGATAACTTTAGGTTGCTCTTCGTTGTTATTCAACTACCTACTACTTGACAAACAACCATGTGTTTCCTTCTTAACTGCATTAACTTCGCACAGGTTTTACACATATGTAAGTTCTAGTGATCCGTTCTCCAGTTTACAGAATTCTACATAGTGGACTTAAAGCAATTCCCATTCTAAACAAGTGTTCTTTGTGTCTGCCACGACTAGGTAGGCTACCTCTAGATAGTCGAATGCATAACTCCAACCTCTTTCCACTGTAATTATCCAGCAAAAGTTTAAATTACTGAAAACCGCTTTCGGCTTGAGAAGAGTCACTCTTCATTTTTCCTTTTTTATTATAGGGCGCCTAGCTCTCTAAGGGAAAGCCTCATGACCCGTAGGGGTAAAGGAGCCACGTAATGAATGCCCAGGCAGCTAAACCTAGTATTCGAGAAGATATTCCTCCCTATCCAAGAAGGGTCAGCTTATAGTAATTAAGGAAGAAGAAGATTGAAGAATATCAATAAACAATCTGGCAACTCCATTGCATACAATAATTTTCAATTTTTAAATTTCATTTTTCTTTTCTTTTATAGTCTCTCTGACACTCATTTATTAATGCGACCGACAGTTTTAATAGCCTCCTCAATTAAAACTGAAAAAAATAAAAGAAAAAAAACTGCATTGTATTGTAATGTATGATGCCTTAGGAATGTGTACATAACCCCTTGTTTTCTTCGCTCTTGCAAGTTTTTTTTAATTAAAAAATATTTCATTTTAATGAATATTAAAAAATATTTTCTTTAAAATTTTTTGGTTTTTCTGGTTTATCCAACCAACTAACTAACTAACCAACCTACCAGCGAACCAATGAACCATTCATCCAAGCAACCAGCCTATCAACCAGCCAATGAACCAACAGATTACTTTACAAACTTAATTTCATATTTATTTACGAGTGAGAGTACATGGCTAATGGCTAAAATAAATAAACAAATAAACGTACAAACAGACTGACGGACCGACGGACTGGTATTTATTTATTAACCATAAACTTGACATACATTTCTCTTTCAATTTTTTTTCGCTCTTTTTTTTTATTAAATGAAGCCGAGATGCACTAAAACTGAAGCACCTCCATGTAGTACACAGCACTGGAACAAATTTCTATAACAGCCTTGAGTAGTTAATTAGAATTGTAAGTTGGTTGAAATGCAGTCTAGAAGTTGTGGTTGTAGAGCGCTCGCGACTTCTGGTCTTGCTTAGTTTCAGTTTCTTTAATTAAATTTATTCGATTGGTCATTACTGACATTGTTGACATTTGTCCTTGGTAAGGAACTTTGCTCATTGAGTCTTACTCTTTCTAAGGAGGTGGAGGAGGGTTCTGTCCAATCTTCCTCTGTTGTTCAATGCTAATGTTGAAAACTGCATTGTACTGGTAGAAAAAAACCTACAGTTATTGTTTTAAGAACGTAAACGAACAAACTGATCTATTGCGGAAAAATACTGGATGTTTCTAATTAGTTGTTGGCAGCAACTGTAACCTGCAACTCTTTTATTCTCATCTACATTTTGTTGATACAAAACAAATACAAACAATAACATCGTGAGTGGAAAGGGTGGTGTTGTGAGCACCACCAACAGCAATACCATCGGCAAAAACCACTATAAAAATGTATACAAATCACACACACACATCCATATACACAGGACAAGCACACGAAAATATTCGCCCACAATGCAAATACAAATACAACAGTATCAATAAACACATACACATACAATGTTCAATTACTTTTAATTGTTCAGAAAAATCAACAACAAGAGGAGAAGACAAGAAAAGAAACGAAAAAAAAGTACGAAAAACTAAATTTATTATTAAAAAAGAATATTTATTAAAACAACAACAACAACAAAAAGAGATCATTTTATATTATAAAATGTATAACATTAAAAACAAACATACACTCACACATGTGAGCGTGCAGCCATATAACAATTATAGAATAATTGCCTCCTCTAAATAAGAAAAATCATTTAAATTGATATCGATTACTTATTCATTTATAAGTACAGAGTTTGAGTTAAGTTATCAGTCGGCATTTTTTTTATTATTGATATTAATATTGCAAGAACAACAGCAACTATACCAAAAACAAAAATCCAATCGAATTTAATAAAGACTTTAATTTATCGGTTTCTCTTGTCTTGTCTTGTCTATCTGTCTGTCTATCTGTCGGTTTCATTGAGATGATTGATTAAATTGATGGGATTTCAGCACAATGAACGAACGTACATATGCATGCTCATGATATGAATACCTATTGAACTTTGACACAAATCGTTAAAATCATTGAAATTGTTCTTAATAATGCGAATAGAATAATTGCTGAGAAGATATAGTTGCATGTTAAACGTAATTTATTTCATAGAGTAATGAATACAAAAATATAATTATTGATTAATGGCAGCTACGATCAGTACACATACATATCGTTGGTCTCATGTAGAAAGGCCCTAACTCACATTTTTTTCGATATTGATTTTTTTGTGATCCCAATGTGTATTTGTGTTAAATGCATTGGAATCACAAAAAAAAATTAGTTTCGAAAAATATTTGAATTAGGGCCTTTCTACGTGAGACCAACGATATATTAAATACTTTGGTAGATGCAAGGGCAGGCAGTAATACAAGGGGTGTAGTATATTAACAACATACAACAAATTTGTGAGAAATTTTATTTATTTATCAATGTAAACTCCCTTTAGCTTGGTACACTTTTCCCCAGCGATATTCGAATAGCTTGGATACGATGATCTTTAGGTAGACTTGGTCTTCAGTTTTCTATCCCGGTCGATCGTGCCTTTGAATTCTAAGCGAATTTTCGTCTAGTTCTGTGGCCTTTTTTCCAGAGAATATTACAATATTATTCAGTTAAAGTTTGAGGTCTGTTTTGTGCCTTAATTAACATGAGCCGTATTTTGTTTCCACAGAAAAGTACGGGCTGTACTTAAGAATCGTTTCTAAAAGCCGGTTCTATATTCGTAAGTAGAGCGTTAACATAGTAGTCACCGTAGTCTAGTAGGTAGTCTGTTCGCTTATTAGACGTAAAGCCCGGGTACGAGCCCCATGCCAGACATCAAAACGAAATATGAAAAAAAAATATTTCTTCGGCGACATCGTCTCTGCAGATTTCTGGCAAAAACTCTGAGAGTAAATAAGCTTGCCATGAAAAAGTTTCTTAAAATCTGTCGTTCGGAGTCGGTCCCGCTACTCAAGTATAAAATTAAGGCACACAACATGAGTGGTGTGAACTGAACTGTAACTGAAGGGTTGTAATGGCCAAGTATGTATGTATGTATGTCTAGATTATTTTGGCTGTCAAGATAGGAAAAACTATCTCGTTCTTCAATGGAATTGTTATCGAGAAATATATGATTACAGCATCAGTCGCTCATCCGTACTGTATTTGGCTTCGCTTCTTGGATATCAACACAATTGAACGCCTTATACTAAGCCTGCATGAAGCGAAAAAAATTTGTTTCTTTTTGGTAGGTCAGACGATCGAAAACTTTATCAAAATAAACCACAAATGTGTAAAGTCTGTTCCGTATGATTCGATTGTTATGATCGGAATCCTAACTCTTGTTTTCAGAGTGTGGCATCAATTTTAACAGTTATTCTTTCAGAAATAAATTATTATTTCCCTTTATCCACTCATACCCCCTTTAATTGCCTAAAAATATACATCGTTTCATAAGAAGAGACTGTGTCTTGAAAAAGAAAGAAAGGCTCTGTTCGCTCTATTGTTGTCAAATCTTTTCATAAAAAAAAAATTGAAGGAATGTTTTTTGTTGTGATACAATATAGGAAATGTTGAAAATGGTTTTCCTTAAACAATAAAAATGTTTTTCTCACTTTACATTACATTCAGAAAAATCTAACACTCAAATACGAAAATGGATATACATTTTTAAGGACGTACCACTATACCCCTATATGCGGAAATATGTATGTCGATTCACATAAGTTGTCAATCTCTTACGCGCCTCTTTTCCATTGTACACGGCTCGATTACTTCAACGAGGATTGATGTGATGCCATCAAAAAAATGTTGCAAATTCTCATACAAATGTAATGTGGAATCTCTCAAATTACATGACCTGATGTGTTTTATTAGATTATTGTGCATGTGTGTGTTTGTATTTGTATTTGTTCCTTTTTCCTTTCCATTGTGTTGTTTTGTTATCCTTGCATTTACCCGTTCCTAAATGTATGTGTGTATAAATATTTGCATCGGTATGCTTATGTAATAGTTTGTGTGTCTGTATGTATGTTGTTATTTATGCTTTTAATATATGGAAACTCAGTTATTAAAATACAGAAATTCGTCCTTGTTTGGCTGTTAGCGAGGAAACAATAAGAAAATGATGTTATTGTTGTTGTTGTTGTTATGTTTTTATCAGGCAGTCAACAACAGCAAGGCAACCAAACCAGCCTGACTGCTGAGATGCTCGCTGTTTTACTACCAGACAACAGACGACTTTGACAGATTAAGAATTAAAGGAGTGAATTTTAAAAGTGAAGAACTTGTGACTAAAGTTCTACAAACTATTGAAGTTCCCATTCTTCTCCTATAAGGAACTAGAAGATGGACGTGGCTTGTAGTGGGAAACAAGCAACCTTAAAGAATTTTTAGTACCAGGCATTGTAGAAAAAATAGCGTCGTTGTTGAGCCTTAATCGTTGTCAAATCTGTAGAGAATGATTCTTCTGATGCCAATAGTAAGTCCGAATAAGGAACGAAAAGCCTTGAGCTATTCAAAGGTAATTATTGAATTAAAGCACTTGCCCTTGTTATACGTTTCAACGCATCAATTTCTTTCGTCCCGAAGACCTGCTGACTTAGAAACATTTAGGAAGTTCACAGCTACAAATATGGTCAGCAAATAAAGTTGGGTGCTGGGGAGTGGCGCATTAATTGGCAGCCGGTGGCTTTCTCTTTCTACGAGTCGTAATTTCTACAGATATAACGTGAGGGGAGCTTAGAGGACTGTGTTGACTTCTTATTAGGTAGCGCTCATGAGGATAAAGCTACAAAATACTGATGTATCGGGGATCAGGAACATAAAGGAATATAAGGTCAGATGAGCTTTTCAGGGCGAGCATTACCTGATGAATTTCTCCGGACTTGGAAGGGGGGGGGGGGGGGGTATCCAAGCCCAAGCTCTATTGCAAATTCAATCTTAATGTGGAATGTTATAAGAGCTGCGAATAGTTAACGATGAGCTGTCGAATGTCGTAAAGCTGAGCTATTATTACCCCGTTTTGACAGTGAACTCGCGGATTCTTTGCTGTCGGAGACACGATCCGTTGTTACGCCATTCTGGCAGTATACGGACGGATTGTTTAATGAAGAATAGGTGCGATATGGCCTTACCAATATATTCACAGTGCTTGAAAGTATTACGTCTGAATTTTGACGACAGTATAGAAATCCTTCTCTCGATTAAAGCCAACGACTGAGGCGATTTAATGGCTTGAAATCTTGAAAGTAAACAATATTTCTTTTGTATTCTGGTGAAAGCTCTGAGATTAAACTAAAGGTTCTGAAATCTGTCGTGAAACTGTTGATCCACTCGTGGATAAAATTAGTGCCCACAACATAGATGATGTGAGAAGCGAGGTTGTAATGTAGATATCTAATGTAGAGAACATGGGTTGGTTCTCTGGCGGAGACTCGAATTATCGAATTAAATTGTCTGCTTCTCTTAGAAAATAATGTTGGATGTTGCAATATCGCACGTAGTATATCCCAGACTTTATAGTTTCTATTTACTCCTAATATCCTGTCGCTTCTTACGTCTAAGGATGATGAGATGTGATTTAGGCTTTGCTAAACACAGAAGTCCCGCTATAGTAATGCTTCTTTTCTTTTTAACAACAATTTCAATTTATTGGATCGATTCCAATAAAAATTAAACGAACTGCTACTTTGAAGAACTGACAGCCAGCTGTCAGGAGTTTGTAAAATGGGTGTGAATGTGTATGAGAAAAAAAAAACTAAAAAGAGATGAAGGAATTCAAGAGAATGTGTATCTGGTTTTGAACTATTTAAATCAAACTGAAATGAAAGTAATGGAATATGTATGTATACATATGTAGGTACTGCGAAATATATGCTTGACGAGCTACATATATACATATATGTACATATAACAACAGTCTCCTCGCTACCGCCCCCCCTCCCTCCTAAGCGCCACTACTATCTATCATCACTTCAACATTTTTGAATATTTTTATTTAGTTGGCGGCGCTATGGTACTGCTTTGCATATTTTTTTTTTCTTTTTTTTGGCAGAATATGGAGGAAATAAATGAATGAATTGTGATGAGAAAAATTGCTGTGCTACTGTCGCTTTTACTACGGCTCTTCTGTAATGCTGTTTTTTGAACAAACATTTTGTTGTTGTTGTTGGTGTTCCATGTTGTTGCCACTTTTTGTAGCAAAAACTCGTTTAATGTGCTAAATCTGGTATCTAGTTGTGTGTAGGCAAATGCAAAGAAATTTAATGAAAAAAGCAAAAATTTGGTATTGAAAAGCTAAAAGAGAGGGTGGTGGTGGGCCAACCAATTGGCTGAGAAAAATAGACAAAAAAACTTCCTATGGGTGTGTTACATTAAGAAAACTTGGAAAATACAAAAAAAATTCTCTTTTGCTTCTTTAAAAGGTCTTTTTGTTGTAAAAACTTTTAACACAATTGAAAAATTTCACTTTTGTTTTTGTCGTGTTAATATCTTGTGTCACATACATAATTTTTTTTAATTAAAAATTTCTTTTATACTAATTTTTTATTTATTTAATTTTTTTCTAATTATTTTCATATTATTTCCATCACATTTAATTATTTTTCCTTTAACATATTTTTTTTTAAATAAAATTTTTTGTATGTATTATCACTGTGTACATATATATGTAGATAAATGATTTTTTTTTTTTTTCTTTATTCTCTCAAATTTATTACCGTCACTTGTTCTTTTCTCTGATTTCGTGTTTAGCCTACAAATACCGTTAGTTAACTGAAATCAAAGTCCTTCTTTTGCAATGCTTATCATGTATCCTTTAATGTATTTTAAAATCAAGCTTTTTTCCTTCCGAAAGTTTTTAAAACAAAGCTTTAATTTCTTGTTTAAACTTTAAAGCTTTATTGCTGTTGATAAACTCAAATAAAGTTTACAGTGTTGTCAACCTAAATCTATTGCCATAACGCTTTTTATTGCTTTAAAACATACAAGGATTTTAAATGCTTTTCGAAATATTAACTGCTTTTGAGAGTTTGTTTTCCCGGCGCTTTAATTCATGCTTGTTTCCTACGGGCGGCTGTTATATTTACAAGACGTTATTAGTTATAATTATTAAAAATAAATGTTTTGAAGAGAGTGTGACTCTCAGGAATTTTTTTCTACAGCCGAGTGTTAAAGATCTAAATATTTGGTGGTCTAATAACTTGATCAATTGCAATTTAATGCGGGCCACCGGTGGTACGCGCCGGCGTGAACGTACTAGGGCAACTTCAGATACTCAAGCGCGACTATTAAAGCCTTTCAATCGACCACCATAGCTTTAAAAATGGCATGACCTTTACACGTTCAGAGGAAGACAATTACTTGGAGCCTGGTTTTGTAGCGAAACGACGCGCAAATTTAACCCTAATGGACTCTGAAGAGAAACCATAGAAACGAAATAGTTAGGAACTCGAGGGAGAGTCAGGCCAAATAGTTCAAGTCTCTTAACGTGATAACTCTTCGTGCCATTGAAGTCTGACCAACGTCTCTTGATCTTGTGAGTGTAGCTGGAAGGTCAAAGCACATTATTTGCTCTTGTAATCCATTTGGCTGACAAATGTTTCACCATCTTAACATTTAACGGATAGATCTCGTAGATTTGTGTTTTTCCATTCAGGCTCCTTAGGACGGGCCAAATATTGTGTGTAACAGATAAATTAGCAATCGTTATGTGGTCAAAAAATATCTCAAAAAGCATCCACTGCTGCAATTAATCAAATGCCATTTTCAATGAGATTAAATTTACAAGTTCCAAGCATAATAATGAAAACAAATTTTTAAATAACTTCTTTAAATTCCAATTGCTTTTCCACGTTTTTCTTTAAATATTAAGATCTTATTTGCAATTAAAAACGATGATAAAATAAAAATTCTAAAAATTTTTAAAAGGAATTTGGCTTTTTACAAAGTTGTCCTTTATTTTTAATATGTGACAGCACTGGCTTTCAGCAGCATTAGGAAAAATAAAAAGTAATGCAACTTGTAATAAAAAGCTTTTATTTTGCTTAACTTTTATGCTCTAAATTTAATTTACTCTGCTTAATTTATCCGCAATTTGTATTCTCTTTCTTTACACTCTCTCTTTTAAGTTTTGTTTACTTAACTCTCTGTTTATATTTTTTTGTTGCTGTTTTTGTTTGTTTTGTTTACTTTTACAAACCAGCTGTTTATTATTATTTTTGATATCATTGTTTATCAGCTGTTGAACCTTTATATTTTTTTTGGTTTATTTTTCTCTCTGTTATTTCTCACTCTCTCTCTCTCTCTCGCTCACATTGTGTATCACTCTTGTGTTTTGTTTTGATTTGTTTTGCTTTTATTTAAAATGATGCTCACTTTTTGTTATTCTTCTTCTTCTTCGTCCATTTCATTCATTATTTGATTTGTTTACATTTCATGTATGTTTTACTTGATAATTGTTGACAACCCGTTTATGTTGTTGTGCTTGTTTTTGTTTTTAAGTGTTGGCATCGTGTTGGTTATTAGTTTTTGTGTTTGTTATTGTTTAGTATCATACATTAGTGTGTGTTTTAAAATTAACGTGTGGGTAGATAGAGGTATGTTGTAATAGTGTTTTGTTGTTGTTTTATTTTATTTCTTTAAACGTATTTTTGTTGTAAAATTATTTAAGCCGGTTATAATTATTGTATTTTAAAAAATTGCTTTTTAATATTTTATTTTTGTTTCTCCTTTAACTAAAGAAAAAATTAAATTAGTATGCATTTAAAAATAATGTGGTATGCTTTTAAGTTGGAAATTTTTAAGAAATTTAAAAAGCAAAATATCTAAATTAGAATAAACAATTTAAATAAATATGATTGAAAGTTTAAATACATACATAAGTAAATACATAAATTATTTCTAAAATTAAAATATTATTTAAGAATGTACCATGAATTCTTTGAATTCCACGGTATGTGGATTTCTATGTTTGTGCATAGAAATCGGATTTAGAGAGATGTTCGGTTGTCTTCCCCGTCATTATGCTTTATTATGCATTATTAGATGCTGCAGAAGTTGTTGTGAGGTCTATACAGCCTTCAGGATTGTATATTCAAGAACCAGTCTCAGTTTCTTAGAATGGACCGTGATTAGATTTAACACAAATCTTTTTCTTAGGATGGACTGTGATTAGATTTAACATATAAAATTTTTTTAACGCATTTCTTGTCTTTAAACACGTAAATTTTGTGTGTCCAGATCATTTATAAGCCACTCTGCAGAGAAATTTCGATCATACTTGCGTATATCCTGTTATACCAGCCTTTGGAAATGCTTCAGTTTTATTCACATCACGTTCACTTGTCCGGGAACCCATATTAGGTCAACAGTCGAATCTCAGCTGTCAACAAGGTATCTAGGAAAACGTTAAATAGTAATGGAGACATTAAGCAACCTTGCTGCGCACCATTTGCCTTATTTACTTGGTTATTTAGTTGATTTTCGTGGCCATGTTATGTGCCACTCCTCTGTATAAAGCTCGAATGAGGGAGATGATTTCTGGCGGTTCCACATCGCTTTATGATCGAGTATGTCGAAAATTTTAATAAAATCTATTGGAGGTAAATGATAGACATGTTTTGGTATGGTTTTTAAACAATTGATATGGTCAAGGCACGATTTTCATTTACTATAGCATGCTTCCTGATGATACCAGCAATTAGCTTGTTTAATATGCTTTAATGAATAACTCTGCTAAGGAAACCACGCTCTGACAGATTTCTCTTCTTCGCAATTCAGTGAAAATGCCCCCTTTAAGTAGCTTCTGCAAGTTGAGACTTGAGATTTTGAGAACCCTTCAATGCTTTCATATAGTCGACTGTGAGTAATAGACTGTGCGTGGGTATATCCACTCTTAACTAGAGCATCTGACGATTACATAGTTCCTCAGTGATTATGCTACTGTTGAGAGCTTCTGATATTCGAAATACGTTTTGGCTTTGCCAGAAAATAGAATAGGAAAACTAACAAAAATTCTAAGAAAATCAGTATAAAAATATTGATTGTGTAAAACATTATTATGTTCATACTTTTTTTCCTTGCTTTTAATGGGTTAAAACTTTATTAAAATACGTTACTTTAAAACTTATAATTTCTTCCTTCGAAATAGATAGAATATTCGGCGTATAAGTCCCGAGTGACCAACTCCTGTTACTTCTGCTACTTAAAAGAGAAGTTTTACTACTGACCCAAAAACTCTGGCCAAGTAACAACCCTTTCTTGCTTTGTTTTGTTGATGTTCTCCGTTATCACAACGTTGGGACAACAAATTATGAATGAATGAATTTTACTGCTCTTTTTACTTACACTCGCATGCAAATGAGAGTGAAAGTTGTTTGTTATTTATCGAAAGAAAAGGTACCGAAGGGGTGGAGGAGAAAGTAAGGCAGCAAGAGAGAGATTGACTGTTAGAAAATGAGAGTGTTTGACGACGACTGAGTAAAAGTATTACTTTAACTGTGCTTAACCGTGTGTGTGTGTGTGTGTGGTAAATCATAAGCAACCACCTCAACATTTTTGCTCGATTTTATTATGGAAATAAAATTCAAATTCAAATGAATTCAAAAACACGGTACATCCATAAGTACGTACGTATGTACGTAAATATGGTGGATGAAACATTCGCAAAACAAATGAAAGCTCTTTTTTCCCCATTTAAAGTTTCAAGTTTTATACAGTGTGGACGAACAGCAGAAAGAAAACTTTCGTTCGTTTTCAATCAGCAGGGAAAATACATAAAAATTGTTAGCAGAAGTAGAAGAACTTTTTTCACATCCAAAGTTATACAAGTTTTTTTTGTTTTTTTTGGTACACACAACCAAAGGAAAAATCAAAATCATCATCATTTTGTTACTTAGAATTGAACGGTTAAGGCCAATAGAAAAAATTAAAGAAAATATTGTATTTTAATGTTATAACGGCGGTTTCCTCTTTAAATATAAATAAAAACTTTTCTGACTGTATATGAGTACGGATTTGTATTTGTATTTTGTGTCCCGTATGCTTGTGTTTGTGTGCAATAAAAAAAAGTGAAGAATTCCTAATAACAATTTAATGTTTAATTATAAAATAAACAAAACTTAAGTACAAAATAATACAAAAGTGATAAATAAAAAAATGCTTGAAATTGTTTAACAATTAACCACACAATTTATGGGTTTGCAAATAAATTTTTTTTCTTCTTCAATATTTTTTAAGTTTTAAGCAAAAAGTGTTTTTAAAAATTCATTGAAAAAAAGAAATAGAAAAAACTTTATGGCCTATAAATAGCCAAGGAGCACCTGGATATCTGTTAAAATCTTTGGAAAAAGACAAAACAAACAAGTCTCAAGTGAAAAAATAAAACCACACTCAACGTTAATTTATTATTTAATTACACCACACTTATACATTTTCACTAGTTAACAAATTTTCCTATCCTCTCGCTCCCACACTCTCTCTATCTCTTTCTTTTTGTTGCTGTAATTTGTATGCAGAACGAGGAGGCTGTGTAAGTAGCAAGTAAATGAAGAAAATATATAACGGAAACAAAAACAACAACAACCAAAAAAATTCTCTATTGATTGTTTATTAAATTTTTATTTTCTCTTACATTTTGTTGTTGTTGTTGTGATTGCTATTTTCTATGCCAAAACAGATGCTGTTTACTGTTACACTTATTGTTGTTATTGATGTGGTGTAGTTGTTTTTATTTTTCTATTACACCACAAAGTGTCTTAAAATGAAATGGAAATCAAAAATTATTTTTCAATCATTATTCAAACAGATACAATAAAAAAAGAAAATCTTTTTTCCTTAATTTTCATTTAATAAAAAGAATTTCCAATTAATTTTCCATTAAATTTATTTGTTTGCCATTTTCTAGGCACTTAAAAATGTTACCTCTATTCTCCCTTCCACTTTTACTCTCTTGCTCAGAGCTTCATTACTGTAAACCAGAGATGGCAAACTCAATGTACTGGTATTTAGTGTTGAGTTAAGTTTTTAAAGAAAACTAAATTTAAGAGAAAGAAAAAGAAAAATACTAAAAAGTTTTTTTAGACATAAACTTGAATTGCTAATATAATGTTAAAGGTTTATACAGGATCATTAAAATTTAAGTTTCTTTTTTTAAATGCAAGCTTGACAAGGCAATTTGATTAAAGCGGTTGCCAATTAAATCTAACCTAAGAGCACTTATCCCCCAGGGAAAGAACATCTTCGACTTTTTACACACACAACATTAACAATGTTCGTTAAAAAGAGCTTAAAAATACATTCAGTTGCTTGTCAGCTTCTAAAGAAGAGGGTTCATGTCGCTTTTTTCAGACTTCAATTATACACCCAAAGAAATATTACAGTTGGATTCACTAATATCAATGAGAAATGATTTCGATTTTTTGAAGAATACTTGCCAAGTTAAATACGGTTTACCGCTCACATATACATATTATTGGGTTAATAAGTAGACTTGAAAATATTACTAATAATTTTCCTCTGGGCTAACACATGCCTCTCACAAATACACTCACATTTTTATCATGTTCTCTTTGTGCCGACGTCTGCTCATAACCTTCTTGATTATTTACACATACAGTCATACAGATAATTATACGTATCCCCCTAAAAATCATTTTTTTTAAAATGATAATATATGGACAAGTCAACTGATTTTTGCGCCAAATTTTTTGTTTTCCGTCACAGCCGAACAAATTATATTTGTTCTCATCACTAAATATTACATTCGCCCAAAAATTAGAGGACTTGTCCATATATTATTGGACAAATTCCAATCGTGGCTTTTTTCTCGGCACTCGGCTGCGGAAACCGTTCTTTCTCAAAACACTTCGAACTGTTTCGGAATGCACAATAACATTGTGATCACTTTCCGAGGTATTTCGTACTTCTACGGCTGTAGTCCTAGGATTTTTATTCACAATACATTTTATATACTGGGCTACCCTTTGAGAAATTGTATTAGAAATATACGTCGTACGTATAATTTTCTGTGGTGCCATACTGGTTTTAAGCAAACTGCAGTCACAAATTCATAGATTTTGGGAATCTTTTTTCTTTATTTAAGTAAATGTGTCGTTACAGACGCTAATGTAAAGAAATTTTAGATTACAAGTTCATTACTTTTTAAAAAAAATGGTTTTTAGGGCGGGTACGTATAATTATCTGTGTGACTGTACATATATAATTGGTCATTACAACCATTCAGTTACGTTTACGACCTAGTTTCTTACACCACTTATGTTTTGTGTGTCATTTTTATACATGAGTGGCGGGACCGGGAGCTACAGTTTAAAGTCGACTCCGGACGACAGATTTTTTGAGAAACTTTTCACGGGAATTTTCTTTTACGCTCAGAGTTTTTGCCAGTAATCTGCTGAGAGGAAGTCGCCGAAGAAATATTTTTCATATGTATTTCGTTTAGTTGGAGATGTCCGACCTGGGTTGAAAGGAGACTTCACGTCTAATATGCCAACACACTACCTTCTGATTCCTTTTCTGTAAACCGAACAGCAATTCCAAAAAATATGTATAATTAGTTTGATTACAAAGTCGTACAACCAGAGTACATTTTAAGGGTTAATATTCCAATTTAGATTTATTGCTCTCTTACAATAATTTATACACTTCTCTAACAAGTTGAGGTTACGGCACACAATTAAGGGATGTGAAGACATATCTTTTCATTGATCATAGACATTTGGACCACCTTGACATTTGACGCCTTAGTTGTTCTGAATTACGTGATAAAGCGAAGATTACAACAATCCATGTACACGTAAGCAGATCATCTAATTTTGAGTCCATCCTGGTATAAATTAACACAAAAAACAGTTAACAATGTCTGCTACCAGATGATTCATGATGCCAAAATTTTTCTTTTAACATTACATATTCCCTTAGTATCGATTACAAATTTTTGTTATCGAATTTATTTCGCTGTTCATTTAATTTTAATTTCATCTGTAACCTTAGAGATATTGCAACTATTTAAACAGTTTTTAAACGAATTTGCTATTTTACTATTGTTTTTTATTTGTATCATTCTTTTTATAAAAAAAAGAAAAAAAAGAATTCGTATACTCACCCATAACCATAACAAAGTTTTTAATCCCATTTTAAACAAAAAGTTATTCCGCCAATCGGTAACTGTCAAACCTATTGACACATGTCTTAAATGTTTTATTTCGTCAGATATAATATTTGTTTAAATTTTTTTATTTTTTATTTTTTGTTTTCCTGTATTGAAAAAAAATAACACACATAATAGCATTAAAGTTTATTTAAGTTTTATTTTAAATGAATTGGAAAAGGCAAAATGAAAAAAATTAAAAAAATTTTTATGGTCTACTACAATACTTATAATAAAAACGGAAATGGAAAACTGAAAGTAAAAACTATGGAAAAATAAAAACATAAAAAAATGAATAAAAACTATGTATGTCACAGCATAAAAGTTGTAAATAAGAGAACAAAAAAAGCTGACACTCTTAGCATCTAACAGACAGCAGGACTATTTATGCCATACATACATAGGAAGGCCATATTTTTGAGAAAGTTTAACAATAGCTTTTGACTTTTCATCCAAAACGAAATAAAGAAACTTTATTTTGGTCACCCTAAATGCCACCCTTCTCTCTGAATACATACATACATATATGTATGTACGTTTGTACATACTCTGTCGTATATTTTATTTCATTGTTTTTAATCCTATGTAAACCAGTCAGTTAGTCTACCGTATTTTTTTCTCTCCCTTTTTATTGTGTTGTTTTGTAAATCAGAAGCTAAAATCGTAAAATGGAGAACATTACACTGGAATTTGTTCAAAAAAAAAAAAAATGGAACATCATCGCTCTCATTTCATTCGTTGAGGAGAAGGTACACCCATTGAAATAATTGCATTAAAAATTTACAAGACATACCTAACGTACTTCAAATGATTCAAGGAGAGATTTTTATGCATAAATTTATGTATATTTATTTCTTGGAATTCTAATGAAAGAAAAAAAGGGGAGAAGAAAAGAAAAAATTCATATTTTATGCCTATGTTAGGATATGGAAAGGTCAACTGAATTTAAGACAGGCTCTGCACCAAGGCAAATTCAATACGGTAACCGCAACTCTACAACAAGTACAACAATGCAAAAACAACACGCATTTTGTTTTTGTTAAACCTCCATTTCGATGTCAAAATAGGAAGAAAAAAAATGGAAAAGGAAAAAAAATTAACAACAACACGTACACGCACAACAAACACACACAAAAACAACAAAATTTTGACATTAAGAAAGTGCTCAGCTGTTTAGATAATCCCACCGGTTACATGAATTTGCCTTGCTCTGCACCTTACCTTATCTTTCATCTCTTTGTATTCGATGCCAACTTGCTTCATAAACCCTTATTAAAGTTTTGTCAATTGCCTTTTGTACCAGCCAGTGTTTAGTCCTCCTAAAACTCTGAAGCCCTGCTTACCTCATCTCTACAGAACCAGCTTTTGAAATTCCCTTTCCAACCTTTAAGACACGTGCATGTGTCATAGCATATCTTTTCCAATCTCATTGACTTGTTTTAGTTTTATTATTTTTTTAAATAAGCAATGAATTCATCTAATGACTAAGTTCTGCAGTAATAGAGTTGCCAGCTCTCGTTGCCTGTAAACTGTTAAAGTAAGAAAATTAAACGGTTAAGTTAACATAATTCAAAAAAGGAAAAGTGCTAAAAGGAAATCGTAAAAAATCCCTAAAAATAGAAAACAATTCCAGGAAAAGTAAAATAAAGTGAAAACAATCCTTTGAATTTTACAAGAACGAAAACATTTTCATTGCAGACCAGCATTACCCCACATAAATCTCACAAAATTGTATACAAAATGCGATGGTAGGAGATACTAAGATATTATCCTTCAGATCGGAGTTATATGCCACAAAATAAAATTTCATTGAAATAATCGCCTCTAAATTGGTTGCATTATTCTCCCCTTTTGATTCTTTTGCGTAAATTGTCAACCGTTCACTAAATAAGTGACACTGAAAGGCATTCTACAGCTGTCAACCTCGAAAAGCTGGGGCTTAAGAAATCACTAACTGGATAACCCAGTACAACAGCTGGGGGGTTTCGTTTCGAAAAGTAAAATTTTTCGAGAGCGATTTCCGAATCAAAGCTAAACCGTACTGTGTTGGGAGCACTCCAACAAAAAATTTCTATCAAAAAAAATAAAATTAATAAAAGTACATAAATATTGGGTTATTTCTTTTATTATCATGGATTGTGTTTCCTTGTGGTTCTATGAGGATGATACCATTCTAGAAAGAGTCCAAAGAAAAATAGTAAGGGACTCATCAAATATTATGGATCTTGACCAAAAAAAAAACAAATCAACAACCAAAAACTACGAGTCATCATCCAATAAATCCAAGTCATCATCTAAAAAATGCAAGTCATGGACCTAAAAAATGCAAGTCAACAACCAAAAACTGCAAGTCATCGTCCAAAAAAGTGCAGGTCATCATCCAAAAAATGCAAGTCATAGACCAAAAAGCTGCAAGTCATTGTCCAAAAAAATGCAAGTCATCGACCAAAAACTGCAAGTCATCGACCTAAAAATGCAAGTCATTCACCAAAAAAATGCAAATCAACAACCAAAAACTGCAAGTCATCGACCAAAAAAGCTGCAAGTCATTGTCCAAAAAAAATGCAAGTCATCGACCAATAAAGCTGCAAGTCATTGTCCAAAAAAAATGCAATTCATCGACCAAGAACTGCAAGTCATCGACCTAAAAAATGCAAGTCATTGACCAAAAAAATGCAAGTCATCGACCAAAAACTGCAATTCATCGACCTAAAAAATGCAAGTCATTGACCAAAAAAATGCAAGTCAACAACCAAAACCTGCAAGTCATCGTCCAAAAAAGTGCAGGTCATCATCCAAAAAATGCAAGTCATCGAGCAAAAAAGCTGCAAGTCATTTTCCAAAAAAATTTAAGTCATCGTCCAAAAACTGCATGTCATCGACCTAAAAAATGCAAGTCATCGACCAAAAAAGCTGCAAGTCATTGTCCAAAAAAATGCAAGTCATCGACCAAAAACTGCAAGTCATCGACCTAAAAAATGCAAGTCAACAACCAAAAACTGCAAGTCATCGTCCAAAAAAATGCAGGTCATCGTCCAAAAAATGCAAGTCATCGACCAAAAAAGCTGCAAGTCATTCTCCAAAAAAATGCAAGTCATCGACCAAAAACTGCAAGTCATCGACCTAAAAAATGCAAGTCAACAACCAAAAACTGCAAGTCATCGTCCAAAAACTGCAAGTCATCGACCTAAAAAATGCAAGTCATCGACCAAAAAGCTGCAAGTCATTGTCCAAAAAATGCAAGTCATCGACCAAAAACTGCAAATCATCGACCAAAAAATGCAAGTCATCTACCAAAAAAGCTGCAGGTCATTGTCCAAAAAAATGCAAGTCATCGACCAAAAACTGCAGTTCATCGACCTAAAAAATGCAAGTCATTGACTAAAAAATGCAAGTCAACAACCAAAAACTGCAAGTCATTGTCCAAAAAAGTCCAGGTCATCATCTAAAAAATGCAAGTCATCGACCAAAGAAGCTGCAAGTCATTGTCCAAAAAAATGCAAGTCATCGTCCAAAAAAGTGCAGGTCATCATCCAAAAAATGCAAGTCATCGACCAAAAAATGTAGGTCATCATCAACAAAATGCAAGTCATCGACCTAAAAAAATCCAAGTCATCTACCAAAGAAATACAACTTGCGAAAAATACGACATTTTGTTGTATATATACATATAAATGCATATTAACTCAATGAGAATTATTAAAATTTTTAAGTTCGTTTCCACCAAAATTTCATTTTATATAAAAAGAGTTAGTTTCGTTGGCTATATTTCTGATTCCAAGTAAAGCTGGACTTTAAGGAAAACTGTTTTGGAATCCTTGGTACCATGTCTATCCAGCCACTAGGTCCACTTTCTTCACAAGTCCATTTTTTATCCGATTGAGCCCCTTTTTACTCATTTAAAGAAAACATTTAGCTTTGTCGCGTATATCTCCGGTCCCAAGTAACGCCCGGCAGTAACAAGAACTGTTATGGAATTCTTGATCCCAAGGCTATCCAGTCCACTAGGTCCATTTCCCCACAAGTCCATTTTTTATCCGATTTAGTCTCATTTGTACAGGTGTGGGGTAGTTGCACAACTTTGTATGTAGATGAGATGAAATAAAGTTGTAATGGCCCTTTAGTTATTCTAGTAATTCAGTGAAAATGTAGATTTGCTGAATCATAGGAATCTCAATATAATGATAAAGGTACAAAGTGGACGAGTGTCAAGCTTCATTGTTTTCTTGCATTACAGTGGCGTAATGTATCACAAGCTTGTAAATCAAATTGGAGCATGCAGTGAAAAATGTTTGGAAGTTATTGTAAAACAGTTTATGGCTCCATCACAATAAAGCAACTGATTACTAGTCAGAAGTACTTGTGTGTGATGTGTAGTGTATCACAAGTTTGTTGTAGATCAAATAGGATTATACATTGATTTTGCAATGACTCGGTAGATTATTAAAGGCTTTACTAAAAAGTGCTTTATTTCGAAGAGGCATCGATTATTGCAATAAATACCGGGCCTTAGTAGCATGTTCACCACCATGTCCAGATCTTCAAAAGTTCTGTCACTCAAAAACCGGGCACTTCCATAAAAGGTGTTGAACTGATTCCGTTCCTTCTACATCATGTTAGCTTCTGCAGTAATTCGGGTGGGGCAGACCGAGCTTGTCAACGAAACTGCCAATAGCGCAGTATCCCCTTAGAATTGCCTTTAGAATGTGAACCGCGTTCTTGTCGAACTCAAGTAGTTTACTCGCTTTTCTCCCGCTGTCCACTGCTAGACACCGTAGTTTTGAAATTCGGCAACCAGGTACGTCGTTCCATTCGCGGTTTATTGAATTCCATGTTATCTGCTTAGGATGGAAAACAAAATCTAAATAAGATGATGAAGGAAATGGTTTTAAGGTCCCCTCATGCTTCTTGAGGCCAATTTACACGATAAGGGCGTACGTATGTCAGAGAGATAATATTGCAGAAATCCGTAGAATCCGTAGTTCAAAAATCAAAGTAAACATCTTACGGTAAAGTTCGGTTTGAGTTCACACGATTTGTAAAATATGAAAACACAAAAGAAAATTAAACATCCCTGATCTAATGAAGTGTGATGGTTTTATGCCATACGATTTTCAAATTTCCATCCGTATTTTCTTCGAGTATCGTATACTTTTATTAAAGATTGAATTTACACGTCCTTACTCGCCGCTCTATTTTGCACGAGAACATAACATGTCGCACGACTTACGTGACCATTTAAATCCCCCTGTAAGGAAACTAAATATAATTAGCGATTATCTGTGTCCTTAGGCCTCATTTTAAATACTTAATAAGTGTCATTTAAGTTTTATTAGATTAAAAATTTATTGCATATCCTTAACATATTTTTTTTATTAGGCACTCAACACATTTCGTGTTGTAGTGATAATCACACTTATTTTTCTCATAATAAAATAATTATAAATCGCACGAGATACGAGAAAAGATTATTAAATAGTAATTTCGGTAATTGATTGAAATTTAACATGCAAAACAAGGACGAAGTTATTGTATTAAAGACAACCCCCCAATATATCCTTTCCCATACGCTACAACTAACCCTTAAATATACAAAGGAATGCCTTCATACATTCGTTCTCTAGCAAGCAACCGGTATGTTAAAGTAGTACAAACTCATATACCATTAATATTAAATAAGGTTTTACGTATTGGGTCATATTAAAAGTATCCGGTGTTATTTGATAGATTCTTGAAGAGTAATTTTCTTTATTGAGAAAGCCAGCAATAGGTGAGGTGGCGGATGCCCCTGAAGGAAAAGGTCCTTTGTAAGCTCTTTATGTTGCCACAGTCAATATTCAACCCTAAGACCAAACGTTCCCTAAAGAAAAATAAAATGAGTCCGAAATAAATTGTCCTATTGCAGCAACCTTTATATTAGAGAACGCTCGGGCAGGGACGCCAAGAAAAGAGGTCAAAAACTTTCGTCTATCACTGACACATCAGGCTGTCCCGTCTTCTCACATCCACAGCTTCAGCAAAAGTTAATTTCCGGAATGCCTGCCAAAAGGGCAATGACCCGTGGTTATTGTGTGATGGATGTCCCTGCGATTTAAGGTCAACAGTGATTTGGTCCACTTCTTATTCACATATGTCCAGTAGAGTCTAGCAATATTACATGAGTCTCTCTGTCAAACAGGAGCATACATACATAATTGGCCATTACAACCCTTCAGTCAGGATTACGTCCTAGTTTCTCACACCACTTATGTTGTGAGCCTTAATTTTATACGTGAGTGGCGGGACCCACAGTTTAACGTGGACTCTGAACGACAGATTTTTGAGAAACTTTTTCATGGCAGGTTTTTATTTACTCTCAGAGTTTTCGACAGAAATCTGCTGAGAGGAAGTCACCGAAGAAATGTTTTTTTTACATTTTCGTTTTGATGTCTGGCCTGAGGCTCGAACCCGAGCTTTACGTCTAATAAGCCAACACACTACCTACTAGACTACGACGACTTCAAACAGGAGCATAAATATTTATATTAGCTGAGGCAATCGGAACACCTGTGCCCTTTAACATGTCGAAGATTGCGAGCTCCGTGTCTGCCTGCACATTAGCATTGCAAATTCCAATGATATTCCTATATTCTGGAACTCTATGTCCCTATGTTTCAAGCCTCTATGTGAATCAAAAACACAACCACGATACTTGTAGAGCAGCATACTACCCATTAGGCGGCCGAGACATTCAAATCAACCCAACCTTTTCCTTGAGCGATGGATTAAAAAACTGCCTTAACAACCCCTAGCAAAAAAAAAACTAACGGCAGATATTTTTTATGACCCAATATTAGTGAGTGTGAAATAATGTTGCAATGCAAACACAAATAATAATTAGTTTACGAATGTATGTATGTATGTATCTGTGTATGGGCCTATTAAATATTTAAAAGATTTGTTTTCCCTTTGTTTTCCGTTGTTTTCCAAAAATAATACAAAAGGGACTAAGAAAAGGTAGTTGAAGGTGGTGGCAATGTTAGGGTAAAAATTATTAAACAAACAAAATAAAGGGAATTTTAAAGATACAATCACGCGTATGAACAACATATTTAATAAAGCAAACACGTGCAAACATACGTATATGGAAGCTAATTGAAAATTTCTAGGATGGAAATTATATACAAAAACTACGTAAAAATTCAGCTTAAAAATAAAGTCATACTCTAAATAGATTTGTAAACGGTTAAAAGTAACTGTGGGAAGATGAAAGAGTAAAGTTCCAGTCCAAAATTATTGTATTATTAATTTCTTTAATTTTATGAATCCGGGCCTATATTTTAAATTTTAAAGGTTTGCGATGTTAAAAGATCAATAAAATGTAACCGTGTTACACGGACGGGCATCGAATTCATAATTCCCACACAAATGGACACATTATCCACTTGACTCAAGGTTGAATTAGGTCAGGCGGATAAGTGATGACTAGAAACGGGCAATTGTGATTACCTTTAGAAATATGGGTCCAAGAAAAAAAGACGCAAAAATTTTATAAAAGCAATAGAAAAGGGCGAAAGAAGTGACGATAGGTGATCTTTCTGTGCAGAAGAAAGGAAATTGGCAGGAAAATAGAGAGAGAAACGGAGTCATGTAATAAGTTAGCTAATGAAAGAGATAACTAAGAATCTTCGATAGAGGTCGAGACACAGAACTGCTACACATTGCCTTAAATCCTGTAGAAAAGAATGCAGAATGCTCTACCAAAAATCTTATAAAAATCCTAACAGATTCCTCTTCCTAGCGTCAGAGCCAGTAAATGTACATAACCTCACCATAAAGGAAGTCGTCACATCCTCCGTGTGTGGGGCCCTCACCCACTAAATCCCTCCTCGCCTCTTGTGGACTTGTTTGTGCCCACTCCGGAACTACGGTGGTATTACTTCGGAGTGGAGTCCTCTTGGCCATTTGGCTTCTCCATGTTTATATCCGCGTCCGGATGGCGTATCGAAAGTTGAGGAGACATCTAAGCGTCTCCACTATTTCTTTCGTCTAAATCATCGTTTCGGTTTTGCTTGGCACGTGTGACAGTATCACCTATGCCCACATGCTCACTTGCTCCGCAGCCTCAAGATCTCCCTTCTTCCGTCTCAGATGCGCTCTACGTAATTCACCACCGAGGTCCAATTTTCACTACTCGCAATCATAACCCCGACAATGTTAGCGGCTGTGATCGTTCCAACTATTGACGCCAGTACAGAGCGATAGCTCTGCCAACGTGCACACTCGAAAACAGTGTGCTCTGCGTCATCAATTACCTCCCCTTCCTCTTAAAGACAGTAAGGGGAGGTGGTCTTGCCCATTCTGTGCAGATATTTTCTAAAATATCCGTGACCCGATAGCATCTGTGTAACGTAGTAATTTACCTCTCCACATTTGCGACCATGGCCTTATGTCCGGAATAAGTCTCTCCGTCCATCTTCCTCGTTCCATCGCTGTTGCCATTTTGAAATGCTGTTTTCCGTGAAGTAACCGGTTATGTGATTTCCAGCCGATTTCGCCTTATAAATCTCCATCCGCTCCGCTGCCAGCAGATCCACAGGCATTATACCTGCTATCACCAGTACGGCTGGAGCGGACACTGTACGATATGTCGATGCGATACGCAATGCAGCCGCTCTCTGTACCGATACAAATTTCGCTCCCATAAAGCATAATGCTGTTTCCAACCTCCATCAGGAGTCTCCTTCTCGCCGGTAGCGGGCCTCCAATATTCGCCAGGCCATTGTGCCCGTTGAAACTCAAGAGAGTTCACTTTCCGTCTAATTATGCGCACGAGTGCCACGCCTTCCCTGTCAATTTATCAGTAGGCTCAATGGCCTAGATGTTGCAGTGCTTCAGAACCCAACACCGTACCACAATGTACCTGTCCAGGAGCCTCGTAAGACCCTTTCTACAGACTAAAACCAATGTCGTGCCAATGTTACACCCAGCCAGTGTCAAAGACTGTTGACATGTTATTTTTGTGCCATCCGTTATAATACTTTTATTGTGTTTTTTCTTATTCCTGTAATAAAAAATTAATTCGTTCGTCATTATTTCTCTATAGGAGGGCAGTGCATTGAAAATACAATTTTACTCATTCTCATACGTACATACATATTTACATACGTACATACGTGTATATGTTTAAGTAACGTAACGTAAACAGCTTTCAAACAATTTCAACAAATTATCACAGTCAAGCATTGCGTTACGTTTCGTTAACGCTGTTATTTTACTTCTACCACATAAAAGACAGATCGATTGCCACATTAATGGCATGCGTTCATGGGAAGATAATTGCATTTCATATTTTATTTAATGAAATATTCTATCAAAATCAAATTATATTTATAATATTATACAAGTACATACGTATGGTATGTATGTACCTAGATACATACTGCACTAGATTGGCATGTGTAGGCATTTATTTTACTATATACATACATACGTAGTACATACTACTATGTGTGCTGCTGCTATAAAATGCTTGTATTTATTTAAAAATTAAAAATTCTTTCATTTAAATAGTGATTAAATAATTAAATACTGTGATAGTTTTTAGGAATTCATGTTATAATTTTGTCTGAACAACGAAAACTATTAACAAGTCTATTAAAATTGTTGGCATTTTGAATATTTTATAAATTATATCGCATAATAACACTGTGCTACAAAAAAAAAAAAGCGATAAAAACATGCAGGATTTCTCATAAAGAGAAAGAAATAAAGTACATATTACTTACTTTGGTTACATTAAGGAACAAAGGCCCACATTCGGTTGGGTTTAAAGAAATATATTTTACTTCACTACAGCTTACCCCACTTTGGTTGACTTCTTTATCCAGTTGAGTTCGATGGACAACGTATTGTAATAGCGTACGTTGCCATATTCCCAGTGTCGATGACTTGCATTTTTTTATAATAAATTTGTCGATGACCTGCATTTTTTACAGTAAATTTCTCGATTACTTGCATTTTTTACAGTAAATTTGTCGATGATTTGCATTTTCTATAGTAAATTTATTGATGACTTGCATTTTCTATAGTAAATTTGACGATGACTTGTCTTTTCTATAGTAAATTTGTTGATGACTTACATTTTTTACAGTAAATTTGTTGATAACTTGCATTTTCTAAAGAAGAGTTGTCGATGACTTGCATTTTCTATGGAAAAGTTGCCGGTGATTTCTATAGAAAAGTTATCGATGGCTTGCATTTTCTACAGTAAATTTGTTGATGACTTGCATTTTTTACAGTAAATTTGTTGATAACTTGCATTTTCTAAAGAAAAGTTGTCGATGACTTGCATTTTCTATGGAAAAGTTGTCGATGATTTTTATAGAAAAGTTATCGATGACTTGCATTTTTTACAGTCAATTTGTTGATTACTTGCTTTTTCTATAGAAAAGTCGTCGATGACTTGCATTTTCTAAAGAAAAGTTGTCGATGACTTGCATTTTCTAAAGAAAAGTTGTCGATGACTTGCATTTTCTGTGGAAAAGTCGTGGATGATTTGTATTTTCTACAGTAAATTTGTCGATGACTTGCATTTTCTATAGTAAAGTTTTTGACCACTTTTTACAGTAAAATTGTTGCTAACTTGCATTTTCTAAAGAAAAGTTGTCGATGACTTGCATTTTCTATAGAAAAGTCGTCGATAACTTGCATTTTGTATAGAAATGTTGCCGATGACTTGTATTTTCTACAGTGTTGATAACTTGCATTTGCCATTATTCCTACAATACCGTTTGTCTCAATTAATGCAGAATTCTCTAATCCGAATACACTTCGCTATGGAACAGGTTATCGAAATTTGTCTTAATTTGTTCTCAACCTCATAAAATTAGCAGTCCGTTTATATGTCGCGCAAGAAACATAATTTAAACTTTACCAATGTTGCAGAATAAACTCTCAAAGATTTGTTTAAAATTAAAATCTCACTTTTCTCCATGATTTTTTATAATTAAAATTTAAATTTTCTTTCTTTTTTAAATTTCGTTACAGTTTATCAAAACGCCACAAGCAATAACTGTTATAAGAATTAATAATAAAAAAACTACACCAACTACAACATAAATATAACATTGTAATAACATATTATACTTGATTTAACCGTTACTAGAAACAACAACAATAAAAAGAAGGAAAAACAAAAAACATAAAAGCCAAGAGAAGAGCCTTTGTGGAGAAAGACAATTGTGTTATAAAAAAACCCTCAATATCTCTCATATACCCCCCACAGTTTAAAGAGAGCGAAGAGCGAGAGAAACCAGAATCAACAGTTAGTTGTGCTTGAAAGATTTTGAACGCAACAAAGAAAAAAAAAAAAAAAAAGAACACACATTTAACCCCAGGGGGCATCTAACTGCTCCAAACATCAACATTACCTTCTCCTGCTCCTCCTACTTACCTCCTTTATGCAACTGCTTAAAAAAAGCATACATACACACTCATACTCGAGCAAGCACTTAATGTTTAACAACTGCTTTGACTGTTAAAGCAGAATTTTTCTCTTTTCCTCTCTTCTGTGTTATTAGTTTATATGGAAACATTATAAATAAAGGTGAGTTAAAAAAAAAAATTGTGGCTGGCCTGGTCTCATGGAAACACTCACGCACACGCATATGATGAGTTTCAATTCATTTGACAATAACAACCACAACAACAAACATGAAAAAATTATAGTTGTAATCTTTTTTATTTTTTTGTTGATTAAAATCCTTTGTAATCCTTTGTTTTGATTTCCTTTTCTGTTCTGCTCCGTTTTTTGTTTTTCTTTTTTTATTCAGACAATGGGTGACAATATAATTGGTTCTGCAAGCTTTTTGCATTTGGGTGATATTGTATCACTGTATGCCGAAGGTAGTGTTTGCGGTTTCTTAAGTACACTTGGGTAAGTTGCCAACAGAATGATGAGTGTATGTACTCGTATAGCCATTAAGAGACAAATTAAATTTTCGATTTCTTTTTGATTGTTTTTCCTTTTATTATTATTATACGCGTATAGTCTGGTTGATGATCGTACAGTGGTATGCCCGGAGGCTGGTGATTTGAGTTGTCCGCCCAAGAAGTTTAGAGGTTGGTTGGTATTTACTATACAAACATACATACATACACACACATATAGAGGTAATATTAAAACAAATTTTAATTTGAATTTTTTTCTTCACACAGATTGTTTAATAAAAGTATGTCCCATGAATCGTTATTCGGCCCAGAAACAATTCTGGAAAGCCGCCAAACAATCAGCCAGCTCAAATACGGACACAAATTTATTGAAAAGATTACATGTAAGTATATTTTCGAATCTTTCAATACCCAATAGATTATTTCTTTCTTTCAAATCGATAACAAGGCTGACAATTAACAAAATTGGCAAAGTAGTACTAAAAATGACTCATGAGGTTTGCAACTCACTAAACAGGGATTATTATCATTTTCAATAAGTTGCTCCGAACGATAAGCCATATAATCGAAGCGAAGTCGATTACAACACATGTACTTACTTATTTACTTAATTGGCCATAACAACCCGATTAACGGATTTCGGCCTGCCGCAACACATCCTTCCAGGTGCATCTGCTTCTTGCGCGCCTACGCCAGTTGGTCACACCAATCGATGACAGGACTTCCTCGATTTGGTCCTTTCAAAACGGATACAAGGTCGTCCTCTTCGCCGGCTTCCCCAGATCCCCGCATCAAATACCCGTCTCGCCGGAGCATCCTCTTCCATTCGAACAACATGGCCGAGCCAGCGCAGCCGCTGGATATTAATACGCTGCACATACAGCTCACTGTTGGATCGGATACGGAAATCATCGCCAATTCGTACTGGACCGAAGATCATGGCCGAGCCAGCACAGCCGCTGGATATTAATACACTGCACAACGTCTAGGTCGTTGAGGAGCTCATACAGCTCACTGTTGGATCGGATGCGGAAATCATAGCCAACTTGTACTGGACCGAAGATCATGGCCGAGTCAGCGCAGCCGCTGGATATTAATACGCTGCACAACGTCTAGGTCGTTGAGAAGCTCATACAGCTCACTGTTGGATCGGGTGCGGTAATCATCGCCAACTCGTACTGGACCGAAGATCTTACGTAGTACTTTTCTCTCGAATGCTCTCAAGGCTGCTGCGTCAGTGCTTAATAGGGTCCATGCCTCTGTCCCATAAAGAAGCACGTGGAGGATGAGAGTATTAGTTTTGTCGTATGAGAGAGGTCTCTGCTACTCAATTGCCTATTGAGATCATAGTAGCACCTGTTGGCAATAGTGATCCTACGCTTGATCTCCAGACTGACATCATTTTTGGTGGTAACGGCGGAGCCAAGATAAATAAATTCCTTGACTGTATCAAAAGTATAGTTATCGATCGTAATCTGAGAATCAACACGCCGCACGTCTCTACTTGTCGATAACATATACTTTGTTTTGCCCTCATTTACTGCCAAACCCACATGTACTGTTACCCACAATTTCCTAACCTTACTATTTCACTCACTAATGCCCCACAGATAGAAAATCGCAAGTCGAAACTCATACTCAAACAGCGCATCTCCTAGTGAATTTCGGTTAGAAACTGATGTAATTTCTCTTGGATTATTTGGAAAAACGCAGAATCTATTCCTAGTCAAAGCAAAAAATGTGTCCATGGGTTTCATTCCTTTATAGACAGATCAGGCACTCCATCTCATACATGATGCGTAACCTGTTAAGATGATATATCGGGTAGATATATCACTGATGAAGTTGTATTAGACATACGTTACATAAGGTCAATGACATTTTAATCCGCACTGCAATACATTGGATTCCACAAGGTAAATAGAGCGAGAGAGAAAGAGAGAGAGTCCTATGCTGGAACTTTCTCGACGAAGTGGCAAACCGCGAGTATAACGACGTTAGCAAGTTCTATGGATTGAACAAATCCTCAAAATGGCTTCAATCCCGGTTGAGGCCAGTGATGCGCAATCAAATTGCTATCGATATAACACCCAGTAAGTTCGCGGTATTATCTATCGATATTATGCACCCTAGCATCAAACGCTAAGTCTTGATTGTTTCAACATCCCAATATCCTTGTTACAGAATCTTAGTTCTTCTACGTTCTATACGGGTACCACTGTGGGAATGTTATTTTAAGTGAGATGATGCCTTCTCGTCGTGTCTAATGCCTCTTCATTCACCTATTCTTCACCAACTTCTTTTCAAATGGAATTATTTATGACATAAAACGTAGTCAGGACATATGATATCCATGCTTCCATTCATACTCATTTGATTTTTTTCTATGGCAAAGAAACCCAATTTAATTCGCTTTTATTTTACCATTACAGCACGCTGCCGAAATCGAAAAGAAACAAAATGAAACGGAAAACAAGAAGATCTTGGGCCAGCAAATACAATACGGCAGTGTTGTGCAGCTTCTACATTTGAAATCCAATAAATTTCTAACCGTTAACAAACGTCTGCCCTCATTACTGGAGAAAAATGCCATGCGTGTGTATTTAGATGCCAATGGCAATGAGGGTTCATGGTTTTACATCATGCCCTTCTATAAGCTACGTTCGATAGGTGATAATGTGGTCGTTGGCGATAAAGTCATACTGAATCCAGTCAATGCCGATCAACAAAATTTACATGTAGCGGCCAATTATGAATTGCCCGATAATCCGGGTTGTAAAGAGGTTAACGTTTTGAATTCATCCACTTCGTGGAAAATTACACTCTTCATGGAGCATAAAGAGAATCAGGAGCACATCTTAAAGGGTGGTGATGTTGTGCGTTTATTTCATGCCGAACAAGAGAAATTCTTAACGATGGATGAGTATAAAAAGCAGCAGCATGTTTTCCTTAGGACAACGGGTAGAACAAGTGCCACAGCGGCAACGTCGAGTAAAGCTTTGTGGGAAATAGAAGTGGTACAGCATGATTCGTGTCGTGGTGGTGCTGGTCATTGGAATTCTTTGTATCGTTTTAAGCATTTAGCCACCGGTTATTATTTGGCAGCAGAGCTGGACTCTGAAAATGGTCAACAGCCGCTACAGCAACAGCAGCAGCCTCAACAACCACCGCAACCCTTACAGCAACAGTTGTTCAATTTAAGTGCCGAAATGGCTAAAGATTCGGGCATAGGAAATAACTCAACCATGTTAGGTACATACACATATGACAAGTAAAACATGTGTGGAGAAAACTAAAAATTAATTTTAATGATTTTTCTTTACAGAGAAAACAAAAATGGAACAATACCGTTTGGTTTCAGTGCCCTTTTCCACCGATATAGCCACCGTTTTCGAATTGGATCCCACCACTATGGCCAGAGCCGATAGTTTAGTGCCCCAGTCCAGCTATGTACGTTTAAGACATCTTTGCTCGAATACTTGGGTTCATGCCACTTCCATACCCATTGATATTGATGATGACAAGCCCGTCATGTCCAAAGTTTGTTGTTCGCCCATTAAGGAGGACAAAGAAGCATTTGCTTTAATACCTGTCTCACCGGTAGAAGTACGTGATTTAGATTTTGCCAATGATGCGTGCAAAGTTTTGGCCACTGTTACCAATAAATTAGACAATGGCACGATATCCATAAACGAAAGGCGTGCCTTGATCTCACTGCTGCAGGATATTGTATATTTTATTGCAGGCATGGAAAATGAACAGAACAAAACTAAGGCTTTGGAGTTAACGATTAAAAATCCTATAAGAGATCGCCAGAAATTGCTAAGAGAACAATATATTCTTAAGCAATTATTCAAGATATTACAAGGACCGTTTCAGGAACATCCCGGCGGCGATGGACCATTTTTACGTTTAGATGAATTAAGTGATCCGAAAAATAGCCCTTACAAGAATATATTCCGTTTATGCTATCGAATATTAAGACTGTCTCAGCAAGATTATCGAAAAAATCAAGTAAGCCTAGCTGAGTTAGAGTTTAGTGAACGTCATACCAATTTATTTTATTTTCCAGGAGTACATTGCCAAACATTTTGGTTTAATGCAAAAACAAATTGGCTATGATATCCTAGCGGAGGACACCATAACCGCTTTGCTGCACAATAATCGTAAACTGTTGGAGAAACATATTACCGCCGCGGAAATAGAAACGTTTGTAGGTTTGGTACGCAAAAATATGCACAATTGGGATTCCAGATTCTTGGACTATCTCTCTGATCTATGTGTGTCCAATCGCAAGGCAATAGCTGTTACCCAAGAGTTAATATGCAAAAGTGTGCTAAGTGCCAAAAATTCAGACATTCTCATAGAAACCGAAGTTAAAGCCATCAAGCAAAAGAGATCGAATAGTATAAAGAAAAAGGAAAATAAACATTTAACTCCTTTGGCCGAAGATGATGACGATGATAAATTGCCATTGTTGTCCTCGCAGACAACATTAACATCCTGGGATTTTGATAGCTTGGATAATGAGGAGGAAATTAAATATGAAATACATTTGAAATGGAAGGGTTTAAATGTAAGTAGTTTTCTGAATAAGAAACGAAAATTAACAGAATTCTTAATTAAAACAAGTTTTTCTAATTGAAGGAATCTCGTTCTATGGCCGATTTGGCCAATTGTGTTGCCCAAGGCAAGGAAATGGAAGCGGCTGTTTTAAATTATTATCGCCATCAATTGAATTTATTTTCGAACATGTGTTTGAATCGTCAATATTTGGCTTTAAATAATCTCTCGCCCCATTTGGATATTGATTTGATTTTAAAGTTTGTACACACCATACATACATACATACGTTATTTATTTAATTAATTCAAAATGAATTTAATTTTCAGATGCATGTCCGATGAGACAATGCCCTATGAATTGCGAGCCTCTTTTTGTCGCCTTATGTTACACTTGCATGTTGATCGTGATCCCCAAGAGCCTGTAACACCGGTTAAATATGCTAGACTTTGGAGTGAAATTCCTTCAAAAATGTCCATACTAGAGTGAGTATCAAATATTTCTGCTGACCCCCAAGCATAATAAAGAAAATTCATAATTATTCATCGTATACATTTTATAATATTAGCTACGATGGCAAAAATCAACCTGCTGATTATAATAAAGAAGCCGTTCGAGCCAAATTTAATACCACAATAGCTTTTGTTGAAAATTACCTATGTAATGTTGCTACCAAAGTTTGGCTATTTACAGATCAAGAGCAAAATAAACTAACATTTGAGGTAAGTAACCCTGAAATACATTAAAAATCCCACTTTATCTGTTAACTTTTTAATATTTTTCTCTCCCGTTTAGGTAGTAAAATTGGCACGCGATCTAATTTACTTTGGTTTCTATAGTTTTAGTGATTTACTAAGACTTACCAAAACGCTTCTATGCATTTTAGACTGTGTATCGGATAATAAAATTGAAAGTTCAACTGCTTCCAATACGGGCAGATTTGTGGCAGCCGATACAGATTGTAAGTAATTTTCCAATTTATTTCATCAATTAAAAGCTACATAAATAATAAATCTGAATAGAATAGAATTTGAATTGAAGTGAATTGATCATTTTAAAATTATTGGCTGGCTTTGTTTTGTTTTATTATTATTTTTATTTTTTTTTGTATTAATTTTGCCACGAAATTTCTTTAAAAAAATTATTAAAAAATAAAAGCTGCTCATGAAGAACAACAAGGTATGTTAAAAGAAACAAAAAAAAAAAAGAATACAAAAGCCTTTGAAATGAAAAATTATTTTTAAATACACTTCTTGACAACAAAAAAAAAAAAACCCCCATCCAAATATATACATACACTCACCAACCAACTCTCTCCCCCAAAAACAAACTCTTTCCAGCCGAAGGCGGTGTTTTACGTTCCATCGGCGATATGAATACCGTCATGACTAGTTTGGCTTTGGGTTCTGTGGGTCAAGTTATGGCCACGCCGGCCATTTCTCTGCAACAGCGTAAATCCGTATCACAGCTGATGAAAGAATTTCCCCTGGTTATGGACACTAAATTAAAAATAATCGAAATTCTACAATTCATACTCGATGTACGTTTGGATTATAGAATTAGTTGCCTCTTATCGATATTTAAACGGGAGTTCGATGAAAGCGATGCCTACCAACAGGCCCAAGCTGAGGCAGCCAATAATCAAGCGAATCCATCGGATCCACAGGCGGCTGCTGCAGCTTTTCAACAGCGTCAAAAGAATATCGATTTAGAGTCAATTGGTATACAGGCCGAGGGTATATTCGATTGTGATAGCGGTGATGCTGCCAATTTGGATTTGGATGGTCAAGGCGGTCGTACATTTTTACGCGTACTGCTACACTTAATTATGCATGATTATCCACCATTAGTATCCGGTGCATTACATTTACTCTTTCGGCATTTCAGTCAAAGACAAGAAGTTTTACAGGCTTTCCGTCAGGTAAGTGTGGTTAATGGAATGAAACGATAGAGCATTAGAGACAAATGACAATTAAATAATACAGCTCTCTTGAGGAAGTAGAAGTCCTTTTAAACCGTATCACAAGTTTGAAAAACATTGATGAGAAATTTAAAAGAATGATTTAGGATATTCGTTCTCCTGAATACAAATTAATGATTTCGAATACATTTCTTTGCGTTCAGTATGGAATTTATCCTGTATTTTGGATACAACAGTTTTCTTAGAATTATGGCCTAACTCCTCACACCGTTCATGTTGTGTGTGCTAATTTAATCCCTAAATAGCGGCGCCTACAAAAAATAGAGAAGTTTTAAGGAATGTTTTTCGCTTCTTTACATCGACGCCTCCGTTCTATAATATTCTAAGTCGAAAAAGTGTGTTTTGAGTTATGAGCTCTCAAAGTTTTCACGCGACTATACGTGTATTCTAAGTAGATTTTTCGCTATAACTTCGAAACGGATCGGCGCATCTTAACCAAATTTTGACAGTATTTAAGTTAGAGATTGTAGAATTTAAAAATGCAAGAACATTAAAAACGTTATAAGTACACTTAGAACGTTATAGAATGGAGGCGTCGACATGTTCGTTCTCCTGCATACCAATTAATGATTTCGAATACATACATCTCTTTGCGTTCAGTATCGAGTTTATCCTGTATTCTGTATACAACAGTTTGTTTTGAATTGTGGCCTAACTTCTCACATCATTCATGGTGTGTGTTGAACATCAATTCCGATCGATAGATTTGAGAAATTTTTTCATGACAATTAGTCATCGAAATTTCAGCGTACAATTGCCTGGTACTCTAATTAATTCTGGTATTTTTTTCCAGCGATTTTGAACTGCTATATAGCCTACTTTCAAGATCCTGATCCGAGACTAAAAGAACACTGTAGTAATTTTTTAGTCTAAAGCTATCTTCTCTTGTTCATGTCCTTTATACAGAAGACACTAAAGGCTCCAAAGATTTAGATTTAGATCCATTCGTAGAATATTAAATTTAATATCTGTCCGTCTAATCCATTATGTGGCTTTGGCAGAAGTGGTCTTTGAGGCTTATTACCAGAAAGAAATGATAAGCGATGGCGATCGAATCTGAACACTTATAAAATGATATTGAATTGTATGATGTGACCTGAGATGAGATATTTCCATGACTGTGATAACGTAGTCGCCGTAGTCTAGTAGGTAGTGTGTTGGCTTATTATACGTAAAGCTCGGGTTCGAGCCTCAGGCCAGACATCAAAACGAAATATGAAAAAATATTTCTTTGGCGACTTCCTCTCAGCAGATTTCTGGCACAAACTCTGAGAGTAAATAAACTTGCCATTAAAAAGTTTCTCAAAAGTCTATCGTTCGGAGTTGACGTTAAACTGTAGGTCCCGCTAGTCAAGTATAAAATTAAGGCACACAACATAAGTGGTGTAGGAAGCTAGGCTGTAATCCTGACTGAAGGGTTGTAATGGCTAATTATGTTACGTATGTATGTATATATGTGATAACGAACACAATAAGGAAATAAATAAGGAAAATTGAAAAATCTTTTAGTATTTCACCGATATAACCAGATGTTTACCGTATAGGTAGTGTAAGGCATAGTATTCAGCAGCATTAGTAGAGTATAAGTAGTATAGAAGTAGTATTCCAAATCTACCACTTTTATTTCTTAAAAATTTTCAAGTAGTTGTGGCAACTAATTGATCAGGGGAGGGAGCTGTATTACTTAATTGTTTTATATGTATTTTTGTAGTTAATAATTTATTCTTTAATCACATAAATTTCTTATACAAGTTTTTTTTGCCATGCTTTCTTAACTAAAAAACATAAAATTTATAATAATTGTTTCCTTTAAATATTTTTATTTGTTTATTCTTTTAAATTTTTAAATAAATTTCCTTTGATTTCTTTAACAATTTCAACAAGTGGATGAGTATAGTTAGTACTGTTTTCTTAATTTGTACTGTTTTATTTTAAATAAATAAAAATTAATTAATAATAATTTTAAATAATAATAAAAAATAATTCTTTATTTATTACAAAAAAAAACAAATAACAGGTTCAACTTTTGGTATCGGATAGTGATGTGGAATCGTACAAGCAAATCAAACATGATTTGGATATCTTAAGACAAAGTGTTGAGAAATCCGAATTATGGGTTTATAAATCGAAAACTTCAGAAGAATTGACAACAAGTAAGTTCTAAAAAAGTATTTGTTTAATAAAAAAATTAAATACAAATTATTATTTTTCTCATTTTGCAGCTGTAGGTGACAGCGGTATTGATGCAGTCAACTTAAGCAACGAATATAGGGCTTCACTGTCCACCGAACAGTTGAATGAGTATAAGAAGGTCAAAGAGATCTTAATACGCATGAATCAGTTCTGTGTAACACCAGGTATAAAGCTTAAAAGCAATAGAATTTGAAAATACTTTCTAATTATTAAATAATTTCTTTAGGGCCCTATCCGAAACCACGTAAACATGAACAACGTCTACTGCGCAATGTTGGAGTGCATACCGTGGTATTGGATCTCTTACAGAATCCTTATGATGAAAAGGATGATGTCCTTATGAAGGAGTTAATGTTTTTGGCCCATGAGTTTTTGCAGAATTTCTGTCTTGGCAATCAACAGAATCAAGTTTTGCTACACAATCATTTGGATTTGTTTCTAATACCGGGCGTAAGTTCAACATTCCAAACTGTGTAATTCCAACCTTTTAATCGCATTCTTTTTCCTGTTTTTCTCGCTTAGATACTCGAGGCTAAAACGGTTTGTGCCATTTTCAAAGACAACTTGGCTTTATGCAATGAAGTCACCGATAAAGTTGTACAACATTTTGTCCACTTTATCGAAATGCATGGTCGCCATGTGGTCTATTTGCAATTCCTGCAGACCATAGTGAAAGCTGAAAATCAATTCATACGCAAATGCCAGGATATGGTTATGCAGGAGCTAATCAATGCCGGTGAAGAGGTTTTAATATTCTACAATGACAAGAGCTCTTTCAATCAATTTGTTTCCATGATGCAAAAACAAAAGAACGACCTTAGCGAAGATAGTCCTTTGAAATACCACGTAGAACTAGTGAAATTGTTGGCCTGCTGTACCATGGGTAAAAATCTCTATACAGAGATAAAATGTAACAATCTTCTGTCGCTAGATGATATTGTGGCCATTATCTGTCATCCCGCTTGTATACCGGAAGTTAAGGAGGCCTATGTAGATTTCCTAAACCACTGTTATATAGACACCGAAGTGGAAATGAAAGAAATCTATTCTTCGGGTCACATGTGGAATTTATTTGAGAAAAGTTTTCTCGTCGACATAAATCAATTGATTGCCGTGGGCGCTTTGGCTGATAAGACTTTAATGAATTACGTTTTGAATGGCGTTTGTACGGTTTTGTCGACATTCTTTAGCAGTCCATTTTCGGATCAGTCCACCATAGTCCAGTCAAGACAAATGATTTTTGTACAATTACTGCAAGCCTGTTATCGATTATCACAATGCAAATGGTTAAGTCTAGCTGATCGCTTTAATGTCGAAAATTGTATACGTACTTTGGCTGAGTCGGCTAAAACCAGGAGTATTGCCATACCTCTGGATTTAGAGCAACAGGTTGTTAACATGTCCACCAAGACGGCATTGTTAACACGCCAGACTACCAAATGGCTATTGGCCTCGAAGCAGCCAAAATATGAGACACAGCATTCGGCCAATTTAATGCGTTTAGATAGATCCATTATAGAAGGCTTGCAGGATATTGTATCACTATTGGAGGATCAATTGAAACCAGTAGTGGAAGCTGAATTGTCTTTGCTGGTCGACATACTCTACAGATCCGAACTGTTATTCCCCGTCGGCACAGATGCCCGCCGTAGATGTGAATCGGGCGGTTTCATAAGAAAACTCATAAAGCACACCGAAAAACTATTAGAGGAAAAGGAAGAGAAACTGTGCGTCAAGGTCCTTAAGACCCTTAGAGAAATGATGGCAATCGATGTGAATTATGGTGAAAAGGGTGACAATTTACGTAATACTTTATTGAAACGTTATTTCGATATAAAACCCTCAAATACCACACGCACGCCTGTTGAACAGAAAGCAGACTTGGCCAACATGATTGTGCCGCCCAGTCAGGAGAGCCAAAAGCATTTGAATTTGGTTACACATGGCCCGGGTGCCAAGTATTTGCAACGGGCCGAAAAAACTCTACATGAAGTTCAAAATCATTTGGATCGTGAAGGTGCCTCCGACTTAGTAATCGAATTGGTCATAAAGTCCGTGCACTCTCCATCTATATTCGTTGAGGCCATTGAGTTGGGCATAGCTTTGTTGGAGGGCGGTAATCCTATGATACAGAAAGGCATGTTTAATAAATTTCTTAGTGGCGATTTGAATCAGCACTTCTTTAAAGTATTCTTTGACAAAATGAAGGATTCCCAGCAAGAGATAAAATCCACGGTTACCGTCAATACCTCCGATATAGCGGCCAAGGCTCATGAAAGCAAACAGGATGTCAATTTGGAATTGGATAAGATCTCACGCAAACATGGTGTCAAAACGAATGGTGTGGTCATAACCGATGAATTACGCAAAGAGTTGCACAACGCAGGTTTAGCTACAGCGCGTGCCTTTAGCAATGCACGCAATTTAAATGCTGGAGAGGATTCCAACTCCTTAAACATTAATAGTCCTCTGGAGGATATTTTAGCTGAGAAATTAGAAAAACATAAAGACAATAAGGAGGACCGCAATAAACTCTCCAATAAGGTGTTGGTTATGCAACCGATTTTAAGATTCCTACAGCTGTTGTGCGAAAATCACAATCCCGATTTGCAAAATCTTTTGCGCAATCAAAACAATAAAACCAATTATAATTTGGTTTCCGAAACTCTTATGTTTCTGGATTGTATTTGTGGCTCTACCACAGGCGGTTTGGGACTTTTGGGCCTGTACATCAATGAAAATAATGTGGCGCTTATCAATCAGACATTGGAAACATTGACGGAATATTGCCAGGGACCCTGTCATGAAAATCAAAACTGTATTGCTACGCATGAATCGAATGGTTTGGATATTATAACCGCCCTTATATTGAATAACATAAATCCGTTGGGTGAAAATCGCATGGATTTGGTATTGGAATTGAAAAATAATGCCAGCAAACTGCTGTTGGCTATTATGGAATCTCGCGGTGATAGTGAAAATGCTGAACGTATACTGTACAATATGAATCCCAAACAATTGGTGGAGGTGGCCTGTAAGGCGTATCATCAAGAGGAAATGATCGATGATAATGATGGTGACGATGATGCGGTGGATAATGAACACGATGATGAAGATGTTTCGGTTAGTCCACGGGAAGTAGGGCATAATATTTATATATTGTGCCATCAGTTGGCTCAACACAACAAGGAATTGGCAGCACTTTTGAAAGCTTCGGAGGATCCACAAGCAGGCAACTTTGATGCAAAAATGAGTCAGGCTCTTATGTACTATGCAACGCATACGGCACAAATTGAAGTAAGTAAAGGAAAAAGGAAGGTCTGTACTTTCTTGTTCTACATGATTGCTTATTATTATTCTTTTGCAGATTGTGCGGCATGATCGTACTTTGGAGCAGATTGTCTTTCCCATACCAGAAATTTGTGAATATTTGACCACAGATACAAAAATGAAAATATTCCATACCGCTGAACGTGATGATCAAGGCTCGAAAGTGGCGGATTTCTTTGATAAGGCTGAGGAAATGTTCAACGAAATGAAATGGCAAAAGAAATTAAGAGGTGAGTTCAAAGTTCATGAGTAAAAATTTACAAATTTCGAATGGATTTCGAAAAAGAATGAAAATTCGAAGAAACAAAACTCGGTATTAAAGAAATCGAAAATTTCATTACGCACGAATTAACAAACCTAGGTAATCGAAATCGAAGGCTATAATTTACCATGTGGTTTTAAATAATCCTCAAAATTTAATAAATTTGAAAACAAATTATGCGATATCGAATGCAATAGTCTTCGACGTTAAATCGTATGATTTAGTAAACCTGGGTGAAGCAAACCATTCAATATCGAATACTGTAGTGAAACTTTTGGTTTTAAATATCGAACCGATTTTCGAATCTTCGAAAACTCTTCATATAGTACTGCGAGTCCAATACTTATAATCAATATCGCATACCGAAGTATATGATTTAGTTTTAAATATCGAATCGATTTTCGAATCTTCGAAAACTCTTCTTTTAGTACTGAGATTGCAATACTTATAATTATTTTTCATTTTCTCGCAGGTCAACCATTTTTGTTTTGGGTTAGCAGCTATATGTCCCTGTGGAGCAATATTTTATTTAATTGTGTAGTCGTTATTAATTTAATTGTAGCATTTTTCTATCCCTTCGATAATACTGTGCCTGGTAAGTGCAGAAGGAAAAAAATTCTTTCTTTATCGAATAAAATTTTGAAAAACAAAAAAATTCTTTTTTCGTTTACAGAAATCAGTTCTCATATATCGTTATTATTTTGGGCCATTCTGATATTTTCTTTGGTTATAGTTATAACATTACCTCGTGAATCTGGCATACGTACATTAATAGGTTCGATAATATTACGTGCAATATTTTTATTGGGACCCGAATCGACTTTATGTTTATTGGGTGTGGTAACGGTAAGCCGAGCTAGCTACCTTTCGCCCGTTTTAATGCAAATTAATTTTACATTTCTATTTCAGGTCACTTTAAAAAGTGTTCACATCATAAGTATAATGGGCAATAAGGGTACTTTGGAGAAGCATTTCTTAAAAATTATTACCGATTTCCAGCTGTTATATCATTGCATCTATATATTCTTTTGTTTCTGTGGCCTTCTATTTCATCCATTCTTTTATTCCTTGCTGGTAAGATTTTTCTGTTTTACTGTTGTAAGGAAATTTTTTATTTAAAATAAAATATTATTTTGCCAGCTCTTCGATGTTGTGTATCGTGAGGAGACTTTGGTAAATGTTATACGTTCTGTTACGCGTAATGGCCGTTCTATTGTATTGACTGCTGTCTTGGCCTTGATTTTGGTGTATTTGTTTTCAATTATTGGTTACATGTTCTTCCGCGATGATTTCCTGGTACCTGTCGACATTGAAGAAGTGGAAAATGGTTTGTTCTTCAAGATTCTCTCAGTACATAAGTTAGAGTAACGTTTTGTTTGCATTTTGCTTCAGCTGTCGATGCTACTTTGGCGGTTAATCCCGAAAGCACTTGTTCTACGCCAGACGATCTGCAAACTAGTAAATTAGTTGTATCTGGTGGTGATGATGTTAAAGAACGTGCTTGTGACTCTTTGGTTATGTGTATTGTAACTACACTCAATCAGGGTTTAAGAAATGGCGGTGGCATTGGTGACATATTAAGGGCGCCATCAAGCAAGGTATGGTATATCGCATCAAGAAGTGAATTTGTTGGCTTTATATGAAATGTTTCTTTCGTTTACAGGAGGGTTTGTTTGCTGCACGTGTCATTTACGATTTGCTGTTCTTCTTTATTGTCATTATTATTGTGCTGAATTTGATTTTTGGTGTCATCATTGATACCTTTGCCGATTTGAGAAGTGAAAAGCAACAGAAGGAGCTGATACTTAAGAATACCTGTTTCATATGTGGCCTCAATCGTTCGGCTTTCGATAATAAAACGGTTAGCTTTGAGGAGCATATTAAATCGGAACATAACATGTGGCACTATTTATACTTTATTGTGTTGGTAAAAGTAAAAGATCCCACTGAATTCACTGGGCCCGAGTCGTATGTGTATGCCATGGTCAAGGCTGGCATCTTGGATTGGTTCCCACGTCTGCGTGCCATGTCTTTGGCAGCCGTTGATGCTGATGGTGAACAAATTGAGCTGCGTAGCATGCAGGCGCAATTATTGGAAACACAAATGTTAATAACGAACCTATCGCAACAATTGCATGAACTAAAGGATCACATGACTGAACAACGCAAACAAAAACAACGTTTGGGCCTGTTAAATACCACCGCAAGTAGTTTTCTAGCGGGTTATCAATTCCAATAAATGAATATTTTTGAATTCTTAGAATTAAAAGAGAAAGAAAACAAAAAATATTTTTAAAACATTCGCACTTCCTTGAAAGGAAATAATTTTTCTAAAACCAACTACAAAACTAAACTTGTGTATATTCTTGATAAGCTCTCATTATTTTAAAACATGTCGCCAACATGCATTTTTTCTTTATTATTAACAAATTGTGATCTTTATGAAAATGAAACAAAAAAAAAACTTCAAAACAACAACTAAACTAACCTCATATTAAAGTTTTTTATACAACATTTTTTTATTTGTTTTTCTATGTTTTTTTTACCTTTTCTTGCAACGTTTGTACTTTAAAAATGGAGAGAAATATTTTAAAATTGTTTTTTAATTTCTAATGTTTCTTTTATACAAACAAAATTAAAAAAATTTGTTATTTTTGTTACTGTTATTAAGCCACACACACACACACACAATCTTTAAACATAACAAATAATTAAGAAACTGTTATAAAACTGTTATACATTTATACTGTAGTATACTAATAAGCATTTAATTATTATACTTTTATTGTTTTAATTAAAAAAAAAAAACATTTATCTGAAAAAAAAATTTACAATAACAATGACTAGAAAATGAAAAGAAAATCGTCATCATGTTTTATTAAATATTTTAAATAGTAAAAAAAAAACAACAATCAATTAAGAACTGCAATTGCATTATGTCTAGAAGAAAAAAAAATTATATTTAATAATAATAATTAAAACAACTATTTAGTCATTAATTAAAATACTATGCAATACAAACACGTTATACTATGTATTCAAAAAATAAAAATAAATCAATAAATCAATAAATAAATAAATAAAGAATAAAGCACTCTATGAAAGGAAACAGCAACAATTTAGTCGCACTTAATTAATGATTTCCAACTGAGACTATTTATTAACCATGTAAAACGCAATATCATACACTGTTATACTCCCGTTTTGCCTTTTCTATTCGTATCTACTTTATTTCAATTGTGACTTCTGGTCCATACTATTTCGTACAAATTTTTCTTTTCAAAATGTTCGGTTTTAAGCTCTTCGTCGTTCTCCTTAGAGATCAGCAATGAATCGTTTGTTTGCTACTCATAAGTACTCATGAAATTTTGAAAATACATAAGTGAGTCAACAATATTGAAATTTATCTACTCTGATTCATTTATACTCACTACAACATTGATTTATAAGTACAAGTTGCAATCAGTATGCGTACAATGTTGACATCAAACTCATACCATTCGAAATATGTTTGATTCATATGAGATTCGTGATCCGAATCATTCATTAAAATTTATAGTCTTGGTTGTTGTTGCATTTACAACAAAAGAAAAAAGACACATAAGCAAAAAAGACAGAGCAGCAAGCAGAGCAAACATACAACCTTTTAGTAAGTATTTTAGTGTTCGTATGCGATTCATACTTATTTTGTAATTCGTGTATATGTTAAGTTATGGAGAGTCAAAATCAATAACATCAAACGTGTTGTTATGTATGAATATGATGAGTACCTCAAACCTTGAATATGAGTAGTATGAGTATGATATTAAAATAAGTCTGAATGCGTATAAGTATCAGAAATTATGAGTATGATGCGATTCTACCCATCTTTTTGAATACTCAATGGTGATTTCTGCTTCTCATATGTTCTCGAAGAGGCTGTGGTAGAGTATAAATTTTTTTTCGTTTGTATACTTCACATGGAAACATAATGCTTGGGAAGTCACTTGGTGCCTCGTGTACATACGGCAGGTACTTATTAGTCCACAGACAGTAATGCCGCATATACTCGACAGTCTTTTAATTTTTCACTTGCGTTTTCGCTAACGACTACATAGTACGGTCAGTCGCACCATCGATAAAAGTTGAAAAGTGTGGTACAGGTGCACTGTCACGGAAGGGTTAATATGGAAAAAGTCTAACTCAAGCACTTCGATTGTTTACCGAAGCTTAGCCTGAATGTGTTTCATTAATTTCAATGATAGCTTCAACATGAAAGTCGAAGGCCTCCTATGTCAGTTAAAAAACTACGAAGTTGGTACCAGAAAGATATTTCACCGGTTAGGATAGTGGGAGACGAGGATGAATCACGATTTATTACGTTAAATTGTCCACTAGCGTCTATGGAGGTTACAGCAATTTGTAGGCTACGTTGTATTGGGCAAGAGTTGTACGTGGATGTGCCGACGAGTGATGGTATTAGACCTCAGAGTGAAATATTCGGTATCATGAGTAAATTTTGCGAATATATATCAAGTGGAAGTTTACAAAAACAGCAGTTGTGCTTAATGCAACCTGGACAGGAAGCACAATGAATAGTCATAGGGAAATTTACAATAATGAACAGGCAGATGAGCCTGTGAGAAGGGAAACCCAGATCTCTAGATAGGATCAAAACCTTTCGCTGAAGTGAGACGAGATATTTGCGAGGCAATACTTGGCAAAAGGAAGGATAGAGATTTTACTTAAGGTAAATCGGTTTCAGAGACTTTAAACTGTAATGAGAAGCAGTTTGAATCGTGTATCAAATTACACAACAGCAGCCTAAGGAAGAGCCGAAGAACTTTTTTTTCATAATAGGGATCGCTTTGGGATGTGATGAGGAAAATGAATCATTAGAACCCATACTTCGAACCTGGCCTGCATTAAAGTATCTCAGAAGGAAACACAAGGGGGCGTATCAACTACTAGGAGTTACCCTTGCTGACACCGAACAACATCAACATCAAGTTTGTTAAGCTAACAGGATTAGTAGAGACATTATGGAGATTCCCTTTACAGGCTGAAGCCAGTATACAAAAGCCCGCATGGTAACTGTAACTGGAACTCTAGCACCTTTATACTTTGTGTTATTACCATACACTGTGTGTTGTTTAGTTGGTTCCATTAAACAGACTCTATTTATTTTGTTTCTCTTTGTTTTTTTGTTTTCTAGTAACACTTCTAATGTGATTTCATTTACGAAATTGTTTTTATGATTTTAATCGAAAACACTTAAGAAAACAATTCATCTTAAATCATAACAATTCAGCCACGTACTCTTTTACCAATCAAGTGTAACGTCGTACTTTTGTTGGCATATTTTGTGGCAATAGCGTTGCAAGCAGCATCTTACGTTTTGAATTGCTGATTATTTAGAGCGGTGGGGTGGGTAAAAGAGCAATTACACCCCATCAAATTGAATTGCAAGTACGTGACGTGATCGATTTTGTAAAACCTTTCCATAGGCAATAACAATAAATAGCAATAGGATAGGCAATAACAATAAAAGGTAATTTAAAGGAAAATAATTTTTGGAAGGGATTTGTTTTCAATTAAATGGAGTGTAGTAAGTGTAAGTAAAAGACTTTTACTTGATTGATCTTTGTTGAAAAGTTTTTGTATAAAAAGCGTTGGAATGACCAGTAGTTGTCATCAGTAGCAAGAAACCAACAGTTTCAGCCAAAGCAGCAGCAGCAGTTGATTTAGATTCCTTCAAAGAAACCTTTACTTAAGTACAGCAATGGCAAAATCGATGGTAAGTGATAGTGAAAATAAGATGATTTGAAATCTAATTTAACAATTTCAATTTAATTTCAGAGCATTTTGGTTGTAACCCTTTTGATGGCTCTATTATGGGCTGTTCAAGGCACTCCTGAACAGGCTAACAAACCCGTAAAGGAACAAGATCTTATTGAGTCCACAAAAACTGTGCCTAAACGTAGTATAGAAGCATTCCTAGGCGATGGTGGTGGCTTTAGTGCATCGCCTTGGTCTTCTAATGGTTTAAAATTAAATGGTTTTTCCGGCGACTGGAATCCCTGGAACTCACAGTAAATGTTTTTCCTTTCCTTGACTTAAATTAGCAAAATTATCTTGATTTTCTCTTTTTCACAGTTCTACGCGCTTAGTATCTGGCCCTACGCCCAATGAAGTGGCCAATGCTATAGCCGCTGCCAAGCAGGCTTCCGCTAATGTTCTCATAGCCCAACAACAAATGCAGGCAGCCAAAGAGAATGTACTCAACCAGCAACGTCTTGCTATGGAAAAAGAAGCTTCCGCAACCATACTTACACAAAAATCCGAAGCGGCTGCTGCTATACAACGTTCCGAAGCAGCTGCTGCAGCTCAGGCAGTGTTATTGGCTCAACAACGTTTGGCCGCTGCCAAGGCCGCAGTTGCTCATCAACAACGTATTGCTTCGGCTAAAGAGGCTGATGCGGCCAATGCTTTACAACGTTCTGCTCATGCTGCTGCTGCTGAAATTCAGAAAACTGAATATGAAGCTGCCAAATTGGGACAATTGGCTCGTAATAATAATGCTGGTGCAGCTCATCATTTGACTTTTACAAAGGATGCTGCTTTTGGTGCCATAACCGCTGGCACTAATCATGTACCGAATCTAGAGTCTTTGGGTCCTTGGTCTTCCAGTGCCTCTACAGGTACAGCTAGCAAATCGGCTGCACCATCGGCTTGGTTTAAATAATGGAATTCGTTTATCTTCTTCATATAACAGTAGTAGTTTTAATCATATTTTTAATAGAATTTAAATAAAATGCAATTTGAAAAACAAAAAGAAAATGGAAAATCCCTTGAAAATAAACTCAACCAAAGTACGTAAGAATAGATGAAGGCAATAAAAGGAGAGTCATGTTGATACCAAGGCACATGGGCTTTCAATTGTGGATAGCCCAATGAGCTATGGGTGAGCAATAATACATCCCCTGAAAGGGCTCTGAATACACTGATGATTACGATAAAATTCTCGGCAAACGTTCAGAGTGATTACATTCAACGAACAATTAATGTTCTGTTACTTTCGTAACACGTTGAATGCAAAACTCTCTTTACCTTCAAAATGGAATCGTCACAAATCCATCAATGACTTCGATGACAAGCCTAGACGGATGTTTTTGCATCAGATGCTTGCTTTGTCGAAGGCAACCTGAATCGTGACTACTGTAGTCTTCCTAATGATATGATAAACTTGACGGCGGTATTAGGCGAGAATCGTGGGTCTTAACACACTTCCATCTTGGATGGAAACGCATTAGCGTTGTCTTGACTGCCAGACGGCTATTCCTAACCTTCAATTACACATTACCATCCCAACCAGAAGGGAATTGTATGCTCTCAGCCCCTTTTTTCAAATAATGCTTACAAGTGTCCCACGACATTGGGAACCTCGCGGTTAGCAAGAAAAAGCAAAAGGGAATTATATAGCTTTTCGCAGAAGCCTATCGGGGTCTCCTGAACTATGGTTAAAGCAATGGAAGTCACCGTGGTCTAGTAGGCAGTGTGTTGGCTTATTAGCCCGAGTTTAAATCCCAGGCCAGACATCAAAACGAAAATATGAAAATACTTCTTCGGCGACTTCCACTCAGCGGATTTCAGGCAAAAACACTGAGAGTAAAAATTGCCATGAAAAGCTTCTCAAAAATCTGTCGTTCGGAGTCGACTTTAAACTGTAGGTCACGCCACGCCAAGTATAAAAATTAAGGCACACAACATGAGTGGTGTGAGAAGCTAGGACGTTGTACAATGGGTCAATTCGACCTCCGGGTACTTGTCACAGTTGACAAGTACACGTCCTCTAACCTAACCTACCTTTTCGCAGATGCCTATCGGGGTCTCCTGAAATATGGTTAAAGCAATGAAGGGCAAGGGTAAATCAGCACGATCTCTAGCTAATTCTATGATTCAAGTCCAACTAAAAGATTCTCGTTCACAGACTTGGGTGGGTGCCTTGCTTAAATAATCGCACGTTTAAGAAAATATTAAGAAGCAATTACAGTTTTGAAAAGAAATACTTGGAAAATATACATATTAAAATACATACATACATACTCACTGTTTAAATGATGAAAATCGTAGGCAGATCCATTATGGTGACGAGTGTCTTCTCTTGCACTTGCAGTTGATAGTAGAGGTAATTTTTTTTTTGGTTTTTTAAGAAATTAAACAATGTATTGTTTTTTTTTTCTTTTCATAATATTTATAAATTTTATTATTTTTATATGGATTTTTTATTATTATTATTATTATTTTCTAACATATTGAATTTATTATTTACTTTGTTTTTGGGGGAGAGGGGGGAGAGATTTTTATTCTACACTTTATAATTTTTTTTTTTTTTTTTTAAATTATCAATTCAATTATAAATCAATCACTTAATTTTGTTACAATCAATAATAATCACCATAAAAATCAATTTTAGAGGTAAATTTCTTTTTTAATTTTCTTTTTATTTTTTTTTTTGTTTTTCTTTATAAAACTAAATTAATATTCGAAAAAATAATACAAAAATATTTTCATAATTTTTTTTTTTAATTTTAGGTATTTCGAAAATAATGAATACGTTTGTAATTATGTATGGGATGTGGTTGTTGGTTATTGGAACGAATATATTATAATACCGCAAATGATTGAATTCAGGGGGTTAGTACAGGGTTTGGATTTGATTTTAATTTTTTTTATTTATTAGCGGCTGAGATTTAATGATTTGATTAGGAGTGAGAATAAAAAAAAAATATTATAAAAATATTTTTAAAAGTTAACTTTACCAGTTGCCATCTTTACCACCTTCGCAAAAGGCTTCGAAAAACAAATTTCTGGCATAAAGTCGAGTATACTCGTCATAAAGATTAAAAAGCCGTAAACTGAGAGCTGATGATCTGGTAAGACCACATTTGCAGACAATTAGTATCAAATGGGAGTAGCAATAAAGATACAACCGATTCCATTAAGGATAACTTTGCTCAATATGTCCCAATCAATCAAGATAAGGTCATAACGGTAATATTCGTCGTACTTACAAATAATATTATTTCGTTGAAATAGGAAAGCACGTTTTGCTAATCATTTACTTCGAAGACAGAATCATATATTATCACATGATTTCTTGAATATTAGAAAAGGTCTAGGCGATGTAGCAGTTAATAATGTAGGACCCAGGGCACATGCCCTAATGCCCCTATTGGTCAAACAATAATTGCCGAAAATTTAGACAGATGTCCATGTATTCCTATGACTCTGGACAATGTCCAAAAATGATATCCCAGTACGACAGTCAGTTAATTCCACTTCTAGACAAGTATTTGCCGAGCAATGGCTCATAAGATTTTTCAGAAAGCTAACTAAAGTGAAATGTTAAGCAGTCATATAGTCTGTATAGTTATTTTATGCTAAGGTGTTGACTTTTTTTTTGGGGTCGAAAGATTTAAATGCTTTTAAAACATTAAAACTCAGCTCCTTTAATAATTTTGTAATTTATTCATAATAAAAACGGTGTGTTTTTAGTTAAACAAATGAAAATTAGTAGCAAATAACAAAACAAGTCAGTAGAGTTACAGTCAGACTAACGGCTGTCTCTAAATGATACATATTTAGTCTATCATGAGTAGATTATCAAACGTCAAATTATCTTCTGCTTCGGGTTAATAAGCAAATTTTCTGTTTTTCTTTTCAATTCTTAAACCCAAATGATTAAAAATCAACCGTTATATGGATCACCGCAGTATCACCAAGTATAGCTCACGCTGTTTTTTTTTTCATCAAATATTTGCTTAGTCTGACTATAACTTAACACTTGCAATAATTATTATAAATTTATTTAATTTTTTTAATTGTTTAGAAATAAATCTTTTTTTGTTTAATTTTTTCTTGTTTAAAGGTAAATTATTTGATTATGGTTTAATAATTTTTGTATTTTTTATTTTATTTTATTTTGTTGAAAGAAATTTGTATCTTAAGGTGTTGTGGGCGGGGTAGTTGGCTTGGTTTTTCTTTTTTAAACTTTAATGATTAATTATTTTTATAAATTTTTTTTTATTTTGTATGTATGTATGTACAGCTATGGACATTAAATTAGCACAAAACTTCGTCATAAAAACAATCATATTTTTTTATAGTATTTTAGATCTACTCATAAAAAATGTAAACATAGGAACTTAAAATACATATTCTTCTTTAAAAAGAAACAAAAAATTTTACGATATTGCCAGTCGTCTGCTCATTAAGACCTTCAACATATCAAACGCCAGATTTTAGCTGGACAGTAAAATAGCACAAATTAAAATTTCTGGAATAAAAATGATGTGCTTTAATAAATAGTAAAAATATTAATGTTTTCAGCTTATTTGATTAATATTTAGTAGAGTAGCCCCTATTTTCAAGCACCGCGTCGCATCTACGGGATAATGTTCTTCTGGAAAGTTCTTTGGGAATAGAGTACCAAGTGTACCGTATTCCAATGCACAAATCGTCCAAATTTTTGTACTTTTATTGAGCAATTGTACATCGTTCCAGGGGTTTTCAATCGAGTTTAAGTCAGAACTTTGCCCGGGTAAGTCTAAAACGGGAATGTGCTCTTCGTAAAACCAATCCTTTGCCTGCTTAGATGTGTGTTTGGGGTCACTATCTTGTATAAATATGAATAAAACTGGCATGTATTTAAAAGCTTATGGTTCCATTTTGTTCTTTATATTGTCCAAATACTGATAACAGCCCATTTTTTCATTAATTTTTACAATGGGACTTACACCGTGCCTTGAAAACACTCCCCGCACCATTGTGTTTCCTCGAACATGCGTTATGGTCTTTTGAGCATAACGTGGATTGAATGTCTGACATTTTGGCCAATGAACAACCACTCTACCATCCGGTCCCATACGATTTACCTCTTTTTCATCACTTTAAAGTATTTTTTTCTAGAATAGGAGGTCGTTATCCTTTTGGGTGTGAGCAAACGCTAAACGCTTGACGAAATTTTTCTTTTGGTAGAAGTGGCTTCATTCTGCAAGTGCGTCCAAGGAACTTTCATTGATTAAGACATCGCCGTATGAGGCTATCCGATAAATTTAACCTAAATTGGGAGTTAATTTCCTACAAAATATCGCGCGACGACATGAAAGGCTTCTTCTTTGACTTTCGGACAATAGCAAGGTCCACGACTTCGGTTGTTTCTTGACACGTGGCCTTCAATTTTTGTTTTCTGCGACATTATTTTGTTTGGTTTGAAGGAAATGATGACGTTATAAATCTTTTTTCGCTAGCATTTCGAAATTTCAAGAATTTCAGCCAGCTTTTTCCCATCGTGCCACAAGTTACCGATAATGCGCTTCTCCTCTGGTGAACAATCTTTTCCACGTACCATTTTCTTCAAAAATTACTTCAAATGCCACAAAATTGAAAGAATATACCGTAAGAATAAAAATACTCAAACAAAACTTGTACCTAAAACACTTTTAGGCACGTTGTGCTAATTTACTGTCCAGCTCGAATTTAGGTACCGATACAAATTAGCAGTCAAAACAAAAAATACATACGATAATAGTAATATTTTTTGTTAGACAACAGTTAGATGTCATCGTGCAACATTGCAGACCAAAACAATTGGCCTAATTACGATACAAATGAGAAAAAACTCACAATCAATGTATATATAGATTTTGTGCTAATTTAATGTCCATGGCTGTATGAATATATTTCATTTTTTTTTTAAATTTATTTTGGTATCTAAATGTATGATTTTTGTTTATTTGTTTGTTTATTTGTATAAATAATGTGGTTGATTAGATTTGAAGTTATGTATTTTTGTTATTCAATGATTGTTAATTATGTATGTATATTTGTAGTATTATTATAGTATTAGTTATTTATTATCTGTAATGATTTGTTATTTTATTAATATAGTTTTGTTTCCTTTTGTTTTTTTTATTTATTTATTTAAATTTTATTTATATTTTTTTGTTTAGAATATTTTTATTTAATTTTTTTTATATTTCATTATGTATTAAACAATTTATTTGATTTGCGTTTAACTACTTAACAATAAATTAATTTCCATTTTTTTTTTAATTTTTAATTAATTTTCATGATTCTTTTTTTACTTAAAAAATATTCATTTATTTGGTTGTTTTTTATTTTTATTTAGAATATGGTTTTTATTTTTAATTATTTTGTTTTGCTTTTTTTTAATGCATAAGATTTCTTTTGTTTTATTTTAAAATAATTTTGAAAATTTCAAAGAAACGTATTCAAACGAAAAAAAAAAATAAAACTCCAACTCCGTTTAAAAAAAGAACATGTACTGTAATTGACATTAATGAATGAATGAAACATTTATTGAAATTTAATTTGAATTACTTTCTTCAGAGAAACTTTAAAATACATCAAGATTATGCTTTCAAAAATTAGTTTCCTATTATTAAAATTCTTAAAGGTAACGAAAATGTTCTGAAAAAATATACCGAAGAACTCAAGGGTAAAAGATTGAAGGCCATGTTATCGGCAGGATCAGAATCAGCTTTGGAAAAGTAATGCCAGGGGTGAGATCGGTGAAAAACCCTATAGGAATTACTCACTCATCAGTTGTGCATGGGCTTGTAGATCGGACTGTATGGTGGCAAGAGGCTTACGGCCAGAACTCAATCCTACAGGTATGTAACAAATACCAAGCATAAGTAGGAGCGAGATGACAGCTTTTATTATCAAATAATGAAAGCAAGATGCGAATGTAAATGTTCAAGTATGAAGAATTCTACAACTGATTCGATTCATGCAACTGTGTTAAGGAAAATAAATGCCTTGGGTACATTTTATTGCCCTTGGTCGGTTATCAGAGACTTGGTAGTCATCGACTAAGTACACATGTAGGCTAGGTTAACAGTAAAGTTTGTTTGCTACATAACTATCCCATATTTATACAGTCAACCCTCCTATAACGCGGTGAGTGCGTACCGCGTTATATGGAAACCGCGCTATAAGAAACTCGGATTTTACCATACAAACGAGGCTAATTCGTAGCGCGTTCTATGGCAACCGTCTACCACGTTGTATGGAAACCGCTCTATAAGAAACTCAGAGTTAGTACAAATCCCATCATTCGTACCGTGTTATATGGAGACCAAGAAATTCAAACGGCAAGATAAATTACAAATTATTTTTAATGAATTCAAGAGTTCATATAAGGATTAATAAAAAAAAAACTGAAATAAAAACTAAATTAAAAGACTGCAAGGAACATATGGGATGTTATTGAACGGAAACCGCGCAGTAAGAGTACTGCGTTATAGGAGGACACCGCGTTATATGGAAACCGCGCTTTGAAAGTACCGCGTTATAGGAGGGCTGTCGCAATTTCAGCTCCGCGTTATATGGAAACCGCGTTCTGAGAGTACCGCGTTATAGGAGGGTTTACTGTAATTAATGAACGACTGTCAAACGCATTATTCAACTATTTTCTCAACGTATAAGTTGGATTGCGGCCCTAATAAACCTTGTGTCGAACACATGAACAGCAAGTTAACAATTTGAAACCGAAACAGCAATGTGTATACATTTGTTCTTGTTGTTCCAATATGGAGCAGAGGACCATTACATTTGTTATCCATTTTTATTTCATTCTAGATCTTCTTCGTTCAGTTGTCTCCTTCACGTGTTAGCGGGCCTTTCTGCACTTCTGCTACCTAGCAGATTCCGCTCAATGTGTGTCCATATGTATATCATCTACTTGTTTTGCGAAGTATGTATTCTATTCAGTTCGAGTTGCGCCTAAAAATTTCGATTCTCAATGAAAAATGATTCGTGGCTATCGGTATTGGCTATCATATTCAACCTAAATATGTTTAAAATTCTTCTCAGACAATATTTGGAAAATACTTGTGGTGCATTTGAGTCTTACACCCGTGCAATAGGGTCATTGTTCGAGTTCATAGATTTAGGGGACAGTTTCCATACTGGGAATACCAAAGGTACGCTGGACAAAGTTACTGGGGCATATGATATTGGCATTTGATTCCTCGCTTTTGCCAAAATACTGCTGAGATGGCGGAAGGTGCCAACTTCCTGCTTGATTATTGCATGTGTGATCTCAGAATAAACAATCCGAAAACCAATACTAAATCAATTTCACAGCCCTATATTTTAAATAATTTTTATAATCTAAGGAATATAAATGAATGGTCGTCCTACAAGGAATAAAAATTTAACTTCAAAAGAGGTTTCAAAAATGTTTCATATTAAAAACTTCAGTACTTGAGTCGAAATACGTAGCTTTTACCAGTTCAAAAAATGGTTATCGGGAAAAACATCATTTCATTATGTATAATACAACAATAAAAAAGTAAAAAAAAATAAATCATTTAAGACAGATTATTATTGTTCAATTGTTATTAAAGAAAGAAAAGTGGTTGGTGTAAAATAATAAACATTATAAATATAGTAAATACGAGTATATATAAATAAATCGGGTGTAAATGAGATAAAAATAAACATAAAAAAATAATCTCAGTGCGTGCATTAGTATTGTAATTATAAAGAAAAAAATATTCAACATAATAAATATTATAGAAATAATACTTAAAATAATAATAAGAAAGTTTAATTAAATTAATTAATTAATTAATTAAAAAAAACTTCAAATATGTATGTATATAAAAATAAAAAACAAAATCTAAACTAAATATTTATACAATAAAAAACTATAAATTTTTCTTCATTAACTCTTTAAACATAATGGCAGCAGTTTGAGGGAAAATTTGTTACCAAAGTCAAAGAAAACTTTCTTGTAAAAGCAAAATTTTCAAATTCAATATTTTATTGAGAAGTCATGGTCCCTGGGTTGTTGAAAATTTAAATGATCAGATCAGATCAGATGAGATGAGATTTTTAATTATGAATGGCAAATGAAAATGTTTTTTGTATATAAAAGATAACTGTTTATGGAATTATTTTCCATATACGGGGAATTTACAATGAAAAAGTGAGCCAACAATACTTACAAGAATTTTTAAAGCCGTTCGAGTTGCTCATTCAAAAGCAAGTACTAAAGATGGCTATTTAAACAATCACAGCGCAATATTTGTATAAAAACCGAGAAGCAATAGTCCAGCAGGAAGTGCCAAAGGCTTACAAACGATAAACAAGAATTGCTGTTGTATGGAATTGCTTAGGTAGCCCTAAAAGGATTACCTATTGCTAACAAATTGAAACTAAAAGGAGATAAAAACGCTAGCAATGGACAAAAGTAAATGGAGTAGATATACTATGGTTCTAGACACCTTATAGGAACAATGGAAAACAATATCTTTAGTCTAGATGTCTTGCAAAAGTTTAGTGAATAACATCTACATGTACTCGTTAATTTCTTGCACATTCCAGAACGACAAAAGATATACAGTAAACCCTCCTATAACGCGGTACTCTCAGAACGCGGTTTCCATATAACGCGGGGCTAAAATTACGACAGCCCTCCTATAACGCGGTACTTTCAAAGCGCTGTTTCCATATAACGCGGAGCTCTCCTATAACGCGGTACTCTTACTGCGCGGTTTCGAATGATAGGATTTGTACTAACTCTGAGTTTCTTATAGCGCGGTTTCCATACAACGCGGTAGACGGTTTCCATAGAACGCGCTACGAATTAGACTGGTTTGTATGGTGAAATCCGAGTTTCTTATATCGTGGTGAGTGCGTACCGCGAGAAGGGTTGACTGTACTACAATTCTAGTCTTCTTATAAAAACAACACAGCCTTTTGTCTAGATATCTTGCAAAAATGTGCTAAAATACCTTCTACATATATTCGTTAATCCCTGCCGCATTCTATTTTCCTAGTTCGAAAACAATAAACTGCATTAATGGGGGCAAGCAATTGATAGTATCGACGACAGCTTCTGCTGGATTGCCAATTCTTGATTGAAATAAATTTGACTCGTTCTAAAGTGTAGATTCAATTGTCATGGGAACGACAGCAGGCTTATAGTCCAGAGCAACTCATTTCCCCTGCAAGAACTTTTCATTTTCAATTACGCCACCATTATGTTTTCAAAGTAAATAAGTTTTTTTACTTAAAAAATATTTTAAAAAAGGAGGTTTTTTCTTGTTCTTTGCTGGCATTATAATTTGTATGAACGACTAGATTTAAAAAAAAAATATACGTTATTATAGAATACACATGTATGTTTAAAATAGAAATCTAGGAAAACAACAATATCAGTATGGATATATTTTAAAAGCGATTTTTCGAAAGTTTCATAAGGAAAGCCAATATGAATGTATATAAAAAAGGAATATAAATAGAGAGAGGGAGAGAGCGAAAGTAGAGAGCATTTCAAATACATGGTAAGTATGGTATGGTATGGTATGGTATGGTTGGTATATAATAATAATAATAATAAAATAGCTATGATATAATTTATAAATGGAAATATTTTTATATATACTATATGGTTGCAAGTATATATGTATATGAGCATATATATATATATATATTTATATGTAGTTTTAAAGTAGTTTGTTTGATTTCTTTAATAGGGTTTCTTTTCGAATTTTTCTTTGAGATGTAATGACTTTTTAATTTGTTTTTGTTCTCTTTTGTTGTGTATATCATTTTGAGAGTGTGTTTTGTAACACATAAAAAGTGTTATTTTTTAGTTTTTAGATGCTTATAAAATATTTTGTTTTTGTTTTTGTTCATATATAATATCTAATAAAAAGTTATAATAATGAAAAAGCAATTTACCATTGTATAACACATTGTTTTCTTAGAGAGAGTGTATTTTTGTTGTCTGTATATAGTGGTGTGTGTAGAGATACGAGTTTGAAAATGACTGGCTTTTGTTTTAAACAGTTGTTCCATATGGATTGAAAACAGCTCTAGAACTATCTGTATCTAAGGAGATATCCTCAGGACTGGCTAAATCAACGCGTACATTCGAATTGGTACGTCTACGGGCAGTTTGTGCTGCACCCCAATTACTAAGTGTCCAATGGAAACCAGAACTGGGTGGTTGTTCTTCTGATACTTTAACTTGAGTGCATACCTTAATAATAAAAAAGAAATTAAAAACGAAACAATTAAAAATCATTTATAAAAAGAAAACTATTTTCAATTGTGAGCTTTAAAAATGGACAACAGAAAAAATATAAATATATGCGGTAGTAGTTAAAAGTATAAATAGTGTGCAGATGTTGTAACAAATCGGTAATTTATTGCCTTTAGTTTTGCTATACTATACCTCTCTATTTACACAAGGCAAGGTTTCGGTGTTGTTGCCATTTCCTAGGCCAGATCCTGAGCCAGTTGGAGAACCAGATTCTCTTGTACTGCCCAAACTACTGCTGGATGCCAGCGAATCATTACTGGATTCTGTTACCGCGCCACGATAACGTGAAACTGGTTGAGCTACAGCCTAGAAAAAATTTAAATCAATATTTTTTGTTTAATATTCCAAAAAAAAAAACGAAACGAAAATGTAAAGAAACATAAAAAAGTGAAATCTACCATTGCATCGCCACTTTGGCAATCTTCTATAGATTTTAAAATTTCCCAAACCAATTCCGAATCTAGTGGTATAGGATGTTCAGCATCACGATTATAAATATTAATCGCTATATGTACAGGATGTGGTACCGGTAACGGTATTAATAACTTTTCCGATAAACTTTTATCATCGGTTTTCTTTTTCCAAGGACGCCAGGGTTTTTGTACATCAGGCGTTTTTGTTTGCTGGGCAGCACGATGGGCACGAACGCGAGGTGTGGTTAAACCAACAGAGATATCCCTTAAAAACCAAAACAAAAAACAAATTAAACAACGTCATAAACATTTGAGTTGCTATTGTAAATAATAAAGTTACCGTTTTTCTGGTTTCCTAAAGGTTAATGTTATTCTAGATCTAGGATTAAAGGCGGTCACTTCCAAGAATGGCAAATGCACTTGTACATTACCACGTGGCGCATAAACATTACCGAGTAGATCTAAACCTTTCGAGCCAATAACATCAGTGGCGTTTTGTACCATTTCAGTGTAACGATTTAAATCCAATGTAGGATGTGGTTCTAGTTTAAAATGCGTATCGTTTTCCATGAGAGGCGTTAGAAAATCTAAACTAAAGACTTCGGTATAAATAAGGCCAGCTAAACCAGGCCAATCATTAACCGTTAAACCCTAAAATGAACATAACATTTAAATACACACACACACAATTATGGTAAATCTTTCAAACTCATTACCTTATTATCCCAAAATTCTTCTTCACTTATGGATAAACGGGCTATAATATGAGACGGATAGTATTTCTCCAAAATATGGGCGGCAAGTTGTATGGCAATCTGAAAAAAAACATAACATCTCTTAAGTATATATCTACCGTCCAATTTAATACTTTAATTGCATCAACCTACCTTTAGCTCTTTGGTGTTGAGTTTTATTCTCGATTTAACTTGTGTCGTTAAGGCTGTTTGCAGTTCACGTCTTCTTTTCTCCAATTTCTCATGCAGTGTGGTCATCAAATCTTGGGCTTCACGATCCAATGACAAATACGGTCCAGTTTTTGAAAGCTGTGCTGAAAAAGGTCCAAAACACGCTTCGACAAATTGAGAAAAATCTTTTTGAGGTTGTAGTATAATACGCTCCATGGCATGTTGATACGCTTGCAATTCATCCAATTCCATTTTGGCTTCAAAGGCTGCCAAAGCTTGTTCGGGTCGTATTATGAAATAGTAATCAAGAGCCAAGCCAGGCCCAGCTATACGTTTAACAGCCAAACTATCAGAAGCCGGTACCCGGCCACATTTCTTAATGAACAAATGAAAGGTAAGTGAGTCCCACAGCAAACGCAATGAGTAGCGCACCACTCCAACTGGGGAAAATAAAATCAAAATTTGTTGTTATTTTTCTTCATTTTGCTGTTTAATATGGACTTACCAATTAAAATTAAACCCGATACCACAGGACATAGAATACTGGCCACTATTAAAGCCGCTATAGGCTGTACACAACCCTGTATTAAAATATTCCATATTAAAGCCTCTAATAGAATACAGTAACGATTGTGAGTATTATCCGGCGAGTCCAGATCATATATTAGTATCATATAAACATGCAATAGAATAGTAAATACTGGTATCCATAAAGGAGCTGTTAAGGCCAATATGATGCTAAGCAAACTACAGGCCAAACAGAGAAGAGGAAAGGCAAATAAGATAACAACAGTGCCGAGAAAACCTTTAACAAAATAGTTCCAAACACGATTTAAATTACGCGTAAAGCCTTTGCCAATGAAACCTGAAAAGCGAAATGAATTAAAAATAATGAAAAAAAAAACGTATTTTCTTTGAATTAAAAACCTAACCTGTATCGGGTTCCGTTTCAAAATGCGTCCTTGATTTTGATATGTGACGCCATAGCTCTATTAATCGGGAGGCCATAGTCTGTGTTATGCTTGTCTTGCGCGGAAAAAGAGTACCATTGATTTGTGACAACTCTAGGTCTGGCATGAAAGGCTTAACACAGAACAGCGCTCTTAAACTCACAGGACTACACCAGGGCACTAGTATGCCCAGCAGAAACATCATGTTCCAAGTCCAACACCAAGTACGTTGGATTAAATTCAAAAGACGCCAAAAAGGCCAGCGAGTACTTGTAGTGCGTACAATTTCCTTTTCTACTAAAAATACCGGTTGACTAGGATCCGATCTGGGTGTGACAATCGAGGTAGCCTGCTGACTTATAACTGTAGGTATCACATCTGACTGACCCTGGAAATTACGACGTATAATCCAAGATGTAGGCGACCAAATGCGACAGGCCCATTGAAAACTTCTTGTGGGAGCCTTGGCATTCTTTAGCTCTTTCAATAATACCGGTTCGCGCTCTTTCATGAAGGCCAAATCACGACCCAAAAAATAGGCAGTTTGATGTAGATTATGTTTCGAGCACATTTTCAATGCCTCTTCATGGGCCGACCAGGCATTTTTCGACATCTTACTCTCCTCCGCATGGCGTAGTTTCGAACGCAACCAGGGTGCTACTCTAGACAAAACAGAATGATCATTTGATAGACATTTTTCATGATCTTCACGTGAACGTTTAATATCTCTTTGTACTTTATCTACAGCCTTATACATAATGACCACAGACTGAGCTTGTTGCACTAACAACTCGGGTATACCTGTGCCCAATTCAGATAATTTGGGATTCGATAAAATGGAGGTGTAAACTCTTTGCAGATACTCCTTCATTACAGCCTCATTAACCTCGTCTTCGATTTCTTTGTCGGTTAGTTTCTTGGCTCGCAATTCGGCAATTAAACGTTCTCTAAAGTGTAGAAACCAGCCACGAGTCTCCCTCTCCAAGATACCGATTAAAATGGGCAAAGCTTTACGCATAACATCGCGGCAAAATAAACGCAAATCGATTTCTTGGCCCTTGGGCGTTAAGAACAGATATGGCACAGGTTGCGATACTTCACAGCTATTGAAATCGAATTTCTCCATAGTGGCACGACGCAACATTTTACGCACATAAGAACACAAGCTATCCAGGCAGTCTTCGAATTCCGGCTGTAAAATGAAAATATTTTTTGTTTTATTTTTTTTGGGTTTAAGAAATAAAACCGAAAGTCATTTACCCGACATACAAGTTCCGCTATAAGAAAGCGACATCTTTCTTCTTTAATTTTATAATCCAAATTGTGGGCCAACAAAGCGGGTACGCCAATAAACATATCCACCACCTTGACCAAGCCATGCAGAAGAGCGTGTATGGCATGATAAACCGAAAAGAAATGCGAAAATATGCGACCACGTGCAGTGACCACAAGAAAACGAGCTGCCAATGCTAAATCACTTAAAAACGAATCGTGAGCTCGTAGTGTGCCTTTTTGCAAAAGCTGCGACAAACGCCACTTATGAACTTGACCAGGAAAATGTAAACTGGGCACATTAAATTCTCTGTCAAATAGAAAATTAAAATGAAAACAAAATCTATGTTTAGTAAACAAAATAGAAAAACAAAACAAACATTTTAAATTAATTATACATGCACACAAAAACATAACGGTTTTCTAAGCTATTTAAATACGTTGTTCTAAAATTATTATTAAAAGCCAGCTTAATACTTTGAGTGGATTTGTAAGGGTGTTTAAAAGCAATCAACCAATAAAAAAAAACACAAAGAAAAGAAAGAAAACAAAAACAGAAATAAAACAAAAACAAATCAAATTAAATATTTATATTGAAATGGTTGTTAGCGTTAATGATGAGAAGATAGGGATAGGAATTGGAATTTCTTCTATACACAGAAAGTTTAAATAGAAGTTCGAAAAAGAAAATAAAAATAAATTAGAAATTGTGTCTTAAAATAAACGTAAAAAGGGTAAATAAACATTGACGTTCTTTAGTAAAAATAAACATTTTTTTTGTAATAATCGTTGGCAATTTCGATAAATATCGAATGCTGCTATTATTTGCCTTTAAATAATAAAATCATTTTAATAATGTACTGCTAATGTATGGTGGTGTCACGATATTTAATTATTTTATAAACATGCAAAAATTTATATGAAATATTTTTCAAATTTAAATTTAAAATTAAAAATAATACACATTTGTAATGTCGTCTTAGAACTCTTATAAAGTAACGTAATATATTTCAATCACTCATATAGATATGTTGTTTGTATGCTTCTGATTTCATCACTTTTCAGCACTGAAGGATAAGTCAATTTTAAATGTCAATCTGTTTTCAGAAAAAGTGAATTGATCAATAATCCTTGTCACACAAGCCACTGAGGTCGTCAAGGTTAGGCTAAAGCAGTCCCCTTGTAAAGTATAGGGCCTCCACAAAATGTCTCCATTGTTGTTTAGCTTCCATAGCTGACAGTAGACCTCTTTAGGCTTAGACTGTTGGGTTCGGATATCACTAGCAGCACTGCTGTTTAGTCAGATCACAACATCACACAAGATTGTGGAAGGAGTTAGCATTTTCATTGCCAGCATTAAAATAGTTGCTAGAAATCAGGTCAACAAAATAGATAAAACTATGAAGCCTCCTCCCAAGATAATTTATAAACGACTATCACACACATTGTCCAATATCCAATTTCAATAACGATTAAGACGGCTTCTGGTCCAAAAAATGTTAGCAACTTCAGGGTAATAATGAAATAATCAATCCATTTTCATCGACTTCCAGATCTGGAACGCATCGTAACATCTAATGCCAAAGAAGATCTTAACAGAATACAAATATATTCCAGTGCCCATGTAATATGAAAATTGTACCGTTTTGCTCGTGAGTCTCGCGGCAGCCGTAGACCGTATTAGAGACCGTTATGGTGGTACCCAGTACGCTTAAGCCCACATGGCTTACACTTACGCCAAAAAAAAGGCTGTAATGATCCGGTATTCTTATCGAGATCGTTACGCGAGATCCAGTACGCTGAAGCCCACATGGCCTACACTTACGCCCAAAAAAACGCTGTAATGATCCGGTATCCTTATCGACTGAGTTACCTGCCGGCTTTAAAAACATAGCTTCAGCCACAGTTCCATCCAATTTCAAACCATATGTGAAGATTTTTTTATGGAGTCGTTAACGAGGTGTGTCACATTGTTTTTCCCTATGCTTACCTCTATCCGGAAGGGGTGATCTGAACTTCTTCAAGCAGTTGTAGTGTGGTTTCATGTAATTTTGTATACCTATTGGTTTTCAATACCGTCAGAATTGTTGAGTGACCATGTCATTGTCCATACGGACTGGCTAGTAGTTGCTGCTGATCCCCCAAACGTAGTGATATAGCGGGACAATTTAAAAAATTACGCGCCGACAATGTGGTATACAGTGCACCATTAATCTAAGCAAATATTCGTATCCGTATTATGGAGTTGAAGTTATTCTGTTAAGGCATGTTCACCATACTAGGCATCCGTTGGTCAAGATAGATTTGAGAGTCTTTTCATGGCAATTTAGAAGACTGCTAAGAGAAATCCCCGAAGCACCACTTTCCTTATATTTCGTCTTGTTCGAGATGTTTGAGCTGGGGTTTAAACCTCGGGCTCTTATCTAATAAGTCTTCTCTTGATGGTTTAGACAACATCTTTAATGTGATGCCAATTAGCTGAGTATAACGAATTTTTTTAATTAATTAAAACGTTGTTTAAAATTTACAAAAACAGATTATTTATACTCTTAAGACAATATGAGACATAAACAATTAATCAGCATTAATAGACATTGATTTGATATTTCTTTTACAACATATATGTACACAGCGAATTATAATCAACCATACGCTATTTTACAACATTTAAAACAGTACATACTCGTACATACATACATATGTACACATATACAAATTCTTAAAAAAAAAGAAATAAACAATGAAATAAATTATGTAAACAATCAATCACAAAATTCAAAATGAAAGAGAAATATTTAAACATTTAAATATAAAAATAGAAAATATTACATTATAGTAATAATAAAAAAAAAGAAAAATAATAATGAACTGAAAAACATTAAACATATTATTGTATAATTAGAGATTGTTTAAAAAAAAAACGAAAGTAAAATTGAAATTATTTATTTAGTTTATAAGAGAGTTTAGTTTAGTTATTGAGAGAGAGAATGTATTTACCCATTTTTACGTATGGTTTCCAATTGTTCCAAAGTTAATTTCTTGGGTTTTCCATATTTATCCTTTTGCAAGCTTTAAAATTTTTTGTTTTTATTTTTATTTTTTTTTATTTTTATGTTACGATTAACGATTGTTTTTTTTTTAAGGTGAATAATTTGTTAATGCATTTAAATATATAAAATATATGTAAAAGAAACATTTGATTTGATTTGAATTGATTTTTTTTTGTTTTTGTGAAATTGTTTAAATTTGCCAAAACAGAAGAATAATAATAAGTTATAATGATTTTTTTCATATACGAACGTAATAAATTAATAAAATTTTGCTTAAAAAAATTAACAAATTTGTGATAAAAAATTGAAAAAAAAGGAATTAAACATGCAGATGTAAAAACAACACAAGATTTATATGTGAAGGTTAACAATGAGATGAATAATAGAAAGAAATAAAAATAATTAAAAAATAAAACCCAAAAACAAATTAAGCAATTTGTTAAACGCAGATACATGAAAACAATAAAACAGAAATAGAAACAGAAACAATAAAAAAGATGCTTGTGTTTAAAAAGAAAAAGAATCTTTTTATCACTTAATTGAAAATGTAATTAAAAACAATAATTAAATATGATTTGAATTGCTTTGGAGATTTTGTTTTATTAGCACAAAGAAAATACTTTCAAAAGAAAACAAATTTGAAAATTAGAAAATAAAAAAAAACAAAAACACAATGGCAAAATAATATTAATTAAGAAAATCAAATACTATTATTATTATTTCAAAGTTAAATATGTAGATAAAAAATAAATGTTATTTGCTTTACTTACCCATTTTCACGTAAAGATTTCAATTGTGAATTGGTAAGACGTCGTGGATCCCCGGTGCCATCAGAGGCCACAGCATCGAGTTCATCAAAAGGTGGTGCAATAAATAGATCTCTTAAATTAATAGGCCTGGGCTTACGATTACCCACTGTATTTGAGCCATTATTACCCGAACCACTTAAAGTCAAAGCAGCTGCCGACAGAGGTTGCGGTAGAACTAACAAAAAAAAACAAAAAACATTTCTTTTAATTCTAATCATTAATTATCAATAAACAACACTTAATACTAACCTATAGGAAATGTTTTCCAATGATATAGAAATTGTTCGGCCACCGTTTTAATTTGCTGTACCAGCTGTTCAACTTCAGCTGGTGCCCCTACCAGATTTACAGTGAATTGTACGGGTTCACGTTCTGGTCCAGCCAGTGTTAATGGACGCAATTGTTGAGCCGATGAGCTGGTAGTTAAAGGCATATTTTTTTCTCTCTTTTTATTTACTTTTCCTTTTCTCAATCAAAATCGATTCTTATTTGGTTGTGTTAAAAACAAAAGGTTTACTTTAGTTTTTTTGTTGTGTTTAAGTCACGACAACAAGTAAATCGTTATTTAAACCACTTCATATGTAGGCAGCCATCGTTCCTTTAGATTTTCTTTAAGAGAAGAAAAAAAAGAGTTGATTTCTAAAATCTGAAAAAAGAAAAGAAAGAAAATATTAAAAATTTTATATTTTATTCTGTAATGATTATAGAGTACAGGGCTATTTATATGACTTATAATCATTTAAAACAAAACAAATCTATGGTGGGGCAACATAATGACATGGAAAAACCTAAATTAGCAATGCCAGCACTGAGTGTTAGGTTAGGTTAGGTTAGTGTGGTAGCTTTATACCCAAAAGTTCACTTGAGCACACATAGCGGCCCGTTGTGACGCCACAGGTGAACGCAGTCCCTGTACTGAACAAGTTCAGTCGGTCAGCGCAAGGTCTGCCCAACACTGAGTGTTACTGTGCGTACAATTTAATGTTTTACAGAGTTGAGTTCAAGAACGCTGTTTTCCTTAGAAGCAGATCAGACATATTGTGCGTTGACATGAGTGTTACTAATTAAGGCCATTACTCAGAGCAGTGGTTGTGTCCTGAAGCTATGTCGGAGTGAAGTGAAGTAAGTAACGATTAAAAAACTACTACTACTTCTGCTTCATATGCAGCAGGTTTACCTATTATCAATATGGGAATTATAATCGCCAACTTCCAGATATCCGTTATCACCAAAGTGTGAATAGATAAGTTAAGAAGCTGCGAGAGGAATCAATTGCTGCTGCATCTAACTGCTGTAGGCACCAGGAGTCTATAAAAGTTTAGAGAAGTTTTAAACGTTTAGCGAAGAGGATTTTTAATCTCCTCTTTGTTGCCCTTTTGAGCCTGTTTTCCAGATTTAAGGCTCGACAAATTGTCTGAATTTTTAGAATTCTGCTAGTAATTCGCCTAAACGGAAAGAGACTTTGACGTTTTCTGTTTTGATTCTGTTCCTTATTACGTTGGTTGAGGAGATACCCGTCTTTACTATTTCCATACACGTTTACTGGGGAGAACAATAATTGGACCCGACACCATGTGATTACCACCACTTCCTCCTGTCTATGGTGGATAATTTTCTACGAAAAGCATTTTTTAAAACCTTGCCATGCCAAAAAAAAAGAGAAAATACTCAGAATAAATAAATACACTCTGTAAAATAAATGTTTATCTTAAAAATTATTTTATTGTTAATATCGGTCGCAATTGTTGCTGTTGTTGTTGCTATTTGTACAATAAAATATTATTTCCTAAAAATATTTGCATGATATCATTCATACAATCGAACGAACTATAATAAATACATAGTATGTAGAAGGAAAAAATGTTTTAAAAAATGGAAGAAAACTATTACAGTTAATTAATGGAACAACAATTAACTAAAACAAAAGGAGAAAACACAAACAAATACACACAGTAACTACACTTGTTATGCCCAGCAAGCGGTATAACAATACAAATTATTTAATTATTGAATAAATTCCTAAAGATTAAAAGAAAATTCATATTTAATGTAGAAAAAAAAACAATATTTTAAACAGGACACGCACATACATACGCATACAAATTATTGCAATGATTTAATTTGTTTTTGTTTTTAATTAAGTTGGCGACACTGTATAATTAATAACGATAATGATGAATGCTTATGATCATAATCATTATGTTCGTTATTATATCGCCGTTTAGTATAATTATTTACTCTTTAATGCTCTGATGAATCTCTTTCATGTTTTTGTTAGAGAGCAGAAGAAAAAAACACAAAAAAAATAACCATAACAAAAGCATTCAGTGTTACCATTGCAGTAGGAAAATATAACATTGGCGACATTGTAAAAGAAAACAATTATGGACATTTTCATATGGAGCCTTATAAAATTAAGATTAACTGAAATTGAAAGCATTACTTTTCATAATAGAAAAAGGAGGAGCGAAATAAATTGTCCACGCGGTTGTAGTAACAAATTTGAAGTAAAGGGTATATTATACAAATATTATAACGGGAGGTTTTTTGCCATTCGGTCTTTCGTGACATGGGATGAAACTAGAAAACAGGAATGGACTTACAAACGAAAAACGATCGGAAATCATTGAATTTTTACAATCAAACTAGGTGTTGAGTGAGAAATCTGTTTCATATGGACAAACAAACTTTATTAAAACAGAATTGAAAAATTTTGAGCGATTAACAGTTGGCAGCAGTTCCAACATACACGTACTTAAGAACTCACATATATACATATATTTGCAAAAGAGGCAAACGACCCTTCCTTATGAGCTATATTGTAATAAAATCAATTCTCAATACTAGTTAGCAAACATAATTCTATTATTATTATGACGAAACTGTTACGTTTTAAAAACTATTCTTTCAAAATATTGCATATATAATAAGCGCAATTAAAATTTTTATTTAGTTTCATGGCAACACTGAAAAACACCGTATTATTTTCATGTTTAACAATCTCCCCCCGCTAATAACAATGAACACATATACAACAAAACACCAATCAGACACAAACAACCGCAACAACAAAAACACACAAGCAACCAACTAGAATCAATGAATGAAGTAATACAAGGAGAAGTCCAGAGTAAAATAAGAAGAAGCACCACCAGCAGCACTCAAAAGAAAAACAGAAAAAACACGAAATACACAACTATTTTTGTGTTGAACATTTTTTTCTTTTTTTTACTTTTTTTTACTCACTCACACACATATTTTTCACACATTCTTTTTATTTGACTTGATTTTTTATATTGAATTAAATGAAAATTCATTATTAATCTCCAAAACTAAAATTAATACTACTCTTTAAGCCCGTAATATATATATTACCTACTTACTGCTGTTCATATGTTTTTCTGGTTTTGTTAACACACATTATTTTAATTTTATTTTATTACCTTGTTTTTTAGTTACACTGTAATATTGTATTATAGATTTTTTCCCCATTCATTATATATACGTTTCTTTTTTTGCCTTCTTTTCTCTGTTTCAAGTCTGTTTTCACAAATTACTTAAATTCCTTATAAAATTTAAGAGTTTTTCTATTCTATATCATTTAAACATGTTCTCTATGTCATGTTTTTGTAAATTTTATTAATTTTAAACATTTCTTTCGTTAAATTTTAATAAGATTTTCTTAAGCTAGAAGAGACTTTTAATGCTATTTTTATGAAAAATTGTACAAAACTGTGTTAAAAGAAAAACACAGTTGCTTAATTAAGTACTAATAAGAATTTTCCACAAGGCTGCATACGATAGTACGAAAAATGTACACCTACCTAAAAGTACTTTATTAAGCAAGCATGTATTGAAAATTCGTTTTTTTTTCGTTCAAAAAAAATAACTTTAACTTAGAAATTCGCACATTCTTTTTCCGTTTCCGGGTTTATATAAGTAAAAATTAAGCCCTGTTTGTTTAATGAACTTGCTGGTCTGTCTGTCAGTATAATAGGTAGTTAGTAAGTCGCCTTATTAGACGCCAAAGAAAGAAAGGGCCGCGGTTTAACCCCAGGTCGGACAAAAATAAACAGATAAAACGAAAATAAAATCATTATGGGCGGTAAGTGTTGTGTGTGTGTGTGTTGGATTGGTGGTTTCTCTCTCTCTCGCTTGCTTGCTTGCTGTTTGCTGGTGTGGTGTGTGTGTGCGGGTGGGAGGGTTTGTTGCCGCTGCAACCTACCCACTTCGTTGATGGGAAGTGGGAAGTGTGGTGAGTTTTTACAAAAGGTGGTGAATTTATCCGGCGTGGTGAATAAAATCGAAATTCACCAAAGTGCCGTTATTCGGAATGGCACTGTATTACCATAGATCCATGTACTGTATAGCTTTATTTTGGACAATGCGTGTCTAGAATAAGTAATTTTCACCTTCGCTAGCGGAGGCATTTACCGATATGTCTGTTTACCATTAGACACTGCTTTACCAACGGTGTGATTTGTGTGTGAATTAAGAATATAATCTCGATTAGTGTAGCACTGAACTGAACGAACGAAGTGTTGCTATTGTACCATTTTATTTAATATTCTAAAAAAATTATCGTTACTCTAAAATATGCACTACATTACTGACCCACTGGTACTGCCATTTGAACTGTATTACCTACAGTGTGTTTCATGTATGTATTAATATAATTAATGTCGATTAGTGGATTCATATTGCCATATTTCAGTAAATACTTCCGCAGCTGTTAATTTTAGGAGTGACTATAAATTGAATAAATTTTCCAAGTGTGTTGGCAACAACAATTGACTTAAGCCGCCACAAGTGTTTTGTTGTTGCTGAATTCGCATTCTGTTGTTGTATTCTTGGGAGTGTAAACAAAAAAAACTAATTGTGAAATAAAAGAAAGAATAATGCTTACTACTGCTAAAATAAAAATAAGGGACATAAAAGAACTGCAAGAGGATGGTGATATCATTAAATTGCACGACAAAGATTTCCTAAATAAAGCCACTCCTGTAAGAAAACGTAAAAATCAAAAAAAGGCGGCAACTACAAGCAAAAAACCAAAAGGAGCAACAACAGAAGAATGCGGCACCAAAAGTATAACCAGTGATAAATCCGTAACAGAAACCAAGATAACCTTACCAAAGACAGCAAAAAAATTCGTACAATTGGAGCAGCCATCAACACAAAAGCGTATACATTCTTATTTTACCGCCTGTGCGAAAACGTACCAGATAAAATGTGAGCCTGTCGTAAAAACAACTGATAAAACTGACGAATCAAAGTTAGAAGGCGGCGTGGACAAAGTAACTGACCGCTGTGATAATAGTAATAATAACAGCAAGACGAACATAACAAAAAACACTAGAAGATCTAGAGGAAAACGTAAGCGTTTATTTGCAGATTCTAAGCCGGAGCAAACAGACGACAATACTACCATAAGCGGTTTAAATACTTTGGAAGAAAGTCAAACGGAAATGCCTGCAGTGGACTGTATAATAGTAATTGATGACGATGATGATGATGATGAGGAGCATAATCAAAATGCAGCAGAATCTATTAGGTCTTATATTAATGAAAATAAAGTTAATAATACCACCAAGGATAGAAGTAGAAATGCATCTTCTTCATCTAGTTTGGATTTAAAAAGTATCAAAACAAGCGCTGAAAATGTTGCAACTACAGCAACATCGCCACCATCAGTGTATACTGCTGGCAGTAACAAAGCTTCAACATTTTCTAGACGTAAATTGAAGCCTTGCCCACCGTATAAAATCATAGAAGATACCACATTTGCGGTAGATGCTTTCCAATTCGGCAACATTGAGAATGTAACACATTATTTTCTAACACATTTCCATGCCGATCACTATATAGGCCTGACAAAATCCTTTGCTAAACCAATCTACATGAGTCCCATAACTGGTGAGTTTTGAAATTCTTTGTTTTTAAGCTTTCTTATTAAGTAATATGAATATTATTAGTGTATGCGCAAGGATGGTAAAGGTTTTGTGCTAATGTTTGCCACGATAGCTTTTAAATAAACCGTCTATAAGACGATTTTAATCCTTTCAAAATTTATAAAGAGAAGGAGGGCTTTTTCGTTTGAGTACAAATTAAAAATTTTATCATTTAAAGGCTTGGCTTTTCGAAGCCTTTCTTTTAAAGGCTTTATGAGTCTCTTATTATGCTTAGTATTTGCAAAAATACCTTCGTTTGTTCTATAAGTCCACACTGGCTTAATCGTTTTGTATATTATTAATTTTTGAAGGACGAGATGAGACAAGTCAAAGCCATTAGGTATTCCTGTTATGGCTACCAACTATACTTTCTATAGGACGTATGTATTATCTACAAACAACTTTAGTTTCTTTCAGTACACTCTTCTGAGATGAGTAAATTGTAATCAAACATTCTCCAAATGAAACCAACTTGTTTATGTCCAGAATAAATCTGGCTATTGCAACAATCTTAAAGAGTACAGTGTCTACGATATCAAACAGAGAGGTTAAGAAGTTCCCCATCTTTATGATAAAGGAGGTCTCCAAAATGAAAAATAAACTCTTCCTCCTTCTTAGACCCTCGACTCCAGCAAAAGTCATTCGACATGATGCCAAGATTATCGGTATGCCTTTCAATAGTGCAATGGCCCGTGAGCAGCGCAATTGTGCAATGTATGGCCATACGGTTTAAGTATTCTTCTTATCTGTACATGTCTATTATAGACCAGAGAGATTACCAGAGATGAAACTAATAACATCTGAAACTTTAGAAGAGGCCAACTCATTAAGGCCTTTGAAAAAATCTCGGCCATGAATCCTTAGGTTTAAAAAATCCTATCAAGATGCTAATAGATTACCTCCTTAGTTTCAGGATGCTATCCTTTGTGCAAAGATCCAATCTGGGTAAGACGGGAGCATTGTTTTGAGTTTACAAATTAGACCCGCATGCCACACTTTGTAAAAAAAAGCCTGCTCATTATAGAGAAATGTTGATTAGACTTTATTGCTTTTATTACTGCTTTTTCTATACTGTATACCATGGTATACTATACGACGAACTTAATCGTTGAATGTTCAGCTGTTTGCAATAATTGTTGGATTAACCTTCAGATATATTGCAATTGTATTGAAATGTTTAGTAAAGGCATCATATAATGCATTTCATATTTGTGTAGAGAAGAATTAATTTACTTATTAATTACATATTTTTATTGTTTTTGTTATCACTTCACTTCGTTGGAATTCCCTATGGGTCTGGGTTAATACATTGTATGTGTACGGTTTAATTATTTAGCTGTATCCGGGGTGTACATACAGTAATGTTGTGCTATGATAGGATATTTAAATTTTTCCCTTTATTTCCCATTTTTTTTCTAGCACGTTTTCTTCGTGCCTTTATACCAATCGAAGAACAATACATCCATGAATTGGAATTGAATGAAACGTATACAATTAACGATATAGAAGTAACCGCATTAGATGCAAATCATTGTCCTGGTGCTATTCTATTGGTATTTAAATTACCCAAAACGAACAGCAATAATGATGAAGAAAAATGTATTCTACACACTGGCGACTTTAGAGCCTGGCATGGCATGGAATCTGAGGCAATATTTTGGAATAATAACATCCATACTATATATCTGGATACCACTTATATATCGGATAAATATGCATTCTGTTCACAATACGAATCGCTGGTAAAAGCCAAAGAATTGATTGAAAACTTTCAAGAAAAGCATACAAATCAACGTATACTTTATATATGCGGCTCATATGTGATAGGCAAAGAAAAATTCTGGTCAAAATTAGCCGAAGACTTTCAGTTGAAGGTATGGGCCGAGGGTAATCGTTATAAGGCTTTGAAGGCCTTAAATGATGAGCAAATAAATAAATTATTAGTGGAACAGGCCAGTGAGGCCAATATGCACGTTATAGCCATGGGCAAATTATCGTATTTGGTAAGAGTTTTCTGTTTTCTTTATTATTTCCTTGATTCTTTATTATTTTGTCTCTTTCGCTTTCAGCATTTGTTGGAATATTTCAAAGAGTTTGAGAACATGTACGATCTGGTGTTTGCCATTAGACCCAGCGGCTGGGAGAAAGATACGCGACCCCAATATCGCGGTAAAATCAATATTGTCGGCATTGAATATTCCGAACATTCCAGTTATGATGAAATGAAACGTTTTGTTAAATTTTTAAAACCCCAAAAAGTCCTAAGTACCGTACCCTATGGAAGAGATCTTATGAAGACATCGAAAATACCTTTAAGCTGGTATAAGTATGATAAACTTAAAAGTTCTAGTAATTATCAGCCAACAATTGCTGCCTGTTTGGGTCAAAAAACTCAAACGAAAACCATACGGCCACCTATCTACGAAATGGATGGCATGGAGAAGTTTGTTTCACCTTTAAAGCTCAGAGAAATTGCAACAAATTCAACACAAACTGAAACAATAGAATGCGAAAAAGAACAAGAAACACCCACAAACAAATTAAACAACAAGTCATCGAAGTATAAAACAAGGAACGCTAACAAATTACAAGGAGAGCGTAATGAAAACAACACTAGTTTAACGATTAAAACTCCCGAACGCATAACAAACAATTCTTCAGAGGATTTTGAACGACCGGAAATACAGGTGAAAAGAAAAAGTCAAAGACAGTGCACAAGACAATTACAAGAAAAAGAAACAGAAACAGGAACTGAAACTCTTAAGGCACCTAAACTAGAGCAGATGGATAAGAAAATTTTACGTAAAAGCTTAAAAGAAATTCAAACTTCACCACCAGAATCTCAGGAAGTTTGCTGTAAAACACGAGCTGCGAGCCAAAGGTCAATAAAGAAAGAAATGCCCACCACTTCAACAAAACTAAAGAGTAGCCCAAAAACACCCACCAAAAAGGTGTTAAAAAAAGCAGCAAAATTATCGGAAGAATCCGATACTTTAGCTGAATTAGTAACGGTTAAAAAGGTGAAAAGAAACAACAAGAAAAAAACCTTAAAAAATATCAAAATAAATTATCAGTCATCAGAAGAATTCGAAAGTGATACCCCCGTGCCTACAACAAGAAAAACTGAAACTGTAACCGCTTCGCAAAAAATGTACGAAAACTCTACAAATAAAGCACAAGTAAAAACGCCATCTTGCACAAGCTTAGAAAATCTTAAAACAGAAGAAGCTCCAACATGTGATGAAATACCCGTTTCCCAAAGAATTTATGAAAACTCTAGAAGTAAAGCTGCTTCATGCGCAAGCTTACAGAATCTTACAAAAGAAGAGGCTCCAACATGTGATGAAATACCCGTTTCCCAAAGAATTTATAAAAACTCTAGAAGTAAAGCTCCTTCATGCGCAAGCTCGCAAAATTTGAAAGATTTGGAGTTTGAAACTCAATTGCAAAATATTACAAAACAATCGGGGCAAAGCCAACCAAGTGATAAACCCCAGCATCAAGTGTCAATGACGTCCCGGGAAAATCCACTTTTTAAATCAACCTCCACATCAGTAGCCTCAACGTCAACAGAAGACATTCCATCCTCCCAACTGTGTCTCGATAGAATTTTACGAAGTAAATTTAACAAACCCGCAGAAGAACATTCCAGTGATGGAGCAGAACAAAAGTTTAATGGTAAAGAAGATTTTAAAAATTCGCGGCAAAGTTTGGATACAAATGTTTTTGTAAAAACTATTCTGCATAATGGTGAGGCTTTAGACAGATTCAGTTGTACGCAGTTAGCTGGTGTTGTAATGGCATCCTTAAATGAAATAAATCCAGATCTTAGCAAAGATCATATACCAGCTGATTTGCTATCGTCTACAGATGATGATGTTAGTGTTATGGATTATAAAAAGCCTAACAATAACATGGAGTTACGCTGCTCATCACTAATTGAGCGTAAAAGACAGTCTGGGACCTCAATTCCCTTCAATTCCCCGCCTTTAAAGAAAGCCAAAGAGGCCTTAAATATTGATACGGTTTCAGTTGAAATCGAAAAAAGTATTTTAGATTATAAAAGTGATAACCATGAAACCAAATTGCCAAGCTCATCATTAAATGGTCTTAACAGACAGTCATCGTTGAACCCTTTGGCTCGAAATTCAACTCCTTTGAAGAAATCGAAACAGCCTGAAATGCTGCCGTTTACAAATGATAAAAGTATTGTGGACGAACAAAATTTTGACCATGAAAACGAATTGCCATCATGTTCATCATTCAGTGCTCTTAAAAGAGAGTCATCGTATAGCTCTAAGCATGAAAGTTCAACGCCTTTAAAGAAATATGTAAATACACAAGCTTTGTTAAAAACAATACTGGAAACTAAAGAAGATTTAGGCAAATTCAATTGCTCACAATTAGCTGGACTTGTTGTGGAATCGATAAATGAACATAATCCCGACTATAGTAAGGATCATATACCCGCAGATCTACTATCCGATGCCGATGATGATTGGATGTGATTTCGTTGAAGTATTTTTTTTTTCGTATGCTGTTCTGTGTTGGTTTTGAAACTGTGATCTTCCCATCGCATATGTCAAACATATCTGTGTGTAAATATGTATCTTATTTTTTTTAAATTGTTATAAGTAAAATTTATATGTGTTTAGCTTTTTATTTTGTATTTTTGTTTCTTTTTTATCATTCTTATTATTAAATTATATGTTTAAGGTCAAGGAAAAAAGCAATTGATGTTTTGTGCTCAATAAATTACACCCAACTTCTCAAATATGGGAATCTAAATTCCCAAAGAAGTATTTTATGTCAAATGTGAATTAATACTGTTGAAGTCTTTTCGTCTGTTCTACTATACATTGTCCTCAAACAGTTTTTCTTTTCTTCTTTTAATTACACTGAGAGCGCGGGCTTTATATAATAAAATCAGATCAGATCGATTAGTGATTTGATCATCTTATATGAGGAACTCATGGGAGAGCTTGTGGATATTTTCCAAGTGAAAATTTACGTCACATATCAATATAATAAGATAAACTGGCCGTCATTCGGTCACTTAGATCCTATGAGGTTGATACGAAATTAATGTGAGATTATCGGGAGAAGTTGAATCAACTAAACAGAGAAAATAAGGTCACCCGCTGATGGATATCAAGTCGTGTGAGAATGCAGGGAAATGGAAATGACAACAGGATCTTTTTGTGCAGTAGGAAGAACAGTTTGGAAAAATGCTCAGAGGTAGGGAATATACAGAGAACTGATTTAATAAGGGTCACCCGCGGGTTTGGTACACTCTAAACTTTTGCTTTTTTGCTAAACAAACAGCCAAAGCATAGGAACTGACCGTTTGACCGGGCATTGAAAACTCACCGAGCAATTGTTCAGGAAAGGGATATCACTTAAATCCTAATATGTTGATTAAAATCAGATTGCATGTTTTCAACTGGCATCAATTTGCTCTTATTGTACATGGTGATATTTTCCTATTAAACATTTGTTTGATTTCAATCGGAGAGCGTGTTTCAGGCGGAGGTGATGGCAATGGCCGCTCAATGGATCCTCGTCAACGGTGCTCCTTTTACCCGCGTCTCGGTCTTCTCTGATAGTCAGGCCGCCATAAGATCTCTGTCAGGTGTTGTGAATAATTCTAGGATCGTCAGGGAATGTCGTACCTGTCTCGACCTTCTTTCTGGGCGCTTTAGTGTCGCGCTGGTCTGGGTCCCCGTATATAGTAATATTCCGGGGAACTGCAGGGCCGATGAGTTCGCCAGAACTGGGACACTCCTTCCGGAATCCTTTTCAGTGGATTTGGGTATGTCACTCGCCTCGGTCAAGCTGGCCTTTGCGGGAAAATTCTTTCTAGACGCCAACCTATACTGGGCCAATGAGGAGTCCTGCTCTACCGCTAGACCTGGTCTCTGATGGATAGAAGGCGTACCAACCAGTTACTTGGACTTGGTCGTGCCATCATCTCAATTACAGTGGCCATGCTTACAGGTCACTGTGTTATGGGTAGACACGCGGAAAGGATGCGGCTCCCATTTAACGACTTCTGCCATGGATGCAGAGCCGCTGAGGAAGAGGAGACTGTTATACACTTACTTTGTCAGTGCCCTCTCTTGTGAGGTGCAGATATAGGTTGTTTGGCTCTCCAAGTCTTGTCAGCTTGACGGTGCTATCATCTATTGATGTCAAGGATATACTTTCGTTCATAAAACTTTCTGGCTGGTTTTCCAGTGTGGGGTAGTCGTGCTTTGATGTGCAGCCCCTGCGCTGACCAACTTCCTCCTCTTCCCTGATTTTGGTGGAATTTGGTCAGTACAGAGACTGCGTTCACTCCTTGCATCACAACGGGCCGCTGTGCGTGCTCAAGTGAGCTCCTTCATATCAGAGCTACCACTTCGACCTAACCTAACTCGGAGAGCGAATGTAGTTCCTTTTAGCCTGTCGCTTTTTATTTGAATAACAATTAAGTGGGACGTTATCGTTTTTATGGTGTGAGAGGCTAAGTCATAATCCTTACTAAAGAGTTGTAATGATCAATTAAGTTGGTTAGGTAAAAAAGAGAGGTAAGTGAATTTTATATTTTGGAAGAAGTATTTAATATAATTTTCATAATTTTACTCAGTAAAAAAAACTTACGCGCCAACCACTTTTAAAGAGAAACAAACAACGCGAGTGTTGTCAAAGTTTTGGTTGTGTCATACACCTTTTGCTTTACGCTTTTCTCTCAAAGTTATAAACGTCACGCAAAGCAACAAAGTTTTATCTGACACGGCCTTTAAAGAAAGGCCTGCCTAGAGTCCCTAACCTTATCCTACTAAAGGCTGGACAGTTACAAAAGTGTGCGATAGTCTACATAAAAAAAATAGTTTGAATTAGTAAGGCTTTGTATTAATAGCTCACTGGTCACCTTAATTTTAAAATGCAACCTTGTGTAGTTTAAATAGCGGTAGTAAAATGTCGAAATAGTTTTTTTTTATAATTTTTCGATTATTATTGTTATTAAAATTATTTATTTTAAATATTTTATTTATTTGAAGAGTTTATTTTCTTAATTTAATTTATTTTTATTTATTTTTTAATTGTAAAATATGTATATTCATACTGAATTTTTCTGTTACTAATTACAGCCGTTGTTATTTTATCACTTTTTATATACTATTTATTACGCTTTTTTACAACTGTGTAGACTAATTTTGCTCTTCTTACTACATTTGAAGAGATACAAAACAAAAACAAATTACAGGTTAAATATTTACTGTCGTGTATATTTAGTTTAACGGGAGCTTTGGTCGTGAGTGGACGTTTTGGAAGAAATAAATCGTTTGTACGGACAACATATTAAACGCGTGCGATTTTTCATTTTTTTCTCTCTGTCTTTCAAATAGTGTTTGTTATTACTTGTTGTAATAAAAATTATTATTTTATTTTTTTTGTTTGTGTCAAGTGCTAAAACAACACACAGTGTTTGTAAAATAAAAGAAGAAAAAAATTATTAAAATTTTTCAAGCAAAAAAAAAAAGAGGAGAGAATATAGTGGTAATTAATTTCAAAGAAAAAAATAAAAAAGAAGTGGAATAGAAAAAGTGTTTTCTAAAGTGTTAACTAAAGTTGGAAAAAGAAACGGAAAACCTTTTAACAGAAATTTGGTAAATTGTTAAGAATAAAAACAAATTTATTTAAAAAAAATATTACAAATCTAAACGAAAATGTTGAAAATATTAAAATAAAGTTGCACAAAAAAGAAAAAAAAAATGGTGTTGAATTCCGTTTTTTTTTTCTCTGTTTCTTAATGGTGGCTGCTGCTTTTAAGTTTTTTCTTTTTCTTATGTGTAGTTATTGTTGTTCTTGTTGGCATTATTATTACCGTTGCCGTTGATTTTGTTGTGTGTTGTTGTTTTTGTGGCAACTAAAATAAAGTTTAGTTGCCTTTTTTAGCCGCATATTTTGCTGGTTTAAAGTTTTTTAGTTTGTTTTGCTGTTTGACAAGCAGCAGCTAGCTAGACTGGCCAACTCTAACTAGTCGTTCTTTGATAGAATTTTTGTTCTCCTTTTTTGTTGTTGTTGCTGTTATTACAATTTTTCTTTTTTTTTCTTTTATTATGTGTGTGTTATTTTATCATGTTTTTCATTTTATTTGTTATTATTGCTGACGTTTTTTGTTTTTGTTTTATGGTGCTGCTGTCGCTGTCGCTGTCTTTCTATTTGGTGTCTATTTGCTAGTCAGTCTGTTTTATTATAAAAAAAAGTTACAACATTGACAATATTGTCTAATTTTGGTAACAATCAAAAAAAAACAGCATATATTGTCTGCATATAAAAACAACAATAACAAAGACATTTAAAGGTGGTTAATAAAACAACATACACAGTAATTTTAGCAAAAACAACAACGGCAGCGGCAACAATGTATTGTTTTTTGTTTTGATTTTGTTAAAGAGTTGCCAGGATTGTTATGGCTGCCTAATGTAAAGGATTTGTAAGGCAGTATTACATGCGCAACAAGATTAGCGGAATTGGCGCCTTTACAAATAAAAGAAATAAAATAATCCGATAAACAAAATATAAGGAAAGAATAATAAAATTAATAAAGGCTTGGTTACGCTTCGAAAGCTATTTCTAAATTTTTGATTTATTACGCTTAAGTTTGTTGTTTTGAAAGCATTTATAACGGGTCTTTTAAAAGGAATTTGCGAGAGATGATAGTTAATAATAGCTATCTTGTTGAAGCAACATTTAGTTGTCAGTTATTCAGCCTGCTTTGTCAAATCACCTCCGTTGTGGTGATGTAAACTGGCCACCGAGATATGTGGTTTTTGGTGTAAAGTTTTCTCGGTTCTTAAAGCTAACATAACTCATGGCAGCGGTCAAAATCAACATCAACATGATTTAAGTGCCACAGTCATTGAAAATTGAATTTTTGCGAATGCCCTCTACTACTACAGAGAGGTGTTTGAAACAAATAAAATATTTCTTTGATATCTCACACACATTTTGTTTTATTTACATATATTTAAAGATGGCAAGAGCTTAATGAAAGACCCTATATTTTTTTTTATTATAACTGTTGTATTTTTTAATAATTTTTTCATTTTTTTCTTTTAAAATATACTCAATATTGATATCCTTTCACAAAATACCGGATATTCTTTCAACGCAAGGGCAACCCTCTGTTTTAACGACTCCTATTTGTCATTTATTACTGCACTCTTGTTTCCTGCATTTTTGTGTTTTTAATGTCTTTTTTTTCTTCCTTTTATCAACTGCGTAATAAAATATTTCTTTATTAACGTTTTATAAAACGGCAGCCATTATTTATTTATGCATAAATTTTATATTTTTTCTTATTAATAAAATAATGCAATAAAAAATGTGTTAAATTATTGGTTTTATTATTTTCCAACAGGGATTTTAATAATAACAAAAAGGCAACAAAAATCATTATGTTTTTAACCCATACGGTTTAAAGCAGACGGAAAGAAAATACGGAAAACGAAAATAAAAGCATTTTTTTTAATATTTGTTCTCTTTTTTTACGCTCGTAACAACAACAAATATACGAAAATAATAAAAATAAATTGGCATTAAAAATATTATTCATAGATTTTATGCCAATACAATAACAACAACAATTACTTACATACTCATCTATGCATACATACATACATACATACATACATAAATAATAAGGTAAGTTTATGTATCCATATTTCTTGTTGTACATAATATACTTACTTGTCTAGGTATTACTGTGCATATCTTTTTTATTATTTATTACCTATTAAGTGATACTTATGATGATACATAAATTATGTTCAATTTTGTGGTAGAATTTTCTTCTGTGCTCTTTTTGTATGCTACTTACTCTCTTTGCTTTCTCACTGGTCGTGTAACGTTATTTCCTGTACGCTTTTCGCTTAGTGCTGACAAGAGAGCAGTAATGTTTTCATTGTGTTTTGTCTGTTATTTAAGAGAAATTATGGCTGTTGCTGTTTATTCTAAAGAGAATTGTTAAATGCATAAAACGGTAAATTAAATGGTTTTTTATGAATGGAGGAGAATTATTGTAAAGAAAAAAAGTATTCAATTCTTTCGTTCTTTTTAAAAGTAATTAAATTAAATCTGAGGGTTTTTTTTATTATCATTTAAAGATTTATGATAACCTAACTTTAATTTCGTAAATTATTGTGTTTTTAATTGATTTAAACCGCCATCGAGGCGGATTTAAAGGATCTCTCTATGGCTGTGTTAAGGCTGGTCTCATAAATTTTCTTTGTCCCATAGTCTTATAGGGTCATTAAAATTTTTATTTTAATTATCTAAACACACCTTTTTAATAATCCAGTTCATATTTCTTTAATACCTACAAAAGTAGTTTTCCTTTAATTTTCTTTTTTTTTCAAAGAAAATTGTCTTTGATCTTAAAGCGCTTTAGAATTTTGTTAAAAATTTTGTTTTTTTTTAATACACAAAAAACATTAAATTCCCAAACCATAGATTTTATAAAGGAACAGCTGTGTTTAGGCTAAACAATATTTCCGTTTTATTTTCATTACAACAACAACAATATGTATTGAAACGTAATTTTTTCCCGTACTTAATATACAAGTAGTTTTTTCACTTTTTCACACAAGTGCTTAATAACCCTTGAATGCCTTTCTACTGTTATTGTTGTTTTTCTTGTTAGATTTACTTGCTGTCATCTTCAATCACACACACACACTCGCGCACTTACCCACAATTATTAGGGAGAGAGAAGAGGTTTATTTTGTTTCTATTGTTTTCATTGGGATATGTTTTGTTTTGCTTCGTTTTTCTATTTTAAATTCTGTATTGAAGTGATTTAAAATACAAAATTGACAATTGGTTACGGTACTTTTGTATAGTTTTTGTTGTTGTTTACAAGTGTTTTCTTCTGCCTTGTTTTGTTGTTATTTTTAAATTCTCATAGTAGCCTAGGTTAACTGTATAGAAGAAGAGGAAACTTGTTTGAAACCTAACAAGAGTGGGAGTTTAAAAGAAATTTCAAATCAAAACAATAGGACACACACACTGTTGTATACAGCAAAAGATTTGTTACTTTATTTACTTTAAGTGCATTAAGACAGACGAGAGAGAGAGAGAGAGAGCGATACTAAAAGAGTGTGCATGTACTATAGAGAAAATGAGCACAAATGAGAACAAATTGCAAAAATAAACGATGTACGATGTTTATCGTAATACATAATGCCCTTTGTAGTATATTTTAACGATCGGAAAATCCCTTACTTGCGAGAAATAATAGGGATACCTTGATGCATTATAATACGAGCAATACAATGTTAGAATGCACAGGTCTGATGATATCTGTAACGTTTCTGCATACAGGATTACGGCCTAGCTTCTCACACCACTCATCTTGTATGCGTTAATTTTATACGTGAGTGGCGGGACCTACAGTTTAACGTCGACTCCGAACGACACATTTATTGAGAAACTTTTCATGGCAATTTTATTTAATTTCAGAGTTTTTGCCAGAAATCTGCTGAGAGGAAATCGCCGAAAAATACTTTTTGTATTTTGTTTTTGATGTCTCCCCTGAGATACGAACCCGGGCTTTACGTCTTATAAGCCAACACACTACCTACTAGAACTACGGCGACATTTATCCTGTAACGTTTCTAGCCTCACCAAATTTCTTTACGATCTTGCCAATTCCTTACACAAGGAAGGAAGGCTTTAATCACCCCGTGTTGCAGGAAATGCGACTACGTTAGAGTCACCATTTTTGTAGCTAATTTCAGTTATTTTTGCGCTATCTTTGCTATCGAAAATGGCAAACCTTTCACTAAATAAATGACATTGCAGATCAAGACTTGACAGACCGGTGGTGGTTTTAAAACCAGAAAGCCGCTTAAAACGTGTTTTTTCTACACAGAGTCATATGGATACTAAAGTATTCGCCTAATGGCAACCCTGATTTACATACTTTTATTAATTTTAACTTAAAAGCTAAAAACTTTTTAATCACTAACTCGCCCTATCTCTCATTAGGAAATGTATTGTTTAAATATGGATTTCCTCAAGAAATCTGCAGACTATTATTTGCATAAAAAAAAAGAAAAAAAACAAAGGAAAACATAAATCTGCATAAATTTGCAATCTCTTTGTCAATTGAAACACTGAAAATATTTTCCAAAGGCATGCATATGTACATATGTATGTATTTTCATTTTGCTTATTTTCCCAGCTTAGCTAAAAGAGAAATTCAATGATTAAGAAAAACATTGAAAGGCAGCATCGGGGGGTATAGATGTTTTCATTTGTACCCTACTTGTTGGTAGACCCTATAGATTTTTTTTATTATAAATTTCTGGTAGGTAAAGAAACAATTTTTAAAAATATTCGTTGTATTTTATACTTAAAAGAGCTAAAAACCAACCTTAGTGTTTCATTAATTCTTACCCAAACTGTATTTATGTATGTACATATGTGTAGTATATTTGCTCTCCGCCAATGCATTCATTTGATAATTTCTTTAAGTGTAAATCAAACAGACATGTAATTAGCAGAGACACATACGTATGTACATACATAAACATGCATAAAATTAATAATGAAAACATAAACAATATGTGTTACTTGCAATATTTTTATTTTTTAATTATAGCACGTAAAGGAAATTAAAAAAAAGAAAAAAATTAACGCAACAATAGCAACAGCAGCAGCAACTAATTATTGATTCAAACAAAATGCACACACAGTTGTATAATTAAAGTCACAGTAAGGCAGGCAGTTATAACTCCTCTTACTACACACTACTGCGCTATGTACATAAATACGTATGTGAGCTGCAATTATTTTCGTTTCATTTACAAAAATACAAACAAAAACAAAAAATCCATTCATTCACAATAATCACATACACAATCCCTTTGTAATGTTTATGTTGAGAAAATGATTTTGTATGTACGGTACCATACCATATGTTGCTTTGTGCATTGTTGTTGCTATTGTTATTGTATGTACTTTTTTTTGGTTTGTTTATAAAAACCATTGTTATGATATTTCTAACAATCTGCTAGTATGTGTGTGTGTGTGCATGTTTTCTTTTCTACGTAAAAAAATCATGTTTGTGAGAGTAAAGCAAATAAGACAAACAGACAGACAAAGTGAGAGAGAGATACTCATTACATTTAACATTACATCGGCAATTTGTTTTTCCATTTTCCCTCTCTCTCTCACTCACTCTTTATTTTTATTTTTATTTTTTTCTGTTACAAATTTTTGTTATTATTGTCTTGTAATTCCTGTTATACAATGTTATTTACAAATTGTATGTTGTTATTGTTATTATTATTATGCTGCTACTGTTACTGTTATATGTATGTACGTACATACTCTATATGTTGTTTACAATATTATGTGGAGTTGGAGCAGCCATAACAAAACCAACTACAACTACAGCAACAGTAACATGTTGTGTTATTACATTGGAGTAGTTGATGTTTATTGGAAAGTGTGTGTTGTTAGTGCACTAAGCACTGAGAAATGTAAACAAAATCAATACAAGTTTAACGGTTTTAGGATTTATATGTAAATAAATCAGTGTTGTCATCCTTTCAAGTTGAAAATTTATTGAAATCAGTTTAACTAGGCGATTATTTTGAAAAGTTTAAATAATTTTTTAAATTCTTATTATTATTGGGGAAAATTTAAGAAAATTTGATTGGATATTTTACTCAATAAATAAATAAAAAATAATATAAAATAAATTATATTAATCAAGAAAATTACGAGAATAGGTATAAACAGGACAAACAGGACAAGAGGCACCAAAATAGATATAAAGAAAAAATTAACAGGAACAAATCAGATTCTAGAAGTTGCCAAAACGAAATTAAATACATATAAATCGAATGAAAGGTGATGTTAGCATGTTGTAAATTTAAATAAATCGATTATTTAACTAAATAAATAATTAAAAACATATAAACGTAAAAAATCCTTCAATCTACAGGAAATATTTGTTTTTATAATGTGGAAACTTAACAACATCATATATGGTCATGCAAAATCTTAGATATATACATAGATCTCCCTATTGATTACTCGTTACATGAAATCACTATCAAATTTGGTTTTACAACCAAAATACTGGATAGATCTTTTTATGTGAAATCTTCTTAGAACTGATAAATCTAAAATTGTCCTTTGCGTTATCTGACTGAAGTAATAATTATAAAGACAGACAGTGTGTGACAATATGGAGGAAATTACATTCTTAGTGAACGATCTTCTACGATTAAACTAAGATATGCCTTTTAAGGTGGCTACCAATTTACCTAACCCAACATATTTTCGCAAAAAACAGTGTGAATAGTTGTTTAAGAATCTGATTTTCGAAATCGACGTTAAACATATGTATGTAGGTAGTGTGAGAAACTAGGTTTTAATACTTAGTAAGGGATTGTAATAACGAAGTAAGTGAGTAAATAATCTATTTTCGGATCTTGGGTGAACTTTTTTGACAATATTTACTACATCCCGCGTAGAAACATTTTTAAATCTTCTACATCGTGGCTTGATTTCATTACTCTTGGTGTATTCGGAATTTCTAATAATTGTTTGGCCATTTTGAAACATTTTTGTGAAATAATAAGTATTGTTCTCATATTTTTCTTTCTTTAATTCAAGAGTAAATTAACTTTCGCTGCATTTTGTCAAAACAAGTCTAATGATTTTCTAAATCATTTTGTGTTTTCACCTCCAATAATTAAAAGTGAAAAGAACGCTGTTAAAATATTAAAATTGATTTCAATTTCTGAAATATTTCTTAAATGAAAACAATTTTTGTTTTTTTAAATACTTTTGAGTGTTATTTTTCTGTTTTTCTTTTTTTTCACACAGTGAAGGTTTAAACATTGAAAACATTCAATATTTCTAGCCATTTCTGTGTGGCATTACCAGCTAAACTGACCTCTAATTTTAATAGTAAATGACTTAAAAGAGAAGAATAAGCAGCAATAGTGGAAACAAAATATCAGTCATTGTTGTAATTTTCACACTGTAAAGCGTTCATTAAACTTTCTAAACCTTAAATGAACAAACAAATCATCGCTGGCATAAGAGAAAAAAAAGAAAAAATAACAAAAATTAAAGAAACCATGTTTAAAGAAAACGAACGAACGAAAAGAAAACCAACATTTTACAGAGATTTGCAAAAATTTAATTCAATTTAAAAGAAAGTTTTTTTTTTTTTGTTTTTTAATTTTCGTTGATCTATTTAAAGCATAAAAATACACGAAAACGCTAAAAATTAATTTTACACAAAATATTTACACTTAAATAGAGTTTAAAACCGTTTAAAAATTGTTTAAAAAGTTTCAACTGAACTGAGGTTAATGTGTTTTACAATTCTAAAATGAAAGTTTCAACAAATTACAACTTTTCTGATTTAACTTTATTTCACTTTTATTGTTTAAATTTAACTATGTTAACAACACTGTTTATAATATCAAAAATTATAGAATAAAAGGTATCAGCAGGAGCACGCCCAGCTACACAATAGAAACACTTTGCGTGACGTCATTTCTCACAGATGTGCAGAGAATTTAAATTCATTCACTATGATGTCGTTAGTCCTGTAAGCATTATTTTAATCATGCAAACAGAGAGAGATAGAATATGATTCTCTATCTATTATCTCATCAGACGCTAAAAGGATTTCCCTAAAAACCTTTTAATTTCATGCGTTTGACAGGCATTGTAACATTTGTACGATAATCTTAATAGAACAAAGAGAGAGAAAGAGTATGTGATTGAGATTATAAATATCTGTGTTAATTGTTTTTGTTTGAATTAAAGCGTTTCTTTTTCAAATTTCATTCTCTTTGAATTTTCATATCCTAAAATGTTTTCATTCTATGCTATTTGCATTGCTTAGTACACTAATACATGCATACATCCATATACGTGTGCATTTGAAAGTCAATTTTATAAGGAGAATTAATGCGAGAAGTAGCAAAGGTTAGTTAAGGAGTGTTGGAATTTAAACAATTAATACACACACGTAATTCTGACGTTTACCAACACTAAATTGTTTAACTGTTACAATGTTACAAGGAGAACGATAGCCTCCTCATGTGTATAGCAATGGCGTTCTTTATATACTTGTTGGCACGTTTTGTTTTTTCCCTAAGTTTGTGAGAGATCAAAAACAAGTGTTGCCATTAAGTGATTTTCCGTAGTGTAAAAAATATTGCCTTAATTTTAAGGATTATTATTTTGTAATGCATTTTAATGAATTAAAGTTTTAAAATGAAAAGTAAATAAAAATATAAAAATTTGGAAAGGTTTAAATGACATTAAAATAAAACAAAAATGTATTAAATTTCAGCGTTTTCTTTAAGGGGAACTAATTCATTTAAAGATTTCAAAATTTTCTCATTACAAAACCACAAACAAATCTCCGATCATTATTCGATGTCGTAGGAAAAAAAATTAAAGCCAAAAATGACATAAAAACTTAAATTAAATAAATTGTTAATCTCATTATCAACATTTTAACAACTTTCCATTGATGGATCTCTCTGTACATAGTTAAAACGTCTGACAATTGCTGCTACGCTGGCCAATTGTAGCCATTTAACATTGTGGCTTGCACTTACAAAACATAGGTACATACATATAAAAATAAAAGACAACAAAAGTTTATTGCAGCCATATCAAATATCTTTAAGAAAAAAAGAAAAAAAAAAAAACACCAAATAAAGAGTGAAATGTAAACGACATGAAATGGAATTGCTCAAAGAAAATGGAAAGTAATTGGGTTTTATTTTTATATTTATAGCTTAACAAATAAGAAAAGGTACATATATTTAAATAAAATACTTTTGTTTTTAAATTATAATAAGAAATAAACAAACGAACAAAAACCAACCAAAAAAAAAAATAAAATATTTGAAAAAAAATCTACGGTTTTAATCAAATCTGTTAATATGTCCGATACTTTTTGTTAAACACTGTAAACGAAGTAACTGTTTAAACAGCATACATATATAGAATTAGATTTGAATATGTACATGTAAATACAAAGTATGTAAGAATGGGTGTGTAGGAATTAGTGACATACTACGTATGTATGTATGTATGTATGTATGTATGTATGTATGTATGTGCATTAGTATTAGTGTATAAATATTTATTTTTATTTTAAAAATTAAACGGTATATTTGGCAAAAAGGAGTTTTTCTCCTTTCTTCCCTTTTCGCCATAATTCTATGTTTTCTTTACACGTATATACACACACATGCACATACACATAGAATAACACTCTCTATATACCACTCATATTTGAACTTTTTTTATACAGTAAATAAAAATGCATACACACACACCCACACCCACCCCCTCACCTACCGATGACACTTTTTAAAGTAAACGGGGAGAGCAGCGTTAACAGCGAAAAAGAAAAAAAAAAGAACAGAATTTATGTATTTAACCAGCAAGAACAACTTGTACAACAAAAAATTCATTTATTATGAAGTGGGTGCTGTTGTATACTACACATACATACATACATATGTATGTGCATATACACATACATACACAATACATAGTATAAAGAACAAGACCGTTTATGTAGGTCAAATATTATATGGTTAAACACTAGCAACAACAACAACATCGGCAGCATCCCATTTAAAAAGAAAAAAACATCAGCAACAACAATAACAACGACAACCATATGTATTATGTATGTATGTGACAACAAAGTTTTTTTACAAGCATTAGGCTAAAAAGAGTCAAAAGAAAAAGATCGTTTTTTTGTTTGTTTGTGTTGTGTGTGTGTTCCCTTTTTTTAATTTATGAGTGTTTCTTTTATTTACTTGCTTGCCTGCCTGCCTGCCTGCCTGTTTACATTTATTTCTCTTCTGTAACTACAAAAATATGAAAAAGAGATTTACAATGTTTATAAATTTTTAATATGTTTATATGTACATATGTATGTATAGGTATTAAGCTTTTGTTTGTGTGTTTGTGTTCATATACAATATACATATGTGTTGAAAACTAAAGAAAAAACCTTTTTCAATGAAGGAGTTTTTATGAACTGTAGTATGTGTATGTGTGCTTTATTTTTTTTTTTTGCTCTCAACAGCTGTTGCATTTGGGTTATTTGAATGTATAACAAGGAGTTACTCTTTTCTCTCTCTCTCTCTCACACACGCACACACACACACACACATTTATACGCTGTCTTAAAGGAATAGAGAGAGGAAGAGAGTAAATTAGAGTTAAATTAACAGAGAGAGAGAGAGAGAGAGAGAGAAGTGTTAAACAAAGTAATGAAATTTTGCATTTTATTTGAATTTTTAAAACATGGTTCTTATTAAAGAAATTAAAGGTAGAATTAGCCGAACGTTCACGAAACCTAATGGAACCTCAACGTTCGTTTACATCATACGAGAATAATGCAAATGTTTAACGAAATTATATTCCGGTTGGGTAATCGTTCTTATTGCCTATCACATGCTAAAAACGAACGTATGTTTAGGGAACGTTCGGCTAATTCTAGCATAAGACTTTGTATTAAATTAAAATAAATATCAGGTTCTTGGTGTCCTACGATGGAGGGAATTTGGCTGTGGAATGGTTGCTCCGACATTCTGAACGCCTTTTCTCCGCTGACCCATTTACTCTGGCGGAGATGAAGTTGAATGGAAGCACTGGTGCTCGATATTTTTGTTAGGATATCGGCCTGGAATCTCATTATAGACTGGTTTTGCTTTAGTGACTGGAGTTTCCGTGTCAATCAAGCAGTCCTGAGGGTAATAAGATATGTTTTGGATAAGTTACGAATGTTTTGTGAGGAGTCCATGGGAGTTTTTGAATCGGATAGAATCAGTATCTGTTGGATTACATGGCATAGTTATATTACTGGGAACAAGAAGGCTGATGTAATTGATAAATTTGGTTCTAACTCGATTGGAAGGATCTAGCCTTCCTTCCTTCAATGAAGGATCTGCTTCTTATAATGCCTTGCATTGTAACGAATTTTTCCTGACCTTGATGGAGATAGGATTGGTATCAGCTAAGTCGCGAGCGGTTCGTGATTGTAAGGACTACATGTGAGCCTTTGAACCGATCATGTAGGTTTCTGTTCCGGAGTATCGGATCGTTCTTGGGAACGAAAACGTTCGCACTTGATTAGGGATATGGTTGGTTGGTTCTAATCTTCGAAAAAATGCTGGGTTCCGAAGACAGGGCAGAAGGAGGAGGAGGATTAATCGTAGTGCTACGAACCTACACCATTTGGACTAGAAGGCAGAACTGGCACGCTGCTGTGATTTAATGAGCCAAACGTGTGACTGCGGATTGCGTTCTTTACGTAACATTGTGATGTAGGTCGCTGAAGGACAGAGCTTTGATAGATTTCTGCAGAATATGTCAAGATAAGTAGGAATTGGAGAGACGATGGAGCATCTCTTCTGTGACTTTCTGAATAAGGAGAATAAGGAGTGTTCATTCTGTCTGCTTTTTTTTCGCTGTTCCTTCAATATACACTGCTGTTTAATAAAATAGAAGGAGTATATGTAAAAAAGTAACTGCACTTTGTTTACTGGCCTCTTATGAATATAATTCCGATACATTTCAAAAATTTGAAGCGTGAATCTTCTTTAATTAATTGCAAGATGTTGATCGTGGTGAATCTATTTTATTGAACAGCAGTGTACGTATGTATCTATCATGTTTCTTTTTCTTTATTCCTTTACTTCTTTCCACCTCACATATGTACCTTATTTTATTTTATTGTTTTGACTCCTCTGACTTATTTTTTTTTAATATTTTAATAAATATTTATTTAAAACAGAAATAATAATAATAATCCCACTTTTCTTTATCGTAAATAAAATGTGCATTTGCGCCTCTCTTTTTTTTTGTTGTTGTTTATCAACAGTTGAAGAAAGCCCCATAAAAACTGTTATCAGGATAAAGTTTACTTTTGTAACGTTTTAATCTTTCATTTTAATTGCAAAAAAAGCAAAAAAAAGAGACCAAAACAAATATTTAATGAAGCATTTATAGCGTATTTACGTTTGCAATGAAATGAAAATGAAAAATAATCACAAATAAATACTGGAGTGGTAAAGAAGTTATTATTCGCTTGACAAATACATACAGGATAACGTTAATGAATCACTAATTAAACTAGGGCTACGCGATTTGTCTGTGAAAGGCCAAGGGGACTTCAAGAATATTTGTAAGAGTTCTACAGAGATTGAAACAAATGATAATCTAAAGATGTATGGTCTTGACGATGCGACGGATGCCTCGAAAGCTGTCTCGGTTTATGTCGGTATATGATGTTTAGTCTGGCGTTCTTTCGACCAATTTTGGTCGTTGGATGCCACGAAAGTTATTCAACTCAGCTGCCTCGGTTTCTGTTGGCTCATCAAAGATGATGTGTGGTCTGGGTGTTGTCATGATGGTCATTTTAATTGCTTTTCGTTAATTGTGAATGTTATACATGATCCTATAAGCTTAACCAGTTTGTAGAGTATTCAAACCCACTTGACTCGGAAGGTTTTGCCATTCTTGGTGTCAATTCTGACTTTATCACCATCTGCCAAGTGTTTCTTTGCTTCGTTTAATGATTCTTTCCATACATTATTGTAGTACGTCATGCAGTTTTCACTGTCGCCCTTAAACATTCGTTTCTGAAATGTTTACAATTTCGTTACGTTTTAGCCGTGGATTGTAAATGAAAATTTCTTCTCTTAAATGTTTTATCACCCAAACTTTTCAGCTTTTTTTCAAATGGTTTATAACTGCTTAGTGTTAGATATCTAGCCTTCTTGCAATGTTTCCACAAAAGTAGCGGAAACGCTTTTTAAATATTTACCGGGACTTTATTGACATTATAAGTCGCCGTGGTCTAGTAGGTAGTGTGTTGGCTTATTAGACGAAAGGTCCGAGTTCAAATCCCAGGTCAGACATCAAAACGAAAAATATGAAAATATTTCTTCGGCGACTTCCTCTCAGCAGATTTCTGGCAAAAACTCGGAGAGTAAATAAACCTGCCATTAAAAGCTTTTCAAAAAATCTGTCGTTCGGAGTCGGCGTTAAACTGTATGTCCCGCCACTCATGTATAAAATTAACGCACACAACATGAGTGTTGTTGAGAAGCTAGGCCGTAATCCTGACTGAAGGGTGGTAATGGCCAATTATGTATGTATGTATGTATGTATGTTATTGACATTTTAGTGATATGTTAACCAGAGCGATGTGCTAGCAGCATTTGTGCTGTTTCTAATTACAGCATAAGAAGTAATCGAAATAGGAGGAGATCTGACGTCACGCTACCCAGGAATAAATTGAGGTTGTAAATCGGTATTTTGACAGGACTTTGTGGGTTTAGGCTGTAGTTATTTAGAATGTAGGGGTTGTCTTGAGCCCAACAACATGTAAATTCTGAAACGATGAGAATGAATCATTGGCACATACATTTTTGGAGCCTGTGGGACATTAGTTAATCCAGAGGAAGAAACACTGGTATGCATATTAAGTGTTAGGCAGGAAATTGTTACTGTTGACATCGAACCCTGTGCACCCAGTGCAATTAATATTGCCCGAGATATTACATTTGCAAGCCATTAGTAGCTAATTTGTTACTGTATCTCGAACACTAAATATTTTCTAAAAAAAATTTTAAAAACTTTGAAATCTTCAATGTTTTTTCAATAAAACAAAAGTTAAAGTCTTAAAAATTAAGTTTGAAAATCTTTTCGAATAAGTTTATCAAATACACACACATACACGCGCATACATATACACTCACAGTAGTCCCTTGGAAAGATAGAATTTCATTTCGAACGATGTAACGAAAGAAAAACGAAAATTAATAATTAAAAATTTATTCTCCAAATTAGACACAAACAGAAACAGAAACAGCAACAGAAATAAAAAGAAAAAGAAAAACGAAAATAAAATAAAACTTTTGAGAATATTTAACAATAAAAGACATATCATTGCTATTCCCATATGAACTGTGTACTGTAGTGCTAGTGCTGTTGCTGCTGCTGCTGCTGTTGTTGTTCTTGGAATACTTAATGCCAATAATAAGAAACAACGACGAGCAACAACGATTCCCTGTTGAAATATTAAGGGAGGCAATACAAATTTATCTGCTGTAAACATAACTAAACAGATACACTTACACTTACACATACACACACTCGCACTGGTACATACGTACCCATACATAGGAGAATACAGTAAATTACATAAGGAGCTTATGTACTTAAATAATTCCTGTACTTACATATGTATGTATGTATACACACGGGGTAGGGTGTATGTTGTGTTATAAATTAAAAAAATAAATCAAATGCAGGAAAAAGTACTATTTAAAAAAGTACGTTTTAAAAAATTTGAAAGCATTGTCACCTCACATGGAAGTGATCTAAACTGGGCACCGAGATCGTGGTATTTGACCCCTTTCTATTTGAACCCATACTATTTGAAAAAGTACTTTTTAAAAAAGTACTTTTTAAAAAGGCTGAATTTGATCGATGGCATGGGTTATGTTGACTTTGAAGATCGATATGGTTTGTGGCTTATTCGACTACACTTGCGACTTATGAAGATTCCACAAGAATACTTCGAATGGGGTCAAATAGCACGATCTCGGTGCCCAATTTATGTCATTTCCATGTGAGATGACAATGCTTTCAAATTGCTCGTGCATGAGCTGTGTGGCACTTAGTGCCGGTTCTATTGAAAGCACATTTCGTTGGCGTCCAGATCTTCTAATTCAGGTCAATGAATTTGATAATCATCGACCTACACTGCTCGTCGTTGGCAGTGATGGCCTGATCAATGTTATTCCCAAAGATATGTGGACTATTGAAGCCGGCAACCCACGCCAGACACGGACTTTTTTTGGGATGCATTGGACGTTTTTCGATTGGTATTGCCTTAACAAATTGGAGAATTTTGTTTGTTTACTTAACCACTCCTTTATAAATGGGCCACATTGCTGTAGATAATGTAGGATCAGTTGCCAGTGAAAAGTAGGAACAGTTCCCAACTACTCCAGAGGCTATTCAGCGCACACATGACGTTGTCTATTGTCTTGTACCTTCAGTAATTGGGTTATTTTGGATTTTGAACGGATGCAGGCCGTTGTCTCTGCTGGATTACCCGATAAAAAAGTACTTTTTAGATTTTTTTTTCAAAAAAAGAATATTTAAAAGGTACCATAAAAAGTAGGACCTAAAATTATTATTATCAAAAAGTACTTCGTTTGGTACCCGGCAAAAAAGTACTTTTTAGATTCCCTTTATTTAAAAAAAAAAAATAACTAAAATTATTATTACCAAAAACTCTTTCTTTTGGTACTTTTTGAATATTTTTTTTTAAATTATTAAAACTTTTGTAAAAAGTACGTTTTGTAAAAATGTACGTTTGGCAAAAAAATATTTTTCGTATAAAAGTATTTCTAGTGGAAAGAAAAGTACTTCGTGTAAGAAAAAGTGTCTTTTTAAAAAAGTACATTTTGTGAAAAAGTATGTTTTATGAAAAAGGATGTTTTTTGAAAAGAAAAGTACTTCTTGTAAAAAAAACTGATTTTGTTTAAAAAGTACGTTTTGTGAAAAAAGTACTTTTTTTTACTAAAAAGTTTTGATTTGTGTCAAAAAGAAAGTACAAAGCAAATATTTGTTTACATAATAGTGGAGAAAGAATATTTTTTTTCTGTAAAAATGCTAAAGAAAAATAATTTTTGGTAGCACAAAAAGTACCAAAAGCTGTTACGACATTTTCTCTTGCGACTAAACCTTTGTGTAACAAACTTTTTTCTTTTGTTTTTTTTCTTCTACTACTTTTCTACCACTGTGGTGCACCACAGGGAAATTGTGCAGATGCTGAAAAGAAATTGAAGAAATAGAAAGAAAACAGTGAAAAAAGAAGTGAGAAAAAAAAAACAACAACGACGATAACGAAAGTATTTTCAATTTTGTAACATGATATGCACGCTGTACGCTGTTGTTACTTTTTTAAGTGAGGGTGCATGTCATCTTAAGAAATGAAACAACAATAAAAACCAAAAAAACAATGCACTTTCAAAGTTACTCTTGAGTTATTGTGTTTAAACTCGAAGTAAAAAAAAAAGTTCAAGTGCTTGATGTTGATGTATCTGTTGTTACATTTTGAAAATCAATTTTTTTTATTCGTATTTTTTTTTATTAATTTTTTTATTTTCGTATTTTTTTTTTAATTGCCACGAAAACAACGTATCAATCAATATTCGTTTCACATTCGTTGTTGTTTTTTTTCTCGAAAATATTTTCAAGACTTGTTTGGTAATGTCGTGTTGGGGGTTTTTTTTGTTTCAATTAAAGTGTAACAGCAAACAACAAACCCCATAACAAATTTCATTTTTATTTTTGTTTTTTTTTATTTTTTTCGTTTAGATTTTAATTATTATAACAAAATATTTTTGTTAAAAATACATTTAATTATTAATAATTGTTTATTTATTTAATTATTTAATTGTTGTTTTTTTTTATTCATTTACAGGTACATACATGAAACTATTTGAAACCAATCGTAACCACCATTAATTATTAAATTTTGAGTCACTTTTTTTTGTACTCCTCGTAAGTATATCTTTTTCTTCTTCTTCTTCTATAATTTATTATATGCCGTTATAGTAAGTTTTTCCATTATCAGTTTCATTTTAATTTTCACTTTTCTTTTAGTTTTTTTATTGTATATTGCTTTACCGCCACTCTTTAAGCCTTTTGGTAAAGTTTTTGGCAAACAAAAAAAAAAAAAAACAATTTATTGTACGAGTAACCAACCAAACTTGTTTTTTTTATAAATTCAAAATAAAATTGAAAAAATGAATAGAAAAAACAAAATGTAAATATGTTTTCATAGACGTTGTGGTTTTCTTAAACGTGTATCATTTGCGAAAAATTGCATCTCACTCTCTCCCCACCCACCTCAACTAAAAGCAAATTGCATTTCATTGCATTACAATTTCCAAACGCACATTATAATGTCCCAGGTTTTTTTGACTGCCTACTTACAATAACTAAGGAAAGAAGGGAAGTTATCCCTTGAGGATAATTTTGGATTGAAATAATTTCCTTGATTAGTTCTAATCTGCCATCTTTAGGGCCTTTACTTACTTACTTACTTAATTGACCATTACAAGACTTTAGTCAGAATTACAATCTAGCTTCTCACACCACCCATGTTTAGTGTGTGTTAATTTTTATCGATAAGTGGCATGGGAACAACAGTTTAACTTCGACTCGTAATAAAAGGTTTTTGAGAAACTTTTCACTGGCAATTTCATTTACTCTGTGAGCCTTTGTCAGACGACAGCTAATCTCTAATGTGCAATTAACAACACAGGAGGTAGGACATGAGGATGGGCCGTTAGATCTTTAGACCCTTTTCGGGCACATTAGTAGGGCTGTTCTTCCAAGAAAAATGATTTTATAAATTACTAGCAGTACACTGCGCGCGTTGCTGCGGCGTCAACTAAAATAAATCTGAAGGAAAGACATTACACAAATATGCAATTAATTTTGAATCATTTTATTGATTTCGTTTCCAGTTACCCAGATGATTCAAACGAACGGGCCTGAGTAGTACGCATTCGATCAGTTTCTAATCTCACTTCTCGTTGTTTAAATGATTCATGCGTACGGGTCTCAGCGGCATGTAATCGAAGATTTTCCAGTCTCAATGCTGATTGCTCGTCTGATTCTGAGGCCCGTAATGTTCTTTTCTGCGGTGCCTGAGGTGTATGTCAACCAATTGCTTGTCATTCATTTTGAATAATCTTCAGTATCCCCATCTATCGGAAATTAATCGGACCAATTTAGAAACTCGTCGACTCATGCGCAACAGCTTTGCTAAAGATCATAGCATGATCAAATGCATAGTTAACGATTTAAATCATTTAAAGTAATTTTCAATGGCGCCATCTGTCGGAAATTGGTCATACCAACTTAAAAACCTTCGTCGGCTATTGCGCAACAACTTTGCTAAAGATCATAGCATGATCAAATGCATAGTTAACGATTTAAATAATTTAAAGTAATTTTCAGTGGCGCCACCTGTCGGAAATTGGTCATACCAACTTAGAAACCTTCGTTCGATATCGACTCTACGAACTTACCCACTAAATTTTATTCGTCTACGATCAATATGTACCTAAATATTCAATTTTAACGATTTGCCACGCCCTCTTAACATATAGGGATATGAAAAATAGATTTTGTCGGATTCTCAGACCTACCCGATATACACACAAAATTTCATGAAAATCGGTCTATCCATTGCGGAGGAGTTTAACCACTAACACCGTGACACGAGAATTTTATATATTAGATGGAATTAGTGGAAAAGTTCTTTCTCTAGTGGGGCTTTATTAGCTTGGATATCATCTCGATAGCTTACATTTGCTGGGAATAATGAAAGCTCTCTCTCCAGCTGGTTACATTTTGTGAAATTGTGTTGCCCGTTGCTGTTTCAACCTGTATTAATTGTATCCGGCAGAAATCAGGTCTGTTCCTATAAACTTGATTAGAAGAGCCAGAAACTTCTTCTGTATTTAAACGTGACTTTCGATATTTTCTTGTCTTCTTTTGGAGGAATATTTCAGTGGTATGGCATCCGCAAACAATTTTGATCTGTCTGTTCTTTGTACATGGTCCCTATAGGAGCAACCAACTCTAAGGTTGAACGCAAATCGAAGAGAAAACATATGCAACTGGTTTCATACATACAGACATACATAATTGGCCATTACAACCCTTCAGTCAGGATTACGGCCTAGCTTCTCAACACCACTCATGTTGTGTGCGTTAATTTTATACTTGAGTGGCGGGACCGACAGTTTAACGTCGACTCCGAACGACAGATTTTGAGAAACTTTTTCTCATGGCAGGTTTATTTACTCTCAGAGTTTTTGCCGGAAATCTGCTGAGAGGAATTCGCCGAAGAAATATTTTTTTTTCTTATTTCGTTTTGATGCCTGGCCTGGGTTCGATCCCGGCCTATACGTCTAATAAGCGAACACACTTCCTACTAGACTACGGCGTGGTTCCACTGTCGGCATATTTTCAGGCTTAGAAATACAACATTTTCAAATATCGTAATTAGCGTACCTTCCCCTTCTTTAAAAATTGTGTTTTTTCATCACTTTATGAATTTTTCTTAAATTTTGAAAAAAAACGGTTTTAAGCCAAAATTTTGCAAACAAAAATTGGGCTTTTTTGGTCATATAACTTTAGACCAAAGACTCTTAACAACACATGTTAATCTTAAACTACGATATTTTGGGTTTTTGTTGTTTTTTTTTTGTATCATTTTCAACATCGTTGTTGTATTTTTGTATCATTTTCAACATCTGTCTGCATATGAATGTGTCACACATTTGTATTGCACAGTCAGTTAGACCGTTAATGGATATGTGGTCAAATTGGCCAAATCCAAAACCATTTGTAAGTCAGACTTACAACAACAATTTAATTAAAGACTCTTTTTTTTTGTTGCCACATTACACGCCCATACATATTTCTTCCGTAAAAGGATAACAGAAACATTTTTAAAATGGTAAAAAAAGCATGGACTGGCTACACGTGGTGGACATACATATTATCGCATTAACTGCAATGAAGTAATGATTTTGAAATAAACAAATTGTAGTCGTATTTCATCGTAATTTTCTGAAAAAATTGATCTGCTAGTGTAGGGTGGTGCATCGTTATAGAAATTACACTTCATTGGCTGTCGCAGTATCAAGACTGATTTGAGTTTGCGTCATGATTATAATAAAAATGTAAACTGTATGTGGGTATTCCTTTTGAATTTTAGTTTTCCTTTTTGACGTTGCTCTCAAACAATGCGCAAACAATCACAAAACTATCAAGTCAAGTAGTCCTTTTAATACAAAATTTTATCTTTCTAATGCCACCTGACATGCTAGGCATGCATCGCCCCTGCACAGCCCCCATTAAATGATTTTTGTTTTTATCGTTCATTTTAATTTAAAAAATTCATAAATTCGTATTGCCAGCAAAAGTGTTCATTGACTGGCATTCTGTACTCAGGCTTGAGTAACAGAACGAACTAATTTACGCCGTTATTAAGTATGTATCAACATTGCACACACAATGCAACCATAAGGTGATGTGATATGATATCAAATCACTACACAACACTCACACGCACATACACACATTTATAATTAAACTCACATTCACATAAACGTACTTAATTAGTGCATGGGGATGTATGTATGCGTGCATTGCTGTCGTTTAATAGTTCGTTCATCTGTATACGAGCCGACCATGATTATTGCAACTGTGTATCGTTTACGATGCGTTGCTCACTCTCTCTCTCTCTCTCTTCCTCTTCAAGTGTATTTCTATATCTCCGTTAGTTTTGTAATTCGATCTGCAGCTATAAATTTCATAAGATTTCTTTTATTTTTTTATTTATCGTCACTGTTCTTGTTTCGGCATTTGTTTTAGCACATATTTTTCTACAACAACAACACTATAATGGTATAGCATTAGGACGTTAAGCAAAATAAAATTTTGTTTTGGAATTTTGTTTTTAATTTCGGAAAATCTTCTCTTGCTGAAGCTTCAAGAGGTGGATGCCAAGCCAAACAAAAAAAATTGTTTATTCAAACGTTAAGACAAACAATAGAAACTTAACAATAACAATAACAACAACAAAAAGAAAATACATCATCATTATCAACAACAACGTCCTTCACCTCATCCGTTAGTCGTTTTTGTTGTTTTTTTTGTTTTTGTTAATTTCATTCAACATTTGTTTGTTTATTTTTTTGTATGTATGTATTGCCCTCTCTCTCTGCTCGTTTAGGTGATCATTTTATACTCTTCAACTTGTATGCACATGTGCGTTTGTATATGTTTAAGTAAACAACACATGGCAAGAAACATTATTGCTGCTACACTGAGCTTGCAGCATCACACTTTTAACATGAGCAGTTATGAGCATGAAATTTAGCTGTGTTGTATACACCACAGATGTTTTCTTTTAAAGAATTTGAACCAAAAATTGTTGCAGATTATGTATTTGTTTTTATATGAATATACATATGTTAATGTTGTTGTTACTAATAATTGTATAGGAATTTCTAAAAAAAACACTCGCCAGAGACTATCAATTGATGGTAAATGTCAAAAATCCTTAAAATTATTGACTCGGAATATCATTCTGTAGCAAGTTTCTTACGCTTTTTTCATCTCTTTCACTTGATCAGCGTCAATTTCACATGCTTAATGGATAGCATATCCATTAATTTTGCTATAGCAAATTATTTATTTATTTAATTATTTTTCGATAAAAAAATCGCCATTAGAACAATTTACAAATTCTATAGAAATCTATTTATTAACAAACAATTGCAATATAACATTTTTCGATAACAAAAAATTATTCCCCTAGAGAAGTTATTGCGTTTGTTATCTTTAATCAATTTCACCCAAAAAATGGTATGCATCATTATCGAATATTTTCTTTCTAGAATAACTTGTTATCGGAAAGTTTTTTATGTAGGAGAATTGGTTATCGAACATTTTATACGTTGATAAAATTGTTATAAAAAATATTTTGTAGATACATATTAATTTTTTATCGAAAGTTTTCTATATTGATAAATTTGTTATTGAACGTTTTCTATATCGATAAATTTGTTATAGAAATTTTATAAATAAATTTGTTATCGAAATTTTCTATATAAATAAAACTGTTATCGATAGTTTCTATATAGATAAATTTGTTATCGAAAGTTTCTATATAGATACATTTTTTATTGATAGTTTCTATATAGATACATTTGTTATCGATAGTTTCTATATAGATACATTTGTTATCGATAGTTTCTATATAGATAAATTTGTTATCGATGGTTTCTATATAGGTAAATTTGTTATCGAAATTTTTTATATAAAGAAATTTATTATCGGAACTTCCTAGTAGTTTTTTTTTTATCAAAATTTTCTATAAAGATAAATTTTTTGTCAATAATTTCTATATAGATACATTTGTTATCGAAATTTTCTATACATATACATTTGTTATTGAAATTTTCTATATAAATAAGACTGTTATCGATAGTTCCCATATAGATAAATTTGTTATCGATAATTTCTATATAGATAAATTTGTTATCGAAATTTTTTATATAGAGAAATTTATTATCGAAACTTCCTAGTAGTTAAGTTTCTATCGAAATTTTCTATAAAAATAAATTTTTTGTCGATTATTTCTATATAGATAAATTTGTTATCGATAGTTTCAGTATAGATAAATTTGTTATCGAAATTTTGTATACGTATAAATTTGTTATTGAAATTTTCTATATAGATAAATTTGTTATCGATAGTTTCTATATAGATAAATTTGTTATCGAAATTTTTTATATAGATACATTATTTATAAAAATTTTCTATATAGATACATTTGTTATCGAAATTTTCTATATAAACAAAACTGTTATCGATAGTTTCTAGATAGATAGATAAATTTATTATCGAAAATTTATTGTCTAAATGATTTATTATTGGTTATATAGTATAGTATCCAAAAAAATTTGTTATCGAAAAATATCTTTTTCTACTATCGAAAATATTCTATCTAGCAAAATTGTTGTCGAAAATTATCTATTTCGATATTATTAACCACCAGTAACAGTTGGACAGAAAAGTATTAAATCCATATAGTTTAAGTTAACCCTAACCTTTAAAATAAGTCGACCAAATGTCGCAGTTATCGAACAGTGAGTGGGCCGGATCTAAAGAATACCTCAATTGGACAATATGTCCTACTCTATTCTTATATTTATTTATACACATATTATTTTAACGGTAGTTTTCTGTATTAATTTTCTTTAGTCAGTTTGTCATTTGATAGTTTCTCACTCTCTCTCCCTCTCTCTCTCTCTAGTTTCTCCCTTTAGGTTTCATTAAAACATTTCAAAAATATGACTCCTCACAACATTGTTTAGGTAAACCGTTAGAGAGAAAGACGAACACATGTGACACGATGTAAAATTTACATTTTAAAATTTAAATATTGTTCATACGAGATGATGTTGTTGTTGTTTTCATTTGATTTATTTTTAAATCGTTGTTGTTTTTGTTGCGAATTGTGTATGCAATCACGGCGATGTGTTTGTGTTTGTTCGTATTATGGATTTCAATATGAAAATGAGCATGAATGTGATGAGTATGAGAACGATGGATGTAATGGAAGGAAGCTAAATAAACGGTGTGATGTTGTATGTTAGAGGCATACATACATACATACATCCATACATACAATTCATGGATGGTTGACTGACTTGATTCATAAAGTTTTTTTTCGTTTTTAATGGAAAATACAATTTGAAAGTGTCATCATTAGTGTTGTTTTAAAAAGTTTTTCTTTTTTTCTGTTTTTTCCTTTGCTGCTATTGTATTACATACTATACCCCCCTGCACATACATATATACATATAAAGTTTTATAATGATTGTGATAATGATATGGAAAAAGTTTTACATTTTATTCCTTTTTCTTTTTTGATTTGAAATTCTTTGTATAGAGTATAAGTATGTGTGTATGTGTATGATGAATGTTGGCCATGATGAGATGATGCGGTCAATCGAGTTGAAGTCATGTGTTGTTGTGCTGTGATCTGATTATGATTTGATGATGACAATAAAGCGACACTTGATGATCATAATCAATGGTCAACTCACTCATTCCATTGAGTTTTATAACCTTTTTTTTCTATTTTTTTTTTCGTTTTGCTTTTGTTTTTGTTTTTGTTACAATGAAACCTTTCATTGTCTGTACTTTTTTTTATTTGTTTTTAATTGTTAAAATTTTTACATTAAAATGTGATGTGAAAGTTGTTTAGAGCATTACATACATACACACGATTACGTTTTAATTAGAAATTTTTATTTGTTTTATAAAAACAAAAAACGTGAAATAATTACAAAAAAAAAAAAAAATATTAAAACATTAATATGGACTCGTTTGTGAATATAAAAATAATGATACATTTTTTAAAGGTTTCAAGTTCATCAAATATTTGATGAAATTTTTGTTAAGATTTTCTTTCAAATCAAAATGCTTAGCACTTATCCCTAGTTTGTATTATTTGGAATTCAAATCAGTGAAAATGTTGTTGAAAATGCTGCTGAAATTATTTAAATTGCTTAGTAAGAACCTCTAGTTGAATTTCATATGAAAAAAAAAACATCTTTATTTCGCTACATTTCTTAGCAACATGTTGCTGGAAGCGTTTTTAAATATTTCTCTAAGAAAAAAATTTGTTTTTTTTTTTCTTGAAATGCCAAAAATAAATTGTTTTTAATAAATAATTTCCCAATTTTAATGGAATTTTTATCATTCAATCTTCATCTCTCATATTTTCATAACGTTCCTATAATTTTCGATTCACCTCAGCTACATACATACATATAATAATAATACAGCGGCAGGGTATAATTTCTTGATTTGAAAATCATATAACACTTGTTGTCAATCTAGTGATTGGCAATATATATTTTAAAAATTTTTATAATATTGTATTACGGTAGATGGATGCCAAAATCAGATGTAAAAAACAGCTTAAATTGAGCCAAAAGATTTTGGTGATAATTTAAATGCAACAAAAAAAAAAAAAACAGAGGAAAACGATATTTAACAATGCTAGAAATAAACAAAAAAAAAAAAAAACTTTAAATCATGTACAAAATACAATACAATTTAAAATGTTTGAAAAAAAAAAATATATAAAAATAGTAGTTGCAGCTCTGTTTACAACCATCATTATATAGTTTTTTTTTTGTTTTTATTTTTCTATTTTTTTTTAAATATTTATTTGAATGTTTTTTTGCTGTTGTTGTTATTTAAACATGCAATAATAATCACCATCATCATCATCGTCATAAAACCATAAATACAAACCCCATCAACCACAATAATATTGACAGTTTGATCATTTCCATTTGGTTGACTTACAACAACAACAACAACAACAACAACAAAAAGCTAAAAAAGTAAAAAAAATTTTTTTAAAATTATCTCTCGCTCTCTAACTATGACGTCGTCCTGCACCATTACATCTGTTTGTCTAACTGACTTTCGGTTCATGATTTTATATTTTAAAGTTCAATAAACTTTTCTTTTTTTCTTGTTGTTGTTGTTGTTGAAACATTGTAAAATAACATCATAAATAACTTCATTATTTCATAGTATGTTTTATTGAATGATTATCACAACGTTTTGTTAATAATAGTCTCCGAAAATCACAATTTTTTTTGGAATTTTTTGTGTAATGCAAGTGTACAACGATTAAATCTAATAAAACAGAAGAAGATTTTTAAATAAAAAATAAACAAAAATATAAGAGAAATTAAAAAGAAATTATTATGCGTAGATGCCAATCAACTCATTAGTTTCAAGCCACTCTATGATGCAAGGAAAAGAAAATAAGGAAGCTGTAGTTAGGCTAGCATTTTAGATCCACAATCAATATAAAACATGGGGAATAATACATTCCCTAGATGCTATTAACACGAGTTCAAAATAAATCTTCCTATTGCAGCAATCTTTATATTAGAGAGCTCGATCAAGTATGTCAGTAAGTGAGAGGAGGTCAAAAATTTATTTTTTTCACTGACACATGAGGTGAAAGACGGTCTCTTCCTTCTCCTCCCTAGACCCACAGCTCCTGTGGCTCCTCATTTGCTAGAATAACTAGTCTTTGGACATGCTTATCAAGAAAACAATGGCCCTGAGAATCGCTATTTAAGGACAGAAATAAGTCTGTTCTCTTTGTATCTCTACAAGTCCTCCATAGTCCAGCAATATTGCATGTATTCTCCTGCACCTATCTTCCCGCTGAGCACTCCTGTAAAACGAGTCAGGTCAGGTCAGGTCGGAGTGATAGCTCTGATATCACAAAGCTCACTTGAGCACGCATAGCGGCCCGTTGTGATGCCACGGGTGAACGCAGTCCCTGTACTGACCAAGTTCCACAAAAATCAGGGAAGAGGAAGAAGATGGTCAGCGCAAGGGCTGCACTGTAAAACGAGTGTACAATATTCAAATTCAATGAAGCAATCGGATAACCTAAAGCTGAAGTTACCGCATTGCCTTGAATGTAGTGTGTTGGCTTGTTAGATACGAGGCCGTGGTTTAAATGCCAGCTCAGACATGGCGAACAAAATGATAATTTGGAAAAAATATTTTATCCGGTGACTTGTTTTTTTTTTGGCAAAACGTCTGACAGTGAAATAAATATGTCATTCGACGTCGACTTTAATCTGTAGCTATCGCCTTTCATTGATAAAATTAACACACACAACATGGATGGTGTGCTAAGCTAGGTTGTAGTCCCAACTAAAGGGTTGTAATACCAGTTAAGTATATAAATAAGTAATCGGAATACCTATGCCCTTTAATATGACGCAGATTGCGAGTTCTGCGGCGACCCTGGCCAGCTCATCAGCAATGGAATTTCCAACAATAGCTTTGAAAGATCTCTGAAATTTTCTTAAGAAGTCCTTGGCATGTTGAAACCATGTTAGTTAAGGACTTAAACGCAGCCTGTCTGTCTAAGTAAATCAAATTCCACCATTCAATGAAAGTTGCGTAGCTTTGAAAATAGCCCTTAGACCTCTGTGTTGAGAAAAATTCAGCAATCCTTAATAAATATACCACAGCCCACCCTGATGGGTGTGAAGATAAATTAAAATTTAATTAGCAAAGACACTAACCAAAAATTTTAACAGAGCTAATATTAGAGTTAACAGAGCAATGTTAAGTGGTTAACAGAAAATGCGAAAAAATAGTCAAGGAAGAAATCACCCAAATATACGATATCAGGGACTTGCTGCAGATATCTGATAAATATACAAATTGTAGATTAAGGTGTCCCTAATAAAACCCAATAAGTGGTACATCCCAAATAATTTTGGAACAGGAGATATCGAGCTTCAAATATACCCTATGTTAACAGTGCCTGGGTAGGATGACGGATGATGGATATTGTGGAAAAATGGGACTTGCTGTGCATATCCCACTATATACAAATTGTAGCCTAAGGTGTTCCCAATAAAACCCAATAAGTGGTACATCCCAAATAATTTTGGAACTGGAGATATTGGGCTTCAAATATACCCATTAGCTCTGTTGAAATTAAATTTTAATTTATGTGTGTGAACATCCCACCTTGCCACGCAACTCTGAGCCATGAGAACAAACCTTAAGCTACGGTCAGACTGAGTAAATATTTGAAGTAAAACATCATTTTTTTCTTTGCTCTAGTGTGACCATAAAATATTTTAGTGCTGCAAACAAGATTTTGAGAAAACAAATTTGTTTGCTTGCAATCAAAAATGTCTCTAATGTGACCATAGTGTGACCACCGGTGGCAAATATTTGCTCCTTTTTTCGAACAAATAAATATTTGATTTTGCAAAAATTTTGTAAGAGCAAACAGTGGTAAATAACAGCTGTTGCAGTGTTGTCCACTTTTAATAATAAATTATGCAATTTTTTCATAAAATCACAAAAACGGAAAACTTTTAATAATAAACTTTATATAAAAAGTAGAAATTAAAAAAAAACTACTGTAAAGACCTTTCGACAGGTTTATTAAAAGTTTTGATCCATTAGTTCATTATGAACCAGGAACAATAAAATATTATATTTTATCACATTATTTAAATGCAAGTTTGTACCAAATGAAAGATAATACATGTAATTTGCTACAGAAAGTTATATGGAACAAAAAATTGATTAACCTACTGGACCTTAGAGACCAATATCTCCAAAACTAGTCCTCGACGGCACAAAATTTTTATGTACGTACATACATACATAATTGGCCATTACAACCCTTCAGTCAGGTTTACGGCCTAGCTTCTCAACACCACTCATGTTGTGTGTGTTAATTTTATACATAAGTGGCGGGACCTACAGTTTAAAATCGACTCCGAACGACTTTTTTTGAGAAGCTTTTTCACGGCAATCTTTACTCTCAGAGTTTTTGCCAGAAATCTGCTGAGACGAAGTCGCCGAAGAAATATTTTTTTATATTTCATTTTGATGTCTGACCTGGGATTCGAACTCGGGCCTTTCGTCTAATAAGCTAACACACTACCTACTAGACCATGGCGACATCCAATACAATATGGTATTAAGTTTTATATTTTATCGTTTAAACGCAAGTCAGTTGTCAACACTGATGTAGAAAAGAAAACAATTAAACAGCTGTGCGAATTTACTTTATTTTTTGGCAAAGAATATGGCGATTGGTTTTGGCTTCTTTTAAAATTAACAAAGAAGCTGCTCCGCAACTTAACGCAAATAATGTTTCATATTCCATTTCGAATTTATTTATTTGTTTATGTTATATTTTTTCCGCTTATTTCCGGTGTTTTATTCAACGAATTTGTTCATTTTCGTTTTGTGAAGTTTCTGTTTTTTTTTTAATGTCATGTGCCTTTTTGTTTGTTTCTCTTTTTCTGATGAAACAAAATTTTGTTTATGAGAAAACAAAAATATTTACTTCGGTCTGACCGCAGGGAAAACATGTTTGCTCCAAACTGTATTTGTTGCTGTTTCATTGTTATTTGGGAAAATAAATTTTGTCAAATATTTCCCGCCAATGTGACCAGCAAACAAACTACAGAAGAATTTAATGCAAATACGAGTAAACATATTTGAAGCAAATATTTTTTCAATGTGACCACAGCTTTAAGGGTCCCACTGAAGACTTCCTGATTTTTTGACCAGAAATCCCTTGTTTGAATTCTAAAATGGAATACAATAGTAGTCTAGGTCGGGGCCAAGATTTGATTGCATTGTATCTTACTGTCACTAATTCAGCTGCCGGTTTTAATAGGAGGTTAAGGTCACACGGCAAGCAATTAAGTAAAGCAAAATTATGCCTTAATTACAGTGCAACAAAGTACACCACTGGTGATCAGGAGTATTTGAAAATATTTTAAGAACTGTATGCTTTGCCTGTGTGTTTTCACTTAAGAAATATGCTCTGTATTGTTGGGAGACACATATTTTTGGGTTTTAATTTATTACCCTTCAAAAAACCAAACTCATAAAAGCTACGGAAATATCAATGCAAACAATGCCATGCCATGCCATGCCATGCAATGCAACTTCAATGTCTTTTTAATGATAAACAACCAGTCATAGTCATAGTCATAGTCAGTCAGTCAGTCAGTTAGTCAGCCAATGGTTTCTATAAAAATCGAACAGATAAAGACCAGAAAAAAAAAATAGAAAGAAAACACGATTCATCCATCCATTCATCAGAGCATTCGAAAGAAGCAGAGAAGGGAAGCGGAGGCGCTACAGCAGCAGCACGATCGATCCCCTTAAGTAAGTGTGACATACTGGGAATGTTTCCAAAAATACAATATAATGTGAACGTGTGCGTGTGTATGTGTATTTGTGTGTTCTTTTCTAACAACTTAATATTTGAAATTCTAATTAAAAATTATGTTGAGACTTGTTTTTATTGCAAAGCAACATTACAATAGACAGCATTGAAGAAGGCTCCTCGCTCGCTGTATGTAATTGTTAGAATTGGAAATAAAACTTTGACAAGCATAAATTTAATTAATGACAACAACAACAACAACAAGAACAATGTTAGAAATAAATACAACAACAATAAAAAAAGCTTTAAAAATATTTTCTTTAAAGCTTTTCAGAAAAACCTTCCTATAAAAAATACAAAAAAAAATTGAAATTTTCTTTTAGCATCGAACACTATCTGTCTGCCCCTTACGTCTGCCAATGCACGCCTATCAGTCGCCTGTCTGCGTTGCTTTAACGATCCTTTTGTCTTTCCATTTTGTATACATTCTATATGTCTGTCTCTCTTTCTTTCTGTCTGTCTGTATGTCTGTCTGTATTTATCTTTTAATTTTAAGTACCACTAAACGATATAGTTTTTCTCTCTCCTCCTGTTACTATTTTTGTTTTTCTTTTTGTTTTGTGTGCAAAAACTACAAAACAAAAAATCAAGCAACATTTGGAATTTTTAAAAACTATTTTTAAAATCATTTCTTCTCTTTTTTTTTCAAAATTTTTTTTCGATTTTCTTTTGCTAAATTGTGTATTTAAAAATAACCGCAACACAATTTTGCCTCACGGTAAATGTGAAACAACAGCGAAATCATTGAATTTGTTCTCAACAAAAAATGATGGCTGCCATTGCATTTAAATTTTCATTTTGAAAAAAAAAGCAAAACAAAAAATGTTTTTCTCCTCGTTTTCTTATTTGAAATGTAAGTCATAAAGTAGGAAAATGTTTCTGTTTTTCTTTTCTTTTTTTTAAATAAAACACATTTAAATACTTAAAGAAATGGGGTTAATTCTAAATATACATACAAAAATATGTTTATAAATATGTCTGTATATCAAGAAATTGGTTTAGAAAGAAAGCAGCAACATGTTGCAGAAGGAATATGTTATTTCTATGATTTATTTTAGTTATTTTACAAATTTCTTTAAATATCATTTTTTAAGTTAAAATTTTCTTTAGCAACATGTTGCTACATAAAGTGGAACTTTTAGCTACATGTTGCCAATATAATATATACACATATGTATGTATACATACTATTATTATACTCTCATTAAAGTTTATTAAAAAAAAAGAAAAATTTCACGATTTTTTTAGCAACATGTTGTGCATTTAAAAACATGTTGCCAGTGTGTGTTATTGAATAGCATCTGTTCTAAGTATTTTTCTTTCTTTTTTAAGTAAAACACATTTAAATACTTATAAATATATATGTATACCAAGAAATTGGTTTATAAAGAAAGATGCAACATGTTGCAGAAGGAATATTTTACTTCTATGATTTATTTTAAATTAAAATATTGTTTAAAATTTCTTAAATAATAATTTTTTAAGTTCAAATTTTCTTCAGCAACATGTTGCTAAATAAAGTGGAACTTTTAGCTACATGTTGCCAATATAATATATACATATATGTACATATGTATGCATACTATTATTATATTCTAATTAAAGTTTATTTAAGAAAAAAAAAAAATAAAAATATTCACAGATTTTTTTTTTAGCAACATGTTGTGCAACAAAAAATGTATTTAACAACATGTTGCCAATGCGTATTATTGAATAGCATCTGTTTTAAGTGTTTCTTATTTTCAAATTTAAATGGAACACAGTGTGTGTTTGTGATCGAAATTTTTGATTCAGTTGAGTGACCTATTGATGCCATCATTTTGTGTAGTATGTAATGTCGTTCAAATACCCGCCACAACCAGTTTCTCTAGGGGGAGTGCTTTCGAAATGTCAAAAACTCTGGCATATACAGGCTGAATGGCAGTTTTGATAAGAAATGTAAATCAATTCATAACTGCATTCAAATATTAGGTTTCTTCATCTTGGTTTACAAAGTCTTTGACTTTCTGCTGCTCGCAAACGGGTCACATTGAAACCATAAATGTTGCCAGCAATGTTGTGTTCAAGTGTGAATTTAATATCGGCAACATTTGTTGGGCTTGTTTGTGGGCCTTTTTTTTTGTTTTTTTGCTTGAGTGTAAAGAAAATTTCTCCTTTAATTAGAAAGTTAGTTTAAGGAAAACCTTTTCAAAATTTTCTTTTGCATTTTTTTTTTGTATTTTTCCTCTTAACCACGCTTCAGATACGCTCGATATCAGTTACACATTACACATGATGTGTGTTTGTTTAATAAGGTTTCTTCTATAAATTATTAATAAATTGAAAAATGCGAAACAAATCATTATCAATATGAATATAAGTAGCACGTCTTATAATGTTTTAATATGAATTTGAAATTAAAAAAAAATATTTTTTATTCAATTTTTTTAAAATAAATTTGACCCACATTTTTATTTATTTATTAATTTTTTTTTTCATTCTTTATTATTGTGGTGATTTGGCAAGAAGTAATAGAAACTGTTTTTAGGTTTTTTATTCTTTTTCGTTAATAAATACAACAACAACAAAAAACCAATTGAAATTGAATCTTATATACTTAATAATAATGTTCTTAGAAAAATATAAAGAAATAAAAGAAATACAAAAATTAATAATAAAAACTATGTGTATAATAAAATATGATTTATTATTGTAATAGAATAGAAAAATGGTATCAAAAACACACTATTAAACCACATTTAAGTCTCTACACGTTCAGTATGAATTGAAAATGATTGAAGTCAAATGGTAATTTGAGCAAAACCCCGCCACCCAACTACATATTCTATTAGAGACACCACTGAACGTGTTGAAAATTTAATAAAAATGAAACCATAAACACTAATGATGATGATGATAATAAGGCGTGTTGCAATAAAACTGCATGCAAGTGTATGAACACATAATAAAAATATGAAACCCCAATGTAAAAGCCTTATAGGAAATCATAAACTAGTTGTTTAAATTAGCCAGCAACATGTTGATAAAATATAAAAATATTTTAAACTGTTACGAAAGCTCTTAGCAACACTGTGTCAAGTCCAAAAAAAGTGTTTAAACTTGTTTTTTTAATAGAAATATTTCATACAGGGTTGCTTTTAGATTGTTTTTTAATGTTTAGTTACACTTTAAAAATCTTAGCAACATGTTGCCTGCAACAAAAAATTGTTTTTGAATACAATAGTATTTAATCTCAGAGTTTTGGTCAGAAGAAATTTTTTGTTCTTTTCATATTTCATTTTGTTCGAAATGTTTGAGCTAGGGTTTGAACCACAGTCTAGGGCAACTTGAATTTCAAGTATTCTGATTGCCTTAGTTAATTTAATTTGAATATTATCCATTCGTTTAACAGGGAGGCACAATCCCGTTGGTAGCTAAAGGGTACGTGCAATATTCCTAGCCTCTTTTGGAATTGTAGAGGTGAGAGGAGTACCAACTCTCTTCTCGCAGGCCACCGTTCGTTTGGTAGGCATGTCGAAAGGCTTGGCATTCTGGCACATTACTTCTGCAGGAGGGGTGGGTCTGTCTTTCACTTTATGTGCCAGTCATGAAAGGACGGAGCTGTTTGTCTTTTCACTTTCTGACATCCTCGACCGAACGAACTCTCTAACATAAAGTTCGCCGCAGTAGGAAGATTTATTTTGGACTCAGTTTGGTGTCCTTTAGGGAATGTTTTTATTCTAAATGCTGGCCTAAGTGGCTAATTTACCTAACAATAGTTTTGTTTTTATTAAAATATTTTAGCAGCAACATGTTTCAATAAATATTTTATGTATAAGCAACATGTTGCAAGCTTCTAAAATATGTTTTGACTGTTCAGACTGTATGTAAAATGTTGTCAGAAGCAAATATTTTGCGAAAACCAAAAAAAAAAAACAGAATAAGCAAATAAATTTCAATTATTTTTGTGTTTATAAATTGCTGACTAAATTGTTTAATATACTTTTAATTATTTTTAATTAAGATAAATATTTTATACATAAGTATTCTTTGTATTTTTTTATAAAACAATTTTAAGCAATAAATGATGCTGATGATGATCAAATCATGATGATGACAAATTTGTTGCGTTGTTAAGGCGCCTACAATCTGTCTGTTCAAATGCTAATGCGAACAGAACAACTATTAATAATTTATGCGACAACATTATTACAAAATAAAAAAATATTAAAAGAAATAAATTTTATTTACGATTATAAAGCCTTTAAGAATATAAAAAACCTACCCAAGAACAACTAACAGCAACATGTGCAAATATTTTTTAACAACAATTAAGAAAGAAACACACAGAACACAAACAGCCCGCCTGGCTGCCAACAAAAATTAGAAATTATTTTTAAATAGAATAAATGAAGAATTTATTATTTATTCGCATACAAATTATTTCGTTTAAAAATATTTCCGTTTTTGTTTTATAGCTTTGGGGCAACAATTAAAAAGTCTTGTACACATTGTTTCCCTATTTCGTCGTTAGCGCTTTTGAACAGCGTTTTTCAAACAAGTTTTTTTTTCATATTCACTTGGGGGAGTGCTTCTAATAGATTTTAATTTATTATGTTCGACCGTCCAAGTTTTTATGATCGATCACGCACTCCTCCTCTTATATATGGTAATTTCAGAAGAGATCGTAAAAGATATTTCAATTAAATCATTAATTTGAATTTATTTTTTTTATAAATTTTTGTTTTTTTATCTTTATCGTTTTTGTCGGCATCCACGGTAGCATTGTGGCACTGCCACTGCCGCCGCCACCGCCACAGCTACTGTTCATGATTAGAAAAATTTTTTTTTTTTTTTGATTCAATATAACGACGATACACAAAATATGCAGAATGATAAAGAATTTCTCAATTTATGTTTAAAAAAATATACTTTTTTTTAATTCAAACGAAGGTCGTTTGAAAAGTTTTAATAAATATAAGACTGCCATACAGTCTTTTAAATTTTATGCCACATGTTCTTAAAATCGTTTAAAAATATAATTGTTTCGTAATATTTGTTGATTAAAAACAAATACTATGTTTAGCAACATGTTGCAAAGGTTGTTTCGAATATTCACCACAATATTGTCCAGCAACATGTTGCTGAATTTTTTTTTATTACTTCGGTTGCATAATGTCAATTAAATGTGAAATCACAGCATAAAAAAAACAATGAAGATCATTTGAATATTGAAATAAATGATGGAGAACTCCTTAATTCTTATATAAAACCAAATAAAGGATTTGCCACTCATGTTACGTACACCTTATTGCATGGCAGCGAAACATAGATATTTACTAATGCGATGTATTCAGGAGTCCATAGCTATTGAACTTGGATTCAAGTTAAAATAAAGGACAAAAGAGATGGCGGGCCTTCCTTGAACTACATGTTGCAATAAAACTGCATGCAAGTGAATGAGCACACAATAAAAATGGGCAACCTCAACATAAAAGCCGTATAGGAAGTCATAAACCAATTGTTTAAATTTGCCAGCAACATGTTGACCAAACATAAAAATATTTGAAAATGTTACGAAAGCTCTTCGCAGCAACACTGTGTCAAGTCCAAAAAGGTGTTTAAACTTGATTTTTTAATAGAAATATTCCATACTGGATTGCTTTTTAATTTTTAGTTACACTTTAAATATCTTAGCAACATGTTGCCTGCAACAAAAAATTGTTTTTGAATACAATAATACTTAATCTCAGAGTTTTTGCCAGAAGAAATATATTTTTTCAAATATTTCACTTTGTTTGAAATGTTTGACCTAGGGCAACTTGAACTTCAAGTCTCCTGATTGCTTTAGTTAATTTAATTTGAATATTATCCATTCGTTTAAATGAAAGGCTAGGTTAGATGGCGGGCCTTTCTTGAACGACATGTTCCTACTTAGGCCTCCTTCGCTTTATGACAAGGTCAAGGCGCGGACACATGAGGTGAAAGACAGTCACTTTCTTCTTCTCCTCTGACTCACAGCTTCGGGAAAGGTCATTTGCCGTAAAATCAAGCCTTTCGGCCTGTCTATAAAAATTACAGCAGCTCATTAGAATCGCTATTAAGCTTTGAAGGGCTGTGTGATTTAGGGACAGAAGTGAGTCGTTCCTCTTCTTAACAGAATCTAATAATATTGCACGTATCACTTTGCTGCCAAGGAAATTGAACTTCCCTGTAAAACGAATGGAGAATACCTAGTCTAACTGAGACAATATGTATACCTATGCCCTGTAACATGTCGAAAATTGTAAATTTCGTATTGACTCTGGTAGGTTCGTCTACAATGCAATTTCAAATGCTATTTCTGGAACTCATCCTATTTCCTGGAACTCATACAAGATTTACCTTTAAATGAATGTGTGTGAAGATAGATTTTAAAATCTATCTCTCATGTTAGCTAGCAGAGCTCTGTTATGTTATTAACAGAACTAACAGAGCTCTGTTATGTTACTCACAGAACTCTGTTAAATAATTAATTTAAGGGCGGGAAAAACAAAAACAGGATAAATTAATTAAATTCCTTTGTAAAATAAGAAAAAAAGGAAGAAATGATAAAAACAAGTCCTATAGTTAATCACAATTACAAAATAATGCGAAATAAGAACTACAATTAACAGAAAATCATACATTTCCGAAAGGTATTGTAATCCGATAGAAAAATCAATAGTGTGGGAAAACAGGACAACATGGGCGGACAAAGTAAACAGTTTTTAAAGCATTGTACGTCCCTTTAACTAAATCAATCGCCAGAACCATTAACAGCGGGCGATTTCATAGTAGATTTTGAAATTTTCCCAGATTTCAGATTTTAAAATCCACTAAGTGTCCTTTTGTGGGAAAACAGGACAACATGGGCGGACAATGAATGTTGATTTTAAAGCATTGTACGTCCCTTTAACTACTCCAATCGCCAGAACCATTAACAGCGGGCGATTTCATAGTAGATTTTGAAATTTTCCCAGATTTCAGATTTTAAAATCCACTAAGTGTCCTTTTGTGGGAAAACAGGACAACATGGGCGGACAATGAATGTTGATTTTAAAGCATTCTACGTCCCTTTAACTACTCCAATCGCCAGAACCATTAACAGCGCGCGATTTCATAGTAGATTTTGAAATTTTCCCAGATTTCAGATTTTAAAATCCACTAAGTGTCCTTTTGTGGGAAAACAGGACAACATGGGCGGACAATGAATGTTGATTTTAAAGCATTGTACGTCCCTTTAACTAATTCAATCGCCAGAATCCTTAACAGCGCGCGATTTCATAGTAGATTTTGAAATTTTCTGAGATTTCAGATTTTAAAATCCACTGTAAGTCCTTTTGTGGGAAAACAGGACAACATGGGCGGACAATGAATGTTGATTTTAAAGCATTGTACGTCCCTTTAACTACTCCAATCGCCAGAACCATTAACAGCGCGCGATTTCATAGTAGATTTTGAAATTTTCCCAGATTTCAGATTTTAAAATCCACTAAGTGTCCTTTTGTGGGAAAACAGGACAACATGGGCGGACAATGAATGTTGATTTTAAAGCATTGTACGTCCCTTTAACTACTCCAATCGCCAGAACCATTAACAGCGGGCGATTTCATAGTAGATTTTGAAATTTTCCCAGATTTCAGATTTTAAAATCCACTAAGTGTCCTTTTGTGGGAAAACAGGACAACATGGGCGGACAATGAATGTTGATTTTAAAGCATTGTACGTCCCTTTAACTACTCCAATCGCCAGAACCATTAACAGCGCGCGATTTCATAGTAGATTTTGAAATTTTCCCAGATTTCAGATTTTAAAATCCACTGTAAGTCCTTTTGTGGGAAAACAGGACAACATGGGCGGACAATGAATGTTGATTTTAAAGCATTGTACGTCCCTTTAACTACTCCAATCGCCAGAACCATTAACAGCGCGCGATTTCATAGTAGATTTTGAAATTTTCCCAGATTTCAGATTTTAAAATCCACTAAGTGTCCTTTTGTGGGAAAACAGGACAACATGGGCGGACAATGAATGCTGATTTTAAAGCATTGTACGTCCCTGTAACTACTCCAATCGCCAGAACCATTAACAGCGGGCGATTTCATAGTAGATTTTGAAATTTTCCCAGATTTCAGATTTTAAAATCCACTAAGTGTCCTTTTGTGGGAAAACAGGACAACATGGGCGGACAATGAATGTTGATTTTAAAGCATTGTACGTCCCTTTAACTACTCCAATCGCCAGAACCATTAACAGCGCGCGATTTCATAGTAGATTTTGAAATTTTCCCAGATTTCAGATTTTAAAATCCACTGTAAGTCCTTTTGTGGGAAAACAGGACAACATGGGCGGACAATGAATGTTGATTTTAAAGCATTGTACGTCCCTTTAACTACTCCAATCGCCAGAACCATTAACAGCGCGCGATTTCATAGTAGATTTTGAAATTTTCTGAGATTTCAGATTTTAAAATCCACTAAGTGTCCTTTTGTGGGAAAACAGGACAACATGGGCGGACAATGAATGCTGATTTTAAAGCATTGTACGTCCCTGTAACTACTCCAATCGCCAGAACCATTAACAGCGGGCGATTTCATAGTAGATTTTGAAATTTTCCCAGATTTCAGATTTTAAAATCCACTAAGTGTCCTTTTGTGGGAAAACAGGACAACATGGGCGGACAATGAATGTTGATTTTAAAGCATTGTACGTCCCTTTAACTACTCCAATCGCCAGAACCATTAACAGCGCGCGATTTCATAGTAGATTTTGAAATTTTCTGAGATTTCAGATTTTAAAATCCACTGTAAGTCCTTTTGTGGGAAAACAGGACAACATGGGCGGACAATGAATGTTGATTTTAAAGCATTGTACGTCCCTTTAACTACTCCAATCGCCAGAACCATTAACAGCGGGCGATTTCATAGTAGATTTTGAAATTTTCCCAGATTTCAGATTTTAAAATCCACTAAGTGTCCTTTTGTGGGAAAACAGGACAACATGGGCGGACAATGAATGTTGATTTTAAAGCATTGTACGTCCCTTTAACTACTCCAATCGCCAGAACCATTAACAGCGCGCGATTTCATAGTAGATTTTGAAATTTTCTGAGATTTCAGATTTTAAAATCCACTAAGTGTCCTTTTGTGGGAAAACAGGACAACATGGGCGGACAATGAATGCTGATTTTAAAGCATTGTACGTCCCTGTAACTACTCCAATCGCCAGAACCATTAACAGCGGGCGATTTCATAGTAGATTTTGAAATTTTCCCAGATTTCAGATTTTAAAATCCACTAAGTGTCCTTTTGTGGGAAAACAGGACAACATGGGCGGACAATGAATGTTGATTTTAAAGCATTGTACGTCCCTTTAACTACTCCAATCGCCAGAACCATTAACAGCGCGCGATTTCATAGTAGATTTTGAAATTTTCCCAGATTTCAGATTTTAAAATCCACTAAGTGTCCTTTTGTGGGAAAACAGGACAACATGGGCGGACATTGAATGTTGTTTTTAAAGCATTGTACGTCCCTTTAACTACTCCAATCGCCAGAACCATTAACAGCGCGCGATTTCATAGTAGATTTTGAAATTTTCTGAGATTTCAGATTTTAAAATCCACTGTAAGTCCTTTTGTGGGAAAACAGGACAACATGGGCGGACAATGAATGTTGATTTTAAAGCATTGTACGTCCCTTTAACTACTCCAATCGCCAGAACCATTAACAGCGGGCGATTTCTTAGTAGATTTTGAAATTTTCCCAGATTTCAGATTTTAAAATCCACTAAGTGTCCTTTTGTGGGAAAACAGGACAACATGGGCGGACAATGAATGTTGATTTTAAAGCATTGTACGTCCCTTTAACTACTCCAATCGCCAGAACCATTAACAGCGCGCGATTTCATAGTAGATTTTGAAATTTTCTGAGATTTCAGATTTTAAAATCCACTGTAAGTCCTTTTGTGGGAAAACAGGACAACATGGGCGGACAATGAATGTTGATTTTAAAGCATTGTACGTCCCTTTAACTACTCCAATCGCCAGAACCATTAACAGCGCGCGATTTCATAGTAGATTTTGAAATTTTCCCAGATTTCAGATTTTAAAATCCACTGTAAGTCCTTTTGTGGGAAAACAGGACAACATGGGCGGACAATGAATGTTGTTTTTAAAGCATTGTACGTCCCTTTAACTAATTCAATCGCCAGAACCATTAACAGCGGGCGATTTCATAGTAGATTTTGAAATTTTCCCAGATTTCAGATTTTAAAATCCACTAAGTGTCCTTTTGTGGGAAAACAGGACAACATGGGCGGACAATGAATGTTGATTTTAAAGCATTGTACGTCCCTTTAACTACTCCAATCGCCAGAACCATTAACAGCGCGCGATTTCATAGTAGATTTTGAAATTTTCCCAGATTTCAGATTTTAAAATCCACTGTAAGTCCTTTTGTGGGAAAACAGGACAACATGGGCGGACAATGAATGTTGATTTTAAAGCATTGTACGTCCCTTTAACTACTCCAATCGCCAGAACCATTAACAGCGCGCGATTTCATAGTAGATTTTGAAATTTTCCCAGATTTCAGATTTTAAAATCCACTGTAAGTCCTTTTGTGGGAAAACAGGACAACATGGGCGGACAATGAATGTTGATTTTAAAGCATTGTACGTCCCTTTAACTACTCCAATCGCCAGAACCATTAACAGCGGGCGATTTCATAGTAGATTTTGGAATTTTCCCAGATTTCAGATTTTAAAATCCACTAAGTGTCCTTTTGTGGGAAAACAGGACAACATGGGCGGACAATGAATGTTGATTTTAAAGCATTGTACGTCCCTTTAACTACTCCAATCGCCAGAACCATTAACAGCGGGCGATTTCATAGTAGATTTTGAAATTTTCCCAGATTTCAGATTTTAAAATCCACTAAGTGTCCTTTTGTGGGAAAACAGGACAACATGGGCGGACAATGAATGTTGATTTTAAAGCATTGTACGTCCCTTTAACTACTCCAATCGCCAGAACCATTAACAGCGCGCGATTTCATAGTAGATTTTGAAATTTTCCCAGATTTCAGATTTTAAAATCCACTAAGTGTCCTTTTGTGGGAAAACAGGACAACATGGGCGGACATTGAATGTTGTTTTTAAAGCATTGTACGTCCCTTTAACTACTCCAATCGCCAGAACCATTAACAGCGGGCGATTTCATAGTAGATTTTGAAATTTTCCCAGATTTCAGATTTTAAAATCCACTAAATGTCCTTTTGTGGGGAAACAGGACAACATGGGCGGACAATGAATGTTGATTTTAAAGCATTGTACGTCCCTTTAACTACTCCAATCGCCAGAACCATTAACAGCGCGCGATTTCATAGTAGATTTTGAAATTTTCCCAGATTTCAGATTTTAAAATCCACTGTAAGTCCTTTTGTGGGAAAACAGGACAACATGGGCGGACAATGAATGTTGATTTTAAAGCATTGTACGTCCCTTTAACTACTCCAATCGCCAGAACCATTAACAGCGGGCGATTTCTTAGTAGATTTTGAAATTTTCCCAGATTTCAGATTTTAAAATCCACTAAGTGTCCTTTTGTGGGAAAACAGGACAACATGGGCGGACAATGAATGTTGATTTTAAAGCATTGTACGTCCCTTTAACTACTCCAATCGCCAGAACCATTAACAGCGCGCGATTTCATAGTAGATTTTGAAATTTTCCCAGATTTCAGATTTTAAAATCCACTGTAAGTCCTTTTGTGGGAAAACAGGACAACATGGGCGGACAATGAATGTTGATTTTAAAGCATTGTACGTCCCTTTAACTACTCCAATCGCCAGAACCATTAACAGCGCGCGATTTCATAGTAGATTTTGAAATTTTCCCAGATTTCAGATTTTAAAATCCACTAAGTGTCCTTTTGTGGGAAAACAGGACAACATGGGCGGACAATGAATGCTGATTTTAAAGCATTGTACGTCCCTGTAACTACTCCAATCGCCAGAACCATTAACAGCGGGCGATTTCATAGTAGATTTTGAAATTTTCCCAGATTTCAGATTTTAAAATCCACTAAGTGTCCTTTTGTGGGAAAACAGGACAACATGGGCGGACAATGAATGTTGATTTTAAAGCATTGTACGTCCCTTTAACTACTCCAATCGCCAGAACCATTAACAGCGCGCGATTTCATAGTAGATTTTGAAATTTTCCCAGATTTCAGATTTTAAAATCCACTGTAAGTCCTTTTGTGGGAAAACAGGACAACATGGGCGGACAATGAATGTTGATTTTAAAGCATTGTACGTCCCTTTAACTACTCCAATCGCCAGAACCATTAACAGCGCGCGATTTCATAGTAGATTTTGAAATTTTCCCAGATTTCAGATTTTAAAATCCACTAAGTGTCCTTTTGTGGGAAAACAGGACAACATGGGCGGACAATGAATGTTGATTTTAAAGCATTGTACGTCCCTTTAACTACTCCAATCGCCAGAACCATTAACAGCGCGCGATTTCATAGTAGATTTTGAAATTTTCTGAGATTTCAGATTTTAAAATCCACTGTAAGTCCTTTTGTGGGAAAACAGGACAACATGGGCGGACAATGAATGTTGATTTTAAAGCATTGTACGTCCCTTTAACTACTCCAATCGCCAGAACCATTAACAGCGCGCGATTTCATAGTAGATTTTGAAATTTTCTGAGATTTCAGATTTTAAAATCCACTGTAAGTCCTTTTGTGGGAAAACAGGACAACATGGGCGGACAATGAATGTTGATTTTAAAGCATTGTACGTCCCTTTAACTACTCCAATCGCCAGAACCATTAACAGCGGGCGATTTCATAGTAGATTTTGAAATTTTCCCAGATTTCAGATTTTAAAATCCACTAAGTGTCCTTTTGTGGGAAAACAGGACAACATGGGCGGACAATGAATGTTGATTTTAAAGCATTGTACGTCCCTTTAACTACTCCAATCGCCAGAACCATTAACAGCGGGCGATTTCATAGTAGATTTTGAAATTTTCTGAGATTTCAGATTTTAAAATCCACTGTAAGTCCTTTTGTGGGAAAACAGGACAACATGGGCGGACAATGAATGTTGATTTTAAAGCATTGTACGTCCCTTTAACTACTCCAATCGCCAGAACCATTAACAGCGCGCGATTTCATAGTAGATTTTGAAATTTTCCCAGATTTCAGATTTTAAAATCCACTGTAAGTCCTTTTGTGGGAAAACAGGACAACATGGGCGGACAATGAATGTTGTTTTTAAAGCATTGTACGTCCCTTTAACTAATTCAATCGCCAGAACCATTAACAGCGCGCGATTTCATAGTAGATTTTGAAATTTTCTGAGATTTCAGATTTTAAAATCCACTGTAAGTCCTTTTGTGGGAAAACAGGACAACATGGGCGGACAATGAATGTTGTTTTTAAAGCATTGTACGTCCCTTTAACTACTCCAATCGCCAGAACCATTAACAGCGCGCGATTTCATAGTAGATTTTGAAATTTTCCCAGATTTCAGATTTTAAAATCCACTGTAAGTCCTTTTGTGGGAAAACAGGACAACATGGGCGGACAATGAATGTTGATTTTAACGCTCTGTACGTCCCTTTAACTACTCCAATCGCCAGAACCATTAACAGCGGGCGATTTCTTAGTAGATTTTGAAATTTTCCCAGATTTCAGATTTTAAAATCCACTAAGTGTCCTTTTGTGGGAAAACAGGACAACATGGGCGGACAATGAATGTTGATTTTAAAGCATTGTACGTCCCTTTAACTACTCCAATCGCCAGAACCATTAACAGCGCGCGATTTCATAGTAGATTTTGAAATTTTCCCAGATTTCAGATTTTAAAATCCACTGTAAGTCCTTTTGTGGGAAAACAGGACAACATGGGCGGACAATGAATGTTGATTTTAAAGCATTGTACGTCCCTTTAACTACTCCAATCGCCAGAACCATTAACAGCGCGCGATTTCATAGTAGATTTTGAAATTTTCCCAGATTTCAGATTTTAAAATCCACTAAGTGTCCTTTTGTGGGAAAACAGGACAACATGGGCGGACAATGAATGCTGATTTTAAAGCATTGTACGTCCCTTTAACTACTCCAATCGCCAGAACCATTAACAGCGCGCGATTTCATAGTAGATTTTGAAATTTTCCCAGATTTCAGATTTTAAAATCCACTGTAAGTCCTTTTGTGGGAAAACAGGACAACATGGGCGGACAATGAATGTTGTTTTTAAAGCATTGTACGTCCCTTTAACTAATTCAATCGCCAGAACCATTAACAGCGCGCGATTTCATAGTAGATTTTGAAATTTTCTGAGATTTCAGATTTTAAAATCCACTGTAAGTCCTTTTGTGGGAAAACAGGACAACATGGGCGGACAATGAATGTTGTTTTTAAAGCATTGTACGTCCCTCTAACTAATTCAATCGCCAGAATCCTTAACAGCGCGCGATTTCATAGTAGATTTTAAAATTTTGCCAGATTTCAGATTTTAAAATCCACTGTAAGTCCTTTTGTGGGAAAACAGGACAACATGGGCGGACAATGAATGTTGATTTTAACGCTCTGTACGTCCCTTTAACTACTCCAATCGCCAGAACCATTAACAGCGCGCGATTTCACAGCAGATTTTGAAATTTTCCCAGATTTCAGATTTTAACAGTACATATATGTATATTGCAAATTTTAACAGAACAAATTTCTGATTTAACAGAACAGATTTCTGATGTAAGAGAAAAACAGGGATGTTTTAGGGATGTGAGCAAAAGAACATTAGGTTTTTGTCAAACGGTTTATTATAGTCGGTTTACAGCCGAATTATTTGAAGTCGCAGTGGTGTAGTAGGTAGTGCGTTGGCTTATTAGGCGTAAGGTCACGGTTCAAACCCCAGGTTGGAGTTAGAAAATTTTTTTTTTATTTTTTTATTTTTTTTTTACTTTTTTTTATCTTTTTCTAATATATAACAAATATATAAAATTTATCAGCATGTATTTATGTTAGTATGTTAATAAAAATGCAATTAGAAAAAGCTTAAAAAAGAATTCACAGAAAACCCCTCACTAGGGATTGAACTCGGGCACAATTCAGAATAAACAATTGAATTTTAAATCCATCTTTTCTAAATTTTCTCAAAAGTTTATTCTTTACAACCCTTAACACTAATCTCAAACAGCTCGATGCTATCTCTGGACAGGATTTTTTCTTTTTTCTTAAATATATGTATATATATTTATGTATTGTATTTTTCTTTTTTTGTCATTAACTTTTATATACATACATATATATTTACATATTAATAAGTTTCAATTTTTAATTTAATTAGTCAGTATGTATATATTTTATATATTCAATATATATTAGAAAAAAAAAACCTGTTATCAAAAAAAAAAAACAGAAAAAATGCCTTACGATCTGGGATTTGAACCGCGGCCTGAACGTCTTTCAATCCAGCACACTACCCACTCGACCACAGCGACTTAAATCTCGTGTGCGTTATACTGCGTTTTAGTCGCTCTCACTATAAGTGAACATTGCAAGTTTTATTTTGAATAACTGTATAAAGTAAAAACAAAACTGGGGCTTCCCCGTTGTTTTTATTTTACCACAATCGAGTACCACATTTCAATCATGCATTTTTGTTACTGACATGGTATCTACATAATTATTAATGATATTGAATGTGCATTACAGATTTTATTTAATATTTATTAAAAAAATTTCATTTTTAAGAAATGAAGGAAATGTAATTTAAGTGATTATGAATAAAAAAAACTGTTTTTGTAACATATGTAAAATTAAAATTAAATTATGTTTTCTTTTTTTACTTCTCTGTGCCAACTGAAGTTAAATAAATTAGAATCATAAAATCTACTATGAAAACTTGCTCTATCAAATACATATATGAAATTTATAGGTACATATATACATAGTGATAAATTAAAAATTATAGCTTATTTATTTAATATATTATATATGGATGTATATATATACAAACATACCTATACACACATATATCTTGTGTACATATTTATTTTATTTTATATGATGCAAAATAACGAAATAAAAGAAATAGGTATACAATACAATACATACATAAAATACATAAAACATATATTTAATAAAAAAGTAAAAAATCCTGGCCACAGATTAAACCAAGCTGTTTAACATCATTGTTAAGGGTTATGAATACTAAAGCTTTGAGATTATTTTTTAAAGACGAACTTGAAATTCAATCGCATATCCTCAATTATGCCCGAGTTCAATCCCTGGTTGGGGTTTTTGTGCAATTTTTTTTTCTCTTTTAATTTATTTATGTATTTTTTTTAATATTAATTATGTAATTTAATTATTAAAATTAATACAATTAATCAAATATGTACCTACAACATTTTTGAGACTATTTTTGAAAGACGAATTTGAAATTCAATTGCATATCCTCAATCATGAGTGGATGGAGTGGATTGTGTGATTTCTTTTTTTTTTAATTTTTTCTAATACATACATATGTATATGTTATTATTAAAATATAATACATATAAATATATACTGATAAATTTTATATACATATATATTTTATATGTATTAGAAAAAATTTTAAAAAAGAAAATTTAGAAAAAAATAAAAAAAGAAAAATTTAGAAAAAAAATAAAAGAAAATTTAGAAAAAAAAATAAGAAAAGAAAATTTAGAAGAAAAATAAAAAAAAAATTTTTCTGACTCCCAATCGAGGTTTGAACCGTGACCTTACGTCTAATAAGCCAACGCACTACCTAAAACACCACTGCGACTTCATATAATTTGGCTGTAAACCGACTATAACAAACCGTTTGACAAAAACCTAATGTTCTTTTGCTCACATCCCTAAAACATCCCTGTTTTTCTCTTACATCAGAAATCTGTTCTGTTAAATCAGAAATTTGTTCTGTTAAAATTTGCAATATACATATATGTACTGTTAAAATCTGAAATCTGGGAAAATTTCAAAATCTGCTGTGAAATCGCGCGCTGTTAATGGTTCTGGCGATTGGAGTAGTTAAAGGGACGTACAGTGCGTTAAAATCAACATTCATTGTCCGCCCATGTTGTCCTGTTTTCCCACAAAAGGACTTACAGTGGATTTTAAAATCTGAAATCTCAGAAAATTTCAAAATCTACTATGAAATCGCGCGCTGTTAATGGTTCTGGCGATTGAATTAGTTAAAGGGACGTACAATGCTTTAAAAACAACATTCATTGTCCGCCCATAATGTCCTGTTTTCCCACAAAAGGACTTACAGTGGATTTTAAAATCTGAAATCTGGGAAAATTTCAAAATCTACTATGAAATCGCGCGCTGTTAATGGTTCTGGCGATTGGAGTAGTTAAAGGGACGTACAATGCTTTAAAATCAACATTCATTGTCCGCCCATGTTGTCCTGTTTTCCCACAAAAGGACTTACAGTGGATTTTAAAATCTGAAATCTCAGAAAATTTCAAAATCTACTATGAAATCGCGCGCTGTTAAGGATTCTGGCGATTGAATTAGTTAAAGGGACGTACAATGCTTTAAAATCAACATTCATTGTCCGCCCATGTTGTCCTGTTTTCCCACAAAAGGACACTTAGTGGATTTTAAAATCTGAAATCTGGGAAAATTTCAAAATCTACTATGAAATCGCCCACTGTTAATGGTTCTGGCGATTGGAGTAGTTAAAGGGACGTACAATGCTTTAAAATCAACATTCATTGTCCGCCCATGTTGTCCTGTTTTCCCACAAAAGGACTTACAGTGGATTTTAAAATCTGAAATCTGGGAAAATTTCAAAATCTACTATGAAATCGCGCGCTGTTAATGGTTCTGGCGATTGGGGTAGTTAAAGGGACGTACAATGCTTTAAAATCAACATTCATTGTCCGCCCATGTTGTCCTGTTTTCCCACAAAAGGACTTACAGTGGATTTTAAAATCTGAAATCTGGGAAAATTTCAAAATCTACTATGAAATCGCGCGCTGTTAATGGTTCTGGCGATTGGAGTAGTTAAAGGGACGTACAATGCTTTAAAATCAACATTCATTGTCCGCCCATGTTGTCCTGTTTTCCCACAAAAGGACACTTAGTGGATTTTAAAATCTGAAATCTGGGAAAATTTCAAAATCTACTATGAAATCGCGCGCTGTTAATGGTTCTGGCGATTGGAGTAGTTAAAGGGACGTACAATGATTTAAAATCAACATTCATTGTCCGCCCATGTTGTCCTGTTTTCCCACAAAAGGACACTTAGTGGATTTTAAAATCTGAAATCTGGGAAAATTTCAAAATCTACTAAGAAATCGCCCGCTGTTAATGGTTCTGGCGATTGGAGTAGTTAAAGGGACGTACAATGCTTTAAAATCAACATTCATTGTCCGCCCATGTTGTCCTGTTTTCCCACAAAAGGACACTTAGTGGATTTTAAAATCTGAAATCTGGGAAAATTTCAAAATCTACTATGAAATCGCACGCTGTTAATGGTTCTGGCGATTGATTTAGTTAAAGGGACGTACAATGCTTTAAAAACAACATTCATTGTCCGCCCATGTTGTCCTGTTTTCCCACAAAAGGACTTACAGTGGATTTTAAAATCTAAAATCTCAGAAAATTTCAAAATCTACTATGAAATCGCGCGCTGTTAATGGTTCTGGCGATTGGAGTAGTTAAAGGGACGTACAATGCTTTAAAATCAACATTCATTGTCCGCCCATGTTGTCCTGTTTTCCCACAAAAGGACACTTAGTGGATTTTAAAATCTGAAATCTGGGAAAATTTCAAAATCTACTAAGAAATCGCCCGCTGTTAATGGTTCTGGCGATTGGAGTAGTTAAAGGGACGTACAATGCTTTAAAATCAACATTCATTGTCCGCCCATGTTGTCCTGTTTTCCCACAAAAGGACACTTAGTGGATTTTAAAATCTGAAATCTGGGAAAATTTCAAAATCTACTATGAAATCGCGCGCTGTTAATGGTTCTGGCGATTGATTTAGTTAAAGGGACGTACAATGCTTTAAAAACAACATTCATTGTCCGCCCATGTTGTCCTGTTTTCCCACAAAAGGACTTACAGTGGATTTTAAAATCTGAAATCTGGGAAAATTTCAAAATCTACTATGAAATCGCCCGCTGTTAATGGTTCTGGCGATTGGAGTAGTTAAAGGGACGTACAATGCTTTAAAAACAACATTCATTGTCCGCCCATGTTGTCCTGTTTTCCCACAAAAGGACACTTAGTGGATTTTAAAATCTGAAATCTGGGAAAATTTCAAAATCTACTAAGAAATCGCCCACTGTTAATGGTTCTGGCGATTGGAGTAGTTAAAGGGACGTACAATGCTTTAAAATCAACATTCATTGTCCGCCCATGTTGTCCTGTTTTCCCACAAAAGGACTTACAGTGGATTTTAAAATCTGAAATCTGGGAAAATTTCAAAATCTACTATGAAATCGCGCGCTGTTAATGGTTCTGGCGATTGGAGTAGTTAAAGGGACGTACAATGCTTTAAAATCAACATTCATTGTCCGCCCATGTTGTCCTGTTTCCCCACAAAAGGACATTTAGTGGATTTTAAAATCTGAAATCTGGGAAAATTTCAAAATCTACTATGAAATCGCCCGCTGTTAATGGTTCTGGCGATTGGAGTAGTTAAAGGGACGTACAATGCTTTAAAAACAACATTCAATGTCCGCCCATGTTGTCCTGTTTTCCCACAAAAGGACACTTAGTGGATTTTAAAATCTGAAATCTGGGAAAATTTCAAAATCTACTATGAAATCGCGCGCTGTTAATGGTTCTGGCGATTGGAGTAGTTAAAGGGACGTACAATGCTTTAAAATCAACATTCATTGTCCGCCCATGTTGTCCTGTTTTCCCACAAAAGGACTTACAGTGGATTTTAAAATCTGAAATCTGGGAAAATTTCAAAATCTACTATGAAATCGCCCGCTGTTAATGGTTCTGGCGATTGGAGTAGTTAAAGGGACGTACAATGCTTTAAAAACAACATTCAATGTCCGCCCATGTTGTCCTGTTTTCCCACAAAAGGACACTTAGTGGATTTTAAAATCTGAAATCTGGGAAAATTTCAAAATCTACTATGAAATCGCGCGCTGTTAATGGTTCTGGCGATTGGAGTAGTTAAAGGGACGTACAATGCTTTAAAATCAACATTCATTGTCCGCCCATGTTGTCCTGTTTTCCCACAAAAGGACTTACAGTGGATTTTAAAATCTGAAATCTCAGAAAATTTCAAAATCTACTATGAAATCGCGCGCTGTTAATGGTTCTGGCGATTGGAGTAGTTAAAGGGACGTACAATGCTTTAAAATCAACATTCATTGTCCGCCCATGTTGTCCTGTTTTCCCACAAAAGGACTTACAGTGGATTTTAAAATCTGAAATCTCAGAAAATTTCAAAATCTACTATGAAATCGCGCGCTGTTAATGGTTCTGGCGATTGGAGTAGTTAAAGGGACGTACAATGCTTTAAAATCAACATTCATTGTCCGCCCATGTTGTCCTGTTTTCCCACAAAAGGACACTTAGTGGATTTTAAAATCTGAAATCTGGGAAAATTTCAAAATCTACTATGAAATCGCGCGCTGTTAATGGTTCTGGCGATTGGAGTAGTTAAAGGGACGTACAATGCTTTAAAATCAACATTCATTGTCCGCCCATGTTGTCCTGTTTTCCCACAAAAGGACTTACAGTGGATTTTAAAATCTGAAATCTGGGAAAATTTCAAAATCTACTATGAAATCGCGCGCTGTTAATGGTTCTGACGATTGGAGTAGTTAAAGGGACGTACAATGCTTTAAAATCAACATTCATTGTCCGCCCATGTTGTCCTGTTTTCCCACAAAAGGACACTTAGTGGATTTTAAAATCTGAAATCTGGGAAAATTTCAAAATCTACTATGAAATCGCCCGCTGTTAATGGTTCTGGCGATTGGAGTAGTTAAAGGGACGTACAATGCTTTAAAAACAACATTCACTGTCCGCCCATGTTGTCCTGTTTTCCCACAAAAAGACTTACAGTCGATTTTAAAATCTGAAATCTCAGAAAATTTCAAAATCTACTATGAAATCGCGCGCTGTTAATGGTTCTGGCGATTGGAGTAGTTAAAGGGACGTACAATGCTTTAAAAACAACATTCATTCTCCGCCCATGTTGTCCTGTTTTCCCACAAAAGGACACTTAGTGGATTTTAAAATCTGAAATCTGGGAAAATTTCAAAATCTACTATGAAATCGCCCGCTGTTAATGGTTCTGGCGATTGGAGTAGTTAAAGGGACGTACAATGCTTTAAAAACAACATTCACTGTCCGCCCATGTTGTCCTGTTTTCCCACAAAAAGACTTACAGTCGATTTTAAAATCTGAAATCTGGGAAAATTTCAAAATCTACTATGAAATCGCGCGCTGTTAATGGTTCTGGCGATTGGAGTAGTTAAAGGGACGTACAATGCTTTAAAAACAACATTCATTCTCCGCCCATGTTGTCCTGTTTTCCCACAAAAGGACACTTAGTGGATTTTAAAATCTGAAATCTGGGAAAATTTCAAAATCTACTATGAAATCGCCCGCTGTTAATGGTTCTGGCGATTGGAGTAGTTAAAGGGACGTACAATGCTTTAAAATCAACATTCATTGTCCGCCCATGTTGTCCTGTTTTCTCACAAAAGGACACTTAGTGGATTTTAAAATCTGAAATCCCAGAAAATTTCAAAATCTACTATGAAATCGCGCGCTGTTAATGGTTCTGGCGATTGGAGTAGTTAAAGGGACGTACAATGCTTTAAAATCAACATTCATTGTCCGCCCATGTTGTCCTGTTTTCCCACAAAAGGACTTACAGTGGATTTTAAAATCTGAAATCTGGGAAAATTTCAAAATCTACTATGAAATCGCCCGCTGTTAATGGTTCTGGCGATTGGAGTAGTTAAAGGGACGTACAATGCTTTAAAAACAACATTCATTGTCCGCCCATGTTGTCCTGTTTTCCCACAAAAGGACTTACAGTGGATTTTAAAATCTGAAATCTGGGAAAATTTCAAAATCTACTATGAAATCGCCCGCTGTTAATGGTTCTGGCGATTGGAGTAGTTAAAGGGACGTACAATGCTTTAAAAACAACATTCACTGTCCGCCCATGTTGTCCTGTTTTCCCACAAAAGGACTTACAGTCGATTTCAAAATCTACTATGAAATCGCGCGCTGTTAATGGTTCTGGCGATTGGAGTAGTTAAAGGGACGTACAATGCTTTAAAATCAACATTCATTGTCCGCCCATGTTGTCCTGTTTTCCCACAAAAGGACTTACAGTGGATTTTAAAATCTGAAATCTGGGAAAATTTCAAAATCTACTATGAAATCGCCCGCTGTTAATGGTTCTGGCGATTGGAGTAGTTAAAGGGACGTACAATGCTTTAAAAACAACATTCATTGTCCGCCCATGTTGTCCTGTTTTCCCACAAAAGGACTTACAGTGGATTTTAAAATCTGAAATCTCAGAAAATTTCAAAATCTACTATGAAATCGCGCGCTGTTAATGGTTCTGGCGATTGGAGTAGTTAAAGGGACGTACAATGCTTTAAAATCAACATTCATTGTCCGCCCATGTTGTCCTGTTTTCCCACAAAAGGACACTTAGTGGATTTTAAAATCTGAAATCTGGGAAAATTTCAAAATCTACTAAGAAATCGCCCACTGTTAATGGTTCTGGCGATTGGAGTAGTTAAAGGGACGTACAATGCTTTAAAATCAACATTCATTGTCCGCCCATGTTGTCCTGTTTTCCCACAAAAGGACTTACAGTGGATTTTAAAATCTGAAATCTGGGAAAATTTCAAAATCTACTATGAAATCGCGCGCTGTTAATGGTTCTGGCGATTGGAGTAGTTAAAGGGACGTACAATGCTTTAAAATCAACATTCATTGTCCGCCCATGTTGTCCTGTTTCCCCACAAAAGGACATTTAGTGGATTTTAAAATCTGAAATCTGGGAAAATTTCAAAATCTACTATGAAATCGCCCGCTGTTAATGGTTCTGGCGATTGGAGTAGTTAAAGGGACGTACAATGCTTTAAAAACAACATTCAATGTCCGCCCATGTTGTCCTGTTTTCCCACAAAAGGACACTTAGTGGATTTTAAAATCTGAAATCTGGGAAAATTTCAAAATCTACTATGAAATCGCGCGCTGTTAATGGTTCTGGCGATTGGAGTAGTTAAAGGGACGTACAATGCTTTAAAATCAACATTCATTGTCCGCCCATGTTGTCCTGTTTTCCCACAAAAGGACTTACAGTGGATTTTAAAATCTGAAATCTGGGAAAATTTCAAAATCTACTATGAAATCGCCCGCTGTTAATGGTTCTGGCGATTGGAGTAGTTAAAGGGACGTACAATGCTTTAAAAACAACATTCAATGTCCGCCCATGTTGTCCTGTTTTCCCACAAAAGGACACTTAGTGGATTTTAAAATCTGAAATCTGGGAAAATTTCAAAATCTACTATGAAATCGCGCGCTGTTAATGGTTCTGGCGATTGGAGTAGTTAAAGGGACGTACAATGCTTTAAAATCAACATTCATTGTCCGCCCATGTTGTCCTGTTTTCCCACAAAAGGACTTACAGTGGATTTTAAAATCTGAAATCTGGGAAAATTTCAAAATCTACTATGAAATCGCGCGCTGTTAATGGTTCTGACGATTGGAGTAGTTAAAGGGACGTACAATGCTTTAAAATCAACATTCATTGTCCGCCCATGTTGTCCTGTTTTCCCACAAAAGGACACTTAGTGGATTTTAAAATCTGAAATCTGGGAAAATTTCAAAATCTACTATGAAATCGCCCGCTGTTAATGGTTCTGGCGATTGGAGTAGTTAAAGGGACGTACAATGCTTTAAAAACAACATTCACTGTCCGCCCATGTTGTCCTGTTTTCCCACAAAAAGACTTACAGTCGATTTTAAAATCTGAAATCTCAGAAAATTTCAAAATCTACTATGAAATCGCGCGCTGTTAATGGTTCTGGCGATTGGAGTAGTTAAAGGGACGTACAATGCTTTAAAAACAACATTCATTCTCCGCCCATGTTGTCCTGTTTTCCCACAAAAGGACACTTAGTGGATTTTAAAATCTGAAATCTGGGAAAATTTCAAAATCTACTATGAAATCGCCCGCTGTTAATGGTTCTGGCGATTGGAGTAGTTAAAGGGACGTACAATGCTTTAAAAACAACATTCACTGTCCGCCCATGTTGTCCTGTTTTCCCACAAAAAGACTTACAGTCGATTTTAAAATCTGAAATCTCAGAAAATTTCAAAATCTACTATGAAATCGCGCGCTGTTAATGGTTCTGGCGATTGGAGTAGTTAAAGGGACGTACAATGCTTTAAAAACAACATTCATTCTCCGCCCATGTTGTCCTGTTTTCCCACAAAAGGACACTTAGTGGATTTTAAAATCTGAAATCTGGGAAAATTTCAAAATCTACTATGAAATCGCCCGCTGTTAATGGTTCTGGCGATTGGAGTAGTTAAAGGGACGTACAATGCTTTAAAATCAACATTCATTGTCCGCCCATGTTGTCCTGTTTTCTCACAAAAGGACACTTAGTGGATTTTAAAATCTGAAATCTGGGAAAATTTCAAAATCTACTATGAAATCGCCCGCTGTTAATGGTTCTGGCGATTGGAGTAGTTAAAGGGACGTACAATGCTTTAAAAACAACATTCACTGTCCGCCCATGTTGTCCTGTTTTCCCACAAAAAGACTTACAGTCGATTTTAAAATCTGAAATCTCAGAAAATTTCAAAATCTACTATGAAATCGCGCGCTGTTAATGGTTCTGGCGATTGGAGTAGTTAAAGGGACGTACAATGCTTTAAAAACAACATTCATTCTCCGCCCATGTTGTCCTGTTTTCCCACAAAAGGACACTTAGTGGATTTTAAAATCTGAAATCTGGGAAAATTTCAAAATCTACTATGAAATCGCGCGCTGTTAATGGTTCTGGCGATTGGAGTAGTTAAAGGGACGTACAATGCTTTAAAATCAACATTCATTGTCCGCCCATGTTGTCCTGTTTTCCCACAAAAGGACTTACAGTGGATTTTAAAATCTGAAATCTGGGAAAATTTCAAAATCTACTATGAAATCGCGCGCTGTTAATGGTTCTGGCGATTGGAGTAGTTAAAGGGACGTACAATGCTTTAAAAACAACATTCATTGTCCGCCCATGTTGTCCTGTTTTCCCACAAAAGGACTTACAGTGGATTTTAAAATCTGAAATCTGGGAAAATTTCAAAATCTACTATGAAATCGCCCGCTGTTAATGGTTCTGGCGATTGGAGTAGTTAAAGGGACGTACAATGCTTTAAAAACAACATTCACTGTCCGCCCATGTTGTCCTGTTTTCCCACAAAAGGACTTACAGTCGATTTCAAAATCTACTATGAAATCGCGCGCTGTTAATGGTTCTGGCGATTGGAGTAGTTAAAGGGACGTACAATGCTTTAAAATCAACATTCATTGTCCGCCCATGTTGTCCTGTTTTCCCACAAAAGGACTTACAGTGGATTTTAAAATCTGAAATCTGGGAAAATTTCAAAATCTACTATGAAATCGCCCGCTGTTAATGGTTCTGGCGATTGGAGTAGTTAAAGGGACGTACAATGCTTTAAAAACAACATTCATTGTCCGCCCATGTTGTCCTGTTTTCCCACAAAAGGACTTACAGTGGATTTTAAAATCTGAAATCTCAGAAAATTTCAAAATCTACTATGAAATCGCGCGCTGTTAATGGTTCTGGCGATTGGAGTAGTTAAAGGGACGTACAATGCTTTAAAATCAACATCCATTGTCCGCCCATGTTGTCCTGTTTTCCCACAAAAGGACACTTAGTGGATTTTAAAATCTGAAATCTGGGAAAATTTCAAAATCTACTAAGAAATCGCCCACTGTTAATGGTTCTGGCGATTGGAGTAGTTAAAGGGACGTACAATGCTTTAAAATCAACATTCATTGTCCGCCCATGTTGTCCTGTTTTCCCACAAAAGGACTTACAGTGGATTTTAAAATCTGAAATCTGGGAAAATTTCAAAATCTACTATGAAATCGCGCGCTGTTAATGGTTCTGGCGATTGGAGTAGTTAAAGGGACGTACAATGCTTTAAAATCAACATTCATTGTCCGCCCATGTTGTCCTGTTTCCCCACAAAAGGACATTTAGTGGATTTTAAAATCTGAAATCTGGGAAAATTTCAAAATCTACTATGAAATCGCCCGCTGTTAATGGTTCTGGCGATTGGAGTAGTTAAAGGGACGTACAATGCTTTAAAAACAACATTCAATGTCCGCCCATGTTGTCCTGTTTTCCCACAAAAGGACACTTAGTGGATTTTAAAATCTGAAATCTGGGAAAATTTCAAAATCTACTATGAAATCGCGCGCTGTTAATGGTTCTGGCGATTGGAGTAGTTAAAGGGACGTACAATGCTTTAAAATCAACATTCATTGTCCGCCCATGTTGTCCTGTTTTCCCACAAAAGGACTTACAGTGGATTTTAAAATCTGAAATCTGGGAAAATTTCAAAATCTACTATGAAATCGCCCGCTGTTAATGGTTCTGGCGATTGGAGTAGTTAAAGGGACGTACAATGCTTTAAAATCAACATTCAATGTCCGCCCATGTTGTCCTGTTTTCCCACAAAAGGACACTTAGTGGATTTTAAAATCTGAAATCTGGGAAAATTTCAAAATCTACTATGAAATCGCGCGCTGTTAATGGTTCTGGCGATTGGAGTAGTTAAAGGGACGTACAATGCTTTAAAATCAACATTCATTGTCCGCCCATGTTGTCCTGTTTTCCCACAAAAGGACTTACAGTGGATTTTAAAATCTGAAATCTGGGAAAATTTCAAAATCTACTATGAAATCGCGCGCTGTTAATGGTTCTGACGATTGGAGTAGTTAAAGGGACGTACAATGCTTTAAAATCAACATTCATTGTCCGCCCATGTTGTCCTGTTTTCCCACAAAAGGACACTTAGTGGATTTTAAAATCTGAAATCTGGGAAAATTTCAAAATCTACTATGAAATCGCCCGCTGTTAATGGTTCTGGCGATTGGAGTAGTTAAAGGGACGTACAATGCTTTAAAAACAACATTCACTGTCCGCCCATGTTGTCCTGTTTTCCCACAAAAAGACTTACAGTCGATTTTAAAATCTGAAATCTCAGAAAATTTCAAAATCTACTATGAAATCGCGCGCTGTTAATGGTTCTGGCGATTGGAGTAGTTAAAGGGACGTACAATGCTTTAAAAACAACATTCATTCTCCGCCCATGTTGTCCTGTTTTCCCACAAAAGGACACTTAGTGGATTTTAAAATCTGAAATCTGGGAAAATTTCAAAATCTACTATGAAATCGCCCGCTGTTAATGGTTCTGGCGATTGGAGTAGTTAAAGGGACGTACAATGCTTTAAAAACAACATTCACTGTCCGCCCATGTTGTCCTGTTTTCCCACAAAAAGACTTACAGTCGATTTTAAAATCTGAAATCTCAGAAAATTTCAAAATCTACTATGAAATCGCGCGCTGTTAATGGTTCTGGCGATTGGAGTAGTTAAAGGGACGTACAATGCTTTAAAAACAACATTCATTCTCCGCCCATGTTGTCCTGTTTTCCCACAAAAGGACACTTAGTGGATTTTAAAATCTGAAATCTGGGAAAATTTCAAAATCTACTATGAAATCGCCCGCTGTTAATGGTTCTGGCGATTGGAGTAGTTAAAGGGACGTACAATGCTTTAAAATCAACATTCATTGTCCGCCCATGTTGTCCTGTTTTCTCACAAAAGGACACTTAGTGGATTTTAAAATCTGAAATCCCAGAAAATTTCAAAATCTACTATGAAATCGCGCGCTGTTAATGGTTCTGGCGATTGGAGTAGTTAAAGGGACGTACAATGCTTTAAAATCAACATTCATTGTCCGCCCATGTTGTCCTGTTTTCCCACAAAAGGACTTACAGTGGATTTTAAAATCTGAAATCTGGGAAAATTTCAAAATCTACTATGAAATCGCCCGCTGTTAATGGTTCTGGCGATTGGAGTAGTTAAAGGGACGTACAATGCTTAAAAACAACATTCACTGTCCGCCCATGTTGTCCTGTTTTCCCACAAAAGGACTTACAGTGGATTTTAAAATCTGAAATCTGGGAAAATTTCAAAATCTACTATGAAATCGCCCGCTGTTAATGGTTCTGGCGATTGGAGTAGTTAAAGGGACGTACAATGCTTTAAAAACAACATTCACTGTCCGCCCATGTTGTCCTGTTTTCCCACAAAAGGACTTACAGTCGATTTCAAAATCTACTATGAAATCGCGCGCTGTTAATGGTTCTGGCGATTGGAGTAGTTAAAGGGACGTACAATGCTTTAAAATCAACATTCATTGTCCGCCCATTTTGTCCTGTTTTCCCACAAAAGGACTTACAGTGGATTTTAAAATCTGAAATCTGGGAAAATTTCAAAATCTACTATGAAATCGCCCGCTGTTAATGGTTCTGGCGATTGGAGTAGTTAAAGGGACGTACAATGCTTTAAAAACAACATTCATTGTCCGCCCATGTTGTCCTGTTTTCCCACAAAAGGACTTACAGTGGATTTTAAAATCTGAAATCTGGGAAAATTTCAAAATCTACTATGAAATCGCCCGCTGTTAATGGTTCTGGCGATTGGAGTAGTTAAAGGGACGTACAATGCTTTAAAAACAACATTCACTGTCCGCCCATGTTGTCCTGTTTTCCCACAAAAGGACTTACAGTCGATTTTAAAATCTGAAATCTGGGAAAATTTCAAAATCTACTATGAAATCGCCCGCTGTTAATGGTTCTGGCGATTGGAGTAGTTAAAGGGACGTACAATGCTTTAAAATCAACATTCATTGTCCGCCCATGTTGTCCTGTTTTCCCACAAAAGGACACTTAGTAGATTTTAAAATCTGAAATCTGGGAAAATTTCAAAATCTACTATGAAATCGCCCGCTGTTAATGGTTCTGGCGATTGGAGTAGTTAAAGGGATGTACAATGCTTTAAAATCAACATTCATTGTCCGCCCATGTTGTCCTGTTTTCCCACAAAAGGACACTTAGTGGATTTTAAAATCTGAAATCTGGGAAAATTTCAAAATCTACTATGAAATCGCCCGCTGTTAATGGTTCTGGCGATTGGAGTAGTTAAAGGGACGTACAATGCTTTAAAATCAACATTCATTGTCCGCCCATGTTGTCCTGTTTTCCCACAAAAGGACACTTAGTGGATTTTAAAATCTGAAATCTGGGAAAATTTCAAAATCTACTATGAAATCGCGCGCTGTTAATGGTTCTGGCGATTGATTTAGTTAAAGGGACGTACAATGCTTTAAAAACAGTTTACTTTGTCCGCCCATGTTGTCCTGTTTTCCCACACTATTGATTTTTCTATCGGATTACAATACCTTTCGGAAATGTATGATTTTCTGTTAATTGTAGTTCTTATTTCGCATTATTTTGTAATTGTGATTAACTATAGGACTTGTTTTTATCATTTCTTCCTTTTTTTCTTATTTTACAAAGGAATTTAATTAATTTATCCTGTTTTTGTTTTTCCCGCCCTTAAATTAATTATTTAACAGAGTTCTGTGAGTAACATAACAGAGCTCTGTTAGTTCTGCTAATAACATAACAGAGCTCTGCTAGCTAACATGAGAGATAGATTTTAAAATCTATCTTCACACACATTTTAAATGATACGAAATTTCCTAAAGAAATCTCAGCATTTATGTGGATGATGAAGGACTTTGAAGGCACCTAGATTTTCATGGAAAATTCTGCCACCCAACGAGCATTGCGGCCGGCAATTACAAAAAGAAAAGAAACAAAAAAATGTTTTTTTTTTTTGCTTAATTGTTTTACACCACCCTCGTATGTGTTGTACATATATGAGTGCATATTATGTTTAATAATGCAGCTTATTTTTGTTTTTGTTTTATTCTTTCTAACATGAGTTGTTTGATCGTTTTTATATGATTTCGAGGAATTTTTCTAAACAAGTAATGAGTGAGTGAGTAAGACAGTGAGTGTGTGAGTGGTGATACATTAAAATATAAACAGCAATAGCGACAACAGCAACAGCAGCAACATTAATAAGAAAAAAAAAGTTGTTGTAGCCTTAATAAGAAATGTTATAATAAAATGACTAAAATTATTGTTGTTGTTGTTGCTGATGATGTTGATGTAGTAGAAGTCATCATTATAAAATTTATAAATGCCTACTCATTCCCCACATGTGTATGTGTGTACATATGTACATATGTATGTATATATGTCGGTATCTATACACTTGCAACATTTGTTGCACAAATACAATCATCATTAAAAATGTTGTTGATTTTTTTTTAAACATCTTTAGCTAATGGTTGTAGTTGTTGTTGTTGCTATATCGGTTTGTTGTCTGTCTATTTATTTATTTCGTATATATAATACATATGTGTGTATGTGTATTCATATTAAAACCTCTGTATTTGTGTATTTTTATTGTGGCATCATCATCCTCTTGTTCATCTGCTTCGCATCTACTGATGCTTGTCATCAAAAATAGAATCATCAAAATACTATTTTTACACACACACACACACTCTATGGTTAGATTTTATTTCAAGTCTTTTTTTTTGTCAAATGCAGCCGTTAAGGAATTTATGTGTGTTGCCCATGTCTTCTCTTCTAGAATTTTGAATTGAATTTTTCTTGAAAAAGAAACAATAGTTTTTGTGTATTTTAAACACATGAAAAGATTTATCACATTAATAGAGCCGCCTAAGTAAAGCAAAAAAAAAGAAACAAAAAAAAAAAAACAAATTTATAGAAAAATTGTGGTGGATTTTAAAACAATTTAAAATTATTAAATTTTTTTTCTTGAATTAAGAAGGAAAAAAACTTAGTTTTTAAAATATTTTCTTTAAGAAAACTATCTTAACCATTAGATCTTCAGACTATGTATTGGTTTATCCATTCATTTACTCACTGCCGTGGTCATTACAACCGTTTAGTCATGATTACAACCTAGTTTCTTACACCACCCCCTTTTTGTGTGTGTTAATTTTATCAATATCGGTCCCATGGCGGGACCTTTATTCATTTTTTTTAACGATTACTTGCACTTTTTCGTCGATTTTGGATATACCACGACTCCAAACGTTCAAGTCATATATAAAAAAAAAAAATTCAAGGCATCTACCAGAAAAATACAAGTCATCAACCAAAAAAAATGCAAGTCATCGACTCAAAAAGTGCAAGTCATCTACCAAAAAAAAAACGCAAGTCATCAACCAAAAAAAAAATGAAAGTCATCGACTCAAAAAGTGCAAGTCATCTACGAAAACAAAAAAATGCAAGTTATCCACCAGAAAAATGCAAGTCATCAACCAAAAAAGTGCAAGTCATCAACAAAAAAAAAAAAAAAAATTCGAGTCATCTACCAAAGAAATGTAACTTGCGAAAAATACGACATTTGCTTGGATATATATATATACATAAGTGCATATTAACTCAATGAGAATTATTAAAATTTTTAAGTTCATTTCTCCACAACTTTATTTTTTATCCTATTTAAACCAATTTATATGTAGTTTCGTCGCCTATATCTTCGGTCCCAAAGTAAAGCTCGACCCTAAGGAAAACTGTTTTGGAATCCTTGATACTATGTCTATCCATAGACCACTGGGTCCACTTGACCCACAAGTCTGTTTTTTTATCCGATTTATACAGAGCACTTTTTCTGTTTGCTAATTTGACAAAATGTCGCCTATATCTCCGTTCGCAATTAACGCCAGACCATAAGGAAACCTGTTTTGGAATCCTTGATACCATGGGTATATAGCGGGATACCTACAGCAAGAAAAATTTGTCTACAATATCGATCATCCTACCCAGACACTGTTAACAGAGTAAACTTTTTAAGTCCGACTTATCAAGTTCCAAAATTATGTGGGATATACCAAAGTGTGTGAAGATAAATTCAAATTTAACTAGTAAAGACAAAATCCAAAAATTTTAACAGATCTAATATTAGAGTTAACAGAGCAATGTTAAGTGGTTAACAGAAAATACGAAAAATAGTCAAGGAAGAAATCACCCAAATATACGATATCAGGGACATGCTGCAGATATTTGACTATATACAAATTGTAGCCTAAAGGCTAGTACTCTGTTCAAAATTTCAAGTGGAAAGCTGTCAAAATACATGTTAAAAAAAATCACATGAAATTTTTATGAAAAAATGTTGCAGAAGTAGTACTCTGTTCAATTTTTGAAAAACATATGAAATGTTTCTGGCAACATTATTTTTTCACAGCGAAATAATTAAAGTGCCAATTGTTTCACGTGGAATTTTCAATAACAGCTGACTTTAAAATTTATGTGTATGTGCAAAAGGAAAACAATTTCCTTTTGAAAAAAAAAAAAAAAAATTTACTTAAAAATGGAAAGCGACCAAGAAAACAAAAAGATGAAATTTAGTTAGGCAGAAAAGCGGCAACTAATATCAGCCGTAAAATATTTATTTTTTTAAAAAATAAGTAATAAACTATATAGAAAATAAAAAACAAAACACCTTTGATAGTTAAAATTAAAAATAGTAAAAATAAAAAAAGCAAAACATATGTGTTTTGTTTACAAAAGTAAAACCATGTATCGTACTTTCAATAAAAAAAACGTCAAATTATGTAAATTCGCGTGATAGGCAACATTGGCTACACGTCAAATTTTCCGTATGAAATAATTAATGTTGCTCAACATTTTTCACAAATTTGAACAGAGTACTAGCCTTAAAGTGTCCTTAATAAAACCCAATAAGTGGTATAACGCAAATAATTTTTGCGTTTTTATTATCAACATGTTGCTGCAACATTTTTTAATTATTAGTTTTTTTTTTTATATGATTTCTTTACTTTTATTATGATTTTCTTCGCCTTTCTTTTCAATTTAATGCCAGTGCGTGACTGTTAACGCGCTTCTATTTTTATTATCTATGACACACTTTAACCTTAAGACTTGACTTAACAGTTAGAAACTGTAATAGAAATGAAGCAAAATTCTATTTAAAACAGTATTAAAGAACAACAACAACAACAATAAAGATTCTTTAATTTTTCATTTAGAACACTCTAACACTTCTCTAATCCATAACCTCTATACCAGCAACACGTTTTTTCATTATGGTAAGAAATAAAAGAAAGAAAAAAATGTGCCATAAAAAACACTCGGCAACATTTCTTTTGTTGTGCTGCACAACAAATTTGTTGTTTACAACAAGCAAAGAATGAATGAAAAAAGTAACAAAAAGAATTGAAATGAGATTGAATGGAAATAAAGAAATTTTGTTTTGTATAGAAAGAAGAAGAAGGCAAAGACATTTGACTGATTTCCATTGTTAACATAAACATAAATTGATGGAAAAATTTGAAGAAAAAAAACAACAAAATATTTAAAAAGAATTTAAAATACCCTCTTTCGACAACAACAACAACAAAAAAAGTGGCAAACAGCAGGGCTTTCCAAATGAAATAAAAGCATAAGAAATCCACATAATATTTGGGTTCCTATTAAAGAAATATTCATGGCAAGAATTGCTTTGTAAAGCTAAACTGAACTCATAAAAATTAAACAATAAAAGAAAAATATTTAAAAAAGAATTTGTTTTAAATTTATTAAAAGCGATAAAAATAATAATAATAATTTTTATTATGGAATTGTAAAGTAAATTTGAAAAAAAAACCTATTTTTTCTTGTAATAATACCTCAACAATGTCCACTAATTAGAGGAGTTTCTATTGAGTTGCCGTAAACAATTGCAGTTTATTATGCTATTTGTTGTTGTATGTATCTCCATTATTGTTGCTGTTAATGGGGGTTTTTTGTTAAAATTTTTATTGCCGAACACATTAGAGTCGAACATGAACGTTACGAGCAGTAAATATTTTTACAATATTTTAATTGACATGATTGTCAAACTTTTAACCTCAATTTGTTGTTAATGTTTCAACAAACAATTCCATTAAAAAAAAATCGAAAAAACTCCGACCCAGTCTTTCCCTTGCATTATATATATATACGGCAGATGATGATTGACATTCTGAAAATTGATTTTAATTGAGCTTTGGCTCCATATTTTTTTTTTTGAACAACATTTTTCGTATTCAAAATGTCAATTAATAATGAAAATAAGAGAACGAACTTCTTGTCATAATAAAAAAAATTTGAATTATTTGAAAAGTTTAATTAAAAAAAATGAGCAGACGTGCGGGCGTTAATTTAAAAATTTTTTAAATAAATTTCTTTCAACATCTTCACACCAGAGATCAGCAAAATGAGTATTCGAATCATAAAGGGTGTTTTTTATAGAGGTATAGAACTTTAAGTTGACTTTACTTATCAAGATGGCGACCGATTTAACAGCTGTCAAGTGATTTATTCTCAGTTTGGTTTGGCAATTCATCACGAATAGACTCACGCCTGAACAACAACAACAATGGGCCCAAAACGAGATTACCGTTGTTCCCGATTTTCATAAGCGAATTTTGTTTAGCGATGAAGCGCACTTCTGGTTGAATGGCTACGTCAACAAACAAAACTTCCGCATTTGGAGTGAAGGTAATCCTCCAGTGTATGTGAAACACCGTTACATCCAGAAAAACTGACTGTTTGGTGCGCTTTATGGGCTGGTGGAATCATTAGTCCGTACTTTTTCAAAAACGATGGTGGCCAGAACGTTACAGTCAATGGTGATCGGTATAGAGCCATGATTACTAACTTTTTCATTCCTGAATTGAATAACCATGATGTCCAGGAGATGTGGTTTCAACAAGACGGCGCAACATGTCACCCAGATCATGCCACAATAGATTTATTGAAAGACACGTTTGGTGACCGCCTAATTTAACGTTTTGGACCTGTGAATTGGCCTCCAAGATTTTGTGATTTAACACCGCTGGACTACTTTCTGTGGGGCTATGTAAAGTCATTGGTCTATGCGGTAAATCCAGAAACGCTTGACCATTTGGAAGACAACATTCGCCGTGTTATTGTCGATATACGGCCACAAATGTTGGAAAAAGTCTTAGAAAATTGGACGTCCAGATTGAACTACATCCGCGCCAGCCGTGGCGGTCATATGCCAGAAATCATATTTAAAATGTAATGCCACAAGATTATCTTTCGGATAAATAAAATTCATGTCAATTGAATAATCCATCGTTGTTTTATTGCAACTTAAAGTTCTATACCTCTGTAAAAAACACCCTTTACTTTTAATCTGTGATGCTTATATGCATTCATACTTATTTTAATATCATGGAACCTCTACTCATATTTAAGGTTTGAAGTGCTCATCATCATTCATACTTAACAACACGTATGATGTTATTGATTTCGACTCTTCATAATTCAACATTTACACGAAGCACAAAACAAGTATGATTCGAGTACGAACACTAAAATACTCACTAGAACGTTTGTGTGTTTGCTCTGTTTGCTGCTCTGTCCTTTTTTGCTATTGCTACTGTAAATTTTGTTGTACGATTTGAGTCACTCGAATCTTATTTATAAGTACATATTATAAGTATTTTTCTAAAGTTATAAATCTAAATGAGTAGGCTTATGAATCAAACATATTTCGAATGGTATGAGTTGGATGTCAAGGTTGTACTCATACTCATTGCAACCTGTACTTATAAATCAACTTTGTAGTGAGTATGAATGAATCAGAGTACATAGATAAATTTCAATATTGTTGGCTCATTTATGTATATTTAAAATTTCATGAGTACTTATGAGTAAAAACGATTCATTGCTGATCTCTGCTTCACACATCATCCTTATTATGTTACGCTTATCCAAAGCTCGACAGTCTCAATAAGTAATTTCCACTTGGCCACTGTTGTTGTTGTTGTTGTTGTAACAGCTCTGTTGTTGTGACCGGAAATATTTGTCTGTTGATGATTCAAGAAAATTGAATTAAATTTGGTTAACAACGCATGCCTTACGTGATGTGTTAGATGAGATGGAGATTGGAGTTGTCAGCAGATGGTAGTCAAGCAGTTGATAGTTTAGCGGGTCTCAGGCACAAGTAGAATGGACGTAGAGTATGGTGGGCTTGGCTAAATAGTTAAAGAGATAAGCCGTATCGTGTGAATCCTGGTGTCAGACTGTTCTACGCAAAGCATTTTATTTTTGACCACGATAGCCATTGGGATACATTCAGAATCTACGATCTGTGTCATGACAACTTTCGTCCTCATATACATACTTTTACTGACCTGAAGATGACATTCAAAGCATGTGTTACATTAATTTTCACACAGAATGTGTCTATCTTGTGCACCTAAAAAGTGAGCTTTTTTGTATGATTTTTTGGGATCAGAAAACTATGTAATAATGTTGGTTTGCTGCAGAAAAGAGAATAATAATGAAAAAAGAAATTTTTAGTAACAGGGATATATGTACATAGAATTAAGAAAGAAACATGTTGCAGCAACATGTTGCTGTTCTAATAAACAATTTTTTGTGTAGTTTGTATGAAATAATTTCAATATTTAAAACATTTTTTAAAACTACAAAAAACTTTTCATTTATATTTGCTTAGCAACATGTTTATCAACATTTTTTTTTATTTATTTCATTTTTTTTTGTTATAATTTTGTGTATTTTTTGTTTCGTTACGTAAATTTTAATTACTTTTGTTTTTTATATATTGTTTTTATTTAAATGTCAACATTTAAAAAAAAATGTTGTTAAACGTCTACCGAGTAAATGCTTCTTTTTTTTAAACGATGATTAATTCTTTTCCGTTTTAAACTGGTCCAGAATTATTTTGTTTAAAAATACAAAATGAAATGAAATGCAAATGGGTTTTTAAGTTTTGCTCACACATCGCGTAGATCATATTGTAGATGCTAATCAGTTGGTTTGGCTGCTGACATTTGATTGGTATTTATGTATGTAAATAATGTTTATAAACAATGTTGCTTTTAATATTAATGAGATGCTAATTTTGAAATTTATATTTCAGTTCAACTTTTTTTTTTTTCGTTTTCATTACTTAAATGCAAAATCAAATGACATTGAAAAAATGAAAGAAAGAAAGAAAGATATATTTAATTTTGTTTGTTTGTTGTTGTTGTTGTTGTTGTTATTGTGATTTGTTAACTTATTCTGATTTAAAAAAAAAAATAAACATTTATGACGATACCACCACGTAAAACCTGAAACCTGATAAATTGAGATGAAGTAATCGGTGACAAGAGTCTGACTGATACTGATTAGCATATTTGCACGTTTTGACCAAAATTTTTTCCAATTTTTGTCATTTTCTGTTTTTTTTTTATGACACAGACATCATCTTATTGTTTTGATTTGAAATAAATGAGCGACCTTGTCTTAAATTTTTGTTGGACATAAAAGATGTTCAAATAAATTAATATTTCTAGGTTAACTATAGATGATGAATAATTTTAAAAACGCATATTTAATATAATTTTTGCATATGCAATCAGCACTCACTGATCGCCTGAAGGAAATTGCATTTTAGAAAATTATGTGCCAATGAAAAATGTCTGCAATTGTTAAAAACTGTTTATAAACAAAATTTTTAAAGTGCGATAAACAGAGCTACGCATTCCATTGTTGTTTCATTGTGTTGTACACCCAATTCAATTTCCCTTCTCAAGTAGTATGTATATGGAACAAAGACTGCATAAATAATTAAAATAAAGAAGGAAAATAAGAATGAAAATATTTGTTTATTTTAAGTATTGAAAGAAAATAAATTTATATGCCAGACAATGCTTGAATAAAATGGCCAAAGTGCCAGTATGGCATAAATATTTATCCGTATTTAATCGTATTAATATCAACAGAAAAGCCTTTAATTAACCCTCAGCTATTAAATAGCATTTAACAATGAAAGTCATATTAAAAGTTGCAATATAAACGATTTAAATAAAGTAAAAAAAAAAAAATATTTGATAAAGTGAAATCATTTTTAAATCAATACACAAAACTCGTTAGCAACATGTTTCAAAACATGTTGCGACGTTTACAAAGAAAAAGTCTTATAAAAATCATTAAAATAACACTATATTACTTGCATATATGGCAACATGTTGCTCAACGTTTTTAAGATAAATTTCAAACATTGTGTTGAGGAACATTTAAAAAGGAGAAAATCGAAATAAGAAAAAATAAAAAACAAAACATTAAAAATGTTTAGCAACATGTTGTTATAAATGAATCAATTATTACAAAAATATTTGAATTGATGTAAAATCATTCTTATAACATAAAAAATATTTAGAGACATATTGCTTAATATCGAAAAAAGTTTAGAAACACATGTTAAATATTTTTTAATGCTAAAACCATTACACAAAACTTGTTAGCAACATGTTTCAAAACATGTTTTTTTACAAAGGATAAGAAAAAATCATTAACATAACATAATACTACTTATATGGCGACATGTTACATAACATACTATACATACATAATTGGCCATTACAACCCTTCAGTCAGGATTACGGTCTAGCTTCTCACACGTAAAATTTAGAAAATGGCAACATGTTGCTCAACATTAATAGACGTTCGCCAACCTATTTCTAAGATAAATATGGTACAATGTTTATAGAAACATTTAAAAAGTGAAAACAGTGATAAAAATAAAAAACAAAATAATAAAAATGTTTGGCAACATGTCGACAAATGTTTACCAACATGTTGCTATAAATTAATCAATTATTACAAAAATATTTGAAAAAGTTATTTGAATTGATGTAAAATCATTCTTATTACATAAAAAATATTTAGAAACATGTTGCTTAATATCGAAAAAAGTTTAGCAACATTTATTAAATATTTTTAAATTTAAAAAAAATACAAAAAAGTATAAAATTAAACAAATTTTGGACTTAAGTATGTTGAAAAACAAAATTCTGTAATGCTTATCCACACATTTGTTTTATTTTTAGCACAAAAAGTCAAATTTCATTATCAGTTTGAATATTTCAAAGTGTTTTTCTATCAGATAAAACCGAATACACTGTCAATTTGTAACAAAATATGCACAGAAATAAAAAAATTAGAAATGAAAAACAATAGAAAAATTGTTGAAATATCTGCATGCATGTTTCGGGAAATGTGTCATACATACTAAATAAGAATTGATAGTAAAAATAAATTAGTTTTGCAAAAACAAATAAACTTTTATTCTCTTTTTGTGTGTGTGTGTGTGTTTAAAACATTGAATAAATAATGAAATATCTAAACGATAAGATATGGCAGACGACGAAAAATACCAAGCGTATGCTAGTAAACAAATTGAACATTCTATTGTATTTGCCGGTATAAAAGACATACCGATGAATATAATATCTGGATAGAAAGACTAGCAATCAATTGTTTAAAAATCAACATAGTTATCGGTAACATTCTTTACAATGTTTATATTCAAAGGCAGGTTACATAGTTTTAGTCACAATGCTGATGATGACATGTTGCTGAAACATGTCGATAAGGATAACATTTATTATATAATTTAACTAGCAAAGATGAAATTCAAATGTTTTAACGGAGTCAGTGTTAATGTTGATTGAGTTTTTACAAAGAAATTTACTGGAATTCTAGACCAAGGGGGGGGGAGGAGGGGGGTGTGTTCTGCCCTAATATAAACCAATTCGTGGTAAATCCGAAATAAAAATGGAGTGGGAGAAATCTTCACACTCGTTAGCAAATAACACAAAACTTTATGTATTCTCTTATAAATTTTAAATTAAAAAAATAATTTACTTGTTATACGCTACATTAAAAAACAATAACTGGTACTAGAAACATATGACAATATGTTGCTGCAACATTTTTAATATTTATCTTATTACTCTTCTTTTAAAATAATTTTAGCAGAAACTTTTTTCCCAATGCACTTTATAAACCACGCCTTTCATACGATGCAACATGTTGATGTAACATTTTTGTTTTGTAATAAATAATGAATTTATTTGTTATAAACCTAGGCTCACTCCTAAGTGTGTTTTAAAATTGTTTGGATAACAACTTTAAATTGAAATTAACTCGTAGTTTAAGAGACTATGCAAAGTGACTTTAAGACAAAAATCGGCCAGCAACATGCTGCTAATACATGTTTTGTTTACATAAAATGAATTTTAACTTTCATATTTACACGGAAATCTAAAAAAAAAAATAATTAAAACGTGAAGTGATTAAAATCTATTGCAACATGTTGCTAAGCTTTATAAGTTATTAAAAAGTTGGTTTTTTTTCAATTGAAAAACCTATTTTAACAAAATATTTTATTTGCTCGTTTCTAGCAACATGTTGCATGCAACTATTTATGTTTTTAAACCCATTATTTAATATAAGTTCAAAATTTTTAGTTAGAAAATATTGAAATCAAATAAACTTTGCGTATTGCAAACGATAATGATGTTGATAAACATAATAATGAGAAACAACATTTGTTTATGGCTAAACAAAAGCAATAACGATGATAATGATGTTTTGATGGTGAAGTCATTAATATCATCGTAGTCTTTATAAAAGACCGTTGCTTTTTTTTGCTCAGCCATGTTTTTTTTCTTCCATTGTTGTTGTTGTTATTGTTGGATACTATGGTCGCATTTTATTACTGTTTGATGTTGCTGTTGTTATTGCTGTTATTTTGTGGTAAACATTTTTACAATCATAATCACTCTAAACAACAGCCAGCACTGTGGCATTAAACCGTATTGAAGACGTTGTTGTTGATGATTGTGATGATGATGATGATGACGACGATGTTGCTGGAGAGGTAGTAGTGGTTATGGTAGAGAAGTGCATTGAACTGTCGTCGTTTCGTATGAATGAAAAGCCACGTTTTTCTTTTTCTTCTTCAAAAGGTTTTTCATTTTTTTTTCTGTTCATATCTTTTTTTCATGAGCCCAAGTTAATATTTAAAAACATAATGATGTTGTTGTTTATTTTAGTTAAAGTTGTTGTTGTTGTTTTTTGTTTTCTTTAAATATTTAAAGAAAGAAAGAAGGGGAAAAAAATATGGATTTCTTTCATTGTTTATTTACATTTGTAGCCAGAGCATTAAGTATTTAAGCAGCCATAATGTCAGCTTCATTATGCAGCAACATTAGCAGGGGCACCAGCATCAGCACCAGCAACATAATCATCAACAGCTAAGCTTAGCATCATCATAATCTGCATAATGTTTCCTTTTGAATGAAAATTTTTCTTTTAATTTCTTTAAAATGAAACCTTTTTTTCTCCAAAACACACTTGCGGTTTATGATCTCGGCTGTCTGAATGTGTTTTCTTTGTCTTTCTTTACATTTCTTGGGTACTATTGCAGTTTTATTATTAAAAAAACAACAACAACAAACAACAAAACTACAGAAAATCTATGTTTATTTAGTTGAACTTGGGATGCAGTTGTATGGCAATTATGATAGAAATTTTAAATACAAAACTGAATCAGGGGAAATAAACAAAAAAAAAAAAAAAACAAACAAATAAACAAACAAGAGAGAGAGGAGTATCATGTAATAAAAAAAATATTAAATGCATCAGGCGATAAGACGATTTTGTGGAATTATTTATTCAATAGATTTTTAATAAACATTGTCTAAATACAGGGGAAAATACATATAATGGCACAGAGGGCAAGAGAAGAGTGACGATAGGCGAGTGGCATATAGTTTTGCATTATTTAGAAATAATTCACATTGTAATTAAATATTTCATAAAAGATTTATAAATCCTACAGGTGCCTTATTAATAAAGACAGTGTAAACAAAGTGCAGGCTGTCAATTACATGTAATCAGAAATTTATTTGCAAATCAAGTCTTTTGTATAAATAAATAGTAAACAAGCCGATTGGAATTGTTATTCTAAGAATCAATCAATTTAAGCCTAATAGGCTTATCAATATGGCTTGTATACAGTATCTAGGAGTTTAGCAACATGTTGCTAAAAGATTCAAAGTGTTTTACAATCCTTTGTCATTCTTTTAAAAAATCAAGCATACTTTTTAAACACTTTTTAACACTGCATTTACACTCTGCAACTTGTTTTGGCAACATTAATTTGCTTATAAATTGCAATATGTTGCTTAAAAGTGCAAAATTGCCTCCACTTTTCAGTCCACTTGCCAAGGCTAATGAATATACAAAAAAACTTTCAATAAAAATTAATTTTTATATGCAGTTTGAACGTTAAAAAAAGTTTGTTGTTTTTTTTAAAATTATTTTAATTGCCTGAGCTTTACAGTTTTCCAGTATAGAGTTGTAATTGATCAACGATTGCATGTTATTTAAATATTAAAAAAAATTGTTTTGCAAACAAAAGCCCCCAATTGTAATTCTCCATAGATTTTCACAATCTAAAGTTCATGTTCGTTTATTGAATTCTTTTTTTTTACTTTTTGTTTTTTTTTAACACGCATATTTAATTTTTTATTTTTTTCTTTTCATTTTCACTTGGAATTTTGTTTTGTGGCAAATCAATAAAGGAGGCGCACAACATGTTTATTAAAAACAAAAAACAAAAAATGTTGCTCAATCAATATGATAACAATAAATAATTGCCTTGACAAATGAGTTTAATGTGACAACAACACAACACAGCAACAAAGTGTAATTTACCAAATGAAAAATGGAAATTTTTTAATAAAAAAAAAGAAAACAATTGTAAATATTTATATTCATTAAATTTGAATAAATATTTCTGTTTTTCATTTGATTTTTCAATTTCGATTACATTTTTAGGCTCAACATTTACTCTGGCGGTTAATAAACCTGACAGAGGGAGTGTTTTCTGTTTTTTTGGTTTTCAAATTAAATTTAAACAAAGTTGTTTAAATACACACCCACCTTGTACACGAATTGCCTAAAAAAATAAATAAATAAAAATTTAATCAAATATATTTTACAGTTATTTGCAATAAAATGTTGCTGACATTTTTCTTTTGCAGTAAGTTATTATTAATAATATATTAATTAATAGATAATCTCAAGCAACATGTTGCGGCAATATTTTATAGTATGTTTTATATACATATACATAGTCTACTTTGTTGTAGTTATCCTGGACAAATTTTTTTTGTTTAACAGGTGTTCTAATAATTTACTATTTATTCTCAGCAACATGTTGCAGCAACATTTAAAAAATGATAATCTAAAATATATTTAAACTTTCAAACATTTAAAAGACATAAAACGGTTGTGTTTGTTATAAAATGTATCCAAAATATGTTAATCTTACTGCAACATGTTGCTGCAACAATTGTATACATATATTATTCTCATTTTCTTCGAATTTAGTTGTTTTTATACGAAAAGTTTCTGCATTAAAGAATTTTTTTTTAATAAACTTTTCCATGTCATAGGCAACATGTTGCAGCAACATTTTTATTACTTTTCCACTAAGACCTTTTAGATTCTATTGGGTTATGAAATATCACTACAATAAGAAAATTTTTAAAATGAATTACGGTCTATGCTCAGCAACATGTTGATGCGATATGTTGTCTCCTTACTGTTATTTGCACCGCTTATTTCAGTTTGAAAATGGAATACAGCTCTCATATATGGGCTGGTACCACGAAGTTTATTTTGGGACTTCTCGACCACGTATAGAGGAGGTCAATGGTGCTTACTAATAACAACTATATTGCATTAATAGAACATCGTCCCAATTTCGCTTGTATATTTCTGTTTCACTGTTGCTTCAACGCACCTGTTTCCAAACATCTTATCACGTAGAACACATTCGTTTGCGTTCATTTGATCAGTGGATCACAGAATGCATTACATACAGAATTCGTTCTTTAGTTGCACTATCCATATGAACCGAAAAAAATGTGAAATGTAACTATAAAAACCAAAAATTTTGAAAATTCTAAATCTTAACCTGTAATTAAACTACATATGTTGCAGCAACATATTGCAAGTTTTATTAAGTATTATTATTTCATACATTCGTTGGGCTATTAGGGTTTCTGTAAATTTAATAACATTTTGTTCCCTTTTAATTAAAATTCAAATGTTGCAGCAACATGTTGCTAAAATAAAACAAATTTTTCTATGATTTTTTGAAACAAAATTCCTGTATTTTCGGAACTAATTTGTAATAAATTTAGAATCTAAATCATAATCATGTATTAATTTTTCTTTATTTTCTTTTTCTAATTTCAGGTAAATGATTCTTGTGGTTTTCTTTGGTTCGTGCTCGAACAGGTAAAATTTAAAGAAAATTTTTAATTTTATTTCAGTTTTTTAACATGTTTTTTTTGGTTTAGTTTCCGATATTTATGTATATGTATTTATTGTTATAATTTTAACAATCCACAATTAATTAATTCTGTATTAAACAAATATTTCGTTAACCTTTCATGTCAACAAAAAATGTTAATTTTGAAGGTAGCACCCCCCCCCTCAATTATGAGAACTTTACATGTGTGAAGTGGTTTATTGACTTGAAATTTATTTCAATTTTTCTTTTTCTCTTCTCATTGTCTGTTCTTATTGTTTTTAAAAAAATGTTAATGGGCCTGTTCGTAAATTAATCACTGCGCTGCATAATATGATTATTTTGCGCTCACACTGCTAATCACATGTTGCTGATGCCTCTTTTTGCTGATTTAGTTGTTTGCATTTACGAACGAACAAACACTGCAGAAATGGAAAAATTATTAATAAGTTTGATTTTTGAACTGGACGATAAAACAAATGACAAAACTTTGTAAAATACACAAAAAAGTGTACTTTGTGCAAAAAAGAAGACATTTAAGGAAGAAAAAAGAAACTTATTGTTAAAACTCTCATTCTCTCTCTCACTCATTCAATGCATCAGCCATTTTTATGATTAGTGTTTTAGGTTTATTTGCGCATAATATGATTTAATGTTGCATTTACGAACATTTGACAGCTGCAGTGCTGCCAAGATTTGCATTTATGAACATGATGCGCATAATATGCAGCGCAGTAATGCATTTACGAACAGGCCCAATCTTTTATATGCTGCTACAAATGTTTTATAATTATAAACAAAACAGAAAAAAAATTAAAACAAATAAAAACAAATTAAGAATACCGGTTTCGACTTGGAAAAAGTTTATTTAACATTTATTTGTTGTTTTATAATTAACATAACAATTCATTTTCATTCAATTTGTTTCAATTCTTTTCATATTTGTTTGTATTTGTATTTAAGAATTCATTTATTAAACAGAAAAGAAGGAAAATGTACTTTTTTAAATGGCGGTAGCAGAAAAGTATTAAAAAGCACCAAAAATAGTGTATTTTTTAAAAGAGCCAAAATAGTACCATTTTTTGTTTAGAAAGTACTATTTTGTACTTCTTAACTGTTATCTAAAACAGTTGTTTTCGTTTTAAAAGGTACCAAAAGATTGAAATTTATTTTTAAATGTACTTTTTTTGAAATCTATAAAGAATTTATTTCCAAATTTACTTTAAAAAGTACAAAAAAAGTTCCCTTAAAAAAGTACCAAAATGTAAACAAGGATAGGACAGAATAGGAGGGAGTGTCAGCTTCGTTGAATTTAAAGTTTACTTGAGTACACATAAGGGCCTGTTGTCGTATCAACATGAGGCGGCAACGAGATCTAAATGAGTAGACTGAATGAACCGCTCTCTACAAACGGCTTCAAAACTTGACATTAAAGTATGACACCCATGGAATCAAGCTGAATTTAGTAATCGATCTACAATCAAGCCAATACTATATTCCTCCACAACCCATCTAAAATATGTTCAGAAATCATTTGAAAATAAACAAAGTTTCTTCGTATGCCACGCCATTATGCGTTACGTGCTCGAACACGCTCAAGTTAAAATAGTTAATGCGTTCTCTTCCTATTTAATTAAGTCCGGATGAGTCTGGCAATCAAAGAAGATTGTTACTCAGTCTCTCTCTCACTAAAAATCAGTATCACAGTGTAATTTCAGAACATTACCACGGCTTTGAAGCATACTCTAGTAGTTGGAGAGATATCTTAAGATCAAGCCGCTCCTCACGTAGGAAATTGCTTTGTCTACCTTCTCTGCAGTTTATAAGCGTCTTTGTTGCTTACCACCACATAGAATTCCCGAAACTGACAAGAGAGCGACATGCTTGAAATTCTAGTTTGAAATCTCCTCTCAAGGTTCAGTCAAAATTTAGTCGGTTTTACTCAGAGCCTGAGGATCTTCATAAGGAGAATAATGTGCCAGGGTGACATGGCACTACAGCATGTTTTCTAGCAAATAATTTAGATGGCAGCCAATTAAGCATTACTAAAAAGGACTTTTGTGTGCGTGTAAGAGCCGATACGCTTGTGATCTCTGTCGCAACAGATCTTTTCACTTTACATTGGCATGCGACATCTCCAAAAAAAAGAAAGGAAAGGTTCGATAATCCTACCCTATTGTAGCAGTAGGTAGCGTAAGCTGCTTTACTTTGCCTCCCAGTTACGTTATCTCCCCAAATTAGCTTCGAATCGAGAATTACGACACAATATTTAACTCCGGGGCTTCAACTAAGTTTCTTCACATTTGCTAGGTATCGTATGGCGTTGTTTGAATTTGAACGTTTTGACACTTAAAAATTTAAAAAAGTACTTTTTATTGAACAAAAAAAAAAGTACTAAATACTAAAAAAATTTAGGTTAAAGTACTTCAATTTAAAATTAAACTAGGTTTTCTTAAATGCTACGTTTTAAAAAATAATAAAATAAAATTGAAAGTCTTTACACTGTTGAGTTTACATTGTTAATTGCAGCTGTGGTACTTTTTTTTAGTTTCTGGAAACTTTTGTGATACATTTTACGTTCACGGAAAGGAATTGTTGTAAATTTAATTTCACAATTTTTTCCTTTTTAATCTCTTGTCTGCATAATTTATGAGACACTCAGCCAGCGGTGAAGGCCTCCTTCATTGACTCACCCACTCTACAACCAATTATGCATTCATCCTTTTGGTGCTGCTGTCATCATAGTTTAAAAAGCGCTTACCTTGCCATAATTCAACTGAAGGTTATGATCGAATATTTCTTTTTTTTTTATTTATTTTTTAATTTAAATTTAAATTTTTTTAATTTAATGTTTAAACATAAATTGTCGCATTTTAAAATGTGTTTTTTTTAATAAAATGCAGGATAAACTTTTACTTTTTTTTTATTCGCTAAAAACAACAGAAATAAACTCGAATTAACCAAAAAAAACTGTCATCTGGACTTTAAATTGAAAGTTTAATTTCCATTCTTTTTTTTTCTGCTACTTCTTCTTCTTCTTCTGCGAAGGTTGTATTACCAGTTGCGAGTTTTTTTGTTTTTTTTTGTAGCATGACCTTTAAGCAACATGTGTTGCACTAGTCATCGGCAACAGTTGAAAACCATGATGAGTAATCCGGTTTAACCAGGAAGATTTGTTTGAATCATTTTTTAAAGAAAAAATTCATTTCTTTTCTTTCGTACTGAATATTTATATTTACGTTGAAACAAAGTTTCGTAATAGAATGCATCCTTCTATAACTGCCTTCCGTAAATAGTTTGTATTCAGATCAAGTCAATGCAGTTTCTACAAACTCCACTTCTCTTGCTAGTCTATCTCAGACAAAGCTATCTCAGGCATATATGTACTCTGAAATGCTTTCAAAGTCTCGGCTCAATGTTGAAATACTCTCTAAATGGAGAAGACAAAACTGTCTGGAAGTATAAAATTCTGAGTATTAATTCGCCAACTGAATTTCTCCCCTGCGGTCAAATACCTGCAATCCGAATATTCTCGAAAGTGCTCTGAAAGATTTGGACTCGCATCAATCGTAAACATGGCATTGGGACTGAAAACTTTATTCACATTTTGGCTATACAAGGCTATGCTTTGTCGATCGTTCGTAATTACATACATACATACATAAGTGGCCATTACAACCCTTCAGTCAGGATTACGGCCTAGCTTCTCACACCACTCATGTTGTTTGCCTTACTTTATTTATACTTGAGTGGCGGGATCTACAGTTTAACGTCGACACCGAATGACAGATTTGAGAAACTTTTCATGGCAGTTTTTTTATTTACTCTCAGAGTTTTTGGCAGAAATCTGCTGAGTAGAAGTCGCCGAAGAAATATTTTTTCATATATCGTTTTGATGTCTGGCCTGGAGCTCGCACCCGGGCTTTTCGTCTAATAAGCGAACACACTACATACTAGACTACGGCGACTACATCGTACGTAATTGCAATATTCAAAACCAAGAGAGATATTATACGCCCAGCTAAGTTGGCTTCCCACAGAACTACTCCTGGTGTTGCAGACAACTATTGCCGTAATCCGGTTGAAATCGGTAAACTGCTGTTACAAAGTTAAAGTCGTTGACTTCCATTCCTCAGGTACATATTGGTTATAGGGCGCCTTTTCAAATCGTCTGAGCCGACTCTTTCATTCCAATTAGTGAGTATTAGAAAACCAGATCCTGCTCACATACGTCGATAATTTGAAGTGAGATGGTAAGATAGTGTGTGGAGTGTATATATCGAGGACTTGGATATCAGGTACTCAGCGCCTCAGCGACTGCAGTGTCTTTCGGGTGAAAGTCATGGCTACCCCAATGGTGATTAAATGATTATTCAGTAGCAGAATATTCCCCGATAATATGCTGCCACACTCTCTGTGCAGGCTTTCACTTTCGAGCGTCATATCGACCTTGTCTATTTCTCCAGGAAATGTTAAAATAAACAGACGTACTGGCCAGAATGGACACTACATTAGAAAACCCCCTATATATGGAGGTGTCCCCTTCGCCCCCTTTAGTCTGAAAATAAGAAAAATTTCACTCTTTAGCTAACGCTTCCTATTCGACTGCTAGGTTTAGCAGGCCGAAGCTGTTAATATATTTTTTATGCCGTAATTTTTCTATATGGATACCTTTTAAGTACCTACTTTCAGTAAAAAGTACTTATTTTAAATGAAAAAGTACTTATTTTAGTAAAAAAAACCTACTTGTCACAAAAGTAACGGGTTTAGAAAACTAAAATGAAAAATTATTTAAAAAGTACTTTGAAAAGGTACTTTACTTTTTCAAAAAAGTACCTAAGCGCTTGATACTTTTTTCATTATTTTAATTTAAATTATTTACATTAATTTCTCTAATATGGTACTTTTTTTCGTACTCTTTTAGATACAGTTTTAGATAAAAAAGTACTTTTTTATATAAATGAAATGTAATTTTGAATAAAATGTTTTTAACATAAGAACCAAAAACGAATTGATGAAAGGGTTTTACAACTGTATTATAAAAAGTACTTTTTTTTTACCCTTTAGTGATATCTACAATCAATCGTTTACTTTGTTGTCCTGCTGGTATTCTTATTATTTTAAGGCCTTTAATATGTCAACATCTACCTGATGTAGGACATGTCTGGGCTTACATATGAACACCAAACAATTCAATTCTGATTTTGTCAATGTCAAGTAATTTTTAAATCAATCGGTTGTTTATTTAATAAATCTCTACATCACCTTGGTAAGCCAATAAGCCGCCAAGTGTGTCCATAAACAGATTAATTGAGGTGTCAAAGATAATTTTTTTTTCAGAAAAACGACAACAACAACAACGAAAACAAAACGAATGCAGTTATAAATTAAATTAAAAAAATTCTTTAAAATTCAAAACAAATTTGTTTCTTAACAGATTCCATTTAAGCCATGTTAATCTGAAATGAAAACTTGTCTTGTTTGCAATACTTGCCTTGCCTTTCGTTGCCTTGCATCCCCTGGGTGCTGCTGAGTGCACTGCATTATATGATGCCAGTGACAACATTTCGTTTTACCTTGCCACCACCACCATATGTGCGCTGCACAGCAGAAAACAAAAAAGAACTGAAAAGAAAAAGAATAAAAATAAGGTCAGGGCCATAAAACATAGCATGGATTTCTTGTTCAAACTGCTTGTGTGTGCGTGTGTATTTGACGCAAATAAATTTGCAATTTTATTATTAATCAAGCGAATTATACTTGTATGCACAGCGATCGATATCAATCATTCATTCTTTCATACAGTCAGTCAGTCAATCAAATTGTTTTTTTTTAAGCCACAATAATTAATTTGCATGAAACCATTTCAAGCGATTTTATCACCACCAGCAGTTGCCAGTTGACATCATGGTTTTGGTAATTTATTTCTGTCTGTTTTTGAATTTGAATTTTATTTTCAAATTCTATTGATTGGGTACATATGACACTCTCTGCGTTTCTTCTCTTTTCTTTAAATGGTCATTAACAATCCGATGAACGGATTTCGGTCTGCCTTAACACATCCTTCCAGGCACCTCTGCTTCTGGACGTCATTTGGTCACACCAGTCGATGACAGGGCTTCCTCGATCTGATCCTTCCAACGCACCTAATATGTCTAATTGTCTCTGCCTAATTTATCTTCATCGAGTTATCGAGAGAAACTATTTACATTTCCTTACAATCCTTATAGACTTTGATGAGATGTAGAGCAGGGTATTATAATTCTTTCTGATTCGATTGTACGCATAGACAAGCTCTTTGAAGTAACCCTAATGGCGTCAAATTCCATAATTTTGGCGGCCAATTGATGTTGGCAAAACGTAAAATTGCTCTTTCCGGAAACTTGTTATGCAATGCAGCCAAAATCCTTCGTATTGTGTAGCACATGTCAGCGTCTTCTTGCAATGACATGCCGTCCCGTTCATTATCCTCAACTGCAGGCTAGAAAAGGTCGATTATGATACGGCCATAGCATATGTGTGTAAAGAAAAATTCAAATTTAACTAGCAAAGACAAGAACCATTTTTTTTTAACAGAGCTAATGTTAGAGTTAACAGAGCAATGTTAAGTGGTTAACAGAAAATACGAAAAATGGTCAAGGAAGAAATCACCCAAATATACGATATCAGGGACTTGCTATAGATATCTGACTATATATGCAAATTGTAGCCTAAGGTGTCCCTAATAAAACCCAATAAGTGGTATACCCCAAATAATTTTGGTTCGTGTCTTTGCTAGTTAAATTTGAATTTATCTTCACACACACATCCATACCATCTAGACCAGAAAGCTTATCAAACAGTCACTTTTTTTCGAATGCAATGTTATATCCACAATCATTTTTGGTGCATTGTGGGGCCACCGTTATCGAAATCAGCTTCATTGCTGATGAACATTTTGTTTGGACAATTAACATTGAAAGTCTGTTGCTCCATCATCCAACCAGCATTCCTTTGGTGTTGTGTACGGCTTTAATTGTTCATTAAATAGGACGACCTCATATAAATGGAGATGCAAATTCAAATGTTAAATACATATTAATGAGCTGTCGGAGAAGCCAGAATTACCTTACAATTCTAATGGAAGTGGGGGGGTAGCCACTGTTGTTGGTTAATTAAAATCAAAAATAAAGCAGCCAGACCATCTCAAAGAGTTGTTTATTAAAGCAGCAGTTTTTTCGTCTGTGTTTGCATTTTCTCTTGAAACTATTTTATTACAACACTCATGTTCAGTTGAAACCGACCGTTTCAAACGAATTGAACGGAAAACACTCGGTTGTTTGCTTTTAAATCAACTCAAACATATGCACATATACTCACTCCCACTCTCTAATAATTGAAATCCAATAAAATGTATGCCTAAAAGGAGTTTAAACACACACACACACACGCACAGCGTCTAAAGGGTTCGTGATCGTTGGTGTTCGTTGTTTGTTGCTTTTTCCACGAAATCTTATTTCAAGTGCAAATGTTTGTCTGCATGCATGCGTATGTGTATGCGTATGTGTATGTGTAATTCTTGTTGAGTTGTTTGAAATTATTAAGAATTTGTTTTTCTTTGATTTGTTTCTCTTGAATAATAACTACTACTGGTGTTTAGCACTCAACACTTTGAAAATTGAAGACTGAAGACGACGAGTACGAAGATGATGATGAGATGGTTGTCTGTGTTTTTAAAACTCTTGAGCCTTCATGCTCTTTAAGTAGTTGTTTTGTACGTACTCGTATGTGCACATAAAGACCTTGTGCCATTAAAAACAACACAACGCATAACACAACTTCCTTCTCTTTGGCTTTCCGTCTGTTTGTTATTGTATGTAGTTTTTTTCCTATTTATCGCGTCCATGATTAAGAGGGGTTCTTTAGACTGTGCATCACCTAAGAAAAAAGGGAAAAAAGAAAACAACGTTTGTTTACATTTCTTTGTAGGGAGAAAATAATGGCATACCTTGACGGTTTTTTCTTCTTCTGTTTTTTTTTTTCTTACATTGTTCTTCTATTTGCCTTGCAAAAATACCCGACTTGAGTTGAGTTATGGGAAATGGTTTTCATTTTTTCATTTTGTATTTAAAAAAACATATTTTTATTGCATATTTAATGTTTTTTCTTCCTTTTTTTGTTGTTGCTAAATTAGCATAACATTTGAAATTCTCTTTTTTTTAATAAAGTGAATGAAGCCTGTATATAAATAATAGGGACATTGTGCGGGCGGGAAATGTTTGTAATATTTTGTCATGGGAAATTAAGCATATGAACAGAGTTGCTGTAGTACTAAGAAAATTATAAAGAAAACTATGTAGGAATTTATTGAAAGTTTCATATAAATTAGAAAATGGCTAGAGTTTTGACGGAATTGCAATGTGCGCCCGGTCTTTAATATCGTTGGTATTAGTGAAAGTGTGTCTGAAAATCCGTATATGTACATATGTATGTTGTCGATTTCGAGATGTTTTCAATATATTTGCCCATATTGTGACTCATTATGAGCCCTATTGTTACATGTTTGAATTTGCACCAAGTATCGTAATTTTTTCAAAATTATCCTGAAAGAATCGTTGACATGAATTTATCACCCTATTATCGTACGTATGGTAGCATTTATCACGATATTCTTCCCTTAATGTGGAAGTATTTTAACCCCAATGTTCGCCATATTCGAGCACCATACGAAATATGCAAGAAAGTGATTGAACACAGTGGCGGTAATACTTAATTATGTTTTACTGTACGAAAACAAAGAAGGATTATTAAATAATATTTCCAAATTGTTAAACGATTAATCCGTCTATATATATTTAACGAACAAACATTTTAAAAAAAGTTTTACAAAATATCGCAACTTTACAGGATATTTCAAGCGAATATCACAACCGTTGCCTTAATTTTGTGCGTTAGTGTAGGTTTACATACAGTATGTGGCATAAATAAGTTTCCAAGGAAAAAATAAAAACACCTATAAAATAAATACAAATTTTAACAAAAACAACTTTCATTTGTGTAATGAAAATAAAAACCTAAAATGACACAAAATAAAATGTTGCAAAAATAAGTTTCCATTTCCTTTAATAACCGCAGTGTCCACCGGAGCGGAGGGACATCTTGGAAAGTCTGTCTTGCATTGTGTCTACTAACTTTAAGCATTCCTCAGGAGTGATTCGATCGCAGCTTGAAATAATACAATCCTTTAATTGGCTAAGGTTTTGTGGAGCTGCCTCAAAAATACGAATTTTCAACATTGCCCAAGCGTTTTCTGTAGGGGAGAGGTCGGGGCTTTGGGGAGGCCACTTCAAAACAGTAACATTTTGCTCCGCTAAAAATTCGACAACGTTTTTGGCGGTATGTATAGGAGCATTGTCCTGTTAGAATACAAAATGTTCACCTTTTAGGCGATTTCCTTCCGGAATGGCTGTGTCTTTTAAAATGTTTAAATACAATGATGCATTTACTTTTCCTTCTAAGATTATTATTTTACCAACGTCCCTCGAAGAAGGACATCCCCATATAATTAAACCCTTTTCAATCGATTTTACAGTCGGCAAGGTACACTTGTAAGACAATGCATCACCTGGTTTGCGTCATACATGGACCATGCCATGAGAATAATTTAATCGTATCATTGATTCGTCTGTCCATAAGACGCTATACCAAAATTCTCGAGGCTTTAGTATGTACTCTTCGTAAAACTGCATTCTTTTCCTCATTTATTTTGCTAACGTATGGAATTTTGAGAGCCACACGTCCATGCTTACCACTTGCTCTAAGTCTTCTTCGTATAGTGTAGGTTGATGGTGCATCTTTTCCTTCACTTAGCAGCTGCGACCGAATTTTTGGCACAGAAAGTAGTGGATTGACTTTAGAAATTTCCAGAATTCTTCTATCGACTCTTTCGCTGCTTTCTTTGGGACGTCCTGGTCTTTTTTTTTTTGGCACAAACTCTGTTTTATTTTCATAGGCAATGATAACTTTGCGAACTGCTGTATGAGATTTTCCAAACTTTTCTCTTATATAACGCATATTATGGCCATCTTTATGCAGATTAATGACAGCATTCCGTTCTTCAGTGGAAAATTGCTTAAATTTGCCCATTATTTTAAAAAATTTAACATATAATCATATGTGAGGTAATACAAATATTACCGTGTCCCCAATATCCCGACTCCTATAATTGACTTTGGAAACTTATTTATGCCACATACTGTATGTATGTATATCGGATTATGTTTACTTTATACGATATTAGAGAAAACAAGAGAAAACACAGTTATAATGACCAACATGTTCTCCCAATTTTCAGTGGACAATTACACACGAGAACAATTATGCTGACACAAAATGACAGCTTATAGGCAAGAGAGGTGAGGAGAGTGGTTTTTTGCTGGCATAATTTTTCAACCAGCTTCTACCCCGTACAAACCAATACATAAACAACACAAAACCAATACACATATATTTATAAAACAGCAGTTTTAGAAAAAATTTTTGTATAGAGCTTATTTAGTCTTTCTTTGTGCGTTGAGTAGTGAACTAATACACACAAAGCAGAGACCATGTATACAATTTGATGTCAGATGAAATAGTCTCGTGTGTGACTGAAAGAACAAAAATTGTGCGGCTTAAAAATAGTCTCGTGTGTGATAGCATAATCAAAACAACACACACACACACACACCTAAGCAGCAGCATAATTAAAAACAGAGCATTTACTATAAAAATGAAGAAAAAAAAATCAACGGATTCATAGAATCGCAAAAGGTATTCTTATGCTCTTTCTTTAGAGTTCGCTCTCTTTTTGACGTTGTCATTTTGTATAAGGCTAATCTCTTTTAGTGTGTGTGCATTTAATGTTACAACTAAAATTTGTATTCTTGTGACTTTGCTCCACCAATAGCGATGATGATGATGATATGGTTTGTTTACTATTTAATTCTAATAAAGAAAAACAACAAACAAAAAAATAACATAACGGCTAGAATTATGAGAACATGCGTGTATGTTTATGTCGTTACAAGAGAGTAATTTTGAGTTTTTTTTTTTTTTAAAGAAAAACAGCATATCCATGTGTAAGTTCTTATCACTTCTCTTGAAAAGATGGATTAAAACAAAAATAATTGCATGTCTTTTTTAAACTGTTGTTGTTGTTGTTAATATACCACTAAAATAAAATGATTATTGTTGTTGTTGTTGTCGTTCTAACACTAATTACGTAGTTTTTTTTCTTCTTTCTGTTTTTAGAACTTTTCTCTGTAAAAAGCCTTCTCCATTACCAAGTTACACTCGTTTGATTATGTTGTTGTTATTATTTTTTTTCTTTTCTTTATAAGAAAAACAGTGTAAGAGTTACTTATAAAAATCTTTATTTTCTTCTCTCAATACAATACATCTATACATGTATGTACATATGTATGTATGTCTGTATGTTGTGCCCACTAGTATGTTTGTTTACTGTTTGTTTTTTCTTTCTTTCTTTTCTTTTAATACAAACTAGTTGCTGCAGTTTATGTATGTGTTGTTCGTGTTTCTGTGTGTGTTAGTCAGCCAAACAAACAAGTCTTATCTTGAAAAACACGAATAAAACAAACAAACAAATAAAAAAATAATAATAAAAAAGAAGCGGTTTTCGTTGATTTAGATTGATGGCTTAAGGCGGTTTAGTTTTGTGACTCTCTGGGGTATTTGTATTAACCAATTGACCTTGTTTTTTATGTAATTTTTTTCTTTTTATTTTTCCTAGAATTTATGTGGGTGTTCAGAAAGAAATGTTTTGTCAATATCTGGAACAAAATTAATTTTTTTTCTCTTTTCTTTTCAAAACAAGGAAATTATTTTAATTAATTTTTCAATAAATTGATGAATTTTTGGTTTCCAAATGTCCTAACTTTAGTTAATTTTCCGCGTAGCTTTGGTCTTTGTCTCGGCTCTACACAATCCACAAGTTGATCGTGTTGTGTGGCTTATGGCACTGCCTTGCAGGAACGTTGATTACAGCGTCTTTTTCGAAAACATTCGATTCAATGACACCTCCAGATAATAACAGGCGATTAACAGATACTTAATGGCTTTTTCACAAACACTTCCGAGTTCTCCGGGCTTTGCTTGTCCATATAACAACCGTGCTGAAGAAAATTTTATTGGAAAAATTCGCTTTGAGAGCTTTTTCATCTAGTAACCCATCAGCATATCAATAGCGTCGCGAATGCGCCGTAAGATAGGCTCAATTGCTGAGAACTGTGTGGAAACGACAAATTTCGACTATCTGCCATATTTTCTCCTACAGAATCGATATTTTTGGTACATTACAATGATTCACTGGGCCTGAGTTTTGTCATCTGTTTCAAAATATTTGTATGCTCACTACATTGATTGACATATCAATCGAAAGAATGTAATCGATAACAGAAGATCATCAGTGACAGTTGAACAATTAATTACCAGATGACATTTTGCTTATTTTTTTCCAACTGATTCTCTTTATGGATGACTGAATAGCGACAAAAAAAATTAAAAAATTAAAAATAAAATGAAAAATATAGCGGAACTCTTAGGTAATGACAAATATGAAGAAACAAATTCTATTTAGCAACCAGAATGGCAACAATAATGCCCCGAACAAACAAATTTATATTCCTACACGGTCTTGCTACCAGTAAATTTTAACACTTTATGGCTAAAAAAAGACACACCAAAACAGTTTAAAATTTAAAACACGACACAAACGAAACGCAAAAACAAAATGTGATCATTGAAGAAAAAAAAAAAAAAAAAAATAAAGAACAACAAAAAAAAAGGCAAAAAAATAACAAGATCGTGCCAAAAATAATAAAAACAGATCCGCTAAACAGAAATCCAGAAACAAAATCAACCGCAAATTTTCAAGTAAAATATTCATAAAGAACAAAATTATGACTCATATGTACTTATATTGGCAATACTTGCACACACACACAAATACACAAAATAACACACGCACTCTTAAAAAAAAAACGAGAATACAAAAAAACCAAAATTATGATCATTGAAAAGAACATGGTTTTCATAAAAATATATAACAGCTCCTCCACTACACTAATACAGTGTGTAGTTGTTTTTGTTGTTTAAAATCTTCTTCTGCTATAAAAACGAATTCATACATGCATGCATAGGTTGATGTTCGTGTTTCGTGCCAAAGAGTGAGTGTTATTTACATATGTGGATACCATTTCAATATTATGGGTGGCTGTTTATTAAAACAGCCACAACAACAACAATAGCAACAACTGTATACAATAGTATAACAGCCGAAAGAACAAAACACACAACAATAACAACAGAAAAAAAATGAAAACAAAACTTGTTAAGCAAATTAGCGTGTCTCTTTTCACTATTGTTGTTGAGAGAAGCATTATTGTAGTGTTTTGCAAACATGCACATACACAAACACACACACATGAAATAACAAAAGAGTAAACAGATGCCCCCAAAAGGAGTGTTAAAGAGCTGGCTCATCAAAAATAAAAATAAAAATAAATCACCATTACCGTGGTGGTGGTAATGAACAACAAAAATAATATAAAACTAATAAAAACAAAAATAACATTTAGCCGTCAATGTCAAAAACAACAACAAATAAAATAAACAAAGAAAACAAAAATAAGTAATAAATCCAACAAAAAAAGAAAAACACATTACCCTGCAGGAACAAAAAAAAAAAAACAGAAGAAGAGAAAAATTATGGACTTTTTTATGTGGGTGTAACAGTAAAACACAAATTTTTATTTTCTTTTCGTTCATTAAATTACAATAACAAATACGATGACAATGATGATGATGATGATGATGATGACAATATTGCGAAATTAAAAAATGTGTCGAAGTATGTGTGCGTATGTATGTGTATGTGCTTGAGGGTTGTGTAATTGCTAGAAAATTAAACGATGAATTCTTTTATTATTTACAACTAATTCAAGGCTGTTTATGGTACAACCGTTCGTTTTTGTGTTATGGGCCGATATATGACTTTATCATAGAGTTGCCATGTGTTAAAAGAAAATAAATTCTAAGGTTGTAAAACTATTTAAAGCTGTTCTTTGTCAAATATACAAATAGACAGTCTTTATAAAGAAGAATAAGGTTTTCGAAGTCGCCTTAGACTAGTAGGTTGTGTGTTGGCATATTAGACGTAAGGCCCGTAAACGAAATATGAAAAATAAAAAAAATATATTTCTTTGGCAACTTCCTCTCAGCAGATTTCTGGCAAAAATTCTGAGAGTAAATAAACCTGCCATGAAAAAAAAAGTTTCTCAATAAATCTGTCGTTCGGAGTCGGCATTAAACTGTAGGTCCCGCCACTCATGTATAAAATTGGCACACACAAGATAAATGGTGTGAGAAGCTAGGCCGTAATCCTGACTGAAGGGTAAGGTTTTTGTGTTTAAAAGCTTGTTTAAACAAATTTTTAAATAAATTTTCTTCTGATAACAATTCTAATACATTTTCGACTAGAGAATTACTGGGTTTGTTGTCATATGCAGGTTGAGTAAGTTCAAAAACTTTTTCAATGCATCTGTTTGATGATGCAGTGTTTGGTGCGTACTTTGTTTTCTTCTTATATAACATCGTTCATATCATAGTTCCGTATAAAGCAAGGTACTGATCGCAACCGTTTTTTCTAAAGTGGAAGAAACAAACATTCTATGCTGCTAGCTATGAATCTATTGGTATGCGAGTTTGGTGAGTAATTAATCTTATATATTTTTTTTTTGTGATCTGGCAATGTCCGATGCGGAGCTCACAATCTCCGACATGTTGCAGGACATAGGTATTCCGATTGCCTCAGTTAATTCTGATATTATCCACTCGTTTTATAGGAAAGTTCAATCTAGTTGGCAATCGGAGAGTACGTACAATATTGTTAGACTCTGCTGGACAAATATGGATAAGAAGAGGAACGACTAACTTCTGTCCTTAATTCGCATGACCATCCATCGGACACTAGTGATTCTCAAGGTCCTCTGTCTTTTTGGTGGACATGCCGAAATACTTAACATTCCGACAAATTACTTCTGGATCAGCAGTTGCGGGTCTCAAAAAGGAAACAGAGACTGTGTCATGTCATGTGTCAGTGCCTAGCTCTTGTGTTGAAAAGACTTTTAGACTTTTCTTCACTTTAATATTGCCATGAAAAGTTTCACAAATCTGTCGTTCGGAGCAGACGTTTAAATTGTAGGTCTAGCTATACATGGATACAAATTAACACACAATGTGAGTGGTGTAAGAAGCCAAACACTAAAAAATTTTGAAATTTTATTGATGATTTAAAACATTTTTAAGCATTTTTGCTATCAATCTGCTGTCAATTTTATTCAAATATGTTGCCAAACTATGTTCTAAGGTGTGGCGAAATAGTTGTGCTGTCGTTTATTTTTAAATTTTAATGATGAATGAGACAATTGAACTAAAAAATTCAAGAGGAAATACATTAGTCTTCTTTGTGTTTAAATTCATTTTAAATAATAACACAGTAAAAAAAGGAAAACACAAGAACAACACAGAAATATTTGGTTGCATACCATTTTAAATACGTATTTATTCTGCAAATTACACTTTTTAATACTGTTTGAATAAATTTGCACTTTTCTCTACCAAAAAACAGACAACCCTTCAATTAATATTCGCATATGCGTTATGCTTCATTGTATTTTTACGATTTATTTGCTATAATTATGCTCCCTCTCACTCTCTCTCTCTCTCCATGCGTTGTATTTTAATGGAAGCATAACCTTAAAAACCCTTTCTCTATAACCTTTCACTCTTAATTTCAAGTGTATGCGGATGTGTAAGTGTAAGTGTGTGTGTGTGATAGTGAAAACTCATTAAACCCAACTAAGTAAACAAAAAGTCAAAAAGAATTTCTAAAAAAGACTACAAAATCCATAACAAAATATGTAGTGTTAATAAACATGTGTTTGTATGTAAATATGTTTACAACTTCCGGTATACTAATATCTGCTTGTGTTCGTTTTTTCTTTCTTTTTCTTTGTGATCCATTACCTTTAAGCATAATTTATATTTTCTGTTTATGTTGTTGTTATTGTAGTTTTTTTGTTAACATTATGCGTGTTTTTTCTCATAGTTGTTGTCTGTAATTTACTCTCCATGTCATTTACATGAGAGGTAAGAAAAAAAAACAGCAAAACAGAGAGACACCCAACCTTTCTTTTTTAGGGATTTTTTAAGTCTCTCGTAAAACAACAAGAAAAAATTGAGCACATTTTTCTTACTGCTGCTGTTGTTGGTTTTGTTGTTGTGTTATGTTACTGTTATGGTATGTTAAGAATGAATATGATTTTCTAGGAATTTGTTTTTCGTACACCTATTTTTCTTTTCTTTCTTTGTTATGATTTTTGTTGTTGTTGTAGTTTAAAAAAATATGATTTTTATGATGTCTTATGTTGTTTTTTTTTCCATTTTGAATGTATTTTTGTTTATTTTTTCATACAAACAGGCGATTATCTGAAACTATTCGTCATACAAAAACAGGGGATAAAGACCGAAAACACTTAATTTAGTCCTTAGTTTCTTATAAAAAAAAACAGCCATTATTCTCGGTTTAAATTGTTGCAATTTAATAAATAACTATGTAAGTCTTAACTATGTAAGTAAGTGTTGCCATTGTGCTAATAGTTTAAAATATTTTTTTTTCTTTAATAAAAACATTTTTAAACTTAATTGTAATAACTTTTTAATTTAACTTTAAATTTTGATCTTAAGTGAGCCTTTAAGAGCAATATATACACAAGTGTTGCCATTGCGTTAGCGTATAAACAGTATAAAGGTATAAATTCATAGACGACAAACAACAGTTCGGCAGCTCGACAGAAAATTCTGATAACTGTTTTTTCTGCCATATGCCGACTGCTTAAATTTTTTGAAAGCAGAGCAGAAACTTCAATAATTTTCAAATTTGAATTTTAATATATTTTTCAGTGTTGTCACTATCAGGTTTTTTGTGCGCAAAAATTAACTCACTTATGAAAAAAACCGCACACACAAAACATTTATCAAATGAATTCAGATACAAAATTGAATCTATAATTCTATTTTATTTATTATGAATACATATATTGCTCTTTATTTCTTAATTTTAAGGTATAAACACATAGTCGCCAGACAACAGAAAGCTGCCAAGTATAGAATACACACGTTAATATGAGAACGATTATATTGAAGGCAGAACAGAAAAAGCCAAGACAACAACCTAAGCAGCCCCTGTCCAAATTAAAATATTTTCTATTTTTGTGAGCAGCTAAAAGCAAATTAGTGATGCCAATACAACATAAAATCATAATAAAAAACAGCTAAAATACTTATATTATTGAAGAGAAAGAACAATTCTAAAGGTATAAACACATAGAAGACAGACAGCAGTTTGGCAGCTCGACAGAAAATTCTGATAACTGTTTTTTCTGCCATATGCCGACTGCTTAAATTTTTTGAAAGGAGAGCAGAAACTTCAATAATTTTCAAATTTGAATTTAAATATATTTTTCAGTGTTGTCACTATTAGGTTTTTTGTACGCAAAAATTAACTCACTTATGAAAAAACCGCACACACAAAACATTTATCAAATGAATTCAGATACAAAATTGAATCTATAATTCTATTTTATTTATTATGAATACATAGATTGCTTTTTATTTCTTAATTTTAGAATTGTTCTTTCTCCTCAATAATAGAAGTATTTTTAGCTGTTTTTATTATAATTTTATGTTGAATTGGCATCACTAATTTGCTTCTAGCTGCTCACAAAAATAGAAAATAGTTCAATTTGGGCAGGAGCTGCTTAGGTTGTTGTCTTGGCTTTTTCTGTTCTGCCTTCAATATAATTGTTCTCATATAAACGTGTGTATTCTATACTTGGCAATGTTTTTAAGCACAATTTTAATACTTTTAATAACTTTTTATAACTTACTTGACCTTTTTAAATTAATATTTTAATTTTATTTGAATTGTGATTCTAAATCACAAGAGTTGCCACTGTGTGAATAATTTAAACAGTTTGACACACTTGTTTTTTTTTGTAATAAAAAGATGTTTAAGCTTTAATTTAATAAATTTTAATGATTTTTCTTTAATATTTTGTTTGAAATTTTCAAATTTTATTAGCCAAAAAAAGGAAAACAAAAATAGTTAAATGTCTTTAACCTTCAGAGAAACTTTATTAAATTGTAATTGTTATTATTATTAATTATTGCAGAAGTAATTATAACTGTTTGGAATTAGATTTCATTATTTATTTTTCACTTCTTTTTTTTTATTTTGCTTTTTTGTAACAAATTTTGTTTATTTATGGTTTTTTTCTTTTATAAAAAAAATTTAATTTTGAATGTTACGCTTTTCAAAAATTAATTTTTTATTGTTGTTTTACAATGTTGTTTATTTAGTAAAAAAAATTAATTTGAAAATATCTTGCTGTAGCAGCATGTAAATATTGATTTGTTTCTGTGTTTCTAAATCTTATTTAAATATTTTTCATACCAAATTAATGTGTAAAAAAGTATGTTTTGCTTTCCTTTTTTAAAATGGATTTTACAGCGCTAATGATTATTATTTCGAAAGGATGTTATTTTTAAAGAAATCGTTTAGATCGCAATTTTTAAAATGTGTTGCAAGAATGTAGAAAATTTATTAAAAATTAATTTATGTACAGTGCTACTCAAAAAAAATAGATTCACCTCCTCTCCGAAAGGTTTACTAGATATCTCTTATGAAGAGGAGTATATGTTAAAAGATAACTGCACTTTGTTTACTGGCCTCTTATGAATATAATTCCGATACATTGCAAAAATTTGAAGCGTAACTCTTCTTTAATTAATTGCAAGATGTTGATCATGGTGAATCTATTTTATTGAATAGCAGTGTTTGTATGTGTGAATATAGATTTTAAAATCTTTTAACCTGGACACAAACCAATTCAGTTAACAGAGCTATGTTATGTTATTAACAGAGCTTTGCTAAATAATTAATTTAATCACTGTTTATGACCATTGTGCAAAAATTGAGAAGAAAATATTAACGATTTTATTCGGTATTAAGCATTAGGCTTCACAAGAAATGCGTTAAAATTGATATCAAATCTAAAATTCACTGTGTAGCATACAGGGCGTTGTCAGGCACATAACAGTGCTCTGTTAACTAAGGGTATGCGTCTAGGCTAAGTGAATTTTAAAAATCTAACCTCCACACATACTTACCTTTTAAACTTTCTCTTAACGTTTGAAATAAATTCATAATGACTTGCTTTAGTTTACGGGGGGGTGGTTAAAAAAAAAAAAAGATTATGTTTAGGAATATGGAAAACAAATTTTCTTCAAAACTACTGACATATTTATGTCATTAACAATTAATTTAAATGTTAAGCTATTGTCTCTCTGTAGAAATAAATGCAAACGCCGCCTCCTGCTGAACTGAACCGAACCGAACTGAAAACATTAAAATGAGGTTTATTGTAGTGGAAGAAATGCAGCAACAAATTTTCTCTTTAATTTTATATGACAGGAGAAAAGTTAAACATTACCACCCACTACTTTTTAGATGCCATCAACTCTTATATTATTATTTTTTTCACCAGATGTTTAATTTTGATCTCTTTTGATAGCAGCGCACATGATGTCTAGAGGTGATTTTTCATTCATTCATCCATTCAATTCAATCGTATAGTTTTCAGGCAGCAGCAGCAGCAGCAGCAACGTCAGCATTTACAATAACCGTTTAGATCATCATAATTTTCTGTTTTAAAAAATTTCGTGCAGTTGCTAAGGTGTTCTCAATTTGCCATTATTTATCATAAATTCTGGAATAAAATGTGTTGCTTTTCCTTTTCTGTGGTTTGCAATACTAAACGAAAACAAACTTTTACTTGGAAAATTTCTTTTCTTTTCTGCAGCTGGCAAACATTTTCCAGATTTTTGTTGTTTTTTGTTTGTTTTTAATATGCCACAGCCGCCAAGGCGTTGGTGTCGGTATTAGTGTTGCCAAGAGATTTTCTAAACCACATTAAGAAAGAATCTTAAGCCTTTGTCTGTCTGTCTCTCTGTCTGCTTATCTTTACTCTTAAACGACTATGTTGTCTGTCCATCTTCCCAAAAAATGTTTTCATCGCAAAACATGTGTTAAATTTCTTGCTCCAACCTCATTGTCTACACGCAAAAGAAACTCTTTCGCACCTGGGGATTTTTATACAAAAAAAAATGTTTTTCCAAAATGAAAAAAGACACTCGACTAGACTAGCTTAGCTTTTTGCATAAATAAACTCCTTTCAAGTTGAACTATATTTTAATTGTGAAAAACTTTCATTTATAAAAAGCAAAAAAAAAAAAATTCTTTAATGCATATGAAAACCATTTTTTTAACAGCATATGCCTTTATTTTAAAATATGCTGTTTCATTTCATAGGAAAAACCAAAGTCTTGGCTTTATAAAAAGTGTTAAAACATAGCGATAGCTTTCCAATTAGCAAAGTTATAAGCATTTTTCCTTAATGAGCTCATAATTAATATCAATCATACGCCTTCAATAAAAAAAAAAATAAATTAAATTTTGACGAGTTATTAAATTCGCCATAAAACTGGCTGTTCAGGTCCAGTTTTGACTCGTTCTGTGTCATTCTTTATCAAGGCAAGTAACCGGGGGGTGTTGTATTAAGCTATCTGAGGACATAATCTCTGTATGCCTGCGTTGATTGTTTTGCTGAATCCCAAGTCTACATTGACAACAAATGCCTTCAGATTTTGTTTTAATATGTTGTTATATTGGCAGATATACGTATTTGAAAAGGAATACCTGAAACAAACACCCAGTGGTTCAGAAAACGCCTCTTCATGCAACACCGACCAACTAACTAGTTTGCTCGGAACCTCTTTCCTCGCAGGATCGCTTCAAGATTTTCAGATGGTTCAGAAGAATGAAAACTTCGCTGTTTCATTATGATTCGAAGAGAGAGAGAGCAATAGAGAGAGAGAGCAAAAGAGAGGGAGAGAGCAAGAGAGAGAGAGAGAGGGAGAGAGAAGTTGCCGTAGTCTAGTCTATGGTGTATTGGCTTATTAGACGAGTGCTCGTGGTTTAAACTCCAGATCAGACATCGCCAATAAAACGTAACATTTTGTTCGGCGTCTTCCCGTCAACAGTCTTGAGGCAAAAACTCTGCCAGTAAAATAAAATTGTCATGAAAACTTTCTAAATTCTAAAGTTGACTTTAAACTGCAGGGTTCTGCCATGCTTGGATACAACTAACACGTGAGTTATGTGATGATAAGCTAGGTTGTAATCCTGACTGGTATGCCTGGTTGTATTGACCAATTAAGTAAGTCAAATAGTGAAGGGAAAGTGATGAGTCTTCAACGATGAAATCATCGCATAAATAAATCTATTTTGGGTGCTTCCTGGACGAAAAAATTAAAATGATTTCCTTTTTACACAAATGTCATGAATTTATTAATTAAACCGCTGTCGTATAAAACATACAAAATCAGATAATATTGCCCCAAGAAACTTTAATTTTTTATGTCATCAATTTTCTTTGTTTTCAATTTCGCTTGGAAACTCTCATTAAAAATTTTCACAAAATTTTCAAAACGGGAAATTGTAAATTTTCCCACTGAATTGTTAATAATTATTAGGGGGGTTGTCAAAACAAATAAAAATTGAAAGCAGAAAGAGAAAAAAAAACCCAATCGTAAAGATTTCGTAATTATTAGACGATTTTTCTGTTAATTTCGGTATGTTTTTTTCTTTCGTTCGATTATTTTATTATCGCATATGCGAATGAACGCAACGATTGCGAAATTGCGTTCAATAATTAATTGTTGAAATTTAATCAGAGTACACCAGCAGCAGCAGCAGATTCTTACAATATGTATGTATATGTATATACAGCCATGAATGCTACATAAAACAACATTATATACATGGATACATACATATGTACTTACATGTTTACAGTGGTTATCGGTATCGATATCGATATCTTTATTGCAAAATCAACTCAAACATGAATAGCATTTTCAACATTTCCGTTGTATTCGTTTGCTGTCTATTATTTGTTTTGATTTTAAATGTTGAAAATTCATTAGACAAAGCGGCAGAGAGCTAGCATGCCATGCAGTAAAACGCAAAGACAAGACGATGTCTTCTTAAGCGCAATGTTGCAATATCAAGATACGCACTTTTTAATTTACAACCAAACAACGGCTGCAATTTGCTACCACCACCACCAACAACACAATTTTTTATCTTTCTTTCTTTGTTTTCTGTGGAAATGTAAACATGTTAACTTGGTTTGTTTCATTCCAAATTGCCAAGCGTTGGAAGCTAGTCTATTTCTCTTATTTTCTGTCGGCAAAAGTTTAAACAATTTCGTGTGTCGTTTACAAATTGTCACTAGATGGCAGCTCCTAAACTATAATATCTCTGGCAATATATCCGAGAACATTAAAGTCCAACAACAGCTCTCGCAAAAGGTGTCGGACTGTAGGGGAGCTGACGTATCTAAACACGTATCGCTTCTATTCTGTTTTGGATTCAAAACTATGCTTGCAACATATGGTCGGATATGGAGTCTATGCATCGATCTACAATTTCTCTAATCTCGAGTTATTTATATTCAAGCGGTTCTAAACCGGCGGTCTAGAAGACACTTCATCTGGAGTGACATTTATTTAACGCCTTCGCGAAGGGTGGCGTATATAATATACGGCAGTCATTTGGTACATTGCAGCGACGGACAACGTGTAGATACGGCAGTCACTTATTGATCCACAGAGGCTGACGTGAACGATGACGGCGATAAATAGTCAGTCGCCCCCCGCCGTGAAAAGTTGTCAATTGTGGTACAGGTGCACCGTCGCAAAAGGGTTAATAAAATGTTTTTCATGTACGAATATGAATCGTTTAACAATCGAAAATAGGGGAAAGAAAGCCAAAACTTCCACAAAAAAAGTGGTGATTCGCAAGTGGCCATTTTCCAAGCATTACGCAGTGATTATCACACAAGGGATTTCCAAACTTTTAATAAATAATGAGTGGCGGAAGCTACAGTCTAAAGTCGACTCCGAACCATAGATTTCTGAGAAACTCTTCATGGCTATTTTATTTTCGCTTTGTTTGTTGAAATGTCTTAGCAGGGTTTTGAACCACTGGTTCTCGTCCAATAAGCCAACATACTACCTACTAGACTGCGGCAGCTTCTACATCAGTAAACACTTCCTCAAAAAGAACAAATGATGTGTTCGAAACTTTAGTATTCAATCAATCACCTTGTGGTCGTGTTAGCTAGCAAGGAAACACGGTGCCATCAATAATTGTTTGGCACTGTAACCATTCAGCCTAACTTAGGGTAGAGTGACGATTAATTGCCTTGAAAGTTGTCATTATATTCTCATTTGTCATGTTCCAAGTTAAACCAGCGAGTACATTAAGGACTTTATTTTGAGATTTCATTTTCCGTTTGATGTGAGAGCTGAGCGTTGAAAATTTTAGAAGGCATGACACGAAAGGAGGGACACCTCACTTGCATATGTAAAATAGGCTGAAACTCGCATTTTTAAATTATTTTTCTTAGTTTTTAAGATTTAAAGGTTTGTGTTTTGTTGAGTTTCACAATCATTTCGTAAATGTTTGTCTGCCTGACTGACTCTTTTGAAGACCAGCCCATCAATCGTCTGGCTGGCTGACTGGTGGCTGTAAACTTAGACTTTAAAGAGGCTTAATACATATACTCAAATTTACAGAGAAAAAGGCTTAGTTTGTTTGTGTGTATGTTGTGTTTTGCTCTTAATATTTTTAATGTTTTGGTATGCCAAGTAGAAGGTGGTGGAGGTGGTTGGTTGTTTAGCAAATTGCAGGTGATTTTCGACGTCATCGTTGTCGGCAACGACGACTACGTTTTTTGTGCAGGCAGTCTAGTAATTGAGAAGGTGTTGGTGGTTAGCCAAGTGATTCTTATTGTTGTTGGTGTTGCTGTTGTTGTTGTTGTTATTGTGATTGTTGTAGTATGACTATTTAAAAAAACATTTAAATTTTTCATGTTGCAAGAAACCACTGCACACTGCACACAGCACTTGTATAAACATTTTTTTTGCGACGAAGATTTTTTTCATTACGGCCCGTTTTATGGATGGCAATGAGAAGGCGTTTATTAAAGTTCGTTTCTGTTTTTGTTTCTGTTTCGTTTTCATTTTAATTTTATTTCATTTCGTTGCATATTTTTTTCTGTTTTTTTTTTAATAAATATTGTAGGCACACATATGTACATACATATGTACATTGCATTTATGTATTCATGTTAAGAGCTGTTGTTTGGTCGCGTAATCAGGGTGTAACAACAATTACGAATTAAAACTAGCAGCAGCAACAACAACAATGCCATACAACAACAGCAACTGCAGTTGTTGTATACTCTCTATTGCTTTGCGTTGTGCATGTTTTTCTTTTTTGCATTTACTAACCGAATATGAAAGAACAACAACAAAAAAAAAACATTTTTTTCATTCGGAATATATTCCTGCACCCCATGCTGTGAATTTATGCACACAATATTCATAAGGCTGCTGGCTGGCTGGCTGGCTGACTAACAATAAAACAAAAAAATTCGCTCTCTCTCTCTCTCTCTCTTAAAATGTTGCAAGTAAAAGCAAAAGCATCACCGGGAAATAAGCATCATCATGTGTAATAAGGAAAACAATTAATAGATTTGAATGACTACGTACGTAGTTCCTGTTTATTCCTGGTTTAAGGATTCTCGCATTCCGATTATGACTTCCTTGAATACGGGGGAAATAGCAATTCTCCATTGGATGGAAATTAAATGAAGGCGCGCTGGTGCTTACAACTTTAGTGAACAGCACTGATCATTAGATCCGGGAGGCAATTAATGCACATCGATTGCTCTGCAAAGCTCACACTGCATATTGTTGCCTTTCTGCGTTTTTAAAAGCGCCAATTTTTTTTATGGATTCAAGGAGCCTCCTGCACATATTGCAGGCAATTGTTGTAATTACCGGGAAGATGTCAATAGAGATGCATGCAAAAGAGCTTAGCAATACTGTCGTAGAAACGGGAATTAAAGGAGCTCTATTAGAAAATGGCGGCAAACATGGGAAACGCATCACAAGAATAGATGGGCATACACCTATTTAGTCGTGATTACAACCTAGCTTCTACCACTACCCATCTGGTGTGAGTGCTAATTTTTTTCCAAGAGTGGCGGGGGAGCTACAGATTTGTGATCAGCTGTTCATGGCTATTTTATTTACTCTCAAAGTTTTTTTCGCCAGAAGACTTTTGCTGAGAGGTAGTTGCCGAAAGAAATATTTTCCCGTTTTGTTCGAAATGTTTGAGATGTGGTCTGAATCCCACGCGCTCTCTCGTTTAATAAGCCAAGACACTACCTACTAGGTTACAGCGACTAAAATCTTGAAAACTCCATGTGTGGTAGGTTGCTTATGACGACCATAATCACTCATATCACAATCGACTCATAATCACTTTTTTGTGTGGAAGTTTTGACTATCTTTTTCGCTTTTTTGATTGTTAAACGATACATATTCGTAAATGAAAAGCATTTTATGAACCCTTTCGCGAGAGTGCACCTATACCACACTTGGCAGCTTTTCACAACGGCGCGACTGACCATTCATCGCCGTCATCGTTCGCATGCGCCTCTGTGCATCGATAAGTGACTGCCGCATTCACAGAACGTCAGCCACTGTAATCCACCAAGTGTCTGCCGTATTCAAACACGGCACCCTTCGCAAAAGTGTTAAATAAATGTCACTGCAGATGAAGTGTCTTCTAGATCGCCGGTTTAGAAGCCCTTGAATACAAATAATCCGATATTAGAGAAATTTTAGATTGAGGTATAGGCTCGCCATCCGAATATATATTACACAGGCATAGGTTTGAATCCAAAACAGAATAGAGACGTCTCCACTACAGTCAGTCGCCTTTTTCGATTGCTGTTGATTCTCGGTTTGAATTCTTATGCTACCAGACCTTAAAGAATGTCTTCGTGACTTGACAATCTTCACAACCAAATCGAAACTTTGTGAGGGTCCTCTCTTAAGGAAATTTTTGGTTTCTTAATTAAATTGTTAAAATCGCTGCAGTTCGTGTGGCTTTTAATTTTGTTTTGCTTTTAAACTTTAATTTTTAAAGCACAAATTATTTGTTTTTTTTGGTTCAAAATTATTACCAAAACTCACGTTATAAATCCGTTTACAAAATCCGTTATATTTTGATTTCATTTGCTTCATTACATGGATTCTGATGTTGATTGTTGAATGAACTTCTCTTAGCAAATGTTATTATTTTCCCATTAGCAATCATGCTTGTCAATACGTGCCTCTGTCCCTTCATACACTTCTCTCTCTGTCATTGTCCCGCTCTCACTCTCGTTCTTACTTTGTATACAATAATGAACTCTAAAGGTGTGGTCTGCGCTTTAGTACTTTATGAGGCTTCCTGTCTCATGAATTAAATCGTTGAATGAACATCGTTTCAAATACAACAACAATGGCAACAATATTAACAATTCTAAACATCACAACAACCAACACCAGCAACTAGAAAAGAATACCAAATTGAAGCAGCATTTTAAAGCCAATGTGTGGTGCTATATACACTCTTGTGTTTAAACACTTGGTCTCTCTAATAGACACTAAAACAACTGGGAATAGCGAGAATCGTAGTGTTGGGAGGGGGGGTAGAGAAACAAAAAGTGAAAAATGAATAAGAAACACTTGTTTTGTTTGTTGTCATCATCATCGTCATCGTTGTCATAATTTTTTGTTGTTTTTTTTCTATTTTGTAAGAAAAAATATACAAACATTCACAGTCACTCATGTCATGATGTCGTTGTTGTTTTTTGTTTTCTTGTATTTTCAAGAAATATGAAGAAAAATATTAAAAAACTTTAAAAACCGAGGCGGTTATGGAAACCATCTCGAGGTCAGCTACTTTTAATATTTCTTTTTTTCTGACGTTTTCTTGCCATATGTTTGGTTGGTTTGGTTGTTTGTTTTTGTTTGATTTCAAAACTTGGCTTAAAACACAATTTTTTTTTGTTTTTGTATTTTAATATGCCAAGCATTTTATGTTTTTAAAGACACTTTTTTCTCTCTCTCTAGTTTTAGAATGTAAATTCTAAAATATTTTTTTAAAATGTTTCGAATTGAATTTTTTTTTTTAAATTATTACACACGCTGCACAATTTGCAATTCTTCTCATACACAATGCCTTACAATGTAATGCAATGCATACATAGTTTGTCAGCATTTGGAATGCAAAAAAAAATTGAATTTTTAATTCAAAGCCGCTTTGTTGGCCCATTACTAATCTTTATTTGGCATGTAAATGATCTCAACATTATGTGGTCAGAAAATTATCGTTGGCATTAAACAAATTGAGCATGTTTAACAAAATATGGTTTAAACAAAAAACATATTTTTTCTCTTTTTTTTTACATACATATGTTTTCAATAAGAAAAAGTACCAAAAAAGTACCTGTTGCAACCTGTAGAGAATTACATGAAGTTAGTACATTTTTCCAATAAAAACTACAGGATTATAGTAAATATTGCCCGGAAAAGAGTTCCAACATTTTTTTTAAAAGTACCAAAATTTTTTAAAAAGTACTCAAGATTTTCAAGATGGTACTTTTTCAATCAATACATACAAAATTAAATAAAACTATTACTTTTTTCCCAATAAAAATAACATTATTTAGTAAAAGGCCAGCCCGTAAATAATCCTTGAAAGAAAAGTACCAAAAAGAAATACTTTTTATGTTTTCCACGGGATAAAAATTGTACTTTTTTTTTTGTTAATAAAAATGAAACTCACTCTAATGGTAAAAATTTGTATTCCCTGTTTATGTAAAGCGAACGATTTCACAAAGTACTAAAAATTTTCAAGAGGCGCCAGAAAGTACTTTTTGCATTTGCTAAAGAATGGAATGAAAAAGAAAATAGTACTTATTTAAAAAAATCACACTATTAGGATGAAAAAACTTGTAAATATTTTTAGATCAAAAAGTACTTTTTGCATTTTATAGCACAAATTTAATAAAGTTAGTACATTTTTTTTTCAACAAATATAACATTGTTGTGGAGAAGACACTTAAATACTTTCGGAAAAATAATGTTTAAATAGCAGCAAAAAAGTACGTTTACCGATGTATGCAGAATTGTATTCTATACAACTAGTATAGTACTTTTTTCCAATAAAAATGACTTTATTGTAGTGAAGAACCTTTTAATATTTAAAAATTTCATGTTTTTTTTTTTTATAAAAACTTTTTAAAATGTTCAAAAAGTGTCAGAAAAGTACTTTTTGTAACTTGTAACAGAATTAACTAAAATTGTTACTTCTTTCTGGAAAAAAGAATGTTTTTAAACAAAACGAATGGAAATTTCCGATATGCAGATATAAAGCAAAAAAGTACTAGAAAAAAAGTTCCAAATAAATCTCTCCAATGTTGTTTTTTTTTGTGACATGGATTGGGTGTTTAAAATAACCTTAAGGCTAAGGCTTGTAATAAAAAGGTACCAAATAATTTAAAACCAAACTAATTTTAAGTTTTAGAAATTCTATAGAAATCGAACGATTTGAAACAAGCACATTTAATTATTTTTTCACAAAAAGTACCAAATTAATTAAAATATATGAACAAAAAGTAATGTTATCACAAAAAAAGAAAAATGTACAAAAGAAGTACCAAAAGGTAGTAAATTAATTGGACCATGTTTTTGCATAGTTGATAACAATATTTTTTTTTTATAAAATTTTGGATACAAAAAGTTAAGTTATCAAAAAAAAAGTACTATGAAAAGTACCAAATTAATTAAACTAGGAATTTTCATGATTGATAACAAAAGTTTATTTTTTTTACAAAACTAGTAATCGGAATACAAAGCTGCAAATAAAAGTACTAAAAGAAGTACTAAAAGAAAAGTAAAAAAAATGAATTTAAATTAATTGAACTTTGTTTTTCCAACGCTGAAAGGGTCAAAAACCCTTGTAGTTTAACACATTGACTCATTATGATGGCTAAACAGATTGTTGGCCACAAGCGACAAAGCATAGGGATTTATGTATTTGCCACAATGCAACTACTTACTATCTGCAGTCATAATGTGACTGTAGCTCTCTCCCTCTCTCTAACAGTAGTAAAGAGGTGTGTGTGTGTGTGTGTGATGACTGTATATAATGGTGGATGGATATGTAATAAAATCATCTTCTCTTAGATAAACATCATTAGGCTAAATGGTAATAAAAAGGGGGAAAAAAAGAAAAATATAAACAAAACAAACGAACACTAACTTTAAGAAGATTTTCAAAAGATAAGAGCGATCATAAAATAACTTCTGTAATTTACAAGTTAAAATAGCAACAAAAAAAAGCACGAAAATGACGACGACGAAAAAAAAGGAATTCGCAGTTAAATTTTTTTCTTCACAGCATTTGTATTTGCTGTTGTTGTAAGTTTTTCTTCTTTTTTCTTTTCACTGCTAAACCCGTTTTTACTTGATCAGCTCCGATGATAATCATAGGTTGGCTGGCTGGCTGACTGGTTGGCTGTGTTTCAGAACACAGTAGTACATAGCGACTAACCCAGTGCGTGTAAAACCTGGCAACTAGAGGTCTTCAAAGAATTTGAAACCTCTTTTGCAAACAAAAACAACAACAACAACAATAGTTGAAAAGTTAAGAAAATATGTCGGAGAGTCCGAAGCCTAAAAGAAATGCAAACAAATCATTACAAATGAACGAGTAAGCGAGTGAGTGAGTGAGTGAGTGAGTAATGAGTGAATGAATCATCATCGTCAAGCCCATCAGCCCGTATGTTTTACAAACGGATTTGGTTTGCTTTCTTAAAGAAAAAAAAACCGACAAGAAAGAAAAACAAAAAGAACTTGAGAATCCCAAGAATTCTCTAGTATTTGTTGTTGTGTGGTTGGCCTACAGTTTGAAATGCGCAGAATAAACAAAAAAATATGGCTAAAAAAAAATTGCAGATTGACATGAACAGATAAAACAAATTTTTTTTCTTTAACTTTAAAAACAAAATATGAAAAGAACAAGCAAAAAATGCTGAGAATTTATTATTGTTTTAACAAGTGTTTTACGCTCATTAACACTCAAATTAAAGAATTTATTCTTGTTCTTATTTTTCTTTTTGTTTTTTTTTTGTTGTAGTTTCATCTTCTCCACCATTGTGTTGTAATAATTTTTATTTTCCGCACATGTTTTGCTACTTTACTTAAGTGCTCATTACTTTAATTGTTCAATTAATAGAATTAATTCTTCTGTAATTAATGTGTTGAAAAAAAAGTACTTCTGGGCACTTGTACTCCTTTGCGCCGAAGAAAGCTTTGTCAGACAATTTATTTATGAATGAAAATATGATCAGACAATTCTCTTCCGACAAATAAAATTTTTATCCGATATTTTTTTTGCCCTTTTTCCAAACAATTTATATTTCTGGCTAAAAAAAAAACAGAGAAAATGTATAATCAGACATTTCTTTCCCCATATTAAAATATCTACAACAGACATTTTTCGCCCGACAATTCAAATAGAAATGTTGAATTTAATTATTTGGTCACATTATTTTCCTTTAAACAAATTTGGATATATAGTTTTATTCCACACAAACTCGATGGGACAATTTTTTTCTACATAAAATGTAATCAAACATTTTTTCCATACAATTTTTTGTATGAAAAAAGTATATCCGATAATTTTTCTGTTTGGGAGTTTGCCGGGCAATTTTTTCAACAACAAATATTACCCGACATTTTATTTTACATAAAAATGCCCGACAATGCACACTAAATAGAAAAAAATTTATCAGACAATTTGTTTTATACATCCGATATTGTGTCCGACAGTTTAATTCCATAAAAGCTAGTTAGGTTAGGTAGGGTGGCGGTCAAATCTACTTGAAGGAATAAAACATTCCCTTGAGGAAATCAACACAAGTCCACATTAAATCCTGCTAATGCAGCAATTTTTATATTTGCTAGCGAATCTAAAACATCACAAAGTGAGGGGTCTAAAACCTGTGACTTTTCATGATAAGAACGGAGCACTGGCACATAAGGTGAACGACATTCTTTTCCTTCTCCTCAGACAACACAACTCGTGTAGAAGTTATTTGCCGGAATGCCAAGTTACTGACAAAAGGACAGTGGCTAGTGTGAATCGCTATTATACGATGGATGGCCATGTGGTTTAACCTGTTAACCATGGAATAAACTTTTATTCAGTTCTTTTCATAACGAGTGGATAATATTGAAATTAACTGAAGCAATCGAAATACCTATGCCCTATAGCATGTCGAAGATTACAAACTCTGCACCCTGGCGCTGGCTTGCTCATCAGTAATACAATTGCCAATATTCTATGTCCTATGTTTCGGAACTCATGAATGATTCGAAATTTCAATGATAAATATTTTGCATTCATGGTCAACAACGGATGTTGAAACTACGTTCGATAGGGACTTTGAAACGTACTCTCGCTGTGTAAGAAAATCTAGAGAATTTCACGGAAAACAAGCCTGGAAGACATTGCTGTGGTCAGCTGGCCTATATGAAAGTTTAATGTGTGTGAAGAGAAATTCAAATTTAATTAGCAAAGACAAAAACCAAAAATGTTAACAGAGCTAATGTTAGAGTTAACACAGCAATGTTAAGTGGTCAACAGAAAATACGAAAAATATTCAAGATAGAAATCACCCAAATATACGATATCAGGGACTTGCTGCAGATATCTGACTATATACAAATTGTAGCCTAAGGTGTCTCTAATAAAACCCAATAAGTGGTATATCCCAAATAATTTTGGAACTAGAGATATTGGGTGTCAAATATACCCTATGTTAACAGTGTCTGGGTAGGAAAATTTTTGGTTTTTGTCTTTGCTAGTAAATTTATCTTCACACATATGCAAGTTTAGTATCGTAACCTATAATAAATATACTACAGACCACCAAGCCATACAGTGATGCCAACTCTTAGGACATCAAACGCGTGAACAAAAATGAAAAACGGGCTAAAACGGGCTAAATTGAAAAAATTACGTTTTTAGTACAAAACAATTTCATTTTTTCAAAAAAGCGCAAAAAGGGGGCTAAAATTAAAATATGTAGTACCACAATAGGGTACCACTGCAGGTGTAAAACAAATTTGTGCTTGTACCATATTAAGAAGAAAACAAGAAATAGAGGAAAAAAGTGCTGTCACATTGGCTTACAATTTGACATTGCCAGAGAAACATAAGATAATATTGCCATACAGAGTTAAAGGAAAAACGGACAAAAAGGGCTAAACAAAAATACTGAAAAGCGCTGAAATTACGCGTTTTTTAGTTTAGGGCTAAAAAAAATTTTCGCGTTAAAGGTACTTCAAAAAGGGCTAAATCTAGCCCGAAAAGGGCTATGTTGGCATCACTGAAGCCATACATCTTTGAGTCTTTTTAAACCACAAAAATCTCATTGCGAACCTCCTTATCTTTCGACCAGAAGTCTTGTATTGAAATTCTGTGAAAGATTGTATGTAATTTCTAAATAATTTTCAATAATTTTATCGGAGAATGTTCTTGAATAGTTTTCTATAAAAAAAAAAAAAAAAATTGCAGACATTTTCACACTCTTTTTTTTTGCTATTACTTTAGTTCTTTAGCTTTCTTCAAATTCCTTTACAGTTTAAATAAACATTTTCAAGGCATTAATTGATGAAATAATGCAAGAATCCCTTGAAGGCAGGCAATTCAGCATGATTTTGAAATCAAAACTTTAAAGTTCATTTTTCATCGTTTCATCTCCGGGCATTCAATTGTTTTGTTTTGTTTTGCACTCTTCTTTCAGTTACAAATACCCGGCCAGACATTGGTATTCTGGAAATTATTGTTTTTTTGTTCATTTTCCATCTGTTAGAAGTTGAAATTTTTTTTGCAAAGTTTTCTTAAATATTGTATTACAACAACGGTGGGGAATGGGGGTGGGGGTGGTAGCAAACATTTGGTTTTAATTAGAAATTTTCTGGCATTTGATTTTAATTGTTCGTTTTTTTTCGTTTCGTTTCTTTCGTTTCTCTAAAATTTGTTTATTTTGCAACAGAAAAGAAGGAAAAGAAGAAAAATTTTCAAATGAAAGATTTGTGTTGGTTTTGGTTTTCAACAGAGTCGTTCGGCCGGTCGGTCGGTCTTCTTTATTTATTCAGGGGCAAACCTATGCCAACCATCTCGCGCTAGTGTTTTTTGATGGCCAGGTCCAATGTTTTTTCCTTGCCTTGCACTTGCCTTCCTCTATTCCTTACAGCATTGCTCGCATGAGTGTTGCTTTAATGGTGGATTCCGTGGCCGCCATGTTTGGTTGTGTGTTGCCAGACATAAAGATTGAATGAATTTGAATTCATTCGAAACCAAACAAAAAAAAAAATTGATACGAAATGAAATAGTTTTGCTTGTGAATGAACGAATAATAATAAAAATAATAAATAAATTTCAAAATTTATTGCTTATTTTCAATAAAAAATAAAAAAAAAAATCTGTATAGAATAATACAAATTCTTCAGTGTGTGGCCTTCAATCATGTCATGGTTTTTCAAAATAGGAATCCGCCATACACATTCTATATTCTAAAGTTCTTAAAACAGAATAAAAATTTGTCTTTTATTTGCTTGCTAGAATGCAATAACATGGTATTAAATAATTTTTATTATTTCATTCTTTCTATTGTTTTTATTGTTTAATTCTTGCATAAATTAGAAATTTTAAAATGCATTGCATTTGATCGTGATGAAATTTATACCAAGAAATCTTACATCATTTTTAGCAATTGTCATCATCGCCATCATTTGTATGGCAACTGATTAACATTCTTCTGTAATATCTAGTAATCTAAGCAAATACTTTTCAATTTATACAGACTGATGAAATACAGAAATCAAATTTTGTTGTAGAAAATATGTCTGATAAATTTAGTTTGTAAACTTTGTATGATCAATTATATTTCTAAAATTTCTTTGTAAATTCCTTTAATTAGAGTGATTAAATTTTTTCCCATACAAAAATCTATATCTGATATAATAATTGATTCACATTATTTTTGTTTAAACCACATTTGGATGGACAATTTTATTCCGTTTAAAAATTTATCGGACAATTTTCAATATATGTACATATATATCCGACATAATAATTGATCCACATTATTTTTGTTTAAAAAAAATTGGATAGGCAATTTTATTCCGTTTAAAAATTTATCTGACTATATTTTTTCATACAAAAAGTATAATCAGACATTTTTCTCATACAAAAAAAAACTTGGTCAGACATTTTTTTTCCAGACAATTCAAATAATAATAAGTCATTATTTTTGTTTTAACAAACTTTGACAGACAATTTCATTCGGTAAAACGTAATCAGTCAATTTTTTCCATATAAAAAAGTATAATCAGACATTTTATTTCATTTAAAAAATTTAAACAATTTGGTCGTTTATTTATTTTATTAAGGAAATTATTATTGTATTGTAAAAAAATTTACAATAATTTTCTTCTTATAAAACAATCCGACAATTTTTGTATGAAAAAGTTGCCTTGGCAGATTATATTCACGTAAATAAATTTATCCGCTAATTTTTTCTACTTAAAATAATACCAAAATAATACGTACAATTTTTTCAACTACAAATATTGCCTTACAATCTATTCTATACAAAATGTCGTACAATTTTTTATAAAAAAAACTAAATTTACCCGACAATTCCATCCATACATCCAATATTGTATCCGACAGTTTTTGTATGATCTATTAGTTTTCGAAAATTTCTTTGTAAATTTTTTCAATTAATTTGATCAAATATTTTTTATAGAAAATTTTTATGATTATACTTTTACTTTTATAGACAAATTGTATGATCAGATCTATTTGTCTGACAATATTTTTTTCACATCGGATTTTGCCAACAGTCTCTTTCGAACTTTGACAATGGATAACAACGACCATTTTTTTGAAACTACTTACTTATTTAATTGGTCATTACAATCCTTTTAGCTAGGATTACAAAGTAGCTTCTCATCACACCACCTATGCTATGTGTGTCGAATAAGTGGCGGAACTTACAATTTAAAGTCGGCAGATATTTGAGAAACTTTTCATTGCAATTTTATTGCAGGGAAGAAACTGCCGAAAGAAATATTTTTTGTCGTATTTTGTTTTGTTCGAACGTCTGAGCAGATTTTTGAACCACATGTTGGCGACTAATAAGCCAACTAGACTACTACCTAATATACTAAGATTTCCGGTACTCGGCAATGTTTTCCAGGTGGACGCCACTGCTATCCTCATGGCAATCGAATGAGTAATCAACAGCAGAACATACTCTAAAAATATAGGATTATACACGGACAGCCAATCGCTAGTTAACGACATTTCAACGTTTAAGGATGACAAGGAATGTATGTGTGTGAACATAAATTCGAATTTGTAAATCCAAGACGCAATCCATGACTTTTAGCAGCGCCACATTGGCTTTAACAGAGCAAAATTTTATCTTAACAGAACAAAATTTGCCCTTAACAGAGCACTGTTAGCTGTTTAAGAGTATTCATCTGAACGAGAACACTTGTTTAGGAGCTACTTTTAGGGCATACAGTAGATCTATGAATACCATATCATACTCAAAGGAAGGTTCCAAGGGCTTTCAATATAATCAGCAACATAGTCACATACAAAGTGATAAGGTATTGTAAAAATTGGTTTTGAAACTATAAATTTTTCCTTGAAAATTCTCTAGAAGATCAGTGGCCATTTTGAAACATATAAGAAATATTACACCATACCAGACTATATGCAAATGGTAGTACAGAGGGTCCTCTTTCGACCCGTGGTAGTGAGATAGTTGCAATAATTTTGAGAGTTAAGAAAATTTCCGTCCTCCATCCTTTAAATTTCAACACTTTTGTTCACAAATAATAATGATCATTATGAGAATTTTAGTTTATGTCAATAGTCTGCAATAATTGCAAAGTTGAAGACTAATCTACTTATTGCCACTGTTAAACAGTTAACAGTGCTCTGTTAATAGCAAAGTTTACCTTGTTAGAGGCAAGAAGTGGTGATGCTAAAAGTATGGGTTTGCGTCTTTGGTTTTTCAATTCGAATTTATCTTCACAAACATAAGGAAATTATTGTATTGGGATCGTCTTGAAATTCGTTTGACTGATAGTTTGTTTGTGATAATTAATACTGACTGACTGTGTCTTATTACCAATAAAATGTAAATATTGTTGACAAAATTGCTATTATTGTTAAAAAAAAGGAGAATAAAACAATCTGATGGAATTAAAATTAAAATTCTTATTTTTCGTTTGTGTTGCCCTTAAGCAAATTTAAATATTTTAAATGATATTTTTGAAGCAACGAAAAAGCATTGCAAAATAGCCCTTAGCGGTTAAACAGAAATGTTTAAAACGTTTTTGAACTCTGCCCCCCCCTATTACTCTTAGTAAACCGCCTAGCCGGACGCTATTCATCACCACAATAAATCATTTCCAGTGATGATGACGATGATGATGATGATGATGTGAAAATTAAAACAGAAATCAACAATAAATTATGAATTTACAATAGCAATAACAACAACAATTTTTTTTTGTTTAAATTGTTTAAAACATTACAACAACAATTATAGAAATATTGCAATAAATAATAACCTTAAACTTTACAGAAAACATAACCTAAAAACAAAAAAAAAATTTTTTTTCTCAACTGGCAGTAGCAAATATGTGGCTGCGGTGGTGATGGTGGGTGTAAATAAATTGTAATCGAAGTATTTTTGCGCAAAAAAAAAACAACAAATTTTTATGATCAATTGCCTGAACAATACGTCAATTGCAATTTTTATTTCTATAATTTTTAAAAAAAATTCTTTTGGTTTTAAATTGGCAAAAAAAAAAAAAAAAACATTGAAAAATATGCGCAACAGAAATTCCATTCGAGTACACAAGCAAATACGTACATACATACGTTTCTCTAGACGTTTGAAGAAGATCTATGGGATCTCAGATTCCATATGAACGAACGCAAATAGGAAGAAATAGAAAAGAAATCAAGACTTTTTTGTTCTCTTTTTGCCATGTTCATCATCATATTCTCATTTTTCATACAGACATTCGTACATACATATGTATGTACATTCATTGTATGACTGCTGCCACACCACATCATGATTTAGAGTGCAAGGAAAAAAAAAAAACTGTGCATGAAATGAAATTAAAGCTTCTCTCTCTCTCTCTCTCTCTCCCTCCTTTCCTTCATGATGAATGTGATTGTGAATCTGAATCACAAACTGAATCTGAATCCGAATATGAAGTGCGATTGTGACTTCGAATTGGTTTTGAAATTGAAATTGTTCATGTGTGATGATGATTTTGTTGACTAAGCAGTAGATTTTAAAGTAAACGGGTTCACCGTTTTATGGTTTCATAAATAAAGTTTAATAAAATCCGATCGGAGTGTTGTTATTTCATTATAAAGCTTGGCTACTTTCACTACGAATGGTTATTCACATACTCATGATAGTTAAGATGGCCTCACAAGAAAAAGTCTTATGGGGCCAAATCGTATGATCTCGGTGACCAGTTCACGTTGCCCCTAAGTAAGATGACCATTGGCTACTTTCACTACGAATGGTTATTCACATACTCATGCCACTTAAGCAGGCCTCAAAAGAAAAACGCTTACGGGGTCAAATCGTATGATCTCGGTGACCAGTTCACGTTGCCCCTAAGTAAGATGACCATCAGGCCCTCAAGTCACTCGCTCAGAATATCCAATGTTGCCTGAGTCGTTTGGCGCGTAGCCCAGTCCTCTATTGAAACCATATGAGATGGCCATCATGCCCTCAAGTCACTCGCTCAGAATATCCAATGACCTCTACCAGAACCACAAGTCCAGATCCATGATTCAAAATTGTTAATCATCGACCTATAGTGCTCGCTGTTGACAGTAAATGGAATGCTTCCAGTAGTCGATCGTTTAAAGGTAATTTTCAATCAATATCTGCGAACATTTTGGACGATATCTGCGTGATAACTTGACAAATACTGTAACGGGGATCATAGGCGTAGACGTTGTTCCCCTCAAATAGCATAATATTGGTGGCCAAAACCCGGTATTTACAACTGGCAACTTCTGATGCAAAAAAAAAAGCCAAAATCGGTCATCGGTTTTGTATTGCTTTTGGCACCGTCTTGTTGAAACCAAACACCGCCCAGTTCCAAATCCTCAACGGCAACGGCCTGAAAAAAGGTTGCTTAAAAGAAACAGCCTTGCCAGACTGACGATTTTTAAACCACTTAATGCATAACCTGATACAATCTCGGGTGGTGGTGAATGGATCGCTTTGATATGCCTGCCTGGCGATCATTACAATTGTCGATGGTGGTGATGATGAAGAGATCACGTTTTTTTTTCTTTCTTTCAATTTTATTCTTATTTCTTTTTTTTTTTGGAATTGTTTCAATACAAAACAGCAAAAGAATCAAATCAAAGGCAAATAAAAGCAGCATAAATCACAACGCATTACAGTACAACTATGGCAGCCAGCAAAAGTAAACTTCATTGAGATTATTACACTTGAGGGCAGTCAGGCAATCAAATTATCATTCGTTCAAGCTGTTTGGAAACAAACAAACAAACAAACAAAATTGCATATGAAAAGCAAAAGTTTATTATTTTTTATTTATAAACAAATTTCATCTGTAAATTCAATTATAAAACGAAGAACAAGAAGAAAAAAAAATTCGTTTTTCTTTATTTAGAATTTTATTTATAGCTTCAGCCCAGTCCAGCCAGCCATACATCATCATTTCAGCCCTTTCATCAATAATTCGATTTCAGTTTTTCTTCTTTTTTTTTTTTGAATAATTCAATTACTGCAACGAATTGAGTATTTCTTAAGGGATTTTGAACTCTTCAAAGGATTTCAGGAACATAAGCAGACGAAAAAAAATTCCCACGGCAAAATGCTTTCAAAAAGCTTTGGAATGCATTCAAGGAATCGGAATATAACAGCAAAAAAATGCTTTAAAATTAGAGAAAAATCTGCTTTACATTGAAAATATTTTTGACTTATTTTTTACTTAACCTCACTTAAATGGTAATTGCAATTATTTAGTAAGGATTACAACCACAAGCTTCTCATCATACCAGCCATGTTAAGTGTGCAAAATGATCAATAAGTGATGACACCATAACAAATAGCAAACGACCGGTACTTAACCTATTATATAGTGTCCTCTAGGGTCAAAGACCACATAATAAGTGTCTTTAGTCCAGAGAGAGAGAGAGACAAATGAGCGCTTGAACATTTCCGCTCTTCTACCCATGAGGTGTAATTTTTCCACAACTTCTAATCTAATTGTGGGACCAAGGGACCATAATACGTTGATCATACAGAAAATATTTCATAGTTTCCGAGTACGAACCTATGATATTACTTCCAAATAATGGAAACCTTACAAAAATTTAGCAGAAATAGACGACATTCATGGATTCGGAAGGGACTTTATGGCAGACTGGCTGTCAGTGTATATTTGTATATTCTCGGAGCATATTCTGCTGCTGAGTAACCAATTTATCGCCATTAGAATAACAATATTGTCCGCCTGGAAACGCTACAGGCATCTGGGAGACTGTATAAGTTCCTGATATTCAAGTTCTTTACAGACTTCTACTACTAACTTCGAGAATTCGGAAGAGGATCTGGCTTGGCATCAATTTAGATAGTTGTAGGGGACCATATAATCAATCGGTACCGAGGAATGGAGGTCTATGACCTTAGCTTAGCATAGGCCACCCAGATTGCCGTTATACTTGTTGCTGCTGCTGCTGCCCCATAGAAAACAAATTTAGAACTGCGTAAAGTGTCTCCTTTGGTGACATATTCAGAGTGCTGGTAAAATAAGGATGACAGATTGCTTTCTTACGCTGTGTAGAACCTTGCAGTTGCATTGGTTTGCAGTAATACTATGTTCAGACATGCACTTTTATTGAGTCAATATTCGGTTATTTGAGAACAATATTTTAAGTCTTCAGACATAATAATATACGCAGTTCAGCTGCTTATTCAATGTTCATTTGAAAGCTGGTAAACAAAACAACTGATTGTGTCAACATTTTTTTTTTTTTTTTTTTTTACTTTTTTTTTTTTTGTTTGTCGTTGTTAACATTTGAGTTGTCAACTATCAACAGAAAGTGTTCTGATAATTGTAATATGCGCACTGAACATACTTATGACAGTGCTGTATTGTAAGTTTTACTCAATATTATAACAATTTTGTGTATTTATTGCACAATAATTAATTGAAATTTTATATGAAATATTGAGCTCAATAATGGCGTTTATTGCGATATACGCAATAAAAGTTTATGTCTGAACTTAGTATAATACCGGTTCAATTGTTGTTAAACGCCTTCCAGGACAGAAGATGTCTTCAATTATTTCCATTTTGATCTTTGGACGTCATTAAAAACCGCCCAGCACTTGTTTTGAAAGAATTTTTTATTTCTATCGTTCTTAAAAAGAATATATTTTTTCTCTTTTTTTTTTTGTTGTTGTTGAATTAAACAAGTTATTGTTTAAGATAAAAATAATAATAAAAAAACAACAAAACAAAACCCGAAAATAAAATTTATGAGTTCCCATAATGTGGGTGTGTTTGATTTTATTTGTTAACAAAAATTCTCTTTGAAAAACTTCGCTTTTTTATGATTATTTAACCTTTAAAAAGCGTTACAAAATTTTAAAAACTTCTGGTATTCAACTAGAAAAAATAAAAAATAAAATGAAATTTATTACACAAGTAATCGAAAGAAGAAAAAAAAACAAAATTAAATAATATTATAAGCAGTGGTGGTAGTAAAAATAGCAACAAACACCTAAACATTTCATTATACAGTGAGTGTTGCAAAGACACTAGCCTTGCAAGGCTGAAAGGCTCTGAACTGTCATTTATTTAGTGAAAGTGTGGCCATTTGAGAATATAAATCGTTTAACACTTTCGAGACAGGTGCCATGTATGTATAGGGTGTTTTTTTATAGAGGTATAGAACTTTAAGTTGCAATAAAACAGCGATGGATTATTCGATTGACATGAATTTTATTTATCCGAAAGATAATCTTGTGGCATTACATTTTAAATATGATGTCTGGCATATGACCGCCACGGCTGGCGCGGATGTAGTCCAATCTAGACGTCCAATTTTCGATGACTTTTTCCAACATTTGTGGCCGTATATCGGCAATAACACGGCGAATGTTGTCTTCCAAATGGTCAAGCGTTTGTGGCTTTACCGCATAGACCAATGACTTTACATAGCCACACAGAAATAGTCCAGCGGTGTTAAATCACAAAATCTTGGAGGCCAATTCACAGGTCCAAAACGTGAAATTAGGCGGTCACCAAATGTGTCTTTCAATAAATCTATTGTGGCACGAGCTGTGTGACATGTTGCGCCGTCTTGTTGAAACCACATCTCCTGGACATCATGGTTATTCAATTCAGGAATGAAAAAGTTAGTAATCATGGCTCTATACCGCTGATGGACTCATTCGGGTCTTCCTCAATGCTACGCTCTACAGCAGCAATAGCTTCTTCTGTACGCACCGTACAGCGTCTCTGGGGATGCGAGTTATCAATAAGAGTAAACGTGGTGCGAAAACGTTCCATGGCTAATCGAATTAACTGCTCTGATGGACGATTTTGTCGACGATAAAATGGACGTAGTGCGCGATACGTTTTCCGCACAGAACCATTATTTTCGAAATAAAATTGCACTATTTGCAAGCGTTGTTCAGGCGTGAGTCTATTCATGATGAATTGCCAAACCAAACTGAGAATAAATCACTTGACAGCTGTTAAATCGGTCGCCATCTTGAAAAGTAATGCCAACTTAAAGTTCTATACCTCTATAAAAAACACCCTTTATATACGGCAGTCATTTGGTGTACCACAGCGCTCAACGTCGATACTTATTGGTCCAAAGAGGTTGAAGTTTGTTTACTTGCGTTTTCAAGCACGGTGACAACGTTGTATATGTTCAGACGCCTCGTTGTGAAAAGTTGTAAAGTGTGGTTCAGATGCAGTGTCGCGAATGGGTTAACAATCAAAGACAGTTGAAACGTCCACTAGAAACTTGGAAGAGATGTAAACGTGGCCACTATTGGTCCACCTAGTGGTCGTAGTAACCATAGTCTAGTAGGTAGTGTGTTGGCTTATTAGTCGTAAAAGCCCGGGTTTGAATCCCAGGCCAGACATCAACACGAACTCCGAAAAAAAAAATATTTCTTCGGCGACTTCCTCTCAGCAGATTTCTGGCAAAAATTCTGAGAGTAAATAAAAACCTGCCATGAAAAAGTCTCTCAAAATCTGTCGTTCGGAGTCGACGTTAAACTGTAGCTCCCGCCACTCAAGTATGAAATTAACAAACACAACATGAGTGGTGAGAGAAGCTAGATCGTAATCCTGACTAAAGGGTTGTAATGGCCAATTATGGACGCATGTATGTATGTATTGGTCAACCTTCGGTGCAAAGAATTTGCGGAATTATAAAGAACTTTGAACAGACTGGAAGCGTTATAGATACGGTCAAGCCTGTGCATCATCGCAATGCACGTACTGCCGGAAATATCGCTTCTGTAGCGGAAAAAAATCGAATTATTGCATTCAACAGCGTTCACAGCCGTTGGGTCCATCTTGCGACTCATTATAACGATACACATTTTTCATGCTGTTACGCGCAGCAACCTCTTTTTGTATCTTTTTGTCAGTTTTGTGAACCACCCACTGTTTTCGACTCCCTGATGCATTTCGTAACTTTTTTGTCAAGTGTGCAGTATACTGTGCTGAATCTTGTCTTACTTGCCCGGATTCAGGCAATATTTAAGAGTTGTTTTCAGCCCTTCCTGTGGCTTGTTAAAGCCCACATTCGATTAGAGAATCACCTTTTTTCGAAGGTCTGTCTTTTGTCCAAGGTGGTCTTAAAAACATCGTTCCCGCCTCAGGTTTTTAAATTCGGATTTTATTTATTAAACGCAACTAGGCTCCAGGGTGGTGGCATACGCAAACCAGGTTCAACGGGATGTTTTTAGGATGGGAGTTTCGCTTATGCAGTCCTATTCGCTTGGGTAACGCAAGCTTGCTTGTGGGGTCTAAGTTTTTAACAAATAAATTTTTACTTTGAAAGAAACGGACTAAAAATGAATGCAGAATCTGAAATTTCTTTAATAAACACTCAAGTCCCCTTAATTGTATGACGTTTTATTGGCGCCCTATTATTTTTGCCAACACTGTGTGCGTATGTATCAACCAACCATCATGTATGAGCGCCCCTGCCTTTCAATTGAATGGGGTTTGTCAAAACGTTTATCGAGTTATTTAATCTTTGGCGGCTTTTAAAAACCAAAATAAATTAGAAAAAAAAGAAAAAAAAAATAAAAAATTATTTTGTCATACACCTTGAGTTTTTAATAATTTGTTGTGAACATTTCATAAATAATCCTCAGACCATCATTGACCACCAGCTACAGCGCCATTACCAGTATTGGTTTTGGTTTTGTCTTCCAGTCAATATGTCAAAGTGAACCTCCAGACTTGATTGGTGGTTATTGGTTATTGATTGGATGTTGTAATCGCCAGGCCAGCACAATCAATATTAACATCACCATTACCACTACCATCACACGACATGTACATAAATCAATTACATGTTTAACTGCGTGTATCATCTGTGTGTGTGTGTGTGTGTGAGGTGTTTAATGATTCACACCATCAAAATATCATCAGCTCACCACAGTGCACTGCTGCTGCAACTTCATTATTTATGAAGCATTCAACACCACCACCACTACCACTCTGCTCTCTGCTGCGTTGGTCATTCGGTCAATTTTGTTTGTTTTCGGTAGATCGTTTGGTGTGGTCTTAAAAGGTCTTTCGGTTTCGGTTTGCTATTCGATCCCCTTGACGACTATCCATTCATTTTTGTCTGTCCGTCCGCATAACAGTACATTAGATGTCATTTTGTGGTGGTAAATGTTTTTTTATTGCATTTTTTGTAATTCCTCTTGTTTTGTTTTGTTTTTTGCTTTTCTTCTTAATTTTCTTGATTTTGAACTTTTCTTAATTAATTTTTTTTTTTTATATTTTGTTTTTGTTGTTGTTTTATCTTCATCTTCCACTTCTTCTGCTTCGACGTCATTTTTCAATTTGAATTTCTAAGTGTGTTAATAGTACACTTTGTTTTTAAGGCTATTTTCGATGGATGTTGCCTTGTAGTGACTGTCTTTAGGCTGTTAATCATTTATTGAAAGTTCGCTGTAGACTGTAGAGGTGTCGTGGACTGTAGAGGTGGTAATTTGCGAGAAGATTTTGAATATGGAAATTAACGACGATCATCATCAAAAATTAAAAGTCAAGAGGGGTTAATTAGTTGTGGAAAATTATGAAAAAAAACTACAAACTTTAAGAAAACTTTGATTATAAAGCTAGGCAGTAGGTTTGCTGTAAAGTCACTCACACTTACTTAATTCGTTAATAAATCTTCTAGACAGGATTACAAAATGTAGTAGCTACTCACTTCAGAAACGGTCAGTAAGCGAACCTTCTAGGCAGGATTACAGTCGCAGTAGCCTAGTAGGTAGTGTGTTCGCTTATTAGACGTAAAGCCCGAGTTCGAGCCCCAGGCCAGACATCAAAACGAAATATGAAAAAAAAATATTTCTTCGGCGACTTCCTCTCAGCAGATTTCTGGCAAAAATTCTGAGAGTAAATAAAAACCTGCCATGCAAAAAAGCTTCTCAAAAATCTGTCTTTCGGAGTCGACATTAAACTGTTGGTCCCGCCACTCAAGTATAAAATTAAGGCACACAACCTGAGTGGTGTTGAGAAGCTAGGTCATAATCCTGACTGAAGCGTTGTAATGGCCAATTATGTATGTATGTAATATAGCTTCTCACATCACAAATGTTGTGTGTGTTAATTTTATTTATTAGTGCCAGGATCTACAGCTTAAAGTCGATTCCGATCGACACATTTTTGAGAAACTTTTCATGTAAATTTTATTTCACTCTCAGAGTTTTTGGCAGAAGACTGCTGTGAGGAAATCGATGCAAAAAATATTTCTTTTTGAAGATTTTTGAAGTTGCAGTAGTCTAAGTAGGCTTATTAGACAAGAGTCGATGGTTCAAACCCAAGCTAAGGTATCTCGAACACAATGAAATATAAAAAAAATCTGGCGATGTTAAATTTTTAGGTCCTGCAACTCATGGACACAAATTAGATGGTGTGAGCCGCGGGCTCTCATCTAAGAAGCCAAAACACTACCATCTAGACTATGACGGCTTCAAATCGAAGAAGGAGTTAAAGGCTTCTCTTTACAAAATTATGAGAAGTCTTAAATTTCAGACACGGCCATAGCGTATCTTACTGCCATCAGTTCAATCTTAAAATTATATATTGCTGCAATTGCTGCAGCAGTTCCTCTGCAACGATATACTACACGCGGGGGGAAATGCTCCTCGATTTCTAGGCACAGCTACCAATTGGTCCATGTTTTGAATGCCAGCTTACCGGCAAACACAAGATATTTTGAAAATCACAGTTTCTCAAAAAGGACACAAATTAACACGCACAACATGGGTAATGTGAGAAGCTAGGTTGTAATCCTGACTCAAGGATTGTAACGATCAAGTACAATAGATTGTTTGGTCCCAAGTTCTTTAGCATCTCTAATATAAATCATAATTATGATATCAATTGGAGCTGCGCACATTACTTCAGATTACTGGGAGATTGCAGAGTTGCCAAATTGCCTATTGCGTAACCCAGTAAACGTTTTGAAAGTATTTTTTTTTTTTTTGTAACTTAGTTTCCTTGAATAAACAATTTAATTTTTTCTTTGTTTTGTTTTGTTTTTATGATTTAATTTTATTTACAATAAACAACAGAATTTCATAACATTTAAATGCAAATTTGTTTACGTCACAGCCGTAGTTTTATTTTAGATACTTTGTTTTTTTATTTGTTTTTTTTATTATTATTGACAATTAAACCCATAATTTAAAGAAGAAAAAAATTAAAAAAAATCAGAAAATGGCAATACGACTGCATAAATGGACGGACGAATGGACATCGAGTTGGAGGTTCAAATCAATTGCAACTCGAGCAGTGCAATGGATAATGGCATGGAGTGAGTGACTAAAACAATTTTAATAAAAACAATAGAACAACAACAAAATTATAGTATTCATTGTAATAATTAAGATTAAATTAAAATTAAAACAAATACAATAACAATAACAACAAATACAACTAAAAGAACAAAAAAAATGCAAATTTTTAATTATAGAGTTACGGAGCATTTTTGTTTCTTTTTTTTCATTTTCAAATACAATTTCGTTCAGTCATGGTTTAAATACCAGCAAAAACAGAGACGTCATTGAAAATTAATTCAAAAAGAGGGGGGGGGGGGGGTAGACAAACAGAGCAGGCAGGAAGGAGGAGGCTTTATCTTATATATAAAAATGAGTGTGTGTTTGATTGTATGTTTGTATGTTTGAAGTTTATAGACGACTAAATTGCTAATTGATTTTTCTTTATCCAATAATGTCATAAAAAATAATGTAATTATGTATTTAAATTCATAGTTTTTTAGAATTAATATCTTGTAACGTTAATTTAAGTGCCTGCAAGGAATATTTCCATAGGCAAATAAAAATAAATAAATAAATAAATAAACGGCTGAACCGATTTTCTTGAAATTTTCACAGTATCTTCCTGTATGTCTGGAAGGAGTTATAGGCTACTTTTTATGTTGATATTCCAAATGAGCGAGGGGCCATGCCCATGTATACTACATACTACATACTTAATATTTAATTGCATTTGAAATATATTGCTCATACGTATAGTTACCCCTAAAGTATGCTATCTATGATTCCTGATGTATAAAACCAAAGAAAATAAAGTATAAAGAATGTGAATTTTGGTATATTTTGGAATAGTTTTCAAAAATATTTCACGACGCGGGAGGAAAGATAGAAGGGAAAGATAAAGAAACCAAGAGCGTAACAATGTTCTCAATTGTTCTCATCGTGCGTTTTTGTTGTTTGACTAATTTTTTATTTATTCTTCTGAAACAGTGTTGCCATGAAAAAAATTTTGTAACCAACATTTGTGAAAAAATCACCAAATAAGAAAAAATATAACCAAAATTAAATTCATAGACTTTTGTTTTATCCTAAATAAAGCATATTTTCATTGTCTAGAACGCTTTCGATTATAAGTACATTCACACACACTTATAGCAAGTTAGCTTTTTAATAACTGTTTTATGCAGTGTATTACAATAAATACATAATGCGACCTGTTTTGGGCAATAAAAAAAAAATCAATTTTGGGCGGGACGAAGTTCGCTGGGTCAGCTAGTGAAAACATAAAATGTATTCTTCTTAGTATGACAAGTACTAAGTTGCCATAGTCGAGTAGGTAGTGTGTTGGCTTATACGTAAAGCCGGTCTTCAAACCCATCAAATCGGATATCAAAACGAAATATGAAAAAAATATTTCTGCGGCGACTTCCTCTCCGCAGATTTTTGGCAAAAACTCTGAGGATAAATAACAACAAAATCTGTAGTTCGGAGTTGATTTTAAACTGTAGGTCCCGACACTCATGTATAAAATTAACACACACACACAACATAAGTGGTGCGAGAAACTAGGTCGTAATCCTGACTGAAGAGTTGTAATGGCCAATTATGTACGTAAGTATGTAGTACGTCAAAACAGTCTATAATGGCAAGTCACTTTTAAAGATCCTGTCAACGCGGTTAATCCCCCTAACGTTGGAGAGCATTTGAAAATGCCCTCGTTGTCAAGATACCGCTCGAAATGTGCAAAAACTATATGTGAGAAAATAAATCTAAGGTTTATAAACAGAGTCGCCGTAGTCTAGTAGGTAGTGTGTTGGCTTATTAGACGTAAGGCCACGGTTCAAACCCCAGGTCAGACATCAAAACGAAATGTGAAAAAATCTATCTTAGGCGACTTCCTCTCAGCAGATTTCTGGCAAAAACTCTGAGAGTAAATAAACCTGCCATGAAAAAGTTTCTCAAAAATCTGTCCAGAGTCCCAATGATAAGGTTAACATGGCACTGTTAACTGATCTTTTCGTTTAATTTGATGAGATTTCTTCTTTATCTGCCTATAGCGAGATAAAGCGATTTTTTTCGGTCACTCGAACATTGAAGGCAGTTTTTTCGCTTTATCGAGTGATAAACCGAATTTTTCTCCCACTGGTACAATGCTGATCTTCCTCTCCTCTTCGTCTACTATGATACTTTTTGTGGGATATCAATAAGCTTTAGGATAAATTATTTTGAGAGAGACAGAATCTTGTATAGCGGAGTGAGTGGCGCCCCTGACTTTTTATTTGTTACAAACTTTGTATGCAAATACACTTATTAAGTGAGTATGGAATGCAGTGTTGTTTTGCATCACAATTAAACAAAAAAAATTAACTTTTAATTGCATGAACAGTAAAGTAATGTATTAGAGTCACATAATAAAACGATATTGACCAACTAGGCAACCAACCAATGTAGTCAGAGTCTGTCACTACGTACGTCTAACCATTTGTCCATTCGTCACTTGTCTTCATACCAAGCCGGCAGTCGTCAACCACCCTGGCAATAAGCATCTATGATTACAGAGCCACACATTCAGCCACAAGCTGAAACAAATGATTTCATAGCGTACGGTCAGCAGCAGTACTAGTAGCTTAAAACAACTTTTACACTCACTCTGGCCATAATAATTAAGATTTTGAATTTGATTTCGATTTCGATTTGAACAACAAATGATTGTCGAGCCGAGTAAATAAATTAAAGTAAACGGGTAGATGGAGTAGAAATAATTAAAATTTTAATTTTAATTTAATTTTCTAAGGCGGTAGATAAACTAAAATAATTAAAAATCAAGAAGAAGAAATAAAAGAAACAACACACAATAAATGTTTTACCAGCTCGCCTCTCTTCTCTCCACTGAATGCAACACATTTTCTGTGTTTTTTTTTTTATTGGTGGCGGGTTCATTTATGTGTTTTGTTTTCATGAATTTTTAATTACAACACTCGAGGGGGAAGGCGCCATTTCGATAATGTTAACATTTACAACGACAACAACAATAACCACAATAAAATTAGAAAGATACATGACTGTTTATACAAAATGTTGTACAAACTCTTGCATTATGAAGTAGAAGTAGAAACAGAAGATGATGATGTTTATTGTTTGTAATTAATTAATCATGACATTTACACAAACACAGACGCAAACACACACATACAACACTAATATTGGAGTTTCGAAATAGAAAATGAAAAAAAGATTTTTTTTTCAAACGTTTTTCCTTGAGAAACTTTGGATTCTAGCCTCTTGAAATAGTCATTAACGTTAGCCGGCCGTACTTACCTTTTCATTTTTGGTGTCAAATCTTTTACAAATTTGGAAATAGAATCTAACGTGAGTACCGTGGTGGTGTAGATCGATGATAAATTCATTTACATTTAGCCTTTGCAACAGTGGCAAAGTGAAACTAATGCATAGACTTGATTAGCTTTATTACTAATTTCTTTCTTTTTCTTGTTTCAACTTTAAGAAACAAATCTTTTTTTCCACACAGTTGACTCTGGTGAACTGTGTCAAGTTCTAGAATGATAGGGTTACCATCCGTTATATCCTAGAAACGATGTTGTCTATGAAAATGCATTGCAGCTAACGATAAAGTATATTTACTCTTTATCGTTATCGTAGTCTTGTAGGCATTGTATTGGCTTATTAGACAGGAGGCCATGGTTCAAGCCTCTCAGCTTGAGTGTTACCTCTCAGCAATCTTTTGGTACAAACTCTGAAAGTAAAATAAAATTGCATGGAAAAGTTTCTCAAAAATCTGTTGTTCGTAGTTGACATTAAACTATAGGTCCTGCCAGACAAATTAGGTGGTGTGAGAAACTAGGTTGTAATCCTAACTACTCTGTTGTAATGATCAGTTAAGTAAGTAGTAGTCCAACTCTTTCTCAGTAGGATTAAATGTCGGATATTTCCCTCAAGCTCAAGGGATGGTCGGCGGCTCTATAGTCCTTCCCAGTGTATAATAAAATTGAGTTTATGTCACATTTTTTTTTGCCCTATTTTTACTTCATTTATTTTCTAGTAACTTCTAGAATCGTTACTGTTGATTTGTTATTGTTTTTCTTTTCTTCTCCCAAGCTTTCTTGGCATTTGTGTATTGTTTTATTCTTGTATATTGATCTCTTTGTATACATACATAATTGGCCATTACAACCCTTCAGTAAGGATTACGGCCTAGCTTCTCACACCACTCATGTTGTGTGCCTTAATTTTGTATACCTGAGAGGCGGGACCTACAGTTCAACATCGACTCCGAACGACAGATTTTGAGAAAATTTTTCATGGCAGGTTTATTTACTCTCAGAGTTTTTGCCAGAAATCTGCTGAGAGGAAGTCGCCGAAGAAATATTTTTTTTTCATATTTCGTTTTGATGTCTGGCCTGGGGCTCGAATCCGGGCTTTCCAGCTAATAAGTTAGCACACTACCTACTAGACTACGGCGGCTTATAATCTCTGTGTATCCCGAATATATTTTCACCAAAAAATTAATGCCTACCTTAGGGCTTTAATTAAAATAAAAGCTGTTGTCTATGTTAGGGCGTAGGTAAAATAATATTAAGGTATAAACACATAGACGACAAACAACAGTTCGGCAGCTCGACAGAAAATTCTGATAACTGTTTTTTCTGCCATATGCCGACTGTTTAAATTTTTTTGAAAGCAGAGCAGAAACTTCAATAATTTTCAAATTTTAATTTAAATATATTTTTCAGTGTTGTCACTATCAGCTTTTTTGTACGCAAAAATAAACTCACTTATGAAAAAACCGCACACAAAAAACATTTATCAAATGAATTCAGATACAAAATTGAATCTATAATTCTATTCTATATTATGAATACATAGAATGGTTTATATTTCTTAATTTTATAATTGTTCTTTCTCTTCTATAATATAAGTATTTGTAGCTGTTTTTTATTATGGTTTTATGTTGTATTGGCATCACTAATTTGCTTTTAGCTGCTCACAAAGATAGAAAATATTTTAATTTGAGCAGGAGGAGGAGCAGGTTGTTGTCTTGGCTTTTTCTGTTCTGCCTTCAATATAATCGTTTTCATATAAACGTGTGTATTCTATACTTGGCAGCTTTCTGTCTCTATGTGTTTATACCTTTATTTTGTTTTTTCTTTTTTGCTTTAATTTGAATAAAAGTTTTAAATTTTTTCTCTTGTTTTTCTTTTCAGATAAACAAAAATGAATCAAATTTAAGGTGAGTAGATGAAAATATTGAAAATTTTTAACTTTTTTTTTTATCACAAATTCCCACAGTTCTGTGATTAAATTAGGCCGCTACTGGTTGTTTTTTTTCTTAAAGTAATTAAGAAGAGAAATCACAGCAGGTTAAAAAAAATTTCAATAACAATCATTTCCGAGATTTTTTAATGACAAATAATGAAAGTAAGCAGTTCATAAGAAAGGGGGGTTGTGATAGAATAAATAAATAAAGGGGCCTTTACACCAAACCACCCGGTTTAATAGGTTTTTTTCTGCCTAAAATATTGAGTTTCTTTTTAGATTTTTCTTTTGCTGTTGCTTCTTTCTAATTTGTAATGAAGCTCTCTGGGGCACAATTTTTTTCTTTTATCTGATCTTGAAAATGATGAAAAATTTATTTTTCTTTCTTTAAATTTATTTTCTTGTAGTTGTTGGTACCATAATTAGTCAAGTTTTCTAGTTAAAATAATTAATGAAAATCTTTATATACATACATAGCTTGACGGGCCAATGATCTTTTATTTTCATCTCTGCCGGCGAAATGCCGCCGCAATTTCATCTTTAAAGCCAGAGAAACAGAACACAATGGCTTATCATTCATTGTCGTGAAATTGTTTTCCTAGTTGTTTTTTTTTTTGTTTACAAATGTTTCATAATTAATGTTTTACTCATTATTTTATTTAAACATTATTATAATGCCAATAATGATGACCATTTAAAAATTAAAATAAAAAGAAAAGAAATACTAGAGAAATTTGTTGAAAGGCATCAAAGCCAGTCCATTCATAAATCGAAAATGTAGGCCCTCTTTGGTTCATTTTTGTTTTTTTTCGATTTCAGTTACTTATTGCATATACATACAATCCATTCTTATGGGCCCCCTTTGCTACGATTAGACTGGAAATTAGAGAAAAATTTCACTCATGTTTCCTGGGTAAGCGAGAGAGGAGCTGTTAGACCGTTGGGGAGATCTAACAGTATCTTAACCTAGACAGAATGAAACTCTCGCTTATATGGTCTTCTCTTTTCATATATCATTACCTAATAACAAGGCATGCTCATCAACTAGGTGGTGCCTCACGTGATTTCTACAGAAGTTAGGATCCGGACCAGGAGGAAGAAGAGACTATATACATTATAATGTGTCACTGCCCCGTACTAGAACGAATTCGTGCGAGAATGTTGAGAATTTCAGTCCTTACATCCTTGAAGGAATTGCTAGAATATTGCCCGATTTATAACTGTCTTTAGATGACTTGGTCTATAGGAGTTCTTTGTAATGACTTACGTATTTTTTATGCAATGTTCCATCGCTAAAGGGTTAATCGCGTATCTCTAAGTAATAGGTCAGATTTTGCAGCGTTGCCATCTGTGATTACCTGAAAACAACTGTTGATTTTGATTGTTGAATTCTACTCATCCTCAAGAGGTGACGCTGCCTGACCTTATTCCAGTGTGATCAGTTTAGTTTGGTTTCATTTTTTATACAATTTCCAATGACTTATTGTGTTGGCCTATTTAAAACTCTTTGAACTTAAAGGAAAAAAAAAGAATTTTGCCTCTCAACTCAAACTGACTTGGACCTTTCTGCCTCTCATTGCTTTAATTATGAATAATTGTTTGTAATTGAAACATTATGGCTGTCTGCCTGAGCTGCTGCCCCTAAAGAAAATTAACATTTTGATTGATTTTCATGCCAAAATCACAACAACAACAAAAATAAATGCCGCCAAAAAATTTCCTGCAATTTTTTATGCCACAAAAGTACTCAGTCTTTCTTCAAAGAGAACACGCAACATTAAAATAAAAATAAAAAAAATAGGAATAAAAAAAATTAATACACCCACTGGCTAAAGAGAAAGAGAAGAAAGGAATTCAAAGGAATTTAAAAACAACTCTTTCAAAGGGAATTTAAAAAAGGACTCTTAAAAAATGGTACTTTTTTGGGGCAAATTTTGTATTTTTTTTTTAAATGAAATTTTTTGACACATCATGCGACATATAAATTGCTTGTTGCCCTATACCATCTCTATAAAGATTTTGGCATTTCATTTCGCCCCAGAAAATGAAAAATTGCTAAAAGAGTCTTGAAGCTTCCAGAACGACTTAACGGTACCTTAAATTTTTTTTAACAATTTCTTGGTACTTTTCTTAAGTTTTTCTGTTACTCAAGTCAATGCAAGAAGGTTTTAAAATTAAACAAACTTCCAAACACAATCCTAATTCCATGTATCAGTGTTGTAGGGTATAAAAAAGCACGCCAGGAATGCCAAAAGCCAAAAAACTGTTCTTTTTTTCTTCACCAAAAGAACCAAAAGGAAAAAAAACAAAGAATATAAGAATCAATACTTAAGCTGGGAGGCAAACTCATGTTTTGCGAATAAATAAGAACATTAAGCAGCTGTCGTCTGCATTTAAAGCAACATAAACTGATACTCCAAATACAATAACAACAGAAAAAACAAAAACAAACAGTTCCTCAAAAGAATAACAAAAGAGGAGGCCCCTAAAATCAGAAATATTTTACAGAGAAAGAACTTTAAAAGAATGAAATCTTCTTGAAAAAAAAATTGCTATCAATTTTGTCAGATCAATCAGATACCTTTTTAAAATTAAATGTACTTTTGGATACCAAATTTTATTTCAATTTATCTACATTAGCTCTGGTTTGCTATTGGTTTAGCTGGAGGATGTTCTTTTTCGAAAAAGTACTTTTTAATTTTTTAAGAAAGTACGTACTTTTATCAAAAAGTTTAATTTTTTTTTTAAAGTACTTCTTAATTTTTTTAAAAAGTACTTTTTAATTTTTTAAAAAAGTACTTTTTAATTTTTTAAGAAAGTACGTACTTTTATCAAAAGGTTACTTTTGAATTAATGAAAAAGTACTTATTTATATAACTTGACTAATGGGTCATTATAACTCTTCACTCATGTTGCGAATGTTAACTTTATCCATTAATGATGGGACATAAGGTCGACTCCGAACGACAGATTTTCCTGGCAGCTTTATTTACTCTGTGAGTTCTTTTAAAGAAGCCTGCTGAGAGTATTTTAAACCAAAAATTTTTTTTTTGTTTCAACAAAATTGCCACTCTCTGCAATCCTATACGTTGAATAATTAAAAATTCATTACAAATGATTTCCTACTACCAATTGGTACATACTTGAAAAAGGGGTATAATTGTTAGTGCTCTCCAAATTTTACCCTCTCACAGAAAAGCTTTGGTACTTTAATGTCAAAAGCCATAAATCCCGAATTTGTTAGATTTTCCCCTGAAAGTTCAGTTTTTGTCTTGTTAATCAATCAGCCCTTGTGCAGCCCTTGCGCTGACCAACTTCTCCCGCCCTAGTTCGGAGGAACTTGGTCGGTACAGAGACTGCGTTCATCTGTGGCGTCATAACAGGCCGCTATGCGCGCCCAAGTGAGCTTTTGGTATGAAGCTATCACACTAACCTAACCTAACTCCCTAACATAATCAAATGATTTAATTTTTTAAGGTGATATTAACTTCATTTCACATTTTGCTCCTTTAAATATCTGTTTTTCGAATATTTTGTGCAATTGTTTTTGTTGTTGTTAAAGAATTTTTAGTACGTGGAACCTTAAGCGAGTCATAAACGTAAACAGCTTAAACCAAGAAGAAAACAAAAAGGGGGAAAAATGGCACTAAAAATTAAAAAAAAAAAATAAAAGAAAAAAGTTTAACAAATTAATCGTTGAGGCGTTACACAGGGGGCCTATGGTTACTTTAAAAAGTTTAATCAACAACGACAACAAGACAACAACAGCCAGAACTATCAGAGTACCAAATAAAACGTACAAAATCAATAAAATTGAATGGAATTTGAAAAATTTTTAAGCCTCCACACCACCACCACCACCCATAATAAATGGAAAACAAAGTTTCTTTGTAGTTTTGGTGGTCTTCAGAAAACTTAAAAAAAAATTCTTAAAAAAAAGAAAGAAATTGAAACGATTATTGAAAACGATAAATAAAATGCAAGAAAAATTCATGTTTTTGCAGCCAAACAACGCTCAATTTCCTTGCGATATTTATCGCAACTAAATAAAAGTTTTTTGTTAATAAAAGAAAAAATTCATTCATTGTGAATGAAAAATTTCGTTTTGAAATGGTTTTTCTACAATTTCCCCCCCCCACCCCCCATTCCCCTCCTTTATTCTGTCATATGGCCGATCAAATCGAAAAAATATCTTCTGAATCGTCTTACAGATTTTTCCACCAGATTCAGGCACTTCTCGTGCCCCTCAGTAACACGGTACTCTGTTTTGTTTGATAATATACTAGTCCAGCACTATTTTAGGGACCTTTCTGCAGAATGTCTCGCGCTAAAATAATGAACACTTTGTACCTTCAGAGCAGACTGACTGTCTGACCACATAAATCATTACTCTGTTGTCCGATTGTATCCGTTCACAAGTCAGCTGCGTCGATTTAGTAATTGAAAACACCTCAGACTACTTCACTTAACATTGAGGTTAGGTTTCCCTAACTATACACACAATTGCCATCATCCAGTATCGTGGTGTCCTTTGAGATCGATCGCATAATCTTCTGCTCACTCTTCATAAATACAAACAGAAGCATGTAAATCCAGACTTTCAAATGACGTGTACACCAAAATCTACATCCCTTAAGATCCTGGCATATCCCCCTTCAGAGATTCACAAAAAGTTTATTTCGGCCAGTCCTCGTACTACCCTTCTTAGGATTCTTGCGAGTGTTGGGCAGTGACACATTAAGTGACAGGAGGCCTCTGTCTCCACCTCTGGGGGAGAAATTATGCTAGGGTGCGCCTATCCGAAAAGCTTATGTCAGAGATCACAAAATAATTGTCAAGTCGCTCTCAGTTTAAGTTAATACTTGGCCAGCATATGCTAGGATTCAACATGCGTTTTGCTACGCAAGAAGTATTAGCAAAGGTGGTCAATGTTTTTTGTGAATTTTCAGCCTTATTGTAACCTAGAGGGACCCTTAAATGTAGATCGAATAAAAGGTGGTTTTCTAGTGTGTAACCCATTCAGTCCAGTGCATTCGCAACAGAGTTTCCAAGTATGTCCCTATACCCAGGGACCCCAGCAATTAACACCCAGAAATAAATATGCGACATTCATGGAAAAGCCTGGACGTTAATATGATGTTTGTAAGGAACTTTATGAGAGCCTGGTTCTGCTAGTACATCAGTATATTCGCGTACATCAGTATTCTACTACTGAGAAGCGATTTAATCGCCCTGGAAATAAACAGAATGGGTTTCACCAATAGCCTTGCTTCCCGGACCATTTCAAAAAATATTTTGCATCCATAAGAATGGTGGATAAGCTCTAGGTTGACCATAGAGGAGCAACTGAGAGCGATTCGCTTGAAGAACTCATTGTGAAGATCTTATATTTTCTAGTGAACAGTTGTGTATTAACTTCCAGATCGTTTTACCCGCTCCACCTGGAGAGAATATCGAAAGAAATGCCAGGCCGCTACGAGCGTGTTTCGAAGTATATGTAGGTCTGACATAGCTAAAGGTTAGATCATCGGTAAAACCTACCACTTTGAAGCTATTTTCCACGAGTGGATTGTCTTCGACCAGGTTGCAAACCAACAGAGATGGCATCCGCTTAGAGGAGTCTTCCTATCTTGGCATTGTCCATGGATGGTGTTACGAATCTCATGTTGAGAAGAGCACAACACATTTTTGTCGCAGTTTGCAAGTGATCTAATGCACCCATAATATAAATGAATGTTCGCATTGCAGAACTTTTTCTGCTAGAGGGACCTATTCTGCCACAAGCTCACCAAAGAGCTAAAAGGCATTTCCGTGGCTCTGCTTCTTGTGCTTGGGTGTTGAGCATTGCCTTTCCTGAAATGTGGGTTCTCGTGATCGTGTCAATTAAACGTTCTAGTGTTTCGAGAAGAAAATAATTTTAACACGGAATAATTTCCGACGATGCCTGACGAGTGCTTTTAGAGGCGCCTGATATGCCTAGAGGGACATACCTTTACACCATATCTAGCGGCTTCCTCTGACTTGTCTAGTCACCGAGATCTCCGTGCCATGCCATGCAGTCATATGTTAGAACCGGAAAAATACAGAGTGCAGAATCTTTGCAATCAGTTTTTTTTTTATTTCCTTTAGAATTTTTTCTCTACCCTCGTTAGCCATTAAAATATGTTTTATTGTTTAAAAGTTTTTTTGTTTTTGTTTTTTTTTTTTGTTTTTTTAAATCAATTATTCAGAAATTTTTCTAATAAAATTGATGGCAAACGTTGATTGAATTTTTAATAACAAATTTAATAATTCCGTTCTGTATTCGAGAGAGAGAGAGAGAAAATAAAACTATTAAAGGGTAGAGACCTCAGAGGAGGGGGAGGGGAATTTGAAATGTGTAGGCTTTTTAGACTTTTTTTTCTTTTGTTTCATATTTAGTATATTTTTTTATGGGTCATTAAATGAGGGGAGAGCTTATGGTATTACCACCGTTGGTTGCCTGCTACATATTCTATGATTTTGTTGTTGTTGTTGTTGTCGTTTTTAATAATTTTATATTTTATTTTGGTTAATGTGGCGGTTGTTATTGTTGTTGTTTTCAGTTTTTTTTTTTTTTTTGTTTGGTTGTCATAGTTTTATTAGCAATTAAACTTCATAATCCCTTAAAAGCGGCAACAAAATAACGAACACAATCACAACTACAACTGCAACCACACAACATTAACATACAAATTTTTATTATTTCTTTTTTTTTTTTCTTTATAAATGTTTAATGTTTTTTAATATTATATATTTGTGAGTGTGTGTGTGCGTTTTTATTTTATGACTGACTTTCAAACACAATCATTTGTTTTCCAATTTTTTTTTCGTTTTTTTCTGTCAGTTTTTATCCAGACTGGGTTAAGGCAACAACAGGTGAATTTATGTGCTGTGTGTTGTCTGTTTCTGTTTCGATTTGTGTTTTCTGTTCATTTTTTTTTTAATTCTTCGTAACTTTTAGTTTTATTTTTATTTTTTTTTTTTCATTTAACACTGAGACTTTAGTGTGTCTTTTTTTTGTGTGTTCGTATCCGTACATTTATGTTGACCGGAAATTCAATGTTGTTGGTCGTCGGTTAGTGGAGTTTCTGTTAAAAATCACCAGAGTTTAAATTATTTGGTTAGTTTTTGTGTTTTTAACCATTGAAACATGTTGATAATGATAAAATAAATTAAAAAAAAAATACATACATTTTTGAAACGGAAGTGTATTTAATGGCTGGTGTTTGTTTTAACAATTGTTTTCGGTTTTTTATGAAATAAAATAAGTTAAATAAATAAAAATAATTTTAAATGATAATATAAAAACTTGCAACTATTTAAAGAAACAATAAACCTTATGAACCAAACAAAAAAAAAATTAAATAAATTAAAATATAAAAATAAAAATAAATAAAAAATATAAATACAAAATAAAAATAAAAATAAAAATTACAAATTAAAACAAACTAAAATGTAAAATACAAAAATTAATAAAAAAAAAAAAAAAAAAATAATTAAAATTAAAAAGCATAAAATTAGAAATAAATAAATAAAATTAATAAAGTAAATAAATAAATATTAATAATAAACTAAAATAATATAAGAAATAAGGATGATAGAATTAAAATAAAAACATAAAACAAACTAAAATATAAAAATAAATAAAAAAATATAAATACAAAATTAAAATGAAAATTAAAAATTAAAACAAACTAAAATGTAAAATATAATAATAAATAAAAAATATAAATACAAAAAAAAAGTAAAAATGAAAATTAAAAATTAAAACAATTAAAATGTAAAATATAAAAATTAATAAAAAAATAAAAAAAAATAAAAAATTAAATTAAAAATTAAATTAAAAATAAATAAAATTAAAAAATAAAAAATTAAAAATAAATAAATAAAATTAAAAAATTAAAAATAAATAAATAATAAACTAAAATAATATAAAAATAAGGAAAATAGAATTAAAATAAAAAATAAAAATATAAAACAAACTGAAATATAAACATAAACAAAAAATATAAATACAAAATAATATTAAAAATTTTAAATAAAAAATAAAAATTTAAAAATAAGTAAATACAAATAAAAGCCAAACTGAAATAATATAAAAAATAGAAATGAAGTAAAAATAAAAATATAAATATAAAATAAAATAATACATATAAAATAAATTAAATACTTAAAAGAACAAATTATTTAAATTTAATTGAATAAAAAAATAAAAAAATTTGTAAAAAATATTTCAGCAGTAAAATAAGCCCAAAACAATAATTAAAAAAATGTTTATGTATACATATGTATTTTAAATAGTGATGTCAATTAAAGATTAAAAAAAAATAAATTTTAATTAAACTATAAGAAATAAAATAAAAATAATCCTTTAATGAAGAGTAGTGGGCTCCATGAAAACAAAAAAGAAACTTTCTGCCTGTAAAATAAAAAAAAATAAACACAAAATTTAACACTGAGATTAAAAAAAAAATTCTTTAAAAATATTATTTTTGAAAAAAAAACAAATATTTTTTATTGTTTATAAAACAAAAAACAAAATTTTATAATTATTTAATAAAAAAAATAATTAATAAACATTTTCAAATTAAAATTGAATTAATTAATTTAAAAAAAAAAACGATAAATTTTAAATCCTTTATTCATAAAAATTATTTTTCATCTATGAAGGGTTTATGAAAAAAAATTTCACACAAATTATTTCTTGTAAAACTCTTATAAAATGATTTTTTTGAATTTTTTTTTATGAAAAATGGCAGTAAAAATATAAAATAAATAATTAAATTAAATAAACGTAAAAAAACAAAAACAAAAAGTAAATTAAATATAAACAAATAAAACTGCTTTTGTATTTTTCGTTTAAAAACAAATCCTACCCGTACCATAAATTAAAAACACCAATAAATCTTATTAAATCAACTAAAAAAATTTTTAAAAAATTTGCAACACGCAACACACTATTGAATTGTACGTTGTTTAAACAAAAAAAAAATTAAAATTGAAAAAATGCTCTAAAAACTCAAGATTTCTTTAAAGTGGATACAAGTGTTTCAAACAAAAAAAATTGAAAAATTAAAATCTAATTGAAATCAAATCAAGTTTTTGTTTTCCTTAGGTTCCATTAAAATTTTTGTTAAAAAAAAACAAAAACAAATACAAAAACTAATCGAAACAGAAATAGAATTGTAATTTTTATTTGTTTTATTTATTCATTATTTTTTATTGGTTTTTTGTTGTATTTTAATAAATTACTTAATTTCCGTTGACTAATTGGGTATTAAAGTTTCAATTTCCATTGCATTTTGACATGGAATTTAAAAGCTTTAAAAAAAAAATCAAAAATTTTATGAGTGATTGATGTGTCAGTAGAAAAAAATGACTGATTGGTGATGGTGGTGGTCAAAGCTTTAAAGAAAAATACGTTATTAAAAAAGAAAAAAATATTTAATGGAGAGTTGATGTGGCCATTTAGTTTGAAATCGAAATTTAAAGATTTTCAACTGTCAGCATGACAACGAATTTCGGCTGCAATATGTACACTGCAGCGCAGTAGTAGTCGTTCTAGTACTTAGCATCCGCATATATAAATCTTAAGATAATGGTTGAAAACACCCGAACTGCCAGGCCAGTGCTGTAAAATCTGGAACTTAATTTACTTAATTTACTTAATTGATTAGCATTACAACCTTTAGTCAGGATTCCAACCTGGCTTTTCACTCCAAACATGTTGTGTGTGTTAATTTGTTTGCATTAATGACGGGAGCTACAGTTTAAAGTCGATCTTGGGCAACAGATTCGTGAGGCTTTTCATCTCAATTTTATTCACTCTTAGAGTGTTTGCCAGAAGAATGCTGAGAAGGAAGTCGTCGAAGTATAAAAAGTTTGTTCGTTTTTGTTCGAGATGTCTGCTCTGTGGTCTGAACCATGGACTCTCGTCTAATAAGCCAACACACTACCAAATCTATACTAAGACGGCTTCAAGAAATTGCAGGCTCCTCTTTAAAAAATTATAACGAGTTGTCATAGCGTATCCTTACTGCCATGTAAGAAACTAGGCCGTAATCCTGACTCAATCCAACTTCTACAGCAGTTTCTTCACAACGATGTACTACACAAGGGGGGAAATCTTAATGTTGTGGTGCAATATTTAGAAATTCTTCTCGATTTGTAGTCACAGCTACTAATTGGTCCATGGTTTGAATGCCGGTTTACTGGCAAACACAAGATATTTTGAAAATCACAATCAATTTATTGCCATGAAAAGTTTCTCAAAAAGCAACCGCCTTTCATGGATAAAATTAACAGACACAGCAAGGGTGATGTCAGAAGCTAGGTTTGTAATCCTGACTATCGGTTTGTAATGACCAAAACAAGTAAGATTACAATAAATCTTTTCAAAAAATTTATTCTACAAGCCCTTAAGGTTCCTCTCCACTGTTCTATCCCCCCTTTCTCTTGCTCCCTCCTTTTCTCTCACTCTCTGTGTTGCTTAACACATTATCACGCGTGTTAATTTTCATTGTTTTTCTTTTATTTTCATTTCTTTGCATAAAATTAATGTGACCCTCCTCCTCTCTGCCTTCTGCTTGTTCTTCTGCTTCCTATGCGTTTTTATTGCTAAAAGATCTGTCATGACAATTGCATGTGTGGTGATGGTTGGTTTTGAATGTGGTTCCATCCATCCATCCATCCATCCATTCATTCATTCATTCATTCGTTCATCCATCGATTCTAATAACAATGACAGATGGCAGATGACGTTAATTTCAATCTGTTGTTGGTGTCGGTGATGGTTGTGATGATAATATTGTTGTTGTTGTTGTTGTAATGATTTGTATTCTTGTCAGCTAACAAATGCAACAACAACAACAACAGAAATAAGAAATTATTTGTTTGTCATTGTTGCTGTTGTTGTTGTTGTAATAAATAATAATATTTTTCCGGTCGGTTTTATTGGATAATTTTGTGGTTTTGCTGTTGGGATTTTTCAATATCTGAAGCGTCGGAATGATCCTTTTGGATAGGAAATGCCTGAGTTTTTATTCAATATTTTTTTTTTTGTTGTTTTTGTTTTCTTTTTATTTCTTCTTTTAATAAAAACCACAAAATTTAATTAAATTTTTCATATTTGTTTGGTTTTAAAACAATTGTTGTCTCTGTGTGTGAGAGAGAGAGTGTGAGTTTGCATGTGGAAGCGCGTGTGTGGGAAATTTCAATATACTTTGAACGTCATGACGGAAAAGTTAAAAGACACAGAGGCACAGCACAGACGTTTTATTATTCTTTTTTTTAATATATTTTTTTTTAATAAAATTAATCCACCAGGTTCGATACAATTCGATTGATTCTTTAGAACAACGTCACAATTTGATTTAAGTTTCCCTGTACTATCGCCATTTCCATTGCAATGGATTACGTTGTAGTGAAATTAAGGGACTTACTTACTTAATTGAAATCAATACAATCCTATAGTCAGAATTCCAACCAAGCTTCTGACACCATCCATGTTGTGTGTGTTAATTTTTTTCATGAGTGGCGGGACATATAGTTTAGCTTCGAACGACAGATTCTTTGGACTATCTTTTCAAGGCAATTTTATTTCACTCTCAGAGTCTTTACCAGAGTACTGTTGAAAGAAAGTCACCGAGAAAACTATTTTCTTTTCGTGTTGTTCAAAATGCCTGAGGTGGGGTTTGCACCACGAACTCTCATCTACTAAACCAACCCACTACCTACTAGACTACGGAGATTGCTTTCTGAAATTCAATTATTTTTTACTTCTCTCAGCAGGCGAGAACATCATACACAATTGGCCAATACAACCCTTCAGTCAGGATTACGGCCTAGCTCCTCAACACCACTCATGTTGTGTGCGTTAATTTTATACATGAGTGGCGGGACCTACAGTTTAAAGTCGACTCCGAACGACAGATTTTTTGAGAAGCTTTTCGTGGCAATTTTTACTCTCAGAGTTTTTGCTAGAAATCCGCTGAGAGGAAGTCGCCGAAGAAATATTTTCATATTTTCGTTTTGATGTCTGACCTGGTATTCGAACTCCGGCCTTTCGTCTAATAAGCCAACACACTACCTACTAGACCACGGCGACTTCCTACAACAAATTGTGCTTTGGCGAAATTGTGGCCAACGGGCCACTAATTGTACAATGCGTGACGGAGAAAATTTACGAAAAAATTCGTTCTTCAGCTATATTGTCCGCATATGGAAGAATCTTACTGCAAAAGATTCCCTCCTTCCGCAACCTATTTTTCTATTTCCAACACAATTCAATGCATTTGTAGGACACATCCCCAATGTGTTTAAAAAATATTTCTTCGAATGGTGATTGGAAATTAAAATACGTCTTAGAAATTCTGCAGTTAATGCCACTTTCAGAATTGCGTCCTTGTCGTCGATTGAACTGTGGACCGTATACTGTATTACAGAGAAAATTCGATCTTTAGTCGTACTATCCGTATGAGAAAGAATTTTACTGTAAAAGTTTTCTTCCTTTCAGAATTACCTGCTTGTGGTCGACTGAACAGTGGGCCGTACACTGTATTACAGAGAAAATTCGATCTTTAGTCGACTATCCGTATGAGGAACAATTTTACTTTAAAAGTTTTCTTCCTTCCACAACCTATTTCCCTATTTGCAACACAATTCACTGTATGTGTAGGGCTCATCCCCTAAGAGTTTAAAGAAATATTTCTTCGAATGGTGATTGGAAATTAAACTACGTGTCCGAAATTGGGCAGTTAAGAGACAATCTAATATTAAACTAAACAGCAAAAGATGCCACATTCAGCCTTGTAGTGATGCCAGTTTCTGAATTTTTCCTTCATGGTCGATTGAACAGATTGATCACACAATGCATTACAAAGAAAATTCGTTCTTTAGTCGCACTATTAATATGTGGAAATATTTTATTACAGAACAACCTACTTTCGTAGGTGGAAAACAAGAGTGGGGGCCATCCCCTTGGTGTTGGTTGTTTACACAAAAGTATTAAAAAAATATTTTTTCAAATGGTGACTCGAAATAAAAAACCCGCAAAACGGGAATTAATTCGATAAGAGACAATCTAGAATTCAATTGTGATCTGAAAAGATATTACATCTGAGTGGATGAATAATGTTCGTTTGGTAGGATCTTTCTCGTCCCCATTTTTATAAAATCTTTATCGATATTGTGAACAACTGATATCGCTGATTACACAACAGCGAAATCCAAATTAATGGCACCTAAAATTACCATGGCATGACCACAATGGCTTTTACAATTCCATGCTTAATTTCAGCTTAGGCCTAATAAATCGTGTGCATTTGGATCATGACTTGTCACATCGTATGTCCAAACAGTTGAATTGCTGTTTAAACAGCAATCACTGGCTTAACCAGCTTAATTTTGTCGTCATTGTCAGGCGAAGTAATAATTGTTGAACCATGATTACTTTACTCTAAGATTTCAATTATAAAGTGCTTCACTATGCTTGACAACATTATGTCATGTCATGATTTCGTTTTCACTCTCTTTGTCTGTCTGCGTCTGTCTGTCTATCTGTCTACGTTGTCGTATTTGTCTCTTGTAACAATTTAAATGTCATTAACAGCATGACACCTTCATTTCTAAGCCTGTGGTTTAATAATCTCTAAATAGCCGTGTGTGCGGCGGTTACATATTTTGGGGCTGCCATCAGAGATGAAATTTGAAATTCAACGAACCAAATCCGATCGAAGAAAAAAAGGAAAGAAAACCAACAACCGAAGCCAAATCATATTCATATTCTTTCACTTTCTGTTCACAGTTTCTGCTTCCATTTATTGGTTCATATTTCGGTTTTTTAATCTGATTTTCGTGGATTTCTTATGAAATTTCACAACAAAATAAAGAAAGAAAGAAAGAAAAAAAATAATTAAAACAAAAGGAAAATGAAATTCATTTACATAAATTGTGATTGAAAAAGTCTTTTTAAAATGAAAACGAATTTTAATTGTCATTTCCATCATAGCAATTATGATGGATTTGCTTTGAGGCAAGTACTGGGCATACTGAAAGAGGTGATCCTGCTGCCTTTGTGTCATGGTAAACGAGAACAAAATAAAGTATGTTTGGTCAATAAAATGGGAACATACGTAATATTGGACGCCATTTTACGGTAGCCAGTCTGGAGATTAAGCGTAAAATCACTCTCCGCCAACAGATACTGTTACGATGTCTCAATAGTCAATTGAAAGCAGCTGAGAACCACCCTCAAACGCAAAGTAACATATGCTGGACAAGTCGTTTACCCCATCTGTTTCTCTATGGGGCGGATGCATACATACATATATAATTGGACATTACAACCCTTCAGTCAGGATTACGGCATAGCTTCTCACACCACTCATGTTGTGTGCCTTAATTTTATACTTGAGCGGCGGGACTTACAGTTTAAAGTCGAGTCCGAACGACAGATTTTTTGAGAAAATATTTCATGGCAGGTTTATTGACTCTCAGAGTTTTTGCCAGAAATCTGCTAAGGAAAGTCGCCGAAGAAATATTTTCATATTTTCATTTTGATGTCTGACCTAGGGCTCGAACCCGGGCTTTACGTCTAATAAGCGAACACACTACCTACTAGACCACGGCGACTTCATAATCCTAACCAAGATCGGCAATGATTTTGTCATCCGAGCTACCATCAATGAGCTGAGCTCTTGACCTTCAAAATTATTTCAATGTTGTTCTGTGTATTAACATCCGGCAGCTACGTTGGCTCGGCCATATAGTTCCGGTGCAGACGGCTATTTAAAGCGAAAATTGGCGAAGGGAACGACTTTGTCTGCATTGGAATGATTTATTTAAGAAAGCTTTGTCATCGATTGGTGGTTGACCAACTGGTTTAGGAACGTGAACAACAGAGACATTTGAATCGAAGTGCTAAGACAGGAGGGAATCCGACAAACCGGTTTTGAACTGCTAAGACAGGAGGGAATCCGACAAACCGGTTTTGAACTGCTAAGACAGGAGGAAATCCGACAAACCGGTTTTGAAGGCCATTAAGAAAATAAGTTTGTAAACGACTTAGTGACTTTGAAGTTGAACAGAATAGAAAATCATGAGAACTTGAATTTGAATTCGAATTTTTGGAGTATTTTTGGATTTTAACCTTTCTGCCTTTAATTGGCCCTGATTTTTATTTTCTCTCTTATTTTTTGGACTTTAATTTGTAGTTTCTTTGTAATTCATTAAAAAAAATTTTTTTAATTTTTTTCACATTTTTATTCCTGTGCGTAGGTGTTGTGAGACTGGTTAGTTGGTTGGATGGTTAATTCTCCACATGGCTATGTTGTTGGTTGGTTGGTGTGTCTTTAGCTCTTGTATAACCATTTAATATGCTGACAATAGTGGATATAAAAAAATTTGTATTTAAATTTTTAATTCCCTGCGTTTTTTCTGTTTTCTGTCCACAGAACAGAATTCATAATTTGTGGCCAAAGATCCGTTTTCGCAATCAACGTTTAACGATGCTTTTCATTTGAGCGTAGACACTCATAAAATTAATTTTTAAAACTCAAAAAACAAGAAGAAAAAAAAAACGCATAAATTTATACAGCATTTTAGCATAATTTCAATGGCATTTTAACAAAAAAAAAGTAAAAAAAGAGTTAAAAAGTGTTGTATGTTGTAAGTGTTTATAAGTGGGATACGAAAGCCGTATACACACTTTTTGCAGCAAGGAGAGAAGAGAGATACATAGAAAGGTTATTAAAATGAGTATAAAACTTTCGTGTAAAGTTTTTACAAGAGATGAACGCAGAGAAAATTTTCATTAAAATTATGATTTTTTTTTTTGTAATATTTTAAGCACAACCGAAATTTAGTATCAAGGCATAATGAAATTACGCACTTAAATAGGCCAGCAATCTCAATTTCCAAAACTATTTGGGATATACCACTAATTGGGTTTAATTGGAGACACCACCTTAGGCTACAATTTGTATATAGTCAGATATCTGCACCAAGTCCCATTTTCCCACAATATCCATCATCCGCCATTCTACCCAGATACTGTTAACATAGGGTATATTTGAAGCCCAATATCTCTCTCCAGTTCCAAAAATTATTTGGGATATACCACTTATTGGGTTTTGTTAGGGACACCTTAGGCTACAATTTGTATATAGTCAGATATCTGCAGCAAGTCCCATTTTCCCACAGTGTCGATCATCCTACCCAGACATTCTAATAGTGTCAAAGTTTTTCAATTTAAAAAAAAAAATCCGAAATACGACAGCCGCTGTTCCACTCAGGAACGCGTAGAATACAATTTTAAAGGAATGGAATTGATAGTCCATTCTCTGATATCATATATGTATTTGGGTCATTTCTTCCTTGACTATTTTTCATTTTTTCTGTTAACCACTTAACATTGCTCTGCTAATTTTAACATTAGCTCTGTTAAAATTTTTGGTATTTATCTTTGCTTTATTTACATCAGCAACGTAGATTACCTAAGAATGCTGGGTGCCATGAAGGAGACGACGGGACATAGACAACAAACAGTCTTCCCCTGAGGTCACAAAAATCTCACAACGACTGCATTCGTTAGCAAAGCCTAAATCTCTAAACAGGTTATACTTTACGAGGGAATGTAGCTTTGGGTTCCACTTAAGAAAAAAGGAGGAAAAACTCCTTCTAGACCAGCGTTTGTTTTGTTTTCATAAAAGCGACGCTGAGAGTTCTTAGCAAATTCTTTATGACTGTCCAGAGGCTCCAACATCTTTGTGCCATTGTTGTGCTTTTACTTAAGTTCAGGAACTAAAACCACAGGGCGGGTCAAGCCCAGAATTGCTTCAAAAAGGGATTGATAGAATAGGCCTTAAACTCACGATCTTTTTAACTTTAAGGAGCGAAAGGCTTTCTCTGTTTTCAGAAGTTTGTACGTTCAAAGAAGTTTTGGTTGCTTTTATTTCATTTTAATTCCCTGTCCTACAACGCTTTAAAGGGAATTTTTTTTTGAATTTTTCTTTTCAGAAAAGTGTCGGTTGCATTTGATTAAATTTTAAGCCTTTAACTGACAACGTTTTAAAAGGATATTTTTGTTTTAATTGTTTTTAAATTAAAATTTTTCAAAGGTTTTTTGGCCAATTAGTTTGGCTGCTGTTGTTGCTTTTTAATTTTTTATTTACAATTTTAAGGTCATACGATGATATCTGGAACACTGGAACACTTTTTTTTCTTAATCTGATGGAAAGACAAAATGAAAACTGAAATGATGTTGCAATTGAAATGCCTTTGGCTTTTTTCTGTTACAATAGCTTCACACATGAATTTTTAATGGAAGAAATTATTCCATAACTGACCTATACTAAGTCTCTCTTGAAGAAGAAGAAGAAAGCAAACGACGAAACGCTTAAAAACAATTAAAAATTCTTTCTGCATTTTACGAAAAGCGCTTCTCTTACTCTCGTCGCATACATTTTTCAAGTGGCATGACTTCTTCAAGTGAATTTGCAAAAAAAAAAACAGAAAAAAAAGAAACGAATTTAACACATGACGAACGGAGCAGCAACAGCCAGCTAAGCTAAGCTTCAACAGTTGACATCGTTTAAGTTGTTATTACAACTTGAATTGTTTCTCTCTCCATTTGAATTCTTGCAAAGCCTAGTTGTGTTGAGAATTACAATAAAAAAGGGTCACTTGGAGTTAATTTTTTTGCTCTCTTAAAATCCAAAAAGGGGGACAGGCGGGGGGAGCTTTAACACAGTAAAACACAACTGCATGATCAAACATTAAAAGAAAAACTCTAAAACGGCCGGTCATCCAGCCAGCCAGCCAACAACAGTTGTCAACGCTAGTCATCAGTCATCATAATGGCTTAAATTGGCAAAAAAAAAAGAAAAAAAAATAATAAAACCTAGACTCCGCCAGAGCCAGCCAGTTCAGTCAGTGATGCTATGAGTTCTGAACTTTAAAAAGTTCAATTGCTTTAGATGATGACGAGTGGTGATGGTGGTGGTGGTGGTGCTCTCCACTTAAGAAATTATTTAATAGAGCATCGCAACACACAAAGCACTTCAGTACTTGAGAAATGATTGAATGGATGAATGAATGAAGGAATTGAATAGAAGAATGAAGGCAGCTGGCATGAAGGAATGAATGCTTGATGGTTGTGGCAAAAGGCAAGGAAAGGGGAAACAAAATATGTTAATTGATGGCAATGACGATGATGATGATGATGAGCGTATATTGGCTTTAATTTTTCAACGATTTCAAGTGTTCAATTTAATGGCTCGGCTTAGACTTGGTTGTAATTCATCATTTGCCAATTAATTGAGTATTTTTATCCGGCTTCTTTGTTTGCCATGTTATGTGATTGTTGCAGTTGTTGTTGTTGTCGTTTAACCCGTAAAAAGTGTTAATTATTATTAACAATTTATTAACGCATTTAATTATTAATTAATTATTTTGTTTACACTCACTACTATGTACTTCTCAAAAAGTAGTTGTTTTCCATTAATTAATTTAATTGGCTTTTAAAGGCAGCTGCTGCTCGTTGTCTGTCCTCAAATCAAGTCCAATTATTTAATTTTTTTTTTTTGCAAATTAATTAACCAACCTGTGTTACAAAGTTCGAAGTCGTTTGCCTAGCCACCACTTGCGTAGAAAGTTGTTGATTTTTTTTATTTTTTTTTTTTCTTAATTCTTGACATTTATTTTTAATACCAGAAGCTGTTCCAGAACTTGTTTCATATTATAAGTTGCTGGCTGAGGGCTAGAATGTAAATGATGTAATTGATGATGTGATGGCGACACTTTGTTTTGTAATTGTTCTTAAGCAAGAATCTAGAAATTAGATGCATGAAACATTTTGTAATGAAGGTCGTGTATGTATCAGAGATCAGCAATAAGTATTCAAAGAGATGAGTAGAATCGAATATTTTTGATACTTATACGCACTCATACTTATTTTAATATCATGGAACCTCTACTCATAATCAATGTTTGAAGTACTCATCATCATTCATACTTAACAACACGTATGATGTTGGTGATTTCGACTCTCCATAACTCAATAAGTATGAATCGCCTACGAACACTTAAATACTCACTAGGAGATTGTGTGATTGCTCTGCCTGCTGTTCTGTGTTTTTTGCTAATACATATGTCTTTTTTCTTTTGTTGTAAATGCAACAACAACTAAGACTGTAAATTTTGATGAATGATTCGGATCACTCGAATCTCATTTATAAGTTTTATAAGTATTTTTCTAAAGTTATAAATCTAAATGAGTAGGCTTATGAAGCAAACATATTTCGAATGGTATGAGTTTGATGTCAACGTCGTACGCATACGCATTGCAACCTGTACTTATAAATCAACGTTGAATGAATCAGAGTGCATAGATAAATTTCAATGTTGTTGTCTCACTTAGATCCAAAATTTCATGAGTGCTTATGAGTAGTGAAAAAACGATTCATTGCTGATCACTAGTAATATATGTATACGGCAGTCATAAAAGCTACCCACACACAAATACAACGAACTTGGTTGCATATACCAACAACAACTTGAAAGTAAACCAACAAGCATGAGAGAAAAAAGGGATAGACAGGTGTGTAGAATGCACAAACAACAATGTGGTCGCGATAGAGTTCTCGAGAAGGCGAAAACACGAACCTTCTGCTTCGAGAGTGTTCGTTGGACTGTTTGCGTTGGACTATAAAAGGGGAAGACAAGGCAGGCAGTGAGTAAGAATTCGGTCCAGGTTTGGCAAAATTGATACAATTGTACTTTTTTTGGTACAACTCAAACATAAAAAGTACAATGGTACACCAATCACCCATTTTGTACAATTTCAAATGGCCAGCCGCGGCAGCCATTTGAATGAAATTATTTTCCATTATTAACCGGAAAGATTGTACTTTCAAATAAAAAAGAAATTTGAGAAAATATTCCGTAGTTTTTTTTACAGCATTTTCAAAAAAAAAAAAAGTTAATTGGTGGACCCTTTAATATTTGTTGTTGTAACAAACAATTGTAACATTACAATTAAATTCGTATGTACTTTTTTGTTATGTTTTTTATATTGTTTATTAAAATAAAATATATATTTCTGATGAAAATATAAATTTCCAATAAAAAATGTGTTTTGTACAATTAGGGTCCAAAAAGTACAATTTAAAACGCTGGTCTGTACAATTTAGAAATGTCATTTGCCAACCCTGATTCGGTCAGTCTTCTGTGAAGACACGTTGCGTTCGAAGATCGCTGTTGTTAAGATCTCCGCTATACAGATCTAACGTACAAGTGTTATTGCTTACAAAAAACGTTGTTAGCAGAGAAGAATAACGAACTAGGAAGTTGTTGTTGTATCGTGAAGTTGTATAAGGTGGCACACAAAAGTAGTGTGAATAATAAGGAGTTTAATTGAAACAAAACACATATGTATTTGTTTTTATTTCGGTTTGCAATCAACGAACTTTAAAAAGATAAAAACTTAATAATATATACACGGTAGTCATTTATTTATTGTCACAGCGGCTAACGTCGTCTAGATGTGGTGATAAGCTAACGCTTTGCATCGACAGCCCTAAAGAATTTCGAATACGAATAAAGGTAGTATCCTACTTCGTACACATGCGCCGTTGCTGTTGGACTTACCAGCACAAATTTACTGCTGTTTTCAGTAACATTTTCGTTTTTATTTTCACTTCAGTTTTATTAAAAAAAAAAAAAAAACTGATTTAAAAAGATTTTTTAATGAAGTCATTATCATAGATAAGCTAAAGGGGGGAACTATTATCCCCCGTAGATAATGGAGACAAATTAAATAAATTTGTCAACCATTAGTTAAACAATAGAATAATAGAGAGCCTCAATAATGAAGAATGGAAGTAACGTAGGCTTTAGCTGTTAAAAATAAAAGATCAATTTTTGACACCTTTTGGAAACCACCTACACTACCTACTTACTATCCACCACCCACATTTGTGTTTTAAATGTCATTTAATTTTTAATAAATAACAACAACAAAAAAAACACTGTGTGAGTGATAATATTTCAACGGATTTGAAATTTATCGCTTGACTAGATATAGAAATAATTTTTTAATAATTTTTTCTCTTTTTTTATCATTGCAGCCACAGAAAAAGAAAGTCTACTAGAATCCCGTAAAAAAAAATTAAAAAGCAAACAGGGTAACCGCCCTCCCCAAGTAAACGGAAAATCAAAAATCAAAACAAGAAAACCGAAATAAAATTTCAAAATTTAAATGAAAAATGTTTTCATAAATCGAAACAAAAAAAGAAAGGAAACCAAAAGTACAGAAACGAAACATGATTTCTAATTTTTCCCTGAGTATAATTTAAACGACGACGACAAAGAAGACGCCGAAATCCGTACCAAAGTTTATTTTCTAAACGAAATTCTTCTTGTCCAAAAGAAGAAAAGAAAAGAAAACAAAAAAATAAAGCAACGAATTTATTTTAAAAACAAAAACAAAATCAAAACTTATTGATTTAAAAGAGACAAACAAAAACAAAGAAAAAAAAATCAATTTTTTTCCAAAATAATTCATCATCAACCAGGAGAGGTGGGCACTCATATTTGTGAAATGCCTACGGAATGTGAACGAAGTGTTACTTCGTCTGTGACGACAAAAATTTCCTCCAATGAAATTAAGGATAATAATTCAACAATAACAACAACCACAACAACAACAACATCATCATCAATAAGTTTTAATGAAGATTTACAAACAACAACATCAACAATGATGGAAGGAGGAGGCGGCGATATGTCAACATCACAGACATCAACCACATCGAATGGCAGCAGTAGTTGTAATGGTGGTGGTCGAAAAACGGTAAGTACAGCTTAAAGACTTAAAAGTTTTGTTAAATACTTGCAGTTTTTGTGTATATAATGGTCTATTTATCAAACAATCGAAATAAAAATGTTGTTAGAGGCCTATTTATAATAATTTTTACAGTTAGGTTAGGTTAGGTTAGATTAGAGGACGTGTACTTGTCAACTGTGAAAAGTACAGTACCCGAAAGTCGAATTGACCCATTGTACAACGTCCTAGCTTCTCACACCACTCGTGTTGTGTGCGTTAATTTCATACATGAGTAGCGGGACCTACAGTTTAAAGTCGACTCCGAATGACAGATTTTTGAGAAGCTTCTCATGGCAATTTTTACTCTCAGAGTTTTTGCCAGAAATCTGCTGAGAGGAAGTCGCCGAAGAAATATTTTCATATTTTCATTTTGATGTCTGACCTGGGATTTGAACTCGGGCCTTTCGTCTAATAAGCCAACACACTGCCTACTAGACCACGGCGACTTCATTTTTACAGTTTTTGTCGGCCACTTTATTTCAATGAATGTCTGTGAACTCACTCTAGGTCCCGATACTTGGTGCAGAAAACGAATAAAAGGACGTGCAATTGAATTTGGCCAACCTCTAGTTTCCTTTTTAACGCATGAATTCAAGCCTATTCAAGCTTTCCTAATTGAGTAAAAAGTTGATAGGTCCCTTAGTGGTCTCAAAGTTGAAGACTGGGCTTAAACTATCCCTAAAGATATACTCCTTAATCTTGTCATGTCTCTGAAAAGCAGATTATTACATCACAGTGTGTGTTAATGATCATGCTCACGGAGATGAAATTCAAGAGCTTTATTCCTCCCAAGTCTACTTATATGGTCCCATGGCCATTTCAATTGCACAGAACACTACCACTATGGCAAAACAAAGCTACTCTTTTTGGACAAAGGGCGAGAAAGATTAGATTTCACATACATGCGCCTCTTCATGCCACAAGGATTGTCTGTTTGTTTTATGCCTTCTGTGTCCAACTACCATGATTAGCTCATGGAATACTTGTATCTCGAAAGCCTTTTTCATTCCTGCTGTATATTCTGTGCGCTCATTGGACTTTCTTTGAAAATTTTAAAGTTTCGTAAAGTTTTAACTCCTCTAGCATTTGTAGTATCTGTCTGTGTTGACAGCAGCGACTCACATAGTCTGTTCTTAGTTTTGGGATGGTAACAGTACTCATCTTTATCTTCAATTATTTGCAGAAGGCTAGGACACTGTCTATCTTGTCGGCAACCTCAGTAGCACTAGTTAATTAAGGAATTTCTTCTCGATTAGCAATGGTCAAAGTTAGTTCCGTGGTACACTCGGATCTTAGACTTGTGATCTCTAAAAAGAGAGCATCTCATAGACAATAGAACGGGGGTGTAGTTTCTCCTTTTATCACGGCCAATTGTCAAAATTATTTAAAATTTTCTATTCCGTTATATTTTCATTTGCTTTGTTTTTTTTTGTTTTTAATTTCTTTACAATGTTGCAAGTTCTTGAATTTTTTTTTGTATTTAATCCTGGCGTGTTTCTTGTAATGTTTTGTTTTTATTTTGTTGTTGTTGTCGTTGTGATGTCAATAATTTTTTCTTAACATTTTTAAAGCTCCGTTGCTGTTCATTTTGTTTAGACTAAACGTAGAACAAAGAGATTATTGTCACCATCATATCATAACCATCGCCAGCAAGCACCATTGATTTGGTTGTTCATGCAAAACAAATCAAAACAAAAATACACAAGAAAACAAAAAAACAAACCGACAAACTGTCCAGAGCTGAAGACCATTCCCTTCTCTTAAACATTGAGTCAATAGTAATAATATGGCAACATTGAAAACAATTTTAAATGCTGCCACTATTATCTGTTTATGTATTCACTCGTTTGTTGTTTTCGCTTTCATTTTTCCCCCCCATCAAGCTCAGTCACAGTCACTCTCTTTAGTTTTCATTTTTCTTGTTTGTTCTACTCATATTATTTGAGTCTTTACCAGTGATGGGCAAAAGTCACTGCGTGACTCTACTACAATACCTAGAAAAAGTACTTTTGTTTTGAAATATATATGTTCCTCTTACTTCTCTAGGGAGCATAGGGCCGCTTTTTTTTTATTGGTTTCGGTAATAAGAGTTATTTAAGACGTACAGCTTATTAGGCTATAGCGTCCGATCCTGGTGTTGGGGCTGCCAACATCGCCTCCAGGCATTCACTTTGCCGGGATTTAGCCGTGCAAGAATTAAGGTTATACCGCCCATGGTCGGTCGTCAGAGCCTCGTCAGCGTGACAGGGGACACCAAGCCCTTGAAGGACAGTGGGTGAGGTTGACATTTGGAAAGGAGTGGCTGTGTGAGCGCTTCACTTTCCCATTAGTTGTTTTGAAATGGAATGTAGTTATAATGAGAACTCTCAGAAGCTCTGTTTGAGGGGGCGTTATGTTACAACAAAGAAGGTAGGCCATAGGTCACAATTTTTCTGACTGCCATTGTATCCAATGTAGTTTTATTTTCGGGTTTAACTCCCTAGGTTTTCTTTCAAGCCATTCTGCATTCATGGCTCTCCTTTCTTGTAAGCTCTCTTATGGAACCATAGATTGCAATTGGTCTGAACATCATGGTGTACATCGATTGCAGTATTTTTAACGAACTACAAGGCACCTCAAAAGGAGTTGTGGTTGGCCCGACCGGGGCAAGGAGGGCCTGTTCCACATCGGTGCTAGAGACTTTTGGGTTAAATTTAGTTACATACGATGGCGAAAAGTAGAACCATGTTTAGGTTAATGTGCGACAAATCGAATACGAATGTTATCAGAGGGATTCGTAACATGACAGACCAAATGGTTGCTTGCTCCCTCCTTGACTGTCGCCTGGACAGAACTCTATAATTCTGGGAAATGATTTTCAATGTGACTTATTTTATTAAAAGTTATTGACTTAACTTGTTATACCTAATAGAAGGTCAAAGCCTAATAGTGCCTTAGAATAGAATACTCGGAGCTCTCGTGGAATTCGCAAATATTTTCCAAACGCGGAATTTCATTCCATAATGTTGGAATACAATCCAACAGTCAGGCCGTCATCGAAGCACTTAACTGTCACAAGCTTGTCTCCAGAATAGAGCCGCTCTTTCAAGCTGTATCCTTGATCATGAGGTCATCTCTCTAGATGACAATAGATAATAGATGGGAAGATGAACTTACCAGAAAAGGAGCTTCCACACGGTTAAAGAAGGCAGAACTTTTCTGCGGAATGCAGAGGAGTTTGAAAGGTGATTCTTGATGAAAGTAAAGATGGAGAAAGGCGGGAGACTATCCTGAATCCAGATACAGTTGAGACAATCTAAACCTTTACTGGGTAATTATAGTGGAAAGAGAGTTGAGGCATGAAGGTCAGACTATTCGGGAATAAGATAAGGGCAGAAGCCTTTCTTTTAACCGGACATTGTAGGCACAGGTTAGGTATCCCCATGAGCAGATCCTGTGATGAAGAGATTGAATCGCCAGAACTATACTTGGAACTTGAGCGGCTTTGGTAAATCTCGATAGGAAACACTTGAACTCGTATCAAGTACTAGACTGGGAGTTATTCTTACTGACACTCGACAGCATTCTAAGGTTCGTCATAGCAGATACATTTTTTGCATATGTTTGGAACTGAAAGTACCGCGTAGATCTGCTATAGACTGTAAACGAATCATTTTCTGAAAACGAACGCAAAGTTCAACTAACTAACAGAAGCTGTGTTCCGTACCTTCTCTGCTTATTGTTGGTACAGGGCTTTAGAAGTGTTGCAACACAAGGTTGTGATAAGTCTTGAGAAATAATTCTCACTCAGCACAATTGTGACTCTTTGGAGTCGGCCTAAGGCAATACCGGAAAAATTCTAAAAACGAGCGCTGAGTTGCTAAACTATGCAACCCTGTTATTTCTGTTTTCTCCCCTTCTTCTCTCACTCTCTCTCCCTCGCACTCTGTCACTCTTTCGTTGTATTTTTTGTTGTCATAATTTTTGTCATCTGGCTCTGGCATATTTTAATATTCTTATTTTGTCATTGTTGTTGTTGTTGTTGTTGTTTCTTATTATTATAATTATAATTGTTGTTGTTATTTAACTTTGACTTGACTGCTGGTGCCTGATAGTCCAACAGACTTTAAGAGGTTTCTTGGATTTCCTTCTTCTAATATTCTTTAGGTTTTTTTTCCATACACACATACAATCATACACGTTCAATTTATAGTCAACACAACAACAATAACAACAACACATTAACTTATAAAGACAGACAGAAGAAAACAAGCCACAGAGAATTATTAACTCAGCCTCAGTCAGATTGGTTGTTAAGGTAAAGGTAACAATAACAACAACAACACAACTAGAATGTTTGTTTTAACAAAAGTCTTTAAATGTCATAAAGAAGGAAAGAAAGAATAAAGGGCTGTGAATATGTACGTCTAGGCAGAGCAGAGGGCATTGTATGCAAATAATGGTTAAATACATGGACAGATAGACGGCTCGATTGTATGGGTCGGTCGTACATTGACTGGGTGGACTGATGTTCATTATTTTCTGTTGAAAAACAGTCACTGCATGTCCCCTCCTCCCTTCATAGGTTTGTTGGTTAATTTTGATTTAATGTGGTTTCTGATTGCCGTCAATCTCCTCAAGAGGAGCCCCGTGCTAATGCTAATTTAACACATGTTCTATTAGCCAAGCTATCGAAAGGGGACAGAGATTTAAAAGTATTCGTACAACATATGATTTGTACTTTCCAAACTGACACAACAGTTCTGCAATAGGTATGGTAATGTTGTCTTTTCTTGCTCTTCAAGCCAACTCTCTTCTGCACATGTACATACATTGTTGTAAGAAATTGTAATAGGAAAATTTCTCTTTTCTCCGTAACAATGTCGGAAAGAAATTTTTTTTATAGAAATTTTATGTTATTAAACCGTGTTTTTTTGTTACTGAGAAATTTTCTATCGAAATTATTTTGTTATCGAAAAAATTTTATATATAAATTCTTTTCTTATCGAAAAAGTTTCAGTAGGAATGCTTTTGTTATCGATCAGTTTTTTGTTATCGACAAATTTCCCATAGAAATTCTTCTGCTATTGAACAATTTTCCATAGAAATGTTATTTTTTAACGAAAAGTTTTCCATAGAAATTCTTTTTATCGAAAAATTTTTCATAGGATTTCTTTTGTTATCGAAATTCTCTTGTTATCGAAAAATTTGCTGAAGAAATTCTTTTGTTATCGAAATTTTTTTTGTTATCGAATAGTTTTCCATAGAAATTGATTTGGTGTCGAAAAATTTTCCATAGAAATGCTCTTGTTATCGAAAAGTTTTCCCTAGAAATTCTTTTTATCACAAAATTTTTCATAGAAATTCTTGTTGTCGAAAAATTTTCAATAAAAATTTTTTTGTTATCGAATAATACATACAGGATACTGAAGAATTCTTTTATTATCGAAAATTTTTTTGTTATCGAATAATCCATAATTTGGTATCGAAATTGCTATCGCAAAGGCCAAGTAAAAATTTAAATTAGAATGTGTTGCTATTATTTTTGCTACCACTGTGTATGACAGGATACTGTTATCATAGGTGTCGCTCTATATAATCCTACCTATAGAGCCACTTTTTCCGCTCGACATGCCTTCTTTTGTTTTTAGGAGAATTCTCTTTAAAAATCATTTTAAAATTTTTTCCTCCCTTTTGTGTGCTTCAAGTAAAGCTCTTGTCATCAGTCGACATTTTAAATCCTTTAACACTCTGCTCATTTTCATACTCTCTTTGGTTTTTTTGGTTTACATTTTTTCATCCTTTTTCATTTAATGTCATGCATTAAAATTTTCTTATTCTTCTTGTTCTTTTTGCAAATATGCCGTTTTTTTTTGTTATTGTTTTACTTTGCTATACTCTCCCTTTTTTCATTTTTTTTTTACCAGAGAGAGAAGAAAAAGGAGAATAATAAGAAAGAAAAACCTTTCAAACACATGGCATTATACTTGTCAGCAAAAATAATGACACCAACAGCACAACAGCAACAACAACAACAACAACTAGACTTCCGTCAACATCAAACAGTCATTGACTGCTGATATCCCCAATGCCTGTATGTGTGTGTGTGTGTATGTACATTGTAATATATTTTTTTGTTATTGTTGTTGCAGTTGTTCTAAAAGCAGCAATCAAGTAGCAAATATTGTTTTCTTTTTCTTCTTCTTGCCTTAGCTTTTGTTTTCATCGGCTTAAAACGAATGCAAAATTTTGAGAAACTAGTGGGTGGTCAAACAAACAAACCCTTGCCTTCGTATCACTAAACCCCCCATCATCACAAGTAAAGAAAACTCATTCTTCTACACTCATGGCTGAATAACAGCTACAGCCTGAGTAAAGGAGAGTGAGTGTTCTTACGGTGCACACAAACATACATATATACCATGTATTTGGATTGGGGGGTGCAAGTAAGCCTGTGTGTGTGTTTTGTTTTTCTTTTAAGGGTTAAGAAATATTTAAAATTTTGTTTTGTTTGTTTGCTTTTATTGGTTGCATGGGTAAGGTAATGTTGTATTTTGTTTTGATTTCTTATTAATGGGTGTGGGTGTGTGCTGTATGCTGTGTTGTGCTGTGGAGTGCTGCTCATGCCAATGCCCATGCCCATCTCAATGAATATTCGCTGCTCATTTATTCTTATTGTCTGTGTTGTTTAGGTCGAGAGGTGTCAAATTAAACACTTGTTTAGTGTTTATCATTCTTAGTTTATAGAACAGCAAAGAAACGAAACGAACGAACGAAATAGAAAATATTGATCGAAACTTGTATATTTTTTCTATAATTTTTGTGTTTTTGTTTTTTTTTTTATTGTGAATATTTATTAAGAAAATATTTTTAAACAAATGTCGCGACGACAGGTGCCTGTATGGGTATGCAGAAAGAAATAAATTATTCTCATATAAAACCGTTATAAATAATATTTAATAAATATGTGTTAATTTTTTAATTTTTTTCTCTCTCTTCCTCTTTTCTTTTTTCTATATATCGCTGCCTTGCCTTGTGATGCACGTACGTGCTGACAGTCAATAACATCACCGGATCCCACAGCTTATGTGGCAAAGGCTCGAGTTACACGACCAACCCCACCACCCCCACCATATAATCCAATGCAATTCGTACAAATAAAACCCTGTAACTTGTATCAGACAGCACAAGAGCAGCTTAAGAAAGCGGAAGAAGTGAAAAAAATCAAAGAAATACGCAAAGAGGAGCCAGAAGATTGGCAAAATGTAAGTACAATCACAGTTATTATCATAATATATTTTAAATGACAATGCAAATATGTTTGTATGTAAGCAGGTGTAAAAAAAAATTTTAATTTTTTGGATGGGCTGAGTAGGTTTGAAGTGTATAGTGAAATTGAAAGAATTTTAATAAAATTTCTTTTAAAAATGCTTGAGAGACAAATCCCAATCTTTATAAAAGTCGGTCAAGCATATCCTGTGTCCCGGAACCCATATACACTGCTGTTCAATAAAATAGATTCACCATGATCAACATCTTGCAATTAATTAAAGAAGAGTCACGCTTCAAATTTTTGAAATGTATCGGAATTATATTCATAAGAGGCCAGTAAGCAAAGTGCATTCCTTTTTTACATATACTCCTCTGCATAAGAGATGTCTAGTAAACCTTTCGGACAGCAGGTGAATCTATTTTTTTGAACAGCAGTGTACGAACTACGTTTGAATGATCCTAAATTTTTCTGACAAATCCTCGGTATTCATGGACGACGATAGACGTTAAAACTACGTTCGTTAGAGACTTAATCGCAGTCTGGCCGTCTGATCGAGTGATCACCAAATTCCTTAACCTTTCCGGCTGGCTTTTCAGTTTCATGCCAAAGGAGTCATGCTTTAAATGTGAAATCCTGATGCTGATTGTCAAGCAGTGATTGTGCCTATTTGGGCATCACTTAATATGACACCACAAAGGCCCAGTCAGTGTGCTCAAGTCGCACTCTTTTATGCCATGCTCTCCCAACCTAGATTTAGTTTGCGTGACTGACTAATTTTGGTATACCCCTCGTATGTTTTTTTCTTTATTGTCAAGCCGCTGGTGTACGTTTACGTTACTTTTTAACTGAAATTACTGCCAAGTACGTGAAATTTTTTTTGATAAATTTCTGATAAACCGTGTCAATAAAATGATTGAAATATTTTCGATTTGCTACTGCCTGACTGACGACTACCTTATCGATGTATGCAATGCAACATCGCATTCATTCATTAGGTCTGTCCCTATAATATTAATTAAGATTGTACGTCTAAATGGCTGTCGTAACACTGTGATTTATATTGAATATTAAAAAAAACAACGAATAAAATACCATAAAAGATTACAACGAAAAACTAACAAAATAAAAAAAAAAAAAATCTAAATAAAAATGAAGCAGAAAATGCCAATATTGGCAATAAAAAAAAGACAAAAACAACTTCCTTTCCCACACTCCATAATATATGACGACGACGTTTGGAGGTGACTGACGACTGTGTTCATTCATTCCATGTCATAATAGACACACACACAATACCAGACACCAACTGGTGAATTTGATTGGAATTGAAACTGAAACAGAAAAGAAAAAAACCTTAAAAATAGCAAACAAATCCCAGTCAAAATATTGTCTAAGAAAACCTGATCAAAATAAAAAAAGACAAAAAAGGCAAAAAAAAAATTGAATAAATTCATGACTGGATAAAATTAAGAAATAAAAACAACATACAATAAATAAACAAAAAAACGCAAAAAAAAAGCCACCATAATTAAACAAATTAATGTGAGTCTAATGGACAGACTGTCAAACAGACGATCAATTCAAACGAATGGTGGTGGTAGAGAGAAGAAATATTGTCATTAAAAATGACTTTCAAGAAATAATTAAAAAAAACTTTAAATTACAATTAAAATTTATAATTAATTTGCTCCTCGGTATTGTATGAATTAAACAAAAAAAAAAAGCGAATGATAATGCAGTTGAAAATAATTTTTTTTTCATCCCCTTTGTTGTAAAATTCCAAAACATTGTCATAACAAATTAGAGAAGAATGGTTCCTAAGGTACCCCCCCTAACAATGTTGAGGGCGTATTTCGCCTGGTTTACTTGGATTAAGACGCACTAGCGCTGCTCAAATTCCAGGTATATGTTTAGGTGAATCGTTTTCGTTTAGCATAAGGCGATTCCTTCTCTGAACAAATGTATTTTGAGCCAACAGAGCCCTGTCAGAATAACTTCTGGAACGTTCCAGGCAACTTCTGGAAAGGCTAATGCATGACTCAAACCTCGTGGAAGTTACAATCCTTTCGTCTGAATTACCCCATAGTTTCTTAACCCATGTTGTGTGTGTTAAATTTATTCATGAGTTGTGGAACCTTCAGTTTAACGTCGATTTCGAAAGTTTTCTTGGCAATTTTATTTATTCGCGGAGTTTTTGCCAGAAGAGTACTGCTGAGTGGAAATTGTCAAAAGAAATATTTTCTTTTCATATTTCGCTTTGTTCGAGCAAGGTTTTGAACCACGGTCTTGTGTCTAATAAGCCAACACACTACCTCCTACAAGACTTTAATCTCTTTTCACTGTAATTGTCTTAAAACCACTTGGCTTCGCCTCGCTCCATATACTCCCTAGTCAAGTATATCCGTTCATACTTCTCTTTCTATTCTACAGATAGATTCTGGTCCCATCACCAGCATGGATACTCCTCTGCCTCACAATCTTATCTTTCTACATACAGCCACGAATTCCTATATATGACCTCAAAAGCAGCAAAAAATAACCATATTCCCCAAGGCCTGGGCACTCTAAATGCTTTGGCAGTCTAGTACACTTCATAACTTATCCTCATGCAAACCTAGAGTACGAAGGAGGTTAACTACTTGGAAGATTTCCGAAATTTCATCCATAGGCTCGGAATATTTCACTCAGGAACCATACACCCGCACTTTATGTATCACTGAATGGTTACTATATCTGATATAAGCACTCAACATTGCTCTGTTTTGTCTTTACTAGTTCAATTCGAATTTATCTTCACACACATCAGTTAAGTAAACTTACTTAATTCGTCATTACAACCATTTAGTCAAAAATGCACGACCTAGCTTCTCACGCCATGCATTTTGCGTTGGTCTTAATTTTATTCATGCGATGTGGAACATATGTACGTCGACTTCGAACGACAGATTTTTGAGAGATTTTTCTTGGAATATTTACTCTTGGAATTTTTGCCAGAAGAGTGCTGCTGGGAGGAAGTTGCCGGCAGAAATAGGAAGAAGCAAAAAAATATTTTGCTGCCTATTGTTCAGGTCTTTCGTACGAGTATCTGCCCTCCAATATGTTAAGTGGGTTATCTATCAACACAATCATCTGTTGTGATGACAGATGACGTATCTGACAGTTGACGTATCTGTCTTTAGAGTTCACAGTGCATAAGTCGGATTTATACCGATTAAAGCCAACACATTCTGTAGAACTCTGCCATGTGTTTTTATTCCGGCTACTTGCTTATGAGCCGTGGCTTTTAAGCCTTGGCCATAAATATTGCTAGTGATTAGAAGTTCCTCGCATTTGTGGGTTGTTTGATCTTTAAATTTAACCTGATTTCAGGTGATGCAATAACCCCTTCTGTAACAATACGTGAGGAAGCTCGCTATAAATCGAGAGACGTGATTTAATTTTTAAAAGAGGATTAAACCATCGTAGTTATTGATGTATTGTTTACATTACACAAGTGGGTACTTGAACTAACCTCGTATATAAACCAATGAAATTAAAGTTTATGCTGTAGGCATTCAAAATTTATTTCAATTTCTCATCAAAAAAATTAAAAAAAAACGGAATAAAATGTTCGCTTAAATCTCTGATCAGGTGCTGCATTTCAAATCAAATCAAATTAAAATTAAAAACTGAAGAAAACAGTTTCATATTTGAACGTGTTTATCATTTTGAAATTGAAATTAAAATTTCAATTTTTTATTTTCTTTCACCACCATGTATGTATTTATTTATTTATTGCTTTTTTTTGTTTGTTGGCTCATAATGATGTGAGAAAATCATTTAAAATGCATGGAAAGTAAAATTGAAATTGTAATTGGAAAAGTTGAAAAAAAGGTTTCTTTCTTTTTTTACCGACTGTTTCGATAATTTCTTGTTGAATTTTTTGCAAACAATTGCATAAGAGCTGTGCAGAGTCATATAGCCATAGAGTGCAAGCATTATTTTTTCTTCCGATAAACGGTCGTTATACCCAGCTCTGCTCTGAAACATTTATGCTCGTATTTCCTATCACTGCAGCTATGTCTGATGGAGGAGGACTGGTGTTGCTTTAGTTTTCTGTTTTCATATGCCAAATAGTTGATGTTTTTGGGCATGAATGAGAGAGGAGGGGGGGTATGTTGCGTTTGGAATAATAAATTTAATTAATTTTATTTTTAAAGACAACAAAACCAACAAAAATTCGAAATTAAAAACGTTTTTAAAAAAATTATTTCAAACCGCTTTTTTTGTAAACACTTTCGAAAACTCTTTAGAAAAATTTAATTTAAATTATTTAGAGAAGCTTTTTAAAACTCTTTTTAAAGACTATTTTTGCGACAGATGGCAACCCTACCATGCTAGGATTTGCTAAGGTACATCAATCACCTGCTTAGCTGGCAAAAAACTTATTGAAACATGAACAGGACAATGGAAAAACGGTTATCATGAAGAATATGGCGTCAGTTCCTAACTGCACTTTTAACTCCATTGATCTACGACAAACCCCTTTCACAATCAATTAGTATGATAGTGAAGCAATTGTAGTCTAATCTAGGTAGTGGTATTGGTGTTGTAGACGTTAGGCCGATGCTCTCAAACCACATCCTAGACATCTCGAACAAAACGAAAAAATATTTCTTGTGGCGACTTCCTCTGAGCAGTCAATTGGCAAACAACTCTGAGAGTAAAGCAAAATTGCCATGAAAAGTTTCTCAACAGAATGTGTTACTTGGAGTCGATATTAAACTGTAGCTCCCATCACTTATGGATGAGGTTAGCACACACAACAGTGCCCAATCGATTTCTTTTTCTAGCAGCCGAATCTGCAAATACTGGTTACGGATATGCCCAATAGTTTATGATCATGGCTATTGGTTGGTGAGCAATTATTCTCACCATGAATGTCAACCATTTCCTCATCTCCTCTTTCAGGAGATTCCTGAAGATGAAATGAGAGCACTGAAGATTCCCACAGCTAACCTTTGGGCATAGGATGTTCACCATCTCACATTCTTAATTCTCATCACATGCAAGCAACTACACAGCAATGTAAATTGTTTGTGAGTGACCATGTTGTTTTTAGCACGTTGTGGCACTCTAGTGGTGGCCTGGGCGTACATACGTATATGGGTAACTGCTAATAGCCTGTTGACTTATTGGCTGTCAGATTAGGTTGACTCTTACTTACTTCATCAGGGTTGCGATCTAGCTTCTCTCACCACCCATATTGTTTGTGTGTGTGTCTAAACTTACAGTCTAAAGTCGAATCTGAACGACAGATTTTTGAGAAACTTTATTAACTCTCAGAGTTATTCCTACAAGACTGCTGACAAGAGGAAGTCGATGACAGAAATATTTTCAAAAAAATTCGGTCTCGTTTTTAATTAGCCACGTCACTACCTACTAGACTACTATGTCAGCATTATTTAACCACATTTTGCAAATCTTCTATACATTGTATTTCTTTAGCTGGTATCATAATTAATACGCCCTTTGAAGAGGCAGCCACGCCCACTTTTGTAATTCTGTGTGTGAGCATTTTTTGTTCGATCTGACAAAATCGACAGATCAACCGTATAAATAATGAATTTACCTGCACCACCCTGCAAAGTACCATGATCAATTTTAACTGGCAACTGGTATTGCCAAATACTTATTACACCACCATCGTCTGCTACGTAGACGTAGTATTTCGTTAACGATTACGTGATTTACACAAACAAAAAAAAACAGAAAAAAATGAGAAAATGTTTGTGTAAATTTGTCACGAATCTGTAACGGTGTCACTTTTTTTTTTGTGTGTATGTATGTGTGTATCTCCACACCAAAATAAAAGAAAAAATTATTCAGGCTTCCAAAGATGTACTACGTACGTACCACTAATCCAAATGCATTTGATTTGATTGCATTTAAAAACTATTTTTAAAGGTTTTTTGCTATTCATTATTCGCTATTTTATTTTTTCTTCTTTTTTTTTCTGTATTTTACGTTCGTCGTCTTCATCGACACTTCTTTTTTTTTTCTTTTTTGAATTTTTGCTGTTTGTCCGTATGTCTGTTGTGAGTGCTTTAAATTTATGGATTTTTGATTTGATTTCATTTCATTTGTTTTCGTTACAAATTCATTCACTGGATTTGATTTGTTTCGATTGAATATTTTTTTTTCATTTCTTTTTTTATGCAATTTCATGTGAAACTGATAAAATGTTTCGAATTGAGACTTTTTTTTGGTCTCAATAGAGCTCTATTATGCTGCCTGCTTCGCATTGCATTGATTTGCACGTTTCATGCTGCAATTCTGTTTCTCTTCGTTCGATTAACGAAAGTAAAATCAGCAGCGTAGTCTCTATTGCACAATGGGACCGAGACATGCCAATGCACAGGCGATAATATCGTAATTGCACAGAGCCAATGAATAAAATTAAGAAAAATCGTCAAAATATTTAAAAGCTGTCAGCTTTTATATAAAACACTGACCTTATGTAACGTTCGATCTGTAATGGAATATTTAATTTTTTTTGTTTTCAAGTTTCTTTGTTGGAAATCAAAATTCATCAAACTTACTTACTTAATTGATCATTACAGTCCTTTAGTCAGTATTACAATCTAGCTTATCACACCACCCATGTGCGAGTAGGAAATGAGCAATGAAATGAGTCGGCATTGACAGTCTGTTACTCTAGCACCCAAGCAGAATAGTGTGGGGCCAATAGTATATGGCCAGCTGGCTTTAATTGTTGAAGTCGCTGTCGGTGTGTAGGTAGTGTGTTGGCTTATTAGGCGCGTGGCCGTGCACAGACATATCGAACAACACAAAATACAAAAAAAATATTTAATTCAGCCACTTCCTCTTAGCAGTCTTCTGGTAAAAAGCCAGAGAATAAATAAAATTGTCATGAAAAATTTCTCAAAAATCTGTCGTTAGGAGTCGACTTTAAACTGTAGATCTTGCCACTCATGAATAAAATTAACACACACAACATGAGTGGTGTGAGCAACTAGGAGGTAATCCTGACTGAAGGGTTGTATTGACCAGCTAAGTACGTAAGTAAGTGAGCCATCCTTTATATCGATGGACATGCAAATCGTAATCCAAAATACACCAAAAATACGGCGGATGATAGGCCGCACTGTTTAGATCGTAAAAAAAATATTTAACAGCAAACATACATAATACATACATACATATGTACATGCATAATTGGCCATTACAACCCTTCAGTCAGGATTACGGCCTAGGTTCTCACACCACTCATGTTGTGTGCCTTAATTTTATACTTGACTGGCGGGATCCACAGTTTAACGTCAACTCTGAACGACAGATTTTTGAGAAACTTTGCATGACAGACTTATTTACTCTCAGAGTTTTTGTCAGAAATCTGCTGAAAGGAAATCGTCGTGGAAAAATTTTTTGTTATGTCGTTTTGATGTCTGACCTGGGATTTGAACCGTGGGGTTACGTCTAACAAGCCAACACACTACCTACTAGACTACAGCGACTTTCAGCAAACAAGTGATGTTTAATGCTGATGGCTAAGTGCGCGAGAGAAGGTTGGGCTGCGGTATGTTTATTAAGTGTTCTGAAATTAAACTTTCTGAAGTGATAGGATTTGCTCTCAAGTCTCCAACAAACATCGCTTCAAAGGATTTCTTAGGAAAAGTTAGGATCTCGTTGAAATTGCATTGCTGATGAGCCGGAAAGGGCCGGTACGTAGCTCGTAATCTCAGACATGTTACAGGGCATTGGTATTCCGATTGTTCTATCCTTAAATCGCTTGGCTATCCAACGCATAACAGCGGTTCGCATGGACCACACTATCCTTTTGCTAGGTACGTTGAGACAGTTGGAGATAGTCTATCACTTTTGTGCCTTGCTCTTGTCATAGAAGTATGGAGGTTTTTGATCTCTCACTTTCTCACACTCTTGACCGTGCTGTCCAATAGTTGCTGCAATAGGATGATTTATTTTGGACTGAAGTTGGTCTTCCACCGAGATGAATATTGCTCGTGGCCTGCGTGGTACTTTTATCTTCAAGAAGGACCGGCAACTTACCTAACCTAATATAACAGCTGACAGCCTTGCCAGATTGGCAGTTTTGAAACTACTTAACGGCGGGTGGATAACCTCAAATACTGAAATAAATTGACAAAATTCTTAGACAAAAATTAAAAAAGAAATAAAACGAGGTTAATTGCTGTCGCAAAAACAATTAAATTTATTTTTTGTGAATTTTTCTTTTAACACAAATTCACTACTCACTGGCTATTACAAATGCGATGTTTTAAGGTCATAAAATAATTAAAAAAAAAAATAAAAATAAAAATTATTACAAGTGAAAACAGCAAAATATTCTTGAAAAATTCTTACAAAAAAAAAACAGAAAAAGAAAAAGTTATTAAATTGTTTAAAAAAAGTTTAAACAATAATAATAAATTATTTTAAACACGTCTTTAGTTTAGCACACACACAAAAAAAACGCGCCTAATTATACGGCCATGCCATGCCAATGACAATAATTAACTTCAAAAAAAAAAAAGTTCAAAATAAAAAAGTACAAATAAATTATAAATAAATAAACTTTCTCCTTTTGTAAATTCTTTTTTCATTTATTATTAAAAAAAAACAAAATATTTTCTTTTTCTCTTTTCATACCAACAACAACTACAACAACAACAATGGATTACAATTACGAAATGGAATGCCAATTGAAAAATTCTTGTTGAATTTTTCCTTCAATTGCTCGATCACAATACACACACACACCCTAAATTGGTCATCAATTACAACAACAACAACCAACAATAATAATATTTAATAAAAATAAAATTACAAACAATACAACAATTAAATGACATCAATTGCTTAAAAAAACAACAACAAAACAAATTATAGAATCTGGACAATTGGAAGTCATCACGTAGAAAACGTGTCGAACACATTATTGATCGTGTGGTGGAGGTGAAGAAACTGGAGTTGGAAGAACATGATCGCACGCGTAGAAAATCGAAAACATTTTCTGAAATGATTGAAGAGCGGTAAGTTTAAATTTTGTTTTCTTTCAACTTAATTAACTTTTATTTTTTAAAATTCCAATCCGTTAACCTGTGGCATGTTGGGGGCGATAGAAACGTTATAAAAAGCTTTATTTACACTGTCTTTCTCAACGGGGTTCGAAATCTTTTAGCTCTCCTTTGAAAAAGGCAATAGAACGTGTCTTTTTAACAAACCCGGTTTTATTTTTTCATGTGGGTTATAAAAGAATTGCGCTAAGCACATGGGCTTTAGTTTGATTGTCTCTAACACTCTGACATTCCCCATTCATTCGGCATTCCCCGATGAGTCATGTCGATCTTATAAATTTTCTTGATTTACAACAGAAACCTGAGTTTTTGGCGCACTTTGAACATTATGAGCCTATTTCCCTATTTCAGTAGGTCAGACGAGCCACAGGAGCAGATCTGTACCAAATAAATCTGTTTCATTTAAAGCGAGGATTGAACCGATGAGATTTGCAGAATATACGATCAGTGCTTCCATTAAGCATTTCCACCTTATACGGTTAACTCTTTTTTTGTGCCTTTCCATGTCCTAGTTGTCAAGGTTTGGCCCCTATATTCATGCAATCCATTGTTTTGGTTCTAGGACAATAGATTGTGGGAAAGTAGAACGAGAGAGTAGTGAAAATCTTTCACAGGAAAACCGTTCCACATTGGAATAGAGAAGCTGAAAAGCAATATCTCTCCGATATTGATTGTGCGATCCATTGGCCAGCAGACCACTAACGAGTCTAAGTGAGAACTACAAAAACTATAGAATTTTTGGTATCAAGAACCTCTATTTCACTACAGCACAACAGATTTTATAAGTGTTTGGATACCTTATTGGTCAGAACCTTCTCATACAGGAGAGTTGTACTTTTTTTTACTGATTGTGGTTCATACTAGTCGGGGTAAATTTCCTTACAACAAATTGGACTTTATGTGTGTGAAGATAAATTCGAATTTAAAATCCAAAGACACAAAGTCACACTTTTAGCAGCGCCACTTCTTGCCTCTAACAGGGTAAACTTTAATGTTAACATAGCACTGTTAACTGTTTAACAATGGCAATTATCTAGTTTGCAATTATTGCAAATTATTGACATAAAATATAATTTTCAATACGATCATTAATATTTGTGAACAAAAGTGTTGAAATGTTAAGGATGGTTGGTGAGGGATGGAGGACGGAAATTTTCTTAACTCTCAAAATTATTGCAGATATCCCACTATCATGGTTCGAAAGAGGACCTTCTAGACTACCATGTGCATATAGTCTGGTATGGTGTAATATTGCTTATATGTTCCAAAATGGCCACTGATCTTCTCGAGAATTTTCAAGCAAAAAAAATTGATATTTTCAAAGCCAATTTTCTTAATACCATATCACTTCATATGTGACTCTGTTGCTGATTATAGTAAGAGGCCTTGGAACCTTCTTTTGCATATAGATAGATTATTTCCCGAAATTAGCTCCTAAACAAGTGGGCTTGTTCAGATGGATACTGTAAAATAGCTAACAGTGCTTTGTTAAGGGCAAATTTTGCTCTGTTAACGCCAAATGTGCCGCTGCTAAAATTTATGGATTGCGTCTAGGATTTTCACATTATCATCACACACATTTGGAATTTTTACCACTATTGCCTCGTATCACTATTTAATTGTTGCACAATTAGTCGCCATAGTCCCGTAGGTAGTATGTTGGCTTATGCCTGAAACCCCCACCTCAGACATCTTGAAATACGATTAAAAATATTTCTTTTGCCGACTTTCTCTCAGCGGCATTCGTCTGGCAAAAACTCCGAGAGTAAATAAAAAAAGTGCCTTGAAAAATTTCTCAAAAATTTTGACGTTCGGAGTTGACTTCTAACTGGAGGTCCCGCCACTCTGGGTTATACGTTATATCATGAGTGGTGTGAGAAGATAGGTTGTTATCTTGCCTATAGGGATTGTAATGGTCAATTAAGTAAGTAAGTTGCAGAATGCATCCACGGAAGTGTAAGGGAAATTGTCGTTCTTGACCCTTAAATTCGATATACGTGGCTTACTGGTCTTATAAATGTTACCATGACTGTAAGCGAATAATCTCTAAAATGTTCAGTGTTCTATTTGTAGATTTCAATTTATTTTTTGTTTTAATTTTTATTTTATTTTTTCTTTATTGTTATTGTTGTTGTATTTATTGTATTTATTGTTTTACATTTCATTTCATTTCATTGCAGAGGTGAACGTGCCGGTGGCCGAGGCCTTAATAAATTGGTTTCTTTAGCCGTGTATGCTGAAGATGAATCGAATGATTTGAGCGATTTAGGCATTGGCACCAGTAGCGCCAGTGGTAAAAGCAGTCTATCCGAGGATTATGACAACAATAGTGTTATGGTAAGTGTTTCTTGATTATTTTTCTATTAAACATTATTCTTTTCATTTTTAACACGCATTAATTAGAAGAAAAAAAAATTAGAAAATAATTCAAAACGAATTCAAAACGAATGAAGAAAATGATCTCAATTTTATAACAGGCAGGCAGGCCAATTAGAAAGAAAACAAAAAAAACGAAAGACGTTCACATCATTAAGTCTTTTAAAATCGTTTATAAAATAATTATTAGATAGAGAAAAGAGTGTTAAAAAATATGATTTGTTTTCAAACAATTGTTGTTGTTGTTGTAATAATTTTGAAAGTTGTATTCTGATAGTCAGTATTATTGACCAAATCCAGCCCCTCTCTCTCTCTCTAGCAGCATCTGCAAATAATACTTTTGCTTTGCCTGCTAATGTTTCCTATTTTTTTCCTTCTTCTTCTTCTGCTTCGTTTTTCTGGCCAGAACTGGGTCATTGTATTTAGCGTTATATGTTAAATAAAAAACAAGAAGAAGAAGAGCAAAAAAAAAAATGTTGAACCAAAAACCAAAATTAAAGATAAAAAAAAGTGAAACGAAAAACGCAAAAAAAAAATCATCAGCAATTTGGTTGGTGGCTGCTGTTGCTGTTCTTTCAATTAGTTTGACCGTGTATTGTATTGGGTGTTGCAACTTTAAAATGCGGGATTTTTCTCATTTTTTTTTCTCCTGCCACAAACCGTATCTGTTGCCTCTAATCTCAACGGAGCAGTTGTTGCATAAATGTGTGTGAAAATAAATTCGAATTTGAAAACCCAAGACGCAATCCATAAATTTAAGCAGCGCCACATTTAGCGTTAACAGTGCAAAATTTTCTCTTAACAGAGCACTGTTAACTGTTTAACAGCATCCATCTAATCAAGGTCACTTGTTTAGAAGCTAATTTTAGGGCATATACTAGGTCTTTGAGTACCATATCATACTCAAAGGAGTGTTCCATCCAAGGCGTCTTAACATAATCAGCAACATAGACATTATAAAGTCGAGCTGCTGAATGCAATCTGGAGTCATCTCTCTGGGATGTCTTTAGTGCATGTAAAAATCATCGCCCTCGTGACACTGTACGACTCCTCTTTGTAGGAGAAAGTTGAAGACCCTGGGCTTCGGCTTCTTTCTCGTTTAAACTCAGTGTCGGTAGCCTTTATTCAGGCTCTACTGAGGTAGAATTGAGCTCACTAATCCCATGTTTTCTACATTTTTATTTCACTTTCTCTCTATCTCACTGCCTTTACTTGACTTCTTTCCCCTATCAAGGACAGTATTTTTGCATTTGCCACCATGGCTTTAAACCAATAGCGCAGCAACACGTCATGAGGCTCCAGCATCCACTGGCAGTTGGGTTTACCAGAAGCAAACAACAGGCCATAACTGATGCCCCTATAAACATCGTCTGGTCTGCATGACTTTATAATTTAAAACAATTATTTTGCCATGGAATAATGGTTTAGATGTGTTCAAGATGGTCAAAATATGTTCTAAGGACTATACCACCTAAGCCATGGGTCTTTCTCCTTAACTACCTACCACTAGATACATTGATGATATAAAAGTAACTCCGAATATAAGACTTAGCATCATGACAGCATTTTAGCACAGATGCTATGGTCAAAATCTTAGCAATAGTCGTAGTTGAAGTTAGTAAAGACACAAACCTTATGAAACAGATATGGCGTCTGTTATTAATCCCGCATTTTTAAGTTATACTCCCCATATAAGGATAGGAAAAATTATTTTGCAAACATTTTTTAAATACGTCCTCATAACCGTCGCACCAAAAGTTGATTTTACAAAAAAAAAAAAAACAAAAATGAACCAAAAGTTCATTTCATTTGTCTGTCCGTCTGTTCGTCTGTCTCTTATCTGTTGTTGTCTGTGATGGTTTCTCTAATGTGCCATATTTTTCCTCTGTTTTTTTTTGTGATTTTTCTTTAAAAGAAAACGAAAAAAATACTCCAATTTGTAGCGTTTTTTTTTCTTCTAAAACTCGGTATCAGCATGCGAGTTCGAATAGTTATTGCAACAATTAGCCAAGCAAACGTAATACGCCGCTGCTGTTATGGTTACAATGTGTGATTGAAATGAATTGAATTGAATTGAATGAGACTGTAAACATTTTGAGTGTCTATTAGCAGTTACTACTGCTGCTACTGTAGCACTTACTGATCTTATTTTCGTTTTATCGCTCGCATTTCATTTCATTTTTTTAATTCTTTTTTTTTTTTTTTTGTTATAATTATTGTGTGTGATTTCTCAAGTGGAATTGACATGCTATAGAGAGAAAATAGATACTTTGTGATAAGCACAACACACAAACGCACAGTGGCACAAAGTGTGGTAAATTGTGATCAACATTTATTTTTCCAAAATTGTTTTCAAAAGCCTATGAGAGGCCTCTTAGTACTGATTATTGATTGATTTCTTTTGCTCTCAACACAATCATATTTGAATGTAACTTGTTTACATTTTTGAGAGAAGTAAACTGACATGTGCTTGATAGCAGAGACGGGAAACTCTTTTTAGAATATACTGCATAATTTACTCGTTTTCTTACAAGCAGTATTGCATTGTATTCGATCTGTACTTTATTAAATTTGACTAAGAAGGTTGAACCGGCTAATTTAAAATACGTCTTTAGATAACTACCACCTTTTTACGTACATATAACTTTTGGAACCACTCGTGGTGACTGAGACAGCATTTTCCATTCTACAAGTAAACTACAGACCAGATATCGTCCATTTCCCATTCCCTATAATATATTTCAACCGTTCTTGATGATCTCAGCAGCATTTTCCATGTTTTCGCCTCTGAAGGGGTGATGAACATCGAAGCGGTTTATTAAAAATCAAGATTACTGAGATCCTTTTTACATAGGACCATAAATATTGCTCTTATTGTCTCTAGACAGATAATCAAGCACTCTCCCCCCTGCTTAGCTGAGTCTCTGAGTGCATGTGACTGAAACGTTATTAAAATGTAAATATCCAGTGGTACCTAGAGAAGTAATATCTCAAGAGTGGTTATGGAGTCTTAGTTTATATGCTTCCCTGTGTCTCTAAATCGAGGCGTGGTGCTGAAAAAAAAATTAAAAAAATTCTTCCAGCTCTGCCTAAGGGGTAGTATTACGAGCACCTACTGTGGCAAGATTGAACTTATTGTGGAAGCCTACCTGTTTTGCAGCACCAAAATATTATGAAACTTTGTTTTAGGCCTAATGTGGGTGGTAGATTTCAGTGTTTCCCGTTGTGGCAAGACAAACTTGCCTTTCAACCATAAAAAGAAGCATTGCTTCGAATCTAATTCCCTTCTAAAGGTAACAAACGAATTTATCAGATCGCGTTTATTATTATGTATGTACGTCTTTGCTTAATCCATAAAGGCGATGGTCTGCTATAATCAATGAGAAAGATAGTGAGAGTTCTCAGATTCCTCCTCTTCTATTGGTATCTCTAGTTGTTTAAACCAGAAAAACATGTCAGAAATTGATCAGAGAAGAAGCAACTAGATGTTGTGGATATGTAATGGCAACGATTGTGGCTTAAGCTGCACATACGATGTACTTTTGCCCACCACAATCAGGTTCAATAACGTTGCTGAAGGGTGTTTAGTTTAACGGTGTGCATAACCGTGCGGAGTTTGTGGTGGCATCTGTTATGCTTATGGATGGAATTTATTCAGGATAGAATTCTACCATATCGTATACAACAATTTTATAAAATAAATAGCGAGTCTTACAGGTTGGTCACATTTAAAGCATTTTTGTTTGACGGCAAATAATTTTATTTGCCCGAAAACAACGATTTTTCTGTTTGCCACGCAAAATTATTTTGTGGTCACATTATGGCAAACAAATATTTTACGTTTTGTGTCAAATATTTTTTAGATGTGACCGTATTTTTTTTTAATTCAATTTTTGAATATTTAAATAAATTGTTTAACAATGTATTGGTGTGCTCCTGTTTTTATTAACATTTTCGACCCACTGTTTTACCAGTTCTTTCGTGTATGTTGGTGAGTGTGTGTGTGTGTACTGTGCTAATTATATTTAATTGCTTGAAAAACTGTAAATTATTTTCCTTTTATTTTCAATGTGTGCTGTAGTATTTCTTTTTTTTTTTTTGTTAATAATTTTTTTTGTAAACTCATTAAAACAAAAACAAAAATGAAATAAAAAAAACACATGCCTTTTTAAAACAATTTCAAATTATTAACGCCGTACTCTCAAGTACATACAATAATTTCCGTTTCATTTTTAATTTTATTCACACTTAACGAAAGTGTCAACAAAACTAAGTCATTATGACTTACAATAAAAAAAAAAAAAAAAAAAAATTAAAACAGAACAAAAAATAGCAACAACAACAATAAAATGAAATTGCTACAAATGATGATTAAAAATGCAAATGAAAAAAAAATTAAACGGCAAATACTATTGCTGCTGCTGCTGCTGCATCACTTTTATAGTCTAATCAATCAAATGACACAATAAATAACGATTAAAATTTAAAACAACAACCAAAAAAAAACAAAACCAAAAAGCTGTATATAAACAAAGTCATTTTGTTTTATTGTTTGTTTTGTTGTTGTTTGTTAATCACCTGCTATTTTAAATACAAAACATTACGTAGTAGTTGTCTTTATTTTAAGACATAGATACATGCATGCATACATACATACATACTCACAATGAGTAACCCATTAATTAATGAGGCTAATCAAAACAGATACACGAACACAACCAGTGTTGCAAAATTGAAAGAGTACTTTTTTTACCTCAAATGGTACTTTTGTAAAAAAAATATGTATTTATACCTAATACACGTACGGAATGGAATAGAAAAACTAACGACTTATACATGTTAATCATCTACAAAACAAAACACGGTTGATTCGATACGTAAAAGCCCCGTTTAGTAAATTGTCGACGGAACGTAACGGAATGTACGTTTATTTTAGCATACATATGTAAAGGAAATTAAATACTTATCGAAATTACATTACAATTCGGCAAGTGTTCTCATTGCTTTTCTTGTACGTACGTACGTACGTTTTATGTACGTTGGGCTAACCGGGGCTAAAGACTAATTCTACCTTTAGCATTATGTTGAACATGTTCCTAACTCATTAATAGTTGAAAAGCCCGAATCATAAAATATGTAATAATAGAAAAGTACTGAAAGCGTCGCGGGGATACTGCGGTATTTCTGAAATGGAAAAGTACTGAAAAAAGTACTAAAGTACTAAATTTCATCAATTGTTTTAATTTTCTCTTGTACTGTTTTGTTTGGTTTTTTTTTCTTATTCTTTTATTATACAGTTTGCTACTAATGTTATATTTTTCTATTTTTCTCTTACTCGCTCTCTCATTCTCTTAAAGTATTGCATTTTGTTTATTTATTCAGAAGGCAGTCTGTCAGTCAGTCAGTCACCAGATGACGATTTTCTCTTTCTGTTAATGATCATTATTTGCATTAAATTGTAATGATGATGTTGTTTATGATGATATTTTAATGTTATTGAAATTGTTTTGAACAATTTTATTATTATTATGATTGTAGTTGTTGTTGTTGTTGTTGTTGTGCGTTGTAACATGTGTTGTAAATGACCAACAAAAAAATTTTGTGTATTTTTTATTTGTTCGTTTGTAAAGGTTAAGGGGCAGTGATTCTCAAACTTATTAAAAAAAACGCTTAGAATTTTCATATGGCTAGGCCTAAACACTACTAAGAGCATACGAATTAGAAGAAGAACTTGAAACCAATAGGTTCGGTTAGATTACTTACTTAATTGATCATTACAATCCTTAAGTCAGGACTAAAACCTAGTTTCTCTCGTCATTTGTATTGTATTTGTTAATTTTATCCATGAATGAGGCGAAAGAAATAATTTTTTTCTTCATATTTCGTTTTAATAGAAAAATCTGAGGTGGGTTTTTGGGCTCTCATCTATTATTCCAACACCCTACATAGCAGAATTTAGGTTTGAGGCGTCTGGCTTAATCCCAGCTCACTTACTATTCATGTGATGACCTTAACAACTAACCTGTACTCCTACCTAACAAATCCTATAGGAATCCCATTGGTAACCACCAATGTGCCTTAGATGGGTTTCCCATTAGAGCAGAATATTCATAACAAAACGCCTTCGTCCTCTTCCAAAAACCTTCTACAATAGTTGTCATGTGAATAGACTATGCATGCATACATACATAATTGGCCATAACAATCCTCCTGTCAGGATTACGGCCTAGCTTCTCACATAACTATGTACGTTTCATCATACAATAGTCCAGTACGTACAAACATAAGATCAAATCATCTTTAAATCAGATAGTTTAACCCCTGTAGTGTCCGCAACAAAAACGTTAAATTTCGGGCGCAGTTGCCAGAGTATAAAAAATTCACATTCCATTCGCCAGCAATAACTGTACTTTGAATTGAAGAAATCTACTGCGTTTTCGTTAATTATTTTCCATTGAAAATTTTCTCAGACACTCCTCGTAATAACTGTGTCATTGAGAATTTAACGAACGAGTAATGAAATTAATGTTGTGCCGTTCTGGTGTTAAAACTGTTTACAATTCACAATTTTAGTCTATGAGAGAATATCTATTCTCTCTGTTAATTTTTTTCCTCTCTTTCTCTTTCTCACTGTATTTTTTTTTTTCTTAATTCAAACACCTTTAACTGAGACATTATTATCGGATGAAACGTTATTATCAATGAGATCATTATTAACAGTGTTTTGTATAGTACACCATTTCCAATTGTAATTAAAAAAATGTTTTTTTTTTTTAATTTAAATTTTTTTTCCATTGTTTTCAATTCAGAAAAACATTCTGAATGATATTCAGTGGGTTTTGTATGAAACAGAAGTTGTCGTTGGATAGAAAATGTATTTTTCTTTTACACGTAGTACCCTTTGAACTCTATAAGACTGAGTACAAGGATTCTCTAAATTTTTGTATTCCTTCTAAAAATAAGATTTATCGTTAAGGTCCTTTAAAATTGATTCACTTCCTTGGGTTTTCGGAGCAAAATCCAGGGAATGGGCTATATGAGGAAGCAATTTAACGCTTAAACCGTGTATTTTTTTCTAACCATTTGTTTAAGAAATTCAATTTTTCCATTTTCTCCTTAAGTTACACGTAATTGACTCAACTTGTGCAAAATATTGACAGGAGTAAAGTGCCAGGATATCCGTAGACTGGAGAAGTTTAGCTATTTATTACGGGAAATTGAAGTCACGTTTTTATTGATCCGCTTTTATATATCCTTTTGTTTGCTATTCACACATACATACATACATAATTGGCCATTACAACCCTTCAGTTAGGATTATGGCCTAGCTTCTCACACCACTCATGTTGTGTGCCTTAATTTTATACTTGAGTGGCGGGACGTACAGTTTAACGTCGACTCCGAACGACAGATTTTTGAGAAACTTTTTCATGGCAGGTTTATTTACTCTCAGAGTTTTTGCCAAAAATCTGCTGAGAGGAAGTCGCCGAAGAAATATTTTTTTTTTTTCATATTTCGTTTTGGTGTCTGGCCTGTGGCTCGAACCCGGGCTTTACGTCTAATAACCGAACACACTGCCTACTAGACTACGGCGTTTGCTATTGATGTGTATTAAAAATGTGTTAGATCTAGCCAGGCCTGAAATATTAGTTTAAAAACATGTGGAGCTAAGTGTTGTCGTGATGATCGCCCATTCCGAACATTAGCGGTTAATGCTGGCTTTCAATGTGTTTTAAATTGTGTTTACCTTGGTTGAGAAGCTAGGCCGTAATCCTGACTGAAGGGTTGTAATGGCCAATTATGTATGTATGTTACCTTGTCGCCATAGATACTTGTTGATTGGCCGTTCTTTGCTTGTGATTTCGATTATCGTAAAATTTAATTGGAAATGGTGTGTGGAATTATAAAATAAAAGTCATCACTTTATATTTAAAATATTATTTTATTGTGTATATTTTTTGTGTCTGTTTTGGTTTTTTTCTTCTGTTTTTTTATTTGTTGAATTTTGATTTTTTTTTCATTTCTTGCGAAATAAATTGAAAGTGTCAAAAGTAAAATACAATAATATATAAACAAAACCGAAAATAATAATAATAATAATATATTAACAAAAAAAACAACACTAACAAATTCAAATTCTTGTGATCATCATTTTTATTTAAATATTTTAAGTTGTTTTTTTTTTGTTGTTTTTTGTTGCTGCTTTGGAACGTATATTTTTAATTTTATTTTATACGTATTTTAATTTTTTTTTTTTATTTTATTTAAATTATCCCACATGATTAACCACCACTGATTCTGGTTCCTCTCTCCTCAATGTTGTTCCGTTTTTTTGTTTTTTTTCGAATTTTTTTTCGCAAGACTTTCAGAAAAAAAATTCTGAAATGATGCATCACCACCATCAACACAATTTTGTCTCAGTTTTATTCGAAACGTTCAATTAACAGGTCTTTTTATTTTTACTCAACAAAAATAGAGAAATATTTTTAAAGAAATAATTTCAAAAAAAAAAACGAAACGTATTTAAACGTTTAATTAAGTGGCCATAATTTTTAAAATAATTTCAAATAATTGTTAAAAAAAATGCAAATTCCAGTGTTAAATTGTTTCTATTGCAAGTAAATTTATAAGAAAATTTTTTTATTATTTCTGTTCTGCTCTGTGACTCTGTGAAATTGTACAAATTTTCAAAATGGAAAAAAACCATTTTTTTATTGTATATATCGTTGGTCTCATGTAGAAAGGCCCTAACTCACATTTTTTTCGAAATTGATTTTTTGTGATTCCAATATGTATTTGTGTTAAATGCATTGGAATCACAAAAAAAAAAAACAATTTCGAAAAAAGTGTGAGTTAGGGCCTTTCTACATGAGACCAACTATATGAACATACAGTGTTGGTCTTATGATTAGAACTGGCTTACTGAGTCACCATATTAAAGGCTGACAATTAAGAATGACAAAGATAAACTAAACACAGCAACATCAGTTAATTAGAAACGACCAAACGTACATACATACATACATACCCCTGAGGATATCACACAAAACTATTCCCGAGGAGTGCCTTGTAACGACTTCTGCCGTGGGTGCAGTTTAGCTGAGGAAGAGGAGACTGTTATTCACTTTCTTTGTCAATGTCTATCTCTTGCGAGGTGCTGATATATGTAGGTTACTTGGCTCTCCAATCATTGTCAGCTTGACGGAGCTATCATCCATTGATGTCAAGGATACAGATTCGTTTATCAAACTTTCGGGCTGGTTTTCCAGCGTGGGGCAATCGTGCTTTAAATGCACAGCCCTTGTGCTGACCAACTTCTTCTTCCTTGCTTGCTTTAGAGGAACTTGGTCAGTACAGAGTCTGCTTTGACGTGCTCAAGTGAGGTTATGGTATCAAAGCTACCACTCCAACCTAATCTAACCTAACCTAGCCGTGTATATACGGCAGACACTAGATGCATCACAGTGGCTAGTGCCACATGTATACACGAAAGTCATTTATTTATTCACCTGCGTTTTCGTGAACAGTGAGGACGTTTTATGATCAATCGCGCCTTCGTATGGTACAGGTGCACCGTTGCGAAAGGTTATAAATCTAAATAACATGGGCTGATGCTCTCTCTTTGATAGTCCTTCTTTTGTCAATTTGTTATTGAAAGACTTGTACTCATTCCCAGAGACAATTTTATCCTCGGGATCTCAGTTAATTTTGGGCACCCTCCTCTAATTACTATTTCTTCTTTTGAAATTTTCCATTTTCTTTTAAAAGCAAAAACTAATTGACAACTAATTAAACTCCCCTTAATTTTTTTAATTTTTTTTTTTATTGCAGAGTGACAACGCTGCTGAATTGGATAAGGCCATAACCAATAGCACTCACCACCATAAGCCAGCCACAGATAGCACAACACGAGAATATATTTCATCGCCCGGCTACGAGACATCTTCAAGTACCGCACCGGCTAGTTCGCCCGATCCATGTGAATACACCTACGAAGGTGCCATACAAGATTATAAACAACGGGTATCACGAGCAGCTTCGGGCCTAACTACAGTCGCCCTTAACAAACTCACACAACACAATCAAACTCAGCAAAATTCAAAAGAATCCACACCCGAACGTGGAGTCAAAGAGACAGTTGTTGGCACAGCAGCATATCCACCGAGACGTGGTAGTAAAATCGAGGATCGTTTGATGGGCTTTGAAGTACAATCGCCCAGTAGTGAAGAGTGTGTAGAGAAGAGTAAAGTTGATGTGCCAAAGATTGATATTTCCAAGCGAAAGGAAATCTTTGAGCAGCAACAATTGCAGCAACAACAACAGCAGACATTACAAACAAACGAACCAAAGTTGTCGTCTCAATCGTTGGGCAATCAAACGAACACAGTAGTACCGCGTGTAACACTCAGAGATCGTTTCAAGGTCCAGCAGCAGGCTACACACACAGAGACATCTGTAACTCAGCAGCCCAAAAAAGAACTGAAACGTTTATCGGGTGACATAACCAGCATTAAGGAGCGTCTACAAAGTCTCGAACAGCAGCAAAATTTAGTCAACGGTGCAAATGGTGCAATTAAAGCCACTGCCAATAAATTAGTCGATATACCAGTGCCACCTCTTAAGGAGCGATTATCTAGTTTACAAAACGCTGTAACCAAAGAAGAAATACGCAAACCGCCAGTAGTTTTGATTGATGCCCGCCAGCTGGAAATCATGAAAGTCGAAGAAGAAAAAGCCCAACAATCCCTAAAAGAAACAAAAGAGAAGGAAATGGAAAAACAACCAGAAGCTGCCGCAACAACAACGCAACTGCAACAAGAGACCAAAATTGTTGCAGAAGAGCCAGAAGAAACCGATCGAGACGATAGCGGTATACATACCGCTGATGATGTTGAACTTGAAGAACAACAACAACGTTTACAAGCCGATCAGATGATGAAAAAGGAACAGGAACTAAAGCTGAATGCCGCCATTGAGGCATTGGCCAAAGAAGAGCAACAATTGAGCGAGGCAGCCAATGTGGTTAATCAAATCGAAGCCGAATTCGAAGAGTTAACCTTAGCGTCGGTGGCCACATTGCCACCATTGGCTGGAGCTGCCGCCAACACAACAGCATCATCTTCATCAGCATCTGCATCTGCTACACCCATTACTAATGATCATATGGAATATAGTGTAAGTTCTACTAACCCTTTAGCCACTAAATCGATAAGTAGTAGTTCTAGCAGTAGTAGTCCCACTACTCCTTTAAATCATAACGAAAATAGTTGTAGTCCATGTAGCCTAATTAGTGATAACAATGGTACTGGTTCTGATACTGGTACTGTTACAGAACCACCTGGTAAAGGTAATAATAATAATAATAATGAGGTGAAGGGTTTAGATATTAAGTCAGGTTTGCGCCGCAAGCCCACCAATGAAATGGTACACGCGAAAAATCTTTTAAAAATCTTTAAGGAAACCTTTCAAAATGACTTGGATTTCGATTTGGAGGAACAGGAACAATTGGAAGAACATGAAACTAAAGCTGTAGTCAGCAATAATGCTTGTGATGATAAGTTAGGCTTGAATATCAAGACACAAATTTATGAAAATTCCAATAGAAATCAAAAAGAAATTGAAACTCCTCCTTGTAAAGAACAGACGACAACAACGCCCCAATCACCTAAACTTTCAAATATACCGCGTACCATGACCCCCCTCCTAGTCGGTAAACCACCCATGTCACCGCAATCGTCGAGATCTGCAGTGAGGTTTGTAAATCATACACCACCTGGTAGTCCAGCTTTGGCCCGTAAAAACGATTCTCAATTTAGCATAAATGGTCGTGTAGAGATATTCAATTCGAAAACAATGACTTCACCCATCAAATCCTCAGTCCCCTATACTCCCAGTCCCACATCTCCCACAATGACCGCAAAACGAACACAAATGCCCCATATTACGAAAACAGCGGTGGCAACAACTGCGCCAAACAATATCTTGTTACCCCAACCAGACAGCACAACCGCAATAAAACAACAACAACAACAGCAAATAACAACAGTTATTGAACCGTTGGCAACACTACAACAACAACAACAACAGATGAAATCAATGCCAGCCCAACGAATGGTTAATGAACCTAAAACGACCGCAATGGTTGACGATTGCCAACAAACTCAGGCTGTTAAACATCAGCAGCAGCAACAACTCCATCAAGCAAATCATGTTAATGATGATGATGATGTTGATAACGATGATAAACAGTTAGTCAAGCAGCAACAGCAACAACAACAACAACAGCACCAACCTGAAGTAGTTGTATGTGCTCCACCAATTACGATCGTAAATCCAGATGAACTACCAAAACCCAATACGGTTAAAAACCTTTCCAGTTGCTTTCAGCAAAAAGATAATAATGCCAGCAGCAACTCAGCGTCCAAACCAATGGTGCCACCAAAACCTTTACCGCGTTCACGCATACCCCAGGCCACACCACCACAATCTCCTTTGCTACCCAGACGACACATATGCTACAGCAGTTCAGCATCATCAAATGAGGAACAAAATACAGCCCCAACTATCCATCCATCTGTGGAAGACAATAAGAAATTATCGCTGATTTCTTGCTCCTCCAACTCGTCCTCATCCACCGATACAACAGTCATCGAAAACGATAAAAAGTTATCGATATTGTCCCAAACCTCTACTAGCAGTTCTAGTGATAACAATCCCACGCTGGTAAAAACAAATGCTCAGGTCCATCAGCAACCGAAAGAAAAAGAACAAGAACCAGAACAGATTGAGAAAACGGAAATTGTGGAAAAGCTAGACACACCCAAAGAAAGTGTTGATGAACCTGACTGCAAACCCGCTAAAGCTTTAGATAAACTGGCTACTCAAGCTTTGGTAGAGGAAATGATTAAAGATGAGACTAAAAATCGTGCTCTAGCTTTGAATATTAAATATAAAGCCCCTTTGGCGCCTTTAAAACCAAATGCAGAAAGTCCTATCGATGAACAGCAAACCCCTACTGCTAACGACTCTCCAAATGAGGAAGTTTGTACCCCCAAAACTCCTGTAAAAACTCCCACTTCTCCTGTCTTCAGCAACAAAACTGAGCTATTCAAAACCACTAAACCTTTAGTGGTCTCTACACTATACGACAAGTACCAGCAAGAGGACCCTGTACCTTTAACTGTGCCCAATAACCAAAGACCGATTGATAAAAGTTCTAGAAAACCTAAACCAGTAGAACCTCTTCCCCTGCCCTTAATAATACCAGCTGAACTACCTAATCTACCGGATTGTCCACCTAATGAGTCTACTTTATATAAATTGGCCAATTCAGCTCCTCATTCGCCCTCTAGTCCCCGTTCAAACAACTCAGACAATGGCCTTCAGAATCCCTCTAGTCCCTCAACAAATTCCGAAAAGAATTTGGCCATAGATTCCGCCATTTGTAATAGCCTTTTAGCTTCATTGGCCGCCACCCCAGATATGATACCCTTGCAACGTCAGCACACTGTTGAGGAGGATTTGTGTCAAAAGGTAGACAAGGATACCTTGCCCTTCCATCAGGGCTCCACAGGTTTTAAGGATGTTACGAAATCCGATATAAAAAGATGTGATGGTTTAACGCCTTCCTCGGCTAGCAAATTGCATGGCGTTGCCACCCAAAGACAAAAGACCGTGGAGGAGGAATTGTGCCAGAAACTAGATGTTCACTCGCTGCCCGATGGCAAACAACAGCCTAAGACCGGTTTTAAATGTGTTTCTCCTACGGAAATACGCAAATGTGATAATTTCTTTGGTTTGGGTGCGGCGAAACCCAATTCGAAACCCAGTTCACCCATAATGCAAGCACGAGCGGCCCATTCTAAGGCGTTAATAGAGACCTGTGAAAAAATCATTGCCGAGGAAAAGCAGGCCAATAATCAATTGAAATCCTCGTTGCCCGCCTCCCCAGTGGGAACGCCAGTTATGCAAAGGAAATCGAAAATACCTCTACCCATTACCTCTTGCCTCTCTTGCAAGGCCACCGAGTCTTTAAATGAGGCTGACCTCAGACAGCCGAATAAGGAGACTTCCTCCTCCTCCACCTCTCCCACTAAGGAAGAAAATAATGGCGTTATAGCACGCATGCATGTGGTGGAAACTCAAATCAAGGTAACCACCACCACACCGCCTGCCTCACCTAAAATTACAGCTAAAACTCAGGCTTCACCGCAAACCCAAAAGAAAACCAAAAATATATTCGATTTCCTCAAGAAAAACTTTGGTGGCGGCAGTCCTAATTACAAAGAGGACCAGGCAGAACCCGCAAAGGCAAATACGAATTCTGAAACTAATGCTTCACCAGAATCCCCAAAGGTTTTGGTTTTAAGCGAACAGGAGTTGCAAGACTTGGAAAAGGTCAAATACGATGAGATCCATAAATTCGACAATTCAAAATTCTATTTATCCAGTCACGACATAGGTGGGGAGGAGGAGGAGGATAGTTTGACGGCCACTCCTCCTCCGTTGCCGAAAACTCCCGCTCCTGTTAATATTGAAATAACGCGAAAAATTATTACAAATGAAATTATGGAGGATGACAAGACGGAACAGCAATTGACTCAAGAAATTGATGATTTGCTGGATGATGAATTGAATAAATTGAACCATGAAATTGAAGAATTGGATAAAGTGGGCGGCCAAAAGCAATAATAATACTCCCCCCCACGTGTTTAAAAATACTCGAAATGAAAAAAAAATATTTGTTTTCTAAGTTTAAACTTTAATTATAAGGTCAGTTACAGCGTAACCTCAAAAGCTTTAGAGAAAATATTCTTCAAAGCTTTTACAGGATAACGAAATATTTACGAATTCGAATTCATTTACTTTCTAGTGGTGTTTTGTCTGTTATATTATTCACGAAACAAAATGTTGCCTTTCACTCAAGCTTTCAAGAAAAGCTTTGAAGCTAACTACTACAAAGTTTTTTTGTAATTCTTGAAAGATAACTACTCCCCCTTTTTTTAAATTTTTATTATATCTATTGAAAGCTTTCAAGCAAAATGAAAAGCTTTAAAGCTTAGTTCCTTAAAACTTTGTTTTTAAGGCTTTAATTTTTGAAAGATTTCATTTATTTTTACATTTTTTAATGGAATTCTATAAAAAGCTTAAAAACTTTGAAAGCTTTTTCTTATTTATATATTCTGAAGAAATATTTATTTTTATTTAAAGTTTTTCTAACACAGTTTTTTTGTAAATAAATCAATCCCATAGAGAAAAAGAAGGTGTGTATATTTTGTTATTTCATTTCATTTTTATCCTTTTTAGGGCAAGAAAAGCTTTGAAAAAAGCTCAGTAATTAAACTTGAGTTAAAATTTTACTTTGAAATAAATTCTTAAATAAAATAGTTTTCTAAAGCTTTTGAAATTTTTAAAGTTTCCTAGATGGCATTCAATATATATGTAGCTTTATAGCTTTTTCCCCTCCTTTAAGCTTAAAGCTACATATTAAAAAGCTTTTTTTTCTAGATTTTTAAATATTTTCTAAAGGTTTTTGAGTTTTTAATGGAAAATATTTTCCTCGGTCTTCAATTAAGCTGGAAAGGGAACTTTAAAAAAGCTTTTTTTTATGGGTTTTCTCTACTTTTCAAAGCTTTTTATATTCTTTTGAATTTTTTTAATTCAAAATATTGGACTTGGGGGGGGCTTTCAAATAAATGGCTTTAAAAACTTTATAATTTCTTTCAATTTGTCAAGGTTATTAGCATGCAGTCTATTGCAATGATATTCAAGTCTAAATTAAAAGCTTTACAGTGTACTTTTTTCTTTTTTAGTTTAAACCTTGAATTTAATGTCTTTCATTAAAACCACTTTGTTTCTTTTCTTTTTGCCAAAGGTGATTATTAAACAAGAAATCTTGTTATAAAGTTTACCGTTCTTAATCTCTTTTTTAAATAATTGCATAATAATTAAACTTGAAATTATTATTTTAATTTTTTAATACGAGAAAAAAAAGTTTCATTTGCATATAAGGAGTGTGATAGACAGTCGTGCCAAAAACAAAAGAACCGGTTCGAGAACTGGCATTCTTAAAAGACTTTGTAATGATTTTGATTTTGGTATTGAAATTGGCATTTTACAAGACCAAACAACAAAGCCCATTAGAATTATTATACGAGTATTGTATGACAGCAATGGCTGGCCATAAATAAAACCCTTTAAACTATGCATACAGTGACTTAAAAAGTAAACCTACACGGTGTTAGCTAAAGAAATGAAAAATAATATACACATACGCACACATGAATAAATAAATAAATAAATTAATTAATTAATAATTAAAATACAATAACGTACATATTAAAAATATGATGTTGATTAAGAATAAATGCATAAAAAAACATTTAATTTTTTCTTTAATTGAGGAAATAAGTACACACACCAACCAACCAACTTTAATGAATAATAATTAGAAGGAAAGTAAATAAAATAAAATCAAATTAAACAGAAATTGATATTCAAATTATCATAATACCATGACAGAATTTATTAAACAGGCAGAGAGACTAATCATAACATTTTGAAATAAATTAAGACTCATATTTCTATACCCTCCCCCCCTCTTTCTTTCAACCTACGCATTTTTATTTAAGGTTCTACAGCACTACTAGACAGGCCCCAAAAAATAGAAAAAGGGGAAAAACTTCCTGTCTTTCTTTCTTTTTTTTTTTTTTTAATACTATACACTAACGTATATAAAATCTATTGTTTTTCTTTGTTTTTGTTTCTTGTTTTTAATTTATAATTAAAACTGTAAAACAGAATAAAAAAAATACAAAAAAACCTACAAAAAAAATTTTTGTTGTTGTTTTCTTTCCTATAAACCTCTCCTCTAAGTACAAATAAAAAATAAAAGAAAAAAATTTTAATTTAATTTTTTATAAAATTAATAACATTTCTTTAATTTTCATTTAATTAAACTTGTTTTAATAAATTATTAACACAACAAAAACAAAATAACAAAATATTTACTAAACCAAAATATGAAAACAGTCCACCAGTTTCTATTCAAGTTCGAGTTTCTTTTTGAAATGCAACACCAATTGATTTATCTGCTGAACCTATGGAAGTACTAAAGATGAACAATACATATGTATATTATGACATCTATTGTCTTTAAAAATTTCAAAAATTTATTCATACATACATATGTACGTACATAATTAGCCATTACAACCCTTCAGTCAGGATTACGGCCTAGCTTCTCACACCACTTATGTTGTGTGCCTTAATTTTATACTTGAGTGGCGGGGCCTAGCGTTTAACGTCGACTCCGAACGACAGATTTTGAGAAACTTTTTCATGGCAGGTTTTTATTTACTCTCAGAGTTTTTGACAGAAATCTGCTGAGAGGAAGAAATATTTTTATTTTTCATATTTCGTTTTGATGTCTGGCCTGGGGCTCGAACCTGGGCTTTACGTCTAATAAGCTAAAACACTACCTACTAGACTACACAATTTAATGTTTATTTTTTCTTATTTACATTTACAATCAATATTGTTTTTTTTATAATACGAAAAGAATTATTAAAATTGATTGACATTTGCCTAAATGAGAGTGTTTTATTTAACATCAAGTCAAAATATGACCCGAATTTTTCGAACGTTCTCACCAGAATCGCTTAGCGGTCAAACGGTTAAATATGCAGATGATACGATCTACTTAGAATTTATATTATAAACCTATTAGTTGTCATAGCTAGCGTCCAAGCAAACAATACTTAAGACTGTAATTACCTCACATAGGCTTCTGCAGAAACTGTAAGAGCAATGAAAAAAAAGAGACTACTAAACACCACCCCCCAGTCATTGTTATTCGGCACTAAGACGATAAATTCTGGGACACCAAGAATTTTTCGGTACACAGTCAAACAAAAAAGGCTACATAACCACGACTTTTTTCCCGCTGGAAAAAATTTTGCGATACCCAAAATTTGTCAATATACAGTCATAGACAAAAGACTACATACGCCACTGTATGTAGACTTTTTTCCCGCTACTTTTTTTCTTTTCAAATTGAAAAAGAAGTTTTAGTGTTATTAAAGGCGTTTACAATTAAGAATATTTGAAGAATGTATGTAGACTTTTTTCTTTGACTGTATGTACATATGTATGTGATTTAGAAAAAATCCTAAGAACCATGCCAGTCAAATATTGTAGACGTATTGAAAAAAGAGCACATTGGTATTAGAACGAGATCTTTGATAGCATTTAAGTCTGCTACGCTAACCTAAATATGACCATGAACCACATGAGTTAAATTCTTAAACGTGCACTTTTTTAATTATAGTATACTTTTTACATAATTCAAAAAAGCAAACAAAAAAATCTTTCTCAAAAAAGAAATCTATTAAGAAAAAAGAAACTCAAACTTGAAAGACACTGTATAATAATCAGTACTAAAAAATAAAATAAGAACAAGGGCACTGTTCTGTTTTTAGAGTAAATGATAACATGCCACTGTTCTGTTCATTTACATTTGCTAGCAACTGACTTTACAGTGCATAAATGTATGTGCTTTGCTGTTAAGAAGCTTAACATTTTCATTACAGAACTGTTATTTTAAAAAATTTAACGCAAATTAATGGAACTAATATACTCACTCCTTATAACATTACTAAAAATGAAAAGAATACAAACAAGTGTCTTTCCCAAATGTTAAATCAATACGCCAGCAACATTACTGTTCTGTACACTCTCGTTACTTCCGTTCATAACTTTTGTTTACATGACAGAAATTGTTTTTTTTTTAATTTAACAACAACAAAAAAACACTCATTAATTTCTATAAATTTTCAAAAATATTAAACAAATTAACACTCACATCACATAACTTAACTAAAAAAAGAAAACAAACACACGACATTGCTTCTGTTAGAAAGGAAAGCTTAACATGCCACTGTTTTGTTTATTTACATTTTCCATAGGCTCTCTACATTTCTGCTGTGTAATAAATACCGCACAATGCGTGTTTGTATGTGTTATACACTTATTGAAATCAACATTACACTCTCCTTACATTTGTTGTACACACACACAGTCTTCTCTTTCGTTCACAATGTATTTTCATACAGTTAGAAAGCTTTAACAGTTTGGGTTTTTTTACACTAACATTACAGACTTCATTTAATTTCTATTAAATTTAACAGAAACACTCATTATTCTCAATAAATGTGAAAGAAAATTTAAGATTTTAATACGCTTAGCACATAAAGAAACTAAAAAAAGAAACACGACGCCACTGTTTTGTTTATTAACAGTTTCATTGGATACACATTCTTTACACATTTGCTGTAATACACATCAAATGTAATACAATTACCCAATTCACAAAATGTTATAGTTGTCGTAGATCGGTAGAAACTATGACAAACTACAACTATTGTACATAATGTTGTTGGTAATTTCCATGTCAAAAACTACTACAACATGTACGACAATTTTTCCTATATATATAACATTTTGTGAATTGGGTAAATATGTATGTGTTATACTGTTTATGGTGTTTAACATTGATTTTCTGTGCAACCGACATTGTTTACAATTACTCTTGCTGTTTCGTTTACATATGTATGTACATACATTTTCGTTTACACATTAGATTTGTTTACAATTTAAGTTTAGGCTAATAGTTATGTATTAGGGAAATAACAGTGAAATTTAAATGATATTTAATTTTATTATTATAACAGTGTGTTGGTAAACATTAAGGGAGATTAATTTACATTGTAATTACATATATAATATACGAGTACTGTATAACAACATGTATTAAAATGCTTGTTTACAGAGGTGGTAAATTTAACATTAAAATATGCTGCTTAGATAAGTAAAAGAAAAAAGCTTTTAAATGATTTTTTAATAAACTTTTAATTTGTAAGTATTTAAAAAAATATTTAATAATCTTTTCTTAATAAATTATTATTAACATTAAAAATATCATTTAAAAAGACTACTCTACAGAAGGCAAAGTCTCAATTCTAAATAAATTTATTAAAAAAAATTTTCTTTTTAACTGTAAAACTATTAATAGAAGTTTAAATGTGTTTAACCTGTGATTTTATAACAATTTCAATTTCTGAGCAAATCATAAGAGAATGGAAAATTTATATTTAGAAATTTAATTGGCCATTACAACCTTTATTTGGGTTGTAATTTCATTCACTGTTGCAAATTTTCTGGGTTTTACATAAATTTTCAAAATCGAAACTTTTAAAAGAATCACCCGTTAATATTGTAAGCAGTATTTAGAAGTGAGATTTTTTTTCATTATCGTACGTAAACTTTTGTGACATAGTATACGTGCATCTAGCATCAAAACAAATATTTGAATTCTTCCTTAAATAACGTTCATTTACAGCAAGAGAAAAAAGCTCTTTTAATTTCTCAAACAACGCTGTTAGATGAAACTCTCAATGCTTATCTCTCTCTCTCTCCACGTGTGTTTGGCACTCTTTTTTATGTAACTCTGTAAACAAGCATTCATTAGGTATTCATTACGAACATAAACAATGTTTTTTTCTTTGATTATTAAGTCTTCTTCTTAACTGGCAAATAAATATTGTATGTTTAAGTGTCATGTTTATTCGATGTTGTATTATTTCTATTTTTGTGTGCTCTTTTTTCTTTTTCTCTCTCTCTCTTTTATATGCCTGAACACATTCGTATTCGTTTGTTTTTAACAATAAAACAAAACAAAAACTGCTCTTCTCTATGCGCTGTCATGTTAAAAAAATATATTTGACATCTTACAACAACTAAAATTTAAACTGTTAACATATAACTGTAAATATTGCAAAATGTTAATTAATTAACAACAACAAAATATTACAACAGTTTAAATTTACAAGTTTTTGTCCACAATTGCTTTTACGCCATGCTAATCAAGGTAAGCCTGTGTATAAACAAAACAAAACAAAGACTAAAAAAGAAAAACATAAAATCTAACGGAAATTTTAATATTTTATGGTATGCTTATTATTGTTGCTGTGTTTTTATTTTGCATGCATTTTTTTTCTCTCGATATGTTTCCGTTTTAATTTTTTGCTCTCTTGCATACACACACACCCTCATGCCTTTTAAAGTTGTGCATTTTTATTTTGTATGTGACGTGTGTGTGCGTTTGTGTATTCCTTTTACAGCGTTATTACAAAATTCCAAAACAAAAACAACCAAGCAACCAACCGATCCCACCTACATTGTAGGTAAATAGCTTTGCATGCTTTTAGGCTGTTGGCAAATAAACACTGTGCACATATTACACAGTGTCTGCTACAATTTAAAGTCCACTTGTGATTTTTTTTTATATGTTTTTCCATTGGTTTTCTTTTATTTTCTTGCATAGTTTTGTTATCTTTTTGCATTGTTTTTCCGTTTTTGTTGTTTTTACTGTTATTAATGCTTTTTCTATGATTTTCTTTTTACTCTCTTTAGTATTTTATGCATTTAAGCGTAAAAAGGGGCCATAAATGCCGTTACAAAAGTAAAACTGACAATATTTACCTTGTAAAACTACGCTAAATGGTTCATTTTGTTATATTGTTAGCTTTTCATTAGATTTTTCTATTTTTCTATTTTTTTTATCTATTTAAATAGATTCTTTCCCTGCTTGTTTATTGTAGTTTTATTTTGTTAATATCAGCGTTTAATAATACATTTCTTTGACAGTCTTGGTTAATTGTCTGTCAGCAACATTAGTTGTCTGGTGTACGTTATAGTGATTGCGTTACAATTCGTTTGCGTTATCCGTTTATAATTTAAAATTTAAGAAGAGAAAACAATTTGAGTTTTATTTCAGAAATGGCTTCAGAAACCAAGGTGAGCGGAAACTAAATCAGCGTTTTGAAAATATTGAAATTAAAATACGAAAAAAAATAAGTGATTAACTCCTGTAACTTATTTAAGGAATTGTGTTGTATATCCTTCCATTTGGCATGAAATTTTGTTTAGAAAAGAAGATTAATCCTCATCGAAACAAAAAAAAAAAAATAATATGAAGCGTTGTATTGTTCCACAAGAATCTGTAGAATTCTTTTAAACATTGTAAGCATCACTCTCCTTGCTGTACTCAAATATCTTATGACTTCCTGAGTTGGTTGGCTTTCTGACTGCACGTTTACATAGGGTTAAGTTAGTTGGCTAGTTAAACGAAATCATAATTAACATTCTAATACGCTTAAGTGAACCATTTTGAAAACAATCCCTCGTCCTCTTCTGGGGATACTCCCTTCCCGGGAAGGCTATCTGCATGACTTCGGGAAGGGTACAGAACGACGTGCGGTAAAGGACCGTTATCTACTCTCCCACGTCTGAGTACGCCATATTCGAAGCCAGCTTCTAGCTATTGGTAGAAGTGAAGTGAAGTCGTATTAGAGCGGAATCTAGAAGTTGCCAAAAATCAGATACACAACTCCGCACTAAAATACACTTTACTTCAGTTCAGGGCACTTAAAACTGGCTTACTTCACTCTTCTTTATAAAAGGAGAAGTGAGCAGCTGTTTTAGAGCGGCATCTAGAAGTTGCCAAAAAGTTTCTACACCTATCGACGGCTAACATTTGCCTGAAAATTCTTCAATTTCTCATTATACAGTTAATATTTTAATAAACTATTAAACGGTTAAACTGTTCGCACAACCCCCCCAATTTAAATCACTTGATAACGTGAGTAGAAAAAAAGTAATCCTCACATGCCATAGCTCTTAGCACAGCCAACACAATCAAATCTATTCACCCAGTTTTAATGATTGATGATGATTAACCAAATCAATATTAGAAATGGTGGGGAAAAGATATCGGAAACATTAAAACAGAAATAAACAGAAACCTTATCAGTGTAGAGAAAAAGGTTTTTACGATTTTTTACCTTTTGCCAGCTGAAATAAAAAAAATATTCTATTGGCGACCAAAATAAAGACAAAAATGCCTTTAAAAGAGGAAATCAAATACAAAGTTTACACACTATAAATCAATATTTATTTGGTAAATGACGGCAAATGCAAATACAATGCAAATTGATTGAAATATTAAAAAAAAAAAAAAAGATATGAAAAGGAAAACAGTAGTGCGATGATACGCATTGTTTTGGGGGGTAGGTACTGTACCCCCTATTTTTTCTAAGTATTCATCGACATGAATATCAGTTAGTCAAGCCTTTGTCGAACAAACCAACAGAGACAGACAGAAAAATTTTGTTTAAATAAATTTAATTAGTCTGTAGGAGAGAAAGAAAAAAAGAACAATAAACACCTTCATTGGCATTTCAGATTGAAATTTTCAAACAATTTTTTTCTTTATTTTTTCATTTAATTTTGTAAATATCCCAGAGCCATTAGCTAAAGCCGTTTTTTTGTTTCGTTATTCAGTTCAGTAGTAGTTTAAATTGGCTTCTGATCAAATTTAAGATTTACATAAATAATTGGAAATTAAAAAAAAAGAATTTTTTTTTCCAAATTGAAAATAGAACCTAAGTTCAATGCCTGCTTAAAGTGTAATAAAAATGTATACAATTGCCAAGTAAAATATAACAAAATCGTTGAAAACTCAAAAAGGTATTCTCAATTAATTTCTCTTTTAAATAATTAAAGTACTATTAGTTATTATGAAATAAACCTGAATACGAGGGTCGTCTGACTCTTCAAATATTAAGAATTACAAAATCTAAAAAGTCGTTTCTTTTTAACCTAAATTTTTAAGAATAAATTGTTATATTCTCCTAATATTTGCCATAATCTAAGCAAAGTAAGCTGGACTGAGGAATTCGTAAAAATTCCAGCACCCACAATTCCATTTAATTTGCAGCCATCAGTGAAAATTTGTACGAAGTATTTTGCAAAGTGCACTGCTCTACTTTTGCATTCCTCTCTCTAGGGGAATGAATGTTCAGAATTTCTTTGCAGAAATGTATGGCGGTATTATGTAGTCCTTAGAGTGATGTTATAAAGGAATAAAGAAGAACATTTTCGCTGATAACATATATCCCCTATAGATCTGTTGATTCATAAATGAAAATCAAGGGAAAACAACAGCAGGGGTAATGAAAAGTTCTATGAAACGCCAATGTGCCTTAAAATAACCCAAAACTTAAAAAAAAGAAATTTTCAGAGAAAATCCCGAACTTATTGATTCACCCTCGCATATTTACTTTTTTTTTAATTAATGTTTAAAGTTTTTGTCTCTCTCTCCCTCTGTCTTTGTAATTGTAATTTGTCCGTTATTTTGAAATATTTTTGATTTAAATTTTTGCATGATTTTTGTTTGTGTTGTTGTTCGTTCCCTTTTTTTTTACTGTCAGCAAGTATTTGATGTTCTTCAACAACGTTGCAACGCAACTACGTTTGATTAGATGAATTCATGTTGTTTGTATTTGTTGTGTCAATATTTATTGAAAGAAAAAAAATTCAATTTCTTTTAGCCTGTGTGCTGGTGTCTTCTATTTGATATCGTTTAATTAAAACTTTTTTTTTAACAAAACTTCTTAACACTTCGTTCGTATTTGTATTTGTTTTTGTTAATGCTTTTTTTTTTGCTTTTTTTGTAAATATTAATTGAAAAAAAAATTATTTTAATTAAAGCAAATGTTTGTAAATATTCTGTATATTTGTGTATGTATTTAACACTTTCAATTAATTTTTCTTATTTTTTTTCGTTTTTTTTTTTTTTGTTGTTTTTTAATTAATTTTCATGCTTGTGTTATAACTGTGTGGCTTGGCTTTTGATTTGACAACAACAACAACAATAAATTTTAAATTGCAATTTTGCTTAAAACAGATCAACGAAGCTCTGGAATTGGCGCTGGCAGCAATTGACAAAGAAACGATACCATTAGCAGCAACCCAACAACAGCAGCCACCGCCGCCGCAGCAGCCTCAACAGCTACAGCCACAGCCAGAGAATTTGTATCCAATAACTGCCCCATCCAGTAATACTTATGATAACAATAACAGTAGCAGCAGCACTACCATCACTAACAACAACAACAGTAATAATATAAACAATATTTGTAATAATAATAATAAAAACAACAACAAGCAAAATTTATCAGCAGAAGATATTTTATTGAACAAAACCGATGAAGAAAAGTATGAGAAACTGAACTTGGAAATCAAATTGGATGGAAAAACAGAAGAAGAGATATCACAAGAACCCATTTATGAGAATATAATCACAAATAACTCAACAGCATCTATTAAAGAAGTAGATGTTGCTTTAATGATGTCAACGACAGCAAAAACAACTGCAACAACAGTAGCAGCCTATCAGCAGCAACAACCACAAATCATTCCAAGTATGATAATGATGATGCATAATACTGATGATAATAACACTGATCAACACAATAATAATGTTGTTGATAATGATAATAAAAGTAGTCCAAGTAATAATAATCATAATCATAATCACAATAATCATAATAATAATATAATTAAACCGTTACAAATTGAAAATCAAAATTTATCAACGTTAACAAGCGCCGCCGCAACAGCAACAGTAACTGTTGCAACAACGGCTTCAGCTTCCAAACAATTGAAAAATAGTCAAATTAACAAAATTAACAACAACAACAACAGCAATAACGATAACAATTATAATCATAATAATAATACGGATAATATAATGTTGAATAAACAAAATTTAAATGATTTAACAAATGCTTTTGCTAATACAACAATAACAACAACAACAAAAACAAATAATGCCACCACAACACAACAACATATATCAACAACAACCACAACAGTAAACCACAAATCAAACAACAACAACAACAACACCAACACAAACTCTTGCTCCTCCTCCTCCAACACCACCACCACCACTACCACCTCCTTCTCAACCATACACTCAAAAGAACTCAACTTCAATCAACAGACACTTATGATGACAACTGCTGCTATACAACAACCAACCGATCTAAATAAACCAGAACAACAACAGCAACAACACTTAAACGATGACAATAACGCCAAAACATTGGATTTAATTAATAGCGAACCCTTCTATCAAGTACCCCAATCGAATGAACCCTATTATGATGCCCCAAAGCATTTAAAACCCATACCAGTGTATGAAAACATAGAGGTTTTCTTTAACGGCAACTCACTAAGCACAGACTTAAATTCCCACTTACAACCGCCCAAAGAAAAACCACCACCACCACCGGTAGACAGTCCACCATTGTTCGATGATGTCGATAGCAGTAGTCATACGGATACTTGGTCTTCGGATAATACCTATGAGACCTTAACACGCCATCAAAACAATCACAATAACAATCATCATCATCATCATCAGCACTTGTCACCCGATCATCCATCGCCGCCCATAAAACGTATGAATTCAACGAAACGCATTAAAAAAGAGTTACGCCATAAACGTTCCAGTTTCTTGGGCATAGAGGGTTCCTCTTTAGATGATGATGAATCATATTTAGAGCTAACCGTTGCACCGCCACCTGACATGGCCCAACTGTTACAAGAGGAACGTCGTCTAGAGAAGCAATTGTATTTAAAAGCCGGCTTATGTGATAGTTCTGATACAGGTGAGTACATATGTCGTCTACATACATACATATGTGGTGTACATACATTCATTATAGGCTTTAAAAACATTTCGTTTTTCTAATCCGTTTAGTGTCTTGTTTGCTACCATTTTAAGGTGTTCCGGTTTCTATTCATCACCAAAAGGTTAAGGGTGATAAGTATTACATGTTGGTAGGGTAGCACAACTAAACAGAACAGAAGAATACAAAAAAAAGAAAATCCATTTTTGTTTTTGCTGTCCTCTTTCAATCAGTTTTTCATTTTGTTTAACATGCTCAATGACTTAAATGGTCATGAGGTCTTTTTCAATTCCAACAAAATCTCAAGCTTATTTACAACACAAACTATGAAAAACTGTAAAGAGCTGCAACAAAATGCATTGAAGCAAAACTACATTTCCATTTGAATTTTAAACAATTGAACCCATTCAGTCATTGGAAACGCTGTAGACAGTAACATGGGAATCACATTCATCACCTCTAACACCCTTAAAAAGTTGTGTTTGTTGCTTCATTTTGGCTTCACCAGTTCGGAAGCTTGCTTCCCCATAATATGTAGTAAAAATAAGACCCTAGTTTTCGCCTGACATACGAGATTTTATTGAGCATAGTTGGAATGACTCCATTCATGTCAAAGATGTCCTATTTTGGTCCAAGACTTTTGCCGTTTTAATGATGATTCCATTCTGCCTCTTTCATAGAACCCTCTCTAAAGTGTTGTTAAAATCCTGGGACAGCAATAGATTCTTTTTATTCGCCCTCGATAGGGTCAACTGGCAGTCACTTACTGACAGGTTTGGACTACCAAAACCTACCGAATCACTAGCGTTGTCAATATTCCATCATAACGCCTCTTTTCTAGCCATCACAGTCCCTTTGAGTACGATTGCTTGCTTGAAACGAAACAATTACACACAATAGAGCAACGAATTCAGGGATTAGCCATAGGGCAGCAACTCACTAGTAAATAATCAAACCGAACACAGCAAAAGCTGTACGATCCCCTACCTTAATTCTGGCTTGAGGACACTTTTGTATCGACTCACCATGATTCGACAACAATTGCTTACGTACTGCACTCTTTATTAGCAGGAATAATCTGCGATACGTAGTAATAAATTCGATATCGAGTCTCACTTAATTGAAAAATCCAGAAAATCTCCTTTTTTCGGTCAGCACAACCCACTTGTAGGCAATTGCTCAGACTTTAAATCCTGACTTGACCCCTTTTTGTACCGGCTCACCAATATGCGATTTGATATTCAGCAGCGTTTCGTAGTTGTGAAGACATAGCTGATGAAGGCTTTGGTAAAACTTGGTAGCCCTCAAGGCTACACCTGCACTTGAATCTTGTCTTCCACGCAATATTTCTTAATTCACCTTCGTTTCTCGCTTATAAGTTTATCATTTCAAGATGGAAGAGAATTCAATAATTTCATCGAAGCATAAGTCGTCCCACTGCTCTTCTGTCTCCTGGATCACCCAATTATATCGCCCTGGTATTCATTTTTAGTCCTTGTAAATGGCGTTATTCTTGTTCTGTCTCAGATTTTAAAGCATTTCTCAGTTTAAAACCGGTTCCTATAGGCAGTTAATATCACAATACTTTCCGAAAATTAACACAAATTTATTCTTTGCAGGCGAAAGTCGTGATTCTGGAGTCTCTGAAAATCATTCTCGTCAGAGTAGTGAACACTACACCAACTCGTCGGAAGAGAATGAACCACACGATGACACCACATCCCCGCTAACCCTACAAACACAAACCGATACCCAACCAAACGATATGATATACCAAAATGATGGTCTACTTGCTGTAGTGCCAACACCTCTACTCCAAACTGTTAAAGGTAATTCGGCTGAGTCATGGACCGAATCGGCTACAGTAGCGGCAGCCGCTACCCAGTCGTTGACCGAAGCTACAGCAACAGCAAATGCCAAAATGATGTCCATCGAGGAGAAGATACGAGAGCAGGAAGAAGTTTTGCGTGTCGAAAGAGAATTGTTGCAATTGGAACAGGAGGAATTGAAGAGACAACGAGAGAATCTAATGTTGAGAGAAAATATGGCACGCCGTGAGCTACAACATGGTGCCAAAATGTTAATGTCAGCCAATCGAAGATCTTTACAGGATCTTAATGGCTTAGGAGCTATGACGGTAGTTAATATACAAAACGAAAGCCAAATACCAGCCAATGGCTTGGAAATGTATCATCATCAAATGCATCAGGGTTTACAGGCCGCACAGGGTCAACAGCACATGATGAGTCAGCCACAGTTGGCCCAACCTCAACAGTTGCAACAGGCCAACAACCAGCCTCAGCAAATCTATGCAAATATACCAAATCTACAACAACAATATTATCACATGGAAACCGACTATCGCAAATCCATGTCCGATATCAATGAATTCTCCAAACGTATGATGTCACAACCACCAGCGCCACCTTCTAAGCCAATGCGTGCCATGCGCACTAATACCACAAGCAATGCTAATGGAGTGATCCATAATGTCGAGCAAAATGATTATGCGGCTAGACAAAGGCACTCGTTGAATACACAAAACTTTGGTGGTTCTTTGGTAAAAATAGCGGCCGCTCCTACGGCAGCACCGAGAACGGCTGCTCACATTTATTCCAATTATCAACACCAATCGGTGCAGAATTTAGCTCCTACGTCTACAAGTCATCAACAAGTGTTAACGACAGCCAATCAATCGCTCTATCCCGGCAATATGTCACGCAATACTTTACATGCTTTAAGTGCTACCCCTAAACCGAAATACACCGATGGCTGGGTACAAGTGCAACAGCGTAAGTCATACGATAGCAATTTAGCCAATGATCCTGCCTGGCTATCGGCGTATCAACAGAAACGCAAGTCCATGCCAGATGCTAATTATCATGGTTACAATCAAAACAATCATTGGTTGATACAAGAAGCCGAGCAAAGACGTTTAAATGAACAGCAACAGCAACAGCAAAGAAGAACAATATCTTCGAATAACACGCCGTTGCATCAGATGAATAACAGCAACAGCATTAAAATGACAAATGGCTCCTCAACTGTGCTATCAACGGCAACAGCAACGACAAACGGTAAACCTTTGCCGGATTCCATTATACAAACCCTAACGGAAAGGGTGCAAAGCAAAGGGATTGGCGAACGTAAACGGTAAGTAGCAATCTTTCGATTCGGCTATCAAATTATGGCTGCATAGTTAATAAAAATTGCCTTTTCTTTTATTTTTCAGAACCAACTTGGACAAGAGTCCCTTGCACGCTGCCTCTGCATACCATCACTATCAGCAACAGCAGCAGCAATACAATAAATTAAATCAAACACAACAACAGTTTTCCTCGAACACAGCAATACACCGTCATAATAATATCATAACAACACTCTCGTCAACTGCAACAGCCTCCACAGCAACGTCCTCTTTGGCGTCTACTACAGCCAATGGCCAGTCAAATATTACTACTATTGCCCAACAACAGCAGCAACAGCAGCACCAGCAACAGGATAAAGTCTTGAGTGTTAGTGGCAAAAAGAAATGTTCACACTGTGGCGACGAATTAGGTAACTTTTGCATCTATATTGGTTGTGAGTGTTGAAACGTTTATGATGAGTTATCGATAACAAAACGAAATCCATTGTAGAGTATAGATCATCGGATCGTTGTCATTTACAAAAAAAAAAAAGGAATACTTGGCAACGCTAAACGTAGTAATTAGTAACAAACATTCATGTTACATATTCATATCGAACATTTCCTTAGTGAACGTGCAGAAAGAAACCGGAGTCAAGCATTTAGAAGGTTGATAGGATAAATTTCTTTTGCTGTGGAGCTTTAGTTTAGAACCCCAAAGGCATTTCAAGCTGTATATTGTGTTGGTTTCTATTTAAATTTCTTTTTAATTCAATTTTATTTATTATTAGAAGGATTTCACAAAGTAAAATAAAAGTCGTCCCCTTTTTAATATGCTTCGGAAAGTATAGATTCAAACGCAATAAAAAAAGTTCTTTGTAAAACAAGCAAACGTCCTGAAAATATTGGGTACTATTGTTTCTTGATCGCAAAATAATTTCGGAACTCTTACAAGATTGACAAACCCGTTCCGCGGAGTTAATTCCAGATTCTAACTGTCGCTCATTTACACCCCTCAAGAATCAGAAAGTTGCGTAAAAATTCCTTGTTTTCCTGTTATGTAGTGAAGTCGACAGTAACTGAACCCAGTTTCCACACTGCACAGGTCATATTATGATAATGGATGACATTCTATGCAGACGTATGCTCTGTAATCTTTTCAGAGCATGTTCATCACACCGATGATTGTTCAAGTGGGACGTCCAATGGTTACCCTGATATGGGTTTCTTCGAAAACTAATTCAAAATAATAGGCAAACAAAAAATGGTACCTCTTCCATCGAGGGGGTTTTCCACCTAACCTAATAGAAAAGAATTCCCGCGTAAGATTAGTATTCTTCTCTTGAAGAACGAACAAACAAACTCACATACAGATTATATTTACTTGCAAAGGAGAAATGGATAAATAACCCCCTACGTAGTGACCCCAGTCTTTTTTAGCCTCTTATGAATGTACGAAAGACATGATTTCTGTTTAATTTATCTGAAGCATAACGGAACATTCGTCCCAAAGATTGAAGAAACTCTACAACGACTTCCACAAAAGCTTTAATGCTTGTGTCAATTCGAAAATCTGGGGCGTAAGACTTTTGCATACCCAGAATTAATCGACAGAACTCTCTGGCGAAAGTAGATTTGGGTAAACTTGATAAAACTGACAGAGTTAAGAGATGTTATTACAAAACAAGTAAGCTATGCTTCAGATGACTGCGAATTTAAGTTAACCTAAATAGAAAAGGAAATGGGACAGACAAAATGCTTCAGCCTTTAATTATATCGCCGTAGCTTTTGTAGTGGCTTTAATGAATAAAAGCTGAAGCCTTGGCAATGAACTTTTTTCCTACTGCCTTTCCGGTTGCATTTGGATTAAACCCATGAGTTTATTAAGCTTCCTTAGCGATCGGGTCTCTCCAACTATCTACAAGACTATTTTTTTCATTCCTTCCATTCTTCACCTCGATTTCGAACATAACCTACGCTCTTCTAAAGATGATTGAAATATTTGTTATTTCTAATTCCTTGATCAAAGGCAAAGTCCTTTTAAGAAGTAGGACGCGAATACTCTCTTTAACTTTTTAGTGTACAAAGTTAATAGAGCTACAAATGTAAATGCCTCAAACAAATTATCTGCCCATACAACGGTTAAGGGCCCTATCATGTGTTCGAAAGCAAAGTAAGCCTTAGGTTTAGAAAAATTTTTGATTACTCCTTTATATTACTACTGTACTACTATAGCATAATTAATCAAGAAAAATTGCTTTAAAAACTTTCATTTCATAACAATTGTGTTGAATATTTAAAATTTTTTTAAAATTTTCTTAACAAAACATATACAAATTTAATAAATTTCTTTCGTTTCTTTCCTTTTCTTGTTAACATGTCTGTGCCAAACGAAAAAAAATAAATTAAATATGGATTCTACTTCTAATTTTAATTTTTAAATTTATTTCTTAAAACGATTTTTAAACAGATTTGGGTTGCACAACAGATAAATGCCGTCATACTCATCGTGAATTAAAATATATTGTTTGGGTGTAGTTTCGCTTGTTTCGAATGGAACGATGATGTGGAATGGAAATAAAACGAATAAATGATTTATTTATTGTTTTTGTTTAAATTTTATGATTTTTTAGTTTTCGATTTTTAGTTTTTGGTTTCTGGTTTTTGTTTTCCTTAAATTTCTCAATAAATTTATTAAAAAATTTAATTTTTATTTCGATTTTATTTTAAATGGAAAAAATAAACAAGAAATTTGCTACAAAACAGAAATTAATGAATTTAATACAGCCCACAGCCCAGCCCACCTTGTAAAGTCACCATTAGATTTTAAAGAAAAATTAAAATAAAGGTTTCATAGCTTTTAAAGCATCAAGAAATATTTAGTTTAGTAGACATGCAAAAGGTAATAAAATTAAAAGTTTAGTAAGCAACCAAGCACCCGTTGTTCACTTAAATTGTACACTTAAGTTTTTATTTACTTATTTATTATAAAACAATTATTTCTCTGCATCGTGTTACAGAAGCGAATATCTTATGGAAATTGATTTCATAACCCTTACATTCTCAGCCTAGCACTCTATACCACTCTACCAATTAGGTTCTCAAGGAAAGAAACCTCATCCATTTTAGAAATCTTAAAATCCATGTACATACTCTTGAAAGTATGCGTAGGGTGGTTTCCACAAAACATTGGTTAGCTGCTGTTATTTTTGCGTCTTTCCATATAAGATCCCGCCGCTTGTTCTATCTTTTGGAATATGGCACATCTGTTTAGTCGTTTACAGCTTTTTGAATTTTGAAACGTCCTTTTAACCGGATTCCACTTTAGCATTATCGGATTTCCTCCTAATGGTATAACCAATATGTCTTTCCTTTCTGTCTTTAATTAGCTTCAGAGTGGATTTCTCGCTGGTTAAGTTTCAAACATCTGTTTGCTAGTGATGTAAATGACTCTGTATTACTTTTTCATGATCACATACAGCCAGAGGTCAAGGTGCCCATAGTGTTTGAAAAAAAAATTTAAAAAAAGAATCTAAAGCAGGCAATAGAGTGAAAGGCTAAAAGAGAACAGAAACAAAAGAATTAGCTGTGCTAGGTGAGCGGCTACCGACAGAGTTAAAGTCAAAGTTAAAAAGAGAATCGTCTCCCCTAGGGTATTAATCCTTTTGCTAACAAGAACTGGCCACAGAGGAGATGCTCTAACATCAACAACTTATTTTCATCTCCACATTCTCTGCAGAAATCCAGTTGAAATCTTATCCAACATTTTCGTTGATGAGCTGGCATTACAATATCACAAAGGAAACAGGTTGAGTTTTTTGTTCGTTTCTTCAGAACGCCAGTTCTATTGCCGCGTCAAATGATGACCAACATTGTCTAAGCACCTGCCAATCAAACTCACTCTTTATCTGGATCTCGAATCTACTATACACAGACGTAACCATAGTCTTATCGGATTGTAAAAATATGTACGTGCTAGAAAAGATCTTATCCATGGAATGAGATTTTAATCTAGCAAAGTTCCAAAGAGATCTGGCTGTTTACAATTTAATCCGATCGAATTCTTGAGTCTGGCATCAGACTAATCAGAAATCGACCTTCTAACGAAACACTATACAGTTGTGTTAGCTGACACCCTACATATCATGCTGATGTTCATCAGGGCAACACGTTTGTGAAAGACTTTATAGAGAAACTCCAATATAGCTTGAGGATAGGGGCAGCACAACAATATAATACCGTCTGACTTTGACCATTTGATTGTCAAGGAAAGTCACTAAAAAATCTGTATTAAAAAGAGCAAAGTCGACTATTGCCTCAAGTTATTTTTATACTGAAAATATCTCCACCTGAAAAACGTTGCAGATCCTCGGAAAAGTTTCCGGCACACGTGTCCTTTACCAATATCAACCCATACTTGAAAACGTATGTAGGTACCAAGCCAAGTTTAATGTCCTCAACTGCATCGGAAGGGGGCATATCAGCAATAAGAATTCTCAAACCAGATTCAAATATGGTCTTGGGAAATTCGTTGTTCTTCTTCTCGCTATAGAACCAAATCTAGTCACTATTATGTACATATATGAGTTTTATTAGAGGAAAATGAATTAAATTAAAAAAAAATTACGGCAAATTTCTTGTTCAAACTCACACCAATTACTCTCTTTAATTGTATTTTTTGTTTTTAAGATTCTTGTTTTTTTTAATTTTTATTTGAAATTTAATAACAAAAAAATTGTTTTAAAAATTCTTTAAGGACGTGGAGCAGCGATGATTATTGAATCGTTATTGTTATTCTATCACATCAACTGTTTCAAATGCTGTGTCTGTCATGTACAACTGGGCGATGGTCTAAACGGTACGGATGTACGAGTGCGCAATCATAAGTTACACTGTCAAAATTGTTACTCTAGTGATGATGGCATTAAGTTTAGTTGTGTTTAAGATGAGTTAAACAAAATTACACAAAAAACAAAGAAATTTAACATTTAATAAATATTTGTTGTTATTGTTAAAACGAATTAATAAAACGAGAAATTAAATTTAAGGCTTTAAGTAATAAATATTCAAATAAAAATAAAAAATAGAAAGTATGAAACAAACAGAAAAGAATAAAACAGAAGAACACAGACCCAAATACAACTTATAAAAATAGTTTATATGGTATTATGCATATATTACAAACAGACAAACATATTTGTTAACCAAGTTAATAATATATGGCATTTGATTTGATTTTTGAATTATTTTTTTTTTTTCAAACAAAAAAAAGAGAAAAGCATTTTTAAATTTTTGAAATATTTATACTATATTTACAATTAAAAAACAAACAAAACAAAAGAAAAAAAACTTATAAATGTTGAATTTATTGAAGGGAAAAAATTTTTTGTAACATTTTAAAAAAATGTTTTTAAAGAACTTTTTTCAATTTTAAAGAGAAAAAAAGAAAAGAAAAGAAAAAATATTTTTCTCAAAAATATTAACGCAATACGTACGTAACGCATACATACTCTTAAAACTTCCAATTGGTGTCTTTTTTTTAAATGTAAATGTTTAAAAATATTAAAAAAAAAATAGGAAAAAACTTTTATTCCTTTGCCTCTTGTCTCTCTCTCTCTCTCTGTCAAACGAAACTCCTTTTTAAATTTTTATATATACATATGTATGTATACACATACATATACATATATACAGACATATTTTATAAATTATTATTCTTATTGACTTTTGATGTCTGTTATTACATACATATATCGTATAGATTTGGACTTGGATATTATTTTGAAAACTTTTTCAAAAATAAAATATCATGTTATTGTTATAGAAACTACTGCAACAATAAAAATATAAAATATTTTATGGCTTTTAAAAATAAAATGAAAAAATAATTAAAAATAAACCAGTAAAGTAAAGCTCTATGGAATGTTAAATATAAAAATTGTTTAAAGAAAGCGTTTAAAAAGTAAAAAAAAGACGAATTATTAAATTATAAATGATTAAAAAAGCAAATCAATAAAAATAAAGAAATGTTGAATCTTATAAAAGTTAAAGGGTTTAATTATAATTGTATCATATCATTAATTTTCATTTTTATGCGCTGCTATAATTGTTAATTAAGTTAAAAAAATTATATAAAATCAAAATGTTTCCCTTCTACACCTTTTTCTTATCTTTTTTTATTTTATTTTTTAACATTTCTTAATAAATATTTTATGTTTTATTTAATCAATTTCATTTATACTTATATACAATATAGTATGTTTTTTTTTATTATTATTATTTTTGTTTTTATATATTTAATTAATAAAAAAAGAAAAAATATAAAATAACAAACAAAAAATTTGTATTAAATTTTCAAAATAAATATTTTTTATTTATAAAAAAAGAAACAAGAAGAAAAAAATTAAAATAAAAATTAAATGTATTACTTTTTAATTAATATTAATATTTGTATGTTATTATTATTATTACGATAAATTACTATTATTCTCTTTATTAATCCTTAAAAAAAAAAAACAAAAACATTTATTAATTAGTGTGTCAATTAACAAACAAAACATTTTGTATTTCTGTAAAAAGGTATGCTTGAATTATTATTATTATTATTAAACTATTATTATATTATATATATATTTTTATCTTTATCTTTTCGTAATAAACAAACAAAAAAAAAACGTGTTAGTTGTTTAATCACAAATCAATAAACAAAATCAACAAAAAAAAAATTAAAACCAAATATTCAAGAGTTTTTATTTTCAATATGCCAAAGTGGGAGGCGTATACAAAAACACTTGGAAATCATAAGTCCCGGTGTGTTTATCCTATAGAACAAAAATATAAATAATGTAATCGCCGTAGCGTAGTAGATAGTGTGTTGACTTATTAGACATGAAGCCACGGTTCAAACTCCTGGTCGGAGAGCTCGAACAAAATGAAATACGAAAAAAAAATATCTTTTGGGATCTTCCTTTCAGCAGTCTCCTAGCAAAAACTTGGAGAGTAAATTAAATTGCCATGAAGAGTTTCTCAAACCTCTCTCTAGAAGTCAACTTTAAACACTAGGTAGATAACTCCAGTTATGCATAAATTTAACACACAGACAACATGAGTAGTGTAAGAAGCTGCGTCGTAATCCTAACAAAATTGTTGTTAGAAGCAATTTAAGTAATAGTGGCTGGCATATACAAAAAGACTGAAATAATAGGTCCTAGTGTGTTTGTACTACAAAAGACATATAGGGAAAGTAAAAGATAACGGATCGAGAGAGAAGGCAAAAAAAAAGTATATACACTTAGTCCTTAATAGTCATAATCCCTTTATAAACTCACAATACACTATTCACTATATGGAGTTAAAATCCTCAAACAAACCCTATCCAAAGGATATCAAATTTATCAAAAGTGCAGTTAATCGAAGAGGAAATGGTCTATCTTTTTCAACTGCCACTAATCTTCACATATTCTGCGAAAATCAAGACAATATCTGTCTCAGATCTCCGTCAGTTATCTAATACTGTCTGCATTTTCTACAGTGAATTAATTGATGCACAAAAATGCAAGTCATCGATAAATTTGCTGTAGTAAATGCAACTCATCGATAAATTTCAATAGATTTCTATAGTAAATGAAGAATACATAGTTGTTTCTCCCATGACAGTGAAGTTTCAGACCAATGGAAAAAGAAATAAGACAATATTTATTTGGCATTTTTAAAGTTTCTTTATTTATTATTTGTAATACGAGTTAAACGAAAATGAAGAAGAAGAAGAAGAAAACAAATTTTCCGATATTTTGCTTAACCAATCACTATTATTGTCAGTTCTGCATTCATTTTACTGTATGAACGAACCAATTTAAATGTTATAATTGACCATTTGCATGGCCACAGCATAATCCCAATCACGTGTGTAGGGAAAACGATGTACCACCAACCATCTGCTATCCTCTAGATCATAGCGGGCTATAAATTCGCCACAAGTAGAATACAATTGATTGTCTACAGTGAAAATCTCATAAAATTCACGTTCTTCGCCAAAGTCTATAATTTCCCATTTATTGGCACGGACATCATAACGTTCCATACACATGCCTAAACCCTCACAACAATAGATGTATGGACCGATAACGGCACTAGAGCAATAGCCTTTAACATCATTCATGGGTCTTAGTGAGTGCCATATATTTTCGCGAGGATCGAAACGTTCCAAACAATTCCAACTGCGTACCTCTTCTTCGCCGCCCATCACATAGAAAGTGTTGTCATGCAAAACAGCACCCATGGAGCTACGCTGCACTAACATGGGCTTACAGAATTCACTTTTGTTCGTTACTAAATTTAAATACTCCACTGTATTGGTAATGCCACTAGAGGAATTGCCACCAATAGCATACAGGCAGTCATTGGCTATCAAAGAACGATGATGGGAGCGCCGCATAAGCAACGGAGTCAAATCGTACCATTGGTCTCTATAAATATTATAGTAATACGAATTTTTGGTACTGCGTCCTATACTGCCGCCCTGCATATACAATATGTTCTTGTGGGCCGCCAAACTAATGGCAAACGCTGCCCGAGGTGGCGGTTTCAAAGGCAGCATGGTCTCGGTATGCAAATCATAGCGAAATGTTTCCGGATTACGACCCATTTTATCTACCAAAAATATACGCCACTCTGAACTGCCTTCATAATGTTCGACCTCACTTAACCACTGCTGACAGTCCGCCTGAGAGCTAAGCGTCTTAAGGGAACGTGTCACTTCCGCGGTAACACACATCGGGTGTATGAAACGTAACAGTTGTGATAGATAGGGCAGACGTTCATTGGGTTTGTATTCGGCCCAACGTACTATACCCTGTAGTATGGTGTCATCGGAATGCATAAACAATTCATTGTTGCTGAGTATGGGTACCAACTACATAGAAAAGTTAAAATGGAAATGAAACTGAAACTGAAAGTCTGTGCTTGCTGCTTACCTCCTCGTAGGACATTTCATAGAACTCTTCACATTGCACCACCTCCTGGAAGTGGGTTATTAAGAAATCCTTTGACATTTCCAATAGGAATTGATTATTTTGCTTCTCGGCAAAATGTTTGAAACCCAAACAATTTTCAGGATCCAATAATTCGCCCATATGTTCACCGCACATATCGGACAAGTGATCCAATTGCAAAAACGAAGCCGTCTGCAGCAACTGTTGGACATATTCATCGTTTATTTCACACAAGCCAGTGTAAATAAATTCCACAACCAATTGCAAACAGTGTGTATCGATTTCTGGCAATTCTATTTCTGCCTGATCGGATTCGGGAAAATGCCCACTAAACATGGCCATAAAAAAGGGACTGGCCGCTGCCAAAATATTACGGTGTGCTGAAATGCGAGTACCATCGCTGCCTAATAGACGCACATCTGTGAACTGGTAAAGATAGTTCGATTTTTGTGTTTCTTTTCTAAATAACTGTTAACCAACCTGTTCGTTTTTACGAAATTCATTTAATTGTTGCAACAAATGACCACTTGTTCCGCGTATAAACGAACGCGGTATCATTTGCTCCTGTTTTGTCAATTCAATACAGTTTGAGGTTTTCTTTTCAACATTATTTTGTTCATCATTCGAATTGGCCATTTTCTTATTGCATTCCATTCTATTATATTAGTCTGATGGTTATTATTTTACATACATTGTGTTTTCTTCAATGCAATTGTTTATTACTATTGACTGGGCCTGCTGAGATGATATTTTGTGTGTGGGTGGTGTTTGTATAACAACAATAATCGTTTGACATTTAAAATTCATGCGCACTTAACAGTATACCGTTAGGTTAATTAGTTAAAAATGACAGTTAGGGCACTAATGTCAAGGGAAATATAGATGGCAACAGTTTAAAAACCAAACTTGTTTTCATTTATTTTAATTTACTTCAAAAATCGTTGTCGTCCACTTGCCGAACCATTATAAACATATTTTTTTTTTATTATTTACTGTTATCATACTTATTAGGTTTCCGAAAGGCAGACACTTTAACAAAAAAGATCTTTTGTCTCCTATTTTCATCTCAAATGATGAATCACATTGGCCCGCTACAGCAGATGATACACAGTTAACCACACCATTATCATAGCACTTGACTGTTCCTCCAATAGAAGGAGACAACTGGAAAGTCATATTCACACAATTAACTTCTCTAGTCTCCGAATAAGGTCCAGTACATCACTAGTAGAATCAGATCTAATTTCCGACTTTCTTTTCAGACATTGAGGACACTTACAAATGAAGATTTTGCAAAATTTTCGATATTTTTGGTAATTTACACAACCAGGATACTCTTTACACCCTGCAAAATTGGTTTCCTACAAACCTGCTCTTGAAGCAGTAGGCAATTGTGACTGCAATCAGTCTGAATGCAAAGCCACATACCCTCACATTCTTCAATATCGATTGATTAGATGGTCACTTAACTATCCGAGCAGATCGTAAGGCGCCGACTTCCTTGTCTCAGGAAAAGAGATTATTTGAAGGTTTCCATTATTTGGAGTTTCTGGAAATAAGGATATACCTGCAAACTCTAATCCGGAGGAAGTGACCAAACCAGATACAAACCTGGAAACCCTCATTTCACCTCGCGCAAAGTGATCGCCTTGGTCACGATTAGCTTGGATATTAGGAATAATTTCTACTCATAGGGTAACACTTATTGGTTAGACGAGAGGACGCGTAGAGCTGGCCGAATATTAACCAAGGGAGAACGAAAGAGTTCATTTTTCTTCCCCGCCCACACAATTACTCTGTGATCACTGTCCTCACGGGATATTGCCAAATTGGTGGCAGTATACTCTGGGGACGCTATAATTGACATCCCAGGCTGAACTGTCCAAAGGTAGAATAAGAGCATTGCCCATTGTATAAGACAATCTGTGTGGATTGGGCTAGACAACTCTTACTAATGGTTTACATTATTGCTTCTTTAATTAAATGGAATGTATTAGCACAACAGGACTAACCGACTGACTTAGAAGTGAACCTCACCGGATTTTATGAGGTGACCCCACCAGACTTAACCTATTAACCAACTAAGGCTCTGTAATAATAAATTCCTATATGGATAACGAATTACATACGTACATATGTACACACATTTGTATTTATTGCAAAATTAAAATCTTTAAAATCAAACAAATTAACCTGTTTAATCATGCTTAAATAAAAATGGCTACCCCAGTGGAAAGTACATAATTCCTTAAATTGTTTGCTTGCATAAGAAATATTTGCAGAAATCGTATATAAAACTTAATATTAAATACATATATTTGTTTAAGAGTAACTAATTGAAAAGAAATTAAAATATCACTTACCTTTCAGATGTATTTAACACTTTTTAAACACTAAAATATTAATCAAACACAATCACAATTAAAAATTAAAAACTTCAATCACAAATTTCGATCTGAATGAAACAAATGTACGCACTAAAATGTAAAGTAAACGCAAAATTCATGGCAAATGGAAAAAAACTAACGGTTGTTTGTTCCAATAAGAAAAAGTGTGGTGAATAAATATATCAAAGCAACAATTTTACGCAACCATAACAACAAAAGCCACAGAGAGAGAGAGAGAGTGAGAGCGATTGTGAGATGGAGCATGGATTCATTTGAAAAAATGTAAACAAAACAGTTCTTAATGAAAGGAGGGTTTCGTAAATGTAAACAAAGCAACAATTTAAGACAATAATAACAAAACAACCAAATGGAAAGAGTATATAGAGTTCAAATTCACTAATAAAAAGAAAGTAAATGAATGTAAACAAAGCTGTTTGTAGAGCTGGAATTTCTCTTCCAGAAATTAATATCAACTTTAAACCAGTGTTACCATAACCTATAAAATAGAATCTTGCACATATTTTTTTTTAGTAAAATAATATTTATTTTGTTTTTCTTTTTATTTAATGCCACATTAATGTTGTTTTTGTTTTTATTATTTTTGTTTTTTTAATATATGTTTTGAATTTCTAAGTTTACATTGTTTTAAAAGGTTCTGTTTTTTTTTATCAAAGCAATAAATATTATACAAAAATTTTCGAAATACATAATTTCTGGTACTATTATAAAGGGGAAAGAAGTGTATTTTACATTTAACTGCTGGCTTAATTAATTAACTACAAAATAATTTGTAGAATTGCACGTTTTTAAAATAAAATTAAAAAAACACTAAACTTATAACTAAAAAAAATATATAATAATAATAATTATAAAACATTTGTTATTTTTGTTCTCTTTTTTCTATAAAATTATTACACATTTAAGCAAAACAAATTGATGAAGAATTATTATTAAAAAAAATAGAAGAATTAAATTAAATTGGAATAAATCTACCAAACTTCACATTTCTGTACTGGATTCATGGGCGAACCCTCTGGACACTGGAAGTCGCGGGAGAAATCATTCATATTGCTCAAGGAACCCAAAACACGGAATTCATTGGGCGAATGTACGCCAGTGGTAATGCGCATTTTAAGAGTTTCTACAAAATTTAAGGGAAGAAAGAGTGTTAAAACCAAATTTAAACTACAAGATTATTATTTTTTAAATATGTACGTACCTTTACGGTATTTGGCACACCAAGTTTGGGCTGCTGATATCCAGAACATTTGTTCCTGTGAGTAGTGTAGACCAGGCAATTTGGGTTCTTCACCATTCTGGGCTACCCATTGTTTATAGGCCAAATAGGATTCCTTAATACCACCATTATCAGCTATATTCTCACCCTGAGTATTAATACCATTAAGCTTTAAAACGAAAAAAAGTAAAGATTAACTATTAAAACATGATGCGTGATGGGTAAAAACTTACACTAAGATTAGTTTGTTTATCGGTATAGTTGCCATACTGTTCTATAATACATTTGGCCTTTTCCAAATAGGCTTTTTGCGTATCTGGCTGCCACCAATCAATCAAATTACCATCAACATCAAACTGGCGACCCTGATCATCGAAACCATGAGTAATTTCATGACCTATAACATAACCAATGGCACCATAATTCATATATTTAGGACGTTGGGCATTAAAGAAGTGACCTTGTAAAATGCCAGCAGGGAATTCTATAAAAATAAAGAAATCGATTAAAACCTTTAAATTAGTAATGAAAACTAAAGTCTCAATACTTACGTATACTGTTCTCAATGGAGGAATAGAAAGCATTTACAACAGCAGGACGGGCATGTCTAATCCAATCGGTTTTATTTACGGGCAAACGTAGTTTATTAAACGAATAATCTGTACCGAAAACATTCATCTTAAGGAACGATTCAAAGTATTTATCAGGATCAATATCCAATTTGCGATAGTATTCTTCCAATTTTTCATTGTCCAACATCTCATCGGGATAGCCGATATGTGTGGTCATGGAATGTAATTTTTTCTTGGCCTCCTGTTTTGTTGCATCATCCATCCATTGTACTTCATCGAGTATTTGACTGAACACAGTGCGTATATTGTTGACCATTTCTAAGGCAATAGCCTTGGAGTCACGATTGAAATGCTTGCGTACATAAAGAGAACCCACCGAAATCGCTAGACTGGGGTATTTTTGTTTGCATATTTTTGCGCATATTTGTGATTTATTTTGTGAAATAATTTTTTGGAAATGTTTTATTAATTGATCGTTAAGAATTATTATTTAACAGTGGTGAAGCAAATTTGAGCAAAATGGTGAATTTTGTTTTTTTAACGTGTGGTCGAGTGGTTTTAAAGCGTGTTGAAATATGATTTTGTTTTTGTTTTTTTTTTAATTTTATTTTTAATGATAAAACGAGTGGCATATGAAAATAAACGAAATAAAAAAAATTGTTTAAAAATTAAATTAAATTAAATTAAATTATTAAAGTTCAAATGGGTTTTTGGTTATCAAAAAAAATTGTATTAAATTTTTAAATAAAAATTATAATAAAAAAAAAATACGGTGAGTTCAAAACCCTATGGCTTAGACCCTTTGAAGTTGTTAAACAAATTAAAAACAAAGTGTTTTGAGTTGTTCTCTAAACATAAAAGCTGTTGTTATTGTTAATATTGTATGAGAAAACAAACAAAATATTGAAAATTTAATTGCTGACAGTAATTGTACTTAAAACAGTGATAATTCGAAAAAATAAACATGTTTTTTTGAAGCAACTGAGTTCTATTCTACTATTTGTATACAGTTAGTGAGAAAATTATTCGCACAGATGAATGTTGCTTGGCAAATGAAATCGAAGCGTATGAGTCTAACGCTGTCATAAATAGACAGCTATTACTTAAAATTCTACTTGATTTTGTTTATAAAATACAACAAATTGCTTGCAAGTATGTCAAAACGGTTATCCATTTCTCGGTTACAAAAGTCAATTCATGAAAACCCCTACATGAAGCTATGATTTTGATAAAAAAAAAATGTTCACTGTAAAGACTGGATTTTTCAATTGCCCCGTGTCCTCCTTTACCTTGCTTGTATCCTTTTGAAGTATATTTACAAAACATTTTCATTTATTTTGGGTAATACTTTGGCAATAACTTAGAAGGTGTTGGTTTTCAAACAATCCAATGCTAGGGAAGTATTTAGGTAGAGATTTGTGCACGATCGTGCTTTGTTCTTAAACTATATTTGTTAAAAAGGCCATGGTTTGGCATGGATTCGTTTGGTTATTCTTATAAAAGAATGACTGCAGAACCGAAAAACTTGAATAACCCTTCAATATTTCACCCAAAAGTCCCCTGTTGATCCAGAGAGAATAATACCGGCATAAGAATGTCAGTTAACCCTTGGACTGAATAGGCAAAGTTCCAGTATAACAACCCAATACATTTTCACTGCGGGCATTATTTCTGCTTAGCTTCAGGAGACAAAGCTTAATCTAAATCATAAATAATGCTGTTGTCCACTTAAGTACTCCAATCCATCGCTGATCCAGTTTGTGGGGTACCCAAATACACAGATCTACTTATTTTCTCTCTCATTTGGCAAATATATCCAACACTACAGTAAAGAAAGCTGCCCCATGTAAATGAACCACCTAAATACATGTGTTGGAGTGCCTCTTGGTCTTCCTTCAGTAAAGTCTCGGATACCCTATCTCATGATATTAAAATTGCACTTATCGTGTTCTCTTGGTCTTCCATCCGTAAAGTCTCTTATATCCTAAAGTCTTATGATATTAAAATTGCACTCATCGAGGAGTAGATAGAGTATTTCGTCATTGTATTGCTTACCATCCGATCAAATCTATCACAGAAGCCAATCGATAGCTTCCTTGAAAGCAATTTCATTTCTAGATTTCCTCTACATAATGTACGGGCGTTTACCTCCAATGCCGTGGAAATTTTCTTTTATCTTTCCTGCAATTTGTTTTTGTGAATTCGTTATGAAGCTTATGCTTTAGTTTTGACCACCAGTGTATTTAAGCCTTTATATGATCAGATTTTATGTGAAGAATGTTTTTTTTTTTATTTACACAAAAGCTATAATGATGTGTCTGGCTATGTATGTATGTATGGATATGCATGGCAATGAATCGATTACAAAATTAAGCTGCCTATGTTAAGAGCCCTTCTACATATTTGAGCAAAATAATGTTATTTTTTGACACACAAAAAAACAACAACAAAAAATAGTTGGCAACAAGAAAAAGCTGTGGTGAATTTACAACACAAGATCGATCAACATTTAAAAAGTGAAGGAGAAATAGATGGAGAATAAAATGGGGAAAAAAAGGAAAAAAGTTTACTAAATACCCGAGTATATCCTCTTCGGTATCACCGCTGTAAATAAAATAATAATAATAAGAGATATTAAGAAAGAAAGAGAATAAGAAAGAAAATAAAAAAATAAAAACAATGCTTTTTTCTACTAGAAGTATGTACATATGTAAGTATGTACAACACATTCACGATTCTTAAAAGAAGAGAGAGAGAGATACAAGATAAAGGACTTTAAATAAAAAACATAAACAAACAAACGCAAAGCATACACAGAATAATAAACAATACACTGAAAGAAACCCATAAAACACATACAAATATACTTAAACTGAAAGAGTATGATACTCTACAAGACAAGAGAAGAGAAGACAGTTTGGACAAACAAAACAAACAAAACTTTTCAACTTGAAACTAAAAAACAAACAAACAAAAAAGAAATGTGGAAACAAAAAGAAAACTGCTTTCGTTTCGTTTTCCAAAATATTTACCTGCCCGATGCAATATCAACGCACTCCTTCCATCTGGCCTCTTGTTCTTGTCGTCCCGACAAAGCGGTGGCATATTGCAATTGTCTTTTGCGGAATTCCTCCGATAGGAAAGCCACTGAGAAGGCATGTATACGCCACATCATATAGTTGGCAATGGTGCGTTTGTTAGTGCGTGCCAACAGTTTGCCGAGATCATCAAAGAAACTTGGCACCGATAGATTAATAATTTCATTTTCATCCACTTTCAGTTCTTCTGGCAGTAAGGCATTGATATAGTCCAGCCATTGGACATAGGGATAGGCATCCTGTAACTGTTTAATGCTGCGTAAATTGTACAAATCATTAGAGTTGCGTCTCTTTTCATTGGGCCACGAAATCTACGTTTAAAAAACAGAGGATTTTAATAACTTTATGAATATGGTTTCAGTTTTGTGTCGCTGAACTTACATTGGCCAAGTCCATTTCGAATTGCAATGATTCTTTCAATTCTTTTTTGGCAATATCCTTGTCAGCACCAAAGAGTACAGCCATGTCCACCATATAATCGTAGTAGGCCGATACCAAAGTTTCATTGAGCCCCTTAACCAGATATTCACGACTTAAGCCAATGGACGATTGATCCAACTGAAATGAGTAAGCGGTTAAGGTTCGAACATCCAAGAGTATATGATTTCCGAATTAACTCAATACTCACATCAATAATACGCTTTGTGGTGTTCTTCAAATCAACGCCAATGGAAAAGTCGACCACATAATCCATGCTGAAGCCTAAACGTCTGAATTTCTTTACAGTTTCTTGCCACGTCCAAGTGTTATCACTATCCCAGGAATCACCAACAATAACTGGCCATCCACCCAAAGTTTCGGCAATTTGTTTAATAGGTTTCGCTCCCAAAGTTTCAATTAAAGCTGCAATAAAATCGAAGAAAGAAATCAAAATATTAAGCTTAGTTACCTCAGTTGGGGTGATTACACCGAATACTTACTTTTATTCATGCAAGCCTTGTATAGAGCATTTGGCAATCTAAAGTGTTTGGGTTCCGTTTCGGGTCTCTCCTCTGTTATAATGTCCTTCAGTTGTTCCTGCAATTTGTCGGATATTACCGAAAATGTATTGACGGCCACCTTATCCTCTGGTATTTGAGTCTCATCAATGTAGGTACCACAGGAAAACTGATAGAAATCATCGCAGGGTTCTACTTCCGGTTTCATTTTACTCAATACTGCCGAAGCAGTATGTATACACTCGGAGGTTAGGCAAACGTCTGTGTGTTTGCCATCGCCAATGGCCAACATATCCTTATCATTAGCAGGTACTTTATTTTGTGTTGCCGCTGTATTGGAGCCGTGCAGGGCTAAAGCGTTCTTGTTGGCGGGTGTTGTGTCTTTGAGTTCTTGGAAAATAGTCAGAGTGAGAGAGAGAGGAAAAATTGGAATTATTATTAACAATGAGTAATTGTAGATCAGGACATACCTTCTGCCATTGGATTTGTAAGTAAAACAAATACAAGCCCGATAACTAAACCGATTACCGCTAAACAAGCGAATGCTGACACAAGTGTGAGACATCTTTCCAATGTTGTGCGTCTGCGCCACCAATTCGGATTTCTAAAAATAAAGAGACAGAGAGAGAGTGGTGTTATTAATTTCTTACATTTAACAATACAAGATAAGAAGTGAATAAAAACTTGAATACGCTTCTAGAACTTTTTACCAATGAAGTATACAAAGGAACGAAGAACTGGAAGATTTAAGTGATTTCAAAATATAACGTGACTATCATCTTCGCAATAGTAACTAACGGGGCTATGGTCAATGCGTGTGAAGATAAATTCAAATTTAGCTAGCAAAGACAAAAACCAAAAATTTTAACATAGCTAATGTTAGAGTTAACAGAGCAATGTTAAGTAGTTAACAGAAAATACGAAAAATAGTCAAGGAAGGAATCACAAATATACGATATCAGGGACTTGCTGTAGATATCCCACTATACGCAAATTGTAGCCTAAGGTTTCCCTAATAAAACCCAATAAGTGGTATATCCCTAATAATTTTGGAACTTTAGATATTGGACTTCAAATATTCCCTATGTTAACAGTGCATGTTCCAAGTCATCGACTCAAAAAGTGCAATTAATCTACCAAAAAAAAATGTAAGCCATCAACCAAAAAAAAATGCAAGTTATCTACCAGAAAAATGCAAGTCATCGACTCAAAAAGTGCATGTCATCTACCAAAAAAAAAAATGCAAGTCATCGGCTCAAAAAGTGCAAGTCATCTACTAGAAAAATGCAAGTCATCTACCAGAAAAATGCAAGTCCTCAACCAAAAAAATGCAAGTCATCTACCAGAAAAATGCAAGTCATCAACCAGAAAAACTGCAAGTCGTCAACAAAAAAGAAAAATGCAAGTCATCAACCAAAAAACCTACAAGTCATCAACAAAAAAGAAAACCAAAAAAATGCAAGTCATTGACTCACAAAGTGCAAGTCATCTACCACAAAAAACAATGCATGTCATCTACCAGAAATATGCAAGTCATCAACCAGAAAAAATGCAAGTCATCGACTCAAAAAGTGCAAGTCATCTACCTACAAAATACCAAAGATATGCAATTTGCGAAAAATACGACATTTTCTTGGATATATATATATATATAAGTGCATACTAACTCAATGAGAATTATTAAAATTTTTAAGTTCATTTCCCCACAATTTCATTTTATATCCTATTTAAACCAATTTATATATAGTTTCGTCGCCTATATCTTCGGTCCCAAGTAAAGCTCGACCCTAAGGAAAACTGTTTTGGAATCCTTGATACTATGTCTATCCAGACCACTGGGTTCACTGGCCCCACAAGTCCGTTTTTTATCCGGTTTATACAGAGCACTTTTTTTTTGCTAATTTGACAAAATGTCGCCTATATCTCCGGTCTCAATTAACGCCCGACCATAAGAAAACCTGTTTTGGAATCCTTGATACCATTGCCATCCAGCCCACTAGTTTCGAGACTAGATCTATTAGCTTCGTCGCTCAATCCCAATGAATCCCAAAAAAATCGCTCATCGGTTCACATTTCTTTGAGAACGACGTTGGCCAGGCCGTAACTGTCAATGACGACCACTATAGGTTGATTGTTAACAACTTCTTTTGGCCTCAATTGGATGATGTGGACACCAACGATATGTGGTTTCAACAAAAGAGCGCTACGTGCCTTACGACTCATGTCCTATTGGATGTTCTGTAGGAGCGATTTGGGGGCATGGTCACGTGGGGGTGATGTAAAACTGACTACCCAGACCGTTTAATTTAACCCTCTTAGACTATTTCTTGTGGGGTTTTCTTAAGCCGCAGGTATACACTGCTGTTCAATAAAATAGATTCACCATGATCAACATCTTGCAATTAATTAAAGAAGAGTCACGCTTCAAATTTTTGAAATGTATCGGAATTATATTCGTAAGAGGCCAGTAAACAAAGTGCAGTTACTTTTTTACATATACTCCTTTGCATAAGAGATCTCTAGTAAACTTTTCGGAGAGCAGGTGAATCTATTTTTTTGAACAGCAGTGTATATGAAAAAGCCACAAGCCACCGTTGTTCTTAAATCCGTCATGATTGGAAATTGAATACTTCGGATGCAGGAATCTTTATATTAGTGAACTCAGTCCAGGATGTGGGATAATGAGAGGTACAAAATCTGACAATAACAGGGCACTGATATATGAAATGAAAAATAGTCGTTCAACGGAATGCAAAGCCTTTCAGCATCCATTCCGTGGGAACAGAGCGCAATTGTACGATGGATGGTCATAGCATTTAAGGACAGATGTGAGTCGGTTCTCTTCTTATGCATACGAACCCAGCAGAATCGCTGTCAGCGAGATTGAGCCTCCATGTAAAATTAACAGATAATGCCTAGCTTGACGGAGACAATAACTCTGCCCAGTAACATATCGGAGATTATAAGTGATGCAAAGTCGTCATCCAATTTGTAATACTTTTATCCGTTAGCAAGTTAAAAAGATTTGGAATACATCCTTGGATGCTAAGGTTCGGGAACACTGGCTTTAATCGCCTGAGAGGGACTTAGAAAAGTTCTTTATTTAAACAGAAAATGCTTGCCATTCAAATAGCTTTCTACGTTACCTCATATACGATGGCAGGAAAAAGTTTGTTATGCTTTGCATATTAATTCGCACGATTATTTTCAATTTCAAATGAATTGAATATGAAATTCAAGAGATTTTTATTACAAGATTATTACATTAGCGAATGTAAACGCGTTCCTTTCTCTGTCTCCTGCACCCTCTTCTCATATTTCTATTTTAAAGCAAACTTACAAACAAGCCTCTTTTTTCTCTTTAATCAAATGCATTAATTTTACATGCCTCAGCTTTGTGGCATGGCTGTTGCAGCACTCTTTTTTTTTTGCCACAAAACCGCTGCAGAAGTTGATGATTTGCAAAGCCCAACATGACTAATGGCAACTTAAAACTCAGAAAAAAAAAACAGAAAAAAAAACGTTATCAAGGGAGACATACATAAGCAGGGGGAGAGTGTAGAGTACACCAAAGATGCCAAACATATGCATGTAAGTACAGTTAAAAGCTCAAATATCATCAAGAGTTATTTAAGCCTCCATTATATTATCTGTTTATGTTTTGAAAAAATCTTCGTTTTTTTTTTTGTTATTGTTTTGTATGGTAGTGGTTAAAAGCCTCATTGTTGTTATTGTTTTTGTTGTGTATCATAGGGTTTATTAACTTGAGCGTGTTGTTTTATTTTCAAAGTTTACAAATCTTGCGTAAATTGTTACTGTTGCCTTTATTGTTGTTATTGTTGTTGTAAATTATGAAATTCTCTTTATTGGATCTTCGGTTCAAGTCATAAAGTTTATTGACTTTCTATATTGCCGGCTACAAACAGTTTTTATTGAGAGTGGCTTATAAAAATTGCCATGAAAAGTTTCAAAGTCGATGTTTAACTGTTGATCCCGCGATTCATGGATAAAGGTAGCAAAAACAACTTGGATGATGTGATAACCCGTTAAGTAAGCAAGACTTCGCTATTACGCTACGCGTCATTTAAGCAGGGTGGAATTTAAGCAGACCTGCATGCGATCAAAGCCATCCATCCGGTATTGACAATATTTACTACTGCATTATCAATTCTGAGCAGACGCCGTAGTTTCTCTCAATAGATTTCTGGCAATAACTCTAAGGGCCATTATTACAACTCACCGTTACTTACTAAAGGGAGGATTTTAACGGGCAGATAAATTGTTTTTCATTATTATGAGTATTCAATAAAATAGAAGTGAGCGTTAAGCTAAAGTGAGTATTATCATGCCGGTAACTTTTAAAGTTAAGTTTATGTTTGAACTTGCCATATTATATGTTATTTTCAATATGGCAACTTCAAATTTAAACAAAATGAGCATATACAACAAAAAAAAAACGAAGCCCGTCGTTGCCACTGCGTTAAAAAAAACTTGTTTAATTGAGCAGTTTTATCGACATTTCTCCGGCACTGCCATATTTTTGAAAACAGTTAACTTTATTTTATATGTAAGTTGTAATAACGAAACTAAGTTAAAGGTAACTTTACAGTTGCCTTTAGCTAAAGGTGCCTTTACATTAACTTTACAGTACCCTTTAGCTAAAGGTTCTTTAACTAAACCCAAGTTTAATGGCAAGTTGTAATAATGGCTCTAAGAGTATATGAAATTGCCATGAAAAAGTTTCTCACAAATCTATTGTTCGGCGTCAACTTTAAACTGTAGATTAACACACACAAGATAATTGGTGTGAGAGGCTACGTCGTAATCCTGACTGAAGGGTTGCAATAACCAATTATGTGTGTATGTATGTATGTATTATTAATTCTGTGGGTACAGTTATTCAATGGGATGCATAGCGCTAGGTTAGGTTACGTTAGAGGACGTGTACTTGTCAATTAAGACAAGTACAGTACCCGGAGGTCGAATTGACCCATTTTACAACGTTCTTAAATAGGGAAGGATAATAGAGGGAATAGGATAAAAGGAGAGGATGTAGGAAAGGGGGAGAATGGGAAGCGGAGGAATTACACAGACCAGACACAACAGACCAGCGACTACACTGATGAAGACCTAGCACCTCTCAACCAGCCTAAACCATTAATGAATCTGTGGAGAGCCTTAATGTCGGCTCTCGACACAGAATTCAAACTCTCAAAGAAGGCCCTGCCAAGGGTCCTCAATCTACCAAGGGTTGGCCAGTTACAGAGGAGGTGTTCGATAGTCTCCAACTCCTCCTCATCGCAACATGCTCTGTAATAGTCCGGCTGGGATCTCCATAGCGCTGAGAACTCTCGCAAAAGTGCAATGGTGAATGCCGACTCTTCAGCCTGAAAGAAGCTGCTCAGGCCCCATAACCTTTTCGAACGAAACAAATGGTTAAAACCTTTTAACTGTTTGGAACTTGACCTGCAGTACTCTTAGCTGACAAACTAGGAGAATTTTTTCAACCGTTCTGACAGCCTTGAATCCCTTTTCAATTAATACTTCGATTTCCATTTAATTTCGAAACCACTGTTGTTCTTGTTATACGGCAGTAGTATTATTTCTTTAATAAATAAATTCTTAATAAAAACAAAATCAATATTTTTATTGTTTTTGTTTTAGTTTTTCAATATTTTTTGGGTCAAGCATTTATCGGTTTATCTTTTTTTTTTGCATATCATTTTGAGTCTCTATTGTTCAAGGTAGTAGTCCAATCAGTTAGCCAGACTGTATGTATAGGCAGTGAGAAGTGACACACATTAAGGCGTAGTTCGATTTGGTTTTTTTCTTTTGTCGTTTTCTTTAAGGATTTAAATAAAGGACATGTGAATTTGGGTTTGTAGGTAAACTTCGAATAAAAACTTAAGAAATTAATTAATTAAACTATAGGAAGTAGAAAGAATAAATATTTAAGAATATTACTCAATACAATTCACAGAATCATTGTTTCCGTGTAGACATTGAAAACATTTTTAAACATTTTATGATTACATATGTACATATCGTTGGTCTCATCTAGAAAGGCCCTAACTCAAACTTTTTTCGAAATTGATTTTTTTTGTGATTCCAATGCATTTAACACAAATACACATTGGAATCACAAAAAAATCAATTTCGAAAAAAATGTGAGTTAGGGCCTTTCTACATGAGACCAACGATATACTGGAAGACTATCAAACCTAATACTCTTTATGGAGTAATATTCTGTTGGAGTGCTCTCAATAAAAATTAGAATATTAAGCTCAGTACAGAGACGGCGTTCTCTTGTGGCGTCACAATGGACCGCTTTGTGTGCTTAAGTGAGCTTTTGGTATCAAATCTACCACTCCAACCTAACCTAACCTAGGGGTCTCAAACACTTAGCATTTTTGCACATTTCAGCTACAATTTCTAAATCTAAACTGCTTGACATATGTCATGCAGCAATTTTGCGTCAGTTTAATATGAATTTCTGATCACAGAGATACCCTGGTCTTAGTCCTACCAAATACCAATCAACATAAGAATACTAGGATACCTCTAACATCCACTGTCCTCGGTTATCAATTAGGGCAGAGCAGAGTAAGAATCTCTCGAAATTGGATAGGAAAATAATCACTTAACTGCTTAAATCGTAGGGATATTGTCGTCACTGTGTCTATTCCCATGGGTCATGGCGTAAGAGATAGTGGTGGAGAGACTTCGCTTACCAGCAAGTTACTACTGTGGAGATTGTAAATCGATTGATTGGAGGAAGAGAGTATGAGTGCATGTACGTATCTTACATGACACTGGTTTCTTCCTTATCGCGCTAAACTTATTAAACTTTGAAGCTGATTGTAGATTTGATTCTAGGGAAGTCACGCTTAAAGTGCGAAACTCTAATGCTGATAGTCAAGTACGATTAATCAGCATTTGTCAGTTAATCTCTGGGAAATTGCTTTATGTAGTGCTCAAGTAAGATTTGATTTAATAAAGCTTGGTGGAAGGCCTATCATATGATCAGAGTAATTACAGAATATACGAAGAGAGAATTTTTTAATTAAATTAAAGTGCTTCTAGTCAAATCCCTTAACAACTTGCATTCCATATCCAAAATTCTTTCCGTAAATTTTTTAAGGCCTTTAGCAGGTCATAAGGTCATGAAGTATGACTAAAATTGATTCAAAATGATTATGAATCTTTATTTACTCGCTTTAAATATTTTATTTAAAAACAATTTAAAAAAAAAAATGTATTTTAATTTTTTTGTTTAAATGTTTAAAGCCACATTAACTCAGATAATTGTTTAAATAAATAATTTGTTTATAAGCGGTAATGGTAGAACAGTGGAAAAATACAAAAAAATAAAATTTATAAAAAAGAGAGAGAAAAAAACACAAAAAAGGCGAGTCATTATTTGCAATTGTTCAGGCTTGAAAAATACAACCAATTTCGTAATTTGTAAATTCATTGTGAAAAAAACAAAAAATCTGAACATTCAATCGAAACTAAGTGGTGGTACTGCCACTGCCACTCTCGGTCTCGAACTACTGAAAATACATACGAGAACCTTGAACCGATTTTCACTTTTTAGAGACTCAGAAAAAAAACGTTCAAAATATTTTGAGAAAAATAATAAAAAATAATCAGAACCTTTTTTTCTATGCAGAACAATTAAAATGGAATTTGGTTAACAAAAACACAAAAACTAATATTATTGGCCAATAATAATAACAATAATAATAATAATAAACAACAAAAACAAATAAAAAAATTTAGAACAAATTATTGATCAAATATTGCAATAAAAAACAAAAACAAAAACAATTGTTGCTTGTAATTTAAAAAATTAAAAATTAACTAAAAAAATTAAAAAATTATTCATGCAGAAAATTGAAAAATGAAATTTGATTCGCTGTTGCAGAAACAATAAAGATTCAAAAACAATGATTAAAATGTTTAAACATTAAAATATTTAAATATTTATCTCTTCTTTTTCTTCTTCTTCTTCCTTAGTATGGGTTTTTAATTTGAATGAAAATAGAATACTAAGCACCACGATCGTACAGGCTCATCATTCAGTTCCTTACATCAGGTTGTAAATTATTGTCTTCAACTCCAATTATACTCAGGACATATGACGTTACGCTTTTAATGTGTCCAATGACGTCAACGACAGCATTAAGTTCAGACCAAATACAGTGCATGATTCATTCGTTGCCTATACTTGCCGCCAAAGCAGTGACAGTCATTTCCATTTTACAAAGAATTCTTCCCTCCAAGACTCCAAGCACAGAACTATCTGTCTATGCAAATGCCCATACCTTTGCGTCATATGATAATTGAAAGGAAGACACCAGAGAGTGGTTGGAAATAACGAGACATACATATGATTCCTAATATAGTTAAAAGCAAACTTGCATTGCATTTATAGACACTGAAAACCAAGTTACAAAAGTAGGTTGCTCTGTTGTATGGACTGCTGAGAAACAGTTAAAGAATCGTCAAAATCTCTAGATGGGATCCGTTGTTCAGACTAAATAAGAACGAATTGATCTTGATGATAGGTCTGCTTAAGGCATCTATGAGTGCGGCGAATTCAGTGAGCATAGAGGAAATACCAAAGCGATGAAACACTTACTGTGTACCAGACATTCATTATTCGTCTAAGAGGAGCGAATACAAGACAAGGATGCTTTTATGTCGTTACTATATCTAATTAGGCTGGTGGTATCCACTCTTGAACTTCATACCTTACTTACTTCCTTAATTGGCCGTTTATCGGAATTTGGTTTGCCTACACCAGTTCATCACACCAAAGATAATTGTGTGCCGCCTTGGTTCACAAGGGTCTTCAGCCGGATTTAGAGTAGAGGGACTACTATTGTAGTCTGAAAACGCACTGAAAAGCTCCAGACATTCGTTCACACAATAGAATCCTAAGAATCTTATATGCGATAGGGAAAAGGCTTATATCCCTGTAGATGGCACATATCATGGAATATCACGTTTCCATACATTGAGGTACTCATTGTGGCATACTTTTTTCTACTCATATTGGGTAAATAAGCCTTACCACCTCCTGCCGCCTTCTGGACAGTGATAGATGGCTTAAAGTTTTCGATTACACTCTTACCTATTTTCTAGGTTACCTCTTGAAAGAGAGTAGGAAATATGAAAAAAAATATTTCTTCGGCGACTTCCTCTCAGCAGATTTCTGGCAAAAACTCTGAGAGTAAATAAACCTGCCTACCATGAAAAAGTTTCTCAAAATCTGTCGTTCGGAGTCGACGTTAAACTGTAGGTCCCGCCACTCAAGTATAAAATTAAGGCACACAACATAAGTGGTGTGAGAAACTAGGACGTAATCCTGACTGAAGGGTTGTAATGGCCAATTATGTATGTATGTATGTATGTAAAACAAAGCAAAGGAAATAATGCAAGGATGGGAAAAGTGCCTTGTTGCAGCCCTATGGCCTTATGGAAATAAAAACTAAAGTCCTTAGGAGAGATGTGATTATACACCAGTTTTTGGGCAAATCTTTTTATGGCCTTCTAAAACCACCTGTAACTTTCTAGGTTGTCTAGAGACATTCAAAGTTGTTCGTTGCCAGTGGGGTGCGCCATGTTAACTTCCTTTCAAGAAAATTTTAATTAAAAATTTAATATTTAATTGCTTTCTAAATAACTGTTGTTTCGTACATATACATTTACGTATACGGGAGGGGAGTCCATTATTTTAATGATTTCTTAGGCAATCTCTCTAAATAGGCCCACATTACAAATGTTAGATAATCATTTAAAAAAAAAGAAAAAACATTAACGATAACAATTTACCGTTTAATTGCCCAGTAACTTTGTTTATTAATTTAAAACAATTACTTTCCAATTGTAGACCAAAAAGCGGCTTTCGTTTCATTAATTAAACACAAAATGTAATGAAAAGAAAAGAAAACCTTACGAATTGACTGAAAAGAAAATCTCAAACACAACACGCCATTTAATTAAAATCATTTCGATTAAATGGAAATGAAAAAAGAAATCAGAAAAAAATCAAATGAAAAAATAAAATAAAAATAAAATTATTAACTTAATTAATTATTATTCATTAGCTTTAGATAGCAACAAAGTAAATCAAAAAGATGTTAAAAACTAAAACAAAATTTACAAAAAAAATTAAATACGTTTTAATTTTGCTTTCTTGCTTTCTTTCTTTATAATTTTTTTCTCTTTTTTTTTAATAAATGGACATGTATCACGGCAATGATTTGGCGAGTAACAAAAAATAAAATTCATTTTCTTTTCATAGCTTTCAAGCGAAAGGAAGACAACAATTAAAATTATTTTAATTTCTTAGACGGACGGACAGACAGACGTTTAGACTGCAGCTGATCAAGATGATGATGACGATCATGATGATGATGATCATGATAATGATCTCGTAAAAATAAACATGTTATCATATCTACTGAGCATCATCAACAGAGACAACAGACAGGGCTTCAACAAAAATCACGATCCAGCCATCCATTTCAGCTCACGTCGCAGTAAATCTTAAAGAAAATTGAAATGAAACGAGGCGAGGCGGGGCGTGCCAACTTGCGATGACATGATATAAGACAAGACAAGTCAAGTCGACAAGATGAGCTGAGTTTTAATTTTTTTTAATTGTTTAAACATTTTAATAAATTTGTTAAAACAATAAAAACAAAAAATAAAAATCAATAACGGCGTAGTTGTTAAAGAAAAATTGTTTTTATTGTCTTGTAAGACAATCTATATAGTAGCTGCCGTGAGTCTTCCTTCGAACTTTCAGTTGTGTTTGGTAACACTATAAGTTCCGTTAACGCAGTGGGGGCAGCTTTGAATACATACAAGATACCTGGCTAAGTCTAAATAAACAGCGAACTAAAAGTCTGCTTCAACTCCAAAAGGAGCACATTCAGTATAGTTGCTAGCAGTCATTACTAGATATTTCAATATCAATACTCAACCAAGACCAATTAGTCATGGCCATATGACAAATAACTTCTGCAGCAGCTTCAGAGGCATGGAAAAAGCATCTAGCTGGCCTCTAGCTGGCCTAGCTTTATGACGTAAGAGAAGGAAATTTTGGGGCTTTTACTATGCAGACGATCTCGCTGATCTATCGAGAATGGTCATTGGAAGTTTATATACATACATAATTGGCCATTACAACCCTTCAGTCAGGATTACGTCTTAGTTTCTCACACCACTTATGTTGTGTTCGTTAATTTTATACGTGAGTGGCGGAACCTACAGTTTAACGTCGACTCCGAACGACAGATTTTTGAGAAACTTTTTCTCATGGCAGGTTTTTATTTACTCTCAGAGTTTTTGCCAGAAATCTGCTGAGAGGAAGTCGCCTAAGAAATATATTTTTTTTTAATATTTCGTTTTGATGTCTGGTCTGGGACTCGAACGCGGGCTTTACATCTAATAAGCGATCACACTATCTACTAGAATACGGCGACTACAGGAAGTCTAAATAGCTTCATTAAAAGCTTGATATGGTACTAGTAATATGGGAAGTGAAAGACTGGCTATCTATTGCCTCAAGGTTGACAGCAACTTGTTTCTATCAATCTACATATATTCGCATGTAATGCAATTTAAATGAGCTCAGCCCCTAGATTGCCTTTTTCACTGTGGACACAGTTGTCATTCCCTTGTCCATCACAGACTTAGTATGTCTAGGAACTGGGCTCCTTCAATGGAAATGTCTACATAAGTCTTCTTCCACCGTATGGGCGTGTAATAGCCTGTACCTCCTCTGCAACAGTGCTACATAATTGCTGATCGAGAGGTTCGTATTTCGAAGCTAGGAAAAGTTTTAGAATAGTTTTGTGGACAGTGACAGGTCTTTATACTTGTACGGGTAAGGCATATCCGACATGTGTATCATGAGTAGATGAACCTGTAAGTAGAATACAGATTGTATTCTATCACTATCCCCAAAACTATTCTAAAAATTTTCCTAGCTTTAAAAATACGAAATTACTTGCAATGTTCAAAGCTAAAGGTGCCATTTAAATATTTCTTTACGAAAGAATAATGAATGATCAATGAGAATGAGAAGATTGCTTAAAAATCCAATATTTTAAATTATTTCAAATTCCATTCGGATTTTATCACTGTTGTGTGTATTCGCAATAAATTGTTTAATTAAAATGTAGCATGACATTTATTTGTGGTAGAGATTTTCATTTGCAATATAAATAAATTACAGGGATTTTAGACAGAAAAAAGAGCAAAAAGAAAATCTTAAACAAACTAATAAAAGAAAATAATAATAAAATTGTATTAAAAGTTCATTAAGTTTGAATATCTCGTAATTTTTTTGCGGTTCAACAGCAAATTAAATGTTTTACAACAAGTGATTTTACAACAAAAAAAAAAGCACAAACACGACACAAGAAAATATTGAGAAAAAAAAACGGAAAAGTGGACAGAGATAAATGATGAAAAATAATAAAAACCTCAATTACATGGACTTAAAGTACATACATACATGTTGGTTGGACTGTAAACGGTCTTGTTGTAAAAGAAAAGCAGAACAACGTGTAAATTTAAATTAACACAATATTTCATTTACACGAAATCAAATAGGCAAATAGACAGACAAATAGACAGAGAAACAGACAAAACAAATTTTGTGTAACAACAAACAGACAGACAAAACAAATTTTGTTTAACAAAGTATCTAAATGTTCAAATGAACCACTTTTAATTAGTATTTACAACAAAAAAAAAAAAAAAAAATTAAAAATAAAAACCAAGAAGAAGAAAAAAAAACTGTTTAAATTTATTGTTTAAAAATGGCAACAAGATAAAAAAAATAATAAAATTTAATTTAAAAATCAACAAAATTACGCAATGCTTTTAAAATATGTATGTATGTATGTACTTTGAATTTATTTAATCTCTCTTTTTGTGCATATACTACATATAATCGCATTTAAAAACGTTAGCCAACACTTCAATGTTTAAGTAAGTGTATGATAATTTAGAAATCGTAATAAAAAACTTAAAAAAAAATTAAAACGTTAAACTTGGTTTTCCTTGTACAAATATAAATGCTTGGCGCTTTAGAGAAATTCAAAATTAAATCTGGCACTGTTCAAATCAATTTAAAATCATTTCCTTCCTGTTTATGGTTGGTTGTTGCTACCATTGCGCCTATGCTAAAACGTAAACAAAAACACACTAACACAGGCACAAACACATACCTACATACATAAGTGTTAATATTACTGTTCGTTTAGCTTAACTAATGCTGTTTATACGAATACATTTATTATTTCAGTGATAAATAGGAAAATCCCGTTAGAGTCAGTGATAGATAGAGAGAGAGAGAGAGAGAGAACGGAAGTAAAGTGATGCCAATGTTTCAATATAAATTGCAAGCAAATTTAAAGATGTCCTCAAAACACCACCAAAGAATAATTCCTGTATACAGAAATGTAAACAAACCAATGCACACACACACACAAAGAATAACAAACAAGTTTTAAACGTCCTCTCACAGTACAGTTCACTCAGAGAATATCAGCAGAGGTAGTAAGAGAAAATTATTAAGAAAGTGAAGAGGAAGCAGGCTCGTGTATCAAGTGATGCCAAGTTTTAAATATGAATTGTAAATGCAGAAATTGCCCTTGAAGCGGTATTAAATAATAAGTCTAGGTAAACAGAAACATACGTGTTATGAAGCTGAGAGAGAATTAACGCCAGAGTGCAAGGGCACTCGACTTTACAGAACTCGACATGGTGCATGATGCAAAATGCATAGCATGTAGTGAGGAATCGTATTCGCTTTCATCACCAAGAAGAGTGGATTGGCAGAAAATTTATGCAACTAATAATTTTCTTTTGTGGGCGATAAAAAGCCGATGAGAATGCTTGCAACACGACAATCCGCTTGAAAATTTTCTTCAACCTACCCTCCTATCTAGATCTGAATTTGCAATAGTGGGCATGGTCTACAAGGAAAGTAGGGCAAAACTTCCTAAGCAATCTTGCAATATATGTTCACGGATTTTTATGCTGGAACACTATAATTTCACGTTTACTTTGAATATTTTGAGTACTCCTGAGCCAATACTTATTTCAAAGAAATTGGCAGAGTTTGGAGATTCTGATCCATTTTAAGCAGCTCATGGATACGATAAGAACCTTTCTAATCAAACATAGAGCATTACTACGGTATCTTTAATATTTGGATTTGGCCGAGCTTTACATTAAATTTCCTACCACACAGGATCTTTAATAATGATTCGATAGAAAAATCGGCTTCAACTCGTTAGGTAGTCGACTTCCTTGCTTTTTGATGCCTGATCATTACTGCTTTTGCAACTTCTTCTACATACATAATTGGCCATTACAACCCTTCAGTGAGGATTATGGCCTAGCTTTTCACACCACTTATGTTGTGTGCGTTAAATTTTTACATGAATGGCGGGAACTACGGTTTAAAATCGACTCCGATCGACAGATTTTGAGAAACTTTTCATGGCAGTTTTATTTACTCTCAGAGTTTTTGACAGAAATCTGCTGAGGGGAAGTCGCCGAAGAAATATTTATTTTTTCATATTTCGTTTAATGATGTCTGGCCTGGGACTCGAACCCGGGCTTTACGTCTAATAAGCGAACACACTACCTACTAGACTACGACAACTTCTTCTGCATTTAGTTTATCATATTCATGGAGTCATGTCCTCAATTAATCGTCTTTGAAATTTTTTAGCGGAACTAAAACTGAAACCACGTTATTTATAATTACCTCATATGGTTCAGGAAGCTATATTTATAACAAGAATGACATAAATTAAAGACACAAAATATGTGTATAGGATACGCCCTCTGTTCGAAATACCTTACATTGAAATTATCAATTTTAGAATGAAATTTACGAAATTTTCTTTGGAATCCAATTTGGCTCATTTATTAATGCGAATGAATCTTTTTCATCTACTCGTATTACAATGGCACATATGTATAATCGCATTGTTAATCTTAATCTGTTTTAAGGTGAATTTCTCTGTCACACCTTGTATTTGTAGGAGTGTAGATGGTTTTAATTTACCTAAGTATAGTTACTATTGGAATAAATTCCCGGTATTAAAGCTCATTTACATTTAATTCAATTAAATTTGAATTTGAACGTGATCGTGAATGTGAATCTTTTAACGTTTTGCTTTGTTACATGCTAAACAACAATATTAACAATATTAATAATAATAAAATAATTATTTTATTTTGTTTTGTTTTTGTTTTTTTTTATAATTATTATTAAATAATGTTTGTATTTGCACGATTGTATGTATCTCATTATCATAATTCTGGTTGTAATAATCACACAAAAAATTAATCTCAAAACGAAAATGTATGTATGAGAGATACAAAATGAAAAAAATGTAATTAAAAGAAATGAGAAATTAAATTTCTTAAAATAATTAATCATTCATACAGAATAAGCTACTATCCATTACTGCTGCTGACGGACGATACTCGTAGCTGTGTAATCATCACAGTGCGTGCCATTTAAACATTTAACGCGGTAGTCAAGATAAAACAAAAAAAAAAACCGAAACTAATCTCGTGATATTTAGAAATATTTTAATAATATAAACAAATCTTAGCCGTAAACATTAAGGCAAAAGAGAACACAACAAATGAGATAGAAAATCGTAGTAAAATTTTAAATATCGAACACAGTGGAAATAGTAGTTTCAAATTATGTCTGGCTGTTACAGAGCATATGTATGAAATACAGTTCATATTACAATACATATTGCAATATCACATAAAAACTATTGGTCAATTCACACAAGCCGTTGTATCGTTGTATTCGTTGTATTGTTGGAAGAACATACAACAGTGTATGCTTGTTGTTGATAATTTTCATATAAAAATCCAATACACTTATACACATTTTTTCTATATGTTTTTAAATGTTGTATTGGTTTTGGGCTATCAAATTGTTTGAATGCCACGAAATACACAATACAGTATAGCATAGAGCGTTCACAAACAAACAAATGTATTCAATACAACATACACGATACAAAGTTGTGTGAATTGCCCATATGTGTATTTACTATCGTAAAATGTAATTCGGATGTATTGAGCTGCCAACTATTTAGTTTAGTTTGATTTCCTCTTGATATTACATTTTCTGTTCTACATTTCCAGGGTATTTCATAAACATAAAAGAATTTGAAATTTCCTTAATTAATCGTTCATTATTAAAATTACAACAAAAATCTCTGTTGCTAATTACAGCAACTATGATATCATATTTATCTGTTGTAAGTGTAAAAATTAAATATACGGATACATACATATATCGTTAATTAAGATTTAGAAGCTATTAAATGAAGATCGTATTTATCGTATTAGACATTTTCTTTATGGCCTTCAATTAAAGTGTTATTAATTTATTAATAAATTAAAAATAATGATGTAAGTATGAAGTCGCCGTGGTCTAGTAGGTAGTGTGTTAGCTTATTAGACGAAAGGCCCGAGTTCAAATCCCAGGCCAGACATCAAAAACAAAATACAAAAAGTATTTCTTCGGCGACTTCCTCTCAGCAGATTTCTGGCAAAAACTCTGAGAGTAAAAATTGCCATGAAAAGCTTCTCAAAAAATCTGTCGTTCGGAGTCGACTTTAAACTGTAGGTCCCGCCACTCATGTATAAAATTAACGCACACAACATGAGTGGTGTTGAGAAGCTAGGCCGTAATCCTGACGAAGGGTTGTAATGGCCAATTATGTATGTATGTATGATGTAAGTATAGAAAGAATTTCTTAATCAGCTTGAAACATATGTACTATGTACAGTCATTATAATTTTTGTTCATTTTAATTAAAATCTCTTCAACGGAAATTAATTTCTTGACAGCACTCTAGTATTGAAATTCGGATTGTAGATTTATTAGTTGAAGGAAGTATGTATTGTAAAATAAATGGTTAGGTTAGAGGACGTGTACTGGTCAATTAAGACAAGTACAGTACTCGGAGGTCGAATTGACCCATTGGTCAAATGGTTTCTAAAAAAAACTAACCTTCAGCGCTAATATAGCTTATCCATTAATGTATTTTAACTCAAGTAAATTAATCCCATTAATATTAAGCTCTTAGGTCATTTATAATATAGCACTATTACAGCAAGTACAACCAACCAATACATTTGAACAATAGCTGTTGTTTGCCTACAATGATATATGGCAACCCTGTCATTCTAGAACCTTCCATAGTACACCAATTTGGTGACTGAAACAAGTCAATTAAATTAAAGGAAGGTGAGAAAGATATGTTTTGACAGTCTTATTTTTATTAATATAGCAGGAAGTGTTAAAAAGTGATTTTGTATCAATTCCTCTATGGAGGTATACGGGTGAATTCCCAGATTAAGTTGTTATCTTCACTTTTATATTAAAAATATTTTTCTGATAATTTTTTTTTGGATATTCTAAGCATTCCCTAACAATTCTTAAGCATTTTAGTTACAATAATCTCACCGTATATGTATGTATTTCAATAAAGCTTAGAGTAGGTAAACATACCTGAAAATAAACAAGAAAAAATAAAAAAATTAATAAAAAATAATAATAAATTATTAAAAAAAATATGTAATTATTCACTGAGTTCTCATCAATAAAGCTTTTACAAATGTCTTCATAGATTGGCAAATATATTGGGTAAATAACGTTACACAATATCGACTTTATTCGGTTTACTGGAAGGTCATTAGAGTCATTGTGACACTTTTTGGAAGCATTCTAATAAACAAACACTCTTTGTTACCCTTTCCCAGCGGCATGATCATGCAGGCAGTGATGTAGTGAATAATGTAGTCGCTAGACGACTAGCTAGGTTAGATACTAAACTGTCAAAGCGTTATCCCACCGTTTTCATTGAAAATTCAAGTTGAGTGCTTACGATAGCACAAGCCAGATGGATGAGCTATAGCAAGGCAGATTTAGTCCTATTATAATCACAAAATCCCATTTACTTTTACCAGTATTTACAGAGACCGCAGACGCACGATATGTTAATGTGATTACTGCTCCTGCAGGTGTTATTGGGAAAAGATTAGGTCTTAAGATTTTTACAGTAGCTGCAATGAAGTGGCAAAAAAGGAGACTAAGGAGCCCTCCTCACTGAATTGGCTTATTTGGCTGTGTGATTCATCAGAACCTCAAAATAATTTGATTGTTATTGTGGCCATTTGTCCTAAGCCCCAGCAATGTCTGTCTACCACCTCTATAGATTATGATCTTTGGGTTGAATATTACCCAGCATTGGTGATTGGAAGTCGCCGTAGTCTAGTAGATAGTGTGTTCGCTTATTAGATGTAAAGTCCGGGTTCGAGCCCCAGGCCAGACATCAAAACGAAATATGAAAAAAAAATTTTTTTCGGCGACTTCCTGTCAGCAGATTTCTGCCAAAAACTCTGACAGTAAAAAAAAACCTGCCTTGAAAAAGTTTCTCAAAAAAATCTGTCGTTCGGAGCCGACGTTAAACTGTAGGTCCCGCCACTCAAGTATAAAATGAAGGCACACAATATGAGTGGTGCGAGAAGCTAGGCCGTAATCCTGACTGAAGGGTTGTAATGGGCCCTGCCATTTAGTGTTTTCATTGTGCATAAATGATTCTTAGGAACATGCACTTGGAATTGGACGGTCTTGAGTATTTCGACAGCACAATACTACCATATAGAAGGTTCGTTTTTCTAAGTACTACTCCTTTACCAAGTGCCTTTCTGTATTTCGAAATTAAAATAACTCCTGCTAAACCATTTTAGGTTTACATCACTGTCTACGTGTGTATGATGATAATTTTGTTTACATTTTAATTAATGCTCCTAACTCTCTCTTTCTATCTCTCTATCTCTCTCCAATCTCTTATGGATTAGAAAACATTGTTTAAATTTATTAAACTATAATATAACATTAAGATTTATGTGGATTTGGTAATAAAACGTAAAATGCCAATAAATCAATGATTTTTATTAAGACAATTAATTAATGTTTTTAAAAAATAAAATTAAAAATTATAAAAACGTATTAAATTTATAAGTGGATTCACACTTAATAGTTTAAGAGGGGATAAGGAAAAAAAGTAATGAAAATGTAATCATTCCATAATAATTTGTTAGACAATAATTATCTGACAGACAGACTGACTGACAGATAGATAATATACACTTTGTGCTACATTATGAAGATTTTATAACAAAATCATCGAAATTATTTAAATAATAATATCGTATACACATCATTATTATTATTATTATTGCAATAGTAGTTTATAATTTTGTTTTCTTTTGTTTTTAAGCCAATAAATTAAATAAAATGAACTTCAGACTGAAGTGAACAATAACTTGATATTGGCAATCAAATGTATCCTCTTTTCAATTGTTTTTTTGGGCTTTTTAATATTCTAAAGCAAATTCCCATATGACTTTGATAATAAACTTATTGTTGTTATTGTTGTTATTGTATTATTTGATTAAAAAATTTGTATAAAAAAAAGTTTTTGTAAACCTTCATTGAGTGTTGTAAAGTGTGTTTGAGCGAGTGTGCGTGTGTTGTGACATTGTCATGATGACAGCCGTAACGTCAATGTTTGCCAATATTGAAAATAAAAATGGCTAAACGTGTCAAAAACACATGCAACACTAAAGCTACACTTCCAGAATTTTACAAAAAGAAAAAAATTGAAAGAAAAAAATCACGGAATTAAGTAAGTAAATATGACAGTAAAAACTGTCACATAAATATGTTTGCTATTAAAAATAAAAACATTTTAAAATCGTAATAAAATATGACAGTTAATTTACTTAAGGCAGTTACTCACTGTAATATTGTCTTAAGTTGCTAAAAATGATTTTACGCGATGACACTGTCAAGTCAATAAATTGTTGTTTTTTATGTGCCTACATTTATCTTTAATTTTCAAATTTTTTAAAGCAATGACAGTAGGTGAATGGTTAAGTGTAGATGCCTCGAAAGCCGAGAGGTTAGTACACTTTTGCTACACACTGTTTTTTCATTTCCCCTTACACTAGAATAATCTTAAGCTTCTAGTGAAGTTATCTATCCTAGGCATATCAGTAAGATTATCTTCATTTTATAACAGCCCTGTCTTCCTCCTATGGCATAACGCAGGCCATTTAACCAATAGGTTGAGGACAGTCCTCTTCTAATCTTCGTCGCTATAGATCCTGCAAAAAGATCATTGGCCTTATACCTATTGCTACTGCGCGCAGAGAACTTCGATGGTTGTACTATATCTGCCTAATTCATTGCATTTCCAGTTTCCCAAAAGGTCATTATGCCTCTAGGCTGTACTGTCATCTCTTTGAGAGCCTCATACATACATACATAATTGCCCATTACAACCCTTCAATCAGGATTACGGCCTAGCTTCTCACACCACTCATGCTGTGTGTCTTACTTTTTTATACTTGAGTAGCGCTGCCTACAGTTTAACGTCGACTCCGAACGACAGATTTTGAGAAACATTTTCATGGCAGGTTTTTATTTACTCTCAGAATTTTTGCCAGAAATCTGCTGAGAGGAAGTCGCCGAAGAAATGTGGTTTTTTTCATATTTCGTTTTGATGTCTGGCCTGGAGCTCGAACCCGGGGGCTTTACATCTAATAAGCGAACACACTACCTACTAGACTACGACGACTACTTTGAGAGCATCATGGAAACCGTAACTCGTCGAAGAAGTCATTCCACTAGAACCCAGGGCCCAAGCAGCTTTCTCCAGGTTACCGAAAAGTATGGTAATGCCTTTATAACTTTATCGAATGTCCTATTCCTGTCGAATCTGAAAATATGCTTTCGTTTACAACCACCTCCAGTTTCGAATCGTTCGTTCACAAGGTGTGATACACCATTTTCAATAAGAAATATCCCGAGAAGTCAAGGTAGGTATTACATTAGATGATTAGTCGCCATAGTCTAGTAGGTAGTGTGTTCCCTTATTAGACGTAAAACCCGGGTTCGAGCCCCAGGCCAGATATCAAAATGAAATATGAAAAAAAATATTACTTCGGCGACTTCCTCTCAGCAGATTTCTGGCAAAAACACTGAGAGTAAATAAAAATTGCCATGAAAAGTTTCTCAAAAATCTGTCGTTCGGAGTCGACGTTAAACTGTAGTATAAAATTAAGGCACACAAAATGAGTGATGTGAGAAGCTAGGCCGTAATCCTTACTGAAGGGTTGTTATGGGCAATTATGTATGTATGTATGTATTTATGATTAGAGAATTCTAATTTCAAAATTCATTATTTTATGATAAACAATATTAAGTTTTATAATTAATTTATTTATTTATTTATTAGTTACGAAATAAAAACTTAATGCATCAATTTCGAACTGATGAACTCATTAACTGCTGACACTCAATGGAAGAGTGAAGAAGATAGAGATTGATTAGGGCTCATTAACTTATTAATGTTTGTGTAATAAATTTAACAGAAGCGTTTGTAAAACAATTTTATTGGCTCAAGATTTGAGAACAAGAAAAAAAAAATTAAAAATAAATTGCAATAATTTATAAATTTTTTTTCTTTCCCGTTTTTTTGTTAACAAATTATCGTATAAACAATCAATAAATCAATTTGAAGAAAACAAGCTATTAAAATTTAAAAAATAAAAATATTTGCAATTATAATTAAAAAAAATACAACAACAACAGTAAAATAAGAGGAAAGAAAACAGAACAGAATAAAAATCTGTTTCATTTTCAAAAGGTAGAATAAAAAATTTTAATTAAATCTGGGCTGTTGAACTCAATATGTACTCCAATAATGGTTGTTAATGGCTTTGATACTCAAACTCACCTTAAGTGGATAATGCAGTTGCAGTGCCTTAACCTATAAATCAATAACTCCTACAAAAAAAAAGAAAGGTAATGAACTTTATAATAAGTTCCGATATTTTTCAATTCAACTTATGGCAGCAGTTCAATTCAACTGTAAGTGTGTAAGTGTGTGTGTTACAATTTTAAAATTTAAATAATTTTAATTAAATTTTTTCTTGTTGTTGTTACAAAATAACAATCTAACACACAGTATTTCCTAATGAGAAATTAATTTAAGGCAAAACGTGTTGCAATTATTGTACTTTAAATGGCTGGTCGACATCATATAAACCTGACACCTTAGCATATAAGGGGCCCATAAGCAAATCACAAAACAATGTATTGCTAAGTTATTAAAAAAAAACAACAACAACAATATAAAAAAACGTATATAAAAATAGCGTGTTAACATTCAACAATAAATACAGAAAAAAAAACAAAAAATACGGGTTAAGAATTCAAAATAGAACTCTATCAATTCGTAAATGTTAGGTTAGGTTAAATTAGCTGAGTAGACGACTACCTTCACTAGGTGTGCATTAATTTTATTTTTTTTAAATCGTGCCTCGTGTACTCTTCAGCCAGCGATTAGGCACAGTTGTATTGTTTTCTATAATTTGTCGAGTTCCCTCATTTTGTTAAAAGTTTGTACATTGCCTAACAAGCATTTCGTTGTAATTCGCAAAAAAAAAAAATAATCGCCGTGAAGGTACCTGCTGAAATGCGGTGAAGAGCATTTAATGCGGAGTTGTAAACAGCAAACTGCTCTTTTGAAGCCAGCCAAAGATCTAGCAATAGAGTCCGGTGACTACTGAAGCTTTATGCGCACAATAGCATCAATAATAACACAAGAAAAATAAGCATTTTACAAACATTAATCCTATCTTTAGCAAATAGTAGGTCAGGTCAGGTCGGAGTGGTAGTTCTTATCTCACAAAGCTCACTTGAGCACGCATAGCGGCCTGACCAAGTTCCACCAAAATTAGGGAAGAGGAAGAAGTTGGTCAGCGCAAGGGCTGTACATCAAAAGCACGACTACCCTACACTGGAAAAACAGCCAGAAAGTTTGATGAACGAAGCTATATCCTTGATATCAATAGATGATAGCTCCGTCAAGCTGACAAGAAATGGCACTGACAAAGAAAGTGGATAACAGTCTCCTCTTCCTCAGCGGATCTGCATTCACGGTAGAAGTCGTTAAATGCAGTGCGCAAGGGCTGCACATCAAAAGCACGACTACCCTACACTGGAAAACCAGCCAGAAAGTTTGTGAACGAAACTATATCCCTGATATCAATAGATAATAGCGCCGTCAAGCGGACAAGAAATGGGGAGCCAAATAACCTATGTATGTATATCTACACCTAGCAAGAGACGGGCACTGACAAAGAAAGTGAATAACAGTCTCCTCTTCCTCAGCGGATCTGCATTCACGACAGAAGTCGTTAAATGGGAGCCTTATTCTTTCCGCGTGTCTACCCACAACGCAATGACCTGTAAGCATGGCCACCGTGGTTGAGATGACGTCACGACCAAGACCAAGTAATTAGCAAATAGTAACACACTGGAAAATTATTCTCCTTTACATCTGATCTACGTACTCGTACTCTTTGTACGGACATAGCGGAACCCTTTCTAGCTTAGATTTACATATGTACAACAATACATATGTACAACAATAATTCAATAAAATAGCCCATCAATGGCTATTGCGAATCCAATTTCTTGATTTCCATGAATGACTGAATATTATCTAGCACGTGGTCTGTACAGATTGAAGCTCAGCATATCGTTACAACAACCGAATGCAATTATATGTGGATCGATGGTTATCAAGGCATATAATTTAAGGATCTCCGACCTTCAGACTTAAAAAGTTTTTTTTCTAGGCAATTACTCTCGGAAGCAGGGAGAATATAAACACTTTCCATCTTTCTTTTGTCAATCTGAGGTCTGATACCGAATCTTTCATGTATTAAGCCAATACACTGCACGCTACATAACGTCTTGGTCTTCATTAATTACACGAAAATGTTTTGAAACGGAAACACGTGCACAGTGTAGCTTGCACGATTAATAAAGCCAAACGTGTGCCTAATTTACATATCAAAAGAATCCCGAACTTGTAAGATCCTATTTATATTTTATTTCAAATTTAATTTCAAATTCATATACAAAATGTATTTGTTATAACCGTCCTATATGGTCACCTTATTTTTTTTAATTTAAATAAGGCTTTGCAAGGTTTTTTTCAACACACTTACAAACAAAAAGGCTTGAAGGTTAAATTGATTGTGCTTTTAAGTTTGACCAAACAAGGGTCAACGGAAATTTACAAAACAAAACCAGAAAAACAACTCAATTTTGTAATTGTTAAACTTAAGGGCAAAACTAAAACCAAAATTAGAAAAAAAAAAACTAGAAAAAGATGAAAAAAATTCAAATAAAAATAGAAAATTTGTTCATATGACTTCAAATGTATTATAATAATGCCATGAAATTGCGTGTAAATTACAAGTTTGTATGATTTTAAGGAATCTTACAAAAAGAAAAGAAAGAAAAAACTCAAGAATATAATAAATTAAACGCTTATTTGTTGTTGTTGTTGTTTTTTATTATTATTATTATTTGTTAAATGGCCTTCTAGTTTTAAATATTCAAAATAATATTATGTATGGCGACACACTAACCCATTTCTTTATACTCGTACTACAACATAATTGTAAATGTACACACACACACACACTTGCCCACTTGCCCACATGCCCATTATCGTACACGGTTGTATTTATTTTTACTCATATCCGATCAATTAATATTTCATTAACGTAGGCATTAACAGTATATACCGTTGGTCTCATGTAGAAAGGCCCTAACTCACACTTTTTTCGAAAATGATTTTTTTTGTGATTCCAATGCATTTAACACAAATAAACATGGGAATCACAAAAAAATCAATTTCGAAAAAAATGTGAGTTAGGGCCTTTCTACATGAGACCAACGATACATACATACGTGTAATACTGGCTGACATCTTGATTAAATACAATGTCTTGTTGCTGTTGTTGTTATTATTTTAACAGAAATTAAAAGAATAATTATTAAATAGAGGAAGAAGAAGATGAAAAAACAAATTAGTTTTAAATTATTATTAAACGTGTTGTTCTTGTTGTTGTTATTGTATTAACGGATAATCAAATCAGCAAGATCAAATATTTTCCATTACAACAATTAAATTAATCATATAACTTCGCAGAGACACACACACACAGGGAGAGAGAGAAAAATAGAGGATTTGTTTATTACGGAGAGCGATTGTCTGAGTATTTTCTGCGGTTTAGTTTAGTTTCGTTTTTTTTTTTTTTTTTTTTTGGAGAGATCACGTTTTTCTCTTGTTATTAGCCGCGGTTATTTTTGTTGTTTTTATCATATTGCCATTGCTGTGTATGTATATATTTCATTATTTTCCGTAGTTTTTTTTATTTTTTTGTGGAATTAAATACAATTTTTCCAAATTAATTCATTTTTGTAATCAGTTTTTAAAGACTGATAAAATTGTATGGAAAATCGGAAAATCTTCTTAAATTCTTAATCCAAGTAGTACAACATGTTCAGTTATTGTGCAAAAGAGAGTGGTAGAGTAGTATAGTGTAAACTTATGTGTAATGATATCTACCACCCAAGCTCAAGACTCGTAAGAGTTTAACTAAAGAATTCGACTGTGTGGGCCATCTGACTCAACTAGGGAAAGTAGGAAAAAAAAGGGAATTAACGCAATAATCCGATAGATAATCGTGCGAGGAGTAGGAGAGCTTCAAGCCGTTGATAAGATCAAAACTTTTTTGCGGAGTGAGAAGATATATTCCGGCAGAAGAGAGATTAGAGGCAGAGACTTGTTCTTAAACTTTTGTTGGGTAATTACAACTAAAAGATATTTGAATCATAACATATTGAGCCATAGTCAAGGACTATGCTCAGAAAAATGCATGAAATCTTTAGTTGAATCGATAGTGCGGTCCATATAATTTAATGTTTGAAGATAATTTCATGCAAATGTTGACCGCGACTGCGCCTCAAATGGTCCATCCGCTTAGTTCAATTTTGGCATACTCTTTCCAACATTTCGGCCGGTATCTCACGAATAAATGCTTCAATGTTGTCTTCCAATGCGTCAATTGAAGCGGGCTTGTCTGTATAGACATGAGCTCTAACATAGCCCCACAAAAAATAGTCTAAAGGCGTTAATCGCACGATCTAGGCGGCCAATTGACCGGTCCCGAACGTGAAATAAAATGTTCACCGAGCTCGCCTCTCAATAAGTCCATTGTTACGCGTGTTGTGTGGCATGTAGCACCGTCTTGTTGAAACTACATGTCATGCAAGTCAAGCTCTTGCATTTTGGGCAAAAAAGTTGGATATCATCTCACGGTAGCGCTCACCATTCACAGTTACGTTACGATTCGCAGCATATTTGAAGAAATACGGTCCAATGATGCCACCAGCCCATAAACCGCACCAAACTGTTACTTTTTCTGGATGCATTGGTAGCTTTTGCAATGCTTCTGGCTGATCTTCACTCCAAAAGCGACAATTCTGCTTACTTACGTATCCATTGAGCCAAAAAGAGCTTCGTCGCTGAACACAATTTTTCGATAAATAAGTGGATCTTCGGCCAACTTTCCAAGAGCCCATTCACCAAAAATGCAAGCGTTGTACGTTTGTAAGACGATTCATGGTTAAATTATAGACCAAACTGAAGATGTTTGACAGTGAAACAAAACACGAAACGTGCGTGAGCTGTTGAAACCAGTGTTGCCAAAAAGATAATAGCTAAAAAATCACAAGTTAAATATTTTGTTTCATAAGAAAAACAAAATTTTTTAATTAATTTTATATGACTTATGATTGTATATATCAATTATTATTATTTTTATTTTTTTTTTATAAGTTTTTATTTGTTTTATAATATTATTTATAAAATTATTACGTTGTATCAAATATTTATGAAATTAATCTACAATTTCTTTAGAAATTTCCTAGAATTTTATAAATAAAATTATTTAACAGTTCAGAGACCTGTTTGTCAGTTATTTTTTTTTTTCTATTTTTATTGTATTTTTTTAACTAAAGATCATTATTAACATTATTACTTGCAATTTTATTTTATATTTTTTGTTTTTTATTTATTTTTTCTACAACAAAATCTCATTAGTTAAGGTATGTGATGATAAATATTCTTGCCATTGTATTGTATGTATTGTCACACACAATAATGTTTTATTCACATTCCCAAATGAGTTGGCAATTCCATAAGTAGTAGTGCCGTTATATGTTCACAAAACAAGTGTTGGTAACAAAGTAATTGGTTTATTTGTTGCCCGGCCACACATCAAATATTGTATCAAACTCACGTTAGTAAATAATATTCAAACAAATAAGCCGCGGTGAGTTTGAAGAATATCAAAATACTTTTGATTTTGACTACCAGCATTGCATAAATCATATGTTCTCTTCTTCTTCACAACAACTATACCATGTAGTTTGAAGGTACAAATTTACAAATTTGAACAAATTTGATGTGTCGCCGTGCGCCATAAAAAATTTCAATTTTTTTTTTTTTTGGTTTTGTAACACAGTGTAATTATTGCGGCATAATTTTTTATTTGTTTTTATATTTATGCAAAATAAATAATATCAGTTACTTAAAATCTTTTGTAGACAATAACATTTGAAAAAAAAAATTACTTCAAATCAATGCCAACCTCAAAAGACTCACCACCGTCGGCCATCGTCATCATAAATGAAATTTTATTGTTTAAAAACTTTTGTTTTGAGTTATTCAATATTTTTATAATAATTATTGTTGTTGTTGTATGGTATTAATGGTCAATTATTATTGTTGTTGTTTACAATATTTATAAAAATAAAATGTATTATTTGGCTGCAGCATTTATTTCAAATAGGCTGTCTGTTACGGTTTTGAAAAAAAGTTTTGAAATTTCCTTTATAATTTCCGTTGAATTTTGTTTATATTTTTATTTAATTTATTTTTTTTATTTTTTTGAATTTGTCTGGAAATAAATAAATATGAGCTCCACTTTGTCGCGTGCTGGAGCTGATTTATATGATAATTGTTGATTTATTTCAATTACAATACAATTTGAAATTAACTGTTATAACCGGAATGATTAAGTCAATGTGCAATTTTTTATGGCGCAACCTTTTTTAGGAGTATGCACGAAAAAATTTGGCTATACTGCTGGTCTTATATCATCGTTACCTGTTGAGATATTGTAGTCACTGTAGTCTAGTAGGTAGTGTGTTCGCTTATTAGACGTAAAGCCCGTGTTCGAGCCCCAGGCCAGACATCAAAACGAAATATAAAAAAGAAAATATTTCTTTGGCGACTTCCTCTCAGCAGATTTCTGGCAAAAACTCTGAGAGTAAATAAACCTGTTCGGAGTCGAAGTTAAACTGTAGGTCCTGCCACGCAAATATAAAAACTAAGGCACACAGCGTGAGTGGTGTGAGAAGCTAGGCCGTAATCCCGACTGAAGGCCTGTAATGGCCAAATATGTATGTATGTACGTGTATGTTGAGATATCACATAAAGCGATAACTTAAAGCTAACTAACAATTCCCGATTAACCGGTCTTAACAATCAGCATCCTGGCTTCGCATTTAAAGCATATATCCTTAAGAACTATGCTTGAAAAACAGCCGATAGCTCCGTTAGACTGTAGAGAAATAAGAGAAGTCTGTGTCGAACCAGAAACGGACGTTGTGGATAATATTTTCTTCTTCTTCCACAGATACACATTATCAGTAGGAGTCCTTTGGCATCCATGAGAATAGATACAGTAACAAAAATGACCCTAAAATTCAATTTAAGTTATAGATAGATACGCTTTCTACACAATTTAGGTCAGGTGAGGGTGATATCCTTAAGACCAGGAACTCATATAAGAGTTACTCTACACCCCCTAGCAAAGAAATCGCAACATACACGAGCCGAATATGATCTGGTTTACACCAGAAAAAGATGCAATTGTAGCTTAGCTGCCAGAGAAATTAGAAAGTTGACGATGCCCTGTTTAGGATGAATATGTCTTGTCTTAAATACTCAACAGTAATCAGAGAGACAGCGATCTACCCTATCTGTGAAAATTCCATAGCGTACCTTATTCAGAAATTTTGAATCGCCCGTGTGTGCGGAAAAGTGATCGCAAACTACCTCAACAGGATCGGTTGCTGCAAACAATACAGAGGCGGTTTCTTTGTCTGTCATTTAAAAAAAAACAAAATTTGTCTCTTTCTTTATGCTTTTGTTTCAATTACGAAAAACCCCCAAATTTATCAAAAAACAAAAAAAAAATAAACAAAATAAGCAAAAATAAACACTCGGAGTAAAAGACAAAAAAAAATTTTTTGCTTTAAAAGAAAAAGTGCTAAAACCGATGCGCCACCAACAACACCAAACTTGAACTTCAAAAATAGGTGATTTTTGTATGTATGTTTTTATTTTGTTTAAAACATTAAAAAACAAAACAAAACAAAAAAACGAATCTTATATATAAAAATGAATGTGTGTTTGATTGTATGTTTGTATGTTTGTATGTTTGAAGTTTATAGACGATTAAACGGCTGAACCGATTTTCTTGAAATTTTCACAGTATCTTCCTGTATGTCTGGAAGGAGTTATAGGCTACTTTTTATGTTGATATTCCAAATGAGCGAGGGGCCATGCCCACGCATGCTACATACTACATACTTAATATTTAATTGCATTTGAAATATATTACTCATACGCATAGTAGTTACCCCTACAAGTATGCTATCTGTGATTCTTGATGAATAAAACCAAAGAAAATAAAGTGTAAAGAACGACTCGGGGGAAAGATAGAAGGGAAAGAAAAAAATTTTTTAACCAACATTTGTGAAAAAATTCACCAAATAACAAAAATTTGTATTAAATGCATTGAAATCACAAAAAAAAACAATTTCGAAAAAAATGTGAGTTAGAGCCTTTCTACATGAGACCAACGATATACAAAAATGAATGTTAGTTTGTATGTACACCTCAAGCACGGAAGAATAGAGCATTACGGGCAACGAGCATTGTGACTGGAAAATCTTCGAGTACATGCCGCTGAGACCCGTTGGTATGAATTACTGGAACAACGAGAAGTGAGGTTAGAAACTGATCGAATGCGTACTACTCAGGTCCGTTTGTCAGAATCATCTGGACAACGGGAAACAAAATCATTCAAAACTAATTGGATTAATTTGTGTAACGTCTTTCCTTCAAATTTATTTTAGATGGTGGCGCAGGAACGCGCGCAGGGTACAGCTAGTTAAAAATAAACAAAAACAAATAAAAGAAAAAAAAATAGGTGCGTTACTATTTAATTTTTTTCCCCCAACTCATACAACCACATTACTTAAACGCAATTTGTAAAGTAAACAAACAATTTTTCTTTTACAACGACAGACAAAAAATCAGCAAAAGAGCGGGAGAGAGTGAGAGATCAAAACAACTGTACATATGGGAAACAAACAAACAAACCAATTCATTCCGTTGTTTATTGTGGTGGCAAATTAAGGTGGCAGTGTTGCTGTTGCTGATCATGCAGATGATTTTGCTTTTTTTTTTTTTGGAATTTTCAATTTTACACTGTCATTTACAAGCATTTCCCAGTTTTAATATGGAAAATGGTTTCCAGCTAAGCGTATGACAAATATGACTCTACATTTTCCGGTAATGGTTGCGTGTTAGATAAAAAAACAAAAACAAAAAAACTACCGTTACGCCTTTCTTTTCAGTTTTTGCAATAGAAATTGAAAATTGATTTGATTGTCTAACATTGTTTATAATAAATTATTATATTTGTTACTGTTGTTGTTGTTGTTGTTATTGACAAAATAATTGTATTACGAATAATGATGACTGTCTATTAGAGAAGTTTAAAAATTAATTTAATTATATTATTAAAAGACTATGTGATTAAATTAATGAATGTATGTATTAACGGATAAAGATCATTTAATTTATTGTAAAATCTCAAATGGTGTGACAGTTGATCATAAGATTTAACGTAACATAAGATTCCATTTGATCTCCTCATCTACTTCTGATCTGCTTTCCGAATATCAAATGAAATTGAGATTTATAGGACTTCTACATCAGAGGAATGCAATGAGTTTATTAGCCGTATGGTATTTAAAATGTTGTAGTCGCCGTAGTCGAGTAGGTAGTGTGTTCGCTTATTAGACGTAAAGCCCGGGTTCGAGCCCCAGGCCAGACATCAAAACGAAGTATAGAAAAAACAAAATAATTCTTCGGCGACTTCCTCTCAGCAGATTTCTGTCAAAAACTCTGAGAGTAAATGAAATTGCCATGAAAAATGTTTCTTAAAAATCTGTCGTTCGGAGTCGACGTTAAACTGTAGGTCGCGCCAATCAAGTATAAAATTAAGGCACACAACATGAGTGGTGTGAAAAGCTAGGCCGTAATCCTGACTAAAGGGTTGTAATGGCCAATTGTGTATATATGTATGTATGTATTTAAAGTGTTTTGAATTGCCCATTCAAATCTAAATTCAAAATAATCCATAATGAGCCGTAAGATAGGCCCCATTGTTGATCCTCAAATTCAGATAATCCTCTATATTTCCTATCACAGAAGCCATATGTTCTAAAGAGTATGCATTACTATGCTTCTCAGGTCTAATCGAGTCATATAACATGCCTATGATTTTGGGGTTCCAATTTGGGGCACTAGGGCTGGCCCTACGCAAGGCTATCGCAGAGCATTTTCTAAAGTAGGGCACAGGAATATTCTTTCAAACGTGAAAATTGAAGCCCCTGTTAGACTAAATTCTCATTCCTCCAATCTACTAGCCCTAAAGGTCCAACAGGAAATGGATTTGGGTGAAGGAGCAGCGTACTTGGAAGAATAAATAATGGACGATTTTTTCTTCTAAGACCCAGCGAGCTTAACGAGCGACTGATAAATCATTTTCCTAAAAGTATTTGTGGTGCCTGGCGAGTGATATAGATGTGAGATAGAGATTTCGGGTCGAATATATTTTTTTTACATAAAGATTGAATACCGCCCAAGGGAAGATTCTTAGGTGATTACAATTCTCAGTTTGTGAGATTACGCTGCCTAAAGAACGTACATTTACTCACATGTTTATTTTCATTTTCTTTTAATTCCCCTCTTTACTTTTTCCAATTTTCTTTGTTTTTCTATCGAAGGAAATCGGCCTCTAACTCAACTTTCTGTGAACTTATTAAGAATATCGGACGAAATCTGGAAATAATCTCTTTATTTAATTTAATTGATCCTACAAGCATTTCAATTGAATGGCCCACGTTCGATGGAAGTTTTTTTCACAATACCTAGAATTATGACCGCCACTGTAGATCACATTGAATGTAAATTATTTAGTTTTTGATTTATGTTTTTAAAAAAGCAATAAATTTTTTTAAATCTCTTCGTTTGCGTATGTTTTTTTTCTCGTTTTTAGTAATTCATTCAACAATAGAATAGAAATCGAGAAGAAAAAAAATGTTCTCTTACCGGAAAGACAACTTCTTAAGGGGACATCACTGACGTCTAACAAAAATTATGATTTTTTTTTTTTAAAAATTTTTATCAATAAAATCTTGATTAAATTTAAATGTCAAAAGCAAACTGATTTGGATTTTAATTGGGGGTGATCTACAAACGATTTTATTAAAATACATACGTCATAACAGAAGTGACATTTAGACCGAGGCGGTGAGTCTTTGAAACTTTTTTTTTTGTTCTTATATTTTTGAGCAATTAAAAAATGTTTTTTTTTTCTTTTATGGATTTTGGGTTATTTAAACAATTATTTTTACAATGAATTTCTTTTAAAAAATTTTTATTCGTTCTTTTTTGGGTTAAATTTTAAAGTGTTAATAATTCAAAATAATATTGAATATTCATGAGATTTTTTTTTTTTTTTGACAATTTTAACATAAACGTGTTCATGGTAATGTGTTCTAATGCTAATGGTACCACCATGGTAATTTGAAAGCAAGACTCAAAATGGGGCCAAATGTTAATGACAATAAGCTGTTGTTCACTTCAGCTATTTAATTAAACTGTAGTCATTCACTAATCCAAAATAAAAAAATATTTTTTAAATATGTACAAATACTTTTAGTATCCGTGCGTTAGAGGTTTCAGAAGAGGTTACCGCAATGCTATAGAAGAGTAACAAACAAAATATTTCGTCTTATTAACATACATACATAATTGGCCGTTACAACCCTTTGGTCAGGATTACGGCCTAGCTTCTCACACCACTCATGTTTTGTGCCTTAATTTAATACTTGAGTGGCGGGACCTACCGTTTAACGTCGACTCCGAACGACAGATTTTGAGAAACTTTTTCTCGTGGCAGGTTTATTTACTCTCAGAGTTTTTGCCAGAAATCTGCTGAGAGGAAGTCGCCGAAGATATATTTTTTTCGATTTGATGTCTGGCCTGGGGCTCGAACCCGGGCTTTACGTCTAATAAGCGAACACACTACCCACTAGACTACGGCGACTACTACGTCTCATTAAGTTAAAGACATATTTATCTAGTGGTTTAAATATCTATCATCTGAAGTGTAATTTATATCATGAAAGATGATCACTGACATATAAATAAAGGACGGCTTTTTGATTAGTCGAAAATGTATGGTAAATGTTCTCTACGAAACATGTTGCAAAACATGAAACGCATTGCGGAAAAAGCTACAACTATTACAAGCTCTAATAAACCCTTACTTGTTTTGGCCTAATGGAATCTGCAATGAAAACCTATAGACAAGCAAGGACCAACATTTTATAACTGTATATAATTTGAAACAGATTTCTCTCTCTTCCTGGACACGTGTCTGACTTAACATATATTTCTCAATAATTTGTATGCAACTTTAGTATTTTTTCTCATTATTTTAAGAAAGCATTTCTTTTTTAAAGTTGGCATAATAAGATTGTCTTTATCTATCATGGTCTGTCCAAGCTTCAAAAGAAAATCTATTAGAAAGTAAAAGTAAAAGTAAAAAAAATCAAACACAAGTATAATAAATTCAATTCATAGCCTAAATTTCGTTAAGTGCATTCACTATGAACGCACATAGTGTGTGTGAAACACATGCATAGGTTTTGTTTACATAAAAACAATAACAATTCCTTGCAAAGTCAATATGGCAACTAAGCTCAGCATTAAAACGAAAAAAGTGAGAAATATCCTTAATGTAATGTAACAACAAGAGAGTAATTAAAACGGTTGTTTTCTTTTAGGCAAGTGATGCCACTGATAAAATTCTTTAAGGAAAAAATACGTTTTTTTTTTCTTCTCTCTGTTCCTAAATGAAGATGAAACAGGTTATAAATGTGATATAAATAAAGTTTCTGAAAGCATTTCTTTATATTGAATTTAAGCGTTAATTAATGACTACAACAAAGTGGACGTCAAGTCAAAGTAACAGGTTAAACATAAAATGAATATGTTAAATAGTGTTAAATAGATAAATAAGAAACAAATGAAAAGAAAGAAAGTTTAAATAGACGTAGAAAAAAAAACCAATCAAATCAAATACCAATTCTTCGCACAATCACTATAAAATTGAGATGAAATTGTTAAAGACGTTTTAAAGTCTAAAATACAAGCTAAACACGTTTTTTTTCTGCTTAATTTCACTTTTTCTTGCTTGAGTTTTTTGTGTACGTTGGTTGGTATTTGATGGCGTTAAAATAAAAATAAAATAATGCACATACGCGGTCTAGGTTGTTATTTTTGGTTTTAAAATGAAAAAATAAAATTAAACTCGCTTTGTACACGTTTTTACAGAGATTTTATTTTAACAAATTTCAGCTTGGCATTATATAATGCCAAATAAATTGAAAGAGATTGAAAAGCAAATCAAAAAAACAATTTTTTTGTTTTTTTTTTTTTGATTTTTTTCTTTTTTTTTTATTAAAAAAAAAACAATCTAAAACTGTGTTTAAATCGGTTTTTATCTACAAAATATTTGTAAATATTTGAAGCAATTTTTTTTTTGTTGACTTTTGTTGTTTATTTTTTTAAGCGTTTTTTGTTGTAAAAAAATGTGTGTAAAACGAGTTTTAAAAATGTATTTGAAATTTTTAATTCAATAGACTACAACAAAAATGTTAACTATCCAAAAATACAACAACCAAACAAAAAAAAAACCAAAATCAAAATCTTTTCAAACAAGTTTTTAAACGCAGCTTAAAAATAAGACACCACCACACTTAATTTTAGACGCGAGAGAGATAGAAAAAAAACGCTTATTTGGTAATGCAATTTTGTTCAATTTTTGTGTTTTAATAGCGGGCATGTAATTTTAAAAATAAATTGGAAAAATTGTATCTAAAAATAGAATTTAAAAATCTGGTTTAATAGGAGACAAAATTAAAAAAAAAAATAAAAAATATAACGGTTTAAAATTAAAAGTGAACGTAAGTAAAAAAAAATTTAAAAAGAAAAAAATACCAAAATTTAATTTGAAACCATTCGAAACCAATTGCAATTCAAAGATAATGAACGTTAAGCAACAAAAATAAAAATAAAAATAAAAAAATAATTAAAAACGAGGAACTGAATACTCATGGAGAAAATAAAAACGCTTATTTGGCGCCATGTAACTTTACAAATAAAAAACTAAAAATAGAATTTAAAAAAAAAATCTAGTTTAATACGAAAGTAAATACTACAGTTTTAGTGTGAAATTTAAAGTCAATAATTAATTAAAAATGCCACAGTGAAAATTAATAATCCAACAGAGGCCTCCGAACTTTGACAGTCGATAACGGCCATCTTGTTGCAGCTGCAACTGTCAAATTACTTATCATTTACTCGGTTTAGTTTTCGAAATCACCATGGACGCCCCTAGGCCATAACATGTATTCGCTGACATAACTCTGGAGTAGTTGGCAGGGGCCCAGTATACACAAATATTTTTTAAGTGAGTATAGCTTAAGCATAGCTCGCTTCAATGCTTTTGAACGTTTTGTTTAGTACGGCTAATGTATCGTATATTTACTATATTCTAGGATGTGTATGCTTTTTTGATGTTATGGCTTTTAATAAGATCACCTCGGCCTAAACAAATTGTTTTGATACTCTGTCGGTGCCCAAAAATCTCACATCTCTGATACTTTATTGCCGGTTAATGATAGAGCAAATGTTAAGCAATCAAATCCTCCTCTACCTGTTCATTAAAGATTCTGCAAAAGTCTTTGTAATGCAATCTCAACCTATCCGCCAGTTTTCTATTACAATTTTATGTGTTCTCCATGTTCACATTTCCTGTCTTTCCTATGCGTATGAATGCTCTAAGAGTGTGATCGTTTGTTATTGCAAATTTATAAGACGCAAGCCAATCTCACGTACGAATTCGTTTGTGCTACTGATTGCAGCAGCAATTCCAAATGCTTCAGCTATGTAGGAACCTAGCAGAAGGCAATCATGGAATGTCTCGCTATCTTATCTGTAAATGTCTTTATAAATATAATTTCTCTAAGAGCAATTGCTGATATTAAAAACAATTTGCAATACACTGAAAAAAAAGAGTGTTGAAAACTCAATTATTACAAGAATTTTATGCAGTTATTAGTATTAGCAATAGCTATGATGACAAGCTTAGCAGACTATTCAACTCAACCCCTGATGTAAGTCGTGATTGCACTTTTGGTATGTATGATATCGCTACCAACAACACAATGCACTGCATGAATAGGGGGGGGGGGGGGGGCATATCCTGCAGGAGGTATTGAAAAAAGACGAGCGATCAGTAGACGTATTAATGCAAGCTTAAAGATCTTGAGTATCAGGCAGGATTAAACTCATGTTCATTTTATAAATGAGTGGCGGGACCTAGAGTTTAATTTCAATTTCGAATGACAGATTTGAGCAACTTTTCATGGAATTTTTTTTTTTGATGCTGAGAAGAAGTTTTCTGTTCATATTCCAATTTGCTCTCTCATCACATACATAAGGCGACTTCACGCGGCTTGTAAAGATTTTTAAATATTTTTGAAAAATGATGCCCTAGAATTATATCAAATGGGATGTATGGAAAAAGGGAAATATGACCGGATTAGGCGAAAAACCTACAGTAATCCTATAACTCGCAGGATGTGCTTTATTGTGGAATGCCGCAAACAACACGACAAGGAACTTTTCTGCGGAAACCTTAAGTTCCCAAGTGGTTGAGTGGATGGTGCCCCTATCTTCAAATGTGGAGGTTATGGGTTTAATATGTGGAATAGAAAAAAAACAAAATGGTGATGACGAGTGCAAAAACAATTTCCCCACCAAATGTATTGTACGAGTAGGCGCCATTCCCTGTCAGTTGGTGACAGTTTAAAAAATTAAAAAAAAATATCTTCAATAATTAAGCGTTTTAAATAAACGAAATCTTAATTACAGTGAATGTACAAATCAATGAATTAATGAAGAAATTATCGCCTAAATTGTTGTGGTTGTGGTTTAAATTGATTTTTATTTTCATTAAATTCATTGAAATTTTTAATTTTTTTAATTCTTTAATGAAATTTTTATGTTGATTCATAAATTAATTTGTTGTTTTACATTTGAATTTATTTCCTTTTTTATTTCGTTTTTTTTTTTCTTTGTTTTTTTAATTTATTTTGGTTTATTAACACAATTTTTAATTTCCTTATTTAATTTGCAATTAAATTGTAATTAATTTTTATGTGTTGTTGTTGTTTTATTATTTTTTTTTTCTTTCTTTCTTTTAATTTCGGTTTAATATTTCAATAATTTTTCTTGAAGTGTGTGTCAATTGATCGTTTTGAATTTTTGAATTCCAATTTTTATTTTTATTTCAATAAAAAAATTTTATTCTTAAGTAAAATGAATAAAAACTCTGAAACAAGTTTTTAATAATTTCTGCTGAATCTTTTTAATTGTTGAAAACATGGTTTTTTGTTGTAGATTTTCTTGATTTTATTTAAAATTTTTTTTTTTTTAATAAAATTATCTTTGAGGTCATTAAATCTTTCATTTAGAACCAAAAAAAAAAAACGAAGAATTAAAAAATCATACAAATTCGTTAAAAAAAATCTTAATAAATTAATAAAAAAAAAATATGATAATAATAAACAGAAAAATAATTTAGATTTGCTGTATAATTTAGCCATCAAATGAAATTTTGAAAGGAAATTGTTATGCAAACGTTCTGAACTCATCAAAAAACGTTGCACCAGTTCGACGGGAAACATATTTTCAAATTTATGCGAATAAAGACAACCGGGTTTAATACAACAGTATATAATTTTTGTAGCTCACCAGCAAATATAACCTAACAGCATCTCCCATTTTTTTTTCAGTTTCAAAAGTGAGGTTAAATGAAGCCCACATAAAGCAATGATTTTGAAGAACCTTCTATTTCGTTATAATGCTTCGACCTAACCATTGTCCTTAATTGCTGAGCACGTCGTCCAATTGACATACTCTTGCTAACAAAAGCGCTATTTTCGTAAGTTCGCATATTACGCTGATGAACAGGCGTGACCGCATCTGTAGCGCTTTCAGCCTTGTCAAATTTCTTTATAATCTTGCCAATTCCTTGCATTATTCATTGCCCGTAATGCAAGTAGTCAGATTTACACATATTCTAGGCAACAAATGTTTGCAACCCTATGATTCTAAAACCTCGTACTATAGACCACTTACCTACCTATTTAGAAAAAATTGATTAATCCAACTGTACGGCAATTATGGACTATTGAAGACAGAAGCCATTCCGTTACTACAAATAAACTGCAATCATGCGCCAGCATGAGGTTGTTCAATGGTTTCTTCATTTTACTAAAACTGAATAGATTTCTTTCCTTTCAAGTTAGATTAGCAATGTTCTAGAGTTTAAAACTCGCTTATCTAATGAGGGAATTTAAGGCTTTACCTCAAGGATATGCCAATTAGAAATGCTTGAAATAAAGCGAGACGGAAGTACATTGTAACGTCTGGGATCAAATGGATAATCCTCAGGAACAGAAGAAAACATTTTTGATAAATATTAAAGGAAAAAAAAACTGTGAAAAATAAAATAAAAATTATGAACTTAACCTAAAACAAATAAAGGGGCTCTGGCCATGTCTTACACCTAGCGAAACTAGCTAAAATTAATTCAAAGATAGCTTCATATTGACTCTCAGAACTAATTCTTTTTAACTATGAAATGAACTAAAAATTATATTTTTGGAATATACATATACATATGTACATATACTCCAGGCTCTTAGGTTTTTTAAAATTAATATTAATTTTTATTTAATATAAAATATATGTAAAAATGTAATTAACAATTCTCGTAAAATTTTTAAAATTATTTTTTTTTAATAACTCGTATGTGTTTCACAAATATAAATATAAGCCCTCGTGCAAAAACATTTCTAATAAATAATTCACTGTAAAATCTATGTGAGAAGCTAGGTCGCAATCCTGAATGAAGGGTTGGAATGACCAATTATGTATTTACATATTTATAAAGAAATTTATTATCTGTAAATAAATTACATATGCTAAAAGGATGATATTTGGATAGTTATATATAATTAAGAAAGCATTTTTTCTAAAATGAAATTTAAATATTTTTATCTTTCACATTTTATCTTTTTAGAAAGAAATTTCTATCAACATTTTGAAAATATGCAAATTTTTAAGAAATAAAATTTATTATCTTATCGTTTTCTTCAAAAAATCATTCTTATTTATTTAGCAATTTTTGTTATAACTGAATATATTAAATTTTTATGGGTAAACACCATTTAAAAACAAAAATTCATCAACAAGAATTTCTCTCGGTGTATAAAAAACAATTGCATTGAAAAGAAAAAATCTTATTTACAATTATTTAAGTGTAATAACAATTAAAACTTACTTGATAACTGTCTGCATATTAGAAATTTCAACAACAATTTCAAATACTCCACAAATGTGTTTTAATTAATTAACACTAGACGGTTAAAAAATATTTCAACAATAATTTTAACACACAATAAAAAACACACACACACGCGCACTATTAAAATAGAGAAAAAATAATAATATATAAAACAACAAAGAAATTAAAAAGATATTTTAAAACTTTTTAATTTTTAAATTTGTATTTAATTTTAAAAAAGAAAGAAACACTTTTTTTTAACAAGTTAACAACACTTTTCAATACCGTTAATATTAACTCCCGCACGCAATGGTTTTTTATGTGTTTTATAACGGTTTAATATTTGTTTGCTTATGTTTTCTCTTGCTTATGAGAGTTTCTATTTAACAAACCATGCGCTCAACAATACTGACAACGATCAACTGAAGTTTAAGTAAAAACGAAACAACGGTTTTATATGCAAAAATCCACCTCACTAACACGCACACACATTTGTATTAGCTAGTAGTAACAACAAAACCATACAAAAGCAGCATTAGCAGCAGAAGAAGACACTGCCAGAGTATGCTGCTACTAAAGCTAATAAATATAGAAAAACACACTCAAACACACGCGTGTTGTTATGATACTAAGCGGCTCAATAAAACTAAAAAAAATTTAACAAAATCTCAGTGACCATACCAACAACACAACTAACAACCGTTTTGAGAGCAACAAAAACACTAATGAATGAATGAAAAAACAAATCGAAAATTAAAATAAAAAAACAAAACACACAAATATTATGAGACTGTTGAACGTTGAAGACTAACTAAACGACTGAGTTACTAAAACAAATAATAACAACAACAATAAGCGCCAACATCATCGTTTAACAATAACTACAATAACATTAAAAATGTTGGAGGCATCCCAAAAAGTAAAAGAAAAACACAAACAAACGCAAACACATAGCAAAGAAAAGCAAGGCAATTACTCAACAACAACTAACAGTACAGGTAAGTTCGCGCTCTCTTGCTCTCTTATTTACACTGCAAAAAAAGACTGGGTTAACACCTGTATTTTGAAGTGGTTTTAAATGAATGTTAAAAGAAGCTGGCAACTCTAAATGAAAAGGAAATGCAATAAAAAGCGGGATATTTAAATAAAATGGAAATATTTCATGAAAAATATAAAATTTAACGAAAAACAAAGTGTTAAAAAGTTTAAAAATATCAAATAAATGAATTTTTATTAGAAAATAAAAAAATATTCGATAAATTCAAAGAATGGTTAAGTATCATAATTTGATTTTTATTTAAAAATATTCTTGTTTCATATTGTTTCAAATATTCGAGCCTCTACAAGTGAAAATTCCTGATAAAATCAATTATAGACAAAAATAAATGGAAAAATATATAAAATTTATTGTTAATTTTTTTAAAAAGCAACAAATAAAATAATAATTTAAATGTTTTTAAGAAACAACAACAATTTGTCTTCTTAATATTAATTTAAATGTTTTCAGGAAAAAAACAACAACAATTTGTCTTCTTAACTGTTTTGTACTTTAAAGGCATTTGAAGGCATTGCAAACAAATGAAAACAACAACAATAAATGTTTTTGAAAATATCTGCTTAGAATACCAAATTGAATTAAAAATTGAAAGAAAAAGAAACACTTTTTTTAAAACCGTAATAACAAAAGTCTGAAATTTATTTTTATAAATTAAAAACACGAAATTAAAATGTAAGTCAATGACTGCAAAATTAAAGCACAAATAAAATTTCTGAATTGATTATTAATTTTTGGTAAGAAATTGCTGGCTGTCTGGCTCACACTTTGGCCATTATTGAACATTTTTTTTTATTTCGAATACGGAAAGAAATGCAGTATATGATGGAATGCAGCCACGTGCATTATAAGAATTGTATTTTTTTTTCTCTTTTCGTTGTTTTTAAAGAATAAATAACGCTGAATTATTTTGCATTTTTGGTTAGGCTTTATTATATAATTTTTCTTTCTTTTAAATGACTTTAAAACAAAAAAATATTAAAAAAAATGCATCCAAAAATGGAAAAAAATATTCAGAAACTGTAAAGGTGATTGTCTTAATCTTTAACCAAGTATTTTAAAGCCAAAATTTTACACAATTGCTCATACTAATGATCTTAAGCCCGTAGGTAGAGTCAGTTGTTAGTACAGTCCAAATCACAATTAGAAGAAGTAATACAGCTGATGTATCATTTTGACTTTTTGACCCACGAAAGGCCTTAAGATCAATTTTCAGTGTAGCTTTCTGTATATAGTTCCTATAACAGTGAAGTCTTTTCCATCCAATTGTTACCAAATGGGTTTCTTTCAGGGGTTCTGTCTTCTCTTTTGTAAGCAAGAAAGAAATCCAAGCGATTTAACTCTTTGAAGTTGTACAATGGGTCAATTCGACCTCCGGGTACTGTACTTGTCTTAATTGACAAGTACACGTCCTCTAACCTAACCTAACTCTTTGAAAATGCGGACTAGAAAGGTTTTCATCAAAGAAAAAAAGAGTAACATTACAACGTCGCTCATAAGCCACTGTAGTAGCTGGTTTGACCGGACACTGGTTAGTATAGGAGTACAACATAATGATCATCAAACTTCGATGATCCTGCAGTCAAAACTGCTGTATTTAAAAATAGATTCACGTTCGTTACTATAACTAATGATCTCACAATTATTAGTTTGTGTTCCAAACATATATTCGTATTTATATTTGATATTTTCATGTCCAATTCTGGTTAGCCAACAAATTACGAATTTATAATATGAAATTTGACGAATTCTAGTAATATGGACCTAATTAATATATACCTCTAGCAGGACAGCAGTGCAAAATATTCCATAGTTTCTTGGGTATGTATCCAATATGTATTGTCTTCAATGATATTCATTGGAGGCATAGTTACAAAAGAAAAATTAACGCACTACAAGTTTCAATTGATAGATAAAATAAATAAATAGTTAAATTAAAAAACAAACTCACTGCTTGTATACAAAAATGAAGACTACAAAGAATTTTGGAAGGCACATATCATAGCAGCTGTTATCATTATCAAATCACTAGGGAATCCCATCTACACTTTGACTCAGTGTTATCATTTACGTAAAATATAATAGAAGTACATATTATTATTATTGTTATATTATAGAAAGGAATTTCTATATACAATGTATGTTTTATATATAAAACTTTTAAAAGTATTTTTTTAATTAATTATTATTTCAATTAAATAATATATTTTAAATTAATTTATTTCCTCAACAAAAGTTTGTTTAAATTTTATATAATTTTAATTATTTAAAATTAATTTCCACTTCTTCACTTATTTTTATTTGTTATAAATGCTCTCCTGTCGTTAAGAGGTTTATTTTTATCTGGAACACCCTGTCTTAATTTAATTGTCATTTTAAGCAAACAAACTGCAGCCAACGTCGGACTAAGCTTTATAAAAAGGAAAAAATTTTTTGCACACACTTTTTTGTGAAAAGAGAAAATCTTTTATTTATTTTTGTTAATTAAGTAAAGAATTTAAACAAAAGAATTATTTTAAAATGTATTTTAACTATTGCTTCAACGCCTTATTATAAAAGTAAAGCCAGAAAACTTATTATTTTTACGAAAATAAGTGTTTTAAAAACTAACGCTTGAAGAGTTCATGTGAGTGGAAGTAGAAATTAATGAGACAAGTTAACTGAGAAAAAAGGGGCGAAACACGCGTCACATTAATATTAATAAAGTTTAACAACAAAAGTTAAAAAACAATTTTAAACATTACAAACACACACTCAGAATGTAAGTGAAATTGTTGGATATTGGATATGAAAACAAGAAAATTTTTTAATTTTATATGTTTGTTAATAATTAAAATAGCATGGATATCTCACAACCACCGCCTCAACTAACGGCACCTTCACATTTGGCCACAAATACCAGCATACCGCCGCCCACAATGCCCGGTTCCCATGGTAGCCATTTTAGGCCACACTATCATCATGGGCATCATGGTGGCGGCAATAAACCTTATTTTAAACCATTCAATACAGGAGGCTTCCAAAGGCCATTTCAAATGACTCAGGATGATTTTGATGGCAAACGTTTACGTAAAAGTGTCATGCGTAAGACTGTAGACTATAATGCTTCCATTGTTAAAAAGCTGGAGGTAAGTTGATATTCAAATATGTTTATAATATTGTTGTTAAGTTGGTTTTTATTTTTCACTTAGGCTCGCTTATGGCAACGTGATTCTCGTGATCGTTTTGCTTTACAACCAGAAAGTATATATGTTCCAGAGCTATTACCGCCCAGTAGCTATTTGGATAATCCTTCGAATGCTGTTACCACAAGATTTGTTAAAACTGCCACAAATAAAATGCGTTGCCCTATATTTACATTAGCCTGGACTCCTGAGGGTAGACGTTTAGTAACCGGTGCCAGTTCTGGAGAATTTACTCTATGGAATGGTCTAACTTTTAACTTTGAAACCATATTGCAAGTGAGTGCTCAAAAAAAAAAATATTTCAGTTGTTTAGTAATGCTTCTAGTAAAAGATAGGATGGATTGAAAGCGTAGGAAAGTGTTTTGTTTTAGAGGATAATAATTGCTAGTATTTATTCCATTACATTTGAAATGATATTTTGTTTTAATTTTGTTTCTGTTTGTTGTGCAAATCCTAAAAACTTCATAGATTCCCAAATGTATTTACCAGATTTGCTATAAAAATAACCTGTGGCTTGCCTTTATGGAACCGCCACTTTGGCACAGTTCTGTACTCTACCAGAATATGTGAAATGTTTGCAAACAGCCGCTAATAAATACTTACAGTGTACAGTACGACACTCTTGTCTATAACTTATAACGAAAACAGATGATAGAATAATCTGCTGCCAACTTTAACTCAAACTGGACCATTCTAATACGGAATAGGGTGTGATGGAAAGCCTCCAAGTGCCTTAATGGTATTTCTGATTGTGCATTTGTATTCTGAGGATGATAATTAGATTATTGGATACAGAAATTATGTGGTAATGAAAGTGGAGCGAACAGATAGCGTGTCTAGACCATAGAATTCAGAGGCACAGCCTCAGTTAACTAAACCAATGGACTTTTGATGAATTTCTAAACTAGAGATTCATATTGAGCTTTGGGTGGTTGGTGAGATGACTCCCAGTAGTAATTTTGTGCATTGAAGAGGTTATTGGCTTATTGTTTACAAAGATATTCTTGTTTTCTGCAGATTATGTAGTAATAAAGTGAAACACTTTCTCTGGATGTTTTAGGAATTCAAAAAATATTTTTGATGCGGAAATAAATTGTAGCATTCATATTGGCTAGAGCCATCTTCTAAAGGTAGACACAAATCATCTGTAAATAAATTTTAATTTATAAGTTCATAGGGCTTTTTACAATTACAAAATGTTATTCTATGCATACGTTCTGTAATATTTTTCGAAATAGTGTTTCTGCTCCCTTAAGAAAAAAGAATTGTTGGTTTTTTATTGTTATTATTCCACAAAATTGTTGGTTCTTCTTTTATTAATATATTACAATTCAATTTTACAGGCACATGATACATCTGTACGCACAATGGTTTGGTCCCACAATGACAGCTGGATGGTAACGGGCGATCACGGTGGTTATGTCAAGTATTGGCAATCGAACATGAACAATGTGAAAATGTTTCAAGCCCACAAGGAAGCAATTAGGGGAATAAGGTATAGCTTCACAATTGTTTTTTCTTACATATTTTTACTAAGTCTTACAATTAGTTATTGTTGTTGTTGTTGTTTAATAGAAACATACAAATTAATAAAGAAAGAAAGAAAAAATAAAAAAAATTTTAAAAATTAGGGCTCAACACTACGTACATACTACGTAACGTCTAGGTTTAGGTTGGCTATGAGTTGTGTTTTTGTTTAAATTGTTTGCAGAAAATAAATAAAGTTGATTAGTTTTCTTTTTATTTTAAATATCAAACACACATATGCACACAATTTACACACAACTCTGGCCTTAAGTTTATTATTTATAAAGTAAAGTAGTTTTTATTCATATTTTTTATATACAAATTAAACTGTGATATTTTTAAATTGTTTTTTTTTTTATTTCCATTAAATAAAAAGCCAAAGACTTTTGTTTTTTATATTCCAAGCAAGTTTTTAATAAAAAAGAAAAATTTTATAGTGTTAAACCAGAAATAATTTAAAAAAATAAAGAAAAAAACCCAAAGATTTCAATAAAATTTTAAATATTTTTCATAAAAACCAAACAAAACTAAACGTTTTTAATTTGATGCAAAGCAAGCGATTCCTTTTCTTTTTTTTTTGCTACTGTGAACCAAAAGAGATGTGGAAGGATTTGTAGATTCTAGACATTATTTGGAGAAACTAATTTAAAATGTAATTTAGAAAAAAAGCAAAGATCGAAATTTAAGAGAGAGAAATTTTAGAATTTTTAAGATTCTTAGACAGACAGTAAATTATCTTGTTTAAAATTTGCATGGTAGTGTTCTAAGGAATGCAATGAGTCCTTTGAAGAATTCAGTGTTAAAGAAAATGTCTCCTTATTTTATTACGACCATTGCGTATGCATTAAGCAAATATTGCGTCAAAAACCTAATTCATATGAATGAAGTAATTCAATTTTTTATTCAGAATAGAGATGCGTAGTAAGTTATAAAATATAAAGTTTTCCTAGGGATAAATGCAATATTTTTCGTTTTGAAAGTTACGCTACTTTATTAGAAACAAATTATGACTGATAACAGATCTTAGAAGGCTGCTTTTATTTCTGCCAAAAAAATATAAAAAGTAAGAAAGACTTACAATTAAAATTTCATTTTTAATCCCTTATTGTTAGGACCTTGGCTAAGGCTAAAAATCGTTTTGCAAGTTACAGAACTTTAAACCCGAATATTTTTTAGGTCTTTTTCATTTCTAATCCCTTATGAGAAGGGCCCTAGGCAAATTTTAAGATTTATTAGAAAATTATTGTGTTTTAAATTAGTTTCTGCCTACTTCCGGACACCAACGACTTTCTTCATTTTTTTTTAACAAAAACCAACGTTGGAAAGGACCACAAATTAATTACGCTAGAATTAAAATAAAAAAAATTTGTGTACAAATTTTTTTATGAATAAAACAAATAAATTTCCTTTCATTAATTTTTTTTTACTTTGTTCAACAAATAAATAAAATTTCTAACAGCAATACAAATATAAAAATAATTGAAGTTTTTTATTCCGCCTTTATTCCTCCCCACAAAATAAATAAAAAATATTTTTTATAACAAAACAAGGCTTTGGCATTTTTATTGATCCTTTTTACTCTGCTTCTACATATATATTATTAGGATTTCTTCTTTATTCAATAAATAAATAAAAAATATAAAATTTTCAGCTTTTTTAGGGTTTTTTAAAAAATAAATAAAAATAACAAAAAAAAAAACATTTTTTAGCTTTGAAATCTTTAAAATATTTAAAAATTATTTCATTATTTATATAAAAAATATATCTTTTTTTTATACATATGTAAACCAATAAATAAAAATAAAAATTCTATAAAATTCTTATATCTTCACTATGGGTCGGTCAACGTAATCGAAATCGAATAAAAATTATAAAAACAAATAAATAAACTTAAAAAAAACAAAAACAAAATTAAACGAAACAACAAATCTCTCAATCAACAAAAACTCTTCTATACTTTCAACTTTTTTTCGTAACTCGAATGCTGTCACCAACGAACATACATATTCTTAACACTGATGCTGCTACTGCTGCTGCTGGTCTTTCATCTTTAACGTCATTTCCCGGGGTCATCATTTATTTATGGATGGCGACTGTTGTTTTGTATTTTTGCCTCACCTTTAATGATTTGCCGCTGTTTACGTCATTTCCTTTCTCATCAATGTATCCGGCCGGCTGGTGGTTTTAAATGCTTTATGGCCGCAACAAATATAGTTTTAGTCCTACTGATAGCAAATTTGTTAGCTGCAGCGATGATGGCACATTGCGGATATTCGATTTTCTGAGATGTCAAGAGGAACGTGTCTTAAGGGGTAAGTAAATTACAATTTTACAATGAAATATTTTAAAACTTAAAGTGTTTAGTTAAGTAAGAATGAGGATGAGTATATGTTTTCTCTCGAAATGGCAATGACAGACAGGTTGCTATAGTTAGTTTACTATGATAAGACTACTAAAACTTACCTAAGTTTGAAAGTAATTCGATTCGATCGGGGTGCCATTCGATTGATATTGCTTAAAACTCCGTATTTATTATACGCTCATAAATATTTATTCTTTTAATTTATTCTTATTATAATTATGATAAATTAACTATTTTCAATTATAAATACAATATTAATAGAGAACTTTAGTAATTCGTAATTCGCGTTGTAAAAGTCCATTTGGAATATGCTAAATAGCGTAAGGTTTTCTTAGGTTAGATTACGAAGGCATGTAACAATACGCCTGCATCCTTACTTACGTTCTTAATTGATTATTATAACCCTTAAGTCAGGATTACAATCTAGCTTCTCACACCACCCATACCGTGTGTGTGTTAATTTTTTTCCAAACAGATCTGCACCAACAGATTTGAGATACTTCTTCATGGCAATTATTCTCATCTCTTCTGAGAGGTGGTTGAAGTTGCCGAAAGAATATACTATGGCAACTTCATCACCTCCATCTAGAGATCAGAAGAACAGCCATTGCCATTGCCATTCTATAGCGTGGGTTATCAAAAAATATTGGAATTGCAAAATAAAAAAAAAATAGAAATTCTAAAAAGAAAGGAAGAAAACAATGGAAACGGAATGTAGAGAGTCGTTTTATCAGATAGACAATGTTGGAAAGAAATCCTAACTTCTAAAGACCATTAGAAAAGTCTTGAAAAGTGTTTGACCGTCTCAGGGTCCCCTTTATTACTTCACACTGGGCAGAAAATGGATATATTTGTGTGCCATCAACTTCTTCCCACTATTAGAGCGCAATGCTTAATTAGAAATCCAAGCTCTCTACACATGTATGGGACTGGTGATACTACAATATCTTCTATTCCTCTGCTACTTTCTGTCTGAAGCAGCCAGCTTTAAGACAATGATTGAGAAATTCCGCTAGGCCATACTTCCAATGGCCCATTATAGATCAGATGGAGTCTACCTATTGTGTATTCACTTTAATAGGGTCTAGAGGATACCAGTAGGGATAGGGATTCCAATACTATTACAAAAAAGATGCCTAATTTGTGTAGGATATTTATAACCGTCAGTGACTACAACCCGCCTCCTTCCCTAAAAGAAGGAGAAGTTTGGTTTACTGTTAGCCAAATTAAAACTGTTCCTGTTTTTTTTTTTAATTTTCTGCACTAAAAATGTATCCTCCATTTTGTTTTTTAGGTCACGGTGCTGATGTTAAATGTGTTCACTGGCATCCCCAAAAAGGTCTGATAGTGTCGGGTAGTAAAGACAATCAACAGCCTATTAAATTATGGGATCCTAAAAGTGGTCAAGCTTTAGCGACACTGTAAGTAAACGATTAAATCCATTGGAAATTATTTTATATGAAAAACGTATTTTATTTCCGATAGACACGCCCACAAATCTACTGTCATGGACCTGAAATGGAATGATAATGGCAATTGGTTGATAACAGCTTCCAGAGATCATTTGCTTAAACTGTTCGATTTAAGAAATTTAAAACAAGAAGCCCAAGTATTTAGAGGGCATAAGAAAGAAGCCAGTTCAGTGTCTTGGCATCCGATACATGAGGGCCTATTTTGTTCTGGCGGTTCAGATGGTTCGATCTTATTTTGGAATGTGGGGTAAGTTCAAAAACGGTAATTAATGTTCAACTAAGATTTCATTTTTTTGTTGTTTTCTTTGTATGTACATCTAGCACTGACAAAGAAATTGGTTGCGTTGAAACAGCACACGATAGCATAGTTTGGACGTTAGCTTGGCATCCGTTGGGTCATATATTGTGTTCGGGCTCGAATGATCATACAATTAAATTTTGGACCCGTAATCGTCCGGGTGATTTGATGAGAGACAAATATAATCTGAATACATTGCCGGCCAGTTTGGCGGCATTGGATGATTGTGAATATGATGATGCCATTATACCTGGCATGGGCCCTGAGGATAAAGTAGAATTTACAGAAAGTTTAACAGCCGATAAAGGTTTTATACCCGGTTTGGAATTGGATCCAGCTGCTAATCCGGCCAAAGAGCAAGAAAAGAAGGTGCCCTATAGCAAACCTATACCGAGAAACTTCCAGGCCCAATGGGCTGGCTCTAGAAGACCGGAAGAAGTTGAGGAGGAGATTGTGTATGCACCGCGTGAAAGACGTACTGACAGTAGTGGTCTTACGCCACAGCAAGCCAGTGAAAATACTATCGAAGGCATGCTAGCCAGTGGTGTACTCACCACATTGGATCCACAAACCATAGTGGGTATATTGGTGTATGGCCGCTTTATACGTGTACATCCTGACTCAAGACTTATGTTGGCTGTACGCCAGGGACCCGATTGTCTTAATAAATATATAGATGCGGGTAAATTGGAGGAATTACGTGATGTAGTGCCGGCCAGAGAACGTTCCAGATCAATGTCGCCGACGCTAGAGGGTAGAGAAAGTCCGCCTTCCAAAAAGTCACGATTTGAACCGCGTCAACATCATCCACAGGCTGTGTTTGTTAAAGAGTTGTTAAGTTTGAAGAAACCTTTCCTGCCCTGTCTACTCAATATGAAACAACAGCTGCAACAACAACAACAGCAGCAGCTACCAAATGACGACATGAGAAACTCTCCACAAGCGAATTTCAATCAACAGCCGGGTGGAGGTGGTAATTATACAGGACCATGGGCTAATAACAATAACGGTGCCTGGAATAATAATTCAAATCAGAATGGTTTTAACAACAGCAACAGCAACAATAATAATTCCAATAACTTAAATTCACGCAACGACAGTCCGTCGTTGTTGTACAATCAAACGAATTCAAAAGGTGATATGTTTCCCAATAATAATAACAACAACGGTAACAGTAATCAAAGCTCCAATAACAGCAACCAAAATAATAATAGACGTAACCGCCGGGGTGGCACCAACAATGCCAGTCGTAATGATAACAATAGTGGAGGTGGTGGTGGAGGTTCCGGCGGCCGTAATCGAGGCGGTCGCAATCGTCGTTTCTAATAAGATTTCCTCGTATATTTTACAAATAAATTTAAGTTATAGCCTCCCCTCCTATCCAGGCACCAATTTCAATTTCCCCTATTAGTTTAGTTTTCAAAATACAAAACAAAATGAATATGAAATCCTGCTAAACTTTTCCAATTTAATAATTTTTCATTGATTATATTTTAATTTTTCTTTCTCTCCCCCCTCTATTTTAATTATTGATTATCAACTTTTTTCTTTTTAGTTAAATTATGCAATTTATTCTGCATGTACTTGTAATAAAAACAAAAACAAAATAGAAAAAAGAAACAGAAAAATTTAAACTTAAAAGAACTCATTAAGCAAGCTCAATAGAGAAATTTCCCAGAAAAGAAAAAAATGCCCCCGATTTGTAATTTAAATTTTCTATTTTTTTTCTTCCTTTCTTTTAAGGTTAAGTTAGATTCTGTTAAAGGCTCTAGAATTTGTAAAGTTTAAATACAAAAAAAAATTAAAAAAAAAAAAACAAATGAAAATAAAACAAATTGTCTGCCTAAGAAATAATAATTCTGGTGTGGATTTCTTCGTGGTAATAAATAAAATCTTTGGATATAATTCCAGGAATATTTGAATATTAAAAAAAAAATATGTTTTTAAACAGATCATCATAAAACTTACTACAGTGCACCAATTGCCTGCTTAGCTTGAAAACTTATTGGAATCTGAAACAAAGCAAACGTAGACGAGGTAGAGAGATGTTTTATGATAGCCCTATGCTCCTTGAAGGAATGAAAATTTAAAAAATTCATGTCCGATTACAGCGATCTTCTTGCTGATTTAATTCTGTTCCACTTCATTTGTTTCATCACAGACATTGTATTTGGAAGGATCTTAAGCCAACAATGTAACAAACTTACAACCCTTCAGTCAGAATCACAATCCAGCTTCTCACGCCACCCATATTGGGTGTGTTCATTTCATCCATAAGCGACGGAACCTACAGTTTAAAGTCGACTTGAAACGACAGATTTTTGATTTTTCTGTAACTGCCCAGCCCTTGGTAGGTGAAGGCCCAGCCCTTCTTTGATAGTTTGAATTCTGTGTCGAGAGCCGACATCAAAGCTGAGCTGGTTGAGAGGTGCTAGGGCTTCATCAGTGTAGTAGCGCTCTCCCTTTTTGTTGTGTCTGGTCTGCGTAATTCCTCCGTTTCCCATTCTCTCCTTTCCTACATCCTCGCCTGTTTATTCCCTCTAATATCCTTCCCTCTTTAAGGACGTTGTACAATGGGTCAATTTCGACCTCCGGGTACGTCCTCTAACTTAACCTAACCTTTGCTCGGCAAACGATGTAGCTCAGTTTCATTTAATCGCTTCATACAAAGGTGCTTAAATGTAAGCAACTGCCTGCCTAGACCTGTACAACGAAGTTCAAAGCCCTATTAGGCTTGATGAAGGTAACCAGAATGTTCAGAAATGAACACGGCGCGGAGTGGAGGAGTAAGACTTACCTTCCCAATTTAACACACTCATGATTTCTGAATCACACACAAGACAGCATTAGTGTCTAATCGGAGAATTTATAACGGCGCTTAAAATTGTTCGCTAGCTTTGCTCGAGGCAAATCTTAGCCTTCCAACCGGAATTATAAAAAATAAAGGAACGAGATGTGATCACAAAAACGGTAAGAGTGGTAGTTTCTAGCTTTTGCAATAGTTGACTTAAATCCACACAATACTTGTGAAACCCAATTAAAGTGATCCTACTACGTCTACAGTGGTGAATACATCGACTTCAATAAGAACCGATCGAAATCTAGCGATCGAGACAATTCACTTACCAAATAGCAGTATTGTCTCTCTTTACTGTTCTTCAATTACAATTCGATTTAACTTAATTAACAGCGTTAAGAAAACAAAGATGACGATAAAAAAAATTAAAATTAAAAATAAAAAAGATTTTGTGTCCGCCATATATTTTTAACTCTTACGTTACCATAATACACACACACAGTATTATTATAAACTAAACTAATTAATTATTGTTATTATAATAATAATAATTATAAATTGTAAAATAATAATAATTTCGTTAATAATTCAACAATTCGAATCATCATGATCCAATGAACTGCGTCTCGACGAGTAATGTCTTGAGGAAGAGTTTTGTCGTTCTGGTGATGTTTTTCTCGTTGGTGAACGTTCATATGAGGAGTTACGTCTTGAGTGTCTACGGGAAGAATGTTCTTCTTGATGTTCCGAAGAAGAGCCACGACGATCAAAACGTGACTTTTTCCGATTGTTTTTCCCCAGCTCTTCATCCCTATGATGGTCTCGCTCATCAGGTTCATCTTCTTCTTGATGGCGTTCATTTCGATTGGTTTTGTTCTCCTTTTCTTGCGTTGAATTTGTAATGGAAGATTCGGCTGCCGAATGTTCGGCAGTACCCAGACCACTGTCAACGCCAGCTGCCAACATATTGTCAGCCAAGGCAGCATTATGAGCCAAAACTTGTTTGTGGCGTACATTGAAGGTTTCCTTAATTTCACGTTCCTCTTCTCTCATGCGATCTTGCATGCCCTTCTCAATGGTGCGCTTAATTTCCTCTGCCGATTTTACCAGTTTATCCGTTTCAATGACAACTTTACGTGACGGCGAGGAATGACGATTTTCTTTACTGCCACGCTTAGACCACGAGCGTTTGGAACGTGAACGTGAATGGGTGCGTGAACGAGAACGTGAGCGCGAACGACTATGGGATCGTGACCAATCGGAAGACGAACGAGAACGTCTTGTGGATACCAATTTTTTATTAAGTTTCTCTAAAGGTTTTTGCTGTGCACCAACACCGCCGCTTGACGCTTGTTGTGCCGGTGATTTAGATCGGGATGTTTTACGATTTTTATCATCTCTAGAACGTACACGGGATGTTGAACGTGATCTGGACTCAGAACGCGAGTGGGAACGTGAACGACTGCGCGAACGAGATCTTGAACGCTTTGAGTAATGACGAGAACGACCACGTGAACGAGTGCGCGAACGTGATCGTGTGCGCGAACGTCTTGAACGGCTGCGGGAGCGAGATCTTGAACGCGATCGTGAGCGAGAACGTCTATCTCTAGATCTTGAACGTGAATAGTGCCTGCAAATATATTCACAATTAAACATTTGCTTCAAATAATGCATCACAAAACAATATAACTTACCTTCCTCTAGAGTATTTATGATAACTTCCACCACCGCCGCTGCCTTCTTCATCGTCATAACGATGATCCCGATCATCATGATTGTTGTAGTTTTTGTAACTTTTGTAATGCGAAGAAGATGATTGACCCTCATAGCCACCTCGACCACGACCACGGCCTCTGCCGCGACCTCTTATGCGCGGTACAAAACCTCGATAATTTATGGGAAATGCTGCTGGTCGATACATACCCAAACCAGGAAACATAGGTGGAGCATAGGGAAACATAGACAATGATTTCATCCATTCACTGGCTGCTTCTGTATTATAATTAGGTGGTGCACCCATTGCAGCCATATTTTTAAATGGATTCAAGGGATTTATAACATCACCAGCGGCAGCAACCGCAGCAGCAGTAGCTGCGGGATTGTTAGCAGCTGGTGTTATTAAGGAATTTTTCTTATTGTCCTCTTCCGAATCAGAGCCACGTTTAGGTTTTTTGCTTTGCAACAAACCCATTAAGGGTGTTTTATTCTTAATATCTTCCACCTTTTGCCTTTGATCACTCAAAAGCTTTTCGGTGGCAATTTTATACTTTTCCACTAAACGCTCACGCATGCTGTCACGTTGCATATCCAACTGATATTTACGCGATGAGGTCGAGCTATGCTGTTGGGCCATGTGTTTAAGCTGTGCAAGAAGAGTGCAAGGAATTAAATTAAAAATTACATTCAATTTTACAGGAGAGGTGGAAGGAACCTTATACCTTTATGCGATCGAATAGCTTCTCCAGTATACGTATGCTTTCCAATTTCCTTTGGGCTATCATTAGTTTCCTTTCTTCGATGCGTATCTTTTGGGAGATTTCAATTTGGCCTTTTTCTTGTATCTTCTTTAGATGTTTTTCTTTGCGTTTCTCTTCGCGTTCCCTCTGCCTTTCCAGTTCATCCAGTTTGGCTTGCTCTTCTTGTTGCCTGCAATTGGTTTGGTTTTGGTTTTTGTTGGTTGTTTATGTTTGATGTTTGATTTTGTGGCACATTCCATTCGTTTGTTTTTATTTACTTTTTAAAACATTTTCTTATTTTCATTCATTCTTTCTTTGTTCAACCTTTTTCGTTTACGTTTCATTAATAACGTATGTATTGTGACTCTATACGCATGCATCTGTACGTGCATATTTATTGTATAATTCTCAAGATTGTTGTTTTTATTGTTTTGGTAACAAACTTTCTTTTTTTTATTTATGTTAACAAAAGAACGTTTCTTAAACTACTGAGAGAATGTTTGAAAGAATAATAATTTGCATAAAATTATATCGTATTAATAAATAAAGAAAAAGAAACAATCTTTTAAATGAACTTCCTGTGGCCTGTTTTAAGAAATGATGGTGATGATTATAATGATGATTTCATGGCTGATCTGTAATAAAACTCGCCTTTTATTTTTAAAAAACACTGTGTTCCACGGTATAAAATTTGGAATCGTTTAATCGAATACGAGTTCAATTACAGATCAAGTTTAATAGTTAATTAGACAATATTTTATTACATACAGATTTAGATATTTAGAACTAAATTTAGGATTTTTAACTGGCTTTCAAACAGTGATAAGCAGCTGGGAGAAGAGTATTTATAAGACAGCATTCCAGCTTAAACATTACCACACATTTAACATTAATGTTGGTCTGGATAGAAGGAACTCGATTATCTACTTAGAAAATAGTTTAGATTCCCTAATGCTCACATCGTCGGGGAAAACTGGTTGTTGCTTGATAGAATTTTCTCTAACAAATCTTCTGATTTAATCTGACAAACACGGTACAATCAAATTCGTTACGAAAATCACTTCGACGCCTCCCCTATTCCGCTGAGAAGCCATTCGGGGATAACTTTTATTCATGTTCCAGGATATAGTAAGAATTCTGATATACATATATGAATTCGGATGTGCTGATTCATAACTTCCAAACTGTTACCGCGCCTAGGTGTTCAGTGACACTGGATATCATCTGGTTGATGTAGGGTTGCTAAGCTTTGCTGGACTGCCATGAAAAATAGGACAACTGACGACTTCCAGTTTGAAGATATGCCAATAGGCTCGACATTCTCATGTAAATCTGTAGATTTGAGCAGAAGTCTATTGTTCACCCCATGTGTCTCTAACTTCCTTTCATTATTGAATTTACTTTCCAAAACTAAGACTACCGCAATAGTAAAATTTATAAAAGCGTCGAAATGGTAATCTAAAGAGTGGTTGATTCCCAAGTTAGATATTTATTTAAAGTATTATAATGAACTTAAGCACTAGCCTTAGCCAAATCGCACACATCAGAGTGCTACTGCCAACTTCTTTACGTATAAGGTATGGAGCTTGTTGGATTATTTCCAAAGTGAATGTAATTTGTACAAAAATCACGAAGAGCGTAAACTAAATGGAGTCTCTCTATAATCGAGTTTCGATGGTATATGACCTCTAATCAAATGCATGTCTTCGAATTTGAAAAGTAACATATTTTATTTGATTGGTAGTGTATTATTGCCCTGCCATCTAAACTATTTAAAATCCTTCAATACTCTTTTGTTTGTTTTGAATTCCCATTTATGCAAACCATAAAAACTTACATTGTTTGTTTAGTCTGCTTTCCTATACACGATCTATTCAAAGTGTTAGGTTATAAACAGCTTACCTTTGGCGCTCTATTTTTTCTTGTTCCAATTTCTTTTGCCGTTCGATTTCTTCTTCCTCGCTCTTGGCTTTGGCTATTAAACGTTTTCGCACACGTTCACGTCTTTGCATTTGGGCATCACTCAAATGTTTCGACGTATCGAAAGTGACCGAAATATTAATGGCTTGAGTTTTATCAACAAACTTTCGCACCAATTTCATGCCACGAAACTCATCCATGGCACGTACAAAGCCAACATATTCATCAAATTGTACGTAACTGTAAAGGATAGATGGCAAAATTTTCAAAATATTGACTAAACTTGAAATGATGTACTTACGCTTCGAATAAAACATCCTGCTCAAAACTAAAGGTTTTCATGCCATTGATATCGGCATTCATTTTACTACGATAAGGATCACAAATCGGTATATCGACACAGTGAACACTGCCAAATTTCTCAAATATACGTTTGAATATACTTTCCGAAGGCTTAACATTATCCTCATTCTCCAGGTGGCGCGGACAAAACCACTTAATGGGTAAATGGGTTAAATGTATCGTGTCTGGTCTTTCGCCTGGCTTCATTTCATCCATATTGTGGGCATCACGAAAAAACGAATCCCAATCATGACGTGTGGGAAAATCATCTTTCGGTACGGAGGCCCTTACACGGAAACTCTCATGAAAACCAGAGATTTTCAAAGAGATGCCATCCAGACGATCGACAGCAGAACGCAAATGTGAACGTTCGTCTAGTTCGGCTTCGAAACGTATAAAATCGACGGTACTCTTGGAGACCTGTAGGACACAGAAATTTGATTAAAGTTTTCATTTCTAAGCAGAGTTTCTGTCTTTTGTTTTTTTTTAGCAATTAATCGAAATTTCGTGTCTCACCTTTAAGACGAGGAATTTGTCGGGCTTTAAAGCTTGACTTAGTTTTTCCATGATGTCCAAATTTGATATGGATTTGCCCATTTTATGTGAGGGCAAGGCCACCGATATATTCATCTTGGCCACCGGCTTGAGATAAAGACTGTGCGGCAGATATAACGGTACACAGTCCGAGACATGTTGTATAGTCTGGATATTGATCATTTTCAGGCAGTTTTCATTTAATTTTTTATATTTTTTTTTAATTTAATTTAATTTATTTTTTTTAACAATTGTTGTGTATACAAATATTTTAAATTTTATTTACAATTTAATTAATAATTTTTTTGTTTTGTTTTATAAATAGAATGAAAGTTATATTTAATTTAAGAAAAAAAAAATAAATAAAAGAAAATCAAGAAAAATTGTTGGGCATTTAATAACCAGTAGAAGAAAAATAAAAATGGTGGGTGGTGGTAATAAAATACAACAGAGAGCAAGAGAATATATAGAAAAGAAGTAATTTTTTCCTAAGAAACTTAATTCTACACTGTAATGTTTTTTTTTTTAATAATTAATAAAAGAAACCAGAAAAAAGAAAAACTAAATTGAGAAATCCTATGAAAATAATTTCCTTTTCTGGATGTTACGGTCGCCCAATTTGTGCCACTCAAGAACGAAAATTTTTCTTTAACACGCGCACGTACACACACGCACTATAAAATATTGTTTATTTCAAGTCTTTTTTATTTGTGAATTTCAATTATTAGCGACAAAAGTGCACTTTTTTATTGATGTTTTATTAACATATTCTTTTTTTCTTTTAATTGTTCTATTCCTAAATAAATTTCCAAATATTTCCAACACAAAAATCTTTCGCAAATATTCTCCAAAGAAATGAAAAATAAAATGCCGTGTGAAAAAAGCCTTACACCACAGTTGTAATAAAAGGTACTATCGCACAGGGTTGCAATTAAATTTATATAATTGCTGTCGACGATTTTGGGTATTTTTCTAACCCAAAATAATAAGTATTTTGTGATGGATAGATAGATGGGTTTTCTGGTTTGGTTATTTATTGTTTTTTTTTGTTGTTAAAACATGTAATTAAATTAATTATTAAAATAAATGAACATAAGTTAGTTTTAAAAAAATAGACAAATTATGAATTTAACTAAATTTGTATATTTTTTTCATATTTTAGTGATTATTTTTTTCAGGAGTGTTGATTACAAACTTTTTTCGTTCCTGGCAACCCTGGTAGTTGGAAAAATTCGTTGTACGTCCGTCCAAATGTTGAAAAATTAATAAAATTCGTATATAATTTTTCGGGTTCTATCTATTTGTATAAATCAAAAATTAAGCCCCATGTCGTTTAGATAGGAAGTTATAGGCGTGCGTGTGTGTGAGTTGTTGTTGCTTGCCTATCGTGGTGGAGCGGGTTGTTTGCTGGGTGAGTGAGAGAGAGAGAGAGAGAGAGAGAGAGAGGTGAATGGATTTGGTGTGTCTGTCTGTCTGCCTCTGGTTGGGTTTCTTACCCACGGGATGAATGAGAGTTTGGTCGGATTTGACTCTGGCGTATTTCAAAATTAATATAATTTTTTTTGAAAGTGTGGTGAATTTATTCGGTGATTTTTTTGCAAATTACGGTGAATTTGTTTGAAATTCACCAAAATTCCGTTATTCGAAATATTTCCTGCATTACCATAAATCACTGTACTATCAATTGTTAATTGATAAGTGTGTGTCTCGAATAAGTAATTTTCACCACCATTAGCGAAGCCATTGTACATTGAACAGTGTGGTCCGTAAATACAATAATAAAACAATTTTTTTTTATTTTTTCTATTATTGAATGAATTTTCTCTGCTTTATTTTTATAATTTTCGTTTTTTTTTCTTATTTTTTTAATAATATTTTTTTGACTTTTATTCCCAATTTATATTTTTTTTACTATTTAATAGTGTGTTTTTTTCTCGGGGGTGGTTTTTGAATATCTTTTCAAAGGAAACTTTTTTAGGGCTTTTTTATAACATTTTTTAAGTACATATTTTTCTTTTTCAATTTTTTTTGATAAAAGATGGGTTTTAAAGTTTTAAATTTTCAAATAAAAAATTATATTCTTAAGACGTTACAACTAAAAATTAAATATTTATTTATTTTCGTTTCTGGAAAATAGAATAGAATAGAATTTGCCACTGGTGGAATGAATATAAGAGTGAGTTTTTTTTTGTTAAATTTAAATTGTTTTAAACTTTTTTTAATTGTTAAATGCACTCTTCTGTTTTTTGTTTTCATATTTATTACAGGATATTTATTACAGGATATGGTTTTTGTTGTTGTTGTCTTAAATGCCAATTTCTTAATTTAATTTAATTTAATTTTTTTTTAAGAATTTTTCAATGCTTAATTGTCATCTTAATTCATATACAATGTTTCAGTTTTTTTTTGTTATTATTATACTAGAGCTTCTCTTTATTATTATTATTTTTAAATTAATTTTAATACGTTGTTGTTGATGTTTTTAATGACATTTTACAGGCGTCATCTCTAACTTCCTTCATTCATTATCATATTGAGCGTGGGATTATGTTGCCATTTGAAATGTTTTTTTTTCAGTTTTTTAGTTTTAAACTTTTTTTAATTTTTTTTTCTTCAAAATAAATACTGATTTTTTTCTTATACATATTTATTTATATATATATTATATAATTTTCTTTTAACAACTTATTATTAATTATTTTTTTTTTCAAATAAAAAAAAAAAAAGAGAAATAAAAAATTATTTTCTGTTTTGAAATGCATTTTCTTTAAACCGAAGCTTTAAATGTCTTTTAAATTGTTTTTTTTTTTAATTTATAAATTATAATTTTTAATTCATGAGTATTTTTATTGTTTTAAAGTGTTTCTTTTTTTATTTATTTTTTGTATAAATACAAAATTATACAGTTTTAATTTTTATTTCCTTTCCATCTTAAGAATTCCTTTTAAAATTTTTTTATTTAAAAAAATTGCATCATCTTGCTGCCGCCATTAAAACCAGGGGACATATGGTTGTTAGTATTGCTGCGACTGCAAATTGTTGTTGCCATGATATTCGTTGTTGTTGTATTGATGCTGTATTACGGGCTTCTTCTAATCCTAAGCCAAGTGTTAAAAGAAATTAATTTTTATACTCCCCATGAAAATTCAAAAGAAATCACTCACCTCCTATATAATTCAGTTGATCGTCATTAATGGTGGCTATACCAGGATGAAGTTTGATTTCTGCAAGTAAAAAATAAAAATATAAACTTCATAAGTCTCAGAAATATTTTATTAAAGTCCTAGTGGTCGAAAAGCTGCTCTCTTCAACCCGGAAACTGTTATCCAAGTAGTAAACTTTATCTTTAATTTCCTCCAAATGAATCTGAGGCACACTTACCATATAATCTCAAAGTACCCTCCGCTCGGCCCAATGAATTCGTGCTGACGCAATGATATGTTCCTACATCGGAGGGTGAAAACGAGCGCACGGTCAAGAGCATAACACCTCTGTAGCCATCACGTTTCTCGGTAATGGCATATTTGGGCCTAAACAATAAATGAAAATCATTACTTTTCTATGATTTTTTTTAAACTTGTAAACTCTGTTTACCCATCCAATAACATTTCTGGACCTGGTTGACCCGTTTCCAAACTATTACTAGAAACACTGGCAAAACCACTGGATGTTCGTGCACCTTTAAGCCAATATGAAACCGGTGAAGGCGAAGCCTCAACATGACACTCCAGTTGCACATCAGAGCCGAGAGGGGTGCCCAATAATTGACTGGGGGCCCGGACCATGGGAGCAACTAGAAAAAAAGTTGTGATTGAAAATCTTAAGAGCTCAGTAAAATAACTCAGCTTACATTGCACACTTAATGACACACGTTTGCTAACCGCCGGCGGTACATCATTAGAAGCTATGCATAAGTAGGCGCCCATTTGTCGTCTCTCTAAACGTGCTAACTTTAAGGCGGCTCCTTGATAGGACTCCACTAAAATTATAATTTGAATTTAAAATATTTTGTATTTAGGAAATGTTTAATTTAGATTTGTTACCACGCATTAGCTCCCGACTGCCTGGTTTCCTTAAGAGTATCATCTCACCATCCTCACGGCGCCATGTGACACGCGGTTGAGGATTTCCGGTAGCCTTACAAATAAGCGTAGCATCTTCACCTTCTTGGACGGCCAAATCAGAGGAAGAGTCTTCATTTATAATATCGGGAGGAACTTTAAGAGAAATAAGAGCAACAATAAATGTTTTTTTTTTGTGGCAACATGTTCGAATATGTTTACCTTGTACGTCTATGCAGCCCACTTGTTTTTTCATGGGACTCGTATTTATTTGGCACATATAACAGCCACGATCACTTTCTCTTAATTTACTGATTTTCAACTTCCAAGTGTGCATATCTTCATGCATAACACTTATGCGGGCATTATGCGTCACAACACGACCCTGCAGGGCTAAAACCGTTTGATCGGAGGCTCTTAACCAACCCACCTAGAAAACAGAAATTAATTTTAATTTGTTTTATTTAATCGGGTATGTAATTTAAGCCATTCCTTACCTTATTTTTACCCAAATTCCTTACGGAACAGGCTAATATGGCTTCCCTGCCAGCCGGAAATGTAACGTTATTTATGGTGCCAATAAATTCTGGATCGGGATCCAATTGCATATTTGGCTCTAAGGAAAGCAAATAAATTGATTGAATATTTCAAAATTTTTTTTCTCATTTAGGGGTCTATTTACAAGAGAAAAATCAAGAGCCTTAGAACTAAAGATTACATTTTCTGTACATTTGTGAGATATGACGTCAGACTTGTTTCTATTGGTTGATTACTTTCAGTTGCCTTACTGTAGCTGTTGTGTAAACATAACAAACAGGACAGAAACTACGTCATATAGCGGGAAATCATTCAAATGAGGTAATATTTAGAAAAGGAGAAGTTCTATAGTTTTAGAAATTTTTGCTTGGAGGCCTATTTATTGACGATTTAAAAAATAGATGAATATTAATTATGCAGAATCGATTATGCTCTAAGAATCTATGGCCTGCGAAAGATTCTATTAATGGCGGATTGCCCAAATAACTTATACATATATAAACCGTGGGCTCTAATGCTGCAAGAGATCAATGCCATACCTAGCATTATAAGTGCTAGTAGCGCTTATCATAAATGCTGCTGGGCTTAAAAACTTATTCAGCTAAACTTAAGCCATTTTAGTAATTTTCATAGATATTTAATAAATAAGTTATTTAACGTTTGTGGCATATTTTTAATAATTTAGTTCATTTTAACCTAATTCAGCTAAGGAAAACTGCTGTATATGTTAAAATTTAAGAGATTTAATCACATTATTAACATTAATTTATTTATTCAGCTTTAAAAATACTTATTCAGCTAAGTAAACAATACAGAATCTTGAAATTTTTTTTAGTTTCTTTAAATATTTCTCTTCTTATTAATAATCTCCAGCATTTTGTATCAATTCAGCTAACGGAAATTGTTGTACATATTTATAAAACTTGTAGTCATGTAAACTGATATTGATTTCAATTTTTGCTATTCAGCTAAGAAAATACTTATTCAGCTAAGCAAACAATACTGAATCTTGAAATTTTTTTTAGTTTCTTTAAATATTTCTCTTTTTATTAGTAATCTCTAGCATTTTCTATCAATTCAGCTAAGGTAAATTTTTGTACTTATAAAACTTGTAGTCATGTAAACTGATATTGATTTCAATTTTTGCTATTCAGCTAAGAAAATACTTATTCAGCTAATCAAACAATATAGAAAATTAATAATTTCAATTAAATTGATTAAATTTTCACAAGTTTGCTTCATTTTAAACTAATTCAGATAAAGAAAAATTTGGTTTATGAACAAATGTTAAATATCTTTGGCTTCTTTTCAATAATTTTTACTATTCAGCAAGGAAAATTCTTATTCAGCATAATAAAAATACGGAATCTTAACACATTCAATATTTTTCTTCAACTTTTTCTTGTTTTTTTTGGTGAATTAGTGCATTTTAATCTAATTCAGCTAAAGGGAACTGAAGTATTTATAATAATTGAAGACCTGTGATCATAATTTTTAAAAAAATTATGCTATTCAGCTAAGAAAATACTAATTCAGTTGGAGGAAAACGTGGTACCTTAACAATTTCAATACACCAATACCCCGATTTGCGTCGCTTCAGTTTGCGTCGCTTCGAAGTTGCGTCTTTTTTTAAGTTTCTGGAATTTCAATGTTGCGTCGTTTTTGTTTCAGTTTGCGTCGCATGGCTTCGAAGTTGCGTCGTAAATGCTTCGATTTGCGTCGTTGATATGAAAATGTTTTTACAAAGCTAAAGCAGAAAAAGGGGATTTCCCGTTTAGTAGAAAGCAAATTTGCAGGTGTGCGTTGTTTACATGTTAAGCGTAGTTATTAGTTTCGAATTATATGTCGTGGAGTCAAGTTCAGTCTGAAAGTTGAAATTGAAAATTCTGCTTCAGTTTGCGTCGTTTCGGTTTGCGTCTCATTTTTCCAGTCCCAATTAGCGACGCAAACCGGGGTATTGGTGTATATCATCAATTTTATTTCTTATTTTCCGGTAATTTAATGCATTTTAAACCAATTCAGCTAAGGAAATTTGCAGTATTTTAAATAATGGAAGACATTTGGTTATATTTTTAATAGATTGAGTCCTATTCAGCTGAGCAAAAATCATAGATTTTTAAAAATGTCAGTATTTTTTCTTAAATATTTGCCTTATTGTAGTAATTTGTATTGTTTTAAACTAATTCAGCAAGGGTTTCTGGCCGTCTAAGGTACATTTAAGTTTGTAGGATTTGAAAAACTGTGTATACCAATAGCTTTCCCGATATAATTCTTTAATAAAGAAATTTTTTTTTCCGAAATAGGCTTAATATGCATAATATGAAATTAAATTAAATTTTTAAAAATTTCAATTTTCTTACCATTTAAGTTTTGTGATGATGAATTTGGACATTTCGTTGCCACAAAGAGGAAGATGACTAATAACGGATGTAATTGTTGCATGTTTGTGTTGTTTTTTTTTTGCTTTTATTTTTTAATTATTTTATTATTATCCAATGTCTTGATATGATTTTCTTCGTTTTCTTCTTTTTCTTCTTTTTCTTTTTCTTCTTGTTTTTGTTTTGTTTTTATACCTCCTTCGAGTGGCAATCACAGTGTTGTTAAAAGGAAATGTTTTCAATTCCTTTTTCTATTACTTGTGGCACTCAACCTATGGATGATATGCTGCTGTTGTTGTTGCTGTTGCCGTTTCTGTTATTGTAAATGCTGTTAGCCTGTGATGATGATGATGGCCAGACGGAAGTTGGGATTTTTATGCTGAAATTATAAAGGAAAACAAGACAGAATTTTTCTGATTAATTAGTTTTTCACGTTTTTTCCTGTTTTTTCTTCTTGTTCAAAGAGAAATAATTAAAAAAATAGGTCTTGTTTGATTGTCGTAATAAACAAAAAGATGAAGACTGAGGGAATATTATAATTTGTAGAGAATAAATTAATTTTTCTAATTACGGTATGGAGGGAAGCATATACAAGTCTTGTATACGATGCTTAACATAACAGCTTTGCAAGGCTACTTATTTGGGTCTATGCGTAGAATTTTAAAATTTCATAAAACCGTTTGAGTATAAATTGAAATCTCAGGAATCTAAACCCTCTTCGCAAAAAAGAACAAAACCAAAAGTATCCTTTCAATCTTCCTAAAAAACTAGAATGGAGTAGCTTTAGAACTGGTAAATCTACTACCAAATAGACTGGCAATGACTGCTGCTGGATAAGATAAGCCCTTTAAGGAAGTTGAAAATACGACAATCATCACACAGATGTCACAGCTATTCAGCTAAGAAAATACTTATTCAGCTAAGGATAGCATAGCATTTATTTAAAATTTGTGATATATTTTTTATAATTTAGTTCATTTTAACCTAATTCAGCTAAGAAAATTTGTTGTATATGTTAACATTCAAGTGATTTGATCACATTTTTAACATTAATTTCTTTATTCAGCTAGAAAAATACTTATTCAGCTAAGCAAACAATGCGTAATCTTAATTATTTCTATACAATTCTTAAATTTTACACATAATTGTTAATTCAACCTAAAAGACAAATTAATTTATTTATTTAAGCTACCTAAGAAAAAATTCTTGCTAATAAGCTATGAAAGTATTTATTCAGCTAAGGGAAAAAGATGTTTTTTTGATAGATTTATGATACATAAATTTATTTTAAATAAAATTATTGTTATTCAGCTAATAAAAAACATATTCAGCTAGCTGAAAAGAAATGGAATCATAAATTTTGAAATAGTTTCTATACGCGTTTTTCTATATTTTAATAATATAAAGCATTATAAATTAATTCAGCATAAATAAGTATTTTATTTTCATAGATTTAGGATATGTAAATAAAATTCTTGCTGTTCAGCAAAGAAAATATTTATTCAGCAAAGAAAATATTTATTCAACTAAAGAAAAAAATTTTATTTTCATAGATTTGAGATGTATAAACACGTTTTACACAATTTTTTTGCTATTCAGCTAAGAAAATATTTATTCAGCTAATTGGATAACATTTGGAAGCTTTTCTAATTATTTTTTAGAATTAGTTAAGAATTGTGTGCATGAAAAAGTAAATCTTATTATAGGGCTTATTAATCAATTTAATTTTTCACATTCCTATTGTAATAATTCCATTGCTTGTGGTTTATAGAACGTTAATAAATATTTCTAAAATATTCATGCAAAACACTTTCAATTTTCAATAATTTTTGATTTAAAATATCATTTACCAGTTACCATAACAATTTAAACCATTTAAAGCACATACAAAACAAAAACAACAACAACAAAAAAATAAAAGCCAATTTACTAATGCCATTAATTAAATGAAATTTATTTATAAAATTATTAACATTTCTGCTAAACAATCTCGACAGAAGAGGAAAAAAATTTCTACAGAAATTCCTAAAATTTTATTTCGCAAATTAATTTATTGAATTTGAAATTTATCAGACGGAAATTTTATACAAAATATGGCCTAAAAATAAAAACAAAAATAAAAAAACAAAAACAAAAAGAAAAGAATTAAAATTTATCATTGACAAATTCTAAATGGAGATATAAATTTATAAATGCATGAATGTATGTGTTATTTATAACACATACACACACATGCACTCGCACACATACCTATGAATATGTTTGTAAATAATTATATTTATTTGACATGCATTTTATATACATATTTACACAGGTATTCTGTTGAGATAAACAAAATTCTCTGTGTAGATACAATAAAGTCAACCACTTATTCTCTACTGCTCTCTCTCTCTCTCTCACCCGCTCTCTGTTGTTTGCATAAGTTATTTGCTATTCAAATTTAAATTTATAATGTCATACACATATACACACCTACACTCACACATTCATTAATATCTCTAGTAAATAATAACAATCAGAAATATTTAACACATGCATACACGCAAAAACACACACTCAAGCCCATATATAGATACCAAACGGCAACAAAAACAACAATTAATATTGAAAAAAAATTAAAAGTAAAATATTTTATAAATTTATCATAATAAATAAATAAATAAAGTTTTGAAATACAGATATGTACTGATACGTACAACTAATATTGATAATCATCAACCCATGAAACACACATACATACATAGTTATAAGGATTGTTTATGTGAGTATTATATCTGATATATTAAGTCATTTGATATCGATACATATAAATGATGACAACTCCTACACACTGTCATACCCAAACATACACACCCACATCCACATATACTCACATATTTGTACATTCGTAACTTAAAATATATGGTTTTATACAATGGCATTTGCATTGATAAAATGTATCATAAAACGTTTTTTTCCCCTGAAATGCTTATGGTATATGGGTCTCTCTATTACAGAAAAATATTCACAAAAATAGAATTCAATAAGAAATGTGTCAATTGAATGTCTATTCAGCTAAGTAAGGCATACAGTCTTAACAATTTCTACATTTTCTGCCCATTTTCTTAAGTATTTTAGTAAATTAATGAAGTTTATGCTAATTCAGCTGAGGAAAATTGCTACCTTTACAAAATAATTCATTAAGACACACTTTTAACAAAAGTTTCATTATTCAGCTAAGGAAATACTTATTCAGCAAAGGGAAACTGCTATGTATGTAAAAAATTCATTTCTCAAGACACATTTTTTTAAAAAATTTCCTTATTCAGCTAAGAAAATACTTATTCAGCTAAGCAAAAATACAGAACCATCATAATTTATATAACTTTTTCTGTATTTTAGTAATTTAGTAATCATGTAAAACTAATTCAGCTAAAAAAAATTGTTAAATTTTTATAAATTTCCACAGTTTAATAATTTAGAGAATTTTAAATTAATTCAGCCTCTTTAAAATTATTGTATTTTTAAAAATTTAACACATTTAAATACATTTTTCGTATAATTTTCACTATTCAGCTAAGAAACTACGTATTTAGCTAAGAAAATTATTATTCAGCTAAGTGAAAAATACGGCATCCTATCAATTTCTATACAATTTTTCCTTTTTACCTTCAATAATATTGATTACTTGAACTATGGAACTAATTCAGCTTAAGAAATTTTCTGTATTATCAAAAATGTAAGACATATCAACATATTTTTTACTATTCAGCTAAGAAAATATATATTCAGCCAAGCAAAAACCACAGATTATTGACAATTTAAAACTTTCACATGAATTTTTGTACGTACATTAGTAATTTATTTAATTTTAAACTTATTCAGCAGGAGGGAAATTGTTGTATGTTTGCTAAGGAACTGCAGATTCAGCTAACGAAGTACGTGCATTATTAAAAATTACATTGTTCTAGCCATTCAATAACAATTTCCCTGAAAAATAATTTCCCTAAAGATGAATCAACGATTTACCATTTCATTTACTCGTGTATTGTTTATAAATTGAAATTTTCCTGTTTACACCCCATGGAATGCCCCATATGTCTTGTATGCGTTATGAAGTATGACGTTATTGCAAGTGAGTCTTCTTTTTTTTTCTCTCTCATACGCTTGCTTTTTGTTTTTGCTTTTGGCATGATAAAATGTCACAAAATACGACACCAAAAAAAAAAAGAAACCTCATAGAGAGAGAGAAATATTCAAATAAATTTACCTATGCATTCCTTTGTGCCCGCACATACATACAGACGCGCATACCTATTCTTACAGTCAGTCACACAATAACACAATATGAAATGTGACATTTTCACACAACAGAAGAACGACACACAACAACAGAAACAATAACGCAAACAACATATTTTATTGCATTCATACAAGAGTGATGAGTGCATACATGTGTAAGGGTTCAGGAGAGCACAGAAAAGTGTGAGAAAGAGAGGGAGGGGGGCATGGTTTACCTTTTAACACATTTAGAATTTAGATTGCAAATATATGTCACCGCATACCATTTTACTAGTCAAATACAAATGCACACACAAATCTACACATAAATATACACACAAATATGAATAGCAACGCCTTCGTGTATGTATGCTTAACTCGTGCATGTGAATTTATTTGTATATTGGCAATCATATTTGGTGTATGATAAAGAGATAACGGGAGAGAAAGCAAGAAATTATGGGCAATATTGTAGAACAAACCCGTAAATAAAATCGCAATTAATACACTCAGAAATATAAGTGAGTAAGAGGGAAGCATATGTATATTTAGAACTTTAACAACTTTGTTATTGAAAATATTCAATCTAAAAGATTTGTTATCGATAATTTTCTGTATACAAAAATTTATTATTGAACATTTTCTATATAAAAAATGTGTTATCGAAAATATTTTATATATAAAAATTTGTTATCGAAAATATTCTATATATAAAAATTTGTTATCGAAAATATTCTATATACAAAAATTTGTTATCGAACATTTTCTATATACGAAAATTTGTTATCGAACATTTTCTATACTTCAAAATTTATTATCGAAAATTTTCTATATAAAATATTTGATATCGATAATTTTTTTATATAAAAAACATTGATACTGAAAATTTTCTATATACAAAAAGTTGTTATCGAAAATTTCTATACTTCAAAATTGATTATCGAAAATTTCCTATATATCAAAATTTATTGTCGAAAATATTCTATGTAAAAAAGGATTTGTTATCAGAAATTTTGTATATAAAAAATTTGTTATCGAACATTTTCTATATACAAAAATTTGTTATCAAAAACTTTCTGTATAAAAGATTTGTTATCGAAAATATTGTATACAAAAGATTTGTTATCGAAAAAGATCAGTGTTAAAAGTATGCTGTCATGCACTCTTTACTCACCAGTTTCTTTGAGTGTCATATTACAAATGACCACTTCTGCAAACAGATACACATGCATACATCCATAAATGCTTACCTGAACCAGCTTACCTCATAAATAAGCACACAAACAAATTCAAACCGAAAATATTTACAAATTTAAAGTTAAATTGTACACACATGACAAATATGATACAGTTATGTTGTCGTTCGCATGTTTGTTGTTATTGTGCTGTATACTTGTATATGTGTGTGTGTGTAAGTATTGTATGTGAATGTGTAACCATATGCATGCACGAGTATAACGGAAATTGTTATGCATTTTTTCGAAAGAGAGTTAAACCTGTCATCAAAACATAACTGCATGTGAGTGTATGTGTGTGTGGGCACATGTTTAGGAAGTTGTACAATTACACACTATCATTTTTTTCTCTCTCTTTTTGTATCTCTCTCTTACTCTTACAATGAAGCACATATCCTCGGTTTAACTATGTAGAGAGAGATGCATATCGTTGCATTCTTTTTTTTGTTGGGGTTTCTTTTCGATGTGTTTTTATACCCTACACTGTGGGCATTTTTTGGCGTTATGTCTATCATACTTAAAGAGAATTACTATAAGCTCATCCTTTAATATACGGATCATTTAAGAAAAATTTATTATAAGCAATGTTATTTATATCGATTCTTCTCGATAACAATTTTTTACAATAAACTATTCTTCACATATTTTGCGTATAGAATATTTTCGATAACAAATTTTATTATATAGAAAATTAGCATAACAAATTTTTTATATAGAACAAAAAATGTATAGAAAATTATCGATAGCAAATTCTTTATATAGAACATTTTCGATAAAAAATTTTTGTATATAGAAAATTTTCGATAATAGTTTTTTGTATATACATAGATAATTTTCGATAACAAATTTTATTATATAGAAAATTATCGATAACAAATTTTTTATATAGAACATTTCATAACAAATTTTTGTATATAGAAAATTTTTGATAACAAATTTTTGTATATAGAAAATTTTTGATAACACATTTTATTATATAGAAAATTATCGATAACAAATTCTTTATATAGAACATTTTCGATAAAAAATTTCTGTATATAGAAAATTTTCGATAATAGTCTTAGTTATAGTATATCTTTATATAGAACATTTTCGATAAAAAATTTTTGTATATAGAAAACTTTTGATAAAATATTATCGATAACTAATTTTTTGTATAGAACATTTTCGATAACAAATTTTTGTATATAGAAAATTAATAATAAAAAATTTATATATATAGAAAAATTTCGATAACAAATTTTTTATATAGAAGATTTTCGATAACAAATTTTTATATATAGAAAATTTTCGATAACAAATTTTATATATAGAAAATTTTCGATAATAGATTTTTGTATAAAGAAAATTTTCGATAATAGGCTTTTGTATACAGAAAGTTTTCGATAACAAATTTTATGTTTATAGGAAATTTTCTTTAAGCTTTCTTTATAAATGCTTGTTTATGCAGTGTATTATGTACTTCGACTTCTATTATTTTTTTACTTTTCAGTTCTCTGGATTTATTATGCTAGTGTATATTGTATGTATACATGTATGTATGTATGTATGTTTGTATGTGGGCACATTGCATTGCATTTCTCAATTAATCTTTATAACAATTCATTTTTCATTTTTTCTCTTTTATTCTTTTCTCTCTCTTGATTTTATTTCTATTTATGGTCTCTGTATGTATGTGCATGCGAGAATTTGTCTGTGGCTGTATATGTAGGTGTTTTCAAAATTTAAAAATAACCTGTTATTTATTAAATCAGTTTTGTTATATTTGTTGTTGGTGTTGCTTATGTTGTTAGTGTTGTTGTTCACTATCATTTGATAAATCTTTATAAAACTATTTTTGGTTAAAATTATAAGAGAGAAAATGTCATATGTATATCGCTTTGTGTATGTGTAGGTGTGTATCTATGAATGCTGTGGCATTACTATGACAATATTTTATGTGCGAGTGTGTGTGTGTGTGTGCTTTTGTATTGCAAGGCTTGCCAAGTGTTTGTAAATCATTTTAATCAAACTTTTTATGATTTGTTTGTCTTGCATTTGTTCTTTTATAATTTTTGCTTTCATTTTTATTTTCATTTTTATTTTTATTTTAAATTATTTGATTTATAATTGTTGTTGGTTTTAAGAAAAATTAAAACATTAAGGCACACACAAACACATTCATAATGTAGAACACGTTTTCGGCAATAACTTAACAACATAAGTAATTGCAGGTAAGACAAGTAAATAATGGGTAAAAGTAAAAGTCATTTCAATGAAGAAGTAAAAAAAAAGAATTGATTTGAGTAGAATTAATAATTAAGAGCTCGAAATGATATAGATTAGATCGATATGTGGCTGTAACCCAATTCTCTGCCTCTGTAATTCATAGGAGATGTATAAAAGTCCAACGACTCTTCATAGGCCAAAATTCTTGGGGGCCTATGTTAGTAATCGGCCAAATATTTCATTCTACATCTTCCTAAAGCCAAGTAACTGGATAAATAATACTCATATGGAATATAGTTAGCGAAAAGCCCTTGCACTGGACCATGAATTAAATATGCAAAATGTTTTATTTCCATTTTATCGAAAATAATTTGTGCTCCTACCTCATGTTAGTGTACATTTCTGAAGAAGACATTTACATTTATTCATGCATGTACATACATACATACACATACACATTCCTGCTAATTGGTAATGTTTGCAATTTTGCCTATTTTATTGTAGTTGTGTTTAATAGATACCGATTATTACCCAATTGGGATGCCATTAAAAAGGAAATGATATTCCCTGCCATTCCGTTACACTTCATACCATTTGCCACAGTCAATTAGTATGTGTAGCATTATCATGACTTTTAATATTTAACCGGTAAGTAATCGAAATTAAATTGACAAATCGAAACCAGAAATGTAATGAATACCGAAATTAATTTTGCAAATTCACACACAGAATACAATATTTGGTTAAAGACATTAAAAGGTAGGATATCTATGGAAGAAGCAAAAAAAAAAAAAAAAACTATGATGATAATGCAGTCATATGCACTTCATTAAATTGGTTTTAAAGGCCTTGCTAGGTATTGTAAAACAATTTTTGGATAAGCAGCAAGAAAACGATTCGACAGTAATGAAAAATTTAAAATTAAGCGAATACATACATACATACATGCATACATAATTGGCCATTACAACCCATCAGTCAGGATTACGGCCTAGCTTCTTACACCACTCATGTTGTGTGCCTTAATTTTATACTTGAGTGGCGGGATTTACAGATTTTGAGAAACTTTTTCATGGCAGGTTTATTTGCTCTCAGAGTTTTTGGCAGAAATCTGTTGAGAGGAAGTCGCCGAAGAAATATTTTTTTTTCATATTTCGTTTTGATGTCTGGCCTGGGGCTCGAATCCGGTCGTTACGTTTAATAAGCCAACACACACTACCTACTAGACTACGACGACTACACACAGACTACACCACAGACTCTGGTTTCACCATAGGCTCTCTACCTACTAAACTAGGACGAATTTTCATCTGCTATTTGCTTATTTTATCATCTGCTAGAGAGCCTGTGGCGAGACCAGAGTCTGTCGCTCTAATTCCAGCTTAAATGCTTCAGCGGCGAAGAACAATGGCCCAATTATGCCTCTGGACCAAAATCCGCACCAAACAGTGACTCGTTTTGGGTGCGTCGGCTTTTCAATGTATGCGTGCGGGTTTCCTGTGCCCCAAATGCGACAATTTTGCTTGTTTATATACCCGCCAAGATCAAAAAGAACTTCATCTGAAAAGATGATTTTTTTTTGCCAAAATCGGCATCTTCTGTAAGTCAATCGCAGGCCCACTTAGCGAAGCGAAAACGCGTATACACAACCATATTCGTTCAGCGGAAGGACGAAACTAATTATCTGTCAAATCAGACATGAGATAAGTGTTACCATTCACGAAATAAGCACTAGTTGAAAAAAAACGTTAGATGGCGGACCCGATAGATTATCCATATAGATACGATCGTGATGGCCCATTGACGTCATTGAGTTTTTGCCAGAACACTGGTGAGACGGAGACTCCGAAAGAAATATTTTTTTATATTTCGTTTTGTGAGAGATGTCTTAGCTGGGGTTTGAACTATGGTCTCTAATCTATACACTGAATACTGGTCGGATAAATTGAATTATGTTCCTAAAACGTACTTAATCCGTGAAAGTACTGAAAATTATAACAATTGAGGAGTTAAATCCAACAATTTTTAATTCCCGCAAATTACCAAAAACTGAGAATTGAATCTCAAACAACAACAACAGTGATCATATTCCATTTTAAATGTTAAATATTTTCATTTGTATGTGTGAGAACAGCAAAGAATTTAATTCTCATTAAAACTTACTCAAACATACATATGTACACTCTCTCTCTCTCTCTCTTTCTCTTTATATCTTTTAATTTCTTTGCATATCCTTTTATCTCTTTAATACATTTTTTTCTTTTAAATAAAATTTTCTTCTTAAAGCAATTATTTTGGAAACTTGAAAAACTTATTCAATTTCATTTAATTTTTATCACTGCATAAAGTATCTTTATTACTTAAATATTAATTAAAAACTCTTTAAACCATTACTCTTTATCTTTCTCTCTCTCACTGACTTTATAAATGAATTCAACACACCATACCACAGCCCACACACACACGGCTTTAGTTTTATTTGCTTGTTTTCATGGATTTAACAAGAATTTATTTGCCAAAGAAAAAAAGTGAGAGTAGAGAGCCACCATTATTATTATTTTTCTAAGTAAAACGATTTGAGAGAGAGGGAGTACCATACAAGATATGTGTGTGTGTGTGTCTAGATGTTTTTGGTCATACGTTTTAATACTCTTTGGCTTATAATTAAAACAAAATTAAAATGAAAATAAAATAATAAAATTTATGAGAGGCACACAAGCACATTAACACTCACTCTCATTCATTCATACATTCCTACTCTTATGCATTCTCAACATATAAACTTCTATAAACACTTGGATTTTTGTTATTGTGTTTAGTCGCACATACACACACACTGCCTTGCTATGCTTTTTAGTTCATTTTGGTGATATACTCATAGGGTTAGAGCTAGAACCAGAGACGAGATCGGGAGAGAGTAAATGTGTTTCATTACTTCCATTTTTATTCCTTTGTGCATTGCTCCATATGTTGATATAGCATAGAGGTGCTCGTTTTGTTTACATTTTTTACTTGTTGTTGGTTTTTATTGTTTTGGTTCTCCTTGTTTAGTTAAGAGGCAAGAGAGCCTTAATATTGTTGCTTGCCTTTAGAGTTTAGCAAATTTAATACGTACATACATATGTGTGCTGTGTTGTGTTGTGGTGTGTGTGTGTGACCTTTTTTGGTTTTCCACCATATGCTTTATTTGTATGATTATGTGTACATACATTGTATATGTATGTACGTTTTTTAGATTTGCATTTGGTAAATGAAAATTTTACGATTACTTTTGCTTTCTCAAAATGTTGATTTTATTGTGGTCTTTTAACTCTACGCCAGACCAGTGAAGCCAATGCTGTTGAGTATTTATTTTTAATTTTAATTTCTCTATGCATTGCGTTGCTATGCGTAGTGCATTATTAATGTGGAAAAAAATAAAAGAAAATGAAAAAAAAAACAAAAAACCGCCAAAAGCATGGAAAAAATAAATGGAAGTAATTTTCCTATTTTTCTCTCTCTCTCTTTCTCTCAATTTCTCTGTAGTAATTCCCCTATATTTAACACCTTTACTTCTGTTAAGAGACCCATCGAGTGAGTTTTTTTTTAGCTTAGCCTTGAAGTAGGCAATGGGGATTTAATGTTTAATTAAGGTGTTGTTTGAAATTTAAATTTTCTCTCTCTCTCCCTAGTTTTTGTTTATATAGGGTGTTTTTTATAGAGGTATAGAACTTTAAGTTGCAATAAAACAACGATGGATTATTCGATTGACATGAATTTTATTTATCGGAAAGATAATCTTGTGGCATTACATTTTAAATATGATTTCTGGCATATGACCGCCACGGCTGGCGCGGATGTAGTCCAATCTGGACGCCCATTTTCAATGACTTTTTCCAACATTTGTGGCCGTATATCGGCAATAACACGGCGAATGTTGTCTTCCAAATGGTCAAGCGTTTGTGGCTTTACCGCATAGACCAATGACTTTACATAGCCCCACAGAAAGTAGTCTAGCGGTGTTAAATCACAAGATCTTGAAGGCCAATTCACAGGTCCAAAACGTGAAATTAGGCGGTCTCCAAACGTGTCTTTCAATAAATCGAAATAAAATTGCACTATTTGCAAGCGTTATTCAGGCGTGAGTCTATTCATGATGAATTGCCAAACCAAAATGAGAATAAATCACTTGACAGCTGTTAAATCGGTCGCCATCTTGAAAAGTAATGCCAACTTAAAGTTCTATACCTCTATAAAAAACACCCTAAGTATTTACAACGTAAGATTAAAACAAGGGAAATTGATAAAAAAAAAATATTAAACGCGCTTAATGGTAAATCTTTTCAATTAAATTTCTTTGCTTAAACAATTCTTATTAAAAACAAAAACGGCAGCATTAGAAATTGAATATTTAAAAATTATTCGCTTTATTTTGCTTTATGTTTTTTCGATATTTAATATTAAGAGGGTTTAATAACCGCAACCGAAGTCACATGACGCTCTGAATGTGGCAGGGGATATCAGAGAACATCATAGAAAGATCAGACAGCGGTAATTCTTCCCTGCATTTAATGCAATACCAATGCATTTTTAATCTCTATATTTCGCTTCTTACATACTTGTGGTTTTGAAATTACTCGGGACGGTCTGCACGGCTATTGCGAAGCTGGTTTTTCTCTAGGTTTGGTAGCTTTCCATCCTCTACATCCCTTACGGGTTTTGACACTCTGTCTGCCACGCCTACAAATTTTTTAAGCTTTGCTCTCATGACCTTATTGTCGCTTCGCCTTATGATCGTTCTATTCTTTTCCTTTATGTTGTTCTCTAATTGCAACCTCAAATAGAGCTATTAACTATTTGAGGTTGTTCTTGGTGTCTCCTTAAGGCACCTCTTTTCCCTTTTTCATGGCAACTTTATTCTATTCTTGGGATCTTCGTATGCCAGCCATTATCGCGATAAAAACTAAATTAATCGTCAATAAGTTTGTAGTAAAAAATAAAACCCAAGGTAGTTGAATGGACACACATAGGACCCATTGTGATCGTACATTTGCAGAATGTCCATTGCTAATGCGAATCGCATGCGTGCCCATAAGGCAATAAAGTTGTCGTAATGACCCCTGTAACCATACTTTGCGTGCTTTTTTGAGTAGCTTATCGTTGAAGAAGACTTAACGTGTGGAGGCTACAGTTTTGGCTCGATTTTCTGCGCCGTGTTGAAGCAGCGAATCTATTGTTAACGGAATCGATTACTGCTTGTAGGTCCTTATAGGGATTCCCAAAGTCGAGAATTCGTCGGAGAGTTCGATGTTAGCGTCACATCTGACCAGTTCGTCCGGCCACTGTGTCCGGGTACCCATATGAAATGGACATCATATCGTTCTGCTACCTCTTGGAGATATTTGCCACAGTTATACACAGTCTTGGAGTTCACTACGCTGGAAATCAATGCTTGGCTGTAGAAAATTATGGTAATAAAGGGTGTTTTTTTATAGAGGTATAGAACTTTAAGTTGCAATAAAACAACGATGGATTATTCGATTGACATGAATTTTATTTATCCGAAAGATAATCTTGAGGCATTACATTTTAAATATGATTTCTGGCATATGACCGCCACGGCTGGCGCGGATGTCGTCCAATCTGGACGTCCAATTTTCGATGACTTTTTCCAACATTTGTGGCCGTATATCGGCAATAACACGACGAATGTTGTCTTCCAAATGGTCAAGCGTTTGTGGCTTTACCGCATAGACCAATGACTTTACATAGCCCCACAGAAAGTAGTCTAGCGGTGTTAAATCACAAGATCTTGGAGGCCAATTCACAGGTCCAAAATGTGAAATTAGGCGGTCACCAAACGTGTCTTTCAATAAATCTATTGTGGCAGGAGCTGTGTGACATGTTGCGCCGTCTTGTTGAAACCACATCTCCTGGACATCATGGTTATTCAATTCAGGAATGAAAAAGTTAGTAATCATGGCTCTATACCGATCACCATTGACTGTAACGTTCTGGCCACCATCGTTTTTGAAAAAGTACGGACCAATGATTCCACCAGCCCATAAAGCGCACCAAACAGTCAGTTTTTCTGGATGTAACGGTGTTTCCACATACCCTTGAGGATTACCTTCACTCCAAATGCGGCAGTTTTGTTTGTTGACGTAGCCATTCAACCAGAAGTGCGCTTCATCGCTAAACAAAATTCGCTTATGAAAATCGGGAACACAGAACCATTATTTTCGAAATAAAATTGCACTATTTGCAAGCGTTGTTCAGGCGTGAGTCTATTCATGATGAATTGCCAAACCAAACTGAGAATAAATCACTTGACAGCTGTTAAATCGGTCGCCATCTTGAAAAGCAATGCCAACTTAAAGTTCTATACCTCTATAAAAAACACCCTTTATTTTGTCTGGAGATACATATAGGCGTCTTGTATTTTTTGACACTGATTGGACTGATTCGTCACCCTTACTGGATGGGCTATTCTAATCTATTCCACCATACAATTCTGTTCAATTTGGAGCCATCAGTGAAGATCTGCACAAAGTCTTTTATGAATGACGGGCTAAATCCATTCTGCTTTGATCGTCCAGCTAACGAAAACGGAGATGGAGTCCCCCTATTAAACCTGTTGTCTCTTTCCAATACTTTAAACGTTGCCCTTAGACCTGGCAAAGCAAATACGCAAAGACATATTTTTAATACTCACAATACAGGTAAGGGGGTTGCCTGATACGAATGTCCTCCTTAACAATTCTGTTCTCTTTTTTATGTTTTTCTGCTTGTGAAATCTACTAAAACTAAATAACCCTCAACATAACTTAAGTCATCAACGTATGCTATGCGAAAAGCTTTGTATTCTCTTCTGTAACTCAAGGCTTTCTACGACATTATAATGAATAATCGCGTTAAAAGTATGACTTTCTTTCTAAATCCTTCATATTAATTTTGTTTTTTTTACTTTGCCTGCAGCATCCTTTTGCCATTCCCTTTTTCTTATCATTTCCTTATGTTTTTTAAGTTTAACTTTTCCTATTCCAAGGGATTGTTCCCCCAAACGCAAATGTAAATGAAAAGTCCGTATAAGAGAAGACAAATGATAATTAATTTATAATGAAAACAAAAACAGATAAACACAGAGACAGATTGACTGACACACCGACAGTGAGAAGGGGAGAATTTTAAATAAAAAATTATGACAGTCTCTTGAAAATTATTTTCAAATTATTGGCTCTTAACAGGGATTAAAATTGTTGGGAAAAGAGATTTTCAAAGATAGAGAATGAAGAAGAAAGATAAAATGAAAAATGATTGCAAAAGAAATAACACCGTTAAAGGGCGAAAGGACACCTTAAAGAAAATACAGGAAGGGAAGTGAAGTTAAGACTTTTAATTTGTAAAAATACAAAGATTTTACACGTTCTATTTGATGTTGTATGAGAGGGATTGATTCATACGGTAGGTGGCGTTAGAAAGCTAGGAATATGCTTTAGGAAATCTTTGATTACTGTTGTGGAGTCATTTGTGCCCGAATTTGGATAGGATAGAAGCGTGTAGCAACTTTGTTAAAAAAAAGCTCACAGTGAAGCTCCTATCAAATCAACGTTTGGTCTGAGAACTCTATGCCTTATATAGGGCGTGGCAGACTAATCCCGCTTTCCGATATCTTTGGATATTGATTTTCTAAGGTAACAGAAATAATGTAAAAGTGACAGCCTTGTTAAATAAAAGCTCATTTGAGCACAGTGAAGCTCGTATCTAATCAACGTTTGGTCTGAGAACTCTACGCCTTATATAGGGCGTGGCAGACTAAACCCTCTTTGGATATTGATCTTCTAAGGTAACAGAATCCTAACAGTTAATATCCTAACAGTTAATATCTTTGTCTTTAAGCCGGTCATCAGAAGAGTTGTTTTATCGGTAATGCAGCATTATCAGCAAGCCTTTGCAGTTTCATGTTGATTTCATCGCAGCAGTGTGCTATGAGCCAAATTTCATGTGCAAAGTCGATGTTATTTAAACATCATTAAACAAATTAGTGGTTCCCCTGTATTTCGATTGAATATTCGCTGTTCATTTTTAACTTCACAACATCTAACAGATGCAATAACATAGTTCAAGTGAGAATGCAATCTTGCTTTACCACAGTAGAAGTCGCAAAAGTTTTCAACCACTCCATATTCCAAGAGTTCCATCGGTTCAAACAATTTTCCTGGCGGCGACGAATCAATCAACAAAACCAGGTAAACAAGGATTAAGTCTGCCAGACGAGAGTACGAATTCCAGAACAAAACATGGAAACAATTTAAAACTTTTGACAATCGTGCTATGATTATGGATCGATTCTAAATTCTAGTGTTTGCAACTCGAATATTCGGATCAGAAGGAATTGAAAAGATCGACCAGCATAAAAAAGCCAGATTACTAAAGATATACCACAAAACATAGAAAACAATAACAATAACAAATCAACAGTAAAGTTCTAGAAGTTGCCACACCAAAAGGAAAATACCGGTAGCCTATGTGTGGAATGGGCAAACCTTTTTAAAATCATTACCAAATGTCATGTGGTTGATGCTTAATAACTTCACTCTCTCTTGGCATGTAGAATATCAGTCTTGCTGCATTAGTTGCAAAATTTCATGGCTACCGTGGGTTTCTTGTCTGAAGTTTTTGAAATTTAGATACCACTCCTGTAGGATTTTCTATTATGCGGCCATATTAGAGGGCTCTCTTCTAGCCTTTATTTATTTATTTTTCCTTGTTAAAGTTTATTTTCAGTTATTTAACGGTGTCCCACTAAATATTTCTATTTATTCAGAACGTTTTTTTTTCTTTTTTTCTTCATTTAAATTTTAAATTTCATTCCGTTTTCAATTAAAAATTACAAAAAAAGGAAACAAAACGAAACGAGGAAAGTCCATTTAAGCACATACATTTTTTTTATTGCTTTCTTGAGCAATAGCCATCCATAAACCATAACAATTTTAACCTATTTGAAGCCATCATAACTTTTTATTTTAATTGAATTCATGCCACTGTTGCGAGTTACTCCCTGTTTATGTTGTTACCCTTATAGGTGTTGACGTTCATTTCCTGTGAACAAAAAAAAAACTTTTATAAACTTTACCAGTCGATGGTGTGAAATGTAAAAGAAAAATTGAAAAAAAGAAAGAACTAAAACCACACACATACTCATACACTTAACCAAAGAAAAATACTTAAAGAAAAACCTCTGAAAAGTACTTTTCCCATGAAAATAATAACCAAAAATGCCAACTCTTCTTCTACCAACCAGGGGGGAAGACGAACACAGGAAATCAGTAAATAATAGTGGCAACACGCAAACTTGTAAACACTGACAGCACACAAACGCTACTTTTCTTACTACAGCCAGCCAGCCAGCCAGCCAGCCAAGATAAAAAACAAATGCACTCGCCTCTTATGCATTTGCATATACAGTGTTGCTCGAAGAAATAGGGACACAAAAGAATTTCAACATTTTCTTTCCAATTCTCCATGAACATCAATTAACATACATACATAATTGGTCATTACAACCCCTCAGTCATGATTACGACCTAGTTTCTCACACCACTAATGTTGTGTGTGTTAATTTTACGCATGAGTGGCGAGACCTACAGTTTAAAGTCGATTCCGAACGACAGATTTTTGAGAAACTTTTCATGGCAATTTTATTTACTCTCAGAGTTTTTGCCAGAAATCTGCTGAGAGGAAGTCACCGACGAAATACTTTTTGTATTTTGTTTTTGATGTCGGGCCTGGGGTTCGAACCCTGGCTTTTCGTCTAATAAGCCAACACACTACCTACTAGACTACGGCGACTTCATTCAATTAAGCGATCAAATAAATGTGTGGGTGCGTAATGCCATCTCCTCTGTTTGACGTTGTGCTAAGGATTGTAATGAAAACATCCTCTCTAATGATATGTAGTATAGAGGACGTGTATAGCCGTAGTGGAAAATAAAAAAAAACACGGAGGTCATAGAATCCATTGTGCCCCTCCGAATAAGTTAAAAGAAGGGAATGCAAAAGAAACGAAACAGAGAGATTGAATGAAAAGAAACAGAAAACAATACATAAAGATCAACGCTCACCACCAAACCACCGTAATTCTATTATAAACCTCAGGAAAACCTAAATATTGGTTCTCTCCGCACGGTTTAAGCCCTCAAAGAGCTATACATCTTCAGAGCAGATGCGCTATCGTCTGCAACTCCTTCTAATCTCTACACTTTCCTACAGAAATTCGGTTGAGATCTGTTCCAAATTCCCGTCGTAGACATATAACACAATCAATATCCCATATGGATCCCAGTTACCATTGGACTGGACTTTTTGAGGCCCAGCGCCAAACTAAATGTTCAGGAGATGACTAAAGACACCTCTGCTTGCCTTTTCCCAATAATTGTCTTTCTTTCTAATGATGATAGTACTCAAAGAGTCAATCCGTAGTACCTTACTAAAGATTCTCCAAATAAAGATTCCTAGTTGACCGTATGGCTACAACGTTAGGGTCCCAAATTTTAATTTATGCAATGGCAACACTAGTATACAGCAATCTAGAACAAGGGACTTGGGCTGGTTTCCTCTAGGAAATGTTTTATCCTTCTATTCGATATTAGATGAGGTATCACAATGGGCGCCTAAATGATGGCCTAAAATGCTCAAATTAATACCGAATATCCATTCCATTAGATTTTAAAGAACTTTAACGTGAGTTCCAGCAATAAAAGCTTACTTATTGAGAAAAACAATAAAGTGTTGCTATTATTTTTTATCAATACTGTATAGGTGGTATAAACTAATTACAGTTACTTTCTTTTATACACACACGCTCTATTTTATTGAAGCAAATACTTAAAGTCTTTAGCAGGTATTTCTCTCACTCTCTTTCTCCCAATTTTATTTCGCCCTTTCATACAATGTATGCATATTTAAGCTTTCACTCTCTTTTTTTTTTTGTAAATAAACATAGACCAACAAACAAACAAACGTACACATACTCTAGAACAATGTTTACTCGCGTACATTTTGCCAAACCATTATGATTCAACCAGTCATTGGGTATGCCATGTAAGAGTATTTTAATAACAGTCCTAGAGAGAGAGGGTGCAGTTGAGAATACAAGTCCATGGGTGTGTGTGTGTGTGTTGTTGTTGTTGTTGTATTTATTACTGATAAAAAGTGTTTACGGGGGAAGATAGTGGAGTGAGTGGTAACCATAAGTAAGATTTACTTGTTAAATACCATATAAATATGGCGGCGGTGGCCAACATATCTTCTTAAGCTTTATTTAAAAGTAAAAGAGCTTATACGTCTACCCCGCTCTCATAAAGGGGCAGAAAAACACCTATAAAACCTGAATATTGTGGTAAATATTCATAAAATAAATGCTTCGGGTTTTATAACTCAACTCTCAACCGCTTGTTTTTTCTACGAAATATTATTTCAAATTAATTTTTAGGGATTATGAAAACACTTTGTCAGTTGAGTTCAGTTCAGTTCAGTTCAGTTCTCCACATACAAACAAGTAACGGTTTACATACTTGCTATCGAGAGAGTGTGCCAGCAAAGAACGAGGGAGAGTGTGGAGAGTAAACAAATAATGGATTATAATTAATAACAGCACATGTGTACATACATATATGTATAGTATATGTATGTGTGTGTGTGCATTTTTGTGTGTTTGTTTTTGTTTTCTTTTGGTTTGATTGTGTTAATTGTTATGTAGACAGTGTTTTAACGGGAACATGAATTGAAGGTCATTGGAATTCAAGTAATTCATTAGAAAAATTAGAAAATAGGGTGTTTAAAGCGAATTAAATGTAGAATTTATGAAAATTTTATGCAAAAACTTAAGTCGTATTTTTTTTAAAATTAAAACAGACTCCATCAAGTTCGATTTACTTAATCATTACAACCCTTTAGTTAGGATTACAATTTAGCTTCTTGCAGCAACCATGTTGAGTGTGTTAATTTTATCCATGAGTGGCAGGGAAGGAAACCAACATTTTAACGCCGTCTCTGATTTACAGATTTTTGAAGAAATTGTCATGGAAAATTTATTTACATACTCACAGAGTTTTTTGTCAGACAACTGCTGAGAGAAAGTTGGTGATTTTTCATAATCTTTTAAGAGAGGATCAAATATAGATTGCGGAACTAGAGCGGGGGTGTTTTGTATCCTAGAAAGAAATATTCGGACCCACGAGGAACCTCACGAGTGTCTTCCAAATGAAAGTCTATGGCATCGAACGATTTATTCAATTCATCTTGGACACGAAGTATAAGGCACGGAGCAAAGCAATACTATCCGCCAATCAAGGCGTTATTTGATAGTAATTGGATAGTTGAGGATTAGTTTGTCAGGTAACAAAGCCTCCTGATGAGTTTCTTATTCGAATTGGCTACCATTATCCTTAATATAGTGTCCCTAGCTCTACTTCTAACTACCATGTGCAACGGGTTGAAAGCCAACAGAGCTTTCTAAGCCTTTGAAAAACAAGTTTTTATTGCCTCGATTATGCCAACACATGCTGTTTTCTGTATCTAATCCAACGTCAAATTCAATATCATTCTACCTAAGCTAACAATGGTCCAATAGGTTCCAATTGAACTGACCATTGTGGCATACACCCATTGTATAATTCTTGGGTTTTACCTCCAAAAATTTTCCCACTCGCCTGCTGCATATTATTATGACTTGCTTGGTCCTTCCTAGCTTAGCTATTTTCCCCAATAATTTCTATTTTTTTTTGTTTCTATGCAATAAATCAAAATCATCTTTCCAAAGTAATTAAAACACAAAAGGCAACAATTTTTCTTTTTTCTTATTGTTTTTAAACAATTAACACAAGCTCACTTATACGTATGCTTCTGAAGAAATTACTTGTGCTCTCCTTTAGACACCCAACATTATAACGGACGGTGTTGCTGTTATTATTTTCCATTTTTATCTCTCTGACATTAAACGTTTTCATTTTGCTTAAGTGCATCCAGCCATGTACGTCAAGTAAGAAGGAGAGAGAGAGAGAGAACGTAAAAGAAAACAACAAATATAAAAGCAAAGAAATAATTGTATGAAGACTATTCAATGTAACGGTAATCTTTTAAAAACACAAATACCATAAATAAACAACAAATGCACTCGCACACACATACACCATAAGTTATAAACCTTTTGAAAGTGAATAAAAACAAACACACACACGAATACACGTACACATGCTTGCTTATAAATTTTTACAAATAACCTGTGGCGACACAATGCTATTTAAGCCAACAACAATTAAAAAAATGAAGTGCCCTAAACAACAGCATCGTCAACAAACAACGAACACGTACACGTACATGTACACGTGCAACAACAATAGCTAAAACACATGCAGTAAAAAGACTATCAAAATGTAAATGTTTGTGTTAATGTGTGTAGATAAAGATAAAACAAAAAAAACAGAAAATATTATACTCACATATACACTTTCCCTCTCTCTCTCTTTCTCATACTCTCTTGTGCTCTTTTAACATAAATGCAATCACAATATCTCTATAATAGTTGTTACATCAACAACGACAATACAAACGACACCCACTCCACATAAGAGTGTTTATAGATGGGCAAGATAAACGAGAGCATCGTCGTCATCATCGCCATCATCATCATCATCGGGTACAACGGCAACGACTACAGTAATGTTAAGAAGAGCGTTAAAAAAATTAAAAACGAAAAATATTCCGGTTTTAAAACAAAACGAGAACCAACAAGAAAATTCTGTTGTGTTGAGAGAGAGAGAGAGAGAGAGAGTGAGACAAAGAGGCAGAGTGAGGATATTTTTCTTTAGCATGCGTTTACACATGACTTGCTTTTGTAGTCAACAAAAATGACAGCAACAGCAACAGCAACAAAATACTTTTGCTCTTTCAGACACACACACACACACACACAACGTATTTTTATTAAAAACTTTAGCAGCAACAAACAATACAACACCAGCAACAACATTAACAAAAAAAAAAAAAAAAAAAAATAGAAACACGAGAACAGCAAAAGGATATGGTGTTGTTGTTGTTGTTGTTGTTTTTGCCTTTACGTAGTGCGTGTATATGTATATGTGTTGGTTTTTTGTTTTTAACTGATGTTGATACTGATAATGTCTGGCGCATTTCTCTTGCTTGCCGTTTTACCTCTTGACTTCTTTCCGAAATAACCGGATACTCTTATTGCCATTCCTTGCTGCTGTTCTATGGCTACTGTAGTAGTAAGAGTAGTAGTTGTAGTATAACTATTGTTGTTGTGTGTTGGTTGTTATTGTTGTTTCTGATGTTGTGTGTTGATGAGAAAAAGTGCATGCAGGCGTATAAACAATATGGTTTTTGCAGATGATGTGTTTTTCTTCTACTGTTTGTAGTTTTTATTCCACATTTTTATGGCGGTGTTCGTGTGGGGTGTGTGAAAAAAGGTAGAGTGTTGGTCAAAAGTTGATATACACTTTGCAATTGTTAAAAAAAAAACAAATTTGTTTTAAAATAATTTTTTTTTTCATTCATTTTTTTTTCTTTTGAAGATAGCCGTGCTAGTATTTATAACTCGTTATTCGAATAAAATTAATTGATTTTCATTAAAAGAAAAATTATTGAACATAAAATAAGATTTCTAATTCATTTTTGCACATATATTCAGTGCTTTAATCGAATAAAATGTTATGCTTTGAAAAATTATTGTAAATTGTTTCGAAAAAAAAATTGTTTTTAATCGATTAATTGATTTATTGATTTTAAATATTTGAATATTTTGTTTCATTCTGTTGCTCATCAAAAAAAAAAAACATCTCTTAAAAGAAATTTCATTTAAACGCTCAAGCACAACAAATTCTTCAAATGAATTGATATTTCCCCTTAAAAAAATCCAAAGAAATTCACAAAAACAAAGAAGATGAAGAAAACATAAAAAATCCCATAAAATATTCCCATCTAAACATTCATTTCATATCGGATGCCAGGAAGCAAAGAAAAAAAACAACAAAAAACACCAGAAATATTCTCTCTTATCAACGTCATGCATTGGCATGTTTTACAAACACACGAAACAATAGCAATAACAACACCCAATACAACAAACACCATCATCAAAAGAACATGAAAAATGACGACAAACACAACTATAAACAATCGAGAGTAACAGCATGGTATGTAGTTTAGAGTGGGAGCATAAGGAGATTATGGTGAATATTTTTTTTGTTTAAACCAGTTTGATTGTGTATGTGTGTGTATTGGATTTTAAAGTTCATAACAGTGTTGTACGAGTAAAAGAAACTTTGTAGGGAGAGAAAAAAGAAGAGAAAACAATAAAAAAAAACAAATTCATTGCATTTCAATGCGTTGAATTACAATCGGTAAAGAGAGCATGAAACATTGTGCATAGAAAACAAAATGAAGAAAAAAACACACACACATACACAAACGAACATAAAAAAAATAACTGCAACTGACAAAAACAAATTTGAAACATAAAAGGCAGGCAACTCACACTAACATACGTTGCAACTTAAAATAAAAGCCCACAAAACCCTTCAAGTCAGTCAGTCAGTCACTCGTTCGCACAAAAAAAAGCAACAATCAAACGAAAGCAGTTATTTTCTCGTATTATTTTTTTCTATAGTGGTGAGAAATAGCAGCAGGATGAGTAAATAAAAATTCTCTTAGAAAAACAAAACTTTAAAACCAGTTTTTTTCCACAGGAAAAGCAAAAAAAAAAATAAACTGTCATTGATTGTTGTTTTGTCTCTCTCTCTTTTGCTTTTAGTAAGTAATCCAAAAAAAAAAAAAAGACAATACATCTCCACACACACACACACACACTAACCACTATCAGTATTTTTGTGTTTAAATAGTATTTGCTTTTTATTGTTGTAATGCAATGTACACAATTCCATTGTGAAAATAGCGTGAGAAAGAGAGAATTTTTTCATTAAATTTTTGTATTTTACTGGCTGGTATTGCATTTGATTGTATTGTATTGGGCAGTTTTATTTTTAATTTTCTTTTTTTTGTAGTTAATCTTATTGTTGTAATTTATATTGGATTTTATCCATTACAATTGTTGTTGTAGCTGTTGTTGTTGTTGTTGCTACTCTTGTATTAAACACAAAATTAATTACTTATTGCGTTGTAACCAAACGAACAACCAGTGGCTAAAGCCACTGTGTGGTCAATTGTAAGTGGGCGAGAGAGAGAGAGAGAGAGGGAGTGAGAGTCAGAGAGTAAAAGAATACGACAAATATTTGCTATTTAATGAAAACAATTGAGAGCATTTGTTGGAATTTTTTTACACTCTCGCTCAAAGGAAATTTTTAATTTTATTTCGTGTTGTGGTCAGTTATTGAAAAGAATTTCATTATGTTTTACAATTTTTTTCTCTTTTTTTTTATTTGAAGGTGGGGGACAGAATACTTTGATAATGTTTTGGGCAATTAACTAAAGTTTAAAACTTAAAAATTTGTTGCATAGTTTAAGGTTTATAAACCAGAAACAAGATTTTTTTCTTAGGAAAATTAAATTACTTTTTTTTACATAAAAGTAAAGCAAAGAGAAATGCTGAACGCAAAATGAGAAGTGAATGAATTTTATTCGAATAATCTTAAACGGTTATACGAGTTTTTTTTTTGGAAATTTATTTTGAATATGAATTTTTGTTTTTGATTGAAAATTTAATAAAAGTTTCGTAAAGAACTTGATTTAAATTTTCTAAGTGAATCGAATAATTTTAATCGATTAATTGGTTATACATTTTTTTTATTAGGTTGAGAAATATTTTTCATTTAAAAACTTAGAAATTGTTATGAATGCTTTATATATCAATTTCAATAAATTGACGGGTTCGAATAATTTTTGATTCGAATAGGTTTAAAACGATTCTTTTCTCAATACAAAATTTATTTAAAAATCTATTCAAATTTATATTAAATTTCTTATTTAATGGATTATTTGGGTAATTTGTTTTTAATATGAAATTCGAATAATTTTAAATTTAATTTCTACGAATAATCGAATAAACGGTTACTTATATAAGCAATGTCGGTAAAGCTAAATCATTTTTTCAATTATAATTTAGAATGTTTTTAAGTACGTAAGAATTTCTTTAAAATTAATCGGTTATTTTAAATGATTTTTGTAATATGAACGAATAATTCTGCAAAACTACTGCAATAAACTTTTAATGTTCTCAATTCATTTCAAGTGATTATTGTAATGATTTTTAATTCTCCTGTATTTTCTTCTTAAAGGTTTAACGAAATGTTTCTCTTGGAATAATTAGAAGAACAAATTTTTGTGCCATATGTAATGTTTAATTTGGTTTAGAAAAATCTTCTTCTTTCTTTCTTCTGTCCTTCTTCTTGCAAATATTCAACAAATTAAAGGCAAAAGGGTTTCATGTGCAGAAATTAAAAAAAACCGAAAAAATACCCGAAACAAAAAAATAAACTGAGAATATTTTTATTAGAAGCACCAGTCAGTTATAGAAAGACTTTATGAATATATTTTTGGTCTGTGTCTGCCCTTTTTTTTTTTTGTTACGAACTTTATGTAGAGAGGGTATTAAAAGGACTTTATATGCTTGAGTTACCAAAAACAATACCAGCAACAACAAGGTAAACTTTCCGAAAGCTGATGATATTCTTTTTTTCGTTTCTTTTTTTTTGGATTTTATTCTCTGTGTTATTAACTTTTCCAACAAAGTTTTTATAAGGCTACGGTCGTACGATTGAAAAGTTAATGGCATAAAATATATGCATATTATAGATAATTTATATTAGAGTTTCCGGTTATAAAATTATTCGCTGAAAATTCCATTTACATAGAAATAAATTGAATGAAATGAAAAAAAATTAATTTTTTTTTGTTACCACACGATTAGTCGCATAAATTTTATTCGAGTAATCGATTAAAAATTATTCGTTAAAAATTTGATTTAAATCCAATTAAATTGAATGAAAAAAAACTGTAATAACTTTTTGGATACTATACATTCGTATAGTCGAATACATTTTACTCGAGTAACCGATTAAAAAATTATTTATACTAAAAAAACGAATAAAATCCAATTAAATTAAATAATATTTAAAAAAAATGTATAACCTTTATTGATATTGCTAGATTAATCGAATAAACTTTAATCAATTAACCGATTTAAAATTTATTCGCATAAAATTAATATGACTTCTTGTTGTATAAAGTGATAAATATTAGTAACTAATATGGTGGCAACTCGGCAACTCGGTTTATAAAGACGTCAAATTTAGTACGTGCTCTTTTCTCAAGAATAATAATTAAATTTTTGGTAAAAAAGGCATTCTTAATTTTGTAAGGAGCCTTACAATATTGAGAATAAAATACCGGTAATTCATTGAAATAAAAATATGCCTGGAAAAGTTCGCCGCAGCCTAAATAAAAAGAAATTAATTTGTGGTCAATGCAAATTGCAAGTGTTAGATGATTATGATGCAATTCAATGTGATGCTTGTGAGAAAACTCTACACTCATTCTGTACGAAGCTTGACAAAAAACAATATGAGAAACTTCTTAAAAATAGCTCTCTTAACTACAATTGTCATTTGTGTGACGATAATAATAACAATAGCAGTGAGAGTTCGTCTGTCAACACGGATTTGCTAGAGATCAAAACAAAATTAAAACAGCTGGATCAGCTGGATGAATTAATTAAAACTATGCAATTTATGTCGTCTCAATATGACAGCATATTAAAAGGTGTTGCTGCCAATAAAAAAACCATTAGTAATTTGCAAAATGAAAATAACTTACTAAGACAAGAAATAAGACATATAAATTCGTCCGTAAAGTACTTAAAAGATGAGAAAGTTAAAAATGATTGCATAATTAATGGTGTTGTCATTGGTAAAGAAATGAATGCCATCAACGCTGTTCTGGATATAGCACACAAGATTGGTGCAGACATGAAAGCCGATAATATTAGTGAAGCTTACGTTTTATCAAATAAAAGCAAAAAGGAGGAGAATGGTAGAAGAGCTGTAGTGGTAAAGTTTACATCCAAATTCCTTAAAGATAAATTTATGGCAGAAAAGCGGAAGCTCAAACAAATCAATGAATTGAAACATGTATTTATAAATGACTTTTTGAGTAGTGAAACCATGAAGCTCTATAATTATGCTAAATCTGTAAAAAAGGTTGGTTACAAATTCGTTGTCTCAAGAGGGAGTAAAATATTTATCAGAAAAAATGAAGACTCTGCAATTATTACCATAAGGTCTATGGATGATGTTGACAAACTACTGATGAAGGCTTCTAATAATGAATCTGGGAAAAGTACGAGTTATCGCGTCAGTATGAATAATTATGATTGGGAGACAGAACAAGTAGATGTAGCTGATTAACACACATATATATATATACATATACACATATTTTATATATTATTTTTGTTTTCTTCTTTTGTTGTACATATATCATAGATAGTATAGATTAATTTGCTTTATCTCTTCCTTTTTTTATTTTTATTTAATGAATTCTATCAATAATTCTGTATACTTTTGGAATGTGGATTTATATAACCTTAACCTATTGAAGAAAAATCTGAAAAACTGTAATATATTATCAGTAAACGTAAGAAGTGTTTCCTCAATGCAAAAATTTAATGAATTCAAGTCTATTTTGAGTCAATTTCATGTGCTTCCCGACATTATAGCAATACAAGAAACTTGGTACACAAAAAGTTGTCTAAATTTATATTCAATACCTGGTTATCGGTCAGTTCACTATATAGATCACAGAAATGTGGATATTCTGCTTTTGTTGACAAATTGGATGATATTTTAATGAATGTATCCGGTGGCCAATGTGTTTTTGTAGGAGATTTTAATGTAGATTTGTTATCTGAAGACTATCAAAGCCGTACTTTGATTAACAAATTTAATGAATTTGACTTGAAATCATGTCATGAGCTCATTACTAGGCCTGTTAGTAGAACTTCAATAGATTGTGTTTTTAGCAATTTATATCGGCAATCAACTGTATTTTCTATTGAGAATGATTTCACAGATCACAATTTCATATGTTATCATTTGGAATTTGTGGATCGGAAAAACGAATTAACTTCGAAAACGTGGTATACTTTTGACTACGTCAAATTTGGTTCACTACTTGACAGTGGTCTGATTAATAATTGTCGCTTGGATAGTCCATCTGAGCAGTGTGAGCATTTGGTGAATGTGTGTTCATCCGCAGCCCAAAGGTGCACTCTCAGGAGCTGTACCAAGATTGATGTAAGAACTAGGATTAGTCCATGGATTTCTAGGAATCTTTTAACACTGTTAAAGATGAAAGAACAATTATTGAAGGTACGCAGGAAAAATAGGAATATATCGGAGGTATTGAGGAGAATTAGTAGAATTATTAAGACAAGTAATAAGTATTTGATGGACAGGTACTATGCTGACAATTTGAAGAGGGCTGAGGGTGACATGAGGAAGACATGGAAATTTCTGAATAATGAACTAGGAAGGAATGATCAACCTGTTAAAATTGTTTCGACACAGGACGGAGGCCTGCTGGTGACTGATATGGAGATTGCAACGGCACTGAATAAATATTTTTTTGATAAAATTGAGAACTTAAGGAATAATATTCCAGTAAATTCGAGAGATAATATTAATATTTTTGGAACTCTGCTACGGCCAGAGACAAGTTTTGATTTCTTGGAAGTTAATCATGACTTTGTCCGATCAATCTTGCATGGATTGTCTATGAATAAGAGTGCAGGATTTGACAAAATTACACCAAGAATGGTAGTATGCAGGGAAAATATGTTTGCGGAAATTCTTTCGGAATTGTTTAATAAAATGCTTCGTAGTGGTGAATATCCCAACACATTGAAGATACATAAAATTATCCCGATAAGAAAATCCAATATTTCTAATAATATAGATATATTCAGACCAGTTTCTTTATTGTCAATATTTGACAAGGTTATAGAGATGGTAATATTCGTTCAGTTGTCTGAGTATTTAGAGAGAAACAAATTATTATTTAAGCGTCACACAATGGGGTTTTTGATGCCTAAAATGGATATTAAATCGTGGGAGCTTTCCTGGTTGCTTTTTTTAACTTTTTTTGGTTTATTTCGCTTAAAGAAGATAAATCCATAATAAAAAAAATCGTGACCTGAAATGCATAAGGGCCTAACAACCAAAAAATTCAAAATTGATTTTTTATTGATTCTGACGTATTGCATCAAAATATTTGTTCTGACCTAGTTTTATAATCCTACTGTTAAAGATTATCTAACAACCAGCTAAAATTAGAATTGAACATAGAAACGTTAATACACATTAGAATAAATCATTTTGAGTATCAAACAAGTTTTCATTTCATTTTGAAGTTTTTGTTTCGGGCTTCTTGCGCTTCCTGAGTTAACTGTTAATTGGTATTAAAGAGTAGTTTATTACTTCTGGTCCGCGCCAGCATAGATGAAGAATTTTCTTTCCTTTACTCTTTAGGTTTTTGCTTCTTTCACTGCAATGCTCGAAATCAATTTCGATCTACCACGCTTAACACCAGATTGGCGCGGGAAACCTATTGACGAATCTAACCAGTACTTGTTGTTCTGAAGAAAACGCTCAGAAACTCTATAAGATGCATTCCAGCGATTCTTCAATTGGAAAATTAAATTTTTCAATGTATCGTTAAAAACTTTAATATTTTTTTATTGCTTGGGAATAAAAGTGTAAGCGTTTTTTTCTTTAAGAAATGCGATTTTTCAGTCAAGGTTTCAAATCCAGAACTTGCAACTAATTCATAAAGTTCTCTTCGAGAAATAAAAATTGTATTCACGTTTGTACCTATGATTGAATAAATATGGTCTTATAATTTTATACAAAAAATTGAATAGATAAAAATTATATAGGTGCAAAAATATATCTTCCTTTTTTTTAATCAGGTGCAAGAAAGTGCAAAAAAATTTCTTTCTATTATTTCACAGGGTATCTTAGGTTTAAGAAAAGAAAATTTTTTTTGCTTAACTTTGCTTAACTCACAACTATTTTTCCATATATGCTACAAAATTAGCAAATTTATAGACCTTCACAAAAATTTTTTTTAAAAATAACAAAACTACATAATCTTAAAAAACAACGAAGCAAATATAATCTCAATCGTCTGTTGTTGAAGCCTCCATATTTTTTTTTAATACTTTTACTTAAAAACTTGCCGAGAACTAATTTTGAAAACACTGAAAATTTAGTTTTTTCACGAAAGATAAAAAAATATCAAAAAACTCGCACTTCAGAAAGGCATAGTAATGTAACGGTACTTGCTAGAGACACGTTTTTTTAAGAAAGGGATGCAGAATTTTGTGCACTTCCAGCTCATGTAAGAAAATATTTGGTACTCAAGAATTTCATTTTCCAATTAATATCCATTTTAGGCATCAAAAACCCCAATGTGCGTCAGTTTGGTTTTTGCAAGGGTTCGGGTACAGATGAGGCTGTAGTTAATGTTGTTGACTATATATGTGGAGGATTAGATAAAGGATTTAATGGTGTTGGTGCAGTGTTTTTCGATTTGTCGAAGGCATTTGATCTAGTGGATCACAATATTTTAGTTGAAAAGTTGAAAGCGTTTGGGATTTTGGATAAGTCAATTAAATTGCTGAGAGATTACATTACGAATAGAAAACAATATGTACAGATCGGCGATTCTGAAAGTGAGTTAGCAGATGTAAAATGTGGTGTACCTCAGGGAAGTGTACTAGGGCCCCTATTATTCAAGATTTTCATTAATGATATTGGAAACATACAGTTCAATGGCAGGTTATTCATGTTTGCTGATGACATTTGCTTGCTTTATCCATACAGACATGTTCGGGTATTGAAGACCCAAGTTGAATATGATGCAGCTATACTTGGAGAATTTATAAGAGTTAATAAACTCATACTTAATACCGATAAAACCAGATTTATAAGATTTAGGCCATGTAATTTAGCAAATGATGAAAAAATAGCTGTACACATTGAAGGGAAGTTAATAGAGGAATCAGAGTCGGTTAAGTATTTGGGCATGGTTTTCACTAACAATCTTCGCTGGGATAACCATATTGAATGTATTAATAAAAAGATATCTTCAGGTATTGGAGCTATATACAAATTTAGGAAGAAAATTGGTCTTAAGACGAGGATGATGATTTATAATACTTTGATTCATAGTCACCTGTCTTACCTTCCGATGATATATGGTGCTAGGAATTGTACTGCTCTCAGAACATTGCAGTCTGCTCAAAATAAGGCCTTAAAATTGGTTTTTAATTTACCGGTTAGATATCACACGTTAAATCTTTTTAGAAATCAGGCGAATAATATTTTACCCATAAGGGGTCTGTACAAACTGCAGCTTTTAAAATTTGTCTTTAAAATAGTTAGGAATCTAGGACACGGTTCCATTCTGCTACAACAGAATATTGAAAGAACACATCGACAAACTAGGCAAAGTCAGTTTCTGAATGTTATAAGATGTCGGCTTGAATTAACAAAACAGCGTATTAGCTTTGCTGGGCCGAGTACATACAACGACCTGCCTATGTTATTAAAGAATATAGAAACATTTACGGTTTTTAAAAGAGAATTGAAAAGATATTTATTAATGAACATTGAGACACTTCTTATGTAGATTTGTAATATTATTGTTATATTAGTTTATAGGAAATTGAATTGTACATTTATAGATATATACATACGTATACATTTTTCTTTCTTATGATTTATTTTAATATGGGGACATCTTCTATATATGCATGTATACATATGTGTGCATATGCAAGCGTGTACATGGATAAGGTATATATACCTAGGCATTGTATATAGATAAAATAAATGTATATACTTATGTAAATATTATATATTATGAATATCTAATTTAGTTGCCAACATGCCTCTCTAATGCCATTACAGGTGCTGAGGCTATGATTACTTTAAGATACATATGTATATCTCTATTTTTTATTCTCTGAAATAATAAATAAGATAACTTAGTAATAAATTTATAAAAAAAAAAAAAAAAAAAAAAAATTAAACTACTCAAATTTAAAAAAATCTGATAGATTATCCTATTAAACTAATAAATTTTATTCAAATAACCCGGTGAAATATTAAAAAAATTATTTAAAAAAATCGAATAAAATAATTTATTCTTTTATTATTATTTGAACATAAATTATTCGATTAATCAAAACAATTTTACTCGGTTTACCTGTTAAAAATTATAAAAAAACATAGACTTGGATGAAATCAAACTGAATTGATAACAAGAGTTAGAGAAGTGACAATTTTAATTATCTATTAAATTATTCGAGAACAAATTATTCGAGTTTCCAAATAAGAATACAAAAAAATGTTCGCTTTTTGAAATTATAAGATCACTTGACTGTAGGAAAGTCTAGATTCTAATTCATAAGAAAGACAATTGTATATTTTTTTTTGCTGACAACCGTATTAAAGTTGCGAATAATTTTTGGGAATCGAATAAAAAACCTTCACACCATAACCTTGTCAAATCACCCACGTAACTTAATTTCTATGCATCCAAGTTCACTGTATGCCTATGGTTATAAAAATTTTATTTTCTGTCTCTTTCACTCTCGCACTCCGTTCTAAACAATATTAAAAGAGCGTATATACGTGAGTGTACGTGTGTTTGTGTGTTTGTTTTTGACACACACTCTTGTACGTATTAACTGACGTAAACGGGATGTGTGAAACTGAAATTGAGCAATACAACTACAATAACAAAGACAACAATATGAAATACATTAAAGTGCCAACACTCTCTACATTTTCTTCTCTTCTTCCATTTCTAACGTTTACATTGAATGCATATTACAACGGCGATGACGATGACAACAAAAACAATGACAACAACAACAATGACAACAACATGAATAACGACGTCGACAACAACTACCACAATGTCGTCCATGTTTCTTATGCTTACGCACATGCAAAAACTCTCGCATACACATACACACATACACACATGTGCACTATTATTTGCATATTCTCATGTAGTTTGGGTTAATGTTACAATAGTGTTGAGAGTCTTTACATACTTCCTGGCTACAATTCATTATGACAACAATGCTGGGTAAAGGCAAGAGGAAGAGAGTAGAATGCATGTGTGTGAAAGCCTAGAACAAACGAAGACTTTTAACATTATAACTGTTAACATATGTATACACTCTCCTTCTCGCTCCAATTTGTTTTCTTCTTTCTTCTATTATGGATGTTTATAAACACTCTGACACACACTGACACGCTCTCTAACTAAACACAGTTTATAATTATAGGTGTTGGAAAAAAGTAATTTCTTCTAGAGCTTTTTCAAAGGAAAATATGTATTATGCATTTGACTGTAGTTTAAAGGCAGTGAAATCAACTAAGAAACGTTAATAATTATTAAAAAATTCTATCATTTAATGTGTGTGTATTTCATTCACATTCTTTTGAAGACCCCTAAACACACGTTCCCCCCAGTATTTTTCTGTTTAATGTTGTAAAATTTAATGACATACGTACGTACACAAAGAATACAAAAAAAGTAGTCCAAAGTAAATCATTTTTATTGCATGAGTTGCACATAGAAAATTACAAATTTTATGCCATTTTAAAAGCTTAAAATACTAACACACAGACGACTTTAATTTACTGTTATCAATGTATTCATATACTTATTGGGTAGGAGCAAAAATATATGGTTGGTGGTTCTGTGTTAACGAATTTTAAAAGACACAAATAATTCGGGTTATTTAATGTATCGAACACTAAAAACTGTTTCATGGGTACTGTTTTTTTATGTTTTTAATTATTCATATGAACAGTGTTGGATAAAATAATAAGGACAGCTTCTTTTTTTTCTCTATTATATTCCATAGGATTCTATAAACTAAGCTTAAAAGCAAAGAATTTAAATCTATAAGAAATACGACAAAGACCTGAAGCCCTTGGGCCCATTGCGATAATTATGAAGCAGCAGAAAAGAAAGAAAAAGACTCCTTCTAGGGCCTGTACAGTTACAGATATGCTGCTGCATAGTCTCTAACGTCTGCTTATCTTCACATATCTTGAAATAATCAGACGGGAATCAATGCCAGATTCATGGTCAACAAAAGTTATGTTGCCAGTCTCATACTGGAATTATCCAAACCCAGAAGTAAGCCAGTTATACAATCATTGATAAACAACAAAAGGTGCCTGGACACCCAGGCGGTAGCAGATTGGAAAAGTAGGACCAACAACTGTATGTATCTGGAATCGGGCAAGACTATCAGCCATTTCGTATCCAAGTATACCACTATGCCCAGGCAGCCAATAGAGACAATCCCTTCTGGTTCAAACGAATTAGTCGTGTCTTATACCAGATGGACTCAATCGCACACTCAAAGCAGTCTGACTGTTGACGAAAATCACATAAGAATTTGCATTTAAAGAAGCGCGACCAGCTGCGGTCTTAAGAGCCTTTAAAATAATAAATAATAGCGCCGTCTGAAAGAAGCTAAAGTTTTAATACAGTCTTAGGTAGAGCATAACAAAAGATCTCGGCATCCGTAAGGATATGTTTAGCATTTCGCCTCACCAACTTCCCCTAGGGCACCGTTCCCCACTATTGGCGAAACGTCGTTTGCATTTTCAGAATGACAGTTCAGGAGAGGTTTTAAATAGTCCAAATCTCTCAGAAGTAGGGTGTCGCTCACTGCTTGACATTTAGGACAAGGGGAGTCAAGCAACGTCAACCGTGTCAAGAGCTGCATAAGATGCTCTTTGTTCTTGTTAGTAGCTTGGCTTTGCATTCTCTGGAGTAGTTTTCTTATGTTATCCCGACTAAATGCTACTTTTGATGTTATTTTTAGCTGTCACAGGAGCTTAATTTTGTCTGTCTTTGCAGCTTTCTTTAGTTGTTTAATTTAGCCAAAAGAAGGTGCTTCATAGTGTTGCTTTGTAGTCGCCGTAGTCTAGTAGGTAGTGTGTTCGCTTATTAGACGTAAAAGCCCGGGTTCGAGCCCCAGGTCAGACATCAAAAAGAAATATGAAAAAATATTTCTTCGGCGACTTCCTCTCAGCAGATTTCTGGCAAAAACTTTGAGAGTAAATAAACCTGCCATGAAAAAGTTCCTCAAAAATCTGTCGTTCGGAGTCGACGTTAAACTGTAGGTCCCACCGCTCAAGTATAAAATTAAGGCACACAACATGAGTGGTGTGAGAAGCTAGGCCGTAATCCTGACTGAAGGGTCGTAATGGCCAATTATGTATGTATGTATGTATGTACTTTGAGAGACTGTCTGCAAAGCATAGTCTGGTTGTCCTATAACCTTTTAACAGTTCGTGAAATTGGTCGACAAAACTTTTGCTCTTCACCAATATTTTGACTTGGCTCTCAATGTAATTGTTTTGAGAGAAAAGAAAAGAACACAGAAAAAAACCTCCGCTCTTTAGTCTGTGCATAAATGAGAAGAAAAAAAAAAGAAAATTGAAGAAAAGAGCATATGCCTACCGAGTATGAACATTGAGCATGAATGCATTAGTGTTTGTATGGGTATGTGTGTTACGAAAGGAAGGAAAAAATCTTAAAAAACTTGAAGAATTTTATATTAAGTTTACACAATGCAGACATACACACACACGTACACTAGCATACACTTGTGTATATTTAAGCCAAGATACAAACACACATAAGTACATACATACATAGGCATATAGAAAGTGACACATACATAAATAGACGCAGTCGGAGAAGAGTGTAAAAAGATGGAATGTTGTCATGAATTAATTTTGCAACATTTTTAATTGAGCGCAATTAATTTGCACAAACTGCCAGCACACACAAAATGAGCAATCGCAACAACAACAACAACAACAAAAACAAAAACAGTGAAACAAAAGAGATGGCAAAAGTATGAATAAAAGTAAGGCAAAAAGAGAGAGAGAGAGAAAGAGTAAAATATGTAAAAAAGGGTTAAATTACAACAACATTTACGCCTATGTTTACAAATCAAAGAAGGCAACAAAAGAAAAAAAAACTTGAAAGCAAAGCAAGCCAGCCAACTGGCAAAAGACACAGTAAAACAAAGAGAGAAAAAACTAAGTGAACAAAAACAACAAACAAGAGAGAATAAAAAGGACATGTAAGAGAGTCGCATAACAAAAATTGGTTTCTTTTGTATGTGAATATAGAACGAAGGGAGAGAGAGAGAGAGTGAGCGAAAGATGTTAACGGTTAAATGAAATGCACTTAAAGAAATTAATGCACGATTTTGAAAAAGGAAAATAAATGGTAAACACAGGCATTTTAGATCTTTTTTTTAACGATCTGGCCATCTGTTAAGTATCTTTCACGTAAAAGCCTAGCCATTTACAAATATGGATCGTTTAACAACCAAAAAAAAATTCGTAAAAATAACGTAAAACTGACTACAGAAGTAGCGATTAAAATGTTGCCACTTTTCCAGCATTACAGGGTGCGTATGATCATCATAACCGTCCTATTAACACGTTGACTGCCGACTACAAGATAACTCGTAGATTGCGTTCCCTTCCAGGGTGCCAACTACGAGTTATCTCGTACTCACTTAACCTGACATTTTAATTGTATTTTATCAGTTCTAGTATCGATAAATGGCTTCTGGGAAAAGAACAAATGTTGGCGTGCGTAGCCAGTTTCCTGAAAATTGCCATGGCCGTCAACGTATTAAGCAAGTAGTGGGCAAGGTTAGGTTAGGTTAGCTTAGAGGACGTGTACTTGTCTACTGTGACAAGTACAGTATCCGGACAAGTACAGTATCGAATTGACCCATTGTACAACGTCCTAGCTTCTCACACCACTCGTGTTGTGTGCGTTAATTTTTATACATGAGTAGCGGGACCTACAGTTTAAAGTCGCCTCCGAACGACAGACTTTTGAGAAGCTTTTCATGGCATTTTTTACTCTCAGAGTTTTTGCCAGAAATCTGCTGAGAGGAAGTCGCCGAAGAAATATTCTCATATTTTCGTTTTGATGTCTGACCTGGGATTTGAACTCGGGCCTTTCATCTAATAAGCCGACGACTTCCAAGCAGTAGGCAAGATTATAATGAAATTTGAATAGACTGGAAGATGTAGTCAGGCCTGCACATCATGGCAAAATACGTCTGACCGAATATATCGCTTCCATTAGAGAATTTCGGACCTATAATTCGAATTTATCAATACCACGGCATTCTCAGCAATTGGTTCATTAGGGCTTATTTTGCATTTGGATTTGTACCTCCAATCGCATAACGTTCAACTCATGCAGGTATTAAAGCATGCTAACCATTTCCAAAGCCTTAGAAATACTGATAGAATGTCAGAGTAACAGGCTTTCAAAATTTTCTTCAGTTTTGAAGCGATTTCCTTATGCGGAGGCTCTGAGAATCCAAACAAGATTGTGGAATAGCCTTTGGATTCATAAAAGTCACTGTTTAGTGTTTATTATGATGTGGCGCTGTAATTCGGCCGTATTTTTCCAATAGTTAAGCGCTACCGTCAATTCAGAACTGTATGGCTGCATAGTAACTGGCTTGTTTTGTCTTCAAATTGAAGACTATGGACTAGACGGTATGTGGTTTCAAGAAGATGGTTTCACGAGTTTACAAAACAGAACCGATGAACGTGAAAGAAGCGTTACCTTTAATTTAAAGCCCTATGACCGTAAGATAATCGAGTTGTTTTGACCTGCATAAGTTTCAAAATGAACTGGACTTTTTTGTCTCTACCTTTCTACCATCCTCAAACGTTGCTAACGAAGCTATTGCTGGTAAACATCTAAACGATCATTAAATTCATCAAGTTTTCAGGTTTGGTTTGCTGGTTTATTCAATGGGAGTCATGCTGATTAACCAATTTTTGGGGATTTGCTTCATATGGTATCACTGCCCGCCGCTGTTTGATCTCAAGAACCACTTTCTGGGCCATTGCTTCATATGGTATCACTGCCCGCCGCTGTTTGACCTTAAGAAGCTCAAGAAACTTTACTTTAACGAAGCTGCTACTCTACTCTATGGCATTCAGATTCTGTAATATGAGCAGCCTTTGGGAAAGATAATATCTAACCACATTGTACATTTCATTTTAAACTGATTTTCTTGTCTATTTTATCGTATTATTTTTTATCTTTTTCTTTTTGTCATTGTTTTAATTCATATTTCGTATTAAATTTCTTCATTTGCAAAAGAAATTGTCATGCTTAAGAAGAATTTTCTTTTTTAATATTCTTTTTGGTTTTGTTTGATTTGATTTTAATTAAAATGAAATAAAATTTCTATTTCTAAGACATCATCTATCTCACACATACACACACGCACACTCATGCACTAATATATATATGTACACGCACACATACTTAAAAAATAATAAAATACTGGCATTAAAGGCTTAAAAGTGAAGCAAAACAATTTCGACAAATAATTCCGAAAAATAATAAAAATAAACAAGAATACAAATACACACACATATACATGCAAATACACACACACAATATACATATGAATAAAAATCAAAATCAAATTGAATATGAATTTCGAAATCCTTTAAAATACTTCCTCCTGATGCAAGGAAAACAATCAAAAAGAAATTTTATTTTTATTTTTATTCTTACATTCGTTTATTGTTATTGTTTTTCTTTTAACAATAATAATAATAACAACAACAACAACAACAATAGCAACAACAATAGCAACAACAATCATAATAGATATCAACAAAAACACCAACGAGAAGAGTCTAAACAAAGAGAGACAAACAATATATGAATATTACAGTGAGCCACAAGAATTAGTATACGTCCCATAGTGTGAGAGCAAATATTATAATTGCCATGAAAAGCTTCTCAAAAACCTGTGCTTCGAAGTCGACTTTAAACTGTAGCTACCGCCACTTATGAATAAAGCTGGGCCCTAATCCTGGCTGAAGGCTTGTAATAACCAATTAAGTTAGGTTAAGCGATCCCCGGAGTGGTAAGGTTAGTTAAATTCCCAAAACTAAACTGAGATGGAAATCATATACAGCAAGATCGAATTACATATCTTTGCAGCTGATTAGTGGTGATCTGAAATAAAACGTCTTATATCAGAGCAAAGCTTTGTGAGGACTACTCAACGCCGAATTTTGATTTTTAGATCGTATAATAAAGAAGGCTTGAATCGAAAATGATATCTATAGGCTTTCCAATGCGTTTTCGCTTCGCTAAGTGGGCCTGCGATCGACTTACAGAAGATGCCGACTTTGGCAAAAAAAATCATCTTTTCAGATGAAACTCATTTTGATCTTGGCGGGTATGTAAACAAGCAAAATTGTCGCATTTGGGGCACAGAAAACCCGCACGCATACATTGAAAGGCCGACGCACCCAAAACGAGTCACTGTTTAGTGCGGATTTTGGTCCAGAAGCATAATTGGGCCACTTTTCTTCGAAAACGAGCAAGGAGTGGCCGTTACAGTCAATGGCGATCGTTATCGGGCCATGTTGAACGAATTTTTGTTCACAAAAATTGAAGAGGAAGATATTGGCAACATTTGGTTTCAACAGGACGGCGCTACGTGCCACACAGCCGAAGCTACACTCGATGTTTTGCGCCCTTTTTTGAAGATCGCATTATCAGCCGTAAAGCTGATGTCGTTTGGCCACCTCGGAAGTGCGATTTGACACCGATAGACTATTCTTTGTGGGTTGCCATCAAAGATAAGTGTTACGCCGACAAGCCAGAGACAATTTACGCTTTAAAGGACAATATTCGTGAAGCCAATGGTGAAATACAGCTGCACACAATCGATAATGTGCTTAAAAATTGGACCGATCATGTAGGCTACTGCATGGCCAGCCGAGGCAGCCATTTGAATGAAATTATTTTCCATTATTAACCGAAAGGATTGTACTTTCAAATAAAAAAAGAAATTTGAGAAAATATTCAGTAGTTTCTTTTTTTAAACATTAAAAAAAATTATTGGCGGACCCTTTATTACTATGTATAAATGTTAAATCTTTCAACAGTGAAAGCAAAAAGTAATGCCACAATTTACGATAATTTTTAGTTCTTCCAAATTAAAAGAAACAACATTAAAATACAGCAGCAATGTGTATATGTATTAAAAACACTCTTGTTTATTTTGATGTATGTAAACTTTTGTATAATACTATACCAATGAGTGTATAACAAGTAAATGCTTACGAGTGTATATGTTTCATTAAGTGGCTTTTAACCTTCAAGGCTTTACAACAAAGCAGCCTATTCGAAACACACTCTTAGAACACAGAATCACTCTATAAACTCACGCACATTTAAACATCCATGCACACACACACATTCACACATACTTTACCAAAGATAAACAATACAAAAACCCTGCAAGCATAAATAACAAGTAGGTGTGAGCGTTAGAGAGAGAGAGAGAGAGAGAGAGGGTTTAGTTGAAGAGTAAAGAAATAAAAAGCTTAATCCCCTGTTAAGTAAGAGCCTAAACATGGCACCTGAAGCGAAAGTGGTCGGTCATTTGCAAATAAAAAAAGAAACTTTTTCGTTTTTGTTTTGAAAAGAAGAAGAAAAAAAATGTGCGTAAAAAGAGAAAAAGAAAAATAAAAACTTGCACACACACACACGCACACGCACTCACTCTGAGAGCAGTTCTTATTCCTTTTTTGTTTTGTTTACAAATAAATAACAATAACAGCCTAAACCCATACATACGCCCATACACTGAAGCAAAGTAAACCTTGTAAGCAAATAAATGAATTTAACAGAGAGCGTGGGACTGAAAGTGAGAATGAGAGAGAGAGTGAGGTTAACAGTTGCGAGTGTTGAGTGTAGGCAAACAGTATTTGTTTCAATATTTAATAAAGCACAGCTTAAAATACAATTAAAATTAATGCTCTCAACATCAACAACAACAACAACATCAACAATAACAATTAAATTCAAATTCAAATTTATTTTCATTCATTCTTTTGGCTTAAAAATGTCATCAAGATAGAGAACAGAAAAACAAAAAAAAAATTACAAACAAATTAAGAAACAATTATTAAGAGAAATACAAAAACAAAAAAAAACTCTTTGAAATACTTTGGAAATGTTTGTGAACGATTGTTTGCCTGTAAGAAGTTGCGTATAACAAGGATAACGGTAAACTCACTTGAATTATAGCCAGATAAAGGCGTTATTACGTTAAAGAGTGAAGGCACATTGTTCTGAGAGCCAAAAATAGTTGTGTAGGCACTCATTCTCTTAAACTACTGCTACTTTACGGCCTTACCGTTCGTTGGATTTCGGACTGCCTAAACCTTTACTGGCAGGCACCTTTTACTTCACACCAATCGATGACAGGACTTTTTCAGTTTAGTCATGCTAATGCCGACAACAGGGCGCCTCTAAGTCGACGTGTCCTCTAATTCCCTCATAAAATATCAAACTCGCCTGAACATTTTTTTTCATTCAAACAATAAGACCGAACCAGCGTAGCTCCAGTTCAGTTCATGGTTTCTCCGGAGATGTTGTGTAGAACTTTTGGAATTCGCAAAGGTTTGTATAGCATCTGCAGATTCCTGCTATTTAATTGCCTATTGGAACCAATATAACAGATGTTGGCGAGATTATTTCAACGCTTGATGTTACTGTTGTCTTTAGCACTATGGAACGCTAGTTTGCCATGAAAAATCGGAGAAGAAAATGAGTGCAATAGAGTTGCAAATCGCCAAAGTCCAGTAGGCTGTGTGTTGGCTTATCAGACGAGAGCAATGCGATGAATTTCAATTTAGCACGATTGAAGTGTCTTGTCCAGTGCACTCTATCACTGACCTTTCTGAGCCGACACCATGTCGATCGGAGGAGGATATCGAATCGATTGGGTATCCGATGAAATGATAATTCTGACGAGCGTGCTGCTAAGAAGTCGTATCTTGGTGTGACTTTTACGCATGGATTGCCCTGAGTATTGGTACATAACATACATACATACATAATTGGCCATTACAACTCTTCAGTCAGGATTACGGCCTAGCTTCTCAACATGTTGTGCGTGTTAATTTTATACATGAGTGGCGGGACCTACTGTTTAAAGTCGACTCCGAACGACAGACTTTTGAGAAAGTTTTCATGGCAATTTTATTTACTTTCAGAGTTTTTGCCAGAAATCTGCTGAGAGGAAGTCAATAAAGAAATATTTTTTTTCATTCTTTTGATGTCTGAACACACTGCCTGTGGTTGTGTGCTGGGTTTTTAGACGAGATCATTGCAATGAATTCCAACTTAGTGTGACCGAAGTGTCTTCTCCACAGCATTCAAGCACTAACCTTTCTGAGCCGACACCATGTCGATCGGCGAAGGAAATCGAATCGTTTGGGTATGCGATTAAATGATATTTCTACGTGTGTGCTGCTAAGGAGTCATATTTTGGTGTGACTTGGCCCTGAGTATTGGTACTGAGGATAATGTGACTCAGCTGGATAATCTCCCATGAAGTTATGGAAAATACCGTGTCTGTGTGGATAATCCACTAGCTTTGGCGTTAGTGAAATTCCTTATTCGTCAATTTATCGTCGAGATACCGCACGAGAGGTCTAAAAAATTGTGTGAAAGAATCGACTGCAGCCATCAGTGCAGAGGCACTCGGTTCAGTAGCCTTATATTTCGTACAGTGGCAGATATCATGATAATAATAATGTCATCATAACAATTTTACCTACCTAACCTACCCTATACTGAACTAATAGGCCAAAAAAATACGTTATTCCTGGTCACCTGCAATGCCAACAGATGCTACACTTAGTTTTCTGCCTATCTTAATGTAATATTCGAATTCAACTTAAACTACGTCCCAAATGGGAGAGGGGGACGGGAGGGGTGAACCTTAGAATGTTGTACCATCATTACTTTCGTTAACTGAATGAATGTCTGTGCTCGTTATGATTTCTATCGTTAACCAATTAGTCAAAAATTATGATTTCCTTTCTTTATTTCCTTCCTGTTACTTCCTACTGAGACGCTACTGGCATTTCGGTTCGTTTATCATCATTGAAAATATCATTCGATAGATGGATGAATAGACCAGACCAACTGACAATAAACAAAACCCCATATTTTGTTTCTTTATTTATTTATTGGTTTTTTATTCTATTCTATGCTGTTGTGTGTGTGTGTGTCCTAATCAAATCTAATCTTTTATTATTTTATTTTTCTTAAAAAGAACAAAATAATAAGGTGGAAAGAGAAACAGAGAGAGAGAGAGAGAGATAGACTGGACAGCATTGAGTGTGAAAATATTTTATTGTGTTGTGATTTCATAGAAAGATTTTCAGATTTGTCTGTCTTTTTGGGTCTACTCTTATGATTTCAAATTACTTTTTTACATCCAAATATTTACATACACACACGTATACACGCATGCACGTATAGACAGTGTGAGATTAGAAGAATTTACCTTTTTCTATGTGATTGTAAAACATTAATCAAAATGTAGATTCTAAATGTCAAACTTTTCTTATTTACAAAAAAAAAAAAGGAAAAAAAAATCTCCTTTTTTTTAAAGATAAATAATCGAATTCTCAGTCTTGTTCCCTCAAGATTATGTGCTACACAGCTCTGGCTTTAATGTATTGTAATAACCGTTATCCTGTCTCAATATAAAGCAACAACACAATACAGTCCATAAAGGAAAATATTTAATTTCGAACATTTCTGCTCCATCATGTTTCTTTTCTCTTTGCCGACGATATTACAAAAATTTTAAAGTAACAACAACACACACACCCAATAGGAAAAGAGAGACAGAGAGAGAGTGAAAAACAGCATAAGAAGAAAGTGCAGCATCATTTATTGGCTATAAAAGAGAGAGAGAGAGGGAGAAAAAGAAGAAAAAACTGTAACACCGACCGTTTTAATGTTTCGTTATAAATTGTGGCCTTGGAGAACAATTCGGCCACATATACTTGCATACCCCACATACACAAATATTCCCTCTTTCCTTCTCTCAAAAAAATAAAGCAAAATAAGTAGAGTAGCAGACAGTGTGTGAGTGAAGGAAGAATGAAAAAAATAGTGAAAAATTCGTTATAAATTCGGGATTTTTTTTCTATTTAAACAGGGAATACCAAAAGTTGTTGTTGTGGTTTTTATGCGAACATGAAGAGAAAGAAAGAGCTAAAGCACCAAAGGGAGTTTTAAAATAGATTTAGAGTGGAAGAGAGAGAGGTAGAGGGAGAGAGAGAAAGATAGAGAGAGAAAAAAGGGATTTTTGGTGTTAAACACAATTTGATGAAGCTTATAATTTATGGTTTTAAAATAAGTTGTTAAGCAAATATATCTACACCACAACCATGCATACTCACATATACACTCACGCGTACACATTCATTCATACATTCATTCATTATACTACAGGGAAATCTGGCTAAAAGGTACTTGAAGTAAACGGGGAAAACAAAGCAGTTTTTTAAAAAAACACACACACACATACGAATTGAAAACATATGCATTTTAAAGTTTTGCAATTTTTGTCTAACAATTTAGCTTTAAAAGTATCATCCACAGAAAATTCTGATAAAGTATTTTCCTAAAATAGTACTTTTTAAAAAAGTACTTTCCAGCAAAGGTACTTTTTCAAAAAGTTCTTGTCTCAAAAAGTACTATTTAGTAAAAGTACATGTCAAAATTCTATAATTAAATCTTTTAACGGTACCCAAAACAGTGCTTAACAAAATATGTGCTTGCTTCAAGAAATACTTTCGCGAAAAAGTACCTTTTTAAAGAGAACTTTCCTTAAAAATAACATTTCTTAGAAAACGCCTTCATTTGCTTTGAAAGCATGATCTACAGAATATGTTAAAAAGTACTGTCCCCAAAAAGTACCTTCTTAAAAAGTGCTGTCCTCAAAAAGTGCTATTTACTAAACATACTTGCAAAAAAATATTATGTATTACGTATGTTAATGGTATTCAAAAAAGTCCCAGAAAGTATTTTTCTGAAAAAGTACTTTTCTAAACATAGCTTTTCCCAGAAATTAATCTTCGTTTGGAAATATCCCTCCCCAAAAAGTACTTCTACCCAAAAACAAACTTTTTAAAAACTACATTTCCCAAAAAATATTTTACTCAAAAGTTACTTCATAAAAAGTACTGTCCTCAAAAAAGTGCTTTGTGTAAAAGTACTTTTCAAAAAATTAATATTAAAAAAAATTTATATTTTGGAAAAAGTATTTTCCTCAATGAGTACTTTCTTCAGAAATAATTTTCGAAAAAGTACTTTCTCAAAAAATGTTTAAATAAAAATAATTTTCGAAAAAAATTAAAACAAAACCAAAATATTCACAAGAGGTTTTCTTTTTCAAAAAAGTACTTTTTTCCAAAAAACCTATTTAAAAAAGCACTTCTTTAAAATATGCTTTCAATAAAGTACTATTTACAAAAAGTCCCTTTCAAAAAAGTACTTCTTTAAAAAGTATTGTACCAAGCAAAAAATTCCCTTTAGAAAATTGTTTCTATAAAGTCCTATTTCGCTTATGTTTTCTTTTAATTTTGTACTTTCAAAGGTTTATTTTGATTTTCAATTACAATTGAAAAGAAGTACCATAAAGTACTTTTAGTACTTTTTCACCAAATGCCTTTAGCGTTCTTAATTACTGTTATTTTAATTACTTCTTTAAAACGTTTTTTAGAACTTTTGACCTACAAAAGTACCAATATATTGTAAAAGCTTTTTATACTTTTTCTTATAAATTCTCTGCTTTAAATTGCTTTCGCTCATTTCCGTTTTCCTGGGTTCTACTGTATTCTTATAGCTACTCTCCCTGTGTACTCTGTGTATGTGTTCGTGTTTTTTTTTGGGAATATTGTACTCAAATGACCAGATAAGCGTTTGTGTGTGGCAGTGTAAACGCGTTCATATTTGTGTGTGAGGGTGTGAGTGTGTAAGTGTAGGAATGTTTTTAAAGATTAAAAAGTAAAAAAAAGAAGGGACAGCTCAAGAGAGATGAGCTGTTGTTGCGATAAGAAAGAAAAGCAGTAAATGGCTGCGGGTAAACTGCCAAAAGAATTTGATAAATCATATACATTCTGTCTGTCCGTGTAACTGTCTGTCCGTGTAACTGTCTGTCCTTCGGTCTCTCTGCCTTGTACATCCCTCTCCTGTAACCATAATCATCGTCACCATCACCATCACCAGTCTTTTCTATTTATTTTGTGTGTGTGTGTGTGGCTTAAACTGAAGACGGAAGTGAATTATTGAGAGAGGAAGAAAAAACGCACAGAATAACGGAAGGGGATGGCAGGCAGGAGATGGTAGCGTCTATAAAAGAAAAGTGTTTGGCCGTTCGGTTGGTCTATTTAATAATTTGAATATCTTTATCGATAAACGGTTTCTTCCCCTCTGGTTTCTGGTACTTTTTTAAAATGAGATTTTTTTTTTTTGGAATTCGGTTTTGGTTTGTTTTTGTTAAAGAAACTTAAGCGGGTTATAAGTTTTCCATTTAAAGACAATTTTTGTTACAAAAAAAAAAAAGGAAAAAATGTGTGGAGTTGCCTTATGAATATTTTAAAGTTTCCCATAAAAAAGGGGGAACTTTTAAGGAAGTGATTGGCAGGCTTTTCATTTTTTCCTCTGAGGACGAAGAACAACTTAATTTTGTTTTCTATGATTGATGATGAGAGTGTCTTTAAAAATAAAGACATCGTGAGATGGGGTGACCTCTTACGCTTGGCTATTTAAAAAGAGTTGAATTTAGTTTTCCTTCCAAAACAAAAGTACCGGTTTATTTGAGGTGAGTTGAGTAGGTGCTACCTACTCTCAAACGATTTGAAAATCAACTTTGAAATGTAGTTCATAGGCCTTTTGGGCTGCTTTGCCAGTTGTGGTACAAAAATTTAAAAAAGATTTCGGGTACCACGGCAAGGTTTAAGGCGTCCATTCTCATTTCGAACATTTCAACACAACTGTTTTGCAGTTTCAACTTTAATTGTGAGCTGAGGATATCTTATATCACATTATTGTCATGTAGATCCGCTGCCACCATATCCTTATAATGTCACTACCAACTTACTCGCGAGTTTCCTTTTTGTCCTTGATCCTTGATCTGTATACCATGGAATGGAAGCGAGCAATCACTTACATCAAGCGCTCAGTTTAATTAGGAGGTACGAAATGATCTTACCGGCGAGGTATGTGATTAATAATCTCAAGATGCTATACCACAAGCTTCCACGCAATACTGGAAATGGTGGGAATGCTATCCGAGAAGAGAAATATGGTACCTAACAGAGTGTTGATTGTGGTCTATGCGCACGTTACATAGAGAAACGGTTTAACATTCATGGAGCGAAGTGTAGGTATACGGGCTCAAACTTTCTTGGCGTTTTTTAAGAGTTTAGGAGACTCTTGCTTACGCAGAATACTGATCGAAGCGGCAATTACTGTAACATTCGGGAGGATGGAGATCAATATTTGCTTTATAACATGAAGCGTGCAGCATTGCCCAAGGTATGCTCTTATACAGTCTATCTAGAGATCACGAACTGATGCAATTTGATCATGAACTGACCCTTGCCAAATATATGGCAAGTAGAATGCCGTCCAACAGTTCGCCAGAGGAGTTGTGCTCATAATTGGTGGTGAATATAGAGTGCTGCAACAACAACTGACAACTGATCACAACAACATTTGAAGAAAACGATAGCTGTACTGAGACAATTAAACTCTAACGTACATGACGTCTACACATAACTCCCCTTGAGCTAATGCTTAATCGGAGTTTCTGGGAGGATCTTACCGGTAGACAACGGAATAAAATTCTACACTAACGGAGGCTGTTTTACAACTCCTTAGAAGAAAGGATGGTTATATCCGACACTAATGCTTGCACATTCTGTCGGAAAGAAGAGGAGTCGATAAAGCAGTTGACCACCAACTGTGTCGCTGTGTACGCTGGAGCAATAGGACTTGTTGGCATTCCCAATGAAGGAGCTTTCCCAATTCCTTGTTAAAATGAAATACATCAACGGTGGGTGGCAGTTCTGGGAGGCGGTCGGTTCGTCCGGAAACATATTGTTACGGTTTTTCCTTTTAAAAAGTTTCAAAATAGAAATTAATTTGTGTTGAGTTTTAATTAAAATTCTTTATTATTTGCACAATTCTGCGTGCTACTGTTCACAACCCTATGTAAACAACAACAATTGATTTGTTTCTTATTCCTCTGTTTACACACTTTGTAATTCTGTGTGCTACTGTTCACAACTCTATGTAAACAACAACAATTGCTTTGTTTGTTATTCCTCTGTTTACAGCCTTTGCATAAACAGTAACAATCACAAAGCAATTATACGACAGATCTTTGTAACGGAGATCTTCAGACCACGATTACTGTCTTCAAACTCACCTCGTCTTCACACAAGACTGCCTGAACTTCATTGACTCACTCGCTTGCTTTGTTTTGCCTTTTATATGGCAAAGTAAACAGTCTGATGAATGTTCTTGCAGGCGAATGTGCGTGGCTTCGCCTTCTCGAGATATATATATACAGTGGCTCACAGTGAAAATGGCCCACCATGATCATGATAATCAGTATTTGGTAATTATTTATTAAAAAGGAAGAAAATAAAATAAATATTTTTGTTTAAAATAAAGTTTATTTGGTATTAAATATAAGGAACTAAAAATTCTTTTAATTACATTATAATTCATTGATTTTTTATATCAGAAACAAAAACAGTATTAGGTCGCAATGAAAATGGCCCAGTATATTATTATTAAAGAAATAAAGTTTTTTTAATTTTTAATATTTTGTTTTTTGACTTATTACCGATTTTAAACGATTAGGAATGGATTCTACTAACGTTTTTTTAAATTGGCCATTTTCATGGTGACCTAATTTTGAACTGCTTTTGTTTCTGATGTAAAAAATCAATGAATTAATAATGTAATTAAAAGAATTTTTAGTTTCTTATATTTAATACTAAATAAACTTTATTTTAAACAAAAATATTTATTTTATTTTCTTCCTTTTTAATAAATATTAACCAAATACTGGTTAATTTCGTAGTGGGCCATTTTCACTGTGAGCCACTGTATATATATGGAAACATCATTGTTTCATTACTGTTTGTGTATTTAGCTTACATTTATTCTTTTCGTGTTTGTTGTTGCAATTTTGTTTACTTGTTTACCATTTTTTAATGCTGGTGTTTCTTGTTATATTAAGCATTACGATTATTTGTAAAGAAGGTTTGTTTACTTGCATTGTTTAGTTTCAGTAGCTTTTGTTTAATGTTAAGCGATGTAAAAATAAAACATCAGTATCTTGATTTTTCATTTTCGTAACAAGATTTATTGTTTCCTTTACCTTAATTTCGGGTGTTTGTTAATGCCTTTAAACCACGAATATTTTTTTTTTATTTTTTCCATTCCATTTGCAAGTGATTTAAGCAAAATAAGGAGAGAGAGAAGAAGTAGAAGAAGAGTTAAAAACAAAACAAAACAAAATTAAATTAAATTTCCAACTTTTATTTGTGAAGATCCCCCTATTCATTCTCCTTTTCTTCTCCCGCTAACTGCTGATGTTGTTGTTTTTTTCTGCTTCTTTTTAGATTTTCCAGAGGCAGATGCTTTAAACTTGATACGATTAAAGCAGCCCAGAATAACAACACGAAAGCCTACTTTTTTGTTGTAGTTTTTGTTGTTGTAGTTTTGTTTTATTTTTATTTAATATTCAAATAAATAAAATGAAATAAAATTACAATCTCTGGCTCTAGTTTTCTACTTTTTTTATATTCTCTTTTTTTTCTAGTGAAGAGCAACTCAAATAGTAAAAATAGATTCGTAGAATTTCTAAAGAAAAGTATGGAAATGCAAGAAAAAACAAAAAAGAAAAAATGATAACAACAAGAAGAGAAGGAGGTGAAAAAATATTTACAAATCGCATAAAATATGATGAAACCAAAGGCTATAGTAGATAAGAGAATGACGTAGAGAGGGAGAAAGTTGAGAGAGAGAGAGTTTATAGAAAAACTTGTATCTTCTGTTGTTAGAAATAAACCTTGAAACTTTTCAAATTTAACCTGGTTCAACATTTGAACGAACGGATATAAAGACAGAATAAAATAAAAACGAATAAAAAAAAAATAAAAAAAAGGAAAAGAGTGGAGTACAGACTTATAGTCAGATTTAAGGGTATACCATACAGTGAGGAGCAGAAGTGTGGATAAGAACGGCTCAAGATATGTCTTCGCGGATATTTTGAAACTGGATGTGGTTGGATAGATTATATGCACTACGGTGATGATTTCTAAAGATGCCGTCACTTCTGGTAACGGTAACGTGATATATTCTATTAGGCAGGCAGTTATCAAAGCAATCGGTTCTAATACAATGGAACTGTTACAACAACAATACAACTTCTTTTTATTATAGTTAGCGATGTAAACACCTTGGGTGCAAAACTGAGTACATGTTGGAGTTCATTCGGAATTTGCTATTGTTCTGTCTTAACTAGTAAAAATAAATTTTCTTGACTGTAATGACTCGATAGGAGCTTTTAAACTTTCATGTGAGGCTTTGTTGGATTCCAATGGTGGCATAATGATATTCCTGGGGACGAGACGGCTGATGTACAGACTGGTGACATATAGACTGGTGATGTGGTTTCGGGTCCCAATCCTCTATGGGTGGGAGTTCTCATATTGAATTATCGAGAAATAGAGAATAGTCGTTGCGAGAACAGATCATAATGCCACGAAGCTACGAGTCTTTGGTCGTCTATCGATGGTAATAAAATCTGTTAAGACTTAATTAGCTCAACATCTAACCGGTGACTCGGGGATTTTTACGTTCACATAGTGATGCACAGATAAATAAATAAATGATCGTATGGTCGCAGTGCTACGACATTTTTTACGATAGGTTCCTGACTGGGATTAGTGAGAGATCTTAGCCGATTTTATAAAGTCGCCGTAGTCTAGTAGGTACTGTGTTGGCTTATTAGACGTAGAGCCCGGGTTCGTATCCCAGGTCAGATATCAAAACGAAATATGAAAAAAAATACTTCTTCGGCGACTTCCCCTCAGCAGATTTCTGGCAAAAAGTCTGAGAGTAAATAAAAACCTGCCATGAAAAAGTTTCTCAAAACTTCGTCGTTCGGAGTCGTCGTTAAACTGTAGGTTCCGCCACTCAAGTATAAAATTAACACACACAAAATGAGTGGTTAGGCCGTACTCCTGACTGAAGGGTTGTAATGGCCAATTATGTATGTATGCATGTCTTAGCCGATTTTCCGTAGGTGGAGATGAGAAGTAGTTGGAAACGATAGTAAATACCCTGTGAGACTATTCGGCGTTTTGTAGAATAGGAATGTTTCTTTGAGGGATTTAACTGTCTGTCGAATGGTAACAAGACCTCTGGCTCCATATGTTCTCAAACCTACGCAGACACGTATATAAAAACAAACAAAAAATTGTAGCTGCATTGACTTTTACTACCCACTGTATATAATACGCTCGCCATATGAAGGCGTACAAATAGTTAGACAGAAACATATTTTCTTTACATATTTTTTTCTATTTAATTTTATTGTTGTTATTGTTGTTGTCATCTTTCTTACAATAGTTGTGTAAAGAAATTTATTCCTGTGTGCTAAACTTTTAGTCCTTGAATGTTGCTTGTTATCAGGCTTGTTTTTTTTTCTTTCTTCACAAGAAACACCAGCTCAAAACTTTAGAAAGAAAAAGAAAAAGAGGAAAAAAAAGCAATTTAAAGCGTAGTAAAAAGGAAATTTATCACCATCATCAGCATTGTGTGATCATCGTCATCATTATCGTCATCATAATCATTATCATTATGGAAAAATATGCAGTGACAGTTGCTTTTTTCCACATACAAGTGGTGGGAGCAGCAACAAAAAAAAAAGAAAAAAAAGAGCTCCTTGAAAATGTACGTACAAGTACGGGGGCCATAATAAATTGTAAAAATGTATCGCATTCACATTCCCACTCACATTCCCATTCACATTCGCATTCATATTCGTATTCGTATTTGTCGTTGTTATTGGATTTGTTAAAGGATTTTGTAAACTTTGTTGCCGTTTTTTTCATTTCTTTTCTGTGTCTTAATTCAATACAAGTTTTCTGCTTTTTTTTCTCTTTAGTGTTGTCTCTCAATTTTTCTGTTCCAAACAGACAGACAGACAGATAGATAGAGGAGACATGTGAATTATTTTACAACATAAAACTTTTGTAATTTTAATACAGCAACAACAACACAATAACAGCAACAGCATAAAATAAAAAATTTTATTATCAGCAAACGGTAGCCATAACAGCATCAGCAATAGTATTAACACAGGAGAAGGTATGCCAACACGAAGGATTAAAAAAAAAGAAACTCAAGTACACCCACACACACACTCAAATAAACATATAAGCAAACAAATAAAAAAAAAAAAACTGGAAATTCTTTATAGAATTTAAGAACTTAAACAAGTTAAGCCGGGGATCCCTGTATCATGTAGCTGAGGTGGAATGTCATGCCAAAATTCTTAGTAAACTTTCAGTGCAGGTTGCTGCACTATCCTACATAAATTAGTTAAGAGGTTCGAGATGAAAATCCTTTCAGTCGCTTGAAATAGACTCGGGGATAAAGTCCATTCAGTGTCTCAGAGTGTTCATGGCAACAGATGGCTAATGTACGATGAATTATAGCATTGAATACGCACGCGGTGTTTCCTCAGTCGAGGCCAAGCATCACTGCAGTCTTCCTGATAGCTCAAGTGTCTACCGTTCGAAGTTCTCGATCATTAAGGCAGAATATTCTCCATCACGTCAGATCCAAGGGTGTTGATACTTCTGTACATATTTGCATTGACAGCCAGACGACATGCATTCATGCAGTTTAATCATATACTCTGGCCTCTCGATTGGTAAGATGGGGCAGAAATGAATATAAGACCCTTAAGCCCCTTTTCTCATGTGATGCTATTGAAATAAACCCATGAACGCGCCGGTTAGTGCAGAATATTGCTTAAGACATATCGAAAGCTTGGTAATCACGTTAGCATTGCCTATAAAATTGTTTCAAGAAGCAACCGGCATTAGATTGCTTTCCATTATTATGCCATATTATGGATTTCAAAGATTTTATGGTACTCGAGCTGAAATCGTCGTTGTCTAGTAGGTAGTATGCTCGAGATTCAAGATTCAAACCCTCCAGCACAGACATCTCAAAAAAAAAAAACGAAATATGATGAGAAAATATTTACTTCGGCAACTTTCCCTCAGCAGTCTTCTCGCAATAACTCTGACAAAAGTTTCTTAAAAATCTATCGTTCGGAGTCGATGTTTAAATTGAAGGTACCGCCACTCATGTATAAAATTAACACACACAACAATGGATGGTGTGAGAAGCAAGGTTGTAATCCTGACTACAGTACGTAACTGTAGGAGTGAAGTAATCAAACTGGTGGCTGCATTGGCCTTTTTATGATCATGCCTGATGGCTTGATCTACAGTTTAATAGCTGCACTATCTTTGTTGTGAAGTCGCTGTAGTCTGGTAGGTAGTGTGTTGGCTTATTAGACGTAAAGCCCGAGTTCGTATCCCAGGTCAGATATCAAAACGAAATATGAAAAAAAATTTCTTCAGTGACTTCCTCTCAGCAGATCTCTGGCAAAAACTCTGAGAGCAAATAAAATTGCGATGAAAACTTTCTCAAAAATCTGTTGTTCGGAGTCGACTATAAACTGTAGGTTCCGCCACTCATTTATAAAATTAACACACACAACATGAGTGGTGATGAGAAGCTAGGCCGTAATCCTGACCGAAGGGTTGTAGTGGCCAATTATGTATGTATGTATGTACTATCTTTGTTATAGTGATGTGGAAAAAGAAGAGGTATTTTCGTCTAACATAGCGTCCATGCCTCTTCTGTTGAGAGATTTAATTATGACCTCGCGAGAGTTGTTATCTTCAGGTTTAAGGACTGTATGGTTCTGTGCACCTTCACTTCTGAATGGCCTCCTGTGCAAGATTTCTTATTACTACACCCAATAAAATGGCTTGATTAACGGAACAGGTACAGAACAAAAGATGATGAGAATATGTAGGAGACATTTTGTTAAGTTGTTGCCCTCTCTATCAGCCAACTGAATGTCCTTGCTTTGCAACTCTCAAATAAATGAAGAAGAAGCTTCTAATGCTTACAAGAACTCTCCACAACATAGTTTTGCCTATTTGCATAGCAGCACTATAGAGAAATTAGTTGGACTATTAGCTTTAGTGGACTCTCCTTGTTGTTGTTGTTGTATTTTATTAAGAATTCCTAATGAGGCACTTAAAGGTTTTTGATTTTTATTATGACAACAGAGAAGTAAAAAAAGAAAAAAATATATTGTGATACTATACTATGTAGTAATGAGATTATCCCCCCTTCTTTTTCATACTATTTCTCTTCTCTATTTTTCAATCATTCTTTTATTATTTTTATTTTTTATTTTTTTTGCTGCTTTTTTGCAGTTTGAAGAGGTTATGAATGATTAGCTTCTGATTTTGTTGTTGTTTTTTGTTACAGAAATACGTTTCAATTCAATTTATTTTCCACTTGAGATGGATGCCAATATTTAATCTTTCTAGCACTCGTACTCCAGTCCGCCTCTCTCTCTCTCTCTCTGCATTTCGCTGTTATTTTGTGTCTCTGTCTTCTTGGTGTATGAATGAATGGCAACAACATGTAGTCAAATAGCAAGAGAAGGCAGCAGGAATAAGATATTTGCCTCATAAATATTCATTGGGATGTTACAAATGAAATGGCAAATTCAATACATATCTACCATACCTGTCTTTATATACTCATTCATACATACATACATACATACATCCAGTGACTGATAAGCTTTGTATGTGTGTGTGTAGAAAAAAAATATGAAAATAAGCTGATAAAAAAACGAAATAAAATTGACAAAAAACCAGCTTTTTTGCTAATTTTTTTTTTATAACTGCAAGGCAAATAAAGCACAGAAAGAGCAACAAAAAAATCAAAAAAAAAAAGAAGAAAACATTTGTAGAAAAAAATAAATAAAATTTATGCACAAAACAAATAATGTCAGGGCGAAAGCATAAATGAAACCAGAGCCAACGTACATACATACATACATACATATTGCTGCTGATGAGGGAGATCTACGCGACTAGCAGCACAGAGAAAACCTACAAAATGAGCAGCAGTTTGCCAAATAAAATCAAAAAATAAAGTAAAATGAGCAAAAAACCTACAAATTTTGTAATAAAAAAAAAACTACAAGAGTGACAGAGAGAGAGAGAGCTAGAGAAATTTCTATTGAAATAAATAAACGTAATGTTCAAAGTGAATTAACGCCTTGACGAAAGGAAAATCCTTTTTTATTTTATTTTTTATTTTTATAAACTTTGTTTGTTCTTCTCAATATTTTTCATTTCTCTTTTTTTTTTTCTTTCCATTTTCCTTCATTATTTTCTATTTATTTTACCACGGTGTGTAGTTTTATTTCGCTTTTTCCGTTTCGTTTTTTTTTTTTTTGTTTTTGTTTTCTTTTCTTGGGCGAAGGCCAAATAAACAACATAGCAGCATTACACAACTAAATAGTGGCAGGCAGATTACAAATTGCTGTTAGGCAAACAGCAAAATGAAATGCAATGCAGCAAAAACATAAAAAAAGAACATGCATCCGTGGCAGTAATATAATTCAAGTAATGTACACATACATACATACATACATGTACAGTGCTGCAAGTAATAAAACGAACACTTTATTACTTTAATTAGAAACAATCAAACAAAACCACCATATTTTAACTTAAAAGAGGCAAGCAAGCTTATAAAAAATAAAACAAATTCTGTTCTGCATTCTTTTATTGAAGTGAGAGTAAGGCAGCATAATATCCATGGCGTATCCAAGATACCATCAACCCGGAGTAATTGATGATCCACCGCATAAAGGTTTCAGAATAGCAGGTTGCAGATGATACCTCTAATAACTGGAGAAGGGACTAAAGACGTCAAGATGAGGGCCTGAAGAGGGCCTGAAGAGGTCCAATAGGGAACAATGCTGCACCCAAAACAGCAAGGAGTTAGAAAAGAGAGACAAGATTATCACTCCACCCCAAGGAATCGAAAACAAGAGCAAAAAATATCCTGCTGGCTTGCTAAAGACCCCAGTGAGGAAGGCAGATGGGACTGCCAGCCAGGATTCAAAAGCAGTAGGGATTGAAATTATGTCGAGGGAATGCTCATCAATCAATTTGACACTTGAGGAACAGACTGAACTATAAGAGGCGATTTGATGGTATCCATTCCTGTCGGGGTCACTTCGATAACAAAAAAAATTTTACAGGAAATTTTTCAATAACAAAAGGATTATTTTTCGATAACAGCTGCAATGCAATTAATAAAAGCGAACTCAAATTTTCTACGTTTATTCCATTTGCTGAGAGGAGAAGCTAATTTTCGTTAACTCTGGTTCATAGGTTTAGCTCTGGCAAGTTTTTTCTTTCTTTCTTATTTTAAGGCTTTAATTGAAGGGTCGTGCACAGAATTTATTTTTGCAACTATTTGATGGCGTGACATATATACATAATTGGCACATTACAATCCTTCAGTCAGGATTATGGCCTAGCTTCACACACCACTCATGTTGTGTGCCTTAATTTTTATACATGAGTGATCTACAGTTTAAAGTCGACTCCGAACGACAGATTTTTGAGAAATTTTTTCATGGCATGTTTTATTTACTACCCAGAGTTTTTGCCAGAAATCTGCTGAGAGGAAGTCGCCGAAGAAATATTTTTTTTTAAATTTTCGTTTGATGTCCAGCCTGGGGCTCGAACCCGGGCTTTACGTCTAATAAGCGAAAATACTACCTACTAGACTACTGCGACTACTTGATGGCCTGAAGGAATTATTATTTGAGGGCCGTATTAAGATTTTAACAAAATGGTCAGTTGTTCTTCGTTTTCTTGCTCTACTCGCTGTATGTTTTTTTTTAATGGCATCGTATTAACCTATGTATCTTCCGAATAGTTTTCCCACTAAGAAAATGGGTCATAAGGCCCCACTTCAATTGGCATTTCTTAGTTAAATTCTGTTAAAAATTAAAATCAGCTGCGTGTCACTTTCTTTGAGTTTGACAGCCTTTGATGGCAAACAACTGCATGATTTGAGGTAAAGCTGAAGGAGAAGGAAATTTCAAGCAAAAATCTAAGAATATGGCTACGAATTGCTCCGCTGAATTCCTATAGGACTATGAAGAATTTTTAAAAATTTTACAGCAAGAAATTTTAATTGAAAAGTAAAGCTATACGTTAAAATTCTCTTATAGTAAGAGCTGCATCAGTAAATCCATCCGCTTAGAACACAAGATTTTGTTAAGAATTGTTGCCAAATAAAGCACACTTACTGTCCCTATTATTTAGTTCCGTACTGTATATTCTAAACTAACTAAGCAAGAGAGGCAGAGAGAGAGAGAGAGAGAGAGAAATAGAGGGAGAGAGAAGCAAATTACATATACAAGATGTGCATTAAGTTTAATTCTATTAAAAAAATATAAAAAAACACAACAAAAACAAAACAAAAATATAAAATAATGAGTTACCAAGAAAAGCTTACTCTACAGTATGTATTACAACAAAAGCAACAACAACAACACAAAGAAGAAAACAAAAAACAAGGACATCTAAAGAAATAACGAACGTGAAAACAGCATTACACCAGTAAAAGAAAAGAAAAAATACGAAGAAAACAAAAACAAAAACTCACAAACCATTAAAATTCCTTTTCAACGAAAGCAAAACAACACGTAGAAGGTCTTTTTGAATGATCTCACACACACACACACACCCAAAACACACATACCCTCCCTTGCTCATTATTAGTAGAGAGCAGTAATGCATTTACAGTCTATGCACACAATTCAAGCACTTTTACTCCTTAACTCTGTCTTTCTCTCTCTAGCGTTCTCTTTTTTATTTTATTTTTAAACTTACACACACGCACACACAATTAATTTCATACTTCAATAAGTTGAAGGCATTCGCAGCGTTTCATTCATTTTCCGTTTTTGGATTGTCTTGTCTTTGAAGTTTTGCTGAGAGATAAAAATATTTGCATGTTTTGCTTTGTTATTGTTGTTCTAATAATTTTTTAAAAGAAGCAGCATATTATTCGGTTTTTTGGTTTTGTTTTTGTTTTCGTTTTCAATAAAATACACGCGTTTAATTGCAGTTTTAAGGAAATTAAAGCAATTGCTTGACAAAGGATTGAACGTTTCAATGTTAAAAAGAGAGAAAACCATCCGCCATTTAAGATGATTTCAAGTCACTCTATTCGATGGCAGAGAGTAGTTTCGCCCATAAATTGTTTCATACGAGTATACCCGGTGATTAATTCTTGGGGTCTTTACATTGCTTTTAATGTATGGCTGCTGAAGGTTACGTTTTATGTTTGTTCACCTTCAGTAGAGCCTACAGCTCCCTCTGATGCTCTAAAAATACCGCTTCCCTAATCCAATCGCAAGTAAATTCCATGCAATCATCTTATGTTTCTACAGTGACACGTTTCCCAGGCAACAATATTCCTAAAAATTGCTAGAAACGAGGTACCTTCTTGTAGTTTCCCATAGGGCTCGAAATAGAGCACAGAATGTTATCTCCTCATCGGAATAGTTACTGAAATAATCGTAATGTGGATAACCCCTATGCTCACACATATTTCCAATAATACTTACATTGACTAGCAATTACAGTTGCAAGCAGACCGTTGGAATTCTTACGAAGAGTGAAAAGAAACATGGAGGTTTTTCTCGTCGATAAAGGCCAGAAAGTACGGGATGTCCAACAAGTGGCGACATCAACTTACAAAGAAGGTATTGCGCACAATTTCCTAATTGGTCTTTATAAGACTTTGGTCAGAACTACAACCACCCACGTTATGAGCGCTACTTTTATCCATGAGTGGCGGGACCCCTAAAGCTTAAACATCGACGGCGAGCGACAGATGTTTGAGAAACTTTTCATGAAAATTTTTTATACTCTCAGGCCAGAAGATTGCTGAGGGGATGTCGCAGAAAGAAGTATTTTCTTTTGTGTTTCGTTTCATTCGAGATGTCTGAACCCGCGTTTGATAACACAGTACACATAAGACACGGCTTCAGTTAGATGGACTAGATAACCACCGATCATTGTATGAAAAAGCCAAATTTCGCTGGCGGCATTAGGACACATGCAATATTGTTATGCTCTTTCCTTAAGTCGCACGGCCATCCATTGTACAATTTCAGGTTTTAAAAACCCCTGCCATAAGGGAAGGTATTCAGCATTCTTTTGCAAGACATTTGCAAGAGCTGTGAATCAGAGATCAGCAATGAATCGTTTTTTTTTCGCTACTCATAAGCACTCATGAAATTTTGAATGTAAGTGAGTTAACAATAGTCGCCGTAGTCGCCCGGGTTCGAGCCTTAGGCCAGACATCAAAACGAAATATGAAAAAAAATATTTCTTCGGCATCTTCCTCTGAGAGTAAATAAAAACCTGCCATGAAAATGTTTCTCAAAGAAATCTGTCGTTCGTAGTCGACGTTAAACTGTAGGTCCCGCCACTCAAGTGTAATATTAAGGCACACAATATGAGTGGTGTGAGAAGCTTGGCCGTAATCCTGACTGAAGGGTTGTAACAACCAGTTATGTATGTATGTATGTATGTATGTATGTATGAGTCAACAATTTTGAAATTTAACTATGTACTCTGATTCATTCATACTCACTACAACGTTGATATATAAGTAAAGGTTGCAATGAGTATGCGTACAACGTTGACATCAAACTCATACCATTCGAAATATGTTTGATTCATAGGCCTGCCTATTTAGGTTCATAACTTTCCTTCGAGTGACTCGAATCATTCATCAAAGTTTACAGTCTTAGTTGTTGTTGCATTTACAAAAAACGAAAACAGACACATAAGCAAAAACGGGCAGAGCAGCAAGCAGAGCAAACACACAACCTTCTAGTGAGTATTTTAGTGTTCATGCGCGATTCATACTTATTTTGTGATTCGTGTATGTAGCATATGTTGAGTTATGGGGAGTCGAAATCAACAACATCATACATATGTGTTGTATTAAGTATGAATGATGATGAGTACTTTAAACTTTGAATATGAGTAGAGGGTTTCCATGATATTAAAATTAGTATGAATACGTATAAGTATTAGAAATTATGAGTATGATTCGATTCTACTCATTTTGCTGATCTCTGTTATGTTTCCATTATGTATCAGTTCCCGGTTTCAGACATGAAGTGGTGAAGTTCCCCAGTGTTTGTCATTTTTGAATGAACTTTCCAAAATACAAATTATAGCAGATTTATATTGAATTAGGGACGACTTCTCGTAGGATCAGTTTGTTCCCCGGGTTTTTTTTATCGTTTGCGATAGCGCAATAAACCTAACCACTTTGACTTAATTGGGATTTTAGATTTCAAAAAATATTAAAATACACACGATCTTATTGTATATTTACTCTTGTATATTTACCTCCTGTGTATTCACCTTTGTGTGTGTGTGTAATTCACTTTAAGAGTTTACCCCCACACATCCTTTAAGTATTTCGTGTTTCTTGATAAGACATCGCTGTTGTGCATTTAAATTAAAAGCAATTGTTTTTGTTGTTGTTGCCACTCTCTTATAGGTGTTGTTGTTGTAGTTTTTCTTTATTTTTTCACTGTTTTTTTTATGATAAACAGTTGATTACAACTGTAAAACCGGCTGTTTGTTAGAACAGCAGCATTGGCAGCAGCTGTTCATTTGTAGTAAAGAGAATTACGAGGAAGAAAAAAAAAACTGAGAAAAAACAAAACACAGCAAAACAAAGTGAGTGACAATAATAATAACAATGGCAACAACAACCGCGAAGAAAAGAGGAAAACAAAAAAAAAAGTATTTTTTAAGCAAATTTGTGTCGCACATAATTTTTAACAAGAGAGAGAGAGAGAGAGAGAGAAAGAAAAACTTGGCATGTTTTAACAAACGAAGTGCAGCTATGCCAAGGCATTTCTTATATGTTCACTGTTGTTGTTGTTATTATGTTTTGTTTATTTTTTTTTCCTAAAGGCCAATAGAAATAAACTTGAATGTGTTTTTTTTTTTTTTTTTTGAAGGCAACAACTAAGGCTGCAAGTTTTTGCTGATGCAGCAGCATTTATTTACGCTAACGTAACTGCAACTGCAGCTGCTGCTATAGCTGTGGCTGTAGTTTATGTGTGAAATTGTTATGAGAGAATGAGAGAAAGTATTCGTTGTCTTGAATGCTAACACTTTAACGCTTGTTTGTGTGTGTGTGTTATTTTTTTCTCTATGTTTCTTTGTGCACTTCCGCTAATTTAAGAAAAATGTAACAGAAGCCGGCGTTTATTTTTCTTTTTCTTTAACGCTCTTGTACACTTCCTTGTATTTGTCTCTCTTGTTGTTTTCTATTTTTTTATATTTTTGTAAAGCAGCCAGTTCCTTTAAATCTGTTGGTGTACAACTGTGTGTGTGTGTGTTGTTTTGTAAAAGTTTTCTCAACATGATTGTTGCACAAAGTGCAAATCTATTTCTCTTTTTCCTGGTCCTCAAATATAAATACACTCTGGTCTCTCTCTCACTTACACCCTGCTCTTCCATACACATACACTTACAGTGTATTTATACTCGTACAAGTACATCTTGCTTGTGAACATCACAAGGGAAGTGGGAAATAAAAATATTCGCTCGTTTATTCAAATTTTTTTTCGATTTTTTTTTTGTGTTTTTGTCGTGGATGGATAACAAAAGTTTTGCATTTTGAACAGGATTTACCGCTCAAGACTTTTTTGTCGTTGGATTTGCGTTCTATTTTGCATTTTGATTTTATTTTTTCATTTTAAAAATTCTTTTTTGTATTTAAAAGCAAAATTCCTTTGTTTTGTGGGGAAAAAAACGGAAAGAAATTATTTGAATTTGAATGATTTAAACTTTTTTTTAGTAATTAATTAACAGTACAGGGTTTTCCAACAAAATAAGCAACAGGAGTTTATTTCAGAAGGCATTTGATTTACAAACTTTTCTAATAAATTGCGTTGAAAAAATCTCATAAGCTGACCCAAAATTTTATAAAAATTGCAAAAAGTATGTTCATTAGATGAGTTCGGCTTATATTCCCAGCTACAACAAGGTTAGGTTAAAAAGATATGGATCCACTGTATTAGCCGTGTAACGTAGTAAGAAAGGAAAGGAAAAGTGGAATTTTGCAGCACCGAAAAGAGCTACATGTAGTAGCCATGTAGTCGTCGTTGTCTAGTAGGTAGTTTGTTCGCTTATTGGACGAAAAGCCCAGGTTCGAATCCCAGGCCAGATATCAAAACGAAATATGAAAAAAGAAAATATATCTTCGGCGACTTCCTCTCAGCAGATTTCTGGCAAAAACTCTGAGAGTAAATAAATCTGCCATGAGAAAAAGTTTCTCAAAAAGTCTGTCGTTCGGAAGTCGACGTTAAACTGTAGGCCCTGCCACTCATGTATAAAATCAAGCTAGGCCGTAATCCTGACTGAAGGGTTGTAATGGCCAATTATGTTTGTATGTATGTATGTATGTGAGAAAAGCTACAACATCTACCGGAAGAAAACCTCTAGAATTTCAAGCGGAAAAACCTACAGAGAGCCAACCAACGATGTATGTACATAGGAAGTGTTCAAATGTCTTCAACTAAGCCAAAACATAATTCAATCACCCAGTGTTCGGTAGGAATCTCCACTAATCCGGACAAATCCTTTCTACTTTGGCATATGAGATACATAAACATTTGTCTGCCTTGAGCTCATATCCTTCATTTTGAGTTCGACTTTCTAAAGTAGCTCTCTGGGTTGCTCAATAATGGCCATTTTAGAAAGGTCCTTTAAAAGCAAATTAATCTGCCCGTTTATGTCTGAAAAGTCATCCTAGATAAGAGATATAAAAAGTTCTTACTCTGCTTTACCAGCCACGAGGTAGTAGTGAATATTCTAAGGGCAAATAGATCGGCCGCCTGACAATTGCAAACAAGTCTTACTTCTATCTTGGAGTATGCCCGTACGAAAGAGTGATACACCGTTTTCATTCCATCCTAAAAGGCATACCTATCACAAGCTGGAGTTCGGAAGCGCGTTGGTTGAAGAGAACATGTATTACATGCGTAAGTACCATGAGTTGTAGAGTTCTCTACAAAAAAACAAATGCATCATCCGCGGTCGGGTGAAGGTGGGTTAGTGTGTGGCCGGGGACGTTCGACAAAAAAAAAATATTGGGGCTTCAGAGGAACAGCTACAGAGACTCAAAACCCAAACATAATTAGAAATAGCCAATGCAACCTTGTCACCCTCAAACGTGTTCAATGCTCAGAAAGTGAATACTTGTTTCATTCTTATTGACTTGATTGCACAGCCTACAGAAGTCGTAATATGGAAGATCTAGTCTTCTCATAAGGGTTTCCTTGAATTCTGGCCAAAGCAAAACATTTTTTGAATTCTATGTGAACAATTCCTTGTGAAAGCATATACATTAGAGCGACTCAAGTTGTATGGAAGCAAAATTCGTACTGGATGTACCCCCCTCAAAATGAACCTTGGTATCATAAGAAAGGGGTTTTCAAGGCGCGTCCAGCGGTATATACAATTTGTCCACGGATAATCATCCATGTCCTTTTTTTAAGGATATTCTGTAAAAAAAAACGGGTTTTGAATTTTTTCTTTTCTTCTTTTCTAACCAAATTAACTCTAATATGATGGCGGATTTAGTTTCTAGATGATGTTTGGATGAAAATAGGACTAAAGAAAGAAAAAAAGAAATGATCGACGACTTTTTGTGGGCATATTTTTTTCCCAAATTAAAAAAAGGTATTAAATTTTTTTGTTTATATTTACAAAACTATACTCAAAAAACGCAAACTAGGGCGAATTTCAAAAAAAGCTAAGACCCGTATTTAATTAAATCAACTAAAGATTAAAATATGTTAATTTGGTTATTTTATTACAAACAAGCCCGAAGAAAAAATTTAAAAACCGTTATTTTTTACAGAATATCCTTAAAAAAAGGATATGGATGATCGTCCTTGGACAAATTGTATATACAGTTGGACGCGCCTTAAAAAACCTTTCTTATGATACCAATATTGTATATGTTGGTAAGGAAATAGATTCTCAAATTGACAAAACATGGAAAAATAGACCCTTTTTCGAAATGGTCCAGCTCACGAGAGGTCAAAGCTGGAGCCGAAATATTTTAAATGTCATCTTAAAAAAGTCCAAGGTTCATTTTTGGGAGGGTACATCGAGCACTTTTTTTGGTGAGTCGCTCTAATATACATACAACTGAATTGTTTTGAAATAAGCGTATGATTAATATTTAATTACTTATCATGCAACATCACTCATACGCCATATAATACCATCAATCGAACGGTTTGGCTTCTGTGTTATCAGCATTCATGTGAATCATTAAATCATTGCGAGGGCTTGATGTGCTTTAAACCGAAAATATTCTAACGACAGAATAACCATCAAGGGTGTATATTATCTCCCTTTCTATATAACGGTATCCTGTTTGAAGGTCTAGGCATGAGGTCTATACGCCAAACTTGGCTAGATGTTCAAGTCAAATCCAACAGCAGTATGTATAAAAAAATGGAATTAAATGCTAAGAAGACAAAAACGTTATGTTTTAATTTAATGGAAATACCAAAATGCAAAGTAATAGAAGAAGCATGGCATAATCTATAAGACAGATGGATCCACTGATAATATTTTAACCCGTATATGCCCAAATTTTGTTTCTCGTAAAAACATGGATTTTTTGTATTTATTGGAATCTATATGATATACCTACCACACATCTGATCAATATCTTACCGTTATAAAAATGGCGAGTTAAGCGCTTATTGGTTAAATCGTACAGACAAAGCCAGATAAGCATTGGAACTTTTAGACACTGTCTAGAGATCAATCTCTTTAAGCACATTAAGAACATTCCAAACGTAAAGCCTCCACTATTTTACTTTTGACTGCAGTTACGCTTTTATTCTGTTTCTAGAATTTATTAAAACAAATCACAAACTCATCAATATACACACCAAATTTTCTTTTTGGTGGCTTTATCAAAGACAATCTTAGCATCTGTGTATGCAAGTGTGTGTTAGTGTACGTGTATGTGTGTATGTATTGCTGAGTAAGAGATAAAGCCGCCATTAAAATATTTTATTATACGCTCAGTATTGTTTGTTTTGTTTGTTTCTTATTTATTTATTATTATTATTGCTGGCATTTGTAATACATATTCGTAATAGCGGTGTATGTATGTATGTGTGTGTGTATATTTTTTTTTGATTATGCTTGTTATCGCCATTTATTATTGTAGTAGTTGTCACAAATAAATACAACAATTTGCTGTAATTGTAAACATTTTTATAATCTTTAGCTCATCATAAGCAATAGCACACGCACACACACACACAGAAAGAAAAGCTAAAGAGAAAAAACCGTTTTTTTAATATAAAAAGAAATGAATACACGTATACAGACTTACATATACAGACGAACATGTTCCCTTATAACAAAGCATTTATTTAAGCGTGCACAGAAGAAAGAAAACTAGAGAGTGAGTGTGGTAACTCATAGTGAGTGTGTGCGTGTGAGAGAGAGAGAGAGGCAATGAGTGAAATGTAATAAAAAATGCTACAATTACTATTTTAAGCATGAGATTTTATTGTTGCCATTGTTGCTGTTGTTATTGCTTTAAAACTAGTGGCATTATTTATCGTTGTTGCTGAAGTTATTTGTAAGACTAAGACTAAGTGTGCCTGTGTTTGTGTGTGTGAGGGTAATATTAATTGAAAAAATGACAAAAACATGCAGCTTTAGTTTTACTTTCTTATTCTGTTTCCTTTTAATTTCTCTGGCTGTGTGTTCTCTGTTCGCTTCTTTTCACTTTTTTTCTTTTTTTTGCTTCCTCTTGCTGATGTTGTCGCTTTTATTCTTAATGCCTTTTTCTGTTGTTGTTGTTATTATTATAGTTGTAGTTACTCTTGTGTTAAGGCCTTTGTGTGTTTGTGAGAGTGTGTAATGCCTGCCTGCCTGCCAGCCTGCGTGTATCAGGTGGAAGATTAAAGATAAAATAGTGATTATAAAAGAGTTCCTTTTATATACATACACACACATACACACACAAGAAAACCAACAATTGCAGGGAAAGAAAAATTAAAAGAAAAAAAAAGAAGAGAGAGCGAAATAGAGAGTCGAGAGACGAGAGAAAAAGAAAACTTTTCAACTTGATTACATCTTGCGTGAGATTGATAAAAAAAAAACAAAAACAATAACAACCACAGCAGCAACAACAATAGCAGCTGCATTAAAATTATACCGTAAATGTATATGTCTGTATGTGTGTTCATAGTTTTATTTGCACCGCATTTAAGTTTTCTAAGAACACAATATTTCCTTTTAAAGAATGTTGAAAGAGAGAGAGAGAGAGAGAGAGAGAGAGATTGAAACAGAGCTACACCGGATATACTGTGAGACTATAAAAAGCATGTTGTACCTGCAAGAAATAATAATAATTTTTCTTTATAAGCCCTGTTTCACTTTACTTTACTTCTCTTTACCGCTCTCACGCTCATCCTCTTGTATGCATTTAATTTCCCTTCGCTGGTACATATTTGAAAAGAACAATTAATTTATTTAATGAATATACGAATACAGTGGGACAAAATGAAGCAAAATTCTTTGTTGGAATTTGTTGTAGAATTTTGAAATTCTAGAGATTCAAACTGATGTCTGTCTTAAAGGATTTTAATATGTTTCACGGCTTAAAAGGCAGTTAAGCAAGGAAATTTTTTTTTTTTTTTTTTTTATATTATGTATTTATTTGCGATCTATTTAAACAAAATATTAAGCAAATCTTATGATAACTTACAATTACTTAGTTATTAGGTTTCAGTAAACCTAATAAAACCGATAAAACTTAGATTTTACTTCAAGATTATCTCCTAAATGGTAAGTCGAGTATATGAAATCTTTTAAGTCGCCGTATTTCTTCACTGTCGTCTAAAAGTGTTATAGCTAACAAGTTAGAATGATCACTCAGCCTTTGAAGGTATTTTAAACTGAAATTGTTTATCTCTTCCTTTATTGTTGATATGTTAAGATCGTTATGTATACATCGGTTGCTAACGTACCAAGGGACATTCGTAATAGAGCGTAGAGTTTTAGACTGATATCTCTGAAGTATTTCAATGTTAGAGTTACTCGCTGTTCCCCAGAGTTGCAGCCCATAGGTCCAAATTGACTTTAGAATAGCTTTATAAAGAATGATTTTGTTTTGAATGCTTAGTTCAGACTTCGGTCCCAGAAGCCAATACATTTTTTTTAGTTTTTAAATTTAAGTATTTTCTTTTCGAAACAATATGGTCCTTCCACGTAAGTCTTCTATCCAAATGAAGTCCTAAATATTTAACTTTGTTAGCTTTTGGTATACAAGCAACGAAAATGAGAACAATTGTTATAATCTTAACCCTTAAACCGAACAGGGTGGCATATTCTGGCCCATAAGCAATAAACGAATTGAAAGAGTCTTTGGAAAAGGTCAATTGTAGGTAAATATGAGCACGACTAGTTGAATAGGCATGGGCCAATGGAGCACAAATAGCGTATTATGTGGAATTCATTTCTATATATTGCAAACTGCGTACTTATGCCAGATTCATTGGGTCTTGGCCATGTGATCAATGAGTTTTGCAGCAGCTGTAGAGATGAACAACAAAGGGAAATGTATTCGATAAACATTCTTTCCTTTGGAACTGAACGAGGCGTGCATAGTAGATCAGTTGTTTATTCTTCTTTAGAGGTATGTATACATGTATATAATTGGTCATTACAACCCCTTAGTCAGGCTTACAACCTAGCTTCTCACATCACTTATGTTGTATGTTAATTTTGATGAATGAGTTGAGGGACCTACAGTTTAAAGTCTATAACGGAACGACAGATTTTATGAGAAACTTTCCATGGCAATTTTTACTCTCAGAGTTTTTGCCAGGAATCTGCTGAGAGGAAGTCGCCGAAGAAATATTTTTTTTCTTACATATTTCGTTTTGATGTCTGACCTGGGGCTCGAACCCGGGCTTTACGTCTAAGAAGCGAACACACTACCTACTAGACCACGGCGACTTCGAGGTATACATATATATAATTGGTCATTACAATCCTTTAGGCAGGACTACAACCTAGTTTCTCACACCACTTATGTTGTGTGTGTTATAAAAATGAGTGGCAGGACCTACAGTTTAAAGTCGATAACGAACGACAGATTTTTGAGAAACATTTCATGGCAAATTTTATTTTATCTGCTAAGTGGTAGACGACGAAGATAAATATTTTTTTCGTTTAGTTGGAAATGTCTGACTTGGGGTTTGAACTGAGGCCTCACGTCTAATAAGCCAAACCCTACCTACCAGACAACGGTGACGTATGTGAATCGCAATTAGAATTCGCTCGAAAATTTGGTTGTACCAGCGTTGGCAAACACATCTGTCCTCTTGTCAAGGAACTTATATCAGGGTTAACGTTGAATGTCTCGCTATGTCCTCTAGAAGTATTAAGTATTCTTGGACAATTCTTAGGGATCTAATGGTTGCTTTACTGTCAGTAAACCGGAGTATATTGCCTTTTTGATATAATCTGGTACAGAATGCATACAAAGGCATTCTTTATAGCCATTGTTTTAGGCTAATGGTACTAAGGCAAAGGAATCGGGTAGAGCGATAGCCAATGTAAGACCAAAGAATATGGATATAAAGAATGCGCATTATGTAGAAGTAAAATTTCTTATGGCGGGTTGTAATATCATGACCCGCTCTCACCAAACATTACGACCCGCTCTCACTAAAATCATTTCTTGATGAGGAGGGTGGAAGACAGAAGGAAAATAAACACAAACAAAGATCGTAACAATGTGTTGCTCTCATCATGAGAGCGTAAAAATGCATTCAGTTGCTTTGCTTGTCAGCTTCTAAAGAAGAATGGTTTTTAGCGCAGTACAATTTTTCTATATTTTTCACTCACATATACATATTATTGGGTTAATAAGTAGACTTGAAAATATTACCAACAATTTTCCTCTGCGTTAACACATGCCTCTCATAATTTTTATCATGTTCTCTTTGTGCCGAGAACAGTGTTGCCGTTTTTGGTTATTTCTAACCAAAATCGGTTATTTTTTTGATCAATGTGTAGATGTGTAGATTTTTTTGGTTTTGGTTATTTTTTTCTTATAAAAAAAGCTATATTTTGTTTCTTTTTTTTATTAATTTTTAAACTATTTATAATTTAAACTTGAAAAAAATAAAACAAAAGTCTACGAATTTAATTTAGGTTATATTTTTTCTTATTTGGTGATTTTTTTCACAAATGTTGGTTACAAATTTTTTTTCGTGGCAACACTGTTTCAGAAAGATAAATAAAAAATTAGTCTAACAACAAAAACGCACGATGAGAACAACGCATTGTTACGCTCTTGGTTTCTTTACCCTTCCCTTCTATTTTTCCCCCCGCGTCTTGAAATATTTTTAAGAAATATTCCAAAATATGCCCGAATGCACATTCTTTATACTTTATTTTCTTTGGTAAGACTTAAGTAAGCTGAAATGATGGATGACATGGACTGTAAAATGATGCCGTTTTTGGTGGCATCAAATTGTATAATTTTACAATTTTTCCTTTTAGCCGTAAGTGAGCATTATTGGCAATGTAAAGTTAAATTCTTGATTTAAATCTATTTGTAACCGCATTTGTGGCATTGTATGTACATACATATATACCGTTATATTGCTGAAAGAGCCATTTAGAGTGGCATTAAATTTTTAAATTCATATTGAAGAAACTGATATATAATCGAAATACGATTTTCAATTTTATATTGTTTTCGTTTAGCATACCACATAAAAACCGTTATTTTATTTATTTAAATAAAATTAAATGGTTTTTAAGGTTTCATTTTGTTTTCAATTCATTTGGTTTTTGTTTTTTTGTTTTTTTAAACAGAAAAATGCAATATTCTCGGCATCAATTATTTTTTTCCTCGAAATGTTCTTTCTTTTTTCTTGTGTTTGATTTTCCGTTTAACGTTTAACATTTTTGCTGTGGATAAACTTGCACAAAATATGTGTTACATTTTATGCTATTTTAAATGGATACAAAGCGTAGAAATATAAACAGAAATAATATATAAAATACGGTTTTTTACACATAGTTTTACTGGGAAAAAAAATACAAACAATTTGGGGATTGAGTGGGAAATCCAAACCAAACAACAAACAAAAAACAAAAAAAAAAAACAAAAACTGTGGAAACGTAGAAAAACAGATATGCTGGCCACTAAATAAAAACAATATTTGATTTAAAATGAAAAAAAAAATAACAATCAAATTACAAAAACAAACAATTAAAATATAAACAGGCAAAGCGGCAACACAACACCAACCACCCACCTTAAAATACCAAAAAGAACTAAAAAAAAAACTTCAAACAAAACAATCGAAAAACCAAAAAAAAACTCAAATCTAATCTAACAATTCATATACAATACATTAATACCTATATATACCGTTACGAAATGAAATAGAGACAGAAGAGAGCAATAGAGTAAGAGTGAGAGAGTTAAGTATTCCGCTTATTACACTTGCATGTGTAACGGTATGTGTGTGTATGTGTATTATAAGGCATGTTTATGTGGTTAACTCTTAAACTGTATTATTTGTAGTGCCCTTTTATTGTGATTAAAATTTAGAAATCATAAGCAATGGAAATAGAATGGGAGAGTGCGAGAGAGAGAGAGAGAGAGAGAATGTTAAGTGTTGAAAAACTAAAATTTTTAAAACAACAGAGATGAGTTCTTAAACTCTCATTTAACCGAAACTATTTCTTTTTTGGTTATTTATTCTCTCCGGCAAGAATTAACTCATTTTTGGCAAAATTAAAATGAAATTTTTCTAGCAAATATTCGACAACAATAGCAGAAAGGAATTTTTAGAATTTCATAACAATATCCTCAAGAAGAAGGAGAGAGAGACGGAGAGGTTTTTGCTTGTACCACAAAACATTTCATCGATTGTGTAGTCTTCTGCTTCACTTTAGATTAAGGTTCTCATTTTAAATTTTTCTTCTTAAGAAGAAAATATCTGAAGAACAGAATTCATCTCTTTATCTAAGGCCTTTCGAGGCCATGAGTTCTTCTCAAATCTTGGCCCATCCGGCCCCATTTTTTTTTTAAGATTCCAATTCAATTGTAGTTCTTTGCTACAAATTTCTATTTGCGCTGATCTTTGATCGAACTGAACGGTTGGCAAATGCCTACAGCTAATGAAGCTCATTAAACGATGTGTTCCAAGATTCACACTCATGCAACGACTGGTAACGCACTGGTTCGTAACCGAATTTGTGTTGTCCCATTGACTAACCGATAACTTTTATACTCTGAAGTTTGAAATAATGGTTATACAAATGGCCGCTGTTCAAATTCGCTAAGAGAGTATAGCGACTAGAGATATACGCAAATGCAATAAAGCGACCATTATACGCCTTGAGAATGTGTACACCTCATCCAAGATTGTCCCGACAGTGTCTTCAGCGGAGATAGAGAGAAATATTTGCAAGTTACCCCAACGGGAATATTGCAGGTAACAACAAATTCGACGCACTTTCAAAGATAAATTCGTGGCTGCGCACACTCAAATGCTGGACATGCCTGACAACGAGTTCTGCAAAAGCTGTAACGAGGAGGAAGAAGAGTAAACCGCACAGAACATCTGCTCTGCCATTGTATGGAACTTGAAAACCAAAAAGAAATTCGGGCATTCAGATTTAACCGATAAAGCGTGAGACCATTTTGTGGTATACGGATGGGTCAAGAATGAAGCTTGCAGCAGAAGCGAAAGCTTTTGTCCTCAGAACGAAAAATTCGAAGGTATCTACGGATATCAATTGAACTTAAAGAGGAACTATACACGAAGAAAGATAGCAATACAATCTACTAGATTGAAAATAGTATTGATCTGTCTGGGGAAACTAAATGAGCTAAGTGGAGAATATACGATTACCTTCTGGTGTGTCCCATGTCTTGTGGGAATTTTCGCCAATGAGCAGGCTAATAAGCTTGCAAACAGAGCAGCTCAAAGCTGCTAATGAAACCAGAATTCCTTTGTGGATTAGGGGCAAATATGATAGATAAAGAGAGAGAGAGTGAGATAGACAGAGCAAGAGAGAGAGAGAGAGTGCAGATATAAAGCATACTTCAGAATGGGTATCGTCTCGAATCCCACATGTAGATTCTGTTATGATCAGAATGAATCGTCGGAACATATACTTGAAAGTTCCGAGGCATTAAAACATTCGAGCATAATGGCAAAAAACGTTAGAACCTTTTCTTTATGAACCAACTAGCTGTACCCTGGGCGCTTTGCTGCACTACAAACTAAAATAAATTTGAAGGGAAGACATTAGACAAATATCCAATTAAGTTTGAATCATTTTATTGATTTTGTTTCCCGTTGTCCAGATGATTCAGACGAACGGGCCTGAGTAGTACGCATTCGATCAAGTGATTCATTGTTCAAGTGATTCATGCGAACGGATCTGTGCGGCATGTACTCGAAGATTTTTCAGTCTCAATGCTGATTCTGAGGCTAGTAATGCTCTTTTCTTTTCTTTTCAACACAGGATCAAATGCACAGTTTACGATTTAATTAATTTCGAAGAATTTTCAGTGGCGCCACCTGTCGGAAATTGGTTATACCAACTTAGAAACCTTCGTCGGCTCATGCGCAACAACTTTGCTAAAGATTAAATGCATAGTTTACGATTCCATAAAGTACATTCATTTTTATATATATAGATAATTTAAACTTGAAAAAAAAATAAATAAAACAAAAGTCTACGAATTTAATTTTGGTTATATTTTTTCTTATTTGGTGAATTTTTTCACAAATGTTGGTTACAAAATTTTTTTCTTTCCCTTCTATCTTTCCCCCCGCGTCGTTCTTTACGCTTTATTTTCTTTGGTTTTATACATCAAGAATCACAGATAGCATACTTGTAGGGGTAACTACTATGCGTATGAGTAATATATTTCAAATGCAATTAAATATTAAGTATGTATGTAGTATGTAGCATACGTGGGCATGGCCCCTCGCTCATTTGGAATATCAACATAAAAAGTAGTCTATAACTCCTTCCAGACATACAGGAAGATACTGTGAAAATTTCAAGAAAATCGGTTCAGCCGTTTAATCGTCTATAAACTTCAAACATACAAACATACAATCAAACACACATTCATTTTTATAAATAAGATAAATTAAAAATCCCAAATAAACCTTCTGGTTCTAGACATGCACCTTGTGGAGGTTCTTTCAATTTCTTTCTGTTCTTTGCTATTTCCATTAATATTGTACAGATTTTGCCAGAAACTGTAAATTCCTTATTTGTATACGTTCTTGGTAGTCAGTGACTTCTGATACCCAGTGAATTCTTGTACAATATTTCCTTGATGTAGGACTCGCCAATCGTGAATAAAATTAACACACACAACTTGGGTGCTATGAGAAGCTAAGTTGTAATTATGACTAAAAGCATTGCAATGGTTATTTAAGTACGAGCGAACTCAATATTGTTTTCTATTTGCTTTAGAAATATCATTTCGCATTATTTTATTAACATCCGATGAAAATAATCTCTTGCCAGCTAAAATTTCTAATTATTTTCAAAAGAAAAATTTGATGAGAACATGTGTTTCGCATTCCCATTCCCATTCCCATTCACATTCTCATTTCAATTACGAATTCAATAATAAACACAACCACACTACCATACCGTTCTCCCTACACCTCCCATGACGTACGAACACACCAGGCAAACAAATAAACTTCCATTGTAAACTGACCCATAATTTATATACACTCTCTGACATTTAATGTTATTGCTGTGTGCTCTTGCTATTGCCATTGCTGCTATTGTTGTTATTGTTGTTGGTGTTGCTTTACACATGAACAATATGAAAACGACGACGACAACATATTTGAACATCAAATTGAAGTGTGTGTGTGTGTGTGCAGAGTATTTATATTTTAAAAAACAAATACAACAACAAATAATAAAAAAGAGAGTGAAGGGCACCATCATATATGAACATGATGGAGATATAAAATTGCACACAATACCACAAACACTAACACTAGCACTAATACAAACACAAACACAAATAATAACAATAACAAAATGGAAAAATTATAAAATAGAAAAATAGAAAGAATTTAAAAAAACAAAAAAAAAAAAAAAATGGGGAGACGAAATAAAGAAATAAAATATTAAAAAATATTGTTGTTTTGTTGGACTATGCTAGAGCATATGAAAATAAATAGACTCTCACTCACTCACTCATTTTGTAAAATATGAACACACATCAAGTATTTGTGTGTGTGTGTGTATGTGTATATAATACACATACTCTCATATGAAAGTTAAAATAAATAGAGTGTTGGATAGAGAGTCCAGAACAAAATAAAATAATAGAGAAAGAGAGAGAGAGAGCGAGAGAGAGAGCGAGAGAGAAAACAAAACCTCAGATTTTTATTTAGTAACCATATGAACACTGACTGAATTGTCAGTTTTCTAACATTCACAGACAAAAAAAAAATAACATACACACACAGGGTTTTACCAAATTAGCAATGTAAAGCGAAAGCAAAAGAGAGAGAATTTTCTGTTATAAAAAAAACTGTATAAAAAGCGTATTAAAGCATATATTTAGGTATCCAAAAATAATACGATAGCAGTGTTGGTTGGTAAGCGAATAATAATTGCATTTTGAGAAAAGTTGTTGTCGCCGTAGTCTAGTAGTCGTGAGCCCGTGTTTCAAATCCCAAGCTCAAAAACATTTCTACCGTCTAATAAAAAAACACACTTCAAGCAGATATTACTGTACATGGAAAATACTAGAAAGTCATCCAAATTTACTAAAAATATTTTTAAATGCCTCGACGTTGGATTAAAAAACGAATTACTATCGGATATAATCTCTCACAGACAACTTACATAAAAAACCGACTTAAGAGGAAACCTCACGTAAATATGTGTGGTGATGCCACCTAAGCCTGTCTATCGTACCCTACTATCCTAGGCAAAGCACCATCCTGTTATTGGCTAAACTTGCTGCAACTTAGCAGAGAACATAGATAATTTTATTATTCTATCAATAGTTTAACACATATATGATGTTTTTACTATTTAATTTCTGTCTAAGAATTCATATAAAAATAGTGTCCATTTATTTCCCTAACCCGAAATGTTCATATGTTGACACACATATGGTTCATGCTAGATTCTAACTCTAATAGTTTTCTATGTACACGAACTTTTGTATCATATTTATATGGCAGGGTCTCGCTCTTATTGCTAGTCCGGCAATTTTTTCACAAATTATTCATATGGATTTCAGTGTTGCCCAATTTGTTGTTGTACAATTTGATGATTTTATCTATAATGATTTCCGAGATATCAGAAGTTTTAAATTTAATTCAATTACATTTAATGGGACGTATCGCGCCCCCTTTTCCTAGTGTGCCCATTTTTGTCTAAAATATTCGTATTGAACTAAAGTTGATTCGGCAAAATTTTAGGACTCTAACTGTTATATTTTCTTAGATATAATAATTTAATATGTTTTTATATCGGAGGTGACACGCCCTCTATAGCCAATCTGCCCATTTTGTTTATATATACATACGTCAAAGTCGTCCACACAAAATTTGAGGACTCTAGCTGTTGCAGCTTATAAGATATGCGACATTAAATACTTATTGGATATGTGGGCGTGGCTCTTCGCCTTCTTGAAATTTTAAAATAAGAGGTAGCCTATAGTTCCTTCCAGACATACAGGAAGGTACTGTTAAAATTTAAAGAAAATCGGTCCAGCCGTTTAGCCGTCTATAGACTTCAAACAAACAAACCCACAAACAAAAAAACATACATATTCATTTTTGTATATATAGATGTAAAAATCATTAAAAAAAATTACATATGTGACGTATGAGTGATATCTAATTCCATTAAGTTTCATACGTCAATAAATCATAGATTTTTATTGCATACTTGTCAGGGTAACTATGCTAGTAGATGTATTATGATGCGTATGAGTAATATATTTCAAATGCAATTAAATATTACGTATGTAGTATATGTGAGCGTGGAACCTCGCTCATTTGAAATTTCAACGGTTCAGCCGTTTAATCGCCTATAAAGTTCAAACATACAAACAAACACACATTAATTTGTATATATATAGATGGCATAATCATTTGCAACAGTACTTTAAAAAAAGTTTTGTTGCGAAAATTTGCTCGAATTTTAGTCAAACTGTTTAAAAGTTCTCTGAATACAACATGAAATACTTGACAAGAATGATAGAAATAAAGATTACAACATCACAGTCAATAAATTTACATTTTCTGCTCTTATGTGACAACTGACATTGATCACAAAGATCCAGCAAACTTAATTTACTTACTTATTTCAACGTCTTCTGACGTCAAAACATGTTTTTGATGCCTACTAGATTTTACACAACAACTATATTGTTTACTCTAGCGTATGTTTGAGTGTTTAAAAAAATAAATAACAGTTCCTTTTGAATTAATCTGTTCTCTACGTAAGAGAAAAGCGAGAGAGAGAGAGAGAGTGCGGTGTATGCGATAGAATACATGGTAAAATTCTCTAACAAATAGACACACTGAACAAAGCAAATGTTTACATACACAAACACAAACACAATAAATGAGTGTGCGGCATAAGTCTGTGAGTGTGAGTGTGTGTGTGTGTAATGGAGTACAATTTATATTAAACCATAAAACTAAGCCAATATGTGCAGCTCACTTATACATTTACATGCACAGCTACACAGCATTTCAATCATTTTTACCACTCAAAACATACAATCATCTGAACACACACTAATACACACACACACACGCACGCATTGTTTTATACAATAATGGTATGTATGTTTTTTAACGCGTTTCTTTTTTATTAAATTTTCTTGTTTTGTTCTTGTTTTTGTTATTTTTTTTTTAATATTTTTGCTTAAATTGTAACGGTTATTTTTGTTAAAGTCGGTTCTTTTTAAAAAACATTTTTTATAAAAAATATGTTTTTTTTGATTTTTATTATTTCATAAAAAACATATACACACACCAGCTCAAATAAATTGAAAAAAAACTGGCACCAAAACGTACAAGGCATAAGACAGAGAGAAAGGGAGAGAGCGAGAGAGAGAGAGAGAAAGTAAGTGCAGAAATTGAAATAAATTGATTGATTTATCAAAACAGGCATATTACAATATTTCATATGTTCTCCAATCCCCCCTCCTCCTCCCCTCCTTAACGAGTATTACTGTTTTCCACTCTGTGTGTTACTTTGAATTCAGCCATTACAAATATATAACGGCATTTTATATTTTTTGTTTTCGTGTGTGTGTGTGGTGTTTTCTGTTTATAAATGACAAAATCACACAGATTGTGGTAGAATGTCAAAATGGCGTTTGTTTGACATGAAATTTTAAACGTACAGTGTGGCTAAAAAATAAAAATACAAATTGAAAGAAATATTTTAAATTTGGCGATGACTTGCATTTTCTATAAATTTAAAATTTAATTTTTTTCTTAAAGGTTTCATTTGATGTTTTGAGAGGCAAGTCGTTTTGGACGACAAAACACAAAAAAAATTGTTGAAATTATGAATAAAAATTAAAAAAAAAACCGGACCTCAATAGAGTTTGTAAGGCTTAAGAACTAGATGTTCGGCATCAAACAGTTAGAACCCATTTTGAAGAAAGCTTGACACACGAGGAAACTCAATGTATCACAGTATGAATGGGACAATGGCTTAGAAGTTTCAAAGTGGGAGTTATAATTTTGTCTTACATACTTAATTGGTCATTACAGCCCTACAGTCAACCTACAACCTAGCTTCTTACATCATTCACATAGTTTTGGTTAATATTTCCCATGCTGACTACAAAATATCTCCAAAGGAAGTTGCCTACTGGTGTGGTGAACAGCATTATTTTATATGCACTTTTGAAGTTCTTCAGAAGAAGACGCCGTAGTCTAGTAAGTAGAGTGTTGGCTTATTAGACTCAAGCTCAAGCTTAAAATTCCCGCTGAGACATCTCGAAAAAAAAATGAAAAATTCCCATGAGAAGTTTCTTAAAAAATCTATCTTTCGGAGTTTTTCGCCACTCATTAATAAAATTAATACACACAACACTGTGGGTACTGTGAGAAGCTAACTAAGGGGCTGTAATAAGTAATTAAGTATATTACAGTAACATGGCTCTAAATACTTTATTTAAGCCTTAAAATAATATTGTTTTATAGCATTAAAATAAAAACGCTTTCCTAAACCACTACATATTACTCTCTACTGCCAGTACTTTCTTCTAAGCTACTCCTAAAAGATAGCTTGAAAAAATTAAAAACAATCATATTAATTCTTAACCTGAAAGTATGCTTTAAGAAAAAGAAAATATAATTCTTTTTAATTAAATTTTTTAAAATGCTTTAAAGAAATATGTGCTTTAAAAAACTTTGAAAATTCTAGTACTGTTCAAATATTTGAACCAAAAAGATTGCTTTAAAAATATTTTTCATTAATTTTGTTTTACTGTTAAAAAAATTTTAAATCATATTTTTCAACCTAAAAATATGCTTTGAAAAGCATTCAAAGAAAATCTGTTTTAATTTAAAACTTAAGTTCTTATTAGATTTATGAAAAACCTTAAAATTATTAAAAGAAATTCGGGGAATCATTTCATTTTACCAACCCCCCCTTTCAACAAAGAAAATAAAGACATAAATTGTGTCCCTTTTTTTGTTGCTTTTCTTGTACCAGAGCCTCAAACGTAGAGAGATTTTTTGAGTATGACTTAAATGAGTCACAGTTAAAAAACATTTTTCTCACAAAAAACCATCATTTTTACTGTTTTTGTTGCTATTAAACGATTTCTTTTACCGTTATGAATGAGAATAAAAAAGAAAAAAAAAATACTTAAAAAAAATGAAAACGACAACGACAATAACGAAAAAAAATGTATTGAATGTACCGTTAAGAAGAAATAAATAAAAAAAAATGTAAAAAATAAAGAGAGAGAAATAAAAAAGAAAAAGTTTAGAAAGCGATTTACAAGTGTTTTAAAGCATAAAAAAGGGGGAAGGAGAGAAAGAATCACACACATACATACACACACACACTTTGAGAGAGAATTACATGTTGTATGAATGCTGTTTCATACAAGAAATTTGTAACTGTTTTTTGTACTTTTTTCGTATATTTTTTGTTTTTTTTTTTTTTGTTAGAGAAGAAACTGCATTAAAATAAAAAGAGAAAAAAAATGTTTTTTTCTTCAAAGCAAATGTTATACCGAGTGAGGAGTAATAAAAAGTGTTTTAAGTAGTTGAACAAAGTGAGAGAGAGGGAGAACTAGAGAGAGATGTAATAAATTTATTTGTAAAAGTTTGCGTATGTATGTGTTTAAATGTTTGAAAGTACGACTCACGTAGTAACAATTTTTCGACAATAAATTTCTTGGTTTTTGTTTTATTTCCTATTTTTTTGCCTGACAACTTTTGCTGGGTATTTTTGTTTTTTGTTTTTTTTTTCTTTTTTTTTTTTTTTTTTTGTTAAGAATTCTTTTTGTGTATAAATTTTCTTCTCTTATTTTGTTTTTCAACTTAAGAACGAACTTACGGTTTCTTTACATTTTTTTTGTTTGTTTTGTTTTGTTTTTACATACCCTTACAAACGCTACACTTAAGCCAACAAACAAACAGAGAGAGAGAGAGAGAGAGTGAGGTAGAGAGTGAGTGCCTTTAATAAAAGCCGTTTGTTTTGCAAGTAATAAATCAATTTTACGCACCACCTGAAAAAGAAGAACAAATTAAAGTCATTAAATCAAAAACCAAATCAACATCAACAACAACAACAATAACAACATTAGCAACAACAACAACAAAAATGGCTATTGAAATAATAAAATATCAAGAGAACTTAGAAAGTAAAAGCACACCAGCAAATACTACCAACAATTTAAGAAGAATCTTTAACAATAAAAGCGAGCCTCCACACAAAAGAAAAACCTCCACAACCACTTTCTTTTCACTTTGGAATTACAAATAAATAACAAAAACAACAAGGAAGAGAGAGAGAGAGAGAGAGGGCATGAAACATAACAAATCAGCATTATAATGAATTCTTTGAAGTCATAAGAAAACCTTCGTTAAAACACGAACATTTTCTACAAACGCAAATAAACATACACATACACAACAATATTAAAATATTAAAATAAAATAAAATAATCAACAGCAACAACAACAGTATTGAGTAGGATTAAAATTACAAGAACAACAACAACACACTTACACAGAGGGGGGAAAAAGTTTTCTTACAATGCCTTGTAACTTCGAGACTAATAAACAAACGAATAACAAACAAATTATTGCCAAATACAAGCAGAGACAATGAATGAAAGAAAGAGATGAGATTGTAGAGTACAGTAACGGAGAGTGAGGTATGGTGAGAACAACTCAAGTGCTTTCAGCTGAGAAATTAAAGAAATCAAAATAAAAACAAATTTTCTTTAATTGATCTCTCATACACACACACACGCACACGTACACATACAAAGAAAAAAAAAAAAGGAAATGTAAACACAATGCTAACAAACGATTATGCTACCTATTCTCTAGTGTAATACGACTACAATAGTAGAGGTAGAGCAGCAGCAAGAGTGTAATAGAAAAATGGCTTGTGTTGTTGATAAATGACAGATTTTTTTAGGAGCCAGAAATGTCTGAAAATCTAATAAATTTTTCAAATACGAACAACCGACGGACCGACCGACCGACCAACCGAACAATCCTACAAACATATTGTTGACAATATTTTCGAGTTTTTCTTTGTTTATCCTCTACCCCTTAGATTAATTTCTCACTTGATTTTTTTTCTTTCTCTCTCCCTCTCTCTCTTTCTTGGCGTATGGGTGTGCTTGGGTTTTTTGACAAATGCAATGAAATTTGTAATTAAATAAACACAATATTTCTTATGTTGACAAATTATTACCGTTAGACGAAGAGGGAAACGGAAGAAAACAAATAATACCAGGCATGGTCAGGCGGTATTGGTATGTTAAGGTAGGTGATTTGAAATTTTGAAAATATTTTTAAAGATTCATGACGTGTGGCAATGTAACAGTGCTAGGTATGGTTTTACTTTTTCGCCATGAATATGCTAACAAACCAATAACGCTTATAAATCATTGTAAGCGAGAAATACATATGTATGTCTCATAAATCTGTCTACTGAAGCTGTGCTGATCAAATCTAGCCCAAGTTTAATTTTATTTAATTACTTAAGCGCTTAATTCGTCACCACAACCTTTTAGTCAGGATCACAACCTTGTTTTTCACACCACCTATGTATGTTGAGTGTGTTAATTTAATCTGAGTGTTGTGGCTTACAGTTTAAACATCGACTCCGAAGAAGACATTTGAGGACAATTTTCGTGGCAATTTTATTTTAATTAGAAAGTTTTTGCCAGAAGACTGCTTAGAGAAAGTTTTTCTTCACATTTCGTTTCGTTAGAAATGCCTGAGATGGGGTTTGAACCTGTGACGACAAAAGTCGGAGACCTTGTTTTTGTCCACACTATATCACTGGATAATATTTAGGATTTAATGTATTGTTTATTTTCTTGTATATGCTGGCTGTATGAATTATTGTAAATAACATTATTGTAATTATTTTTTATAACAGGCCCCACTGTGCCTAAAATATTTAAAGTAATTTTGCTAAGCACTTATAATCTATTTTTAGAAATATTGTTATTCTTAATAACGGTTGTCGTACGACTCACATTTGACCTGCAAGACATTTGCTGAATTCAACTGATGCTTGCTCTCACATTGGTAAGTCGGAGAGTGGGGACTTGTGATTTATTTACAACCGGCAGAACATTGGCAATTGTGACTGGACGGACTCCGGAGGCCTCAGAACCAGAATCATCCTGTGCGTAGGCCGTTTGATTACTTTCTGACAACCTCCTCCGGAGAATTTGACTGACCAGGCGAACAAAGGGAGATCTTGGAGCCGCAATCATCCTGTGCGTATGCCGTTTGATTGTTGCTCTGACATCCTCCTTTGATTGACTTGACTGATTGTGCCGGGGTAACCGAAAGGACGAGTAGAAACTACAGTCATCCAGAGCGTATGCCGTTTGACTGTTCTTCTGACTCCAAACCCCCTTGACGTACTCGGCACTGTCACTTGACGTACTCGGCACTGTCACTTGACGAACCGGGGCAACAACAAGGACCAGTAGGACCGCAGTCATCCTGGGCGCATGCCGTTTGACTGTTGTTCTGACTCAAACCCCCTTGACGCCTTCGGTACTGTGACGTGACGAACCGTTGTTAGGCCGGCCTAGGGTATTTTAATTCATATCCAATTTAATTATTTTTGTTTGTATTTAGTTTTACTTAGTTTAGTGTGTAAGCTATTGCAGTATTTTAAATAAATAGCTGTAAACTTAAACTAAGTGTTTTTTTATGTAACCACTGGACGCCGCTGACCTACCCCAGCACCCGAGCGGAAACGTGTCGTTACAAACCACAGGCAGTCGTGTAATAAACCAAACACTCAACATACTAGACTATAATACGTATAATATTGGTTTGCTCAACACAACGTCTAGTTCGTTGGAAAGCGGTCTATTCCTACCGTAGAGTAATTTCTCTACAGAGTTTCTTCAAGTCACAAATCTTCCTTTAATACTGATGTATTCTGAGGCAATGGAGAGTTCAGATGTGGCTGTCATAGAAACAGCTCGTCCACTTTCAACTAATATTGTCAACTTCAACTGATGCTTTTTTTATTTCTTAAATTCACACTGATCTCCAGTTATTATGAACTGGAAAGGTTGCATTTAATTCTGGAATTATTTTCTGCAGGGATAGCCTGGTTCATTTTGTTGCCATGACTTTACTAACTTCATTCGAAATTTTTCCCAGCATTTTGGCGTTTAAATAGCGTTTTTAACGTCTCATTGCTCTCGGTAACTGCTTGGCCACTGATATACTTTCAATTTGTGAGACCATCTGGGATCTGGTGCAGAGATCTTTTGCCTCCTTTAACAATTTTTGCTTCGTAATATGTTTGTTCATCATCTGTAATTTAAGATCCTTTCCGTGAGCATCTGATTCTAAAAGTTTCTTTGCTTGCACTATATCCTGTATTTCTTCTGCAACTTGATAACATGCTACTGCGATATGCTGCTATGATCGGTCACTTAAAAAACAACTCCGATTTTTACTTACAAAACAGTGTTCTAAAGTACTCATTGAACGGTTCCTTAAGGGCTGATTACCCATGTGTAAGAAACGTAAAATCGTAACGTAAACGTTACATTTTGTAGTTATAGAAACGTTTAAAACGGGACATATATCAACGAAGAATGTAAATAAAAACAAAAAAAAAAAACACACAGCAACATACACACGAACTCAACACAATGCAAAGAAATTGGTATACAGACATTTCCACTCATGTTCAATTGTCACGTAAAAACGTGAAAGAATTCTGTTTTATACAGATCGTCCCATTTTGCTAACGAGCGTGAACTTTTCTTTAAGAGTTTACATTGCTGTCCATATGCTAAAAAGAGAACGTTTGCTACGGTACGTTACGTTACGTTTGAGTAACTCGCACTTTAGTCATACCTTCCAAACGATCATTTTATTTTATCCATCCCTGACTGCGTTTGCTGTTGATTTTTTTCTCCTTCATCTCTTGTTTTTATTTTCCAGATTTAGTTTCGAGCGATTCTCTGGCTTTTCAAATTCTCCTCCTGCTCTTTCCAACTTGGTGTCGCTCTCTTTGTCTTTTCCTTTTGACTCCACTTGCACTTGCAGTTTTTTCTTATTTCGGTTTTCGATTTTCTTTTTATTCCCCCTTCTAATTTCGTGAGCATAAAAGTTTTTTTGTTTCTGTTTTTTAAGGCTATAATTTGTTTTCTTTCGCTTCTGCAATTTCTCTTTACTTTTTGGAAAGTTTAACTCTCTTTAACTCACTTTGTGCCTCCCTTTGGTCAGAACAAATAGTACAAGGAGAAGAGTTTTTTTTAGTGTTTTTCTTTTGCTTGCTTGTTTGTTTGTTTGTTTCTTATTTAAACTTTTCTTTCTACTTGTTCTTTGACACTTTGTTGTTGCTTTGTTTGTTGAGAACAAAAACAAACTAAAAAAACAACAAAAAACAAAATTACACAGTTAAAGTTGTACTTTATGATCATGGCAAACGTACATACACATACATATGCATATGCACGTTTGCTTCGTATAACGAAGCTGTACAACGCGAGAGAGAGAGAGAGAGAGAGAGAAAGAGAGTAAGAACAACGTAGTCTGTAAGATAATGTGTTATGTTTACCATTGTAATGTTAGTGTAGTGGTAGTGGTAGTAGCATTAGTAGTGGAATGCTGTGTGTTTTAGTTGGAACTCTTATTGTAGTTTTGTGCAGCTTTTTAAAGTTTTTCTATTTTATTATTGCCATTGCTATCACTGTTGTTGTTGTTGTTGTTGTTGCTGCTGTTACTACTGTTTTGTGTTTATACCGTTACTTTTTTGTCAAACGTAATAAAGAAGGAAATATAATAAAAAAATAAAATAAAAGTGTATGAAAATAAAGTAGAAAAAGAAATTTATTCATAGTTTTAGTTTGTTGTTGTTGTTTTGCTTATTTATTTGAATTTAAAGTCTCTCTTGTACCACGCAAACCCACACCAACATACATACATTGTATAAAGAATTCTTGTTGTTGCCAAGAGAGAGAGTGAGAGAGAGTGAGAAATGTTTCGAAAAGGAATTGAAATTGGAAAAATGGCATTAAAGTCCTTACAAAGTTTAGAATAGAGTGACCATATGTTTATTTCTAATTTAAAGGGGAATTTAAAGATTCAAAATGATAACTTTTGTTTATTAAATACGAAAATAAAGTAAAAAATTTAAATAACGTATGTATGTTAACAAATGAAAAGCAAAATGTTTTAAAGTAGAATTAAACCAAAGCTGGAAATTTTCGAAATTCTAAAGGATTCAAAGCTATTTTGAGGTATGTGCTATGTACAAAAAGTATTTGGGTTAGATTGCATGAGATTAACGCAAAAAGACGCTATGATGTTCAGTATAGTCTTATCGAATGCCCTGTTGCTATCGACTCCATAAAAATACATTCACCCATAGCTCCATTTAGTTTCGAATCATCCGTTTAGATATTTATAAAGTTGTTCATGAGGCGCATCACACCAGTTTTCAATTCAACTCTGAATAGAGGTTCTGAGCATCATGGAAAAATCATAGTGCGCTATCCTATTGTTTATATTCCTGAAGGTTTACAATTCCGTTTCATGCCCATTATTCAATAGCCCATGGACGCTGATTAGTATTGGCTGCAGAGCCCATATAATTGCCGATAAAGGTGTGGTACATAGTGCACTGTGCACCAGCTGCAACTCTTTAACTCCAATAAGCCATCCGAGCTTCGAGATCCCATTTTCTCCCCAACACTGGATAACAAGTGTAGAGAGCAATGGAGACTTTTTATCCTATCTAAAATATTTGACCTCCAGGCCTGCTTTTCCATTCATAATAAAGCCCCAGGAGATGCATGTACAACCAGACCACAATATTTATCCCAATAAACTTCACTGAATTATATCTTCTAGTGAAAAGTAACACGTTTGTTTTCTCAAAATTTACACCCAAATCGGGACCAGATTACTACTCGCTAATCTTTCTCCAAGCAAGTTGCATTGCTTATTGCAATCTGCAAAAGCAATTGACCTACAGTTCACCTTTTCCAACGTCTCTAGTTGCTCGTTTATTATTGATGGGGGAGAATATCCCACCTAGTTAGGCTTTCGGAATATGATAATAATAATTGCTTCTTCGCTATCTTCCTTCTGTAACTGACTTTTAAACCTTAAAAAGTGTTAAAATCCTTTATACAAACGTATTTCATTTTTTTTAAAGATTTTTGCCTCTCATATTTAACTTAAATTTCTTTTTCGATAACAAAAAATTTCTAAAGAAAATTTATCGATAACATAAAATTTTTATAGAAAACTTTTCGCCAAACAATAATATTGAATAGAAACAGTTTCTATAACTAATTTCGATAAAAAATTTCTAAACAAAAATTTATCGATAACAAAATTTATAAAAAAAATTCGATAACAAAAAAGTTCTAAAGAAAATTTTTCAATAACAAACATTTTTTATAGGAATCGTTTCGATAACAAGAATGTTTAATAGAAAATATTTCGACAAAGAAACGAAGATTTATTGATAACACAAAATTTTTATAGAAAACGTTTCAAAAAGAAAAATGTTTTATACAAAATTTTTCGATAACCAAAATTAAAAAAAAAAAATCCAAAGAAAATTTGTCGATAACACAAAATTTTTATAGGAAACGCTTCGATAACAAAAATGTTTAATAGAAATTTTTTCGACAAAGAAAAGAAAATTTTTCGATAACCAAAATTAAAAAAAAAATTCTAAAGAAAATTTGTCGATAACACAAAATTTTTATAGGAAACGTTTTGATAACAAAAATGTTTAATAGAAAATATTTCGACAAAGAAAAGAAGATTTATTGATAACACAAAATTTTTGTAGGAAACGTTTCGATAACAAAACTGTTTGTAGAAAATTTTTCGATAACCAAAATTAAAAAAAAAAATTCTAAAGAAAATTTGTCGATAACACAACATTTTTATAGGAAACGTTTCGATAACAAAACTGTTTGTAGAAAATTTTTCGATAACCAAAATTCCATAAAATACTTTTCGATAACAAAAACTTTCTAAGAATGATATTACAACAAAAATGGAATTTCATCAAGCATTTTTAGTTTAAACTCTACATTTTATTACCTCTTTAGAGTTTTTTTGTTTAATATGAAATCTTTAAATGTAAATCATTTAAATGTAAATCATAAGCGATTTAAATTTATAAAATCGAAACCTTTTTATTGTCGGCCATAATTATGTACAGAGAAAGTCCCATTTCAATTTAAATTGTGTTCTTTGTTCTCTTCTATAATGATTCTCTTGTTTTTAATCACAGGCTTTGTTTTATCTTTAATAAAATATCAGTTTTTTCCTTCTCTCTCTTTCTCTCATTTGACCATTTTATAACTGTATTTTTGAGAAACCAACTCCATAGAGAATTGAAACCATTTTTATTATGGTCTTAGAAATCAAAATTACAATACCTACGCATCCACCCCTCCCCCCCAAACCCATCCATTGGCAAAGAAATCAAAATCAAAAGCAAGGAAAATCTAAAAATTTGTTAAGTTTGCTATTGTTGTTGTTGTTGTTGTTGTTGTTGTTTAACAATTACCCACTCACAAAAGTAAAAAAGAAAACCTAAAAGAATCAACAAGAAAAGTGTACAAATTTCAAGGGATTTTTAATTTTTCAGTGAAATGAAAACGGAGGAGAAAGAAGAAGTAGAGTAACAGAGTAGAAAAGGAGAAACAACAACAAATTTTTATGGTCGAAAATGTGTGATTGTTTTACAAAACCCTGAAATAAAATCTTATTGCGAGCATTGTTAGTGTTGTTGTTGTTATTACACACATTTTACCTTTTTATTACACAAATTTTAACCTACTTACACGTACAAATGCTTTAAAAGAAAGAAAACAAGGAAAAAAAACTGTTAAATCTCGCAAAATAGTAATGAACAGTAATAAAAGCACACACCCACACACATACAAGCAGAGTAATTTACACTTCTCTTATACCTCCTACACCAACACACACACACAAAACTCTTAAAAAAGTTAAAAACTCAGGAAAAAAAATACATATTTTCAATACAAATCTTAAAAAGCGACTGTGTGTGAGAGAAGGAGAGTGAGAGAAAGGGAGAGAGTAAATGAAAATGATTTTTATTTCGGTAAATTAAGAAACCTTAGTAGGCAACAGCAACAACAACATATGAAATCCGAAAATATTATAAAAAACGAAGAGCCTTTATTGAAGGCAAAGTTTTAAAGTAAGGGTTTGTTGTACGTTTATACCAATATGAAAGAAAGAGAGGGAGAGGAAGGGGGAGAGATGTAGCCTTACACAATACGTTTCTGTGTTGACTTTTCTTTGTAAAAGGGTTCTGTACAGCAGCTCCCTTTTTATTTTGTATGTGTGTATACAAGTATGTATGGATGTATATATGTATGTATTTTTAGATGGTTTTGTATATGTATATTAGAAATAAAAATCACTCAACCGTTTACACAAAGTCAAAGGCGCAAATAATTGTTATTGTAATCAATTCCAGTTAAGTAAAGAAATCAAATACACATACTAACACAGTATCATTCATTCATTCATTCATTCACTCTGTCTCTCTCTATTCTTTTGGTTCCCTTTTTTTGTTTTTGAGTAAACATCAGGGCATTGGAAAGAGATTTGATTTGAAAGAACTGTTTTGATAGTTTGATGTGAATTGGTTTATTCCCCATACAGGGGTTTTTGAGTTAAATGATGGTGGATTATAAAACCGGTTTCTTAATAATTTTAGTAACCGATTTTCCAGTCATTCGTTAAAACCCGTTTTCTGGATAAATTAAACAATTATAAAAATTAACATTTTATTCGATTAAAAAGTCGATTGTTGGGTTGAAACCCGTTTCTTCAAAAAACCGATTATACCGTTTAAAAATAAATTTTTCGATTAAAACTAATCGATGAACTGTTTAAGAGGCTACTTGAAAGCCGATTATCCGTTTATCGTTCCATAAAAACCGGTTGTTTCGATTCGAATCAGATTATTTTTATCCATTATCCGGTTAAGAGTAGGGTTTTCGGTTTAAAATTGGGTAACCAACTTAGATTCAGGTTATTAAATCGATTAAGTGGTTTAGAAACTGATTGTTCTGTAAAAAAAAAAATCGGTTAATTGGTTAAGTAGTCGATTGTATGGTTACAACTGAGCGGTTATGCGGCTTAAGAACCCAGGGTTTTGGAAAAAGAAAATAAGAAGACGGTTATTGGTTATTTGTCAGATCTAAAAACAGTATTATCAGTTCGAAATAAGAATGAATGAAAAAACCGGATTTTTCGGGTCACAAATTGTAGACATCAATGAAAATCTTTTCATTCGGTTATAAAAACCGCTTACTCATTTACAAAAAAATCGGTTATACGATTAAAGAATGCGGTTAGACAGAGAAAGAAAGTTGTAAAGTTAAGCGGTTATGCAATTATGAAAACCGGTTATCCGATTAAGGAATCGATTATCCTCTAAGAAAGGTTGACATTGAAAACCCAGTTATCCGGTTGTATATTCGGTTGTATAGAATTTTATTTTTAATTTTAGATGGAAACCAGCTTAACACAAAATTTTTCCATTAATGTGTACCCCCTTGCCTTGGGTTTTCGTTAAAGTTTTTTATATGTATGTATGTGCTGTCATTGGATTTGGTTTGATGGTTTTAAATTGTAAAATTGTTGTAAAACTAAAAATTCACTCTTCGATTTGTTTTTGTTGTTTTCTTCTCTTTTTACTGTAACACTCTATCAGGCATGAAATGTTATTGGAAAACAAATGAAACCCAGACAAGACAAGAACAAAAAAACAAAAAAAAAAACCAAACGAATTGAAACTACCGCAGCATCTCGACTTCATTTACACGTAGCACAAATACAAAAGAAGACAAAACAAAGAAAAAAAAAAAAAAAAATAAAAGAAAAGGAGGAGGAAAAATCATTTCGTTTAAATGAAAATGAAGTGTCTATAAATTTTGGAATGTTTTGGATACGTACGTGTAAGTCTATTTACAATAAGAGAGTGTCAGTGAGTAGAAAAGTCGAAAGGTTTGTTGGCATCGAAATCAACCAACCGATCGACTGAGCGTACGACTCTTACTCTTACTTGAGCAAATGATAATAAAAACGACCTCAAATGCCAATAGAATTGAACATCACACTCTACACATAGAGATACACACATACATACACACACATTCACTTCATATTGTAATCAATGTTGATGGAGAAAAAATAATAACGAGACAGAGAGGGAGACAGAGCGTTAAGCAATGATTTTTGGTTACTTTATACAGGTCAATAGGAAATGCTGATTGCTTTTGTTATGGAGATCCTTATAAATTTCCTACTGAGCCTTTTTGGGAGCACAATTATTATAGCGTTTACTGTGGAAAACAGAAACGTGTGAATGTCTCTTGCCCACACTCACGTACGATTTTCAAATGAAAAAAAAGAAAGAAAGAAAAAACACATAAACTTACGCTTATTTCTATACAAATAGAGATGCTAACACTTTTGACACTCATACACACACACACTCACACTGACAGTGGCATACACAGACGCATGTGTTTGAGTATAAGTGGTGGTGGCCTCAGCAATAAAAATGAAAACTAAAGAAACCGAAAAACATTGTAAAATCAAGCAAAGCAATAGTTTCTATATTTACTAGAGAGTAGCATAAATGTATGTATGTGTAAGTGTGTTTGTAGGGGTAAAATATTACACGCTTCAAACGTCATACGTTTTGGGGTATAAGAGACGTCTTTTATTTTATACACACAACTTTAATTTAATCTCAAGTTTTTCGCTCTCTCACTCTCTCTCTCTCTCACACACACAGCCATGCTAGCAAGCAAACAAATCTACAAAGAAAAACACTTAAAATCCACAAATTTACTCTGACACATACGCACATACACATGCATGCATGCACGTAGAAATTTTGAAATTTTGTGTGTGAACGTGATGTTACACCCAAACACGTTCTTGCAAGAACCCATTTTTTTTTTTTTTATTTTTTAAATTTCTATACCGTGCACTAAGCTTACCCGTACGCTCTTTCTTGCTCTCCCTACTTACTCCATGCCTTGTAAAACTACTAATACAACTACATTAATATAATCATTTTATTTATGTTTCTATGTGTGTGAGTGCATTCTAGTGTACGAACGTGTAAGCTTATATGAGCACCTCTCACTCAATCACAACAGCAAATACAAAAACAAAACAAAAACATGAAAAATACTCTTTTTATGTGTTCATGAGTAGAGAGAGAGAGAGATAGAAAATAAAAGAAGAAACTGTAAATTTTTTCTCATAATTTTTCATTCATTCATTCGTTCATTCATATTTTATTGTACAAAAAATAATAAATTTTTACTCTCCTTTTTTGTTGTTGTTGTTGTTTTTGTGTTTCTTTCTTTTCATGCATCAGAAAAATAAATTGAAAGACTTTATTTTTCAAATTGTGTTGTTGTAGTCGTTGGCTGGTTGTTGTAAAAATAATGATGTTGGTTGGTGCAACAACAACTACAGGCTTAAAGCGAAAGAAAATGTAAAAAAAAGAGCGAAAAAAAATTGAAAAAATAGTGTTAAAACTGTAAAACAAATATTATCCCCTTAATACCTGTGAGATTTAAATGTGTGTGTGTGTGTGTAGTAGTATTAGAAGATGTCACACTTATGTAAATACAGTGGTGGTCAAAATTAAAACAACTAATATGATAGCATTTGAAAATAACGGGTGATTCTTTTGCATTTAAGATTTGCAGTAAAAGAAGAGAAGTCCTCTTGTCCGACTTGTTATTCATTCCAAATATTCCCTCTAAACTTTGCTTCTAACCCAGCAAAGACTTACAAGAGAACAACGCTTGCAAATCAAGAAATATGTCTCGAGAGTCGTATGGTACCTACTGAACATGTTATTCACGCTGTTGTGACCAAATTTCCCTCCATTTTAGTCTTACATTGGGCCAAACGTTTAAGGCCCGCCTAATCGTTAAGTGTTATCGAAGGAGTTTTAACAGGAACTTCCGCAATTTGACAACTAATAACGGCCATGTTGTTGAAGCCAAATCTATCAAATTACTTTCCATTTATTCAGTCTGTTATGCCAAATCACCATGGACGAATAGACATGGACCATAGACAACGGCGTGTGTTCATTAAATAAACTCTTAAAAATTATCTCCAGCGATGAGGCTCATTTCTGGATAAATGGGTGTGAGAACAAAAAAAATTTTTGAACTTGGGAGGGACCACACCAATCAACATGAGATCCATCCTGAAAAGACACTGTTTGCTGTGGAGTTTACGCTGGAGGCGTCATCGGTCTATATTTCTGTGAGAGCGACATTAGCCAGGTCATTACTGTCAACGGCGAGCTCCATAGGACGATGATTACCAATTTCATTTCGCCGGATTTAGATGATCTGGATACCAACGATCTGTGCTTTCAACAGGACAGCACTATGTGTTAAAACTACACGAGCGATTTGAGAATCGTGGAGGCAATGTGAATACAGCACCGAGATAGTGCGATTTGGCCCGGTTAGACTTTCCTTGTGTAGTATTTTTATGCCGTATGTTTATGAGGTCTTCAAAGCCTATATAACTGATGTCATCAGACAAATTCCGACTGATTTATGTCAGAGTGATAAAAAATTGAACATTTCGAATGCGCTTTACCCAGAAAAACTGTGGCAAATATTTGAGCAATTCCACATATTATGGCATCAATAGGTCGTTCAATCGAATAAAAGACTTTGATAACATCTCACACGCACGCACACACATTTTTTTTTTGGTATTTTAAAATAAAAAGCCTTTAATGAAAGACCCTGTATATACAATTTTCAGAACATTTTCCAATAACACAAAATTTCTAAAGAAACATTATCGATAACAAAAACAAAAAAAACAAGTTTATTTTGACCAACAGTGTAAATCTTCTGAACTCTTTGCAATTGTACACTTAAAGGAGATGGTTTGTCTTCGTACCAAAAAGGTATAAGAAATTGGAGTTTTTTGTAGGAAATTAAATTGCAACAACAATTCACAATGCAATAAAAGCAGTGACATTCAATAAATAAAAAAAAAACTTTAAAGCGAAATAATTTTTAAAACTTTAATCATCAAAACACGGAAATAATTTATGAAAAACGATGTTTTTTTTATAAAGAATACACAGAACAGCTCCATTTTGAAAGTTTAATTAAGGAAAACATAAAAAACAACTTTAAACTTAACGCTCCATAACGAGTTAAATTATAAACTTTACGTTTTACTGTGTTTTTATTCTCAAATAAAAGTTTCTCTTTAGCAATGATTTTAAGCTGCAATGCATCACTTTAAATTGAAATTGTTTCCGTGTAAACCATTTACTTTGCACACGAAAAAATGCTCAATTACTCTCAAACTCTGCTCTTACTCATGTACACACACACACATACTAATGATATAAAAATAAACCGTTATTTAATAATAAGTAATATGTACTCCAAGTGACATTCTTTCCCATACAATAATAAAAACTAAAGACACTAACAACTCATTTAGTTTGTGTAATGATTGAGTGTGTGTATATATGTGAGTGTGTGTTTGTTTGTATGGTTAAGCAAATAGAGAAACTCTTATACTCCGTTAAGGCTACTTAAGCTGTATAACACAGTCTTAAAATAGTTTTAAACACTTTTAATCTTTCGTCCCCTTAGGCAAGAGCATAACAAGAGCCACAAAACTACACAAGAAAACGTAGGAAAACACAGGAAAACACAGGAAAACAAAAGTAATTTAATTAGAAAAACAAAAACAAAAACAATGCACTTATGTTGGCTCTTACATACACACACAAACACATGTTTACATACACGTTCATAAGTGCATAACAGCGGGGGAAGAAGTTATAAAGACACAATAAAATTTTAATTTGAACAGAATCACTCCTTTTAAACTACATTTCGAATTTATTTTTACACTGAAAAGAAGAACGTCCTAGGGATACTCGCTGGAGCTTAAGTTTAGCAATTCAGAAGACTATTCCTTATTAAACTTATGTGATGTTAATTAAAACCAAGATTTGACGATGAAATGGTGGTCAACTACACAATTTTCTTTATTTCAAAAATGTTTTTCGGTAACAGATCTAAAACACACTAATTTTCGATAAGAAAACATTTATTTGAAACAAATTTTTTTTTTATAAAGCAATAGATTTTTATAGAAAATTTATCGATAACAAAATATGTTTAAAGAAGAATTCATCGATAACAAAAATTTTTTCTAAAGAGAATTACAAAATAAGTTCTATATTCTATAATTTTTCGATAATAAAAAATTTCTCTAGAAAATTCATCGATAACAAAATACGTTTAAAGAAAAATTTATCAACAACAAAAAAAAAAAAAAATAATAATTTTAAAGAGAATTACAAAATAAGTTCTATATTCTATAATTTTTCAATAATAAAAGATTTCTATAGGAAATTTATCGACAACAAAATTTGTTTAAAGAAAAACTTATCGATAACAATAAATTTTTTTTAAAGGGAATTGCAAAAAAATTTTTATAATAAAAATTATCTAAAGGAAATTTGTCGATAACAAAATTTGTTTAAAGAAAAGTTTATCGATAATAAAAAAATTTTTCTAAAGGGAATTACAAAAAAATTTCTATATTCTATGATTTTTCAATAATAAAAAAATTTCGATAGGAAATTTATCGATAACAAAACATTCTATGCAATAAATTACGATAACAAACAATTTTACACAACTTTTACGATTGAAACAAAACAATTTCTTAGGAAAATTTATCGATACCCAGAAATGTTTAAAGAAAATGTATCGATAGAAGAAAATTTCAATAGAAAATTTATCGATAACAAAAAATGCTATATGTATGTATGTGTCTGAATTAGTCTTTGTTTAATCAAAAAATGGGCTTTTAGGGCAGTTATAACTACGTAGGCTATGTTTGGCGAACCTCTTAAAATGTATTTTTTATTTTCTTTTACTAAGAAGAGCCATTTTTCACGTACAATGGCCCATAAGTTCAGCTTATTCGAGTCTTTCCTCCTTTATTATTTAAGCGAATTGCTAGATCCCTCAAGCCGTCTAGTGGACCATTATTAATATTGCCCACAATTCACCTTTAAGTTTGTGGTAAAAGTAGTTTATACCTTTGCTTTTAAGCGTTTAAGTTCCAATTCGCATACTACATATATAACCCATGACGACAATGATCAATTTCTCGATTTGATTGTTAGAAGCACACTTCAGTGGAAAAGTGGTGGAATCTCATTAAAAAAGTCTACTTTTTATAATTTTTTATAATTTTTTTCCTAAATTTATTACAATTACAATTAATGAAAGTGTCCCTATTATTTCATCCAAAACTGTATAAAATAGAATTTAATTTCATTGCTTGGCTTTGTTTTGCACTGCAATTCAGTGCTGTACTCTTTGTTTTGTTTACAGCTTGCACATCTAAAAACATTTTTACGTACACACAAACATAAACAAACACATGCACAATTATTAAATCTCTTTGAAAGGAGTTGTGCTTTCATAAAGGAGAAGCGAAAAAGAGAGAGAGGGAGAGAGAGAGAGAGAGATCGGATTTAAATTAAATCACACACTGTTTCTTGAGAGTAGCTTATGAAACAACAACAACAACAACAGTCATAATTTTATTGTTTTTAAAAGCCCGGATAAATTTCCTTTTAAACAAATAAATAAAATTACTCTCATAGTTGTTGTATGTAGTAGTAGTGGTAGTAACAGTATTTGTTCTTGTTGTTGTTGCCATTATAATTTCCTACTATTACTGTGTGTTTATTTTGTGCTTTACTTTTGTGGTTGTTGTTGTTGGATTTTAATAGTTTTTGTTTGTTTGTTCGCTAACAGAGAAAACCGTTACCTTTAAACTAAAATCATAATAAGAATAGCAAAAGAACGGAGAAAATGCTAATAAATGAGAGGAGATTTTAAGAGCGAATATAAGTGGGTTTCTCAAAGAGAAAAATAAAAACGAAAGGGTCATCCATTGCAGGCGGTTCAAAAGTTAAGCTTTGATTGCGATAAAACTTTTATATAACTTGGACAATGCCTGCCTCTGTTTGTAGAAGAGGCGAATTTTGATAATGGTTTGTTTAGTAAGTCACCCCTATATTCAACACTTTTCCTGTCAGTTTCGATTGTTTTTTTTACCAACATTTCGTTTATTAAACGAATGTTATTCGTAAATGGCAAATCATTTTGTTGACGAAAGATATTCAATAGCTGCTAGTTTTGACAGATCGCCATTTGAAACCACTGAATGGATAACCCTTTAATAATAATTTTCTATTTTTTTCTTTCACATACTCATCAAGTGTTGTTTTCCTTTAGCTTTTCCGCAAGGCGCCTTTTATTGCTGACGTAGTTGTAGTATTTTTTTTGTTTGTTTTTCAAGAGAAAATAATTCTTTTTCATTAGTTTTTGTATTTCTCTTTTACGCTCTTTTCCTTATTTTATGTTTTTCAAGTTTTCCTATACTTGAAACGTACAACAACAATAACAACAACAGCATCAACATTAGCAATAACAACAAACAGAAACAGGAAATTCAATGCTTTTGATACCGTTTAAGATGTATAATGAAAGCGTTGAAAGAGAGAGCGAGAGAGAGAATTTAAATTTTTATTGCAATTTGAGTACGCGTAAAAGTAGTCGTCATTACCGTTAAGCAATGCAATTGCAATTGTTATTATGAGTGATTGTTTTTCTCTTTTGGTTTTTCAGTGCAAATTTGATTTGTAACTTGCGACTGAGCCTCAAGTACTCAGCATGGTTTGTCATTTCACCACGATCAGACTTATGAGTGGACAAAGCTACACACCAATCGTTTTAAAATCGTATCTATTAAGCAAATTGGTTAATAAAGACTTGGATCTAATGACAGCTTTCATGCTGTTGGTAGTAATACTTGAGTTTTCCATATTTTTTCTAGTTGCACACCATCCATGTTATGTGTGTTAATTTTGTTCATGAGTGGCGGAACCTACAGTTTAGCATTGACTCCAAACTGCGGATTTGAGGGCAAGACTATTGGAGGAGGAGACAATTTCGTTTTGTTCGGGATTACTGGCTCACAGGCTCTCGTCTGTCTACTTGACTACGACTTTATAGGCAACAGGGTCGCATATTGTATTTTACTGCAAGCATAGGAGTTCGGTTTGGAATTTTGTCGTTGCGGATAGCCTTAAGTTTCTGACGATAGTAACTTTAGCATGTCCATCTCACTGGATCTGTGACCATAGAACTTGCAACGGCGGCTTGTACTAAATTTTTTTCTTTTCATAGTGCTGCGTTGGAGACAGCATTGCGACAATATTTCTTAAAAGTTTTATACTGGTTGGCGCAACTAATATCATGTGATACTAGTAGTATATTACTGGGAGGCCATACAAGATCGAATGCCAATACACCAATCTTTTCACCAAATACCTGAAAGGCATTAGTACCCTCTAAGATACTAGAGTATCTAGTGTTTCCCACAAAATAATTTATTTTTTCTCCTCCTAAGTATGTACTCCAAAAAAAGGGGGTTTAAATGTGGCCTCAAAAAAAGTTCTGCCATCACTGTTCTTGAATTTCGTTATTAAAAATGAAATTCTTATTACTTGAGTTCTTATGGTTTCTCTTTCTCTCTCTGTACCTCCTTGAATTTATTTATTTTCTTTACTCGTTTCAGTTGTTGTTGTTGCTGTTGTTGTTTTCTAAAAACTTAATATTTTCTTTAACCAGAAAACAATGAAAAAGCAACAAAAAAGTGATTTAAAATTATAGGGTTCTTATGAAAAGCGAAAGAAATTGAATGTTTTTTTTCTTCTGTGTGCTCGTGTTCATTCGTTCTTATTAATCTTTCTTTTGCTCTTTTATATGCTCGTATTACGCTTTTGGTAATATTTTGTTTTTTTTCCGTTCTTTCTTTAACTCTCCACAGTGGCCCCCTTTTTCGCTTTGTTTCTCTCCTTTCACCCTCTCTCTCTCTCTCACTGATATTATTTGTTATTTTAGGTTCTTTGATAATAACCCCTCTTGCATTATTATTGTTGTTGTTGTTGTTGTTTTTATAACTTATAAAAGTTCTGTTTTGTTTATGCTCATATTGGTGTTGATGTTGTTGCTGTTGTTGTTGTTGTTCTCTCTTTTTTTTTATTCTAAAAAAAATAATATTATTGCTTGCTTCTACAACAACTCCCATTGCAATTTATTTTTTATAGAAGAAAGAAAAAAAAAAACTACAACAACAACTCAAAAGCAGAAGCAGCAACAAAAACAAAAAACCCCAACAACTTAAAGATGCTACAAAACAAAAGAAAAATTTGGAAAGAGAGAAAAAAAAACGAACAAAAAAACTCTCGAAAGAGAAAAAATAAAGTTACTGTGTGTTCTTATTTTCCTAAAAAAAATTGGTAAGAACAGCAGCAACAACAACCAATAGTTGTTCTTAAGATATATAAGAAAATAACACACAACAATAATAACAACAACAACAGCAACATCAATAATAACCAAACAAACAAAGTGAAAATAAAACTTTGAATCCTTTATTCAAATATTATTTGTTTTGGGGTCGTGTAAGCTTGTGTGTGTAAGCATGTACACATATACGTGAGAGAGCACATAAAGAGTCAAATGGCGTAGCATATGAACCGGTTTTAAATTACACAAAACACAGCATGAAACATGAAACGAGTAATACACGAAACTTGATCAATTTAAATTGATCTTTGGGGAGGCAGGTTAATAACTGAAATATTTTAATAACAAATACGAGAGAGAGAGAGAGAGAGAGATAGAGAGAGAGTAATGGAGAACGAAAGCCAGAAAGTGAAGTAAAAATTAGAATGAAATGTAAGTGTTAGTTGAAGTGTTTACTTCAAGGAAATGAAATAAAAAAAAAATATGTTAAAGGGTTAACCATTTAGTGGTTTTAAAAGATTCCGTCTATTAAAGCTGTGATCTGTTAAATATCCCTCATCTAAAATGCAATTTATTCAGTAAAGGGTTTTGCAGTAAAACAACTACAAAACTGGTGCTTCAAGCATGGTCACTTTTCAAACCTTACAAGGTGATCAAGGCCATCACATTGGTCATACTAAGCAAGTAATTGCTAAGATTCTAACTAAATTTGAAGAGATTGCAGGCATTGCGACAGTGGTCAGTCATTCATGTGCACCGAAAAAAATCAAATTTGTTGATTCCCTGATATTATCAGTAATTGTACCATCTTATTGGCTAATTACGGCGTGTTATGTTTTTTGGTTGGAGCCTTTATCCATGTATAATTCACCTTTTTTTTTTGTGTAAAACCAGCACTCATGCAGTGCATTGTGCAGTTTTAGGAAAAGAGGTTATAGGTAGGTGGAAAGAAGGAGTAGTGTTTGTGGACATTTGATTTAAATTTACCAATATCGTAACTGACGGGAACAACTTCCGCAGGAAGATCATTCCAAAAGCGAGCAGTGCGTGCAATAAATGAATTTCCCCTGTAATGCATTGTGCGGTTCACTGGACAATCAACCACAAAAGGATGTGCTCTGCGAGAAGTACGAGTACTCCGTAAAAATATGTGATTAGCGGGAACCAAGCCCCTTATCTCTCGAGAACACCTCCCATTATAGAGACCGATAGAACAATGAAATACACGCCACATTGCGACGATGCTCTAACGAATCAATAGAGTTGGATACCCTACTGTCATTAATAAGCACCTTCACCCTCTCCTGTACGCGGTCGAGAAGTTTTAAAATAGACTTTGAAGCACCGGCCCCTACATGAGAGTTGTACTCCATGCGAGGTCGGATAGAGGTCTTGTAAATAGTAAGAAGGTCGGATGGAGTGAAGTATTTTCTGCACCGTTTTAAAAAACCAAGGCACTTGAATGCTTCTTTCGACACTCGAAAAATGTGATCGTTCCAACGAGCATCACAACTAATTCTCATGCCCAGAACATCAAGAGCATCCGCCTCCTCAATATTCACATTACCTATAGATACAGATGACCGAACACCGGCACCAGCATCACGCCGATGTGTCAAAAAACAACATTGGATCATGCGCGCAATAAAATCGACCCTGTTCGCGCGGCCCCTCTCGGAGATTGTTATCAGGTCACTTGTGAGTGCGTCATTAACAACAATTAAAGCCGTCTGACTATTCAAATTTCCGAAGACATACTGATTGAATGCTAGGGCAACAGGCGAATTTTTTGAACTCAATTTTCTTCGCCTTTTCAACCTCATTCCTTCCAACAGGCAAAATTAAGTCATATGGGCGCTTGGAGAACACAGCAGTGATTGTGGAAAAGCCATTGGATTCGAAGAAAGTGATGTTTTGGTTGGTATTGTGGTCTTGAGATGTTATTGGGTCATATTTTTCTGAAAATAAAGTTAATTCGGAGAGGCATGTGCCATGGTTTGCAATTGAAGATTATGAAGCGGACGGCATGTGGTTTTAACAACTTAGCCATATAAGTAGTCACATAGTTTACATAGAAGTTTTTAGGCCCTCTGCAATACCTCTGTTACAAGCACAGTCTATTAAACAAGACTTGTAGTTCACTTCTACTCATATTTTAAACATACTTAAGCAATGTGTGTGTAATCGTGCAAAGATCAATTCCAATATGCCCACAGAGCTTAGCAGTCGTATAGGCAAACGCCGTATTGTGGTTCATTGCAGAGCAGCGATTGTCGTTCTTACGAAATGCTTTTACTTTCTATATGTATGTGAGTACCTCTATAAATAGCTTCCCCGCTCTTGTTTTTTTAATTGCTCTACCTTACCTATACCAATTCGTGTGTGTGTGTCTGTGTATTTGTATTAGTGTGGTGATGTTTTAATAAAAATTTATTAAATTGAGTTGTTACTTCATTTAGATACTCTTACTCTCCCACTCTCTCTTTCTCTTCAAGTCATTTTCATGAAATGTTTTTTTTTTTCTGGAAATGTTTGCATTGACAGTCAAAGAGGAGATTTTCTTATTTTCTTTATTAATGATGTTTAATTGCTTCGTACTCGTTATTGTTGTAATACTTGCCTGTCAATAAAAATTACAGAAAAAAGGCGGGAAAAACACACGAATACATATACAATCACGAGCATGGATTTTAATTCACCCACACAAAGAGTCGTCATTATTGAGTAAGCCAGTCAGTGAGTGAGTGAGTGAGTCATTTCTTCATTAAGTTCTTAATTATGTTTGTTGTTATTGTAACGGTTAATAATGATGTGGATGATGATGTCTAATGTTGTTTGGATTTTTATAAGCCAGTAAAAGAAATGTTACAGACATTCGAAGAAATTAAAAGAAGAAGCTGAAGCACAAGAATCAAAATGTTTGTTATTGACATTTTGGTATGTTTATTAGAGCACTAATATAGAGAGAATGTGAGTGTGAGAGAGAGTGAGTGTGGGAAAAAAACTTTTTTTGTGTGTGGCTTAGAGAGTGTGTTTTTAGGAAAAGAGGCAATAATAACGGTTTTAATGTTTTTTATTTGATGCTGCTTTGGCTGTTTATTATTTTAATTGTTATTGATGCTGGTTATTATTGTTGTTGTTGTTATTGGTGTTTTATAATGAAATAATTGTTTTTCATAATGTGCTTGACTTTTTCGATGGCCATTTATTATTAAGGCGAATATTCTCTCTCTGCCTCTCTCTCTCTATTTCTGTTTCTTTGATAACTACTTCTTTGTGTGTGCATGTATGTGAGTGCGTTTGTGTTTGTGTGTTAATGATTTGATATTACAGTAGTTGAGAGCAGATTTCTTTATACTTTGTGTTGTTGTAACGTAATTAAATTATTTATGGTCATTGGCTTTTGGCGTTTGTCCGCCATTTATTTTAATTGAATGCCTTGAAACTATGCTTTAAATTTAAAACGTTTTAAATAATCCTTAAAGTAGGCTAAATTGTCTTTATCTTTTAATCTCCTTTCTGTTGAGACACTCACTCACACATGCACAAAGTATCTATAAGTGTTTTAAAGGCGTTTGTCTTCCTCTTTATTATCAGATTATTGCTTTAAATGCAAGTGTGTGTGTGTGTGTAAAAAATACACACAGAGAAAGAGATAGAGAAAAAGGGAGAAGGGGAGAGAGCGAATGTGTTTGTAGTTCTCTTTGAGTGCTTATTGAAGTGGTATTTTTTTTTTTAGTTCTTTCAGACAAATTTCAAAGCGGATTTAATAAGAAAAATTGAAATAAAGAAATTAAAAGAAAAATTAAATGATATTTAAAATCTTAAAATGCAAGGAAAAAGGAAGGAAAACATCTATGGAAACTAAGTAAAAAGTGTTTATTTTCTAAATCTATTGTTAGGAAGACACAAAGTACAGAGAATGAAACCTTCAATAACAAAATAACTGAGAAATTACGGGAAAAAGCGAGAACAAAAAAAAAACTTCATTGTAAAGGCCACGTAAAAATTAAGAAAAGCAAAGAATGACAATAACAAATCAACCGGGTAGTTCTAGAAGTTGCCAGATCTATAAGAAATGAAGTATAAATTAAGGAAAAGGTAACGTTATCAATAAGTTGTAGTAAAAAACGCGATACTCTTGTATTACAGAAATATAAATAAAATAAAATTAACTGCCCATTGTCGCCGTAGTCTAGTAGGTAGTGTGTTAATTTATTAGACGCGAAGCCAGGGCTCATATCCATAGTCAGACTTCAAAACGAAATATGAAAAAAAGAAAATATTTCTTCGGCGACTTCCTTTCAGCAGATTTCTGGCAAAAACTCTGAGAGTAAATAAAAACCTGCCATGAAAATGTTTCTCAAAACTCCGTCGTTCTGAGTCGTCGCTAAACTGTAGGTTCCGCCACTCATGTATAACATTAACACACACAACATGAGTGGTGTTGAGAAGCTAGACCGTAATCCTGACTGAAGGGTTGTAATGGCCAATTATGTATGTATATACATATGTATGTAACTGCCCATTGTTATCAATAAAAGTTTGTAGTCAAATTCAAATAAATAAAGAAGTAACACCAGAACATTTTTAAATTTCAGTTCTCTAAGCCACGGTGGAAACATGTTTTTCAAAAATGTAAAATCGAAACACGATCTTCGCTCTTTCGAAATTTATTCATTGAAATTAATAAGTGTGTAAGCAGTATTGTAAGGTTTCAAATTCACCAGGTAACCATCAAAGTAGAAAGCCTGATTATTCATGGTGGAGGACAACGATGAAAAGACAATACAAAGCTAAAGATATTTTGTTATGACACCAAAGAATATGAAAATTATTTAAGTTTTCGGACTGTCATTGATTTCTTTATTTCAGTTTTAATTTTATTCTTCACTTACCTGCTGTTTAACTGCGATGATATTCACATTTTACTCAAGCCAGCATGGAAGCCATCTCCTATGGCCCAATAGAAGCTTTTATGGTTGATGTTCGGTACCGAGTTTTTTTTTTTTTAATGACACGTGAGGGTTAAGAAGCGCGATGGAAGAATGAAATGTTTGCTTGGTAAACAATATCAAATTAAGAGCTAAACCTGAAAGTAGAAAAGAGAGAAAGATAAAAAGGAATTAAAACTAATAACTAAGAAATATTTGCACAGAATAAAATGTAAAACAAGTTAAAACGTGATGAAGATTATAAAGTTCAATAGAAATGAGATTTCAATATGCACCATTTGCTTAGAAAGTCAACACATTACAAAGTCTGGCAACCACAATTTTATTCGCTTTTATTAATGTGATCTAAAAAGCTAAAAAAAAGCTTGGTAGTCGCCGTAGACTAGTAGGTAGTATGTTGGATTATTAGACGTAAAGGCAGGGTTCGAGCCCCAGGCCAGACATCAAAACGAAATATGGAAAAAATATTTCTTCGGCGACTTCCTCTCAGCAGATTTCTGGCAAAAACTCTGAGAGTAAATAAACCTGCCATGAAAAAGTTGCTCAAAATCTGTCATTCGGAGTCGACGTTAAACTGTAGGTTCCGCCACTCAAGAATAAAATTTAGGCACACAACATGAGTGGTGTGAGAAGCTAGGCCGTAATCCTGACTGAAGGGTTGTAATGGCCAATTATGTATGTGTATGTAAAAAGCTAAATACTTTTAAAAATGTATACTCTAATGTACCGAGGGTCTATTTATTAGTGGCAAAAACCTTTTTTACTTTTTGTGTTTCTATAAGCACTCTAGAGCTGTTTGGCGTACTGTGGCAGGTTTTAGACTGCTAGGGTTGCCATCTAGTTAGAGACAATGTCCTTATTATCTGTCTTCGCATAAGGGAATGTTAAAATCTACACAAAAAAATGCTCCCTTTTATCTCCTTTAACAAATACCATTCGATACGTTCAATAAATTCGATGGCGAGACTTAAAAAGTCACGGAAACCTGGTCATAAAATTGTTCGGAATATATCTAGTTGCTTGTGTATTATCTTAATGCAGGTCCATTCACCAATTCTATTAACTAAGCAGATAATTCGCCCACTATAGCATGTTCTAGGATGATAGGGTTGCCAATTGTCATTGTCTAGATTATTAAAAACCCTCAGGAAAAATTTATTTCTCACTTTAAAACTGCTGTACAGTTTTATAACGCATTTCTGCACCCCATCGCCCGTAAATTTCCGAAATCTTTCTTGGAGTTCTGATAAAAATAATTCAAAAAAATATTCTTAGAATCTTGCACAAACTGAAACCATAAAATCAAAATAAATTTCCATTTAAAACAGCAACAAAAAGAAAAAGAAATCAATTTTTAAATATTTTTATTTAATTTTTTCCAATTGGCTTTGAAGGAAATATTTAATGGCAACCAAGAAAAGAACACCGTTGTTGCCTGCCACCAATAAGAGTTGGAAATTTAAACTAAAGAAGTCAAAAGACGAATTGGCCGCGGGAAATATTAATTTGTTTTTAATCAAAATGAAAAACAAAAAGAAAAGAAATCACGGTAGAAATTGTATTTCTCAAGAATAAATTAAAATGGCTTACGGCAGTCAACAGTTGAAAAGTTCGCAATAAAAAGAGAAAAGGCGAGAGAGAGAGACAGAGGAAACCAAAAATAAATCTGTTTAATTAAAATAAGCTGTGATGTAATTTACTACTTATAACACAACGCTGCTACTGACTGGCCTTAGTCATACTTTTGCCAATTACAATTGCCTTGTTATCCAGCTCTGGAATACTTGAAATACTTTGAGAAATCAAAACAAAAACAACAAAAAAAAAAGAACAATTTACTTCTCAATATGTATTAGTAAAGACAGCAGACACACACACACACATACTTTTTTTATAGAGAGCGAGAGCAGGAGAGATCAAAAGGTATTTACATTTGTTTGTTTTTGGCAGGCCAACAAGGCATTAACTTACACGAGTTTAAGGCCGTTAAACAAAAGCCAACTGTTTCATGACTATTCAACAGAAATACTTAAGGCTTTCTTTCTCTCTCTCTCTCTCTCTCTCTCTCTTTGTACACTTATACAGCCAGCCATACACTTTCATACATCTCTACACCTACACCTACATCTGTAGACAACTAACAACGTAATTAACTTTTACTCAATCTCTCTCTTGCTCACTCTTTAAAAAGTAACGTTACCCTTATTTACTACCAAATTACCGTTTTTTGTTTGTTTGTTTTTGATATCTTATATTATTACTGTTGTTGCTGTTGTTGTTTTATTTTTATGTTTATTTCGGTTCAAGTTAAAATGTCTTTATTAAGCCTCCCCCCGTCCTGCATTACTAGCATTTGTAGTATGCGAGTTGGGCGGTTTGTATTGGGTTTATAACACTCATTGAAAGAAAACAGAATAAAACTATGGATGGTGACTCAAAGCAATCTCACTGCCTAGCAAATTTTTTTCTGTGGATTTTAGGCTGACGGCGTTATCGGTTCAGATTTCTTTGAGAACGATGATGGTCAGACCTTCACTGTCAACGGCACACGCTATTAGTGGAGTGTCTTTTTTGCCTGAATTGAATGAGCTGGCCACTAAATAAATGTGGTTACAACTGAACGGCTCTCTGTGCCACACAGCTCATTGAATATTCTGCACGGGCAATTTGAGGGCATGGTCGTCTGACGAGAAGACTTATGCTCTTGATTTATGCTTCAGAATCATGGAAAATTGAACATCTCAATTGTTTTGAAACCATCCTCAAAGGGTTAAATTGTTTATATAATGAAATAACACACACACACACACCCACACACACATATGTCTGCTGACTGTATTCAACTCACACAATCATCGTTTGAAAATGTTAAATATTGACAACAAAGGAAGCAAAAGCGAAGAACAGAAAAATCTCTTTTCTTTTAACCACATTGTTTTGCTTTCTCTCTCTTTCACCCTCTCTATTGCACACACATATAAACACACACACACTCAAGTTTACCACGAAAGGAATGCTTAAGAATTTTAAGTGTTAAAGATTCCATACACACAGAGATTTTTCAAATTCTTTATTTTACCATTTTTTTTTGTTACACTCTACCACTATCCCACTCTTTGTTACATATACACACACACACACATACCCATACATAAACATACTTGTGTGTGTGTGTGTGTTACATATACACACACACACACATACCCATACATAAACATACTTGTATAAGACCGTGTGGTAGCGGATTAGAATACTACCACAGTGGTTCCCTGCTTGTCGTAAAAGGCGACTAAATGGGAGGGCAAAGGTAGAGGGTGCGGATGAAAAGTCTGGCATATACCCAATGACACTGAAGCTCTAAAGCGAAACAATGCCGCTCAAAGTATTGAACTACCGTGGTAACACGATAGCACCGTGGGAACCACAGACCATCATGCGTGCAAGCACGCTTCTATCGGATGTGGATGATCGGAGCCTAGTCGTATAGGCATCAGAATTGATACCAGTAAGATTCTGATTATGGTATACTGGACTACTATTTGGATTTGATGACATGGGCTGGCGGATGGGGTATTCTGTTACCAATATGTGCTGGAGTGAAATCTGGTACAGACGGCTTTCAGGCTAATACACCATCTGTCTCCGTCCCGTTAAAACCTGGCAAGCCTTGGAGAACGATCTTGGACTCGTCCCGTTGAGTTGGGGTGTAGGGGCAGTTAAGAATTTCTTCTGTTTAGCTCCCGGTCTGGCTCTGAACACAAGCTCTCATGAGGACTTGTGTCAACCCTCGCATGGCCTCCCTGCATTGCAAAGATAACCATGGGACCACAATAAGGGTAACTACACAACGAACCCAAGATAACGGCTTCAAGTGGGGACCCAATAACATAGAAATGGAAAATAAACTTACTACTTCATCAGGCGTTACTACTCCAGCCGGCACCGAGGGTGCAAAGGAGTCAAGATTGATCAGCCCTATGCGTAATCCTTTCCAGAGGGCTTCGAGGCTGCTTCACTCACCACCTCAGACGCAAAATGTCGAGAGATCCCGCTCGTCACCACCGGAGTTGCAGAGGAGCAAGCCCCCCGAAAAGGATACGGACGACTTTATTAAGCTGGGTGACAAAATAGCGGAACTTGTGGAGATGATGGGCGGAGGAAGAAGGTCCATACACCAGGCGATGCGCGATGTGGTTGCCTCAATATCGTCGCTCTACCAGCAGGCTGCTAAAGACAAGGCTTCGAGACAGGAAGACAAGGTCAGAACCAATGACAGAAGCACCCAGACGATTCAGCAGAGGCAGTTGCCGGGTGCATCTAAGAGACTGAGAGACGAAGTGGAAAAACCTAGAAGAACACCTCCAAAGAAGACCAGACCAATTAGACCGGAGGGACTAATTGACCCAGCTTCAAAAATAGGTGGCAAGGATCTGAAGAAGGGACCAGTAGATACTACTGAAGATGTAACGAAGCGGGATGCGGAAATACCGGGTACCGAAGAAGAAATGAGTAGAGAGCCCAATGATTGGGTTCTCAAGACTAGGAAGCGTAGGAAGCCCCCAAGACCGGATGCAATGATAATAAAACCTACGGAGAAGCTCTCATTTGCAGACATCCTAAGGAAAGTTAGAAGCGCCCCGGAGCTTAAGTCAGTTGGCGAAGATGTTCACCTTGTTAAGAAGACACGGAAGGGCGAAATTCTGCTGGAATTTAAAAGGTCGGCTGAGGTGGCTACAGAAACTCACCAATCCAAATTGAAGACCTTACTGACCGATGATGTTGAGGTCAGGACAATAACTCAGGAGACAACATTTGAATTGCGATACCTGGACGAGGTAACCACAGAAGATGAAATAATAACCGCTTGGAGAGAACAAATTGGAGAATTACACCCATCGGCTATCAGGACGATAAGAAGTGCCCCGGGGGGTACGCGGACGGCAATAATTGCAATACCAACGAAGTTGGCTTACAGGGCCGAGGAAGTGGGCAAACTGCGTGTCGGGTGGACTGTTTGCCGGTTAATGAGGAAAGTTGTCCCAAGGAGATGCTTCAAGTGCCTAGACTTCGGGCACATAGCCGGAAATTGCCGCAGTAGAAGTGATTGGTCAAAACACTGTTTCAAGTGCGGAGAGCAAGACCACCTTGCCAAAACTTGTGGCAGTGACCCTCACTGCCTTCTCTGTAGAGGCGATCGAAATGTGGAAGCGAATCATGTCACGGGGGGACCTAAGTGTCCACAGTACCTGGCAGCTCGACAGAGGATGATGAACGGAGGAAAATGAGAATTTTGCAGCTGAATCTGAATCACTGTGAAGCGGCGCAGGAGCTCCTTAAACAGACTGTCCGGGAGCGGAAAATAGACCTGACGATATTGAGCGAACACTACAGGGCACCCGACAATCAGCGTTGGGCTACCAGTAAATGCAACAAGGCGGCGATATGGACATGCGGTAAATTCCCAATGGGAAATATTGACAACAGGAGAGAGGGCTTTGTGAAATGCACCGTTAATGGGGTACATTTCCTCAGCTGTTATCTCCCCCCCAGCTTATCAATGGAGGAGTACAAACTCAGATTGGATGACATCGTTAACGAGGCTAGAAATCTAAGACCCCTGGTGATTGCCGGGGACTTTAATGCATGGGCTGTGGAATGGGGTTCAGCGTACACGAACCAAAGGGGTGAAAGCCTGCTTGACGCATTTGCAACCTTGGAGGTTGTCTTACTCAACTGTGGGCAGATTGATACATTCTCGAGAAGTGGACGGAGTTCTAAGATTGATTTAACATTCGTCAGCGATACACTGGCAACGACATCGAATTGGACTGTGTCCGATGTCTACACTCATAGCGACCATCGGGCGATCATTTTTGAAATACAGGAACGCCCTGCAGTGAACCCCATTATTGCCGCCCCTCCTAATCCTTTATGGAGGGACTCTACTTTTGATGAGGAAACCTTTGTTCTCGCGATGGGCGACATTCGGTTGGCCGGAAGCGCAAACAACATGGCGATGGAACTTATGCGCTGTATAACGGAAGCCTGCAGCGCGTCTATGTCGAGGAAGTCTCTCCTGCCGGGCAGGAAACACGTGTACTGGTGGAACGCGGAGATAGCTGATTTAAGAAGGAAATGTAATCGAGCGCGGAGGATATTCCAGAGGGCAAGGGGTCGCAATGACTTCATTGTACTTCGGGAAAGATACAAGGTGCTCAGAGCCAGCCTTAATAAGGCCATTGACAGGAGCAAAAGAAGGTGCTATAGAGAAATGTGCGCCGATGTGGATGAAAATCCCTGGGGCACGGGATATAAGGTGGTAATGAGGAAGCTGAACTGCTTTCGACCACCGGCCACGGAAAGTGCGGAGAAGCTGCGATCAATTGTCGAAGGCCTCTTTCCGGAGAGGGCCGAGATCACATATGCTGTGCGAGACAGCATGCCTCACGATGACATTCCTGGGGTTAGCGGCCAGGAATTCGATGCAGTCTGGAGAGGAATGAAACTCAGGAAAGCGCCGGGGATTGATGGGATCCCAAACGTCGCACTTAAGGTGGCTATAGAGAACAATGTGGAGGTGTTTAGGAAGGTATTTGATACATGCATTCAGGAGAGGAAATTCCCAAGGATATGGAAGAGACAGAGGTTGGTTCTCATCCCGAAGGGCAACGGCGCGCAGGATGCATCAGGTTACCGCCCACTTTGTATGATTGATACCGTAGGTAAACTGCTGGAGAAGATAATATGTAGAAGACTCGAAACGATTTTGGAGAGAGATGGCCTGTCGGATCGCCAATTCGGCTTCCGAAAAGGGCGCTCCACTGTGGATGCAATGGATGCGGTCATAACCGTAGCGAAGGAAGCCATCAGCGGTGACCGCTGGTTTGAGGGCGATAAGGAGTATTGCGCAATCATCACCCTGGACGTTAAAAACGCATTTATTTATTTATTTATTTATTTATTTATTTATTCAAGTCAATGGACAAATTCCTTACTGACTAATAACAAAAATTGGTACGAATAAAATTAAATACAATTACAAACAGTTTCTACAAAAATAACGTAACTATTACAATAAAAATTAGGAAAAGTTAAGAATTAAGAAAAACAATAATATTCCGTTTTATAACGCAAGAATTTAAAGAAAAATCAACAAAGTCTGACAAATAATTAAATTGACGGCAAATTCTAGTTAATGGATCAGCAACAGCATAATTAGTTTTGCAGAATTGAATATAAATAAGATTATAACAGCGGAAGTTACGACGAGGAACATTGAATTTAACAGATCTTAACAGAAATTCACAGCAAATATTACCATTGATCAGGTTAGTCATAAAAGATATATTTAACATCGTTCGACGACTCTTAAGGGTAGGCAGTTTTATTAAAGCCAGTCTGCTAGTATATGAAGGCATGTCCGAATAATTCCATCCAAGGCCACGCAAGCAGAAGAGTAGAAATTGTTTCTGAACAGATTCAATGTGTTCGCTGTAAACATTATAGTGAGGATCCCAAACGATAGAACCATACTCCAAAATAGGTCTGACAAGCGATATGTATAGCTGTTTAGTAATATATGGATCAGTAAATTCCTTTGCCCAACGTTTTATGAAGCCAAGAGTGCTTCTTGCCTTATTTACAGTCAAAGTGATATGATCATTAAAGTTTAATTTTGTGTCTAATAGGATCCCAAGATCAATAAAAGAGTCCACTATTTCCAGTTGATGACCTCCAAGCAAGTAATTAACCGCGACAAAATTACTTCTTGAGAACCGCATACATTTGCATTTTTTAATATTCAGCTCCATCATGTTGTACTCGCACCACAAATAGAAATTATTGAGATCACTTTGAAGATAAATATGCTCAATGAAATTATTAAAGGAGAGAAAAAGTTTTACATCGTCAGCATACATTAAGATATTGGCAAAATTAATTATGTTGGGAAGATCGTTTATAAACAGCGAAAAAAGAAGTGGACCAAGATGGCTGCCTTGAGGAACACCAGATAGCACATAAATATATTTAGATAAGCTATTGTTCACACATACAGTCTGCTTTCTACCAGTCAAATACGACTCTAGCCATCTTAAGCTCCTATGGTTTACACCCATTAAATCCAATTTAGTTAACAGTAGTTTGTGATTCACTTTATCGAACGCTTTGCTAAAATCCGTAAAAATTACATCAGTTTGCTTCTGTTGAGAAAAGGCCACATTTACCATGGATGTTAACTGAAGCACATTAGTCGTTGTTGAGCAGCCCTTTCGGAAACCATGTTGATGAGGTGATAGTAACGATGAAGTATGATGGATCAAAAAATCGGCAACCAGTTTCTCGAACATTTTTGGAATAGCACTCAGTTTTGCAATGCCCCTATAATTTGTAACATCAGACTTATTGCCAGATTTAAAAAGCGGTATAATATACGAGTCCTTCCAAAACATAGGAAAATATCCATAATTAATCGAGGTATTAAACAATATGACTAATGGTGTGATGAATGATTCTGCACATCGATTTAAAATACAACTTGGAACCCCATCAGGACCAGGACGAAAAGACATCTTTAACCTTTTCAGGTTTACTAAAATATCGCAGTCACTAAAAGTTGGAATAGATATTACTGGAGCCGATGTCAACGGGAAAGGGTAATTATTTGTATCCATGTAAGCGGAGTTAGAATAAGTACTGGCGAAGAAATCAGCAAACATATCACATATGACATCAACACTTCCGGATTCTTTATCAGCAAATTTCATAAAGGATGGATAACCAGTTGATCTTCTCTTGGAATTTACAAACGTAAAGAAAGATCTAGGATTCTTAATAAAATTATTTTTCATTTTGTCCATATATGTTTTATATAATAAGTGATTTAGAATGTTATATTCAGACCGGCAAATAGAATATCTTCCATAATCAATAATCGAGCCAGACCTTTTGTATTTCTTGTAATACTTGTTCTTTTGATTTTTCAGTCGTGACAGTTGTTTCGAATTCCATGGTGGACCAACCAGAGTATATGAAGGTTTTAAGGGAACACAATTTTCAATTATTGAATGCACTTTCTTATAAAAGTTAGAAATCATCAAGTCAATATCAGAATCATTGTTAACAGGAATAGATAAGGTTTCATTCCAACAAGTATTTTTCATCATGTCATTAAATAAATGGTAATTGGTTCGATTAAAACAGTAAACTTTACTTATTTTCGAAGGCTTAGCTTTGAAATTCGTTGGAAGGGAAAAATTAGTTTTTAAGGTCGGATGATATCGATCCTCAGGCAAAGTTACAGGTTCAGAACGTAAAACACTACAGTGATTAACATCATTAACAAATATAAGATCCAGTATTTTTCCAAAGTCATTACAAAGTGAGTTTATTTGATACAGTGATAGTCCAAAAATATCATTTAGGAATACGTCATGGCAAGTCTTAGTTTTAATCGGAATTAAATAAGGCACATCAGGTACATGTTTCCATATAATTGAGGGTAGATTAAAATCACCCATAACAAAAACAGAATCGTCTTTTTTGGCACATTGGACAACAGATGTTATTGCGTCAACATGATCGGAGTAAACAGCATAGTCAGAATCAGGGGGAACATAAGAACACGAGAAGTAGACTTTAGACGTTTTTAATTTTACAACAACAGCAACAAATTCAATATTGGAAGTGTCAGTTACAAACTGTTCTGATGGATATAATGAAGAGACAGCAATTAATACACCACCTCCTCTGCGTGTATTACGATTGTATCTATAAATTTGATATTTGTTACAAAGAATTTCTGCATTAAAAACACCGTCATTAAGCCAAGTTTCCGTAAAGACAATTACATCATACATAAAATCATGACTATTAACGAAGAGTTTGGACAATTTAGTATTCAATCCACGAACATTTTGATATACTATTGATAAACTATCACAGTGAATATTTAGTTTTTTGTAATCTGCGGTGTAGGTAGACGTACAATATTATTCCTTTGTCTTTCCGAAGAAACATATTCCCGGACATATGTTTTTGCAGGCCAAAAATTAAAATCTTCTATTTTTTCAAAGTATTCGTCCGGAACTGTAATTTTAAAAGACGCTATTGTTCTCGGTTGCGAGTATGCAAATTTATGAATCGATAAATTAATCCCGTCACCTATTTTAGATCTTATATAAAATTCAATGTCCTTTATGGCAGTGTCAGAAGCTAAACGTGAGATAAAAATGCTTCTAGCAGGTGGTATGACTCTTAACGGCTTAGGTGTGGTTATCAAGGTGTTATTAATATCAGTGACTTTTGCAGCAGCTTTCGAGTAACTTGAAGTAGGTTGTGAGTTAGTAGGATTTTCAGTAACGGACGAAATATCAGCAGCGCGAGGTAAAGGTGAAATTAAATTTGTGGACGGTGATGTACAATTATTATTCAAAGAATATGACGGTTGCAATTCACAAGATGGAGCCATTACAACATTCTCATTCGGATCAGCAGCAGGTGGTAGTAATGGAGAAACATTTTGAGCAGATCTCAGACCATCCCTTTTACGTTTAGGTGATGCAGAATGTTGGTTACTAACAAATTTATCCAAATTAGGATATTTAGCAAATAACTCACCAAACTCTGTAAACTTCTTTTGCAATTCCATGAGATCATTACTAATTGTGTTAAATTTAACCTTAGAGTCCTTAAATAGTTTGTAGAATTCGATATTGACTTTTCTACAATCAGGACAAGTCCATTGAAGGAACTTCTGTGGATCAGCTAACGCATCAGCATCACGAGCCTTAAGACCACTACAAGTTATATGATAGAGGCTCATACATAGCCAGCATGAGACCATCCTAACATTCCCAGTAGTGGAACAATTTGCTTTTGAACACTCCATTATATTAATTTAAAAGTATAAACCGCAATATACGACCTTTAGCAAATTCACAAACCAAGGCAGTTGCAATAAATAGTAGTGATTACAAAAAGTAACAATGTTTAACATATAAATTGACTGTCAATACTTTAGATAAATTTGGCAGCACTTAATAAACCGGTAATTAGTGTAAAACAGCTGGTTGTTTTTAATTTGTTTACTTTTGTTTTTGTTTTATTTTGTTTAGGATAATGTTGCTATGTAGGTGTTAGGATTAAAGATACTGTGTAAGTTTGTTGTTGTTCAATTTCAGTTACTTAATTTTGTTTTAATTCTGAGGATGAGTCACCAAGAATAAGATTGTCCGTTTTATATTTGTTTTTGTAAATTATAAATAAATATTGCATGAAGAGTTAGACTCTGTTGCTATGCGTTATTTCACTTTGATAAATTTCAAATGATAAATTTAATTCGGCAGATTGGGACGCTACCTTGGCTGCACTTGATGAGAGGGGCGTACCTGGATATTTGATGGAACTCATAATGGACTACTTTAAGGATAGAGTACTTTTGTATGACACAGATCAAGGCAGAAAGTCATACGCTGTAACAGCAGGGGTACCACAGGGATCGGTCCTGGGCCCAGTGCTATGGAATGCGATGTATGATGGCGTACTGAGGCTTAGGCTTCCTACGGGTGCACAAATATTCGGATTTGCGGACGATATAGCCCTCGTGGTGAAAGGTAAACACCTTGATAAATTGGAACGAACGTGCAACGCGGCAGTTAGCAGAGTTAGAAGCTGGATCGCGAGTATAGGTCTGAAACTTGCTGATCATAAAACGGATGTCGTATTGGTAAGCAGTAGGAAGAAAATGGAATACATCACCATAACGGTTGGCGAACAAAGGATAACATCGAAGCAGTCTATCAAGTACTTAGGAGTTATGATTGACAACAGACTCACATTCAAGGAGCACCTGGCGTATATTAGTAGGAAGTGCGCGGCGACAACGGGCGCACTCGCGCGGATAATGCCTAACTTGGGAGGTCCGAGACAGGAGAAGAGGCAATTGCTGATGAGAGTGGTTAGATCGATTGCTCTATATGCAGCCCCTATATGGGCCGAGGCCATGGATAAGAAGACATACAGAATAGGAGTTGATGGGGCCTACAGGAGATCTGCCCTCCGAGTAATTTCTGCCTTCCGTACAGTATCTACGGATGCAGCATTGGTGATTGCAGGGATGATGCCGCTACGAATGTTAGTAGAGGTTGAAAGGAGGAAACACTTAACAAGAAGGAGAACGGGGCAAGTGCACCCTGACCAGGCGAACGACGATGCAATGAATAGGTGGCAGCACGAGTGGACTTCTTCCACAAAGGGAAGATGGACTTACAGATTAATATCAAATATAGAAGAATGGACTAGAAGGAAGCACGGCGAGGTAAATTTTTACCTTACACAGTTCTTAACGGGTCACGGTTGCTATAGGACATACCTCTACAAGTATGGGCATGACGTGGATGAAGCGTGTCCATCATGCCTAAATACGGGCGAAACAGCGGAGCATGTATTCTTTACTTGCCCGCGCTACGAATTTCGACGAAATATCCTGGAGAGGACGATCGGATCCCAGGTGACCCCCGATAACGTGGTTAACCTGATGCTAACATCACGCGAAAACTGGAACGCGGTATGTTTATTCGCGAAGGAAGTTCTAGTGCAACAGAGGATAATAGAGAGAGCAAGAACAGCAGAAATGGATAGCAGCACTCGCTGAATCTTTACCTCCCCCGATGTAATACTTGATTGTGGTCCCGGGGGGGGCGACTTAATGGAAGTGTGACGAACTTGGTTGGGTTTAGTACGTATGCGTTTAGCAAGCCGAGAGTAAGTCTTGCGGCGAATCGTGCACATTGTGTAGACCGGGCTACCAATGTCTTTTGAAGATTCCCAACCTTTAGCTCGCATAGCTATAAAAAAAAAAAAAAAACATACTTGTATAAGCACTCATTAAATTCAAAAATTCCGATTGACGAACCCTTTTGCTTAGCTATGGTTGAACAGCATTAGAGTGTGTTGTATGTGTGTGTGTGTGGCGAAAACCTGTTTTCAAAATATCAAAGGGGGAGAAAGAAAAGCATAAAAGAGAAACGAGAGTTGATAGTTTAGAGTATAAGGATGACATTGTTTAGTACCCCAAAAAAAAACCTTTAAAATATTTAAATTATAGCCTCCGTTAAGAGCAAATAAAACAAAAGGCGAGAGTGAGAACTCTCAAAAAGTAATGGGAATTGTTTTAAAACTATTCTCTTGCATTTACAAGAGAACAGACGAGAAGAGGAGAGTAAAGTAATAGTGGAAAAGAGATCCTAAGTAACCACAGTAAAGTGAAATACGATATTTTAAAAGATGCCTACAGGTTTTATTGTAAGGACAAGCACGATAAGTTACAGACAAAGTAAGCTAACCACGACAATGTCTATGCAGTTAAAGGCTTAACTTAATATACATCCTTATGTATACTGAGTAGAACGAAAAGGTTAGCAAAAGCAACATTTTTCAGGATACAAGGTATTAAATTTGCCTATAGAAACTATGACGTAGAAAACTGCTGAGAGGATATTGCCGAAAGGAATATTTTTTCTCATATTTTCTTCTGTTGGGGTTTGAAACACGACCTGCTAGACTTGGGTGATTACTGTACGTAGTATAATGTTATTTAAATCACAGCAACTGCCAACTGGCTATATCCACTCTTTCATACTATCTGGTCGCTGTCTCGGTGACAATCTGATGAATGTTGTTTCTCTCTACTTCCAAATAGATTGTGGAGTTTTCATCCTACAAAAAACTTACATGATCTTAATGGCTAATTGACCTAAGCAAAACGAGAAATGCCTGAAAGGGGTTAGGTTAGGTTAGGTTGTAGTGGTAGCTTTGATATCAAAAGCTCACGCATGTGAGCCACAAATGATGCCACAAGTGAATGCTGCCTCTGTACTGACCAAGTTCCTTAAAAGCAGGGAAGAAGAAGAAGTTGGTCAGCGCAAGGGCTGCGCCCTGTAAGGGGTTGCATTGCAGTCTAGCTACTCGATTAAATCTGAAGATTTCTAGGAATAATCTCCCGCCACTAAATGAATTCCACTATCCATGACCTCAGCCGCACTGCAGTGACAAACTCCTGTAGTCGTCATGGCTTCTCAGTGTTGCCGAGATTGAGGCAGGAGTTGCCAAGCAAGGAAATTTCTCATAGCAAAATCGATTGTATTGTATGGCTTGTGGGAATGTCTTATTGAAACTCCAAATCGTCCAATTCATAGTCTGCTTAATAATCTGTTTTAAATGAAACTCCACAGAAACCTCTGACCATCACATTATTATTATACTGAAGACAATTTTGTTGTTCTTTTCTTTGGCTCTCTTTTACCTTGTAACCGTCAATTCTTATAAATTGCTCTCTTCTTGTAATCACCGAAAAGCAACACACATAAGTATTCATGAAATCTTTTCAAAAAACATTTAAAATAACAGAAAGAAAACAATTTCGTTAGTTTTTGGATTTTAAATATCAAAACTCATGATTCTACCACACACCTACTCTGTCTGCCTCTCTCCTATTCTAGCTCTCTTAATGCTTAATGTGCTCCTACTCGTATTACATGCTTCTGTTTGTGTTGAGAGTTTTTTCAAAGGAGCTACTGCTACTGCTGCTGTTGCTGCTGCTTATGCTGTTAATAATGATTATTTCGGTTATAAAAACCGAAAGTTATTTTACACTCTCTTATGCTACTGTTGCTTTCTACCTACATATCTTCCTCTCTTTTGATTTCTTTGTGTATTTGAGTTTGTTTGTTTGTTTGTTTGCTTCTGTTATTGCTTGTGTTGTTGTTTTTTAATTAATGTGCCACTAATTTGGTTTTCAAATCATTAATTTTAATTAATTCTCTGTGGTTTGTTTTTTTTTATCTCCTTCTTTTATTTTGTTGATGCTGATCATAATGAGTGCTAATGCCGACAATAACAACAACAACAACAACAGCAATGCATTGAGAGAGTGAGAGAGAAAGAAATCCTACAATTACAACAACACTTTATTAGACTATATCTCCTCAAACCTGGTAGGCTTTGCTAATGGTTGCCTATAAAAAATATAAAATAACGGTATGCCATAGGGATAGTGATGAACAAAAAAACAGAGCACGGTTACCTCATTGTAAGACCACAACATTAATAGTGCAATTTCAAACTTCCCATAGGGAACCATTCCTTCTTCAAAATAAATCTTCCAATTGCACATCCAAACTTAGTTTTGAAGAGTTTCGGTCAATGAAGGTGGAAAATGGGAGACCAAGAGGATTCATCGTTTCATAGAAAGAAAGGTACGTGTGTCAAAATATAGATTCAATCTTCTCCTCAGATTCTCAGCTCCTGCTGAAGTTGTGCAAGAGAATAACTATCGAATATCTCCATTGCAACTGTCCAGCCCTTAGTAGGTTGACGTTGAGGACCCTGGACAGGGACTGCTTCAAAAATTTGCATTCGCTTTCGAGAGTCCACAAAACGGTTTTCCATAGATTCATAAATAGTTTGAGCTGGTTGAGAAGAGCTATGACATCAAAGTCATACTCGCGCTCTCTTGTGTGCTTATGATCCATCTGTTTTCCTTCGTTTCTTATTCAATTTCTCTAGCTCTTTCGCTATCCTCTCACTCTCTCTCTCTCTCTCTCTTCTAGGACGTATTTACAGTGTGTCATTTAGACCTCTATGTATTATACTTGTCTCAATGACAAGTACACGTCAGCAAACGTAACCTAACCTAACCTATGCAAGAGAATGCTGAATATATTGGCATGCCTACCATTGTGACGATAGCACATGAAAAAGCCCTGGCATTCGCCATAAAAAGTTTCTCAAAAATCTGTAATTCGGAGACTCGAAGTTATCACAGCATTCATAGTGATCCATACAACGTGGATGGTGTGAGAAGCTGGGTTGCAATTATGACTAAAGTGTTGTAATGACCATTTCAGTAAGTAAGTTGGATTGAAGCCAATTGGTATTGATTTTCACGGCCTAACAATTTACAATGGCGCTAATAATTGCACGCGACCTTATTGAGAACCATCGCGAAGCCATGTTCGGTTCCGTTGCTCTTCTTTGTCGGTATGAACCTGTAAACGACTTTGTAATTCTGTTGGCGATTTGTCGTTTGAATCATTAATTAACCTTAAATTCCAATCAAAAATTTCAGTTTAATTTGGATTTAACAAACGAAACTCGAACTCGATAGACTTTAAACATTCAAAAAGGGGGTAAGTGCACATGCATGTATACATATATGGGCGAAGGTATTGTTAGGCTTCGTAGTAGTTGTGATAGTAACTTTTGTTTTACTTTGTAACTCTCTATGCCGTCCTCTCCCTCACTATTTCTCTCTCTCTCTCTCTCTCTCTCTCTCTCTCTCACTGTTACTACCTTAACGAATACGATAACCACACATAAGAGTATACGAGTGTTCTTAAGAGAGTGTGTGTGTGTATGTGTGTGAGTTTAAGAATGAATTGCTAAAAATATTAAAAAAGAAAAAGAAGAAGAAAGAGAGCCTGCTAGTAAGCGAATGAATGTGGGGGAACGAACATCTTGGCAAATTTTTTTTCTTCTTCTTCTATTTTTCACCATGACCACAGGGAATATTTAAAGACGATAAAGGATCTTAAAAAAAGGAACACAATACAACAACAACTACTTATTACTACCCCACTACACAATAGCATAAGAGGAGTAAGCATACGAGAGAAAAGAAAATGAAGAAGAAGCAGAAGCAGAAGAGGAGGCAATATTAGAAGACAACATCATTATAATTTTTGTGTTCATTTCACTTCATTTCGAACGTTGTTTTTGGGATGCTGGTGCTGAGCAAAAAGAGTTTCATGATGCCAATGCTGACTGTTGCCTGAGTCTGCTGTCATGGCATTAGAATTCCTATTTGAAAAGGTATGGCATGGCATGGCATGGTGTGTGGGTGGCATGGTGTGTATAGTGGGTGTTGCTGTGTTGGTGTTGATTTCTTAGTGTTGTTGGCTGTCAGGTTAAGTCGATATAACGCCTAACTAACTGGTGGTATAACATTTACATTTAAATGTTGAGAAGAACAAAAAATAAAAAAAAGAAGAACAAAAATGAATGAATGAATGAAAAAAGATTGTGATGATGGTAAGAAATAATAACGAAATGTTAATACATAAAATACACACAAAAATACTCTGACAGTTGTCGGGGCAAAGAAAGTCAGTAAGGCGAACAGACACCCTCACACATACACACACTCTGGCTCAAGATATGGAACCCCTGATACATACACACACACACAAAACCCAGAAAGAAAGAAAGAAAGTCAGGCTAAAAAGTCGAATCATAAGAATTCTTTTCATTTCATTTTTATTTTGATTTTGATTTGGCTTTTCTTTTCTTCTCTTTTCCTATTCTTATTTGGCGTTATTGTTTCAGTGAATGTCATGGTATCTGCTCTATTAGCGTGTAGTATGTTGAGATGATTATTTTCTTTCTTTTTTTTCTACTCCTTCTTTCTTGTTCTAATGGGGGAAGGTAAGCTTAAGGTAATATTTGTGAAATCGTAAACGATTTCAGACAAAAATTTTGTCGAATGAATAAATTTTTGTCGGATGGAACATTTTTAGACACAAATTTTGTCGGATGAAAGATTTTTATTGAACAATTTTTGTCGGATGATAAATTTTTAGACAAAACTTTTGTCGGATGTAAATATTCTGAACAAAAATTTTGTCGGATGATATATTTTTATTGACAAATTTTATCGGATGAATAAATTTTTGTTGGATGATAAATTTTTAGACACAAATTTTGTCGGATGTAAAAATTTTTGGCAAAAATTTTGTCGGATGAAATATTTTCATTGATAATTTTTGTTGGATTAATAAACTTTTGTAGAATGAAAAATTTTTAGACACAAATTTTGTCTGATATAAAAATTCTAGACAAAAATTTTGTCGGATGAAATATTTTTAATAAAAATTTTATTGGATGATTATTTTTTTGTCGGATGAAAGATTTTTATTGAACAATTTTTGTCGGATGTAAATATTCTGGACAAAAATTTTGTCGGATGAAAGATTTTTATTGAAAATTTTTACTGGATGAATAAACTTTTGTTGAATGAAAAAATTTTACACACGAATTTTGTCGGATGTAAAAATTTTTGGCAAAAATTTTGTCGGATGAAATACTTTCATTGAAAATTTTTGTTGGATTAATAAACTTTTGTTGAATGAAAAATTTTTAAACACAAATTTTGTCTGATATAAAAATTCTAGACAAAAATTTTGTCGGATGAAATATTTTTAATGAAACATTTTATTGGATGAATATTTTTTTGTCGGATGAAAAATTTTTAGACACAAATTTTGTCGGATATAAAAATTCCAAACTGTAATTTTGTCGGATAAAAGATTTTTATTGAAAAATTTTGTCGAATACAAAGATTTAAACAAAAAATTTTATTGAAATATCATAATGAGAATAAATTTAAGAAGGTAAGAAAACCTTCTTTTTTTACAATTCAAATGAAGAACATCTCGTAGAAGAGAGATGTTTCGAGATAGGGTCCTTGAGGTATATATCGATGACCTAGAAATACTGGATAGAATGGGCTGTGATATATTTATCATAGGTTTGATATTACATTTTCTTATAGACAGCTTGGACACACTGCCATGACTTCAGGCGGAGGTCATGAACATATTGGAAGTGACTTAGTGGTGCACACAAACGCCTTCGTCCATGAATACCCGGGATTTCTTAATGAAATTATGAGCATTTCAAGGATATTGGAAATTGCATTGCCTGGTACAGATTTCGTTTTACAGGGCAGTTTAAGTTCGTTGGCAGCAGGGGGCGGGGATTGTACAATATTGTTGGCCTTTTTGAATGGATATGCATGAGAAGAGGGGATTGATTGTCTGTCATTTCTTAAATGCTATGGCCACAGCCATCGCACTAAAATGTGTTACACAGGCCGCTGCTTTTCTCTCGAATGACTTCTGCAAGAACACCGGATCTAAGAAGGTGTGGGTATCCAGTTGTGATTAGCTTCTCTTACTTTACTTGCATAATTGATCATTAGAACTATGTTAGTCAGAATAATGACTTAGTTTCTTACATCACCCTGGACCGAACGACACATGTTTTGAGAAACTTTACATGACAATTTTATTTAGGCACAGAGTTTTTGCCAGAAATCTGTTGAGAGGAAGTTGCCTAAGAATTATTTTTTTTTTTGTTCTTCATACGTTTTGTTCGAGATGTCTGAGCAGGAGTTTGAACCACGGCCTCATGTCTAAAAAGCCAACATAATAGCTACTAGTCTACTCGGACTTCTATTCCTTAAATGTCCCTTTTATTGGCCAACGTTTGTAATGGAAACAATCTCTACTTAGTGTACTACAAACGATGCTTTCCCTTGTTCTCTCTCTCCCTCTCTCTTTCGCACTTTCTTTAAAGTTGTTATTCGTGCTATTTTACTGCAACTGATTGCTTTATTCAATTCATGTGACGTTGTAGATTTAAATCTCTTTTGTTGCGTCTATTTCGGTTACATGTTGGCTTCGATTTGGTTGGGTTTCATTTGATTTTTCTTTTTTTTTTTGTGTTGTTGTTCCTTCGTTTCTGTTGTTATTTTGCGATTTTTCTGCCTCATCATGCGGGTCTATTGAAAAAAAAGCGACTCACAACTGTAAAATCATTGACTGTATAGGAGTTTGTTTGAATGTGTGTGCGTGTGTGTATACGTTGCTTTCATGTTTGACTTAAGCAAAGAAATTGAAAAAAAAGAAAACAACAAAAAAGCACAATGAGCAAAATAATAAGAAATGTTAACAAGAAGGCAAAAATCGCAAATACGCAAGAAACAAAAAAAAAAGCAGTTTTTCTCTCATTTTCATTTTCGAACATTCTCAACGTCGTGCTATGTTTTCCACTTTATTTTCAGTTTTTCTTGTTGTTGTAGTTTTTGCTTGCTTTACGCCATAATCAAACTACAATTCTGTGACGACGACTAATGATAAGTTTAGTTTCCTCAGAGTCCTCCAGTGTTCAGTCCTAAGTTCTGACTTGTATATGCCATTTGCGTGTACAATTTTTTTTCTTTCGTTCGTTTGTTCGTTTCGTTACGCTTTGATTTTCTTGTTGTTGTTGTTGTTGTTGCTGCTGTTGAAAAGTGCAATCGAAATAAATATGGCTTTGGGTGAAGTGAAGTGGCTCGTTTATACAGTTGTTATGGATTTCTTTTGTTGTGTATGTGTGCGTGTATGTGTCTGCGTACAAGTATTTCCCTGTGGCAGGATGTTGGTTTACAATGGCTGGCTGGCAACCTTTAAATGTTCTGTACTGTTCCGTTCTATTCTATTCTGTTCTGTTCGATTCTGTTTAGTTGTTGTTAAGTTACTGCAGCTGTAAAGCGGAGATGCTGAAGTATAAGTAGGAAATAAATGACAACTAAAATCGATTTTTTGTGATAAATTGAGAACGAATTCTGTAATAGAAATTCACTAAATCCCACGTCATCGTATAAAGGCATTGGATCAGCAATTTTTTTTTCGTCGTCTTCTTTTTCTGTTTCTCATTTATTTCATTTTTTTGTTGTTGTTGTTTTCTTGTAACCAAAGTCGTCTGATTGTTTTTGTGTGCGGAGAGAGAGAGAGAGAGAGTAAATAAATTCAATATTAATCATACGCCATGTTTAAAATCAAAAAAAATCATTCGTTATTTCATTGAAAATTTATTATTTATTGTGGCATTACGTGGGTAGTGTTATAAGATTTATATTCTTGAGGGGAAAAAAATTTAAAAAATCAAACATTTCATTGAAAAATTATGCATTGACTCATAATATTCCAATGTAGGGGGAGCTTTGCAGTCGGATGGGCTTTTCCTTTGTTCGACATCCCTATGAATTTCAGTAAAGTGCTTCTTTTGCCGGATAATCTTGTTGTTTGTGCAACGTACATTCAGTTTCCCTTGAGCCTTGAATTTCAGTTCAATTAAGTTAGGTAGTCGTCGTGGTCTAGTAGGTAGTGTGTTCGCTTATTAGACGTAAAGCCCGGATTCAAAACCCAGGTCAGACATCAAAACGAAATATGGAAAAAAAATATATATCTTCAGCAGATTTCTGGCAAAAACTCTGTGAGTAAATAAACGTGCCATGAAAAATTTTCTCAAAAAATCTGTCATTCAAAGTCGACTTTAAACTGTAGGTAATGCCACTCATTAAATTAACGCACACAACATAAATGATGTTAGAAGCTAGGCCGTAATCCTGACTGAAGGGTTGTAATGGCCAATTATGTATGTATGTATGTAAGTTGGGTCAGGAAGCATAGCTTATTTGGTTTCCGTTGGATCTCATTGTAAGACCGTTCCTAACTATACTGTTATTAAACTATAACTCCGTCAAGATGTTTTTGGTATCGTTCACAAAATACTTCACACCGTTTTCTTATTTCCCCTTATGCGGAATATAAGCTTTGAATTTTTCTTGAGAAGTTAAGGAATGGTATCATGGAATCTCTATTCCCAAACGTATCTAGTTCTGTCAAAATACTTGAGCAATCGACAGTCGCCCGTTCACGCCATTGCTCAGTCGCCCAACGAGCTTGCTACTTTTACAGGAAAGAGTTATTTTATTATAGGAGGATCTTTGACGGCCTAACGCCCAACATACATACATACAGTGGTGTTGGCTGAGTTATTTGAGATAATTTTTACATTTTATCGAAAAAATTTTGGGTCCATGATATTTTTTTAGGATTTTAGTAATGTTATGAAGAAAAATTAATAACATTTTCTTACCTATATTCGGTTAAGAATTTTTATTTACATATTATATGCATAAACACAAGTTTTATCCTGGTCACGAATTTAAGACATAGGCATAATATAACACTATTCTCTAAATTAAGCTCAGCTTCATAAAAAAAAATACTAGTATTTAGTTGAAAATCCTTTATTTTTCATCACAGCAGCACATCTCCCGGGTAAACTTTCGACTAATGACACATAACGTTGCTTTGGAATTGCATACCAAACCCTTTGGATTTCATCCCACAAATCGCTTGAATTCTTTGGTTTAACTGTTCGTACATATTCCTCAACATCATTTCACAGGTTCTCAATTGGATTGAGGTCCGGGGATTGAGCTGGCCATTTAAGAACAATGATATCGTTTTCCTCTAAGCAACTCTTCACTAGACGTGAAATGTGCTTTGGGTCATTATCATGCATAAATTTCTATATTAGAGGCATGTCGTCTTCAGCGAATGGTATCATTGTGTCTGTTATAATATTTTTGTAAACATGGTGGTCCATTTTAGAATTTATATTGTAAATGGGACCTACACCATGCCAGGAAAATGCTGCCCACACCGTCACATTTGCACCACCATGTCTGACCGTTTTTAGGGTGTACTTTGGATGATGCTCTAGGTTTGGAGGGCGCCAGACGTACTGCTTTCCATCAGAGCCGAAGCGGCAAAACTTCGACTCGTCGCTCCAAAGAATATTTTTCCAAAATATCATGGGTTTCTTGAGATTTCTCAATTATCACAAAATTATCACAAATAAGTCCATCATATGTCGTGTCTTAAATTCGTGGCCACCACTGTACATAATTGGTCATTACAACTGTTGAGTTAGTATTACAACCTAGCTTCTCACATCACTTATGTTGTGTGCGTTAATTGTTATGAGTGGAGGGACCTACAGTTTAAAGTCCACTTTGAAGGACAGATTTTTGAGAAGCTTTTCATGGCAGTTTTTTTTTTTTTTGAACGCCCAGAGTTTTTGCCAGTAATCTGCTGAAAGGAAGTTGCCGAAGGAAATAGTTTTTTCGGTATTACGTTTAGTTGGAGATGTCTGACCTGGGGTTTGAACAGTGGCCTTTCGTCTAATAAGCTGACACACTACCTACTAGACTATGGCGACTTTACCTAAAACACTTTAAAAATCCTCAGCTTCTTTAATTGCTTATTAATTCGTTTGTTTTTTAAATAAGCATTATTTTATAATTCTTAAGCGACCGTAAATAGCGGAGTGTAGTGAAGACAAGTTTTGTTCTTTTTTTCATTTTCGTTTCCCTTTTTTTATTTATTTTTTGTTCAACTATTAACATTAAGCAACAACACAATTACATGATAATCTTACAGTAACCATCAAACAACAACAACTGCAACAACAAACAAAAAAAAAAGAAAAATTAAAATTGTTCACTTCTTTTTGTATTTTCTTTTTGTTATTTTCTATTATGATTATTGTTGTAAATTAATGTGATGAAAATAATCTGAAGAGAATGAACAACAGCAGTTTTAACACACACACACACACACGCACACAGTGAGGGAGAAAGTAAAAAACCATTCACACTACTTTGTAGCACAGTTAAAAACTAAGCAGCAAAAGAAGAACAGAATGAAAACAGTTTTAATATTAAAAGCATTATAAGGTTTTCAGAAACCCACCCTTCCCCTTCCCCTTTCTTCGCTTTCTGTTTTAAGAATAAAGAAAACTTGTGTTGTTTCTGTTGTTGTTGTTGTTGTTATGGTTTAAAAAGTAAAAACATATTTTTTACATTTTTATTCTTACTCAAGATTAAGTTTTATTTCTTTTTACCACCACCACCACACACACACACACTTTTTGGCTCTCTTTTTTCTTTTAGTTTTCTCTGCTCGATTAAATTTTGTATATGTGCTTATTTACTATATATGTATATATAGTATATATGTATAGTAAGTGTGTGTGCGTGTGTGTATGTGGTGTGGTGTGGTGTGATAAACAAATGGTCCTAAAATAATATTTTTATTAAATGTTTCTCTTCTCGTATTATTTTCTTCTTCTTGTTGTTTTTGTTGTTTATTTATTTATTTTGTTGTTGTCTTTTTATTCAAGATGTTGCTTCTGTTCTTCCATTAAACCACACAAAAGAAATTTTATGAGGCGTATGAGTATTTTTCAACACACACACACAAAATTAATATCAATCATACGTCAGGGTAAGCAAACGAAACGAAAATTTTATGAATTTCAACAAATAAAAGTATTCGAAAACAGAAAATATTTTTGGAATAAAAAAAAAATCAAATCGAATGGAAATTGTTTGAAAATATTTCAAAACATTATTGTTTTGTAAAGGGTCCGCTAAATAACTCTTTTTTTTGAAAATGCTTAAAAAAAAACTACTGAATTTTTTCTCAAATTTCTTTTTTTATTTGAAAGTACAATCCTTCCGGTTAATAATGGACAATAATTTCATTCAAATAGCTGCCTCGGCTGGCCATGCAGTAGCCTACACGAGTAGCCTACAGAAGATGCCGATTTTGGAAAAAAAAATCATGCTGTCGGCAATCGAAAATCTCTCGTGTAAAACCCTATACAAATGTTTGCTTAAGGTGTTATAAACATTAGCATTCACAGAGGGCGATAGGCATGTTAAATATTGGATCTTCAGTGCACTCTGCTGTTCTTACACTCTTCTCTCTTTCTCCCTCTCTCTATCACTCACGTTGCTTGTAATATAAAATATTATTTCTTTATAATTTATCTTATTGCGGTTGTTTTCATTGTTTTTTTTCACTCACTTAATAATAAAATATTATGGGAGTACGAGCAGTAGTAGTAGTGGTATTAGTAGTTGTTTGTGTAGTTGTTGTTTCATATGCAATATTTATGGTGGTAAAACTTGTTTTATTGTTTACTTACTTGTTAACTAACATGCTCTCTCACTCTCACTCTCACTCTCTCTCATTCTCTTCCTCTGATTGAACCCTTTCTGTTTGGTAGTGCTGATGCTGCTGCTGCAGTGGTAAACTGCAACACTTTTATTGTTTGTGTTCATGTTCGGGTTCTTGTTCTTCTTTAATATTACTTGAGGAACAAAACAATTTTATATTGCCAGGACAGACAGGCTTGTAAGAAGAAATTTCAATTTTTTTTTCTTTCTTTTTTTTGCAGAGAGCATGTGTTAAAGAGTGAGAGGCTAAGTAGTATTTGTAAATGAGTAAAAACAATATAAATGAGCGTGTTTTTTTTTTTTTTTTGTTACTTACGAACATATGTGTTATGTTCCATTCGGTTGTATTGTGTTGCATTGTTATTGTGTTGTATTGTAACACAGGAAATGAAATAAAGTTTGTTGTGCGTATGAAGGAAGAATTTTTCTTTTTCTTTAGTTTCTGCTTCCGTTAGTTTTACACAATTTTTCACTATGAAAAGTTTAAAAAAAAAACAATTCTTTTTTGTTTTTTATTTTCTTTAAAAGCAAAATATCAGGTGAGCCATTGCAGCCATAAATTTAAGAAAAAGAAATATTCTTTAGATTCCAAGGCTTTAGACATTTAAAAAAAGAAGACATTTTTTTTTATGGAAATTGAAAAAGCCTTAGCATGGAAGAAAACTATTTTCTTTAACAATAAATATTCGAATATTAAGTAACCACATAATTAATTGCAGATACTTTTTCTATCGAATATCAGAGTTATTGCAGAATGTGAAATTCATTTCACATGTCATGCCACATGTCTTCAATATGGTTCGAGTGATAATAAACTCATATGGTGTATTGGAAGAGAAACTTTTGTTATTTAGCTTCTTTCATTTAGTCTTCCCGGAAAATAATGTCTCATTTGAAATGTTGCATTGTATTTCATCAACATAAAATTTTCCCAATAAAATTTTCCATTCCTTGATGTTTGCATAAGTTTCCTTAGAAAGCCTGAAGAAAAAAGAAATTCTCGATAATTAAAAACTTGTTTCCAAATCCAAATTTAGAAAAATTTTCTATAGAATCGATATCAAGTACGCCAAGGTTTTTATAGAACATTTCTTGTTACAACTGTTTTCATTTATCCCTAAGCCTATCTAAGTCTGATGGTTGACGTAAATCGTTTGCGAAACCCTCCATGTTGCCGTCGTTGGGATAACCTGTGTAACGGCTAGATTTCCTCAGGCATATGATACTAAAGGGTCCGCCAAATAACTTTTTTTTTTTTGAAAATGCTTTAAAAAAGAAACTACTGAATATTTTCTTAAATTTCGTTTTTTATTTGAAAGTACAATCATTCCGGTTAATAATGGAAAATAATTTCATTCAAATGACTGCCTCGGCTGGCCATGCAGTAGCCTACACGATCGGTACAATTTTTAAGCACATTATCGATTGTGTGCAGCTGTATTTCACCAATAGCTTCACGAATATTGTCCTTTAAAGCGTCAATTGTCTCTGGCTTGTCCGCGTAACACTTATCTTTGACGGCACCCCCACTAATAATAGTCCAAAGGTGTCAAATCGCAGCTCCGAGGTGGCCAAACGACATCAGCTCTGCGACTGATAATGCGATCTTCAAAAACAGGGCGTAAAACATCGAGTGTAGCTTCGGCTGTGTGGCACGTAGCGCCGTCCTGTTGAAACCAAATGTTGCCAATATCTTCCTCTTCTATTTTTTGAACAAAAATTCGTTCAACAAACGATCGCCATTGACTGTAACGGTCACTCCTTGCTCATTTTCGAAGAAAAATGGCCCAATTATGCCTCTGGACCAAAATCCGCACCAAACAGTGATTCGTTTTGGGTGCGTCGGCTTTTCAATGTATGCGTGCGGGTTTTCTGTGCCCCAAATGCGACAATTTTGTTTGTTTACATACCCGCCAAGATCAAAATGAGCTTCATCTGAAAAGATGATTTTTTTTGCCAAAAACGGCATCTTCTGTAGGCTACTCGTGTAGGCTACTGCATGGCCAGCCGAGGCAGCCATTTGAATGAAATTATTTTCCCTTATTAACCGGAAAGATTGTACTTTCAAATAAAAAAAGAAATTTGAGAAAATATTCAGTATTTTTTTTTAAAGCATTTTCAAAAAAAAATAAGTTATTTGGCGGACCCTTTACAACGCTTGAGATATAAATCAAGTGTCCGTAATCTAGTTGGTAGTGTGTTGGCTTGTTAGACATAAGGGCTCTGTTCAGACCCCAGGTCAGACATCACCAACAAAATGAAAAATGAAACATATTTCTTAGGCGTCTACCTCTCAGCAGATTTCTGCCCAAAACTCTGGGCGTTACAATAAAATTGCCATCAAAATATTTCTCAAAAAATCTGTCGTTTTTAAACTGTAGATCCCTCCAGTCATGCATAAAATTAACACACCCAGCATAAGCGGTGTAAGAAAACCAGGTTGTAATCTTGACTGAAGGATTATAATGACCAATTATGTATGCCTGTACATATGTATAGTGTCGTCCTGAGGACAGATCTAATGCCAATAATTTTACAATTTATTACGTTCACTTTTCCCATAAGGATTTAAAAACTAAAAGTCTTAAGAAACTGAAATTATTCCAGCAATTTGAAAAAGTTAAGCTTAATCCAGGCTTTTCGGATTGTTAGAAATCCTTCTTTAATTTTCCTTTTCTATACGTTTCAACAATTTCTGTGTGTTCCTTTTTCTACGTTTTTCCGTTTTGTATCCTCAAAAAAAAAGTAAAATCTTTTCAAAAGAAAAATTAAAACTTTACCTAAACAATTTAATTTTTTCTATCAAAAAAACGGGAAAAAACAAAAAAACAACAACCGAATAACTGTTTCTGTTGCTATTGTTGTCGTTCATTAAATTAAATATTTATAAGATTTGTTTACATATTCTTGCACCAAAAAAATATTGTTGACGACAAAAAAAAAACCAGGAAAAAAATTATTTTCTTGTCTTCTGTCTCTTGAAACAACTTTTCTTGTCTCAAAATGTTTGCCTGCGTTTAAGACTTGACAGACTACAGAGGCATAAAGGCGGTCGCACTACGTATAGTAAGATGGCAGACGAAAAAGGAAGAGAAATTGAAAGAAAATTTTTGTTTTTAAAATTTTCACACATCGTTGGGTTTTATTTTTATGTGTATTTTTTTTTCTTTTCTTTTTGGAAGGGAAAGGAAGAAAGACGCAAGGCAACTAAAATGAATATTTGACGACATGCCACCCTCCTTGCTTACCACAAATTACTTTTAAAAATATACAGCAGCTTCTCTCCCCAAAAAATAAAAAAAAAAAACGATGAGGCATTCATATTAACCATCCATCCATTGTTGCCATCAAATAAGCATTTAAATGTAACAACAACCACAACGAAAATAACAATAAAGCCATGAAATAAACGAAAATATTTATTTATTAACTCCTGGTAATACACCTGCAGCTAACACACGCATTGCATGTGGTAAATAATCAAAAGGACACGCAGACAGTATGTTTAGCGGAAGGAAAAATCGTAAATTTTTTTTGTTGGTTGTCTGCACCCTTAATAATAATTTCGTATAGCGTCACATTAAGCAAATATTTGTCGAAAAATGTCAAGGCAAAAATAAGCCACCATTACTGCGTACCTTTTATTAACGAAATTTTAATCACAGGAATCTGTATAAATATGAGATTCGATGTGAATTTGCTGCCTTTAAGATATGGTCGCCGTAGTTGTAATGCGTTAGCTTAGGAGATAGGATTTCCGAGCTGAATTATCAGCTTTTAAAAGTTAGAATAAAAAAATCCTTCTCACTGACTCTCGCAACAATCTTCTGGCAAAGTTTCTGACAAAAGATTTAATTAATTGCCATGATTGCCATGCATCTCCAATTAGTCATGAGACAGTTTTTAGTCTAGGTAAGTGTTCTTTGAGTCTGAACTGCCCAGTCCTCCGCCTATTATGTGTAGTCTAGTCAGTCACTGATGAGAAATTTGAAAATTTTGTTGCTCATGCATGGCTTCAATGCAATCTTATCAGAATAAGTCTGGTCATTAATAGATTGCCAGAGAATGTCACCATTCGAAGTACTTTAACAATAACAAATCAACAATGAGATTCTAGAAGTTGCCAGATCGAAAATAAATAAATTGTAAATGATGTGAGCGATTGAAATGTGGACAGTGAGTTGTAGTAAAAAGTGTATTCAGTTTCAAATACTAGTTTTGATTGTGTGTTTTACTGTAGCTGCTCCTTCAGGCATGTATTTTAAAATATTGCAGCAGCTTTCGAAATCCTCTCTAGGTCGAACAAAGAAAAGGGACTGCCATAAATATCGAAACTGTCCATAAAAGTTTTTTATATCTCCGACAGATTGCATATTATTCTCAGGTGATCTTTATTTGGATCCCAATGCCTAGGAACATACCCGGAAACTGTGTTGGCAACGTGCCGGTTAAAACCCATTAAGTGCGAGTAAATAGCAGAAGAGGAGAGAATCTTTTGAAAAGCTAGGTTGGTCTGGCTGAACGAAACGGTTAATGTCTTGACATTTTGTATGTGGTCTCCATCCTCACAGGATACTGCTGAATATCTGATATGCCTTTGCCGAGCACACGCACGTACCACATTCTGTACGTCCCTGACGGAACAGTCGTAATTTAGGATAAATGACGTATCCGGTATATGAGAGAGTCTGCGTAAATTGGATTAGAAAACTCTTCCTAAGAGTGTACATCGCAGCTTTTAGTTGCATTGAATGAAAGGTGGTAATACAGTGGGCTTAAAATATTGGCCTAACCTAAAGGTGCCTCACTGCGTGATATTCTATTGTTCAACAGCATCTTCTTTGGTTTGTGTAATTTTAGTTGCACCCTCGCATATTAAAAGACATTTCTTTTGTTTATTGTAAGGCGGCTGTTTTTAAATGAAAGTGTGATTAAAAGAGGGTTGGAATAGGGTGCTGGAAGGAGGAGGGCGGGGTGGTGTGGTATAATATCTTACTTGTAATCCTCATAACTTTGTTTTTGTTTTTTCAATATTTTAGTGGCTGCTTTAAATTTAAGCAAATTAAGAGACTGTGTATTAAATTTAGAAAGAAGCAAAAAGGTAGGGGGAGAAGTAGCAGTAGCATTAGGAGAGGCATACTCATCATAATAACAATCATAATCAAAAATTATCATCAACTTCATTTACATTCGACAGCATGAGTAGCCGTTACCAAAAATTACGAAACACAGAGACAGAGAGAGAGAGAGAGTGAAGAGGATGCTAGTATTATGAACGACATTTGGCCAGAGTATTTATTTTCATTGCCTTCTCTGCTTGAGTATATGTGAGTGTGTCTGCTCTTTATGTTTTTCTTCTTGTTTTTTTTGGTAGTGTTAAGGCGTGTTAACTTTTATAAGATATTTCGACTGTCAATAAAAATTTTCTGCTTCGATAATTTTCAAAAATCTGAATTTTAAATTTTTTGCTCAACAAAAAAAAATGTAAAATGATGACAACAAGACACACGGAGAGAGAGAGAGGGAGAGAGAGTAAGAGAAGAAGGAAAAACGAAACTGTCATTTCATTATTATACAATTACGAGACATGAAGGGAATGTTTTGTTGTTGGCAACGCATAAGTAAGGTAGAGGAGAGGCATAATATTTTCTTCCTCTTCTTTGACAATTCATTTCACGCTTTCGCGCCATAAACATGAGCCGAAAAAAAGAGAATAAAAATGAAAAACGAAAACCAAATTTATGCTTAAAGAAATCCTATCCTATTCTATCCTATCGTACTATACTATCCTATAGTGTTGGTTCTAATAAAAATAATCCAATTGAATTCCGTCTTTATTTTTTTGTAATAAAAAGAAAAATAAGAAAATCTTAGCAAAAAAGGAAAATGAAAAACAAGAATATTTTCTTATTTTTTTATGAGAAAATAAAGAAAGAAAAAAAAGTGACAGAAAAAATAAAACGAAATAAAATGCGTGAAAAGCGTTAGAGCAACTTGACATGATTTGTCATGAATTTCAAATTTTAATTCAATTTGAAAATTGTATTTCGTACGCGAATGTCGTGGCAATCAAATTGCGACACCAGCCAGCATTGAATTCAACCTTCGTTTTACAAAAAAAAAAAAAAAAAAAAAAAAAAATTGAGAAAAATAACAAAAAAAAAAATACTGGAAAATACTTTCCCAAAAGAAAAACTTCAAGTATGTTTTGTGGTGTATGGCGTATGAAATTTTATTTCTCTTCTTTAGTTTTTCTTTCTGTTCTTTTTTTTCGCTTCAATATTAGCATTTAATTTGATTTCTATTTGCCAGCAAAATAAGAAATCACTGGCCGTCTTTTTTTCTTTTTTTGCTTTTCTTGAAATTGTTATTAAATATTTTAAAAATCTAATTTTTTCAAAGTCATTTATACTCGATAAGGTTTCCGTTTTTTCTCTTTTTTTTGTTTTTTTTTTTTTTTGATTAATTTTTTATTCAAAGAAAAATAATAAAAAAAAAGCTGTCTTTTATTTCTTTAGACTTTATTGTGGCTTCTTATGGTTTTTCTTTGTTTTTAACAGTCTTGTTCAAAACATTTAAAGTTACTGTTTCAACATAATTTTCTTTGTTATAACATTAGGGCTTACTTTGGTAATCATAAATTAAAGCATACTTTTAGAGGCAGAATCATGCACAGATTGCATTTTTTGGAAGACAATATACCTCACTCAGAGAAGTGGAGTGTAAGAAGTTAAAGAAGAATCTAAGGAAGTTTGTACAACCTACAGTATAAGTGTAAATGCGCAACAAGCTTATTTGATGGCTTAGATGCATACCAACAGGCAGGAGACCACTTATCCTTGGAGTTGTTTCCTCTCCTTTAAACAACCTAACCTCTCTACATATGTTTAATACAGTAATATTCTACTTTCTTAAGTATTTCCTTGTTACTTCGATACCTAAGACAAGAAAACTCCTAATTAAGGAACTAATGGCCTAGAAATCTTCGAAAGCCAGATGATGGCAAACTTAAGTTAGGTTAAGTGGCGAACCCCTCTGAAGGAAGCACTCCTACTTGGCTAGCTCTTAGACCCCTTGTGATATCGTAATCAATATTTAACTCGGGTATCAAACATTTTCCAGAAGAAAGCAATCTGAGTCCAAAAGAAATCTTCCGTTTCCAGAAATCTTTAGGTTTGAGAGCTCAATCAAAGATATTAGAGAGTGAGAGATCAAAACCAGGATACTGACACCGAAGGTGAAAGGCTGCAGACCTGAGGATACAAAGTTAGCACAATCTAACCAGACTCCCTTAAAAACGGGGCAAGATCCAATATTTCCTAACTTCAAACAATTCTCTCAGGGATATCAAGAATATCTAGAATACGTGCACGTATTCGCTCAAGTGCTGGGAAGCGACGCATCAAGTGACAGACGGGTTCGTCCTCCCCCTTAGAGTCGTAAATTTTGTAGATATCACACGACAGGCTGCCTAAGCGTTGCAGGAAAGACCGTTTAGTAATTATTTAATGAAGAGCTGTTTCGACCTCTAGGGATTTAGACCCGGTTAGCTCAAACTTAATTCCGAACAGGTAGGTACTATGTTCTGCCAAAGAAGTGTTAACCAAACAATGAAATTTTTCCTAATCTCGGGATGACTTAGGGGGATTTTCAGACTGGTATTCGCTCCAGCCTGCATGTGTGTAATGCAGCTTCCAAGCGTGTATTTAGGGAAACCTTAAAATAATTTAAAATTTTGCGAAGGAATAGACTTCCTTTCAGCAGTCTTCTGGCAAGAACTGTAAGAGTAAATAAAATTGCGATTGTTGAAAAAGACTTGACCTTATGAGAGAGAAAGAGAGAGACGTAGTAGAATGACTTTCAAAAAACCACTACTTATCAACCGAAGCGGTATGTATTTGCAACTTTATTTATGCGTTCAATAAAACTTTTAATATCTCGCAAATTATATGTGGATTTCTTTCTACTACACTTTACAAACTACAATTTGTGTTAAAAGAAAAAACTATTATGTTTTTTTGCAATTACAAAAACTAGCAACTAAAAGTATGCAATAAATTTCATTTCTTTTAAAACGCCTTAATATATGCTGTGAAAATTTAATGAAAAATTCTCTTCATAAACAAGTTTGTGGTAAATAATCCATACTTACAGTCTTCTCTACTCCAAAATTAAATAGTTTTTATGATTGTCTCTGTCTATCTGTCTGTCTGTTTAGTACTTGGCAGTAAAAATTAATGGCTTTTTGGCTATTTTGGTTAGATTTTTGTCTAATTTTATGGTCAGAAACAAAGAAATATTTGACCATAAAGTGGTTGGAAAGACCATAATTTTGCCATTTTTTTCTCATGAATTTGTTTATTTGCCATTTTGAGAAGAGATTTTAAAAGATATGCTTAATAAAGATTGCTACAGATTGCTAAAGAAGAAGCAGAAGAAAAAGAAACATTCAAAGAAACATTTTTGACAGTCATTTTAATAATTTTCGAATAGACAAACACAGAAAGAAAAGTATTGTCCATGTGAATATCTACGTTTTTGTAACCCAAACTTAATTAAAATTATGGAGAAGAGTTCTTAAAAGAGTTGTTCTCTTTCATTTTTACATCATTTAAGCCTATCATTTTAAAAAGCTCCTTAAGGTATGCAGTACTATTTCTTTCAGTTTCAATTTTATTGCATCATAAACTCTGTTAGAAAGAGATAGAGAGAGAGAGAGAGAGTCAGAGAGTGGCAGGATTGCTTTATTTCGCATTTTGTTGCATTGTAGTGTGCAGTTGTAATTGTGGTTTGAAATTAACCCAGTCAGGAGGACTTTATTGCTGCAGGACAACCACTCTCTGTGGTAATAAAGCTGAGCATTACGAAATAAAATGTTTTGTAGACGAATGAATTATTTTTCAAAGACTTTATAAGCTTTAAAGTTTCCTTTCAAAGCAAAAAGTTTAAGAAAAAATATGAAAATATTATTCTCCTTGTTTGGTAGGTAGCTGGGTGGAGTGGTGTAGTTGGTTTCAGGTTCGTTTACAGCAAAAGCAAATAATTGTCATCAAAGCTGATTAGAATTTTAAAATTTTAAAGAAAGTTCCTTGACTGTCTAGAACTTCAATAGAGCATTAGGCCTTTATACCTTTCGGAAAAGAATAGACAACAATGAGTAAAGTTCCTCAGTACATTATAGCCAATACAACAACCCAATATATTTTCACAGAGAATGTTACGGCACCGACAACTGGCAACTCTTGTATACTAGAACTTGCTCTACGAACTTAAAAAAAAACAACATATGCCTGAATCAATAACTAAATAAAGAACGTAACAACCTCACTTCTGTCAACTATTGCTTTACAAGGCTAGGCTGATGATTATGTAGAGTATGTAATGGGCCGACATGAGAATACCATATCGAATCGTATGCAACAGCCTTAATCTTAAATCCAATGGACAATTGGTGTATAGGTGGTAGAAAATTTACATTCATGCCACTCAACATCATGCTATTTAGGTTTTATGTTTTAAACTGAAGCATATTGTAAGGGATTTTCAAAAATCTCCTTTTTTGTTGCTTAAAAATTATGCAAAGATTTCTTATTTACAAAATAATTGTCTTAATTTAATGCCACTTTCACACATGCACATATAATCACATACAAAATAAAACTCACTCTCCTTATATTGCCTACTTTTAGGCTTCGAATTACATGTGTGCATTTCTGGTTATTTTCGAAGTCTGTCTAAAACATAGATTTTTACATAAAAATCATAATTTGTTATTGTTTTTTGAAAATTTAATTTATATGACATGAAAAATTTTAAAACCCAGAGTAGAGTTTAAAGAGACAAACATTTTAATTAAAACATTCAAGATTTTCTCCTTTCTGTTTTTATTTTTCATACAAATAATAGCCAAGTTTTAGGGATTTGGCAGTATTTGAAAGGAAAACCACAAGTAATACTCAACTGAAGCATACTTTTTTGAAGTGCTCTGATAAGATGAGGTTATTTCATAGAAAAGATATTAAAATAAAAGGAGAATAAGAAAAGAAAGTTAAAAACATTTCAAATACAGCCGATAAATGCATTTTTAAGGGTATTTCCTTAAGCAATTAATTTTTTTTTACTTAGAGTGGAAGATAGAATTCAAATGAAATTAAAGAATACTTTTAGGTTTTTAAGACGTTTAAAATATTGCAGAAAAAAATGTATATTACTAGACTCATAAGTAATTGTCAACATAAAGCGTGGACTAGTGATTAAAATGAATAAAATTATTAAGGGGCTCCATTTCTCCTTTAAATAATTCAGCCAAAGAAGTCATCTAAATGCCCAGAGAAGATGATGCCAGCAAAAGGCGAGGAAAAGGACTTAATTATCAAAGTCTCGCACCACTCTACACATTCACAGTGGATAGTATTTCTATCCAACAGATGGCAACCTTAGCATTCTAGAACTTGCCACAATATTAATGAAACTGTAAAAAACGAAGGAAACAAGACAGGAAATGTATAAGAAGATGCAGGATAAGCGTTTTGGTAGCCTATGCATGGTAATTTGAGGGAAGGATAGAATAACGACACAATTAGAAGAACAAAATTTGGTTTAAACCTAACCAGAGTCCATCCTAAGCAGCTCATAGCTATTGTAAAGAGCCACTGGTCTAAAGGTACACACTCGCAGAAACTGGGAATACCTAATAATGACTTATGCAAAAGCAGTTACGACGAGAAAGAAAAGGAAAGCACAAAACATTTTCTCAGTCATTAGGCACTGAGGCAAAGGATTTCTGCTCACCAATGTTACTAGTTACTGCGGCTCAGATGTGGCATTTATGATAGAGTAGGGCAAGACAGATCATTTGTCAGCCAAAACAGGTCAAAGACAATGAATTAGAGGACAGTAAATCGTGAAGATTGCTTTAAAAAGACAAGAAAAACTTGCAAAATTTGCAAACAGCAGGAGTCATTTAAAGTCAATGAATCTTTATTGAACAAGTCCAGGCAAAGAGGCATTAAGAGGCAATTTCGAATGCTCGTAAGGCAGCTTGAATACTATGAAAGGATTTTATTTTTTGCCAGGAAATCTATATCTAACCACAAAAGTAAAGACTAGCTGACTGAAATACTCTGAAGCTGTATATCAGAGCCGAATATTGAAGCCCATATCGAACAGCAAGAGAGTTTTTGTTCTTTTCATTGGCGGAAATGACCAGAAAATACTTGACGACTTGCAAATGGTGATCTCAGTCTAACTGAAGGCCACAAAAAGTCTTCAATTTGCGGAAATTCTGTATTTTTATGTTATAAACTGAATGTGTATTTAAATGTGGCTTTAACTTCTTATTTTTGTCAGCCATGTCTTCTAAACTTAAATGCCAAATTTAATGTTTTTTTTTCTGTTTTACTTCTAGAGTTGTTTGCTTCCCTTTCGTATGCTGTAAGCTTACATTTTTTGTTTTCTTCTCTCTCATAAAAAGCCTTCGGGTCATACCGTTCAAACAAAAACAAATGGGGGAAAGAAAGTAGCATTTTTTTCCTTACTTACAGCCTTACAGTCTTAAAGCAAACCGAAGTAAATAAATCTTGTTTAACAATCAATCCTCTAACAATAGCTGCAGGGCCCACTGTGCAACTTTTAATACAACTTTGTTAACATTTGTTAACACACAGCCAAAAAAACAGAACAGAAAGAAAGCATTGAACGGAAAAAGTGAATAAATATGATGGATAAGCAGAAAAAAGGCTACGAGGGAGGGGAGTTAAGTTAATGGAAAATAGAGAGTGTGAGGGAATTTAAACAATTTTTATTTTTTTTTAAATGTTTTCTTGTTTCCTTAAATAATAATAAAACAAAATTTATGTATTTAATTTGTGTACTTTGGTTTGCAAAATGAAAACAAAAAAATTTACTTTAATTTCCGAAATACTAAATAATGAAAGAGAGGAACAGACTTCGAGAGAGAGAGAGAAAAACTAATTTGAATATTTTCAAAAGCCATAAAGAATTTAATCATGAATTTTTGTGGTTGAATTTGGCTTCTGTTTTTTTTTTGTTTTTTTGTTTTATTCTCCAGGTTTATTTGTTAAACAAAATAGATTTTTAATGTTGATTTTTTATTTCTATTTCTATTGTATTTAAATTTAACAATTTTGTTTTTTTATTCATTTATTTATTCATTTTTTTTTTTATTATGATTCTTCAAACATATTTGATTCTAAAGGGTTATCCCTGTTTCGGGTTTCAAAAGTAAAAGTTGACCTTAAAGCCAAAAATCATACATTTACGAGATACAATGTCTCTTGTACGATTCCCTCTGGATTAGGTGCAGAAGTCGATTTCTTTAAGACATTTTCTTGGATATTTCGATTGAATTCTCAACTATAACTTGGCGAATATTACTTTCTGAATGCTCCAACGTTTTAGGATTATCCGCTTAGTAACAAGTCTATAAGGTAGCTCCAACAAAAAATGTCTAACTGAGCCAAATTACCTCCTCTTTATGGAAAATTGCCACGCGGCATTGTCTTTCCGAAATCACTTCATAATCTTCTCTTGAAGGCCAAACCATGTTGATTATATTGTGGCCATAGTGATCCAATCATACAGAATATAAAAAAAAACAATCACAATGACACGATTACGCAACATTCTTTCATTCCCTAAGCAATGGCTCACCCACAATCAGTTCTCGGTTTTCCGAACACCATGCCTGATAATGTTACTTGTTGATAAGATAAGCACAATTGCACAGAAAACCGTAAATTCAACATTTTCGAACAGAAATGATATTTTTGGAAGAGCATACATATATCCCTTGATGCAATTCAAAATTATATCTGTTACACTTTACAGATTCTTTACATTTCTTTATTTTTTTTTTTTTTCTTTTGCAGACAGTTTTTACTGTTTCAAGACATTCTTGGATTGTTCATAAATAGCAAGCTTTTCACTAAATAAATGGTACTTCAAAAGTAAGATATTTAACTGCTGACCACCTTGCCAGACCGGTGGTGGTTTTAAAACCTTTCAGTGGATAACTCGTTATATGTATACAACATTTTTCTCTCTCTCTCATATCTCTCACTCTCTCTTTTTTTTCTCTAATTGTTTATATATTTAATATAGAAATATTCAGATTTAAAAAATAAAAGAAAACAAGAATTTTATTTTTTAATTCCATAAAAACAATCAAAAATAATGCACAAACACAAGATGTATTCGAACATAAAAGTACACAAATAAAGTAAAAATATCACAACAGTGTGGCAAAAAAAAACCATCAAATACGACCATTTGTTGCCCTATGCTCCAAAAAAAAATGGAAACTTTTCTCCCGCACGTTATAGGGAAAATGAAATGAGAAATGAGGTCGCCGTGGTCTAGTAGGTAGTGTGTTGGCTTATTAGACGAAAGGCCCGAGTTCGAATCCCAGGCCAGACATCAAAAACAAAATACAAAAAGTATTTCTTCGGCGACTTCCTCTCAGCAGATTTCTGGCAAAAACTCTGAGAGTAAAAATTGCCATGAAAAAGCTTCTCAAAAAAATCTGTCGTTCGGAGTCGACTTTAAACTGTAGGTCCCGCCACTCAAGTATAAAATTAACGCACACAACATGAGTGGTGTTGAGAAGCTAGGCCGTAATCCTGACTGAAGGGTTGTAATGGCCAATTATGTATGTATGTATGTATGACATGAGAAATGACAACTAATTTGACAAATGTAGCTTCAACAACATGGCCGTTATAAACTGTCAAAGTTCTAGCGAAATTTCAAATTATAAATGACCAACATGTCTGTTGGAACAAATGTCTCAAAAACTATATGCATTTATACATGCGCATATAAAAATTTCCTATGAAGTGGAAAATGTTGTTCTACTACTTGAAATGCTACAGTTTTCTTCACAAGATTTGATTTAGAGGAGCCTATGACTTCTTTTTGTACTTCATTTACTAAAAACGAACGAAAGTCGAATGCTTTTTAGAGCAACAACATTTGATTTATTTGCAACCAAAAAATGCAACATTTTTGCACTCACAAAGGGCAATATCTTTAATAGTTTTTAGAAAAGAACACAAAAACTAAATTTTGAGGGCAAAAAATATTGTGGCCATTGGAATAGAGGGTAGAGTACAGAAAAAAAAGGAAAAAGCAAAACAAAACTATTAATGCCATTAAAAAATATATTCTTCACAAATCCCTAGAGTATGCAATGATTTTTTCATATTTGTTTACACTCATATACGGAGTTGTATTCACCAACAAGAATGCAAATAAATTGAACAATTAAATGATACATATTATTTACTTGGATTACAATAAAAACTATAAAAATAAAACAATATCACACCAAAAAAACCAAAAGAGCAATGCATAAAGGGATGGCAAAAAAAGAAAATAAAAATAAAATAAAAATAAATGCACAGAAAACAATAATAAAAAAATAAAACAAAACAAAACAAATAAAATAAAGAAAAATAAAAACATTTTGTTAAAATAAAATGTTGAGTAAATTAAATAAAATAAAATTAAAGAAAACAAAAACGAAACAACAACAACAATACAAAACAAAACAAATATTCCAAAAATTAAATACAATTTTCACAACAAAGATGAGAGAGAGCCAAAGCGAAGAGAGTAAATTGCATACGTTTTTGCTGGGCAAATTCAATGAACAATTTACAAATAAATATCGCATACTTTTAGGCAACATGCAAAAAGGTTGAAAATAATAAAACTTTCAAATGAATTAAATTTTAAAATAAATAAAAGAAAATAATATTTATAAAAACAGAAAGAGAAACAGAAAACCCAATAAAAAGTTTAAAAAAAACTTAAAAAGGCTTTTTAACGAAAACTAAAAATTACACACAAAAGTTTTCATTTTTATTTCATTTCAATGTTAAATGACCTAAAAGTAGGCTTTTAAATTTTTAATTACAAAATATTCAGTGAAAGTAAACAAATAAAGAAATTTTATAAAGTTTTAACAACCTGTGGCTATTAATTTTGAAACAAAAAAAAAATCTCAATTAGTTTGTGAATTCAAATACGATTAATGGTTTTTCATTTTTAAAATTAAATCACTTTAGTTTTGATAGCATAACTAAAATGGAAAAATTTTACAAAACCTTGAAATTTAATCGTTTGAATCCTAAAAGCAGACTTTTAATTGTTATAAGAGAGTTATCTAGTTGCGAAATTTGTTTAAAAAATTAAGCAAGAAACTGTTAAGCTAGGTCTTGGTTACATATTGAATTCTATAATTGCCAAGCCAATGATTAATGCAGAAAAATACTTTCTAGACACTTAAAAATTATAACCTGAAGTAATTTTAGTTTCACGACCTAAAAGTATGCTTTACATATCCAATTTCTGGCGTATCAATTTCCTGTACTTAATTACGTAGTTGCTCCTCCTAGTAAGGGTTACAGCCTAGCTTCTCGCACGACACACGTTGCGTGTGTTAATTTTATCTACGACTGGTGGGAAACCAACAGTTTAATATCGACTCCAAAAGACAGATTTTTGCGAAACTTTTCATTGCAATTTTATTTTCTCACTCGAGTTTTTATCAGACGACTGCTGACAAAAAGTTGCCGATAAAAATATTTTCCTTCGTTTCTCGCTTTGTTCGAGATGTCTGTGCTGGAACTCCATATCGCATAGTCTTTAAGCTTTAAGAAGCTGGAAGAACTAGAAGAATTCAGAAGCGTTTTCGACAAACAGCGGGACAACTTAAGGATAGACAATGCTAAGTAATCAGCTGATATCGTCCTGTTAATTGGACAGCATTGTGGGACAATATAATACTTTTCTGACATTTCTGGTTACTTCATAACGTCAGATGGGTTCGTTACTTTGGACACAAGCGGGTATTTAAATTCGTCTCTTGCCCGGATTACATAATCCCCCACCCAACTAAAATCAACCGTTTTCTTCATTTTTGAATCCATTGCAGATGTTTTGATTAAATTTTGAAAAGTAATTTTATCCAACGATGGAAAATAAAATCTCTTTCATGAAAAAGGAAATTCCAAAGACCATATGGAGTGTGTAAGGTATGTAGGGGTAATACTTGCATTTGGAAAAATATGAGAGAACTAATTCTAGTTCATTTAATATTTCAAACACACTTTCAGAAGAACATTGAAAGCAATTTTCTTCCATGAATTGGGGTGAAGAATAGAAAAAAATTTTAAATTGAAAAAGAAACTTCATTATCATGCTAATGATGATGACGATGACAATGGTGAACATCATTATTAGCCTTAAAAAAAAAGAAAATGCAAATGAAGAGGAGAAATATTTAAACAATTATCTGCTTAAGTTTTATTTTTCCACCTTCCCATTTACCCCCCTTTCTTTTTGTTATTATTACAATATTATTATAGTTCTTGTTGTTGGTATTGTTTCAACAACACCCTTCAACAACAACAACAACAACAACATTAATAATCCTTTAGTTACAACACATCATAAAACAAAAAAAAAGAAGAAAACTTTACTGAGAAAACAGGAAAACGAAGCACGCACTCCACCTTGATTGGCATCAACAGTTCTTTGGAAAGGTTTACATAGCAAAAAAAAGGGCAACTTATTCTCCTCAATCAACAACAACAATACAATAAAAAAATAAGTAACAATACTTTTAATAGAATTAAAAAAGAAAAGAACGAGATATTTTATAAACGGGGATTATTTTCATTGAATTTTATTTTGTATTCGTTTTCCTTTTTTTTTTTTTTTTCTAGGAAAAAAAAAGGATGGCATGGGGTCTAGCCATAGTTTTGCTTGTAAATCATTTAAAACGATTAACAGTCGGTGAAGAATTTTTATTTAAAAATACAAAAAAAAGGAGAAAAAATGTTGGCCATAAGATTTAATAAAAAAAAAAATCGGCTTAAAAATGTAAATTACGGAATACCGTTGAAGCGCTGGTGGTACAGTGGGTCATAAAAAACAATAATTTTTCTTGGCATTTAAAATTCAATTCGAATTTTTTGGGGGTGTAAAGCTTAGAAAAGATTAGCACTGAGTATTCAAAAAGATGAGTAGAATCGAATCATACTCATAATTTCTAATACTTATACGTATTCATACTTATTTTAATATCATGGAAACCCTCTACTCATATTCAAAGTTCAAAAGTCCTCATCATATTCCTACTAAAACAACACATATGTATGATGTTGTTGATTTCGAATCTCCATAACTCAACAAATGTTTACACGAATCACAAAATAAGCATGATTCGCGTATGAACGCTTACTTACGAGAAGGTTGTGTGTTTGCTCTGCTTGCTGCTCTGTAGTTACTGCTTATGTGTCTCTTTCCTTTTTTTGTAAATGCAACAACAACTAACAGTGTAAATTTTGATGAATGATTCAAGTTCCTCGAATGATAGTTATGAATTTAAATCAGTATGTATGTGAATCAAACATTATTCGAATAGTATGAGTACGATGTCAACGTTGTACGCATACTCATTGCAACCTGTTCTACTTACAAATTAACGTTGTAATGAATATGAATAAATCAGAGTGTAGTTAAATTTTAATATTGTTACGCAAATGGAAACGACCTAATATCGCTTCACAAAAAAACATCGTTTAACATAAACAATAAGCAAAAGCTACAAAAACAAAGACCATGAGTATGAGTATGTGTACACAATACACACGGCAAGGATACACACTAACAAATACATCCAACACGTTCCAAGTAAACCCACAACAACAAGTATGAGAGAAAAAGCTATAGACAAGTAAGCAAACGCAACAACAACAATGAAGTCGCAATAGAACTCCCGAGAAAACTAAAACGCAAACATTCCACATCGAGAATGTTCATCATACTGATTACGTGCGTATATAAAAGGGCAAGACAAGGCAAGCAGTCAGTCAGTAATAATTCAGTCAGCCTTGTGTGAAGTTGCGTGTAAGCAAAAAGTCGTGGTTTGAAGAGTTGTTAGTGTTGGCGCGCACAGAAGTGTAAAATAGAATAGTGAACAAGCAATTATTGTTGTATCGTGAAGCAGTATACGGTGGCAAACAAAAGTAATGTGATAAATAAAGAGTTTAATGGAAACGAAGCACATACATATTTGTTTTTATTTTGGTTTGCGATCAACGAACTCATAATCTAAACGGTTTTAAAAAGATAAAAACGCAACAATATTGTTGACTCACATATATTCAAAATTTCATGAGTGCTTATGAGTAGCGAAAAAACACAAAAAAGCATTGGAAACATACGATATGAATCGGCTGTTATGCACTATCTGTACTCTAGACTGTGGAAGAGGATTGACCCTAAAGTACCCCACCAATGAATATTATGTGAGTGATGGAATCTATAGTTTACTGTCGATACCGAGCGACAGATTTTTTGAGAAACTTTTCATGGCAATTTTTGTTTTAACGCCCAGAGATTTTGTCACAAAACTCTTCTTGAGAGATGCTAAACGTTCTTTATGATAAGGTACATTGAATAATTTCAATATGTGGGCATTAGTGCATTAATGTTGGCGCGCTCTATTTAAGTAACTACGTAGGGTATGCTACTCAAAGGGCTACAGTGTCGGTACAAAGTCTATGTTCTCTCTCAGCAGTCGATTAAGGTAGTGTGTTGGGTTACTAGAAGCTGGTTTAAACCGCAGTTTAGAATACAGAATAAAAATATTTCTTTCAATAACTGCCTCTCTCAGTCGTCTTCTGGCAAAAAGCTCTGAGGATAAGCAAAAACTGCCATGAAAAGCTTCGCGAAGATTTATCGTTCGCCTCTCATGCATAAAAATTAACACACAGAACAATGGCAATGTGAGAAGCTAGGTTGTAATCCTGACTAAAGTAAATAAGTACGTAACTCTGTTACAACTTGGCCGAATATCAGTTTCCGGGAATAAAAACCAAAGAATTCTACCGAGTTGGGTAGACTTAATTGATACTTAAGTACAATAGTTTCTTTTTTATTTCTAATCATTTTAAATATTCTCTGTTGCGTACCACATACATACCATTTTTCCTCTTCTGTATGATACAACGTACCTGTCGTCAAGGCTTAACAAATGTTGTGCCAATAACAACAACAACAATAATACATAATAGAAAAGGGATACCAATTTCTATTGCCATTTCTTCTTACAATTTCTATTTCTTTTTCTATTATTATCTCAAAAAAAAAAATACAATTTAAATAAACATTTTGATTTCCTGTTGGAGATTACAAATGGCCAGCAGAAAGAATACTATTCGAACAGTTTGTGGCAACAACTTGTTAAAAAGTGTGCCTTTTTCTGTTTGTTGTTGTTGTCGTTTTTTTGTGGTAAATTTTAAATCCTCAACTCAAGATAAAAATCCTCATACGGTTTTGATAATAATCTCAACGATAACAACTTAAAATATATTGTGAGTCATAAACTAAACTCAACTCAACTAAACCTTAGAGTGGCTAGCATAGGCAACAGAAGAGGCAGCCTGGTTAAAGAAGCTTTAGGAATAATGGAGAATAAATACTGTGGCCATATCACTTGTGACCAACCATAACAATGTCTGGCACAAGGAAAACTTCTTCATTAGCCTTATCATTTAATGGTAATGGCAGAAAATATTTTATTTTCCAACACTCTAATGCAATCCTCTCTACCGCTCTCATGTTGTCTTTGTATACTCCTATCAATAGACATGTATGTGTATGAGCATGCTTGTTGCCTGTGTGCTGCTTATTATACTTGAGCTACATATTCTTTTTCTTGTTTTTCTTCAGTTTTTTTCTGTTTTGGTTGCCTTGCCAGTAGATATTTGAAATCTTTCTATACACAAAACACTTGCATACTTACAGGCGTTTTATCTTGATTTAAGCATATAAGTAAATGGCTTGGCATATGTGTGTGTTTCACCACAGTCCAGTAAATAGGAAAGTAGCCTGGTCTGGTAGCCTGGATTTTAAAGAAGATTCCAACGAAATGAAACTCATAATGCCAAGGAGAGAAAGAATATTTTTTTTGTTGTTGTTGCTATTGCTAATGTTAATGTTCATGTTCATATTGTTGTTGTTGTTATTGTTGCTTTACTAACTGTAGCACATCATGTGGAATAAGGCATAAACAAGTTGATCTATTGTAACCACAAAATAATACATGTTTTCTGTGGTCAATTCTCTACGAAAAGCTTTAACTCTTTTACTCTCAGAACCTCTTTACACCCTCTGCCTGCCTGCCTGTCTCTCTCTCTCTCTCTCTCTCTCTATCTCTCTCGTACTCTCTTGTCGTTGTGTATTCCTCTTGCTAAACAACAACATAATTTTACCTGTGATTGCATACTTTTAGGTTCATTGTTGATACGTTACAATACGAAACCATAGCCATACTACCATACGCTATGATATGATAAGATGCGATAGAATACTATACGATACGATACGATGCGATATGATTGTGTGCTTTAAACTAATGCTTGGTTTACATGCTAGACATGGATTTACCTTTCAATGTTTGTTGTTATTGTTTTTGTTGTTTTTTTTGTTGTTGTTTACAATTTTCATTTTTTCCCCAGCTTGTTCTTAGCCTGTTATTGTTGTTCTAGTGGTTTTTGCAAATGTTAAAAAAACTGTATTCTTTTTCTGTTTCTCTCTCTTTCTCTCTCTCTCTCTCTGTGTATTTATTTCATTGAAAATTGTGGAAATGTTTAATGGTTTTTAGAATAAAAATGTCTAATGATATCTCGTTTGAAGAAGCAGTATAAGCACTAGCAGAAATACTATTAAAATAACACAAGCAACAACAACAACAACGACAATAAAGTAATACAAGATAAGCAACGTGCAAAAATAAATTGCTAAAGAAATATATGTTTTATAAGTCCATTGAAAAGAGAGTATAAAAATTGCATGCAATTCTTGCAACTAAAATTAGGCAACAGTTTTTTTTTTACTTCTCTTTATAATTGTGGTGGTAAATGTTGTTCTTTCAAGGTACACTCGTGTTCAATTAGTAAAATTTACTTTGAAAATTCAATTTTCTATAAAAAAAAGACAATTTGAAAAGTAATCACAGTGATATTTTCTGTTCTTTTGCCTTTCCTTTATTGCTTGGCTTTGTGTGGCTTTTCTTTTTTGAATTGAGGGAAGTCCTTACCCACTGCTAGATAGATTTGATGTTTCTTGTCCCTGCAAACAAGGCTCTATCGATCGACCATTGACTTTAGATTTATAATGCTTAGCCAACCGCACTATCATCAATATTGGACGTATTGTACTAATCACCCTCTGACCTTATAAACACACTATGCTCAAAGAAATCATGGCAAAATCAAAATCCAATAATGAAATCAATGAATCAATGTCCATGTTTTGCATGAAACATGAATCACTAATTCTAACATGGGGTATACAGGCTAGCACTGCTATGCAAAGCTTTAAGTACATATTAGCTTCTACAGCTAGTCATTGCAAATGTCAGATTAAATTACTCTAAAGAATTCTGAGAAAACAGCGTAATTATACCGTTTATCAAAAGAGGCATTTCAAGACCTCATAGAGTAGAAAGCACACTCACACTGATCGCATACATATATTCAACAAGACAACGAGCAAGCGCAAGAAACGTTACACGATTTTACAATCCTCTACTCCCATTGATGTTGTCGTATTCAAGAGAATATAGAATTTCTACAGCAGGCTTAACGCAGCAGGAGTAAACAATTCCTCGTTAATAGTTTAAATGTCCAAAGCTGTCTGTGATAACACCAGCATTGAATGGCGTAATTGGCCTAATAATAGAAACCGCAGAACTATTGTGTCTTAGAACTGTGTCTTAAGCATGAGAATCTACATATAAGTACTATTACAACAAGGGAAAAGCAACGACAACACAAACTACTGAACTGATACTCATTAAAATCGTGATTTCATTCAATTACCAACCATTAAGCCTTTGATGAAAAGCGATAGTGAGATTACAGCCAGAGATCAGCAACGAATCATTTTTTCGGTATTCATAAGTACTCATGAAATTTTGAAAATAAGTGCGTCAACATTATTGAAATTTAACTATGTACTCTGATTCTATCATACTCATTACAACGTTGATTTGTAAGTAGAACAGGTTGCAATGAGTATGCGTACAAAGTTGACATCAAACTCATACCATTTGAAATATGTTTGATTCATAAGCCTGCTTCATAACTTCGAGTGACTCGAATCACTTATCAAAATTTATAGTCCTAGTTGTTGTTGCATTTACAAAAAAAGAGAACACAGACATAAGCAAAAAAAAGACAGAACAGCAAGTAGAGCAAATACACAACCTTCTAGTGAGTATTTTAGTGTTCGTACGCGATTTATACTTATTTTATAATTCTTGTAAATGTTGAGTCATGGAGAGTTGGAATCCATGATTTAATGTTTGCTGGGTTATGGAACCAATTTTAGAAATATTTGTTCATTTTTTCTTGGTTTTTTTCTGTTTTTTTCTGAAGTAGATTTTGTGTTTATAAATTTATTTATTTTATGAATGTATTTAAAAACATTAATTAACAGCAATTTTGTTGGTTTTTCTCCACATGTCTGGCTCTACGTTTGTCTGTATGTCTGTTGCTCTATCTGTCTGCCTGTCTTGCTGTAGGTTTGTGTTTTTGTAATTTACAAGTTTTTTTTAATTTTTTTTAATTTTTTTTTTACTGTGATAGAAAATCTGTTTGATAAACCACAAATTCGAAATTGTTTGAATGTGTCATTGCATACATTAGGGATGTAATACAGGATAACATACTGACATACACATATGCATGTCCATTCATACACATGCTCATTATAATATACAAAAGGACAAACAATTCAAGTGCACATAAATATGTCGAAATAACAAATAGACAGCCAGACCGACAGGCAGCCAAACAGACAGACACTTCAATTATAGGCCAGAATAGTTTACAAAACAATTAAAAAAAAATCATATTTTAAATCGATTTAAATTTACAAAAAAAAGGAATAAAAACTTAAAAATTAAAATGAATTTTTGGCTAAATCAAATAATTTTCATAAATTTTCTTTTATTTTACTGCTTAATTCGTGTGTAATTTTACAAAAACATGTGCAGAAAATTTAATTACAATAAATATTTCATTAAATATGCATTTAAATACTAGAGGAGTGTATTATTTGCACGAAAATTTAAAATTCAAAATAATTTCAGGATCACAATACCATTGGATACTCTGCCATTACAATGTGTCATTATTTTGACAGTTTTTGTGGCAAGTTTAGAGTATTAAAACCGAAAAAAAAAACAGAATTTTAATTTTACAAAAATGAAATCATAATTTAAATTACAAACAACCAGGGAGAGGAAGAAAAAAATAAAATATTGCCTATTTTAAGGGGCTTTAAATAATGTATTCAATGGAATTTAATAATATTTTGTTTTATTTTCATTTGATTCTCTTTTTTCTAGTTATTAAGTCTGTTTTGTCTGTCTGTCTGTCTGTCTGTCTCACTGTTTTCAAAAGAAATTTCAATGATTGATGTCTTTTGCTGATAACTAACAACCAACAACAGAATTGTATGTCTATAAAGTAATGTTGCCTACTTATAGGAGCTTAAATCCCACTGTTTTGCTTAGCCTTATAAAATTTCTTTGATATAACAAAGCTTTTGTCTCCTTGTCTTGATGTTTGTCTCTCTGTCTCATCATAAATATTCCATAATGTTAATGATCAATAAATATGTATGTGTGCATGTGTGTGTGTGGCATTAATTTAAATAGACAAACAAATGAATTGCCGTTGTTGTAGATTTTAAAAGAATTATGCATGAGTTAATTTTCTGTGTGGCATATTTTAAGGCATTTTAATTAAGCATTTAATTAAAAACAACAACAACAAACACAGTAAACATAAAAGAAATTATTGAAAATTAATTAAATCAGTTGCAACAGATGTAAAACTAGTTAAAGCATAAGACTTGTTAGCCAACAGGGTAAAAAAAATGTGTAGCCAGTGTATTGAAATGGTAAAGCATAAGCGTAAGGAGGCATAAAGTCAGAGGAGATAAATTCTGACTACAAACTAACAGCTAACCTCCTGTTGGCTTTTCTAGTTAAGGCACAAGGCATTGCTATTCTTATTTTTCTTATATTTTATTTCAACTAAGCAGGTAGTTACTCTTCTTTGGCAAGTTCTAGAATTATAGGGTTGCCAATTGATGTTGCCCAGAAAATTTGGAAGCATACGTAATATATGTATACTGAAAAAGGCCTTATAATTGAGCTGCCTTAGTGCCAGATACACTATAGGCTAGAGTTAGTTGCCAGTTTTGAAAACCTCTCTTAGTGGGGTGAAAAGGTAAGGCTTCAGTAATCGGCAAGCTACTGGGGCTCATAAAGCTTGGGAGATTTGTAGATAAATTTTCGAAACCAAGCTGATCCTGCATAGGACGCATAGCCACATCATATCCTATTCCTTAAGTACGGGCAAGATGATAAAAACCACTAAGCGATTAGAAGGCCTTCACTACCTCAAATGCCATACTTTCATGGCAGAAAAAACAATTCACGCAACTAGAAAATTTTCTCTTCAACAATCTACAATTTTTATTGAAGTGTTAAGAGTTACTTCTTCTTCTAAAGAGGGTGGAGAAGAGTATGGGAACAAGGGGTATGCCTTCGTACCGCTCTCTCATAAGAGAGATCATTGACAGGAATATAAGCAACGCCATCATTCTCCCAATGCAACACACGATTTCAAACTTCTCTTGCATCGCATTCTATTGCAAGGTGTTTGGTTGATGTTGTTCGCTGAGTACTGTGTACTGCTTACAACTCTACCTTCAGAAGACTTTAGCAGCATCGTAAGCAATCTTGTCAGTTGGCTAATATACTTCCACAGGATCAAAGATTTTATTTCCATTTATATTTTAAACTTCCTGTGCGTTCGTTTAATAGAAATGACAAGATTAGCAACTTCATTAAGATGTGTGTGTGTGTGTGTGTGTATGTTGAAGAAATGTTCCGTTTTGTTTTTTTTTTGTCTTTGAATAATTGCTTGAAATTATTTTAAATTAAAAACTAAGAACTTTTAAATCCCATCTCTGCTTTTAAAAAACATTTTCAAACTTTAATTCTCGTTTTTATCTCTTTTTTGATTTCAAACCATTTACAGTCATTTGATTATCATGGCTGCTGCTACATCTATGGCAGGGTGGTGCTGTCTTAATAAACTAATTTCCGTATGGGAAATAAACACCCCTTGAAAGTATGCAACACATATGCTAGATTACTTGTGTGCTTAAAAACTTTCTACCATTCTCAATCTCTTTCTCTCTCTCTCACTCACTCTCTATCACTCTCGATTGACTCTCTTTCTCTCTGTCTCTGTTGCAAACAGTTTATCGTTTGGTGTTAAAAAGGTGGAAGGGGTGGGGGGTGACTCTTACTAATAAATTGAAGTCATTGTTTTTCAGCTTCTTTTTTTTTTTGTTTCTCTTCTCTTTTATTTTCAAGAGTGTATTGTTGTTGTTGTTGTTGTTCATCCTTCAAACGTATTTAAATTTAAATCTGATTGTTGTTTATTCATTTGTAAATTCAACACTTTTAACTAATTTTTCTTTTTCAATTTTTGTTTCGTATTTATTTTTGAATTTTTTTCTTTCTTTCATTCATTCTTTCTTTCTTTCTTTCATGCTCTCCTTTAGTCATTTCATAGATTTTAAGCAATTTTTTTTTCAATGTTTCTGTTGTTGTTTCTATTATTTCTGTGTGCACAATTTTATTCAAAAATTTTCTAATCCTGTTCATCATCATCATCATCACTTACGCTTACACTTACTCTTACACTTACTGTTACACTTAAATCCCTATGATGGTCGTCACTGTTTTGCCTTTTCTTGCTGTCCCCCCCCCCCTTCTACTGTATGTTTTTCAAGTTTCTTAAAATGATTTTATGTATGGATTTATACATGTATGTATGTATGTGAGAGAGAGAGAGAGTATGAGAGCGAGTGAGTGTATGGGTTTGTATGATTTTTTTCTCCTTAAAATACTCGAAAACAATTGAAATGATTTCATTTGAATGGAATTGAAATGTAATGAAAGACAACAAGAACAACAACATAAAAAACTAAAAAAAGACACATCGAGAGCAATAATATTGCAACAATGCATAAGAGAGAGGGAGAGAGAGAGCGAAGGGGGGAATCTAAAAATTCATACATTTTTATCACATTAAAAAAATATATGCTGACATACACACACACACATAGAGAGAGAGAGTGTATTACTGATTGCAACTAGATATGTACTCATACACACATACTCACTTACACTCAATAATAATACTTTTAAGAAGGATTGTAAATAAAAGAAAAACCAACAACCAACAACAACAATAACAACATCATATACCAACAAAACTAAAAGCTGAAAAGCAGCTTAAAATTGTTTTTTTTTTTTTGTTTTGTTTTTATCAATACTAAAACACTAAACAACCAAAATACACTCGCATATACACACACACACACTCATACAATTTCAATCACTTACTGTAGAACACAATAGTTTCACTAGGAATGCTTATGTGAAGCGAACGTATGTATGTATATTTGGTGAACACATTCATTGTATGTATGTGAGAGAAGGGTATAATGAAAAGAAGTCCTTGATTTTTTTCCTCTAATAAAAGATCAAAAGTAAAATTCAATATAAATCCCATAAAGATAGGATTCTGATGAAACTTTACCTTTCATTACGTAAGTTTGATTTCTACCCTGATGAAATGAAATGCAACATCATTTTAATAATTCCCTCCCTTGGATTGGCTACAGCATTCGATGCTTTTGAGCTGCATTTCAGCGATAACTTGATAAATTGGTTGGTTTTCAAATATTCAAACATTAGGGGACTATCTGTGGTCAACATAAAAATTGTCCGAGTTCTTTAAATTACATAATCCTGGTGGCCAATTACATACATACATACATTCAAAATTGGTCACAACAACCCTTCTGTCAAAATTACAACCTAGCCTCTCACACCACTTATGTTGTGTGCGTTAATTTTTATACAGGAGTCGCGGAACCTACAGTTTAAAGTCGACTCCGAACGCAGATTTTGAGAAACCTTTTCATGGCAATTTTTATTTTAACACTTAGAGTTAATGACAGAAATCTGCTGAGAGGTAGACGCCTAAGAAATATTTTTTCATATTTGGAATTGAATGCGATATCCAAAGTGGGGTTTGAACCATGGCCTCGTTACTAATAAGCCAACACACTACCAACTAGACTATGGCGACTGGTGGCCAATTAGTGCTACTAAAATGTGAAATTACTCTCTCTCTCTCCCTCTCTCTTTGTTTGGAAATTTTTGATGCAATGAATGCAAAATCATCCTTGTTGTAGGGCCCGTGCCATTGCCATGCCATTGTTTCTTCTTTTTTAACAGCACTCAGTCCAATTCATAATCAATCAATTGTAGGTCAAAATACTTAACTTATCTAACAGTAATCGTGCTCTAAAATGACGTTAATAGTTCTTTCGGTTTCATTTACGAAAATAATATTCCTCAGTGTACATCTTCAGACAATAAATCGTATAAAATTATTAGAATTTTGGAATCCAAAGCCTTTTCCACTGCCTTTTCTGGGTTCCCCGAACCCTATATACATATACGATCATTTTTTTTCAGTGATGAAAAACCTTTGAAAAACTTAGCATTGAATGCTTGTGTCTCTTGAAATCGTTATCAGCACAGCTTCGGCCTTGTAAATGGCCCGCCAAATTTAAATATTGTGTGAGTTGAAGTCGTCGTGGTCTAGTAGGTAGTGCGTTGGCTTATAAGACGAGGGGGGGGGGGGTTTCGTACGCCAGATCAGACATCTTCAAGTAAACGAAATAAGAAGAAACATATTTCTTTTTCGTCCAAAACTCCGGGGGGTAAATAAAACTGCCATGAAAAGCTTCTACAAAAACTGTCGTTTGGAGTCGACATTAAACTGCAGGTCTCGCCTCTAATGGATAAAATAACCCCACATAATATGGATGGTGTAAGAAGCTTAGTTGTACTTCTGATTAAAGGCTTGTGATAACAAACTGACTAAGTAAAGTGAAGACAACACCGTATTGAAGAAAATGGGGTTCGATTACTATCTATTCATTACTATTACTATCTATCTATTACTATAAATTCAACAATACACCCCTAGAACGAAATATATAGGAAGATAGGATGGGGTTTTGAACTTTAGATAGTCAGTTCAATATCGCTTTTTGGCTTAAGTTGGTATTTTGTTTTGTATACAGTTTCATATGGACGGGTGACAGAACTTGACAAAATAGTTCGCTATTCGCTCTCGAGTTTAATGTCGAATATTGGAGAATCGAGAGATCAAGAGTTATGGACTCCGTCGGACAGAACAACGTAGGTAGATATCCATGAGAAGGATATTCCGGCGATAAATATTTTCGATAGGCATCCATGATATTGACCACTGGTCAGGCGGACATTTCAACAAGACGACAGTGTAGTACAGAGACAACTAAACTGAAATGAAAGTAACTTATGAATGTAAAGCTGAGGACGGCCTCTTGTCTTAATACTTAATCGATGGATCTAAGAGGAGCTCGCAGTCGGACACTAAAGTGCCACACCAAGGAAGTTATAAGTATTCGTAAATAAGTCTCTGAGGGGAATCCTAAAAACACTTTTGTTGCCGACTGATAAGAAAACGTGGATGGAATGGTGACAAAAGCCAGGCACTTGGCTTAAAATGTAAAAGCTAATCATGGATTTCTTTTCACCAGACCCTTTTATAAGATAAATAGTAAAAAGCATGGGAAGAGATATACATTTTTGAAATAAAAAATAAACAAAACAACAGCGTAGCGAGAAAACAGACACAGAAACTAAAACGAAACGAATTATTTTATGGTACGAGAGAGTAGATTTTTGTATTGTTTTCGAAATAAAATTCTAAAGAAAAATAAAATAAAACAAAATAAAAACAACTAGAAGAATAACATGTGGAAGAGGAAAAATAAAATAAAATTAAATAAAAAAATAAAAAATGAAAAAGAAAAAGAAAAATTGACACAAAAGTGCAGTTGGGTTACACTCACATTTGATTTAAAGGAAAAACCCCGTCTCTCTGCCGCTCTCTCTCTCTCGTAGTATGTATATATGCTCTCTTAAACAGCAACGAACGTGTGCATAACGAAATAAAAACACATTAACAATAAAACAGTAACAACACAAACAACAATAACATGAAGAAGAAAGAAACCAACAACAATTGAATTTTTTTTTCTGGCAAAACAGTTACAAAAATTTCTCAAAAACACCTTTTTCCGTTGCTATATACACTTTATGGTTATGATGCCACCTTTTCTCTCCCTCTTTCTGTATCTCCCACTCTCTCTCTCTCTCTCTCTTTCTTCAGGCAAACAAACAAATGCTCTTCATTTTTTAATTTCTTACACTCTCTCCCTTCCTCTCTCTAACTCCCTCTAACTCCCTGTGTCACTTTGGCTTTCTTTTTCCTACTGCAACTTCTTTTGTTTCAACTCTAACTGCTTCTGTGTGTATGTATATGTGTGTGTGTGTTTTTATATCTCTTTGCATGTATGTATATGTATCATATTGTATATCAAAAGAAAAATGTGTGTTTGATAGTGTGTGTGTGTGTAAATATTATATCATGCATGCTAGTGTATGTGTGTGTATGTTTGTGTTCCTTTAACGATGTTTATTTCTCTCGTCGTAGTTGATGTTGCCATTGTTGTTGTTGTTGTTGTTATTGTTGCTGTTTTTGTTTTTTATATTTAAGCAGCAGACGATAGAAAAATTATTTATTTTAACGTCAGCATCTAAAGATGTATGCTTTGCCTCTCTAAATGTGTATGTTTTGCAAATGTATGTATATGTGTGTGAGTGTGTGTGTGTCCGTTTTGTGTTTATGTGCTTGCATGGCGGTTAGAGAGTTGAAAATAAGGAAATAAAAAATAAACAACAACAAGAAGAAATATAACAAAACAACACAAATAATCGTGTGTTTTCCTTTGCAATCAAGGCGATTGTATATGCGCCCTACTGTACTCCTGCTGCTCCACGTGTTCAGTTGCCTCAATTTGTTTCCTTAAAAGGATTTTGGTAGAATTAGCCGAACGTTTGCAAACGTAATGCAACGTATGTACGTGCGATTTAAGAATATGAAAAATAATAAGAGCCGAACTGTAACGAACTGTAATGTAAATTCGGTAAGCATACTGAGCCTGATCCTTGGGAGTTTAAGCAGACTAGAAGCGTGACTTCTATCCAGCTTTGGCAAGATTTTCTTCATAGTTTTGACCGTGTCCGTAGCCTCACATCTATTGTTGATGGAGTCGACGATCGCATTGTCAAGTATAAGCTTTCAGGTTTTCAGAGGGATTCCCAAAAAACATGGAGTGACACTGTGTTCTTGAGTTTAAACTACGACTGCGAATGACAGATGATTTGATTACATGACTATTTTAGTTTTGAGCTCCGAATTTTTACCAGAAAACTGCTGCTGAGAAGAAACCGCTAAAAGAAATATTATATTTCGAGGTTTTATTCCAGATTTTTTAGCCAAGTGTTGAACCACGGCCTCACGTCTAATAAGCCAACACACTCCCTACTAGACTAAGGCGATTTCCATCACGTAGTCGTATGTATTCTAAAGGGTTTAAAATCTTTAACTGTGACGAGATGGTTTACCTCCCCCGAAGACAATCTTTTAAGGTATTCAGTTTGATAAGACATGCTCTGAAGATTTTCAAAATAGTGACTGTCGTGTGCTTATACTTCTTTCGAATGTAAAGGAGAATGCTAGCAAGAGCTTGATTTCGATAAGGATTTTCTCATCGTAACAAAAATTACGTTCGACTTTCGTTATTAAAATTTGAAAAATTCAACAAAACAAATCCCACAGTGTATTAAATTGTAAATGATGATGACACATTGGCGTTTTGCTTACTGGCGTTATAAATTTTCTCTCTATATGTGTTCCTTCCTTCCTAAGCTTCCTTTCGTTTCGTGGATGCATTTGTTCACACATGATTTGAATGTTTATGCCCATATACTATGGAGATCATGTCATTTTGCTAACTCATTAAGATATCTGCTACAACTGTACGCCGTCTTGAAGCTCATTACGTTGTAGTTAAGTGCTTTAACGGCTGCCTGGCTGTCGGAAAGTGTACCCTTTCAGGGATATTTGCGTCACGTATAATCTTCGCCTCAATTATCTTTCACCTCCAGAAGCAAACTCCATAAACAAGATTTGGATCGAATGCATTCGAAAAAAATTCAATGAACGAAGAACCTATGAGGACAAAGCGTTACTGAATCGGCCGGCCTCTTCAATTCAAGTTCCCTTTTTAGCTCATTATAGCTTTGCATGGCTAAATAGAAATGACAAGTGATTCCCAGGATATGACAACATTGTGTTATGTTATCTGTTCCCCTATAGTAGAGTATTTCTTGATATAAAAGGAAACAAAAAAACGAAGAAATTTATTAAAAACCAAAAAAAATGGAAGAAAAAAAATGAAGAAAAACTAACAACACAAAGATAATGGAAAAATGTGGCTTCACTTCGACTATTTGTTGTTGGCTGTTGTTGTTGTTGGTGTTGTTTTCCATACTTTTTGCTTACGAGGTTATAAATTTATAGAGAGATGGGCAAAAATATACCAAAAAAAAAACCGATGATAAAGCAACAAAAAAAAACAAACAAAACAAATCATGAAAACTATGGAAAAAATACAAAAAAAAATAATAAAAATGAAAAAGAAAATTTGCTAGAAAATATAGAAAAACAAAAACAAAAGGAAGTAGAGAAATTGACACACATACACAGAAACAAACAAACAAACAAATAAGGAAATAAGGAAACAAGGAGACAAGGCAACCAACAAACTATAAATCTTAAAGTAAATCTTACAACAAATAAATATAAAACAAACGCAACAACAACAATAAAAAAAAATACAAAATCTATTACAAAATAAAAACAAAAAGAAAAAGAAACATGATAAAATATTGGGTACAATATCAGCAGCAACTAAAACAACAGCACCACCAGCAACACCAATGAGAAGAAGAACAAGAGGAAGGAACAAATTTTTAAAATCAAAAAAAAACTGAAGCAAAAACCCCAACAAGAATTTGTTGGGAAAATATGAATAAATTTTTTGAATTGAAAAACGGAAATGAACACACGTTGTTAGTTTTCTTTTTTTCCCCATCTTCTTGTACTGCAATTTTCTTTGGCAAATAAAATCATAAAAATGCAGCTGCTGTTGCTGCTGGTGTTGCGGCTGTTGATTATTTGTAGGATGAGACCGTTTGTCATAAACATTCAAATCATGTGTGAGCAAATGCATCCATGAAACGAAAGGAAGCTTAGGAAGGAAGGAACACACACACAGAGAGAAAATTTATAACGCCAGTAAGCAAAGCACCAATGTGTCATCATCATGTACAATTTAATATACTGTGGGATTTGTTTTGTTAAATTTTTCAAATTTTTAATAATAAAAGTCGAACGCAATTTTTCTTACGATAAGAAAAGTCTTGTCTAAGTCAAGCTGTTGCTAGCACTCTCCTTCAGATTCGAAAGAAGTATAAGCACACGACAGTCACTATTTTGACAATCTCCACAGCATGTCTTATCAAACTGAACAGCTTAAAAGATTGCCCTCGGAGGAGGTAAACCATCTCGCCACAATTAAGGATTTTAAACTCATCGGACTACTACACACGCCTACTTGAAGGAAGTGACAGTAGTCTACTAGGTAGTATATTGGCTAATTAGACGTAAGGTGGTTCAACACTTGGCTAAGACACCTCGAACAAAAAGAAATTGAAGTTGAAATTTTTCTCAAGAAGTCTGTCGTAAGGAACCGTCATTTAAACCATAGGTGCCGCCACTCATAGATGAAATTAACACACACAACATGGGTGGTTTGAGAATTATGGTTCTAATCCTGACTAAAGTGTTGTAATGACCAATTAAGTAAGTATTTCAGCCTGCAGGCAATGCTCGGAGATCAAAAATCAAATTGTCTTGCAATTTCTCTTAATAAGTCTGTCGTTCGGAACCGTCACTTAAACCATAGGTACCGCCACTCATAGATGAAATTAACACAAAACATGGGTGGTTTGATAATTATGGTTGTGCTCCTGACTAAAGGTTGTAATCCTGACTTATTATTATATTTTTCGAAAGCGGTGGGCTTAGTTAGATCCATAAGGATATCGAAAGACTGTAGCATCTGCCAGGCAGCAGTGTTGATAATTCAGATTGCGGTGATAATTATCAAAGATAGCAATAACTACGCCGCTTGCAAGGCACTAAGTATCGAGGTAATGAACTGAGTGTATGAAACTGTCGCAAATATTTCAACGAAATAGTGGAATGGCATGACATTCATATTATATGTGTATTAGGATATGTGTATTTGGACACGATATCCCGGGTAGATGTAGAGCGGATAAACTAGCCTAATATGACGCAATCATAAAACTCTCCGATCGATTGTCTGTATTTGAAACACCTTTAAAGATCTGCGGGATCATTAATGACAATGCAGTTACGGATTCCATCAACGCCGTAGGAGCGCCTTCGTATACGACCTAGATAGAGGGCTCACGGAAAGTTTGCTTAAACTCCAAATCAATGGCATCATTACTGGGTATTGCATTATGGGCATTGGTCTTAGCAACTTCTGCAGGAGCGATATAGATGAGGAAGAGTAGGAAATCGCTCTTCAGCTTTTGGGCACATGACCAGCACTATGTCGGTGGGAAAAAAGCCCACCAACAAAGATATCTTAAACGAACAAATGTTTCAAATGTTTCAGAGATTGAGGGAAAATATAAAACACTGGCATTACAAGAGGCCTTATGCGGCCTAAGTGTATCTATCCAATTTCATTGGGAAGACGGTGTCCCCTACCTACCCAAGAGTTGAATTGCTGGACACATATATTATATTCGAATGAGAGTATGTTCTAGTCAAAGGAATTGTTTGAAACAAATGCATTAGGAGCCTAACAGTGTACCAATAAAACCATTTTATGCAAAGACCACCTGTAGTACTTCATTTCCATGCAGTTGGTAAATGTTTTAACGATTTTACATTGAAAATTATGCTCTAATGAGCTGCATATACATACATACGAGTACTTGTTTTGCAAAAAAAGGTGCAGACATTTTCAAAACAAAGTTTAAAGGTCGTTGGTAAGTATTTTAAACAAATTAAATATTATATTCACTCTTAAGCTTAAACGATATTTTAAAATTATTATTTTACATGCTTTTGCGGCATATAGTAATGGCATTAGAAATTATATTTGGTATAAAAGACAAATTTTTTATAAGAATTCTTTACTTATTTCTCTAAATTTTATATTACCTTGATTTAGTAGAATTTAAAAACTGCACTTCTTGTGATGCAAATTGTTTAAGTTTCCTTTTAGACTTCCATGCTGTTAAGAAATTTAATAAATTTCTTTCGGTTGGTTTTGTTTTTTCAACACTTTCTATTAAATTTTTCCCAGAAAACACTTTCAATGACTTTTATGTTGCACTGGTTTATTTATTTATTTAATTTTTTTTCTCTTTTTAATTAATATTTAATCTTTATTATATTTTTCGTATTTATTTTTAATTAAACGCTTTGCTTTTCAATGTATTTCATTTCTTAAAAAAAGAAAACAGAATATCATACGCCTTATGCAGCATAACAAAAGTTTCTTTATAAGAACCCCTTGAAATATGCTATAAAAACACATTAAAGTGTATATAAAATACACACACATTTCTTCTTTGACTATATGTGTGTACATGTGTAAGAGATTTCTATGCCTTTATTTGAAACAAATTAAACACATGCTCTCTGTATGTTGGAAAAAAAACAAGAACGCAGTGACTCTTATTAAATCACTCAAATAAAGCAATACAATCTCTGTTTGCCTTGTAAACAAATGACTGGCATTCAAAGAAAACTAAAAAAAAAAAAATAGAAACCAGTACACAAACCCATATACACATACACACACGTAATGTATTAATAAATATCCTTTACAAAAGTGCGAACAATAGAAATCGAATTGATAAAAGCAACTCAACCACACACACACTCACACACACATACAAACTCTACTTTTAGTTGTTATAATAGAGACAGTGATAACAGTTATCATCTACAAAGAGCGGGAGAGCCAGAGAGCAAAACACTTAGTACTCCCCACACAACACATGACATCACATATCAAAGACTATCAATAAGAGCCTGCAATGGCTTGTTTGTATGTTTATATCAACGTGTTCTATACAATATACATACATACATAAGTGTGTAAGAGCATTAAAGCTTTTAATATTCGTTGCTGTTGTTGTTTTTGTTTTGTACTACAGTTTAATAATGAAATCAAGCATGTAAATACATACACACAAAGAGTCAACATTAAGCCCAGAAACATCAACATTAACACTCTTATACATGTATACACACACATACACACAAAATCAGTGAGTCACTCAGTCAGCAGGATCAATGTTACCAGCAACAATGTCACTAACGCGCCTTATCAGGGACAAACAAAACCCAACACAACACAACACACCACACGGCGTACATGGCATATGACATACAAGATGTTTATAAGAACAATGAATATAACGGTGCATGAAAACATGAATAAAAAAACTGTAATTAAAGGTGGTAAACAAAGCAAAAGGAAAACAAACCAAAAAACAAAAACAAAAGTGATGACAAAAATTTTTGTGTTTTGTTTTTTTCGCTGGCTGCTGTTGTTGTTGTTGTTGTTATTGTTCTATTATTCTGCATTTTCTTTTGTCATGAATTTTTGTGATGGCCAAAGAAACACAAAAAAAAACCGAAAAAAAGCAAAACTAGAACACGAACATATTTTTGCTGATTATTTACTTACAAGCAAACAAACAAAAATTATACCATAAAAATAACAACAAAACCTAAGGCTAAATAGCAAAAAGCAAAAAAAAACCGTTTTTCCTGTTTTTATTTTTCATTACTTTTCATCTTTTCATTACCTTTTTAAATTGTGTGCTTTAAATCTGTTGTTTTTTCTTTCTTCTTCATAAAATCACAACAACAATTCATTTACACGCACCCATAAACACTCTCTTTCACACACACACACACACATACACATACATCAAAACGCTGGTTCCTATAAATCCCTTATATAAGTTGTAGTTGTCGTTGTTTTATTTTTTAATTAAATGCGAGACAAGCATACTGTCGGTATTTTTGGCCGAAAAAAAAAATCAAAACGAAATACGAATTTCAATTGAAAAATACGTTAAAATCGTTTACAACGCGCTACGACAACCGTTGGCAAAGACAGCCTCTCAATAACTGATGCTAGAAAATTCAATGAGTAATGAAAATACACAGGCACAGACAGCATCACTATAACAGCACACAGCCAAACCTTACAGCATCTAAGCATTCATTACACACAAAAAACACACACAACAAACAACACAGCCACAGCTACAGCTACTACAGTTTAACAGTCGAACTACAGAGAACAACAACTTCTCTAAACAAAACCGAAGAAAAAAAATAAAAAAAATCCAAGAGAGAGTCAAATAACAGGAAAGGAAAAACAACATCAACTAAATGTTGATAGTGTATGTGTTGATAGTGTAAAACGCTAGTACTACTACTACTGCTAACGACAACAATAATAAACGATTCTAGCAACAACAACAACAAGACAATTATTTCCCTCTACTAATACTATTTACTGTTGGTTGTACTAACAGTAGTAGCAGTACCCATACAGCATCACAACAATAACTAACCATACATACATACACGTATGAAATGAGAATAACAGCATTTATACGACCATAATGGCGAACACTAAAGGAAAAGTACTTTTATTAGGGATTTTAAAAGTACTTGTTCTTCTTCAGCACCTCTTAACAACGAACTTTTGTAAAGTTTTAAGGAAATATTGTTTTTGTATTGATTTCGTTGTACATACATACATACATACATAATATGACCATTACAACCCTTCAGTCAGGAATACGGCCTAGCTTCTCAACACCACTCATGTTGTGTGCGTTAATTTTATACATGAGTGGCGGGACCTACAGTTTAAAGTCGACTCCGAAGAACAGATTTTTTGAGAAGCTTTTTCATGGCAATTTTTACTCTCCGAGTTTTTGCCAGAAATCTGCTGAGAGGAAGTTGCCGAAGACTTCGAAGATACCATCGAAAAAATTTATTTGTTTGAAAACCTATTGATGACATTATGTGTGGAATATAACCTCTTTTAAATGTGAGGAGCGCATTCGATATGTCAAAACTTCTATGGGACGCGCATATATCATGTTGAATTTCATCGATGGCATAGGTCATGTTGGCCCCGAGGACCGCTGTAGTTTACGGCTTAAGGAAATTCCATAAGAAAAAGTCTAACGGCCTCATATCTCTAGATTTCGGTTATCAGTTTACATCACGTCCATGTGAGATGACTCACCTTTCAACTCACTGTTACAGAATATTCAAATGTGGCATGAGCTGTCATTTTATCATGTCATATCACCATTAGTGATCATGTTATTCAATTCAGGCCGTAAAAGGTCGATAATCATCAGCACTAAGTGCTCGCCGTTGTCGGTGATGGTCTGGCCAACAACGTTCTCAACAAAAAGTATAGACAGATGGGAGTTTTTTAGAACGCAATTGAACGCTCTTGGATTTCATATAAATTGGTGTCTCCTTAAATTTTAAAAGTTTTTTTCCTCACGTACTCATTCGTTCAGAAATGGGCCTCCAAATATGAGCTCCAGAGCCCATTTATCAGCAAAGACTCGTCGTTGTTTGTGGTCCTCCATGGTGATTTGGCAAAACAGACTGAATAAATGACAACTAATTGGACAGATTTGGCCTCAACAAGATGGCTGTTATCAATTGTCTGAAGTGGGAAGTCCCTATTGAAAGACCAGATACAATTTCGTAACATTACCGTCATATTTTCCTTTTTTAATACGGGAATTTAGAGAGTGGAAACCGGAGTTAAAATTTTGCAAAGCCAAGTTTGAGGCCTAGAAAGGCAATTGTAAGTGATTAGTTCATTATAAGCTTCTACATCCTGGTCAAAAATATTAACTTTGAAGTCTATTGCCAACAATCAATGACATGCAAACAAGCAATATCGTATATTAAATTATACTAAGTCGTATATCGTATATCGATTACTAAATGTTTTTGGTGATATGTATCGATTTTCTGTAAACAAAACTTCATAGAGACCAGTTGTTGTTATCGATACTGCATATAAAATTGTTACATAATTTGTACCACAGCGTACTTATGTTTTAGAATTTAAAATTTCTTTATAAAAGAAAAAAAAGTACTTTTCTCTCACGGAAATCAATAGTACTCTACCAACTATACTAATAATTCAACACATGTATGTATTTCCCGTTTCCTGTACTCCCTTGCAGATGCTGTTATTCTTATTTTAATGTGTGTGTGTGTATCTCTCTCTATTTCTGTTAAGAAAAACACGAACTTTTCGTAACGAAGTTTTTTAAAACTGTTTCTGCTTTAACTGGGATGCTGGCTGTGTATACGATTTTGTTTTTGTATTTGTTTTTTGGTTACTGTTGACTCTCAACATCATCGGTTGTGCGTAAATCGTACGTATTACGATGAATAGATAAATGAAAACGAGAGCACAAGGATTTTGTTTCAGTGTATGGGTGTTATTACTTATGTTCATAGCACTGTACTATACAGAGAGTTTTTAAAGTTAACATAGGGAGAGAGAGAGAGCAAGAGAGAGTATAGTTAATAAGGATAACAATAAAGTAAACATTGAGAGAGAGAGAGTGTGAGAGAAAAGTTTATAAAGAGAGTTTTAATATTAAAAAGAAGAGTTTCAATGTCTATTGTTTGGTTACTTCGGTTGCAACAGAAAACATTGATAATGACTTTCGTTTCAACTAAGCATACATACATACATACATATATACTGTTTGTAATTGGAATTGTTGTTGCTGTTTAAGCAAAGGTTGTTGATTTTGTTTTTCGTTTCTGTTTTCTGTTCTTGTGGCACATCATGCAGCAGAAGAACGTTTAAATGCAAAACGGAAGTTTAAGCATCCGTTACAATACCAAAACAACAACAACAACAACAATAAGAAGAGTGTGAAAATAAAAATAATAATACAAGTAATCTCTGTAAAAATACGCTCTTTTTCCATTGTTCTCATATACATCACACATACACACACACAAACATATTCGTGTGTTATTTTTGTGTAAAGTAGTGTATGAAGTTCAATTATTTTTTTTTTTTTGTGTTTTTTGTTTGTTTGTATGCGTAATTATAACATTTACCAGACAGTTAATAAACTGTTATAAAAAGTAAGGGTAGACGAACAGTTGCGGTCATTGTTTGTTTTACTAAAAGCGCAACGTTGTGTAGAGGGATAGTTGCCCTACTTAATTAACGTTTTCAATATTTATAAATGGCAAAGGCAAAGTTAATGGATTTTGTTGGAAAAAAATAAAGAACAAGAGAGGTTCTACCTATGGAAAGAATAAGAAAAAGTTGTTGTATTATTTTATGAAATTAACAGGTGCTTAAATTGATTAAATTTGCCAGCGAAATTTTAATTTGTATTATGCTTGGGTACTTGCTAAGCTCTCTGGATGGCAAAACTACAGTTTTTAATACTCCTTTTAATTCTTCTGATGTATCATATGTCGCTAAGGCTACGATACGTCTTCTGCCCATTGTCCTTGCTAGCTAAGAAGGTTATTGGTCTATTACAGCAAGTTCTAGAATGATAGGGATGCCAACTGCTGTTGACTAAAAAAATGCCTCCTGTGAAAGACGATACGAAACCGCTCTTTAAGAGCTTTATTTACCCGAAAGGTGGCAGTGCCGGCAGCTGCCATTTCTATAATGTCTATTGTTGATATTATTCGCTCTTGAATGTTAGGATTTAAAACCCTTCGGTTTTAAAATGCTGAAAAGTCGGTACCGGGTTTTGAGTAATTTTTCATGGCACAATTTTATTTACTCCCAGCATTTGTGGCAGAAGACTGCTGAAGGAAGTTGCCGAAAGAAATATTTGTTTTTATTCGTATTTTGTTTTGTTCCAAATGTCTAAACTGGGGTTGGAACCATGCTCTCGTATTTAATAAGCCGACACTCTTCCTACTAGACTAAAACGACTTCATTGTTATTTTCGAGTCACCCGAAGTAAGAAAAATTGTATATCTAGACCAGTTCAACAGCTGAATCATTGGAAATTGTATAGCAAACGAGTTTGAAGTCTTACTTTTGTCTTCCAACGAAGTAAAGTTTAAAGTATTGTCCTTCAAAAACGTCATAGTGTTGCCATATGCAATTAATGTTACCAACGTTTCTCAAAAAACCAATTTAAATGAAATAAAAAATTTGTGTAACAACAAAAAATTGCTGCACTGTGTAATTATTAATTTCATTCATGTATGTTTAATTTTAATTTTCTTAGACATGGCAACCCAGTTATTTAAATCAAAGTTTTTGCTTTGATTTCAAGCATTTCATTCCCTAGAACAGTTACATTAAATAACTCTTAAACAAATTTTTGTTGTTATTTTACTTTGTTACTCTTAATCTTGCTCCCATTGAATTTCATTAATTTCTCTTGTAAAGTTTCTCTTAAATTCAGATGTTTTGTGCACACAAAAAAAAAACAAAGAATTTTTCAAAGAGTATTGCATTGCATTGCGTTGTATTGTGTTGTATTGTATGGAATGAAGGATTATTTTGTGGTTGTATTTGTTTGTTTTGCTTTATTATGTTTCAATTGTTGTTGTTGTTGTTTAATGCAATTGTACGTTTCAAATATGATACTTGTACTTGGGAACTCATTTTTAGCTCTCACAAGGCACTTGAAAATGTAATAAAACAAAAACAAACTTTCGTTCATTTTATGCTCTTCTATACACTTTGTATTTGTATTTGTATTTGCACGAGTACGAGTAGGTAGGTACGAGTATTTATTTTATTTGTTTATGATTTTCTCTTGTCTTGTGTGTTTGCATTTTTGTTTTAAGTGTTGGTGTTGGTTGTTGGTGTTTGTATTTGTATTTGTTTTACCAGAAACATTGCCGAAAATGTCTGCAGTTCGTTCATTTCTTCTTTCGTTCGCTGCTAGTTATGCACAAATTGTGGTGTTGTTGCTGTTGTTGTTGTTGCTATTACTGTCTACTTAAGAAAGCAGCTGTAGTAGTCGGCAATGGCAATACAAAACGATGGAGATGATACTCTTAAAAGTTTTTGTTATTTAAACAAATGCAACAACAATAAATAATAAAATGCTGTTCGTCAACAAATACGAAAGTTATGTTAGTATATACACATACACACACACACACACACACTTATAAGCAAACATTTTCATTAAGAATTTAAAATTGAATTGTTTTTAAGAAAATACACCACGCAACACCAGACAACAATTGTGTTGTTTACATATGTATGTACATTGTAAGTAATTAAAATTATAAAAATGAGTAACACAGAGAGAGAGAGAGAGAGAGTGAGAGAGAGAGAAAGTAAATACTTGTGTTTTTGTTTTTATTTTAACTTATTGAGTAATAACGAGAGTAAACAAGAATGCGAAAGGAAATGTGTTTCTTTGTGTGTGTTTTCTTATGATCAATACAACTTTATTAACGTAGAGAGAGTAATAGTGCATGCATGCTAAATAGTGCAAGTGCATGCCTGACTATGCACTACATACATATGTTTACACAAGCATAATACGTTACAAATCAGTTTAAAGTACTTGAGTTGTGCATAAACTTCTTATTATGTCAGTGGTTTACGTGGCATGTGTCACAAGTTTAAGGCTTATGTGTTATATCGGATCATTTTTTAGCTATTATCTTTTTGGCAACACTGGTTTAAACAGCTCACGCACGTTTCGTGTTTTGTTTCACTGTCAAACATCTTCAGTTTGGTCTATAATTTAACCATGAATCGTCTTACAAACGAACAACGCTTGCAAATCATTGAATTTTATTATCAAAATGCGTGCTCTGTTAAGAAAGTTCATTGCGCGCTTCTTCCATTTTATGGTCAGTGTAATCGACCCACTGAAGCGGCTATTCGGGATACGTAAATAAGCAGAATTGTCGATTTTGGAGCGAAGATCAGCCAGAAGCATTGCAAAAGCTACCAATGCAGCCAGAAAAAGTCACAGTTTGGTGCGATTTATGGGCTGGTGGCATCATTGGGCCATACTTCTTCAAAGATGCTGCGAATCGTAACGTAACTGTGAATGGTGAGCGCTACCGTGAGATGATATCCAACTTTTTTTTGCCCAAAATGCATGAGCTTGACTTGCATGAGATGTAGTTTCAACAAGACGGTGCCACGTGCCACACAGCATGCGTAAGAATGGACTTATTGAGAGGCGAGTTTGGTGAACATTTTATTTCACGTTCGGGACCGGTCAATTTAACGCCTTTAGACTATTTTTTGTGGGACTATGTTAAAGCTCATGTCTATACAGACAAGCCCGTTTCAATTGACGCATTGGAAGACAACATTGAAGCATTTATTCGTGAGATACCGGCCGAAATGTTGGAAAGAGTATGCCAAAATTGGACTAAGCGGATGGACCATTTGAGGCGCAGTCGCGGTCAACATTTGCATGAAATAATCTTCAAACATTAAATTATATGGACCGTACTATCGATTCAAATAAAGATTTCATGCATTTTTCTGAATTTTATGTGTTTTTTTTAAATTTTCCTATAGCTCTGAAAAAATCACCCATTATTATAAAAGAATAAATTTTTAAATGAAAATTATTCACAAATATTCAATAGAAGTGTAGAAAAAAGTCTTAATGCATCATGCTACATGTGTAAAAATTTTACGGTTAAGAACAGCAGCCTTAGACCGAGTATGGTAAACTGAATTTACGTCTTGGTTGTTCGACCTTTTCTTGCCTGGGGATGGTAGAATGTATAGAAGACAAGGAGCAATGGAAAAAATCTTTCTAAAGTACAGAGATGTGACTCTGTTGGCATCACACTTTAGGCAACTCTGGATGTCATATTTTACTTACTTTCAGAGGACAAATATGTGAATAAAATGACAGCTAGAAGCCATTTTAGACTAAATGACTTACGTCTAATAGTTACCTAAAGGGTGGACCACTCGGCACTGCTGAAGAAACTAAAGTGGCGGGGTCAAGTAATTTTTACTGTCGACTTGGCCACAAAAGTTCACTTTTGCTGTACACCTAAAGTGATGGTACCTGATGTGAGAATTCTGGATAGGTTCGGGCAAACTTTTGAATGTCTAGACTGTTTTCACTGGAGACGAACACAAGTGCTGTGGTCTCCATTTGTGGAACAATTGTCACGAGTTCATACAGGATTCCGGTGGAATGTACTGTTTCACGGACAGAGGATTTAGGACTTGTTAAGGCCATCGAAAAAGTCGCCGTGGTCTAGTAGGTAGTGTGTTGGTTTATTAGACGTGAGGCCTCGGTTCAAAGTCCAGGTCAGGCATTTCCAACTGAACGAAATATGAAAAAAATATTTCTTCGGCGACTTCCTCTCAGCAGATTTCTGGCAAAATAAAATTGCCATGAAAAGTTTTTCAAAAATCTGTCGTTCCGAGGCGACTTTAAACTGTAGGTTCCGCGACTCTTGTATACAAATTAACGCACACAACATAAGTGGTGTGAGAAACTAGATCGTAATCCTGACTAAAGGGTTGTAATGACCAATTAAAAAGAAGGCCATCGAAAGTATTTTAGTTTGATCAATGCTGTCTCTCTTGATATCGCCAATAACGAATATTTATTATTTTAAATGGTATGAACTCACTTTGATTTGGTTTCGTATAGAAAAGTTGTTCAAATCGAGGCAGATTAGTTCAACTGCTTTGTACGTATGTAGTCATTATGAGATAACAGCGAGTGCCATACCTTCTTTCTGCTGTTAAAGTTCCTTTCACTCAAGTAAGATGTTGGAAGTCTGTAATATATCACTCCTCTTACGTACTGTTTTTTTCTTTATTCTTTTTTAATTTTTTTTTTCTTAACAAAAGAAAAAGCTCTTCCATCTTTTTTCAAGTGTGTGTATGTGTGTGATGTATATTTGTATGTGTATGTGTGTGTGTCTATTTTGTTTTTCGCTACTGTTTGTTTGTTTGTTTGTTAATATTTGTTGAGGTTGATATTGTTGTTGTTGTTGGCCTATAGAAGTTTTCGGATTTTGGTTTTATTCTGCTACTGTTGCTCCTGCTGCTGCTGTTGTTATTCAACAAACCGCTGCTTAAACTTCATACTCATCATTGTTTTTAAGGACAACAATAACAACAACAACAACAATAACATCTGCTTCTTCTTCTTTTTTAGTTTTAAGACACGATAATAATTTCTGCTGCTGTTGTGATAATATTTCGGTGGCGTTACTCTCTTCTTCTTATTGTTGTTGTTTTTGCATTAAGAAAAAAAAACACAAAAACAACGAAAAGTTTTCTGTGGCCAGAAACTGAACTGAAGTGAGCTGAAGTGAGCTGAACTGTACTGAACAGTAAAATATTGTTTTGAATTAATATTGAGCGTGTAACAATAACAACAACAACAACTGTGGTAACGCAGTGTTAGTTGTTTAAAACATACAAAAACATTCAAAACTTACAACAAGATTTTGAGGGATTTTAAGCTGCCTAGGTCTACCGGCAACTGTAAATGCGAAAAAGTGAGAAGTGAGGGGAAAAGCTGCTTTAAGAAGAAAGTATGTTTGCCGCCCAGCACAGGATTTCTAGTTTCTTAAGTAGAGGATTACAAGGAAGCAGCGTATGATTATGAATTCATAATGAAAACTATTCGTAGGCCCTTCTTATGGCACAAACAAAAAAAATAAAACGAAAGGATGGGGGATGAGATTAAAAAAAAGTGTTTTATGATAGCCAGATGTAGGGGGTAATAAAAAGAAATCTATTATTTGTGTTTAAAATTTCAGGTGGGGCAAGTGGAGAATGGAAGAATGATGTGATGCAAGTCGTCAACGACTCTAAACAGATAGTAAGAGATGGCTCGAGACAGAATTAAGCTACGGTTTGAGGAGTATTTTTCAAGTCGTAGCCGTACTACTACCACGATTAAGTGACCAAGCCGCAGCAGGGTTTTTCAAAAAGAAGTAAAGAAGTATCAGTCGTTCAGGCTGCAGTGCAGTCTGATTAATGGAAAGAGAAATTTCTCTGACAGAGATACCGCCATACCCTCGCCATAAATCAGAAGCGCACTGCTGTGGGCTTCCACATCTTATTGGCTGGAATTTGTGAACGAGTGTTTCGTCTTTTGATCAGCACTGTACTTTAATATTTCACCGGAAAAAGAAAGAAAATTAATCCGACTTTCAAGATTTTAAAAATCTTAACTTCCTACTACACCCACAACCTGCTTCACCTGCTTGCGCTTATAAGGTACAAATATTTTACGCAGTGATTTACACACACCGTCCCCCTCTATCCTCTTTTTCCTGCTTCAATGCGAAACAATTAAATCTTAAAGGATCAATTTCCGTTTTCCTTTGCCAAACAATAAACCGCTAACCAGGTTGGCTTAGAATTTCTACACATTAACCACAACAATAGCAGCAGCAACAACAACAACAACAACAGCAGCAGGAGCAACGACAATATCAATAACACGATGAAAAATATTTGCAAATATCTGTGGGGCCCAAAGAAATTTTAGGAGGCCAAATATTCTACAAGAAGTAATACACACTTAGAGAGAGAGGGAGAGAGAGTGAGATAGAGAGAGGGGGAAGGACAAAAAAAGCACGGGCTTTGCTTTTTCTTTTAAGCCACAGCATGAAATTGATACTTTTTGCCAAAGACAAGCAATTCTGAAATCCTTAAAAACAAACAAAAAAAAACTCTCTCACCACCTACACTTCTACTTCAAAAGCCAATAACAAAAACAACAACACGTTGATGATGACATACACTAACCTTTAGACAACTAAACAAACAACAACAACAAACAAACACACACACACACAAACACACATAGTTAGAATACAAAGAACAGAGAGAGTGGGAAAGTGAAGGAGAGGGAAAGTGTGGAGAGTCAAATTTCATGGTTGAAATATTTGTGTGTTTTTGTTTTTGGTTTTGTTGTTGTGAGGATGGAATGTTTTCTCCCTTGAAATGCAAAGTTTTATGCGAAATTATTTGCAACTAATATTAGAGGTTAAAGGGGTCGGAGTCAGAGAGAGAGAGAGAGAGGAAAGATTGGGGCAAGGGGGTGTTTATACCTTTACATGACCATATACGACGACCGACCGCCTAAATTGTTATAAAAAAAAAATTGTTTGTTTTCCCAACAAAATTTTCCAAATGTTTTGTGAAAAGCTGCGGTTATTATGGCCTGCCAAACTGAATACGAACGAAAATATCGATTGTGGCGAATTGGCGAATAAATGTTTTATGCTACGTATGGTTTTAGTTGTTCTTGTAGTTGTTGTCGCACTGGTTTATTTGTTTACATGATGTTGTTGGACTACAGACCAAGAGACAGAGAGAGAGAGAGTGTGTGTGTGTACAAGAGAGGTGTTGAGTGTTCCCAATTTTAATGCAAATTTATGATGATTTCTTCTCCTTCTCAGTATACCTCTATAGGCGTATGAGTGTTTTTTAATTGCCTTCAATTCAAATAAATCATACGCTCTCATACTCTCAAATATAAAATTAACTTTGTATGATAGCATGAGAGAGTAAGAGAAAGAGAGAGAGGGGGAGGGGGAGAGTGAGAGAACATGTGAGGAATTTAAAAATTTGTAAGTTTGCCAGGGGATTTTCAAACGGCAATAATTTGTTGAAAATCAGAACTTAACTGGCAAGTTCTTGTGATAAAGCGTTTATAAGGTGTAGTAGAAAGAAATTCTGCATTTTTTTAAAAGATGACCTAATTAATCTGACATTAATGGACACAAAGTAGACAGACAGGCATACACTACCCTTTGAATGTTACTGCAAATGCAGGGTTTGAGTAAAATTTTCGGCATTAGCTTGGCATTTGTGGTTGTTCATCGTCAAATACAACTTTTTCCTTATTTTTCTACAAGAATTCGAATATTTGTCTAGTATAGGTCTTCATCTTTTAGGCATATCCCCGATTGAAGATAATTTTTCTTCACTGCCTAGGAAAAGTCCTCTGTGCTATGATGTACGCTATGAATAGATCCAATGCCACATTGTTTTGGAAGTCGCCGTAGTGCAATAGGTAGTGTGTTGGCTTATTAGACGAGTTCAAACATCTCGAACAAAACGAAAGAAGATGCAAAAAATATTACTGGCAATAAATCTGAGAGTGGAAAAACAAATTTGCTATGAAAAGTTTCTCACAAATTTGTTGTTCGAAAACGACTTTAAACTGTTAGTTCTGCCACTTATGGATAAAATTAACACACAGAACGTGGGTTATGTAAGGACCTAGTTAGCTATCCTAACTAAAGAGTTGTAAATAATTATGGGGAAGCCTATATAAATTCAGGGCAAAATAATAGCTTAGTAAGCCTCCATTTGGGTGTATAAAAAGCTACTTTCTTTCAAACTTTTTTGACCTTACACCTCAAACACTTGTGTGATCTTCTTTGAACATGGCAACTGTATCTCTCGTATGCATTTTGTTACACTCTCTACTTTTGTTTTTTATGGAATAGGGAATGCAAATATCATGCGACTTGACATTAAACTTTCATAAACAAACAAGGACGTCACACTGTGCCTGTGTCTCTTAAGGAAATTGTAGTTTCGCAACTCAATTGCAACATTGCGAGTGTATCTTGCATTGTTGAATATTCCATATGGAAACAAATGTTGCCTTTAAAATACAAGAAAAACAGAAACAGATTCAATAAACAAACACATGCACACATGCATGGACAGACATGATAATACACTCTCTCCTCTTGAGCTCTCTTACATGATTATCAATACAATTATAGTAAGTCATAAAACAATATGATAAGACAATGATGTACAGTTATTATTGAATTACAATAATCACTCACACACAGTCTCTGCCCGACTGAAAACTTATGAAAAGAAATTTAAGCGAGAGCGTAAGCACATGAGTGTGTAAGCGTATGATATTAATTTCATGCAATTCTCATAAATTTTTCATGAAGCCGGCTTTTCTTATTTTTTTTCTGTGTCTTCTTTTTCATTTTGTTCGCCGCTTTTTTTTTTTTTGTTTGGAATTCATTTTCTTTAAACATCGCCTTAATGCAGTGAGCGACTGAATGAATATTTTTTGCTCTTTATCGATACACACATTTGTTTGGGGCCGCTCATGTGGTGGTACGTTGTCAGTGTGTGTGTGACTTTGTGTATGCCTTACCAGTCTGATGTCTGTTTATGCGATTCATTAACTTCCTTCTTTCAATTTTCGTTGTTTTTCCATTCTTTTTTTCATTCGTTTTTCTTTTAATTCTTAATTTCATTTGGAAAAATATGTAAAGAATTCATTTTCGCATATGATGTTGGGTTTTTATTATTGACAGAAATGAATACTGATTGGAGATATGAAGAGGATAAAAAAATGGAAGATTATTCATTCATAATTTCTGATAAAAACCAGAAAAAGAAATTAAGAACGAAGAGAGATTTAAAAAAAAAGAAGGTATTGAGGTGTGGAAAATTTTTATTGAATTTTCATATTGAAATTCAACTCATATGATTCCATAAAAGCAAACGATTATTTGTTATCAATTTCTCTCCAACTAGGCTTGCAATATCATTTATATGGTTCCGTTTAAGTAGTCAATTGCTACTCTATCTATGCATTTTAGGCCAGTGAAACAAAATTCCTTCTTAATCCAGGGTTTTGCCAGCATGCAATAGTTACTTTTGCTTGATAAATAGTTTAATGTACATACGTAGAGGTGCCTGTGACCAGTAGTCCGTGTGCTTTATAGTAGATACACGAAGTGACGAAATATGTGAAGCAATCTGATTGCTTCATGGCAGTTAGTGAAAGTGAGTAGACAAGATGTACCCGATTAAGCACTTCACAGACTTGCCATGCAAAGGCGTTAATATGGGGATTTATTGAGAGATGGAGATTAGTTTTTGGGGAGCATTTTTGCAAGCGAACCCTCGCCCTACTAAACTGTGATTTATGGCTTCAAACGCCTTCTCTGACCAGTTAGGTAGTCTTGAGGTATATATATAGGGTGATTTTTTAAGCTATTATCTTTTTGGCAACACTGGTTTAAACAGCTCACGCACGTTTCGTGTTTTTTTTCACTGTCAAACATCTTCAGTTTGGTCTATAATTTAACCATGAATCATCTTACAAACGAACAACGCTTGCAAATCATTGAATTTCATTGAATCAAAATGCGTGCTCTGTTAAGAAAGTTCATTGCGCGCTTCTTCCATTTTATGGACAGTTTAATCGACCCACTGAAGCGGCTATTCGGGATACGTAAATAAGCAGAATTGTCGATTTTGGAGTGAAGATCAGCCAGAAGCATTGCAAAAGCTACCAATGCATCCAGAAAAAGTCACAGTTTGGTGCGGTTTATGGGCTGGTGGCATCATTGGATCGTACTTCTTCAAAGATGTTGCAAATCGTAACGTAACAGTGAATGGTGAGCGCTACCGTGAGATGATATCCAACTTTTTTTTTGCCCAAAATCCAAGAGCTTGACTTGCATGAGATGTAGTTTCAACAAGACGGTGCCACATGCCACACAGCGGGCGTAACAATGGACTTATTGAGAGGCGAGTTCGGTGAACATTTTATTTCACGTTCGGGACCGGTCAATTGGCCGCCTAGATCGTGCGATTTAACGCCTTTAGACTATTTTTTGTGGGGCTATGTTAAAGCTCATGTCTACACAGACAAGCCCGCTTCAATTGACGCATTGGAAGACAACATTGAAGAATTTATTCGTGAGATACCAGCCGAAATGTTGGAAAGAGTATGCCAAAATTGGACTAAGCGGATGGACCATTTGAGGCGGAGTCACGGTCAACATTTGCATGAAATAATCTTCAAACATTAAATTATATGGACCGTACTATCGATTCAATTAAAGATTTCATGCATTTTTCTGAATTTTATATGTTCTTTTTTTCAATTTTTCTATAGCTCTTAAAAAACCACCCCTTATATACATATATGGGATGGAAATTCAGTTTGTTTCAATGTGACAATTCTTTAGAGCTTCATTGTTTGTATCGAACAGCCGTAGCCTTGTTACAGTCTTCAATTCCTCTGTTCTATTGGGTAATCACCATCAGTCATGTACGTATTTCTCCAGATAGTACTTCACATTACGGCGTATTTTTTATATGAATTTTCATTTCCATCCGTATAAAGTCCAATTCTTGTAACAAAAGAAGCCAGCTGATCGTACACAAAACCGTAAATATGCTGTTGGGTTACTAGAGCAACAGGTTTTCAATCCTAATTTTTTAAAACAAATATTTCTCATTCTTTGTTTATATAAACAAGCAAAATTACCGCATATGGTATGCAAAGAACCCAAAAGGGATGGTGGAAAAAGCAATTGCATTCAAAGAAATTTATTGTTTGGCAAGGTCTATGGTCTGAAGGTATAATTTGATCATGTAAAGCGATTTTTTATAGGCCTATAATTTAGCGCTATGAACTGGACGGCATATCAATTCAATAGAGCAATGCCAGAAGTCACTAGTCATTTAAATACCTCACATAACAACAATTTCAAAGTCAAAGCATTCTATTGAAATAAGAGTTTCATCGAAATCTAAGCTTTTTAAGCGTATTTTCTTTAACTTTACTTTTGAAAACGATAAATGGACTCCCACTTTATTAATATAACTTGTATGTAGTTGTTAGAATATAATTCTTTTTAAACGATTTATAAACTATTTACCTTAGTATTCACGTTTAATTTAATTCACATTGATTTCCCACACATTTCTTATACAGTTTTGAGCGATGTAAACATCTCATATGCATTTGAGTACGAAGAAACGACCTGCAAATAAAAAAAAATAAAGTTAAATTGTTAATTCATTATGAAGTTTGTTTTTCTTTTTAATATTTCTTATCAATCAAACAAAAAAAAGTAACTTTGCCTTGCTTGCTTGCCTAAAAGTATGCTAAAACATATTCAATTAAGACCACCAATTTACTTAAATTACAGCCACATATTTGTGGTTTTTAAATCACTTCATAAATGCTGTGCTTAAGTGTGTGTAGAAAGTACTTTAATTCATATTAATCATACGATGCCTATGTATACTGTGCCAACGCCATTGATCATTTTGATTTACAATAACAATTTTCCAATACAAAACCTGTGAGTAATTTTATACTCAATGACTTGAACATGCTCGTACATGCCTGGCTTTTCCCTCTTCGTATTTCTCTTACTCTCATTCTCTCTCACTTTCACTGTGTTGTGTTGTGTTTAAAATCAAAAACCACTAATAACTTCATTTCTATGTTACACACGTACACTCACACACTACGTGTTCTTTTCATTTCTCATTCTCTCTCACTCCCTATTTTTTCTTTTTTTTTAAAGAAACATCGTAGCTGAGTATTTACTCGTAAACAAAGTCAAATGAATTGTTGTTTTTGTTCTTCTTTTTCCTTCATGTATTCATTCATTCATTTTTTATTGCTTCTCTACAATTATAATGTAATTGAGAACAATTGCTGAGTCATTTAATAAAATGAGTGTGTGTATGTGTGCATGTGAAGAAATCAAATAATGAATAAATAACACGCACACACATGTTCTCATACTTTTTAAGAAGAAAACAAATCAATTACGCTCTACGACCATAGACAATATTTATTGTTGTCTATTGTTATTGTTGTTCTGTGTTGTGTTTGTTTTTAAGTGTTTATCTATAAAACAATGGAATTAATAAATAATTAAATATGGCTTATGGCTTTAACCGTTACTTTTTCTTTCTCTCACTCTCTCGGTGTTTCTGTAAACACATGAGATTATTTCAAATACGAAGGCATGCGAAGCATGCATTAAAATTTATCACAAGCATTTTAAAATTCTTGTTATGTTTTGTACTTTTTGTGGTGAGTATCAATAAACAGGAGAGTGGAAGACAGAAAGAAAAAGTGAATCATGTATGGGGGTGTGGGTGCGTGTGCATAAGTGTGATTGAGCATAATTAGAATGCAAAATGTAAACAGGAAGAGCAAAGATACTTTGAAAATGGTAAACACACATGCATTCATAATCATTATTTCCCCTAATGCAACAGCACTATGGTTTAAAAGTGTCAGAAAACTCGATTTCTTGGTAGGTGTGGAATAAAGTAAACATGTTTCGGGTTTTTTTTCGTTAATGTTGTTGCAACACAGAATGAAGAATGTTAAAAAAAAAGGAAAAATAAAAACAAAACAATAATGAAACAACTAAGAATATATGGGAGCAAACACAACGTTCAAGTTACAATAACAATACTTCATAGAAAGTTACACGAAAATTAGAAAGGAAAAGAATAACAATAACAAATCAACAATTGGGTTCTAGAAGTTGCCAAAGCGAAAGTAAATGAAGACAATCTACATCAAAAGCTTCTATATTGACACTTAGTTGAAGCGAAATGCCAAACCACGTACAAAGACCAAACATTTTGGATTCATTGATTCTGGTTTTATTTGATTTTTCGAAAAGAAATTGCCAAGGATTTTTAAAATTGAATGTGTCGGAGCTTATACTCAAGGATAAGAAGGCTTTTCCCATCATTAGCTTGGTAAAAAAAAAGGACTCTTCTGCCGTCTAATAATAATACTTTAGGAAAAAAGTAGGTTCTGGAGCCTAGGATGACTCACCGGATCCATGCAGCAGACCTATCTTAACCTACTCATAGTGGAAATCTTATGGCAGAACAACTATTTTGAACCTGATAAGGTGGATATAAAGATCTGCCTGCTTCATTATCAATAGTGCCTGACATACCACATCTACTCTACCGCTGGAGATAATTTTATACCTCTTTCCGGTTAAACTTCACTGTAGCGGCTAGGCATCTAAGATTAGTAGGCGTCTATGGACGAATGAGCAGTGGCATGAATCAAATACTGGTCACGCAAAGATCCTGCAGGTTTTTGAGATTTTGTATTGACTACATGATGCCGCGATATGAGTTCTTAAGAAAAATCAGCTATCAATGCACAGAGCACTTTTTAACGAGGCTGCGCAGTAGGGAACACGGATGCAAGTACATAGTGATATCCCGGGCAAGTGTGCCAACCATATGTAAAGCGAATGAACTGACCGGGAGGGGCACAACCACTGAACTTTTCGGTGAATTTTCTACTTTTTAAATTCCTTTAAAAGCCTACGGGCTTATAATTGACGGCAGAAACTCTAGCCAAAGCTGGATAGAGAACGCAACAAAAATCTGCTCAAACTCCAAAGCAGCAGGCTCAGTATACTTGTTGCATAGATGTTTTCCATGCACCATTTTAAAAACAAAAATGTTTTTATTAAAAAAATTAATTTTGTTTTTTCACATAACCAGCCCATAGTGCACACTTAATAATAAATATAATGAGCATCTTTTTTTGCTGCACATCAATTATTATAACACACAACACACAGAAAAATATGAAAAAAATAACATAAAAACGTGAAAAAAGAAATGAAAATTAATCATTCCCTTGACTATTATCCTTCGGTTAATTTTCTACATCACGCTTTAGATTTTCAAATTGAAAGAGAAGGTTTTTCTTGTTTTTCTTTTTTAATAACATTTTCATATGATCTATAATGCGAAGAGGAGCGTGAGTGCAAAACTCGGTTTAAAGCAGGAGAATATCACGCAATGAAAAAAGAAAGAGAAAGCGCACAATGAAATTACTTGAATTGTGTATAAAAAGTCCATTAATAGGTGAACGCACGAACGAATTTTACACACACACACACCACACAAACACACGCATACAATAACACTAATAATACGAATAATAATGATGACGACGATGATAAAAAAAAACGTATACTAACACATGCTCACAGACACAGTGTTAGTAACACGTAAAGCATACATACAGGCCCAGGTACATATGCTTTAACCCAGTAAACACACAGAGATTTGGTTTATACAACCTAAACATACAATTTAAAATTATAACCACATGTTTGCTGGGTTACTACTTACAAATGCTGTTATTACTAGTACTAATACCACTGCTACTACTACTACTACTACAACCACCACTAATACTACTACTACTACTGCTGCTAAAATACTTTAACTATTATAGCATTAACATTAACAGAAATGAGCAGTGGTAGTAGCATGGCTACATCATCATCATCATCATCAACATCAGCATTATTATCATCACCATAAGAGTGGCTTCTCATATTTGTGAGAGCCAACCATATGGAACATAAACGTATGCACACGCACTTCCCTACACATATGTATGTATGTACGTGTAGAAATACATGAGTGCTTGTTTTTTTCGTTTTTGAAACACACATGATGGCGACACTTCAACTCATTTAACAGTTAAACGCATACTTATGCTTTACCGACATACATACATACATATATACAGCTGTGCTATACAAATACTTTCTTTCTCTCTCTCTCTTTCACTCTGTATCTCTCATTCACATCACTTTCGTTATACTCGTATACAGTTTGTCGCTTAAGCCACAATAAATGGCAATAACAATAATTCTGCTTCTGGCACACACACACTCTCCCTTTTTTAGAAACAGGAGCTCGTTCGCTCCACTCCGCTCACTCACTCACGCATACATACATTTAACGGCATATAAACACCGTAAGAAACACATTTCTACATTGGCACAGTAGTGTGTAGTGTATTTGAATCGTTTATTTTGTGTCATCTTTTTGAATTTTTGAATACTTTTTTGCTCTGTTGTGTAGCCTTTAATTGAATTTCAATTTCAATATCCAAAAAAAAAAAATCCTTTTTTGAATAAAAATTTCACAAATGAGCATAAAAATTGTTTTGTTGCTGCTCTGCTTTTCTTTATTTGTGTATTTGTTATCGATAATAAAAGGCAGAGAAAAAAAGAAGATAATCTGGTTAAAAATTGAAGCGAAAATGACATTAAATATTCGCGGCTGTCATTAACAGCATGTTTATAGCGTTTATATGCATATGCAATGTATGTATGTATGTATGATGAGCACATAAATTATGATTTAAAAGCAAGCTTAAGATTGGAAGGATAGTAAAAGCAAAATTTAATATAATTCTGTTTACAGTGCAGTGTAGGAGGACATAAGAGCGACAATATCTTTTTTTTTCTTATCGAAAACTTTTCTATAGAAAATATTCGTTATCGGAAACTTTTCTATAGAAAATGTTTGTTATCGGAAACTTTTCTATAGAAAATGTTTGTTATCGGAAACTTTTCTATAGAAAATGTTTGTTATCGAAAAGTTTTCTATAGAAAGCTTTTGTTATCGAAAAGTTTTCTATAGAAAGCTTTTGTTATCGAAAACTTTTCTATCGAAATATTTTGTTATCGAAAACTTTTCTATCGAAATATTTTGTTATCGAAACATTTTCTATCGAAATATTTTGTTATCGAAACATTTTCTATCGAAACTTTTTGTTATCTAAAACTTTTCTGTAGAAAATGTTTGTTATCGAAAAGTTTTTTATAGAAAACGTTTGTTATTGAAAACTTTTTTATAGAAAATGTTTGTTATTGAAAACTTTTCTATAGAAAATGTTTGTTATCGAAAACTTTTCCATAGAAAATGTTTATTATAGAAAAATTTTCTATAGAAAATGTTTGTTATCGAAAACTTTTATTTGGCTGTGTGCATGTGTAAGTTTGTTATCGAAAACTTTTCTAAAGAAAATGTTTGCTTTCGAAAGATTTTGTTATCGCAAAATTTTCTATGGAAACATTTTGTTATCAAAAATTTTTCTATGGAAACATATGTTATCGAAAAATTTTCTATCAAAACATTTTGTTATCGAAAAATTTTCTATAGAAAGATTTTGTTATCGAAAAATTTTCTATAGAAAGATTTTGTTATCGAAAAATTTTCTATAGAAAGATTTTGTTATCGAAAAATTTTCTATAGAAAGATTTTGTTATCGAAAAATTTTCTATAGAAACTTGTTGTTATCGGAAAATTTTCTATGGAAACATTTGTTATCGAAAAATTTCTATGGAAACATTTTATTATCGAAAAATTTTCTATCAAAACATTTTGTTATAGAAAAATTTGCTTTAGAAACATTTTGTTATCGAAAAGTTTTCTATAGAAAACAGAGTAAATGTTTGTTATCGAAAAATTTTCTATAGAGATAATAACATCAACAACGAAAATTTTGCGAAAGAGTAAGACTTTGACAACAAATAGTTAATGACAACTACTTATACCACATGGCTGCCTAAAAGAAAGCAAACTAGTAAATAACTAAGGTGGTATATGACAATCCAATATTCCACAAAGGAATGGGAAATACTTTTTTTCTATTGTATATGGTGAGTTTTGAATATTGCATTTAAAATGCGACGGACTCTAGATTTATAAAGAATTCTTTCAAAAACTAATTTTCTCTTTTGCCATATTCTCCACTGTATTGCATAGAAACGAAAGATTTCACTGAAAGATTTCCACTACTATTGATTAAAGCATTTCAAGAAAAAATGCAGATATTTAATGAAAGCAAAAACCAGAGAGAGAGGGAGAGAGAATTAAATAAAACACACTCCAACTTATGCGTGTTTAATGATCGAACAAATGGTTGGGCGATTTAACAAAAATCCCATCTATAATAATAGTAATAATCGTAATAATAATAGTAATCACAACAGCAATAACAACAACAACAAACACTGTGAAAACCTGTTCTTCCATTATATAGCAAAAGAGAGCAGCGTGAGAAGGAACGTAAAAAAGAAAGCACGATTGAAAACATTTATACACGAACGCCTCTTGCAATGATTTTATGACTGTTTTAGTGTTATTTAAACAATTACAACAACATCAATAAGTAATTTAAAAACAACAACAATGAAGACAAGAACGTAAATACACAACAACATCACATAAAAACAATAACACTGAAATGAATGGGAACATGAAAGGAAGGAAAAAAAAACAACGGAATAACGGAAGCTTGTTTACCCTTTTTAAAAAGAAAGAGAGAGACTGAAACAAATACAACAACAACAATAAACTCAACATTTATTAATCTGAGCTATAGCCAACAAGAACAACAACATGCCTTCAGTCATTCATTCATTCATTCATTCATTTAAGCATTTAGTCAGCCATTTGGCATTGGCTTAAAAGGGGAATAAAAAAAACAAAGAAAAACAGCAACAACTGCTACAATAAGAGACTAACAACATTGGCCATGTAAAATAAAAATCTTTAGGCTGTTTACGCCTTAAAGGAATATAAAAATAATAAAAAAAATACAACACACACACACACACATACACAAAGGGAAGCCATATAATGTGTAGCAATACTGCAGGGCTCTTCATTATGAGCCCAGTAGTACAATAGCGACAACATCAAGAAATAATAATAAAATGTAAAGAACAGAGAGAGAGAGAGAGATAGACACACACACATAGAAAAAAAAGGTCAATTTGTAAAAGAGAGGCTGAACACATTTACCATATCCATGACTAAGAGAGAGAGAGAGCGGGGGAGTGTGTAAGAGTGGCAAATGGTAGGAAAATTGTTTTTCAGTTTCTTTGTAAGTTAATGTTAATGTTTGTTGTATTTGTTGTTGTATTGTTTTATTTTTATGTGAATTTTTATTTTTATATTCAATTAAATTGCGTAGAGTGAGAGAGCGTGAGAGAGAGTGAGAGAGTGAGAGTAACTGTAGCATTAATAAAAAGGCATAAATTTAAAGGAAACAAAAAAAACCAACTCCCACTACTACTACTACAGCCTTATGGTATTCTTAAGCCATAATATGTCTTTGACTGTGTGCATGTGTAAGTGTACGTGTGTGTGTGTGTGGGTTGCTCAATGAAGAGAAAACATGCCAACAAAAATAAAAATAGAAATCAAATAAAAATGAAAATGAAAAATTAAAAAAAAAACGGAAAAAAACGAATGAAGACGCGTAAAATAAAATACTGGACACACAGGCGGACAAGAATTACAATAAAACGGAAACGTTTATAAATTTAAACAAACAAAAAAAAAAAAAACAAAAAACGACAACAACAACAACAAGCGGAAATATTTAATTTACTTTTTTATAGCTGAGCTATAAAATTGTATTTCAATCAAAAAAAATCTGAAATTTTATAAATAAAATGCAGCTGAAAAACAGTTCGTTTAACTCGTTTAAATAGCAGGTTAATGCTCCCACATTTTATAAACTCTTGAAAAAGCAGCTTTTAAAAGAGGTTTTCATTACTTCAAAAAGGTGGTTGTAAAAAACGCCACTTTAATGAAGTCACACTCATTTTCATTAAAAAAAAAATTAAATTTCAATAATTTTCAATTATGGAACTATTGGATCATTCCTTAAGCGCTATTCTATCTTTAAATTTCAATATAAATGTGTGTGTAATATCATTGAAATTTTTTCATCGTTTCAAAGACCTATTGCAGCCATTATGTGCGCAACATAATATCGTTCAAATGCCCGCCACAATTGCATTGGGTGGAGCATATTCGAAATATGCAATTTTCCATGACTCTGGCACATAAATCGGGCTAAATTTGACTGATGGCATGGATTATGTTGGCTTAGAGGACTGCTGTGGTTTGTGTCTTATTCCTATACACTTGCGTCTGAAGAATAAGCCCCACAAGAAAAACTCTGACGCTGTCAAATCGCACTATATCTGTAACCAACTTAGATCACCTCCACGTGAGATGATCATGACCTGAAATCATACATACATACATACATATGTACATACATAATTGGCCATTAGAACCCTTCAGTCAGGATTACCGGCCTAGCTTCTCACACCACTCATGTTGTATGCCTTAACTTTATACTTGAGTGGCGGGACCTACAGTTTAACGTCGACTCCGAACGACAGATTTTTGAGAAACTTTTTCATGGCAGGTTTTTATTTACTCTCATAGTTTTTGCCAGAAATCTGCTGAGAGGAAGTCGCCGAAGAAATATTTTTTTTTTTCATATTTCGTATTGATGTCTGACCTGGGCTCGAACCCGGGCTTTACGTCTAATAAGCGAATACACTACCATGACCTGATATCGCTTGTGCAAAATATGTGGCAATATGGCGTAAGCAGTGTGTGTGGCATGTAGAGGTGATACCACATGTCCATAGTTACCAGTTTAACCAATTCAGGCCAAAAGAAGTTGATGTTCTTGCTTGTCATTGATAGTGCTGGCATGGCCAAAAGCATTCTCAAAAAAATCCATTCCAAACAATGGCTTTTTCTTTTCTCACTCTTGGATCCCATGTTGATTGGTAATCGTCCGTTATTTGATAATTGATTCATTCATCTTTGAGTAAACGACACGTTCTGTAACTAAATTCTGGATGCCAATGAATTCTTCATCTCTGGTTTCCAAGTGATATGGTGTGTGGAATTATCATTTTCTTTGTGGTGAAAGCTTTTGAAAAAGTTGTTGAGATATATACATCAAATACCTCCTCATGTGTGACTGGGACTCTTCTCAAGATTTTTTTTCAACTTTGGATTCAGTAAGGCCGTCTGTTTATTTTTCTATGCGTTATAAAAACACCTTTCGTCCAGAGTGTCGGTGAAAAGTTTGCCGAACACATTCAGTTTTGTTTACAGTGGAACTTTCAGGACTTTTTTGGTTATGCCACTCATCAATCCTATTGCTCTCTTATCGCATACTACAACAGTCATGTCATCTGCAATTTCTTGAGTGTAGGAAACTATACACAAAACCATTTGTTTTATTGCTGCTTGAATGTCGTTTACTATTTTGCCCTCTTGTCCACTGTTCTTGGCAATGGTCGGTCACCCCCCACATAATATGCAAAAATATTGTTCGACAACAAAAATCCAAACGAATAAGTGTCCATTAAAATAAATGTTTGATTCCAATTTCTCCCAAAACAGCTCTGCTGGCAGGAGGTTCCCAAAAAAAGTCAACAAAAAAATATATTTTTGCATGACCGTACCCCCCTGGGAAAATGTTTACTTCAAGAAATTTATGGTCAATACAACAACAATATCCTAAAGGACATCAAAATTCAGAAGAAAAGCAAAAGTTTCTAGCTCTCTGTCTCACACACACAGTTACAGCTTAATAGCTAGAATCGTAAAAAGGACAGACACACAGAGAAATTGAGGCAAAAATAACATTAAAATTCGAACATAAAACGTGAGTGTAACAAATTTAAATGCGTTTCTTATGCTAAAAACAGCAAAAAAAAACCTTTCAATCGCATTCACACACATACACACAAACATACAATTTCTATCACAAGAAAACACTGAAAACAATTCTCATACATACTATACATACGCCCACACATACACACTTAGTTGAAATATACTGCAGAGTGATAGAAAGAGAGAGAGAGAGAGAGAGAGGGAGAGGTAAGTAAAGCAAAATCCTGGAGATAAACATTGTTAAGATGTCGAATTTTAGATTTTTAGAGTGTTATAGAATCAGCAAAGGAAAGAGAAGAGAAGACAGAGAGAGAGAGGAAGAGTGTGTAACTCTCATAAGTTTCGTTATTTGTATTGCAATGGTCATAAATGTCGTTGGGCTAAGGCATACACATAAATGAGTGTTAACGTATGTACATGTCAATACATTTGTCCATCTGCGTGTGTGTGTATGTATGTATGACTAAATGTGTGTATTAGTATAAATGGTGTCGGCAAATGGCATACAAATAACAAACGGAAATAGTCTGAAAACAACAACAAATTTAATGATGACAACAACTATGACTGCCACTACAAAACTACCTCAAGCACAGGGTATTTCACCATTGAGTGCTTCTTTTTTCCAACCCAATTATACTCATATTTGAATAGAAATTTATCACACGTTGTTGTTTATAATTTTGAATTGATTTTTCATTGTTAAAATGAAGACTTTTAATGAAGACCTTTCAATAGGAATTTTCAAACTTTGACAGTTGATAACGCATCTGTCAAATTAATTATCATTTATATAGTCCTTATTACCGTATCACCACGAACGATCCTAGACAAGTAGATGACTGAAAAACACCTTCAGTGCTAATTCCCAATTCTGGATGAATGGTTACGTGAACAAACAAAATCAATGAATAAGGGACGTTACCAATTCATATGGTAACGGGTACGGTAATCGTTACCACATGGGTTGGATGCTTTTGGACCTAGGGGACGTTACTAACCCATATGGTAACGATTACCATACCCGAAAAACGCATCACGAAAAAGTTGATATTTGGAGTTAATTTTAGGCTGGTAAAGTAATCGACGTTTGTCTGGCCATCACTGCAAAGGGCTAGCATTATAGGTCGATAATTACTTCCTTTTTTTCCAGAACTGATTGATCTGGGCACCAACTACATGTGCCTTCAACAGGATATCGCTACGTGCCACACAGCTCATGTCACATTGGATAATCTGCACAAGCGATCTGATTGCAGGGTTATCTCACATAGAGGTAATGTAAACTGGCTACCGAGATCGTGCGATTACACACCGTTCGTGTAGGCCATATCATTCCAGCACAGCTTAAAACTGATGCAACTAAAAGCACATCGATAATTATAGCCTGAAAAGCACTCTCTTTTCCATCCGAAATATGTACGCGGGTTATAATTAGACTACCTAAGAAAGAAAATCTCCCTGAAGTCGGACACAAGGGAGGTATTACGGATCTGACAATGTGTTGGCATACAGAGCTCTTGCGCCTCAGTCAATTTCAATCGCAGCAGAATTCAGAAACAAACCATACGTTTTTCATTCCCAGTTCGACCACTTGAGGTTATAGAAAATTGTTGAGTATGATTGTGTAGAGCTTGCCGCCGAAAATAGTCGATTGGCACGCTTTATATTCGGCAAAAAGTGGCAATGAAGCCTTCAAAGTGAAATCAACATTGAGGATATGGGTAGGGACTCTTCGAAAATGCGACTATTTGGTGCCTCAGAATCGAAAATTCCTACCCTTTGAGTATCGAAGTTGCTTTAGTCGAATAGAGAGTAAAGAAAACGATATTTTGTCGTTCACTCTGAGCCCTAAAATAAAATGTGCCACATGAAAAGTTTCTCAAAAATTCGACGTGCGTATACGACATTTAACTGTAGATACAGCCAGTCAAACTGAAAAAAACCATGCCGTAAAGCAAAACAAAGGACACACACATTCGATATGTTCAAGATGACAAACTTCTTCATACACACACACATGCATATTGAATGTATGTATGGCGAGAGCATAAAAATAAATCTCATTACAATACAACTGAAGCATATAAAACGTACACATACATACACACACACAGAGAGAGTCACACTTGCAAACATTTACACTTACATACATACAGAGAGTATGGTAGAGAATGAGACGTAACGGGGAAAAAAAACATTTAAAGGGTCGTTACAATAAAAAACAATAATAATAACAACAACAACAACAACAAAACATAACATTTAAAATTAAAGAAAGAAAGAAAGAAAGAAATGCAAAAAAGGCAAACGGAAAAAAGGAATTCAAAACAGTTCAAAATGAAAAGAAAACAACAAGTACAACAGAAAAAAATACCCAAAAAAAAGAAGGACAAAGAACAGGATTCAAACAAATTTACAAGCGGACTATTTTATTAAGACAACAACAACAACAACAAGAACAAGAACAATTGAAATTCAGCTTTTAAATGAATGAATAACTGAATGAATAACTCAAGTGTACTACTACCACTGACTCACTGGGAGACTGGAACTGAAGCCGAGTGAATGAATGAACGAATGAATGAATGTCTATCAAAAGCCAACATCAAAAACCGAACAAAAACTGAAAGAAATTTTTTTTTACACAAATCGGAGGTGGCCTTAAATGTTTTGTCCGACGACTTCATAAAAAAAAGAAGACTTAAAAAAGAAACTCTTAATAATATTTAAAGCATATTGTACGGCCTCTTTCACTCTCTCTCTCTCTCTCTCTTTCTTAGCGACTGTGTAGGTTTGCATAATTTAATTTTGATGGCTTTAAGGTTCAAAAAAAGAAAAAAGACTTGTAAAGAAAGGCAGAAAGAGAAAGAGAGAGAGAGAGAGTGCCTGAAATTAATTTTTAAATCTCCTGATTTAAGTGAATGTTTGTCAGGATTTTTTATGGCAACAAGCAAAGAAATCTTTGTTGGTTTGTATATATCGGGAAAACATATGATTAACGAGATTAAACTTTTAATGCACAGAAGAGAACCTATTTACCGTCTCTATTTTTTTTCCTACTTCTTTTCCATATCTTTTCTATGAGTCACTTCATCTTCAACTACTTGCATTTGTCTTGGTGACAAGTACTCGCCATCAAAAATAACCTAAGGCTTAACTGCTAGGAAATGAATAAAACCAGTTCCTTACATGAATGCCTATAATGTGGGTTCCAATTCATATGTACATTCAAGCGAATAAATTTACTGACGAGAGCTCTAGCAAGGCGACAATCCTATGTGTGGCTCATAGATTTCTTTTAAGAGACGTTAGTGAACATGATAGAGGAATAGGCGCGCTTAGAAAGCTCGAACTCAGTTGGGCTAACTTTACTGAGCACAGAACTTCTAAAAACCTTTGGCCTTTTATACCAATGGGCGATATCCGCCGAATGTTTTGAGATCTCCTCCAAAGACACCCATCATTCGTGGACAATTTTAGATGTGATATGTTCACTCTCTAAGGATATCAAGTGGCCGCATTACTTTACATATATCTCCACTCGATGGATCAAAACGAATGGTGCTGTGAGTATAGCCAGGCATACCCTACCGTATCACTGCAGCATCTTTCAGAAAGAAATACCAGCCAAGCGATCTGCAGTAACAATTATTAAGAATAATGAGGGATATTAGCATGCTTTTTGAAAGCCAAACGAAATCTTAAACAGTCTACGGCTACACATACATATGCATATCAGGGTAGTAGTCCCCATAGTCTGGTAGGTAGTGTGTTGGCTTATTAGACGTAAGGCCACGGTTCAAATTCCAGGTCAGACATCTTCAACATAACGAAACATGTATGAACAAATATTTCTTCGGCGTCTATCTTTCAGCAGATTTTTGGCAAAAACTCTGAGGTTAAATAAAGATTGCCATGAAAAGTTTCTCAAAAATCTGTTGTTAGGAGTCGACTTTAAACTGTAAGTCCCACCAATCATGTATAAAATTAACACACACAACATAAGTGGTGTGAGAAACTAGGTCGTAATCCTGACTAAAGGGTTGTAATGACCAATTATGTATGTATGTATGTATATGGATACCAGGGCAGAGTAAAGGAATTGACCATATATGGTACAGCCATTGCAATTTCAAGGGAGTACTGAACATCGGGAACCTTCTTCAGAATCTTTACTGAATTATGGCCGCATGGCCAAAAGTTTCTGCAGGAGTTTTAGTGGCAGAAAAGAGGAGGAAACTATTCTTCACTCCTTAGGTAATGTAACTGTGTTGTGCCACTATGCATTAATGATAGTTGTCGTTGCTTTCCTATATGGTTCGCAGCTGTCCTAGTAGTCTCCACAATAACTTCAATATTTCGCGGAAATATTGTGTATTTTTTTCTCTCAGAAAACCTTACTTTGACGCAATTAACCAAACCTAAAGGAAATCTATTGCGAAATCATTTCAATAATATTGTAAATAAATCTACTGTTATGAGTTTAAACAACAATTTGTCATTTCGTCAATCATTTCAAAATAAAAAAACAACAAGAAAAATAAAAAATAATCACTTTCCCTAGCAGGTATTTTCTAAATTCCAAAAAAAAATTAACAGAAAATAAACCTGCGTTCATAAGCCATTCAGTCATTCATTCATTCGTATATTCATTCATTTGTTCACCTTAATTCCTGCCGCCTGAGACCAACTGGCAATAAGTCAACTCAACTGCAACATTAATTTTATTCTCGCTTAACTCGGGATAATGTCAAGTTGCTTTACATTCCAATCACTCACAAACATATATCCCCCCCCCCCACCAACACACTGACACACACTCACATTCGCACATAGCTATAATGGCCATACCAAGGCACAAACACTTACACTCGCACACATTCACATTCAGGGGCAGGGGCAGAACACTTAAACATCTTAATGAATCAACTGGAAATCCTTTCAGTACCAACAACTGATCAATCAATTTTATTATTACACACTGAGAATGTTAGAAAGAGAACGTTAGAGAGACTGCGAGAGAGAGGAAGAGACAAATTAACGCCACCATTAACATTTTATTGTCGTTATCGTCGTCATCATCATCATCATCGTCATTGTGTACATCTCATTGAGATGTCATGTCTTAATCATGCCATATCGGAATGAAACAATAAAAGTGACACACACACAACACAACACAACAATTCAATAAGAAAGCCTTCACCAAATCGAATAGGAGCACAACAAAACATTTGAAAAATAATTATTTTTCTTAACATCCTCTACACACTCTTACCTCTCCCTCACACTCTGCCACTCTAGACTACTTACTCTGTTGCACATGGCCTGAAAGATAACTGTAAATAGTATCGCATTGTATCGTAAACGTTCTTCAAAGTAGAAGAGAAGAGAAATTTCCCCATCAGGCAAGTGCGGCTATTTTGTTAAGGACACCAGCTGCACAGCGTCAATATTTTATTTTTCATATCCTGGAGACTGTATTCGTAAAACCACCTATTCTTAGCCCCAAAACGGTTTAAGAAACCACTGCCACCACACTATGGCACAGGCAAACAACAACTATACTTCCACCCTGGCATGGCCAAGAAAATCAGAATCACAATGGGAGCGGCAGTAGCAGCAGCACAGGCAAACAACAACTATACTTCCACCCTGGCATGGCCAAGAAAATCAGAATCACAATGGGAGCGGCAGTAGCAACAGCAGCAGCAGCAGTACAACAGTCATGGAAGAACGCAAATTATTTTTGTAGAATATGTGGGTTATTTCACATCGAAATGAAGGGGCAACAAATATTGTTTTCGTGTTCAGTGAAGACATGGCGTCAGAGGTCAAGAATGGCATCTATTGGAACGCTTAGATGTTATTTACGAAAACAAAAGCAGCTCTGCTGCTAACAAATACTTGAACATTTGTCTAGTTCCAAGGGGAATAACTATGTACTCGCCACGAAACAAAAGTAGTAGGAAGGCCTCAGGGGAGGTTACATCAGTCCTCATCAGTCAATATAGTACGAACGGATTCCGACAACATTGGTACCTCATCATGAACACATTTCCTCCCGTTCGGCATTAACTAGTAAACAGCGCTCTGGATTGGTGGAAATCTAGGACTAGAGCTATAAAGTAGATATTAATCGTGAGTAGGGATCATAACCTGAGGGTTGGTCTTGCCACAGTGCCTGAATTGATGTAACATCCGGCAAGATACCAAAAGATTTACACACGAAAGCTGGCTTTTTATTAAGCAGGATGCATGATCGTTGAAGAAAAGCAAATCAAAGTAGTACGAGTACTATTAGAGAGTTTCAGTGTAGGTGGAAGTTGCACCACAATCGTAGAGAGACATTGGGCCGTATACCCTTAATCAGAATGTAGATTATGAACTTGAATAGACTGGTCACTCGGGTGTCACTGTGGCGATGTTCATATTCTTTTTACATCCATTTCCTTATGCTGCAACATCTGCATCCAATCGTCTTTTTGCTGACAACAGGGGCTGGAAGCGTAGTGTGATTATTGTCCTCTAAAGTGTGGAATTCTGGGTCATATGATCATGCCACGGTTCTTGATAAAGTTATATCATCGAAGTTGCTCCCGAACATTTTTTTGTTGGGAGGTTCATATGGAGTCGGGATAATCCATACAATGGCTTCGAAGATGCATTGCTGCATTGAATTCGATGACTTCTCTGTCAAGGCGTAACTGGCTTATCACTACAGTTTTCCTAATTAGTCGAGAGCTTTTCGGGTAAAGATTTTGGAAATTACCTTAGGCAAGAGAGCGTGGGTATAACAAAATTCGCGTTGGTACTCGTTCTTACACTTTGGTCACCAGAAATGACATGGGTCTTAGGGCCTCAATGTTTTTATAGAAATGAGATCTGCCTAGTACAAACACTTTTCGGCCGCGGTTATCTGCAGCACCGAGTAAAGTAAGTATTCGCTACTATTATTTGCAGAATAAAAACGCCGATTTAGGTTTGTCGTATCATTAAGATATGCATGTATGGCTCGAATAAATTTGAAACGTGAAATGCTGTTTGCAACTCAATTTCAATTTCAATTTACATGTAAAATCAACTCATGAAAGATCCTACGACAATGCAACGTTCAGTGTCCGATACGTATAGCCAACGGTTTGGATGCATCTACCCGACTGCAATCTGTGAGTGAATTGGAGCGTCTATTATGGTATTCGAGCCATGTCTTAATTGAATTCCTCCTAAAGTCGAGTGCCTCTGAAATTTCTCTTTCCAAGTAGAAGTCAAGGGTGAACGTTTTAAGTGAAGATGGGCCCACAGAGGCCCGCTAAGGTCAATTGGAAACAGATTCTGGCCTTTCGTTCCCTTAGAAACTATGTTGTAGACAAAAGGCATAAAGCATTCAAAGTACTCCAAAACTTTCTTACTAGCCAAGAGAGAGAGAGAGAGAGTTAGGCTTGCAGGGAAGCCTGCTTGGTTTGCTCTTAACAAGGGGAATATAGTGTTAAACTTCTTCTTCTTGAAACTCCTTACTACACAGAAAGGGAGAGAGAGGTCATGCATGATCATGCATGATGAAGACACCTTATGAAGACAGTAACCAGCAAGCTTTCATAATAAATCTCCGCCTGTATTTCGTAGCTTGAAAGGTGAAATTTCCCAAAGGATGTGAAGCTGGTCATGAAAACTGCAGACGAAAAAAAAAACTTAAAAAACCCTTGAAGAACCTTCGAGTATCTCCTCACAAATTGCCGAAAAAGAAAAAGAAAACATAAAATAAGAGGAAGACAAAGACGTGGTGGAACTTCTCTTACAAAATAATCTTAGAGGCAGCAACTGTATGAGAGTGTACCCCCGAGTAGAGTATAAATAATGTGTGCATGAATATGTGTATGTATGTGTGGGTATCTGTTTATGTTATAAATTTTATGCATTTTGTTGTTGTTGTTGTTGCTTATATTGTTGCAGGGCTAAGGAGACCATTGTAATGTAGTAAGAAAGGCTAAGAATCATCGTCATCGTCATAGTTACAGTAGAAATTGTTGTAATTGCTAATGTTGTTGTTGTTATAGAACAACTGTTCGTTCGGTAGTTCGGTTGTGGTACTTGTAGCAGTTGTTCCTTTAGTTGCTATTGTTGTTTTGTTGTATTAAAAGTATTTTATAGTCGTCACTATAGCCCAGCCATGAAATAGTTTTTTTTATTCCACTCTCTCTCCCTCTCGCTCTCACTCTATGACTCTTCCACAACTCGTTTGCATTACAACATCTTGTTATGGGTGCTCTGAATATATTCTTCTTCGTGTTCTTATTCTTGTTCTTATTCTTCCTTCTTCAACTCATTGTTGTTGTTATTGGCGTTGTGTTTTGGACTTATTGTAGCATTTTACACACACACAAACACACACATACATACACAAGAAGCCTTCAGGCAACAACATGTTGGTTTTCTAAGAAGTTTAAATGTATTGAAGCAGAAACGGCAAAACTTTTCTGCACTCTATGCTCTCCAGCGTAAGAAGAACACCAAAAAAGACAAAAAAAAAAAAAAACCAAAGGAGAAGAAAAATTACAACAAATTATGATTCATAAATAAAAGACAAAAGAGTATTAGTGGGCAGGAGGGCAAGTGGGCCAGGGCATCAGGGGTAGGGGAACATTGAGATTTTTGGTAAATACAAGAGGACTAAAAAAACATGTTTTTTAAGAAATCAGAAGAGAAAAAACCCGTAAAAGTTTTTTAATGAAAAGTTAATCAAAGCCAAAGAGGTGATGTGGCGGCGTAGGGGTTAAGGTCAAGCCTTTTAAAAATTAACACAGACTTTATTCGTTCTCTAAATAATGAATCCAAGATCCTTTGCGGCTACACCCCAATATAAACAAACTCTTTAGTTTTCTTATATACATTTCGCAGAGGATGTTGTTTGTAGGCAATAATAAATGGCAACCCTATCATCCTAGAATATGGCATTATTAAGCCATCAGCGACTTGAAGCTAAGTGCTCTTCCCCTGTATAATCCAACTGTGTCAGCTTCTCTATCTCCATGCGATATCTTCGAGGGATTCATTAAGTATTTGCATTTCACATTTGAAGCGCCGCCATTACCAACTCTTTTAGCATTTCTGCTGCTTTACCTTTGTTCCAGAATCTACTCTTCACAATCGCATATACTTCCGAGGCAAATTTGAGTTGCAGACGTTTCTTAAATAACCTTCGAAAACGTTATCGTTGTCAGCATTGTTTTGCGGGCAGCCATCAGAAGAGTCAAGTAGCCCTATAAGATTCCTGGTGCCACGACATGATAAACAAAACCATATCAGTACAATGGTTGACGGTTTGTTTTGAAAAAAATTCGTCACCTCCATTTTTCCCGGGACTAATGTAAGCCTCTCTACAGTAAGAGGAAAAAAACACTTGAGCCTCCGAAGTCATATCACAATTGCGTTCCAAAAAATAAAGTAATTGTCCATACCATGGTCCTTCCAGACATAATGGTGATACAATCCTGACACGATTCTCTTCCAGAACTAAGAGCCAGTTCCTCGAGATGCAGATGGTGGATGGAGATACAGTATGACAATCAGGTCGTCCTTCGATCACTTACGCAGTTCCAATAAGAATGACTCGATATTAATATGGCACTGTTTGAACAACCAAAGCTCGAAAGACAGGCAAAACAGCATCATCCTCTACTGTATGGGCGTATAAGCTTGCTAGGATAACAGCTCTCATACCGTTCACTCAGCCAGAAACTGAAACCGTCACTAACTCTGTCTCTTGTACAGCATACTGAATAGAAGGGTTGTTGTTGCTAGAAATTTCTTATTTTAAGTTATCCTTTGTCTATTTCCAATAGTCGAGTATCACAGAGACAGGCTTGATATTGTTAAGAAAATGAAAAATCAAGATACTGATGTTTTGTTTTTACATCGCTTGACATTAAAATTAAAAACAAACCCTACAACAACAAAACAATGTAAGTAAACAAACCTGTTTACAAAATATCGTACTGCTTAATATAACAACAAACACCAGCCTAAAAAAAAATGGTAAGCAAGTAAACAAAAATTCACAAACATCAATAATGAATGTAAACAACGATGTTTACATTTATAGAGATTTCGAGAAGGCGAAGTCACGAACATTGGACTTCAGGAACATTCATCAGACTGTTTACCTTGCCATATAAAAGGCAAGACAAAGCAGTCTTGTGGGAAGATGCGGTATGTTTGAAGAGAGTAATCGTGATTTGAAGATCTCCGTTACAAAGATCTGTCGAATAATTGTCTAATAATTGTTATTGTTATGCATAGGGTATAAACAGGGGAATAAAAAAAGTTAAGCAATTGTTGTTGTTTACATCAAGTTGTGAATAGTGGCACAAAGAATACATGCATACATAACTGGTCATTACAACCCTTCAGTCAGAATTACGGCCTAGCTTCTCAACACCACTCATGTTGTGTGCGTTAATTTCATACATGAGTAGCGGGACCTGCAGTTTAAAGTCGACTCCGAACGACAGATTTTTTGAGAAGCTTTTTCATGGCAATTTTTACTCTCAGAGTTTTTGCCAGAAATCTGCTGAGAGGAAGTCGCCGAAGAAATATTTTTTCATATTTCATTATGATGTCTGGCCTGGGATTCGAACTCGGGCCTTTCGTCTAATAAACCAACACACTACCTACTAGACCACGGCGACTTCGCACAAATGGAATAGTGCGAATAATAAAGAATTTTAATTAAAACTAAACACAAATTTATTTTTATTTCATTTGCAACACATTAACTTTATCGTGGAATTTTTTGCCATTGTCTAGCCACTAACAATTGGCCAACTCTGTCGTAACAGGTTTAAATAGTTTCAAATTACCACTTTACCTGCCACCCCATCCCTGTTTCTCTCTCTCTCTCTCTCATATAATATCCCTCTCTCCCTCTCTCTGCCACAACTTTCTTATTATGTTTGTGGGGTATTCCTATTCAAATTTCTAATGTGCGTTGTATAAGCATTTGTGTGTTCTATGTGTGTGTTTGTGTATAAGCATTGAGGCTATTAGTGTATATTTGTGTAAGGATGCATGTGTTCGTGTGTGCGAGAGTATCGTTATGAATTGTAAATTGTATTTGGAAACATAAATTTCTCCTCTGGTCAAAATATATGATTTAACCAGCAGCAGAGAAGATTTGTTACAAAAATTTTCAATATTTTAAGGAACCCAAAGACCATAATGCAGAGTAAATAACCCAGCAATACAATCACTGGGTAACTATTTAAATTGATTTCGAAACCAAAGTCTACGCACATACTTGAATAGTAAATGTAACAGAGATAGAGAATGTAATAGATACAGAGATAGAGAGAGAGAGAGAGATAGAGTGAAAGAGAGGAAGAGAGTGAAAGATATTTAAAACCAAACCAAATAATAAGAATTTAATGCGTTATTAATTGCTGTAAACAAAGTGTTTGAAGAAAATTCATTTAAATTTCTTAAAGGAATTCATTTAAATATGAACGTTTTTTTAAGCATTAATGCAGCTAAAATACAGGGTTACTCGTTTCTAGGATTCAAAAGTAAAATTAAATGAAATCTGAAGAAAGCTATGATTCCAAATAAATTTATGTGTGTGAAGATAAATTCGAATTTGAATATCCAAGACGCAAATCCACAAATTTTAGCAGCGCCACATTTGGCTTTAACAGAGCAATATTTGCTATTTACAGAACACTGTTAACTGTTTACCGGTATACATCTGAACAAGCCCTCTTGTTTAGGAGCTAATATTAGAACATATACTAGGTCTATGAGTACCATATCATACACAAAGGCAGGTTCTAAGGCCTCTTGCTGCAACCAAGTGAGGTTCAATTCGTAATCTCTCATTGCAAGCCAATAAAAATCGAACGTAACACGATCATAGCATTCTGAATTGATGTCACCCGCTGTTCCAGTGTAATTTACGTAAAAATACGATCCAATTACACGTCCAAATCTTTGTAAGCACTTGTTTTTCGGTTGTATCGATTGAACCGTTCAGTAAAATACTTTACTAAGCTTATTCAATTGATCATTACGACTTCTTTATTCAAGATTACAACCTTGCTTATCTCTCCACTCATGTTGTAGAACAACAGATTTCTGAGAAACCATTGATTGCAATTTTCATTTACGCTCAGAGAGGAGGGACTCGCCAAACGAACTAATTTTTTCATTTCATTTTTCAATTTATTCAAGATGTCTGAACTAGGATTTGAACCACATACATATACCTAACAGAGTCTGACAGCCTTGCCAGATGGATGATTTTGAAAACTTTAAATGACTACTCCGATATAACGAAAGAGGAAGAGGGGGATTTTTAATCAAGTAATTTATCTTGATTTGGTTTTCTTTGCCTGCTTCAATTTAACCAACCCCCCACCCTACCCCTCGTAATGATTTACAGTTTTATGAAATAATTTTTCTACTTGCTTGGCTTGCCATTTTTATTTTTTACTCTCAAATATAGGAAAAAAAAATTATCAGAAAAGAGCAAAAAAACAACAAAAAAAACAACATTTCAAAATTAAAACAATAAACGTCAAATAAATTTCGAGCAGAAAAACGCTGTCGATTTTCAATTGTTATGCCCTGTGTGGCCCTCCAGAAGAAAAAAAACACACACACCAACAATCAAACACCACCACCAACAACCAGCAGCAAAAAACCAAAAAAAAAGCGAAATGAAATGAATTCCCTGAGCTTGGTGAATACGTTTTGGGGGGCAAAAAAACGTCGACGACAAATGGTAGAAAAACAATACTTTTGCGCTGTCAATAAAGGAAAATCAAAAGATTAATAAATCGATAGCAGGCACCTGGTGTCTGCAATCAACTTCTGTCGTGATTTTCAATAATTTTTTTCAATTTTTTTTTCGTGTTTTTTCTCTCATTTTTTACTTTTTAACAGAACAATGAGTAAAACAAGCAAATGTCACCTCGCCTCCTGCCATCTAACTAAGCTGAGCTACATACATATATATAGACCAGCTATACTCCACTTCACGCCACTCCACTGCAATAGAAAATCATGCAGTCAACCATTTATCCTTGTGGCGCATATTTCATTCTCTCAATGGAGTTTTTTTTGTGCCTCGTTTTTCTTCACTTCATTTTATTTATTTTCTATTATTTTTTCTACTTTTCCTTTTCGTTTCTTGTTACAATTTCTTGTTTTTTTGTTCCACATTTTTTATTTCCGTTAAGATTTCACTCACTCAGCTCGTTACGAGTTACGAATTTGAGTTTCTGAACACAATAAAAACCCTGTGCTATTCAAGGCTTGCCTTGTGCTAAGACAGGCAAGGAGAGAAGAGGAGGCAGTCATCGTTACAAAAGCCAAAACAACGCTTGAAGATTTTGTTCTATTCAATAATTTTTATTGCAATTTACAACAACAACGACAACAACAAAATCTTTGAAATTTTTAAATTTCAAAATTCCATCGAAAATAAAGGGGGACACACAATACCCAATAACAATCTGAAAGGCTTAAGGTAACCAAGTACAACAGATTACATATTGAACAGATTTGGTCAATAGCTCCAAGAAATCACATTAATTCATGTTAAAATAATTCTCTTACGTAATGGGCTAATAAAAACCGAATTAACGGATTTTGGCCAGCCTTAATACATTCTTCCAGGTATCTCTGCTTCCTGCTCACCTTCGCCAGTTGACCACACCAATAGATAACAGGGCTTCCTGGATTTCGTCCTCCCAACGCAGACAAAGTCATCCTTTACGCCGACTTTCGCTAACCCCCGCAATAAATACTCGTCTCCCCGGAGCAACTTTTCCATCAGAATGACATGGCCGAGCCAGCGCTGTCGCTGAATGTTAGTGCACTGCACAACGTCTATATCGTTAAGGAGCTTATACAACTCATTATTGAATCGTATGTGGAAATCATCACCAACTCGTACTGAAGATCACGAAGATCTTCTCTCAAATACTCTCAAACTGCTACATAGGTGCTTAATAGCGTCCGTAAAACAATACGGAGAGAATGAGCGACTTTTAGAGCATTAGAGATGGAATGGAATGGAATGTAGGAAAACAGGGTAAAGTTTCTGATTGGGGTTAATACGGAGAACTTCAGAATGATCCATATCTTTATGTATTTAAGTTGCCACGCAGCATCCATGCTGCCATGCCACTCCTGGATACCACCCGCTAGATACTAACTAATGTGTGCAGAGTTCATGTGCGCAGCGTTCAATCAACCGGACTTTAGATTTGGGTTGTGCGTAGGCAAGTGGAACCCCTCCACACTTGCAGACCTTATCCAATGAAAACCGAAACAAAACAATCCTTTTAACATTCATAAAATTACGCGCCATTTTCTGAATTGGGGGTCTATTTATTTATCGTGATATTGAAATTAGAAGAAGAATTGACCCAGTGTCACTGTCCATTACCTTTCTTAGGCCCATGCGAGTTCTATAAAGCAATTCCATCCTACATGGTTTGCTCTTGATATTTCTCAGCGTTTCCGTATAAGTTGCCATCGCCCTTGCTTTCTCAGTAACATGAACCTTTAGGTGATGCAGTATCTGTCACGGCTTCTTGTGTTTTGAGTGTACCATTCAAGCTCTTTGGCTTTAAGATTCTTGAATTCATTCCGGCGCTACAACTGAACATTTTGCGTCAAGAGCAGTTTGACGCTGCGGCTTTCTATACATACATAATTGGCCATTACATTACAATCCTTTAGACAGGATACCAACCTAGTTTCTCACACCACTTGTGTTGTGTGCGTTAATTTTTATACATGAGTGGAGGGACCTACAGTTTAAAGTCGACTTCGAATGACAGATTTTTGAGAAACTTTTCATGGCAATTCTTTATTTTGACACTCAGAGTTTTTGCCAGAAATCTGCTGAGACGAAGTTGATGAAGGTAATGGTTTTTCCGTATTTCGTTTAGTTGGAAATGCCTGACCTGGGGTTTGAAACGAGGCCTCACGTCTACTAAGCCAACACACTACCTAATAGACCATGGTTTTCTATACACGATCATCAAAGCTAAGCTGTAAAATCAGTTTTGAGCCTAAGATCCTGCTTAGCATGATCGAAAGAAAGCAATTCATGTGCACATACATATGTATACTAGAGGACCTGATAATCAGAAGCCTGAATCGTTTAAAACACAGGTAGACAGCTAGACTGATAGCAAGCATAGATGAAAGCTGCAGTAGAGCAGAGGAAGAGGTTAACTTCATAATTCACCTGCAGTCCGGCCATGTCTGTTTAGGAAATATCTCTCTGGAATGGGAAAGAAAAGCTGAAGATCAAGCCTGTTCATGTGACACTGAAGGTTTTAACTACGCAGAACACACAGCCTTTTAAACGTGGAAATTGGAAAAATGAATGCCAAAACAAAACAAAAGAGTTGTTCTTCAATCACTTCATTTCATTTGTTATTTTTGCTTGACAGGCAGGCAATTTCAAATTTAATTTCTTAACTTTTTTTGGAAATACTTGTGTCCGAATGCGTTGCTGCTTGTTTACAGCATCCTGCAGATATTTTTTTATTTATTTTTTCTGCTTCCTTTCCTCTTCTCCATTTTCTATTTATTCAAATTTCAATAGAATTTATTAAACAGTAGATTCCAGGTTAATACCCGTTTTCAAAACATGGCCATGACCCTGTTTTCTTAAACAAACAAACAAACAAAAACGAAGTGAAAGGCAGAGAAAAGCAGGGGAAAGCAAGGAAATAAAATTTTATTTCTTGCTTTTTCGTGTTATTTTTTCGTGTTTTTATTGGAATTTCTTGTATTTTGTTGTTGTTCTTGTTGTTTTTGTGTGTTCAAAAATGTTAAACAAAAAACAAGCAAAATTTCAACGTCAGATCTCCTAGCGGTACGAGAAAGCATATGAGTGTACGTGTATATATGTGTGCGTGTATGTGTACAAAAGAGAGTCACTAAAGATGTGTTTGTTTTTTTCTTTTTGGGAGCTCTTGTTAGTTTTATGATGATTTTATGTTTGTTTTTGTTTTTGCTTTTTAGTTAAACTGCATTTTGTTTCGTTTCTTTACGTCCTATGCTCCCTTCATACCGCGCGCTCTCTCTCTCACTCTCTGTCGTTTATTCTATGGTATGCTCATAATTTGTAAAGGCAGCTAAACAACTTTATACACATACACACATTCACATACCCATAGAAATCCATTATATTTGTATGCTGGCTGAGATTCATGTGATTTCATGGCATGCATTTTATTCTCTCGTATATGAGTGTGTGTGGATCTTTTAAAAAGATTTTGGTTGTTTTTTTTTTGTGGATAATTTATAGTGGTTTATTCATATCAGCTTTTTCATGCTTTCACACACACATACTAATACACATACATAAATAAATTATGACGCTTTTGATAAAAAAAAAAAATAGAAGATTTTAATAATCATTGCTTGCGGCTTAGAAAAAAAAACTGTAAAAATATTAAACAAGACTGAGAAAGAATGAATAAGCGAGAGAGAGAGAGAGTTCGAGAGAGTGTGAGAGTGTATGTGTAAGAGGCGAAAAGAAATTTAATAGATTTTGTTGCTGTACTGAAAACTTTTCAAAGATAAAAACAAAAATCTAAAAAAAATGTGTATTAAAGGCGCTCAAACAAAATAAATGAAGCATAGTTTTAGGCACCAGTAAATATTAAATGCATCAATCAGTTCCTTAAGGACAAAGAGATTATTTTGTGGAAGAATTTTTCCATAAAAATTAAATAAAAGATTTATAAGACTTCCTTTTTAGCGCAAGCACTACCCTCAGTGCTTTGCTTTAGCAAAACAAAAAAAAAACAAAAATTCATAAAAGAAAGTTCATAGCATTTAAACCGAGACTTGATTTTTCTTACATATGTGAAGATAAATTCAAATTTAACTAGCAAAGACAAAAACAAAAAAATTTTAACAGAGCTAATGTTAGAGTTAACAGAGCAATGTTAAGTGGTTAACAGAAAATACGAAAAATAGTCAAGAAAGAAATCACCCAAATACACGATATCAGGGACTTGTTGCAGATATCTGACTATATACAAATTGTAGCCTAAGGTGTCCCTAATAAAATCCAATAAGTGGTATATCCCAAATAATTTTGGAACTGGAGATATTGGGCTTTAAATATTCCCTATGTTAACAGTGTCTGGGTAGGATGGCGGATGATGGATATTGTGGAAAAATGGGACTTGCTGTACATATACCACTATATACAAATTGTAGCCTAAGGTGTCCCTAATAAAACCCAATAAGTGGTATTATCCCAAATAATTTTGGAACTTGAGGTATTGAGCTTCAAATATTCCCTATGTTAACAACGCTTGTTGCAAGTCATAGACTCAAAAAGTGCAATTCATCTACCAAAAAAATGAAAGTCATCAACCAAAAAATGCAAGTCATTTACCAGAAAAATGCAAGTCATTAACCAAAAAATGCAAGTCATCTACCAGAAAAATGCAAGTCATCAACAAAAAAAAATGCAAGTCATCAACCAAAAAAATGCAAGTCATCAATCAAACAAATGTAGGTCATCAACAAACACAAAAAAATCCAAAACAATACAAGTCATCAACCAAAAAAAAATGGAAATCATCGACTCATAAAGTGCAATTCATTAACCAAAAAAATGCAAGTCATCAACCAAAAAAACGCAAGTCATCAACCAAAAAAAATGCAAGTCATCAACCAAAAAAATGCAAGTCATCTACCAGAAAAATGCAAGTCATCAACCAAAAAAATGCAAGTCATCGACTCAAAAAGTGCAAGTCATATACCAAAAAAATGCATGTCATCAACCAAACAAATGCAAGTTAGCGACCCAAAAAGTGCAAGTCATATACGAAAAAAAATGAAACTTGCGAAAAATATGAAATTTTTTTGGATATATACCTACATATATATAAGTGCATATTGACTCAATGAGAATTATTAAAAATTTTAAGTTCATTTCAAACAATTTAATTTTTTATCCTCTTTAAACCAATTTATATGTAGTTTCGTCGCCTATATCTTCGGTCCCAAGTAAAGTTCTACCTTAAGGAAAACTGTTTTCGAATCCTTGATACTATGTCTATCCAGACCACTGGGTCCACTGGCCCCACAAGTCCGTTTTTTTTTTATTAGACTTATACAGAGCACTTTTTTTTGTTGCTAATTTGACAAAATGTCGCCTATATCTCCGGTCTCAATTAACGCCCGACCATAAGGAAATCTGTTATGGAATCCTTGATAACATGGCTATCCAGCCCACTAGTTTCGAGACTAGATCTATTAGCTTCGTCGTCTATATCTCCAGTCCTGAGTAATGCCCGACCGTAAGGAAACCTGTTTTGGAATCCTTGATACCATGGGTATATAATGGGATACCTACAGCAAGAAAAATTTTTCTACAATATCGATCATCCTACCCAGACACTGTTAACAGAGTAAACTTTTTAAGTCCGACTTATCAAGTTCCAAAATTATGTGGGATATTTAACCCCGCCTATCTCATACAGCTTAAGCCAACTAAACTTATTATTCAAATGGCAGTCAGACTGTAGAAGGAAACCAGTAGCAATGCCAAAAGCAAGAAAGGAAAAGGCACCCAAAACCACAACGTTAACGTTAACAGCTGATTAGAGGAACAAAGTAGATTCATATGATAGACCATAGACATTCTGAAGTAGTTGATGATCCACTGCTGAAAACGTTCAGTGGGACAGGTTGCAGGTGTTACCTCAGGTACCAGGAGATGGGGCCAAGCCCTAAAGACGCCAGGAAAAAGGCCAGAAGCAAATGGCCAAACAGCAGGCGGCCAAAAGGGGGGACAATCGTACGTATGTAGTGCATCCCCTTCATTTTAGTACATACTTTAGTAATTAATTTTAGTACCTAAGTATACAACGGTGTAATTTACATCTCTGTTATAATCGTTAAGTAGAATACTGTAATTACATCTCTGTTATTATATTCGTTAAGTAATGGCTATAAGAGAGAACAAATAAATGACAGATCATTCATTCTTGCATTGTCTTTTCAAACTATCAAAAGTGAAGTGTTTTATTTAAAAAGCGCGTTACATGGCGACCGTGACATTTAAATTAAAAAAAAAAATATAAAAGAAAATTTTTGTAGTTAAAAAAAAATTAGAAAATGTTATTAAACAGTATAAATAAATTTTATAAGAAAACAAAAACTAACGACTTAACTTATAAATTGTTTTAAAATAATAGAGAAAAAAAAGCAATGTGAAAACACAGTGGAAAAAAAAAATCTAAAAATTTCTAAATTTGGAAAGTGTGAAAACAGTTAATATATACTGAAAATAAACAAAATTACATGTGTATAATAAATAAAGTGGGTACAGTCATATACTTAAATTAACAGCAAATTTATCATTTTTAAAGATTTGTTAATTTAAACACCAAATATACTATAATACAACAAAAGAAATGCAAAATTGAAGACAAATTATAACGGAATTAAACAATGTGAAAAATACAAAAAAAAAAGTAACAGTACTTAATAACCACATGAAGGAATAAAAGAAATACAAAATTGAAGACAAATATTAACGGAATTACACAGTGAAATATACAAAAAAAAAAGTAACAGTACGTAATAAACAAATGAAGGAACAAAATGAAGAAAAAAAAGAACAAAATTTTTTTTATTAAAAAAAAAAAAAAAAATTTAGACATGACTGTACCAGAAAGTGACATAAAAATATAGAAAACAAGTCAAAATTATTATACAAAAAATTTTATAACGGTCCTCATTTTTACATCATATCAACATACAAAACAAAAAAAAAAAATTTTTGAAACAAAATACAAATATTACAAAGAAAATTTTTTTCGACAAAGGTCAACAAAAACAACAAAATCAACAAATCTAACGGAACAAAAAAAAAAAAACCAACATCCATAACCAGGAATAACTTCAAAAAGACAGTCAACAAAAACAACAACATGGCATCAACGGAATTTAACGGGGAAAAAAACCAACACCCATAACCAGGAATAACTTCAAAAAGACAGTAAGAAGAACGGCAGAATGACATTAACACATACATATACCATCTATATTTACATCTATATACCATTTTATATATAATTACATTTGTATACAACTATATTTATATTATATACTAATATCTACTTACATATACTTAAAACTTTTTTCTTATATCTATACATCTAAATTTTGAATTTTTGATTATTCTTTATATACATATATATAAATATAACATTATTTACATACACATAAAACTATTATTACCGGTACAAAAAAAAAAAATTTTTTTTTTAATTTACATAAATATTTGTAGAAATATAAAAAGAGCATATTATTATTTTTTTATGTATGATATTTTGAACAAAAACAATATACAATTTTAGCAAACCAAAGCAAAATTCTTAGAATAAGGAAAAAAGAGAAACGGTAAAAAAAAAAATAATTCTATACAGCGTTGCCACTATCAAAAAATTTTTGTAACCAAAATTAAAAAAAAAAAAAATAACCAAAAAAAAAAAAATTTTTTTTATAAATGTATTTGTTTTTACACATTTACACATTAAAAAAAAAAAATAACCAAATTTGGTTCAAAATTAACAAAACGGCAACACTGATTCTATATGTACAAAATAAAGAGAACTCTCATAAATACTATGCTCTTAAAATATAATGCTCTTATTCTGTTAACTACATTTTCAAATAACATTTCACATAACGTTATAAAAACAAAAAATACGGTTCTGTAATAAATGCCAACATTTGAAAAAAAGAAATTTAAGGAAATTGTCGCGAAATTTTATAACATTAAGAAAAGAATTTTACAAAATCGACCATTGTCAACAAACGAATCAAAAAGAAAAGAATACATACACTTATTAATCAATGGTTACAATGAAATTTTATCATATACAAGCTTATACATACATGACCTTCCAACTACTGTTAAACAAGACACATGCAGAAAAATCCGGCACTGTAGAGAACTTTTGGTTAGGTGTTTTGGGAAATTGGACTGCAGAATTAGGGTACCTTGTGACATTAGCATCTTTGAACTAGTTGACGAGAAAATATTGTCAGATTCTGATTCGGATTTGGAGGCTGTAAAAATTGAAAAAGATACTAGGGCTAGTATAGGAGAAACTGATCAGGACAACATTATAGTGGAAAGTAAAACCAACAATAGGACAGTTCAGGATCATCTCATTGTCGCAGACAATCTGGGGGTAAACATGGCATCCAGTGAACAGAAAAGGTCGTATATTGGCATGTGCGCCAATATCATTAGGGATAACTATGATGGGAACCCACTGGCTTTAGAATCGTTTTTGGATAAGATTGCTTTAATAGAGGACATAACGGACGAAAATTTAAAAACCACTTTCGTTACATTCTTAAAATCGAAATTGGAGGGCAAAGCTCGTGAAGCTCTACCCGAAAATGTGAGTACCGTTGAGGACATAAAAGCTGCGCTGAAGGAGAAACTTAAACCGGATAACTCCAAAATAATAGCAGGGAGAATTGCTGCACTGACTGTTAGAAACAATAATTTCACAGAATTTGCAAAACAGGCAGAAGACTTGGCGGATGCGCTTAAAAGATCATTAACTATAGAAGGCATCACAAAGAACAAAGCTCACGAAATGGCGATTGAGCAGACAATATCGGTGTGCCGTCTTAATGCAAGATCAGATTTAGTAAAGTCTATTTTAGCTTCATCGACTTTTACGGATCCAAAAGAGGTAGTTGCTAAATTAATAGTCGAGCAGACGACAGAAACGAAAGAACATCAGGTTTTGGCATTACGGAATCATCACAAAAATAGAAATCATAATTTTTATCAAGGTAACAATTTACATTTTCGAAACAATTTCCGTGGTACTTCGTATCGTGGTCACAGAAACCCTCGAGGAGGTAATTATAACGGAAATTACCGTTCTTTTTATAACAATAAAAATCAACACAATCATAATAATGATCAATATGGCAATAGAAATCAATCAAACTATAGAGGAAGCAATAGAGGTCATTACCGTGGTAACAATAGAAATCAAAGAGCATTTGTTAGGACTTTAAACGAGGAAGTCCCTCAACCGTCGTTGAGGGTTGTAGAAGAGAATCCATAGAATTCACTAATAAAAGAGACACAATAGATTCAAATTTTCAAAAATCCATTTATACATTAAACCTCAGTTATGCCGATTTTATAAAATTAGATTGCATTGACACACATCAATCTTGTACATATCTCGTTGACACACAGGCTGATATATCTTTAATTAAAATTTCTTGCTTAAACTCTGATTCTGTTTTTAATGACAACCAAATTATTACTATTACTGGTATAACCAAAAATCCAATTTTTACTCTAGGCACAATTTGTACAAATTTAATAATTTCGGACCAACTAATACCACAAGTTTTTCATGTAGTCAATGATGACTTTAATATCCCAGCAAGTGGAATTTTAGGAAAAGATTTTCTTAAAAACAATAGCTGCAAAATTGATTACGAAGATTTCACAATAACTGTAAATTTAAGAAATAATATTTCGAAAATACCAATTTTACACGGATCAGGTGATTATACGTGTATAATACCTCCTAGAAGTGAGGTGTTTCGTATTTTCAATTTGCAAAACATAACTGAACCGATGTTCGTCAAATCTCAGGAAATTTCCCGAGGCGTTTTTATAAGTAAAGGTATCATAGACTCTTGCAACCCAGTTTTAAGAATACTTAATACTACTGATGAATTTAAATGCATTAGAAATGATAAAATCATTGCAGAGAAATTGAGAAATTTTTATGTATATTCATTGAACGAGACTAAAATAGACTATGATCGTAAAACCAAATTAATGAATATATTAAAAGGTCGAATACCTGATGACGTAAACAATATTTTAACTCCACTTTGCGAACAATATGCGGATATTTTTTCTTTGGATAGTGATAAAATGACTACTAACAACTTTTATGAACAAAAGCTCAGGTTAACGGATTCGTCCCCGGTTTATATTAAAAACTATAGACTTCCTTATAGTCAAAGAAAGGAAATTAATAGGCAAGTAAATAATTTGCTAGAGAATGATTTAATTGAACCTAGCAGCTCAAATTTTAATAGTCCTTTAATTTTGGTTCCCAAAAAGAGTACTGGAGGAGACAAATCGTATCGCATGTGCGTTGATTATCGTGCAGTAAACAGAAAACTCATCGCCGATAAATTTCCATTGCCACGTATCGACGACATTTTGGATAACTTAGGTCGCGCAAAATATTTTACAATTATAGATTTATTTTCTGGTTTTCACCAAATTCCGTTGCATAGAGATTCTCGCGATATCACCGCTTTTAGCACTGACAACGGTTCATTTCGTTGGAAAGTGCTACCTTTTGGATTAAACGTAGCTCCTAACTCTTTTTCTCGGATGATGACTATAGCGTTTTCTGGTCTAGGACCTGATAAAGCTTTTTTATATGTCGACGACATAATTATAACTGGCTGTAGTAAGCAACACCATTTGAATAATTTAAGAGACGTTTTTGACATTTTGAGAAAGTGCAATTTAAAAATAAACCCGTATAAATGCAACTTTTTTAGACCTGAAGTTACCTTTTTAGGTCACAAATGTACGGCAAATGGTCTATTACCGGACGATGATAAAGTAAGAGCAATAAAAGATTATCCGATTCCAACTGATAAAGATTCAATCAGACGCTTTGTGGCATTTGCCAATTATTACAGAAGATTTATACCAAATTTTGCAATTTTAGCAGCACCATTGAATCAAATGACAAGAAAAAATATTCAATTCGATTGGAATGAAAAATGTCATAATTCCTTCCAAAGCCTAAAATCTGCTCTTTTATCACCAAGAATTCTACAGTACCCTGATTTCTCAAAACCGTTTCTAATAACTGTAGACGCATCTAAGCTTGGTTGTGGAGCAATTCTAAGCCAAGATTTTAATGGCCATGACTTACCAATTTATTTCGCTTCGAAAAGCTTTTCAAAATCAGAACAGAAAAAACCGATAATAGAACTAGAACTTTTAGCAATTCATTTTGCAATAAAACAATTTCGACCATATGTTTATGGCACTAAGTTTACGGTACGATCAGATCACAGACCTCTGGTCTATCTTTTTAATATCAAAGATCCTTCTTCAAAGCTAACGCGAATACGTTTGGAGCTTTCTGAGTATAACTTTACGGTGGAATATATTAAAGGTAAGAGTAATGTAGGAGCTGATGCTTTGTCGAGAGTTTCAATCAGTGAATTGAAGAAGGGAAGTGACCAAATTTTTGCAATAACTCGTTCAATGTCAGCGGACATGAAGACTAATTTGAAACAGCCAATTGGAAAACAGAATGATACTCAATTGAAAATTTATGACAAATTTTCCCATGATTTTAACAAAAATATTCCAAAAATAAGAACACAGATAATTACTACTAATGACAACGATAAGATATTGTGCATTAACCTTTTTAGGAAATTTAGAAAACTGCTAACTATTGAATTTAAGTTTGTTAACGAGACAATTAATTTAGATTATTTGCTTTCGAGACTGCAGAGTACAGTCAACAAGCTGAAAATTTATAGGGCAGAATGGCCAAAGAATGACTTATTTTTCACAATTTATACAATACAAGAATTAAAACAGCACGGTATCAGAATTTTGAAAACTTTAGAGATTATCTTGACGGAACCAATTGAGACGATATTTGAGGATGAAAGGAAGCAAAAGCTAATGCAAATATACCACAGTGATCCTATCCTAGGCGGACACTGCGGCCAGAAGAAATTATACGCAAAGCTTCGCACTAAGTTTTATTGGAAGAAAATGACAAAGGACATCGCAAAATTTGTTAAGAATTGTCCTAAATGCACTTTAAATAAGGTTAGACCGAAAAATGTAGAACAACTTGTGTTTACACCAACACCAACGAAAGCATTTGATATATTAATTGTAGACACAATAGGCCCGTTGCCACTGTCTGTATACGGTAATAAATATGCACTGACATTAATGTGCGATTTGAGTAAATACTTGGTTACAATAGCTATACCTGATAAGTCGGCACGAACCGTTGCTCGAGCAATCTTCGAAAACTTCATTTTAGTCTATGGGAAGGCCAACACCATAAAGTCAGATATGGGAACAGAGTTTAAAAACGAACTTTTATCAGAACTATGCAAAATTTTTGAAATAGATCTAAAATTTTCGACTGCTTATCATCACCAGACAATAGGAACGGTGGAACGCAATCATCGCGTTTTCAATGAATTTCTTCGAGCTTTCCTAAATGAGAATATGTCTGACTGGGACACATATCTGAGATATTTTACATTTTACCACAATACAACGCCTAGTACAGTGTTTGATAACAAATTTAGTCCTTTTGAGCTAGTTTTCGGGAAGAAAGCAGTCATGCCAAATGAGATAAGTACCAAGTTAGATCCAGTTTACAACGTAGACAATTACAGTAAAGAAGTTAGGTATAGACTACAAAAGACGAATATGCTAGCAAGACAACTGATTGACAAACACAAGACAAGAAACAAAAACTACTATGATAAACTTTCAAAACCTATAACCTTGAAAATAAATGATTCGGTTTTATTACAGAAAGAACCATATAATAAACACGAAAGTATTTATGAGGGTCCATACAATGTAACAAATATTGATAACACAAATGTAACAATATATGATAAAACAACAAACAAATACAAAACAGTACACAAAAATAGAATCACTACATGTTAAACATATAATTAAATACCTTACATAATAAAACAAAGAAAATTTAAAAAAAAAGTCTTTTGTTAACTATTTAAAAAAAAAAAAATTTTTTTTTACAAAACTGTAAATGTAACAAAACTCTAACGAAAAAAAAAGAAACAGATAAAAACAATTTTTTTTTTCCCCTATTATATCGTTAATATAATATGTATTCTTATTGGTACGATTTATTAACCAATTTATTATGAAGATGAAAAATATTAAAGCAATTAAGACTGATCACCTTGCTTGATTTAATATTTTTTTTAAAAAAAAGGGAGGTACATAGGTACGGCCAATACCTATAATGCTAAACTTTAATTCAATTAAAACATAATACATATTTGAAATTTTGAAAAAATTGTTTTTATTATAATTACTTTTTATTATTACTTTTATTATAATTACTTTTATTATAATTATTTTTATTATAATTACTTTTATTGTAATTACTTGTATTATATTTTAATTTTTTTTAAAAAAGGGAGGTGTAGTGCATCCCCTTCATTTTAGTACATACTTTAGTAATTAATTTTAGTACCTAAGTATACAACGGTGTAATTTACATCTCTGTTATAATCGTTAAGTAGAATACTGTAATTACATCTCTGTTATTATATTCGTTAAGTAATGGCTATAAGAGAGAACAAATAAATGACAGATCATTCATTCTTGCATTGTCTTTTCAAACTATCAAAAGTGAAGTGTTTTATTTAAAAAGCGCGTTACACGTACGTAATCTTCAAGTTCAATTGAGCTTGTCTTCCAATTACGTAAACCTTCGTTTGGAAGATATATGCGAGTTTTTCTATAAGATCCGAAAGTTTTACCTTGTGGCAGAACTCTTCCTCCACTGTCCCATAAACTATCCTTGACGTATCCGTGTACTACGGGTTAGGTCTTCACGCTTATATGTTATTAACTTCAAAATTCTTCAACCGTCGCCGTAAGATAGTTTCTCATAGCTTTGGTTATACCATCTGCTGCCTGTCGCTGAATCTTCTCCAATTCCATCTGAACTGTTGTCAAGTTTGTTCACTCTCTCTCTGCCCGAATAATGGTCACATAGATCATAACAGATCTGCATATAAGTTTATACATCAAATGCAGGATTTTGGTGGATCACACAGAACTCCAGATTTCATAAGATTTTTCATTGTTAAGCAATGTAATCCTCCTCAGTACTCAATTACATTAATTATATAATTATGGTCGGTATAAACAATTGTTTCTTTATAAAATATGTATTTCAAAGAAAACATTGCAAATAATTTAGATTGACTTAATAAAACAACACACAACAATAGAAACGAGTTAAAGAAAGAGTTTTCATCACTTAATTAAATTGAAAGTGAATTGAATAGTTTTTAACTCTGTTTTCTATTGCATTTCTCTCTTGTATCGTTTGTTTTTATATCTTGCTTCCTCTCTCTCTCTTTATATCTCTATCACTATCTATCTGTGCAGATAACTCTTTACTCGTTAGAGCTCATCTATTAAATTGATTATGAAGGAAAGGAATTCAAAGATTTGTTTGCAATTCAATGCGCTTTCAAAATATCATTTTATTTACTTGTCTGTCTGTCTGGTTTATTTATTTGTTTTGTTTTGTTTATTTATTTGTTTTATTTATTAAATAAAGAAAATTTATTAAATTTATTGAGTTTCATAAGGAAAAAATCATTCCGACAGACAGAGACAGACTAAGCACAGCACAGCACAACACACAGTACATTTTATTGCTATTTTAAGCAACAACAACAAGTTTATAAAAGAGAAATCAAATCGAAAATACACTCACAAATGCACTCAAACAAAATATTGTAAATATATGAATAAATAACTAATACAGATGCAATAAACACCAGCACTACAAGAACAACAAAGAAAAGAGCAAAAGAGAGAGAGAGAGAGAGAGAGAGAGAGTTGTTCTCAAAGCATTTGTATTTGTGTTATTGGCATATGTTTGCCATACAGGTTGTATGAGTAATAAATTTGAATTCAATTTTCAACAGTCAAATAAATATTAATCATACGTAGTGTAGGTATTCAAATTTTTAGAAAATACATCACAAGCAAAATGGAAAATATTTCTTTAAGATTTTTAAAAAAAATTTAAGAAAATGAAGAGAAATACTTCACTTAACTTAATTAATCATTATAACCCTTTAGTTATGATTACAACCAGAGATCAGAAATGAATCGTTTTTTTTCGCTACTCATAATAACTAATCATGAAATTTTGAAATTGGTAAACTGGGATATCGCAAAGGGCTACACATAGCCTAAGGATATCTCTCCTAGGGGCTTAGCACCCAGTTCTGTTTAAATAACTACACATGGAATAGGTAGAGCAACTACGCTCTGGCATTCCCCAATCTGAAACACATTTCATGACAATGAAAAAATCTCATTTCACTCCTGCTAAAAAGGAAACCGAATTTGAAATGTTTTTCATTTTTTCTATTCTGCATTAAATTAATAACTTTGTAATCCTTTCAATCCATTTGCAATACCCTATCGCCCCCTAAGGAATTTATTGAATTTCTTTCTGTTTTTTTTTATTATTTTTTTTTTTTTTCTTCTCCCCTAAAGCAACAAATTGTTGACCAAGAACTGCTTATTCTCTTTCGCTTTCTCATTTGCTTTTTTTCTAAAAGAAAAACAAAATGTACAAAATACTTGTGATACTTTTCTTTAAATAACTTTAAATAAAAGAGTGGGGAGGGGAGGTGAAACGTAAAGAGAGAAAAAGAAAAACCTTCGCTTTGATTTGCCTGCAGGCGGTGATAAAGCTTTTGTTCCCGGAAAAACTTCTTCCTTTGACGTTTCGTCAAGGCAATAAAGGGGTGGAGGGGAGTCCGTCCATAAGCTGTAATAGCCGAAGGCCAACTGACACTGAATGGCCTAAAGGGAATGCTTTGTGCAATGCACACCAATTATATGGTGAAAGGCGACAGAGAGAGAGTGAGAGAGAGAAAGAGTGGGTAAATGAGTGGACAGACATGCAGGAAAATGGAAGTTGTAAAACGTCAAAAGGCCTCCTAAAGAAACTGACTGACAAAATGCATGAAATAAAATTTATTTTCAGGCAATAACAACAACAACAACAACAACGAGAAAGAGAAAGAAAGAAAGGCAAAAAATATAGTCATAAAGAACAAATGTTTGCCCTCAAACAACCAACCGTAGTGTAGGAAGCTAGGGGAGCATATTGCAAAAAAAAAGAAAAAGTCGACCTCAAAGGACTCTCGTGTTATAAATAAATTTAAAAAAATAAAAAAAAAACCTGATGAATGCATCATGAAAATCAAAAGTTAATCAACAATTCAGTTGAAAAACGTTAATTATTTACGAACGAAATAAAAAAGCAAATACTTGACGTTAATAAAAGAAAACAGAATTCTTCGATGGGGCCATGGTATCATCACTCATAGGCATCTACAGAAGTGCTTGCAAAATGAAGAGCTACCAAGTGTTATTAATTTTATTGCGAAAATCAGTAACAGAGTTGCATTGCATGATCAGAATTGTCAATTTGTAAAGAAAGTTTTAATTTTTTAATTCCATTGCCTTAACTGCAGGTACTGAAGTGCATCGGTCAAGAGCCTTTTAGCCATGTGTGTGAAGATAAATTTAATTTTAACTAGCAAAGACAAGAACCAAAAATTTTAACAGAGCTAATGTTAGAGTTAACAGAGCAATGTTAAGTGGTTAACAGAAAATAGTGTTAACATAGGTTATTGTATTTGAAGCCAAATATCTCCAAATTATTTGGGATATACCACTTCTTGGGTTTTATTAGGGACACCTTAGGCTACAATTTGTATATAGTGGGATATATGCAGCAAGTCCCATTTGGGCACAATATCCATCATACGCCATCCTACCCAGACTCTGTTAACAGAGTGAATATTTGAAGCCCAATATCTCAAGTTCCAAAATTATTTGGGATAATACCACTTCTTGGGTTTTATTAGGGACACCTTAGGCTACAATTTGTATATAGTGGGATATATGCAGCAAGTCCCATTTGGGCACAATATCCATCATACGCCCTCCTACCCAGACTCTGTTAACAGAGTGAATATTTGAAGCCAAATATCTCAAGTTCCAAAATTATTTGGTATAATACCACTTATTGGGTTTTATTAGGGACACCTTAGGCTACAATTTGTATATAGTGGGATATCTACAGCAAGTCCCTGATATCCTATATTTTTGGGGTGATTTCTTCCTTGACTATTGTTCGTATTTTCTGTTAACCACTTAACATTGCTTTGTTAACGCTAAATGTGGCGCTGTTAAAATTTGTTGGTTCTTGTCTTTGCTAGATAGATTTAAATTTATCTTCACACACATCTGAAGGGTGCTAATAGGAGCTAATTTTAGCATATACACTAGGTCTAAGAGTACGATACCATGCTCAAAGGTAGCAAGGTCTGTTAATATAATCACCAATATATGTAATCACATACAAAGTGATATGGTATTGAGAAAATTGGCTTTGAAAATATCAATATTTTGCTTTAAAATTCTCAAGAATATCAATGACCATTTTGGAACACATAAGAAATAGTACACCATACAGACTATATGCAAACGGTAGTCCAGAGGATACTCTTTCGAATCGTGGTAGTGGGATAGCAGGAATAATTTTGAGAGTTGAGAAAATTTCCGTCCTCCATCCCCCCACCAACCATCCTTTACATTTCAACACTGCTGTTTACAAATTATCAATGATCATAATGAGAACTGTATTTTATGTCAATAGACTGCAATAATTCCAAAGTAGAAGGAATAATCCACTATTCTCACTGTTAAATAGTTAACAGTGCTCTGTTAATAGCAAAGTTTACTGCGTTACATACAAGAAGTGGCGCTGGTAAAAGTGTGGGTTTGCGTCTTTGGTTTTTAAATTCGAATTTATCTTCACACACATTTATAATGACCAATTATGTATGTATATATGTATCTAGAAATGATACTCGCATTATTGCTATGTACAAAAGCAAAGGTTTTAAGGGGTTAACAAGTTATTTTTCTTATTTAAAGAATTATTTTCGATTTGAATTGTAAAAATTTTTTCATGTTTCAGGTTTTTTTATTTTTTTCGTTTTTCAAACAAAATTAGATTTTCCCAAAAACACAATCAATGTATTACACTCACTCGTATTGTATTTCATTTTCTACTCTTCTGCTTCTTATTCTTCTATTACTCTATCTCTATTTCTTTTCGTTTTATTTCACTCTCGTTCTGTAATATTTATTCAAATGCAATTGCAATTGCAATACAATGCGATACAAATTTCAAATTTTTTTATGGATTTGAACAAAAAACAACAAAACCAACAAAAAAAATAAGGACAAAACAGTTACAGTTACAAAATTGAAAATTGTATTTCAGTGACACAAACATTGAAAGAGAGAGAGAGATAGAAAGAGAGACGAAATGATACAAAATGTGCAACAATTTAAATTTGCTTGAGAAACATTGACAATTTGACATGAATTTGTGTCAGACAGAATTCTAAAAAACAAAAAATTCTATTTTTTATTTTTATTCTACAACAACAACAACACCAGCAACAACAGAAATAATAGAAATATGAGAAAGAGACAAACAAACAAGAAAATTATTCATAATAAAACCATGTTTTGAATGTGTTTGTCAAAGACAGAGTTAGAGAGAGAGAGAGAGTGCAGGAGAGAACAGAAGAGAGAGAATTGCATTGTTTTGATAATGAAAACAACATGATTTTCTCAAATTGGATAATATTTTATAAAAATGGAAAAGAAAATCAAATTTGGAATGAAATAAAATTTAAATATAAAACAAAATTAAACAATCAATCCATATGTGTATACAGTATCGATCATAACTAAAGCACCTCCCGGATTGCAAAGGCTGGTACACTAGAAAATTCAAATGAATACATACGTGACACTGGTATGCAAACTTTAGTCATATAGTATGCGTGGAAACTACCTTCGTCGCAAACTCATACGCTTGCTTGTTCATTACAACTCTTTTAGTCTGGATTGCAACCCTTAGCTTCTCACACGATCCATGTTGCGTGCGTTAATTTTTATTCATGAGTGGCGTGATCTACTATTCCCGCCAATTTTTTTTTTACGCTTTCAGAGACTGCAGAGAGGAAGTCGCCGATGCAAGACTTTTGTTTCGTTTTTGTTCGAGATATCTGGAACAGGCGTTAAGCCACGGGATGCCGTCTTATAAGCCAACATAGTTTCTACTAGATTAAGGCTACTTATGCTTGCTAGTTGCGAAGGATTTCCACAAGGATTGGCCTGGGATCCAGTACAGAGTAAATCTTTTATATGTACTTAACTGATTTAGCTTCTGCGGATAGTTCCACGCTATTTTCGACTCAACCTCATAAGAGCCGAATATGTCACACATGTCAGCTTGACTGTGAGAATGCATTGCAATGTCCTGTGTTTTGTGTCCCAATATTTACTTACATACATATTTGATCATTACAACCCTTTAGCCAGGATTACAACCTAGATCCGGATTTTTTTTATTTTCATGGTATACATGTTATTCGGACTGAATTTTTTCAAATTGAACTTGAATTCGTCGTAAAATAGATTTGATTTCCAAGAACTTAAGTTTATTGGCTGTTATGAAAGGTTTCCATCGTTCTCCTACATAATGTTCAATCGTAAGTAGGCAAATTGAAATTGAAATTGTTTTCTTTTTTGATTCGCAGCTAATGTTGGATCTTTTTTAATACAAATGACACGATATTAATTATGAATTATAATGAATGTATAAACAGTGCCATCAAAAACTTAGAAATAAGCCGGGAAATCGTTAATCAGTTGATGGAAATTCATTTTCATCCAATTTATGCCGTGATGGGCCTGGATTTGCAATTACCTCTTGTGATAATAATTTATTTTACAGTTAACTGTGATAGAAATTCAATTACAATGTATGACTTTTTCCTGGGTAGTTGCCTTGGTTATGGTCAATACTGTATATAGATTAGTAAACACACATATAAATAAATATACTCCACACACGCACACACACACATATTCCAATGCAATGAAAAAAAATTGAATAAAGAATAAAAGAGAGAGAGAGCAGGAGAGAGAGAGAGCGAATCAATTTATAAAGTTTTAATTAACAAAATAGAAAAATATTTTTATTGTCATTTTAAATAATTGATCGGTGGTGTCATTTCATTAATTAACTTCAATAAACAAATACAATTCAAAAATATGCCATAAACATTACACACACAGCACAGCAACGAATAGACAGAGAGAGAGAGACAGAGCGAGAGAGAGCGTGACATTGACAGATAATAGAAAAAACTACAAAATAAATTAAAAACCTATTTTAAATGGTTGATTATTTAATAATTTAATGAACAAAAAAAGTTCTGATAATAATTTGTTTTTTCGCTTTTCAATAAAAAAAAAATTATTTGAATGGCTCTATTTGCACCCTTATTTTCCTTATTTACAGTATTACAGCTCTACTATTCGTACTCCTTACCCTACATTTTTCACTCCTTTAATAGGCAGTGTACATATGTTTATGAAATGGTCGTAGTATAGTAGCTAGTGTGCTGGCTTATTAGACATGATAGATGACTTCCCCGCAGCACCATTCAGCTGCCAAACAGTCCGAGCGTTAAAATAAAAATTGCCATGAAAATTGTTCTCAAAAATCTGTCATTCGAAGTCATCGTTTAAACTGTAGATCGCGCCAGTCATGCATAAAAATTAACACACACAACATAAGTCATGAGAGCAGCAAGGTTGTAAAACTGGCTAAAACAGTTGCAACGGTTGAATAATTAAGCAAGTAAGTAAGTTTCAAAACTGTGTTCTGACTGAGTAAGTGTTTTAGCTAATTAGACGAGAGCCCATGGTTCAAACCCCTGGTTCAGATATCTCAAATAAAACGAAATACGAAAAAAAATATTTCTTTCGGCGACTTCCTTTCAGCACCAATCTTCCGACAAAAAGTCTAGGCGTTAAAATAAAAATTGCCATGAAAATTGTTCTCAAAAATCGAAGTCATTCGAAGTCATCGTTTAAACTGTAGATCGCGCCAGTCATGCATAAAAATTAACACACACAACATAAGTCATGAGAGCAGCTAGGTTGTAAGACTGGCTAAAACAGTTGCAACGGTTGAACAATTAAGCAAGTAAGTAAGTTCCCAAAATGTGTTCTGAGTGAACTAGTGTTTTAACTAATTAGAGGAGAGCCCGTGGGTCAAGGGCCCCCTGGTACAGCTACATATCTCAAATAAAACAAAATACGTAAACAAATATTTCTTTTGAGGACTTCCTCTCAGCAACAGTTTTCTGGCAAAAGTTTTGAAAGCGAAATAAGATTGCCATGAAAAGTTTCTCAAAAATCTGTCGTTCGTCGGCTTAAAACTGTATGTTACGCCACTGATGGATAGAAAGTAACACACACAACATGGGTGCTATGAGAGAGTAGGTTGTAATCCTGACTAAATGGGTTGTAATGGCCTATTAAGAAGGTTAAGTAGGTATGTTTCTGTTGAAGTACATATAAAGTTTTTAAAAGATTTTCTTTTTGTTTTTCAAGCAATTTAACTGCATCTGGTCTAATTTAGGTGTATAATTTTTACATTTTAATTGTTTATTAAACTTTTCTCTTTTTTTAAATAATTTTTTTGTTTTTTTTATAATTATAATACAACGACCACAAAAAATATAAAAACTCTAATTTGTTATTAAAACTAAATATTTTTCCTTTCATGCATGCCGCTCTCTCTCTCTCTTTCTCCCTCTCTATTTTTCTTACACTATCGTACACTCTTAATATACAGTTTTTCTATCATTAATGCCAGTTTATTAAAAATAAAATTCAAACAAATACTTATGCTCACTGTAAAAAACATGTACACATACACACACACCCACATTCTCCCCCTATAAGCATATACACATACACAATGCTCAGGCTTAAGCTTAAATAATAGCAACAGCAAAAGCAGCAGCAGCAGCAGAAGCAGCATAATGAAGTAATTTAATTAAAAATTATAATATTATCAATTATCTTGTATTATATACCACACACACATACAGACACATACACATAGTACATACACTCATCCACTTACAAACTATAAATGTATGGACCTTTGCATATGGCTTTTAATGGCTGGAAAAATGCACACAACAACACAATTGCAAACAAACAAATATGGTTGCAAAGAGCAAGAGAGCAAGAGAGGAAGCAGAGCAGTGTTTTGTAACTAATATGGCAGAAAGATTAAACAAAAGAGACAAGAGATATCTAAACAGAGTTAAAAAACAAAGCATGAGAGAGAGAGAGTGCAAATGAAATCATAGAAAACCGGCATAAAATACATTTGCTTACATACCCATACATTCACACACATAAAAATAAAAAAAAATGAATGCGTGTTTATACGTATGCATGTATGAGTGTTTGTTTGTGTGTGATATTAAACAGATACACTCTTGCATTCACAAATCCTTACATGAGAACATATTTCCCTTTACACTCAAAGAAATTAAGCGTAACAAACGCATTTGCAAGCCGAAAAAAAGAAAAAGAAACGAAAAATGAATTTGAAAGAGCGACAAAGAGAAAGAAAGAGTACTAACCAGAGAGCATTTACATGAAGTTAATGCATTAAGCAGAATGCTTAGAAGTAAGACACTAAGAAAAGAATTAAGAAAAGCTGCCTAGACTCTACACCCTTGTCAACATAGTCTTCTAACCATAACCATGACATAACTTATGATTTACGCATACACAAGAAGATGGTGGCCACAAACATCAGAATGTTTGCGTCGGCTGACTGATATGGGGTTTACTAGAGCGATGTGTTCAGCCAGTCTGAGTACCCTTAGATCACCTGAACTCTATTAAATACCCTCAGGCTCTTTTTTCAGCCGACGTTAATATGGGTTTCAGGCTATGGGAGTTTTTATTACAATAAACAGGAGTACAAAATGGTCTGTGCAGAATCGGAGTCCAGCAAACTGGCCTGATAATAAAGACCACTTTCGTTGCTTAAATTGAAAGCAAACATATGTACTCTGCATACTCATGATCCTCTAGTCATTCTTGAAGCCTCCCTTCCATTCTCCCGCAAAATCCACAATTTTTCAAATCCATTGCCACCTATTCAAACCTATCTTATGTCTTAAATACGTATTAACCAGCTCCTTTGTTCATGCATGTAACATACGATCCTATTAGAGAAATAGTTTCCAACTATGTACTCTGAAGCATCTTATCCTCAACTAAATTTCAGTTTCACAAAGACGCTGCACTTTTGACTTTTTATCGTGTGTCAGAAACAGCAGCTGATATACAAAATACCTCATCGCCTAACATATACTAGCACTTGCAAATGCATTGTTTTATTGTGAATGAAAGTGTATGTGTGTGTGTTGGAGAGTATGTGGATGAAAGAAAGAGTGAGAGAGAGAGAGAGAGGTGATATGCAAGTGATTGTATTTTAACACACACATCGACTCATTTATGGTGAATTTTACTGAGGCAAACAGGACTAAAATGACTGAAAAAATCTAAGCACTGTGGCCTGAAGGGTATTAAAATCAGAAATTAAAAAAAAAGTTTATTTTTAAGGGAAATGATTTCACGCCGTTAGATTCGGCTGTATATACGCTGATAATATTCTAAATTGATACTAACCACAGTGCACGGAAAAGTGCAAAGGCAATTATTTAAAAGACATTGTATTCCACACGACAAAATGACAATGCCTTAGGTATTCTAAGGACTAAAAATGTCATTGAAATCACAGCTTTAAGCGGAGTTTATTTAACTTTACGTTTCTCAAAATTATTTTTAAAAAGAAGCAAATTCTGCCTCCTTTTTTTCCCTACAAACCCACTGTGCCAGTTCTTAATATGTGTAAATGTGTATGCATGTGTGTTTGTGTTGTAATTATATGTGCTGTAGAACGTTAAATAAAACATGTAACGATGAGTGGCACATCCTAATGTACTTTTATGCACTTTTAACAAAAGCTTTTTCGCACCCCTACCCCTACTTCCATATCATTTTTGGACATTTTTTCCCTGTGTGTGTGTCACTTTTTGCACTTTTGAAACAACAACGACAACAGCAACACATAACTGAAAAAAAAAATTGGTACAAATTTTGCAAAAACTTACACTTCAAATACAAATACAAACATACATACACACATAACACATATGTACCTACATATACAGTTAAATACTCACATACACTGATACGCATGAACTTATGCAGAGAAAAGAAAAAAAGTAGTCGAAGGGGTACATGTAAGGCACTTTGCGTTAAAACGGATGACTTTTGACAATAATTAACTTGGAAAGTTTCATAAAAATGGATGAGAGATGCACAGAGAGAGAGGGAGAAAGATAGAGAGGGGGGTGGGGGGAGAGGAAAAAAGGTCACAAAGAGAGCAGAAAAGAAAAATTATTTTAAAAATAGCACAGCCACGCAGAAAGTCAATCAGTCAGTCGGTCGATTAAGCTATTAAGAGAGGGTGAGGCTATTAAAAATAAATAAAATATTCATCATTATTATTGACAGGGTTTTTACACCCATTTTGGTTTATTATTCTTTAATCGCCGTAGTCTAGTAGGTCGCCGTAGTCTAGTAGGTAGTGAGTTCGCTTATTAGACGTAAAGCCCGGGTTCAAACCCCAGGTCGGACATCAAAACGAAATATGAAAAAAAATATTTCTTCGGCGACTATCTCGGAGAGTAAATAAACCTGCCATGAAAAAGTTTCTCAAAGAAATCTGTCGTTCGGAGTCGACGTTAAACTGTAGGTTCCGCCACTCACGTATAAAATTAAGGCACACAACATGAGTGGTGTGAGAAGCTAGGCCTTAATCCTGACTGAAGGGTTGTAATGGGCAATTATGTATGTAAATATGTATGTATATAAAATGGAACAAAAAATCAAACAAAATTTTGTCATAAACTTATGGCTTTAATTCAGGCTCTCTTTCATAGAATGCTTGAAAAGACTACGAGCACCATAATGGCAAGCCTCTGTGGTCTTTTCAGCAAACCAAATTGTTTAAACTGTTCTGGTTTCTGTTCGAATGCCTCAGTTTCGATTACATTAGAATACAATTAAAAGAATAAGACTTCATTTCACTCACCAAAAACTGAAAGAAAGCAAAAAATCAATCACTCATAGGGGATCTGAATATATCAGCCTTGAGCTACTACTACTCGCAGGGAGTCTTACTGCCGTAGATATACTGATTTTTGTTATAGTTTATGTTCATTTAAAAGAATCCTACTAAGTTCTGTTGGCACAGTGTGGATTCCACCTTACATTACATGGATAATTCTTAATTTCTTAAGCCATACAATTCGTAAGTGGAAATAGTCTTGCTACAGAGGTCTTTTACACTGTAAATCAATTCAAATCTAATTAGCAGACACTGTACTTTTTTCCTGTCAATCAAAATCTTCATTCGTGGAGGCAAAACCCTGAGTTTGATTTTAAAAAAATTTTACTGTTAATAAGAATAGCATTCAACTACATGTCTTTCAATATTTTCGTAAAGGTGTTGGTGGTAACAGTTCAACAAGAAGTCGCCGTGGGTAGTGTGTTGGCTTATTAGACGAAAGGCCCGAGTTCAAATCCCAGATCAGACATCAAAACGAAAATATGAAAATATTTCTTCGGCGACTTCCTCTCAGCAGATTTCTGGCAAAAACTCTGAGAGTAAAAATTGCCATGAAAAGCTTCTCTAAAATCTGTCGTTCGGAGTAGACTTTAAACTGTAGGTCCCGCTACTCATGTATAAAATTAACGCACACAACACGAGTGGTGTGAGAAGCTAGGACGTTGTACAATGGGTCAATTTGAGCTCCGGGTACTGTACTTGTCACAGTTGACAAGTACACGTCCTCTAACCTAACCTAACAATTCAATATTTTTAAAGCTGACCTAGAAGAATTCATTTTTAATTCATAAAAACCGCAATCCGCACTCAATTCAATATGAAATACCCCCCAAAAAAATACTTACAATTACAAGCTTAGAGCAGCAATAGTTTGTATTCTCATAATTATTAAACTGCATGTGTCTGTGTTTGTGTGTTAAAAACGTTAATGTTATATGAAGAGCTCTCTTGTAATATAACGAACAGAGAAAACAAAACTCAACGCATTACAACTCAGCTGAACAATAATAAAAACACAACAACAACAACAACATCAAAGGCACTTATCATTTACACAAATATACTTAAACATGTTCATGGAGGATACAATTATTCATTTAATGCTGCATACATACATACAGACATACATACATACATTTACATACAATGCAGCTTAGCTTTCAGTTCTGTGTTCTCTTCTCTCTGCTTTTTTATTACATTTAATATTAAAGCATTAAAACAAACACAAACACATACACAAACACAAGCACTAATAGAAACAACAAATAATAACAACAAAGGGACCAAGAGTGCTGCATTTTTATACATTTCCGTCGTTTATTGTAATTAATTTGTAGGAACAACGAAAAAAAACACACACACACAGAAAAATAATGCATAAACAAACACTTAGACACACACACACACACACACTTACATATCGTAATAATATATAAAAAAGTAAAATAAAGGAAAAAGAAAATAAAACCAACAATAACAACAACGCTGTAGTTATGCTCTCAAGTATTTAGTTTTCCTGCTGCTGCTGCTGCCATTTGTTTGTTTATTCGTTCGTTTGTTTATGTTTCACGAGCACATTTTCGTTTATAATTGAATTCGTTTAATAAAGAAGAGACCTTTTGACTTGCCGTGCTCTTCTTCTGTCGCTCTCTAATTTCTTTTATTTTCTTTTGTTTTATTTTTGTTTTCATTTAATTTATATGAGGCTGTTTAAAGGGTTGTCCATCGTTCAGTTTCAAAAGTAAAATTCAATAAGACTCGCTTTACTCGCACGTTTGGACCTTGGCATTTCCATTTTGTATGAAATACAACGTCATTTATATGACCTTGAGCATAATGGTTACAGTAGCCAATGCTTTTGAGTTACATTTCATGACGTCAGCATTACAACCTTGTTTCTCACACCTCTCATGTTGTCTGGGTTAATATTATCCATAAGCGGCGAGTCGACTCCAAACGACAGATTTTTTAGAAACTTTAAGAAACTTTTCATGACAATTTCAATGCACTCCCTAAGTTGAATTTTCTCCGTAATTTGTTTTATTCGGGATATCTGTTCTGTGGTCTGAACCGTGGTCTCTCGCCTAATACGCCAACAAACTCCCTACTAGACTACAATTGCTGAGAGTATCGCGGAATCGACTAATGTGGATTATCTGCTACATACATACATAATTGGCTATTACAACCCTTCAGTCAGGATTACGACCTAGCTTCTCACACCACTCTTGTTGTGTGCCTTAATTTTATACTTGAGTGGCGGGACCTACTGTTTAAAGTCGACTCCGAACGACAGATTTTTGACAAACTTTTTCTTGGCAGGTGTATTTACTCTCAGAGTTGCCAGAAATCTTCTGAGAGGAAATCGCCGAAGAAATATTTTTTTTTTCATATTTCGTTTTGATGTCTGGCCTGGGGCTCGAACCCGGGCTTTACGTCTAATAAGGGAACACACTACCTACTAGACTACGCCGACTACAATCTGCAATCCCTAAAAGAAGTGATATTTTTGGCAGAGTGTACATTGCGATGACACACAGGCCAGTCTGCGTCTGTAACTCTTCCTCAAATTTCTTGAAAATCTTGCCAATTCCTTGGAGTTTTAAGTCGATTATGATGACAATTAGCTGTAAAAGCGGCCACGTTTCTATCTAAACACATTTGTAATCCGTTTCAATGCTATTTTATGCGTTTTTCGCTTGTTAAACGATCAATATGGCGATCATAAATGGCAAACCTTTCATTAAATAAATTGTACTCCATCTGACATATATTTAACAGCTGTCAGCCTTAGCACAGTGAAAAATTTTGAAACCTTTAAATGCATAACCATGTATAAGACTCTCTATTTTAATTTAATATTACACGATATAATAATAGTGGTTACGTTTATTTGTTTTATTTTGTTTTTGCTTGTGTTTGCCTGTGCTTTGTGTAGTTGTAATTCAACTAGAATTTAACGAGAACAACAATAACAACAATAGCATTAATAGGAATAATAATAATAACAATGGGAACAACAGTGATAACTCTTAACACAATCACATGTTAAATAATTAACTTGTGAACATTTTACAACAAACTTAACAGGCTTAACAATAATAAAAACAACAACAACAACAAGCAAACGATATTATATTTACTCTCTTGTTTAAGCTCTTTGAACATTATAACAGCTCCCTTAAGTATACCATATACAAGCACACACACACATACACATACACACACAAATACTAAAGCAAATACTTAAACATTTACAGGCATTTGTAAAACAACAACAACAACAACATTTAAGGATATTCAACTATTTAGGCAACAAAGGCATAATTAAAGCAACAACAACAACAACAAGAACAACAGCAACGGCAATAACTACTACAACTACATTTAACAATAATACTAATTGCCTTTAATTTCAAAAGCACACACACAGACACGCCATCATCTTTACTCTTTCTATCTCTCTCTCTCTCTTTATGGTTCCTTTATAGTTCCTTTATATTTATTTTTAAAGACATTCAAATTTTTTTCTGCATTTTAGTTTAACGCTTTAAAATATTCTATTTGAAATACAACAACTACTACAACAATAACAAAAGCAACAACCAAATAAGTGAAACAAAAGATAACACAAAAGCAAGTAACAACAACAGCAACAACAAGAAGCGGAATGAAACAAAAAATTTCAAGATCTTTATAATGAGAGTGGCAAACATTTTTGGTTAGAAAAATTAGAGAGAAAAACAAACAAAAACAAAAAAAAAATAATACACGACACGACACGACAATTATTATGGAAATTTTAAATACAGAGCGAAGAGAGTAGGGGAGAGAGACCACAACAGCTATAAAAACATGAAAACACTGCCATCACCACCAACGCCACCGCCACCACCACCACCACCACCAGCAACACACACACAAATAAAAATTATTTCGAGAATATTTTCGAAATAAAATTCCAGCTGAAAAAAAATCATCACTGTTAAGACACAATGGCACCGAGTGTGAAATATGTTTTCTCTATGTGTGTGAAGATAAATTTAAATTTAACTAGCAAAGACAAGAACCAAAACTTTTAACAGAGCTAATGTTAGAGTTAACAGAGCAAAGTTAAGTGGTTAGCAGAAAATACAAAAAATAGTCAAGGAAGAAACTACCCAAATATAGGACTTGCTGCACATATCCCACTATATACAAATTGTAGTCTAAGGTGTTCCTAATAAAACCCAATAAGTGGTATATCCCAAATAATTTTGGAACTTGAGATATTGGCCTTCAAATATACCCTATCTTAACAGTGCCTGGTTAGGATGACGGATGATGGATATTGTGGAAAAATGGGAATTGCTGCACATAGCCCACTATATACAAATTGTAGCCTAAGGTGTCCCTAATAAAACCCAATAATTGGTATATCCCAAATAATTTTGGATCCTGAGATATCGGGGTTGAATGTGATTTCTTCCATTACTATTTTTCGTATTTTCTGTTAACGACTTAACATTGCTCTGTTAACTCTAACATTACCTCTGTTAAAATTTTTGGTTCTTGTCTTTGCTAGTTAAATTTAAATTTATCTTCACACACATGTTTTCTTTTAATACCAGATAGTGCTCAGCCCTATATTGCCTAAGCATTGTTGCAATAAACGACTACGTAAGGGGTAATGGTGATATTTAAGGTTACATTGTCAATCATGTTAGGGTCAGTTATAACGTTGGTTTCCATAATCATACCGCCACCAAATGATGTCCATGAGATTTGTTGCTGCAAGAGTAAAATAAAACAAAGAGTCTAGAAAAGATATTAACACACGTCTAGAAGGCCTAATGGATTGCAGAGAACGGATTGTCTGCTTTCCCTAAATCCAATTGCCATCCAACGCAGTCACCGTATTCTGTTAGATAGTGTGCTGGCTTATTAGATGAGTGCCCATGGTTCAACCTCCGGCTCAGACACATCGAACAGAATGAAATACGAAAAAATATACCTTTCGGCCATTTCCGAATGAAAATTACATTGAAGAGTTTCTCAAAAAAATTTAATGGTTCGGACTCAGACAGTTAAACTGTACGTCCTCTGCTACTCATGGGCAAAATTAACACACTCAGTATGGATTGTGTTGAGAAGTTGGGTTGTAATCCAGACTAAGATTGTAATCCAGGAGAGAGCGAAAGTACTCATGGTATTAATGACAGTATGATTGCACTTTCGCAACATGGCTTATGTTTCATTGTTTTATGGCAACATCAGCGTTGGAGATGTGCTCGAGAGCAATACGGCAGCTTCTTCTCAAAAATTACTCGTTTGTCTTGGCATTGTTATGTTGTGGTTAAGCCACCGGTTGTTACAATTTCTTCCAAAGAAAGTCTTTCCTGTTGCTCACAAGTTAAATAATGTCCTTTCGCACACAACCTATGTTCTTGGTTCCAATACAATGCATTTCTTGAGTGGAGATCATTCCGTAAGAATAAAAGTGATAAATAAGGAACAAACTTTAAGGAAAATGTTGATAGGTATACGATGTATTTAAAAACAAAAACATTCAATGCTCAAATGCTCAATGACTCTCCATAAACGACTTAAGGACCTAGATCTAAAGCAAATAGCTTTCTTTTTAACTCATTACCCTCCTTCTTCGAACTTCTTCAGCTTCAAGAACCAAAATTAAGCTAGCAATTGCATTTGTATAGCAAGTTCTAGAACAATAGGGTTACCATCCTATGAGAAAACAAGTGTTCCAGGACACTGATTGTGCAATTAGAACACTGTCGTTTAAGCTACGTAAGATGGCGGTATTTACTTTCAGAATGCAGTATGGTTCCTAGAACGGTAATGCCAAAAATTTGTTTCATGTTCTAGAGTGAAGGAATTCTAAATTTTAATTGAAATTTTTTTAAAATGTGCTACGAAATCATGGAAAAAGTGGGAATTGATTAAATTTTGTTGGTCATTAAAAATCTGTTTTTTTCCTCTTGCAGTCCCACTGTAAATCATTAAATGTCATAGACATTAAAAAATATATTTTTTTGGATTCTTTTGGGTTTCTTTTTTTTCATTATTTTCATGTCAAACCTCCAAACACGAAATCTAATAAAAGAAATTAAGATAAAAATCTCAACGAAAAAAACAAACAAAAAAAAGTATTCTAACTACACAGACAGCAAGAGAGATAGACAGAGAGAGGAGCATAGAGTGAGAGAGACAGAAAGAGAGGGAAAAAATGTGAATAGGGAAGCATTTATGTATGTTTGTGGTATGTTGACAAAAATTATACGACATTTGCTGTTTGATTTCTTTAACAATTTAAACACGCTTAAATAGGCGACAAATGAAAACGAAAAAAAAAACTTGTTCATGCAAGCAAAACGACTTAAAGCTTAACGAACAACATCAGCAGCAGAAAGTAATAAAAACAACGTTAAGGCTATTAAAAAATATAACAACAACAACAACATTAGATAATGATACCAGAAATTACAACAAAAATATAAGAAGAGAGAAAAAAATTGAAAATATATGTGACCAAGAAAATTGCTTTGTGCTCTTAAAGATGAGCAAAATGGCAAAAGGAAAATTCGTAAAAAGATATAATTTGAAAGCGTTTTTTAAACTGTTTAAGCGTTTAAAATAACAAGAAAGAAAAAAAAACAATATTTTCCACCCGAAATGTTGTACAAAAAATAAAACGTTGCCTACATTTAGGTGCTTAAGCTTATAATATTCATAGCTTGTGTGTTTAAAAAAACAAATCGTATGTCAATTATAAAAACCAGTGTGTATAGTATACAAACACGCACACACACACATGCATACACAAATTTTCTTAAAAAAAAAAAAACTTTTAAATATGTGCCTTGTTTTAGGCGTTACTTCACGACGGCGCTTAATTTCATTATTTTTTGAAAGCTCTTATAAGAGAGTTCGTGGATTTATTAAAACGGATTTTCTGGTTTTCATGTTTTTCTCAAGTGAGGGATTAATTTTTTTTTTTTTTTCAAAATAAAACCTCAGGTTGCTGAGGTTATACACACACAGACACAAAAGAAAAATTAATTCCTATACACACATACGCTAATAATGCCAAACAGTGATTAATAAATGTGGAACAAAGTTAGAAAAGTAAACAATCAAGACCAAATTCGAAATTATTATCCTTCTTAGGAGCAAAGCATTTCCATGTTACATGATTTGCGGATGTATATTTTTCAGACTTTAGAGAAATAACTAATGTCGGTAATCAGGAACAACACTAAAGGCTTTGAGGAGACTTGTTTTCTGGTCTGACAGTTTAAACCACTGCTAAGTGACCTTATGCCAGATGATCTAATTAGATTATGCTGGATACCTGGTCATTGTGGCAGAGCTTGCGAATAACTTGTCAAAATCAGGTACAGTTTTCAAAGCTACAACAGAAAAGAAGTCGGTGAGATCAACGAATAGGCTTCTGCTTTGGAATTTGTTGAGGAAAAGAAAAAAACGCTACGCTTACGATATCATTCCATGGTGAACAATTACGGTGATAGAGTCATGGAGTATTCCTAGCCTTCTACAGCGTCGCTAAAGGCCTTGTGATTTGAGTCCTGTTGCATATGGTAGTGAGACTATGATTAGGATACTGAAAGATAATCTTGAATCTTTGTGCAACAGCATTCATACTATTTCAAGTGAGGCTCCTTTCTGTGCAGATAGTTGGAAGGCAGCGAGGTTGTTAGTTTCGAGAGTGCATTCGTTTTCCTCACACACATCACATTTTGATCGGTGATTTGAATTTTTTTGTTCGGTGACACGCATTATTGTGGCAGATGACTTGAATTTTTTTTTTGTCCATGACTTGCAGCTTTTGGTCGACGATTTGCACATTTTTGGATGATGACTTGCATTTTTTTTTGCCGATAACATGCAGTTTTTGATCAATGACTTGCATTTTTTTGGTTGATGATTTACATTTTTTGTATGATGACTTGCAGTTTATGGTCGACGATTTTTTGGATGATGACTTGCACTTTTTTGGATGATGACTTGCATTTTTTTTTTGCCGATAACATGCAGTTTTGATGACTTACATTGTTTGACGTTGTACAATGGGTCAATTCGACCTCCGGGTACTGTACTTGTCACAGTTGACAAGTACACGTCCTCTAACCTAACCTAACATACATTGTTTTTACGATGAATTACAGTTTTAGGACTAGGCTCCGCTATAAAGTGGCAAACAAATGATGGCACAAAAACTTCATTTATTAGCAGAAGTAAGATGGGTTAATGAGCCCACTGGTAGAAACACCAGACAGATGTGGATAGCCAGAATTTAGTAACAAAACATGTCAAGCCAAAGGCAATTTGAGGAAAACTCACACCTACATAAGACTCTCGGGATGGAGCTATAATTATATGGCGGAATGCAGGATCTAAATAACCTGTACTTGGCAAGTCAGATGCCAGTTTAACCTAACCTAACCTAACAAACTGGTAGCGTATGAGTATGTGTTAATTTGAATTGAATATTTTTATTCATCATTTCTTTATTATTTTTTGTAATTCATTTTGCTTCTTGATGTTAAGAAAAGCCAACATTTGTTTCTTTTTTTCTGATTTTTTTTTTTCATTTTACAGTTTAACGAACCCTATTTAAATGGATATTTTGTTTTTCTTATTAATTCGATTTTTTTTCTTAAAATTTAAAGAAAAAAAAAATGGCAAAATAAATTCCAATATTTAATGTTACAAACATGTTAAACACTTACTACTTACCCACACACACATCTATGGCAGCCTATTAAATAAATACACGCGTATCAAAGGCATTTCAACTGAACTTTACAAATTATTGAAGGAGAAGAACACCACAGCGCAACACAGCGTGTTTAATAAACAGCTAGGCAATGAACGTAAATACACCGCGGCAACATAATCATTCACATCGACATCCACATTCACATCCGCATCATCAAATGTATGTATGTATGTAAGTGCCTAAGTGATTCGGTATGTTTTAATGCCTTCTTTTATTTTATAATCTTTAGCAGCTTCTTTAGGCGTAGTGCGTATTCAGTTAATAGCACAGCACAGTAATGAATGAACAGCTTTGAAAAAAAAACATACACACGCACACACACGAACGTATACAATAAACCTTTAAAGTTTAAACACACATTTACACACGAACACACACACGCTTAAATACGCACCAGAAACACTTGGAAGTATGTACTTATTAAAACAAAATCTTAAAATACGCGCCCGTTTTACTTTAGAAACGAAACAAACAAAAACAAACACAACGTCTAGCAAACATACGAATACGCGTTAACAACAACAAGAAACAAAAAATTACAAGAAAACCGGTTTCTTACCGCTTTATTTTTTTTTTCTTCTTTTTTCTTTTGCCTTTTTTTGCTTTTGCTTTTTTCTTTTACTTTGTAATTCTTCTTATATTTGATGATGATTTCTATGAAATTTTCATTTGATTTTGTTTAATAAAATCAATTGATTTATAATAATTTTATGTTGTTGTTGTTGTTATTGTTGATGTATTTAATTTCACAAATATGTAATTTGTTTAAACATTTAAATTTTGTTTTTTGTTTTAATTTTCGCTTTTTCTTTCACTCGCGTAAATAATTTTCAATAAACTTTTACTTCAACGTCCAACCGCATAGTTCAAACGCAACCAACTAAAGGGCCCACAAACGGCAAAAAACTGAAAAAAAAGCATCTTCTCTGAGAGTTTTATCTCATTCTTTCGCGCTGTTTTTTTTTTTTGTTTTTTTTTGCTCAAAAAATTTTTCCCAAAAATTGTTTTTGTTTTTGCTTCTTAAATGTGGTTTCTTCTTTTTTTGTTGTCGTTGTTGTTGTTGTTGTTTTTGGCTGCATAATGTTACTTTTTAACTTTGCATTGTAGTTGTAGTTGTTGTTATTGTTGCTTTGGTGTTTGTGTACGATGTTCTTGAAACATATTTAAGAGTTCATAGCAAAAATACGAAATTGCACTCGACTTATGCAATAAAGAGTAATAAAAACAAAAACAGACAGAGAGCGAGAGAGAGAGAGTGAATAACAGAAATTACTCTTCTGTTATAAGAACAAATAAACAGCCATTAATAACAGCGTTTAGTTAGCATGACTCTCAAACATAATTTACAACAACAAACGAATGTTATGCATCCCTGCACATTAAAGTGAAGCAAAGCAATGCAAAGCAATGCAAAGAGTAAAAAGAGTATTTTAAACTGGCATAACAGTTGGTTTTAAGAGCAAAGCATTGAAACAGAATAAAGAGCGCAAATTTATTAACAACATAAACAACAACAGCAACAACTGTTTCAAACAGGAAACGAAAAAACAAAAACAAAAACAAAAATATTCCAAATGCAATCAGGAAGTGACGAAATTTGTTGGATTGGATTATTTGAACACAAATTGATTTGAAGTTTTACACTCTTTTGGCTGTTGCTGCTGCTTCTTCATTTTCTTCTGCTTTTTTTTCGTACTTTTTTTTTGTATTTTTGCTTCAAACATGACAAGCTTAGTTCACACACAAATCTCTGACACTCTGACAAATGCTAAATGGTAGCAGTAGTAGGAAAATGTGCAACAACAACAACAACAATGAACAGCAACAACATGAATAATAACAAGCAGATGATGAGTATTTACATTGATATTTTGGCATGTAAATTATCGTCCTTTGGAAATGCTTTTCAGCTCAAGAAAATGCTGACATTGAATTACAAAAAAAAAAAGCAAAAGAGAAAGCAATAAAAGACCGAACGAAACGAAAACAATTAAAGAAAAAATTCCAAATTGAATGAGAAGAATCGGAAGAAAAAAAGACAACGAACAGAGAGACAAAAAATGTTCACAAATTAGTAGAAATAAAAAAAAAGGATTCCTTAGTTGCTATGAGGAGGAGTTGGAAACTATCGAACATCTCCTCTGTAACTGCCCAGCCCTTGGTATGTTGAGGCTGAGGACCTTTGGCAGGGCCTTCTTTGAGAGTTTGAACTCTGCGTCGAGAGCCGACATCAAGGCTCTCCACAGATTCATTAGTGGCTTAGGCTGGTTGAGAGGCGCTAGGGCTTCATCAGGGTAGTCGCGCTCTCCCTTCTTTGTTGGGTCTATGTGACCCCTCCGCTTCCCATTCTCCCTTTCCTATCTCCTCTCCTTTTTATCCTGATCCCTCTCTTATCCTTCCTCTTTAAGGACGTTGTACAATGGGTCAATTCGACCTCCGGGTACTGTACTTGTCTTAATTGACAAGTACACGTCCTCTAACCTAACCTAACCTAGTTGCTATTACAAAAAAACAGTGGCACTAAAATGGTCCCCGTTAAGTTTACAGTGGCACTGTAACAGTCGCACTGTTAGATTGAAGTCCACTGCACATGGTCAGGTTAATGGGAGCCAAGTCTAATATGAAATTCATTAGAGAGTTTCATCACCTAAGATATCAAATGGTTGACTGCTACCGCCTTAACTGTCCAATGGGCAGAACCAATAGACCAATAGACTTGAGAAACAAGGAGACTTAATAACAAAAATGAATGAAACAATCTGAAAGCTGCATATGTTCTTAAAAGAGGAACTATTTTGTTGAATACAAATGGGTTAAAAATGGTTCTTAGGACAGAAGCGGAAGCTTTTGGTCCCCGAAAGAAATACTTCGGGTATCTTTTAAGCTACCAAGCTATGCTATCGAAAGATATGCTCAAGTCATTTTGGGTAGAAGGTACAAAGGACAGGTCATAGCAATACTATCGACAGTCAAGCCGCCGCCATTCGAACACTCAACTCTCATAAGATTAAATCTAAGACAATATGGTACTATCCGGAGAAACAGAATCAATCCTATGTTGGTATCCACACTACAGTTTAACGTCGACTTCGAACGACAGATTTTGAGAAACTTTTTCATGGCAGGTTTATATGATGTCTGACCTGGGATACGAACCCGGGCTTTACGTCTAATAAGTCAACACACTACCTACTAGACTACGCGACTACGGCGATTGGTATCCACATCATATGGGAATTTTCGGCAATGAGAACGCAAACGATTAGAAGTGTGGCCCGGACATATCGAACAAAACGAAAGAATATTTATTCGACTTTCAGTGACTTCCTCTCAGCAGATTTCTAGCGAAAACTCTGAGCGTTAAAACGAAATTGTCAAAAATATGTCATTGCAGAGTCGACATTAAACTGTATGTTAAACCACCCACGGATAAAATTAACACACACACAACATGTGTGATGCGAGAAGCTAGGTTGTATTCCCGACTAAAGGGTTGTAATGACCAGTTATGTAAGAAAGTGAGCAATCAGACGAGCTTGCAGACATTAATGGGAACAGAACTGTTCTATGGAATAGGGGGTGCATGTTTGGAAAAATATGCTCAAAGAAAAGTAAGTTAAAGGAATGAAAAATATTCCTCAAACCAAATGGGAGATCTGAGTCTTGCAATAGACTATCCAGGCATAAACTGATCTAGAAAATCGGTATTTTAATAGGGCGCAGTAAACTCAAAGTATAATTATTTAGAATGCCAAAAGGAAACACTTGAAAGTATATCGGGTTCTGGTCAGAGAATGTGAACTCTTACCTGCGAGCAGCATTCTGAGGTCTGTCGGGGTAAGGGGATTAGGGGAGACCTTATAGGGATTCCCTCATAAAGCATGAGTTGAGTACAATAGATCATATGGCCGTAGTATTAAGATGACCCTTCACTACAAAAATAATAGCCTTCGGTGAGCAATCGATGTACAGGGAAACTTCCTTGTAACGTCTTCCTAAGCTCTAAGTTTTCATAATTTCATTTTACGTCGTTCGATCGCTACTTTGAGCATGCAAAACTTTCTTTCAATATCTCTCGGCAGTAAAGTCACCACTGGTAAACTGATTAATCAATCACTTGCACGCTAAACGCGAAGAGAAAGTATTAAAGCTCAGCTTAGCTCATTGTGTTTCGCTGCACGTGGTTGTTTGCAATACCCATAACTTTGATAACAGAGAGTATAATTAACAGAGACTAACTCTGTAGGATGTCATATCAAGTTATCAAGGACACGAACCAGTGTTGCATTTTAAACTAAAAATTTAAATTTTCTTCTTTCTCTTGTTGTTGTTTTTATTACGACACTTGATTTTCATTTTCAGTTTCATTAAAAATTTAAAATTCTTAAATTAAATTCATTAATTCCACACCAAAAGAAATAAAAACTAAAGCTTCTCTATGCCGCACTTCTAAAATATCCTCTTTCGCTCTCTCTCTCTCTCTCCCTCTCACTGACTCTTTCTTTCTCGTTTCATAATCTAAAATTAAAATCATTGTGGCAAAATACTTAAAATGTACTTGAAAAACAAAAAAAAAAAAAACAAAAAGAAAACACAAAAAAGAACCCAGAGAGAGTATTTTTCAACTTTTAACTCCTCCAAAACTCATGCACTTAAATGCTCGCTCACAAAAAAAAAAACTTTTTCCATATCATAGAGATACTCAATCTACAAACAAACAAACAAACAAACAAACCAACGAAAAAACAAACAACAAAAACAACCAGTAAAATAAAGAGAATAAAAAAGAAAAACAAAATAAAATATTAAATAAAGAGAAAGTAGAGGAGAAGGCGAAAAAAGGAGAATGCAGAAAAAGAAAAATTGTTATTCATCAGTAGAGAAACGGAATCATGTTCGCAATCTGACAAATATAATTAAATATAACGACTCTACCAAGTGCAATGATACAATTTAAATGAATGCACAAATTAAATTAACGTAACAATTCTCTCATGCTCTTGCTATTGCTGCTGTTGCTTTCGGCTCTCAGCTCTCGTTCCTTCGTTCAACCTCTCATACTCGCACACTCATGCACATGCACATTCACTTATTGATAGCAAAATAACAAAAACACACACACTTTGAGTTGTACACGTACTTGTACTGTGTTACTGGTACTCGTATTGGTATTGGTGCTGGTGCTGGTGCTAGCTTGGGTACATACATAGTTAAGCAGCAACAACTCTTAAATAAATAGCAGAAATTCTCTTTAGAATACTCGTGTTCTCACGCCAGCCATATAGAATTGTAGTTCGAAATATGCATGCCATCGTTCATGTTATTGCTGTTATTTGTTGTTGTTGCTGCTGTTTTTGATTATTTTTGTTTGTTTATTTTTTTCCATTTTAGTTCGCACAACATGTCCCAATGCTTTAAACAACACACGAGTAGAACAAGGACGCATCGGGTACAGCGAAGAGTACGAAGTATAGAAAACAAAAAAAAAAATACCCCCGAATGAAATTCTCATCTCATCATGTCAATAGTAGTTATTACTCAACTTGTTATTTTTGTGTGAGTGTGAGTCTGTGTGTGTGTATGGCGGCATGTTTGAATGTAGCTGCTATAGGACAAGTGCTACAGTGCATTATTGTTGCCATTGTTGTTCTTGTTGTTTCCGTTTCTGTTTCTGTTATTATTATTGTAACTGTTGTGCGTATGAGTAACAGAGTGTATACTAGATGTTGTATACGTTGTGTATATGGCTGGCCGGCTGGCTGCAATAGCTTTTGTTGTGGGTTTTTGATGACTACAACAACAACAACAACACTGTGAATGTTATTGGCAGCAGATTGTTGTTGCTGTCCTCTATATGCATAACTTTGTGTGTGGGTGTGTGTGTGTGTATGTGAAAGTGTTTTCCTAGAAATAACAGCAACATCAACATCACTTTAAACGAATGAATTTATCTTGCCCCACATTTTCCCTCATACTCCACATAAGTTCGTTAGTAAGTCTTCCTCTTTTATATGACATTTCTCCATACATTTTTTTGTGTGTTTGTGTGTTTCTGTGTGTGTATGTATACTTCAACTACTACACTAATATATGCATTTTTCCCAAAGGTGCATTTTATGCTAGAAAATCTAATTTGAGAGATTTTTTCCCATTTACGCCGTTTGTGTTACAAGTAAATTGTTTTCGGTTCTTTTTTTTCTCTCTCTCTCTCTCTCTCTCTCTCTCTCTCTCTCTTTTACGTTTTCTGCAATTTTTTAGTTATTTGTTTAGCTGTGAAGACTTGTTTTATATGGAATGTTGCCCGTGTATTTGTGTGTGTGTGCATTTGTGTACGGGTTTATTATTATTTTTGTTTGTTGGCAAATTTTTACGACCCTGTGTATACATGTATGCGTGTGTTGGTATTCAATTTTTTATGTATTTTTTGTGGCTTTCTTCTCACTTATTTTTTTCGGTAATAATAGCTGGCAGGAGAACATGTCAGAAATAAAAATTGTACAACTGCCTGCCAGTGTATGTATGAGTTTACATGTATGTATGTAGGTATGTGAGTACTCTCATATGTTCACATTCAATGGTTATTTTACGGTGTAAATTTTTATTATGAAAACATTTTTTGTGTGCTAACGCCAACGTCAATGCAATGCAAGGCAACAACAATTGCTTGAAAGAAATTGAATTGACAGGCAACCTTAAGTCACAGTACTAAAATGCTTAACAAAACCTAATTCGTTTCTCGCACTCTCTCCCTTGTCTCTCTTTCTTAACAAAAAAAAAGAAAAATAATAAACAAACGCAAACAAAATTGAAAAAAATAAAGAGCATTTCCTAGGAATGATCCCTAGGTAGTGTAATGCTATGTTCGCACGAGCATTCGAATTACTTCGCTCTCTGTTTGAATTACTTATTTGAATTATCATGTTCACACGGTAGTTTTGTAATTCTTTTTTACAGTTCTTCTTCTTTTTATTACTAAATTATTATTAATATTTTTCATACAGCTTCTTCAAAAGCTGCAAATACTTTTCAAAAGGTTTTCTACACACATAGTGGCTTCCTCCGCTAATTTCGCGAATAACTTTCTTATAAATAATACTTTTTTAAAATATTATTTTTGGATTCCATTATTGTTTATTGTTTACAATATTTTTTGTTTATATTTTTTGTGCTTTGTCAGCTGGTGATGGCAAAAATGCGATAAAATTTAGAGATTACATTGATTTTTAAGTAATCCACAGGGTAATAGAAATTGGATTACACACAATTTGGGTAATTCGCTCACAAAATTTTGTATGGCGAATGACGTAATTTAGCACATAATTGGGTGTTGAAATGCGAATGAGAGAGCGAATTACGAAAAATTGCTGCCGTGCGAACATGGCATAAAGTATTGTGTATCTGTTTCGTTCTCTCCTTGAAGTCAATAATTCTTTTAAATGTAATCTAAAATTTCTATTGAAATTTATTTCGAAAATTGTTTTAAAAGTACTAAAGAATGTACCAAACATTGGTACTAAAATTTACAATAATATTTGTATTAAAACAAGTACTTAAAATAGAATTAATTTTTGTTGTAACCTTTGAACTAAAATCTGTACTAAAATTTGTATTAAAATTTTTACAAAAAAGTGTACTACAAGTAGTACTAAAATTTGCACTAAAATGTATACCAAGAAAATAATTAAAATATGTACTAAGCATTATAGTATATTTTGTACTAATATTTGTATTGAATAAATTTACTAAAATTTGTTCTGAACTTTGTACTAAAATTGTTATTAAACTGAGTACTAAATGTGTATAAAAAAATTTATTAAAATTTATGCCGATCACTATAGTAAATTTTGTACTAAAATTTGTTTAAAAAATTAAATAAAAATTGTTGTGAACACTATTGTAAATCTTTTACTAATATTTGTACTAAAATTTGTATAAAAAAATAATTAAAATTTGTTCTGAACACTATAGTGAACTTTGTACTAAAATTTTTACTAAAATTAAAATTTAAAATTAAAATTAAATTAAAATTTTTACAAAAATGAGTACTAAAATGTGTACTACATTCTGTAGTAAATTTTTTACTAAAAATTTTATAAATTAATCCAAATTTATGCCGATCACTATAGTTAATTTTATACTAAAATTGTATAAAAAAATTAAAATTTGTTCCGAACACTACAGTAAAATTTTTACTAAACTGTATAATAAAATGTTTCTTAAAATTTTTTACAAAAATTAGTACTGAAATGTGTACTACATTCTGTACTAAAATTTGTATAAAAAAATTAATCATTAATTGTGCCAATATATTGTGCCGATTTTGTACTAAAATTTGAAAAAAAAAATTAATTAAAAATTGATCTGAACACTATTGTAAATCTTATACTAATATTAGTACTAAAATTTGTATTAAAATTTCTAAAAAAATTTGTATTTAAATGTGTACCACATTTTGTACTAAAATTTGTATAAAAAAATTAATTAAAAATTGGTTTGAACACTATTGTATGTAAATCTTGTACTAAAATTTGTACTAAAATTTGTATTACATTTTTTAAAAAATGTGTACTTAAATCTGTACCACATTTTATACTAACATTTGTATAAAAAATTTAATTCAAAATTGTTCTGAACACAATAGAAATTTTTGTACTAATATTTGTACTAAAATTTTTATTAAAATTTTTACAAAAATGTGTACTTAAATGTGTACCACATTTTGTACTAAAATTTGTACTCAAATTTGTATAAACAAAAATTAATTAAAAATTGGTCTTAACACAATAGAAAATCTTGTACTAATATTCGTAGTAAAATTTGTATTAAAATTTTTACAAAAATGTGTACTTAAATGTGTACCACATTTTGTACTAAAATTTGTTTAAAATTTGTCCCGATCACTATAGAAAATGTTGTTCTCAAATTTTTATTATTTGTACTAAAATTTGGTCTAAAACTTGTATCATAATTTGTATTAAAATTTATACCAAAAATTAGTACCAAATAATTTTATTTTCAAATTAAAAAAACGAATTTATTTTATTTTTTTCCCCCAAAGTAATCCCTTTCAGCCAGTTTGGAAAAGGTGCCTTGCTTTTGATAACTTGCATGCATGCATTTACAGCCATGCATACACACACACACACACTGTTAGAATGACTGAATGACTGACTGACATGTGTTGGGTGCCCACTTCATGCGCAAGTACTTTAATTGAGAGCATTTTGATGTCATAATTCTTGAGTGTGTTGCTTTTGGCGGGGGGCTGTTCGCTTTAAATTACTTCAACCAACAATGAATGTTGCAGTGATTGACAAACGGGATTTTATTTCCAGTTTTTGTTTTCCCTCTCTTTCTTTTTAAAGTAAATTTTTCTAGTTCAAGTTTTATAAAAAAGAAGAGGTTTTTTTCTATAATTTCTATTCTATGCTTACTTTCATAAGGATGTGTTTAAGTGTGTGTGTGTGTCTTTATTTACTTTCTACCGCAATTTGTTATAAGCCTAGTGATTGTTGTTTTTCTTGTTGTTCCAATACAGTAACTGTATTATTCTCTTTATGAGTTTTAGATTTTCTTTCCTTTTTTTTTGTTTTTTTTTTTTGTTATTTTCTTCTGAATTTATGGTTGTATTTTGATTTTTGGTTTTCTCTGGAGTATCTTATGGGAGTGTATGTGTGTGTATTTTTATTTTTACTTATTTTTATGCCGGCCTAAGAGGGAGATTCAATTATAATGTGGGAGTGTATGTGTGTGTGTGTGTGTGTGTATAACTAAGGAGTTATAACAAGAGTGGATCTTCTTCATCGTTTTCCTCTGGTTTTACCTTCATAAAGTGCAAGGCCTGTTTTATGTGTTTTTGTTTTTCGTTGTTGTTGTTGTTTTTATTATGATTTCTATTATTTTCATGTTGCCTTTTGCTTTCAATTTCATTTAGTTTCCTTGAGGTTTTATTTTTATTTTTTTTCCTATTTTAGTTTTTGTTATTGTTGTTGTTGTTATGTTAACTGTTCCCTTTTTAGGTTGCTTATGGGAGAGAGTATTTTACTATTGCGGTAAAGCAAAACAACAACAACAACAGGAAAAAAATGTTAAACTTGGGATTTGAAATTATTAAAAACCGAAAAAACAACAAAAACAAAAACAAGGAATATTAGAAATTCCTTAACAAAACCTCTTTCCATTCTTACTCACTCTCTCACTCCTTCTCCTACTCTCTCTTTCTCTTAAGCTTAACTAAACTACTGTAATACTAGCATGGTGTATGAGCTGGTGTGTGTGTGTGATGTGTGTGTGTATGTTTATTTATATTTTTGTGTATGATTTGATGGTTTTTCAAAAACATGTTTGGAGTACTTTTTCTATATTTTTGCTTGCCTTTCTCTCTGTTCTGCTGGAACAAGTGTTTTTAGACATCTCTTGTGTGTGTGTGCGTGTGTATAGATGAGTGTGTGTGTATGTCTAAGCTGTATTATGCCATTTGAAAAGTTATTTACTTTATTAGTACAGTAGCATAGCATAGTAAAGTGTTTTTGGGCATACCCCACCCCCCAGAGTGGGTAAGAGAAATTTTTATGAGCTTGTTTTGCTACGATTTTTTATTTTTTCATTTTTCTTTTCATTTATTTCTTCTTCTTCTTCGTTTTCATCATATTTCTTTTTTTTTTGCGGCATTTTCAAGCAGTTTATGAAATTCATTAAGTTTATATTTTTGTGTGCTTGTGTTGTTGTTGTTGCTGTAGTTGTTGCTGTTGTTGTTGCGTTTCCTCAACTAAAGTTAAAATGAAACCGTTCGTAGAACTTTAATTAATTAAAAAAAAGAAGCAAAAAAAAACCAAAAAAAAAACACAAAAAAAAGCAAAAGTGGCAAGTGGAAGTGGATAAAATAAAAAAAAACACACTTTTTGCTGCAGCAACTGAAAGAGAGACAGAGAAAGAGAGAGAGAGTGAGTGCCAAGAGAGAGAGAGTGAGATTGAAAATCAATTGAAGGCTCCTCGTTGGATAAGTTGTTGCAATAAAAATTTTGTTTTAATGAATTTAAAAACAAAAACAACAAAAAAATGTTCCTGCTTATAAAAGCGAAAGTTTTTTCTTTCAATAACAAAAACAAAAATAACATCAAAATGGGTATCAAAAAAAAAAGGAAAAGTTTTCCTAATGGACAACAAATTCTATTCAATTAAAGAGAGAGCGTAGTTTGTGAAGTTTTTGAAAAATGATGAGAAACAAATTTTGTTTTTTTACCAGAGAGAGAGAGAGAGAGAGATAATGAAAAACGATTAATTAACGATTCAAGGTTGAGTAAGAATAACAACAACAACAAGAAAGAAACCAAAAATTAAAAGGAGATGTTTTCAAATGAATTGCCGGACAGACAGACAGATAGACAGATTTAATAATGTTATCTTTAATAAAGATTTTTAATTTGAATAGAATACGAAATCAAATCGAGAAGTAAGATGCACCGAATACTTTGACATTGAGAGCAGATAGGTTGTAGCCTATATAGTCAACCCTACTATAACGCGGTGAGTGCGTACCGCGTTATATAGAAACCGCGCTATAAGAAACTCCGATTTCACCGTACAAACCAGGCTAATTCGTAGCGCGTTCTATGGAAACCGTCGACCGCGTTGTATGGAAACCGCGCTATAAGAAACTCAGAATTAGTACAAATCCCATCATTCGTACCGCGTTATATGGAGACCAAGAAATACAAAAGGCAAGATTAATTATAAATTATTTTTATTGAATTCAAGAGTTCATATAAGGATTGATAAAAAAAATGAAATAAAAACTAAACCAAAAGACTGCAAGGAACTTATGGGATGTTATTGAACGGAAACCGCGCTGTAAGAGTACCGCGTTGTAGGAGGGCTCCGCGTTATATGGAAACCGCGTTTTGAAAGTACCGCGTTATAGGAGGGCTGTTGCAATTTCAGCACCGCGTTATATGGCAACCGCGTTCTGAGAGTATCGCGTTATAAGAGGGTTTACTGTACTTGTATCAGGGGAAATAATCAAATGGCCACTGCCTTACTACCACAAAAAAGTCCAAGAACGTATGGCAGTTTTTCCGTGCCATAATACAAGAGGAAGCATTCCATCTAAAACTAGTAAAGGCAAGCAGAACTACAGATTTCGTAAAGTGTTAATCCTGCCGTAATTACATGATACCACGATAAGTCTTCTCAAGGACATCCATTCCAGATAAACAGATCAGGCAGAATGGTGCAGTGTACCTCGTAGAAGACTGGGTACAAAATCATTGTTGGTTCCAAATTGAATGGAACTGTAAATGGTGAAATTTTCAAAACTTTATAGCACCTTACAGGCAGAGATATTGGCAATACAACAGGCTGGGCAGACAACAATTAAAGATGAAAATATCTTCAGCTATAGCGTGTTACAGTTGGAGATGATGGCAATTCAATGGATCCTCGTCAACGGTGCTCCTTTTATTTGCGTCTCGGTCTTCTCTGATAGCCATAAGATCTCTGTCAGGTGTTGTGAATAACTCCAGGATCGTCAGGGAATCTCGTCACTGTCTCGACCTTCTTTCTGAGCGCTTTAGTGTCTCACTGGTCCCGGAATATTACTATGTCCGGGGAATCCTCTTCAGTATAAGTACTTGGGTATGCCACTCGCCTCGGTCTAGCTGGCCATTGCGCGAAAATTCTTTCTAGACGCCAATCTATCCTGGACCAATGAGGAGTCCTGCTCTACCGCTAGACTCACCTGGCCCCTGATGGATAGAAGGCGTACCAACCAGTTACTTTGACTTGGTCGTGGCATCATCTCAATCACAGTGGCCATGCATACAGGCCATACGGCTCTCATTTAACGACATCTGCTGTAGATGCAGATCCGCTGAGGAAGAAGAGACTGTTATCTACTTTCTTTGTCAGTGCCCATCTCTTGCGAGATGCAGATATAGATTGTTTGGCTCTCCATTTATTATCAGCTTGACGGAGCTATCATCTATTGATGTCAAGGATATAGCTTCGTTCATCAAACTTTCTGGCTGGTTTTCCAGTGGGGGGTAGTCGTGCTTTGATGTGCAGCCCATTCGCTGACCAACTTCCTTCTCTTCCCTGATTTTGGTGGAACTTGGTCAGTACAGAGACTGCGTTCACTCGTGACATCACAACGGGCCGCTATGCGTGCTCAAGTGAGCTCTTTCATATCAGACCTACCACTTCGACCTAACCTAACCTAAATGTCTTCAGACGGTATATTACCGTACTTTCTGATAGCCAGGCAACTTTCAATGCACTGTAACTATATCATGCCCATTCATATGGCTATCAGGGCACAGTGACATTTTAGATAATTATATAAATAAATGAACTCTCCAGGTGAGTCGTAACCATTGATTTTAAAGACCTGGAAGTTTATAATTGACCATAAAGTCTTGGGTTCCATCAACGACAGACGAGCCTCTTCGGTTATGGGCAGAATGACACAGAAGATCTGGCCACAGCTAGATAGAAGACTCAAGTCAAGGCTGCTTAAACTCCAAAAGAGAGTGAAATCACTGCTATCCATTGTATTATGGGCAGTTATGCAAGGCAACCAATTTCTGCAGAAGATGTAGAGACGAGGAGGAGATTATTCTTCATCTATTGGGGTGTTTAGCACTACAACCGATTAAGAAAAGGCATCTACATAGGTGTCTACCACATAGACATTCTGGCATGCGAACCCCAAACGAATTGTCCTGACATGAACAGTGGCTGTCTATGTAAGCCACAATTAAATGGAATTGAAAGACTGTGGTATCACAATGAACCTAATATGGCTTAAGTAGATCTATCCAATTTGCAATTAAGCTGAAATGGGTCGTGTTATAAGGCTCGTAGCACTGTCTTCTTGATATCATATGCCGTCCAGTTCATTATCTTCAATTTATACATAAAAAAAAAACTTCGATCGATTATCTTTGCAGACCTTAAATGCTACCAAAATTATTTGTAAACTTTACTTACAAAATGAAAAATGCTTGGAATGAATAAATAAAACTTGTTTATTGATTTTTTAAATTATTTTTTTATTAAAAAAAAAACTACACAATATTTGCTTGACTCTGGACCCATAGAAAATAATATTTTTTCTTTTTTTTTTTTTTTGTTTGGTTCTTAAATAATTAGTACAAATTACATAAAAACTACATACTAACAAATAAAAATAAAATAAGAATTTTTAAAAGAAAAAATTTAAACTAAAAATAAAATTTTAAAACAATTTTTTGTTAAATATTTTATGATTTATCGTGTACACAATAAAAAAAACAAAACAAAACAAAACAAAAAACTAAAAATAACTTTTGGTAAATAATAATAATAATTTTCTGTATAATATCGTATTATTCATTAAATTATTGATTTATTTTTGTTTTTTTTTTCTTTTTTAATTTTTTTTTTTACTAAACAATGCAAACGTTTAACCCCCCTACAGCAACTGTAACTGCAACTGCAACTGCTACTCCTTTGTTCATCTCTGTAACACTTTCAAGTTATTCTTCTAACACAAGGCATGCCGGCAGGCATTTTGGCTTTATAAAAATACGAATTTAAACAGTTGATAGAGAACAAGCAATGCCAACGTATAGACCACAAATAAAGTGGTGTAGTGAAGTATTTTTAAGCTGCAAAAAAAAGAAACAAAAATAATCGAAAAAAGAAAAAACAAAAACAATATGAGTATCACTATCATTCAAACCAGTATCGTCATCATCATCATCATGGAAAATGACAACAAAAAAATTTAATAAAAACAACAACAATACAAAAACCATACCGTTCATGTCTTTTGACTGATTCTGGTATTGTGCTGGGATCATCTTTAACCACATACTGGCGTACACCCAACAGGCTCAATTGAAACAATTCCGTCCAGTTTAGATTGCGCATATCGAATGCAAACAATTGTTTATCCGTTGATTCCAATTTACCGCACAGGGCCCGGACATTGTCGTTGTCAAATTTGAAATCATTCGCTGAGAAATATTCCATCAGTGAACAGAATTTGTGGATTTTTCGATAAATTTTTAACATTCTAAAAAATCCACACACACACACAGCGAAACGGCATTCAACGAGAGAGAGAGAGAGAGAGAGAAGGGGGAAGAAGAAAAAAAAAGAAAAAATATTAGTGAACAAAATAACACAACAAATCAACACCATTCTTAATAATAATAGACATACACACACACAGTAATAAATGAAAACAATACATAACCAGGCACACACATACTCTTTCTAACACACAAAACATTATGAAATAACAGCTACAATCAACACATACATACATATACATATATGTACATACATGCACTCGCAATTCATCATAAGCATTAGCAACATGAACAACAACAACAACAACATCAATAACAGTAACACCAACAGCAACAAATTTGAAGTGGGTTAATAAAAATTTATCTCGTGCATGATGGGGAAAAATCATCAAAGCACGTACAATCATAGAATAACACTCTCAAATTTACACACACAAAGCACATACACCCTTGCATTGAGACATATGGAGACACAGAAATACGCACACATACATATGCATATGCAAATACACACATACACACACATTTTATAGCGAAGGATAGCCAATATTTATTTTTTTAACACCTTTTATGGCAATAGATAGCTGCTGTTATTACTGCTATGTGTGTGTGAATGTTTGTGTATGTATTTATTAGAGGTGACAAGCCGTTTACACTAGCGAGTGTTTTCTTTTATATTTTTCTGTGGTTATTTTTAGAAAAAAAATGTATTTGAAACAAAAATTTTTAATTCAAAACACGTATATTCTGGAGTCCAACATTCAAAATAACTTGAAAGCCTGATTGCAGCTTCGAGTTTTATATGTAACTGAAGTAAGATCATATATCTCCAGCTGATTATTAACAAATACTCGTATGGAGCGTTTTTGTTGACTTGCATATCGATAACAATAACTTGACAGCTAAGAATAGTAAATTATGTTGACATTTCTGTTCAGTAAGGTCGCCGTAGTCTAGTAGACGCCAGACCATGGTTCAAATCCCAGCTCACACATCTTTAACAAAAGAAATGTAGAAAAAAAATTTCTGTCAGCAACTTGCTCTCAGCAGCATTATTCTGGCAAAAACTCTGAGCAAAAAAAGTCTGTTTGAAGCCTACAATAGTTTTTGTAGGCAAGTAGAATTCAAAAAAAATGCAAAAAAAATCTATTTCAATTTTTCTTTATTTTCAAATGAGTTGTTTGCTTGAATACCAAAATGCGAATGAAAATATAATAAAATTCTTTTCTTAAACAAAGTGTGAAATAACAAGAAATTTGGCAACTAATTATAAAGCATACATACATACACACATGAATAACTGCACTGTTTAAGATCCTAATAAATGCATATAGCAAAACCGGTTTTAGTTTCACTCAATGAGTGTAAGAGAGATTTATGCATATTTGAGAGAATTATTTATAACTATGATATTAAGAGAATATTCAAAGTTAACATGTATGTATGTATGTACACTGTAAAAAGGAGTATTTATAAAAAGATCTATACTGCCATCAACATCCTCCCCCCGTTGGAAGGCTACAGCTTTCAACACATGAATCAACGGGAAGAATTGCTAATTTGGAAACTGCACGCTTAGTCAAACCATTATTGGTGCGAATAACAGCAACACGAGCAACACCATCTTCACCCATTATGACGTCAGCAACACGACCCATATGCCACTTCAAGGGCGGTAGATTTTCATCCTTCAGTAACACCATTGAACCACAAGCTATGTTGTTAACATTTTCACGCCACTTCGAACGCTCTTGCAGCAAAGATAAATATGATTTACTCCATTTACTCCAAAAAATTTGTTGCATTTGGGAGACTTTCTGCCAACTGCTTAAACGACTTATGTCCATGTCTGCAATGTCAGGCTCAGTTATCGAAATTAGGGGACCTCCCACAAGAAAATGCCCCGGAGTCAAAACTTCCAAATCATTCGGATCCTCTGAAATTTGGCATAAAGGGCGAGAGTTTAAAATTGCTGATATTTCACAAACAAGTGTGCGTAGTTGATCAAAAGTTAACTTATTGAGGCCGACTGTACGATAGAAGTGGAATTTGGCAGACTTAACAGCCGCTTCCCATAACCCACCGAAGTGGGGCGACCTCGGGGGAATAAATTTCCACTCTATTCCATCCTCAAGACACTGCTGTTGGAGTGAGTTCTGATGTGATTGACTTAGAAATAGTTGTTTTAATTCTGCCAATTCGTTTTTGGCGCCGACAAAATTTGTTGCGTTGTCTGACCAAATTGTCTTGGGTTTGCCTCTTATGGAGATAAAACGACGTAAGGCAGACAAAAATGAAGACGTCGATAAATCTTGGACGACCTCTAAATGTGAGGCTTTCGTTGAAAAACATATAAAAATAGAAATATAACATTTGATGGGTGGTCGGGTTTTTACTTCTGATTTGTAATAAAAAGGGCCAAAAAAGTCGATGCCCGTAGTGTGAAAAGCCTTGTTCGGCTTTACTCGATCAGACGGTAAGCACCCCATAACATGTTGAGCAAGTTTTGGTTTCATTCTAAAACACCGTACGCATTTCGAAATTATAGAACTTATAAGTTTTCTACCTCCAACGGGCCAATACTGCTGACGAATTGATGCTAACAAACACTGTGGACCAGCATGTAACAGCTTCTCATGAAAATGTTTAACCATTGAAGTTGTAAACGGATGGTGCTTAGGCAAAATAATGGGATGTTGGGCATCAAAGTCAAGAGCCGAATTTTGAAGGCGGCCACCCACTCGTATTAAACCAAAGGAGTCGATAATTGGCATCAACGAATGAAGCTTACTAGATGTTTGTACATTTTTGTTTTCCTTTAATGCTCTGTATTCGGTGCTAAAATGTACTAGCTGAATGTTTTTAATTAAGAGCTTCGTACCATTTTTTATGTCTCTTGGTGTTAATTCTATTTGGCCACGGGACTCGGGATATAAAAATCTAAATACATACGCAAATATTCGTTGCATTTTTGTAAATGAATTATGGTACTTACATTGTATAAACATGTCCGACAGTGAAGAGATAACTAATACCTTTCGACGACGCTCAGGTAATTCAGCCAAAAATTCCATATTATCAGGCCACATCGAAATTTCATGGTATAAAAATTTAGGTCCCTCCCTCCATAGGGTAGAGCGGAGAAGTTCTTCAGGTGATGCACCTCGCGATAAAATGTCTGCTGGGTTTGCATCCGTAGGGACATGATGCCACCGCATTTGACTTGTAAGAGTTTGTATAAGGGAAACTCTGTTTGACACGAATACGTTGAAATTTGATGGCTGCTCTCGAATCCATGATAAAACAATCATGGAATCAGTCCAAAAATGTACGTCACAATCGATCGAAAGAGTTTTAATGACCACGTTCACCAGTTCAGCCAAAAGACATGCTGCAGAGAGCTCCAGTTTTGGTATTGTTAAACATTTGAGGGGAGACACTCTCGATTTAGAGCAAAGCAATGATACCTTGACTGCAGCATTAAGTTCGGAACGTATATAAACGCATGCACCATAAGCCGCTAAACTTGCGTCACAAAAACCATGTATTTCTATTCTCGCATTTGGCATTGAAACGTATCGTGGAATTACAAATTGATGAATGGAATTAAAGTTTGAAATGTATTCAAGCCAAGATGAATGTAATGCCTGTGGTATGCTTTCGTCCCATTGCAGTTGAAGCTTCCATAATTGTTGCATAAAAATTTTTGCCTTTGTGATGACTGGACCAACTAGCCCTAACGGATCATATAGACGAGCAATAGCCGATAAAATGGAGCGCTTCGTTATCACCTTTGAATTCTCGACAGGAGTGAATGAAAAAATAAAATTATCACATTTAGGATCCCACACGAGGCCTAATGTTTTAGTCACATTAGTTCCGTCATTAAATTTTAAGTATTGCTCACATTGTTCAGAAGGTACTTCTTTTAAAACTGCCGGATCATTGGAACACCATTTCCGTATTAAAAATTTTCCTTTTTCTAAAAGAGATGCTACCTGCTGCCTTATTGCCACAACCTCTTCAACGGAGTCACCACCGGAAATCAGGTCATCCACATAAAAATCACGCCTTACAATTTTAGCCGCTAATGGAAAATTATGCTCTTCTGCAGCTGCGAGATGATGCATTGTACGGATTGCTAAGAATGCTGCGGGCTTTGTTCCGTAAGTCACAGTATTCAACTTATAGGTTTTTATTTCATCATCTTCATTTTCTCTCCACAATATACATTGAAGGTAATCATCTGGATGGGAAACTCGAACGCACCTGTACATTTTACAAATGTCCCCACTCAAAGCGACCTTGAAAAAACGATATCTCAAAATGGTGTTAAATAGTTTAGGTTGTATAGTTGGACCAGCGTACAATACGTCGTTGAGTGATAAGCCACTTGTTGTTTTTGCAGACCCATCGAACACAACCCTTAATTTCGTGGATGTGCTGTCTGGCTTGAGAACACAATGATGTGGAAGAAAGTATTTTTTCTCTTCGATCTGAGGGGAAATTAAAGACATATGGTTCAAAGAAATGTACTCACTCATAAACGCAGCATACTGAGTTTTAATATCGGGAAGCCTTTTTAATTTTTTCTCTAAGTTTTTAAATCGCTGGAGTGCACGGCTGTATGAATCGCCAAGTGAAAGCGCACCACTTCCCTCTACTTGTGGTAATCGGACAGAAAATTCCCCAGATGCAAGACGAATGGTGTTTTCAATAAAGTGGTTTTCACAAAAAATGTCTTCCTTTGAAAGCGAATTGCAGTTGCCAAAGTTGTTTTCGACTTCCCAAAAACTTTTCAAAATGGCACAAAGCTGATCTTGCTCTTCAACGTTTGTAGCACTGATAGCCAACGACCAGGAACGACGGGGATGTAAACCACCACCAGCAACCACCCAGCCCAATAATGTTTTTTGCAAAACAGGTAAATTATCTCCTAATTTGATTTGACCAACTGCCATTAAGTCAAAAAATAGCTCAGCACCGATTAAACCATCAATATGGCCACATTTGTCAAACAACGGATCTGCGAGCTCAATATTTTTGGGTATATTCCATTCTGCGATGTTTGCATTAATATTTGGTTGGTAATCCGTTATACTGGGAACGACCATAGCAGTCAGCGATGTTGAGTATTCCGAATGTTTCGATTTGATTACAATTTCAACAGATTTATCGATTGAAAAACACCCGTCACCAATACCAGAGACACTTACTTTAGTTCGATTGCATTTTAAACGAAGATATTTAACGAGACGATTTGTGATTAAATTGAGCTGTGATGCAGAATCCAAAATGATCCGACATGGTACAAAAACTCCAAATTGATTTCGAACCATGACAATCGCTGTGGCTAGCAATACATTCATAGTTGGTGCTGAAGCTATGGCAGCATCAGAAAAGTTTGAAGAAATAAGCACTGCTTGCGATGAGTTATCCGGCGTAGAAATAGCTGATTGGTTAATTGGAACATTTTCCATGTGCAACATAGTATGATGTTTCGAAGAGCACTTGCGACAACAACCTGCTGAACAACCTTTCAGCATGTGGCCTTTCCTTAAGCAATTCAGGCATAACTTCATCCTTTTGGCTTCTTTAAAACGTAAGGCGGGAGACAAATTGCCAAAACGTGGGCAGTTGGTGATAAAGTGGTCTTTAGAGTCGCAAAACGAGCACATGGCGGACGAAGTAGAAGTCGAAAGATGAACATGACGATTTTGTTGGTGTGATTTTTTCGATATAATTGATGATTTTGTTTTTGTTGTATTTTCGAAATTCTCAGCCATACGACATCGGCGTTCCAAGAAAGCTACCATGGATGCCCACGTTGGTAAAACGTTTTTTTCGAGGTTCTCCTCCCATTTCATTTGAGATTTCGTGTCCAATTTGGATGATACCAAATGAATTAACAGCCCATCGACTATTTGCTGTTGGTTACCGATTGTTTGCATAGCACGCAAATGTGCATTAACTTTATCGCTTAAACGGCGCAAATCACTGGCTGAACCATTGTCAACACAATTTAATTGGAATATTTCCTTGATGTGACCTTGAAAATTTAACAGTTTGTTGTCAAACCGGTTCTTTAACAACAACAACGCTTCTTCGTAATTTGTCTCGTTGAGTTCCAATGACGCAATAGTGTCGAGAGCAGCTTTACCTAAACTGGAACGCAAATAGTGGAATTTTTCAAGAGCACTTAACTCACCGTTATCATTAATAACAGTTGAAAATAAAGAGTAAAAATTTGGCCATTCAGAATATTCGCCGTTAAATTTAGGCAGCTGAATTTCTGGTACCTTCGTTTTGCGTAACGGTGCTTGAGATAATTGCGATTCACCAAGCGATGATTGGCGCAATGTTGATGATCGTTGATTTGTATTAAAATTCCGAAAATTATTTGCTTGGCGAGTTAATTTGGCTTTAACATCAAGGTAGATAGATACAAACCTCATACGATCAGCGCCATCCACCTGACTGCTGTCATTCTCCTCAAGAAAACCTTGCGCCTTTTCAAAACTTTTGCTTATTTCTTCGATATAGTCCAGACGGACGGACAGCTCTGCCTCATCATACTCCTTGAGTTGGGATGGTGTTAACGTTTGATTTAGATTTTCTAATTGCCTTGCCAATGCTGCAGTTTTATTTTTGTAGGTTAGGAAGCGCGAATGCTCCATATCTTCGTCATCAGCAGAATTTTTTACCTGGCTGGTGGACATCTTCAAAAAATATAATGGATGCTGTCTATATTATTCCAAAATTCAAGAAACAATATCCGAATTGATATTGTTAAGCAAAAAAATATAGACGATCACGTCGGGGTCACCAATGTTTGAAGCCTACAATAGTTTTTGTAGGCAAGTAGAATTCAAAAAAAATGCAAAAAAAATCTATTTCAATTTTTCTTTATTTTCAAATGAGTTGTTTGCTTGAATACCAAAATGCGAATGAAAATATAATAAAATTCTTTTCTTAAACAAAGTGTGAAATAACAAGAAATTTGGCAACTAATTATAAAGCATACATACATACACACATGAATAACTGCACTGTTTAAGATCCTAATAAATGCATATAGCAAAACCGGTTTTAGTTTCACTCAATGAGTGTAAGAGAGATTTATGCATATTTGAGAGAATTATTTATAACTATGATATTAAGAGAATATTCAAAGTTAACATGTATGTATGTATGTACACTGTAAAAAGGAGTATTTATAAAAAGATCTATACTGCCATCAACAAAGTCTAAAAGGCGATACCTACAATTTGAAGTCCTTTCTGAGCACCTAATTTGAGAAACTTTTCATGGCAATTTTATTTTACAGCTCAGAGTCCTTTGCTAGAAGACTGCTCATGAAAAGAATTCGCACAAAGGAATTTTTTTTCGTATTTCCTTTAGTTCCAGGTGCTGAGCTGGGGTTTGAACCTCAGGTTCTCGTCTAATAACCCAACACACTACCCACTAGACCACTTCATTGCCTCGCTTGAAATTATTTCATGTTCACCATTATACAGTTTCATTTGCTGATCTCGTTTGTGTACACTTATCAGTGGAGCATATGTTTTCTGCGCAACTAATTCAATGTCAGAGTAACCCATAACAATATCTCTAATCACTGACTGGCCATCCCCATCTTTAAACTGGGTCATCTGCCTGCCAATATTAATGTCCGCAGAGAAGTTCTCTATCCACCCGCTGAATAGAAACATATGTTTGCACATCACTTCTCGGAGTCCTTAGTTTCTGTTCTTGCCTGTTTGGATCTGGGATTCAAAGAACTCCTTCATTTGTGCTTAAAGTTACTCGTCAATCGTAGAAAACATTCTTCCATTTTAATCCCTGATTTATTATTTGTTTCTGAATTGTTTTTTCTTTTTCCTGCCCCAACCATAACCTCCAATTTTACCATGCTACAGAGGCCTTTTGCAGTCTTTTAATCCTGATGAATAGCCTTACAAAATAAAAAATGACGGTATAATTATGAATTTTTTATTAACCCATCTTCCCCTTTAAATGGCTTTGACTTTTGAAAGCATAATTGAGGCTTCTCTCCCCCCCATACAGCGTAAACAGTTAAAATCTATGGCTGACACCTTACATGTGGCGGTGAGTATATGTGTATGAGTGGAAACAAGTTAGGATGGGTGACTGTATATGTCACATGTTATTTTTGCTTTATCTGTCTACCTATATACATATATATACATACAGGCACATACATACATACATACGGGTTGAGAAATTGTGTTCATTTCATATTACCTGGGCTTTTTACCAATCACCAGCATTAACATGTCCATGAATAGGGCGGGCAGGGTGTGATAGAAGAAGGCCAAAACATAAAATTGAAATTTTGTGGGTACAATTGTAAAGCGCGGATACCAAATCGATTTGCGTAACGGTAAATTTTTGCCATATTCAGTGCCAAATGTAATATATTCGCGCCATGTTGACATATTATTGGCATCCGGTACGTAATTATAGATGGGAGGGCTATCATAACTACAAGAAAAAAAAGAAGAAAGAAAAATACACACACAAAGAAATCAAAAGAAAGAAAGAAATACTTAGAGAACGGAATTTACTTACGTATTACGTGCTATATCCCATGCACTAGTCAGTAAGGCATTCACACACAAGTCCACCGGCACCAAGTGAGCCTTATTATCCACATTGCCGCTAAAGACACGCAAGACTCCACTACCCACACCTACTATAATGCCACAGGGTCCATACATATTATCTATCCAACCCGTTATGGGCTCTCTATAAGTGGTAATAACTAGACCACATAGGAGTTATTAAAGCACATTCCGATCGTCAACATATTTCCGTTACTCACCTATACCCGGACGAAATATGGTCACCGGTAAATTACCCGCATAGTTTTGTACAATATCTTCAGCCAAAACCTTAGTAAAGGTATACGTATTCGGGAAGTCCTTGATTATGGTGGGCGTCAAGGCATTCAAAGTCTGTTCATCCAAGCATTCGCCCAATTTGCAAGCATTATCTCCAGACAGTGGTGAAGTATAGAATTTCTCTTGTATATAACGGCGATTGCAATGGGCAAAGGCAGTCGAAACATGTACCACAGCCTTGAGATGCACAATTTCCTTCGCCAATTTTAGTATTTCCTTCGTGCCGCTCACATTTATTGCGATGGCCATTTTAAGCTTCTCATCAAAACGCACCGTGGCTGCACCGTGTATAACAATATTGACATTCTCTTTTAAAAGTTCACGATCTTCTTGGCTGATGCCTAAATCGGGTTGGGAAACATCGCCTGTAATCAAAGTGATTTTGTCACGATACATAGGATTGACTTTTTTCAGTCTGTCAAAGACCTGGTAAATAAATAAAAAAAAATTCAAAAAGACATTTTTAACATAATATTTCGTTTAATACCGGATCATTGAAGAGATCATCCAAGCGTGATTGGCCGTCTTTGCCTTTTTTGGAGCGTATTAAAACGTAAATTTGGCCCACATCGGTGACACGTAAAAGTTTTTCAATAGTTACTGAAATAAAAGCAAAAACGTATAAAAATATAAGAAAATTGTTGAAAAACCTCAAATTAAATCAAATTTTCGAAAATCCATAAATAAATTGAAAAAAAATTTTAAATTAAGTCAAGTTAATAATGTGCTAAAATCGAAATTCTCGATGAAAATTAAAAATAATTCTATACAAAAATTCGAAATTAAGTTCGAAAACTTTTCAAGCGTGTCACAATAATAATTAATATCTGCTGTGCATACCTAGGAATATAAATTTTTTGAAATTTAGTCTAAATAAACGAGTTATATAAATTCGAACATTCAAATTCTTCAATAAAATATTAAATTTATATTTTAAATAATTAAATTCCATAAAAGCATGCTATTTTCAATACTTTCAACCAATGTTCGAAAATTCGAACTTATGTTCGAAAAGTTTTTAACCATGCCAAAGTCACGTTTAACACCTTAAGAAGCTTAAAAAATTAACAATTTTTAAAAATTCCTTTTATTAGTTATGTAATTGAAGTTCGAATATCACAATTCTTTACGAAATTTCAAAAAATGTATTTAGAATAACTAAATCCTTTTGATAAATCCAATTTTCAATACTTTAAGCCTATGTTCGAAATTTCGAACTTAAGTTCGAAAAAGTTTTAAGTATGCCCAAAGAATAATTAACCCTTTCTAAAAATAAAAACAATTAATTTTTGTATATATCTTTACCAATAACCATGGAATCAATGTTCGAATATGAAAATTCTTTACAAAATTTTATAAAAAATTAAAACTTTTTCTCTCTATGTATTGGTTTTTAATTAAATTAAGAATTTGATTGCAAAAAATACTTACTTTTGCCGAAAAATCCCGTGCCGCCTGTAAGGAATACACCCTTATCCTTATAAAACATTTGCATGGGTGATTCTGTAAAAAATAGAAGAAAAAAATTGAAAGAAAAAAAATTATAAGGTAAAATAAATTTGTTTATCCCAAAACTAAAATCAACGAAAATAAAATTCCTTCTTCAAAAAAAAAAAAACAAAGAAATGCACAACAAAACAAATAAAAATAAGAAAAAAAATAGAAAAAATCGTTCGAAAAATGCCATTAAAATGAGATTTATTTGAAAACAACAACAATAATGGGAATAACAACAATACTTATAGTAAAAAAAGTCTATAAAAGGCAATCCAAAGCCAAAGTTAAAGGATAACAAAAGAAAAAAGGTGTTAAATTATGCCAAAAAATTTAACGGAGTAAACAACTATGAGAACAACAACAACAATAATAATAACAGCAGCAACAACAATGACAACTAAAGATGTTTACGAGGTAAAAAGTTTAACCCTTACTTATGCTGCTTTTAATACAACCAACCCATCCCTCCATACACACTCCTATAAACATTTATTATAGAACGTGTTTTATGCACGAACTCTATTACAAAAATAACATGCCGTAACGGTTCCTTTTTTTCTTTTTTTTTCCTTCACTAAACCCGCCATATTTATTTATGTGTCTAGCTGGCCTCTTTAGTTTCCCCTTGACGCACCCTCTCTTCTCTCATACTGTGTTTGTTATGCTAACGGTGCTTTATAAGAAATCCAACAAGAAAAGAGCAAGAAATTGGCTTAAGAATGTTGAGAGGAAAACGAAAAGAAAACGTAAAAAAACGGGTTCAAATATTCTTATCGAAGTTCGTAGGTGTAGGTGTAGTTGTAGGTGAACAGTGAACAGTAAAAGAACACTCCAATATTTACATAAATTATGCTGCTTTAGCATGTTTAGCTCTCACTCTCACTGTCTATCTCCATCTCCATATCCCAATATTGGCTGAATTTTTTTTTATTACTATGTATAATATTATATTATAAGCAACAATAACAACAACAATAACAACAATCAACCAACTCTTTCAAATTGCTTTACACATTTTGTATATTGATGTGCATGTGTGTTGGTGTCGTTGTTGATACTATTTTTTTCTCCGTTACCCTGTATTTTTTTCTTCTTCGTTATTTCAGTTTTTTTTTTGTCACAGACACACACTGATTTTTTGCACATTGTAAATTCATAAGTGTAAAGTTAAAATCAATACACCCTCATATTAATTCATATTCACACAACCAGCATATACACTCACCCTTTCGTACACACACACACACTACACTCATACATGCATATATGTACACTTTAATACTTGGGAAAAATGATAAACACAGTGTCGACACTCGTCTAAACTCATATAAACATTTGAAATGCATTTATAAATAGACAGATATATAGAGACATTATCAAATGCTCCCTCTCTATCACTCTCCCTATACACTATTACACTCTTCTATTTTCTCTGGCATTGTTGTGTTATACACACGTACCAGCAGCACTTTTTTTTTGTACATTCTCGCACACTTGTATTCTGGTTGAGGGAAACATGCAAACGAAAGAAGCAAAAAACTGGTTTAGCAATAACAACAACAACACGAACTACAACAACGACAACGACAGCTATAATAAGGACAACATTTTCTAAACACATTACACCATACCTAGCATACAGTGCAGGATAAACAGAAGAAGTACATCGAAATAAAGCAGAGGCATTTAATTTAAAAATCTCATGACAAGTTTAAAAATAACTTTCATGAGGATGTTTAACTTAAAAGCAAGAAACTGGAAAATAGTGTCACTAGAATGGAGTTCTGGGTTCAAATCCCACTTCTGAAGTCTTGAAAACAACAAAATTTGCCATAAAAATCAAGTTAAAATGTATCATTCGAAGTCCACGTTAAACTGTATACACCACCATTGCTGGATAACAATTAATACCTACAACATACATATGTACATATCGTTGGTCTCATGTAGAAAAGCCCTAACTCACATTTTTTTCGAAATTGATTTTGTTGTGATTCCAATGTGTATTTGTGTTAAATGCATTGGAATCACAAAAAAATCAATTTCGAAAAAAGTGTGAGTTAGGGCCTTTCTACACGAGACCAACGATATGTAAGTATGTGATGAGCAAAGCTAAGCCATTAAGACTATAACTGTGACTTTATTTGAATATACCCACGTATGTACTTATAATATTTACCACAACTGTAGTTAATCTCCTGCCTAAACATTATTTTTTTTATCATTTCCATCTCCATCAGCATCTCTCTCCATCTTCATTTGTATTTTTGTTTATGTGTGTGTGTATGTGTCATTATCATTTTCATTGCCCATATTAAAACATAATGACTTATTTAACTAACAAATGATCACACACTCAAACAAACACATCGACACACATGATTACACCATCTACACCTAGAAAAACAATGTACAGTTACACACTTACGAGCATACATTGAAAGAACCTCTTAGAATCTCACACTCTTCCAGTTACCCGTCACACATTAATAGATTCTTAAAATTCCTACTTGAACACACACACACACACGCAAACACAAATACATGGAATAAGACAACCATTATTGACAGCAACTGCAGTAACACACTCTCGAACACATGTGTTAAGATATGTGGAATACAAATAGGCATGTGTATGTGTATGTGTGTGTATGCAGGAGAGTAAAAGCAGATGTACGAGTAAGCAAAAGACTGCGAGTGCGAGTGCGGTGTGAGTGTGTTAGTTTGTTTTTAGTATAATTGATGATTAAATTCAAGTGTTTGTGTATGGAAGGCAGTTAGAGAGATACAGTGAGAGAGAGAGAGAGAGAGAGGGAGAGAGAGTGAGAGCGAGAGAAGAGGTAGACAGTTTAAGAGTTTAAATGAATTGTTAAACTCCATGTCTTAATGTCAAATTGCTAAAGTCAGCCTCTATAAATAAATAAAGAAGTGTGTGTGTGTGCAAGTGGCTGTGTGTTTATTCGAAGCCTAAAAGCCTACTAAAAATTTGTGTGTTTTTCTATCTTTTATTTTTTCTTTCTCTACTAGTGTGTATGTGTGAGAGAGAGAGAGAGAGAAAGCAATAGCATTTTTCTGCTTAAACAATTTGTTTGAATGCGTGTTAAAAACAAAATCCCATTGACTTGAATTCGATTCACAGTTGAATTCATATGGTTTCCGTTTCCTGTGTTATTATACACTCCACTCCTCTTCTCTGTTTTCTGTTTTCGCCTGTATGAAAATCTTAATGCCAAGAGTGTTTAACGTGTTTGTGTACATATCTCTGTAACTGTGTTTTTTAATAGCCAATCATCCTTATCCCTCCTCTTATGCTCAACAACGCATCATCGACTACATCGATGAGTTGCTGCTGTAGAAACGATTTTCAATGTTTAAAAATCACTTCAAAATAGTTTGAAGAGGCAGAGGCGAAGAATAGGTGTGTGGGGAGAGGAGTTCAAATCTGATGAATATTTGAAGTGAATTAAAATTAAAAGGCATAACGCCCTAATGATTTAGAATTAAGCATTTTCCAAAGTGTGTTTAAAAAGCATATTCAAAAAGCACTTTTATACGTGTGGATGTGTGTGTGTGTGTGTATGACTAACTGCATGCATCATCAGCATCCGCCGCGATGTACATTCAAGGGAGACAAATTTTGATTTTCTACATTAACAGGTTGAAGTAATGTAATGTTTGAATGAGGAAACAAGGTATATGGTAAGTATATATAGAGGACCTGGACATTGGCAACTTACATAGGCTCTTCCAATATGGACTTTCGAATTTTTACAGTTAATAACGGCCAACTTGTTGACGCTCCCTCTGTGAAATTAGTTGTCATTTATTCACAGTCTTTATGGACGACTACAGATAATGAAGAGTGTACGTTGAATAGACTCTGGAGCAGTTGACAACTCATTCTACGGTTCCTCGAAAAATCATCCTACATGATGAGGCCTATTTCTGGATATAATGTATGCCTGAAAGAACAATCCTTATGAGACAAATGAGCATCTAAGGCATTCCGAAAAACTTCCTTTTTTGTATCGATTTTTAACTGGCGGCGTCATCGGCTCATATTTATTTCAGAACGACATTCGTCAGGCCATCATTAATATGCTGAATCTTAACCCAAGCAGGGCTAAACAGTTCATTTTGTGCCTTACGGCATTTGCCTCATATAAAGACATACACTTCGACTAGGCGCTCTCATATATGATTTCTGCACAAGTTATTCTTATCACTGTCCAGTACTTGATTAGAAGGACGTAAGAGTACTGAATACCTTATTTATTTATATCACCAGAGAAACTCTTCTACAGTCGGCATCAGAAACTTCATATAATCTTCTGCCTAAACAGCTCAATTCTCTCAATCTGTCGCTTCATTCAATTTTAAATATTCGCCAAATGCCTCGAATAGCTTTTTTCCGCTTAAAATAGTTTTCAAAACACATAAATTCTTTGCAAAAGAATTCATCGTGCCATCATGAATTTCAACCACTTTTCCAAGCAATGGCCACATAGAAACGCATTTAAAAGCAATAATTTTTGCAATTTTTTTTTTTAAATTTTTTTTCTCAGAATAGAAAAAAAAATGGAAAAATATTTCCTAAGACGGGGTAATAAAACGCTGACGTTATAGAAAAAAAAAAGACGAAAAAAAATGGAAAAAAGTGGCAAATTTTATTGCAACTCATTAAAGCGTTTAATTATATGCCATCAGAAATAAAAATCAGCATTAGACCCCTGTAGCTTAACAGCAGTAAAGTTTTCTTCTTTTAACCACTCTCTCCCTCCCTCTCTCTCTATCACTCTCTATCTCTTTCCTGTTTCTGTCGTTCACTGTATGGCTCATTAAAATCAATTTGTTTACCCCCGTTTAGCGTTTCGCATTTCAAAACTGATAAAATCAGCGAAAATTATCGAAAGAAATCAATTTTATAGCGAGAGAGAGAGAGTGAGAGAGGGAGTGAGGGAGAGAGAAACACATAGGAAGGGGAATAAAGGGGACAATATTTTACAACTTGAGATGCTTTTTAGTTTTTTTCCCAGTTTATTTTGTTTGTTTGTTAATATTTGCAAAGCATTTCGTTGGCTTTAAAGACTTTATTGACTTTATGCTAATTACACTGTAATACAACAACAACAGCATCTACAAAAAAAGCGCAAATAAAGCATCATTAAAGTGCAAAATTTTCCATGAATTTCTCCTCTGGCTTACAGAATTTTTTTTCTTTCCATGAAATAATTTCATTCCAAGGGGATTGAAATAAAATTTAAAACCTTTGAAGGGATTCCATAACAACAAAAATACAACAAAAACAAAAAAATTAATAAAAATGTTGTAATTTATATGCATGAACCAAATGACAACAACATTTGTTACCGTTAAAATAATGGAGTGACATTTGAAACACAAAAACATACAATTCTCCTCCCTCCTCACCTACACCAACACACAGACGCTGTTTTAAAGGCCAGCGTGGTAAAAGGGTTGCAAATAACTGTACAACATACATTACTGTTAAATAAAATTTAAAATTTAGTAAGGAGAACAAAAAGGTTCCAAAAAGAAAATTTTGTAACAAAAATATTTTTGTTGCAAAAAAGTACAAAAAATAGTATTTTCCTTGCAATAAATGTAACAAATTAGAAGCTTTGATAGACATCAAATAGAAATGAAATACAATTTAAAAAGGTATTCAAAACAGTACCAAAAAATATTTCGAAAAAATGTACCAGAACATATGTAAGTACTTTTTTTCAATAAATATTAAAAATTAACACATGAAAGAAAAATAAATATAAATATATGAAATTTAAGAAAAGTACCAAAGAAGTAAATATTTTTTTGGAAATAAATAAAACAAATTAAATACAAATAAATTTTAAAAAAGTACCAAAAAATTAAGTACTTTTTAAGTAAGTTCTTTGTACTTTAAATTTAATACGTGATATAGAAATGAATATAAAATGTGGAATTAAAGAAAAGTACCAAAAACTTAAATATGAAATTCTAATAAACTTAAAAAAGGTACCAAAAAAGTAAGTTTCTTTGTACTTTAAATTTAATACGTGATATAGAAATGAATATAAAAAGTGGAATTAAAGAAAAGTACCAAAAACTTAAATATGAAATACTAATAGACTTAAAAAAGGTACCGAAAAAGTAAGTTTCTTTGTACTTTAAATTTAATACGTGAAAGAGAAATAAATATTAAAAATACCAGAAAAGTACCAAAAACTTAAATATAAAATAAAAATAAATTTAAAAAAGTACCAAAAAAAGTAAGTACTTTTCTGCAATAAATTTAATACATGAAAGAGAATATAAATAAATGGAATTTAAGAAAAGTACAAAAAACTTAAATATGAAATAAAAATAAATTTAAAACAAAAGTACCAAAAAAGATAAGTACTTTTTTGCAATAAATATTAAAAATTAACTGCTTTGAAAAACATGAAATAGAAAATATATATAAAAAATTAAACTTAAAGAAAGAAGGTACCGAAAAAGTACAAAAAAAAGTAACAAAACGACGAAAAAGAGCATAACTTCTTTAGAAAAATAATTTAAATATTGAATATATCTTTTGGATAAAAAAAGTACCAAATGGTACCAAGTACTAAAAGGTACTTTTTCCATAAATGTGCCAGTTACAAATAGATTTTAGAAATCGAAAATAAATTTAATAGCAAAATCTTATTTAGGTTATAAAACATATTAAAAAGTTACCTTTTTGGTACTTTTCCCATATGAAATATGAAAAACCAGTTTCAAGCAAATCTGCCTATTCTTGAGATTGTGTTCATTGTTTTCTTTAAAATTCATTATAAAAACGATATTAAAAGTTTAACGCTTTCATTGTGTTTTTAATTCTAACAACATAAGCTGCACTGTAACATAATATTTTATATTATGATGGTTGGCTGGCTGGTTGCCTGTCATTAAACTACTTACCCGTAATGGTGTTCATAATATTTTTGGTATCAATATTTGTTAATGATGTTGTTGCTGTTGCTGCTGCTGCTAAATCTGTTTGGCTTGTACCATTCTGTAAGGTTTTCATGTTTGTTGCTGTCATCCTTGCTGTTGAAGCCGTTGACGTCAGTGTTGGCACTTGATTGTGGTGTGTGTGCTTAAGAGACGTGGCAAAATCCTTCATGTGATTCTCTAATTTAAGGTCTGTTTGTATTGTTGCCATTTCATTAATCATTTTACAAAAACGTAACGAAACGAATGAAATCTCTAATTCGTTTAATTGTATGTGTATGTGTATGGGTGTGTATTCGCTCTTGTTTAATTGTTGCTCCTGCTCTTGCTTGCTTTCTCTGTATTTCCAATGTTCCGGTTTTATGAGTTTGAAAGTTAAAAGTATCACACAGCTTTAATAGTGTGTGTGTGTGTGTGTGTGTGTGTTTGTTGGTTTGGCTCGTTCGTTTAGCTCGTTGCTTTTCTTTCTCTCTCGTTCTCTCTTTTTCTCTAGGATAGTTATGGCGGGTAAATAATAATTGATAATCTGTAATCAGAAACACAAATACAAACACAATTACAATCACTTTCAATTATAAGAACAACAATAATAATAACAACAACAATAATAATAAAAATAGTAACAATCGTAATATTAATAACAGTAATAATAATCATAATAACCGTTATAATAATAATAAAAATAATGATTATGATTACGATGATGATGATGATCATCATGTTGATAATGTTGTTGATGATAACGGAGGGATATTAATTATAAACATGACCGAAAAGAAGGACAAACAAGGGCAAACAAATGGAATGGAATCATTGGAATTTCAATTTATTACGGCAACTTAATTAGAAATTTTAAAGCCTTACACATAGACGTGTAGGAGAGATAAATAAAAATTAATTAAACGGACATGTTCTCTCAAGGACTTTATTTAGTCTTATTAGGGGATTTCTTTTTTTTGCTTTTAAATTTTTATGTAATGTTATGTATCCCCATACATATAATTAATTATTTTATTGGTAGAGATTACAAAAGATTTCATGCTAAAGATATCAACAGCTGCTACAGTATCACTTGTAGTCGAATTAGTTGTTAGTATTTATTCAGCCTCGTTTGCCAAATCACCTTGGATGGCACTAAACACCGTTGTGTGTTGAGTAATGGGCAAATGGCAAGAGACCCTAATTTTAATCGAAAAAATTTCTTCAGCGATGAGTACCATTTCTAGACGAATGGCGAATAAGGAGATCTTAGAGCTTTCAATGCATCACGAAAAAGTAGATGTTGGATGTAGATTTAAGACTGGCAGCGTTAATGCATCATATTTCTTTGAGAATGACGTTAGCCAGACCATCACTGTTTTATGGCGAGCACTATGGGTCAATGATTACCAACTTCTTTGGGCTTAAATTGGATGATCTAGAGAGCAACGACATGTGGTTTCAACAGGACCACGCTACCTACCACATTTCAACGTGTGATTTGAGTGCATTCAACTTTTTCTGATGGCGTTTTCTTATTAAGAGTTTTATTGAAAGTTTTACATCGTAGTCGCCATAGTCTAGTAGGTAGTGTGTTCGCTTATTAGACGTAAAGCCCGGGTTCGAGCCCCAGGCCAGATATCAAAACGAAATATGGAAAAAAAATATTTCTTCGGCGATTTCCTCTCAGAAGATTTCTGGCAACTCTGAGAGTAAATAAACCTGCCATGAAAAAGTTTCTCAAAATCTGTCGTTCGGAGTTGACGTTCAACTGTAGGTCCCGCCATTAAAGTATAAAATTAAGGCACACAACGTGAGCGGTGTGGCCGTAATTCTGACTGAAGGGTTGTATTGACCAATTATGTATGTATGTATGTACTATGTAATCCTGAAAGCCAACGTAACCCATGCCACATAGTCATGGAAAATTAAACATCAGATGTGCTTCTCCGAAGAGCGTTTAATGCATTGGGAAGAAGTTACTATTTAGTAAGGATGGAATGACGACATCTTCGGTCTATGATTCATTGGAAGCGTCATTGGCCAGACCATCACTGTAAACGGGGAGCACTATAGGTTGATAATTATTTTGTTGGTTAGAATTGTATTATCTGGCCTCCAGAGGCCTTAGGTTTCAACAGGCCACACTGAATATTGAAAATTGGCTCGAGCAATTTGAACGCACGATCATCTCACGAGGAGGTGCTGTGAACTACCTACCGAGATACTGCAACTTAAACCTGTGACACTTTTTCCTGTGGAGTTTTCCTAAGTCGCGGATGTATGCGAATAACCATAAAGCACAGCGGTACTCAAAGCCATCGCCATGCCATCGCTCAAAATTCAGCAACAGAGTCATGTGAAAATACAAGTCGCCGCAGTGTGTTGGCTTATTAGGCGTCAGCCTGTGGCTCTTGAGAAAATATGAAAGAAAATAAATAAATTTGTCATTAGCTGAAGTCACTGTAGTCACGCTGTGACTCCTGTATTACACGAGAGTTCATTGTCAAATACCATAAGAATAGCGGGAATAATAAATATTACGAGAATTTGCAGATAAAAAAAAATTAAATTTTTTTTATTTAAGAAACCATCATGAAAAGAGAAAATTTATTTTAAAACAATAAATGAATTGAACATAAATTTGATTGTTCTGATGATAAGTGTAATTTTTTTATGGCTTTTTTCCAGAGAAAATAAATACCAATATTGTAATAAAAAAAATATTATTTACTTCACCGTTTAATAAACAATTTTATTAACAATTATGGCTGAGAGGAATTTTTTATTTGTCATTTGTTTGTTTGCAATAAATTTTATTTTTTTTTTTTGTTATTCGTTCGCTACTTGTGTAATTTACATGACATTTGGAATGTTTTTTTATTTTTTTTATATTATTTTAATAAGTTCTTAACACGTTTCTTGTCATAAAAAATTTTTCCATTTAATTTATTTGACGGTGGGATTAAATAAATTTTAATTACTTTACAAACAACGTGAGAAGACTGTTATTAACCAATACTGTAATAAGGCAGTTGAGAGTTTTTAAACATTGAACGGTAAATGATTAATTTGAAATAGTTTTTAAATCTCAAACAGCCACCACAAGCAAACAAACAATTTAATTGGAAAAGAAATTGTTCAAAATTCTTGTGTTTATTTTAATAGAAAGCTGAAAAATTCTGTTAAAATTTCTTTGAAATTTAATAAATAATTTGTTTTTCTTTACCTTTAAAGGGTTAAAGGTTTCCTTTACCTTCAAAGGGTTAAAACTAAAGTTTAAAAGTCTCACCATTTAATGCGTCACACACACACAATATTTCTTTATTTTTGCTTATGTATGAATACAGAAGAGCTGCTGTGTGTGTGTGTCTGTGAGTTTGAAGATCCATGGTCATTGATAAGATTGTCTTTCAAAATTTTAATTTTTGTTCTCAACGCTTATTTATTTGTTTTCGAAAACAAAAGCAAACAAACAAACAAAAAAGAAACAGAAAAAAAAGCCAATTCATGCTATTAAAACCACAATTAACACAAACAACAACAATAGAAACAATAACAAAAACAAACAATTGAATTTTAATACAAAAAATACAAAATTCACACAGAATTTAAACGAATCTTCAATAAAACACAGCCGCACACACATATCCACACCCACACATACACATTCATTAACACTTTCATGTTGCTAACCCTTGCCATAACCAATATCAATACAGTTTACATAGCTTCATCATCATTAACATCAGCATTAATAAGCAACAAACAATAAAAAAAAAGAAGAAGAATAACCTGCTCATTATCATGTTTGTTATTAACGACCATCATCGTCTCAATCTCCATCTCCATCCTCATCATCTTGATTATGATGACACATAATCCACTTCATCATAATCATAGAAGATACATTAATTAACATTAACAACATCATTAGCGCTCAATTAGTTTAAAACTCTCTCAATGACAGTCATTACAAGAGTTATTGAGTATTTCAGTTTTATTTTTCAAAAGACAACAACAACAACTACAGCAACACAAGCACAGGCACAAGCACAAGCACTATCACAGGAAGGATGGCATAGGGTGAATATAAGAAAATGACAGTGAGAGTGTGAGTAAATGAGGTTATGTGGGTGATGTTGCAAACGGACAAAAGAATGTGTTCATGGACATTATGTAAGATGGTGTAAGAGGTGAAGAATATTTTAAATTCAATTGATAGAGTTCTGAAGCTCATTAGCAATTGATTTATTTGCCTTAAAGGGAGAAGGAGGCCTTATTTGAACAGTAAAAAATAAAAAGGTTTTAGGGATATACATACGTTCCCGTACTTTATTTAAAAGAAACAAAATGATAAACATCATCATATCCAGAGGTTGACCCACAATTTGACGTTCTTTCACCGCTAATGTGAAGCTTCTTAATGAACTCTTAATAAAAACGTCTCAGGCAGACATGGACTATCAAAGGTATGCAGAAGACATACATAGGTCTGATAGCAAAAGGAACATATTTTAAGAGGCTCTTTGAAAGATCATTCAAAAACTATTTGAGATTATAAGTAGAGGGTGCACATCAGTGATATGGAGCAGAAACCCAGGCAAACCATAATAATAACGTAGAAAAGTTCCGCAATGGTAGAAGAATATCCGAAAGTGGAGGCAAAATATTTAAAAATAGAAATACGGGACAGTAAACTGTCATAGTAGGTTCTTATAGACAGTATTTCAAGGAAAGGCAAGCATGCCATAGAGATATGCAAAAGACTTGTAGGAAAATATTGCGAATGCAATCCAAGAACTATGCAGTGGATGTATGTACAACACTAAACTGTACACCCCACCAATCATGGATAAAAATTAACAAACATACAACATGGCGGGGTGTGAGAAACTAGAGTTCTAATGACCATTTAAGTAAGTATATAGTATTAAGCCTGAGCCTACTAATGGATCTCTAGATAGTCTAGGCCTAGTAGGTAGTGTGCTTGCTTATTAGACAAAAAGCCCGGGTTCGAGTCCCAGGCCAGACATCAAAACGAAATATGAAAAAAAAAAATATTTCTTCGGCGACTTCCTCTCAGCAGATTTCTGGCAAAAACTCTGAGAGTAAATAAAAACCTGCCATGAAAAAGTTTCTCAAAAATCTGTCGTTCGGAGTCGACGTTAAGCTGTAGTTCCCGCTACTCATGTATAAAATTAAGGCACACAACATGAATAGTGTGAGAAGCTAGGCCGTAATCCTGACTGAAGCGTTGTAATGGCCAATTATGTATGTATGTATGTATGAATTAAGCAGACAAAGAACACTTGTTCAGCATAGGAATGCCATGAAATCCAACATGGAGATTCGATAATGAGGGGAAGGAATCATTACAATAAATACTCGGAATCTGGTGCGCGAGATTGCATTTTTAGAAGGAACATCTGAGCCTCCTTATTGGCACTGAACAACATACTGAAGTATGTCAGGGCATTACAAGGATACCCTTCTATAGATTGACGAGCGTAATACAGCTGATTTGCTCGCTGCTCTCTAACCCCTCTAGTCGCAAATAATGATGAATAATCACAACGAAAAACTTCTTTTTAACTGTACCGTTATTCGAACCTGGTATGCTAAGGTTTACAAAATATTCATGGCAACTCTCTCATAATTTTTTTTTTGACACTCTTCTCTCTCTCTCTCGCCTTACTCGATATTGTTATTTTCTATTATTATTGTATTGACTAGTCAGTGATGATTAAATTTAGAAACAAAACAAAAAATTATGCAAACATTCCAATTGAATTGATGTTTTGTTTTACTTGCATATTTAATTCATTTATTTACTGTTTTTATTATTTATTTATTTATTGTGTTTTGTTTTAGGAAAACCAAATAATTTTATTCGGCCATTTTTTATTGTGTTAATTTTTTGGAAATAAAAATAATGAAAATCGGATAAAAAATATGAAAGAAATTAAACCAAAAAATTAAAAACAGCAACATATTTTATTTATTAAAATCAACATTTGTAAATGGAAAATTCAATTAAATTATTAAAAACAATCGGGATTAGATTTTACAAATTTATTTCCACTTTTTTTTCACTCTTTTATCGCATTTAAATGAATTTAAAGAGAATTTTAAATTAAAAAAAAAATAATTATAAATGCTTTAAATAATTATTGTATTTAAATTAAATTAAGTTTAATTTTTTTCTTTTTTTTGCTTATTATTGCCGGGTTATCCATTTCATGGTTTCAAAACCGGGGGGGGTTTGTTAAAGCTGACAGCTGTCAAATATCTTTCATTTGAAGTGTCATTTATGAAGCGCAAGTTTAGCAATTTATGAATATGGCAAGTTTACCGAATAACATGCAAGACTAGTCGCAATGACTATGTCATTACAACCCTTCAGTCGGGATCACAAACTAATTTCTCACACCGCCCATGTTGTGCGTGTTAATTTTGTCCATGAGCAGTGACGCAGCCTCTAGTATAACGTCGACTCCGAACGATAGGTTTTAAGCAACTTTTCATGGCAATTGCATTCACTCTCACAGTTTTTGCCAGAAGACTGGTGAGAGCAAGTCGCTGAAGAAATATTTTTTGGATTATCCGTTTTGTTGCAGATATCTGGACTGGGATTTAAACCACGACCTTACGTCTAATAAACCAGCACATACATACATACACACATACATAATTGGCCATTACAACCCTTCAGTCAGGATTACGGCCTAGCTTCTCAACACCACTTATGTTGTGTGCGTTAATTTTATACTAGAGTGGCGGGACCTACAGTTTAACCGCGAATCCGAAAGACAGATTTTGAGAAATTTTTCCATGGCATGGTTTATTCACTCTCCGAGTTTTTGCCAGAAATCTGCTGAGAGGAAGTCGCCGAAGAAATATTTTTTCATATTTCATTTTGATGTCTGACCTGGGATTCGAACTCGGGCCTTTCGTCTAATAAGCCAACACACTACCTACTAGACCACGGCGAAAACTATACTACGTCCACACTAATATGATCACTTTACAAGCATTACAGGGTGATTATGGTTGTGATAACCGACATAAACACAAAACAATTGCCAAGTTTTTAAAGAAATATGAAGAGACTTGCAGTGTTACAGATGTGAACAGGTCTAAGCATCATTGTAATGGGTGCACTACCGGAAATATTGCTTCTGTTGTTATAGAAAAAGTTGCAGACAATCGGAATTTGTAGAGTCCCAGACGTTCTCTCTTTCGACTCATTGTAGCATATTTTAAATTTGCATACACAGACAAAAAGTTCAACTCATTTAACAATTAAATCTGGCTCTGGCCATTCACAATGCCGTAGTTACACTAATTGAGTGCAAGAGCAACAGGCTTCTTGCTCAATGGTTGTGTCAGCATAGAAAACTAATACATGTAAGGGACCAGAGAACTCAGAAATGTTTGTGCTTTGCTGACATACACTTTCAAGAACTCTAAGAGACTCTTCCAGTTTGCTTTTTGCCATTAAACATACGCAGTTAAAGTCCAATTGACAACTTGACAACCAAGCTTCAGATTATGATGAAAGAACCCAAATTGTGGGCAACCACGCGTTAGGCTATCTTTTATTGTTTCGCTCACAAAGTTTATCACAGGATCGTATGCAAATGATCTCTATTAAGGTTGAATTATTCTAATGAAACCACAACTTTTGAAAACGAAATGTGGTTGCTCCTTTGTTTGCCCTGCCCCAGGATTTAATAGCAAAAAGACGATTTCTTCTCATTGTTTAAAACAATTTTGTGAATTTAGGCTTTTAGAAAAAACTCCTCGATTAAATCGTAAATCGTTTAATAAAAATTCGTTGTTTTTTCCCCCTTTCACTTGTGGTGAGCAGAAGAGCAGCCTTTTGTAATACAAAAGCATTCAGAAAATAAATTTAAAAACAAAAAAAACATTTTTCAATCAATTGCAATACTTTAAATAACGACAAAAACAACAAAAATAATAACAGTAATAAAAAAGAAAATTAAAATAAAATTTATTTTCAATAAGAAAAAAAAAATGGAGGAAAAAAAATTTTTTATTTGAATAAAAATCTCCAACAAGAGTTCACTTTAAATGAGAAAATTTTTACTATGAAATGCTGCTCTTTATGATGAAATCACATGAATACCGCTATAAATAAACATACACATGCACTCTATTCATTTCATTTGCATGTGTATACGTGTGTGTGCGTATATGTATGCATGAGAGCATGAAATAAAACAAAAAAAAAACGAAAAACGAAAAAACGCTTAAACATGCACGCTATTGTGGCAATCAGAGGAAACCAAATGAGAGGAAATGGCACCAGAGCATAATACACACAAGCCCATATCCAAATACATATGCATATTCGAACACACACACACACAGCCATAAGCAATTACTCTTTTACATGCAAAGCAAAAAAAAAACAAGCGAGAAGAAGAGAAAACGTTGCCCAACGATTAGCAACGACTGAGTAATACCCGTTAATACAACATGAACTCACCACAGGAATACTTGGTGAATTCTTTATGAATTTTTAAAGTGTTATGAGTATCATAATTCAGCTCGGTTTATCCAATTATTTGGATGGACCATTTGAGGAACTTATTTTAACTGTAATAGGCTCTTAACCCAAAAATTTCTGTACCAGTCGCGTCTATTATGAACACATTTCTTCAATATATAGGGTTACTATGCTAAATGCTTTGTCAGAACCAAGGAAAAAGAGAACTGTCTCAGTCCTCTTAGAGAATTTACAGATGGATAAGGCAACCGACCTTGATATTGCGTGCTTAAGGGGTATGCGGCTATCACACAACATCTCCTTAATCTTTATATTCGATTTTCGTTATTTTAGGCTTTGTTTCAGTTCCATATTTTCCCAGAGAAGCAAATGATTGGCGCACTGTATTAGATTCTGGAATATTAGGGTTGCCAACTGTCATTGATAACTATAATACAAGTATTTTCGTATACAAGTGCTAAAGAACTACGACTATGCGATATTTTTTTATGCCCTCAATCCATATAAAGGGTATCTGTATGAAGTCTTTTCCAATGCTGTAGCCCTGACAAACATCAGGATGTTGTTCGGTGCCTGTTAGGATAAAACTCTGCAAAGTATCCAGGTTTTTCTTTCAGGTCTCTCTAGCAATTCGATTTCCTTTAACAAGACAGTACATATTTGGTTATACCAAGTCAAGCCAGTCTCTGTATCTTATTAATAACCATCTGAATTGATCACAAAAGCTACATTTAAGGTGACTATCATGGTGTCCGTGCATTGCTTAATTCTTGGATTGCGTCTACAAGATTTTATCACTAGCCGTTTGCATATCACAGTGGCATGCTTGGCTTTCAATGACTTCTCAATAATTCGATCGACTTGACAAATCCGGAAACCACCGCATAATTCTCATATCAGACTTGTCTCTCATTTTTCAAATTCTTCATAGGTATGGCTCACAGTACGAAGTGCAATACTACGAAGTCCAACAGAATCTCCAATACTCCTGTAGGACATTCATTCTTCATTGCCCCGGTTATACCAACACAAGTCAGTCTTTGTATCTGTCTAATCAACTCGTTCTAAGCTGGTTTTAGAATTCGTTTCGCATATTCAAGCAATGACTCCATAGCTTACGATCGCCCTGACCATTATGGTACACAGACAGTGCACAATTCTTGGGTTGCTTAAAGAAAATCCTGCTGCAGGGCCCTTGTTTAGCCCGTCCCTCCTTATATTATTGGCTAGGAATGTCATCACATCATCCGTGACATATTTCTGGGGATGTAGGGTATCAAAATACAGTGAATATCGCAAGCATCACCAGTAGCAGTAATACCAGCAACAAAAACAACAACAACAACTATTAAACCAAAAAGTAACAGTTGTTATGGGTTTTTTTCCTCAGCAATTTCTTTTTTTTTTTTTTTTCTTCTCCTCATTTTGTTTTGCCCCGCCGTATTTGTCGTTGTCGTTGTCATGTTGTAGTGTGTTTTAATTTTATTCTGTTGTTGCTGTTGCTGTTGCTGTTGCTGTTACTATTGTTGTTGTTACTATTACAATACAATGTATGTACGAGGGCTGTTATAAAAGTTTGCAACCAACGGTATACGTGGCAAAAGTAGTTGAAAACAAATTACGGACGGAATTAGGATGGACGTTATAAAGATGGAAAAGATTGATAGCTGTTATGTGCTCGTAATCCAGTGCATTCATTCGATAAGTGGCATACTTGAGAAGTATTAGCGAGCTTATGAGTGTTTATAATATTCATCCTGTGAAGGAAATTCAGAACATCGCTAACACTTACACTTTAAGTTCAGGTTGAACTCACTAATATTATGGGGTAAGGATGCTATAGGGGAAACTCCGTGGCTTTATCATGAGCTCTTGGCAGTTCTAGAACTAGAGAAAAACACGTATTGTGGTGTTAGAAAGGGTTTACTTTAGTATGTTTCTAAACGCTAAAAAACTGTTCCTGCAATCTCTAGCATTTCTATTCTCTTCAACAGCCCCGCTACAATCAAATCAAGCCTAAACTAAGAGTGCCGCGAAGCACTTAATCAACTCACAGTTTTATGCCACTTTTATTAAGGGTTTCTGGTTACAGGGCAGGCCTGTTTGTTAGGTAAAGGTTGAGCTGAGAAAGAATTTTACCCTAGACTAAATTCCATAGTAAACGTATCAATTGACTATTTAAACTGGATCGTATGACCATCTCTATCATTGTGTCTATTCTCATGGCTCATTGCGTAATGGCTATGCATGCAGACATGCCTCCTTTTCCCTCAAATTACTTCTACAGAGCTTGTAGATCGTTATCTGCCAGTTTTAGGCTCTGGTTCAACTTCCTTCTATGGCTTATCGATCTACTAAGTCTAGTAGGTAATATGTTGGCTTATTAGACGCGAGCCCGTGACTCAAACCCCAGACCAGACATATGGAATTTCTTTTGGCGACTTTCTTGCAGCAGTTTTCTGACAAAAACTCTGAAAGCGACATAAAATTGCCATGAAAAGTTTCTCAAAAAATCTGTCGTCCGGAGTCGTCGTCTAAACTGTAGGTTTCCTGCCACTCACCCTATAGGGGAAGTAAGAGGCTAAATTGTAATCCTGTCTAAAGTTGGCTTGGTAATGAGTATAGTAAATTCTCGAATTTGTTGTATTCTCTTCGTCAGTTGACTGCCCTCGTATATGCAGACTTTTGTTAACACTTTTATACTCTGAATGCAACTGTTTTTTGCCCGTTTTTTTTGTTTATTTCTGTGTCTTTTATTGTCATTGTTGTTTTTGTTAAACTCATGATTTAAACATCATGAGTTTTTCTTTTTTTTTCTGCCCGCTTTTGAATGTTTATCTCTCTGCCTTGCCTGCCTCTTCTCCAGTGATTTTTCTCTATTTTCTGTTGCATACAAAGAAATTGAAACTTTAATTATGGCAAATATATGTCTCACTGACTGCTGTTTATCTCTTGCTCTCTCTCTCTCTGTCTCTCTGTCTTTCTCTGTCTTTCTCTTTCTGTGTATGAGAACACATGCAAGTATGTGTGCTTGTGTTACATACAATTTACATATTGTAACTAAACAGCTGTTTAAATGAAAAAGGGAGAGAGAGAGAGAGAGAAAAAAAAAACAAGAAAACAAGAAATAACGGAAATGTTAAAAGAATATAAACTCAGCTTTTGTTGTTACGTTTTTTTTTAAATGTTTGAGTGCAGCATTGTAAAAAAGTAACGGTACCAGAGAGAGGAAGAGTAAAGTAGTGTTATGAGACGGAGAGCAAAGGTGAGATACATAATTATGAAAAATAGTGCGAATAATTATGATCCAGAGATTGTTGGGTGTGTGTGTATGTGTATGTTTATAACGGGCATATGACAAATATAGGAAGAGATGCAAACAAATCGTTGTAGTTTTGCTGAGTTATGCCGCTACACTTAACGAAATTGTGATTGTTGTGAGTGGGGGTGCGGATGCATTGAATAGCTGTGCCACCAACAATAAAGTGTCATTTTCGGAAAGCGAAATTTTGTTTCAATTTCCTCAAAAACTCCTACCGAAATGGTTGGATTGGTCGACAAAGCTTATGCTGAATATGTGCCATTGATTTCTACATAAAAAAGACGACTTTTGTTTCCAACTTCCGAAATACTAGTATTTTTAAAGGTTATTCAAGGATTTATTTAACACCATAACGCCAACGTTTGTTGCGTTCAAAGGAATCCTTTATTTTTGTATGAAATTTATTGTAAAATTTGATGTCCATTTGCATAAATGATGGCCACTTGCGTTAGGAGTGATAAATTCTTTGAATTTCATGCAGTGTTGTGTTTAAAATTGCCTCCATAACACAGACCATCGCTTTCTTTCTTTTGCCCTCTTTTTTTTTTTTTTTGTAGAGTGTCGCCAAACAACGGAAATCTTTTATTTGAGTTGCCCTGTTTTTGTTTTTCTCTTCCTCTCTTGTCTCACAGTTGTGCTCTTTTAAAAGAAAAAAAACCTTTTTTTTTTTGCAACCGTTACATATGCTTGCTTTTAAACAAAAGTTGATAAAGATATTTTTGTTGTCGTTTTTTGTTCGAAACAAAAAATAAAAAAAAACTTCTCTCCTCTCAATTAAACTTGACTGGGTAGCATATGTCCTTATGAACATATACATATATTCGCGCATGTGTGTGTATGTGTGAATACATTACAACTGGTTTGATGTGTTAAATTGCATACAAAACTTTAAATCAAAATGTTAACACAGTGAATGTGAGACAGAGAGAGAGAGATAGAGGCAGGGAGAGCAAGAAATTGTAGAAAAATTAAAAAGAGAGCGAGCCATTGAAGAGTTACAAACATATGTAAGCCTATAATTCTTGATTTATTCAGGCCTGCCATTACTCAGTCACACAGTCAGTCATTTATTCGTTCGTTCTTTTTGCAACAATTATTCGTTTTTGTGACGTTGTTTTATTTGCGAGCATGTATGTGTGTGTTGATTTGCTTGTTTATTCATTGTCAAACATATTGTCCTTTACAAGAGCACACATATACCCACACATGCACCCACGCACACACATACACACATATGTGAATGTGTATTATTATAGATTGTAGCCCATATGTGGGTATTTTTCCTCTCTTCCTTTTTATGTTCTCATATGAATGTATGAATGTGTGAATGTATGTATGTATGGTTAGTGTGTGTAGTCGTATTGAATCAATTAAGTTACAATATTGGCTTGTGTTTGGTTTTGGTTTCGTTTGTTATATTACCCCCCCCCCCCCCCGCGCGCATCGTTCTTGGCCCGCACATTGTTAAACATTTTTTGGTTGATGGCGGCTGCTTAAATAGGTCTGTTGGTCGCCACATGCTGTTGATATTGTTGTGTGCTGTTTTTGTTGTTATTTTTAGTGATTTTTGTGACATTTTAACAGCAACAAAACATTTCATAAAACCATTTGTGTTTCGATCTTGCTGTCTCTCTCTCTCTGTTTTTTTGATTTTAAATGAGGCTTGCCAAAAATATTTTTTTGGTTGCTCTCTTTTTTTTGTCGTTTTTGATAACATTTAACGGTAAATAAAAAACATATTGTTTTTTAACAAAAAAATTAAACAAGAAAAGCAAGAGAGGAAGAGAGAAAGTGATCTTTCAAGTTTGAGTTCCAAATAGGAATTTCAAATTTTAATCGATAAAGTAATTGTGATTTTTTAATTGTCACTAGATGGCGCTAAAGTCCATATCAATTGCAACAAATGAGCCAACATCTGCGAGCTAACACTACAGCTTATGCTAAAGTTCCGAGTATCTAATTATACTTGAAAAAGGAGAAAATAATACCTCAAGTTATTGTCGCCAATTCAAGTTAATTACCAATGCCATCTAAATGTCTATAAATGTCCATGAACGCTGAAGTTTTTCTCAAGAAAATTTTGGGTCCTTCGGAGATTACCGATAATTGCATCGCTGATGGGCTGGTGGGACCAGATACTAACTTCGCAATTTCCTCGCAAATTATGTGCAGTGTTGCACAGCTCTTCTGGACATATCTGGCTAAGAAGAGCAATAATTGTCTTATTTGGCATGGCTACTAATTGCGCTCTTGCAGTTCTCACAGGCCAGCCGATATCCAAGGCATTTCGCCGAATGATTTCTACAGAAGTTGTAGGTCTGTGAAGTAAATGGAGATTATAGCCGTTGCATGTCACAGGGGTTCTTACCCTCTTAATTCCTAACACTTCTGAACTGAACTCTACAATACGAAGTTTACCTAAGACTATCGAGATTTATTTCGTAATGTGTTCCTAAAGACAATGTGGGCTTTCCGGTTTGGTTTTTAGCTAATGTAACCATAAGGAGCGTGATATTTTACTCCCGTAGCATCTTATGCTTCCTGATTCTCGCAATAAATTGTATGTGTTTTTAGTTTAATTCATCGGGACCCGGAAGTACACTCTGTGTCCTCTAATGCACCCGCAGCACTCTTTTGAAAAAAGAAATTTGCACCTGGCAAAGCCTGTCTGTTGTTATTGTTAGTTGCCACTCGGATGCACTTGTTGTTTAAATGCAGTTGCTTGTGCATGAGAGCGTTTTGTTGTGAATTTTCGTTTTTTTATTGTTTTTGTTTTTTGTTTTATAAACTCATTGTGTGTGTGCACTTTAGTTGGTTTTGTTTTCATTTTCGTTTGTGATAAAGAGACTCAAACGAGAGTCTGAAAAAAAAAAATTGAAACAAAAACAAGAGCGAGACAGAGTGAGAGAGAGAGAGCGAGTGAGAGAACATAAAGAAAGAGTAAGAGTAACAACAAATGTTGGATACCAGTTTTATTGTCAATTGTTTTTCATATTTTCGAGAGTGTCATCAACATTTTAACAACAACTGTGACACATACAAACACAAGCAAACAAACAAATACAAAAACACAATTGTGCTGCTGCTGCTGTTCACTTAAACACTCACTCAGTCAAATAGAAAGAATAACAGAAAAATGACAAAATTGTGTGACACAAAGAGACACACACACACACACACACACATTTAAACAACACCTTGAAACAATGCCTTTTTGCAAATACTTTAAACACACGTACACATACACATTTTTTTTGATGGCATCCATGGCTTTGCTTTTAAGCAGCCAACTGAGCGAATGAGTGTGTGAGAAGGAGTGTATATGAGCAAGTGTTTGTTTTTGGTTTATTGGTTGGCTACCATTATGACACCCTTTCGTTTCTTTCTTCTTTTTTTTTGTTTTTTATTGTGTGTTAAAATATTAGTATATGTATGTGTATGAGTGTGCATGTGTTGTTGTTTAAATGATGACTATTTGTACAATTACTTGCGCCGTCATTGTCATCATCGTTGTTATTGTCATCACAAGTTATTGTTTAAAAAATTATTCATTTTTCATGCATTTATCACTCGACTTGTCATCTTTTTATTTATCATTCTCTCTCTCTATCTCTCTCTCTCTATCTCTTTCTCTTTCTCATTTTGTTTTTCACACTTTGAAATTGTTTTTTTTAGTTTCTTTTGTTGGCCACTTTGTAAATTAACCCTTAAACAGTCGTTTTAAATCAAACGTTACCACCTGGCCGAAGTCGCTATAATCTAGTAGACAATATGATGACTTATTAAACGCGAGCATGTGATTCAAACCCTAGCTCAGGCTTCAGACGAAATAAAAACAAACTTCCTATCAGCACCAGTCTGAGCGTTAACATAAAATTGCCATGAAAAGTTTCTTAAAAATCAGTCGTTCGAAGTCGACAGTTAAACTGTGGTTTCAAATTAACACACACAACATAGGTGGTGCTGTGAGAAGCTAGGTTAAGATTTTGACTAAAGTATTGTAATCACCAATTAAGTGAAGTAAATTACCTCCTGGCAACATGTCCAACAAATATAGTGACAAAGGCATGCTAAAGGATCATGCTTCGATGCGGCGTCTTTTCTCTAGACCTTGGGGATAATGGAACGTAATCGGGTTATCATATCCACATGCAGAGAAACCAGAATCCTCTGGCCTTTCTAGCTATTAAAAAACCAACACTCTCTTAAAATTTTGGTGAGAGTCGATTAGGCTTCAAAAGAGCATAATTACTGGACATTTTATTGAAGTCGAGATGAAAGCAGTCAGATGGTTTAAACTCGTGCACCTTGGGGCACGTCTCATTCATAATGTGGATGGTCTCGAGGACATTTCTGATCAATTACCAATCAGGAGTGCCGACTGGCGTTGGCGACGACTACTGGTTGATGGTGTTTAAGAAGAGAAATGAGAAACGAAATGTGACTGCACTTCTCACATGAATGTCTGCCTCCAGGGGAAACTATAACAAGACACATTGGACGGGTCTGCCTCGGACATATCGAATTTGGTAGGATTTTTGGTGTTTATAGTTGAGTTCTTAAGGAGACCACATTGAATAAAAATGTATCACAAGGAGTATCACAATGGGCCGCAGGGCCTTCTTGTAAACTCGCCAAATATGCGCGCGATCCGCACATCCTAACCTAACCTAACACGAAGAAAATGTTGTAGAGTTCTTACGTCTACTATCAATCCAGTCGCCTCGAATTTTAGCCCCCATCCTTTGAAAAGGATACGCATTATTGAAAGACCCTGTACTGTACTGCGTTGCTATTTGTTAAACACTTAATAAGCTCCGATCGATGTATGTATGTATGTATGTCTGTTCTATTATTGATTTGCTGCCATTTTAATATTTTCAATTAAAAACTGAATTAATGAGAGAAGCTGACTGAATGCATCACAAGTGAACAGCTGTAGCACCAAACGCCTACTTTAAAAATTGTTGTGTATTGTTTTTTTCCAGCAATTCAAGGCTTTTAAAAACCCATAAAAACCGCCAATAATGGTTTAAACAACCGTTTACGGGAAATTTCACTCTTTTTTTTCGTTTTTAAGTGGCAAAACATAAAATGCCAGCATTTTAATGAATTGAACATGCCGACAACAACAACAACAGCAATAACAATAAAACAAAAACAAAAACATGCTAGTCATGTTATTATAAAATTATTAAGTGCTCTTAATGAAAACAACAACAGCAACGCGAACAACAACAAACAAAAAAAAGAATTAAAAATCAGGCAACAAAAAAAATTTTGAAACTTTTATTGTGATGACACCGAAAAACAACGACAAAAAAGAAGAAGAAGAAGAAGATGAAAAACAATTCATACGACAGGTCCATTTGAAATTGAGTCCAAGTGCAGCCGCTTAAAAACAATTTGAAAGAAATATTGCTGAAAACTCAACAACACCATGAACAACAAATTGATGCTTGTAATAAACACTAGAAAGCTGTTAGAGAAAGTGTGGTAAATTGTTCTCATTTTTGTTTCACCCTTTTTTTTTTTGGTAAGAAGAAGAAACAATTTTTTTGGTCAAAACATATTGACCTGGTTTCCTCATTTCTTAACCTAAGAAAGAAAACAACAAAGAGAGAATATTTTAAAGGATTTGACAATTTCAAAATGGACAAATTAAACACACACACACACACTGTTTCAAATGGAAGCGAGAAGTATGAGTAATATAAACTCAATTCGTATCACTTATACGCCAGAGTGTAAGTAACAGCCAATTTGATGAAAGAAATCATAATTTTAGCACAAGATAAGAAATTTTCTATACAAAGCAGTTTTGATTAGAAATTTAAAGGAAAGGAGATTGGACGGAAACCGAATATCCGTTCAATATTCCAATTATTCTCTGGTGATACGTTTTATCGCTCTGGTCACCCTAGAGACAGCACATCGCAATTGTCGCCTCATATCGAATCCATATCTCTATCGGATGGCTAAAGACTAATGCTCCTAATGCTCTTTTAAGTGAGGTTCTCACCTAAACAATACACTCCCTCTATCTTCTGATTTATTCTAAAGTTGGACTTCCTCTCCATAGATGCCCAACACACTACTGAAGCATAAGTTAAAACAGGTCAAAATTAATCGCTTAAAAATTTTTTATATAGGGAATAATCGATAACAAGTGTTTTTTATATAGAAAATTATCGATAACAAATTTTTCATATAGAAAGTTATCGATATTAAATTTTTTTTTATAAAAAGTTATCGATAAAAAATTAGTTATATCGTAATAAGGATACTTATCAATACTTATCGATAACAAATTTTCTATAGTAAAGTTTCTGTATATAATGTAATCGATAATAAATTTTTTATAGGAAATAATCGATGACATTTTTTATATTGAAAGTTATGAATAACAAAATATTTATATATAAAAGTTTCGATAACAAATAATTTATATAAAAAATTTTCGATAGTTAATTTTTTATATTGAAAATTTATATTTGAAAATATCGATAACAAATTGCTTATATTGAATATTTCCGATAACAAATTTTTTATATAAAAAGTTATCTATAACAAATCTTTTATATAGAAAATTATTGATAGCAAGTTTTTTATATAAAAAGTTATCGATAACAAATTTTTTATATACATATACATATTTTATTGTATAACATTTTTTACATAGAAAATTATCGATAACAAATTTTTTATATAGAAAATTTTTGATACAAATTTTTTATACAAAGTTATTGACAACAATTTTACTATATGGGACAATTTCGATACAAAACTTTTCATACAAAAAAATTTAAGAAAAAAAATTTCTTTAGAAACTGTTTGAAAACAAATTAAGTTTAAGACCATCGTTGCCATAACGAAATTTTTATGTGGCCAATTATCGATGACAACAAGTTGTTTGAAATTTTCCGATAACGAATTTTTTAATTAGAAAATTTTCAGAATACAAAGGGACCAAAGGTGACTCCACATGTATGGATTAACTCTTCATTTAAGTTATAATAGCAGCCCTAGTGATAAGACCGGCCAAATATACATATTAATTCGCCTTTTTTTCCAAGTGTCTAAAACAGTTTGTATTTCAGTATTGAATAGCAGAGTCCTAATACTACAGAACATGAGTACTACAGGACATGGCTTCTGGAAAGCAAGATCGACAATTGACATCAAATCAAGTACAATTATAACACACTGACAAAGCTATGGCCAGAAACTACAGCGCCGTTATTTTCATGGATATATCTCCACAAAAATCAACAACAAACATTTCTTGTATGTCCTAAAATTCAAAAATGCACCAAAAAAAAAACATATTCTTGTCTCAAGCCATTAAACGTTATTATCCAACTCTGTTTACAGAGTATCACAATGCATTGTAATAATACGTTCCCCCGTTACAGATGTTTGCCATACAGCAAGAGAGCATCAGAATGTAAGTGCATGTGTTTGAGTCTCTGTCTCTCCCTCTCTCTCTCTCTGGTTAAGTGAAAATTATGTTTTATTGTATTAAAAGTTTAACCGCATCAATGAGAGTGAGAGACTTTATATGCTGTAGCATGATATTCTATGTGTATATGTGTGTGGGTGTGTTGGTGTACATAATAATGTTGTTATCATTTTCATCTGATTATTTTGTTTTTTTTTTTTATTATTTTTTCTACCAAACACTTATACACACCATTACATATACATTTTGATGCTCTATTAGAGAATAAAAGCAGTTGTTTTTTGTTATTGTTTTTTCTGCGGCTGTTATTATTATTGTTTTTCTTTTTTCCACTGCTTACGTTCTCTCTGTCTGTGTTTCTCTCTCTCTCTCTCTCTTGTAAAAAATTCAATGTTTTTTTTTTTGATTATCTTTTACAGGCATCATTATGTTTTATGAGAGCAATAGCAACAACAACAATGATAATGATAATGATGCTCAGCTACTACTACAACTACTCATTAAGGATTGTTTTTCTTTCTTTTGTAGGCTACACCGATAACGTAAGCAGTGGTACACAGTTATACTGTGTTTGTCTTCGGGTTTTTAATTTCTCACAGTGAAATCGATCGGCTAATAATTTATTTCATTTAAAAAAAGCCTCTTGAATTTTTTAATATTATTTTCGATAAGGTCTATAAACTATTTTCAAAAATTATATAAAATTATTATTGTAAAATTTTCTACACGTTTTTAAATGAAAAATATTCAACAGAAAGTTTTTGTTATCGATAAATGTTTTATAGGCAAATTATGGTACTGATAGATTTTTTAGAAATTTGTAAAATTTTTTTTCTTATCGATAAACTTTCATCAGTAAGAAAGTTTTTTGTTATCCATTAATTTTCAAGAAACATATTTTTTTGGTTATCGATTAATTTTAGATATAAATCGATCGATATCGATAATTGTGTTATAAAGTTGTCTATATTTTATTGTATTTTATTAACGAAAAATATTTGCCACAAGTTTTTATTATCGATTAATTTTTTATAAATTTATACAAATTTTTTATCGATAAATTTTCTAAATAAAATTTTTATCGAATATTTTTCGTCGAAATATTTTATTAATGAAAGCTTTTCAATGGAAAATTTTTGTTATCGATAAATTTTCTTTAAAATATTTTGTTAATGAAGAATATTTTTTTTAATCTAAGCAATTCGACGTCGACAATGTATTGTTGATGATTTTTCCTACCTCGCGTTGTCTAATTGGTTTTAAATTTAAATTACTATGCTGGACACCTGGAATATACATATATGTATCAAATACTGCCTTTTGTCGGAAGCTAAATGTCTTTAATTTGACAATTTATGCAGAGCTAAAGTCTCTAACATTTTACAAAAATTAAGTGTCTTTAATAAATTGACTTTAGCAGTTGCTATAACAGTAATAAAGGGTTACTCTCAAGCATATAAAATGTCTTCTTTTCAGTTCAAAAAATATGAAAGAAATATGAAATAAAATTAATTGAATTCCGGGAATTTGAAATTTGATTTCTATTTGTGCCGATAGACCTATTACTGTGCCGTTAGTATTGTTTTCATCACTGTGATTAAATTTTTATTTACAAACAAAAGAAATTCCAACTTGAAAGTCAGCGTTTAAATTGCTGATTTCATCAAAGTTTGTATACACTGTGGTATAGGGAAGGCTTTGTTTCGCTTTCTATCTCTTTTACTCTCTCAGTGTTAATATTTTCATTTTTATTATTATTATTGTTAATGCCGTTATTGTTTTTTATTAAGCAGTCATAGTAAGTAGCAAATGGTAGTAGTAGTGGTGGTAGTGGTAAACATAGCTGGTCATAATGATTATTTTATAAGCATTGTATGTTAAGTATTGTTGTAGTGGTTGATTTTGTTCTTGTGTGTGTATTTTTTGCTCTCTTCTCGGTTATTAAATTTTGGTTTTGTTTTCAATATTGCCTTGGCGTGTGTGTGCATGTGTGTATGCATTTAATTTAATAAAGCTTTATAATATATGTATGCTTCTGTTTTTATTGTTTTTTTTTACTATCACACACGCTCTCTCTGCTTCTCTCGTTCATTTAAACTATTAATTACTTAATATGCTGCATCACTTTGTTGTTATTGTTTTATTTTTTTTTTTTTGCTTTTTTATTGTTTTTTTTCTTATTATAATTATTAATAAACTAATTAATGTTTAAATAATAAAATATTTAAACTATAGACAGTATTAATGCATCACAAAAAAAAAAAAAATATTCACTCTCTCTCTCTGTCTCTAATTATCTCTCTCACTCTCTCTCTCTCGCTAAAAGTATGGGACAGCCATATTGCTGCAATTATAACGGTATTTTCATTTTAAAATAAATTCAAACAATATGACAAATGCAAGTGCAGGTGGTGGCCATATTGATGGCGATAGTAGCGATGATAGTGTTGCTGTTATTGCAGAGACAACAGAAACAAACAAAAAAAAAAAATGGAAAATCAAGAGAAGTGAAAAACATGAATGAAAAATAAATCAAAACAATATCCCAAGGCTTTTAATTAATGAAATAATTCTGTGTTTTTTTTTTAATAATTTAACAATAAAACCGGGTCAAATTAACTTGAAATATGGTGAATTTTTTTTCTGGATAATAATTTATGTGTGGCATATGAAATTAAAACTCTCTTTAATAAACAATTAAAGACTGTTGTTGCCACATTATTCAGGTCAAATATCAAATGAGTATGCAGTTGCTCTCTACAGACCTTTAAAGCAAGCATAGTTAAAATGTTCCTCCGAATAAATAGAATTAACAAAAATTAAATTTTTTTATTACAATTGAAAAAAGATAGTCAGAGTAAGTGTTCTTCGCTTTCTATTGAAATTTTTAAAAAAGAATTATTTTTCTTATTTACTAATGAATGAGACTTTCATTCAATCCTTTACAGATTGAAATTTTTTCGATTTATGAAGAAATTTATCGATACCAACTGTTTATACAGAACGTAATCGATAAGAAATTGTTATACATATACATACATATGTACATTACATTACAACCCTTCAGTCAGGATTACGGCCTAGCTTCTCAACACCACTCTTACTCTTAGATTTTTTGCCAGAAATCTGCTGAGAGTAAGTCGCCGAAGAAATATTTTTTCATATTTCGTTTTGATGTCTGACCTGGGATTTGAATCGTAACTTCGCGTCTAATGAGCCAACACACTTCTTACTGGACTACGGCGACTTCATTCATATTTGGACAGTTATAGACTTATCGATCAGCACTTCCATAAGTGCTGGCTGAGGTGTTTGCGTTCGCTTAGTCACACCTGTAGACATTTTGCAACCTGTGGTCATCTAAGAGGATAGCAAGGCAACATCGACTTGCCATCATATCAGTTTTTTTTTTTTGTTTTTTTTTTTAAAAGCCCTCATTAATATTCAGAATAACTGTAGTAAAACCATGTGCCTAGTTACGACACACTGTAATACCGAGAGTAACAAGATTATTGACAAAGTAATGAGATAGGACTAGATGAAATGTGCGAATCTATCAGATGAGTCTGTAGAACTTCAATTTGATATTTGTGTGTGCAGAATGACCTCTAAAGCAAATAAATGGTAGATGTTGTATAGGGAAATAGAGGAGACTGTAAATACTCTAGGCTTTTATGGCCTTTTTTCATATGCACCGCTTACTAGCAATATGAGTTGGAAGAGTTTGTTTCTCAAAAATAACTCTTCAGAGCATAACAATTCAGAGCACTATACTCAGACAAACACGTAATTTTTTGCACTGCAATTGAAGATTATGAAATGCGCTGTAAATTGTTTCAACAATACGGTTTTATAGGTCATACAACATGATCAACTATGGCGTTATTGCATAGAAAGCTTCCAGAAAGAGTAATTTCATGTCTCGACAACATCAACTGGCTAACAAGATCATACAATTTGACATTCTTAGAATTGTTTGTGAGACTACAACAATGACGAACTACATGGATGCGCCCATTACATAGGAGCATTTAAACACCAACATTTGGCAACTTATTGCCGAGTTATTACAGGGAATGTGCGAAAAAGTGTTCAAAATTACTTCAAAACGATCGACTTGTGCAGCAATTAATCCAGAAGCGCAAACAATTTATAAAATATTGTGTCAATATTCTACAATTTTTTCCCAAAAAATCTTACAAACCTACACTACTATTCAATTTCATATGAAAATTAAACAAAAATATTTATTTGAATCGAAAATATTGATTAAAACGCACTACTTTTGTCCTTGACTGTATATATGGTGGCCTTACATGATGTAAATTATTCGTAAGCATCATAGATTTTCAATAAACAGGATCCTACCCATACACCTACACACTTAAAACACATTATTTTCATGGCATAAAAGCAACAAATAAATTGACTGAAAAAATACACGTACAAAGAAATGTTAAACGAATATGTATGTATGTACATGTGTATGCCTGTATGTTTGGTATTAATAATAAATGAAACCAATAAAATGTTGTTTAAATTCTCTTACACACTATACCACACTACCACTATTACAATTTCTTTTACCAATTTTTTCTTTTCATTCTTTATTTTCATTTCTTTACAATTCTTAAAGAAAATCAGAAAACCAGGAGATCTTTTGTTAAATTGTATGAGTGTGCATGTAATATGTAACATAAGAGAGCAGCAAAGGTCATGTTATTGCTGTTAACATGAATCAAATAAAATATAATGAGAGAGAGTGGGAGAGTGTAACAGTAAAATCAAATTCGAAAATTATAAAAATTAACTGCGTAAGTGAAAAAGAAACAAGGCACAAAAATGCCATAGAGAAGAATAACGTGATTTATTGTACTATGTACGGTGGTGGTCATTACATTTTACTACCTTTTCACTTTACAAATCAAAATCTTAACAATAACAACACATACACACACATAAAATAGCAAAGTAAACAAACAAGAAGCCGAATTACTTTCCATCTATTGTGATTATATTTTTGTTGTATTTGTTGTGTTGTGTTATTATATTTATTTTTTTTTTGCAAACGAGAGAAGCAAAAAAATGAGACATAAAAAGGAAATTACTCTCTCATATATTATACGACACATCACACACACTTACATATGTACTTCCTTGCTCATTCGCACTCTCCCTTTCTCTCTCTCTCTCTCTGTCTCTTCTGCTGCTTAATGGAAGAGCAACTTTGTTGAGAATTTTATATGAAAAATATACTCTTCAAACGATAATAAAAATCAAAATAAATAGATTTTCCATAAAGACTTATTTATGTAAGACAGAGAGCGAGAGAGAGAGAGAGAGAGAGAGAGGGAGAGGCCGCACATACACAATTACACCACCTACTCATAAATATCAAAAGAAGAAGAAGAAAAAAAAACGAAAAGAATAGAGAGGAACAGGCATATTTACACATAAATTGATCCCACAAATGTTCGTAAATAAAAAACAACGGCAACGAACAAAAACGCCGTAATTTTAACGAACAAGCCAAAAAGAAATCCTTGAGATATATGTATAAAGCAAGTCAGTACAGTGGACTAAAAGCAAGTTATAAAATAATGAGTTGCTCTATGGGGTGCTCTACACCATAATGCTTACGAAAAGTTACCTTTTCCTGTGCTAAGCAAGGGCCTTAAAATCTGGTCTGTGCATCCAGTATGCACACGTTTTAGGCGTGAGAAAAGTGTTGATTATGGATTTAGAAGCATAATCTGCTGCCGATGTACACAGAAATAGCGCAAAAATTTGTTCACAGGGAATGTTCGTATAACAAATGGCCCACTAAAACCCCGTAAACAAGGAAATATGAGAGGCAATTGATAATATAATCCGATCAGTATTTCAATTGGACAATATACAATGCTCTGTTAATGATTTTGCTATCCCCACGAACACAAAAATCAAGATCATAGACGTACTCTTAAGAATAGTAAAGCAGCAGGTGTGAACTCTTCATATCCATAAGGATATAGATTTGTATTGTATTACAAAGTAGATGTCAGGAAACGCTTAACCACTAAAACATCAACATTTGGGGTGTAATTCTTTGGCCCAATGGGCAATCACACACGAGAACAATTATGCTGGTACAAAATGGCAGCTTGCGGGCAAGAGAGGTGAGGAGAGTGGTTTTTTGCTGGCATAATTTTTCAACCAGCTTCTACCCCGCACAAACCAATACATAAACAACACAAAACCAATACACATACTACATTTATAAAACAGCAGGTTCAGAAAAATTTTTTGTATAGAGCATATTTAGTCTTTCGTTGTGCGTTAATAAACTAATACACACAAAGCAGAGTACATGTATACAATTTTATGCCAGATGAAATAGTCTCGTGTGTGATTGAAAGAACAAAAAATAGTCTCGTTTGTGATAGCACAATTAGATTAAGAAGAATCTCTGCTTCTGCCGATCGTCTCTTACGCCGACTACACTCATCTAAACAAATCCTACCACTACACAGCGAGGTTCTGCGCCTAGGTGAGAGGAAAAACTTGAAAGTGCTCGACTCTTTAAATTGCTCTTACAAAATAGAGAATTCAGGCCTTATATGAATGGTTATTTTTAAGATAGAGGTTATGCTAATGATAATATTTGTGACAGAAACTGTATATACATGGCATTCCAAAAGCAATGATTTATGTTGAGATACATACGTCAATATTGTATGCTATCTACTGGCGATGAAAATATGTCATTCGATTGGTGTTCTAGCAGGATAACGAGCCCAAACACATTACAAAGTGTACTTAACTTGAATGCACAGTGCGCACTAAGCTAAGATCTGATAACAGTGCTCGACAAATTAAGTTTTGGGAATTAATTCTGTGTAGGTGGTATGAAATATTGGATTCATTATGTAAAAAATCTTATTAAATTTATGAACAGGCGATGTCTGAGATTAAAGATAGAAAGATTAACTTACATTCAATTGAGTAAAAATGTTAAAATAAACACAATAATTTATTAAAAAAAAAAACAAAAAAAGATAACTATTAGAACTGTAAGTAATAGAAACAAAACATTTCATTTTTCTGCTTCGTTGATTCCACTGTATAAGACAGACGGCATCATTGTTTTCCATCCATTAAGCAAGACATACCAACCAACTATAAACACACTAACTATACTCGTAAATGTGTGTGTGTACACAAACAACTGTAGTCGTAATAATAACTGTAATAACAACGAAAACAAAATCATATACACCACCTCTATTTATGTTCTATAAGAGAGCATGGAAAATAACAAAAACAAAAACAATAAACAAAAATAAAATCTGATATAAATAAAGAGAATTACGCCCAACAAGTCTCATTTAAAAGGGAACAACAAGAACAAAAAAAAAAACAAAAAGAAAGAAAAACGACTCATAAACAATAAAAGTGTATGAAAACAAGTGCAATCAACAACAACAACAGCAACAATAACAGCCATTCTAATGTACATACGTTTACTTTAATAAACAATCATGCCGGCACATAAACTCACACCACAACTCTTACTACTCTCCTTACTTTTACTAATAAAATACAAGAAAATTGTAGAGAAAGAGTTCTACACCGAATATGAAAATACCCTATGCCCTTAAGAACTTAAGGAAATCTTAAGTTGAGTTGAAGTTTCTTTCATAACAAGCCAAACATTCAAAGTATTGGTAGCGTAGAGTAACAAATAACTGTTCGTTGTATTTTATAACAACGACAATAGTACAAAATAAAAAGAAAAGAAAAACAGATACAACAACAACAATAATAAAAGAAACATAAAAAGAAAGAAAAATAACAACAACTAAGCAAAGTACAAGAACTGACACTTATGGTCTATTAAAGATGAATAGCTGAGTACATGTAAGAATAAATAAAACAAAAAACAACAACAAAAGAAATAAGCTGAGAAGAAGCAAAAAAAAACAACAAGGCAGTGAGTATAAAACAAGAGCATGTAAACACTTCGTACATACATATTGCATAAGACTGACCATAGGCTTTAAGTTATAGAAACTAAAGAAATTCCCCTGTAAACAAATAATCTCTATAGAGAGAGAGACATGGTCACCTTAGTTAAACTAAACACATGCATGCATTTTGTAGACAAACAAAAATAAATATGTATGTACTCCTAAGCAAACCAGCTCCAGTTTTTGAGTAAAAGTGCGTGTATATGATTGTTTTTTGCCATTTCTCTTCTGTGTATTGTGTAGGCGAGAGAGTGTAAATTAATGTTTGTTTGTGCGTTAAATGTACTGGTACGTGTTTTTAGGCATGTTTTTGTAATTGTTTTGGATAGAAATTGTTTACACTTTTTTTTCGTTCTCTCTCTCTCTCTCTCTCTTTTGCTTTTGTATTGTTCATGTTCTAACTAATAGAGCACTATAACAGTATTTCTTTTTATTGTTGTTGTTGTTGTTGTTGTTCACGTGTGTTAGTGTGTGTCTTTTCTTTGGATAAGGATATAGTATTTGGACTGTATATATTCTTTATATTTTTATATGCAAGTTTAACAAAGGATCACACTCTCTTGCTCTCGATTCCTCTCTCTCATAATCTGTTGTTTTTATTTCTTAAAGTGTTAATTTATTAAGAAATTCTTCTGTGAACTAATAGAGTTTATGCTTTTATAATATTTTGTTAAATATTTATAATAATAAAAACGTATTTAAAAACTCGAAATAAAATTATTTTTTTTTTTAATTTTGTTCCTCCTGTTATGCTGACAACTTTAACTCTCTTCCTTTGTGCATGCATGTATGTATGCGAGCGTTTATGTTTAGTTGTTGCGTGTATGTGTAATTAAAATAAAATAAATCTTGCATGCATACTTTTAGGCCTTAAATGTTAAGAAATTTCATATATTTTAACAATTTTAAAGGCAAGTAACGACCAAAAATTGCAAAAATAATTGAAAAATTAAAGGATTTTGAAAAAGTCTTGTTATATTTTAATAAGATTTCTATGTTTCGGTTTTAATGTAAAGAAAAAGCAATTTGCGGATAAAAGGAGATGACAGGGTTTTGAAAAAATAGTTTTAAAGGTAACTTAAAGGGGGGTAACTTAAAGGGGGGTAACTTAAAGGGGGGGGGGGGGGGGGGTGGTTTTTAAAGGTAACTGAAGAACGACTTAAAAATGCTTTCATGCCACTTTTATCTGAAATGATAAACGAAAATGATTTGAAACCATTTTGTAGAAGAAATTGAAATAATTGAACTAGAATTGACTGACTTCACAAAGGTAATTAAAAGGTTTAATACATAATCCAATGATGTATAAGAAATTAATAAGAAAACTTACCTTTATATTGATTTCTTTCCCTGTTCTGAAATCACTGCAAAAATCTGAAAATATAAGAAAAAAAAATTTATTTTAATTTTTAATAATTATTTCAAGGAAGAGATCTGAAAATATTTATTTTTATACAGGAACAAAGCAAGTAGCAACAGTCTTTTTTAGCAACAAAAGTTGTATTGTTGTAAACGGCAACGTTTATAAAGTTATAAGTTGTAGTTCCCTTTATACAGTGGACATTGTGTCTCGACAACAACTGATAACAACCCTTAGTATAAGACTGTCTAAAGAAGCTAAAGCTACTAAGTATAGCTTACACTCTGCTGATATGGGGCCAAAACCTTTCTGTGGAATGAGCACAGATGTTTGGCAAGGTATGCTTAACGAAACGGAAGAACCTTCTTTTCAAACCAAATGGCTTTGAGGCTATTAAAAACTTTTGTTTTTGGAGCATCACAATAAGAGGGGATTTAAGTCATGCAACAAGAATCACTATCAAGTAATAAACTACGGTTAATAAGCAATCCTTTGACAGGGCACTTTACACTCAGACAACATTTGTTTAGAATGTGGGCTTTCGCTAACCGAACATGCATACCATTTAAATCAAAATACCCTTGAAGCCTGTGAGGTATTAATGCATTGCCGAGAAAACACTTGGATCTATACAACAGGCTGGTCAGAGAATTGTCATTATTGACGTCAGGGCAATTGGCTTCGAGGATTTCAGGTTCAGGTTAGAGTACGTGTAGTTATCAAATGAGATCAAGTACAATACCCGGAGGTTAAGTTGACCCATTGTACAAACGTACTTAAGATGAGAGCATAGGAAAAAGGAAAGGATGTAGGAAAGGAAGAATAAGGAAGCAGAGGAATTACACAGACCAACGAACATACAAAAGAGAGGACGACTACACTAATGAAGCTGTAGCACTTCTCAACCAGAGGAGTTAGTCTAGATACCCATATAAAGTATGAGGAGGTCGCAGTACTAATATGATCCTCTTCACTATAATCAGAATAATAATGTTGTTGTTGTTGTCTTCTTATTTTATTTATTTTTTTTTTAATATCTTTCCCGTGGACCAAAACGGCTTCCGTTTTTTTAATTCCATTCGCATTAAATAACAAACAAAAAAACTGGTGGTGAAATTTAATAAATTATTATAATATTTTTATTTGATTTTTTTTTATTTCACAATTTATTTCTTATTTTGGTTGTTCTTGTTGTTGTTGTCGTTGTTGTAGTTACATATAGTTGTTGCTGTTGCATTTTAATAGTTTTATTTATAGAGTTGAACTGTTGTAGTGCGATTAAAACCGCCCATAAACTGTGAATTAAAAATAAATTAAATTGACTACATGCCACACGAATTGCAGTTGCAACTGCCACACGATCACATACATATACATGCTTACACGCTTACACACAGCCTAGTGTCACACTGAAACATTGAAACTCTGCAACAGTAATAGCTACAACAACAATATCGTAGTTAAAGGCAGACAGATAAACAAACACACGCACATACATAGGACATAGAGAGACACAAAGAGAGAGAGAGAGAGAGATAGCGAGATAGTGTGTAACACAGTGAGTAGGAGAAAGAACGCGAAAAGAGAAGCAAAACTTTAACAAGCTGTGAAAATTGGGTTAATTACACAACACTTTAATGTGTTAGTGTAGTATATGTATGTGTGTATGTGTATGTGTGTGTAACAACAATAAAATTGTATTTTTCATTCATTTATTGTTATTGTAAAACTACAATAAAACAAAAACAAAAAACAAAAGCTTTACAAAATTAAATAAAAAAAAGAGTTTTTTTTTCAATTTATTTTTTGTTGTTGTTGATTTTCGCAAAACATGGTTTTATTAACACTTGCCAACTGGAGGCCAAAACCAAATAAACCATGTGTTGTGCGCTTCTCTTTTTTTTATTTCATTGTTTTTTATTGCAATTATTTGTTGTTATTTGTAGTTGTTGTTGTTGTTGTAGTTACAGTTGTAATTGTAATTGTTTAATGTTTATTTTTAAGCCAATTTGTAATTCTTTAAACGTTTTTAATTTTTATTTAAAAAACAATTTTTTTTCGAAAGTGTATGTGTGGGGGTCAATAAACCAGCTTCATTGTAATGTTTCAATTTTCAACGGCCAAATAGGAAAATGGGGGGGGGGGGAGGGGTAGAGACATGCTTTAATATTAATTACAGTTTTTAAAAAGTTATCAAATAAATTATGACAGTCACATAATATGTGTCATCATGCGTATGTCACATACGCATTATTGGCATACAATCAACAACAAATGATTTTATTAACTGCCATCGTATTTGTTGTCCCCAAGCAATCTATTGCAAAATGTTAAGCAATCTGTTTTGAAAGACCACATTTGTAACCTGCAGTTATTGTTTGTATTATAATTAGGTTTGATTTTGAAAGCCAAGTAAATCTAAAAATCTCTTGTTGAAGAGGGACAACATAGTCATCGCATTAGTGTAGAGGACTCTTCGTGTTCTACAAGTGGATATGCTAATCCAACTGAGTTTCATTCATCAATCAAGTTCGACAGCTTATCTAACGAGAGAGAGCCACAACCAGGGTAATACTCTTTAGTAGCGTTTTTGTCACAACGTTGGTTCGAGATAACTTACTTAACTTAATTGGCCATTACAACCCGTTCAATCAGGATTACAATCTAGCTTCTTACATTAACCATGTTGTGTGTGTGTGCTAATTCTTATCCAAGAGTGGCAGGCAACGTAGATAATAGGATACAGATGTTTTCAAAACGATTAACATGTCGCTGTCACGATAGGCAGTGTGTTGGCTTATTAGATGTCAGTCCATGGATCAAACCCCAGCTCAAACATCTCGAACAAAACGAAATACGAAACGAATATTTCTTTCGGCAACTTCCTCTCGGCAGTCTTCTGGCAAAAACTCTGAGCGTTAAAATTAAATTGCCTTGAAATATTTCTCAAAAAACTGTCTTTCGATGTCGTAGTTTACTCTGTAGGTTCTGCCGCACAACATGGGTGATGTGAGAAACTAGGTTGTGATCCTGACTAAAAGGGTTATAATGATCAACTAAGATAGGGAATAAGTTTTTCTAATTGATCTGCCTAATCTTACACACTCCTTAAGTACATACATACATATATAATTGGCCATCACAACCCTTCAGTCAGGATTACGGCCTAGCTTCTCACACCACTCATGTCGTGTGCGTTAATTTTATGCGTGAGTGGCGGGACCTACAGTTTAACGTCGACTCCGAACGACAAATTTTTGAGAAACTTTTTCATGGCAGGTTTATTTACTCTCAGAAATCTGCTGAGAAGAAGTCGCCGAAGAAATATTTTTTCTTTTTCATATTTCGTTTTGATGTCTGGCCTGGAGCTTGATCCGGGCTTTACGTCTAATAACCGGACACACTACCTACTAGACTACGGCGACTCTACTCCTGAAGTGCTTAATGTAAATGCAGATTGAATATTATTTTTAAGTTTTGCACGTGTCACGAATTACTAGGAAATGTAATAAAACCAGACTTAATTATTTACAATGTTTCATTACAATATTTAATGCGAATTAAAACAGTGGAAAGCTTTTTTTTTTTTAATTTACAATTAAAATTCATTTAATTTCCAACTTGTTATTGTTGTAACTTCTCAGACATGCCACCGCCACAACGTCATTTAATGTAGATTCAATGGAAAAAAAATTCCAATTCAAATTGAATTCAGAAATCTTATTAAAACGATTCTACAAAATTAATCCACATCGTCTGCCCTTGTATTTGAGCTGGCGATTGTTTTTGTGGCCTTTTGGAAATTTTCCTTTATGAGCGCGAACTGTGGAAAATTTTTTTTCTGTTCTACATACTGCAACAACACAATATAACTGGACTTTAAGTATAAAGCATCAGTCCGTAATCATTTGACGTCATTACACAGTTATTATACGAGAGTAGATTACATTTGCCGATTGCACATGAGCATAAGTGAATAACACTGCAGCTGTATTAAGTAATATGAGAACAATGTTTGTATCATGAGTATATATATATATGTGTGTGTGTATATTGGCCATGTTAGTGAGTTTTATTAACTTGTTTTTCATTTACAAGTTGTAGTCTTTAATGAGGTTGAAATACACAGAAGTTGTATTGAATTTAATTTCATCGAGCAGTACTGGATGCTAAAGTTCTTTGCAGTTGTCGTCGTCGTGACACTAAAAATAGTATTGATTGGCCAGTCAGTCAGTTCCACATATTTTTTTTTAGTTGTTGACCTTTAATGTTGAATTCTTTTTTTTTGTTCTCATTTACTCGTAATGTGCTCCCTGTGTGAGCAAATCTATGGAAATATTTTTTAAAATTTTCAAGAAAAACAAACCAAAAGCCAGACAGACTGGTTTGTTTACAATGCTTTCACAAAATTCATCATGAAACAATAATTGGTTTACTAGAATCCATTCTAAAAAACCAAAAACAAAAACAAGAATACTGTACTGAGGCAGGTTAATACATATCCTAGTCCAAGTAATAAAAACTAAACATCATTATGCAACAGCTGGTCAGAATATATAAAAAATAAGATTTAAAGATAATATACGAGGGAGGTTACCAAAATTAAATCATACCCGGTAATAAAGAGCGTTTCAACAACATTTTAATGCTTTTAATTACGGTTTGTACCAACTTTATTTGATTGATTTTAATTCCAACTCAAGCAACAAAACAAAAACAACAAAAAAAAAATAAAAAAAAAGAAGGAAAAAAATGTCAGATGACTTGTCAAGAACTTAAATCTTCCTTTTAAGGCCAATCACTTTAAACTGTCGTTAAATAATTGCAGCAGCAGCAGCAACAACAGCAACAGCAGCACATATAAGAAACCTTTCTGCGCATGCTTAACTTAGTCTGTGTCAGTTAATGAAGCTTCTGCGAACATCAACAAAAACCGGTTTTGTCACTGTGCTTGTACAACATTTAACTGTAAATCGAATTTAAAATTCCAAATTCGTACTTAAACTGTATGTACATACACACACACACCTGATTTGTTTTTGGCCAAGTAATGACAAAAGGTATTTAAACAAAATCACGTTTAAACTATCGTTGACAATGGAAGTAGAGTAGAACCCACTAGGCAAAGCATATAAAACAAGAAAAGCTTAGACTTAATGAACCTGATGAGCTCGTACTAATTAGTGAATAAATGAGTGGCTTTTTGGGGCATATTGCTCACTACTTAGATTGGTTGGAGTTATAGTTTTGATAAATAAAGCTCACTTGAGCGTGTGAAAGCAGACTCTGTACTGATCAAGTTGCTCCAAACCAAGCAAGAAAAAGAAGTTGGTCAGCGCAAGGAGTGTAGGGGAACATGTTGATGGTGATGAGTATTTAAAGGGTGTGGATTCTATTCGTGAGCTGTCTTATGTAGAAAATAGAAACATTAGTTGTAACACAGAGCATCCTTAATAGCTTGTAAGGCATTTGGAAGTGTTAATTGATTTTTTCAATATCAAAACTAAATCTGATGTTATTACCAATGCATCGTAAGAGTGCAAGTTCGCATCCACCTCTAGATTGTATACATAGAGGACTATAAGGAAATCAATACATTGATGTCAACGACTAACTCTTTATGTTTTAGTTAGATAGGTTAGTAGAAGTGGCTGTCAATCGAATGAGGCGAATCCGAAAGAATATTCCCACTCACAGCGGCATTGAGTTTATGTTGCAAATCGTTTGTTAATTTGCCTTACAAGTTCACCGATTGCTTTTACATCCGGCAGACAGACTTCTTTACAGAGAACTAGTCAGCGTGTGTGGAAGATGTTTGGTTGGCTGGTCACGTCTCCGTGGATTTCATACCACAAATTGTAATTGCGCATCTACAATTATTTCCACTCATTATGTTGCGTAGTTTAAGTTACAAGATTAGCCAAATGAGGCCTTTAAATGGACGCGTAAAATTGACAAATTCATTCACGCATTCATTCAGTCATTCATTACCGCATTCATTCAGGTTGACATTAATTTTGTAATTTTTTATCAAACTGTCTGTCTGTCTGTCACTTAGTCTGTCATGATCTTTAATTTTTTATTTTCTTGTGATTGTGCCAGCAGACGCTTTAGTTGAAGACAATCTTTTGATGGTTCAATGATGATTTCGTTTTGCGTATTTTAAGCGTTTTAAGTGCAAAATTATGGATGGCATGTACGCTTGATTGGCTATCTATAGCCATAGTGTTGTTGTTATTGTTGTTATCTTCAATTATCACGTGTATTTTTAAAAGAATTACGTCTTCTTGTGTTGTTTTCTTGTGATTTTACGATCATCATCTTCATTTTCATTATCATCATCATCATCATCACCTCATAAAACCCAGCACGTACTCGTGTTCACAAGCTACGGACACACATTTTTCATTCCTTCTTTGATTAAATTTTTGGTTGAGGCTTTTCAAGGCATTCTTTTTTTTATGGCCACTTTTTGTGAGGCAAGAGGGATCGGGGGGGAATGGTAACACAGCTTCACTGTTTTTTTTTTTTTTTCAATTTTGTATGAAACCATGTGTCTGTTTCGTTTCTTTCGTTTTTTTTTTTTTGGTAATAAATTCCACAGAGAAATTATTTAACAACATACAATTATTTAATAAATAAACAAATTATTTAACAAAATAATTATTGTATTAAAATATCATAATGATTTAAATAAACAAAATAAAAAGCCCAACGTTTTATTAATAAAAAACCGAAAAAAAACAAGAATCGTAAACTACAGAAGCCATAAAACTATGACCGTGTCTTATAAGGCTTACAAAAGAGAATCAAAAAAAAAAAAGAAGAAAACACATCTGATTTAGCACAGTGGGCTAACAGCTCTAACAAGTTCAATTTCATTAAAAATTAAAAAAAAAAAAATATATTAAATTTTGAACCTGAAAGGTCAAGTTGAGCCTGTCTACAGTATAAGAAACCATCTGGGAAGAAGAAAATTTTGGTGAGAAATGAAGAAGGGGTTCAATACATACTATAAAGTCGGGAGTACCCCAGAAAGGATATAGAGTATTTATCCAGAAACGGTGAAGTGGGTCTACGGCTCGGATTCGATACGTGGTGGGAAGATTTGGCGACAGTGTGCCGGAGGAAATTTCTAGATAAAATAGATTCTTCGGATTACTTCTGGCGCAGATGGTGATAAAACAAAAAGTGGTAATCAAAATTTTAAGGTTATTCGCAAGGGTTCTTGCTAGGATAGATGAGTTTAGAAACAATGCCAGGATTTTAACAGTTTTCGGCTTTTCGGTGTGCTGAGGCTAGATTTAATAGTCTATATAGTCTGGCTATGTGACTTCGTGATTTTTCTAAACAGGGAATCATAGCATGGTGTAGGTAATATACTTGGCGGTCAAGCGATTATTACGAATTTCTCGACGTTAAAGACTGGCATTAGGAGCCTACTTCGTGTGAATACGAAACTTTAGTATTTGCGATTAACAGGACAGCCCAGCTCGTCAGAGAAAAGCGGTTGTTATTTTCGTGGACAGTAAAGCTGCTTTGAGGGAACTGACACTTTTGTACCTCGAGATTATTTTCAGCCTGCATAAAGGCGCTTACAAGGCTTCTGGACAGGTTCAGTATAGTATTGTATTGGCTTACTGTATTGCCTAATAAGGCTGCAGATAAGCCGCCAAGGGCAGCTGCGAACGAACTTTGTGGAACAGTCAGTTAGATCTCCCCCAGGGGTACTTCTTCACTCTGATTGAGGAGGTGATTAAACGGAAAGTGTACTATTCATGGGGGAGCAGTGAAGATTGCAGTATCTCATGCCTAACTTTGCACAGGTTGGGTGAAGATGTAATGAGTTCTGGAACCGAGGAGAGAGTCTGCTATCTTAAGCCGCCGTACTCTAGTAGGTAGTGTGTTGGCTTAGTAGGCGTGAGGCCATGGTTTAAACCCCAGCTCAAACATCCTCAACTAAACGAAATATGAAAAAATATTTCTTCGGCGTCTACCTCTAAGCAGATTTCTGGCAAAAACTCTGAGTGTGCGTTAATTTTATACATGAGTAGCGGGACCTACAGTTTAAAGTCGACTCCGAACGACAGATTTTTGAGAAGTTTTTCATGGCAATTTTTACTCTCAGAGTTTTTGCCAGAAATCTGCTGAGAGGAAGTCGCCGAAGAAATACGTATTTTCATATTTTCGTTTTGATGTCTGACCTGGGATTCGAACTCGGGCCTTTCGTCTAATAAGCCAACACACTACATACTAGACCACAGCGACTTCTTGTTTTACATAAAAAGTTAAAAAAGAAAGCTAAAATAGTATTTTGTGGCTGCAGAGAAAACCTTCGCAATATTTGGTATTTTTTCATTCCGATCTCGAACAAGTGCAGTCCTTAGAGATATCCGACTTCAGTATATTTCACTTTTGCGCCAATTTGTTCAATTGTGTTCAAAATAGATTAAATATGCTCGCTTGGGTTCGGGTTTGTTTCTTATACTAACTGGAGAGACGTTTTAAATCTACTGGTGAAAGCTCAAAGAGTGAGCCTCTCATGGATAAAAGTAATGCACAGTCAAAACTAATGGCTTGTAATATATGTACATATGTATGATGACTGATTTTTGCCCACGTATAATTTTAAGATTTTAAAACACAAATATTTAATACAGCAATGAATTTTTATAGAAATATGTTTATATTTTTAAAGCATATATTAAATTAAGAAATAAAAGTAACAAAAAACACAACAAAACAATATCGTATAAATTATTTAGTAAACTAAAAAAAAAAAAAGAAAAATATCATTACAATGTAAATGAAAAAAAATGTTTTTAAATACATATTAAAAAAAATAAATAAATAATTTTTAAAAATTATTACAATCGGTTCGGTGGTCATAATTATTACAGACAGTCTCAGTCGATCATAAAAAAAATAATTTTGTAACAGACGTTTTGGCATTAAATTTGAAATATTTTCATTATTTTATTACACCAACAATAAAAAAAACACACACACACACACATAGTTTTATTTATTTTTTATTTTTAATGATTTTTAATTTATTTTGTGGTTATTTCTTGTTTTTTTTTTGTTTGTTTTTTTTTATTATTTCTTATACAGGAAATGTGTTTAAAAAACCTTTCCATTAAGTGTGATATTTTTTATGAATGAGTTGCACTTGATTTTCGAACTTAACGGACAGACAAACACATTCCCATTCAATCTTACATGAGTGTGTGTGTGTCTGTGTCTGTGCGTTCATAAGTATTGTGTCAATAAAAGTCGGTATTAAGTGGAGGCTAATAACACATCATGGATAATAATAATAATAAATGGTAACTGATATCATAACGTTTCTTTCTTCATCCTCTTTCTTCTTCTTCATCGTTAAATTGAAAATACGGTTGTTTTGTGCAAATACAATGCGATACAAAATTAACTTCAATTAACCTTGAATAATAAAATGAAATGAATTTGGTTTTCTATTTAAGTTTTTATGCGAGTTTACCCGTAAGCGAGTTTACCGCTCAAGATCAATTTAATATTTAATTAGCAAAGTAAAAAGGGTAATGCTGTTAGTGGTTTCAAAATCGTGGGTGTGACAAGGCTGTTAGCTGTTAAATATTTTCCATTTGAAGTGTCATTTATTCAGTGAAAAGTTTGTCGACTACAAAAGTCGTCAAGTCAAAGGTGGTCCATATAATCGACCTACTAAGCAAGAAATTGGAAAAATCATGAAACATCAACCCAACCGTCGAAAATATCGTGAAAAGTAGACGAATAATTCAAATTTATCGATGGCTACAGAGTTATGAGCATTACAGGATTACAATCTAGCTTCTAACACCACCCATATTGTTTGTTTCATACATGAGTGGCGAAACCTACGGGATAAAATCAGCTCCGAACGATAAATTTGAGAAAGTTTTCATGGTCCTTTTTATTTACTCTCAGAGTTGCTTTTGTGCCAGAAAACTGCCGAGACGTAGTCTCGTATTTCGTTGTGTACAACATGTCTGAACTAGTGTTTGAACCACTTGTTCTCGTTTACGGCAACTATCTTAACAATTAAACGACTTATGGTAGTTACTTGTGTTTTGAAGTTGGATCTGCACATCCATCCATATTAAATCCAAATCACACATCAATCATAGTCGGCTTACCATAGGCAACGCCGTAGATACGATGATTTGTTGTTACATCAACAGGCTTTTAATACAGATTTTCCGAATAAAATTTTCTTTATTTTCTTTAACGTTGATGCCCATTCTTTACTTGGCAGTTACATCAACAACAAAAAATTGTTACATATGCAGCTCGTAGAACCCAGAAGCCATGTCTAAGCCTTACAATGAATGAAGTTTCTTTGAAATCTTAGCTTTTTTTTAAACCGGCAATTGGATAACTCTTGATGAATGCATTGAATTGCTAAGAAGAGGTGTGAAATTCAATTATTTTTTGGTTTTCTCGTTTTTTAACCTTCAATTTCAAACATAATTGTGTTGAAAGTTCATTTCCTCATTGAAATCATTTTAAAAATGAAAAAAAGAAAAGAAATTGAAAACAATTGAAGGCAACGAGTCCGATGTCACTACAATCTGCTTTAATACCAAAGGCATGACATATTTTTAGTTTTTCTACCTCCTTAGGATAGTTTACAGCTATGGCTTCTACTGTCTTATGGATTTCACAACACAGTTGCGTCACATTTACTCTGCAAAGGTTTACTGTGCGTGTGTCTTATCCTTGTCACTTATTTTCTTGCTTATCTGGGTTGTTAGTTTTTTTTTTGGCACCCCGACCAAGAATGAATCGAAAAGTGAAGCATTTTCCAGGGAAAGCATTCTACTTCGATCGAAACAAACAATATTTGGATGGAAACATTTCCAAACAGTATTTCATATTAAAAATAGTTTCCGAATGATATTGCAGTCAAGAATTGTTATTCGAAAAACAGAGTTATTGCCATTTAAACATGGCTTTCGGTCTCCCATTTCTAATGCCGAAACTATTTGGAATCATATCACAAGACCGTGGTTAACTAAAGGTTGTGTTTAATTGCGAATTTATTTCGCTTAGGAATTGATAACCTTATAGAGGTTATCATGGGTCAAGGAAGCACACAGATGATCTTTTTCGCAGCCTACTGTGTGTGATAATAACATACATACATACATACATATATACATACATAATTGGCCATTACAACCCTTCAGTCAGGATTATAGACCTAGCTTCTCACACCACTCATGTTGTGTGCGTTAATTTTATACATGAGTGGCGGGACCTACAGTTTAAAGTCGACTCCGAACGACAGATTTTTGAGAAACTTTTTCATGGCAGGTTTATTTACTCTTAGAGTTTTTGCCAGAAATCTGCTGCGAGGAAGTCGCCGAAGAAATATTTTCTTTTTTCATATTTCGTTTTCTGTCTGGCCTGGGGCTCGAACCCGGGCTTTACGTCTAATAAGCGAACACACTACCTAACGGGTGTTTTTTATAGAGGTATAGAACATTAAGTTGCAATAAAACAACGATGGATTATTCGATTGACATGAATTTATTTATCCGAAAGATAATCTTGTGGCATTACATTTTAAATATGATTTCTGGCATATGACCACCACGGCTGGCGCGGATGTAGTATAATCTGGACGTCCAATTTTCGATGACTTTTTCCAACATTTGTGGCCGTATATCGGCAATAACACGGCGAATGTTGTCTTCCAAATAGTCAAGCGTTTGTGGCTTTACCGCACAGACCAATGACTTTACATAGCCCCACAGAAAGTAGTCTAGCGGTGTTAAATCACAAGATCTTGGAGGCCAATCCACAGGTCCAAAACGTGAAATTAGGCGGTCACCAAACGTGTCTTTCAATAAATCTATTGTGGCACGAGCTGTGTGACATGTTGCGCCGTCTTGTTGAAACCACATCTCCTGGACATCGTGGTTATTCAATTCAGGAATGAAAAAGTTAGTAATCATGGCTCTATACCGATCACCATTGACTGTAACGTTCTGGCCACCATCGTTTTTGAAAATGTACGGACCAATGATTCCACCAGCCCATAAAGCGCAACAAACAGTCAGTTTTTCTGGATGTAACGGTGTTTCCACATACACTTGAGGATTACCTTCACTCCAAATGCGGCAGTTTTGTTTGGTGACGTAGCCATTCAACCAGAAGTGCGCTTCATCGCTAAACAAAATTCGCTTATGAAAATCGGGAACAACGATCTCGTTTTGGGCCCAGTATTGCACTATTTGCAAGCGTTGTTCAGGCGTGAGTCTATTCATGATGAATTGCCAAACCAAACTGAGAATAAATCACTTGACAGCTGTTAAATCGGTCGCCATCTGGAAAAGTAATGCCAACTTAAAGTTCTATACCTCTATAAAAAACACCCTTTACTAGACTACGGCGACTATGTAATACTATGTGTGATAATAACAAGAAAAATTAATTGTGGTATCATCCTAGTACAACAACAATTTGATTTCTATTGAATTTTCATTAAAAAAAAAGAGAAACTCAAACATAAAAGACATGATATGAGCAAAACCACATGCTTGTTAAAAGATTTATTAACAAGACCCCCCTGCCCCCTCCACATATCATATTGCATACCATGCTGTACTATAACATGCGAGTTTTTTTTATGGACTTTGTAACACAGACAGACCCGACCCTCTAATGCTAGTAAACAATGCCAATATTTTTGCAAGTTACTTCACTTTATTCATTGTCATCAGTTTTGTTGTTGCTGTTGTAGTCAGTTGTAGTCTGTAGCTGTCAACAACAGTTTTAAATGATTTTTAAGTATCCGAGATTAATTGGATTTCGAATAGAGATTTTATGAGACACTAAACATTAAAGTGTGTATATGTTTAACTAACTATTTGTTTTGCAATTCGCTTAAAATTGCTATGAAACAATAACAACAACAAACATTATTACAACGCGTATTAAATTGACAAAACTGAAAAAGCATTACACTCGGTCAATAAAATCAAAAACGAAAACAAAATTTGTTTTTGTTTTTTGTTTGTTAAATATTTACCACAAATATTGTATTTAATAGTTATACACACATACATACATACATCAGCTTGTATGTGGATTGCATATATCTCAATTTGTATATACATATATGTACATAATATATACCAATAGTGTGTATACTTATGTGTGTCACTGTGTGTATATGTATGTATGTATATGGTCGACTAAAATAAGAAAATCTATGTCAAATGCATACAAATTAATTACAGTCAGTCAATATTAATTGAATACATTAGACACACACACACACATAGGAAATACATTTGTTATATTATTATTCGATTATTCGCTTAAATGTTCATTCGTATGATTTACGTTTTATTTCAGTTGTTTGTCAAAAATATACGAAAAACTATTTGTAATACAAGGCCCTCTATTGTAATTTTTCTCTGTGTTTAAGCTAGGGAATGTATCCCAACATACATTTGCCACAACAGCTGTATTGTAAAGTTTGGAAATTTTAGTGATTAATAGCCATAAACATACATATGTACATACATAATTGGCGATTACAACCCTGTGGATAGCCACGCGTTTTAAGGAAAGAAGGCAATCCTTATCCATATCAGTTCAGCAAAGCCCAGCGTTATAGCCTCCCTGTAAAAGAACCGGTGAATACCTATTATAAAGGAGCAATCACAACACCAGTGTTCTTTAACTTGTCAGAGATTGTGGGCTTCGTACCACCCTTGTTAGTTCATCAGCAATGGAATTTACAATGTCGTCCCGAAACCTAAATTTTTTAGGGGGAATGTCCCCTATACATACCTGAAATGTATTGTGTTGGAACTTGGAAAGTAGCTAGTAAGAGGGAGAACAGCTTTGGGATTTACAACGTCGTCAACATGTCCCTAAACCAAAATCTTTCAGTGGGATGGCCCCTACATTGTGTTGGAACTAGAAAAGTATGTATTAAAAGGGAGAAAAGAAGAAGTGTTTATAGACGTTAGATTTGAACTTATTTTGTTGTAAGCGGCAGGAAAAACTTCTACAGAAACAGCATTCCATATACGAATAAGGCGGCCAAAAAACAAATTCTGTTAATAGATGTACCGCCTATAAAAATATTGTTTCAGTTGCCCAACTAATTGTAGATGATTACGAAACTAGTTACATAGTAACTGGCTACGTAGCTAATCCCTTTTGACCAGTTATTCAGTGTTATAAGGGAGAAACCAAACATACAGTTCGATTACTAACTTCAAGCGAATAAAGTAACCAGTTTTTGGTCCAAAACTGACCACAACTGCTACGATAATTAATATATTTTATCTGACATCTCATTTTCACTTTCTCTCTAGCTCCCCTTCTTGCCCTATCTCTCCCTATCCCTCTGTAAAATTATAACTCTATTTACATTGTCTATTAGAATGTCGCACATACACATAACCCCCTGCATATTTGCTTGTGTAAATAATGAATGCAAGTGTTCCATATTTACCCAACACGAGTCTGCTCCTATTTACCTCAAAATGGTTCCAAATAAAATACTTTCAAATTATAATAACAAATAAATAAATAAATAAATGAATAGTTATACATACATTTAAATTTATTATAAATTGGATATTCAAAACCAATAACAATAATAAAAGAACGAGAGAGAGAGAGAGAGAAAATATCATCCAGATAAACGTGTTAACAGAAAAAATTTACAAACAGAGTGATAAAGAGAGTGTGGCGCAAATAATTCAGTCGCAAAATCAACAACGATTATCATAGGAATATCAGATAACATCAAATACATTTTCCCAGAACCAACTACAGATACCAACAATTCTTTCTTCTTAGAATCATCTTAGGCTCCACTTCATACCAATCGCCCTGTCCGTATCTATACATTGTATGGGCATTGTATGCAAATGTCACATGTGTGTGCCTATCAAATTGCATTAATTTAATACAAAAGCAACAAAAAAAATTAAAAAACAATATTTTTTGCAGGGCACTATGAATAAAACTTATTTTGAAAATTTTACAGGGTCTTTCACGTGACAGTCCCTTGTTTATTACGTTCTTTCAATAAATCCAGAAATCTGTTTTTCTGGACACAATGACATTTCTACAATCACTTTTGGGTTCTCCTGGAACCAAGAAAAAGAAAGAAGCAAACCTGATGAATTTTATTCCACATTTCTTTGTTATTTTTATACCGACAAGACGCCATTTTATTCTATTATGCTACTTGTCTAATGTAGCTCAAAAAAAATTCGGCCACGATGGTGAACATTAATCCCGTAGGAATACTTAATTTTTGGAATAAAATGTGATTGTTCTCCTGCATATACTAAACTGTGGAATATTCAAATCAGCAGCGATCATACTTCAATGAATCTAAAAAATTTGCTCTAACGCCAGATAAGCAGAAACATCAATACAGACGCACCGTGTTTCAAAGTAACATTTTTCGACAAAAAAAATTGATAGAAAATTTTTCGATAACAAAAAATTTATCGAGTTCTATAACATGCTTATCGCTTTCTATCGAATTACTATAGAATATTTATCGATAACAAATCGATTCTAAGGAAATTATCGATAACAAAAAATATCTTTAAAAATTTATCGAATATTGCACAGAAAATTATCACTAAAAAATTTTTCTAGAAAATTTATCGATAACAAATAATTTTCAAAGAAAATCTATCAATTATAAAAGATTTTTATGGAAAGTTTATTGATAACAAAAAATGTCCACAGAAAATTTATCGATAACAAAATATTTCCAGAGAAAATTTATGGAATATTGCACAGAAAATTATCACTATAAAAATTTCGCTAGAAAATAATTCGATGACAAATAATTTCCAAAGAAAATCTATCAATTATAAAAGATTTTTATGGAAAATTTATCGATAACAAAAAATTTCCGCAGAAAAATTATCGATAACACAATATTTCCAGAGAAAATTTATCAATAACAAAATCTTTGTAGAGAAAGGAAATTTATCGGTAACAAAAATATTACCATAGAAAATTTATCGATAACAAAAATTTTCTATAAGAATTTGTAATCAATTACTTTTGGATTCCAAAGAATGTTAATATAGGATATGAGTTTAATTTGCATTTTCTTTAATGGAAATCCGCTTTGCAAAGACCCTATACGTAGTATTCCATATTATTATCTCTTTCTCTCTCTCTCTCTCTCTATGTTAGTCGCTTATGCTAATGTGATTTTATTGTTTTTGTACTTTCCGTTTGCATAGAATTATTTTAATTTTTTTTTTTTTTGTTTCTGATTCTCTTCCTTTAGTTGTTATTGTAATTAGAAATAATTTGAAATTATTTCATTTCTATTTTCATTTAATGTTGTTTTTTTTATTATTTCTTACACTCCATATCGATATTTTTTTCCTCTTTTTTTTTTTGTTTTGTTTTTTTTTTTTGCTGTTTTGGTCAACCTATTTAATATTCTTATAGGACATTTTAAATCTGAATTTCTAATGAATAATTTATCATATAAAAAACAGGGATAGAGAAAGAGCAAGTGAGAGAGGGGGAAAGAGAAAAAGCAAAAAAAATTATTTAAAAATAACGTGTAAATATGATGAATGGAATCTCAAACGAAACTTGATATTCTCGATGGCTATCATTTGTGCATGTATGTAGGTAAACAGCTAGGGGGCAATAACGGCGTAACTGCACTGCACTGCACTGTAAGCATCCTGCTTATGTAGTATGTTAATTGCTAAGCAGCGGGGATGTTTTAATTACTGTCGTTATACAATAAAAAGCCAAATTTCTTATGAAATTATTGAGAAGAGACACGAGCAATAATGAATAAATGATTGAATGTTTTTATAGCACAGACACCACAAATAGAGAGAGAGAGAGAGCCTAAGCCATGGTTATTGGAATTTCATTTCATTCTCATACATACATATTTATGTAAATGAGTTTGTGTTGTTGTACATTGTAGATATTGTACAACAAATGACATCAAACAACAAATGATAACATGTTTAAGCAGCATGTCATGTCTCTTAAACAAAATTCTTTTATTGTTGTTACTGTTGTTGCAATTATAATTCTGGGCAATTAGTAAATTACTTACGATTTCTAATTAAATTCTCCAAACAGTCATATGGCATGACTGTGTGTGTGTGTGTGAATTAATTCTGTCATATTCTCGGCTTTCTCTAATGGCATCATTTTTTTATCGATTATTTTTGATATTTTCTTTATAATTTAATTCTCGTTCGATGTGTCTGTCTGTCTGTATGTATGCAAATTAAGTCCATGTTTAACAACATATTGATAGGCCCAAGGTGATTTGATAGTAAAAATTTATGGCAGTCAGTTTCAAATGCAGTTGAAATCCTTAAATCATATCACAACAGCCATATAAGTCGCATGATTAAATTAATACAAGAATTAATAAAGCATTCATTCATTCATTCATTAATTCATTCATTGTTATCGAATAATATTTATTCTTTTTTTTTTTTAATAAGAATGAATGGAAATTAATAATTCATTTCAATTAAAATGTAATTGAAAGAAGAAAAAAAGAAAACAGAAACTGGAATTAATTTGTATTTACAATCGACAAACCAATCGGAGAATCAGGTTGAAATATTCATTTTTCGTTTTCATCTCGATAAAATTTCTGTTTGTTGCATGTTGCAGCAATTGATCCTCTTTGAGATAGTTCTTGATCACTTTTACGCACATTTAGATCGTCATCTCGGCGATAAATGGTACGAATGTTGGTTTTTAAGTCCTCCGACATTAAAGGAATCTTCGCGTAGACGTGTAACGGCGTCAAACCACATTATGTTGGTGGGCGACTGACGTCACCAAAACTTAATTATCCACGTAGGCATGGTATTTCCACCTCTCCATAAAAATACATCCAAAGGCGTTAAATCACATAATGTTAGTGGACAAATGACGTCATAAAAACTTAAATTTGTCCTTTGTGGAAACTAATTCTCAATAATAAATCCATTTTGTAAGAAGTCGCCGTGGTCTAGTAGGTAGTGTGTCGGCTTATTAGACGAAAGACCCGAGTTCGAATCCCAGGTCAGACATCAGAACGAAAATATGAAAATATTTCTCCGGCGTCTTCCACTCAGCAGATTTCTGGCAAAAACTCTGAGAGTAAAAATTGCCATGAAAAGTTTATCAAAAATCTGTTGTTCGGAGTAGACTTTAAACTGTAGGTCCCGCTACTCATGTATAAAATTAACGCACACAACATGAATGGTGTTGAGAAGCTAGGACGTTGTACAATGGGTCAATTCGACCTCCGGGTACTGTACTTGTCACAGTTGACAAGTGCACGTCCTCTAACCTAACCTAACCTATCCATTTTGTATGACTTGTGGCACCATCTTAATGAAATTATATACCGCCCAGTTTACAAACTTTAATTGCAAACATTGCATTCCAGTAGTAAAAACAAAATCAAAAACACCTGAATGCTAAATCTCCTGTATAACTAACCCTCAGAGGTTCTCAGAACTTTTTGAAAAAGCGGCTTGAAATACTTCAACTCAGGCATTTCATTTCTTATATTTCTTTGCCGCCAAAATTCTACGCTGAAAAGTTTTAAAATAAAAATTATAGCAATTCGTTGTTGTTGCTGTTGTATTTAGTAGCTGTTATAGCCAATCAAGTTGTTAACTAAACTTAGTCACACTGTTCAAGCCCGTTTTAGTGTGTCTATTTTAACTGGTTGTGGTTCAGAAAAAAAAACCAAAAAAATAATTTTATTTTTCAATTTAAGCGTAGAGAGGCAAACATTGTTGCTCACAATTTGCAGTGGCTCGTGGCCTTCTGCGAAGCGAAGAGAGGGCCAAGGGGATAACGATAACAGCTATTCAGTTGTTTTAATGTAATAAATCGAAATAATTACAAGGAAAACCACTACAGTACAGAAAAACTGCAAAGTTTTTTTCATTTTAATTTCATAAGCATTTTAAATAAAAGCAAACAAACAAACAAACGAACACACTCAGAAGCCTTAGAAGACTCAGAAGACAAGGTCGGTCGTAAAGGCATGGATGGATTTCTTTGAGTGTAAAATTTAAGATTTCTTTTTTTTAATTCGAAATGAAAAGCTTGATTTGATTAAACATTTTCGGTTACAGGTTTTAAAGAATTTATTATACGACTAAATTTAGAACGTGTTTTTCTTTTTTGTTTTCATTTTCATTTTTAATTTTAATTTTATTTGAAAAACTTTAATCGGTTTTGATATCAACACTCTTGGCATTCAGAATTTGTGGCTTTTGCAAGCCATCGTTGTCGTTGTTGTTTGAAAGAAAACCTTGATTTTGCATTTGATTGAATTGATTGGTGGCTCTGACAATGTATGTATGTATGTTGGCTCGTTCGTTGGTTTAGTGGCTATAATTTGCTTTTGGGGGAAATAATTTTTTTTCTCGCCGTAATTATCCAACAAAGAGCAAGCTGTACTATTCCATTGTTATTTTATTCTTTTCTGTTTTTTTAATTAAAATGTTAAATTTAATCATAATTATACAGAATTATTAGCTACTGAGTAAGAGAGATTTTTTTTATATTAAATCACCAATCTCAGATGTTTGTTTTTTTTAATTACGGAGCACTGACAGCCGCCTAACTAAAATTCCTCCCAATGTCATAAGTTTCCATAAGAGAGTGAGCTCCCCAGTGCTTTTTCTCTTACGAAATAGTCCCGATAAGCAGTCCACCTTAGTGTCCTATAAACCCAATATTTTTAGTTCGTTCCATATTATTCAAGGTATCCTCTATATTTCGCCGTAGTCCAGTAGGTAGTGCGTTCGCTTATTAGACGTAAAGCCCGGGTTCGTATCACAGGTCAGACATCAACAACGAAATATGAAAAAAAAAAATATTTCTTTGGCGACTACCTCTCAATAGATTTGTGGCAAAAACTCTGAGAGTAAGTAAACCTGCCATGAAAAAGTTTCTCAAAATCTGACGTTCGGAGTCGACGTTAAACTGTAGGTCCCGCCGCTCAAGTATACAATTTAAGGCACACAACATGAGTGGTGTGAGAAGCTAGGCCGTAATCCTGACTGAAGGGTTGTAATGGCCAATTATGTATGTATATATGTATGTATGTATCCTCTATATTTAGTAATCCAACTAAGATATATTCCTCCCCTGCCAACGACTTCTCCATCGTACACGTTAGCATGTGTAGAGCGATCTTAAAGGAACTCCCCCTTCCTTGAATAGGACACTACCATTCAATGTCTGGTGTAGTCTTTTTATAGAAAAGCCTAATGGTTCTATAATTCTTTGTTGTGTTATGAGAGTGGCAGTCGCGCCCCGTTTTCGGTATGAAGTCTATTCCAACCGCCCACCACTACCTCGGTGGCATGTGATGCAATCGAAGACTGGCGAGGAATATCTCCTGAAAAAGCCCAATGTACGATTGTCTCGGTTGTTGTAGAAGAGTTCAAGATTTTGCCTTCGGCCACGGTTTACACCCTGCCTGCTACTGTTCTTTTCATTGCCTTCACAGACTTTGATTTTGTTGTCCTAAATGCTCCACTTTTCCGCGCTGAATGTTTGCCTCTCTTTTACATGCCTCCACAGACTTGATAGCTGTGTTGTCCTAAATGGTACCCATTTAAGCGATAAATGTTTGTCCTGTGCCATGAAAAGTGGTTGTCCACGAGAAGCTTGAGAGTTTCTCTTCTCAGCACACTTGGCACAAAGAATGTAGTCGTCATCTTAGGCCAGAGGTTTCATTGGCAATTTCACAGGAAATGCTCAAGAGTCCCCTTGAGCGCATTCGAGCATTCTTTTATAAGTACTTAAGAAACCTTTTTAATGTTACCAATGCTTTCGAGAGTCTGTGTAACTCCTTTCGGTGCTTGTCGATCCTCTTTGGACTTGTCCTTCCATATGTTCTACCAGCATGACCATCTCATGTCCCAAAAGTATATTCAATTCTACTTCGCTATTAACCAAACCGTAGCATACAACCATAGCGATCTTAATTTGTATTCTTAGGATTTCGAATTACTCGCTTTAAAAAGAGAATTCCGTAATAAATTCTTATTTTTTTATTTTACGCAAATAATATTTGTAATCAATTTGAAATTATTTTCGCCAATAAATCTGCAAATTTTTTAATTTTTAAAACATTATTTAATATTCTTTAGGCAGGCCCCCCGTTCTAAAATCAAGATTGCACCTGCCTGTGCTTGCAACGTAGTATACTCGTACAATTCACGCGTAATTAAATCGTTGCCACTCTTTTATAACCTGCCATACAAGCAACCGACGAACCAACCAACCAGCCATTAACCAGTCAACCGACTTGCCTTCCAGCATTTAATGAACACAGAAAAACAACAACAACAAAAATGAAAACGAGAGAGAAAAACAAGAATTCCATAGAAATAATAAAAACAAAAAGAAGAGAAAAAAAATCGATTTCAATTCCAAATTCAACGATTAAAGAGTTGAATATGATCGTTTTAAGGTCAACATCAGTGGTTTTTCTTTATCGAACGTTTGAGGCTTTTCCAAGTGCATTGACGTTGCTGATGTTGTAGTGTTGTAGTTAAACAAATACACATACACACATATATGTATACACGTGAAAATTAATAGACAGCAAAATGGTGTTCAAAGGGGGCTGGGAATTGGCATTGGATTGGATGTGAAACAAAACGGAACGTTAACATTGAAGTGCTGCTAACAAATTGAGTGAGTATTGCTAACAAATGTAAAACAATATTGGGGCCGAGATTTGTTTATTTTAGGGTTTTCTTTTTTTTGCTAAAAATCATTGGAAAAATCGGTTTTTCTTTTTTTTTTTTTTTGAATATGGACAGAAAGGAAGTTTAATCGCCATTAAATATAGTCCCCAACCGCAGAGCCAATCATGATGCAGGCATTTTGAAGATCTTAAGAAACCACTTTTAATAGAGCCAACAAAAATGATGATGAATTTGTCCTATATAACAACAGCGAATAATCGATTATTTTTAATCGAATTATTAGATTACTGCTCCATACAGATAGGCTGCCGAATTCGAAGGCCAACTGATAATATTGCTTGACAAGTGGTTAAGGAATGAGCAAGAACATGGGAAAGATCGATCATGATCTGTATACGAATAATGTGTGATGTTTGTAATCGAATAATAAACTAATTGGCAACTCAATTGAAAACCAAGGATATGGTAACGATTCGGTATTCGAATCTTGTGGCAATATTTGGTGGGTGAAACATATTCAGGATAAGATAAGGCGGCCTGAGATGAATAAAACTTTTTTGGAAATTTAAAAAAACTTACATATCTGAAACCCTCTGACTCCACTATGGAAGACAACTTTCAACAACGAATATCATGGGGGGTTTGAGACAGTGCCACTTGTTGAGAAAAAGTATTTTTAATAGTATTAAGTATTTTTTGGAAAGGTCAGTGATGTATGTATAATTCTTTCATTCTTTAAAGAAATTCTGCCTAATTTTTTTAAATTTTTCATTTCAAAAGACTTATTTTTCTTTATTTTTAATTTTTTTTTTATTTTTTCGTTTCAAAACAATTTGTCTTACATAACCTCAATTTTTATTTACCCTTAACCTAAATTTATTTTCTCTCTCTCTCTCTCTCTCTCTCTCTATCAATCTATCTTACTCTCATGCAACAAATGAAAACAAATTCAAAATCTATTTTCATGTTAATTACTGACCTAAAAAAGAAAAATGGAAAACGAAACAAACAAAAAACAGGAACTCAATTCAATAGTTATCGATTATGATTTATAATTTCTATTGTCTATTCTCTTTTATTATCTACAATTTAAATATTCTCTTTTCTTTTTCTATTCTATTCTATCGTATTTCCTATTTTTAATACGCAAAAACAGGTCAATTCTATTAATATTTTTTGATAAAAAAAACAAATTCCTTAAAATATGTTTCAATTTATTTGTTTTCTCTCTTTTCCTCTTCTCACCGGTATGCGACTGTGCGTGTATGTGTATAGGATTTTAAAAATCATTCAAGCATTTAAATTTGTTCGAAATTTTTGTTAATGTGTACGCTGTTGTTGTTGTTGTTTAAAATTTTTTTTTTAATCCTTTGTATATGCAATACTATCATCACACACATATTTTATACATAAACATTCACACGCACATACACATGCATACAATGCACATTAAAAATCTTTTACTTATCAACACATAAATTGAAACAAACAGAATGTGAGAGAGAGTGAGAGAAAGTGAACGAGAGAGTGTAAGAGTAGCACATACACAAACGTAAGTATCAATGGAAGAATATTAAAATACGAAATGAAAAACGATATGTTACGATATGATGTGAAGTGATACATTATGAATATCAGACAATACAATACAATACAACGATAACAAAAGGAACAAAATTTTGTTTTTTGGAATTTCAAGCCTAACATGCATAAACAGAGAAGCCAAACAATGTAAACTTATGAGAATTTTCGTTTTTATGTGAGAATGCCTAATGTAGCGTGAGCTAAGGTGCACGTAACACCGTAATGCACAAACCACTTGTCGTTGATTATTGTCACAAATCATCCAATTCAGGCCTAAAGATGTTGACAATCATCGACCTATAGTACACCGTGATGGCCGGGCCAACAATACTGACAACGAAATATGGACCGATGACGGCGCCATTGCAAAATCCATACTAAACATCGTCCAATTTTTTTCTGTTCACGTATCCATTTAACCAGAAATTGGCCTCATCGTTGAAAATGATTTTTCGATGAGAAGTAGAGTCAATTACTCGACAAACAAGCGTCGTTGTCTATGCTCGTTTACCTGAACAAGTGAACACAAATTTATATACCACATTGTGAATAGTCCTCTCACCAGGACAATTACGGCATCATAAGATGGGAGAAGTGCGAAATACATTGCCCGAACAGAACATCCATTTGGATAAAAAAATTTCTATTTTTTGCACGAGTCATTGAATGCTGATTTGGCATAGACTAAATCGAACCCATGACCCTCACGTTAATAGTATACTACCCACTAGAATATTAGGGCACGCAAAATAGACTAAATAAAAGACAACAGCTTTGATAGACCTAGCTGGCCGTTGCCAATTGTCAACATTCGGTAATTCCTGTTGGAAAACCCAACATACATGCATATATATAGCAGTACGCATGGTAATAACGGTACTCAATGACACGGAATAGATAACATTTGATTCTCATATGGAATACGTCAACATTTAAAATGAAATTAATTTTAAAAAATTTAAAAAATCATATTCACTAATATCACACTCTTTTATACTACAACATATGCAAATGAAGTGGATATTGCATATTTTAAGGCAATTTTTAATTTCTCTCTCTCTCTTTCTCTATCCTTTTTTGCATTTTAAAGATTACAATCCTTTAATAGTATTCCAAATGAAAACACACACATGTATGTATTAAAATAGCCAGAAACAATAACAACAACAATGCCATATATATACGCATATGTAAATACAACTGATAATATATCTTTCTATCTCTTTCTCTCTCTCTCTCAGGCTCACTGACAGATATACACAAACATACACAACAAGCATAATATTATTCAATTTACTATTAAATCTTTTGATTGTTTTTGAAAATTTTTCTTTCTTTACGCTTCAATTGAGAAAAACAGTAGCATTGGCAGCATTAACAACAACAACAACAACAACATTTCCGTAATACAAAAAAGTAACAAACCAACCAACATGTAAAATAATAATAACAATAACAACAACATGAATGAATGTAGTTTAACCAGTTATACACATACTCATACATATGCATGTAGTACATGCATAAACAAAATAAAACTGAAGTACGTATACAGACACACACACACACATACAAACACTTGTTCGCATTGTAGGTTATATTCATAAACAAAAAACAAAAACACAAAATATTAACAACAACAACAACAACAACAAAACACAACAGTGTATCGACTTTTGGAAAACATAATTGAAATCACCAAGGCGTATGAGTAATTCATATTTATAAAAACACACATACAACAGACACCCACACACAACCAATGTATTAATACGTGTACTAGTGAATCCATAAAGGATATTAACGAAAAACACACAGAGAGAGAGCGAGAAAGAAAGAGAGCAAGTGTGAGAGTGAGAGCATGCCAGTAGAATTTAAGAGATAATATATGAATTGACTGGAAATATTTGAATATACACTCACACACACACATACATACTTACAATTTTATAAATACAATATTTGAGTAGAAATACTCACACATACATGAACACATTCATAAATACATACATAAGCATGCTATACAAATAAGAGAAGAAATATTAAGTGATTGTAATACACAATATTTGTATGTGTTTTGAGAGCGAGAAAACAATACGAAACAAATACGAGTACAATCAATCTGCATGTGTAAGTATGTGTGTGTGTGTGATTATTAATATGACTTGTACGGACACAGGAGAACGGACTTAAAATCAGGACGTTAATTTTTAGCAACAAATATAAATTTTCTTACCAGAAAAAGGATTACATTAAAAGGCTTTGTTACTCCATTTAAATATTTACTGCCTTAGTAGATAATCTGTTAACAATAGGGCTGATTGGCAAAACAAAACCGAAATAATTGACCTTCAAATTCAATTTCCGCACACGATTTTACTGAGACTTTATTTTTCGCCAAGAAAATTAATTTCCATGGCTAGTAACGACTAGTAATCACTTGATGTCTAGTCCGGTGTATAAGGAAGATGCACAAGAATCTCCTAACCACTAACATCCACATTCCTTAGGTGTTTTTTCTAAGCTATAACACCCCTAAATACGTCCAGTTTACAGTTGCTATCCACTTTATTGTGTGTATTTATGCTACGCGTATGTGATTATTTCGCATGTTTTCGGCTTAAGGCTAAATGAAGCGTAAGAAATCATCATTATCATCTTGCAACGCCTAAATATTCATCAAAAAAAAAAAAAAAAAATAGTCCTACTACGCCCCAAATATAAAAATTATGTTAATTTATGTGATGAGATTCTTATTTCTTTTTTGTTTCTCCACCATATCCTCATAAAAAGTTAAGCCCTCTTTCAAAGGAAACGAGAACAGAAAATATGAAATAAAAATAAAAACAAAAAATTATTAATAAATCCTGTAAAAACAAAACATTTATTTGGGGGAGAATGAGGGGGCGAGATAGACTGAAATAAAAATCCATGGAAATAATCGTCTAGAAAAGTGCCGACCACAGCAGCAATACGCAATAATTTTATATGCACCATTAGAAGACGACCAATGGACGGACCAGCCTCTCTGGGTTTTAATATTGAAATCAATATTCGATAATATTTAATAGAAAAATCTCATATACGAGTACACACACATTGATACGCACCGAGGATATTACAAGTGGTTACATACTTAAGCTCTCCCCACAATCCCTCTCCCTCACTCTCTCTCTCTCTCTCACTCTTTGCTTATTTTTTATAGCATTTCATAAATTATTTGGTTTTAAGCACTTAAGCCATGACTAAAACAAACCAAAAAAAAAAGGAGGAATAAAGTAGGGAATAAAGAAGAGGATAAAGGCAGTGCTTGAATATGTAATGGTTTATAGAAGATTTTTATGAAATTGTAAAAGGATTCCTAAAACATGTTTTATTGAGTAATTGACTCTAAATGCCTGTATTGATGATTGATTCATAAAATGGATTTAATCATCGAATCAAAATTTCAACAAAAAAAAAGAAATCGGCTTAAAAGCCTTTCAAAGCATATCCGCTATAAATCAGAAACTCAATTGAGCATTTAATGGATATGAAATTATAGGAAACAAATTTGAAAAAGTATCTAAATTTGCTACCAATAAATCGCTCATATTTTTTAAAGATAATGCAATTCACGCAGGAAACTGCTTGATAGGATAGTCGGAGGCTTGATACAAATTTGTTCTTTCTTAGATTGCCTCAAATGGCTCTCCATGTTTGCTTTCACAGAGTATATCCTTTCAAACTCCTCTTTCTAATCCATAGAAAGATTCAGGCCTCATAAACATCGTGGAAGCTCCCCTACTCGCTAGCTTATTGCCGTGAATAACTACATGACCTGGCATGCAGTAGGGAGCGGGCTGGCTCTCCTGTTGTGCAGTATGACGTTGAGCATATCGCTCCGTTCAGTTGGAAAATAATGTCTTCGAACCTTTTGATCTCATGCGAGAGTGGTGAGGTCCTACAGGAGACGGAGTGCATCGCAATGTCCCAATTTTTTACAAAAGTGTCGAATTGTTGGCATATCTCGACGATATCGATATCATTAAACGTACCAAACGAGATGTTATTGCTGCAGGGGTCTGCCAACATAGGTCTGGTAGTGTGGTCGACATGTATATCTTCGACATTGTCAAAGATTTTATTTAGCTTTGCTTCCCCATTACCATCGAAAATAACGCCAATCTGGAGATCTAGCGTAAACTTATAGTGGCCAACAGGTGCTAATATCAACCCAGATAGAAATTTGAGTAGCAGTGACCTATCTCGTGCGACAACTCTGCAAGTCAATCATGCTCCCCATACTTCCCAATGGCGCGAAAGCATGGACACTGTTATGTATCGATACAGCTGCTTTAGGAGTATTTGCAAAAGCTTCGGTCCAGTGCAAGTTGGAGGTCATTTCCGCTTCCGAACCTACAATGACTTCCTAGGCGGTAGGGATAGGGATGTTTTTCGCATTAACGTCCAGCGGCAACGAGAGCTCAGTCATGTCGTTCGGATGGAAAACGCTATTCAAAAGGACCATATATTTGATAAGGAGATCAGCGAGCGTCAGGATATAAGACGATCTTGATTGCTTTGCAATGACCATTAGTGCGGCCGACTGCAGTAGGCACTTGTAATGCAGAGTAGACTGTAAGCAAGTAGTAAGGCAGTCTGAAATCACATAAACAGATCGTTAAAGCCAATTAAGTTAGTTTGTAAGTGTTTCACCAACTTTGTGACCAGCCTTTTGATTTTCAAGTAAAATTTCTCAATCTTTTATTCAAATATTGAAAACCTTCAAATCTTTCCAAAGCATAACTTTTTTTTTGAAGCTTTATAGTGTTGCCAGACAGGTTGCCATTCTTGTATTATTTTATTATTTATTGTTTTGACCTGTCAAAACTACCAATTACAATGTTTAGACTTTTTATTGCCATTTTACGTTAAGACTGCTTATCACAGGCGGCCTATTTAATTGATTTATGATGCCTAATTATTAATTCTCTAATCAATGCTACGTACGTACGTACATAAGTGCGTTAAGGTAACAAAGTCAGGATATGGAAAATTCAATACAAATTTCTGTTTTACTACTCCTCCTCCTATCCTACAACACTAAACTAAAGTGTAAATCATGTGGCCAATCAATATAAGAAAAAAGAGAGAAAATAAAGGGAAAAAATAGGAAAAAAAATTCTATTAATCTTGTGGCAAGCAAATACAAATACAAAGAAAACAAAAAAATTTAACGAAATATTTCTCTTGAAAATATTATTTTTGTTTTTGTTTTTTTTTTTTCTTTTATAAATTGATTTCTCTATTAATCCTTAAGCACAAGGACTACGGTAACAGTCACACCTTTGCGTCACCAAGGAAGTTGGGAAATAAATCAAAGAAAAAAAAAATAAAAAGAAAAAGAAAAAAGAAATCAGCAGTTTTCTCTTCGCCTTAATATGGAAAACAAATAATATTTGTAACGCCATGTCATAACGTTGGCAATGCTCCATAAATTATTTCTTTGGAATGGTGTATGTGCATTTTGATTACAAAATTTGATTTTCGATTTTTATTTCGCAAAAAAACAACAAAAACAAAAAATATTTCCGATAATATTTTATTTTGAATAATTTTTTTGTTTTTATTGTAGACGACGTATAATGTTTTATGACAAATTGCAAAACACACTAGTTTTATAGGAAATTTATGACATACGACTCAGTTTGGAATTTTATTTACAAAATATTACACCCAGAAACATAATAAGTTTTGACATTTCTTAACTACACTTATAATGTGAAGAATGAATTACGATTTTCGGAATTTTTTATTTGAAAAAAATAACACTCTCAATTCTATTCTTGAATGTGTATTTTATTCTCGTACTTGTATTCTATTCTTGAATGTGTATTTTATTCTCGTACTTGTATTCTATTCTCGAACTTGTATTCTATTCGCGAATGTGTATTCTATTCTCGAATGTGTATTCTTTTCTCGAATGTGTATTCTATTCTCGAATGTGTATTCTATTCTCCAGTGTGTATTCTATTCTCGAATGTGTATTCTATTCTCCAGTGTGTATTCTATTCTCGAATGTGTATTCTATTCTCCAGTGTGTATTCTATTCACGAATGTGTATTCTATTCTCCAGTGTGTACTCTATTATCCAGTGTGTATTCTATTATCCAGTGTGTATTCTATGCTCGAATGTGTATTCTATTCTCGAATGTGTATTCTATTCTCGAATGTGTATTCTATTCTCGAACTTGTATTCTATTCTCGAATGTGTATTCTATTCTCCAGTGTGTATTCTATTCTCCAGTGTGTATTCTATTCTCCTGTGTGTATTCTATTCTCGAACAAGAACATAATAAATATTTTGACATGTTTTAACTATACTTACTATGTGAAGAAAGAATTACGATATTCAGAAATTTTTTATTTGAAAAAGTAACATCCTCAACCTTTTATTCTATTCTCGAACTTGTATTATATTCTCGAATCTGAATACGAATCGTTTAACAACCGAAAAACACCTAAATATAGTTAAAATTGACCTCAAAGGTAGTAATTCAAATGCATATAATGTTCATGCATTTCGGGTTAATTATGGTCGTCATATGGTGCACAGCTAAGTACGAGTATATCCTGCCGTAAATGTCACTGCTATTAAGAAAATTGCTGCGTACAATCCTTTATTTTACGGCTCCTTATGGCATATTTAGCATTTGACAACCGACAAATGCGTTTTGACAGAAAAAGTATTTCCCAGCCACAACGAAAGCAAGGTCAACAAACAAAACGGCTACTGACCGTGATGGTCTGCACGCTGTGTAGTTTAAAATCGAAGATAACGAGCCGGTAGCATGTATGCACTGCAGTAAAAAGTTATGAACTGGATGGTATGTGGTTTCAACTAGGCGGCGGCATGAGGACTCTTTTGTGCGGCAATGTCAAAGAGATTGCCAATACGAATTATTCATTAACACTGACATACATACATAATTGGACATTACAACCCTTCAGTCAGGATTACGGCCTAGCTTCTCAACACCACTCATGTTGTGTGTGTTAATTTCATACGTGAGTGGCGGGACCGACAGTTTAAAGTCGACTCCGAACGACAGATTTTTGAGAAACTTTTTCATGGCAGGTTTATTTACAGAAATCTGCTGAGAGGAAGTCGCCGAAGAAATATTTTCTTTCATATTTCGTTTTGATGTCTGACCGGGGATTTGAACCCTGGCTTCGCGTCTAATAAGCTACCACACTATCTACTAGACTACGGCGACTCCACTAACACTGAAGCATTTGAAAACCAGCCTTCGACAAGTTATCGCTCAGATACCGCTCGAGATAAAAGAAAAAGTGGTCGAAAACTAATATTTACTTACTGTAGGCTTAAAGTAGCTTTAAAGTGGGGTTAAAGTAGTTATAACTCCACTTTACATACATATTTAATCAAAAGTTGTATATTACAGTGCTGTTCTGCATTCAGATATGCATTTTATATTGTGCTTATACCGCATATTTTCACAAAAGGTTTAATAAACGTTTTTTAATTCCGTGTTAGGGCAGTATTAAGGCTTTTAAAACTGTCGCTATTTTGTTATAATAATAACGGAATTATATTTTTGTAACTGTTTTTTATTTTTTTTAAAGAAATACTTGAAACAACTTAATGTTCAACAGATTAAAACAGATTAAGTACATTAAGTATGTAAATATGCAGTATATATATATTTACAATTTTAATAGTTTTATTTTATTGCATACGCGTACGTAAAAACAATTAAAATATCGTTAAATAAAATAAAAAAGGAAAAAATTTAATTATTTTTTAATTTAAAAAAAAAATATAAATCAACAGATAATTCTTCAAAGTCATTTTCATAATTAAAATGTGAATAAAAAAAATAAAAAAAATAATTTATTTATTTCAATTTGTTTTAATAAAATCAACAAAAATTAGAAAATTTAATTTATTTCTCTTTATAAATCACCGAAAAAAAATTAAATTCTTTACCGATAAGGAAAAATCATCGTATGAGTATAGGAGGGAGATGATGCCTACAATTGCTATGACTACGGCAGACAAAGAAGTGTGTCTTTAACATATGAAGGAGAGATTAGCGAACTTTATGTACTTATGAGGGATAGCCACAAAAGTCAATGCTAAACTATTCGAAAGAGATGGAAAGACTAGGTAGAATACGTCTTCAGAATAATGGTCATACTAAACTGACAACAGTTAGACGAATATGGGCAGAAATGGAAACGAAATTAATCTAGTAAAGTTCAACCCAAGCTATACCGCTATAAGATGATAACAATGTGTTATTTATTCGACAACGAATTGCAGGAAATTTTGTGAGTAAAGAAATAGTTCAGAAAGAAAGAATTGAGTAAAAGCACGTGTATTAATTCTAAAACTTGAATAATATTGAAGTAATAAGTATAAGCTATTTAACTGCCACCCATTACTTATACAATTTATTTATACAAAAAAGATTTTTTCAAATATTTTATTCAAACTAAGTGAATATTTTCAAAAATTTCAAAAAAAGAACGATTATACATGACATTAATGCGGATTTTTTTCGCATTGCTTATGACGAGTATACTCGTCATAAACAAAAATTTTTTCTTTAATTTTTGTTGAAATTATTAAATTTATTTTTCTTAAAAAACATTTTTTTAAAATTTTAAATTTTAAGACTTTAACTTTTATATTAAAATTAATTTTTTTAATTTAATATCATATTTTTCAGAAATCTTATATAAATTTATTAAATATTTGGTTTATTTTATTAATTTTGAAATGTTAAAACAGAAAATTTAAATTTTTTAAATTTAAAAAACAAAAACTTTTTATTTTTTATATTTTTAAAAAAGTAAATTTGTTTTACGATATTTATTTATTTTTTTTTTATTATTTGTAAATACTATTATTTATAAAATTTTATTTACCGTTTTATTTATTTATTTTTTTTTAAAACCTAAAAAAATAATATTATTTACTAACCTTTTTTTACGAGCAGGTTTATTTTTTTTTTAAATCCTTCAAAAGCTTTTAATTTTATTCATTTAAAAATAAAAGTTTATTTCTTTTTTTTTTGTTAACAAATTACGTTTATTTTATTTGTTTGGCTAATTATTTGGAATTTTTTTTTTCAATATTATTTTTTTTTAACACAATTCTCGTCAGAATTTTCTTTATACACACACAAACGCAGTTTAAATATTTATTTATGCAAAATTGATATTTATTTAATAAATATTTTTCCTTTTTTTACACACTCTCTCTCACTCTTGCTTTCACTAAAGTAAAAAAAACTGCACAAATATTTACACACATGCAATGTACACAAACACACAGGCATATAAAAATGTTCAATTTAAATTATTTCAAAAATTTTTAAAAAGATTTTTTTAATTACAAAAAAAATTTTTTAATTTTATTAAATTAATTATTTTATTAAATAAATTTTTTGTTTTTATGTATTTATTTTATTTTTAAATTTAATTTTCGAATTCAACGTGTGTTAAGTAGTCTGTGAAAATTTTAAAAATTTTATAAATCACACTCAGTTTGCTTAGAAACACTCAAGAGATTTTAAAATAGAAACAATGATCAGATCAGATCAGATTTAGAACCTTCCTGTTGGGCTGTTGAAAGCAGACTCAACTCATACGGATCTTGCAAAAACAACGAAAGACACTTGAACAGCCCGATTGTTTTCTTCTTCTTCAGACTTCGTTTTGTTTGTTTAAGTTTTTGTTAAGTTTTTTATTTTTTTTTAAGCAGAAATTACGTGTGGAATTAACAAAAAAAAAAGAATAAAAACGCAGCAGCTGAAAACTTAACGTTAACAACAACGACCGACTAATATACATACATATTTACAGACAACTTTGTGTTAAAAAACAACAACAACTGCATAATAATCGTTTTAACGTAAACGTAACAATAACATCACACAACAAATACAATACAATAACTATTTACATACAGAGATTGATAGTCGTGTATAGTATATGTAATGATAATAAAACATTAATGCTGCTGTAATACTTGCATATAATGATCATTAATAACATGATGATTAACACTATTAAACAGTAAAGACAACAAACAGATCATCATCGTTCAACAACAACAGCATCATCATCATCATCATCATAAAAGAAATAACACAATCAATTTACAAAACGAAACTGTAAACAAATGTTCCATAATTGTGTATGAATTGTTGCCCCTCTTTTCCTTAGTATTACAGGGTTTTGCAGCTAACCGCTCTTGTTCTTGTTATTCTCTGATAAAACTAAAAACAATTCTTTGCATTAAATAAGTATGCAATGGAATTTACATTTGTTTACAAGTACATTTGATAGAGTAACAGTTATCATCTCTCATCCTTCTTTTTCAGTTTCTGTAAGTTTTCTCTCTCTCTCTCTCTCAAACCAATGTAATGCCATTTAACTTTAATTACTTATAGTAAGAGCGCAGAGGTAAGCATTTGTTTACATTTTTTTTATATGTACACATGTGCAATTGCTGAAGAGATAGTGTGAGGGAGTGTACATACATAATTTGTAATTGTAAATACAAACAAATCATAAACATGTTTTATGTCATCTTATGTTTTATTTTACATGACTTAAGACCTTTTAACGTAAACAAACAATCGAAATTTAAACAAAAAGAAATTGAGAGGATTTAAAGCGATTAAGAAGAAACAATAAAGTTTGTGAGCAATCATTGCAGTTTTTTTATTCGTTTGAAAGCCCAATTGATGCCATTATGTGTGGAATATCATCGTTCAAATGATGACCACGGCTTCTCTGGGTGAAGCGGATCCAAAATGTCAAATTTTCCATGACTGCCGCATAAATTAGGCTGAATTTGTCGATGACATAGGTTATGTTGCCTAGGACCGTTGAGGGTTGTTGTGGCTCATTCGCATACACCTGCGACTTAAGAAGACCTCAGAGGAAAAGTTTATCGGGGTAACAAAAATATAGCATGAGCTGATCATCCGATTCAGGCTAAAAGAAGTTGGTACTATCTATTGCAATTCCCCCTGCAATATGTTGAAGTTTGCAAACTCCGTACCGGCCCTATCAGGCTCGTCAGCAATTAAATACAAGATGACGTTTGAATATTCGTAAAAATTTCCCTGAGAAATTCTCGTTAATCATGAATAAAACGAACATCGAAATACGTCTGTTAGGGTTTGAATCGCATCCTGGCTGTTCGAGTAAATGACTCAAAATTACTTGCCTTTCGTAGAATCGATTGGATTTTTTCCAGAATTTTCAAACCTAACACACACACACTATCATTCTGGAGTAGTGGCCTTAAAACGGAACCTTGAGCAAGTTCTGCCGGAGTGGTTCATCGTGGTCATTGTCTTATTCGTTAGCCAGTTTCCAGTTTGGGAAATAATTCCTGACTATTTAAAACAGGAATGTGTAGTTTAGTAGGTAGTGTGTTCGCTTATTAGACGTAAAGCCCGGGTTCAAGCTCCAGGCCAGACATCAAAACGAAATATGAAAAAAAAAACATATTTCTTCGGCGATTTCCTCTCAGCATATTTCTGGCAAAAACTCTGAGAGTAAAATAAATCTGCCATGAAAAAATTTCTCAAAATCTGTAGTTCGAAGTCGACTTTAAAGTGTAGGTCCCGCCACTCAAGTATAAAATTAAGGCACACAACATGTGTGGTGTGAGAAGCTTGTAATGGCCAATTATGTATGTATGTATTGAGGATGCGCAGTAAAGGTACCCATATAATGTGACTGTCGTACCGATCTTATAGATCGTCAGGTTCGAACTCAGTGCTCTGAAAGTGGACTGGCTAGCAGAAAGTATGCTTACAATCCTTATAACAATCCTCATGGACTTCATTCCTGTCTGGACGATGCTGCAGTGTCCCCGTAGTCTTGTCAAGGTATTATACATGCGAGCTCAGGATATATTAACTATATATCCTCTATTCAGTATTTTATCATCCATGAAAATGTGAACAAAGTCGTAAACGAGGTACGTTACAGCATTTTTCCAAACCTCCTCTAATCCAATGATTCGAATTTCTTCGAGAAACTTTTTTTCCGAAACGTTTTATGTTTTCCCTGTTAGATAGAGTAATTTTCGATCCATCCTCGTACAATTTCTGTATGGGTAAATTTGCTTAAAATTTCAATACATAAATACGTCGTGAATTTAAAGAAAAACAAATATTTCCCATACATAAAAAACCATGGATTTGGTTTTTATCGCTGTAATCTTCAACTAAGTATTTGTGGTAACACTTGCCACCAAAAACAAAACATGCTGCCTGCAACAGAAACTGGGCTTTAAGTAAAACTTGTAAAAAAGACAACAACAACATCAACAAAAATTTTCGGGTTTTTTTTAGAAACAATATTTGTTAGTTAAACTAACCTCAAAAACTAAGCAAAAATATTGTCGTTTTTTTTTAGTAGTTGTTGTTGTCGTTATTTTTCTTGGTTAACTTGACTAGAAGCAGCAGTTGTTGTTATTTGACACAGAATTATTATTTGTGTGCTTGTTTGTTTGTTTGTTTGGGTAACGTAAAGATACACAAATTAAATGTATCTTTAAGATACAATTTGTATAATAAATACTTGAAAATGAATTGAAATAAATTAGACATAGACACACACACACTAATAATTATACACTTAAACAAATACAAATACGAATACATGCTCATATTTATTTAATATTTCGTCTAGCGATTGCGTGTGTATTTGAGTGTGATTTAAAATTTTCTAAAGTTTTGATTTTTTTTTTTTTGCTGTCTGTCTGTCTGTCTGTCATTTTTCTATTATTTAAACAATTTATTACAAAAATAAACACAAATAACGTTGAATTTTTATATGAAAAAAAAACTGAAAAAACAGACAACAGCCATAGCCATAGCCAAAGACTTGAAGTTACAAATGTTGTACCAGTTGCAGCTCTCTTTATACTATCCCATGTACATACATATATTTGGCTTATAGGCTTCGGCTACTTTAGATACCTACTTACTTTGACTGTTGATAGAAGCCAGGCAAATAGATTTAAACATCGTTCGTTATTGATTTTACTTACTGCCAGGCCACTTGGCTTAGGCTTAGGTTTAGTGAAGAGAGTCTTAGACAAGCTTCTCTAGCCTAAGTACGTAATCGCATTTTAAAGCGAATTTATTTATGAGTGACATTGAGAATTGAAACTGATTTTTTCACAACTAAAGATTGCAAAAAAAAAACAAAAACAAATTCTTCTTAAAGCCAGTCATTCATAGCATGAGTTGTTAAAATTAATTTCAAAAAATTCCCCATTCTTCAAATGATTCAAATTTTTTCTTAAAAAGAAAGGAAAGGAAAGAATTTTTCATACATTTGAATATGTAGCCACCCTTGTCTATGCAAAATCGTCTACGACCATGCACCTTATTACTTGGGGATGGGGGGCGGCTTGAGATTGTTAATTGTTAAATATTTTCCATTTAAAGTGGCATTTATTTAGAAAAATATTTGCCATTTAAGAATATCAGCCTCGGTTGAAGCTACATCTGTCAAATTAGTTGTCATTTATTCGGCCTATTTTGCCAAATCATCATTCAACAACACGTACAAATAAAAAAAATTTTTTTTTTTTTTTTCAAAATGGGTGTTCATTTTGGTCAAACGAAGTACCGCGCCCTATCCGCTGAAATGTCATCTTCAGTGATAAGACCCATTACTGGATGAATCAGTACATCAACAAACAAAATTTTCGAATTTGGAGCAAAAAAAGTCCACAGTTTAGTACGGATTTTTGGCTGCCAGATTCATTGCTTCAAATTTCTCTGACAACGACGTTGGCCAGGCCATGACTGTTAACGACGAGCATAATAAGTCAAAGATTAACAATTTCTTTGGGCCTGAATTGAATGAAATGCATACCAACTACATGCAGTTTAAACAGCATGGCGCTACGTGCCACACATTGGATAGCATGGAAGAGCGATTTAAGGCCATTATGATCTCACGGGAAGGTGAAGTGAACAGGCTAAAGTGATTGCAATCTAACCCCGTTAGAATTTTTCTTGTAGAGTTTTCCTAAGTTACACAGTTATGAGAATTAAACCACAGCAATCATCAAAACCATAAAACATAACTCATACCAACGTTCGAATGCAGCCTGATCTTATAAATTCCGCGGTCTGCTGCCTTAAAATGGTATAGGAATGACCGGAAGTATAAATTAAGTTGCCGTAGTCTAGTGATATGTGGTATTAGCTTTTTAGACGTGAGGCCGTGCTTCAAACCGCAGGTCAGACATCTCGACCTAAACGAAATATGTAAGAAATATTTCATCGACGACTTCCTGTCCGCACTCTTCTGGAAAAAGACTCTGAATAATAAAAACAAATTGTGCCACGAAAAGTTTCTCAAAAATCTGACGTTTGGAGTTATCTTTAAAGTGTAGATCCAGCCACTTATGAATAAAATTAACGCACACAACAAAAGTGATGTGAGAAGCTAGATTGCAATCCTGACTAAGGGGTTGTAATGATCCATTTAGTAAGGAACTGTGTGAGATAGGAGTACAGTTCGCTGTACAGTTTTGTAAGCCCTATTTAAATGCAGGGTAAGTTTACTACAACTTGTCAAATTAAACAACTTTCTAGCACTTAGTGAGATCATACATACATACATACATAATTGGCCATTACAACCCTTCAGTCAGGATTACGGCCTAGCTTCTTAGTGAGATCACACAAAGTTTTATCTCCTTGTGATATACTTATTTGCGCTGTCGATGTCATCGTTCTAATAGCATCGACCATTGAACTCCCAAAATATTCCCGGAGTCGATGCATATCAGCCTGCTTACCAGGCTTAAGAAATAACCAAAGTGTTGATATTTCCATTTTCTTTGAAAAACTTTTTCTTTTCAACGAAGCAACATGAACGAGTATCTGAATACATTAAAACCCCAAGAGTTAATCATATTTTTCTAGACAATATGTATGTCACCATATGTTATCAATAATTTTCATTTCGTTTTTCCAGTAGAAATTTTAAGGTCTTAATAAGTTAAACAAATATGCCCGTATGTGTAATGGTAATGTAAATTTATGCAATTTCAACCATAAACTGTTGACAAGAATTTAATGGTTTTCTAGCCAATAATTTGTTTACAATAAAAACGGGGCTTAAAACTTAAAGCGTAAATAATATATTTGAAATCTTTTGCTTGATTTTTCTTTTATTTTTTTTATTTAATTGAGATTTAAATGTCAAGCGTTAAAAAGGATTGATTTCCAACGCCACTGCTGGCATACGTGTGGGATTAAACAAAAAACCAAAAAAAAACAGAAAAACTGTTTTTATTACAAATATTTTTATCATATTTTACTTTCAATAAATACGAGGGATAGTACTGAAATAAGGTGACATCGCTTGGCCATTTAAATGTAATTTTAGTTTGTTAGACTTTTCCCGGTGTTATACAATTGCTGAAGTCGCCGTAGTCTAGTAGGTAGTGTGTTCGCTTATTAGACGTAAAGCCCGGGTTCAAGCCCCAGGCCAGACATCAAAACGAAATGTGAAAAAAAAGTATTTCTTCGGCGACTTCCTCTCAGCAGATTTCTGGCAAAAACTCTGAGAGTAAATAAAACCTGCCATGAAAAAGTTTCTCAAAAAATCTGTCGTTCGGAGTCGACTTTAAAGTGTAGGTCCCGCCACTCATGTATAAAATTAAGGCACACAACATGAGTGGTGTGAGAAGCTAGGCCGTAATACTGACTGAAGGATTGTAATGGCCAATTATGTATGTATGTATACAATTTCTGTGTAACCCGGTTTATAAAGAGTCTTCCAACAGTGATTTCCGAACAGCCATTTTGTTGAAGCTCTACCTGTCAAATTAGCTGTCATTATTTTGTCAAATCATCATGTCATATGACGATACACTTGATGATGATATCTCACACACAGACTTTGTTTTATTTAAATTTAAACAAGGGAACTGCTTAATAAAAGACCTGTTAATAAGGACTGTCTGTTTAGCTTCCTGCAAAGCCAATAACCTTCTGATTTTGATGGCAAATCATTTACCACCGGAACACATGTTTTTTGCGTAAGTTTGCATATGAAAACTAATCCGATGGGAGGAGGTAAGAAGCGTACTTTGATTTGACTTGCAATGCATGGATATGAGTCATCATTATAGAGAAACTGTTGACTGCTTTCGGTCAGATCAGGTCAGGTCAGGTTAGCTAATTGTTTTGACCGCCCTCGTAAATCGTTTTGTTTTTGTTTTTTATTTTTATTGTATTGCTTCTAGAGTTTGCATGTGTATACGATTTTTAAAAGCTTTTCAAGTTTTGTTGACACTATAAAATAACGCATTAGTTTTTCAGTTTTACAGTTTTCATCGATTGGCTTTCGTTGCGCTGTGAAAAATATTCACTTTTTTCCATTTCATTTCATTTCAATTCAGTTTCAGTTTCAGTTTTTTTTCTTCACTTTTTCACTGATATTTCATGCCAGCTTAACTCAAGAGCGTTAATTGATTTTTGAACAAAAAATATTAAAAAAAAAAACAATTTTAAATTCTATTATAAACAAAAATATTTAACAAAATATCTGTCTATGTGTGTGTATGTGTGTGTGTTTTAATATTTAATATTGACAATCAAAATTTAATATGATGTGTAGAACGAAACAATGTGCGAACAAACAAACGAACGTCTCTGCTCATCAATACAAATTGATTTGAAAGGTGCAGACAGAGAAAAGTTTCACTTGCCAAATGAATGAATGATGAAATGAATTGCAATTTTTTGGAATACAAAATTTATTCTGAATTGTTAATGAATATTCGTTAATACATCATTAGATTGAATGATAATGCAATTTCTCATAGAGACTGTAATGAATTTTGAGAAGTTCTTAATCCAACCAGAATCCCTTGTGACCACCCAGTCGAATAGTTTGATATCACAGTATACTTATCGTCTTCTTGCCGTTGTCGTTATAAATGTTATAAATCCAGTCGTCGTTTTAGATCAAGTGAATACATACATACATAATTGGCCATTACAACCCTTCAGTCAGGATTACGGCCTGGCTTCTCAGACCACTCATGTTGTGTGCCTTAATTTTATATTTGAGTGGCGGACTCTACACTTTAACGAATGTCCGAACGACAGATTTTTGAGAAGCTTTTCATGGCAATTTTTTATTTACTCACAGAATTTTTGCCAGAAATCTGCTGAGAGGAAGTCGCCGAAGAAATATTTTTTTTTTCATATTTTCGACTATCACTATCCAGTGAATACAGTACTCTAGGTTAGGTTAGGTTAGAGGACGTGTACTTGTCAATTAAGACAAGTACAATACCCGGAGGTCGAATTGACCCATTGTATAACGTCCTTAAAGAGGAAGGATAAGAGAGGGAATAGGATATAAAGGAGAGGAGATAGGTAAGGGAGAATGGGAAACGGAGGGGTCACATAGACCCAACAAAGAAGGGAGAGCGCGACTACCTTGATGAAGCCCTAGCGCCTCTCAACCAGCCTAAGCCACTAATGAATATGTGGAGAGCCTTGATGTCTGCTCTCGACACAGAGTTCAAACTCTCAAAGAAGGCCCTGCCAAGGGTCCTCAGCCTCAACCTACCAAGGGCTGGGCAGTTACAGAGGAGGTGTTCGATAGCCTCCAACTCCTCCTCATCGCAACATGCCCTGCAATAGTCCGGCTGGGATCTGTTCCAGATCCCCGCCAGCGACCTAATATCGCAGTGCCCTGTGATAAACCCGACAACTAACCTTAATCTGGCCTTATCCAAGCCCAGCAGCCAACCTGTTCTCTTGCTGTCCACAGCAGACCATAGACATCTAGAGACAAAACAACCCGATCCGTTCCCCCAACGTCTCTGCTCTTCCTCCCCGACCCATCCATTGATGAGACCGTAGAGGTGGCAGACCGGGGGGTCAGGACCAACTGTTAAATCGCCCCCAGAGAGCGAACCTAACCTAGCGAGGGCATCCGCCGTCTCATTGCCCAGTATTCCGCTATGACCCGGAACCCAGCAAAGACGGATACGGTCTAGTCCAAAGGTCCTCAACGACTCCTTGTACTTGCGTAAAACAGTACTCTATATTCCCTCTCGATTACGTCGAGTCTAGACAAAACTCGTCTGGCAAAGAGTTGACCCGCATTCCACTTGTCACTATATGGTTACATTTTAGGAATTAAATTTTAAACGCTTGGTCTGCAGTCAAAAACCTTATGTAGTGTACGACGTAACTACTACAAAGTGGCTACTTGTTATACGTAGTAACCACACGAGTATGTCGAAACCTTTCTGCGATCTCATAACGGTATTCCAGTTCGTCGAATTGAAAGCATTCTTGACGTCTAGTATAATTACCGAATTCTCGTGTGCCCACCGAACCCATATTGTTTTTCGGAGACCCCATTCAAGCCTTAGATGTACGCTTGAAGGCGAATATATATTATGCTTTCAAACATCTGTATGATGAGGGCTGGTCTGGCTGCTTACCAGGCTTAAGAAGTGGCACTAAGCACTGCATCTTCCACCGCTTTGAAGAAACTGCTTTTGTACGGCATTTGTATTAGCGTGAACATATTGAGCTTTATTGTATCGCGGCTTTAAAAACGATATTCGGTACTACGGTCTCGCATTAAAATTGTCTCCCATTATCCTCTCTTGTCCCCGTGTTTTTCGCTTGATAGTCGCCGTAGTCTAGTAGGTAGTGTGTTCGCTTATTAGACGTAAAGCCTGGGTTCGAACGCCAGGTCAGATATCAAAACGAAATATGATAAAAAAATGTATATATCTTCGGCGACTTCCTCTCAGCAGATTTCTGGCAAAAACTCTGAGAGTAAATAAGCCTGCCATGAAAAAGAGTATCAACAATCTGTCGTTCGGAGTCGACGTTAAACTGTAGGTCCCGCCACTCAAGTTAAAAATTAAGGCACACAACATGAGTGGTGTGAGAAGCTAGGCCGTAATACTGACTGAAGGATTGTAATGGCCAATTATGTATGTATGTATACAATTTCTGTGTAACCCGGTTTATAAAGAGTCTTCCAACAGTGATTTCCGAACAGCCATTTTGTTGAAGCTCTACCTGTCAAATTAGCTGTCATTATTTTGTCAAATCATCATGTCATATGACGATACACTTGATGATGATATCTCACACACAGACTTTGTTTTATTTAAATTTAAACAAGGGAACTGCTTAATAAAAGACCTGTTAATAAGGACTGTCTGTTTAGCTTCCTGCAAAGCCAATAACCTTCTGATTTTGGTGGCAAATCATTTACCACCGGAACACATATATTTTGCTTAAATTTGCATATGAATACTAACCCCATGGGAGGAGGTAAGAAGCGTAATTTGATTTGATTTGCAATGCATGGATTTGTATCATCATTATAGAGAAACTGTTGACTGCTTTCGGTCAGGTCAGGACAGGTCAGACCAACTAATTGTTTTGACCGCCCTCGTAAATCGTTTTTGTTTTTGTTTTTTTATTTTTATTGTATTGCTTCTAGAGTTTGCATGTGTATACGGTTTTTAAAAGCTTTTCAAGTTTTGTTGACACTATAAAATAACGCATTAGTTTTTCAGTTTTACAGTTTTCATCGATTGGCTTTCGTTGCGCTGTGAAAAATATTCACTTTATTCCATTTCATTTCATTTCAATTCAGTTTCAGTTTCAGTTTTTTTTCTTCACTTTTTCACTGATATTTCATGCCAGCTTAACTCAAGAGCGTTAATTGATTTTTGAACAAAAAATATTAAAAAAAAAAACAATTTTAAATTCTATTATAAACAAAAATATTTAACAAAATATCTGTCTGTATGGCTATGTGTGTGTGTGTGTGTGTGTGTTTTAATATTTAATATTGACAATCAAAATTTAATATGATGTGTAGAACGAAACAATGTGCGAACAAACAAACGAACGTCTCTGCTCATCAATACAAATTGATTTGAAAGATGCAGACAGAGAGAAGTTTCACTTGCCAAATGAATTGCAATTTTTTGGAATACAAAATTTATTCTGAATTGTTAATGAAGAATGTTCGTTAATACATCATTAGAATGAATGATAATGCAATTTCTCATAGAGGCTGTGATGAATTTTTGAGAAGCTCTTAATCTAAGCAGAATCCCTTGTGACCACCCAGTCGAAGTGTTTGATAACACTGTATACTTATCGTATACTTCCCATTGTCGTTATAAATGTTATAAATCCAGTCGTCGTTTTACATAGATCAAGTGAATACATACATACATAATTGGCCATTACAACCCTTCAGTCAGGATTACGGCCTGGCTTCTCAGACCACTCATGTTGTGTGCCTTAATTTTATATTTGAGTGGCGGATTCTACACTTTAACGAATGTCCGAACGACAGATTTTTGAGAAGCTTTTCATGGCAATTTTTTATTTACTCACAGAATTTTTGCCAGAAATCTGCTGAGAGGAAGTCGCCGAAGAAATATTTTTTTTTTCATATTTTCGACTATCACTATCCAGTGAATACAGTACTCTAGGTTAGGTTAGGTTAGAGGACGTGTACTTGTCAATTAAGACAAGTACAATACCCGGAGGTCGAATTGACCCATTGTATAACGTCCTTAAAGAGGAAGGATAAGAGAGGGAATAGGATATAAAGGAGAGGAGATAGGTAAGGGAGAATGGGAAACGGAGGGGTCACATAGACCCAACAAAGAAGGGAGAGCGCGACTACCCTGATGAAGCCCTAGCGCCTCTCAACCAGCCTAAGCCACTAATGAATCTGTGGAGAGCCTTGATGTTGGCTCTCGACACAGAGTTCAAACTCTCAAAGAAGGCCCTGCCAAGGGTCCTCAGCCTCAACCTGCCAAGGGCTGGGTAGTTACAGAGGAGGTGTTCGATAGTCTCCAACTCCTCCTCATCGCAACATGCCCTGCAATAGTCAGCGACCTAATCTCGCAGTGCCCTGTGATAAACCCGACAACTAACCTTAAGCTGGCCTTATCCAAGCCCAGCAGCCAGCCTGTTCTCTTACTGTCCACAGCAGGCCATAGACATCTAGAGACAAAACAACCCGATCCGTTCCCCCAACGTATCTGCTCTTCCTCCCCGACCCATCCATTGATGAGACCGTAGAGGTGGCAGACCGGGGGGTCAGGACCAACTATTAAATCGCCCCCAGAGAGCGAACCTAACCTAGCGAGGGCATCCGCCGTCTCATTGCCCAGTATTCCGCTATGACCCGGAACTCAGCAAAGACGGATACGGTCTAGTCCAAAGGTCCTCAACGACTCCTTGTACTTGCGTAAAACAGTACTCTATATTCCCTCTCGATTACGTCGAGTCTAGGCAAAACTCGTCTGGCAAAGAGTTGACCCGTATTCCACTTGTTACTCTATGGTTACATTTTAGGAATTAAATTTTAAACGGTTGGTCTGCAGTCAAAAACCTTCTCTAGTGTACGACGTAACTACTACAAAGTGGCTACTTGTTATACGTAGTAACCACACGAGTATATCGAAACCTTTCTGCGATCTCATAACGGTATTCCAGTTCGCCAAATTGAAAGCATTCTTGACGTCCAGTATAATTACCGAATTCGTGTGCCCACCGAACCCATATTGTTTTTCGAAGATCCCATTCAAGCCTTAGATGTACGCTTGAAGGCGAATATATATTATACATTCAAACATCTGTATTATGAGGGCTGGTCTGGCTGCTTACCAGGCTTAAGAAGTAACACTAAGCACCTCTGTGCTTGAAGAAACTGCTTTTGTACGGCAATTATTGTATATTCGCGTGAACATATTGAGCTTTAATGTATCGCAGCTTTAAAAACGATATTCGGTACTACGGTCTCGCATTAAAACTGTCTCCCATTATCCTACCTCCTCCTGTCCCTCTGTTTTTCACTTCATATGCAACGGACTCAAACTCAATAGAGTCTCTAGCGCCACTGTAGGATAGGTCCTCATTGTCCAGCACTACAGCAATATATTATAATAACAATTAGGCAGCAAACGGAGATCTCTGTACGCCGAGAACACATCATAAATGTCTTCTCATAATAGATTTCTTCTGCGCTTTGATCATACCCTCTTTAATCTTTTTTTATTTCGCAAAAAATCATTCTAAACATTAAAAAAGAAACACATTCACAGACACATACACTCAATTATTTAAATAATTAAGAATGCCACTCAGGTTTTAAGCAATTTTATCGTACCGACTGACTGTTTGGCTGTTGTTGCTGCTGGAATAATCAAAAATTCCCAAAATATAGTTCAAAGACTCTGAACCAATTTTCAAACCAAAAAAACAAACTAATTTAACGGAGTTCTTAAAAAACCATAACAAACAGACAGACAGACAGACAGATACACACACAAACCAAATGAGAATTATAAAACAAACTGCCGGACAGCCAGGTAGGCAGGTAGTTTTGAGCAACAGTCAGTTATAATGTCGCATAATACTCGTACATCATCATGTCATTCACTCAATTATATGCAGAATACGTGATGGATGAATGAATGAATGGATGGATTTCGCCAGCCAGTCGAGTATCAATCAAATCCACTGGCGCAGTTTCAATTCGGAATTGATGGAATAAAACAAAATAAACTGGACAAATTCGACAATAATTATTGTGTGTTAAAATTATTTATTTTTTTTAATTTTTTTTTTTTTGTTTTATTGTAAATTAAGTCATTCGACAACAATAGGTAAACAATACACCAACAAAATATATGAGATTTTAAACAATTTACGACATTTTACGACATGACAAAACAACAACCACAAACAACAACAACATAATGACAATGACAATAACAATTTAAAAGATTTTATGTTCGTTCGTCAGACATATGGAATACAATATAAACAAAGAAGAAATTAAATGAATGAAAGAACGTGTGTGACAAACATGATTGAAAGTCTGCGGGTCTTCACTTCAAAAAGAGTCGCGTGGACTAGGCTGGCAGAAAGGCCAATTTCCTCGTCTCAAATGACGGCAAATTTAGGAGAACCTAAGCAGAGCAGAGGGGTTATTTTGGGACCCCAAATTCTTCTGGAGAGGGCAATGGTAGCGGCCAACGCGCTTTAAGCCTCAAACAGGACGGTATGCAAGAATTGGAAGTTTACACTTGCCACCACATACCAGCTGTATAGGGCCGTGCTGTAGCCAAACTTGCTACCGGTTGGTATGCCAATCCAGAATCCCTGCAGACGAATAGATACTCTGTTCCACTACATAGATACATACATACATAATTGGCCATTACAACCCTTCAGCCAGGATTACGGCCTGGCTTCTCACACCACTCATGTTGAGTGCCTTAATTTTTTATATTTGTTGGGGGGACCTACAGTTTAACGTCGAATCCGAACTACAGATTTTGAGAAACTTTTTCATGGCAGGTTTATTTACTCTCAGAGTTTTTACCAGAAATCTGCTGAGAGGAAGTCGCCGAAGTAATATTTTTTTCATCGTTTTGATGTCTGGCCTGGGGCGAACGCACTACCTTCTAGACTACGGCGGCTACCACTACAATTGAGTTATATTTTTTTATGAAGCACAGGACTTACCTAATGGCAGTAAGATGCAATTCAGTTAGCTCCTGGCCTTACCATAGACGTGTTCCAATGTCTACAGATGCTCGGGCAACTAAACTATACAACGGGTTCCCTTAATTGACTCTTGGTAAGGACACGCATACATCTACGGTATGTTTTGTAAACATAACACTTAGCGCGTTGAAGTGCTTGACTACAAAACCAAGCATACCAGGTTTTTATTCAACGAAAGGCAAACAATTTTCCACTGTGGTTGTTTTGACTTTTAAGATTTGAAAAGGCATCATAAGCACTCCATGATATTCATCCGCAATCAGTTTAATCCCTAATTTAGGATTTAAAAGTAGGATTCAACGATCAAATTTCCTTGTCATCACAATCAATACAACAACACAGTAAATTTTCTATTATTTATTTCTAGGCAACAATAATTGGCAAACCTGTTATTCTAGAACTTTCTAAAGTAGACCTGCTTGGGTGGAAACACTTGATTAAAGAAGCTGAAACAGAAAAGGAACTGAAATAGAACTAAGGAAATAATAACTGAATAAGTTCGTTAATGATTTGGCTAGCTCACAGCCCTATAATAATTTACAGAACTGGCTTCTTATCAATTTAATCTAACCTGGGCTCTTTAATCTTCAATGGGTATTTAATCCTCTTCCATTACCTTGCATAAGTAGCCGTTATGTGACTTGATATATATGCAGAAATATTTCACTTTCAAAAAAATTCCCCTTTGATTGTGATTCTTATAATGGAATGGAATTGTACATCATTTGTAAACGGAATTAGTCGTGATTCTTTAGTGTTTTTTTTTTTTCTTTATCTTCGTTATTTTCATGTTGTAAAATCAAATGATGGTGTTTAAACTCTTTTCGACGCATTTGGAATTTTAATTTCAATTTAATGAAAAAACAAAAAACTGACAAAAAGAATTCAAAACCACGCAAAAAGTACCAAATAATTCCATGGCGATGCACATTAAACGCTAAGGAATAAATAAACGCCATACCACTAAAAGCGATTAGCGATGAATTAGCATAATAGATCACCATTAAGAAGGTCAAATTATCTCATATAAGGGTTTTAACATTTTAAGTGCTTTTCGGAATCCGCTCTCCCGAAAAATAGTGCCTTCCTTATCCTCAAACCCAAAGCTACTGTTGAAATCGTTCGAGACAATGTGAGAACAGCAATAGTGGGGTGGAAGGCCAAACGATTTAAGATTTTAAGGAAAGGTCACAATCAGATCTCTTCCCAATCATATCGGTTCAGAAAAGTCTAGTAATATTGCACTTACCCTACTGCTAGCAATGAAGTAGAACTTCCCTTTAATGTACACAGTTTAACTGAAGCAATCGAAACAACTATGCTCTGCTCCATATCGTTTCATCTACAATCCCTATAACAGACAACATTCCTACATCCGAGAAATTTTACATTATTCGTAATTTTCGATAATCATTTATGAATGCCAAGCTGACGTTCGTGGTAGTCGCCGTTGCCTAGTAGGTAGTGTGTTCGCTTATTAAACGTAAAGCCCGAGTTCGAGCCCCAGGCCAGGGCAGATTTCTGGCAAAAAATCTGAGAGTAAATAAACCTGCCACGAAAAAGTTTCTCAAAATATCTGTCGTTCGGAGTCGACGTTAAACTGTAGGTCCCGCCACTCAAGTATAAAATTAAGGCACACAACATGAGTGGTGTTAGAAGCTAGTCCGTAATCCTGAGTGAAGGGTTGTAATGGCCAATTATGTATGTATGTATGTATATAAGCTGACGTTCGTGAAGCGATTAATCACAGCTTGATTGTTCACACGAATTAAGGAATTTTCACCGCCTGGGAAACACTGCAGCGGTCAGGTAGCTTATTCCTAGGTATAATTATTATGTATACCGTCTACCAGTCATCGACAGATTATCTGTAGAAAATTCAAGTCCTAGCTACCTCGGACCAGAAGTTCCTAGTTGAAATCCTAAAATCAAATCTTCTATTAAAAAAGTTGTAAGCAACCGAATGTCTATGACGTGACAATATTGCAGAATGTCTTGGTTGGGCAGGGATTTAACCGCTGTAGGCTTTACTGTCATCGGCTCAGCCCTCTGTTGCCATAGAAGGGGAGCCAATTGAGAGTCTATTGAAATGCATTGAAGTCTAGTAGGTATGTTGGCTTATTATACGACAGTCAGTGGTCCAAGCCCTGACTCAGACACTTCGACGACTTCCTTTCCGCAGTTTTATGGCAAAAACTCTGAGAGCAAAATAAAATTTCCGTGAATAATTTCTCAAATCTATCATTCGGAGTCGTCGTTTAAACTATAAGCTGCGCCACTGATGGATAAAATGAACATCAGACTGTAATCATGACAAAAGGGTTGTAATGATCAATCAAATACGCCTTACTTGGAATCGAACTGAGTACGCTGATAATCACAACAGCTAAAAACAGTAAAACAAGGTTAATTCCATCCCGGTGTTAAAGGGAAAGTCTGTAATGCCTTGCCAGATCTGAGAGAACTTTTACTAAGGCACTGCTGATTGCGATCAGGCGAATTGACTGACTGACCTTCCATATTCTAATTTAATTCGAACAATTTTCCTATACAATAGACACTTAATTTTATGTTATGTATAGAAGCATAGTGCTCATAGTACTATGGATACGAGTATTTACAAATCAAGTCTACATATTTGCAGTCATGTTATGTGCCTTTATGGAAGCGCACTTATCTTTTGGAGAGATTCCCTAGAAGTCTCTGACAGTCATTGTTATTCTGTTTGCAGTAGAACTTACAAATTTAAGATCATTTATCTGCTCTGTCTTTGTCAGGGTTAAAAAACTTATTTAACCAATGATTTGTAATGGATATTAAGAACAAACATTTTATTCAAATAACACAGACAGACAGACAGACATTATTTTTCTACGCTTATGAAAAACAAAGAAATTTCTTTTTATTGCCATTTTTAATAGATCGTTTGCACAAAAAGAAAAGAAAACAATTGTGTTTTTTCTCTTTCATTTGTTTTTATTTTGCATTCTCATTCGAATAATAAAAATCCTTAAGTTTAGCCTTTCAAGTCACGCTTCGTAAGCCTCCAAAATGCAAATACAAATTCTGATTTATTAGATGCTTACAAAAAATAAACAAACAAACAAACAAACAAAAAGAAAAAATAAAGTCAAGCGTGGAAAAAGAACCCAAAATGTCAGAAAAAGTACATGAGTCTACATGCAACAATTACACTGATATGCTACGAGGGATGTGCCTAAATGAGAAGAGTTAACAAAGAAAATAACATCAAAAAGAATAGGGACAACACTGTGTGTTAGACCCTTAAAGAAATTATGTAATGGATATAAGTACAGTTGAAGTCGCCGTGGTCTAGTAGGTAGTGTGTTGGCTTATTAGACGAAAGGCCCGAGTTCGAATTCCAGATCAGACGTAAAAATGAAAATATGAAAATATTTCTTCGGCGACTTCCTCTCAGCAGATTTCTGGCAAAAACTCTGAGAGTAAAAATTGCCATGTAAAGCTTCTCAAAAAAAAATCTGTCGTTCGGAGTCGACTTTAAACTGTAGGTCCCGCCACTCATGTATGAAATTAACGCACACAACACGAGTGGTGTGAGAAGCTAGGACGTTGTACAATGGGTCAATTAGACCTCCGGGTACTGTACTTGTCACACTTGACAAGTACACGTCCTCTAACCTAACCTAACCTAAGTACAGATTCATCAACCGCAATTAAAATATGATTGCGGCAATTAAAAAAGTTGATAAGATTTCCATAAGATTTCAATGAAAGTGAAATTAATTGTTGCAAAACGTTTAAAATGTAAATTAATAATAATTTAAACTATCTAATCTATTAAAGTACTGTTGTTAGACAATGTTTCTTAAATGGAAAATTTGAAATATTAACAACACAATCGATTGAAATTAACACATTCAATTAATTAAATAATTAATCAAATTTAAATAAAACATTAATTGAAATTTAATGAAACATTCTGTACACTGCATAATTAAACTGATTGATTTCAAAATTTATTATTTTGCATTATCAAAATGGTAATGAATATGAATAAATGCAAATTATACGTTAACAACATAGGTGGAGCAGAACTAAAAGAAATTGATTATTATTGTGCAGATCAATTAGATTAAATAATAAATATTTTCATTATAATTATAGTTGTTGTTATTGCTTGAAATAATTTAGCATGTATTAGCATTAACTACTTGCGGTATAATTATACACCGCATTATAATTACTTGGTACATTAAAATAAAATTTAGAAGCCGTGTATTATTTATTACATTTTATTTAAATATTATATTGTATTGTATTACAATGGGCTAATGCAACAGATCAAATCGATAAACTATCGAAATGACAAAAGTGGTCACACCATCCATAAATCACTTGAGATGAGGACAAAGAAATGGTAAAGGAAAGCGCATGTACTCAGTACATACATACATAATCGGCCATTACAACCCTTCAGTCCAGATTACGGCCTAGCTTCTCACACCACTCATGTTGTGTGCCTTAATTTTATACTTCAGCGCCGGGACCTACAGTTTAACGTCGACTCCGAACGATAGATTTTCGAGGAACTTTTTCATGGCATGTTTATTTACTCTCAGACTTTTTGCCAGAAATCTGATGAGAGGAAGTCGCCGAAGAAATATTTTTTTTTTCATATTTCGATTTTTGATGTCTGGCCTGGGGCTCGAACCCGGGCTTTATGTCTAATAAGCGAACACACTACCTACTAGACTACGGCGACTTCAGTACAACGCAAATAAATAGGGCTGAAGTATAGAGTGGCATTAAGAGCAAATTGCTCTCAGACGTTGTCATAGGCCTATCAATCAAGAAAGAATTTGCTTTACAAGAAAGACAGGTTAGACTAGATTGGGTGAACTCAAACTGCGGCTTCGTAGCATACAGTAGATTGGATTACAAATTCATACAGTCAATATACATACATACACAGAATTAAACCCTATTGGTGACTTACAACAATAGGAGACTAGTTGTTGTTGTTGTTATAACAGTTCTGCTGTTGTCTCCGGAAGCTTATCCCCGTATATAAGAAATAACATTATTGGTTTTGGTTTTGTGTATGTGGTTGTATGCCTGTGTTATTCGGTAGAGATGGAATGGGTTAGAGGTGAAAATTATTTGTTGCTAATTATGTGTGTATGCTGTCTAACGTAATGTGGTTGGTAGTCCTAGGAAGTCCCTGGTGTCGTTGGGTTCAGCCACAGGTCTATGGGTCGCAGGGCTGTCGGCTTTGCTGGACAGCTAAAGATGTGCACCGTTTCGTATGGTGCCTGATTGCATGAAGGGCAGCTATCCGAGGTTCCCGGGATGATCCTTGCCCTATAGCTATTCAGGATGTTCAACCATCCTGATCTTAGCTGGGCCAGAATGGTTCTGGTAACCCTTGGCAGCTGCCTTTCAGTATCGGCTATTGGTAGAGGATGCCGATTGATGACCCTATTGTGACTGAGTTCGTCTCTGGCTGTTGTGACTGTCGTCTGATGTAGACAATTTTGTGCCACCATCACAGACTGTAGGTCAACTATTGAGGGTATGATGTGGGATAGAGATTAGTAGCCGCCTTTGATATACAATATGATTCCAATATATATTTGACTGTATGGGATAGCGTGAGAACTACTCCGTTGATACTAGGACCAGCGAAATGAGGGATTTCTTATTTCCGCGTAAAAATTTGTTTACTACATTTTAAATTTCCTTAGTTCCGTTGCATGTATTCTGTCTGAATATTTTATAACGACAGTACTTATAAAGGGTGTTTTTAATAGAGGTAAAGAACTTTAAGTTGGCATTACTTTTCAAGATGGCGACCGATTTAACAGCTGTCAAGTGATTTATTCTCAGTTTGGTTTGGCAATTCATCATGAATAGACTCTCGCCTGAACAACGCTTGCAAATAGTGCAATTTTATAATAATGGTTCTATGCGGAAAACGTATCGCGAACTACGTCCATTTTATCGTCTACAAAATCGTCCATCAGAGCAGTTAATTCGATTAACCATGGAACGTTTTCGCACCACGTTTACTCTTATTGATAACTCGCATCCCCAGAGACGCTGTACGGTGCGAACAGAAGAAGCTATTGCTGCTGTAGAGCGTAGCATTGAGGAAGACCCGAATGAGTCCATCCGCCATCGAGCACAGGAATTGGACCTGTGTGCATCCACTTTATGGAAGATTTTGCGGAAGGATCTTGGTTTGCGTGCTTACAAAATCCAACTCGTGCAAGAATTGAAACCAAACGATCATCAAGTAAGGCGTAGATTCGTCGAATGGGCCCAAAACGAGATTACCGTTGTTCCCGATTTTCATAAGCGAATTTTGTTTAGCGATGAAGCGCACTTCTGGTTGAATGGCTACCGCATTTGGAGTGAAGGTAATCCTCAAGTGTATGTGGAAACACCGTTACATCCAGAAAAACTGACTGTTTGGTGCGCTTTATGGGCTGGTGGAATCATTGGTCGGTACTTTTTCAAAAACGATGGTGGCCAGAACGTTACAGTCAATGGTGATCGGTATAGAGCCATGATTACTAACTTTTTCATTCCTAAATTGAATAACCATGATGTCCAGGAGATGTGGTTTCAACAAGACGGCGCAACATGTCACACAGCTCGTGCCACAATAGATTTATTGAAAGACACGTTTGGTGACCGCCTAACTTCACGTTTTGGACCTGTGGATTGGCCTCCAAGATCTTGTGATTTAACACCGCTAGACTACTTTCTGTGGGGCTATGTAAAGTCATTGGTCTATGCGGTAAAGCCACAAACGCTTGACTATTTGGAAGACAACATTCGCCGTGTTATTGCCGATATACGGCCACAAATGTTGGAAAAAGTCATCGAAAATTGGACGTCCAGATTGGACTACATCCGCGCCAGCCGTGGTGGTCATATGCCAGAAATCATATTTAAAATGTAATGCCACAAGATTATCTTTCGGATAAATAAAATTCATGTCAATCGAATAATCCATCGTTGTTTTATTGCAACTTAAAGTTCTATACCTCTATAAAAACACCCTTTACCTTAGACCTGAGTTAGCTGATATGGGAAAAAACTTTAACTAACACTGTCTAGTGTGTAAAACGTTAGCGATTAATTGCTACTTCTAGTCAATAGTTGGCATCTATTTAATTAATAAATTGCATAGTTTAAATAATTAAACAAAAGCTCAAAACTTCTATTTATTTATTTACAGAAGGTCAATGCAAACATTTAAAAATTTTAAAAATTTTTTTCTTTTTTTTAATAATTTTCTAAACGCAAATTAAATATTGAATCTGTTTTTTTTTTCTTTTCTTTTCATACACTCGTCGACGCGTCGTAAAAACCTTTTACTTTTAATTAAAAATAATAAAAAAAACTAAATTATTTACGTTTATTTTAGACAAAATTTAGAAATTGTTGCGCTTTTTTTTGCACTTTTTTATTACAAAATTTAATTAAATAATTAAAAATGCTATTAGAGATTTAGAGAAATAGAATAGAGAGACAAAGAGAGAAACAGAATGGATGACGGCAACAAATAAAATAAATAAAAATAATTTAATTGAATAAAAATTAATTGAGAATAAAAGCGAAAATATTTAATTTTAATGAACCAACCCTACCACACTGCACTCGCTCATAAACAAATAAACAATTTTTATAATTATTATCATCAGTAGAGATTTTAGTTAAATATTTAATTAAAGAAAAAAAGAGAATAATAAATAAAATAATAAAAATAAATAAACAAAAATTAATTGCACAATACAAACAAACTGTAAATAAAATTAAAAGGTTATTTTGTTTTTGGTCATTTGAGACTTTAACAATTGATTTAAGAATTAATTTAAAAAAAAATTCGTGAACTTTCTAAAATTTTGGTTTTTAATTTTAAATGCATTTCTAGATGTCTTTCCTGATAAAAAAAATTAAGCGAAATAAATCAAATAAATTATTTGTTTCATACATACATATGCTTTAATCACTCAAATTAAAATTTAATACAATTAAGGCATTAATTAAGTGCAATTTATCAGACAAAATCTCAATCAATAAATTAACTGAGTCAACTTACTATGTACTGCAATTCGCACTTGTGATACAGCATGAGTCAATGCTCCAGAACAGCATTAGAGCTTTGCATTAAAACTGACTTTCAGCCTGATTTGAAAGTCCGATATCTAATGGCGGTAGTTGGACTATCGTGAAAGGATGTGAGCCAAATAAAAGAAGTGTATGTCGAGCGAAAAGCAGAGATACATACATACATACATAATTGGCCATTACATCCCTTCAGTCAGGATTACGGCCTAGCTTCTCACACCACTCATGTTGTGTGCCTTAATTTTATACGTGAGTGGCGTGACCTACAGTTTAACGTCGACTCCTAACGACAGATTTTTGAGAAACTTTTTCATGGCAGATTTTATTTACTCCCAGAGTTTTTGCCAGAAATCTGCTGAGAGGAAGTCGCCGAAGAAATATTTTTTTTTCATATTTCGTTTTGATGTCTGGCCTGGGGCTCGAACCCGGGCTTTACGTCTAATAAGAGAAAACACTACCTACTAGACTACGGCGGCTACAGAGATAGTCAAATAAAATAAAGTGGACAAAACTCTCTTACTCTTAATCAGACCAAAAAACTCTACAATAGCTATTTGCAGATAGGCGAAGTGTTATCGCATCTCTACTGATTACGCAATGGTAGGTAAATTGCACGAGCTGACTCTACTAACCAATTTAAGGTCAATAAATACCGCTACTTAAAAGGCAGCTTAACGGAGGAAAGGCCTGTACTTATTATGGTATATTGCGTATGCGAATTAATAATATTCGATAAGAATTTGTCTGCTCTATGAAGTTCATTAGCAACATAATCTCCCAACCTGCTGCTGTGACCAGAAACCCATCAAGACCCAAAGGTTGAGCCCGAAATAAGAGATGTAAATACATATGTATTTTTAATGTGATGACCTTTGGGGTAAGGTGAAGAATTTCAATGGGTTGGTAAATAAAATTAAATTTCACCACAATTATCATTACTTAAACATAAACAGTATGACCGACATGTATGTACTACAAAGTTACACCGTATTATCAGCAGTGAACTGTGCGGTTTGTGCGTGGAATAACTAAATTTCACCATTGATTAGCGAAGCCATTTGATTAAAACTGCAACACAAACCCAATTATTAATTATAGGGAATATCCATCCTCTATGATGTATTTATTTATCACAAACAATATTTTGAGGAGTATTGGGGTTACAAATTTCTTAACCGAGGAAAAAACTTTAATTAATTTTAACGGTATATAAATCAAGTCTGGAGGATATCTCTGTGTGGTAAATAATATTCAATACATGCAATTATTTCTAAGACTAAGAATACAAGGGTTTGTGGCTGAAATAAAAATTAATTCTTACCTCAAAAAAGAGAGGTGAATATTATCTCAACACAATTTTCAACACTTTGTGGATTCTTAAAAAGCTGTCAAAAATATACACGCACTGAACATATCCCTTCAAACAAATATTGATTTGTGTAACATAAAGTGAAAAAACAATAAGGAAAAAAGGAAATACTGTTGAAAAAGTGAAAAATTTAAGAAAATCTCCCCAAAAAATTCCATAAAATTATCTTAAATAGCAAAAAACGTAAAGTGCAATACAATTAATAAAACCTTTAAATAAAATACAATCCAATTAGTAAATAAAATGGATGTTATAAATAAATTCTATTCGACGGTACACACAACAGTCTCTCAGCTGTCAGGAGTTTTGCCAGGCAACAATGTAACCCGTGAATATGAAGTGCTGGAGCAAACCTGTACTGCCGGAGTGGGTTTGCTGTGGAAGGTGTATAACGGTTATAAGAAATCCACCAAACAAGAGGTTTCAGTATTTGTTTTTGAGAAGAAGGTCTTGGATCGCTGGTCTAAAGAAGATCGAGAGGCTATATTGGAAACAATGCGTCGAGGTGTACAACAATTGACGAAAATACGTCATCCACATGTATTGACGGTACAACATCCTCTGGAAGAAAGTCGTGACTCATTGGCTTTTGCCACAGAACCGGTTTTTGCTTCCCTGGCCAATGTGATAGGTGATCAGGTGAGGGCTGAAAAGAAATTGTACGATGTGGAAATACGTCACGGCTTATTACAACTGTTCGATGGTTTACAATTCCTGCACAATGATGCCAAAATAGTGCATCGCAATATTTGTGCCGAAACCATTGTTATCAATAAGAATCGTTCTTGGAAATTGTTTGGCTTTGATTTCTGTGTCGCCAACCAGCCACAACCGGATGGTAAGCCATATTGGCCTTGCAAAGAATACTCCACATCCATGCATATGTTAGCCCAACCGGCCTTGGAATATTGTGCTCCCGAAATAGCCTTAAATAATATCAATTCCACTGATAGTGATCTCTTTGCTTTGGGTGTGCTCATATTCACAATTTATGCTGGTAAACCCATGAAAATGTTTGGCAACGATTATAGTGCATTTAGACGTTATGCCAACGAACTGAATCAACGCAAATATCCGCCCATGAATGTTGTACCCAGTGAATTGACCGAGACTCTAAAGGCTTTATTGCATCCCAGTCCCCATCTGAGGCCAAAGTTGCACGAATTGAAAGAGGTAAACTGTGACTAATGACATGCTATTTTTGTTTTTATGCTACTTAGAATGTTTTGAGGTTTATTATTGCATGAGATTTTGTTAGTTTGCTAAGAATTAATTCTAAATTTAGCCATCTTGATTTGTAATTTGTCATCAAAAATTTATTTTACTTTTGAGACTTCAAGGGTCAGCTTCAATGACTTCCTGAACTGGAAAAAGTTGAAATTCATTGTCTTTCAACTCTACTAACTTTCCATACAATTTTTTTCGCTGTGATTATAGAATTAGATTATAGATTAGGACATAATTTTACGACTTCCATTAACTCACATATTTTTCCCTTTTCCAGGTCACATATTTCCATGATGTTGGCGTTAAAACTCTCAGCTATTTGGACTCTCTCTACCAATGGGATAATTTACAAAAATCGAAATTTTACAAGGGTCTACCACAGATCATACCCACACTACCGCATCGTGTTAATCTCCATTCGATTTTACCGTATTTAGTTAAGGAATTTGTCAATTCACCAATGATACCATTTGTTTTACCCAATGTTTTGCTCATTGCCGAAATGAGTAGCCAAAAAGAATACTGTGACCATATCCTACCCCACCTTAAACCGATCTTTAAACTCACCGATCCCATACAAATTCTATTGATTTTTATGCAAAAAATGGATCTACTACTTAAGCTAACACCAGCCGAAGAGGTTAAATTACATGTATTGCCTCTATTGTATAGATCGCTGGAATGTGATATGCCGCAAATACAAGAATTATGCTTAAATGTATTACCAACGTTTTCCACGCTCATCGATTATAATGCCATGAAGAATGCGGTGATACCAAGAATTAAGAAATTATGTTTGTGCAGCTCAAATGTATCAGTTAAAGTGAATTGTTTAATATCGATAGGTAAACTATTGGAGAATTTGGATAAATGGTTGGTATTGGATGAGATATTGCCCTTCCTGCAGCAAATACAAAGTCGTGAACCGGCCATAGTTATGGCCATTATCGGCATTTATAAAATAGCCATGACTAATACTAAACTAGGGATAACCAAAGATGTGATGGCCCACAAATGTATACCGTTTCTGATACCCTTAAGCGTGGAGAATGGTTTAACAATTGCTCAATTTAATACTATTGTAGCTTTGATTAAGGAAATGTTCTCACGGGTGGAAAAAGAGCAGCGCGAGAAACTCGAACAACTGTCCACTATACAAAGGGATAACAAGTAAGTTGGCTTTGAAAAGAAAAGTGGAAAACGTAAACATTTATATTTTGCTTGCTTTTTTAGACCTAAAGATGCTTCAGAAATTCTTGCTAGTGAATTAGAGAAGTCCTCCATGAAAGGTGGCAGTAGTGCTGGCAATAATGATGACATGTTTTCTGGATTCTCTATTAGTCAATCATCAAATAATAAATCTCAAACAACGGTTGCTTCCTCTAATGCTATGCAACTAAATAAACCTAAGGAACAATTAAAGTAAGTAAACAAAGCACATTGATGTCTCGTGTTACTTTTGAATGAATCAGTTTTCATTACGAATTGTAATACCAGCGAATAAAGAACAGGCAAAATTTCTTTTTTTGTTTGAAATTTTTATGAATTTTGTTTTTTATTTTCCTTTTAGAATTGCCCACAATTCCACAGCAAAACCGGATATTCTATCATCTCTTATGACAACAAATCTCTCAAGTATTAACCAAACCAATAATATAACGAAACCGGTTAATAGTTTACACAATCCTTACAATTCCACTATGAATGATAATGGTGGCATCAACAATTGGCAACAAACAACAACAGCTAATACAACTAACAACAGCTGGCATAGTGCCAATCCATTAGTAATGAATCATCAATTGCCACCACCTACAACAGCAACAACGAACAATACGTCTGCGTTAACAAGTCCCAATAATAATTTCTCTTCACTCGATGATTTGGATCCTTTTGGTAATGCAAAGCAAAAACAACAAAACAACTCTCATGCAATACAAGCAAATACATATACTTTACAAAAACCCACTGTAGACTACATTTATCCGGTGGGCTATCAACAAATGAAAACCAATGCCAATACCCCCCTAATGGGTACCAATAATACCATGAATTTGAATTCTCTGATGAACTCAAATTCTAGTATGACACCTCTAATGCCGCAAACGACATCAACGAATGCTCAACAATCTCATGATGGCAATAATCTGAATACCTTAAGTCAACAGGACATTTTAAGTTTTTTAAATTAAAAAGTTTAAACAATTTTAAACAACTAGACGGACATAAATGGTTGGTTCAATAAACAACATTCTTGTGATTTATCTCTTATTATATACAAACAAACAAACAAAGAAACATTAAAACTAAAACAAAACAAATTGTGTCAAAAGTAACATTCCCTAAAATACTTTTTACTTATCTTATCCTAAAACATATATACTATTTATTTATTATATATGTGTGTGTGATTGTTTTTATGTTAATTTTTTATATTGTGTATGAAGTAAGATGCTGCTGTAAGATGGTGAAACTTTTAACTCATTTTTACTATTTTAATGAGTAATAATGAAGAAAATCTGAGATTTGTTTATACATAACTCATAAGTAATTTGAAAATGTTTCATTTTTTCATTATTCTTTCATTAGTAATCAAAAAGAAGAAAGCCTAATACCTGTATCTGATCTATTTTAAAACTTAATTTATTAAGAAGTATACAAACAATACTGGTCTATATGTTTGTAGATATATCAACAATATCTTTAAACATAAACTAAGATCCTAAACTATATCGTAAATTCTAATATTTATATAGAAAGATATCATTATTGTATTATGATTAAAAAAAAAACGAAAAATTTTATTAAAAAAAAAACTACAATATTTTTAATTTTTTGTTTTGTAGTGTAGTTAAAATCAATTAACAAATTGTATATTTTAATCGAAAAGAAAATAAATATTTAATGAAAAATTAAAAAAAATCAATCGAATTGACAACAATTAACAAACTTCTGTACTTCGTGGAAATATTTCACAGTTTTTCATCATTAAATCTCTTCAGATTTCATGAAAAAGAACCCATTTTATATAACACATGATGCAACATATTCATATAATTGAAATTTAAATCAAATGTTTTAGGTGAGTTAAAAAATCTTTCCCGCATATACCTTATAATGCCTTTAACAACGGATGGATGAATTACAAAGACTGCAGAGTGAACTTTATCAATCGAAAAATATATACCGACCTATCCATTCAATAAAATGCAATTTAGAAATTCGAACACCAATTTTCCAGGCGAAAATATGCCTGCCATTGAAATAATTGTAAACAAATTTTGTTATTCGAATAGTCAATCGACATCGATCACCTTCCAAATGATCAGCAATTGCCTTAATCTTTTCGACGTGTTAGAGAACTTTAACAGTGTCGCAATGATTTGGGTTATCTAATGTGATGCCTATGAGGACAATAATATGCAAAAAGCCACAAGAACAAAATATTCAGGGACTGGGAGCGAGTAAATATGCTGCTGGCCTTTATCAAACTAAACAGTTTCCAACAACAATTTGTTCATAAATTACTTGATAGCTACATATTTCAAGGAACTACTAAGGCAAACAAAAATTCCACTTACCTACATCAAATCGAAGTAGGGATGGCTCGCTCCATTGTTGATACAGAATGTTATTAGAGTATGATTATTGACGTAAGGGTCATGAGTTCGCCATTACAATCAATGTTGTTTTAATGTTAAAAATCAAATTCTGAGAAATATTGATATGCACTATGAAGATTAAGGAGGAGACGATATTGTTGCTTTGTTAGGATTAAATTCGCATAAAATAACAGCTTCCACTAAGCTCTCTAAATGATGTTAAAAGACCTTAAATAAAGAGAAATGTTAAAAAGTTAGTACATATAAGAAAACAATCGTAAAAAAATTTAAATATTAATTAAAATACAGAACTTAGGACAGTTCAACAGTGAACACTCAAAAAAAAATGTTTAAATTTTTGCAAAGAAAATAGCATACATATCTACATATGTATTCGACAGCTAGCAGGATAATAATAAATTGCCTTTTCTTTTGTTTACCTCATATTTATTTAAATATGTGCACAAATAGTTCCATATGAAATTCAGGAGTTAGTTTAGAAGACTCTGTATAATTACTCTTCGCTCTGGACAAATTTCATTTGTGGTATCATCCAGTACGATGGATGGTCTCCATTAAGTCTATTGTCCTGGCAAACTTCATGATGCGGCTCGATATTAACAATACCAATTCTCTGCCTAGTATCTGATACGCACCCAGGTGTTTCCTTCTGATTCCAAAAATGTGTTCCTAAGATTTATTCTCACCGTAATAGAATATATGTACATACATGTTAGGCTTGAGACAAACCCGATTTTAAATAAATGTACTCTCACAGTGCCCTTGTGAAAACACCAGTCATCAATGCCAGTATATTTCCGAATAGTCTGTATCAAATAACCTCCTATTGTTGTTTCACCGATTATCACTGTGAGGATGTGATAGTTTCCGTCTACTTCAACAGAAAATTATCTATTCATCACGCAGATTGTATTCCTTTTTCAATTTAAAGTCTTCGCTGTATGTATTATGATTGTTACTCTAATTAATTAATTAATTAACAAATTGTTATCCGAATAAAACTCGAATTTTTATTTATTGTTTGTATTTCTTTATTTCAGTGTTATTTATTGCCTTCGTTTGCATTAAGTTTTTTTATTCTTTTTAATTAATTTTTTTTTTCTTTTCTTTTTCAGTTTATTTAAAGAATTTCTTCATTTCATTTCTCATTTAGGTATGTTATATTATTTAATTTAGTTTAGTTTTTAATTTAAAAGAAATTATTTGTTTGCTAATCTAAAAAAAAAAAATTTGATCACTATATAAAAACTTGATTGCCAGTTTGACTAGCGAATCGTGCAATGCTTTTTTAAATTTAAAACAATTTAAAAAGGCATTTTTTATGTATTTATTTATTTGTTGCTTCCTTGTATTGTATGTGTTACTGTTGTTGTTGTTGTTGTGTGTTCTTAAAATTTGTTTTTCTTTTCCTAATTTTATCCTAATAAATATACTTTTGGGTACTATTTTCCTTCTGTTACTATTAAAGCTTAATTAATTGTATACAATTTTACTTAAAACATATGACATTATCATCGTATTATTTAACTAAACTACAACCTAAAATACAAAATGGCTTAATTATCTAATAGCACGAAACAAAACAGAAAAAAAAACAAAAACATTTAAGGAAGAGTTTGTCTTTTTTTTATTTTTTTTTTTAATTAAAATTAAATTTAAAAAAAAATGTATTGTATTCTATTATTGTATATGGAAATTAATTTCTATTTACAAGAAAGCTCAGACTAGAGTCAGCTGTTGTTGCTGTTGTGTTGGATATTTTAAGCATATAAAACTGTTTACAAAACTCTCTTTTATTTGTTTGTTTTTGTTTTTATTTTTGTGGTTTTATAATAATAATAGTTAATAATTATAAATAAAAAGAATACTTAAGAGGTATATTTAATACAATTTGAATAGTTTTACTTGGTTTCACAGGACTATTAAAGTATTTTACGCTTAAATGAAACAACAAAATTGTTCTTAAAGTTATCAGATCTGTTTCAAAAAAATTTGTTTAATTTCCTACTTAAAGAATATGGATACGTTATTAGCTTCCTATGAAAACCTTAATTAACTACAAGACTATGCAACACAATATTAAGTACGATAACCATTATTTTCTTTTTTATTTTTGTACTTTTGTAAATTAAATTTTAAATTAACTTTAATTTAAATTAATACAAAACTTTAATTAAAATTTAATTAACTTAATTTTTTTTTTTATTTAAAACAACTTCGACAGTGATTTAAGTATTTTAACAACTACTCCAGGATTTCCCCCTATTCTAAATATCTCTCTGACAGATTTTTCTCTCTTTATTCTAAACAAACTTTAAAAATTCCAAACTTTTTTGCTAAAGTGACGAAGCGGTATTGGGCATCTGCTACATCTTCTGGTATATAATTCTAATCAAAAACGATAACTGAAATAGGATAATTAAATTTTCTGATAAAAGTAAAACTGGTGGATTTAATTGCGGTTAAAAGCTATCAACAATTTCTCCAAAAGCGGTCAGTTTGATAATTTGAAAAGGAGTTGGCATCTAACAAAATAAACTCAAGCAACACAGTTTGACTGTGACTTAATCCGTTAGACTCTTTCTCCCACTCCCTACCCGTTAGCCTCTTTATCTCACTCTCTTGTACTGTTCACTTTGCTCGTGCTCTCTTCTCCCCACAATTTCTATCCGAAAACTTTTGCATCACTGACATCCGAAGAAGCTTGTACTACTGAGCTCGCAACACTCTTGTACCACTTTTGTCGAAAACTCTCGTACCGCTGCCATCAAGGCTTCTTCTGGAGACTCTTGTATCCGCTTACTTCCAAAGATTTATGCACATCAGTTTTCCTAAGATCTTTGTTAAAAAATTTAAAGAACTTTTCGTTGTCTCTTCTACATTCTTGACTATCTTCTAAATACTCTGGGATTGCTGCTCTTTTTTGGAAGACAGACTCTTGAACCCCATTAGTTAAATGTATAGGAAACGAAATGCAAATATAAATTTTATACATGTTAACATAAAGGAAAATACAAAAGCCATTGTAGAGAGCAGGTTGTATGTACAACGAAACAGTGCGTCGTGTCTTGTGGAACCAGTAGCTCACAAAAATCTTTTCATGTCAAAAAAGAATAAATAAAGTCTGTTTAAATTGGACCAGGGCTATACAACAACGACAATTATACACAGTGAAGACATAATATTAGGAAAGGAGGAGTAGTTTTATTTGGTCGAAAACTATTAAATTCAAATAAGTATGTATATATCGATGGCTCAATATAGAAAGGGCGTATATATAATTTTGTAGTCAATTTATATACTAAAAATAAGTGAGGATAGAAATTTTTTGTTTTAAATTCCCTTCAGTTTTATAAAGTTTCCCTTCTGCCATTGTAAAGCAACAGACAATACAGAAACCGCCTTTTCTATATACATTCAAGCCATTGAAGACGTGCAATATTTCCTTAATTATAAAAGAAATGTTTTCAAATTACAATAAAATAAATAAATATAGGAAAATAATAAATTTAACAAAATCGAAATTTTCCAACTACAATTAAAAAAACATTAACAGTTACCGTACGTTGTAAATAAAAACATAATTAAAGAGAATTAAATAAAATTAAAAAAAAAATGTTGCACAGTGTAATTAGAAAGAAATACTAAAGAATTATCATTCATCATGTCACTATACTTACTAACTTCATGACATGTTATTTATGTCTGTACTAGTATGTGAGTAAATAAACTATGAATACGTCTGCCCTTTTCCGTGTAAACTAGTGAATTCAGACCATCCGTATTGAAGCGCATGGCTCCGGAACGCAATAGAGCCACACGATTTTCATTTTTCTTTTCAGGTTTATGGCGTAGCATAGTGTATTCATTTAAATGCGGTGCAAAACGGCAAATGTTTATATGGCGTGACTTTAAACGTTCAAAGAGATCATCATCTTCGCCACCCCAACCCTCGTACATGTTCGACATGCCATTAATGGTGCGAAACTGTTGTGTACGTATAGATACAACACCACCAAATAGTCCACGATAGGGTAAATGAAAACGCCACATATCCAAGGCTGCACACATATGACGCGGCAAATCAGTGCAGGCATACAAACTTCCCAAATTAAGAGGAAACAAATCAACATCATGCAATACTAAGCAGGGAAATTCATGTTCGGCCGCTATAATTGAGCCAATGTTAAATAGTTTAGCCCGATTAAAGGGTTTCTGGTCGTATTGCTCTATCAGAAATATTCTATAGTGTATGTTCTGATGTCTCAGGTAATTGTGCATATAAATTAAGAACTTATGCAACTGCTCCTCACGTTGCCTATAAGGCACTATTATAGCTGTGCTAAACTTGGCTCTACAATGTTCCGGATAGTATTCGCCGCCTGATAATATCTCCTCGGCATTCAGCAGCTCTTCCCTGTAGTGTGGCGTAAACATGTACGTGTTCTCTTTCAGTATCTCCTCATACTGGCACTCTTCCAGATGCTGTTGTGATATATTTGTGGTTACTTGAGGTACTAGGGCGTCTGGTATCTCGTCCACAGCCAGGTACTCATAATGCGAGGCAAAACGATGTGGTAATACGGCATAGATTAATAATATTGTGCAGGTTATTTTGGCCACTAATTCAGCAAGATGATGTTTCCTTTGGAATATTTTTATGTTCATTTTTCTAAACACTATTTTTTTTTTCTTTTGTTTTTTTTTTTTGTATTTTGTGTGGTTAAAAGTTAATTTATTTATTTGTTTATTTATTTATTGTTGTTGTTGTTGTTTGGTTATGTTGTCGTTGTTATAAATTATGGATTTTTTTTCCTTTATAGGCTTATTTAGACTACAAATTTACAAAAAAAAAACAAAGTAACTTCAGTTATGCATTTCCTTCCTTGTTTCCATTTCCAAATTATGTAGATTGATTGATTATATACTACAAGAATACTCTCTACTATGAGAGTATTATTGTTGGTGCTGCTACTTCCTTTATTGTTTTTGTTTTTTTTCTTTTTTATTTGTTGTTTTTTGGTGTGTTTTAAATCCAATTGTTTTTGGCTATTCTCACTATTCTGTTCGTGTTATAAATGTGGCCTTTAGAAGTAGTGCATGGGCCTCCAAAAAAAAAAGACGAAATCAAAACAATTCCGAGGGGTAGAACGTCATAATGCAGCAAATCAAACAGCTGACGGGGTTTGACATACGTTGGCACAGTGTTGTATTCACCGTTGTTTGAAAGAACAGTCTAAATCCATTTGTAAACAAAATGTTTGTGGTCAAAGGTTAATCGTGATCAGATTACTAAGCTTTAATACTAAAATTTGGAACAATCTTGCGTATCCAAGCAAAAGCGACTTTGGTCTTCCTAATTATGTGAAGTAAGAACGCGTGCCCCCCTTTGTGGTAATTTGACACCAATAGTAGATGAAATTTATCACACCAGATCGAAAGTGGCATTCGCTAAATTGCACTCCCGAGAAGCTAACGCATATCCAGAGCCACAGCCGGCTTTTTTTTTATGGAAGTGATATTTGTTTAACACCGATCACAATCACATAAACACTAAAAGAATGCCTAAGGGTCTTATGCAGAATAGTCTGGCACAAAACCGTCAGAAACATTGATCTCTGAAACTGAAATCACGTGAAAGCCCCATGGTATTATAGGAATTGCGTTAATTTCTCAAGGCTCCAAAACAAGTCTTGTTAGTCAGATGTTATTTCAGAACTATTCCTGAAACAGTGTTCTTCGACACTTGCTTGTTCAGTAGCTAATCTTGTCAGTGCCTTATATCGTAACGGTGTTTTTCCATCATGCTGGAAGCTTGCTAATGTAATATGAATCTCCAAAACGGTAAGGCCAACAGCCCTAAAATCTATCGACCAATAGGAATATGTTGCACATTTTCCAAGATATTGGAAAATATGATAAACAACCAGCTTGTGCAATATATCCCAGTCAACGACAGGCAGTATGGTTTCCGTATGATCCGTTCTTACAGGTGACCTATTGGCGTCGCTCTCAGAAAGTTGTAACGAAGCAGTCTATCCAACGATTTGTTAAGAGCAAGGTTGCGACTCCAGACATTTCCATCGCATTTGAATGTAGCGCCGGGTACTTTCATTGAAACTTGTTACTTTTGGTGTGGGCAGCCATTGCATCTGATTTGTATCAAGTTATCTCAGGGCTCACACTATACGAGTCTTTCAGATGAGTTCAGACTAAATTTAGAGGCACCGCGCTACTAGTCTTTCTCTGTTTTATTCCTACTTCAATGGAATATGCTGGAGTGAAATAATTAAACTTGTTTTCGAAATTCTTTCTCCGTCTCTTTTTCCCTGCTTCTACAAAATGTACAGGACCATCATTTGAGTGTGGATCGTGTTAAATAATAAATAAATAATGCGCCAGGGCAGCGCGTCCTTAGATGGGCGGGCCCAAAAATAACAAAAGCTGACACTTTAGAATTATTTTAACAGTTGATTTTCAAAGTGCATATCTTTAAAATTAACGGTCACTGATAAAAGTCGAATTAAATGTGCAATTATATTAACAAAGAAAAAAACGGAAAATTGTAAAAATTAAGAACAATTTAACTATATATACGAGATATAATAGATATTTTACACTAGATAAGATAAAAGAATAAAAATAACAGGCGATAAGAAGGAAAAATAAAGTTAAAAAAAAATAAATAAAAAATTAAACAAATAAATAATGAATTATTAACTGACTTTAACTTATAATAAACAGCAATGCTAAACTAACTAACTAAGTAGCAGCAGTAACACACACACTCATTCACACACACACTCATTGATTATTTAAAAAAATAAATTTTATTTGCATTTCAGTTATAAAATAGCCGTTTAATACGATGGTAGTGCTAAAACCTTAATAAATTATTATTTAAAAAGGGAAAATTATTTAAACAAACATTGGTAGACATCAGATGAAAGTCTAATTAAACATGAAAAATATAACAAAAGTATGCCTAACATTGATATGGTGGTGGTCCATTATCAAAGCTGAAGAGCTATGTAAGCCAAAGTAAATATAAAAAAAAAAATTTAAAAAAAATAATACATGCAAAGCGTTGTTCACACAAAATCCGGCTGCACAAAGGCTTTAGTATTTCCTATATACAAATCGACACTCATTTATACAGACAAGGAATAATTTATGTTGGTTTCCGTAAAAAAATTCAAAAAAAAATTAAGGCATCAGCTAATGCATCCAGTTCCTCTATAAAGGGTTGGTTCGAGTTTTAGTGTTTAAACTATACGTACAATTTTCAATTAAGTATGCAGGAATCTTAAATGGGTAATAGCATGGAATCAAAAACTAGAATAGTTGTTCAAAAACACACACATATTGCCAAACGATCCGTCGTAACGAATTGTGTCCATTATGTTTGCCAGAAAGACGTAGTCTTAAAGGATAGACTTGATAGAAGGTGCCACGCAAAACACAGAAGCTTGTAGAAAATGTGGTGGCCAGCAGGCAGATTTGGCTCCTTTGGCTTCTTAGCATTTTGTACCACGTTCCTCCAGTTATTTTGTCTTTTGGAAAAAAATAGGATTTGTTTGATGTTTGGAAACAAGAAATAGTCATTCGGAACTAAATTTGGAGAATAGGGTGGATAAGATAACAATTCGTAAGAGTGCATAATTCACGGATTTTTGTAATTTTTGCATGAAATTCAATTTATTTCTCGGTTTGTGGCTGTCGAACTCACTCTAAATGACGGTGAAGTATTGCTTTTTTACCTAAAAGGTAGCAAATTCAAAAAGGTCATGAATTTATTGACATCAATGGCAAACAGTATCTTCCTTTTAGATGGTCATTCGGTGCTAATAACATTTGTGAGGCAAATTCCTGCTTGTTACATGTTCAATACAATTATAAACCAAATACTAAAGTTACCTCTACGTTTTCTTTAAATGTTTTTCTACTAAGACCGGATTTTATGTGAACAATGCTTTAAAATAAATAACGAGCATTTCTATTTTAAATTACCAAAAAAAAACTAATATTGTATTCGAATTTAATATTTGCAGTAAAGACTTGTACAATTGAAAATCTGTTAGTATGTCCCACAAATGCTATCTGCACAAAATTACCAAATTACAATGATAGCAAGGAGTTAAAATGTCTATGTATGGACGGCTATCAATTAAATTCCAATTGGCAAATCTATGATAATCTCAACAATAGTTTAATAACACTGCAACACTATTGTCTTCCGATGAATCATACTACCATGGCTACAACAACAGAAGTTAATAAATTGATTGTATACTTAAGATCACCGGCGAGAAGGGAACATTTAGTATTTGGTATAATACTGGTACTATTAGCAGCCGGTTTAGCTACTTGCCTTTTGTTCACAATCAAAATTTTAAAACCCATAAAAAAATCAAAAGCTGTTTACAAAAAACTGAAATATAAACGTCACAATATAATTCCTCTACAAGAACTGGACGAATTGGAATTAAATAGACGTTATGAAATGCAAACATTATAAGTGAATGAAATAATAAATTGCAATGACATTTATAGAGTTTTATAAAGTGATAAGAGGAAAATATGAAAATCTTAATTAAGTTGGTTAAATAAGTTCAATTGTACTAACGTTTGTTATTTATTTGTTTAATGAATAATTATATATATAATGTATATAAAAAACAAGAAAACAACTAACATTTGAATTGTTTTTGATTTTGTAAAACTATTCAACTCGTCACGAACAATGTTCCCTAAATACGAAGGTGCGTCAATAAGTCTGTGACTTTTTAAATTTCCCGTCTCTTAACGGAAAGAGTAACCCTATTCCTATTAGGTTCACTCAAGGAAATAAATCACAATAGGAACTTGAACTTGAATCTCAAACTAAATGGACTTGAAGCAATCTTAACTTTTTTAAGTAATGGACTTCAGTTAATAATAGCCATCTTGTAGAAGCTACATCTGTCCAATTAGTTGTCATTTATTCAGTCTATTTTTCCTAATCACCATGGACGAATATATCATTGAACAACAAGTGCTAATAATAAAACAGTTTTACAAAACGGGTGTTCTATTCGGGAAACGTAGCACAGTTCTGAGTGAATGGTAACGTGAGCAGTCAGAATTGTCGAATTTGGGACGATGCCAATCCCCATAAGATCCAAGAATATCGAATGCATTCCGGAGAAGTACTGTTTGATGTGGATTTTGGGCTGACGGGGTCTTTAATCCATATTTCTCTGTGAACAACCTTAGCCACATCACTATAGAGCACGCCGAGCACTATAGATCAATAATCAACATCTTTTTTTGCCCAGAATTGGATAATCTAAGCGTCAGAGACGTGTAGTTTCATCAAGAGGGCACTACTTGCCATACAGCTCATGCCACGTTGGATTTTCTGCTTGAGAAATTTAAAGCCATGCTCATTTCACGAATAAGTAACAAACCACAGCGATTCTCAAAGCCAATGTAGCCAATGTAGCCAATGCCCATCAGTTATATTCGTTCTCATTTATGCAACAAACGATAAAATAAAAACCAGAATCTAAAGACATGAATTTTAATTAAATACCGTATGCAATGAAAAGAGATTTGAGTCACGCATCAGGAGTAGCCTGAGGATAGTAACCGACCTTTCAATCGGCCACTGCAGTCATACTGAAACAGAGTTCATAAGAGATACAAAGCAAAGGGAGATCAATAAATCCCCTGCACAAGAGCTATTTTAACTGAACGCGGGAAGACATTTGATGAGTTAAGATATGTAGCTTGCAACTGACAAGCAAAGAGTCTATGCTTATGTACTTTAATAAATAAGTAGTAATTTTATTTGAATAAATACATTAAAAATCTCATGTGTAATGTATTATTTTCATAATTATTTATCAAAAAATAGTAGAACAATAATTCAGTGTTTTAATATTTCAATTTTTGAAAATATTAATTCAATAATAACTTACGTTTGTTTTTACTTGAGTTTCTTGAGTTTACTTGAGTTACTTAATAAAAGACAAAAATAATGCTGCCTTATAAATCCAACTCCTTTAAGGCAAAATTTATAACGAATGATAAAATGCCAACATCTTCTAAATCTAAAATATCTTGACGCATTTTATCATCGCGTACGGTGATAAGCTGTAAAGTAATGAAGAAAATTTTAAATAAAATAAAATCTATGCTTGGCTTATATTTAAAAAAGAAAAAACAGCCAACGAAACTCTTAGTAAACTAACCTTTTTAATTTGGGCTTTTTGTTCTTCTGTACGACTAAATGCCAAAAATATTGCAGCCATATGAGGGCGATCTAAACGTAAACAGGTTTCAGCAAAACGAAACAGATTTATGGAATGTACGACAGGACAGCTCTGCAAAATTGGAATTTATTTACAGTTTTCAATGATAAAAAAAGTACAATCTCACTCCTATTAAGACTTACTTGCAATCTAAATAATGTCTTGTGCAATAGTTCTTCCTGTTCAAAAGACTTGCTTTGATGGGCATTTTTAAATGGCTGCAGTAAAACACAATGCCAAGCCAGTATTAAACCTTCAGTGTGTAATAACTGGGGCTTGCAAGACAAGACATCTACCAGCGCATTAAGATCCTTGACCATATTCAACATGACCATGCTTTTCAAAATGCCATTCCATATTTTCGCAACATAAATATCGAAACCTAAACAAATATTAGCCAATATTTGCAAAGTATTTGGATTGCGGGATTTCCTTTGCCATATTGTTTTCAAAATATCGATTTTATTGCTTTCGGCAAATTTCTCCAAGCTGGAATTGTAGCCCAATTTCTTAAGCTCATGCACACACTTAATGGTGATGTACTGTTTTTGACAGAACATATTGTCAAAAGATGTGGTACTGCCATCATATAACTTAAAATAGCATTCATACATCTGTAGCTGTTTGGAGGTATTAACAGAGCTATAGAGGGATTAGGCAACAGGTGTAGTAACGTATCATAGTTTATGTTTAAAGTAGAAAAAAAAACTCACCCATCTGGTGGAAAAATATTAGCAACCAAGAATTGTATTGCCACATCAATAGGCCAACTGTTGATAATGTAATTGGCTCTAAAAGTACATGTTAAAAGAAATATTTTTTATTTATTTTATACAGTCTAACACATCCTACCTTACCTGATAACATTTTCAGCGGAATTATTAAATTCTTCGTTGGTATTTTCCATTGGATTTTGTTCCTCAAACAAGGTCTCATCTAAAATAGTACCATCTTGGGTATCTACGGTAAAAGCTAACCATTTTTGTAATAATTTATATTGTATAGGCTCTACATTTAGATTATGTAGCTCAGCTATTTCTTTGACCACTGCATTGATATCCAATTTGCCACCCTTTAGAATAATATCCAAATGATATAAATTGTAGATAAGCTCAGCGGGATTTTCAATCAAACGCATTAGTTTCTCATCTGTTAGGCCATAGACATAAAGTAAATGTTGAGTCTTCAAAGTGGGATATTTGCGTTTGATTTTCGTTAACTGCTCCTGACATTTGGGATCCGTAATTAATTTTTCATTTTTTAACGCGTATTTATAACACTCATAAGAGGCCTCTACTTGGTCGGCGCCATCTGGGGCATAATTGGAAACAAAATATAAAATCATAAAGGCCTTAGAGGGATTATGCACATGCTTAACCAAACGTAAGATCTGCAAAACAATCAAAAAATAAAATAATTCAAAGAAAAAATATAATAAAACTACGTAATACCGATTTAAGAAAAGCATTATTGGTGGGTTGTAAATGCCAAGTCTCCGAATCATCACGATTTTTATATTCGCTTATGGAATTCTTAACAGCTGACATGCAAAAATAATCACAATTATGGGCAACATCCGTTGATCCCTTTAGCACTGTATGCAATTGTATAAGAGGAAACCAGCTTTCACAATTATCGACATTCAGTTCGCTATCCAAAATGTCCTTCAATGGCTGTTCAACTATAGGCTTGAAGGGTAAACGATAGCGCGAAATCTTTGGCAAAATACCAATTTCTTTTTGTGACTCAAACCACATATCAGTTTCCAATTGACCTGGACGATTATGCCTTCTGGTGGTCATTTTGTGCTTAAGGAAATGCAAAATACTTGTCCAGACTTGCATTTCTTTAGGCACAGCCTCAAAATGTAAAAGGATTTCAATAACACACAAGTATAACTCGTAGAAATAGATGTGGATCTTGGGAAAAAGAAAAAGAAAATTTTATTTCGAATCATAATAATAAATAAGGTGTGGTAAAAAGAAATCCAATATTGCTTTAATTTTAGTTCACTATGTTTTGTTTTCGTATAAAAGCCAGAAGGTTGCTAAAACGAACCAAACAGATAAACAGTCGGAAAGATTTAGCTGTAGCCCAACGTACTACACACTAGACAAACAACGTCCTCCTTAAAAATGTATCGGGTTGTTGCGTACCGTGCGGTTGAGACAATGTTTACACGATATTCCAATTCAAACTTAATGGATTTCATTTTACAATAGCTTATAATACAAGATGGAATAATGTGTTACCTCTTCTATAAACTGTTTCAATTTGGATGTTAATAAGTCAGTATTTTTTATTTCATTTATAAAGGGTTGACATAAATTCCTTATGCTGTCCACGGTGGTTATCATAACCAATTCCTCATCACCAAAACTGTCGGTTTTAATATCGTATTGCATTTCCTGAGCCTGTAATATGCTAACCACCTACAAAAATATTAAAAATATTACAAATAATAGCAATAAAAAAATGTGTGAATAAATTCAGTACAGTACCTGTGTAACCAACATTTTTTGATAATCCAATTCAAAATCACGGCTCATGCGCTCTAGCAAATGCACATCAAGTTGCTTATGATGGAATTCCTTAAGCAACTGTTCGATGCCATCGATTTCAGCATTAAATTTACCTTTTATGGAAGGATCTTGTTTGCAAAACTCCAAATAGTAATAATGCTTGATGCGTCTACATTACATATAAAATATTGAAAGAAAGAAATTATTGTATGTAAATATTTAAATTCATAATTTATTACTTGGTTCTAATGGCCTCCACATTGGCTGGTTCCTCAAAGTGTACATAATACATTTCTGATAGGGTTAATAGATTAACCTTTTGCTGATCGGTTTTTAAATCTTTTTCTAATTTCTCTAGCAATACTTTTGAATAAGAATCAGCCGTAAGCATAACAAATAATTCTGAAAATAAACGAAATTAAATTAAATTAAATAATAATTTCCCTCATTTAATTGTAAAGTACATATGTATTTCACAGTCTTACCCAAAAAGTTAACCTCCTTGTGGGACATAATATTCCTAAAGACTCGAGCCATTTGTAGGGAAACAAAATCGCCATTGATTAGCTTACAATTATGCCTTTTCTGATAATCCAGTAGATACTGGGCCATTATATACCAAACATCGTGCATTTTGCTTTTAATAAGATGTTCCAATGATAAAAAGAAATCATTTTTCGCACTGTCCATATCAATTTCTATACATGGATTGCCTGTTTTCAAGACCATATCTTTTAGTTTGCTAAACAAAGCATTGTTAGAGGGTGTGGCAATAATTAAAAGCAATAGAGTACGTGCCACGAATTTAACAATATGCAAGTGCTCGCTAGAAGTGCCCTAAGAAATTCATGTAAAACGATTAATTAAATTGTATAAACGATTTAGGAAGTTAAAGTGTATAACTTACCTTACTTTGCACCTTCTGTTGATGCGGATGCTGTTGTGTTAGGGGCAAGACCTCATCGAATAATGACACTGAATATCTTTTCTTCGGTTTAATTTCCGTTTTAACGTCAAATGAATTATTCATAACTGTTGAAAAATTTAAAGTTGTGTCCCCTACGGATATTTCTGTAGCGTCTATAGCCTCACGTATTAGTTTTGAAATATCCTTTTCAGGATTATCATAGAAATATTCAATATCCTTGAGTGAATAATTTCTACTGGCTATGCGCACGTAGTTAATCAATTCAATCAAATCGACATTTTTTACATTCTCTAATAGAGAAGCTCTTACTAAGAGCTCATAGGCCAAGGGAAAAGCCAATGGATCATTATCATTTAGTAAGGCAGCCAAAGTGCTTGAATGTGAGCCTTTCGTTATGTGTATCTGTTGGGCTAGAATTTCCAAAGCCATTTCAATATAATCGTCTTTGTTTTCCTTATTGCAATCGGCAACTTCCATCACATTGTAGGCAAGGGTACAGGTTAGTAACAAGCATTTCATGCGTTGACACAAGCATTTAACACCAAACATTTTAGCAAAACTCAAAGACGAAGACAATTCATTTATTTCGGTAATAAAATATTGGCAAATATTTTCAGCTGTTTGACTTCTCTTAATAATATTCTCAATGCCTAAATTCAAAAGTTTTACGCGATTTTCAAAGGACACCAACTGATCTATTGCATTGATTGGCAAATCGAATTTGTGACGCAAAACAAAACAGTTCTCTATGGTTTTTAAACGTTTTTGATAAGTAGCACAAGCATGCGGTATTATGAGTTTGAAAAACTCTATAAGATTTTGTTCTTCAGCCATAGTTTCTTTACTCTTAAAGCCGCCATTGAAATTTTCTAAAAGGCCCTACATTTTTTTGTGATGGAATTAAAATAAACAATTCAAGATATGTAATACACCAATACCCCGGTTTGCGTCGCTAATTGGGACTGAAAAAATGAGACGCAAACCGAAACGACGCAAACTGAAGCAAAATTTTCAATTTCAACTTTCAGGCTGAACTTCACTCCACGACATATAATTCGAAACTAATAACTACGCTTAACATGTAAACAACGCACACCTGCAGATTTGCCCTCTACTAAACGGGAAATCCCCTTTTTCTGCTTTAGCTTTGTAAAAACATTTTCATATCAACGACGCAAATCGAAGCATTTACGACGCAACTTCAAAGCCATTTGACGCAAACTGAAACAAAAACGACGCAACATTGAAATTCCAGAAACTTAAAAAAAGACGCAACTTCGAAGCGACGCAAACTGAAGCGACGCAAATCGGGGTATTGGTGTATATGTAAAATAGCAATTACTTACTGCAAAAAACTCTACAACCTCCAGGATATATTTAGAATTCTTATCCGCTTTCAGAGTTTTGAAAAACTCGAAGGCCATTTCAAGTTTACCGCGTTTAACCATTTGATAACAACAATTCGAATTGGCGCTACTAGCTATTTCTGGTGCCGCCTTCGTCAGTAGCTTTATATCTTCCAACATATCAGGCAAATCCATTTTAACAATACGAAACATAAACAAATTCAAATTAATATCCGAAGCTACATCAGTGGGCCAGCCATATTTGGCTTTCATAATCTTAATAACTTGTATTTCGTATTCGGTATTAATTTTTAAAGCTAAAGGATGTGTAGAATAGCGCAGTTTGATAAGAGGGGCCACAGTTTCAGGCCAAGGAACGGGTGAGTTCTTAATACAAAAACAAAAGAGAAAGGAAAACAATGACAAAAAACAAATTTCTTTTAAAAATTTCTTGTAGAAATTGTACCTGTAAGACCAAAAGAGCGGACTCTAAACGATCATCTTCATTGTGTAAAAGTTCAATGCAAGCTACCGATCTTTCAAGCCAAGTTCTAAATGAATTCTTACTGGCTACCAATAAGGATATGTAGCGTCTTATAGCTGCCACCGGAGAAGAACCTTTTTCTTGGTAAATAGGATACAAAAAATCGTTAACCAAACTTTTTAAATTATTCAAAGGAACACGTAATAAGATACATTTGGCCGTCTCATCTATGCTGTCCTATAGGTTAGCGTACAACATTAGAAAAAAATCCATAAATACTCTGCTCTAAACAAAAACTTACTTGCAAATAGTTATCCAAAGTGAATATTAAATTATAGCTTTTCTTTAAAACAAATAGATCCTCTAAGGCATTCACCACATCTCTGAGTTTGGCAATATTACGCTCATGCTGGCGTCTAACATCCGAATGCATAAAATATAAATCTTCAAATATTTCTGTTACCTTTGTGGCAAATTCCAAACCAATTTCAGGCCAATGTTTTGCATATTGCAGAGAACGTATTTTTTGTATACTCCATTCGGCTATCTGTGGCATAATATTTGGATGGGTATTGCTAACAATGGGCACAAATTGTCTAAGCCATTGCAGAATATTAAACGGTTTCGTATCGTTCGGTATTAAACTTAATAATTCACGCAATTTATTTTCAGTTAGTTTTGACAATAGGACACTACAGTGTCTTTTCCAAACCAAACAAGCCAATGGCATGTCCGTTTTAAATAGCGACGTTATGTACTTAATCAAATTTGGATGAAAAACGAATTTTTGCCATTCTGCATTAACTTCGTACGGATCAATAATGGCCAATGTCTTGAGACGATCTAAAAGTTCGACAATTTCTAATATGTGATCTTCGTCATCCTGTTAAAAGAATGGGAAAATTTGTTTCGAAATACTCAGAGCAGATGATTTAAAATTTTTTCTAAGTATTTACCTCCTCATCCAAATGTGTTAAAACTTCTTTTAAATATATTTCTAATATTTTGCGATTGGGTAGATTACAAGTACGATGTTGTCTAAAGAATTCTTTATTCTTGATCTTTTCAAACAATTTCATTAAATCAGCAAAGCGTTCATTTACCAAATCCGGTTTATTCTGAAATTTGTAAATGTTTTTTAAATATCAAAACGTATTGTATTTTAAAAAGTTGTAAACGATCGGTTGTTATTGTCTTACCTCTCCCAGATTATCCAGTTCAACTAAAATCTTTTTCGCTTTAGCTTCATATATGGGTTGCAAACATAATTCAAACTGAGTGCCGAAAACCTTAAAATATACAAACAAATATGAGTAAATTTTTGAATTGAATTTTCTCGGCTGTAGAAAATTTGTTTTTTGATAATGAATTTTACCTCTGCTTCTTCCAAATGTCCTTTGGCAATTAATTTCCTAAAACGCTCACTAGGATGTGTTTCCGAAACAGATAACATTTCCAAAACCGAAGGTAAATTATTAACATTACATTGCAAACAACTAAAGTAATACAAATTAACTGAACATTTTGGCTGCTGAACTAACCAAGAATGTTCAGTAACATCCAATTCGTTAGTGCACTTAAGATCTAGGAAAACGAAAACAAAAACAATAGTAAATTAAAGCATATAAAGTATAAGCCTCAAACACTTACCAGGATAATTTATAATTTTAATGCATCTATCATGTTCATTTGAAGGTTTAGTTAAAGTTAACAATTCTATGTTCTCATCATTACATTCCATAATAATTAAGTCATCAATTAGAACATTCTGTTGACCATCAGGATACAAAAGTAATTGTGTAAAGGGGCATAATTCCAACAAATGACCAGAATTGCATAAAATTACACTGGAATATACAACGGGAAACTATGAATTAAATTTGTCTGTTATAAGTGGAACAAAACTTACATGAAATTTTCCAAATTGTAAATACTTTTAACACCTTGATAGCATTCGGGTACATTAATACGTACCACATCATCCGGAGATGATCTTATATAAATGTCATGCTGTGTACCAGCTATTAATAAAGGATCTTGTCCGATTAGCTGATTATTGAAAAGATCAAAATTCCGATTTAACAATAAGGCAGCAGTGATGTCACTTAATCCTCTCATGCTAAATAGACGTTTAAGGGCGACATCATTGTAAATATTTTCAGCAAATGACATTGTTTCAGATTCTTCACTTAACGAAAAGTTTAAATAGGATTCCAAAGACGATTCATCTATTTCGGAGAGACTGAAAAGAAAAAAAATTCATGAAAAGAAGCAATTCGGATACCAGGAAATGGATCAAGAAGAACATAATTAAGGCCAATAAGGCAAAACAAGTCAATAAATTGGTAAATCCGCCCTCTAGACATATCGAGGGCCATTATTAGGAGCAATGTTTTGCTCTTTTAATTATTTTTTAGTAAATATGGAATCTTATAACAATAAGACGAAATATTATTTAATTATCAAACCCACCTATAAACACTTCCATTTGCACACGTTAAACAAAAATTATTGCCCACTTGTTGAATGCCCGCAAATGTCCTGCCACCAATAAGATTAACATCAGCCTGTTTTATATTTTGGCTAAACAATGGAATGCCCTTTATAAAGATGCCATGTATTTCTCCATCACTTAAGCCGCAAATAATTAAATTACCCGTTTGGGATATGGCCAGAACATCAATGTTTGTATTGAACGATAACAGGCTGCATTTGGCAATCATTTCATCTTCCAACAGAAATACAGTCTTGTCGATGGATATAACCATTTTGTTATTTTGTACCGAAGCCTGTACCTTAGGATAGTGGATGACCTAAAGAAAAATACAATTTACAAAATGGGAGGCTATTTAATGGAAATCACTGCATTCCAAACCTCTTCATCACTCGTTATACGAAAGATACCACGCGAAGAGAAGGCATTCGATATGGTCTCATCCTCTAAAGGGGATTGTTCGAAATTATTCCACATTTTCTATTACTTTTTGCACAAATTATTGTATTTTTAAGAAAATTTTCTTCTACTCTTTCAAAACCCCAAATTGAACTAAAATGGTGGACGTTTTGGCGCTTTCAGTTATTTTTCAATTTTTCTTTACTCAGGCTTCTTCTTATTTCCTTCTTCCATGCACTGTGAATGAGTAGTTTATGTCATATTGAAATGTTTCAACTAAGTAAACAGTTTTAAAGGAAGTCGATAAAAACGCTCAAACAAAGCTTGATAACTCTTTAAATATTAGATGGAAAAATAAACATCTTTCTTCAATAAATGGTTTTAGAAAATTATAATTCGCTTTGTACAAAAGCGATTGGAGATTGGCTTTACAAAAGCGAATTTAAAAAAACAAAAAACGTATTGTAAGATAATAGCAATTCCTCTCCCTGTGTTTACATTTGCTGAGACCGGCTGCTATCAATAACTCGTGAATGTTTCAGCAATAAGAAGTAGCATGGAGTAAAACCGTATTTGTGTAAAATCGTGCACAATTTTTGTTTATTTTTAATTTAATTGTAAAACTGAGTAAAAGTTTGTATAAGTTCAAGAAAAAACGAAAGAAAACATCATGACTTCCATCATTAAACTACATACTGTGTCGGGGGCAATGGACGAAACACCACCATGCTATATACTGCAAATTGATGAAGTCAAAATAATGCTGGACTGTGGCTGGGATGAAAAGTTCGATGCCAATTTTATTAAGGAAGTCAAAAGGTTGGTTTATAGTTTAATTAAATAAATTCAAATGAGGTATTAATACGCATTTCTTTCCACAGACATGTGCACTCTATCGATGCTGTGTTATTAACCCATCCGGACGTTTATCACTTGGGTGCTTTGCCCTATTTAGTGGGAAAATTGGGTTTGAATTGTCCCATATACTCCACCATTCCAGTACACAAAATGGGCCAAATGTTTATGTATGACCTGTATATGTCCCATTTTAATATGTACGATTTTGATCACTTCTCTCTGGATGATGTGGATGCTGCCTTTGATAAGATTATTCAACTCAAGTACAATCAGACGGTATCGTTAAAGGGTAAAGGCTATGGCATAGCTATAACCCCACTGCCAGCTGGCCACATGATCGGTGGCACAATATGGAAAATATTAAAGGTGGGCGAAGAGGATATTGTGTATGCTACTGATTTCAATCATAAGAAGGAACGCCATTTAAATGGTTGTGAATTGGAAAGACTGCAAAGACCTTCATTGTTGATAACGGATGCTTTTAATGCTCTCTACCAGCAGGCGAGGCGCAGAGCTCGCGATGAAAAGCTTATGACGAATATTTTACAAACCTTGCGTGGCAATGGCAATGTACTTATAGCTGTGGATACAGCTGGCAGAGTTTTGGAGTTGGCCCATATGTTGGATCAATTGTGGAAAAATAAGGAATCGGGTTTAATGGCTTACTCCTTGGCTTTGCTTAATAATTTCTCTTATAATGTCATAGAGTTTGCCAAATCTCAAATAGAATGGATGAGTGATAAACTAATGAAAAGCTTTGAGGGTGCCCGCAATAATCCATTTCAATTTAAACATATGCAATTATGCCACAGTCTAGCCGAGTTGGCTCAGTTACCGGGACCTAAAGTGGTATTGGCCAGTGAAACCGATATGGAAAGTGGTTTCGCGCGTGATTTATTTGTACAATGGGCTGGTAATCCAAACAATAGCATAATTTTTACCTCAAGGTAAGTAGAATTCAAAGAAGAATAAAAATATATACACAATATAATATTTTTTCTTAAATCAGAACATCTCAAGGTACTTTGGCCATGGATCTGGTGGAAAATCATACGCCTGGCCGTAAAATTGAAATTGACATACGTCGACGCATAGAACTGGAAGGAGCTGAACTAGAAGAATATCTGCGAGTACAAGGTGAAAAGCTTAATCGATTAATTGTAAAACAAGATGCCGAAGAGGAAAGCAGTTCAGATTCCGAAGATGATATAGAAATGAGTGTTATTACGGGGAAACATGATATTGTAATAAGACCGGAGGGTCGTCAGCATACGGGTTTCTTTAAATCCAATAAACGCCATCATGTAATGTTTCCTTTTCATGAAGACAAAATCAAATGCGATGAATACGGCGAAATTGTAAATTTAGATGAATATCGTATAGCTGATGTGGCCTATGACTATCCTATGGACGATAATAAGGAAAATATTAAGAAAGAAGAAATCAAAGGAGAAAAATCCAAAACCGATGATGGTAAGTGGCATGGAAAAGTATTTCTAGAATGAATTCTAAAACAGCAAACATATATTTCTAGATGTACAGCTCTTAGAAAAACCAACGAAATGTATAAGCCAAAGAAAGATCATTGAAATTAATGCTCAAATTCAACGTATTGACTTTGAGGGACGTTCGGATGGTGAGTCCATGTTGAAAATCTTATCCCAACTAAGGCCAAGACGGGTTATTGTAGTACATGGCACAGAGGAAGCTACACAAACGGTAGCTAAACATTGTGAACAAAATATAGGAGCCAGAGTGTTTACACCTCACAAAGGCGAGGTGAGTAATTAAAATTAAGAAATTCGGAGTTTAAATAATTTTTGCTTGTATTACAGACTATTGACGTCACAACAGAAACCCATATCTATCAAGTACGTCTTACTGAAGGCTTAGTATCCCAACTACAATTCCAAAAGGGCAAAGATGCCGAAGTCGCCTGGATAGATGCCCGTATAGGTGTACGTACCCAAGCTATAGAGGCCACAAATACAACGCAAAATAATGATGCTGAAGTTAGCGAAACGGGTAGCAGTGATGAGAAAACCTTAACCTTAGAATCTTTGCAAAACGACGAAATACCCGTGCATAATTCAGTGTTAATTAATGAACTGAAACTTTCAGACTTCAAACAAATCCTCATGCGCAACAATATCAATTCGGAATTTTCTGGAGGCGTATTATGGTGTTGTAATGGTACTTTAGCATTAAGACGCATTGATACCGGCAAAGTTACAATGGAGGGCTGTTTGTCGGAGGAATATTATAAAATACGTGACTTACTTTATGAACAATATGCTATCGTTTAAGGACAATAAAAACTAAGAGAAATTATTCATATTTTTACATCCCAGGTCTCTTAAATAAATTTTATTTTTTAGCTTTAAGCGTTAATTTTCTTAAATTGCGTATCTATTTATCCATAAACTGTAACATTGGATCTTCTTCCCTTGTGCGTTTACGTTGCCATTCCTCAATCTCATCTTCTGTGGGTGCTTTAACATCATACATGCTATTGTATGGTCGTTTTCTATCATCCAATATCTCTGCCTTGGATTTTTTATCCGTTTCCATTTTCTCTTTGCGTTTTCCTTCGAGTCGTTTCTTTTCTTTGGCCAATTTTTTCTCTTTCTTCTTTAGTTTTTTAGCTCTTTTCTTTTCACGTTTTTTCAATTTCTTTTTAGATTTTTTACTCTCCAAGGCAACCTTTTGTAATTCTTCTTCATCTTCCGATGACGATGAGGAGGATGAGGACGACGAAGAACTAGTTGAAGCGGCATCCTCGTTAGATTTTTCACTTTCACTATTGTTTTGTAATGCTGTCGCTGTATTAGATTCTTCTAATTTTTCTTTACTAGTGCCAAGGGTCGGCATTGCATTTGGCATTTTAAATTCGGGTATTACCTCTGGTTCTTTTATACCAATACAATAGGAATTTTTGATAAATGACTTACAGCATTTATAACCCCAACGACCACCATTCCAATAACTGCCCCAAACTGTAGTATGGTTATTTATATAGACGTCTTCTTCGTAAATACTACGCGCCTTAGGTTTCTCCATACCCTTTATGATTTTACCGCTGCGTGAGTATTCTATGTATTCTTCAGTTTGTGCCAAAAGCAATGATTTCGGTGGAGCTTCTAAGTGCTCGACGCCACCATATTTCTCCACAATGTGTTCTTTAGTCTAAAATTAAGATAATTTATGTTTTAGAGGTATAAACAACTTCTTATTGAAGAATAACTTACGCTTGATTTGAATTGTTCTTTCTTTTTGTCATATTCCTTTTGCAATAGTTCCAATTTAGTGGGTTCGGCCAGTAAATGTACATCTACACCTTTGCCATGAGCTTCCCATGCAAACAGTTGGGCATGCGAATGTTTTGTAGTGTCTCCACTAAATCGTACAAAGTTTTCTCCTGCAAACTCGGCCCTGTTATAGAACGACAAGATTTAATTTTAAAGTTTCACATGTATTTTTTAAAGACTTACTCTTCTGCTGGGGTACTTGGATTAGGATTGTCACGCATAGATCTAGTTTTGGGATCATAATAGGCTGAATTTGGATCTAAATTTCTTAGATATTTGGCTGTATCTTCTCTTATACGCAAGTTACGCACTGTAATACGTTGTTTAGAATCTACTTTAGTACCAGGCATGTCCACTTCATCCACATATTTATCCTCATTATTGTCATCATCGGAAATCTCGGCATCAGGGTCTGTTAAAAATGGCAGAAAACGTTAAGTAAACATTTATTTTATTGTTTTTATACGAATACTTACTATTCTTTAATTTGTCAGCTTTTAATTGCCTTTTGGCTTCCTCTACTTTTTCAAATTCTTCTATAATTTCCCTATGATTGGCGGGATCATAGGAGCTCCAGCGATCTCTTTTCTCATCGTAGTTTACGGATTGGTCTTGAACCAAATGCTCATCATGCACTACTATGGATTCAGCAAACTTGGCTATGACTTTGCGTGGCCTTTCTAAGCAATCTTTACGCTTATGAGTCATGGCACCACAATTCTCGCAGGCACCCTTGCGAAATTTTGTTACCAAACGGCTGGTGTCTACACCCTTAGGGGCTTTACGTTCTAATTCTCCCTTGTCTTCGTCCCGTTGAGGACGTTGATGCTTAAGTGTGGGCCCTTGGGCTCCATAATACCAGGGTGCATTTGATATATATTGTGGTATATGAGGATTTATATCACGACCTTCTTCATCCACAGCAGCTGGTGCAGTACCCGCTTTACGGGCCTCCTCCAACTCTTTGGCTTTACGCCAATCTTCACGGGATTTTTTCTTCGGCTCCTCTTCTTCTACATGGTCTTTACTGTGTATAATTTGCGATACGGGATTGCGTACCGTTTGGGAACTCATTTTACGCTAATATTTGCTTAAATTGTGCCCAAAAATACGCAAAACGTTGTTTTTCTCTTAATTTTACTAATGAAAACAAATGCTTCTTCTATTTAACCTTTGAAAAGTACTGTGCATGGTTAGTTCATTACTTCTGCTTTTGAAAAAATACAAGTAAATATTGTATTAAATCTCTAGATACTTTTTTAAGCAACGCTGTCATCAAATTCAATTAGAATCATCAGTCTTCTTTTTTCATTTTCTTACAGTGTTATTAGTGAGTGAAAAATTACGATAATTTCTTGAAAAAGTCTTAATAAAACTTAGAAAAATGTGCTTTCCCAAAGGCCAATTACCCATTTCTAGCCGAAATAGCTAAATTACTTAAAGAAATTGCAAATACTTCAACGAAATTTGTAAAAAACCAACCAAACATTTAACAAACGCAATAATAATTGGAAAACAATAGAGTACTGCAAAAAAGAAGAAAGAAAATCAAGCAGCAAAAAGAAAACAAGAGACGTAAAAAGTAATAAAGAAAAACAAATTGTAAAGAATTGTGAAAACAAATTGCTTAAACAAAGAATTTCTCTAAAAAAAAATTGCAATTACGGATTTCTAAACAATTTCTTCCTAAAATTCCAAGTAAGTAGCAAAATTCAAGTTTCTATACGGTGTAGAAAAAAATAGTGAAAATAAAACAAAATAAAATCAAAACAAAATAAAACAAAAACAAATTATCATTAAAATTTCAACACCCACCCGTTAGTGGTTGGTTTGTTGTTTTTGCATCACATTTGTTTTTTTGTTTGTTGTGTAGTGAGTGTGTTTGCTGTTATTGTTGTTTTTAATTTCTCTCATTTAAAACTCTCCCCACTAGCCACAACTATACATAGCTATACATAAAAAACCAGGCATGCAAAACAAACGTAACATGCTGATACAAACTGTTTGCCACTATTCTTTAACTACTCACTCTCATTTGCTTTGTGTATATTCATTGAAATTCTAAAGAAGTTTTTGTATTGTGTTTGTTGTAATGGGTATTGTCTTTGTTCTTGTAAGTTTTGTTTTTAATTCTAATTTTAGTAATCTCTGTTTGAGGGGTTTTATGATGTTAATGTTGTTTTGCCTTTTTAATTTCCTGATTTTTAAAGCTCTCCCATGTGTTTTAGGGGAATAACTGATTGTCAGTCTTAATGGCTCATTGTATTTAACCTTGTAATGTTGTATGTGTTAGTATTATTAATAGCTGTTGTTGTAATATTGAAGGTTATTGGTGTTTCTAGTCTGGATTTCTAAAAAAACTTGAAAGGTTAAATATAATCCGCACAATCCTTAACGTCTCCCCCCTTCAGCGGGAATGTGAAAGGTCATCATTTCTATCAAGCAACCTTCAAGAGGTGTTGACCTTAACATGTCCCTTTTGTATTTAATTATCAACTGATGGCATCTATAATTGCATTTATAACGTAAAGAAATTCTAAGGGTTTGAGCGGTAGGGAAATTTTATTTAATTTATGGAAAATCAGTCAGAATAACGTTAAAAGATGCAAATGGCACAAATTATTATGTATTATTAATCGAGTAGAGTTGTTAGCGACCATATTGCTCTCGACCTGTGTATATGGTAGAAACCGTCATTCATCCGGATGCAATAGTGTCTACACCATTTCTAATCAATGCCCTAAATATGACCTCGTGAAGAGTGTTATCAAATGTGCTTTATGTATCCAGAAAAGCGTAAATTGACACCTGTTTATAGTCCAAGAAGTCCTCAATGGCTTCTACTATATCTACAAGAGCAGTGTCTGTAGATCTTCCCGGCATAGGATGCAGAGACATCCGTTTCAATATCGCACACCAATTGTGCAAGTGTTTCCAAGGTGAACAATATGAGGCTAATCGATTTAAAAGGAAAAGCAAAATTCCATCTGCTTCCATAGTTTGTATGGTAGAAATTAGTTGTGTGTCTATTTAATCTCTTCTTCGGAGCAGATATTAGTTGAAACTTGTATATTTTCATTGCCACAATTGACTGATTTAATATCTAACCGCCTGCTGCTATCATCACTACTGCTTAGAGCATACATATGTTCACTGCAGCAAACCTGTTCCCGACCCTACGAAGTTCTGTTCTAAAAGCTGCCCCTACGTTTCTCGGAATAATTACAATTGTAAGCGTTTAGTATAATCCCATTCAATGGAATCACACTATCCTCAAGCTTACACCAATATTCTATGCTTATGATCGTTGCACTGTTTTGTAAATTATAAACTAAAGTTTTAAACCAGTTTTTCTTGGAATTCTGATGGGTAAAGAGGTCTCTAGACACTTGTGTAAGAATTCAAATATTTCATGATCCGGTAAAGACTCTTCGCCGAATACTCTTCTAGCAATGTTCGGCCTAGACTTACTGACGCCTAATACCAGTCTTCCAAGACTAATATCAAAAATAGGCTTGTTTTCAGAATGTATGTAAAAGTGGTTAAAATATTTAATAGTTGCTGATATGATATACATATATTTGATAAAATGCTTATCAACCGACCATCGTATTTTTATATGTGTTTGTAGATGTACTATTAAAAAAGTTCAATAACAATGAAGTGAATAAACTCTTCAGTTACCATAAATAGTGAATCACTTTTAATTTACGAGTTTTAAAATCAAATATTTTTTCTTTTTATTGGTTTCATTGCATTGAAACTTGAAATTTTACAACAAGTTGAAGTGAGGACAGTATTCATCAAATAACTACGAGTATCTAATGCGTAATTATATATGTACATGCATTTGTACCCACTTTATGTGCGTTAGAAACTTATCTTAACTACCATTGACACATGTTTGAGTAATTAAATCCATTAAGAATAGGAAAAAAACAGAAATGCTGAACTCAAATGGCATCGACATACTATGTACATATTTCTTTTATCACATATCCACTGTTTTCCGAAATGACTTATTACGAGTCTGCAAAAAAGTAGAATATTTGTAGAGGTTTTTAATATATCGGGTTATCCATTTAATGGATTCCAAACTGCCGGCCTGGATAGGCTGTCAACTGTTGAATATCATCTTCCCTATTGACCTACTGTGTAAGAATATTGAAGAGAATGAACGTGTTGCAAAAATTATCACAGGCTTACTAGGCTTACTTTACGCAATAGTAAATTGGCTTAATACCCAGCTTTTACCAAAGCAGCAGATTGAACAGAGGCCTAACCAGTTTCATGGACATTCCATTGGCATAGGCACTAATTTCTAGGTACCTATTGATTATATTGTTCCCTACAACGATCTAAGTAAATGCTTAAACGCCATCATCTCAAAAGGAATGCGAAACCAAATATTAATTCGGATTCTCTGCAAGTATACACCAACGACTTGAAGTTAAATGAAAAATCAGGGTGCGGTGTGTTATCAGGAACTGCAGTGTTCTCCAGGTGAATCTAATGGCTATTATATTTGTAGCTATTTAGCAACAGAATATTCTCTAAGGGTATACTGATATACTTGGCACCTAGGCTGCAATAAGGTTCCTTTCATACGTCACAATATTATAATCTTTTAATTTAACGGAAAGTGGTAGGAAATTAGGAATAAGCTGGGAACCTCACCTTATGTGTTATAGCTGTTCTGTTTCTTTCATGTGATTTGTTTTGATTATAAATTTTTGTCACCTCCCATACCAGTTGAACAAATTCCATTGAATCTATTTATTGATCTGCTAATTTAATTAAATTTTATCCAGATAATACAATGTTTGTTTATAAATCATAATAAAAAATAAACATAGATTGTGCTAATTATTTAAACGATACTGTATATATTTGTTTATTTCATTAATTATTACAGAGAAACAAAAAAAAAGGAATTATTGTATAACAATTATTTCTAATTTATGCCTTAAATTTTAAGTTTCTTTCAAGCTTAGAATAAGCTTGTAATTGTAATTTTAACTTTTTTCTTCTGAATGTTGCTCAGAATTGTTGGCATCTATTTTTATATATTTTTTTTAATACTTTATTAGTCATTCATATGTTTTACAGACACTTTAAATTTTGATTTTTTTTATTATTCTTTTTTTAATCAATACGAGAGCTGTATTGTAAATGACCACAGCCACGAGTCTCGTCGTGTTTTTTATTTATTTTTTTAATGAATTGCTCTGCAACGTATTTTTATTGAAATTATTTTTTTCTTGTTTTTTTATTTTTATTTTATTGTTTACTTTTTATATTGTATTATTTTGTTTTTATTGTGGCTTTTTGTTTGTTTTTGGTTTATTAAATAATTTTTGTTTTTTAATATCATTTTTAATTTTATTTTTATCGTGAACTTAATCTTAAGAATACCATCACCCCACCACGCTTTAAATTTAAAAGGAAACTTTTATACAGCGGATGTACAAGCAGTGTATTATATTGCAACTACGAAAATAGGTTGTAGGAGGGAGGACGTTAGTTGGAATCTATATCTGAAAAATGAAATGAAAAACTTCTACAGAAAGATTGTTTCACACACGGATATTGTGGGTAAAGAACGAACTCTATGTATTGTACTACAAACTGAGCAATTGAATACGAACGAATGTGCTTTATTATTTTTATTTCATTTGAGCACAATATGGATTATCATACAGTCACAGTGCTCTGAATTAACGATGACGCTAACGATTCGTGCAGAGGCAATTTTGAAAAAAATTATGGCCCAATGACACCTTCAAACCATATTGTGTCCAAAACAGTCACTTTAACCGAAAGCACAATCACTTCTGGGTTCTCCGAACTCTATATGCGAAAATGTTGCTTGTAGATTAACTCACAACGCTGAAGAAAATTTTGTCCAATCAGTATATTTATGGCGTTATAAATGGTCAATCGACTTTAACTGTTGTGTAGGTGGGACTTAATATGGATGGATGGAATCCAAATACAAGATTCACCATTACGAAGCGTAAGATATTGCTTAGAACGTCGTCTGATCGACAAATTCAGCTTATTCGCAACAATACTTTTGATAGTGCAGATATTGTCTTGATGTACAAGCTCCCGGTCCCTTTGAATATCTTTGAATATGAATTTCTTTCGTTTATGATGAACGTTTTAGTCAGAATTTTTGCAAACAGTTTTAACTATTATTTCGCATTCTTTGGTTGTTAAACAATTTATATTTGTAAATGGCAAACATTTCACTAAATTCACCTCACTTTACGCAAGAGATATTTAATAGTTAAACGCCATTTTAGAAACCACTAAATGGATAACCCGATAGATAACTATGGCCAATACTTTGAATAAATGTATTGTATCCACATTTTTAACCTATACATCCATTTTAAAATTATAAATAAAGTATTCATATAACAATACTTTTAATTCCGTGCTTAAAAGCACATATTTTAGTACATATCTGTGGGTGTGTGCATGTATGTATATTTAATTTTAATAATATTTATTTCTGAGAATATATTTTGTAAAAAAAGAAGTTTTCTATTTTATTTTTAACTTCTATATGCATTTGTTTGTTTGTTTTTAATACATTTTTTTTCTTTAGTATTCAATTAAGTTTGTATTAAAAATGAAATGTGAATATTTTTTGTCTCATTATAATTTTTTCATTATTTTGTTTTGTTTTAAATTTTATTTGTTTTAATAAAAATAAATTTCGAAGCCATATAATGTTATTGAACTTAAAAAGCACTCGTCATATGTACAATGTCGATCAAAACTAACTGAACAAATATTAGTTTAAACACTACCTATACTATATATTTATAAACTACATTATTGGAAACAACTTTTAAGTTTTACCTATCTACGAGGCAAAATGTACTGAACATAATGGTCAGTGGTAAAATGAAGAGAAAAATTAAAATCTAATCTGTCTTCTATCAAAGCTGTCACTTCGCCCTCGGCTTTCACCTATACAGCTAGTTCTTCAGTAATTTCTCTTTTCTACGTTTGAGCTAAACGTTGGTTCCTTTGACTATTTTGCAGGTTCTAGAAATTAGAGAGAGAAATTGTGACCCCGATATAATGAAACGAGTGAAAATCTTCTCTTTGGTTGTTACTTATTGATTCGGTCGTATCAGTGCTTATCTTAGATTCCGGCATATTCGTAGAATTTATTATGTGCTGCGAAACTGTAAGCTAAAAAACCAAAAACTTTTGCGTAATCGAGTCACCTAGAGTGAGACTCTGTGATTTAATTGTAGCGTGATGATTTACATTCAGGTTTTGCTGAGTGTTTTTGAAATCCTTTAGCTTGACTTCAATTTGCAAGGAAACATTTTTGTATATTATGTATGTATACAGTATATTAATTTTTGTTCAATTACTTTTGATCGGCACTGTATGTGCATATAATATAAACAAACATAATGATTTTATCATTGAGAGATATTTCATAGCTTTACAGGTTCTGCTTAACATTTTATCTGCCCCTCCTCCTATCCGTATAAAAAAAGTTAAACAATAATTTTGATAAAATAAATACTTTTTTTATTTAATTATTTTATAAAAGTTTAATTTGCTTTTGTTTTTTTATTTATTTAAAATTGTATATATTTTTTCCTTTTATTTTATTACAGTTAACGTTTGCTTATTGCAGTTTACAAAGACAACAAATTCATGGGCATACCAATGCAACTGGTAAATAAATATTTTATAATCAAACATTATAATCATCAGCTCAGCCAGCAACAGGAACAGGAACAGCAACAGCAGCAGCAGCAACAGCTACAGCAACAGTCTAGAAATAAAAAACAACAAATATTTGATCCACTTTAAAAGATTTCTTCTGATTATTTTCTTTGTTTGTTTATTCGTTTGTTTGTTTGTTTGTGTCACTGAAGTCAACGTTTTTCTAAAACGCAATCTCAGCCAAAACAATCAGTCAAGCATTCAGCCAGCAGTAACCGCAAAAATAAATAAAATTTATTTACAAAGATAACCAGATAGACACAGAGAGTGTATGAGAGTGGAAATTAAATAATAAAAGAAAATCATCAAATCGAACATTATAGCTGCGGAACTAAAATTGTGCTTTACATCTTCCTTCATTCATATACCAGCAGATATTTAGATACATACATATGTAAGCAGATTCTTTGAAATTATGTTATAAATATGATACATAAACATATAGTATGTATGTATGTATGTATATAGTATGTAAATTAAAATCTAAATTCTAATTTCAGTTTAAAACCTAAACCTAAATTCCTTTGTTTAATGAAACTTTGAAAAATTACACCCACTTTAATTATATTCATAAATAGTCTGTAGTTAAAATGGTTTGTTTTTAAAGCAACTGGTCTTTCTATACATATGTACATACATATATTGGGTGTATAACTTAAAAACACGTTGTTATAAATGAGAGAACACTGTCGAATCGAAAAATTTCGATTTTCTGCAACATTTTCATTAACAAAAGCTGTGTTTTCGGTAGTGCACATATTGTGATGATGCGCAAACCTTAACACATCTGTAATTGTTACAGTCCCTTCGTATTTCTTTATAATCTTGTTCATTCATTGCTCATCAGGTTGCTCTTGTAATGCTTGAAAAGTGGCCACCTTTGAATCTCCACTTTCGTAAGCAGTTTTTTACGCATTCTTATGTTTGTAAACGATCCATATTCGTAAATGGCAAACCTTCCACTGAAGAAATAGCACTTAAGATGATAGTATTCATAGTCAATATAATGAGTAACTCGTTTTATCAGTAAGACCTACTACTTTATATCATTTCAAGCTTATATTTCTATTATTTCTTCGAATGATAACGTTCTGCTAAAGGCCTATTTAAATGTCTTCGTTTAAAAACAGCTTGCATTTTTTTTAATAAACCTTCTCTACGTTAAATTTTCCTTTTAAACGTTTTCACAAGGTTTTTATTACAATTCAATATTTGTTTTATTTTTTATTATTTTTGAATGCAACAAAATATTTCGTATGGTCATCAGAATGGCGTCATAACTAAAATGAAAATATTGACAAAAAAAAAACCAATGTAGTAGACTTTTTGTCGGTAATATAAATACATACATACATACGTATACATGCATACATAAATATATCTACATATATACTTGTACATATATTAATTCCAGTTTACATTATGCACTAAGGAATAATAAAAAAAAACAATTTTATTTTATCATGAATAAATATGTACTTATTTTTCTTTTTATTTTATTTTTTTTCAGATTTCGTTGCAGCCCTAACTCTCTGAAACAAACAAATAACATATTTGTGTAGAATGGCGTTAAAATCACAATTATCGTTTATGGTATCGTTTCTTGTTGCCGTATGCATTTTTCAAAAGCCTGTTATAGTGGATGGTCACATTTTAGTTTATCGTCGCTTGACCAATCAGGTTATTGTAAATTTATAAGCTCATGGTAAACATTTTGAATGTGGTTTAATTTATACTTTCTTTCATTGCATGTGACTGATTAGTTAATTGAAGAATATAATGATATGCCAGCACAGTTTGGTCCTAGTCTACCTCCGAATGGTATTAAGGTATTTGCCATACCGGTTTTACCCCACGAAGAGGCATGTGATAAAATAAGTCCACCCCCGAAATCATTATATCCAAGCAGTGCTAAATTTGTTGCCATCATAAAGAGGTATGTATGTATGTACATAACCATCTATTAAGTATTATTACAGCCTTCTTTACGTTTATATAAAAATATAAAAATTGTTCTTTTTGTTTTTATTTATTTACTACGAAAAAAAAAATCTGTTTCCTTTCCTTTTAACACAATTTAATACAATATCTAAACGTACATAAATGCTGATTTCTTGTAGTACTCAAAGGTATATTTTCTTAATTCAATTTCTATTCTTTTTAATACATTTACACTTACACTGTAAAACAAATAGGCTAGAAAAATTGAAATTGAATCTCCAGGCACCTTTAATAATAAATTCATTGACATCATCTTGTTATGCTATACTTCATGGGCTTTTGAATCCACAATCATTATATAATATTTACTAAGCAAGAGCTAAAGCATGATTTAAGTGCATGGCACAATATTATACTTATGGTGTTTAATGTTTCATTTTATGTCATAGGCGACAATATTGTATTCAACTACTTATCAACATGAGAAAAAGTTTTTTAATTCAAGATTTCCTCGCACGCTATTAAGCCCTTTTGATCTGATCGCCGTCTAGCATCGAAGTGGTATCTTTAATTGAGGTTATACACACTATTAAAAGAAATTAAAGAAATTATGAAATTAAGCAAAATGTTTTTGCTATGATGTTGAGCCACTACACTACCACTACAAGCAGCAAGTGTTTTAGGCTTTTCAGCTCAATCTCCAACATGTGCACAAGGATAGACAAATTTTAAAGAGTAGAAATGAGTAGGATTTAATGTGAACTCATCTGGTGCTTTCTGTATGAAGTTGTACAGTATGTTTCCTGAATAGCTGCTGTCTGTCACAACTGCAGAAAACTGAAGGGATGGCTGGGAAATGCCAATCAGGAATAATTAACATGAAACAAAATAATATATAATGGCACTAAAACCGGACTTTATAAGAGCCAAGTTAGCTATGATGTCAGAAGTCTATAAATCCAAATCACTTCTGGCTAGTCAAGTTCCATCACTCAATTCTGGGTACCCAAATACATTTCGTTTCAGATCCCCAAATGCCGGAGAAAATGGGGAAAATTTCGTTTTTTCAGTTGTCGTGTGCTCTCAGCTTTTAGACGCATATGTTTAGGGTGTAGTGTCACATTATGACCGCTAGGCAATATACTTCCACAAAGGCACACTTTTGCTTTTTTAGTTTCCAAACAAGTGGGTCTATTTTCTCATCTTTTCTAAGCGAACCAGTGACGACTCTGTGAGATAATTTGTTTGCCTCTCTATAGGAGAATGTTAAATCAATCCGTTCGAATTATTTGTAATTGTATCAGCCTTCACAATTGTGTTCGCTATTTTCCTATCTGCTATGTCCGTATGTCCAGGAATCCACATACGTTACATCCTCTCCCATATACCTTGACATTGAAATTGTTCCGTGGCTGTAGTTATTACAGACTGAATAATTCAATTTAAGTTTGTAAGAAAAAAAATGTTCATCATGGTTTTCGATCTAAAAAGGACTTGAAAGGATCTTCAATCTCTAACAGAGAGAGTAAGAGCAATATCGAACAACGAAAGAAGGGCAGACAGCACCTTACACACATCCAGTAGTTGGTTATGGAAGGCGTTGTTCCTAGGCAACGAAAACAATACCTTGATTATGCTGTATTCACAGTTGTAAGCAGCGCCAACATTAAAAAAAAACCACCGTGTTTCCAAACGTTATTTTGTGAAATTTTAAACTCCCATGTAATCGGAAAAAACTTACTTGATAGTCTAAATCGATGTCTTCATTCCTACAATTAGCCCCATACTTCAAAATTATTGACTTCATACTATTTCTATTGAGGATAAATTATGCTGTTAAAAAGGAAAAAGGAAGGATTACAGTAATCCTGAGTTGTTTATAAAGAGGAGGAGAGCCACACTGTTGCAGGCTATCTCTATTGGAGAGAGGAACCCTAAAGTAGTTTAATTGTATGGCATTTAAAGAAATAATAACAGATTGTCTGCTGATCAGTATTCTCGCTATAGCTTCTGCAGTAAAGGTTAAAGGATGTATCCAAATGTAGTTAGGTTAATAGTACTTAATAGCTTGTAATATCCTCGAAATTTTATTTGCAGATCCCTTGTTGTTTTAATTTTTTTATTTTACAAAAAAAACGATTATTGTGCAACCCATTAAAAACAGTACTTTGCATATTTTTTTAACAATTCATCTTCAAAAGACTTCAAAATCCATAAAATAAAATCTATTCTTAACACCACCCGTAACATATCTAAAGTCGAACTTGATTTTTATTTTATACAACCACTTTCTACTTTTTTTATAATATTTTTTATTGGCTACAAAAAATAAATATTTATTTATCAAGAGTGTATGTATATATATACCTGTTATTATTATTATTTTTTTAATTATTTATTGTTTATTCAGAGGTGGCATTAATTGCACATTCGAATTAAAAGTACGTAATGCCCAGGCAGCTCGCTTTGATGCTGTTATCATCTATAATAATGACGGCGATGACTTGGGTAAGTTGTTTACACTATTTTTTCGTTTTTATTTTAATTAAATATATTTTCTTTTTCCTTTAAATAGAACATATGTCAGCCCAGAATAGCACTGGCATTTACATACCATCGGTTTTTGTGGGTCGTACAACGGGTACGAACTTAAAAAATTTCTATACGCAGGAAATTGTTTTAGTTATTAATGATGAGCTGCCTTTTAACATTAACACACAACTTATTTTACCATTTTCCATATTAATTGGTTTATGTTTCTTAATTATGGTAAATATTTTCATACTCTAATATGGCAATATTTTAAATATGTATCAACGTTTTTAATTTCTGTTTTTTTTTTGTTTTCTCAATTACAAGATCTTTTACATGATTTACAAATGCATACGTGAAGAAAGACGTTTAAGACGCCATCGTCTACCCAGAAGAATGTTAAAAAAGCTGCCCATTATTAAATTCACTAAGAACAGTGATCTCGGTTATGATAGTTGTGTGATTTGTCTAGATGAATTTGCCGAAGGCGATAAATTGCGCGTATTACCCTGCAAACATCGTAAGTTTTTTGTTTTTTTTTTCTTATTGCTATTGAATTTAATTTTAATCCCTTTGTGTTTATTTATCACATTAGTTTACCACACAGACTGCATTGATGTTTGGTTAACACAAAATAAACGCGATTGCCCTATTTGTAAGCGTAAGGTTTTTACGAAAGGCGAAACCCGATCACAACGGAATCGACAGTCTTCATTGGATAGTATAACAGATACTGATGATGATACCACACCGTTGTTGCAGCAACAGTCGGAGAATAGTTCAGTGCAATCGTCGAATGTTATTACAACTACAGGTCATGGTACATTTCGTCGCAATGAAGACGTTACATCCGATGATGAAAATAGTAAGTGTTGTGAATCACAATTAGCGTAGTAAGATTAGGTCCGCGAAATTGTGGAAGAGGCACTAAGTGCAAAGTATTGGAAGCAGTAGATGGAAACGGCGGCGGTTAGAGTTGCTTCAGTTTACTGCAGTCCTCGTGATTAGCGAGCAGACACCTGTTGATCTGCTGCCTTATTAGCGGGCAAGAGCATGAAACACAATAAATGAGAATATCCTCATCAGTACAGAGGAATTAAGATCCCATGCCATAAGCGATGACAAACTAGATAGAACGCAGAAACGAACAGTCAATTGACGACGAAACTTTTCTCCAGTATAGAAAGATGGATTCCGAGGTTTCTCTCAGATTACGAATATAGTCTATCAAAAGACTATTTCACAAATATCAATTCAAATAAAAAAAAATATAAAAAAACAATCATGGGTATTCCCTGGTCATCAGAAACTCTTATTCGTTTTGCGCAGACACGGTTCTTCGCTCGATCCGTATTGAAACTTGATTCTATTAAACCATACTCAAATTTCATTATAAATTTAAATGTTTCTATGGCATGCTGAGTGTGCCTGCCTGTGCTTTATTTGTATTTAAATAGCTTGACTAAAATATTTTATTTTTTCATTTCTAGTGCTTTCACCTGCCCAGCGTATAAATCCTTTTGATCGTTCCCCCAATTTGCCACCTCATTTAGCGGCTCAATTGAATAATGAGGAACGTAGCAGATCATTTTGGTCTTGGCCGGTTTTAAGGTAAAATTTTATTTGCTCTCTGTATACATTTTTTATTTTTTGTTAAAATTGTTTTCTTATCATTTGTTTTTAGATGGTTTAGACAACCAACAACAATTAGTGTGGCTGCACCACCCTATTTGGAAAATGTTGATGACATACTAAACGATGTTATAGCTGGACAAGTGACTGGTGTCGAAACTGTTGGCCCTAACGCGGCAACAACGGCTGGTGTAAATAATATGTTAAGCTCTTCCCTAAGAGCTTCACATTCTTCGAATAATGTTTTAAATCCGAATTTAAGTGGTTCCTTTAAAGATGACGATAACGATGACGATGCACCGCTACAGTGTATATATGAGCCTATAGCCACCGTAACACCCACAGCTACGTCTTCGTCATTGTTAGCGTCATGCCAGCGTACAACAACAGATGTGGCTCAGGAAGCCAATACGAATAATGGTACAGATTCAGTTTTTATACAAACTCCTACACAGGGTGGTATAGCTGTAGCCGCTTTACCGCCCAATAATAATGATAACAATACGAATAATAATAAATTTTGGTATGCTTGAAACGAGTGCAACAAAATTAAATTTCGAAAATAATTTTCTTAGTTTTGGGATATAAAACTATCGCTCATGCAAACACTATACTACACAAGAAATTACAAATACATATTAGGCAACAGAGAAAAGGGTGTATCAACAACAGGGAAGGAGAGGACAATATACATACATATGAAGTGAGCCTGATTTAAGACATTTCAGTTTTCTAAACAGCATAAACTTTACCATCGCATTCCAATAAGTTTACAAACTAAGAAATGTTAATAAATTTACTTTTTCCATCGGCCAAAGAGGGTAGGAAATAGGCTTACGAAATTGAAACATTAAGGCTACATTATAAATGATTTTATGGGTGTAGGCTTATTTAGTTTGCCCTTTTAAAATTTCCTCTAAGAAATAGAAATAAAGAGGAGAGCAGTTCGAAAGATAAGATGAGAGCTGGATACTCTTTTTAAAGCGTTTAATTTGAATTGAATACATTTGAACCTTGTTTTTTTTTTTAAATTTTCTTGTTCACTTCCAGTTATTGTCCCTTGAAACTGTTGTTTAACCAGCATAGTCATATTATTTAATAAATGCTAAAGTCTTAATATAAAACGTTATACAAAACAAAAATATATATTTTTCGTAAAGGAACATTTTAACAGAAAACAAAAATTATGTTTTATTTTTTTGTTTAAATAATCTGAATCTTATAACAAAAAAACAAAAACATAAAATAAAAAAAATTTATATTGTGATTTATTTAAGACCATTAAATTGGTTTAAATTAAAAAAAAAAGAAAAACAAATTATAATAATTATTAAACAGCATAATGAAAGTGTTTAATATAAAATAAAATTAAATTTAAAATGAAATGAATATATTCAGTGAAAGAAGCGTAAAACAGCCTAAAATTATTAAAGCAAATTAAGAGAAATTAAACAAAAATTTTTAACACAATAAATTCTATGTTTCAAAAGTGAAAGACACAAGAACAAAAAAAATTATTTTTATCACAAAAACAAAACTATTAAGAATACAAACAATTATTGGTTAAAAATTTTTCAACTTGTAAAAAAGAATTAATTTAATATCTTCTTGTATGTATAGTAAGTTCGTTTAATTTTTTAGTTTTTTATTTAATTTTTTTTTATTATTTAATTTTTATTTTAAATTTAATTTATTTTTATTGCATTTTACCTACTTTCTTTTTGATACCATTTGTTGTTATTTTTATAATTTTCTTTTATTTTATTTTTAATCTCCAAATAAATGTTTACTTTTCTTTTTTACAATTCTGTTCCTTCTATCTTATTGTTTAACATTTTTAATTATTAACATTGTATACCAAAAAAAAATTAATCAAAGCCTTTTTTTGTTTCTATTCTAATTGGCGAAATTTTATTTAAAACAGAATCAATTCGTACCTTTTTTTATGTAAAGAAACAAACAAACAAACAAACAAATGTATAAATATAATTAATAATTATTATAATAACTGAACTAAACTAAACTAAATTTATATTAAAGAACTTAAATTTAAATTGTACATTTTAAGTCCTTATATTCTATACATAATAATAATAGCGTTAACAAAAAAAAAAAAGAAAAAACAAATTCACTTGATTTGTATTTGTTATTTAATTAATTAAAACCTTTTTATGTTATAATCTCTACAATAAAAAAAATAAATAATTAAAAAGAAGAACTCTAAACATATACATACGTACATACAATACAAACAGCAAACATATACTATAATATACCATACATATATTACTATATTTTAAAATAATTTGCGAAATCCAAAAAGTAAAAAACTAGTGAAACTATTGAAAATAAAAATAAAGTGTAACATTTTCAGTGATTTTATTAATTTTCGATTTTTGCTTTCATTTATTATTAGCACCGATTACAATGCACTCGCACTATCAAATTGCCCTCTTATAGAACTCCTCCAGCACATATCATGGAAAAAGCAATTTCAATCTTTATTTGCCTTCTAGGCATTGCCAGGTATAAGTCATTCGATAAGGCTACCAGCAGCAGCCTTTTCAGGGAAAATTCTTAAAGTTGTCAAGAGATTTGGAAAATATATCGGCATACTTTCTGATAACCAAGCGACTGTCAAGGTACTCGATTCTAATAATAACGACCTTTAGCATAGCTTACGGCTGCTGGGAGCTATTCAACGAGATGGCAGACTGATGCAATTTTCATATCACATGTCAATCGGTACAGGTTGGTACAACTATCGATTTTTCGAGTAATGGATTCCCTTAAGGTTGATGGGCGGCTTCAGATATGGCCAAGTTAGCATAACTAATATGGTCTAGACTAGATGTCAGATTCTGTTTGAGACAATTCGTCAGCTCGTTTATTTCCGTAGAAACTCAGGTAGTCAACTTACACAAGCGTTGACAGCCAAAAAAGGCTAGTAGTACTTAATTAAGTTCTGCATTAGCCGCTTGTCCGCCAACGCCAACGTCTCGGAACTGACCTTAATAATGGTCGAAATCATCTCTACAAAGATACATTAGTCTGATGTTCATCGAGACTCATATCACCAATTGTATCCCTATATAATTATGGACATCGAAGTTTATCTTTGGTCGTCAGCGTGATCATTCACATTATTATGGTAAAAATTACATCAAGAGCAAGGGACAGAATTTGCCATTTAAACGAGAGATTCAAAGATTCGGACTATGTGGATTACAAATGTCGACAATGAGGTAAATGGGGGCTGCAATTGCACTATGTGATCTAAAGATAAACATCTAACGTCATAAACAATAGCGTCAAGGTTCTACTGAATTAAGTGACTGTGGCATATCTTGGGTCAAAGCCACGTTTACCTACCTGTTACATATCTGCCTTCTCCAAGTATAAGCTGGATTTCCAATTCTGAACAAAAATTGTTGTACGCTACCTCCTCTTCTTTCATTTCTTCTATTGTTAGCAAATAAAAAAGTAGGTAGTGTTTAAAGAACACAGCGATTCAAAGATGAAGATTTCATGCAGGATTAAATACATTGAATATACATACTCCCACACTATGATATGAGCGAACCTCTATAAGTAATTCAGACGATCCAACTTGTGGCTGTTTTTATTCTAATATTCTAACCTCAAAATATTATCCGATTTCGCTCGGAAGTACATATTTTTATTTGCGATAGCTGTGACTGTAGATTGATGGTGTGGGCAGGAATATCATATAATTGGACGTATGAATCTTAACAGAAATTTAAGTTTCAAAATTGTTTAATGAGGTGTTGTATTCTATTTTCGATAGGAATGATGATGATAGATGAACTATTTCATGTACCGCCCTATACTTACTGATGTCAATAAGCATTGTTTCCATTCGAATATTTAAACATTCATATGTTTTTTTTTCTTAATTATAATTGAATTTTTAATAATTAAATGATTTCAGTCTGATTCGTTTTTAAACAATTCTATATTTTATCACAATGTTTTTGTTTTTTTTTTCTTTTGTACTTAATTTAACATAAAATCCAATAAAATTTTCTAATTTAATTCAACGTTTTTTTTTAATTTTAAGTCCTTCATTTAATTAAATTCCTAAAAATTGTTCCTAAACTAGGCCCTATAATCTATTTTTCTTTTTTTGTTTATTTTTAATTAAATAATCACAGCACATTTAAGTTGTACGAGTACAATAGCTTTGAAATCAATAATTTTATTAAAAATTCAAATAATTTTCGTTGAATAACCCTTTAATCTAATACCCTAAAGCCTGTACTTTGTTTAGTCTTTTTCGTCTTTCTTAACCCCTTACGGCTGTACAGGAAAAATATAAAAACTTGGCCTTAACTATTTCAAAGAAAAACTCATTGCATAGATTTTAACGTTTTTATTCGGTTTCCCGAACCTAATAAAATCTATGAAAGAAATTTTTCCCTTTGCTAGAAAACTTATACACATTTGGAGCAACTTATTTAGACTGTCAAATGTCCTTGATAAGTTGTAAGCAGTGGAGTGCAGGATTTATACTGAAACTTATTTTCATACAAGTTAGTAAAATCCTGAGGCAATCAAGATCATTTAAGCCAGTTGCACATAAAAACTTTGCCTTTGTAATGATCTTGTTCCAAGAAAATGCAGGGCAATGTTTATAACAACATTGAGCAACATTTTCTGGCCAAAAACATAACCTTTGATGGCCTAGACGTCCTAGGGTTTCATTCTTTGAAATCGTTTTTATCATTAAATTCTGACTTAATATTAGGATTACTTAATTGACCTAAATTGGGTGTATTAAAAGCTGCAGCACCCAATATGTTGGCCATATTGGCGGCAGTCATGCCACCCGGATAAAGATTCTGATAGAAGAGAGGATTTTGTAATTGAAATAATGCCATTAAGTGAGTCAACTGCAAATTGGGAGCATTTGGATCCGTTGAACTGTTAGCCGAATTACTGGGGTTTGTAATATTAGCCATGAATGGATTCATTAAAGAAAAATTTGTGTTGCTATTAGCGGCTAATGCGGTGCTAATGTTGGTTTCTTTACTCATTTCCTGTTTAATGCGCTTAGAGTCCTGATTCTCCGAAGATAGTTGCTAAAGTAAAAAGTTTTATTATTACTAAAATGAGTTTCAAGGAATCCACGTACTTACAATTTTCTTTGGTGGCCTTCCACGTTTGCGTGCCAAGAAATGTTCCGCTGTTAACGAAGACAACGGCGTAGAGGTTGTACTGGTGGAGGCTGAAGCAAGCATTAGCTTTTTTGCTGACGTTCTTGTTACAATTGGCTTAGGTGACTCTTCTTCACTGGAGTCCCTTTGAGTTTTGCCTTGTGGCACGTTAGGCTCTAATTCGCATCTGTCATGCTTGCGTTTATGGGATATCATTTGAGTGCTGGAGTGCAAAATAAAATTACAACCCTCACGTACACAGTGTATATGATTGGATACCGTGGAGAATTTACAATCCTCAAAGGGGCACACTTCGGTTTTAAGTATCTTTTTAAAGCCATCCTGTGTTAATTGATGATCTTTCATGTGATAGGTTTTGTGTTTTTCTGGGAATAAAATAGAAACAGAAACAGAAATCTTAAATTCATGAAAAAATATTCGTTTTTAACGCCCACTGTCATGCCCACTTTAATTAATTTTTATAAATAATATCCGAAAGATATCTATCTATTGATTCATTATCGTACTTACCCATATCGGCTTTATTTTTAAAAGTATGATTACAACCCTCACGACAGCAATGATAATGTGAAGTCTTTTTGCCATAGAACGGACACTCTTCGATTTTACAATTCTCATGGGCCCGAAAACGACGAAAGCCCTCCTGTACAATTTCCGAATTCTTGCGATGAAAATTGGCATGCATTTGTACGTCACTGGTGCTGACATACACCTTGGGACAGTCTTCATAGATACAGTGATAGTGTGTCTGTTTCCAGTTGTAAGAACAACCCACACCATACTCCGGTGCACAGTCATCCGACGATGAGAAACGGGCAAAACCCAATAATAGACTTTCCTTGCGTTTCTTATGCCACTTCAAGTGGCGTATAATGTCATCCTTTTTACTGAGTATTTTACCCTTGCAGGGCTCCTCATAACAATGGAAATGTTCACGCAGATTCTCTTGGCGGCACAATGGATTCTCACATTCCAAGTACGAAGAGTTTTTGCGTAAATATTTCAAATTTTCCTCAGTTAAAAAGGAATCCGTGTTTGATGTTGTATTAGAGGTGGTAGTGGTGAGGGGTGTGAGGGGAGTACCAGGCATATTAGTATTGGAGGATGAAGATTCAAATGTTTGACCATTGTTCGTGGACAATAATTGTTCACTAGATGGTGGTGTCAGTATGGAATTCTTTAAGTTCATCACTGGTGTAACATTTGAATTTTCATCATCTGCCATTTGGGTAGTTTTATGGGAATTAAGGGAAGTAGGACAAGGATTTATTTGAGAATTTGAGGATTTTTCGGGTGTATAAGGCTGTAAAGAAAGAAAGAGAGAGAGAGAGAGAGAGAGAGAGAGAGTGAGAAAAAAATAAAATTACATTTTTTTAATGTTGTTGTTGTTAAAGAGTTTCCTTGCTTGATTTCATTAATTCAACACATACTGTTGATCGGCTCATATTACTTATCACGGCCCACACATTTAGTTACAATGTTGCTGTGATTTGTTTTTGAATTTTTAATGATTCTTCTGTATTTGTTTATAATAAAATGTTGTTGTGTGTTGTTCTTTTTAGGAATAGCATCATAACTCACAAGTGTTCAGAAACTAATTGCAATAAAATGTTGCTTTTAATGCTTCCTACTCTTTAAGTTCTCAGCGAAAAATACTTTAAAATTCTTTTGAATTTTATGATATTCTTAGAAGAAAAGCAACAAAAATAGAACATTTTTTTTACTGTAAAGAAAATACTGAATTCTTGACTCACTGAATAAACAAGACAAAGTTTAATTGCGCAATAATTACCAAAAAAAAAATAAAAATACAAATTTTATTGCAAATATAATCAAAAAAGCCTCAAAAGCAAAAGTGACCTAATCCACCCTCAAATTAAAAACAGTTTTCTTAGGCTATGTTAGAAGTGCTATATATATACGACCAGAAAATAGCCACTGCTTAGCATAGCATAACAAATAGAAGAGATTACTGATACTACGTTGAGAGCCTAGGCTTAAGGAACGAATTGAGAAGAAGAATGCTTAATATGATGTTGGTACTGGGAAAATGTTTAGGTACTGCATTCTTTCCGCTTCTACAATTTCCTCATGCTTTATAAGGACCAGTGGCCTGTCACAAATCCGCATCCTTCTACTCCCAACGTTGCACTATAATATACTCTTTATTACAATAGACAGGGAAAACTTAAAAAAAAAATAAAATAAAGAGTGTATAACTTGGGCGATCTATAGCTCCTGGTAAACACTAGAATTCTATGATTAAGTCTCCTTATCTACCTACCTCTTAATAAAGGCAGCCATTTTCTCCATATCCTGTATTAAAACCTAATGCATTTTCGTAAATTCTATATAACGACAGCTGGCAATTCTATCGTCCTAGAATATTCTACACCTGATAAGCTGCAAAAGCTTAAATAAAGAAAATGCAACAGGACAAAAAAAAAATAGTGTTACAGACTATATAGAAGATCGCTGTCTTGTCTATAGCTGCTGGATGGTATAAATGTTGCAGAATTAGACATTTTTGTCCTTCAACATGAGAGAGTCTAGGAGCTATCAAGTGTCTTGTGTTTCTAAACTGGTCCCAGATGTACTTTAAACTATCTGAAAGGGTTCAGTTAGCAAGATGCCTTACCTATACAACAACAATGCAACAATACAATTCGGTTTCAAATAGTACTTTGATTATAAACCATGATGGCAACCCTATGGTTCTAGAATCGACTGCAGCAGACTAATCACATGCTTAGCTGAAAACAATTTGAGTTGGCTTCAGCGACCTAACATAACAAATCCATTTACTCGATTACATCGAGAAGATCGCAAATTTCGCTGTGTTTTCGATGTATTTGTAGCGACTATTAGACTATATACATACATCTGTATAGTCGAATGGCCAACCGTTCGAGTACATAATTTTTGTATGAAAAAATATTTCAAAAAAATATTTTGATTTCCGAAAAAGGGGGATTAAAATTATTAAAAAATTATTATTATTATATTATTTACATTCTATTAAAATTTGTCATATTCAAAATACAGTACAATTTTCTCGTACAATGTTTTTTGATTTCGAATCACGGTTTCATACTGTAACGCTAAACAATAAGTCCCAAAAAATTTTCTAATCGATTAAGTTGTGCATTCGATATTTTGATTTCGAAATTGATTGAAAAATTATTGAACCTGAATTCAAATCTTAGTTTGTCTTGGATTCCTATCATTTGAGTATAAAAATTCTTAAAAAAAAACTTACCATTTGTGTAGAATCCTCCATAGAGTCTGAGGTCGTTTCCAAAGCCATAACACCCGAACACATTAATTTCGAATTTGCTGTTGTCGAACTCGAATTACCTGACGATGAGTGTAGACTAGAAAATACTTGTTGAGCATCCTCATCTAAACTCAAGACATCATGCGATTCTGCTCTAACCACTGCAGCTTCAGCAGTATCGTCGGCACTATTGTCTGGACTTACAGCCGTAACATCATCCGTTACCAAATTTGAGCATGTTGTTGGTGTTGTTGTTGATGCTGCTGGTATTGGTGTTGTTGGTTGATGGTTTTGACGGCCGTTACTAATGTTACTGCAGGGTGTAGAGGTCACTGTAGAGGATTGAACGAAATTAAATTGTGATGTAGTGGAGCCAGCTAAAAAAGGATTCTGAGCTGTAAAAGCGGAAGGAAAGAGAAGAGAAGAAGCACAAGAAGAAAGGGAAGCAGCAGAAGAAGAGCTAGGATTTGTATTAGAGGGTGTGGAGAAGTTATTTGTATTAGCAAAATAATCTGCCATATTGACAGCAGTTTGGGTTAAGGCACCGCCATCAGCAGCAGCTTGAGATGAATTGGGTGTAGTGGGTGTTAATAAAAGATTGCTAGAAGATATTTGTTGTTGTTGTTGCTGCTGCTGCTGTTGTTGTTGTTGCAAGAACATTAACTGCGTCAATGGAGGCAGATTATTAAGCAACATTTGTGTTAAGGGTTGTGTCTGAGGAGTTGGAAGCTGTAAAGCTTGCGTGTTTAAAGGATTAAAAATGCTTTTGGGTGTAGATGTAGGATTAGTAGCGGTTATTGTTGAATTTGGTAAGGGACTCAAATTACTATTGGGACTACTACTACGGCTACTACTACACATGGTGTTTTGAGAATTCGTGCAAGTTTGAGTTTGAATCCCTGAATTTAAAGTTTGCGTCTGTAAATCCTTGGCTTTAACAGGGCTTGTCAGTAAAAGTTGTTGTTGTTGTTGCTGCTGCTGTAACAGATGTTGCTGTTGTTGTTGCTGCTGCTGCAATAAGTTCATCATATACAATTGCATTATGAATTCCAATTGAGAAGACATGTTTAGGATTTCTTTCTTTTTTTTTCAATTCACACAACTTCACTAGGATTTAAACAAAACAAAAATATTTAAATTTTCTTTTCAATTTCTTTAAAGGATTTTTCTTTTAAATTTTCAATGAAATATTCGTTTTAATTTTTTTTTTAATTTTATAACAATTTTTTATATTCTATTTCACATTTGGCTTTAAATAGGCAAAAACGATTCTTTTCTCGTGTAGAATTATTATAAACATTCCAAGCTTGGCGGTTGGGCTCAAACTGACTTAACTCTTCACTTAACACTGCTATATAAAGCAAAAGTTTGTTTTTATGATCCCAAAACAAACCCTCTCCTTAAAAAAAACAAATTCTCTGTTCTCTTTTAGTTTTTTAGCAAAGCAAAGAGATCGTTTCGCGGCCCTATGCTCCCTAGTGGAGTAAGAGGAACATATATATATAAAGAGATCGTTTACAGTGCTCTTAAGAGAACACATTTACACTTAGGCACACACACACACACTCCACAATAACTTTGTTTCTTTTTTTACAACTCAAAAAACCAAAAAGGATCTCGTTACTGTAAGCACGCACACAACCTAAACTCTCTCGCGTTTTCTCTTTTTTAAATAAAAAAGGGGTAGTTTGTGTTGTTGTGTCCGTTTTTTGTTAGAATTACACAATATTTTTGTAATTGTTTACGTTCCTGCTTTTTTTTGTTGTAATTTTTTAATGCAATTTTGCTTTCCGTTTTTTTTCGTGATTTTTGCCAATATCATCCCTTTTTTTTAACAAATATTTTGTGTATGGAGTTGTGTGCGTAAATGTGTGAGTGTGTGTATGTTTTGTCTGTGTTGGAAAATGTAATTTTTTGTTTGTTGTTAAGCCAATAAAATTACAGGGAAATGCTAATATTTCAATAAAAAATACATTTTTAGCTAAAAAATGCATTGGATTTCAGCCAACGAACGTTAAGGAATTTCTCCTGAATTTTGTTTTCAATTTCATTTACACGATAGAAGGCTATTTTGTAAGGGTAATGTAAAGGAATTTCAAATATTCTCAATGATTATTGAAGTTGAGTTTTATAAGGATTTTTGAATTCATTGAAAATTTTGCAAAAAAAAAAATTAAAAGAAAAAAAACTGGTAAGGTTTTTCAAAATATGTGCCATTCTCTCTTAATTTTAAATTATAATGTGTAACTCTCTATTTGAAATTATACTTATAAAACAATTTCTGTTTCATTTACAACAAAATTTTATTCGAACTCGAGTATATCATCCGAAGATACAAACGCGATCAAAAAAGAAATGAAATCCTAAGAATTTTGTTTGAATTCCTTTAGGTACAGATAGTTATGCAAGAAGGCAGCTCTTGCATACACTATCTCAATAGAACGCGCAGATGTATAAGACTTAAATGAAATTTCAGGGGCACTGAGAGATTGGCCCTCATCAAGTATATTCGGATCACCTATAATTTATTATTATTTTGGTTCTCCTAAGCAGCATACGGCTGTCACAAAGCATTTCCATCTGTTTATTTCGTTTTCATTAAGCTTCTCCAGCTAAGCTGGTAGTTTGGCTTACTATAACACGTCCTAGAATGACAGGGGTACCGTCTACAGCATCAGCATAGAAGCAGCGCCCGCTTTGCAAATGTGTTGGCTTTGTGTTGCTTGTAAGTGTCCTATTCTTTCAAATAATGACGCTGCTAAGCCATTTAAGTTCAAAATATTTTTCTTCAGGTTTACAATCTGAAATTGTCGGTTTGTAGCCCTATAACCATTACATTTCTACATCGATAGATGCTCTAATGAAATAGGGTGACGTAGCCCGAAGAGCATAAGCTTCCAACAATTATTTGTCAATACACCAATTTTCCAAGGATGTAAAACACATTCCCTAGGCTACTGCATTGGTTCTTTTTTTTTTTTGTTTTTGTAGGTCCCAATTCTCAATGGATACATACGAATTTTTACCAACTAAAGCCATTTACATCCGCAGTACCATGCATGGTACTCTAGTTCCTTTCGAATTGTAGCATCATCTGCATTACACTGTCTACCATCTGGATCTGGTCGATATATATCGATAGAATAACGCCAAATTATGTTCGAAGACATCAGCATCTCACAGCTATTCTGAGAATGTGGAAGGGAGTATAGAGGGGGCCTTTATCGTAATGCCAGCTATGGAATTAACCGTAGATTAAGCCTTAAAAAACTTCATAATTCCAGCATAATTCTGATACATACTTGTATTTCATAGAATTTTGCAAATTATTGATAGATTTTTTTTACAAAATGTAAATATGTTTATTTATTTTAATTCATTTAAAAAAAACAATTTTACATTATTACATTTTGTTATCACTTTTATGAAATTTACTCCAACATTTTTGGCATGCTGTACATTGCAGCAAAAAAAAAGCAAGTCTTACTTACTTAATTGCCCATTACCATCCCGATTAACGCCTTCCAGGCGCCTTTGCTTCTTGCGCCCCTACGCCAGTTGGTCACACCAATGGATGACAGCGCTTCCTCGATCTGGCCCTTCCAACGCAAACAAGCTCTTCCTCTTCGCAGAGGCCTGCATCAAATACCGGTCTCGCCAGAGCATCCTCCCCCATTCCAACGACATTGCTAAGTCGCCTAATGTAAATACTCCACAACCGACAAAAAAAAATTTTGTCATCGACCAAGAAAAATGCAAGTCATCGACCAAGAAAAGTGCAAGTCATCGACCAAGAAATGCAAGTCATCGACCAAGAAAAATGCAAATCATCGACCAAGAGATGCAAATCATCGACCAAGAAAAATACAAGTCATCGACCAAGAAATGCAAGTCATCGACCAAGAAAAATGCAAATCATCAACAAGAAAAAAGTGCACGTCATCTACCAAAAAAATACAACTTGCGAAAAACACGCCATTTTGTTATATATATACATATAAATGCATATGAACTCAATGAGAATTATTAAAATTTTTAAATCCATTTAACTAAAATTTAATTTTTATTCGTATTTATATAGATTTTTTCATAGTATATCCGGTTCCACGTAACGCACGACCATAAAGAAACCTGTTTTGGAATCCTGGAGACTATGGCTATCCAGCCCACTGTCCGTTTCACCACTAGGTCTATTTTTTATCCGATTTTGCCTTTGTTTCTTATTTGAAGACATCAATTAGCTTCGACGGCTATATCTCAGATCCCAAGTAAAGCTCATTCGTAAGGAAACCTGTTTTGGAAGTCTTAAGACTATGGCTATCCAGCTCACTAGGTCTATTTGCCCTACTAGGTCCTTTTTATCCGATTTTTCCTTTATTGCTCATTTGAAGGCATTAATTAGCTTCGACGACTATATCTCCAGTCCCAAGTAACACACGACCATAAAGAAACCTGTTTTGTAATCATTGAGACTATGCCTATCCAGCTCACTTGATCCAATTCCCACACTAGGCCAATTTCTTATTAAATTTTGCCTTTGTTGCTTTTATAAAGACATCAATTAACTTCGTCGCCTATATCGCCGGGTATAACGGGTAAAAGCTGGGGGCCAAGTATGAGTACAAAACAGAAACTGTGTTCAATAACTTATTAATGGAGACCCTAAGCATACATCCCATAGGATTAATGGGAGGATATTTATGTAGCGTATGGCGATGGAAATATTTAATAAAAGTGTGAATAGAATATACTAATGTCTAAGTTAGGTGAATGTGCAGGTGCTGGGGTTTTCTGTAGGGAACTCGGTCTTGAACTCCACTTCAGGTTGAATGATGACTGCAGCGTTTTTCAGGCGGAGATTTTCGCAATCTTGAAGGCAATTGAGGCCATATACGTGATCTTCGTTGACAGTCAGGCTGCCCTTAGGGCAATTGCGTCTGGTGCAAATCACGGCTCGTTCGCGTGTGCAAAGAGTCGTTGAAGACTTTTGGACTTTCCGGGTCATAGCGGAATACTGGGCAATGAGACAGCGGATGCCCTCACTAGGTTAGGTTCGCTTTCTGGGGGCGATTTAATAGTTGGTCCTGATCCCCCAGTCTGCCACCTCTACGGCCTCATCAATGGATGGGTCGGGGAGGAAGAGCAGAAACGTTGGGGGAACGGATCGGGTTGTTTTGTTTCTAGATTTCTATGGCCTGCTGTGGACAGAAAGAGAACAGGTTGGCTGCTGGGCTTGGATAAGGCCAGCTTAAGGTTGGTTGTCGGTTTTATCACGGGGCACTGCGAGATTAGGTCGCTGACGGGGATCTGGAACAGATTCCAGCCGGACTATTGCAGGGCATGTTGCGATGAGGAGGAGTTGGAGACTATCGAACACCTCCTCTGTAACTGCCCAGCCCTTGGTAGGTTGAGGTTGAGGACCCTTGGCAGGGCCTCCTTTGCGAGTTTAAACTCTGTCTCGAGTGCCGACATCAAGGCTCTCCACAGATTCATTAGGGGCTTTGGCTGGCTGAGAGGTGCTAGGGCTTTATCAGTGTAGTCGCGCTCTCCCTTTTTGTTGTGTCTGGTCTGTGTAATCCCTCCGCTTCCCATTCTCCCTTTCCTACATCCTTTCCTTTAATCATATTCCCTCTATTATCCTTCCCTCTTTAAGGACGTTATACAATGGGTCAATTCGATCTCCGGGTACTGTACTTGTCTTAATTGACAAGTACACGTCCTCAAACCTAACCTAATATACTAATGGCATAATATACGGAATGTTTTTCAATAAAATGCCATATTTAATATGTGACAGGCGAATATGCTCACTGGCGTTATTTGTAGCCTTTAGTTTTGAGTTGCAAAGTACAGGCTGTACAAAAGCTATGCTCTGAATATTTGTTTACAACATTTTTCGTAGACTTCCCACATGCATTTTCCCAGACTTTTCTTTTAATGGCAGCTGGAAAATTATTGCTAAAAATTTTAAATAAAAATTCATTTTAATTTTGAAAAAAAAAGAAAAACTTTTACAATAAAACAAAATTTGCATAAAATTTGAAAAAGCAGGAGAAGCAAAATGGCAAAAAATAATCTGCATTACAATCATTAAGGGAAACTTCAACTAAAACTAAATGGCGAAATTAAAAAACGAAATAAATCCAAATGAATGAAAGAAATTTTGGTGAAATATAAAAATTTTCCAACTGTGGAACCGCATTTAAATTAAAAGAAAAAAACAAAAACAAAATCTGGAAATTTGCATATTTTGCAATTATTAAAAAAGGATTTTTAACATAAACGAACCCAACTATTACAAGGGGAAAAGAGAAACCCAAGGAAACGAAACAACATGTAACTTCCGGGGCATAAATTAAAAAAAAATAAATTTTTTGCAAAGAGTATGTAAATTGAGCACCCAGGAAAAAAAAGAAGAGAATTTTCAACTTATTTGCATAATTTTAGCACGTTACACTGAAACCCTAATCTAAGCACATGCGCATATTTGCCCTTAAGGACTCTTTTTTTTTAAGGAAATCTAGGAAAAGGTGGTGTTGCAGAGAAAAAAAAAACACCAGCCAGCCAGTCAATAGATTGCATGGTTTGGTTTGGTTAGATTTGGCTGCTGGCTGTGTAACCTTTGCCTGTGTTATGCAAATGACCTGTCGTTTGAGTTTGCGCACACGACAAAACTATGCACCCAAAGGACAAAAAGGATTTTCAATCGCTATGAAGGCCTATTACATGTTAATTTATGCAAATTTTGTTCGTATTTTTTAATGGCAACAATCGATTTGTATCGATCCATCGAACGATTGCCTACTTAAAATCAATGGTTTTTACAAATATTGTATATCAGGAAAGGTTATTCAAAAGGTGGGTATTCAAATGCTTCTGGTTGCTCTGCTAGAAAACTGTACTAAAAAGAGAGAACAGAGAGTGAAGGATGAGAGAAATTTTTGTTTTCTCGGTATTGATTACAAAAAAGGTTGTTCTTGTCATAACTAAGGATAAAACCGAAATTCTGAAAAGACTTCAAAGTAGCAGACATAAAATGGCAAATGAAAGGAAAGAAAATCTGCATAAAAATAAGAACACAACTCCAATAACTTTTAAAAGGAGCAGAGTATAACCCGCCAGTACAGAGAGTTAATTTGTAAAATTTCCATATGTTACATGGCAATTGATTTCAATTCATTTTAATTTATTTATAGAGTCTTTACAACAATTTCTTATTTATATTCATATTCATATATGTACGTATTCCTACATTTGTCATGTAATAATCATGTACATACATACAAAAATTCTCATTCTAATATGTACTCATTCTTTTATTTATGAAAAGTTATGAATTTATGAATTTTTAATAAATATTTTAAATTTCCTTCATATGCTCTTTGCTTTGTATTAAACAGTTATACTGCATACATTTGTATTTGCATTAAAATAGACAGTCTCTCTTTGAGTTGTTCTAGACTGTTCTTTTGACTGACAGTAGCTGTCCAAGTTCTTAGATGCTATTGTTTATTGCTTTTTGTAATGAATGTGTAAGAAAATGTCTTTGGGAAATATTAATTGCTTTTTAATATGTTGTAATACAGACTTTATTTGATTTATTCAAACATTGTAGAAAAGCACTCATTGCTAGCGTTGTTGGCTGATGTCTAGAAAACTGTTATTACTAGCGTTGCTTGCTGAAAACCAGAAATTTCAAAGTGCAACCAACACTGACATATGAAGAGACAAATTTAGTGAAAAACAAATACTTTAATTTTAAGGTTATGTAGGAGATATTGCAACGTAAGTGATCAGTGTTGTAGCTACAGAGTTACAGTGAGTGCCAAAAGTGAGTAAACACCACTGAAATAATTCATTTTCTTAGGATAGCGAGAAAAGTAAATGAGTATAGTCGAATAAATTTCCAAAAATAAAACAAAACAAAAACAACAATTTATGATAAAGTTACTTTTTTATACTTAAGAACATAATAGAAAATTTAAAATAATAGTGGGTGTTGACTCACTTATGGCGCTCACTGTATATCGAATAGGGGTAATAACTACAAATCCTACCAGTCGCTTCAATATAGGGCATAAACGGTTTCTAAATACATAGTCCCCAACAGTTTCTCTCTTTTTCAAGGTATTAAAACTAATTCACCAATGCTGTTTCCATCTCTCTTGAAATTTATTTATTTTGGCCTCTCTTGATCTCCCTCTCTCTTCTTTTGTCCTCTGGGTAGGAGTTGCAAATCTGAAATTTTGAACTGTATCTGAAAAGGTACTTTTTTGCATCAAATGGTACTTTTGTCATTATTAGTCATTATAATCCTTCAATTAGGATTATGATCTAACTTCTCACACCACTTAATTTGTGTGAGTTAATTTTATACATGAGTGGCGGGACCTACTCTTTATAGCCGACTCTGAATGACAGATTTTTGAGAAACTTTATTGTGGCATTTTTATTTACTCTCGGAGTGTTTGCCAGAATGAAGTCACCGGAGAAATATTTTTTTTATATTTCGTTTTGATGGAAATATGAATCTGCCATGGGGTTTGAATCGTGAGCACACGTCTTGTAAGCCAGCACACTACCTACTAGACTATATATTTATTTATTTATATTTAATACACATACGACACGGAACAGGAAAACTGACGACTTATTCGTATTCCTCACATACAAGACAAAAACACCTGATTCAGAACGTAACGAAACGTAAAAGCCCCGTTTAGTCAAACGTCGATGGAACGTAATGTAACATACATACATACGTTCGTTTTTAGCATATGAAGAGCAATGCAAATGCTTACCGAAATTACATTACGGTTCGGCAAGCGTTTTCTTTGCTTTTCGTATCCTAAAAACGAAAGTATGTTCCGCGGACGTTTGGCTAACCGTGGCTAAAGCCTGATTCTACTTTTAGCATTATGTTGCTAATGAACATGTTGCTAACGCATTAATTATGTAGAAAAGCGCAAAACATAAAATGTGTAGTAATAAAAACGTACTGAAAGCGTTGCGGGGGTGCTGCAGTATTTTTGAAATGAAAAACTACTGAAAAAAGTACCAAAGTACTGAATTTTTCAACATTGCCTGTAGATACTATGTGAGTGCTTGTGCTTTTATTTCGTAGAGTATGTTCGATCCATCTGAATTTATGTACGTTTGCTTATATCGATATTTACATCTTCCATGTTTGTATGCCTCTGGAGCATATTTAAAGGACATTATGTAAGCAGCCTGATCTTCTGTTAAGGGGATATTATGGAAGACTATACGGACAGTTGTAGGATTAAAAATAAGGCAGGATGTGAAATGTTCTTCGAAGTACTTAATTTTATAATATCTCTACACCTCCATGGCTACCGTACTCTATTTACGGCCGAGGTAATGGCCATAAATCATGCAGCAGACCAGTAAGACGGCAAAAAGATCTCTTTCGGATGCAACCTGCAGTTGGTATGTATGTGGCGAGTCCTCTGACAATTTAGTGTCAGTTTAAAATGGCTTCTATAAGGGGTAATTGCAAACTTTCTAAAACAGCTGAATATCAGAAAATATCCTTCGCCGTTTAGGCTGTTGTAGTCGCCGTAGTCTAGTAGGTAGTGTATTTGCTCATTAGACGTAAAGCCAGAGTTCGAACCCCAGGTCAGAAAAATGAAAAAAAATATTTCTTCGGCGACTTCCTCTCAGCAGATTTCTGGCAAAAACTCTGAGCGTTAAATAAAACTGCCATGAAAAGTTTCTCAAAAATCTGTAGTTTAGAGTGACGGTAAACTGTAGGTCCCGCCACTCAAATATAAAATTAAGGCACACAACATGAGTGGTGTGAGAAGCTTGACCGTAAACCTAACTGAAGGGTTGTATTGGCCAATTATGTATGTTAGGCTGTCTATTATACAAAGATTAAACTGACGACGAATCTTTGTTTTTGTTACTTAATATCCTAAATTGAACAGAGAAAGTATCGTAGGGACATTTTAGTCACTGTACCCATTCGGGTGCATATCCATATCCATTCGGATAATCTAGCCGAGCTACCGTTACTGGATATCAGATCGATTACAGACTTCATTTCAGTTTCAGGCTGCTTTTCAGCCACTTTTTAAAGAACATACGTTCTAAACATGAAGCTCTGATGCTGATTGTTACGATCGGTTAATCAGTATTTGTATGTTAGTCTTTGCAGACGATACAAGATGGGTCTTCTCAATAGCTGTTTAAATTCCTTTCAAGTAAACAAGAATCCTTGACTACAATATTAAATTCTTTATCAGCACGTGTCAAAAACAATCTTAAAATGTATTTTTCCTTTTTTTTTTTGTTTAGAAAGAAATGCTCTTTAAATAGTTTGATGGTCAGTCAAACTCTTTACATAAAACCTGTTAAAAAAAACATGCTTGACCCTTTGAATTTAAGAAGCTGACACGTGCCATTGACCGACCAAACCGACAAGAAACAAAACTGTAAACTAAACCCTTTATTGTGTACCAAATTATTAAGAAACAAATTGACCAGTGGCCATCTGAAGAAGAAAGAAATATTAAGATGCTACTGATCTGTCGCTTATATTTAGGGGAGTAGGTATCACTTACACAACGGAAACCATAAATTAGCATCTCCTTATGCATTCTTCCCTTATTCTTCAACACTTCAATTGTGTTGACACATTTAGACAATACACACATACACACACAGTGAGTGATCTGGTCACTTTAGTCATTAGCATTGGCAGTCATAATGAAATTTGAATAGGATCAACTAACAACAATGCTAATGACATTAAGAGGATATTTAAAAGGAGAAACAACAACAACAACAATACAAAGCATACCTTTTTTAGGAGATAATTTGACTTTTTAAACCGTCATCATTTCGTTAAGGGTCAAGAAATTTTTGCCATTTTCTTGGGATATTTTCGAAAGAAAAGAAGATTGCAAAAATATTTTTAAATATTTAAACGGAAATTTTTTTCTTTTTTCCTCATAAATTTGTTCATTTGCCTAAAAGTGCCAACAAAATAATTACCTGGCATTAATCTTTTTCTTTTTGCTCGTCTTTAACGATACTTTATGACACACTTAAGGGTGGATTTTTCTTCAAAAAATTTCCTTTTTTCATTTCATTGTCTTTTGCCTGTGGGTACTTTATTTTGGTAATAAATCCTGTGGCTAATACAGGACAATAAAAGAAATTTTCAGAATTTTCTTTAAACAAAGTACAACAACAACAAAAGTAACAAAACACAAATTTTAATAATAAAAACGTTCCTTTCTTTAAAAAAAAAAAGATTTTTAAGGTAAATTTGCTCGAATGTTTTTATTGACGTTTTTTTTAAGGGGAAATATTTGAAGAATAAAAACAATTGAATTTGAATAGCTATGACCTTTGCATAATAGATTCCCAGAATTAAAAGAGATCTTAATTAAGTATGATAATTAAGTAATAAATGTGTATTTATTGAAGGGAAATTCGAAAACGAAAAACCATACATAAATTATCACAATTTCTATCAAAAATTTCTTCCAAAAATATTTTGAAATTTTTTTTCCTTAATTGCCTTTCAAGGAAAATATAAACATCAGTGTTGTGTATTCCAAAAAATCAAGAAGGGAATCGGCTTTTATCTAGAAAAAATAAGTCACCTCAATTCTAGGTAATAAAATTTTTATGAAAGTTAATTTTGTTAGAACCTAATAAACGGCCACCCTTCTACACAGTTATTCCATTAGCCCTCTGAGGAACATATGGCTTACATAAAGCATCTCCATCTTTATTCTCATACACCTATGTAGGTTAGGTCGGAGTGGTAGGTCTGATATCGCAGGTGAACGCAGTCCCTGCACTGGCCAAGTTCCACCAAAACCAGGGAAGAGGAAGAAGTTGGTCAGCGCAAGGGTTGCCCATCAAAAGCACGACTACCCTACGCTGGAAAACCAGCCAGAAAGTTTGACAAACGAAGCTATATCCTTGATGTCAATAGATGATAGCTCCGTCAAGCTGATAAGAAATGGAGAGCCAAATAACCTATATCTGCACCTAGCAAGAGACGGGCACTGACAGAAAAAATGGATAACAGTCTCCTCTTCCTCAGCGGATCTGCACTCACGGCAGAAGCCGTTAAATGGCAGCCTCATCCTTTCCGCGTATCTACCCATAACGCAATGACATGTAAGTATGGCCACTGTGGTCTAGATGATGTCGTGACCAAGTCCAAGTAACTGGTTGGTACGCCTTCTATCCATCAGGAGCCAGGGGAGTCTAGCGGTGGAGCAGGACTCCTCATTGACCCAGGATAGGTTGGCGTCCCGAAAGATTTTCCGCGCAATGGCCAACTTGACCGAGGCAAGTGGCATACTTAATTCAATTAAAGAGGATTCCAGAAGGAGTACACCAGCTCTGGCGAGCTCGTCGGCCCTACAGTTTCCCGGAATGTTACTGTGGCCGGGGACCCAGATCAGTGAGACACTGAAGCGCCCAGAAAGAAGGTCAAGACAACGGCGATATTTCCTAACGATCCTGGAGCTATTTACAAAACCTGACAGAGATCTTATGGCGGCCTGACTGCCAGAAAAGACCGAGACGCGAGTGAAAGGAGCACCGTTGACGTGGATCCATTAAGCGGCTCGGTAAATGGCCATCACCTGCGCCTGAAACACGCTACAGTAATCCGGCAGTCGGAGAGATATGTTCAGGTCCAGTTTCTCAGAGTATATTCCGCTCCCAACCCTATTATCGAGTGTAGAGCCGTCGATGTATATATCCAGGCGTTCCGGGTGGACGATCGTATTAGGATCCCAGTCGTCCCTACAGGGAATTAAGTCTAGACGCAGAAAACTTAGCTGCCTGCTTATCGAGAAGCACAGTAGGAAGCCAGTTGAGCATTGCTAACAAGGCCTTTGTGGGGTGGTGCGCAGAGCACCGGTTATATAAATAGACGCAGAACGTCTGATCTTGTCAAGAAGTCTGATGTTGTGTTGTCTGTCCAGAGCAGTCCACCCGAAAGCTCTCATACACTTAGGACTTAAGAAAACCGCAGAAGAAAAATTCGAACGACGTTAAATCACACAATCTTAACGTCAACAATTCACTTCACTTCCACTTGAGATGACCATGTCCTCAAATCGCTTGATACACAGATAACGTAATCAACTGTACATAGGCTTCTTATTCTTTTCATTCCCAGATATCGCATTTCTCTGAGTATTGGTCTTCCAAAACAGTGCTGCAATTAAGTCAACTAAGACTAATTGTTACTTTCCCTTCGCCTTTGATTGTCGTGGTACAGTCAGCATAGTATCCCATAACAGGATGAAAAATAACCGTTAATTTGTAGAACATGAAAGATGTTAAAAGTTCATGATGGATTTTCAAATAAATCCATGAAAATAAAAAACACACACATACAAAAATTAAAATGGCTGACCTTTGTATATATAATTAGACAATCGGTCCCATTAAATCATTTTTTGTTTTGGTACATACAATAAGCTAACCAGGTTGCTATGTATATATGGACCGTTCTAAGGCTTTATATATGACTGTGTGTGTGACCAATAACCCTTGCATTGCTTTATATTTTCTTTGCCCTTAAATAAATGAAACAAATAAAGTCTTGAAAATGTATGCCCATTTCTAATAGGACAGAGAGAGAGAGAGAAATAGAGAGGGAGAGAGAGAGATACTAAGTGGAGGAAAAAAATGCAAATCATAGCAATTGTTATCAATGACCAGAATACGATCTTATTACTTTTATGATGGTTGTATGGCCATGGACCGTTTCAATGTGAACATCCTTTTTTCCATTGCTGCCTTTTCCAACCATATGGTTAATTTCTATGTATGTATGTATGCCTGCATAAAAGGAAAAGGACACTTTATGAAAAGGGGGTTCTAAAGAATATTTTCCATTTTTTATGTACCGTTAAGCTTTTCTAAAAAAACAGTAAAAATTAATGTCTGTTGTCCAAACCGGTTTTCTTCGTGGTCCTTTTTTGGTCCTTTTTATACATACGTATGTTTCTTTTGTTATTTGCCTACAGTGCGTACGTACATATGTACATCCTTTCATCCTTTGTGCTCTTGACAGATCGCGGTTGCAGCAGACAAGATTTTTCTCTAAAAAAAAAAACTAACTACAGGCTCACACATGCGCATCAAACATTAGCCATAGCAGGAGCAACAAACAAAAGGGTTATTGCATAGTCCGGTTAAGAAGTTTCATCCCCCTTTTGTTTTGTTAATGATCGAAAATGCAAAAGCAAAAGCCATCCATCCCGTCCATCTTCAACGGCAAAACAATCACTTTTTTTGTTTCCAAGTAAATTTTTAAGAAAATTCTAAAAAGATTAAATGAAATCCAAGATCTCACAATATTTATGGGAAAAGAAGTTTTTTTTTATCTTCTTTTCAAAATTTCTACACAAGAAAAACCGTTAAAAATTTCTCAAGCAAAATAACTGGTTTTAGTTTTGCTTCCGCAGCAATTTAAAATTCTTTTTAAACAAATTTTTTTACAAAAAATGAAAAAAAATTAATTTTTAATGCACAAAAAATTTCTTAAAAAAAACTCTGCTAATATATTATAATGTAATTGACAAAGTGTGCCATCGTTTAACCCTTTGTTTCACGATCATCACTGACCATTTAACTGACCATTACATTTGTCTTCCCTAAGGATACTTTTTAAAGAACCCTTTCTTAAATTTTATAGTCGAGTGGAAAAAAACCCGTTTTATATTTTTTAATGCTGACCAGTGGTCATTATAAATGGCTCGTGCCAGGAGATCTTTAACATCATGAGAGCCTTCTTTACTTAAGACTTAATATTTTTCATTATTATACGCTTTAAACAACAACATATAGATGGTAGTCACGAGGCATCAGATGAATAACCAAGAACCTACTAATCGAACTGTCAAAACTATAAGTATACCCGGCTTGGCATTGTCCTGATAGTTAATTTCACTCTAATTGTTTAAGCAGCCCTCTTATAGGCAACAACTTTCCTCCACAGGGGCATAGTAGACATACCTCATAGTCGACAATTTTCATGACCTAGCTAGCCATCAACACTGGACATTGCTTGCTCTGGTTCATCTTGGCTCACAACTACTTTCGCTTTATGTACTCTTAAATGATTAATCAGATTACTCAAACAGTTTAACAGACAAATTCTCTGCACATTTTTGCTTGCTGTCGCTTTTTAAGCAACAATTTCTTGTCACGTGTCACTTTAGTAATGGTCAGCTTACCCCTTCCCTTTTATAAGTTCAAAACCAGTTTCAATAATCTCTTGACCGTTTCGAAATTGTATAAGACGCGTGCCGAAATTGACCTTTAAGTTAGCTGAGGATAATTAAAGCAATTTATAGTGACCACAGCTTATTAATTTTGATTTAAAAACTCAAGGCATGGTTGGTCTAACTTAATAACTTAGACTGCTATAGGTGCATACACTGCGATGAGGCACCGAACGGCGCACAACTGTAACGTTGAGAAGCTAGGCCGTAATCCTGACTGAAAGTTGTAATGGCCAATTATGCATGTATGTATGTATGTAAATGAGTAATTAAACTTACTTAATTGGACACTACAACTTTTTAGATAGGCTTACGACCTAGCTTCTCATACCAGAAGATTAAAGTTTAAAGTTGACTCTGTACGATAGAGTTTTTGCCAAAAGACTGCTGAGAAGAAGTCGCTATTTCGTTTCGATCGAGATGTCTCGGCTGGGGTTTGAGCCAAGGCCTTACATCTAATCAGCCAACATACTAACTGCTAGGCAGATAGGCGACTTCTTTAACAAAGTGTATCTTAAACAAGCTATAGTACCGCCTGATAGAACTAACATTATCGAATATATTGAATTTTAGCGTCATCTTTTTGTCTCCAAATCCAAATCTGATTTAAGATAAGTTAAGCGTTTAAAAATGATGAAATTTTTTATACTTTAGAGGCCTATTTACCGATATTAAATGCTAGGGTAAAACTTCATTTGCTAATGATTAAATTGATTAATGATGTATGCAAACTTCACAGCATTTGTTTTCTCTTTCAATTCGCTATTAAACAGGGAAAACAAATAAAAAGTTCCACTTGAGTACGTTGTAAGATCATTAAAAAACTTCTTGAATTTCTGAAGAATGAAAAAAAAACAGAATCCCTTTAAAAATTGTTTCTTCAAACATTTTTCTCTCACGTTTCTTTTTGTGTTTTTTGCGCAAAAATGTCTCTGTTTTTAGGTAAAAAATCTAAAAATTATATTCTCGTACTTTTCTTTTTTTTTATCAAACTAATGACAATATTAAAATTAATGATGTTGCATAAGGATATTGGATACTTTTTTGTTTTTGTTTTTTTTTGTTTAAAGGTTTACTGACCCTATACCGTTTTAAACCCTTTTGTTGGAAAACATTTTCCTTAAAAATTTATGAAGTTTTTCTTGAAAACACAAAAAAAAAATTAATTCTCTTACAAGATTCTGTTAGAAAAATTTGAAAATGAATGGTAATTTGAAAACTGCAGCATCAGCGTCAGCATCATTATCATCACTATCGTTTTGTTCTTTCTTTTTCATTGCGTATCCTTTCTGAGTGTGTTTGCGCAAACGTATTTAATCCTTTCGTTTGTTTAGCCAACACAGGTAATAAATTTTTTTTCAGCGTATTTTTGTACAGCATCATCTACACTTTTTCCATTTTTCCATTATTTTGATGAGGAATTTTTACAAAATGATTCATTAATTTAAAAAAAAAAATGTTCGAATCTTTTTCTCTATTTCATAAATATTGCGTAGAGTCTAGAATAGGGGTGTTTTTTTATTTTGGCGATCATTGCAAAATTTTCTTGTCATATGAGGAGATTTTTTGCAATAAATTTCAAAAATTTCGCAAAAAGAAAAAAAAAAAACAAAACAAAACAAAACAGAAAAGAGTTAAAATTTTATAATAATCAACCCTTTAAAGGACATTTTAAAATTCGAAAATTATTTTTAAATGCACACATGTCTCTTATCTCTGCTTAATTTAATCTTCTGTAATTTAATAGATTACACGATACGCCCATAACACTTACAGAATAGTATTGGTAGCCTTTTTTTATTTTGAAAACGTTAGCATTTGGAAGAATCCTCTTAAGTTGACATGACCTGTTTTTATATTTGACAAGGCCAGATTATAGTGAAAATTGCCATGAAAAGGTTCTCAAAAATCTGTTGTTCGGAATCGACTTTAAACTGTAGGTCCCGCCACTCATGTGTAAAATTAACACACACAACATTGGTGGTGTGAGAAACTAGGTCGTAATCCTGACTGAATGACCAATTTTGTATTGTAGAATATAATGTTAAACTAGCATATATCCCGTTACTTTTTAGCAGGACTTTTGATTTTACCTTAGTTTTTCTCGCGTCGCCGTACAGTGGCCGTAGTCTAGTAGGTAGTGTGTTGGCTTATTAGGCGTAAGGCCCGAGTTCAAACCCCAGGTCAGACATCAAAACGAAATATTTAAAAAAAAATATATTTCTTCGGCGACTTCCTCTCAGCAGATTTCTGACAGAAACTCTGAGAGTAAATAAAATGGCCATGAAAAGTTTCTCAAAAATCTGTCGTTCGAATTCGACTTTAAACTGTAGGTCCCGCCATACATAACATAATTGGCCATTACAACCCCTCAGTCAGGATTACGGCCTAGCTTCTCACACTAGAGATGAGCGATATTTTCAAAACTGTGATTTAATCACGGTGATTGATAATTCACTGGTAACTGTAGTGATTGAAATTGCCAAATAACAGTTACTAACAATGTCGTTCTTTCAAAATTGTTACATACTCAAATTTATTTAATTTTATTTTGAGCGAGGCAGAATTACTATTAGATGATGCTGATTATTTACTTTTGGCTTTTATTCATGAACTTTCTGTGAAACTTAATTGTCAAACTTCATATAAAAAAAATTACATTAAAAATAATAACATTGATGACACCACTTTGATTTTGTTAAGTAGTCTTTTCGTAGTATGTATCTAGTTGTCTCTTTCTCACGACTTAATAAAATACGTTATTGTCATTATTGTTTTCTTTTGGAATACTGTGATCACAATCAGTATTTTAAAGAACAGTGATTAATAAATCACGTTCACTGAGAACAACGTTCTTCAAAAATCACTGGATCGCTCATCTCTATCTCACACCACTCATGTTGTGTGCCTTAAATTTTATACTTGAGTGGCGGGACCTACAGTTGAACGTCGACTTCGAACGAAAGACTTTGGAGAAACTTTTTCATGGCAGGAGGTTCCGCCACTCATGTATAAAATTGACACACACAACATAAGTGGTGTGAGAAACTAGGTCGTAATTCTGACAAAAGGGTTGTAATGTATATATGTATGTATGTAGCATATATCCCATTACTTTTTAGCGGGACTTCTGATTTTACCTTAGTTTTTCTCGTGTACCTCTAAGACTATTTTGCAAAAAGTTGTATGAGAATTTATACCCTACAGAAGCAGAGCCACGACGTGCATCACCGTATTTATATTTGACAACTTCGAGAAAGCTGACGGCAAGTTAAACTACAATGTCATATAGACCCTCCAAGCCTTTACAAAAAGCGCCACTTGCCTGACGCACAGAAAAAAAACTGTACTTCAAACAGTACTGAGTATTGTGAAAACATATCAAGTAAATAAATAAGTAAGTCTTAAATTTTAGCAAAAATTATAGATTTCGTTTTACTACACCTTCTTGTACAATTTTTCTTTTTCCATTTTAATTTCATTGCTAAAATGAAATTCGATAGCATCAATATAGGCGATCGAATTTCACAATCATTAGCAATTGACACAAGAGCAATGATTGATTATGTTTTGGCCAAGAAACTAAATTTTCTTTAAGAAATGAAAAACTCATTAAAAAAAAGGATATTTTTAGACAAGAAGGGTTGCAAAATATCTCATATTACTGAGAGTTTTAATTTGAAATCATCGATTTTTTTTTATTAAAAAATTGTAATTTTTCACACAAAAAGAAATTGAAAAAAATAAACAACAAATGAAAATGAAAATTCAATCATTAATTATGAAAATCCTGTAAACGGGAAGTAAAAGGATATTATTTTTAAAATGATAAACAAACATTACATAACAACGCGAGACCATGAGACAATGTTTGCGTAATTCAATATTTTTATAAGGACATGTTGTAAGTGCAAGCATTTTGTATCCTTTTTTTTTGGCAATATATTCATAGGTAAACGTGTCTGCTTTTGCAAAGAGAAACGAAAGGATTTTCTCGTGCAAACTGAAAGACTAAAATGAAAGGGTTGTTGCATTTTCTTAAGATTTAAATTTTCTTTCTTTTTGTTCTTGCTTTTTTTGCTTTACCTGAGCCTTTGTTGTGTTGTTGTGAAGAAGGGTTTAAAAATGCAAAATTTCATTGATTTGCAACGTCTGCGTGCGTTTGCAATTTTCTTTGCATGTCCCATGTAATAAACATAAGACAGCTGGGACGGACATTATTATTTGCGTAAAAATCATTAGCAAGAAAATTAATCCTTTTCCTTGACATTATTGTAACAGTTTTTCCTGTTCTAACGGTATCCTACCATACCGTTATCAAGGGAAATCCTTTTGTAATTCGATATGCGCAAATTATGCCAACCGCTTAAATAAACGTGAGAAAAATTTTCAAAAAAAAAAAAAAATTCCTACTCAACTACTGAGATATTCAGGGTGCAACAACAGCATGTTGCATAAATTTTTTTTTTTTTGCAAAAGGCCAACACATGTTGTGAAAATTAGTGGCATACTTAAAGGAAATTGTGTGTTAAAGGATTTGCATATTTAAAGATTTTAAGATTGTTTTTAAATGATTTGTGATCACAACAATAATGAATATTTAATTAAACAAATGAAGATTTTTAATTAAATTTTGGCCAAAGAAATGTAAAAAACACGAAACTTAGGACAGCTTTGTCACCCAGAGAAATTCGCCACACGAAAAGAATTTGCATAAAAATATTCAATTTCACCGATTAGTTACGGTTACATAACAGGGGGCCCCAAACAAAATTAAGATGCTGGTAAAGGGTATATGACACATCAAAGAAAAAATATGGGTTTCAAGAGGCATTTTCTGTTAACGAAAGAATTAAAAAAGAAAACTACGCAGCAATATTCCAGTTCTTCTATGGGAACTTTTGTTTGTTTTTTTGCTGAGCATATTTTCATCTACAATTGGACGTTTTTTAATCAATTGGCTCAAAAAGTTCCCTTAGTAGGAGAGTTTACATTAAAGCGTACGACGTCAGAATACTCTAAAGAATTTTATTCTATCTATTTCCTTCTGATCTCATTATTTTTTATTATGAATTAAGTGAGGAAGTCATAAATAAACAAACCAAGACGGAAGGTTCCCTTGTATGCAGACACTAGACATAAATTGGAGAAACTGATTTCCTTGGGAAGTCTAGATTGCTTCGTATTAACTTGTGGACAACTCAAGAATAGACAGCGTCTGGCTTCAGTGTATGTATATACAAGCTATATCTGGAAGTTGCATGCAAACTCTGCAGATGGCAAAAATCAGGGCTAAGGGCTTTAAACCGATATCTTTCGCCTGTTCTACTCAAAACACTGGATCGGTTACATATCCAACTTGGTTACACAAATTTTTTATCAGGATATCAGGATATCTTCTTTAGGACATCCATTCCGAAAAGAGGGGACTGGAGGAGCAAACCTTCCAAGGGACTCCGCACAAATTTACACCGACGACTTCAAACTGGAAGGAGCCGTTGGAATCGATATTTATTCGAATTCAATCGGAATATCCAAGTCTATAAGGCTACCGAATCATTGCAGCGTCTTTCAGGCGGAAGCGTAGGCAATTCAGGCTGCGACGAAAATTATTGTGGACAAAAATGTTCACGGACGGAAAATCATCATACTTTCCGATAGCCAAGCGGCTATCAAGATATTGGATTCCAGTGTAATAAACTCCAAGACCGTGTACGACCGATAAGATGTCTGAATTCTCTACATTGGTGATCCCTTTGGGATCTACAAACTTACAATTGACAAGGCAACCGTAGATTTCGTCAACAGAATGTGGGCTACTTCGGACAAGGGCAAAGCAGAGCAAAAGATCTGGCCAAGGCTGGATAGGAGGCGCACGGCGACTCTGCTAAGACTTGAAAGAAGTAGGCTCAGCACTGTTGTCGGGGTTATTACGGGGAATTGCATTATAGGAACGCATGCGAGGCGTATTGGTCGTGGACATCTTGCAAATGATTTCTGCAGAAGCTGTGGAGATGAAGGGGAGGATGAGATTATTCTTCACCTACTGTGCACATGTCCGGCATTTGGTCGGAGGAGAAAGAGGTACCTGGGTGCCTACTACATGGAGGATATACATGAACTGTCATGTATGGATATTGGCAGTTTGAATCGCTTCATTGAAAGCTCTGAATCTTTCCTAGAATAGGGGAAATGGGAAACCGTGGTATCACAATGGGCCTTGTGTGCGGCCTAAGTGTGTCAGCTCAAGACTCCATCGAGGGACAGCCACTTCTACCTGTCTTCCTGACGATTAAATAATGGCTGTTCAGTAGCAGAATACATACATAATTGGCCATTACAACCCTTCAGTCAGGATTACGGCCTAGCTTCTCAACACCACTCATGTTGTGTGCGTTAATTTTATACATGAGTGGCGGGACCTACAGTTTTAAAGTCGACTCCGAACGACAGATTTTTTGAGAAGCTTTTCATGGCAATTTTTACTCTCAGAGTTTTTGCCAGAAATCTGCTGAGAGGAAGTCGCCGAAGAAATATTTTCATATTTTCGTTTTGATGTCTGACCTGGGATTCGAACTCGGGCCTTTCGTCTAATAAGCCAACACACTACCTACTAGACCACGGCGACAGTAGCAGAATATGTCCTAATAATATACTCGGACAGCTAGACTGCCAAAAAGTCGGTTCCGAACGTCATATTGATAACCATGCTTGTCTAAGAATATTGGGAATATACTGGACAAGTATGGTTACCATCTGAGGGTTGCTATCATTAGACATTGGACGGCATTTGTCTTGACAATGTTGCCAATATGTAAAGCTTATGTTTTGTACTACAAAACAGAACAATAGTTGAATAACACTATTGATAAAATGGCAGCAAGAGTTTCATTTAGACCAAGAGAATTTTTCTGCTGTGAGACTTTTTACATCAGGATCTGCTGTGAAGTGCAGAGATATATTCCGTGAGTATCAGAAACCGTAAGTTTTTTCCCTCATCTCTAAATGAAAATTAGTGGTATCCACTCTAAAGTACGATTGAATACAAATAAATTTGCATTGTTTTTCTTTCTTTCTTTTGAAAACCTTAACAAAAAATTTGAATTTAAAGTTGAATTGGTGTGTGTGTCCACATTTCAAATGAGCAATTGTATGATATAAACACAGTCTCACTTGAAAATCAAAGCAATTAAAATGCAATAAATTTTGAAATTGAAAACCTTTTTCTCAAAACTCAATAACAATGAAAACAAAAATCAAAGTGATGAGCAAAAGGATGAGAACATTCCATCAACTATGAGGCCAGGCCAATAGAAGCTGTCAAGTTTAACAAAACGTCGACATTTTAATGCAAATTTTTAAAACATTTTCTAAACATAACTTAACAAGCGAATATAATATGAATAAAAAAAAGAAGAAAAAGAAAAAAATACGTTAAAGTTTTAAATTCAAATACATATTGAAATTAAAATTAAAATGACAATAAAAGTACACAGTACCAGAGTGTAGTTGCAAATGTAAATGGTTATGTAAACGTAAACGTAATCGTAATTGTAAGTTTTGTTTTATAAAAGGATCTCATTCTCACTCATAAACAACAAATTGACTCTTGTCAAACAACGAAAGAGAGAGAAAGAGAGAAACTTAGACTGAGACAGTTACAATGAAATATCATTTGGAAATTTCTAAAGAAAAATAAAAAAGTCATCAAACAATGGCAAAAAATGAAAATTGAAAAAGCGACAGAATGAAATCAAAATCCAAAATCATTGGCAAAATATGCAAATTTTTTTTCTTGTCGTTTTCGGAATTTTATTTGGTTTTGATTTTACACAGAGAACTTATAACAAGCAGAGAGAAGAGCAAATAGAATAGAGAGCAAAACGTTTCTAATTGTAATTCTAATTCTGATTGAAATTTAAATTCAAATTATAAATTGTAACAATTCTTATGACTTTATTTTCCTACACAAAGCCAACTGACTAGTTGTAGTACAATTCCATGAATAAATTCATGTTTTTGAGGCAGGGCATGTCAAAAAAAGAAAGAAAAATAATACAATACAATACAACACAATATAATAGGGCCCGGTATTATTTTTATGCAGATTTGTTAACGTTTTACAATTTCGCCTTTATTGCCATTTTGTATTGCACAAAAGCGACAACAACAACAACAAACGAACATAACTTGCAACTCCTTTTGTGAAATCAATATTCAAATACAACAAATATACAGGATTTGGACTTATAAGGAATATATGTATGTATGTATGTAGCTCACTATGTAAGCCTATAGAAAAGTAAAAGAAAAACAGTATAGTCCTCCCTGATGTTATAAAATTTCTAACGAACCATTTAACCAACATGTGTAAATTACAAATCAATTGATATTGAAAATGAAAGTCGATCGTTGTATTGATTTGTTATTGTTAGTGTTGTTGTTGTTGTTGTTGTTTTCTATTACAAATCAAATGTAATTTTCCAAAAAATTTGCATAAATTTGCATTTCCATTTGCATTGTAGAACGAACAGGGGTAAGCAGAATTCATTGAAAAAAGAAAATCCATTTTTCGTAAGGCTTGATCAGTTTTGTTTTTCTTTTTTGTTTTTCTTTTTTTTTTGTATCGTAAGGGATAAAAGTAGGAGGCTGGTGTTTAAGGAAACACCAGAAACTTTTCTATTCTCAATCCTAAAGGTTTCTTGTGTTTAAATAGATAGACTTCTCCAGTCTTTTTATTTACAAATCACTGGTATGCGTTCCTAGCTTTAATCCTAACTAAGCCTTAGAAGCAAAATCTCAAAAACAATGACTCAAAACTTCATTGGAAGCTGAATGTAGAGGATATACACCTTCGTGGTTCTGCCAATTATTTATTTGGTGGGCTCTTAGTAAATGCCTTGACACCACTAAAGCAAAAGAGTGTGCAGCACTTGCCCCTAAGCATCATACATACATACATAATTGGCCATTACAACCCTTCAGTCAAGATTACGGCCAAGCTTCTCACACCACTCATGTCGCGGGCGTTAATTTCATACATGAGTGGCGGGACCTACAGTTTAACGTCGACTCCGAACGACAGATTTTTGAGAAACTTTTTCATGGCAGGTTTATTTACTCTCAAAGTTTTTGCTAGAAATCTGCTGAGAGGAAGTCGCCGAAGTAATATTTTTTTCATATTTCGTTTTGATGTCTGACCTGGGGCTCGAACCCGGGCTTTACGTTAATAAGCGAACACACTACCTATTAGACTACGGCGACTACAATTTACGCATTTAGTGGTCTCAAAACCGCCATTCTGGCAAATCTGTCATATGAAGCGTCATTTATTTGAAAGATGTCGTTTGATGTCTGGCCTGTGGTTCGAACCCGGGCTTTACATCTAAAAAGCGAACACACTACCTACTAGACTACCATCATCATTCAAAGTAATTCTGCCCATTGATCGCCGTATTTTATTGCTTTCGGTCCAAAGCAGACTGAGGCTAAAAGCACCAATTCTGGAAGCAATTACTCAGTAGCCCAGGCATCTTTCTCCAACTCTAGTGGAATTAGAAATTAGAATTGCAATCATTTGCAACTGGATTTTGTTGGGTGCGCCTAACTGATAGGAATAATAGGACACAGTTCTGCGGGTTACAGTGCTAGTCTACAGCTTTCTTTAAATTACTAAAGCCATTTAACATTATTTAAAAGAGAATCTTTGCGGTTTGGCTATCGTGTAAAATCAAGAAATCAATAACAGGACTTTCGTGTTGCCCAGTTGCACCTCGACCTGAGGTCTCCAATGTAAAAACAATTTCTTTATTCTGTGTTCTGAGATACATAAACATTGTTAGAAATGAAAAAGCTCTAGCCAAACGATTAAGATTCCTTGTGATATCGTTCTTGAATGATTAAGTCCAGTTTGCCTGCCTCGATTTCTCGATAGTGCTTTTAATTATTTTTGTTTGTTTGGGGAACTCATCTCCTGTGGTTTCAAAACGACACCTTAGTGCTGACTGTAGTTAATATATGTATGTATATAGTATGTTCCTCTTACTCCTCTAGGAAGCATAGGGCCGCAAACCGACCATGCTCGATATAACCTTAATACTTGCACGGCTAAATCCCGGCAATTTGCATGCCTGGAGGCAATGTTGGCAGCCCCAACACCAGGATCAGACGCTATAGCCTAATAAGCTGTACGTCTTAAATAACTCTTATTACCGAGACTATAGTTAATAGTGTTTTCTAATTACTATCCAACTGACTTTACTTAACCTTCTTTAAGGAGGGTAGAGCTATCACAAAAAATGGTCACAAACGTGGTTAAGGAGACCCCTATACGCGAATCACTACAGAATTTTCCTGTATGGTAAGCATTCTGGCAATTACGTTCGCAATACGTTTTCCGGATATACGAGTATATCCAGGGACTCAGATCAGACGGATCCATAATTTCAGCAACCCAAGAAAAAGGCGATCTTATAATAGTTCACCATTTACCGAGGAACTAGCGACACAAGTTTGGCGATTAATATGATATTCGAAAGAGACTTTATAGCACTTTGGCTATTCAAATATATCAGTATACTCACAGAGAATATATTCGCTATTGTGCAGTCATTTAAACACCATAATGATAGAAATAACTTCTACATGGAAGACATTACAGTGGGTAATATTCTGATATTCAAGTTCTTTCAAAGTTCTAACTACGTTTAGCTGGTGTATATTTCCACAGAAATTGAAGCGGGATTTGAGTTTGCGTTGCTGTAGACGGTGTCTAAGCACCTTTTCAGATAGTTGTAACCAGTACCGAAGAATAAGGGTCTCTGCTATCTAAATTCATGTCTGTGAAGCTGCTTCGTCCAGCAGTTTACTGACTGGGTTGCCTGCTGTTTTAGGAAAAGCTCGGTACGAAGTCAATTTACCAAATAATTTAACCATTAAGTTTAGGTTTGATAAGGAAAACTGTATGCACAAGTTTTTTCGCGCGCACTCCTTATATTATTTTCTAGCAGATATCAATTTATTTCAAGTTTTTCGTTTTTCAAGTAAAACTCTTATCCTTAAGATGCTATTTTTGGCGCAACAATTAAATTAAAAACAATTTTAATTGAATTTGAATTTTCGATAACAACAACAACATTATTAAACAACCCCTTTGCAGTTATATTTCTACAGAAAAGAAATCTACCATTGGCTTTATAATCAAGAGGGACTCTAATAATTAAAATCAATATTCGATTATTTTTTTTTTTTTCTTTTTAATGTTTTTTTAACACAATTATTTATGGTTTTGAAAAGCGTAAAAATATCAAGAAGACAAACAAAATAGTTCAATATATGCAAATGAGTCAGATAAGGTATTTGCCAATATCCTTGGGCGCAGGATAAACGAAAACAAGGTTTTCAAATATTTGCATAACATTGGCACAAGTCATACGTGCATGCGAGCAAGAGATTACAGGGACATGATTTGAAAATCGTTGCGAATTATAAATTTTTATGCAAATTTTCAAAAAAAAAAGAAAAAGGATTCGTTTTTTCAGCACAGACAGGCATTTTGTATCGATTTTTTTTTGTTAATTAAAGAAGAAAAATCTATAAAAGAAATATCGTTATCGATTAATGATTTATTGTTTCCCGGCAAAAAAAAAAAAATTTTTTGTTAAAAAAAAATATATTTTAACGGCTGTTTGTTTTTTTAACGTTTTCTTCACGCTTCATGTGAATTTCAACGAATTTTTTTTAGCAAGAGTTCAAAGTTGATTATCATTAGTTGCCATTTTTTCTTACTCTTTTCATTAATTTTCTTGTAAAAAAATATTAAAAAATTGAAATTTTTTCTTCTCAAAAAGCAAATCCTTTTCAAAATCATTAAGAAACTGAAAAACTTTCTTTCATTCTTGATCTTCTTGATTTTCTTATTGACAGCTGTAATAAATGATGAATTTGAGTTTTGGGGAGTTTTGGGTTGACAGTTACTATCATACTACTCCCTACTACTGTTTTACTTTCTCTTTTATTAAAGTTACCGAAAGAGCACAATAATTGATGATTTTCAGATTTTCAACACTTGAAATAAGAAAGAAAAGAAAAAATTTCGCATTTTATTCAACTATTTTTGATTAATGGATTCTTCTAATACAAATTTCTCTAGGGCTAGGAAATGTTAGCTCATGAGTATTAATTTTACGGGAAAAAATAGATTTGATATCAGCATTAAATATTTCAAAAATGTTTCTAAACTGAGAGACTATGTAAGATTCGACCGTCCGGCTCTAACTTACGCAGTCTTTAATATCGTCTATAATAGAAGCTGAGCCTAATCTCTAGGAACTAAACATACATCTCTTACGACGTTCTGAAATTACATATTAGTTGGTTTACAAAGTGAAACGAATTTCCCATTTCTTATTTAGAAGCCTTTAAAACTTATGTGGATGTGGAAATAGATTTTTCATAATTTTAATAGTGGTACCCAGTGAATATTCCTATTCCTCTAGTTTATCATAGACATAGGCATAGAGTATAAGGTTGTCACAAAACATCTCTCTTATCTTCTTATATGGTACTGTTTTTTCCTTTATTTTTCTTAATTTTTTTTATCAAATATTTCCCAACTAGACAGGTAATTAACCTACTACAGCCAAATCTAGGATGATAGGGTTGCCATATGTCGTTGCCAAGCAACAATACATTCTGCGAATATCTATTAGATATCGCTGCCTGTCTTTCCTATGATATTCGTTGTTAGCGTCGTCTTCCTAGAGGAATTAGAACTTTTTTGGTTGCATTATTTGCGATTGAAATCATTTGATAAAAATTGTTTGTCTTCGACTACACCTCTCAAAAAGCGTTGAAAAGATGATTAGATTGATTAGTGGAAAGAAGAGCCAATTTATCACGTTTTGAAACTGACCGAGTAAGAGATCTCCAAGCAATCCGGTTTCTTTAGAGTGTAACTTTCAAATTCAAACTGATTGGCATCTACGATAACTTTATTGATCAACTCTCACAGCAACTTTGTGTCAATCTCATATGGATTCCTGCTACGGGAACATCCTGGATAATTGTGTAGCCTATACACTTGCTAGAACAAGCAAAGGTATTCATGGGACATCGAAATATACTGGACTGAGGGCAAATGTTGCTTCATAACCAGACTCAACTGAATTAAATTGAATAGAAAGCATAACGACCTACTATTTAAATTAGACCGTAGGTTCATCTCTATCACTGTATTTATTCTCATGGATCTTTGCGTTAAGGTTAGAACTGTAGTGAGACTTTGCCACTTGTAATAACTTTTGTGGATACCACACTTTTTCTTCAGCCTAGCGGATCAAGACTGATTTTGAATTTGTCGAGACTGGTTAATCGGGTCTTGTCAATTAATTCTAGGATAACTCTACTAACTGGTATGTGTTCTCAAATGAACTTTCATTTCAAAAGCTGCTTCTATCCTCGTTTAGGAGGGGAATATAAGAAGAAGGATAGAAAAAGTTATAACCGATAATAATCTCATTCTATTGCCAAAGGAGATTGATGTGCTGCAGCTAAGTTTTTCCATAATTTTATGGGGCACTATTGCACTGATGGTATCTGAACGCACACAATGTTTAAAGATTAATGTACCCAAGCTTTGCAAAGAAGTAATGCGTTGAATACAAACTTCATTTGTGATACAACATTTCCAGTATTGCAGAAATATTTCTAAAACTCATTAAATTTTAAGAATTTTCTCACTTCTACAAAAATCCAAAAATAAATCCCAAAATAATCAATCTATTATCACTTGAGTTAAGCTAATTTATTTAAATGCTTGAAAGATAGAAGAAGAAACCCCTCAAAAAAGGTCACGTTGATATTCAAAACACTTAATTGACCCGGTAATTGAAGAACAAAAATGAAAAACTGTCAACAAATTCACAGTTTTTAAGATTTTATGCATAACCAAGGGCAATAGTGACAGTAACAATGGCTTTATTTATCCATATTCCAGCAAACAATAGCAAAAGAGAGAAACACTTTTAAAACGAAATTTAAAAATAACAACTCAATACAATAAATGCACGATCACAATGATAAAAAAAAACGAAGAAATACAATTTTTTTTTTATTTAAATGTGAGAAAATTTTTCCTGATATTTGCCCAAAAAAAAGTAAAAAATAGACAAAAAGAATTTGATTTTGCAAAAAAGAAAACAAAACGAAACTAAACTAAACTGAACTAAAACAATAAAAATGATCAATAATGTCTAGGGCGAAAAAGAAATATCTTTTGTTTGTTAAACGTTTCAACCCGCTTTAAAAAGATAGTCTCGTCCAGTATTAAAAAATCAACTTTTTTTTATGTGATAAAAAAAGGAAGAGAAAAGTAGGCAAAGACTCTGCTATGAAATCTTAAAGACTTAAATCATAATCATCATCATCATCATCATTTTCTATTTCCTTATTCTACTTTTCGTTATTGACCAGGTAATAAAAAAAAACGTAAAAAAATTTCGCACAATATCATCCACATTAATATCGTCATCGACATCATCAGCGTCATCATTTAACCTAATGGACCCTGACCCTATCTATACACCCTATCATACTTTTATGGCTGATGCATTGCTTACGTTTTACGCTTCGAAAAGGAAAAGACGGCTGCATTACTAAGTTGTGGCAAAAATTGTCTTTACGGGTGAATTCATTTACGCAAGATCATCTCGTTTTTTGTTTTTATTTTTGTCGATTTTCAATTTCAATTTTATTTTTCTCCATTAAATGTTTATTTTGCTGATTTCTTTTTCTTTCTTTTGCAGAAAACCAAGAAAAAATGAAATTAATCGCTGTTATTAAGGGATGGATGGGTTTCCTTTTTTATCGAGTTTTTTTATTCGTTGGCTTTAGAGTCCAAACAAATATTTTTAATTACTTTCTTATAAAATTTCTTCTTTCTTTTTTGAAACAATTTGGTTTCTTTAAGATATTTATTTAGGTTGGATCTAAAAAATAAAAAAATAATAATACAAATACAAATAATAAAAACAACAGCGAACGGAATTTTTATGTGGGAACTCTTTTTATCTTTAGAAGTTGTTTTTTTTAATTTTTGTCTAATATGGCCAGAATTGATCACCATATGGGCCCGGTTTACGGGATTTTCTAACACTCTTTTTTAAACTTCACTTGCCGAATAAAACGCGGAAAGACTTTTATTTAATATGGAGTTAGATTCCATCTTAAAAGTAGAACAAGTTCAAGATAAAAAAATTATATGAAGACTTAAGGATAACTGTACTCTAACAGCTAACAACTCCCCCAAACTTGCAATAAACCTACGCAGTATATGAAATCACCGTAGTCTAGTAGATAGTGTGTTGGCTTATTAGACGTGAGGCAGTTCATTCATATGAGAAGAAAATATTTCTTTCGACGACTTCACCAGACTTCTGGCAAATAATCTGACAGTAAATAAAATTGCTATGAAAAGTTTCTCAAAAATCTGTAGTTCGGAGTCGACGTCAAACTCTTAATTCTACCACTCATGGATAAAGTTAATACAGTGTGAGAAGTAGGGTCGTAATCCTGACTAAATGGTTTTAATTACCAATTTATTAAGTAAGTAAGATCTTGCCAGCCAGTACATACATAACATAGATAATTGGCCATTACAACCCTTCAGTCAGGATTACGACCTAGTTTCTCACACCACTCATGTTGTGTGTCTGAATTTTATACTTGAGTGGCGGGGCCTACAGTTTTACGTCGACTCCGAACGACAGATTTTTGAGAAACTTTTTCATGGCAGGTTTATTTACTCTCAGAGTTTTTGCCAGAAATCTGCTGAGAGGAAGTCGCCTAAGAATTATTTTTTTCATATTTCGTTTTGATGTCTGGCCTGGAGCTCGAACCCTTACGTCTAATAAGCGAACACACTACCTACTAGACAACGGCCAGCCAGTGCATATCACCAAAATGAGAGCCCTCGGAATTTTGATTGTAGGTCGTGCAGTGCCTATAGATCCCTTTATTATATTTTTTTGGAACTACATACATGTTCTGAAGCCTTAGTATAGAGGTTATCGAACATTGCAATCGTCATTCATTGTCATCCTTTAGTCGAAAAAATTACATCCGATAATTCTTTCGACGTACACCCATCACCATAATATAACTTTGAGTGGTTGAATTACCTCTTTCTTGTGTTATACATATATAAACTGCAGAGATAGGGCCCACAGATTTTTTTGTGGTAAACAAAAGATAGCTCATACGATGTGCCTTGAGATGATCAAACTAAAGGACTCGATAAACGCTGATCCAAAAGAGTTTTTTTCTGCTGGTATTGACGTTCGAAACATTTCTTTTTCTGTACTTTTCTTAGGAATCACTATGAAGCCGTGGTTAGAAAAAAAAATCCAGAAGAAAGTGAGGTTGTGTAAAAATTTGTATTTTAAAATATGACATATATTTATAATATAAATATATCGTCGCAGCCTCTAGTTAATTTTAACATTTGTATATCGTGTTATTAAAAATTTAATCTGAAATTATTCTAAAATTAATCCTTAATTAATTAAATTTTGTTTTTTAAACCATTTTTTGCCTAAAATTTCTATAAAAATCAATTTCAATCTTTAAACTGTCAACACAAATAAACGAATGTACGAATGCATGAATGAATGAATAGAGTTTTAAAGGAACACCACAAAATTAAAAGAAACAAAGAAAGAAATTCGTCCCTTAAGATAATTTACAAGTAATCGTAACAACAACCATAATCCCTAGACAGGTATATGCTAATGAGTCAAGAAGACAATGCGAATAGACAGCGAGACTGAAAACTAATGCCTCCCTACTTAACTTTCTTCAAGCTGTGTCCCTTTATAAATTGTTTATGCAAATTACTAACGCTTCTTCTTTTACTTTTTCTACTAATACCCATCAATATTTATTCAATAAACAAAAGGAATCTCTCCATTAGGGTTTCAAGAGTGTGAAATCTTATGAATAAATGAGTCCTTAAGGAAGTGGAAATAAATGTGACTTTAATTGTTTGGAAGATAAACCCACTGTTAGAGGAGAGATTAATAATGTTTTACGAAAATTGAAATTCATAATCGATTAGTACTTATTAAGAGGGCTGTTGAAGGATCATTAGTTAAGGTAAATACATTTAAAGAGAAAATATTGATTAAAAAAATGAAGTTTTAATGAGTAAAAACAAATTGATGTTCCCTTAGCTGTTAATCGCCAAGTACCGTGTAATTTACGCTCAAGCAATCCTGAATTTCGATCATGGATATGACAACCTTTTGTCGATAATAATCATAAGCGGCGAGGCTCGTTTTCAACCCTGGGGGCACTGAAAATTCACGTATATCCCACTATGAGTTATTACACCTACTGAAAGTTACTATGAGCTGCTATATTTCTTTTGAAAAATTTTCGATAACAAACATTTTGTTTCTTCGATAACAAGAATTTTCTATAGAAACTATTTGTTTCTCGATTACAAGAATATTCTATAGAAAATGTTTGTTTGTCGGTAAGAAGAATTTTCTATCGAAAATGTTTGTTTGTCGATTACAAGAATTTTCTTTTGAAAATGTCTGTTTCTCGAAAACAAGAATTTTCTATAAAAAATGTTTGTTTCTCGATTACAAGAATTTTCTGTAGAAATTGTTTCTTTCTCGATAACAAGGCTTTTCTATAGAAAATGTTTGTTTCTCGATTACAAGAATTTTCTGTAGAAAATGTTTCTTTCTCGATAACAAGACTTTTCTATAGAAAATGTTTGTTTCTTGATAGCAAGACCTTTCTAAAGAAAATATTTGTTTCGATAGAAAATATCTGTCGCCAAAAATTTTAAATTAAACAGAGTATTTTAAAGGCTTTCGAAAAACACTGTTAAACGTATGTATGTATGTAGAGATAAGAGGCGCGAAAACCTAGGTAGGTAGGTAGGTAGGTAGAGGTGGCTGTCCCTCGATGGAGCGGACACACTTAGGCCGCACACAGTGCCCATTGTGATACCACGGTTTCTCACTTCCCCTGTTCTAGGAACCATTCGGAGCTACCAATGAAGCGACTCAGACTGCCAATGTCCATACATGACAGTTCATGTATATCCTCCATGTAGTAGACACCCAGGTACCTCTTTCTCCTCCGACCAAGTGCCGAACATGTGCACAGTAGGTGAAGACTAGTCTCATCCTCCTCTTCATCTCCAAAGCTTCTGCAGAAATCATTCGCAAGGTGTCCAAGACCAATACGCCTCGCATGTGTTCCTATAATGCAATGCCCCGTAATAACCCCGATACCAGTGCTGAGCCTACTTCTTTGGAGTTTTAGCAGAGTCGCCGTGCGCCTCCTATCCAGCCTTGGCCAGATCTTTTGCGCCGCTCTGCCCTTGTCCGCAGTTGCCCACATTCTGTTGACGAGACGGTTGCAGCCAAAACCTAGAAATTGAAAACTTTTTGTTGTGTTTCCTTTCGCGTAATCTAGGTTGGTTCATCAACAGATCAGTAGCAGTTTTTTATCATTATCACTCCAAGCCACTTACCGCCTTAAAGTTTGTTTAATTATTTTTGATATTTAATTCATTTAAGAAAGAAGAAAAATAAAGAAATTTCTCATCTTAATTTCTATTTCGTAAGTTCTAATGATTTTGTCGTTATTTTCTAAACGCTTGAAGCAACGGTTAAAAAGAAATTCCAAAAAAATATCAAAATCATCATCAGCTGCTTTACAATTCGTAAATGAAAAAGTAAAAATATTTTTTTATTATTAAATAAATATTTACGCATAGAAAGAGAGGGAAAGAGTATAAAAAAACTACGCACCGGCCGGAGATATGCTGACAGTTGTCCTAAATTCCAATAATATTAAGGAAAAACAATAAAGAAGGGAACCCCATGCAGCACATCTCAACACAGCTTTAAGAAATTACGCCAATCCTTTCGCAATAACAGCAACAACAACAAGAATAACTGAAGAAGTAAAAAAAATCTAACGTGCCTTTACAAAAAGGATTATGTAAGTAAGACAGACCATAGAAAACAATTTTCGTAGGAAGAGAATACAAAGACTTCTTTCTCATTCTGTTTCTGCTTATGGTTGATTATGCTGTAGAAGACTCATATTGTATGATGATAATGATCATTATTAACGTCATCATTATGATCATATACGTAGATCTTGTTAGATTTTACAAAAAGAGCACACAGAACTATTCATTCATATTATTTAACAAGATTTTTTTTTACCAAAAAAAATGTGAATTTTTTCTAGACAAAACAAAACTCTTTTTTAAAACGCAATAAAATTTGAGGGTGGATTTTTTCTATAGAATCAATCGATTTTTATTTTCCTCTGCTATGATAGAAAATCGAAAGGAAATATTTTCATTATTGTTAAATCATGTGTATAACGCCAACACACTCGCTCGCAAATAGGCACAACAGAACAATAAACGGATCAATATGATCCAAATCTAAACGAGTTTTAGTCTACCGCATGGCAGTATGATCACATTTTGAAATAAAATCCGTATGCTGCTATCGTTACTTAATTATTGTTGGCAGAAAGAGAAATGCTTCAGCCTGATTAAATTTTTGTCAAAATTTTCTTTTCGGTTTTTCTAAATAAAAGAAAAATAAAGAAAGTATTAAAAATGTAGCATTGTTTCATGCAACAGATATTGTATTGTTGCCACAACTATAACATCGAAAAAAAATTCAACAATCCTTATACAAGAGGCTAAAGTAGCTGGGGTTTATGTAGGACGCCAAATTCTTCTAGGGGGATAATATAATGAAGAGGGTCAACAATTGATCTCTCTTTCACACTTACTTGCGCAGCACTTTAGACTTCTAATAGACATTCTATTACATACTAGCTCTATGGAGACAACCTTACTTCGCGATTTTCATGTTTGATGGACGGCATGCAAATACCAGTATTACTGCAGACTGCTTGCCTACTCTGTTCCATTCTAATTAAGAAATTGTTTACAATACTCAAAATTGCTGCCCTCCGAACTTATGTTGCAACAGACGACTAAGCACAATACAGTTAAATCCTTTACGAAGAACATGCTTCAATACTGGGAATGCATAAACACAATCAGGACCACTACATGGTTCCCTATAATGTCTTTCATAGGAAATTTGAATTTAGGATTTAAATTAAGGACTTCTAGTCTGACGATCCGGCACCGATACCCATTAGGGCACTTAGAGGAAGTAAACCGATAGGTACTAGATAGAGTAAGCTGTGGGATATATGTATGTATGTTAAGGCCACTTGACAGTAGGCTTTTGTATAGGCTGGCTGACCACAGCAGGATTCTCCAGGCGGCAATAATAGCCATATTGAAATCAGCCAAAGGGTAATTTTTACTGAAAAATCTTTTAATTTAATGTGGTCCACCACAAAACATAACTTCGACGTCCGTTTTCGTCTTTGAAGAATAATCCCTAAACATACAGATTACATACATACATACATACATCATTATTGGCCATTACAACCCTTCAGTCAGATTACGGCCAGGTTTATTTACTCTCAGAGTTTTTGCCTGAAATCTGCTGAGAGGAAGTCGTTTTGATGTCTGGCCTGGGGCTCGAATGCGGGCTTTACGCCTACTAGACTACGGCGACTATAAGCATACAGATTACCTCAGCTAAACTGGGAAACTCGTATCGTTCCACGTGGATGAGGCTTTTGTAAATTACAAGACCATTGCTGAGATCACCAAATTTCCCTTACGCAAAGCCAAGCAACACTTAGACAACGTTAGCAACTTCGAATTCCAATTCTTTTTTTTTTCAATTCAATTTTTGTTTTATAAATAAAAACTATTTTGGTTTCTTTTACTGTCTTTTTTACAGTAGACTCTGAAGAATTTATTTTAGCTCTTTATCTTTCTCGCTCTCTCTCTCTCTCTCTTTCCAGTTTCTGTCTCTTTTATTAATTTAATAAATTCTGACACACATTGTCTCTTATAAGCTGCGCGTATTTGGTCTGTTTTCTAAAGTGGACGTAAAAAATTTCATTTTCTAAACAAAAATCTTCAACCCTTTTTTCTTGGCTTTACTATTTTGTATTTTAAAAAATTTGTCAGAGTATGTTTGTATGATTAAGCATGAGGTTTAAATTTTATAACAGTTTCTTTTATCCTTAAAAAAAACAGGATTAACACAGGGATGCTGTACCATAGTTTTATAATAAAAAATAACGTTATTTTACAATGACCAGGCATATATCGAAATTTTTCGATAACAAACATTTTCTATAAAAGATTTTAAATAACAAACATTTTCTATAGAAATTTTTGGAATAACAAGAATTTTCTATAGAAAATTATTCGATAACAAAAATTTTTCGATAACAAGAAAATTATTCAATAACAAGAATTTTCTATAGGAAATTATTCGACGACTAGAATTAGAAAATTGTTCGAAAATAAACGACATAAAAAGTTATTCGATAACAAGAATTTTCTATAGAAAATTATTCGATAACAAATATTTCTCGATAACAAGAAAATTATTCAATAACAAAAATTTTTCGATAACAAGAAAATTATTCAATAACAAGAATTTTCTATAGGAAATTATTCGACGACTAGAATTAGAAAATTGTTCGAAAATAAACGACATAAAAAGTTATTCGATAACAAGAATTTTCTATAGAAAATTATTCGATCACAAATATTTCTCGATAACAAGAAAATTATTCAATAACAAAAATTTTTCGATAACAAGAAAATTATTCAATAACAAGAATTTTCTATAGGAAATTATTCGACGACTAGAATTAGAAAATTATTCGAAAATAAACGATATAAAAAGTTATTCGATTATAAGAATTTCTAAAAGAACATTGATCGATAATATAAGTAAATTTTTTTATAGAAAATACATAGATTGATAAGAAATTATTTTCTTAATAAGATTTTCATTGCATTACATTACATCCTAAAAAGTATTTAATATGGTCATTAAACTTTAAACTGCAGCTGGCCATTTGACCTTAAAATCTAGACCACGAAAAAGGTAATCAGACTCAGAATGAGAGAGATTATGACGCTAATGAGTTTAAACAGTTCAAACCATTAGAACTACAAGGTCGTTATGGTTTTTTTTTTGGATTTTGATCTCATTTCTCTCTTTCCTAATGGGGCAAAATGTCTCCACGGGTGAATGCTTTAATTTTCAGGAAATTCTTCTTTCCAAAAATAATTTATTTTTGTTGGCCAAAAAAAGGAAATGAAAGGAAAACCAAATAAATTATTGTAATCCTAGTCATATAGTTTTAGGTCATACCACCGAATGAAAAAAGGATTCTATTTTGAGGTAAAAAATATAAAATTTTAAAGAATTTTTTTTGTGTGTTTTAACTGCAAGGGTTATAAGCATTAAAAATCGTATACTTTTTATTGCTTCAACAAAAAAGGAAACTAAAAACCAAATTCCTGACACACAAAAAAAACCTTAGATTTGATCCTTTAAACACACATTCGCATACATGCACAAACTCATTGTTTTCATATCACCTTTGGCTGTAATTCATTGTGAACCCAATGCGACCGATTATTCTTATCTCTTCTAAAGAAAATGGGGGTTGATTTTTCGCCAGTTCACCATGAAAAGAAGAGAAATCTTTAAGTAAGAGAAATGACATCATAAGACGTGACATATTGAACTGTGTAGTGAACTGATCCCTTTTCTTTTTGCATTTGCCAAAAACAAAAAAGAAAAGGATCAAATGCAAGGCGATTTATTTGCACCCTTTAATGTTTGATTATGTAGGTAATTGTGTGTGTGTGTGTTAGTTGAAATTGCGAAATAAAAGCAGGATATTTGATCAATCGTATATTTTTTTAGATTCTTTCTTGGCAGCAACAACAACAACATTAGCAATCCTTTATATATTATTTTTCTTTTTTTTTAATTTCAAAGATCAATATCGCTTTATAAAGAATTATTTCCTTTTTTATATTTGGATTCCTTTACTTTTCCTTCAACGGTTTGCTTTTTTTTTTTGCAAGGCTGTGGGAATTTTTTTCTTTCTGCCTCTCTTGTTGTTGGATTGTTACAAAAGAAAAAAGTGGTGCTTTTTTTTGTTGTTTCTTGCAAAGATTTTTGTTACATTTGCTTAGTGTTTGCGGAAGCGCGCTTATACTTTCATTGATCATCGCTAAAGGCTTAAGTTTCTTTCTTTTCTTCTACTTCTTGGCCATAGAGTGCGAAAGGGTTCCGCCTTGTCGCTCTTCTCTGCAAAGGTTTTATGCCAAATTTTATTTCTTTTATTCCTGTATTGATTATCAATCGTTATTATTTGATTTTTATTTTATTTTCGTTTTTTCTTAATATTTTCATTCAATTTGTTTCTTCTTTTTTTGTTGTCTTTCTTCAAGGATTTTTTGAATCCTTTTTTAGAGTTCGCTTTTTTCTTTTTCTTTTTTTTTTGTTTGATAGGGAAGTCTAGGCAGAAACTTGATATTTTTCTTAATGTTTTTATAGAAATTTCATGTTCATCTTCGAGTGCGATTTTTTTACATTTTATTTGAGTAGAAAAAAAACGATAAAAAGTGTTTGAAAGTTATTAGCGATTTGGAAATAAAAATAATGATTTTCACTTAAAGCAGCTGTATTTTATTCGCTAATATGACAGCTGCCAAAATTGTTAATATAAACAAAAGTTTGTTTTCTGTTTAATTAAAGTATTTGTATTTAATTGTTCGAGCTATTGGAAGAATAAAATTTTCAATAGGAAATTAATCGATAAAAAAATTTTATTAAGAAATATGTCGATACCCAAAAGTGTCCTATAATATATCATTCGATAACACGAATTTTCGATTGAAATTTGTTCTAAAAAAATGTTCTGTAAAGAGTTACTGGATAACAAGAATTTTCTATAGAAAATAATACGATAACAAGAATTTTCTATAGAAAATAATTCGATAACAAGAATTTTCTCTAGAAAATTATACGATAACAAGCATTTTCTCTAGAAAACTATTCGATAACAAGAATTTTCTCTAGAAAATAATTCGATAACAAGAATTGTCTTTAGAAAATAATTTGATAACAAGAATTTTCTATAGAAAATAATTCGATAACAAGAATTTTCTATAGAAAATAATACGATAACAAGAATTTTCCATAGAAAATAATTGGATAACAAGAATTTTTTGTAGAAAATTATACGATAACAAGCATTTTCTCTAGAAAACTATTCGATAACAAGAATTTTCCATAGAAAATAATTCGATAACAAGAATTTTCTATAGAAAATAATTCGATAACAAGAATTTTCTATAGAAAATAATTCGATAACAAGAATTTTCTATATAAAATAATTCGATAACAAGAATTTTCTATAGAAAATAATTCGATAACAAGAATTGTCTATAGAAAATAATTCGATAACTAGAATTGTCTATAGAAAATAATTCGATAACTAGAATTTTTTATAGAAAATAATTCGATAACAAGATTTTTCTATAGAAAATAATTCGATAATAAAAATTTTCTATAGAAAATAATTCGGTAACAAGAATTTTCTATAGAAAATAATTCGGTAACAAGAATTTTCTATAGAAAATAAGTCGATAACAAGAATTTTCTCCAGAAAATTATACAATAACAAGAATTTTCTCTAGAAAATTATTCGATAACAAGAATTTTCTCTAGAAAATTATTCGATAACAAAAATTTTCTATAGAAAATAATTCGATAACAAAAATTTTCCATAGAAAATAATTCCATAACAAAAATTTTCTACAGAAAATAATTCGATAACAAAAATTTTCTATAGAAATTAATTCGATAACAAGAATTTTCTCTAGAAAATAATTCGATAACACAAAAAATTATTCGACAGCAAGAATTTTCCATAGAAAATAATTCGATAACAAGAATTGTCTATAGAAAATAATTCGATAACTAGAATTTTGCGTACAAAATGTATCGATAACTAGAATTTTCTGTAGAAAACTGTTCGATAATAAGCATTTTCTGTATAAAATTATTCGATAACAAGAATTTTCTGTAGAAAATAATTCGATAACAAGAATTTTCTGTAAGAAAATTATTCGATAACTAGAATTTTCCGTAAAAAATTTATCGATAACAAGAATTTTCATTCTCTCTTTTACTTTAAAGTGAAATTGGTTTCATTCCGAAGCCCATTTGTGTGAAAATTTTAAATGTTTTAATAAAACATCAAACATGTTGCATTTCTCTTTTTCCCTTGTTGTTGAAAAGAAAATATTTATAAAACAAGTTTTTTCATTTAATTTTTTGTAGAATTTTCAACACCATAAGACGTTTAACAATCAGTTATTAACTGACCACCTCTAGTCAAAACACATAATTTTCGGTTTGACTTTTACAATAAAATTTAACCCTGTTTCGAATAACTAAAAAAATTCCGTCTATTTTTTTTCAAATAAAAGTTAACAAAAACAAAAAGAAAATACCAAATAATTTGCATAAATAATTATCAAACAACAAAAACTAGAATAACAATAACAACAATCAAAGAAAATACAACAACATATTGTAGATTTTCCAACAAATTATGGGATAATAAACTTGTTAAAATGTGTCCATTTTTATCCTTTTTTTCGGAAAAGGACACGTGCCAGAAAACAACAACAACCATAATAGAAGCAAAAACAAACAAATTTAGTTATCACCATTGTTGTTGTTGTTCTTGACTTTCTTGTGCAAACAACAATAAGAAAAATATTCGGACAAGCAAAATTGACCAGCAGTGGTTAAAAACTCATTTAAAAGCCTGTTTTCGATTGTCCGTTGCATATCGTAGATATGAAGGGACAACGGCTGAAGGGAAAACAATAGCAAAAGAAAGGGCGCCTTTCAACAAAACAAATTCTCAAGTGTCCGCTTTTGTAATGAATGCATCATTATCGCACATATTATGGCAGAAGTGTGGAAAGACACCCAAAATTCATTGAGGTTGGTCAGTCAGCCCGTCCGTCAATCTGCTGGTATTTATTGAGGGTTGTTTCAATGTTTTTTTATTATTGTTGTTGTTTGTAGATAGAGTTGTTTTTTAGTTAAAGTTCTTCACTGATTTATTGCTTGAAATTTAAGAGATTTTAAATAAATTTAAAACAATTATTTTATCAAAATTGTTTTATAATAACCGCACGAAACTTTTTACCGAGTTTTTGACTGCATTGGATTGAAGTTCGATTTTTAATTCTGCAATATTGCTAATAAAAGAGACATTTTTTTAACCTCTAAAAAAGAAATATAGTCTCCTCCTCCTCCTCATATCCGCTGCCCTTGCGGAAGTCCTTAGAGGGAATGGCTAGTCCAACATCATATGTACCTTCCAATAGTATTGCGGCCTATGCGAATTGCAACAGCACTATTTATGACCCCATTTGGGATCGGCAAATCAGGTATCTTGTATTGTCTAGTGGAAAGCGTCATTTTCGTTTTGCGAGGATTAATGCCTCAGCCATGAAATCAAATAAAAATTCTATCTGTAAACATTCCAAATTAACTTCTTCAAGTAAAGCCAATTAGCTATGCGTAGCGAAGCCTTTATTATTCATCTTTTAAAATTAAATTTTTATCACATAAAATGTACAATAAAATTTCCCAAGAAAACATGTTTTTTCTTTTTGTAGAATAAAAAAAGGAAGGATTTCCAAAAAAAGATGTCCTTAAAAAGGATGCTGGCTGTATTCTGTAGTGTAGCAAAAGACAATATTTCTTATCATTCAAATGTGATTGAAAAGTAAACGAAAAAACGTTACTAAAAGGTATTCTTAAGGATTTAAACGAAAAAATTTCAATTCTACGCATGCGCAATGTATGTAAGTAAGCAAAACGACGAAAACAACCCAAAAATATGCAACAAAAACAAATAAAAAAAAGGGTTGAATACAAAACAACAACAATAATGGATGGACCAAGGCCAGATTTATGAGAGAATAATGTATTTAACTATTGTTATCAACAACAACAGCAACAACAACGCCAACAGCAACAATATACATATAGGAAAAAAGAACAAACCAGTTTTGACACGTAAATTTATAATTAGTATAGGATACAACAACAACAACAGCAACAATAATAAAATAACTTTCAAATTTAACCTACCGTCTGTCTGTCGGTCTATCTTTCTAAACCATTTGCCTTATTTGCTTGCTTAACTATGCTTTAGAGTCTGTATGTCTGTCTGTCTGTCAGTCTGTTGAAAACGAAAGGTCCTGCAAAATATTACTTTAAAGCCAGAGAGAGAGAGAAGATGAATGCATTTACAACATCAACAATTTCATTATTTTTGTAAAACAACACCAAATACAAAAACAAAAGCAAAAAAAGGTGGAAATTCAAAACCAGTTTAGTTTTGTATTCAAATTTCAAAAAGAAAGAAAAAAAATCAACAACAATAACAGCCAGTCCAGATTATATTGTAATTCGAAGGGTCTCTGGTCAAAATTTCACTTTTTTTTTTCTACAAAAATAATTTCTACACAATATTTATGAACGCATTCGTCCGTTCGCATTGACTCGACACGTCTGGTATCTCTCTCTCTCTCTCTCTCTCTCTCTCTCATTCTGTAGCATTTTTCTCATGCGCTAAGCACAACCAAGTTTAGCTTGTGACAAATAGAGTGAGTGATGAAATGAGTTTATGCGACTACAGTGCAGAATAAAATTGAATGATGCAAAATGAAAACATAAATTGGAATCTAAGGCAGAGTAGCAAGATACATAGATATGTATGTAAGGATTGGGAACTATTTTATTACTGAAGAGAGATTGCATGATATGTATAGAAGACAGATTATAGAGGCTCTCTTGCTTTGTTCTCGCCGAGAAAGTTGGAGTATTCTGCAGGTGTAATAGTCCAGCAGATCTAGTGTCGTAATGATCGTAAGAGATATGTCGTCTGTCTGCTCTTGACAGTCAATCTCCGCATTTCAAATATCTAGGCACAGAAAGTTATTTAGGTTAGAGTGCGACACCAGATATGCGCACCCAAAATCTCAAAAGATATGCGTACCCAAAGCTTACAATCTTGAGCAAAAAGATTGCATGATTTGTATGAAAGACAGATTATAGAGGCTCTCTTGCTTTGTTCTCGCCGAGAAAGTCGGAGTATTCTGCAGGTGTAATAGTCCAGCAGATCTAGTGTCGTAATGATCGTAAGAGATATGTCGTCTGCTTGCTCTTGACAGTCAATTCCCGCATTTCAAATATCTAGGCACAGAAAGTCATTTAGGTTACAGTGCGACACCAGATATGCGTACCCAAAATACCGGTTTACACAAAGTTGCAAAGGCAAGGACAACATCAAGCAATTCAAAATTCTAAAAGCAACAATTTCTTTTACTCTCCACTGTAATTTGTATTTAAGTTTGCACGCATAGTCCATATAGACAGCTCTGAAGTGAGTCCAACCAATGCTTTTATTTTTCAAATAATTATTGTTGTTGTTTTTTCTTTTTTTTTTTTTTCTCTCTCTCTCTCTCTCTCAAATCCATGCATACTGAAATCCTTTTCTATGACCGTTTTAAAGGTCCGTTAGAATTACATGTGCATGCGTAGCTGCATCTGTAACTGTATCTGTACGTATATAAACGTATACATACGTGTGTGTGCATGCGTGTGGCTATTTTAAAGGGTTGTTCAAACATAAAAAAAAAGTTTTTCATTTATTTTGTGGTGCTTTAAAATTTTTTTTCTATAATTTAAGGTCATCCAAATAATGTTTTCATACAACGATTCATTAAAAAAAAGAGGGTTTTTCGTCAACACTCTTATTGTTGTTGTTGTTGCTGTTTGTGGTAGCAGCAACGTTATTCTGTTTTCCAACAAATTTTTATAATTTTTAATGTTGCTTTAAATTATTTTGAACTTTGAATGTCCTTTAGGATTTCTCTTCTACTGTTTTTTAAATTTTTTTTTTAATTCAATGGTAACACACATACACATGATGCAGCACATAAATACTTTGGAAATAAATGTAAACGTGTGTGTGCGGATGTAATGTTGTCAACAGCCAACGGTCATTTCAATATGTATTTCGAAATTTCATAATCGTTAAGCGAAATCTTCCAAACGTCTCGGGTGATGAAATAATTTTGTTTAGACTAAAGATGTTACTTTTCTACGTTTAGTTGCTCTTATCAGATAATTCTACGCTATTCTGATGTAGAACGGATCGTACAGGAGTATTCATACACTGTAACCCTTGCAACTTGTCCTGTTGCTAGTCCAGCAGATTCCAGAAGCACGCCGAAATATACTCAAATATCACTGTAATGTTTATGTAACACTGAATTTTATTGAAAAAATATTGAAACGGGTGCCTGAGTATCGTAAATGACACTCTTATAGAATGGGAATTAACATGGAAGGCTTATATAGAGAAAATATTACTACATATTATGCATTGGATGTATACCATGATGGTCAGGCATGTATGTCTGATGCAAGGTTCATTCAGGGACCAGGGGACTACCGAATTGAGTTGACATGGTTGACAGCCATGCTCCTTAATTGCCCCTTGGACAGAACTAGTAATCTCTACAATCTTCACAAATGCTTCGCAACGAAACTGATGAACAAATGCGAATGAAGCAGTGTGGTGGATATATATTCTTTTAAGAAGGGCTTCTCAATGGCATTCCTTCGTGTATTTTCCAAGTGGAAGTATATGCCTTTGCAATATGTGCTTAGTTTAATTTGGATAGGAAGTACAAAGAATGGGACATAGCAACCCTACCTGATGGTCCGGTCGTCATTCGTGTATTTGACACGTATGAGATTAACTCGAAAATAACATGGGCCTCTCTAGGTATGCTGAATCAGCTTGGCAGGAGAAATAGAGTCATCCTATGCTGGATTTTAAGTCATGTAGGAAATTAAATACATCCGAGGGAATTCCACACTGTTGAGAGCGCAAGAACTTTTCTGTGGAGGATGAAGAGATATTTGGAAATGTATACTCGGCGAAAAGGAAGATGGAGAGGAGCAAAGACTCTTTTCAAGCCAAACGGGTTAGGTCAATACAATCAGAAGAAATTTAATAAAATCTATTAATTTTTTAAATTTCATAGTCCACTTACTCCTGCAAAGATTTCGTAAACTTCTTATATAAAAATAATTTCATATTATGAGTCAGTAAGAAGTCAAGTCATTATCTTTAGCACGCGTTTAAACTTTTTGCTTTCAATTACAATCCAACCCCTTTTAAATTTCAAACTCATCATTCAAACAAAAGTGACCAGATTGATGCTACTTCATGCTCTTTTTTAATTTTAAAAACTGACCACATAACTCATGGCACGTGTCATCTGGTTTATTAGCCTTGTTTTCAAACAGTAAGAGAAATGGAGCAAAGAGAAGTTTTCGGAGAAAATAAACTAAATTTATCTTCTCTTTTTGTAAAACTTATAGAAAATGTAGATTTCAAAATATAAAAATGAATATAAATTTATGGAAATAGTTGTAACGAACTGGATTAAAAAAAAGGAAGAAAATAAAACACATTTCAAACGCCTATTATTGGCAGCTGGTTGTTATTCTAACATTAATTCTTGAAATTTCCGCGCAACTGCAAAATCACGGCATATTTTTTTTTTTTTCTTTTTAATTGTATTTTATAAATACAAAAACAACAATAAAAACAAAATACACCATGACAAACTGATCAATACAGTTATTGGTAAATTTTTATCATTCATTGGTTATTGACAAGAAGAAAATTTGCATATTTTGATATGAAGGGTGCGCGTGCGCGTTTAAGCAAATACAAACGTACATGCATACACATGTACATACATACATATTTTTATACAATATTTGATTATTTTAATTCCTCTTTTTTTCAACTGAAAACAACTCCTTTACATTTCCGCTATTGCAAACACAGAGAGAGAGAGGAAGAGAGGGTTGCTGCTTTCTATGCGAGCAGTAACAACAGGTCATTTGCATAACACTAGGCTGCTGTAAAATGGCTCTGTTTGTGCAAATTTTCTTTATTTGTTTAATTATGAAAAAAAATTAAATTAAAATGGATTAGAAATCATATTTTCAAATTCTTTTTTTTTTTTAATTAATTTAAATCAAATAAAGATTTTTAGTTTTACAATTGCATTTATATTATCGAAATATTGATCGAATAAGAGATTTGCCATTAATTTCCAATCGTAACTACTTTTAAAGAGGAAATGTTTTGTATGAAAAACAAACATCAAGAATATCATTTTGATTTTCGCAATAAGTTTTAGAAAACGTAATAAATTTTATTACCAGCATAAAATCCGTGAAAAATATTGTCAACCTTTTTTACAAAAAATGCGAAAAAAAAAACCTAATTGGGGTTAAGCAGCACAGCCACGGTCAAACTAGATTGATCAATCTGCCATTTTTGTGATTGTATTGGTAAAACTGTACTCACACGTACAGAAAACTGTCCTCACACGTACAGGCTGAGAAGAGATTGAAGAATATCAAAATACTTTTGATTTTCGCTACCTGCTCCGCAGAAATTGGAAGCAAATTTGATGTGTGTGCGGGCAATTACTTCAAATTTCATTTTTCTGCAGATTTCGTAGGAGAAACATCACCATCTGGTTCGCGGATGTGTTGAAAATGTGTAGCAGAAAATGATAACAAAAATAATAAGAAGTGGATGTTTTGTTTTTGTATATGTATTTTTGTATTTATTTATGATCGTTCCTTTATTTGTACTAACTTTGTTTTGTAAAAAAATAATAAAAATTATTTTATTTATAAAATTAAGTCCATTAATAATTTGTTTTAATTGCTTTTATATTATATTTTAAAATCTTGTTTATTTTTCCATAAGTCTCTATAACAATGCGACCAATTGCTCGTTCCGAAATAGCGCTGACAAATTTTAAATCAGAAAAGAAATTGCCTGTAGCAAGAAAACGCAATGTTATAGATAGACGTTGATTCGGAGAGATGGCGTCACACATTTGAGTATCTTGTTTTTGAATTTTCGGGCCAACCAAATTTGGAAGTTCCTCATATGTGCCTTCATCCATCCGTAAAAAGTTTTGAAAATCATTTGGAGGACTCAATTTGAGTTCATTGAGAACATTTTGGTGCGTAAATGCATCCCTTTTCTTCAACCACTCTTTCATCCAAAGACCCTTCGCAGTTTCCTTTTTTTGTTTTTTTAATTGCCTGCGCCAGGGCAATGACTATGAAACAATCAGTTGTCATATTAAAAGAAAAAACTAAAAAACAAACAAAAACAAAACAATCTCCCAACCAAAAGCCCATATGTTCTTTCAGAAAACCAAAAAAAAAAAAAATGTTTGCAAAAAAAAAAGAAAACCATAAAAGAATATTTTCCGATTAACCATGTGATGTTGTCTTCTCCACAACATTTTTAAAATGAAATTTGAAGGCTGAAATTTGATGTGTTGCTGTGCTGAGTCAAACAAATATTACCAACACATATGCAAAATTTGAACACCAGAATTTGAACGTGGCCGAGGCACTTTAAAGTGCTTTAAAGTGCTTTAAAGTGCTTTAAAGTGCCTCGGCCACGTTCAAATTCTGGTGTTCAAATTTTGCATATGTGTTGGTAATATTTGTTTGACTCAGCACAGCAACACATCAAATTTCAGCCTTCAAATTTCATTTTAAAAATGTTGTGGAGAAGACAACATCACATGGTTAATCGGAAAAAATTCTTTTATGGTTTTCTTTTTTTTTTGCAAACATTTTTTTTTTTTTGGTTTTCTGAAAGAACATATGGGCTTTTGGTTGGGAGATTGTTTTGTTTTTGTTTGTTTTTTAGTTTTTTCTTTTAATATGACAACTGATTGTTTCATAGTCATTGCCCTGGCGCAGGCAATTAAAAAAACAAAAAAAGGAAACTGCGAAGGGTCTTTGGATGAAAGAGTGGTTGAAGAAAAGGGATGCATTTACGCACCAAAATGTTCTCAATGAACTCAAATTGAGTCCTCCAAATGATTTTCAAAACTTTTTACGGATGGATGAAGGCACATATGAGGAACTTCCAAATTTGGTTGGCCCGAAAATTCAAAAACAAGATACTCAAATGTGTGACGCCATCTCTCCGAATCAACGTCTATCTATAACATTGCGTTTTCTTGCTACAGGCAATTTCTTTTCTGATTTAAAATTTGTCAGCGCTATTTCGGAACGAGCAATTGGTCGCATTGTTATAGAGACTTATGGAAAAATAAACAAGATTTTAAAATATAATATAAAAGCAATTAAAACAAATTATTAATGGACTTAATTTTATAAATAAAATAATTTTTATTATTTTTTTACAAAACAAAGTTAGTACAAATAAAGGAACGATCATAAATAAATACAAAAATACATATACAAAAACAAAACATCCACTTCTTATTATTTTTGTTATCATTTTCTGCTACACATTTTCAACACATCCGCGAACCAGATGGTGATGTTTCTCCTACGAAATCTGCAGAAAAATGAAATTTGAAGTAATTGCCCGCACACACATCAAATTTGCTTCCAATTTCTGCGGAGCAGGTAGCGAAAATCAAAAGTATTTTGATATTCTTCAATCTCTTCTCAGCCTGTACGTGTGAGGACAGTTTTCTGTACGTGTGAGTACAGTTTTACCAATACAATCACAAAAATGGCAGATTGATCAATCTAGTTTGACCGTGGCTGTGCTGCTTAAGGGTTGTTTTACAATTGTTTGATTGGTTTTAAGTGCCTCGGCCACGTTCAAATTCTGGTGTTCAAATTTTGCATATGTGTTGGTAATATTTGTTTGACTCAGCACAGCAACACATCAAATTTCAGCCTTCAAATTTCATTTTAAAAATGTTGTGGAGAAGACAACATCACATGGTTGTCATCGGAAAAAATTCTTTTATGGTTTTCTTTTTTTTTGCAAACATTTTTTTTTAGGTTTTCTGAAAGAACATATGGGCTTTTGGTTGGGAGATTGTTTTGTTTTTGTTTGTTTTTTAGTTTTTTCTTTTAATATGACAAATGATTGTTTCATAGTCATTGCCCTGGCGCAGGCAATTAAAAAAACAAAAAAGGAAACTGCGAAGGGTCTTTGGATGAAAGAGTGGTTGAAGAAAAGGGATGCATTTACGCACCAAAATGTTCTCAATGAACTCAAATTGAGTCCTCCAAATGATTTTCAAAACTTTTTACAGATGGATGAAGGCACATATGAGGAACTTCTAAATTTGGTTGGCCCCAAAATTTAAAAAGAAGATACTCAAATGTGTGACGCCATCTCTCCGAATCAACGTCTATCTATAACATTGCGTTTTCTTGCTACAGGCAATTTCTTTTCTGATTTAAAATTTGTCAGCGCTATTTCGGAACGAGCAATTGGTCGCATTGTTATAGAGACTTATGGAAAAATAAACAAGATTTTAAAATATAATATAAAAGCAATTAAAACAAATTATTAATGGACTTAATTTTATAAATAAAATAATTTTTATTATTTTTTTACAAAACAAAGTTAGTAAAAATAAAGGAACGATCATAACGAATCATAAATAAATACAAAAATACATATACAAAAACAAAACATCCACTTCTTATTATTTTTATTATCATTTTCTGCTACACATTTTCAAAACATCCGCGAACCAGATGGTGATGTTTCTCCTACGAAATCTGCAGAAAAATGAAATTTGAAGTAATTGCCCGCACACACATCAAATTTGCTTCCAATTTCTGCGGAGCAGGTAGCGAAAATCAAAAGTATTTTGATATTCTTCAATCTCTTCTCAGTGTGTACGTGTGAGGACAGTTTTCTGTACGTGTGAGTACAGTTTTACCAATACAATCACAAAAATGGCAGATTGATCAATCTGGTTTGATCGTGGCTGTGCTGCTTTAAGGTTCAAAAAAAATTTTGCCTATTTCCAGCACTCTCTTTTGAAATGTTCTCTTTTAAAGGATCCTTTTTAGTAGATCGATTTTCTCTTAAAAACTGTTTATTAAGAGCACTATTTAAGAGAAGTTTTCCTAGACGTATTACTATTCCCGTTTTCTATTCATTTAGATCTATTCATTGCAATATTACTAAGTTTAGCTTACGTACCTTGCAATTTGCCAATTTGCTTTTGCCATGTATGAACGGGACATTCTGATCGCCTGTTCCTCTGGGGACTCCAATAGCATTTCTAGCAATATTTTTAATGAGTGGTACGTCCATATCTAATTCTACATTCGTTTACATAGGTTTTTAGATATTTGAATCTGTAGTTTGTTCTTCCAAAGATTTTGATTTAATATTCACGAACATTTGAGCCGATTGCATATCCTTAACACTTGTATTCCATGATTCTCTAGCATACAACAGCGTCAATTTCTCGTTGGAATTAAATATCTTCTTGTCTAGTTAAGTTAGATTAAGAAGGTAGGTGAAGCACTCCAGCCAAGGTTACCTTCAGAAAAGATAAATGAAAAAATAATAAGTCACAGGAAAAAGGGAAGTGGTATAAATACATAACTAAAAGCAAAGAAGAGTAAAAGGTAGGAGAACAGAGAGAGAATCAAGGAACTGTAAGAAATCCTAGCAGAGGCTAACTTATCAAGGCCACTGAAGGTAACCCGAAGTCGCAATTGTCTCCAGTTCTTCCATATTAACATAAACCCTTTTGGGGGAAGGGTGTTTCTGTACCATATTCTGTTCATTGCCCTCAATGCACCCCATTAAAGGAACCTATCAATATCCGAACAGATTTCTTCATTCTAGAATGGTTCAACCTTAGTCTTCCGTGGTCCGCTATGAAAAGTCAGTCTACTGTTCATCTAAACACCAGGATCAATTAGCCCAATAAAGTGTCTCAAGGAAAATCAAATTATCAGATTCGTCCCATCCGCTGCTTTTCTTTGATAGCACACATCGCAATGCCTTGGGGCATACCACACTACTGTCTAGACACATAATGAGTGCAGTTATGCAGTGTAACCACCGCATTTCACGGTGCGAATCATTCTCGGACCTGCTTCGCTGCTCTTGTGACCGCAAATTCCCTCATTACTCTGCACTCATCATATATGCATATCTATAAGGGTTGCTTAAGACTTAAATTTTATCCACAAAGTAGATTCATTCATTCACCAGTGCTAGGCCTCCATCTTCAAGCCATCTGTAAGGTATGCATTGATCGCCATTGGACTTCCCTAGGCACCATTACACCCATTACTAGAAAAAGCACTAACGGGCTCTGGCTTCCGTTATGCCTAAAAATCGAGAAGATTCTAAATTTTAATTACCTTAAGCTTATTGCCGCCAAAATCTTTTCACCTCCAAATACATACCGATAAAACGACACATTAAGCGATAGATTGACCATACACAGACCACATTTTATATATAAACAAACAAATAAGCACATCAAACTTTTGTTAAACACGGAGAAATTCATTTTTATTTATAACAAACCGGACACGGAATTAAATTATACAATAAACGGGTGTTTTTTTTGATTTTCAACGACTGAACGAACTTATTTTCACTCCGTGCTGTCAGATTGTTTTGAAAGGTTTTTTTATTTCCCATTTCAACATTTTCTTAACCCCAAAATACCCCAAAATTTTGTTCATTTCAGTCTCTCGAAAAAATCTCACAAAAATGGAAATAAAGGCAACGAGTTTAATTTATTAAAGTTAATAATTAAAAGTAATAATAATGATAGATGTAAATATAAAAAATGAACATAATTTTTTAAAAATCCCCAAGAGTAACTCAGTTATTTCCAAAATACCTTGTTTATCCTCAATATTAATTTTTTAGTTTCATTTCAAGAAATAAATTCCCATCTGGCAACACTTTAACCAAAAAGTGTAAATAAAGATTTTTTCAGCTGTTACACACTTCTCTACCAGAGCAATGGCGGTTAATCAAATCACCGACTAATATTAACTATGTATTGAATACTGTATATAATTTTACAGCTTGAAATTAAATAAAACTGAAAACATTTGAAATAAACTGAAAATTTATTTTGGAAAAATACTCGCGACATGTATTCATACTAAGTTATACGATAAATATTGAATTAAAAATTACCTCTAAATAGAGGTCTCTAGGCTGAAATTGTAATGTTTTATGTATTTGTTATTTTAAATGAGATATTAAACAACTTTTTTGTACTAAGCAACAATTTACAAAACATAATTAAATGCTTTTATATTTTTCACTTAACGGACAATTTTAAATTAAAAAGAAATTGATTATTACAGATTAACAAACTAGATTAAAAATGTTTAAAAAACTACTGATACTTTAATGCTATTTTGAGGAAGGTATAGGCATCAATTGGAACCCACCACTTGACCCTAGAATACAAAATAATATTGATTTTTCAGTGAATTCGATATCTAATGATTCAACTTTACCCGTTTTCTTTGCAATCCATGTACCTCCAGCTCCACTACCACTGCTACGCGAAGTGCTACTTCCTCCACGTCCACCACGTGCAGACGTAGATTTTTTACGACCAGGAGATCCAAAACTTTTTTTCCTTGTGTACTTGCGTTTAGGAGATAAACCGGCATTGACGCTGGTCTCGCCCCAAGATGATGCGGCTGATGCGCCACCAGATTTTTTAAATTTTTTTGCGCCTCCACCACGCCAATTTCGCTTGCGTTTACCGCCACGAAAACTACCACTATGACTACTTCCCTGCGAAGCAGCTGCTCTACTCCAATCTTCATCATCACCATTACAGTTTTCTACATCAATATTATCAACGCTGTTATCGACTTTATTGCGGTTTAGATTTGAAATCTTTTCAGCTTCGTGCATTTCTTCCAAGTCCATTAGCAAACACAGTTTTTCGGCTGCATAATTTCGAGTAATCTCCAGTAACTTTTCACCGTACTTATCAAAATTGGCTTTAGTAACATGCGGTATGGAACACATATCGGCTTCTGTTTCCGGTAACTGTTCTGCCATTGCTTTAATTGCTTGTATATTCATAATGCTAGCCATTGTAACGTTACGGGCAGCCGCAATGGTGCGACAAAGATCAAGGAGGTCCGAGTAACATCGTTCATAAATATCTTTAAGTTGTTGACTGGTTTTGGATGATGATTTACTCGCTGAGACAGCAGGTGAATCATTTGTTAGATTAAGAGCTTGAGCTTTTCTCTCTTTTTGGGTTAAGGCAAATTCTATCGTTATATTTTCTTTCATGATTACTTCAACTTTAGGGCCTAAATAGATATACGCCTGTGGTATATCATTGGCAAATATGAGATCTTCACGTAAATATTCTTGAGTTACCATAATACGTAATAACCGTTGAATATCCGCCTTTTCCCATTCTTTCAGTAAACCATGATGAGGGGTTTTGTTGTGGCCATTATCTACAATTTTCTTAATATTGGATCCCTTTAAAACGTCAGCTAAAAGTAAAATTACAATGTTTGATACAAATTGGAACAAATTGGAAACAAATTGGAACACAATTTACCAATATGAAGTAGAGTAAAACGGGCACGCCCACTGCACAAGGCTTTGACACAACGAACAACTTTGCGGCACTGTTCTAATGCATCGATTTTCTAAAAACAATTTCAATTTATTAAAAAGGAAATAGGAAAAGAAGATAATTTATCTACTTGATATTGCTTCTGCTTCAAACAATTATCACAAGCGCTTTGTCTACTCTGCAAGCATTCCTCTCTAGTAAAGTGTTCCCCAAAATAGTCCAGTTGTTGAGCACGACGACAATCCGTAATATTTTCACAAAAACCCACAATACGATTCAAATTTTCGACATGAATTTTTTTCACATCGAATGTTACGGACTTGTCAACTACAATGAGAAAAGAAAAATGTTTGTACCTTTAAGACATATTTTAATCTACTATTGTAAACTTACTATCCATCATTTTGCGATAACGTAACATATCAGCGTAATTATAATATAAAATGCAATGAGCTAGCTCACCATCGCGACCTGCTCGGCCAGCTTCCTGATAGTAACCTTCTATAGACTTGGGCATAGAAAAATGCAAGACAAAGCGTACATCTGGCTTATCTATACCCATACCAAACGCAATGGTAGCACAGATGACACGTATTTTATTTGTTATCCAATCTTTTTGCCTGGACTCTCGTACACTATCACTTAGTCCGGCATGGTAAGAACAAGATCTAATGCCTGCCGAACACATACTTTGCGCAACATCTTCACATTCCTTACGGGATAAGCAATATATAATACCACTATCTGTTGAAGGTCTAGAACGTATAAACGTTTTAATGTCTTCTAATGTGGAAACGCCTTTTTTAGGCAATACACTGTATTTGAGATTGCTTCTATTAAAACTAGACAGAAACCATTTCGGTGCATTTAAATTCAATTGTTTTAATATGTCTAGCCGCACACGAGGTGTGGCTGTAGCCGTTAGTGCCATCGTATTGACTTTAGGAAAACGTTTTCTTAATATTCCTAATTTTTTATAATCTGGACGGAAGTCATGGCCCCATTGTGATACACAATGAGCTTCATCAATGACGAATCTACTAATTGCATTTCTGGCATATAGAGAGTCCAACAGATCTTGAAATTTGGCAGAACTTGATATCTTTTCAGGTGTAACATATAAAATTTTAATTCTTGGTGGTGTTGTCTGTAAATCACAGTAAATTGCGCGCTGTTCCTCTAAAGTTTGATCGCCAGAAAAATTTTTGGCATAAATCTACGCAATAAATACTTATTATTAATCATTGTTTTCAAAATTGTATGCATTTTACTTACATCTAATGATGACAATTTGTTAACTTGATCGGTAATTAAGGACTTCAAAGGACTTATAACAATCGTAAGACCTTCTGTTAGTATAGCCGGTAATTGATAGCACAACGATTTGCCACCACCAGTAGGCATTAAAACAAAACAATCATGACCTAATAGAGCAGCATTAATTACCTGCAATTGATTGGGACGAAAGCTTTTAAGACCAAAATTAAAACGCAAAGCTTCCATCATTCGTTCAGAGTGGGGATAGTTAAGACTATCAAATTCACCCGTTATGCCATCATTGTGCACATTGGCATGAAAATTACCGACTACTTTTTGGGCAGATCTTGTCAAAGTTGGCCGAGTTTCTGGTTGCATTATAGGTGTTTTTAGCGTACTACTGCTTAAACTGGTACTAGGCACATCATCGTCATCGTGTATAGTTATAGTTGATCCTGCAGAAATTCGACGCTCACAATTAGAATTTCTAATTGCAGCTTGTGAAAAAGCAATTTCAAACTGTTCTGGATCGTAAATCTTCAGTAAAGAATTTATATATTAAACAGTTTAATTAAATGACATTTATATAAACTCCACTTACAGGAAATCCGTCTTCATCAAGTTCTGGAGTTTTAATTTTATCGTTTCGATCCACAGGAAACGTTATCCGTTGGGCAGGTTGTTGTTCCTTTGAGGGCTTTTTTGATTCATCAAAATCTTTATAAGCGTAATCATTGTATAACGATTTACGGCCTTTTAATTCATTATCCTGTTCTTTAATATCCTTCAATAGGTCATCTAACTCACACTCACTCTCATCCTCACTTATGTAATTATATCTATTGTTTTTTAGATTATAGCGGTCGTTTATGTTCGATATAGACTTATTATCATCTACCAAAGATTTTGTTCCCTTCGATTTTGTTGCCTTATGATCCTCCATAGGTTCCTCATCCTCACACAGGTCATGCACTAACTCTTCCTTAAAGCGTGTTAATTCTAAGCTTTTAGCTATTCTATTAGCATAAGATTGTTTTTCTTTATTACTCGCTATTTTTTGTTCAACCAAATCATCTTCATCCTCGGGAGCTCCATTAAAATATTTTGATTCAAGTACATTTTGTTCAGCTTTCATTTGCCTTTCTTCCTCTTCCATATCATCAATGTCAAAATCTGGTTCAGTTTCCAATTGAATTTTAGGTTTATAAGGTTTTTCGCCAATTATTACGTGATTTTCTTTTTCTTCTAATTTTTGTTGTCTTTCCTCCTCCTCCATATCATCAATATCGATAACCGGTTCAGGTTCCATTTGAATTTTAGGTTTACAAGGTTTTTCATTAAATGATGGTAACTTCTCTTGGCTTTTTTCAACTTTTTGGATCGCATTACTCAATAATTTTACTTTCGCCTTAAACTTTTGTCGCATTATTTTTAGTTTAAGAAATGTTCCTGCTTCAAACCCATGAATTTCATTAAAGTAATTTGCCGGTATTTGATCAATAATGCTACAATATTTCTCCATTAAATCAGAGTGTTTGGTTTCGAAAAAAGCAAGGCTTGATTTCAGAGTGTTCACATTGTCCTAAAAAAAAACGATTAAAGAGACTCCCGCCTTGCGTAATTATCTACATACATATTTTAAATCATTTACTTACTTCGTTTATTCCCGTCTTAACATGATGACTTTGCATTAAATCACATAAATAATCGTTGAGTCCATTTTCGAAAACTACAGTAATGTTGGGTCTAATAGTACTTTGCTTTTTACAGTCACTGCTACTTACAGCTGTGGATTTTTCTTCTTTCTCTGTAGATTGTTTGTGGATACTTTCATTGTCAGACTTAATTGCATTGTCATTGATTTCCAAATCACTGAATTCACTGTTTAGGTTTTTCTTGATATCATCACAACTATTTTTCTTTGCCAAACTGACATCCTTTTTATTATTCTTAAAATCAAAATTATCATTATGTCCACTACTGTCCGTTTGGTTTGATGAAGATTTTATTCTGTTGTACGGTGTTTTAGATCCTAATGGCGACGTTAAAGTGGAATCTTTAACTGCAGTATATTTACAACGATCTCTGTTTATCTTTTCAACACTCTCATTAAGAAGTTTCATGGACATTTGATATGTATTTTCAATATCCTCGAAATCAATTTTGGTTGGTGATGAATATGTAGAATTTAAATCGTTCTTTTGTACTTTATCATGAAACGGAGACGGGTTATTAGGGGCTATAACAGGCGCCAAAGGTGATTTATTAACATCCTCATACAAATACTTTTTAACCATCACATTAGTATTGTTCATTATATTTGAGTTGTGCTGCGTGACGTCTTTGTCAGCGCTTATAGTCCGTTTATCATCATCCTCCTGTTCTTCTTCTGTATCTGAATCCAAATAAATAGGATTCATTGGTTCCCTGAGAGCTGGCTTAAGCCCTTGAGTTGTATCTAAAATATATCTTATTGTAAATGATTTGAACCCTTATCTGAAAACGCTAAGCGACATCTTACCTTTTTTACTTTGCGGACAGCCCAAGAAGGAGCTCAAAGACATTTGCTTTGTTTTTGGAGGTGTCGCTTTCTGTGAGGAATTTTTTTTGGACATCTTTATTTGGGGCTGCTAATTTACAACGTACGCATTATGACTACTTAACTATTGGAAATAAGATAATTAATATTTTTATAAAAAAAAGGATTCTTTTGAATTTAAAGTACGTTTACAAAGTACAATATAAGCGTTTTGATGGAGAATTTGTTGCAGAATTAAACAAATCCGCGCAAATGTTGAATATAAATATAATCAGTGATGCCATTCAACAAAAATAGTTGTGGTGCCAGATTTTTGATGTGCAAAACAATAACAAGTTTTAGCGGCAAAATATTTTAGAAAATTAGTTTATATACATTATCCGCCATAATTAAAAATAAGTTTTAAACAGTACATCTATTTATTTTGCATTTTGTTAGGATTGGTGAATTCGAAATAAACAAAAATAAAATAAAAATGAAATGTCGTTTAGTAAGACCAAATTTTAAATGTAGGACTCTTCACACATAAACTGTATTTCACGTGCCTTGGCAACTCTACACAATAGTAATCAGCTGTGTATTGCAACCGTCCCTTCTCTATAAATATTTGTGCGTGCAATTATATGTTTTTAAAACTTCTTTTGGATATTTTTAATGTGTCTTAAAAACCTAAAAAAATATAGGTATTTTTTTGTCTATCAGTGATGTTTTTGATTAGCAAAAACTGGAATTTCATAAAATATAATACAAAAATTGTTAAAGCTTCTGTGCGTTTTATGTCTGCATCGTGTAGCAAAGAGAAATCAAAAGAATTAAAGCCTGTTGTGTTGGGAGTGCCGGAAAGAATGCGAGATAATCCAGCGGTCAAGAAAATTGATTCTCCCGAATTTAAGAGTATCTTCACAGAGGAATTGAATTCTTTAGTGGATTTATTTAAGAAATACAACTATGAGTTACGAATCGCTGGCGGGGCTGTGCGGGATATTCTTATGGAGAAAAAACCGAAAGATATAGATTTTGCTACAACGGCCACACCGGATCAAATGAAGGAAATGTTTACATTGGAAAATGTACGTATGATTAATGCCAAAGGAGAAAAACATGGCACTATAACCCCACGCATAAATAATAAGGAAAACTTTGAAGTGACCACACTTAGAATTGATGTGCGTACAGATGGGCGCCATGCTGAAGTGCAATTTACTACAGATTGGCAATTGGATGCAAATCGTAGAGATTTAACAATAAATTCAATGTTTTTGGGTTTTGATGGTACACTATATGACTACTTCTTTGGCTTTGAGGATCTACAACAGAGGCGTGTAGTATTTGTGGGTGATGCAGCCATACGTATTCAAGAAGATTATTTGCGTATTTTAAGGTATTTTCGTTTTTATGGTCGCATAGCTCGAGAAGCAAACAAACATGATGCACCTACTTTAGAGGCCATTAAGAATAATGTAGATGGCTTGGCACGTATAAGTGGCGAAAGGATATGGTCAGAAATGCAAAAAATTGTGGTAGGCAACTTTAGTGAGGAATTGGTAGTGGAAATGATAAAATGTGGTGTGGCTCCATATTGTGGCTTGCCAAACGAAGTAAACCTCGAAGAGTTCAAAAGGCTGTCTAAAGATTTGAAAAACTTTGAAGAGCCACATACTGCCATACTTATAATGATTTCTTTGCTTCACAGTGTAACAGATGCCATTAGGCTACACGAAAGACTAAAATTATCAGCTTTTGAAAGAGATTTAGCTTTCTTTATAACACAACAAAGAGATAAGGTAAGGCATACTGGACTTTATTAAATTAAACAATTACTTATTTGTTCTCTTTTTCTGTCTCTATAAATTTAACAGGTTGATGTTGATTACACTGAATTAAGAGACTATCAAAGGCTTTGTTTGCAGCCTAATGCTAAGCGTGAATTTGTGCAAGAATTGTTGAAATATAAAAATAAAAAGGACTTGTACTCAGCCTTGAAATCCTGGGTTATACCGAGATTCCCTATTAATGGCAATTTACTTAAGGAAAAAGGTTGCCCTGCCGAAAAGAAAATGGGTGTTATCATGAATGAATTGAAACAAATCTGGATAAGTAGTGATTTTAAATTAAGTGCAGACGATTTATTAGATAAACATTTACCTTTGATTTTGGAAAATATGACTACGTCACCTTCAACTCCCCGAAAAAAAATCAAGACAAGCAAATAATAAAACTAAGGTGTGTATATAATAAAAGAAAAACATGCTGTATATTTAGAACAAAAAATTGTTTTATTAATCCTTGAAGAAAATTTGTATGGGTCTTTTAAAGCCCTTTTTACAATGATCAGGTACTCCCATCAATTCCATTTTGGAGAATCCCACTGCCGGGGATAATAAATATTCAGTAAAGTGCCTAGGTAGGAATTTCATTGATTTATAATTGTTAAAAATTGTTTCCTAATGACAAAAGAAAGAAAAATATTTATCATCTATCTGTAAGTAAAATACAATTTATTCAACTTACAGTCATTTTCTTTCGCCTGCCATAATTATCCAAGGGCTGCGGTTCTAATATCAATTTGCCTTGAGGTCGTAATTGCAGAAACATTCTTCGAAATGCCTGTTTCAGGCCATTATCACCAAAATTCAAATGTATCCATTTAGTTATTGACAAACATAATATCACATCAAACTGTTCTGTTTCAATCTCTAGCAATACATCATCCTTTAATACATAATTACCATGTACAAATGATATATTGAAGGGAAATTTATTTTGTCTTCTAAAATCGTTATTCATGGGCAGGGACTTTTTGTGTTTCGTTAACGTTTTAGTTGCTTGGTTTATCAACGACTTATCGATATCTAAACCTATAATAGATTTCACTTCAAATTGTTTAGCCACTTCCATAGTAATAAAGCCGCTATTACAGCCAATATCTAATACTTGTTTATCTCTAAAGATTTCTTTATGCTCAGCAAACACATCTAAGCGTATGTCATGGAAATCTTTGTCAGCATTACGATAACCATAATATTGACTGTAATTACCATAAATGAACTTTTCTTTGCTTGCATTTTTTTCTGTTGGTTTTAATAACTCTAAACGTTTTTTTGGACTAATTGGTGCTATGGTTTTACTTACAGATGTAGAATTAGGTTCAGCATCATCGTTTTTAATATGTTTTACTTCTTCTACAAGCAATTCTGCATTTTTCACTTTTTTGCAAGAGCCTTCTACTGTAGCTTCTTCAAAACCACGTTTTCTGGATTTTATTTCTTCTTTCTCTTCATCTTTGCCAAGTTTAGGTTGCTCCGAGTTTAAGTCCATTTTACTGTTCGAAATTCAAAAATTATTTTCTTTTGCCGCATGTTGAGACAAACGGTAAAAAAAACAAACGTTTCGCGAATGATGAAAATAAAAAACAAAAACAAAGTCAGCTGTCCAGTTACATGGTGATGCCATACTGTCTAAATTTCGTAAGATTCCTAGTTTTAAAAGTGGGACAAAAAAATGTATGGTAAAAAAATAGTAAAATGGCGTAACAAAAAACGGTTAGGAAGTGGATGTCTCTCAAGAACCCTCAAAATAGCAAAAATCTCTGCCTGAGAGACACTTGAGTTATCATTTAAAATGATATTAAGCTTATATAATTTTGCGATTGGAGGCTTATTTACACGGATGTAAATATTTCAACAAGTTGTCAATTGACTAATTACGTAGAGAGTATGCAAGAAACAGTATCTTCTGACCTACAGTCCTATATAAACAAATAAATATGTAAATATTTTTGAAGATGAAGGCCTATTTTTCAAATATTCACAAGAGCTGTCAATTGCGTGTAATATGTGTAATAAAATGAAATATTTGACTCTTGTTATTAAAGGCCTAATTACTAAGAAAATGTTAGTACTTTGTACTTGCAGGCCTATTTACCGCCCAATTCTAAATGTTATTTTAGTAAATCCCTCAAATCTTCTCTACAATAATTGTTATTTTTGCATCGAACTACAGCTGATTAGCTGTCATTTCCTAAATCAAACAAGTTGTTTCAATATATCCATCCAGCAGTCAATAAATATGAATAAACTACTTGCCAAATACTTTACAATAGAACGGCAAACCAGTTACTTGTTGTCTAACCGGCAGATACTTTTAACACGTACTTATAATTGCACACAAAGTAAGTGTTACTCTAGAATGGCAAGCGAGAAGAGTGTATATGTGACTAGGCCCGATGTAGCTGCTATTGGTTTGGATTTATTAAGAAAAGAGTAAGTTTTTTTTGAATATCTTATAAATACCAATAATTCATATTTTCATTCCATATACGTATAGATGTAAAGTAACAACTTGGTCAGAAGCCAAACCCGTACCTCGCGATGAACTATTGAAACAAGTTAAAGGCAAAGATGCCTTATTTTGTGCTTTAACTGATAAAATTGATGCTGAAATTATAGCTGCAGCTGGACCGCAGCTTAAATGCATATCCACAATTAGCGTGGGCTACGAACACATTGATTTGGAGGCCTGTAAAAAAAATGGTATACGTGTGGGCTATACACCCGATGTTCTAACAGATGCTACAGCCGAACTAACATTAGCTCTATTGTTGTCTGTAAATAGGCGCTTATTTGAAGCCAATAAGGAAGTTTATAATGGCGGCTGGAAATCATGGGCGCCCAACTGGATGTGTGGCCAGGGCTTGAAGGGTTCTCGTGTAGGCCTTTTCGGTTTTGGTCGTATTGGTCAAGAAATTGCTAGCCGTTTATTACCTTTTAAACCGTCCCTAATCACCTATACCACACGCACCCAACGTCCTGAAGCAGCTAAAAAAGTTCAAGCCTCCTATGTTTCGTTTGTTGAAATGTTAAAAGAGTCGGATTTTATTATTGCTTGTTGCGCCCTTACTCCAGAAACAAAGGAAATTTTCAATGCGTCTGCTTTCGGTGCAATGAAAAAGAATTGCATTTTCATTAATATATCCCGTGGCGGTGTGGTGGATCAAAAAGCCTTATACGAAGCTTTGAAAGAGAAACGTATAATGGCTGCTGGCTTAGATGTTACCACACCGGAACCTTTGCCCTTAGATGATCCATTATTAACCCTGGATAACATTGTTATTTTACCACACATTGGTAGTGCTGATATAAATACTCGAGCGGAAATGTCTCGCATAACTGCTGTAAATATTTTAGCTGGTCTAAACGATGAAAAAATGTTAGCTGAAGTTGAAATTAAATAGTTTTAAAATGTAATTTATAGAATACATTTAAACAAAGCATTGCATTACATTTATTAATTAATTACAGTGATAAGAGATGTTTTCCTTGTAATTTTACGAAAGCTTTCTCTTGTCGTAAGTCTTGTAATCAGTGATAAATTTATAATTGAAATGTTTATCGTCAATAAGAATAAAAAGTTGTCTGCTTTCTTTTTAAATGTATAAAAAGCATTTTATTAATGATGTACATAAGTTTATGAAGGGAAATTATCTAATCCTCTCCTGGCGGTAAAGGTTGATTGACGTCGTGAACTATGGCCACTACTTGATTGCCAGTTGAAGGAGAACGCACTCGCAGTGGCACGGGCACTGTTGTGACAGTAGATATAGTTGAAATTTCCATAGGTTCTTCAATTTCTTTCTTAATATTGTCAACTGAAATAAAACCACCCGTATCATCCTGAAATAAAGTAAGGAAAGCACGCAATTAATGTCTCGTTCTAAATTTAATTACAAAAATATATACTTACAGTTATAAAAACATCCACAGCTTTTCCCGTTATTATATCCATAATTTGTGGAGTTATACCGGACATAGGCTCATCTTCTATGCTTTGCGCATATTCGATTAGGGGCTGTCTTAGGTCGGGACATTGTTCCAAGGCGTTCATTAACTGTTGGGGCGGCAATTGTAACATGACGGGCAACGAAGACGGCTTTAGTCTCTGCAAACATTTTAAGAATCCTTCCCATATGACTTTTTGTCGCCATACTTGTTTAAGTATTAAACGTTGCAAGAGATTTAAAACGAAATTAGCCATACGTGGATACAAAGTTAAGCTTTGTATAATTGTGCGCATAAGTAATGTTGGTATCGGTACAATTTCGACCAACTGCTGAAGAGCACCAATAAGTACATCCTGAGTGAAGACTTCCTTTTCGGCTAGACACAACGATGTTGCTTTTACAATGCACTTTAGATCGCATTCGTTTATGTCCATATTATGTAGAGCTACCAATATATCAGTGGGCGTTGTGGCCATAGTCTGATTGGCAAACTCTGTACCTATGCTTAGTAAACGATTAAATATTTCCTTAACCACAACTTGATTAAGTTTTATAAGTTTAGGCAAAGCATTAAGGATTTCTTGTCGGGATAAACCACTCAAAATCGGTATAAGCACACGTACATCCTTGATCTTGTTATTGTACAATTCTTTAACTCTGTGCACCAATTCGCTGTGCGGTGTTGGTTGTTTTTCAGTTAATATATAAATGATACGTATAATCAGAGTCTCACATCCTTTGGGTGAATCTTCAATCAGTTTTAGCAATACGGCATTATCAGGGCCTAATTTTTTAACAGCCGTATCGATGGAACGTAGAATAGTGCGTTTTAAATCTGCTGAGGTATTGCTATATATTTGTGTTAGTTTTTCCAAGTAAGTTTCTGGTTTGTATGGTGTTAAAGCCAAAAGTAAAAATAAACAAATTTTGGCAATTTCCTCTCTCCAAGCTGTTTCAACATCAGCTCTACCGTACTCTGCACCAAAAATGTTAGCCGGTGGAATTTCTTTTTCCAAATATGAAGCCCATTCCAAAGCAAATTCATCTATACGTGTTGGCAACAGTTTATGACTGTGATACAAGGTTACAATGTGCTCCAGAGCCTTATCGCGTATGTCAACCTTTTCGTGTACACAGAAATTCAAGAGATGCCTTAGAAATTTTGCTTTACGTGGTGGTCTTAGCACGGCCAAGTCTTTTAATAAGTCTAAACCATAAGCCGAATATTCTTCCATTAAAATAAGTTCCAATAACGGTTTCAAGGAATCGTCAGTTAATAGAGGAGCCTCTAAAAAGACTCTTCTCAACAGTAAAATTTTGTCTCTCAGTTCGCATTTATTTATTATGCCAAACACAATTTGACTCAACAGTTCATTGTAAGCATGATCAGGTCGATTTTCTGATTTAACATAAGAGTGCCTGGTGAAACCTTGAAGCAAACAATATTCCTCATATAGCCAGGAGAAAGCCAAGTCAATGCGTTGTTTTATATCGCTCATTATAAATTCAAATATGAAATAACGTACATTATCGGGGAATGTAGCAGCCATCACGGTTAATATTTTTCGCCTTTTAGCCGATACGCCACCAATTATGCATTGGCGTTCGGCATATAGTATACGCTTAACCGTATCCATTAGGAATTTTTCTTTTACAGACCTTGGAAAAGGCTTTGTAATTTCCTGTAGTTTTAAGGCTTTAGCTTTTTGTTTCATACGTTCGATAAGTTCTTGTTCGCCTTTTAGCCGTTCCATATTTTCTCGTAACTTTTTGGTGGCTTCGTCCTTGCGCAACTGTTCGTCATCTTTTTCTGTTTCTGAAGTTTTAGCCTCGTCCACATTCATTGCTTCGTCAGCGGACTTTGATTTGCATTTTCTTAAGACCTTCATGGGTAACTCTTTAGTAAAGGCTGCCGAACCAGGTCCCAGTTTCTTTTCAGTCAGCTGTTGGCCAAATAAATGGGCAATTTTCGATACCTGCTGAGGTATGGACAAATCCCTTATGGGTGCATAATCGCGTAAAAAACTTTCCGGCACTGTAACTGGTAGTTTCGGTAAATACTCTACAACTAAATTTACCACTGTATTGGTGGATCTTAAATGCTCTGCCAAGAATTTCTCATTTACTTTGGTAGACTTTTGCTTTTGTTTTTCTAATTCTTCTTCATCCACTACCATCTCCTGATGTTTGTCGATATCACCATCACTATCTAAATCATTGGCTGTACTTAAACGTATTCTTTTATGAGCAATGTTACTGGCATTTTCCAAGATACGTTTCTGCCTTCTCATTTGTTCCTGTTTATCCATTTTAGGTATTGCTCGTTGTACTTCTCCTTGAGAAGCTCCCAGATCCAAAAGCAAATGTCTTATGACCGATTGATACTCGTAGGAGCCTTTATTTTTTAGCAAGGCTATCAGTTGCATTTTTAAACTCTTTTTTACCGAACTCACCTGCGAATCCGTAAGAGTTGGCGGCAGATTTGAATTCAAATTTTTATAAGCTTCGATTACAGGACCCATTAGACTAGGTCTTAATTTAGCTATAGTACAAAGACTACCTGTACAAGCTATTAAATTCACCGATGAAATATGTGTTGCTGCATGAAATTTCAAAAGAATATCGAAAATATTGAAAGCCTCTTCTTCCAACTTTTGCCGTTTCATTATTTTCAAATTTTCAGGTACATTCTCTAAAGAAAAATCGTTATCCTTCTTTTGGCTATCTTCATCGGGATAGCTCTGTAGTACTACCACACCTTCTAAAAACTTGATGGCATTTGTGCGTATACCATCATTTTCATTATCAATCAGGTCAAGAATTTGCGCCTTTATTAAACTTAGTACATTCCACGCCTGCTCTCCTCTATCAGTCAGTTCTTGCTGACTGCATATCCATTGCAAGCCATTTTTATAAATACTTCCGGAAGCTTGAATTACCCGTTTAATAACTTGCGGTGAACGATCACGCAGCAACATAGAGATAACATTGACAACCTGTCCCAAAAACTCCACCTTTACTTTGCTGAAATTAAAAATTCAAATAGATTACGTTCCTGGGAACATTGATTTTCTACTCTTAAAGAAAGCTTACCAAATTTGTTCCATAAAACCTACAACTTGCTTGCGTACTTCCATATTCGAGTCGTGAGCAAGTGACAGAATGTGCTCTAAGAACTCCTCCAGCAATTCAACGCACGAACCCATAATGGTTTCTTGAATTTTAACTAGCAACTCACATTTTAATTGTGGATCCGCTGTAGCAATTTCGTTGAACCACTCCACAACCTAAAATGTAAAATTATATTATACTTAAAAAGTTATGCTACGAAAGGATGGATAACAGCTTGGCTAGCTGACTTACACGAGCTCTTGCACTTGCAGTTTTTTCATCTGTAAACAAATTTACAGTTTCACTTAGAAATTGAGATCGACCCAGTATGGGATCCATATTTATTAATTGGTTTTTACAATTTTATGTCCTTAACCACCACCTCCGCCAATAAAACAGGTCCTTAACACAACAACGTTCGACAACAAATTAAATTGTTTTCGATAATTAAAGCCGGACAACCTGAAAAATGTATATTACGCGCCAGCTGATCTGCTAATGAACTTGGCATCACTTCTTTGTTGCAAGGCATCCCTCTGTTGATCATTTTTAGTACTTTCTACAGTTTGACATTTCGGTTGTCAATTTATTTCTGTGAATAATTTTCGCAAACTTGGTGACACTGAAGTCAATAATGAATTGATTTTCATTTCTATAAATTTTTTTTGGAAAAAAAATCGTAATGAAGATTTATTAATTAATGTAACTGTTAATTAATTATTTACTTTAAATCTTATAATAAAACAGTGTTAGAATACCAAGGAATAAAAGCGAATTATTTCATTATAGAAATATACGAAAAACAACGACTGTAAGACAAGTGAAAAGTACGAAAAATCAAAAAAAAAAAATACTTCCAAAGCAAAAAGTAAAGAAAAAAAACACTCATACGCCTTAAAGACAGAGCAGCAGCAAAAGCAACAACTACAACGTTAAGGAAGAGATTAAAACGCGAAAAACATAAACGATCGAGCAAACGAAAAGCAGAAAAAGAAAAAAGAAAAAAACAAATAAACGAGAAAATCCAAAAAACACACTGCAACTAGAAAGACAAACAGACAGATATACCGGCAGACACAGGCTGTTCTGGAGACAAAAGCAGCAGAAGACAGGCAGGCACAACTGAAAAAGAATAGAAAATAAAACACAAACCAAGGCCAGCATAGTGAACAAATAAAAAAAAAAACCAAACAAAATTAAATAAACAAAACGTAAAAATACTTTCTGGCTGATATTAATTGAAATTTAAACGAACTTAAAAAAGCACAGCACAATTGGCAAACAAAACACATACACAGTGAGCAGAGGGAGCAGACACCGGCTTAGTTTGCAAACACACTCACACATTGCTAGTGGAGGCGTTTGACGCAGCCACTCAGCTGTCAATGTCCGGTAATCAAGCGCAGGCCGGCAATAATGTCGGTGTTGGCGGTGGTAGTGGGGGCAGTGCCGGAGGTAATGGTGGAAGTGGCGGTGGTGGTGGTGGAAGCGGTGCCGGTAGCAGTGGCGGCAGTTCATCACAACATTTACAGCATCAACAACAGCAACACACACCACCGCAGATAATAGCTGGGGTTACTAGTAGCGGTGGTGGTGGAGGTGGCGGTGCTTTTACGACAACATCAACATCTACAATGGCTGTGGCTGGTTCTAGTTCATCAGCAGATGCCCTCAATATGGCAGCTGATTCTTCACCGCGCGAGTCAGGTGACGATTCGGAAGATGAGAGTGAAATTCTTGAAGAATCCCCCTGTGGGAGATGGCTGAAACGACGGGAGGAAGTCGATCAGCGTGATGTACCCGGGATAGACTGTGTCCATCTGGCTATGGACACCGAAGAGGGTGTAGAAGTCGTCTGGAACGAGGTGCAATATGCCAGTTTACAAGAGCTCAAGTCGCAGGAAGACAAAATGTGTCTAGTTTTTGACAATCTGCTACAATTGGACCACCAAAACTTAGTCAAGTTTCATCGTTACTGGATAGATACTCAACATCCCGATCGACCGCGCGTCATTTTCATTACAGAATTTATGTCGTCTGGTTCTTTAAAACAGTTCCTTAAACGCACCAAACGCAATGCCAAACGTCTACCCTTGGAGGCCTGGCGCCGTTGGTGCACACAGATTCTATCTGCGCTCAGCTATTTGCATTCCTGCACACCGCCCATCATCCACGGCAACCTAACCTGTGATAGCATTTTCATCCAACACAATGGTCTCGTCAAAATCGGTACCGTTGTACCAGATGCGGTCCATTACAGTGTCCGCCATCAGCAGCACAAAGACGTCGAACAGGCTGCTCAGCACTTTATGGCTCCTGAATATGGTGCTGCGGAACAGTTAACTGCCGCCGTCGATATATACGCCTTCGGTATGTGTGCCCTCGAAATGGCCGCTCTCGAAATCCAGAACAGTGCTGGTGAGACATCAACCACCATTAATGAAGAGACAATATTAAGGACAATTAATAGTCTGGAACATGATCTACAAAGGGATTTAATATTTAAGTGCTTGCGGAGAAACCCATCTGAGAGGCCAAATGCCAGTGATTTACTTTTTCATCCGCTACTATTTGAGGTAAGAAATCCTTCTTCCTAACTTATCCATATTCCTTAATTAAAACAAAAACAAAAAAATGTTGGTGAGTTGGTAAGTGAGCAAATGAATGAGTGAGTAATTGTCTAAAAAGCTGCGTGTGTATGTCTTTTTTTTGCTGTCATTGAAGCTGTTGTGTTGTTATTTTTTTCTTTAAATTTTTCGTAGTTTCTTTATCCATATGTATTGATGAAGAAAAATAATGAAAAATAAAAAAAAACATATAATAAAAAGAACAACAACGTCAACAGTAATAGCAATAGCAAAAGCAGCACAAGCAACACACCAACCAACCAGTACATCATAATAAAGAACAACAAACTGTATGTAGGACATTGTGGCTGACTAATCAAAGTCAATGGTACGAGGTTGTAATTACAAAATAATGCAATATTGCATACCTTTAGGATTAATTACGTGGATTTATTATGCATTGGGTTGGGATTTACCATGTTTTAACATATTTTTTAGTTTCTCTTTTTCAATTGAAATAATTGCAATGAATGGTTAATACCATCCATTCATTTAATTCGGTGAAAGAATTATTTTCAACGTTTGAGATGTTCAATAGTTTTATTTACTGTCTTGTATGTAGGTACTTACATTAATAATAATACATAGGTTTTTATCATGTTACCAAAATTTTCAGAATACCTACTACACACATACATGTTTGTATGTACATACACCCATATGAACATATGTACGTACCTGACACATGATAATAATTTTTAATATATATTATTTATTAGCGAGTCATTTATTATCAAAGTTTTGTTTGTCTTATAAACCTTATTTGCCAAGCATTCAAATAAATATTTAAAAATTAAAATGCTATTCATTTTATATATGTATGTAAACGGGTTATTTGTGTTTGAAAATTCTTGTATTGTAATTTATACATGAGGCTACGCATATAGGTAATGACTCGCTCGAAGCTCCACAAGCACATTATGCTTATAACTCCAGACCTAGAATCAAACAATTATCCTGCTACTGTTCTATTTTATTTGTAAATAATTCTCTTAAACTGAAGTCACCAAAAATCGACTACCGCAGTTTTCGAAATGGGGACGATGATTTTAGTTTTACTTTGCATTATAGCGGCTCTTTTCAGTTCGACTATATCATTTGCACTGCCTTCCTACCTACCTAGCTTCCATGTTATTTTTCTTCTAGCTCTGTACAATACATGTCTGTTTAGGCATTAAGACGGCATGCCCAAACCAACTTAATTTGTAGCGTTCCATATTGTTCTTTAAAGGTATATAGAGAGACTTGATTGATATGTATCGCTTTTCATTCCATCTTGGCATTACTTCCTGCTATGCATCGTAGAAATTTTATTTTTTGTCTGCAGTTTGCTCACAATAAACTGAATGTAGCTGATATTCTCCCATTATTCTAGTGCTTTAGCTGTCATATACTTAAAATTGGTGTTCACTTTCGCCTGCATCTTTTTTAATCATGTTAACAGCCAGTGTTAGAGAGAAATAGTGGAATGCACAACAAAATTGAGACAAGTTATTGAACAAAACAGTGCATATTGTACCTGAATAGAATCATTTGACTTATTCTGTTTGAAGTTTTCAATGTTATATATGTTTCTAATGAAGAAAACATATACAAGCAAAATTAAAACAACATATTCTTAAAATAAATTACAGGAATTTGGGAAAGAAAGCATTAACCCACCAAAAATAAAACTTTTAACTTGCCTTCATACTTGTATTACTTTCCAATCTTATTAGGGCGGTATCTCAATGTCAGAGAAGAATTATAAATGATCGGATATGGCTGGCAAGGAAATATTAATTGAACTGGCTGTTGCCAAAAAAGATGTTACAGAAGGCAACTAACAGCCAATATTTAAAGACTTCACTTACAAAAATCATTCTTTTCGCCAATTACAAGTTTTTAATTGCCATAATCGATCCATTCATATACTAAGAGTTGGCAAGCATTTGAATAATGTCATGACATGTCATGTGTAACTTAATTTCAAAAATATTATAAGAACAACAAAAAATATCGATTCCTATAAGTATAAAGTGTGTTTCGTGAATCCTACCAATGCAGTTTGATTGAGTATTTTATATTATTTTTTTTTTGTAATTTTCTTAATTTGTCAGACAACTAGTACCCATTTTTTTTATTATTGTATAATAGTATTTGCAACAAATAGTTTTGTCATTGAACTATTCATTTAATAAAATGACCCTCTAATATGAATGGAATCTTTCTACTATATACATATGTATGTATGTACAACCAACTGATTCAACCTTCATTAGTAATTGAATTATAAGAAGATAGCAAAGCAAAGAATTTAAATTGTTATTGTAAATGTAGCAGATCTGCTAAATAGTAATTTAATATACAACAAATTTTAGATTTGGTTAGATTTTATTTTCTGTTTTAAATTAAGGATTATACATATATAGATTAAAAAACATTTTAGATTATGTCTTTATTTACAAAGAAAAACATTTGAAAAGAAACATTTTTTAAGTTAATCTCTATTAAGTTTATGTATATTTTTAATATTTTCTTTGGTTCCTTTGTACAGGTGCATTCTTTAAAACTACTGGCTGCCCATTGTCTGATATTTTCACCCAAAAATCGTACAATGTTTTCGGAGACTGTTATAGACGGCATGATGCAGCGATATAATCGTCCCGATGTTGTAATGGCCCATATACGCTTTGCTGTCAGCTCTGAAGATGATACTGCTGCACAGCAAAATAAGGAGAGCGGCGTTTCAACGCCCGACGAAACGGAACAGCAGCAACAACAACAAACACATGCCCCAGTGCAGAAAGCAATCATTAAAGAGTATCGTTTGTCGGATGTACCATCGGCTGATAAATTAGAAAAGTTTGTGGAGGATGTTAAATTTGGTGTTTACCCGCTTACAGCCTTTAGTGGCAAGAAACCGCCACATTTTCGTTCAAGGGCCGCTTCGCCCGAACGCGCTGACTCCGTCAAGTCGGCCACACCAGAACCTGTAGATATTGAATCACGTCGTATTGTTAATATGATGTGTAGTGTTAAGAAACTAAAGGAGGGCAGCAGTGACATTCTAATGACCATATTACTGCGCATGGATGATAAAATGAATCGGCAATTGTCTTGTGATGTTACCGAAAATGATACAGCTTCGGATTTAACGCAAGAGCTGGTACGTTTAGGGTTTGTACATATAGATGATCAAGACAAAATACAAGCATTATTAGAAGAGACTCTGCGCAGCACCTTTTCCGAAGGTGGTGCAGCGTTTGGGGAATTTGGAGCTCAAGAGCGTACATTTAGTGCTACAATAAATGAGCCCAGTAATGCAATAAGCAATAATAATAATAATAATAGCAGTAGCAATAATAATAACGCCATAATGATAACAAAGACATTACCAGCAAATCCTAGTATGACGTCATTAAATCAAATGGAAAGAAATTGGTCAATAGCTGATTCAGATGCAGCGGCTGCTACTGCTTCGTTAATGCTACAGGCGCAAAATTTAACACAGCAGTTAACATCATCGGCTTTAACATCTCCCATACCGCCCACTGCTGCTGCCGCATCAGCGTTGGGTTTATCAGTGGCAGCACCTATTATTGATCCTTTAGCAGGCCATGCTATGTACGTGCCACATGAGCAAATACATCAACAGCAGCAGCAGCAGCAACAACAACAACAACAACAGCATCAGCATCAACAACATCAGCATTCTCCTCCCCAACATCAGCCACAACAACAATTACACCAACATATAGATCCCTCTATGTTGTCTATGGATGTAGTTGACAATACGGCTAGCCATCACCTACAACAGCAGCAACAGCAACAACAACAACAAAATTATATAAATCCTTCTGTAAATGCCTCTTCTATTACCTCTCCTCATCTTACTAATTTTGCAGCTTCCACTTTATCCTCTTCTGCTACAGTCACTAACACCACCTCCTCCGCCTCCGCCTCGTCAACAACTATCAATTAATAGTATTTAATGAATTAAAGTAAAACAAACCCCCTTTTCTGTTTCCATTTCTACTTATTATTTATAGTAAAAAAAGATAAAACAAAGAGCAAATCATGTTGATATCAAAAACAAAAAGAAAAAAGTCAATGATAATAGAAAACTTTTAATCAATGGATTGGGCAAAAGGATTTATAAAACAAACAAAACTCTAGTCCTTTGTGGTTCTCATTCGCAATATTGACTGAAAAAAAAGAAAAAATAAAATAATGATAAACACTTTAATAAAAGAAAAGCAAAAGCAAAAACAAAAAATTAATTAATACGTCCTGGAAACATTCGATATGATTGATGCAGCAGCAGTAAATGTGTATTGCCACAACAATGCCATGTTATGAACAACTGATATGATTCCTAATTTTAAGCCATGAGCAAGCACATACTAATGTCTGTATTCGTAATCTCCCCCCTCGGTATTAACGAATGATTTCAACTGCATATACATACATACATATACTGCATACAATATATATATATATACATATAAATAAGTTTAAGGTAAGACTTTTTTCCATAATAGCTTTTTCAATTATTCTTCATTTCATACTTTCTCGTGTTAAACTCTACTCTTTACGCTATATGTAGTTAAAATTCCTTTCCAAACTTGTTTATATAAAAAATTTGTATACTTTGCCTACACTTTTATTGATAATCTATTAAAGTTTTTGCAAGTTTATATAATTTTCTTCATTAATTAAGCTAAAAATCTGTAATATTTCCAACCAAATATTTTATGTTTTCTTTAAAATATGCAAAACAATAAAAGTTAACGAAAAAATGACTCAATTTCCAAAAAAAAAACCAACCGAACTGTATTCTTAAAGAGTATCAACTTTTTATGTTTCATTTTTTATATTTATTTTATTTTATTATATTTTTTATATCAATTTAATATATCAATTGAGTCCAGTCACGTATATATTTTGCTCATTTTAAATATTTTTTGTATACAACATACATACATATATATATACATACATAAAAACATGCATAATTTTCTTTTTTATTTATTTTTTTTTTTAATTTTAACTGAAGTCAGAGGGAGGGGAGTCCTTCATTTTTAGCTAATAAGAGAGACTAATTAAATAAATTAAACAAAAACAAAATGTTTTAAACTAATAGAACATACACATAATTTTTGATATTTATTGTCTGTTTTTAAGTAAAAAATTTAAATGAATAAAAATTAAATTAACAATAAAATATTTAATTTTAAAAATAAGTAAAGAATTAATAAAAAACAAAAAAGCGTAAGAAATTGAAATCAAGGCTTCCAAAAAGCAAAACCCGACAAACAGTAAATTATTAAAAATCATGAAAACAAATGAATGAAAAATATATAAAAAAGGTAAAATTATTTAGATGGCTAAAAAGTAATTTAATTCATAAAGTAAATAAAGACATTAAAAAATATTTGCAGTAAGTTAGTTGCTTTATAAACAATGGCAACAAAAAACAACAAAAGCAAAAAACAAAAACCCCATTAACAATTATTGTCATATGTTTTCGTTTTATTATTTACGCTGTGTAAACTATTTTAAGAAAAAAAAAAACAAAAAAAAAAGTTAAAATATTTGAAAATATAAGATTTTATTTAATGACTGTGACTACTCATATTATATACATTTTTTAAGCATACACAAAAAATCCATTTAATTGAAGAATACAAAAAAAAAAAGAAAACAAAAACAAATAAAAAAAATTAATAATAATAATAAAAACAAAATGTGCGCTTTATAATTACTAAAAGTTATTATTATTATTGATTATGGATAAATAAATAAATCTCTATATATATATAGTATATAAACAAGACAGAAAACATTACAACATATTAATTAAAATTATTCAAAATGATTGATGCTACATGTGAAGGGGAAAAAAAAACAAAGAGACAACAAGAATAATACATGGAATATAAAGCTTTTGCAGAAGATTTCTAACAACTTCAGTAAATATAGTATCTTCTTTTTTATAAATTTCAAAATAAAAAAATTCTTAAACATTCATAAATTAAATCTTCATTCGATTATATTTTTATCCTTTGCTAGTTTCGAATAAAAATTCTGATTTCTGTCTTACAATGTATTTCAATAAATAGGAATTTAATTAATTAATAATAAAAAAAGAAGAATAAAAAATGTCATTATATTTTAATAACTCTTTTGCCAGCCAAAATAAAATTGAAAAACTCTCAAGCAGTTTCGAATAAAAATTTTCTAGGTTCGAAAAGAAATTCATTCGAATCTTCCCCTTTAAAACATTGTATTTCGAACATTTTTCTCTCTAATTGGGGTACATAAATCCCTGTTCTGCTGCTATCTGAGAATAAAATTGTTAGCAAAGTTTTAAAGTGTCGCTTTTCAGTTACTATCCGTTTATGTTTACTATATGTTTTTGATCTATTGGCAAATCAACTGAAGTTCAGTTGTCATCCATAACCGCCCTATAAATAGATAAGAGTTTATATCCTTTGCCATTTTTGTTTATTTTCTTAATTATAAATCGGGACTTCCTAAATAAAACCAAACTTTTGCAAGATTTTATTTCAATTATTTAATTTATTTTTATTAAATGTTATTTAAAAACAAAATTTTCTTTGTTATATTTTCTACTTCAAATAAATTTAAATTTTTCTTTTTCCGTTTCAAATTTAGCAACTTTAGTAAAAAAAAATAAATTTAAATTAAAAGTTTGTTAGAAATCTAAGTAAAACGTTTTTAGGTTAGTGTTGTTATTATAAAATAACGCTTAGAAACGTAATTAACACCTTAAGAGTAATAACAAAAAAAAATAAAAGAACTACAAAATTGTTTTATTTTTTATTTTCCTACCATCATACAAAGCTTATTTGAATGTATTAATTGTATTTAAACAACTAAAAATATACAAAAAGAAAAATAAAGTAAATAGCAAAAAACTCATCACTAAATCAATAATATTCCATGATGGTCTACTTTAAAACAAAATAAATAAATTATTAAAACATAGCATTTGTCTAAAGCTATTGAAAGAAAATAAATAAAAATAAAAATCAATTAAGCAAAGTGGAATAAATTTTTAATTTTAATAATTTCTTAAAAAAAAATATGTGTATTCAATTGAAATACAAAGAAATGTCATCAATAGTTAAACTAAAACAAAAATAAATAAAAATTAATAAATAATGCATATAGTATTACAAACAATACAAAAAAAAAAGAAAAATCATTAATAGTAATACAAGGTATCATATATACATACATCTAAAAACATTATTTAATATTTAGTAATTGAAAATAAAAAGAAAAACAAAACTCATAAAAACATTTTAAAAATAAAGAAAAAATTTCATATAATGAAGACAAAACAAAAACGAACTTAACTTAGCAAATGTAGATATGTAAGAAAAATCTTTTTTCCTATACTTGAGTGATTTATGTAAGTCCGGCGATCATCTCTGGAGAAGACTGTATAAATATCATGACCTTGAAGCAATACTGAGAGCATCCGCTTCTAAGCCGCGTTTAAAATTAGCATGTCTGCTATGCATATTTATACGTATTCCTATATTCCACGCATTATTTCTATTTATCTTCGCATCAGTTTCATTTTGTCCTACAAATTGTATAAACTTCTCCAGCACATATTATTTGCTTCTACTGCCTAGCAATCATTCATCATATTGTATATATCAATTACTTAGAAGTATTACCAATCCAGTCCATTTTCTTCTTGGTGATTTTGTTTGTGTTTGGGTGTGGTCGGTCAGAATATTTATCGCAAATATTTTTATTAGCAATCGTCGTTTTAGTACAACTGCTACCAGTGATTAGTTAAAACTCGGCTAAGTATTACAAGATTATGGATTAGTATATTAAATAAGGTCATATACTTGCAAGCCGATACTATTCAGAAAATGCAAATTGTTGTCTTCCTGTCGCAATTCGGTAAATCTTCAGATGATTAAGCTATTTACTCTAAAGACTTTCAATTGAAGTTTGGAGTGACAAATTGATTTCAAACCGGACGTACATAGAATAATTACGCTAAAGTATTTGTCATTTATGTAATAGTAAACTAGCTGAAATATTACAGGCATTGAGGATCCATAGCAACTCTTACGGAACTTATCAATACTAATAAATAAATTTCGAGCAAATCATCAAGTTACAAAGACATTCAGTGACCCTTAATTAGATGCATAGACCTGCTGCCATTTAAATTAAGGCTAAAATAGTAACAGTTATACGGATTCCTGCATAGGCTCATACACCTCTAGCATTACTTGAACGAAGTCCATGTCTTATGTAATAATCAAATGAGATGAGAAGACATTCATTCTAGTCGTTAGTATAATACCATAGGCTAGCATTACATAGCCATTTTCGTATATTAATTACATGATAAAGTGCCTGGAGAAAATCCTGAGCAATTAGGGAAGAGGTTGTAAATGTTTTTCCTTGTAGGTGGTCAATCAATCATGTTTTTTGCCTGAGAAAAATCTATAGATCATTAATAATAAAGGCCTATTTACCGAGTCATAGGTGTATTAACTACATGATAAAGTGCTCGAAGACAAACCTGAGCAATTAGTGAACAGTCAAGTAGTTCTTTTTAACGTGGGAAAACTCTACATCCTTTCCTTTAACGTAGAGGTCTACTTACCGAGTTGTATGTGTATTTCTAAAATTTTTCAATGAGTAAAAAAATTATTTATGAAGGAATGGTTGATAACCCCACTAAATAATCATTCGTTAAAAATAAACCGTCCGGCAGCACCATTTTATAGCTGTAAAACATCTCTGTTATAATTTGACAGTTTGCTTGTAAAGCAAAGGAACACGAGTTTGTTTGGTTTTTAAATTAAGGATTACAATTTTTATTTTTTAAGTCACATACTTTAAAAATTCCATAAAATGTCGGAGACAATAGCCAACGCTAATAGTATTACCCAAACGGATGAATTAAATAAATGTGAAGAAGTAAAAACGCCCGATTTAGCTGTAACTAACAACGGGGACTGCAGTGGACACAAGGAATCATCTGAAATACCTGTTGTCAGCGAGCCTAGTTATGACTTGAACAAGTTTCAATTGACACGAATTCTTAATAACAATACTCGCAATAAGAGTATAGCTTTACTGGGTAAATTTCCAAATCTATCAGACACAGACAGAGCTATTGTCATATTCGAAAAGCAAGCATTTCGGGAAAGTGATGTGGCCACCAAAAACGACGATGAAACGAATGGCAATAAGGAGGAGGTTGTGACACAGACGAACGCTGACAAAGTTTCTTATTTTGGCAACAATTTAAAAGTACAAACAGAGTTTATTAATAATATTTACGGCAGCTATCAATGCATACCACCGCCGGACTTAAGCGGTAAGTGATTGTTGCCGTATAAACTAAAATAATAATGGTAATAATATTGCATTTTAATACTGTTGCAGGTGTTAAGGCAACCGTTGTTTATCCTGCTACAGACAAGCATATAGAAAAGTATTCCATTTGCCAAAAATTTTTGATAAACGAAACACCCGAACTGTATGAACAACTTACACTCCAATACATTTCCTCAAGTCAGCTTTCATTAGAGGTAAGTTATCTAATTATATATCAGCTTTTAGTTACAAATGTCGTCGTCGTTCTACAATTCTTTTTTAAAATCAGAAGTGCATTCTAACAGCCGTTTTAAAGTCGTTCATTATATTGTCTAAAATTAAGCTAAAAAGATATCTAGGATAGTCTGTAGTTTGCGTGCGTTATATTGCAATATTAGTGTGTGACAATTTGTGAGAAACTTTACAAGCATTTTGTTTTGAAGCGCCTGGAGAATAAAGATATTAAAGTAATCATATAATATTATTTTTGAGGGCGAATAATTTCTCCTCGATGCTTGGAGAACTTATGCAGTGCGCTCTTGGGAATTAGGCTACAGTGATCGCGTTAAGATCTTTCATCTAGTATCATTCGTAGGAGCTATGTATATTGTCAATTGTCAGACGGGCTTTTATTTACCAAGAAATTGGCAAGAACTGTTAATGTGAGACCTTTAATAATGCACAGTGGGTTGTTAGCGGGAGCAGTCAATCTTAGTCTATTATTGACACCATTCGAGCGTCCTAACCCCACTTGATTTATGTATATGCCAAATACTGGGAGGCGTGGAGTGGCATGCTGAGTGATTTTTGTAGGCAGTTAAGCGGCTGTAAACGCAATTAGAGCGCTCTTGTATAACTCGCGAATAGTTCATGGCTACAAGAACTCCATAGAGAATTTTGAATTAATTCAGATTAGTTTCTATTGGATTCCGACCCACAGTAATAATCTTAGGGACGAGACAAATGATTTCTATGCAAAATGATGTTCCTATTCCAAAGATGTGGTGATTGTTAGTCCTAATGATCAAATCTGTCAACACAGAAGAGAGACATGTTAGACATATAGGTGGGATAGCTGTATGGCTTAGAACATCTAGTCATCGATTGACGGCGGCTCGCTGCTGAGATTTAAGAAGCCCAACATGAGACTGGTAATTAGTTTTCCTACGGGAGATTGTGGTGTCAAGTCACTGACAGAGGTTGTGGAAGGTGATCCTATCAAAGTTAAGAACTTTTTTCGGAAGCCGATTCGGTTTCTATTCATAATAGATTCGTTAATTTAAGAGATTCTAAAGATTATGCACGAACAAATGAATACAATGTCACTGTATCAAAATGTAACGAATAAAACTTCTAAGAACTTCTACAGGATTTGCAGATAAAAGTTTTCTATTCACCAATAATTTTTTGTTTGCAGTGGGTTTACAATATTTTGGAACATAAACAAGAGGCTGATCGCATTATTTTCGAAGATCACGATCCTGAAATTGGTTTTATACTCCTGCCCGATCTTAAATGGGATGGTCGTAATATGGAAAATTTATACGTTTTGGCCATTACACATAAGCATGGTATTAAATCTCTACGTGATCTCAACGCTTCTCATCTTCCACTTTTGCGAAATATACGCACACGTGCTGCCGAAGCAATAGCTAAAAAGTATGGCGTGCTAGGAATTCAATTGCGCATGTACTTCCACTATCAACCTTCCTTTTATCATCTGCACATACACATTAATCCCATACGCAATGATGCACCAGGTATCTGGTGTGAAAAGTCGCATATGCTAGACACTGTTATAAATAATTTGGAATTATTAGAGGATTATTATCAAAAAGCTACGCTACCATTTGTATTGTACGATGGCAATAAACTTTTGGAATTATATGAGACTAAAATTCAAATTCGAAAAGCGATTAAACGTTTAGCAGACCATGAAGATGATGCAGCTGAAATCAAAGCTAAGAGGCTAAAAATTACTGATGCTACTACTGCTGCTGTAGATGAGGTTACTGCAGCAAAGACTGTGACAGAATAAGTGTAATAAAACGTGAATATGGTTAAGTAAGAATTTTAAAATCTTAATATAAGTGAAGAAAAAAGAAAGAAAATCTTTTTATTGAAATGAAATAACTTTTGCTTTCCTTTTATTTTGGAGGATAAAATTTAAAAGTGTTTCCAGATGTGTATTAAATAACTTTTTCTAAGGAACTGTTTTGGGAACGGATCGAAAGAATAGTTAACTTTTATAGTTTATTTTGTTCTTTTATTTAAATAATACATATTTTGTATAATATATATCTATTTATATATAATTAATTAATAATAATGAACAACTTTGTTAAGCAAATTGTTTGTTTAAACATCACCAAGTGAATTGAACGTTGTTTCCAATATCTAATGAGTAATTTTTTTTATTTTTTTCGTTTTCTTCCATATATTCATTCATTCATTCTTTCGATTCTATATAGTATAAGTTTTTTGTTTTTTATTTATTTATCTCCATTCGTTTATATATCTATATTTGTATTATTAAATATTGAAATTTGAACTTAAAAATTGCTTTAAATAAAAATAAATATATCTCCTGCCTCTAAACACTAATGCCAAGGTATAAACTTTAAGCTCTTAACTAAAACTCAACTGGAAAAAGTAAAATGTGTGTGTGTAGCATTATGTCATTATGGTCTTTCTTTATAACTTATGATGCGTACAATACGAAAAGGAGAGACTTAAAAAGAGATAAAAATCTAAAAGCTAAAATATTTTGATGGATGCATGTATGTATGTATATAACTTATATGTTTTTGTTTTGTTTTGTTTTCTTTCTCTGTTTTTAAGGATATGAAACGTGTTAATAAAGACAGCAATAGTTAAGGAGTAGTATAACAAATGCTTAGTGATCTCGACATTTAAACAACAATGCCCGTAGAAGGTTCTGCTCCCAATATATCCGATAATCTTTGTTGATAATTGGCCAAAGTATTGGAATCTGTAATGCCACGTGCTTTGCACGATAGTTGTAAAGCGTTTAGATATTGCAATTCAGTGAATTGCAAACCTTGCTCAACGAGTGTTGTAAGTATAACCTGTAAGGCAAACAATAATGCATCAATTTTAAGTAATTCATTTTAAAAAGTACTTTACAAACTTACATCTGGCTCCATACATAGTAGCTCATAAAATTGTTTCGCTTGATCCAAAGCTACTTCTCGAGAGGAAGTAATATTACTTAAGGTTTGTTGCAATGCCAAAGCATTACGACACATGCGTTGTACGGTGATTTGATCAATTTGTTCAATAGTGTTTGAGGCTTGTATTAAAATACGGGCAGCAAAATGGGCCAGTCCCTCAAAAATGTACTGTAAGTAATAAAGAAAATTGGTTTAAAAGTATGCAAAACTATAGAAAATTATGTTTTTGTATTTAATAGCCAATTAGTCATGAACAAGCACAAAAGCTTCAAGGTCTGGAATGTATGGAGAATGATTCAGAAACTTTTATTCAACCTTTCGGAGTTTTAAACGTGAAAAACAATTCCTCGCTATTGAATACAACTGGCTACTTGTTGACCACTGCTTCCTTCAGACAATAGAATACATACATATATAAATAATTGGCCATTGCAACCCTTCAGACAGTGTGCGTTAATTTTATACTTGAGTGGCGGGACCTACAGTTAAGCGTCGACTCCGAACGACAGATTTTTTTTGGGAAACTTTTTCATGGCAGGTTTATTTACTCTTATATTTTTATTTTCATATTACGTTTTAATGTCTGACTTGAGATACGAACCCGGGCTAATAAGCCAACACACTACCTACTAGACTACGGCCACTTCACATTTTCTTAATACCCAACAGTTAAACACTTCCGGAAATAACAGCAGAACTGTTACAACAACTCTGACTGTGACGATAAACCTTTTAAAAGTAATTCTTTAACTTACTTTTGTTTTCCTTGAATGCAGCGTAGTGCGAAAGGCTTCATCCATTTCGGACAAACGTTTGGTAAACACTTGAACTTGTCTGTCTGGCTCTAAAATGTCATCTTTAGAATCAATGAAACTATCCACGCGTGTGTGTAGACGTTTCGAACGCAAATAATGAAAACATTGCACACGAACCTAGTAAATACAACAAAAGAAAAAAAATATAGTTTCAAAAATATAAAGCACAACGAAGTTTGCAAGCATGTATTACCTCCAAATGTAAAACTAATAAGCAAGTATTTGCCAATTCATCGAATTCCAATGCTAAATTAGTTAAGACTTTGATGGTGCCATCAGCAACGCCAGTAGTTAAACCATTACCTAAAGGACGTCTCAAGTCATTGGCAAATTCTGAGATACGACCTGAAAACCATTCCATGCTTTCTTGTAATATAGCCAGTTCTTTAAGCACACTAATATCGGCTAAAATTTCCTGTTGCGATATACCATCCTTGCCCAGATTACTGATAAGCATTTCAGCTTCTCTTATATTACGTTGTTGTACGTCAACAGGACTTTCTTCTTCCGATGCTTCAAAGGTATTACGATGCAGTTTTTTATTATGTTTAGTAGAGGTCTGAGTTGAATTTTTTAAATCCATCCAATTAGGTAAAGTTCTATACAAAAAACAAAAAAAAGAAAGAAGAAAGATAATTTATTAAGGCTCTAGACAGAGTGTTAATTATTAGACTTACTTTAAAAATCTACTTATATCATCATCCTTTAACCAGGTCACACTATATATTCTTTTATCCTCTGTATCGGGCTGCACAATACCACGATAGGCAGTTTGACAAATTTCTCGATAATCTTTCAGTACGGAACACACGGTTTTTAATAGTTCATCCGAATAGAAGGGTAAATCTTGTATCAGCTCTTTTGTTTCGGTTAAACATCTTTCAATTCTAGCAGTCGATTGTAGAATGGGTCGCGACAAATTCAATGAACGCATTTCCTCTGATGTTATAATGGCACGCCAAACATCTTGATTTTTGGAAAACGTTTCAATAGTCATTTGCAGTTGATAATTGTGTCCCTTCGAAAGAAACGTATCCTTGATGTAGTTATCAATGAAATCGTGCAGACTACAGTCTTGTCTAGAGAAAATATATGAAATTGTGGCAGATATTTTTATAATAAAGATATATTTTAAACTTACCCTGGTTTACATTTCATAAAACCTTCTATTTCCTGTATGTAGCCCATTAAAGGCAAATAAACTTTAGTAATGACATTTTGATCTGGTGTGCAGATCAATAATTTCTCACGTTGTTTCCCATACGGAAGAGTTGTTTTAAAACTAGCACCGCCTCCTGTCCCCGCTTTACCGCCGCTGGCATTTAATGCCACATTCAAATTATCATTCGAAACATCGGAAACATTACGACGATGTTCTTTGATTGTGTCCGCAAATTGTGGTTTTGTATGCGTGGACGCCTTATCGAATTTAAATAAAGATTTTTTGGTACTAAAAATTTAAAAATAATGTGGATTAGTGCACAACAAAAATATATCTTGTATTCTATACTAGAATGTTAGTAAAGCTTTTACTACAATTACAAGATTTAATAATACAATAAATAAATAAAATTATATAGCTTTTACACAAGGTTAAGGTTACTTAAGGGTTTTTTACACATTTTACTATTTAACATTTTAATTACCCTTTGTTAACGAACGGAGATCGTTTTCTTATTATTCAAAAACGAAAAATGTTTGAAAAAGATATTAAAAGTTTTCTTTTGTGAGTTACTTTTTCTTTTAGTGTATTCCACAATTATTTTGTAAAAGAATGTAATAAAAATTGTAGAATTTACTCACCTTGGAACTTTACGCCTTAGGAAAAATGTGTTTATATTGTTTGTGGGTTCACTGAATGCCGATTGTGTGGCATCATCAGCGGAAGCATTTTGTATGTCTAGGTAATCAGTTAAGAGCAGTTGTAACTGAAATAAAAACAAGATTTGGATAATTTTTTTTATCAAATAAAAGGGAAAATAATTTTAAAATTAAACGTATTTATATACATTACATATCGGTCTTTAGCTTACTAATAATACTAATATCGTGAGTACCTTTCGTGTCATAGGTAGACAAATCAAATTATAAAGACTTTAAAAACAATAAAATATTGAAACAGAAAAAAAAACAATAGAAAACTAAGAGTTGACGAAAAGAAAATAATACGAGAATAAGTAAAGAGTTATCATACCAGACAGCCAATGCCTGAGATGAAACTCTCAAAAATTCTGCTGAAATCCTTAAATTCGTTTACTGTTAAAGGAATCTAAATCCAGTATCCAGGTTCTGCGTCTCTGACACCCCTAAATTACCGCAGATTCAGCAGAAAACAGCGATAGTTGCTCTCCACTGGTCCGCGGCTTCAGTGCGCAAGTGCCCACCCGAATTGAGTGGTCATTCCGTTTCATAATTTAGAAATTTCAGTCAGGGAGCCATTGGACTTTCACGAAAATTTATGAAACCATTTACATTTTCCAAATAATTTTGTAATAAGAACTTACCACTGATTGGGCTTGTGACCAAAAATCCACCAGTGTATAGTGTGAAGGTCCCACAACTTGATATTTCTGTACCACAGCCAAATAATTCTTCAATAATGTAGAATGAGTACGGGCAATGGCCTTAAATTGTTTATAAATAACATCGAGTAGAGTCAGCAAAGGATAATGTTCATTACTGGCTATTGAATTATCAATCATTTGACGCGTAGTATTCCGTACAACTTCCAATAATTCAGTTTGTATGCCTACACGCAACTTTTCAATGGAATCTGGTACTTTTTGCAACATACCAAAACACTCCACTATTATGGCAATAAAGTAAGTCATGCTCAACTCAGGATCTATAAGATCAGCATCTTCGATTATTTCGGTTTTTGATAAATCCACACCTTGAGCCATTTGTTGCAAGGCCTTACGAACACGAGCATTGGCTTCTATGCGATCAGTTGAACGTCGGGCGGTAATGTTACGGTTAAAACCGACATTTAAACGATTCGAATTGGAACGTTGAAGGTCATGTAAAATAGCATTGGCAGAACTATTATACACCTGAGTCACCAACTCCTCGTGTAAGCGTTGATATAAGTGTTGGCGACGGCCCATTAGATCGGAACGTATATCAGCTAGACCTTCAACTTCTTTGAGAGGGCCATTAACTAAATTTAAAGCGTCGGTTAGAACTTTACTCGCATGTAAATACTGGCGTTTGGATGTATAGCTAACCACACTTTGAGGCACTTTACGTAAATCGTTGCTGAAAGTCATATGAACGATAATATGAGTCATTGAAAGCAGAAATAAACAACAACAAAAAACTTACATTTGCTCCAACATTGCTAGAACGTGTTTATGCTGCACTGCATCCGTCCACATTTTTTTTAACTCTTCCCTTCTGCATTGCAGCAGTCTTTTGCAGGCACTCAAATTTTCTTTAACCGAATGGATCTTCTCCCGGCTACTGTTTATCTCTGTGGATACTTTGGTAAATAGCGGTATAACCTGTGATAATTGTTGATCATGTTTCGATACCAAATCATTTAATCTCTGATCGGATTTCTTAAATTCTTTTTCGATTTTCAATTTTTCTTTTTGCCGCTCCTCATTGGTTTCACTGAGACCCAACGATTTGATAACGTTTACAATGAGACCACAGCCAGCCTAAAATTGTGAAATGAAGATTATTTTAATAACACATACGAAATACAACAAAAACGCCCTTATTTTTGTAAATAAAGAATGCAAAACAAAAGTTTGTTTTTAAAGACGGATTCTTCGTTTTGTTTGTTGTTTTTTTTTTCATTAAAATAGGGGAAAGCTTGACAGCAGCTGTCATTGGGGCTGCAGATAACACCAACATGTAAAATGTCATCATCATTGTGAAAAGTTTGTGTCGCTGAATTTTCAGCCTTGTTTTACACAATCAGTTGAGATGTTTATTACGGAACTTCATTTGTTTATGGGAGTAGACACTCTGGAGAACATTTTAAAGCTTTTTTTAGAATTTTCTAACAATATTTACCTCATCTTTTCCATATTTTACACCTCTAGGAGGTTTTGTTGGTGGCGGTGGTGTAGCCATATTGCTTAACACTGACACATGATTTCAGTGTTGCCTAACTTCTACGATACAATGCTGTTTTTTCTTATTGGGTTGTATTTTTTCGTATAAGAATTTGGCAACATGGACGTTATTTTGAATTAAAAATCGTTAAAACAGTATTGCCGAGGTATTATATTCGATTAATATTTAATAACTTTTTAACTTAATTTAGTATTTACAATTTACAAAAGATGGTCTAGTTCTTACACTGGATGGAAGTATTTTGTATGCGTAATATAAATATACTATGGCCCAAGGAATGATTGTATGGATCTAGTGAGCTGGATAGCCATGGTATCAAGAAACCATTGAAAATCAAGGAACCCTATCTATTTTCCCCACCATTCTGTTTTTTACTCGATTTATGACAGATATATTTGGTGCAAAAATCTAGAACTTTGAACTTGATTATTCCTGATGAGGAAACAGTTTTCTTCATGTTTTTTTTTGTTGTAAAATTCAAAGGTTATCCTTCTTCTTTAATTTTTCTCCAACTTTTTTCTATTTTTGTCATTCTGAATCAATTTTCCTTTGCAATTATGTTAACTCAATATTCTGTTAACTAAACATTTACTATAACATGGAATCGTATACACTCCCCGAAATATTTATAAGACCAAACGTATTTCTCGAAAAACTTAAAATCTTTTAGACCAATTCGTACCATTTTTGGGTTAAATATAACTAACTATAATATAAATCTTTTTATGTAAAAAAAATATTTTTTTCTTTGTTTAATAAAAGGATAGCACAAAATGAATTTCATTTTCAAACGAAAAAATTATAAGACCAAAATTAAATAATATTTACCTAAAGCTAAAATAACAATGATAAAAAACAACTACTGAGTAATTTTTGTATTTATTAGTAATTAGTGTGTCCACCGTGATTAATAATGACTTCCTGAAGTCGACGGGGCATAGAATTTATTAAATTTTCAATGCAATTTTGACCAATCCTACTCCATTCTCTTATGATGGCACTTTTTAAGCATTTTACATCCTTATACTGAGTGTTAATATTGGAAACTTGGTCCGATAGTATTGCCCATAAATTTTTTATCGGATTTAGATCTGGACTACATGCCGGCCAATTCAAAACTGGTATGTTTGTGGAGGACAGAAATGATTTTGTTGCTTTTGATTTATGGATTTCGGCGTTATCCTGCTGAAATATCCAATTGTTGCCTAACGAATCATCCCTAAAATTAATTAAAACGTCATCTAATAATTCGATATACTTCTCGCTATTCATTTTAGTTGATATAAAACAAATAGGAGTCCTTCCCATAGTCGAAATCCCAGCCCAAACCATTACGGTGCCTCCACCGAAATTTCGCGACATTCGTGGAAGTTATTCTACGTTATCAGTTATTTTTCCTGGTGAAAAAAAGTTGATTTAGATGGTCCAGATGGTTCCCAAAAATATTGGATGGATTGACGTAAAAAAAAAAAATCAATGAATGTTGCGAAATTTCGGTGGAGGCACCGTAATGGTTTGGGCTGGGATTTCGACTATGGGAAGGACTCCTATTTGTTTTATATCAACTAAAATGAATAGCGAGAAGTATATCGAATTATTAGATGACGTTTTAATTAATTTTAGGGATGATTCGTTAGGCAACAATTGGATATTTCAGCAGGATAACGCCGAAATCCATAAATCAAAAGCAACAAAATCATTTCTGTCCTCCAGAAACATACCAGTTTTGAATTGGCCGGCATGTAGTCCAGATCTAAATACGATAAAAAATTTATGGGCAATACTATCGGACCAAGTTTCCAATAATAACACTCAGTATAAGGATGTAAAATGCTTAAAAAGTGCCATCATAAGAGAATGGAGTAGGATTGGTCAAAATTGCATTGAAAATTTAATAAATTCTATGCCCCGTCGACTTCAGGAAGTCATTATTAATCACGGTGGACACACTAATTACTAATAAATACAAAAATTACTCTGTAGTTGTTTTTTATCATTGTTATTTTAGCTTTAGGTGAATATTATTTAATTTTGGTCTTATAATTTTTTCGTTTGAAAATGAAATTCATTTTGCGCTATCCTTTTATTAAACAAAGAAAAAAATATTTTTTTTACATAAAAAGATTTATATTATAGTTAGTTATATTTAACCCAAAAATGGTACGAATTGGTCTAAAAGATTTTAAGTTTTTCGAGAAATACGTTTGGTCTTATAAATATTTCGGGGAGTGTATGCCCAGCATTATGTAGCAAGAGAATGAAGCATCTGAACATGATCATCTGACCATGACTTCTGCAGAAATTGAAGAGACAAGGACGAGGAAAAAAGGATTTTCACTTACCGGATATATGGCATATCTAACGTTATGTCGCAGGACAATAAATCATCTGGGTTTTTATCATGCAGTGGAACTGAATGGTCTGTCAGAAAAATACATTTAACGGTTTGTGATTGTTACAGGATTACCGAGAGACTCATTGTGGTATCACTATAAGCCACACTACCCTCCGTTGGCAGTGGTTTGTTGAATTGGGTGTAGCGATGATAATAGTGATGATTCCTGAATGTTTAAAATTCCAAAGACTATGATGAATATTTTATCGTCTTGTCCCGGATTTTTTGTTAAACAGGGTACTCAAGAAAAATACTTTTTTGTTTTTAACCAATTTCATTTAGCTTTATTCAAATATCTTTTCGATATCTGTTTTATGTTTTTGTTATTATTTTTTAAATCTATGCATTTGTATTTATAAATTACTCTAAGTAGGCTATAAATGTTTATAATTTTTTTAATTGAAATTGTGTTTTTTTTATTTCATTTTTCTGGTGCATTTTATTTAGATAAGTTTTTGTGGGTCTATTACAATATTATTATGAAACAATAGGTGTCATAAGTATATGTAGTTTACTTTTAAATTGTTTTGTTTTATTTTGTTTGTATGTATATTTGATATTTTATTTAAGCTTTTAATTTTTTTTATTTAATTAACATGTGCTGAATTATACAAATACATTTAATATATGGTATATGTACATATATGTATCTGTGTATGCATGTACATATATGTATGTATGTATATTGTATAATTATATATCTTTATATAACAGTTTTAGTCATGATGTGTGCCGCTAACGGTTCGTTATAACCGTCTTTTTTTTTGTTTTTGTTTTTCCATTTAAAAATTGTAAATATTTCAAAAATTGTGGGGAGAATACGCGTTCGATATTTTGTTTTGTTTTGTTTTACAAAAATTAATACGATATACATTATTTAATATTTAAAATTAAAAATATTTTTTTTGTTATTTTTGTTTGCTTTTAAGAGTTAAAAATTCTCGGGGGGTTTTGGATATACTAAGTCAGTTTGAACATTCAATTATTTTCTTACTTTTTCTTTTTTGTTTTAAAATCGGAGGTATTTTTCAATTACTAATGATTGTTTTTTTTCTCTTTTTATTTTATTTTCATTTAAATATGTATGTAGTAAGTGTAGTGTTGGGATAAAGTGTTTGTAGAGAAAAAAGTTTAAAAATATTTCTTGTAATAGTTTTACTATTAATTTTGAATTGCAATTAATTTAATTGACTTGCCTGTTCCTATATGACAAGTAGTTTTTCCGTTTCGTTTTAATACAGATTTTTCAATCGCCTGAAATCGCTTGTCTTATTGGAACAGAAGGTTAATCAATTTTGTTTTCTTTTTAAAAATTCATAACCAAAGTGATTCGGGATTTGAAAGTTCTTCAAGAAACCATATGATGAAACCATTTTTATGTAATACATAGGTACTCCGAAATGCAACTCCATTGTCTATTGGAATTGAAATAATTTTGTAATAGATTAAAGCAGACAAAATGTCAAAAATTTACTGCTGCAACTAAACCATCTTAGACAATAAAGTTGAGTATTTAAAAAAATTTCTCACAAAACGTTTAACTAATAAATAATATCAGTGAACAAATTATAGCTTTGGATAGCAAACAATTCTTTTTTTTTGTAATCGCAGATCAAGATCTATTACAAATTTCGTTAGTTATTCATGATACTAATTGCAATCATATGTATTACTTTGAGGGTATTTTTCTTGTGGTTAGCATTTTACAAAAGAAATTTGTGTTTAAAAATTATAAAACAAAAATACTTAATATGTATAGTTTAAGTTTAACAATGATTAACGTATTAATATTAAATTATTTATTAATTTCTACGATATTTTTCTTTGCAATGCCCTATTCTGTATTCCTTAATTTGCATAAAGCTGCTTCAATGGCGCAATTAAAGTTTTGTTTGACTAATGAAATATCAAAAAAAGAAAAATAAATACATTTGAAAACTTTTTAGTTGAAAAAGAGGTTAAGAGAAGTTAAGAATTCAAAAACAGAAAAATATTTTCCATTCCCACTGATTTTGTGTAAAAAAATAGGGGAATTTAAATGATTAATTAAAAAAAATTCAGAACATGAAAAGTGTTCGAATTTCTATGTAACATGGACTATAATTTTAGAGTTTCTGTTTATTTTTTTACAGTTGGATCGATTGTACGCAGAAAAATTCTGAAATTCGTTTTTCGTATGCATACTTTTGTGGACCTGTGTACGAATGTATTTGAAACTAAAACAGAAAATATTTCGCTTTTTTCAATTTTTTAATTTTTTCCAATGTTTTTTTAATCCTTTAACTCGTTTAAATTTCATTTCGTTGTTAATTTATAAGCAACTTAAGAGAATACAGAATACAGGAGCATTTGATTTGTGACTAATTTTTAAGCCTTATTTTTAAATTTTTACTAATTTTTGTTGTTGTTATACTTTGTAGTTTTGTTTTGTTTTGTATTTTAATATAATTTGGTAATTATAGTAAGTATAATTTAAAAAAAATTTTATGTTTTTGTGTTTGTTTAAGAATATTTAAATATTTGCGTTGTTTTTCATTACATTTGCTTTACTTTACTTTACTTTATTGCCTTTGACTTTAAAGCTGAAGGGATTATTTATTTTTTAATATCGTTATTGATAATGCTTAAACGACGAATATTTGGCTTGTCATAGTCCTCCATAGAAATGCCCCTTGACAGTTTACGTGTGCCATTAGTGCCATCGAAGGAACCAGAACTGGTGGAGAATGCACGACCACGATCAACGCCCGGCATAATAACAGATGTCAAAAGACCTTGGCCCTTGCAAAACAATAAAATCGATTGGGCCACTTTGGCGGGCTGGAAAAAAAATTTATTTTTGTTGTTGTTGTTATTGCACAGTATTTAAATATTTTTTTTTTTAATTTAAAGTTTGGAAAAACCTACTGCATCAGCTAAAACATCGCCAGCCCGTTCGATTTTCAACATGGTCACCTTCTCCTTTTCAATATCACGATGTAGTTTTTCCACCATCGAAGCATAGGGACTCAACATGCCGGTTATCAAAATGACATCAACTTTACAGCCCTTCAGTGTTAAATCTTTGCGACTAGAGGCAACAACAAAAAATAGAAAAAAAAATATTTATTTCAAGATTTTTGTAATACTTGAACTATTTGTGGCTTTTCTACTCAATACAATACTTACTTCATAAATGCTTTGACATAAAGACCCACATTTTTACTATTCAAAGTGCCTCTCAAGCGTTTTTGGTACTCGTTAACAATTTTCTCCTTGTCCGGATTGTCTCCAACCAATTGCTAAACATTTTCGTTATTTTTTATTTATTTTTTTTTATTAAAAAAAATCATATTTTTTTATGATAGGGAAGAGAGAAAATAGCAAAACAGTTGTGGTGATGTATGTAGTAGAGTAGAGAGAGTGGTTTTTATATGAACATGTAGTATAGGGTAGAGATTGTAGCATTTTGGATGTTGTTGTTCAGGAATTTTCAAAAGGGGGTTGCCATAGTAAGGATGCATTGAACCAAACATTGAAAGAATTGAAAAAAAAAGAATCGTAAATAATTAAATTAAAGTATTAAAATTTATTAAAAGTTTACTAAAAATAGATGTGGAAAAAAGTCATGCAAAACAGTTGGAAGACATTAGCAAAAGGGACATTTACAAATAACGGTTGTTTACAATATGGTCTTACGATTTTGACAGTTGACAGTTAAATTCAAAAATTACTTAAAAAATAAATAAAAGTAAAAATAATTTTTATTTTTAATTAAAAAAAAAAATAATTTTTAATCTAATTTTTGTTTTAAAAACAATATCAACAACTACTTTAGATTGTAAAATCAAAGATTTGCAGATTCTTAGAATGCCAACTGAGTTTGAGAACAATATACAAAAGTATCTCTAGTTCATATGCCTTATAAAGAGTCTACATGTACCATAACACCTCTTCAATGATAAGACATAACAAATTGTTAAGTGCCACTCTGTGAAAGAGCCATAGATAATACATAGTACATGTGTATGTACAAATTTGGTCATTACAACCATTTAGTCTGGATCACAACTATACTGTGTGAGTCAATTTTTATCCATGACTGGTGGAAAGCTACAGTTTAATACCGACTTTGAGTGACAGATTTTTGAGAAACGTTTCATGGCAATTTTTTTTTACTCTCAGAGTTTTTGCCAGAAATGTGCTGAGAGGAAGTCGGCGAAGAAATTTTTTTTTTTTTTCATTTTTCGTTTTGATGTCTGACCTGGGATTCGAACTCGGGCCTTCCGTCTAATAAGCCAACACACTACCTACTAGACCACGGCGACGTCATAATACTGAGAGGAAGTCGCCGTAGAAATATTTTTTTAATATTTCCTTATGTATGAGATGTGTGACCAGGGGTTCGAACCACATCCTAGTGCCTTTTATGTTCTCTTTTATGACTCTATGTCTACATGCCTCAAACTGTTGAAGGCCGCAAAGAGAATATCCGTCAAGATTGCGGTAACCTATGCATGAATAAGGGAAAATGCCATATATGTACATATGTACATACATAATTGGCCATTACAACCCTTCAGTCAGGATTACGGCCTAGCTTCTCATACTACTCATGTTGTGTGCGTTAAATATATACGTGAGTGGCGGGACCTACAGTTTAACGTCGACTCCGAACGACAGATTTTTTTGAGAAACTTTTTCATGGCAGGTTTATTTACTCTTAGAGTTTTTGCCAGAAATCTGCTGAGAGAAAGTCGCCGAAGAAATATTTTTTCATATTACGTTTTGATGTCTGACCTGGGATACGAACCCGGGCTTTATGTCTAATAAGCCAACACACTACCTACTAGACTACAGCGACTATGCCATATGATGCTCTCAATTCAGTTGGCGGTAACTTGGCAAATATCTATTGTCCTACCTTATATGACAAAGAAAATTACAGTCAAATGACATCGGCTAACAGCTTTTGACCACACCACAGTATAAACAAACAAAAAACATAGAAATTGAAACCAAAATACGAAAATTGGATTCAAACAAAGTACAGCACATTTGTAAGGCTCGTCAAACTCTTCTTGCTTCCAAACCCTGTTTCTTAGCCAAAATTCTGTTTTCCTTTAAAGGTCAATTGATTAAAACAAAATGAAGAACTTTAATTAACGAATGAAATTAATGAAGATTTTTAATTAAAATGTAAGAAATTTTAACAAAGTATTGAAAGTGTAGTCAAAAGAGTATTGAGTCTGCAGCAGAAATGGATCTGAAAATAGTGTTTAAAGAAGGAATGGGGGAAATCAATTACGATGCAAAAATATAATCTTAGAAATCCAAGTCAAACAAGATGTTTTTTGTTTATGAATTTCTATTAAGTATGCAACAAGTTTTTTTTGTTGTTGTTTTTTAAAGCTAAAAGAATCGAAGGAATTAAGATTTTCATTCTAAAGGAAAAAAGCTAAGCAGAAGAAAGAAGCTACACAGGAGAAAGTTATAAAACATAATGAGAAAAGGGGGATCATATACATATGTATGATTGCTAAGACCATAATTCAATATTTAGTGGCCAATAATTATAAAGAATATATTCAATTTCAATTATTGAATTAGGTTCTACGAGAAAAAAAAGAAATTAAAGTATTTTTCTTAAGTACACTTTTAAAATACCTCCATAACCTGGTTAAGAGAGAAGGGGGTGAGAAGAAAAATATTTATTTGTAATAATTTTTATGTTTTATTTTTTTCATAAATAAAAGAAAAATTTGAATTTATTTAAAAGAAAAAAAAAAACAAAATACATAAAAAGAAAGAAAAGAGAGAAAAAAACAATAAAAATACACAGATTATATACATATATCAACACTTAGCACAGAGAAAACACAATTAATTTCATATTTATGTATTATTTTATTTGTTTGTTTGTGTTTTTAGTTTTTTTTTTTTTAATATAAATAGAGCGTTTACACTGAATAAATTTAAAAACGAATTGCTTCTAAAATGAAGGCCTTTTAATAGTGGCACACAATTGTTTAAGGTTTTTATTGTTGCCCTAGTGTGATGGTCAGTTTCAAATGTCCCACAAGATGATAAGGTGCCATAAAAAGTAGGCATAACTGGTTCATATGTCATTCTTATGGGCTATTTTCTGGAGTTTGAGGTATTGCTTTAGAAAATAGGAGATTTTCTATTTTCGGTATCGGTAAGGATGACTACCTGCTCATTACCTCAAATGCACTCTGTGTTTGCTACTGATACCTATTAACGTCTAATAAATAGGGCTTGAAGTGATTCCCATTTTGTTTCCTTATGCAAAATTCAAGTACTTGTTTACTTAATTGATCATTACAACCATTCAGTCAGAATTACGACCTAGCATCACACACCACTCATGTTGTGTGCCTTAATTTTATACTTGAGTGGTGGGACCTACAGTTTAACGTCGACTCCTAACGACAGATTTTTGAGGAACTTTTTCATGGCAGGCTTATTTACTCTCAGAGTTTTTGCCAGAAATCTGCTGAGAGGAAGTCGCCGAAGAAATATTTTTTTTCATATTTCGTTTTGATGTCTGGTCTGGAGCTCGAACCCGGGCTTTACGTGTAATAAGTCAACACACTACCTACTAGACTACTACGATGCAAAACTCAAGTTAGAATGTCTTAACACCGTCTAGACTGAGAAGTGTCTTTATTCGATTTTATTTTCCTACCCTTTCCCCTTAAGACCTCCACTTCCGATTGTACCGAAAGTTATTGGCCACACCTGCAATATGAAAATTCCCTTACGAGCCAGACATTTGCTTTATTGGCTTTTGTAATATATTTTTAATGAAAAAACATAAATTGAATTAACTTTTGTTTAATGTGCCTGCCTAAAAACGCTCTATTTATAATTGACATTAAAAATGCTTCAGGTTGTAATTAACGCATGAATTTATTTATAATTTCATTTGCTTCGCTGGATTTTTTACAAAGGCAACCACAAATAAAAATTATAAACGTTTTTGCATTAAGAAAAAACGAAAACAAAAACATTAAATTTTGATATTAAAATGTAAATATTTTAAAACCACAATATTAATGGAACACTGCACTGTATTACCAACGCAACCCACAACCCATCCGGTATTTCTACTTACATGACCAAATTTATGATACATCAAGAAGCTTTCAGCGGATTGAGCCACTTCATCATTTTTCCATTGTATAAACTAAACGAGAGAAAGAATCAAAAATGTAAAAGCAAAAAAATCATAAGAAACATAAGAAATAAAATTAAGTTGACCTTTGAACTTTACCTTTGATTTAAACGATTGCATTACAGTGGCTGCACTGCCGGTGGCATTGATCAAAATTAAACCCAAAACACGCGTGGGATGTGCCAAACCGAAACGGGCCAACACATTGGCGCCAGCACCCTCGCCCAAACCAATCACATATTTAACATGAAGAAAATCTAAAACCGTCACTAAGTCCTCACCCAACATTTGCAATGTGGGAAATTGAAAACTACATATGTATGTACATACGTGTAGGTGTGGAGCATTTACATGTAAAAGAATTGCAAAAGATGAAAGTAAGAAAATAAATTGTGGTTTTAACGACTAAATGACTTATTATTTCTCTAATGCTGATTAATATTAGATGTTCTACTATAAGTGCGATTAAATATTGTTTTATAAATACCTTTCTGGCAAAGCTTCAGCATTATCAGCATGACCCGGTACGTCAATGTGTATAAAACATGATCGTTCTTTGATTTCTGTCATACAAGGGCTATTTACAAATTCCTGAAACGAATTATCTACAAAACAAACAAAAAAGAAATATTTTATGAGATTCAAATAAAAAATTTAGGACATATGGTTATCCTATCGTACGAAATGACTTGTGGCAACTCCATGCTCCTTAAAGGAACTAACGGATGTATAGTGACAGAGGATCTTCAGAAGTTTAAATTTTCTTTCCCTATCATACAGTGACCAAAGCGCCTTCGCACATCCCACCAAGGAAAAAGTTAAGAAAAAGTTGACTTCCTCTTAATAACAGTTATAGGAAAACAAATGTCCGCGTGGAAAGTGTGACAGAATCCATTATCTATTTAAGCGCTTATTTCAAACTAACACAGACCAAGATGGAATTCTAAATGCTCTATGGCCTCCACAACAATAATACGTAAATTTGAGTAGGAAGTAACAACAGTTTCACTTCGCAAGATGTTTTTGTACTCTCGAGAATCAGATTGAGAAAAGGAGGTCCTGTTCCGCATCACATCGGAAAATTAAGACGAGGTTGGTCGTAGGTGACAACAGGATCCTGATTGACTGTCAAAAGAAGTTATAACTCTAGCACCAAGTTGCCTAAAGGATTTCATAAGGTTATTGGATCAGTGTGTATAGAAAGCAACACCATAATCCGTACAAGTCCCACTCCTTCTTTATGCCTCCAGGTAAGATGACCTTACCACAGACGGACCGATCTACAAGCTTTACAGAAATCATTTGTATGTAAACGAAGTCTTTTAGAACTACTAGGAATTTTTTTTTGAAAATATTGCCATTATGATGAACTCACGCCCTCCATAGAACACTATCCATGACGATATGAAACCTCTATGCTATCAAAAGGGTGAGAGAGAACGTTTCCTGCCTTGATGTAGCTGCAGGAGTTGCTCAATGTCATACTGTACAATATCATCATCAATATCAATACAAAAATATGGTTTTCATAGCAAATGGTATATCAATTGTAGACAGTGGCTACAGAGGTTCTCACAATAAGTTCATAAGAACCTTACAAGTGATTGCATGAAGGCTTCAACCACTGCAGTTGGTCCATATACGCGTATCTCGCTTTGTTGGAAATCTGCTTAATTTTCGGTAATTCCTGCTTAATTTGTGCAATTCCCACGCATTATATTTGCCATTTTTAACTCTGTAGTGATCTATCACAATGTCGTAATTGAAAAATACCATGGCTCCTGACAACAACAACAAGACAACAATGCCATTTCCCATAAACACATTCCCATTCGCACATAAATACGATTTAATGGTAAAATGCAATTTAACAAATTATTTTTAATTAGCAACACTATGTGCGTAGCACTCAATTAAATACACTTTAGAAATGAATTAAAAAAACGTGCTTCATTACAACAGCCATTACCGTCATCCATTTACCAACCATTGCGTTGCCAAAGGGATGTGTATGTGAGTCCGTGTGAGTGACCTTTTGGTAGCAAAAAAAAAAATGGAAATGAAGGACAGTGAAGAAGAATGTTTAGTTAATAAATTAACAAATAAGACACAGTCACGTATAAAATATATAATCATTATTATTCTAATAATAATAATGCGTATAAGAAGAACTCCTAGTCCTTGGTCACATATTGTATAATAAGTTAAGAAAACATGTTTCAAAATAAACAAAATTCTTTAATAAATAAGGGGAGTTACAGTGTACTCGTATAATACTTACGATTACAACCCAGATCATGAACCGTAATGAAAACAGCACGTTTCTCTTGTTGTGTCAAATCTCCCTGTTGTTGTTGTTGTTGTTTATTTTTTTAAATGAAAAAAGAAAAATAAATTTTTGATTAATAAAAAGTTTTTTTATAGCAAAATACGATGTAATAAATACTGCTTAAAAAATACAATCAACCATGTTTTATTATTATTATTTACTTTTTCTTATAAATAGAATAGCAGCACCAGCAGCAGAATAATAAATAAATAAAATTGTTTGTAAACATACCTGTACCGTTACCGTTAACTCGCCACTTTTATCCGTGTTAACAATGTATTTCTATAGTATAGGGAGAGAGTGAAAGAGAACATACACAAGGAGAGAAAAAAATAACTGATTATTCTTGTTTATTCTTTAAGAAATACCGTATTTATGCTAATCAGCATAGAATGTACACACAGCATCAAAAGTTAGCATACATTTTGGATACTATAGCTACCAAATCAAAATGAAGAATAATGATAATAATAAATAAATAAATTAAATTTAATTCATTTTTATTTACAAGATATTTAATTTTTATAAAAAAAAACATACAATTTCATTTTCAAAATTAAATAAATTACCATTAATGTTGGCTCACTTTTAATGCGGTGTGTATTAAAAAAAAAATAGGTTATTGCAAGGGGTACATACGGGAATATAAAAAGAAAAACTTTAATAACAATAAAAGAGGATCATCTATGGATTACTATTTTATTTTTATTTTATATTTTTCTTAAAACAACTTAAAGCTAGAGGGTATCTAAGAGGCTATGAAATGACCAAGATGAGTATACGAATTTATTGCTTATTTTTTTATAAAATGTTTGAGTTGAATTCGAAACGATACAGTAGAAATAAAAGGTTATGAGACTTAATAAAAATCAAGAAAAAAAATATATTCTTATTAACTAATAATAATGCTTCAATTTAAAATATTTCCATAAACCTTAATTTAAACCAAATATTTTTTAAGAACCTTTTTTTTTCTTAACTACGCTTTATTCTAACGCAATTTAATAGTGTATTAAAATGGCAACCCACAATGCATAAACAAAAAGAGAAGATCATGGGAGCGTATGAGAAATATTAATTCGATTATTTATTATATTCCTCATACGCTACCATGCTATGTCTTAAAAACAATAGAGCGCCAGAAGAAGATAATAGATAGAAGATGTTTGAACTCAGAACAAAAGGATAGAAGAATCACAAAAAATATGACTTGACAGAATGCAAGATGTCCAGAAGAATAGCGTTCCTGACCATAATTAACAAAGTAAAGCTAAAGTGTTCATCAAAATATTATTTGATGAGCATCTAAATAATGACATTCAGTTCCGATAGAACAAAACCTTGCATCGACTATATTAACAGTCTCAGGGCAAGATTATCCGAACGATTACGTAACGTACTGCAATGTACGATCGTTTTTGGCATATGAAAACAACGCGAATGATTATCGAAAATATATCACGGGGTTCGGTAATCGTTCTCTTTCTTCCGCTAATTAATTACGTGAACGTTCTGTCCTCTTTGTAGTATTCGAATATATTAAAAATTTTAACAATAAATTTTCATTATTTAAACGTGATTTTTAATTCCCTAATTAGCCTAGAAAGTTTGCCTTTAGTAACTGTATAATAGGCACCTCATATTTTAAACGTTTTCAGTCTTAATGCCCGCTCCGTGTACAATTAAAAACAAGAGCACACACAAACGTTTAGTATTTATTAATAATAATAATGTTAATAAATAAAAATGCCTGCAACATTTATTTTTCCATTTTAAAAATATATTGAATTTCATTCAGTACTTAATGCGCTTACAAGAGAAGCAATAAATTTTCTTTAAATTTCTTTAATTAATGAAAAATTCTGTTGTTTTGTAACACAAATTTATAGAAAGTCATTTCAGTCGTATTTTGTATTCGTATCAGCTATAGTAATGGAACATTTATTTTAACAAACATACGATATTTTTAATTTTTTTAAATATTTTTTTTATTATTAATTTCTTTAATTAATTGCTTAATTTAAATATATGTGCCGTACATGTTTACAATTGAAATGTTTTGTTAGCATTTTCTCATACCATCTCTTCTAATGCTATTTACCGATGATTGTCTTCCCATTACCGTTACTGGGTATATTTGACTAGTCACAAGCTAGCCACTAGGAGACAATTGTTGAATTAAGCGATCAGAGTAGTAACAGACCAAAGTCTCTGGTGGGAATAGAACACATGTTTTATTTTATTATTATTGATAATAATATAATCGATAAGTGGTGCGAGAGTCATAGGCCTATAATAAAGCCTCTACGAAAGTCATTAGTATGACATGACAGCGATATCCCTACGATCTAGTTTAAAAAGTTTGTTGGTATGATTTCCATTCTATTTAGGCCAGATGGGGCTGGTTATCACACAATATTTCGCCTTAACCTATAATTTGTCAGAAGAATAGCCTAATGGAGGTCAAAGGTGTGCCTATTTTTATAAGTGGTTGGATATTATAGTACGATCATCGTTTAAATAATAACCTTGGATAATTATGTGACCAGTAATCACTATGAGATGAGCCCAAAACTGCCGCGGGAATAAGTCAAGGGAATTACTGTTTATATTCCATTTTGGAGTAGAAAGTTTGCGCTCAATAGAGATCTGACTCAAGATTGATTGTAAAAGAAGAATGAGATATCAATCATGATGAATGAACAATACTTGTTCTCAATATCACATGAGCATACGGATTCTCATATAAGAAAGAAGAATGCCCATCTAAAATCTAACAATGTCTGTATAATATGTATGTATACATTGGGCTGCCAAGTTCAATTAATACTGTTGTTGGGCACCATTCCTATGAATTACAATGTTTTTATTGTTTTTACACACTCTCAATTGAAATGTCAATAACGGTGTTTGTAGGCAATAAATTGGAAACAAAACGTCACAAACCATTTAAGCACAACCCGTTGTTGTTAATGTTGTTATTATTGTTGCACTATTTAATTCACTCTATAATTAAAGTCATGCATTAGAAGCTGTTGTTGTTGGTGTTCAAGAAGAGCTCATACTCATGCAGTGAGAGAAACTGGAGGCATTGTTTACTTTAACTTTTAAGGTAATTTAACATAAATATTAAATTTAAAAAAAAACTACAATATTTTATTGCAAAAAAAAAATTGTAAAATTTAAAAATTGTAAAAAATTTATTGAATTATTTATTTAATTAAGTAAAAGTAAATGAGTTTCTGAAATTGTTGAAATGCTATTGCCTTAAGCATCATGCTTTTGTGTATAAATCTTATTTATTATCATAATTTATTGTAATGGAATATGATAAAATGAACAAGACAATTGTTAAAAAAAAAGAAAACAAAGAAGCAAAAAATGAAAAACGATTATTAGACAGTAAAATTTATCGCAACTGTCCTTAACAGTCATTAAGTGTAATTAATGTATTTAATATCGTTATGAGACAGAATTTTTTTTCTCTTTTAATTCTTTTGTTTTTCTTTCTTTTCCTTCTTATTTCATTTGGCTACTAAGCTAATCATTTTTATATTCTCTCACACTATATTTATATTTGTTTTAATTTCAATCTTTTTATGATTTCCAATTAATTGTACAATAAATTTAAAATTGCGAAACTTTTAAAGTAACTCTTACAAGGGGTCCAGAACATAGCAATATCATCGAAAAATAATGATTTGTCAGGGCATATACACACACATACATAATTGGCCATTACAACCCTTCGTCAGGATTACGGCCTAGCTTCTCAACACCACTCATGTTGTGTGCGTTAATTTTATACATGAGTGGCGGGACCTACAGTTTAAAGTCGACTCCGAACGACAGATTTTTTGAGAAGCTTTTCATGGCAATTTTTACTCTCAGAGTTTTTGCCAGAAATCTGCTGAGAGGAAGTCGCCGAAGAAATACTTTTTGTATTTTGTTTTTGATGTCTGGCCTGGGATTCGAACTCGGGCCTTTCGTCTAATAAGCCAACACACTACCTACTAGACCACGGCGACTTCCAGGGCATATACAGGTTCTTTAATTTTCGAACAAATACAAGACAATGTTCAAATGTAGGCGCTTGCGACGGCTATTGCAGGCTGTAAAGGCTGACCTATCGCATCCCATCCTATTGCAATTTCTAATGTGTAGAATCGTTATATTCTGGTAGGGCCAGAACTGCACAATACGTACGTAAACGTCGAAAAGCGTAAAATTTTTATAAAATTTTCCAATGCACAGTGTTCGGTTCGCCCATTCACCATAGTGACTCAATTTCTAACAGTCACGCTAACGATTGATATAAAACTGTCCTTTGAGACGCCATGTACTAAAAAAAAATTCAGCAACGCCTACAAAATAAAAAAATTTACTTCAAGTTAACACCTATAATTCCACAAATTATTTTTCCCTCAAAAGTGATTAAATAAAGCAACACGTCCAATTAATTCACCTTAACCCACCTTTCATCAATTAATTTGTCCAGTTGTTTTTTTACAAAAATAATTCGAAAAAAAAGTGTTTTTAACACCTCCTCACTTGCGTTATGAAATTAAAGTGTTGCCCCACTTAATAAAGTGTTGTCAACGAGACTGACTTGACTGACCCGTCTTACTTTAATCCTATGAATTCATTAAATTTCAAGTACTTAGGCATGCATACTTACATACTCGTATGTACAAACGTTATATAGCAATGCTATGTATATATATATTTAGGTGTATGTGGTTGTATGTGTGAGTAGATCTGTCATATAAAAAACTTTTTCTGTTTTATTTACAAAATAGTTTATGATGGTTTACTTGTCTTACTAAGGACAACAACATAAACAGTACAGTCGTATTACTAGCATTTGTTGTTGTTTTTATGGTAATTGTTAGGTTAGTTTGTTGCAATATTTTAAAAGGATTAAAAGAACGAGAATAAAATTCTAACGGTACTTTTCCAATTGAAATTAAAATGAATGTAATGTGAGCTTTTCTTCTTTACGTTTTTCTCCCCATTTTTATTGTTTCTTATTTACTTCTGCTCGGCATAATATTTTCTTTGGCTACTTTGTAAACGGGAGTTAGTGTTGCCAAATAATTCATTTATTTTTCATTTGCAAAAAGAAAAAAGGAATCGTGTGGAGCATCTATTTTACATATATAATCTTCTATTTTGTTAGCTTCCATTGCGATAAGAGGTTGTGGAGAATTTATAAAGATTAACCAACTGTTGTAAAAAACTTTTTAATTCAAAAAGTCCTTCGTTCTGTAATTTTCGTTCTATTTTGTTAGCTTTCATTACGATAAGAGGTTCTGGAGTATTTATAAAGATTGATCAACCGTCATAAAAACTTTTTAATTCAAAAATTACTTCGTTCTGTCAGTTAAATTTATCTGCTTGGCAACACTGTATTGCTATGTTGGTCAACTTGTTTACATTCGTTAACTAATTTGTTTCCATTTCCCGTTATAATTGGTAAGTGACACTTGTAAAGTTTCTCTTGTTTTTTTTCCTATTTTTTGTCATCGGTATGTGCTATTGTTATTGTTGAGTGTGCTATAAAACCACAAATTCCGAATTGATATGAACGGCATACAAAAAATACCCTTCCGTTTCAAAGCCTTAATGAGAAACAACATAAAAGAAGGGAAGGAAAACCACTTTTTGTTGCGTCAAAAGATAACAAAACAAAGTTCAACAATGAATGGAACACAATATATACGAATGAATGTGTGTATAAACATTCTAAAAGGTGATGACGTTTAATTAAAACATGCCGAAAAAACCGTGTTAAAAAGCAGTGTTTTATAATTTAATTACAAGAACAACAATTTAGCGAAACACCCATTAAATAACAACAACAACAACAAAAAAGAATCCTATAAAACTGTTAAAAAGAGAATAAAAAGAAATAAAAGTAAACAATATGCTATAAATATATATTCATAACAATTAAAAACAAAATACCGAAAAAAATCTCTTAAACACAGTTATTTATTACAACAAAAAAGAAAAAACAAGAAAATGTACCATTATGGCAACACTTAAGAATAAATAAAGGAACAAAAACACTCGCAGTTAAACTTTTGTAAATAAAGGGTTCCATACACAAACATAAACACAAACGTTCATAAACATAAACAAAATTAAACAGTTATTTAACTTGTTGATTTTTATTGTTGTTGTTTATGTTTCTCTACATTTTTGTTTTGCTTTGCCTCCACTGTGTTTACTTATGATCTTAAAACATGTGAGTGAGTATGTATATGTATATTTTAAGGAATAAAATCGTTTTGTTTTTTGTTTTTTTTGTTGAGTGTTGTATTTTATGTGTTTAATGTTAAGCAATAACAATTAAATAAATAATAAACAACAAAAAAGGAAAAAAGAGAAAATAAAATGGGAACCTAAAAAAACAGAACAGAACAGAAAAAAAAATAAAACAATAAAAACTAATTGTTATGGCTATCAGACGACCCTTTCAACAAACATATATGTATGTATGTGTGTGTGTACATAAATACATAGTGTACTCGTACTCGGACAGAGAGTGAGCAACTGGGTACAGGAACATTAAAATGTAATTAAACAGTGCCGTTAAGCAATGATTTCCTTTATGGTACTACCGAAACGGTTTTTTGTATTAATAATTTTTTTAATATTTCATTTTGTTTGAGATGTCTGAGCTTGGGTTTGAACCACGGACTCTCTTGTAATAAATGCCTGACATCTGTTGTGGAAAGATTTATCTTCATATCTCTTAATTGTGTACCGCCAACTTAACTTTCCCCAACAGAACAGTAAATTTAACGACACAATAGAAGCCAAATGTTTCTCTCTTATGTTGTACAATGCTGAGCATGTGTTTAATAAATAAAAATTGTATACAATGACCAGTAACGACTTCAAAATGTTTTCTTTCATCGTTCATATTTTCTTGCTTCCAAATGATTGCCTCCTTTTATTGCTCTGCAATTGAATTAATGACCCGTTACCATGTCCATTTATGTAGTGGTAATTTATTTTGTTTTGCTTTCTTTATTTGCATTTTTTTTGCTGGTTAATTGAGTTTTAATGAAAACTGGCAACAATTTTAAACACACAAGCTTTAGCTAGTAATTGTTGTTGTTTTTCTATATTTTGTAAAAAATTACAACATGACTCCTCTATATAACTAAAGAGAACTGTTTGCCGTTATTGCTTAAATGTATGCATACATGGTACATTTATTAAATTGAATAACAATAACAATGATTAAGAAAACAAAAATAAAAACAAACAAAAAATAACACTGAATTGCAGTTTTCATCATGTGAATGCATATACATATATGGTTCTCAATTGGAAATGAATTTTATTTAAATTTATGTCACATTTTGATTTCTTTCTTTAGTGTATCAATCAATTTTTATTAAATTCTTATGTCTTGTGTCGTCACACAAATACTAACGGCAACAATAGTTCTGTTTAAATTTCCCTTTTAATATTTGATTTAATATATCAAATTTCTTTTGTGTGTGGGTGTGTGTGTTGTGTTATTTAATGTTGTTTTTGTTTTGTTTGTGTGCGTAAGAGTTTGGGGGTGCGCAAAATATATCTTTCAGTCTCTACTTAAATATTCATTATGCACTCTAGAGAATCTTACATATTTTGTGTTTCTGTATGTGACTTAATCTCAATTATTTGCAAATGGCTAAAGGCTAGACAATAATAAAAAAAAAACAAAATGTGTAATCATAGGCTTGAATTTAAGTAAACAAACGCACACATTCTTATTCGCATTTACATACTATGGTCGAAACAGAAATGAAGTTGTTGTTAGTATAGTCACATAATGATTATGTTATTACGAATGCCACTATAGAGACGAATGTTTTCCTTTTTAATTCTTTGCAGTTCCCACAATTGCTTCTTTGTGAACTGCTTCTCTCTTTTCTTGTTTTAACTCAAAGCGCTATGCTATAAAGCACATTCAAGGCTACAGGCTGGCCCGAATACAATTTATCAAATATGTACAGTATTGAAAACCTGTTTCATATCTACGGCGTTGTGAATGGTCGCCTGGCTGTTAAGTGAGTTCGACGTAATATGGTTAGGGGTGTAAATCCAAAGACAAAATATGCCATAATTAGTAGTAAGCTAGGTTCACATTGCTGAGGACACCGTAAAATTGACAAATTTGGATTATCGGCGTCACATTCTTTAGCAGAAGCGATATTTTTGGTAGTTCGTACATTAAGATGATATTCTGACCACATCCTTAGTCTCTTCAAATTACCTCATAATCTTGACAATCCATAACCACAAAAATCACTTCGTAATACTGAAGGAATTACCAGTATTCGATTATTCCAGTTTCAACTATTTCTACCCTGTCCTTCGGTTCTTAAATGCTTCATAAGAAATAACGCTTCAGATGAGCGATATTTAACCACTGATAGCTTTGGCAAACTGACAATTTTGAAATCGCTAAATGGAAACCTCAAAATAAGTGAGTGTATCTAGGATTTTTCTTTCTTCACTGTATATGAACACAAGGAACAATTTTAATTTCATGTTAAAGTTTTTAAAATATTATTCTTTTATTTTATGTGCTGTATGCTTCTTAATATTTTTATAAATAAAAATTTAAAAGCATCATATCCCCCTCTTGCTCTTGCTCACCATTCACCATGACTACCCAAATTCTGTGTTTGGGAAGTTTTCAAACCGTAAAGGGAATTAAATTCTTAATGCATGTAGTCTTATTCTAAAATAAACATGACATACATACATAAATAATAAATAAACGCCACACAACAGAAAGAATAGCAGACAATGCAGCCTATAAAAATATTTTCAAATTCCAAACGTATATGTGTGCGTGTATATACGCAAATTCTCAATTTTGTTTTTATGAAAACTTTATAATTTTTTTCTTCTCTTGTATTTGTGTGTGGATAAGTGTGAGTGCGTGTTTGTGTTTAATTTGTGATTTGAAAGTTGAGTTTATTTTCAAATAATTTTCCTCTTATGACAAGGGAGAGAGAGGGAAAGAGAGAAAAAGTAAAACGACGTTCGGATGGACGTGTTCTTATAAACTCATGCAACTTTAATTCAACAAACAATACAAAGAGAGTTAAAATATGACGCAATACAAGTATGTGTGTTTAAAACATGTGTTATATTATGGTGTGTATTAAGTTGGTAACTGTCAACTTAATAGTTGGTGTGAGGATTAAAAATTGAACGTCATTGCATCAAGATTTTAATGGAAGTTGTTTAGTTTTTTTTTTTTAGTTTAGCTTTAAAAAATTATATTTATTAAGGTTTCTTATGTATTTGTGTAAAACACATACATACATATGTATACTGAATGCATAACCTAAAATTGCGGAATTAATTCCACATACAATGATTCACTGTAAGATGCTAATGCCGGAAAATCTGATGGAGCGGGAGCTGCTGTTAAGAAAAAATACCATGCTAGAAAGTGTGAGTAGTAGAACAGCAGCCAGGACACTGATTATCTTACTAACTTACTTAATTTGTCATTACCATCCCTAAGTGAAGATTATAATCCAGCTTCTCACACCCTCCGAATGGTGTATGTTAATATTATCCGTGAGCAGTGGGGCCCGCATTTGAAAGACGTCTTTGAACGACAGATTTTTGAGAAATTTTTTTTTACTGAAGGCACTCTACATAACAATGCTACTAAGAGACAAAGTAATTGATTAAGTAATCAAATGAATTCCTTTAATAAAAGGCTGAATTTATATTCCTTTTATATGTATATCATAAACTGTAAGAATTTCTTTCATTTTTGTATGCGTTAAATGCCTGTTATTATTGTAATTTATAAGGCTGTTTTAGATAAACTAATAAACTATTCAGGTTGTCTTATTTCCAATATTTCTTATATTTTTCATTAATTACACTTTGGCCATAAAATAATTTTCTAAAAAAATATTGTTTTTCAGTGGCTTTTCTTATGCGGAATTTCTGTGAAATAAATCAATAATTATTGGCACATTAAAATGTTATTGACTGTACAATTAATTTTTGTTTATTAGTTGTTGTTTATTTAAGGAATATTTTTGTTTTCAAGATCAAAGAAATAATTTTTATGGCATAATTTATTTAAACAGAGACAACAGACATTAGAATATAAGGAAAATAAATGTAAATAATGCTCACAATGTATTAGAATTAATATTTTGGAAAAAAAGCAATTAAAATTATATTTTTTTCAGAAATATTAAAATTGTTCCTTCAATTGAAAAACGGTTTTTTTTAGCGCCTTTAAAGAGCAACTCTGTTATCTACACTTATCTTTTATTGTAAAGCCACATAAAACAATGTCTTTAATGAGCACACACATTTAAATACACACATAAATGTGCAGTTTCATTTACTCAGCAAAAGCATTATTGTTGTTAATCTCTCTCCAAGAGTCATTATGTGTGGGTGTGTGTGTGTATGTTGACATATGTCTGTGCTAAATTATGACAACAATTAAGATGCTGTTTTTATGCATAAGAATCTAACGATGATGATGACGATGTCATAATGAAAGGAAAGAGTACATTATGTGTCTCTTTTTTTTCGTTTCACTGCATTTTCTTCTTGTTCTTAATTGTAGCCTAGTTTCTTAAAACCCCGTTTTCATTTTTTTTTTCGTTTTGTCTCATTTGTCGTTGTTTTTGTTCTTAATAATTTTAATAAAATTGTAAACGTTGTGCATTTACTGTTATTTTTTCCTTAACATTTTTGTTGCTATTTATGCTTACGTTCGTATATTTGTTTTTATCAATTTCTAGGTTGAGAGTGTATTAATAACAAGTAAAGAGGAAAGTGTTACAAAAAGATTTTCTGTAAAATATTTTTATTGTTTTCCTTTTAAATTGTTGTATGTAAGCCAGCAAGCAAGTATTTACACTCACATGAGTGCAAAAAATAAAGCACAGTATTGACTGGCATTGTTTCTCTTTTTTTTTAATACCACTGACCTCATTGAAGGATTTTTATGTAATTTTTAATGTTTCTCTATGCAAAATATTTCTATCTCTCTCTCTGTGCCATTACTCCTACGTCCATAAACATTTCACATGATGACTTTAATGGCCACAATTTATCGCTCTCTCTCTCTTTGTTTGAATAACAAAAATTATGTATGAGGTTTTTACGCACACATACATACATATGTATGTACATAAATTAATGATTGTAAGGTAAGAGATCTCTTGTTTATAAATAGTAGTCTACATTTCAGGTAAAGCATTAGTTATGAGTATGAGTAATAAATAATTCGCTTGTCTTTATTTATTACTCATACGCACCATTATAATACCGTTTTCAATGTCATTTGAACGCCTGAATGCTTGCAGTAAATAGCGGATGATTAGAACAAACATTGTAAACAGTTTTTTTTTAATAAAAAATTTCTTCACTTCCTCTTAAAATAAATTCGAAATTTAGATTTCGGTACAACAATACTGCCAATTTAAAATCATTAATTATAATTAAATTTTATATTGGCCAAGAAAAGAACAAAATTATTTGGCTTAAAAGTTTACTTAAAGGCCAATTAATCACTCATAGAAAACAAATTGAAAAAAGTCGTCACTTAATTTGTTTAAATTAGGCAGACACCATAGCTGGTACGTAAATTAATTAATTTTTATACTCATTTTATAACGGTTGTGTTCCTTCCAATACATACATACATACATTTGTACGTTTATACAAATTACAAAGGCTGAAGGCATTAATTAACTGGTGAGTATACAATTAAAAATTGGGATTAAAGAAGAAAAAAAAGTATATTATGGGTAAAAGAAAATAATATCCGCCATTTTTAAAAGCTGTCATTGGCAAGTTTTCTAGCATTAGGAAGTGATTATAATCATATTAATAGACCTACTTTAGACAGAATTGACAAAATTGTAGAAAATTAAAATAGCCGGGAGCCGTCACAAATGTGACCTCTTTTGCGTACAGACTGCTGAGAATATAGCTTCCGTTAGAAACAGTGTGGTACATAATCGAAATTTGTTGATTTTACACTTTGCTTAATAATATATCTTACGGCTCATTATGACATATTTTGCATTTGAATTTGTTCCTCTAACCACATAAAGTCCAACATAAAGTAACAGATGAAGCCGATTTACACGCCGTATATATCCTAATTAGTGTTTGGGCAACAGACTTCCAAAGCTGATTTTCGGATATGGTGCTTGAAGAACCCATAAGTGGAAAAGCTTTTGCATCCGGAAAAAATGACAGTTTGGTACTCATTATGGTCTGAAGCTGTCATTAAGCCCTGTTTTTCGAACATGTCACTGGAATAAGCTTTATCGTATATCCAAAATGCTATGATCATATGAGCCGTTTATTTTGAAAGTGACTTAAGTCCATTTATCTTTAATGTGAAATACTTAAGGTTTTGCGTTTTTACAAAATTAAAAATATACGTAAGATATATGGTTGACTTGCAATGTTAAATCGCATTTAAGGGATTTAATTTTATACATCCTACTAAAAAGTTGCTATTATTAAGTGTATAATATGACATTTCTTGCCTTAAAAGGACTTAGGTCACTTTCAAAATAAAAATTTGTTTTGTTACAAAAAGTGAAAGAGCTTAAGTCCGTTACATATAGGTTAAAAAATAGGAAAAAAACATTTAAATTATATTTTTAGATAATAGAAATAAATTTAGTAACAAGTTATTCGTTAACATTCTCAGTATGCAGGAGTGATTTGAAGTAGTTATGGTGTTCCGGAGGTATATACCGCAATAAGACCATCATGTGCAATTATCGCAAGTCAATTGTGCAGAAACTCTTATGTGCAACAGCAGACATAAATTCGTAAAATCATTGAATATAAGAACAACAATATGGACAGCAGCTGTTTCTTGGGATGCAGTATCCACACAGGTTTTGCTTAATGTTTGGTCTAATTTACTAGCTTTTGAAAATGAACTAAGTGACCGTCCAGAAATACAATCAGACATAGAAGTACCCGCTAATTGTTCCATTCATGATTTAATGAGTGGATGGAGAGCGATGCTGATGTCATGCCGTTTGTTATTTGATCTGGCATTGACAGCATTGACATGGTCAATCAAGCTCAGGAAAGTGATCATAGCTCAAATTCTGAAGATGAAGATACTGAAATTGGAACTCCAACTTTATTACAGGCAATAGAGGCCTGTAATGTTTTGTTAAAGTTCGCAGAAAATTCTCCAGCTATATCGGAAACAGATAGAATTCAGATGCATCGTATTCAAAACCATTTATTTAAAGAACAATTTAAAACAACGAATTAAAAAAATATAATCTTGTATGTTTTAATACAACCTCTATTAACCGTGTATTTCGATTATCCGTGCTAAGCCCGGTCCCGAGCTAGCCGGATAATCGAGGTTCAACTGTATTACCTTTTCTACATTAAATTAAATTACCTTCATCACTGCTTTCAACATTTTGGGCCGCACTTTTTGACATCGTCAACAAAACGTAGACTTAGGTCACTTTCAAAATTAGGATTTTCAGTATTTATATTATTTTGAAAATGTACGTGATATAAAATGTCCAAATGTACTAAGTATATTTCAATACCGATTTATTTTTTTTACAGTTCAGCATAAATTATAAATGTCACAAGTGCCAACTTGATACAAGATGAAAATGGACTTAAGCCACTTTCAAAATAAACGGCTCATATGATAACCGACTTTTTTAGGCCTACAATTGAAGATGATGTACTGGACAATATGTGGTTTTACCCAGACGGACGGTGTCAGGAGTCAGCCAACATCACCAATTTTACATACATACATAAATAATTTGTTATTACAACCCTTCAGTCAGGATTCTAGCCTAGCTTCTCACACCACTCATGTTGTGTGTGTTAATTTTATACATAAGTTGTGGGACCTACATGTCCGAACGACAGATTGTTGAGATATTTTTCATGGCAATTTTATTTTAACGCTCAGAGTTTTTGCCAAAAATCTGCTGAGAGGAAGTCGCTGAAGAAATATTTTTTCATGTTTTCGTTTAGTTGGAGATGTCTGACCTGGAGTTTGAACCGAGTCCTCAGGTCTCTTAAGCCAACACACTACCTACTAGACCACGGCGACATCCACAACATCACCAATTTTGCCTTTATTATTTGAGAAATTTCCAGCAATAGTTTTTTTAACGCCTTGATGGCATGAATTGGCCACCAAGATCATAAGATTGGACAACGTTTGACTTTTTTGTGAAGGCGGATAGTGCTACAACATTGGAGTATTTGTAAACCAATGTTCGTCAAGTTATCGCATAAATACCGCCTCTAATATGCAAAAAGAAAACAAAGTAACAAAAAACAAATACATATTTAACACTGCTTAGGTGATACATTTTCACGCACTGTACATTTCTCTTTACAATTAATCAAAACGCAATGGAACAAAACTTTTTTTCTCATTACAAATGATAATTCCACACCCTGTATTAAGCAAATATTTGTTTTGTCACGCCTATATACATTTTAATTTAAAGAATATCCGTTAACATTATCCCTCTTTATAAAAAAAAAACTGTCAAATTTCTGTTTTATTTTAGGGAAAAATTACAACAGAAAAATCAGCAATAATAACAAGAACAGAATATCTATCATAAGAAGTGGGTAAGCCAACACACCATTAACAAAAAACAAAAAAGGTTTCTCTTTATAACTGTTTTCTGTTCACTCTCTTTTACTTGACCACAAAGTTTAGCAAACAATTTGTTTTTGTTACAATTGAATGCTCTAAACAAACAAAAACAAAAAGAAAACAAACAAAAAAAAAAACAAAATGAGAAAAGAATTTAAGATAAACAGAATTCCGTTACTCCCTTTAACGTTTTATGAGCTGTAATAAATGAAACAGTAGAGGCTAAAAAATAAAACAAAAAGACAACAATTTTGTTTAGAATGCAAATAAATAGAATTGATCACAGCCTTCTCCGAAGTAAACTATAAAAGAAAGCTAAGCTAAGCTTATGTTGTTCTTTTGATTGTGTTAGAAGGTATTGATAAATTTATATAGGAATAGCTTAATCTCTTTTACATTAACACCAACACTGTAATTCTCTCTATACTATGCCCATAGGAGAGAGCGGGAGAATGAGAACAACGAGTGAGAAAACAAAGTGTGAGTATAAACACAAGCTATAATAAATTCTCATTGCCTGGGGTTATTTGAAAATCTTCTATTTCTTTAATTAAATTGCCCAAAAAAAAGAAAAAAAGAGCAGAGAATAGAAGAGAGAAAAAAGGAACAATTCATATACGATATAAAATCCCTTTTTTTTTTTGAAAGCTGAGAAAAACCATTAAACTGTTAAACTAAAACAACAAATACAATCAAAACTAATACAATATAAAAACCAAAAGTGTAAATAAACATTTTTAAATACAAACTTACACACACAATCACAAGTACGTAGAAGCGAGAGAGCAGGGAGTATAAACAGTTACAAAAGAGAAGAAACAATTCAAATTGAAATCTATATAACGGAACATAAAGTGTTAAACTGTTACCATTGCCACAGGCAGGATATGTATGCTAAACACGCACTCAGCATGTGTGCCATGTTAAGATCAGCAAAAAAAGGCGGGGTAATTGAAGTAAATAAGCAAACATAACCTTAAAAAATATGTTAAAATATGCTAGTGTAACTGTCTTTAAATGCATGGCGATGAATTTTAAATGAATTTTCTTTTTATTTTTCCGTTTGTTAATGTTGATGAAATTCATTCATTTGTGGTTTTATGTTCTTGAGGTTTTTCTACTAAATAAACACAAAACTTCAAATGCTATGCAATTAACAGCTACGAAAACTTTATAAAATTTCAAATTAATTTAATACACTAACACAAGTTAAAGAGAAATTAAAGCCATGAAATGAACAATAAACAGCCACTAGGAGTACTAAAACGAAATCCAATACAACAGGAAGGCGTATATCCAGTGTTCTAATTATAAATTTTAATTAATTCTAAAGGAAATTCTAATTTAAAAGCCATTTTCCTTACTTGAAAGTAAAACCTTTTTTCTAAAGAAATTGCTTTTCACTACATATTTATATTTCTGAGTGGGTAGTGAGTGCTAGTGTCGTCGTCTTTTGTATGTGATGTCAGTCTCTTTATTAAATCTCTAATACAAGTACATATTGTTGGATGATGCATGAAATTATTTCATTTTTCCCTTCTTGTTGATGTTATTGTTTTTGTTTAACAATTTGCAATTTTTATCCATATTGTTAGTAAAAATCAAACAAACAAACGAATGAAAAAGTTTTCCATGCTAAAAATTACCAAGTTTCTTAAGCACGTTTCTTTTTTTTTTTTTTTTTTTGTTCATATTCAAACGGAAACTTTTAATTTTTTAAATGATTTATTGTTAACAACTCAAAAAGTTAAGTAAAGAATTAGAAAATCTTAAGCAGAAGGACATGAATTAAAAGCCAAAGTTTAAATAAAATTTAAAATTTTTATCAATTTTAATAGAAATTCAAATAAATTTGTGGCAAATAGTTTATAACAAAGCAATTAAGTTGCATAAAAACATATCCTTTATTTTCTGTTTATACATATATTTGATTGCTATCAGTTTCATTAATAATTTTTTTTTTAAGTTTAGCAAATGGTTGATCTATTGTACCACGTTCTAGGATAATAGGGTTGCCATATGTCGTTGCCTAGAATGTAGTTTGAATGTAGTGTTAAGGAAATTTTGCCGCTACAATCCCACTTTATCCAGTGAGGTTACTGTGCCTGATTTTCCTATGATATTTTATATAACAATATTACATATTGTTGATGTTATTCTGTATCGGAGTGCAAAGGCTCAGATTAACTTCTGATGGATTATTTTGTGGGTGAATGATACCTCTTAATTTTATAAATTTAAATCTCATTGTTGTTCTTCTGGCAAAAACTCTTGCAAAAAGCCTAAGGGCCATTATTACAACTTGTCGTTAAACTTGGGGTTAGTTAAAGGTACCTTTAGCTAAAGGGAACTGGAAAGTTATCTTTAACTTATTTTCGTTATTACAACTACAGATAAAATTTTTCAAAAATATGGCAGTGCCGGAGCAATATTGCTCAATTATACAAGTTTTTTTAACGCAGTGGCAACCGCGGACCTTGTTTTTTGTTAAATGTTAAAAGTAGGATGATCCTCCCTGTAGCTTAACGACCACTTCTATCTTATTTGGTACTCATAATAACAAAAAACAATTTATCTGCCCGTTAAAATCCTCCCTTTAGTTAACGGCAAGTTGTAATAATGGTAAAATCACCATGAAAAATTTCTCAAAAATCTGTCGTGTTCAGAGTCGACTTTAAACCGTAGGTTTCGCCTCTCATGCATAAAATTAAGACACAAAGCATAGGTGGTGTGAGTAGCTAGATGGTAATTGTGTCTAAAAGGGTTCTAATGACCAATTAACTTAGTAAGTAAGTACACTGCTTTTCAATAAAATATATTCACCATGACGAACATCTTGCAATTAATTAAAGAAGTGTCACGCTTCAAATTTTTGAAATGTATCGGAATTATATTCATAAGAGGCCAGTAAACAAAGTGCAGTTACTTTTTTACATATTCTCCTTTGCATAACAGATGTCTAGTAAACCTTTCGGAGAGCAGGTGAATCTATTTTTTTGAACAGCAGTGTATGTCATTTAAAATGCCACGGACAGGATCTAAGCACTGCATTGAAGAGTTTCAGTGTTTTATTTAATTTTACTTTTGACATTGAAAAACGTATTCAACATTTAATACGAGATTTTAAGATTTTAAAATTCTATTACGTTTTCAATTTAAAAAAAAAAAAGCAAAAAACTGAAAATGTTTTTTAACACAAATCCCCCTTAAAGAAAATAAATCACCTAAAAATGTCAAATTGATCCTTAATAACCCCTGCTGCTGTTGTGATGCAAAAAAGAAAAAACAACAAACAGATAAAAGCCCTTAAAGGCTTTTTAGTAAGAAAATTCAATTTTAAAACTCTTCAAAATTTGGGGGAAAAACAACAAAAAACACACACGAAAATCCAAAAAAAAAATCCGAAAATTGTGGTACAATTTAAGAAAAGCCATCTCAATTCGAAAGGCAAGTACAGTATCTGTGCAGGTGTATGCGTATGCGTGTGTGCATGGATAGGTGTTCTTGTTACAATATGTTTGAGTTTAACAAATACAATAATTAAATACACTTTTAGTAACTTTTGCTTAAATTAAGTCTTGAACAAGCCTTCAATAGGTTGTTTTGTTAGAAAAAAGAAAACTTTTTTAAGGTCTACAATTTTCTTATTCCAAAGGTTTTGAGGGCAAAATACAACACACAAAAGTTTTTGTGAATGAAACCGAAAAAACCAAACAAAAAAAAAAAAGAGAATCAGAAAGAGAGAGAGAGAGACAGAAAGAAGGAACGGGAGTTGAAGTTGAAAGTAGAAATTGCGCCTTAACTTACATTCAATTTATCGTTTGCATTATTGCCAGCATTCAAGGGTATGGGTGGAGTTGGTGTTGAAGATTTTTCTTGATTTTCCATCTTTATTTTTTTTTTTTTTTCTTTTAATTTATAAACTTTTTTAAATATTTATTTATTTTTTTTATCACAAAATTAATATCCTTTTTCAAAAAACGTTCTTTTTTATTTTTAATTTTTTAGTTAATTCTTAGTTTTTAATGTTCTCCGTTTGGTTTTTAGTAGTAACAACGGTTATAACACTTTGAAGTCCACCGAGTAACTGATAGCATTAGTAGGTTATAAGCCTTCCTTAACATAAAAAGAAACACACACACTCAAACACAAACGTACACACACAACAACAACAACAACAAACCATTCAACTATCACTTTTTGTATGCATAGAAAGAAAACAACAACAATACAATCATAAACATATAAAAACAAACCCCGTTACTGGGAAAAAGTGCAAAAAACCAACAAAGAGCACAATAATGGTCATACAAAACTACCCAATAAACATTTGCATTAGAAAAAAGGTCAGCATTCGGCAACCAATAGTTTCGATTCGATTACAACAACAAATAAAAAGAAATAATAAACAAATTTACAAATGTACAAATTCGAATTCTCTAACAAAATTATTAATTCGATAATGAAGGGTTGCAAGGGACCAACACTGGTCTCTGGGTGAACTTGATGTGCCATCCTTTCAACCTGACCTAACCTAAACTATTATTTTGATTGTTGCCTTATTTAACTAAATTACTGTAACCTGTTTCGTGTACAGTGGTTTATTGGGTTATTAAGTGAACTGTACTTAAATGAAAACAATACAAATGTAATAACACAATACAAGATACAGTCAAAACATTAACTTTTACACACTGTATGTTTTGTTTCCGTTATTCTTAGTTTTGGGGCGAAATAAACAGAGAACATTATACTCTGAAAGCAACAAAAAAGAAATAAAAGAAAAAGCTTTTCTCAACACATTGAGAAACAAAATGTGTGTTGGAAACGATACAGGATTGTCGTTCTAAAGAATAAACGTTTTAAAATAGGGACATCAATAGTGATTTTTTGGGAGGTTTTAAAATAAATATGTAAATGAAAAGTTAGAAATCATGTGAAGACAACATAACCTCGAAAGCGATTATAAATCTCAAGTGACTCAATTAATCTTTACACAGACGACTAGATAAGATAAGAACCTTTTTTCAAATCCTAATAGGTGAGGTTAGGTTAGAGGACGTGTACTCGTCAACTGTGACAAGTACAGTACCCGGTGGTCGAATTGACCCAGTGTACAACGTCCTAGCTTCTTACACCACTCGTGTTGTGTGCGTTAATTTCATACATGAGTGGCGGAACCTACAGTTTAAAGTCGACTCCGAACGACAGATTTTTTGAGAAGCTTTTCATGGCAATTTTTACTCTCAAAGTTTTGTGCCAGAAATCTGCTGAGAGGAAGTCGCCGAAGGAATATTTTCATATTTTCGTTTTGATGTCTGACCTGGGATTCGAACTCGGGCCTTTCGTCTAATAAGCCAACACACTACCTACTAGACCACGGCGACTTCACTCCTAATAATAAAACGTATAATTTGCTCCGTTAATGCTTTACGGGACACCGTTCTGGTGGTTAACAGTTTAGTGGCAATGTAAATGCACCTAGGCATATGAGCCAGAACGAGTATCATTTAATCTAGTAGATGCTGTGTTAGCTTATTAGACGAAAATCCTTGATTCATCCCCACCTCTAGCATTCCGAACAAAACAAAATATGAAGAAAGTATTCCTTTCGGCGACTTTCTTTCAACAGTCTTCCGGCTAAAACCCGAATAATAAAATAAAATTGCCATGAAAAGTTTCTCAAATCTGTCCTTCGGTAAGAAGCTAGTTTGTAATTCTGTCTTAAGGGTAATACTGACCAAAACTTATGTAAGTGAGGCTATCAGATTACAAAACTCGTATTCAATACATTGGCAACTTTGTTTACATAATTTTTCTTTTTGCTCTCTTTTAAAGCTTTCAGTCTTTACCCCTTAAAGCTTAGTTCTTCTATTGCTCAATTAAAACAAAAAAAAAAGAACAGTAATGCTGCTCTCAATGATTTTTTTTTGGTTTTTTTGCTTTAGACCCATTTGTTTTGTATTTTTTCTTTTATTTTTACAACGTATATTATCATCACCTACTTGTGCTATTATTTAATGCACATTCCTATACAATGTTATTAACAACTGCTACAAATCACCCGCTACGGACCACCCGCGTTCAACATTTATGGCAAAAAACAAACAAATCCCTTAAAGCCTTAAAAATATACACAAACACACATACACACTGGTGTGCACACAACAAATCTCATAAATTCATTTAACATTAGCAATGCTTATCAAATATTAAGAGAAAGTATTGAGAAGAGAGCCGAATAATTTTATTATTATGATAATGGGTTAGAGGGGGCAAGTATGGAGCAGAGGTTAGATATACATATTATGAAAGCCAGTGCCCTAGGTCAGAGTTAAACTAGTACGTACACATACATAAATAAATACATCTATTCACTTGCTTCACAATTATGTTGAGAGAGAATGTAAATAAATGAGAACATTGCGAAGAGAGTGTGTGTGAGTAAGTGTATGTGAATTGTTGTATTTTAAAGTAAAACGCAATAAAACAACACAAATTAATAATGAATGATTTCACGTAGTAACAATACATACATACATACATATGTATGCGTGAACACACATACATGCAGTTCACTTATTATTTGTCTTTTAAAAAATTACTCTCTTTTACAATGAAGTTGTTGTAGTTTATTAGCTGTAAAAAGGGAACATTTTTTGTTTGCAAACACCCGTTCAACAGTAAATGTCAGTGTATGTGAAGGAGAATAATGAAACAACTAAAGCAGGGTTGGAAATATTAACACATAAGTATTGTTCTCCTTCGAATAGTACAATCTGATACATTGTAAGTCAATTTTTTAATTTTTTTAATTATGTGATCTTTCAAGTTCATGTTCCCTTTTCAATAAAGTTTTATTTTATTCCTTTTGGTGAAGTTTTGTACGTCAAAAAAAAAATTAAAAAGTTCATGATATTATGTAACAATAGTAAGACCTATGGGTGTACTCTGTGCCTATGGGCTATACCTTTTCATTAGAGTAGATCTTATTAAAATCATTCGAAAATAATTAAAGCCTTGAAAGATTATCTCTATTTGGCAATGATGTCCTTATAACTGAAATTATATTTGAAGCGCTTTACAATGTGTTTCAGATCTGCATGTTGCTAGAACTTTTAGGAATGACACCTTTAGCAATTAGAACTGTTTTAGTATTTAGGAGGCGCAGTCACAATTATTTAGTAATTAAGAATCGATCTGTAGTATAACATTTACCATTCAGAAGTCGTAGAACCATTCGGGCATGAACAGTTCTTTTTTAATTCGAAAATTTGCATTTTAAATAGATAATAGTATTTAAAACACCCTGTATTTATTTTATTTTTTATTGATCAGAATTACGCAGTTCCGTTTCTGTTAGGAACCAAAGCAAAAATCTCTCATACAAGCACAAAATCTTATAATTACCGATTTGAAAAGAAGGCCGGTGTTTAAAACACCCTGTACATATTACTTGTGTATTTCAATAGTAATAACGCTGTCCCATTTCTGTTGGCAACTGATGTAAGAGTATGAATGAGATTTTCATTTTCTATGCGTTCAGAGGTAATGTGAGAACAGTAAATGAGTTCTGTGCACTTATGTATGTGTGTGTGTGGTGTTTACCACAATAATTATGTGCTTGTCGTATTATACTTGACATATCCCCAGAGTATTGTTTTACATTGTTTTTATTTAAAATAGTGCTACACACGGATATATACATGCACATGTATAGCTTACTTATGCTTGCAAACAAGTCTAAAAAATGTCTTTACAAAACTCTCTGCAATTTAAATGAGAGAGAGAGAGAGAGAGAGTAAGAGGGAAAGTAGAGGAATAATAAGGTAATTGTACCTGCATTTAATTTCCTAGTATTAACGGTATTTTTTTTGCTGTCATTGTTCTCCTGATTTAGCTTTTGTCTTGATTAACCATTGCATGCACACTAACACATACGGACCCACACTCATATTATTTCCAATGCTTTTCTGCATGGGAATCAAGAGTAACGCCAGAATGTAAACGTTTTTTTTAATGTTTCTGTAAGAATGTTAGGAACAGTTGGGTATTTGGTATAGTGACTGTACAGTAAAGGCGTATATAATGATTTTTTACAACTTTTACATAGAAAGCAGTGTTTTTGTAATAAAAAAAATTATTTTTTAATGGAATCTGAATTAAAATAAGTTTTATTTTAATTTTAAAAAAGAAGTTGTATTGAAAATATTGTGAGTCTTTCACCAAGTGGGAAATGAGTTTCTTTGTGGCAATGTTTTGTTCAGTTCCTATACGAAAACATAACATAGGACACCACGTTTGCTCCTACTGTGATGCTTTAGGCAGTATAAAGATTCAAAACATAGTATTTTACGAATTGTGAAGCGTTGCTTGGATGAACAAAATATAACTGTTTTAAGATAGCTAGCTTAGTTGCCTAACCTCAAACCCATTGAGAACTTGTAGAATGAAGTTGAGTACAGTTTGAAAGAGGAAAAATAGCGAAACCCACTTAACTTTGTAGGAATTTAATTGTCAATTAAGCAAGCATAATTCGCAGTAATCTAGTAGGTACTTTGTTAACATTTCTAAAAATTAAATACGAAAAAAATATTTTTTCCGGCAACTTCCTCTAAGCAGATCTTCCAGGACACCGAACGGAACAAGTAGGTTTCAGAGCAAATTTATCCTGTATAGACTACCTTAATAGCACTTAATACACATTATAATTAAAATAAATAATTTTCTTCGGCAATGAATGTTTCAATTATATGACCACCACTGTATGTGAATGATTTTTAATTTGGTGATGTTTAAACACACTGTAAATTAAACGTAAATCGGAATGAAATGACCCAAAAAGAGACAGAGAAATTTTAAAGATTTGATGAATGAAAAATAAAAATGAAGTACAAAATGTTTCCTTCTCTTTCGCTTTGCGTTTAAATGTTAAATTCTTACACGTCGTTCTTAGATTTTTATAACATTTACCAGAGGGGAGCTCTTAATAATTTAAACAATAATTATTTTTAATATTTTTCTCACTTCTTTTATTTAGTAAATATCAAGGACATTGATTGAGAGACACAAAGTGTCAAATGTATAAAGAAATTTAGGGAGAAGATATTAAATAAAACAGAAAGAAATTAGAGAAACATGAGATCAAATTAAATAAAGTAATGCATGAAGCAATTAAGAGGAATAATAACAGCTGAAGGGATTTGTGTAGAAAAGAGAGAACGTAGAGGTGTGAAAAAAGCATGCAAATTTTATTTGTTGTAAAATATTGTGTTCAAATTATTTAAAATTCTTTTTTAAGCAACAAACAAACATTTCCATTTTTTTTATTTAAAAATTTCAAATTTTTCTTTCCATTTTTAGTTTCCAAAACAAAAAGATTAAAAAAAATTCTTGAAATATTTTCTATCTTTTTTGCAATCTGTTTAAATGCCTCTAAACGACCGTGCTGTCAATCATTTCGGACACATTTTGAACAGTGTACACCAACAGACAACAACTGTTACGACCCATTAGCCAACATAAGCCTCACACACACACACACACACACGCAATGGTGTATGGAAATACCAGTTTAGGGGAAAGTTTAATAGATGGGATAAACATTTAAAATTTCGCAACAAATCGATATTATTGCTTCAAATGTTTTAAAAACATTTTACATGAGAACAACAAAAAATCCTCCAACAAACAACAACTGGTCAAGTAGTTTTTTTCTATTTCAACATGTCTGTTATGGTATTCTCGCCGTTTCCTGATTTGCATAGGATTCCGCTTGGAAGATTATGGTACCCTTGCTTCTATTCTATCCTCTCTTTTCTGGGCATGAACAGATGGCAACTCTGGCATGCTAGAACCTGCTAATCAATTATACTTTGGTGACTTACAACTTAATAATTCATTCCTTTAAGTCTGTGTATGTCTTTGCAATTTTTCTTATTGATTTTCTATTCATTTAAATGTCTATGCAAATGAAGGAACAAACATTCATACAAACAAGCAAACAAATTCAAACAAATTCTTCTCACCAATTGCTCTCTTCTATTCTCCACACCGATTAGTTTTTGTTCGTTTTGCTCATTTTGCAATTGAAATTGAACAGTTTTTGACACTTCACAGCACTCACTCACCATGGGTGTGTTTGGTGCGATTCGGTTGGGATTCTGATTTCGTTTTATGATGTTAAATGTCATTCACACGTAATGAACATTTATTTACTTGAAAACCTAATTAAACAGCCGGTGTTAGGTAAATAGTTATGAAAAGTTTTCCAAATATGTAATCGCAAACATATAAATCCAAATGCTAGTAAATAATACCTTAACCTTGTTAAATTGTTATTGATGTTACAGTAAGAAAGACATTAGTTATTCAAGGCTGTTAAGTATTTATTGAAATTGTGTTCCAAAAAATCGTTTTTTTATGATTGTTTTGGTTGTAGAAACTCAGGCTGTTTATATTATCTTAGTGGAATAGGTTGAGGAAAAGTAAAAATTCTTTAAATTTATTGCGTTTAAGGCGGAAAATGTGTGTTTATAAATGCAAAACAAACAAAAAAAAAAAAAAGAGAACAGAGCAATACCAACCATATTAATGGAAATTTAAGCCATAAGTTTACAATTGCTGAAGGCCGTATACATATACTTATGAGTTCCACCATACACTGTTGTTTTTTTATTATTTTCTTTGGAATGATAATGGCTGCAGTATTAAAGATTTTGCAAAAATCTTGATACGATCTCGTTAAGTTTAACCGAGTAGACAGACATCAAGAATGAATTGCGCTGTAAACACATCAGCAAGCAAGGTTTTATGGAGCAAATCTTAGATTCAGAAATGAGGCCTACTTCTTGGAGCTTATAAAGGAAGGGATACTGTTCTGTAAGTCGAATATAATGGAATGAAAAACTCCTCACTTGCTCTTGTAATACAGTGATAAGAAGGTCTCGGACTTAGGATGACCTATTCATTCTACGCAAACCGGCGTATGCCAGGTACGGTAGGAATTCCTTGGCAAAACAACTAACATTAACTTGATAATCTTACAGAGATAGGAAGCAATTATACAAAAATGTTCCTGCATTATTATTACTGGTGTACTGAACTTAATCTAAAATAACTTTTGTTTGGCACTGTAGACATTGAATTTACCATTAAAAAACGTCTACGACTTAACAAAACAAAATAAAACAAAACAAACCATTGGAAAGAACTAAATAAACAGATATCGATAAACAATTGAAATAAAAAAAAATTCCTTTAAATGAAATGAAACGAAAAGAATGCCAAAACAAAGCGACTTAAGTATTCATCAGTCGCATTAACAAAACAAAAAAATACTAAAAAATCTCATACACACACACAGGCCACCTACAGGCCCTATTGCTGGGTTAAAAAATAACACTGGGCTAGGCAATACAAAAATCAAAGCAAACTAACAACAAAGCAATAATAAAACAACAAAAAAAAAATCAAAATGTAAACATAATCACGCACACACAGAAATGTTAAATCCTGAGAGAGTAAAGTATTATCATTAAGAGAATTATGTAGAAAATACACACACAGCATGTACAACACTATTGCCATATTAGAGATTTTTGTTGCGACATCAAGTACTTTATTTATAATGGCGTGTAAAATTTGTTCATTCTCGTTCCAAGAATGGTTTAGCGTTCTGCAACCCAATAGAAATTCAATTCGATACAAAAACTTTTATTGGATCGTTGCAGTCGTCACGATCCATTAGCTATTTTAGATAGAGCTCTCCAATCGCTATTAGGGCCGCTTTAGAAGGAGCTAAATCGGTTCTATGTTGAGGATGGAAAAAATATCGTGACAAGTGTAAAAATTGGCGAAATCAACGAAATTCGCTTTTGCTATTCCAGTTTAAAAGTGCTTTAAGCAATTTGTTATTCCATTGCAAATTTAGGTTAGTAACGTCTCAAGTACTTACATAATCAAAATGGTAATGAAGAATAAAATATTCACCATCTCCACATTTTGCAATCAGCAATTGTATGAAAATTCTATTCTTATTTTTTGAACTTTCATTTAAGGAATGGGGAAACATGGCATTTAAATTTTATAACCTAGGCATAGTTCGCCTTCAAATCTTATTCCACGTTTTGAAAACGTGACTAAATTTTGTTCAGTTGTCACAGAATGTTATTTTTTCGTATGGAATTAAAACTGTATGCTTTTTAAATTTTTTTTCAATTACATACATACATTGTAATTTATGTAAATATAAACATTTATTTATGAAAAACTCAAAATCTTTTAGTATAATCATATGTTTTTAAAGAATTTTAACTATTTCCGCGGTACTCTCAAGCTTAATTTGCTTCATTTAAAATTTAGAACAATTCTAGTAGGTTTTGTGTTTACTTTCAAAGGAAATTGTTGGCAACAATGCCTTCACATATATGTATGTGTAAATTAGGAGAGAATATTTACTCATATTTTGTTGTTCTTTCTACAAGGCAACACATTTCTTTTGTTTACATTTGATAACAGCATTAAAACTGACCATTTTAACCTCTACAAAAATGCCTTCTTCATAGGCATACTGTTAATGTCTAAATTCTGCCCCTCTCTCTCTCATTCTTTCTATATTTTAATGATAAATTGTTGGCGTTTACGGTAATAGTGATGCTAATGATGATAATGATGATAATGACGATAACGATGATAATGATGATGCTGTTGTGACCTTTAAACGTCTTGTAATTTAGAAATTAATTTTAAGCCATTTATTCTAAATGAGTTCACTTTCACAATGGTAATTTCATTTGATATTATGAGCCTTTGAGAAGAGCACTATTATTATGATTATTATTACGACTACAGTCGAATAGAAACAATAATAATATCGATAATTTATAGTGTTTATTTCAATAATAAACAACGATAAAACGCAAAAATAAATAAACATTGTGTTTAATTAAGTGCAATGTGTTAAATTTATTGTAAAAATTTTAATTGTTTATTAAATAAACAAATAAAATTGCATACAAAGACGCTATTCAAAAATTATAAATTTAAACTTAATATTGAATGAAATTGTAAAGAGAAACTGTGTTTAACAATTACAGAATTGGGAAAAATCAAATGCACTGCTGCAGTTAATTAGCGTTTAACTATAATTAATTTACCATTTACCTTTGCAAAGGTGGTTTTGTTGTAAACTATTCTCTTAAATAATATTTTTCCTAATTTTTATTCTTAAAACGTTTATTGATTTCCAAAAAATAAATTTTTCCACAATGCTTCTTCTTTGACACAATTTTTATATGGAAAATGTATCGATAACTTAAATTTTCTGAAGAAAACTTAAATTTTCCATTGAACTTGAAATTTCTATAGAAAATGCTTTGAATATATGAATTTTCTTTTGAATAGATTTCGATAACTTCAATTTTATATGTATAACGTTTCGATAGCATGATTTTTTTTATAGAAAATAGTTGGATGGCTTGAATTTATTTGATAATATTTTGATTGCTTTAATTTCTTTCAGTTTTCCATAGAAAATATTTCGAAAACTTTATATTTCTATAGAAAATGTTTAATTATTTACAATTTTCTTTCAAAAATATTAGAATAATTTAAATTTTCCACAGAGAATTTAAATGTTCCTTTGAAAATATATCGATAACTTTAAATTTCTATGGAAAATTTTTTCGTTAATCCAAGTTTCTTTTTAAAAGGTTTCTATAACTTTAACTTTCTATTAATAACGTTCCGATAACATGCCTCTTTATGGAAACTTGTTAAATACTTTGAATTTTTTATGAATAATATTTCGAAAACTTCATTATCCTAAATAATTCGGTACCTAATTTTCTTATAGAAAAAGTTTTGTTGTCTTGAATTTTTCTTACAAAAAGTTTGTATAACTAAAACTTTTAATATCAGTAATTGTCAATTCAATATCAGTAATAAATAACAGAAAAATGCAACAAATTTGTCTGCTTTTCTATAGAAAATGTTTTATAAAAATTGTTGAATTCAGTAGAAAATTTGTAGAAAGTTATCGAATGTTCTGGAGTTTCTTTTGCTCTTCCTAAAATAGAAAACTTGTCAGTATTGCCCTCGCCATATAGGAAAACTTTGTGTGTAACAATAATATAAAAAGTAGAAAGTTTTGTTATCGAAACAATGCCTAAAAGATTTGTTATCGAATTTTGTTAACACAACAATATATATAAAAATAATGTAATACTTTTCTATAAGAATAGTCGTAGAAAGTTTTTTTATCGAAAAATTTTAAGAAACTTTTGTTATTGAAAATGTTATATTATTATAAATATTTATCGAATTTTATTTTATTTATCGATTTTTTATTAATTTCGATAATTTTAATTGAAATTTATTTAATACTCCCCAGCTCTGATAAGTGTGCTTTATTAAAATTTTGATGTTTTTTGTTTGTTTCTTTTTTATGTACAATAATCACCCAAAAGAAATGTTTTTTTCTTACTCTCGCTTTCTATAGCACATATACACACGCTAAATGCAGTGAGTGACTTCAATTAAAGCAGAGAGAATAATTATTAATTGAAAGCATACAGACGACATTAACAACAACAATGTATGAGACTATTAAACTGCAAAGGCTTACAGAGAATATTAACAATCGAAAAAAAAAAAATAAAAACAACAACGCAAATTGTAATTGCAAAAGCAAATGCAATCAAAATAACAACAATAACAAAATTAATGGTGTTGTCATTATGCTCTCTCTGTACAAATATGCTAACGGATGATTAAGAATAAGAAAATTTAAAGGAAAACTAAAGAAATGATCAATGTTGCCAATAATAAGAAAGGAAATTATATTTTATTTATTATATTTGGTTTGGTTTTTCTTCTATTTCTATGCATACATATATGTATGTATGTATGTACATATGTAAATATGTACTCACCTTTAATGTTTTTGTTTAAAGCAACAGACAAGAGTGTTCATGCACAGTAAACGATGAACGGTAAAGCATTACTTTTAGGTGCAATCAAACTTAAATTGTCCCAATTTTTTTCGTTTAGTGTGAGAATAATCATGAACAAGTGTTTTAAAAATAAAATTTTGCTATAATTTTTGTTTTCTTGTTTCGTTTCATTTAGTTGCCACAGCATTGCGAAACACTTAAAAAAAAGAACACAGAGAAACATATTCTACAATAGCAAATAAACAACACAACACAACACACCCACACCCAATTGACTTTATCTTAAACTGAACAAAAAATGTAACAAAAAGTAAAAAAGAAACTAAATCAACAACAACAACAACGCAACAGCACTAACAATAAAAAAGCAATAATAATAAGAGACCTCCATAAATATTAATAGAACAACAATAACTTATCGACCCCACTCATTGAACTTGACCAACACATCTCAATGGATTGAGCAGGGCAGCGAGCAGAGAGGGACAGAGAGAAAGGGGAAAAAACACAAACAGAGAAAACATTCGTATTCTAAGCCTCTATGTTCTTTGCTCTTTCATTAACTATGAGAAATTTATGGTACAATGCAGACACATATGTATGTACATAAATAAATAAATGGACTGAGACAAAATGCCGTTAGTTAAATAATTATTATTGTAATTGCTTTTTTGCGTAGTAATACATACACGCACACACATATTGACACACATATGGCAGGACTATGTAAAAGAGTGAATTGTTAATGCAGTGAAATATGTTTTTCAAACGTGAAATATTCATTTTTCAAGTAAAAATTTCTTTTTTCTTTTTATGAATTTTCTATTATGAATATTGGTTTAAAAGTGAAAGTTAAATTGAACATGTTTAAACCTATGATTTAAATAAAACTTTTTTCTCATTGAATTGCTGAGACCTTGCCATTATGTACGAAATACAATATCATTTGGATTGGTTACAACAATCGATACTTTAGAGGTAGTTTTCGACTATGTTTTTACACATTTTAAGCGATATTCGAACGCATGTTGATTTTTAAATGTTCTAACGTTAAGAGATTATTCGCGTAGACACGGTCCTTGACATACCCCCATGAAAAAGTCTAACGTCGTTAAATTGCATGATCTCAGTGGCCAATTCTGAAAGTGCCCAAAACAAGAAATCACTCTTTGCAGAAAATTATCATGAAACAAAGCCAAATCGGTTATATTGATGTAATTGTATGCCCAAAAAAGTCATTTATCATCCGATCATAGCGCTCTGAATTGGTATGGTAACGTTTCATCCACGGTGGTTTTCGAAAAAATACGCTCCAATGACACCTTCAGATCATAATACATCCTAAACAGGATACACTGGCATTACCACAATTTTTTTGCATACTCCGAGCACCAAATGCGATAATTACCTTGATCGCCAAAGAAAATTGAAAGTCTGTTGCTATAGCATACAAGAAGTATGTATATGGCGTTGTATGAGTACATGATTCTTGTGTAAGTTGGACTTTATATGGATGGAGGTGCAAATACAAATGTAAACTATGACACAAAGAACTGTAAGAAGTCCATTTAATTACCTCAGTCCCATTTATTACATCAGCACATAACGGTAAAGCAGCGATAGAACAAAAAAACACAATATATATGTAGTTGTATACCCTACTGTCAGTAATAACCATCTTCGTCTTCTTCTGTATGTGGTTAAGAAGACTCAAAATAGAATTCGGTGCACACATGAGATTGGCACTTTATTTTCGAATATAAGTACTCACATATATGTATGTAATTGGTTTAAACAGCAAGGAGGTTAAGATAGAGATCGGATGAGCCGTCTTAAAAAGCTCAAAGCCTTGGATATTTCTTTTGGCACTTGAAACATATTTCAGGTCCAGTGAACATTAAAATTTCATGCTCAAAACACCAAGAGATTTTAACTTCTCAATATCTTTACTATCCATTGCTACAGGTAGCGTTAGCATGAATTATTGTCATGCTTTCAATAAAAAAAGCAATATGTTCTGCTAAAGAATAACTATCACTGCCTTGAAAACACGAAAATGAATGTATTCTTTCAAGTGATTTCCTATTTTCTGATGCGAGTTTTGTTGTTGGCTTTATTGCTATATTAATACACTCATCATATGGCTGAATGATTAAATGATTTGTTATTTATTGTTGTTGTTGCTGTTGTTATTGTTTATTATTTTACTATACATACTACAGCTTCAAAAGGCAATTAAATTCCATACTCTGAGCACAATAATAAATTCTCCATAACATTTACATACACATACACATACACTATCGTACTGTTATCAAACTACATATGTATATATGTATATGAACAATAACAACAATTCGTTTTAATTATTAATAAACAACATAGTATTCTATATTTAGGTTGGTTTATATGGCAAAAGATTAATTGAAAAATTAATATTATAAAAAAAACAAAAATTTTAATTGGTAAAGAGATCAGCAAAAATCAAAAATAAATGAGCATATGACTAAAGGTATAGTGTCAATGGTAGAAATCATAACGAGTTGCTTTCATTAAAAGAGAGGCTCTATAAATAAAATGCCACCTGTTGCTCTCTTAAGATTTCCTTTTAATTGATAACAACAAAGCGTTAAAGGGTCAACGTCATATATGCAAACACCAAGCAAATGTATGTATGAGTGCGTGTATATTCTTACTATTGAATTTTATAAATGATAATGCAGTGGCGCATCATTAATAATGGTGTTTGCTTCGATCTAATGTCAACTGATAAAAGCCAACCATTTTTGATTTTTTTCTTATTATTCGTTGTCATACAACAGCCACTAGCAGCAGACAAAATCGTTGCACATGACAAGGAAATATTTTCTGTTTTAAATTTTTATATGGAAAAGAAAGCAAAAATTTTCTAAATTTTTTTGGGATTTAAAATGTACTGAAAAGCTCAAACAAGCTATTTTTGTATAAAAATTACTGAAAGAAAAAAATAATTTTACTCTTGGTCATTCGATACCTCGTAGATGGTATTCATTATTCTCACCCTCTCCACCAGACTCTCGGCACGTCTCGCAAAAGAGGCACGTCTTGCTTCAGCAGATGTTGCCATTTTGTTTTCTTTTTTTCTTTAAATTTTCAAAACAATTTTTGTTGTATTTTATGATGATAACTAAAAGAAAAAAATATTAAAACAAAAAATTTAGTATTTTTATTATAAAAATAAGTATTTTAAAAGACACATATTTATATATACATATATGTATATGTATATGTACTTTCCACAGACATACATTCTAAGGCATACATACTGTTATACTTAAAATGTCTACAAAATAAATATAAAAAATTAATTTAAAAATTATTTTTTAAATAGTATAAATGTGTGTAGTTCTGTTTTTTTTATTGTTTACAATAAAAATACCACAATAAAATATTAGAATTAGTTTCACATTTGCAAATAACGGGTTTAACCCAAACATTAATGTGGGTTTGAATGTTCTACACACATCTTTACATGCAGACGTATTTACTCTATTTGTAATCGTTTTTTTTTTTCTAAAATATAAAATTTATAGATCAATTTGTTTACAACACTCAAAATTATAAAATAATATATAAAGAATATTTTTGTTGGTGAAAATTAAAAATAACAATTTTCTATCTAAAGAAAATTCATGTTATCGATAAGTTTTTTTTTAGAGAATATCTGTTATCGAACAATTTTTATAGAAAATATCCGTTATCGGCTGAATTTTTATAGAAAATATCTGTTATCGAACAATTTTCTATATAAAATATCTGTTATCGAACAATTTTCTTTAGGAAATATCTGTTATCGAACAGTTTTCTATAGGATTTTCATTGTAGTCTACTATAGAAACTTTATGTTGTGTATAATTAAATTTTATGAAAAAAACTCGTATTATCGATAAATTTTCTGTTACAAATTCTTAATGTCTACGAATTCTTTTTAAAAAAGTCAATAAACAAAAACATATTTAATTTGTTTTGTTTTTAATCAACAGAATCAGATTTAATCGTTTTCTTTATTATGAAAATTAACAAAAAAATAACACCTGATTACCATTTCAAGGTATTCACAATCAGTCGACAGTGTAATCACTTCACGAAAATTAATTTTTTTTAAATTATCGTTTACAATCTTGTTTAAGGTCATAATGACAGAAATCAGAAATTTAATTTAATTCTTCTTATAAATTGACGTTATCGGAACTAAGTATTGACTCTTTGTGTTTAACAGATAAAGTGTTTATTAAATATCGATAAATAATTAAAACAAATACCATAAGACTTAACTGACATTGAAAGCTAAAGTGGAAAGGGGATGACGAGAGAATTAAAAAAAAAAGAAAAATAATGGATTCATTAATAAACAATTTCGATAAGAATTTTATTAAAGACAGAAAGATCACTATCACTTTGTGGTTGTAATCATAATACGCAATTGTTGTTAAAAGTGTTAATAAATCATGTTTGAATTGAAATGGTGACAATTATAAGAAAATATGTAAGTATTCGATAACTCAACACTTGAAATTACGCTCAATAGCTTTTAATTGTTATCGAATACCAACCTGTCACAACGAAAAATAGACTACTGCCTACTAACATACATGCCATTGAATGTATGTACTTTTCAAATTCAAATTTGAAGTTGTATGTTATCGATTTTTTTTCTTATGTTCATAATTTAGCTGGTCATTTGCATTTTCATTAACATGTTCCATTTATAGTATGAATTAAATTGTTTTCGTTTCTTTTTTGTTTTCGTTTTGTTTTTCTAGGTTTTTTTCCATATTGTTGTTGTTGTTGTTGTTCATATATGGAACAAGAATTTTGAGTTTGAGAACTACAGACAGACAGACAGACAGTCAGCCAACCAACAACATGAATTAAAAATTATTCACACAAATTATTCACAAAAAATTATTCGTATCTCAACAGAACAAAGTCTGCTGAGGGGTGTGTGCTAAGATCATTATAGTGCTGGTCTCGTATTTTAAAAAATCCAGTTTAAAATTTAATTTTTTTTTCTACCATAAAAACAAAAATATCGATTGCAATTATAGAATATATTCTACAGATTTGCGGGATTGATAACAACGCCATATCAGTAAACAATAAAATAAAATAAAATAAAATAAAATACTTAAATATATAAATAAAACAATTTTTTAAATTGATGTGTTCCTACAAATATTAATTTACTTAGAGAAGAGAGCTGTCGATGATCGTAAATAGTTTTATAAATTTTACAACTTAATTTATAAATTTATTCAATAATTTTCTAGTAGAAAATTTATCGATAACTGTAAATTTTATTGTACAGAGTATATATGAACAAAAAATTTACGTACAGAAATTCTATTTCAAATTAAAATAAAAATATTCGTTATGAATTTCGCATAGAAAATTTATCGATATATGTACATATGCGTGTGTAAAAAAATTTGAGTAGAGAAAATAGATTGGTATATTTAAACTTTTGCATTACAAATTGAATATTTTTTTAAATTCTTGTTATCGAACAACTTTCAATAGAAAATACTTGTTATCAAACAATTTTCTATAGAAAATTCTTCTTATCAAACAATTTTGAGTAGAAATTTCTTATTATCAAACAGTTCTCTATAGAAAATTCTTGTTATCGAACAATTGTCTATAGAAAATTATTGTTATCAAACAATTTTGTATAGAAAATTCTTGTTATTGCACAATTTTCTATAGAGAATTCTTGTTATCGGAAAATATTTTGCTATATCATTAATTTCTCTTTAGAAAGTTTGTAGATAAAAGTTATACTAATAATATTTTAATAATAATATTATATATTACATGTTAATAACATCAGTTTTTTATAGAAAATTTATCGATAACAATAATTCTCCTAGACAATGTTTTTTTTTTATTAATAATTCTTTTAAATTTTAAAAACTCTATTAAAATTTTAAAACTATTAATTTTTTAATGAAATTAATGTTGTTCTTTTATAGAAAAATTTCAAATTTATTTTCTGTCAAGGGCATTCATTTCCATTCTAAAAAAGCAATATTGTTAAGCTACTCAAAATTCTACGCAAATATTGCCCAAAATATGATGTTAAACAATGAGTGATGGTGGGCCCAACATTAAAAATTAAAGTTTTTTGATTTCAATAAATTATATTAAAAAACAAACAAATATGAAAATAAGAAAAACAAAAGTAATTAAACAAAAATAGAATGAATTACTAGACACACAATAACAAACAGACTAGCAAGCAAAAGCATCAAAACTAAAATAGGAAAGAGACACAGTAGCAGCGACCACAAATTGACTCGCCAAAGCACCACATACATACAAGCATGTATGAATGTTTGTACAGAATTTTTGTTTTTGTTTTGATTTTTTTCTTTTGTCACAGTCACATAATAATGATGGCTGGCTGCCTAGTTGTTGATTTATTCTACCAACAATTGGTAAGAAAATCGAAAGCACAACAAAATAATAACGTTACGGGGGGACATTTTTCATATTCACATGCATTCACATGCATACGATCGATGCCACTGTGTGAGTTTTTCTTTTTGCTCTCCTATGCTATACATTGTATGTATTTATAAATGTGCGATGGTATAAAAGGAAAGCGAGTGGATGGATATGAAAAATATAAATTGAATTTGTCAATGGTTACACTGTGCGCGAAAATTTGTTTTCAAGAATGTGAAAAATAATCAAGAATTATAAACATTTTACGTGTGGGTGTTATGAAGGTGTTTCACCTTTGTTGGAGTATTGTACTGTAGACAAATAAATATTAAATATAATTTCTTTATTATTTATTATAAGAACATTTTTAACCATACATATATATTATTTGTATATACACTGATGGAAAAAAAACAACTCGTTTAACTGTAGTTAAATAGGTAAATTAAAATTGTTTTAATATTTTGCTGTTTTTTTCTTTTTTATAATTTTATTTATCGAAAATTATATTTTATTATATGTTTCATTGAAAAATGTTTTTGACAAGAATTCCTCTTGCATTTTTTGTTATCATTGTTTTTAATTTTTTTTAATGTTTGTTGCTCTAAGAAATTGGTTTTTATAACTTATTGTTAATATTTATTAACAATATTTTCTTTAGTATCAGTCCTTTGAAAGCGAAAGTATGATTATAATTTTGTTGTTCATTGTATTGCTTATTGTATTAGAAATACCAGACAAATTTGTTGAAAAATATTTTTTCTTTTGTTATTGAAAAAATAAATAAAAGCCAAATGAAATCAAAAAAAAGAACTAAAAAATTTCCGGCAATACCATACATAGACAATGGGCATACATATAAAGAGCTACGTTCACTTTCATTAAATCTTACTATGGATTGCAAGGAATTTAAATTTAAAAAATCATTTTTATTTAAAACAAAATCACAAATATTGTAGACCAAATAGAATTAGCGTTTATAGGTCATAATTTGAAACGTAGTTTTATTTTCTTTAGAAGTCAAACATTTCCTTTATCAATATCACTCACGCTGTCAGCCGAATGAACTACTGTAGGGTACTATTTTTTTTCTTCTTTTTGTGATAAAGAAAAAACAAAAAATTCAATTAATTGCACTAAACGAAAATAATTAAAATTTTAATAAAATTTTAATAAAATAATTTGAATAATTCATCTGATGAGAAATGGTTTTGGCACACACAACATTTGAAATTATAACACAATACATAAATTCATTCCATTTCTTATTTTTTAAAACATAAAAAAAATAGAAAAAGCTAACAAAAATGCTTTTGGCAAAACTGTGGCAGTAAATAAGTAAATTTTCTGTATTTATTTTCTTCTTACTTTTTTATTTTTATATTTTTCTTATTTACCTTTTTTTATTCTACACACAAAGAAGAATGGTTTTTTATAAAAATTTCTTCTTTCTTTATTCTGTTAAAAACCACAAAATTTCAATTATATATAGAATTTAATAAATTAATTTTTTTTATCTTTTTAATTTTATTTTTTTTTTTAGTTTTCAATTTTATTAATTTTTTTTTTTATTAAAAGAAAAGCTATTTTAAAACCAATCAATATTTTAACTTTTTCCGTTTTTTTTTTTAATTGTAACTTCTTAAAAATTTTTTATGAAAGTATGAAATTTTATTTCGAAAAAGATTTTAAAATTCACAATTCCAACGATCGCCGCGCTTTCGATAGAACCACTAAAACACACTGAGTGCTAACAGCCAGACCAGCCCGTTGTTTTTGTCGCAGTTTGCTTTCAGTGTGTTTTTCTTTGTAGTTACGGCCAACACTGCTGATGTAGTCTCCCTCCCATGTTTGAATGCCTGCTCTATCGACCAAGAGTAAGAAAATCGTTTATTAATAAACATCCCTCGCTCAATGCTGCTCAAACATGTGAACATTTAAGCTCTCACGCTAAGTGTTGGGTTGTGGGGGGATACACATAATTATGGGAGACTTAAAGAATAAGAGAAATCTAAACACAACTAAACAAATAAATTTAAACCGATTGGGATAAGAGAACAAAAATAGTAAAAAATGAAAATTATGAAAATTGTAACACCCTGTTGGTATTTATTTAGTAGATCGTTAATGTTTAAACAAGTAAGTACAACTTGCAAATTAAGCAGACAATAGCTTAGAATTTAAATTAAATAAATTATTTTCTATACAAAATTAAGTTATCGAAAAATGATCGACGGGATATTTTAAATAAAAAATATTTATGCAGAAAATTAATGGTAAAGAAAAAATCTTTAAAACAATTAAAGTTATCGATAAATTTTCTATCGATAAATTTTCTTCAAAAAATCAATGCTCTACAAAATCAATATCAGTAAACAAAAAAATAAAATAAAATACTTAAATCTATAAATAAAACAATTTTTTTAATTGATGCTTTCCTATAAAAATTAATTTGCTTAGAGAAGAAAGCTATCGATGATCATAAACAGTTTTATAAATTTTACAACTAAATTTATAAATTTATTCAATAAAAAAAAAGAATATATGAATAAAAATTTGCGTACACAAATTCTATTTCAAATTATAATAAAAATATTCGTTATGAATTTCGCATAGAAAATTTATCGATATATGTAAAACAGTCTGTAAACCAATTAAAGTTATCGATAAATTTTCTTCAAAAAATCAATGTTATCGAAAAATTTATCTAAAATCCATATTATCGAAAAATTTCCTATTGAAAATCAATGCTATCAAAAAATATTCTATAGAAAATTATTGTTATCCAAAAATGTTCTATAGAAATTTTCTATGGAAAATTACTGTTATCGAAAAAATATTCTATGGAAAATTATTGTTATCGAAAAATATTCTATAGAAAATTATTGTTATCGAAAATGTTCTATAGAAATTTTATATTGAAAATTATTGTTATCGAAAAATTTTCTATGGAAAATTACTGTTATCGAAAAAATATTCTGTGGAAAATTATTGTTATCGAAAAAGTTCCTATAGAAATAAAAATTTGCGTTATCGAAAAAATAATCTATGGAAAATTATTGTTATCGAAAATGTTCTATAGAAATTTTATATTGAAAATTATTGTTATCGAAAAATTTTCTATGGAAAATTACTGTTATCGAAAAAATATTCTGTGGAAAATTATTGTTATCGAAAAAGTTCCTATAGAAATTTATTGTTATCGAAAAATATTCGATGGAAAATTATTGTTATCGAAAATGAAAAATTTTAAATTGTAAAATATGAATTTCTAAAAATAAAATAATTGAGATTCCTAGAGAAATTTGTGTAGATATTTTTTATGTGCAGTATCTGGCAATATCGCATAGAGTACCAACTAAAATATAACCAAGAGAGTGTAAAAACCTCCAACTCTTTTATTAACTCATAACGTAACTCTATGTATGTTTTAGTGAAAAATAAATAAATTTTGTTATTGTAAATTTCATAAACAACTAAAGAGTGTAATTTGTTTTGTTGTTCTTTTATTTCATTTGAGTGACTCCCATTCTAGTAAATACTATATGTTCTAACAAAACAAATAAACCAACACACAAACGCAAACAAACTCAGAACGAAAACAAAAACGTGTGTAATGGGCAATTGCACTACAACTGTTATGATCTGTGCGTTGAGTGCTGTTTGCCGTGTGCTGTGAGCGATCGTGTTCGTTTAATAGTGTTCTTTAGAGAATATTAATCAGTCAGACTGTATTAAAAATGTAAAAAAGTCTTCTAAAGTAGTCATTCAATATTAGTGATTAGACTGGAGAACATTAACTACTCGTAATAGTATTAAATTAAATAGTTTGCAAACACTAAAAAAAACGAATTAAATTCTTAAATAAACAATTAATAAATAAAACAAAAATAAAACAAAAAAAATTAAAATGACCACACAACCTTGGTGCGGACGAGACTATAAGCCACGTATATTTGCTCAACATAAACCCACTATCTGTTATAATAAACCAGCCGCTGCTCAGGTATCAAAATCTTTGTATGATGATAGACGTTATCAAGCAATAACGGGTGACTTGATAGCAACGCTGACTGTGCCCAAACGTTCAGCTCGAACTTGGACGATGCGTGAAGGTGATTTGTGTCGAATCACTATATGCGAAGGTTCTCAAGTGGGTGATATGAATTTCTGGAATTTGGATAACATCAAAGAACGTTTCTATTCGGGCAAAACAAGACAATTACACAGCACCCATCTGAAAGTTTACGATCGGCTATGGAGTTGTTTACCCTATTTAAGGCCAATGGCCACTTTTGTTTACGATTCGTTAGCCAAATATGGTATCGATGAAGATGGTGGTTCCTTACACGATGTCGTGGGCACCCGATGTGATGATTATACGTACAAATTAATAACGGGCAAAGATCGTGTGGGTAGCTGTCATAGTTCTTTGGTCAAGGCTGTAACCGAGGAGCGCGGCATGACTGAGGAAGATGTACATGATGTATGGAATATATTTATGTGTACCGGATTTACAAGGGTGAGTCAAAGAATATATTAAAAACTTGGAAATTTTAACAATTGCAAAGATTTTCTGCAGAAAATTCTTGTTATCGAAAGATTTTCTATAGAAAATTCTTTTTATCGAAAGGTTTTCTATAAAAAATTCTTGTTATCGAAAGATTTTCAATAGAAAATTCTTGTTATCGAAAGATTTTCTATAGAAAATTCTTGTTATCGAAAAATTGTCTATAAAAAATTCTTGTTATCGAAATATATTCGACATAAAATTAAAGTTATCGATAAATTTTTTATAGAAAATCTATAATCCTGATCAATTTTCTATAGAAAGTTAAAATTATCTAACATTTTTCTATAATCAGTGTTATCGAAACATTTTCGGTAGAAAATTACTTATATTGAAGCTATATATAAATATTCTATAGAAAATTATTGTTATAGAAAATGTTCTAAAGAAATTTTCTATGGAAAATTATTGTTATCGAAAAATTTTCTATAGCAAGTAATGTTATCGAAAAATTATCTATGAAAAATTAAAGTTAGCGAAATATCGTAGAGATCGAAAAATTTTGTATAGAAAATAAATGTTATCGAAAAATTGTCTAGAGAAAATACTACAGTACTTAAATCCTGTTGCTTAGTCTGGTAGTCCTTTATGGTCCTGGAGCTTTAATTGGACGTTCCTTTACATTCACTTTATAAAACAGAATTGATTATCATTCGTCCTGTGACCAATTATTTTGTCTGCGAAAATTTCGCCTGTCCCTGTTTATTGCGATGGGGAAATAGAGCGTCTATGAGGCAACAAATTGCAAAAAGCAAAAAATAATCAAACAAAATAGGAAATACTTGCCAAGAACAAAGTCATTCCAAATATTATAAATAGAGCCTTCAATTTCGTTATAAACCAAACGGTTTGTTAACCATTATGATTAGTTCACTTAAGTGCCTTACGGTGAGCCTACGATTCGTGAAATTCAAGGACTAAGAAAGGCAATGGGATTTAAACATTCAATACATCGCCTACTTCTATCAATCTCCTATCACGCCTTGTATTTGAAAACAGTGCATCGACACAAAAAACAAATACGTCATATATAAATGCGTTCCCCCCTATGCCTTTTGTCTACCAATTATCCCACAGGGTAGGAGGAGAAACTGTTGTTAACATTTGAAAATAATTACGCAGTCACAAAGGATATATTCACTATCCCCCATCTCTCTGTTCAACCTGTAAATTAAATATTAATTGTTGGCATTAGAAGAAGCATTACAAAAACAACATAAAATTGCATGGAATTTTATATCAGAGACCTTCGACATCGTCTGCTAATAACGCTGCCAAATATGAGATGATTTTTTATCGCCATCCCCTGAATCATGTCTATATTCGTAAATTGAGCACTTTTGTATAAACAAATAATTTAATTTCAATTCTTTTTTTTTTTTTTTTGTTGTTCTTCTGCTTTAAACTGACTGAAACTGTTGTTGATTTCTTAACATTGCAACTCATTTAGCTGCTCATAATTTTCAATTGAAACGAAAGAATTTCAAAATCAAGTTCGAAAATCAAAATAAAAAAAAATCAATTTTATTCACTTTATTTATGAACAACTATAAAAACAACAACAATAAAAAGTACATATTTTCCGGTGAACTGTTCTTTAATTTTTTTTTTTTTTTTTGATATTTAACGTTGAATTTGATTGGATTATTTTTAGAAAGACACAGGCAATACACAGGTAATTAAAGTGTTACCAAGTAAAATTGTAATAACGGGTTATACATTTAGTGGTTTCAAAAGCTCTGGCCTCGAATCTTCGAGAGTTAGAGCACTTCGAAGCCAAATCCAAAGGCGATTTATAAATGTTTCATAGATTAACAACCGGTATAGGGAATCAAATTTTTTAATATTTTATTGCGAAATTGAAAAGTCCTCATATACATATGTATGTATCTTTAATTTTCCTACTCATTTTTTTATTTTCAGGACACTCAACAATATTTCTGTAAGCCTAGTCCTGCTCAGAAAGGTGATTATATTGAATTTATAGCCGATATGAACTTATTGGTGGCCTTGAGTGCCTGTCCACAGGGTGATGTTTCTATACCAGTGGGCTTAGAAGTACCTGATGAAAAATGCCATCCTTTGAAAGTAGAAGTCTTTCGTTCAAAAATTTAAACTTTGAACAAAAATTAAGAACAAAAAATTTAAATAGAAATTTCAAAACAAAAAAAAAAACAACAGTCTTCGACCGTGACAGGACTCGAACCTGCAATCTTCGGATTCGAAGTCCGACGCCTTATCCATTAGGCCACACGGTCCTTGTGCTTGTATTTAATATGCTGATAATATCAACGATTATTTCATATCCTTCCAAAAGGACTTTTTGTTTAAGTATGTGTGTATGTGTATGCATATAGAGCATAGGGGTAGTTTAGTTGGGCTAGTGTAGAGAATGTAAAAATAGTAGTAAAAAATCTAAAAATAAAAGCATATTTTTGGGGTTGTACAATACGAAACAAAACGTACTTATTTCTCTTAAGTAAAGGCATGCTACTGTTGAAATTAAAGGTAAGTATTTAAAAAAATAAATTAAATCTGAGAGATTATTTTTTCAGGAGTTGATTACAAAATGTTTTCCTTCCTGGCAGCACTGCTGATGAAAATTCGTTTTTTGTTTGTTCAAAACACAATCGCTGAAATTAATTCGCACATTCTGAATTTGTGTGTGCGTCGTGGTTTGAGGAGAAACGGGGTTGTGTTATTGTTTGTGGCTGGTTGGCTGTTGTGTTTCTGGTTGCATCGTTTGTGTGTTGTAGGAATTTGGTCGGATTTAACGGACGGACCCCAAAATTAATTAATTTTTTGTAGTGTGGTGTATTCCTAACGAGGTGAATTTGTAGGAAGTTTGTGAATTTATTCGGTGTGGTGAATTTTTAAAAATTGTGGTGAGTTTGTGAGTTTTTCGGTGGTGAGTTTATGCAAAGTGTGGTGAATTTATCCGATGTGGTGAATAAAATTGAAATTCGCCAAAGTGACGTTATTCGAAATAGGTACTGTACTATCATAGAACAATGAACTGTCAGTAGTGAATTTGAAAGGTGTTTGTCTAGAATATGTAATATTCACCTCTCTTAGCGGAGACATTGGGTCAAAATAAATTCACCATACATAAATTGGGGTGAGAAACGGTGATGGGTGGAGTCACGCAATGTTGACATTGCATCAGTAAATAATTTTTATTACGTGTATTGTGTAGTGGATAAGAAATAAATTTTTAATTATTTTGTAATTAAATATTTTGATAATTTTTTTACTCTTTTAAACTTTTTTAAAGTCCGAGTTTATGGATTTGAGCAATATAAGAATAATACTGTCCTTCGTTCACATCTGCATTGCATAAACGCTTACAAAATAAGCTACAAATCGGAATTTCTTTTTCGAAATAATTTGTAATTTTTTGTGCTTTGTTCGAAAGATATATCGGACTTAAATTTAAGATTAGGAAATACATACTTATAAAAAAAACTATAAACTAAATAAATTTCCTTCTGGTAATTTTATTTTAAGAATTTGGTTACAAAATTTTTTTATTGGCTGGCAACATTGATAAACAAAAATCTGGCCAGCTTTTTAATGTTTGACACATTTCATCTGTTGATTATACGTAACGTCACTGACAGTTTAACCAAGTCATAAACCCACGACACATCACCTCTCCCTTTGACATTTCTATTCGGTCAGCCATTTATTTACTGGGAAAAAGTAGCAACAACACAATTTGACAACGTCAACGTCAATTTCTCTTTCAGTTTTCTTTTAATCATTTCATTAATTTTTTCCTGGTGATTTCTTTTATCACACATACTTTTTTTTTTTGTAAAGTTTTTACCACCGAAACGAAACCTATTTTAAATAAATATTTTTCTTTTTTTTTTGTTAAACGACAACTAAAATATAAACGAAATATAAATTCAAATAAAATAAAAAAAATTATAATACACAAGAAATTTTAGTGCAATGTGTTAAATTGATATTAAATTATATTGTATAAAAAAAGTGAAGTTATATATAGAAAATATTAAAAGAAAATCTATTTGAAATTAAAACAAAAGGCAAAATAAAAAGAATCATAAAAAATGGCATCTCGTGGAGGTCCCATGGTATCAGGGACAGATGGCAATGATTTCGAGTATAGGCAACGGGTAGCTGCACCACATCAAATTAGGTTAAAACATATATATTTCATATTCAAATAATATACAAATTATTTTTATTTATATATTATTCAACAAAAAAACAAAAAAAGTTGAAAAAAACAATTGTTGAATTTAAGTACTGTTGTTGTCAGTATTACCTTATTTAAACGGTTATGTTTTGCATAATTATCAAACTTTTCTCTCACACTCTCTCACTCTAAAGTAGTTTTCATTCCCTTACAATTTTCCATTCCAAATTTAAATTTGAAAAATCTGGTGAATAATTGATGAGGCAACATTTCTTTGATGTTGTTTGTGTTACTATAGGGCTGCTCCACCACTTTTTATTTCATCTTATTTTAATTTTTACACTTTTTCAGACGTCCGTCCGTGTCTGCTTTTATGCTGCTACTTTTTTGATCATGTGCCAAGTTTTGTTTACATTCGTTTTAATGCATCTTGTCTACTTTTTTTTCTCCCAATTTTTTTTTTGTATTATTGTTGTTGTTTTATTACTGTGCCTAAGTTTACAATTGATGGGATTTGTTGTTGATTTCATTTCGTTTGTTTTTGTGGGAGATTTTGTTTTTGTTCTTCTCTCGCATTTGGCAGCATTTTTGTATATTGACCTGACAAGAAATTTATTTGTTTTCGCTTGTTTTCAAAGCTAAAATATTGTTATTTTTTTTTGTTTTTTATGTCTTTTTTGGTAATTTTAAGGATTGAGTTTAAAGTGAATTTATTGCATAAACTTCAAAGGTTTAATAGTTGGATTTTTATACACATATTGCCGTAAGATTAGTTCCACTTTGAGATTATAGGTAAAGGCAGGTGGTTATTTTATTTAGTTCCCCAAAGCCGAACATACATATATATGAATTAACTGGGATTGAGCGAATGAATTAATAATCGTTGTAGTTACAGAATCTGTTGGGTTGACAATGCTTGGGTCATACCGGAGCGTAGATTCGATTGCAGTGCATCTTCTGCAGATTGATCACTACGAGGCATAACCCCCAAGTTAAGGATCATTCTATCTTAACTACGACATGGGTTCAGTCCGATGCGATACGCGTACTGGACTAGAATAAACCCGAATACGACGGACTAATGTCTGATAAACTAGCAAATTGTTTGGGATACACCCACCTTCTTCTTAATAATGATAAACAAGCCAACAACAGCCTGTTTTGAACGACAATTAATCAATGCTTGTATTGTCGTTGGGGAACGACCAGGGTACCGCTTGGCCAAAGATCGCCAGTCCAGCTTCGACTGTTCGACCAAACAACAACAAGAGTAATCAATGTGTCAATTTATTCTCCCTAACAACAAGAAGTTTTAGAAATCCTAGAAAAGTAAATCTAAATCGTGCAGAATTTATGAAAAGATGTGTATTTAGATTTTTTCGCAAATCTTGTTTAATATCTACCTCTTAAAGTCTCATCCATTGCTTAAACGATATTTCACTATCAACGATTTGTTTAGATTAAGCTAGGTACGAAGGACATAAAAAAACATAAATCGATCTGCAACTCTGATCCGTTAACCCGCCCAGAGAACATTTATTCGGCAACCTTTTTCTATGTGCAGACAACGTAGGGCAATAACAGAGATTATGAATTGAGTCTTCCATGAACACCTATGAAGTATCGAAAAGTAATAACCGCGGCCAACGTAGGAACGTTGCATTTATGAATCCTTGTCTAAGCAATAGATCTACACCAGTGGGGAAAAAGGCACGTCAGCTCCACTATCAGAGTTCGGAATTTTCAGCCTATAAGGCAATCTTCGGTAATTTCATTTAAGTCTACAAAAATATCATAGAATTTGAAGAAGATATTCGTAACGAACTAATTTGACGTCATAGACAAGGGATTTTTTAAACTTCCCATTACAATCGGATTCCTTTTTTGTCTAAGGAAGAACTATAAGCTTGATTTACAGTTACTACTGCTTTTAAAATTGATTTCCTCTCCACATATCAACACTTCACTTGGTACTTCAAATAATGTGTGTAAGGCAGGTTTTTTTTAAGTAATAAATATTTATTTCTCTATTTACACCTTTGTGTGAATATTTCTTTGGTGTTTGTTAATAAATCTTGCACAATTTACTATGGCCTTTAAACGATCTATATCTGTATACAAAACTAAAAACATATCAACGTCTCTCCATTTCATTACAGCTTGTTAAATAAATCTCGACTGAAATACTGCATTTTCTTTCATGCCCTGCTATTTTTTGTAATGCTAGCTAAGCTAACGTCTGACATATTGGATCGTTTGGATATTTTTGTATTGGAAATAGAAGAATTGGAAGTGCCAGCACCATTATGGTGGGAATATATATGGTTGGCATCGTTATTAACCTCATTTTTGGGTTTGTCAGCGGCCAAAAGCAATAAAATTCGTGATATGCAAAAGTACATGATTGCATTGGGCTTATTTGCTGTACTGCCATTGCTATACTGCTTTATATACTATTTCGGTGATGTATGGGAATACTTAACATTGGAAGATAAATCTGCCGTAGATGAAACGGATATATTTTTATGGAGGGTAAGTGTTATTTTAGCTTGTTATTGTTTTTGAATTTTTCTTATAATTTATTTCATATTTTACAGGGTCTTCCTTATGGTTTATTGTGGTATGCCTTCTGTTTTGTCGGTTTCCAAGTACATGGTTTTACCTTGTACTTTTCCTATAATTTGGTTAAAGCCTGGAAGGCACGCACTGCCGCTAGGAAATATCAATAAATGTATTTTTTTCCTAATTTTTAGTTACAGTCTAATTTAATTTCATTGTTTTTTTTTTTACTTTGAAATTTTTGTGAGAAAAAAAAACACAAACAAATTTAAATACTCTTGTTAAAAAAAACACATTAAATGGGAAAACTGTTATTATTATAACACGATACTATAAAACTTGAATATAATGGTAACTGTACCATTATTAAACATTAAACATTTAATTGAACGTACATACATAATCCAAATTATTATTTTGTTTATTTTTCTGTAATATTTCTTTAAATAATTGTTTCATTGGTTGCAATATAAGTTTGTAATTTTTACAATAAAATTTTTAAAATCGTTTTATATCGTTTTCGTTAATTTTTATTTTATTCCATTGCTCGCTTGTATAATTTTTGCAAAGCATGTTCTTTGGTATTTCCACTAATTGGAAGCAGTAGTTTTATTTTAAGCTTTTAGGATTCGAACAACTTGCAAGAACGCTCTTATTGAAGTTGTCGATGACTTTGTCGTATTTCGAAATAAATGAGAAAAAACCAAAACCAACTTTTGATAAACTTGGTTATTCAAGCCTTAAATGAACGATTATAACAACAAGAAATTTAGTTTTAGTAGATTTTAATTATTTTATAAACGATTCTTAAAGACAAGAGAGAAAACTTGAGTAAATTTGGACTTTTCAGAACAATTAAAACTGGGCATTTTACATCTTTCTAGTAATGGACAAGTTGTCCATGTTATAAATAGGAAAGAGTTTTTGAAAAACGCAAATAGAAAGTTTAAATAAGAAGGTGTGATAAAGAGTAGATCATTCATTGTATTTGTACTAAGGGCCTGTTCGTAAACGCATTACTGCGCTGCATATTATGCGCATCATGTTCATAAATGCAAATCTTGGCAGCACTGCAGCTGTTAAATGTTCGTAAATGCAACATTAAATCATATTATGCGCAAATAAACCCAAAACACTAATCATAAAAATGGCTGATGCCTTGAATGAGTGAGAGAGAGAGAATGAGAGTTTTAACAATAAGTTTCTTTTTTTCTTCATTAAATGTATTCTTTTTTGCACAAAGTACACTTTTTTGTGTATTTTACAAAATTTTGTAATTTGTTTTATCGTCCAGTTCAAAAATCAAACTTATTAATAATTTTTCCATTTCTGCAGTGTTTGTTCGTTCGTAAATGCAAACAAATAAATCAGCAAAAAGAAGCATCAGCAACATGTGATTAGCAGTGTGAGCGCAAAATAATCATATTATGCAGCGCAGTGATTAATTTACGAACAGGCCCTATTTGATTACGTTCAGTAGCTGTAAAAATATAAGGTTTTCTATTAAAAAAAAACTAAACTTCCTTAAAAGGTTTTTGATTGTCGACTGATTGAATATTTTTTGAACTGGAAATATAATACTACAGCGTTCATTATCTAATGGAAATTTCTGGGAAAATATTTCACAATTTATTGAAATCTTCTTTCTGTAACTATATATACTGTCTGATAACTACTGAATTAAATTATGTATTTTGCATGTTTATTTACAATTATTAAACTTTACTTTAAACATTTTTTCATTGTAAGTTCCTCCTTAATAGAAATGAAAATAAAAAAATCCATTGTATTTAATTATTATAGAGTGTTTGTATGTATATACAGTAGATACAAATTAATAAAAAAAAAAAAGAAATTGTTAATAATTAATATGTGTAAATTAAAATGTCATTTAAGCGTTTAAAATAGTTTTATTTGTTAATAAAAGATAATAATTATTAATATGTATGTAGCACCAAAGGTATTTCGGTTAAAATACATAAAAAAGTTGGTATTTAAATAACCACAATACCTAACTATAAATACATATTGCTTAATGCATAATGTGCCTATTTACATATGTTTATGGTACCTTTTAATAAAAACTACACCAATGATTTAAAATCATAATGTTCATCAGCTAATTTCAATTGTAATTATTTAAACTATACACACACGCAGCACACATCAGAAATTTAATCAATGTATGTACATATGTACTCGTAACTCCTTTTTTAGATGAACTATATGAATGTAATTAATAATTGTAATAAGAAACAGAAAACGAATGACAAGAAATAAACTAAATATTAATTTAAAGAAAGTGTTCATAATTAATTTTTTTGAATTTTTGCGTTTGAATTCCTACCTATTGGAAAACAAACAATGAGAGCCCATGATGCAACAAATCGGCATTTCTAACAGGAGTAAGCCCAATAGTATAACAAGATTACCCTTAGGGAGGACTCCTTACGTCTCAACAAAAAAAAAAAAAAACACCTGAGAACAAAAGATACAGCAAGATGTAGGGACAGTAATAATAGATGATAATGTTTTGTGGAAAGCATAAGCTCCCCAAAGAGGATATGGAGGAAAGTGGAGAAGATAGGAAAATAGAAGTAAAAGAGAGAGAGAGAGAGAGAGAAACGAAATCATTTCAAGAGCCATTTTATGCCAAAGATGAAACGCCAAAATCAGAAATCCCATTAAAAAGCTAAGGACACCAAATGCGTTTAATAGACTCTGGTTTCCCAAATTATCGCGAATTATGTCAAAAAGAAGGGTTATCCTTGCACTAGTGATCGCCATCAGGGCGAAGTATACAGTTAAAATCCATATCAACATCGTAAAAGCTTTCCTCGTCAATATCAGGACCCATCAACTGCAATGCAAAGATTCTGCTATCTCCCCTACTCCGCCATGAAGAGTCCACTTTGCATTTGATCACCCAATCGATCAGTTCGAAGAACTGTCCAGAGGATGTCGAGCTGATCGTTCTTCCATCAAACAACTGTTGCTTTTGAATTAAACTGAAATGAACAAAAAATCAATAATTCAAATGCAATTAGAATTTTGACCATTAAAACAGAAATTTATCACACTGCATTCAACATGGCATTTCTCTGGCACATAATAACGTGTTCTAAATAAAATTCAACGAACCTCCATCCACCACCCTTCTACTCACCATTAAAAAATACAAACAAAAATATTATGACCGGCATAACTAAAGCTTTAAAAGATAAACAAACAAACTGACAAATCCTATGTATTAATCCAAAAACCACCCCACTTTGCGTAAGCCCCTCCAACTTCCCCTGACAAAGCAAACAAAAATAGTGGTATTTGAAATATATAAAATAAAATTGACCAGTTTTGTATGGACAACTGGCCAAAACAGAAACACAAAGAATGTGAGTGAAAGAAACAATGCAAAAATATCCACGACTAAATGCAATCAAATCAGTTGTGTAATGTAAAAGCAAGTGGGAAAAGTAGAAAACTTTCATTAAATAATTAAAAACTTAAATAAACTAAATAGTACATATTAAAAGGATATAAAATAGAGAATCTCCAAGAGTTATAAATCCTGCGCATTTAAGCTCTAAACACAGCATCTCAGCAACAGCATCACTGAAAGGTGTCAAGATGAAAATGTTGAAAATACAGTTACAGTTACTCTCTAGAAATGTTAACAAATGGCAGTGAATAGTACATATTTTAAAGATAAGTGATGATAACAATAAAAATAAATTAAATTAAATAATTAAGAAAAAATAAACGAGAAAAATGCGTCAAGAAGAAACTTTCCGTCGTGTTACACGTGAAAAATTAGTTGTTAGAGGCAATACTACTATACGTACTTTGGACTCAACCACATCATATTTGCCTATAATGCCTAGGTAAGTCAATCATACATACATTAATTATAATATTACGTATACATTGTATACAACAATATTGTAAATGTGCCCCCCTTTTTGCTATAACATTTCAATTTTCTACAACATGTTGCGAAAAATCGATGCAAAAGTTTTGCTATTCCATCACAATATTTTTTTTTATTTTTTTTTTCTTAATTTCTCAATTTTGGTGGCAAATTTTAAAGGCTGTTTCTCTTCGTGAAGGCCATTGTGAGGGCGAACGGTTTTGAAGGTCCATCTCAATGCCATTAAAAGAAAAATTAACGTTAAACCGGCCTAAAGTTAAAAGATGATGCAAAAGAGACTTAGAACAACTGCTTTGTTAAGCTATTGCGGGGGCAAAACAAACAATTGCTGCAGTTTCCGTTGAAACTTGGAGGCATGTAATGCATTTTTTGTTTTCTCAAAAGCATTAGAAAAAACCCCCCAAAACGGTAAAGGATTATTATATACAATTAATTATAATAAAAAAATAATTTTAAGGGTAGCATTTCAAAACAGTACGCACTAGTTTAACGGCCTTAATCACAATTAAATAAAAATAAGTAAATAAACCTGCGATATTTAAGAGTTTTTAATTTAATTCTATAGTTTTAAAATGAATTAAGTCGCATTTTCTACACCAAATCTAATGGAAATTGACACGATTTTTTATGTTTTATGTTTCCATTCATATTAAAGAGCCCTGTCGAGTATATGTTAGAAAAATAGAGCGTAAGAAATTTCGCCTCTTCAGGGCAGGAATAGGGCACTGACCTTCTTCCCAGACCCCAAGCTCTTGGAGGAGTCATTCAATAGATGCCAATTCTATTGGCATGTTTTCTAATAAGATATGGAAACTAAGAATCGCAATTGTGCAATGGCTTGGCATACGATTTAAAGACAGAAGATCACCATACAAGTGCAGCAAAGAATAGCAATGTTGCACGTACACTCCTGCTGCAGTGTAAAATATTCGGAGAACATCTAGTATAACTGATATAATCGAGATGTCTCTACCCAGTAAAATATCGGAGTTTATAAGCTCCATACCGATCACCATACAAGTGCAGCAGAGGCTAGCAATGTTGCACGGAGAACATCTAGTCTAACTGATATAATCAAGATGTCTACGCCCAGTCAAAGATCAGAGATTGTGAACTCCATACCGCTCTTGTCCAGTTCGTCGAAGATCAAACCAGGATTTATTCTCTATGCGTTATATTAAAAATCTCAAAATTTATTTGGAAAAGCGCATTTATGAGCGGCAATATGCTCAGAAAAGATAAATTACTTGAAGTCTCTCACGTCAAATCGAAATGAATATCAAGAAGATCAAATAATACTGCACTGCCAACCAGTTGAATACGTAAATAGTTTATGCTGTGTCTTGGCAGTATAATGTCAACAAAACGGCAGGATCAACAAAGCTAGAGGATTCATTGCAAAGCGCCTACCTCAGAGCTACATATATACAGAATATTTTGACACAATGGAATTAGCAACACGGATTTGTCATTTAAGGAGGAAGCCCGCTTATGTAACAAATATGAGGACTTAGTAGGAAACCAAAAGCTATGGAAAAAATTCTCGACCAAGACACTCTTGTATATACACAATTCAGCAAGTGTTAAGATAGTGCATTCTCATACTGGAAAGTTTGAAAATAAAAAGATTGAGATGCCTTGTGGGAGCAACATGTTAGCAAACGGGCTCTGAAAACCCGATAAGCTCCATTTATGTAATACAAATGAGTTTCGACGATGGATAATTTGTAAGAAAAAGATTTTAAATACTTGAGAAATTGAAATTTTTTAATATAAACCTTAGATCTCAAATATTATTTCGAACGATTAAATTGTTGAATAAATTATCTTCAAAGTGAATTCCATCTATTCAGTTTGAAATATTTCTAAAATTTGATATACAAACCATAGTTTTCATTCGTCTCGGTTATATTCTAGAAATATCTTTTCGTCGGTACTCTATCACTTGTAAGTCTTCATATCACTCATACGCCTTCATATCACTCATACGCCTTCATATCAGTCATCCGCACAATGGGGTAAAGTCAGTGCAGTTATTGTAATTTAATGCTGCTTTACAACATCATAGAGAGATTCGTAATGGGTGATACGTTGCAATATGTTTTACGTCAGTCTTTTTCGCGATATGACGTAGTGGAAATCTCTGATTAGTGGCAGATTTGTCAGGTCTAAAGCCGCACTGATATGGCCCAATGGTCATATCATTTTTGTTTTTATTCTTTGACATATAACCCCAGACACTTTCAAAGCTGAAAACTAATAAAGAATTTTGTCTTGTAAGCAATGATTTATTTTGAACGCCCATTTACTTTAAAAATTTCATATCTCTGTACTTTAGTTAAGGTTGCACAAATGTGTGCAACATCGTGGTCGAATTGTGTTTCTGACTAGTAGAAAATATGGCACTTGTGTCATTTTAATTAAAGGGAATTACAATTGAAACGGCTTTCTTGAAAAATTATTGAATTTATGATATATTCTAGCCTCATTCTGAACTCAATTAAAATGCAGGTTAATTTACTTTTTTGTTTGTATTTACCTTATACGTTCCACTTAAGAAGGTAATTAAACTCCTTTTAGCTTCAAAGATTCAAATCTAAATTAACTAAATAAGGAATTTCAACAACAACAAAAATTATTTAAATTATATTCCCTCGATTGTTTTACATTGTGTTGGGTTTTTTTTCCTTTTTTTTTTTGGTTAATAATTCTTGCGGAATGGCATTGGTCTCTGCTCTACATAAAATGGAGAGAAGAATAGAATTTAATAATAAGAAACTCAATTCATGCTTTCATTTCAACGAAATTGTATTTCTATAGCGTGCGTATCTGCTTAAACACGTTTTAAAATAGTTTCGTAGAAAAAAACAACAACAACAACAAAATAACGTAATAAACGGAGAACACAGTATAAAAAAAACCCGGTATGCCATCAAATATGTAATACAATACAAAAACAAAACAACAAAAGTATAAGCGAATAAGCGAACGAACTTCCTTTAACCTCATTTCATATTAATGATGAACAATGTGGCCCAAAATGAACGAAATAGTGAAGTGAACAAGTGGTTTAACTCAAACTTGAAGGATTTACAACAATACAATGTTGTAAACAACACTTGAAACAAGCCAAAAAAAAAAACAAATTCACATACATATATATGCACTATACCCATACCCATACGAACAGGTACTGATTGATTGCTGTAGCGGTTAAAAGAGAGAGAAAGAAGACTGAGTATTTAAATGAGAGTATTCGGTGTAAAAATGATTTATCGTTGGACTCCAATAAACACAATTTATTGACAACTTTTTCAGAAATGCAACTGCACTAGAAGCCTAATTGTTTAATGCAATTAAAATTCATTAATTTTTACGTTTGGGGGCCTATTAATCGAATAATACAAGAGAAGATTCACGCTGTTTTCTTTGATTACCGCAGTAAAGATAGGTGATGTTAACAATCGGCAGACAGAAACTTCACCACATTGAGTTGGCAAGCATTCATGGATAAACACTGATGAAGGCTTTTATTAAGCCTGAGAAGGTTCGTCGATCATGAACTACATTCGATTCTGCTAGAAATTATACCAAATCTTCTATAGAAGATTTTGTTGTTCTCGAGTCATTGTCATTGTAGTCGCCGTAGTCTAGTAGGTAGTGTGTTCGCTTATTAGACGTAAAGCCAGGGTTCGAGCCCCAGGCCAGACATCAAAAAATATTTCTTCGGCGACTTGCTCTCAGCAGATTGCTGGGAAAAACTCTGAGAGTAAATAAACCTGCAATGAAAATGTTTCTCAAAAATCTGTCGTTCGGATTCGACGTTAAACTGTAGGTCCCGCCACTCAAGTATAAAATTAAGGCGCACGACACGAGTGGTGTGAGAAGCTAGGCCCTAATCCTGACTGCAGGGTTGTAATGGCCAATTATGTATGTATGTATGAGTCATTGTCACTCAATATAATTTATGAATTCATTCATTGATCATTTTTTATCATTCAATTCGGTAAAATGTGTATTTTTTAATAGATTTGGTATTTAAAGAAAATCAGTCAGTCTACTCAAGGCCCCCTGTGAGGGTTTAGCTCAAAATACATTTTCTATCACAACAGCCAGCCATGTTAGTACGATGACCAATACTAAAAAAGAAAGAAACTAAACTTTTATTGTTATGGTAAGTAAGACCACCGTACATAGAAATCGAAAATATCAAAAAAAAAATGGAAAAAAAGAAAAAAAGAAACTTACAACACAAACAAAACAAAGAAAATCTATTCCAAGTACTTGTGCGTTTAGTTAGACCGTCATCAGTGGTCAGTTGTAAAACTACCCTTAAAACTAGCAGACGTTAAAAACTATTCGTTGCTACAAGTGACTAAAACCACCAAAATAAAAAATGAAAAATGAAAAATCCAGTCTAAAAAGCATTTAAAAATTCAAATGAATTTCAAAAAAAATTTTAAAAAATGAAAAAGAAAAAAACATAAATACGAGTGAATAGTAAAAGAAATTATTAAGCAAAAGAAAAAAATAAAGAGAAAATCAGTTAAAATAACATGTTCAATGCAAATAATCACAATCACAATTGGTTTGGTGTCAATCACGACACACCACTCACCATGACCAACAATAATGTACACCAAATGAATGGTAATCATAATCATCATCATCATCATCATCATCAACAGCATCCTCACACTACCAACAATGGTGGGCCCAATCAAAATGTTTATTTACGCAGACGTTCCGTTTCCAATTCAAATCCTGCCTTGGATCGTCCAGCTCCAGCACCAGATATACCCATACAAGTGGAATATGAGGTTGCAGTACCGCTTGTTTCAACATATCGTCATACGCCCTATCATTCTCTATGGGATCTACATGAATGGTTTGTAACTAGCGTGAGAATTTCTCATTATAGTTCCATGTAATTTCACTACAACCAACAATCCATACATCCATCCATCCATCCATCATTCTTCATACTACAGTCTATTTTCAACGCAAACATTCACAAGTTTTTTTTTTTTGTTTTTCTCTTCTTCTCTTTCTTATAAGAAATACAAGTGGAAAAGTAAGAAATTTAAGTAATTTTGCCAGACACAATCAATAATTGAAGAGTTGAACATGGAAAACTTTTTACTAGCCAATTACATTTTATTTACGAATACATATGCCTTATAAAGGCGAGGGAGTAGGTGTTGAGTTTTTAGAAGAGGCTAATTAAAGGATAATAATTCACGAATAATATTTAAAAAATACAAAAAAAAGTTAGAAAAAATGTAATTCTCTTACGTTTAAAGTAAAGCAAACATACAATGGAGTCTGTTCACTGACTGACTGTTAAGGCGAGTGTTTCAAAAGTACAGAACGGCATGTATAAGACTCTGATTGAACGTTTGAATATGCGTACCTTTGCATATATGTACCATAACATTCGATACACTTTTCCCATATTCAATAATTTCGATGGCATGTTTGTAATAAGGACCTTGGGGTCCAAGTTTTTAAAAAAAAACCATACAATAAAAGTTTAGTTTCTTTCTTTTTTACTATTGGTCATCGTACTAACATGACTGGCTGTTGTGATAGAAAATGTATTTTGAGCTAAACCCTCACAGGGGGCCTTGAGTAGACTGACTGATTTTCTTTAAATACCAAATCTATTAAAAAATACACATTTTACCGAATTAAATGATAAAAAATGATCAATGAATGAATTCATAAATTATATTGAGTGACAATGACTCATACATACATACATAATTGGCCACTACAACTCTTCAGTCAGGATTACGGTCTAGCTTCTCACACCACTCATCTTGTGCGCCTTAATTTTATACTTGAGTGGCGGGACCTACAGTTTAACGTCGACTCTGAACGACAGATTTTTGAGAAACTTGCGGGTTTATTTACTCTCAGAGTTTTTGCCAGAAATCTGCTGAGAGGAAGACGCCTAAGAAATATTTTTTTTTCGTATTTCGTTTTGATGTCTGCCCTGGGGCTGGAACCCGGGCTTTACGTCTAATAAGCGAACACACTACCTACTAGACTACGGCGACACTGTATGTATTTGCTCTAGTTGATTTGTCTTGAGAACACAATGCGATTTACAGCACTACGCTCGATCTCACAGGGCATCGTTTAAGCTATACGTCCCAATATTTATAGATATAAACGTATTCCCCACAATCGAAGTTTGGCTTTAATATTAGTTGGGCTGCGTCCTTTAAAATGAAAGTATTCTATTACATAGGATAGGTTGTGGGTGTCGCTCACAGATTTTAGCGAGTTCACTTGACCCTATAGTCCATTATAATACCCTAATACGAATACATAACGTTAAACAATATTTTTCTAATTTTTGTTTAGAAAAGTTTTCAAAGTTTTACACGCATTTTGTATATGCAATTTCTTTAGGCGTATATACAAATATATTCTAAATTCAAAAGACAAGAAAGTCAGTCTCAAGTGTAATCTCCGTTAGTCTTGCATATTGCAATGCATATTTAAAACAATACATTATGACGCATATGATGCTTTAATAGATTGTCCCTGATGAATAAAAACTGTTAAAATGTCTCTTTTTCCGAAATCAAATAAAATTAAAAGCAATTAGGGACAAAATATTAGCACTACTGTGAGCAAAATACTTCAATGATTTTTGCATGCATGAGCTAACTAAATGTTCAATATTCGGTTAGGTTAGGTCAAATTGACAGCCCTCTTACCGCTTACTTGGATCTTAAAAAGTTTCCGTTGTAACTCCATTTTGCGTATGTTACCGTTACACAATCTTTAAAAAGGGGATAAGCGTGCCAGATCTATAAATCGAATTTAATAAATCGAACTTTGAACTTCCTTTTAAAAACGATTTAATTTTTAAATCAAAAATATTTATCATTTTTAAACATTTCAAGCATTTAAATACACAACAGTGAGGATTATGGAAAATGTTTGTGATTTTATATCAGATAAGCAAGCACACATCAGTCTATTTTTGTTCTTTACAATACCACCAAGGCGTATGTCGATTTTAAAAAATGACATCCTTTTCATATTTTTTTTTCTTTTTACAAACATACACTAGAAAAAGTCCTCCATGTATGTATGTACATACATAACAAGAGTATCCTTGTGCTTTTTATGTTTTTATTTACTATTTGCTAATACACATTCAATCAAACATTTGTACGGTTTTGTATTGTAGGATACATAACGATACGTTATGAAAGTAGAATATTGGTCTACATATTCAAACGAATATGAATAAATTAAAAAGAAAAAAAAAACAAACAAACTAATACCGAAACAGAAACAGAAACATTCAAATACTAAAATATACTCTCGTACAATTTATAATACCAAGTCATGTATATTTTGAATGATGAACTCAATTCATATTGTATTGTTACGAGTATATGTTGTAACTCGAATGGTACTTTTTTTTTGCAATAATTTCGCATTAAAAGAAAACGAAGCAAATTTTATTCTTGGAAAAGTTAAACTCTATATCGTACTTGTACAAGATGTAGTTAAAAGAATTCCATTATTTGTCCAATCAATCGTGTTAGGTGGCATTTAAAATATTTTTCTTACTGCTCTTAACCACGCCTTAGTCAAGTAGGTAGTGTGTTCGCTTATTAGACATAAAGGCAGGGTTCGAGCCCCAGGCCAGACATCAAAACGAAATATAAAAAAAAAATATTTCTTCGGCGACTTCCTCTCAGCAGATTTCTGGCAAAAACTCTGAAAGTAAATAAGGCTGCCATGAAAAAGTTTCTCAAAATCTGTCGTTCAGAGTCGACGTTAAACTGTAGGTCCCACCACTCAAGTATAAAATTAAGGCACATAACATGAGTGGTGTGAGAAGCTAGGCCGTAATCCTGACTGAAGGGTTGTAATGGCCAATTATGTATGCATGTATGTAATCACTTTTACTAAGCTTGAAAAGCTGTATCTTCTCCTTCGAGTTCATTCCCGATTTTTAGCCTTGTTTCAGTTTCAATAAAGTTTAATAACCCGTGAATTAGTCCACTGTAGCAATAGATGTAAATTTTCTTCGCGCCAAACTTTCTCGAAAAGTTGTGTTAAGTATATTCGTATATAAATATACCTCCAACCATAATCCATTGGGGGTACCCACTATCAAAAAATATGATAAGAGCAAAAGAAGAAGAAAGAAAGCAAGTTAAATCTGAAGATAAGGAAGAAAGACACAGTGACAAAAAGAAAAGAAAAGGAGGAAAGCAGAGGGGCAAAGATAATAAGGCAGGGTCATCTCACCAACCAGCCATTGTTCGAGAAGAATATATACAGATAGGATACAGAGACACAAGAATTGTTTCTTCATTGCCGCATAATCTGCAGACAGAAATGCCGACATTCCACTAATTAGCCCTGTGTATAGTCCTTCTGGAAGGAATTTGATAATCTCAAGAAAAATGTACATCGAACCAAGGGAATTTGTTTTTTTTTAATTTTTCAAAAACGAAATTTCTACATACTTCATGCACAAGGGGGGGGGGGGGGTCTGGTAATAAGTTACTTAAGTTTTCGGAAAAATATCTGTAAATGGCCTTGGTATACATCAACACGAGTTGATCAAAATATTGTAATTAACCCAAATCATGTTCAATTGTTGTTTTCATAAACAAATAAAAGAACGAGAAAATCATTTAAACAATAACCAAAATGCAAACAAAAAGAACTACAAGGTAATCACTGATCGATTACCTTCAATAGGTCTGCACACCATTAGCCAAAAAATTTTCTCAATCAATACGTACTCACTTGCACACTTTTCACAAAATTAATCGATTATTCTGTGGAAAAAAACGCATAAAAACGATTAAAGTACAATTAAATTGCCGGTTAAATAAAAAAAATTGTTTTTGTTATGACGTATTCACTTGAAATAACATAAAAAAGGAAAAGAAAATAAAATAAAATAAAATTACCATACCAAAGCTCAATAACCTGACAAGTTCAATGAACTCGGTCGGAATGAAAGAATGAAGCAAGTCCTGTTGCCAGGCCGTTTAAGCTATTAAAGAATTCGAATGTAAAGTTTATGACGAAATCAATTTCAAAAAATATAATAAAAAAAAGAAAAACTCACATGCGTTTAATAACTTTCCTCTCCTGCTTCACCTCACCACACTTGTAATTCGAATATTTTTTATTGAAATCTATAAATACGAGTGTAAGTACGTACATAAGTACGAGTATGTGGGTAAAAACAAATGATTTTTTAACTACCAATATAAGGTCGCCTTCCGTGTTGAATGTGTCGTTCGTTGGCTTTGACTTTGTCTAATATTTGTGTAACATTAGACGGTTGGAATTTTTATTTCGCCGTTTTCCCCATTCTAATGACAAAAAACAACAAAACAACAACAATAACAATATTTTAAACAACTCCTTTGGGTGTCTAAAAGTAACATTAGACATGATTTGTTTTTTTTATTGTCTGCTGGACAAAACTAAACAGCCAACAAGAATCAACATATTGTCATGCTATTTTAAAACATACATATGTAGATGCAGCAGGATATTGCATTCTTCCTATTAGAGGGTGCTTTACTTAATGGTGTTATAAAATTGTTGAAAAATATTTGTTTTAAAGAAAGGGCTCATGAGTATACGAATCGAATTGAATTTCTATTGGTATTATATTGAAATCTTTAAAAATAAAATTGCAGCAAATAATAAATTTCTAAAAAAATATTTTAATTTTATTCTAATTTCTGTATTCCTTTAGTTCTTCTGCGGCACCTCCCACCGGGCTATCGCATATGGCACGTATGATGGACTCTCTGATATTAGATCAATATCCACCATTTGCTTTTACAAAGATCACAACAACACATAGGCCGACTAAGACGGGTAATATCAAGAAAACAGAAACCACAAGAACAACATCAATGGGTGGTCTGGTACCATCACAAACATCCACAGGCCTAGGTATCAGACTCAAGAATCGAATACCTACACAAGGTTTGTTAAAAATATTTTTATTTTCTGAAACTAAAAACAAATTTTATGATTCCAGAAGTGTCTCCACAGCCGCGTCCAAGTACCAACTTGCCCTCAACTAACGGTCCCGTAACAAATGCAATACATTCGAATTCCACATCGTTTCCTACACACAATGACAACCGTTGGATATCATCGTTAAGGCGTAGAGATCCTGAGCTTCAACCTACACTACCCTCAATAAATTTAAGTCATCATGGTAGTTCTCATAATGTGGCCAGCGGTTCATTGGCCGATCGTTCAGAGAAACGTACTTCACGTTCTTTGAAAACGGCTACAATGCCCATACGCAAGAGTCGTTCCGTGGAACGTGTAAGAGCACGTAAAATGATAAGCTCACAATTGAAACTCAAAGATAAGGGCAAGAAAAATTCCATAGATGAAAATTCCAATTCAGATGAAGCTACCTCTTTAGAAGAGAATTCCACCTCACAAAGCACTCCAAAGAATTCACCGAAAACTTCCTCGAAATCAAAAGTTTTCTCACCAGCCGGCTATGAACCCCATTTGGTTGAAACTCTTGAAAAGGATATTTTACAAAGGCATCCCGGTGTTAAATGGACCGATGTGGCTGGTTTAAACGAAGCCAAATCCATATTACAAGAGGCCGTCGTATTGCCCATCATTATGCCTGACTTTTTCAAAGGTATACGCCGACCTTGGCGTGGTGTATTAATGGTTGGGCCTCCGGGTACGGGTAAAACAATGCTAGCCAAGGCTGTCGCTACCGAATGTGGCACAACATTCTTTAATGTTTCGTCGTCGACACTGACGTCGAAATATCGTGGCGAAAGCGAAAAGCTCGTACGTTTATTATTCGAAATGGCTAGATTTTATGCTCCCAGCACTATATTTATTGATGAAATTGATGCTTTATGTTCGGCTAGACGTAGTGATTCGGAGCATGAAGCTAGTCGTCGCTTTAAAGCTGAACTATTAATACAAATGGATGGATTAAATGCCACAATGCAAGATGATAAAGTCATTATGGTTTTGGCAGCCACTAATCATCCTTGGGATATTGATGAAGCTTTTCGCAGACGTTTTGAAAAACGTATTTATATAGCGCTTCCAAATGGTAAGATCAGATAAATAAGTACAGAACTGATGATCATGGAAAATATTTCCGTTTTTTAAACTCTTTTTTATTCCGTATCATATTAGTTTTACTGAATATGCTGGTTCTTTGTTTGTTTTTACAGAGGAAACACGTTCGGCTTTATTAAAACTGTGCTTGAAAGATGTGAACTTATCGCCAACATTGGATACCAACATGATTGGCGACCAAATGAAAGGTTATTCAGGTTTCGATATAAGCAATGTATGCCGCGATGCAGCCATGATGCCTATGCGTAGACAAATTTTTGGACGTTCACCTGAAGAGATTCGACAAATACGCCGTGAAGAAATCGATTTACCGATAACACTGCAAGATTTTCAGGATGCTATGCAACGCACTAAAAAATCTGTTTCTGCCGATGATGTCTTACGTTTCGAGAAATGGATGGAAGAATACGGATCTTGTTAAATATGAGAATTATTGGCAAAAAAAAAAAGAAAAACTTCTTAATATTAGAAAAATGCTCATTAAATAAGATTGTAATACATGAATAGACCTTAAATTAAAAGCATAACAATATATTTTAAACATTTTTTTTTTTCTAAGAAGAAAAATTCAGTTTTAATAATAATTTAAAACCTGTTTTTTCGGGCCCTATAAGTTTCATAATTAAAAGTATAATTTAATTTTTGTTTAAATCAATTATCAATCAAAAACATATTGCACAAAAATATATTCTATTATATATCGAAAACAAAATTAATCATTTTAAAATATAATATTCAGATCAGATTCCCTTATATTATGAAAATAAATTTTTATAAAAAAACAAGAAAAGAAAAACCAAAAACGAAATCAATTTTATTCAACAGTACGAATTATTCTTTAAATTTGGTTCTATGCAGAAGAATCAAAGAAAGCTAGGCGGTTAAGCGTAGTACCCAAACAAATCATGGTAGGTTTCTTAATACATCATATAACAAAAACGTTGGAACTAATCACTCAACCACTGTGCGATAAGTAGTGGCCAATTTTTCGAAACGTTGTGATTAAGAATAATTGTTGAATTTAGGGGCTCTGAAACTCTAAATGCAATTAATGACGGATTACTACAACCGCAATGAGCAATTTCTGGCAACTTGAGTGACTGTGAACGTTTTAAAAACATAGGAAGGAACTGATTGCGATTTCAACTGCCTACAAAATATGCGATTTCTGTAGATTGACGTTACATACCACAACGCATTCTTGACTTATTGTAGTTTGGCTTGTAGATTAAGTCATCGCATGATGATTTAGCAGCTGAACACAAAATATATTTTCTTTTCAGGAGTTGTTTGCTGTGACAGTAGTAAAAATATCTTCAAAGCAGTAACAATTTTTAAGAGAGACACAATACTAACAGGAACCGGTGGTACATTTACTATGCGCGTATTTGGATTTCATTGGCAAAAGGCAAAGATTTCTGGAAGCATCATGCTTTCATCAAGCCGGAAAAAATCATTGGCTTAGTAAACGAATCTGATTGATTCTAGTAGTCTCGAACCAAGCCAAATAAAACTGCTAACATCAAGAAGTGTGTAGAAATATTGTACCACCCAAATTGGAGAAGCCGGCATATGAACCCAGCAACAATTCAGTTAGATCTGAACAGTTGGACCAATCCAAACTCAGTTTTTAATTGAAACTAGACTAGACACAAGGTACACAAACATATTTAAAATCATTTGATTGGTTCTCATGATTAGATTCCCATGATTAAACGATTTTTATTTGTTTTAAATAATTTAATAAGAATAAAAAAAAAACAAGAATAAATGAAATCTTATGACAAAAGGACAGACAGGCTATGAAGTATATAAAACTTAAGAAAAATATTTTCATTTTAATATTCATGCAGCTTTTAATTTTTCAATTATTTTTTGATATTCCTTTTCAACTTCATTATATTCTTGTTGCAATTGTTCTATACGCGCCTTCATACTGGGTAGACGAGCACGCAACCATTCTGTATCCATTTTTGCTTGTTCCATTTTCTTAACATCTCGTAATTGTTTGTGATAAACTGCATTTAAACGTCTCTTCACATCCAAGCGATATGAAGTGTAATCATCATTATCATGAACATTGGTATAGAAGAGACGCAGAATCTCATAAACCTTACGACATTGTCGGGGATTAATCTGTAAGAAATATGAAAGATTATTGAAGAAATTATGGAAAAAATTTGTTGTTTTTTTCATATGCTACTTACCTTAAGAGTTTCTCTAGCTTCTTTTACCATTTCTTTGTTAAAACCTTTTTTAATTTCATCTTTTTGGAAAGTTTTTAACTTAAGGCAAAGTCTTGCATCCACAAAGTTACGCATACGCTGAAAATCTTCCGAGGGATCTTCCACTGTCATGTCAACGACACTCTTTTGACTTTGATAAAGATTGTAAATGGTCTCTAAAAATTTGGTGCCGATACCTAGCTTTTGAAATGGTGGCAAAACTAGCATCTGTGATATACGCGGCCTAATATTTTGGGGATAGGCATAATACTCGTAAACGGTTGTGTAACCAACAGTGGCAAACAGATTTTCACCATTGTCGCTTTTATATCTTTCGTAGCTAAACAAAAAAAAGTTTGTCTTAATATAATATTTGAAAATATGTAGTTATCCAAACGATTTCCCATTAAGATAGAGTTGATGTATGTAGCAATGGGTTTCCTAATAAGATAAACATTATCTTCCCATGAAATGAAATCGTAGTTTAAGGCAATTTTATTGTGAAAATTGGCACCAACCAACGATGTTTATGACATTTTAGTTTTATATGGGTCAGATTATTTAAGGATACATGTTAAAATTGCTACATTGCTACAGAGTACAGGATAAAACTAGACTGTCAACGGTATCCTCAGCCAAAAGCTAAGTCTACACAAAAACCAATCACCTTTATTATGACCTCTTTAAATGAAATTGCATGTTTTTTCGTTTATTATATTGAAGCTAAAGTTTACGTGCCACTATAAATATTCCTCATAAACAAGCTAACAACCTTATATTTAAGGAATGCATGTCGTAGTTGAGCGTCACTAGGTTAACAGAATAATCTCTCACATATAATACGATTAATTACGACACAAGCAAGACAAAAATTACTGTTCCAAGCGATTATATGATATATGTAGTATTTATGACAATCATCTTTACAAAAACAATGCACCTATTTAGCTATTCAGACTACAATGTTTCAATCAAAAGCAAGCGATAAACTTGCTTGGCTACCTTAGATGTTTTACATCGAACTGATCTTTTTGGAAAATAAACATGTGCAATTACTTACCATACAAAATATGACCACTGTGGATCATCTACGTCAATGTAGGAGGCGGCATCAACAAACCATAAAACAAATGTCTGTAGACGTGAGAAAAACTTTAAGAACGAGGTCTGCTTATAGTTTGAATTATAAAATTCAAATATTCTTTCTTTGCCATCATCACCCTGATATTTGTATTCATACAGCTTTTCGCCATATGGCTGAAATTTATCGGCTTTGTCCAGAGTTTTAAGAAACTCGTCCATATTTACAAAATAACAACCATCCGGTAATTTTTCAGCTATAGTAGCTACCACATCATCAGCCTTAATGTCTCCGCCGGATAATTCATCAACTTTTTTGTCATATTCAATACCCAAGTAAATATGCAACGGTCCTGCGGTATATAGTACGCGTACTTTTAAATTTTGATAACCAAATATACTCTCTGTTTCGCCAAATATTTGATGAGCCATCAAGGGATGAAACGATAGCGTATCATTTTCTAAATCAGATTTAGAACGAACTTTTCGAGAAAATCAGTAAACATTAATATATTCATCTGAAATTATTCGTATTTCCAAAACTTACTTAGTTTGAATTCCACTACCTCTAAGGCATCTAGAACTAAATCCTGAAATTCTTGTATTTGAGCCATGCTTGTGAATTACGGTTTGTTATGCTTCCACCAAACTAACTCTTACTAAACTTGGCGCGCAAAATTTGTTTCGCCCTATAGCCGGTTTTGGCTTATATTTTACGTCTACTTTAATTATCCTAATAATATGGAGTTTTTACGTTTAGTATGACAGTTTAATTGCAGGAAGCGATTGCAATTGATTTGTTTAGTTCTTATGAGTTTTAACACAAATTATACAAAAATTAGACTCAACAAAAATAATAGAAAAATAATCGTGCCAATTCTTCTTTTCCTATTGCAAACAATCAAATTAGATTAACAACTACAGATGCTTATCGTAAGGCTGCCAGACTTAGATGTATAACGACAAATCGGCGATTTAATTTTTCAAAATATCTGAACTAAAAACAAACGGTTCTAATTTCCAAAAGATGGTTATTTTTATTAAAATTTACAGAATTTAAAACAAAAGTCTCAAAAAATTGTTTCTTGCCTATTTGTAAACACTATTATTAAATTTGTAGAACTAATTGTCATTCAAGAATAAACAAGTTTCTTTATTTTTCCATCTTCAGCAACGTGGCATCATTCAATTTTATAAACCTACTAAACACAGTTTCTTTCTTTCATAATACTAGTTTTTACAACTGTGGCATGAAATCACAAAAATAATTCGTGAAAAAAACGCCGCATTGGAAGAAATTATTTGCAAAAAATAGTTTTTTAATTAAAATAACAGCGTTAAAATTAATAAATAAAAGCTAAAGAGAAAAGTAAATATAACACAAAAAATGCTTTGTCATTAGAAATTGTCTACGAATTCCAAAACTTAGATTATTTGCCTCTTCCTTAGGTTTTATACAAAATGGACAACTATTTGTTTGATGGAGGTCGCATTCAAAAAATGGAGGTTGATTATGCTCCAGCATGTGATGAAAAAATTCCCATAGCTAAGGATTTAGCCAAAAAGAATCCGGACTCATTTCACGAGGCCATTGAAATGCTACTGACATTAGAAAAACAAACCCGTCTGGGAGCTGATATGGTTTCTTGCTCTCGTGTTTTGGTAGCAATTTGTCAAATATGTTTCGATGCTGGCAATTGGAATGCCTTAAACGAATATGTTACTTTGTTAGTGCGTAGACGTTCCCAACTGAAACAGGCTGTTTCCAAAATGATACAAGAATGTGTCACATATGTGGAAAAGACACCCGATAAGGAAACAAAATTAAAATTAATTGATACCCTAAGAGCTGTGACAGAAGGTAAAATTTACGTAGAAATTGAAAGAGCCAGACTTACAAAAATACTGGCTGACATTAAGGAGGCTGATGGAGATATTGCTGGCGCAGCTGCTGTTATGGAAGAATTACAAGTAGAAACCTATGGTTCAATGGATAAAAGGGAAAAGGTATATTCTATATCATGTTAAAATTTAAATTTGGTTTTTTGATTCCATATCACATTTCAATCCAGGTGGAACTTATTTTAGAACAAATGCGTTTGTGCCTTCTTAAGGAGGACTTTGTTTCCACACAAATTATAGCCAAGAAAATCAGTATCAAATTCTTTGATGATCCTGCCCAACATGATCTTAAGTTGAAATTCTACAACTTAATGATACGCTTAGATCGCGATACTTCCTATTTAAAAACCTCACGCCATTATCAAGCTATTGCTGAACCACCAAAAGCTGTTACACCTAAACCCGAACCCATGGATGAAGACAAAAAGAAACCAGAGGAGAAAGATAAGAAAAAGGACAAAGAGGAGGAAGTCAAGCCTGTTGAAGTTGCAGTGCCAGTTGAACTTACTCCAGAACAGGAAAAGGAACTTAAGGAAAAACTTATCTGTGCAGTACTCTATTGTATTTTGGCGCCCTATGACAATGAACAAAGTGACATGATGGCTCACTTGTCAAAGAATAAAAAATTGGAAGAAATTCCCGTTTACAAGTATGTTAATTGTAAATTTTTAACAATTTTAACTTTATTCTTTTTCATTATTTTGTTTTTAGAGAGATCTTACGTTTATTTATGTCAAAGGAGTTAATCAATTTCGATACCTTTAATAATGATTTTGGTACAGTCTTGGCTGAAAATGAAATGTTCCAGGAGAGTATTAAGCATGGCAAGAAGTGTATAGCTGAACTCAAAGATCGTTTAATAGAACATGTTAGTTGCACTTCTTATCTCCTGCCTAACTGTGAATTTAACTATTTTCTGTATTTTCAGAATATACGCATTATAGCCATGTACTATTCACGTTTGCACTTAAAACGTATGAGTGAATTATTGAATTTGCCCTCAAATCGTTGCGAGGAATATCTTTCAAAATTGGCAAATAGCGATACCATACGTGTTAAAATTGATCGCCCAGCTGAAATTATTTACTTTACTGTCAAGAAGAGTGCTTCTGATGTATTGAATGCCTGGTCTAAGGACGTCAGCCAGCTAATGTCATTGGTTAATAAGACTTGTCATTTAATTAACAAGGAAGAATGTATCCATTCTGTTAAAAGCATTGCTGTAGAAGATTAAAAAGCTCAAAGGCCGCAATATTTTTTTACAAAACTTGGGCATTTTTCTTTAGATTTTTTTTGCTTTTAAGTCCTTGTAGTTTAATACAACAAACTCACAATACAAATCTTAAGGAACATACTATATTATTCGTATATCAGTTGTCAGTTTAAAATTAAAAAATAAAATTGTAACAATAATAATAATGTTTAATACAAGAAATGGCGTTTTCTCTATCCAGTCTACAAGTGTTCATAGTCATTGATAAATTTATAATAAAAATTAAAGAAATTATAAAAAAACCGAGGGTACGGCATAGAAATTTTTGTAATAAGTATCAAACAGTTATCGTTTTTGTAAACTTATCGACATGAAAATTTAGTAAGATTTAAAATTACTCGATTATTGTTACTTTTTTATTTCATATAAATTTTCTCTATTAAAAATTAAATTAATTTTAAAATTACAAATATTAAAACAAAGCCATATTTTTAACTCAAATATTTGCTTATTAAACACAGCATCAGGAGACTGCTTATTTTATTTTGTTAAACAGTGGCATCTCTGCAGATTTTCTAAAACTATTTTATTTGTGTATTCTGTGATTTTATTGTTACTTGTGAAATCATAAAGAAAAGGTAGAAGTTTTTCTTTTGTGTTAAAAATGCCTAAAGAAGATTGTAAATACTGGGAGAAATGTTATCAAAAAAACCCAGCTCACTTGGAGAAATATAATCACCCCAAAATAGAAGAAAACGATAAGGCTGAAAATTCTTACAATAAAAAGGAATCGGCAGCCCCAAAACGTAGATCTTCGGAGATGGACAGACCAGATGAAGTAGCAGAACCTCAGAAAGTATCCAAAACAGTAGAAGAAGAGAAGCCAAAATATGACACAGAAGATTTAAAAAAAGAGGCCTTGGCCAATATAAACGGCAAAGATTGGATGGCTATGCTGCAGAAGCGTATAAAGTTATCGGAGCAACAAGAGTACGATAATCTATTAAAAACAAACGAGTTCTTACGCCATAAATTTCTAGTTGAAATGCCTCCTGATTTCTATGCTTTCTGGAAATTTGTAGAGCAGTTGAAACCAAATTTAAAAGGGGAAGACTTGTTGGCCTATATGGAAAAACAATTTCAACTGCAGATGGTGGGACCATTCGAATTTTTGGCGGGAAAATTTGATAAAGCTAAAATACATGAACCCGGTGATTATCTTAGACACTGGCGTTTTTATTATGATCCACCAGAGTTTCAAACAGTGTTCGTACGCAAAGGCTCTGGTGTGCATTATGGTTACTGGCGCGATGATCCTCATGATAAAGAAACCCTTCTGGTGGCACGCAATGATGCTTCGAAAAATTACGAATTTGAATTTGTGGGCGGCAGTGTTTTTGAAGCATTTTTATATTATCTAGAAAAGGACTTTCAGGGAACTCCGTTCACAGCTGCCGCCGTGTCAAATGTAAAGAAATCTTTGAATAAGTTTATTGAGACAAATGAAGTTAAATTGGAGACATTAGATAATTTGCGCCGCGCTCGCAGTGTTAAAGTTGTGTGTAAAACATTCCACCGTGCTGGCATAGTGGTGCCATACGTTGTCAAGACCAAATTGGGATACAGACCATTAATTGAAAGTGATGCTGAATTAAAAAAGATTTTGAAATTATTTGATACGGCTGGTTCGACCGCAGACAGCAAGGATGATCCTGTTACTAAAGCAGTATTAGAGAAATTGCAACCATTGGCTACAGCTGCGACTATAGCTGCAGATGAATGTGATTTTGGCACTTCTTTAGAGTTGGGCATAGATCTCTTTTGTAGTGGCTATACACAATTACATCCTCTCATACATACTCTGCTAGTACCTGCCTACTCGTTGCTGCAACGTCCTCAGTTTATAGCCATCCTGAAGGCCCATTTGGACAACAGAGTAAAATCTTTAAAGTTAAGTATGTTTGATAATAATAAGTGAATGTATGCATGTTTACATTAAAACTTTTACTTTTTTTTACCGTAATAAGGATTACAACCAATAAAAATTATAAAAAAAATAAGTTTGGGCCTGTTCGTAAATGAATCACTGCGCTGCATAACATGATTATTTTGCGCTCACACTGCTAATCACATGTTGCTGATGCTTCTTTTTGCTGATTTATTTGTTTGCATTTGCGAACGAACAAACACTGCAGAAATCAAGGAAAAATTATTAATATATTTGATTTTTGAACTGGACGATAAAACAAATGACAAAATGTTGTTAAATGTACAAAAAGTGTACTTTGTGCAAAAAAGAAGACATTTAAGAAAGAAAAAAATAAACTTATTGTTAAAACTCTCATTCTCTCTCTCCCACTCATTTAATGCATCAGCCATTTTTGTGATTAGTGTTTTGGGTTTATTTGCGCATAATATGATTTAATGTTGCATTTACGAACATGTTGCAGCTGCAGTGCTGCCAAGGTTTGCATTTATGAACACGATGCTCATAATATGCGGCGCAATGATGCATTTACGAACAGGCCCTTTTATTTTCTTGTAAAAAGTCCCTAAACCAATAGTGTTGACCTGCTAAACACTAGCACTTTCTCACATGTACAAATGAGAATCGTCCCGTTTCTTAGGATTATAACTGTCACTGCACTCAATACCCAAATCACGTAAAAGCTTAAAAATAGGTCTTGCGGCTAAAGTATCCAAAGCTGTGTTATCGGTATAAGCTACATATGATTGAACTTTAAGGCCTTCATTCATACGCCAGGAACAGACTGAAAGTTATACAAAATTTTTCAATAGTACCCATGGCTGTGTAATATAAATACTAACCTCCAGCAGCAACACCCGCAATAAAATTAGGAGCCTCCAATGTTTCTACATTATTTAATTTGCCATCTATTGATCTCAAGAAAGTTATTTCATCTCTAATGGCAGCTATATTTTCACTTTTAAAATCTACTTTTGGTTTAATAGTTAAAGTGATAACTTCGTCTAGTTTGTCTAAATTTAATAAAAGTTCGCAAATTTCTCCACTACTAGTCAAGTCCTCATCCACTATAGCCACCAGCATTCGTTTGCTTTCTACATAATGTAACGATGATTTTTTGCTAGGAATGTCAGCTAATTTTTTTCCATCAGCTACTAAAACAAATTCCGCAAAATCTGATACAGATGGTCCTTCAATTAGTAACATTAATTTGGATTTGCCTACGTGCTTATTGAAATCTTCTTCAGAAGTTTCGTATTTAAATAAAAGCCTTTAAAGAAAACGATATTATTTATAATTCAAGTGATGCATTAAAAACCTACTTTTCAGTTGAATTCTGTGGGCTTTCATCTTCATCGCAATCGTCCCAAAAAGCACGGGAAGAAGGTATATTAAGCTCACCAAAACCCATAGGACAACCCATTTCAATGCAGTTTGATTTCACGTCGACTAAAACAAGGCAAATTCATATATGAATTCGCTTTGGACTAAAACATAACAAACACAAGTCATGCGCGGTATGTTCAATGCATGACAACTAAAAACATTCGTTATTCTAATATTAACAACTGACTTTGGCAATTCTTTGGTTGTATGCTACTAAACACAGTTTATTATCAAAACGAATTCATAACAAGTGACCCCAAGTCAACAGCTGACGAGGTTTGGGCTGTCAAAATTTTGTTGTTTTTGTGTGTGTTTGTTGTGCGTGTTGTTGTTCATTTTTTTTTCCTTTTCCATTTTTTTCATCCTATTTTGACATCCCAAAGGCGGTTTAACAAAAACAAAATGCCTGTTGTTTTTGCATTGTTGTACTCGTTGTAGAGTTACGGTTACCTTATTGAATTTGCCTTGGTTTATTATACTTCATGTGAAAACAGAGTTGTTCTCATATAATTGTGTGGTGTTTATAAAAAATTCAATTTTATTTAGAAATTGTGTATATTCATTAGAATTTATGGACATTTTGTAAAAATAAATATATTATGGTATATCACAATATAGAAAATGACAGCGGTGAGTTATTATTAAAATATTTTAGAAACATTTTTTTTAATTAAAAAAATGTAGGTTCTGGTTCAGATACAGATTCCAGCGGCAGTCGCAGTTCGAGTCGTAGCCGTAGTAATTCACCGAAAAATGTAAAAGCTGGGTAAGATGATTCTGTTTAAATATAAAAAATCTTTATTAAATGCATACAATTTATATAAAACAGTTCTGGCAGTGGCAGCGACCGCTCGCGTTCAGGGTCACCAGCCGGCTCAGCATCTGGACGCTCAAGGTCTAACTCTCGTTCAAGATCGAAATCGCGTTCGCGTTCGGGTAGTGTTAATAGCAAACACTCGGGATCTGTGGCAAGTCCAAGAAAGTCCAGATCACGCTCCAGATCAGGGACACCACACAGTAATCGTTCTGGCTCAGCCGGCAGTAACCATTCTGCCGCTTCTATAAGATCTGGTTCCGCAGTAAGCCATCATTCAGCAGCATCCAAACGTTCAGGGTCAGTTGCTAGTCAACATTCGGCATCAATTTCTGGCAGTCGTACACCTGATGCTGCTCCCAAACCAGCTGCCGGTGCGGCAAAAGAAGAGGAATCTAGGTCACAATCGCCCAACTTACAAATAGATGATAGAGCTGCTTCCCGTTCAAAATCACGTAGTAGGAGCAGATCTAAAAGCGGTTCACCTCGTAAGTCGCGTTCACGCAGTGGTTCTTCCAGATCACGCTCAGGCACTAGATCTCGCTCAGGGTCACGTTCTCATTCAGCTACACCGCATTCACACAAATCAGGCAGTGGCTCTGATTCTGGTAGTGATTTTGGAGGTGGAAAAGCAAAAAAGAAGCGAACAGCTGTATCCAGCGGTTCAGAAGATGAGGGCAAAGAATCTCCCTCAAAAAATAAAAAGTCCCGTATTATAGATTCAGATAGTGGCAGCGAACATGGAGAAAATGATGCCGCTAACAAAATAGATGCCCAAGACATTTTTGGTGATGCCGACGACATTAGTCTGTCGGAAGATGAAGGTAATGATGCTGCAGACAAAAAGAAGTCCGATAGTGGTTCAGAAAAGGGCTCCACGAAATCAAGGTCTCGCTCTAGATCTTCTTCGAGAGCCTCGGTTAGATCACGTTCCAGATCAAGATCTCGCACACGTTCAAGATCAAGGACAAGATCACGGTCTAGGTCACGCACGGCTGAAAGAGAACAACCTAAAGAAGATGAACCGGAGCCTATTCCCGAAACACGCATAGATGTTGAAATTCCTCGCATTGTTACCGATTTAGGTAGAGAAATTCATTTCGTTAAGCTACCCAATTTCTTGTCTGTTGATACCAGACCTTTTGACCAAGAAACCTATGAGGATGAAATAGACGAAGAGGAAACAATGGACGAGGAAGGTAGGCAACGTGTCAAGTTGAAAGTGAGTAACACTATTCGTTGGCGGGAGTATATGAACAATAATGGCGATATGATTAAAGAATCAAATGCACGTTTTGTACGCTGGTCTGATGGCAGTATGTCTTTGCATTTGGGCAATGAAATTTTTGATGTTTTCAAGCAACCTTTACATGGCGATCACAACCATATGTTTATACGTCAGGGCACCGGTCTACAGGGACAAGCAGTTTTCCGCACTAAGCTTACTTTCCGACCTCATTCGACCGAATCATTTACTCACAAGAAGATGACCATGTCTTTGGCCGATCGTTCTACGAAAGTGTCGGGTATTAAGATTCTTACACAAGTGGGTAAGGACCCCAACGCAGATCGTTTGTACAATTTGAAGAAAGAAGAAGAGAAGCTTAGGCAAGCCATGCGGAATCAAAATAAACCACAACCGAAAAAGAAAAAGGGTCACGATGCCCATGGCAGTGGAGCTCATGGTGCTTATCAGCACGATGAGGGCAGCGATGATGAAAATGCTATCTCACTTAGTGCTATTAAAAATAAATATAAAAAGGGTTCTGCTCCAGCGGGCGGAGATCAAAAGGGCTCAGCTATATATTCATCAGACGATGATGACGGTTCCGATTTTGAGGGTCGACGCAGCAAGAAGCATCTGGATAAAACCAAAGTAGTTAAAGCTTTGCGTGATTCAGATTCGGAATCGGATGTTGAACGTGGTACCGATAAAGGTTCCCACAGTGAACACAGCGATAGTGGTGATGAGAGCGGTGGCAAAAGTGGTGGTGGGGGTAGTGGTAGCGGCAGCGGTTCAGGTAGTGACGATGAGTGAGAAGAGAAGTTACAAACATCATTCTCTTTTTAATAACATAAATGTTTTCTACATAGTATTTATAAATAAAATACAAACAAATATTTCATTAAATAAAAACTGAATACTTTTTAGGCTTTATAAGTCTTCTTTATTAGTGTTGTAATAAATGTTGTTTTAAAGTCGGCATATTTTTAACCACAAATTCACATTGATTACACTTTAATTCTGTATTACTTAAACTTTTTAAAGTAGCGGTATCCAAAGGTTTAACATGGCCAGTTTCATCTAATTGTCTATAGAGCTCTAATAGGTACAATAATAAATCAATTAAATTTTTTTTCGTTTTTTGAAAAAAAAAAATCAAACATTTACCTTCGTAATCTAAAAATAAAGCTGTATTAAAACTATTCCAATGTTTTTTCGTCTTTAGACAGTCGGAAATAAAATCCTTCGAAATAACATGTAAATGCAAACGTTGCATACTGGGCTGATTATGGAAACCAATTTTGAAATTTTCTACCTTTTCACTTTTGACTTCTATGACATTCAAGGCTAGTAAATGTAATTCCTCCAGGAGGGACAAATGTTTTCTGTTCAACTGAAAAAGTGAGAGCAAATTGATTAAGATATTTGATTTTTTTAATTCCAATTTTACTAACATTAAATATCGAGGGTATTTCTTCTAGTGGCAACACCAAATAGTGGTGTTTGGCTTTCGGATATTTATCACTTATAACCACAGCCGAATTTGAACTTATTATATGATTAGAAGGATCTTTAATGGTTTTAATTAAGCCATTAGCCCAGAAATTCGCTGACATTGCAATATTATTTTTTTATTTCACTTATTTATTTTCTGTAGAAACAAACAACTGCAGCTGCATCAATGTTTACCTTTCACGCTATCATTTCACATTGAATACTTATAATATTAGGTTACGGTAAAAATATTTTCGTAATTAGTAACTTAGGCCTATAAAAAGTTTCTGAGGATAAGGAAATAAAATTAACTGGGCTATGCTCCTATTCTTGAATATACTTTTTTATATATAAAACTAAATTAAAAGCTTTTAGTATTTATAATTTCGAATACTATGACCAGGCTGGTTAGTTAAGCAACGCGATCTCTTCAGATACTCTAAGTGTCTACAACATTTCTATGTGGATGGAAAGGTTTTCGGTCGTATGTAAGATGGCCACTATGCGCAGACTCTCGAGCTTAGAATTAGAATATCCCCGGCAGGTAGACATATAAAAACGATTTATAGTGTTTTTAAACTAGCCTAACCTTCAAAGCTATCTATGATAGCTTTTACCTTTGCTAAAGCGTGTAATTTTTTGGGACCTTATCGTTTCAGTTTTCATGGATTATGTGCAAAAATGAATTCGATTAAATTTTCAGAATAATATAGACATGATCTAATGAAATATTTCCGCTTATCTTTTAAGAGAAACTTTATTCGTTTTTGTATAGTATTAATGAATAAGACATCTAAATATAATACATAAAACTGAATTAAACTTATGATGGATTTACAATCTTATTTTAATTTTTCAATATTTGTTATTTGTAGTAGTTATAGATTTAATACATAACAAGTGAATTTCACTTCTTTTTTTTTTTTTATTAATTATTGTTTCATTATTTCTCCTAAAAGCTGAGGGTAAGTATGTAGTATGTATGTATTTGATCTAACATTAAATTTTAAGACAACAACAACAATGTTTTATTAAATATTAATTGAACTAAACAAAAGAAATACATTTTTATAAAAGAAATTTGGGGTCTTTCTTTTAACTTAAAACGAAAGTTTTTTTGAAATTAAAAATTTGGAATTCTATTTTTGTTTTGTTTTTTTCTTTTTAATTCTTCTCGTTTTCTGTGGTGGTTGTAGAAAGAATACTTTAAAGGGGATTTTAAAACTCTTCTTAGGTAACATTTGTATTCTTCTCTTGGAATTTAAAGCCTTTTAAACCAGCTTATTGTGTTTAACATTTTTATATTATGTATTTGAGTGTTATTTTTTTATACATAAACAAAATTATTTGGAATTTTTTTTTGCGATTTGAAATAATGGTTAAACGAAAAACAATTTTTTTTAATGAAATTTGAGGCTTTCTTTGTACAACGAAAAGCAAAATGTTTTAAATAGAGCTGATGTTTTTTTTTTTTATAAATTTATAATAAAATAAATTTAAATTTACTTTTTGTGATGGAAGTTTTTGTGGATTTCGGGTGTGATATTGTAGACGTATTGCAAGATTTCTTGAATAACAGGCTCCTTGCGGGAAGCGACAGCACGGTTCATATCATCCAATTTAATGCGAGTATCAGCCTCAATTTTGGCAGCTACACCTTCGCGGGAACCCATGTGCTGCAAAATGATAGGAATTTAAGAAAAATTAGATAATTTTATTTTATTTACTTATATTCTTAATAATCTGCAGACGTTCACTCAATTGCTATTAATTTATAATTCTCTAAACCCTATATTTATGTTTGACATTTACTGTGCCACCAGCCCCTCGCCCCTTAACAAATATTAGTAACGCTTAACACTCACCTTGGCTTCGAATTCCTTGAATTGGCGTTCTCTTTCTTGACGATATTTCTCAATTTCTTCGGTAGCTTCATCCTTGGCTTGCTTCAATCTTCTTGCCTTGCCTGGAAATGAAGGAAAAACAAATAAAGTAACTTTCTTGTAACCATTATTTTATCTTTGGTTCTTATTTTCTCCTTTTGGGGCGCATCACAAGCTTATCATGTGACCCCCTTAAAAGTTACTACAGTTGACGTTTTTTTTTTTCTTTACTACGTTTATTTCTTTTTATCATACTCCCTCCTCCTCTCCTTCGCATTTTTTCATTTATTGTTTGTTTAAGTATAAATTTTTCTTACGTTTTCTTGCTTCTGCAACTTTTTCGGCAGCCTTTTTTTCAGCGGCCAACAATTGTTGGATACCCTGGGTTTGGCTAGTCATTATTATTTAATTAGATTTTTCTTTTTTTAAATACTTTACACTTTAAAAAAAATTGCACTTGCACTGTTCACAAGACAAGTAGACAAACACAAGTGACGATATTCCTATATTTTAGTGGACTGTGAAAAATGTCATATGACACATAAAAATATTGATTATGATGTGTGGATCGCGAGACTCGTTCAATAGTAAATAAAATCCAATTGGATTTAGGTGCGTTTCGTATGTATAAAAATAGAGGCTGCCATATTTATAATTAATTGTGAAGGTAGTGTTTAATTGTGAATTATTAACACATAAATTCCTATGAAAATAATAAAACAAAATAAATTTTTACAAAAATTATTATTAAATTGCAGGTTCCAATAGTAAATTATTTAAAAGTAAAACTCAAGGAATTTTATTAGCGTTAAGACTTTATTTTTTTAAATTGCTTCCTTTTTTAATTTAATTCAAGCTGTGACCAAAAGTTTTGAGTTCAAATTACAACAAATTCAAATTAAAAAAAAACTACTGTATCAGAACAAATGCTTATGATCGTATTATATTATCAAATTATTTTAATTTTTTTTGCGAAACAAATTTATTAATAAGGGAACATGCGTATCTTAATTATCTCTAAGCAATACAACCCTGTTTGCATTCAAATGCTAACTGAACACAGCTGCGTACTAAACAAACCCTTTTATTTTTAAAATAAAAAAACTTGTATTTTCCACCAAATACGGCAAAACAACATAAGCGGTAAATATACCACTGAAATATACATTCTGTAGAATAAAATAATTTTTTTGTATGTAAGCAGCTGCAAGTGTGAATTAAATTATTAACATTTTTTTTTATAGATTTTAATAAAACCTTTCTAACATAATGGAACAGACAAAGAAAAATAAAAAAGAAGCCAAAGATGAAAAAATAAAAGATCAAAAATTAGAAGAACAGGTAAATGCAAAAGAAAAAGGATGTTGAGACTTTAAATAGAATCAAATTGGGTCAATGATAATTTATAACAACAAATAATTTTTCTCTTTGTCAAGATCTTGAAATCATTGGAAGAGGCCAAAACACCGGAAGATAAATTTCAATTATTGCTTAGCAAATATATTGAAAGCGAACGCACAAATCGACGTTTTAAGCAGGATCTTAAAGTCCATGAAAAACAACTGGAGACAATAATGCGTGAAAAGGAAAATCTGCAAAGGGAGTACAATAAAAATGTCCTAATGAGGTAACTAGAGTTAATGAAAACTTTAAAAATTCAAACAATTCAATTGTGAATTTTTGTGTTTAATAACAGAGATAAATTGGAAGAAGTGTGCCGGGAGCAACAGAAACTGATTAAATCGGTTAAAAATGAAAGCATGCAAAAGATACGCGAAGAGGAGGAGAGGCGCAAGGAGAGCCAGTCAAGATTTCAGAGTTCCCTGAACGAAATCAACCAGTCGTTGAATAAAAATAATGAGGAAAACAATAAATTACGTGACCACAATATTGAAATGACCAAAAAGTAAGTACCGGCTCTAAATAACATGACAAAATTTCATAAATATTACTTTTAATAGCTTTTTCTTTGAACTAAAAGTGAGGTTAATTATTCCTAGACACCGAACGTATAGGTTAATTAAACAAAAAGGTGTAGTGCTCTTGTGTTGTTGCTATTGTTTTTATTTAATGGTGTTTGGGTGTGTATGGGTACAACAACAGTTTTTATATTTAAACGATGGGGGAAAACTCATCTCTAGAGAATGAAGGGTACAAGATTTTCACAGTACACATGTGTGTTGCATTAAATGTCTACAATGAATAACGTATGCGATGTACAATTGTTAGTTTTCGCAGAGGGTGAACAAGGGGTAGTTTATTTTTAAACAAAAACAAAAATTACGTCGAATACCATAATATTCCGAATTTGAAAGAAAAAAAACGATGAAAATATAGGTTAGAATTATACTGCGGCAAGTGAAATATTGAAAGAAATTCGCGACTACTTAACAGTGATAGCTATGAAGATCTCGTACAAACGGAATTAACTTTTTTTTTGCTGTAATAAAATGCTTTTTATTTTTGCAATTGGAGGCCTATTTTACCAGTTCTAGTTATTCAAAGGCAAGACCTAAATGCTTATCCATTAAATGTTTCTAATAATCTCATTTCATACTATTTACTGAATTGTAATGATAAAAATTACATGAGTTGCCATCAAACTGCATATGTAAAGTAGTACAAACGTATTGCTTGATTATGTGTCGCAGTTATAATGGCGATATTAAGGTCGAGAATTTAATAGTTAGTTATTTTCGTCCCCATATCTATGAGAAACTCAGTTAAGGTCCGGACTGCAATGCCAACTCCAAAGTATATCTATGGATCTACTTTGTATTGTATATTTTCAGAACACGCTTTTGAAACCGGTGGCGCATTAATGGATATCGGAAGGAAACATTTACGCCACTTAATTGAAAAATAATAGATTTCTGGATTCTATTTTTATTATTTTTTTTATCTTTCATTGAATTTTTAGACTGAAATTCTTAGCTGAACAGTATCAGGCACGTGAACAACAATTGGAGAAGCTCAATGAACAAGTTCAGCTTGAATCGCAACTGCATCAAGCTAAGCTCAGTAAAGTTCAAGTCGAATCAGCAATGGAGAAGGAAATTTTAATAAAGTAAGTACCCCCTAAAAAAGAGTTCTACGACAACACTTTCTATACAGTTTTCTAACTCTTTTTTTATTTAATTTTTATTTAGGGAAAAACAAATTGCATTGGAGAAACTGCTCAACACTCAAAAGATGCTGAAAGAAATCACTGAACGCGAAAAGGAACTTAAAGAACAATTAAACATCTATACTGCCAAATACGATGACTTCCAGAATTCATTGCAGAAATCGAATGATATATTTGCCACCTACAAAGTTGAATTGGATAAAATGTCGAAAAATACACGCAAACTGGAGAAGGAGGCCATGGAATGGAAACGTAAATGGGAAAAAAGTAATGCCACTCTAATTGAATTGGCTACCGAGAAAAAAGAACGTGATGATCATGCCATACGCTGCAATAAACAGGTGGAACAATTGCAAAAGCTTTTAAGGGCATTACAAAGTGAACGCTCCCATTTGTATAAGGTTATCAAAGAAAATAATGTTGAAGTGCCACCATTGCCTGCCTTGCCATCAGAGCCAGAACCCATGAAAACGGAACCCATTAACAATGTAGCCGATAAAGATAAAATGGATATGATGACGAAAAATTGTGCCGAACTTAAGCAAACACTGGCGAATTTACAAAATCAAATGAAAATACTTAATTTGAAAGGAGCCGAGGCTGAGGAACAATGCAAAATGTTACAGGCCCAAGAAGAGTCAATTAAAAAGAAGAAAAATAAGAAATCCAAAGGCAAAAAGAATACAAATAATGGCAATAAAGAATCGTCACCGGCTATATCAGAAGATGCCAACAGTGTTAAGGGTGAACAAGAACAAACGCCTATTGAAAATGGTGCTTCACCAGATTCCGCAGCTGATGTTGTCTTGCCAAAAGAGGAACAAGTCCTTCCAGTGCTTCCAAATGAAGGCGTAGTTAATAACGCTACACCAGTGTGTGAAATAACTGAAGTGACTGAAGAGCCAGAGGCTACTAACGAGCTTGTTTGCCAAGCAAAAGAACCTAATGTTGAAATAGTAACCAATTAAACACTTTTTCCTCAAGTAAAAACACAAAATTATATACTTATTTATGGCCACAGAGTATAAGTGATTTACATGGAATTTTTTTTTTTTATAGGAATAAAAAATTGTTTGTTTATCAATGTAAATCACAAGTATCGTGTCTCCAAACACATTTCTTTTTTAAACCTCTTTGGGTATATACTTAACAAGTAAAACTGATAAAACAATTAATATTTATAAAACTATACCATGTTTTCTATGCATTACAACGTTTATATGCTCTTAATTTTTAAGAGCCTTTAAAATCATCTTCAATAAAATTAATTGAGAATTTAAATCATAATATGTATGCAATTATTATTATTCACGTCTTTAGATTTATTATTTATTTTTATGCATTTTTTCTTCATGTCATGGTTTTTTTTCACATCTTTAAATGTATTCTCGCTTATTTTGTAACTTATTTTACATTTTTTTTATTAATTTTGTTTTTAAACCCAGTGTTTGAAATAAATGATTTTTTATAATTTTAATTTATAAATTGAACTGCTTAAGTTTAAAAACTTAATTTTTTTCTATGGCCAGACGGATGCTTCTTTACCGTTTATGCCCTGCAAATGAAATTTAGTAAAAAAAAAATTATTTACAAGTGACAACTGCATAATGGATGCCTACGCTAATACTAATCCCCTAAATTTCCATTTAAAAAATCGTCTTTAGAAGTGAAAGGGTCAAATGAATTTAGAACAATCATTAAAAATACTTCAAGAGGAAAGGAGATCACAACTGTGATTCGGACTGGCAAAACCGTTAGCCATCTGTTAAATATCTCTTATCTAAAGCGTCATTCATTTAGTGAAAGGTTTCCCCTTTACGAATATCGATCGTTTAAGAATCGTAAGATCGGTTCAAAATAGTTAAAACTTACCACTGACATAGTGTTTCAAACGTGGCCACTTTTCAGGCATTACGGGTTAATTATAGTCATAATAATCACCCCAATTTGCAAGGAATTGGTTAGATTATAGAGAAATTTAAAGAGACTGGTAGCGTTACAGATATGGTTAGGTCTGTGCATAATCGCAATGTACTGCGCCACCGAAAATATCACTTCTGTTAGGGAAACTAACGGATCACCCGATTTAGTCAATTGCATGGCGTTTTTAGCAATTGGGTCTATTTGGATTTGCATTTGGCTTTGAACAGCCAGCCATATGAAGCTCAACTCATGCAACAATTAAACCCGGATGACCACAATGCCGCAGGTATGGTGATTAGGTGTTAGAGTAACATGCTTTCAATGCTGGGGGCTTACCGCGTATTTCGTTTCGAAAAATAAAATTTTTGAGAGCGATTTCCGAATCGAAAGCTAAACCGTTCTGTGTAACTCGTTCGAAATGATGGCAAAGTTGTATTTATAAACAATTGGGAAATATTAGGAAAACTTCGGAGCACTCCAACAAAAATGTGGGCAAAATGGACAAAAATTTCTTATAAAAAAAAAAAAATAAAATTAATAAAAGTACATAAATATTGTGTTATAATAACACAAACTTGCATAAAAGCTGCAAGTCATCAACCAAAAAATGCAAGCCATCGACCAAAAAAATGCAAGTTAACAACCAAAAACTGCAAGTCATCGTCCAAAAAGTGCATGTCATTATCCAAAAAATGCAAGTCATCGACCAAAAAGCTGCAAGTCATTGTCCAAAAAATGCAAGTCATCGACCATAAACTGCAAGTCATCGTCCAAAAAAAAAAATGCAAATCATCATCCAAAAAAAGCTGCAAGTCATCGACCAAAAAATGCAAGCCATCGACCAAAAAAAAAGCTGCAAGTCATTGTCCAAAGAAATGCAAGTCAACAACCAAAAACTACAAATCATCGTCCAAAAAAGTGCAGGTCATCATCCAATAAATGCAAGTCATTGACCAAAAAAGCTGCAAGTCATTGTGCAAAAAAACAAGTCATCGACCTAAAAAATGCAGGTCATCATCCAAAAAATGCAAGTCATCGACTAAAAAAAGCTGCAAGTCATTGTCCAAAAAAAATGCAAGTCATTGACCCAAAAACTGCAAGTCATCGTCCAAAAAAGTGCAGGCCATCATCCGAAAAATGCAAGTCATCGACTAAAAAAGCTGCAAGTCATTGTCCAAAAAAATGCAAGTCATCTACTAAAAACTGCAAGTCAACAACCAAAAACTGCAAGTCATCGTCCAAAAAAGTGCGGGTCATCATCCAAAAAATGCAAGTCATCAACCAAAATCATGCCAGTCATCGACCTAAAAAAATCCAAGTTTTGCAACTTGCAAAAAATATGTACGTAATTTTGTTGTATATATACATATAACCGCATATTAACTCAATGAGAATTATTACAATTTTTAAGTTCGTTTCCCCATAATTTCATTTTATATAAAAAGAGTTAGTTTCGTTGCCTATATTTCTAATTCCAAGTAAAGCTGGACCCTAAGAAAAACTGTTTTGGAATCCTTGGTACCAAGTCTATCCGGCCACTAGGTCCATTTTCCCCACAAGTCCATTTTTTAACCGATTGAGTCCCATTTTATTCATTTAAATAAAACATTTAGGTTCGTCGCGTATATCTCCGGTCCAAAGTAACGCCCGGCAGTAACAAGAACTGTTATGGAATTCTTGATCCCACGGCAATACAGTCCACTAGGTCCATTTCCACCACAAATCCATTTTTATCCGATTTAGTCTCATTTTTACAGGGGTAGGGTAGTAGCAGAACTTTGTATATACATAGATGAGATGAAATAAACTTGTAATGGCCCTTTGGTTATTCTCGTAATTCTGTGTAAATGTAGATTTGCTGAATCATAGGAATTTCACTATCACTATAATGATACAGGTAGAAAGTGACCGATGTGTCAGGCTTCTTTTTTTCTTGGATTACAGTGGCGTAATGTATCCACAAGATTGTAAATCAAATCGGCGTATGCAGTAAAAAATGTTTTGAAGTTATTGTAAAACAGTTTATGGCTTCATCACAATAAAGCAACTGATCACTAGTCAGAAGTACTTGGGTGTGTGATGTGTAGTGTATCACAAGTTTGTAGATCAAATAGAAGTATACTTTCGAATGGAAATACGCGGTAACCCCCCTGATTTTTTGGACAAAATTTTTTCAGCGATGAAACTTAATTATCATTCGGTGACAAAACCATGGCACAATCATAATAGTCGTATATGGAGCTCGGAGCTGTTTGGTGCACATTATCGTTTAGAGCTCTTATGGACCGTATTTTTTCGGGAAATGATACTGGAAGAACCATTACGGTCAATTCAGAGCACTATGACCGTATGGCAACTGCCTGTTTTTTGGCCTGAAATTGAGTGTTGTAAACTGAACGGATGTGATTTCTACAAGACAGCGCCGCGAGCTGTAAAGCAAGACTCTTTTGGCTTTATTTCATGACATGTTCCCAGAAAGAGTAATATCAAGTGTAGGCGACCTCAATCGGCATATAAGATCATATGATTTGGTGTCGTTGGGTACAGGAATTCTCATATTCGTTGCTAGCTTAGTGGTGTGTCTATTCTTCCCTTAAATCGCTTGATCATCTACCGCACTGTTGCTGTACTCACAGGCTGATGCGGTATTAGAAGGCATGCCGATATTCCCTCTTATGAATTATGAAAAAATAAAACGCAGTAACAAACAAAAAAAAAAAGGGTTCTGAGAAATAAATATATTAACCGTTAAATATTTTAAATATTGCTGACTCAGCATTGAAGTAAAAAAAAAAAAAACTTTGTTGCTAATAGAGGTATGCAATCAAGAGGTTATAAATAAATTTAATTTCCAGCAACAGTTGTTTTTGTATCAATTAACATAATCGTTATGGCCGTAGACTAAATTGTGACTTTCTTCACCTCAATGTTCATCACACTAGAGCGTATGATGAATATTGTTTCCTCATTTGTTGCAAATAATAACACGCATACGTCCACATGGAAGAGAGAAAAGTAAAATGAAAAAAGAAAAAAATTCTTCAACAAAATGTTATTATAAGCGTACAGCCAGCAATTAAATGTGACTGTGTTAAAAAGTGTAAAAAGTGGAAGAAAATAATTTTCCAATTTCATTTCAAAATTACCAACTTTGGTTAACGACTACTTCCGCTAGCAAAACAAAAGGAAAAAAGCTTTTAAACAGTGAACAAGCAAAAGCGTGTCCAAATAGACACGCAAAAATAAAATGAGAAATAAATGGAAAAGAATAATCCATAACATGCACTGAGAGAGAGAGAGAGCAGGATAATAGAGAATGATTTAACAGACTGTCTTTAATGATATTAAATGTTGAAAAGGAGTGAAAGAAAGCGACAGAGGCAGCGGCAGAGAGGCAGAGAGAGAGAGAGTTATTAAAAGAGATAATAACGTGGGAAAATAAAACAAGATGAGCACTATTACAGTAATTAAATGCATGAGTAGCACAGTAACATTAATTGCGGGAGTGATTAAAACAAAATGTAGAGTGTTGTCAATGCAACAAATTCTGCATATTACAAGGTTTATGGGTAATACTGAATCAAGAACAAATTGAAATTGCAAAAAGACGCATAAATGGACCGATAAATGGGCATATAGACATACTAATGTCAATCCTTCACAGATTAATGATGTTATATGCATAGTAGCCTTATCTTGAGTTCGGAAACAGATTCGCTTTGAAACTCGCTTTAAGCTCTAAATGTAATCGGAGCAAGTACATGTGCGGCCTTAAAATCTACACGAATGATTTCCAGATAAATTGCGGCGCTGCATCTACTATTTTCTCAGCCAAGACCAATAATTCGAGTATCTTTCCAACCACGCTGAGTCATCACTACCGTTTTCGTAATATCTCTTTGAGCGTGATTTTGACCATTAAGAAGCCATGGTCATTGGAATCGCGGTTCGAAGCGTTCCCTTTATCGCCTTTTAGTCCTTAAGAGAGTTCAGGATTAATTGATTACCTTGTCATCCACTTTTCTTGAATGTATCCATGAAAATGCACATTCGGGCGAATTGACAAAGGCTTCGAAGACATCGAACGCGGCTCATTAAGTCCCATAAATCGGACCGTAAAACTCTCACGTCATTAGACCATTACGAAAGTTTAAAGTTTGGTAATAAACAAACGTTAAACTAAGGCGAATTACTTACTCACTGCTCTATGCTATGATTAGGTTTTCTATGATTACTTTTAAAGTGTTCAAAAACGTGCTACAATTATAAACGCTAAGTGTGTTGGCGCTTTTTACTGTGTGATTTATTTTCTCACTGAGCAATTAAATTTATAACCACTTAAACACAAGCTAAGGCAATAAGAAACACAAAAACAACAACAACAACAACAATCATTTTAAATATGCACAAAGCAAAAACAAAAACAACAAGTCTAGAAAAAGAGAGAGAGAGAGAGATAACAACGAGTATACTCTGATAACAAGAACGAATGTAAAACAAAATATAACGGTTAACCGAATGTTGTGTTAAGAAATTCTTCCATAACAAGCTCTTTTGCATGCTATTATCAGTGTGTTGTTGTAAAAGCTCTTGAGAGCATTTAACACTCAACAAGAAAATAACAGCGAAATGGCAAACAAGTGGTAGAAAAAAGTACACACGATTCAATACATACACACACAGCCACACACCAGTAACTGACTAGGAGGCACATGTGTTTGTTTATGTTAAAATATCTGTGAATGTGTGTGGTTTGAATGTGTGTATTGTTTGAATGTAATACTTGGGAATTTCTCATGTTCATAGGGTGGTTTTAAATCTGCACAAACACACATGAAAACTGTAGTAACAATACATATGTACGTGTAATGTGAGTTATTGAAGAAGAGCATAACAGTGTTTAGGATAAGAGAATAATGGAAGGTTACTGTGTTTAAATTTGCATCAAATTACAATGAATTTCCATTGACAAAGGAAAAACCCAATTAAATGTTTAAAAAAAAAATTCAAATGAGAGACATTTTTTATATTTTCAAAAGAAATGATCAAAGAAATGAGAAAAAGGAGCGATGTAGAAATAAATATCAATAGAGAATTTTGAAATTGAATAGTAGAGACCTTGTTTTTTTAGTCTGCGTTGAAGGATCAATCATCGATTGATGTCAACTTATTGGTGAATGAACGCACGATCCTGCTAAGGCAGGTAGAAATCCGATGAATGGTTTGTTAAGGCCAACTAAGCAATTAAGTGAGTAGTTTGAATATAAATATATTATGATTCTTCTAAAATTTTCGTTCCTGTGGGAAAAACGACATTTTTAGAGTCCATTTCAACCGTTTGCTTTTGAAATGGGTCGGTTTAGCTACGATTAGCCAATGATTGACTCACTTAATAAGAAATGTAACTATTAAATACCTGCCTCCGGAAATAACGAACAGGATTTCGGGCGAATATATCATGTGAAATGCAAGTCATCGACAAATTCTCTTTAGAAAATGAAAGTCATTGACAAAGAGAAAGTCTGGGCGGTCAATAACCAAATGAATATAAATATCGGCGTCAAGAAACGCAAATACTGTTGGCTGAGACATACAATGCTTAAAGAGTACGATGTAATACTGCATGATGGACTCGCTGGAATCCTAAAGAAGCTAGTCGCAATAGAAGACCATTAATGACTTGGAGGAGAAGGATTTAGACAGAATCTGGCAAATCGCTTAAAAATTTAAGAGGATTATCTGGACATTGAAATACATACTTGGAATCAACACGTGTAAACCTTTTGTTCCTAAGAAATTTTAAAATTAATCATATACACCATATATATTATAACATTATTTAGTTCAGGAGTTATTTATTTATTTCAAAAGTATATTTATTTAAAACTAATTTAAAACCTTGCCTTTTAAAACAATTATTATATTAGTTTTTATAATATCCATACATACATCAAAACATATTTGCATGGTTTTTTGTACTTGTATAACACTGTGGCAAACCCAATACATTGACCAAACGGTAACGTTAGCCATTTTTTCTGGCAGCGAGAGAGATAGAGAGAGAGAGTAATAATTGAGTTACAGTGTATAGAGCAGAGCTTATGGAAATTAACATTTCAGTAGACCAAATCAGTTAGTCGTAGACATTACGCGAGTGTTAACAGTTGTATTGTAATTGTGAGAAATGCGGTTAAGAATCTAATAAGAATTTATGCGAAAAACAAAATAAAAGTAAAGTAAAGTTTTTATAATTAAAAATATAAAAATAAATAAAGAAAATTACATTACAATTGAAAAGAAAATTATGCACAGTAATCTTAAGTGTTTATAAATGCGTTTGGCAAGAATGTTGTGGCATTTAGTTGTTGCTGTAAATACAAAGAAGAGATTTTACATACAAAAAATAAGGAATAGATAAAGAGAACCAGCAATTAAATACACAGTAAGCAAGAGTGAGAGAGAGAGAGCGATAAAGAATTTTTAAACATGTATATGTATAGAAATAAATATAAAATAGAAGAAGCAAAAGTAGCAGCAGCAGCAGGAGCATAAATGTTAGCATTTTTGTCTTCAAGTACAATTTGAGAGTAGAAACTGTTTGTTGTGTGCCTGTGTGCGTGTGTATGTCTTGTAGTAGATATGTTACTGAAAACCAGATGATAAAGTCGTCGACATCCAGGATAATATTTTAAAATAAAATAAAGGAAAAGATACACATAACGTGCGCAGATTTTTGGAGTGTTGCAGAAAAAAAAAAATAAATCCACTAAAAGAAAAACCAAAAAATCTGTGCAAATTTAATAAATAATGAAAGAAATTAAAAAATAAAAACTACAAAAAAAAATATAAATGATAATATAACACATACATATTTAATAATAAAAATGGCAGCTTTTTTATATAAATTAGCATTTAAAGTTAAATATAAAGAATATTCTTATAGTGTTTTAGCATTTAAGAGTGAGTTTTTATTTTAATTTTGAAAAAAAAGTAACGGGATACATGAAGGATACAGTAATAGAAAAAATTGAAAAATATGAAGGTCTAAAGCAACGCCAAAAAGCAGGCAACATTTCATATTTAATAATAAAAAAGTAAAAAAAAAGGAATAAATAATAGGTCTGCTTAAATGTTAACACCAAATTATTAAAGAAAATAACAAATAAATTAATTAAGCAAAAGCAACAAAATACAACGGCTGCTTTATAAATAAACATAATAATAATCATCATAAAAAAAGTAAGAAAAACCGAATAAAACATACAAAAAAAAAATTTATTAAAACACGCAATCTAATATTAATTTCTTAAAATATAAAGTCTACTCAACAAATTCAAATTAATTAACATTAACAGCAACAGCGACAACAAACAAAAAAGAAAACCCACTTCACAGATGGCAATAATTTCTATTTATTTATGAAACAAAAAATTTAAGGCATACATCAAGGCGAAAAGGAAAAATTTCCAAAAAGAAAATATACCAACAACAACAAAATTCAAACAACAAAAAGAGAAAACGAAAAAAAAATTTACGAAAAAACCGTTAGAAAACAAACATAAGCACCCATAAGCTTTAAAATAAAATAACAACAAGCGAATTGCAAAGCAACGGCATACATACATACATATATACCAACTATAACCGAAAAATAACCCAAGAAGGAAAAGAGAACCGACACAACTCATTTACACAAACAAATAAACGCACACATACATTATACAACAACTAAGCTCTCACAGCACTCCTACATTTATTCACAATGTCTAACAGTTGGGTTCAGTTGCTAACAAATCCAATTGCTTTAAAGGAAATGTAACGCGTTCTCTCTCTCTATATGTAAGTATATGTATAAAAATAATAAGAGGACATGTGAAAATTGAAAAACACTGTAACAACAGTAGCAGCAGCAGCCGAAGCAGCATTAGCAGCAGCATCATCATCTTTTTTAAACAACATGTGTATCGCTGGCTTGAAGAGCATATCTACTATGTACTCGCATGCATGTGTGTAGAATGTGTGTGTATGACAGACACTGTGAAGTGCTACAGTTTTTCGTACACGCATAATATTTTATTTATATACATACATACATACAGTTTTTATTTTATTAAAGGTAATTATTTTTAAATTAAAGATTTTATTCTCTATTTTAAGCATTTTTAGTTTCCATACAAACTAACAGAGAGTTAAAGAAAAAGAAAACTAAATAGAGAGGGAGAGTGAGAGAGAGAGAAAGAGAAATAACAACAAATTGCCTTTCTTTAATCAAATCACCTGTTTGTTAAAGATTCTCTAAAAAAGGAAATTTGAATTTTAACAGTGATTTCATTATTATCGTTTAATATGTTGTATGTGTGTTATAAAAAAGAGAGAGAGAGATATATCGTAAGAAGTAACGGAATTTTTATTTATACGAAGAACTGAAGTGGCTTACTCTAGAGTTTAGAGTGATCAGAATGATGGAATTTTAGTTAAGAAAATAAACTTTTATTACGAAGAAAAACAAAATACTTTATATGGATAAACATACATATGTATGTACGTACATGGTGAGAGTTGTTTAATTATTCGAATTAGAATGATTACCTTATGATTAAATATGTACCGTTTTTGCAATAAAATTTCATTATGATTCTCTTAAAGAAATTTAATTCATCTTCATCTGATCTTCACAAGCGACAGGTGATAATTATTTGGGCGTATAAATTCCAGATTTTAAGTAAATTTATGTCATTTATTTTCCTCTTCTTCTTAATTGGCTCTAACAACCCGTTTGTCGGATTACGGCTTGCCTTAACACATCCTTTAGGCCGTATTTGCTTCTCAATCGATATTATACTCTGCCTGACCACTACAGTGTTTTCCAAGCAGAGGTCATAGCAATTTTGAAAGTGGCACAATTCATATTGAGAGGCGTAATTTTACCAGAAACTTTCTTGATTTACTTCGACAGCCAGGTTGCGAAAATCCCTAATGTACGTATGTAGTACCTGGCAGGACGGTACGTGCATTACTGTTAGACTCGGCTGGACGTGTATGGAAAGGAAGCGGATCGACGCACTTCTGTCGAACAATGGCGTTTCTTGCCGGCCACTTTGTTTTTCGTAATAACAAAAGACTTGGCATTCCGACAAATGTCTTCTGCAGAAACTGTAGGTCTGAGGAGGAGGAAGAGGCTGACACCTTACTGACACAGGAGGTGAAAATGCCATGCTCTTGTCGTGAAGAGACGGAGGTGTTTGTTTGTCTTTCATTTTCTGACATCTTTGACCGAGGTCTCTAATATAAAGATTGCTATAATAGCAGGATTTATTTTGGACTCGGAATGGTTTCCTGTAGGTAACGGTTGATCACCGAGTAGAATTGATTGAGGTATTACAATGAGCCTTAGAAGTCGCCGTAGTCTAGCAGGTAGTGTGTAAGCGTATTAGTTGTGAGGCCTCGGTGCAAATCACAGGTCAGGCATCTCCAGCAAAACGAAATATGAAAAAATATTTCTTCTGTGACTCCCTCTCAGTAGATTTCTCGCAAAAACTCTGATAGTAAATAAAATTGCCATGAACAGTCATAAAAAATCTGTCTTTCGGAATTGACTTTAAACTGTAGTTCACGTCACTCATATATAAAATTAGGAAACACAGCATAAGTGGAGTGTGGAAAGTCATAAGTCATAATCCTGATTGAGGGGTTGTAGTATAGAATTTAAGTGGTTTGCCATCAATTCATACAATAATCACTGTTTTTAAAATCTTTAAAGTATGCCACGACTAGCTAAATTTCTTTACAGCTTTAAAGTATGCCATAAATTATTAGAAAACAGAAACCCCCTATGTATATGCATTTGTTTTTTTATTTTCTGTAAATAATTGAATACTCATGACTATTTTATGATTCTAGAATAAATTGTTGTTGTTTAAATAAATTATTATTGTACTTTAAATTATTTAAACATATGCATGTTCAATGTTCTCTATTGAATGTTTTGAATATTCTTTTGACCTTAATTTGAATTTTTAATTTATTTTTGTGAATTAAATTATCATAACAAGAGTCATATCCGTTATAAGAGTATCATGATGGGTTTAAAATTTATCGATCGATTGTTTTTTTTTTTTTTTGGTATTTTAAAAAATAGTTCCTAAATGAAATGTTTATAGAGAAAATAAATCTGATGGGGTATTTGAACAACATTTGGGAAAAAATTAAATAAAAAAATTTAAAATTCTAATTAATTGGCATACGTTCTAGAAAACATGGGTACAAATGCCAAATGGAATAATTAAAAGTTAAAGTCAAAATAATCTGCAAGCTAGAATCGGAGTAATAGAAGTTTTAAAGCGTTTTAGTGACACGAAAGCAGATCCTTGAGATCTGTATCAATTAATTGGCCATTAGAACTCTTTAGTCAGGATTGCGATCTAGTTTCTTACAACATCAATGTTGTCTATTTTAACTTTATTTGTGAGAGGAGGGTCCTACAGTCTAACGCGACCCCGAACTATCGATTTTGGATACGCTTTTAATGATAACACTTTTTTTTACAAAGTTTTTGCTGAGAGGAAGTCTTCGAAGAAATATTTGTTCATATTTTGTTTCATTCGAGATGTTTGAACCACGGGCTCAAGATTAGTAAGCCTACACACTAGACAACGGCGGCTGGTTATTCAGTATTGAAATCCACACACGCAAGGCCATTCATTTTATAAAAAAAAACACATTCATCGCAAAACAAGCTATTAAATACCACTGTAGGTGAAGAGATCAACTCACTTACCATTGACCGAATTAAAAAATGCATCATGTATAGGAGTAAAACGAATATTTATACAGACCTGCTTCTGTGTCATATTCCCAGAAACGCTTATCTCCATGATTACTGATAGTATCGTTGTGTTAAAAAGACTTATTTTTAATTTTCTCCAAAAGAAATCATTGAATGTCATACGAAATAATAATAATCGTAAGAAATCTTAAAAAAAAATGGATTACACTTTAATTGTTTTTTTTTATTGTTAAGCTTTTATGATTTATAATCTCTGCACTCAATTGCACAATTTCAAGGTTATTTGCTTTAAATTTACTCACTACTGTATGTCAGTGCATGTATGTCAGTATATGTAATTAAAACTGTTATAAACTGTGCCCAGCATATGAAATATAAATGATTACTGATTGTAAATATAAATTATAAATAACAACAACAACACACACACGTATATATGTATATATACTCGCCCAATCGTATGCATTCAAGTAAAGACACACACACACTTACAAGAGTTAGAGAGTCTTCTATAGAAAGAGATAAAAATGATAAAAAATCTTAAGCAATATAAACAATGTGATGATATTTGCATATTGTTTTAATGTTTATCTCATTTGTTGTCATTGTTATTGTTCTGATTGTTGTTGTTGTTGTTGCTGTTATTGCATATGCGTATGCAAGTAATGTTACACAAAAATTCATAAAACTACATTTTGTACACATATGTACATCACTTGCGTATGTAAAAACATGTAGTTTAAGGTACAAATGTGTGTGTGTGTAGGTGTTACTATGCAAGAGAGTGTGTGAGTGGGAGTGAAAGAGAAAAGGAGAACAATGTCCGTAAACAGCAAGAAATACAAGTGGGTGGTATTGTGTTTTAGTAAATCATAAATACATGCAAATACAACGAATACATTCGTTCGTACATGTGCATGTATTGTTATTATTATTTTTTTTGCATTTCATATCATTTCGTTTTTTTATTTGTTTACAGTTGCTATCTCTAAATGAAGTATTTACCAGTGACACATGCTTTAGGCATAATAGTTGCAGTTACAAAGCATACACATACACGCACATACACATACACACATGTCAACATGCATTAATGCATGCCTAAGCTGCTACTGTTTGTTTATTTTGTTTGGTTTCCGTTTTATTTACTATGTTGGGGTAAAAGCAATTTCTGTTTCCGTAATGTAATGCTTATAATTTCCTTTATTGATTGGAAATAAATTGATTTTTTTTTGATGAAAAATCTTGTAAAATGGTTCAAAATAATACTCACAATAATTTAAAGTCCTAAGGTTATTTCTTTTTACATTATTACAGCTAAAACAAATCTGCATATATTATGGGAATGGGAATGGTAAATTGTCGAGGGATCGAAAAAGTTCAGTAACAAATTCAAATACTAATAAAATGTCTTTTAGAAATGAGTTTAATTAAATGAAATATGTGACGGTGTGATTGATAACACTTTTCTTCTTTTGCCGTAAAGGTATTACTCCATCAGTTTAGAGCAAGAAAACTTAGCCAATTGCTTTTCGTAGGCCTCTATGGAATTTAAATATTTATATACTAAGCATAGCGCTCAGCATTAAAACTTTCAAAGAATAATGTGATTTTAATTAAGTGAAGTTAAAAATATCAGTTTTCAATAGTTATAGTATTGCTACAGGCAATTGATATTACCGGAGGTAGAACAATTTGTCACCGAACAATGTCGACCACCCAGTAGTGCAAACCATCTAGAGAAGTTAAAAGAATAATGACCACCTTGAACTCTTTGAAAAAAATATTTCCAATGATTGTTTTTTCTATTTTAATTTTAATTTTTTTTTTTGTAAATTGCAACATTTTGTTGCGTGTTACATTCGTTTTTTATTGCATTATATTGCATAACACGCATAAAATACAACATGCAAGTAAATACTCTTACATTTGAAATAACACATTTAGTTTAGAAGTGTTTTTATATGTATTTAAAAAGGAAAAAACTTTCAAAATTAATTAACGACAGAAATTATTACTTTTTCTCATACCCAATAGCATGATGACACAGTGCAAAGATGGTTTAACATTTTTCATTCAAAACACAATTGTTGCGAAATATTTATACCCTGCAATAGGAAAATTTAAGAGCCACAAAACAGACACGCAATGTCTCAGTGTGTGTGAGAGAGTACATTGTACAAAACAAGATAGCAGTAGTAGTAGTAGTGGTAGTTGTAATAGAATTACATATTTTTTCTTTAATACAAACATATGATTGTCATAAATTATAAAACATAACAATCAAAATAAACATGTATACTGATACACACACATGCATATACAATATAAGCAGAGTGATACTCGTAAATTGTTCAGTGTGGGAGAGCATGAAGAATTACAGTGTTCTCTTATAAATATGTTTTCTATTGTTGTTTGTGACTGAATGAGACTGATGTTTATTGTTGTTGTTATTGTTGTTTATAAAAATTTTGTATACCATACGTGTTATAACCATTATTTATCTGTCAACTGACAACAAAAATATCATCATCTTATTTTAGAATAACAAATAAAAGTCGAAGAGAGAGAGAGAGAGAAAGAGAGCAAGGGAGAGTCAACATAATTTAACTGTTTTAGAAAAACTATATTACATATTTTCATTTTCATTTTTTTTTTTTTGCTTTGGTGTTGTTATTGTTTTGAGTTAAATTATGAATTTTTTCTCCAAAGAATAACAACAGCAGAACACAAAGAGAGCCTGAGAGTGTAGGAGTATCAACATAATTTATTTGTAGAGGAATTTCTATTCCGTTATTATTTTAAATTTCTTTTTGGCTTTGTTGTTGTTATTATTTTTATGTTAAACTATATAAATCCATGAATATGTTCTTGTTGTTTTATAACTGTTTTTCTTTTTCTGTTATATTTTGTCTTTAAAGTCTTTAAAGAACTAGAAAAACATGATTTTTTTGTAGTTTTTATTTTATTTCGTTCTTATAAAAAAAAAATTGTATAAAAAAGAAGAAGAGCAGAGCAGCGACATCATTAGGAGAATTTTTGGCGTCAAAGAGACTGATAGTTTTATTTTATTTTTATTTTTATTATTTTTTTTTCGTTTTTTTTGCTTTTTATCATTTTATTATAACTTTTATATGCACATACATACATATGTACATATGTATATTGTTTCACATATATTTCCTCTTTTTATTTTTAAAAGCTTAAAATAATGTACTTAAGCGCAAGAAGAAGAATAAATATCATAAACATACACTCTCTCTCTCTCTCTCTCATACAAATACAACATGTTCTCTTTTACACACACCAGTTCAGTAAAAGATGTTTATGGTGTAATAAACAACAGTGGATACTCTTTAAATTAAAGCCGTTTTTCGTCTTTTAATTTAAAATGAAATGATTTAAGTGCTCTTATTGCACAAAAAATATAAGGTGGAGTAAAAAGGAAACCATTATTTTAAAAAGAAATTGAAGACTTTATCTAGCATTGTAAGAATATTGAGATTTATCTAAAATTTAAGGCATTTATTGTAAAAAAGATTACAGGTTACATGGTATGATGTGTAAGATATCATTGAAATTTTTTATTCGTTTGAAGGACCCATTGATGGAATTAAATGTGGAATATAACATCATTCAAGTGTCCGTCTCGGTTTCTCTGGTTTGAGAAATGTACAATTTTCTATAACTCTGGCGTAAAAATCACACTGAATTTGGCTGTGATGGGCTAGTGACTTTTGCAGGATGCTCTTGTATCAGATGTTGGATTGAACGTCCATATGACTTTCGAAATGAAATTTATGGCACGCCCTGGGTGTCCGTGTATATCAGAGGATATTTTTATGTCGAGCAGACATTTAATAGCAATGAGGATGACACTACTATGATCCGGGAGTTTGATATCCTGATATCCAATTCCCCGATATATAATTGCGATCAAGCGATGTATATTTCCAGGGAATTTGTGGAATTATATTAGATATTACAGCGTTTGAGCAACTGTTCACATAATATAGGGTATCCTATAATCAATCTGTACGGGCATGTCTAAGAAAGCAAGCAGTTAATCGAGTTTAATCTGATTGCCGCAGGATTTACATGCTGCTACAGCAGAAGTTCGATAGAAATATAATTTAACAAGACGTAAAGTGGCCGAGTGAAGTTGCCGTAGTCTAATGGCATTAAGTCAATTTATTAGACATGAGACCATGGTTCAAATCCAAGCCTGGACATCTTTCAGCAAGACTCTGAGAGTAAATTAAAATTAAAAAAAATTTAAATAAATTAAAAGGCAAGCCATCTTCTCTAAAAGCCACATTTTAAGTCATAATAGCGACTTCAGATTTTTACTTCATCTTTTTGAAGATGAATGCATTCCTTTTTACTACCCCTTATGTATATTGTACATATTTTTTAACATTTTTTCCCATCAAACTGTTTTATGTAGTTTTGGTTCTGGCTTCTTTCATTTTTTCATTCAAATCTTTAACAAAAAAAATTGAAAAAAAACAGGAGAATAAATTCTACTACATCCTGCCTTGTGTAAATGTATTGCATGCGGGGAAGGAGGTGATTATATTTTAACCTTTTATATCGTTTTAGCGTGACCCCTTTTTGCCACTGTCTGTTTCATTTCATTTCTTGATATATCAGCGTTTTTGTTTTATTGTTATTGTTTTTGTTGTTGTTGCTGTTGTGTGTTGAGTCTTGTTAAAATTAAAATAAAAAAAAAACTTTTTCAAACTGTTTCGTAAGTTATTCGAACTATTTTGAAAGTTATTCCTTCTTCTTCTTCTTCTTTTCTTATGTTTACAATAAAAGAAAGAAAAAAGTTTCCATTCGCTCCCGCTTCCTCCTAGTTGCGAAGACAAATGTATTCACACAGTGACATTTGCCATGCATTTGTTATTGTTGTTGTTCGTTGTACTTTAGCAAAAAAATTAAAGTTTTTTTCTCTTCTTTTCTTTTCTTTTCGAAATTATTTTGAATTTTTGTTTTTGAATGGTTTTCATATTCAAATTAATGCGTGTTAAATTATTAAAAATTATGGTGGCAATAAAAAGAATTCTCTTGAAATTATTTTTTGTTGTTGTCTTTTTAATCAAAATCTACAACTGAAGAGTTTCTAGGTTCTAGGTTGGGTGATATACCATCCCATAGATAGCGCAGAGATGTCATGGTCATAAAAACACTTGAAGTCGCCGTAGTCTAGTAGGTTGTGTGTTGGTTTAATACTATATACGTGAGGCAGTGGTTTAAACCCTGGCTCAGAGAACTCGAACAAAACGAAGTACGAAAAAATATTTTTTCGGTGACTTCCTCTCAGCAGTCTTGTGGTAAAAACTCTGTGAGTAAATAAAATTGTTATGAAAAGTTTCCCTAAAATCTGACTTTCGGAGTCGGCTGTTAAACTTTAGGTCCTGTCGCCCTTGAATAAAATTAACACACATAATATGGGTGTAATCCTATATGTATGTATGTATGTATGAACATATGTAAGTAATGTCAACCGCTCATCGATCTCAATACCATCAGTTATAATGCCAAAGGAGCTTTGATTTTTATTTCGTTATACCGTTTGACCCTGGCCCTTATGTACGTAAAGTAATGATCAGCTATGAGGTTGCAACAGTCGATTTTTTAAAGGCTGTTTTTGAGCACTTATTTCCATATTTCGGGTGATATCTCAGCGATTTCTTGATGAATATTGAATTTCAAATGCTCTAATATTAGAGGATTAACCACGTGCTCACGGTCTTTTATGTAGGCCTGCCAAAAAATTCCAAAGACGTCAAATATCTTTTCAGTCAGGACTACAACCTTGCTTCTCATATAACACATTTTGTGTGTGTTAATTTTATCCATGAGTGGTGGGTCATACTTTTTAAAGTCGACTCCGAACGACAGATTTTTGGGAAACTTTTCATGACAATTTTATTTTACTTTCGGAGTTTCTGTCTAAGCTGGGGTTTGAACCACGGACTATTTTCTAATAAGAAAACACATTACCTAATAGACTACGGTCACTTGCCGGTTATTATAGGAGGAATAAATGCCTACAAATATCGTGGTCTTTCTGTTCTACCATCTATTGTCAACAATAAATAATTCATGTCCTTGTAATTGTTGAGTTTATTGTTGAAAATTATAGGCCTTGTTAGTAGATGTTTGGCATTCGATAAGAACGTTGTTATTAATCGATAAGCAGTAACGAAATGATCAAATTGTTGCCTTTTATGGAGGAATGGTCCTCCTCCTTACCCCTTTCTCTCTTTTTCATGCTTTTTCAAAATTATTATTTCCTTGAATGTGGTTTGCATTACCATAACAGACTGGCCTAATAAATATTAACATTCGCCATGTTTTTAAATGTTTTCATTCTCATTTTCATTTTCATTTTGATTTGAATTTTTTCTTTTTTTTTTCTTTTAATTTCAATTTGAAAATATTTGACCTCCTGTCATAGCCAGAAGTCATCGTGTTTATTTAACCATTTAATTAACATTTTCCAGTTTTCCATTTCCACTTACCAGTTGTTTTCCAAGTTGGACACTAAAATGTCAGCAAGTTTTTAAAGAAATGAAACAGCAACAACAACAACAGAAATGGAAATAAAACAAAAACTGTGTAACTATTTTTATTTCTTAAAATACAGACGTATAGACGTGTATCCGTGTATGTGTGGTTATCACAAACACCACCGCCACCGCCATCACTACACACCGTCGTTATAATGTTACGATTTTTAGTGTTATGACCTTAAGCGCATGGAGCCTTTAACAGCCTTAGCTTCTACACCTCGTTTAGCCAACCAACATCCTTAAAAAAACATTAATTTTCTACAGGAAAAACGAAAAAAAAACCAAAAACTAAGAATTGAAATCAAGATATTGACACTAAAAATATCAAAAAAAAAAAAAAAAAAAAACAAAACAAAATCGTGGGTAAAAGTTAGCAGAGGGTAATCAGTGAATAGAGTGTAGAATGGAGGGAGGACAGTGTACAAGATAAATGACACTCTATAGTTAGAAAAGGTATTTTAGGCGAGTTTAGTCAACAACGACAAGACAAGTTAGGGCGAGTCAAGGCAAGGAGTAAACGACTGAACAAGTGTAAATGGAAAGAAAAAAGAAAAAAAAAAGTAAAATACGACATGAGAAAACAATACAACGTGCATACCCATACGTACGAGCAATAAAACAATCGTTTTGGGAGCGGTTTTACAATTAAATGTTAAGGTTTGCTTATAATCAAAAACCCAAAAAAAAAAGGGAAAAACCCTGTCAGAGAAATTCAATTTTTTTTTTTAAATACCATGTAAGGGACTGCCATTTTTCAAACGTAATTTTTGTAATTTTCGTTTTTGAGAGTTTAGCTAGGCGTGTAGCAGCAGAAAAAAATTCCCATATTTGGTCAGAAGCGATTTTGGGTTAACAAAATTAATTCTTTGATCCCTCAAGAAGGATAAGGTCTCATTTATGTCTGAGGTTAGGCCCATTGCGATACTACAAATCAATATTTATGCGGTATTCAAATACAACACTTTAGTCAGGATTACAACCTAGCTTTTTACACCACCAATGTTGTGTGGGTTAGTTTTGTCCACGACTGGAGTAACCTACAGTTTAACGTCGATTGCAAAGGACAATTGTTTACGCCCAGAGTTTTTGCCAGAAGACTGCTGAGAGGTAGTTGTAGCAAACAAATTTATTTTGATATTTTGTTTTGTTCGATATGTCTGAGCTGGGATATAAATCGCGGGTTCTTGTCTAAATAGCTGACTTCTACGGTCTTACCTTTGTTTAAAAGCATTAGAAAATTGAATAACTTTGTTATGAGCTCCAGATCTATCCAAGATTACATACATAACATACATAATTGATCATTACAACCCTACAGTCAGGATTACGGCCTAGCTTCTCACACCACTTATGTTGTGTGTGTTAATTTTATACATGAGTGGCGGGACCTACAGTCTAAAGTCGACTCCGAATGGCAAATTTTTGAGAAACTTTTTCATGACAGGTTTATTTACTCTCAGAGTTTTTGCCAGAAATCTGCTGAGAGGAAGTCGCCGAGGAAATATTTTTGTATTTTGTTTTGATGTCTGGCCTGGGGCTAGAACCCTGGCTTTTCGTCTAATAAGCCAACACACTACCTACTAGATTACGGCAGCTTGCAAGATTAAGCTGAATAATTTATTGTGGCATCACAACAGGCTAGTGTCCATGTTTTTTTTTTTGTTGGGGAAAACTAATTCTTAGTGCATCTAAAGCGTTATTTTCAGGCTTTATTTGAGTTCTTCCTGCTTCAGTTTTGTTTAGCACTTAGGCTAAGGACTTAGGGATTTTTAAAGTGGAAGTTTACCAATTTCAGGACGTCATATTGGGTTGGAAGAGTTAAAAAAGTTTAAATATATGGAGTAACATTATTTCAACCTAACCTCTAAATGTTGCTTTACTTACTTAACGTGTTGACTTTTCAATGGAAGCATACATATCCAGGTTTATGAGTGTCCTATCATTTAAGCCAAAAAGTGTGCTTGAAAAAAAAAAGAAAACTAAATGCAAACTAAAAATAATCAAAGAATTAATGTTGTACGCATTTCCTGGCTATAAATAGTGAATCATTTCCGCATGAATTTCAATTTCAATGTAGAGAGACACACTAAAACCAAACAATTGAATTGAATGGGTCAACCAATATACATATACTTACAGGCGAGTTAAAATGATTTTTTTTACGTAAAACTTTAACCTAAAAGTAGACTACAAAAGAGAAAAAAAAAACATCGAAACATGGCTAAAGAAGTGAATAAATGTTTTCGTATCAAAAAAAAACAAAAAAAAAAAAAGAAAACTAAAGCAAAAGTGATTACAAACATTTTTAGTTTTATGGCGATAATATAATTAAATAGCAACAATGCCTTTACCTCTAACCTCTCCTCACTTTAGTCTTTATACCGCCAGACCATTCGTTATTTTAATGTGGCACTGACACTGTGTGGCGGCTCTTTATAAATGAAATGAAATGAAACGAAAAAAGTCAAACCATGGCAAACCAAGGCAAACTTAGGGCACATTCGAAAGGGAAAGCCTTCACAGAAAAAAAACCCAAAAAAAAAAGAAAGAAACAAAAATTCAACCATAAAGAGAAAACAAAAAAAAAACTGTAATAAAAATGGCGGAAAAGATTTATAGTTTCTGTTTAATTTATATGCCTTTTTCTACACTCTAGTTTTTCGTTTTGTTTTAATTGGACTCTTTTATTTTTCTATTATTCAATTCCATAATAATAAATTACAACAACGATAACAATAAAAAAAAAGACAAAAACTGAAAATGTCAAACATTTATTATTGAATAGAAAAGAAGAAGCAAGAAATTTCACTCTTTTTTTTTGCTTATAATTGGCCATAAAAGGCCTATTTTTCATATTTTTTTATGCATAAAATTTCTCGTTGTGCCCCGTCATTGTTCGCCTGGAGGATATCTTAACGAATAAGACAACGATTGTGCAAAATGTTAAGTTATACTGCCCTTAACCTGCATAATGTATCCCTATAATGACGTTGTTAAATTTCAGGGTGCTGTTCGAGCTTCTTAGCTTCCTGCCTAAAGAGTGATACACGCACTCAAGTGCTTCCTTCTAAGCTACATTAGTGCTGCTTAGGATCCCACTATGTGTTCTCGTGATTCGTTTTACTTATTACAAAATCTATACATTGGGCTTGAAGCAGTCCCTTTGTTAAACAAGTCTTAAGTAAGCCTACAATGCCCGGTCAGAAGGCATATTTATATTCTCGAGCTACTTCTGAGTGCTGTGATGCATGGCTAAAATCACTTCTCATTGTAATTTCTTACCTAAGTGGCCATTACAATTCTATAGTCAAGACTACGACCTAGCTTCTCACTTAACCTATGCGTGACAGAACATACAGTTTAAGCGAAGCTGAGAGATAGATTTTTGAGAAACTACCTACCAAACATTGGCGAGTTCATTGTAATTACTCGATAAAAATTTAAATCGTTTTAAACCCATCAAAATTTTCTTTTTTTTTACGCTGAGGAGGAGTAAACCTACTTAACCGCACCATAGGGGTAGTCGTCACTATCCCCCGTATGTGGGGCCCTCACCCACTAAATCTCCCCCTCTTCTTTTGGACTCCTTATGGTATTACTTCGAAGTGGAGTCCGTCTGGCCATTTGGCCCCTTCACATCCATATCCGCGTCCGGATTGCGTAACGAATTCCGAGAAGGAGTTTAAACGTCCCTTCTACTTCTCTCATCCAAGTCAATTTTCTTAGATTTTAGTATCTGACTTTACTATTCCAGTTCTCCTCACTGTTCAGAATTACATCGCAGATGTTCTCGACCGACTTTGGCCTCAAGATTTCTTCTTTGCAGTCTCCATCTCTCACAATGAAAGAAAGTGTGTACCGCATCATCTATCGACGCATCATCATAGATGCATTAGGTACTTACAAAAATAACCGTGCCCAGATAACAGTTGTGTCAGATAGTAGTTAACCTCACCAAATTTCCTCTCCATCCAGCGGGTAATATCTGGGAGAAGTTTTGCCGTCCATCTACCACTCGTCTCAGTGTTCCATTCCTACAAACTCATCTACATTGAGGACAACCCCTTGCAATCATCTCTGTCTACACTCCACAGAAAGATTCTGATCCTACCATCGGCGTTTGAGATCCTCTGCATTTTTGGAGCTCATCTATTTGATCATTGTCGTGAATACCTATATAATCTGTGATCCTGCTCAGTTGATACAGCAATCGCATACTATTTTCGAGATAATCTCATATGGACGGTGTGCTCGGATGGCTGTCTAACAGTCAGATAGTATTGCTATGTTCCGTCTTCTGTAGTTCTTGTACAAGTTGAATTGAGCACATCTACCACCTCTGTTCCACTATCTATAATCGAATTATCTGCGTACCGCAGAATGGAAAAATTTCGGCGTGAAGAGCGTAACACACGGATGTCGTGGTTATTGTGGTAGCGATAAAATATTGAAACACAAGCGATATTGCTATGATGCTCCGGGATCCCATCGAAAGATATCTTAGCCGCTACGAAAACAATACATTACGTTCCATCTTGAGAAGTGTAATGCAATTTGGTTACCAAACACTTTAAAGGAAACGACGGACATATGTATTCCTACTGGGCAGTATTTTTCAGGGTTATAACCCTGTGGTTTTCAGATTGTCAGCACGATATGAGGCAAATCGAATCAGTCCATCAATAAGTTTATAATGTCAGTCCATAGAAACATATGTTTTTTTGCATTTTCTAGGGTGTTGGGTAATAATCATTCTCATCAAGTGTTTCTATCTTTTTTTTTAAGAAGCTTTTTAACAATTTAAAAGCAATATTTGTTTGACTTTTTTATGGTTCTCCAGTTTTTTTTTTCTTTTATTGTTTTTGGCAAATGCCAATATTAGAGAAACAAGTTGTTTTAACACCAACCAACAATAGAAATTTACACAGCCATAGCCAAAGCCAAAGCCAACGTCATAGTCACAGCCCAAGAACACATTTTTAAGGAGTTTATTTGTGTTGGCCCTGCTGGTTGGCGGCGGGGCAAAGTGTTTTCTTTTTTTTTTTTTGTGTGCAATTTCTTGCCAAAAAAAAAAAAAGAAAGAAAAAAAATTCAAATTCATTATCTGGTCTTCAGCACAAGGTTTCTATTACTAATTGTTGTTCTTGTTGTTGTTCGTGTTTTTTTTTATGAATTTCATTCTGTGGGTTTTAATAGATTTCTTTCGCCTCCAACATGGACGTGGGAGTGAAGTAATCTTTTTTTTATAGATTTTACAAACATTATAATTTTAGGGAACTTAATATACAGGCTACCCCGGTCTCAGACTACCAATGTACAGAGCGTTTGAACTCTAAGCTCTTTTCTAATAAGTCAACACAGTGCCTACTAGAGCACTGCGTCTACGAAATGAGTTCAGACTAAATTCGGCATGTACCATAACGTATTGTTCTCTCCAACTTCATGTCTTATTTTTCATAAGGCTCTTCCCCATTCAATTACCCTTCCAATTTATTGCTTTGCATTTGTAGTTTACGATTAAAAAAAGGGAGTTATCATCCTACAAGCCATGGATACTCACATGGAAATATGAAATTAGAAAGGAACCGAACTACACGACATGTACCACAATAGGTTAGGTTAGGTTAGAGGACGTGTACTTGTAAACTGTGACAACTACAGTACCCGGAGGTCCATTGTACAGCGTCCTAGCTCCACACACCACTCGTGATCGAGGTGTCCCAACAACTCAATTTATTGGTACGCATCCTATTAATTTACATTCACACATACATAATTGGCTATTACAACCCTTCAGTCAGGATTACGGCCTAGCTTCTCCCACCACTCGTGTTGTGTGCGTTAATTTCATACATGAGTGGCGGGACCTACAGTTTAAAGTCGACTTCGAACGACAGATTTTTTGAGAAGCTTTTTTCATGGCAATTTTTACTCTCAGAGTTTTTGCCAGAAATCTGCTGAGAGGAAGTCGCCGAAGAAATGTTTTCATATTTTCGTTTCCATGTCTGATCTGGGATTTGAACTCGGGCCTTTCGTCTAATAAGCCAACACACTACCTACTAGACCACGGCGACTTCGATTGTACCACATTGTAAATGTTGGAATTGAAATTGTCAAGGCTTTATACGTCCTATATGAGTTTTCTTGTATTTTTATTCCTTTAAGGGGCCTATGACATATGGCTACTGTAGCAGATTCTAGAGCCAGAAGGTTACCATCTGTTGTTGCCTTTGGCATAGCTCCCATAGTAACTAATCAATGCATGTTTGAAAGTAGGAAAGTAGTTACATACTCAATTGGTCATTGGAGCCCTTTAGTTATGACTACAACGAAGCTTCTCCCACCACCCATGTTGTGTGTGTTAATTAAGTGGCAGGACCTACAGTTTAACGTCGACTCTGAAAGACAAATTTTTTGAGAAACTCTTCATGGAAATCGTTTTCAACGCCTAACAGTCTACTGTTGAATGTCATTTAAAGTTTATTTTGCCCATTTTCGTTATGCCAGCACTACAGGCGCCAAAATAAGTATTCCTCCTCGGCATACAGGACACTATGACAACTTACGCCGCCTCTGTCTTCAATAAGAATTGTTAAGAGTTTTAATATGTGAGCAATTTTAAGAGCCTTTAATAAAAGCGTAACAAGAAAGCATAAGTAAGAAAGCAAATGTTGATGAAAACAACAAAAAAAAATTATTATTTGGCAACATCATCTAGCATTACTGTTACTGGCTGGCAATTGTGAAAATCTTTTAAGAGTCTATAAAAATCTTCATAATTGGCATTGATTTATGGCGGTCTTCTAGCCACACTCTCCATGCACATACATACATATTTATTGTTGTTGAGCCATAACGTATTGCTTACCACCCAAACCAACCAATGCCCTGGAGCAGCATATAGAAGGAAAGAGATTTTCATGCCAAAATTTATGAAAAAATCATTTTGCATAGACTTTCGTTCATTCATTCCACGCCATTCCCTTACATTACATTTCATTAGAATTCAATTTCAATTCCTCTTCTTAGGTTTAGAGGTGTACACTTTGTAAAAATAATTGTCAACGGTTGTTTGTACGCTGTGCCAACTGTAACACCCTAGAAAACCGAAAAACCACAGCAACCAACTGTCCACCAAAAGAAAATCTTCAATTCAATCAACAGCCAAAACCAAGATTAACAACTGGAAACGAACAAATGCTGGATGGAGAATACAAAAAAAAAGAAAACCCAATTTAAACTCCTCGTAAACACAGGGAAATAGGAAATGAATGGCACAAGGAATGATGAATGACAATGATGGCTGACTAGCTAGATGAATGCATGTATCCAAGCGGGCAAGGCATGGCAGTGCTGCTGCTGTACAACTAAACAAAATGCGTCAACACTTTAATCTAAAAAAGTGGCCATTGCTAAAGGGTAAAAAGGTGAAATAAAACTACGAAAAATAGTAAAATTAACAATTTATAACCGAGTTTACACTGTTTCCTTGGAAAGGAAATAAGCTTTGAAAACAAAAGGCATAATTTTTTTTTTGGTAAATGAGTTGTTGTAAGGTTTTCCATTTCACATCATGTCTATACTCAGTGGGCATAGAGTCAGCAAAACAACAATTAATACAGCGAACCTCATTTCCCCTTTCACTCCCTCTCTATTACTTTTATCCTGTTTATTGTCAGTTTATTACATTTCTAAATTTAAAGCCAGAAGCAGATATTTGTCCTTGCTAGGCAGTATTGGCACTACATCATCGAGTTTAAGGCTTATGGAAATAAAATCCAGATGTGTATTTGGCCATGTTAGCTAGCGAAAGCTTCACATTAAATAATTTCGGAAGTGGAAACTGATATCATTAGCCAGTGATAGCTTCTCATCGTATACTTTTAAGAGTAGAAAACTAGAAACGTTGTAATATTTTCTAAAGAAATGTACAGACTAAATGAAAATTACAGCAAAACCTATCTATTTATACTAGTTTCACAAAGGGAAACAAATTCCTTTTGAAATTAAAAATTTTTTTTTTTTTAGATTCCATTTGGAAATGGTGTTTTAAACCAAAATTTATGTAGAATAACCACAAAACACTCCCATTTTGTTTGTGTTTTTTTCGGTTATTGTTGTTATTATTTTGGTAGGTTTTTTTTGTATAAAATTCTCGCAAATACCCATCACTGCTACATACACCGTAAAGAATGTACGTGTTTAAAGAATATTTAATATTTATAACGTATTTACGTATCTACTCGATTTACATTTTAAGTATTTTTTTCGAGTTTTTTATTCTCTTTTCTATTATTTTATTTCCTTGTATTACTGTGGTATTTGTTTGTTTTTTTTTTTGTTTCTGTTACTGTTGTTATTGTTCAGAATTTTTATCACATGCGAAATATTTATTATTACATGCAAGGCAAACAATGTCCTTCACTGCTCTCTCTTTCTCTTTCTGTTTCTGTTTCTTTTTCTGTTTTTCTTTTTTTCTATTGTAGTTTTTGGTTTGTTTTAGTGTTGTTTGTTTGTTTTTTTTTCTTCTATACCACTTACACACAATCTCTTTTAGACATACACGCACACATGCACATAAACACTCTTAACAACTCATGTATACGGTGTTTATCTGAAACAAACCGCATGTTAAATAGGGAAATGCATGTCGTATATGTACACGCATACACACGTTTTTTTCTATTCTTTTGGCTTGTATGTTAAAGAAACGCAGAGAGAGAGAAAGAGAGAGTAATTTTTAAGTAACTGTTACGCCGTAAACCACAGTTAATTTTTTGTTTATATTTAATTTCATGGGAATGTTTTATTATTTATTTGTTTGTTTTATATTTTTTCTTATTGTTGTTGTCCTTTTTTTAATGTGTCTGTGTATATTTTCTATTAGAAAAGTGACCCCCTATAGGCTGCATACATATATTGCTCGGGTTTTTAAAAACATGGATTTTTTAATAATGAAATGCAAGAATCTGTGTTGGAACAATGGTTTTGTAGCGTAAAATTAAACATACTTATTCGAATTTTTGTATATACAGAGAGCATATGCTTTGTAAACTTTTGGAAATACATATGTTGCAATTTTATAGTAATGAAAAGAATAATAGAGGAAAATGTAGCACTCTATCATTGATCACTTTTTCTCACATTTCGAGTAGTAATTTGGCAATACTTACTTTACTTAATTGGCCATAACAACCCGTTTAACGGATTTCGGCCTGCCGCAACACATCCTTCCAGGCGCCTCTGCTTCTTGCACGCCTACGCCAGTTGGTCACACCCATCGATGACAGGGCTTCCTCGATTTGGTCCTTCCAACGGATACAAGGTCGTCCTCTTCGCCGACTTCCGCAGATTGCCGCATCAAATACCCGTCTCGCCGAGCATCCTCATCCATTCGTACGACATGGCCGAGCCAGCGCAGCCGCTGGATATTAATACGCTATACAACGTTAATGTCGTTGAGTAGCTCATACAGCTCACTGTTGAATCGGATACGGAAATCATCGCCAACACACACTGGACCGAAGATCTTACGTAGGACTTTTCTCTCGAACGCTCTCAAGGCCGCTGCATCAGTACTTAATAGGGTCCATGCCTCTGCGCCATAAAGAAGCACGAGATGAGTGTATCGTGGAGTATTAGCTTTGTCGCACGAGATAGGTCTCTGCCTATTGAGACCATAGTAGCACCTGTTGGCAAGAGTGATCCTGCGCTTGATCTCCAGACTGACGTCATTTTTGGTGGTAACGGCGGAGCCAAAAGTATAGTTATCGGCCATAATCTGAGAATCAATACGCCGCAAGCCTCTACTTGTCGATAATATATACTTTGTTTTGCCCTCATTTACTGCCATACCCATCTTGGTAGACTCCCGTTCAATAGCACTAAAGGCAGCAGTAACATCTCGCTTGGTACGCCCTATGATGTCAATTTCGTCAGCGTACGCAAGCAGCTGGACACTTTTTTGAAAAATAGTGCCATTGCGATGCACTCCCGCCTTTCGCAGAACACTCTCCATGACGAAGTTGAAGAGGTCGCATGATAAGGGGTCGCCTTGTCTGAAACCTCGTACGGTATCAAAAGGTTCGGAGAAGTACATTCCTACCTTGACCGGGCAGCAGGAATTGCTCACCGTCATTCTGCATAGCCTTATCAGCTTTGCAGGTATACCGAGCTCAGACATTGCGGCAAAAACACGATCCCTTATGGGGCTATCAAAGGCTGCCTTATAGTCGACAAAAAGGTGGTGTGTGTCGACTTGTTGTTCGTGGGTCTTTTCCAGGATTTGGCATAGTGTGAAGATCTGGTCGATGGTGGACTAGCCAGGTCTGAAGCCGCACTGATAAGGTCCAATCAGTGTTTTGACGAGTGGCTTCAGTCGTTCACACAATACGCCTGTAAGAACCTTATAGTGATTTGGTAATAACATTGGTTGCAGCAGTTGAACTATTTGAGATAGTATTCGACCACTTTTTCGCTTATTTCGGGTGGTATCCCGGTGATAACTTTACTAATGTTGGTTTTCAAATGCCCCAATATTAGGTGACTATCCACGCAGACACCATTTTTAACCTAGCCATACAACAACAAGTGCAATGATCATAAATTTCAAGGTCTTGGTGGTCAAGACTAACTTCGCGCCCAATAAAGACAAAGTCTTTTATTGTAGGCAAAAAAAAAGTTGCTTAGAATACTGCCAATGTTAACTGAGTTTCCAGGATTGTCTTAAAAGAACCGACCTACATATTCAGACCATAACGCTCTTATTTACCTAACTTTCTTAATTGGTCATTACAACCATTTAGTCACGATTACAATATAGTTGCAGGATCTATTGTGCAATGTCGACGACTCTGAACAATAGATTTGTAAAACTTTTCTTGGCAATTTTTATTTACTCTAAGAGTTTTATTCTCAAGTCTGCTCAGGTGAAGTTACCGAAACAGGCGGTTGGTTTTTGAAAGACTACAACGACTTTTTTGTACAGTGAAATATTAATAAAAACTGTCCCTATTATTTTGTCAAACATTGTTTAAACCTGTATTTTTTTTTTGTATTTTTAACACAACAATAATTCGCTTTTAATAAGGCATATATATATATATATAATATAATTCTATAATTAGAATAGATTGTATTCTACACGTATTCAAGTGTAACGGTATTTAGTTTCTACCATTTCCTTCACTTGTACACTCTGGTGTTTAAAAATTTCGTTTTTAATTAAAGAGACATCAAAAACTTACCACATACATACACAAACGTATTTATGCATGCCTGAACAATTTTTTACTTTCTTCGGAATTTTTATTTAGTAAAGTAAAGGGCTAGTAAGGCCAACTTTTGGCACCCTTATAGTATAAGCAATCCAGCTTATTACTGCCCAATATGTACTGTGTTTATGCAATTCTTTGTTTAAGGCAATAAAAAAAATTGGATTTTCATTTTTTATAGTTTTTGTTCTCTTTGATATTTAAAATGGAAATGTTTGTGCTATTTACCATTACCTAACTCTCCATCCTCTCTCTCACTCTACTATCTCTTCTGCTTTATTTTGTTTTGCTTGTTGTTTGTTAATGTCATAAATGAATCATCCTTCCAACCTCTTCATCATGTTGTTACATTTTTTTTCGTTATTTCTAACTGTGTAAACAAATGTCCTTCTTTTTGTTATTGTTGGTGTTGTTGTTTTTGTTTCTCATTCATTTAAAGATTTTGTTTGCTGTTATCATTGCTGTTGTTGTTGTTTTTGTTGTTGCAACAAGCATGATAAATAGTTGTGTTTTTACAAAATAGTTAAGATGTCCTCTTAGATTTGTTGATGTTAATGCAAGTATGAGAAATTGTGACATTCTGTGCACACTTACTCACCCGCTCCATCTCTCCCTCTATCTCTCTCCCTCTCTCTCTCTATGTGTGTTCCTCTTATTTACAATTCTGTTTAAAGAATTGAGGGGATCGTCTTTTGCATGCTCTGCCATGTTTATTAGTATTCACAGTAGTTGTTGTGTAAAACCAGTTTAATATACACATTGTTGTTTTGTTTTATTGTTGTTCTTGTTCTTGTTGTTACAACTGAGTTGTTGAAAAGTTTGATTTGGAGCAACATTTTATGTTTTTATTTCTTTTTTTTTCGTTTTTTTTTTTGTTTTTGGTTTCTTTGTTTTGTAACCACATTGTAAATTGGTTTGAAATTCTGTAACATTTTCTCTCTCGTGTTTTCTCTCTCATTCTCTTTAAAATTTTGTTGTTTAATTAAAAATTTTAACTGAAGGGTCACCTTAAAAAGGAAAACATTGTTGCTTTAAAATTTAAAGCACCACGTATGATCGTATATTACTCATACGTCTTGGTAAACTATTGCCGTAATAAATTAACGTGTTTCTCATAAAATATAAAAAAAATCATAGGAAAATTTAATTTCTTTCTATTTTTTTTCTTATCTTTCCAGCAAGAAAAAAAGGACATTTATTTCATTAGCAGCTACAACAACAACAACAATAAATTTTAAAACTAAAATATAAACCAACGTACACCGATTAATTAAACAAAAGTTAACAAAAGTTGTTGGAATTTAACAAGAAAAAAAAAAAGAAAAATATTTATTTAAATAAGAACAAAGACAACAATAAAAAAATATATATTTTAATTAAACAATAAAGCGATACTCAACTAAATGGATCTCATCGTATTAGGAATTGTTTGAAAAATATTCTCTCGAATTTATTTAAAACCCAGCAAACGTACTCCACAAAGTTTAATGACCTTCTGCCCTCCTCCTCTGCTTAAACACTTTCACTAGGAGATTGTACGTAAAACGTTATTGGAATTAGAACAAAAAAAAAAAGAAGAAAAACGAAGGTTAAAGAAAAACAAACATGGCTTCGCCACCTGAAAGTCCCATCGAAGAGGTGGTATATGAATTGGAACAAACACGTGTGCCTAAACCAATACCCGTTGCTCTGGAGGACTTGTGCCGACAAACGAAATTTACAAAACAGGAAATACGTGTCATGTACCGAGGCTTTAAAACGGTAAGTTTTTTTGTTTCTCTTTTTTTTTTTTGGTTTATTTAGCTGTAGTTCTAGTTGCTGTAACTGTTGTTGTTGTTTCTTTCGCAATTTCCGAATTGCAATGAATTCAATTCAATGTGCAGCATTTCAATTCATTTGCAATTCCTTTCATGCAATTCCGCTCGTATTTGTCTAAATTCCTTCTGAGTGAATGAATTCAGGCAGACAAACAAGACAGGTGACTGCAGAAGAGACACGAAAAAATGTTGGCTATAGCAACTGCAGAGCATTGAAGGAATGAAGACATGCCAAAATGAATTTTTAAATTTTAATTCAGAATTTTTGACAATTCCTAAATTAATAGAGCAAAAAAAAAACTAATGTAAGCTCTTTAACAGCCAGTTCATGGGCATTGCAATTCCTGACGACTCCATATGTCGTGGAACCCACATAAGAGTTGCCTTTATATGATCTAAATATTTCCTACAAAATCCTTGGCGTTCATGGATGGGAAGGGCCGTGAGGTTAAGTTCCTTAAGGATTGACTCGATCTCTAGCTGCCGGAGAAAATTCGAGATGTTCAGAAAATACTGCATCAGCCAATGATATAGTAACTTGAAAAACTATTTAGGGTTTAGGCAGCCCACAGGAAAGTCCAGTGTCAGGACGGTTTCCCAAAACCTAGTCTGTTTAGTATTTTGAAATCATCTTTATACACCTTATGTGTTCTGCCGAGAACTTGTGATTCATCCGGTTGAAATCCTACAATAAAATCTTCTATTGAGAAAATTATAAAGAATCATGAATTCAAATACAATGTGTTTATGTCCATGGTTTAGGTTAGGCCTGAACCGAATAAAAAAATCCTTGCATTGTTTTAAGTTTCCCACAAAAAGTTTTCACTCTTTTAGGCCTCTGTTTACCTGAAAATGTTTGAAAAAATGAAAATAATTGAATTAAAGTGAATAAAATAGATAAAATGGATTAAAATAATAGAAAGAAAGTCTATTTCTCTTGACATTTTTTGTGTACGCGAACGAATTATGCAAGTAATCTGTGATATTTGTTACAAACATAACTACATACAAGCGCATGCAAGCGTTTTGTTTTTTTTTCATTGTGGTGTTACGTATTTAAATACATATGTACGTATTGTATGTATAGTTGGCATTATCCGTTGTTTGATTTATTTTTGTCTCTATTTGCCTTTAAAATGTTATATCCGTTATGCTCTTATCGCTATTTCCCTTTTCGTTGGTTGATGGATGCACTGCTAACGATCTCTTTTCTTTGCTTTTTGTTTTTGTTTTTGCATATTTGGCAACAAACAGGAATGTCCCGAAGGTGTGGTGCACGAAGACAGTTTCAAGGATATTTATGCAAAATTTTTTCCACATGGCAGTAAGTAAATAAAATATATATTGAGAAAAAAACAAAAAGATAAAAACAAAAACTCTGAATAAATACCAATAGCAACAACAAATAACATCGAAAAAGAGCAAAAACAAATACATACTAGAGTAAGTCAAGTTTTGTTTGAAAAAATGCTAGAGCATTCAGAAATAAAAAAAAAACAAAAACAAAAAAATAAAGAGAATGCAATCAAACAGTTATTAATGCACAATAACAGTGTTGTCTCTATAAAATTATGCTGAAATATAAATCGTAATTTACTTAATCATTCATTTTATAAAGTTTTCACTGTGCTGGCTATTAAAATTCAAACTTTCTTGGCTTATCTATCTCAATGTATTGACTGTTGCTAATATTTATTTTTGACAATTTTATGGGAAATTTTATATTTTCTCTCACTCTCTCGCTCTCTCTCTATCTTTCTTCCTTTTTTCCATAGATTCAAGTTTATACGCTCATTATGTGTTCAAAGCATTCGATGTCAACTGCAATGGTGCCATCAGTTTTCGGGTAATAAATTTTATCATATTTTTTTTTCGTTTTCTCTTCTCTTTTAAAATCAACAGTAAATATTTGATTTTGAAGCAAAAGTAATCTCTATTTCATTCTTCCTGTTGCCCTTTATTTGTTATATTAAATTTATTGAGCGTCCTTTAAATTTGTTTTTCCTTTTAATAGGATTTATTGGTGACATTGTCGACACTGTTACGCGGTTCAGTTTACGAGCGTTTACGTTGGACATTTAAACTGTACGATTTGAATGGTGATGGCCGTATAAGTCGTTCGGAATTAAGCGAAATTGTTTTAGCCATACACGAGCTAATGGGCAGGAGGGCACATCAACCGGAAGATGATCGTAAAGCCAGGGATCAGGTAAGTTTTAGTGTACAAAACAAGTTTAAAAGTAGGTTGGCAGCACTAAGGGTTAAAATAGTGCTGCTACTATCTTATGTTAAGGTCCTTCATATAGGGAAGGAAGACTGCACAGACTATATCCTAGCTTCTCACTGGAAAGATAAAAAAAAACACTCTACGTGAGTCAATGAATTAAAATTTGCAGATCAAACGACAAAAGCTGCCTTGGTATCGATAGATATAAAGTCTTCAAAGTTCATAAAATATCTCTGAGTATGGCGGTTAGCTATACTTTCGATGTTTTCAAGGAATTTATTTATTTTGGCTCCTGCGTTATCAGCGGAGACCAAGTGTAAAATTTCTCTTGCGAAGAAGTGCTATTATAATCTCGATTATCAATTGAGTAGCGGATGCACGTCTTGTAACACAAATCTAATGCCCAAAAAGTCGTTCATCCTTCTCATCTCGTGCTCGGCTGTACGGACGCGGTTACATATTGGTATGTACAGCTGCCGGGATCTCCTCAACGTAATCAATGCGACCGTTAAGTCTGTATCAATATCCAAGTAAGGATTCACAAGCTAAACTTGTTTTTAACGAAATTTATGACGCCAACCTAGTGTGAAATTCACCAGACTACGAAGTGGGCTAGAAATACTTTAGAAACTTTAGAAAATTACTTTGGAAATCATTTAAAAAATTTCATTTTTTTGTTTTCACTTCATTTGCAGGTTGATCGGGTATTTCGAAAGTTGGATTTGAATCAAGATGGTATCATAACAATTGAAGAGTTTTTAGAGGCATGCCTTAAAGATGATCTTGTCACAAGATCCTTACAAATGTTCGATAATGACCTTTGATGACCCGCTAATGATTATGAAATACGAAATAATCGTAATACAATATCTTTAATAGATCTTTAAATAATAATAATGATAACAACAATAACAACAACAACAAACACCTAGAAAAACAAACCTAAAAAAATTCCATAAAAGATAAATTTTTAGAAAATTAATAAAAACAAAAACAACAACAAAAATTAATAAAAAAAATATTGTTACTTAAAGTACTCGTATTGTATTTGCAGAAAACAGAAGGATAACAAATAAATTAAAAAGAAAATTTAACAAAAAGAAAAAAAATTAATTAATGAACCTATAATGGCTCCTACATTAGAATAACAAAAAAAAAAGAATGAAATTTAGAAAAAATAATTTTTGTTTAGCAAAAGAGAAAAAAGAAAAAATTGGTAAGATGATGAATTAGAAAATTAAAGAACAATTAAAATAAAAAATTTAAAAACTTAAATTCCAATTAAAAAATTACAAAAAAGAAAAACAAACCATAAAGATAATCCTGCCATAACAAAATTAGAAATTTATAAAATAAAAACAAAAACAAATTGGCTTAATAATCAAAAAAAAAAAAAAATAAAGAAAACAAATTAAAGAAAATAATTTAAAAAATTGGTTTAAAATTAAATTATGTATAACAAGAAAAGAATTAAAATAAATAGATTGGTGTAAATCCTAACCTAAAAGTAAATTAAAAATTAAAAATTAATTTTTAATTTCAAATAAAAAGTAAAAGAAAAAAAAAATCAACGTGAAAATGAATTAAAACCACCAAATAAAATACAACAACAGCTTACAATGTAACCAACCTAACGAATCTTAAATACATTACTGGGTTAAATTTAAACTAAACGAACTAATAATGACAACAACAACAAAAGCAAAAACAACATAAACTAGATTTAAAACTACAAAATTAAAACTAAAGAAAGTAAACAGAACAACCACCAACAACTAAACACCAAATCAAGTTTAAGAATTGTATGAAAAAGGACGAAAACCATCCAATTTTTTACAAAGAGAAGGAGACCATTTCTTCATCTCTTTTGTATTTGCACAGCACTATGCTGGAGAAGGAAACGGCATTTTGGTGTCTCCCACTTGCTGCCTTGAGCTGACCAACTTCTTCTTCTTCCCTGGCGTCACCTGTGGCGTCACAACGGGACACTATGCTTTTGTTTTGGTATCAAAGCTACCACTCCAACCTACCTATCTACTTTGACGATCTAAACGAACTGTTTGACATGGAAATAAGCAGTATGAGCTGCTTCATGAGTAGCTTGTAATGGTGCCGGGATTTGTTGTTGTTCCTCCATATTGAGGAACTTTTCCTTATCATAGGTTAGGTTAGGTTAGACAACTTTTAGTTAAGACAAGTACAGTACCCGGAGGTCGAATTGATCCATTGTACAACGTCCTTAAAGATTCCTTATTATAACTTTCTTTAATTTTTTATTTATTATGATGGTGCGGTGATGGCACATCTACTCAGGAGTTCACAATTCATAGGTCACGCTGATCCATTTAGGTATCCAGGAAACGCCGTTCGATGGCTCTCGACATGGTTCAAATAATATCTTAGTCCAGCCCATACCTTTTTTCATCCCATGTTCCATTCTCTATGAGTAGCGAACTCTTCTTGGCTGATAGACAGTCTTATAGGGAATCAATCATTACCTTTCGGCACCCACGTAGAGAATTAGGGAAGGGGATTTTTATTAACCTTGGCCTTCCAATAGATTTGCCGGAAAATGTAGCTTCAACTTCAATAGCCTTTCTGACAAACTGTTGTTGAAAGAGCACTTCAAATGATGACATACCTACACATATCAATTGTGGACTTCTTTAATAAATATTTCCAATTGTTTTCGAACTGCAATGGATATTTTAAATAAATTTCTACAACTTAATTTCATTTTTTTTGTAGGATTTCAAAGCCTTTTTTTCATACAATTTTTGACAAAAATTCTAGGTTTTTAGGAACTTAAAAAAAAGGAATTGTTTGAAAATAAAATTTAAAACAGGAATTAAAAAAAAAATAAAAAAAAAAAAAATAGAAAATAATTGAAGAATAATAATAAATATAATATAAAACAGTAACAACAACAACAACAACAGCAACATTAATTACTTTATAAATTTAAAATAAATTAAAAAAAAAAAATAAAAAATAATTAAAAATTAAATTAAAAATTAAAATATAAAGAAATTTTTAAAAATAAAATTTTTTTTATTTTTATTTAAAATTGAATTTCTATAAAATAAGTTTCTTTTCAATTCTTTAATATTTAATATTTTATATTTATTTTTTTCTTATTTGAAACTTATATTTTGAATTTCCATAATTTCTGGTCAATTAATGGGTGTAGAGTACCCAGATTTTCACAAATCAATCTCAGCAAAAACTATACAAAATCCCAGAAAAAAACTAACTTTAAAGTGGTTGTAAACAAAAAAAAATTTTTGTATAAAAAATATTTCCCATAAAATATGGCTAAAATAACCAAAATCTATTTATAAAATTTAAAATAATTTTTTTTTTTAATTTTTTAAATGTTTTTTAACTTTATTATTTCCGTAACTGACAATCATAATTTAATTTTAAACCATAACAATTAAGTTCAGCTCATTTGGGTTTCTCTTATAGCTCCCTCTACAATATCTCACATTATTCCTATTGTTCCATATGCCCTTACTACCAGGCTGATATCATTTCACATTAATTCATTTGACATAGAGAATTTGTATTCTTATCATAGAAAAGTTTAGGCAATAATCTCCAAATGACCAAAGCATATTTCGTGTATGTTTAGTAGCTTCCTGCTCTCTCTCTCTCTTTTGTAAAACATTGTTAGACTTTGAATGTGTATGCCTAGGCGTTGATTTGTCGTTAAAACCATTATAAGTGTTCTAAGCTGAATTCCCTAAGCGGGCCAATTTGTGTGTATATCCTTCCAAGTGACTTAATTTTCTTAATCATTCGAATTAGTTGCGACAACCGGTTTTATAATTGCATCAGATAGACTGAAATTAATCATTGAATGAATCCTTTCCTCCTTCAGAAACTCTATAGTTTCTTGACAGGGCCGATTAAGTAAGTATGTTGCAGGTAGTATGTTGGCTCATTAGATGTGAGGCCACGTTTCAAACCTCTGGTCAGATATTTGCAACAAAACGAAATATGAAACAATATTTCTTCCGCAACTGTTCTCTCAGCAGATTGCTTGCAAAAGCACTGAGGTTTAAAATAAAATTGCCATGAAAAGATTCTCTAAAATCTTCAGACTGTAAGTCCCGCCACAACGTATGTATGTGGTGTGAGAAGCTACGTCGTAATCCTAACTGAAGGGTAGTAATGACCAATTATGTATGTATGTTTGTATGTCTACATTTTGTTAGATAAGACTTTTAAATATTTCACCAAAATTGTTTGTAATTACTGCTAATTGATGCCAAATGGCTTGGCACTCTTGACCGTTTAACATTGCGTTGGTCTCTGAAGTCGCCGTGGTCTAGTAGGTAGTGTGTTGGCTTGTTAGACGAAAGGCCCGAGTTCGAATCCCATGTCAGACATCAAAACGAAAATATAAAAATATTTCTTCGGCGACTTCCTCTCAGCAGATTTCAGGCAAAAACTCTTAGAGTAAATAAACCTGCCATGAAAAAGCTTCTCAAAAAATCTGTCGTTCGGAGTCGACTTTAAACTGTAGGTCCCGCCACTCATGTATAAAATTAACGCACAGAACATGAGTGGTGTTGAGAAGCTAGGCCGTAATCCTGACTGAAGGGTTGTAATGGCCAATTATGTATGTATGTGTGTTGGTCTCTATAATATGCTCCGCAAAACGACTGCTGCGTGGCCTCATAGAACTGATAGGAGCTCGTGTTGTGCCATACTTTTCCAGACGAACAGTTAAAGGAACAATTATTCTGCATTCTGGCGTAGTATAGAGATGCATGCGTTATTGGTACGTATTTTGTATTACTTTACATGACAATTGTCAAGACAGATTTGTTTTTTAGTCTCATAATGCTTTAGTAAGTTGAATTCTCCTGAATTGAATCTTTCTTCCCTGATTATTCCCAATTGAATTGAATTTTTCCAATTACAGAAATAGAAGAACATCCTACAATAAAAATATTATTTCATTTGAAATGATCTTTTTTCAATTTCTCCTTAAATAAATTATAACCTTTACCGAGTTAATGTTTTCCTTTCTATTTATACTCTTTCATATCCCACGTACGTACTTCCCCTTACTGTCTTTTCATTCTCTTATAGATAGATGGGCTATCTCTCACAAAAACATTTGATTTCATCGTTAGATGAGGAATAGAGAAAACGGAAAAGTAAACAAACAAACAAAAAAAAAAAGAAACTTTAGTTTTATAAAGTTTCTGAAATTTTATAGCAAAAGTTTAAATTATGCATTCATTTCCTGCATTCGTTCATTCATGCTCTTCATTCTCTTCACTCATTCAGTACAGTACAGTGTGCATAATTGTTCATGTCTCCAACAATTGCACACAAAAACAAAGTAAAGGAGGAAGGTATGCCAATAATAAATCTTAAACTTTTTCTTATTGAATTAATCAAATTATGTTACAAGTACATACACATACATATGCATTTTTTGTTTTCTGTTTCTCTTAATAGGCATACCTTCCCTTCATTTGTTCATAAATATGCGTGGTATTTACTTCCTTACGGCATTTTTTAGGTTTCCCGTCATAAATTTTTTGCATAATTTATGCAAAAAAAAAGAGGAAAAAAATGCTACATTGTTTTTCTTGGTTTTTTTCTGTGGGTGTGTGTGTGTGTGTGTGTGTGTTTTAATTGGCAAAAATCGCTGTTGATTCAATGAATTGAATAACGAGTAATTAATCATTTCTTAAAAGAGAACGCAGACGTTTTGAAAGTTTTCTTTTCAACATTCTGTTTTAACATTTTAATTATGAACTATGAAAACAATAACCCAACAGGCAATTTAGTTACAAGTTGAGGAGTTAAATTTATTTCAAATTATTTTCCTCTATGCTGTGTGAGGATATACAGACTCTGAGTGAACTTAATTAAGCCTAGTCTTGATAAAATATTTCGAACTAGAATTTACCATGGATTCTGTGAAAGTCTACGCTGAGGATTATAAACTTGAGAATGATATAGGCTGTACAATTTTCTCCTTCTGCTTTAGTACCTTTCAGGTCGAGGTAATGCCTATAAATATTCTGAGCAACTGCTCCTGATTAAGCAACATCCTAATATTAACGTTTTAAAGTCGTTGTTCCAATGCTAACTTTTTTGATTTGGTCTTTATTTTCTTTGACGAAGCTATCGTTTCCTAACCTCAAACCCGAAGTATTACAGATCGTGTGTGAGGTTCAAACAAGCAGTTGAATCAACGCCAAAGCGATAATACTTTGCAACTGATCAGGTCAGAAGAGCCGTATATATTATGAGCAGAGACGCTTGTAAAATGCTAAAACGGCATTTTCGAATCTTTGCTGAGTTCAAGCAAAAGCGCGAGCTGAAATCAAGAGGCTTTGAAAGACGATTCCGAAATGTTACTCGAAAGTATTAAAAATTAGAAGATCTTATGAAAACCAGCAGAGCAAGAAATTGGTTATAAAACTGGTTTAACGACAGGAAACGGCACAAAGGCTGATTATCCAAGGCGATAAGGTGGTACTGCAAGAAGTACCATATCCATTTAGAGGTACTGAAATTGAGCACCACATTTGTTCAACAAAATTAATTCGATAGATTTGGTCGACAAATGCTTATAGTATTCGATCAGGCTAGAGGCATACTGCATGTGAATTTAGCCATTATTCGGGAAACCTTACCTGCCGTATAGCTTACACATTCCCGGTCTGTTTTTGTTCAACGTAGAAGCCTTTCACTGGATTTCATTCCACTCCAGAATAGGGTATTTGAAATTGGTTTAACACCCGTGTAGATTTGATTTGACTTTGGCGCAGGCGCTCTTTCCTGAACTTAAAATCCCCAGAATCTGCCAATTTTGTTTTTTTCTTTAAAATTTTTCTGTTCCTTTTTTTTTTTTTGTTAAAATTAAGACAAAGTAAATTTATTAAAAAAAACAACAACAACAACAAAATACTATACATCAATTCTAAAAGAATTTATAAAACAAAATCTCTTAAAATTTATAAATAAAATTGAAATTGAAATTAAAATTAAAAAAAAAAAACATTAAAATTGTAATCCTCAAATAAAATTGGAATTATAAATCAAATTTATGAAATTAAGTTTAAATATAGGATATAAATAAAATAAAATAAAATTATAAAAAAAATTTAATTTTTTCTATTCAATTTGTAATTGGCCAGTAGTTTAAATGTAAAAAAAGAAAAACAAATTTTCTTATAAAAAATATTTAAAATAAATTACAATAAAAAAAGTTAAAAATTAAAAAAAAAATTGAAAAATTAATTGAATAGTTAACCAAGTACTAATCTATTTGAAATAGTGTGTGTGTGTGTGTGTTTAATTTAATTAAATCTGAATTTAATTTTCTAATTAAGAAAACTTTCAAAAGGAACAGCCTTCCAATAGTTTTAGTCAAACAACCAAGCTCTTACTTTAAGTGTAAAGTTTTTCACTTTTTTTTTTTTTTTGGTAAATTTTATAAAATAATTTCAAATAATAAAAAAGGAATACTTAAATACATAAATTAGAAACTAAACTATTTTTTTAGAGCTGCCCAAAATTAATTATAATCTTAATCTCATTATTTAAAAAACAAAACAAAATAAATTAATTCGCGCCTAGAGAACCGCTACTTTGTGAAGTTCCCGAATGCATGCACGAATAAATTCAATTTACAATACCTGAAGTGAAGTGTAGGCTAGTGAAAGCGTTCCACTTCTATCGAACCAAACGGTACACGTATGTGGCAAGTTATGCATTATAACACGTCTGAGGTTAAGCTTTGGTTTAATATACCGAGTGTTTACGGTTATTGATCGCTACAAACAAATTACTGGTGTTCGGTATATCCCCTTGGCTAACAGTTCTTTATAGATGGAAGTCCAATAAATACAAAGCATTGCCTTGACGCCATGAATATTCGGTTGGTTGGTGTTAACCCGGTAGTCGCCGTAGTCTAGTAGGTAGTGTGTTCGCCTATTAGATGTAAAGCCCGGGTTCGAGCCTCGGGCCAGACATCAAAACTAAAACATGAAAAAAAATATTTCTTCGGCGACTTCCTCTCAGCAGATTTCTGCCAAAAACTCTGAGAGTAAATAAATCTGCCATGAAAGAGTTTCTCAAAATCTGTCGTTCGGAGTCGCCGATAAGCTGTAGGTCCCGCCACTCAAGTATAAAATTAAGGCACACAACATGAGTAGTGCGAGAAGCTAGGCCGTAATCCTGACTGAAGTGTTGTAATGGCCAATTATGTATATGTATGGTGTTAACACAATATTTTTAACAATTAAGTCTGTCATAACAAATCCATTTTCTAACTGTCATTTCGGTTATACAAAATCGTTGTTTAATGGCTGTGTAGCATTTGCTACACAATATTCATTGCTATTAGATCAGATCTATCAGGATTACTTGCCAAACAACAAGTGGTACCATTTATGGCGTTGTCACCAGGATCTAAGGCTTCCCATATTTAGTGTGCAATTTATTACAATTCATGTGAGCCTATTATTGATAGAAGGCTAGTCCTCGGACATGGTCCGTCAAGAGGAAGTATGCACAAACGTTTCTAAACTTGAGAATAAGTTTGACTGTGACATTTTCTTCGAAGGGCTTAATCTAAAGATATCTCTTCACTTTTTTCCTAATGTAGTGTTTATTTTTTAAGTAATAATCGACTTCAAGCGTGTCTTATCGCAGAAAAATTCTGCTGCATTAAGCCCTTGGGGGCTTCTAATAATTTTGTAAGCTCTACTTGAGTTTGACAACAATTTCGTACGAATCCCTTTGTTCCCATCACCATATACAACGTTAAATTTTCATCCTGGATATTCGGCTTCAATGAGCTCTCGGCACTAATTCGTTTGGCATAATAATAAAAACTTTTATAAATTATTAACAAAATTGAACTCCAATTCAAACGATATCAAATCTAAATTCTATTCTAAATTAATCTTAAATTTAAATTAAAAAAAATATAAAAAAAAATAAAAACATTTGAATACTTTGTGTGTGTATAGGTTAGACTATAATTGTTAATTTAAATATGAATAGCAATCGATTAAGAATTATTTAACAAAGTTTACTTTCAATATTTTTAAATCAAATATTGTTTTGTTTTAATGGCAATTTGTTTTAAAGGAATTTACACATTTTTACACACTTTAAAGACTTCGAAAGCATTAGCTTTGTCTCAAGGTTGCACAAATCGAAGATCAAACATATCCTCTAATATTGCTAATTTCGAATGTATATATATTATTTTGAGGCACATTCCTATCTAAAGCTTTTGTTGTTATAGTTCATCATAATATTTTGTGGTTTCTGTGATAATATAAGGTGTTCCCTCCTTGATATAATTGTTGCATTGTGCCATCAGTCAAAGATGACAGAAAATGAGAAGTCAAGATTGGCAGCTTCTTCGTAGCAAAAGGGCACTGACATAAGAAATGAAACATAATTTGCTCCTCCTCCTCCTCAGATCTCGTGCAAAAATCATTCGAGAGAATGCCAAGTTTTTCGGTATGTTTTCCGTTAGGGCAGTAGCATGTGAGAACTGCAATAACGCGGTGGATATGACGATTCTGGAGATATAATAATGAGGTCCTCATCGAACTCATATCAGTCCAGCACAATCTAAGAATATTGCACGTACCATACTATTCGTAGTGGCAACGAATTTTTGTAAAACGATCGAACAATAATGCAACACCTGATGTGGGTCTTAATCACACCCGGGCTGTCCGAGAAATTAAACAATTTTTAGAGAAAATTTTACCACTCAACAAGCATTTGAGCTAACAGCATATACCTCAAGGATATTGCCAGAAAACTCCGAATAGGTCGATCATAAGTCTCTAGTTAGAATCACAAATCGTGCACACGACCATCTTAGAGCTGTAAAGTGTTATGGTTGCCTTCTCTATTACAATATCTATCTAACACAGTATGGGTCCCAAAAAGCTCTCAGAAAAAAGGATAATTAGATTTTGTATTTGTATCTTGTATTTGTAGCAGATGAGCCTCTTCAATAAAAGCTGTAATGACCTGTCAGGGCAAAAATTCTGCTACATTTATGGAGCATAGGTCTGTCGTAAAGCATTTTCATCTTCCTATGCAGTTTCCCTTAATTTTTGGGTTGCCTTGTTTCAGTTTCATTTTAAAAATCTTTTCCAGTTTCGTTTAAATAATTTCTATACTATAGCAGTTTCTAGTATGATAGAGTTGCCATCTCTCGTTGTCTAAATTAATATTATTAAGATTATTTTTAAACTTTATGAATGTAAAAAAATCTTTATTAAACAAATAGAAAATAACTATAATAATTAAAAAAAAAGAAACAACAACAAAAACTGTGGTTAGTGATTTCAGAATGTTATAGAATTCAAACAAAAATTTTTTTTTTAAATATTTTTAATTATTATTTTTGTCTATCTACAAAAAATAAAAAATAAAGAAAAAAATAAATTAAATTAAATTAAATCATATATAAGCCTACTAAAAACAATCTATGATATTATTTATATTAAAAAACAAAACATAAAATTGAAAAAAAATTAATAATAAATAATCTATAACGGTAATACTTGTATCCAAGCTCTAATTGTTAGACAACCACTATAATACTCCTAATTCTGGTCCACAATTTTGCTAAAGACATCAATAAATTACAACAAAAAATGGCTTTCAAAAAAAAAAATAAAAATAAAAAAATAATAAAAATAAAAACAGAATATTTTTGAAATATTTTATTTTGTAAAAACATTACTTTTTCAATTTTAATTTTTTATTTAAAAACAAAAACTACAAATAAAACAAAAAAATAAAAAATAATAATAATTTTAAGGCATAAAATAAAAAAAAAAATTTAATTAATTATTAAAAAAAAATAATAATGTTAGTAATAAAAAAATAAATAAAAAAATTAAGAAAAAAAAAAAAAAAATTAATTTTATTACATTGTATTATATTTGTTAATAATTTATTTATTTTTCATATAAAAATATTCATAAAAAAATTAAAAAAAAAATAATTAAAAAATATTATTAATAAATAAAGACGTAAAATTGTAAAAATTTAATATTTTATTTAATAATTTATGAAATAATTTATCTAGGAAAGGTGAGTTAATTAGTAGTACATAGTTAGTTATCATTTGTTAATAGGTATCTATTTGCTATAGTGGGGTAAACCATATGGTGCAAGGAATTAAAAGAATAAATGCACAAGCAAGTACGAGAATAGGATACTATAAATACTCTACAAAGATCTCGAAGTTACCGGATATAAAGCAAGGGAGTGTAAATAGAGTAGAGGGTAGTGTTATTGACATGTACAAGAAAGTATGAGAATAGGAACAAAACAGAGGTTGATGATAATACAGGCACAACTCTACTCTAATAGGTCTCGTATGGTACAAGGAATTAAAAGCATAAATGCTTAAGAAAGTATGAGAATAGTAACAAAACAGAGATCGATCAAAATACAGGCACAACTCTACTCTACAAAGATCTCGAAGTTACCGGATATAAAGTAAGGGAGTGTAAATAGAATAGAGGGTAGTGTTATTAACATGCACAAGAAAGTATTAGAATAGAAACGAAACAGAGATCAAAAGACGGGAACAACTCTACTCTACAAAAATCTCGAAGTTACCGGATATAAAGTAAGGGAGTGTAAATAGAGTAGAGGGTAGTGTTATTAACATTGATGAATAGCTTACTAATGATTTTTAATAGATTTTCCATTTTTTTTTCGATCAGTTTGTAGTCCTCCATTCTTACCTTTTGTTATCGAAAGAAAACAATTTTTCTTCTTATTCTTGATAAATTGAAAATAAAATCAAAAATTAAATTAATTTTTTTTTTAATTTTTTTATTGTTTTCGTTTTTATGTATTTTTAATAAATTTAATAATGATTTTTAATATTTTTTGTTTGGTTTGGTTTGTTTTGTTTTTGTATGGAAATTCCTTATTCACACTGTCGTTTATATATTGAAATTTAAAAATTTATGTTTTCTTTTCTAACTGCGCCTATAATGCTTCTGAGAGTATCTTAATGACTGATTAAACTGTCAGTCAGTTTTAAACGATTTGTTTGCTTTTCAAATATAAATGACATCAATACCACTACGTTTTGAATGAATTAATGTTTTATATTTATGGTATAATTATTATTAGTATGTTTCTTTTAAATTGTTTTCTTTTTTTATAAATTTAATTTAAATTTATTTTCTTAAATATTTTTTACTTTTTTTTTATCAATTTAATCCTATAAACCACAATTTATTATTAAATGCTTTTAAATGTGATCCTTGTTTAAATGTTTATAAAATTGTTTTCTAATCATTAGATGAGGATCGTTTCAAATGAGAATACATTTTAAAGAATTTCTATAATTTTTTAGAGTTTTTTTTAATATAAGTTTTCTTTTCATTTTTTTCTTTGTAAATATTCAGAAAGTTTAATATTATTATTATTATTTAATGTTTTATATTTTATATTACAATACGAAAGCTCTGCACAATTGTAAATATCAATAAAAATTATTTTTTAATTTAAAATTTGTCTGATCATACAATATTCATAACAAACAAATTGTTATTATAAATATAATTTTCATAATCATATTAATTTATAAAATTTGTGTAAAAAAAATAATAATTTGTCGGTTGTTGTTCAACCTGGCAGTCATCATACATACAAGAAAGAGAAATCAAAAGTTTAAGAACTTTACAAAGATTTTTTATATGAATTCCTAATCATACAAATTAAAATGTATAAATTTATTTACTTTTATTATTTGAAAACTCTTTTTCAGTTTTAAAGCAATTCCAATAGAACCCAATTAGTGAATTTTTGAACTCAAGAGAGTTGTAAGTTGCCACCACCCACCCTCCGAATACAATATGGTTTACTTATTATTAAATAGTAATGAACTAAATGAGAATTATATTTTACATTACATAGGGCCGATCGACTATATAATTAAGTAAACAAACGATTGACAAACATTTCACACACGCTTGTTGATCGTAACACTTAAATAGAATTGTATATGTGTGCCTGTGTGAAGAAAAGTTCGACAAAACCTGAAATGTTAATATTAACAGAGCAATGTTATGTGTTTAACAGAATACACAATATACTAAACATATGATCATGATACTTTCAGTACCCAAATAACATTAGAAATCGATCGATGGCTGAGGTTTCTATAACTAAAAAAAAATATTCTGCAAACGTTGTACTGCGGTGTTAGATAGATTCGGTAAAACTATGCTACAATGCTTTTGAAGATTGAAAATAATTACTAAGACCCTAGAGAGAGTCCTGATGGGTAGTTGCATGATGCAAGATTGGAATAAGATGGTATAGCACACATGGTTTCGGAATTCGAGAGAGTACATAATTGGTCTTTACAATCCTTCAGTCAGGACTGCTACCTAGCTTCACACACCATTTGCATTATATGTGTTACTTTTATACATGAGTGGCGAGACCTACAGTTTAAAGTTGATTTCGATTGACAGATTTTTTTGAGAAACTTTTCACGGCAATTTTATTTTCTCACAGAGCTTGTGCCAGAAATCTGATGAGAGGAAGTCGCCGAAGAAATATCTTTTTTCGTATTTCGTTTTGATGTCTGAAATGGGGCTTGAACCGTCTAATAAGCCAAGATGATATTCACTAGACTACGGCTATTTCACACGCGATATTCTGTAATGTAATATTATTTTTCAAGTTTGAACACCTTATGTTAGCCTGTTATTAATCGCCTCTCTAAGAGACTACATTGTCGGTCAATGCAATTTTCGGGTTTTTTTGGAGTGTAGTACTGCTTACACTGAGATTCCCCGCTTAGTAAGGTTTGAGTCACAAGCTTTTAAATACCACCTCTTCTCACGTTTCCTTGTTGGTATTTTGGTAAGACATCATTTCCGAAATATTTATAAGTCCGTCACCTTTATCAGTAATAATCACATCTCAACATAAACGCAGCTACCTTTATTATTGCCCTGGACGAGACATTGTTAACTTCAATTGCTCATTTGCAAGCATAGTACATTGGACTCACAGATTATTCATTGCTTCTATTCTATAATCTTCTGCCTTAAAATGATTTACTGGCTAATAAGATAATTGCATTTAATCTTATATATAAAAATGAGTGTGTGTTTGATTGTATGTTTGTATGTTTGAAGTTTATAGACGACTAAACGGCTGAACCGATTTTCTTGAAATTTTCACAGTATCTTCCTGTATGTCTGGAAGGAGTTATAGGCTACTTTTTATGTTGATATTCCAAATGAGCGAGGGGCCATGCCCATGTATACTACATACTACATACTTAATATTTAATTGCATTTGAAATATATTACTCATACGCATAGTTACCCCTAAAGTATGCTATCTATGATTCCTGATGTATAAAACCAAAGAAAATAAAGTATAAAGAATGTCAATTTTGGTATATTTTGGAATATTTTTCAAAAATATTTCACGACGCGGGAGGAAAGATAGAAGGGAAAGATAAAGAAACCAAGAGCGTAACAATGTTCTCAATTGTTCTCATCGTGCGTTTTTGTTGTTTGACTAATTTTTTATTTATTCTTCTGAAACATTGTTGCCACGAAAAAAATTTTGTAACCAACATTTGTGAAAAAATCACCAAATAAGAAAAAATATAACCAAAATTAAACTCATAGACTTTTGTTTTATCCTAAATAAAGCATATTTTCATTGTCTAGAACGCTTTCGATTATAAGTACATTCACACACACTTATAGTAAGTTAGCTTTTTAATAACTGTTTTATGCAGTGTATTACAATAAATACATACATAATGCGACCTGTTTTGGGCAATAAAAAAAAATCAATTTTGGGCGGGACGAAGTTCGCTGGGTCAGCTAGTTTGTTATAAATTCCGAAAATTTCCAACATTTTTTTGAACAAATTTCTCGGAAAGTAATTTTTTATAATCATACAAATATCTCAGATAATTTTTTTTTAATTTTATCAGTTTTAAAATTAAATGTAATCATACAAAATTCTTATATAATTGTTTATAAACATTTTTTATTGTTAAGCAATAATTTTTTTAAATTCTAAAGACTTTTGAAAACTTTGCATAATCATACCAATTTGTCGGATAAACATTATTTTTAATTTTACACTTTCCCGTATTAATATTCAAAGCATTTTTTGGAAATTTTGTATGTTCAAACAGTATTTAATTTAAAATTCTAAAGGTTTTATCATTTATTATAATCATACAAATTTGTCGGTTAAAAATTTTATTATTTCTTACAGTTCTTAAGCATGTATTGAAATCTAATAAAATTACCCGTATAAGGATTCTTTCAACTTTTTTTTTAGATTTCAATAGAATTTTATTTTAAATTGTAAACATTTTACGATGGCTTATAAACATACAAATATGTCGTATGAAGGTTTTTTGCAATTCTAAAAATTATATTCATATTTAAAAGTACTTCATATTTGATTGATTAGGATTATATTGATTTTAATTAATATGCAACACTTTACAATCGATTAAAATTTTATTTTAATCATACAAAATGTTAAAAAATCTTTTTTATTTGTATGATTAAAATGTACAAATTAAAATGTACAAACTTATTTCTTTGTATTATTTGAAAACTTTCTTTCGGTTTTATAACAATTGCAAGAATTTTTATAATCATACAAATTTGTCTGTTATGTAATAATTTTTTAAATTTCTTTATTTTAAGATTTTTACGAGTTCTATAAAAATTGCAAACATTTTTTATAATCATACAAATTTGTCTGTTATATAATAATTTTTTAAATTTATTTATTTTATGATTTTTTATGAGTTTTTATAATCATACAAATTTGTCTGTTAATAATTTTTTAAATTTCTATAACAATTGCAAACATTTTTTATAATCATACAAATTTGTCGGTTAAGTAAAAATTTAATATTTTGTTCTTAATTGTGCAGAAGCTTTTATAATCGATTGCACCGATTAATTTTATTTTAAATTTTATCAATTTAAATGTCTATAAATTGTTTCAATTTTTATTGTTGTTTGTGTTTTTTATATAAAATTCTTTAAATATTAAATATTTTGTTGTTGTTTTTTATAAAAAGTCCAACAATTAAAGTAAATATGTATTCATGTATTATATGTATTTTGTTGAATCCGGTATCCATAATGTTTCCTTTTTTTTTTTGTTTGAGATTTTTAATTTAATTATGTTTTCTATTTTAGAAAGAGATAGCTAGAGATAGAGAGAGAGAGAGAGAGAGAGAGTGAGTGAAAAAGAGATTTTGAAAAAGTAGTTGTGATTGCAGTTATAAGACAAGCTTTATGAAATGATTTAAAATATCTTAAGAGTGATTTGATATTTTGTGTCTGGAGTAGCAGCTTATCTTACAGCAACTGGCGTGTTAAAGTAAATGTTTGATAAGTATGTATGTGTAACCCAATAGACAACTTGTAGAATAAAATTCAAAATTATTTTGCTTCCATGGCAGCTGGTTTAATAATTTCATTAGTTTCTAGAAGACTTAGGTTAGGTTAGGTTAGTGTGGTAGCTTCATACTTAAAGGTCACTTGAGCACGCGTAGTGGCCCGTTGTGACGCCACAGGAGAACGCAGTTCCTGTACTGACCAAGTTCCCCCGAATCTAGGAGGGAGAGGTTGGTCAGCGCAAGATCAGCAAATCCAAAGCACGACTACCCCGCGCTAGAAAACCAGCCAGAAAGTTTGATAAACGACGCTATATCCTTGACATCAATGGACGATAGGTCCGTCAAGCTGACAAGTCTAGTCTAGAAGACTTGCTGCGAAGAGTTTTTATTTGTACATCTAATCATGTTTTGTGTAAAATAATACTTAATTGCCAGGACAATTTTGTCTTTTCTTGACACATCCCACTAGAGTAGGAAACTCGAATATAACATGCTATATATTCTTTGCTTTCCTAATGCGGTTGAAATTAGCAAATATGACTATAAAATGCTCAGTCCTTTGGCGCAAGTATAAAGTGATTAGTAACGTCCATCGTAAAGGTACTACAAGGTGGTACTCAACTGAGGATTTTTAAGGCATTCAAATCTGATTCAGATTTGATGTATCCATGATGCAACATCATGATGATGTTTGCTTAAGAGTTTCAGTATATAGACTTATGTCACACCAATGGCAATCGAATTCTTTAGTAGATTTGCACAGCCGTGTGTAAATTATATGCTTATGGCAACTTGTAACTTCTCTTACATTCCTTCACATACTTAATAAATCAACCAGAAGGTGAGTATACGGTATAGGGTGCTGAAAGCTCTTTCTAGCACCTTTCGGTACATGGATAATAATTTTGGCCATTGCCTCCTGAAATGTGTATTTCATCAGTGACTTATTGGAAACATTTTAAAACAAATGTTGTCTATCAAGCCAACATAAGGTCTTGCTGATACATTATCATTGGTCTACGCAAGCCAACAATCAAATCTTGGTCGAAATAACTGCCTTCGATATATTCTGGGTTACTTCTGTGTTGTTTTTCATGAAGACATCTACGATGTCATTCATCATGTAGCGAAGGCTTTGAGCAGAATATTTGTTAAACCTTTTTCGGATGACTTCCACCAATCTGTGGACTTGTTTAATAGTCCGACATTTATTTTAAAGCCAAAATGTGTACAAATAAAATTTCCATATTGAAAATGTTCAAGGCCAATGATTAACAAAATTGTTTATTGGGTTATATGTATTGGTTGTAAGTATTAAAATTGGTCTGTATATAGCATTATGAGTACTGAGTTCTATACTCCACCTATTTATATCTCTAATGGCTAAACAATAATACTTTTTTTGTTTTGTTTATTTATATTTTAATTTGAGCTTGTTTTTCATTAACTTACAAATACATTAATTTATTTAAAAGATTTCTTTTTTTTTATTATTTATTTATTTAATATATTCTCTATTAATTATTTTAAATTAATGCCAACTACTCTCATAATTTATAAATTATTTTATAACTTTTGACATTTCTTTTATTTTTTCGTTTTGTTTTTAATTGTGCTGCTTCACCGGCTTTGATTTTAATGAAATTTTATTTATTTTTTATGTATGTCTGTATGTTGGATTATGTTTTAATTTTTTTTGTTTTCTTTTAATTTTAATATTTGAATTTTTTTTATTTATTTTTTAATGAAGTTTTCTTTACTATTTTATTAAGTACTTGTATCATAATCTTAAATATGAAATGTTTTTTTTATTTATTTTTAATTTTTTTAATAATTTTTTTTTTGTAACAAAAATGTCTGTGTATACATAGAATTTATTTTTTCATTATTTTTCTTCTAATAAATAAATAACAGTTATTTTTTTTTAAATTAATTTTTTTTTTTTTATAAAAAAAATCATAAACTTGTATGATGTATGAGTATGATGTTATGCTTGGTAGGATTAATTAATTAAATGTTTGCTTTTTAACAAAAAAATAAAAAAACATTTTTTTCTTTATAAAAACTTATTTATTTTGTAAAAATTGTAAATCATGTCAATACGATTTCAATTTTAAAAAAGCATGTAATAAGTTACATATTCTCTTTCTTTGTTTTTTAAGGTTAAAGGTTACTTTTTAAGGGTTTCGTTTTTTTTCTTTTCAATGGCTCAATGGCTTTAATAAACATTTTAATCAATTCAATTAAATAATTTACTAACAACTTTGATTTGATTTCCGTTTTATTTTTTTTTTTTTTGGTAAATATAAATATCTCTCTATACATACATATGTATGTATATTATTTGTTTTTTTTTTTTTTTGTAATAAGTAAATATATTTTTCAATTTTAACTAAATATTTAATTATTTAAAATAGAATTTGATTTTAAATGTGTACGTGTTTATTTTATTTTTTTGGCCATATAAGTGGGGGGGGGGGGTTCTTTCTTTCCTTCAATAACACAATTTTGGATTTGTTTTGTAATAATTTTTATTTTCAATTTTTAATGGCCTTATTTACAAAAAATATTTAATTCTAATGCAACAAGGAGTTCGATTTAAACGAAATCCATCGGATAGTGGACATACACTACAAGCCATTTATATTTTACGATGACAGCGTATAAAACCCACACGAGATCAAACTCTACAAACTCACTACATACATAATTGACCATTACAACCCTTCAGTCAGGATTACGGCCTAGCTTCACACACCACTCATGCTGTGTGCGTTAATTTTATACGTGAGTGGCGAGACCTACAGTTTAAAGTCGATTCCGAACGACAGATTTTTGAGAAGCTTTTCATGGCAGGTTTCTTTACTCTCAGAGTTTTTGCCAGAAATCTGTTGAGAGGAAGTCGCCGAAGAAATATATTTTTTTTTCATATTTTGTTTTGATGTCTGACCTGGGGTTTGAACTCAGGCCTTTCGGCGACTTCAGAAGACTATGGCGACTTAGTGAAGACATCACTAAACTTTCTAATAAACAGCCGGCTTTAGGGCAGTGGGTTCTAATATAATGCCTTCCAAAGCAGTCCTGTTTTACGGGACAACGTGAAAAGTCACCAAAACATGTTTGCGAATATTCTCAAAATAGTGATGATCATAAAAGCTTCTGCTCCTTGGATTTGTCCATCCAAGGTATTCTTCATACATGCGTACATACATACGTACAGAATTGATCATTACAATACTGCTGTCAGGTTTACGTCCTAGTTTCTCACTTCACTTACGTGATGTGTATTAATTTCTTACATCAGGTCCCTACAGACAGATTTGCGAGAAACTTTTCAAGGCAATTTTATTTCCTTCAAGGTATTACTTACAATCCTGGTTTGTATGAATTTTTGCTATTTTTACACGAAATTAAATTTATTTTCACAAATTACCCGGTAGTCCTCTATCAATTGGTATCAAACACAAACTGAACAACTCAAATCCTATTTAGAGTCAATTGACAGATGCCTGTTGGTAGGAGCACTGTTGCCCTTTCAGTTAAGAGACGACCTTCGTATATATTTTTATTTCTTTGTTTCTAGCCTGAAGTTAAGGGGCACCATAATCTAACTTGCGTCATCAGGTTTATTTCGTTTTATAGAAGTCCGTTTTAAAATTTGAATTCCTTGACCATTAAGTCCAGTGTATTTTCTTAGTTATAATCAATATTTCATACTCAATTAAACTATATAACCGAACTTCATTGTAATTTTTCTTTCAGTAAAAAGGCTAAGAAAGTGATTTCTAATTAAATTATTTTTTTATTTCCTACACAGCTATTCAATTCAATTTTTTTTCGTGGCCGTTTCCCTATTTCGGATTGATCACTCTAAAGACGTTATTGACAAATGATACTATAAACTCCAAGCGATTGACAGTCACATATAAACTCAATTGCATTGAGTTGCTACCATTAGCAAGACAGGAGTTTAATTTTAATTTAATTTCATTTTGTTTAATTTCACTTTTTTGTATTCTTCTTCTACACTCACAAGCAAAAATGATGACAATTTTAGTTCGAATTTAATTTTTAACATTTTTAGGCTTTAATTTAATGGTAAGGACTTGGGTTAGGGTTTTAAACTCTTTGTGCGTTTCGTGTGTAAATCTTATCAAGAATATTAGAACTAAAGACTACAACATACATAGCATTGTCCAATTTAAACTTTCAGCTCTTGTGTGAGAAATGACGTCATGTAAAACGTTTTTATTGGTTAAACGTTACAAGCATCATCTAACAGGAAATCATATGCATGTCGTAATCTTTTGTTCTATCATTCTCGGTTTATATCACCCAAATTCTGTTTCTTATTTTTTGTGCTCATTTTGTACCTGTGGAATGTTTACTTTTTTTTAATTACTTTACATCACTTTACGTTAATTTTTCTACGATAATAAAATATTTCAATAATAATAAAAAAGTATGTATAAAAAATGAATTTAAAATTTGGCAAACATTTCTAGCAAACCTAATGGAAATTATTCTTAAATAAACGGAAGACTTAAATCAATAAAATACGATTATTTTCTTTATAAATTAAGAAAATTAAATTAAATTAATTATGCAACCCCTTGTGGCATTTTATGCTCTCGAAATTTTTCAGTAAACTAAAAATCGAATAATTGGGCTAAGAAAAATTTCGAAAGACAGATAAGGGAGAATACAACAATAGTTGGTTTTGGAAGGATGAAATAATTTTTTAATTTTAATTTTTTGGCTGAAAACAAATATTTACGAAATGATGTTTTTATTTCTAATGTAGATACGTGTTTAATGAATGTGTTTCAAGGAATTCAAAATAATTTAGAAATCTTTACTAACCCCGAAAACTATACTTTCTTTTAAAAAATTAATTATTCTAAAGTCTTTGAAAATTATCTGATCAGCTTTAAACTTTGGAAATGAACGTAGAAAACTTTAGTAAACACACAATATAAATATAGTTTAATTGGGTGCTTTACAAAAGAACTTGCCTGTATATCCTTTATTGGGAACAAACAAAAAAAGTTTTAACTCTTTACAAAATCATTTCTAAAATCTTTGAAAATCAGCTGATCTTCTTAAAACTTTCAGAATGAACGTACAATATTATAGGGAAAACATATTCTAAATATGGTTTAATTTGACGTTTTACAAAAAGACTTGCCCATATATCCTTTTTTTTAACCAAGCCAGAACGGTTAACAATTGCAATTATCTACTTACTAGAGTAATAAATTTAAATATCTTGTAATAATTTATGCACAATAATGGATTTTTTTATGTTTACAACATAATTTTTCAAGCGTACAGAAATGACCAGATATCCTTGAAACATTCATAATGAACGTAGAATATTGTAGGCAAAACACATTTTAAATTTCGTTTTATTTAATCCACTACAAAAAAAGTTGCACATATATCCTTTATTTGCAACAAGATAAAAATGAATCAAATTCTATTATTTCGATACAATGTGGCAAAATTTTTTATAATTTTTATGCATCAATAGTAAAGATTTCTAAAACTTTCTTAAGTGTTACAAGTAAAGACACAATAAATTTGTTTCTAAATCATATTATTTTGAATTCCTTAAAATGGATACTGTTGGGTGTTATATTTTTTAAAATTGGTTTTAAATGTTTTAAAGTTTCTTTGTTTTTTTTTTAATTTTATTTGCTACAGGTGGTGAATTATAGTCTGTGTGAGAGTTTTATATCATCTGTTATTGTTTTTATTTTATTTTATTTTATTATTTTTAATATTTTGTTTTTATTAAAATTAACTTATAATCTCTTATAAAAAAATTGCTTGATTTCTTATAAATTTTTCTTGTTTTTTTTTTTTAATAATTAGTCTTCCATAAGGCTTAAATAATTTAATTAATTAATTTTCTTTATTTTTTTTTGCGTTTGTTATTACTTTTCTTTTGTTTTAATAACTTTTATTTATAAAGTAATTTGTTGTTGTATTTATTTTTTCTAAAATATTTAGTTTTTATCAAAAAGTATGTGTTATACAGGAAAAATTTTTGTTTTGTTTTTTTTAAAGATCCTTTAAAGGATTTGATTTTAATTTTTGTTTTTACTACAGTTTTACTAGATTTTAATTAAGTTTCAAAATTTGAATTAATTGGAAAACTAAACGATATTTTTAAATAGTTTTTTGTTTTCTGTAGATGACAAAGAAAAACAATGTATAAATGAAAATGGGAAGTAAATGTTAAAAAAAAAGTTATGAAATATACTCAGCAAAAGGATTTCTTTCAGAAGAACAGATTTTCTGGTTTAAATTCTTAAGATATACGATCACATTTAGTAAATATTTGCGGTTTTTTTTCAAACAAACTTGGTAAACTTTATTTTAATATTTTGTTTTGCTATTTGAAAATCATTCCAATAAGTTTTCTTTTCTTTTTTTTTAAAGAAAAAAAATATCGATTTTTAATTTTTTCCATCAAATATTTGCGTAATGTGACTACAACGTTTGATCATTTTTGTGTATAAAATTATTCTAGAAAGTTTAATTAAAAATAAAATTCATTATCTTACTTAATTTCTGTATAAAAGGACCTTTGCTGAGTAAAAATGTTTGCTCAGCTGTATATTAAATGCTTTTTCATATGTATAGATGTATGTATTTATGTATGTATTATGATTATTAAAAAGGCATTATAATAGTACTACTATATACAAAGAAATTGCTTATGTTCTTTTCACATGACATTCTTAACACATGAATTACAATCGAATTTATATTGTTACAGAAACTATTATTACTAATGATACAGCCGCATAGAATAGTAGAAGTCTATAAACGATATGTGTTTTACATCTGCTTTAGAAATATTTTACTACTTCTGTAAAAGTCATATGAATTAAATTTGTTCAACTTAGAACAGAAGTTAAGTAACCAATTTAAAAAAAAAGACAATTTAAATTATATCAACCGGTCAGTGTTATAAGAAACAAAACAGGAACAATTTCTTAATAACACGTCGTAAAACTTTATGTGACTCACTGTAAAATTGTTGCCAATAAATGGTAGATACATAGATGATGTTTTATATGCTGGTATGTATTTGTAAAAATGTAAACAAATAAGTAGAATCGAAGAAATACTAACAGCACTGAAATAATAATTGTCCTGATCAGTAACGCATTCTGTTCTATTCATTCAATTTAAGGAATTTTTTGCAATACTTAATTGGCTCCCCTCTAATCTACTGTTGAAGCAGAGGACTGTACTGGTGCCAGTAAAACTCAATGCAGTTAATTTCTGGCCCTAGATTTTGAATATGCTGCACTGCTGGGAAGCCATAGACTCTTTCGGGTATAGAAGATTTGATTTTAAGGTTCTAGGTTAGAGGACGTGCACTTGTCAATGAGACAAGCACAGTTCCCGGAGGCCAAATTGACCCATTGACAATCCGAAGGATTCTGTTAGAATCCTTGAGGTATACACCGATGGTTCCCAAATATAGCACAGAATAGGCTGGCGAGTAGACTTTGGTTTAGGGTGCCTGACCACTGCAGGGCTTTACAAGCGAAAGTCATAGTCATATTGAAAGCGATGAAATACTTGCTGCGCAATGGAATTTTCCCTGCAAGTCTTATGATATACATATATGGACAGCCAGACTGCTATCAAGTACGTTACGAATGCTTTACGACAACCAACCTAGTCCAAGAATACCAGGAATTACTTTACAAGGAAAGCTCTGAATTGGATTCCAGGACATAGGGGTACCGTGGGAAATTACATTGCTGCCGCACTGACTAGGGCTGGTAAAGAGATTATAATTTCCGACATGTTATCGGACGTAGGTGTTTAGATGAACACAGTTAAACTAGCTATTCTCCAGTTATTTTTCAGGTAGTCCTGAAATATTGATTGGCTCAGAAGAATTTCTCAGCAGTATTAATGGAATCGTCAAAATATTAGTGAATTAGTCCATAACCAGGAAAACACATACATACGTACATAATTGGCCATTATGTACAATCCTTCAATCAGTATTACGGCCTAACTTCTCACACCACTTATGTTGTGTGATTTAATTTTACACTGGCGGGATCTACAGTTTAACGCAGACTCAAAACGACAGATTTTTAGAAACTTTTTCATGGCAGGTTTTATTTAATCCCAGAGCTTTTGCCAGAAATCTGCTGAGAGGAAGTCGCCGAAGAAATATTTTTTTTTTCATATTTCGTTTTGATGTCTGGCAGGGGGCTCGAATCCGGGCTTTACGTCTAATAAGCGAACACACTACCTACTAGACTAACCAGGAAAATATGTTTCTGAAATCTAGTAGTGAGGCGACCTATTAGTCGATGAATAATAGATGGAGTGCTATTCGACCTTAGAAACCTAACCGCATGTACATACGATTGCAGAGAATTCGCGAAGAACAAAGCTGATTACTGAAGTGTTTCATAGAAGGCTGAGTTGATTAATGTAGCGACATAGCTGAAGTAACGAATCAGCTGTGGTTCGTCAATGCAATAGGGTGGGGGTGTGAGTGGTGATATAATACAGGGAAACTCTATTATATGTTTAAAATACTGTTTTTTTTTGATAATAATTTTCAAGTCAGATGTAAAATACACGTCATGTTACAGAGCCGTAAAATAAGCTATAATTAATGAACATTTGTTTTCAAATAATTTTTTAATTTAATATTTGGGCAATTCACACAAGCCGTTGTATCGTTGTATTCATTGTATTGTAGGAGGAACATACAACAGTGTATGATTGTTGTTGATAATTTTCATATAAAAATCCGACACACTTATACACATTTTTTCCATATGTTTTTAAAGGTTGTATTGGTTTCGTGCTATCAAATTGTTTGAATTCCACGAAATACACAATACAGCATAGCATTGAGCGTTCACAAACAAACAAATGTATTCAATACAACATACACGATACAAAGTTGTGTGAATTGCCCAAATGATTTCTATAAATACACGGTGGCCGCATCATTAATAATAATTCTCTTTCTATTTAACAAACAAACATTTGCTTTTAAACTGTGACTTCTTAAGAATTAAAAACCATTTTCTATGCCATTTTAATGCTTTACTTTCTTGTCGAAATCCTTTCCATCGTAACGCTCGCTACACATCCTTTTTCTTGATCAATTTTATGTTCGTTGAACCACCTCAAAATGTCGTTTTTGTTTTTGTTTCTGTTCCTTTTCACTTGCCGTTAATGTTTTTTAAAATGTTTTTGTTGTTGTTGTTGTCGGTATTTATGTTGCTGATGTTGCTGGTGATGTTGCTTATGTTGGTGTTGTTGTTGTTGTTGCTGTTGTTGTTGTTGTCGTTTTCTTATAGAATATGGTTAGTATTTTTCATCATCAGATATTTCCCTTTGGGAATTCTGTAATTCTCAGGCTTTATACTGTTGGCTTCTCACGGCACAGCATAAACTTAAAGAGAAAGTCAATGCCAACAATTCCAAGAGTATGACACCGGCTGTTATGCCAAAAAGTAAAATCCAATTCTCATAAATCAAATCGATTAGCTTATCAACGCAGCCCTTGATATGATCAAAAAAATAAACATACGAAATTAACAAAGGAAATCTGAAAAATTTTCTTCAAATCTTTGATTTCTTTCTTACCTGCTGGTGTATGGCAGCATTAAGTGCTCCACCAAATTTCAATTTTCTAGACATCTCGCACACATTCTCTTTAAGTTCATCTTTACAACAGGATTCGGGTATATTATAGAAGACATTCATCGAGGAAATGGCAATGTCGACAATATTTGTCCGATCGACATTATTAAAGCGACTTGTCGCCCAGTCGCCCGGTCCATCAGCGCCACAGCATTTAAGCTACAATGAAAATATGGAAATTAATCAATAAAAACGTGTGTGTGTGTGTGTGTGTTTGTCTTACAAAAGAGAAAATCTTGAAAGTAAACATAATTCAACAGAGAGATCAGCTAAGCAAAAATGGATATACATTCCTTAGCCAACGGAATCCATCATAAACCTCAGCAAAGCCAGAATATCGGCTTTCGCCAGGGATCTGAAACTTTCAAAGAATTTTCTTTCCAGGACAAACGCAAAGGATATGCTCTATTGTCTTTAACGCCTTCTCATCTCCACATACGTCACAGAAATGCGACTGAGATAAATTCTAAAAAACGGTCGATAGATGACTAAAGGTTTCTAGTTGCATGACAGCGCAATCAATTGTCCCAAAGAGATCTTCCCCCTTCCCACGAACTCACTCCCAGATCAGTGGACATAAGTCGGCCAGTTTGGGCCATCAATCACTTCATTAACCGAGTGTGAATCCTGTCTAGTAACGGTCCTAGTCTTCTCTTTTTAAGTCTACTGCTGAAAATGATAAATCCTTCATTAAAAGAAGCGTTATCGATCGCGGTGTCAAGTATCTTTCACATAGCAAAGATCATCGCCTGAAAAAAGCTGCAGTTGTCGTCCAATCTATATAATGGACCTCCATACCGATATCTCCATCTAGTATTGACACATCAGTGAAAATAGATATACCAACTCAAGATGGAAGTTCCCCATTGTTTCCCAAAATCTTATCCGGAATAAGAATTCTTCAATCAAGGAATAAACATGGTCTCGGCAACCATTTTGTTCAAGGAATTAAAGCTTTGAATACTTTATGTTCGCTTACGTGCAACAACTGCAGGCTCTTTAGGCATTTATTAAACGATACTTAAGGACCTCTATTCTTCGGCGACTTCCTTTCAGCAGATTTCTGACAAAAACTCTGAGAGTAAATAAACCTGCCATGAAAAAGTTTCTCAAAAATCTGTCGTTCGGAGTCGACATTAAACTGTAGATCCCGCCACTCATGTATAAAATTAACTCACACAACATAAATGGTGTGAGAAGCTAGGCCATAATCCTGACTGCAGGGTTGTAATGGCCAATTATGTATGTATGTATGTGAGGACCTCTATGGACGACCACACGACAAGAAGCAATAGTCTTAGAAATAGACTGCAGATGGTTATAAATTGACTACCTAAGGAAACAACATGATTATATCACACTCATAGCACCAGGTAGTAACACAATAAAAGGAGACGACTAATGGATTCGTGGTTTTAGCTTTTTCCACGATTATTATTTTATTTTTACTGAATCCATTAACAGTGGTCGCCGTCAGGTGTAGATTGGGCGTATTCCTCAACACGCTGTCCTGGATCCTCTGTATGCTCCTAAGACGTCGGTTGATATAGATTAGGATTGGCTTGATCTACATTCCATACATTTCATTATTTACATCCGTACTGCCTTCATACAGACGTATTCTCTAATATTGCTGTGTAGCAAATTGTATTCCACATTGGCAGATTGGATGTCGGAGTGAAGACCGCCACTCTACAGTTTGTATCGTGATTATACTCAAACTGTAAATGTTGTTATGTACTATACATGGCATGAAATATAATTGGGCAATTCGCACAAGCCCTTGTATCGTTGTATTCATTGTATTGTTGTACGAATATGTATACAACAGTGTATGATGGTTGTTGATAATTTTCATATAACAATCCGATACACTTATACACATTTTTTTTCATGGGGCAATTCACACAACTTTGTATCGTGTATGTTGTATTGAAAACATTTGTTTCTTTGTGAACGCTCAATGCTATGCTGTATTGTGTACTTCGTGGCATTCAAACAATTTGATAGCCCTAAACCAACACAACATATGAAAACATATACACATTTTTTCATTCACACAATTTGATAGCACGAAACCAATACAACTTTTAAAAACATATGGAAAAAATGTGTATAAGTGTATCAGATTTTCATACGAAAATTATCAACAACAATCATACACTGTTGTATGTTCTTCCAACAATACAATGAATACAACGATAGAACGGCTTGTGTGAATTGACCACATGTGTTTTTGGAAGTTGTATTCGTTTCGTGCTATCAGTTTATGTAAATTCCAGTAATCAAGAAGAAGAAGAATAAAAATACAAAATATTTTCTATGTAACTTGAGTCAACAATTAACATTTCAAAATTATAATTGTTCGCACAGATAATTAATTAATTAACTTTTTTCCGTAATATTTTTCATTTTGTTGCTCGAAAATGAAATTATGAATACTCGTCTTCTTCTTCTTCTTATCGTTTTTTGACATTTGGAATACGAAGAACACAATACAGCATAGCATTGAGCATTCACAAACAAAAAGTGTATTCAATACAACATACACGATACAAAGCCATGTGAATTGGCCAAATATTTGACAAGAGATACCTTCAAATAAACTAAGTTGTGGGTAATTTCCCTATTTCCTAGGAACTATGGAGGGAAGAGAGAGAAGTAAATTTTTACAAAATATTTCTTTCTAAATGAAAACTTTTTCTATTACAGAGAAGACTTTGTGATTGTTCAAATCTTTCTTTCTTTTGTTGTTGTTCTGTTTGTCTTTCATAACTGACTGCACTACCTTGATTACAATACACTAACTAAGCGTGGGAGTCCATTCTCATTTGAATAATAAAAATAGAAAGAAACAAAAAAATTCAAATGTTTCTGCTTTAAAAGAAAAACTAGAAAGGAGAAAAAGAAAAAAAGGTAGGTAGGTAGGAAATACTTACATTCTTTTGCAGCGTATCAAAGGTAACAGTACGTGAACTCATGCTTGATTGGCCGTATTCTTCTTGCACCGAATATTTCACTGAAGCTCTAACAATGTCATCGAGTTTGTCTTTATTATGGAATGCCCAAGCGCCGGCAGCAATTTGTGCCACCATCACCACCAGTGTCACACAAAAGAACTGTAATAATTACAACAACAACAATTAACAATAATACATATGTACGTACATACATACAGAATGTAAATATATAATAATATTTCATACAATAACAACAACAAAAGAAAAATAAATTAAAAATTCAAAAAAATATTTGAAAAAATATTCTTTCGTTCATTCATTAATCAAACGATAGGCGTGCGCTTTTGTTGTGCCACATGCAACAAGTTGGGGGCAAAATAAAAAATTTGTTTAAATGCTTTGTGTGTGGGCGTTTGATTTTGAAAATTATTCATATGCTTACCGACACCAAAAGACATTGAGACTCTTTCAAGACACCACAACAGCCAAAGAACGCACCAATTGTTATCAGCATGCCAATGCCCAAGAAGACGTAGAGTGCAATGTAATAATGATTGTATGACTGGGTCATGGACAGAACGAATGTTGGATCTGTCAGCATCCAGGCCGAGGCGATAACAATGGTTAAGCCAATGATCTGTAAAGAAATATTGAAAAAGAAAGAAAGAAAAAAATTTAATTTAAAAATCAATTTAATGTGAAGGGAATTTAAATAAAGTAGAACAACAGCAACAATAACAGTTTAAGTTGAAATTTTGGTATTTCTCCTATCAGGAGCAAAACTGAACCAATTATGATATTAAGAGAGTACTATAGAGGAGTGCTGAGCCTAGAAACGGCAGCATCATTGTACACATGTATACATGTCTTTATGAGTCTTGGATATGGAAAGAGAGGAAACTAATGGACATAGCTTGGGGGAGCTTCAGAGCTCGTTGAAGATACTGAGAGACACCGGACTCATCGAATTGGCAATATATCTCCACAACTCTTGATATGCCTGTACGCAGGCCATAATGCTTAGTCCAAAAGATTTTCAAAATCCTAATAAATTTCCTACACAGCTTCATTTCTCTATTCTGTCATACTAGGGCAGCGGAGTCTGAACCATAATAATCCGGAGATTTCTCAATCATCTCAATTTAGCCATAAAATTGTTTAATCTCTGTTTGTTTCCCTGGTCTAATAGACAGACTACTTCCCCAGGTCTCAACATTTTTAGAGAGCCTAGATGAAGTCGCCGTAGTCTAGTAGGTAGTGTGCTGGCTTACTAGACGTAAAGCCCGGGTTCGTATCCCAGCTCAGGCATCAAAACGAAATATGAAAAGAAATAAAAAGATTTCTGGCAAAAACTCTGAGAGTAAATAAAACTGCCATGAAAAAGTTTCTCAAAAATCTGTCATTCGGAGTCGACGTTAGACTGTAGATCCCGCCACCCACGTATAAAATTAACGCGCACAACATGAGTGGTGTGAGAAGCTAGGTCGTAATCCTGACTGCAGGGTTGTAATGATCAATTCTGTATGTATGTACGTAGATGATCGTAAAATCACGGCATGCATCAGAACTGCCTCTATTTCCTAACCGTACATAAGGCTCGCTCCTCAACTGTGTATGCAGATAACCTACTGCATCCGGTCTTTAGGATTACAACATTTGATTTTCTACATAAAACGTATGATTTCTGGCTAGTGCAGCTCTTAGAGAGACACAATGATTCATTTATGTCCACATCAAATGAAAACAGTAGTGATTACATTATGATGAGCCGTTGCAAGCGGTCAGATTAGGCAGGATTAATAGTTGCTGTACACTTGATGATATTGTTCCCACAATGAAATTCTTAATTTGATCCTGTGCAGTAACAACAGGACACTAAGAAAGAAGGATCCTTCGTAATATCATAAAATCATGCTGTCTTTGGTCAAAAGCACAAAAATTTTCTATGATTATGGCAATACCAAGCCAGGTCGATAGTATCTGGCCTAAAGTCCTGTGGATTGTCGCTTGTGAAAATTGATTAAAACATTTTTTTGGGCAATAGGAACAAGGAATTCTTCCCTAAATAGCTCAATTGTCAAACACAAAAAATTTTTTAAACCATTTTGAATTTCTTTAAGCCTCAAAGTAGGTTACAAAATTTCCGCCTTTTATGTATGCTTTGAAATAAATGTCCAATTGAATTTGTGGCCTAGTTTTAGGCCGAAAACTTTAATGTTTTCTAAAGCAGGCCATTGAAATGGCCTCAACAGAAAATAATTTCTTAATTTCTACATAAAAACTATTCGGGCATTACATATTAATGAAGAACACGTTTTGTTTGTTGGAAATACTTTGACATAGAAATTCAAAAAGAAAAGAAGAAAGAAAACATTGAAAGCGTTTAAAGATTTATTTTTCCTTTGAAAACGCATCAAATGTTAGAAATAAATTCCATTTAAAAATGAAAAAAGAAAAAAAAAAATTAAAGAAAATTAAAGGAAATAAACATGGAAAGCAGAAAATAGCATCAGAGTTTTAAAAATAAAACAAAACATCATCATTAACATCAGCAGCATCGTCATCATCATAATAAGTTGCCGACATAATATTTTAGCAATTGATTGACAGAATGAAGGAATGCATGAATGACTAACTGATTGACTGACTGAATGACTGACTGTTTTGTTTTACAATAGAATCTAAGCACAGGGCGTATATGCTGCCTATGATAGGTCTGTTCTAAAGAGATTTTCAATATACATATGTAAGCAAGTGAGTGAGCGAGCGAGTGACATCATTAGAGATTGTACATATTTTAAAGGGAGCTTGCTTGGGAGAGCAATAAAGATCGAATATTTATGTGACCACTTATCATGTCTTTGTTATTACAATTGTTGTTGCCACTGTTGTTGTTAGTATTATGCTGCATGGAATTTGTTCACAAGTCTCTTAAGAACATGAAAAACTTAAGCCACTACATTTACAGAAAACAAATGAAAAATGTTCAATTAATTGTATGCTCCAGTGTACAGTCAATGCTGGGGGATTTGTCTGTCTGCCACTTGGATGATTTGTTAGAATTTAACACAGATCCACAGATGTTTTTCTATTTGTTTTTTGTGTGTGTTTTTTAGCTAATTTATGTGATATTTCATTAAGAAGCTATTCAAGATCAAGAAGAAGAAGAAGTAAAAACTTATTACACTAATTAAGAGAAGAGGAAATGAGACTTACAAGAATTAGACGACTTCCAGTATGCCCTATAGCTACAAGAAATCAGCTGGATAAGCTCGTGTTTGTTATACATGTGCCCTGGATTGGACATTTTGACAGAAGTGATGTAATATTTGTGCCAGGAAATATTATGCCACATAGGTTGCCTGCACCAAATACAATTGATTCGGGATATTGATCGAAAAATGATTGGATGTGAAGGCAAACAACCTTATTTCATATTTTGAAAGCTTTGCCTTTGCCCTCTTTAAGGAAACTATTACTTTTCAAGAAACATAGAAAAAAGGTACCATTGGTACGGTATTTTTTAATTCTTCCTTTTCTGATACTATTTTTGTCGTCTTTTTTAATTTGTTCTCATTTTTTGTATTAGTATTTTCTGCATTAAATTGTATATCAATTTCCAAAGCCAATGATAAAATAAACTATTCTCATAATAATAGTACCAGAAGAAAATAGTACCAAATTAAACTATTGGTACAATTTGTTTTTCTCATTCTATTCGGTAAATTTCAAAAAGTAATTGAGTGTAAAATATTGGCAATAAAATTCCAATTAATTGTGCTTCAAAAATTAAAAAAGAAATAATTTTTCAGGAATTTTTCTTTTACGACTCCATGCACAGCACGATCTGAAATAAAAATTATTTATGATGTCAGCGAAAAACGTTACTTGAAAGAAATATTTCGGGTAATTTAAAATCTGACAATTTGAAATGAGTATTGTTATGTATTTCTTCTAAAAGACATGCATAAAATTAACCCATTCAGGGGGTGGTTAAGGAACTCTAAGAGTTCTAAGATGAATAACAATAACAAATCAACAGTGTGGTTCTAGAGGTTGCCAGATCGAAAAGGAATGAAGTATAAATAGAGAGCGAAAGGTAAAGCTGGCAGTCATGAGCAAATAGGGTGACAAATATTTTTTTTTTGTTTGTAAAACCAGCACTCAGGGGATGGCCCCTACTCATGCAGTGCATTGTGCAGGTTTAGGAAAATAGGTTATAGGAAAGTGGAAGGAAGGAGTAGTAGTTGTCAGCCCACGCACGTTACAAAAATCGATGCGAAAGCGACCCGTCATCACGATAAGGAACAATTGAAAATCAAACGCCCTACCTCAAGATGCGAACAGCAAGGAAACGAGTTGCTGCTAGGTGACTATAAAATGGCCAGCGTTATACCTTCACCATTAGACAGTCTACAGCAATCGTCCCCAAGAAGCACGCATCATAAGGTTTTGTCGCAAAAGAATTGTGTGGAAAAATTTAAAACGCAAGGCTAACATTTAAAGTTTGTTATTAAATTTAAATAAATAATCAATTTAACACGTTGACTGCCAACTACGCGATACCTCGTATATTGGGTTCCCTTCTAGGGGGCCAACTACGAGTTATCTCATACTCACTGAACCTGCCATGTTTGTTTAGCTACGAATAAAACCGTATTATATCAGAGTAGTATTGATAAATGGCTTCTGGGAAAAGAATAAAAGACCAATGTTGGCTTGCGTGGCCAGTTTCGTGTTAAGTAAGCAAATAAGTTTAAAGTTTTCGGTGAAACTTTAAAAAAAGCGTGCGTCATAGAGCTTAATATCAATATGTTTAATCTTAGTCCTTAGATTTTGGGGGATTTAGTAAGACTTGAACAATTCAAAAAGTACTTTACTGGTACAAGATTTCGGCAACATTAGATGCAAATAGTTTTCCCCTGTAGATTTCTCTTGTCACCACTCTCACGATATACATTTTTTGAAAGACCTTGAAGAGTTTTCGATGATGATTGTTTTATTAAAAATATTTTATCTGACGTTATATGAATTTAAAAATATAAAAACAAATAAAAATGTTTATTTATAGCGAAAAATAAAATTAAAAAAAATAAAAATACAAAATAATAATGGGAAAATATGAACACTTATAATTTTAAAAATATTCAACAAAAACTAACAAAGTTTGATGCTTATTTTTTCTAATTTTTATTTTTTGAAATAAAAAAAAAGTAAGAAAAAACACTTGTTTTTATTTTTTCAAAATAAACCATAAATTATGTCACAATTTAATTTTATTTATTCAACAAAATATTGGATTTTCTGAAAATTATAAAGAAAAAAATTGCAACGAATTTTAAATGCCCTACAGGGAATATAGGAAACAATTATATATCTACAATTAAGTAAATATATAAAAAGTACCAAATGTATCCTTACAAACTGTAATCGTTTAAATACTTTAAAAAGTACTTTTTTACATTTTTTCTAATTTTAAGTTGTATGGATTAGAAAAGACGACAGAGTGTACTTTTTAAAAAAGTATATAAGTCATTGCAAAAAAGGTACCTTTTTGAATTAAGAAATACTTTTTGTAATAAAAGGTACTCTTTGTAATAAAAGGTACTCTTTGTAATAAAAGGTACTCTTTGTAATAAAAGGAATTTTTTGTTATAAAAAATATCATTATACCAAAAAAAATTTGGGATCATGATATACACACGCAAGCTTATATTTCCTTTAGCTTAAATAAAAATTTTGGAAAAGTACAATTATAATATAAAAAGTAGTTTTTTTCTAAAAAAAAGTACTTTTTGATAAAAAAAAAAATGTTCCCAATGTTCCATAAGTATACAGCTCGTCTTGTTATTTCGTACTGACTCGGAATGGCATTTAGGGTACAGACGGCGTTTTTCCCAGCTTTATTGCCTCTGTGAAATGACATCCTTGTACAGGGAATGGTCAATGTATTTAGATCAAGTCTGATATTGGCACACGTCTCACAGATTTTAAGCAATATCTAAGGGGTACCGTAATCCTCTTGAATCTTTCAAACACTACAGAACAATGAACTTTCATATACGCTAAAAGGCAGATATAAGGGGATTTTGCAATGACCCAAAGCAAATGATAGTATTGGCTTTAGCCACACATGTATGTACATAGATACATGCCATATTCTTCATTATAATCCTTCAGTCAGGATTAAGACCTTGCTTCTCACACCACTTTGTTGTGCGGTGTGCATTAATTTTTAAACATGAGTGGCGGGCCCTACAGTTTAAAGTCGACTCCGAATGACCGATTTTAGAGATAGATATAGAGATATATTTCATGGCAATTTTATTTATTCTCAGACTTTTTGCCAGAAATCTGCTGAGAGACAGTTGCGGATGTAATATTTTTTCATATTTTCGTTTTGAAGTCTGACCTACCTACAAGACCACGGCAACTTTATCCACGGTGTGTACAGTGGTCCACACCACAAAGTTTCGTCACAGCTACGCTAGAAGAGCGAACTTTGTTATGAAGCTGGAAAGTCAAAGTTTGAGGGGAGTGTTGGAAGAACTTACAGGACATTATACTCGCAATAAGCACGCAGAATATATATGTATATGTATGTATGTAAGACACTAATACTTTCAGACTTTGCTGTAAGGAAAATAAGTCAATGAAGCACTTAATCACTTGTAGCAACCCTATCATCCTAGAACCTACTACAGTAAACTAAATTCATAATTAATTGTTTATTTTATTCAAAGTAAAATTTCTTCGATTATCTTTCATATTTCCTATAAATTTTTTTTTAATTAAAATAACAAAATTATGACAACAAAATCGTATGTGCCTAATATGCTTGCTTTTACTACGATAATTTGGTTTATATTATAAATTTAGTAGGATTTGTTTAGATTATTATTTCAATTTTATTTTAAGAAGCTAAACTGACTGGCATCATCATTATATCATGACATGATTGTCTGGCTGTGTCAGCATCTATAGTTCTTACCTCATCTCATCCTCATCATCCCAATAGCCCACAGCCAGTCAAGTCAGTGCATTTTATCTCATGTCGGATCGGATCATTGAGTCATAAATAAATGCAATAATTTAAAAACAATTTTTTTATTTTCGTTTTTTTCTGTTATTTTTGTGTTTTTCTTCTCAAAAGAAAATAAAAATGATTTAATTTCCATAAAAATAAAATCAAAAGGGGTTTGTTTTTATATTTGTTTGTTTTTGCTTTAATAAATTACTGTGTTTAAAATATTATTTAATTTGGCAAAAAAAAAAAAAGATTTATCGTGCTGTACCCCCCGGCCAGAGCAGATTGCTCATAGAGGCAGGCAAGAAATGTTATTTTTTTTTCAATTTTTAAAATTATTTTCATTATTTTTTTTTTTTTTTAATAAAATACTTTTCCGAATAGCAAATAAAACATCAAGTAATTGTTTACATTTAAGCTTACTTAAGTATTTATTTTATCTAAACAAACAAGAAAGTACGAAAAAAGGGAAAAATTAGGTATTAAATATTCTTTAAAAATCAAATCAATTTCTTATCTTCTTATCTTCAATTGTGAACTTTACTTTATAAATAAAAAAGTACTATTTTGAAATAAAATGGTACCCAAATGGTTTCTTAATGCTCCTTTAAATGTACTTTTTACAGTGTCCGTTGCAATTGATTGTACACATTAAATCTCTGTATCAAGGTTAGGTTTGGTTGGAGGACGTGTGTTTGTCAACTGTAGACAGTACCCGGAGGGCGAATTGACCCATTGTACAACGTCCTCACACCACTCGTGTGGTGTGTGTTAATTTTATACATGAGTAGCGGGACCTACAGTTTAAAGTCGACTCCGAACGACAGATTTTTGAGTTGCTTTTCAAGCCAATTTTTATTCTCAGAGTTTTTGCCAGAAATCTGCTGAGAGGAAGTCGCCGAAGAAATATTTTCATATTTTCGTTTCGATGTCTGACCTGGGATTTGAACTCGGGCCTTTCATCTAATAAGCCAACACACTGCCTACTAGACCACGGCAACTGTATCAAAGCTTATCAAGACTTGTGCTGCACAAACGATTTCTAGGTAATACGTTCGGGATTCGCTTATGTGGCTGGCATACCGCGTTAGAAGTGGTATCAATTGTTACATGAATGGTCGACTAGTAAATCTCGTCTATGCCGGTGATATCTGTCTACTCACTTATGCTTTTACCAATACATTCGCCAATTTGGATCAAGAGTATTCAGGTAACAGCCCATGTTAATCTGCAACAATAACATCAGCAATGCATATTGAAGGGCTGTGGGTTATGAAAGTATTGGAGAAAACCATATAAACTCTCTGCAGATTTACAATGATCTTTGTTAGCGGAAGATTGTTGTCATTATTTTCAAACTTTATGAGCTGGTTTGGAAAACCAACAACATTAGCATCCTTCTGATGCACTCTAATTATCACTCGCATATTGAAGTTGATGGATATTATTGTGAATAGGCTACAGTGAGCAACCGAGGTGTTTCAGGTATGCTTTATTTTAACGATTGAAGAATCATAACTTTCGGCAACCAATGGCGATCTTGAAACAAATTTCAAAATAAAAAAAAAAAGGAATGACAGCTGTCATTTAAAAGATATTAAAGCCTTTCACCATGTGTATACATGGCCATATACATCATCTGTTGTGAATGCCACATTTTTAAGTTATATACTCAATACATATTGCATTATTTTTTAAGTTTCAAAGCTCACTAAACTTTTCTCACAGTGTATTCGATATACATACGCTCACCAACACAATAACAGTTATTTTGTAATACTGTTCTCTCTCTCTCCCTCTCTCGCTTTTATTTCCCCGTCATAATGAAATTAATCTTTTGTTTTCAATATATTTTATACACTCAATTAATGTGAATGACAAGAAGATCCCAATAAACACGAAAAATCAAAAACTTAATAACTGTTATTTAAAGCGTTTAATTAATTAATAAAAAAGAGCTCAAATAAAAGAGAACACAAGCAAAAGAGTAAAATCCTATCCATCCATCTCATTTGTATGCATGTTTACACTTTTTATTCTCTTATTTTTTGTATCATTAGCATGCATGTCTGCTCTAAATAAAATCAACCCAAGAGAGATGCAAACAATACTCGAATTTACATTTACACTAGGCAACAGAAATATGATTTGAACAACGCTATATATAGCTGAATCGTTTTAAATGATATGATATGACAACCAGAAAGGAACAGTAATTCATGTGTATATTGATACGTTTTTAAGTTTACGGTTGATTTTCTCTTATTATTTTTCTTTTCGAGGTAAAGACAGTTGGCAACCCTATCATCCTAGAACCTATAAAAAATATAAAAAAATTACAAAATCGTTGATTGTAGTGGTAGAAATAATAATGAAAATTAACTATCGTAACTGAAAATGTAACCCATAAGTATAAATTATTCTGTCTGCAGAATGTAATATTCAGTTAAGTAAATAGAGATAAGAATTCCTTTTTTAAGATGAGGAGAGATTATGACTGTTGGAAATTTGTATAAAAACACTAAATTTCTCAAACATTTCTGAATTGACTTCATAAAGGGTCCGCCAAATAACTTTTTTTTTTTTGAAAATGCTTTAAAAGAAACTACTACATATTTTCTCAAATTTCTTTTTTTATTTGAAAATACAATCCTTCCGGTTAATAATGGAAAATAATTTCATTCAAATGGCTGCCTCGGCTGGCCATGCAGTAGCCTACCCGATCAGTCCAATTTTTAAGCACATAATCGATTGTGTGCAGCTGTATTTCACCAATGGCTTCACGAATATTGTCCTCTCGTAACACTTATCGTTGACGGCACCCCACAAATAATAGTCCAACGGTGTTAAACCTCAGCTCCGAGGTGGTCAAACGGCATCAGCTCTGCGGCTGATAATGCGACCTTCAAAAACAGGGCGCAAAACATCGAGTGTAGCTTCGGCTGTGTGGCACGTAGCGCCGTCCTGTTGAAACCAAATGTTGCCAATACCTTCCTCTTGAATTTTTGTGAACAAAAATTCGTTTAACATGGCCCGATAACAATCGCCATTGACTGTAACGGCCACTCCTTGCTCACTTTCGAATTATGCCTCTGGAACAAAATCCGCACCAAACAGTGACTCGTTTTGGGTGCGTCGGCTTTTCAATGTATGCGTGCGGGTTTTCTGTGCCCCAAATGCGGCAATTTTGCTTGTTTACATACCCGCCAAGATCAAAATGAGTTTCATCTGAAAAGATGATTTTTTTTTGCCAAAATCGGCATCTTCTGTAGGCTACTCGTGTAGGCTACTGCATGGCCAGCCGAGGCAGCCATTTGAATGAAATTATTTTCCATTATTAACCGGAAGGATTGTACTTTCAAATAAAAAAGAAATTTGAGAAAATATTCAGTAGTTTTTTTTAAAGCATTTTCAAAAAAAAAAGTTATTTGGCGGACCCTTTATAAATATTAAATTTTCTACAACTGCTTATATTACAGAAACTTTGGGTAAATATTTCCATAGAAAACACTTGTGTTTAGACAACAGTTTTAAATTCCAAGAAATTATTTTAAAATATAAATTTATTTGTTAAAAGAAAAGTCAATTGACTTTAATTTTCAAGCTTTAAATGTTGTGTGTATTTATTTTATCCATGAGTGTGAGCTACAGATATGAGAGTGTTTTCATGGCAATTTTATTTAACCTAGAACACTGCTGATGGAAAGTCGATTAAACAAATATTTTTGTATATTTAGTTGGAGATGTCTAAGCTGTGATTTGAACTACTACCGAACTACTAACTAGACTGCGAATAATTCCAGGATCGTCAGGGAATGTCGACTTTGCCTCAACCTGATATCTTTTCGCTTCAGTGTCACACTTGTCTGGGTCCCCGGACACTGTGACATTCCGGGAAACTGCAGAGCCGACGAGCTGGCCAGAGCTGGCGCACTACTCGCGGAATCCTGTTCAATCGACTTAGGAATGCGAAGAAATTTTTCCGAGTTCAACGAGGAGTCCTGCTCTACCGCTAGACTCACCTGACCCTGGATCTCTTGCGAGGTGCAGATATAGTTTATTTGGCTCTCCGACCCTTGTTAGCTTGACGGAGCTTTCATCCATTGATGTCAACCTAACCTAACCTAACTAACTAGACTACGGCGACTTCAATACAATTTTTTACTACTTCACAGTGTATTATACGAAATGCCGCTTTTTTTTACTTCGACTGCAACTTAATTTATTTTCGATCTGTCAACTTCTAGAACCTAACTTACAGTTGATTTGTTATTGTTATTATTTTCATTTATATATTATGTGGTGTAGTTTTGTTATTGTAATTCGGTTTTAACGTTTAATGTTTACTTTGTTTTCTTAATATGTACTTTTGTTCTTGATAATTTATTTATTTTCCTACTTAAAACTTAAATATTTTTTTTAAAATATGCTACGCAAAACAAATTAACCCAAATTATTAAATTTTTATTGAAATTCATTTTTAATAATAATTAACATGTAATAGGTTCACGCAATTTATTGCCACTTATAAAAGCAAGAGGAAGAAGAAACAATACGTAAACCTTTTATTATAATTAATCTACAATATGTATAACAACACGATATATGATGTAATGAGTAATCCATTTATTAATAAACCATATTTGATGGCCATTAAGAAAAAAAAAAACAGAAATGAGTACGACAGCAACAATGATCAATTTAATTAAAAACCTCAAACACAACAAAAACAACGAATAAAAAATCGAATACTGTAATCCAGTGTAAAATAAACCCTTTAAGTATGCAATAAAAAAATACAGTAGAACACACACATTAAACAAAATCAAAATTTAACAGCCACTGCAGTAAATACACACACACACAGGCAAATGCTATAAAATTCCTTTACAGAGCAACCATAAAGAGTATACACACACAGGCACACATACGTATGTGTACAAAAAAAAAAAAGAGAACAGAGTGTGTAAAATTAAAATGTTTGCATGTGTTTTTTTTATTTGTTAAAAATAAGCAACAACAATAACGACAACGAAGGTGTGTCTTGTGACCGCTTAACACAGATCTGCTGCTACACTCGTATACATTTTACAATTTTCACTGTTATTTTTACTTATTTTTTGCTCTTTATGTTGTCGTTTTTGTTGTTCGTTTTTTTTCTGTTACATTTTCCTTTCATGTTATTGTTGTATTCATTTTATAAGGATACGAACGAACCTTTGTTGTCTTTCTTTTATTTTCTAGTCATTTTGTATTGTCGTAGTCGTAAATGTGATTTCGTTTCTATGTGTTCGTGTACATGTGTGTGTGTGTTTGTCTTTTACTAGCCTGCATTGAATAACACAGGATAAAACAGATGACAACAGTAAAAAAAAAACAATAACAACAACAAAATATAATTTTTGTTTATGTGAGTGTGCTTGTGTGTGTTTAAAACAAACACATACGTTTTGCAATTTCTTGGAATCTCTTCACAAACTGAAATCGCACATGATGTGCGAGTGTTTTTTTACAGTGGAAGGGAATAACAGAAAATCGCGAGTGAGTTTTATTTTTAATCAAATTTAATGTTATGTTTCTGGGAGGCAAGTGATTGAACATTCACTGTGTTGGAAGGAAAATAGGGACAATTTTTTTTCGTTTTCATTTACAGTGTTGAATGAAATAATGACGAATTTTTTTTTAATTTTCTTATGTAGACAATGCTGCCCTATGGTTATCGGAAATAGAGAGTACCGGAACGCGATGCAAGATTCACGTCCAATTTCTCGGGAAGTATACACTGTCGTCTCGAAGGTAGATGGGTGATGGGTTGTGGTGTTTTGCTGTAGGACTTGTTTATTTTGTTGGGCAGACAATGCTGCCCTGTAGTTATCTGATATAGAGAATACCGGAACGCGATGCCAGACCCCCCTCCAATTTCTCAGGAGATATACACCGGCGTCTCGAAGGTAGATGGGTGTGATGTTTGCATGGAAGACTTGAATATCAGAAACTTATACAGACTATCGGATCACTGTAGTGTATTACAGACAGAAATCATGGTGTGCTCAGTAGAAGAATATTTCCTATGAATATACGGAGCCACTCCTACAGCAAGGCTGCCATAAAATCAGTCATATCAATATCCAAGCTTGTCCGTCAATATCATCTAATTCTCTAGGAAATGGTTGATTTTCTTAAAGCGAATATTTACTATTTTGATCCCTGGGCATAAAGAAATACATGGATGGATGAAAACGCTTCAAGGAAGAAGGCAGAAGTAAAACGAGAAGACCTGATCTGACAAAAGTTGGTATTAAAAATTGGCAGAAAAGTGCATAACGCCGGCGAGCGTAAAAAACTATTCTAGATCAGGCCGGTAACCTAAAAATTTATAACCTAAGTAGGTTAGGTATAACTACTGGCATAACTATATCTACAGAGGAGATGCTCGGTGTTCTCCCCTATTTCGCAGACGATATTTTGTGGTATTCTCAGCATCTGAGCATGCGTGCCCGGGGGACAGTTTTCTGCTATGAGGTATGTAAGATGTACTCTAGTTAAATTTAGCAGATCAGGTTTGATTGCTCTCCTATCTACGCTTTGCAAATGGTTCACATATTTGCTCCTCTGCAAAGGAATATCAATCAAACGTAAGATTTCATTCGAATTAGCTGTTGTATTAACCGTCGTAGTCTAGTAGGTAGTGTGTTGGCTTATTAGACGGTAAGCCACGGTTCAAATTCCCGGTCAAACATCAAAACGAAATATTTCTTAGGCGACTTCCTCTCAACAGATTTCTGGCAAAAACTGTGAGAGTAAATAAACCTGCCATAAAAAAGTTTCTCAAAATACCGTCGTTCGGAGTCGACTTTAAACTGTAGGTCCTGCCACTCATGTATAAAATTAACGCACACAACATGAGTGGTGTTGAGAAGCTAGGCCGTAATCCTGACTGAAGGGTTGTAATGGCCAATTATGTATGTATATATGTATGTATCAACCGAACTTGTCAGTTTTGCTATTATCTTCAATGTTGCCATGTATTCAGGAATCCATTTAAGTGTAAGAAAGTACGTATGCCTGGATGTTATAAAATGCATCCCAGATTCTTTTGAAATTCAATTCTTATAGAAATATTTTCAAATTAAAAATGTCTATGCCCTTTCTGTATACATATTTTACAAAATTTCCAATAAATTCACATGAAATTCTTTAATTTCCTCAATTTTACAGAATATTTTTATTTAAACCAACAATTTCTGTTTAATAAACAATGAAAGAAAATACCAAGAAAATAAATAAAAAAAAGGAAAACACTTGAAAATATTTTATAACAAAAAAAAAAAAAAAATAAATAAAGAACGCAACGATTACAGGAAATTACATACAATTTGCTTCTGTTGTTGTTTATGTGGTAATAGTTGTTGTTGTTGTTGTATTAATATTGTATTTAAATATAATCGTAAATGATCAATATAATCGAGTATTATACGAGTGCTTCCCATGCCTTGCCATATGTAAACAAATTGTATTCAAAATTATAATCCAACCAACCAACCACCATCCATCCATCCATCCATCCATCCATCTATCCAACCTACCAAATATATATTCTCCAGCCATCTACGCCTTCATCCCGGGCTGGCAATGCAATCCCTATACAATTTGTAGTTCTGCTTATAAAACTGGGTCAACTTTACATTGATTACAACAGAGGGCTTTGCTCGCTTTTGCGCTGGCTGGCTGGCTGGCTGGCTGGCTGTATGAATGCATTTTTTTCTTTCTTTTTTTCCTCTGAAAATTTTGCTTTTTCCGCCTAGACTACAAACAAAAAAAAAATTGTTTAAATGTACATACAATATGTACAATATGTATATGTATGTATGTACATAGTACATACATTTAAAATGTTTGTATACAGACATATTTGTAGATATGTTTGTATGTATATTATACATGCATTGTTCAATAATAAAGGGTTCCCCACTTTATGGATTGCAAAAGTAAAGATATATAAATAAAACCCGAATTCATTAGAAGTCACTATAGAATAGTAGGTAGTGTGTTGGCCTATCAGACGAGAGCTTATGGTTCAAACCCCAGCTAAGACATCTCGAACGTAAGAAAATATGAGAAAATCCTTCTTCGGCGACTTTCTCTCAGCAGTCTTTTAGTAAAAACTCTGAGAATAAATAAAATTGCCATGTAAAGTTTCTCAAAAATCTCTCGTTCGGAATAGGTCCCACCTCTTAGGGACAAAATTAACACACACAATATGGGTAATGTAGTCCAGCCCTTGCGCTGAAAAGCTTCTTTCTCTGATTTTGGTGGAACTTGGTCAGTACAGAGACTGCGTTCAGCAGTGGGCCGCGTGCTCAAGTGAGCTTTGTGATATCAGAGCTACCACTCCGACCTAACCTAACCTAACATGGGTAATATAAGAAGCTAGGTTGTAATCCTGACTAAAGAATTGTAATAACCAATTAAGTAGGAAATTCATAAGACTGCTTTGAACTTGCTATTATCGTTATGTGCGAAATACAATATTATTTACGAAAACGCCTCTGATTTGAATGCGGAGGACGATTCTTTTGAGTTATCGACCACATTTTCATACATTTCGGACGGCATTACGGCAATAACCTGACAAATGTTGATTTACAAATGCTTCAACGTTAGGCAATTATCAGCGTGGACTCTTAGCCTATAACGTAGCGTCTCAAATGCCAATTGATGCGACCAAAACCTGGAATTACTTTTTTTAGAAACTCAGCGTTGAAGGAAACTTTTGTTCAAAAGATCTCCAGCATCAGCGTAATGAATGGTCAACCAGCTGAAATTGTGGCGTGAGTTGGACTCTACATGGATGGAGGTGCAAATTCAAATAGAAAATACGCCATAATGAGTCGTTAGATAGGCTCTCTTGATGAGAATAGCTTGAGATCAATGAGTTTGGTTTATCCGCCACACTTCCATTAACTAAAGCGGTTGAGCGATTCATATTAATTTCAAATGATTTGCCATAACGTCAGTTTTGAAATCATTATATGGTTAACCCGTTATTATATACATACTCATATCATATACCACATAATTTACCCGCCATTTCAATCTTCCAGTCATTTTGCCAGCTTGACAATCAAGTGGTAGAGGCCTCTTTTGTTATTATTATTGTTGTTGTTTCCTTTGGAAAACTTTTCTTTAAAAACGTTTCTTATGTTTTTTTGTTAGACGTTGTTGGCTGCCAATGTTCTCAAGTTGTTTGGCTATGGTTCTGCCTACGCTTCTTTCAACTTTGCCTAGGAATATTTGCTAAAATTGGGATTTTTTTTCTTCTAGCTTTTTTAGGTTTTATTTTCCTGAGACTCAAATCAAATGTGATGGTGATGGTATTGGCAAGCAAATAGGTTTGTTTCAAGTGTGTCAAATATGTTTTTACCCAAAGCAAGAAACATCTACAATTTGGCTTGTTAACCAGAGAATATTTGTTTTTACTTTTTTCCTTTTTTTTTGGATTAAGAAAACATGGTTGAATGCAACATACATTTGGGTTAATAAGGCAAGAAATTACAATCGTTCTCGATGAGAATATTAAACTGAAAAAATTACAATCGATTGTGAATAAACCGACTTCACAGCCTTGATTACATACAAGATTCTGTTGAATATTTTATGGAATTTAAAGGGAGGTATTATTCATTGCGAGTTGCTGCGGCCAATGCTAATCACCATTCCTTCTATCCTTCCCCAACAAAAAAAATTTGAATTCTTCTCAGGCGCCTAATTATTCTATTCCAAAATGGTACTTTACACTTGTCTTTACCCATTTTTGGTGCGTATAAAATTACTACTGGGCTCCTTTTTTGGTTTTCGCGTTAAGTGTGTAGCGCCTGCTAATGTTCTCGGCCAATGTGCTGAAAACTGATAATGGAAGAGTGTTGAATAAAGCAAAAAAAAGATTTTTAAATTATTTTCCAAATAAACAAATATTTAAATAAATAAACAACACATCCTCATCCCATGTACATACAATTTTTTTTATTCAAATTTTAGCAAATATTTCCACACGCAAATGAAATTCAATCGCATTATGGCAATTCAAATAAAATTTAATTAGAAAAACATGATTTTAAGACAGTTTTATATGCATTTGATTTAATAATTAATAAAATTTAATTTGTTGTTGTAGATTTTTTTTGTTTCAAAATATGACGCCCGCCGAACACTAGTGTGGCTGAGTGCTGATGTGAATACGAAATTTTTTATAAAAAAAATTTATTTAATCATATGCAATGAAAAGAAAAAATAAAAATAATATTTTGTTGAGAAATAAATATAAAAAATATATGTATAGGGTGTTTTTTATAGAGGTATAGAACTTTAAGTTGCAATAAAACAACGATGGATTATTCGATTGACATGAATTTTATTTATTTTTAAATATGATTTCTGGCATATGACCGCCACGGCTGGCGCGGATGTAGTCCAATCTGGACGTCCAATTTTCGATGAATTTTTCCAACATTTGTGGCCGTATATCGGCAATAACACGGCGAATGTTGTCTTCCAAATGGTCAAGCGTTTGTGGCTTTACCGCATAGACCAATGATTTTACATAGCCCCACAGAAAGTAGTCTAGCGGTGTTAAATCACAAGATCTTGGAGGCCAATTCACAGGTCCAAAACGTGAAATTAGGCGGTCGCCAAACGCGTCTTTCAATAAATCGAAATAAAGTTGCACTATTTGCAAACGTTGTTCAGGCGTGAGTCTATTCATGATGAATTGCCAAACCAAACTGAGAATAAATCACTTGACAGCTGTTAAATCGGTCGCCATCTTGAAAAGTAATGCCAACTTAAAGTTCTATACCTCTATAAAAAACATCCTTTATATCTATGTACGTATGTACATAATATGTCATAATATTGTATTTATAAAATCCTATCTTTAGTAGACATACATACATATGTATATGCACTATTTCTAGAGAATTTATTATTATTATTTTGTTTTTTTTTATCGATAAATGGCAAATATTTGTAAAAATAGATTTAATTTTTATTACTAATTTTATTTTTATTTCATATAAATTTGTTCTTAAAATACAAATAAATATAAAAACATAAACTACTATTTTTATTAAGAACTTAATCTTGTCCGGCGTAATGGCTTTACGAAAAATCTGCTGCACATTGCTTATTATTAAGGAGTGCTCACAAAAAAATTTGAATAGTACAAAATTTCACTTGCGGGTGGTTTGGCCCATACTGATTATCGTTAAAGGTGAAGAGGAACAGGGTATTCTCTGTGGTTAGAAAAGTATGGTAAATGGTAAAATTAATGGAGACAAAAACACATTGAGAACGGATCAGTTACATGGAAATGTGCGGGCACTCCTTAGCCAGAGACTTCAAACTATTAGAGAATCTTTTACATAAGGTGTTCGACCTCTTGGAACATGTACTGCAATACCCTCGCAAGAAATCCAGTAAACAGTTTCCTGCTTCCCACAAAATGACTATTCCGATATCGTCTATAGAAGACCACAACATTCCATTCTATTCTCCCAAAGGTTAGGTTAGTGGACGTGTACTTGTCAATTAAGACAAGTACAGTACCCATTTTACAACGTCCTTAAAAAGGAAGGATAATAGAGGGTATAGGATAAAAAAGGAGAGGAAAGGGAGAATGGGAAGCGGAGTAATATTCTCCCAAAACTTTTGCTCGTTCTTCGTGACCCATTTTCCGATAAGAAGATAAGATAAGATAGGAACCGAATTTAGTGAGAGCAACTTCTACTCCTTCTTTGTTATTAATTTTTCAGTAAAACTGAAAATTTAGTGAGAGCATGATTTGCCATGATAGTGCGAATATAGATCAACTGCCTGATGGATAACTTTGAACCTAAATACCATGCCATCTTCCAATATCAGCTCCAGTATTTAGAATAAATTTATTTGTGTGAAATTTAACTAGCAAAGACACGAATCAAAAATTTTAACAGAGCTAATGTTAGCGTTAACAGAGCAATGTTAAATGGTTAACAGAAAATACGAAAAATAGCCAGGGAAGAAATCACCCAAATATACGATATCAGTGACTTGCTGCAGATATCTGACTATATATAAATTGTAGCCTAAGGTGTCCTCAATTAAACCCAGTAAATGGTATATCCCAAATCATTTTTGAAACTGAGATATTGGGCTTCAAATATTCACTCTGTTAACAGTGTCTGGGTAGGATGATGAATGATGGATATTGTGGAAAAATGGTACTTGCTGCAGATATCTGACTATATATAAATTGTCAAATATTTTTGCAAAAAAAAATCCAGCAATTTTAAATTAAAATCTCTGACTCATTTATACTAAATTTTATTGACAATATTTTAAAAAATTATTTTTTGTTGGAAAAAAAAGTACATTGTGTTTTATCAAAATGTACACTTAAACACAATGTCAGTTGTTTGGATCAAATCCAAAATTCTTTCTCTCAAACATTTTTTTTTTTTTTTTGTATTTTACCCAGACATTGATCTCAAACATTCAGTTATTTGCGACAGATTGTGTGCAAAAAAGTGAAATGCCTTCTGAAATAGCTGACAATTTAAATATTGGAAATGAAAATGGTAAAGAAAAAAATAAAAAATAAAAATAAACCCACGCACAATTGATAAACTAAAAAGAAAAATTTGTTAAAAGTAAACATTTTTATTATAAATACGACAATAAATTGTAAATGAAAACAAAAAAATTAAAAGAAAACTATTAAAAGAAACTATAAAAAAAACTATTAAAACAATTAAATACTGTTCGAATACGAACGAATAATTTTATTCCCCAGTGTATATACGCTGTAGAGCATACAGACTAATTTGTATTCCCAACATCAACTCAAAATTATGACGATTCCCTCTCATTTCGCATTTTCCTGTTTTTTTTTCGTTCTTTTTTTGTTTACAACCTCGTTGTTGGGTGTTTAACTGTGTGTACGTACCCAAACAGTATTTACTAGTATGGGAAATAGGATTATAGTGGGAGTAGTTTTTTTTTCTCTGCACTCACCCAGAGAAATAAAAAAAAAGAGATACGCAGAGAAAATAAGAGAGATAGTGAGAGACCTGAAAATAACGTGATTTTATTGTAATGATGAGTAAAGTTAATGCCCTGCATTTTTCTTCTTCTACCTTTTTTTCTTTCTTATTGTTCCTGTTTTGTTGTTCTTGTTTCCTTTAAAAGTTGTTGTTTTTTTCTACAATTTAAAAAAAAAAGAGAGTAACAAACGACTATGAAAAAAACAATGGGCTTTTGTTTTAACCGTTTTATTGTATTCTTTGTGCTTTTTCTCTTCCTTTTCTGCCTGTTTTGTTTTTTTTTTGTTTTATTTTTTTAAGAAATGTTTGTCTGCCAAGCGTTTTGGCCTGTATGGGTAGGCAGTTTAAGTATGACAATAATTTCTTCCTTATTTTGTGAATTTTATAACTTCTAAGACGACAACTAGACGGGTATACAACAAAAACAATATATAGCTCAACTCCAATCCAAATAAGGAGGTTGTGCAAGAAATGGGGAAAAACAAATAAACAACAAAACTATATGAACATACGACGTGAAGATAACAACTTTAATTTACTGAAGACTAGTATTAGAACGCGTTGACATTTTATTTTCTTATGCGAGTACATTTCAATGGTAGTTGAAGGCAGCAACACTGTTTCCTTAAGCAATCTTAAAGAAACTTATCATTCCCACCGATTTATCAATTTACTGGTCTTACAAGGCTGTTAATCCATATAAGATGCAATTCACGCAACAGTTAAAATCAACTGACTATTCACAACGCCGTAGAAATTATAATTTAGTTCAGGAGCAACAGGCTTTCAGTGGTGATTTTTCGAAAAAAAAGAATGTCTTTAGCGTTAAGGCCATTTTTACACAACACGAACACTTTTGGTTTATTGCATGAGTAGTTTCCAGAAGATCGAATTTCAAACTTTTGTCGAAGTGAAATGTGTGACTCGAAGAGACTTTCATTGAAAATTAGTAAAAAAATAATATTTCCAAAACTTTTATTTTAAGTTTATTAATGGAAACAGTGTAGAAACTTGCATCAAATACTACATGTACGGTTTATTACTACCTACTAATACTACTGCCGGCTAATATCACTATCGCATAAAAAAAATACCAACAACTATTACAAGTAATATATGCTACATACTACTACTACGACTGCTGTTACCACAGTAGTTTACGAAGTACATATACTAACTTATCGTCGTGTTTGACCAAAGAGAAGGTGGCATATGTGTGAGAAATAATTTTACGGTATGTATTATTTTGTATGTGTAAAATTGACATCAACAACAACAATATCAACAACACAACAGTAGTAGTAGCAACAAGAACAATAAAATATGACATGAGAAAAATAAAAGTTTTGTTCTTCTTCTTCTTGCCATTGTTTTTATGTTATTATTGTTTTGTTGATATGGACCTGGGAAGTGGTGATAAGAAAATAAAAATAAAAAAAATAAATAAAACGAGTACAAAGTAAAAAAAAAGACAAAAACAAATGCCGTAAAAATGTAGGCATCGGTAGTAAATTTAGAAAGAGTAAGAAAAACAATAACAATGGGAATTGTAATCGTGATGAGTATGTGTATGTATGGGAGAATAAGTATTTAAATTTTAAAATGAGAGGAAGTATACAACAAAAAAAAATGCAGAACAACAATGCTGATATTGTCGTAAACGACTTGGTATGTAAACAAATCACAAAATACAGATTTTAAGTAAACAATGGTTTTTTTAAAGCTGTAGTAAAGGAATCTTAAATGGAGTAAATATTTTATCTTTTAATGTCTCTTAAATATAAAAAGGCGTATTAAAAAAACGAACTAAATTACACTTTAATTAAGGACTTTATTGAGAAGATAGTACTAAAAAAATTGCAAGTGCTTATAGGGCTCAACATACAGCGATAAACAAGGTCTTTCCTTGATGGATAGATTATAGAGCTGTCATTGTCTTATTTCAGTTTAATTAATCATATTTTCGCATCTAAACATGTGTTTGGTCTCCCGTAGCAGGTTCTAGAATAATAAGGTTGCCATTTCTCGTTGTCTAGAAACAGTCCCGTTTGTGAAAATATTATAATAATACAATATATATGTGAAATATTGTATTCGGTGCAGTATTGAGTAAGCTTGATCATTGAGTCCCCAATTCTTTAAGGTATCACGCGGCTTAACTATTTGCTGCAGTGATATCTCAAATGAAAAGTTTATTTAAATAGATTTGAAGCATTAAAGCTTATAAATACAATTTTAAGCTTAAAATTATCGGGATAGAGGCATAATTATGCTAGAATTTACAGAAACTGTCATAACCAAACTGGTAAGCAAGCTATTGGCAATATTGTTAAGAAATTGGTGAAGACTAGAAGCATATGGAGATGCGGAAGGGGATGGTCTATGATAGTCCAATATACCTTAAAGAATTGAAAAACAAAAATGTTAAAAAATGTATTGAGTTCAAAGAAGGATGCTTAATATTTATCTTACAATTAAACTTGAACTTGGAAAACCCTGTATAACAACTCTGAACTTTCATTTATTTAATTTAATTTATTATAAATCAAACGCTGTAAAAACAGGAGTGAATTTGAAAGATTTGTGCCATAAATATTGTGGCCCACTATACCATGCCTTTACAGTATGTTGGGTTCTCTCAAATATTTAATAGCAAATTTTTCGTTATCACTGAAAAATGTTCTTAAAATAAAAGATTATATTCTCATAGTATTAATAAACCATGAAAAAGAATTCAATTTCTTTATTAAGAACTCTCTTTAAATGGAATTTTGTGTTACACCACACAACAATTACAAAATTCTATTTTAAAACACCGCTCTACTCTACTCTACTCCACTCTGTCTGCTCCATTCAAATCTATTTTACCTCTGAAGATTATGAGAAAAAAAAATAGTATTTGATGAACATGTATTATTATTTGAGGATGATGAGAGAGAGAGAGGGAGTATGTCATATAAAATTAAATGAGAAAATGTGATACAGATTTTTCTGTTATTATTGTAAGTATGTTGTTTGTTGTTTGCTAAGGAGAGTAATCCAAAGAGAACATTATATAGAGATAAACAGGAGGAGGTCATTTGAAATGTTAATCATTTTTGTAAATCCCATGTAATACACACATTACACATCCATATAAAAGAGTATGTAAACAAAAATAAAATAAAGTAAAGTTACCCATACACATACACTCACACAGGCAAATACAACTTACCCAAAATAAAATATTGATTAAAACCATTAAAAATTTCACACATGAACAGCAGCCGTTGAGACCCATATTTGTTTTGTTGTTGTGGTGGTTGGTCGCGTTGTTGTAGTTGTATAATATTTAAATAATAATTGGGATTTATATCCTTTTTATTTTACTTTTACTCTCTCTCTCTCTTTCCTTTTCTTTTTGCTCTAGGTGTAGTTTCTGTTTTCACACACTTACTCGCTCACGTTGTAAAACTCTCTCTCTCTTCAACACAATTTTCATTTACTAATACACAAACATTTATTGTTGCAAACACTGGGAGAGCTATTTTCATTTGTTTTGTTTTGTTTTGCTTTGCTTTGCTTTTCGATGTTTTTATTTTTTTATTCTATTTGTTTTGGATTTTCCTTTTAACACTGCTGCTATACAACTTCATTAAGGAGAGTGTTGGCAAATGCTACATATTTTTTAAAAGGAATTTTTGTGTTGTAAACGTACTTTATTTTGTTAAGGATAAAAAGCTGTTGGTTTATATGATAATTAGTTACATTAAAAATACCATATCCTCGGTGTAGTATAACAGACCAGAGTTTCTGGTGGGAAATGAACACACGATACTCACACTAATACATTAGAGAACTACCCACTAACAAGAGCCCCCATATAAGCTGTTCTATTAGATCTTATAAAGGGTGTTCAAAAGAAGACTTCTAATTTCCTCACATAGCTTTGACCTAGCTTCTTTTCTATATTAATTTCTTTCATGAGTGCCGTAACCTACAGTGTAACGTCTACCTCGAAAGAGAAATTTGGGAAAATTTTAAAAGCAATTTTCTTTATTTTGCCAGAAGAAGAGGGTCATTAAAAGAAAAAAGTTTTTCCACATTTTTGAAGTTTAAACTCCCGAGAATACGGTGATCAGATGACCCCGAAGCTAAAAGAATATAAACTTGAACTTGAAGGAACCTACAAGCGCTCTGAAATTACAGATCATCCATGGATCGCCTTGTAAACATCAGTATCTGGCTGAAGTTAAGTTAGAACTCCTAATGTTGGAGAGGCAATGGCAAATTTTCAATTAAGAAAGCTTTAAAGGCCGGCGAAGGAAAGGTATTTGAGGGGAATAGGGGATAGATTTATAACAGTACAATTTCTCAGCATAGAAAAAAAAGTACTTTTCATCACAACTAATCTCGCAGAAAATTGCAAAATATTGTAGAGCTTTGAACAGCACACTGAAGTAACACTTCCTTTAATTTTCTTTTTTGTCGTTTCTTTTCTTTCCTTTTAATTACAATATTCAGTCAAAGCATCACTTGTTTTACTTTATTCTTATTGTTGTAATTATTTATTAATTTGTATTTTCATTACTCTTATGCTCTTCCGCTCACACACAAATACACGGATGATAATTTATATTTTAAATTGGATATACGATATACGCGCATACAACACACATACACACATGCAAACACATTTCCATATATAGTAGAGCCATATAAGAAATACTTTAGTTTAGTACTCTCATTTGCTCATCTCAAATACTTTAAACTGGGGCTTCCTTTGACCTCTTTTAACTTTTTCTATCTTGAGTAGGTACATATATGTGTATGCATGTGTGAATATGTGTTGCCTTATTATAATTTTTCTCTTCGTTTTTTTTTTGAGTGTGTTTTTGTTTTTTGCTTCTTAAATTTTCTGCAAATAAAAAAAGAGTGTTTAACTGACTCTATTACTGCTATTGCCTGCCTGCCTGCCTGCCTGATTGTATATCCCAATTGATTCCATTTTTCTGTTTTTTCCCCTCAAATATTTGTTTGATTTTTTTCTTTGTAATTTTCTTTTCTTTTTTACATGTTTTCACTTTTATTTTAATAGAAATAAAAAAAATATTTTAATACCAGCCAAATAAATATTTCTTTACATTCAATTTAATTTTCTTTTGAAAATTTCACACACTTTACATGCTCGTTATAATTATTAAAAACACTTTTAATTTAAAGATTTTTATTTCCATTTAATTTTTTTTTCTTTCTTTCTTTATTTTCTAATAATTTTTCTTTCACAATTTTATTTCTTTACTTAAATTCTTAAAAACCATCAACTTTTTCTCAAGCGCCGTACTGTTCGTTTCGTTCTCTTGCAACTGTCTGATTCAAAAAAAAAAAAGATTCGAAAGAAAATTGAATAGAAGAATCTGTTTTCCCTATTGAGGATTTTCCAAATACAAATAGAGTCGAGCAATGTTTAATTTACACAATAATAGCAGCATTCGTCCATCCAACACACAACAACAACACTAATAATAATTAAACGCTCACATTGTGTGTATAAAGAAAAAAACACTCTTCACTCTGTTTAACGACTTGAGTAGAAGAGCTTAAAAATATTTAACACACACAATTCACGCTCTCTTTCACTCAAAAGAGCTGTTTATACACACAACTCATTAGAGATGATAAGTCAAATGTACTGTTTCTATACATACATATTTCTTATTGGAGATGACATTAAAGGGAAAAATATTTCAAATTAAGCGTTACGAACTGGAATTGTAAAAAGCTATGCCGTCGTTGAAACTTTTATTCTATCATGTTTGGGCCATGCTATTGCATAAACTGCCAGATCATAATACTCAATGACTTTTCTGCAATCACTAATAGACCCACTAGACTACGGCGACTTTGAAGCTAGGTCGTAATCCTGACTGAATTCAGAATTTTCAATATATCGTTTGTAGTGATCTCACGATAGGAATTTTATATGGAAAACAATGAATTATTTAAACATTATTGTGTTATTTACATACAAATTATTGATCGTCTAAAACCTTTCTTCTTAAAAGAACAGGACTCTTATTTATTATTAAATCAAATCATTCCCAATTTCATTTTACCCAACACTGTTAATGAAATGATATGAGATGGAGCATGTTTAGATAAATGTAAACAGTGTTGTATTTGCAGGTTAAAATACACAAGCCCAATAAAATGACGATGGTAACACTTGATAAGTCTTATTTGACATTTCGCTCAGATGTGGTGCAGAAGAAAAAGGAAAAAATCGTCCATTGCGAATTGCAATAGTTTTTGAGGAATTTTTCCCTTAATTTTCTTAAACCATAAAGAATTTTTACAATAAATAAAATAAATATATGTAAAAAGTGTTTTTCTAATTGTTATAAATCTTTTTTAGAAGTGAAGTGCTTTAGCGTATAAGATAAGAAATAAAAATAAAAAAGTCTAGAAAAAAAGCAACAAAAGTGCTGGTGAGAGAGATCAATTGCTTCAATGGCAGAGAAATAAAATACCAGTGAACAACAAAAAAAAAATGAATTTTTTTTTCTTTCGGTTAAAAAGAATTTGTGACGCGAGAAATACAAAAAGAAAAAACAACAAAATAAAAGGAAAAATATGAAATAAAGTGCAAAAAACAAATATAAATTATGAAAAGGTGTTGAAAACATAAACGGAAAAAATTGTTAAAATATTTTATATATATACGTACGTACGTATATATATATAAGACAACACAACAACAGCAGCAGCATTAAAGCTATACTGATAGCAACGACAAAGGCATCAAGAGGCTTTTTGCTATTTTACGGATGTCTACAATTAAAAACAGCAACAACATTGAGCGTATACACACAAAACAATTAATTATCAAGAAAAAAGCATAATAATAATAACATACAACAATTACAATAATAATAATAAAAAACTATGGCCAATAATGTTCCCTCCCTATCAACGGCTGTAACTCCATACATAAAACCTTCACCTTCAAATTCTACCACCCACCAATGGAATACACCACAATTGACGGTTGTCTGCGTTATCGACACACAACTGGGCGATCATTTAAAGGATCGCGAATGTGCATTGGAAGAAATCCAACAGGCTGTTCTATCGGTGGGTGCGAATTTTCAAAGAGTACAGGTAATCAACGAAACAAAGAAGAATATTCATCTAATCATCATTTTATTAACATTACTTAGACGGTCAATATTATATGAAATTGAAGATTTTATTCGGCATACATCCTATGAGCGTGATCAGTTGATCAAAGTGATTATCTCTCATGAAAAAAGCTGCATTAGGATTACAGGGCATATGCAGGCTACCTGGCGTTACCTGAAGTAACATAATTCCCCTCTTATATTCATATTCATAGTTCACCCGTAGGGGAGCAGCAAAGCAATCTTGATCGTTGATCCTTTCCTGGCCGGGCTTCTAATCCACTTAAAGTGTTTTTCTTTTCTTCACCAGAAACCATGTGCTTTAGAAAAGGATTGTTTTTGTTGGGATTTAGGAGTTATTTCATTAAGCAGATTCAATCCAAAAGAGACTTCCACATGCTTCCCTGTTCTTTCAATGAGTGGTTTGTTTACGGCCTGATATGCACATGAAATAGTTGGCTGTTATATACACACATATATGTTCCTAATGGTCCTACAATTAGAGTAGAGCTTTAAGAAATTTCGTTATTTGTTTTCATATGAGCAAATCTTAGTTGGTTAATTGTTGGTTCAGACAACTGCTTCCAGTTGCACCAAGTATATTATGGGGGTAAATATTACAAATTGAAATAGGCTGTCTTGTCGACGTCCATTATTAGGCAAATATTTGCTGATTTGTTAGGGAATCCTTATTTGTTAAACCATTATATCTAAATGTCGTTCGATAACCTTAAAAATGTATTCAGAAGAAACTCTGTAAATGTATTGCGTCTGTTAGTGTCTGTTTTTGTAGTACTTACACGGGAGTCAACAAAGAATTTCTCTTAAACACTTTTCAGTATAGCGTTGATCTATCCCATATTTATCCCATGAATATGGGGACTGTGGTATGACAATTCATGTTGTGTTGTTTTTCGCCAAAATTCAATTAAAAATAACGAAGAATGTGCATGTACTCGTATGTGCATTATTATTTTGGCACAATTCGATTTCGGACTGGCATACTTTTTTCCGGAATTCTTTGTAATCAAAACCTCATCGCAGGATCAGGTCTTTTTGAGTCGATGTAAATCGCTATTTATGAACGTTAATGAATGACATCCATGAGGTTATGCTGGACACTCTTTATTGTAGCTTCCTTTCAAATGGTCGAGTTGTCAGTAGTAGCGATAAGAATTGATAGTTTCGTCGTGTTGGAACAGCTTGTTATGAATTATTTCCAATCCTACCATACATTCAACCTAATGTTGTTGGAAGACGTTTGCAGAAAGTGATCGGTTTTTGATTGTTAAACTATTTTTACTCGCCTGTAAGAATTTGGTTCGACAATGTTTCGATTTCATTAATTTTCAGTAGCGTTTCTTACTTACTTTATTGGTCATTAGAATCTTTTAATCAAGATTACAACCTACTTTCTGCTGTGTGCGTGTTAATTTTGTAAATGAGTGGCGGAGCTGACAGTTTAACGTCTTTAGCTGGATGTCATATTTTATCATTGAGTGTTAGACGTTGCACTTTTATAAATTTCTCTATGTTCTGTCCTTCACATGGCTCAAACAGTTAGTGGTTACGTCTTGGAGCATAGTCGCCAGGCAAAATATTTTGTTTCGGATTTTTTTGACCATATGTAACAGTTGGGGTAATCATTGATGTGTAAATGTTTAGTTTACACACTTATTTCTCATGTGAGTTGAATTTCTTCTGTACAAAATACGTTCTACGGTTAATTCCGTCTTGCATGCTTTTGTGTTTTAGCGGGTCGCCCAGATATAGAAAGCTTGCTGCCATATGTGAGGACAATAGGTCTCTGTCACAGATGTTTTTCATGGTACTTTAACATATTGGTACATCCTTGCCATACACAGGCATGGAACACTATACTTGCTACTCTTCTAGTAACCTATAAAAGCTTTTCTACTGATTTTAAACTGAACTCCGAATAAAATAGCCAAGATTAGGGTTTGTAGACTAAATATACTGGTATGTTATAAATGTTTTGAATCTGTTGTAGACGCTTTCATTTAAAACTGGTGTGAATCAGGTTCCAAATTTTTCTCTTTAAATTGGCATTCATTTAAATTCTTTTATTTTTTTTATAAAAGATAAGTGTGTACATATGTATGTAGATTATGTGTATGCATTATTAGAAAACTATAAAATAAGATATTTGGAACCAATTTTTCTTTCTTTTTTTTTCAATTAAAAAGTTTAATTGATTTTAATTTTTTCAATTCATGCCAATTAATTGAATTTCAAAGATTGAAATTTCTAAGAAATTACTTTTTGAAGGGCAGGCGCCTAGAATTTTAACAAAATGTTTAGAAATGTGATTTCAAAATGCTGTGAATACTTAAATACTTCGTTAAAGTGATCTAATAATAGATTAAAAAAAATAAATTTATTATTTTTATTCTTACGAGTGAAAAATAAAACTTTAAAATGCACTTTTAATCTCTTGGCATAACGAAAAAAGAGCGAACAGCAATGATATGTACACTTTTTTTCTGTATCATTTGGACTTTGATTTATAATAAATACATATATCATAGAGTATGCATATGCACATAAATACATACATATGTATGTATGAATGTATATAATGTACAAAGGTACGCTTTTTCTTTAATTGAACAACATTTTCTAAATATTCTCCTTTTGTTTTTTTTTCTCTTGCAGTTCGATAAATTAGATTTTGGCGAAACGAAAAAATTGGAAACATTTTACAATGCTGACGTTGCTGTCATCGACTTGAGCATACAGGCACATCAAAGATCACTATCATATCATTTGGGTGTACGAGAATCGTTCAACATGAAGGAGAACATACTCATCTACAATGATGTCCACTCAAAACAGACCCTCAGTTTAAAGGTAAGTAAGTGGTGTGTAGTGTTTGTAGTGAAGTATATTTAATTAATTTAGTTTTTGTTCCATTCATTCATTATTATATCTTTCTTTCTCTCTCTCTCTCTCTCTGAATTGATTGCATTTCCGTTTGAAATAGATTTCAGAAATCGTTTCGAACGGTCGGTGCAGTTTTCTATTTAAATTGAATTTTATTTTAATTTTTAGAAATAAATCTTAGAAATAAATCTTTTCAATATGCACATACAAACATATGTACGTATGTATGTATGTACATATACAGCAGCAGTGTGCCAATGAATTAATGAATGACACCTACTCTCTACTCTGTTGAAAATGATTTACGTATTGCTGTTGATTTTCTATTACAATAATGCGATATGTATTCACGTGTATACAATGTATATTATACATACATATGTATTATGATATTATTGTTAGTGTTGTTTATTGTTAATTTAATTTTCGTTTCATTATTATTATCTTTTTTCGGTCAGGGGTGGGTTTATTAAGTTTAGCAAAATTACATCTCAGTGCAGTTAAACTTTAATTAGAAAGACAAATGAATGTCGGGGAGTGGCAGAGATTTCTGTGACCACCTCAGCATGCTTTCTTTTACGTCTTACGTTTACATCTGCTGAAATCATATGTATATATGTAGATATGATTTACTCAGCACCCATTCCGTCATAGAACGGTTTAGTCAAGGTCCAAGTGACCTTTTGATTCTACAATCTTCTCTATTACCTCACAGCACACCTATTCCCTGTTTCATCTATTGCTCAATCAAAATAAAAATTATTATATAGGAGGTCTTATAAAGCCATCCTCTATATATACGTACTTCACCATATCACCTCCCACCAGTTCTTCTGCCATCTCGTTACCCTCACTATCATAGTACCCCGGAGACCAGCACAGCTTTATACCATATTTGTCCAGACGCACCTTTCCGGCCTTTCTTCCAAATGGAATCAGTCTCCAGATGACTTAATGCCCTGTCTACTCTCCCTGCCTTTTAACCGTAGTGATGTGTTCACAGATCAGCTTCGTTGCCTTAGGGCTTACAAACATCTCTGCAAACCTATGGTATAGCTCTTTATCACTATGACTTGCATTTTTTGGTTGATGACTTGCATTTTTTTGGACGATGACTTACATTTTTTTCGATGACTTGCATTTTTTGGTTGATGACTTGCATTTTTTTGGTCGATGACTTGTAAATCGAATTTTATTTAACTTGTTTAAGCCTTATTATACAGTATCTGGATTCACTTTTCACATATTCAATCACATTTTTTCTGTATATCGAAGAATATTTGTCTAATAAGGTGTTGCATATTTTTGACGCACTCATTCGAAGAATATGATCGATTGTAATCTATCCGATGAAAATTTATTGTACTTATTCAACCCGTGAAATAGATTATTAATGTATTCTATTGGAAAATAATAGATTAGTTCAAAAAAAAATAAAATTTAATTAAGAATTAAATAATTTGGTAATATTTTGTTTCTTAGATTAAATCAAATCAAAACAAAAAACAAAAATAAAACAAATATGTGTGTAGCTTTCAATATTTAAGAAATTCTTTTCTGTTATCGAAATTTAATATCAGACACTTAACAGTTCACACTTAACATCTCTGATAATCGCACACATGGAATATAAACAATAACAACAATTGTGGCACTAATAAATGAAAAAAGAATTCTTGTTTTTATTATTATTGTTTGGCTATTGACTGACATAACAACGACAACGCAACAGCAAATAAAACAAAAACGAAAACATAAAATTGTATAATCGAATATCCTATCTTAACTGGTTTTATTATTAGTTTGCTCTCAACAAACAAACAAACAAACAAAACCTGAAAGTTTACTTTCATCACTCCTGCTCTCACTCTCTGTTTCTTTCGCTCTCTTAGTGGAGTCTAGTGTAAGTGGCAGTAGTGGTTTCTTCTTAAAATTTACTGACCCATTGTGTGTGTGTGTTTTTTTTTTGTTGGAGTCAAATTAACATTACAGCCGATTTTATTTATGTGGGTTGTTTAGAATGGATGCCGTTGCATACGGGTGTGTATGCGTATGTTTGTGTTTAGTTGTAAAAACTGTTTTGTTATCATTTAAAACGAGTTTTGTTTGTTTTTTCTACATGCATTGCCTTTTCGTTCGTTCGCTCGTTCATTCATCCGTTCAATTCATTCATTATTTTTATTTATTTTGATTTTATTTATTTGCGGTTTTCTTGTTTTGCTCTTTATTTTTGGTTTTGTTTACATTACACATCACTTTTTTTCATGCTTCTAATTGTTGTTGTTATTTTAATACATTTAATTGCTGTTTAACTTATTCTTTGTTTTCGTTAATTTTTTCTTCATAAATCTTTATTGTTATTTTTGTAATTTCTTTTTGTTTTGTTTTGTTTTGCTTTTGCTTATTTAAGCTTGAAAAATAAACGCAAAATTGCTTTAACGGTTGTTGTTGTTATCAGCCATAAATACACGTTGTTTTTGTTGATATCATTTATTTATATCTGCACATTTGGCCATACATACATACATATTTTTTATTTACAATTTATTTTCTTGTATTTTTTTTTTTTTTTTAATCAACGCTCACACACAAAAATCAATCATTTTTAAACCAAAATTAAAAAAAAAAAATTAAAAGAGATAAGTTGCCCTAATGAATGCTATACACTAGGGTGGGTCGAAAAAAAGTTGAGCCAGTCACCCCCTACGATTAAAGATATGTTAATAACGTTCCCAAAACCATAATAAAATATTTTTGCCACGCCTAGAAATACCGCCCTTTTTGTTTTTTATATACTACGCCGCCATTTTAGGTCCGATCGTAACATATCATATATCAGTGTTTGTGGCTTGACGGCTGCTACATTTCACTTTAAGACGATTTTTTAATTCGACGTCATATTCTATGCGCGACTTCTGATATCTCGGATCCTTCCCCAAAATCAGTAATTGTGGCTATGCAGGAATAAAGAGAAAATTTTATATTTTTGGAAATATTATTAATATATCTTTAATCCTAGGGGGTGACTGACTCAACTTTTTTGTTTGTCCACAGAGAGCGACCCGCCAATTCTTACCATAACAGGACAATTACATATGACGACCATAAATAATCAATCTCTGCGAACTTTACAGCCTTCTTTAGATTACTGGAAGCCGTCTCTTGTATTCTGCTAGCAGAAGTCTTTCTAATTTTCAGGTCTGCAAAATGTTGAAGGATCTGGGTTCTGTTAGCAGGATTAGAATTTTCTCTGATAGTCAAGCTGTTCTCAGAACCCCAATATTCTCGTCTAGTTCTTCAAAGTAAGAAAGACATGAAGCTCATCAATATGTAATTCCAAAAGAAATTTTAGAAAAACAAGAACAGGTTGCTGAGGCAAAGAAAAACGTTTAAGAGAGAAAGAGATAAATATGAAACACAGCCATCTCACAAGTCAGCTATAGACAGGCGAAACGCTCAACATTAGATTGATGGAACCAACAATCTGAATTCTTCACTTTTGCATACCAGAGCAGACGCCAAGCATCTGCTTGACGGTTTCACACCCTGCAAAAAGAGAGGGTAGCTATGTTCAACATACTGGTCCGAGTTCTCAAAGCAGAATTTCTCTCATGATCCTAATAGATTTCATATCCTGATTCAATAATCATTCCAATCCAGTATGATCCTGGAGATATTGTAATCTTCCCTTTGCTGCCAAAAGGCGTCCATTTCCCTTCTGGCCATCTGATCGCACAGTCCAAAAAAATTTCTTAATGCAGATCTAATCGACCACTCCTTTGAAAGCTGTTTTGCCCTTTACGCCACAATGACCAGGAATCAATCACAGCACCACCCAATACCGTCATGTGAAAGCCCATCTAGTCTAGAGCAGGCATGATATCTAGTTAGTGCCCTTAAGACACCTTGACTATCCACATATGTAGCCTTGGTCTCAGTCTGGAATACTCTACTCCTCCGACAGTTAGCCTTTTTAAGAAAGTATTCCCTTCAGAGCAATAATACGGAAAGATTTTTAAGAAAAGATCTTTTTTTAAATCACTAACCGCTGCCGTCAAAAGATGTCAGTTGATGTCCATCTTGGAAATTTCTTGAGTGCTTTAAAAATGCTTACATTTCGTTGCTCATTTGTTAATTTCTTTTCAGCTTTCGTTTCCCAATTATACGTTCTTGTCGTATAAGCTAAATACAGAATATGGTGTCTGTAATTTGACGAACTTCAACAAAGAATTACCGGCTGATACAAAAATACCCACATTGCAGGCCAGACTCAAACGTCTGCTGCAAGATGTTGAAATACAATCCAAGTAAGTTGTAATAAATTTTTTTGTTGTTGCGATATATATTCATTGATTTTGTTTTCACTTACCAACAGAGCACACATGCGTGAAAAATTTCTAACAGACTTAAGGCAGGCCCGTGAAACGTATGCGACCAATTCGACAAAACTTCAAACAATTTTACATGAAATGCGCAAACGTTTAGACGATGCCCATGTATTGTCCGGTGAGGTAGTGCACAGTTTTATGTGTTCCCTGCGCGATGTACAAGACTATGATGCCATGGTGTGTTTAGTAAACGATTTAAAAAATATACCGAATACACGTAAATATGTAGAGACGGGCAACATGAGTTTCTTGTATGCCTTTGCCTTAAATCGCCGCAACAAAAAGGGTGATCGTGAGAAAGCCTTGGAGTCGTCGTTGAAGGCTTTGGAAAAGAAAGAAAACGAATTTCCCGATATGTTGTGTTTATGTGGACGCATCTACAAGGATATTTTTGTCGAATCCGACTACACAGATACGGCAAGCTTAAGAAATGCCATTAAATGGTATCGCCAAAGTTTCGAAGTACAACCGAATGAATATGCGGGTATTAATTTGGCCACTCTCTTGGTCATTGATGGGAAAGAGTTTTCCAATACCGAAGAACTGCAGCATATTGGCATGACGTTGAATAATTTAATTGGCAAAAAGGGTAGTTTGTCTTCGTTAACGGAATATTGGGATGTGGCCACCTTCTTTGAGATTTCAGTATTAGCCGAAGACTATGCCAAAGCGATTAAGGCAGCCGAATGTATGTTTAAGCTAAAGCCACCAAATTGGTATTTAAAGTCGACCATTGGCAACATCAGTCTAATACATCGTTTTCGCAAGAAGAGCGATGACCATCAGCCCACCATAGAAGAGCAAATTTTTCAATTTTGGATGGATTTCTTCTTAGATGCCACCGACAGTAGTAAAATCAGTAACATTAGGTTTCCCATATTGGTTAGTTCCCCCACGAATTTTAATTCGAAATTGTAATCGATTAACCAATTCTGTTTCTCTTTGCGTTTCTGTTACAGATTGTTGAGCCACAGAAAATCTATATGCCCAGTTATGTCAACATCAATATGGATGCTGAGGAAAAGTCCATACAGATCATTAATATTTGTTTGGCTCATGCCAAAAATGAATGCAAAAAAGTGCATGATTTTGTGTTCACTGCTTCAGAGATTAAGTCGGTTAGTTTGTATAAACGTGACGATCGTTGTGCTTATTTGTATGTCAATCATAATTCAGATGATTTTCAAATATTTTTCCCCTCGACTGAGTGCCGACAACGATTCTATGAATTGATATTGGAAATGGCATCCGATCAGGATGTGTTTGTTAATCTAAATGAAGAAGAACCCCAGCAAATAGAGGTAAAGTAGTAGTAGACTACTTTATCTGATCTGTAAACAAAAGAATTTCGAAATAATGATTTTTATTTTTTTTTGTAGTACGAATATGACTATGATGATCAGAATCGTAAGGTTGTATTGGGCAAGGGTACCTATGGTACCGTCTATGCAGCACGTGATAAACATACACAGGTTAGAATTGCTATCAAGGAAGTACCCGAAAAAAACTCACAAGATGTCCAACCATTGCATGAGGAAATCAAATTACATTCGCAATTAAGGCATCGTAATATAGTGCGAGTAAGTTGAAGAATTATGAATGAATTAAGAATGAAGATTATTTTTATTTATTTCAATGATTTATAGTATCTTGGCTCTTTGTCTGAGGATGGTTTCTTTAAAATCTTTATGGAACAAGTACCTGGTGGCTCTCTATCCGATTTACTGGAAAAGAAATGGGGTCCTTTAAAAGACAATGAGTCTACCATGGCATTCTATTCGAAACAAATTCTCGAAGGTCTCAAGTATTTGCATGAACAGAAAATTGTTCATCGCGACATAAAGGGGGACAATGTTTTGGTCAATACGTACAGTGGTGTAGTGAAAATATCCGATTTTGGCACTTCCAAACGTTTGGCTGGCATTAATCCCATGGTTTCAACTTTTACTGGCACCCTGCAATATATGGCTCCTGAGGTAATCGATTTAGGTTTTCGTGGTTATGGTCCAGCTGCCGATATATGGTCATTTGGTTGCACCAATGTGGAAATGGCTACTGGTAAGCGGCCATTTATTGAGTTGGGTTCTGCCCAGGCTGCCATGTTTAAGGTTGGTTTTTATAAAAAACATCCCACCATACCAGATGAATTGTCGCCAGCAGCAAAAAGTTTCATACTGAAATGTTTTGCCATCAAAGAATCGGAAAGACCAACAGCAGCCCAGTTATTGGAAGATCCGTTCTTGACAGAGTGGGTTGAATGTATTTGTTATTGTAATAATTTCTTATTATTTCTTATTATGTCTTTTTTGTTTAAAGTAAACATCGTAAATTGCGCTTAGCTCCCTCCACCAGTGACTTTAGTCGCAGTATATCCGTGCCCGCTGATCGTTTAGTCAATCGTCCCAAATCTGGTAATACGCCTACAACACCAGAAATAGAGTAAGCTTAACCTAATACATATATTCGTATCAATTGCTTTCTTACACATTTCTTTACAATTACAGAGGCTTCCAATCAGCTTCAGTGGACATCGACAATTTGCCCAGTCACCAGCAGCCATTTAGTATAGAAAGACGCAATTCTTCTGGCACTTTACTCTCACCCGAAATAGAAGTGTCCACACCTTCCTTACGCACAGGCGCTAGTTCAGAGACTAGCGAAACGAATGATTTCTATCATCTCAAGAAAGAATCTCAACGTCGTACAACTTTATCGAAAGTTCTAACGACGGATGAGTCGAAAATATGTGACCTTTGGCTGGAGAAGCTTAACGATGAGCACAGCAATATAGTGGCCATAACAAAAAATGAATTACAAAAACTATTGCACGGCATACGTGAATACATAATGAACGAAAAGGAAAAACAATTGGAGTCATGTATCAGCAGCTTAAAGGAAGAGTTAAACTATGATGCCGCTGCCTTGGATCATTTGCATTTGGCTTTGTATTCCTTTCAGGATGCTGTTATTTCAGCTTTACGTTTGCACTCTATAAAGCCTCATTGGATGTTTGCCTTGGACAATTTAGTTAAACAGGCTGTGCAAGCCTGTGTTATGATCTTATCACCCGAATTGGGTGCCAATCTCTTAGGCAAAGATCCTTCTCTCATTGACGATGAAAGTGTACACAATCAACAGCAAACCTCTACGGATAGTCAAGAGAAAATTGCCGTCTATGATTCTCAACATTTGACCAGCAGTAATACACCCGCCATGGATGAAGACAACACAAGTTTGTCCTCACACGAATGTGTACGCTTGCTGAGAGATATTAAAGAATCAAATCGTAAATTTCATCATCAACATTTGGAGCATCAAAAGCAAAGCCTTAAGGCTTTACAAAGTATCAGCAAAGAACTGGCCCATTTCTATATGGGACGTAAACGTTCAAGGCGTACGAAATATACGATGGGCAATAAGAAACCCAATAGACAATGCAAGCGTCAATATGCTCGTAGATCGGTAAGCAATATTAGTACTTATAATGGCGGTCTCGAGGAGGTCGATGAACAATTGGAAGAATGGTTGACCCAAAATGATATTGATGAGGTTTCAAAGACTACCATATTGAATGAAGGCTTTTCATATGAAGATTTCATCTACAATATGGAGAAATTGGATTTAATGAGATTAGAATTAAGGTGAGTTTAAATAATTATAACGGTTTTCTTTTCCTTTTCCTTTTTCTTTTTAAATTGAAAAATTGTTAAAGGTGTGCATACGAAAAAATGTAGTCATGAACTTTTCTTCATAGAATTGAAAATTTAATCGTAAAGTTATTTCAATCTTTTATTAAATTAAAGTAAATATTGTTTACTTTCGGAGATAAGAGTGAAGCAAAGTAAAGTTTAAATTCTCAAAGAAACCCTCCCTCAAGGTATTTCTATTCTATTTTGTTACAAAGAAGTAGAAATTCATAAAGGAATTATTTTATCTCAAACTGTTCCTCATCTCCAAATACCTTTTATAAATCCAGTTGGGATTTGACTCGATCAGAACAGCTCGTAAAACCTGGCCAAGGCTGGATGAGGGGCGCACAATAAGTCTACTTAAACTCCAAAGAGGCGCGCTCAGTGTAGTTGGTGTCATTACCTTGGACACCTTGCTAACGACTTCTGCAGAAGCAGCAGGGATGAGGAAGAAGAGGAGACTGTCCCTCACCTGCTGGGTACATGCCCGGCTCTTTGCCAAAGGAGAAGGAAGTTCTTAGGTACTTACTATATGGATGATCTGGAGGAACTGTCAAGGATTGACATTGGCAGTCTGAATCGCTTCACCAGGAGCTCCGAGTGGTTTCGAGATTAGGGGATAAAGGATAACTGTGGTAGCACAATGGGCCCAATGCGGCCAAAGTGAATCCATCCAAAAATGTTTCTTGGATGTGCAGCCACCTCTACCTACCTACCTATCTACCTACCTAAGAACTCAGTTTCAAATGCGAGATATCTATCACTATCGATCGTTCTCACGGCATATGGATCTTCATTCCGGTATGACACGAGTATTACTGGGGCAAAGACTACAACTGCTCAACTCCTTTGGGAAAAAATTTGCGACAGCATACATCAGATCTGTTGGAATAATGATAACCATTGTCGATAGATGACCAAAAGCTAATGTCTATCCTTCTAGCGACTTTGCTGCATCTCTCAGACCCTTCTTTAGCTGAATCCATTGGTAGTCCATAGTAGATTAGAGGGTTAGGACCTACAACTTTATTATCATATCATATCGAGTCCTTTCACTCACAAATAACTCGCGAATGACACTAAACTCACCCTATCGCGCGAAGCTAGAGTCAAGAGCATTAAAAACGGTGCAAAAACCACAGGGCCAATTTCCCTTTCCAGCTTCCAGTCCATAATGTATCCTATCTGGAATCAAAGATGGACATAGTACCTACGATTCCATTCGTAAGTTCCTTCCTCACTAGCGGAAAAAAGACATTCAGAATGTCGAATTTACAGTTCGAGCGCTGTTTCTAATAGCCCGAGTCCCTTAAGCGCATGGCACACGCGCCTCGCAATGCTTGACGTATAAGTCGAGTGAAGACTAGGACTCCTCCTACTCCCGTTAATACTCAAAGAAGAAATTCTATGCTAAAAGGTCCTATGCAAGGCATTCCATCAAACAACAGACCCATAAGTATTTTTCCGCGTGCATTCCTTAATTATTACAGTTTAATAATGACTTTTTTTGTATTAAAAAATGTTTTTTAAGACTTTTGCTGAAATATTTTTATTATTTATGATTGATTGTTTTTATCTCTCCTTCCTTACAGATTGGGCGTCGAAGTACGCATTTGGTCCTTAATTACACAAAAACGTTCAGAGAATTTTGTTTTAAATGTTGATTTAGATGAGCGACAATCAAATTCGTATTTGCATAACAACACGAATACTACTGCTGCTGCTGCTGCTGCTGCCGCTGTTTATGGCAACAGTAATTTCAGTAGCAACAATAGTTATGCGAATAACACCACCACCACCACCACCAGCCTTAATAACAATAATTATAATAATGTAAACAATAATAATAATAACAATAACTCAATGGCCTTAAATCATAAAAACACTCGCAGCTCTTTAAGACGCAATAGCAGTAAACGTTGTGACAGTGAATATGATTCGTGTAGTGAATAGGTCTTAAGTCTTACACCATTTTAACATTAAGCTGTTGCCTGAAACATTGTTGAAACTAATCATAGAAAAAACATTGCACACATTACATACGTACATCATTATTATTATTATGTACTACTTACATATGAATACATACATACAAACATACATGCATATACATTACATACACTGGCAAGCAAAAGTGAATGAATCTTTTAATCTTTGAAACGAACGAAAAATGAAGGAACGCAATTGTTTTATAATTTCAGATTTGTTAAGTTCTTTATGCCTTTCTTTTTTTTTTTTTGTTGTTATTTGGATTTCTGTTTCTGAAAGTTATTCCCTTTCAAGCAGTACCCCTGCCGCTGGATTGACAGGCAGTCAGGTCGTGTATAATTATAGTTTGAAACACTCTTTAGAACGAAACGGAAAAATTTACACAATTGAAGTATTCTTTACGTATTGTTCATCACACTTTAAATACAATATGTTCGTTAGATAAGCTTTCGGGCTGGAAAACTTAAAATAAGTCATCCTATGTTCTAACTTTAGTTCCTATATAGGAGAACGGTTTTCACACTCGAGTAGAATGAGTAGTATTTTTCATAGTTTGTTGTACAATTAAATAATATTATTTTTGAATCCTTAACTACAACTCCTTTATGTTCTTTGAAGCCCTTTAATACGTTGCCAGTTTCTGTTTTTGGTCAATTTTACTTAGAATTCTGGAATGGCATATCCTATCTGTAATTTATAGCCGTCTTCAACTGATTTTATGCACTTTTAACATCTTCAGCTTTCTCTAAAGCAGTATTATTCTGTTTAGTTCGTGTAAACTATCTCCTTCTTCGCATGCACTTTCACTGTAGCTGTGCTATCTCGCCTGTGTAACAATACATAGATATTTTTCTCAATTGTATTGACAGTTTCGTGATTGTTTGCATTTCATAGTGTATAGTCCACATCACCGATTTTAAGCGAAGATGGTAAATGGTTCTTATGCGCTGATTACGCTTTCAGCAAAATACTCAAATACATATATTTCAGCCTTGAAGAATGCCCAATTGACATGCGTCTACCTACCTCTGAAGTTAGTTTATACTATATATACGCCACTCAGCAGCTCTAGAGTTGAATTAAAGGTCCTCCTCCTCCTTTCAGTTGTAATATTCTGTAATTACTAAAAACTTTCTGACTACCTGTGCCTTATACTTCATTAATTTTGTAAGGGGTATTCGGAAATTGTAGCGAGTTTACAAGACCTAAACAAAACGAAAAATCTGCTTGCTATTCGAGTTTATAAATTCGAGTTGTAATGACAGTTCATTGACGCATATTATGCAGAAAAAACTTTCAATTTCATCTTTGAAAATAAAAAAGCGGTTCTTCAGTTGAGCCTCCTATCTATCATAAGACCAAAACAAGTAGTTTTTTTCTAATTTAATATTATCGATAGGGAGGGCCGTCTGTCACAGAAGAAACCTACAGAAGTTCATATTATTAAAAATTTTTTGCATTTTAACACAGAGTAGTGCCATTATTTATCATCTAACGTTTTGTATATTGTGCTTCTGACTAGCTTTGAGTGACTACTAGAGCTCTACATAATTGGAGGAAAACTTTCTTCCTTTTTTCAAATACTGGTTTTATCAATTGTTTTGGAAGACAGACTGTTTGCCTTGCCAAACTTACTAGAGGTTTTTTTAAATACCAGACTAGTTTTCTTTGCTTTTTTTTATTTTTGTTTCTATATTAGGAGTACAAATATTTAAAAAAAATTAATTTGTAACACTTTTGTAAAGTGTATTAAAATGTACTTTAAATAGTATCATGAATTTGATAAAGGCCCAAGAGTAATAAGCAACCTTCTGCAAATGTGTTCGGATACATGACCGCCAACATTAAATATTTTTCTGTTGTTAGAATCTATTAAAGTACTCTTTCGAAATTGAAATTTTTTAGCTGGTAAACGTTTTATGTTACCGACTTTTTAAAAGCAAAATCCACAGGTTAGGTTAGAGGACGTGTACTTGTCAACTGTGACAAGTACAGTACCCGGAGGTCGAACTGACCAATTGTAATCCACAGGTCAAACATTCATAAACTTCTGCTTGCCCTAGTGTACATTAACAGACAAAACCTATATTTTTTTTTTTTTTGTAAAGTGCCTTTAAATGTTTCACTTTTCTTTTTTGTTATCATTATTATTATTGTTAATATTTTTTCTAACAATATTTCTTTTTTATTTTTTATTATTATTATTATTGTATAATTATTTTATTTTTTTTAATTTTAATTTAAATTTAATTTTTTTTTTCTTTTTGTGAAAAAAAAACGTTTTTTATAATCCCACTTAGCCATCCCCAACGTCCTCTTTGAAACGCTCCTGCCCTTTTCTTCCGTTTAAGCAAAATAATTTAACAATTAAGAGTTGTTCGTAAATAATTTAATAAGTTGGAATAATAAAAACAAAGAAAAAACAAAGAAAGTAAAAAAAAATTCAATTTATTTTCATTATTAAGTGTCTCACCCCACGCTATTGCCACAAAAAACACGTAAGTTTTAAGGGTCAAGGTTAAGGTCAACCAAAGCCGTATCGAATTCATCGGAACCCTTTCATCAACGGCAGATGGCAACCCTACCATTCTAGAACATGTTACAGTAGACCAATTATTATGCTTTGCTGGAAGAAAAAAAAACTTGATTTAACTGATATTTGTTGATGCTTGATTAAATCATATCTCACTTAAGCACACAATAGCAGTTAAAGACCTGAAACACATTACATACAGTAGTAAGGGAGGCAGAGAGATATGTATCCTAAGATTAAGACAGTGGATCTTGTTTTCGAGCTTAAAAACAAAACTTTCACATAATTCCTGGAATAGAACCAGAGAACCAGTTTTTTATTGTTGGCATACAGATATGAAATCTCTTATCAAATTTGCGTTCAGACAAGGTACATAAGATGGCTCCAGGTATTTCCGAATGCATTTTGCGCGCTGAAGACGAATCTGGGTTCAAAAACCATCACGTCAGGTTTTCGATAAAAAGGCGGTTGAAACACCTAAAAAAGTAAATTTTTGAAAAGTTGTAGGGCTAAACACTGACGTGCTAGAACCATCGCTATTGTCAGCAATTGACAACTGATCTTTGCTCTTTAAAATGAGCCCAAAGCCAAATTGCATGTTTATGTCAAGGAGTGCAAGAGAAAAAGAAACACATTACGGTGGTCCTTAAAAATTAATCAGATTTACTTGAAAATTGTTACTCAGAGGTTTTTGGGGTCGCTGATTAGAGCTGATTTAAAAAATTCCAAATGGCGTATCCAATCTGTAACAATTTTCAAGTAAATCTGATTAATTTTTATAAACCTTGACCGCCATATTGGGGCCGCCATTTTGAATTTTTTTAAATCTGAATGAAGATCTGTAATCAGCGCCTCCAAAAACCCTTGAGTAACAATTTTAAAGTAGCTTAGGTTTAGGTTAGGTTAGAGGACGTGTACTTGTCAATTAAGACAAGTACAGTACCCGGAGGTCGAATTGACCCATTGTACAACATCCTTAAAAGGGAAGCATAATAGAGGGAATAGGATAAAAAAGGAGAGGATGTAGGAAAGGGAGAATGGGAAGCGGAGGGGTCACACAGACACAACAAGGAAGAGAGTGCGCGACTACCCTGATGAAGCCCTAGCGCCTCTCAACCAGCCTAAGCCACTAGTGAATCTGTGGAGAGCCTTGATGTCGTCTCTCGACACAGAGTTCAAACTCTCAAAGGAGGCCCTGCCAAGTGTCCTCAACCTCAACCTACCAAGGGCTGGGCAGTTACAGAGGAGGTGTTCGAAAGTCTCCAACTCCTCCTCATCGCCACATGCCCTGCAATAGACCGGCTGGGATCTGTTCCAGATCCCCGTCAGCGACCTAATCTCGCAGTGCCCTGTGATAAAACCGACAACCAACCTTAAGCTGGCTTTATCCAAGCCCAGCAGCCAACCTGTTCTCTTACTGTCCACAGCAGGCCATAGACATCTAGGGACAAAACAACCCGATCCGTTCCCCCATCGTCTCTGCTCTTCCTACCCGACCCGTCCATTGATGAGACCGTAGAGGTGGCAGACCGGGGGGTCAGGACCAACTATTAAATCGCCCCTAGTATTCCGCTATGACCCGGAACCCAGCAAAGACGGATACGGTCTAGTCCAAAAGTCCTCAACGACTCCTTGCACTTGCGAATGGGCCACCAGCTATGGTCTCAATAGCCTTTCAAGTAAATCTGAATAATTTTTAAGGGTTTCGACCCCTTTTTCTCCAAAACCTGAAACCCAGATTCGAGTTCAGCGCGCTAAATGCCTTCGGAAACACCTGGAGCCATCTTATTTGCAAAACCCATGCAGGGTTGTGTTATATATGTATGTAGCTTGTCTGAACGCAAATTTGATAAGAGATTTCATAGCGCCATCTTTTTTGCACAAAAAAAAGTCCAAATTTTGCAGGGCTGGGTAATCAATCACTGAGTCTAGACATCATCAGATGGTATAGCGAAGTGCCCAGAGGAAATAGTGGGGCAGCGTGACAGGACATTAGGTTGCATTATGTGACAAGGACATGGTGCCTGGCAAGTAATCTAGATGAAAGGTAATTAAATTAAAAAAGAAGCTCTTTGTAGGGCCCCAAAGTGGAAACAGATCTTCTTACTTTATTAAGGAGTCTCACATTGCACCAGAAGACAACTTCATAAGGAAGATTAGATTCGACAACCATTGAATAAATGCAGCGAACAACCACAGGACAAAGTCACCATATTGAAGCCTCTCAACAATGTTATCGCCTCAACCTATTTTAGGAGTCAAGTATCGTACTCAGATATTTAACTTTTCTGCTCAAATTCAAGTCTAAAATTGAGGTACAAAGGAGGTATAAACCTCCTCGTAAATCCCAATTCGTTGCACCATGTTTGAACTGAAGCAAGACAATGCAAAACAGAAACTGGAATCGAAGAAGGATTCCTAAAGGAATAATAATAATGAAACGACATTTAGAAAATATGTTTTAAACTTTTTACAAGTTTGCATGCTCTTTATTTTTCTCAAAAAAAAAAAAACTGCTTCTCTTCTTCTTCTTTTTTTTGTTGATTTTTTTTTAATTCGTCCTTAATGACATTGCAAGTGTTTAAAATTAATTATTAATTGTTTACCTATACATATATGTATGTATATATGGTATGTATATCTGTAGTATATGTTATTTACTAATAAAATAAATAATATATAATCGGTTTAACTTTAATACAACAAATTCAATTTAAAATAAAAATTAATTAAAATTATCTAAAGTTTAAGACTACGAAAGCGTTCATTCTGTTGCTGCAGTTGCTTATGGAATGTTTAGTTTGTCTTACTATTCGTTAAATATATACGAGGTGCCGGTGGTTAAAACGAAGTTCGTTTTTTTTTTCTAAAGAATTTATGCCTTCGATTCGGCTGACTCATTATTGGTAGCCTGCGAAGTGGCATCACTCGATTTGCCATCATCCACCTTGCCAAAGACACAGCAGGGACATTTCTCTTTCAAAGCCAAACGGTATTTGGGATGGCTGGAAAACCCAAATTAAAGAAACAATACAATTTAAATCAGAAAGGTAGAACTTTACCTGATACCGTAGACAATGGGATTGTAGCAGGCAGCCGATTTGGCAAAGCATGCACCCCAGATGGTGTTTAAGGGCGTTAGACCTTCAAATTTGAACAGGCCCATGCAGTTGATAACCAAATAAGGTGTCCAGGCCATGAACCACAGGGAAATGGTAACCAAGGCAACTTTGGCCAATTTGCCTTCAGCGCTCTTTTCGGCATCCTCAGATGAGCGCAACGATTTGACATTCATTTTCTTGGCTTGTTCGCGCATGGCTTTTTCGTGAGCCGATACAGCCTGTATATAAGCAGAAGCAAAGCTAGAAAGGAGGACTTGCAATACATTAACTGAAGCACACGACTTACCGCAATTATAAACCAATAGGAATAGCAGATTAAGAACAATGGTATGTAGTATACAAATATCGAATAGAAGATCAAATAGGAGCGTGGATTCCAGTCACGTTCCAAATAATCAATACCGCATGAAGTCAAATTGCCCTCAGGTACATATCTTGATTCAAATAAAAACAAAAAAATTAAATTTTTAATTCAAAATTCTTAAATCTCTCTCTTGATTCCCTCTTCAATTTACCTGCTCCAGCCAAATACCGGCGCCAATGTCCAAATGCTACCCATTGCCCAGATAAATGCAATTTTTATTAAGGCCAACTTAATTGTCATCGGTTGACCCGCCATACCCTTTACGATGACATTGTAACGATCCAACGATATCATACACATGGACCATATGGAACTGCAACCGAATGCTGAACCCAAACCGCCATAAATATCACACATCATCGGACCCAAGACCCATGTTTCAAAGAATAAATTTATACCCATCATGGGCGTATTTGTAATCATAATGCCAAAATCGGACAGCGCCAAATTGATAACCAATAGATTTGCAGGCGTACGCAGTGATTTTGTGGTTGAGAATATATAGATGACCACACCATTGCCACACCATGAGATTAAGCCAATCATAACCATATATGCTGCTAATATTTTTGCCCAAATCGGGTCCATAGCGGGAAATTGATTCCAATACGGGTGTACTAAATGGGCCATATCGGGAGTAACCTGGAATTGTTTTTTTAAGCGAATTTTAAATGAATTTATTTTTATTGTTTTGTTTCATTTTATGGATTTATTTTTCAGAAAAGGGTGTCAGGAAGGGAGGTTAGTCGCTGGAGTCTTTACTTTACTGCAATCCGCCCTAGCTCCTCACATCATTTACGTTTTGTGTGTTAATTTTTATGCATGAGTGGCGGGACCTACAGTTTAAAGTCGACTCCGAACGATAGATTTTTGAGAAACTTTTCAGAGTTTTATTCAGAAACTCAGAGTTTTTGTCAGAAATCTGCTGAGAGGAAGTCGCCGAAGAAATATTTTTTCATATTTTCATTTTGATGTCTGACCTGAGGATCACAAAACAATCTATTGTTCCATCCATTAACCTATGCATGGTTGCCCCTTAGTGTTTCTTCCGACCCTGTTGTCCTGACGAATCTCGGGGTGCTGACACCGCAGTGCAAATAATAACTCCTCGTCTATTACTCGATAAGCACCCAATTGTTTCTATCTGAAATAAAGTTCACTCCATGAAAACTACAATTTTGGACGCGATACCATGATTAGCCAAATCCGAGTATGTAAGTATAATGCCTTCCATTTGTTCTCTAAATGCCGAATGGTGGCAGGAGATAATATGAGTTAAAATTGCCTGGGCTATCTCTTATAACATTAGCTTTGTAGGAAGAAGCCTGTCTCTTGAAAAGTGACGCCTTGAAAGACTCTAACAAGTGGACCGTATGCAAGATCCTGTCAGCCACAGAACAAGAAAGACTTCAAAGTAAAATATAGAACACCATATGAGCTGCGTAGACCTGCCGCACTCCAGTGAATCAAGGTACTATTCGATATCATCGGTTGAGACAACAAGACATTTTATATGAAATAAGTATAACCTCAACTGTTCACCATTGCGCTGAATGATAGCATGGACCAAAGTGTTTGGACATAAGAGGAATTACAAGGAGTACATCGCACCAAATTCAGAAATTGGATTACGCATATGAGAAGTTACAAATGAGGTTGAGCTTGGGATAAGTTTTATGAAAATCAAAGCCATAAAAAGAGATAGCACTAAGAACAATATCATGCTATGAGGCCAAGCATCTTCATGGCTGCGCAGAAATAGACGAACCTAGCTGAGAGCATAGACATCTGTAAAGTCTACTCTGTTGTACGGGATTGGTCAGTTTCGAACACAATCAAGCAAAAATTGCTAGATATTCGTTAACAAGTGACTCTTTATCATATGCAGGATCTTCTGGTTGAACGCCATCCGCAACATGGAACTCTGTCGGTTGCATTTGCTATTTTTTAGCCATCAGTTATTAACGCTTGTTAAGGAATTTTATGTTGAAAATATTTGCATAGAATTATACATTTTTTTAACTCAAAATTAATACTTTTAAATAACTTGATTTTATTTCCTTTCATTTTGCACTTCGAATTTCGAATTCGAACAGTTTTCCGAAAGTAAACATATGTATTTACGAAGAGGCTGCCATTTTGCAATATTGCCATAGAAATCTTAGAAAATTTTTTCCTTAATGCATATCGAATCCTTTTTATGCAACAGTGTTAGTAGATTGCTTTATAATTTTGTTTTCGAACAATATTTCGAAAGTTAAGGCAAATCAATGTAGAAGTAGTTCCATAGGAATAGTATTCAAATTCCTTTATTCAGTCGAAAGCTGTTAATGCCTTAATTTTTAGTTCGAAATACCAAAAATGTTTCTTCGTATTTCGAAGTTAATTACGAGTTTAAAACAGTAGAAATACCAAAAATTTTTATTCGAATTTCGAAGTTAATAACGAGTTACAAGCAGTAAAGCGGATAGCCTTGAGGTAATATTGTATTTATTTACCCACCTTGTCTGTTACAGATCCATTGCCTAGGGCGGCAAATTGTGGCCCCAATACCGGTGATGCATAGCTGTTTTGCATAAGAAAAAATAAATAAATGAATACACGGAAAAATTTTTTTTTTCAATTTTAAACACTTTTTAAAAAACTTTTTTTTTAAATACTTGCACATACCTATCCATTTTGTTAAACTCCAAAAATTCAAAATTAAATTGTCTCTTTTTTGATTTCAAAACAAAAGTATTTTAACAAATTTAAAATCAAAACGAAAAAAGTTTGCAAATTATCGCAGCGAATAAAATCTCAAATCCTTTTTCACGACATAAATTTGTTCTTAAATTTGATTTCAATTTTTATATGAAAAATAAATTCACAATTTCTTTTTTTTCTATTTTTTTTTTTAATTTTTCTGACCGGTGCGAACTAAACGTGGCTTTATGGTGTTCGTTTTAAACCTGCAAGCCGCTCTTAAAGTATCACTGATTTTTATAGTTTCGTTGGCCTCATGGCGGGCATAAGTTTCTTTCTATTCTGTCAGACAATTAAATTAAATCGGTGGTAATTATTTAGGTGTGTAGAAGAAATATGGTCAAAAGCATAATAGCAAGATGTTTATGCATTATAGATTTGAAGCCATCTACCCCCCCTTAAGGCTTTTCTTTTTCTTTCATATTTTTTATTTTTTTTTTTTTTATTCGTTGTTAAGTCTCAGGGTGATGACATGTTTAAAGGCCTCAATGTCAATACATTTCATTTAAAGGGTTTCTTAGCTTGCACTGCCTGACTGCTTGCCTGCCTGACTGCCTGTCTTTCTCCCTTTTTTTTTAAATGCTTTTTAGAAAATAATTTTTAAATTTCAAAAACGTGGTCAATGTTTTCCACAAATACTTTGTAATTATTGTGTCTTATATTTTCATCATCTTTTTTTTTTGATTTTTCATATGTTTTTCAAATGTTTTTTTACAAGACAACAACAACAACAAATAAAGAAAATCCTAAAATCGATAATAATAATAAATAAATCGATAACTTTTAATATAAAGAAAAAAACATAAAAGGGAAAATACATGAAACTGAACTAGACCCACTTAATAAATACAATAAATATCGAAAACATGTTCGAAAATTTTAAATACTAACGTCATGGAGGAAGTCGCCGTGGTCTAGTAGATAGTGTGTTGGCTTATTAGACGAAAGGCCCGAATTCAAATCACAGGTCAGACATCAAAACGAAAGTATGAAAATATTTCTTCGGCGACTTCCTCTCAGCAGATTTCTGGCCAAAAACTCTGAGAGTAAATAAACCTGCCATGAAAAGCTTCTCAAAAATCTGTCGTTCGGAGTCGACTTTAAACTGTAGGTCCCGCTACTCATGTATAAAATTAACGCATACAACACGAGTGGTGTGAGAAGCTAGGACGTTGTACAATGGGTCAATTCGACCACCGGGTACTGCACTTGTCACAGTTGACAAGTACACGTCCTCTAACCTAACCTAACGTCATGGAGACATCTTTGTAGACATTGTATTCACATTTTTTAAATCCACTTTGCTCCTGTAAGAGATAGGCGTTTGCCCAAGGCATCTTCTCCTCTAAATTCTAATTGTTTCTTTATTTTGTTAAAAATTTCGTTTATCAAAATTTTCTAGTTAAGCAACTGATTAGTCTACTTTAGCAAGTTATAATGGGTGTTTTTTATAGAGGTATAGAACTTTAAGTTGCAATAAAACAACGATGGATTATTCGATTGACATGAATTTTATTTATCCGAAAGATAATCTTGTGGCATTACATTTTAAATATGATTTCTGGCATATGACCGCCACGGCTGGCGCGGATGTATTCCAATCTGGACGTCCAATTTTCGATGACTTTTTCCAACATTTGTGGCCGTATATCGGCAATAACGTTTCAAGCGTTTGTAGCTTTACCGCATAGACCAATGATTTTACATAGCCCCACAGAAAGTAGTCTAGCGGTGTTAAATCACAAGATCTTGGAGGTCAATTGACAGGTCCAAAACGTGAAATTAGGCGGTCACCAAACGTCTCTTTCAATAAATCGAAATAAAATTGCACTATTTGAAAGCGTTGTTCAGGCGTGAGTCTATTCATGATGAATTGCCAAACCAAACTGAGAATAAATCACTTGACAGCTGTTAAATCGGTTGCCATCTTGAAAAGTAATGCCAACTTAAAGTTCTATACCTCTATAAAAAACACCCTTTAGAATGATAGGATTGCCATCACTCATTGCATAGAAACAAAAGTGCTCTGCAAAAAGTGCCGCTGTATCGTAGGCAATACACATACAGACCGGGTGGATAGATCTAAAGGCTAAAGATATGGTAATGAGCTGACTGATACATAAGCCAACCAATCACTCGTTAACTGTCCACTGAGATTTTGAACAGAAACCGTAGCACTTTCTTAGCTTCATACTCTTTATAAGGAGTAAGACCAAAGAGACTGTATTTAGAATAAAGAAACACGAAATTCTTCGAAATAGCTTCGTGACCCTACAATTCAGATAGTGTAGTCTCCTCTTTAACGATCCGAAGCAATAACAGTGATGGTTTAAAAGCTACATACATACATATTCTTTTAGGAGCGGCACTCTGCTGTAGTATACTGATATAAGAGCCTTCGGGCCTAAATAGAATATACAAAAATAATAAAATACCTACGAATTTTCCGTCCTCTGAAGATATACACCAATGAAACTATGCAGAGGATTAGGCATAGAAATACAATCTGACAGTCAGATTGTCAGATACTAGTGCTTAGCTCCGGTGAGGTTGATTTGATATGGAGCTGAATCAGCTAGACCGAGAAAATAGAGTCATCCTCTGTTAGATTCATGGGCATGCAGCAGTTTAGAGCAATGGACACTTTAACGAACTTGCCAGGAGCGTAGCTTTTACACTGCTAATGGAATCGGAACCATTTTGTGCAATGAGTTCAGAGTTGAGAAGAGTTTCGAAGAGTGAAAGGAAAGATAAAGAGTAACAAAGACCTGCTAAGTTATTGAAGTGGAAAAACGTTTAAGTATTGCAACAGGTTATCTAGAAAGAGGTTAAGAATAGACTCAATGAAAATTTGTTTAAGAGAGGAATCGCTTCAAGTCTATTAAGCAGATTCTGTCAGGATTACGGCCTAGCTTCTCATACCACTCATGTTGTATGCCTTAATTTTGATACTTGAGTGGCGGGACGTACAGTTTAACGTCGACTCCGAACGACAGATTTTTGATAAACTTTTTCATGGCAGGCTTATTTACTCTCAGAGTTTTTGCCAGAAATCTGCTGAGAGGAAGTCGCCGAAGAAATATTTTTTTTTCATATTTCGTTTTGATGTCTGGCCTGAGGCTCCAACCCGGGCTTTACGTCTAATAAGCCAACACACTACCAACTAGACTACGGTGACTACTATAAAGTTAGGAAACTCTATTAATGTTGAGGGCAGAATGACACTCTCATACCTTTACACAATACAATACAATACATACATATGTATACCACAGTAAGGAGTTAAATTGGCATGTTTACTCAATTACTGTGATTTGTGGGACTGTAAAGTATGGCGGAAATAATATTTTGTAACAGTATTATGCAGGCGACTGCTTGGTAAATTGAAAACATCTGGTCACCCTAAAATGTAAAAAATCTCTTGAAATTATTGCAAATGTTTAATTATTATGACCAACATTCTAATTCGATAAATTTAACGTGTTTTTTGTTGTTGTTGTTGTTCTTTTTAGCTGAATTAAGCTAAAAACTCACAGACAATAGGCAAAAAACAAAACAGAAAAACAAAAAACATGATTAAAAACAAATTTTTAAAAGACACAGATCAAGAGAGAGAAGTAAAGAGATGCTGAAATGCAAGTACAAAATGAAAGAAAAAAAAACGGATAAAAATGAATTAAAAGTCTCTAACGAATGTATCGTACAAGTAGACAAGATATCGTGGATTCGAAATGTATGTAAATGGACAAAAAACTTAAATTGTTTAAAAATAAAAATAAAAACAACAACAACAGAAAAACTCAATAACTCAAGTGGGAGAACAAGAAACAAAAACAGACACTAAAAAAAAAGTGAAGAAAAAAAAATAATTTCAACCGCAATAAGAATTTCAACTCAAACTCAATAAGATCATCGACTAAATGACGGGAACTCCGACTATCGTTTTATACCACAAAAAAAAAAAAAATAAATAGAAAATAAAATATAAGAAAAATTCGAATAAAACGGAATTATTATTTAATTTTGATGATGCACATTACGTACGCAGTATAAAACGCTTTATGAGTGTTTAAAGAGGTTTTTGTTCGAATTTTTTTTTTTTCAAATATTTTAAATTTAAAACAGATGTTTTTTCTTTTGTTGTTCTGTTCAGTTCTATTCAGTTGTGCATTTGTTCGGCATTTAATTTTTATATATTTATTTATATGTGTGTGGATTTAAAGTTAGAAATAGAAAAAGAGCACAAATTGAAGTGATATTTTCTGTTTGAAAAAAAGAAACAAAACAAAAAAAAACTACAACAACAAACCAGAAAAAAATACATATTTCAAAACGCGCAGAATCCAAAAATAAATTTCAAAACAAAATCGAAATAAAAAATTTTTGAATTCAAAACGCCAACAAAAGTGTTCTTTCTAGAGAGCGAGAGCGTGTTTGAATTTTCGATCATGTTTTGAGTATTTCATTACGGCTGAATACTCCATTCATCCATGTGAATGGCTGAATATTAGAAATTTTTATTCAAAATCTTGCAATTAAAAGAGCAAATGAAAGTGTAAAAGAGAAAAGATATTGAAAAAAACCAGGAACTGTGTTCCTTTGACGTTTGTGGCCAGAAAAATTATTCAAAATATTAAGGCGTGCGTGAGTTTTTCATCAAACACGGAGTATTCATAACGTCTGCACGATTTCTTTCCTTCAAAAAAAAAAAAAAAAACGAATGCCAAAAAAGAAGGGGAAAAAGAAAGAATATAATATTGAAATAAAATAACGTGTGTTTTAAGAGAAAAAAAAGTAAAATAAATATAAAATACTATAATACATATATTTTTTGTAGATACATGCATGTACATACATATATCGACTACATATAGATTTTTCTTTGGAAAAATTTTAAAAAATTCGTAAAAGAAATTTGAAATAAAAGAAAAATTAAAATCAAAATAAAAACGTGAATAAAATTTAGTTAAAAATAAAATCTATTCAATTAAATAAAAACAACAATTAATAAAAGAAATTTCAAAATAATTGAAAATAAAAAAAATCTAAATAAATAAATACAATAATAAGATATAATTTGTATAAGTTTATATATGTATATATTTTCGCTTATTATATTCCAAACATTTTAAAAAGTTTAAAAGAAAATACTGAATAACTGAATAAATGATTTAAAAAAATTTAAATAAAATAATAACAACAATAATGATAACAAGAAAAAAAAAAACTTAAATATAATTAAAATGATAAGTGAAATTTATAACAAAACTTTAAAATTAATTTTTTGATTTTTTAAATAATTTTTTAATCTAAAATATATAAAAACATGATCAAAAATCTTTTATAAATATGCAAATGAAAAATATATATAAAAAAACATATTCATATAAAAAAAAAAACTTGTGAATAATTTAAAAGCCGAAAAATTAATACAAAAATATGAATATAAATATTAGAAATATGAATAAATTAAATGGTCTTAAAAAAGATTAAATAATAAATATAATAATTAAAATTTTAAAAACAGTTTCTCAAACATTAATTTTGTTTATAAATAATATAATAGCACTATGTATATTTATATAGTGTTATACAATACAATACAATAATATAGTAGATAATATAAATAATGTAATAATAAATATTTAATTATTAAATATAAAATTAATAAAATTATTAAAAAAAAATTTCATATTATTTATAAACAAATTACGAAAAGGAAAATTTAAAATAAACTTAAAAAATTAAATTAAAATATAATTTAAAAAAAAAACGGAAAAAACAATTAAAATTTATTTTCAATTAATTTGTAAAAGAAATAAAAAATATTGTAATAAATACAAAAAAAATTAATGTTTATTTATTTAATTAAATAAAATTTAAAATTTATTAACTAATTTTAATAAACAACAAATGGAACAAAAGCAAATACTTAAACAATTATAAAAAACCATGAAAATTATAAAAAAAAAATTAAACATTTTTTTGACAAAAATAATAATTAAAAAAATTTCTATTAAAAAAAAAAAACAAATAAATAATTAAATAAAATTAAAAACATAATGACTAAAAGTTGTATTTATTTAGAAAATAAATTAAAAAAAAAACGAATATATACAAACAGAATCTTAAATAAAAATAAAATTCTGTCGGTGGCCCGAGAAAAAACTCGGCCGCATACACCGAGAAGTTGAAAGTTCCTATTACTTACAGTAGAGTATGCAATTATATTGATTTATTAGCAGATTTTCACAATATGGCCCTATAACTAGTATAACATACACAGGACGCGTCTGTATACTAAAGGAGACATTAATTTGTGGTTTAACTTACTCTGTCTTACACAGACAATTAGTTCTTTATATGGAATGCTTTTCCTTCAGAAATATTTCCTGTCGCTGCATCTTCTTTTCTTCCCCAAAGCAATGCACTAAATGTACTTATAGAAAAACATACATAATTGGCCATTACAACCCTTCAGTCAGGATGACGGCCTAGCTTCTCACACCACTCATGCTGTGTGCATTAATTTTATACTTGAGTGGCGGGACCTACAGTTTAACGTCGACTTTGAACGACAGATTTTTTGAGAAACTTTTTCATGGCAGGTTTATTTACTCTCAGAGCTGTTGCCAGAAATCTGCTGAGAGGAAGTCGCCGAAGAAAAATTTTTTTTTCATATTTCGTTTTGATATCTGGCCTGGGGCTCGAACCCGGGCTTTACGTCTAATAAGCCAACACACTACCTACTAGACTACGGCGACTTTGAGCATTGAGTACTACCAGTGTAACTACAGAGTAACGTGCTAGTCTGCGAGAGTGGAAGCCGTTCCTCCTGTTACTTTCTAGTCCCTTTTTTTCATCGTTAACTGTAAGCTTTTCTCATATTTCTGTCATTCTTTTCTTTCTGTTCTAAAGTGAAGCGTATATCTTTGATTGAGTTCTGTGTCGTTCCACACAAATGGTAATTAATGGTGGTATAATAGGTTCTGGAATGACATGGTTGCCTAGATTTTTATTTTTTATAATAAAATATATATTAAAACAATATGCCGGTTGTTTTTTTTTTAATAAATTGTAATAAAAGTCAAGAGATACAAAATTATCACACAAAGAAGAAATAATTGGAGGCGGGTTTTTGTACGTACATGTTTACATATGAATATTACTACCTATGCACATCTGTGTGCATATATGTATATATAATATATATTTTCCAATTTTTAAAAATCTTCAAAATGATTCATAAAATAAATTCAGAAATTATGCATTTTGACAAAAGAAAGAAAAGCAAAATTACGTTTTTACAAAAAAAAAAAAAAATGTATTTTCCATAAAAAAAAAAACAAAATTTTTAAAATATTAATAAAAATATAAAATTTTTATACTCACCTAAATTGTATTAAAACGTACGAACATACGCTTCACTCAAAGCACACCCCATCTCCTTATCAGTCCTTTGCTTTGCTTTAGCTTCATTAATTAAGCTTTTTAAGTCAAGCATAGAAATGTTCCACTGTTACTAGTTCTGTGATGATAGGGTTGTCGTTTGCCGTTATCTTGAAACAATACCCTCTATGACAATGTAAAATTAAAACATTCTCTAAAAGTTTAGATGCTTGCAGAGCCTATCACTCTGTCAGAACTTGATTTTAATTCTTCGATGTTACGAAAAGATAAAGCTTCTCAGTAATTTATGTATCATTTTTTATTTTGGGATGAAAGAGCAAAATAACTTACTAGAAGCGCCTCAATTGATTTGGAATCTGTCACCTTCTACTCTAACGTCTGCTTTCCTAATGACTGCTGTCAAGAAGTAAATCTCCAGATTTTTCTATGTAAGATGTATAGAACAGCTATAGTTGTATTAATTTCAAGGTTTTGAAGGTTAAGTCTTCAAAATTTTCTGTAAAAGCTGCAAGAACTCTTCTGAAAGGGAGGTGAAAAAATTTTCATTAATTTTCTCTAGGCTTAGCAGTCAAAAGATTATTTGTTGCACCTTGCTTAGATGCCTTCTGTCTTCTTAAATTTATAAACAACTCTGTGTGGCTGTAATCCTTTTTATTTCAGTTCAATGCAGTCGTAAGGACTCGATTGCTAATTATAGTTGTGTTAGTTGCTTGTTGAATAGTAAAACGAATATAATTTTTTATCTTAATGACGAGTATACTCGACATTATGGGAAAATTGAAAGTTAAACTTGGAACTGTTGCTGACCAAGCCAATTTCCAAACTCCATCTGTTTTCTGCAAATCCATTCAATCATTTTTTCATTTCCAAACTTAAAACAAAAAAATTATAAAATGCCAATAACGGAGAGTTATTATTTCTTTTTAAAAAATAAATACAAAATTTGAAAAAAAAAAATCTTTTACCAACTGATGTGTGTTTCTCATTTTAAAGACATAAATTATATGAAATGGCTGTGAGTTTTATTGCCTTGAAAGTTTAAATTTCAGAATAAAAAAGAATAAAAATTTTAAAATCACCATGTTACAGACCATAAAAATGAAGATCATAAAAATCCAAGCAGTGTGTCAGTGTCATCCCAATTTAATTAATCAGCAGATGATATGTATTCTAATAAAACTTTCCAATTATATTTTCATATTCTTTCATTATTCTCTATACTCTATGCAAAAGACATGAAGATCCAGTATATTTTTAAGCTTGCCTCTGTCGAACAGACCCTTTATATTGTATACGTTATAGAGATGAAAAGTGTATTCGTATTATTATTCTGGAAATAAATAATATTTTGTGTCCGAAAAAGGGCAAAAATAAAGAATAGACAAAGTCCGGATGATGGATACAATTGTGAGCTTTTTTAATTCTTGGCCCTTACGCAGACCAACTTCTTCCTCTTCCCTGATTTTGGTGGAACTTGGTCAGTACAGGGACTGCGTTCACCCGTAGCATTTCAACCGGCCGATATGCGTGCTCAAGTAAGCTTTGTGATATCAGAGCTAGTACTCCGACCTAACCTAACCTAATTCTTTCTGGATCTTCAAAGATGTATTTGGTATAGCGTTGCAAAAATCTTTTTTGTTAATCAATTTTGACCAAATGCTTCCTGCAATCTTGCTATTTGGTCTGATCCCTATCGTTTAACCAAGTATTAGAAGCTCAAAATTAGCAATTTTCCTCCTGTCCTAGCATTACGTTTCGTTTACGACCTAGCTTCTCACACCACTCATGTTGTGTGCCTTAATTTTATACTTGAGTTTAGTGTTTAGTTTAGCGTCGATCGACTCCGAACGACAGATTTTGAGAAACTTTTTCATGGCAGGCTTATTTTCTCAGATTTCTGGCAAAAACCCTGAGAGGAAGTCGCCGAAGAAATTTTTTTTTTCATACATATTTCGTTTTGATGTCTGGCTTGGGGCTCGAACCCGGGCTTTACGTCTACTAAGCGAATACACTACCTACTAGACTACGGCGATTACTAGGGTCGGACACCTTTTTGCATATCTCAGGAGGACCCGAATATAGGCTGCCGACAACCCATCAAAGAATTCCCTACCCAGGGTCCTCAACCTAACTCTACTAAAGGCTGCACAGTTACAGAGGACGTCTTCTATTCTTTAATAAATCTTTGAATTTAATTAAAACAAAATGTGTGTGAGATATTCAAAGTAAAATGAGTAATTTGACAGATGTAGCTTCAACAAGGTGGCTATTATCAACTGTCAAAGTAGGAGATCCCTTCAGCATTAGTCTGGCTGGGATCTATTGTGTGACACTTTAAGAAAGACATCTAACCTCACAATGTCACGTAAGACACATAATAACTAGGGCTTCATACAAACCTAAAAAACTGTTCTAATATCATCTATAAATGGCCATACACCCTTGCACACGCAACAACTCATTCCATCCCACCTAGATCACTTAACTTTATCACTTTTGAATCACTCTTTTTATTGTGAACACAATGCGAACGACCGTTATTATGGATTTTGAAATTGAAGATGAGAATTATTTGAAATAAAATTTCAAAATTTAATTTTTTTTGTTTATTTTTTTTAAGATAACTTTTAAGAAAATAATTCAAACTGAAATCGAAATAGTAATACAAAAAAATACAGAGAGGGAGAGAGGAAGTGTGTGTATTGCATAAATAACTTTGCGTATTGAGTGAAACCAGAAATTAGTGCAAAATGTCTGAAAATTCAAAATAGGAATTTTGAAAAAACAACAACAACTACAACAAAAATATCAGAAAAAAAGAATAAAAATAAAAGAAATTAAATGAAAATAATTTAAAAATAGAATTCGCTAAACGGAACGAATGAATACTAAAAACGAAATGAATTCAAAATTGTATACACATACACGCTGAAATAGTGGAATCACAGCCAAAATAAAGAAAAACAAAAATAAAGAAAAATTAAAAAAAAAAACAACAACAAATTTTAAAGAAAAATTGTGTGTTTTTTCTTAAAAATATCGAACAGAAAAAGAAGGAAAGAAAATGTGAAAACTCATTAAGCCAAACAAACTGAATTTAAAAAAAATTTAAAGAAATTAAAAATAAATAAAAAAATAAAAAAATAATTTAAAAAACAAAATGCAATCTCCTACTACAAGTAACAATAACAACAATAAAGCGGTGGTTAATAAAACCACGGCTAATAAAATATTAAATGGTCCAAAAACTTCAAGTATTAGCACCAAGTCTACAACAGTTTTGAATTTAAATAAACCGAATGGGAATAATAAAGATTTGGAAACATCATTGGAAATTGAGAAAATATCGAAAAAAATCTCTGAACATGCGGATGCCCTGTACAGAACCTGGAAGAGTCATGGCCTGGCGCCAACAGAAATACTGGAATTGTATACAGTGGATGCAGGCGTAGCAGCTGGTGCCATAGCGGATGATAAAAGTGCCGAAGATTTACAGAAACTGGTAAACACGTTCGTAAACAAAGACAAAGAACAGAGAGGCGTTAAGACCAGTTTAAATAAAAACAAATTGGCCTCACCAAACAAAACGGAAACACAGCCAAAAATAATTGAACATAAAATAAACACAAATCCCCATACAACAAACACTAGCAAAATGGCAACACCTTTAACTGTTACTTCCGGCCTTAATAACAACATATCGCTAGCATCCAGCCAACAACTTAACTCATCGCTGGCAGGCATAAAGAAATCCCCAACGTCGCCGGCAACATCTACAAAAACCACAAATTTCCTCATGAAAAACATCAACAACTTGGTGGATAGCACAGACGCAGGCTTAGCGAACCACCACCACAGTACAACAACATCGCCTAAAGTTACGAAATTAAAAACCTCTAAACTAGGCTTGGGTGGTCCTAATCTAAATGATAATCCTGTACTCAATACAAGCGCCACACATAAATCACCTTTGCTTACAGCAAAGACTACTTTAGAACAACCCAGCAAACCTTTAGAAATCGATATCGATTTCAATTTAAATTTGGATTTAAATTTAGATGTGCATACACTCAGTCAACAACAAACGGAAAATCTAATGAAAATCAAAGAACTGCTTAAAGATCCCGGTAGTAAGGTGACCCCCATACAGCAGATTAATGCGAACACTTCAAAAATTCCTGCAGCTTTAGGAGGAGGAGACTCAACGCTGGGCGGCAAAGCCAAGGAAGTTAAAGTCCGAAAAGTGGCGAATAAACAAAATGAAGAAACGCCGGTACAAAGAAAAACAAACAGCAGCGAAGTGATGCAAAATACGAAAAAATTTGGCAACAAAATCAAAACAACGGAATCGCCAGTAATGAATACAAATCAAGTGAAGGGTGTTAAAGAGGAGAAAATCAGCATGCTTGATAACAATAGAGAAGGCAATATAATTGCAGTATCAACGATAGCACAAAACAATAAAAAACGCATTAACAATAGCAGCGCCGGTAGCAGCAGTAGCAATAGCAGCAATAGTGGCAATAGCATCATTACCAACGGCAACGTGTCACTGTTAGCCAATGCAACAGCATCAACGCCGCTCTTAGAGGAGATCAAATCCACCACTAATAAAATAACCGATGACATTTCGCCAGCAACAGTCGTTAAAACACAAAAATCGTCTGTAAAAACGCTGAAAACGTCCAAATTCAAAGAGAAATCAAACGTTAAAGAAACTCCAAAGGATACAAACGATAAACAAACTGTTGATAGCAACAGCCCAACGGCGGCCATAATTACAGCGTCCACCTTGACATCCAACGAGAAAATTGCAACAACGGCCAACAAAGAGCCAAAGCCAAAGTCAGAGCCCGCAGAGCAAGCGAAATCAAACGTTAGCGATAGTCATCATCATCAGAATATGGAAACAGAAGGCAGTAATACGAGTACAACCATGCCAACACCCACGAAATTGAAATCGAGTCGTCCTCTCACCAATGGCCAAGACAAATCTTGTAAATACCTGACAACAACAAAATTATTTTGAAATCTTTTTTGAATACGAATTTAATTTTTGAAAATTAATTTTTTTTCATTTTTTTTTTTTCACTTGTACGTTAAAACATCATCAGTGCGTAGTCCGTTTTTAACGCGTGGTTCTGTGGCCGAACGTGTTTTAATATTTGAAAAGTGTCCAGATGTGCGTAATTCATTTTTAAATATCAAACGACCCGATCGGGCCGATGCACCTCCTAGAGCTTTACTAAAGGTGAGTTGTATTTAAATAATAATTTCAGTTTATTAAGACATCTTTTTAAATCTTTTGAATAGTTTTTTTATTTATTAAAAAAAAAAAAAACTTGTGTGTTATCTAACCATTAAATTGAATTTCTTTAAAACAATTGAAAAATTATTCACTTTTTTTCAATGATTTTTTGGTTTTTTTTTGGTTTTTTGCCTCGTGTGTATATTTTCAATACAAAATTTCAAATCGTAATCATTGTACAAAAAGAAATCCAACAACAACAACAAGTTGTTGTAATCATTAATTTCAAGAAGAAAAAAATAAAATAAAACAGCAAACAGAAGAAATAATAAAAAAAACTCAGTCATTTACTACTAAAAGTGTGAAAATAAAACATTAATTGCTAAGATTTGTTTTTGTTTTTTCAAAATTCACCACCATCAACCACCAACTACCTCCACCAACACTTCACCACACTCACTCACTTACCAGAGTGGCATTTCGAGATGCTCATCAAGCAATGGCAATTGATTGATTTATTCATTCTTCTTTTTTTTTAAGGTTATTTTAAGTGATTTTTGCCAATACACGACTCATTCATTACACACACACTGCCTACATTGTACTATTTTACTCTCACTATCATTTCCTCTCATTTCTATACAATGTTTATCGTATCTACTAATCCAAAAACAAAATTACATTTACACACATAGATATATAACGGTATTATTTATGGGCCTTCCAAAATATGGAAGAAATGTTTATTGGGTTGTAATGTTTACTTACAAGAAAACATCAACTTCCTACCACTGTCTGTAAATTAGCGGTAAATTTTTTGTTGAACATTGTTTACATTGATGCTCAAGCAACAACAATTACGATTTTTTTCAATTTTTTTAACTCCCGAAATATAAAGCGTAGGCACTTTATGGCATCTTTATTAAATCAATGCTCAGAAACTAATTGACAAGCCCTGATTAGCCGGCCTGAACAGCTAACATCAGTGTTTCGCATTTAAAACATGGCTCTCTTAGAATCAATATGAAAATTGTTACCGCCATTTTGAATTTTTTGAATCTGAATGAAGATCTATAATCAGCGACCCCAAAAACCTCTGAGTAACAATTTTCAAGTAAATCTGATTAATTTCTGACAATATCGATGGTTCTAGCACGTCAGTGTTTAGCTCTACAATTTTTCAAAAATGACCAAAAACGCCATTTTAGGGGTTTCAACCCCCTTTTTCTCGAAAACCAGAAGTGATGGAAAGTCTTTGAACCCAGATTCGCATTTTGCCTTCGGCCTGGAGCCATTTTATTTGCACAAAAAAAGTACAAATTTGTAGGGCTGTGCAATAGTTCCTGTCGACAAAGGGTGCGGCAAATGTGAAAAGCCTGTGGTGTGCCAGTAACGAACATTGATAAATAGAGTGTACAATATTCTCTTGCTCCTCGCCAGATCTGTAATCTCTTCAGAAGTAAATTTACAGGGGTAACCAAAATCTGTTCATATGCCTACAAAAATCGCAAAGAACCAAGATAATGAATACTATGACAGAGGTATCCCTACGATTCAATTTACTGTTACGCATCCTATTAATTTAGTCCATATAAGTCCAAATTACTTGCCAGATTCTTCCTCAATGCAGAATTTGCTAAGTGGGCTGAGGCTTTTGTCAAATAGACAGTCTAATAGAGGCAACAGGTATACCTATACGCACGTTCAATTGGTATTCGATAGGATTGTGTCTAGCGGTGAATTTGTAACATTTGCATTTATCGGGCATGTTCTTGTAAATCGGAACCTATATTAGACTGAAACAAAACTGGCACAAAAGTCGATCAGGGGAGGTATGGCATATGTCAAGTAGTTTAGACCTAAAGCTTGCATTCGAAAGAGATCCAATTGCCGCATAAACCACACTAAATATGACCGATGACATAGGTTTTATGGACTTTGAGTATCGCTGTGGCTTTATGGCTTATTCGCATATACCGGCAACTTAAGAAAATCCCACTAGAAAAAGTCTAACGTTGTTCAGAATGTACCATGTGACTTGAACTGTGTAACGTGTAGCGACGTTCTATTGAAATCGCATGTGTTGGTATTAAGATCATCCAATTCAGCGCAAAAAGAGTTACTAATATCGATCTGCAGCGGACCGATGGCGCCACAAGCTCAAAATCTACATTAAACAGTACCATTTTCGGTATGCATTGAACCCGATTAGTTCCCATGTGGATTATTATCGTCCCAAATTCGGCAAGTTTATTTGTTAACGTACCCATTCATCTGAAGATAATTTTTTAATGAAAGTTAGGGTCACAGAGAAACCAAATTTCATAAAACAATTTTATTATTTGCACTCGCGAAAGCTGGTATAACAACAGCACGGTATGAGGTACTGAAAACGTTGTCGTTTAGAGGTGCTATAGTATTACTATCATATGAGTTATTGTACTGTTCTCAATATACATGACATGAACAATATCATTATACTACAATCTCCCTCTCAATCTTGTTGACCGGTGTCAGTAAGGATAATTCCCTGCTTATGATTTGTGCACATACAAATATTTCCCATACCAACAGATACCAGGTTTAGGAAGTTATACAACTCCATCATACAATCCCCATAAATAGCAGTTTAGCTGACCATCAGGGTATACATTCATTGCATAATTCTTGAGTTGCATTCGCAAGATTGTCCCTTCTTCCTTACATATGCACCTCTCATGTCAGTTTACTTTCCGGTGATATTCCTGTGATATTAATTGATCCAGGAGTCGAATATACATCCATTTACGGAAGTTTCCACCATTTCGTAAATGATCGTACTGTGGTTTTGCTCGTTAGCTAATGGGCGAGTGAACTACGAATCTGCGAATGAGCCTAATAAAATGGTAGTAAATTCACAGTCTGATATTATTATTTTTTTAGTCGCCGTAGTCTAGTAGGTAGTGTGTTCGCTTATTAGACGTAAAGCCTGGGTTCGAGCCCCAGGCCAGACATCAAAAAAAAAAAATATTTCTTCGGCGACTTCCTCTCAGCAGATCTCTGGCAAAAACACTGAGAGTAAATAAACCTGCCATGAAAAAGTTTCTCAAAAATCTGTCGTTCGGAGTCGAGGTTAAACTGTAGGTAACGCACACAACATGAGTGGTGCGAGAAGCTAGGCCGTAATCCTGACTGAAGGGTTGTAATGGCCAATTATGTATGTATGTGTATATTATTTTTCCCACTCCTTGTATTATAAATTATTAACTGATCTGGCATCTTATGCTGGCATAACATCCATCCACTCCTTTTGAAAACTATTTTTCCTTCTGTATGTTTATGGGCATACATTTTTTTTTTTTTGTTTTTTTTAAAGTTTAGCAAAATCAAAAGGTGGAAAACAATTGAAAATCTATTTAAAATATGCGATATTTATACAAAAATTTCAAATTTAATAGCAAACAGAAACAAAATATGTATATATGTATGTACGTACATAGATATTTCAGTTGAAATTGTTTATTTTATAAACGAAAGAAAAATGTTTCAAATATTTTTTCCAATAATTATTTATTTAATTTGTTTTGTATTTCTTATGGATTTCTTTTTTAGTTAAATAAGCCCCCGCAAAATAGAATTTCATCAGTCTGAGTTAGAACAGACAGACAGACAGACAGAATAGAATCGTATACGAAACATAGTTTCAATTCTATACAAATTTCAATTTCTATTAAATTTCGTTGGCGTATCTTTTAGGTGAAATACTTAATCAGTCAGGGTCAAGTTAAGATATAAAATAAACAGTCATCTAATAAATTTTATCTCACTGTATACCACTTCTACCCTCTCTCAAACACTTTCTTTCTCTCTATACAATTTCAAATGGCAGATTTTATTTCATTCATCATGCACGAGTATATTTTATTTATTTATTTATTCACTACTTTTTCTGGTTTTTTTTCTGTATTTTAAAAAAAAAAATTTTTTTTTGTTTCACTCAATAAAACATTGATGAATTGTGTTTGTTTTTTTTTATTGTTTTTAATTTTTAATAAATTTTCTTCTTTATTTCTAATGACATTTGACTATACATACGTATGTATGTATGTACATACGTACAGCATCTGTCATAGGTCAGTTTTTCTTACTAGATAGACGAGATAGACAATTAACAAATTAATTTAAAAAAAAAAAAATCGAAATAAAAAAATTATTTATTATTTTAAATAATTTTCTTTTGCTTTTGCTTTTTTCTTTGCCATTCATTGTTAATCAATCAATAGCAGCAGTCTGAGTGAATAGGCCCCTGCATCTGAATAAACAACATCATTTTGAATTATTTTCAAAAGTTCTTTGCTTTGCTTTTTTGTTTTTCTGTGCAGCCAGCCATGTTTAATTTAATTAAACAAAACGAAAGAAAAATAAAAATAAAAATAATTTATTTAAACAATTTTCACTTACTTAAATCGTAAGTGAATTTTCGCAATAATCTTTTGCAAAAACAGAAACACACACACAAGAGAAGAAAATTAATTTAAATATTGAAAAAAAGCATTGTTTTAAAGAATACACCATTTCCTTTAGGCAGAAAAATGAAGCTAGAAGCTATGCTAGAGCATGGCAGAGTGGATGTTACTATTGAAAACGTAATATTTCCATTGACAAGATCAATATACGGTCTTTACCTTAATTTAGGTTGACAGCCGCCTCAAAAAATATAGGTTAAGGCCCCGTTATAATACCACCAAGTATTCGTTCAGTCATTCAACTATAACTCCTGGCTGGGATTTCTCAAGCAGCCCAATAGTTTTATAAAGATGTGAATTCTATGCAATTCACCTTTGGCTAGATTTGTCCTCTCAATAAATGCAATGTGTCAAAGAATCCTTCGTCTTAAGGCCCCCTTGTAATATAACTCTTTCAACTATAACCCCTGACTGGGATTTCTCAAAAAAAACCCGATAGTTTTATGTAAATATCGATTCTATGCAAACCTCGTTTGTCTGGACTTGTTCTCTCAATGAATTTCATGTGTTCAAGAATCCTTCGTCTCAGTTCCTTAAGTACCGGACAATGATAGAAAATATGTTCTATAATCTCCGCTTCCTGCTCTGCAGTAAGGCAGATCATTTATTTATCACTCTGTGGAGAAATTGGAATTTTCTATTGTGCTGCCTTTACGAGTGCGAACAATAACAGAGAAAATGTTCTGTGATCTCTTCTACTTCCTCGTTATTACAGTTTATGCAGGAGTCGTTGTATGGTATTCGCAGTTAGATCATTGGTTTGTTTTTTTTTGTAGAGGATGCCCATAACACGTGTAAATTTATACGAATTTTCTGTTCTACCAACCCTTTCAAGTGCGTGAGGTTTAACTCTCGAAAGAACACAGCATCGCAACGAACATCTAAGTAAGCTTAATACGGCCCTAAGGAAAGAGCGCATGACTCAATATGCTATACTTTCAGCTCTATAATCCAATACATTTTCACATTGGGCATAGTATAATGGTATATGGCAACCCTATTATTCTAGAACCTGCTACAGTAGAGAAACTACCTGCCTACCTACCTTGCATAACGAAACTGTAATAAGGCCTGGAAAAAAGAAACGAAAATCGAATAAGGTATGGTGGGGCAGATAGAACTAAAGGAGTAATGATAAATAGAGAAACAGAGGTGCATTGTATAGGGTGTTTTTTATAGAGGTATAGAACTTTAAGTTGCAATAAAACAACGATGGATTATTCTATTGACATGAATTTTATTTATCCGAAAGATAATCTTGTGGCATTACATTTTAAATATGATTTCTGACATATGACCGCCACGGTTGGCGCGGATGTATTCCAATCTGGACGTCCAATTTTCGATGACTTTTTCCAACATTTGTGGCCGTATATCGGCAATAACGTTTCAAGCGTTTGTGGCTTTACCGCATAGACCAATGACTTTACATAGCCCCACAGAAAGTAGTCTAGCGGTGTTAAATCACAAGATCTTGGAGGCCATTTCACAGGTCCAAAACGTGAAATTAGGCGGTCACCAAACGTGTCTTTCAATAAATCTATTGTGGCACGAGCTGTGTGATATGTTGCGCCGTCTTGTTGAAACCACATCTCCTGGACATCATGGTTATTCAATTCAGGAATGAAAAACTTAGTAATCATGGCTCTATACCGAGGATGGACTCATTCGGGCTCAATGCTACGCTCTACAGCGGCAATAGCTTCTTCTGTACGCACCGTAAAGCGTCTCTGGGGATGCGAGTTATCAATAAGAGTAAACGTGGTGCGAAAACGTTCCATGGTTAATCGAATTAACTGCTCTGATGGACGACTTTGTGGACGATAAAATGGACGTAGTGCGCGATACGTTTTCGGCACAGAACCATTATTTTCGAAATAAAATTGCACTATTTGCAAGCGTTGTTCAGGCGTGAGTATATTCGTGATGAATTGCCAAACCAAACTGAGAATAAATCACTTGACAGCTGTTAAATCGGTCGCCATCTTGAAAAGTAATTCCAACTTAAAGTTCTATACCTCTATAAAAAACACCCTTTATAATAAATTTATTCAAATTATTAGCCATCATTCGCAGTGACCTTTCTGCAATCATTATTGGATTTCCCGCTAAAAATTTTAAGGTCAGGAAGGAATCAGGACAATTTCGAATATTCAATTTCGTATTACGGTGAAACACTAAAAGCCTTCTGCATGGATCCAAACAAATGGATCCATCAAGTATTGTAAATAGTTTTCGACCGATCTTGAAACAATTAGCTAAGAAATCCGTACTTTAAGTGCTACCTTGTAACAAAACAAGTGTTTAGAACTAATTTCAGTAGGTGGTTGCTTTTTGGCCCAAAGGAATATAGGATTTTGCAGTTATTATTCAGCTACGGAGTTGGTTTGTTTGATTCCAAGTTACACGTACGATTTTTTACAATTTGGAAACTTACTTAATTTACCATCACAATCATTTAGTTAGGACTACAACCTAGCTTCTGTCTTCTTAAATTAATTAATTTTTCGTCGTTAGTAATGGCGTATGAGACTACTTTGTTTCGGAATGTGAAAGTCCTTCGATCTTCAACTTGTGAGTTTCTCAATTGCTTTGATTTTGGATGATTTCTGCTGTTTGCAGATATTTCTCAATTTCTGTTTCAGTGGCTCTCCAATAATTTTGAAAAGTTCCGCCCAGAGAGTCGTTGGAAATGGTGTACTTAAGTTATATACAAAATACAAGAGTATAAAATTGACATGAGAACACAGAAAAAAAATCAACAAAAAAAATTCGTTTGTTTTCGTCAGTGTTTTTGTATATTTTTTTTTTTTATAGAATAATAAATTAATTAAATAAAAAATACACAATAAAAGTTTGTTTTATATTTTTTTTCTTTTCTTTTTTTGTCTTAATTTAATTTGTGTATATTTAACAACAAAAATATATGTTTTTGATATTTTGAAATATTTTACAAAAAAAGAAATTGTTTATAATCAATATTTCTTCTTCTGTTTGTTTTTTGTTTATTCTACGATTTTTAATAAAATTCAGAAAATTTTTGTTAATAAATTTATAAAAAATATATGGAAAACCAATTAAACTTATTTATTCTTACAAGAAAAATTTAAAATTAAAAAAAACACAACATTTCCCATCAATTTTGTATGACAGTGTATCAAGCAATTAAAGAAATTTTCCATTATTCCGTTATTATTTTTTAATAATTTCATTCCAAAAAGGAGGCACAAAAATTATGAAAATCAATTTTCGATTTCAACACTTTGCCATTCGAAAACAAACGAAATGATACGAAACGTCATTAAAATGTCAATAAACTCATGTACACAGCTACACAGCTGTTCTGAATTCATTTTGATCGTTTGGAAAATTCGAAAATTTCTGTTCTGTTCAGTTCTTCTGCAATGAAAACATCTTTTATTTTTAACATTTTATCTTTTAGTTCCTTGTGGTAAAATTATAGAATAGAATACATAGCCAAGATAACATTTATGATGACATTTAAACTTATAACAGCGTAGGTGGGCCTGCTCTACTTTTTAATGTTTTTTGTTTTATATTAATTTATGTCTCATGCCTTTTATCAAACACTGTACTAGCCAGTAGACATTTTACAATTAATTTATTATCACACCAAATATATGTGTGTTTATAAAGGTCAAATGATTTTTCAATATGGCCCGTACATGACAGTAAATCAAGCTGGTTGGGAGACCAACTGTGAGGAAAGGTCATTTATTTAATTCCCATTGTTCTTATGCTTCAGCCAATTGACCTAAAATTGTATAAAATCTGGCGTTATTCAAGTTTATCCGGAAGTATTTTATAAGGTTAGGTATATAAGACAGGAAAGGAGTTGTATCTCTAACTTGCCTAACCTAAAACAATGAAGCTTGATGACGAATACATATATAAAAACTTTCGTGTTCTCAGTTATTTAAAGCAAAGGATATTGATCAGTAATATATTGAGTTGGACCTGGCAAACATACATACATAATCGGCTATTACAACCCTTCAGTCAGTATTACGGCCTAGCTTCTCACACCACTCATGTTGTGTGTCTTAATTTTTATACTTGAGTGGCGGGACCTACAGTTTAACGTCGACTCCGAACGACAGATTTTGAGAAACTTTTTCATATTTTTGCCAGAAATCTGCTGAGAGGAAATATTTAATTTTTACATATTTCGTTTTTGATTTCTCACCTGGGGCTCGAACCCGGGCTTTACGTCTAATAAGCGAACACACTACCTACTAGACTACGACGACCTGGCAAACTTCTTGCCTAAATTAAGCATAAGCATGCTAAGGCTTTAAATCTTTACTCCTCGGTACAACAGCTATTTCTTATCTGCTGATATACCATTACGCCTAGCGGGATTATTACCATTTTGTCGTCTTATTTTGTCTCGTAACCAGCGTTGCCAGGTGCCAAGTTTTCCCTTTTTTTCCAAGTTTTTTGAGATCGAATAAAGTTTTCATTAAATTTATTTTCTAACAAAAGAAGTTTTTTCATCAAATTTTAATTTCCACTTTTTTCAATACATTTAATAATAACTCGAAACTTTTACTCCAGGGCAAGATATCAAAGAAACACGAACACGGGAACTGAACGGACTCCGGTACTTTCTTTTTAAAATTTTGGTACTTTAGTAGAAAAAAAGTTTTTCTTGCTAAAAACAAGGTTTTTTCCCAGAAATAAAAAGTTTTTTAAAATAAAAAACTGGCAACGCTGCTCGTAACGTAGAATTTAGAACACTTTCGCACATGCAGCGATAATCATAAATTGTTTTGTGTTGTGTTTCTACTAATACTGTCCATCTCCAATTCTGGAGAGACTCTTTACCTTGGTTAACCATTAACGAGATTATCCTTAAAATTCACTGGAAATGAACACCAATGGCTCGAGATTAGAAGACAAAATGGATTCAGTTGTATATTTTGAGAACTTGGGCATCAAACCCTTGCATGAATTCTCGAATCACTATCCTCACAGCAATCAAATGACATCTGAGTAACAGCCTATTCCCTTAGAATATACTGAATTACCATAAAATCCTTTGAGAACTTCTGTCAACATTTAAATTTGTTCATAAATGTCACCTACTTTTCCGGGAAATGTTGCCCATTAAGAGCGTAGGCTTGAATTTGCGAATCGGAGGAGGAGGAAGAGACCGCCTGTAGTATCGCAAATAAAACTTGAGGAGCGTATGGTTGTCACAAAGCCTATTCATCTCTTTACTTGGTTTCAGTTACTACTTTTTGTTGCCCTGTAGGTTCATTAAACAAGTTTTGTCTATTGTAGCGGGTTCTAGAATAATAGAGCTACCCACCTTTGTCGCCTAGAGGCAAAGCCCTCTGTAAAAATGTATAATTTGTTATATGGGATGAATAGAAGGCAATACAAATATCATGGAATTCCAGATCAGCCATCAGAAAAGTTTCATTTAGAAAGTTCAGGGCAATACCCTAATGTTTTAACTTGTGCCGAGGCAGATGCATTCGGAATATGTAGAAGGACTTCTTACTACAGCTTTGCAATAATTCTCTAAATGTTCTGCTCATTCTTTCAAAATTCTTTAAATTCTAAATGATATTATACGAGTTACTACTGAAAATTCTAAATTTCTTTTCACTAAATTATATTCTTTTGACCACATCTTTTAAGGTTAAACTACATGCCACACCCCCACCACCGCCCTCCGAACAGAATTTAATACAAAAGGAACTCAAAAATACCAAAAGTGTTTATATACCCAGGTAAGCTGATAAACATTAATTTAAAGCATTGGAACTCAAATTGTTTTTTGACTCTCCTTCTCGCCAGATTTTATTTTCCACATGGCAAACCACAGCCGACAATTGCATTGGAGCGTACATTACGTGGTATTTTATCGGCATTTGATACATTTCCGAACAATCAAGTTACTAAAGATGAATTGCCGCGTATTTTGAAAATCTGTGGTCTACCCTTCTACTGGCGCATGCCTGTCATGGTATTCTGCCAGCAACACAATTCGGGTCTAGTGGAACGGCAAAGATTTGTGGAATTTTGGAAACAGTGAGTTCAGAGAGTATTTCTTTTCGTTGTTTTGAATTTAAATTGAAATTTCAGAATGAATGTATATTGCCATGAGGATGCGTCACGTTTTGTGTACATTTTATCGAGAGGTCAACGCCAGCGCAACTATATACTGCCCGAAGATTTGGCGCCCTTGGTACAAGACGTTGTTGATACTCATCCGGGTTTGGCTTTTCTCAAAGAGGCCACCGAATTTCATTCCAGATATGTACACACGGTTATAGCACGAATATTCTATTCGGTTAATCGCAGTTGGTCGGGCAAAATTTCCATATCCGAACTAAAGAAATCCGATTTATTAGAGGTATGAACGAGACTACAGATGTAGAGGCAAAGAGAAATCATTTTTTTTTTCGTTTTTGTTTTGTATGTGAAACAGATTATTACGTTGCTAGAGGAGGAGGATGACATCAATCAGATTATGGCCTTTTTCAGTTACGAACATTTCTATGTTATCTACTGTAAATTCTGGGAATTGGATAAGGATCATGATTTACTTATAAACCAGGATGATTTGGCCCGCCATAGTGATCATGCTTTGTCCACACGCATAGTAGAGCGTATATTTTCGGGTTGTGTTACACGTTCCGATAATAAGAAAACACCAGACGATGAACCCAAAATGTCTTACACCGACTTTGTTTGGTTCCTATTGTCCGAGGAGGATAAACGCACACCCACCGCCATAGAGTATTGGTTCCGTTGCATGGATATCGATGGTGATGGCTTGCTGTCCATGTACGAATTGGAATATTTCTATGAAGAACAACAGCAGCGCATGGAATCTATTGGTATTGAATCATTGCCATTCGAGGATTGCTTGTGTCAGGTAAAGGAACAATTGGGAATAGAGACTCTAAAAGGCCATCAGAAGGATTTCAATTGAATTGTTTTGGTTTTTTTTCAGATGCTGGATATGATCAAGCCCAAACGACGTGATGCCATAACATTGGGTGACTTAAAGAACTGTAAAATGACGCATGTTTTCTTTGATACGTTTTTCAATCTGGAGAAATATTTGGATCATGAACAGCGTGATCCATTTGCCTCACAAAGAGATGAATACGTAAGTTGGAACAACTCCTTATATACCCTTACAAGTATCGTATTTAATCTTATATCTCTTCGATTTTAGTCCACCGATTGGGATCGTTTTGCTGCCCAGGAATATGAACTTTTAATAACGGAGGAAAACTAGTGTGTTTTATCGCCAGCGTTTCTCTATATTTACCCCCCCCCCCCCCCCCCCCCCCCCCCCTTCGCCCTGCTCTATTAATATCATAATTATACAATATTTATTACAATTACAATTTTTATACCTTTTTTAAATAATTAATTATTTCTTAATTATTGTTTTCCTTTTTCTTTTAAACTTAGAAAAGAAAGGAAGTGAAAAAACAAAGAAATACAAAATTTAGTTGGAATTTTAGTTGAAATGCCTTTAAATACTTAAAATACTCGCGCATGTCTTTTAATTATTTTATTTGTTATCTTTATTTTTAAATTTATTTATTTTTTAATTTATCGATTACGTTTATTTAATTTTTTTTGTAATTTTTAATATAAAAGTAAAACACTTTCGATATACTTTTTATTAAAAAAAAAAAAAACTTCGAAAACAAAATTCCCCCCTTATTTTAGTTTAAAACGAAATTTGTTTACAATTTTTTTTAAATAACAATACAAAACTAAAAAATAAAAATTAAAAAAATAATAAATAACTTTATTAATTATAAAAATAAAAATAAACCTAAAATAATATAAACAAATAAATTATAATAATATAAATTATACAATAATAAATAAAAACAACCAAAGATTTATTTTCAAAACATTTGTTCAATTATTTCTATGGAAACAATAACAATTTTGGAAAAGCTATCCATTCTATCAAAGTCGAAGAATCCTGGCTTGGCCGCCCTTTTTGCCTGTGTGGAGAGCCTTGATGTCGGCTCTCGACACAGAGTTCAAACTCTCAAAGGAGGCCCTGCCAAGGATCCTCAACTTACCATGGGCTGGGCAGTTACAGAAGAGGTGTTCGATAGTCTCCAACTCCTCCTCATCGCAACATGCCCTGCAATAGTCCAGCTGGGATCTGTTCCAAATCCCCGTCAGCGACCTAATCTCGCAATGCCCCGTGATAAAACCGACAACCAACCTTAAGCTGGCCTTATTCAAGCCCAGCAGCCTACCTGTTCTCTTACTGTCCACAGCAGGCCATAGACCAGTGGTGTTGTGCTAAATTTTTTTTTACCGGAACGCGTTCCGGACGCCGGTTCACAGTTCGGAAAAACAAGCCAGTTAGTTCCGGTTCGGGTTCGATTCAAACCCTTGTTCATAAAAATACATATGAAAATTCGTCAAAAATTAGGAAAAAAAATCAGCAATTCTTTTTATTTTTTTTTTTTTTTCAAAACGTCAGCCAATTCTCGTTATCAGAAATCATCTTTAGTTCCGGAACGCGTCCCTGTCCAAAAAGGAAGTACCGGAACGACGTTCCGGAGCGTTCCTGCTCGACAACACCACTGCCATAGACATCTAGAAACAAAACAACCCAAGTGAGTTCGTTGGAAATAAATCCATTATATGTATGTAGTATATCCCACTAATGTTCCAGTGCTAGAACTATAAACTGTATTCATACTATCAGCAGCCTGGTTTCCATTTCGTTTTATTTCAGAAAAACTGTAGGGCTGTGTTCAGCAGGTTATATTTATCGGACGTCGTAAATTTCATTTCAGATAAAATCGGTCCAGTTTTACAAAACTTGAAGTCAAACAATCTTCTCCAAGGGTAAACAGAGATCATCTTCGCCTTCAGGTATTTTCAGGGTTCCAATCAATTGCCCTCTTGTATACATGATTCTGGGGTCGTCTCAATACTGACTCTTATCCAGAGCAAATTGTGTCATTAATTCGCCAGCAGCTCATTGTAACAAACTTCTCCAGGTTTATGTTGGTCAGCCAGAAGTTTTGTACACATCATGCTGATGAAGCCTGACAACCTAAGCGGAATTAGCTCCTTTTCCCATTTATGTTTATATGTCTGAAGTGTAATTATATCATTGGCAACCTAATTCCAAGATTCAAAAGCACATAAAAGTGTGAAGTATACATGGAAGGAGAAAAACGTGACTTCCCTTATATCGTAATATACTCTCGTGAAACGCGGATTACAAGATTGCAAAAAAAATTGTCTTGCTGATGTTAATATGCAGTCTGAGATCGACCGCTATCTGATAAATTGGGCAAACGAAAAGTTATGACCGAATAGGCAACTCACTCATTCGTTGACCATTCAATTTCCCTTTGCTTGAAGTATAACAGAATTCATTGTGATGTTGAATGACAGTCGACCGCTGTGTTTTATTGTCAGAAAATACATTATCAGACAACCAGCTAAAAACAATATTGTCAGACATCTAACAATCGTGTGTATAGTTCTGTAGCAAAACTGGCTGATGTCGAAATGTGTATCACTTACGACGTCAGGCGAAAATGATCGTAGTTGGTAACAGTTCGTTGACTTAAGCATTGACTCCGCTAGGATTCAGGGTTAAAAAGTATTTTATTGTGTGTTTCAACAGTCATCCACTGTCCTATACTATAAAAAGCCAATAATGAAGCACACAAATGTCTATCCGGGCAACATCAGACCACTTAGTCTTTGATAGTGACTCTCATGAAGGTCCGATAACATGGTTCACAGGTTTTTATGCATCCACCTTATATTCTAGTTCTGACTCCCAATTGTTGCTGCTCCTATCTATGAGAAATAAATTTGTTGCTGACGTTGGCAGAGAGCACAACATGATATACTCCTTACTGCACAAAACAAGCTATTAATGTACTCTATAACATTATACTCTTAAGCTCTCTTTATGCTCCTTAAAGCGAGAGTATTTGTTATGTACAGGAACGCAAGCTGTTTATCATGGAGTATACGTTGGAAGCTATTTGGCACTTGGAAATTGGAAGCTTTAGTTGAAATCTAGCCGAAATTAGTTGATGAAGGCAGGCTTTTCAAGATTGGCCATAAGATCAAGAGAATCTACTTATGGTACGACATAACGCATTCGGATACATTGAAAAGGTGGTAGGAATCTACTAAGAATCCTCGTAAGGCTCAAACCATTTAGACAATAGTTCAGCTAAATAAAGTTATACAGAGAATATCTATCCAAGAATAGTGACAGTAACCCATGCTACTCATCATTGCAGCCTCGGCGTAAGTTGTTAGGTATAATACCTTGTCTTCCTGCGTAAGCACTGATAAGGCAGTGACCGGTAATATTGAAGATTATTTTATGACTTCAAGATAGTAAAATAGTTTTAACTTCTTCTAATGCTACATACATGGCTTTAACACGTTAAAAGGACCAACACAGATTTGTTATCCTTTAACATTATTATTTAAATAATTCGTTTTATTCCAAAAACCAGCAAGAAAAGAAAATAAAAATTAAAAACTACAGTATAACTAACAAAATAATTATTATTGTTATATTAATTATTCTTATAAAAAAAACCTTTTTTTAAAATATCTAATAAACATTACTTTGCATTTTCTTTTTTTTTTACTATTTTTTTATTTTATTTTCGTTTTTTTTTTCATTTCTTTTTTTATTATATTTTTTTATTTTTTTTTTTTAATATAATTTTCTTAAAGTTTAAATTGTTATTTTTCTTTGTATCTAATAAAATATTACAATTTGTTTTTATTATTATTATTATTTTAATATCTAAAAAAGGAAATAAAATTAATGAATTTTTCTTATAAATTTAATTTTCTAATGGTGTTTCATAAGACGACGAGGATAAGATAAGGAAATTAACTTTCATTGTTTCGTTGCCATTACAACAAAGAGTCAAATTTTAAAAATTCTTTCTCTTAAGAAGCTGGCAACTGTGGTGTTTTCTTTTTTCTTTTTCTTTTTTTATATCGTTTTATACAATATTTCAATATTTTAAAGATTAAAAAAAATGTAAATCAACATAAAATTCTTAACAATTAAGAAAATATTCATGAGTAAATACAAATAGATTTCGAAAATTTTGCTGGGCCAGTTGTGTCCTGTATTAATCAATTAAAAGTGAATTAAAAACTTAAGAAAGGCGTTACGTATTGAAACGACAGAGAAATTAATGAACAAAACTTTTTTTCACGTTGGTTGGAGGACGAGGAGGAGGGAGAACATAGTAATTTGAGACAAAGATTGAAAAGAAGAAAAACTTATTGCGTTACACGAACTTTAGTTGTTTCACTATCCTCATCATTTTCTGTAGGATTTTCATCATTACGTATATAGACGGGCTCCGATTTGCCCTTAACACAGCTAGATGTTATATGCACAGTCTTAATATCCGAGCCGGGCACTTCAAACATGGGATCGAGCAAAAGTTGTTCCTAAAAAAACAAAAAAAAATTAAGAAACGATCGAAAAGTTGCAATAAAATACGATGAAACAATGCATAAAGAAACTCTGGGGAAATTCTAAATAATTGTCTCTTATTTCCTAGGAAGGCAAAGTCAACATTTTTTGAGAGCGTTATGTTCAATCGAACTTTTTAAAAAATGTTTTCGAAAAATTCAGAAAAAATGCTCATGCCTATAAAGCTTAGTACGTGAATGCATAGAGAATTTATGTATTAAACTAAAAATCTTCTTTAGCAATACTGAGAAACTTCGAAACTATGTTACTTACCATAATCGAACGTAAACCTCTGGCGCCCGTTTGACGTTCCATGGCCAATTTGGCAATGGCTTTGATAGCATTCTCGGTGAATGTTAAATCGACTTGATCTAAACCAATTAATGCCTTATATTGAGGAATTAAAGCGTTTTTCGGTTCGGTCAAAATTCGCACCAGCATATTAACACTAAGACTATGGAAGGGCACAATAACTGGGAAACGGCCAACAAATTCCTTTGAAATACAACAAACAGAAAAAAACACGATTTAAAATACTAATCAAACGATTGGATTGATTGCAAAATACCGGAATCATGCCAAACTCTACGAGATCACGAGCTTGTACTTTTGTCAAACATCTATCGCGTTCTTCTTGATCATTGTCCATGGGACTGGCGGCGGATTGTGCAGCACGGCGACCAGAAGCACCAGATGTAGGAGCACCAAAACCCAAATACTTTTGAAAATAAATAAAGAAAAAATAAAGAAATATTAATCGATTGAATAATCACAATTAGAAGTAATTTTCACCTTTTCATTTAATCTTCTGGCTATTAGACGGTCTAAGCCGGTATAGGCACCGGATGCTACGAACAAAATATTTGTAGTGTCTACTTGTACTGTTTCACCTCTAAGTTTACGCGGTGAATTGCGTTCGGGTACGTTTACTATGGTGCCTTCGAGCATTTTCAGCATACCCTGTTGTACACCTTCACCGCCTACATCTCTCAACTGATGAATGCCGGGAACAGCACCAATCTTATCCACCTCATCCAAGAATACAATACCTGTCTGAGCACGTTCCACACTAAATAAAAAACAAATTCCATTTGAATTGATCATTAAAACAGAAAGGAAAAATTCCTTAATTCTACTCACTTGTAATTGGCATCTTGTAGTAACTTAGAGATGACACTCTCGATATCTTCGCCCACATAACCGGCTTGTGTTAGTGTGGTACAATCACAGATAGCAAAGGGTACATCCAAACATTTAGCTATGGTTTGAGCGATTAATGTCTTACCGGAACCGGTAGGACCCAACATTATTATATTACTCTTCTCGAGTTTAATATCATAATTTTGTTTATCCAATATTTCTGAACCCGAATCATGGCCATGATGGCTACCACTTTGACTCTGTTTGGGGGGTAATTCTGTACCAGGTGAATTGGAAATGGTATGACCAATGCCGGTTATGTGTAGCAAATCATTGCGTGTACCCATTGGATCGTTCATTATATTTGATGCGGCCTGCGACATTTGCTGCTGTTGCTGCGGATTCATTTGTGGCAGATTGTGATGGATGCGTTTATAGTGATTATACACCGCCACCGATAATACCTTCTTGGCATAATCTTGACCCACAACATGTTTATCCAGATATTCCATAATTTTTTGTGGCGGTGGTGGGGGTTTGCGCTGATTTTTCGGCTCTTCCTTAATATTGCGCTTTGTGTCGACTTCCGACAGAACCACAAAGAAATGATTACATTTTGCACATTTCACAAAACGTGTGGAGCTTACAAACGTTTCTACCTGTGTACAGGGACTACCACATTTCGGACATGATAGGAAATTTTTATCATTTGGTGGTTCGCCAGAACTTCCAGATGTGGATGAGCCTGATGATGTTGCACTACTACTGCCACTGCCTCCTGAACCGACAGAAGAGCCTGAACCGGTACCAGTACCACTGCCTCCTGCTCCTGCGGCTGCATGGGAGAGTGTTATGTGGATTTTGGGAAAAATTGTCGAGTGAAGACAACGTGTTGTTAATGCAGCTAAACATCCTGCCTGACTGGAACAACAAATGCCTGCAAAGGATAATGGAAGAATTTTTATTGTTTCATATAAATTTGACAGGGTAATATTCCTCGATTGTTATTTTAAATAGTGTTCATACACTGGTCATACCATTCATTCCTTCAATAATTTTCAAATTCAATTGGACTCAATATACTCTAAGGCCTCCAACAAAATTCGTTTTGTGTACAAGATTTCTTTAATAAAAATGAAAACCTAACAAGGTCGGAGACAATGGAGCAATACGGTCTTTGAATTCTTAAACTCTTATCGATTAATCATCGAGTCTGACCATCATGAAAACGCCCTTTCGATTGCCTAGCAGCTAAGAATCTTACACAACCCTCAGCCAAAATCTTTAACGCACGGCAAATTTATTCTCAGTTTTGGCGGTTTTGTTATGTCATAGGTTTGGTGGAGAATCAACCGATATAAGCTATTCCTCTAAATACAAACTTTTGGTTCGTGCCTGTATTTTTACAATTTGGATCATCTGAAGCAAGCAATCGTTCGTCCACAAACAGCCAGCTTAGGCTGATGATACAGGAATTGTGTTTCACCTGGATAACTAAGGGTGTGAGTGCATGATGTGGAGGTTCTTAAACAGCTTTTAAGTCTGCACCGAGTAACAAGCGATTATCAAGAACTGTTTCTGCTTTTTGTCAATAAGGAAGAGGGGTTTTTCAAAAAACTTATAATGGAATGAGAAAAAACCAGATATTGAGAACAAAATGAAAGTAAAGAAGAAAAATAAGAAGAATGGAAAACAAAAAAATCTAAAGAAAGTTGTAGAAGGAGAAAAATGGAAACAGAGAGTCCTCTTACTCCTTAGCCTATGTCCGAAATGAATGGAAATGGCATTAAAGCAGCTCTGGAACAATAAAATGAATTTGAGCTCCTGAACACCACTGCAGAGATACAAGTGATACAACCATCTTGGATTCAGGGATGTAGTCATCTCTCTTAGAATGCTCCACTATGAATCATAATCGTGCAAAGATTTTCCAATCCATTACGTTTCTTTGACATCCATTTACTTTATCTGATGCAGAACACGACTTTCGTAGAAAAGAATAGCATTGTAGATCATTCGCACATGCCGTTTGTAGCCAGTTGGAGTTCCATTGATCTCAATGCCATACTGCCACGGAACCCAGCAAAATTGAATATGTACTATTAATTTTGTAAAGAAGCACCGTGAGGTATAATCGTCCTCATCCATCATAATATAAGTAAATACTTTAGCTGTGCTATATAAGGCTTTTAATTTCATTACTGTCCACATACATATGTATACATATGTATGAAGGATTATTCTAGCTGTGCTAAATGAAGCCTTTAATTTGATGCAGATAAGTGGCGTAGCTTATACAAGCAGCTGATAATAACAATTCTTTGCTGAACATCTACTGTTCGCAGCTCTGTTTTGCTCAACGGCAGTTTCGTTTTGAATATTGATTGTCATAGTTGCAAACGTAAATGAATTTCCTTTTATTTATTTTCTCAATGCAATTCAAGTCAATTTGTTTTTAATATTGCCTTAAATTGTAAATAAACAAAATAAACAATATTGGTGCTTATCAAAAAAAATAAAAATAAAAGTAAAATAACAAAATATGTATTATGTACGTCACTAATTGTTAAATAAATTATAATCGAATAAACTTGTATTTGCGATTTGTTTTTACTTTTTTTCCTAAACAGGACAAGCTTTGATCAAATCTAACTAACTAACATTGACATACATATGTTGACACACTATAACCAATCATACATAACTACATACATATGTATAATGTATTGTAACCATCCATTATTATTAAATAACGCTAAACTAATACAACAACACCAAAAAGAGTAACATTAATAGTACGATTATTATTATTGTTGGTATTGCTGGTGTTATATAGTTGTTATTTGATATACGGCATTCGCTAATACAATCGTAACACAAAAATAGGAAGTTAAATACAAAAACAAAACAAAATATCTTTCTTTTATATGCGATTAATCTGCACGTAGCCAACCAGATAGCATTTATGAAATCCATAACCCATACAGACAGACTAGTTTACCTACACGTACATACATATATGCATATAAAGATTTTAAAACCAAACGTGAATTTAATTTTTGTTTCTTTTTTTTTCAAATATTATTTAATATGTTAAAAAAAAAGTGGTACAATAACCTTAACATTTCCAAAAAAAAAAAAAAAAAAAAAAACTTCGTTTTATATTTCGAAGAAATAAGAAAACATGTTTGAAATAATTATTAATTATTCTAGTCTGAGTCTCGAGTATCATGTGCAGTCAAAATTGTTATACTGGTTTGATTGTCATTTTTTTCTTTCTTGTTTACTTGTTATGGAAAAACGAGTGTTTACTTTTTGTTTTTACGACTTGCGGGATTTTATTTTAATCTTTAATGCTACTCAAAGTCCGTTAGATCAAGATAAAATGTTATCTTAGTATCTATAAAGCTGTGTTTTTAAACTGTCGATTCTATGGAGGCAGTTTTCGAACACTTATTCGCACATTTCGGGTTGTTTTAAAATACACCAATGTATGGGGATTATTATCCACGTACACACGGACTTTAATATAGTTTCACCAAAAAAGGGTCCAACGGCATCAAGTCGTAAAATCTTTGTGGCTAATTAATATCGCCAAAATGTAAAATTATTCTTTCTGAAGACTTCTTATGAAAAAAGGCTAAATCTGTTGTGTCGTGTACTTCGCGACTTAGTCTTGTTGAAACCATAAAACGATTATTATGCCGCTAAAAATCTTTGGACTGATGGCAACGATCCATAAAAATACGCCCCAAAGACTACTTTAGAACATAATCCTTAAATGGACAGTGACTTTTTCACACTCTTATCTAGGTCCTTTGAATCGCATATGGGCCAAATGAGAGTTTCAAATGAGTGCTTCACAGCTAAAGAAAAATTAGAATTGAAAGCCTACTGCAAAAACATCTAATCAGTATAAGTACAGCATTAATTGTTCCATGAGTTGTACTTCACATAAATTACGCCATAATGAGCCACAGTATTGGATCAAATGCTGACAATGACATCTTGTTTTGGATTATTCGTCATACGTTCTCTAACTGAAGAAATATTTGCATCAAAATGTACGCTACGATGATGCACAGGCCGGATAACATCTTTAACATTTTTAGTATCTTCAAAATTTCTTTATAATCTTACCGATTTCATGCACTGTAGATCGGTTATGACGACTACAATCACTCTGTAATGCTGAAAAAGTTTAAATCGCCACTTTATATTCCATTTTAACTAATTTTAGACGTTCTTCGGTTGCTAAACGATCGATTTTCGCACATTCATGGTTCATCTTTCCTGAGATAAATGACACTCCAGATGAAAGATTTGAAACCACTAAATGCTTAACCCGATATGGGCTTCGTTTAGAATTCAGGAGCAAAATGTTGAAAAGAAATATCTGCATTAGCTTGTTTTATTCTTCTTAATCTTAAACAAACAGTTTGGAATAGTATTTGTATTAACGAGAATGTTATATCCTGTTTCCAATGCCGTTTGCTTTGCAACACTTTGTGAAGTGAAGGTTAATTGCCAGTGTCGATACCAGTGGGAGGACCCGTAAATATAAAAAAACCATGCTATTTAATTTATTTACAATCCTAACGCTACTAGTCAACTTGACGACAGTTGTTATTATAAGTTCTTACAGATTTCTTACTTGCGGCTATTTGGAGTAAATAAACCACTTAATGAATCACAAACAAGTCAGTGAACACAGCGTCTAATTAATTCAATAAAAGAGCACCAAAGACACACAATCGCAGGCACAATAATAAATAAAATGAAAGACTGTGATTGAACACTTACATATTTGAGTGATAAAAATGACCTTGATTGTGTTGAAATGTTTAATTGTAGCATTGGAGGAAGGTGGGGAGCAATTGTTGGCTATAAAAACGCATATCAATCAGCTGATCGGCTTATAAAGCGTTAATTAGAGCTGCAAAACCATCGATAGTACTATCAATAGTATCGATAGTTTTATTTTTAATGGACTATCGATGGTTTTTTTTTCGATAGCGATAGTATCGAAATTTAAGCGGCGTATGAAACGTGACATCGGAAATTGTATTCATTTTTAAAGTTAAGGTTGAAAAGAAATAGAAAGAAGTTCAAAAAATTTTTATTAAGGACTTCAACTATTAGAAAATAATTTAAACTAATAGAATAGCTGTAAAATGAACCTTTATACAGTAGTTTTGACTTACCTGCATTTCACTTAAGTGCATTTTGAATTTAAGTGCACAAAATTTGTATTTCGTATATTTATTTTACCAAACCCATATAAATTTCTTAATTTAAGTGCATTCTTCATACCTGCACATTTAAGATACGTGCATAATTTAAATTTTTTTTTTTAAATTTTAAATGCACTTACCAGCATTAATGGACAGGTAAGTGCATTAACGTTAACTGCCTTTTTGACTTACCTGCACAAAATATCGTGCAAAAGTTGGTTGTGCAGGTAAGTCAAAATTACTGTATACAATCGAAATAGAAAATTTCGGTATGGAAAAAGTTGGAAGTTTAGCACTCTTCTAAAAATTCGATACTATCGATAGTTTTATACCGGACTATCGAATGGGCCGACTATCGATAGTTTTGCAGCTCTAGCGCAAAGCGAATTCATAACAAGTGACCCCGAGAAAACAGCTGACTAGTCTTGGGCTGTCAAAATTTGTGTGTGTTTGTTGTGCGTTTGTGTGGTGTTGTTAATTTTTTTTTTCTTTTCCATTTTTGTTCTTCCTATTTTGACATCCGAATGGAGGTTTAACAAAAACAAAATGCCTGTTGTTTTTGCATTGTTGTACTTGTTGTAGACTTGCGGTTACCTTATATGAATTTGCCGTGCTCTAGCGTTAATGGAATGCAATTTCAATAGATTTTTAGAAGCGCGTACGTGATTTTGCATCACATAGAAAAATGGGAAAAACCTTAGTCAAGGTTTTCCAATGAAAAAAGACAACCAACATCAAATTTAATAGGAAAAACGAAAACAAAGAACAACGCCATAAGTGCACAATGTATGTATTTTCGTTGCAATTTAAACAATTGCGATCTTTTTTTTAAAATTATTTTTAACGGTTGTACAAATTTTTTCCTCTTTCTTTTCATTTTCTTTTGTTTTCCTCAAAGTTTATTCCCCCCAGATGATGATAATGTTGATGGTGGCGACACTGATGATGAAAAAACAGCACACCAATATTGTGTGTGTGCTCGGTCGGTCTATTATGAAATTCTGTTTTGCCCGTCTTTAACATCAACCATCTTCTCCTCTTGCTATCATTAACAAAGAGTAGAAAAAAAATTTCGACTTACCTTTTAACCAGTAATAATGGAAGCCAGCCTTAGGTAACTGGGAGAATAACACAATGTGGCGTACAACACTCATAATGTGACCGGAGCAGTCAGCAGCTTTGTTATCGTTTTAAGTTCTCGTTTTTCCTCTTCTAATTTTTATATAAAATTTTCTTAACAACTATTTTTCATACACAGGAATTTTTTTATTTTTAATTTTAATCACACAAAAATATCAAAATGATTATTTTTTTGTTTTCCACGTCAAATTGTTTTCGATTTGTAAGTGTTTCTCTTTGATTTCTGGTCTTTTTTTTCGAAAAGGAATATTAAATTGTATACTTATTTTTTATTTAAATACGCAATTTTTTTATAAGCACTTTTTTGTCAAAATAATATATAAAAAAAAAATAATTCACTCTTTTTTTCTTGCTTTTTCTAGTGCTTTATTTTATTTTGTGTAATTTGCTGCTGTGAATTTTTCGTTTCATTCTCTTTTTGTCTGGCCGATCTTCTTCTTTTTACTACGATAACAAAAGAAAAACAGCTAGCAAAGAAATGTCATGCAAGCGGATGGTATGTTCAGTGACGGTCAATAAACGTCTACCACTGCGAACAGTGGTTTGAGTTAACTCAAGATTAAAATGGATTTTATTTTCAATTATGATTACTTGTAATATTGTAATATAAAAAAACTAAAAATAATAATAAAGCAAATTATGTAAAAAACAATATCCATAGATCAGTTAGTTGTATTTTACATAATGAAAATATTCTCTTACCAAAATCATAGGTTTCTGCTTTTTTATCGTTAAAGCCGAAAATCCGTTTCATGCGACCTTGCGTTACATGCGATTCTTGCATTCTATGCGGTTTTTATTGCAAGTTACATACAATGCGTTATATGCGATTGGTTTTTTGTTTTGATCAGCTGTTGTGGTAAACAATAAAAAGCAAACAAGAACATTTTTGGGAAAAATAGAAAATCAAATTGTAATATTAAAAGAATTTATGCCATTAATTTCAAATTTAAAAGTATACATATGTGATATTTTGTGCTGTTAAGGCCTATGAAAATCCTGAAAAGAACACAAGACGAGTGTTTTCGGTTAATTAACCTCCATTTTTCTTGTTTACAAATAAATAAATTCAAAATGGATGACACTCAGTACATTAAAACAATCGACAACTAGTAACATACTTACATATTTTGTTCGTGATAGAAATGTGTTAAAAAATGTATTTTCCTCTTAAATGCGTAATAAACTTTATTATGAAATATGTTTTTATTAATATTTTTATAATGCAAAAAGAAATATGGGAAAATAGTAATGCACTATTTAAACATATTTATCGAAACCATTCACAATAGTATATAATTTGGCATGCCAAGTTTAAAAAACTGCTAACTTTTTCCAGCAGTGCATGAGTCGCATAGAAAAGTAGAAAGTAAACCTACTTGATGCGTTCTACGCGTCTATGCATTCTATGCGTTTTCTTCTGTTTCTTGTCACGAGCAACTACACCGCAAAGTTAACATGTAACGAAATGGAATTTGACAGCTCATACGCCAGTCGTGAAAGGAACAGCAAATATTACCAAAAAGTATTTCAGTCCCTCTCTGATTGCAACTCTTTTTTGTTTATTTATGTTTTTTTAGTTTTCGGGGTGGGTTTTTTATATTGGCAAGAGTTAATAAAAAATTTAATTTATGTCTAAAACTATTAATAAATAATAAAAACAACAAATAACAATAACCTTTTCAAGAAATTAAAAAATATTGGCATCCTTCAGCAAGAAAAATTTTTTATGGGTAGTACGTCTTATTTTGATCTTGTAATATTTAGCTTCTTAATTACCTCTTGCACAAGAAACTATATTCATTATGACCGAAAATCACCCACATTTCGATTAATATTTAAATATTTAAGAATCTTTAAAATTTTCATTGAAGAAATTAAAAAATATTCCAAATTTTCCCTTTTTTAACACAAAATAAATGTTTGTTTACATTTAATTTCTCTACTTTATCCGCCAGTTTTCTCTCTGTATATCTGTTGCTTCTAACACATTTGCTTTGGAATACATTATAATATTTTTTTTTCTCCCTCTAATAGGCAGGTTAAGCTACTGCTTTGAGCGCTTTTTAAACGCCAAAGGTTTCGATTCTGTGCGCATGGTATGGACTTTCGGCTTAAGTCCATAGATGTAACAGATTGAAGAATTAGTCCAGCAAATTATCAGCCATCTTGTCTCCCGATATAACAATATTCCCAATGGAGGCATATCAGATCTCGTCCAAGGTCTCTTATGGAGTCCTAACAGACACGTGACTTACACCAGGGCTACCCATTCGCGTTCAGAACAGCCTGACTTAACGAAAATCAAGTAAGAACCCGGGCCAGCTACTGCGTCATAGTCTTAAAAACTTTACAGATCTCTGCCTAAAAGATGTTTTAATTGTTCACTTTGGGATCCTTAAAAAATATATAAGTACCGCAGTCCCCACCTAATTTCGACACATCCGTGAAGGTTGACGCACCAGTCCGCGCTGGGTAAACCTTGGTCCCTTAACCACTATACTTTTCATGAGCTAATCAAGTACTATCACCAAAAAAGTTAAAAAAATTAATTTGTCTGTAAAATCTTACTCTTTTGAAGGAGTTGTATTCTTAAATACCTTTTCCCTGTGAGGAAAATAATCGTATAATAGATACTTATAGACATTTCTCTTACTATTCAATAAAACACTCTTCAATATTTGTTTTCTTATAAAAATCTATATTTTGATTAAAATCCTGGTATAACTCTACCCTTTTTCGCAGCTTTTTTGAGTTTCGTCGTCTGTTTGTCCTTAATACGCTTATTGATGTTTTCATTGCGTTTCTTTTGACGCGAAGCAATATCCTGTTCCACTTTCTTCTTACGATCGACCCATTGTTTCTTTGACTTCTTCTTTTCCACCTTGCGTTTCTTAATAGCCTTATACAATAGTTTAGGATCATCTTTAACTTTTTTACCATCCACCTTATCGAATGCCTTCTTCCAGGCCAGATCATTTTTCATTTCTAAAGCTTTTTCTGTTTCACCCATCTCTTTGAGTTCATTGATCTTCTTGTCTGTCTCCTTGATTTTCTTTAGTATTTCGCGGGGATTTTGATGGGAATTCTTCTTCTTGTGCGCAAAATCAAATTTTGAAAACACAATTTTGCCCTCTTCATTGAAAACAGGTTTCGCCATAACGGGTTTAATGTCTTTCTTTGATTCTTTTCCATCGTCCTCATCGGTTTTAAAGTGCTTCGATTGTTCGTTTTTCATGGATTTAGCGGCCGTTATAAGTACTTTTTTGAATTCTTTATTCTTCTTTAGTTTTTTGGCTTCTTTCTTTTTGCGCGCTTTTTCCGAAATTGGACCTTTTTTAGTTTTCATTTTATTTTTAATCGTATTCAAACGATCTTGCAGTTCATCGATGGAGGAGGCATTTTGTTTGGAATTCATTGCTTTAGCTACAGTTTTACTGCTGGTCAGTAAATAGGCATCGCAATCAGCATCTGAAAGGTAAATATTTGTCGATATTATATTTATCTTTTTAAAATAAGTGAACTTGTAAACATATTTGTATTTCGAGAAATACTCGACTTCTTACGAATTAAGAGATGTACCGATAAATATAAATACTTTTGTTTGCCACTGTATACACATTTTCTTTGTATTTTGAGAAAGACGTCTTAATCGAAAAAAACTGCTACGTTAACAACACTACTCGACTTCATATAAAAAATTCCACAATTATTAAATAAAATTACGAGTAAATTATTAATATGTAGATATCTTTTTAGTTTCAATATAATTTAATATAAATTCAACTTTAAGGAGACCTTTTTTCCAAAAAAAAACTTCCTTTACTACATTGCTGAGCCAACCAACCATTTAGCAGTACTTACCTTCTATAGAATCTGGCACATTAAATGTTAACAATAAATCCATAATTTTTTCATTCTCTGTACGCAAAAGCGTTTGCAAATGTTTTTTATCTATTTGTATGGTCATTTTAGTGCTTAAATTAATTATTTTTTAATTTAAATTAATTTCACTTTTAGTTTTACAATTAAACGATACAACACGTGTGTATGAGCCAAATGAAATCAAAACAAAACACAGAAAAACATTTGCCAAATGACATTTATTTGACATATTGCCATATGTTTTATGTGGCATACGTTCAGTGAATGCGCCAATTTATAAAAAGTTATGGTCTTTCGCTTGCAATGAACGTACTGGAAAAAAGTGCGAATATTTTTTTATTTGTATTGTGACAACTGTCAACGCCTTTGCATTTTTATACGTTCTTCTTGTATTATCAAAGAATGACTAATTTTCGTGAGTGTGTTTTTGTTTAGCAATAAAATAAGAAAATAAATAATAATATATTAAAATTAATTTTATTATAATTTATTCCCAATATTAAATTATTATATTTGCAAAAAAAAAAAAAGAAGTGTGCATAAACAAAAAGTGATAGAGTGCGAAAATATTATATAAAAATAAGAAAGTGCTTGTGTTTGTAAGTGTTAAGGATTCAATATGAAGAAACAATTTACCAAAATTAAAATAGCAGCTGAAAATCTTTCAAGGTAATATTGTTTCCAATAGAGTTTTGTGTCTGTGGTTGTGCTTTTTTGTTTGAATAATTTCGGTGGCTTATCTTTTAAGTGTCGCTTATGACGGCTTGTCTTCATCTCATTCCAATTACATACACTCATGCAAATGTATTACAACGAGACACATAACAGAAGCGACAGCAATAACAACATCCAATACAACAATAAGACAAGCAACAAATATAACAGTGTTGCGGAATGTGTCTCTGGCGTAATGCAAATTCATAATTTTTTTTTCTTTTCCATTTTTCCATTTCGATATTTTATTTTTGCATTTCCAAACTAAAAATCCATGCATAACAACAATAACATTAATAATGACAACAATAGGGACACAAAGAAATACATAAGCATGGAATTATTTATAATTTCTTGTGTTTGTGCTCTTTTATGTTAATGCTATATGTAGTTGTTGTTGTCGTTATTGATGCTTTCGCCAAGGGTGTAACCACCACACTTATAACTGCAGTGAGCTGTCTCGTTTAACTTTGCCCCTCACCTTTTGTCTTCTCTTGCAGATCGACAAAACCCGATCGCAAGGATTTTGAGTTGGAGACAATAGAGAAGCAAGTGGAAAAGTATCGTGATGTTTTGGATAAGATGGTGCGTAAACTGCCTACTGTGGCTAATAGTAGCAGCAGTAGCAGTGCCAGTGGTTCGGCCGATTTACAGGAACGCGATAAACGCATAAAGAAGCAGACCCACTATAAAATAGGCCAAGCCCTGGAAGAATCATCGAAAGAGTTATCAAAAGATATGCCTCTACATCATGTTTTAGTCAATTGTGGTAAGTTGATCCAATCCAATACATATGTAAGGGCAATTCTGCTTTTGTATGGCAATTTCTTATGACTATGTAGGTATGTGTATGTTTGGGTTCATATGTGTGTGTATGGAAATAATAAAAGAACACAAATAGACCATTTGCTTGTTTGTTGTCATATTGGTTTTTAATCAAAATTTGATGATAAGAAACCTTGCCAATATCCGTTGTGTTTACGGTATCATTTAAGAAATATTTTTTATTATTATTTCCCCCACTCTATTAACTGGCAATGTCAGACATAATAGTTTTTTTGTTTTAATTTAAACGGGAATTGCATTCCATTCTATTCCAATAGACTATATATGTACATATGCATATATAAAGGCTATAAATTATTTCCAATAAGAATAAATAGGACCATAGAATTAAAGTTACGGAATATATTGAATTTTAACACGCTTTTATTTATTCTCAAGACTTTAGTGTGAAATTTCTAAACTTCACTTTTTCAAATCCAATGTGCTATGATCTCGAAATTTATTGTCTTTTTATAGTCTCGTCCAGGCATTTGAACTGTATATTCTGTTCATTTATATACATCAATTACGAGGTTGGGTTAATAAGTTCTTTTTATTGGACAGAGGTTTTTATACCAAAAATTATTTATCCAAAGATTTCTAATTGTTTTTGAAATAAATGTTTAAAATAAGATTTTGATTTCATCGGCTCTAATCACACGAGAACAATTGTGCTGGCGTAAAATGATAGTTTATAGGCAAGAGAGGTGAACAGAATAGTTTTTCGGTGGCGTAAAGTTTCAATCCGTTACAACCCCGCATTACCAGCACAAAACTAATACACGCACTATACACTAATACATACAAAGCTGTGCATACGTATACATTTCATGCCAAACTAATATCAATGCCGTGTGATTTGAAAAGAACAAAAATTATGCGACTGAAAATTGTTCTCGTGTGATTAGAGGCATCAAATCTAACAGTAAAATTTTGTTGATTGACAATCTGACTTAATCATCTTCGTACATCTTCGTACTATATCATCTTCGTACATACTCAACGCAACATTTACCCAATTACCCTAGGATTCGCAGATTTAAATCCTGTTTATGAGGTCTGAAACATGATAGGTGGATGCAAACAATGGCCAAATAAGGATTGACGGTCTGTAAGGCCGAAACTATGGGCTGCATACAGCCAAATTTTGTAATTTTAATCAACAATTTAACCGTCTGACGGAAACAATCGGCTGCTAGAGGTTAGATTTTCAGTCGCCTAGCATGCGTTTTCCCTTTTATCGAAGGACAACTATAAAACATGACATAGTTTCTTTTTATTAGTGTCCCTATTTTGTGTTCCACATCAAGCAATCACAAAATCGAATTATTATTGTTGTAACTATGTATTGAATGATGAATTTCTTTTCATTATTAAATAGCATTTTTATCACAGGGCACTACGAGATTAGGCCGCAGCCGGACTATTGCAGGGCATGTTGCAATGAGGAGGAGTTGGAGACTTTCAAACACCTCCTCTGTAACTGCCCAGCTTTTGGTAGATTGAGGTTGAAGATCTTTGGCAGGGCCTTCTTTGAGAGTTTGAATTCTGTGTCGAGAGCCGACATCAATGCTCTCCACAGATTCATCAGTGTCTTGGGCTGGTTGAGAGGTGTTAGGGCTTCATCAGTGTAGTCGCGCTTTCCCTTTTTGTTGTGTCTGGTCTGTGTAATTCCTTCGCTTCCCATTCTCCCCTTTCCTACATCCTCTCCTTTTTATCCTATTCCCTCTTTAAGGACGTTGTACAACTGGTCTATTCGACCTCCGGGTACTGTACTTGTCTTAATTGAAAAGGACACGTCCTCTAACCTAACCTAAATAGCTTTTCAAGAGATATTTTAAATGTTAATGATTGTCAGGTGCTATCTATAATACAAGTTTATTTTAGCAACCGGCAAGACTACATACTGCAGTTTGACTGTCATCAGTAAAAATGACTCGTTGCTTACATACCTTCTACTCATATTTTGGCAGTTTTTATGACTTTTGCGAAAATTATTCAAACGTTTAAACTTGAGGATAACAAATGCGATGTGCATGTTACAAATTAAGTCACTGAAATTTCCATCGTTTTATTACACACTGACCTTCCTTTAATATTTCAACCGCACCTTATTCCCACACTAAACTATACATAGCTAGGGCAGGGCATTAAAAATTCATCTTAATACGCCTGCAAAAGGGTGAACTAATAATCATTTGATAAGAAGAGCTCACTGATTTAATTAATTTCTTATAAATTAATATGGAAAACTTAAAAGACTTGAATTTGAGTGAGTGTGTGTGTGTGTAACATAGTAGAAGAGAAGGTTTTCTATTATCTTTCAAGTGTTTTAAATTTTCTTTTCACTTTTTCATTAAAAATATTGAAAGAAGCCAACAACAACAATAACTGTGCGTGTTAATATGAAATTTATTTTCATTTCTTTTTGATTTTATTTCATGTGTTTTCATTGGAGAATCTTGGAAAGTGTTTTTTTTGTTTGTATTATTAGTTGGTCACTTTGGCATTGTGTTGCATTGTGTCATGCTATCAACACTTTTTATTTTTTTTTACTACACAACTCATCCCCATTTATTGCAATAATAGTTTGTATGAATGTTTGTTTGTTGTTTTCTTTTTTTTCTGTTGTGGTTGTTGTTGTTGTATATTTATTTCAATTTTATTTTTATGTATGATGCGTTTGTTTATTTGCCTGCCTTGGCTGGTGGTTGTGTTATTGTTGTAATTTTTCAAGTCGATTCACCTCACCTTAGTACAATGTTTAAGCGTGACCTTGTTTTGTAAACATAAGGCAATATAAGCAACGGCTAGTTAGCTGACTAACTGGCTGCCTTAGCTGGCTGTAAGCAAAACAAACAAAAACAAACAAACGTAAACTAATAAAAAAAACACCAAAAGCACTTGCAAACATATGTATGTAATGGGGTGTTGGTGGTGGCGTTTATTTGTGGGCCATTTATTACACACAAAATATGTACATATTTTCGTGATTTGTTGTTTGAACCAAAAACAGAAAAAGAAAAAGGGTTTCAGTGTTTATTACAATTCAATGTTTATGACTACTGTTGGCATTTTTACAAATTAATTTGGCAGAAGAGTAGCAGTAAGTAGTGGTGGTGTAATACTAACCCTTTTAAATAGTTCCCATGGAAAACTGTCTGCTGCTTTAACAGAAAATGTAAAAAAGTTATAAAATTTTATAACAAAAGAAAGTTACTGGAGGTGGGAAGGTCAGGTATGGTTTAAAGGTTGCTTGTTTAGGTGTTTAATAAATATTTATTTTTAAAAATGTTTTTATTTGACTGAATTTTTATTAAAGAAAAGATAATCTTTTACCCCAACCAATAGCTCGCGCGCTTGCCTTTGTTATTAGTAATCTTATCTTTTTAAATTGATTAAATTAAACTCAAAAGCAAACAATGCGAATAATATTCACCTCATTTGAAAATGTTTAAAGTACACTGAGAATGTTTGTAATGCGTTAGAAGAGTCAGCCTTTATTCTTATAAGTAAAAGCTTTAAATTAAATAAAAGTATGATGAATAAATTCACATTTTTTTCCATTATTGTTGTTATAACTGCACAGTCTGTCTACTGTGATTATATCTCTGCCAATATGTGTTCAGATCTTCAGGACTTTGAGAATGCCACACCTTTCTGATATTAGTTGATCTAGAGTGGAACTTGTTTCCCAGGGTACTTACTTACTTAATTGGCCATTACTCGTTAACGGATTTCAACTTGCCGCAACACATCCTTCCAGGCGCCTCTGCTTCTTGCGCGCCTACGCTAGTTGGTCACACCAATCGACGACACGGCTTCCTCGATTTGGTCCTTCCAACGCAGACAAGGTCGTCCTCTCCGCCGACTTCCGCAGATCTCCGCATCAAATACCCGTCTCGTCGGACTTCTGGTCTCTTATTTACTTCAGATTGGCTAAGTATGGACAGTATAGCTTCGAATGAAGAGTTAAATAGCAGGTGAACTACTAATTTTAGAAAATTCCTATCCTTTTCTATCATACATACATACATAATTGGCCATTACAACCCTTCAGTCAGGATTACGGCCTAGCTTCTCAACACCACTCATGTTGTGTGCTTTAATTTTATACATGAGTGGCGGGACCTACAGTTTAAAGTCGACTCCGAACGACAGATTTTTTGAGAAGGTTTTTCATGGCAATTTTTACTCTCAGAGTTTTTGCCAGAAATCTGCTGAGAGGAAGTCGCTGAAGAAATACTTTTTGTATTTTGTTTTTGATGTCTGGCCTGGGATTCGAACTCGGGCCTTTCGTCTAATAAGCCACACACTACCTACTAGACCACGGCGACTTCCCTTTTCCATCATACATCACACAATAAAACCTTTTCCACGTATTCCTATGGTTGGGAAATACAATTTTTCGATTATGGAAACTGTTTTGATATGATAAATGACTAATTCGTAAAGCATTTTCTGTGTTTATGTCGTGCTCTATGGACCACTAGACTAGAACACCTCGATACAAATAGATTTCAAGTATGTTAATGCCTCGGAAATGTGTTACTGCCGAGTCTTGATTGCTCAGGACAACTGGTTGGTGCTGAATGTGCTCGAGACTGGATTAAAGAGCTAGAATTGGTCATTGGTCGACTTGTAAGCAACCATGCAACCGAGCCTAACCTATTTCTGTATGAACACGGTCATTCTTTTGAATTTGTTTTGAATTGTTGTTACCATTAAAATTAGTTTTAATATCGGATTTGTAAATAGGCCTTTAGGTTTTTTTTATTTTATAAATCTCAACTGGCATTATTTCAGTTTCTTTTCTTTTTTTTCAAATTCTTTTTGATGTTTGTTGATAAGCAATAATACTAGTATTGCGCATATTTTTTCCGCATTAGATAATAATCTTCTTTGCCATTGTGGTTTCTATTAACGTTCAATTTATTTTAATCCTCTTTTCGAAATGAAAGAAAAAAACGAAATAAATTCTACAATAGTCACTAGACTTGTACTTGTACTTGTACATATAGGCTAAATAATTAGCAGCGTAAATACTCTATTCACACAATTCAAATGAGAGAATTCACACATAATGCAGATGAGTTACAAACTAAAATTTCAAATTAAAACACCCTCTGACGTTGAAAACGACTGATAGAGAGACACAATATGTTCAACCGAATGCTCTTGTCTGTCCATTTTCTAAATTAATGTGTCTTGTTAAGCTTTAAATGGACATGGAAAGACATTTTAAGTTGAATTTAATATGATTGTATGATAAACTTGACCAGCGTACATACTTACATACAAACATACTAAATTTATATTTATTGCAGAAATAAATTTAAAATAAAAGTCATCAACCCTGTTTGTTTGTTGTTAACTAACTATCAAAACTACACAATTATTATGATTATGATTATTTTATACTTTTATTAAAAGAAAACTTTCAAAGATTAATAAAAAAAAAACAAACAAAAAGAGAAGAGTGAGAGAGACGAGCACTGGAGGTAATGGATATGTGTTTCTTTATTTATTTTAATATTTCCTGTTATTACACTTAAAATACATACTTTGTACATTATAATGCCTGATGAATTTAAATTCATACTACATAATCAAGCTCCTTTAGAGCTACGCTTAAATGTTTGATTTCTTGTCATTTGTTTTTATATTTTCCTTTTGCTTCATTTTCTTCTTTTCATTGGAACTTTAACAGGCGAACTTGAAAAATCACTGGCTGAATGCATTGTTGACAGTGAATTGGAAACGGAATGTGAAGTGGTGCGGCGTCTTAAATTAATTTTAGACAATGAAATACAAGAGATCTCAACATTAAAACGCAACGTATCCCGTACTTTGCAAGAATATGCTTCATTAAAACGAAGTTATGAGGTAAGTTCAGTTTCATTCATTTATTTTCTCCTCTTTTTTTTTTTGGTTTTACACTCACAATTCATTTCATATCAAATCATTTATTAACTTGTTTTAATTATTTATGACACATATTTCTTTTGTAGAGTGGGTTTCCTTATCTTTTTCCTTATGTTTTAAATTATCTAATGTAGTATATGTATAATAAAATATAAATAAATAAATTTCTATTTAAAATGGGCCTTTACCATATATGTATAGTATATTCATATGCGTAAGCGTACGTATGTTTGTTTATAGTTTTAGTTTTCTCTCTCTATTGATATAATTGCTTGACAGATTAAATATTTTGATTTCTTTTTTTTTAATTTAATTTCATTCTTTTCTGATTTGTTTATACTTTGATAAAATATTTTTGCAATTATAATACTCCTGCTCATAAGTATAACGCGGGTGAAATCTAAACAGCACAAACTTATCAATATTTTTTGTGTAAAAACATCAAAAAACTTACTGGTCGATTTAGCTACCTTTGGGGCCTGCTCACACGCTGCGCGGATGAGAGCTATTTTAGGCGAAGAGTGATTTTTAGGATATTAACAGTATTAGTAAAGTTATTGGATGTTATAGTGCCGTTGATCATAAAGCAATAAAGCTGAGAAGTTTTTTATTTAAAAGAATTTGATTTTAAGTTGCCGAGACTTATGCGAAAATCATGTTGTTGCTGCAAATTGTATACACGCGAGGTATTAAAGCATTGTTTAAAATCGTTCGTTAATTTCTCTCTATTGTACAGTGAAAACAATTATAACTATTCATAGCAATTTTTCCCCAATACTATTTTTGGAAGTACATATATAGTTTCTCAAAACATCTCGACTCGAAACTTTAATGTCATAGTTCTTGGCGTATAGTTCGTCTCCAGATTCCACTTTGGCCACGTTAATGTTCTGCTCTCAGCTTTCTCAGTATTCAGTACTTGGATAAAATTATTTCCAAAGACCTAAGTATTCATACATACATACATACATACATAGTTGGCCATTATAACCCTTCAGTCAGGATTATGGCTTCTCACACCACTCATGTTGTGTGCCTTAGTTTTTATACTTGAGTGGTGGGACCTACAGTTTTAACGTCGACTCCGAACGACAGATTTTTGAGAAACTTTTTCATGGCAGGTTTATTTACTCTCAGAGATTTGCCAGAAATCTGCTGAGAGGAAGTCGCCGAAGAAATATTTTATTTTTTTTATATTTCGTTTTGATGCTTGGCCTGGGGGCCTCGAATCCGGGCTTTACGTCTAATAAGCGAACACACTACCTACTAGACTACGGCGACTACAAGTATTAATTTCCTTTCCTTATGAGATCTTAAAGTTTTGTCTACCAAATAATTTTACTTTAATGGAAAGTATTGCGATGCCATTTCCAAATAAAATTGTGAAACTTTTCTTTTCATTTTTCAAATTCTAATTAGAGCGGTTATGCAATAAGATGAAATCTATAATTTCATTTGTTTTTTTTTTGTATACATACTTTTTTTTGCGAATTTTTAAACACCGCATTTCACACCTTTTAAATGTGAAGCGTATTCGGGCATTTGTTAATGAATTTTTTGCTTGAAATTATCATATTTTCTCTACATTTGAAAACAAAACATCATTATAAATTGCAATAGTACTACCATACAGTATTATTTATTGTTTTCTTTGCGTTTTGTTTTGTTTCTATTTTCTTTTCTTTTTTATTTTTATTTTTATTTTTATTTTTTTTTTTAGTTTTGTATTGTACGAGTTAATTATAATATTTTAAACAACCAATGTGTCATAACATCCATCCATTCATCCACTATGACCATAACCAGTATTTCATTTTATTTCTTATTTTTTATTTTTATTTTTATAAATATTGTACATAATGACATAAACCTATAATAAGACACTAAACAAATTTAAGGGGGGTATTCACATAGTAAACCACGAAACGACATGAAAGTAAATTGGATTTTTAATAAATTTTTAAAATAAAATAAAGAGATTTGGATAGACATTTCGATTAGGATGAACTATAAGATGTGTGACCGTAGTCTAGTAGGTAATGTGTTGGCCTCGGTTCAAACCCCAGATCAGATATCAAAACGAAATATCAAAAAAAATATTTCTTCGGCAACTTCCTCTCAGCAGATTTCTGGCAAAAACTCTGAGAGTAAATAAAATAGCCATGAAAAGTTTCTCAAAAATCTGTCTTTTGGAGTCGACGTTAAATTGTATGTACAAAATTAACACACACAACATGGGTAGTGTGAGAAGCTAGACCGGGATCCTGACTAAAGGGTTGGTATGACCAATTATGTATTATATATGTATGCGTGTATGTATGTATGTATAAGATGTACCCTACAGCACTCCTTTAGGTGAAGGCATCTTTGAAACTTTGACTTTGCTAAGACAAATACCGCCGTCCTTTATTGGCCAGCAATAGTTGCAAACCTATTAAGCTTTTAGCTTCTCAGAAGGAAAACAAATTCACTCTTAGCTCGATTTATAGAGTATAGGGCGTATTAAATATAGCTATTAGCTGTTGATTACTTTCAGATAGAAACATACACTTCTTATTTTAAAAACTATATTCCCTATATTTCTATGAAATTTTTTTCTTTTAAAAATTAGTTTTTATTTGAAAACTAGCTATACTCTGCCCGGGTTGCTGCGCCACCAACTAAAATAAATTTTGAATCATTTTATTGATTTTGTTTTCCGTTGTCCAGATGATTCAGACGAACGGGCCTGTGTAATACGCATTCGATCAGTTTCTAATCTCACTTCTCGTTGTTCAAGTGATTCATGCCAACGGGTCTCAGCGGCCCGTCTGATTCTGAGGCTCGTAATGCTCTTTTCTTCCGTACTTGAGGAGGTAGGTCGACCAATTTCCTGTTGCTTTGGAGGCATGATTGCATGGAGACGACGTGGAAAATGTGTTTAAATTTATTAGAATCTCACAATGTACCCAATCCAATTGAACCCAACATCATTTTTAATAATTTTCCAAAATTAAAATGTTTCAAATTTGTGATTGACAATATTACGGGAATGAGTTATACTAAATGTTATTGAAACCATATTTGTCCGATCAACACATGATCAAATGTATAGTTTACGATTAATTTTATTTTGAATAATTCTCAGTGGCGACATCTATCGGAAATTAATCGCACTAACTTAGAAACCTCCGTCGACTTATGCGCAACAACTTCGCTAAAGATCATGTTAGGATCATAAATGCATAGTTTACGATTTAAATCATTTGGAGTAATTTTCAGTGGCGCCACCTGTCGGAAATAGGTCATAACAACTTAGAAACCTTCCCCGGCTCATTGCAACAGCTTTGCAAAAGATCATTACATGATTAAATGCACAGTTTACGATTCTATAAGTTACATACAAACAAACATTCATTTTTATGTACATAGATAGATAGATAGATATAGATCTTCGAATTTTAAGTGAACCACAATTTTTTATATTTTCTTATATGAAACCAGTTTTTTATTTTTTTTTATTTTTAATTTCAATTTGAACTTTTGTTTATACTGTTATGGAATTCCCTTAATATTTGTTGTTGTTTTTTTGTCTGTTTGTTATATTTTCATTATTTTTGACATGGTTTTAAATTATACACCTACAATAATAGTGGCATAAAGAGAAATTATAACAGGAAAAATAAGACAAATTTAAATTTAACTTTAAAAAAAGTGTTTTAACGAAAGCAACCGGAATGAAATCATTGGCAAAAATGAATTTCATGTAGCCTCTACAGTGGGTAATATAAATAACTGTTTAGATAGTAAGTCGCCGTAGTCTAGTAGGTAGTGTGTTGGCTTATTAGACGCAAAGCCAGGGTTCAAATCCCATGCCAAACGTAAAAAAAAATATTTCTTCGGCGACTTCCTCTCAGCAGATTTCTGGCAAAAACTCTGAGAGTAAATAAACCTGCCATAAAAAAGTTTCTCAAAATCTGTCGTTCGGATTCGACGTTAAACTGTAGTTCCCGCCACTCACGTATAAAATTAACGCACATAACATGAGTGATGTGAGAAACCAGGCCGTAATTCTGACTGAAGGGGTATTTATCGATTATACAACAAGGAACTATTCTCACATACCGGTTAACTTCGATGAAATATATCAGATAGCAGCTAGTGTTGACCTACATATCCTGATAAGAAAGAAAAGGTAGAGGCACAGTGGAATTATATTCAATACGATGAAGTAGTCATTGAATAAAATGGCGTATCTTTAATCTGTATGAGAAAATAATGGATTTCTTCAATTTCGAATAAAATCTGTACATACATATTTCACATTAAATAATATCCCACCCTACTTGAAATCTTCTAATTTCTACCTTTAAAGAAAATCACTCCGCCTATGTCACTAAAAAAAAAGAAAGTTTTCCATCACACATGGTTTTATTTTATGGAAATCGCATGACAAATCAAACGGCATTGTAATGACATGAAAACCTACTCTTGAATTTTTTTTATTTTTCTTTATTTAAACAAATTTCCATTGGGGGTAATACCATACATATGTACATATGCGGCAATGTTGTAGTAAAGAAAAGAATGTAAAAATAAGTCTACCTCTATTGCCATTTTAGTTAAAGTAGGGGCTCTAAATAATATCAAAAGAAATAATGAACGAACAAAAGTTATTTTAATGATAACATTCGCACTTTATCTACTAATAATTGCAATTTGAAATTAAAAAAAAAATTAAAAATGTTGACAAAAAAGACAAGCGGCAAACGATGACAATTATTACTAACTTGTTTTTGTATTTTATTATTTTAGTTTTTATTTTGAAAATAAACTGCATATAGACATGACTCAAAACAAGGCAAAATTGGTTTATTAGGTCATAAACAACAACACGCTTTTCATTTTTGTATTTTCATTCCTCCTCTTAATTTTATTCACTCATATGAATTTCCGCAAAGACTTTCTTGTTTTAATTAATTTTTAATGTTTCCGTTTTTCTTCTTATTTCTTTGTTGTTTGGCTTGTCTGTGTCGTTAGGCGGCCATACGTTTAGATGAGCCACTGGCGAAAATCAATCACATTAAAGATCAACAGGAACAGTGTGAGATAAAATTGGAGAAGGAACGTGACTCATGGGCAGCCCAAATGTTTGAATTAATAGCCAAAGAAGATGTTATCGTTCAATGCATACGAGATTATGTACTCAACCAAAGAAACTATCACGAGCGTGCTTTGCAGAAAGTCAATACATCGCTGGCCAACATACAGGACATCATACAGTCGACCGTGAAATCACGTTTTGGCACCTGTTTAACCGATCATTTAGACTCGACAAATCGTGAAATATCCTATATAATCGAATTGTGTGTCTGTTGTTTGGTCGAGAATGGCCTCAACGAAGAGGGCCTATTGCGTGTGGGCTGTGCTAGTACGAAATTAAGACGCATGAAACATGCGTTGGAGGCCCAATACGTTAAGACACCATTACCGGTTGACTATCAGGATCCTCATGTTATAGGTTCTATTTTAAAATTATACTTAAGAGAATTACCCGAACCTTTGTTGACCTTCAAATGTTACAAAGATTTTCTAAGGGCTGTTGAAAAACACTCCGAAGAGGAGCGTAAAATTGAGATTAAGAATACTTTAGCTAAACTGCCTAGCGCTAATTATTTAAATTTGCGTTATTTAACCAAATTCCTGTGGTTGGTTACCCAAAATGTCGACTCCAATAAAATGAGTTCACACAACTTGGCCATTGTGATGTCACCGAATATGCTGTGGCCTCGCATTGATAAAAATAATCCGGCTGATTATATGGGTCAAGTGAACAGTTCATCAGCTGTGAATATTATTGTTGAACTGTTGATAAGCCAGTGGGATTATTTCTTTGAGGGTGATGTAGATTTCTTTGTAACTTTACAGCGTGGCAAACTGTTTGTCGAGGATAAAAGTAAATCGAATTCATCAAATGAAAATCTAGATCGTAATGAATGCTGCGGTAAGACGACTATGAGCACTGTTTCTAAGTTCCTTAATTGATCAATTTATTGTTTTTTATTACAGATATCGGCGAAAGTCCACGCTATGGTACTATAAGGCGGCAAAAGCCTTGTGCTCCTTCACCTCCTACAAAAATACAGAATATTGTTAGCACTGATCCTAATGGTGCTTCAAATGCGGAGTTAATATCAATTAAAAATAATGTAGATTTACAACAAATCAATTACCAAAGAGCTAAAGAACTATTTCCAGCACAACAAGCCACAGGCGTTGTAAATAATAACAATATTAATACGGGCGGCCATACTGAAAAACCTGAAATACCACCTTTACCTAAACAGCTACTACAGCAACAGCAGCAGCAGCAACAGCAGCAGCAACAACAACAACAGCAGCAACAACTGCAGCCACAGCAGCAACAATCGCAGACTCAACAGGAAGGTAGTACAATACAAATGAGCGGCCAACATCCTCCCATATCTGCCAAACCGGTGCCCATGACACGTACACAATTTTTTGGTTTGGATAGTTTACCCTCACCAACAGCTGATCGTAAAAGTAATGATAGCGTTAGCTCACTCACTTTCAAACCAGATCTACCGCAAAAACCAAAAATACCCAAGCGACCCATGATATTGGGTCTAACAACAAACACTAATGTAGGCTTGGCCAACTCAGGCGGCGGCGACGGCGGCAATGTCGGCGGTAATAGAAGTGGCGAGGAGGAGTCTACACCTACAAGCAATACAAACGAAACACTAACAGCGGGAAATGCTACATCATTACGTGGACATAAAACTGCCGAACAACTGGTACAGGAACACTGTGATAATGTTACAGCTTTACAGGCCAATATTGGTAGCAGTAGTACCTCTATACCCTCAGCTTTACTCAAAGAAACTAATCATAATCATTTTCAATTTAATAATCATGCTAATTTAGAAATCAATGCCAATGCTGTGCTTCCACCACCCACAATACCTCCACCACCGGCTGTTACGGTTGCAAAAGTTATGACAAGCAATGCCAATTCAAATTTATCATCGACGACAGCCACTGCGGCGGCGTCATCAACCTCAAATACGAATACAGATAAACCTTTGGCGGAGATACGTTTAGCTACACCCACTACACCGGTATCGCCCAATATGATTATGACACCCAAACGACCTACAGTGCCTGCTCCTCCACCTCCTATTAATATTAAGAAACAGGTCGAGTGATTTAAGATTAAAATTGTTTAAGCCTGTGTGTGTGTATGTGTTTGTGTGTGCATCGAGTGATTTTTTTTTACTTATAACTGTGCTTTTTTTTAATAATTTTTATTTAAAAACAGGATTTTATAGTTTTTTTTTATTTGCAAAAGAATTCAAAAGAGCTCGTGATCCAATCATGAGCTTGAATACATGAAATGGATTTGAAAAGTTATGAAATGTTATTAGGAGAATAGAGTGCACATGATTAGAAACCAAATGCGTGTGGATAGCAATCAAACTACAGTTGAGTTAAAAGTTAACAGTTGCTGAAATCTGGGAAACTAGTAACTCAACTGAAGTTTGTTTGCCATTGATAAACTAACCATAAAACATTATGACAAGAGCTATAACACTTTGTCATCTCTTTCTGTTTGGCTCGCTTAGGTTTGGAAAGGAATTTCTAATCATTAATTAGTAATTAATCTCATTTCAAATCCTGTTTACTGCTTTCAATGCTTGTTTTTATTCCATATGTGTTTCGTTGAATTATAGTTTTATGAGTCCTTTTTTATTATAATTTTATTTGTATCTTCTAAGAGTCCTTAAATAAGTTTTAAAAACCTTTAATTATTTTATCCAAATGTTCCTTGTCGTTTTTTTAGTGTAAATAAAACATAAAACTCTTGATTTACTTATAAAGTGTAACTTTTTAGTCTTTAAAGAAAAACCGCAAACAAAAAACAAAACAAAACAACAAAAACTTAAGCGCACATTTCTATTTTTATTGTAAGGAATTAAAACTTTTTTATTTAATTTAATTTTATTTTATTGTGTATGTGATTATTATGAAATAAAAAGAAAGAAATTTAAAAATCATAAAGAAAATGAAAATGAATATATAGATTATAGAATTGAAACTAAAAGACATGAAAAATCTTGTCATAATATTGGCATTTCTTTAAGCATTTTTTTTATACTCCCTCTTAATTAAATTATTATCAATCCTCAAGAAAATTCTAAGCTTTCATATAAAAAAAATTGTGTCCTTACTTTATTTATAATTAATTCTAATGTCCTTCAATTGTTTTTTTTATTTTAATTAATTAATAAAGATATTTTGAATGCTTTAAAAAAGTGCTATAATATAATATAATATACAAATAAATACATTCATAATTAAATATTATTTAATTTAGTCAGTCATATCATTTAAAATGGTAAACGAAAAACAAAAAAAAAATATATATCAACAATCAATAAATTAACATATACATAACAATACATACATATATAGATACATACATACTACTACTTACTATACATTACATTATTACAATATATATACATACATTACATTACATTAATACTTGATACTTACATGCATACATACATATATTCTTATATTTACATATACTTTAACTATAATAAAATAAAATCTTAACATATATACATACATGTTTACTTATGTTTAAAAATTTGTCGTTGTAGTATTATCCTAATTTATACAATATCCATAAACCCTATCTATATCAACAGCCTATTAGCCTATCCTTGACTTTGTAGCGTATTATTAGCTCCTCTTTTCTTTTTATTCTTTTATTTGTTTCGTTTTATTTCTTATAAATTTTTTTATTTTAATTTTTATTATTTTATTGTACTTGTCCTCTTTGTTTTGTGTGTATTTAGATAGTACATCTGAATTATTTTTTTTTACAATAAAAACAAAAAAATGTATACATATCTTAATTAATATTCTAAAATTATATGCTGCTACAATTATTTCGATTTTAATATTAAAATATCCTTATATGGTATTCACTCGATATGATATCATTTATAAAGGCACTGAGCAAATAATAGTAGAAATTCTTAAACAAAGCTTGTGGAATAGTTTCAATGTTATGGCATGACGTTGTACGCTTTCCGCTATTATATGCCGATACATTTTTTCAGTAATTAACACGTTTATCGCCATGATAATATCAGAAAAATTTCCACATGGGCCATGGTAACTTTATTAGATAATCTAGTTAGAAATGTATTAAGGAAACTTAATATATCACAGAAAAAAATTTTTTTTTGCCAAAATTCCCGGAAAAACATTATTTTTTAAGTCAGACATACATATATGACTGACATGGCCCTATATGAAAACTTTTTTTCTTATTAATTTATTTATTTAAAATGCGTATTTTACAAAAAAAAATTTGTAAAATATAATTCCAAAATAGTGTGGACTACAAATCGCGTATGTCTGACATGGCTCATGTAGAACTTCTTAGCGTCAGACATATGTATATGACTGGCATGGCGATGAACGTGTTAAGTGAAGTATAGGTTTCCACTTTGTAAGTCCAAGGTTTTTGGCATTGTTTTTTAGTCTTGGATCTCGGTCTTCCTTGCCTTCCCTATTTCTTAATTAGCAGCATAACTTTACTTTTTCACTCTGAATATAATTCGGCTTTCGAGTCAGCTTCTAAAGAAGATATTTGAGTCTAGATAAGCCTGACTTGTTATTTCTAAATGACTTGTAAGATTTTTTTTAGAAGTTTTAAGGCTTTAAAGCCAAGGCTTAAAGTTAACTGCAGCATTTCGAATACGATACCATATATAACTACGATATGATGTATACTTCAGCATATTTTTTTTGATTTTCCTTGATTTAATTTTTAATATTTTTTTTAATTTTCTTTAAAATTTACTTTTTTTATGGTTGTGATTTAAATGGTTTGTAATTTGTGTTGTGTTAATGATATTCCCACACCCCGATTCCCTCGCTTTCAAAGTATGTACTCAACAATAACAAATAAATAATAATAAAATAGACTTAAAAAATTATTATTAACGCAAAAGCAATGACAAAAACTATATTAAAAGAAGAAAATAAAATAAAATTATAATTAAATTATAAAAACAAAAAAAAAATTTATTTTTGAAACCAATAGTTGTTTACCTACTAAATAAACTATAAACAGATACGAGTAGTATATGTTAAAGAAAAAAAAAAACAAAGTCTTCTTTCTCTTTACAAGTGCATATAAATTTAGGTTAAAACCAGCAATGTTCGGTAAAGACATGCGAGGCTGGTTCTAAAAAAATCACACAGCTTGAGGAACAATCCAAAATGCAACTGAATATTTTCTAAGGTATAGCATACTAATTGGATCTACCCAGTATTCTTGTGATATAGCCCGGATCGAAAGTGGAGTCAGGTATCATATGATCCTTGGAGAGAATTATACCAGAAAAGCATGGAACCTTGAAACTAAAAACCTGTCACACACATCTCACTAGATACAATTTTTTTCTAATTACTGCTTCTACACTCTACGTCAGTCTGGGTAATTTTGAAACTGCCCTCGTAGTTCATAGAAAAAAAACGTATTCTTTTAGAAACCTTAAAAATGCTTTTTTTAATTGGCATAGAAATGTAAAATGTTGTATGTAATTACCTTTTAGAATATATTTAATTTAGTCCAACATTGCCAGCGTACGGGACTACAACACAGCACAGAGTTTAAATGAAAAACAAAAAAAGGAAATCCATGTGAATGAATTTAGAATGAAAGCGAAGAAAGGCGCCTTCGCCAATTCTGCCACAGGTTATGGTAAACGTTACAATTCAAGTGTCCCGAAAACAGCAAATAAATCAACAAAATCTGGTGAAGAAAACAGCGCTAAAAAGTCGAAAGGTAAAGAAAACAAAGACAAAAGCAAAGAGAAAGACAAAACTAAACTTGAGGATCAAGATACTGAATTAAATTCGGGTTTCGGTAATTATTTACGATCCGATGAGGGTAAGTCAGTCACCACCACAACAGCAATATTTTTGTTTTTTTTTTTTATTACACATTTAATTTCCTTTTTTTAGGTGTGGAAATGATGAAAATGTTTGTATTTGCCAATACTGTTATGCTGATTATTACCATGGCTTGGCCACATTTTAAAGAACAATATCACTGGTTGCTCGAATGGTGGCATACAACATTCCAACAGGAGGCTTAATACTCTTATTAAACAATTTTATATTGAAAAAAAACTTTGCTCTTCTAAACAAAGTACCAAAAAAAAAAACAAAGCTTATACAATATGGTTGGTCCCTTTATGCAAGGTATGCTGCTCATGGGCATTATCTATTGGTATTCCAAGGGTCTTATGAATATGATTAACGATTATTATCGCAGTGAATTTAATCGTAAATTAAAAACTGAAATACAAGAACAAAAGCTGGGTGATCTTAAAGCTCCTGCTTACGATCTGGATGACATGGATCAATTGTTAAATATTGAAATGAATAAGGAATTTGCCTTTATGGCTCATCATCATCATCAAGAGAATATTTTCGATTTTAAGCCATCACAATTAGATTTAAGTACGTGTAGTAGTCGTTCAACGGATAAATGTTATCGTTTAAATAGTAGAAAAGAATTTTTCAATATTTTATTTACAATCGTTCATAATTATTATAGAATGCATCCGATAAACAATGCAATCTGTGACATATCTGAAGAGTCACAGGAAGCCGACACTGATGCTTGGCAGGACACGTTTTAAATACCACATTTAATAATTGCTTAAGAATTATAGAATATAAATTTTAAAAACTTAATTTTTATTAAAGCTTAGTATGTAAGGCCTTAGGTACATATGTAATAAAAACTTTATGCATTCATATGCCCTTCCTTGTCATCCTTGTATTGCTGCATAGTACTGGAATTGATTTATATAGGTTGGCTCTATAAAGACTCCATCAATTCTGTTGTCCTTGGAAACCTTAGGCAGTTGTTCAATATGAGTACGGACAACTTTATGTCTTCTTACACTATCGCAGGAATGGAAATTAAAGAAGCGTTCACAATCTATTAAAGAATACCAGTTAAGATGAGACACATGGTTTACAAGTTCGCACTGCGAATTGGATAAATTACTTCACAGACATCCTGTTCGGTCATTGGTGCTTTCGACAATAGTCCTAGACGTTCTCAGGTGAATGCCTGAATGCTGAATATGATGGCATATTCAGGCTTAAAGTATCGGAAGATGTAAAAAATGTTGGCTTCGCAAATGAAGCAGCGGGGTAGCAGTATAACACCAAGAAATAAATGAATTTCAGATCAAAGGCAGTATATGAGGGCAAAACAAAGTATATGTTATCGACATGTAGAGACGTGCGGCATATTGATTCTCAGATTATGGCCGATAACTATTGATACAGTCAAGGAATTTATTTATCTTGGCTTCGCCATTATCACCAAAAATTATGTCAGTCTGGAGATCAAGCGTAGGATCACTCTTGCCAACAGGTGCTACTATGGTCTCAATAGGCAATTGAGTAGCAGAGACTTCTCTCGGACGACAAAACTAGTACTCTACAATATGCTCATCCTCCCCGAGCTTCTTTATGGCGCAGAGGCATAGACCCTATTAAGCACTAATGGAGCAGCCTTGAGAGTATTCGAGAGAAAAGTACTACGTAAGATCTTCGATCCAGTACGAGTTGGCGATGATTTCCACATCCGATTCAACAGCGAGCTGTATGAGCTCCTTAGCGACACAGACGTTGTGCAGCGTATTAATATCCAGCGGCTGCGCTGGCTCGGAGGAGGATGCTCCGGCGAGACGGGTATTTGAAGCGGGAATCTGCGGAAGTCGGCGAAGAGGACGACCTTGTATCCGTTGGAAGGACCAAATCGAGGAAGCCCTGTCATCGATTGGTGTGACCAACTGGCGTAGGCGCGCAAGAAGCAGAGGTGCCTAGAAGGATGTGTTGAGGCAGGCCGAAATCCGTTAATCGGGTTGTTATGGCCAATTAAGTAAGTAAGATCAAAAGAAATGAGACGATTCTTACCGTTAAGATATGGCTGGCATTGGTAAACTTGAAACTAGCAGAACAAAATAAAAGAAGAGACAACAAAAGAAGCTTCAAAGTCCAAAATGGTAGAAGCGAACATTCTTCTACAAAAGCTATAAAATATCCGCGAGTGATAATCGATAGTAATTGAAATTCAATGGTTTAAATACAAGGAATACTTATTCCTTTTACCAACAACTATATGACTGTTTACTTTTCATTTCGAAATTTATTTATTTTTTTTTTTTTTTTGCTTGCCATGGCAATCATATTGAATTTGAAAGTTTCTTAACTTTTCATTTTCACAACTTCAAACAGAAAGAAATATTTTTTCCAATTTCCATCATTTCTATCCAAGGAATTTTTTCTTAAAAAAATAAAAAATAATCGTATTAATAATCGAACGGATTTTGAATAAAACCTTTTCAAAATGGTCTCCACAATGGCGTAAGCTATTATTTGAACATTTTTTTCATTCTTTTAAATATTGGAGCGACTATTTGTGTAAACCTTTTTTCATTTACTAGATGGACGACTTTTTCCGAATCCCATACGCTGGTAAATGTGGGCAGTGAGGCAGTGTGTCTGCAGTGGGATAATATTTTATTGTTTTCCGATTTAAAAACTAATAACATTTCCTATTACAAAGCGGAAAGTCCGCAATTGGGTTTGAGTGTTGACCACATGGCAGGCCACAATCGTTTTCCACTGGTGGCCTTTACTGAGGTTGTACTACGACCTTCCGTTCATATAATCGAATATCCGAAGTTTACCAAATACGCCGTATTTGCCTGTAAGTTTTTCTCATTTCTCATTTCTCATTTTTTAAATCGTATCCATAAGTTAACTTTCTTTTTTTGTTCTTCGTTTTTAGCAAATGAAATTCTTACCTTTGTCGATATATGCTTCAATGAATATGATTTGGTATTGGCGATTTCGGGTCAACCACATTATACGATGTGCATTTGGAATTTTCGCACCGGTCAATTGGTGGTCCAACACGATACTCATAAGTCTACCATACCACAGTCTCTAATGTGTTCCTATCACAATATTCCACAAATTATTCAATTCTCTTCATGGAAACAACAGCTTTTGATCTGGGAATTGTGTTATTCCGCCACCGGTGTGGATATGCATGAAGTGTCGAAAATTCGTTTAAAACAGAATTTCACTTTGAGCAGCATACTTTCATTCTGCTACAGTGAAGACAATCACTTGTATGCAGTGGATAATTATGGTCAGGTTTTATTAGTGAGTTATACTGAGTTAATTATTTTCTATTCGATTAATATCGAAATTCAATATTTCCTTAATTTTCAGGTGGAGATGGCACAATTCTATATGAGTCCACAATGGTCCATAACGAGTCCACATGAAAGCCGTCATAATTTGCGTGCGTTTCATATAGCGAATCATCGTCATGGTTTGATTGTTTATTGCACTGAAAGTGTCTATTACTTACGTCGGAAGACTAATCGATTGAACTGCATGTGGAAAATTTTTAATAATGAATTACCGCCAGGCGGCTTATATAAGTGTATAACGAATGGTAACGGTGAAGTCTATTGCGCTGCAGACTTGGGCAACCTCTATCACATGGAAATGTTAAGCGACAAAGTCACTTTTAACGCAATTCATACCGACAACCAGCGCGATTTGGATTTTGTGGTCTTGAAGGGCATCAAGGAGGAGTGTATCGTACTGTTGACGGAGAAATGCACTCTAAGAGCTGTTGAAATGTCACGGTATTTAGTGTATTCGACATATGATCTGCCACATGCCAATGCCGTGTATGCTCACAATGTAAGCCCCTGCATAATGGTGGGCACTACAACGGGCATGTTACATTTCATTAACTATACCGATGTACGGGAACCGATAGAGTTGTGCAACATTGAAACGACACATAACTATCCAATAATCTCGTTGCAATTTTTGGATCTGTTGGCTATATATCGTACTGCTTACAATCATTTCCATTTGGTGAAAACGGATATCTCCAGAGAACATTGCTACGAAATTTCCCCAATCGAGCATTTAGGTGAAAACGTCGGCATTTGTGATTATTTCCTGGGTGACTTTAATTGTATTTACATGTTCATTAATCAAAATACCGACATGTTATTGCCGCACACGAACGAATTGTGGTATTTTCAATGGGTGCCGGAGAAAAATAAACTCAAAAGAAGAAATTACGAATTGCCGGTAATCTATAGAGATGTGAGCTGTCCACTGGACCATCATAAACATGTAGCCGAGTTTTTTGCAGTGCGCCTCGAATCGAATATTATTGACTGTTTGCAGCTGAGGAAAGATGTTGAGGAATTGCAACTGATGCAAAGAATACAAACAGTACACTTGTCGAATATTACTGGAATAATGAATTTTCGAAATATAATGACCTGGGGTGTCGATGGTATTTACATACATTTTCGTTCGCATAGGAAATCACCAAAGCTCTATGGCATATGTCAAGTACTTCAGATGAAATATCGTCCGAAGGTGGTGAGAAAAGTGATGGCATGTTTTAATGCCAAGTAAGTAATCTATTTCCTCAATTCAATTCAATTCAATTCGAAAATCGAAGAATTTGTGTTCGTAACTGATTTCACTTGAATTCTTTGCAGATATATCATCTTTTTGTATTCCATGGGCGGTATTAAGTTAATGAAATGTGCCACCACTGGCTTATCAACTATAGAGAATTATTACATTAATGATTTTAGCGGCTTCCTTGTTGTACCCAGCGTTATTAGCTCCATTGTTATAGGCAAAATAGCCGCCGAAGAGGTTATCGTGCATAGTCCAGAGGAAATAGAGGCACGTGAAAAGCTTTTAGTAAAAGTCCAAAATCTACAGGCGGAAGTTTCCGAACTGATCAACTATGATATGTCTGTCACGGGCAAATCACAAGGAATTTTTAGGAAATTCTGCTTAAACCACAAATGGTTGGAGCAACTTGTTAAGGAATCTCAGAAGTTATGCGAAGCTGAACGTCATTCTTTAGAGGCAGCCATCAATGATCAGTCGAGAATAAGAGATTGGCTGTACTATACGATCATGTCCACCAATAGCGGCATTACATTTAAAGTACGCGCCATATTTTCGAGTTTCTCTTTAGAAAACTATGGTTTGCGCAAAAGAAATGACCCGTTTGGACCATTGTTCGATTTGTATCGTTTCCAAGACATGATATTGGGAGAAGATGAAGAAGCTGATGAAGATATGGAGGCGGAAGAAGGCGAAAAACCTGAGCCTGTTACAAAGAGGTTAACCTATTTTAAAATAGAGGGCAATTCGGCTTACGATCACATTATGTCGAATGATTTAGCCCTGCAAGACACGAATATGGTGACGGGAAATCAAATGTATAACCAGGAAGCCAAATTTCGTATTTTGTTGACCGATCGTCTAAAGTATGATTTCAACAAGAAATTCGATGAAGTGCGTAAAATAAAATCTGAGCTAATGGACGCCATATTGGCGACCAATGCGACTTTAACAAAAATCTATGACAATATGAATTGCATGTTGAGACTGTTGGATAGGCCACAGTTTAAACCGCCCCAGTTGTCTGTGCCCCAGTGGCAAAAGGATGAATTTGTCAAAAGCATAATGGAAGTGGACGATTCGGAAATCAAAGCCATAAATCGACGCAAAAAGAAGGCTGAGGTAAAGGCAGCTAAACGTGGTCGTCTGTTGTTGTGGGCTGTCGAATTTTGGATCAAAGCCTTAATAACCATGATGGATGGTGTTTTGGAAAAGCTGTGGGAAGAGGAGATCAAGAAAAACGTACCCGTGCCCGAGTTTATGCTGAAGAAGGAACCCGCCGAATATACTCTGGAAGATCAAAAGGCTTTAAAGGAATACGAAGAGAAATGTCGTCTGCTGCAAGAGGATCGTAAAAAATATTTGGGCATTCTAACCGATAACGAAGTGAAAGTCAACGAATTGAAAACGAACTATATACTGAAGATAAACGAACAGGTTACCGAAATGATGATTTTGAAATTGAAATACGATTTCGCCGATAAACACGTACGCTTAAGAAACTTGAATACCAAGGTGATGTATTTTAAGAAATTGCAGTGGCTAAATAGAATCGATTTTTTGAGGTTAGCATAAGTAGAACTGCAGCTTTATATAACGATTTTGTCATGGTTTTTTTTTTAATTACAGAGCCGATATAGATCTTATAGGCGAGTACATACAAAAATATGCCAAACTTGCTGAGTTTTGGTCTAAATCTGTGGAGGATATACGCCTTAAACTCGATAATTTATTGCTTAAAGAAAAGTCTATAGAACGGCAATTTAAGGGACCGTTCCTTAATAGCATACCCCAGCACTTTTCACCCGAAATGATGAAACTATTTAAGAGACGTCCCAAAACTTCACCGAAGCTTTTAAATTCCACATTGATTTGCAAAGAGTTGTCAATGCGTATCATCAGCAAATTGCAACCCAAGTATCCGTTTCCCTTGCCCAAGGATGTGTTTGAGTACTTGGATAGCTTGAATGCACTCGACGATTACAGCAATAGCCCTGTCTCTCTGGAGGTCAGATACTGGGATCAGTTTATAAAGCTACGCCGTCAAAAGATCGAAATAGAATTGAAAGTCAGAGCAGCCAATTTACAATTGACTGACCTTACCTCGGATATGAACTTGTACTCCAAAGAGTTGATCAATTTGAAGAATACCAAAGTGCATGCTGTACGTAAATTAATGGAGGCCCATGATGAGTATGTAAGTGATAGTCTACGTAGTACGAGCATAAAATCCTACTCTACAACGTTTCATATATCTTTTCTTTTCTCTTTGTTTAGCTAAAATCTGTACAAAATCAAACGTTGGTGCTGCGCTTAACTATGGGTCAAGTAGAGTTAAATTTTATGGGTTCCATCCAAAAGCTGAACACGTGTGTGTTGATGCATGAAGATGATATCAATGATATTAATGCTCTTATATTGGTAAGCTTATCGTACTCCTAAGTAATTATGCGGTGCTTGATTAATTGCAATTCCTTTTGTTCCTTATTTTTTTGTCGTTTGAATGGGCTTGCATGTCTATAATGCTCTCATAGAAAAACTTGCCATTATGGGCAATAGGGCGATTCGATTTGTCCATGTTTCTTTTGTCCGTACTTTTTTTTTACCAGTAAAGTAAAATGCTAGAGATAGCAGCACAATAATTTGTACATGTTAGTTTTGGGGGGTTAAACATTTAGGTACTCAGATACTGTTCCGATTGCATTCAAGACTCACTATATTATGAAAGACTCTATAAAAGAGAAATGAGGGATTCACTTTGTTGTTGCCTCATATTGCAGAAAGCCGGCCAAAAGAAACTTAAGGCCATGCATCGAGTGGCCTTCTTTCGGCGTCAGGTCATTTTCAAAGAGTGGGAACATAAAGTGGTCAGCGCTAACATCGAGTATTTAAAGTACATGCTCTACATCATAACCAAATGTAAGGTTTCCATAGAGTTTTTAAATATTCTAAGAAACTGGAAGAAGGCGCAGGCCGATAAGCAAAAAATGCTAAACACTGAGGGCCTATTGGAGAAAGTGTCCGAAGAGAAGTTGATTTCCTTTAGGCGACAAGTTATAAGACTGTAAGAAATATTGTTTGTTAGGAACTCTGGATTGATACTGGCAACTAACGCATGAACCTTTGCAGCAATGAAAAAATCAACGAAGTACGCCAAAAACTGGACGAAATGAAGCTTTCGAATAAACGTATTGATCGGCAAATTCAGGATATGAAAGTAGCTGTTGCATTTGCCACAACTAATCGTGATGTCATGGTAGAAGATATGCGCATGAGAGAACAAAAGGAACGGTAAGTGCCTGTAATGGATTCCACAAAGAAGAAGAAAAAATATCGATTTCTTTTCTAGAATGGAAAAAATCAAAAGGCATACCAATTTAATCGATACAGTGCGTCGTGATTATGTGCACATTATGGAATTGAAAACTATTTTGGAATTGCAACGTTTACGCACTTATCCCACATTGGGTCCCAATCTGAGTCAATGTTTACTGTAAAATCGAAATGTAAATGTAATTTTCCGTTCTCAAGTATTTTAAATTTCAATTTCAATTTCAATTTTACTTTTGTTTTTGATTTCTTCTTTTCAAATAATAAATATTTTCAATTTGTTTAATATTAGACTTCTACTGATCTATCCAGAATGGACACGCGAGAGTCTAAATGGCTTCATCAGAAGCTCTAGTGGTTCTAGTGTTAGGGGAAATGTAAAACTGTGGTACCCAATGAGTCACATTGGTGGCCACTTTAACCTACTTAAGTTCCATCTGACGCTTTTTATAGTATTAAATCCCAATCCATCTGCTGTATTGTTCTCTGGAACGCTAAAATTTAAAAATCCAAATCAGAAAACGTTTGATAACCCCCGCTTTACGTTCAATACCTTCCCTCCTCTCATTTGAAATAGGCCCTTAGTTAAGTACAATACGAAATATTTATTTTTAATAATTATTTATTTTAATATTGATCACGATTCTATAACCCTTAAACAATTATTTAAATTTACAAAACAATTTAATTCTTTAAACATTTAAAATAAAACATACAACAACATTAGCAGCCCGAAAGTATGCAAGAAAATCCATGACCAATATAGTCTGTAAATAAATGGAAGAGAAAAAGAATGAAAAAATAAATTATAAATTTAAAGAGTATGTTCAGTGCGTTACAGTTTTCTGGGGACAGTGCAATAAAAAAAAAATGAATTGCGCTATACAGTAAGACCCCGCTTAACTCACAGTTGATTTATTAGTTGCCTCGTTTAACGCTGTTTCATTTAGCGCTTATTGGAACGTATCCCCCGCGTTACTGTATTTATTATTTAGAGTAGAGGTACTGTACTACTGCGACCATATGATCTATTGTATTGCAATCAATTTATTTAAGCAATCTTCATAAAGCTAGCTGAGAAGCTACGCCGTAATCCTGACTGAAGGCTTGTAATGGTCAATTATGTATGTATGTAATCCTTATAAAGTCACTTCTAATGCTGTTGCCTCGACAAACTTCAAGATGTTGCCTAGTACTTGATATATGTATTTATATCGAATTGTTTCCTTTGGAGGTGCATTAACGCTTTACAGATTCTAAGTATGTGTTCTGATAAATCGTTCTCCTCATCACAGAATCTATATATTGGGTTTGAGGAGACAGCTATTCGGAACAAGGGTTCTTTGAGTCTTTATTATCCGGTTAGAAAGCCGATTATTATTCTCAGGTTACTTTTAGATAGTCTTGTGCATGATTCATGAGAACGTTCTCTGCCTCTCTCCATCGTCGTCTTTGCTTTCACGAGGTACATGTATCTTTCCAAATATGAAACTCCTGAGCCTTCCAGAGACAAGTGAGTTCAGACGTGATCTGTGAGCATCCTTTGTACTTCCTATCCATGTTGAATTGAGCACATCATTCGAAGGCTCAGACTTCCGCTTTTGAAATACTCGCGAGTTTCCACATGTGCTCCGAAGATTTCAATATGTACCTGTACCTTCCTGTACCTCTTTTAAAAGAGTATAATGCTTCCAAATTGCTTCATACACAAAATACTATGATACTGAATTTGTCTTATGACGGCGTTTATAGAAATTATGTGAGCCGATAAAGATTCTTTCCTTACTCCAGACAATTTACAGATCGGCTTTATATACCTCACCATTACATACATACATAATTGGCCATTACAACCCTTCAGTTAGGATTACGGCCTAGCTTCTCACACCACTCATGTTGTGTGCCTTAATTTTATACTTGAGTGGCGAGACCTACAGTTTAACGTTGACTCCGAACGACAGAATTTTGAGAAACTTTTTCATGGCAGATTTATTTACTCTCAGCGCTTTTGCCAGAAATCTGCTGAGAGGAAGTCGCCAAAGAAATATTTTTTTTTCATATTTCGTTTTGATGTCTGACCGGAGATTCGAACCCGGGCTTTACGTCTAATAAGCGAACACACTACCTACTAGACAACGGCGATCTCACCATTTAGAAAGAATTATGAACCTATTGCCACCTCAATGTTATACCAAAATGATGGTATAACATATTTTCGTTCTCTTGAACCCTGATTCAAAAACAAAATATGGTAAGCCAAGCTTCGATTTACTTACCTGGTAATTTTAAATTTATTTCTCTGCTTTCGTGCATCATGTTCATGATGCAAATATTCCTGTATGCCAAGAACAAACAGTCGTATGTAGTTATCATAGTTTAGAGATTGTAAATTCCAATCCAGACTAGAATAGGCGTCATTATTCACAATATCGGCATAATAATAGCGGCTGCTATTTAAAAATATCCATTCGTTTAAGGAGAAACATTTACCTGTCAGAAATTAAATTGAAAAAGAATTTTGTCTTTTTCCTCTTCAAAAAAAAAAACTAGACTCACCTGCTAGACAAGCTTGACGGAATTTCTTAGCTATTGGCAAGACCATTTTCCGTTTACCACCCTGTATGAGTGAAAATAAATCCATTAAAATGGCCGGTATATAGTGCAGCAAATATACGGCCAAATCATGAAAAAGAAAACTTTTGCGATATTTAAAATAGGGATACATTAACAACTTCTTTGTGGGATGAATGCGTGACCATTTAAGGGTTAAACGGCCCAATTCATCCCAGGTAATGGGATTAAGATAACCCGAAGTGGAATTTGATATATAAACTCTAGACAAATATTCAAAGAAATAAAAAAAATAAATCAATTTCAATTTAATTTAAGCAACACACGCAATTACCTGCCCTTGGTGGCTCTCTGAGCGGTCAATATCATAAAATTCACCACAAAATCCACGGGTATTATATCGCAGATAACATTTTTATCGCCTAAAATGCTACTAATCGAACCCTTACCAATTTCCATCATGATACCCGTAATACCCTGTATATTATCTATCCAGCCTGGATAGGGTTCACGATAAGCTGCCGTTACTATAGATGGTCTAACAATCACTATCGGCACTTTATGTTTATAGTCGTTAACTATTTGCTCGGCTATGGACTTGGTAAAGGTATATGTATTCGGATGTGGCCCTTTAATGTAGTTTGCCAAACTATTAAAATATTCATCGGGTATTTTTAAAGCGCAATCGATAAAATGTTCCCATTTGACAGGCGGTAAAGTTGGATAAATTTCCTCATCCACATATTTACGTCCGGGATTACAATATGCCGTGGATACATACACGAAACTCTGAAAGTTGAAGGTGAGCATTTAAAGAGCATAACAAAATTGTTTTTTATATTTATGTAGGGGTGTAGTAAAAAGAAATCCATTATTTTTGCAAATCTATTGTTAATGTTTTCCTCTGAAAAAAAAAACTGAGTGGCGATTCAGAATTGTATTGAATATTGAGGATGTTGTCGATGTTATCCTATTATCGTGTATGGGGTGTCAGTGGTTAGGGTTTTCCTCGATAGGTTATTAGAAGGGAGATTAAATATCTTCTTTCATTTTTAGAATTCGAAATTAGATTTGAACCTGGGTAGCTTGGATTTGAGCTATTTTAATAATTACATCACGTAAGGTTTACTTATCATTAGCGGTCACCAACTACTTCACGAGTTGACCATGTTGCGGTTCACAGAAATTCAAACGATCCCATATAGCAGACATTATTCATTTCATTTCAGTCAGGTCTTCCACCAGTTTGTTGTAGTTGCGGTAGCTGAAGGTCTCTCTGTCCACCTACTATGCTAAGAATTCTACTCAATGGCTTTCCTGATGATATCATCTTTTGACTTTCTCAGTGTGCATTCAATCCATTGACACACATGTTTATTTTTATACTCTACTTTTAATTTCTTCGGAAGGCATAAGTCGTTGCAATGCCCCGTAATGATGCCAACAACTACACTGAGCGCGCCTCTTTGGAGTTTAAGTAGACAGATTGTGCGTCCTTCATCCAGCATTGGCCAGATTTTGCGAGCCGTTCTACTCGTGTCCGAGGCCGCCCACCTGTCGTTGACGGAATCGACGATTGCATTATCAATTATGAGCTTGGAGGTCCTCATAGAGATGCCCAGATTCGAGAATTCATCGGAGAGTTCGATTGTCGTGCCCCGCCTGGCAAGTTCATCAGCTCTGAAGTTACCCGGAATACCACTGTGCCCCGGTACCCATACGATATGGATATCATATTGTTTCGCTATCCCGTCAAGATATCTGCGACAGCCGTACACCGTCTTAGAGTTCATCGCGTTAGCTCTTAGAGCCTTAATAGCCGTTTGGCTATCAGAAAGTATGGTGACGTTCCGCTTGAAGACTCCAATAACTTACCAATAATTCTCGCCGCAGCCTGTATTGCCACCACCTCCGCCTGAAAAACACTGCACTTCCGAAAAAATTCCACTGCCAACAGCTCCGTTCAGCTTCGAACCGTCAGTGTAGATTTGTATAGAGTCCTTTACCGGGCGGGTCACACCACCCTTCCAGACGCCGTTGTCCGGAACCGATGGTCTTGAATCTCCTAATGAAGTCGTACTGCGGTGTCATGTAGTCACTGCCCAACTTCTCTCAGGATCATTGCGTGGCCGATATCCGAGTCCTGCCACTTTCCAGTCGCCCAGAGACGTTTACTTATTTTAGCAGCCAGTCCCCTACAGAAAAGTTCAAGCGGAAAGAGGCCCAAAATTATCTCCAGTGCCGACGTAGGTGTAGCGCGCAAGGCACCGCTAATGATAATACAGGCAGATCTCTGCAGTCGCTGTATTAGTTTTTCTATCAAGGGATTCCCACCAAACTGGGCATCCATAGATCAAGATAGGTCTGACTACCGCTGCGTAGATCCAGTGAGTCATTCTAGGTCCTAGGCCCCATTTCCTCCCCAACACTCTGTTACAAGCATACAGGGCAATGGAAGCCTTTTTGATTCTGTTGACGATGTTCGATTTCCAAGACAGCTTCCTATCCAGGATGAGTTCTAGAAAGTGTACTTCTTGTTTGAGTTCCAGTTCCGTCCCATTCAGTTTCAGATCTCTGCAATCGCTGTATTAGTTTCGAATTAGTTTTCCTATCAAGGGATTCCCACCAAACTAGGCATCCATAGGTCAAGATAGGTCTGACCACCGCTGCGTAGATTCAGTGGGTCATCCTAGGTCTAGGCCCCATTTCCTCCCCAACACTCTGTTACAAGCATAGAGGGAAATGGAAGCCTTTTTGATTCTGTTGACGATGTTCTTGTTTGAGTTCCAGTTCCGTCCCGTTCAGTTTCAGATCTCTGCAGTCGCTGTATTAGTTTCGAATTAGTTTTCCTATCAAGGGATTTCCACCAAACTAGGCATCCATTGGTCAAGATAGGTCTGACCACCGCTGTGTAGATCCAGTGAGTCATTCTAGGTCCTAGGCCCCATTTCCTCCCCAACACTCTGTTACAAGCATACAGGGCAATGGAAGTCTTTTTGATTCTGTTGACGATGTTCTTGTTTGAGTTCCAGTTCCATCCCGTTCAGTTTCAGTGGACGAAGAGTCGGTGACTTGTACCATCTCGATAGTGTCCCTGATACTGTTGTCCTTAGTGTGCGTCCAATTCAGTTCCACTTATGGTTTTTTAATTCAACTTCAATTGGCAATTGCTTGATGCTTTAGTACGGTGTTCGACACAGTCGTGGATCAGCATAAGCGTAGGATTATCTCCTATCTTTATTGATGAAAACCACCAATTTGTTTGTATCACTTGATGTCACGACAATTTGGTCGATCGCTTCTGTTGCAGCCCATAAAATCAAACTTTCTCATGTAACCGGCTTAAGGCTAAAGGTTATAGAGTATAATTTCTCTTTCCTGCTGTCCATTCTATTGTAAAACTAATGGATTTCTTTTTACTATTACCTCTGATAATACCAACCTTCAATAAGGGCATATCTTGGCACAGCTCCAATAAACGCCAAGTGGCCACAGTATTTACAACAGCGGCTACTTTAAGTCTCTCATTGAAGCGCACCGTTGCGGCACTATGGAAAATAATATTCACTTCGGCACACAAAATCTTCTTGTCCACATTGCTAAGACCTGTTTCAAGTGGAATTTAGTTGCATACACATACAAAGATAAAGAGGGGAAAAGAGGGAAGAATACCTACCAAAATTCTCTTTTTCAATATTTCCCGCCAAAAATTTAAGCTTTTTCAAACGCTCTGGATAGTTTAAGCGTAGGCGATCAAATATTTTATGCTCCAGAAACTCTTGAAAGCGTCGCTCAACGCTTTTGCCATTTTTCTCGCGTATCAATATATAAATGCAGCCAATGTGAGGAAAACTCCAAAGTAGCTTTTCCAATAATGTTTTGCCCACAAAACCAGTGGCTCCTATGCAAAAAAAGAAAAGAAAATTGTGAAAAACATGAATGAAAATTGATTATGAAAGTATTTCTTTTCATAATGATTATAATAATGCTAGTGCTGCTGCTAGTGCTGCTGCTACTGCAGCCGATGATGATGCTGTATTATTATGAAAGAAAATAATTGATTTGGCTTGGATTACATGCCTTGTAATATAATTACAGATAAATATGTATGTGATGATTGGTGTTGCTGATGAAATCTTTGGTTTTTAAAATTAATATTTTGTTTTCAATTCATTTCACTTAAAACAATAGCTTGAAGCCGTGATTTTAAAAAAGTTTTAAAACCATACTTACCCGTTACAAATATCACCGCATTTGTATAGAAGTCCATAAGATTTCGTTTTATTTTCAATCTCTTTTTCAAAATCTTTTATACAAATTTTAAATTTTCCTTTTAATATTTTCAAATTTCTTAAGATTTTTTCTGCTTCAGCTTAAGCTCGAGCGTTCGTACGTTTTCACTTTCCAATGGCTGCACATCAACTGTGGCTTAAGATTTTATGATTTTATGAATCAAATGCTTGAACCTGATTCAATGAAAAGCTTTTTGTTTTCTTAATCAAACTGGGAAAGCAGACTTAAATCCTCTTAATGGATACTCAAAAACAAGTTCCACTTGTGGCAAGTAAATGTGAAAAGAAAAAAAACAACGAAATATTTTTACAATCACTTAAGTCGACCACAAATTAAACTATTCATTACATTATAAAGGGTGATTTTTTTTTTAGCAGTTTTGTATTTTGATATCTATTACCAGTGTCCCAGTAACGACACGACTAGACTTGGTGTCTTATCGATTTTCTCCTGAAGTAGCAGGCAAATTTTGTGGCCATCGGATGGATGGATTCGGTAAATGTCTGCTCTAAGCCGCTCTTTGGACACTAGAGGCCATTATTCCTCGGTCCCCTATAACTATTTCAACGGGGTGCTTAGATAATGCTTTTACAAACAGAGGTTACTGGAAAGCAAAGCCTTCGAAATCTCTGAAAATATATGTATATCGACGGATATATAACAGTCGACGTAGTCTAGTTGGTAGTGCTTATTAGACTTGAAGCCAGCCCAGGGGGGCTACCACGTACTTCGATTCGAAAGAAATAATTTAAGAGTTCGAACGATTTGTACTGTATATTACGATATTCGTACTATTGTTTTACGAAAGAACAAAAGTGTTCGACAACTAAATTTCCCTTTCGAAATAGCAACTCTGTATTACGAAAGCAATCGTAAGGTATGAAAAAAGTGTTAGGAAATTATTCGAAAGCAGGTTTTACAACACCAGCCCCTACTGGATTCAGTGCCACTGTGGCACAGAGGGACACGAAAAGACAGATGAACGGGCAAGGAAGGGACCGGAGATATCTGTGAAGGAGACGATAGAGGGGATGTATTCGCCTCTACTTTTTCAAATTGGAAAAAGCAACATGGAATTCAATAAACCGCGGATAGAACGACGTACCTTGTTGCCGAATTTCAAAATTGCGATATCTAGCAGTGGACAGCGGTAGAAAAGCGAGGAAACTACTTGAGTTCGACAAGAAAACGGTTTACATTCTAAAGGCAATTCTAATGGGATACTGCGCTATTGGCAGAGTTTCATTGACAAGCTCGGTCTGCCCCACCCGAATTACTGCAGAAGCTAGGTTAGGTTAGGTTAGGTCGGAGTGGTAGCTCTGATATTACAAAGCTCACTTGAGCACGCATAGCGGCCCGTTGTGATGCAACGGGTGAACGCAGTCCCTGTACTAACCAAGTTGCACCAAAATCAGGGAAAAGGAAGAAGTTGGTCAGCGCAAGGGCTGCACACTGCGGATGCTAACAAGATGTAGAAGGAACGGAATCCATTCAACATCTTTTATGCAAGTGCCCTGCACTTCAGAACAGATGTTATCGGTTTTCGAGTGACAGAACGTTTGAAGATCAGGGCATAGTGGTGAACATGCTACTAAGGGAACTGCCCGTTATTTATTGCAATAATCGATGCCTCTTCGAATAAAAGCACTCTTTAGTAAAGCCTTTAAGAATCTACCGAGTCATTGCAATCTATTTGATCTACAAACTTGTGATATACTACACATCACGCACAAGTACCTTTGACTAGTGATCAGTTGCTTTATTGTGATGGAGCCATGAACTGTTTTACAATAACTTCAAAACATTTTTCACTGCATACTCCGATTTGATATACAATCTTGTGATACATTACGCCACTGTAATCCAAGAAAACAGTGAAGCTTGACACTCGTCGACTCTCTACCGGTATTATTATAGTGATAGTAAGACTCCTATGATTCAGCAAATCTACATTTACACAGAATTACCAGAATAATCAAAGGGCCATTACAAGTTCATCATCATCATCTCATCTATGGACATACAAAGTTCTGCGACTACCCTACCCCTGTACAAATAAGACTAAATCGAATAAAAAATGGACATGTGGGAGAAATGGACGTAGTGGACTGGATAGCCGTGGGATCTAGAATTCCATAACAGTTCTTGTTACTGCCGGGCGTTACTTGGGACCGGAGATATACGCGACGAACCTAAATGTTTTATTTAAATGAGTAACATGGGGCTCAATCGGATAAAAAATGGACTTGTTGGGAAAATGGACCTAGTGGCCGGATAGACATGGTACCAAGGATTCCAAAACAGTTTTCCTTAGGGTCCAGCTTTATTTGGAATCAAAAATTTAGGCAACGAAACTAAGTCTTTTTATATAAAATGAAATTTTGGGGAAATGAACTTAAAAATTTTAATAATTCTCATTGAGTTAATATGCGTTTATATGTATATATACAACAAAATGTCGTATTTTTCGCAAGTTGCATTTCTTTGGTAGATGACTTGCAGCTTTTTGGTCGATGACTTGCATTTTTTGGATGATGACCTGCACTTTTTTGGACGATGACTTGAACTTTTTTGGGCAATGACTTGCATTTTTTAGGTCGCTGACTTGCAGTTTTTGGTTGATGACTTGCAGCTTTTCTGGTCGATGACTTGCATTTTTTGGATGATGACCTGCACTTTTTTTGGGCGATGACTTGCAATTTTTGGTTGTTGACTTGCAGTTTTTTGTCGATGACTTGCATTTTTTTAGACAATGACTTGCAGTTTTTTTTGGTTGTTGGCCTGCATTTTTTGGATCTATGACTTGCAGTTTTTGGTTCATGACTTGCATTTTTTTGGATAATGACTTGCAGTTTTTGTTCGATGACTTGCATTTTTTTTGGACAATGACTTGCAGCTTTTTGGGATAATGACCTGCACTTTTCTGGATGATGACTTGCAGTTTTTGGTTGTTGACTTGCATTTTTTGGTCAATGACTTGCATTTTTAGGTCTATGACTTGCAGTTTTTGGTCGATGACTTGCATTTTTTGGATGATGACTTGCATTTTGTGGTTCATGACCTACACTTTTTTGGACGATGACTTGCAGTTTTTGGTTGTTGACTTGCATTTTTTGGACAATGACTTGCATTTTTTAGGTCGATGACATGCAGTTTTTGGTTGATGACTTCCATTTTTTTTTGGACAATGACTTGAAGCTTTTTTGGTCGATGACTTGCATTTTTTGGATGATGACCCATTTGTTTATAAATACAACTTTGCCATCATTTCGAACGAGTTACACAGTACGGTAACCGTTCGGAAATCGTTCTCGAAAAATTTTACTTTTCGAAACGAATACGTGGTCAGACATCTTCAAGAAAACGAAATATGAAAAGATATTGCTTCGGCGACTTCCTCTCAGCAGATTACTGGTAGAAACTCTGAGAGCAAATAAAAAATTGCCTAAAAAATCTGTCATTCGGAATCGACTTTATCAATTATCAATTATGTATGTATGTACGTACTATGTATGTCTCTTACTTGAGTGCCTACGTATAGGGAACACTTTTGGGGTTACCGTTTTGCTAAATGGGCTGCTAAGCCATGCTCAGTTATCACTAGTCAGAGCCAAACTGTTTATACTAAAAATCTCTTTTTAGATTTTTTATTTTACGTATTAAATTTACATCACATTTATTAAATTTAAGTATTGTTTTTGTTGTTGTTTCATTAACAATCTCTGTATATATAAAAAAAAAAAATAAAACTTCTTATGATTCTTACATGTAAGTTTGCTTAAGTAAAAATTGGCTTTTTTAAGTACAAATATTTGCAATTTATACAAATGCCGACAATAAAACATTTGCATCAATACACTTTTCTTTAATACTAAAAAAAATATTGAAGTACGAGGGCCGTCTTTTTTGCTTACGAACTACAGCCACCCCCTCCTATAAACGAGTATTATTTACATCTACGGTATCCACTGTCCACACAGCCTTGTTTAGGGGTGAAGAATTTTTATTATTTTTATTTGTCCCAGGCGTTGTTGTTATCGAGGGAACAGCTGCTGGTCGGGGTGTTAACATTAAACAGGTACATATGCCGCCAAATATACTCAAAAAGCAATAGGCACTTAAGGACATGGCAACATCAACTTTTTTGAGGACATTTATAAAGGGAGCTGATAGCAGCCATACACGCGCCCACGTAACCACTGAGAAGACGTAGGGAATTTTCTTATTGGGCGGCATAACCTCAGCCATGCAAGCCAATAGCATAGACTGTGCACAAGAGACACCTGCTTTGGGTAAGGTGGCTATGATCATCCAAAGTGTAACCTTCAATTCGGGATCCACTGAAAAGAGAACGAACGGATTTACTTAACTTTAAAAATTTTTTTTTATAAACATCGCGATTAGCTTACTTTCTGCGTTACTAAATAGCCAGCCTAGACAGCCAATAAGACCGACCACGATATTAAAACCACCAGCCCATTGCCATTTCCATTTGTTGAATTTCAAAGTAAAATGTAAAGCCAAGAAACAACCCAAAATTTCCGAGAAACCTTTTAAAAAAGAGTAGAAAATTAATTACGAAACCTTATATATTCTATAAAGAGGGGGCTACAACTTACCCATGGCCACTGTGTTGGGCACTAGATAATCCCGACCAAATGATCTCAAATTCAATAGCATGCCCATGAAATTTATTATAAAAGCAGCCAAAGCCAAATGGGCTGCAATCATGTGTACCTTGGCGCGCGGGCCCTGCCACAATTCCAACCATTTGGCAGGAGCGGGCGCGGATTTCAGTTTGGCTCTCAAATTGTTTAATTGTTGCTCAAAATCTTCAGGTATTTTATCCAAACGATCATTAATTGCGGCTCCTTCTTGCACTATGGCAGCTACACGTTTCACTACTTTATCGTCGCCATTTTTTAATAGCCAACGCGGAGATTCGGGGGTCCATTGCAGAAGCACAGTTAAAAAGAAAGTGGGAAACGTAATGCCCAAATAAATATGGGTCCAGCTATTAAAGAAAGCCGAAAGCGAAGGCAAGAAAATAACTCCGATGGACCAGAAGGTATCGTATAAAATAATGGCTCCTATGCGATAAATACCCGAAGTAATATCGGCAACTATTTTAATGGACAAAGAAGGGAGGACGCTTAATTAATTTGTTTAGACTTGAAAGCATTTCGTTAACACTTACATATAGCTTGGCCGGAGGTAAACATAATAGCACAGCAGACAGCCGAAAGGCAACGAAAGGCACAATGTAAACTAAAGCCACGAGCATAACCGGTAACCACACCACATATGATTTGTGCCATTTGGCCTATAAAGTAAACATTGCGGGGACTTATGCTGTGAAGAAATTAGAGGGAAGTTTAGATTAGCGGTTTAAAAATTACTTCTGTTGGTGGCCACACACTTACAAAATCATCATTTTTGTGGCTGTTACACCACCCACAAGGACACCAAACAAATGCCAATATTGGGTCCAGGCCACAAATATATCTCTCATGCACACCAAATCGAATTGCATGATCAGAGATTGAAAATCAAAATTGTACAAAAACTCGGTACACTCTTGACGTTTGCCAGTGCTATCGTCTTCTATGAAACACTGATTAGGCGTTATCGTTTGATTTGGCCCTAGATTTGTGGCATCACATTGAAATTCGGTCTCCGGATAAAGTTCAGGCGCGGTAAATATAATGCAGGCCATAAACCAGGAGGCTGGTATTTTACACAGGAATATAATAAGTATTGTTCTTAGCTGCCAAATGCCAAAGTCTCCGATAATTTCTCCTATAATGTCAGTAGGTGGTGAGCTCTTGACGGGCTTTGTGCGACTAGTTGGTTGTTGTTGCTGTTGCTGCGGCATAGGTGTCTCGACATTGTTTATATCTGGTGTATCGGATATGTAAGCTAAATTACGTTGTCCCAGCTTAGGTGAGGGCACCGGTGATGCTCTAGAGCCATTTGTATGATTCATTGTGTTGTGTTATGTTTTGAGGTTATGTTTTATTTTGTTTACTGTACTAAAATAAGGATATGTGTCTTCAGCAATTCATAGTTCTGGCCCTGTAATTAAATAACAATTATTTTCTTATGTTTTTAAAACTTCGTGGCATTTGAATTGAAATGAATTCATAATACATAGCGTCACTTGAAATGTTTTTTGGCTTAATTTTTTATTGGAAAACAGAAAATCGATTTTATTAAAAAGAAAAATAAAACACGAGCCTGGCAATTTGTTTTACAGGTTACGATATACTATTTTTGTGCATTCATTCATTGATTATTTTGATCTTTCACCGAAGCATGCAAACCGCAATTTCATTATTAATTAAGAAATTTTATTTTTATTTAACGAAATGCTTCAATTTGTACTTGTTTTTCAAAAAAAAAAAAACATTTTTGTCTACATTTCTACACAGCATTTTTTTAACAAACTAAACAAAACCCGATGTGCTTCGCTATCCGTCGTTATAGTTTACTTAAGTTAATGATTTTCGTTTTTTAATTTAAATTTATTGCCCATCTAGGAGATATGACGTCACGCAATGTGTTTCAATTTCTTACTAATTTCCAGTAGCATTATTATTGTCGTATAGAAGTGCTAGAGTCCTGCAACCATATGATCTATTGTACTACCCATTCTCCCAATTCTATTGCCCTAAGGAACTTCAGGATTTTGTTCGGTGTCAGTAAGGTTATGTTCCTGCAAGGTACTTCCTTCTAGGAAGCACTAACTCCACACAAGTTCTGAGTACTATATGTTTCGGTAATTCTAGATGATTTTCCTTACCACAGAGTCTACATATTGAACTTGAAATGATCCCTATATCTGAACAAGTTTGCATTAAAAAGGATAGCAGGCTAAACAGTCTGATGCATGACTTAAATCTCTTCACATTAAGTTTAGTTTGTCTCTTAACCATTTGGGTTGAGAAGAGTAACTTTCAAACAAACAAACAGATAAACATAACTTTTTTATGTACATATATAAAAATAGATTAACTGTCAATTAAAACCCCGAATTCGCCTTGAATTTCTAAGCAAATAATTTAAATGTAAGCATAACTTTTTGATCGTAAACCGCATCATGAAAGCGATAGAAAAGAAATGAAAAATATTTACAATCTACGACAAAAAAGTCCGTACGTCAGCAAAAGATTTTTATTCCGATTCATAACATTTTTTAAATAATCTATCTACACAATAGAATCCATCACAATAGAAAAACATATTTTCAATTTGTGCCATTTTTATTTTAAGTCACTGTATGTTAAATTCTAAGCATTTTCTCACAAAGGTATTTCTCGTTTATATTCTGTATTTGAAAAAAAAATTCATTTTCACAGCTAAACAAAGCAATTAATTTTTTTTTTAATCCTTTAAGTCTTTAACTCGTTTAAGAGTAATTAATCAAGTTACACCAAGGTAAACAATATAATTAAAAAAAAATTGCATTTTTTTGTTTAATTTTTTACAATTTAAGGTTTTTATTTCATTTGTCAATAAAGGTAGATAGCGTTTTGGTTTACTAGATGGTAGTTGGTGAGTTCAAACCTCGGCTCTGCAATATCGAAAAAAATATAAGAAAACTATTTCTATTAGTGACTGACCTCCCCTCAGCAGTCTTTTAGTGAAAGCTAAGAACGTTAATAATTGACATGAAAGCTGCTTAAATCTGCTGTTCGCAGATATATCCCGTTACTTATGGATAAAATTAAAACACACGCAACATGGGCAGGGGGAGAAGCTAAGTCGTAAGCCTAACTAAAGAAATGCCTTGTCTAAGTAGGTAATGGCGAATATATTTGACATACGAGGGCGTGTCTATAAACTTTATAGTATAAAGTATATTCCGCATTAGTTTAATTTCTATTCTTCTGTACCGTTTGTTGGGCATGGGAAGAGCGGCTAGGTCGTAACCTCTGTAGAGGTTAATGGTCGCGATAATCTCCTTTCAACTATCACTAAATACACTGTAAAAACCAATGTAGAGGCATAATCTCTTTATTAAAGGAAAGTATGACATATTCTCCGATACATTTCTAAACTTTCCTTATCACTAACTTCCCTAGCAAGCTGTTTCTTCGCAAAACAAGTTTCTTTTTTCCCCTCTCAGTTATTACGTCAACAAACAAAATTGTTGCTTAGTGGGCTCAGAGAACTCAGAAGTGGTTGTAAAAAAGTCATTATATTCAGAAAAAGTGACTGGAATTTTAATTTGTTTGGATTTTTTCGAAAATGATCCTGCAAGAACCATTATCTTCAATTCGCACTGACTTTTTTCGATCTGTAGTAGATAGTTTACTATATGGCATGCGATTATGATAAAATGGTGCCATGAGCTCTACCCTACATGAATAATATTGGCAGTGTTTAAAAGGAGTAATTTCACGTATTAGCAGCATTAATTTGGCCATCAAGATCAAGCTTGTTGCCGCTTTTAGACTTTTTTGTGGATTTACATCAAAGACCGTATCAAAGCGTGTTGAATTATTTGAAACCCAGATTCATCAAGTTATATGCGTAAGTTATAACGTAAGAACGTAAGAAAAAGTGATTGAAAACTATCTCAAAAGAAATGAATGCTGCAACTAATCAGGAGGAGCTTTATGCAGGTTTTATTGAACTTTAACTTTGAAACCGAAGTATTGATAAAACTCTACAACAACTTTTGTTTTTGAAAGAATTTTTTGTTGTTTTTTTTTAAGATAGTTTTATAGAAATAGTAGTCGCCGTAGTCTAATAGGTAGTGTGTTCGCTTATTAGACGCAAAGCCTAGGTTCCAGCCCCAGGCCAGACATCAAAACGAAATATGAAAACAAAATTTTTTATCTCGCCGACTTCCTCTCAGCAGATTTCTGGCAAAAAACCCTGAGTAAATAAACCTGCCATGAAAAAGTTTCTCAAAAATCTGTCGTTCGGAGTCGACGTTAAACTGTAGGTCCCGCCACTCAAGTATAAATTTAACGCGCACAACATGAGTGGTGCCGTAATCCTGATCGAAGGGTTGTAATGGCCAATTATGTATGTACATATGTTTATAGAAATAGAAACAATTCGAATGTATTTTATTTTAAGAGGCGGATATGCATATACATAAATTAAAACAAACGTTACGACCTTTTCACTGTACACTTTATTTGGATGCTCACTGTATTCATATAAATATTTGAACTAAATTTCATGCAAAAATAATGTACGTACACATTTTATATGAATATTATAAGTTAATCAAGCCAAAGTGGTTTAATAAGATTTTTAATGGTTTTTTAATTTATTTATTTTTTAATTAATTTTTTTTTTTAATTTAATTTTTTAAAATTTTTTTTTTAAAATTTTTTTTTTTAATTTTTTTTAATTTATTTTTTTTTTATTTATTTTTTTTTTAATTTTTTTTTTTAATTTTTAAAGTTTTTTTAGTGTTAGGGGATTTTTTTTTTAATCACTTTTAGTTATTTGGGTATTTTGGGGTTACAACAACCACTTGTTTAAGCAAATTTATGCAAGAATTTTTATTTTTAAATTTTCTTTTTAAAGGTTATGCATTAAAAATCTTTTATTTTTCTTGCACTGTGTGTACTGGCCTTTCAAATATTTAAAATGCCCACGAACTTGAACGTGAAAAAGAAAGACAATTTTTTTTTCTTACATTCTGAGAAGGTTTAATTTTAAAACAAATTTGAATCAAGAAAATTAACATAAAAATTATTATGTTTATTATTATTTGAATTTTATACAAGGAATGAGGAAGCAATATTTTTGTTGGCTTTCTTTTTATTAATTATTATTATTTTTTTTTAATTTAAATATTTAAATTTAGTTGCAAATGAAAACTAAAATAAACGAAAAAAAATCAAACACGAGTTTCAATTATTATTGAACTGGTTCCATAATAAAAAAAAATTAAATTTTATTTTTCTTTAAGCCTTTAAAGTCGTTAAATTCAAACGATTCGCAACGAATATCACAACATTTTTTAAATCAATTTCATTCAATTAAAAATAGATTTTTTGCCTTAACCATGCTTGATTATAATTTCTCTTCTTTTTTTTTTCTGTGATCATTTTCTTTTCTTTCTTTTTTTTGTCTTCTTTTATTGTGTCATTTTGTTTTAATTGAAAGGCCTTAAATTGAAGGAAAATTTAAAATTTCAAACAAATAAATAAAAAAAATATTCACAAATTAATTGTTACTTAGTAACGTACACGAAAAGAAAAAAAAAATATTTTTTTTTAAATATTTGCTGCTGCTGGTGATTTTTTTTAGAATTTAGATAAACGAAAAAAAGAAAAAAAAACAAAACAAATTCTATTTCTTTCAATATCAAAATATGACCATTTAATACGAGCCACAACGATCTTTGATAAGAAAAACTAATCACAACGTTCCACAAGAAGCGCCAAATTAAATCCCGAATTACTGACAATTTAGTTTCAACAAATACGCGTCTTAACCGTTTCAGATACGCTGTTGAACTGAGTTAAACAGCTGCTTACAATTTTCTATCATAAGTTTTTTTTTTTACAACAACAGCAATAACAACAACAAATGAAATAAAATAAGAACCAATTGACAATTTGCAAAAGAAGCCTTTTTCTTTCCCAATTTTATTCTCTCATTTCTTACATTACAATACACAAGTGAGTGTAAAACGAATGTTCAATGCACGAATCGCCAATTTAATGAATGAACAATTGAATAAAAAAACACAAATACATACACAAGTAATGAAGGGGGAGGCAAAACATATGCTTACGCTTAGAATAAACGATAAACATTTTATAATTTCTCTCTCTCTCTCTCTCTAAGGAGAACTTGTCTCGTTAATGTTAATGTTATTGCTGTCATTTGTTGTTGTTGTTGTTGTAATTGTTTGTTTATAAACTTTTTAATTTGTGTAATAAATTTGCAAAAGAATTGTTATTGAATTGCTTTGACAAATATTCATACACACGTTCGCACACATACACGTGCACACTCGCTAACTAACTAACAAGCGCACACCAGTTGTTAAGAATAATTGTGTCAAATCAAAGAAGTATACGGTTGTGTATCAATGTGTAAGTGCCCAGCTGAGTGGGGTATTATGTATGTTGTATTACAATACCAACCACAGGCGTTAAGGCGTTAATGTTAAGGAACTGGTTTAATGCAATTTTTTTTTTATTTTAAAATTTTTTTGGTAATTTTTATTACAAAAACTAAAAATAATTTTCGGTAAATGAACCTTGAAACAGATTTTAATTAAAATTTTGTTAATCCAATGCAACTGAATACATATTTACTTGTGGCAGGCATTTCAATCTTGTTATATTGGATTGTTGTAGTGGGAGTCGCCGTAGTCTAGTAGCAAATGTGTTCGCTTATTAGACGTAAAGCCAGGGTTCGAGCCACAGGCCAGACATCAAAACGGAATATGAAAAAAAAGAAAATATTTCTTCGGCGACTTTCTCTCAGCAGATTTCTGGCAAAAGCTCTGATAGTAAATAAACCTGCCATGAAAAAGTTTCTCAAAATCTATCGTTCGGAGTCGACGTTAAACTGTAGGTCCCACCACTCACTTATAAAATTAAGGCACATGACATGAGTGGTGTAAGAAGCTAGGCCGTAATCCTGACTGAAGGGTTGTAATGGCCAATTATGTATGTATATGTAGTGGGAGTCAGAAGCAGTGGTGTTGTGCTATTTTTTTTAACGGAACGCGTATATATGATTATATAGACAGGGCCGATCCTGGGTAGGCGGCCGCTCAGTGCGGTCTCATGTCCCAAATTTAACGACGGAGGTGATTTTCCATGATAATCCTGGTGGCGGCGGTTTTTTTTTATAGGTCTCATGTCCCAAATTTGACGACGGGGGGAGGAAGATTCCCCTAATTTTCGCCCGTCGCCAGGATCGGCCCTGTATATAGCATAAAAAGAAAAGGAAACGAAAATCAGCCAATTCTCGTTATCAGAAATCATCTTTAGTTCCGGAATGCGTTCCTGTCCAAAAAGGAAGTACCGGAACGACATTACGGTGCGTTCCGGCTCGACAACACCACTGGTCAGAAGGTGTTTCTTTTAAAGAGCGTACCTAGACGACTATTTATTTATGTATTTTTCCATCGATACTTTTGATTTTTATTGATTAAATTTTGTGCGATAAGCATCCTATTCAGATGTCTATTGAGACGACCGTTCGCAGCTACTCTAATTACGTGAACATAGGTTTTAATTCCTTCATGCAGCTTGCCAGTCGTTAAAACTTTCACCCAAGCGACACTATGTACATATATGTACATATATCTATGATAGATTAGGATTGTATTAATCAAATTTTATTTTAACGCCTGTCGCTTGCCGCTCTTATTGTATTTGTAATCTTAAGGATGTATAATTCATTTAAATTTTAAATACCTTTCGACAATTATTTGAAAATACGGTGTTAATATTTACTTACTCCTCCTTTTTCTTATTGTTTACTAAGAGATTATCAATACAGTTTTGTAAATATTTATTTTATACCCTTGTTTTTGCATTTCATTAACTTAACCACTGTGTTAAGTATTTAATTTGTTAGACACGATATTAGACAAAATCAATAGTTAATGTACGGATGTTATTGTTGTAAAGAATAAATAATTAAAATGAAATATAAATTTTCCATAAAAGAATATTATATTTCCTTTACATAGCATTAGAAACTAGACGAAAACGATAAACAATTAATTTTATTTCCTGTTGCACGCAAAACAGAGAGAGGGAGAGAGTGAGAGCCCTTTAGGGGTATTAATCGATTAAATGGTAATTAAATAATGAAACGGAAATCAATTAAAAATATTATTCAATACCTGTTAATATTATTATTTAATACAGTTAAACTACGGCTACATGGAGCCATAGAGTGGCTTTTGTTGTAATCATTTTAAAGCTCTTTAATGTTGTATAACCTTGCACCAGTTCCATTATTTAAATTTCATTACTAATGCAAATATTTTTAATTAATAATTTTAATTAATTAATTAATTAACTTCGTATTGTTATTTAAATATTTAAAATATTTTTTTTTAAGTAAATATTTTCATAAAATTTATCGGCATTTGCATTCAATGTTAATGCGGAAAATGTTTTCCAACAAACTTTCCCAATATTGTTTAATCGAAATTAAAACATGTTTTTTTTTGTTTTTGTTTATTTATTAATTAATAAATTTAATATTTTTTTTTATTAAATATTTATAACACCTGCCTTCATGGATGGGAATTCATTGCAGGTAAGCTGAACATATTCAGAGCTTTGAAGGTATTTATGAATCAAAACGCACAAGTAAATTATATACAGTGCTCACTGAAATAATTCATTTTCTTAGGATAGCGAGAAAAGTAAATGAGAATAGTCGAATAAATTTCCAAAAATAAAAACTTTTATTTATTACTTATAAAATGTTAAAACAAAAACAACAATTCATGATAAAGGAACTTTGTTTATACTTAAGGACATAATAGAAAATTTAAAATTATAGTGGGTGTTGACTCACTTATGGCGCTCACTGTATATATAAATTATATACAAGCTTAACTGTATTATCAAGCTTAAAACGATACGTATTTGTTTATCTCTTACGATTGTCAAATGAATTTCTCTGAATCTCGAATATCTCCACCATCCTTTGATTATCTAACCACCGTTCTATAGATAATACCACGTAAATATCCAGGCAGCGAATTGTTGGAATATTATCATTGAAAAGAAGCTGACTATTTGTGTCGGATAGCCTCAGTTATGCTACAATTCGATGTCAATATATATATACCAGCACATACAGACAGTTGTCATAGAGCTATCTTTCTGCAAAGTAATTGAAAAAAAGGTTGAGTACTTGTCCTCCTTCTCCCCCTTTTCAATGCCTTCATAGCTCCAGCAAAGATTATAATGCGAAACATTCAGTTTTCTTGGAGTACTTTTTATAGAATTCTATTGAATTTCTCAGATTCCATTACAATATAAAGAAATTTGCTTGGAATCTATTTTCATGGAAGGATTTTAATTCTTGTCTTTAATTTCCTTCCCCATGCTTTAGGTTTAAGCCAGAGTTGGTAATTCTTGTTATTCTGTCATAATTTACATTCGATAATTTTCAAAATTTTATAATTATTCAGTTAGTTTTCTTTGTTTTCATATTATTTTGTTTGTTTTTTTAAAACGCCTCGTGTTTTGACATAAAATAGCCTCAGTGGCTATTGAGTTTCATTCGATTTTCTATTCCCAAACCAACTGATTCATTATTACGGCACACACCCTAAGGCTAGAACTTGTCGAGTTGTATTCAGAACAAGTTTTCTTTTCTTGTTTTTCAGAACTAAGAATTTAGCGTACGTTCATATGCAAAGTTTTTTGATTAATAATTCCATTCTGGTTGCTGTAAGGCAAACCGGTCAATAAATTTTTGCCAACTTTTTTTTCCATACTCCGGGCGTAATTATTTAAATTATTTCATTTCTATTTAAACAAGTGCATTAAAATATATTTGAAATTAAAAAAAAAGAAAAAATTATTATTTAATAATAATAATAAAATGTAAACAAATCAGTTCAGTCCGTCTTAATCTTAAGATACGTTATGAATATGCATTTAAATACGATATTTATTATATAACAACCCGATACTCGTATGAGATTATAATAGTAATAGTAAGTAACCTGTTTTGGCACTCTACAGTAGGTAATATAAGATTTTAAACATTAAAGAAAGTAAGCAATTTAATATTTCCTTACTTTTCTTATTGGAGACATGTTTATAGTATTATAAGCACTTAAAAAATAATAAGTAAATACATACATACATACATAATACCCTTCAGTCGGGATTACGGCCTATCTTCTCACGCCACTCATGTTTTGTGCGTTAATTTTATACGTAAGTGGCGGGACCTACAGCTTAACGTCGACTCCGAACGACAGATTTTTGAGAAACTTTTTTCATGGCAGGTTTATTTACTCTCAGAGTTTTTGGCAGAAATCTGCTGAGAGCAAGTCGCCGAAGAAATATTTTTTTTTCATATTTCGTTTTTGATGTCTGACCTGGAATACGAACCCGGGCTTTACGTCTAATACACAATACAACACACTACTTACTAGACTTCGGCGACTTCAAAAAAAAAAAAAATAAGTAAATCCCTTGTGAAAAATGTCCACTTTAAAGCCATCAAAATATCCGCGCCAATAAAATGGTATTTTAAGTCATTTCGAACACTTAATAAATCTATTTCGTATACAAAATACAATACACCCCCCCCCCCCCCCCACGGGTTTTGTTTTTAAAAATCAAACAATAAAAATCACTGGAAACAAACCGTTTTCTAAAAAATCCAACATGGCCAATGTCAAGCATTTCTATACAAAGTACCCATTTCTTCTATTATGCAAGGGTACACATGCGTACATTAACTACATTGTTGTTATTTTGCTAGTAATTAACTCTATTGACACACTCTCTCTCTCTCTATTTTACTCTCACTTTAGCTTTTCTTTTGTTTTCTCGTCAATCGTCAGTTCTTCGTGGTCTTTACAAATTTTAGCATCTTTTTATTGTGTTCTGCCGGTTACCGTGTGTTTAATATATTAAAATTGTTAAATTTCCTACTGAAATATGTTTTTAATTATAAAATTTAAATAAATCTATTGTTTAAACAACAAGTTTATCAATAATTTAAAGTGTTTAGTGTTTATTACCCAAAAAAAAAAAAAAAGATCAAACAAGTGCCTGCAAAAATGTAAAAGAAAAGTTTTTTTGCTTTCATATTAAATGGCGTCCCGTTACATGCATGTTGTTGTTGTTAATCGTCTTGTCTTGTGTGTTTATAAAAAAACACCAAAAGTGCGAGTATTTGCGAATGTGTAGCAATTCAAGCAAAATCAATGCCGTGTTTTGGTTTATTATGATTTCAAAAAAGTGTTGCCAGTGGCGGGTATACGCACATTTGTGGGAATTGAAGGAGAAATTAAGATTTTGGGTTTTAAAAGATTTTGATTACAAAACCCTTTTTAATGGTAAGTGTTAATTTTTATATTTTAAACTTAAGTAAATGCTTTTAAAAATCTATAAAAAAGAAATTAAATTAAATTAAAAGTAATTATTATAAATTATTTTTAAAGCCCATGCTTTTTGCAAAAGTTTAAAGTTATTTAAGTCAAATATCTCTTGTGTACTGTTCTTTAAATGTTTATAACTCCATAAATAGGCCTTCAATCAATAAAAACAATTAAGAACTAATAAATTTATTACAAAAATCTAATCCTATACAAGTTGACTAATGTGGACGACCTTCTTCTATTATAAAATCGCATTGATTGTTCGCTTATTCTCAGCGCTAACATAGGCCAATTATACTAATCTAAACAGGCTATTTTTGTCATATAACACTCTAGACTAATTCGATATTATCATTACGCCAAATCATGGCGAAAACCCATGAATACTCCGTCAACTCTCACCATCTTTTTGTCGACTATAAGACAGCATTCAATATCTCGATAAAGAATAGTCTTTAAGCCGCAATGTCTCAGTTCAGGATTCTTGGCAAGCTGATGTTGAGCAACTTTTGTAGTTCCGTTAAAGTATGAAACGACTTTTCTGAACGTTTTGATACCGTGCGGGGTTTTAGAAAAGGCGACCTTTTTAACTTCGTCATAGAGAATGTTCTTTGGTAGGCAGGAGTATATCGTAATGGTAGTATTTACTACAAAAGTATCCAGTTTCGCCGACGACATCAACATCATTTGATACATCCAAGATATAAGCTTATCTTCTCTGCGCTTCTCTATGGAATGGAAACATGAGCGCTGTTAAGCACCAATGCATAGATATTGAATAGAAGAGGTATATCCAGATATATCACAGAGGTACTGTACACTCAATTCAAAATTTCAATTAAATTTTTAAAATTCAATGCAACCATAATGAAAACCTGTTTGACTTCTACTGCATTCAAACCTATAATGCTTTTGATTGTAGTCCAACAGTTGAGCCAAAGCACTATACCATCTCTGATCACATTTATGAAATATTTTTAGGGTGTCACATAGCCGCTGTTTGCCTTGTTTCATTGATCGCGTCAGTTACTAATTGTGTAATAAATTTACAATAGATTTCAATTTAAAAAAAAACTCTAAAGTGACGTAAATTTCACTTGTTATGTTATAACGCAATTATGAATTCATTTAATTTTAATTATATGTAATTTGATTCTTAGCTAGCCATGCTGATTAGTAGCTGATGTTTATCGTTCATTTAAAAATACTTTTTTTTTCCAATCTCGCCAACACTTGCCAAATATAGACCAGCAATGGTGAAAAACTTTACACTTTTTAATCGCGACACAATTAACGATTTATTGCAAAATGGTAGGCAAATAAAGTTATAAGATAAATGATATTGTGTCGCTCTCTCTCTCTCTCTCCCTCGCCAACTTATTAACACACTTTAGAGCAAGAGAGGGAGAGAACTACCACTGGAGCGATAAATACCAGGCTCGTATAAAAATAACCACCAAATATCACCATTACCACCAACGCCATCATTATCACCGTCATCAGCACGATCTTATTAACATTAGAAGACTAATTTCTATTATAAATAGGCCGTGTTGATATACAAATATAAATAGGGATAATAAAACCAAAACCTCTATCTAGTTCTTCCCCCTCTGGCCTTTACCACGGCTCTTGCTCTTATCTAACACGTTCAGTTTAAATGACTCAATTTTCATTGTCTATTTGCGAACGTGAAAAATTATCACCAGCAGCTATTGTGTGGCGCTTTTATTGCTCTGACAAATACAACGACAATATATTATGGCTGGTTTGTTGGGTTATTAAATTAATAATTTTTTTTGCTTTAAATATAGTCTGAAGGTGTTTGCTTTAATAAATTAAAACTACAACAAAACTACACCAACAAAAGAAAGAAAGAAAAAATGCTTTATTTGTTGATAATTTACATTATCAGGGTCTCTATTCTTTGGTTTTCTTCTATTATTTGCACTTTTTTTAGTGTAATACTCGAATAGAGCCGCATTAAGTAAAATTATGGTGTTAAGGTAATGGTGAAGGGGGTATATTGCATTACGTATTGAGAGGATTATAAAATTCCATCCGTTGATAGTGCACTATTTAAATTGTTAATACCCTCGTAAAAATTGCATTGATTAGCTATCTTAACTAGCTATCTTTCCAGCAAACAGTCGTGCACATTCGAGACATTTTTGATTCTTTTTTTATTTAAAACTTAAGCAGATCAGGAAGTAACCCTGGTAAGGGTATCTCTCTTACCAGTTCAGTGCCATTACCACAGAACTGCCAAAAACTATTTTCATCACCATATTCCTACTTGGCTTTTGTTTCTTCTCTTTGATTGAATACGTTTATCCAGCTAAGCAGGTCAATTGATTTACTTTGGCAGGTTCTGGAATGATAGAGTTGTCAGCAACAGTGCGCTTTGTAAAAATGTATTGGGTTATTGTATTGGAAGTAACAATACAATACCAAATAGTCAAATAGTGGCGCTGCTGTTGATTTTCCTATGACGTTCTATGTTGATATTCCTCATATTCATGACGGCTCTTAGAGAGGCTACAGAAGCTAAACCAGCTACTCATATTCACCAGCTGAATTTGGAAAACTTGGGGAGACTCTATGCTCCTTGTAGGATCCAAAGAAACTGATTCGTCTGTACAATTCGGACTACAACACGTGTGATATTCGATTTGCCTTCTTTTCGAAAGGGCTCTTTAAGTGGCTCCAAATGACTTTGTAAATTCTGCTTGAGCTTAACAACTTTTCGTGCAGACAGTTGTGGTACATACAGCTGGACGTCTCAGTTTGATGAGTCTCATGCATTGTTTAGAAATTGATTAAAGCGGGTTTTGCTATTGTAGTGATTTAACATTACCGTTTTCTTTGGATCCTGTAAGGATCATAGGTTCTTTACAAATTAATTTTGCTTACAGCTCTTGTTGTGTGTAGTTGCCTCCTCCTCTATTGGCCGTCTCCAGGCCTAGGCTTGTTGACCATTTCTTTTTTACTTACTCGTGGGTTTATGTCCTCGCGACATATGCCAAATCCATCTCCATTTCCATTTCGATAATTTTGAGCATTTGTTTGCTCTTTGCTAGAAATTTTTGTTGAAGATCATGGACGATAAAAATATTCTCAAAATTCCTTGTGAAGCATTGTGAACTATCCATATCCATTACCTATCATATCGGATCTTAAGTTATCGTTAAATAATTAAGTAAATAAACGAAAAGTTAAGGAAAAAACAAAAGAGAGTATAAAATAATAGATTAGCTTGAGAGGTTTATTAGAAGAATTAGCCTAGCACTTTCAGCTAGACTTGGAATTTCTCTGCTGTCTGTATTAGCGAATTTGACATTGAAAAATTGCTTAAGGACCTATAAAATCACAGTTTATGTAAGAATCTGTTTTAAAAAATAATAAAATTTTGTGATATCGACTGCGTCTAGTCTGATTTAATTAACTTGACTTAATCGAATTTCGCTGAGTGTAAACTTATGAACACTGTAATCACGTCTTAAAACCATGTTTACAATTGCTTATCAGAAAACTACACCCTGCCAACATCGTATCCGGTGGCAACACTATTAAAATAACGTAGTATACTTCATATAACGCTATGGTTTGTGTCTAAACTAAAAATTGCGTACGGTTGTTGTTTGAACTACTAGAATATCGATTGCTGGAATACAGTGGTTTTAATAAAAATTTAAATGCGAAATACGACAAGACAAATACGACTTAAATAAAATGAAATCGGAGATTTGCCTATTAGCCAGGTTTTGTTATCAGTTTCTTAGAGTCTTTAAAACATATTTGGTGGCATTAGAAAGTTAAGTTTCTTTCGAAAGAAATCTTCTCTGAAATTTTTGTGATTGCTTGACTCAGTTAGCTTAGAGCGTGTGTCAAAAATGGACACCAGCATGGTCTAAGTTTTTGCTGAAGTTGAAAAGGCAAGTCAAACCAATAATTGATCAGGTTGGGATTTTCGATATCAACAGATAGCATTTTTTTTTGAGGCCGTTTTAGACAATCACTAGTTTTTATTGTGATTATCATAGGAAGAGACCTTTTCGACATGCTAGTCTATACAACTGGATTTCTATGATTTTAAAGTATCAGAATCTGTCAAATAGAAAACAACTTCTCTTGTCTTTATCTTTCGCAAAGACCTTAATGAATTTAGAACAGTAAAACCCGAAATAAAATGGAATTTCCTAGTGTGGTAAAACTTTATTCTTTTTTAAAATAATTTTCTTTGTTCCTATTATACCATTCGCCCCTTTTCTTTTTCCCCTTGTGAATCGATCTTCATATGCAAACCTCCCTCCTCTTCTTGATCGTCGTAATCGTACATTTCCAGCTCTTCTATGCTCTCCATCTCTGGTTGAATTTGCCACAAATCAGGGATGCTTATCTTCAAAGGATTATCGTATGCACCCTCCGAGTTGGAGCTCAATTCGGAAATACAAGAACTGCGACGCTGTAATAAAATCGATGACGACTTACGTCGGTAGGTATTAGGTGTGGGTATTTTGCAGATTTTCGGTTGTTCATCATTCCAGAAGTGAATGTTTAGGAAACACATTAATAAACCGCTGCTAACGGCTAATGAAGCGAATACCGTTATCGGTATAAGGATATGAAATTTGGTGGTTATTATAATGAAAGGAGCAAAAACCAACCAAAAACGGCTGAAACAGGAGGTAGACAGCATAAGCATGGAACGTTTTTCAGCAGACACTAGCTGACCCGAGCAGGTGGTGAGTATGGAGAGTGATGCCGAGTTGGCTAGTTTAAGTAAAATCCAGAAAAGCATTTCATAGCCAACTTTACGATTTTCTTTGACTGCAAATAGGAAAAAAACTCAAAAGATACTACGATTTGGAGTATTATAAAGGAACTCACTTGTGTTAGGTATAAACCATATCAGATAGGTTATAAAGCCAGCTAACATCATCGCATAGCCACACCAAAGCCAATGATGCCGGGTATATAAGATGAGATATAAACCCAGAAATACGCCTAACATTTCTGCAAAACCTGAAACATTCTCATTCAGTTTATTGCTCTCTCTCTCTATCTCGTTATTTCTCTCTCCATATTAACTTACCCAAACTGGCTGTATTAACATGCAAATGTTCTACTCCTAGCGTACGTATCATTAAAATCATAACATTATACAGTACTGCCGAAACTACCCAGGCCCAGTGTATGAGCATAATGAAAACTCTCGGCGTTTTACCATCCCATATGGACCAATAATTGCTTTCCTTCGTATTACGCAATTGCTTGGCATACATTTCAAGTTGAACTTCCAAATCTAATGGTATTTCACGATTATTAAATGCTGCCGATTCCAAAAGCAATCGCAAACATTTTTCAATTTTATTGTGCCTCAGTAGCCAACGTGGACTATCAGAAATCCATCTGTGGAATCAAGTGAAATGAATGAAGATTTATTTCTGAATTTTTCTGTAATTTTATGAAATACCTGTGCAAAAATACCAAAAGTATTACCGAGCACGATATGGCGATATACAAATAACTCCAGCTATCGAAAAATATAGAGATGGCCGGTAAAAGTATCAGACCAATGGACCAAAATAGTTCCGAAAGTGTTACAATTATGGTGCGTGCCTTGCCAGCTGTTATATCGGTTACTGGAATAGAAAGGAACAGATTTAAGCATTATTTTTTTATAATTTTGGTTAAGCAATTATGGCTTGAAATAAAGTTTAGGAGAGCTGTATTGAGTCTTTCAGATTCTATAGGAAGCATTTATTATCACTTTTAGGATCCTATATCACCGTGACATATCATCTCAATTTTCTTATTGCGGTTTCGTTGTATGTTTTGAATTGAAACAAGACATTAACAGGATTTTCCCTGGTACTAAGTCAACTATAGTTATAATAGGGTTGCCAACTATCGCGCTCTCGTACTAACTCTCTCTTTGAAAATTTATTGGGTTGTTGCATTGCCTGTACTTGGGAGAAACGAATCTTCTTCATTATGTCCTACTCTTTCCTAAAGCATAGGTGGAGCTTCCTCCAACTGATACTTTAATCTCATAAAATCCATGCTCCGTAGTTCCACGATATTTTTTTATGATTATGGGGCGGTATTAAAATGCCACGACCAAATGACTTACAAATGGTTTCCCTATAATATTACCCCGACCAACCTCAGATTGCACTTTGGATGGTGTGTGCCTACTATTTGATTAGCACTCAGCAATTTTCTTCAGAAACGATTTTACACAGTTAGCTAATTATGTGTTCTGTTGATTCCTCCTACTCAGAATCTGCAAATTGGACGTGAATGGAATCCGATTCTGAACAAATGTTCTTTGCCCTGTTGGAAGACAAGTTTGGTTTGGCTTCGGACAAATCCGACTTATCTTTCCTTTGTCCGAATATATCTTAACAAGTAACTGTATTCCATTCCACAGAAAGGTTCTGGCCCCATCAGCGATAAAGGAACTCTCCAGCTGGCAAGTTCATCTGGTTATTAAGTTTCCTGAAGTCACACAACGCTAGCAGAATGTGATCTTGTGAGGCAGCCTCAGTATTAATCATGAATCAACGTTTTAGGAGCTAAGTGGTCAAGAGGTTGTCTAATGCTCATATAGTATTGAACTTTCTTTTTATCGTCTGCCCAAGTTGAATTGACTACATCTTTCGATGGGGTAAACTTCTGCTTGGAATATAGCCGTGATTTTCGAATGGTTTCCGAATGTTTTCTTTCGGGCCCGAACACCGCTACTCCAGTCTTTGGACCGTCTTGTTACAAAACATTACTCAAAGTAGGAGAGTTTACTGCTTCTGTCCTGGAGGCAGTTAAGGAGGCCAGTCGATCATGATTCAATTTGAAGAAAATTTGAATTCGACTTGTCTCTCATTATCGTACCCCTAGTCTTCATCACTCTGGGTTTTACTACTCATTACCCTAGTTATGTCAACGCGTCCCCCTTTCTCTAAGGTGAGCTTTTCTCAAGTTTGCCTCGGTTGTCCATACAATGGATCCATTGTCATACTTGTCATAGTATATAGCCAATGAAACCTTTTTGGATTACACTGGGATAGTCCGTCATTTTGAACAAGTTCTGAAGAGTGAGAGAAGTGCTAAATATTTGCTGTGTTAGGTCTACTTAAGGGATTAAGTGAATAATAATAGAACGCTGTATCCCGAAATGTGCGCATTGGCCTAGGCAGCGTAAACTTTGATTACCGAAACCGACTTAATGATATGTCTGCAAGAGTATGGGAGACACAGTCTAAAATTATTATTTCAAGCACCCACTTACATATTACTTGACCCGCTGTGTACATAAACGCACAAAATAACGAAGTCAGACAACGAAAGTAGACATGCAGATAGAATGTGGAGACGAGACCAGTTAAATTTCCGCACATAATCTGACCCAACATGCCATACAACATTAAACTGCGTGGACTGATGCTAAAAAAAAAATTGCAAAAACAAATTAATAAAGAACTCTTTCCACCACACTCAATGACAACTTACTGCCGCAAAGTCTGTTTGGCCACCAAACCTCCTATTAAGGCTCCCAAAGCATGAAATGATTGAGTCATGGACACCAATAGCTCACGTGAACACACCAAATCGAACTGAGTCACCAGTGACTCATATTCGGAATTGTGTTCAAAACTATCACAGGGCATTAGATGTATATCGACTTGTTGTTGATCGATCTGGTGGTGGGGTATGTTAAAGGGATTCGTGTAGTTGCCTAGATTTTTTTGAGCGAAATTAGTTTCTAAAGAGACTTTGTAGGTGTGGCAAGCATCCACTTGAAATTGACGATCCGTACTTTGTATATCTTTTTGCAGGTTGAATGACATCCAATGCTCTTCTATAAGAGACGAGTTATTGCGTTGCTGTTCTGGTGGCTTACAATAGTAGGCACCCTTTTGGGGTGTGGGCGCCGTGTAGATGACACAGATGGTAAACCAGGCAGTGGGTATTTTACACAAGAATATCAAAAGAATTGTACGCAATTGCCATCTGCCAAAGTCGCCATTAACGGTTTGCACGATATCTTTTTGATTCTTGAATCCACCGTTCATTTTATTTTTTATTTATCAAGTTTCGAAAGCGTTTGTTTCTACGTTCTCAAATGACAATTTGCAACTACTTTTGGGTGTTTGGATTTTTGAGTGGAATTCTGATGAAATTTCCATGATACGCTCGCTCTGTCGTAGACGCAGTTTGTTTATATTGATTGTTCGAATTAAATATTTGAAATCGGGTGTTAATTTATCGATAATTTCTATTGTAATCGTTAATTTATGTCTACGTGTGTGTTTCTCTCTATCTCTACATTGTTTGAAAGCGATCTAAATATAGAGTCACAGTTGACAAAAATCTGTTGACGTCGAATAATTAAAAATTCAAACAAAAAAGTTTTTCAACTTTTTTTTGTATCACAACAGGGGGTACTGATAAGGTAAGGGGGTTAGACAATTTTTTAACGTGCGAATATGCAAAAAGAAAAACAACAACAATACATTAAGTGAAATTTAATAGCCCCATTGCATTGGACTCATTACATTTTGCATACAAGATCAATTTATTCGGTTTTAAGTTTAAAATCACTTTCTTCAGCATGTGTCATATGAATCTGCATCGATGATCCGTCACTAGTAGATGTCTAGGCCCAATGTGTTTGTAATAGGCAGGGAAAAGAAGTGAAATAAAAAAATCGTGATGGAGAGAGTAAAATAAATGATCAGGAGAGATTGACTATCGCTTTAAAGCCGAAAGTCCATACCATCCGTTTCATGCGGACTGCGTTACATGCAATTTTTGCTTTCTATGCGGTTCTTATTGCAAGTTACACACAATGCGTTTTATGCGACTGGCTTTTTGTGTTGGTCAGCTGTTGTGGTGAACAATAAAAAAGCAAACACGAACATTTATGCCATTAATTACAAATTTATGAGTTTAAATATGTGATATTTTGTGCTGTTAAGTCCTACGAAAATCCTCAAAAGAACACAAGACGATTGTTTTCGGTTAATTTATCCTCCATTTTTCATGTTTACAAATAAATAAATTCAAAGTAGATGACACTCAGTACATAAAAACAATCGACAACTAGTAACATGCATATTTTGTTCATGAAATGATGAAATGTTCAGAAATGTGCTAAAAATGTATTTTTCTCTTAAATTAGTGAAAACTTTATTATGAAATATGTTTTTATTAATATTTTTATAATGCAAAAAGAAAAATGCGAAAATAATAATGTCGTAAAATGAAAACATATCTATCGAAACCATTCGCAATAGTATATAATTTGGCATGCCAAGTTTAAAAAACTGCTGACATTTTCCAACACTGCATGAGTCGCATAGAAAAGTAGAAAGTAGATCTACTTGATGCGTTCTACGCATCTATGCATTCTATGCATTTTATTATGTTTCTTGTCACATACAACTACACTGATTCTACTTTTTCGGTATACGCATGTACTGCAAGCTCGCATGAAACGCATGCTATGGACTTTCGGCTTAAGAGTATTCAGTCTTCTCCTACAAAATACCGAAGAGTCACATCTCATCTCGTATAGTCTGCAGAATTCGGCGAGATATGTGGCTTTATTACCACATAATGTCACCGATAAGTCGTTAGATTTACTGAATCCCTTGGGAAACTACAATAAGACAAGATTTGGGTCATGTATCAGACTATCCGGGAATAAGCTGACGTTGGAAATCGGTCTTTTGACAGGCCAGTGTAGACTAAGTATATATTTCTTCAGAATGGGGGGTTGTCTCGATCCCAACATGTAAATTCATCGGAACACATTCTTGGAGCCTGTGGGCCATTTATGCATCCCAGAAAAAAAACACTCGGATGCATATCCAATTCTATGCAGGAAATTGTAGTTGCTGAGACCGAGCAGCATCCTATGGTCATACTCAATAAAGTTTGATGGTAGTACAATAGATCGTATGGCCGCAGTACGCAGGGCTGAAATTTCTGCCAAAAGCTTAACTGCCCTTTATAGTCAAAGTAAAGGCCACTCTGCAGTATTGTTTCCGAAAAAATTAATCTCTTACTACCAGTATCTCTTTATTTTCTGACAATCAAGCAGCAATCTAATGGCTTTCGAGAGCATCGCTTAACTGTAAATTCATGATTAGCAACTGCCGTGTTTCCCTCGATTAACTATCGCAGTACTTGTCTGTCAATTCCGCACTGATTGCTGGTCACAGGAGGGTCCCGGTTAATTGTGTTATCGATGAACCTGCTAGAGTAGGTAGATTGCTATCAATTACATGCGTACATTTTAGCCGTTGAGGTGCGGGACATACAGTTTAGGGTTGAATCCAAATGATAGATTTGAAAAGCTTCTTCATGGCAATTTGTTTAACTTCAAGGCTTTTGCCAGAAGTCAGCTCAAAAGGAGTCATCGAAAGAAATCTTTTTTCTTGAAGATATCAGAGTTGGGGATTAAATGCTCGAGCTTTCATTTGTCAAGCCAACGTACTACTGACTAGATAGAGGTGACCATTGACTACTACTTCACACCTTTATTTCATTGAAAAAAGTGTCCCTATTATTTCTTCCCATAGTGTTTGTGGTTTATTTTGGTAAATAAATTGGCATTATTTGTAATTGTATTAATTCTTTTAAATTTATTTATTATGAATTGATTGTTATTTTACAAACGTTTTGTTTTTATTTTTATTTTTGTTTTTTTATTTTAATTTAAATTTATAATAATAATTTATTTTTAATATTTTTTTGTTTTTTTTTTCTTAAGATGAAATTTATTAAATAATTTATTATTTGATGTTTTGTTTTTAGTTTAATTGTAGTAAAATTTATTAATTTTTGTTTAAAGTCTTAAAGTTAAAAAAGTTTTTGAAATTTCTTTTATTAATTAAATTTGTGTGTTGGATGGATTAAAAATAGGGTTTTAAAAGGAATTTTTAAGTTTAAAAATGTACATTAGGAAAAAAAGCTTAAATTAAACTTTAAAACAATAAAATAAAATAAAAATTTTATAAATTTTATTTAATTTTCTTTTTTAAGAATTTATAATTTAAAAATAAAAATATTTAAAGTTTAAGTACGACTAGATATTCTGTTTAATTATTTTTTTTTAAATATTTTTCATTAAAAAGTATAGGGACTATAATCGTATATTTTACATACATATTGATTGGCTAAAATACAGGCTAAAAAGGAATTTTATTGTTTAAATTATTATGTATTTAATTGCTTAAATTAAAAAAAAATATATTTATATATATATTGTAAGTAGGAAACTTTAAATGTTTTAAATTTAAATTTAATTTTATAATTTTTAATTAAAAAAAAAATTGCTTTGTTTTTATTAATTTTTATCATTATTATTAATTACTATTATTTGGAGCAACAACCTTTAGTTTTTTTTTATTTTAATTTTAATAAAATTTTATTATATTTTTTTTTTAATCTTTGGTTGTTTTGGTAAACTATTGATTTTTTTCTTCGTGTTCATTTTATTTTTTATTTCACGATATTAATTATTTTGTGCTTTTCTTTTCTTTCATTTCATTTTAATTTTTTTCTTTTAGAAATTTAATTCAAAAATTTTAATTTTTATTAGCAATTAATTTTCATTTAATTTGTTTTCTTTCTTTTTTAAATAATTTTTGAGCTTAACATTGTGAATATTGAATGAAATGAAAATTATTTCAAATTTTTTTAAAAAAAATCTCTGTTTTTTTTGTGGAATATTTTTTTTTAAATGTTTTGTTTTGTTTTTTTTTTTTATCACAGAAAATAAAATAAAAATTATTTTACAATAATATTATGGTTTATAAGATAATATTACACTATAAATGATTGAATTGTTATTATTGTTGTTGTTATTTACAGTTAATTTGCGGTATTTAATTGCAATAGTATTTGTATTTATAAATATTTGTATATCTTTTCTGAAACTCTGGATTTATATCATTAAACTGTATTTGGTGAGTGTGCTTGAAAATTCGGAATTTTTGGAATTCGGAAATGTGAAGTCTGAAAAACTCTTTTTGAAAATTTGTTTTAAGTTTTTCTACAGAGTTTACAACTTTGTGCACACAGCATTCCAATTCGGCCACATCTAAGCCAAAGCAATTATTGAAATTGTAGGGGATGGACTACGAGGATGATACAAGTATTTTGAAACATAACTTCTCGTACATATGGATACGAATCTGCGTAGGATGGTGTAGTTAATTGAATAAACCATATGCGCCAGCCGGATAGAGAATACTGATCAGTTTTGATCTTGACGACCGGATGAATCGGTCTCATCCACATTGAAACAAACACGTAAACAAACGCAAGGGACGAAATGATAGGGGTCTGTATAACCAGATGTTGACTACAAGATGAAGTTCTTTCATCAATAATGTGAAGCTGGTAGTGGATGATCTCTTAATAAAATTTTTTGAGCCGAGCATTGATATAGTCCTGATGGCAAAAGACAAATGTAAAGAAAATGTTTAATTTAAAGAGACGTTGAGATTGTATAGCAGTAAATAAACTTAGGCAAACTCACAGTTCCTTAATAGAAAAATATTCAACTCTAGGGCAAGGCAATGTCGTGCTAACTGAAGCCAACTAAGTATGGAAGGCCCACATATGAAGCATGTTAAGAGGAGTCACAATATGCAAAAAGATTGTAGGAAAATCTTAGGGATGCAACCCAAGAGTTGGGCACTGGATGTATACCACAATGGTCAGGCCATTTATTGTTTGTGTTCGCGGAAGGTATTCGAAAAGTGGTATTCGAGTGGCTCTATCCCGTTGCTGGTGGTTAAGAGGACCAGAGCTATGAACGCTATTGTTAGGATAATGGGAGACAAGTTTGCGAATAGGGGAGTTTCCACGCTACTGATAAGATCCTAACCTTTCTTTAGAATGGATATTGATTTTTGTGGATGAGGAAGAGGCAGACGCTGTTCTCTGGAATTGAGAATAATTATAATTAGAAGAGATTTAAAGTCATGCATCAGACTAGCTAGAAGTAATCCGAGGATAGTATGCGGTTTTTTGTAGATTTGAAGAGCACTTGTTTGGATCAGCTTAAGCCCAATATGTAGATTCTGTGATACTTGATTGTGTATCACTAAAATGGACACCGAACAACAGTCTGAAGTTTATTAGGACACATACATACATACATAATTGGCCATTACAACCCTTCAGTCAGGATTACGGCCTAGCTTCTCAACACCACTCATGTTGTGTGCATTAATTTTATACATGAGTGGCGGGACCTACAGTTTAAAGTCGATTCCGAACGACAGATTTTTTTGAGAAGCTTTTCATGGCAATTTTTACTCTCAGAGTTTTTGCCAGAAATCTGCTGAGAGGAAGTCGCCGAAGAACTACTTTTTGTATTTTGTTTTTGATGTCTGGCCTGGGATTCGAACTCGGGCCTTTCGTCTAATAAGCCAACACACTACCTACTAGACCACGGCGACTTCAGTTTATTAGGACAACAGGACATTATAGGGAATACCCTTTATATATTGATAGTTTGGTTGCGCATCAAAGATTTAGAGGCGTTTGGAACCCATTGTTATTTGCGATTTGTGATCCTTTCATTCCAAAATTCATTTTTATTTTCAAGCTTGCCAAATACGTTTTGAATGAAATACGTTTATGATAATGATGAAGAAAGGTGGAGGGACTTGTGTACATAAAATACTTGTAATTCCGTGTTAATGAATGCTGATAAGTTTATGGAAGTCTGCTGATAGTCTGTCTATTTTATATACTCGTAGTAGTATTTGGCAAAAAAAATTTATTGAAAATCTTTTACTTCTGCTTAATTAATTATTTACTTATACAATGATTAAGGATTTACTTCTTAAAATAGTTTATAATGGAACTTTAAAAAACGAATAAAATATCGGTCTCTCTCTGAATATAGTATTTGTCAAATCAAATTGAATTATTTCCGTTTGGAAATCTGCTGTCAATATTATTAATTTCGAAAATTGTAATTTTTTTCCTATCTAAACTGCTAGAAAACCTTACTAAAGGCCGCCATTTTATTTATTTTGTAAACAAACATAAAGTGAGCTGCAGCTGGTTTATCACTGTAATAACAACAGTGTTGGAGTTGTAAACATGCGTTTGATGAGACTTTAATTCAATTTCAATTTCCCCAATGAATTCTGAAAGGCCACTTGCCTAAGTGTCATCATCTATTGATTTAACAGAGTATTCGTGACTTCTGAAAATGATAGCAATGGACTGCCATCGATATTTTGTTCCAGGCCACTTAAAGCCGAAGCACAGGTTGCCGTAGAACCTGATGACCCTATAACATAAGCATTGGTGGCATAGGCCAATGTGGAAGGATGCATAACACTGCCGGTGCGTGTTTTAAAACTGCCACCAGTACCAATAATACCTGTACCCATACCACTTATACCGCCACCTCCTCCTCCTCCTCCTCCACCACCGGTTGTGCCAATACCACCTAAAGTCGAAGTGGTAACACGTCCAACAGCTGCATTACCCAACTGCTGTAGTGCCACACTCTGGCTACCAATATCGGCTGCACAACCTTCTAAAGCTGCTGACGTAATAACTATAGGTGAGGCGATTATGGCCAATTGATGATAAGGCGTGGTAGTAACTGTTACTGATCCCGCACTCGTGGAACCATTGTGATGCAAAGTATTGTTTGCGTTAAGACCGTTAATAACACTGCTTATGGCCGGCAGTTGCTGTGTGTGCATGGGCGATGTACACGTTGGCGAAGAACTGGCCGACGGTGCTGTTGTTATCGTGGCATTGTGACAGTTAACTTGGCCTTCTATTGTTTCCAAAGGCTGTAAATGATGATTGTGGTATGCACTGAGTTGTAGTATTTGTTGCTGGTGGTGATGTTGATGTTGTTGTTGTTGCTGTTGCTGAGTTTGTTGCTGGCTGATCAAAATCTGTTTCAAGGGGGGAAAATGTATGAATTTTGATTAGAGTTCTGGAATTTTATTTCTGAAAAGTTAGTGAAAAATTAAATATAAAGTGCTAATACGGGTGCATCAAAGAATCTTAAAATACGAGTAATACTGTGTTATATTTTATACTTAAAATTTCTAGTCAAATAGATATTCTAATTATTTTTGTATTCCATTTCAATACTTCAAGGCCGATAAGGCTGTTACTTTTATTGCTTCGCTTTGATTCAGTTTCGTTAATCAGGATATTGATCTATTATGGGAGGGTTCTGGAATGACAGGGTTACCAACCATACTTTTTTGCCTGGTATTCCTATAATTTTCGTTCTTTATGTTTTCATCACTGGGTGGAACAGAGGTCTCCCTGGATATATTTTTTGGAATACAAAAAAAATTTTCGGTAATCGAATATTTAACTACTGCCGAAGAATGCTACAAAACTATGGATTTTAAAACGAATTTAAGTCGAAAACACGACAAGAAAATTAGACTGTAATCTATTCAAAAACGTACTGCAAAAGTTGCAAATCAATAGGACGGAAATATTGAAAAACGCAATGATTGGTCCTTCGAACTTATTTCGGCGATATGAAGGTGAGTCAGCTCAAACACTTTGAAAGCCAAATTTCGACATTTCGGTGGAAATATCAATGAATAGAAAGACGTGTTGAAATGCCTGCTAGAATGTGGAGCGACAAGCAGCAAACTACTTATAAAATAACGTTGACTTACGTATCACCACAGAGTCTGATAAAATAGGGTGGTGTTATGCTGGAAGTCGCCGTGGTCTAGTAGGTAGTGTGTTGGCTTATTAGACGAAAGGCCCGAGTTCGAATCCCAGGTCAGACATCAAAACGAAATATGAAAAAACAAATTCTTCGGCGACTTCCTCTCAGCAGATCTCTGGCAAAAACTCTGAGAGTAAAAATTGCCATGAAAAGCTTCTCAAAAAATCTGTCGTTCGGAGTCGACTTTAAACTGTAGGTCCCGCCACTCATGTATAAAATTAACGCACACAACATGAGTGGTGTTGAGAAGCTAGGCCGTAATCCTGACTGAAGGGTTGTAATGGCCAATTATGAAGTCAAGGATAGAAAGGAGGTTAGCATGGGAGATCAGATGAAGAAAAATATTTCATACTCCAGAAGAACCAAGACACATTTAGTCATTTCTTCGACCCTGGAAGACATTCCCTCATACCTTCTATTGTTTTAAAAATCCTCAGGCTTTCAGGATAACCAAATACATTCTGAGATTTAAATTTACTGATCTTAACGTGTGGTCTTAGAACTCTTTTTTTCTTAAGCCACGAATCTACAATGAAAATCACTACAGAATTAGTAAGCTTTCAGCGAGGAAGAGATAATGAGTACTAGGAGAACATTGTTTAGAAACTCAATTTAATTCAGTTTAAATAACGCCAAGTTCATAAGTAATCAAACGATACAAATTCTACAAAACGTATGTATGTAATTACTCTACAGTGCACTTTCACTTTCGCTAAACTATATACATTAAAACAGAGAGAGAGAGAGAGCAAGAGGATTACAGAGAGAGAGAGACAAATAGATTTTGTTGTTGTTTCTTGATCTAGAGAGTACACACCCGAATACTACGTGATCTGTAATACTGTTTTTGGCGACAATTAAACTACTGAGTGCTGCTACTTATGTGTGGAGGTGCCGTAGACGCTGCAGCACTGGCAGCCGCTGCCGCATGGGCATGAGCGTGATGGTGGTGGTGAGCATGGTGATGGTGAGCGTGATGATAGGAAAAATACTGTGAAGCATATTGTGTGGCATATGATGCAGGACTCCATACCTCACTGCCATTGGATGTAGTGGTTGCAGCAGTATTCGAGGCGGTGGTAGTATTAGTAGCAGATGAATGATGATGATGGTGGTGATGCGGATGTGGATGTGTATGCGTATGCGAAAGATGAGTAAGATGATGCGGTGAAGATGTGCTTGGTGGTGGTGGCGCTAGTGACGAAGATGATGGTGGTGGTGGTGGTGGTTGCGGATGATGATGATGATGGTGATTATGCTGCTGCTGCTGGCTATGTGGTTGATTGTGATGTGTATGTGTGGCAGCATGCTGCGCATGATGGTGGTGGTGATGATGATGTGGATGTGAGGAGTTATTGGTGTGTTGCGGCGATACGGCTGCTATGTGTTGTTGCGAATGATGCTGGACTTGATGTGTTAAATGCGCATGTGTTGTGCCTGCACCATGGTGTGGCGACAGTTGATGGTGATGGTGTCCTGCACTTTGCAACTGATTGGTGTTGTTGAGGTTTTGCGAGTTTTGGTGCATGTTGGCATGTTGCCCAGTTAAGAGGGCATTATTGCCTTCAGTCAAATTCGCTGTTGCTCGAATGGGTGCTAGTGGTGGCGGTGGTAGTGGTGGTGCCGGCGTCGTAGGTGTTGTTTGGTGACTTGTGTGATGTGCTGGTGTTGAGGATGCAGCTGTAAGAGATTCGGCCACCGTATTGTGTGCTCCATTAGTTCCACCCCCTCCCCCTCCACCTGGACCGCCGCCCGAAGTGCTGCCTCCGCTGCTTAACCTATGTTGGGGAGAGGTGGTATGGGATGAGGCCGAATAAAGGCCAGAATCATCGTGATGTAGATGATAGCTGTCGGGTGTGGAAGAACTTTTCGTGTCCTTTGCACTGGTGTTGGTAGAACCATTCCACTTCGCACTGCTTTCCGCTTCACTATTGGCATACGAAAGACCAGCACCATTTGTCAGAGGAGTAGTTTGTGGGGAACGTTCTGGATGATTGGAAAGTTGTCGATTCGATTGTCCTACAGTGGTGTTATGCAAACTATTAATGGGCACACCACTCGATTGAGAACCCCACATTAAAACTGTTTGGCGTTCATAGGGATCCTGGTGTGTAAGTTCTACTTTGGGTGTGATGTTAGCACCATTAGAAGCCGAGTTATTGCCTGGATTATTAAGAGAGCCACCAACAGGAGAAGGACCATCTGAAGAGCAGGATACCACTTCCATGACATGGGGTGAAGACTTTGGCGTTTTTAAAGGAACTTGCTAAACAATCAAAAAATAAAGAATTTTTAATACAATGTGAGGGAACAAAGGTCCAAAATATATCAAATATTTACGGTACCTGAGGTGTGGATGTGGGACTGCCGTAGCCACTGCTGTAGCCACTATAATATTTGCCAGTATCCTGCCATTTTTCCTCTTTGGAGGTTATGGCATAGCCATCATAGGAAAGGAAACCATTGGCCACATAAGCTGAGGCTGGAGCAGCACTATGATGATAGTCGGCATAATAACCGCCCACACCTTGAAGTCGATACTGATGGAATAGATTTTCGGTTACCGGATAAAAGTTAGTGGAGTGTACCGGAGTGCCCATATAAATATTATCGGCTGCAGTGGCATAAGGCGAAGTCGTATACATGGGATTGAGATTGGAATAGGCAGCAGCAACGGCTACAGCAGGATCTGGAAGATATTCCACCACTGGAGCCGGTGAAGTGACCTAAAAAGTAAGAATTATAAGAACGTTTCGTGCAAATAAAGAAAATGCAAAGAATATGGAATATAGAAGTGTGGTTGATTACCTGACCCAAAGGTGAGTTTTGTTGAGTCTGCTGCTGCATTTTACGCTTGGAACGACAGGTGGATAAAAAGTCTCTTAATTGGGTTTTATAACGTCTATTAGGCCGTGTGGGAGTTACCGGTGGCGGCAATGAATTTGGTGAACCACTAGGCGGCACAACTAATTGATCAGCCTCCGAGAAATATGTGGAAGCCAAACCAGTATCCAAGTAACTAACTTTAAAGTCCATGGTACGTTTACCCAGCAAATCGTAACCCTCTTCATCCATTAAAACACGATGAGTGCAGATAACAAAATCGGGTTTCGAATTTTTATAAACCAAACGGGAGCTGTGTAGAGAAGAGATTGATTGAGTGGAAATCTAAGATCTTAAAGAGCATTTATGCTTACCTGGTTTGCAGCCATTGCCATTCGCCATCTTTCTTTTGGTAACGATAAGCAATCATGCCGGAAGCACCTGTTTTAAGAACTGAAAGGCAAGGAAAGATTATTAAAATTACATATATTGGGAGTGAGAGGACAAAGAATTCATATTGGATTAGCTAAGGCACAAACCTAAACTCTAGGTAAAAAAAAAGTATGGTTATGTTAACAAGGGAGGCTGAAACATGCTTTAAAACATCTGTTGACTTAGAAACTGAATGTTTCGAATGAATTTAAGCTGCTTAAAGCAGTTTCCAAATGCCGTAATATTTTGTGAATTTTATTGTATTTACAGTATTTTCGAATTTTGTTTGCCATTTATTTAAAAAATATGCGTTTTCAAACCGCAATACTTACGTTCCTGATGAGCACTTGCCACATAGGCCAAGTCGTCATAGTGCACCAAATCATAACCACCCATATTGACTAGTTCTGCATCCGAATATCCCAAAATATGTTTGCCTCTGTAAATAAAGAACGAATTTAAAGTATTTTTTCTCTTACGTTTTAACACTGTGGCAAATCGAATACCTTTGATCCATGGATACCAAGGAAAAATCCAATTTATGTTTAGATTTGAACATGTTCTCCTTGTGTGGTATTTCCAATAGGCTGGGCGGTCCAAATGGTGTGCAGTAGGCGAATAGAGCCAAAGGAGGTTCTTCGGTTTTACGATTTTGGCCATGTAAGATTTTAATGCGACCTCGTATATCGAGCCTCAAGAAACCTGATGTATTATCCAGCAGACAACGAAACCGAACGGTAAAACTACGTTCCAAATAAATGGTCTTATCGGGTGCCAGGGTCTCTGACAATTGCATACTCGACATATCGGCTGGCAGAAAGGAATTCCACAGCAATTGTCTTTGCAATTCCTCGCGATCCTCCGAATGCACCAGCTCATACACCGATTGATGCACTATATCGGACTATTGAATGGAGGGCGAGAGAATAAAAGAAGAAGAAAAAAGAACAAAATGATTTCCCAGTTATTAATTGAAATTAAAACAAGTGTTTTTCATTAAATTTTGTTTGTTTTTTAATTGAAATTTTTTCGCCTTTCAAAGGGGTTAAGGAACCTTCTTCAAGATACATGTGTATGTATGTTTATACGCGGTGGTGGTGGTGATGGTTTGTGGTGTACATTTATTGATTTCTCATAACCGAAAATCTCTTTTATTGTTATTGCTATTGTTGGCATATAAATCATCGCCAAAATCCAAATTGAAAACTTAATTTTCGAACTGTTCAGTTTGCTTTTGTTTTTTCGGGAGTTTTTTCTTTTCTTTCTTTTTTTCTCTCTTCTTGATTACGCTGGGACAACACTGGATCCCTTGAGCTGAGCTCTGCAGGTATATTGTTTGTTTGTTTGCCCAGTGCTGTGGTGCTACAGATTGAGTTATAAATTCAAAAAAGTAGGTGTTTTATTTCAATATTTGTCTTTCTTATTCTTCTTTGTTTTGTTTTCTTTTCGTTGTTGTTGTTGTTGCAAATCTAAATTTTTTAAGGTGAGATCGAAATGCTAAAAAAAAAGTTTTTTTTGCTTCAAAGTTAATTGAAACATGTGGCAGTGGGAAGGTTACCTACCCATGCAACTGCTGAATATGTAGTCTATAGGATACTTCCCACTTGCAGGAACTCGAATAAATTAAGGGGTGTTGTCTAAATGGAACAATTCCGCATTAAAGCGAACACTCGATCCGAGAGTAATATGGAACTGTCTACGTAAAGTGAATAAACTGAATAGAAGGGGAAATGGCGACATCCCCTTTCTACTGCATTCTATGTTATGTAGGAATTCATGACAATAAGCAGATGATAGATGAGCTTACGAAGAGGGGATCTGCCTGTGAAGTGTGAAGAGAGCATCGGAAGTGTATACTCGCCGTAGTCTAGTAGGTAGTGTGTTCGCTTATTAGACGTAAAGCCCGGGTTCGAGTGCCAGGCCAAACATCAAAAACGAAATATGAAAAAAAATATTTCTTCGGCGACTTCCTCTCAGCAGATTTTATGGCAAAAACTCTGAGCGTTAAATAAACCTGCCATAAAAAAGTTTCTCAAAATCTATCGTTCGTTAAACTGTAGGTCTTGCCACTCTAGTATAAAATTAAGGCACATAACATGAGTGGTGTGCGAAGCTAAGCCGTAATCCTGACTGAAGGGTTGTAATGGCCAATTATGTATGTATGTATACTCGGCAATAGAAAAGTTAAAGAGAGGAGGGAACTGTTCTTAAGCCAAATTAGAGCTTTTGATACGCCATTACAGTGAGAACAACAAGCATAACCTGTCATTGATAACCGGCCTTTTGAACGTGTATTGAGCTTTTCAACTAAGCAGGTGATTGGTCTACTGTAGCAAGTGCTAGGTAACAATACCCCTCGTAGACATGTATTGCGATGTACTGGTAGGGAACATTTTGCTGATTCTGAAAAGACCTTCTTATTACGTTCGTTGTTCAAGTTGCTCTGTCCGGAGGGCCTAAAAGTCACTAGAATTACTTGATGGATTGTTTGTCGGGCACGGAAGTCATTTGAAAGCCATAAGGAAAATGTTTCTCCTTCTTGGAGGTTTGTGGCATTAATGCTAAGAGAGTCGCTCACAGATAAAGTTCCATTTAAGTTAAGAAATTTCTCACAATCCAAAACCATTCCTGAGCTGTCTAACAAACAATTTAATATTTAAAATTCCTCCCGATCCTGCTAAGGTGTTACCAGTAGCAATCAGAATTGCCAATATCAAGTAATTCAGAAATTGTTTCTCAACCTGTCAGTTAAAATGCGTTTCGGCCTGTAATTGATTTGAATCTCTTTTAAACATTTTTTAATAGAAAACATTTACACAATTTCTAAATACCAATCAAATTCCAACTGCACAGTGCCGTGTATGCTCACAAGTCATTTAAATTTCCTATCGAATCTTTTATTTCTCATGACACAAGTACATGATTTCATACGCACAACAACAAAAAAAAAAACAATAACAAGTAAACCAATATTTGTTTGGTTTTGTTGGCCAACCATAACTAATATTTGCAAAAAACCAAATACAACAACAATAAAAAGCAACAAGAAAAAAAAAAAACAATAAATTGTTAACCAACCGCCCCATCATCTCAGAATCAAGAACGATCATCAGGCTCATCATCTGCAATATCGGACACAAATAACTGCCAATTGAGAAGAACATGATCAAAATAAACAAGAACAACAACAAGAACAACAAACAAATAAACAAACAACATATGATGACTGTGTGAATACGAATGAATGAACAGACAGACACGGGCAGAAAAGACACACAGTGAAGAGAGAAAAAAAATGTAAGAAACCAGATCAACATCCACTATCAACGCAGCATCGATTGAGAATTCTAAGCATGCGCCACAAATGCGTAAAACTTTAAACAGCTCACGAGTCAAAGCATAGCTTATCAGGGTTTTCTTTCCATGTTAAGTAATCCTGTTCTGGAATTTATGCAAAAACTTTAATAAATTTGGGAATTTAAGGGAGATTATTGTATAGACTGCCGAATCATAGAACCGTCACTAAGGTTCAGTAGCAGAATATTCTCTGGGAATATGGGACCAGAATCAAAAATCATATGAGGATATTACCCAAACGGCATCGACTGGAACCGTCAGGGCCAGAGACGTATTAGAAGACCTGCCCCTATATGAAGAAGACAGAAGTTAGGTAGTAGGTCGGAGTGGTAGCTCTGATATCACAGAGCTCACTTGAGCACGCATAGCGGTCCGTAGTGATGCCACGGGTGAACGCAGTCCCTGTACTGACCAAGTTCCACCAAATTCAGGGAAGACCCAGGATAGGTTGGCGTCCCGAAAGAATCTCCGCGCAATGTACAACTTGATCGAGGCAAGTGGCATACCCAATTCAATTGAAGTGGATTCCGGAAGGAGCGCACCAGCTCTGGTGTGCTCGTCGGCCGTACAGTTTTCCGGAATGTTACTGCGCCCGGGGAGCCACGTAGCCCGATAGAGATCTTATCGCGGCCTGACTATCAGAAAAGACCGAGACGCGAGTGAAAGGAGCACCGCTGACGAGGATCCATTGAGCGGCCCGGTAAATGGCCGTCGCCTCCGCCTGAAACACGCAGCAGTAGTCCGGCAGGCGGAGAGAAATGTTCAGGTCCAGTTTCCCAGAGTAGACACCGCTTTCAAACCCATTATCGAGTTTAGAGCCGTCGGTATATAGTTATATCTAGAACTTTCGGGGGGACAACCGTATTAGGATCCCAGTCGTCTCTACTCGGAATCAGAAAGTGGAAACCCCGGTCCAGACAATATTCAGCAGGGAGATAGTCGATGTTCACGGGGGCCACTGGATCAAAAGAAGAAGAAGAGAGAACTCGAATATAAAATAAGAATTTCAGGACACCGGTGGATTGAAATATAACGTATGGCAAATAAGGACGGAATGAGTTTCGGTTCAATATGTCTTACAGTATGTCTATAGACCTCCAAGATTCTTTTTACTGAGAAATTTCAAAAATTTTGCTTGCAATCGATAGCCCTTTCAGTCCAACATGACTCACTTTGCAACATTTAGCTGAAAACCATTCTTTATAAACTCACTGAGCAATTACTTGCCGGTCGCTTACAATTTAATGCCAGAAATTGAAATAAAATTTGAACATCATCAGGAACATCATATCATACGTACATACATATGTATGTCCGTCCATGTTGTACACTTTAAATATGGATTTTGAATTGTGGTACGTGTGGCACATTAAATGCAACACAATATAACATTTCATTTGTTATTGATTTTATTTCAACATATTACAACAACAACAACAACATACAACTGAATGACTGACCAGGCAAACAACTGACCCACCAAACGTATGAAGCAGCAAACAATTTGAAAATTTGCTGCCAATACCAGCACTACACTTCAGGATTTGCGGCGCATCTTATACGCTTACATTTACACTTTTTTTTTCTCATTCACATTCACCTGGCTGAAGTTCGTTTAATTTACTCGTAATGTGGTGTGTAAAGGTGTACATCAAGAAGAAGAAGAAGAAGACACAGGATAAAAAACTAAAATAAAAACTAACTTTAAACGAACATACGAAACCGTTACGCCCACTTTAGTATCTCAATTAAAAATTAAGTTGTTGCTCGAGTACAAGAAATTTAAGAGAGGCTAGGGAAGTAGGAGAACTCTTTGGTTTTGTTAGACAAACAAAAGTGAACACTATCGTTTCGGTATAAGGATCTGGTGAAAAATCGAAATATTTTCACATATAAGGTGTAGAAAAAAGGAATCTAATGATCTGCAACTCTGCATTGAATTCCTTCTTGACAGTTTATCGATTTCTGGACATTGTTCTGTTTGACAGTGAGTCAGAACAGCGATATTTCACAGGTTTTCTGCGCTGAAGGCAAAAACGCAAGCCAGGCAATGAAAATTTTCTGGATGATCAATTGTCGCCGATTCAAACGAATATCTACAGTTTGAAGACGCTGAATAAAGCTGGATTCCGAAATGAGTTCGATAAATGGCTTTGACACAAGTTACCGCAAATAAATAACTGTATCCAGAAATCACTGTTGAATTGTAATCGTAGAATGAGAGGGAGTGGCAGATTTGCTGAAATCAAAGTTCACTTGAGCACACATGGCGACCCGTTAAGATATCACATGAGACTATCCCGAGACACTACCGCATTGAGTTATCCTGACAATCAGCAACAGAGGATTTAAAAACTGTCGCACTATATATCTGAAAGCACGCCATATCTCACATTGTAGCAGGAATTATCTCCATAGAAATGAAAGCCGAAAAAAATTTCAGTTAAACCCAGTGGTGGAATGACAAGAATGGCCTGTCACCACCTCTATACAAGTGGGTTCACTATCCCACATTTTCTGTGTAATGAGTAAAGTTTGAGTGAAGCAGTGGGCCACTCTGCAAAGGAATACAATATGAGGATGAGGAGAATAATTCTTGGAGAATTTTATATGTGGTGTATGAACTTTGTAGTCGCCGTAGTCTAGTGGGTAGTGTGTTGGCTTATTAGACGCAAGGGTAGGGTTCAAAACCCAGGTCAGACATCAAAACGAAATATGAAAAGAAAATATTTCTTCGGCGACTTCCTCTCAGCAGATTTCTGGCAAAAATTGCCATGAAAAAGTTTCTCAAAAATCTATCGTTCGCAGTCGACGTTAAACTGTAGGTCCCGCCACTCACGTATAAAATTAACGCACACAACATGAGTGGTGTTAGAAGCTAGGCCGTAATCCTGACTGAAGAGTTGTAATGGCCAATTATGTATGAATGTACGAACTTTGTACAATTGTAATGGCCGCTTTACCTACAGCCATATGTATGCGTATATTGAGAAACCGGATTCGCTCTGTCTTTATACGCAGTATTTCAGTCTGAATAGTTCTACAGTAATCGGGCAATTCAAGGAATAATCCGGCCTGATCTAGGTGTGTCAGAGAATACTTGGATGCCGTTCTATGATATTTTCAATTCATCCGGTATTTCCTTTATAAAACCAGGAGTGGAAGTGCATTCAGGAATATCGAGGTCAACTATACTCGTGACCTTAGCTCGTCCATAGTTTCTATGCCAACAGTTTCTTATGGCGTTCAATCTTATTGCCAGTTAACGATACTAAACAATGCGTTTGATGATATAGTTGTAGGAGCACCTGTTCTCATAATACACTCAATTCGAGTTTGATGTTTCTTATGCAAAACTAACCACCAAGCCACAGGCGTGCCCGTTTAATTACAAAGTCGTACAGCCAGTTTAATGTTTTTTTACTGTTCCCAACTGGCTATTGTTACTCATGTTGTCTGCTGTCGTATACGGATAATTAAAGTCACAATCAAGGGTTAGAAGAAAACATGACCTCCGTGCTTGTTTTACGGTTTCTGTTTATTTCCTACTGGGTTTACGTTGAAACTATTCTTTAAAAAAAAAATTCCATTTAAAAGTCATCCTTTTAATCACATTTTTTTTGTTACGAATTAAAACAACAAGTCAATAATATTTGTACACATGTTGTATGTAAATAATAATAATAAAAAAAAAACTACAACAACAACACCGACAACAGTAACAACATAAAAGACATGAACAAATATTGGAAAAACAAACATAAACACGGCTGCCGTAAGGCCTACTATCCAATGCTTCTTGAGCTTTCTTTCTCTGGATTAAAGAAAAAAAAAAGGAAAAACGGAAAAGAGAAACAGAAATTGGAACTAAAACTGGTCCAATATAAGGAGAGAAGCATAGTTGCTCCAGCAGAAATACAGAAATTGTAATACAAAACGATAGCGATTGCGATTGCGCAATCCTCCCGCTGCAACTGATTTATTATTTATGGCCTCCTCAATGAATGTAGCAGGCAGGCAGGCAGCCAGGCAAGCAACAGCTATTGAGGATGATTTTTATCTCCTTGTTGTTGCCGTTGTTGTTGTGTTTTATTGTTGCTTCCTTATTGAAAAGGAATTTTTTTTCTGTTTATTCTTTGGCTAATACAACAGGTTCAACGCACATGTGTAAGGAGGAATACATCAAGATTTTTTTTTTTTTTTTTTTTTTTGTTAAGGAGGCTTATTTTACAAAAGAGCACAGAGTACCACTGGATGTAATTGAGTTGGTAAAAAAAAAAAATAGGAGGTATTGGTTCAAATACTGGAAAACAATTCCGAACATGTTGTTTCGAATTTTAAAAACTTAAGGAGAAGTCGATGACTTGCATTTCCTTAGTAAATTTATCGATGACTTGCATTTTCCATAGAAAATTTTTCGATGAATAGCCAAAGCAGCCAAGTAGTCGCCGCAGTCTAGTAGGTAGTGTGTTCGCTTATTAGACGAAAGGCCCGAGTTCGTATCTCAGGTCAGACATCAAAACGAAATATGAAAAAAAAATATTTCTTAGGCGAATTCCTCTCAGCAGATTTCTGGCAAAAACTCTGAGAGTAAATAAAACCTGAAAAAGTTTCTCAAAATCTATCGTTTGGAGTCGACGTTAAACTGTAGGTCCCGCCACTCATGTATAAAATTAAGGCACACAACATGAGTGGTTGTGTGCCCTTCCTGACTGAAGGGTTATAATGGCCAATTATGTATGTATGTAAGGAGTCTTTATTTTCCTCTTAAATAACCAAGCCAAGAAGGCTATTGATGCCGCAGAATACCATTGGAATGCCTGGCCTTTCTATGCGCCACTCCCCGTAAAAAACCAAACCAAATAATCAGCAAAATTAATCACCACTACAGCCAATACACGCACACAAAGGATGGTGTTTCAGGTAATGAAAGGTGGCAACCCTATCATTCTAGAACAAGCTTCAATTGACCTAAAATTTGAATGACATAGAAATGAGACAAGGCAAGAAAAAAGACAGCAACCGAATAATAAAGCAGAAGAAATGTTTTGTGAACCGATCCTCAATCTACTACTCAATCCAACTACTTTGTAGGTTACCTTTTCCGGTCTCTGGATAGAAGAGTACATCTTCAAATCTGTCAAATGACGATTTCTAAATTAACGTGAACAACGGCCCTTACGACACAAATAACCCTGCTGGTTTGGACTGGGAAATAATGTACCAATGCGTAAGGCATAGAAAGAAGAAATCAAATGTAGCAATCAACCAACTTGGTAACCCTAATTGGTTTTCCCACTCAGAGAACAGAAATAATTGGCGATGTACTTTACATGAAACCAATCCAACTAACGGCTGGGAATACTTTCTGGAAATAATTTCAAGAATCAAATCAAGAGCAACATTTGATTCGTGTTTAGTTTATTGGTTTTGAATTAAGACACACAGAAATATTGTCAAAGTCATAAGAAATCCTTCACTTACCTGATGAAACCCCAAATAGCTTTCAATACTGTGTGTGGCAAAAAATACTTCACCGTCACAGGTGAGTATCATAAGGAATCCATTTAAAGCCTGTAAAAGAAGAGAAATTAACATGAAAAATTAAATCAAAATGACAATTTTGTTTAATAAAATATTTTTAAGTACATACATATGTTTATACGAGGGCTGTAGTAAAATTGGCTGACTTAATAAAGAAAATTCAACAACAATATAATCACTTCCTGTTAATATTCAATATCTATAAAAGCCTGTAACATATCCAGTCTGTACAGCTTCATAAAATAGCCATTAAACCTAGACTTTATTCCTTCATTTTCATGTTAGTGCCACTACCACCAAAATGCAGTGTCATGAGATACTTCTTGAAAGCCACACGTGCCTTCAGAAGGCAACAAATACATTATTTGCCTGCAGAAGACTTTTTGATAGGACTTGTAGCCTGAATCCCATTACCTGCGCTTGTAAAACCCAGAATCAACAATGCATCCTGGGCATGGTGGTCGAAAGCTGCCAAAAGGAGCAACCCTTCCCCGTTTTTGTTAAAATGCATCGGCCCATCAGTGTTGGCAACGTGCGACCAATGAGAACATGTCTGACCAACGCAATAATTGGTACCGCCCAATGCATTTGATCATGATCGAAAAGACAGCTCTTCCTGGTAAAAGTATTTCTCTACTGAAAAGTAGTGACATCAAGAGTTGCTTGATCATCTGTCTATAGCGAAGGCATGAATTCATCAAGAAAAGTTATCTTCAGAAATTTCCGGATGGCAGTTTGCCTAGACTTTCCTGAAATGTTAGGAAACTTTATTGCTTCATTAATGAGGTTAATGAATGAAATGCCGGCAAAAAGAAAGGCAAAGGCTTGGGTATACCTAAGACCCATGGCTGTAGGTTTTTGTGAATATAAGGCTGAAGCCTTTGGCAGCCAGATTCGCCTCTAACTTGGTGAAATTGTAATGACTTAATTTCACTTTAGTTATGGAACTACGTCCGGTAATAGCAAAGTGTAGAATATCTAATGTGGTGTAAGCTGTGTAACGAGAAGTCGTATTCTGTTCAAATTATGTGCCGTTTAGGTGTAGATCGCCTAATTTAATCAATGTGTGTGGCCAACTACTTCCAAACAAACTTGGATTGAAATTGGCCGCTCTTGGAGCCCATGTGTATATAGTCTCAAATTTTATTCGTTCATGAACATACTTATTCATTTAGAAATGGGTCATCCAGACATAATTATTTTAATTTATTGAATGCAATAATTTATTGAAGTCGCCGTGGTCTAGTAGGTAGTGTGTTCGCTTATTAGACGTAAAGCCCGGGTTCGTATCCCAGGCCAGACATCAAAACGAAATATGAAAAAAAATTATTTCTTCGGCGACTTCCTCTCAGCAGATTATTGGCAAAAACTATGAGACTAAATAAACCTGCCATGAAAAAGTTTCTCAAAAATCTGTCGTTCGGAGTCGACGTTAAAACTGTAGATCCCGCCGCTCAAGCATAAAATTAAGGCACACAACATGAGTGGTGTGAGAAGCTAGGCCGTAATCCTGACTGAAGTGTTGTAATGGCCAATTATGTATGTATGTATGTAATAATTTATTGAATGCAATATCTGTCCATAGTGGGTGGCGTTGTATAAATGACAAACGGATTTCAATAAATGACAACTAATTTGACAGATGTAGCTTCAACAAAATGGCCGTTATCCGCTGTGAAACCGTTCAGAAGTTTCTGTTGCAAGACCCAATAGTACTTATATAAGCTGTTTTAGATTTTGCTGTGATTTATTCGAAGAGAAGGCCGCCACAAAAAAACAAGCCGATTAAATTTCATTCCTCTTGTCTTTGTATCGTTTTTCCTTTTGTGTTCGTAGCAAAAGTAGTCAAAATAAATAAAAACCGCAATTTAAAAACTACCTGTCCGTCTGTCTGTCTGTGTGTGAGTGTCTGTCGATTAGGCGATCAGGTCGGTAGGTTCTATATTCTTTTGTTCCAGGAAATGATGTCTAATTAAATCAAACTGAATTTGTGAATGTGATTTAGTTTTATACAAAGAATTCATTTCTTTAAATTTTTTTTTAATTTTGATTTTGATTTGTTAACAGGTTTTTGTTTTTGTTTTTCATTTCATTTTGAATTCATTCATAAAAATTCATTCCTTTCTTTTTTTTTTGGTTTAACAACCCATATTACATTGATGATATTTTTATTGTTGTTGTAGAAGAAGGAATATTGTTTTAAAAATTATTTAAAAAAAATATGAGCAAATGTGTGTCAGTTACAAAGAGACGATCTGTCATTATCTCTGGTGGTCATTATATGGGGTACTCAACATTAACATCAACGTCTCAGCATCAGCATCAATATCATCTTCATCTTCATTACCATTCATTCATTCATTTATGGCAGTAGTTTAGTGAGACTTGTGTCTTTTCTTTTCCATCTCAACTGAAATTGTTCCTAATTATAGTTTTCTTTACTTCTTCTTTTTCTTGTATTTCTTTTGTTATGATTTTTATGAGTTTGTCCCACTCTCTCTCTTCCTCGTCGCTGTTAGCCATGGTTTAAATTTCAGTTTAAACTACCAGTTTTACACATTTTCTAATTACATTTTAAATAGTCTTTCGTTTCGAAATTGCTTTTTCACTCCCAAAAAATTTTGTTTTAATTTTATTTTTGGATTTCTTTTTTTTTTTTGAGATTTCTTTCAATGTTTAATGAGATTTTAATTTTTAGAAAAAAAATGTTTAACAAAAAAATTATTTGTTTTTTTTTTGAAAAATTTACAGGAAATAATTGGCGCCATATTTGTAGATATGGTGACCATGTATGCCCCAATAGAAAATTCATTCAAAGTCTTCAAAAAAGAAATATTTTAAGGCAAAAAAACAAACAAACAAAAATAACACAAAAGGTTAACAAAAATTTGACCTTTAATTACATTGGGTTAAAAAGCTGTGACCATTTAATCTAAATAACTAATACATACATAAAACCTCTCACTGCCTAATAATTAGACGACGAGACAGAGCCAAAAGCGAGCACTGATTCCATCTTCCGCCTGATCTTGCCTTAGCATTATGGATATACTGCAAGTAATGTTATCGTTTTGCAAAAAGTCCAAAATTGTGACCATTTTTCAAGTATTTGGCACGTCATCGACAAATTTTCTGTGGAAAATTTATGTCATCGATAAATTTACTAATGAAACCGCAAATCATCAATAAATTTACTAAAGAAAATGAAAGTCATCGAAAACTTTTTGCATCCATAAATTTTTTAAAGTTTTCGTGACAACTTTTCAAGTATTTGTTTAGTCATCGTCAAATTTTCTATGGAAAATGCAAGTCATCGATAAATTTCCTAAAGAAAATGCATGTCATCGATAAATTTTTAAAAGTTTTCATGACAACTTTTCAAGTATTTGGCTAGTCATCGACAAATTTTTTATGGAAAATGCAAGTCATCGATAAATTTACTGAAGGAAACGTAAGTCATCGATAAATTGAAAATGCAAGTCATCAACAACCTTTTTGTAAAAGTCATCAATAAATTTACTAAAGGAAATGTATGTCATCTACAACTTTTTTTTTATAAATATTTACTAAAGCAAATGCATATCATCGATAAATTTTTAAAAGTTTTCGGGACAACTTTTCAAGTATTGGGCTAGTCATCGAAAAATTTTCTATGGAAAATGCAAGTCATCGATAAATTTATTAAAGAAAATGCATGTCATCGATAAATTTTTAAAAGTTTTCGGGACAACTTTTCAAGTATTGGGCTAGTCATTGACAAATTTTCTATGGAAAATGCAAGTCATCGATAAATTTACTGAAGAAAATGCATGTCATCGATAAATTTATTAAAAAAATGTATGTCATCGATACATTTAGTACAAATGTGAGTCGTAGAATGACGAATTACGATGAAATTTAAGGCTATTTCAACTGTTGAAAAATAGCAAATCAATCCTTACCTTTTTTCCTTTTTTTGCGAAAGCCCCTTCATATGTATTTATGAATGAATGTCTATGCGTTTAACTGTAATATATTTATTTTACAGTAATTTGATTACTGGTTTCAATGTATGCACCTCTCGTAAAGCAGTGTTACAAGGTGCGAAAACAATTAATGTTGCCTACTGCCGCACGATGCAAAAAAAAAACTGCCGTAGAAAAACAAAATAAAAGCCGAACATATTTGAAAAACATTTTATGACGCGAACTAAACATTTATTTTTTATATGAATTGAATAAAAACAAAATTATTACAATTGTTGTTGTTATATTTGTAATGCAATAACTTTTTTTGAATATGTTAGACAACATGTAATAACAACACACGGCGAGTTGGCGCGAAGGCTTAAACGTATGTATTTCGCATTCGTAATCGCATTCGCACTTGTAAACGCGCGTTTTATTAAAAAAAAAAAAAATTGTTTTTATTTTAAAATAAAAAATTAAATGCTGAAAATGAGTTTGTTTTTCTTGAGGTGTATACCTACGGTGGCATTTTGAAAATAAAATTAAATTCAATTAAATAATACGAGTATACTCTCGTAATATTTAATAATCTTTGACTGACCATTTTCAATTCAATATTTTGAGCAGCATCTGTTAATACATTTTTTTTACTTTGTTTTTTAAAAAATTTTAAATTGTTTTTGTTGTTGTTGTTGTTATTTTAGTACGTGTTAATTTGTGGAAATCATGCGAATTTATAAAAGAACACAAATTTCTTTTGTTTTTGGATTTTTTTTTATTATCGAAACCAGACTAGAGCCGCTGGCTGGCTAGCTGACTGACTGTGGGCTGGCTTGGCTGTTTCATTATTTCCCTCAATCTGAGCTAGAAAATCTTTTTGAACAAAAGAAACCGTTTCTAGTCTTGCTAAAGGTTGTTTGTGTTATTGTTGTTGTTTGTTTTTTTCTTTTTTTAATAAATTTAATAAATATTTATATTTTAAATTACCGTTAACCATTAATATTTCTTTTTTTTTTTTAATAATAATTGTAATAAAAACAAAAACAACAAAAACGAAACTCTAAGCAACACTTTGTGTATTTTTACTGTGAATTTTACACATGAAAACATGATTTTACTGGCAATTTTATTTTTTCATTCTGCATCTCCCCCTCCCTCTCCCCTGCTGCCCCTTTAACGTTAACGTTAAAACTCATGTATTTTTACGCTCTGGGAATTTTCAAATTCAATTTTTTTTCTCCTATTTTTTCTTGTTTTTCTTCTTGAAAATTAAAAATTAAGAAAATTAAGAAGAAAAAAATGTTGTTTGTTTGTTTGTAAAACTATAGGAGGATTTGCTTAATAATCATGCTCTGTATGAGTATGAAATGATTTCAAATTTCTTATCTTTTCAATACATCATCAGCCCAGTCGCATTCGTTCAGAGTAAAAATATCAATTTCAACAGTTTGCTTACTACGATGGTGGCTGGCTGGATAACGAATATCTAGAGAAAAACAAATCAAAGTGAAAATAAAGACTCATAAATAACTCATAAAATTTAAAATAAATTATGGCACGGTCCACCCTGCTAATATCACAAGTGCCATTTAGATGAAGATTTTGGCCATTAAGTAAGCCTGCGGCTACCGACTATCGTACATTACCACGTCATATTTATTGTAGGAGACTGAGGGATAGTTTTGAATACTCTCAGTCTCCTTCGTGTGACCCTGGTCATTGGAGTTTCTACGGCAATGCATACATACATACATAATTGGCCATTACAACCTTTCAGTCAGGATTACGGCCTAGCTTCTCACACCACTCATGTGTGTGCCTTAATTTTATACTAGAGTGGCGGGAACTACAGTTTAACATCGACTCCAAACGACAGATTTTGAGAAACTTTTTCATGGCAGGTTTATTTACTCTCAGAGTGTTTGCCATAAAATCTGCTGAGAGGAAGTCGCAGAAGAAATATTTTATTTTTTTTTTATATTTCGTTTTGATGTCTGGCCTGGGGCTCGAACTCGGGCTTTACGTCTAATAAGCGAACACTTTACCTACTAGACTACGGCGACTATACGACAATGCAGGGACAAACAATTTGACCAGATCGAGATTTGACTAGTGTCTACCTCTGTGGCCTTACTTATGGTAATTGTCGACTTGGAAGAAGAAAATTGCGAGGCAGGCCATCGGCCTCACATTACCATTTTTGGTTAGTTAGAGAATGCAGAAGTTATTTGAACACCCGGAATGGACAAACGATTTTACCTTTTCAGGATTTGACACGTACGAACGCCTGACATCCTTGGTGACAAATTGCAGGGGGAGTCACTTTGCTATTGTTATCCTTCGATAGAATATTAACTCCACTCAGTCAGTAAGAGAGTTCTGAAATGAATACTCTCAGTCTCTGATTACCAGAGTTTCTGAGGCAGTGAACAAGCCCGTACAAACCTCAGTGGCGTCACCTATGGAATCAGAAAAATGGTGTATTCTGGACTATTACTTGTAAATTATTTATTGCAAGCAGAGAGCTCTTAGAGCCTCTGGGATCTCAAGACCAAGGATAGTAAAGAAGCAAATGGCAGCTTTGTTCAAATCAAAAATTCAAAACATAGCCTCCCTTTGTCACATTACATAAAGCGTTGTCTCAGAGTTAACCGATCAGAGTTCTGATTAGACGGTTTCGAAAAGCTTCGCCTTCAAAGAGTGACTTCGTTAGGATCAGGTTGATAACCCAAAAGTTTATTGAATTAAGTGAACGATCTGATAACGACAGTTCCAGAATGAATGACTCAAATGAGAAAAGTTTGCTTTGAGCTAGAGACAAGCATTATCTAATAATTGGCAGCCAAGCAAGGGCTCTCCTCTTAGGTTAGGTTAGGTTAGAGGACGTGTACTTGTCAACTGTGACAAGTACAGTACCCGGAGGTCGAATTGGCCCATTGTACAACGTCCTAGCTTCTCACACCACTCGTGTTGTGTGCGTTAATTTTATACACGAGTGTCGGGACCTACAGTCTAAAGTCGACTCCGAACGACAGATTTATAAGAAGCTTTTCATGGCAATTTTTAATCTCAGAGTTTTTGCCAGAAATCTGCTGAGAGGAAGTCGCCCAGGAAATATTTTCATATTTTTGTTTCGATGTCTAACCTGGGATTTGAATCAATAGCTTAAGTTCGCTTAAAGGTCACAATAGAAAGGACGTATGCAGACCCATAGATGTACTACCAGGTACTGGCTTATTGCAGATCATGTCGGGCGCATGATCACTGATATGGCTGTGATAATGTCGAAGAGGAGAAGTTAGTCGATCGGCTGGGTTTACAATTGAATTGTTTGGGTTTGTCTAGTACTTGGTCTAGTCACTACATTATGACACTTTTTCTTTAAGTTTTGCCTCGAAATTTTTGTTTAAAAAGCAAAAATATTTAAAAAAGAAAAAGAAACTTTCAACATTAAAACTTTTATAATGTGAACCCGTGTTAAATCGTTACTTTCAAACATTTTCCTTCTTTCCATTAAACCGAAGTCGTCTTTATGATGGCTTTGCCCGAAATTGTAAGTGATACTGAAACATTATTAAACATCCGCTAAAGATCTTAAACATACTACACCATACACAAGTGATAGAGAGACAGAGAGAGAGAGAGAGAGAGAGAGAGAGAGTGAGAGGTAGAGAAACACATAAGAAAACGTCCGTCAAAATGATGGTTTAGAGCGGTTTTCAGCCTGTGATCTTTATGATGATTATTGATGAGTTGGTGAGCTTGTGAGGAAATGCCCCTTAGGCTTGATGACAATGCCATATCCTTTAATATTTCCCATATAACGCACACGCACACACACACACACATATACTCTCAACAGAGCAGACCATAATAAAAATCTCTTCTATAGGATGCTGATACTGATACCATGGCTAACTAACTGCTTTGCCAGTCTACTTGTGTTCAACTCTGTCTGTGCGTACATGAGTTGAAGTTGAGATTTAACACTGATGCTGATGCTGATGCGGATAGTGATACTGATGCTGATGCATTTTAAATTATGACGCCACTTAACATTTTATGATCATCTACTAAATCGTTGTTTTCCAGCATACAAACGAACAGGTTAGGCTTGACGAAGCAAAGCTTAAAGAGGGGAGGGGAGGGGAGAGCATAGGCATTGTTTTTTTGTTTTCTTTGCAGAACTGGGGCGTTAATGATCCATGCTGTGCGTTTATTATGCGCCAGTGCAAAAGTTTCATACGAATCAAGAGCAGTGAGGGGGAAAATTTCTTTTGCATTTGAATGCGTGTGTGGTTTTTTTTTCTGTTCCTCGTAAGTGTGTGTATAAGTATGCGAGTTTCAGGGCTCATTTGTCTACATCACCCGACACTGTCCTCCTCTTCTTACGAGTAGATGAAATGGTCAGTCAGTGTTATGCATACTGTATATGGCTGCTCATTCACTCAACCAACCAGCGCTAACCCATTGCCATTTATAAGCTTTGGAACGTTTTGTTGTGATCGTTTTTTCTCTCTTTTTCATTTTAATTTTTCGGCATTATTAATACGCCCTGCTCTGCTAGTCCACAGCTCTGCTTTGAATGGTCTCAAGCGATATTTAAATACTCACGAATTAATTGTTCATAATTTGTTCAAAAGCCTGTACACTTTTGTGGATCGTTTTTGCATTTTCATACTCCAACTCCAAGATACAACAACTACATGCATACATATACATTGTGAATGCCATTTAATATTCATATTTTATGTTGCATTTAAATTTTTATTTTTTTCGTATTCGGTTTCAGAAAATATTTCCATTCCGGCTTTACAAATGATCATGTTGTCGTCATTAGGTGTCGATGAAATTTATCTTCCATTCGTTTTGAATGGAACAAAAGGAAAGAAATTCACAGTAAATAATTAAAGCGTTGCGTTAATTGATAAACGTCAGTCAGTGTTTCATACTAAAGCTGTCAGCATTTTACTTTTTATTTTATTTTCTGTAATACATCCACTCCATGAAATTAATTCAAAAGAAAAATTTCATTTTAATTTGTTTCTGTTTTAGCATAATAAAAATGCAAGCAGTTTTTCCCATAAACACTGGCAGTATTTTTAACTTAATCAGAGAATAAGATAGAAGGGAGTGTCAACTTTAATAAATCAACCTCAGATCTCCTGTACTATCACTTAACGATGCTACAGAACTCGCCGTGGTTTAGTAGGCAGTGTGTTGGCTTATTAGACGAAAGGCCCAAGTTCGAATCCCAGGTCAGACATCAAAATGAAATATCAAAAAATATTTCTTCGGCGACTTCCTCTCAGCAGATTTCTGGCAAAAACTCTGAGAGTAAAAATTGCCATTAAAAGTTTCTCAAGAAATCTGTCGTTCGGAGTCGACTTTAAACTGTAGGTCCCGCCACTCATGTGCAAAATTAACGCACACAACATGAGTGGTGTTGAGAAGCTAGACCGTAATCCTGACTGAAGGGTTGTAATGGCCAATTATGTATGTATAATGCTACAGAACTAACTGGCAAGTACAGAATAATCGGTCGCAACCATCTGTATGAAGGATACGCAGTCAAATTAGCCTTAAAATTTAATTCATTCTATGATCGTTTCGATATTTTTTAACGATAACTTCCTTAGACTATCGCGAAAGATTGAACCAAATTAGAAAAGTCTGCGTCGGCCGATCTCTAACCTCAATCTTTACAGAAATCTTTTGCAGGTACGCAAAGTCTCTCTGCATGCCAGAGAACAAGAACAGAAATGTCTCTACGATCTAACTGAAGTAGTTGATTGGAGCGTAACGCTTTCCAAGTCTCCAGAAAGGATTAAAATGCAAACAATGTCTGAGTAACCAAAGTTTTTTCTCAAACTCAACAATAATTTGCAAAATCATGAGGGGGATTCATTCAAAAGCAAGGAAATTGAATACCACACGTGTAGAAGTCTTGACTGTTTGTACTTTAGAAGGATTCTTGAAAGTCATCAAATATGTGTCTTTGAGTAGGCTGTGGTGTAAAAAATAAGTCTGCCTGACTACTGCAATGTTGTCTTGGTAGAGGCCATGGCTATGTTGTGATGGGATCACCTGCTGAATATCACCTGATTTACTCGGAAAGCCGAGCTAAGGGGTGATTTTTTAAGAGCTATAGGAAAATTAAAAAAAAAAACACATAAAATTCAGAAAAATGCATGAAATCTTTATTGAATCGATAGTACGGTCTCCATATAATTTAAAGTTTGAAATGTTGACCGCGACTGCCCCTCAAATGATCCATCCGCTTAGTCCAATTTTGGCATACGCTTTCCAACTTTTCGGCCGGTATCTCACGAATAAATGCTTCAATGTTGTCTTCCAATGCGTCAATTGAAGCGGGCTTGTCTGTATAGACATGAGCTTTAACATAGCCCCACAAAAAATAGTCTAAAGGCGTTTAATCGGTCCCGAACGTGAAATTAAATGTTCACCGAACTCGCCTCTCAATAAGTCCATTGTTACTCGTGCTGTGTGGCATGTGGCACCGTCTTGTTGAAACCACATGTCATGCAAGTCAAGCTCTTGCATTTTGGGTAAAAAAAGTTGGATATCATCTCACGGTAGCGCTCACCATTCACAGTTACGTTACGATTCGCAGCATCTTTGAAGAAGTACGGTCCAATGATGCCACCAGCCCATAAACCGCACCAAACTGTGACTTTTTCTGGATGCATCGGTAGCTTTTGCAATGCTTCTGGCTGATCTTCACTCCAAAATCGACAATTCTGCTTATTTACGTATCCCGAATAGCCAAAAATGAGCTTCGTCGCTGAACACAATTTTTCGATAAAGAAGTGGATATTCGGAGCACGCATTTTGATAATAAAATTCAATGATTTGCAAGCGTTATTCGTTTGTAAGACGATTCATGGTTAAATTATAGACCAAACTGAAGATTTTTGACAGTGAAACAAAACACGAAACGTGCGTGAGCTGTTTAAACCAGTGTTGCCAAAAAGATAATAGCTAAAAAATCACCCTTTACTATCAAATTCTTCACATACGTTCATATACGTGCCCTTGACGTTTATTCCCGTCTTTGAGTGTCGGGAATTTCTCCGACAAACTTCGGATTATTCGAATGTATGTAACTTGTAGTCGCCGTAGTCTAGTAGGTAGTGTGTTCGCTTATTAGACGCAAAGCCCGGGTTCGAGCCCCAGGCCAGACATCAAAACGAAATATGTATGAAAAAATAATATTTCTTCGGCGACTTCCTCTCATCAGATTTCTGGCAAAAACTCTAAGAGTAAATAAAAAGTGCCATGAAAAAGTTTCTCAAAATCTGTCGTTCGGAGTCGACGTTAAACTGTAGATCCCGCCACTCATGTATAAAATTAATTCACACAACATGAGTGGTGTGGAGAAGCTGACTGAAGGGTTGTAATGACCAATTATGTATGTATGTATGTAACTTTTATACTGGTCCAAGGACATTGGGATGGATCACGTAGGCAACTTTATGGCTGATATAGATTCCACAATTTCACAATATGTCGTGGTGAATAAGTATTGTGATTGCCTCAATTAAACTGGATATTCCATCCTCGTTGTATAGGGATACACAATTTCTTTGATAGCATAGGGGCACATCCAGCATTGCTAGACTCTGATAGATTGATCTGAATAAGAAGAAGACTTATTGGCTTGTTTGCTTAAATTTCGTATTTCACATGCCATTATCATTTATTATCCTTAACCGAAGGAATTCAGTAAAGGCTGTGATTCTTAAGAGGATGGAGAGACTATTCTTGATCTCATAAGTGAGTATCCAGCTCTTGCCAATGAAATGTCGAGGTTCTTGGTCTTTTATATCCTGGCATCTTTAATTGAACTCTCTAAAATGAAGATTATATAGAAGAATATAGAGATTTATGTTGGTGTACGGATTGTTTTCAAGGAGTGTATGATACCTGGTTAAGAACTTGGCTTGTGGTTTTACTATGAGCCCAACTTCTAGCCTTTTTTTTGCAGATCTTGCGCCGACTGAACTCTCCCTCCTAGGTTCTGGGGAACTTGGTCAGTACAGGAACTGCGTTCACCTGTGGCGTCACAACGGGCCGCTATGCGTGCTTAAGTGAGCTTTTGGTATGAAGCTACCACACTAACCTAACCTAACTTCTAGCCTAATAATGTCCCAATATCCTTCAGGGAGAGGATTTTCTTTTATTTTTCATGATTAAAAGTTTTTTTTTTTAAACCCACTCACTTCAAACTTGTTTAGGTTGCATCCAACATGTTTGATTTGAATATGAATTTCACTTTTTCTAAAGAATTTTAATTGTTTTAAAACTAATTTCAAATGCTTATTTACAACAACAACAACAGCAAAAAAGAAAAATTAATTTTGTGCCAACAAAAACAAAAACAAATAAAATCAAATTCCTTTAATATTTAACAACTCCCAATAGGTCCAATGGTATCTCCTTTTTTGCTGTTATTGTGGTTGTTGTTGAATTTCTTTCTGTTTCTGTTTTTTTTGTGGTTTTAATGCACTTGTTAAAACCGTTTTGACTGACTCTGGGATGCGTGACAATATGCCATTTTTAAAAATGATTAGACTCTAGACCGAGTGAGTAAATTGAGCACTCGAAACACATACGGTGGTAAACACATCACTCCCGTACACGTACACGTACGTACACGTAGTACTCGTACTGCCTGCCTATCCTGTAGCCTAGCCTAGCTAAACATACAACATCAACAGGTAAAAACTGGCAACCGAAATAAAAAACAAAAAAATATAAGCGGCACGAAAAATTATTTTATGAAATTCATGCAACAACAACAATAACAAGAAAAAGAGAAGAAGAACAGCAAAAAAACACGGGAGTTTTTCAAATTGCATACAAAAATGCATTTCCTTTTCAAACAGCACGGATTTTGTTGCTCTCTCTCTCTCTCTCTCTTGCTCTCGCCTTGGCTGGTTGAAATTGGTTGAGGAAGGAACAAACGAATGAACGCTGAACATTGAAAACGACTTGAGTACGTGACGTGTCAGGACAAATATGCCCGGAAGTGCACAATTGTGCAACTCAGCAATTAGTACTAGAAAACATGAGAGGTGTTATTGAAAAACAAAAAAAAAAACATAAAAACAACAACAACTACTACTACTACTACGACCACTTGTATAAACATAAGAAAACAAAAATTTAAAACAAAAAAAGCGCTGTTTTCAGCTGAAAAAGAAATCTTTTTTAAAAGCCTGGAAAAAACAAAACACACACAGACACACACATGCTTGCATTTTAATCGACCAATCGACCACCAGTGTATATGAGTATGTGTAAGTGTGTGTCTAGGCTTACGACATGTTAACAATTTTTGGCATATTTCCATCAAAATAGGCCCTCTTGTTTAGCTTTTTGTCTCCAGAAGCAAACCGAAAAGGTGCGCAAAAAAACCGGATTGCATTTCCGTTCGCAGTTACATTTTGTGTGCAGCAGTAAATAATTTTAAATTTCAAACACACTTTTTCTTCTGTTCTTTTTGAAAAGAATTTCTCGAAATAATTTTCCTTTTTTCTTTTTGTTTACAGGTTACCAGGGAAAGCTGCAATCGAATGCCACCCCCTTTCATAAAAAACTAAAAATTTACAGACAGATACACTGCCTCGCTAAGCAAAAAGGCAAAATGTGCATTACAAAGCAGCAGCAGAAGGCAGGTGCATTTTAAAGTACATTTAATTTTTTTTGTAGTTTTTTTCTGTTGAAAAAGGGTTTTTGTTTTTGAAGGAAAATTTGCATTTGAATGAGATTTTTTAAGTGCATAACTACCAACGTTGTTGTTGTTGTTGTTGCCATTGAAAGACTACATAAAATTTGATAGAATTTCCGTTTTAAAGTGTAATTTTTTTTTTCATTAATAAAATACAAGTGCTTGATGTCAATCAAGTAAATGTCGTGTGATTGATGTCAATCAAATGTACTCCCACTTAAGACTCCATAAAATTTGATAGAATTTCCGTTCTAAAGTGTAATTTTTTTTCATTTATACAGTACAAATGCTTGATGTCAATCAAGTAAATGTCGTGTGATTGATGTCAATCAAATGTACTCCCACCACTTGCCTTCGCTAAAGAGGTGCCATTAAAAAATAATTTGTGTTATTGCGAGCACAAAACAAGCCTACTTCATGGCTTTAGTGTATGCAGATAAGCATGGTTGGTCTCCTCTGCTTGATCCTCTCTCCTATCTGCTTGCCATGTTCATCTTACAAAGATTACAAAATAAAAAACTGAATCACAAGAAACCGCATGATTATCTGTTAAGATATGCTTAGGGACAGCAGAGCAACACGCTGAAATACTACTCCTCATTAGACATGAACCGATTGACGACCAACAACACCCGCCAATACAGATTTTATCTACACACTATTACACAAAGGTGGCCTAAAACAAAAGCCGTCTCTATGTGACCTAGGTAGGACAAGAGCAGGCAGGGTTTCGCTCGACAAAATCGACATACAGTTAAGAGTTTCAGATTGAGAGTCCCATACTTTATTTAGCATATCTGGACCTTGAGAATACATTTGACACCCTGACATGGGAAGTTGTCTGGATGGCACTAAGACGTGAGAATGTTTTACATCAACAACAAACAACAGTACAAAGATCAAGTTTGCATTACCTCTTGAGTTAGTGTAAAATTCAATGAGCAAAGTTACTCACTGCGACTCTCAAGAAAGAACCTCTACACAATTTTTGCAAAAGACGTTCCTTATATTCAACGTCAGATATCAAACCAACTATTCTAGGAGCTGCTACGAGTAAACAAGACTCGATAAGTCTGTACGGCCGCACCAAATAATGTCGATACAATCAAATTTCTTGTCCATCGTTGTCTCTGCAGGATAGGTTTGGGAAAGTTTGTGGAAATTCACTTCTATTTTGGTGGATTGGACACATTTTGAAACAACCCCCAGAAGATTATAAAAAACTGTCCTTGAAAGAAAACCTTAGAAAAACCTAGACGTGTTGATAGATCCAAGCATACATGTGGGATTTAGCCAAAGGCCAACTAACTGGTAATCTAGTATCTAATGTGTTGGCTTATTAGATACGGGAACGTGGTTCAAACCCCAGCACAGACACTTCGAACAAAATGAAATACGAAATATAAAAAATTACTAACGGCGACTTCCTCTCAGCAGCCTTCTGGAAAAAGCTCTGAACGAAAATATAAAAAAATTTCCATGAAATATTTCTCAAAAATCTGTTATTCGGTGTCGTCTTCAAACTGTAGGTCCCGCCACTCATGGATAAAATTAACACCCACTGCATGGGTGGTGTGAGAAACTAGGTTGTAATACTAAATAACTGATAACTAAAGTAAAATAAGAATGAATAGGAGAAAGTAATTATGAGGGATTATTATAAACAAGCCACAAAACCCTGATGGTAAACTGCTTTTAATTTAGTCCATTGCATATGCAATCCAAGCTGGAGCCCCTATTCCATACAGGCTTTGTATCGTGTAAGCGCAATAAAACCAAATAAAAAAAATAAAAGTTCAGTGCCAAACAAAGTATGATCTGATCGCCTTAAAACTTAAAACCGCATCCAAAAAGGTTATAAACTTAAAAGTTTATAGTGTTTTATGATGCCTGATGATGGATGCAATAAAAGCTGCGCAAAAAAAAAATTATTTTCAATGGAAATATCAGACAGAAATAGTAGAATAAGGGAAGACTTTACATCAATAAGAAATAAAAGCTAAAACGTATAAGAAAAACAACAACAACAACAACAATAAAAAGAGATATATCAGGTGATTTTTTAAGAGCTATAGGAAAATTAAAAAAGAAAACACATAAAATTCAGAAAAATGCATGAAATCTTTATTTGAATCGATAGTACGGTCCATATAATTTAATGTTTGAAGATTATTTCATGCAAATGTTGACCGCGACTGCGCCTCAAATGGTCCATCCGCTTAGTCCGATTTTGGCATACTCTGTCCAACATTTCGGCCGGTATCTCACGAATAAATGCTTCAATGTTGTCTTCCAATGCGTCAATTGAAGCGGGCTTGTCTGTATAGACATGAGCTTTAACATAAAGGCGTTAAATCGCACGATCTGGGGGCCAATTGACCGGTTCCGAATGTGAAATAAAATGTTCACCGAACTCGCCTCTCAATAAGTCCATTGTTACGTGTGCTGTGTGGCATGTGGCACCGTCTTGTTGAAACCACATGTCATGCAAGTCAAGCTCTTGCATTTTGGGGGAAAAAAAGTTGGATATCATCTCACGTTAGCGCTCACCATTCACAGTTACGTTACGATTAGCAGCATCTTTGAAGAAGTACGGTCCAATGATGCCACCAGCCCATAAACCGCACCTAACTGTGACTTTTTCTGGATGCATTGGTAGCTTTTGCAATGCTTCTGGCTGATCTTCACTCCAAAATCGACAATTCTGCTTATTTACGTATCCCGAATAGCCAAAAATGAGCTTCGTCGCTGAACACAATTTTTCGATAAATAAGGGGATCTTCGGCCAACTTTCCAAGAGCCCATTTTGATAATAAAATTCAATAATTTGCAAGCGTAGTTCGTTTGTAAGACGATTCATGGTTAAATTATAGACCAAACTGAAGATGTTTGACAGTGAAACAAAACACGAAACGTGCGTGAGCTGTTGAAACCAGCTTAATAGCTAAAAAATCACCCGATAAAACCGTTTAGACCAGGTTTGAACGATAACGATGCCATAAAGACAGCCAAATAATACGTCAATCGTTTCAGATTAAAACACAATTCGATGTGGGGGGAATTTATTTTCACTTAGAAATTAAAAAGAAATATATATATATATGTTCATATTATTGGGTGGTATTAAAAGGATATGCGATGTTTTTTCCTCCGTTCTAACTCTGCCATCCATTATTATACCGCTTGCACGGAGACCTTTTTGATTGAAAATCTTCTTCAATTTCACTAGGATCGTTTGTTTACTTTTCACAGCAGAAGTAAACAAAATAATTGAGGACTTGAAACTGAAAACATGTGTTTAATAGGGTTGCCACTTTTCAAACCCCGTATTTTCCGTTATCGTGCCCGACTTTTCTCCATTTTACGGGTACATACTTGGCCAATTGATTTTTTAAAAAGTCTGGGGTTTACTCACTATCACCCAAAAAGGTGGATCTGACATTGTCATAATGGAACCTAAGATCTTTACTGATCGTATTCACTATTGTTTGTTTAATTTAAGCAACCGAATTCGTAATCAATAGAGCTTAAAATAACAAATGAGTCGCCGTAGTCTGGTAGGTAGTGTACTGGCTTATTAGACGTGAGGCCATGCGTCAAACCCCAGGTCAGACATCTCGAACAAAACGAAATATAAAAAGAAATATTTCTTCGGCGACTTCCTCTCAGCAGATTTCTGGCAAATACTGTGGGGGTTAAACATAAAATTGCCATGAAAAGTTACTGAAAAAAAATCTGTCGCTCGAAGTCGAATTTAAACTGTAGGTTCCGCCCCTCATGTATAAAATTAACACACCACGACATAAGTGGTGTGAGGAGCTAGGTTGTAATCTTGACTGAAGGGTTGTAACGATCAATTATGTAGAGATTAGATTATTAATAGTTTCGCTAGGTTGTAGAGTTTCAGACTTTGCTATAGGCTTTAAAGCCATTTATATAATGATAGGTTATCCTATATTATTTCGTTCGATTTGATGCGATTTTTTATTTTTATTTGATTTAAAACCTCTAAAGTACTATTTCATATAGTACCATATTTAAGTACCCCACATCTATCTATGTACCCCTGGCGACTACAGATTACCTTTTCCTTCTTTGTATGTTTAAGATTAATTATTCATTTTCTATGCCATACTGTCTCTATTCAGTTATTTTTCTAATTCTTTTCTAATCGCTCGTATTAATCAAATTGAAATCTTTGTAGGTTTAAATATCTTCATTTCTCTGTTCCCCTTCAGCTTCTACTTCACTTCATCACTATCATATGTATCATCTTTACTGTTAACATGCTTAAAAGCAAAAAAAAAAAAATCAAACGTACAATGCTGCTTACCTGCAGGAACGTATCACCATCTAATAGGCCATGTTCGAAAGCTCCCAGCTCTCGTGTTCGATAGCCATCATGTGCGTGTATATGTGGTAAGACACTGTTACCATTCTCCTCCTTATCCTTATGCATAACAACTGCAATAGAAAGAGAGAGAAAGAGAGAAATTGATAAAATGAATCAAATTAATTAATCAAATTAATGAAATTAATTAATGATGAATAATTTATAGAAGAATAATTTGGTGGCGAGTTTTAAGTGCGAAAAACAAACAAAATATTTTAAAGACTTATTGTAATCTCTAATCCTAGAGACAATATGCATACAGTAAAGGAAGATCTGTTCTGATCGCCTTACATACTCTAACGTTTACGATAGAAAGCTCTGCTAGCACAGAAGGAGTATACCTTGGCTTGTATACAGTGAAGGCACTATTAGTAGACTTGACATCCAAATTACTTGGCAGAAGAACGATGTATGATACGAAGAAGAACCCTTCAGAATGGGATGCTCTACCTTCTCTTCTGAAATCTTGTAATGAACGTGCTGCTAGGGACGTTAGAACTAGTCCACTGTAGGGCAACTGCTTATGTGCATGATGTCGTTTTTACAAATTCGACTAGATGTTTGGATGATATTATGGACAGGATACACAACTTACTTTGTAGAAGGTTAGCGAGTAGAAATTCTCCAGAAACTTGGATGTAAGCCTTGCAAAAATCGAGATGATACTTTTCAACTTTTCGTCCATAGTGGTTGTATGGTTTATTTCGGATAGAAAACTGTCTTCGCATTGCTCTCTATACTGTGAAAATAATGTCTTGAAGAATAAAAGGGTCTCTCGAACCTAGGATGTCTTATTGCATATATACAGCAGTAGTAGTCAGACTGCTCTTGATTTACGGATGGGTCTGGTATAATGGGCAGCCAGCCATAACAATTTGATACAAAAGGATACAAAAATCTGTCCTTACACTACTTGTGAATAAAAACTAACACACATAGAACATAGGTGGTGTGAAAAGATAGGTAAAAGTCCTAACTAAAGGATTGTAAAGATCATCTATGGCTGCATTCTCAGGAGATGTTGCAGCTTAATCTTCTTAGGAGGCCGCTTGCTAATGCTATATTTTTTATATTTCCTGCAATCTTAAAATCTAATTGTTGACAGAAGTTTTTTCCCACTTGTAGATTTTAACAAGTTGAGGTTACGGCACACAATTAAGGGATGCGAAGACCAACCTTTTCATTGATCATAGACATTTGGACCACCTTCGGGAGTTTGAATTCATGCAGTTTATACGCCAGAAGTCGCCGTAGTCTAGTAGGCAGTGTGTTGGCTTATTAGACGTGAGGCCACGGTTCAAACCCCAGATCCAGACATCAAAACGAAAATATGAAAAAATATTTCTTCAGCGACTTCCTCTCGGCAGATTTCTGGCACAAACTCTGAATGTAAATAAAATTGCCATGAAAAGTTTCTTAAAAATATGGCTTACGGTGTCAAATTCAAACTGTATAAGGCCGTAATCCGTAATCCTGACTGAAGGGTTGTAATGGCCAAGTACGAGGTGTGATGAAAAAATAACCTTTATTTTCAAATTTCATGAGTTACGTATGTATGTTCGATTTTCGCATATTTTTCTGTTATGTTGGTATACATGTCTGTTATAAAGGGTGATTTTTTAGCTATTATCTTTTTGGCAACACTGGTTTAAACAGCTCACGCATGTTTCGTGGTTGGTTTCACTGTCAAACATCTTCAGTTTGGTCTATAATTTAACCATGAATCGCCTTACAAACGAACAACGCTTGCAAATCATTGAATTTTATTATCAAAATGCGTGCTCTGTTAAGAAAGTTCATCGCGAGCTTCTTCCATTTTATGGTCAGTTTAATCGACCCACTGAAGCGGCTATTCGGGATACGTAAATAAGCAGAATTGTTGATTTTGGAGTGAAGATCAGCCAGAAGCATTGCAAAAGCTACCAATGCATCCAGAAAAAGTCACAGTTTGGTGCGGTTTATGGGCTGGTGGCATCATTGGACCGTATTTCTTCAAAGATGCTGCGAATCGTAATGTAACTGTGAATGGTGAGCGCTAACGTGAGATGATATCCAACTTTTTTTTGCCAAAAAATGCAAGAGCTTGACTTGCATGACATGTGGTTTCAACAAGACGGTGCCACATGCCACACAGCACGCGTAACAATGGACTTATGGAGAGGCGAGTTCGGTGAACATTTTATTTCACGTTCGGGACCGGTCAATTGGCCGCCTAGATCGTGCGATTTAACGCCTCTAGACTATTTTTTGTGGGGCTATGTTAAAGCTCATGTCTATACAGACAAGCCCGCTTCAATTGACGCATTGGATGACAACATTGAAGCATTTATTCGTGAGATACCGGCCGAAATGTTGGAAAGAGTATACCAAAATTGGACTAAGCGGATGGACCATTTGAGGCGCAGTTGCGGTCAACATTTGCCTGAAATAATCTTCAAACATTAAATTATATGGACCGTACTATCGATTGAAATAAAGATTTCATGCATTTTTCTGAATTTTATGTGTTTTTTTTTAAAAAAATTTCCTATAGCTCTTAAAAAATCATCTCTTATATGTATGTTGACAATATCAGCCATTTTGGATTGTTTTGTTTGTTTTTGACAGATAAACGGGTTAGTCGTGTTTTGTGTGCTCTTCGTTTTTTTACTACGCTTCCATTGGAATGATTGGGCTTTGGTATCAATGGTACATAGCCATACGCCCATGATTCGTCACCAGTTATGACCTTTTGCGAGCAAATCTGGATCGTCGTCAACATCTTATTTTTTACACAAAACTTAATACAGTTTCTTTGATCCATTTTCTCGAATAGTAGTATGAGAACTTGAAGAAGTGTTTTGTGATAAAAAATTTCCTTACAATGCAGGTATAAAATCTGCATTGGATGATAGAAAGTTCTTAGCACAACTAGGTTATCCAAGCCAGCTATTGTATATGAGTGATATGAGCTAATAATTATGGCGGAAAAAAAAGAACGCAAACAACTTTATAATCTTAGTTAAGCTATTACACTTAAGGATTTATTTTTGTTTTTAAACAATAATAAATAATAAAAATAATTACAAAACTTCTAAGAGCAGTTAATAGGAGGGAGGAGGCCCACATATAAATAATGTTAGAAAGTTAGTATGACCCAGTAAATCATAATTATGAGGCAGCTTTAATCCTCACTCACTCTCTCGCTCTCCATAAAACGTACATACAAAAAAGACGGGATGTAATAAATTTTGTTAAAATCACTATAAAACTTCCGTCCTTTCTTTTTTTCGCGGATTGCTAAGATTTGAGGTCATTTTACAAAAAAAAACGAAACCCTTAAACAAAACACTCCCTTTTGTTTCTTTGTGAACTTTTTTTGTTTTTTTTTTTTGTTGCTTTTGAAGTCATAAACAAAATTAATTAAAGCAACTACAAAATAAAACAGATTTGTTATCCTTAAGAGCAGTTACAACTATGAAAACAAAACAAAACAATACAGAACAGAAAAAAAATCTCATAAAAATCAACAACAACAACAGCGCTAACGTCAACAATAAAATTATTAACAAAACCACAACAACAATAAAGCACCACCAAATTAATAAATTAATTTTAATATTTTTATGCACGTTACAATGCCAACAACAAATGAAAATAAAAAAATTCTGCAAAATTTTAACAAGATTGTAAAAAAAACGAAACGAAACGAAACGTAACCCAAAATGGCAGGAACGACTAATTAAAATTATGAATTAATTAGGCCTGCCGCCTGCTAACCCCTCCACCCCACCCCTACTAATCTAAAGAAATCTCTTTTAATGGCTGAGAATAGCCACGCCGCCATAAACAAGTGTAAACAGAGAAAACATTTTCTAATGAAATATGAAAAGGGGAAGAGAGAGAGAGAGAGAGAGAGAGGAAATGAAATCCAAACAACGTTGAAAACACGCACCTCTTTTTTGTAACTAAGTAAAGTGCGATGCAATCTCAGTTAGAATGGATTTTATTACCGAGTTTCTAAGCCCATTACCACTTCATTGTAATGAGAAAATCTGACATGAACAGTGGATGTAATACACCGCCAATCCAGTATAGGTCAGGCCAGGCCAGCCTTTCATTTCGAAAATGAAATTTGAATCGCTGACGTCTGACGACATTTATTTTATCGCATACTTCCACTTCAGAGCACATAAACCAAAGCCATCTAGTCAAACTTTTTATCTAAATTCTGTGGCTAAATTTCATCAGAAATAAAGAAGGAGAAAAAAAAAACGCAAAAAAAACAACTAAAAGAACACCAGCAAAAGCTTACACTCACAAAAATAATGCTAGTAAATATAAGCAATACACAAGGCATACAAAGAATACATAAACACATACATACGTAAGGAATATTGCCTTAGATTATTAGGTAGGGGCCATGGAAAATCTGTTCAAATTCCAACATAATGTTGGAATCATTACTGAGAACTCATCGGAGATGAATGCTAAATAAGCATTGAGTCAAGGATTTTAGCATAAGTTGCAGAGACGAAGAAGAGTAGGAAGCAATGTAACATATCACACAAGCAAGATACTCTTAGGTTCCCTGCATACGGTTGAAGCCACTGATCTGTTGGCAATAGACATCAAGATACTCAGTGGCTGTGTTATGACTTAGTCTTGATAGGATATTTTGCACAAGAATTTCAAGCAGGATGGACTAACACTCTGATATGGTTAACTCCGTGTATTTTATCTGAGGTACATATGGGACGATTCCAATCTAGAAGTGGGCTCCTTCACTACTGTAATGTGTTTCAGACAGAGGTAATGGCCATTAATTACACTGCTAAACTGATACCGAGTAAAGGATCTCCTTCTATTACCATTTCTAATTGCCTAGAAATTCAGCTGGCAATTGGATCTGTGTAGGATATAGCTTTCAGCCCCAAAGAGCTTGGTATATGCCTTAACTTTCTTGATAGACTTTCGCAGTAATCATGTGACAAGAATCATAAAACTTTCTTACTTAATTGGCCATTAACAACCCGATTAATGGATTTCGGCCTGCCTTAACACATCCTTCCAGGCGTCTCTGCTTTTTGCGCGCCTGTGCCAGTTGGTCACACCAATCGGTGGCAAAGCTGCCTTTGGTTTTGGTCCTTCCAATGCAAATAACGTCATCCTCTTCGTCGACTTCCGCAGATCCCCACATATAATACCCGTCTCGCCGGAGCATCCTTCTCCATTCGAACGACATGGACGAGCCAGCCCAGCCGATAAATGTTAATACGCTGCACAACGTCTATGTTGTTGAGGAGTTCATACAGCTCACTGTTGGATCGGATGCGGAAACCCTCACTGGAACGAAGGTCTTACTTAGCACTTTTCTCTCGAATACTTTTAAGGCTGCTGCATCAGTGCTTAAAAGAGTCTATGCCTCTGTGCCATAAAGACGCATGGGGACGATGAGCGTATTGTAAGATATTAGTTTTGTCGTACGCAGAGAGGTCTCTGCTACTCAATTGCCTATTGAGACCATAGTAGCACCTTTTGGCAAAAGTGATTCTACGCTTGATCCCCAGACTGACATCATTTCTGGTGGTAACGGCTATAAAATTCCTTGACTATATAGAACATATCGACGCCTCCATTCTATAACGTTCTAAGTGTACTTAGAACGTTTTTAATGTGCTTGCATTTTTTAATTCTACGTTCTCTAACTTAAATACTGTCAAAATTTGGTTAAGATGCGCCGATCCGTTCCGAAGTTATGGGGAAAAATCTACTTAGAATACCCATATAGTCGTATCTTGCGTGAAAACTTTGGGAGCTCATAACTTAAAACACACTTTTTCGACTTAGAATGTTATAGAACGGAGGCGTCGATATATATATAGTTATCGACCGTTATCTGAGATCCAACAAGCTGCACGTCTCTACTTATCGATAACTCCCATTCAATAGCACCAAAGGCAGCAGTAATATCTTAATCATAAGACGTCCTGAGTAATTGTATACATAATGAACGAACAATTCTTTAGCTGAGACAGGCTTGCTTTATTGCCAAAGTCAATATGAATTAGATAAGGAGCATACCAACTAACTTCTTAAATAAGACATATCTTGCATTGCATATATTATCACGGCCCAAAGAGAATTCACTTAGGTTAGGTTAGAGGACGTGTACTTGTCAACTATAACAAGTACAGTACCCGGAGGTCGAATTGACCCGTTGTAGAACGTCCTTGCTTCTCACACCACACGTGTTGTGTGCGTTAATTTTATACATGAGTAGCGAGACCTACAGTTTAAAGTCGACTCCGAACGACAGATTTTTTGAGAAGCTTTTCATGGCAATTTTTACTCTCAGAGTTTTTGCCAGAAATCTGCTGAGAGGAAGTCGCCGAAGAAATATTTTCATATTTTCGTTTTGATGCCTGACCTGGGATTCGAACTCGGGCCTTTCGTCTAATAAGCCAACACACTACCTACTAGACCACGGCGACGTCGAGAGAGAATTCTCTTTCCTGAATTCAATTTTTTTTGTTCCCATTCGAGTAATCCTTCTTCAGTAGTTTAACGATGCTTTCGTTAATAGATGTCGGATCCAACAGGCTGGTTTCTAACTCTATTCTTAGAAAGTCAAGCTCTAAATGGCATCACAATAGACTACTAGGTGTGCTCCTTTTCTCCTATGCTACGCTATTCTATCAATTGAAGGCCTATTTACAGATACAGGGGAGAGTCTTTGGCAAAAACAAGACATTTAATCATAATGTCTGCAAGCACATTTAGAAAGGAGTATCAATTTCATAGAATTTCGCAATGCGTACTTCACTTATAGTTAACTTTGCAATTGAAAACCAATTTGATGTTTAAAAATCCTTTAAAAAAAATCACATTTCCTTGAAACGGCTCTTGTATATGATGTGGGTAGAGGTAGTGTAGTGCTGTACTAAATACATAGGCAGCAAGGCAAGTGTAGGTACACTTTGGCAGGACATCAACAGTTTAGGGGTGGATTTTTTTAAACACATTAACACTCCGTTAAAACTCTTCAACTGACTTAAGGTTATGGCAGTGGCTGGGGCTGTGGCTGTGGCTGGGGGATGTACATAACTATAGCTGTGACTGTATGGCAAAGCCCCCCACCTTACCACAAACCGTCAGTGTTTGTAAATGTTGAGCAAATTTTTCATGCGTAAATTAGTAAAGAAATGAAGTACAAACGTACAACAAACTGGATTATTATTACAGTTGTTGTTGTATTTGTTGTTGTTGTACACACACTATTTTACATTTTTGATTACTGATTAAAATCATAATTTATGACATCAGCTTTTCACCAGAATGAATTTAATTGGAAACCAAAAAAAAAAAAGTTGGAAAAACTAAAAAAAACTTTTCATTTTCGTCTCCATTTTCTGTGCTTTTTGTTTTGTTCTCTGGCAAGGCATTTACAGAGTCTATAAATCAATTTTTATTTTTTTGTTTTATTTTGACAAATTTATTAAAAAAAAAAGCACAACAAAAAACAAAAAGAATGTCTTGAGAATTTATTTGCCAAAAAAAAAGGAAACAAAAAATGTAACGAATGAATGAACGGCAAGGCAGCCTAAAATAATGTCATAATTTAAGCACCACAAGCAATTCTTGGCTTATGAAGCTTTATCTATGTGTACCCACTATTGCCTATGTATGGAAAGTACGTAAGAAAGTTATTGGGAAACGTGGCGTTACGGGCAGTGGAAGGTGAGGGTTCCTAAAGATATGAAAATAAAGAAAGAAGGAAAGGAAAACGTTTTTAATGGAAATGAAATGAAAATGGGAAAAACATACATAAATAAACTGGGTCTGTGTAATAAAATATTAGTGACACCATTAAAATTTATATTCTTGTTGGTATTTTTATTACTACGTTTTTAGTTTCATTTTTCCTTCACTCTACTCTTTATATATTCTCTATGTTACAACAATAACAATAATAAAATATTTCATTAAATATTATTTATTCTCATATTTGTATTTCTATTTTTTGTATTTTTTTTTTATTTTTTTATTCTGAAACCAGTAACTATGGTGACTCCAGTGAATAAATTTTTATTATTTTCTGTATATTTATATGAGCTAAACAATAATAATACTTACAACAACAACAACAACAACAACAACAACAACTACAACAACAACAATAATAATAATAAAAACATTTATTAAAATTTGAAACTTTTATTACCCAAAACAAAAACAAAAAACTCTAAGAATAGTTGGCCAAATTATTTAAAACAACAACAAAACACTTTTAAAATTATTAACACATTATGTATGTATGTGTATGTGTATGTGTGACAAAAATGCTCTTCATAAAACAGTTATGTTATAGAGAGACACTCCCAAATGGCAAAAACTCTGAAAATTCTCATCACAGGTTCATGAAACTGCCATAGACTAGTAGGCAGTGTGTTGACTTATTAGACGTGAGGACGTATTTCAAACCCCAGCCCATACATATATTTTGAAGAAAATCGAAATTTCTCTCGGCAACTTCTCCTCAGCAGTCTTTTTGCAAAAAGTCTGAAAGTTAATAAAAATTGCCCTGAAATGTTGCTCAAAAATCTGCCCTTCGAGATAGATTCCACCACTCATGATTCAAACTACTAATCACGACATGGATGCTGTGAGAAGTTTGGTCGTAATCCTGACTTTAGTCAGGTAGTAATGACCAATTAAATATGTAATACGGTTATTAACAATCAAGTCTAGGCAGCTTTGTATTAATTCGTTTATTCGATAACGTGCCCATCGCCATGTTATGTACTGGAAGCGTACACAAAATATCATGTGCCACTCAAAACTGTTTCATCAGATACCGGCATCTTAAGAGGTCCTCATTATTAATAACATGATCTTAAGTTAAGTTTAATTGGCAACCGACTGGTCCCCTGATAATACCCATACGATCTCTTTCGTCTTTAAGCTATAATTCCTAACACAGGCTATTCCTCAATCATTTCTCAATTATTTTCTTAGTTAGATAAAGAGGCACCTGGATGCTTACTACATGGAAGATCTAGATGAACTGTCATGCATGAACATGTCATTGGCAGTCTCAGTCGCTTCATCGGAAGCTCCGAGTGGTTCCTGGAATAGGGGAGAATGTAAAACTGTGGTATCATAATGGGGGCGCTGAGTGCAGCCTAAGTGTGTGCGCTCATGACTCCATCTCCACTTCTAAAGGGTGTTTTTTATAGAGGTATAGAACTTTAAGTTGCAATAAAACAACGATGGATTATTCGATTGACATGAATTTTATTTATCCGAAAGATAATCTTGTGGCATTACATTTTGAATTTGATTTCTGGCATATGACCGCCACGGCTGGTGCGGATGTAGTCCAATCTGGACGTCCAATTTTCGATGACTCTTTACAACATTTGTGGCCGTATATCGGCAATAACACGGTGGCTTTACCGCATAGACCAATGACTTTACATAGCCCCTCAGAAAGTAGTCTAGCGGTGTTAAATCACAAGATCTTGGAGGTCAATTCACAGGTCCAAAACGTAAAATTATGCGGTCACCAAACGTCTCTTTCAATAAATCTATTGTGGCACGAGCTGTGTGACATGTTGCGCCGTCTTGTTGAAACCACATCTCCTGGACATCATGGTTATTCAATTCAGGATTGAAAAAGTTAGTAATCATGGCTCTATACCGATCACAATTCACTGTAACGTTCTGGCCACCATCGTTTTTGAAAAAGTACAGACCAATGATTCCACCAGCCCATAAAGCGCACCAAACAGTCAGTTTTTCTGGATGTAACGGTGTTTCCACATACACTTGAGGATTACCTTCACTCCAAATGCGGCAGTTTTGTTTGTTGACGTAGCCATTCAACCAGAAGTGCGCTTCATCGCTAAACAAAATTCGCTTATGAAAAGAAGCATCATTTTCGAAATAAAATTGCACTATTTGCAAGCGTTGTTCAGGCGTGAGTCTATTCATGATGAATTGCCAAACCAACATACATAATTGGCCATTACAACCCTTCGGTCAGGATTACGGCCTAGCTTCTCAACAAACCAAACCAAACTGAGAATAAATCACTTGACAGCTGTTAAATCGGTCGCCATCTAGAAAAGTAATGCCAACTTAAAGTTCTATACCTCTATAAAAAACACCCTTTACTTACCTACCTACCTAGATATTTAACTTAATTGCTCATTACAACCCCTTGTCCTGTATTACAACCCCTTGTCCTGTATTACAACACAGCTTCTCACGCCACCCATGTTGTGTGTTTTAATTTTATCCATAAGTTGCGAGACCTACAGTTTCAGGTCAGAAACTTTTCATGGCAACTTAACTTTAAAGCTCAGAGTTTTTGCCAAACATTCTTATGCTAGTTTTAAGACATTTTGAGAGAGCCTCTCTATAAGATAACTGTTTGTATTTCTGTATGGGTATTTCTGTCCCATATACACATACATACATAAACATTTAATAATTATTTATACATACACACAAGCATACACATGTGACCTCTGTTAAGCCCAAGAGGTCATAAGGTTTATTGGCATTTTGTTGTCAAATTTATTTAAAGAAAAAAACAGACATACATACTTGACACAGGTTCTGGTCCATTAACTTTTTAGCGAAAAAAACAACAACAAAAAAAACAGTTTTGAACGGTATTAAACAAAAGAAAACAAAATTAAAACAAAAGACTGACTGACCGGCACACACGAGTCATTCACGATTTGTGGACAAAATAACCCACAACAAAAAAAACAAACACGCGGCACTGAACGCACCATCTACCGTTTAATGTACTCACCGGATAATCAACGTAAAAAGTACAAACAAAAATGACAACAAGCAATAAATAAATAATACAACAACAACAACAACACTTTCAAATATAAACTCTCATTTAATAGAGTCATCAAAACCTGACAGAAACAAAGAGCGAGAGAGAGACAGAGAAATAGGATGTCTTTTAACAAAAAAAAACCAGAAAACAAAGGGCACAAATGTCAATAAGAAGAAAAGAAAAAAAAAAGCAGCACGTGCCTATAGAGAGTCAGAAACAAAAAGGTACCAAAAAATTCCCCTAAAAACCTTTAATTTTTAAGGAAATTCCTTACAAATGTAAACATCAATATTATTTTCCTTATGAGGCGAACGGCGGAAAAAAAGAGAGGATATCACAAGAACAGTATGAAGAGAGCACGTGTTATAGATTAAAGAGGAAAGTGCGTGGGGGGATATTGGGATTTAAAAAGTTGCCATTATGTAGTTGCTTAAAACCTTTTTATTCAATTAAAAAGTAACTTTTCACCAACTCTCTCCATGTCACTCACTCTCTCACTGTTTGTATGGTATGAAGTGTGTACATAAATAATAATTCTTTAGCAAATAAAATTGACCGCTAATTGTCTAAATATTTACTTAAGGAATTTATTGCTATTGCTCTCCCTTCCCTCACCCTCTCTCTCTTTACCCGTGTGTGCATGGACTCTTATTTTTATTGATGACTATTGAAGAGACATTTTGGCAAATGGCATTTAATGTTATGGGTAGATATAGAGGAGATCATAAAATCTTGAGTACAAGCAAAGGTGACCATCTTAGGCACGTGATTAAGTCATTTATTTAATGTCGAAAACAATTATTTTGCTTCTATAAGGGGGAAATTTTTATTATTTTTTTGCTAAAACCTTAGTTAAATAGAGAAGAAGGCATTGAAGACACGCATTTTCCAAATTAATTCCTTTTTGGTTTCGTTTTTGAACCCTTTTATTGGCCATTAATTACAAAGACAATAATTTTGTTGTCTTTTTTTTTGTAAATGATTATTTAATTAATCAAAAATAAACAATTAAATAATGAAATAAACTTTTTAATTGTAATAAATTTCTGTGTGGTTTTGACCTTACAAAGGTCTACGAAGGTGACTGTTTAACAATTTAACCCCTTCTGAGTATTACTGTTTAGATTGTATAAATAAAGGGTTACCCATTTGTTGGTTTCAAAAGTAAGTTAAAAATACACCCATAAAGCTCTGATATCAATGAAACTTTTTTCTTTACTTAGCCATTGTAACAGGCTCTGATTTGGTAGCAGTAGTCGCTTCTGAGTCTAGCTTAGTTTTCATTAACTCCAACGTTAGGGAATTATGCACGTATGTAGACACGGTATTTGTCAAAGCCCCCTACACAACGAGTATAATAAGATGTTCAGACATGTACTTTTATTAAGTCAATATTCAGTTATTTGAGTACAATATCTTAAGTGTTCCGACATAATATAAACAATATTCATTTGACAGCCGGTAAACAAAACAGCTGGTTGTTTCAACAGCATTGTTTTTTTTGTTGTCAAATATCAACAGAAAGTGTCCGGAAAATTGTAATATGCTCACTGAACGTACTTATGACTGTGCTGTATTTTAAGTTTTACTCAATATTATAACAATTTGTGTATTTATTGCTCAATAATCAATTGAAACTTTATATGAAATATTGAGCTCAAAAATGGCGTGTATTGCGATGTCTGAACATAGTATAAATATGCCAAACCGTTCTTGGTTTGCCAATTAACATCCCAGAACGCGAAAATAACCTTTGTGGATACTTATTTTGCAAGAAAGCCATGTTCGGTTGTGTCTTATTGAAACCACATACTGTACAGTTTCTAAACTTCAATTTCAAATCAAATAAAGTGCCCATATGGTAAGGGTACAGTACTCTTAATTTATGGTAACGGTTCTTCCAAAAATATTTAAGAAAAGATTCGAGCCAATGACATTTCCAAATCATACAAACAATCACTTTTCCCATAAGCAATGGCTTTTGCACAATCATTTCTGGGTTCTACAAATCTCATATGTGATAATTCTGCTTGTGATTACAGCTCTCACCCAGGCTTATCGCTGAAAAAAATAATCAATCTTGAAAGCGAGGTGCTATAGCCTTTCTAAGGCGTTGTGAGTTGCATGAGTTGTATTTTACACGTCAAATACTCCGAACTAACTTAACCCTAAGATAAGTTCAATTATTGAAAATGCAATGGAATCTCTAGATTTTCTCTCTCAGAAACGATATGCACCCAATCTGATGATGCACCATATATGTAACCCCTTCAGTGTCTTTAAATTTCCTTAAAATCTGCCAATCTCTTGCCCAGTAGGTCGACTATGACGACTAAATTGGTATATTGGCTATTAACATAGATTCTAAATACCATACTCACCTACACCACTAATACTGGGCAATTAAATTGCAATCGAGAAGAACAAAAAAATAACAAGTAAATTAGGCTCTTCATTGATCTCTGTTAGAGAAATTTATATTCGCGTCAGTTGTTCGAGTTAAGAGTTGAGAGAGTCATTTCAAATGTATAACAAAGGACGTGACTCATACATACACTATACACTATGAAAAGACATATGGACATGGGTTTAATAAAAATTAAAAAAACAGAAATCAAAACTAAAATGCAACAACAACAACAATAAAAACACACCACACACCCAAACAACATTTTCAATATTAATGAAGTGTAGATTTTTATAAACACACGTGCCTATTTTAACTTTTCTTTTTCTTTCATAAATATACAAGCGACATACATACATACATATATGTACATATATGCATATGTATGCATGTATGTATGTATGTATTTTTATTTGCTTCTTATAATTTTAATACATAAAATAGGGATTACAAAGCTTTCCTAGTCTCTTCTCTTTTTTTTTTTTTAAGAAAACAGAAAATAAATGATTACAACAAGAAAAATAAACAACAACAACTCTGAAATAAATTTAAGAACCGAGCATAATACATAAATAAATGGTAAATCGTAAAACGAGGCACACACAACACAATACATATTAAAATATTAGAGAGCAAAAGAAAACATATGTTCTCTCTAAGGGTTCTTGATTAGTTGCTGGTTGCTGGTTTCTGTTGTTTCATGTTTGTTGTTGTGTTGAAAGACAAATGACTAAAAACTCTGGACTGGTTTGTCTATCCCTTTGAAAAAAGGAAAAACAAAAATAAAAGAAGGAAATTTCTTGCTTGTTGTTGTTACAGTTTTAATGGTAAATTTTGTTTGTTTTTAATGTTCGCTCGTCTCTCCTCTCCAAAAATATTAGAATTTTATGTGAATGAGTAATTGTGTCGAGTATTTCTACGCGTCTAAGAAAACTAACTAAATAAACAGTAGGGGTGGTAGGTTGGTTAGTTGGTTTAGCAAAAAGGGAAATTATTTTTTTTTGTTCTTTTTTTTTTCTCAACAAAAACAATAATTCTTACGAAACCCATTTAAAAAAAAAGTAAAAGTTAAATAGACCATTGAGAGTAAGAACAAAAAAAGGACATTGACTCTTATTATAACGGCTTTGTTGTGTAAGAAAACAAAAACAAAAAACACTAAATGCTAATAGAACCGAGAAAAAACGTCACCAGATGATAAACTCATTCTTCTCTTCTCTGTTCTCTTTCTAGCTCTCTCTCTCACTCTGACTTGTATTAAACTCAGTGAATAATAAATGAATTACAAAGAAAGACATCAAAAGTTTTATGTTCAAAGAAAAAAAGAAACAAAAAAATGCAAAGACATATAAAAAAGTGTGTTTAAATAAAATTTAAATTAATTAAATGCCAACAAAAACAACAACGGCTATTAAAATTACAAAAAAAGAAACAAAATGCAATAAAAACATCAAATTGAAATTGATGAATTGCTTTAATCATTAACGTCTCCATTAAACAGCAGAAGACACAAGGCACACGAGCGAAAACGAAAAAAAAAGAAAAAGAAAGAAAGCCGCTACAAAGCAAACACACAGCAAGCAAGAATGTTTTCAAGAAAAAAAAAGTGATTTTAGAATGTGAAGTGGTTTTGGAATGGCAATTTTTGTGTTGAAAATTTTGTGAGGTTAGGTTGAAATTAGTGAATGCGTGTTAAAAGTGATAAAATCGTTTCGTTTACATCTTAAACATCAAATCGTTGAAAAAGTAAACAATTTGTGAAACATGGAGTACTTAGGACTATCAATAAGAAAGAAATCCTGAAAAATGCAGGGACATCGTACATACATACATATTTCCAAAATAAGCTGCTTAAAGGTAAGTGTTGTTGTTGTTATTATTATTCGAGATCATAAAGCATTACCGACTGAAGAAAACCTATTGCAATTACAATTTAATCCAAGCCCTTTAGGGAACTCCAGCACTGTCCGAGGTTTATTGTTCAATAAATTAATTGGAGGCACGATCAAGTTATCACACTAGTGGATTCATTGTCTGACGTGTACTGGATATTCAAAAAGAATTCAGAAAAACTACTTTTGCTCAGTGAATTACCTCAGCTGCAATTGCCCGTAAAATACGCCCTTAAGAGGCTTAGGTCTACTCTACGCGGGCCGGTTTAATTAGTCCGTAAGTAGGGAATTCACCCCCACCCAGATCCAGTTTCTAACGCTGACAGGCAGAATTATGCTAGTAAACAGACAACCCGGTCTCCAGCAGTTCTGAAAAAGTTCGTTACTGTGGCCCTTTGTCAATCTACGGAACGTGTAAGGTTTAATTAGTTGCAAATTTGCCCCTTATTGCCATATGTTTCCCCCGTAGTTCTTCCAGGAACCCAACCTAATATAAAGTGTTAAATTTTCCTAATATGTTGGAAAAGCTTCAGACTACCACATACCTCTTATTCTCCTATTCAAATATAAGTGGGAAGAATATTCTAATGGCCCTAATTTCTTTCTGGGAAATTCTTAGGTAATATCCGCCCATGTATTACTATGGGGTACACATTGTATCCGTCGAAATACCTGAAAAATCCTTAAAATACCTTAAAATTGCAGAGAACTATTCTTGGTGACATCATGTCATCAAAGTGCATAGAATCGATTCTCAAAAGTCTTTTCTTTTTAGTCATGAACGACAGCGATAGGATAAGTCTAAGCACTTCTATTGCTCAGTTTTGTTCAAAGCATTCCTATTGCTTCGGTTTGATTTGATCTTATTGCCCCTGTTATGCCAACACAGAATATACGATACAGTTGACTCAAAACTGACTTAGCTTATATAGTCTTCGGCCATCATTTAAAGACGATACATGGATCTTATAATACAGATGAATGTCCAAAAGATCATTTTGGGATTCAAATCTCGGGTTCTGCTACAAACTATTTTTCTCATCTTCTAATTATTTCGTTGATTTCAGGAGCATTAACATATTTTATCAGTTAATCAGATTCTGGAATGACAGGGTTGCCATTTTCCGTTGCCCGGATACAATGCTCTTTTTGAAAATGTGTTATATTGCTGCATTGAGTGCGGTGTTGAGAAACTTTGCTCACTAAGTGCACCTTTTTGCCCAGATGAGGCGTAGCCTTATCTTTCAATGACATTCGTGGTTCATGTTAGCCTCTCCGGAGGGTCAGCGGATAACTATGCAGGTTATTTATTTTTTTAAATGAAAATCAAGGCACAAAACTTTTTCGTTTTCTTTCGAATACAAATCGGGATACCTTGCGCTTATAGTTAAGCGCTTTGACCATTACCCAGCGCCACCACTTGCCCACCTCTGGCCGTCTCAAAATTTTCCCTATTTCCCTTGATTAAATTGTTAATAATTATTGTATTTATTGTTGTTGTTTCCATTTTATTCTTAAAATTTTATGACAATTTCAGATTAAAAAAAATTTTTTGTACATTACATACACTAAGTATGTGTACTGCTTTAATCATACACTAAGTATGTGATGAAAGAATGTGGGCAACATGAGAGAGGAGTGAGTGGGAAACTCTTGTTTAGTTTGATGGTTCACTGGGTGGTGGTGGCCAGCAATTGTAACTTCTGCTGCTTTAAATTTTTTCTTTAAGAATTCTTTGGTTATTTGCCAGTCTTTGACAAGTTAAAGAAACCGCTGCAGTTTGCATGTTTATAGAGATGATGATAATGCGAATATCTATAGAAATTTGAGATTTTTAAGCGGTTTAAAATGTTGGAAAAAATGAAGTGTTCTCTTGTCCCACTATTATTTTAAAGACTCATAAATATGCTTTTGTTAGCTAATGAACTTTCAATTGATAAAGGCAAGAATTTAGTGTCTTGAGTTTACTCTCTCCTGTTGGATTTCCGATGGGCACAAACATTTTATCTTAAAACAATTTTAATTAATTATTCCGCAACATATGATGTGGTTTCTTAATCACATAAAGTCTTCAAAACAATAACTTCTGCAGGAGGCATGTAGAGACTGTAAGGTTTTCTTTTGCGAATAGCAAACAGAGTAAATTTTCTGAATGCCTAATCATTTATGAATATCAAGCGTGCTCTCAACCTCACTATCGATTTTCCCCGAATAGCGTCATGTAACTTAATTGGGTTCGACAAAGTCCCATTGTAATATCGATTCCGCCATTCAACTATACCTCCTGGCTGAAAGGTTACGAAATCCCTCAGCATAGCTTTATATTGATGTAGATTCTTCCAAATCTCCTTCGACCCTACACGTTATGTCAATAAACTCTGGGTGCCCAAGAATTCTTTGTTCCCAGACAATGACAAAGAAGGTGTTCTGTGGCATGTGCTTGTCAGATAAATTAAAAGTTGTTTCCATTATTTGATAGCTCCTCTACAGGGGAATGACAAGCTCGCAAATAAATTCATTTGAATTATCTGTCCCCGTACCCAAGAACCGGTTGAATATACCTGCGTCTCTTCCAGATATATCCCGCGTCCTTAGAGGATCTTATAAGTGGTGTACACACTCTCTAGGGATCTAAAAGTTGCCTTACTTATTTAAATATATGAACATACATACATGTATATGTATCTGTAGTTGGCAGCCCTTTATCAGCTTGATTTGTGCTACAGTAATCGCGTAGTGCAAGGGACAATGTAATACTATGTTCACGTATGCAACTTTATGGCGTAAATCGCAATTAACGCCAATATTGATCTCAATACTTCATATAAAATCTCAATTAAATGCTAATTGTTATAATATTGATTAAAACTTTAAATACAGCACTATCATAAGTCTGTTTAGTGAACACATTATAAGTAACCGAACACTTCCAGTTGATATTTGACAACTCAAATCTGAACAACGACAAAAAAAATGGCAACTTGCAAACAAACACAAACAAAAAAACACGCGACCAAAATTAAAACAATGTTGTTGTTTATCAGCTGTTAAATGAATATTGCGTATATTTATTATACCTGAACGGTTAAAATATTGTTATCAATTAACCGAATATTGTTCTCAATTAAATTGCATACGTGAACATAATATAAGATTCAGCTGTTGTGAAAAGATCGGATCTAGATCTATCAGCGAATATCTGGATTCCATTCTAAAACCACAATCGTAATAAGATTCATACCATGTTTCGCAAAGATTTTGAGTCAACTTAGGATCCTTAAGGAAGTGAAAAGGAATAAAAAAACACTTGACGTTCTATAGCTTACTCTGTAGGCGAACTGTAACTCTGTTCCATAATTTTTAACAATTCTTCTATTTAATTTGCTGTTTTTGTTTATTTCTCTATAAATTTGACATTTTCTTTTATTGCATACATTTTTTTTTTGCAAATCCCTCAAGATGTGTGTTGTTGTTGTATTTTTAATGATTTGTTTTTAATATTATTTTTGGTTTATTTTATATTGTTTTTGTTGTTTTATTATCCATCGTGTCTAAACAAATGTCAAACGTCAAAATAAGAAATATTTACAGTTACGCCATTTTGTTTTGTTGTGATTTTTTTCGTTGTTTTTTTTGTGTCTCTCTGTTTTCCCAAAACGAATATCTGAAAACATTTTCTATTTTTTTTTTCTTTCGCTTTAAAAGTATTACTTTAGGGTGGGGTTGGTTGGCTGGTTTCGTTTGGTTTGGCTTGGCTTGTCTTGGTTTGGCTGCTTTGTAGTGCCATCATCAGTAGGAAGATGTCTTTGTATCTGTTCTGTGCTGTGCTGTGTTGTTCTGTTCGATTCATACGATTTGTAGTGGCGTTTAAAGCATTATATTTACTAGGGTGTGTTTTTCTCTGCTTTATTTTCTATGGCTTTTCAAATTGGTTGTAAATATCGTATCTAAACGACGCCATTTTATTTCTGCACCACAAGGATTAGCTAAAGAATAACAAGAAATATCTACATATCGCAAACAATACGATGAAATAATCGTTAAGATTTTATTCGAAAACCTCGTTTCTATTCTTTTTATGATTCTTTATTGTCTCTTTTTTTCTCTACGAGTAAAAATCGTAAAAATCTATGTTATTTTCTAGCTTTAATCATTTTATTGTGATATTTTTTCAGCATTTTTTCACTCTTTTCTCTTTTGTTTTATTTTTTTGCTGTAAATTCTGTATGTTTTAAACCTTATGTTACCCAGTTAAGTCTTTAATAATCCGTATTTAATGTTAAAACAAAAAAAAAAAAAAACACAACCCCATCCCTGAATTATTTTTTTTAGCTGTTTTGTTGTTGTTGTTGTTTTGTTTTTGCCTGTCATTTCCTAACGCTCCCCGGGTGCCCAACAAAATGTTTAACAAAGAATAACACAACAACGTTTTATGTTTTACGAAAAATGGTTTGTTGGTATACAAACTAACGGGACGCACCCGCTCGCTCTCTTTATTATGTATGTATGTATGTTTATTGTTGGTAAGAGAAGTAAAGTTGAAAAACAAAATAATAAAAATCGCAATTCTGTTATAGACACCGTTATTTTTTTTGATTATTATAGCAGTTGTTGTTGTTGCTGCTCTGCTCTACTCTACTCTTCTCCCACTTTTTTTTTTTTTTTTTTTTTTTTATCAAAGGGGGCTAAAGAGAATACATTTTTTTCTTTCTTGTTCCTTTTGGGAAATGAGCCTTATAATCTTACTCACACATACACACATACACACACACACACCGTGTAAACAAACGAAAACCGTTAGTAGATACAGGGTTGTTAGTCAATGAAATAAACATGACAACAACAAAAACAAAAACGAAAAAAAAAATATGTTTAGATAGAAAATAACAACAACAACAACAACAAATGCGAAAGAAAGAAAGTCTATTACAAATTGTGTATTGAGAAGCAAAATAACAGGCAACAACAGCAACAATAAAAACGATTTGACCCTGACTTGCGCAGTTTTTCGCAAAAAAACAAATTTTTTTTTTGAAAAAAATCGTACAAAAAAAAACAGAATGTGGCAACATTTTTATTGATAATGTGTATAATGAAAATACCTACACCCCCACCCCCAACCCCTCCTCGAATGAAAACATTAATTAAAGGCCAAAAGCTTGGTAAAGTTTTTTACTTAAAATTTAAACGTGAACACTTTAATTTGGGAAAGAAAGAATACTTTCCAGAAACATTTCGATTAATCGTTTAAAAATTAGTTTTAAACCGGTTATTGATTTTTTAGGAATTAAATTAAATATTTAGGAAATTTAAACAGTATGGCGTTATTATACAAACCAATTAAAGTTTGATAAAGTACTTCAGATAATTTGAATTTCCAACAATTGGGACTATTTTGCAGCTCTTTACGACGTATTTGGCTGTTGAATTTGCATCTATTTTCACAGAAAGTACAACTCACGCAGCAATTAAAGCCGGCTAATAGTTTACAACCGCCGTGGTCTAGTAGGTAGTGTGTTGGCTTATTAGACGAAAGGCCCGAGTTCGAATCCCAGGCCAGACATCAAAAACAAAATACAAAAAGTAGTTCTTCGGCGACTTCCTCTCAGCAGATTTCTGGCAAAAACTCTGAGAGTAAAAATTGCCATGAAAACTTCTCAAAAAAATCTGTCGTTCGGAATCGACTTTAAACTGTAGGTCCCGCCACTCATGTATAAAATTAACGCACACAACATGAGTGGTGTTGAGAAGCTAGGCCGTAATCCTGACTGAAGGGTTGTAATGGCCAATTATGTATGTATGTATGTAATAGTTTACAACGGCGTAGATATGCTGAATTGCTGCTAAATACACGCGCACTTGCACTCTCTGGTTATGGCAACAAGGAAAATAATCGCATACGGAGCCCATAGAACGCGGAAAATTATACGATTTGACGGACTAACCATGTCAAAGTCAGTATCTACGCTGATAATCCCCTAACATTGAAGTATTTGAAAACTAACACTCGTAAAATATCGCAGTGATACCGACCGAAATGTGCAAAAAAGTGATCGAAAACCTACTCAAGAGTATCGACTACTTTATTCAATCCAGAGGCGGTACGTTAAAAAACGCTGTATTTCGTACACTATGAAACCTTTGGATGTAGAAGGTAAGAAAATGATGCCGTACTCTGCCCAGGTTTACGGGCACTGTTTCTAATTCGGGTCTCTTAATATCACAATGGACCTAGGGGTCTAAGTATATCGATATGGAGCGGTCAATCTAAGCACAATATAACACACTCGGTTTTAAAACGGTTAAGATAATAAAAAATAGGTTTTAAGAGATGAAAGCATTGGGAACATAAACTAATTGAAAGTATGTATCATGGTTGACAATCTGACTTAAAACCGATTACGAACCGGTTATAGAAAAATTTTAATGAAAATCAATGTCAAGCATACTCTTATTTTAAACCTTTAAACCGGTTTTTGAATCGGTTACGCAAAATTCTTAATGAAATTTGAGTTTGAGGCCGGATTTTATTCGTTTAATATCAGTTTTTTATTCGATAAAAACCGGGTTTTTAATTGATTAAAGCATTATTTTTTACAAAATTTCTTTAACTTCATACATTTCTACAGTTTCTGTTTCGTCTGTAATATGTATCTATCCTGGTTTTATTCGATTGAAACAGAGTTTTTATTCGATTAAAGCATTATTTTTTACAAAATTTATTTCATTTCATAAATTTCTACAGTTTCGGTTTCGTCTGTATTATCTATCCTGGTTTTATTCGATTAAAACTGGGTTTTTATTCGATTAAAGCATTATTTTTTTCAAAATTTCTTTAATTTCATACATTTCTACAGTTTCTGTTTCGTCTAAAATATCTATCCTGGTTTTATTCGATTTAAACTGGGTTTTTATTCGATTAAAACCGGTTTTTTTTATTCGATTAATCGAATATTAAATAACTTTCTAAAGTTTTATTTTCCAAAAATTCGCTTTAATTTTATACATTTCTTTAGCTTCAGTTAAATCTCTCCTATCTACCCTGTTTGATAAGTACATAAGACGTGTAAATTTGTTTAAAATTGAATGATGAACCTCGATTATGAATAATTTCTATTTAATATTTTGTTTTCCTTTTTTTTTTTGTTTATTGAAAAGGAAAACTAATAAAAAAAAAGATTTAAAAAAATATGCCAACATTTTTAAGGCAATAAAAACAAAAACAAAACAAAAAAGGCCAACAACAGAAATCTGTTATAAACTGAAACTAAAAACGGCTTTGAAATGAATTTAACAACAGCGGCAGCAGAGTCACGCAATATTTTATAAAAATAAAGAACGAAACGAAAGAAATTCTGTTTAAATTTAGAACGTTTTTGTTTTTGTTTTTTTTTTTATTCTATTTCAAGCCAAGCACAACAAAAAAAAACAAACAAACAATTCAAACCAACAAATCATAAGACAATAATGGCGTGACCGTCGGAACGCCGCACAGACTAAAAATCACATATTTTTTACCCCAGGCTGTAAAGGCAATAAGACTGACTGCAAATGCAAGGAAAAGAAGGGGAAAAGAACGCCCTGCATATTGACAATAAAATTATGAAAATGAAAATCGCTGATAAATTTTTCAAAAAGCTGGCTTGTAAGTGTTAAAAGGCTTTTAAGAAAATTCATTTTTTTCTTTCTTTCTTTTAAATTTCATTCATGCGAACTTTTCCTAGCTTTGGCTGGGGGCCTACTCATGTGTGTAGAGTCTAATAAAATATTTACGAATAATGCTTTAAAATTGAACACCTTAAACGCATTCACTCGCTCACTCACTCACTTATCCACCACTCACGTGGGGACTACTATGCCTTTACGAAAATGCAAATTTTCAATTTATTTAATATTTATAAACACAGTTTATTTGCTAGGTAAATGCTATGCAGAGCTTTGAAAGCGTGTAATCTTGGAAATTCTGTAATTTTTGAAAGGTCTATGTGTGGTCATATGATAAGCTATGCCGTAATCCTGACTGAAGGGTTGCAATGGCCAATTATGTATGTATATATGTATGTGTGGTCATGTTTTAGATCCTTTAAGTAGCACAGGGCTGTCGAAAAGCATTTTCTCTGTTATTTTATTCGGTATCCGTCTGTTCCTTTGCCGAGTTTCAGTTTCATTAATCAAAAGGTTCTAGGATGATAGGGTTGCCATTTGTCGTTAAATGTTGTTGCATTGGAACCTTGCTTAGGGGGAAGAGAAACGACGTAATTTTTAAAATTTGTACCATCTGATCGAAATATTTCACTTCACGCCATGTAAGGCCAGTTTCTTGGACGTTTTCAACCACTAGTCATCTCTACGCTTATCTGGTATTTGTTCCAGTTTCCCATTTGTTTGATTACTCTGTATATTACAAACAATTGACGACTACGTAGGCTTCCCTTTCATGTAAACACTTTATAAGCACTCATGGCATTGGCTTTCCAAGAACCCAAATATTATCTACTAAGGAGAGATCCCCTAGGTAGTCCTTAAGTTCCCATATGAACGCGTTTTTCTCTGCATATATTTGACCACTTAGTTGCTGATCATGGCATATTCGACAGGTAACTCTCTGCTACAGGTTTATAATCTAACGCACAAGATTCCGTGGAATATCCTTGCAGATTTGAAATTTCATTGTAATTTATAGTGTAAGTGAGATGCGTCCGATTCAAAGAACTGTTCCACTGGCATCTTTAATGCAAGGTAGCACAACAATTTAAATTCTTTGATTCTCTTTCTGTGTGATTATTCCGCTGTTTCGATCCATCAAGAGTTTGGTGGCGGAAAACGTTGAGTTTCTTAGTTGCCATATAGATCGCTGGGGGACCGCAGATACGACTGGTGGGTGTCAGGTGTTTTTGCGCCCTGTCTGTATTCCGGTTAATGTTATCCAGTACATACATAATTGGCCATTACAACCCTTCAGTCAGGATTACGGCCTAGCTTCTCAACACCACTCATGTTGTGTGCGTTAATTTTATACACGAGTGGCGGGACCTACAGTTTAAAGTCGACTCCGAACGACAGAATTTTTGAGAAGCTTTTTCATGACAGGTTTATTTACTCTCAGAGCTTTTGCCAGAAACTGCTGAGAGGAAGTCGCCGAAAAAATATTTTTTTTTTTATATTTCGTTTTGTTGTCTGTCCTGAGATTCGAACTCTGGCCTTTCGTCTAATAAGCCAACACACTACCTACTAGACCACGGCGACTTCAATGTTATCCAGTGGTCTACAGAAAACTGCGCTATTGCCTGTCATGGGCCGTAGCCATTGGCGTTCAGTTAGCAAATCCTTCGTATCTTGCATAGAAACCGGTGCTTTTAAGGCCTTCGATTCTCGGTAAACGATGTTGCAAGCTTCACTATCATATAACAGCACAGATTTCATACAGCTTCTGAAGATCTAATGCGGATGAATAATGTAACTGGATCTTCTATTTCTGTTTAGCTGGCCACGTTGTATTCGACTGCCAAGATAAGAGAATCAGTCGACCCTGTCAAGGTTTTGTTGACAGTCAGAAAGATGCTGGGAATTGTTGTATGCATTCACGTGGTCTTGGTTAGTGAAATATTAGCTTTGGTTACTAACATGCCTTTCTGTATGGTTAGGAACCAGTAAACAGATATTACCAGCATGATTCAGGTATACGAAGCTTTCATTTAGACTCCAAGCGTAACATAGCAGCACTTTGTCAATGGCCAAACATTCAAAAGTTTTGTATTTATAGGAGGACGCCTATTTCATAAGTTATACGTGTCTTGTATTTCGAAAAGAATCCTTAAGGAACGTCAAACGTTTAAATGATTTCATAGCTTTAAATCTGCATACATATGCATGCTATCCCCTAAAAGTCCCAGTTTTGCTTAAGTAAGTGAGGTTATAATTTCATTTCATTTAATTTTTCTTTAACAAAAAACAGCAACAACAATAAGGATACTCAAGAATTTCATACTAAACACGCAGACCCTTATTATTCAGGATTTTCAACAGGCATAAAGAAACATTGTTGGTTGGTTGATTGGCTGCCGTCTGTCTGTCTAACCTTATGACCAATTCTTTTGTTCGACTGTCTGTCCGTCTGTCTGTCTATTACCATTACCGTTATGTATTTATGCTGATTATAGTGTTTTACATTGACCACCTGACCTTGAAAATTGAAATTGAAAATATTTTTGCTTCTCCTGATTTAAATACTAACTGCAGACTCGCCTCGTTTAAAATGCCACAAAATTGTGTATAATTTTGCACAGAACAGAATGCAGAAGAATTTCTCTCCTACATATAGGGGCTGAAAAAGCCATCATAAGAAAAATGAAGATGAAAGTAAGGAATACTCACCTTGAAAATAACTTTTTGTTCTTAAATAACTAACGGACAGCCTTAGAATGCTCAGACGATCCAATTTACTTAAAATATTCTGTTCAAATGGCAACAGTGAAGCCAATAAATCTAATTCGGCATTTAAACGCTCACGATGACGTTTTGATGGATTGCTCTTGGTGACGCCATCTTTAGGCGGAGGTTTGAGGCTGTAAAGAAAAATTAAAAACAAAAAAAGAGTTTTTAAGTAAAATTTTTAAAACAAAAATAAATAATCCCTCTTAAGAAATTTCGTAATTATTTTCTATTATAAATACATGCTCTTTGATGTACTCCCACAATAGCTAATGAATATAAATGATAGGCCCTGGGCCTTAAAACACAGAACATATGTGATGTGATATGATGAGATACAATATGATAGGCTATGATAGCTCTTATTAATCTAAATACTCTTACATTTAGGTTGCTGTAGTTGGAAATATATCCTCCACCACTTTTTTTTTTAATTAGCCTAACCTACTAGTGTCCTTACCTTCCCCTTCCCATTCCATCCCTTTTCAATTTTATACAGAGTCATTGTAGTTACTTCTAGACAAACTTAGAGTAAGAAATTGTTTAATGGTTTGATTATTACAAAGACAATAACAATAACAACAACAATAACAACAACTACAACTACAGAAGAAAGGTGTTTAATTTTTCCATTAAATCACCCTCTGCTCTGTTTGTTATATTTCTTTCATAATTTCTTATGTCTGTCCACTCCACAACATATGTTTTGAGGTTAGAAAAGAAAGTTTTCCCACAAGTTCTGTATGTACATACATACATATGCGCTTAAATATTCGACGGAAATTTTCAGCACATGCTTTGAATATTTTCAAATTTCATACGAAATTAATTGAAATTCATTCTCCTCTCTTTTAAAAACAAATTTAAATATGTTGTATTTTATTTCGAAATGACCTTTTGACCTTTAAAAAGTAAAGGGTGTTTTTTATAGAGATATGGAACTTTAAGTTGGCATTACTTTTCAAGATGGCGACCGATTTAACAGCTGTCAAGTGATTTATTCTCAGTTTGGTTTGGCAATTCATCATGAATAGACTCACGCCTGAACAACGCTTGCAAATAGTGCAATTTTATTTCGATTTATTGAAAGACACGTTTGGTGACCGCCAAATTTCACGTTTTGGACCTATGAATTGGCCTCCAAGATCTTGTGATTTAACACCGCTAGACTACTTTCTGTGAGGCTATGTAAAGTCATTGGTCTATGCGGTAAAGCCACAAACGCTTGACCATTTGGAAGACAACATTCGCCGTGTTATTGCCGCCATACGGCCACAAATGTTGGAAAAAGTCATCGAAAATTGGACGTCCAGATTGGACTACATCCGCGCCAGCCGTGGCGGTCATATGCCAGAAATCATATTTAAAATGTAATGCCACAAGATTATCTTTCGGATAAATAAAATTCATGTCAATCGAATAATCCATCGTTGTTTTATTGCAACTTAAAGTTCTATACCTCTATAAAAAAAACACCCTATATTATAAAGACAACGAATTAAACAACGACAATAGCAGCATTTCGTACAGCATAGTGTGAGTTAAGAAAGAGTGCCAGCTTAGCTGAAATCACAGCTCCCTTGCCTACACATATGAAGCAAGCAGCAGTGATGCCACATAAACCGATGCCTCAACAAGTAACAGACAAGTTCTGATTAACTGGTCCTGACAGTTATCATTAGAATTTTCTATTTAAAATATGAGTCCCTTATACCAGAAACGAACATCGCTTTCTTCTCAACCGATCCACAACCTCTGCAAAAGTTGACGTGTCAGTTGACGTGTCTAGCAATACCTTTGCCTATGAGGCAGCTTATAAGAGGTAACCGGTATACCTAAATTCATATATGGATTGGTATTCGATAGAAGTTTGTCTGCTCTAGATCTAGCAACTTCATCAGTAACAAAATTAGCCGGGATATCACCATAAACAGGAACCCATATTAGACTGACACAAAACTATGCAAGAGCCGATCAAAAGATTGGTTAAGGCCTGAGAGCTACAGCCAAAAGATATAGAGAGAATAAAAAGGCTAGCAGTTGGAGACTGTTTACTGATTATCAGTCCCGCAGGCCTGACAAACACTATAATATCAGAGGAGATGTACAGGCATCATAAGTTTAAGACCTTCAAAGGGAAATCAATCTCAAGAGTAGATCATATCGGAGTACCAGTTTTCCCTAAAGGAGATAATTCATGAATATTATAACGGGAATAGTGGTGTGTGATGGGTCCAGGAAATAAAACAAACTGACTAGTTGCTGCTGCTATTGCTCAGTAAACCCAACGTGGGACCGTATTCCTTGTAGTGATGTCAGATCGCTCATAGCTCCGAGATAGATTTCATCTGGATTTCTGCATGATATGTGGAGACTGGTCAGATTTTTATAGAGGAATTTCTTTGAGTGTTTAAACTCTGCCCGTTGCCTATACTACACTAGATGCGTTCTGTTATCCAGCACTATACTTTCACTTTCCCTATCCTGCTTCCTTAACTTCAATTCGTTCCCCTTTTTAGGGTCATTGGACCTCCGGGTGCTTAATTAATTGAGACAATGGCTAAACACGTTCCGAAAATCTATGTACCTTGGAATACAGCAGGGTAAAGCTGAGCAATTCTGTCTCAATGACAAGAGAGGAGGAGTATAACCGAGTTCAGAAGTTTTTAAAAGACCAACAACAAGGAATAGAACAGAATAGGCCAACAATTGAAATATTAAGAACGTGGTTTTGTTTAAAAAAAAACATTTTTGGTTGATTCGTTACGAGGGGCAAGAGAAGACTTTGCAGAGATCTCGAATAATCGTTTGAATCTACTGACAGAATTGCTCTGCGTTGCCTGTATGATGTTATAAAGAAATCAATTGTAAGAAATGTGATGTTGTACAACAGCGCTATCTAACTCCATGTAGTATTAGAAAATACGCTTTAAATTGTCTTAAAATGGCATCATTTTTAATCTCATTTGAAAGATTAGGAATCTCTGTCCAAAGCTAATGATTGAATGAAACAATTTTGATAATTTTTTACGGGTTTTTCAATCAAATTTAAAAACATATTAAACGCATACCCAAGAAGTCTGCTTACTACAGGGGTGGCAATAAACAGCCAACATAAATGATACACGCACCCTGACATTTGCAATGAGTATTCTTTCTCTGTCTGTCTCTCGCTCTTTGTATCATTAAATCGATTAGCTATGGCCACTTGATCTTATAATTACATTATCCAACAGAAGAAGAAGAAAGAGTATTCAAACGATAAGAAAAGAAAGTAACCCTGTGGTTTAGCTACCCCCCCCCCCCCCCTCTCTGTTCTTAAAGAAGGTAATTGTTGCAAATGATTCGTATTAACTTAACCCCTGGTAAAGGGGGAAAGTCTTTGCATTGGTCTTACAAGGATAAACGTTTGTAATGTAAAGTGCTAGAAATCCATCTTCCATTTGGGTTTTTTGTTTTTGTTTTCTCTTCATTTCCTTCAATTTAAAGTTCTTACGAGTCATTGAGTTCGAGGTTAGGCCAACAGACAGACAGACAGATAAACTGGCAATGAAGCCACACCACTGACATTAGTCCGGGCAGTAGAGCTGGTTGTGTGGCTGGTTGTGGTGTGGTGGTGGTGGTAAATACCAACACCACCCGTTGAGGTTAATCAATATTATGGTTGTTAAGGCTGCTACTCTGCTGTACTCTACAGTTTTTTGTTTTTGTTTGAATTTCTAAAACCATATGCTACTGCTTGTGCTAGTTAGTGTTGCTGCTGATGTTGCTGTTTGGCCCTTAAGAGAAGCAAAAAAACAAAAAAAGAGAAGAAAACAAAAACCAAAAACTATTTCGAAATTAGACAACAAAGGAGATGTGGGTGGATAGGCTAAATTATAAAATGGGAAATAGAAACAGAAGGATAATGATTTTTAAATGAATAATTTAGCACAACTAATGTAACCCTGTAAGGGGAAACAAAACGTAAGGAAAAAAAACTTCAATTTCGTTCGTTTTCGAATTCCTCAATTCCTTAATTAGGAATATTTTTAAGCGTGAATTTATTCATTTTCAAGACACATTTCCATGCATGAAGATGTTCATTTAGTTGTTTCAACGTCGGCGTTTTAGTAAAACTTGTCAGCTGAAGTCTCATGTTCGCCATCTTGGAATATGATTCGTTTAAGAACCAAAGAACGTGGAAAAATAGATAAAATAGCACAACAAAAAACGTGATTCATATCTTCTGAGATTTCGAGAATTAAAGGTAGATGAAGGGTCTTGAAACCATGTACAGTACAAGGAATTGCCAAGATTTTAAAGAATTTTGAACAGCTTAAAGGCACTACAGATGTTGTAAGGCCTGTATGTCATCGCAAATCTATGCACTGCATAAACTATCTCATATTTTAAAGAAAATGTGGCGGATAATACATTGTCAGCAATTGGGCTTATCTTACTGCATATTATAAAGAATCAAAATCGGCTGCTTTTAATGCAGATTTTTTAAACAAAATTTTCTTCAGCGATTTCTCACTCAATGGTTATATCAACAAGCAAAATTACCTTATACAGTGCTGGGAGAACCCAGACATGACTGTGGTAAAGCCATTACATTTGGAATTAAATAATTGTTTTTGCGTATTACGATCTCGAGGCACCCATTGGGCTGTATTTTTTTTTCCGAAGTGAAACGAAAACAACCTATTACCGCATGTGATTACCGCAGCAGGATATATGGTTTCAGTAAGACAATACCACAAGCCATACATACACGATTCATTTTGGGCTTCATTCCATTAGAAGTTGCATGGAGAAGATGATGCCATTTGAGACTGTTCGATTTTTTCAGTGGAACTAACTCAGAGATCTTGTCTAGCTTTCCTAACGTCCAAAGTTTACACAAATTGAATGCAAAAATGGTCGAAAACCGACATTAATAGGATCTTCTACTATAAACAGAGTCCAAACGGGATCATTTAACTAACTAAGAGAAGATCCAAGTGCCTCCGAAAGAACAATTTTTAAACCAAAAAATGGAAAGCGTACTGATGGCGATTTTTTGTGATTCGTCGATCGATTTTTTGCCTCAGATTTGTTGTCATATCAAGGCGATCTGTTTCGTTGCCAATGTCTTTGAAGTCTGAAACTGAATTCATATGATCTATTGTAGTCGCCTCAAACTTTATAGGGGATCCCTATAATGTCTTCTCCAATGAGATTCGCTTTCCTATCACTTGATATGCACTCAGGTGTTTCTTTCTGGGATACATTAGTGCCTGCGACGGATGATGCATTGGCATCGTTGCAGCATCTACATGATAGGCTCGAGACAACCTTCATTCTGAATAAGTGCACTCTGAAGATACAATGGTTATACGGAAATAAATGAAAGTGGCATGCTAAATAGCCTGCTTACGAAACATACATACATACATACATAATTGGCCATTACCCTTCAGTCAGTTTACGGCCTAGCTTCTCACACCACTTAGGTTGTGTGCGTTAATTTTATACTTGAGTGGCGGGACCTACAGTTTAACATCGACTCCGAACGACAGATTTTTGAGAAACTTTTTCATGACAGTTTTATTTACTCTGAGAGTTTTTGCCAGAAATCTGCTGAGAGGTAGTCGCCGAAGAAATATTTTCTTTTTTTTCATATTTCGTTTTGATGTCTGACCTGGGATTCGAACTCGGGCCTTTCGTCTAATAAGCCAACACACTACCTACTAGACCACGGCGACTTTCTGCTTAGGAAACAGCCTTCAGGAAAGTTGAATGACGTTTCGTGCATTGAAAGCAGGGGAATTTGCTTTTAATTTAAGAAAGGTGATACAAAATCATAAAAATTTATCGGAAGAAAATCCAATGATGAAAATATTCACGAAAATAATTTTTACTTATGGGACGGGCGTTGAAACTCTATGGAGAGAAAAAACAAGAAGAAGAATAAGCAAATTTGTTCTGAATTTCTTTCAAAATAATTTTTAAAATTTTAATTTCATTTCGCTGTAGAAAATAACCGCAGAATTTGGCAAATAATATTTGTCTGTTGCTGCTGCTGCTGCTTCTTTTTTTTGGTTTTTTTTTTTTGGTTGAAAAACATTTAAATTCCTTAGAAATTTTAGAGACAAACGTCATAAAAATATAATAAAAGGTTCGTTCGCTGTGGCCTACAATAATTGTATGATTGTGTGGCAAACAATCAAAAACAAAATTGCTGCACTTTTTTTACGAAATTTTTCAAAAAAATTTTTTTCTTCTTCTTCTTGTGGATTTTACAACCCCAATATTAAAACGGTTAAAAGCACAGACAGAGAGAAGACCATCATTTAAAGACAATAAAATAAAATGAAATGAAAAAAAAAGTAACAACAACAACAAAAACTATTAAAGAAAAAAAGGTTTGTTTTTAAAACCATTCACCACCACCATCATCCAAACAAATGGACAAGACAAGACAAATCGACTAACTCTATGCTATGGGTCGTCTTCCATTCATTTCTATACACTCATTCGGTTGATAACAATACCCATACATATTAGCTTCATTATCTTCATCATCATCATCAACATCATAATGACGATAATGATGATGATGATGATGATGATGATGATGATGATTATCTTATAACGCTAATAACTAATTTATTTAATTAAACGTATAAACGAGTCACTAATTTAAGAGTTGAGGGTGCATTTATGATCAATAGCAACAAAAACAACAACAACAACACAAACACCAACAACGAACGAAAAAAGGGAAAATAAAAATCATTTTAAAACACTGAAACACTGAAACCCTGAAAACAAAAATACCGCAAATGATTAGAAGAATACTGCGGCCAATTACCAGGCAAAATCATTATCATTTAGAAAAGCCTTCCTTCGTTCAAAGCAATAGAAAATACATGTTCTGCAGCAAAAACAAAATTATTAAGAATTAAAAATTATAAAAAATAAAATAACAGCGTAGCAGTTAAATGAAATGAAATGAAAAATTAAAATTAAATTTCATTAAATAATAACAAAAATTATATGAATTTCACTTCTGCAACTTAACAACTCCTATTAAATTGTTAATCATTTAAATTCCTTTTAAAATCTTTGCAAAAACCGTTATTTGTTAATTTCAATTATTTTCCATTTCAATTATTATTGAACGTCATCAAATTGTACGAGTATTTGAAGGACTACATTTTTAGAAAAATTTGCAAACCAAAAATATTCTTCATACGTGTATGTATACATATGTATGTATGTATAGTGAGGAGTGCGCAGGAAAAAATTTTAGACATACTTCTAAGCCAACACTTTTTATTGTAATTGCAAAATTTCAAAAATACAGTTACTATGCTACCTGCTGCCTACCCAACAGTGTTGAGCGGGCAATGTGAAGTGTACAGTTCAATACACTTTTATACAGCCTAGTAAAGGGTCCGCCAAATATTTTTTTTTTTTTGAAAATGCTTTAAAAAAAACTACTGAATATTTTCTCAAATTCCTTTTTTTATTTGAAAGTACAATCCTTCCGGTTAATAATGGAAAATAATTTCATTCAAATGGCTGCCTCGGCTGGCCATGCAGTAGCCTACACGATCGGTCCAATTTTTAAGCACATTATCAATTGTGTGCAGCTGTATTTCACCAATGGCTTCACGAATATTGTCCTTTAAAGCGTCAATTGTCTCTGGCTTGTCGGCGTAACACTTATCTTTGACGGCACCCCACAAATAATAGTCCAACGGTGTCAAATCGCAGCTCCGAGGTGGACAAACGACATCAGCTCTGCGGCTGATAATGCGATCTTCAAAAACAGGGCGCAAAACATCGAGTGTAGGTTCGGCTGTGTGGCACGTAGCGCTGTCCTGTTGAAACCAAATGTTGCCAATATTCTCCTCTTCAATTTTTGTGAACAAAAATTCGTTCAACATGGCCCGATAACAATCGCCATTGACTGTAACGGCCACTCCTTGCTCATTTTCGAATTATGCCTCTGGACCGCACGAAACAGTGGCTCGTTTTGGGTGCGTCGGCTTTTCAACGTATGCGTGCGGGTTTTCTGTACTCCAAATGCGACAATTTTGCTTGTTTACATATGTACCAGCCAAGATCAAAATGAGCTTCATCTGAAAAGATGATTTTTTTTGCCAAAATCGGCATCTTCTGTAGGCTACTCGTGTAGGCTACTGCATGGCCAGCCGAGGCAGCCATTTGAATGAAATTATTTTCCATTATTAACCGGAAGGATTGTACTTTCAAATAAAAAAAGAAATTTGAGAAAATGTTCAGTAGTTTTTTTTAAAGCATTTTCAAAAAAAAAGTTATTTGGCGGACCCTTTAGAGCATGTTTTTTGAGCATAAACTTCATTCTTTAATCTACATTAAACAGCCTTAGCGCATTGCGCATGGTAGTGAGAAGAACCCTTTTCCCATTCCTATGTTTTTTTCCTCTTATCTCTCCCACTTAGCTGAGTACAGGCGAGCCGGTAACATAACTCAATAGGTTATTACAAGCCTCTAGTCAAGATTACAACCTAGCTTCTCTTACCACAGATGTTGTGTGTATTCATTTTATCTATTAGTGACGCATCCTACACTTTAATGTCGACTTCGAACTTTAGAAAGTTTACAATGAAATATTATTTACTATGAAAGCTTTGGCCAGAAGACTGCTGAAATGAAGTTACCAAAAAAAAGTCCTTTTTTATTCGTTTTGTTCGAAATGTCTGAGCCTCTGGTTAAACCATGGGTTCTAGTCTAATAAGGCAATACGTTATATACTAAACAAAGGCGACTTTTGTTATATTTTATTTAAATTGAATTAAATAACTTCTTGTTTTTTAATTTAAATTCTTTGTCCATTTAGGAGAAATGACGTCACGAAATGTTTTTCAGTAAATTGTTAATAACTTCCAGCAGCCTTAGTATTATCGTATAGAAGTGCTTGTGTAACCATACGATACACTCTCTCAAATCTGTTGCTCTAAAGAACTTTGGGATTTTGTTCGATGTCAGTAAGATTATGTCCTTTGCCAGGTACTTTCTTCTAAGATGGGGATTCTGAATAAGTTTCCTTACCACAGAATCTATATACAGTTAACCCTCCTATAACGCGGTACTCTCAGAACGCGGTTTCCATATAACGCGGCGCTGAAATTGCGACAGCCCTCCTATAACGCGGTACTCTCAGAACGCGCTTTCCATATAACGCGGTTTTCACATAACGCGGAGCTGAAATTGCACCAGCCCTCCTATAACGCGGTACTCGTACAGAGCGGTTTACGTTCAACAACATGCCATAAGTTCCTTCCGCACAGCATCTGAATGAATCTAGTAATTAGATATTATAAGAGGGTTCAATATCAGTCTTATTTTCGACGCAAAAGCACAGTCTAGATATACAAACACATTTTTATATAAAAAGGTGCAGCTTATCTCATAGCCGTCTACGACATTCAAAAAATTTTTCTGGAACTCATATCTGACAGTGAGGATGAATGTTGACAAATTACATAATTTTTATATATAACGCGGTACGAATCATGTGATTTGTACTAATTCCGAGTTTCTTATAGTGCAGTTTCCACACAACGCGGTAGACGGTTTCCATAGAACGCGCTGCGAATTTGCCTGATTTGTACTGTTAAATTCGAGTTTCTTATAGCGCGGTTTCCATACAACGCGGTACGCACTCACCGCATTATAGGAGGATTGACTGTATTGGATTTAAAACGATCTCTACTCTGAATAAGAATTTACAAGTGTCCACCCACACAAAAGGATAAACGGCTAAAAACGTAATTGGTCATTATAACACTTCAGTCAGCGTTACTACCTAGCTTCTCACACCACTTATTTGTGTGTGTGTTAATTTCATACATAAGTGGCGGGACCTACAGTTTAAAGTCGATTCCGAACGACAAATTTTACTTACTCTCAGAGTTTTTGCCAGAAGTCTGCTGAGAGGAAGTCGCCAAAGAAATATTTTTTTCAAATTTCATTTTGATCTCCGACCTGAGGTTTGAACCACGGCCTTATGTCTAATAAGCCAACACACTACTTACTAAACTACTGCGAACAGTGTGATGCATGACTTGAATTTCTTCGCATTAAATTCAGGTTTTCTCAAAACCATTGGTTTGGAGAAGAGTTTTCGCTCCATTTTCGCTGAGTATAGCCTTCCAAATATATTTTTCCCAAGTCCATAGAAGTAGGTTAACTATGATTTCACTGACTCCTCTACATTACAATGTGTCCAATATAACTTCGTTAGAGAGCATAACAAATGCTTTCTCCAAATTGCATAAGATCTTGTAGAACATTTAAAATGTGTTTAAAAAAAGCCGCTGCTGAGTATTAGAAAACCTTAAGCAAAATTGGTATTTTAGCGCGTGTAGTTGTATCCTGTTGTTCCAAGTGAGAGCTAATTACACGGTTTGTATGGATGGTAATGCTAATGTGATATGACATTTAAAAGAATTTTAAAAACTTCTCCTGCCAAATCACTATAATTTTGGCAACAGAATTTAAGATTTTTAAAATATTTTTACCTTTTGAAAGCGAAAAAAAAGGAAATTAAAGAGGTTTTCTACCTCCATATTGGTAAAATTGTTTGGAAAACCCAGTATAATTTTCTTATTATTTAAAGGAACAAAAATGCTTTTCTTTAAAACAACAACAACAACAAGAAAATGAATTGAGGTTCCACAAGAAAAAAAAAACAAGACAAGACAATGGAACAACAAATGAAAGAAGAAATTTTCCAAGAATAATAATACGAATGAAAATGAAGGTTTTTTCTTTGTTTAAACAATAAATAAAAGAAACAAGAAAAAACAAAAAACAATCAAGAGAATACAACATTAAGAACAAACTGATACAACAAGCAAAAAAAGGATAAAAGCCAAAGGAGTAGTAGAGTACCATACTGAAAAAACAAACCCAAAAAAAGAAAAGGAAGAGAAAGAACCACCTTTACAAGGATCTGGCAAAGACTTAAATTTTGGTAATAAAAATACAGAAACAAAAACAACAACCTATGAAAAGAAGCAACTCTAGAATGGCATTTTCATTATTAAAACCATTGCAGTTAAGTTAAGCACAAGCGGGGCAGAGAAATGGGGATTTGGGGGGTAATTGTTAGCAAAAGGAAACGTAGTCAGACACACAGCGCCAACACAGTGTAGAGTAACATTTAAAAGGTTTTATCTGTGAATTGGGATTTTTTAACGGTTTTTTTTGTTGTATTGTCTTCTTTGTCTACTTCAACCTCCATTACGTCTGCTATGTTCGTCCGTGTTGCCTTCATTTGGGGGAAAAAGTATTCTTTGTAAAGCTTTTAAAAAAATTACCTTTTGACCAGAAGAATGAAACAAAAACAAGAACAAGAAAATGAAAAACCCAGAAAAATAACAGAAAAATAAAGAAATTTTTACAAATTTTCAGTTTTTCTCGTGTAAAAGGCGTGTTTAGTTCTGCAGATGGTTTTTCTTTTGATTGCCATTCTTGTTCACATTTTTTTTGTTTTTCTTGGCCAAAAATATTTTTATTTAATGTTTCATTTTCGTTCACATATTATTTCTTTAACCTCCTCCCCCCCTTCACCCCTTCATTACCTTCATTGTTCAGTAAAATCCTTGTATTTTTCTTTTTTCTGTTTTTCATTTTCTCAAGTATAGACAAAGGAAATGAAAAATATTGTAGGATGTGTTCATATCTACAAATAAATTTAAAAAAAGAAAAGAAAATCATTTTCTTTTATGACCAAAAACATACGAAAAAAGTAGTTTTTATTTGGGGTCTCCTTTATGAAATATTCACACGTACAGTTTACAAGACAAACTGCTTTCTCCAGCGACCTAACAATGTGAATAACTCAAGCAAAAATTCGATACAATAATGGAGTTTCAAAACAATGAACCTTCCCTAGCTATGGTGAGATTCCTTAGATTGTTATTATCATAAGGCTTACATTCATGTGGTCCCATTCTTAGACTCCTCTTGGCTCTGCTAAGTAGAAAAAACGGAAGCACACAATGGTTTGTAACTTTGAGTAGCTAATCTGCAAACCTTGGTTCTATTCATCCATGGCTTTTGCATCAGTATATTGCCCTCATTTTATTTTACTAAACGGATGAGTCGCCTACTAACTCTCCTTCCTTTCGTCTGTCACAATCATTCACTGCATGAATGAGAGTCATCTCCTGAATGATGATCGTAAGAACATGGGTGAAATATGCCTTTGTTGTTTTCGTAGATGCTTTCGACTACTTTTATGCATAATTCTCTCGACGATAATTTGGCGAATGCCGGTTTATAAATCCTGCAACAATCCTGCGTAGACTCGGTCTCTGACACAGACCCACAAAAAAGTCTTCTAACGGCGCCAAATCGCATGAACTTGAGGCAATTTGATAAAGAGCACATTGTTGAGATGATTCTGGAATAATGATTGCCATTTTGAAGATACTGTATATGTGTGAAAGTTGCCGTTCCTTACGTGATGGCAACGACAGACGATCAATTAAAGTTTACATTGAACCAAGTTGTGTTCTCTCTCCACTGGTGTTTCACGTTGTCCTCAACTGTGTGTGTTACATCATAGCATATCGACAGCAAGAGGAATAACCTGGGGATTTTACACAAGTCTAGACAAGCACCTCTGAATACCAGAGTAGATGAACGAGATGTGTTAGATAGTCCTACGCTCTCGTGCATTACCAAATACTCTGGAGCAAACGGGGATACCTGTGAAACACAAATTGATCGCCACACTAAATGCCCAACCAGAAATCGTATCGAGGCCTTAAACCTCTCTATATCAAGTTTCAAGATTTATTTTTTTAGAATGATCAAGTCTGGGCCATATTCATCTGGAGATTCTATCAAAATTCCCTATTCCGTAGTATCATGATCTGATTCCTTGTTTAATCATTTTGAAAAGTATACCACTTCCGCCAGATCTATGCATTGCATAGACTTTCTCTTTCTCCCACACTCTCTCTCTTATTTGCGATTTCATCAGTCCTCACTGTAAGGACTTTTCTGCAGATATTCCTTTAAAATCTTTGCGTGTCCAAATTTCTCTTCTATTGTAGCAAGGTCGTTTTCAGAGATCCTTAAAAAGGAATAATTTCCAAAGATGTCTGAGAAGTGCTCCTGGACCATGCTTAGAGGCTTATCATTGCGTCTTACTCAGCAGCTCCTTCAAATATATGCAGCCATACGTAAGAATTAATGAAGCCATATATTCATTTCATTACCTTTGTGTTAAACGTTCATTCATCTCTTTCATCCTTTCGTTTCATCCTTTCGAGTGTTTTCCTTCGCATGCAGAAAAATCGCAAGCATGCTTAAACACTCAAGTAATTTCAGCTCAACTTCTTTAAGTCTGGGCAGTATAAGCCTCTGTGATTTTTATATCCCGGGGAAAGGAACGCCATACATCAGATGTTGAAGAAGAGCGAAAGTTGCATGAGTCCTCCGATAGTTGAGACAAACTTTCCTATGATCATGATTGTAATGTCATCTGTGAAGCAAACTTGAAATATCTCAGGATGTTGTTCACCATTCAAAAGTGCAAACATATCCTCTGGGTGCATACTTCGAAATACCGATTTATCGCGCTTCTTAAGCACAGTTTTAGGAATACAAGTTGTTTCTGTATAACAGCGAGTAGCGTGTGTTGCAAGTGAGGTTTTTTTTAAAAGAATTTCATTATTTCAAGAGAAATCAGTTTTGAATTGTTTTTGTTTTTTTTTTAAATTTTTAATAACTTTATTATTCTTATAATAAATGTGTTATTGTTGTTGTCGTTTTTTTTTTATAAAATCATTAAAAACTAAACAAAACAAAACGAAACGAAATAAAGTTTGTTTCAAATTATATCGACAACAAGCAATAACATCGAGGCTACAAAATAATGCCAATTCAATTGCAATTTCCATTTGGGCCTTGTAAATAAATACTCGTACACACTTGATTTTCTGTTTTTGCTAGTTACAGTTATTATCGAAAATATAATTTAATATCATCAGCCAACACATACATATGAAAACAATAAAACAAAATAGACAATGAATGGAGAAAAAAAAGGAAGGAAAAAAATTCCATACAGGAATTACAAATAAATTGCCAGCAGTTCAGTTCAATGCAGTGCAGTGCAGTGCAGTTCAATCATAATTTAATTCGAAATAAACGAAAATAACGACAATGACACACTATAATCACTAACAACAATAACAACAACAACAATAACAACAACAACAATATAATCATTTTTACAACAATATTACACACAACAACAACAATAAAAATAATTTCATAAATAACAACAACCAGCCGCCTGCAATTTTTAGATTTACAAAAAAAAAATGCAATAAAAAGAATACAAAAACAAAAACTTCTATGGAAAATTGCTACAAACTAAACAAAAACAAAAAAAAAACAGAAAAAAAAAATTATTTTTTTGATAAATTTTTTATGAAATAAAAACACCCTTCAATGGCAAAATCGTTAAATAAAATATCGAAACACGTCAGAAGGTGCCTGGAAGTGGATGGATGGATAAATACGACAGACAAAGTCATCAATGTCCAACAATAACAACAACAACAACAACAGCAATAATAATAAAAAATTTATAATAATCAATGTACCGTATAGGAACATATACAAACACACGGGTGTACTGTGATCAAATGTGGCCTATAATAGCCTTATATTGTTGACATAGGACAACAACACCAACAGGACTTGAGAAAAAATTTTAAAAATTTTGAATTTCTCTGTATTTTTTCTTTAGGAAAGCCAGCCAGCCTTGTTTTTGTTAATTTTTTGTTAAAATGTCCTTCAAAAGAATTTTAAGCTTTTTAAATCTCTTCTAAACAGAATGACAGCCATCAACAGTTAGGTTAGGTTAGATTAAACTGACAGCCTTGTCAATGAGCACAGCTTATTTGGGTCCCGTTGTAATCCCCACATTATCCATAGCGCCATATACTAATTGCTTCTGATTGGTATCGCTCAACCATCTCGAGAGCCTTATCCATAAATTACCTCTGACTAGACGCGCTAAATTCAAAGTGTCCAAGTATACTTCTTCCCTCTTTAAGTCCCCAAGCGCCCGACAATGATAGAAAAACGATGTTCTGTGGTCACCTTTTCTTCTTCGTCGTTGCACGTTTCTGCAGAAGTCATTATAAAGTATGAGGCCAATATCCTGTTATGACTGCTATGATATACTATGTTCCTTAGATGGATCAAACAATTGCGGATACTTTTGTTTAATTTTTCTTTCGCTAAACTTCAAGATGGTGAAAGTATAATAATCACTGGCTTTAAAAATTACGAATCCTTAAGTCAATCTGTCTGGACTTCCTTAAAGATATGCAAAAAGCCCTCCCAGTAAAACTGTTTAACCAAAAGGCAAAGCGGCCCTATGCTCCCTAGAGGAGTAAGAGGAACATATATGTATATAAAAGGCAAAGAAGCGATTCAGAAGGGTTAAAATTAGTGAGGATTACAACCTAGCTTTTTATACCAACCATGTCGTGTGTGTTAATTTAATCCATGAATAGTCACTGTAGTCGCCGTAGTCTAGTAGGTAGTATGTTGGCTTATTAGACGTAAAGCCCGGGTTCGTATCCCAGGCCAGACATCAAAACGAAATATGAAAAAAAATATTTCTTCGGCGACTTCCTCTCAGCAGATTTCTGGCAAAAACTCTGAGAGTCAATAAACCTGCCATGCGAAAAGATTCTCAAAAATCTGTCGTTCGGAATCGACGTTAAGCTGTAGGTCCCGCCACTCAAGTATAAAATTAAGGCAAGTGGTATGAGAAGCTAGGCCGTAATCCTGACTGAAGGGATGTAATGTATTTAGTCACTTGTCACTTGTTGACTTTGAATTTTTGTTAGAAGACTGCTGAGAAGAAGTTGTTTTGTTCCACTTCATACGTCTACAGCAAATAAAATAAATTTTTTTTTTTTGAGAAAAATTGTGTTTAAAATAATCGTTCATATTAAAAACTTGGCAACGAAACGTAAGAATTATTTTTAAAATTTTAAACTTCAAAAATATCACATACAACGTCAAACTTATGATCATTTTTCTTTACATGACCACTAATTAATAATAATTATACGCCTCCGTATAGAAAAAAATCTTCATTTTATTTTGTAAATTATTTAAAATAGAAATAAAAAAAAATGAAATTGTCCAGGGAACAAATGCGTTTTGTTTCCTAAGTTTGCTTATCTCACAGCTAAAGGTCCTTCACCTTCATTTTCGTTTTCATTTTTGTTTTGGTTTTCAGCAAGTGTTTCAAGAAGAAACACGTCAAGTGTTGTTAAATAATTTCAATTTCGTGGCTAAATAATATCGAATATGATTTCATTTAACATGCAACATTGATGACGTCTTAATAAAAATACATACACACATATACACACACAGAAAAGAAAAACGTCATAAAACTGTGTGAACACAAGTACATCATCATCATCATCATCATCATCATCATCATCATCATGGGCACGTCATATTTTATACGCATGTGGTGGCTGACTTTTATATTTTTTACATGGACAGAAAAAACATGAAAAGAAAAGTCGTCAATTTCAAACGTTTCGCAACAAGAAAAATACAGAAACACAGAAACGGAGTAAAACATGCACCTTTTGGCGAAAATATGTACGTACACAACACAACACTACATACAGGGTGATGAAATTTGAAAAAAAACGGTGCAAAAAATAAATGATTTTTTTGTTGTTGTTGTTTTGAACATGAAATGTTGTGATGAATTTCATGCAAACCTGACCCACTGAACTACTCTTGCGTTTTTATAATTTGTTAAACAAATTGTACAATTTCAACACTTATATACATACACACTCACACACATACATACATACATATTAAATATTTATGTATGTAAGTGTTTTTGTGTGTAAAACTATTTGATTAAGAAAACAAAACCAAAACAACAACAACAAAAAAAAAACAATTTTTTTAACACGAACTTAAGAATGTGCGACATACAGAGCCTTTGGCGTTAGTACCGCTTGCCTGTATTTGTTTAACAAAAAAAAACATGCAAAATATTGTAAAATGTTGTGCAACATGCACTTGAAAAATCCCTGCCTTACATACACACTTTCACCATTCACACTCACACATACATACACATTCACTTGCAAATAATCATCCTACTCAATTACTTTTACTCTCTGCCGCTTACTTAATAGCACTTTTAGCCAACAATTGCCTCGCTCTCTCTCTCTCTCTCATCCTCTTCTACTGTTTCATTCATGCGAGGGAGAGTGTAAATGTATGTGTGTGTCTGTCTTTCTCTCTAGGTGTATTAGATCGGTTATTTGGTTTTTAGGGTTGTTTCTTGGTTTTATTTTTCTCTGTTCAAGTATTGAAAATGGGGAATAAAACAAAAACAACAACAAAAATTTTACGTTTTATAGGATTCGCATAATTTTGGACACGCCATGTTGCGTTTTTTCTGTGTTTTCTAAAGCGTTTTTCAGTTATTGTTGGCTTTACTCAACAATACATGGCTGTTTCTTTTTTATAATACATCTATTGTTGTTGCTATTGTTATTCATGTTGTTGTTGTTGTTATTCGTTTATTTATTTTGAATTTGAAATCATGAATGATTTCTGTCTGTCTGTCTGTTCGTCTATGTGTCTCTCTCTTTCTCTGTCTGTCTGTCTGTCTATTGTATGCCGCTTTCATGTTGCATGTAGACTTACATTTAAGCAATTTCCACATTTTACCAAATACTTGTTGTTGTTGTTTTGGTAGACATAGTCATAGCCATAGACCTGTTAAACTAGAAATTCGTTTACAGACAGACAGCCAGTCAGTAATTCCGGCACGCATACGCATTTTTAACCATGACATTGAAATTATTTAATAAAACACTACTCACCACCACTCGCCACTCATTCTCTTGTTCACGTAGTGTTGTGTATTACCGACACTTAAATTCTAAGCTTTAAATTCTAATTTAAAACGTGATTTTTGTGCATAGAAATTGAATTGAAATAAAATAATTCTATACGGCTTTAAAGCTTAAAGTCTCACCTTTTAAATGCCATTTAAAATCTGGAATTATCTGTAAAACTTTTAAAGTTATGAAATAATTAACAAAGTAAACCTATAATTATTATCAATCATACGCCTTCATATACAAATTTTCCTAAGAAATCATGAAAACACAATGGAATGTAAAGCTTTCGTATTTTAGATAAGCTTGTATTCCTTATAGAAGTAAAAATGTTCACATGAATATTTTTTCCGCGTATGAGACTCTTCCACTGTATGAGTATTAGAATCAATAACCATTTGATTTCATTAGAAAGGGAAAAGCTAAAAGAAACGAACAAAAAAACCGTATTATTTCAGTTAAACTATAATATTACGATACAAAAATAACAACAATTATTTTTAATTTATCTACTGCCCTCCCCTCTCCATTCACATTCCCCACCTACCAAGACCACACACTTCGATTATTGATGACAATCAAACTTTGGATTACAAATTTGTGGACATTATGACAATATGACCCTTTATTGTCGCTGTTTTTTTACTGCAATTGTTGGTATTCTAAGTAGAGTTTTTTGTTAAATTGTGATATCAATCACTCACTTACGACGTAACGTATTACAATAACGTATAATACGATGACCATAATAGTACACACTCGTAATGAATGAAAAAAAACTTGAATAAAAAGAACAGAATTTCGGTTTTTTTTTGTTTTGTTTTGCTGTTGTTGTTGTATAATAGTAGTAATAAATGTTATAATAAAATGTATAACAATAACAACACATACAGAAAAAAAAATTAAAGTTTGTTGTTTTATAAATAAACAAATACATACGTGAGCTAGAGACAGACATTTTAAAGTCAGAGACACCCTATCAAATAGAAGAAGTCTACCAGAGTGTTGATTTTTTAAAATGTACCAAAATACAGTAAAGCCCGTTAGCCGCCCCATACTATTTACATCGCCTACAACCAGCTTTTCAAAATGCAATCAATCAATAAAATCAATTAAAATCACAAAAATAGTAGTAAATTGGAGACAAAATTACAGAAAGACGAAGCTCAACCTTTGAGTTCGATAAAACTTAAAACGCTGTTGTTTTCTGACCTATTAGGCTGGATAGCTATTGGATCAAGGATTACAAAACAGTTTTTCTGAACAAAAAAGAAAACAAAAGTGCTCTATCTAAGAAACCCATGACATCGACCAAAAAAATGCATGTCATTGGCCAGAAAAAAAAATGCCAGTCATAAAGCAAGTAATGACAATCACCATCCAAAAAAATGCATGTCATCGACCAAAAAACTGCTAGTCATCGAATCAAAAAATGCCAGTTATCAACAAAAAAAAAAAAAAAAGCATGTCATCGACCTAAAATGCAGGCCATCGACATAAAAAATGCAACCCGTCGACATAAAAAATGCAAGTCATCGACCAAATAATGCCAGTCATCAACTAAAAAAATGCCAGTCATCGACCAAGAAATGCCAGTCATCAACTAAAAAAATGCCAGTCATCGACTTAAAAAATGCAAGTCATCAACTAAAAAAATGCCAGTCATCGACTTAAAAAATGCAAGTCATCAACTAAAAAATGCCAGTCATCGACCAAAAAATGCAAGTCATCTACCGAAAACTGCCAGTCATCGAATCAAAAAATACCAGTCATCAAGCAAAAAAATGCAAGTCATCGAATCAAATAATGCAAGTCATTGACCAAAAAACTGCAAGTCATCGAATCAAAAAATGCCAGTCATCAGCCAAAATATGCCAGTCATCAAATAAAAAATGCCAGTCATCAACCAAAAAAATGCATGTCATCGACCAAAAAATCCCAGTCATCGACCCAAAAAAAAACTATGTCATCAACATAAAAAATACAAGTCATCGACATAAAAAATGCAAGTCATCAACTAAAAAATGCCAGTCATCGACCAAAAAAATGCCAGTCATCAATCAAAAAACGCCAGTCATCAATCAAAAAACGCCAGTCATCAAGTAAAAAATGCAAATCATTGACCAAAAAAATGCAAGTCATCGACCTAAAAATGCAAGTCATCTACCAAAGAAATGCAACTTGCGAAAAATACTACATTTTGCTGGATAATATAAATAAAAATGCATATTAACTCAATGAGAATTATTACAATTTTTTAAGTTCATTTCCCTAAAATTTCGTTTTTTATCCTATTTTGACTTTTCTGTTCATATGTATAAAAAAAGTTAGCTTCGTCGACTATATCTCCGGTTCCAAGTAAAACCAGACAGTAAGGAAACCTGTTTTGGAACCCTTGTTACCATATCTATCCAGGCCACTAGGTCCAAGACTAGGTTTATTTCTCCCATAAGCTCTTTTTTTGATCCGATTTAGCTCAATTTATACAGATCACTTTTTTTTTGCTTATTTGAAGAAATCGAATAGCTTCGTCGGCTATATCTTCGGTCTCAAGGGTTACCCGAACGTCATGACAACTGTTTTGGAATCCTTGATCCAATAGCTATCAGTCCACTAGGTCCGAGTACCGCACCCTTTTTAAATTTTATCGAATTTTAATATGATTATAATTGTTTCTGCAAACCTATTCAAACGTCAGGAAGTTTACTACACGTAGGGTGTAGAGTATCACTAACATTTTTTTGATCAAATAAACAAGATACGGGCGAATGACAATCAAAAAGGAAATTAACAAATCTATTAACACTCGAAAAACAATAAAAAAGAACGAATAAATATGACTTAAAAGAAGCTAAGTAATCATTTAGCTTTTATCTATCTAAACACATAGACTACGTAATGGATATGATGAAAAAAGTTTATGAATTCAACTACAGTCCGCAGAAAAAGCCAGTTTGAACTAACGGTCACCCTTTTTCTAGGGGCGTTCTAAAATAAACACAATCCAATGATATCTTAAGACCACAATCACTTTTAAGTCTTCCATGCCCCATATGCAACAATTTTGCTGGTCGATATAACCTTCGAGTGAGAAAAATAAGCTGCAGGGTTTAAGAAAATTGTATTCGAAGAATCAAAATTGAATGCCTACTTGTCTACCATCCAATCAGTATATATGCGACGCTGAGAACAGAGAGCTGACTTCAATTGTGGTGTGAGTTGCACTATATATGGGTGGAGATGCAAATACAAAAACAAAATTCATCACAAAGGGACGAAAAATTCGAATTATCCGCCACACTTTCTTTAATAGAAGTGATATTTTAGACAGATGCCAAGATTTCAGTAATACTTAGGCCTAAACACTCCGGTAACACTTCCTGTCCCTTCAAATTACTTTATAATCTTGTCTGGCAATCCCTTACACAGTAGATCGAATCGATTACAGAACCATATTCAGGTTGTGATGCTCTAAAAGCGGTCACGTTTCTTATGACACAGTTTTAACTGTTTCGATGTGTTTTTTCGGGTTTTCACGAAGTAAATGAAGCTTCATATGGGAGATATTTAACAGCTGACAGCTGACAACCTTGCCAGATTGTCAGGGGTTTTTGAAGCACTAAATGCATAATCCGATACTAATGTGTCAACGTATTCTAGTGGGTAATCTGTTAGCTTACTAGACTTGGGTTTCGAGTTCAAACCTCTCTACTCTGATGTTTTGAAAAGAAATATTTCTTTCGATGACTACTCTCCCTCTTAGAAGTCTACTGATAAAAAATGCCATAAAAAATGTTTCTGAAAAAGCTTCTGATATCTGTCATTTAGAGTTGACGTTAAAAGTGTAGATGAGTGCCGGAACTCATGGATAGTCTGAGAAGTTAGACTGTAAACCTGGATTGCAAATAAATTATCATTTGTACGTTATTCATTTAAGTTAGGCTTTGAAAGAACAGTTTTTCTTTCAATATGACTCAAAATAATTACAAATTCATCGGCGGCTAAATAGAATTGAAAATTCAAAAAACAAAGAAATTATTTTGAATGCCTGTGAATCATTTAAACCTGGCAGAGAGTGTTCGAAAACTGTAGCTTAAGTCGTGATTATAAAGAATTCAAATTAAAATATTTTGACTTGAAATTGGTATTAAAGCTGGTGGCAGAGAGTGAGTGGTTGGTGTTGTTGCTGGTGCTGCTGCTGCTGCTGATGATGCTACAAGAAACATTTAAATTAAGCGCCATTAAATTTAAAATACCTGTCAATAAAAACATGATATCAAGACGCAATATTTTCTTGTTGTTGTTATTCTTCGTCCAGTTTTAATCTGGCTGACTGCCAGGCTAAAAGCCAATCGACAACAACAAGACTTTCTTAATGCGTTTGCGTCAAGTTTACGCGCGTTTGCAAAAACTAAAGCTAAGGATTCGCACAAGGGAAAACAAACCAGAAATCTTTAAAGAAAAAGAAGAATAAAACTCGTAACAGAGTGGATTTTATAAATTTTTTTCTCTTGGATTTGGGGTGTTAAAAAAAAATGTTAAACGTTACCAAAAAAACTCATTAAAATGTATGAATGTGGCTAAAACAAAAAGACCAAAAAAAGAAAAAACACGCGGTTTGTATTCTAAAAAGGAATTCAAATATTTGTCACCTTTTCAATGGGAACCATTAAGAAGTGTTCCACTAGGAGAAGAGACACATAAAAAGGGAAAAATTTGTGAAAAAAAACGGGAAATCAACCAGACAAAATGACTCGTTGGCTTGATGTCTTTCTGCTTTGTTTTGTTTTGCTTTTTAGCCGTTAAAATGTTAAATTGGTTAAAAGGTTTTTTGTTTTGATACTGCTGCTGCTGTTGTTGTTGTTACTGTTAAAGGGAATCTAAGGAAATCATTAAAATACTTACAGTAGCTATGAACTCGACTAAGCCCAGAACACCATCAACAGTAAAAACAGCAACCCAGTCAGCAATAGCAACAACAACAACAATAACAAATAAATCTTTACAGAAACATTTTAAATGAAAAAACAAAATAAAAACAAACACACAACAATCAACGCTCCTTTAACTGCAAAGTTAAAAACGTGCAAAAAGTGTCGCAGATAAGCAGGCTTTCAAACTAAATAAAAAAAAAGAAAAAACAACAACAAGAACCGATCAAATAAGTGGCTTTAAAAGTTCATAAAGGCTCAGTTTCAAAGAAGACAGACACATTAGCTTCTCTTGACTTGCTTGCCTAGTCATCATCTGTTTACAATAATGCTTCTATGCTTCTGTCTCTTGCTTTGTCCACGCTCAGATATTTCTTGAAGTTCATCGAATGTTATTACAAATTGAGTTTATTTCCTGTAGTGCACCGCAGGTTGTTGCCAGCTAATCTTTGATCTTTCATTCATCTACTTAAGGTTTGCAAATAGAGGCTTCACGCGCCTTCTTGGAAGGCTTACGAAAAGTATGTTGGATTCAACCAAATTTTCCTCTACGAATAGATGTATGGCTGGTTATGCATGCACATTAAGCAGCTACATCACATAAAAATTTGTGAGTGTCCCACATACGCCCATCGATTCAATTAAAAGGAGGCAATTCAAAGCAAGAGATCCAAATCACCCCGACTCACTCATACACCAAGCAAAAGCATTTATCCTAAGCCCAGATACTTCAGTCAACGATATCAAGAACGGGGAGGCCTAGACGACGGGCAATGTACTGTGAGGACAGAGTTCACATAAAAAATATAAGAGCAGGAGTGGAATTTTTCCCTCAATTCCCGCCAAATCGTGGCTATCCTTGAGTCACATAATAGAGTAGTAGCCATTCTGGCCAGTAATCTGCCATTTTCCGGAGAAGCAGACGAATTTCATGGATAAGCATAAATGTCACGGCCAAAATACACTAAGAATTCTTCTGAGACACCACTATGCAACCAGAGCTACTTGGCTCTGTGAAGAACCAAGTCTCACAAACTTGGAGAAGCACACAGAGAATGTAGGCGTTGAATACGTTATATTTATGTATGTCTGTTAGATGGTCCCATCACTGTAGGTGTCAGTATTTATTTTGCGTTTATATTTGCAAACATGTAGTCGCCGTAGTCAAGTAGGTAGTGAGTTGACTTATTAGACCTAAAGCCCGGGTCCATATCCCAAGTCAGACATCAAAATGAAGTGTGAAAAAAAATATTTCTTCGGCGACTTCCTCTCAGCAGATTTCTGGCAAAAACTCCGAGAGTAAATAAGCCTGCCATGAAAAAGTTTCTCAAAATCTGTCGTTCGGAGTCGACGTTAAACTGGAGGTCCCGCCACTCAAGTATAAAATTAACACACACAACATGGATGGTGTGAGAAGCTAGGCCGTAATCCTGACTGAAGGGTTGTAATGGCCAATTATGTATGTATGTACGTATGTTATATTTGCAAATAAATTATCCTGTTTTTAAAAGAAACTTATTTTGCAGTCATCTCTATAGCATAAGTTTTCTTTAATTTAACCATATTACGTGAAACCGTACCCTTAAACAGCATCTTTCTTAATATGAATGAACGAATGGCAGAAAAATGGCAGACACAGACAGCTGAACAGGGTCCATGTTTGTGGTCAAAAGCCTTAGTTTGGCAGTCAGTCACAAGACATATTGCGAGGTAAACAAAACAAAAAAAGAAAAACTGAACAAATCTACTTGGCCTTATTGTGTTTGTGCTACTGTTTGTTTGAACAACAACAATTGCAACAGATATCACCACTGACACTGGCACGTTTTGTCGTTTTCTTAGCCGCGTCTTAATAAAAAAAACAGCTCTGGCTAGCTGGCTGGTTGGCTGGAAATCTCTTGCAATTGTTAAAACGTTTTGTTGTTCTCTATCCATCCATCCACCGATCCAACGATCCATCCATGCATATGCGTTGGATATCTTTGTTGCGTAAAATTCTGTTTTTTTTTTCTTTTCTTTTAGATTTGTTTTCTTGTCTGTTTGTCTGTCTGTCTGTATGTTTGTTTGTCTGTTTTGCCATGAATTTTAATTGATTTTTTTTATTTGGTGGCAGAAAAAAACTCGGATTTTTGTTTGAGTTGTTTTATTTGGTTTGGTGCTACCACAAGTGCATTTCAATTTGAAATGCCGCTCTAAATACTACGAGCTCCAGAATTAAGTTGTCAACACATTATTTGCATATTTAAACGTTAGTTTTTTTGTTTATTTTGAATTTCCACTTCAGTTTTGTGTTTCTTTGTATCTTTAAGATAAAAAAACGACGACGACGGCTTTTAGCTCCAGCAGTACTACTGTTATGACCAGAGAGAGAGAGAGAGAGATTGTCTACGTAAAACGCTTTTCTTTAAAGGGAAGTTTTTGTTTCTTTTGCTTTTTCGATTCGTATTGTTTTTCATACTATTGTCAGTGGCATGTTGCAAGCAGCGTTGCAAGCTACTGTTTGACTTGCTTTGGCTTTTGGGGTTTGGGGTTTCGTTGTGATGAAGGTGCGACAGATCTTTGTTTTTATTGTTTTTTTTTTGTTTTTTATTGCCTTTACATTTGCATATTAATTGATCAGCAATGCATGTGTTCAATTTAATTGAAATTTGCAATTTTTTCCACTTCTCGATCAATTTTTTTGTTTTTTTTTTATTCATTTAAAGCGTTACGTACTCGTATTCAAAGATCTTAAAATAATCGGCCAAGTATCGTATACAGAAAAAAAAAAATAAAACTTTACGGCTGATTAAGATATAAAAATAAAATTAAAATAAAATATTTTTAAGATTACAACACCCAACCACAGGGAATTTAAATAATCATCACAGGCGAAAACAAAAAAATTAACATAGTACCTGTATACAAAGTAAAAAATTGCAGGTATACTTGCACAAAAAAAAAAAGATTTTAATTTTAAAAACCTTCATGAATCCACAGATTTTAACACACAAAAAAAGCCCAACATTTGGTTTACGTAGGCGTATGATTAATATTAAATGTAGTCATATCTAGAAGACTCAATTGAATTTATTTTGTCTATCAGACCATGGTCTAGGAGGTAGTGTGTTGGCTTATTAGACGAAAGGCCCGAGTTCGAATCCCAGGTCAGACATCAAAAACAAAACACAAAAAGTATTTCTTCGGCGACTTCCTCTCAGCAGATTTCTGGCAAAAACTCTGAGAGTAAATGAAAATTGCCATGAAAAGGTTTCTCAAAAATCTGTCGTTCGTAGTCGACGTTAAACTGTAGGTCCCGCCACTCATGTATAAAATTAACGCACACAACATGAGTGGTGTTGAGAAGCTAGGCCGTAATCCTGACTGAAGGGTTGTAATGAGCCAATTATGTTATGTATCAGACCATGATGGAACCCTATTTTATGGTGTCCCATTTGAAAAACAGTTTGCAAATAGTAATGCCGATATAGACTGCTAGACACGGTACACTTTGTTTCACTTCTTACTTACTTAGGTTAGGTTAGGTTGCAGTAGTAGCTTTGTTACCAAAGCTCACTTGAGCACGTATAGCGGCCCGTTGTGACGCCGTACTAACCAAATTCCATCCAACTCATCGAAGAAGAATTTGGTCAGCGCAGGGGCTGCTATGCTATTTACTTACTTAACCGATAATTACGCTTTAGTCAGGATTGCAACCTAGCTTCTCACACCACCCATGTTGTGCGTATGTGTTAACTTGTATCCATGAGTGGCGAAAGACAGAGTTTTTATCAACTTTTTACGGTAACTTTAATTACTCTCACTCAGAGTGTTTACCAGGAGACCGCTGACATTATTGGCAATATTCAATTAGCTCCTCTCTGACCTTCTATTGAAGCAGAGGACTAAGCTGATGGCAGTAAGGCTCAATGTTGCTATACTTTGAGTCCATAGACATATGCGGATTGATTTCATAGATACATACATACATACATAATTGGTCATAACAACCCTTTAGTTAGGATTCCAAACTAGTTTTCACGTTTCTTTGTAATTTCCTCTGAGTGGAAATTGAATTTAGGATTCCAATTCCAAAGGCAATATCCTTGAAGTAATATATAGTCGGGTTCAAAATGCCACACACAGAGTAGGGTATTGTATACACATTAAGGATTCTACTATTTAGCCTTCGTAAAACTAAGCTTTTTAGGCAATGATTAAGGTCATTTTGAAATCTGTGCAATGCTTTTTAAGACATTGAATTTTTCCTGAAAATCTTCTGATTTACATGGACAGCCAAGCTACGATTAAGTTTCACACGGGTTTGTCTTACGGAATTTACGGAACTCTCATTTGAGTTGGATTGCATGGCTAATAAACTATCCAGGGCTGCTACAGAGCTCACAGTGTACGCAATGTTACAAGACATAGGTTTCGCGATGGCCTCAGGTAAACACTACGCATTCTCTTGTCTATGTAAATGGAGGCTTAACTTCTCTGGCAGCAGGATACGTGCTATATTTTTAGCCTCTTTGGACTGATGAGGACAAGAAAAAGACTATAAGTATTCTTTCCTTAAATCTAGGATTCTCACAGATCAATGCGATATTGGAAGGCATCCTGAAAGACTTGGCATTCCCTCAAATCATTTCTGCAGTTACTGCGAAACTGTTTAGACGGAAGAGAGTAAATTTTCTTTTGATCTGCATCGCTTTTGATATTGATTTTTAATATCACGATTGTAGTCGCCGTAGTCTAGTAGGTAGCGTATTGGCTTATTAGACGTAAAACCCGGGTTCGAACCCCAGGCCAGACATCAAAGCGAAATATTTCTTCGGCGACTTCCTCTCAGCAGATTTCTGCAAAAACTTTGCCATGGAAAAGTTTCTCAAAAAATCTGTCGTTCGGAATCGATGTTAAACTGTAGGTCCCGCCACTCAAGTATAAAACTAAGGCACACAACATGAGTGGTGTTGAGAAGCTAGGCCGTAATCCTGTACGAAGGGTTGTAATGTCCAATTATGTACATATGTATGTATCACGATCGACCTAACTTCTGTACTTAGGCCAGAACATTTCCTGCCACTGTTCACAACTTGATGTAAACAACAACAATTGCTTTGCTTGTTATTCCAGTGTTTGCACACTTTGCATAAACTATAACAATTAGTGGACAATTGTTCGACAGATCTTTGTAACGGAGATCTTCAAACCACAATTACTCTCTTCACACAGCGTCTTCAAACAAGACTGACTGAACTTTTACTGACTCAATTGCCTGCTTTGCTTTTCCTTTCATATGACAACGTAAACAGTCTGATGAATGTTCTTGAAGGCGAATGTACGTGGCCTCGTGTTCTCGAGGTCTCTATAAATGTAAACATCGTTGTTTCATTATTATTGTTTGTGTATTTTTGTTTACATTTATTCTTGCAGTGTTTGTTGCTGTATTTTTGTTTACAGGTTTGTTTACTGCATTGTTTTGTTTTTGTAGTTTTTGTTTATAAATTTAATTTTAAGCGATGTAAAAGCAAAACACCAATGTCTAGATTTTTCATGTTTATAACAGAATGCTCCCCTGATAGAAATTGGATTTTAGGAATCCTATTTTTTCGATTTAATCGGCGTCTTAAAACTGTTTCTTTCTAAGCTAGTTCCCCGTTCCTTAATAGTTTTTTCTTGGTTTTTTATTCAATAATTAATTCGTTTCATTATTTATGAATTGTTTTTGTTTTTTTTTTTGTTTTTGTTTTTGTTGTAGAAATAAATATCGTTTCAGCTACTGCCGAAACGCCTACTTTTGTTTTCAATAAAAAATTTAAATTTTCTCTGTTGCCACAACGGCTTTTTCAGTTTCCTTTCATTAGTTTTTAAAAAATTTTGTGAAGATCCACAAACAAAGCAAAAAAAAACTGAAAGAAACTGACAAATCAGCCAGTGAACGCCTTAAAAAAAGATTCGCAAGCCAAAAAAAAAGAGGAAGAAAAAAAACTTTGTTGAACTACAACTAAAAAGAAGCGCCAGTTATTGTTTGAAGTTTGAGTCGTAAAAAACCACACAAAGAATAAAAAATGAATTGCAGTTCTATAAAGGAATGAATTGTTTATTTCAATAAGCAACAAAAAACCTGTAAAAAGATATTTGAAAAGAAGGACTAAAGTATTCTGATCGCCAAGTGCATTAAAATTTTCAATTTTAGTAATGTTCTCCGGGTTAAAGTTTCTGGTATTATGGGAATTTGGACACAATTAAAGCCGCTGTCTGTATTAATTGCTGCAAGAATGATTATGCCATAAGAAGGAAGAGAATCTGTACCCAATTATCAGTTATTTTATCACTGATCCAGTGAGTATAGGTTGGATGACAGGGTCGTTCTTGGTGAATTGTTCTATCTGGCACCTACTAATGTTAGTCGGCCGGCCTTATGGGTTCATTGAATTTAACATCTGGGACTGCCATCTGGGTGGAGATGACCCCCTACAATATTGATTGACGCTATTGGCCTTACCAATAGCGAGACTTGAACGGAAAATCGCAGAGGTGAACTACTACACAACACAGATCCTATCGGGGCATGGGTATTTTAGAAAGTACCTGCATAGAATGGGCAAAAGCGCCTCCCCTTATTGCCTTTACGAAGAGGAGGAAGTAATTGATGATGCAGAGCACACTATTTTCGAATGTGCACGCTGGCAGAGCTATCGCTCTAAACTGACGTCAATAGTTGGAACGATCATGGCCGCTAACATTGTGGGGGTTATGATTGCGAGTAGAGAGAATTTGACTTCAGTAGCGAACTACGCGTGGAGCGTATCCTAAGACTGAAGAAGAGAGATCTCGAGGCTGCAGAACATGCAGGCACACGTGTTGAACAAAATCCGACACCGGGACCTGGACGAAAAGAATAGTGGAGACACTTAGATGTCTCCTCAACTTTCGACACGCAATCCGGACGCGGATTTGAACACGCAGGAGCCAAAAGGACTCCACTCCGATGTAATACCACCGTAGTTCCGGAGTGGGCACAACAAGTCAACGAGACGAGGGGGAAATTTAGTTGGAGGATGTGACGACTTCTTCTACGGTGCGGTTAGGTACATTTACCCCTCGTCGGCGAGAAAAAAAAAATTGCCATTACCATCAAATGCTTTCATTGGCAAAAATGGATTGTTGGAAATACTTAATGGATCTCGGTCGACGGGATATACCGAAATATGTGATGAGAGAACAATAGCTGATTCGATAATCAACGTTTTGGAAAAATACTAAATTCTTGAACACTCAGTTTAGCTCTAGGCATTGAAACGGTAAAGGCTTTATTATTAATTTCCAGATTCTTCAAGTACTAAGACCCATAATAATTGGTTTTGCCCCTTCTTCACCGTCGACTTTTGTTGGAAAGCTTTAGGCCAATGCTGCCATGGGATATTGTGGATCTGCTTTCAAGATTCTCCTGTTGAATCCAAAAGACAGAATGAGTCCAGTGAAAGTCCACTCTGTCATACCCTTTGGTATAAATGTCCGTTATTTCCTTACTGCCCCTTACGGCCCTCAAAGTGCTTTGATTGTGAACGGGCAGATTGTTGAACTTTGAGGACAAGTTGAGCGTCCAAGAGTACTTTCATTTTTACTCTCATATTCCCCATTTTTGGACAGAATTGCTACCATTTCCTGTATTGAAAGGGAATGTAAAACCTTCACCGTCCTCTGACACCCCTCGCTATGCTAAAAAGCTCTGGTTTGATTCTGTCCTAATAAATGGATCTACGTAATGCCCAAATTCGCTAAAAGTCGCTTAAAGCTTATATTGTTAGGCCGATTGAGAAAATTTAATGCGTATCACCCCTTAATGCTGAATTTAGTAACACTTTTGTGGGATTAACAGTCCCCCATCTACGTTTGTTTTGTTGTTAATGATTTTCTTATCCTGTTCCTTTCATTATATATATTCTCACATTTGCTCATTATCCATTTAGGGGTGGCCAACCCTTTTGAAAGAAAAACTTTGGAATGAAATGAAAAAAGAAAAAAGAAAGAAAAGAAAACTTTGGAACTTAATTCTTCTGCGTCTACCATTTCGTTTTTCATTTCTTTTTGGCTCTAAAATAGAATGAAAAAAAAATAGAAGATAATAAAACGAGTATAAACATATACTCATACAAAATAAAATACAGTGCGAAACAAAATTAAATACAAAATATTAAAATTAAAAAATCTAAGAGCTGAGGCACGGTGATGAAAAAAAGGATTTTACGTTTAAACTCCAATGGCACACCCCGTGAGCGGGGAGAACAAATTTGAGATGATAAGATTGTAAAGGCCATACAATATTTCGTTGTTCTCCCCTTTTTCTAATAAAATTTTAGATTGTTTTTTTATATTGACAGTAACAATGAATGTCGTTTAAATGCTTTACCCATTAACCACAATAACCGATAACTATTGTCTTTCCTATTCACCTTTTGTGTCTAGTAAAGTGACTAGTCAACAAATGGCAAATATGTGTACATTTCTTAGATTTTTCTATGTGCTTTGAGATTTGCCTTTCACTGTGTGTTAAACTCAACCTGACGGGTATTTTCATTATTTTTAACAGCCCAACAGATTTTTCTTTCATTTTTTCTTTTCTTTTTCGTCTTATTTTATTTGCTAAAAAGAAAAAAAAAAGAAAAACCAAGAAAATATCTATGAAAAGCTGACTAAAAACAAAGAAACAAGAAAGAAACGAGGAAAGAAGAACAATTTTTTTACACTCACTCACTCATCGCGAATGTTTAATCGATAAAATAAATGAATCTTGGTTTCTTACTAAAAAAGCTAATGTTGTTATTGGTGTTGCTATATAAAACGGTGGTTGTTGTTGTTTGAATAAAAGACCAAACCAAGGACCATGGAAACGCCACTATCTGACATTTTATTTACGATATTTTCTTAACAAAATCCTACTCGTTTGACGCCTAATTGGCTGGCAATCTTTAATAATTTTGGCCAATAGATAGGATTTCTACTGAGTCCTACTAGAGAACAACTGGACTGTGTAGGAGAGAACTATAAAATGTGTACAGATTTCTTTGGTAATTTTAAGGCTTTATCGTGACCTATGGCTGCCTGGTATGGTTGAAATTCCTTGACCGGATAATTAAACATCCAATTAGGTTGTAGTATATAAAGTATATAAAGATTGTCTGGATGATTCTTACGGGAGCACGGGATAGTATAGCTACGTTGTTGGTGAACACAATTGTATGCCTCTTTCCGCTAAACCTTTGCTGTGCGGCAGAGATCAGCAATGAGTATGCAAAAAGATAAGTAGATTCGCATCATATTCATATTTTCTGATACTTATACGCATTCATACTTATTTAATATCATACTCATACTATTCATATTCAAAGTTTGAAATACTCATTGCACTCATACTTAACTATACGCATGATGTTGTTGATTTCGACTCTCCTTTACTCAACATTTACAAGAATTACAAAATAGGTATTAATCGCGTACGAACACTACAATACTCACTAGAAGGTTGTGGGTTTGCTCTTCTCTTCTTCTTTTTTTGTAAATGCAACAACAACTAATACTGTAAATTTTGATGAATGATTAGAATTACTCGAATCATTTATGAGTATTATAAGTATGTTTCTAATTTTATGAATCTGCATTAGTAGGTGTATGAATCAAACATATTTCGAATGTTACGAGTTTGATGTCAAAGTTGTACTCATACTTATTGCAACCTGTACTTATAAACCAATGTTGTAGTGAGTACGAATGAATCAGAGTAATTGAATTTCAATATTTCATGAGTACTTATTAGTAGCGAAAAAAACGATTCATTGTTGATCTCTGCTGTACGAACTCAGCGGCTAATACTGGTCAGCGTTTATGGGCAACTGCACAATGGCACGGATCGAATATCGATCACCAGAGAATCCTATTGGAATTGGGAACATCCTGGAATACAGATTTCGTGATACCACACTAAGGCCTTTCGAAAAAGTTCAAAACGTTCATTCCGGGTAGAGGGGAATGGAAAAATGTTGTGATGCACCTCGTAAACCACTCCAAACAAATCCTCTCAGACGGTTCGAAACCAGGTAGAGCCTTCAGAGGTTGTATCTTTTCGATAAGTTTACCGTTTATCGGATCATTGTGGCATCTTTCAGGCAAAAGTGTCGGCCATTTAAGCTCCGATGATTAAAGATGGCCAGACAGCTGTCAGGGCACTGGGTTTTCTCGAGCATCGGTCAAGTACGGTGATCTCGAGTCTCTCAATTAGATGACAGAACGATAATATCCAGAACTATCTACTACTGCCAGGAGCCCCCCCAAATGAGATGGCAGAGCAGTCCAACTTTAATTTAGTTACCGAAACACAGAGGCAAGCATTAGTATTAAGGATCTAATTCATAGATTTTTCTAATGGAAACTAAACTAGGCAAATGCTTTCGTTCTTCTTCTAGTCCTTTCAAAAAAATTATCACAATGACTTGGCCAGAGAATCCCATTGAACTCTGCACTGTTGTGGTGGTTTCACGTTAATTTCACGGTTAATAAAACTGCACACAAAAACTCTCCCACTTTACTGACAAATAACATCAAACAGTGTTGTGAAGTTGCCGCTGTGATTAGTGAAGAAATGCAGCATCCAACTCGCGAAAGACTTTCTCATACCCAAGGCATCGTTCAGAATTAAAACTACTACTGAGTCATGTGAGATTCCCGTAGCTTCTAATAAAGTCAAGGCATTTATTTGTCATTTCAAAAACTTTCCATTCTTAAGGCCGTTAATCAAGGCCTTGGTTACTTTTTTCACTCTTTGTTTATCTATTTTGAAGTTGGCAACAAAAGTTGACGTTGTTAAAATTATTTTCTGATTTTGTTTCTATTCCTTCAATAAATGAATTGAAGTTTTATTTTTATTATTTATACTCCCTTGTTGTTCCTCCTCCTTATGGCCACCTCTCTTACTGACAATTCTCGAAACTATTTCAACAATTTTTATTACAATTTTTATTGACAACGATTGCAAAAATACTTTCAAAACAATTTTGATTGATAGACCACCGCCACTGCTATTGCCACCTTAGGTTTGCGTAAAATACGAATCCCCAAGAAAACATTGGGAGAAATGGTTCTGGAACTTTAGGATTTTAGTAAAGATTTCGACAAAACTGTCTTCGTCAGCTGTATGGGACTCGATTGCATTATTTTGATATAATAACTGCACAATACATGTGACCTGCGGACAATTATTCTCAGAAGGAGCTTTGTTGCTAGGCAACAATTGCAGGGCAACAATATCGTCATAGAACTTGCTGCAGAAAAATAATAGAAATTCAGGACGGAATTGAGGGAGATGTTTTGTGAGAACCTCTATGAAGAGTGGTTGCCGGCGGTGAAGAGAGTTACGAACATCAGAATGCTTGTGAAGAAGCAAAGTTGGGCCGGTATTGGTATCAGTCGGATAATGCACGCATTCCCTTCCTAAGATCTCAATGCGCTGTTGCATTTAAATCTGAATGACAACAGAATATTGCGGCTACATTTGAACCGCACAGTTTAGGCGAATAACAACAAATGCAGGAAATCTAAAGACGACATCAAAACGATGGAATACTTTTCATGTAATTTTCCAGTTTTTGGGCCGTTTCAAGTCTCAATATTTTGCGGATAATATTTTACCAGACATTAATCCTGTAAGAGCAGTGAATTGGAAGAGATTCATGAAATACGTACACGATACAGAGCGCTGAACAAGACGATGCGATGGCTTACATGTATACTAATAAGGCTTACAACTATTCGTATAAATTTCCGAACTCTCTACGGCAATATCTGTTTAGAGACGGTATATCCAAGACACAAACCTATTTCTACAGTGGTTGTTCTTTACTCTCCTACTTGCGTAAGTATCATATCATCATGTATCATATGATCTGTAGACTGTGGACACATGTTAGCCCAGAGTGTGAACTTTCTGGCTATTAACCCCATAGATGGGAATACTTTATTCATTTTCAAATTGAATTCTTTTCTTTTGTAATTTTCTAAGGCTAATTAAGCATGGTTAGTTGAGTTAGTTTCGCTCTCTCTCTCTCTCTGGTTTGAAACAATATGGCAAATGAAAAATGCAACAACAACAACAAAAAGAATATGAAAAAAGGAATTTTTTATGTTAAACGTCAGCTGGGCTTTTTAAAAAGAGAGCAACAAAGTAAGAGAAAAAAATTTTAATCCAAATGCAGTCGAAAGGATATTAAAAATGAATTGAAAAGAGCAGATGTTTACAACATCGTGGCAAAAGGCAAATGCACGAAAGGGGGGGAGAGTAGAGTGTGTGTTATGTGACGTGTAATTAATGGTTTTATTAAATAAATAAACAGAGTAACTAACGGTAGAGGAAAGAATTCAAGTTAAAAGTCAGACAACAACAATCCTAATTATGACATTAAATTGATCCCGAGGAAAATAAGAAAACAAGAAAAAGGTTTTCCTCTCTGCCTCTTTCTCTCTCACTCTCTCTGTCGGTGTGTGTGTAAAATATTTAATTGCGTGCCAATATTTTATTAGAAACGAAACCAGTAGCAGAAGAGCAAGAAGTGCAAGACTGCAATTGGTAGCAAAATTCTTAGTTGGCTGATCATAAACTTCAATTTAATTCATGGCCTAAACAAGCAAACAAACAAACCAGCACTGTAAGCCATACATTCTATGCTTTTAAAGGCTTTTAATGAAGTTGTTCTCATTGCTGCCGTTTGCAGTTGCTGCTGTTGTTGGCGTTTTTGCTTGCAACATGTTAAATGTTAAATCTTTTGTGGCAACTATTGCCGCTGCTGTTGCATAAACATGAATTGGCCTGATAGGTAGCTACTACCGCCACTATAATGAAAAAAACCACTGAAGAACTGAACTGAACATAAAGCAGACATTAAAGCCACTGAAAAATGGAAGAAGAAAAAGAAGAACAAGCCACTCACTGGTTAAATGCTCACACTTCAACTCTGCACTTAAAAACGAAGGAACATTTTCTGTCGGTGGCCAAAGAAATGCCACAATAACAACGAAATTAATTTGAAAAATTTGAAGAAAAAAAAATTAATGAAACATTTTATTGCCTTCAAAGCTTACATTGCCAAGCTTGAAGTTTCCTTCTTCTTAAGTGTGTCATCTTTTAAAGTCGATGCTTGTTGGAAACCCTAGACAAAAGATAACCCGCTTTCTGGGGTCAAATCAAAGTCAAATTCGCTCACTCACCATTTTCCAAACACTTACGTTCATTGGGAATTGATGCTAAAATTCAAATCTAACCACTCAAGGTTGAGTCTGAAGATAGGTAGAGCTAGCTGGCCATTCAAGGAAGTTGAATAGACACACTTATGCCACATACGGCTCATTGTGATAACACAGTTTTCTGCTATTCTCTAGTCCTGGAGTCGTGACAGAAGCTTGATCGTAATTCTGTATATACATATATAGGTTTGTAACACTCAGCTAATTTGTTTGTACTTCTTTTAAGTCTTTAAAGGAGCATAGAATTGTCACAGGACATCAGTTCCCCATTTTCATACACATTTTAACTTTTTTTCCTTCTTGAAATCTTGTTTCAGTTTCATTAATCAAATCTTTACTAGCTTAGCAGATAATTGTGCTACTGTAGCAGGTTCTAGAATGATAGGGTTGCCATGTGACCCAGAATAGAAACAACAATGTAAAGTATAGCATCAGAGAATCTTATGTGAGGATGGTTACTGGGTTTTTTTACACTGCTTCAATAGATCCTAGCCGGACTATTGCAGGGTATGTTGCAAAGAAAAGGAGTTGGAGACTATCGAACATGCTCCTCTGTAACTGTCCAGCCCTTAGTAAGATGTGCTTTTGGGCCCTGGATAGGGACTTCTTTGAGTTTTTAGATTCTCCATCGCGAGCCGGCATTATGTCATCGACGCGGTAGCCTTTCTTTTGCATTCTCTTATGTGATGTGGCCATTTTCTTCACTTTTTTCTTCAATTCCTATCCTTTTTCTACTTCTTATTTTCTTTTTTGTTCCTCTTATCTCTTTCCTTAACTATCTTTAGAACGAATACAATGGGTCAGTTTGTACTCCGAGTATTTGTACTCATATCTTAACCTGATGAACCTTGTGCATGGTGTATACTGTGACCACACGGTATTGTGTACAGTAATTCTCAGTCTAAAATAGCTTCCCGAACCCTGATGTCCTTACAAACGTCGAGCCTACATACATACATTATTGGCCATTACAACCCTTCAGTCAGTAGTCGCCGTAGTCTAGTAGGTAGTGTGTTCGTTTATTAGACGAAAAGCCCGGTTTCGAGCCCCAGGCCAGACATCAAAACGAAATATAAAAAAAAATATTTCTTCGGCGACTTCCTCTCAGCAGATTTCTGGCATAAACTCTGAGAGTAAATAAACCTCTGCCATGAAAAAGTTTCTCAAAAATCTGTCCTTCGGAGTCAGTGTTAAACTGTAGGTCCCGCCACTCAACACAACATGAGTGGTGAGAGAAGCTAGGCCGTAACGTCGAGCCTAGCAATTGATAAATAATCAGCAAACTTCTTTGAATATGTGTTCTGGTAATTTGTATGCCACATCATAGAACCCTACATATTGGACTTGTGGCACTCTCTCTCTCTCTCTTCTGAACAAGCCAAAATGCCGATTATTACTCGCCGATTATTATCTCTTGTCACTATAGTAGCCAAGTACTCACTGTCATATTCCCGCCCCATTAGCGGTGAGGTACCTTGTCTTTTGGGAAGCTTATACCATTAAGGCCCAGAAAACCTCGTGTGCAGCCAGTTTCCGTAAGGCCCTGATGCCTTTTGCCAACAAAACTATGCTGTCTGCATAGCCTTGACAGATAATTTCACCAAGATTTTATCCACAACTAAGCTATACATTCATTAGTGGTAAAAGAGCCCCCATGTGTGCAACCCATTGCTTAATTTAATTAAATATAACGAGCCATAAATGCTTCCTTAAATCCTAGTTTTAAGCTGTCTGTACGCTTTTATGTTTAAAACGGTTTTCAAATTAAAATTTTCATTGGTCGAAGGACAAATGTTGCCCCCTATTTCGGTACTTAATCATACCTTCCTTAGGTTTTCTTTCACTCTTCTTCCATTCCTTCTGTTTTTCTGTACATAAAAACAAATTTTCTTCTCGTTTCCTATTCGAAATAATGAAAGTGCGGTGATGATTACTATGCGCCTTGTCCTCTCTTTTTTTCTTGTCCTTTTTCTTTCCTTTAATTTTCTTCTTTTTCTTTATTTCTTTTCATTTTTAAATGATAATTTATTATGATTTTGTTGTATTCTAATGAATTTTTGTTGTTGTTGTTGTTGTTGTCTGGTATAATTTTAAATATTTTATGGCCCACAGAATAGAAATTGAAATGAAAAGGGATTGCGTTTTGTAGACCAGGTGGCATATGTTCATCAATATACCCTAGAGAGCGAACATACATACATTTATGTACGTACAACACCACCACCACCCCCTACTCAAAAAGAAAATATTTTTGAAAAAAAGCCACACATAAAAAGAAATAGGACGGCCAACAAAAAACAAAAACAAATTTAAAATAGATTTTCTACGGTTTTTTTTATTTTTAATTAAGCTTTAACGGCTGGTAGCCAACTGTGAGACACTGAATGTAAAAGAGAGAGTTTAGGGTTGAGCGGAATTCTGGTAATATTTTGTTTAATCACAACGCAGAAATGTTGTAAGACTGGCTATGGTATGTAGAAGATGAAGATTCGGTTTAATTCGGTCATAGATTGTCGGTAAAGAGCAACACTCTGATTGGATCATTCTGTGCTAAACGGATTGATCGAGGAGTGGGGTTATTCGTTTCCAGAGTAAAGTATTCATGGGGAAATTTGCGAATATCTTTCAAGTCGAAATCTGCGCCATCGAAAGATGTACAGTCAACCCTCCTATAAGGCGGTGAGTGCGTACCGCGTTATATGGAAACCGCGCTATAAGAAACTCGGATTTCACCGTACATATCTGGCTAATTCGTAGCGCGTTCTATGGAAACCGTCTACCGCGTTGTATGGAAACCGCGCTATAAGAAACTCAGAGTTAGTACAAATCCCATCATTCGTACCGCGTTGTATGGAGACCAAGAAATACAAAAGGCAAGATAAATTATAAATTATTTTTATTGAATTCAAGAGTTCGTATAAGGATTGATAAAAAAAATTAAATAAAAACTAAACTAAAAGCTTGCAAGGAACTTATGGGATGTAATTGTACGGAAACCGCGCAGTGAGAGTACCGCGGTATGGGAGGGCTCCGCGTTATATGGAAACCGCGTTTTGAAAGTACCGCGTTGTAGGAGGGCTGTCGAAATTTCAGCCCCGCGTTATATGGAAACCGTGTTCTGAGAGTACCGCGTTATAGGAGGGTTTACTGTACTCAATTGAACTTGAAGCTTGAGCTGGGACACCAACTAAGCACTCTGCTGGTATAAGGTTGACTCGAGAATAGTATGGGAATGTATGGACAAGTTAAACGAGGTCTCAGGTCATTTGGGAATTCATTGCAATGAGCAGGCAGATAAGCTTTCGAGGAGTAAAGCTTCAACCCCGCTGACAGTTCCAGAACCTTTCTATGGAGTAGGAGAAGGTATAATTGTTCATAATCATTATAAAAATCATTTAAATTTTAATTCTGAATAAAAAATTTAATTATTTCACCCTAAATTCACCATGGAAAGAAACCTTTTTCTTCAATTTGAGCTCCTCTTTACGGTATCAACTGAAATTAAAACACTTTACAACACTGTGTATAAACAGTTAATCGATGGCTCCCCTTATGCATGACTGTGTGTATGCGTAATACAACTCTTGCTTGCTTGCTCTCTCTGCGATTAGAATTCCTCAACATGAAATTTGACAATAAAATCGAGTAAAGAACATGACAATTTAACCCTTAAACAGCGACATTTTGCACCTGTAATCCGCTTACTAATCCCTGACAACAATTTTCAAACTGTTTTAACAAAAACCTTCATTTTCCATTTCAAAAAAACGCAGAGATTTAAGCTTTTAAAACAAGACAAAAAAAATAGAAAATAAACACTATTTACAATAACATCGTATTTTTCAAAAGGACAGCGAAAGAAATAGAGAGAGAGAGTGAGATTCATAGTGAGAGTAACAAAGTGCTGGCATTACTTTGATTTAAAGGAGTACTTAAACCCACATACACACACATACACTTACTCTTACTCTTACACCTACAATTACTGAGAGAGATAAGCAATGAACAATTAAAAACACAAAAACAAAACAAAAAACAGAACAAAACAATTGAAGAAAATAATGAAAATTAAGCATTACACTGGCTTCGATACGCTGCATTACGCAATGGTGTTAATTACTAACACACATACACATAAAAACTATTTGTTTATCCATTACTCATATTCATGCATACATACCTACATACACTCTCCTCTTCTAAATGAACTCTTAAAGTGTTTTGTTGTTTTTTTTCTTCTTTTTATAAATGCCAGACACTAATATTAGAAACACAAGAACAATAAAAAAAAAACTAACAACAAAATGCGACAGAGATTTTGAGATAAGCTTAGTAATAATATGTACAATAACAAACACAAACACACATACACACTTAAGCAATGCCGAGAGGAATAAGTGTTGCCCTCTTGGAAATATTGAAAGAAATTGGCACTTTAAAGGTATGAAAAGAGAGGAGGTTATGGTATTTATAAATGATCTCCTGGGTAGTGTCTTTTGCAAGAAATTTGAAGACCCTGGAAGCGTTAAAGGATCATTGCTGTACCGACTACAATGCCTCTGTTAGAGAAATTGTGACAGATACTTAAAAATTTGTCGATTCTACGGCATTCTCATGAGAATGAATGAATGAGAATTACTCCAGTAATTGAGCATATCTTACAGCTCATTATGGCGTGTTTTTCAATTAAGGCTGACTAACTATTGAAGTCGCCGTGGTCTAGTAGGTAGTGTGCTGGCTTATTAGACGAAAGGCCCGAGTTCGAATCCCAGGCCAGACATCAAAACGAAATACAAAAAATATTTCTTCGGCGACTTCCTCTCAGCAGATTTCTGGCAAAAACTCTGAGAGTAAAAATTGCCATGAAAAGCTTCTCAAAAAATCTGTCATTCGGAGTGGACGTTAAACTGTAGGTGCCGACACTCATGTATAAATTAACGCACACACAACATGAGTGGTGTTGAGAAGCTAGGCCGTAATCCTGACTGAAGGGTTGTAATGGTCAATTATGTATGTTATGTATGTAACTATTGACGACGTCGTAGATATACATACATACATACATACATAATTGGTCATTACAACCCTTCAGTCAGGATTACGGCCTAGTTTCTCACGCCATAGATATGCTGACAGGAAATTAAAGCAATAACAAGCTTTCCATTCGTATTTGTGGTTGCGTTGCCAAGCAAAATTGTCATATATGGGGCTCGTAGAGCCAAAAAAAAGTAACTTTTTGGTGTGCATTAAGATTTTTATGTATCATTGGACTGTACTTTTTCGAAAATCATAATAAAACAATCGTTAACATCCTTTTAGAGCGCTGTGTTTGTATGGTAATCGACCTGTTTTCTGACCTCTAGTTGAAAATTTTAAACTAGGCGTTAAGTGGTTTCAAAAAAACGGTTCGATGAGCCATATCATGGGCAGTTAGACAATTTTGTGGAACTAGACAATCCTCTAACGTTGTAAGAATTATAAACCAATATTTGAGATGTTATCACCAAAGCACCACACAAAATGTGCAAAAAAAGTGGTGGAAAACTATATCAGCTACCCTGAACCGAATGGGCTACATTACTCCTGTTAACAGATGTCAGTTAACTGCCAGAAAACTAGCGTGATGTAATATAAAATACGATCTTAGGTCCGAATACATCACAGACAATTAGTTATTGAACGTAGATTTTCAGAATTTTAAATATTTAGAGGCTCCACAGACTTGAGAACAGACTTGATTCGGATTAAAATTAAAACGAAGCAAAGAAAAATCGAAAACCTAAGAACTAGAAAGAGTGGAGGTGTTTTAACAATTCTATGCTCCTTTAAACAGCTAAAGGAATAAGGTATGCCATATAGATTCCAATAAATACAAAAAATCCACGTTTTTACGAGAAAACAAGTTGGGGACTTACGGGTTAAAAAGTTCTCAAAAACGCAGAAACCAAACCCAAAAATTTAATTGTTCATTTTACAATACTTGATTGATTTATAATTTTATTATGACACCAATTTGTTAAAATATTATTATTTTATGTAAAACAAAACGAAAAAAACTTATCAGTCTTGTTTTTTTTATAGGAATTCATGTTGTCGTTTTAACAATTTAACCCCTTAAGGAATTAAATACAATAAAAAACATACAAATTGGCATCACTAATATTTGTTTACTGTTTACCACGGATATTTGTCACTCTTAAGAGAACAGCCAGACAACAAGCATTGCTTTACTTTGCATATGCACAACAAAGCAAAACAAAACAAAAGTGTTGTTTACTTGAGAGTGAGTGGGTGTGTGATTATGTGTGTGGTTAGAACTAATCTCGCCAGAAGGCATTTGTGTTGTTGCAAAAATATAAAACGAATAAGTGAGTGTTGAAAGAAAAACACATAAGACGATGGACAACGAACCACAACAACGACTGATTACTGCGACACAATGTTATTAAACACACCCACTCACACTTGCATACTACAATTTTATATTGCAGTATAGAAAGGGTAAAGAAGGACTACGTAATATGTATGTATGTATGTATGTATGATATGCAAAAACATCAAATAACTATAATACACACAAAGAAAATGCCAGTGTTATTACAACAGCTCACTGTTGTAGTTGATTTTTCTAATAAAAGCATTTAACACACACACACATATATTAGTGTTTGCGGAGAGTTAAAAATAATTATTGTTTTGTTAACGAAAGAGGTTGTACGCAGTTGTAAGCAATTCTTTACTTGTACGTATATACATATATGTGTGTGTGTGTGGATATGTAGAGGTATTAATAAAAACCATTTTGTTGACAGAGCAGCTTAAGTAGAGCATTAAAATTCTAAGCACAACAAAAACAAATCATTTTAAAAGAGAAATTAACAAAGACAAGGATTTTAAAATGGAAATGGTGAAATGGTAGAGAGAAAGCATCATAAGAGATTATTAGATTAGGATAATGATAAAAGAAAACTGTTGTTAAAGAGATTATGTATAGTATAAACACATTGGATTCATTTTAGTACGTTTGGCATTCTTTACATAAGGTAAACAATTGTAACATCACACATAACAACATACTTCTTCATAGGCCATGACTTTTGCAGTTGTTTACATTTATTACATGATGTAAACAATACAGAAAAACGTGGTTTATAAAATATAAAATGAAATTAACAACATGTCACCTTATTTTAAGCAGTTCTGGAATTATTTATATAGTTTACACGAGGTAAATAATTGTTTACTGATCACATTTTCATTAATTACGTATTAAATGTCAATTTACTTGCATTAATATGATTTTTAGAATTTTTTTTATATTTTTTACATAATGTAAACAATGTAAAAAATTACATATACCGCAGAATTTCAGAAGCTGATTGAAATTTTTAATTTTTTTAACCTGTTTTTACTATTTAAACAATATAAATTTTTAATTTTTAAAACATAAAACGTCAATGTACATATGTAAGCAAAGTAATAAATTGTTTATACCTTTATGTTTTACAACTAATTTTGAATTTTTAAAATTTTTTCGTACATATCCTTTCAGATTTCTTAACTTATTTAAAAAAAATTTACATTTTCATCTATTTATTTAATTCTTTATATTCTATACATCTTTTACGCAATGTAAACAATTTTGTAGCTTGTATCTTAAAACAAATAATATGCTATTTGAATAGGAATTAAGTAAAAAAATTTAAACAAAAACCATTTTTAGAATTGTTGACATCATGTAAACAATTGAATTTTTTAAGGTAAATGAGCTGAAATTGACACTAACATAAGGTAATTATGTTCTTATTAATAAAATTTTATATTTTACACATTTAACTTGATGTAAATAATTGCATTACTTTGTGATATGCTGTCTAGTACATCAAAATTGAACAAAATTTATGTTTTTCTTTTAATTGTTTACATCATTATAATATATTTTACATTTTTCTAACTGAAAGGACCTCTTAGTGATCAGTCATAAAAAGGACAGATGTTTGATGTTAAACGACATGAAATATTTATAAAAATTATGTCAACTTGCTGTTCTGTGGGACAAGTCCGCGGGCAAAAGCTGTATTAAATTTATAACCCCTAAAAATACAACAACAGCAACAACAACAACAACAATAAATAATAATAATTACAGGTGTTCATTACATTACAACACTAAAAAGCGGCATTTCATAAAAGCCTCAGTTTATTTACTCGCGTTATTATTTTCGTTGTTGTTTTTTTTATTTTTTCGAAAAAATTAATGCCAGGGTTGGGTAGGTTATGGCCACAGCGACAATTTAAATTGTCACTCAACCATAGAAATATTCAAGCAAAAGCCGCAATTCAGCTCCTGTTTTTATTCAATTCGCTTACAACAACAACTACTGCAATAATAAAAAAATAATGAAAATGTTTAGAAAAAATAATTTCCAAGTTTTACTTCATGATTAAAAGCTTAAAACATTGAAACAAAACAAAAAAAAAAACAAAAGATAAGAACAACACAGCCACAGTTGCAGTCACAGCCAGCCAGGGTGTCCATCATTATAATTTTTTATATTTTACACACATCGAACATTTGCAGAGCACTTAAATTCCAAGTTTTTTTTCAGTTTTTCGTACTTCTGCAGTAATTAAGCCACGCTTGTCATTATGTGTCGTATTTTATTGTGCAATTTACATCTATGAGCGCACATCTATGTATCGCAATACTATTTAAAACAGCAACGCAAAGGGAAATATTATACAGCAGAGCTGTAAAATAATGTATTCTTGTGATTTAGTATTATTTTAGGAATTGTTTACATTTTTTACATGGTGTAAACAATTGTAAACATGTTTTTCTTTAAAACAAAAATGTTATATAAAATATTACGAAGCATTTTTTTAAAACCTAAACATTCTTGACATAATTTACATCGTGTCAACAATTAAATTTTTGGCATATTTTCATTTAAAATATTTAAGAAATCAGTAGAATTATATGGATTTAAAAACTTAAACACTTTTCCTTTCATTAAGCAATATTTTACAAATTGTTTACATTTTTTACAATATGTAAACAATTGAAAAAATCACAATTTTAAAAACTTTAAAGATATTTAAAATGTTACAAAGCATTTTATAGCACATTTTCTTTAGTACTGGCATTTTCTTTAGGACTGGTACAGCATTTACTTAATTCTACCAATACGAGTTAAAAAAATCAGTGAAATTTAGCTCCTGTTTTGTTTTACACAAATTTTACCACTTCTGTAATTATTGACGTTGTTTACGTAACGTGAACAATTGTTATCATCTTATTTTTATTAATTAGATTTCAAGATTCCAATAAAAACACATTTTCTTTCATACAGCATTGCTTTAGGAATTGTTTACATTGTTTACACATGGTAAACAATTGCTAAAAAGAAGTTTTATTTAATAAGAATATTGTTATATAAACATTTTATATGTTTTACCCATGGGTCTAGCATATTTGACATTGTTTACGGGATGTAAAAATTGTGTAAAAAATTGTTTTTTCGTATAACAACATGATTTTTTTAAACAAAATCATGAAATTGTTTTGGTATAGTTACGTGGAAACAACAGGGGTTTTCCTATATTTCACTTTGGCTGGGGTTGGTAGCACTTGGTATTGTTGTTTTTGTATTTAAATATTATAATGGCAGTAATAAATAGTTTTATTAATTATAAAAAAATAGAAAAATATAGAATATAATAAACCAATAAAGTTTATAATAAAATGCAAAACTTTTAAAATCGCTTTTAAAAAGGCTCAGAGTGATTCAAATTTTAAAAACGGTGGCCCCCCTTATATTCACTCACATCGCAGTGAAACGAGAAAAAGCTGAACAGCAAAACCCTTCAACGCAATTAAATTTTATAATGAAATCATAAACACCAACAAAAACAAAGCCATGAACTATAAAGGCACACACACACACACACTTTCCCATAAAAAGAGAGTGTAACGAAGCTTATCACTGAGCAAAGATCTCTTAGAGTGTGTGTATGTGAGTGTTTTCCTTCCATTTTTTTTTTTTGCTTTAATTTGAACAAGAAAAAGGTGATCTTTAAGTTTAATTTGTTGCAATTGTTATACAAAGCAGGAGAGGCACATACCTTCTCCGCTTCCTCTCTAATGCTAATGATGATACACTTTTCTTTACTCACCACTCTCCCTCTTCATGGTTTTTTTGTTTGTTTCTTACAAAATGTTTGTAATAAAAACAGAAAATTGAAAATAAAAAACTCGAGAAAAAATGCAACAAAAACATTAAATTTACAACACCTTTCCTTAATGAAATTTAAATTTACGAAGAGGGTTCACTCGTCTACTGCAGTTATAAAGAGTTATAAGAGATTAACATTTTTTAAGAGAATTTTCTTCTTCTTCTTTTTTCTTGCTGTGCAATTAAATTGCTTTAAAGGAGTATTAAAAACCCAACTAAACAGCAATAATAACAACAACAACAACAGCAAAGTTTTATTACACTGAGAACCTTAAATAGTGTATGACGACGAAGGGAAAAGACACACTAAAAAAAGCAAATGCACTCATCACACTGCAAGCAACCCTTTTTTGTTTTTCATTTAAAACGGTCGTCAAGTGTAATTATTGCAATAAAAACCCAGTGATGGATAGTGTGCTAAAATCAAAGGATTTAAAAGAGTGAAATCAATACGGGAAAAAAATTAAATTTGTTTTTTATTTTTTCCCATTTTTTTCTAATGTAAAAAATGTAAACAATTATTTAAAACATATTTTATTGCTATTTCCTCTTTATTTAATGGAAATATGTTAAGTGAACAATTGTTTACCTAATGTAAATAATGTAAAGAATGTTAGAATTGCAAAAAAAAATTGAAATGTGTTTAGCAGCACTATTGCAAATGATTCAAGCACTTTTCTACAGCTACATACATACATACATACATACATAATTGGCCATTACAACCCTTCAGTCAGGATTACGGCCTAGCTTCTCAACACCACTCATGTTGTGTGCGTTAATTTTATACACGAGTGGCGGGACCTACAGTTTAAAGTCGACTCCGAACGACAGATTTTTTGACAAGCTTTTTCATGGCAATTTTTACTCTCAGAGTTTTTGCCAGAAATCTGCTGAGAGGAAGTCGCCGAAGAAATATTTTTTCATATTTCATTTTGATGTCTGACCTGGGATTCGAACTCGGGCCTTTCGTCTAATAAGCCAACACACTACCTACTGGACCACAACTACAGCCCAATGTAAAGAATTGTTAAAATTGCAATAATTGTCGAAATGCTTTACAAAATTAATTTATAACGAGAAAATCAATTGTTTACATTATGGTAACTAAAAAAATGCTTTTATATTGTAATTTTGTAACAAATATCAATTCTTTACATAATGTAAAGAATTAGAAATGCTTTAAGTTTGTATTTTTTCAATAAATATGAATTGTTTACGTAATGTAAACAATTAAAGCTGGATTTATTTTGTATTTTCTCAACAAATATGAATTATTTACATAACGTAAACAATTAAAGTTGTTTTTATTTCGTAATTTTTCAGCAAATATGAATTGTTTACATTATGTAAACAATTGAAGTTGCTTTTATTTTGTATTTTTACAACAAATTTGAATTGTTTACATGACGTAAACAATTAAAGCTGCTTTTATTTTGTAATTTTTCAACGTGTATTTTTTATTTACATGATGTAAACAATTAGACATGGTTTTATTTCATAATTCTTTAACATTACATGTAATTTACACAATTTTTTTACATCATATCAAATATGTAAACAATATTGAAATTCACGAAAAACCATAGAAAATTGCATGCATTGTAGGGATTACCAAGAAAACTCGAATAAATTTCGGATAAAATTGAAGAAAATAAATTGTTTACATGATGTCAACAATAACCCCTACATCAATTTTGTTAATTTTTGAACAAACTTTATAAGAAAAGTAAAAATTTTATGTAAATTTATAATTTAATTAATTTTTTACATCATGTCAGATTTGTAAAAAATATAAAAAAATTTAAACTGACATTAAAGAACTAAAAAATCTGTATGAATCATGTAAAACATAATAATTGCTCAACTGTAATGCCAAATTAGAGATGGTATCCATTAAAACAGAGCTTTAATTAAATTCTTATGGATCCCTTAACCGCTATATCCATAAAGCTTTAGTTTTGCTGTTTTGAGAATTATTTTAATAGATTCAGAGTTTATCCTCACGGCTTAACGCTTTCATTGTGTTTTATTTTCGGCTGTAAAATCTTATTTCTACAGTCCTTGTTGGCAATTACTCGTATTACTGTTTAGCTAACCTTTGTTACTCAATAATATATTCATAAATTCCAATTCAACTGTGCTTACAAAGTGGGTGTTCAATGGTTGCACTGTTATTTCTCTCACTCTCACTATCTCCCTCACTCAATATGCTGTTTTTCCCAAAATCTCCATCCAAAAATCTTCCACAAACAGTCAATTACAAGAGTTTGTTGCCATTTGTCGTACCACCCGTGGTTATTTGAATATGGGATTGGATTCGTAATGTGGCCACCAACTTTTGTTCTGTAAAGCTCTCTCTCTCTCTCCTTCTCTCACTCCGGTGTTATGTTAGATATTGTTTCGATAACTTTATTAAATCCCCGTTAATGAAATCTTAATCGAAATCTCTCTATCTGTGTGTGTTTGCATTTGTATACGTGTCTGTGTGTGGCATTAAAAGGATGTTTTCTTTAATTGCTTCAATTAATCTTTGAATAAATGATTGTGATTGTGATTATGATTGTGTGATAATTTTTACAACTCCTGTGGGGTTTGTTATTGGCTTCAGTGTTGAATGATTTTTTTTTTTTTTTTGTGGTAATTGATAATCATTTATTATGCGGCGGTTTGATTTATAATCCATGAGGAATATGAGTTGACTCAACATCTTTATCTATCTCTTGTGATAAATGATGTTGGACAAGACTTTTTGATGACATTTCGAAGTTAAAAAAAAAAAACATACGAAATCACGACCTTTTTTTTACGGCAAAAGGTGTTGAAAGGTTGTATCAATCACCGTAAAAAAAAGAAACAGAAAAAGTTTAAAAGTCAAAACCCTTAACTGCACAGCGGTATTGAAAATAAATGTAAGACAAATGGAAGCAATGAGAATATAGGCGGCAATACTACAACTGGGAAGCAGTATTATGAACTCATATACATAGCTATTCGATAGCATAGCAATAGGTTAGCAAAGTCAGCGTTTGAAAGAACAGTTCTCTTTAGAAGGTACCAGGGACCATTGTCAGTGAGAGTGTCTGGGACCCAACTGTATCAAATTCCAGTTGGGTTCTCAGATATGATATTTTAACGAATGCTGGAAAATGGTAGAATTGGAGCGGTGATCAATAGGCCCAGATTTAAGAAATTAATTTCAATGGGTATCCATTCAGAAGTTTTCTAGGCGGAACTTCTTGGCACTGAAATAATTGTGTTGGAATGCCTCCGAGTGAGAGGTATGTACATAGTGAAATGGTTCTTAAACTCTTTAATCATTTCTCGATACATTTTAGGGGAGTTTAACACCGTTACATCAGGCTAGATTCCAGGACGTGAGAGCTATGAAGGCAATGAAACGGTGATCTATTTAACGATACAAAAACTAACTCTACCCCTAATTGAGCCACGAGCCATTTGGTGAAGCCACTGGAACCAAATAGCTACTAACTGGGAGGGGGGGAGTAAGTAAATTTACTATTTACTGGCATCATTGTGTTGACCAGTCTCAAGCCAATCGTAGTGTAAGCTTTGGTAGAAGAATCTTGAGTAAACTGGTGTCGCTAAGGAAAAGTGAACTTAAGCCCCGTATTTGGTTTCTTTTCGGAATACTCGAAAAAACTAGTCTCTATGAGACCGAGCATCTGTCGATTTTGTAAAAGATTTAAAGCACATTCTTTGGAATTATCTTACATTCGGTAAACGTAGCCTTTTGCTGCCGTTTGATATCATTATAATGCACCCCCCACGTTGATTGTGTAACACAAAACTAAAGGACTTTGCACAAAAGACATGCTTTAGTAGATAAAGCCTGTGATCTGTTGACAATCCTTAGCCCAAAAATATATTCGAATAGTTGCGAAGCAATTATCCGATTGTAGTAAAAACGATCTTTTGTTGTTCTTGGTATTTATTTAAACACGACGACGAATCGTTACAGCCTAGGTTTGGTCATCTGGCGTTGTTCTAATGGTCTGTGAATTCAGAGCAAATCCTTGAGTTTTATTATCAAAATTCATGCTGGTGTGAGAAATATGTTTCGATCTTTAGCTACGGCTCAATGGTTACATCAATGAACAAAATTACTAAATTTGGTCATACAATCCTTTAGCCATGATAACGACCTAGCTACTCACACCACCAATACATGAGTGGCAGGAACTAAAGTTTAAATCGACTCTGAACGACAGATTTTTTTCGAAAAACTCTCAGAGTTTTTTGCAAGAAATCTGCTGAGAGGAAGTCGCCGTAGAAATTTTTTTTTTTTTGATGTCTGGCCTAGGGTTCGAACCCGGGCCTGACGTTTAATAAGCGACTAAGGCGACTACTGAATGAAACACTGACGGCATATTTGCAATTCACAATCAACGGGGCAATGAATCGTGCGTTGATTATTGACAACTCAGTCCTTGTAAGGTTGTCTTACAGCGCTTATTGGTGAGATACCGGCCAACGAACGACCTGTCACACGGAGAGCTATAAAAAAGTAAAGCATTTATCAGAAAATAATTCGAATCAGGAGAGGAAAGTATGAGCATGCAAAACTCTTACATCTTGAATGCTAGAATAAAACAATGTGGTACCACTATCACACTTCAACTGTGCACCATCGCATCTGATGATGATTATTCCCCGAAATCTGCTCAACGATATGAAGAATTACATGCCATGTCACCCACATAAATTTGAGGATTTAAGGATATTATGCGAATAATATTTGTCTACCAGAATTGAAATCATATATAGCCTCTGCTATCTGCACTGTATAATGCCGAGGAATGGAGGAGAAGAAACATGCACAAATAGTAGGCTAAATAAAGCGAGAGTGGAATTCGTACGAACTGTAATTCTTAATATTGTTGTACGCAAGTAAAACACAGCAGGCTACTTTAATTTCTAGCATAAACATGCGGTTACACTATCATTTAATCGGAATCTCTGGTACTTAATCAATGAGAAACTCTCACTGGAGCAAATTAGAAATAGAAAACAGAGGTGAATGGTCCAAGAAACGGCCCAAAGGCCAACTATGCAAGTTTAACTGCATAGTTGGAATCTTTAAGACTCTAGAAATCGTAGAAACTCTGAGATGTAGGACAGTGAAATCCGACATATGAATGAACAAAAATATTCCCAGCAAGTCATGTAAGATAGCGACTCTCTGTGGAGGAGCCAAGAGGGATAATGAAAACAAACAAAAATACGGCGGCACTCAACAACTTTTTTTTGTGAACTTTTTATGGTGTTCGTTCATCGTTTCAGTCATATTCTGTTTACTCACTGTAATGCCAAGGGTTAAATGGTGTTTTATCTGAAGATTTTCTTTCCTAATTGCTGACACTTTAAGTGTTATTTTCTCTTAAGGCAACAACACACATACGTCAGTGAATGTTTTGTATTTTTATACTCGTATGTAAGAGTCAGAGTGTCATAATTGTTTAAAAAACAATTTATGAATAAATTTTATATTGTTCTTATAAGAATACGAAAAAAACCCAAAAACGAAGATGCTTAAAACACGCCTGCAGTTTTATCGCCCACATTATAGTTCATATGGCATTACACCGCGCATATTGCTTAAATTTAAATAAAATTCACTCACAGGATGATGATAACAATAAAACAATAAAAACGAAAACAAAAAAAAAAAAGAAAATCAAAACTAACAAACGAATGAAGAACACATACCTTTTGCCATTACGTCGCCTCCGTTTGGTGGCATAAACTGTGCCCAGTTGGCTCATTGCTAAGGCGGAATTCGTTATGGTCGCCGTTTTGAAGGATTCTGTGTGTCAACAGCAGCAACAGCACTAGCACCAGTTTTAAACGTGATCTTAGCCAAAAGCCAACTTTATGCACTTTAAAGAAGGGCTCTTGGGCTATGGCTGTTGAACAAATTTTTTGATTTTGATTTCGTTTTTCTTTTTTTTGCGTTGCTTTTCACAATTTTTATTGAAGGAAGTTTTGATTTTTTTTGTTATTATTTTATGTTTTATTTTATAATTGTTGTTGCTTTTGTTGTTTATTATTATTATTTTTTCCGTTAATTTTTTTTTAAATAAAATTTTATTTTCGATTTTTAACGCGTTTGTGATTAAGTTAGGCGAGCGGACTTTTTTTTAATTAAAATACGATTCTTTTTTTAGGAAACAAAATGATTTTTTTTAAATTGTTATTTTAATTTAATTATTGCACTTATTTTTAGTTATTGAAATAAATTATTTTATTTTTATTTAAAATTTTATTTTATTTTTAATTTTTTTTTAATTTTTAATTTTTTTTTTATTTTTAATTTTTTTTATTCTTTTTTTATAGGATCTGCAAATGTATTACAATTTTTATATAAGATTTCAAGCTTAAACCTTTTCTCTGTAATATAGTTTTAAGGATTTAAATTTAATTATTAATTAATTAATTTAAATTTAATTTAATTAATTATTTAAATTAAATTAATTAATTAATAATTAAATTAATAATTAATAATATTAATAATTAATAATATTTATAATTAATAATTAATAATATTAATAATTAATAATATTAATAATTAATAATATTAATAATTAATAATAATTAAATTAATAATTAAATTAAATTAATTAAATTCAAGTAAATTTATTAAATTAATTAAATTTAATTTTAAAACTTTGTGAATTTTTTTAATTAAAATTTTAATTTTAATTCTTTTCTTTTTTGTTATTTTATTTAATATTGTTATTACAATGAAAATGTTTATTTTTTTTTTATTAACTTTTTTTTTTAATTTTAAACTACTCCAATGAAAATTTATTATTGCTTGGTCTTAATATAATTCAATTTCTTGCATATTTTATTCATTTTTTTTCCTTTTTTAATTTAAATTTAAAATATAGAAAATCGTTTTTCTTTTTTATTTCAAACAATTACAATGAAATTTGTTATTTCTTTTTCATAATTTAATTCAATTCAATTTCTTGTAAATTTTATGAATGAAAATACATTTTTTTTATTATTTTAATTTTAAACATAAATTTTAATTATATTTGTACTCGTATTTAAAAAAATATATGTATTTTCATTCATAAAATTTACAAGAAATTGAATAAAATTAATTAAATGCTTTTAATTAAATGATTTAAAGTTTTTTATTTTAATTAATGAAATTATTAAATGTATTTCTTATTTTAAATTTAATTTTAAGGAATATTTCATTTTAAGTGTTGTTTGTATAGCATCGTTAGTTAATAATTTCAATATTAATGAAATAAATAAATAAATTATAAAAGAAAAGCATATTAAGCTTGAAAATTATTTAAAAATTTAATATGAAATATTATTAACAACAAAAAAACAAATCTTGTCTCCCTTCTATTGGCAAAGACTTTTCATTTTTGTAAAGAATTTAAATTTCTTTAAACATGTCCTAGAAAAACGTTTCTTTCAAAACTGATCGCAAAATTTAAAGCATTTTGCAGATTTTCACTGCAAAAGTCGTATTGGAATCTATTGACCAACTTCTAAGTCATATATTGGAGCAATAAGTAGCCATTTTAACATTTTCGTTTGATTAAAAATTATATTTTGTTTTGTAAAATCAGTTGTCATGACTTTTTAATGGATACTACAGTCACCTGTAACTTTTTCGTTGGGTCAAATATTAAACTTGCGTATGGTTTCTTATATATTTATTGTTTTGATTTTTTCATTCATTTCTAAAACAGGCTTCTACGTTCTTAATCATTTTGTTTACACGTATTAATTTATTAGAGCTCAAAAATGTATTTCTCTCTGATTGCTTCATTATAGAGAAATTAATGAAATTTTGCAACTAATAATGGAACTTCACCTGCACGCTTTTTACTAGTCAATTGGCTCAATAAGGCTCATCAATTGATCAACATCGACTCAAAATCAAGTGCTCGTTACATAAGGGGACTTTAATACTGTTATATTGGTCTGTAAGTCGCAGTAGTCTAGTAGTTAGTGTGTTGGCTTATTAGATTACTAATTACTCTCTCAGCGATCAGATGCTGCTGCAACTCAGATAAATACATACATACATACATAATTGGTCATTACAACTCTTCAGTCAGATCATGTCGTGTGCGATAATTTTATACGTGAGTGGCGGGACCTATAGTTTAAAGTCGTCTCCGAACGACAGATTTTTTGAGAAGCTTTTCATGGCAATTTTTACTCTCAGAGTTTTTGCCAGAAATCTGCTGAGAGGAAGTCGCCGGAGAAATATTTTCATATTTTCGTTATGATGTCTGACCTGGGATTTGAACTCGGGCCTTTCGTCTAATAAGAGAAATACCTAACGAATATTTATTAATGAGAATGTGAAGACCAAGTAACCAAAATTTCAATACTTTAGGGAGCAAAAGATATTCCTGTGCTTGATATCATCTCCAGAATCATTTCTCTGGCTCTTGTATTCTTCTGCTATACATACATCCATACATACATACATAATTGGTCATTACAATCCTTTAGTCAGGATTACGACCTAGCTTCTTCCACCACCTGTGTTGTGTGTGTTATTTTTATACATGCTAGTGGCGGGACCTACAGTTTAACGTCGACTTCGAACGACAGATTTTGGAGAAACTTTTTCATGGCACGCTTCTTTACTCTCAGAGTTTTTGCCAGAAATCTGCTGAGAGAAAGTCGCGGAAGAAATATTTTTTCAGATTTCGTGTTGATGTCTGACCTGGGATACGAACTCGGGTTTTAGGTCTAATAAGCCAACACACTACCTACTAGACTACGGCGAGAAAAAGCCCAGAGTTTTTGCCAGAAATCTGTTGTTCTGCTATACGGTTGTGAAATTAGCTTGTGCCACAGAGGAATGTTTTACGGATGATAAACGCTTACGTACAATACTGCGTAAGTCTAGTAGCGAGATATGCTCAAGTAACTTGGTATTCTACCCTTAAAGAAAACTGAAGACCTTTCTGTGCATCAACGATGCAAAATTGTACTTCAACACAGTTATGTAACGATCAGGGTAATGATACATGTCTTAATCAAGGAAGCCACTATTGTTGGTGTTACTAAGAGGAGTCCAATCTATTAATTAATTATTATTAAGACGTGTTTTTTTTTATCAAATATTTTCTGACGATCGAGGACAGTACAGTGGACCCTCGGTTAACGAACGCCCCGCATAACGAACATTTCGTATAACGAACACTTTTTTTTATGAAAAAAAAGTTTCGCTTAACGAACGAAGTTGCGCATAACGACCAAAAATAAAAAGGAAAACCTTAATTGCATGTAAAATTTCTTTCAGTTTATAGCAACGAAACAGCTGAAGTCCCGAATATATATTTCAAACTTTAAGAAGCTCTACACTAAATAACTTTTCCAGTATTGCTTTGGAGTGACTGAAAAAACCAATCTCATTTTAAAGGAGTTTTGGAAAGATCACTTTCATATTGTTGGCTGTCTCAAAATTATTGAAACGGCATGGAATGGCGTTACTAAGAGAACACTTGAGTCTTCCTGGAAAAAATTTTGGCCCGAACACTTTGCCGAAAGCACATTTGAAGAACTAGACGCAGTATCCACTGATCCAATAACCAACGAAATTATATCTTTAGCTTTAGGGTTTTAGGTGGATAGCAATGACATTGCTGAGCTTATGGCAGAGCACAATGAAGATCTGACACCTGAAGACCTTGTGGAATTGCAATGTGCTTTAGAACAAGAAGTTGAGCAGTCAACTTTATCGGACGACGAGATAACAGAAGAACCGCAATCGTCTAGTGCAATCAGAGAAATGCTGAATTCATGGGAGTCTGTGGCATCATACATTACCCCAATCAGACAGTGGCTATACGTGCAACAGAATTATTTAACCATAATGCTGTGTCTCATTTTTAACAAATTTTGAAGCGACGTCAGAAACAAACGACACTAGACAGTTTTTTGTTAAAAGAAAATTAGGTACGCATGTACCCATTATAAAAAAAAAATTATTTCCTATTTTCCTTTATCTTTAAGATATATGTATTGGTTTATTTTTTTCCGTTTTAAAAGTTTTGAAGTAATTTTTGTAACTTTCATTTAAATAAAAGTTCAAATTGAAACATATTAGTTTGTAGTTTTTTCGATCTAGAACGGATTAATTTATTTTACATATATTTATATGGAAATAGTCGTTTTGCTTAACGAACTTTTTGCATAACGAACGAGGTGCTGGAACGAATTAAGTTCTTTAACCGAGGGTCCACTGTATATGAAAAGAACTACGATTAATTGCTCAGCTATTTTTGAGTTGTTTCAATACAAATTGAAGTCGTTCGGAATCGTATCGAAACAGAAGTTCAAGAATTTTAGGGAATAGCGCCCTACAAAATTCTGTTTTAAATAAATATTCCTTTTTTAGCCTTATTTAGCCAACAAAATCGGTTTTAATTTGATCAACGACCTCGCAACAGAAGCAGTTTATGATTGCGAAGATAGTATACGGTGGGCATTAATTATTTGCAAATCAGTCTGGTAACCACCCACGGTATTATTTTTCCCTCTTTTTTTTTGAATTTTTATTTTAAAAAATTTTAAATTTATGTACATGGGGTTCCAAGCCTACATACATATCTAAATAATTCATAATGATTTAAACGAAGTTCTTTACTCTCTTTAAGTAATTTTTTGTTTGTTTCTTGTTTAATTGTGGATTACATTTAATAACTTATTTAATTTTATTTCAAATATTTGTTCACCTTTTTTATTGAATTTTTATTGATTTTCTTTTTGTATTTTTTAAATCAAATTTTGCACTGCAAACGTCAAACGGAAGTGAATTATTTCTTTCAATTCGAATTTTTAATTTTCTTCTCTTTAATTTTAATTTTTCTTTTTCATTATTTCAAATTCGTAATTCAAACTCAAACTCTCACTAACAGAGTGTGGGTGTGTGCGTTAGGGGGTTCAATTAACGTTTTTGTTGTTGTTTCACATTTTTTTAAACTTTTTTCCATAACTTTTGTTTTAAATTTTATTTCTTCTACAACTTGTTGTTGTTGTTATTATTGTGTTTTAAATAATTTTTTTCGAAGCCGTCGGTACGTTTCATTTTTCGTTTCCGAATTTCAACAAATTTTTTCGGAAGCTTTTTCGGGTTTCAATTTTCCGCGCGGCGACTTTTAATTTCATTTCATTGTGCTGATAAACTTCTTTCTTTTTTTTTTCTTTCTTTCTTTCTTTAATTTACAACAACAATCACATTAGTATTGCATTATTATGTTGTGATAGTTGTTGTTGTTTCTTATAAAAATTTAAAAGAACAACAACAAAAACCAGCGACAAGCGAAACCCAAAAATAAAATGCAAGAAAAAAACTGCACATCAGAGTAGGGAATTCAAAAGAAAAAACGAAACGAAACAACGTAACGAATGAACGAACGAACAAACGAACAGCCACAACACGCGTTAATGATTAATTCAACAGACACGCGATCTCTTTGAGAATCCAACAAGAACTGAAGTTGGGAAAAACCAGTCCTGCCTAATGGCCAGCTAAAGAAAAAGCAAAAAAAAAAAAAACAACAATAAAAAATAACAAAACAAACAAACAAACAAACACACACACACACGCTCTCAAAAACAACTCAAAACAACAACAATAACTTTGAATGCAATCATACAACTGGTTAAATATCACACAAACACAACCACAGCTACAACAACAACAAGTAAAGAATCTGAAAAACATTTTTACTCCTAAGCACAGTTGCTACACAGCAAAAATGAAAAAGTCCTTTTCTAAAGAGAGCGCCTCAAGAATTTCTACTCAAAAAACGTTTTCATATTCTCTCCGCTATTCCAATGAAACAACCCAACCCCTGTTTTTATTTCAATAACTCATATCCCAATAAGAAAAAAAGAGAGTTCTTTACTTTACTTCTACCAAAGCTCATTATATCATCTCTTTTACTCCTGCTGTAAGCAATGTTTCAATTCTATAGCGTTCCCATTCCCATATCACTCATTGGAATAAAATTTCACTCATTCTATTAAAAAAAACTCTTTGTTTTGGTTTTTCATCCATGCATTGCTGGTTGCTCTCTTTCATTGTAGTTGTGAGAATGAAAGAGGCGTGATCGTAATAAAAATAATAACTACAACACATGCACATGTATTGGATGGAATTTATTGTTCTTCATTAAAATTAAACCCCCACTAAACAGTGTAACAGTGTTTACAATAGATTCTCTAATGCAGAGTATACAGCGTTGTTTGTTCATGGAAAAAACAGCGTTTAAGGTAATATGAATCTGATTTTTTTTTAATAAATTTAAGGATTTTTTGGGAGAATGTTGTAAAAAAAATTTTAAATATGAAATAATGGAATTAAATTATTGAAGTTTTAAAGAACATGTAAGCAACAAATACAAAAATGTTTCCCATTAATGTAGGCTCTTTCATTAGACGCTTTCTATCTTTAAATATCATCAAAATTTGTAATCTCTGGGTTTAGCACATCCGACATCTCAAATTTTCCAATAATCTGGCATATAAATTAGAGTCAATTTCACCGAAGACACTATATTACATTGGCTATAAGAACCACTATGGTTTGCAGCCTATTCCATGCACCTTAAGAGAATCGTACAAAAAATGTTGAGCGATGTCAAATCGCAAGATATCGGTGGTTAGTTCACATCACCTCCACGTAAGATGACCTTGCCTTCATATCGCTTATACAGGATATTAAAATCACATGTCGTTGGTGTCCAGATTATCCAATTTTGGTCTAAAAAAAGTTGATAATCATCGATTTATAGTGTTCCCCGTTAATAGTAATACATACATAATTGGCCATTACAACCCTTCAGATTACGGCCTAGCTTTTCACACCACTCATGTTGTGTGCCTTAATTTTATACTTGAGTGGCGGGACCTACAGTTTAACGTCAACTCCGAATGTCAGATTTTGAGAAATTTTTTCATGGCAGGTTTATTTATTCTCAGAGTTTTTTGCCAGAAATCTGCTGAGAGGAAGTCGCCGAATAAAATATTTTTTTCATATTTCGTTTTGACGTCCGGCCTGGGGCTCGAACCCGGGCTTTACGTCTAATAAGCGAACACACTACTTAGACTACTAGACTAGGGCTACTAACGACTAAATATGAGTAGATAGCCCATGATCCACACCAAGCAAAGACAATTTCTTGGATCTTATATCGATTAGTATTGTCCCAGATTCAATAGTTTTGTTTATTCACGTACCCATTCATCCAGAAAATGCGCTAGAGCCCATTCAGCGAATACTCGATATTGTCTATCGTTATTTACTTACAGTAGGTGTGAAGGCACAAGTCGTAATCAAAAATTCACCAAGTTATAGTCTGCTAATGGACGAGCCACGCTCAATCGACTGCCTTGAAGTCTCCTACACGCTGCCACGGACCTCTGTACTTGAATTTATCCATTATATTGGGGATAGACTCGTTGGTAGGACGATTATAGCGATCGTAAAACGGGCAAAAGTCAGCATGCTAAATAAACTCTTTTCTTCATAGTTTATTCTGGAATTTTAACCATCGGCTCTTGTCTTATAAGCAAACGAATTACCTACCAGGCTGCGGCTGCTTCAAGCGCTTCATTTTAAGCGCTTTTTAGTTTTGCAGCTACTTGATGGCATGTTTAAAAGTACGATGACAACACTGTTATTTTATTTTCCAGAAGCAATTATTCATTTCCCCTATTTCCTGTGTTTTTTTTTTCTTTCGTTCGTTCTTTCTCTTGCTCTCACTAAAAGCCAGGCACACACACACACATTTACCAGAGAATGAATTGTTTTCTGTATTTCATAACAGAAACAGTGGTTAATAACGTCGATGATGATGATGTTGTTGTTGTTGCGGTATTTATTTTACAACTCCCATATAAAAAGCAACAAAAATAAGAGAAAAACTGCCACAATTTTTTGTGTATATTTGTCATTTCCATTCGCATTTTTATTGCCCGTTTTTAGTATGTAGTAGTTTAAGTACAAATATAATTTTTCTATTTTATTATGTATTTTGTTTTATTTATTAATTAATTATGGTTTTAAGTTCATTACAAAAAAAAGAAAACAAAACTAATAACAGCAACAGCTTTTTTATTCTTATTTTTCTTCTATGAAGTGTTGCTGATGTTGTTGTTGCTGTTGTTATTTGCAGTTTAAAAATTTTTATTTGTTTTTATCAGGGATTTGCATCTCTCGCGCAATAAATCACGCTTCAGTAGTTAAAGTTGCTGTCGTTGTTGTTATTATTGTTGTTGCTTTTGTTCGACGCTAAAATTTTCTTGTTATTCGTTTTTCTATTTTTATTTTTTCTATTAAGTGAGACTCGTTTGTTGTTTTTATTATGATTCCCAAACCAAAGAAATAAAAATAAAAACACGAGTCCATACACAGTAAAAATGTCTGTGTCGTGTTTAATGCTGTTTTCAACTCGTATTATTACTGTGTGTACATACAAGTTGTTATTGTTCTTTTATTATCTCTGTCTATCTCTGTCTCGCTCTATCTCTCTGTCACTATTATTGTTGTTTCAGTACAAATTCTATGGTTCATGATTATTGTTGCACTTGCAATTATTCATCATCATCACCATCATCACCATCACCTACTCTTCTATTGTATGTTGTGCTCTTCACATGTATGCTCTTTTATTTGCGGTTTTTTTTATTGTTCCCATTTTATTTTTTGTTGCTCCTGTGATCATTGTTTTGTTCTTTTTTTTTCTGTGTTTTTTTAGGTGTCTGCGCCATTGATTTACTTTGTTCTTGCTTTTACAACAATTGTTTGGTTATTGTTGCTGTTGCTGTTATTGTTGCTACTGTTAATGTTGTCTGCCATAATTAAAAGGTTTGTTTATGTTTTTAATTGTTCTCTCAACTATAGCAAGAGAGATTAAAATCAATGCTCATCACCCTGTCTTGTTTATGAATCAGAAAGAATTATTTGTTGTTGTTGCGGTAACACCACATGCAGAAAATAACAATTTTTTGCAATTTTTTAATGAGCATTGAGAAATTTGGATTAATTTTTGGTTAACACTGACTGCAGAAGTGATGATTTTTTCCTATCATTACGAGAAAGTCATCGTCGTTATTACCCATTTACTGTCCTAGGAATCAGTAGCGTTATAAGGAAATTTAACAGGACTGGCTACAGACCTATGGTCAAACCTGTACATCATTGCAATGTACTCGCAATGTACTCTCAATACAGCTTTTGTTACAGATGTTAATTCCACAGTGTTTTCAGATATTGGGCCTATTTTACGGCTTGTTATAATCCGCAGCACAATTTTGTACCTCCGTCCATATAACAACAAGTAGTCGCTGTAGTCTAGTAGGTAGTGTGTTCGCTTATTAAACGAAAAACCCGGGTTCGAGCCCCAGGCCAAACATCAAAACGAAATATGAAAAAAAAATTTCTTCGGCGACTTCCCCTTAGCCGATTTCTGCGAGTAAATAAACCTGCCACGAAAAAGTTTCTCAAAAATCTGTCGTTCGGAGTCGACGTCAAACTGTAGGTCCCGCCACTCAAGTATAAAATTAAAGCACACAACATGAGTGGTGTGAGAAGGTAGGTGGTAATCCTGACTGAAGGGCCAATTATGTATGTATGTATGTATATAAGTATGTATGTCCATACAACAATCCATTAACGTATATCCACAGACCATTCAAGACGTTGAAGATATGTTGATTGGGTGCAAACACAACAGGTTTTCAAGGCTGATTTTCAACTCTCACTCAATTGTTATTGAAACAAGCAAAGTTATCAGAGGTGGGACACTGAAAACACTGAAATGGCCGTGGATAAGCCATTGCATCTGAAAAATATGCGTACTTTTTCGAAAATGAGCCTAGAAGAACACTTCCCGTCAATTCAGAGCGCAAACATCGTGAGATAACTGGCTGCAATTTAAAATTGAATGAACTAAACAAGTATGTTGATCGTGTTGTTTGTTATCTCTGTTGATCTTTTTGTTTAACCGTAGATTGAGCCTTAAAAAACGTCATAATTCTAGCTTATGTATCACTTTTGATACATACTTGTATTTCATAGAATGTTGTAAATTATTGATAGATTTTTTTTATAAAATTTAAATACTAATTATATCACGCCAACATTTTTGATATGCTATACATTGCAGCAAAAATATGCAAGTCTTACTTATGCAAGTCTTACTTTCTTAATTGGCTATTAACATCCCGATTAACGGATTTCGGGCTGCCTTAACACATCCTTCAGACGCCTTTGCTTCTTGCGCCCCTACGCCAGTTGGTCACACCAATCGATGACAGGGCTTCCTCGATCTGGCCCTTCCAACGCAAACAAGCTCTTTCTCTTCGCAGACTCCCGCAGACGCCTGCATTAAATACCGGTCTCGCCAGAGCAAAAAAATACAAGTCATTGACCAAGAAAAATGTAAGTCATCGACCAAGAAATGCAAGTCATCGACCAAGAAATGCAAGTCATCGACCAAGAAAAATGCAAGTCATCGACTAAGAAATGCAAATCATCGACCAAGAAATATGCAAGTCATCGACCAATAAACGCAAATCATCAGGCAAGAAATGCAAGCCATTGACCAAGAAATGCAAGTCATCGTCCAAGAAAAATACAAGTCATCGACCAAAAAAAATGCAAGTCATCGACCAAGAAATGCAAGTCATCGACCAACAAAAATGCAAATCATCGACCAAGAAAAATGCAAGTCATCGACCAACAAAAATGCAAATCATCGACCAAGAAATGCAAGTCATTGAGCAAGAAATGCAAGTCATCGTCCAACAAAAATGCAAGTCATCGACCAAGAAAATGCAAGTTATTGACCAAGAAATGCAAGTCATCGACCAGGAAATGCAAGTCATTGACCAAGAAATGCAAGTCATCGACCAAGAAAAATCCAAGTCATCGACCAAGAAATGCAAGTCATCGTCCAAGAAAAATGCAAGTAATCGACCAAAAAAATGCACGTAATCGACCAAGAAATGCACGTCATCGACCAAGAAATGCAAGTCATCGACCAAGAAATGCAAGTCATCGACCACGAAATGCAAATCATCGACCAAGAAACATGCAAGTCATCGACCAAGAAATGCAAGTCATCGACCAATAAATGCAAGTCATCGTCCAAGAAAAATGCAAGTCATCGACCTAAAAAATACAAATCATCAACAAGAAAAAAATGCATGTCATCGACCAAAAAAATACAACTTGTGAAAAATACGACATTTTGTTGTATATATACATATAAATGCATATGAACTCAATGGGAACTATTAAAATTTTTAAGTCCATTTAACTAAAATTTAATTTTTATCCGTATTTACATAGAGCACTTTATCATATATCCGGTTTTACGTAACGCACGACAATAAAGAAACCTGTTTTTGAATCCTGGAGACTATGGCTATCCAGCCCACTGGGTGCGTTTCACCACTAGGTCCATTTTTTATCCGATTTTGCCTTTGTTGCTTATTTGAAGACATCAATTAACTTCGACGGCTATATCTCAGGTCCCAAGTAAAGCTCATTCGTAAGGAAACCTGTTTTGGAAGTCTTAAGACAATGGCTATCCAGCCCACTAGGTCCATTTGCCCCACTAGGTCCACTTTTTATTCGATTTTTCCTTTATTTAAGGCATTTAAAGGCATTAATTAGCTTCGACGACTATATCTCCAGTCCCAAGTAACACACGACCATAAAGAAACCTGTTTTGAAGTCATTGAGACTATGCCTATCCAGCTCACTTGATCCAATTCCCACACTAGGCCCATTTCTTATTAAATTTTGCCTTTATTGCTTTTTTAAAGACATCAATTAACTTCGTCGCCTATATTTCCGGTCCAAAATAAAGCTCGTTCGTAAGGAAACCTGTTTTGGAAGCCTTAAGACTATGGCTACAAAATTATTGGGATTATTGAAAGTTGAAAGACTTTCAGCTCAGTTTGGTGCGGATTTTGGTCCAGAGGCATAATTGAGCCAATGAACAAGGAGTGGCCGTTACAGTCACTAGTTCTAGTTACTTCGGCGGCAAGTATTCTTTTCCGATTATGTTGAGTCTTCGCAAAACTCATTTATCGAGCAGTTGCCCAGCATTGCACTTGACTTTCGAGTTTCAATGGTTGCTGTTGCAGTCAATTTGGGGAGCTAAAGCCGTTACTTTATGTGAACGTTCGGCTAATACTACCTTTAGATAGCAAGTATGTGTCCTGGATACCAAGTAATTTACGTCATCACAGAATATGCATATTGGACTTTAAGTGAATCGTATTATGAACATGTATCCTTAATGCCGTTCTTTTTAAGGAAAAATGTTTCAAAAACACTTAAAGGAAAGGAATGTATTTTGAGACTATTAAACCAAAAATTGCCTGAGATAAACCCTTAAATTGAGCAATTTATCGATAGAAGTTTAAAAAAGTCGATGGACCATCCTGTTATATGATTTTCAAACATGAAAATTCTGTTCGTTTGTTAGTTCACATACGCACACACACACACACACTCGTAATAATTGTGTAATAATCAACATGTTTCCCTTATTTTTACCACAATTTACACACAATATATGATTAAAATAATAATGAAAACAACAACAGCAGCAGCAGAAACAACAGGAGAAATTATTAATTTTTTAAAAAAATACAATAATAACAGCAATAACAACAACAACAATCATGTACACTTACATACATTTAGCACCTGTTGTTGTTTTTGAAAATTAAAATTTTTACATTTTGACTCTCATTATAGACAGAGGGAGAGAGAGAGAGAGAGAAAGAAACAAAGTAAGTAAGATGCAGCAAAGGTACAAAGAGAATTAAATTGTTTGAGAAAATCCAATTACGATGGATTCTTGCTTATCTTCCTATTGAAATCACACATACACGCATGCAGCCACTCAAATACGTTTTAATAAGCCTCCATATGCATAGGAAGAGAGACGAACGAGCGTGTACAGCAGACAAAAGTGTCTAGTAAAAGAAAAATGTTTGCAAATACATGCCACGGGAAAGGAGAATACTTGCACTTTTTTGTTGCTGTTGTTGTTGTTGTTCAATATAATATATTGTAACGCATAATGAATGTAGAACGTAACGTAACGTAAAAGTAGATTCATTAACATAATTTGTGTATAAATAATGCTTACACACATATACACACATATACACACTATAGTACAACGAAGTTAGTGGCAGACTATACTAATAGTACTACACAGAAACACACACATACACACTATAGTACAACGAAGTTAGTGGCAGTGTAATACTTGTTCAAGGGTGTTACCACACAAGCAGCTTAAAACAATTACTTGGTTTTGTTTCCTACTATGTATTGCCTGTTGTTCAGTGTTCTTAAATAGGACCATAGAGAGAGGGAGAGAGAGAGAGAGAGGGACGTAAGGAATTATTGTAATTTCCATATGGTTTTTAATTCTTCTTCTTCTTCTTCTTTGAAAGATGCCACCACAACCACCTCAAAGATTATTGCATTAAATGGCAACAAATTAAACGCAGACTTAAATTACAAAAGAAAGATGACAAGTTGTGTGTGTGTATGTGTATGTGTGTTTTTAGTTCGGTCAGGCGGCTGTCATTTTTTTCAGGGGCTTATTTCTTCTTCTTTTTATTTTTTTTTTCATAAAATTGAAGTCATTGTGAAGAGAAAATGTGTTGACAGGTACTGAGTTTAATAAGTAGACAACACAGCTATTTTCTCTTATTGTCTAGACTATCATCATAGACGAAACGCACTGATGGGTGGCCGCATTATAATTTCACATGAGGCAATAAACTACCTTGGCGTACTGATTAATGCGTGACTGAGCTTTACAGTCGATCGATTATGACAACCATACATAGATACTCTGTAATAGCTGAAAAGTGATCGAGTTTGTATCACCACTTTTGTGATGCACTTTCAATTATTTTTACACGTTCTTTGAGTGTTAAATGATTTTTATTTGTGAAATTGGACCCCCTTTCACAGAATAAATGACACTTCAGATGACAGCTTTGCAAGACCGGATGATTTGATACCACCAAGTGGTTAACCCGCAAATGGAGTCGGTGTTTACCGATTGTAGTTAATCACTTTACCTGTTCCACTTGTGTGTGGTTTTGAAATGAAAAATTATTCCTTTCGTGGTCTTTACATAAAAAGGGTGGATTTCCGCATCATGTGATTACCGCTTAAATATGACTGAACAACAACAAAAACAACAACTCCAACTACAACAATAAAATCAAAAACAACCACTACCATTACGTACGTCTCATATAATAATGGAGTTTCAATATAAAACAGCCTTCAAACAAATGAAACCAAATTTTCTAAATCGGGGTGGTTGGCTTAGTTAAGAGGGTAGTTTTATGTGGCACACCAAAATGGTTGGCAACATAAAGAAAAGAAAAAAAGTTACAATCAGGGCGGGAAAATTTTCAACAGTTTTAGAGTAGAAAGCCACACAGTATTTCAAAACATGAGGAAAATGTTGAAGAAAGCAAAAGAAACGTCTTAAAAAAAATTAAAATCTCTGAATTCAATTAAAATTTCTTACAAATTTAACTTCACCTGCATAAGTGTGAACAAAAACAAGTGCACACTTGTACTGCCTATGCCCACGTCTTTTCTAGAAGACTCCAAACACGTTATAGGAGATACTGAAGCAACTGCTTCCTCTTCAACTTCTTGGCAAAAATTGGAAACTGATCTCCATAAGCAAAGGAAAGGAAAAAAGCAAACAACACTGAATACAAAAAATGCGATGAATCGATAACAAGAGAAAACATTGAAAATAATCGATGAACAGCCACGTGTGTGGGCGTATCGACAAGAGTTGAAAACACAGCACAGAGCAATTGAGCAACAGGAATAAAAGGATACACTTTCGCTAACCGCAAACGCGAAATTTAAAACGTTTTGATATCAACCAACGAAAGCCATAGAATTGATGGAATACCAGAGAAACCGCATTCATTTGCACACTTGTTCCGGGGATACAGAAATAACAAGTGATCTCCCCTAAAAATGCGTTGGTGGACATTGCAACAGAGCAACACAGCAAACAGCAACAGCAACAACAACAATATTTCAATGATTATGATCAGTCAGCACAGACACAACGTGTGAATATGGCATACAGTGTGTGTGTGCCTCTGCCTGCCAGTAAGTAAGGTAAGTAAGCCTGAGTGTATGTGTGTGTGGTTTTAACAACTTGTTGAATCGATTAAATTAAGCATGATTACCGCAAATAAAAATATCAAAGTCATGTTTGTTGTTGCTTTCGCAATATCAGATTACAAGCAAGCCAAGCAGTTCACACTCAAAAAGGATCGAATTTCCTTAAGGATGACGACAACAATGAATGTCATTGTATGACTTGCAAACAATTTACACCCTCAACAAGCAAACATAAAAGATAAACCCGAAACGAAAACTGTGAAACCAAAAACATTGTGACCACCAGTCGTCAGTCATATGTACAGTTCATGAGGCCATCAAGATCAATTGAAGCGTGATACACTTGTCAAGTGTCAGAAAACAACAACAAAAACAAAAGCAAGTGTAAAGAAGAAAGAATTTTACGAAAGTGATCTCATCTGAGCTGATCGTGTGCCAAGTGACATGTACAAGAACAAACAACAACAACAACAGCAAACAGAAAAAAACAAAGAATAACTCTTTGATTTATGTTAAGCAACGTGTGGTGCTTTCAAACCCACATATGTATTGACGTCAATAACTGGTCCCATCAACAGAGGCATAGCAAACAATATCAGAAACGTAAACAAACGTTTTGTGTGCCAACCATTATTATCAGCCGACTTCATAAACAACAACAAGAACAACAAAACGTAGTTTTTTTTGCAAAAATCATTGTTGTCATGCTGGAACGCTGTGATGAGGACTGTGACCGACTGAGTGGCTTTAACAATTCAATTCAATCGCTTAAACAGCGGATCAATGTCAACAGGTTGATACAAAAGGAAGGAAACAACAATAAATAAATAAACGGATTAGGTAGTATTTGGTAGGCATTGTACTTGGCACAATGGGTCGTTATATTCCATAAATATCGGTTTTTTGAATAAAAAAATATTTTGCGTTTACCATGTTATTATTGGGCCTTCTTTGGTGCCTCTTTTTTGCACCGATTCTCCCCGATAACCCATTGCTGTTTAATTGCTGTTTGATTTGTGATGTGTTGTGATAAATCCACGTATTGTCTACGGTTTTTCATCGTAATTTGAGGTTCAACAACCGCCAAATATCCCAAAGAAATTGTCACCACACGTCAGACATCTATGCGTTGTACAAACTTTTGCGCCTTCGAACCTCGAGCGGTCAATATCGCAATGTAGAAGTTTTCCGAAAACATAGACGAGCACATTTCGCGGACAATGTTCTGTATTCCACATTCAGACAATTTCGTCCGGGACAGCAAGAATGGGATTCTTTGCCATCTACCACATGACGCATTAAGTGACAAAACATCTCTTCCTCCTCCTATGAATCTTAACTTCTGCAGAAATCGTGCGAGAAGAATCCTAGACGACGTACAGTGGTGGCCACGAATTTAAGACACGACATATGACTGAGTTACTTGTGTTAATTTTTACATTTTATCGAAAAAATTGTGGGTCCATGATATTTTTTTTAAGATTTTCGTAATGTTATGAAGAAATATTAATAATATTTTCTTACCTATATTCGGTTAAGAATTTTTATTTACATATTATATACATTAACACAAATTTTATCCTGGCCACGAATTTAAGACATAGGCATAATATAACACAACACTATTCTCTAAATTAAGCTCAGCTTCATAAAAAAAATCCTAGTATTTAGTGGGAAATCCTTTATTTTTCATCACAGCTGCACATCTCTTGGGTAAACTTTCGACTAATGCCACATAACGTTGCTTTGGAGTTGCATACCAAGCCCTTCGGATTTCTTCCCACAAATAGCCTGAATTTTTTGGTTTAACTGTTCGTACATGTTCCTCAACATCATTCCACAAGTTCTCAATTTGATTGAGGTCCGGGGATTGAGCTGGCCACTTAAGAACAATGATATCGTTTTCCTCAAAGCAACTCTTCACTAGACGTGAAATGTGCTTAGGGTCATTATCATGCATAAATTTCCATATTAGAGGCATGTTGTCTTCTCATGAATGGTATCATTGTGTCTGTTATAATATTTTTGTAAACATGCTGATCCATTTTAGAATTTATCTAGTAAATGGGACCTACACCATGCCAGGAAAATGCTGCCCACACCGGCACATTTCCACCACCATGTCTGACCGTTTTTAGGGTGTACTTTGGATGATGCTCCTGGTTTGGAGGGCGCCATACGTACTGCTTTCCATCAGAGCCGAAGCGGCAAACCTTCGACTCGTCGCTCCAAAGTATATTTTTCCAAAATTGTATGGGTTTCTTGAGATTTCTCAATTATCACAAAATTATCACACATAAGTCTGTCATATGTCGTGTCTTAAATTCGCGGCCACCACTATACAGTGGTATACAGGCATATACATACATGCCTTCCTATTAAGCAATGTCCCATGAGGGCAAATAAGGCGGGAGAGAAGAATATGTAAGCTCTTTTGTCCTCTCTAGGCTTTTGAAAGTAAATGAGAACAAAACGAAGCAAATGTTGTCGACAAATGGCCTCTCTAGGCCAGCTGAACTTAGCGGTCAAAAGATCCTCGTTGTCGACAATTAGGGATCCCAGATTACGGCCGACATTGTCAAGAAATTTATTTACTTTGGCTCTGCCAGTACAAGTGTGGAAATCAAGGGAAGAATTACTGTTGTCAACCGGTGCTGTAGTGGACTGAATACGGAAGTTAGTACCAGAGACTCAAGTAATGCTTTACAGTTCGCTCATCATCTCCGTGCTTCGCTGTGGCTTGGAATTATGGACGCTGTCATGCAGAAGTCGCCGTAGTCTAGTAGGTAGTGTGTTGGCTTAGTAGACGTAAAGCCCGGCTTCGTATCCCAGACCAGACATCAAAACGAAATATGAAAGAAAAAATATTTCTTCGGCGACTTCCTCTCAGCAGATTATTGGCAAAAACTCTGAGAGTAAATAAATCTGTCATGGAAAAGTTTCTTAAAAAATCCGTCGTTCGGAGTCGACGTTAAACTGTAGGTCCCGACACTCATGTATAAATTAACGCACACACAACATGAGTGGTGTGAGAAGCTAGACCGTAATCCTGACTGAAGGATTGTAATGACCAATTATGTATGTATGTTATGCAGCGATGCAGTAACCTTCGAGCAAAAAATTCTTCACAGGATCTACAGACCAGTGCGACTTGGAGATGATTTCCTCATCCATAGTTCAATGAGTCGTATGAGCTCCTCAACGACATGGACAGTGTTCAGAACATTAACATCCGCTAGCGTGATCATACTGTTTACATGGAAGAGTAAGATGAGATGATTATTTGATGTGCGAATCAGCTGACGTTGAAAGAAGGTCCCATCCTCGTTTGGTGTGATCCACTGGCCTAGAAGCGTAAGAGGAGAGGCAAAAGAGAAGCATTGTTTAGGCCTTCTATAGATGAAAGGCAAATATTTGTAATCTTTTGTAGCATGATTAGGTACCTAAATAGGCCTCCTGAATAAAAGTACACCAAATTTTTAATTTCTTTTTTCAAACCGCAACAATAATTATCGAATAAAATTTAATAATTAAACGTAGTTTTTTTATTTCTTTCTGTAACCATACTAACCACCCCTGCCCTTATGCGGTATGTAGTATGAAAAAGTCTAACAACCTGTCATAATTGGAATTATTTTTTATCTCTCTCTGCTGGCGTCTTTACACAAAGGCGGCCACACAAAGCCGCTTAAGACAGGCAGGCCGACAAGAAGCAGAAGAGCAAACACATCATTTGACATACAAGTGTCAATCTTCGTCAAGTTATGAAAGAGAGATTACTTGTGACAGCAGCTAGCCGGACGGACACAGGGACAGACGGCCAGCATCTCATTCATTACATTCCATAACCAATTTGTACAAAAACAAAACGAATTGAAATTAAAAATTGGAATTGAAATTGAAATGAAAACCAACAAATTAAGGTTAATTTTGCTTAAAAAGACAAACAAACGAACGAACGAAGAAAGAAAAAAAATAGAAAACTAAGCGGCAGAAACGATTGATGTTTTCTTTGAATTAAAATTTTTTTTTTTAAATAAAGAAAAATTAATAACCACTTGCATACATACATACATACATATGTATGTATGTACATCCACGTAAGAATAATTATTTTTCATTTTTTAAATTATTTTTTGTTGGTTTTTTTTTTTTGTTTGTTTTCTCTTCCTGATATCGAATGTCTGTTGTCGTAAATCATATCGATTGGAAGGAATATTATATGTATTGTGGCCTAGGCTAAGAAACACAAGATTTATTTCCTTTAACCTCTCAAAAGAAATAGGAAAACCTAGTCAAAATATTAATAAAAGATTTCTAATCTATTTTTTTTTCCATTCCAGCTCTCTCTCCAAAAAAAAAAAAAAAAAATAAAATAAAATACGAAATAAAAATCGTTAGTAAATGAGAAGAAGAAGAAGAAGAAGTAAAAAAAAACTGCTGTTTAAAGTTTAATGGGAGTTCAATTTCATTGTGCTGGTTTTATTTGTTTTTTCCACTTTTAAATCAAACAAAAATCAATCAGTTAAAGTGTTTGAAATCCTTTAAAAATATTAAAAAAAAAAAAAACAACAACAAATAAAAAATACAAAAAAAAAAAACGGCATCAGAAATTGTAGCCTTAAGGTCAATTGTTTTACGCTCGTCTTGCTTTCAGATGTTCTCATAAAGATCGCGGAATGAAGATCTCAAAATTTTCAAATACTCCATAGCCTCCACACACAACAACAACTTTTTGCAACAACACCAAGCGTCTTATTCGCTCAAGCTAATAGAGCAAATAGAAAGCAAAGTTTACGATTAAAGTGAATACAATTGTTCGACTTTACACTTATGCTATGCTAGCTAGGCTGTTAACCCTTTAACGTTGTTCAAGGTTTTTGCTAATCTAACTTCATCCAGGTACGATCAATTGTACCGCTTTTATCAGTTATTTTATGCTGGTTGCCCTGATGATTGTCCCTGCTGACAAGAATAATTTTGCGCTTAGTACCTGATGATCCGCCTAGTGTTACCCTCTGAAATGCATTTACACCGTTTCGGTTCCAAATATCTCTTATATTGGTTAGTTTTTCTCTTTAAGGAACCTATACATTGAGCTTAAAGTTCCGTCAGGAGGTCAGTTCCTATTCTCAAGCTATTCCTAGATAGTCTGATACATGACTCAAATCACTTCCCAGCGAAAGTCTCAGGATTGTCTCAGTCCAGTCTGAATTGAAAACAATCATCCCCTCTCTCTATCTTCCCTTTCGCTGAGCAGACTCAGCTCCAATCCATGGAAAGATTTTAAGACTATCAACAGGGTGGAAGCTTCTAATCGGGACGCGTATTGTCCTGAATTTACTTACGACCTGGAATCCAGCAAAGTGTGACCTTATTTCTATTGCCCATTTGATTCTGCTTGCGAAAACAGTTAACCTCATAGGAGCTAAAAGCTCGGTTGTCCCATAATAATTGGCCATTACAACCCTTCAGTCAGGATTACGGTCTAGCTTCTCACACCACCACATATTGTGTGCGTTAATTTTAGACGTGAGTAGCGGGACCTACAGTTTAAAGTCGACTTCGAACGACAGTGTTTTTGCCAGAAATCTGCTGGGAGGAAGTCGCCGAAGAAATATTTTTTTTTTTCATATTTCGTTTTGATGCCTGACCTGGGGTTTGAACTCAGGCCTTACGTCTAATAAGCCAACACACTACCTACTAGACTACGGCGACTTCAACAAGCTCGGTTGTCCCATCCTCTGTAATTAGAAAGTATAATTATGTCCCATCCTCTATACCTTCTGTCCATGTTGAATTGAGAACAATTGACGTAGGCATAAAGTGACCCCCCCCCTTCAGGTCAAGGATTTAAATCCAACAGAGCCTCTAGTGCTACTGTAATACAGATACTCACTGCCCAGGTTTTGCGTGGCGTCGGCGTCGGCGACATTAGCGCAGCATAATTTAGACTAAGATTCTCAGTTATACGACACCAACTGGCCAACCCTACCATATTTAGCTTTTCGCCTAGAAGTATATGGGTTAACACGAGTTTATCAGATCAGATCAATTCCTGTTCAAAAAATTTACACGAATTCAGAGAGCGGAGAACTCTCTATGTAATCATTAGCCTTTGATGTGTTTCTTTCTCTTGAAGGAACATTGCAACCAGTCGATGATTATGATTTATCGGGTATTATGTGCTGCAACATAATTAGTCCACCACAGAAAATCAGCGTATAAAACATGGGGAGGCATTACATCCGCTCAATGTGAATGGTGAGCGCTACAGGGCCATGGAGAGAATTGTATTCGTAGAATACTTGGTTCTAACAGGATAGAGCAACAGTGCATACTAGACGATCTATAACCGAAATTAAGGTTCTAAACTTTATTGTGATGTTTTTTGAGATCACGAGTCTATATCAACCATGTAAAGACTTTTGAAGGGAATAACACGTCAGGTTTTGCGGCAACATATCGCTGGAACTTTTGGCATATTGATGGAAAATAGAGGGGTTATTGAAGCTAAAATTGTTTTTTTTTTCTTCTCTGGATTTAAAGACAGAGTTTTTGTTTATTTTTTTATTTTTCAACAGGAGGCCTATTTATTAATTACAATATTTTTTTTTTTTGAAGAAAACTGTGAAACTTTTAAGGACTGTAACACGTTAGGAATTAATCTCTTAACCACAGAGCTTAATTGAACTGATTAGGCCGTCTCAATATAGTGTAGGGTGTCCTTTAAAAATCTAAAAACTTAAGCAAACAATTTTTCAAATAATTTCTGTTGCTTTCTGTAGCAAATAAAGAAAGATTTTGTTTTTGTTTGTCTAAAAATCTAAATTGTAAGTTTACATTTCTACTTTGAGTTGTGCTTGTACTTTAAAGCTGGGCTTGCATTTGAAGATTCATTCTCTTTTTTTTTGCCAACCAGCCAGCCAACCAACCAGCCAACCAGCCTAGACGTTGTGTCTGTCTATCGTTAGGAATTAATCTCTCTTAACCACAAAGCTTTAGTAACAAGGAAGGAAACCTTTAACTAAGAAGAATAAGAAGAAGAAATATGTTGTAAAAAGTGTATTTAAGATAAAATAGCCGCCTATTTATTGATATACTCTTAAGCAACAGCAACAATAGCAACTACAGCAACCACAATAATAATAATAAACTTGGCTTAAAGTAAAGTGGATTTGAAATTCTTTTAACAGAGATACGCATTTCGATTTTCTTTTTTTTTTTGCTTTGGCGTTTAAAATTTTTTTTTCTTCTATTTTTTCTATTTTATTGAAGAAATTTGAGACTGTTTTTAGCGTCTTTTTTTTTTTGTTATTGGATTTTTGTAGAACGTGCGCTTTATTTTCGATTTTGATATTTTCATTCCTTTTTAGTTGTTGTTTTTGTTTTTTTTAATACTTTTTTGTTTAAAGTTTTTCAAATTTATTTGCTTTAAAGAAAAAGAGGAGATTGATCTGCACTAAACTGGAAATTATTTGCAGTTACATAAGATACCAAGACCGGGATACTGTTAACCAAACATTAGCAATAGAACTGTATTACCCAGCAAACATTTTTTGGTAGATTTATAAATTTAATATCAAATATTTCTTCTGATAATTTATCATGCCTGGTTTTAGTTGTATTAATCAAGATTTCTAACAAAGCGGCGGTAATTGGTGTATGTATTATTGTAGGTTCTAGTTTGACAGGGTTGCCATCTAACGTTGGCTAATAGTTGATATAATTCCTTCTGGAGTGTCTGAAGGTTTGTTGCTGTAATCTACATATTTATATAAGGAAGTTCGTATCCAGATGTTTGCTTTTGTGATTTACATACACTGCATAGGTGCCAGGTACGTGTTCTGATGATTTGAACTCATAACTGCAGAATTATCATATTAGAGTTGAGATTGTGAACAAGTGTTCTTTAAGTATGTCAGAGTCATGCCAAAACGCCAGTTCATAGCCTCAGTTTTCATTCGTGCAGGGTTGAGGCCTAAAGCCTGGACATATCATTGGCGTGGAAGCTCCTCTCCTAGCAAGCTCGTCATCTTGCTTATTACTGCGAATTCCCGCACGACCTAGATTCACGCAGTGCGTGACTTATTTCACCTGGCAATCTGATTCAGTTCGTCCTGACTGTCCCATACTATTATACTATTATACTATTTTCGATTGGACACTCTAGAAGGCGAGTACTCGAAAGGCAGTTAAATTCTTCATTTCCGTTCTTTGTATAGGGTTATCCATTTCGTGGTTTCAAAAGTAAACGTAAATAAAACATATATAAAATATTTTTTTCATGATATTTCTTTTTTATTGTCAAGTTTGAACGTTGACAATATGTGTGAAACACTACATCATTTAAATGACCTCCACGCGAAGTGTTCCAAGCATTGATTCTTTTGAGGTAATTTTCGACCACTTTTTAACACATATCGGGCGGTATCTCAGCCAGTAAGGTCCAATCGCACCTTCGGACCAAAGAGCGCACCAAACAGTGACTCTTTCTGAATGTAATGGCCTCTCTTCAATTACTTGAGGATTCTCAGAACCCCAAATACGACAATTTTATTTATTAACATACCCACCGAGTGTGAAATGTGCTTCATGGCTGAAGAAAATTTTGTTCGAAAAATTGCCGTCCACCGCCAATCACCATTTTTGTAGTAGGTTTTGATAATTTTTATGCGTTGTGTGATAGTTAAGCGATCCATTTTCGTCAATGTCAGACTTTCAACTGAAAAGAAAAAAATTGGTTTCACAACTTAGTTTGACAGATGTCGAATTCCAGTCCCATACTTTTGAAAGCACGAAGTGGATAGCCCTATACTTTCTGTTCAAATTGAATTTGATCATCTTCGGATAGCGTTGAATTTCTCCATGGGTTCATGTCGCACGTCTGTCCTCCACTCATCCATATATCTCTTAAAATAGCTCTGCATACTCTTGCACTCAGGCTTGTTGCTGTGCATTTCCTAAAGTCGTAAAGCTTAGTGGTTCTGTTCAGCGGACAGTTATGAAAGGAGCTGTTAGACACTCGATTTGTCAATTTACGATGATCCTTGATGGATCTAGTGTATGGCTTCTACGCCCTGAATCCTAACAATAGTTTCGATACGTACGGTTGTCATTATTATGTTCAACGATCTTAAATCTAACAGAACCATTCGTAAGACAAATTGCTTACTGGGTTATTTTATTACAACTTTGTTTTCTAATACCTATGCGTCTGTCACATTGTTGTTGTTATTGTTGCTGTTGTTGTTTTTATTTGTTTCTACATTTTAATCTAATGCGTGAGACGTTTTAGTTTGTTTTTTTTATTCGATTATGCTATACAAATAAGCAACAACAAATAAAATTTCTATTAAAAATTTTGTCTGAATTTTTGGCTATTTAAGCGCGAGCATTTCATGGCATCTACTGCAGAAGGAGCACATTGACGCCGCCGCCGCCACTATAACAATAGGCCAGGGCCACAAAATGTATACAACTAGACGAGAGATGATTTACGGAGAGAGATACACAATTAAATACACTGTGGAAGCGCTTCATAGTTTGTTATCACGATGATTTATTGTGAACTATGAATGCATGCACAGTGTATAGAGTACAACTTAGCCAGTTAAATAGCCAGCCAGTCAGTCAGTCAGTTACATTTGTAGGCCTTTTTTCGTTCCTAACCAACAACCGAATTGATGCAGTGGTTGGTGGCGGTGGTAAGTACAATCGCAAAAAAAATTACAATTATATATGCAATATAAATATTACAAATGTTTAAATCTCTCTCTCTCCTGTATTGTTATTGTTATTGTCTTTTAGTGTTGTTGTTGTTGTTGTTTTCTTCCATTTAATGGGTGGAAACATTAAATCAAAAAAAATCCAATAATATGTACACAAGTAGTACGCGAAATAGTAAGTAGGGATTGCATAAGACTTTTCCAATTGTGGCAAATACAAGGTACTGTGGTGGAGATGGTAGCCTATGGCTAAATATTTCACTATTTGTGAGAGAAATAACATTGTAGATGGCGCTGCAATTGTAATAAATTTTAACAGTTTTATTATTTCTTCTTCTCTTTTGTTTTATTTTATTTGTATTGTTTGGCTTACAGTTTGATGGATTGAAGTCAAATAGCCAGCCAGCCAGCTTTAAATTATAACCTTTTAAGTAACAACACTTCATACATATGTATGTACATACAAACAGACACAAAAAGCATCAAATTTTTCATCTGCATGAATGAAATGCGAATGAGAAAAAAATATGTTGTTTTTTTCATTGGTATTGAAACAGAGCATTAAAAGAATCATTTCGTAGTCATACAAGTGATCACAATTTCATGTGCCAGCGAATCTTCTCCACCTTATCAATTTAATGTAAGCTTATGAGACCCACAGCCTTGATTTACAGCCCACTTTAAGCTCCTTAAACTTTGCCAAATAATTTTGAAAAATACTTGAAACCACACCTGAAAAGTTTCACGTTATTATTTAGAAAGTTTTTGACAGAATGACGCAGGGTTTGATTAATTGTATATTTAAGTGTCCTTTTGAAATCATTTTAAACCCCAAAATCGCTCTGAACTTTTTAAATTATGGAAATAAATCGCGGAAAACCAGAGTTACGCACTGCATTAAGCTATGGAAAGAAGGTATTCCAAGGAACCATAAGCGTTTGACTACTACAGCTTCTCAAAATTTTACCGTCTGTAGTGATGACTAAAGAATGAATATTTTGCCCTTCGTTGAGGCAGAAGTTTTGCTGTCCTTTCATTCTCATATCGAGGCTAGAGAATCTTTAAAGCAGTACAGTAAGAGACGGCGCTCATTGTGTTCTGTGTCCTCCTACGAAAAATTATGTGAATGCTTCAAATACGATAACAACGTCAAGCCCCAGAACGCCTACCATCCTTGAGCAGCCTGTGACTACCAGAAGAAGACTACCCTGAAGAAGTTTCGTATCGAGGCTTGATCCTTGAAGCAGTACAGAAGGAGAGGAGGCGTTCTATGTCATCAGACAAAAAAATCTGCGAATGCTGCTACCATCTTAGAGCAGTCTGTGCAGACTACCCCTTCTCTTTCACATTGTCATGCAGCTTTTTATTATCTTTCTAGATATATTCCTCATGTACTTGTCTATGCTAATGGTATTGATTTGTTGAACAGAACAACACACACAGTTATCCTTGCAGTCGAGGAAGATGCGAATTCAACCTCAAGGCACTCATTAGCACGGCAGTCTAAAATAACATCGAATAATGACATACCTGCCACATCAGCTGCAGTGAAATGGAGAATTATATTGATCAGTAGATGTTTAGGCGCGCCCTCCTTAAACTACTGTAATCAATCGTCATAATAATTCAATTGCTTCGACTAAAAGCATCAGAGCCTATGCAATAAGACTAAGACTTTGCCATGCCTGCCCTGTCCGATCTAAAACCGTTCTAAACGAATTCAATCGTTTAAGTTTCTGTTGCCATAAACTCCATAATAAGAATTTCATAAGATTTATAAACACTGACCGTTTAGTAGTTTTATTAGCAGCAGGTTTACCTATTGTTAAGGTAATCTTTTCATCTTGTTGTTGTAGTTGTTTGTTTTGCCTGTTTGGTGTTGTTGTTGTTGTTGTTTTATATTATATGTAGGGCTTTTTAAAGCATCAATTTATCGGTATTGAGTGCGATTTAAGGCGATATTTAAAGCACGTTTCCGCATTTAAACTGTTTAAACTGTTTCTCAAGTGAATTCTGTTTTTTATTTTCTTTTGTTTTCTTTTTCGTTTTTTGTATTGTTGGTTGCATTGGTTGTATGTCCTAAAGCTGGTGCCAGTTATTTGCAACACTCTCTCCACAACAATTGTTTTGTACACCTTGGCTACGTACCATTGCCACCACTCATTTAATAAGAAGCGAGAAAAAGAAGGGGAAAACAACAACAACACCAACTATAATGCTAAATAACGCGTTTAATATTTGTCTTCATTGTTTTCCAATTTAACATTGTTGGTTTTATTAACTGACGTACCCCACTCCCCTCCCCACCACCTTTTGTTTGGTAGTATTTCACCAAAAGTATACCTCGTAGTTGGCTATTATTGAACGTCTTTTCTACTGACTTTATCGTTTAAATAATAATAATATTTGTGTATTAGTATTGTTGGTATGTGTGTGTGTTTGTGTGTATGTCTAAAATGCTGTCAGAGATAATCTTTTATAAGGTTTTCTCGTTTGTTTTGAAGCGCCTTTTAGGCGATTTTTTTTTTTGCTCTCACTAAATGGCCATTTGATATCTAAATATTGTGAATTACACTTTGCCTTTGTTGTTGTGGATTTATTTGTAGGGATTTATGTACTATGTTGTCTGTGTTGTTGGTTTTCACAATTTTTTTAGAATTTAAAGGTTCAGGTCACAAGAAAAAGGTTGAAAGAATCCGTAACTGCTTATTGCTTTTCATTGCTTTAACCTCCTAAAACGGAATCAAGCCATGGATACCATGTTCTACAAGGAAACGGATTCCCTCGAGAGAATTCTTTAAGGTGTAACCTATAAGGTAAGGGAAAGGAAAGCTTCCCGACTACTAAAATATTAAAGCTTTATATCAGATATCAATATGTTTTTATTTCGTTTCATTCCTTTTAAGGCATCTTCCCCATATATTTCTTATTTCTTTGGCCTTATTTTAATTCACTAAGCAGTTAATCATTACTGTGGCATATTTTAGAATAATAGGGTTGCCAACTTTCTTTTTCTAAAAACAGCGAACTGGTATATTGTATTGGAAGTAGTGGTAAGGTCTAGTAGGTAGTGTGTCGGCTTATTAGACGAAAGGCCCGAGTTCGAATCCCAGGTCAGACATCAAAACGAAATATGAAAAAAATATTTCTTCGGCGACTTCCTCTCAGCAGATTTCTGGCAAAAACTCTGAGAGTAAAAATTGCCATGAAAAGCTTCTCAAAAATCTGTCGTTCGGAGTCGACTTTAAACTGTAGGTCCCACTACTCATGTATACAAATTAAGGCACACAACACAAGTGGTGTGAGAAGCTAGGACATTGTACAATGGGTCAATTCGACCTCCGGGTACTGTACTTGTCACAGTTGACAAGTACACGTCCTCTAACCTAACCTAACCTGGTGGTAAGGAACCTTACTATTGTGTTCTACATTCTCCTTTGTTGGCGCTGCGTAATTTTCTTAGGATATTCTCCTCTGAATGGAATCAGAAGACAGGATTATTTTGAAGGGAATTGATATGTTATCACAGTATATCAAATGGATATATACGGATATTTACATACATACATACATAATTTGCCATTACAACCCTTCAGTCAGGATTACGGCGTAGCTTCTCACACCACTCATGTTGTGTGCCTTCATTTTATACTTGAGTGGCGGGACCTACAATTTAACGTCGACTCCGAACGACAGCTTTTGAGAAACTTTTTCATGGCAGGTTTATTTACTCTCTGAGTTTTTGCCAGAAATCTGCTGAGAGGGAGTCGCCGAAGAAATATTTTTTTTTTCATATTTCGTTTTTGATGTCTGGCCTGGGTCTCGAACCCGTGCTTTTCGTCTAATAAGAGAACACACTACCTAATAGACTATACGGATATTTACAGATATTTAAACGATCATTAACCAAAACAAATCCCTCTTCAGTTTGTACATCTAAGAGTGTAAAAGATTGCTGCGTGACTCTGGAAGAGATATTGAGGCATTCGGTTCATGCACACGGCAACCTTGAAGGTAATAAAGGCTGGTACAACAAAAAATCCGAATGAATTCGTATATGAGAGGGGCAAAGAATGAATGTCATGATACTATATCCACTTGTATAGAGTCCAGACAAATTTATTCCAATCGGAATATATGCAGAGCGAAACCGAACTGGGGAACTCAAAGAAGTTTGAACAGAACACTGGACTTTGGGTACAGACACTTTCGAAGGCTGGGAGTACCTCCCAATGACTGCTGTGAAAACAAGAAAGAAGAGGGTACCATAGAACATTATCTCTATAATGGAGAGACATTTGGAAACCTTAGATGAAGTTTTCTTTGGCACACAGCATTTATGGTACGTGCCTAACCAAAGGTAATTTGGATTAAATCCATGCCTTTATGTAACTATCATAATGGTTGGGAAGAACTGCCAACCACGATTTGTATTTAAATGACAAGACCTTATAGAATTCAAATAAGCAATAGTTTTTGAGTCGGCTAACAGTTTAACCTAACCTAAGCTAACCTCAAAAGAACTGTTTTTAAAATTCTAAAACTATGAAGGCCCTGAAAAAGTTTATTAATTCCTTCTCACGTACTTTAAGTAACACATTCTAGAAGTTTTTCCCCAACAAACAAATTAAAGGTGTTCAGTTTTAGTTGTCAGCGGACTACCCCCCCCCCTCTATTGTTTCAACCAAATACCAAGCTCTACTAATGATTTCTTGAGCTTTGCAAACAAATTTCTAGCAGACTCTGATATTAATCTCGTTAAAGTTCTTTAAACTTAATGTCTGTTTATTTGTATTGGTTTATAGATTTCCCGAAATTCTAAGTCACTAGTGACGCTTAGTGAGTTTCATACCTACTATATAAACAAGGTTTCCTGTCGTCTATGACTCCAGTTTATGTATTAAATTTTTATGTTAAAAAATAAACTTTTGAGTACCATTGTGCACCTTCTTCTCTTAACGGTGTATTTGGACTCTTCGTTATGTATCCTTTCAACGACCATAAACAACAACAACTTGTTGGTTCACAACGCTTAGATTTCTGTCAACATTTTAAAAAAGACGAAGAAAATTTTTCATCTTCATTGCAACACATAACACGGCTTTAATGTGGCAACAAGTGACAGCCACTAAAACGTGATAAAAATAATAAAAAAAAAAATGGAAGAAGAAAAAAACAGAACAGAAAGGAGAAGATGAAAGGAAATATTAAATTACAGTAGCGTTTAGTCACTTGCAATCAGTCACTCAGTCAGTCATTTCACTTTGCCGTCCGTGCTTGTTTTGCGTAACTCAAGCCGCTACCATGACGCTCAATGTACTACGATCGGTTGATCAGTGAAACGCAGTCTCAGCCAAACACACACTACTTTGGCCACAATGATTATAGTTATTGATGGTGTTTGTTGGCCATTTGATGGTGTTGGTCGTCCATCGTTATGCGCTGTTATGTTATGTGCCGCTGTACTGCACGCATTTTCACATCAAAAGCGTCACTTTGTTTAGTAATTGTCCACACTCCCCAAATGCATACAACACCGAGCGGGTAAAACAGTATGCATTACAGTATAGTGGAGTTAATCATTGTTATTTAAGGCCATTAGGAAGTCAAAATATTCAATAAATATTGTGTGGATCAAATTTTTATGGGACTTCTTTACAGTGTACATACACACATACATACATGCATTACTCTCAGTTCGAGTTACAGCAGTTAAGATGAGAAAAGGGTTTTAGGAAGTGTGATGGAGAGGAGAGGAGGGGCGGGATTGAAAAGATATATGATTTAATCATTATTATTGTTATTTAAGGTCACATTTTGATGGCTGATGTAAAATTAATATTCGACATAAAAGTGCGATAAAAATCTCTTGCAAAACTGGTAGTAATTCCAATGGCCAATGGCCGGCCTATGGATATTATTGATATTTGCATATCAATATCGACTGGCTGGCTACTGCTACTGATTGAAATTCTGTATGAAATTGTTGCTTTAAATCAATTTAAAAAAAACAATTTTTCTTTTCTCTCTCATTGCTTGGCATAAATTATTTCAAAGTACTTCTGATGTATGAAATTATGTACCACAGGAAAATATTTAAAATTGTTTTAATAACTTTATAGCCCCCCTATTTGATAGTGTTGTTGTTTTTTAATTTTTTTTTTTTACTTTCATTTCATTGTGTGGCATATTTTAAAATGGTTATGAAAGAATAATAACTAATAAATCCCAACTAAGGCGGCCAAAAAGAACCTGTGAGAGTTTAGTCCGGCGTCCATAGTATAGGGTGTTTTTTATAGAGGTATAGAACTTTAAGTTGCAATAAAACAACGATGGATTATTCGATTGACAATGTACAATGGGTCAATTCGACCTCCGGGTACTGTACTTGTCTTAATTGACAAGTACACGTCCTCTAACCTATTCGATTGACATGAATTTTATTTACCCGAAAGATAATCTTGTGGCATTACATTTTAAATATGATTTCTGGCATATGACCGCCACGGCTGGCGCGGATGTAGTCCAATCTGAACGTCCAATTTTCGATGACTTTTTCCAACATTTATGGCCGTATATCGGCAATAACACGGCGAATATTGTCTTCCAAATGGTCAAGCGTTTGTGGCTTTACCACATAGACCAATGACTTTACATAGCCTCACAGAAAGTAGTCTAGCGGTGTTAAATCACAAGATCTTGGAGGCCAATTCACAGGTCCAAAACGTGAAATTAGGTGGTCACCAAACGTGTCTTTCAATAAATCGAAATAAAATTCCACTATTTGCAAGCGTTGTTCAGGCGTGAGTCTATTCATGATGAATTGCCAAACCAAACTGAGAATAAATCACTTGACAGCTGTTAAATCAGTCGCCATCTTGAAAAGTAATGCCAACTTAAAGTTCTATACCTCTATAAAAAACACCCTTTATAATGAAAGTTAAACAGAGCCCGCAAAGAGGTTGCAGTTTGGTTACGTTTAACTGCAACATGGTTGCCTTCCTTTTTGGAGAAACAAACGAATATAGTCGCCGTATAGGACTATGGCTCCATAAAGGACTCTGAATGGAATTTAAGTCCATTTACCGTATAAACATTCTAAAAACTAAGCAATGAATCGATAAGTGTTGCAATTGATTGTCTATTTATTGAATTTGAATGGATCGCTTATGATATCCTCTATCAAATATTTTTTATCAAGGAAACGACTATTTTTTTAAACGTAAACTCTTTAATGCAATCTAGAACTTGTTTCATTTTTATATTCAAAGAAAAACTTGTTTATTTTTTTTTATTAATACAACACAACATCGTTGGACGGTTGGACGCATTGCCGTTTGCCACAAATTAAGTCGTCGTTTAATAAAAATGTTACAAAATTCCACAGTTGATAACAACAAATCATTTGTATTGGACTGCAACTGAAGCTGAAACTGAAATTGAAGTTAAGCTCAGCATTTTATCCCCCTTGCTTTTCTAAACGACTTGAAAACGGGGCAAAAAAAAACAGATAAAAATGATTGTATGTATAAGAACGAATACAGCAGACACTGAATATAAATGTCCAGCCGTGAAATTTGTCAGATGTTGTGTCGAACACATAAAATATGTTTCGATAACAACAATGACCAACGCAATGTTTATAAACAAACAAAAAAAACGAAAAATTGGAAAAAAAAAATTAAAAACTACGGCCAACATATTTGTGGTCAATATGAACAAGGGCAGCAAGAAATAAAAAAAAATTAAATTTTGAACAAAAAACCCAAAAAAAAAAGGAATAACGTGACACTAAATAAGCCGCAGGTTAAAATTGTAGCAAACAAGCCGAATACTTAAATCAAACCGAATACCGATTAGAAAAGATAGCTACGGCAACTACGAAGCTTTATTGGGCTAGCAACCAACAACCAATTCAATACAACATTCTCAGCAGAAAGTTGGAGTGAACGGTACAAAGTTTAGCATCCCAAAACGAGATTATATAGCGACAGAGTTGAGAATATTCGTACACACTACAACTGGGTGCAAGGTCTGCATGAGGCAAAACAATGAGAATAGATGGAAGAATTGCCGCCCAGTGGGAGAATATCTGAATAGAACAAATTGCTGTGCCATTACATACATATATATGTACATAATTGGTCACTACAACGCTTCAGTCACGCTAGACTCTGAACGACAATTTTTTTTTTTTGAGAAATTTTCATGGCAATTTCATCTACTCTCATAGTGTATGCCAGATAAGAATAATAGGGTTGCCATCTTTCCTTATCTAAAAACAGCGAATATGACATGTTGTATTAGGAGTAGTGTGTTCTACATTCTGCTTCGGAAGTCATCAAAGAAATATTTTTTCATATTTCGTTTTGTTGAAGATATCTGACCTGGGGTTTGAACCGTGGTCTTACGTCTAATAAGCCAACACACTACCTACTATGCTATGGCGACTACCATTAACTGAACAAAATACAAGTCGAGTGTAGGCCAGCGGAAACACTCCTTGATCATTGGCTGAGTAGGTCATAATAGTTTGGCTATAGAGGAGTGCAGCTGTTAGCTCTTATCGCAGACAATAGATCCAGATGCCACTCTAACTGTATTATTAATATTGAGGCTATCCGTGGGTTGCATATTTAGAGGCGTCACGGAGTCTTTGCCAGGGAAATCGATTAGTTGAGGCTTCCTTCTTCTATAATTAGGTCTGTATAAACAACATTATTAGGAAAGTAGGTTGCTTAACTGGGTACTTCAATCCACGATACCATTTCAATATGTTACGTCTCCTGGATAGCATATAGCGCCGGTGCTGTCCAAGGAGAATGAAACCTTAGGTAACATTTTGACACATGTGGGCCGCTAATAGCGGCCCTATGCTCCCTAGAGGAGTAAGAGGAACATATATATATACTATATATATATAACGCTGACAGGGACGAGGTAGCTTGCTTTCAAACATGAATAATTGAATACGGGGAAGATCAGATTTGTTCCTGTAGGAGATTTACTTGACTTCTCATTGTGAAAATTAGTGTTGGATTGTTGTAATGAGACATCTTGCTACACTTTCTCAAGCGATGGCATAGCTTGACCTTTCCACATGATGTTCGTTATTGTTGTTGTTCTCGGTGAGGACCTTAAAGGTCAGGGATTCCTTTAGGTATTAATAGAAGGGGAGCTAAAAAATCTTAGTTTTTAAAATTAGAAAATCATAATGAATATCTATACTATAGACTGTCTTTTCTTTGAATTGACTTCAATTGATATCAATAAATGGAGGATAACAATAAATCCATAGACAGTGTTGTATAAAAACTGAACCAAGCTTAGATGTTCCAAGTGTTAGGGACATCAATTTAGAATTGTTTCCTCTCCTTTTAATTTATTTAAAAAATATATTTCTTTCGGCCTTAACAAGCCATGCAAAGGAATAAATCGAAGTATTCGGCGTACACAAAATTATTAAAACTATGAATACGAATTGATGTTGTTGTTGTTGTTGTTGCTGCTGTTGTCAATATATTGTAGCTTAAGTAGGAGAGAAGAAAAAAATAAATGTCCTCCTAAATAAAATACTCCGCTCATATGCATAGGCAGCTGGACTTGAATTTATTATTTTTGTTTCTTGGTTTTGTTTTTGTCAAAATTGTTCATAAAAACGACGAAAAAAACCAACAATTTAACAGTGGGGAGAATTAAAAACAAAAAACTCGAGAAAAAGAAAAAAATAAATAAATTTTGAAATCAGAAAATAACCTTAACTCGGCTCGACTTGACTTGACTTGGCATAATTTTAGTGTTGCATTATATGTCGTCGTTGTCTACCCTTTAACCAACCAACTACTCATACAACAACAACAACAGGCATGCTTGAGTGCTTAGGCGCCACATGCAGATTTTTTTTTGTTTTGTTTTGCTTGTTGTTCTGTTTTGGATGGAGGCGCTAGTGGTAGTCCAGGGATTTTAAATACAAAATCAAACGATATGCACTTGCTTAATGCAAAATGAAGATTCAAATTTTATTCTCAATGAACTGGACGACCAAATAATTACCTACGCCACAGTAATAACATTGCATCTTAAGGGAGTTATGGACCCTAGCTGCAGCCGTCAGTTATCTGAACATATATTTGGGATGTGTGGGATGCATTCACAAAAGAAAGTATCACAATGCTTCTAGATGAACTATTTTGATAGGGGAGTGAAGCATTTCTTAATTTGAAACAACCGCATATACTTGGAACCTGTGCAGGTTGAATGCATCCCAAAAGAAAGTATCACGATGCTTATAGATGGACTATTTTGATAGGGGAATGAAGCATTTCTTAATTTGAAACAACCAAGATGAAAAACCATTTGAATTGTGCTGCATAAGAACCTCTAGTGTAGGGTATGATAATGAATTTTCTTCTTCTGTTTTTTTTTCCGAAGAAAATAAACAGAAATTCATTGAATTCTTAAATTTATAATCATCTTGTGACCGCAATGCATAAACATTTACTGGCTTTGATGCAAGCTTAAACCGAATCGAAAATGTTCAAATGGTTCTGTGCGATTTCATGTTTAGCAGAGATAAAAAGCAAAAGAAAAGCCAACCATTCATTGAATATAGGCTGGCATTTGAATAGAATTATTGCAACAATTTATTTGTTCATCCATAATTAAATTATTTTTTCTTTTAGTTTTTAATTATAAATTATGGATCCATGGAATAAAAAAAACTAAGTCAATAGCAACAACAACAACAATAGTAGAAAATAAATGTAACTTTTACAGCAAAATGGTTTTGATTTTTTTTATTTATTTGTTCAACTATGAAATGAGATGAGAAAAACAAGATGATTAAGAAAATTGAAAGAAGTAGGAAAAATTATTAGAAATTATATCAACAACGAATTTGATTTTAAAATCAAAATTTTCAATAATTAAAACCATTTTAAACAGAATTTTGTTTTTTTTCTCTTAAATTTCCATGTTCGAAAATGTAAAAATTGTTTAAAATGATGAAATAACAATTAATTTTTATAAATTTGTTCCTTATGGATATTAAGACAAATTTTGGTGGCTTTAGAAAATTTTCGAACTTAAGTTCGAATTTTCGAACATAACCTAAAAATGTAAAATTTCAATAAAACGACTTATTTTACATCATATTCAAACAAGATTTTAGATTTTACTTTAATATTTCAATGTTCGAAAATGTGAAAATAGTATAAAATGATGAATTAACAGCTAAACCTTGATGTAATTGATAGCTACAGTTTTTAAGAATAGTTCTGTTAGGCTCATAAACTTTTCGAACTTAAGTTCGAATTTTCGAAAATGCATAAAAGTTTAAGATTTAGATAAATTAAACCATTTCCAAGGCTATGAAAGCATAATTTAAAATTTCCATATCATTTTTTAATGTTCGAAATTGAAAAAATGATTTAAAACCACTCTACCATTTGGGTAATCGGAGAAGACAAGAGCGGTTCATAAAAAATTGTTTAAATTTGATAACAGTTCTACGATATTATGGTTTTTATTATGTTGCATAGCGTACTTCCCTTATTTGGGAATTTAATTTAATTTTTCATTTAAACTTCGTAGATAATCAAGCAATTAAAAATTATAAAATATTTTCATTAAAAAGAAATCTAATGAAAAACCTGGTTAGGCCAGGCCAAGTTAGCAGGAAAAGAAGAAAATAAATCAGCAGCAACAGTAAAAAAGTGATTGTGATTGGTAAGTGGCGGCGGCATTATAAGACGAAAGACGTCAGGCCAACACAATCTTGGAAAATGTCTGGAGTTTTTCAAAACAAAGGAAAATCAACAGCGTGATAAACAGCCAACGACGAAACGTGGCACACAATGCAAGAAAAGAGACTGAGCAGCAGAAGCAGCAGCAGAAATTAAGAATGACGGAATGACGATATGAAGTGAGTGAGCCGTTTTAGTTAAAAGGCGCACCCAATTTATGTTTTTTTTTTTTCTTAATTTTTTTGCAATTTTTTCGTTGTAAAATGTTGATTTAATTAGATTTTGTTGCTGCTGACTCTGTGTGTGCAGAGCAACAAAGAAAACCAAAAACGTACGCTGAGAAATGCATACGAAATTGATTATTTTTTGCCGAATTTTTGTGGCTAAAAAAAATATGAAAAAAAAAACAGAAGCAGAAGAAGAAAAAGAAGTCAATTATAAATTATTTAAAGGCAAAAATATGAAGTTAAACAATTTATTTTCATTGTTTTGTTGTTGTTTTTATTGGATTTTGTTTTTTTTTATCCAAAATCTGTAACAAAGAAAGAAAGAAAGATGGTATGAAAGAAAAGGAAAAAAACCAAAAACAATGTTTTCATCATCAAGTTAAACTTGTAAATTTTCATAAATAGAGCGCTAAAATGTATTTTTTAATTAAAAAAATAAAACAAACAACAACAACAAACACCAAAAAAAAAAACGAAAACTGATAGACACTAAAAAGCAAAGCAAAATCAAAATAATAAAAACATCCACTAAATATGTGATGATTGGGAAAATCTAACGTGGCATCCAAGTATAAGCAGCCACAAGAACAACAACAACAATTTAATTAAATTGCCAACAAGCCAACAAAAGAAACTGCCAAAAAAAAACCAAACAACAGAATTAATTCATAGAAAATATCCATGGAATTCATTAATTGTTGGCACTTTGTTGCACATTCTTCTAGAAAAGATCTCATATGAATTTAAAACATGGTTTCAATTCGTAACACAATAGAAAGGAAAAAATTCAATTCGAAAAGTCAACCCTTTTCAGGCTCACTTACGTGCAAGGAGGTTTTTACATGGTTGTAGAGGTGTTCTAAGGATTCAATCTGCCCCTACCCTAAAAAATATTAACAATGCCCGGTCAATAGGCCGGTATTTAGATGCATGAATTACATCCCTTCTTATTGTAATTACCCAACGTGATATTAAATAGCCTCAAATCCAATTTACTTGAGAAGAGTTTTCGCTTCTTTTCACCCTTTTTTCAAGCACATACATACATACATAATTGGCCATTACAACCCTTCAGTCAGGATTACGGCCTAGCTTCTCAACACCACTCATGTTGTGTGCGTTAATTTTATACATGAGTGGCGGGACCTACGGTTTAAAGTCGACTCCGAACGACAGATTTTTTGAGAAGCTTTTCATGGCAATTTTTACTCTCAGAGTTTTTGCCAGAAATCTGCTGAGAGGAAGTCGCCGAAGAAATATTTTCTTTTTTTTTTAGTTTTGATGTCTGACCTGGGATTCGAACTCGGGCCTTTCGTCTAATAAGCCAACACACTACCTACTAGACCACGGCGACTTTTTTCAAGTACAGCCCTACAAATATCTCTTTCCACTCTACAGAAAGGTTCCAGCATTGTCAGCGGCTTAGAAACTCTCCAGCCCGCAAGCTCATTTGCCTACTCATTGCCCTGAATTCCCCTATGAGCCGAGATTCACTGCCCAACTTATTCAGCTTCTTTAGAAATTCCCGCACTCTTATTGAGTTAACCACATATGGACTGAGTATTCGAATGGTAGTCTGATAGTCACATAATATACGTCTCGGTAGGACACTTTCCTTGAATTTCTTGCATAAATCAGGCAAAATTTAATCGATTAATATGTGGGCTTTAAGGACCGCTTTGCTTTGCATATGCCTGCGACTTATGAAAACCTCGCAAGCAGAAGTCTAACAGGGTTAAATCCCACGATCTCTATGGTCAGTTTACACTACCTTCACATGAGTTGACCATGCCTTCAAATCGCTCTTGCAGAATGCCTATTGTGACGTGAACTGTGTGACACGTACTGTCGCTCTGTTCAAACCACATGACGGTGGTGTGCTTATCATCCAATTCCAGCCTAAAGAAGCTGGTAGTCATCAATCTATAGTGCTCACCATCGACAGTTGTGGCGTGTCCAACCCATTCATTCAGAAATGGTCTTCATCACTGAAGATGATTTTTTGATGAAAATTGGAGTTAGTTGCCAAATGCCACGGAGTCTATTCAGCGATCATATGTCGCTGACAATTAAATGACAATTAATTTGGCAGATATAGCTTCAGTATCGACTGTCAAAGTTCGGAAGTCCCTGTTTCGGATACAATAACTTTTCTAAGCATTATTATTCATATTACACGGTTATATTTCATTATTTTTCAACTTTTCTTCCACTTTCATTCAAAAAAAAAATTTGATTTCATTTGAATGGTTTGTTTTAAAACTAACTTTCTTCCTTCCTTTGAATGTTTCTTCGGAGCATTTGCAAATCTGGCAACAATGCATATGCATGTATTTACCGTAATTATTCTTATAAGGCTTGTCAACATTGTTGCATAAGCATATTTAATAACTTCTATAACATCAATAACAACAAAACATAAGAAAGGGAATAACAACAACAACAAAAACATTAGTAACGGCAAGTACATGTATAACAATCACAATGAAACAAAGAAACTGTTTACAAATACTAATGCATTACGTACTTAAAGTAAACACCACGAACCAACCAACCACACACACTCTTCTCTCCATCATAATCCATGCAATTTACAAGATTAGCACTCTCAAACAAAAGGAGCATAACTAACACCTGCTCTTTGCACTTGCTCAGAGAATTGTAAGAAATTAACATACGTACACATACACTCACACACACACACATGCCATCGTATTATAGAATAGGTAACAACATTAAGGAATATTAAGAAAATATAAAAGAAAAACAAAAACAAGACTAATGCGTGCGTGCACTGATATGCTAATGTTGTCGTCTTCTTCTTATTCTGCGTCGTTGTCGTAACGTCAACGCGAATGATAGGTAGGTAATGCAGGATTGTGGTGTATGCAAGTGTATGTGTATGCAAACAAAAACAATGAGAAACCACAGCCCTTTTACTAGTAAATGTTGCCAACTTTATGGTATTAACTAACTAAATGAAAACGTTGAATACGAAGAAATACCAAGTTTCTATAGGAATTACGTGAAATTTATTTCATTTTTGTTGTTATAATTCTTACAGAATAAATCATTTATGAATTATGACTTCATTTTAAGGCCGTTTGAGAGAAAAAATGTGCGCTTAAAAGCCATGTTTTATTATGGTTTTTAATTTGCCTTGTTTTTCTTCTACTTTTTTCCCTTTCTTTTTTATCAACATTTTAAAACTCAAAACAATAACATTTAATGGCAGAAGTTTATATTTTTTTTAAATGAAAAATGATGTTTTTTTTGTGTTTTTTTCATTTAAATTTCTTTCTTTTGTTTTTCGTATAACAACGATAATTTTTAATAAGCATTCGTCTGCTCTAATTCTTTGGGTCGTCGCATATAAAGAAAAACTACACTCAAAGAAATGAATTTTATTTCTCTTATGATGGTAACACGTCAAACACGGAATATGATTTAGGGATTGAAAGATCTCAGACGACTGTCAGATCGTGCCAACTTAAAGTATGTTTTTACACAGCATGGTAACCTTATCAGAAAGAATACTGACGATAGGTCAGCTTTTTTTCTGCTATGTTAACAGATTTGCCTATTTTTGGGATAGGTGGAGAGGATAGATTGACGGACACCTAGAGAAGAAAAATTTCAATGGCGAAAATCGTGTATTTACGAACCAAAAGAGGATATTTAATAGGGCCCAGTTGACTAATGACTGGTCTATCAACAAACTCAAAGAACCTGGGTTTGAAAAACGTAACACAGAAGGCAATGAAAACTTTTTAGAATTTCTTTTGCGCGAAAATAAACGCAAGGACTAATAAGAGTTTAGGATCTATTATATCTCATACGGCCTGTGAGAAGAGCTAGGCCGTAATACTGACTGAAGGGTTGCAATGGCCAATTATATATGTGTTACATCTCATATAAGCGGAGTTTTAAAATCTTCATTAACTTTGCCTTTATTTGGCCACAATTTTTTTCAAATCCTTCAAATTTGCCTGGTATTGGCAACTGTACTGGTGCTGTACCGGTATTGTACTAGTATTGTACTGGTCCCGCCTTAAGTACTCGTATAGTACTGTTAAAGGCTTTTATTTATAAGTCTGGAAAACCATTAATCTCTCCCACAAAAGGCCTCAATACATCGTTAAACTTGGCATGTATCCTGCAGGAACTATGAATCTGAGAATAAGAAGAAGACTACCATCAAAGAAAATAAAGTATAAAGAATGTGCATTTTGGCATATTTTGGAATATTTTTCAAAAATATTTCATGACGCGGGGGAGAGATAGAAGGGAAGGATAAAGAAATCAAGAGCGTAACAATGCGTTGTTCTCATCGTGCGTTTTTGTTGTTTGACAAATTTTTTATTTATTTTTCTGAAACAGTGTTGCCACGAAAAAAAATTTTGTAACCAACATTTGTGAAAAAATCACCAAATAAAAAAAATATAACCAAAATTAAATTCGTAGACTTTTGTTTTATTTTTTTTTTTCAAGTTTAAATTATAATTAATAAAAAAAAAACAATTTTTTGTAAGAACAAAAATTACCAAAACCAAAAAATCTACACATTGATCAAAAAAATAACCGATTTTGGTTAGAAATAAACAAAAACGGCAACACTGTTCTCAAATCACTTATTCTCAGACGTCGACACAAAGAGAACATAATAAAAACTATGAGAGGCATGTGTTAACCCAGAGGAAAATTGTTAGTAATATTTTCAAGTCTACTTATTAACCCAATAATATGTATATGTGAGCGAAAAATATAGAAAAATTGTACTGCGCTAAAAACCTAAAAACACCGTATTTAACTTGGCAAGTATTCTTCCAAAAATCGAAATCATTTCTCATTGATATTAGTGAATCATACTATAATATTTCTTTGGGTGTAAAATTGAAGTCTGAAAAAAGCGAGATGAACATTCTTCTTTAGAAGCTGACAAGCAAAGAAACTGAATGCATTTTTACGCTCTCATGACGAGAGCAACACATTGTTACGCTCTTTGTTTGTGTTTACTTTCCTTCTGTCTTCCACCCTCCTCATCAAGAAATGATTTTTTAAAAAGATTTTGGTGAGAGCGGGTCGTAATGTTACAATCCGCCATAAGAAATTTTACTTCTACATAATGCGCATTCTTTATATCCATATTCTTTGCTATCATCCAACTAATATGACCATGCCCAGTTTTAGCAACGAAACTAACTAAAATCACCATAATGTAGATTCGTTTGAAATTGGCATAGGTGCAATTACATTACTGCAATCGTGCGGTATACTTCACTGATCCTTCAAATCTTACTTGCCTGATAAACTTTAGGATGTTGCTTTGTATCAACAGGACTAAATGTTTCCTTTTGAGTTGTGTTACAGGTTCCAAGATATGTTCCCATGATTCATTCTCATCAGAACAGAACATTTATGTTCTGTATCCGTCTGGGTTAAAGACATGCCTAGACCACAAACAATTTTTCTCAGTGTATTCCTTTTCTTTTTCTTTCGGTTTTCTTTTTCCAATACGAAATGTTTTAATCAAAAATGCAAACAGAAAATATATTTCACATGACTTTTAAAAATGTCTGCAATTTCTTCCTCTTAACAATTCCAATAAAAACATTGGATTTATTGTTTCTCTAGTTCTGTTACAAAAAAATTTTTTTTCTTAATTTTTTCAATGAAATTGGTTGGCACAATGGCGGTGGCAATTCCAAATTAATTCAAAATGTTTATGATTTTATAGTCCACTTTAAAAGTAATCGGCAACGGTTAATATAATTTACAATTCACTGTTAAAATGATAGCCTTTTATGGCCCACATGGATTTTATGATCGCCTGAATTAAATTACAAGAACGGGAAATAAATAATAAAAGTTAAAAGGCAATCCTAAAGACACAAAAACAAAAACAACAAAAAAAATTATGATCATAAAAATTATGAGTGCAGCAGAGTTCTTAAAAGGGTTTCAATTTATAAATTCATAATACGATTAAGTGTTGTACACCGTATACAATTAATATTAAAATGAGTTAAAAAATTTATAAAACTAATCTACGGATGTACATTGTACATACGTCTTTAGGGCTTTGGAATGGGAACAGTATTGTAATTTTAATATTTTTTGTTTATTAGCCTTACAAGTTACTTTAACCTGCAATAATCACCCGTGTAGGGTATCTCTAGATGAACAGAAGTGTCATTGGAAAAACAGGTCCAGTTCCTTCTAAATAAATGACACTTTAACGTTGGAATAACACATTATGTGAAGCATTCATGAATCATTGAATAATCTTATCCGTCTGTCGTGTATTAATGTTTGTTTGGCTAAGCAATTTCCCAGGAAATTTTCCGAAATTATAAAAATTTCATTTGAATACGGGGGGGGGGGGGGGTATATTAACCCCTAATTTCTTGTAATAAACCAAACTAAACGACGAAATAAAATCAAAGCTTAAATACGTCCAATACGTAGTCATGTCTAGATAGATACTTTGTCTGTCTGTATGTCTGTCTGTGTGGCACTGTTATTAATTCTATTTAACCTCACATTTTAAATACGCGCCACTATTATTATTAGCACGACTTTACAAGCAAAAAAAAGCACACAACAAAAAAAAGACACAAAAAAAAACATTGAAAATAATGATAATAATTGTTAAAAGGTGTATATTGTTGCATTGTTTGCTTACATTGGCTATGTTTTCTTGTTGTTTGCATTGCCATGATATTTATTGTCTCTTTAAAATAAATACAACAACAACTGTAGTAGAAATAGTATAATAAGCAGTATAAGCAGAATGACTGAATGAATGAATGAAAAACAAAGAGTTTCAATCAAATGGTGATTGTTTGTTGTTGTTGGCCACAGCCAATGTCTATAATTTAAATTTAATGTTCAGTGATGTCAATTAAATGTAATTATTATGTTTACATTTCAAATAACAACACATAGCAGCGTAAATATTGTTTCCCCCTCGCCAATATATAAAAAAAATAAACAAATTTAACATTCACCCACACACCCACACTTGAAACCACAGCAAATACGTCAGGCATTATCATTTTACACAGAAATTTACATAAAAAAGGGTAAAAAAACAAACACAAATGCAAACAAACTAAAGAGTAATACGCCGTTGTTTTAGTAGAAAGAGAAAGAGAGAGACAGTGGTTGAATAATCAAACGTACCATCAACATTTGCATATGAAGAGGAGCCATCAATTTTAGATTACAATTCACCGAATTATTGTAGAAAAAAGGAAAATAAAAGAAAATTAAAGAATATTTTGGAAATAAACAATAAGTATGGAACAAAAAAGAAAAACAAATACATTTATTATCCCCAAATATAAAATAATTTTTTCATTAAAATTTTTTTTCAGGTTATGTCCCAAAACAGTGTGGAACAAATTTATAGCACAAAGAGAAATTAACCTAAGGACAACGTTATAATGAGATTAGCTGGCGGGTCAAAGCCTAATCACAAAATAGTGTCCATCACTTACATACATCCATAATTGGCCATTACAACCCTTTGGTCAGGATTACGGCCTAGCTTCTCACACCACTCATGGTGTGTGCCTTAATTTTATAGTTGAGCGGCGGGACCTACAGTTCAACGTCGACTCCAAACGACAGATTTTTTTGAGAAACTTTTTCATGGCAGGTTTATTTACTCTCAGAGTTTTTGCCAGAAATCTGCTGAGAGGAAGTCGCCGAAGAAATATTTTTTTTTTTCATATTGCGTTTTGATGTTTGGCCTGGGGCTCGAACCCGGGCCTTACGTTTAATAAGCGAACACACTATCTACTAGACTACGGTGACTAGATCAAATCATCAAATATTCCCTTCGGGAAATCATCTCGCCTCCTTATTTTGTAGAATTCATTCAAGAATGATGGGAAACATGAGACGAAAGATAATCTTCTCCTTCTCCTCAGACCCACAGCTGCTGTAAAAGTGGCCTGTGAGAAACGCAATAGTGCTAAGCAACGACATGAGATGTAAGGAAAGAAGACTCTTCTTATTCATATCAATCGAGAAGAGGCCAGCAATACTTTAAGCAGCATTATGCTGCCTTATTCATATCAATTCAACGGAGCCGAGCAATACTCTATGAACCATTATGCTACCGACAATGTTGAAAAGACCGGAAAATACTCAGTTTAACCGAGTCAATCGAAATATCTACGGCCTATAAAAGGTTGAAGATTGTGAACTACTATGTATCGGCCTTGGCCAGCACATTAGCAATGCAACTACCTATAATACCGCTATGTGCTGGCATCTATATAATGATTCGAATTTTCCCTGAAAATTCCGCCACATTCATAAACGAAAACGGACGCCGAAGTGACGTTCGTAAGGATTTTGATTGCAGTCTGCAGACTGTCATGACTAACTTAAAGTTAATGCTCCTACAAAGGAAATTATAAGGAAGCATTTAATCTACCCGATAGTCGCCGTAGTATAGTAGGTAGTGTGTTCGCTTATTAGACGTAAAGAACGGGTTCGAGCCCCAGGCCAGACATCAAAACAAAATATGAAAAAAAAAATATAAATAAACCTGCCATGAAAAAGTTTCTCAAAATCTGTCGTTCAGAGTCGACGTTAAACTGTAGGTCCCGACACTCAAGTATAAAATTAAGGCACACAACATGAGTGGTGTGAGAAGCTACGCCGTAATCCTGACTAAAGGGGTGTAATGGCCAATTATGGATGTATGTACATATGTATGTATTTAATGTATGTATGTATAGCTTCTCATTTTTGCAGCATAGCCATCCATAGTGTAGGCCACTCTTACATTGAGCCATACTGCCACTTACTTACCCCTCTGAGTCAATAGAAGAGCAGAGCGGAGCCAATTGTTCAATTTTATCACACATAAAAAATCTGCTGAAAGTTACTAAATGACTTGTAAAAGATTTATAAATTAACTGCTACTATGCATATTTCCTTATGTGCAAGCAGTTCTATTATGTTGTCACAACAAAAATCCTCTCTGTTTTATTTGCTACTATTCTTTTGTTCAACACTGCTGATTTATCACCACCACCACCACCCATCTTACTCATCATAATATATTTACACACACCCTCATTTCACTGTGTTTATTGTTTATAAATGCATAGCATTATGGTAGCTGTAGTGGTGTTGCTGTTGGTATGTATTTTAGTTTAGATTTTAATTGTTATTTGCAGAAGGCAACCATATTGTTTTCTCTCACTCCATAAACTCACTCACTCACTCTCTCTCTCTCTATCTATCTCTTCAATAGAATTGTTATTGTGTTTGCCTGTAAATACTATCACGGGTAATTTGTGTATGTTTTTCATGTGCTATAGACGCCAAATTAAAAAAAAGGGAGAAATAAAGAAAAAAATAAATACAAAAACAACTATGATAACAATATAATACAAACAATAACAACAATGGCGCATTGTCAACACTAGAATTGAACACAACAAATGTAAATGAAGTGTGTGTGTGTTACTAATAATAATAATGAGCCATTATTACGAAGAGGAAAAAAGAAAGAAAAACAAACGGTATTTATGGATGGGGTTGCTGTGGTTAGCTTTTTTTTTTGGATTGAATATTGAGTGTTGAAATCTGCCTTTTTTTTGAAATTTTAAGGTTATGTTTCAAAAATTTTTGTATTAAATGGAAACTTTTGCTTGAAATTAATATTTTAAATAAGAAAATAAAATATATATTAAATTCAAATGTATTTTTCGTTAAATAATTGTTTCCATAAGCATTATCAAGCTAAAAGCAGAAAAAAAACAAAAAAAACTCGCAAACATTATTGCTTAACATTAAACCGAATTAAAAGCGTCATAAAATTAAAACCTTTTTAGGGGCAACAAATGCAATTTAAACTCATCCCTTATGATTACAGCCGTATTTGTATATTCATTTTAACGTTTTTTGTTTTGTTTTTTGCCCGTTTAAAACATTAAACGATGACACTGTCCGTCCACTAAAGACCAGTGGCTTTTATATACATATATTTTTTTAGTTTCAAAAAAACCAACTGAATAAAAAACCTTAAATGCTTTGCATTATTATTATTATTTCTTTATTTTTTTCATTTTTTTCAGTTTTTTGTGTAACACAACATGATTTTAGATTTTATTTAAGTTTTTCATAAAAAGCATTTCAAACGTATGTACCTATGTACGTGGCCATAATGTGGCCATTTATTTAAATGATTTATGGCTTATGGCTTAAAAACAAGACAAGATTTAAGCGGCAGTTGGTTTTTTTGCATTTTTTTCCTTGTCTGCCACATTTTTATGGCGGCAGTTTTTTTTTCTCGTATGTTTTGGTGGAGTTTCGTTAATAAGACTGCAATTATAGCCCCAGTGTCCATATGAACATGTGCAATAATTGTTATTGTTTGTCAAGTGATTAAATTGTATTTAAGAAGTATTTTATTTACTTTTTTTGTTAATGACCAAACAGTCATTAATTATCACAAATAACTAGTATCTTTATTGGCAATAATAAAGAGATAGATATAAAATGAATTGAAGAAATTAAAATTTTTATTAAAAATTTACTAAAATTTACTGCAATAAGGCAAAAAAAAACATGAAGATTTTGAAGGAATTGTCATAATTAACCTCTTAAGAAAGAATACAACTTAATTAGGAAAAAAAGTCCTCATCAACTATTGCCAAAAAACATGTACACAGAGCACGTTGGGAACCCTATCATTCTAGAACCTATTAAAGTAAAGTAAGGCTGCAACAAAAAAGAAATATAATACCAGTAACCCCAAAGAACTTTTTTAAATCGTCTTTATAACAATATCAAGGACCTTTAGGGCACATTTGCTTTATAAAAAGATATCAAATTTTCATAAGCCCCTGCTAATAAAGAGCATTTAAAGCCTTAAAAAGAAATTAGAACTGTCAGTTCAATAACCACTAGTTCAAAAATACACAAACTAGTAACTCAAAAGTATAGGGTGATTTTTTAGCTATTATCTTTTTGGCAACACTGATTTAAACAGCTCACGCACGTTTCGTGTTTTGTTTCACTGTCAAACATCTTCAGTTTGGTCTACAATTTAACCATGAATCGTCTTACAAACGAACAATGCTTGCAAATCATTGAATTTTATTATCAAAATGGGCTCTTGGAAAGTTGGCCGAAGATCCACTTCTTTATCGTAAAATTGTGTTCAGCGACGAAGCTCATTTTTGGCTCAATGGATACGTAAATAAGCAGAATTGTCGATTTTGGAGTGAAGATCAGCCAGAAGCATTGCAAAAGCTACCAATGCATCCAGAAAAAGTCACACTTTGGTGCGGTTTATGGGCTGGTGGCATCATTGGACCGTACTTCTTCAAAGATGCTGCAAATCGTAACGTAACTGTGAATGGTGAGCGCTACCGTGAGATGATATCCAACTTTTTTTGCCCAAAAAATGCAAAAGCTTGACTTGCATGACATGTGGTTTCAACAAGACGGTGCCACATGCCACACAGCACGCGTAACAATGGACTTATTGAGAGGCGAGTTCGGTGAACATTTTATTTCACGTTCGGGACCGGTCAATTGGCCACCTAGATCGTGCGATTTAACGTCTTTAGACTATTTTTCGTGGGGCTATGTTAAAGGTCATGTCTATACAGACAAGCCCGCTTCAATTGACACATTGGAAGACAACATTGAGGCATTTATTCGTGAGATACCGCCCGAAATGTTGGAAAGAGTATGCCAAAATCGGACTAAGCGGATGGACCATTTGAGGCGCAGTCGCGGTCAACATTTGCATGAAATAATCTTCAAACATTAAATTATATGGACCGTACTATCGATTCAAATAAAGATTTCATGAATTTTTCTGAATTTTATGTGTTTTTTTTTTTAATTTTCCTATAGCTCTTAAAAAATCACCCCTTACTTTACGAAAACAACAAGAAGTAAACAAGAGCTAGCTTACAAGGAGGAGTTCTTTCATCACTAACGTACAGCCTGATTGTGGATAAACTCACGATAAAATTGTCTTGTAATGGTATGCAGAATACATAGTTCTAATAACAAGAGGCAGATTTGAAGGCGCTGATGGACGTACGAACGGGTTGAGCAAAGAGATAGTAACCGGCCTTTCCATAGGGTATTACAGACACAAAAGAAAACTTGCCCAGCATAGGGTTCGGCTTCTGCTTAATATGTAAGAGAATGAATCATACGAATACATATTTGGGACTTGTGCGGATTTAAAACGGCACGGAAAGAAACAGCTGATACTAGACAGGGGTTAACTTTACTGATACCGAAACAAATCCGAAAGGTAGTTAGAGCGACAGGGTTGGATTGGTCTTAATAGGGAATACCATATATAGATTGAGGGCAATACGATAAATGAAAATACTCTGTACGGCAATAACAATAAATTAAATTGAATTACAAGCCATCTCTTGCCAGAACTTTCAGTGATAGGTTCTCGCATTACATACATACATACATACATAATTGGCCATTACAACCCTTCAGTCAGGACTAAGGCCTGGCTTCTCACACCACTCATGTTGTGTGCGTTAATTTTATACGATAGTGGCGGGACCTACAGTTTAACGTCGACTACGAACGACAGATTTTTGAGAAACTTCTTCATGGCGGGTTCAGTTACTCTCAGAGTTTTTGCCAGAAATCTGCTGAGAGGAAGACGCCGAAGAAATATTTTCCTTTTTTTTTTATATTTCGTTTTGATGTTTGACTCAGGATACGAATCCGGGCTTGACGTCTAATAAAGACAACTGTCGTCACATACTCGTGACTTCAAGAGACCCCCCAAAAACGACTATGGTACAGGTTAAATCAGTAGATCTTGCTGTAAAAATTATCAGAACAATAGATTAGGAGCCTCACAGATGAATTCTTTAGAATTTCGGTTGTATGTAGTTCGTAAAGTAAAAGCTAGGGATCTATCCAGTTAAAATCATATGTTCACCAGCTCCAAATTGCTCAGTTGAGATAGAAGAAAGCGGTTGTGAACGGCTCTTTAAAGTTCACCATTTGCAGGAGTCATATTTTAGGACCGATAATGCCTCAGCATTGGGGAAGTAATGGCTCTGAGTGTGATATACGTGGATTTTTACGTATTTTCAGACAGGGAAACAAGAAAACTAATGTCTTGAGAATAAACAATGTTATCACAGAGAACATATGTAATGATCAACAAAGTCAAACAAGGGCATTTGGAAAAAGGAGAAAATTTCCGCTAAATATAGCGACAGTGAATTGCAACTCAGGAACAGTGGCACGACATTCGAATGATTGCAAGCAGAATGGAAGACATCGAAATTACCTAGACGAGTCAAGTTTAGAATATTCAACACATGTGTAGTGGAAATTCTGTTGTATGGAGTTCGATCCCTGTATAGTATCGAACATTACCACACAAAAACTTCAGATATTTACCAAAAAGTCTCTCAGAGTCCTATGAGTTAAAGAAATTGTGACAAAATATCATCTGCTACACAGGTCACCGGAACTTAACAAAAGAGAAGCCCGTACTCCAACACAATAAATGTGGAAAACGGATGTGGAGTGACCATCCTACCAGGAGGAAGGTCGATAGTGTCACAAGCTGGCTCTCCAATGTTGGGAAAACTGAGGGCAATCAAAGAACTCTTGAAAACGTATAATTCTGTAAGAAAAAGGGCAATGCGACCTTGTATATGAATACAGGAGCATAACATCAGCACTCTGTGTAAGATGGAGAGGCTCTGTGAAAGCCATATGCTCTCAAGGTTATTTTGAAATACATTGTGTTCTATTTTCACAGTTTTTTGATGAACATTCTTCTTCTGAATGACTTTTATTTACAAAAAAAAACAATTTAAATTGTTTGGATTAAATGAGAGCAAAGGAAATACAATTTTAATCTTCGTTTTATAAATAAATTTGTAACACATTTTTATATTTATTTTTATACACGTTTTTCTTTATTTTTAAAGTGTTTATTTATTTATTTTGCGTTTATTTGTTCAAAAATTCTTTTTTTTTTTCTTTTTCTTTCTTAAAATTGAAGTTTAAACGCAAATTTGCGTGTTTTCAAGTTTTTTTTTCTCCAGACTTTTGTCTTTTTTTCTTCTTCTTCTTCCTTTCAGTTTTTATCACAAACAATTAAGAGAGGGTTTGACTTTTATTTTTTATAAGAAAACAAAAAAAAAACCAATTGAAAACAATAATAAGAAAATGTCTTCTTCTTTTTCTTCAAAGCTTCTTTTAAAAAGAGACATACAACATAACGGTTTATTTATAGAAAAAAAGAAGACGAAAAAAGAAAAAAGGAAAAAAAAAAATAATTTTTTAATGGTTTTATAACATAAAAACGCAACATTAACACAAAATGGCCTTGAAAACTGAAAAACAGCAACAACATGCCAAGCATTAATAGATCAATGGGTCAATAAAAAAGGAAATTTTAAAACAAACCCTTTATTACAGGTCTAATAAAACAAAGAAAGGAAGGGAAAATGGTTTAAAGTATGAAAAATGGGAATATTTGAAAAAAATCGTTAAAAAAATAGAAAAAGTTACGTTAAAACCAATAAATTTCATTTAAATTTATTGAGAAATTGTAATAATTTATTGCTTAACACTAAATAAAGTCAAATTGAGTTGAATTCTTTATACAATTACGAGTAATTTCATAAAACACTCCCTTTTATAAAAGAAAACAAAAAAAACGGAGTATTTTCGTATATAAAAACAACTCAAATGGTAACACTTTGAATGTAAACGGAAAAAAACTAATGAGAGAGTTTTATTCACTTCCATTACAACAAAGAAACACAATGGTAACGAAACAACGCCATATTGGTGTCTTTGTTAAATTGAACCACAACACACAGTATAGTTTATTCACTCACTCACTCATTTATAAAGCCTTACACACATAACAAAATATTTCAACACTACGCAAGTGAGTAAGTGTTTGTGTTTCGAAAAGAAAGGCGTTACTCTTCATAAGGAAACACAGAAGAAGAAAAGAGTGTTACACCACTACTACCTAACTTAAATAAACAATATCATCGGTTTACATGGCATGGAGGCAAAACAAAACTTATGCATACACAACGAGAGTATTGTCTGTTAGGCCTTAATAAACAATGTACCGGTGACGCTCTCTCTGTCTGATGTGTGTGTGTATTTTGTTGTTTTTGATTTTTATTTGTTTCATAAAGAATTTATTTCCCTTAAAATAAAATATGTCTGCAGACAATTGCTAAGTGACAGAGAGAGATCGAGAAAGAGTGAAATTTTAACGGTTGTTTTGGTATTTAATGTTTACAGTGGGTAAATAATCTAAAATTTCTTACTTAAACAAGGGAAATGTATAATGTTTTTAATAAAAATTGGATAAAATGAATAAAAATAATACAAATAATTGTTTTTTATATAAAAACACAGAATTTTTATATTATTTCGTATTTTAAAAGCATTTTTTCTGTTTGTTATTAAAGATTTATTGAGAGATTTATCGAAAATCTCAGTTTAAGTAGGTTTAAAAAGGTTGTAGATATTTTGTAAAGGTTTATATCGCCTCAAAACAAATAAAATTAAAATTTCTTGCACATTTTAGTACTTGGTACTCTTTTTTAAACTAGGACTTGTGGTTAAAAACCTCTTTTTTAAAAAAATAACAGGAAAGGCAATGGCAATAGCTTTTTTCGGGATTATAATGAATGAAGTTTGTTTTGCCGATTATTTTCAGAAGGGTAGAATAATTAAGTCTGAATATTTGTGTAACCTTTCGAGTCTACTGGACAAAGGGGAAAGGAAAAAAAAACTAATGTGCCGTTGAAAAGAACCAACCCTTCATCAGGAAAGTGCACAAAAGCGGTATGACGATGGCGACATTAAGCAAATTACCATAAGAATTGCTTAACATCCAACTTACTCATCTAGTTTGATTTCCTAGCGATTACTATTTCTTTCAAAACCTAACAGAACTTCTTACTGAGAAGTATTTTCGATCAAATGGCGAAGTGATTGCGGCGGTAAATCAGTATTCTCAGCTACTTCCGTAATCGTTCTTTTATAAAAGAATAAAGCTATTGGCAAAGGCGTTGCAGCAAGTGTCTTGAAGTACTGGGACATTATATTTAAAAATGAAAAACCACCTATTTGAAAGCAAAAATGTTTGTTTTTCATTGCTAACACAGAAACTTTTCTAATTTCAAAAATTTTTTTATTTTTTTTTTTCATTTCATTTTTTATTATTTTTGAAAAGAAAAAAATTTAACATCCGGTATAAATTTCTGACATTCTTTTTTATTCTCAGATGATATAAACAGATTGTTAACCAATAATTATTTATTTTTTATTATTATTAATTTCATTTCATTCATTTGTAATTTTTTCTTTTTTTTCTAACAAATGACGCCTTCTTGTCCGTTTGACGTTGCGGTCTCAGCCAAAATGTCAATCAAAAATCAACAAAAAATTCGATTTTTATTTTTGGGTAGTCAGTAGTCTGGTTGTTTCCATTCCATTGATGTTTGCGGTTTTTCTATTGGTTTTAATGCTGCTGTTAGGTCTACACAACAACAAAACAAAGCCGGTCTTTAATTTTATGAATGAATTTTATTTTATTTCTTTTGGCTTTTAATCTCTAATTAGATTGTTTTGTTTTCATATTTTTATTTGTCACTTTTTTATGCAGAATTGTTTGATGTTTGAAAAGTGTCTGTGTTAACAACAGGAACTTCCTAACCTTGACAGTTGATAGCGGCCATTTTGTTGAAGCTACTGTTTGACAACTGTCAAATTAATTATCTTTTATGCAGTTTATTTTGCCAAATCACCATGGGCCAACCATAGAAAAGGATGGCAACTGCAACTAATTTGCATTGAAACAATAATCTTCAACAATGAGGTCCATTTCTGGATACATGGTTACGAGAACAAAACAAAATTATCGAATTTGGGACGGTATCAATTCAAATGAGAACCAATAAGGACTCTTGCACCCCTCAATAGTCAGTATTTGGTGTAGATTTTCGACTGCTGGGGTCATCGGTCCATATTGCTTTGAGGGCGACGTTGGCCAGGCCATCACTATCAACGACAAGCACTGCAGGTCTATGATTATCAACTTATTTTAGCATGCGGTGGATCATCTGGCCACCACCAATGACATGCAGTTTCAACATAACAACTCTTCGTACCATGCAGTGTGCATTGGGTATTCTGATGCTATGTTCGCACGGCAGCAATTTTACGTAATACGCTCTCTCATTCGTAATTCAACATCCAATTATGTGCTGAATTACGTAATTCGCCATACAAAATTTTGTGAGCGAATTACCCAAATTGTGTGTAATTCAATTTTTATTACCCTATGAATTACTTAAAAACCAATATAATCTCTCAATTTTATCGTATTTTTGCCATCACCAGCTGTCAAATCACAAAAAATATAAACAAAAAATTTTGTAAACAATAAAGAATAATGGAATCCAAAAATAACGTTTTAAAAAAGTATTATTTAGAAAAAAGTTATTCGCGAAAGTAGCGAAGAAAGCGACTCTGTGTGTGTAGAAAACCTTTTGAAAAGTATTTGCAGCTTTTGAAGAAGCTATATGAACTTTATATGTAATTTAAAAATATTAGTAATAATTTAGTAATAAAAAGAAGAAGAAAAGAAGAATTGTCAAAAAGAATTACAAAACTGCCATGTGAACATGATAATTCAAATAAGTAATTCAAAACAGAGAGCGAAGTAATTCGAAGGCTCGTGCGAACATAGCATGAACAAGCGCGATTGAAGTTTGATCAACTTGGGACCTGGGAATATACAGACGATATATCTTATCGCATAATTACCACCATAAATGCGTAAAATTTTGATTCCTCGAAAGCGAGAGTGTAAAATTAAACAAGACTAATAACGTACTAAATTACGGGCATTTTATTATCGTGGAACTATGACCTTACAGTTCGTAAGAAATATTTGCAATTGTTTAAAGCTGTTTTGGATAGTTTTATATGTTAGCCATGCCTAGAGCAATCTAGGTATGAATTTTCACCACGATTTTCTATTTCAAAAAATTCAGACGCCTTTAATACATCTAAGGAATTCTCTGACTCCTTCGTCAGAAGACACAAAAGTTTATTATTCTATAACCGTCTACAGTGGACCGAATTACCTTGGATAGCTGGAAAAACCTGAATAATGGAACCAAAAACGCTTCAAAAACAATAAGAAAATGGAGAAATCCGTTGCCCTTTTATGCTTCGTAATGCAATGAAACGTCAGAATTAATGCCATATTCTGAGAAATTTAAACTAATTTAAGGGAAAAAATCATGATCATCCTTCGGAGTCAACATTTAAAGTAACTAAAGCCGTCTGAAGCCGCTTAACAAGGTAGTGCTTTTGGGTTCCTATTTTTTTTCTTAGTTTTTCATTCAAACATATCAAAGGGGAGATCTCCTAGTAACCACAAAGGTTACTTGTTGTCTTTTTTTCTTTGTTTAGTATCTAGTCAAGTCTAGTCTCCGGTCTAGTCAGACTCTCGTTCTCATTTTGAGTTGCACTGGACGAGTAATGACACCAAATGTAAACGGGAAGATGATCAGACAGACAGACAGTAGGTGTTTACACTGCGTGTGAGTGTGTAAGAGAGTTGGTGTAGTTGATCTATAACTATTATTATTGTTGTTTTTGTTGTTGTCGTTGTAGTGTTGCGTGCAAAAATGTACTACTTAAAGACAACAACAACAACAAACAATTTAAATTTGTCTTCCAAAAAAAATTGGTTTTTGAAAAAAACAAGGTTTTTTTGTGTTTTTAAAAATAATTTTTAACGGTATTTTAAAGTAATTTTGATTTTTTTCCGAAATTGCTAGTGTTATTATTACTTTTTTTTTTTTTTGAGTTTCTGTTTCGAATTTTGATTTTTAAACAACAAAATTAAGTTCCAAATTAACTTTAATTCACGGTCAAATTTGAAAGGTTTTTTCTTCTCTTTTTTTTATTTTTTCTTCGACTTTGGTTTTACAACGATTGTTTTCCTCTAAAGCTGTTTGGCTTTCTGAAGAAGCCATGGCCTAAACTGCAAAGACCATACAAGCAGAATAAGAAGACGAAGACGAAGAAGAAGAAGATAAAAGAAACCCAACTTTTCATTCCGTCATTAAAAATCCATTTAAGCTGTCAATCATAGAACACACAGCTTTTCGAAGAGAATGAATTTTAAAGCCAAAGAAAAACAGTCAAGCATTCCCATTCCATTCCATTTACTTTGTGGGTTTCTGTTATAAAAACATCTTTACTTAAGTAGAAGAAGAAGGAAGTAGAAGAGTAAGAAGAAAGAGAAGAGAAGAAAAAGAAAAAGAAAACATCCTGTCGATGATTAAAAGATTTGCTCACAGAAATCTTGTTTAACAGACTGCCAACCAAACTGCCAAAGATTAATTTTGATTTCTGCTAATAAAATCCGTTCCAAAGTAGTCATCTTTCTCTTCTTCTTCTTCTGCATTTGCTTTGAACGGGAAACATCATTACGAGGTGCTTAGCGGGGATACCCTATTCACTTGAAATTTCTCAATAAATGAATGAATGAACTGCAGAAGTGTTAAAGATTCAGCCTTAATCAGGAGACAATAAGTGGCAACCCTATAATTCTAGAACCTACTATAGAAGACGATTGATTGCCTGATGAGCTATAAAAACTTGAATAATAATAAGAAAATGAATGTATAGCTCCCTCTGTATATTCCTTGAAGGCAGGAAAGTTCATCCTTTTATGAAATCTTTAATTTTCATTCTTTTAGATGAACTGTCATGCATGGATATTGGCAGTCTGAGTCTCTTCATCGGAAACTCCGAGTGGTTTCTAGAATAATGGAAAATAAGGAACTGTGGTATCACAATGGGCCCTGTGTGCGGCCTAAGTGCATCTATACATACATACATAATTGGCCATTACAACCCTTCAGTCAGGATTACGGCCTAGCTTCTCAACACCACTCATGTTGTGTGCGTTAATTTTATACATGAGTGGCGGGATCTACAGTTTAAAGTCGACTCCGAACGACAGATTTTTGGAGAAGCTTTTCATGGCAATTTTTACTCTCAGAGTTTTTGCCAGAAATCTGCTGAGAGGAAGTCGCCGAAGAAATATTTTTTCATATTTCATTATGATGTCTGACCGGGGATTCGAACTCGGACCTTTTGTCTAATAAGCCAACACACTACCTACTAGACGCACTAAATGTGTCCGCTCGTGTTATATTGTGCCGCTCATGACTCCATAGAGGGGATTTCTTTAGGCACATTGAATATTGATTTATTTTGTGAACTGAAGGACTATATTTTTTCCTTTCTCTGTGGATAATAGAACAGATATTATCTGTTCAATATCATGTTTTTTTTGTTTGTATACCATAGAGCGTCTTTATTTTACCACAAAACAAAACAAAAATTTTTGTTCTTGCGCCGTGCGTTCTAATTTGCCACAATTAAGTAAGACTTGACGTACTCCTCGTTCTGTGTCTCTAAACTTTGTTGTTACTTATTTACTGCCACGCATCATTTACATAAAAATTCTTTCCCTTTTTTCTTTTGCCAATTTGGGGTTACACTTGTTTAGCATTGTCTGCTGATGCGTCTGATGCACGGCACTGCACTGCACTGTTAAAGGGTCAAGTTTCTTAACAGCAACGTGATGATCATTATCATCATCATCATTAACAACAACAACAACAACAAAAACAAAACGTTATCATTCATCATTTTGGTCATCACCCTCAATTTGAATATATGTACGTACACTTCTCGTCTCTATCTCTGATCATTTGTTGTCATCTCTTTGGCTTGGTCTGCCCGTGGCTTGGTTTCCCAATTGAGGTTAAACTTATTTGTTGAGGCAATTTTCATGTTTTTTTTCTCTCTTTTTTTCACTTTTTTTTCTGTGGTAATTGGGGAGAAGAGCCCTCTTTGTTTTTTCTGTTATTCAAAAGGGCGAAACCAACTATAATTTGCTGTTTTCAGTTGAAATTAATTTTAATTTTTGGTTGTGGGTTCATCAAATAAACAATTTTTGAAAATTTATTCACAGAGATTTTTATCAATTTTTTGTAGGTGATGTGTAAACGCGTGGGTGAATAAAATTTTTCTTAAATTATGTTTAATTTGTTACAAATTATTTACAATTAAAGTCTTTACAATTAATTTATAATGAATTTGAATAAATTAATGAAAGTAATGTTTGAATTACAATGGCTTTGACAGCACTTTTAATTGAAGTATAGTATGTGGCACTTAAAATATGGACGCCTTATAATATAACACTTTTCAATTTTTAACCCAAAAAAAATGGTTTTGGTTATACAAGTTATACCTCAGATTCTATCAATTCTTTAATTTTTATTTGCAGATGCGTCCAGTTGATCTAATTTCATTTTCCCATTGTCGTCTCCATGTGTAAGGAGCCTTTCTAGGATGCACAGCAAGTAAAGAACATCTATTGAACCTTAACAGTTCTCTGGAGAGAACCAGTAGACTCTTACGTTTTTGAAAAGAGCTGCGTTACGAGACTTGCATGAAGTAATCTGGAATATATGGGCAGACCTTGCGCTGATCGACTTCTTCCTCCTATGTTCGGGGGAACTTGGTCAGTAAAGGGACTGCGTTCGCCTGTGCGTGCTCAAGTGAGCTTTTGAGTATAAGGCTGCCACACTAACCTAACCTAACCTAATCTGGAATATGCTTCCGGATTACCACTATTTTGTGGTATACGAGATGGGTCAAGAATGAATCTTGGAACAGATGTAGAAGTTTTTGTTCACAGAATAAAATATTTCGAGTCCATAGAGAAACTTGAGATTATTTTCCAAGCAAAAGTCTATTCCATCGCAAGATATGTTCAATTCAAGTTGCATAGAAGATGCTAAAGACACGACTATCTGACAGTCAGGTCACCATTCGAACGCTCTGCTCTTACAAAATTAAATCGCTGATAGTATGGCACTGTCTGAAGAAGCGGAATTAGCTGGGTAGACAGAATAAGCTTACCATCAACTTAGTTCCAGTTCATATGGAAATTGTCGGCACTGATCAAGTAGACAAGCTGATGAGGAGAAGGGCTTCCAAGCCATTGACAGGGCCAGAATCCGTTCGGGGAGTAGTGGCGAATATTTGGAAAGATGTGATCAACGAAAGGGAAAATAAAGAGGGGTGACGACTATTTTAAAACCAAGTGGATTTGATGGCAATCAAAACTTTTGCTGGGAAACCACAATAAGGAGAGGTCTGTGTCATGCCTTAGAAATAACCTGGGATTGATAACTAGCATTATGACAGGGCACTGCAGACCCAGAGTGCACTTATTCAGAATGAGAGTTGCCTGTGAGGATGAGAATGAAGAAGAAGAAAACACCTAAGTGTGAACAAGTTGCTGCGTAGTGAATTGGCAGTGTTGACACCGAGTAGGATTCTGGGGATTGTCAGGGCAATAGGCTTGGAAAAGAGATTATAGGGATACCTATAGACGGGAAATTGAAAAAGTCACTTCCTTACCCGACCTCTTCGTGTTCGCTGATAGTTTCAGAGTCAAGATCTATTTGCCACATATACATACAGTGTATCACTAAAGTGAGTATGCAGCGATATATATATTTGAAATTATTGGAAAAATTGCTTAAGATTTGAAATAAAAACACAAATATTATGTTTTTTCATTTATTTTACATATAAACTTGAGAAAAATAATAAGGAACAAAAATGTTTCTAATTCATTACTGGTTGATAACAATATAATTAACAAAATGGTTAGAATTCAGGTCACATAAGTGAGTATGCAGTTCACAAAAATTGGCACTATGATTCAATTTTTAAAGTCAGGCTGATATTTAATATTTTGTTGGATAGCCCTTTGCCTTTTTGACTGACTTCAATCTCGATGGCATGGATGTTATAAGATTTTGGGTAACCGAATGTGGAATTTTATTTCACTCCTCAAGTAGTGCAGTTTTAAGGGTGTCTTTACTTGTAATGGCATGACTTCTGATTTTTTTTTTCGAGATAATCCCACAGATGTTCTATTGGATTAAGGTCGGGTGATTGGGAAGGAGTTTTTAGTTGTTTTGGCGTGTTACACAAAAGATAATCTCTAACGATATGGGCTGTATGTTTAGGGTCATTGTCCTGTTGGAATACAAATGATCCTGTTAGTCCCAATTTAGCTGCACTTTGATGCAAGTTGTTTTTAAAATGTTCAAATACACCGTCTTATCCATTGTTCCTTCTATAACCACAAGATTTCCAACATCTGATGCTGTCATACACCCCCATACCATAACCGCTCCACCACCATGTTTTACTGTGGCAGCCATATTTTTTGGATCGAGCTCAGTGTTCACTTTTCTCCACACTTTTTGACACCCATCTGAGCCAAAAATATTATATTTAATCTCATCAGAAAATATAACCGATTTCCAGAAATTTTCATCCTTGGTTTCGTACTCCTTTACGAAGTCCAACAGTTTTCTTCTATTGGTGCTGTTCACAAATGGCTTTTTGCGGATGTTACGGCCATGGTAACCAGAAGCATACAGAACTCGACGAATGGTTTGTGGGTTACAGGTTTTTCCAGTCTCTTTTTCTATTTCTGACATAGTTTTTGGAGCGCTCATCTTGGGATTTACTTCTATTTTTCTGGGGATAATTCGTTTCTCCCTGTCATTGAAGATTTTTGGACGCCCAGGTCGAGACTTGTTATTTGTATTTCCCTTCTTATTATACTTTTCTATTATTTTTTGCACTGTGGAGCTACTTTTATTAATAATTTTTGCAATTTCACGTTGGCTTTTCTGCTCTTTATAAAGTTTAATAATTACATCTTTTAAATCTTGTGAAAGTTCTTTTCCATGAGGGGCCATAATAAAAGTTAAGAAAAAATTTCGGTATTTAATCTATTTATTTAATCTTTTTATATTTATTTATCTATTTATATTTATTTATAATAACAATTATTCACTTTTTCCGCGATTAAAATGCGTTTAGTTTAAGTGCAGCTCAAAACTTTAAAAAGTGCATACTTATTTTTGTGATGTGATTTTTCCTATTTTTTAAGAAATGATAACGAAATATGATAAAGGGATAATTATTTTGAGGTATGTTTGTGTTTTTGTGTAAGGCATTATTATATATTATTGTAAGTATAAAAATAATATATTTTTCTGCATATTTTTGGAAAATAAATTGGGATATTTAATTATTTTCATGCTGCATACTCACTTTAGTTATACACTGTATATCAGAAGAACGATGATAGCACAGTGCTTACAAATATGCACTGATAAAGGAACATTGTCGTCAGACAAACTTTTATTAAAATTTTGGTAGAAGCCAGTCAATAAATTTTTTAAAAGTTGGCCTTATTAAGTTAAGTGAGTTAAGAACAATTTTGAACCAGATAAGCTTTGTAACACAATTTAGTGACCTTTTTACACATTATGTTCATTTTATGCTCGCATTGATATGAAAAATCGGTTTAATTTATTATTGAAACTATTTCAACGTGTAGGATGCATATATAATATATATATAGTTGACTTAAGAGTATGTAAGTTTGTATTATTTATTTAAATTTTTTTTATTTAAAAATTTTCTCCCTTTAAAGAAAAAATTTTCAAATTTTTTAATATTTTTTTTCTTTTGTTTTTTAAAATATTTTCAAGGTTCCTTATTAAAATAATTGTGAATATAATTTAAAAAATTAAATATAAATTATTGTAATTAATTAACTAATTTGGCATTGTAATAATTTAACAAATTATTATTAATTTTTTTTTTTTTTTTTTTTTTTAATAACAAAACAAAAACACAACAACAACAACAAGAATAAAAAATTTATAACAACAATGACCTTCACATACAAATGCTCTCAGCGAGAAAATTTACAAATTTTTTTATAAAAAAAAAATAAAAAAAAGAATTAAAAAAATTATTGTTTTTCCTCTTTTTTGTAAAAAAAATACATATAAAAACAACAAAAAATACCATTAAAAACAATTATTGTTTAAAACGATGTCTATCGACAGTTTGTGGTTAATTAAGTTGTTTGTTTAAAAAAAAATGGAGAAAAATTTTTAAGAGAATCGAATAAAAATTTTAAATGACTGACACATCTGGCCACTGCTATATATTCATAATGCAGAGCAAAATCTAAGAAGAATCCAACTTAGAGACAAATCCCGTGACATCCGGGAGTAGCTTACAATTACATCCGAAGAAGCTGTACTAAAGAGGAAGTGAAGGAGACCACACTACATTTTTCCTGGTATTATCCTGCACTTAGGAATCTGAGACGAAGGATTTTTGGATGTACAGAATTTATGGAAAGGAAATGTTGAGCCAAAAGTAGTAAACATATCATCCACGCCGTCATAGGAGCAGTACTATCTGTGTTATGCTGTTAATTTAACATTAAAATTAAAAATGGGGAAATGACACGAAGCAATTCGAATTCATTAATTTTGGCCAGCGCAATAGTGGAAGAGTAGTCGCCGCAGTATAGTAGGTAGTGTGTTCGCTTATTAAACGAAAAGCCCGGGTTCGGGCCGCAGGACAGACATCAAAAACGAAATATGAAAAAAGAAAGTATTTCTTCGGCGACTTCCTCTCAGCAGATTTTTGGCAAAAACTCTGAGAGTAAATAAACCTGCCATGAAAAAGTTTCTCAAAATCTGTCATTCGGAGCCGACTTTAAACTGTACACTCAAGTAAAAAATTAAGGCACACAACATGAGTGGTGTGAGAAGCTAGGTCGTAATCCTGATGAAGGGTTGTAATGACCAATTACATATGTATGTAATAGTGGAAGAGTGAACTGGGGCGATGTTAAAGCATTTGATTGCAACACTTTCTTTCTCGTCTGCGATAAATTCTGCTTGATTTTTGTAATGTCTCTAACACGCGAATAAATGACCACACAGTTTCAGGGTTGATGATGGAATGATTTATTTTTCATAAGAATATGGTTACTTAAGACTAAGAGTTGCCAGATTATATACATAACATTTCTCATAATAATGTGGTTACTTAAGACTAAGAGTTGCCAAATTATATACATAACAATTTTATCGCATACTATATGTGAACCTTCTGGCTGTGTATATTGCCTATTAGCTTACAATGCATATATCCAAGTAAAGTACGCTCTTGTTGGGCCTATAGACCTAATAAGAGATAGCAGATCTAAGCCGCTAAGTCTTGCTCATGGCCCTCTTGAGGTAGTAAATTATTTATGGTCGCTTTTCTTACCCTTAACATTATGTACTCTCTCTGTAAGAGCGAAACATCGCTTCGGATAAAAAGAAGTCGGCGTAATTAACGTAAGTATTCCCAAAGTTGACTGCTTACAATATTTAACTTGGTCTCAGGGAACCAAGAGCTTTCAGTTTCTTATGATTCGACAGAGTGTGCTGCATAATAAATAATATTTGTGTTGTGTTTGTGGTTTCCCTCCTTTGAGTGTGTATCTGTGGTTTTCCAAACATATCCAGTATTGGCCATGAATCGGAATATTAAGGAAATCTAATTTTATTTCATAACAGTTACCACCCTAATGTTTATCAATCTGTTGTTCATTTTACTCTACTAAATGAACGCATAAAATTTCAAAAATTTTGTCTTCGCATTTTACAATTATGAAATGAGGGCCTATTTCGTATTACATATACGAATATATTTATAAAAATAAAAGAAAATTAAAAACTTTTTCCAAACCAAACACCACAAAAAAGGAAAGAAGAAAAAAATTGCTGTCATTGAGTATTTCATTTCCGTTTACAGAATAGGCCAACGTGGAATTGTTGTTTTTTTTTGTACACGGGGGAACTCGTATCTATCGCCTGTAAGTGAATATTTTTGTTTGCAAAAGTTGTGCGTGTCATCAACCTGGTCTAAAGTGACAGTGTTACGATTTAATGGCCGAATGGCTAAAGTTACAAATTAATAACGACGACGAGGGTGACGGTGAACGCTACAACAACACCAACAAAAGACCAAAGAAAATTCAAATGATAACAGTTCAGTTCTATTCAATGCAATTCTGTTCAATTTAGTGCAGTGCAGTTGATAAAATTTGGTTTTAAATTTCTGTCTGTCTGTCTGTCTGTTGGTGTGTCTAGCTGTCTGTCTGTTTAAATCTTACTTCGCTTGCGTTGCACAAAAATTGCTGGGGTTGCAATAACCAATTAGCACCTCTATTGCGTGGCTAATGCAACACACGATGTGATATCAAAACAACAACAATAACAACAATAAAAAAACTTTAAAAATGCTGTCACATGAAGGCGTCTATTGCCCCAACATTATGAATTCATGACGTTTTTTTGCATTATGGACTTAATTACAACAACAACAACAATTGCAACTGCAACTACATTAATAGTTGCCAACGCAAAATGACACCCCCCCTTTCATTATTTATTAGAAATTGAAATTTTCTCTTTTTTTTACACATGATTTCTTACTATAAAATGGTTAGACTCTTGTATTGTTGTTGTTGTTGTTGTTGTTATTATTATTATTTCCATATTCTAGAGTTTAAATCGATTTGAACATAAAACGAATTGGCATTTAAACGGAAATTATAACGCAAAACTCACTCACAAGAGGCAGGAGGAGGGGAGTTGAATTATGATTTGCTGGGAAAAGTTTATAAAATGATAACCCAGTAGACATACATACATACATATCTTTTACAAAACACATCAGTATAGTATGGTAAACAATACTAGCAATATAAGAATTTATCTGAATCATAATGAATAAAATGGAAAAGAAATTTTGAATCGATTTTGATATTTTAAAGCTCAGCTTATGGCAGGCCAAAGAACGGGATTTGTGAAAAAAATGTAATTTATTATGTAATTTATGCAGCCATTTGCCAAGATTTGTTGGAGATATAGGCTACCAGACGGATCGCAGCCTGCGAAAAGAGAGGTAGTGCTGAGAAGTTTCTTAAATTTGCCGTTCTGAACAACTTGACAAGATGAGTAGGCACATCTACCATTGCTTTTACATATTCATGCGCTAACGTTTATTCACCGAGTTGATACAACTATAAGCTTGCATCTGCATTTACATTAAACGTTTAGCTTTATAAATGTGCGTCTATAAAGCCTTCATCAGGCTATGATGTAAACGATCATTATTATTATTATTATACTAGCCTTATACTATGTTCACGTATGTAATTTAATTGAGAACAATATTCGGTTAATTGATAACAATATTTTAACCGTTCAGGTATAATAAATATGTATATGCAATTTATTTAAGAGCTGATAAACAACAACATTGTTTTTCTTTTAGTCGGTTTTTTTTGTGTGTTTGTTTGCAAGTTGTCATTTTTTGTTGTCGTTGTTGACATTTGAGTTGTCAAATATCAACAGGAAGTGTTCGGTTACTTATAAGATGCTTACTAAACAGACTTATGACAGTGCTGTATTTAAAGTTTTAATCAATATTATAACAATTAGCATTTAATTGAGCAATAATTAATTGAGATTTTATATGAAACATTGAGATCAATATTGGCGTTAATTGCGATTTACGCAATGAAGGTGCATACGTGAACATAGTATTAGTCAATATAAGCTGTTGTGTTATATAATGCATCAAGACTTCCGGATGTTGTTGTAGGCTGCGCACCCAGTCTTTTACGCCTCAGAAACATTAACGCACAGGTTGCAAATATATGTTCTCGTGACTGCTGCTCCTTATTACAGAAACTACATATAACGCTTAAGACGATCCTTATTCTGATCAAATGAGTATACAGTGCGCTCTCCAAACGCTAATTACTAGCCTTTGACAATTTCTTGCCAAATGTATTTTGATTTGAGAAAAGTCCCTGCCTTTTTCCATTTTTTCTTTAGCCGAGTTGATATTTCCAACATCCTCTTCCAATTCCACGCTCCACAGTGGTGTGGTAGCTCTCTATTATATGACTTCTGATTGCCGTGAATTTGCACATGATTTGCTTCCCCAGACATCCTCACACTATTTTCCAGTTAATATGATACGAGCTGAGTGCTAGGACAGCGGCGTGATAGTCCTTTGCATCACCAATCTAATTTGAATTGAGTTAACAAAGTTAGCAAAGGAGCTGCCAGCCTCTCAATTCGTAATGTTGCGATGCCCTCTGTTAAATCTCACCACAACGTGAGTGAAAATTTTCATGCTTCCAGTACTGTACTCACTGCCTAATAATACCAATTACGAAACGAAATACGTCTTACATGGGTCAAGTACGGAAAACGATAAAGACTTACAGAATTGAGGAGGATACAGTGAATTTAAAACAGAAGCAAGCAACGAGAGACTGGTTGTACTCTCCTGAGTCAGCATAGAAGCATAATAAACCCAAGAAAAGCCTGAAAATGATCGGTTGTCTGCAGAGAGGGTGTAAACTTTTAAAGAAGCCTCTCCTCAGAGTACTCAATCTCTTTATTCTATAAACCGAAGAGCCACGGAGAAGATGCTCTATAGTCTACATTCTCTTCATCTCCATATACCGTCGTGTTGAAATACGTAAGAACTATTTCGTATAACCGTCAGCTTTCCCGTAAGGAACTTAGTGAGCACTCTCACGTTGTGGATATTGAGCGGAAAACCAATTCTGAATGGATGTCTAAAGGCTCTTAGCCACGTAACATTTTGTTAAACTAACTAACTAACCTTATCTAACCTCACTTTTGCCAATATCAAAATGCAACGTTGTTTTATTTTTATTAGTCACTGTATATTGTCCCATATAATTTTCTGTTTTTTTTTGTTGTTGTTTTTATTTCTTTATGAATAAGTTTTAATTAAAAATGTTTTATTGGGCCTTGTTTAAGAAAATTATCAAGAAGGAGCAGATGAAGAAGAAAGGTGTATGATGAGGAGAAGGAGAAGAAGAAAAGGGGAAAATTCAAAGTGGTTTTCAGTTTTTCGTTTAAATATTTTACACGCAAAATATGAATAAATTTAACGCCATCAAATGGAAATAAAAAATTAAAAAGAAAAATAGAAAAAGAAAACAAACACAAGCAGTTGTTCAAAATACAAATTTATTAAAAACAAGAAGAAGAAGAAGAGAAGAAAATAAAATCCACCAAAATGAATAAAATAGAAAAACTATGCGATAAATCATTAAAAATTACAACAAAAACTAAAAAAAAAATTAAATTAAATTAAAAAATAAGAAAATACCGATTGAGAAAGAGAGAGGGAGAGAGAGAGAAAAATTATCCACTTGAATGAAATCAACAAAGAAATATGAAATGATGGCAGAAATATAAGAAGAAGAAGAAAGAAAATATGAAACAAAAAACAAAACAGGAGGAGAGAATGAATGAATAATTGTGTTAAAAGCAATTTTATGTTGCATTATTTAAATTTCTTTTTCTTTTTTTTTTTATTCAGCATTTGTTTTTTTTTTTAATTTTTTAATTTTTTTCACTTTTTCAAGTTAAAATGCAAATTTCATTGAACAACATGAACAATAACGTTAAAGATAAAGAATTGAAAACAAAAAAAAAAACAAAAACAAAAAAAAATATTACGAAAGAAAATAAAAGAAAAGAAAAAGAGTTTAAAATTAGATTTATAAGCCAAGATAATAATAATAATACACCCAAGTACTGAACATTACAATTAACGGGTTATACATTAAGTGGTTTCAAAATCATCAAAAATATGGCAATGCTGTTTTTCATCATGAAAGCTTTGCCACTTACGAATATGGTTTGTAAAAATAGCTAAAATTGACCACAAAAGTAATGAATCAAATGTGGCCACATTTGGGGGTGATTATGGTCGTCCTAATTGATCTACTTTACAAGGAATTGATAAGATTTTGAACCCATTTGAAGAGACTGGAAGCATTAGAAATGTGATCAGATCTGCACAATATCTCAATGTACTCACTGATGAAAATATCGCCTTTGTCCGCGAAAGTGTGGTGAATAATCTGAATTTGTTAATTCCAAAGTATTCTTGAAATTGTGAACCTGTGGAGCTCCCATTATGGACTTTGTAAACAGCTCAGATCGAGTTAGAAAGGATACATAGTCTGGAATTCGCTGTTATAACCGGAGAAATGAGAAACATGTTCTACAGCGGTGCTGGTAGTGAGGATCAGAGCTGTTGAATATATCAATGTTAGGACAATGGGTGGCAAGACGGACATCACAAAGCATTACAACCTGACAAAGCGGGTGACCGACGGCTTGCTTATAAGCCATTACAGTCTACAATTTTGGAAAATGTTTGGCAACAGGCTCTCCATTCTATTTTATATGCGTGGCTTGAGGGCAGATAATGCTGCGGAATAGAGGAGTTCAATTCCAGCATGAAATATTTGAATCTTATGGAGAAATTCGCAAGCAGATGTCTACGCCATGGAAATTTGTTCTGAATTAGTCGTGGCCAGGAAGGGGACAGACATAGCAATACTATTTGACAGGCCGCTACACAAGCACTAGGCTCTTAACTCTAAAGTAAAATGGGACTGTATGGGTAAGCTGAATCGGCTAAGCAGATCGGACGACATGTGGTAATTTATGGCAATCGAAGTTTTCAGAAGGGGGTTTCCACGAATCTGATAAAGTCAAAACCTTTCTGTGGAGTGAAAAGAGATGTTTCGAATGGAATACTCAACGAATGGGAAGATAAAAATAAAGATTTTTATCAAGCCAAATGGGTTTAAGGTAACTTAAAGTTTCATTGAGCGATTAATAGATTGAGATTTTAGCCATTCTTCAGATTATCCTAAATAGCAGCATGGATACTTGTCTCAAGAATAGAGATGAATTGTCTCAAGCCAAATTTGTAGATTTCGCAATTGGGAGAATGAATCATCGGAAGGAAAACACTTGGATGTGTATTAAGTATTAGGCTGGTAGTTATCCTAACTGATCGAACAACAGCTGGAATATGTCATGGCAGGAGCAGGATTGAGGCAGACATTATAGGTACACCATATAGATATTAAGAGCCACACAATAGATCGTTTGATCATATTACTCTAGTGCTTCTACAAGAGAATAATAACAAATATAGTTTATTATGGCTTATTCTGAATTTGAATTTACTTTTAAAACCACAAAATGGATAACCCGTTACAAGTGCTAATTTAGTTAAGCAGAGTTTGATAATAGAGCAACCAGCCAGCCACTCAGCTAGTCAGCCATCAACTAAAATAACAATTATTATCGGAGTTAAAAAGGAGCAGACATTACATTGCATTGCATTGGCTTGCATTGCCTTTCATTATTTGTCTTGATTACTGGGATTAGGAATATATGGTAGAGGTGGCACTATAATTAAAATGCTAAAAATCTTTTTCATAATAAAAAACTAAACTCATTTTATTTAAATCATTGTAATTAAAACTACACATACACACACAAATACAGATGCAGATAAGCATTAATAAAAGCCTAAAATTGCTTACTTAATAACGTACAATATTCCCAGCATTTATGTACGGTGAATACAGCTGAAGATCAAGAATATTACAAACAATTATTTATTTTCCCTTCGAATAATCCACACAGGAAACCCTGATCTTCACGTGGCCCTAGAGACTCAGCAATGAATGTCATAGGAAATCTAATCAACATCAGTTCTTAAGAAGGAATAAGACACTTACAATAAGCATTTGACTGCATCGACATGAACACCATCCCCCAAACTATCTCCAACTGGAATATGGTCTGCGCTGCATCAGTTTTAACAACCAGAATCCGATGCCTGTCCTATTCCCTCTACTGTGATGGGCTAGGATAGATGGAATGACAGTTTTGTTAAAATAAAACTCCACAGAGCACTCGTAACGACCCATTGTGATAGCATATGAAACAACGTTCCAGAACTAACTGACAAGACCAATTGAAAGCATGTTTCCTTTAGAATCAAGCTTAAAGTCAGCCTGAAAGACAGCCTGAAAGTTAAGTGAATTTTGGAATACATTTGGTATTCAGTAACGATAGCCTGCATCGAACTAGAGATGGTCATTGGAAAATCAAATGGACAATATTTTCTTCCTCCTCAATCGATGCAAATTTCCCGCATGTGTATCTACCAATTACACAATGATCCTTGACAACAGATTCAGTGACAGCAATGTCCCTACGGGTCCTGTTTAGATAGTTGAGTAGTACGCTTCCTATCTAATTTAGGCCAGATGAGCCCGATAATAAAGGAAGCAAGACTGTGCCTCTGCCCAAAACTGATCAGCGCCTTATAAAAAACCCAACAGAGGTGAAAGGTGTACTTATCATTCTTGTGTAGATCTGTATGCGATAGGTATTGTGGATTGGGTCTACACAATATAAATCACCTGCACACACGTTTAGAACCATTCGTATAGACTTCCATAGCATTCTTTTTACACTGATATTGAACCTAGTTTTGCATTTCGGTGTTAAAAATATGTAAGATTGGATTATCGGGAATTTAACGCACCACTTCCCATCTTTCTTTTACTTCGAATGAACCTATGACACTATAAACACCACAAAATACCGATATGCCTAAACAAAGCAAAGCAAATAACAGAGACTCATTTATTCTGCCTCCCGAAACAATTCTTAAACGACTTGATAATATTTTACATCAAAAAAAAAAAAAATACACAAAGGCAGCAGCGGACAGTCAGTGGCACCTAAACCCACGACTTCTTGAGTTGGGCTAAGCCAAAGGTGTCTGCCTGCTGCCGATTACGCCTGAAAGTCAAAGTAAACTTCTTTGGCTGTATGTAAATAAGCGCAGGGTCAGCATTGAATATTGGAAGAACATGCTACGCCCCCTTAATCCCAAATGAAAAGGCAATTAAGGACATGGTTCAATTCACGTATCTCGGCAGCATTTTTGGAACTAACAATGGTGCATATGCGAATGAGCGACATGCACTGAGCGGGCACTGAGGCTAGTAAGTGCAATATAAATGTCATCTTTTTACGATCTGTCATTGAATTGAGATTTGAAAAGATTTTTCATATTTACATCTACATATATGTATGTACGTTCACACTTGTGTACATATTTCAATACAAAATTGTAATCCTTACATTGACTACGACTACGAGTATATGCTTCATAGACCATCAACAAGCAGAAAATATATGCTGGTAACTCCCCAAAAAAAAACAAAAACAAAATTCATCTGCCCCCCTTAAAAATAATAACGTTTTTTTGTTCGTTCGTTTTTTTTCTTGTACTTTGTGTTAAAACAGCAAATTAAAGCCAAAAATAATAAATGATTTTTATTTTCAGCTCCAACTACCCTATATTTTATTATTATTTTCACAAAAAAACACACAATAAAACATTCAAATAAGCCTTCATTTTTCATACAAATCAAGTCAACAATAGAGCAAAAGAGAGAAAGAAAGACGACTTACCCAAATAATATTTCTCATCCACCACGTCCAACTCCGACTGGGGCAGATTGCCGCCACACGGTGAAGTTCAGCAAATAATCCTTTGAAGCAGAATAAAGCCACCTCAAGGCAACAACAGCACTGCCAGCCAGCAAATGGGAACTAAAGTTTGCGTGTCCATGATTGAAATCTTATCTGGAATGAATGAAAAAAAAACGAAAAAAATAAAAAAAATCCAAAAAAGTTGTTGGTATTCATATAGCAACACAAACAGAAAATTGTTAACAATTCATACTGTAGATATTAAAAAAAAGCAACAAAAAAAACAACAGCAACATTGAAAAAAATAAGGGAAATTAAAGACAACCGAGTCTCTAGACTTGCTACTAGACTTGCCCTCAATCACAGTTTATAAAGCCAAGAATGCAAATCGCGCAGAAAATAGGGTATAAAATTAGAGGCATTTCAAGAAAGCCTGCAACAGATGGTCTACCTTTATCCCGGAACGCATGTAAGAAATTTCACTGAGACGTCTCCGGCATATGTACATGGACTACGGTGGACATCCAGTGACGGCAGTGCGGGGACTCGATCACTACCTGACTGTCTAAGAAAATAAAAAGATTTTCACAGAAAATCCCATAGCCTAACAAGCATTGGTCCGGACATAGGTTCAGACTACCCACTGTCTGAATCCATTGGATTACTTTTGTTGACACATTCATGCGTTACAAGTGCTATGAACAATTATTTATGCCGGCTCCAAAATACTTAATACCACATGGAAAGAATATGAAAATTCATAATATTTAACACTAAAATGATAATAAGACACGTAAAGGGTACAACAATTGGTAGAATATGAACAAAATATTGCTTTTCGCGACTTCCCCTCAGCAGTCTGAGAGTAAATAAAAATTGCCATGAAAAGTTTTTCTAAAATCTGTCGTTCGAAGGCGATATTAAACTGTAGGCTCCAACACGCATGTATGAAATTAACAATTAACATTGGTGGTGTAAGAACCTATGTTGTAATCCTTACTAAAGGCTTATAATGAACTAGTAGTTAGAGTCGGTGTAATTTTGAGATACAAAGATCTTTTTTTTACAGTAAATATTAAGTTAACAGAGACTATATTTAGTTAACATCATTAAATTATAAATCACGCAAAAATCATGCTAAACAGAGGCCAAAAAATGCAAGTCATCGTCCACAAAATGGTAAGTCATGCTCCAAAAAATGCAAGTCCTCAAGCACAAAATGCAAGAAATCGGCAAAAAATGCAAGTCATCGTTCAAAAACTGCAAGTCATCGACAAAAAACTGCAAGTCATGGACCAAAAAAATGCAAATCATCGACCAAAAAATGCAAGTCATCGAATCAAGAAATGGAAGCCATCCACAACAAGCAAGTTATCGACAAAAAGACTGCAAGTCATGGACCAAAAAAATGCAAATCATCGACCAAAAAAAATGCAAGTCATCGAAGCAAGAAATAGAAGCCATCCACAAAAAGCAAGTTATCGACAAAAAGACTGCAATGTGACAATTTTGCCAGATTTATTTAGAAACCATTTTGTTGCTCATTTGAGAAAAACAATTAGCTTAGTCGGCTATATCTCTGGACCCAAGCAACGTCCGACAATAAGGAAACCTATTTTGGAATCCTTGATGCCAGGGCACTAGGCCCATTTCCCCACAAGTCTTTTTTTATCCGATTATGATCGCTTTATGAAAGATATATTTGATTAAAAAACTTGATATTTCAACTTCAATTTCAATACACCGTTAAAGGGTTAAAAAGGACAGTGGTTTTCAAATGAAACAAAGTCGTATACCACAAAAAAAAGAGGGAACATGTACTAACAAGTTAAAAGCCGCCATTGAGAAAATTTATATTGTAACCCTTAGGATAGAAAAAAAAAACGCCAAACCAACAACAACAACAAACAGAAGAGAATCTGAAATATATACACTGAAAAAAAAAATAAAAAGTTGGGTCAGATACTCGGGCATATGATTTTTTGTTTTTTTTTTTGTTTCTTTGATTTGCAATTCATGTTAAATACAGCAACAATAACGACAATAATAACGTATTCAATTTAACCTCATTATTATAAGAAAAAAAATGTTCACATATTTGTTGTCCTTTTTTCCTTTTATCATCGAATAACAATCGAGAAAACCAAGTGAAATTAAAATTACTGGAGGAGCAAACAGCCATAACTGAATACATACATATGTATGTACTTATATACGAGTAAACGTAAAGAGTACATATGTAATACCCGATTATTATTCCCTATATACATATGTATGTATGTATGTATACAACATAGAAAAAGCATATGGAGAAAAACTTCCAAAGACAACCTTTTATTATGGCCGCACCATCATCAACCAACGTGATCATCATCACAATTGGCAACAGCAGCACTTCCTTCAAATTTGAAAATTTTTATTCCACGAATCCTATTAGACCTGGCGGCAGCAGCAGCTTAACTCTATGCTCCCTTTTTTTTTCTTTGTCTTCTTCTTCGTCTTATAAATGAGCATCAATAATAATTGATTTGATTGATGGCTGATTGGCGGCCTTAGCCAGGCAAAAAACTTTTCCAAACTGAATTTTATTTTATTTTCGTTCTGTTGTCTACCTGTATGGCCAACATGTCGATTTTTATGATGAAGGTTTCGTCTTGGTTTCGAACAGACTTCAATCATTGGCAATAATTTGCCAAGATTTTGTTTCGTTTTTTTTCTTTTCTTCTTCTTCGTTATTTTCTCTTCTTCTTTTTTGTTTTTTTTGGGAAATAATTGGTGGCTCTGCAAATTGGTATTTAATTGAAACCGAAATGGAAGTTAAAAAATGGCGAAATGCTTGTTTTGAAGAGGGGTTTTTAAAAAAAAAGCTTTGCTGGGAACTTATTACGCTACATAAACGGTATTCACTGAAACTGCTTTGCAAGTGCCAATTTGTAGATCTGCTTTGGTGAAGGACCTTCTCAAGAATTGTGTACAAAACTATATTAAATAGGATTGCAGCCTTCTAAACACCACCTTCCAACGTCAAACGCTTTACTAAACAAAGTTTCATTCTTAATTCGAGCCTCAATAAGCCACATTAGTTTCTAAACTACCGAGCGCTCCTAAACACATCGTGATTCAGTGTGACAAATGCTTTCCCTAGATAGGTTGGAGTGGTAGCTTTGATATCAAAAAGGACTACTCCCCTAAACTGCAAACGAGCCTGGTAGTTTTATGAATGAAGCCATATCCTCATCTCTTGAAGTCGCCGTGGTCCAGTAGGTAGTGTGTTGGCTTACGAAAGGCCCGAGTTCAAATCCCAGGTCAGACATCAAAACGAAAATATGAAAATATTTCTTCGCCGACTTCCTCTTAGCAGATTTCTGGCAAAAACTCTGAGAGTAAAAATCGCCATGAAAAAGCTTCTCAAAAATCTGTTGTTCGGAGTCGACTTTAAACTGTAGGTCCCGCTACTCATGTATAAAATTAACGCACACAACACGAGTGGTGTGAGAAGCTAGGACGTTGTACAATGGGTCGATTCGACCTCCGGGTACTGTACTTGTCACAGTTGACAAGTACCAGTCCACTAACTTAACCTAACCTAACCTAAGCCATATCCTTGATATCAATGGATGATAGCTACGTTAAGCTGACGAGGAATGGAGAACTAAATAATCTAAATCTCCTCCTCGCGAGAGATGGGAATTGGCAAAAAAGTGTATAACAGTTGCCTACTCTTCAGCAGAGCCACAGCCTCCGCAGTAGTCGTTCGAAGGGAGCTGCAGTCTTTCCGCATGTCTTCCCATAATACAGTGACCTGTGAGCATGGCCACTGTGATCGAGATGATCTTACGATCGAGTTTCTGTAGTTGCTGGGTACGTCTCCTATCCATCATGGGTCAAGCGAGTCGTCTGTCAATTGAGCAAGATTCCTCATTTGTCCAGGATAGGCTTACGTCCCGAAAGAATTGTTGCCTAATGACCAATTTAACCAAAGTGAGTGGCATACCCATTTCGATTGCCAAGGGTTCCGAAAGAAGTATGCCCGCTCTGGCAAGCTCATCAGCCCTACAGCTGTTAGAAATGTCCCTGAGCCGGGGACCTAAGTCTATGAGACATACATATATACAGAGGAGAACATCATTCCATAGACGAATCAATGATGACACATAAGCCGTTTATATATATTTTCAATTATGCACTTGTGAAATCGGAATCAAGCTTAGCTTGTATGTCTAATCCGTGAAAACTTTCATCTCATAATGTGGTATTGAATTGTCCATTGGTTTGTAGCACTAAATGGCTCAATATTATTGTGTTTGGCCAGAAGTTGTGAATATGGAGATTAGGTTAGGTTAGGCCGAAGTGGTAGCTCTGATATCAAAGAGCTTACTTGAGCACGCATAGCGGGCCGTTGTGATGTCACGGGTGAATGCAGACTCTGTACTGACCAAGTTCCACCAAAATCAGGGAAGAGAAAAAAGTTGCTCAGCGCAGGGGCTGCACGATGTGGAGATTGGTTGCTAAAGATTTGTGGTCGCCGTATGGTGTTCTAAGACAGGTTCAGGACTTTGCTACTACACCACGCTTGTGTTTGGCAGTAGACATCCACTTTGTCTTCAACGAATACATAGCCTGTTGCGTTTTGCTGTTGAGATCATGTACGCCTTCATTTGAGCCTCCGTTCTTCCCAATTGTGCCGCTTCGTTAAGAGAATAATTGAATCTCTTCCATGATGTTGTCATTGTGAGTTAAGCATTCGTTCACATTTAAAATTCTCTTTGTCCAGAACGTAGACAAACGGCCATAAAGCGATTTAAATAATTTCAAACGATAGTTTGAAACTTTTCTTGTGTCGCAATAAAATATTTTAATTTGCCGAGTGAAAAAGTATTTTAAAACGTTGCACGTATTTCAAAAGTTTTGTTTTTGTTTTTTTTTGTTGTATTGGGGACGAAAAAAATGTTAATTTTCGCTTTTGGAAAACCAAAATTGTATTTGTTGGCAGCGTAAACAGCAGAAATTAACAAAAATATCACCAATATGGCGAAATAAATCATTTGGCTGCCAACGACTAATGCCACATACCCACACGGCAACGACTGGAAGAAGAAGATGCAGTCACAGCCATACATGGCCACAGCCACAGTAACCAGCAACCAGCAAACAAACCTGTCATAATCCACTCACATATAAATATTCAATGTCAGCGGATTCCTGTCCTCCTGTGTGAACCCTGTGAACATTTGAAGTTTCAGTTTTTTGTTTCTGGAGTTTCATAGTCTACAGTAAACTGAGCACAGAAAAACTCAACATGTTGTTACTTTTTACTCTTGCCAAGACTCCCCCCCCCCTCTCCTTCACTATAGGCTGTGCTAAGTAGGATAAGACAGAAAGAGAGAGAGAGAGAGAGGGAGAGCAAGTACTCAGCATTTATTTGGCGCTTGAAAATCTTTATCAGAAGGGAAATTTAAGCGGTTCCAGGTTTGTTTACCTTAAGATGCTGGATTGGATAACATCATTATGAGGATTAAGTTCATGTTCATGTCATAATTTTCTTTTAAAGACTACAAAAATCACAACCAACTGTGCGAGATCTCAGCAGCAACAACAACAACAACAACAACAACAGCTACAATCATTGTAAGTACACGACACCGATGCCCAATATCGGCAACATTCCTACTTCAGCCAAGCAATGTGAGCTGCTGCTATGAAAGCTTGACATGGTTTGTTAGCATTTATCGACAATACAATACAATCCTCACTGATATACGACGATAGAATTGCATTTTGCATTTTGATTTTTCTCTTTATTATTGTAGTTGTTGTTGTGGCTGTTGTTTATATTGTTGTATTTTCACAAAACAAACGAACACGACAAACGAACACAAAAAAAAGAAGAAGAAGAAATCCGAAACATAAAAAAGAAGAAGCTACAGTGAGTAATTAAACAAATATTTCACATTTTTCCAAATTAAAAAAAAAACAGATTCGGAAATTCGAGAGGGTATTTAAGGGTGCCTCAAGAAGGCCCTTTAGGTACGTAGGACATTCAATCATAAGGTCATCGTATAGGCAAAATATAACGAAAGCTCAAGCTGAAGTTTTCTAGTCGCTTTCCCTGGAGCAACCCTTGGTGGAGTTGCAACATTAGGCTCCAAGATCCTTGGTTATGCGGATAAGCTGCGATATCAAGTACATCTCAACAAGGTGAAGGGCAAGATTTCAAAGCTTTCACTTTAATTAAGGCATTATTTGCTATACTCAATTGGCTCCTCTCTGACCTTCTACTGAAGCAGGGGTCTGAACTGGTGCAGTGAGGCTCAATACAATTAATTTCTGGCCCAAGCTGGGCTCTGAACATTCTGCAATACTCGAAAGCCATAAAGACATTCGAGTCGACTACATGATTCCTCACAATTTTCACGACAAGAGATTTGAGTTTAGGACGTCTGATCTGAATATGCGCAGGTTCCAGTTAGGATCCTTGTTGTGTCAACGGTTAGCTTCAAAATGCTGTAAAGACTTCACTGAGGAATATATTTACATTAAGAGCTCTAACATTAAAATTTCGAATAGTCAGCCCGCCAAGCAGAGCATTTTCCAGGAAAAGGAGATTACAGTAAGACCCCGCTTAAAGCTGTTTCATTATTATATATGTGTTGTTATATATGTGTGAAAATAAAACGTCCATGCACCAACCAAAAGCGGTGCCCTATATAGCTACGGTGTATACTATATATCTTTTTCAATGCTCTTTTGTTAGTCTGTCCAGAATAAAGATTCCAAAGTCGGTATCACATTACGAACGCTTTTCGTTTAGCGCTGGAACTTATTTGAATGTATCCCCCCGCGTTAAGCGGGGTCTTACTGTAAATAGCAAATCAGTATCGAAATCAACGCCCAATGACAAATTTTTCAAAGGTATCCATCTCATGGGCATTGGGAATTACATGAGGCAAAGAATTAATCGGATGAGGAACAAACCTTAGGGAACAAGTCACACACTTCTGGGAAGAAGCTAGGATAAGCACGATCTCTAGGTTAACCTAGCCGGATCTTAATTAACCTAAGATGCTGTTAAGCAAACGTTTGCAAAAGTTGAGGAGGACCCTTAATAAGCCACTGACTAGCTCCAACACGTCTAAGAATTTGGGAAACCAAATTTCTAACATTCCCTGACTTTTGACGAAACAGACTGGATAACATCGATAACGAACATTAAGGAAAGATCAAGAAAAACCATTCTTTTTAAATAGAAGATGATGGGAAAATTAGGAAATTAAAATAGAAGAGAAAATTGGTCCTGTAACTAAAGGTTAGGTTAGGTTAGGTTAGGTCGAAGTGATAGGTCTGATATCACAAGGTTCACTTGAGCACGCATAGCGGCCCGTTGTGATGCCATGGGTGAACGCAGTCCCTGTACTGGCCAAGTTCCACCAAAATCAGGGAAGAGGAAGAAGTTGGTCAGCGCAAGGGCTGCACACCTGTAACTGAAAATTGGGAAAAATTGACGAAATACACGGATAATATTCTGAGGATAAAGAAAGCGATCATCCTAGATGCTGGCCATTGATGATCGTGGGTAAAATATCCTGAGTCTCTAACCGCAGTGCTAGATAGACAAATTCTCAAGAGCTGGTTAGCTTTTAATAGAAACACCCTATACAGGATGCAAAGAGCAAAAAAGGCCCTGTTTTTCTTAAACTGCTGCTGTGCCTCTGTAATTTTGCTAATATTTTTGTATTTTAATTGTTATTGAATAAAACACAAGATTCTCTGCTTCTTCTTCTGTTTCGTCTTATTGTTTAACTTGTTGATGTTTCTTTGTAGTAGTTGTTGTTGGTTTTTTGCAATACAATTTATTGGTCAACATATTGATTTCAGCATATGCAATATGATGGCTAACAACAACAATATTTTGAACAAACAACACAATACATGTTGTACGAACATGCTGATGTTTTATGAAAAAAAAACAACAACAAGAGCCAAAAAAAGGCACAATTTTTAAGTTTATACGGTAGTTGCCGACATAAATAGCAACACAATTTAAGCAGACACCACAAAACGTACACGACATACAAACGAACGAACGTATGCGACACAGTGAAATGCACCACAAGTTTGCGGGAGGCGGAGGGTGAAAGTGGGGAAGGAAAACGGCTTTGGTTGCCTGTATGATGCAGCTTAAACAAGAATCAAATTAATAACAGATCATATAACCCAAAAAACCATGGGGGGTTTTATTTTCGCTCTCATACATACATGCTCTTTGCCTCACTCTTTACTCTGTTTTTGTCTTAAGAGTTGCGTTTACTTACTCGTACTTTATTTGTGTACAAAAGGTAGGGTAGTATAAGAGTCACAGTGTTTATACAAAAGGAAATACATAACAGGGAAAAGAATTTAATTTTTGTTTCTGTTGTTTTTTATTTGTTTTTGGGAAATTATGATTACAAATTTGATGCTGGTTGCAGCTACTTTAATCGAAATTATAAAAATTAATTGTTTTTTCAACTACTGGGCAAAAGCAACAACAACAACAATAAACAATATTAAATTTTTGTAACAATTGCTTTAATTTTTAATGACACTTAAATATAACTCGTAAACACATACTCGTAAACGTACTCGTTAATATGAGTGTAGAGAGAGAGAGAGCTTAACTTACATTTGTGTGTACGCAAGTGAATGTACAATGTACTCCTTTTTCGTGCGTTATGAGAGTATGAACAGTAAAATTGTTTTGTATTTATTTGTATGTGCATGTGTGTGTACTCCTTACTTTGTTAAATGTAAACACAAACATATGCTGGGTAATTTATTTATCAGAAGCACATCAAGTGACATGTGCTATAAAGCAAATGCTTTCAAAACTAAAAACTACTCTGTACACTAATCCATACATATGTATACGCACATACATAGTGAAAAACAGAATAAATATAATAAAATATGATTGATCTGTGTTACATTACATTTACACAAAGATTAATTAAAGCACCCTGTAATTATAAATTCGTAAAAATAAAAATTTTTTTTCTTCTTTTTCTTCTTCTTATTTCATTGTAATTGAAATACAAATTCCATGGAATTCTGGTTTGTAAACAGACAAACAAATGAAAGAATGAATGAATGACTGGCTGATGGACTGACTGACTGATGGACTGAATGAATGAAATAAAAATTTATAACAATTTAAGCAGACAATAACAATTATAAACGATTTTATTTTCATTTTTCTTCTGTTTTTTTTTATAATTTTATTTTCCATGCCATACAAATGACAGTCTAAAGACCATTTGTTCCAAGCTGTAAAAGATATTGATGATGTTAATCATCATCATCATCCTTGATGATAATCATCAGCATTGAAATCAACATACTTTTAAATGCTGGTTAATTTGACCAATAACTTGTGTTGGTTTCTTAGAACTTTAGCGCTTCTTTTCTTCAGTCATATGTACACTTAAGCGTACTCCTACTCCCCGACACAAGAAAGAAAAAAAACAGAGAAAAATAAAACCAGAAACACTCTCCACAAATTATTGTTTCCCTTAAAGCTGTCAATCAAAATGATTTATACAGCTTCCCACCGTATATCATCATCATCATCATGGTAAACAATTTATGATGCATGAAATGAATACTAAAACTGTCTTCGGCATTCAAAAGCTGCCCCAAACAACATCTTGTTCCGACTGCTCATACATACGAATGTACATACATACATATATCTGTTGTTAATTTATTAGGCAACGTCATCATCATCATCAACATGGTTCTCCAGCCTTACTGCTGCTGCTGCTGTTGGCGATGATGATGATGGTGATCTTGTGTCGTCTATGATTATTAAATATTTTTCATTTGAATTCGTATTCATTTCAAATTCGTTTTCCCCTTAGCTTCCCCCTCTCACTCTCTCTCTCTCTTTGTGAAACTTAATTGGTTGTGTGTGTAGATTCATTGAAAGTGGCGCTTAATTGTCGGCACTATAGATGACACTCTGGCAAGTGATAACTTTTGATGTTTACCGTTGCATGAGTGCCTTTACAAATGGTAAAGGTTGGTTTAGTGAGTGAATGTACAAACAAAATCATGTTGAAATTCCAAAATTAGAGGAAGACTTTTTGAAATGTCATTGTGAGCAGACCCCCCACACTTTAAAAACGATTATATCCGTAATTCTACGTTTTAAAATCTTGATAAGCTTATTAACTGCACAACGAAAATACCGAATAGATTGTAAATGAAAATACTTTACAACAGCCAGACAACGTCATCACTGACTTATCAATTACATGCGGCCATGTCCGATGACGAATCTTTTCGAATCGCAAAATTATTCCTGGCATTAACTGATTATATGAAGTCGCCGTGGTCTAGTAGGTAGTGTGTTGGCTTATTAGACGAAAGGCCCGAGTTCGAATCCCAGGTCAGGCATCAAAATGAAATATGAAAATATTTCTTCGGCGACTTCCTCTCAGCAGATTTCTGGCAAAATCTCTGAGAGTAAATAAACCTGCCATGAAAAAGCTTCTCAAAAAAAATCTGTCGTTCGGAGTCGACTTTAAACTGTAGGTTCCGCCACTCATGTATAAAATTAGCGCACACAACATGAGTGGTGTTGAGTAGCTAGGCCGTAATCCTGACTGAAGGGTTGCAATGGCCAATTATGTATGTATGTATGTATGTATGTATGTATGTACTAACTGATTATCGTAGTACTATTCAGGCGTAAATAATGTTTACAAAAAGTGACCATTAGACCACTAGGGAGCACGCACCGCATGTAAGGTTTCCCTCGTATATTCAGTGTTTCCGAAGCAGATGACAAAATATTCAATTCTGTGGTGGATTTCTGAATACGTGGGACATATGTACATATATAATGGTTTCAGACATTAGACGTCCGTATGTCATGCACAATACTTGTGTGATTGAATTCCCTCTGGGACATCCAGGCTGTGATCCAGTGCCTGATGAGCATCACCTCGGCTTCCCATTACGTCTATGAATTCCGGGCTTTTTTCTGATCAATTATTCTCTAATGGTAGTACACGAAGGCTCATCTTCTCTGCCAAAACAAGCGTGCGTACATTATTGCTAGACTCTGCAGGGGGGGGGAGGTTAATATGAATCAGAAAAATGTTGATCGACAAAATTTAAACGTAATTGTTAAAATTTAACAATATTTTGACCTTTTCTAATAAATACTTGCTATACGCGGCATAAATTATATAATTACGAACGGGAAATTCTCCTGGATTTAAAGATTTCTTTTCACATCACACAATCTTTTGTGACAAAACTTTTCCCCACACACCAAATTCCCATGACATTAGCAATTAGATTTGAAACTAAAGCTGTTATTAAATCGAATGTAAATGTAAACGAATAAGGTCCCCAGTTTTAATAATACCCCTGGTTTCCATTCCCATACCACCTTCGATTCCAACTGCCTTGTTTTTTGTTCCAAATAATATGGTATATGTGATGTGAATTTGTTGTTTTTATTATTGTTGTTGTAGTTTTATTTTACTTTTTTTTTTTAATAACAATCACCGATAGAAGTTAAAATAGTTATTAAACAACCATTTCACCTTGATGACATTGCTAAACAATAGCGAACTGAATATTAAAAAAAAAAAAAAAAAAAAAAAACTTTTAATGCCACACAAAAGGAATTGAAAATGGCAGCAACAACAACAACAACCACAACAACAAAGCGATCAAAATGACAATAATATTGTATATTAGAGGCCTATTAATTGCATGCACAGGCAGTTAGCTAGGCATTGCCATAAATATCGTACACTATGCTACAAAAGTTTACGTACACCCGCAAAAGAATTTTTTTCAAACAAAATTTTAGTTTAAATATTGTAAAGGCAACACAACTACATATACATATATTTAACTTCATAATAAAATAATATATTCCACTCAAATGTTTCCCAAATAGAAAGATCGGTGTCGAAAATCATGATTAAAAAGCAAGCTAATCCTAGTCATCGCATAAAACGTGGCCAGACAGAGCATATATTCTGTCTCATCCAGAAAATTTAACCTACTGGGATGGTATCTCAGATAGAATCTTTTTCATAAGAGAAAAGCCCTAGAATCACCCTCCAAATACAATAAACGACAGGGAGTTTCCAGAGGAAGCTAGGTCGTAATCTTGAATAAAGAGTTTTAATGACCAATTATGTATGAGTTCGCAGAGGTCCGCTAACGATCTAACTTCTGATTAGTATATCCCACGGTAGAGCTCTAAACCAAAAAAAACTGCTGCAGATCTGTTCCGCGTTAGTTTATCAGCAATTTAGTTACCAGAGATCCTGGACTCAGCTGAGTAAAACATTACTGACATATGTAGCGGCGAGGACGTGTGTGATACTGGAAAGCAGAGAAACGCTTGTTAAGTGATGTGATTTTTCCCTGAAAATCTTTTGATTTACTTCACAAGCGAACTATGTTCCAGTTCCTCACGAACGTCATCTCGACATCCGTTCTCCTCCATGAAATTTTGAATCATTCAAAAAGATAACTTTTATATGGGGATGTCGTCGGAAATTGCATTGCTGATGAATACGTTCGTATGAGTGCCAATTGCCTCCGTTAAACTGGGTACACTCCTATCGTTTTACAAAGAAACTCAATTTTGTTGGCAGCACGAGTGCACGTGGAATAGAGCTAGGCTGTGTTAGACATGGAGAGGACTTCTTCTTGTATGTAAACTTTTGTTAGGCAGTGCAGCAAAAAATCTATACAAATGTGACAACAACGTATGTACGTTTGTATTGAAATAACAATCATTCCCCGTACGTTATGGTATTATTTTTTATTGTTATTGTAATTGTAGTTGTAATTGTAATTGTTGCTGTTGTTGTTGTTGTTGTCTTTGCACTTAATAATTTTCTCGATGAATGATTTTCTGTGTGAAGGTTATGATGGGACGCATGGATGGCATTGTTCGATTTTGAAAAAAAAAATGATTTTTTTCTTACACAACAAAACAAAACAAAAGAAAGACAAATTCACCTCTACACACACACACATACACTCAGTCATACAAACGCATTATGTTGGAGTCTTTTACCCCACAAGCTTCCCGCATTTAATAGAGAAATAAAAGGTGGCTGGTTAACTCCCTCTCTTTAAAGATCTTTTTGTAAACGTTTAAAGTAAACAAACATACACATACACACACATACGTGAATATCATTACTACATGCATACACGCATTTACTTAAGACAAGTGAAGGCAATTTAATAACCTGATGACAGTAATGCATTTATTGCAAGTGAATACGTTTGAATAAACGGTACTTCTTATTGTTACGGAGAGAGAAAATGGAGAGAGAGCATGAGAAGCCAGTGCTGTCTTTTGGGATCATTTTAATTCAAGCTTACATACATATGTACATATATTCTCAGTGAAACAATAATTTAATACAACCGAGAGGTCTTGGGATTTTTTTTGATTTATTTCTCCTTTATTTTCCAACTGTAGAAGAAGAAGAAGTACAAACAAACAGAAGCAAATGCAGAAGACAATGCGTGCGTGTCATTGGAGTTGTTAAACCAGACGAAAAGAAATTAAAGGAAACCCACGAATGAATAAAAAATTGCAAATGTTAGAAGTTGTGGAAGTGTGGTCGTCGGCCATAAAAGTGAAGTGAATTGAATTCTTTATGCGTTTTTGCTTCAGAAGAGGCAACAAAAAACGAACAGAAACTTTCAATTTCAATGTCATTGAAACGTAAATAAACCAAGTGATGTTACAAGACACACACTTAAACTGTTGAAATTAAGAAACAAACAATAGAATAAAAATATGTGTATGTAATACCGACAAGGTCGTAGCCATTTGAAACAAACATTTGTGAATGCAATTTCACAATTTTGCGATCGTGTTAACAGCTTAAGTGCAGGAGAAATGCTTGGGAAAGAATATGAAGGCCGGGGACTTCCAGCATTGAATCCATACGGCAATTGATAGACCAGTTATTGCCTCTGGCTTTGTTTTTTGGTGGAATACTTTGTTTTTTGTGGAAGAGCTATTGAATAAGGTATAGAGACTTGCTCTCTGAATTATTGTCGGAGTAACCCTCAGACTGCTTTTACCACTTCTAACTCCACTTGTCTAGCACTATGCTAGAAACAACGCTTGGGCTATCAGCTCGACATTCTAAATCCATATCAAAGACGAAAAGTTTTGAGATGAACAACAAACTAAATGGTTCCCGAGGTCATGTTTCTTCCTGGCTTGAAGATACTCATTCAGTATTTAGCCTCTTGGGGTTGTGGAAAACTTCCAACTTGGATTTACCACTAATCGGAGAATCTTTTGAGAGGATCTTAGACTGGATATAAGGAATAGTAGCGGGTTTGAAAGCACAAATATTTACAGTATCAAAGCCACTTGCGGTCGTGACCGATATCGTTCCTTTTAGTTCAGGTTCTTACCCGATTTTTGTTAACAGTTAAGCAGCCCCTAGGAACATTGGTTCGGAGTCATTCAAGGGAATGCCATGTCTTGACTACATAACCGACAGCACACAACGATTGTTGTCCATCACAGTATTGCAGTTCTTACAGGTTACTGCGGTATTAACTGTAAGAACTGCAGCACTGTGATGGACAACACAGGTAATACCGCAGTAATCTGTAAGAACTGCAATAGTGGGATGGACAACAATCATTGTGTGCTGTCATGTAGACAATGTCTCGAAGTTGCCATCTTATTCACAATTTTCGAATGTCCAATATTTGATGTGACCCAAATTGGGTAGGAAACGTAACACATTTAATCTTATCAACTGTCACGTGTCATTGCATAACGGGAAGGTATGCGGAGAGACTTTGCATATCTGCAAAAGACTTGTGGCATCATACCGCATCGCTTTGTACGTTCAAGTAAGCTTTGAACAAAGCTACCACTCCCTCCTACATATTCTATTCTAAGGTTGCCACACTAAGAATTTTAAATTCCATAAAACAAATCAAAGCAAAAACAAAAATTGTCACTCTTAAAACCGTATTTCACATTAGAAAAATGTTTTTAACCCGGATATGCTGGTTTTGTTTTTTATTTTTTTTTTAGAATATTTAACGCCAGAGTTTTGATTATTTATCTCTGTGTATGTAATTTAGTTGCAATCAAATATTTAATCTGATAACGAATGAAGAAAAAAAAAGAAAGAAACTGTTTTTAAACTCCTTTTTTTTCTTTTTTTGCTTTGGATTTGAGATTTTAAAATCCAGATAAGAACAGAATAAATGCAGTACACAGCACAGCGACAAAAAAAAATGGAGGTGTGGTTAGCCAACACACACACACACACATACACAACTTGCGAGGCACATAAATATGTGGCAATGTGGCCCCCATAAGAGAAGGCAAATCATTTCAAAACCCTGGCCAAAGAATGAAATAAAATGGAAAAATATATTTTTGTTGTAAAACAAAAACAAACATCCAACAATAACAAGAAGAATAAATAGTTGGCAACAAATCTGGGTCTGCTATGTACATACAGTAGTAGCTTCATAAACAATAATGAGAAGCAAAAATTAAAGCGAAAACGAAAAAGAACTTTGAAACGGGCGTTGCCCAACACCACAACCACAACCACCACCATATAACGATGACGACAACGACAACGACGACAACATCAAGGGAGAGTCTGGGAAATAAAAGGTACGACAAATGTTTTGAAAAAAACAATAAAAAAATGGAAACTACAAGCCAAAGTTAGACACACCGTGTAACCGACGCGTCGTCATCATTGTTTCGCTATACAATTGTGCGCGCGCGTCGGTCTGTAAATTACATGGCGCTGCTATGGAGCACAACAAAAAAAAAAACAAACAAACACTGACTATGACTCCGAATCTGGCTGGCTGGCCGGCTAGCTGACTGACTGTGAATCAGTTTTCCTTTTTTGTTTTGTTTTGTTTTTGAAAAACAATAATTTTGTTGGTTTTTGTAAATGGCAGCCTAGACCAAGCCATACCATACCACACCATACCATACCGTGCCATGCCATACTCTTACAATATCACCACAAAAATAAAAAATATGGCTGACATTTACAAAAAAAAAACAAAATAAAAACCCAAGGAAATACTACAAAGAGATGCTCTTTACCCCAAGTCTCAGCAACCATAAAGAACCACAGCAACAGCAACAAAGAAATCACATTTTAAATAAGAAGAAGACATAATTTTAAAGACTGTCAGTGGTGGCTACGACAAAACAAAAAACCCCAAACACTTGTACAATTTACTCAGCATGTGTTACAACAACAACAACTGTAGAAAACCACAAGAAAAAAAAAGAAAACAACAAAAATTTCCAAAAAGGACTGCATAACCCTCTTTCGGCTGCGGATCTCAACGGCCATTAGCCAGAACAAGTGTTAAGAGGATTATAAATTAAAAACAACACCAACAACAACAGCAATAAAATACAATTAGTTGGAATCGACTTTAGAATAGCCTATCCACACATCACAATACACAAACTCACAGTGCGTGTTTGTATCACTGCAGTGCCACGAGGAATGGAAGAATACTTTAAGCGTATCTATCCTTACCCTTGGCAGGTTTGGTTTGAATTCTGTGCCGAGAGCCGACATCAGGGCTCTCCACAGATTCATTAGTAACTTGAGCTAATTGAGAAGTGCTAGGGCTTCATCAGTGTAGCCGCGTTCTCCCCTTTTTGTTTTGTTTGGCTTATGTAAGTCCTTCGCTTCCCATTCTCCCTTCCTACTTCCTCTCCTATTTCCTATTCCCTCTTGTATCCTTTCTTCTTAAGGTCAATGGGTCAAATCAAGCTCCGGGTACTGTACTTGTCTCAGGTGACAGGTACCTAACCTCTAACCTAACCTAACCTATCTTTCTCTAAACTACGTACCAATTTCAGAGCTGTGAGCCCTCTTCTCGTTTATGTTTAAGACCCTGAAGAGATTCATGGACATGCAATATTTTCGAAGATCTGTAATGTTCTGAATGGAATCAAAGCAATTCTATAAGTGTCTTCAACGTCAGGGTCCACATAAGTGGCTTGTACTTAAATTGTGGCATTGTTGTGGATATTCTCTCAGTCAAAGCCCACATCCATCGTTACTATCTTACTATAGATACCCATATAATAACTTGGGTATCTCAGAGCAAATGGACAGCCAGCGAGTACACTTGCCCGACGATCACATGTAACTACTTTTAGGTTGGTAATGATGTTAAAGAGAAGAAGATAATTAATCTAAGACGAGTAATTCTTACCTCTCCAGGATATCATGTCTTGATCCAAGAGACTTCCTTAGGTATCTCGATTTAATAAAATTTGATTGGATTTGAGCCGTTCACAGCTCTCGGATGGGTCATCAAAGATTTAGGGATGTTTCTGTTGGAATTCTAATCCTATTTCTCTACACATTCTCCCTTCGCCGCTGGCGAAATATGCCAAATATTTCCCTAGAACTATAAAAAAGTTTCTTCGGAAAAATTCTGTGCCCGCAATTGTGAGACTTAGACAGTCGTCGGATCGAGCACCTCTGTAATGCTATCAAGGACACATTAAGCTTAGTATTCTATTTTCTAGAAAATCTGGTGAGCCTGCTAGGTCGCCTAGTCGTTATAAAACTAATGTTAAGAGTCGCCGGGAAAACTTTGAAGAGTTTCAGACTTCGTGGAAAGGCAGCAAATCTTGTAGATGTTAAAAATTCTCGTTACGCTGTTTATTTGTAGAGGAACTCTAGGGTTCAGAGGACCACAAAAAGCATTTCGACAAACATCTTTAACTCGACAACATGCAATTCGCAAAGTTATCCAAAGTCCATGTGAATATTTTTAAGTGGATATAGACATTAATTATGAGCTGATGTTGCAAACATTATCACAAACACAATATACCACCTACAACCACTGATCGCAGCGTAGGGTTTACTAAGCCAGGTATTAAAAACGCCTTTCAAAACCTAACTCAATATTAAACAAAGAAAATCAATTCAATTCAATTGCCGTAGATTACATAACAACTGTTCGCAGGGATGAATGGGATGGTTTTCTTTCGTCTTAAGACTTTAATTACGAAAATTGGGATTAAAATTTTCAATTTTCTTTTGTTTACAACACTTGAAAAGGGATTAAAAAGTCAATTATAATTCAAAACAATTGTTTTTCGTACAGACAATATTCAAATTGTGATGCCAGATACTCGTATATCCAACTGAACATATGCATGTCAAGTATGTTACTGTTATTATCCATTTCGATTTGAAAGAAAATTGATTTGACTCATACGCTGTAAACCATTCTGTTTCGAATTGAAATACGTACGGAATAGCACTACAGATCTTCATTTTCACTCATTTATAATGTCAAAAAGCAAAATTAACGCCTATGGATCTCGGAGAACTCGGAACTTGTTCGAGAAAATACATTTCAGCCGAAAAAATTGACTGTTTGATTCGCATTGTGATTTGCAGGTGTCATCGCGATGTCTTATTTCGACAGACGGTAACCTTCAATTAAACGCGCCAAGTCTTCAGCTATTGAGAATTATGACCTGGACTGTAGTAGTTGGTTTTAACAAGACAATAATACGAGCCACACAACACGACTGATTTTAACGTTATTGCAAGCAAGATTTTCGGAAAAAATAATTTCACGTTTTAGAAGGCTACGTCAAAGCCCCTTCCTACGGAAAAAATCCCCAAAAAATTGAAGAATTTAAAAACCAACATTCGTCAAATTATTCACTGGAGAACGTCCGAAATTTGCAAAAAACAACCTTAAAATAATCGACTGCTATCTTCAATATAGAGATTGACTGAAACTAATAAACGGATAACCCGAACCATAAAGATTTAAAACAATTTTTTAAGAATTTTCCAAAGCAATTGCAAGGAGAAATGACAGAGATTGCTATTCTTTTAACGTAAAATAAATAAACACACACTCGAAAAGCTTCAAAGCAAGGCCCCGGCGAGATTCGAACTCACGATCTCCTGTTTACTAGACAGGCGCTTTAACCAACTAAGCCACGGCGCCCTATATCTGAACCGATTTTTTCAACATTTTTCAACATTTCAATATAAAGGTTCATATATAATAGGGGCCTTGTACAGGAAACAGCATGTAAAACATAGCCTCTGCATTTAAGGAAATGCTTTAATATAAGGAGTTAACTAACAAGAGATTCTGAAGTATTCTGTTACATATGAACTACGGAAAAAAAGGTTATACAATTCAGCAAGGCCCCGGCGAGATTCGAACTCACGATCTCCTGTTTACTAGACAGGCGCTTTAACCAACTAAGCCACGGCGCCCTATAACTCAGCCGATTTTATGGAATTTTTTAAAATATTGTTAATAAGCTTTTAAAGAGGATTTTTTATTTACTTCCCTAGGCACGAAGGATTAGACATAATTTCCGTTTAGGTGACGTAGTTTCTCTCTTCCGAGTTGTATTTTCTCAACAACTAATATACATAAACCATATTGTGTGACGTTATTTGTCACAGATGTGGAAAAATTTAAATTATTGCAGTACATTATGTCGTAAACATTACTTTTATCATTTTTAATAACTCGTTCTAACCATATTTTATTTAATAAATATCCAATAAAAATTAAACAACCACCCAGTGAAGGCCCCGGCGAGATTCGAACTCACGATCTCCTGTTTACTAGACAGGCGCTTTAACCAACTAAGCCACGGCGCCCTATATCTGAACCGATTTTTTCAACAATTTTCAACTTTCAATATAAAGGTTAATGTTCATATATAATAGGGGCCTTGTACAGGAAACAGCATGCATGCCTCTGCACTTAAGGAAATACTTTAAATAAGGAGTTAAACTAACAAGAAAGTCTGAAGTATTCTGTTACATATGAACTATGGAAAAAAATTTTAAGCAATTCAACAAAGGCCCCGGCGAGATTCGAACTCACGATCTCCTGTTTACTAGACAGGCGCTTTAACCAACTAAGCCACGGCGCCATATATTTGCCTTTACATACTAACATTTTTCCCACATTGGCAAGAAATCTGGCAACCTTGTATTGCTCTGCCTATTGATAAGATTCAGTAAATTTATATGGCGCCGTGGCTTAGTTGGTTAAAGCGCCTGTCTAGTAAACAGGAGATCGTGAGTTCGAATCTCGCCGGGGCCTTACCTTGTTGATGGCAATGCTTCTTTAGGAATTACTTTTTTTATAAGAAACTTGTTGACTATCTCGGTTACAGATTTTAAAATAAAAATTCTCTACAATTTATGTAAATTGAAAAGGGAAGAGAGCTTAAAGATTAAAAGGCTTTTCAGGATTTTTATAATTGTGACTAGCCTTCAATTAAAAGAAAAAGTATGATATATTAGAAGGAAGCGGCAGCTTTGTTATAACAAAGATCATTTGAGCACCTAAGTATACCGGACTTAGAACTAACTAACAAATCCCGATTAACCAGTCCTGGCAATCAGCCTCAGAGCTTCGCATTTAAAAGAGTCTGGCAGTAAAGCAAGGGAGTCGATTGATAGTGATGCCTTGCTCACTAGACAGCCGAACAGAGGTAAGCCAGGAACCCATATTACATATATAGGATTTTTATTTTAGACTCATCATCTACCTGTGTGGCTGGCCATTAAATAAAATCGTCTCTTAATATTTTAACGCTTCATTTCCTTTAGCAAAAACTGGCCATTAATACTCCAGTTTTATACGGCAATCGGATATCGTCTTTCAAAATGTCTTTGAATGTTATTTTTCCTTATTTTTTTACAATTTTTTGCTTCTTTATAATCTTCTCATGGCATGTTTATGTGCGTTTAGATATTTAAATTGCGAGTGATCGATCTCTAACTGACAATTTGATCGACATTAACTGCTGCTGCCGTTTTGGTAAATTACAAAACAAGCAACAACTGTTGCTGATGCAGTTGCTGTTGCTGTTGCATATACATACACTTATACACATGCACTCTATCAAAATGGCTAAAACCAATTTGTCTTTTACAATTTATTATCCAACCAACCAACCAAACAACGATCGATCGATCGATCTAAACATCTAACAAAACTATCTACAGACAGCAATAAAAAAAATACGAGTTTTATGTAAAAACAAAAAGACAAGACAACGTCAGCAACAAATTGATTGAATAGAGCAAAAAAAAAAAAAAAACAAAGAAAAAAAAACTCTGAAACTATAGTAACAACCAATTACATGTGACACTTTAATTGATGTTAATAAAATGCCATGAACTGAATAATTTCACAGTAATTTTATGTTAATTAAACAGCTTTGAAAATATCAAAAAAAAAAAAAAAATAAATAAATACATAAATCGAAAAAAAAACAATAATTAATTAACCAAAATAAAAAAAAATGGGACAACACTAGTGTAAGGCCCCGGCGAGATTCGAACTCACGATCTCCTGTTTACTAGACAGGCGCTTTAACCAACTAAGCCACGGCGCCTTTGACTTTACAGTGTTCAATAACGTTTACGAATAGCACAGCATATGTTCAGTGTTGTTTTATTTTTTCCTTTCATCAGTGTAAACACCAACAACAATCGAGATAGTGAGGTACTGAGAGATAAAAGTTTATTTTTATATTTGATTTCTCAATAATTTAACGTAGTATTGTTAATAGTTTTTATTATTTAAAGATATTATTAAAATGATTAATTTGCGAATACCATTGTTATGGTATGTAGCTACGTACAGTGTTGTTAAAAGAAATTATGGACACAGCGAAGGAAAAAATTCTAGTTACACTGTGTTATTTTGAGCTTTCTTGAATATTTAAATATTAATGAATATTAAAAAGAATATATTTCAAAATTTTTTTAACGGTATCATTAAATACAGTTACGGACAAAAAAAATTAATTATAAATAAAATTTTTTTATTATTTAGAAACTGAAGGAAATGACAATGGCCCTGTGCAAGAATTCATTTAACTTCAATGTGATTTTTATTTGCCTTACTTTTATAGGGTGTTTTCTATCTTTAAATTGAAGTAAAATAAAGTGTGTCTGTGAGATATCATCGACATTTTTTATACGTTTCAAACATCTATTGATGTCTTAATGTGTGGAATATAACATCGTTCAAGTGGCCGGGTGATGTACTCATAATTGTCTTAGACTCTGTACATTGACATGGATAATTATAAACACTGTAATAAATTATTATCATTGTTAATACGTTTGACAGAAAACAATATATCATCCATAACTGTTTAAGCAAATAGTCTTACAGTGTTGCCACATTAATAAAACCAATAAATATTCCCCAACGTCTAGGCTCTTTTAAATTATGTATATTTAGGCCAAAAATACATACATTTATTTATAATTTTTGAAATTAAATTTATAAATAAATGCAATAGATACAATTATTTATGATCACATTTAGTCCACCGGGGGCCCATTAAAGATTTATAAATCACAAAATTCTATTGGAAAGATAAAATTATCTTTTATCACAAGGAATTCTCAACAATAGAATTATTTGTCTAACGGTAAATATATGGCGCCGTGGCTTAGTTGGTTAAAGCGCCTGTCTAGTAAACAGGAGATCGTGAGTTCGAATCTCGCCGGGGCCTTTGGAATAGTAGATAATGTCAGATCCAATTTTTTAACAGTGTAAACCCAAGATTTGAAATGAATTTATCTATACATATGTACGTACACACATATGAACATAGACAAAACTGAGTGCCTACAAGAGCCTACAAGATATGTGCAGTTTTAAATAGGCGTGGCATTTGCCGTACCAAGTGAATATAATACCAGGTAGTACCACCTACCTCTGAAATTTGACTGCAATTTCACAGAACAAGAACAGTTTGGCATGTAGCAAAACAGATAGGATTATAGAATTTTATTTGGTACTCAGTTCCATAGCTGGACCAAATCTATATAAAAATTTTGATTTAATTTTTTATAAAACTTCTTGTAAAAAGATCAATTGGCACAAAAGGGCCAACGGCGCCGTGGCTTAGTTGGTTAAAGCGCCTGTCTAGTAAACAGGAGATCGTGAGTTCGAATCTCGCCGGGGCCTATGGAAAGTAAGAGAGATATGAGTTCCAATTTTTTTGAATAAGTGGGTGGTGGTCCTTTATGTGACACAGGCGACAATTAAAAATAGATGATGCGCAGTGAAAGGTGATAATAAATACCTGTAAACTGATGAAAATGACAATTCTGGTAAAGTGGATAAATCTGCGGAGGGAGGTAGGGTCAGATCTATCGAAAATGTATAATTTTATGTTTAAATATTATAATGGCTGCTGCTGAGAAACATGGTAATACTGCTTGATAACTGGCGCCGTGGCTTAGTTGGTTAAAGCGCCTGTCTAGTAAACAGGAGATCGTGAGTTCGAATCTCGCCGGGGCCTTTGTGGGAAACAAACCCTTCTTCCGAAACGAAGAGGGTAGAGAAAACATACATTTTTTTATTGACTATGAGTGAAACCAAATTATGAATATGTTTCTAGAGTAAATTGGTTATAAATAACCTTGAAAAAGTTAATAACTTTGACATGTTGTTCAAGTCAGGACACATTGCCAACCCCTAAACTAACTGAAAAGAAAAAAAAAGTACGACGATCTGATCAATAATACCCCTGTGTTTATCTCAATCGAGAATTTCGATAAATTATAAAAGAAAATTTCCATTTTAATTAAAATATGGGGTAGAGTGAGTGATAAAATAAAAATTATGGCCTAAACACTCTAAACGCTCTCATGACATCGTATGTATGTGAGCGGAAGGAAAGAGGATCACGTGCAATTTTAACCCGTGTTGCCTCAGCAATTATTATTCTGAAGCTAATTTTCTTTGAGCTGCAATTACAAGACAATAATTTTGTTTTTGTGGCAATACAAGTACGTCAGTGCAATTTCTGTTGGATGTTACAGAAATTTTCTTTCGTTTAATAAATTACACACCGCGACATGGATAACACTGTTAAACGAATGTAAATGTACTCTACATTCACAGATAAATTTAAGAAAAGAAACAGAAAATTGTATTGTAGTCCCTTACACTTTCACTTACGACTGCTCATTAATCAATAGATATGGCAACGCTATTATCAGACAAAATTGTTCGGAAATGATAAAAAACTAGCGAAATTATTGGAGAGCTCTCAAGAAACAATTTCTTAACGTTTGAGAGAGAAAACCCCCTTTTGAATCGAATCATCCGAGGAGCAAGATATCACAGCTTCGCCCGGCTGCCATTTTTAAGGAGATCCTCCTGTTTCGATTCATTAAACAAGTTTTTCCAATTAAGCTGGTGATTACTTAACTGTAGCAGATTCTAGAATGCTAGGGTTGCCAACTATTTTCGCGACAATGAGTAAAAATGATTTGGAGGTGTTGTATTGAATGTAGTGGTCATTGAGTTCAACTGGTTCTTAATAAGTGGGTTGGACTTTCTGCGATGTTTGTTGTTGACGTTGTCCTCTAAGGGAGTAAAAAGATGGAGGACACTCTGAATGGGTTATTTGGAAGGAGATTATAGTATCTTAATTATTATTATAATCATTGTAGTGCAGAGATGGTTGCCCTGACAAGCTACATGATGTTGATCGAAGTCAGTAAAGAAAACTTCCTGTCCTAGAACTTGATAAGCACCCAAGCTTTTACTCCACAGAAGTATTAAGGTTTCAAGTATATATTCTGATGAGTCATTCTGCTCATCACGGAATCTGCAGATTGGGTTTGAGGCGATCCCTACAAGTGCTAATTGAGCGTACAGTGCTCGATCACTAAGTTAATGCTGTTGCTGGATAGTCTGATGCATGAAACGAATCTCTTCTCATTGTAATTCCCCATCATTAGATTGTCTCAAACCTGGCTTCATTTGAGCCGAGTTTCGCCGAGTATTTCCTTCCAAGCATCTCTTCCCACTCTACAGGAAGGTTCAGGCTAGACGATATCAAAGGCGTGGGCTCTATTTCATCTGCCCATCTTGCCCAGACAGTCTTGAACCATTTTCTAGTTACGATCTTAGTTCTCGAATGTGCTCAACAATTTAAAAATATTTTAAAGGTGGACAACTCTGTTTCCTGGCCTATGTGGACATTATGTGCAACTAATTTAACTTATGCAGCGACAGCACTATCTAAAAATGAGAGGAAACCCACAATCGGTTCTGTTACCAGAAAACTTCAACGTCTGTCGCACTGTGTAATAAAATCAGTATGAGAACGATTTTATTGTAGGGGCACGTTTTATTTTAGTTGCATAAGGAGTAAGTAAACAAGGATACAAGGATACTGTAATAAAAGTAACACGAGTCCTTAATATCATCAGTTTGGTTTTCACAATATTACAGCACCAGTATTACAGCTCCGTGTGTATTATGGAAAATATGATAAAAATTTAAGAGGTTTTTAATACTGGGAGGAGGGTTAATTCGATCATTTGACTGCAGCTTGCATTCTTGCAACATGTCAAAAAATAATATTTCAGTAGCCCCTTCTCAGAGAGAAGAAGCCGACATTCCAACACTATTCTTGTTGTGTGTTGGTTGCATGCTTTTCACTCTCCCCTCCTGCAGCAAGCGTTGTATAGCGGTAGACAATAATGTGATGTGATCCCCTGTTAAAGCAATAACTCGGAGGGAACTCGTGAGTATATTTGTTTTTGTATTTCGCAAGATTTTCCGCCTTATAAAATAAATGAAATTGAGCTGCTGCTGCTGCTGTTGCTGCTGCTATTGCTGATGTTTATTCATTAAAAAATTATTTAATTTTTGTTGAATTAATACAGAAAATAAGAACAAGAAGAAATGATAACCAGTTCAGTACGTGACAGTTAAAGTATGAAAAACGAAAATTATGCACAGAAATGAAATGAAATAATTGAAGCATGACAAGCTGTAGCTGTAGCTGTGGCTGTGGCTCGCTCAGGCAGGCAGGTGTGGTGGTACTCACAAGTCCTTAGAAAGGATCTTTTCAATTTGCTAAACAAGCCTTATAATATGCGAAAATATCCTTTTTTTTTTTTGCTTGTTTTATTTCTTTTGCTGTTGTTTTAAATAAATGAAGAGAGTAAAAGTTTTGTGATTATTACCTTGGCACACTTATCACTACTCACATCACATTTAAGGGCCATTAATGAGGAACAGGTTCTACCGTTCAGATGTCTTGTGTGTGAGACTGTAATTATGAAATTATAAAATGATCCCTTTTTGCTTTTAATTTCCTTATTTTTTCTCTTCATTTATGCATTCAAAACTTTATTCTAAATGAAATTCTATTGCAGATGAAATGAAAAAAAAGAAGAAAAGTTTTGAAATTAATATAAATTAAGACCAGCTACCCCTTCCAAGTTTATAGTCAACAACGTTGAATTAGAAGATCTTCAGTATTTTCGTCATCTGTGGAGCGCCTGATGAATTGCGTAAAAAGAACCATAGCCAGGCATATGGAATTCACACAGGGTATTAGAAAACCGCCTCTAATCCCCTTAAAATCAAGCTCAGTTTTATTTGGCTGTAGCCAAAGCAAATTTCTATTGAATTCCGAACACATACTCATTGCAGTACCAAGAAGAATAAAAATATACGAGATCCATTAAGGCTAAATGCACGTCTTAAGGGTTAAGCTAGAATTAGATGATCGTTTAGGTAATGGAACGGAACATTCAGCAAAATATCGTTTCAGCCAGAAAGAGAGTGGCCGTTAATTCGAATTTTCTCGGTTCCATGATGTTCTCATTTCATCGTACCGCTTATTATGGCGTATTTTACAGTTGGATTTCCATCTCCGTACATAAAAAGTCCAATTTAGGCTACAATTAATGCCGGCCTGATTGAGTTTCTTTAGCTTTGAAGTCTATTATTTACTCGGTGGTTATGTCAATAAACAATTTTTTGCTGCATATAGTGCTCAAAGAACTCAGAAGCGATTGTGGAAGAATAAATTATGGTCTGAATTCTGGAAAACCCGTTCAAAGGCAGTTTAGAGCTCTATGGCCTAAACAAAACGAATATTGTCGTAAAGAGGTTCTTTATGATTCTCTGTACTTCCCTCCAACTATATAAGTTATCCGCACAATGTCTGCTCCAAGCCTATTATCCCGACAAACTTCAGGATGCTTCTCCTGCCCAGCACTACAGTTACTAAGAATGTGTTCCGGTGATTCATGCTTCTCGTCACAAAATCTATATATTGGGCTCGCAATAACCCGCATTCTGAATAAGTATATCCTGGGTTTACAGTGCCCTGTGAAAAGCCCGGCTTTTCACCCCAGGTTACATCTGCATCATCTGATGCACGACTCAGAACTATAGATATGACATAGAAAACTATGAACTGGACAGTCAGTATGTGGAGAATTGGTCACCAATATCAGACGAATTAATAGCATTAGACCTGTCTTTAAGGGGCTACATGAAAGACCGTATCAATGCACATAATCCCTTAATGCTGGAGCATTTGAGAAGTATGCGGAAGTGTGTAAGAAACCTACATTAAAAAAATGGACAGCTGCAAGCAGTTCAGGCATTAATTTGCATGGCATTGTGCTTCCTATGTAATGGCAAGCTGCCGGCAATATAATGGAAGTAAATAAAAGTATGACCAAACTAACCGCTTTATGTGCCTATGTGGTAGCATATCTAATCCTCACTGTAAATGTTTTGACAAACATAATCGGCTTGCTAGAGGTCTTCTACTCTAGAACCACCTTTTGTCTAGAAGGGGTCTTCCCCTTCTAATTAACTATTTAAACATGCCATTGAAATGGTATATGCTACCCATTACAGCAGGGAATTTAATTTCATATGCCGTTATTTTTTATTTAATTAAAAACCGTCAAATCTATAATAAACCAAATAATTTATGAATTAAATTAAATGTTAAAAACAAAATACCACAACAACAACAGAAAAGGCAACACAAAAGATTTGTGGCTTGTGACTCACGATTAAAAAACGCTGCAAACGGCAATTGAGGCAAGTAAAGCTATGCTTAAAGCACTTGTTTTTGAATTAAAAAAACAACAACATGAAGAAGAAAAAGGAATGCATAACAAAAATAGAAATAAAAATAAAACAAATAAACTTAAACAAATGCAAAGAAGCTACTGAAGCAACATCACAAGCTGGTGAAGCAACAAAAGAAACAGAAGCTTAAAAAGAAGAATCTTAGCCAGCTCATCAGATTTCTTAATTTAATTGGCTTTTTTGACTTTAAAGGAAGTTTAACAAATAAACCAAAGATGCAAAGCAAAAAAAAATAACAACAACAACAAAACTTGGTTAAAAAAAATATACCTACCCCCTCGTATTTGATTTTTTTAACTTAAAAGCTTAAAAGTTAAGGTTATACCCAGCAAAAGTATACACAGATTGGCAAACTGTGTAAGTACTTATGCAACACACACACACACACACAGAACCTGGCCTATAGACGACAGAACAGACGAGACCAGACCATACCAGATCATAGCATTGCATAGCATAGCTTAGGTTTTATCTTAAAGGTTGCTACAGACAAACTGTCTGCCGTTTGTAAAATATTTTGTTGCCTGTTGCAACAAGACGACGACAATTTCGTTTTTAGACACAATTCCAACACCTTGTTTAACTTATTGTTGATAGTTTTAACGTGTTCTTTTTCTTTTTTTGTCTTCTTCTTCATGTTGTTGGTTTTCGAAAGCCAGAATTTTGCCATTAACACCTCGATTCGATTCGATTTTTTTCTTTTTGGTTTTCTTGTTTTTTGGTCTCTTGATCAATGGATCAAATGTTGTTTTACGATGTTTTTTTTCTTGAGTTCTGTTTTTTTTGTAAACAAAAGAGAATCAAAAATAAACCAAATAAAGTTTAACCAAATCCATATGGTTGCTTCTCTGCATATGTAAGTATTTATGTATGTATGTATACGCTACATACATATGTATGTGTATGCAATTGTATTTACCTTGTATATGTTGTCATTTCAAATTAAAATACACTGGCTTGTTTACTCCATAATACTACACAAGACTACTCATCCCACAAAATGTAAAACGATAAACGATCTGCTTTTTCCACTTTTTTTTCTACTTCTTCTTCTCGTCCTCCTCATCTCTTGCTCCAAAGCTGAGACTCTTGTAAGGCTCTACGTTAACACCTCGTAGTGTTTGCAAGCAGGGCATACTTTTTTCAAGATTTTTTTTTTTGAAAATTTAAGCAGCTACTGGTCTTTAAATAAATGCAAAAACAACAAAACTAACAAAAATCCAGCAGACTCTTACGGTTGACGTTGTTACATTCATAGCACTTGTAAATTAACGAAAACGTGGGAATTTCTTTAAGTCATTTAAATGTACACACAAAGTATGCATTGAAGCCCTGTGGTATTGACAGAAGCACATAAGATACCCTACGCCTTTCCAATAAGTAGCATACATACATAGGTTCGCAACAAACATAATTTATTTGAGGGACAACCTAGGCAAGAATATCCTGCACCGCTTCATTTGTTGCCTGCTTATATGTATGTATGTGCAGGCATTACTCCTCCTTCTTGCTTTTCTTTAAGTCTCTTGCATGTTGCTATAAGACTAGAAGGCAATCACTGTAAATTCCTGAAGATGAAACTCAAGATAGGTACACGCAGGATCAAACTTGCGTTCAACATAGCCAGTGTCCATCTTAGAAACCTCATAGCAATTAAAAAGGGAATATTACCTCTGGATGCACACGTCCCGATACTGGGCTTACTTCACAACTCTTTCAGCATTAGCAATAACGACGTGAATAAAGCAGAGACCACAGAATATCTTCTGTGTCATTCTCCAGCAGTTGAGAATCTAAGCGAAAGAATTCTTGGGCACCCAGAATTTATTGACAGAACATCTCCAGCCACAGATAATCCCAATCGAATTCCCAAGAGTTCCAATTGTATGACAGAATACTTAATATTGGTGTTACAACAGAATATTATAGAACCGAAGGAAGCCATGCCCTTAGCTTCATTTCTTCATTCTGTTCACCATCAGCCTCAAAGAATATAAAAGGCGATGTATTCTAATGAGTTGTGCTCCTCATGACAGAATCTACATGTTGAGCTTGAAGCAATCCCTATTCTGAACAAGCATTCCTTGATGACGACTTGCATTTTCTTTAAAAAAAGTTATCGATGACTTGCATTTTCTTTAAAAAGTTATCGATGACTTGCATTTTCTATAAAGAAGTCATCGATTACTTGCATTTTCTACAAAAAAAGTTGTCAAATTTTCCGTTAAAATGGTTATCGATAATTTCCATTTTCTATAAAAAGTTATCGGTGACTTTTTTATCAAAAAAGTTTGCAATGACTTGCATTTTCTACAAAAAAAAACTTGTCAATGAGTAGCATTTTCTTACAAAAAGATATCGATTACTTGCATTTTCTACAAAAAAAAGTTGTCCAATTTTCTGTTAAAAAGTTATCGAAAACTTGAATTTTCTTTAAAAAAGTTATCGATGATTTTCATTTTCTATAAAAAGCTATCGATGACTTTTGTTTGCATTTTCTACAAAAAAAACTTGTCAATGAGTTGCATTTTCTTACAAAAAGATATCGATGACTTGCATTTTCTATAAAAAAGTTGTCAATGACTTGCATTTTCTATAGTAAATTTGGAACAAAAGCTTTAATTAAATAAATCTGTTACAAAACGTTCGATATTCGTTTAATATCTGCTCTAAAAATAAACCGATATCTACACATTCATTATTGCATGGGATGTGCTTTTGGTTGATTTTAAAAACTTGAAAACTGATTGTCAGCAGAATTCAATTCATTTGCGTTGTTATTATGAGTTGCAGTATTTGCTGATCATTTTCTTTCCAATTTATTATTAAAAAACAAAAAAAAAACTAAAAGGGAAACTAAAAACTGATTGTCACATCACTTTTTTTTGGAATACCGAATCAATTCTCGCTGGTGTAATTACAACACACCTATTTTATGGTTTGTCAAATGTACATACTACTGCTGGTGCTGCTTCAAATATGAAATGCCAACATTTTATTGAATTTTTTTTTCCATTCATTCATATTGTCACATTGTTGTTGTTGTTGTAAGTTTTATAACGTATTATTTTATAACATTTTAATGTTAATGTCAGTCATAGTTTTTAATAATAATTTCAGTTTTATTTCATTATTAAATAAATGCTCGTATAAATTTCATTTAATTACTGTTTTCACGTGCACCAACAGCAACAGCAAACAGCCACGGTCGGTCACTCATAACAATATGAAGTTGCCATATTTTATTAGTTTTAATGCATACAAACACATGTACGAGTACATGCGAATATGTGTATGTGATTATGAGTGATGGCAGAGAGTGTATGTGCATGTATTTTAAATGTCACCTGTCTCTTGCATTAAAATGCTTTAATAAAATACGTTTAACGTTAACCAACACTGACAGTATGCGAAAAAAGTAGAGGAGAACTCTTAAATAATTACAGGAAACACATTAAAACGGCCTTTGTCAATTGAATTCTTCCCTATACTGAACAAGACAGTGTCTAATGGGCCTAATAGGCCCATTAAGAGACTGGCCTATTACCTAGACAGAACCAGGAACTTTTATGACTTTGGGAAATGCTTTGCAACAAGACTTAGTAATAAGAGTGAATGAAGTAACTGGAGGCTATATAGGCTTCTAAGAGAGGACCATTCTATGGTATACGAATGGATCAAGGACAGATATTGGGTCCGGAAAGGGGGCTTTTGGTGAAATGGGAAAGCACCCTCAAGTCTACGCCATCGAAAGATATACTCAACTCAAGGACAAGGCATGGTAATCTGTCAGCAAGACTGCCGCCCGTGTATTTCAATTCTATTAGGACAGCTTGAAAATAGTATTGGAGTGTTTGGCAGAGGAAATAGGCTCAGCTTCCGCTGGATTCTACAACGAGTTACAATTCACGGCAATGAATAGCAATATGGTCTTGCGAGTAGTGAAGCTGTAAGGCCCTTAAAAGGACCTTTTTGTGGAATCATCAGAACTGCGTTAATAGATCTCAGATGGAAACATTAGGATGCTTACCAAGTATTTACTAGAGAGGAAGTTAAGCTTACATCCGTAACATTATCCTAAAGTTTATCAAAACAACAGAGTTGGTGAAGATATTTAGGCTTAACTTATATAGACTGAGGGCACTACATTACGATCGTATGGTTACAGTACTCGAATATTTCAAGACAACAATAACATTGTTAATGTGTCTGAACTATGGGAACCGAAATTGACTTTGTTTCTCAGAGCTTTTGAATGAGAATGAAGTTACTTAAGTTATGTTACTAATTCAATAGGTTTTTGTTGAATATTCGGATCCTGGCTCCGGTATAGAGTTATCACGAACCATCGATGATATTCGGGGTTATCATAGAAACCATGTCGGTTTTCTTAATTGTCGTTTTATAGGAAAATCAAAAAAATTTTAGTAAAAATCAGGATATCCTTTATCCTATATCAAAAATTTCTATATGCAGTATATTTGTTCTGTGGATAAACCATTATGGATATAGGATGACGATATATTTTTTATTAATAATAACAACAACTAAAACAACCAAAATTCAGTATTTTTTAAGTTTTTTTATTAAAACTGACGACTGTCAGCTGGTTGGTTTATTTCCAATAAGAAAACCGATATCTGTGACACCAAAAACCGATATTAATTCCAATTCTAACATAAAAACGATAATATCGGTTTTCATGACACCATAGCATTTTTTCTCGTCGTTTTTAAAACCAATTCCGACAAGGTTGGTTTCTATGACAACCCCGATTATCTATAAGAAATGATAACAAACAATCCTCTCTGATATCCTTATATAGATTATCCGTGTCAACAATTTGCTTGTTATGCAAGACACGACAATTATCATCAAAGCAAAGACTCTTTACAAGATTTGTTGTTTTCTCTGAAGTACCCTCGATTGACTTCTCAAAAACTTAGAAAAAACAGCCATAATCTATGTTATTTCCTTTAAATTTTAACTCCATGTAAATATAATTTTGATACGCACTCTATTTGTTATACAAATACAAATCCGCCTGTGTAGACATGTAAGTAGAGTAGTTGACTGCGCGCCACAATGGGTATCCACTAAATATTTATTCATAGGCATAAATTATTAGTATTTTTTCTCTATTTTTTTGTTTTTGTTTTTATTTAATAAAACTGTAATAATAACAACAAGAACAACAACAACTGAAACAAAATAGTCATAAATTAATGCAAAAAAGGAGTAATAGCAACACCAAAAAAAACTAAAGAAACGGAGAAAAAAATGAAAAATGAAATGAAACATGATTAATTACCATGGCCAAGCGAACACTTTAACTGCATTTTATACTGCGAATTTAATTGCAAATTGCAATAATAAAACTTATCATAAAAATTGTTTGACCAACAACAACAGCAACAACAATAATAATAAGTATGTAATTACAACAGCAATAAAAAGGGTCACAATATTAATTTTATTTCATTTTTTTCGGTTGAATTTTGTTTTTTTTTTTTTTGTTTTGTTTGAATGTCGCCGTACCAATAAAACAAATATAATACAGTGATGGCAAAAAATAATGGGAACCAGAATTTGTTATTCTTGAATAGAAAAAGTATCTGTGAAAACTCTATTGAAATGAAATTTTGTTGTTAAAAGATTAAACTGCTGCCCGGAAAAAATAATAGGAACCTTGACTGTCATTGTCGGGAATAAAAAATTAAAAGTTTGTTCTGAAAACATCCAGAAACAGCATGTGAAGCACACAAAAATAAATCAAAGATCAAATTACAATAAAAAAAACAACAAGAAAAGAAAACAATCACTAGCAAGATTCTAGAAGTTGCCCGATTGCGAAACATGCAACTCGTCAAGGAAAGCAAAAATTGCGAATGCATTGAATCGTTGAAGATGCAGAAAACTTCCTGATCCCTGACCTCTCTTTTTCCAAAAAGACAAGGAATACCGTACGAAAAAACATTTGGACAGAGAGCAAAGTTCACCACTCACCACTATACCCAATACATTGAGGATGAATTGGCTGAACGTGGTACAATCATCGAATTTTCGAGTGAATTTTCTGCATTGGAAGCTCCATTAAGATTCTGCATGAATAGAATTGCATTAATAGATGCCATTATTGCCGCTTTGGCAGGCAATATAGCTCAATAAATTTGGACAAGAGTAAACCAAGGATCAACGAAAACTTACAGCAGTCGTTACTGGGCATTACATTCTGGGTACTCATGAGACTTTTGCAGGAGCTGTTCTTCACCGCTTAGTTACATGCATAATGTGAAGCCCTAGTAGATATAAGCACCTGTGTATCTACTATGTAGATGTCGGCGTTTTCAGGATTGTTTTATGTCTAGGGGAAATCAAAGTCTATGAAATTAAAATGCGCCATACGAGCTCAAAGTGTGTCTATTCATCACTATGTACAACCCATCAACCTAATAGTGTTTTCACACCAAAAGTTAAAACCTGATTTTAGCATTAAAACCATAATCAGCTGATTTTGCGTTCACACTGCAAATTTTCTTAAATCTGGTTTTAACTTTCATACATTTGTGATTTAAGAAAAAATAAAAAATATGAAAAATTAAGAAATATGTAGTATTACTAATATTAATATTATTGTTATAATATTATTATTTATTATTGTTGCAGCATTCATTATTTAAAATTTCACATTTTTATGCAACCAGCTTTCTGTATTTTTACATTTGTGTTGTTTTTTACAGCTGTTTTCAGCATTTCAGAGCCGGTAGCTCTGATTTAGTACATAAAACAAGGTTGTATTTCATAAAATCTACTTAAAACCAATTCAAAAAAGGTTTTAAGTTGGTTTTAACTCAATAATTTTGTATGGTAAAAGCAGGTTTTATTTTTGGTTTTAACGTTAAAACCAACTTTTGCGTTAAAACCACTCGGTGTGAAAACACTATAATGGCCTCTAGCAATGTGTTCACTGAGAGTATTGTTTCGCCACAACGACAGATGGTAACCCTAACATTCTAGAACTTGGTAACGCAGCTCAAAAACCATGTTTAATGCAACTTTAATAATTAGAGGACGAAGAAGAGATGCTTTGTGACAACCCTATGCAGCAGCCCTTAAAACAAATATGTCGAATTTTTTCCAACACTGTATAGTTTATAAATATTAAAATTTAATAAGGTGCCACCAGACCTATAAAAATACCAACATTTTGTTATCAAAGCAACGGAACAAAGCCAACAAGACTATTCCATTAAAGCGGTCATTAAAATAAAAAAAAACAAATTCTATCATGTTTTTCTAAAACTCTGTTGTTTAATGAAATATTTAACAAATATTTATTCGTTCGTTTTTATTACAATAAACCGTTAAACGAAATTTCCATCATATTCAAGCGAATATTATTATTGCACTCGGAAAATGTCACTTCATTTTAATATTTTACTCCTCGGGTACGCGCGGCAGTGGTATACGAAGAATATGGTCGGTGGTCACAATTATTATTCTCTATTTGACACAGACCCGGTATGTGTCACAAAAAGGGGGACATGTTGTCCATTATTTTATTTATTTTCTTGTTCTTCATGTTTCTCTCTTTCATTCACTTGTTTTCTCATTGTGTTGCGATGTTTTTGTTTGTGTTGTTTTAAAACGTTAAATGACTGTTTGTTGTCCACCCTAAACATGTTAATTTTTTTGTTTTTTTTGATATTAAAATATTGATAAAGAAAGAAAAAATTTACAAGAAAAAAAAAAATGGAATTTTTTTCGCGTATTTTTTATGCATTTAAAGTGTTTTAATGAATAATAGGCGTTGTTTTTTTTTAAATGAATATTGATGAAAAGTAAACGACATATTTTCCTCAAACAACAATATGCCATAAATTGGCAACAAATTAAAAAAAAAATATGCTTTCCATATGCTCTCACAATATGCATGGTTTGGATGAGGTACCACACCCAATAGTGATATCAGTATAAGATGTAGGTCCGCCCAATTTCCTGATAAATTTATCTTCTCTTTAAGACTGTACCTTCAGCTGTGCCTTGCGATCTGCTCGCTGAGGATTCCAAAATATACTCTGATTGCGAATTAGGATCAACCCTTGGTGAGGTTCAGATGCAGCCATACAACATACAAATGCCTTAGAACACAACAAGATCGGTCAATCCAATCAAAGTTCTCGGGCAGTGGAAGTGCAGAACCTTGTGTATATTCACTATAGTCCAGCGAGTAGTGTGCTGGCTTACTTTAAGAGAACTCAGACCTCAGCTGTGAAATCTTGCAAACAAATATTTTTTTTGTCAAACCCCCCCCCCCCCCCTCAGCAGTCTTCTTTCGCAAGCTATGAGATGTAAATAATTGTCATGAAAATGCTTCTCTCTTGAAGTAGCCTCTCCTCTTGGAGCAGATTTAAAATAAATGATTTTAGCCTGGAAAACACTGCAAAAATTTCGGAACTTGTATGAGTCACTGGTATTCCATCGCTTCCTGTTTCGGCACTTCAAGCAGTTGGTGTATTGTTGGTTGGGATTGCTGGTATTTTCCGTATTTTCCATTTTTTCTTGCAGTGTAGTGGCTGTTTCTGTTGTTTCTGATTTTCTCTCATTATCACATTCGGCCTGGGAGGGCAATAATAATGACCCCGATTCCAATACCAGCGGTTTTTTTTCATTCTTTGGCAGAGATGCTGCAACAGCGTTGTCTAACAATGTGGTATCGACAGCTTGAGCTGTCGGAGGAGAAAGTTGTACAATCGGCCGTTGCCTAGCGTTCCTTAACTTCTTCATGAAGCTGCTTTACAACACAATACCTGTACCAGAAGAAAATCGGGAGCAAGCCAATTTAGCATTGGGTAAAGTGACCTTTTAGGTGTTTTCTTTAGAACATTTTATAAAATCTTATAGTTAAGTTGTTATCGGTTCTACTATAGCTCTGAATAGTCAAGATATGCATGCAAGTAAACAAGGGTTTGTCGAGGATATTCATTCTGCTTCCACAAGATTGTTTGAAACCGAGTCTGAGCACACACGTTTTTGATCGTGGAGCAAAAGTTGAGTTCAATTCTCTACAGTCTTGGTGGATTAACACTTGGGATTCGTGTGTTAATTTCAAAAGACTAAGAAATATCAGAATGGAGCAGTACTTCTGACCACATTTTTCTAAAACCAAATTGATTACAAATCTTTTCTACTGACACAGTCAATAAACAATCAAATCAGAACTTTCCCTGTTTAAAACGTATTAAAAAAAAAAAACAAACAAATCTTTGATTCTGAAAACCAATAATAAGAAACACTTATTCTTTAGAAAATTACAAAAGAAAAGATGACCAATTAAAGAGAAGAAGAAAAAGAAGCGAAAAAAAGAAATTCATTCTTAAACGTCTTACCACCACAGGAATTCTTAAATTCATTCACAAACAAATGAAATGAAATTTATTTTACCTTCTTAAGGTTTTCATTCTGTTTTGCTTCTGTTGAATTAAAATAAAAATAAAAGTAGAAGCAACAATAAGAACAACAACAAGAAAAAAATAAAAATTAAAGAAAGAAAGAAAAAACTTTAAATAATGAAATCTTTTCGCACAATCTCAAATTGCTCATTAACATTTTGTGTTGGGCCTATCACTTTGTGAAAATCATTAAGAAACCAACCAACAACCACAACAACAACAAGAAGAAAAAAAATATCAGATGAAGAAGAAGACAAATGAATAAACCGAATATACATACGTACATACATATATACATGCATACATATGGATGTTCATATGCTTTTAAGCTGTGGTTTCTTTGGATTCCTCTTCTTCTTCTTTTTCAAGATGTAGAGCTTACAATACCATTGTACTGGCTGTGCTACTGTTACTGCTACAGCTCCTGCAATTTACTACTGTTCCTCCACCATCATTCACCATTCAAATGGATGTAGTAGAGCTTGGGATGCTTTATGCAATAGTTAGTAGCCAAAACAGTGGCTTTATTTGGTTTTTTTTTTTATTTTTTATTACAAAACATTTCGAATGCAATCCAATGAACGCTGTGGTTTAGACGTTTTTACTTCTGTTTTCTTTTTTGCAGTTTTATTTTCTTTTAATTTCTCTCGTTTTTGTTTATTTTTTTGCTAAAAAGCTTATGGAAGGTAATGGTTTATGTTGGCAATCTCTATACATTTTCCTTAACAAGTGGATTTTTTTTTTTCGTATAAAAACCTTTTGCCAAGGTAAGGAGAATACTTTAAAGTAGCATTGAATTATTCCTTTAGGATATGTTTAAATGCCAAATCTAGAAGAACTTCAGCGCTTTCGTTTCAGTTTCATTAATCGTATTTTCAGCTATTTTGGGCACATTACTGCACAAACTGAGGATCCGGTGAGCATATTAAAACCATTTGAAACGCGTCTTTTCCATATACATATGTATTACTTAATGGGTCATTACAACGCTTTAGTCTGGATAACAACCTAGCTTCTTACGCCACCTTCATTCAATTGCATTACATGCTTCAATCCGGTCATTGTTGCTTCAGAAAGTACCTGAACAGATTTGGACATGATACTTTCCCTTTATGCCCTAACTGCGTAGATGAGGAAGAAGATGCGGAGCATATTCTGACATGCTGCCCCAGATTTAGATGGCCCGGGGAAACGAGTTTCGGACCAACTCGGCTTATGGAAGAGGTGTTGAATTCTAGGATTCTATGGAGCCAATACAGTCAGAGAATCGCTAAAGTTATGCTAGAACTCCGAAGGCTGGAGGAACAGAAGCGAAATTCGACCTAGCGTGACAAAGCTTTAAAGCTAACCAGCCCTCCGCGAAGTAATACCTTGAGGCAGTCCAGCGGGGGGAGAGTGGCTGAAGTGTGTAGGGGGTGGTCGTGCACTCTTTTGTTTTAACAAAAGTGTCTTTCGAAGATTCTCACCTCCGGCCTAAGACAAAAAAAAACATGCTTTAATCTTTCTCTGGTGTCTCACATCACTCATGCTGTATGTGTTACGCTAGAGTAAGCAAAACCAAACTTAAATCAATCAAAATCGGTGGTGTTATATGATTCGCGGCACTGGTTGTCGTACTGGCCTGGCCCAGCGTTCTATATTGACGATAACAGTTTCTTCCAAAAATATTTTCGAAAATATACGCATCAAAGATGACTTCAAGCCATAATGACCATCAACCTGTAATCTTTCCTAAATGCAAGGACTTATCCAGAATCACTTTTGGGTTTTATAAGCCCCATATGCAATAATTTTACTTGTTGAACGACATTGATCGGTGTGTGAGTCTGGGTGGTTTGGGACTGTTCTTAATGCTGTACATATGTAGTCGCCTTTTAAGTGAATTAAATGGAACCTTACACGTTTTCATGTGTGGGGACGGCACCTAATGTTGTTCATGTATAAACAGCAATACAGCGATTAAGTGAGTCGGACACACTGTTCATAAGCCTTCTAAGAAATTTCTTCACTCTCCCTTATTTACCACCCTCAAGGTAGGGGATTAGGTACCCCTTTTCATGATTGCTGCAGCAATTGTAGACGTGATCAGGCACTTGCTGAGAGGCTGGTTCTTGTTTAAAAGATATGTTCTAACCATAACCCCTGGTTATAGACATTTGGAATCGAAAGTCATTATAAATTGATTGTCAAAATGACAAAAAGTTATTAAACAAAATGGTACATATGTACATACATACATAGTTGGTCATTACAACCCTTCATTCAGGATTACGACTTAGATTTTCACACCACCTGGGTTGTGTGTGTTAATTTTATATATGGGTGGCGGGACCTCCAGTCGATTCCGAATGACAGATTTTTGAGAAACTTTTTCATGGCAATTTTCATTTACTCTTAGGGCCATTATTACAACTTGCCGTTAAACTTGGGTATAGTTAAAGGTACCTTTAGCTAAAGGGAACTGTAAAGTTACCTTTAACTAATTTTCGTTATTACAACTTACAGATAAAATAAAGTTAACTATTTTCAAAAATATGGCAGTGCCGGAGCAATGTCGATAAAACTGCTCAATTAAACAAGTTCTTTTAACGCAGTGGCAACGACGGGTTTCGTTTTTTGTTGTTGTATATGCTTATTTTATTTAAATTTGAGGTTACCAAATTGAATATTGAAAATAATATATAATATGGCAAGTTCAAACATAAACTTAACTTTAAAAGTTACCGGCAGGATGATCCTCCCTTTAGCTTAACGATAACTTCTCTCTTATTAGGCACTCATAATAATGAAAAACAATTTATCCGCCTGTTAAAATCCTCCTTAGAGAATAAATAAGCAAAATTTTACATATTTGATACATATAAATGAGACCATTCTAACTGTACTATTAAATTCTCCTACAGAATCTAAGTTCTCGTTTATTTCCATAACCCATATCATGCACTGTGATAAGAAAAGATGTAACGAATAAAGAGTCTTTTGTGATGAGTTTAGGTCTCATAAAGTAAGAAAATACAATGTAAATTAGAGAAGCAACAACCATACACACACCATTACGATGAATTCCTTGATGAGAATTTCTCGCCTTAATTTAAATGGTCGACCATAATTCATTTATAAAATATTTACTTTTCATAATTTAAGGTGATCATGTCTCGGGAATATAAGCAATTGTGAAAGAAGCTTATAAGCTTATAAGATATTATCGTAGTGATATTATATTATGCATATAATAATTAAATTTGGCACAAAAGAAAGAAAGGGTTAAACGCTTTAAAAACAAAAATGGAGAGGGGGTCATAACTTATCAAGACAAGACAAGAAACAACAGGGAAAACGAAAGAAACTTAAAAAATCTACAAGCAAAAGGGAAACAAAAAGATGTTTTACTCCCTAAAGTTTCGTTGAAAAACAAATTGAAATTGTCTGCTGACTGGCTGTAAAGAAGGCATAAATATTCGTTAAGTTTTAACTTAAATTATGGCCCGAACAATTTGAGCAGCCAACAACAATTAATGCGATTATGCTAATTGTTGGCTATTGTAAGGTACTCAACAACAACAAGAACAACAACAGTAAGAAGAAAATGGCTTTACCATCTTCTTATGGAGAATGACATGCGCTGTAACCAAAAAATACTTCCAAAAAAAATTATCTTTTGCTTCTTTGTTTTTTTTTTGGGTCTTTGTTAATTAAATATGTTAATAATTTTATTTTGGGGCAATAGCAGACCCTCGTACACCATTAGTAAATGTCAATTTGAATAGAAAAACTATAAAATTATTGTTCAAAAACTATAGGAAAACTCAATACTGAACTCATAACCACAAAACTTAAGACAAATACAAGGCAAGGCAAGGCAAGGCAAGGTGCAATATTTTAATCGAACAGCCAGCCACTCATACACATATGTACATACATATGTTTTCCTTTCCTTACGTCTTCTTCTGGTATTGTATCCCATGAATATGCATTTAAAAGCAAAATAAGCTGCCAATTTATAACATGCAATACTAACTACACTTATGTACTCGTAGGTATGTATGTATGTAGCAGAGAAGCTTTGACTAAAAATGTAAAAATTACAGAAAAACATCATTTAAATTCGGTATTTTTTTTTGCTTTTGTTCATTCTTTTTATGTGTTTTTCTTTAATTTTATTTTGTAAAATACTAAAGTATATATTATTAGTTTAAATTTTAGGTTAATACCGCCATAAGATTTGCATAGAAAATTGCCATGACTTACAACAAAACAACAACAACACCTTTCTTTAAAAAAAAAACAGTTTTGAATTCAAATTAAGAAAAGTAAAACGAAGAGCATTTAAAATACTTTGTTTCACTACAAAAACGAAATTAAAGATAAAAGCCAGGGGGGTTACTCCGTAACTCGATTCGTAAAGTAAAAGTTTTCGAAAAGTGTTTTCGATAAGTAAATAAAAGCGTACTCTGTAAATCGTTCGAAAATTTTCATAGAAAAACCAAAAATTAACTTGGCAGTACCTTAAAAAATAAAGAAATTTATAAAAAAAATATTGAAAAACAAAAGAAAATCGAATTTTTTAAATATATATACATATGTATGTATATCTATATATATATATATATATGTATATCTTTAAGCAGACTCTAATCCCTCCTAATTTTCTTCAATTAAATACTAAGTTATTACTGGTGAACTTGATTGTGGATTTGAATCAAAGTGTTTAATTTGGCTACCATTTTTATAGTCTGCCCAAACCTAATAAAAGTTAAAATGTTTAATAACCCCACACTCAAATATTTAGATCTATCTAAGCTTACTTTTTTCCCAACTTTAACATCTCGCTGCGGTGGACCAAGTGAAACCAAATTTGTTCTTAGTTTCTGCCACAGATTATTAGATTTGTTTCTTGCATCCGGCACTTGTAGATGTCAGTTGGCCAAATCCAGATGCGTCATCATAAAGTTTTACATTGTTTTTGGTTGGTATACACAATTCTTTTTGACGCACTCCATTGAGATTGTTTAAAATATATTATTTTATGTTTATTTTGCAATGTACTTGTATTAATTTACTTACATTTTAAACTTATTATTAGTCGTCACTAACACAATTGCTAACGAAGAATTTTCGAATATTTACTAAGCTTTATATGCTCGTTTTCGTAATACAGGGTAACAGAATTTTTTGTTCGTACGAAAAGAAAAAAACATTGGTAGCACTTTCGAAAATTTTCCGCAATTTCGTACTACAGAGTATAATTTGTTCGAATTCGTACATTTTAATTTTCGAATCGAGTTACGGAGTAACCCCCCAGAAGATGTAAATTAAAACAACGTTAACAACACAGTCTGTCTACCTCATAATTATTAGAAAATCTTTTAGCACTGAAGAAAAACAGCAGGCTAGAGGACTTAGAATATGCCGACTCCATGTGTGTTTCCCGGCAAACAGCCATGCACACTTAAAGAGGAAAGCGGGTTGATAAACGATGAATAGGAAAATCTATGGGATGGAAATTGATACAGCCTATAGTACATCAGCTCTAAGCGTAATTTCTGCCTCCAGTGCAGCCTCCACAGACCCAGCATTTAGTGATTGCAGGGATAATGCCGCTGCAGATAGAAGTAAATGTAGGGAAGACAAAACATTTAGCGAGAAAAAGAAACTCAGTTAAGTTAATTATGATACCATGCAAAGATGGCAACATTGCTTTAACATTCCCACGAAGGAAGGTACACCTTCTGAGTTACACCAAGACTAGCGTAATGGAATAAAAGCAATCAAGAGCATGTGAACTTCCACCTCACAGAATCTTTTAACCAGCCATGGATGCTATAAAGCACTTCCCTATAAGTAAAAACACAATATAGATGAAACATGCTCAGAATCCCAAAAAAACTGGGGAAACCGTAGAGCATGTGAGCTTTATTTGTCTGCGGTACTATAACTAACATATGTAGTTCCATGGAAAGAACAATAGGATCTCAAGTAACCCCAAATAGCAATGTTAACCTACAGTGGTTTTAATATCGCAGAAAATGGGAAACAGAGCAAGATCGGTGGAATTAGACAGCATGAATATCGCTGAATCTTCACAAAGCCATTGCAACTGGAAATAGTGTGCATATACTTTAGAGACGCCATTCCTCCGTATTATTTCCAAAATGAGCGTGAAGCAACCGTTGCAGCCAATTCAAAGCGTTATGACCGAATAACCGATTTTTTGGCCTCTAATTGAAGTTTATAAACTGGTGGTGCCGCACATCATGACCAAGTTTCATTTTTTTGCGTGAACAATTTTTATTGAACGCTTTTGTTGGACTACGTCCTAACGTTGGAGCATTTGAAAACCAACATTCGTGAAGTTATCGCCGAAATACCGCGTGAAATATAAGCCGCTTTAAATCGATCGACTACTGCAACCGACTAAAAGGCATTATGACTACTAACGCAATACCTGCGCCACCCATTTGTCACTGATGTCCCCACCAAAGGAAATAGTTATTGCTTATATATAATATGTAAAATAAGTGTCTATGCAGAGACTTCAGTCCCTTGTGTAGACTGTCAATGTCAGAGTTTACAGGTTTATTCATACATCGACCTACATCCATATACATACGTCCTGCTATAGAACACGTTTTTTCATACTACCACCTACAACTAACTCTACAGCAACAAAGCGTGGAAGGTCATTCCCATCGGCACTGTCCCGGTGTCCATCAGAGGCTACGAGATTCACCTCATACTTTTAGAAAATTTCACAATTTTCGCTACTGCAAAGACTTTCGCCTGAACACCCCTAGCATAATTCGGATGCTCATAAGCGCGTATATCTGCAGTGGTCATAAAACGCCTGAGGAAAACCAACACTAAACATCTATCAACCGCACTGCTTTAAAAAATTCACCATTTTTTTTCTTTTTTACTTTTTATTTTGTTGTTTAAAAAATAATAACAACAACAACAGTAGAACAAGACAAAAAAAACAATAGAAAAAGAAAAAACTAAATTTATGCCAGACATACATATTTTGTAATGGCTGATGGTTTTCAAAACACAACTTTGTTGTAAAACAAATCATAAAAAATGGTAAAAATTTACAATTTATGGCTTAATTATAGAGCTACAACAACAGCGGAGAAAACAAAACAACAAGAACAAAACAACTATAAAAACCATAAAAACATACCCCTTCTAGCTACAAGAGAAAAAAATGTCTCTTCTACGAAGGTAGTATGTAAAGGTTTAAATTAGATTTGCTTACAAACAAAACACCACTAAAATGCTTTGTCTGTGTTGTTATGGTTGGTCAGTAACGACATGAGAATTGTTGTTGTTGTAGTTGTTGTTTATATCCACCCAATTTAAAAGCTTGTGTAGTAAATTCACCTTTCTTCGTTGTAATGCAATGAATTAATTTAAGGTTAACAAGAAGAACAAGAATAGAAGAGAGAAGCATTCTCATCTCAAATATTTGAAAATATTTTAACTTTAAATGTCTGCTTATTAATGACATCGTTATTGTTTTTGTAATAAAACGTTACTTACAATTGCACGCGATGTTCCTGGTAATATTTCACCACAGCAGTCGCAGCAGTGGCCGTAGTCTTCGTTATTGCTGTTGTTTTTGTTGTTATAACAGTTTTTGGCACCAACAGCAGCAAACAAACTATTGAAACACGAGTTTTCCACTAAACATTCACTGAAACTTTCTTAATAATTTTATTACAATATTTTCTTTTATTACACATACACTCATGCACAAACACTCGCGGATATTCTATTATTTTCAATTAAAATTAAACATTTTTGTTATATTTAATGCACAAAATTTATATTTTCTAACTTTAAACGCTAACAAACAAATGACTTCACATTGAAAAGCTTTTTATACTGTTGGAATGAGAAATGAATGGCTAGAAACATCTTCAGAGCGGCAAAAATGACAATAACTTGAAGGATGCCAGATTGTGTTTGATTGTAAAGCAAGGGAAAAAATCGTCAAGTTCAAATGTTTGTTTTTTTTAAATAAATTTATTATAATGAATTTTTTAAAGGAGCTTAATTAACTACTCATGGCGCAAATACAATAAAGGTAGATAAATTTGTTATATTTTCCTTAGCAATAAGACTAGTGTTAGCCGTGATGTTGTACGGCGCATCAAAGCATTGTTAGGAGGGCGCAAATGAACAAACATGACAAACAGAGGACAACAAAACACACACATCGTACGGTATACAAAATTACATAAACAAATACGTAGGAATTTACAAAAAGGAGATTACCTATAGGTCGGATGTAAATGTGGTATTGATATTAGGCTCTGACGGCTTCATCTCTAAAGGGGTCGGTCTACTGTTAATGGCATATGAATGACAAATATTACTGTCATCTGTAAAATAGTATTAGGGGTTGAAAGTTATATATAAACTTATAAAACTTATAAACCAGAACTGAACCCTGTGGTATACTGAACCTATCTGATGGGATCTCATCTGGCTAGAGAAGTGACTGTTGATATCAAAAACAATAAGTTTCGATAAAAATTAGTGTTCAAGTGTCACACTCTGAAAAATCCATATCGTTGGATTGGCGGGTTCTATCTGTTGGAAATCTATGGCTTACGGAAAGAGTATTGCATGAATAATTAACTAAAATTTGCATTTGGTAAGCTTGCTTTGAAACAATTCGACCATTTTTAGGTTGATTAAAGAAACGCAAGGTTATTTTGGCAAATAAGAGTGCAAATAAGGTTATTCATCTGCTAACTAACCATAATGAAATTAATTCTTTAATCAACTTCATAATTTCTTAAAAGTAATAAAACAATACTTGTTATTTAAATTCTAGGCCGGTTTTTCCCAGGATGAATATTATATGAATGTATAAATATTACTTTTGAAATGTACATGTACTCTTGCCATATAATTTCCTTCTCAAAGTGCATGTTTTTTTTTTTTTTTTTTTTTGGTTTTGAAGGCAATAACATGCATTTGGAAAATTTATTTCGTATGTAAATTTTTTTAGGCTAAAATGTTCACTGCAGCACTGTGGTGATTTTTATTTTATTTCATATTTTTTCTTTCCTTCTTCCTTAACTTGGCATTCGCTGCAATTTATTATGCAAATTTTATGGGGTTTGAAAAAACAAAAGAGACTGTCAAGAATTTTGATTTGTGGAAATTTTCTGTAAGTATTACAAAGTTTTTATGTAAAATGTAAAGATTTTCAGTTTATAATAGAAAATGTTTTATTAAAAAATATAAAAATTCCATACATTTAAACACAAGAAGAGCTTTAAACCGCTTTAGTGAAATGCAAGGATTTCTTATTTATAAAATATTACTTCGAGAACCATGGATTAACAATTTTTAGGATTTTTTTTTGTTTTAATATGAAAAACTATCTTAAAACAACATATAAAAATTTCCTGGGAATTTGAGAAGAAAAACAAACCCAAGTGGCAGCACTAATGCAAAAGTAAACAGAAGCACCGTTAGTTTTTTAATTAAACCTTTAACGTTGTGACATTATACTGGAAGTTGTGTAGATCACTGCGTTCTCTTCCACGGATCTTAAGTTTTGCGGCGTTAAAACAATACAACTGCCATGAGGTGTACCATGGTCACAATCCTTATCGCAGACAGGTTTTCTTGATAACCATAGCACAATAAGGAATATGCCAAAACATATTAAACAATAAATAAATATGGTGGCGAATACCTGTAGGAAAATAATGGAAAGGATCTTTGATTAGCGAATTGTGAAAACACCGTTACAGTAAATAATATTAGTTTTCCACAGTGTTGCAAAATTGAAATTTTGAAATAGTGCTGAAAATGAACCAGAACATATCGGTGAATGCCTCGACTAACAGATGTGAAAATTACTTATTCTAAACACTCACCGTCCAAATCACGATGTACAGTACATGTATTTATGATAATACAGTACTCGTTTAGAATAACGGCACTTTGGTGAATTTCGATTTTATTCACCACACCTGGTAACTTCACCACATTTTGTCAAAATTCACCACACTAGAAACTCACCACAACTATAAAATTCACCACACTTAAAACAATTAAATTTGTTTCTTCTGCTTTTCTTCCTCTTCCACACAACAAACGCTTTTTTAATTTTAACGTTTAACGTTTTTTGCCCTTAATTTTTTTTGCCCGGACCCACCCTTTTTTACCCGCGAGCACTTTTTTCACTTTCACGCCGATTCGTTCTTTGATTTTCGTTTTGTCCGACCTGGGGGGCCTGGGGGTTTTTCAACACGTGGCGTGGCCTTGGGCTCGTCTTGGCTTATATGCCACTTACTTTTACTACTACCACTACTAACCTACACACCTATTACACAGGCAGACACACAATTAATAATTAAACGAGCGGGGATTTTTACTTAAATAAATAAACCGGAAACGGAAAAAGAATGCGCGAATTATATTATAAAAAATATATTTGAACGAACAAAAAAAAAACGAATTTGATGAAAATGAAAAAAGTACTGAAAGCTTTTGGTGAGAAAGCTTTTTGAAATAAAAGAGTATTTTTTTATAGCAGTAGCAGCATACTTAAATTTAATATCTGTGTTGGCAATTAATATAATTTTGCATAAAATATAGCGATTTTTATATCAAATTAAGTTAAAAAGAACGTACATTATTATTCACTATTAGCGAGCGGCTAATGCGATAATTTTTGCCAGCAAAAAAAAAAAGAAAAAGAAATTACGTTTTTTTCTTCATGTTATTTTATGAAGTTCAAGTTAAAAAAGCAAAACCAGATATTTCTTCCAAGAGATGTGCTCGCTCGCTCAACTCATAGAAAATTCAAGCAACAAGTTCAAATTACTGATAGAAGAAGTTCGTTCGTTCGACTGTACCAAAAAGTAAGTGAATTTTTTTTTCAATTTTTCAACACTGGTTTTCCACGTCTAATAACTTACTATTATAAAGCCGGCTAGTAAACCTTTAAGCCAATCGGGAATTTTGGATTTCTTCCACCACTTGAGGTCGATGCCAAATATATCATAATCAAGCATACTTCTTGTATCCTCAACTCTTGCCGTAGAAGTTTTACACTGTAAAAGGTTAGTAAACAAAAAAAAAATTATGGATTGGGGTATATGTTAAAAGAAATCCCCAATAATAATAAATAAATAATAATAATAATAATAAAAATAATAATAAATAAATAAATATCCAATAAAAATTAAAAAGCTGTAACAACAACCACCCAGTGAAGGCCCCGGCGAGATTCGAACTCACGATCTCCTGTTTACTAGACAGGCGCTTTAACCAACTAAGCCACGGCGCCTTGTTGTGTAGCATGTGTTTCAAATATATGTTGAATGTTTCTTTTGTTTTACTAAGCACTGATAAAAAGCTTTTTACTGTGGGAAAAAGCTTTTACTATTACAATTAAGTTGTCAACTTGTCGTTCTAAAAAATGCATTTAATCACAAAAATCGCGTTTTTTATAGCATATAACCGCGAATTAATGTTTATATTGGCCTTTTGGAAGTTCGAACTTTACTTTGGACTAAGAAACTATATTGAAATTATTTTTTATATAAAAATACTTCTCTTAAAAGGAAAATTGTTTAGAAGAAAATATCACTTACTATTGAAAATTTTTCATGGTTCCACACATCGAATTCACCAGGTTTTAAATAAACAACATCTTCGTCGGATAAATTTACTATGAGATCGCGACATTCATTAGTAAAGGCATCATAGACCTGTTATTTAATTTTAAAATAATATTGTCATCAATTACTATTACTCTTAAGGCTCACCTGATAAGATTCATCACATTTGGGCACAGGTTCACACATTTGAGTCTTTTTATTATAAAAATTACGCTGGCCAAAGTAACGTTCCTCACAGTCAACTGGTGTACAGTTTTTAAAATAATCTTGATCCCAACTTTGGCAATCCTTTAAATTTTCTACATAATAACAGTAAGACTTACGAGGACATCTCGATTATTGTTAATTTAACTTACTTTTACGGATTATACGTTTATCAGGATCCAAAATTTCAACTCTAGTGTCGAATTTAATTATTTCTTTAGTAATACGCTCCTCACTATCTAATGTTCTTGTGATAAGCGTAATAGGACACAAACCCACGCGATTATACAAAGACTGAAACCCAAAATACAAAAATTCGACAATAAAAATAAAACTTACAAAGTCCAAAGAAAAAAAAACAATACCGCTGTTGGCCATATAACTGAAACCGTTTCCGTAACTCCCGGTTCAATAACACCAAAATTGCCGCCCATTACTTGGCCCATCTAAGTACATATTACAATTGCAAAAGTTGTATTAGTTTAAAAATCTTTTTTCATTTTTTTAAACATACCTTATCCATAACAATTCCCGGCGTTACATTAACTCTACAATAACCTCCCGGTTCAATGATTAATGCCAATGGTTCTTTATCGTCTTTACATTTATTTTGAACGGTAACATCTGAAAATTTGTTTTCCGAAAAGTAAAATGTTATCATTCGAAACAGTTATTCATAACTTAGTCTCGAACTTACCAAATATTAAGCCAAGATCCTTTGGTTTTGGCATCCTTGTTGTTATTTTAACAATATTAAGATGACAGTTTATATTGTTAAATAAAATTAAAATAATTAGAATTAGAAATCTGAAAATAGTTAATAAAATTCTTGAAGTGAATAATTCTTATTTTGATTATTCTCTAACTCTAAACTCAGAAGAGCCTGAAGACAGAAAGTATGAGAGCTCGACAGAGAATCCCATGCCAAACTCATTCTACTATGGGCTTGACAATTACAAAGGAGATGTTCGCTAGTCGCCAACTCCCTTCCATTGCAATATACGAGAATCTATCCCAAATCCTTGTCAACGATCTAAGCTCGCCATGTCCCATAAGGAATTCACTGATCAATTGAATTTATCCTAATTTAGCAGCAAGCCTGTTTTGACATCGTCTATAGTAGGCTTTAGACTCCTAATAATACAGCAATCCGATCTATCCTCTCTAGAATTCTGCTCCTTCTCTTTGACCAATTTTCCAACAAGTCCATAGGAGCAATCCTTAAGAAATTAACCAGCTAATCTAGCGAGAGCATTCGCCATTACGTTCCCAGAATATATGACAATGTCTTGGAAGCCAGCAGACACAAAACTGATATAATCCAAAGGATTCTTTGAAATTATATACCAACAGTGATTTATACCAGAGCAATCTCTAGGAACTCTCAACGAAGATCACATAAGATTCTAAATTTGAAGAGACCGGAACCGTTATGGCCTCAAGAGCCTTCAAAATGGTAAAAATTTCTGCCACAGTCATCATTTAATCAAAAGTGAAGCTTTAGTCCAAAATCCCTACAGATAACCCTAGTCCTAGTGATATAGTTTGTGTTTTTGATTTATTTAAGCGGTTTTTTTTATGAAACGCTAACATTTTCAGCATCGCAGCATAGTGTTATAAGTCTGGCTACTCTATTCATTACTCATTCATTCAATTAAGCGAGAGGATTTTCTCAATTTTGACATTTCACAAAGAAAGGAAAAAAAGAACGACATTATTTTGGTTAAATTTATCTTCTCATTGTTAAATTTCTTTTAAGTTGAAACAAAACTTTTATAATTTTTAAGATTATTTTTGTTTTTTATTTAAAATCCTACAAATAAACACAAAAGAATTAAATCGCAGCCAATAAAATGGAAGACAGCTTAGAATTTCGTGATTTTAATTTCCTAAAAACCTTTAAATTTGATGACGAAAAGGTCTCAACTACAACTTCAAGGGAACAGGTGAGTAGTAGTAGTTCATGGTTTTATTGTTTGTTATCTTGTTATGTTTTTTATTTATGTACCACATTATCTTTTATTTTTGAAAATATGTTTCAGCAAAAAACTGAAAATTCTGTGGAAAAGTATTTTGATCGCTTTCAACAAGCCAGACTACTAGACAGGCATTTAACACGCTACTATCGGCAGGAGCATCAACGATTTCTAGAGAGTATGTTGCATCGTTTGCCCAGCAATTACGATTGTTTAGACAGCAGCAGGCCCTGGTGTATTTATTGGATTCTACAGGCAGCCCATGTTTTAAATTTTACCTTTTCTCCAGAGACATTAGAGCAAGTAGTACAATTCTTAGAAAAGTAAGTCGCGTTTACACGCAAAGGAAAGAGTCAATTGTCTGTGGACGTATGTTGTAAAAGAATATTTTGTATTTTTCTTTTTTTTTTATATGAAAGATGTCGTCACCCTGAAGGTGGTTTTGCTGGTGGACCTGGTCAATATGCCCAATTGGCACCCACATATGCAGCTGTTAACAGTTTAGCCATGATTGGTACACCCAGTGCTTTTAAAACCATAGATAGAGACTCTTTGGAACGTTTTCTTTTTGCTGTCAGAGAACCCGATGGTTCGTTTAGACTTCATGTAGATGGTGAATGCGATGTTAGAGGTGCTTATTGTGCAGTTTCAGTAGCTAAACTAACAAATATGCCAGAAACAACATTAAGTAAATTATTTAATAAGACTGGAGATTGGATTGCTAGCTGTCAAACGTATGAGGGAGGTTTTGGCGGTGCACCCGATTTGGAGGCCCATGGTGGCTATACGTTTTGTGGCATAGCCGCCTTAGCTCTGTTAAATGAGGGCCACAAGTGTGATCAGGAACAGTTGTTGGTAAGAAAATGCTACTTACTCTTATATCCCTAATTAAGGTGTAGTAAATGGAAACCCATTATTTTTGTGGCTTAAAGTACTTGGTACAACTGCGATTAGTTTTTATCTACTACCGCTTTCGTTTAGATGTAAAAACTATATTTTGTTAAACTTTTTTCTCTCTTGCACACAACAGAAATGGACATTACAGCGTCAAATGGCTTATGAAGGCGGTTTTCAGGGACGTACTAATAAATTAGTCGATGGTTGCTACTCATTTTGGGTGGGTGCCACTATACCCATTACCCAAGCCATAATGGCCAATGTTGGCAAACCAATTTCGAAAGCTTTATTTGATGTCGGTGCTCTGCAAGAATACATACTATTGTGCTGTCAAAAACCCAATGGTGGTCTTATTGATAAACCCGGAAAGTAAGTACTAGCTTTACTGTTTATATATTTTCTTTCCTTTTGTTTAATAATTACTTCAATTTTTCCTAGACCTCAAGATCTTTATCATACCTGCTATACTTTAAGCGGTGTAGCTATAGCTCAACACTCAGAATCAGCTTTAAATCCTGCCATTTTGGGAGATCCTATTAATGAACTAATGCCCACCCATCCTTTATTTAATGTTCCACCCCAGGCCGTGGCTCATAGTACACATTTTTATGAGCAACTAAATAAATTACGTTCCTTTACACATTTAAATAATAATTCAGTTCCGCTAAATGCTGACAGTAACGAAGATCCCATTGAGGAGACTTCTTAATCAATCCATTTCTTTTTAAACAAACAGAATTAATTGTGAAATTATAAAATAAAATATTTTAGAAAATATTTTTTCTATTTTAAATGGAACCACAAACAAAGCAAAAAAAAAGAAATATTAACAAAAATATATATATTTTTACCTGCATTTTATATACTGCATTCTTTTGGGCAGTTTTTGAACTTGTCTAACTCAAGCAAAATGTATATATAAAACGATTTTCTAAATGTTAAAACAATTACTTAAGGAATATAAATGAATGGAATGAATGAAGCTTTTTTTTATTTATTTAATAATAAAATACACGAAAAATAAAAGGATTATAAAATAATTGATATTCTTGTAAATGTTGAATTGATTGATATAAATGTTATTTAATTTTCTTTTAAAAATCAAATTGACTTAAAATTGTAAAACAAAAACAAACAAAAAATAAAATAATTAAATAAAAAAAAATACAAGTTTTTATCGTAGAAGGTATTTGAATTAAATTTGGCATCATCAGAATATCAACTTTCGTCCACTAAGACAATTGCTGTTTTAACAATTTCTTGTGCCATTCACAATGATTTGAAAGAAAATGTACGGAATTTAGTGAACACATCAATTTACATGACTTAAAACTTAGCCATCCCATCTTAGAGGTCATCAAGACAGCAAGCACATTTAACGTTTGTTTAAGAAAGACAAACAGAATGGCGATCACTAATTATCTATAATGTGCAATGTGAAAAATCTCGCCATCTCCAGCTTACATTTCTCGCTTTTGCGTCGATCACCAATAGCTGCTGAATTTCTGTGGTATTGCCAGTTGGTCAAATAGCTACTTACAAAAAAATTCTCCCTTTGGGCAACTACAAATTTTTGATTGCCAACTAGCAAAGCAACTGAACAACAAAGTTTTTGCTCTTCACAATAGAACCCATTTACATTCCATTTTGAATCGTAATAATCCCCAACCGATTTCAAGTAAATTTTATTTGAGTTCAGATTAAATTCAAATCATTTCACCTTATCTATTCTGAAAAAAATTAAACCGAATATAAAACTTCTTAAAAATTATATTTATTTCCTTTGCTTATTTTAATGAATATAAAATTATTAATTTTTCAATGCCAAAAAGAATAAAAAGGACAAAGAATTTCATGTATTTCCATTTTTTATGGGAGATATGCATAAAGAATATGCCATTAATTAATACTGAAAATGAACAGAATATATGATAAATTTTAAATGTTCTGCCCCTGCTATGTTGTAGCCCAGCCTAGCACACAACTAACGCCTCTTAACTTTACCACTCTTAACTGTACGCAAAGGACTATCCTTTTCCTTGTTGCTAATCGATGATTTCTTTTGGGATTTCTTTTTGGATTTATTGGTCTTTTCGTAGACAGAAAAGTCAATAACATCATCTTCATCATCATCGTTACCATACTTTTCCATTAATTTATCCATTAAAGTGTTGAAACCATTCTCCCTTGACTGTTGTCTTGCCATAATAGCCTGTTCCAGACTACCGCCACTATTCATTGCTGCCATCGAACCGGCAGCATCAGATTTCTTTTTATTCATTGCAACAATTTTGGCTTTGATTTCCTCAGCTTCTTTAGATTCTCGAGCATATTTCTTATGTCTCCTTTTGCGTTTTTGCTCTGGTTCCTGCGTAAATATTTTATATTCCGGTACCTCACCCGCAGTAATCATTTCTTTTACAATCTCTTGTATTCGTGGTTCATCGATTACCTTCATAAAAGGCACCGAGTTAATCATGTGATTAATACAGCCTTTTCCATTTAAATAAGCCTTTTTAATATCCGTCCTTTCCAGTTCTGAACCCACATAAGATTTTTCATAATTATTTATGTCCTCTTCAGTCAGTGGCTTGAACAGTTTACGCCACAACTCCAACCAGTTGTTAAGTTTTCCTTCTAAATTCTCATCGTCATCATCAATTATGCCCTGTTCATCGTACAAAGCCCGTTTATCTTTGTCCGTTAAGGTTTGATAAAGTTTCGAAAGCAGCTTGAATTTTTCCGTGGCCGTCTCTTTTTGAGATTCGGGTACACGATCCGGATGCACCAGCAAGGAGATTTTGTAATAAGCCTTCTTAATCTCTTTTTCGTCGGCAGTTTTTTCCACACTAAATAATTTATACACATCGCGTGTGTCAAAATATTTCTCACATAATTCCAAAGCAGACATTTTTCTTTTCGTTTATTTTCGACTCTATTTCAGAAATACACAAATCCAGTAGTAAACAAATGTTCTACTGCAATGGCGCCAATGTGAACAGATGTTTCGTTGTTGTTGTTGTTTTTTGCGAAATGGTGAAATAACAAAAGAGGCAACGATTGTTTATACACAGTTGTATTTGCAGAAATTGATATTGCCAGACGTTTAATACATGCATACATGCATACATAATTGGTCATTACAGTTCCTCAGTCAGGATTACGACCTAGCTTCTCACACCACTTATGTTGTGTATGTTTATTTTATACATGAGTGGCGTTACGTACAGATTTTTGAGAAACTTTTCATGGCAATTTTATTTGCTTTCGGAGAGGAAGTCGCCGAAGAAATATGTTTTCATATTTCGTTTTGTTGGAGATGTCTGATCTGAGGTTTGAACTGTGGCCTTTCGTCTAATAAGTTAACACACTACCTACTAGACTAAGGCGACTTTCAGCAAAATACAAATTTAGAAGTAAACAAAAAATACTTAAAAACGCTGTAAATAGAAGTCTTAAATTTTTTGTAAACTGCCATAGTAAAAGATGGCGATTGCTTATACGTTGTAAATATAATTCAATAAATGATAAATAGAAGATAAAATTTAAATAAAACCGTTAAAAATTGCAATCGAAGCCTGACCGCCAATTTTGGCGTCAGCATCACTCTGCATTACCAAATCGTTTGTAGCTGACATTTTGTTCTACCAAGTTGAGTGCAATTAATATGGCACCTCTGTCAACATATAATTCTTGACATTTTTATGTAAACAAAAGTAAAACTAAAAAAACACTGCGCTAAAAGAGTCACGAATTTTAATTTATAACAAAATTAATGCTTTAAATACTAATAAAATGAGTGCAAAAACTATGGTCAAGTGCCGTTTGTGTTTGGTGGAAACAGAAATTAATAAAACCTATGAACTGTTCAAGAATAATGACGAAGTCATGTTTAAAATTGAGGACGAACAGAACGATGAATTTAGCAACTTAAAATTGTATGAAAAGGTGGAATACTGCTGTGGCGTTAGGGTAAGGGTAACCGAATTAAAAATAAGAAATATTTACAAATTTTTAGTAATTTTTCTTTTCCAATTTTAAAGCTACACAACAAAAAACAAATGCCAACACGTATTTGCGGCAAATGTTTCAACACCGTACACATGTGGTTCAACTTCCGCCAAATGTGCTACAATTCCCAAGTGTTTTTAACCACACAGTACCAGGAAGTGGTGGACATTGACCATGAACTAGAAGATCTAAAAACTATACGTTCCAATCTTAAAGCTAATAAAACAGAAGATGAATTAATCGAAGGTAGCAACCCAACCGTTATAGATTTTGAGGACGATGATTATATTGAATCACATTTTAATGATGACGATGATGATTTTGTCGAAGAGGACATTGATAAGAAAGAAAAACAATCTATAGATAAAAACATTGAAATAGAAACTGATAATATTAAAACGGAATATGTGGACGAAATTTATGTAGATGATGGTGATCTTTTAGAATCTCTAACGGCCGATGATTTCAATGAGGCTATGACTTATCTGAATGCAGAGGACGATCAACTGTTAGAGGAGTTTATTGAACACTGTGCCACCAAAAATTTATCCATAAAACAACTAAATGCCAAGGCAATGACCAGATATAAACCAAAAGCAGCCAGGCGTTCCTTTTCTACAAAAGCTGAAAAAGATCAGAAAAAAGCTGTCAAATTACCGAAGCCTTCAACATTTATGTGTAACATCTGCGGCAATGTTTATGGCAAGAAGCCTTTGTTCCAACATCACATGCGTATGCATTCCGACGTTAAGCCCTACCAATGCGAGTAAGTTAAATAGAAGGACAAATTTTTATTAAAGTTTATATTGGAAGCTTAATTATGCTTTTTTACTTTATAGAATTTGTAATAAATCGTATCGTATTATGAGTGATTTAAGAAATCATATGTATCGCCACACCGGCGAAAAACCGTTTAAATGTAAATATTGTGATCGTCACTTTATGGATCGCAGCTCCAGACATAGACACGAAAGGTATATCATTCATATTTCTGAATAATGTTATAAATTTAAAGAATTTCTTCTCTGTCCCATAGAATTCACACAAACTCGCGTCCTTACAGTTGTAACATATGCAATAAGAGTTTTTCTTATTCAGCTATACTGAAAAATCACTTAAAATTACATTCAGGAGAAAAAGACTACGTGTAAGTAAACATAAAAGCCAAATTGAATACAAATTAAATAATTATTTTTCTTTGTTTTTTAGCTGCACAATTTGTAATAAATCATTTACTTTGGCTCATCAGTTGAAAGCACATATGCTAACAATATCACATAAACAGAAAGAAGCTGCATATGAGGCTTCGGGTTATAAAATTCTTTACGAGACAACCGCACCCGACGTTTAAACACTGGACACCCAATTTTAAAATGTAAAATATTTCCCTTGAAATAAAGTGTTTTCTTTTTTAGACTGTATATAAACCATTAAAAACTTACAATTAAAATAGCAAAATAGCAATATTTTTTTAATTAAACAAAAAAACGTATGTCTATTTTAAATACAAAATGAGTTAATAATACTGTGTACTTTATATCAATAATTAAATGTCAAGTTGAGCTAATTGAGCCTTATGTAGGGAAGTGGCTATGTGGGCCTTTAGTTGATGGGACAATTTAAATGATTTCCCACAAGGTTCACATCTGTAGGTAACATAATGAAATGTTAATTTTTTAGAATTTAGTTAAATTTGAAAAAGGTAATTACCTATATAATCTTTCACCAGTATGGATTTTCATATGTTTCTTAAGGGTAGTAGCCAAAGAGAATGCTTTTCCACAATCATTACACTGATAAGGCTTTTCATTGGTATGAATTCTGGTAAGAAAAAAAATTAAACTAAGAAAAAAAAAATAGATATTAATGTAAACTTGGAATACCTTTCATGTCTCAAATTAGAGCTGCGATCACTAAAACGTCGACCACAGTATTGACATTCAAATGGTTTCTCACCCGTATGTATGCGCATATGGGCCTGGAGATTACACGCAGTTATAAAACGTTTTAAACATAATCTAAAAAGTAGTAAAAAAAAAACAATTAAAGAATAAGGGAAAACTTAGTTTTCAAAAAAACACCTACTCGCATTCATGATTCTTTTCCTGGCGATGAACTTTCATATGGGCATTCATGAGTTGCCGATTACCAAAATGATTACCACATATATCACACACAAATATTTGGGGCATTGCTACTCTACTATTACCCGTCGTTGAACTGGAGGCTGTATTTTGTCGAGCTCTACGATTTGGCAATATAACCTGTGCACGTCTTTTATCTGATTGGGTTGGCAATTTTTTATTAATTACTATTGAATTCGAATTTCTTACAGTTATGTTGCTATCCGAATCGTCTATTAAGTATTCATCTACGATATACTCAGTCGCAAGCTCATTAGTTTCATTCGAAATATTAGAATTTTGTTCCTGAATTTCTATAAAGTCTTCTTTAGTTTCAACTGTCGAACTAACTTGAGCTTGACTATCGTCCGTTTCGGATTCCAAATGTAGCAATTGGTCTTCGTCCTCTTCTTCCTCGGGCAAAAATTCCACATTATCATCTGGTCCTTGCGTTTCTTCATGGATTTCATTAACTATATCTTGTTGATTATTTTTTGTTGGCGTTCCACTTTCATCTTTTATGCCTTTTAACAGATAATATAGTTCTTCGCTGTCGTGTTTGAAATTTTGTTCATCGTTTGCTTCTTCACTTTCATCAGAATCTTCGATCTCATTAGCAGATATCTTGCTGTAACCAATATGTACTTCCAAATCTTGTAATTCTTTTTGCTCTCGCTGAGATAGTTTATTACTGTCAATGTGTTCTGTGTTGTCCAAAATTTCTTCAATTTCCACCATTTGGCTTAAGTCAGTCTCTAGGGTTTCTTCTGTATCATCGACTTGGGTTATTAAATCTTCAGAATTTTTCATATTATTTTCTGTTGTAGCGCCTCGTTCAATTTGTAAGTTTTTAAGGGTTTGTTTTTCCTGCGAAAGGGAGGTCTTACGTTTACGCAGAGGCAAATGTTCTTCTATTTCATCGGGTTTAAAGATTGTAACATTGTTTTCCTTCCGATTCGTTTCCTGTTGTCGTTCTTCATTGTCATGTTTAGTTTCATCATTCATTATAGTTTCATCTAAAAACTCGAATGAATTGTGTCTCTCGGGCTTGAATAAACTACTGGCTGATTTGGTTCGTTGCAAGATAGACTGTAAGTAGGTGTCGGAGCTTCTACAAGTTTTACGAAAGTTTGCTGCGTTTTTAACCATAACAAAACATTTCCTACAAATTTTTTCAGGCAAACTGTCGTTGGGCTTCATCTAAAATATAAATATGATCATTTAATTCGTACAAAAAGTAAATGAAGAATATGTTTTCACAATAGGGACGAATTGGTTCAAAGCATGCCTAAGCACTCGGAATATGATCAAGGGTGAAATCTTTAAAGGCATGCTAGTCAACATCGATCCGTCCTTATTGAAATATATCACATTGTAAAAACAGACCATAATGCCGGAACATTCATAAATTTGTTTGGCCAAGAGCTTGTCATCGTTGAAAATGTGTCGCATTTGTTGATCGTTGCCTGATGTCGCTGGCTGATTTTTTGGTTCCTCTAATAAACACACTCTGCATATATTCCACGTAATATTTATTTCCATTTTAATAAATATTTTATTATAAAATCTACTGCTTTTTACAATATTTTTTTTTAGAATTTAATGCTCTTGTAGTAAATATTTTCACTAAATGAAGTGACGAATGATAGGTGAAAGAAAAATTTGAAAAATGAAAACAATGTTAATGATAACACGCTTCTGTTAACTTACAACTAAAACAGGGATGTTAAAATGTACTGCAAAATTTATTAAGGCGCAACTTATTTTTTTAATTTTTTTCTTAAAATTTGTGGAATTACGCATAATATGCTCAACTTGATGTATTTCCTAATCGCTGAACAGCTTTGTGTTGGGTTGACGACTGATGACTTTTTAAATGATGTGGCAATTTAAAAGATTTTCCACAAGGTTCACATCTAGAAAAGGGATATAAACAAAAATTGTTAAAATTGTTAACAGGCATTATATAATGAGGAGTTGAATCTGGGTAGCGAATCTATGAGGATCTAGATTGTTTTTTGAGAAGGGAATTGTGAAGGAGGGTGGAGGGGAGACTGGAATCGTCAACCACATCCTTTTCTATCAAAAGTATAATTTGCAGGCAGATAATTTTTTATTAAAAAGTTATATGTAATCACCTATAGGAACGCTCTCCTGTATGAATCTTCATATGATTTACTAAAGTTGTGCCCAAAGCAAATGACTTATCACAATTGATACATTGGAACGGTTTCTCATTAGTATGGATTCTGAAATTGTAAATATTTAAATACTTTGCTAAATATATGAAGATTATACGACTTTTTCAGCCTTAACGTACCTCTCATGTCTTAAATTAGAGCTACGATCATTAAAACGTCTACCACAATATTGACACTCGAATGGTTTTTCACCCGTATGTATGCGCATATGAGCTCGAAGATTACTGGCTGTAATGAAACGTTTAAAGCACAACCTACATTCGCAAAAGGTATCATTTTTAAAAATTATTAAACAAAAGTAAAAAAAAGCTAAAATACATACTCGCATTGATGATTCTTTTCCCGGCTGTGTACTTTCATGTGTAAATGTAAATTGCGACGATTTTTATATTGATTACCGCATATTTTACAAACGTATATTTGTTGCATATACTCTCTATCAATAGTATTTGAATTAGAATTAAAATGTTTAATATTACTACGGCTTAACGTGACTGCTGTGGATCTAACAGTTATATTTCTTAAACCTCTCATTTTTCTACTTTCAGTTTGAATTTTACTACAGTTTGCTACACTATTGTCTTCTGAGGACAATTCATTTTCACTTATGATTTCATCTTCATTTATGAATTCATCCTCTATATAGTCTTTCTCCTCAGCGAAGTCATTACTAGCATTTGATAAATTTGAATTTTCTTCATGTCGTTCTATATATGTTGAACTGTCTTGCTCCTCTAAGCGTAACACTTTTAAATCATGAATTTCATCGTTATCTTCTTCAATGGTTACGTATTCAAAATTATCGTCTGATATTATGCTGAGATTTTCGTCTTCATTGTCTTGTTTATCTTCAGGAATATGACTGTTACATGATGAAGCATTATCTTCATCGATTGTTCTTACACTTAAAGTATCAATTCTTTCATTGTTATGTTCTAAGGTAAATGGTAAGTTATTTAAGCTAGACTTTTTGAGGTATTTTGGTTGTGAAATTTTCGTTGTAAGGATCTTAGCGTCGGTAAGATCATCAATTTTATTCACCTCAGCAAAATGGTTTTCCAATTCTTCAGAAGAGTCCTCAAAATCATATGTATTTGAGTTGAAAATATGGTCTAATTGATTTAATTCTTTTGAAGCCGAAATACTTTTCTGTTTAAATTCTGCTTCTGTTTTGCTTTCACTTTGTGTTAAAAATTCAATTTCCTCAAATTCTTCCTCATCGGATTTATTATGAATTTTTTCGTGTTTAAATAAGTTAGAGGCTGAATTAGTACGTTGCAATATAGATTGTAAATAAGCATTTGAAGTACGACAGGTTTTGCGAAAATTAATTGCATTATTTGCCAATGTTAAACATTTCTGGCATATTTTATCGGGTAAATTATCATTTGGTGTCATCTAGAAAATTAAAGCGAAAACGTTACGTTAGATGATGGCTTTATGCCTATGAAACATAAGATTTTATAATAGAAAAATTGTTTAATTCAGAATTGTTTCAAAGCATGTCAAAAAAAGGCTTGCAACAAAGCTAATTTCGTTAGTTAGTTAGTCGACTGAGTGGTAATTTCAATATGAAAGAAGTACCATGTAATGGAAGACAAATTATTGAAAACTTGATCAAATAATTAATACCATAGCGTCTGAATGTAGGGATTGTGATTTGACTTTCGTAATTAGTAAATATATGACTTAGGGCTGCAAAAGTTTAATATAGTGTATTGGCTTATTAGACTTAAGCTTAGAATTCAAACACCACCTCTCCTTTCATAAGTCTTCTGGAAATAGTTCTGCGAATAGACAATTGCTGAAAAAAGCTCTTCAAATCTTTTGCTTAAACTCGACGTTGTGGGTTAATACACTCATGGATGAAATTAGCACACACAATGCGAGTGGTGTAAGAAGCTAGTTCGTAATCCTGACTAATGAGTTATAATGTTCATAAGGCTCACTGTGATCGGTCCACAAAATAATATTTCTAACTCACCTTTATGCCGGAACAATCGTAAATATGTTGAACCAACTTTGAGTCTTCGTTGAATATGTTTCGCATATGTTCTGTTCCATCGGTTCCTTTTGTTTCTACTTGTAAACATATTCGACAAATATTCCAATTTATGTTTACATTCATGCTTTTAATTGTATTTATTTCAAATTAATTTTATTATTTTATTTATTAAATAGGAATTATTTTTATGCATTACGTTTAACGTTCAACATGTAAATAAAAGTAGAAACTAAAATCAAAATAGAATACAAAACAAAACAAATGTTAAAACGGCATTGCTTTCTATGTTAGTGCAAAGAATGTCTAGTAAGTAATTGCTCTGTTAAGTAAGAATAATCGGTATTCATTGTTAAAATTGTATATACTTTATTGTTTTAATAAACTAAATTAAGTTTATTAACGTACTTATTTACTGTGAGAATAAAACTTAAAATAACGATATTGTTGTGGTCAAATGTACACCTTTCCTTTGATAACTTGTTGACATTTTGAAAATAACTTCATTAAGCTTTTATCATAGAAACGCTCGTCTATTCACAAAAATCGGGATAATAATTTTATACAAACTTTATTGATAAGTCGAATTTTCGGTATAGAGTGGAACAATGGCAGATAGGTTTGGATTATTTGATCGATGTATAAGAACGTCCTGACTAAGTTCTATTTTTCATTTTCTTTAATTTCGTTTTTAATTTTTATACTACGGTATGATCCATTTTACTTTTTGATTGTTACCCTACCCTCGTATCATGTAATCATTTTATTAAGGCTTGTAAATTGTTTACGCCGGCGTATACAAAAATGAATTTATCTTTATCAGTAAGCAATTTTTGTAGTTACAATAAAATTTGTAAATCTCTCTTTAAGAAATTTTTAACATCGATCACTATACTACATGGAACACGCTCTTTCTCTTTCCTTAAATAAATGTTGCTCCGACACACACTATTGCATTAACTTTAAATATTATGTGCTATGACTTACACCATCTTGATGGGTTTAAGCCAGGTTAAGAATGTATTACCATTGACAACACCATAGCTGGAAATAAAAAAACAATAGAAAAAAGAAATAAGCAAAAAACAATATACGATATCAGAAAACTAAGGAAAGAGAGAACACCTGTGGCACAAGACAGTCTTGGGAGAAACGTGATTAAGTAAACAACGTCTAAACCGGTGAAGCGCTTAAATTAAAATTTTTTTGTTAACGTAAAAAAGTGTATGGGTACATAAAAAAACAGAAAAGAAAAAGAAGAATTATAGGAGTAAAAAAAAAAAAAAAATAATCCTAAAGCGCAGTTTAAACTTAAAAAAAGTTGAAACAAATATTCAATAAGATTACTTTAGAAATTAATATAACGAAACAAATTTTGCACAGTTTAAAGAGGAAATAAGAAATGTAAGAAAGAAAATTATTTTCGACTTTGAAAAATAAATTTAAAGTAGATTTGCTTAAGTTTTAAGAGACAAAGACTTTCACTAAGGCGGTTCAAAGCGCAACAAACTTCAATTTATAATTAAAAAAAACAACGCAGACACTGGTTTTAACTCGGAGGGCTATACTCTTAACCAAGTGATGTGAATGGTGTGTATAAAATACATAAAAAAAAATAAAAAAATTAAAAACTGAAAATATTCTCACATTAAACTAAAATTATCAACGTCTTTTCAAGCATACAATATAATGCACGACTGGTGCAACAAAAGCTTTACAAAGTCAGTTTTGCATATGCTCAAACAATAATTAATTATAGTTTAAAAGTGTTTCGAAAGAAAATCTGTTGTGATCATTCATTAAATAAATAAGGGGAAAAATACATACATAAATCACTGCCAAAGAAATCAAAATAATATACATATGTATGTACTTTATATAATATACAACATATGGATACTACATACATATGTATGTTATGTATATACATTTTTATTTTTTAAATTAAGTAATAAAGACAAAAAAATATTAAAAAGATTTGCCGTCTTTATAACATCACATAAAACACTCATTAAAAACAAAAGAAAGACAAGTAATATTAGCATCATTGGATTTATTTTATTTAATATTGTATTTTGCTTTTTTATTTTTCTACTTAATACACGTCTCTCGTTTGTACAAATATGCTTATGGATGTGTATGTATGAGTATATGTGTATGAATCGCGCAATAAAAAAGTTATTGTACCGTTAGAAGTGCCCATTTATGTAGTGTATGAGATTTGAAATATGAGAAATTTATTCATAATTGCCTTTAAGTAGGAGCTCTCTCCGTGTAAGTGTATTAGTAAACATCTTAGCAAACAATAAGAGCAATCGTAGAAACTGTGGAACACGGCAGATAATAGAGACTAATTCACTACACTACAAGAGAAAAACAATAACGACAACTGAACAAGAACAAAACAAAAAAAAAAACAGATCACTGCAGCTGTTTTAAGCTAAATAACATTGATTTTGTACATACATACATACGTATTATACCTATATCTCAAGAACAAAGAGTAGAGTAGTGCAAACTAACCGACAACAATCATTTAGCAATTGTCTCGAGTACTCACTCGTATGTAATACAACAACCATTATTGTTCAAACTTGGGAGAGGCTACCAGCAATAGATGTGGTAGGAAATAAAAATAAAAGAAAGACAAAAAAAAACTTGGTGGAAAAGTAGTTAATGGAATACCACTTGCATGCATGCATGCCATGCATCCATACGACACAGATGCATACATATGTACATTCATACCTGCTTGAATGCAGTTAAAATAATGCAAAAAGAAATCAACATGGGAAATCGCTTAAATAACAAAATTTTTGTTGTTATGCCATCACTAAATTAAATATTCTCAAATATTGTTTAGCGACCTGCAATCTTAGTCGCGGTATAGTTGCATTTTCTTTCTTTCTTAAACTCCCATTGGTATGTACATATGTACATACAGACGAGCATACATGCACATGTGTATTAAAGCAATTTAACGAAACATTTGTCATTAGAATAACGTAGTAATGTAATGATTCTAATTAAACAATTATTGAGTATTATTATACATTCAAAATGATTAAAATGAAGAAAGCACTGACATTGGCATTAGCTCTACCAGTAAATGCTACGGTGGTGGCATTACATTAGAATAGTTTACGAATGATATTTTTTCAAACTCACGGATTGATGTTTTTGAAAAAAAAATATTTTTACTTTAAAACTTCAAATTATAATCTCTGCAGCAGTTTTTATCATGGGTATACAATTGTCACAATTGATTTCAATACCTGATTATTCTGGTACATGCTCAATTCTTACTCTGTGTCTAGTTACTCGTGACCAAATGCAAGTGAACTTTCTTCAAAAGGTGCTGGAATAGTGTAGATTAACGGCAGCAAAACAGAATAAGAGTTATTCAAACAGATCGATTCAAGCCTTAGGAAGTAATACCAGCATTAATTTTCATATCCACTTTAAGCCACTTATCAAGACTATGATAGCACGTAGTATGGCGATACAACCCCCAATCCTGGCGGCTCTCGAAAGACGATATATATCAAAACGGTCATCACAGAACGCAACTGTTAGTCCCTAAGCTTTTTAATAGGTATCCGACTCCACAAATATGATCATGCATCCAGATGATTGTTAGACAATAATACTGATTGTGAGATTCAGTATTAACTTAAGATTGGTAGGTAGGTTGAAGGGAGGGGACCACTATCTAATAAAATCGTCTGTCCCATGCCCTATGCATAAATATATAAACGTCATACCAGTCTGCTGTGTATTCAGCAACGTCGCCAACGATGAAAAATTCCTGTGTCATGCAAGGGTCACAATGAATCAAGAAATCTCTGCGAGAAGGCGTCAAACGCAGTGTGTCATGCACACATTTCTTCAATTTCTTCACATCGAATAATAATGATAAAAGTAATGTCTGGTGAAGGCTCAACAATAAAGTATTGGAATATCAAGTGCCCAAAAACTGGGCATCCAACCATTGTTTCGAAATCTTCTCTACATGTTCTGTATTAGCCGTTTCCATCTGTATAGACGAGTGGCCCGTAACATCTATCATCCTGCTCAGTTCACTTTTATCCAGACATAACAAGCTCATTCCGTTTTTCACATCTGGGTTGACACAGAGTTTTCCCTCTGTGTCATTATTGAACATCTTGTTTCTTTGACTCAAAGGCTATATCAAATTTGCGCTGGCCCAGATTGGTATTTCCTTTTCGCATGTATCTCCTTCTGGTATGAGTTATGGTCATATTCTTATGTTTAGAGTCGTCCGTATATCAATTAGCCCCCAAAGGTAGCTATACTAGCGTTCTGTTTAACTACAATTATCGATTCTATATCATACTGATACAACGACCCGTAATATATACATATGTATGCTTGGTATTCTGTCCGATATCTTAGCATTATGCGTATATTCTTCCAGGTTATCAAATTTGTATCGAGGTTAGACCTCACGACTTGGCCACCCATCTGAATACCCCACAATTGGGCACTAACAGATCGTAAGATCAGCCTCTTATGTGAATAAATTAACGCATAGCCAGAGACAAAAGCAATTTCAAATTTTTATGATATTTTTTAATCCTGCCTTTAATTTACAATCCCAGTACGAAGTACCACCGTGTTCATGGAAAATTAAATTGCATTTCGAAACGGAATATGATTCAAAATGGCAAATCAGTTCATAAATTGTGAAAGACAATACAATACAATCTAGTTGCATAAATATTCGAAATTATAAGAATTACCGTTATTTAAGTTGAACTATTTTCTTTTTTAATATCATTATAAACATTCAATAAAAATTAGAAAGCTTAATAACCACTAAGAACTCTACACACCATGACGCCAACGTAATAACTTTGGTCTTCTTAACAAAGAAATTAATTCTTTTCATTTATGTTTTATCGCTTTCATATTCAAATAATCAATTTATATTTTTTAGGAAAAACAATTTAAATAGCAATGACCTTCCTCTAAGCACAGCAAAAATAAATCAAATCATAAATATTATCAAATAACAAACAAAAACCCCAAACAACACATTATGTAGTCATCCAACAATTTCTTTCGAAAGAAATCTGTTTGAACAAAACTTTAAACTTTTGCCATGCGGTTTGTCACTGGAACACAAAACAATAGATTCTAAAGCAAGATTAAAACAGCAGAAAAATAAATAGAATCTGTTGGTTCTTAGACCCATTTATAATGAACGCTGGCCTTAATTAACATAATAACAATAAAAGAAAGATCATCGAACGTAAGAACGAATGTTGTAAATATAAAAAAACTCATTGTCTTTATAGCGTCTTAACAAAAACTCTATAAAAATGTATTATAATTATAATTGGCACAAATAAATTACACCGTTTGCTTATGAAAGTATAATACAATAGAATGGAATTGAAAAAATTGGCATTTTAATTAATTCATAAAAATAAAAGAAACATACCAGATGAATCGATTGTCTGTCATATTATCATCAGTGAAGTAAAATAAAACCCCCATATAGCTATAATTTCGATGAAACTTTGATTTCATTATAAAGCTTGGACCTTGTCATTACATTATACATTACATGTAATTTAAAGCAAAACCCTGTAGATTGATTGCAGTAGTCAATCGTTTCTTGCTCATTTCGGGTGCTCTCTTGTCAATATGTACATATGTGTCGGAAACTTATCATGTAATAGCCAAAATTAGACGTATTGTGTGGCTCCTGATCCTGTTGCAAATACCCATAGCCCTGTATAAGCTAAAATAAAGTCGACAATTGTACGATCATATCGCTCTGGGTTTGCTTAACTATTCTTTCAGTGTCACAGGCTGATATTGCATATCCTGAAACAGAACCTCAAGTGGATTAAAATATTATTTGGGCCTTAGCAAAATCATTCCACTAAGTTTTTTATTTCCTGGTGTAGCCTTTCTATGTGAATATATCCTCCAGGCATCTCCAAGTATCTTACAGTCGAAGATTAATCCACTTCCATTTGCAAGTTGGATTTCCCGTATTAGAGGCTCTTTTTTTGAGGTTGTCCAGAGATTGTCACTGGATATTCTATTTGACCAAAACACGCATATTATTTCCCTCAAATTGCATGCACAGCATTTAAGGCATTAATTAGTAAAAATAAATACATAATGACAACACGTTTAGCTTTGGAATGAGTGTAAAATGAGTGTAGTAACTTAACCTGAGAATTGAAATCGTCTGCCTATGTAAATATAGGCTGTCTTTCGAAAACGTAATGAATAAAGCAACACTTCCAGTAGATAATAAATAAAGTATGTTAAGACTCAAATACTCAGAATATTGTAAATTAAATCAGCCGCTTAAAATAGTTTTTAATAAGTTTATAACAGACTAAAGTCATAAAATTCTCATGTACATAAGTATATATACACATGCATATACATATATTATATAAATTAACATATTCTTTCCAATAGATAGAAAGTATAAATACAACATTTAGAACTACAATTTATGAGCTCATATATTGTATATAAAATCTCGAAGATGGGTAAAGAACATCTTTGAATGATGCTTTTCAATCAAACAAGAAAATATACAAAAATATTGTTAATAATGTTTAGCATAACAACGGCTTAAATATTCTTATGACACTCATACATCTACACACAGGCTGAGACACAAATGAATACCGTTAAACTATTATTAAAGTTGACACATGTCAAGATAATACTTAAAGTGAATGAAAGAGTGAGAGCGGGAGAGCTAATGCATATAGATGGTAACAGTAAAGAAAATTTTGAAAATTAATTAAAAATTTTTTATGACCGTTTTTACATTAATTTATGAAGTTTGAGATTTTTAAATTAAAAAAAAAGAAACATTCAATGTAAATTGTGTAAAGATTAGAGTAAAGAGAAGTTGAAAGAAATAAAAATATTATTTAAACTTTTAAGCGCATAAGTGTTGATAAACATTAACGATATTTTTTATGTCTTTTTTTGTTTTGATTTTCTCTTCGTTTTCTTTTTTTTTTACAGCATACGCTACGCAACGAACAATAACGCACTGAAACAAACCGGTTAATAGATAATAATACTCTTACTATTCGCAGCAGCAGCAAACAACACACACACACACAACACAACAACAACAGTAATACTAGCAAAAAGTAATAACATGGGTTGGTTGGAAAAACGCATGAAAAATGTTGCTTCAAGTTAAGCATTTTGCCGTTGATGATCTTGGCCAGAGAAATCAATGAAAAAGAAAGTGAATCTTTTTTATCTGCTTGTCAACTTGTCAGAAACGGGTAATAAAAATAAAACTCAATAATAACAACAACAAACGCAAATATAACAAAAAAGGAAAATTATTAACGACCAGATTTTTCTTATGCAAACACTTTGGAAAATTCAACCGAAGCAAAAACAAAATTACATACGTTAAAATTATTACAGACGTAAGAGAGTAAGCACTGGTTGTTGAAAAAAGAGCAAAAGAGACAGAAAGAGAGGGAGAGAAATTTTTAATTAAAACGAAAGACTTAAGACACAAACCTTTGCAATTAAGTTGTCAACTTTTACACTCCAAGCTAATCAATTTTTAATTCTACAAGAAAAGTGAAAAGTTTTCTTTTATCATATCTCACGCTTAGGCTCTCTGGCAGCAAATGTTTAACACGATGAGAGAAGATGATATAGAATTTGCCATTAAGGTGGTTATAGTGGGTAATGGCGGTGTGGGCAAATCGTCGATGATACAACGTTATTGTAAAGGCATATTTACTAAAGACTATAAGAAAACCATAGGTGTAGATTTTCTAGAACGTCAAATCGAAATTGATGGTGAAGATGTACGCATAATGCTGTGGGATACAGCGGGCCAAGAAGAATTCGATGCCATCACCAAAGCCTACTATCGTGGTGCTCAAGCCTGTGTTTTAACCTTCTCGACCACAGATCGTGCTTCATTTGAAGCTGTTAGAGAGTGGAAGCGTAAGGTGGAAAACGAATGTCAAGAAATACCCACAGTGATAGTGCAAAACAAAATTGATCTCATCGATCAGACGGTGGTAACGGCCGATGAAGTAGAAACACTAGCACAACAATTAAATTGTCGACTCATTCGAACCTCAGTGAAGGAGGATGTTAATGTGGCCTCAGTATTTCGTTATCTGGCCACAAAATGTCATCAACTAAGTCAGGCCTCATATGCGGAACAGCAACAACAGCAAACTGGCTCACAAGCAAACGGTTCGCATAGTCATGAAAATCACAAGACCATTAGTGCATTTAGTCCCACATTTACCAAATCAAAGTCCACACCGGGTACCATAAAATTGCAAAAATCAACAACGGCACGAAAGCGTAAAATAATATTAAAAAAATGTGGCATAGTATGAAGAAGAAGAAGAAGAAAAATGATTAAAAATAATTAATTCCCAAAAATAAAGCACCACTAACACTTATTATTATTTTATCTCAAGAGTATTATGATGAATATGAAAGTGGCCAATATAATTAAACAAAAACAAAGCATAATTAAAAAAAAAAACTAAAATGTTACTTATCTCAATTCAATTCATTAAGAAGAAGCAATCGTTAAACTTAAAAGCCTACATTGATTAATTCAAAGTTTTCAAAAAATTATTGGAGCATAATTAACACCTCAATCATGTATAACAACAGCAACTACAAACAAATAAAACCAAAACTTCTCGAAAAACTTTAAAAAAGAAATTTTGGTGAAAGAAAATTGGTACGTTAATTAATTACAATATAAAAACAATAGCAACAACAAAATAATTTTTTTTTTTTTGTAAACAGTGTGGCCAGTTTGAAAAATTTTTAAATTTCTAGAAATTATAATCTCAAAGCAAATAATCAATTTAAATTTTAGATTTTTCTTGAATCCTATACAAATGGACTTATAATTGCTTATGTCTGTACCAAAAAAAAACACAACATTTACTTGACCATTAAAGTAGCATTAAAAAATTCATATCGTACTAGCCTCGTCTATTTTTTTCAATAGACTGCACACAGAAATTCCAATTTATTAACTTAAGGTTAGATAGCACACCCTCCTTGGTGGTTAAGGTCCATGGACATGGTGAGGCTGGTCTTTGTTTCCGCTGCAGGGTCCATTCTAAGACTGTTCGAGTAATTCTACTGACGATTTTCTTAGATTGTATTGAGGTTTGCTAAATTAAGCAGCTGTTCGTTGGCGACCCAATATGAGCAGTACAGTAAGACCCCGTTTAACGCTGTTTCAGTATTACGCGGTAGTATTGGGACTCCCCTAAATCGCACACTGTATTGATACTTGTTGTATATGCGTGCAAATGAAACAGCCATGTACCAACCAAAAGCGGTGCACTATATAGCGACGGTGTATACTATGTATCTTTTTCAACGCTCTTTTGTTAGACTGTCCAGAATAAAGATTCCAACTGTATTTTCCGAAGTCGCAATCACAGTACGAACCTATTACATATGTAATTGTTAAGTTGCCTCGTTTAACGCTATTTCGTTTAGCGCTGGAACTTTTTTTAACGTATCCCCCGCGTTATGCGGGGTCTTACTGTATATACGAAGAATGTGACGTAAGCATTGATACAACAAATGTTTGAAATTTCCTTAAGCTGGTTTGGGTTACGTTCCAAGTAGTGTAACCATAAGGAGCACGCATACGACGCTACTGTTAAAAATCCTAAAGATCTCTCTTCTTCGCACTGTGCAAGTAATTGTTAACGCAGTGTGCAACGATATTTATAGACAAAAATAAGACAAATACAAATCAGTGAAAGGATATAGTATATTTGACGTTATAGACTAACATAACGAGCGACTCGCGTCGTTTTTATACATTTGTAGGCTTAGACATTTATAGAACATTACGTAGAACTTAAACTATCCGCTGATAATGAATGATGCAGTAATCCATGAGTCAACCGTGGATTTACGCATTGAAATTCGTTTTCAGATATAGCCACATTATTCTTTTTCGTTTGTTACATTATTATATGTACATATATAATTTATTATTTATTTTTCTTCCTTTTTTAAATATTTTAGATTTAAACAAAATAGATGTAACTCACAAGCCAGAAACCGCCTGACAACCCAAAAATACTCTGACACAGCTTTCCCTGACGTATGTTTTAAGAAAATAAAAATAAATCATAATACTCGTAAGCGGGTTTGAGTGGATAGACTGATACCATTTATAAATGTTACTACTAAAAACTAACAATTACTACTTTTTTGACTCAATGTATAGACATTATATTCTTATTTTTAACTTATTATTTAATTAAATTAATATTTCTCTGTGAAATTTTTTATTAAATTGTAAACATTTACTGTTCAGTAAAAAAAAAAATAATAATAAAAAAAATTCCTAAAACATTATATTTTTTATTTAAAATACTTGAATCAATAATATGTATTATTAAAAAAATATTAATTTATGATGATTAAAAGAAAAACAATGCTTGTTTTATTTGTTAATAGGTTTATAGGTATCAAGAACAGCTAATAGAAAATTTCGAAGGGTTTTCAACTTTAAACTTAAAAAAATTATTTAAAATTTATGATTATGCCACGAATTTTTATATCTTTATATATGTATATATGTATGTATGGAACGCTTCAATTGTTTTCCTTTCTTTCTTTCTTTCTTTTATTGTCACTTAATTAAAGGCACCTAATTTAATTTCCCATGGTATGTGTATATACATTTGTACATATATATGTACATAGTCTATTACTAAACTAGTTTTAAAAATACATACATACATATGTACACGTATGATGCATTACAACTTTTCACAGATAAATGAATTTTGTTAACGAGGTATCTGTAGACTATTCAGTTAATAAGTATAAAGGTATTAATTCGCACATCTGTCACTTGTTGTAAAATTTAAACACGATGTGATTATGATGTAATTCGACTGCACAGAGTCATTTATTTCTTATAAAAAGAAAACTAAGCTCCTGACGACTGTAGCTTAAATAAAGAAGAAAGATTTTAGATAGAGACTTTTTAATATCTAAAGTGATAAATGGATAAATGCTCGCAAGATATACGATATCCCATATAAGGAAAAATTCTTTTCAAAACTTTTAATCTTTATTAGTTAAATACTAATGCATTACGAATTTGTTTTTCAGATGAAAATTGACAACGGAAATGTTAATTTTTTACACAAAATGCATTCAATACCTGTAACACTCAATAGGTATATGTTCACCTAAAGATAAAACGGATTGATTAAGAAAGGAATGTGTTGCTGCTACATACATAGGAACTCATAGAGGATAACAGAGCGATGAATAAATTTAAAAAATCTGTTAGACCTTTTCATATTCTTTTATAGGTACATGTAAAGGACCTTTTGAAATCCCTTTAGATGTAGGTATCATCTCTTCAAATCTTTCTCAAAAATCTTCTCAAGTCACTTTCCAAAGATTTGCAAATAGTCATCTACTATTAGCACCTTTCCTAAATCTAAAATCAAAACATTGTTACTGGGACTGTAATAAAAAGACCGTCTTAGGCCAATAGGCTCGCAAAGTATTTATCATCCGTTTCTGCCTATGGCGAATAATTTTTATGGTATTTCGTTGCAATAGAAGCTTGTAAAAATTGATTGTCCTAGTAGAGATGAGAATTTCTATGACATATATGTATATGCACGATAAAATATAAAATAGTCAGTTTGTTCAATTTCGACAACAATTTAATGGGCGTATACAGCAACTGAATTTCAGTTCCCGCATTTTTGATATAAAAAGTAACAGGCCTACGCCGTTATGGAAAACTGGAAAAAAGAATGAGATTTATGTATATTCCACTGTCTTTACCTGCTTAAACTAATGCAGCTTTTGGTTTCTTATATTTTGCCATCCAACTCCATTTTGTCAAGAGAATTATAATTTTGTTTGCTCTCTGTAATTGCACCAGAAATTCTTGACTGTTGCTTAATTAAATTATTAATAAAAAAAAAACTTGAAATAGTCTCAAACTACTTGCACTTTCACACTTTAAATTTTAAAATAAAAGTGTTATATTGTGATAAAAGTAATTGAGTTAAAACCAGTGTTGAAAAATTCAGTACTTTTTTTGTACTTTTTCATTTCAAAAAATTAATGTGTGTTAATGTTGTAGATAGAAAACAATTAGGTAAAAAAGAGTTAGTTAGAACTAGTTCGCTCGCTAAAAAGAGGCCCGGTTCAACCAACCGCAGATCCCGAGTTCGAATCCCAGGTCAAACATCAAAACGAAAATATGAAAATATTTCTTCGGCGACTTCCTCTCAGCAGATTTCTGGCAAAAACTCTGAGAGTAAAAATTGCCATGAAAAGCTTCTCAAAAAATCTGTCGTTCGGAGTCGACTTTAAACTGTAGGTAGGTCCCGCCATTCATGCATAAAATTAACGCACACAACATGAGTGGTGTTGAGAAGCTAGGCCGTAATCCTGACTGAAGGGTTGTAATGGCCAATTACGTATATATGTATGTATGGTTAATAAAATCGAAATTCACCAAAGTGCCGTTATTCGAAATGAGTACTGTATTACTATAAACGCATTACTGTATATCGTTATTTTGGACGGTGCATGTCTAGAATAAGTAATTTTCACATCTGTTAGTGGAGGCATTCACCGATATGTCTGGTTACTGCATTAAAAAAATGTTGCCATTCTGTCATTCTATTTAAAATTCTAAAAAATTAAAATTAGAAAACTGCATACAAAAAAAATTAAATTTAAATTATTTTGTAAATGATAATAATTAATAATTTCTTTCTTTAATGTTAAAACTTTTTTAATTTTACAACCTCGGACACTATCATGATGAAATTACTTAAATTACTATAAATTAATTCCCCATGGACACTATTTCATTCTCTCTGTTGTTTTTTGTTCAAAATAAATACAGAGTTGCATTTGAATGTTGTTCATATACCACATCATTCTCATTTCTGTGAGCAACTACATTATTTGTTACAGAGTGTTTGGTTTGGTCAACTATTACAGTTTTTATCTTCTTTTCTATTAATTTAAAGCGCTGGAAATTCGTGTACGCTTCGATAACAGAAAATAATAATTTTAACCAAGCTAAAGAAAATGCCTGCAATTGATGTTAGCAATATGAAGGTGAGTAGATTGAAATATGCTGAAAAGGTATAAAATTAATGACATTAATTTGTAGGTGGCTGACCTAAAGCGTGAGCTTAAGGTTCGTGGACTGCCGATTACTGGAAACAAGAATGAATTACAAGAGCGTTTACAAGCTGCCATGGAAGGTGAACCACTATTAGAAGACAGCTCGATAGCTGGCGAAGACATACTCGATGAAGAAGGTGTTTTGTCCGATGAAGAAAAAATTTTGGGTTCCGATGAAAATGAACTTTTAAAAAGTCCCACCACAACACCTACAACAATATTAGGAAAAATGACAAGCGCAGATAATAAAGATGCTGTCATAGAGGACGACATTTTAGAGTCACCTACAATTGCAAGCAAAAAAGTAGTCTTAAAACGCAAAAGTTCTCTAAATAGCGGAACTGCCTTAGAAGCAAGTAATACAACCAAGGAAAATACAGAACCTACTCCACCCAAGGAAAGAAAAATGAGCGAACGTAATCCCATAACTATGGGAGATGAGGAACAAGGCGGTATAGCTCCTGTAAAAAACCTCAAAGAATTGAGCATGCAAGAAAGATTAGAATTAAGAGCTAAGAAATTTGGTATTGACACTAAGGCACAAGCCAGTGCTACTACTACAATGACGGCAAAAGAAAAGAATTCTGCTATTTCGGTGGCTCCTGTTGTAAGCAGTGAAAAGCAAGTGGAATTATTAAAGAAGAGAGCTGAACGTTTTGGTTGTGTAACATCAACAAATTTGGCGAAATTAGATGCTGAAGAACGGCTACTTAAGCGCAAACAACGCTTCGGCGGTAACGTTGAGACATCACTAAAATCTACAGAAGTTGCTAGTAATAATACCCCTTCTACAGCGGTGAAAGTAGCTCCCGTCGCTAATGATGAGTGGGCAGAGAAAGCTCGTAAACGTTTAGAACGTTTTAAAGCAAATTCTACGCCAACGGTTACTGTAGCAGCTACAGCTAAAGTCGAAACGTCAGCTGCAACTATTGCCGTTAACACTACTAGCACTTAATAAATTTAATCTGTATTTTGCACCCTGTTAAGGGTTATATGAATTTTTTTTTATATATATACCATATATATATAATTATATTGTGTATATTTTATAGACGAAGAAAAACAAAATGTGTTTTCATCTTGTATTCACTCTTTGTAACGAATATTTTTAGCGTTATTTTCTAACAATAAATGAATGGCAAAAAACTAAGAAATTCAATTAAACTCGCAAGTGTTCTTACAAATCGGACGTATCAGAGGATATAATAAATTTTGCCCATTCTAGAGCGAGTTTCGAGAAAAGTGACAAGTCGTCAATAAAACTCACTCAGTAGATATTAGATAAGAGGTAAGAAAACAAAACGTACCAATAAGTACTACAATTTTGATGAACATCCACAGGAATATTTACAAAACGCTGCCTAAATCGTGTTTTAATTGCATATAATTTTTAATATAGAAACTGTTTTTTTTAATGTTCAACGTTCTATCATTAGCGAATTGTACTTAATGAAATGAAATTTAAATTTTGGCCCGCATAGAAAAAAGTTTTGCCCAATGAATGAGAACACAATTTCAAAACTTTTCTTTATTACATAATTTATTCTGGGAATCACTACTACTGCTCAATTTAAATACAATATTATATGTATGTATATTTAGATATTAACGGTTTCAATTGTGGTGAATAATGTTGTTACAATTATTTATTGAAGAGAAGACTTCGGTAGGTTTTCTTGCACATAACTTTATTTTAAAGTGTGTAAAGTATGTATATTTTATTTTTTCATTCTTTATTTATCGATAGTAGTTAAAATATTTAAAAATTGTTCTTATGTTTAAACTTATAAAAATAAATAGCAAAAAAAAAACAACAGAAAATAATAGAATTACAATAAAGAACGTGGTGATAATTAAAATAAAACGAAAGCCTTTAAACACATCTTGTGAAATAAAACAAGTTTTTGTTTTCTATTAAAGGAAAGCAAATTAAAATAAACGATAGAGAGACGAAAACTACCCAGCGGAATTGAGAATAAATGTAAAATTAGACATTAGTATACTAATCAAGTCAGAAAACGATTTATAATAAAATTAAATCATGTTCAGAAACTGTGTTTTAAAATATTAATACAGGTGTTTTTTTTATTTTATATAGAATTTATTTTAAAAATATGTTACTTTAATGGTACGGCCATCCATACGAGATCCATCCACAAGAGCTAAACGTAAATAAATGGAATACATTAATGAAAATATCTCTCAATTTCTGTTTGTTCAAAGGGTTATTTTACCGATGGCTAGCTCTGCATCTCTTTCTTTAAAGAAACGTACAACTCCCACATCATTGCCACGGATTTCAGCAAATTTTACTTCACCTACGTCTCGGAATTTGTCGCGCAGTGTCTGCCAAGTGCAACTTAGTGGAATCTGTATAGTTTGAATAGTTGTTGTTGAATTATTCTTAAATTGCAAGCATTTATTTTCGAAAAACTTACATTCTTGATTATAATTGTATCGGACTTGCGAACATTCCCACCTACATTGCCGGCATTATTTACCCCAGAACCTCCACCACTTCCGTACATATCGATGGCATTGCCAGAACTGTAATCATTATCGAGGCCGCCACCACCGCCGCCGCCGCCACCACCACCACCTCCGCTAGAGCTATTGTAAGAATTGAAGGGAACTCCCCCTCCACCTCCGCTACCGCCGGCCTGTGAACTAAAATTTGACGAACTGCCACCGAATCCTGAACTGTAGTTATTGCCGCCACCAGTGCTGTAGTTGTTAGATATAGCAGCATTTGCTGATGACATTGAATCATCATTGCCGGCTCCTTGATTTCCCAAATTCAAACCCAAGTTGCTAAGAGATGAAGTTAGCAAAGGATTGTTAAGAGCTGCACCCAATCCTCCAACGACATTGGTCAAAGCAGCCAAATTAGAACTGTTCAAATTACTCAAATTTAAATTGTTTGGGTTCATGGATTTACTGTTGGGTCCAACTGGCGCTACTGGACTCGGTTGCACAGACGGATTGTTGCCAAACATGCCGCCTACATTAGAATTTCCCATGCCCATGCTGCCACCTCCTCCCATATTGCCGCCCATGCCGCCACCACCCATCATATTGCCAGACATTTGGGATTGGTTTTGATTCATGTTTGGCAAATTACGCGAAACATCCTTCAAGGGTTCACCATTAGGACCCAAACCAATACCAACACCACCCAAGCCTTCGGGTAATTTCAATCCTTCGCTCTTGTCGGGTATGCGATCTAAACGTACAGTCATACGGCGATCGAATAACATCTGGCGATCCAACATAGAAATAGCCTGTACAGCTTCAACTGGATGGTCGTATTCAACGACCGCAAAACCACGGCTGTTACCATCTTTGTCCAACGATAAATCTACGCTCTGCACTTTACCAGCCAATTTAAAGACTTGCTTAAGCTTCTTTGTGTCCACTTTATAGTCAAGCTAAAGTTTGGAAAATAAACCATAACATACAACAAAATATTAGTAATACGTATAAAATTATTCCGCCCACACAATATACATTGTGTCATAATCTTTTCAACTGACTGACTGCAAGCTTTGCTAAAAAAAAAAGTATAACAAAATATAAAAAAGTATTGGTAAACTCAATAAATGGGCCATAGAGATATTGACAAAATTAATTTTGAATAACTCTTATACGCAGAACATCATTAAATACTGTCGAACAGTTTCCTATCTAAAGTTTTTAACAAAAATTATTAATTAATTTTGATTCTAGCAGTACATACAATTATCCTAAGTACCATAAAACTTCGTAAAGCCAAGACAAAATTTTAAATGATTTCTTACTTCTGCCGTAAATATAGTTTGTGTGTGTCTATAAACAACACAATAAATTAAAAAAAATCGATCTGAATGACAGAAATTCTCCTTTTCTTCAAATTCTACAGAATCCTAAATAAAACAATCTATCTGTATATACGGGTTTAAACTGTAATTTTGTATTAAAACCAGCAGCGAAACAACGATCACGACATAACGGAGAAACAAGCAAGAAACTATATTGATTTATTCAGATTGTGGTGGTAAACAAACATTCAAAAAATAAACAAGTTGTTTTCGATATACATACATAGATATCAAGCAAGCCCCGTAGTTTAAAGAGATGCCTACGAACGAATTTATAAAGAAATAGCAAATATTTGTGATCATTTCAGCAGCCAGTATTTTATGAAAGTAAAATATGAAATTAACGAATAATCGAAATTTCCTACATGCCCCATACGTAGTATGTTCTACAACAAAGTTGTCGAAAAAGCCTATAAAAGATGTGGCCCCAATGAATTGTTTCTTTTAAAATCTTTCCAAAACTTATATTCAAAATACAATTTTTACTATGAGTAAAATACAGATTACTATTAAATAGGTAGTCAAACAAACAATCAATCAACGAATCAGTGATTCAATAAATCGATTTTTTTAAATACTCACATTAGCAACAAATACTTTATTATGCAAAGGTCCAGTAATGCCGAGACTCTCCAAAAACGAAGCAGAAAGACCATAATAATTATAATTCCCTTGTTGATTATTAAAATCATTAGACATCATGTTAAAATTATTACGACCAGATCTAAAAGGAAGAATTCAACAATGTTTTAAACCATCAAAGAGAAATCTCAATTTTGCAAACGCAGCATCATCATCATCAATCAGATACCATTTGTAAACATTTTACATAATTTGTTTTTTTTTTTCTTTTTCATTTCTTTTATATGTTGGTTATATTTTTAGCATTCTCATGATCAAAAAATAAACACACCAATTTTAGAAGATTAGAAAGAAATATAGCATATTGTTTTAACATATTCTGGTAGGTAGGGTAGGATTATTATACTTACAATACATTTTTAAATACGCACGATATTTTACTTTTCGAACGCTTAAAAATTCTTTCATTTCCAACGATTTATGATAATAAAGCAATTAAATTTGTCGTCCTAATTTCATTTAATTTTTTTTTTTAATCTTTCCAAACACAAAATAAAAAATGGTTGAAAGTATTCATAAAAAGTACAAACTACAACAAGAAAGAATCTTAACATTTTAGTAACAAATAAACAAAGCGTAGAGCAGTACGCAAGATATGTAAAAATAAAATGAAATTCCAGACCAAATCCAATTTTGCAAGTTACTTGGATTTGTTTTGAAAGATATTTCTAAAATGTTAATATAATATAAATTTTATAATTTCGTTCTTGTTGTATTTATACTTTGTTTCATAAATAAGCGTCTTGGAAGGTTTTATTTAGTAACCTCGGAAGTTGAAGCAGTTTAAAGTTTTTAATGCGGAACTATGTACGTACTGTATGAGAAAAGTTGTAAGTCGACAATTTTATTTTTAAGCGAAACGAATTCCAACATTAAAGTAGAAACAAAGTACTTTTCTTAGGTTTTCATCTTTCAGCCTATAAATAAATATTTAATTATGACAAGTATTTGACCATAAGTGATAAAAAAAGAACAAAATTTCCATGCAGACATTTAAACTAAAAACCAAATAATAAAGGTGGAATTTTTCGTCAATGTAGGCCCAAAATCGTCGAAAATATCTTCTAATAGGAAATATAAAGCAACTGTATAAATGAACCTTAAAATTTCAACATACAACACAGACCGACATTTTAAATAATAATTAAACATCCTTGAGACGAATTAACATTATTTAATAACAAAAAATAGTTTAACGCAGATTTTATAGTAGAAATTAATTTTAAATTATTGCAGTTCCGACTTAAAGGAGGTCAACTGTACATAATTCGTTAAGAGCAAAACATAGACTGTGACAAACTTCTCATTCACATCTGAACTGAAATGCCGATTAAGCGGCCAATTTGAAACGAAATAAGCGCTAAATGCAGAAATTTTTGATTGTTTCGTTTAAAGCATAAGAGTTGATTACAATTGCTTAATGTGAATTTACGCGCTATAAGGATCTATCCATTATGAGTCTGTATTAAAAGATTATTGAATAAGTCTTATTTAAAAAAATACTTACGATCGATCATCATCACGTCGAGAAAATCCGCGATCTCCGCCACGATCTACTGAACCACCACCACGACCGGCTCCATTACCACCACCACCGCCACCACCACCACCAGCGCCATCACGAATAATGCGACCATATTGGTCTCTGGGTTCGCCATGGTCCTCTTTTACAACCAATTCACGGCCATTCACCTCATAACGATTCATCTTTTCCAAAGCCTTTTCAACGTTATCCGGATCTTTAAACTCGACAATACCACAACCACGAGCCTTTCCATTTTCATCATGAAATAATTCAACATATTCCACCGAACCTACAACACGTCTGAAAAGGTCTTTTAGATCTTGCCAGCGATAATCGTATGGTATATTTGAAATATAAATGCGGCAGTTGCGTCTTTCCCGACTGCGATCGCGATTAACGCTGCCGCCTCCATTGCCACTGGTACTGCCGGGGGCATCAGCATCAGAGAAACGGGAACCACGTGCCCCACGGCCTCGACGATCACGCTCCTTTTCACGATTTTCAACTAAATTACTATTATCCATTTCCTAAATGCTCGTCTTCTGTTAAGTAATAAAACTGGTATATAGAAAAAATACATACGAGGTTAAAGAAACGACGCTAATCAAAAAGATAAATTGCCATTTCTACGTTCTTTTGGTGTACAAGAAAATAAAAATGGCGTTTTTACCTCTTTCATACACATTGCTATGACAATTAATGTAAGAAAGGTATCAATGAAGTCATTCAATACTTACATTAAAACTTGTCTTTAGGCTGTTGTTATTATATTTTTACAACTTGAGTAATATTTAATAAAATTTGTAGTCAATTATTACACTTGGAATATTAACAATTGTTCTATATTGCCGACAAAATGCAAATAGTAGTATAAGATAAAAACCATACAACAGCAGCTAACTTCAGTGCATAAAAATGGCGTACATTTAAAAACAGGGAGGTTTCAACAAACTTGCGCTTCCATAAATAAATAAGTACGGCAACACAGCAAAGCATACAATTATAGTAAATTGTATACAAAATATTTTGTATTTAAAAGAATCTTTTTATATTTTTAAAACCCAATAGTTAGAAATTTTTATTTTAAGGACAAAGCAATAAATCACACAAATAGATTATTATAAAGATTACACAAGTAATGTTTTTCTTTATAATTTTAATTAATTACACAGAATACACTTGCTGTCTGTACAAGGCAAAACAAAAAGATCAATGAAATTTGTAATAGATTAACAATTTTTATCTACTCATAGTTTTTATAAGTCTGGCAAACCTGTATTTAGCTACAGCTGTTTTGCATGTTTTCCTTTTGTGCTGGATTTTATTTAACAATCGGTGGATGGAAAATAAATACCTACCGGATTTATTAAAATATTAAATAAAATGTCTGGTTTAACGAAGGTAATTAACGCCTCACAAAGCGTTAGAAACTTATGCTATTCCTTAAGCAATTTATCTTTACAACATGCCAATAGATCATTCAAAATGTTGAAGTAAGTTTGTGTTTCAATCTTTACTACTCAGCTTTATATAACGAAAACAAGTCCTTTGCAGAACTATCCCCAGCTGGCAGCACACAAACAGCAATTCTCTAGTGGCGGTGGTAGCCACTCGTCAATTCTCCACTACCCAACATAATAATAATTTAATGGAGTTTTTTGATGATCCCAAAAATTGGTGTGAAAATGAGGTTAAGGTTGGTAGGGCCTGGAAATTGGATGAGCTGCGTATTAAATCGAATAAAGAACTGCATCAGTTATGGTTTATTTTGCTGAAAGAGCGCAACATGCTGTTAACCATGGAGCATGAATGCAATGATAAAATGGAATTGTTTCCCAGCCCCGAACGTTTGGATAAAGTAAAAATATCCATGGAAAATTTGGAATCAGTGGTAAGGGAACGTAATAAGGCCTATCATCTGTTAGAAACTGGAGAGACCGGCGAAAGACCTCAACGTTTGGTGGCCAATAATTTGGGCATACGTTACATGTACAAGTAAGATATGGACATATTGGCATTATTGATAAAGAAATTTGCAAAAAAAAAAAATGCCAGGCCTTTTTGGTGATCCAAAATTAAAATTTCTTGATAATCTGTTCCCTGTTATATATTATTTTGTAAATACTACTTCAAGAATTTAAAACTTCTTTCTGTTTTGCTAAGGTATTGTGAACATGTTTTACCACCCCAATTGAATGTGAAATGGATTAAGACACGTTCGATTGGCTACGGCGGACGGGCTGTGCGCAAATTCTTGTTGCTATATCGGGAAAAGTTATACAATGAGAAACGTAAAGCCAAGAAGTAAGCAAAATTTTACAAAATATTTCTAAAAAGACAAAATAATTAAAATAATTTTTCTTTCAGCCGTTCCCGCAATGAGGCTATGATGATTCTACGTCGCAATCCTAATATGGATCTTGAGCTTTTACGACGTAAATTCCCTGATGTTAATATAGACAAACTTATTAATAATGATAAAATAAGAGGTCATTATATACCCAAAGTGCAAGCTTAAAAAATAAACAAACCAATTTTTTGTTAAGGATAGAAAGGAGCAGTATTTTATTAGTCATCATTATCGAAAGTAATTTTCTTGCCTTGGAAGGCAGTTATAGTGGGTTTTAATTTTTGTTTAGCAGCCCAGGAAGGGTGCAGAGAATCTTGTTTACTATCATTTGTTTTAACAGGTATGGATCTGGTATTTTTGATTTGTGCCAAACTACTGTGATTTGTACTATTGTCATAATCATTTTCATCAAACGTTATCTTTTTGCCTTGGAAGCTAGTTATAACAGGTTTTAATTTTTGTTTTGCCGCCCAAGACGGATGTAAGTTTTGTTCATTTGTTTGACTTTGGGATTTTTCAAAATTAAAATCTTTATTTCTGTGATCCTTTTTCTCTTGGGTTCTGTTTGCTGTTAAATTATTATTGTGATTGGCATTTTTAGACCAATTGTTTGGAGTTTCCTTTTGCCAGCGATTTTTATTTGTTGCCACATTGTTTCTAAAATCTTTTGAATTTTTATCCCACGTTTGTTGACGACGATCTTTAAAATCTCTAGGTTTTTTGTCGTAGTTATTTAATTTAATCATGTGTAAATCTCTATGTTCTTCATCCTTAACATCATTTTCATTGCAATTATTTTTAACTACTGCTGTAGATAAATAGTTTTCACCAGTTTCTGTTATAAAGAAGGGATCAACTACTAAAGCTTGCTCTACTTCTTCCTCAGAACTTTCGCTTTCTACATTTTTTTCCATGTCTTCTTTTTCTACTATTGCCACGGTTACTGTGTCTTCTTTTTCCAACACGATTTCTTTTTCCTGTTTTTTTACTGAGTTTTTCTGTTTCTTATTAGAAACAGCAGTTTTCTTAGATTCCCCTGTTGAGGGTCTCTTAAGTGAGGTATTTGTACTGGTCTCTTTTTGATTTTGATTTTCATTTGATAATTCTTCTATCTCCCAGTTGCCTGTCGTTGATACGTTTAATTCAGTATCATTTGCCTTGCTGTCAACATCTTGTTTTTCACAGTTTTGCTCCAGCCATTCTTCTCTTTTACGTCCTAGGGCTTTCTGTTGTTTTAATTCTATACGTTTTTGCCGTTTTTCTTCTGTGCGTTGAATTTTCTGTTTACGTTTACTTAGCTCCATTAGAACTTGTTGCCACTCCTCTTTTTTAGCCTCATCAAGTTGTAATTCTGTTTTAAATCTTTTGCTTAAGCCTTGCATGACTTTATTCATGGATATTAATGCTATTGCCACCTCATCAGGTGTGGATAGGCCATTGGTAATTATAGCAGCCGGTAGCTTATCCATTAGCAGAACTTTCTTCATTATATCCACCCTTTTGAGTTTCTATGCAAAAAATTTATTATTCCTGTGAGCTGCCATTAACGTAATTTTATAGCTTACCTTTAACAGTTCCATAGTTTCCGTTGACTTCCTTATACGTTCTTTACATTTTGCATCGTCGGGATGCTTTTCCAAAAGAGTCTTCAGTTTCCTTATTTTATGCACGAGTTTGTTAATAGTCTGTATGCGCGACTGTTGTATACCCTTTTTATTAGATATTACCTAAACAGGAAATGATTTATTAAGTTATTTGTGCTCCTACGTACTTATTATTACTTACTAAATTATTAAATTTTAATTTATTAAACATTTTAATTAAATTTTTAATTTTATTTGTTTCAGTACAAATACACTCTTCCAAAGCGTGCTTTATATTTTGTTATCACGTGGTGTATGTTCAGTTAAAGAATCAAAACAGCTGTCTTCCAGTTAAGTTGCCATACGGTTATGTTTTCAAATGTTTATTTATATTGAGGTTGTTTTGTAAATTATTACAATATAAGGGTACCCATTATACGGCATAAAGCCATATAATTAAAAAAAAATTGATATTTTCATTAGTTAAAAGATGTATATCGTATATAAATAATTTTAAAATGCTTTAATATATATAGTTTATCTGGTCTGGCAGACCAGAAAATTTTACCTAAAAGAAGTTGGCAACTCTAATCATAAATTGATTTGCTTTTTATTTAGTTTTTTTTTCTCTATAAAAAATAAATTTTGATTTACAAATTTATTGAAGAATAGTTATAAACAATTAAACACAAATAACACGACAAACATTTAAAAATTGAAGAAATTATAAAATACAATGCCGGTGAGCAAACTGTGTCGTATTTGTTTACAAGAAGATAAAGGACGAATGGGCATGCAACCATTGTTTGATGAAAATAATGCACGCTGTGCTGAAATAGTACAGCGCATCGAAGAATGTGGTGGCATAGTAGTAAGTACACAGACGGCTGGAATATATGTGATTATCTATAAATTTAATCAAAATCTTTAAATTGTTTCAAAGCTCAAACATCATGAAGAATTTCCCACCATGATATGCCTACAGTGTTTGGCTTCCCTTAACACTTCCTATAAGTTTCGTTCAATGTGCCAGGCTAGCGAACATACATTGCTGGACGCTATAGTTAAGGTATTTATATAATTAAATATAAGTTAATTGTTATTATTTATTTAGTTAACCTGTTACTTCATACTTATAGTCTGAATTTAAAATAGAGCCACAGGAAGGGGCTGCGTCGAGTCAAACTAAACAAAAGCATGAAGAGGATGATGAAATTGATGCAGATGAAGACGAAATGTTTTTCGATCTACGCACAGAAGATTATATTGACAACCAAATGGTGGATTTTGATGAAATAAATGATGCAAAAGATGAATATGTAGAGGATGGCATAGAAGATGATGATGAGGATCCGGAATTTTTTGCCATTGAAGAAACCGATGAAATTGAGGGTGAAGAACATTTAGACGATAGTGATACAGATGATGGCGAAAAAGGTTTTGATGGCGAATTTGTACCAATACCGAAGAAAATCAAAAATTCAACAAAAGCAAAAAAAGATAAGCGTTCATCAGCGAAAAAAGAGAATACTAAGGAAACGGTAAAACGTGGTCGTGGCCGTAAAAAGAATGAATCAGAACCAGAAACAAATATTTGTGAAATATGCGGTAATATTTACTCCAAACGTAGTTTATTAAATATGCACATGAGACGTCATCGAGCAGAAAAGCCATTCGAATGCGAGTAAGTTTGAATAGTAATTTTTTAGTTTAATAATGTTTGCACAATTGGTTGACACAATCCCAGATTGAGCCTTAGATCTGATAACTAGAAAAAAAAAATAAATTTTATATGTTCAGTAGGATTTTTGTTTCATTTGTTATATAAAGCTTATAAGTACTGCAATTAAAAATTCATATTATTTCTTTTTTTTAGAATTTGTGGAAAACATTTCACCTGCCCCTCAGAAATCAGTAGACATATACGTATTCATACCGGAGAAAAACCGTATGTTTGTCGTTTCTGCGGGCGTACATTTGCCGATCGTAGTACAAACATAAAGCATGAAAGGTAAATTGAAATAAAAACAAATGAGAATATTTTCCAATTTTTTAATATGCTTTACTTTTCCAGAATACACACCAACGAAAGACCATTTACATGTCAAACCTGCGGTAAATCATTTACGTATTCAAATGTCTTAAAAAATCATATGTTAACCCACACTGGTGAAAAACCATTTCCGTAAGTATATTTCGTTTTTTGTAATGAATTTTTATTTGTAAAGTTTTTTTTTTTACTCTATTTTCCAGCTGCATTCCTTGTAATAAAACATTTTCCCGTAAACATCAATTGGATCAACATTTAAGTACAATAACTCATCAGCAAACAGTTAAGAATCTTATGCCTCAACAAGTTACCGAGGGATCAGTACATGAATTTACTGTGCAAATAACTAGTGATAATCATCCTCATATAATACGTCAACAGCATTGATAAGCAATTTTCTTTTTATTCTTTTCTGTTTTACTTCTTTTACTTTTTCTTTCGTTTAAAACTTTATTTAAGTCTTAATTAATAATTTAATATATCGTATATGAATTTTTTACATAAAATATGTATAATAAGATCGGTTCATATGAATTATGTTGCTTCTTAAAGAATTTTCAAAATTCATTTGAAACCGAATGTTTTATTAATGTCGTTTGCTTTAAACTGTTTAATACTTTATTTCCCTCAAATAGCAATAAAATAGTATGTAATGTGAATATAATATTGTTGCAAGTTTTTCAATTCTCAAATAGGCATTCAGTGATAATTTTCTTACTCAATGGTCACTTCAAGCAAAAAGTAATCTAATTAGGTAAATAGAACTCTAAGTTACTTTAGGATGTTAGCCATGAATAAATATAATTTTTCTCAAAAGAATTTAACTAAGTGTAAGCATTGTTGCCGCAAATTTTAGAACCACTAAAACAGATCTGCGATAAATATGATTTGCTGTGGCAGATGGGTCATTTACAACAGCGTTAAGTGAAAACGGTAACAAATCTTAGCGATACGGTGTCAAATTTAGGGTAAACGAGGAGGGAAGGTTTTGCTGTATGTTTTGTGAATTTGAGAAAAAAAACTATTTGTATCTACTGGAAGCTACTTCCATACTTCTAAATTGCTGCTGCTCGCTTTTCACGTTCGTTTGTGTCTCTGTTGCATGTTTCCATGTGTGTTTCGGGTTTGCTCGTGCTCTGGTCACTTGTGAGTGTCTGTCTACAAATCTCCCTGCTCTTTATATAAATTTATTTTTTCACTATACATACATATTTGACCGTATTTTTTTTATGGAAATCTATTATGAATAGTAATTCACCAGAAGTTGTGGGGATTTAATTTTCAAGGGGTTTTGCATCTATTGTTTGATTCGAACCTAGGATCAATTGATTAATTTTATTCATTTGTTTCATAAGAGAAAGGTATAAGCGGACAAAACATGACCTATTTAGATTACATAGAATACCTCAAAGTTAAATAGATTTTTTTTACTATATCTTATATAGATATTTTAAAATATCCTGTAAAGACGAAAGTTAACATGTTAGCATCTATGATAAGCAATTTTGTGATTTGTGAAAATCGATTGTTTCCGATTTTTTTTTACCGATAGTAACGTATAGTCGAACAAAGCCTTGCATGAAAGGACTTTTTACTTTACCTTCGATAAGGCTTAAAAAGGACAAAAGTAAATTAACTTTACAAACATAAGTTTTAAATATTTATTTTATTTGATTTTTACCTTTCGCTTTCACAATTTTTTTTATAATAATATTTCCATTTCTTTTTTTAAATTAAAGCAATTAAAATTTTTATATTTAAATCGTTATTTATTTACATACTCTGTTTTTATATATGATACTTATTAATTTTAATTAATTACTCAACTTTCATTTCTTGCAATAGACAAAAAAAAACTATTTACAAATATTGTAATTATTATTTTCATACTTCATTTTATAGTTTTTTTGAAATTTCAAGTATTATTAATTTTTATTTTGAAAAATATACTATATTATGTATATTTGTATATATTCATTTATACATATATGTATGTATGTATATATTTTAAAACTCTATTTAATCAAATAAACTGAAAATTTAGGTTTATGTAAAACTATCACTTTATTTATTTAGGTTTTATATGTTAAAAAATGTTTTATTAACTTTAATATTTTCTTCTTCTTCTTCTTCTTCCAAAAGAATTCAATTTTTTAAATAAATTTTCTTGGATTTTATTGTTGAAACAGAGGGTTAAGGGTGGTTAAAAGTAACATTTAAAACTTGTTGTTTTTTTACTTACTATTGTTAATATTAATATGTATGTATGTATGTATATAGATTTGTTTGTAAAGCAAATATATATGTACTATATATACCGTATTTTATAATTATTATTTAAAATTATAGTTAATGTAGAAAAAACTTTTATAATTTATTTGTTTTTGTTATTGTTTTATTTGTTTCTAAACTAAATTGTATTTTTTGTTATTTGATGGGTAGTGTTGTCAGTATTCCTTTTGTGTGTGTTTTTTTTTTTTTAATTTTTACTTAAGTTGTTTATTCTTTGTTGTCTTTATTTTGTTTAAGAATCATTTCTTATCATCGTTAGTTAGTTAACAATAAGATGGTGTATTTTTATTGAGTGTGTGTGTGTGTGGGGCGTTTTCCGTTGTATTTTGTAAAATTAAAAAAATAACTCTTGTTTCTATTAAGAGAATTCTTTTTTTTTTTAAAGAGCTAAAATTAGTGATTTGTTGTTGTCTATGTGTACATATTTAATTCTTATTTTTTTTAATAGAGAAATATAGAATTTTAAAAATAAAACAGTATTTGTTATTGAGTGTCTTCGTTTTACTAATTTTATTTTTATAATTTTTTTTTGTATATGTATTGGACAAGAATTCATAATATAAGTTTATTTATTAGTTTCATTAAAAGTTTCTTTTTTTTTATATCATTTTTATTTTTATTGTTAAAAAAAAATTTAAAACACAAATTTGTTGTTTTCAAAATTTATAACAAATACAAGCAAGCGTTCCAGACAAATTAAAAGGATATAATTTTTTTTGAATTTATAACAACACATTTGTTGCATTCGACAGGAAGTTTGCCAACGGACATAATAGGTGAAATCTTCAAGAACAACGTGGTATTAAATTGAGATATCAATTCGATAATATTTTTTTTCTCAATGCGACAATTTCTGTTCCGTTCTGACGAGAATACTCGACATAACCAGTTTATAAAACAAAAACATTTTAATTAGTATTATTTATTAATTTTCATTTGTTTTATATTTAATGTTAATTTATATACAGTATAAAAAAATAATTTTGAATATTAAAAAGTATATTTAATTATAAAACCTTAGTGTTTCAGTTCGGTCACACATCTGGATGATAATATATTTGTAGTATTGTTTAAAATTTAAAGCAATTACATTTTTTGTTTAACATTTATCGAGATTTTATTTTCAAAATAAAAACACAATTGGTACATTGTTTTGTATTACACGTCATTTTTAGTAGGTTTCGTTCAGGTGTACGTACAATTGCAGTTAGTATTTTTGCTTATTCCGAAAGTATATTCTATTTAAATTTCACTTACTCTGTGTGATGTGTTTCCTTAACACAATTTGGAAAAATATTTAAAAAAAATATAATTTTACTAATTTTCAAACAAAATTTCCATTATATCGAAATAATTTGAGTGTCAGACTTCCTGGCTGGGCTGGTTGTCTAATGTTGATTTTTGTGAAATAAAATACATAATTCCAATTTAATTTTGTGACATAGAAAAATGAAGATTTATTGTATTAAAAAAAGAAAAGAAATAATTTTTTTCTGAACATATTTTTTGTTTGTAATATTATTTAAAATATATGTTTGATGATTTACTCCTTAAAAGTGTTTAAACTTATAAATACACACATAGAATAAATTTTATAAAGAAAAATAATTTCGAAATTAAAATAGTGGCTCAATTTTAATAGAATCATAATTTATTTAATAAGAATATATGTATATATGTTTGTATCGTTACTTAAAATATAATAGGGCCTGAAAAAAAAAAACAAATGAATTTGGTTACTTGGCCGACAGAAGAATTTGAACTCCATCCACTAAAGTTATAGGTAGACGTCGGTAATAAACATAAAAGTTAAATTATATATTTTTTTAATATTATTTAGAGGGTTTTAGGTATTTTGTAATGCTGTATTTAACGCAATTATTTAATTAAAAAAATCGAGGATAATATTTAATTGATATGTAACAAAAAAAGTTAAATAAAAAAATTTCTGTTTTATAAATGACATTGAAAGACTAAAAATTTAATATAAAATATCAATTAAAAAAAATAATCTTTAAAAGTCTTTAATAATTATTAAATTTTCTATTATATTAATTATTATATCGATGGCTTAATATAGAAAGGTCGTATCTCGTTTTTTTCAAAATCGGGGTTTTTACATATTCTGGTAGACAAAACCCCCATACACATCCTCTGAAAAATTTAGGATCCTATGTTGACGAATAGTTGATTTACAGTAATTAAAAGAAACATAACATAACATATTTGTTTTAGATTTTATTAAGTTTTTTCCTTCTCGACCTTTCTATATTAAGCCATCGATATCTTTTTTATTTTAATTATTTAATACGATTTTTTTTTTATTATTTCAAAATCTTCAATAATTTTTTATATTTATTTTTTTTTTAATTTTCGGTTTTTCTTTTATCAATTGTAAATACTTTATTTTCGATAATGTTTCATTTTCGTTATTTAGTTAATTAAATAATTGGCAAATGTTATTATGTTTATTTTCATTGTTTAACCCAGTGAAGCCAGCATAAAGCAACAATATTTTTACGGGTTTAACAGGAAATGGTTTAATTCAAAATAATGAAATTAAAATAAACATCTTTTGCAAACAAAAACTTTTGATTTTGAAATTAACCTTAAAAATGTAAAGAAATCATTTTGATAACGTACTTTTAAAATAGAAAATGTAAAAAGTGACACATTTTTCACTTGATTAAATTTATAATTATAAAATCGAATTAACCTAAAAAAAAATTTATAAAAATGTTAAAAAAACACGAATTTCTTTTATTCGTTTTATATATTTTTCGTTTTGCTGTGATTTAAGAGAACAGTTTTTTTTAATTTATTTATTTTTTTCATCATTGTTTGAGTTTAATATTTAAAATTTTCGTTCGTTTCTTTTTTTGTTTTTCAGAAATTTCAAATTCTCTTTTTAGTTTATTTATTTTTAATATTTTCAATTACAGCGAATGTCCAATACAAAGTTCATATATCCGTTTCCAAGAATTTCCAAGAGTACGAAAGGCTAATGCCATAAATAAGCAAAATTTCTCTAAAAGATGAATTAAAATTATAGGCTCTGGTATAGAGCACTAGGCACTGATGTCCTGATATGCCATTGGTTTTATTCCAAAAGGAAGATGTCGCTCCATTTGTCAATAATAACTTAAGGAGCATAATCGTTAAAAATTAACCAGTTATTAGGATAAAAACTGTTACCGAACATAACGTCGGTGATGAACATATAACAACTGACCGGAAAATTCTCAAACATAATGAAAAGTTCAGATATTGTATAATTCGTACTGTAGGACGTCCACTGTAATTTTTTTTAAGTTTATTTATTATAAATAATTTATTTTAATTTTCGTTCACTTTTTTTTTTGTTTTCAATAATTTAAAAATATTTTTTTTTATTTATATTTTTTGATAAGCTTTTGCTAAAATGTTTGTTGAAATTTATTCAAGAGTCAGATTTTTTTTTCGTTTTAAACCAATGCATCACATTCATGTCTTCTTACTATTATCAATGAATAACGTTTCGAAGATAGAATCATTCAAATCACTATTAACACTTGTTTGAATTATCAAAACCATAGTTTATCAGAAATTTTCTAAAGAAATTTATTGTTTTGTTTTAGTTTATTTGTTTTTAACATTTTCTTTTATATAAAATCATTTTTTTTTTCTTTTCAATAGTTTAAAAAACTTTTTTTTTTAGAAATTTTATTAATTTCATGAAAGGAATTTTTTTGGGATGGCCCTGAATAACATTTCGAAAATAAAATCGTTCGAATTATTATTTTAAAACCAGGGATTGCACATTTACTCTTTTGATTTATAAAGTCTTTTCTTTTTTCGTTTATTTAAAATGTTCATTTCCCAACGTCAACATTATCATCTTTGTTTTTAAACCACTTGTCTGCGCCTTAATAAAAAAATTCGATTTCGAATTTCTAAGAAACTTTTTTTTAAAGTCTAGTAATCTGTCTGGTTGCTTGTTTTGAAAGGCTTGTTTCTTTTAATTACTTTGTTATTATTTTAATATTTTTTTTATATATAAATTTTTTTAGTTCTGTGTATGATTTATTTATTAGTATTATTCTTTAATTTATGTTTTTATTAATGTTATTTTTTTTAATAATTTTGTAAAATAACTAATTAATTATCATTAATAATTTTAATTTTTTAGGTATTGTGTTATAGTTATTTTTTGTTTTTGTTTTACATTTAAAAACTTAAACAAAAAAAAATAAAATTGAGTTTTTTTCTTCTTTACTTTTTTGTATTTGGTTTTTTTGTTTGTTTTTGTTTTAGCAGCACAACATTTATAAGGAGTAGTTGTAGTATTAAGTAATTAAGTTTAAATTGTTTTTGTTTTAGAATTTTTGTTTTGTTTTGTTTTTAGGATATTCAAAAACGACTTTCTTTGTTATACATTGGAGGAGGAGTACGGGGGGTATTTGTGTTCTTCTGTGTATTGGTCAAGCATAGTTAAGAGTTATCAAAGTAATAGGATTTGTTTTTGTTGTGTTCTTTTGTTAATATTACTAATATTATATTTATAAACTTCATTATCATCATCATTATCATTATCATTGTTGTTGTTGATTAATATTATTATTATTATTATCATTGCAATAGAATATAAAATCGAAATTTGTATTTACCCACCATTCTTCCTAAATTGTCTAACAGATTTAAGAGCAATATTAAAAATAATAATAATAAAAAATTCATTTGATTTCAACACTATTCGGAAATTGGTATATCGGCTATTGGAAAATCGGTATCATCTTTAGGTTCCAACGATCTATATTCATCAGAATCTTCACTAGCCGCACCCATTGAGGTTGGAACAGAGGGTGAACTCTTGTCGCACATTTCGAATTTTTGTTGCTGATTAGAAGACGGTATAAGTATAGCTTCAGATGGTGTATTATTGGCGGCGGATTGTGTTAAGAGAGATGTTGCTGTTGGTGTTAAAGATGTTGACGTTGTTGATACAATAATCTGAGGTGTTAGGCTATCATCATCACCATCTTGATTACCAAGGCCAGTGCCACTTGTTATCATATCGTCTGGTATAAAAGAATCAGTTATAGTGGTATACGTATCGTTATCTAGTATTGATGTGTTTGTGGTATTTTTATCGCCAGAGGCGGCCAACAATAAATCGAATTCCAATTTGCTGGCTGTAGCTGTTGGCTGCTCTGTTATCACAGTTGTTTGTTGTAAATGTTGTAAATTTTGTATGGGTTTAGAAGAGCTGATGGCTATTCCGTCACCATCTGCATCACCACCACTACCAGCTAAAAGATTTGCATCTTCCTCGTTGACACTAATATAGCGACAACGTTCGCTTAATAGCGAAACAGGTTCATCATCCTCTTCAGTAACACTGGTTATACTCATGGTGCGTTCTTTGAACATTTGCATTGCTGTTGCTGCTGCTGTTGTTGCTTGTTGATTGGCTGTTGTTGTTATTATCGTAATGGGGGACGTTGCCATTGGTATTGTAGTGGCAATGGTTGCCGGAGCATCAACACTATCTTTAGAGAGACTACCAGTGCCGTATGAAGTATATGTAACAGCAGGAGAAGTACCCGTTACAGCAGTACTAGTCTGTGCTGCACTAGAAGAAGCCTGAGAAGCTTCACTATGAGACTCACATTGTGATATCGAACGACTGATACAAGTGGAAAAGGCTACAAAAGAAAAAAACAACAATAAATGTAAATAAAATTAAGTACTTTAAACATACGAGATGAAGTCAAATGATATCAATGAGTTTGCAAATACATATGTAGCTTTAGGAAGCTGGGAAAATAGGGAAACATATCGAACAAAATGGGGTATATTTGCCTAATTCCATGCGAAAGTAATGAATTTCCTCATTTTTTTGGGTTTTTTTTCAGAAAAACTTACATTCGAAACGATCCCGCCTAATTGAATGACGGGAAACCAGTGGTAGCAGTTTGATGCGGTAAAATTTGGAGCCTCTGTTTACACGGTAACGATTTTCGTCCTAGAAAAAAAAGACATGAAACAGTTGCAAACGTTTTGAAAATGTATTTATTTACCTTTCGAGCTTGACAATATTCCTTTTCTGTAACCCTTCCAATGGCATAAAAAGGCATTGGTACAGGAGATTCTTCACCGGCTGCGGGTATACGTAGATTCAGACCAGGCAAACTGTCACCATGAACAAAGTATAGACTGTTTGAGTCTTGTACGACCATGAATTGACCGTAGCGTATGCTCCAGACTACAAAGACTATGTCACCTTTGGAACAGGACTCTAAAACAATTACCCTGTGACTAGAGCCGCTGGATTTAGAGCGTGGCATCGGCAACTGTTCATAAGTTGAGCTGAAATGTTATAGAAATACATAAGTATCTTTGAGTTGAAAGGCAAAAACCTAATTTTTGTGTTTGTGTTTATAATTACCCCCTAAGAGCAGCAAATGAAGTTTCCATTTCTAAACGTTTCGATTTTTCTTGGTTGAGTTCTTCTTCCAAACGGCTTTTATCGCGATTTAAATAGTCAATTTTCTCTTTGAGCCAACTATTGCCTTCTTCGTTGGTGAGTGCATCGAGACGTGTCTTCAATTGATAGTTTTCTTTAGTTAAGATGAGATCTTTTTCGCGCAATTGCTCCAATTGCCGTTCTTTTTCCTCTAACATTTCCTTAAGGATACTAACGTTAGCCATCACAGATTCGGAATTTAGTGGGAATATTTTCGATTGCCATATCGAACGTTCTAGTTCGATGGCCGCCTTTATTGCCTTTTCCTTTTCGGCCTCCAAATCACTGCGTATTTGAGATAGAATGCTTTCGTGCAAGTGTCTTTCGATGACGTTGTCACCTAATGGATTTGTTTCCAAACTGAGATCCGAAGGTGAACGCTCCATGGAAGTCATTAGTTTGAAACGCTGTCTTAAGGACTCTATTTCTGTTTTATGCTCGTGTATCAGCTTTTCACGGGCCTCTAATACCGCCTGTTCCTTTTCGTTTTCATGTAATTTCATTCTCTCCTTTAACTCTTCTAATTCGGCTTCCAAAACTGCGCATTTGGTTTTCATAGAGAAGGTCTCCTCATTTGACTGTTGCCTTGCCTGTTGCAAATCCTCATCGCGTTCTTGCAGTTGTTGTGTAAGTTTTAATATTTCCTGATCTTTTTCGGCTTGTTGTAGACTTATTTCATGCTCCCTAGCCTCACATTGCATACGCAACAGATTCCATCTGTCATTTAATGTTTGCAAATCGGATTGCAAGTCTTCCCTTTGCGTTATCGAATCCTGGCGAAATGTTTTCAAATTGCTGCGATGTAATTGTATACAATCTAAGGCCAGTTTAGACATGGCGCCCAGCATAAAACGCATATTTGTTACCTCCTGCTTAAGGGTTTCAGCATTTTCATCTGTTAAGGTTTCGGCACTTTGAGTTATTAACTGCTCAGTGAGGGTGCTTTTAGTAATTAATGCCATCTGTTGTAAATTTTCACTTGTCGATGTAGCTACCGATTGTTGACTGTTGGGGGGAACTTGTTCAAATTCGGTTTCGGTATCTGTTTCTGATTCTTCTCCTCCGGCTGCTCCTACACCACTTGCTGACCCAGATCCGGACGCATCTTTACGCAATTCACTTAGCCTAGGATTTAGAGGCATTTTTGCACTTCCCGATTGTTCATCTTCAGCCGATATTTGTTTTAATTCTTCGGCAGCACGATTCTGTTTCTGCCGAAGCAGTTCCTCGAAACGCTCTCGCTGATGAGTACCCGAACGGGAGACGAAAAAATATATCACAGGTTCCATATCGGGCAACTGTATTTGTGAGGCCATTTCGGGCAAGTGAGTGGTTAAAACATCTATATCCGATCTGGTAATATTCGGCAGACGGACATCAAATATTAAGGGATTCTCATTGGCAAAAGCCGGCGGCATATCGGACATGCCGGGGAATAATATATTTAGGAAATGGCCCTCAAAATTATTATTAAACTCTTGGCGTCTGCGCATTTCTTCACTGTGTATCGAATCGAAATCTTCCGCTAATTTTGAAGCCCATAAGCGAAACTCTGTGGAGAATATCTTGCGGCGCATTACTTCAGTTACCGCGGCCACATACATGCTGGGCGCCTGATGGATCTGGTCTATGATGTGTATGTGACGTTCGGCACGTCTCAGACAACGATGGTAGAATAACAAACGATTGTCAAATTCACTCATTGCATTCTCTATATACACGATACGTTTGAGGCGGGCATTAAGATTAATACCCAACTCTTCCTTTGCTTTGGATATAATATGCCTGATGTCACGTATCTTTTTGTGGTTCTGCAACATCACCAGCATCTGCGACTGATGCGATTTACAGAGATCCGGTAGTATGGAGTTATCGCGCAAATTAATTGCCCTCGCCTGATTCTGCTGAAAAGCGGTCGATAGCTCCCGTTGATCTTTGACAAAATCTTTAATTTTATACTTGAACTCTTCAAGTCTGCATAGCCGTTCGCCCAAGCCGCGTATCTCTTTAACTGTACCCTGTTCGGCAAATTTTATAATATTTTGTACTTCTTTTTTAAGTGTTTCATAGACACTCTCATTGAAGGCGCTAAGGCCTTGGATGCATTCTTCCGACATTGTCCTTAAGACGTTGTGGTTTTCCTTAGACGTTATCCATTGGAGTAGATTTAAACGACGTGCTGTATTTGAAGTTGTCGAGGTTTGAGAGATGCGTTCCTCGTTCGATTCATTCGCCATTTTGAGTTTTTTATTGGGCGACGTAGAAGTTGACGATGAGGTCTTATCATCACTATTTTCGTTACTAGCGGAGCATGTAGCAAGAGCACCACTGTCCGCTGCAGTATCACCGCCAGCTGTTTCTGTTACTGTTTCAGCGTCAGCGATTGTATTAGCACCAACCATTAATACCGATTGTTGTTGTGGATTTGTTGATCTGGAAAAGACATCGTCGTTTTCCAAAAATTCATCGAAGCCATGAAAATCGGCCTCGGCTAAAGGCATAAGACCCGGCAATATGGGTATGCGCGAAAGTTTCGTCAAGTCATCGGAGAAATTTGTCAACAATTCTAGATAGGCGGGGCGTCGCTCTAAGTGTTTATCGAATGACTCGCAAAAATTACGAAATCGTATACGAAACTCTTCCGTCAAGTCCTCCAAATTCGCTACAACGGCTGACCACCCCTGTTGCTGCAAATGTTGCTCGTGTACCAGACGTTCACAGAGCCGGTCTTCTTCGCGGGCCAAGTCATACATGCGTGACGCCAGTTGAGCTCTTCTGCTTACGGTTTCGTAGACAGCCGGCAGCTCCATACAGCGGTCAACTTGTTCTGCCAAGTCCAGATCGGCTTCCAAGGGCGGCAGTTGGGATGGCAATTTAACATCTCCCGTTAAGAACATATAAATGGGATTTGTATCCGTGCCAGCGGAATAGCATGAGACCTGTGTGGTATGTGCCAACATCTCACCACCGCTGACCAAGAGCACTATATTAGTCGCTGGTATACCATGCAGGCGTTCTATAGTGTCTTTGAGATTTTCGACAGAGGACAGTGCAACTGTCATGTCAAAGTTCAGCATGCGACCCACATCGACGTGGAAAACGTACAACATTTTGGCTGATTATTATGAGGTGCGAGCTTCTGCTTCTTCTTCTATTATTGAACTACTAATTAAAGTTGTGCTTAAATTAAGACTCAATATTTCTTAAGGCTTTTTTTGTTGTATTTCTCGTTTTTCTTTTTTTGTAGCTAAGAATCTACGACAGTTGTAAGCGTTTCACCTTAAAGAGTTTTTTGTTTTTTTTTTTTTTTTTTTTTTTTAATTTAAAAATTGAATTGGCAGTGTTGCTTACGCTAACGCTTAGGCTCTAATCTTACGATTATTGCTACTGCTGCTGTTGTTTTGTGTGGCCCGAGGGGAAACGTTCCTCCCTCTTTTCTTCATTCAAAGCATTTAATTTTCAACATCAATTCTCTAATGGAGGCAATTATTTGCATACGTGTCTACGTGTGACTATCGTTTTATTTTGTTTCACTCTACTCATTTATAAATTATAAAAAATTCCAATTTCTGTAATGAAAAAGAAAAGAAGAAGTTAAGAAAGTATTCAGTTATAAACGATTAATAACTTTAAGGCTGTAATATTGTAAGAACTGTATACATACGTGTTATGGCAACCTTTTTAAGTTGGATGAAGTGTTATAAAATTAACATTTTTATTGTAGAATTTCGTACAACTAGAAGGTATATATTTGAAATCAGAGAATTATAGGGAGACGGAACTCAGATGCTGTCAGTATACATATGGCAGTGTCTTTTACAAATGCTGTGCCATATCTGCTATTCTAGTCACGAGATGATCCAATAACTCTACAGAATACTCTAATCCAACAGATTACAACATATTACGGGGACAGGGTGGCTTGACCTAAAGGATATGAAATCATTGCCAAAGCAGACGTTATCTCTGTTGTAAAGGCTGAATCTAATGCCACCTAAAGTGACGGTACAAGACGAGACTGCTATACAGGCAATTGCCATGTATAGGAGAGAGAAATCTCTATCGGTCATCTTACGATTTTGAATGGAATCGAGGAAAACTTTTTCATATCTCAGGCAACGAATTCCATAAATACTACGCTCAGACCCAAGACAGATGATTCCCAAAAGTGATATACGGATGAGTCAAAAATGCTCCACGGCGTAGAAACAGGATTAGTTAACAGCTAACTGGACAGAGAATTGTAACCGTATGATAACCGATTTTTTTTTTTTGCCTGCAATTGGACATTATGAACTGGATGGTGTTTGTTCTCAACAAGAGAGATGCTTTCAGAAGTAGTAATTTTATTTCTTGGCTATGCTAATCGGCCACCGAGATCCTGTATTTTGACGCTTTTTCTGTGAGGCTATGTCAAAGACCGGGTAAACGCGAAAAAACCTCTAAAGTTAGAGCATCTGACATCCAACATTCGTCCAGTTAACGCCGAAATACAGGTAGAAATGTAAGGCAAAGTGATTGAGCACGACCTCAAATAGGATCAACAGCTGTAACCAATTCAGGGGAGCGTTTTTAAGTGATTTAAATGATAACGAAATAACCATATGTGAGTGTTTTATTTAAATTTACTTTTAAAATCGCAAAATGGATAATTTTTTTATGAGTAAATTTTTTCCTACGCACTCCTTAATAGCATATGTCAATTCTCTGAACTGTGGAGTTGACAAGGGTGTCGATTTTGCCAGATATAGCCAGCCATTAACATCAGCTGCCTTTTTTAAACATTTTAACATCCATACATACAAACACACATAGTCTCACCCCCTAAAACAAAAGAAATCTGGTTGCCATATTGCTTTTTAGTGTGTGGAAGTAGTAAGTTGCCAACTACTTTGTGTACAATTACGGTAATTTAAGTAAAGAGAATATATGTATACATATTTAAAAAGAGTACCTCTATGGGCATGAATTGAATTATTTTAAATGATTTTTCTTTTTATTTTTGCACTTTTGCGTTGTAATACAATAAATATTAAATCGTTTTTAAAATGATTACGAAGTTTTTCTTTTTTTTTACTCATGGCATTAATTATTGCAACGTCTAGTCTGGAAAATATTTAGAGTTTGCCTAGACAAAAAAAAAAGATCTAACAAAAGGTTCAACAATAATAAACTAAAACTGAAAAATATACTGATAACAAGACCTCATACACACAATTTAGAAAGAAAGAAAAAATACTATAAATTGGACGATAGCGTCATTGTTTTTAATATTTCACAAGAGAAATAATAATTATAAATACAAACCAAAACAAACTGTTACTTATTATTTAACAGAAAAAAACAAAAACAAAACAACAAAAATGAACAACAACACGAGTTTAATAATATTTTTATAAAGAGTGTGGTTGTTTTTTTTTCACTATTTCTTACTTCTTTCAAGAACGTGTTTTTGTGCGTTGGTCTTGAATTATTGAAACAATCAAATCAAAACAAAGAAATAGAGAAACTAATATTAATCACAACACACACAAACACTCGCATACTTAAAAACAACACTCACCACACAATAATATACTTAAACACGCTCTATTAAAGTAAAGCATACACGCACACTTTAACGGAAACACGACGCATAATATACTCTCTCTCTCTGAAGAAGACAAAACGAAACAGTGATGCCAACTTTTAGGACACCAAACGCGTGAACAAAAATGAAAAACGGGCTAAAACGGGCTAAATTGAAAAAATGACGTTTTTAGTACAATACAATTTCATTTTTTTTAAAAAGGGCAAAAAGGGGGCTAAAATTAAAATATGTAGTACCACAATAGGGTACCACTGCAGGTGTAAAACAAATTTGTGCTTGTACCATGGTAATGCTGTTTAAAGGTTCGGATACTTTTTTATGCTTTTTCGTTTCTGAATGTCTGACGAGGTCATAGTGTTTAGCGGCGATTTGCGTGTTGCAGTAAATACATGCTGCTTTAGATTCGTATTTACAAGGCTTTATCCATTTCTTAAAAAGGGGATCTGTCTCCCAAACTTTACGATATCTTTGCGTGTAGCGCTCCATCTAAACATAACATTTAGATTAAAGACACATCCAAGAATAGTAAATTATGACTTAATTAAAGTTATACACTCATATACTGATTAATGTGTTTTATATCGCCTAATTACTAGGTAAATACAATTTTAAACTTTCAGCAAAGCTTGCGTTTCTCGGTACTTTTATTAATTCTATGTAAATGACAAAGAAGAAAACAAGAAATAGAAGAAAAAAGTGCTGTCACATTGGCTTACAATTCGACATTACCAGAGAAACATACGATAATATGGCCATACAGAGTTAAAGGAAAAACGGGCAAAAAGGGCTAAACAAAGCGCTGAAATTGCGCGTTTTTTAGTTTAGGGCTAAAAAAATTTTTTCGCGTTAAAGGTACTTCAAAAAGGGCTAAATCTAGCCCGAAAAGGGCTAAGTTGGCATCACTGAAACGAAAACCAAAACAAAAAATAACAAAACCCCTCAGTACTTTGTTTTTTTTCTCCCTCTCTCTCACTGATAGCCAATGCGATGGGCTATTACATACACTGGCTATAAATTTTAACACAAACAATTAATAATAAAAGCAAAAAAAAATTACCCAGCTAGCATTTGGAAGATCGTTTTTAAAATAATCACCTTTTCAATTTTTAGAGTACTTTTTGGTGATCAAAAACTTATTAGTCAGTTACACGATTAAAAAAGTACTCAAAAATGATTCGCGCCAATGAGTAAAATGAGTTCGATTTAAAATACAATAAAAAATTGTATAGCGATCGGAAATTAATCGTTTAGACGTTTAAAATGTGACTATTATTTCCGTTATTTATTATTATATTCTACTTATACTGAAGATTGAAAAATGCTTAATCAAAAACAGGTCAGGCAGGTATTTGAAAAGTGATTGTAATTACGTATTTTATGATCATATTTTAATCAGATAGATGATTAAACACTGCTTTTTTACACTCTCTATGTATAAATTGTTATTTATGTAAAAGATGGCTATGAAATAAAGTACAATTTGTTTTTAAATATAAATAAAATATTCTTTCTTTGGTAGTCGCCGACTTCCTTTCAGCAGATTTCTGGCAAGAACTCCGAGAGTAAATAAAATTGTCATGAATAGTTTCTCAAAAATCTGTCGTTCGGAGTCGACGTTAAACTGTAGGGCCCGCCACTCACGTATGAAATTAACGAACACAATATGAGTGGTGTAAGAAGCTAGGCTGTAATCCTGACTAAAGGGTTGTAATGGCCAATTATGTATGTATGCATGTATGCTTCCTTTGTTACTCAATGTTCATACGAACGTGATTTTTGAAATCGAGGCAGTATAAACCTTGGACTCAGAAAACCGGTTATAAAACACATTTTGAAATACGACTAATAAATGGCTCGAATTATAATCATAAATTACCCAAAAAGGAGTCCAAATTAATACAAACATGACATAAAAGGACTCCTAAACATACTGATAAATTACTCATAAAAGACTCGTATACGATTAAACGATGACTGAAAGACGGCTCGGAAAAGAATCATAAACGAAGGTAAATAAGACTAATAAATGATCAGAAAGCGATTCGAAAATGATTATAAGACTACTAGAAAAAGAGTCGAAAATTACTCTACACTAATATAGAAAATGACTCATAAATGACTTTTTTAGAAGAGTTGCCCGTAGTCACTTTTTTCTCCCGACAAAAAAGAGTCTTTTATGATTAGAAAATGAGCGCATATTCTAGCTTTTCGCGCAGAAGAACCAAAAGACTCGAATTTGATTAAAAATTTCCAAAAATGCTGGCTGGGTATAATAAAATAAATTGTGTATGTATGTATGTATACACATACGCACACAACTGACTTACATATTTTTCTTTTTTTATTTACTTTTCCAAATCACTTTAAATTTTAATTTTTTTTTTCTTTGCTCTCAAGTAATTTCACGTTCGCTTTGCAAAACGTTACAATTGTAATCCAACATCGCTTTGTTTAAAAACGCGTAGTTTAGTTGTTTATTTATTAATTCGTTGTACACGTGTAGATAATGTTGGAAACGTTACCAACTTCAATTCGTTGTTTAACTTGTGATTGCTCTTTAGAGACTGAAGGAAAACTATTTCTATTGATGGAACATTAGCTATTAGCACGAAATAGAAGAAGCATTTCATAAGATGAATATACAGCTAATGATCATTAACAATAATACATAATTGCCACCATGGTTGGTTCACAACAAATCGCACATAAAAAACCCAACAATAAAACAAAGCAAAAAACACTCAATATGTGATCAAATAGAATGTTTTTGTAAACAGTCTGAGCTAAAATACTTAATTTAGTTTAGAGAGAAGAAAAAGTACTTTTACCACCACAAAAAATTTCAAACATATTCTAATCAGTCCCTATCTCTTCAGTCAACTGAGAATATGAGGCGGCTCTAATGGCTTATTAGCGCCAGAATATAATGAAATGGATAGTAGATTGTGTGTTGGTTTATTAGATGCGAGCCCATGGTTTAAATGCCAGCGACTTCCTGTAAAAACTGTAAGGGTAAAATAAAATTGCCTTGAAAAGTTTCTCAAAAATCGGTCGTTTGGAGTCGAATTTAAACTGTATGTCTCGCAACTCTTGGGCAAAATTAACCCACACATGTCTTACGACACAAACACAACACATACATAACTTCCCTTGAGAACGAGTTACTACACGGGCTACTCCGAAAGTGTGGACAGAACTGAAACTAAACCATGCTTCCTGTCTATCTGACCATAATACGATTTTCAAGGCGGGTGTATGACAATTAGGAAATGCGTGAACTGGGCCTATGTAAATTTGGTTGGAATGTTTATCAATATTGTTAGCGACAGCCAGATTAAATGCAAGGGCAAAAGGTCTACGACTGTTTTAAACTGTAAGGAAGCAATTAACAATTTTCCTGGTATATGTTTTATTTGAATCCTGGTCGCCAATATCACTTCATCAAACTAGGGGATTTAGTTGCACAAAGATCAAAGTTACAACAGTGGGCGATCATCGTATGTGATGTAATGGAACAGCGATGGCTTAAGTCTTTGCCAACGTTTCTTACAGTGCAATTATTATTTTCTCACCTACACAATTGCAGTTTTATTTTTCTTTGGCAACCCCTAAGCTTGTGCACAAATGTAAATAATTTTATTACGGGCCATATTTCCCTTTTTCTAGCATTTCCTTTTGAAGTTGCAGTCGTTATCTGCTTTTTTCTCTACCCTTGCATACATTCATACATACACCCTCTCTCTCTACCCTTAGTACTTTCGAAAATTGAGTAAACAAATAAGTTGTTACACATGTGGGGATTTACAATAAAAAATTATAATTGTGATAGAGATTTTCGTTTATTTTTAAAGGAAATATAACCTTGAAAATGCTGTATACTAAACTGGTTTTTTTTAAATATTAATCACCATCTCTCTCCTTCTTTGTGTGTTTACTCTACCTGATCTCTCTGAAACTCTAGAATTTAATTTCACTCAATCGCAACTTAATAATTATGATAATGTGTAGTTTACTACCTGCTATTTGAAATTCTCAAAATTTTTCTTTTCCCCTGCAGCCAAACTTAATAATGACGATCTTTAATCACATTCCGTACACGCACACACTACTACTATTACAATTTGTTACTTCATACTACAGTTTTTGTTGATTCTCTCAGCAGCAACTCAACATTTGCGTGTACGGGTGTATTTACACTGAAAGAAATTTATTGAAAATTTAAATAATATTTGAAATATTTAGAAAATTTCAAAACCATTTCAATTTCAATAGTAGAAATTTATTTAACACAAAAATATGAAACTAAATAGAAATTTTATTTCTTATGCTGTTAAACACGTATGAGATATTAAATGTTGTGAGTTAATCTACCAAAAATAGCATTTATGCATGTATCGTATATAGAAATGATTATTTTAAGGACAAGCGCCGATGCTGCTTCTGCGCATTTAGACGAGTTTCTATTTCAGATGTTTTAAAAACGTAATACATACAATATAACTATTAAAAAGAAGAGAAAACATTTGCAGTGGCATCATTGATAATATCAATTTGACTTTGACGCTGATCGTATTTTTAAAACTACACACGCAAACAGTGTAAATTGGCACCAGTGTGAATGGCAAGAATATTTTTTGTTTTCAAATATTTTAAAAATAAATGTTAACAATACTCTTATATTCTCTCAGTGTTCTTTTAACCACAATAACCATAGTACATACATATATGTATATATAAAGTAAGTGGTAAAACCAAAAGGAAATGAAATAATTTTCTAATCTTTGTTTTTCTCCCTTTCACTAACTAATACAACATTAGAACTTAGGTATTAAGTTCTGTCAGCTGCTGTCAAATAGCGTGGTCACTAGGTAAATAAAAACGTATACATATATGTACACTATGGCAGTTACATTAAATGTATGGAAAAATGTATGTGAAGATAATCGTTTGAAAAAATATGTAATGAAATACTAAAACAAAACGCTTAGTGTAGTAACAGAGTATAAACACTGTCAAAAAATGTAAAACATAATTAAAGCGTTAGACGAAGCATCAAATACTTTCATTAGATTCGAGCCGAAGTAACAAAAATTGAAAAACAGAAGCATGGTTTTGTTTATAAAAGGTTATCCATTTAATGGTTTCAATACAATCATAACTATCAGATTTTACGGCCAGGACCAAGCATTTTAATCAAACTCGTTCTTTGCCGTGAGCAAAAATAAAAATTAACCTAAGTAAACAGCAGTTAGGTTAGGTCGGAGTGGTAGCTCTGATATCACAAAGCTCATTTGAGCACGCATAGCGGCCCGTTGTGATGCCACGGGTGAACGTAGGCCCTGTACTAACCAAGTTCCACCAAAATCAGAGAAAAGGTGGAAGTCGGTCAGCGCAAGGTCTGCACAAGTAAACAGCAGTACACGCGTGTATTCTATTTTTGATACGTCCAATGTGTTTGTTGCATTATGAGTATTTTATTTAAAAATGGAAAACGCAATAAAATTCATCAAAATTTAAAATAAAACCCGTATGAAAAAATAAAATCGCTGCAGTCGCATCAAGTTCTAACGGTTACTTCACTGGCATATCTTTCAGTGTATTTAAATGTTGCTTATTCTATTGCTTTAATATGTTTTGAGAACGAGAGAGAGAGAGAGAGAGAGAGATATGATCCTTGGATTTGTTATTTACGAATTTCATCAGCATGTGTGGAAAAGTCTCTTATCTGATTTAGTACTCTTTGTTATTGTTTTAAAAAATATAAAAAAGTAAAAAATCAATGTGTTCCTTCCTACCTACCAATTCCTATTGCAGGTAACGATGAAAGTGCAATAATACAATATTTTTTGTAGAAAATTCGTCGATAGATTATTTTAAAATATATTTCAAGAATATCTCCTCTATACCTCTGACTAATTTTTTTTAATCGTGCGATTCGTATTCAATTGCATGACTAATAGGCTTCTACAAGCGGATTTTTAATGCAAAAACAATAAAATACTAGACGGACGACGTGTTAATCTACTAAAATAGAAAAATTAATAGACAGTCACAGCGACAGAGGGAGGAAGATAAAGAGATTGTTCATTAAGAAAAAGAGCGAAATTTATCCGGGGTTATGATCTCTAGTTTAGTTTTTAGTTTTTATTTGTTTCGTCTCGTCATTAAAAAAAACTCGAGTGTTTATAAATGATATGTGGCAGGTTATTGAAGTAATTCATTTAATATTTCAATAGAGAAATCAATTTAATACGCCATAGATAGCTAGTGGAACATGAAGTCGCCATGAAGCCTGTGGCTACTGCTCAGACGACTGTGTCTGACTCTCTTAGTTGACTTTAAACAGTAGGTCCCACTACTCATGGATAAAATTTAACACACACAACTTGGGTGGTGTGAGAAGCTAGGTCATAATCCTATTGGGTTGTAATGACCCAACAATATTAACAAACTTCATCTAATTGTGTTCCACATTCTGTTGTTTGTATATGGCTAGAATCTTAGAAAACCTATTTCAGCAATACTAGCTAAAGTCGTGTATAAGTAGGTGCGCAGCAACATACGAGTCTCCCAAATTATTTGGAATATCTGATTTGATCTGATCAAGTACAATATATTCGTGATGCCTGCAAAAAGTCCAATTTTGAAAAAATATAACCGCACCAAGTGCCGTGCAACAATTTTGCGTTTCAAGGTTAGGTTAGGTTAGAGGACGTGTACTTGTCAACTGTGACAATACAGTACATGAGTAGCGGGACATACAGTTTAAAGTCGACTCCGAACGACAGATTTTCGAGAAGCTTTTCATGGCAATTTTTACTCTCAGAGTTTTTGCCAGAAATCTGCTGATAGGAAGTCGTCGAAGAAATATTATCATATTTTCTTTTTGATGTCTGACCTGGGATTTGAACTCTGGCCTTTCGTCTAATAAGCCGACACACTACCTACTAGACCATGGCGACTTCCTTTTCGTTTCAAAGTGTAAGTAAAAATTTACTTCTTTATCAATGGTGACACTAAAATGTTTCATCAAGTTTTTAATGGTTATACGCATCGCGTTATAAAAGCCTCTTATTGTATCATCATCCATCTTATTGTATAAGGAGCAATAAATTAGTATACTTTCGCATTGAAACTTGCATACGCGCCTTTGAAATAATCGTTTCCATATACAAGCACGCATTCTATTTTTGATAGAATTTGCAGCGTCCTGTTGTGTTAACCTTAACATTTATTCTGTTAAAATTTTGGTTTGTGCCTTTGCTAGTTAAATATGAAATTATTTTCACACACATCCATATATAGTATGTATATCATATGTGCCTTTCCTCTTTAAAACTGAATTAATTCGTATTATAAGTAATCATTGTCTAATTTAATTAATTTTTAAATAAACACAGTAAATTTCATTTAAAAAAACCATTACTATTATTAATTTTTTGTTTTTATCTCTCTTTTGAATGATATAATTAATAAATTATTGGTAAAATTCCTCACATAATAAAAATATCCTCAGTTAACACAATTTGTATACTAAAGCTGTGTGTTATGAAACTATCACTTGTGTAACGGCCATTTGTTTGTGATTATATTGTGTACACACACACACGCAAATGATGATGCGGCCATCTTATGTATGTTTGATGATCATTAAACAGTGTTAACATTTTAGCAATTTATAACGCCTTTTTTTTATAACAAATTGTGTAAAATTATTTGTTGTAAAGAAAATCGTTAATATCAGCTAATAAATCAACAATACCTAGAATAAAATAAGCAACAAATTATGGTTTATATTGAAAATATATGTAAAACATAAAATTGTATGTTATGGATGAGGCCTAAAGAAAATCGGTTTATTGCACTCGCACTCATACAAAATATATTTTGTTTTTATTGTTGTTGTTATTATTTGTTGATTTCTTTGTTAGTATTTTCAATTTACTTGTCTTAATGCGATGCGATATAATGGCCGTTGTTGTTGTTGTTTCTGTGTTTTAATAATAATAATGCCTGTGTGCTAAATTGAAATGAATACACTTTTAAGTGGGTTACAAGCCATCAAGGGTTCACAACAAACAGAGATAAACCGATCAACCAAAAAAAAAATTATAATAAAAATTATATATAATACATACATAAATGTACATATGCAAATACAGTGGGCAACAAAAGTATGTAAGCATTGCATATAGTATACCACTCGCTTTAGAAATATGTTGCCTATGGTGATTCAAAATCGATTCGTAGATGGATATTATGTTTCTAAGGTGTCTTTGCGTTAATTCAGTAATAAACTGACATGGAGTCTCATCCTTGCATACCATAATTCATGTGAAAAGCTCACAGAAAATTCCAAACCCATACATGTCAGAAAAATTGGGACCTCTAAGTTCATTGTTTGAAAATGTGATAGCAAGAACGATAACTATGGACACAATGTTATGACAGTGGGAGGCAAGCCTGGCACAAGATTAATCAAGTAGTATAGCGACTTGACATATCGAGCGGTTGACAGCTACCGCTTTAAAAGAGGGACAATTCTTCATATACAGATGGATGATGGATTCAGAACCCATAGGGAAACTTGTGGGTATTTTACAAAATAAAACCTATGCATTTGCTTAATTCAAATTGAGTAGGAAGTACAGAGGATGCTATACTACTCGACTCGTATAAGGTATACTCGACGATAGTACAGAACTGTCTGGGAAAGCTGAATCAGCTAGACTGTAATATTGGAGCAAGTAAGAATTCATGACAATGAGCCGGCAGAAAATTTCTGTCGAGTGGGAAGAGATGTTTAGAAGGGCATACTGGTCTAAAGAGAAGATAGCGAGTAGCAAAACTTAACCTCAGGTTTAGATTCCGTAATGAGAAGAACGAAGATCCCCAGATCATATTCTTGGAACCTGTACGACGTTAATGCAGCTCAGGAGGAAACACCATCAAACAATCGTGAAGTTTGTCAGGACAACAGGATGGGGAAAAGCATTATAGGAACACCTTACATAGATTGAAGCATTACAACAGATCGGATAGTAGCGGTTTTTTAACATCACTACACAACAATAACAACGGGTGGTGCAAAGCGATCTTTTATTAAATTTTAAACTTGTTCTCTGTATTTACTTTTTTCGCATACTGTATTTACTCATCAACATCACTACCATACATACATACATACATACATATATGAATGAAGAAGAGAAATTATATGTACATAGATGTGCATCGTCGACGACTATCTTTCATCATCATCATCTACATCAGCATTATTTATTTATTTATTTGTTTGTTTAATGAATATATTACTAATATTAGTATTCGAAATACAAGGAAAAACGCTTGCATTTATGATTATATTTTAATTTTAATTTTGTTGTTGTTGTTTTTTTATTCAGTTTTTGTACCTGCTGCAGCCACCAGCAATAGCACCAATACCAACACCATCACCAGTGCCATTATAATGATAAGCGAGCGAGTATTACCACCAACGTGACAGATACAATATTAAATAGCCGGAGGGGTCTCTATCTAGTCTCTATCGCCGTGCATTGTATTGCATTTGGGGTATGGTATGGTTTGGTTTCGTTTCGTTTGGTTATTGCAAAATTTGTATGAATTATCAATTAAAGTGAAATGTTTACACACACAGGTGTACAGATAGATGGAGATGGATTTGTAATTTATTTATAAAATATTGTTTTTTTCTTTTGTTTATTTATTGTATTTTGTTATTATTTATTTTAGATATTCAAACAAGAATGAAACAACTAATGACGATGACATTGATGTACATTCTCTGTTGCGTCAAAAGGAAAAGGTCAGGTTGAACTTACTATATCTCTTTAGTCAGGATTACGAAATAGCTTCTCAACACCATCTACATTGTGTGTGTTAATGACGGTAACTATAGTTTAAAGTCGACTCCGAACGACAAGGTTTCTTTTTGAGAAACTTTTCATGGCAATTTTATTTACTTTCAGAGTTTTTGCCGGGAGCTGCTGGGAGGAAGTCACCCAAGAGTCGTATAGTTCTATCTGTCTGAGGCAGGGGTAGAACAACGGACCCTTGTCTAACAATCCTCAACACTACCTACTAGACTACGGCAATTTCTTATACGAAATCCGTTAACTTATAAAGGATCCGCCGTCTAACGTTTTTTTTTCAACTAGTGCTTATTTCGTGAATGGTAACACTTAGCTCATGTCTGATTTGACAGATAATTAGTTTTATCCTTCCGCTGAACGAATATGGTTGTGTATACGCTTGAACAACGCTGGGAAATATTGCGACATTACTTTGAAAATCGACTTACAGAAGATGCCGATTTTGGCAAAAAAAATCATCTTTTCAGATGTAGCGCATTTTGATCATGGCGGGTATGTAAACAAGCAAAATTGTCGCATTTGATGCACAGTAAACCCGCACTCATACATTGAAAAGCCGACGCACCCAAAACGAGTCACTGTTTGGTGCGTAATTTTGGTCCAGAGGCATAATTGGGCCATTTTTCTTCGAAAATGAGCAAGGAGTGACCGTTACAGCCAATGGCGATCGTTATCGGGCCATGTTGAACGAATTTTTGTTCACAAAAATTGAAGAGGAGGATATTGGCAACATTTGGTTTCAACAGGACGGCGCTACGTGCCACACAGCCGAAGCTACACTCGATGTTTTGCGCCCTGTTTTTGAAGATAGCATTATCAGCCGCAGAGCTGATGTCGTTTGGCCACCTAGGAGCTGCGATTTGACACCGTTTGACTATTATTTTTGGGGTGCCGTCAAAGATAAGTGCTACGCCGACAAGCCAGAGACAATTGACGCTTTAAAGGACAATATTCGTGAAGCCATTGGTGAAATACAGCTGTACACAATCGATAATGTGCTTAAAAATTAGACCGATCGTGTAGGCTACTGCATGGCCAGCCGAGGCAGCCATTTGAATGAAATTAAATTCCATAAATTCCATTGTACTTTCAAATAAAAAAAGAAATTTGAGAAAATATTCAGTACTTTTTTTTTAAGCATTTAAAAAAAAAAAGTTATTTGGCGGACCCTTTACTATCGTAGCTGAAGGCTATTGCCTTGGAGGTTCCAATGTATGGACAATTTGGTAAGGTGTTTCTCGCACCACTTATGTTGTGTGTGTTAATCTGCTGAGAGGAAGCCGTCGAAGAAATATTTTTTCATATTTTCGTTTTGATGTCTGACCTGGGGATTGAACCCTGGCCTTACGTCTAATAAGACAACACACTACCTCTGTATACGAGTATATCAGTCTCTATATTTAGGTTCCATATTTTTTTTCTTGTTAATCCTGACAACAAAATTTGTATGCTTCTATTTAAATAAAAATATCGGGTTTTTTAAGTTTAAAGTAAAATTCCCTTATTCAAAAATTGTTTCCTACTTTTGTGTTCTTGTTTTGCTGAAACTTAACAACACTGTATATATTTCTCACTTAATATAAAATCTGGCAACTCCCCCCATTAACGAATGCATTGTACGATAGAAAAAAAAAACAAAAACATGAAATGCAATGCAATTATATTGTAATTTGACAACAAAAAAAAATTAGAAAAATGAAAAATTCATTTGAAAAATTATCAAATGCATTACAATGAAATATAATTTACAGCATGACGTAGGCAAACAATTAATTTGAAAGGTTAAAATTCTTTATACACTTACACTCGTAAGAGAGCAAAAGAAACTTAATGGTTTTGTTTTTTGCTTAAGTGAAATACATAAAATAAAGTAAAATTAATAATTTGTTTCTATTGTTTATCAGTTACTTACCTTTTTATTTTAATGTTAAACAACGCAGTTATTATTATTGTTGTTGCAGCTATTATGGGGATTAATTAAACGATGTTTTTTTTATTATAATTTTTCTTTAAAGAAATAAAGAAAAAACAACTACAACACTTTACAAAAAAACAAAAAAATAACTGCAGTTTTCAATAAACAGCAGCACTGGCATACACATGCTGGCCATACACTTATAAACAAACCCTCATTCACTCACTATACACTATAAATACAATAATACCACAGTACGAGAGTTGAAGTGAGAGAGTGCGAGAGGGAGAGAATAAAACAATAATATAAATTACAAAAAAACTCCAAGTTAAGGAATAAATAAGAAAAAAGAAAAATAAATAGAAAATACAACAGATTGTATATAAAAACAATGATGAAGACAACGGCAACGGCTACTCTGGCGTTGGCGTACACGTTAGCAGCACTTAACTTAAAAAAAATAGCCACAAAGCGCGAGTTAAATATGAAGCTCGTTCGTCGTTTATAAAATCAAACAACGAAGAAACGAAACAAAAACAATTTCAGTTTAAGTAAAGGCTTGTTGTTGTTGTACAACACAGCAAAATATTTTGGTTATTATTCGTATTTTACTTTAATATTTTGATTTGTTGTATTTGGATTTGTATTTTCAACAGAACTCTTATTGCTGGTTTTTTTTCTTTCTCTTTCGTTCTTTTAAGGACTCCTAAAATTTTCTTGTTTCTTTGTTTAACAAAAAAAATTGTATTGGCAAATTCGTTGTATTATTTAAACACTTTAATTTGTTTTAATGGCGTGTTTTTTCTTTTCTTGAAATCTCTGTATATTATTTTCTTATTCTTTTATACAACTTTTGTATTTGTATTTTTCATTTTCTTTATATTTTTTCCACCAACCAAAAACGTACAAAAGAAAAATACTCTCTTTGTCTAATTGCGTTGTTTTGTTTTACATAAAAAATCACTCGTTTTCTTTAAAATTCACATTTAATCTTTACCGTTATTGCATTGCTTATTTGTTAAATTTTACATTTTCATTATTTTCATAAATATTAACTTTTCAATTTCCTTAATATTACAAATGAAAAAATCGAATATTTTTCTTCTTTATTCCTGCTGCTGCTTAAAGGTTGAATATTTCTTTTTTTTCTTCTAGTTTTTCTTTCTTTATCTTTGTTTTAATATGTCCAATACGACTATTGTAATGAAAAAACACACACAAACTGAGTATAGAAACTGTGTTTAGGCAACATTGTTATTTATGAACAGCTGTTTAGTTATTATTCGCCATTGTTTTCAGTGTGACACTTGTTTTCATTTGGTTTTCGTGCAAATTGAAATATCGGAGATGGGAGATGAAGTAGTCGGATACAGTAGGACTTGTTTATAATCAATTCCGTGGCTGTAAGAAAAATTGTTGGTTGTTATATCATATCTTTGATCGTGCAAAAAAAGGTTTGGAATTTGAAATCTTACTAAAAATTTTGACCATTTACATTATATTTTATGTTTGGGCTTTCCTGCATTTACGCGTGTAGTTCGCTTGAATGCTAGGTAGTGACACATTGTGTGGCACAAGGGAAGACTTAGTTATGTAATGACAAACAAGAATGCCACGTTTCTCTTTTAGGCAATGTCAAATGAGGATAGAGACCAACTAATTAATGTCACTTCGGGAGAAAAAAAATTAAGATTTTTCGTACCTTCTGGTTTAAGACTGAGCCAGTTAAACCTAGTGTTGAACGGATCTTCTTTACAATCCAGACAGCGTTGGCAAAGAAATGGAATTTTCCTCTCATTTCCATATTAATCGCGGACCTTGCAGGTAATATTAGGTGATGATAGAGACCATGTAATAAATGTAAGAGTAACCTAGCATCTAGTCCTATCTTGCGTTATGATTGTAAACCTCTTCCAAAGACTTCTGTAAAATCTGTAATGACGAAGAAGAATAGGAGGAGACTTACCAAACAGCTTTTCTGCCATTGCTTGACCACTCAAAATTTATTGCCTAGCCAAAGGTGACTTGTATAGAATTTACATTTTCATAAAGCTGTTGGGTTTTAAGGGTCCAGTATACCCTTATTGGGTTAATTTGTTTTCTTAAAGCTAAAATTTCTCTTTTTTCACACCATAAACGGGTGATTCAGATAGGCATTAAATTCATGATTGCTTAACAAACATTAAAACACAACACTGAGTTCGATAATTCTGTCGTCGTTTTGCCATTAAATTCGTAAATAAGCGACAGTGTTGCATATGGATGGACAATTGGAAGTACAACGGGAATGCAACACTAATAGTTTTACTACGAAAATTTTCTCTTCAGTCCTTTTTCGAACATCAATGAGAGCATACGTACAGAGTGCCATACGCAAGATAGACGTAAGAATAGAAAAAGAAGGCAAAAGAAAAAAAATAGAAACGAAAACGGCCTAAAAGCTCTGAAAATCTTTTTATTTTTTGATAAAATTCTTATAAAAAACGAACGAAAAGTGCAAAAATTTAATGAAATTAACAAATTTATACGCAACGCGTCATCGATTTAATGAAATAAAACGGAAATTTTATGGTTTTGCAAGTGAATTTAGCAGTTGAAAAAAAGTGATTTTCAATAATTTTTGTGAAATTTTTGTATCTGTGTGTGCGAGAGTAAATGAAAATCAGTGAGAAGAAGAGGAAAGAAAGAAAAAAATAGCAACAACAAATTTGAGAAGAATAAGAAGAAGCATATATAATACAGTATTGAACACATCGTGTTGTACGTATACGCAAAGCCAAAATAAAGAAAACGAAGAGGGAAAATAAGAAAAAAAAAACGAGTATTAATTTTTTTATTTCGTCTTCATACCATACTCTCTGTGTGCATTCTCTTCGGTATTTCTGTAGTTAGTATATATGTATGTGCATCTGAATATGTGTAAACGAGTTTTTATTATGATGGAAAAATAATTGAATTGTTGTATTGGTTAGATGTGAATAGGTGTGCTTTTATTCCTTTTTATTTGTGTTTTGTTTTCGTGTGTGTATTAAATTTAAACGCATTAAAAACAAATCGTTAAATGCCGTGAAAATATTGCCAATCAGCCAGCCGCCAGCCTATAAGTAAAATTCGTATTACATTTCTTCAGTTTTATTAATTATTATTAAAATATTTAAAATAAAAAAAAAAATAAAAATAATAAAATAGTAAACAAACTACAACAATAATTGTGTTTAAAGAAAAAATATTAAAAGAATATTTATATCATCGACCTTGTGCTTTTTTGTGTGTATTTCTTGGATTACCATAATTTTTCTTTTTTTAAAAGGTAAGTTTTTATTTATTTATTTATCTGCCTAATACATATATATAAATTATAATTTAAATTGCAACAAATTACTTAAAAATCTTGTCAACTGATCGTATTTTTTTCTTTTTTCTATCACTAGTTCAAGTTTTTGTTTTGTTCGGTGTTTTTCTTTCGTTGTTGTTGCTTCTCATACATTCTACATTTTGCTCTTTCGCATTTTGCGTATAGTTTTGATAAATGCGAAGGAACATTGTTTTGTTTGTGTGTTTACCGCGAGAGAGAGAAAATTTAAGAGTAAACGAAAACAACAAAATTGCCGCAAAATTTTTTCCATATCTTTCTCTCGCCTTCTCTTACTTAGTTTGTTGTTTCAAAACAAACGAGAAAGAGTACTAAGAGCGGCCAATTGTAAATACACTGAAAACCAGTTATACGAGGGTTAATTAAAGCATTTCATTACAAACATTAAAATATTCGCATTCAGGAAGAGTTTTTTCTGTTTTGAATTTAAAGAAAAATATTTTGTTTATGAAGAAGGAGAAATAAAATTTGAATTGCTTTTTTATCTGAATTTGCCGAATTTGAATTGATTTTTGGTTTACCAATAAAAAAGTCGGCATCTCTTGGTAAATTGTATTGAAAACCGATATTATTTATATTTTTTAATTGTAAATGAAGACATTGTTTAAATGATTAGATGATGTTTACTATCATTCATACGAAATCTATAATTTATGATTGTTTCTCATATTCCACGATCTCAGGAAGTCGGCCATTCAAAACCCTATTTAAATTGAAGCTAGAAATAGCTCATTCCCCATCAAGCTATGTTGTGCTCATTGGTAAGCGTTGTTCTGTGCTCTTTGTCAACTCTTCCATTGTGTTCAGTGAGACAGTGGTGGTGACACCATGGTACTAAAAAATTATTCGCCACACTTTCTCTAACAGAAGCATGATTTACGTCAAGGCGTATATCTGTAACACTTCCAATCTCTTCAATTTCACCAGTTACTTGCACAATAAATCGATTATGACAACCATAATGCTCGAAGGATGGTCGCTTTTTTAATCACCACTATTGTTGTCAGTTTTAACTACATGTTCTACGTCTTCTTTTCACTGTTAAACGATTTCTATTCGTAAATGGCATACTTTCGCAAATGAACTTTGCGGTTTAGAAACCCCTATGTGGTTAACCCTGAATTGCCATAGCATTAGGTGCAGTCATTTCCCAACCAGATATTACATATAAAAGATTATAATTATTATAACAAATGAATCGCGAGTAATTGTTTTATTTCTTTGTAAAAATTTCTGATGAATAGTATTAATTTGTTTAACACTTTTATCACGTAGTTTTTGATTTTACTTAGAAATTGTAATGAATTAATTAAACAAATCATTTTGCGTTAATTGAGGCTGCGGTGTGTGTGAATGGCGTGAATTTTAAATTCATTCATTACACCACACCACACCGCAATCCTTACTTTTTATTTTTCTTTACGACAGTGTGTTTGTTGTTGTTTTCATATAAGAAAAACAAATTCCCTACACAACAGCACAGCATCAATAAATCAAATTTACATTTGTGCGTTTGCATGTAAGTGTGTGTAAGACAAGACAATAAAAACAGCAAACCCGAAAGCATTTAAAAAAAGTAGTAGACGAACGAAAAAAAAAACAACAATTAAATCAACACCATTAAAAACAAAACAACAAAACTAATCATATTGATCAAAACATGATCATAGTTGTTATTGCTATTTGCTGTTTTTGTTGTAGTTTCTGTTTGTATAACACTTGGGCATTTCGTTGGCTTGATTTGTCTTGTCTTGTTGTCTGTAGTCTAGTCTCTGTTTGAAGTAAGCAAAACAAACACACACTCTCTCTCTCCCTCTCTCTAGCACACATACTCTAAAACAAATAAATTACTTTGTGTACACACATGTACACACACTCCACACCACTTCACTCCATTTGTATAATTGAGCTGACTGAGTGGCTGGCCGGCTAGTAAAGCTCTGGCAAGTCAACAAGCAATTAAAATTAAATCGGTTATTAAGTTAATTGCTGTTGCCACTGTCATTATTATTTTATTATTCTTATTAATTTTTGTTGTATTCTTTTTTGTTTTTGCTTGTTGTGTTTTACTTTTTACTTATTTATTTCGTTTAGTCGATATTTCTTTAATTTGTATTTTTTTTGTTGTGGTTGTTCTTGTTGTTATTGCAATCGTTTTTAGATGAGAGAAGTGCAGCAGCACAAAGTGTGTAACAATTTAATTAAAAAAACTGTTCTATTAAATTAATAGAGTTGCCAGGTTTGGTAGATTGTTAATCGAAAACAGGAACTAAATGAAAAAAGAAAATGTTTGAAATAATGAAATAATTTAAATTTCCATTTGTTTCTTTAAATTTTAAAAGAAATGAAATGTTTTTGACTTATAATTTCCCGTTTTCTGTGTTAGTCCACTGTTGAATGTAGACTTTTTTCTTTGACTGCAGATTCGATTTATTCTCTAAATTTTTAAATAAGGTTTCTCTCAGTTAGAGTGCAGTCGATGACAGAATGTCCATAATTTGTATCGGTTATGGTGAAATCCGTCTTAATCAAATGCTATGCTATATTCGTAATGAAAGTATGTGGTCGCTTCACGGACTGTCTTGTCGGAAACCATCCTATTGTTCGCTAATGGTTAAGTCCATTTTCTTGTTTACGTGGTTAATAATGATCTTAGTTAATACTTTTGACGTAATCGTCACTAATACTTAAGCAATACTTAAAGTATTACGTACAGTACAAATGACAGTTAAAGAAATTGCAAAAATAAACAGAAAACTACTTTCAATCACATGTCCATATTATAATGTAAAAATTTTGATTCATTCGTCAATTGTTTTCCAGATACACCGGCAACACTGTTTCTTTTAAGTACATACTCATCTTTTTCCCTCGCCCTCTTGTATCTCTTTTTGATTTTGTCATGTTTCATATTGGTGTCATCTTTTTTATTCTCTCTCTCTCTTTCTTGTTTTGGTTTTTAACTGAAATAAATATTACGTACGTACCTGAATTTTTTTTGTTGCTCTTGTTCTTTTTCTTATACTTCTCCTACTGTTTTGGGTCTTTTTACCTAATTTCATTTTAATTTTAAAAAAAGAAAAACATTTTTTTTTTCATGTGTGTAGCTTGTGTGTGAGTTTTTCATTGCCTTCTCCCCACCACCACTCTCTCACTATTTTAATATCTTATTACACCCAAACCTTTTTTTACACGGTAGATACTTTCCAGTGGATACCGTGTAAAAAAAACGCGTAAAAAAAAGACAAATATTATGTATGTATGTAAGTGTATAAACAAACTGAAAAGATATACATAGGATTGATGCAGCAGCTTACATATGCCTATAAAATTGAATAACTTTATAAAAACGCACAGATTTAGTTCAATAGTATACACAGAGTTTTTATTTTATTTCATTTTCCTTCCATTTATAAAAATAAAATTAGTTATCAAACTCTTAAGACAATTAGGTACGGAATTATTTTCAATAAAAAATTTTTTTTATTTTATTCGGAGTCAGTTTCTGATAGCAAGCGCATTCTCTTTTGCTGGGGTGGCTCAATATCAGTCTCGTCAGTAGAAATACTTATTACTTCTACATCTTCAGAAGCTGCTTCTGGCGCTTGTTTATTTCTTTTAATAGCAAATTCTGTCTGATCTAACTTTGGAAAGCTCTTCATAGAGCTCTATGTATCTAGTCATACATATTTTTTATGCACAAACTGGGAGTTGAACGGGATTAAACGATTTTATCCGTATAAAAAGGAGCGAACAAAAAAAAAAGTAAATTCGTTAAAAAAAACCGTGTTATTTTAAATTCGCGTAAAAAAAACTGTGTAAAAACAGGTTTGGGTGTATTTAAAATAATTATTATTAGTTGAAAAGCAATTTCTTTTGCTTTTTGAAATAGATCGCAATAAATTTGTTTAATTTTTATTACGTATGTACATATGTATGTAGGCTCTTCGTTTTGTTTGTTGTTACTTTTGTTTCTTATTTTTCGATGTCACTCCCTCCCTCTATAATAACAATAACAACAATGTGAATATTGAAATGAATAGTGAGTGTGAGCAAATTAAACTAACGAGTGTTTATTTAGTAAAAAAAAACACAACACAATACAACAAAATAAAAACAAAATATACTTGCTTGAGCGTATCTGTGGCTCTGTGTGTATTGTATTGTACAGAGTATGTGTAAACAAATAATATTTCATTGACGTTTTAATCATCATAATTTTTAAAGACGACATTGGATAATTAAAATAATAAATTAAAATTTCAGTGAGAAATTAAGTGAATTTATTTGAAGGATATGATTTAATATTATATCCTTCATTTTATTATTATTTTTTTTTTCTTAAATTGTTTAATTTAGATTTTAAATGTTTTAAAACAAGTGTTAAAAGGAATAGATTTAATTTGTAGTCATTAAATGCCTTTAGTCAAACGGCTTAGAAAAAAAATCCCACAAAAATTGTTGTTGTTTTTTTTTTTTTGGAATTATTTTTCCCTAGGGAATATAACACAGTTTCCTTACGTCGACTGCCCGTGCTGGTAAATTTAATGCCTGATTGATTTCTTTAAAGCACTGCAACACTATTCCTTTACAATGGTGTGAGCAAATTCTTTTGTAACCTCTAATCGTTGATTTTTCTCAATTCAATGCATGCATTCTCTCTCCCTTTCTGTCGTTCGCTTCTATATCGTAATTGTTTCCTTTTGTAATAGCCGCGTTTTTTTATTGTTCACATTTTAATGTGTGACTTATAATTGTCCATTTATGTATTCGTAATAAATTCCCTTTTTTTCTCTCTTTTTCTGTAACCGAATAAATAAAAGAGCTGTTTTTGAAAACAATGCTCTGAGTACAACAAGAGGAAAAAAAGCTCTATTGTTTTGTATGCCAATTTATTGCTCTCTTCTCAACAGCATGCAATACATACTCATTAGTTGGTGGCACTGGCATTTTCAATTATGCTTGCAAGTTTAATATTGTTGTTGTTCTTGTTGTTTTATTGAAAAATTTCCCATAATAAAACGCATGCGGTGTTTACACATCATTGATTTTCTTTTTATTGCCTACTCACTCGCATAATTTGTTGCTGTTCTGTGTTTAGGTGTAGTTTGCTATTGTATTGGTAGAACAAACACAGCATGTTTGCAATATGTTTCTTCTTCTTTTTTAACAGTTTTTTTTTAGACTTCATGTACTCCATATGATGACGATGATGGTGATGACAACATGATATCAAATCAAGATTTTTTTAGGCAAACATTGCTGTTACATACATACATATGTATGTGTAACATACACTGAGAGAAATTCTATTGCTTGTTAACATTAAAGTTGAGGAAAATTTGTTAGAAACACTTGAAAATAAAGGGATTTCCTGGTTCCTATTGTTTTTTTAATCTTTGTAACAAAAAAAAAAACCATGTAATTTTTTTATATTCAGTCAAGTATATACACAATTATGGGTTTGTATTGTTTGCAACCCTTGTAAGATTAATTTCAAGTTCAAAAAAGAAAAACAAAATGGAACGAAAAAAAAAAATTAATCCCTTTTTTGTTGTTTATGAGAGCGTGTAAAGAATTCTTTTTTTACTTGATCTGATGCATTTTAACCCTCTTATTAGTTCTTTGTTCACAATAGTTTCATTTGTACACTTTAGAGGGTTTATTTGAGAAATTAAATTCATACATATAAAGTTTACTGCAAAAAACTTTGAAAAACAATTCTGTAGGTTGGGAATGGTGTTTGAATGTCAAAGAAAGGAGATAGTTTTGCATCGAATATTATAGGAAATGAAAAAAAACACAAGTTGTAAAAATACCGTTAACAACTTGTTAAGCATTTTGAACATAGTTTTATTTAATTTTTGAAGGCAATTTATGGAGACTTCTTTATATACCATAAGTACGAAATGGTATGTGCTTAAGTTTTAGAAGATAAATTGTATACAACTCGTTTTTTATTCACACCAGTGTATTATTTTTAATTTCTTCCTCCTGACAGTATATGATTTCCACAAAGCAGCTTCATCTTTCGCTCCTTCGCGTACAAGATCTCATTGTTTTAGTTCTTGGAGTATCTTGCGCCTGTCTCATAAGCTTTAAGTATTCCTCTTTAGCATCATCCTAACGGCTTTCCTTTTGATGACCGCCGCAACTCCCGGTTTTGCGTTTAGTTTGTTTCAGGAACTTTTTGCTTCCCACTGTATTTACACAATAGTTTTCATAACAAAGGACGTTATGAATTTACACTCACCCTTGCCCTTTGTCAAAAAACTCAATAATACTCTTTCTCTATCACATACAAACTCTAGTGCATTTACTATATGCTTAGACATCTGCTTTTTGTTGTTCTTATTTTTTTGTGGGACTCTCTCGTACTTAAATGGCTACAAATGTAAACAAAGAGAGAGCATAAGAAAGTGCTGTAACTGTAAACAATGAAATGAAAGTGAAAAGCAAAAACAACACAAACACACACACACTTACTCACAAAAACTAACAGCAGGCACTATTTACTAAACCTAAAGGAATAGAAATTGTAAAGAATGCCTCTGTGTATGTAAGTACATACATGTATGCATGTGTGCTGAACAATAAAAAACTGTAATCCCAATTCTCTTTTTTTTGCAAAACTCCTTAAAATTATCAGCCGGACATACAAAAAACTAAATAAAAACAGAAAACAAAGGGAGACACAAATAAAAAAGGAAAGAAAAATCCGAAGACGGAATAATAAAATTACAATTACCTCAAACGGCATATGTATGTATGTACATACACATGTAAATATGTATATATAGTAAATGTATTGCTTAGACATGCTTGGCAAATATGTAGTTGTTTACTGTTACAAAGAGCGGGAGTTTTAGCGAGAGGGGGATGGAAATATTTAGGGAATAAAGCTGACAATAACAGAAAAAGTATTTAAAACTTCAAAGGTAAAAAAGAAAATTTTGATATGTTTTTCTTTGTTTTATTTCAATTGTGGATCTTCAAAAAACAACTTTTATTTCTCATAATTGAAAGGATTACCAGTTTTATAAAATTTTTTTTAATTTTACTACATTTTATTCTTTCTATCGATTGTGTAACTAACGATTGCTAAAGTTAGTTTAAACTGAATTCTACTGCAATTGGCAACACTTGAAATGATGATGATGACTAGGGATAAATATCATACCATATCCATGACACAACGCCACCACTTTTCAGACACTCAACACAGTAAGGGAATATCTAACAACAATAAATTTCCACATAAACAGACACACATACACATGCATATTCGTACTCAAAAGTATAATACACAAATAACCCGCTTAATAAAAAGAATTCAATAGCAAATGTCTGTTTAATGTTGTTTTTTCCTTTCGCTGTTTTTTTATATTTTTTCAATGCACAATTCATAATAACTTTCAATGTTTATGACAGTTTAGAGCAGCTGCTGTCAATACACAACGCAGCGGTAAGTTTGAACACGCATGCATACACACACACATGCACACGCGAATGAATGAATTTTCAAATACATATTAACACTTTGACGTTTGATAGAATGAACGAAAACACGAAAGAAAAAAAAAACGAATTGCAACGAACGAGAATCATATTTACACACACTACAAAATATTCGGTTTTGTTCTTGTAGAATTAACGAGAACTTTATAGTATAATCTTATAAAAGGAGAGATATAACAAAACAAAACAATAACAACAACAATTATAATTATAATTATAATGACCACAAATGGCAATGCAAAAATCCTTTTTAAAAGTGATTTTATTGTTGTATACGTGTATTTGCTATTGTATACATGAGTAGTACTCTTACTTATAATAACACTCGTATTTGGTCTCTCTCTCTCTCTCTCTGATGTTACTACTCTATATCGCACACAATGTTAGTGTCTCTGTAGGATTCGTTTTTACTTTACAATATTAATACGTAAAGTACAACGCAAATTGCATGTACACACACACACACACGCACTACAAACAATTTAAAGCGTTAGTTTTGCCGATATGAGCGTAATAGCAACAATAATAACAATTACAAAACAATGGTAATATAAAATCTTTACAATTTTCCACAACAGCAACAACAATGAGAGAGAGAGAGAGTGATGAAATAATTTAATACACCGTTGATGTGGTATGTTGTTAATTAAAAACAAAATTAAGTACGCATTGCATTTTTGAGTATGCATTGCATTTTAGAGAAAGAACGAGAATAATATTGAAAAAAGCAAAAAGAAAACGGATCTTTTAACAGTGTTGCCAGTTCGTTATTTTCGAATAGCTTATGTTTATGTTTATTTTTAATTAACAAATGGTTTTCAAACATTTTTTTACAAAAACTAAAACAATGTTAAGTTTTTGAAACTCAATTTGAGGATATAAGCTTTAGGGTAAGGAAAAAAATTGTGTTGCTATTTTCTCTGGTAATATTAATTGCATTAGACTACATTAAAGCTTGTTTCAAGGTCCACAATTTAAGACTCATTGCGTTGTCGGACATTATCAAATGCCTTATTCTGTTGTTCAGGTGAAAATCTCAACAGTATTGACACCTCGTGCGCCCTTTATCCTGTTTTGGCCAGATTTACTGTGTCGTTCTGCCCGCCTTCGAAATCACTAAATTGCTGTTTACGAAATCCATGTGAATTATAAGCTCGCAGGCCCTTAAAGGCATTACTAAATTTCTCAAAGTTGAGAATTTATCATAGAGTTTAATCTGCTTCTGATAGTCCCATATTCCTTCAGGATTCTTGCGTGTGTGTGTTCAAAGTAGGATATATAGTTGCGGTATACAAACAAAAGTATTTATGTATGTATGTTCGACTTGTACTGTTAAATTCTAAACAATTTATTTAACGACCGTCGTGAAATAATTCAACATTAATCGACCACAAGCAATTTGTTATATAAGAATGAGGAATGGATAATTAAATGGATTTTTTCTTTGTATAATACAACCTACACTCAGGGAAAGGACCCTCTGGGGTAGTTAAGTTTATTAGGAAAACGAGCAAAATGGTTTGCTTTACATTGCTTTTATTTTGTAATCCCAACAATCCTTACTTATTAACCACCCACATCAAATCACATCATCTGGCAACCTTGTTTAGCTTTTGTTATTTCTTTTTTGTAATTCCTGAATATAAATTAGAGTGTGAGTAACAAGAAGCCTTTAACAACAAGAACTATGCAAATGTAGAACAATAAACACACAATACAAAAAAAAACAGAAATAAACAAGCGACATAAATTGCAATAATAATCAAACGTAACATCAACAGCTATTATATGTTAAAATAACAACAACAATATAAATAAAAACTAAACATGACAACACAAACAATTAAACACGACTAACAACACGAAGGAACGACACACAAACCATAATTAAAGCAACAACGAGCATGCATATCAAAAAACCGAATGCAGAAGTTGTAACACACACCACAGTATACACACAGCCAGCCATGTTCATTTTATTTCATTGACACCGCTCGCTGATTGCCATTGTTGTTTTTATTATTATTATTATTATTGTTGGTGTTACTATTTACACTTGCCTACATATGTATGTATGTATATCCATAACTAATTGTGTATTGAATAATATGGAAAAACTCCTTTTTCTTCGTGTTTGCTCGCTCTCTAAATAAATACAGTTATTCTTTTTAGTGTAAATAGGTAAACAAATACGTATGCACACACATACCTACACAAATTAATGTACACATTTTAAATAACAATAAGAAGTAAATTTATAACGATTATTATTTTAATCGTTTAGGGTCAGGTGGGTGTTTGTGTTGGTTTGTTGTTGCTCTCTGCTAAAAAGAAACACAATACACTCATAAACAATAGCTTAATTAGACCTTTTTAATTGCTTAAAGAGACTGAATGTATAGCCTACCGCTATTAATGCTGTCGTAAAAGGCTTTATTACTTCGTTAATGAGTGTAAAGGTTTGTTTGTTTGCTTTACTTTGAGTTCTTTTCTCTTTACTTTCAAACTGTTATTTGGGGGAGTTTAAAAAGAATTAAATGAGTTCGAATTGAAGGGTTTTATTATTATATGCAAATGAAAGAAGGGTTATTGCATGTTGGAAAGGGATACAAAGAATTTTAACTGTTTTTTTTTGTAGCATAAAGAGAGAGAGCTTTACTTCAAGTTCGAGTCCACTTGAAATTGCTTTTGTTAGAAGTGTTTGGTAAACAATTCAAGAAAACGGTAAAATATTCTTTTGTGTGTGTGAGTGGGAGTGTGTGTTGATTTTTAATGCGCTGTTAATATGTATTAAAATATTGTATCGTTAAAATTTGTTCAACATGATTAATATAAAAAATATTTTTCTTCCCTTTTTATGATTGTTGGCAATGAATAATAAAAAAAATTTTTAAAAACATACATTTTTGTTATTTATCAATATATGTACTTAAATGAAATTAAATTAACACTCAATTAGTCAAAACAAATCTTTCACTTTTTAAAGCAATAAAGCACAATAAGAAACAGTGGCGTCAACACTCTTTATGGCTAGAGTGGACACAAACAAAATATGGCGTTTTTTAAGCATAATTATTATTTTTTTTTTATAAATATGTATTGAGTTCTCAAGAAAGACCAGTTTCAAATTGACTACAAAATCTTATGTTACTGGTAATGTTAATTGCATAAGACAACACTATAGCTTGTTTTAAGCTTCTCTTTGTTGGAAAGAGTTATTAGATGTTAGAAAACCAAACAGTTCTACAATGATGGAATGACGAATTTATTCCAAAAACAGGCAAAATGTTATCTACCAATACGGCAGATATTTGGTCAAAAAAGCTTGTATAAGAATAAGGTATTACATTTTATTTATTTTTATCAAATTCGCATCTCTTGGTAGCTCTTTCGAGAAACAATATACTAAACATATCTGTTTCAAATTTGTTTTTTATTTTAAAGAAATTCGCTTTTCAAGTTTTAATTCTATCAGTTGTAGTTAAATTTTTTCAAACTACACTGTAATTCAAGACAAAAAAAGCGCTAAAAACACATTAAAAAATCTCTGTTAACTCCACTAATCTAAGCTGTTCTTTGTGTTAAATAGTTAACTCCTCTCCTCTGTTCTGTTGTTGTTTAACGGCTTATTTAGATTTTATGTGCGCTCAATTACCTTTATAATTGGCTTCCATTAATTCTTTTAGTTCTCTACACCCTTCTCTACTCTTTTCATTAGCATCAATATCAATCTGATGATGCATGTCTCTGTCTAAGCAGCTGTCTCTTCAACTGCTTCATACATACATGCATATACGATATCAACTATTTCTTTATGATTGTACTCATTTGGTATGGTTTTGTTGTTGTCAAAAACTGTCGTGGAAAACTGGTTTGCTGGTTGTCTCGTGAATGACTAAAAAAAAAACACGAGTAATTTAAATATAATTTAAACATGACTCTTTAAAATCAACCGTGTACAATTTATACCAACAACAACAACAACCAACCAACCACTATTAAAATATTTCGGTTATTAAAGTTTCTCACACATTTCAGGTTTTCTTGCTGTTACAAAAACATTTTTTGTTGTTTTTTCTTTCGTACATAAGCACACTATTTTATCTTGAGTGTTTGTGGGCATCTACATACATACATACATACTATAGTAAATAAAAGAGATTTTGTTTTTTGCAATTACATTGTGTGGGTGAGGAGACGGCACTACAATGAGTTTATGAGCTTGGTTGTATTAGAAAAGTAACGTATGTATACAAAACTCTTTTTCACTCATTTCATTGTTACTGTAAATGAATTTTTCTCTCAGTGTGATTTTAATCTATTATGGACGACAGTAAAAGAGCAAATTTGTGTACGTGATAAACGGGAATATGAATAATTATCGAGTGATAATTGATTTTAATTGCTTATTTAATTCTTCTTGTTGTTACGTTACTGTAATTAAATTAATTACCGGATTGTTTAACCATTAAAATAAATTATTATCATCATTAAGCTACAAAGGTAAAGGTAGGAGTGATTACAATTAATTTTTTTTTTTATAAACTGTTAAATTTCAAGGTCATTTAAAAACAACTTATGTGTAAGGGGGGGAGGAGGGTGACGTAGTTTAAATGCGCTCTTAATTGTTCAATGTGATACAGTTAAACATAAAATAAACCGGTCGATAGCAATACAACAACATTAAATATTTAATTAAATTGCAAAGGGTTGTCAATTTTTCGCATTTCAAAGTTAAGTTAAAGAAAATGCACTAAAGTTGGTAAACAGCACGAAATATGATTTAATTTAAATGAACTTCTTGGCGAAATTTTCGGATGAAGTATCTTTTCCACAATCAATTCTGGGTTCTACGAACTGACATGATCAGCGAGTTAGAAAAATCAGCATATAAAGTCTGTCGCTTTAACAACCAAATAACATATCTACGGAATTGTAAATAGACAGCCGGTTTTAATTATTAAATTTCTATACGATTTTATATGAAATGAGCCCTTTATCTCCTATTTTTATGTCCTACATTTTCTCCTTTGGCTCACAAAGATGTAAAAAGAAAAAAAAAATGTTAGTTTTAATACTGTTGCACTTAGCAAGCACAAGCATGATTGAGTGGTTCTCACTTTCTCTCTTTTGATTCTCTGTACTACACCAATTGCTCTCTGTAATACGCCTGGGGCAACGACAACAAGAATCGTAAAAAAAGCACACACACACACTTAAATACGAAAACAAATTAAACAATTATGGGGTATAATTTGTACTTGTTTTTACATCTTTCCACTTTGTTGTTTATATCTTTGACGGCTGTTGTTGTTGTTGTTTATGAATTTTATTGTTGCTGTATATAAAAAATAATAAACAAACAACAACACAATAATCAAATTAAATCGTTTATTAATACCTCTACACTTGCATTTATTTGTTCAACTATAGACAGCCGTTTTATATAAGTGTATGTGTGTGTGTGTGTATGTGTTTAATAATTATTCAATTTTAGTAAACGAAGTAATTAGTTGTGCATATATTACATTTTTTTATTCACTTTTACCATCAAAACTACATATTTATTGTGATGTATGTATTCTCTTTTGCTTCTTTTAATTGTTATCCTAAAAAAGAGTCATCTTGGTTGTTTACTAAGTCCTGCCGTTTGTTATTCCCCATTTTTATTTATTACAGTTTTGGAGAAAATAATAGCATTTCCACGAAAGTTGTGATATTTTTTTTTAATAAAAATTTAATTGCATATACTCGTAAAATAAAATAAATAAAGTACGATGAAATACAATCGCTTTCGAAAAATTTGTACACGTGCATTGTTAGGAATTTTTTTGGATCATAATCCTGATTTAATTCCCACTTGATTGTCGTTTCGTATGCCGTAATTTGAAGTATTTGGTTTTTAAGAAAATGACGGCTGTGCACATATAGCAAATCAATCGCATCGATCCCAGAACAAGAGACTGTATACTTAAGGGAATAAGCTTTGGTTTTTGTTTCTCGTAAAACCATATTTCATCGACTTGTTCTTTGCCGTTGTTGTCTTGCTAAACGTAACCATTGTTTATGTTACGTTTACTCGAAAATTGGAACTTTGCTTTTAATTCAGTTTCCTGCAGTCGCCATAGCCTAGTTGGTAGTCCTATTGGACGTGAGTGCATGGTTCAAACTCCAGCTCAGACATTCCGAACAAAATGGCAAAATTTTCTTAAAAATCTGTGATTTGGAGTTGACTTTAACCTGGACGTCCCTCCATTTTGGATAAAATTAACACACACAACATGGATTGGGGGTGAGAAGCTAGATTGCAATCCGAACTAAAGTTTTGTAACGTTCAATTAAGTAAGTAACTAAGTAGTCTTGGAGACTGTTTCTTACAACGCGACATGTAACGAGTGCACACACTTAAATTATTTTTTAACTAGTTTTGCGCAGCAAAACCTGGTCAAATCTGACTATTATTTCGTATTTTCGTCTTTTATGGATGGCATGAAAAGACTTGATTTTGAACTCTTGACTACTAATTTGTGTACATGTGCTGTATTTACTTTTTAGACAAATAGTTTAAATGGGTATTTACATCTTTATACTGGGAATTAAAAGTTGTTGTTCTTATTATTTTTTTCCAACAATAAAAAATAAAATAAATAAATAAATGTAATATTTACTGCTATATACGTATTTAGTAATTTAACAAAACTTGACAAAAAAATAATTATCATAACGAAAAATATATAAAACAGATCACATGCAATCAATGCTATAATTTTTTCCAACACTGTATATTAAAAAAGAACATTTTCAGGTTACCCTGTTACTGCCTGCATTCACTCATTGACAATTACTCCTGTACTGCACTGCTGATACCTCCTCCATTCTCATTAGTTTTGATTTTTTTATATTTTTATTACTATCGTTTCCTTTTGCTATTTTCATTTGTTATTGTTGTTGTGTGTTTGTATTTTTAATATTTTTTTTTAAATATATTTATTTTTTGCGAAATATTATTGATTAGTCAAGTTAAGATAGTTTAGTCGTTTAACATTTCGCATTTAATTTTGTACGCCATTATTGAGGAGAGTTTATTTTTTTCACCTCTGTTTCAGCATACGAGTGTGTGTATGTGTGCGTATTTTTTGTGTTTTTTTTTCTTCTTATTTTATGGTCCGAGTTTACCGTTGTTGTCGTTATTGTTTTTAATAAATATTTCTCATACTCTCAAAGCAATAGCAACACTAATAACAACAATTTTAGATAAATATTTACATACTCGTGTTGGAAAAAAATTGTGTTTTTGTTTTTGCTTTATTAATGTGTGTCTATCGAAACGGTGTATGAAAAAAAAACAGAAAACAAATCAAAATTATTATTGAATACATAGAGCATGTTAGTGACAGTGAGAGAGTAAGAGCGAGAGAGCAAACTCAAACCAATAAATGTAAACAAGAAGAAGCAACTCAATACATGAGTAAATAAATAAACAAAAAAATGTAGTGTTTGTCGTTTACCCTACCATAACTGTTTAGGGTTTGTGGTTGGCCTTATCGTATATTGGGTTTGTATAACAGCGGTGTTTTCTTTAAGCACAAGTTTTAACTATAAGGTATAAGGTGTAGTAACAAAAGATCCATTAAATATTTTACTGTTTTTGCAATTGTTGCAATTGTTATTTCATTTCATTTTGAAATGAACGTGTTTGAAGTCACTGCAGTATATGTAGGTTTGAAACTACAATTCTACCTTAGATTGAAGTCAGGGTGTAGGGTATCATTACAGTCGCATTATAACCGCTGTGAATTCTTTTAGTTGTTGTAGTTAATTTTAATATTCTGTTTTTACCTATAATTTGTCGTTTTATTGTTTTGTTCTTGCATAATAAATGAATGAATGAATGGGTATCAGTATTTAGAAACGATGCACAGTGGACCGGCAGTGGATGAAAAAAGAAATGAAAAGAAAAATATTTTTTTATATATAAAAAAGTTTGATTAATTCAAAATTTGCCGAATTTGATGTGAAAAGCAGCCACAGGCAGTTTAAGGATAAGTGGCATATTTTTTTTTTTTTTTGAACGATGCACATCGCAACTTTATGGTGACATGTGGTTAAGACACTTACTCCCCATGATGTGACCTTACTAGACAATATTTTTTTACCTTGTGTACAGGGAAAAACCAGCCCAGGAAAACAACATTACAGGTGCCGTTGTGGCGGTAAGACTCATTCTCGCCATCAACTTTCATGTCAAGAATCTTTAAAGACTTTCCTATAGCTTGCCTGTTCACTTTAAATTTTTTCAATTTGCAATCCGGACCATATTGAAAGCGGGCCTTTATTCATTCGGACAGCCAAGCTGTGGTTAAGACCCTCACAAAATTACCACGGCTTTCGTTCTCGTCAGGTATTTTTCAGAGAAATTTCTAAGTATTAATAAGTCTTTAATGCGTTCAAGGACGCAGGAATATTGTCGGAAATATTATTGCTGAAGACCTGGCCAGGGCTAGCACATATCTTACAGCGACATTCTGTATTAAATTTTGTATTTTCTGGTCGTTTTATGGGAAGGCTTAAATTTGCTGGTAGCATGAGCGTGCACACAGTTTTGTTAGACTCTCTTATATCAATATGGATTAGGAGAGAACTGATTGTCTTCTATCCTTAAATTATATGGTATTCCATTGTATTATTGCGATTATTACTTGACATTTCATCAAGTGACTTTTGTAGAACTATCTTTTACCTTATATTACAGTGGCCGGCTCTTGTTATTAAGCGGAGAAGGTTCCTAATACAATAGCGGTATTTATTTTGGAGTCGAAATGGTTTCGAAATGGCAATGTTTGGCTAATGGATCAAGTAGGACTTTGCATATATTCATTTCAAATAAATTTTTCATTTCTTTTGTAAATTTTTCAATTTCATCCCACTGTTACACACATAGTCAGGATTGTGCCTGTAAGTGCTGTTATTTGACTGTGTGTCTTATTAGTTTTTGAATTTCAATTTGATTTTAATCGGATTTATATTGTGTGCGATTTTAAATACCAACATTTAAATCAACTTAAATAAATATACGAATATACATATATACTCTCTCCTACACACATACACACTCAAACTAATATCCAGTTCCATGCACACATGCTTACTCACAGGTCATAACTATTCATCCATAAATGTTGTTTAGTGCTGCAAGTCAATAGGTTTTTAAAGTAATGGCGGCGGCGTGTTTATAACGTTTTTATAGTTATTCTCACTCACTCACTCACTCACTACTCTGTGTTTAATTTAATTTAAATTTTTATTGTTTTTAATTTAATAGCCATTGATTTTTTGAAATAAATCTTTGTGAATATAATTTTATTGCTGCCCCATAGTTGGGAGTGTGTGTGTGTGTCAAAACCTTTGTGTTTTTTTCCTGTATTTTTGGAGAAAATATTTATTGATTGTGGTTATAAAAATTTGAAAGATAAAAAAACAACAGGAACAATAACAATAACAACAATAAATGTAAATTTTTGTTTTTTTAATTGAATACATATTAATAAAAAAAAACTGATTTATTACGTTAATTCGTTCGTTTGTTTACTCGTTTAACGAGCATGCCTAACAGTACAACAGTACTCTACTCTCGTGAGTATTGGTATTCGTGCGTTTGTGTAAGGGTGTGTTAGGAGTGTAAGACACTTATTTGCATAATAAAAACAAAACAATAAATAACAATTTTAGTGAGTAAATTAAATATGTACAATATAATAAGTTTTATTGCTAAAACCGAATGATTTAACAGTCATTAAATGTTTCTCTCTCCCGCGCTCTCTCTCTCTCTCTTTGCTTGTTAACAAAATTGTTTCTGTTTTGTTGTTTTGATTTAAATGGTGAATATTTGTTTTGGTTTTAGTGGCCTGTTTATCGATTATTTGCTTGTTAAAATTAAATAATCGCTTAATAAGTTATAATTTGTTTTCAGAAAATTCTTATTTAAATGTCAATTTGATTGAAAATACCGTCACTTTGTTCTTATTGTTGTTGTCGTTTAAATTATAAATTCTCAGACCTTTATTTTGTAATGATAATTAATGTAATGATCACAAACGTTAATAAACGTGAGAATTAGTGAAAAAGAGAGTAAGTGAATGGGGGATTAACAGAGGTGAGTAAAATAGTAAACAAAATAAGCAAGTGTTGCCACTAACTTTAAAAGAAGTGTTATCAAATCTTGTGTTTTGTTTTTATTAGTAACGTAGGGACCACACGGCCATACGAGAGTAACTTTAGAACAAAATCTTGAAATTAAACAGTCAAACACTGTCATTTCATTATTTACATTTCATTTCGTTATTTCGTTGCCTTATTCTGTGTAACAATTTTGTTTCGAAGAGTCTCTTTAATTAAAATATGTATTTGGATTTTCCCGGGTAATCCCCAAGAATGTTGTGAGTGCGATAAGAAGAAAATTTATTGTGCATACTAAAGTGTGTATGTACGTCAGATAAATAGTTTCGAAATTGTTGACACAATAAGATTAATTGTGAAATACATTGTGCAGTACAATACTATGCATGGGCGGTTACAATATTTATGATCTAAAAAAAAGTGAAAACCAAGGTATTAAAATTGTTATAAAGCATAATCAATTCTTCGTTTCCTTATAGCGCTGCTATTATTTTGTGCACACATCTACAGATGCCATATAAGGTATTAGTTTTGTTTTAGCAAAAACACACACCTCCCTTCCCCTTATAGGTTAATTGTCAAAAGTAAATGTGATGATTTTAATATGATTTAAATCTTAATTTATTTGTTTAGTTTTTTTGATCTTTTTTGTTTGTTTTCCAAAATAAATTTGAATTATTATTATTATACACTCACCCTGTATTAGTTTTTAGTATTTTTTTTTTCGTTGATTTCATTTGTTTTTATTGTTATTTCGTCGCCCGTTTAAATCATAATTTTTTCAAGGTGACATAGTATGAGACCATGAGTGTGTGTGTGTAAACGCAAGTGTGCGTTGTTTTTGTTGTCTGCGTACTATTCAATATTTCTCTATTTTTTTAATTTTTTTTGTATTTTTTTCTGTATCTATTGTTTTAAAATAAAAAACTATAAATAAATAAAAAATACACACACAAAAAAACGTAATTCATTATAAAAATATAAAATTTATTATGTATAAACAAAAAAAATCAATTTAATGGCTAAAATAAGCCGACACAGATGGAGATGCTTTAAAAGTGTTGCCAATTACATATAAAGATTTTTTCTTGTTTTTTTATGGTTAATAATATTGGGTGTTCGAAAAAGTTTTTGTAACAAATTTTACCGATTTTTTGCTCGTTATCAATCAAAATATGTGTCGTTTTGAACGATAACATTTGGACATTTTTGGAGCACAAGTTTTCTCCGAAAATTTAAATTTACTTCATTAAGATAATTCTACGAGGATCAAAACAAATAATAACCTGAATCTAACCCCATCACACACGGAACACTATCTATTTGGCTTTGCGAAGCTTTGCCTTGTTTCGACCATGATATTTTTAGCACGTTATTGACTGCGTTCGCTTCAGAAGTGATTCTTTGCAGTTTTTGATCGATAATAGTGCAGTGCATTTTTCTCATCAAAATTATTAGATGGATCAACGATTATAATTATACAGCATTGTTTTCGTGAATATCACAAACATTTCCATCAACTTGCTTTGCATTCTTGTCTTGTCTATGCATATGAGAAATGCAATGTCTCCTAATAGGGTGAACCTTAATAATGTGGCCTTTCAAATGCTATAACTTTATTAAAAAAATACCTCAAACAAATTAAAAATAATTTGCAAAAATAGTAAATTTAGGTTAATTGCCATTGTTACATACACTCTTGCACACATCACCTTAAATACTCATGTCATCAAATCAAGAGCAATAGTAACAGTAAATCGTACATTTAATGTTAAATTAATAATGACACAGGGTGTAACAGCTTAAAAAAATCCACCACCACTCTACCAATCCACTAATTCTCATGTGTTTTTTTTTATTATAAGCCGTCATAGACGTCATCCATCTATTTCTATTTTCATCACTTGATTGTTTCACATTCTTGCTGATTTCTTTTCTTTTTTTTTTTTTTTTTTTGCATTAAATGTTTAGTTTTTTATTTCCATTTTTATTTGATTTATATTGCTATGCTTTGTTGTGTTGTCTATTTTATCTTAATTTGCTTTTAATTTTAATAGAAATGTTTTTGCTTTAAACATTTACCCCGTCTCTTTGCCTTACACTCACTCTCTCTTTACCTCTTGCTATGTGGTGTTAAATGTTTGTTTGTTTTGTATTGCTTTATTGTTGTTGCTATACAGACACATTTTTAATCAATCATCTCCTCATACTCAATTTAATTTCTCTTCAGTGTTTTGTGTTAAAATGTTTTCACGCTTTTATACTCGTTGTGTTACTACATACTCGTGTACTTGTTTTACTTATTTATTTATTTAGTTGAGTGTGTTTTATTATTGTTATTGATGTTGTTGCTCTCGTTATTGTGGTGTTCGGTTCGTTCGTTGTCTTGTGTTGTTTAGTTTTGTTGTCTATTGGTTACGCTTTATAGACTTTTGTTGTTTGTTTGTGTTACAAATTGTGTCGCTAAGCAGGTTATTAAAGGAACGGCATCTTCAAAAAGGTAGAAAATAATACGGTTTTGGAAGGAATTTCGAAATTCGTTTAAAAATAAAAAAGCAAGAATTTGAAATTAATAGAGGTTCCTAAGTTTTATTTTTTTTAAATTGTAATTCCATAATAAAAAAAACCTGTATTGCTTCCTTCCAATGCTCTTGTAGTCGAATTAAAAAACAAAAAAGAAAAATTAAAAAAATAAATTTTCTAGAACATTGCAGTGTTTTAAAATGCTGCCTCAAATAGTTTGATGCCTTGTATGTTTTCTAACACTCATTCGCCACCTAAACATTATTATTACAGAGCAAAAGAAGAAGAAGAAAAAAGAAAAAAGAAAGAACAAACAAAAGCACAACCCACCAAGAGAAACACTTAAAATCACTTTTAAGAACAACAACACAGCTAGACAGCATAATAGCCATGCATGTTTTGTACTCCACTACGCTCTGTCTCACCCTAAACTCACTCATTCATTTACTCACTAACTTAATTCGCTTTATTCATATCCAATTACAACAAATTTCGAACAAAACTAAACTAAACCATACCAAACATGGTTAATAAAAGAAACAAAACAAAAAAAAGCCTTAAAAAGAACAACAACAAAAAATACTTAAAGAAAGAATGTAAGAAACCAAGAACAAGAACAACAACAATAATAATATCAGAAATATTGAAACAAATCGCGTACAGTTGACAAGATTAACAAGCTTTACCACACCACCATCGTTTTTATAACCATCAACAGCAACAACAAAAAAAACACAGCACAACAACTTGATATACAATAACATGATGTATAAACATTACATTAAAATAAACGTAAACATACATACACATAGTTTATTTTTTATTTCTTTTCTTTTTAAACAAGATATAACATGTCTTGCTGCACATGCATGCTTATAAAGCTTACACACACATACTTATAAACGGGTTAACAACAACATAAATAACTTATGTTTTCATTTTTTTTTTTGATTCGTTTTTAGTAGCTTACTTGTTACATTAACTAATATACCTCCACCTCCTTTTTCATACTCCTTTCATTATTACATATTAGTGTGTACATACTTGCGTTGTTATTGCATTAAAACTCAACATATTCTCTGTTCTCTTACTCTATTCAATTTCCTTATTGTGGTGCTCCCCTCTTTCTTTTTTTCGAAATATTGAGCCTGCAGTTAAAACAAAAGGAAAACTTAAGAAAATAAATCTGCCTCTGGCTTGTCAGGTTTCCTTTTGTTTTGAAGTATTTTTTTTATTGTTTTTCGCAAACATTCACTCTATAAAACCATGCGAATTACTCTCTCGGTAGTTTTACTCTTTAAAACAGTTTCTTACTCCTTTTTAATATCACATACATACATATGTAGTGTGCTCAGTAAAGAAAATGTTTGTGTTACTAACGTATACAATGCGAGAGAGAAATAATAGTGAAATTAGTGTTACCATTGTGTGTAAATCTTTCATATTTTTGTAATACCATACTGCACTAAAAAAGTATTATAATGCAGTGGAATTATGGAAAACTATTGAGATATTGAATGAAGGCGAATAATTTTTATTTCTTTGAGGAATTTTATTATATCTGTACATAAATAATTTCACTGTCTTTAAAGGGGAACAAAAAAAGTTAAACCAAAGCGCAAGAATTCATAAAAATGCCTTCGAAACCATATTTTTCTTAAAAATATTTCTTTTTAATGAGAAACGTTAATTAATTTTCCGCATTTTACGTACGTAGAAACCTTCCTCCTGGACATTTAGATAGTAACTCCATTGGAATATTAGTCACTCGAAAGTTCTGACGATAAAATTGACAAGTTCTGGAGAATCAAGAGAATTCAACAGATATACGGGATATTACTAAGAAGAAAGAAAAGGACGATTTTAGGCTCCCAAAGAAGAGGTGGACAAAATTTTTCACCTCCTGGAACAATGTCGAGCGTTACGTCGCCGGAGAAAGAAGTAACTGGGCTTCTTCTTTGCTGTTGAACTCAGTTAAAGGGACACTGTAAAAATAAGCGACGTTACCATGGGGGTAAGAAAATCATTATGATATCATAATGAGCTGGACTAGCCTAAGTCGTGTGTCCTTTCCTATTGCGTTGACAGTCATGTCTACTTACCTTACTTATTGATCGAGAATTAGCCACACAAATTTCACAAGTTATTGTTGAAGCCTTCACCAACAATATTATGCGTCAGAGATAGAATTGGTTTGTAATCTCTTGGTGTCTTGTGGATAACTCTCAACCAAATACATGAAGTTTCAGACGTCCTGATGGAAAAGCTGGGCGTTTTTACCGGTTGCTCTTACACACATACCTTCCCTTTCCGTCAATTATGGTTGGCTTAATATGACCCAATTTTTAAATACCTGTCATTATCAGCATGTGGAAACTCGGTCCATGAGGTTTTATTTAACTAGTTAGGCATCTACACAAACTTAATCAAATTAAAACATCCTCGCAGTGTTTGACGTTGAAATTATCCCTATGGAATTGACGAAACCATAAATGGTCATGGTTGACAGTAATATGATCAGGATCTTAAGCGAGTCTGGCTTGTGTTTTCACTCTTATCGACCTTAAAAAATTCTCTTAAGAAAAAGGAATCCCTGAAACATTCTAATTACTATACCTTATTTTTGTTTGTTTTTGCTTTTCATTTATTATGCATTGCTTTTTATAAAATTTCTTTTTCGTTAGTGTATAGAACTAAAATTTAATTAATTTTGATTTAATTTTCTTTTCTTTTAATTTTATTTTAAAAATTATTTACCTACTATTTTTACAACACTGTATGTATGTAGATATGTATATTTAAAATCTTTCTCTCCCCCATTTTATTCACTGTGTAGGTACGAATAATAAGAAAAAGAAAAAAAAACAAGTTTATTTCCTTTTGTTTTTTGGGTATTAAAAAAACGCGAATAAAAACTTTATTTTACACTCTCCCCATCAAAATTTGGCTTTGGGAAGCAATTTTTTTTAATTTTTAAATCGCTAGCCATCCTATTATTTCCCCCCTTAATAAAAACACCCAGCACACATGCACAACACTCATACCATTACAAAATACGATTTATGAGAAAGGAATACAAAAAAGAAAAAGAAAATAAATCGACAACAATAAATTGCTACTGGCTTAGTCATACATTCGATTTAATAAAACACACACATACACATACACGTTTATACGCTAACTAACTTATGTACATACTCCAGCAATATCATCATTATTACTAACACATGCTTCACATCGTCATTAAGATGCATGCCATCTTTAAGTAAATGATCATTATTATTATATTTTATTGTTATCTGCTGTCATCATTTTTCTCCATCAAACCAACCATACCAACCAACACCACCACCACCACTTTTTCTCCCTCTTTCTCGTTAAGATTTTCTTTTGTAGTATGTGTGATGCTTTAAAATGACCACCAACAACAACAACAATAAAGTAAATCATGCATTTTTCCCAAAAACCAACGAAACATTATCTCTTATACTTTCAAATTCTCTTTATCCTCCCCCCCCCCCCCCCCCCAACACCTATTAAATTCAAACACAAATTAACATCTCTTCACACATCTCTCCACATCACATCTACATAATCCATCAACACATACAAAAAAAAAATAACAAAAAATAAAACGAAATTAAAACCGAAAACTAATGAATATTTTCTCTGTGTTTTTGTTTCTTTTCTTTTTTTTAATAAATAAAATCGTCGTCGTCCTCGTCATTTTCTTCGTCTTTTATCATCATTGTTGTTGTCGCCGTCACCGTCGTCGTGATGTAAATTAATAACACTATTGTTGTTGTTAAATTGAAACTTCTTAAGGGTTATAAAAAATATTTGTAACAAAACGTCGTCTATATTTTCGTTTGTTGTTGTAAAAAAAGAAACGGAAAATTGGTTTTAAAACGCAAAACAATTGAAAAGAAAATGCGCAAAAATTAAAAAGAAAACAACAAAAAGTCATTAAAATACGCAACATTGATTGAAACTAACGCAACGCATACGACAAAAAGCTGAGAAAAGAAAAATCCCCATCATAAACCGAAAGAACAGAAGAAGAAGAAGAAAAAAATTAAAAAAGAAAACGTTAAAAAAATAAACAACTACAACATCAGCAGCAGGGAAAATTTAAACACATACACACACTAGTATAAAGCAGCAGCAACAGCAGCAGCCATTAAATATAAAAGAAAAGTTGTTTTTCTCATTCGTTATAACACGTAAGTGGTACTCTCTTGACAAAACTTACCGATGGGATAATAAAAGTTGAAAAACCACTTGAAAATCAAATCAAACACGTACATACACACCACACATCCATACATATGGAATATATGCATATGCTCACTCCTTCAAACAGCAAATGCAATCATTGAACAACACAAGGCAGCAGCAGTAGCAACAATAAGAACAACAACAAACAACAGTAGTTTAAAAATCAAATCGACCGCAGTGGTGCAGTAAGTAAAACAATACTCTTATATACATATATGTGCACCTATACATGCATACTTTTAACGAGTACATATTATCAACAAAAAGAAAGAGAGAGCTGTGAAGAGAAGAATATGCTTTTTAAAGAGACACACATGCATATTTGCCTTGCTAATGACCAAAAGTAAGAGAACATCACCCAGCATTTGTAGCATTTGTTGTCTTAAAAAAAGCTTGTGATAACAATAAAAAAGCACGTGCAAAAACGGAGAGAGAGGATTTTGTTTACATTCAGCAAGAAGAGCATAGACAAGTAATGTCAACTGAGCAATTTTAAATAGGCAAGAGGATAACAATAAGTCTAGGATTTTATTTCTCTTAGTGTCTTTACTCGGTAATTAATATAATTTTTTGTATAAAAGCCTCTAGTCCTGAGCTTTTTCCGATATCTAAAACTTAAATGTTGAACATTTTGTTTCTAAGCTGACGTTTTAACTGAACTGTGTTGAGATCAGGTTGATTATAGTATGTTATTATAACTACATTTGATTTTAGCATTCTAATTGTGATTAGGGAACTCCTGAGTTAAAAGCGAGTAGGAGTTCTGATATTAACATTTCGTCTTGGCTGCCTGACCACTGTAATGTTTTGCAGGCCGCGGTCATGACCTGGATTTCATAAACAGCCTTCTGTCGCTAAATAGCGATTCTCACAGGCCATTGTCTTACTGGAGGGCATGCCGATGGACTTACCATTTCTTATAATAATTTTTGCAGCAACAGGAAGAAGACACTGTGTCTTTTATCTTATGCGGGAGGTTCTTAACCTCACTTTTCTTGTCATCTTTGAAAGATTTCTCCAATGTAAAGATTGTTGCAATACCCAGATTTCATCTAGTGACCTGTTCGTTTCCTTTAGACAATGTTCTAACCTGGATTATCATTGTGGTATCATAATGGGTCTAAACGCTGGCCTAAGTGGTACTTCATCCTTCTCAAAAGATTCGCCTATCTAACATAGCACAATTCAGGATCAGGTGATTGAGATAGTCCCGCCACAACATCAATAGCGTTTATTTTATAAATTTCGAAGTACATATGTTTATATGACCCATAAAATTACTTCTACTTCTAAAACGGAAATGAATATAAATAGTAAAATATGTATGTAATCACGACAAAAAACGCTTTGATACTTAAAATTGCTAATAGTTGACATTACTTATTTCTGCTTTAATACAATATGATTCTCTTAAAAGTGTATCGCTATCTTCATTTCCATATTTTCATAAAACTAGCGCTTTTATAATTATCTATGATATAATTATGTATAATATTATAATTATGTGTGATAAAATAAAATAAAATAATTGTGTACATAAATATATATGTATGAATGAGTGTACTATGTATGCATGTATAAGTGTATTCCATGTAAACAATTAGTTTAAAGGTGTTTCTTCTGTTTTAAGGCTCTCAACAATAGCAACAAAAATAACAACAACAACAACGTTAACAAAACCACCATACAGTATTTAAATTATAAACAAACAAAAATTAAAAAAAGAAAAGGTGATGCTTGAAAGTGGTGGTGGTCACGCAACACTTATAATAAAACAGCAACAACAACAACAGCAACAATAAAAGAAAAGAACAGCAGAGAAAGGAAAAGCAGCTGCTTTGCACACCACAAACACTTATGCAAACCTAGTGTGCAGAGCATAAAGAATTGAAATTGAAAACAACATTGTTGCGCTCACTCACATTCCTTACTGAAGAAGAAGAAGAAAAATTAAAGAGTGCGTTGTTTTGTTTTTGGTTATTTTCAAAGAGTTTCAATTCTCCTTATGAATGGTACGTATTGAGAGTACAAGAACGTAAAGTTTTAGTTTTAGTTATGCTCTCTCTCATGGTACAAAATATCTAAAATAAATTGTTGATTTAAGGCCCTCTGGGGAGAATAAGAGTTTAGTTTGCCAAAGAATAACAAACAACATGGCCATACTTTTAACAGCAGCAGCAGTAGCAGGATGGGAAAATTTTGTTTTTATTTTTAATTCTAATTTTATTACGACAACAACAACTACTTCTACTACTATCACCACTACTACTACTACTGATTAAGTGGCAACAACACTTTATTTTTATATTGCAAAGGAAAAAAGAGAGTGCATTTTAAAAACGAAAACGACTAAAAGAGAGAGAAAAAATTTCGCGCCAAATGCAAAGATTAAAACTATTATGGGTCGTTCCAAGTTTCCTGGGAAACCATCAAAATCGATTAATCGTAAAAGGATAAGCGTTCTACAATTGGACCCAAATAATACTACAACAGCCACCCATGCAGCAGCAGCAGCAACAGCTGCCGCCACAGCAGTGGGCACTACCACAACTGCAGCAACCGCATCATCATCATCATCATCCACAACAAATTCTGTGGCGCCTGCGGCCTCAGCAGCGGCCACCAACAATGAAGACGATGAGGAGCAAAAGAAAGCGGAGGAAAATTTAAGCGCCGATTCGTTTGAATTGGAAAAACGTAAAAATGGCAAAAAGGAAGACGATGATGACGAGGATGACCATAGAAGGCCATCATTGGGAGGAGGCAGTGGAAGTAATGGCAGAAGTATTAATGGTAGAGCAGGTTATACCGGCACAAATAATCACCATTACCAACAACAACAGCAGCAGCAACAACAACAACAACAGCAAAATAATGGTAGCCACAATACTAAACAACAGCATCTTAAAAACGAAAAATCTCTTAAAAATTCTCTTAATAACACTACAACCATAATTACAACAACAACAAAACCAACAGCAACTACATCTACAGCAATAGTTACAACAACAAAAGAATTAAAGAAAATAAATAATCATTCAAAGAGCCTAACTGGGTCCGCCTCAAATACTTCTTTCTCCTCGTCCTCCTCGCCTTTGGCAACGGGGGGACAAACGGTGCATATTCCAAAACGTCCGTGTAAAAAATTTAAAAATTTAAATATTCATAAACCAGAGGTTATGTTACCGTCTTCAAGTAAATTAAAATTACAACAACAGCAGCAACAGCAACAACAGCAACAGCAACAACAGCATGAATTAAAAAATAATAATTCCTCCATAACAGCAACATTGTCATCAACAGAAACATCTACAACAATAACAACAACAGCACCCGCCCAACAAATTGTTACAGCTACAGCAACAATAACAACAACAACAGCAGCAACAACGACAACCAGTACAGCAGCAACAGCATTAACTACAACGCCATCTGTAACAAAAGATACAACAACCACAGCTGCAAATGCGGCATCAATAAATGAAAAACAAAAACAAAATAATTCCCTATCTTCAACAACAACAAAAACAACAACAATAAATAGCAACAATTTAATGACGACAACAATGTTAGACTCCTGTTCCACCATAGCAAGCAGCATCACAACCACAAGCATCACCACCACCACCGGCAGCAACAGCAATAGCGATACGGAATATCATCATAAAACCACCAGCTCAACAAGCAGCGATAACCATGCTATCGATCATAAAACTAATGATGGCAAACAACAACAACAACAACAGCAGCAAAATAATAATGATCATCAACAGCATCAACACAATGTTGTTAACAATAATGACCATGTCAATGGTGATGGTGATGGCAGTGATAATAATGATGACGTCGGAGAAAATTCCAGTTTGACATTTCCAACAACAGCGACAGCGTCAGCGTCAGCAACGACCACAAACAGTTCTCATCATCATGATATGATGACGACGACGGTAAGTGTTGTTAAAATTTTTAATTTTTATGAGAAAAACAAAAAACAACAAAAATGTTCAAAACAACAACAACAACCAGAAGATATCTTTTAATTGTTGTCATCATTGTTAAGAAAAAAAATGTAAAAAAGAAATGAACAAAATTAAGTGCAATTTTGGAGGGATTGAAAAACGATATTCTCTTTTTGATCGACATGTTTTCTTATTTTCTTTTTTTTTTGTTAATCAGGGTACGGATGTACCTGTCTAGGTTAAAAGATTGCTTATTATTTTCTGACTACACCTACCTGTATGGTTAAACATTTCAAACATTTTTACATAGAAACGTTCTGGCATTATCAGCGGCATAGAAGCTTCCCCTTTCCTTCTCTCGGATGCAGTAGAGGGTAATCCTGTTCTCGAGTTAACCTCATATGAGCAGATTGCTGATATTCTTCTAGTTTTTCCAGTTGAATGGAGCACATCTTTCGATGACATGTACATACGTCCTTCCGGGGGAAATATATTTTCAAGTTTACCCATGGGTTCTGAATATTTTATCCTGGGAGCGAGCACCTCAACTGCTGTCCCTCTATCTGTCCTCCGTACTCTCTATTCAGTAGGCCTTTGGGTGTTTACGACTACAACCAATTATCATCGGCATTGTCCATGTAATGTTGATTTTGGTACAGGTGCCACAGTAAGATGGCTAGTGCCTCTATGTTTGTTTATTGTAAAACAGTATCCAGTTCGTTTAGGAATAGTCGAAGGCTGAGATACCAGTATTTTTTATTTCATAAGATTTATTCATAAACAAACTTTTAATATTTTATACACATTTCTGATGACTAATTGTTTTTTTGCATTTTCGCACCCTGCCTGTTCATTTCTTTGCGCCATCTCTCGCTTCTTTTAAGTTCATTTTAATTGCATCTTCCTCTCCCCCGCTCTCAAGTTAATGATAATTAACACACACACACATACACTATATAATAATCAAATTGCTTATGTTTGTTGTGTGCCTTTGTTTTCATTAAAACTTTTTATTTTTTCTCATGTTTTTCATTTTGGCAGGCAGGCATGTGTGTGTGTGCGTGTGTGTCGTGTAATTCCTTTAGCCATTCGTTTTAAAATTTAAATATAAACAATACACGAGTTTGGAAACGAATGTGTATGTGTGCATGCATTAATATGGTCTCCATTGCATGCATTTATTGGCAGAGTTGCCAACTCGATGTTATTGTCGCTGTTTTAAGCGGTTTTTTAAAGCCTTTTTCCTTGTCAGATACATCTTCCTAAGAGAGAAACTTTTATTTGGAAGATGCTCATGAATTTCCCCTTGGATTACGAATATTTTAAATTTACTCCTCCACCATACAACTCGAATTTAGTGTCTTACATACATGATATATAATTGGCCTTTACAATCCTTTAGTCAGGATTACGGCCTAGCTTCTCACACCACTCATGTTGTGTACCTTAATTTTATACATGAGTGGCGGGACCTACAGTTTAATGTCGACTCCGAACTACAGATTTTTTGAGAAACTTTTTCATGGCAGGTTTATTTACTCTCAGAGTTTTAGCCAGAAATCTGCTGAGAGGAAGTCGCCGAAGAAATATTTCGTTTTGATGTCTGGCCTGGGGCTTGACGTCTAATAAGCGAACGCACTAGGACCTTAAGTTTCAGTTTAAAAAACGATGTCTCGGGAGTATGCGTTTTTATGTATATTTTAGTGCCAGTTTTTTTGTCCTGAAACTGAGGCAAGTTGACAACTTTGAATTTTTAACCTGACTCCGCTATTGGATTTTTTCATACTCTCTCTCTCTCTTTCTTCCTTCGTTGATTTTGTTTCTTGTTGGTGTTCGCTTTCCTTACGCTCACTTTACAATCTCCTTAAGAATTTATGGATGTATGTATGTGTGTGTGTGTGGTAGAGTAGATATAATTGTTTATTATTTTAAAGCCTTCTCTCTTCAAGTCTTTATTATTGTTGTTGTGTTGCCATTACTTGTACTTTTGCTGTGTTATGCTATGTTGGGTTATATTTTTTAATGTCATTTTTTTTATAACGTTGCACCTTTTGACGATTATTAGTGGCAACAAAAGGGTCTTAATGCCTGTCGTTTTTTAGGTTTTTTTGATTTTCTTTTTATTTAAGCCAGCTTTTTTCCACCTTAGCACAATAACACTTGCACACTTACTCACTTGCTTTAAGTTTCTTGCGAGAGAGAGGAAGAGAGTTTTTCTTCTTTTGACGATAGGAAAGAGAGGGGGAAAAAAAGAAGAAATATAAACACTGGCATGTAAATACAACATATAAACTTGCTTTTTAAGTACTCTACAACAACAATAACAAAAACAACAACAAGAAAAATAATAGAAATGACAACCGGGAACAGTGGTGCACACAGCATTGCAACAGAAGAATTTCAATGGATGGATGGATTATCGTAAATTAAAATGAAATTTCGTGCAGACAGGCAGTTAAGTCTAGAACGTACACAGAGTTTGAGTTTAACTAAAACTAATGAATTTAACTTAAAGATGTTTAAATACGAGTATAGTATTAAACTCAATAGAGAGAATGGCAATTTTAATTGTACTGCTCTTATGTTGTTAAACTCTTAACCACTGTGTACCAAGAACATAAAAAAGACATTTATGACGATTAGTACTACGGCAATACAAAGTATTTACACTTGACGAAATTTATTTTAAAATAAGAAAAGTATTTCTATTTACATATATTTCAAAATAGCCATAAACTGTTTTACAATAACTTCAAAACATTTTTCACTCCGATTTGATTTACAATCTTGTTATACATTACGCCACTGTAATCCAAGAAAACAGTGAAGCTTGACATTCGGCTACTTTCTACCTGTATCATTATAGTGAGATTCCTATGATTTAGTAAATCTACACTTACACAGAATTACTAGAATAACCAAAGGGCCATTACAAGTTTATTTCATCTCATCTACATACAAAGTTCTGCGACTACCCTACCCCTGTACAAATGAGACTAAATCGGATAAAAAATTGACTTGTGGGGGAAATGGACTGTTGTGGGAAATGGAATGGATAGCCGTGGGATCAAGAATTCCATAACAGTTCTTGTTACTGCCGGGCGTTACTTGGAACCGGAGATATACGCAAAGAAGCTAAATGTTTTCTTTAAATGAGTAAAATGGGGCTCAATCGGATAAAAAATGGACTTGTGGGGAAAATGGACCTAGTGACCGGATAGACATGGTACCGAGGATTCCAAAACAGTTTGCCTTAGGGTCCAGCTTTACTTAGAATTAGAAATATAGGCAACGAAATTAACTCTTTTTCTATAAAATGAAATTTTTAGAGGAAACGGACTTAAAAATGTTAATAATTCTCATTGAGTTAATATGCATTTATATGTATGTATATATACAACAAAATGTCGTACTTTTCGCAAATTGCATTTCTTGGGTAGATGATTTGCATTTTTTGGATGATGACCTGCACTTTTTTGGACGATGACTTGCAGTTTTTGGTTGTTGACCTGCATTTTTTTGGTCGATGACTTGCATTTTTTAGGTCGATGACTTGCAATTTTTGGTCAATGACTTGCATTTTTTTGGACAATGATTTGCAGCTTGTTAGGTCGATGACTTGCATTTTTTGGATGATGACCTGCACTTTTTTGGACGATGATTTGCATTTTTTGGTCAATGACTTGCATTTTTCAGGTCGATGACATTATTTTTTTTTGGACAATGACTTGCAGCTTTTTAGGTCGATGACTTTCAGTTTTTGGTTGTTGATTTGTATTTGGTTGTTGATTAAAGACTCTAATAAGCTTCCTTGCCATTGCACATTTGCTTTTAGCTACCAAGAGATGGCAACCCTATCACCCCAGAACTTGCTACAGCCAACAAATCACTTGCGTATTCGGAAAACCTTGATTATCTGGCACTGAATCAACACAGCGAATGAAAAGATGGAGAGGCTTTGCTTTATAATATTAACACAACTAAAGTGAACGCTTTCAACACGAAGGAAAAGAAAAATATAGACACGATATAGGCGATATATGTATGTTTATGCTGAGATCCATTCGTAATTACGTTTTCATTCTGCGAACGTTTAAAACTTTGGTAGTAAAGTTACGGTTCCCAAACTTCCCTTGCTATTGACTACTATTTTCTACTATTTTTCTCAGTGTTACTTTAAAGATGTGTTAAGCCGTCGTCGTCGTCGCTGTTGTGTTTAAGACTCTTAACATTTGCATTCTCCCCCTTTATATTGTTGTTACACAAAAATAATGTTCTTGTTTTTGTTTGTTGTGTTGGCAATTGTTTCTGGCTTGTTGACCACTTTATGTTCTTGTTTTTGTGTCTTGGATGGTTGCTTAGCTGGGCCTGGTTGACTGCCTGTCGTTGTTTGTTTTTCTTTTTTTTTTTCTCTTTGTCCACAATTTTCCCTGTACCTTCTGAACATACACAGAGTTTGAGTGACAGGCTGTTGTTTTTCCTTTAAAATGAATAAAGAGAAGAAAGAAAGAAAAGAAAATAGTAGAAAATGAATTTGAGAGACGTTGTTCAATGTAACAACAACGGCCATAACTATGTATGTACTATGTATATTGTTCAGGTACATTGTTGTTGTCGTTGTTTTTTTTTTTCCTTAAACTTTTGATTCTTTTTAACTCGTTTGATTTGATTTTTAGTTGCCTTCTTTCTATACACAAGGCCTGTTTTCATAAAGAATTTTACTCGATAACTCCTCGTTATTTTCTAGTTTTTCACAATTGATTTGCTTGCTTGCTAGTAGTTGCTGCTCTTACGGTTACTGCTGTGGTTGTTATTAAAAGAAAATATTACCCCCCCCCCCCCCCCCCCCCCCCTTTTTTTTTCCTTATGCGGAATTCTTTCTGGTTTTTTATGTGTTTCTAAACTCCCTGTTTGTTTAATGGTGTTGTTGTCGTTGTCGTTGTTGTTATTATTGTATTAACGATAATTCTGTGTGTTATTTGTTGTTGATTTTTGCTGTTCATCATGTAAGCGGTTTACATGACTGCCTGTCTGTCTGGACTATCATTTGCTTGTGTCTCCCCACATTATTCATGTTCTCCATATTCATTAACGTTGTGTTGTAGTGCCCAGAACGTATTAATTGTTGGAAATCTTTACTTAAGGATTTCTTAAGGTTTAAGACTACATACTACTGTTGCTGCTGCTGCTGTTTGTTTTATGCTTCTTGTCTTTTAAACGTGCATTTTTTAATGGTTGGAAGGGTGGTGTTCTTTCTATTGCCGTTGTTGTTGTTGTTGTTGTTGTGTCTTAAAGTTCTCAGGTTTTTCTTTTACTGTCTGTCTATCTGTCTGCCTGTCTGTGTGTGTGTGTGTGTGTATCGTTTCTTCATTTATGCCAAAAATATAAAATTTATGAATTAATTTTTATAATTAAATTTCATGGAGGTTGTTTAATAATAATGGTCCCGTCTGCATAATTGTAAACATGTTCCTGTTTTTCTGCTTCTTCTTCTTTTAAAGCGTATTTATGAATAGTTAATGATGGTTTAGAAAATCATACATGTTTTCATTACAAATACACCGAAAAAAAAAAATAGTTCATATGAGTGTTTTTCCTATTTCTTTCAATCACCGACTACGATGTTTATTCCTGGAGTGTGGATTTACATTTCGGAAAAAGTGCGCTACCGATGGATTAAAACTGAATGTGGAAACTGGTGCTGGATTCTTTTGAAAGGGTCTGAAGCTGCATTATAGATCGTAACTTCTATTTCTATTGTTAATTGTTACTTGGCAACAGGTCGTGGTGTAGTCGCCGTAGTCTAGTAGGTAGTGTGTTCGCTTATTAGACGTAAAAGCCCGGGTTTGAGCCCCAGGCCAGACATCAAAACGAAATATGAACAAAAAAAAATATTTCTTCGGCAACTTCCTTTCAGCAGATTTCTGGCAAAAACTCTGAGAGTAAATAAACCTGCCATGAAAAAGTTTCTCAGAAATCTGTCGCTCGGAGTCGACGTTAAACTGTAGTTCCCGCCACTCAAGTATAAATTAAGGCACACAACATGAGTGTGTTAGAAGCTAGGCCGTAATCCTGACTCTAATAAAGACCGCAACCAATTTTTTTCTGTTAGGTCCCGAGGTGTATATCGAAATGGCTGCTCATAAGTCTCTCTCTCTAGAATGGTCACATCGGGGGAAGTTTTGGGGAGAGGAAAGAAACACCCGGATGGATAGATTTAGAAGTTGCGTGTCGAAGAAACTTTTACCCTCTATAGAACCAGTTAGCTGTTGCAACTTCAATAAATCCAGTGTCAGACTGGTGACAGGGTTCATTGCGGAACATTGAGAAGTTAGGTCGCTAACAAGGCTGCGAATTAGTAGTTTCCAGGCGGACTATTATAAAGAAAGTCGAGATGAAGAAGAGTTGGAAACAGCAGAGCTCTTCCTTGTAAGTGTCCATCTCTTGGTAGGAAAAGTATAAATACCATAAGTAGGATATTCCTCAAGGGTTTGAACGCGATGTCGGATATTCGGTCTCTGCTAAAGTAATATAAAGGAATAGAGATAGCTTGGCATATCTTACTTATCTGTTTTCTGTTAAGTTTATATTAGATTAGCTTTTTGATTTCTTTCAATTCTTTTTAGTTCTTTTCTAGTTTTTCCTCTAGAACGAGCACAGTAAGTTGTAGGTTCTATAACCTCTGACTGGTATGGTAAATTCCCTAGTGGCTGTACAAGCTCTAAAATCAATCACCTAATCAACCAACCAAGAATAGAATATAATCGAATCTATTTTATCTTTTCTTATTAACAAGCGTATCTATTTCTCTAATTTTGTTTTACAAACCAAATTTCTTTCAGTGTATAGTTAGTTATGTTGCAATATTTTTGCAGATCAAGGTCAGTTGCTTATTAAATTTATTTAAAAAAAGAAAAAAAAAAGCAATGAAAAATAAAATGCACAACAGAAGAGGGGAAATCTTGTTTATCACTCGCCTATAAGACAAGTTTGTCGGCCTATTACAATAATGTATAATGTTGCGTTTTTAATTTCCTGCGAAAACCTTTAACAAGTTAAGTTTACATTTGTAATTCGTGATTATGAAACGCAAGTAGAATTACGAAGTCATGAATGGGCAAATATACAGACAACAAGTGCAAGTTGGAAATATGGTAATGCTATGGAAATATGGCATTAAGATTCCACATGCAATGCCTTTTTAATTGTTGTACCATTAGGTCTTCATCATTATAAATCAATTTCTGAGACTGTCTATGATGCACATATGTATTTGAGTCCGTAGTCGCCAACATAATGTTATGCTTATAAGGAGTGCTTAGAAATTTTCTTGATAATGAATTATTTACTCGTTTATAATCGTTCTTCTAAGGATATACAGAAAAGAATTTCTGTAACAATTCGTATAAGATGTTCTTCGTACAGCCTACAGCCTATTCAGCTATGCAATCTTTATCTCGATTCAAAATCAGAAAAATATGAAAAATGTTGGAGAAAAATTAAAATTATGTTGACTTAACATTCAAACATTAACAAAAAGGAATACAACTTTCGTAGCTAACTTTACACAACATATTCTTTTATTTACAATTTCTATTTCCAAATCGTTTATACAAACAAAACTCTTTTTCGCTTGCAGAAAAAATGTTCTAAGACAACCACGGACTTGATACTCCCCAATGGTACCAGTGAATTATCAAAAGAAGACTCCCATAGCCCTAAAACTAAAGATGATAACAGCAGCGGTTTAATCAAACAATCGACATTAACACCCATCAATTCACCTACAAGAACTATGGATAATAATAATGTTAATGGTTCTATAACATCATCACCGTCAAGAACATTATCGCAAATAACATGCTCTTCTTCTACACCCACATCCAATTGCTCAGCACCAACAACAACAACAACGGCAACAGTTGCTACATCGTCAACAACGGCTTTGAATACGAATTCGAATTCATCGTTGTCGTCGTCGTCCTCGACAACGAGTAGTTGTGGCGATAAGAAACAAAAGAAAACGGTGACTTTTAAAAACGTTCTCGAAACTAGTGATGATAAAAGTGCGGTTAAGAAATTCTATAACCCGGATAATCGTAAACCTTTGGTTTCGATTATCAAGAAAGAGTGTCTAAATCGTCCTTTTATGTATACGAGAAACAGTGATTGTATTGTAAGACCATCGAGGCTAACCGAAATACTCAAAAATAATTCAAATATTGATAAATTGAATTCATTAAAGTTTCGCTCAAACAATGTGTCATCTTCATCAGCACCAACAACAACAACAACAACAACAGTGTCATCGGAAAGTTGTTCGGTATTAGGTGGTCCATTGTCGAGAGTATTCGGAGCGCCCAGTGAGGAAGAGGACAATAAACAGCAGCAGAATATAATAAATTTCCGCTTAACAAAGGAGCAAAGCGATGATGATGAAGACGACGACGATGATGATGATGATGAAGAGGATGATGAAGATGTTGAGCAACAAGCAGCTGTTGAAAATCCAGAAGATGAGAAGAAATGTATTAAGAGTGGGCTTCAGGCTATTAATGGTTCGACTAAGTTGGAAAGCGAGTCAGAAGATAAACTCAAGCTTAAGATGGGGAGCGAAGATGAGGACGATGACGATCAGCAAATGATCGTGGATAAACATTTCGTTTTGCCCAAGCGCAGTTGCCGCAGCTCTAGAGTAATAAAACCCAATAAACGTTTAATAGAAGATGGTATTATTTGTAAGAAGAGTAGCCTTAAAACATTAGCCAACCACAACTCCTCGAATGCCGCTTTATCATCCAAAGAAGATAAAATTGCCGCCGCCGCCGCTAGTAACACCGTTGCCGCCTCCACAGCTCAAACGGCCAATTATTTTGGTTTGTCCGACTATAATGCCAAGGAATGCAATGGTTCTGCAAGTAAGTTTTCGCATTTAAAGTGATTTTTTTATTAACAATTAAAATCATAAATAAATTTATTATCGTTTTGCCCCCTGTTTTTTTCCAGTCCTGAAAATTTCAAAAGATTTAAGCCTTGAACCATCTAAACTTTCTACAACATTTTCCTCGGCCGCCTCGTCTACAAATGTTTTCTCGAATTTTGGCTGCAATTCAACTACGCCTAGCAGTAGCAGTACCAGCACCAGTGGCAGTGCCAGTGCAAGTGCCAGTGGCTCCTTAAAGCCCAGTAGTTTTGTTTTAAGACAACCACGTTTACAATTTGAATCCTTAGCAAATATGCCAGCCTCAACCTCTACAACCAGTGAACAACGCAATAATGCCTCTAATGCGGCTGCAGCAGCGGCAGCTTTAGCCTTAACCGCTTCCTTACCCAAATCCCTACAGCAGGCCATATCATCTTCAGCAGCAACAGCAGCCGGTTTAAGTAACTCCAGCTCTTTGCTGTCGCCTTCATTTTCCTTAAACGGCACCAGTTCTATGAAAACCAACAACAATACTACTGGTAAGTTTGAAACTGTAGAAACTTACAAGTCATTTACGAATTTAAAACGTTTTGTTTCGTTTCGTTTCGCTTTTTTTTTGTATGACAGTGTTATCTGTTACGGGCGCCAATCAGTGTGCTGTTTGCTCTTCCATAATACAAACGAAAAATTTACCCCAAGCCAATAAATATGTGGAACCAAGCTGTGAGCAATGCCGTAAATTCATATCGAAAATTGCCAAGAAATCTCTTGCCATGAAAAATTCAACTACAATGAAAAGCGTACAATTACAATGCAAAGCAGATGGTAAGTTTAACTTTTTGGTTTACACTCATTAAGAATACAGATTTGATTTTTAATCATAACTTTTTTTTGTCCTTTCCTCTTATTATCTTTTAAGGAAATTGTATGATTTTACCACTTAACAATAAGGCGGGCCACTTGAAAAACTTTAAAAAAGTTTACAAGGAGCGTTGTGGTTACTGTTGGCTGAAGAAGTGTTTGCAAACGTTGCAATTGCCAAAAGTGAGGCTAAATGCATTGCTGCCGGTATTGAGTCAAGCCACCGCCAGCAGCAAATCATCTTTACAGGATATAAAATCAAAGAGATCTGACATAAACGACCTAAACGACAACGCTAAACTGCTAGCTTCCGCTTCTAATAGCGGCATCAAATGGAAGCCTTCTATGGATTATTTAATAAATGCAACTAATTCTACTTCAATTCTATCCGACACTTTAAAATTGAATCTTAAAACGAATCCATTGGTGGAAAATAATGTCACTTTTGGCAGTGTGCCTTTGTTAAGACCGGCTATATTGGAGAAGCCTTTGTTTTTGAAATGTTCATCGCTAGATCCCAAACAAGAAAAAATAGAACGTAAGCCTTTGGATGTTCTAAGCGATCTGAAAATGGAGAAAACCGAGCCTATTGCAGTGGAAACTGTAGCTTTACCACCGTTGTCTCTACCGGCCCCAAGCAAATCGAAAAAGAAAGATAGATCCCTGGAAAAGGAACGCAAGGAAGTGAGAATTAAAGAAATGCATTCACCCAAAATCGAAAATGATAAATCAAAAGACACTAAAGAAAAACTAGAGACTCCTCCATTCGTAGATTTCAAGGACACGAAACTCGATGAAACACAAAACTCATCTGCAACAATAGCAGCAGCATCAGAAGCAACAATAGCTACTAATTTATGCTCACCCACAGCTCGTCCCACTACACCCCCCACAGCTACTACAACTACCCACACAACCAGCGCTTCTACTTCTACAACAGTTACAGCATCCAGTGAGAAACGTCAACGTATTGATCTTAAGGGTCCTCGCGTAAAACATGTTTGTCGCAGTGCTTCCATAGTTTTGGGTCAACCTTTAGCCATGTTTGGCGAGGAAGGTGAAGAAGCTGCATTGACCGAAGAGCATCAAATGCAAGAAGCAGAGTCTCAACAACAAACTGGTACAGAAACAAAATTAACTCTAACCGATGAAAATGATAATTGTGCCTCGTGTAAAACCCAACAGCATCTAAACACAACAGAAGAAGATGGTATTACAGAACCTCCTATGAAAACGGCTAAAATTGAAACGAAAAGCGAAAGCACCATTGCTAAGGTGTTGCAGCCTGTGTCGAAATTGTCTCAGCGGCCTCATCACTACAATACCCAATTGTCTGCCTATAAGAAGCAGATAAACAGTCAAATAAATCCTTCGTTAATGCCGTCAAGGCAACGCAAAGAACTTCAAATGAAATGTAAATTGCTTATATCCATAGATTTTTGGGAGAATTATGATCCAGCTGAAGTATGCCAAACTGGTTTTGGTCTTATTGTCACAGAAACAGTGGCGCAGCGCGCTTTATGTTTCCTCTGTGGTTCGGCGGGTCAGGAACCTTTAATATTTTGTTCGTGCTGCTGTGAGCCGTACCATCAGTATTGCGTGCAGGATGAGTTTAATCTCAAACATGGCTCTCTAGATGATACGCTACTGCTCAATGATAGTTGTCTTAGTGTGACGGGCTTAAGTTCCAACACCAATACCGCCATAGCCAAACTCAATTGGCTGTGTCCTCGCTGTACGGTGTGCTATACATGCAACATGTCTTCCGGTGCTAAAGTGAAATGTCAAAAGTGTCAGAAGAACTATCACTCTACCTGCTTGGGTACCAGCAAACGTCTGCTTGGTGCAGATCGGCCGTTGATTTGCGTTAATTGCCTCAAGTGTCGTTCGTGCTCCACTACGAAAGTCACTAAATTTGTGGGTAACTTGCCAATGTGCACCAATTGTTTTAAGCTACGTAAAAAGGGCAACTATTGCCCGGTGTGTCAGAAATGTTATGACGATCAAGATTTCGATTTAAAAATGATGGAATGCGGCGATTGTAATCAGTGGGTTCATGCCAAATGTGAAACCTTAACCGATGAGCAGTACAATCTTCTAAGTACTCTGCCCGAATCCATTGAATTCATATGCAAGAGATGTTCTCGTAAGTCGCAAGATGCTAAACAAAGAGCCTGTGAATGGCGCGAAGCTGTTAAAGAGGAATTCAAGTCGAGTTTGTTGAGTGTTCTTAAGCTTCTAAGTAAATCACGTCAGGCGTGTGCTCTCCTGAAGCTAAGTCCACGCAAACAAATGAAATGTTCTTGTTCTAACTCAATGGCGAACAATAAATTCCAACCGAAGTCCTTACACTTTAATTCTCAGCAACTACAAAACTCTTTAAACTGTGATCAAGATTCCTTAACGCCCAGTCCCAATATAGACATTTACGAGTTTGACGATCGCGAACGAGATCAGGTCACTTTAAATCATTCCTCATTGGATATGCAAACGAAAAAGTGTATGTGCCAGTCCCAAATGAATCCCAATGAGAATCATCTCAGCCTGGTAGAAATAAAACATAAAATCTCAAATGGTTCGTATGTTTCATTGGCCGAGTTCAACTATGATATGAATCTGGTCATACAGCAGGCCAATTGCGATGATCTGGTTATAGCCTACAAAGAGATTTTAAGCGAACAGTTTCCTTGGTTTCAGAACGAGACACAAGCCTGCACCGATGCTTTGGAAGAGGACATGTATGAGTCATCTGGAGGAGCCTATGGTCTCAATAACTCGATTGACAGTGAATCGGATTACAATATGGACTGTTTGCCATCATCGCAGGATCAACAAGATGATCATGATAGATCAGTTCTATTGGCTGAACTTCCGCATGATCTCGATGATCAATTGTACAATATAAAGTCGCGACAAGACTCTAGAATTTGTTTATTTTGCCGACGTACAGGAGAAGGTTTACCGAGCGAAGAGTCACGCTTGCTGTATTGCGGTCACGACTGTTGGGTTCATACCAATTGTGCTTTATGGTCTGCGGAGGTGTTTGAAGAAATCGATGGTTCATTACAAAATGTTCATTCAGCTGTTGCTCGCGGACGTATGATAAAATGTTCTGTGTGCGGCAATAGAGGCGCTACGGTCGGCTGTAATGTTAAGGCATGCGGTGAACACTATCACTATCCTTGCGCTAGATCTAAAAATTGTGCCTTTCTAGCCGATAAATCCATGTATTGCCCACAGCATGCCGCCACCTCACAGAGCAACGGCAAGGTAAACTTTGAAACGCAATTCGAAGTTACCCGGCCAGTTTATGTTGAGCTAGAGCGCAAGCGTAAAAAGTTAGTGGAGCCCTCTAAGGTTCAATTCCACATAGGTTCCTTGGAAGTCAAGCAGTTAGGTCATATATTGCCTAGATTTTCTGATACCTATGAAGCTCTGGTGCCTGTCAATTTCCTATGTTCTCGCCTATATTGGTCTTCGAAAGAGCCTTGGAAAATTGTAGAGTACACGGTACGCACCTACATCTACAATTCTTCCTCCTCAACGCTCTCTAACGGTGCTATAGATTTGGGTAAAAATTTTACCGTCGATCATTCCCAAAACAACTCGACTCTGATACAACTGGGCCTCTCTCAAATACAACAGTGGCATTTAAGTTTGTCGAAAGGCGACTTTGAGACGGCCGAGGAATATGACTATTTAAATAATATCTCTCAGCATTCCTCTTCGTGTTCGGCCAATAATAACAACCAAGAAACCAATGCCACCAATGATGAGGAGCCCCAAACAAATGCCGATTTATTACCACCTGAAATTAAAGATGCAATATTCGAAGATTTACCCGGCGATCTGTTGGAAGGCATTTCTATGCTTGATATCTTTACCAAATGCATGAATTATGAGGATATGGCGCAAGGGGAACAATCCAAAGATGGTGTTTCAAATCAACAACTGTCTGATGAAGACACCATGACCTCGATTGGAGCATTTACCAAACAACTAACAGCCGAATTGAATGGTAATTGGTCCAATACAACAAATCATAATAATCATAATCATCATGTAGAAGACGCCTTGTTAAGCACCCCTATGGTGACAGCCGCCGCACAAGCGGTGAAACTACAAAAGCTAAAGAAATCCGCTTCGCCTGTCATCAATTGTGACGTGAATACGAAAAATGCTATCAAAAGAAGGAAATTATCGGAAAATATGCTGATATCACTCAACAATCATCAACGTTCACAGAAAAAGGAAGTGAACTCGGTTACGCGTCGCATAGATATTGAGGGCACAAATAAAAGACCCTTTACTTGGAGCGCCGAGAAACGATACAATCTGGACTCCACACAAACGGAAAGCAAAATCAAACTAATGCAAGTCGATGGTGTGGACGACAGTATTACCGAATTTCGCTTTGTTACACAGGAGGCTTCGCAGACGGTTGTAAAATGTGAAAGATGTCAGTGTACTTATCGAAATATAGACTCATTTCAGCGGCATTTAAACAATTGTGAACCAATGTCTTCGTCCACTAGCGAATCGGAATCGGAACACAATTCTCAAACACCTGATGTAACACATTCTTCGGCTCAGGCCTTAACTTTGGAGCAGTTACAGGAATTAAATAATAAATTACAACAACAACAACAGCAGCAGCAGCAACAACAACGAACCACACAAATGCCCTTTATACAGAGCATACCAGCACAGACGCTATCTCAGCTGCAAGGCTTGCAAACGGCCAACATTTTGCAAGGCGTCCAACTGCAAGGCGTATCGAATTTACAAAATCTTCAGAATCTTCACAACATACAACAGTTAACCCAGCCGCAAACCTTAGGTGGTAACTTTTTTATTTCAACTACACAACCGGAAATAAATCAAACCGCTTCGGATTTGCAATTGTATGCCAATACGTTGCAGGGATTGACTGCCAACTTAAACGGCACATTCACCCTACAACCTACGCCGACTCAGTATACAAATGCTAATCAATTGCAACAAAATCAACCGCAATTAATAGCAGTCTCAACAAATCCGGATGGTACGCAACATATTATACAACTGCCCTCAACGGCAACTCAACAACAAAACACACCAGCAACATATCAAACACTGCAGGCTACCAACTCGGATAAGAAAATAGTATTACCGGTAACCCAAGGGAAGCCACTAAAAACTATGGCCACTAAAGCGGCCCAACAGGCAGCTGCTAAAAATAAACTTAAAGCAACAACAGTAGTTAAGCCCATACAATCGAAAATAAACGTAACGGCCGCTACCGCAACCAATCATATAACACAACAGCCACAAACCGTAAACGCCAGTCAGCTATTAAACCAACAACTTTTACAGCAGCTACAACAGCAGGCCCAGCAGAATAATAACCAACCGCAGCTACTATTTCAGACCACAGCTGCAGCTCATCAACCGCAACAGCCGCAGATTATTATGCAGCAGCCTCAAAATATAATATCATTTGTAACAACAACTAACGATGGTTCCCAACAACCACAACTACAATATGTAACGCTGCCGACAGCTCAAGCAGCAGCAGAATATAAACCGCAGACTCAAGCTTCGCTGTTCACCACAGCTAACACTCAGCCATTATTGCAGTCAGCCTATTTACAAACAGACGCCAGTGGTAATTTGGTACTGACCAATGCACCACCACAAACAACCACTCCTTTACAGTTGCTGACAGCATCTCAAACACCACAAGTGATTGGTACTCTAATACAACCGCAAACCTTGCAGTTACAAGGTGGAAATGTAATAACTACTACAACTACAGCCACAGCAGAGGGCGGTATACCCCAACAGGGTACGGGTCAGACTCAACAGCAACAGGTTATTATCAGTGGCAATCCAGCTGGGACAACAAATGGCTTGGAAATGTTAACAGCGGCTGCTGCTACCCCACAAGTCATATTGGCCACCACAACTCAACCTATGTACTACGGCTTAGAGACCATTGTACAAAACACTGTCATGTCATCACAACAATTTGTCTCGACAGCCATGCCAGGAGTTTTAAGTCAAAATGCCAGCTTTTCCGCTACCACAACACAAGTTTTCCAGGCCAGCAAAATAGAACCGTTGGTGGATATACCAGCAGGCTATGTACTACTCAATAATGTGGATGCCAACAACGCCTTAATGCAATCGCAACAGGCCACAAATGCAGCCAATACGGCTCAACAACAAGCTAACCAAAACAGTTTCATACAAGCAGCATTACAACAGCAGGCTCAGGCTATGGCTGAACAGCAGCAGCAGCAGCAACAGCAACAACAGGCTCAAAATAATGTATATCGTATACAAACACCACCGGTAACAGCGGCTCAAACTTACCAACTGCAGACTCAGCCACAAATAATGGTGACTCAGCAACAGCAACAACCACAACCGCAACCAACACCACAACCTGCGACTGCTCAAACACAATTCATAGAGGCTACGAATCAACAACAACAGCAACAGCAACAACAACCAAATGTACAATTGATAAGTGCTAAAATTGCTCCAGTTGCTCAAGTGAAAAGAAACAAAACTGCTACCCCTGTAGCTACGGTGACTAAAGTGCAACCTCAAGTTGTCAACAAAGTAATGCCGAATGTAATACAAGTGAACGGCATACAAACGCAACCTCAAACACAGAAATTGAAACTACAAACTAACGCTTTGCAGCAACAACAACAGCAACAGCCAACTCTGCAGACAGCTGGACAAAGTTTGAAACTACAAACTCAAACTGCAAATAGTAACAGCATACAACAGCAACAATCACAGTTACCAACGGCAATTAATGCTGCAACGGCTCTAATCGATGTCGTTAAGCCACAAATTGTAACAGTAACAGCAGCTGCAGCAGCAGCAGTACCACAAACAACACCTGTCGCAGCTGTTACAGTTGCAACAACACCCACTGCAACAGCAACAATAACAACAACAACTCCGACTTTGGTGAATAAGAAAACCAATATGATCAGACCTTTAAATAAAATGGAAGTCAAACCGAAAGTTATGAAGACAGCCACAGCAACAGTTGTAACGAAACCAACCAACAATACCATCAACACTACCAGCACCCCGCCTCTTATACAGACTGCAAACACTGCAGCAAATCCAAACAAGATGATCGTTTTGAAGCCACAGCAGCAGCAGCCAACAAATCAAACGCTACAACAACAAACACCGCAGCAACAATTATCTGCACTCTCCAACTCTACACCAAATATAATCACCGAGGAACCGGCAGCAGCCGCTATACTACCCATTAACAGCATAACAGAATCCGCAGAAAACAGCGAATTTATGAATTTGCAACATGTAGCGAATACCCATCAGCAGCATTATAATGTAGCGGATGCTCTATTACTCGACGACAGCTCACAGGTGCCGCAACAAACCCTTTCACATTGCAGCTTTTCGAATACAACGAATAGTTTTGAGACAACACACCAGCCGAACCATAATACTTCAACGGACAATATAAGCAACATATTGCCCACCATACAGAGGATGCCCCAATATACCAACATCAATATAGTCAATCCTTTGCAGCAATACTCCACTACAAATACATTAACAACCTCCACATCGACCAGCAGCACTACTATAACACGACCCACGAATCGTGTGTTGCCCATGCAACAGCGTCAGTATGAACAACATCAGAGTCAAACTACCTGCAGTACCACATCCTCTGCCACCTCCTCTACTGCAGCGGCAGTGGCGACACAATATCCATCGCATGTTACCACGACCAGCACCATTAACGCTCACAATACTCAGAATCAAAATCATGTGATGGTCTCTTCGATGGAGACTCAAGATTCTGTCAAACATAAAACGAACGTTAATAAGGTTGCATACGAAGCAGAGGTGAAACAAATGTTGTTGCATTCACCGCAACCTCAACATGAGATACAGCAAGGAACTCTGCAACAGCAGCAGCAACAAGCAATGCATATGCAACAGCAATCTCTTCAACATAACTTGGCGAAAATGTCTCCACCACCACTCAGCTATGATCTGGGAGAAAAGGACCAGCAGAATACAGGCAACAACAAAAACTGTTTACATGAAATGAATTACGTGCATAACGGTACTGTGTTAGAGTATGTAAATACTACACCTGAAGAATGTCTCATAACCGATCCGAAGTTTCCACCTGAAGGTGAGGTAATACTTGGTAACGATTGCGGCGAAACGAATGAAGAAGATGCATTAAATTCCACTCAAACTGAAGCGAATGATGAGCAAGGAAACGAGGCTCAAGATGATGATGAAGACGATGGCTTTAGTTTGAAAATGCCTTCGGCTGATGGTTCCGATAATCTATCAATGGATAGTGATGAACCGGCGGTAAAAGAGAAAATCAGTAAAATTTTAGATAATCTAACCAACGATGATTGCAACGATTCTCTGAATACGACCACAACTCTAGAGGCACAAGTGGAAATGGCTTGTCAAAATCAATATCTCAATACGGCTTTACAAACAGCAGACGCGTGCAATGAGGCGTTGGTAAATCAAACACAAGAAACCAATCAATATTATACACCCACTACAGAAGAAACATCAGCATTTATTGCCGCTCAATTGGCTGCTGAAAATATGAAGGATCATCAAACAGCCGAAAGCTATAGTATAATGGAAAGTCAAACAGACAGAGATAAGCTACAGGAAGAGGTAGAAAATACGCTTAATTCGAGCTATTTACCAAATTGTCAAGCTAACAACAACAATTTGAATAATGCCTTGGATCAGCAAACATCAACGAATACAACACATTTTGTGACACCTTTGACTATGGCATCGAATCAAGTACCTCAGCCGCCTGCAAGAGATCCCAAACGTTTAATGGGACCTCATTTGCTGTATGAAATACAAAGTGAAGATGGCTTCACCTATAAATCCTCATCCATAACTGAGATTTGGGAAAAAGTATTTGAGGCAGTGCAAGTGGCACGCAGAGCTAATGGCTTGGCACCGCTACCCGAAGGACCTTTAGCTGATATGAGTGGCGTACAAATGATTGGCTTGAAAACAAATGCCCTAAAGTATCTCATTGAACAGTTGCCCGGAGTGGAAAAATGTAACAAATATACACCCAAATATCATCGCAAAAATGGCTCATCATCGCCTCATACCAACTCGATCAGCAGTTGTTCAATATCCTCTTCATCTTCTATGAATGGTAATGCTTCAGTGGCAGCTTCATTGGACACTGACAGCAATAGCATGGATTATACATCCGATCAGGAGGACTTAAATGAAAATCTTTATGAGTGCGCTCGTTTAGAACCATATTCGAAGCGTTCAGAGTACGATATGTTTAGTTGGTTGGCTTCGCGACATCGCAAACAACCGGTACAAGTGTTTGTACAGCCATCCGACAATGAATTGGTGCCAAGGTGAGTCGAATTTATATTGAGAAATTTGAAACAAAATGTTTATAAATCTTTGTAATCTTATAGACGTGGCACAGGCAGCAATTTACCCATGGCAATGAAATATCGCACATTAAAGGAAACCTACAAAGATTATGTGGGTGTATTCCGTTCTCATATACATGGCCGTGGTTTATATTGTACAAAGGATATTGAAGCTGGTAAGTACAGGCCAGAGGGAAAAAGCTTTGATTTTTTTTTTTCTTTTGTTGACATTCCCATTGACATTTTTGTTTTGAATTTTTTTGTTTTATTTTAAGGTGAAATGGTTATTGAATATGCCGGTGAATTGATACGTTCAACTTTAACCGATCAAAGGGAACGTTATTATAATAGTCGTGGCATTGGCTGTTATATGTTTAAAATCGATGATCATTTGGTGGTGGATGCAACAATGCGTGGTAATGCAGCCCGTTTTATAAATCATTCTTGTGAGGTAAGGATTTGTATTTTTTTTTTTTTCTTTTAAAAATATTTTTTTTTTTAATTTTAAAAAAATGTATTTTTACAGCCCAATTGCTATTCGAAAGTGGTTGATATATTGGGCCATAAACACATTATCATTTTTGCCCTACGACGTATAGTTCAAGGTGAGGAATTGACTTATGATTATAAATTTCCCTTTGAAGATGAAAAGATACCATGTTCGTGTGGTTCGAAAAAATGTCGCAAGTACTTAAATTAAATGATGTGCGAATGCGCGTTAAGGAAAAGAAAACATGGATAAAATGTAAAGCATAAAGTGATTCAAAAGTGATTATTTTATTATTATTTTTTTGCAAGCGAAATTTAAGTATGTTTTTATATTATATACTATGTATTTGCATATATGTATAAATATACAAGTCTATATATCTATATACATATGTATGTGTGTAATTAATATATACTCATAGTTTAAATATTATTATTACTAATTATTGCTATAAAAAAAAGAAAAATAAGAAGAAACTAAAACAATAGCATTAAAATCTTAAACTATTAAACTATAACGAATTCAGAATTAAAAAACACACTTTAAGTAGAAAGAAGCTAAAACAAACAAACCAATCAACCAACCAACCAACAAAACTAAAACAAATTACAAGAAATTTATCAACGAATATTGAAAAGAAAAAAAGAAAAGAAAATAATTAATAATTTTATCATGTAATAATATAAAGATTTTGTTAGAAAGTTTTTAAACATTTTAAGGAATTTATAATTTATTATAAAGATTTGTTTTTAAAGGTTTTAAAATTCATTTCATTCATTTCTCTTATCATTGCTTGTTTATTGGAATTTAAAATCTTAATCGATGAATATTCGAAATTTTTTTTATTACATATTGTTTTTATTTATTAACACATTCCAATCTTATTTATTATAAAGTATATAATATTTATTTATTATTATTGATATATTTTACAAACTGTTTATAAATTAATATTTACATGGCCTGTTCTTCTATCTAATGCATGACCAACTTTTTTTTGTTTCCCTCATGGTTTAAAAGGTATTGGGAACTCTGAAAGATACACAGTTTAACTTCGAATCTTGTCTGACTCACTAGTTGGCGATACTAAGATGTCTTATTCAGATTCCTTGCAGTTTAAAGCAAAAATGCTTATTGTTTAAAAGAATTTTGTTGTTGAGCCCCCTCATAATCATGCTTTAAATGTCAGATGTTCTTGGTATAGAACCAGCATCGGTTTTCTTATGTCAAAAGAATAAATAATAAAAAAATAAAAAATTCTTCTCCCTAAAACAGATTTGTGAAAAAGTATTCGCTGTAGTGGACTTAACACATAGATCGAATGGTTAAGCAACTCTGCTCGAAGGATTATTAACTCATGCAAGTGGCATTCAAGTGATTCACTTAAAAACAAACGCTCTAAATTATCTCATCCAAACATTTTGTAATTATCAGTTTTTTTCAACCGTTGTTAACACAGTAGGATATCCAACTCTATTCATTCATTAAAACATTGTCGATTCGTTCACGATTTTAAATATACTACAGTGATGTTTTATGCAATCTTAGTAATAATTTAAGAGAACTTTCCTCTTATAAGTACACCTTTCTATAGGATATTCTCTACTACGAACGGTCTTGGTTTAAATATGTTAGAAAACTAAAACTTGGTCATATGCTTGTCATATTTTATTTCATTCACTGTTTCTATACAAAATCTAAATGCTTCTTATTTATATTAGTGCGAGTACATCACATTCAGTTGGATAAAATTTGTATTATTTCGACTTAAATTTTCACAATACAATTACAGTCACTATAACATGAGTCGAAGTAAAAATGGCTCTCGGTTGAGATAAAACACCCTTGAGAAGCTGAGGAGTGACCAAACTTCTAAGCTTGAATACATCGTATTGGCAACTCTGCAATTGTTCTCTTTTCTCACTTTATAATTTTATTTTTATACGGTTAGAATATTTTTAATATTCTTCGCCAATCAACTGTTGATCAGTGCTTGCAGTTAGTCTATGTCAACCTAATTGGAAATAAAAATCGCAAATAGTTTCTTGTATTGTTGTCCATCAATTGTGGCTCGTATACTGCGGTGACCAAATGATTGTCTTTTACATCACAAACCTTTGTTATCGTTTGTATTTTGATCTCTAATTTTAATTGTTTTGAAAACCTTTAAGAAAATCTTTTAAATTTTATTATAATTTCTTTTAAATTTTACAAAAACAAATGATGTTAAAGAAAAATGAATTAAACTTTTCTTTCTATAAAAATTTTTAAATATTGTAAACCAACCACTATATAAGCGTGATGATATTATTATTAAAAAAAAAAACAAGAAAATTATAAACAAAAAACAAACAAACAAATATATTTAAAATTATTATAATTATAACATTTTGTTAAGTAAGTTATATTAAAAATAAAACAGTATTCATTATATTATGAAAATATACGCTAAACAGAAAACAGATGAAATATAAATATTTTATTTTTTATTATTAATTATGTTAAAAATTAAAAATGCTAAATAACTGATAAAAAAAAACTAAAACTTATTTAAGTTTATTATTAAAAACAAAAACAAAAAAAAAAAGAAAAGAAATACATACAATAGCTTATAAAACAAATCTCTTAAAAACTTAGAAACAATAAAAAAAAATATAATATTTATTATCAACTAATACTACTAAAAACAATTGTTATTAAGTTTAAATATATTATGTTTAAAGCGACAAAAAGAAATAAAAAAACAAACTATTTAAATTAAAACATACACACACAAACAAACAAACAAAAAACTTTATAATGTTTTTATTTTATTAATAAAAAGAATATAAACAAATAAATCTATAAAAATAATATTATTTTTAAATAATAATTATGAAAACATAAACATAAAAATAAAAATCAAAAGAAAGTGCAAATTATTAAATGCTTTCACTACATACATACATACATACATATAATCAATTAATTAATTACACTATCGTATAACATTTTATTTTATTTTCTAATATTACAATTTATTATTGAAAAACAAAAAAACAAAAATTAATTGTTTTATAAATGTTACATTAATTTTATTTTTCATACAAAAGAAAACTATTTTTTCTTTTAAAATAAAATAAAAGTTTTACAGGGGTTTAAGATTAAAATAAAAGTATGTTACGAAACATAATTTGCTTGTATATAAAAAAGAAAACAAAACTAATTTTATAATACTAATTGTAATAAAAATAATTATTATTTTTTATAGTATATAAATAACATTTTGCATATATTTTAATTATATATCTACCTATGATAACAATATATAATTGTAATTATAAAAAAAAATTATATTTTATTTTTGTTAAATTGAGAAAATATAAAAAGAAAAATTATAAATATTGCAGAAAATACATCACATTTTATATTATGGCATTTTTTTTCTTTAAAAAATATTAATTAATATATTTTTTAACTTAAAACTTTTTGACAAATTTATATTTTATTTGTTTATTCATAAAAAAAAATAAGTAACATTTTTATAAATAAATTCAACTTTTTTAAATAAACAAGAGAAAAATTTTAATTAAATAAATAAAAATTAAAACAATTTTCTCAAAACATTTAAACATCTTATTCAAAATTTGGTTTTTGACTTTTTATCTATATTATACGAAATTTGAATAAACATTATTTAAAAAATTTAAATAGAAAAATTATTATATTTTTTAATAATTAAAAATATATATTTTTATATATAAAATTTTAAAAATGTATTCAAAATTTATTTTGAATTTTTTTTTATAATTATTTTTTTATTTTTTTTATAATTATAAATATAAATTTAAATAAAAAAAATAACTTAAAAAATTTTAAAACCAAGAATATTATTTTTTTTTGAATTTTTTTTATACAAAAATTAAACAAAATTGGTAACAAACTGATTTAATTTTAGTTAAAAAATTTAATTTTTTTTTAACTGAAAATGCTAATAATTTTAAAAATATTTTGATCTATTTTTTTCAAATTTCCATATTAAATAAATATTATTAAAAAATAAATAAATTTTGCAAATAGATTTTTTATTTATATACATATATGTATGTGTATATATACATATGTACATATATCATAAAAATTGTTTTAATTTTTATATCTCTGATTTTATTTAAAAAAGTTGATTTTTTTTAAATAAACTTGTTTGTAAAATATATTTAAAATATAAAAAATTGTTGACATTTTTTTTAATTAAAATAATTTGAAAAAAAATAATTTTTGTATTCCTTAAATATAAATTTTTATATACAATTCTCAAAAAAAAAAAAAACATTTTAATTTGTCATTAATTATTGTATTTATTGATTTTTTTTAAATAATATCGTATATAAATTTATTTTAATTTCTTTTTAATGTATTATTTTTTAACTTTAAGCAAAAGTTAATCTTACATATAAACACATTTATATATACACAATATAAATATATTTTTATTTGTCTAAATTGTATAAAGTTTTTGAGATATTCGTATATATAAAGAAGAACAGACAGAACATAAAATGAAAATTAAATTAAAAACTATCTCTAAATAAAAATTTATTATTACACCAATAAAAACAAAAACAGAAAAATTATAAATATTAAATAAAATTTTAAAACCTTAACTTATATAAATGTAATAAACAAAAACAACAACAACAATAAAAAATTAAAAAAAAATAAAACTTTTTTCGTTTTTTCAAGCAAAAAAATAAAAAATAAAAAAAATTAAAAATTAATGAAGGTTAATTAACGTACATATAGATAAATGAGACGAGTATCGTATGTTTACTATATATTATTTTCATTCCTATATTCTTATAAGAATTCGAAACCATGCATAGATGTTTTGTATATTCAGCATTACGTTTCGAAGTTGATCAGTTTTCTGATGGCCGTCGTCAGCACTCCTTAAACAATTTCGGCAAACTTTACAGGTACAGTAAACTCAGACATGGCAACGTATAAATTGCTATCAAACAATTCGTTTTGATTTGCACAAGATTCACCTGGTCCCAACATGGAGAGAATTAAGATTTCCTATCTTATGTATACAGCAGGCTATACTGAACTGAGCATTTCTTGAGACATGTTTAAAACGACTCTTCCTCCCATCGCTAAGAATTTCATTTTAGGTTTTATAAGTGTGGCAACCAAATATTTAAAAATAATATCCGTGCGTCAAATTTGAAGTTTCCCATCAATTTCACACACATCGTGAATATATATTTTCCTAATAGGATATACAAAAAAAAAAAAAAAAAAGAAAGAAAGAAAAACTGAGAATGAAAATATTTTTATTGATGATTTATGTGGCACATCATTTACTAACCAGTACGGAAGGCTATGCTACGAATCAGGTATGTGGAGCATAATATTTTTCATCTCAATGTAAAAGAAATAATTTTCGAAATTCTGTTTTTGTTTCTTAAGCAAAAGTACGTCAAACGCATGATACCGAACTTGTATGCTGATTTTGCTTTAGCGGATGACAGTAATATTGCGCCTAGAAGTGAATCGAGAATTAGCGAACGTGATTGTCAAAATAGTGCTGGTAGCTGTAGTTCGGGGATTGCTCAGAAAGATTCTGGTAGCAAGAAGGCCATCAGTATCGCTCAAAAGGCTGCTGAAGAGGCTAAAGCCGCTTCGGAAGCCCAACAGGAGGCAGGGCAAGCCGCCTCACGTCAGGTTAAAATGCAATTGGCTGAGAAAGCAATGCAGGCAGCGAAAGCAGCTGAGGCTGCTCTGGCTGGTAAACAGGAGATGGTTGATACACTCGAACAGGAAGTACGCGAAGCTGAAATTGTTTTGCAGGAACAATCGGCCTCGTTACAGAACGCCCAACAAAATGTCCAAGCAGCCATGCAAGCATATCAGCAGGCTCAATCACAATTTAAGACGTTAACAACTGCTGTACAAATTGCCCAATCGAATGTAGGCAATGCAGAGCAGGCTGCCAACGGTGCTCAACAGGAGTTAAATGAAAAGAACCAACTTATGGAGGCGGCCAAATGTCGTGTTGATCAGTTGATGCGGCAATTGAATGTTGCCCGTAGTGATTTCGCCAGTACCAAACAAGCCGCCTATAAAGCAATTTGTGCTGCCCGTGAGGCTGAGGCTAATGCCCAGCGAAATAGACGTCATATGATGCAGAGACATGCACTTTTAACACCACAGCAGCGACAACAATTGCTGGAACAGCGTAGAAAACGTCATGAGCATTTAGCTAGAGGCTTAAGTTATTGATTTAAATAGTTTTTAAGTTTTGGAGGATGATGGTTACGCTCAGATAAATTTTATCTTTATTTTTTATTGAATAATTTATTGTCTTAGGCTTTCGATAACTATGGATTATCGATCTTCTATTTTATATTTAATGTTGTATTTTATGAACAAATATACCGAGTGTTTCTTAAAAAAATTTACAAACAAACCGACAAACTTCCAACGACTGGAGTTAGTACAAAATCAATAGAAACTAAAAACTATTTTTAAATGAAGAAGGCTGATTGGAAATAGTGTAGAATTTTTTAAGTATGATTTTGCATCGATTATATGGTTTTCTTATGAAAAGCATATAAGTTTAGAAACTCTTATCACTTCTAAGTTTTATTTGAAAAAGTTATCGACTTAGTTAATAATCAGTTCTTTGATTTTCTTTAGAAAATTTAAAAAATTTTTTTTTTTTAAATTTCTTAAAATCATTTAATCGATAACTTTTTTGTGTGGACATCTTAGAGTCGAAAAGTTTTTAAATAAAAAAAATCCCATATTTAATCGCATAATCGATCACTTTTTTAATAAAAAAGAAACGAAAAAAATTTTTTAAAAATTTTTAAAAATTTAATTTAAAAATTTAAAAAATTTAATTTAAAAATTTTTAAAAAAATTTATAAAATTTTGTTTTCTTTTTTATTAAAAAAGTGATCGATTTTGCGTTTAAATATGCGATTTTTTTATTTAAAAACTTTTCGACTCTAAGATGTTCACACAAAAAAGTTATCGATTATATGATTGCCGTTAGAAAATCCAATGTTTTTCTGTTCTTTTTTGTTTGTATTCAATTCAGTTATCGATTTTAAAATTTTTACTATTCATACTATTTTTAATATTCGATTTACTATTGAAAACCTTATTAGAGTGTTATTTTCCTCATTTGCATCATCGCAACTTTCTTGATTGTCAGTTTCTCTTCCCCCTGTATATGAATGAGGAAAGTTTCGATAGTTATTCAATTTGGAGTCTAGTGTAGTGCCAGTGATTTCCTATAACACTTCATCATCTATTACGTTACTACCGAAATTAAAATCCCACTTAGTACATGAAATAAGGAAATATTTCGTCTGTTAACCGAAGAGGAGATGTGATGATCAAAACAATAAACGTGATTAATTTTTTACTCTTTTGTTGTTTATTTTGTTTTTATTTTTTATTTTTAATAAATAAACGAAGCATTTAAGGCAGCGATTTTAATAAGAAAAAACAGTCGAAACCATGACTTAAACGACTACAGAAACAAAACATTATTAAATAAACTTAATCATACTGATATGGATTGAAGTGTATGTGTGTATGTATGTATGTGTGCATGTATGAGTATAGGTGAAAAACAAAAGAAAAGAAAATTGATTACGATGGTAATTTATGGCTTTTTTATCTTCTCATTGGGAAAACGTCTCTTCACAATAGCATGTGCTGCATCATGAAGATGATGTTGATCGTGATCAGCTTGAGCCTCAAGCAAATGTGCATGTGTCGTTTCACCCGATGCTGTATGTGGCTCACTTTGCAATTCAACATTCGCATGCAGTGCAGCATCGTTGGCATTGAGTTGAGCCTCTTGAGCCGATAGAGTAGCTTTCTCGGCGGCATCTTTAGTCTCTTCATAGTCCAGGCGTGCTGTGTAGAGTTGAGTTTCAACTTGTTCCAATTTGCCTTTGGCTTGAGCCACCATATCGATTTGAGATGCCAATTCGGCAGCTGCTTCAGAGGCTGATTTCTGAGCCAACTCAGAGGCTGACTGGGCATTGTTCAAAGCCGCTGTCAAGACGGAACCATGATTGAGAGCCTGTTGGGCGGCATATTGTGCTGCTTTGGCTGAACGTTTGGCTTGTTGCAGTTGCTGTAATTCACCTTGCATGGCGTTGTGAGCTTCAGCGTTTTGTTCCTCTAATCGTTGCAATAATACCTCCTTGCCTTTGAGTACCGCTACTGCTGTACCGGCAGCTTGTGTGGCTGCCTGGGCCAAGGTATTCTTGGCTACATATGCCGCCTGTCGGCCAGCAGCATTTTGTGAAGCCACCGCTGAATTAGCCTGATCAGCTGAACCCTTTGCTATACTCCGCAAACCGTTATCGACAAGATAAGTACCACTTAGAATAGTCTGTTGTCCATAGTGATCAGCAGGTCCATAATTTTCATGGTGACCATAATGTTCGGCTTCATAATGCTTTCGTTCCGGTCGTGGTGGTGCATTTACATACTCGTCCAAATGTACTTCTTCGAAATGATATGGCTGTTCGGATGCGCTAGCAGAGTGGGTCTTTTGTGGTGTGTTTGGTGGTGACGCTTGTTGATGTGTTAGAACATAGTGTCCCTTTCTTTTGATTTTACGAGCCGTTGTTAAGCTGGCTATTGATAAAGCAAATATGGATTCTAAACAAGAATTAAAAACAAGATTAAGATTAAGGGGTGTATTGATAAACTCACGTATTAGTAGCAGGAGAATCACGCAGCGCACTTGAGAAATATTCATGATCTGTAATAGAAAATAAAAGAAGATATTTAAAAAGATACATGTTTATGGATAATGGTGAGATTTTAACAATTCGAATTGGAAAGCGGTCAATGTTGTCTAGGAAAATCTCTGAAGGTAGAAATGTCAGGAAATGTAAATCATCTCAAATCTTTCATTAGGAATCGACGTTGAACTGTAGTCGTCGCCATTTATGAAGACAAATTAGAATATCCCACATGGGTGTGAGTGAGATGCCAGGCTATAATTCTTAGCAAATGACTGCAGTGGGCAATTCTATATGTATGTGTAACAGTGAATTCATTCGTAGATTGGAAAAAGTAACAGAAGGCTTGGAAAATGATAAAATAGGCAAACGTATAAAATTTCCCAATTAAGCTTTCCTAGCTTCAGGCTTCTTTAAAAGCAAAAATAATAAAAAAAATTAAAAAAAAAATCGTTATTCTTTACAGATTGGTAAGTATATATAAAATGGCAAAAGTATGCAAGAATTTTATTAATGGATTATTGCGTAATAGGTAATATTGGGTAAATTGTTCAAACTTGCAGGAATTAAATTTTTGTGTGGCTATATAGACGCCGTAGTCTAGTAGTTAGTGTGTTCGCTTATTAGACGTAAAGCCCGGGTTCGAGCCTTAGGCCAGACATCAAAACGAAATATGAAAAAAAAATATTTCTTCGACGACTTCCTCTCAGCAGATTTCTGACAAAAACTCTGAGAGTAAATAAACCTCTGCCATGAAAAAGTTTCTCAAAAAATCTGTCGTTCGGAGTCGACGTTAAACTGTAGGTCCCGCCACTCAAGTATAAAATTAAGGCACACAACATGAGTGGTGTGAGAAACTAGGCCGTAATCCTGTCTGAAGGGTTGTAATGGCCAATTATGTACGTACATATGTATGTCCTCACAGATTGGTAAGTGTATATAAAATGGCAAAATTATGCAAGAATTTTCTTAATGGATTATTGCGTAATAGGCCTCTATTCGCTAAAGTGTTCAAACTTGCAGGAATTAAATTTCTGTGTGGCTTGTATAAATTTAACTGCTTTCCAATTGATAAATTTAAATAGGCCCACATTTATAAAAAATTTTCAATGTTTTAACAAATTAAGTGTGGATGGAAGGTGAATTAAATATTTTTACATATTTTTCATATGGTAAATAGGCCCCCTATTAAAAAATCAAAAATAATTTTTTTTTGGATTTTTTCATTAAATAGGCGTGCTATAGACAAAAAAATAGTCAGTCTCCCTCATTAAATTTAATTTGAATTTTTAATTGCATTAAACGCACTCGGCCAACAATTGTGGTAATACAGGTACAACTTTTTTTTTTGGGTTGAGACGACTCCTTTTTCGTTTCAAATGTAATTTCACTTTTAAACCTTGATATTGAAACACTTTTCCACTTTTAATTCACAAACTCGATGTCTTATTTAAAAGCAAAACTTAAAAACGTCCTTAACGCTTGGAATGCCAACAACTTCTGTGCATGAAGAAAACATGGCCTGGTGATTCAATCGAAACAATTCGTTTGGCTTACCCAACAAACCAACAGGTTGTCATTGTAAATCAACGCAAAAAAAAAATTGTTTTTCAAATGAAAGAAATATTCAATGTCAGTGAACAACAATTGAAAAAAGGAGAGAAAGAAAAAAAGAAACTGGAAAAGCGCTTTTACTTTTCATAGCATTATAATAATTTTCACGTAATGTTAACAAATGTTGTTATCGTTGTTGTTCGTTTATGTTGTTGTTTGTTGTTGTTGTTGTTGCCGGAAAAACCACTTTCAGTTGCCAAAACAAACAAAAAAATAAAAAGTTCAAAAAAAGAAAATAAAAACTTCGAATTGAAGCTGTAGCTGGAGCATCATACAATACACTAATAATGGTAGCCTTTGTTCACGACCGCATACCGGATATGAAAAATGAATACGAAAAATTTTTTGCTTCAATTGCTTACAAACGAAATTTAAATGCCACAGATTAATGCAAGTCATGCGAAAGAAAGTGCCACTGATTGTAGCTCTGGGCTTTTCGATTTGTTTGTTCAGTTTAAGTGAAGTTTTCCTTTGGTTCAGGGTGCTAAACAACAAGTGAAAAGTGTGAATAATTTACGAAAAAATTCGTGTCTATTAGTTTAGATGACTAAGCGAACTTTCATAATTTAAATCGTTATTTAATCAAGGCTTTTCAATTACGTATTGTTCACTTTAATAACGTTAAGAAAGTGTTTTTACATTGGATTTATAACTTAAAAATTTCGGTATTCGTAACATGTGGGATATATTTTACTATTCGTTTGTGGCCTTGAGAACGTATACGCCCATTTAGAAGGTCTTTAAACCTCACTTAATTGCAGTCACCATTTTGCTTCGATAAGGTCCAGTTTTGTTCCAATGCCAAAGCCTCATTTGCCTGAAAAATTTCTTATTTCGATTCCTCACTGAAGCCTATGCTGAACACTATTCAACGATTTCAACAAGCGAACGATGTCTTGTTCACTTTAGATCCGAAAGGCACAGACTTGTCAGAAGAGTTCACAGACGATGAATTGGAGACAGTACTCTGTAATGATTTCAAAAACCAATTCAATAACTGCGGACCTCATCTAAAAACAAATAAATTCAATGACCAGCAGGATTTCATCTATTGTGAGGTACACGGAGGAAGATTTAAATTCAAAATGGAAAATTCATTGAATCATTACGACAACTCGAAGCGCAAATAATCATATATAAAGCACGGTCACTGTAGGTCCCGCCACTCAGGTATAAAACTAAGGCACACAACATGAGTGATGTGAAAAGCTAGGCCGTAATCCTGACTGAAGGGTTGTAATGGCCAATTATGTATGTATGTATGTATGTAAAGCCCGATCAACCAGCTGTATAAACTCTAAAAACTAAAATTCATGATTTATAGTATTCAGATCCTTTGATGCGACATTCCTAGTCCCTTATCTTGAATCTTACTTCCGTTGGGGATTTGAGTGAAATTTCATACCGCTTTAAGCAGGCTTTGCAGTACAGTGTCTCTTTTTTATGTCCTGAAACCAATCACCTCTATAACCTAACATATCTACATTTTTAAGGAGGCAATTAAGCCTTATTGTCTAGTCGTTAAATAGAGTTTATCCTTAAAATTACATTAATGGGAGTCAATTCAACAATACTCAACATTTCTTCCATGTCTCCAAACAAATCCACAAGTAAACAATTGCACTTCGCTTAGTCCGAATAGCCTACTGTCGGGAAAAACTAAAGAAAATTCTTAGGTCGGTGTCTCTAGATGGCATTTGGAACCGAAGAAATTGCACAACCTCAATCGGTAGCGGGGGATGAAGTAAACCATAGGTATACGCTTACCATCAACTGTAATGTACAATTCCATTCTTACTTCTTTGGTCCACTTAATAAAAAGTAAAAAGGACACTAAGAACTTTGAGAGTGATAGTTTATGTTCCTGTACAACCAGGGGTGTTGTCGAGGCGGAACGCTCCGGAACGTCGTTCCGGTACTTCCTTTTTGGACAGGAACGCGTTCCGGAACTAAACATGATTTCTGATAACGAAAATTGGCTGACGTTTTGAAAAAAAAATTAGAAAGAATTGCTGATTTTTTTTTTCTAATTTTTGACGTATTTTTATATGTATTTTTATAAACAAGGGTTTGAACCGAACCCGATCCGGAACGAACTGGCTTGTTTTTCAAAACCGTGAACCGGAGTCCGGAACGCGTTCCGGTAAAAAAAAAAAATTAGCACAACACCACTGTGTACAACTTCCAAAATAGCAGACAAGTACTGTACGTTCTTAATATAAATCATTACAACAGACGACCAATCATCTACAGATTAGAAATTCTGCATTTTCTGTAGTACATTTTCAGACCCTAAAGTCATGATAAAGCGCGAGGGGGTGTCAGTAGCCCTCCTAAAGAGTGTATTTAGCTAATTGTTCTAAGACTACTGACCTTCAGAGTCGAAAAGCTGCCAGCTTAGTTTATGCCACAGATATATATGGAGTCCTGCATTCAGGATATTGGCTATGACCTTATAGGTATCCAGTTTTTTATTGAGTGAGGTCACCTTTTCACGGTAATGTACAATATAAAATTTTTTTAATTATTTAAATTTGTATTTTATTATTTATTATAAAAAAAATAAGTATATAATGTATATTGTATAATAAATAATTAATATTATCCACAAGAAAAAAATACAACGAATCCTTATTACATAATATAATTAATTAATTATTTGAAGAAATTATACAAACATTTAACTAAAGCGTACATTACGATACTATGCGATACAATAAAAACATACATACTTAAACTTAAGAAAATTAGGAATTATTACGGAAATCGCTTCAAAATAAACAAAAATAAAAAAGTAAAACAATGAAATACTATTACATTTAAAATGGGATACTAAAAACAAATGACTATAATAATGAAATTTTTAACGATTTCCGATGAGCTTATCTTTCTTCTGGAAGTTTTTTTTTTTCTTTGACACAAAAGAGAGTTGAGCGTTTACACTTAAGCTAAGAGAACTAAAAACTAAATTCAATTAAACTAAAACTTATGACTCATTTAATTGTTGATGCTCGTCTTCTACAATGTGATTATGTTTTGATGATGCTTCAGCTGCTGCTGTATCCGCTGCCTCCTCTGCATTGGAGTTGCGATCCACATTATCCATAGATTCCTTAAGTGTTTGTATATCAAAGCCACCATCTTTATAGTCACCTTCAGAATTTTTATTTTGATGATTAAACTTGGAAAAGTAAGTTAAAGATTTCATCAATTGATAACTCTTTGAAATGGGTATATTGGAATCGTAAACACTTTTGGATGCTGCACAATCCACATAGAACCACCAATTGCATTTCAAAATAGTCTGATCGAAGAGAGTATTTTCGGGACAAAGGAAAGACTTGCGCACCATGCCATCATCGGTGAGGGCACATACATGGAAGACCTTAAGAAACAAGGAAACACAAAGTATTTAATTATATCATTTACAATTAAAAAGCGAAAGACCTACCATGCAACCCAAATCGGTATCAGCATATAAGCCGGGAAAATGTTTTTGTTTTGCACACGAAAACGAAGTGGGAGGCAAATCTACTTTAGATTTGAAATTGTCATCAAAGTTTTTATCATAGCCAACGGGATAGTATTCTTTAGGAGCATTCATTACCTGTGGAAAAAAAATTAAAATTCAATTTCAAATTTCCAGAAATCATTTTTTGATCTCGAATTACAAAACGATTTCGATTGTTAATAAGTTTTTACCTTTGACATCTTATTTCCGCTGAGTGTGTTTGTGGTGTCAATAAATTGCACAAAGGGTCTGGGTGTTGTTGTTGTCGATGTTGTTGTACTGGTAGTTGTTGAGGTAGTAGTTGTGGATGTTGAAGTTCTCATGAATTCTTCTCTTAATTTAGCTGCCAACATTGCTCTTTGTTCAGCCCGCATTTGTTGTTCTCTTACATAAATAGCATGTTTAATGGTATCCACACTAACATTGGCTGCCCTGGCTAATTCGTCAACCGAGATATCTTTCAAATCGAATCTGGGTTCTTCAAATTGTAAATAGTTGGGATGATTATTAGTGGGTATGCTGTATTGTTCCACAGGAACGGGTACAACTGCTGGGGCTGGCGCTGGTGCTGGGGATGGTTTCAAAACTGCAGTGATTTTATTAACTGAATCGGGCATAGCTTGGAAAGCTGGCACAGCAATGGGTTGTGATACTATGGGATTATGAGCATGGAAAGTACGATTTGTAAGCATTTGTTGGTTATACATGTCAACCACTCTATTGTTTATGCTCATTTTGGAATTGGGGGTATCAACGGCTATATTAGTGGTTCGTCTTTGGGCCGTTTGCAGAGGTAATGGTTTATTAGGTATGGGACGGAAAACTGGCACCCCTAGAGGCAAGGGACGAGCTTCGGTCATTAGAGGTCCCTGATTCGCTTTTTGTGCCTGTAGTTGGGCCAAAGCTGCTTGGCGACCAGCCAAATCAGTCATGGCTGCTTTTTTGGCTGCCATTTCCGCAATAGCATTCTGTCTGGCAAGCATATCAGCTGCTGCAGCAGCTTTGGCTTGTTTTGTTAAAGACTCACGCAGTTCAGGACTTAAAACCATAGGCGAACGGGATATTATACGCTTGTCGTTAAGGGATTGTTGGTTAATCTGCAAGAGGCAAGAGAGGACTATAAGTCTTTAATTTTATTTGCATTATATACAAACATACCTGCTGATTTCCCGGCAATACGCCAATAGCATTGGGCGGCGGTCCATTTTTGTAGCCAATTGAACGTCTACGACCACCTTCCACATTTCCGAGAGACTCTGCAAAACCCAATTCATCGCCTAAACTAAAGCCTGTTAACAAAAAAATAATGAAATTTCATTAAACAAAAAGTCTTTCCAATTAAAAACACATTTTTCCCACATAAATTAACAAATTAAAGCCATTCATTTAGTCTTAACAAAGTGCCCAGTAACCAAATATTGAATGTAAACAATTCACCTCTTTAAATACAATCAACAGCAACAATAACAATAGCCCATAAAGCAACACTTTTTGGAAAATACTACACAAACAAAATGTAATTGAAGCACAATTGAGTACACTCTCCCCTCACACCCTTTTAAACAAAGCACTTCTAATATTTTGTTAGTGTAATTCCAAAGATTTTTGCACTCATTTCATAAATGAGGGTTTTACAAAACATTCATATTTTTAACAATGAATTTCAAAGTGTGGCCGAAGCCCATTAACAACATGGGTTGAGAAGAGATAAAAAAGAGCAGAAATTAATTGTAGAAAATGCAGACATCAGTGTTATTGTTGTCAGAGGAAAAGAAATGGTGTTATATTTAACAACAACAACATACATATCAGCATTCATACATAACAATGAGAGAGATTTTAAAGAAAATAACAGCAAAGCATAATAAAATTGGCGCTTTTCTTGCAGAAGATTGTCTTTGAAATGTCATTTATACGCACAAATGTAAAGATAAAGCGGCTTAAGTGAAAAAAAAGTGGAAAATTATTGAAAATTAAAAAATAATTAATAAAGTGTTATCATAAAAAAGTTATTCCTTATACAGAGTGTTTTTATATTTGTTTATGCATTATGCAAGTGTGTATTGAAAGTGTTGTTCATTAAATTATCGTTGGAATTGTTCACATCATAACCAACCACATGATCTCAATAATAGCGTTAAATATTGTTTCCTTGGATAAGGAAATTTTTAAGCTGTTCACATAAAAATGTTTAAATAATAACTCCGGCATGAATTTTTTGATTGTGCAAGAAGTCTTTTAAGGAATGCGTAAAAGTTTCACAGGTAAGAATATCAAGCACAAAAGAGTTCACTACAGAGTTCAGCCATAACCTCAAAAATATTTGCAAACATTTTTAAGCATAATATACACACATACGTACATACATACATATATTGTCATTTGTGAAAATCCAAACTTATCCTATTAATTTAAAGAAATTTGCAGCTTTTGAGCTCTAATTAACTGTAGAGTAACTAATTAACCATAATTTACCACCTGAAGGCCATTGCCTTACCAATGCAGTGTTTTTTAGCCGAAGATTATATACTTTTTTGCAAGCGATGCAATGCTTCTTGAATCATGGGATTTTCTATGAATATTTCCTGATTTACTTGTACGGCTGAATTGTTGTCAAGTCCCTTACGAACGTCCGTCTGCGTCCATGATTGCGGGTGATTTCGCTGGCAGTTCAAAATTCCTATCGTCAGAAATTGCGTTACTATTTAACTGGTCAGGTCTAGTATAGAACACACAATATGGTACAGGGCATAAATATTATGATTGCATCGTTTAATCTGGGTAAGAGGTGTAGTCTCAAATCCCTTGGCTATCTACCACTCTATTTCGGTTCTTTCAGGTCGCTGACCTGTTGGAAGTCAAGCGGAAAGATTTTACATTCCCTTGAATGGTTTTTGAAGGACATGAGTAGGAGGAGACTCAATGTCAGTCTTAGTATAAAAAGGCGGGTATTCTTAATTCTTGAACTCTCCAAAATAAGGCAAACGGGGTTTGCTATATGGACTGTTTGATCCCCAGGTTTGATATTGGTTTATGGTGGGACTTAGGGACTACCATCTAAGCCTTTACAAATAAAGATACAGAAATACACTTTTCAAGAGATAAAATATAGATATTACGTAGATTTTTATCAAATAATTCTACAATTTATCTGCGTAGGTCGAAATTTTTATGAAAACAGTTCAAATTAAATGTGTTTCATATACGTCCCCGTTTCTATGAAACAACCGTCTTCAAACGATCAACAATTTATGTACATACATATGTATATTTAAAGCTCACGAATGCTTAAATATTTTTGAGTTGTTTCTTTAAAATGTTCACTTTTTTATATAGGAACGTAGTGTATTCCTCCTAGCCTGAGGGTCAAATCTGCAATACTTAAAATAAAATACAATTTTTAGAATGTTAGTAAATTTATATTTACTTATAAGTCTGATTAAATAATAAAATTAATTAAGAACTTAAAGACAGTATTAGTATATATTTAGCATTAAAATTTAATAGCCATCACCATATTTTTAGTTTTTTATTTTTTTCATGAAATTTAATTGATTTTAGAATCATAGTTTACCTAAACCAAAGTGCGCTTTAAGGCCTCCTAAATTTCTTACACGAAATAGTCCAGATTTTTTGAAGTTACAATTGAGTATAAAACCAAAATCGGATTCTAAAACACATGTCCCGCAAGCCAATCCTAAAAATAAAATAAAAAAACAAACACAGAAAATATTATAGGAATTTATAGAATTTTTTTTTATTTTCATCTTTTTTGTTTTTTTTTGTATTAATAAACAAGAGAAGTCAAAAGATTTAAGGATGGATGGATAGTAACAAGTTGCGTATCAACTCATTACTCCAAAGTGATTATGGTGGTGGTGGGTAATGGAATGATTGATATTGAATGAACGGATGTGGGTGTAGGTATGGGAATGTGAAATGTTTTCTGTGTTTGGTTTTTTCTTTCTTTGTTTTCTTTTTACAATGTACGAACTAAAATAATTCAAGAAAGTTGAAAAATATTTACAAAAGAATTAAAATAGAGTTTTAGTATTAATTTTTAATTAAGAAAAAAAAACAATTTATATTTAATGACTATGAGAAGAGTTGCAAAAGCAGCTTAAAAATTGATTCTAATAAAGAGATTATGTAATTATGAGCTGCTATAGTAAGTCGAATTTATTCCATCTGTCGAATGAAACCCACATATTCGTAAAAGGAGAGTAAGGTCCCCACGATTTGTAAAAGGCATGGCCACTACACCACTATTTATAGTTGCTTTAACAGAAATGAGGCTGTCTCAAGTAGCGGCATACAGTGCCTCAACAGTGTATCAAACACTACTGTATCACACAGTGTATCAAACACTACTGAACATATCTGACCTGAATGGAATCATACTAATTATGCTTTCAATTTCATGCAAAACTAATGGATGTATTTTTATTACTTTTGTTATTATTGAAATCTTCAAATCTCCTGACAAATAGAAACATTGATTTTTGCACTTCAATGAAATTGAATCGACTTTAAAACCCTTTTTTCTTTAATTATATTTTCTTTAAAATACGTTTGCAAAACCTAATAATAAGCGGGTATAAAGCTATTTAAACTTTAACACTTTATGTTCATAATAATATCATTATAAAATAAAAACAATTAATTAAAGTGTATAAAAAAATTTTATTAAAATAATTACGATATTTTGTTGCTTGTGTTGTTGGTTGTTATTTTTTATATTAAGTTAAAGGAATTATAATTCACATTTAAAATACGTGAACAATGAACACATTATTATTGGCAGCAAATAAATAGATAAACATACAGATGTTGAAGCAGACATGCAGTTTGATAGGCAGACAGACAACCGATTTAACAGAATATAAATTGATGATTTCCTCTTGATTTCGAACAATATTTACAATGTTGAATAAGAAACAAAATTAAATTTTAATTTTCTTAGATAATGATGTCAATTATTATGAGCTACACTTGACAGTGAAAGATACCTGAGTCAAAATACCGACACATACATACTATATGTATGTACGTCGTTCATTCACTTCATTTCATACAAAAAATTTTTAAGTTTTTGCCAGAGTTACTGCGAAACATGTATGTATGTATGTATGTATGCATGGTATGTTTGTGCACGAAATATGTGGGAAAAAACGGTTTAACAACAAATTATATGCTTATTATTATAATAGCAACAAAAATAACAAATAAAACAAATATTAACAAATGATAGCGTTTCTTTTTTTTCTATGTTGTTGTTGTTTTTCCAATACATAAAATTTTTAACGCAATTTTAAATAGAAAACAACAAATTATTTTGCACTTAACTTCAGTTAATAAAACACATAGGAAAACATGTTCAACGATCAAGACTGACAATTCAATGACCCTACAATATAAAGATATATTATGAAATTCGATTAAGGTATCCGAACCTAAGGATCTAGGTTTAATATTATTTATTATTACCACAACACAGAAACTTTGATCCAAAAGTTCTTTTATGTTTCAGTTTAGTCACGAATGATGGATCACCTGGTCAGCAATGTACAGTTATCAGTGCAAAACCTATGTAAGATTTTAGCCAGTGCTATACACCAAAAATGTTTCCTCAATAAAAAGCGATAGGTCCAAAGGTTCAAATTCAAATAGCAACTTCACCGCATTCCGAAGGAGGTTCAGTAAACCTTCAATAGGAAGAAATCTTATTTGCCCCGAATTTAATTGATACCAATTGAAAATATGTCCCGTGAATTCTGTCTCATTCAGACAGTGTCTGCATTCTGTCTCAACCAGAAGGCTTAATATCTATATTAAGATGATATCTAAGATATCACTATCCTACTATCCTTCCAATGTTAGCCTTCAAAAGTATGAAAATACCTCACAATGACTTCTGCAGATATTGTAATGATATGGAAGAAGGAGAGACCATAGAATGTTTCTCTATATTGGTACGACATTTTTAATTCGGAAACAAACTTTCACGCCTTCACTTAACACCTTTTGGGAAACGGTCAAAAATTCTTCACCGCTGCACTCAATACAACAATTCAATACATTTCAAAGAAGGTATTGTTTCCATGCAACATCAGATGGTAACCTTATTAACCTAGAATTTTGCACAGTGGCCCTACCACCTAAAACAAATCAAAATTATAATAAAACGATAAGACATGACAGCCTTTTGTTCGTTAAAGGAACGAGAAGAAATTAAAAATAATATATTTTAAATGATTTCAAGGCCACTGCATGAGAGGAGCATGATACTGAAAATTCTTAAGATCCTTCGCCACTTTATTTCAAAATCGATTAATGTTGATCACTGGCCAATCGATATGAACGCGAGAAAATGTGTCACTGTGACCTCTGCACTGAAGGTAGACACGCTTTTGAGAGGGAGAAAATTATTAACATACATACATAATTGGCCATTACAACCCTTCAATCAGGATTACGGCCTAGCTTCTCAACACCACTCATGTAATTTTATACATGAGTGGCAGGACCTACAGTTTAACGTCGCCTCCGAACGACATATTTTGAGAAACTTTTTCATGGCAGGTTTTATTTACTCTCAGAGTTTTTGCCAGAAATCTGCTGAGAAGAAGTCGCCGAAGAAATATTTTTTTTCATACATCGTTTTGATGTCTGGCCTGGGGTTTGAACCCGGGTTTTACGTCTAATAAGCGAACACACTACCTACTAGACTATGGCGACTTCAAAATTATTCTTTCGGGTGCCTTTTCTCCATTTTCGATATTTTATGACAGCCTAGGGAGTCTGAAACTAGCTAATTTAATCCAATCTTTATTTCAAAAGAACATAAACCTGTGTATGTTATGATACATTCATTTATTTTACTGGAGGTCTATTTAGTTTTCATTTTCAAACGGGGCTATGAGAATTTCATATTTTTTTTAAATTAAATTTTCATATCATCTCTTAATTAAAATTCATATTACGCACTATACTTTGTCATATGTTGTATAGCAAAATACTGTTTATAAAACAAAGATAAAATATATAAAAAAAAAACTTTTTTTTAATAAAATAAAATATTTAAACAAATACCGTGTAGATGTGACACACGTAAGATATATCGCGTTAGAGTTTATTTAAATCATACTCGTATAAAAACGAATGAATGAGTGTCTTTGTAAATAAAATTTTTAACCTTTGAAGGTTCAATGTAATTATTACAAAAATTCAGAAAAAAAATTAAATTTGATGTCATCTTGTTTGTCTACGCTATTCATGCTTTCAAAATCGTTTTGTTTTTTTAACCAAACCCAGCTTATGAGACACGCATTGCATACCACATGTCGTCTTATTTAAGATATCAAATAAATTTGGTTTTTTTTTTTTGTTAACAAGTGATATAAAACTAAAGAGAAATTGTTACACTCATAAATAATAGTCTGTACTCGGCCTGTAATCTACTCTTATGTATGTATGTCGGCTAATTAATATTGTCATCTTTTGCATGTAAGCATCACAGATTTAATTACTTTCAGTCAAATCTGTTGTTATTTAATGTGTCAAAATATTGTATAATAATTTTTCAAAATATTTTACATGATAAGTTTTATATAATTGGGACAAAAAAAATTATTTTAAAATTATGAGGGTGTGATTAAAAAGTACTTTTTTTGTTATACTATAGAAAGTGATATTACAGCCCAGAAATTTAAATAAAAAATTTCAAAATTTGTGAAACTAAAGTACCATTTTTTTCAGAAATATTGCATGTTTAAAAAAAATATAATTCTTGAAGTAATCTCTTACATATGTATGTACAATAAGCATGCAACCTGCTAAAATTTTAGCCGGTTATTTTGTTTTGTATCGGTATTTAAAAAAGGTCAAGTGTGGTATGCTTTCTCCCTTACGTCTGCTTTCAAAACTTGAACCGTTTCCCAATGTATCGCATTCTTTAATCAATGGGTCTATAGGCTTTAAGCCTACTAACAGTATATTTTCCCTTCTGGACAATGTACGATACTCTCTTCAATTAGCAGCTTTTTTCTTTTACAAAATTAGGGTGTGTGTGAAGATAAAACCCAAAATTTTAATGGAACCAATGTTGAAGTTAACAGAACTATGTTAAATGATAAAACAGAAAATACAAAGAATGGTCAAGGAAGAAATAACCCACATAAACGATATCGGAGAATGGAATATCTATTCCATTCATTCAAAATTATACCTCTCATCTTCCTGAGTGGAACTGCTTCTCGGGTAATTCGTAAATTGTTTTGAAAAATGAAAAATTTTGACAAAAAAAATTAAAGTGATTTGTTTTTAACAATGTCTGCGGACGATGATCGATATTGTGGATAAATGGGACTTGCTGTAAGTATCCCACTATATATTTCTTACGGTTGGGCTTTACTTGGGACCAGAGGTATAGGCGTCGAAACTAATATCCACAATATCAATCATCTTATCCAGACACCACTGTTAACAGAGAGAATTTTCAAAGATCGGTTTCTCAAGTTCCAAAATTATTTGGGATACACCACTACATACATAATTGGCCATTACAACCCTTCAGTCAGGATTACGGCCTAGCTTCTCACACCACTCATGTTGTGTGCCTTAATTTTATACTTGAGTAGCGGGACCTACAGTTTAATGTCGACTCCGAACGACAGATTTTGAGAAACTTTTTCATGACAGGTTTATTTACTTTCAGAGTTTTTGCCAGAAATCTGCTGAGAGGAAGTCGCCGAGGAAATATTTATTTTTTCATATTTCGTTTTGATGTCTGGCCTGGGGCTCGAACTCGGGCTTTACGTCTATTAAGCGAACACACTACCTACTAGACTACGGCGACTTGGGATACACCACTAATTGGGTTTTATTAGGGACACCTAATAATATGCTAATAAATGCAGCAAATAGTTCGTACTCGATAGCCTATTCGAGCAGGCAACAAGTCTGTGCAGCTATCACAGTCACAGTAGATTTACCCCGTTAAAGAATTATGTACATCCAATAACAGGCTATGAAAGTATTTCCATTTGGAAGGCCACCGTTTAAATTTTAAGACATTCAATGAACGTTACTATGTGATTTCATATATGATACTAGGAATTCGTTTTACAAAGTGTTTTTTTACAATATTAGTTGTTCCATTGGAATGAATGAATTTCCTCAATAAAAATTATAAATTAGCAAAAAAAAAAAGAAAAAACTGAATAACACTTTAAAGCTATTAATTTCGATTCGTCATAGATTATCTTTAAAATGATCTTTTTAAGGAAACTCTTTAGCAACAATGTGATAACAATACAAACACCATCTCTTGTACAATATTGCATAAAATTGCATTACAATAAAGAAAATCTTTTGTTTTATGCCACACAAACGTTTTATCCCCAACATAAATCATAAAAATATTGTAATATTTTGCAATGTGGCAAGAGATATAAATGTTAACTTTTCAAATACATATTTAGTAATGGCCACTGTGCCACTCTTGCATTAAAAGTGACCATTCTTTTGTTTATAAATAAAATAAGTTCCTGATTTCGATTTTTTTTCAAATGTGTTAAGAATATGGCTTAAACATACATACTATGTACATTTCAGGGCCATTTTCAAGGTATTTTGTTTTTTTTTTTTAATTCATTTATGATTTTATTTTCTTTTTTTTTTCCACATGTATTTAATATTTGATTCAACATTTTGTGGCAATTCTTGCAAAGCAACTTTAAAACGCTTAATAAAACTGGTCGCTCCTGTATTTGTATCTAAACAATGACTATTTGAATTTGAATTTGTTTAGAAAAAAAATCTCTTTCGATTCCACTTGTGGCTGCAAATGAACAAAAAATAAAAAAAAAAAACTGAAATAAAAAAAAGACCAGTTTTTATTTAATGTTTCAGCTTTTCATACACACGTAATTCTTGTCATGGCTGGCAATTGTTTTAAACAATTACATAAAAATCGTTAAATCGAATTTAAAAATAATAATTGTCATGCAAAATCGGGCACTATATACGTATGAACTGTAACATTAAAAGATTTAAAAACTAATCAAATACATTCTCCCCTATTCTATATTTCGAGGGAAATACAAACATATGGCATTAGAAAATAGGAAATAGTTCTTAGGATTACCCATTAAATTGGTCATTGCAACAGTTTAGTCAGGGTTACGACCTAGCTTCTCGCACCCGTTATATTGTGTGTGTTAATTTTATACATGAGTGACGGGGGACCTACAGTTTAAAGTTGACTCCGGACTACAGATTTATGAGAAATTTTTCACAGCAATTTTATTTACTCTCAGAGTTTTTACCAGAAGTCTGCATCAAAGAGCACACTACCTACTAGACCTACTAGACGACGGAGATTTCAGCTGAATAACAGCAAAATATTCGAAGTTTTTCGTTTTCCATTAAAATTTTTCATTCGCAAAATGTAGAATGTATTGTAGTGGTTTAAAGTGCTTGACTTCAAACCCAAGTCTCCCAGATTCGAATACAGTGGAAGATGAACATTTTTTCTTGATTGTGCTTTTCGAAAATTAAAAAATTAAGAGGCTCATTTTTCCTTCAAATAATTTATTTCGAAATTCAGAACGTATATTTCTCGGTAACGTCAGATGGCAGCACAGTTTTTCTAGACCCTCCTTATAAAAGAAAAAACTAGCGACTTTACGAGATCTCTAACACATTTTTTCTTTAAACGAAAATAAATAAAAATGTGACAAAAAATCAAAGGAAGGATCGAACTCCCCCGAGTAAAATTTAACTCGCCTTTAGTATTGATTGAACCACGACTTTTCAAAAGAAAAATGGGGATCAATCTGGCGATGAATCTGTACACAAATTCACTGGCTTATGATTTAATTTTCTTAACTTTTCTTTGGTCAGTTAAATAAAAGAAACATTTCTGACAACAAAACTACCGGCTAGGGGTTTATGTAGACAAAGTAGTGTCTACTTGGATGCTACAATGTCAGAAATACAAGCATGCATACATAATTGGCCATTACAACCCTTCAGTCAGGATTACGGCCTAATTTATACTTGCCTTAATTTTATACTTGAGTGTCGGGACCTACAGTTTAACGTCGACTCCGAACGACAGATTTTGAGAAACTTTTTCATGGCAGGTTTTTTACTCTCAGAATTTTTGCCACAAATCTGCTGAGAGGAAGTCGCCGAAGAAATATTTTTTTTTTTCATACATATTTCGTTTTAATGTCTGGCCTGAGGCTCGAAACCGACTACGGTGACTACCAGAACTACAAGCACTATTACTATTTAATTTTAACCGCTCAGCTTGCGCTTCAGAATTTGATGGAGGAAAATTTTTAACCATGGCCTATTTATCTTCACTGAATATTTAATACACCCTCAAACAATGCTTGATAAAAACTTTCCTTAGTTGTCAGCTATTGTTTTCTAACACCACCTATTATAGAACCTAAGATACACTAAAGTCAGCTATTGGATAATAAATAATGGATTACTTTCAATCACATGTTTTATGTTATAAAAGTAAAGTCTTATCATTTTAAAATCTTTTACAGTTTAACGATTGAAAACTAAACCACGCTATCGTTATAAGACCCATGAGTATCACTTTTTAATTAGTTTTAATTAAACTAATTTTATCATTTATTTTATTTTGTTTGTTTGTTTTTTTTTTCTTCAATTTTATTTAATTTTATTTAAATTTCCCTTCAAACCGGAAATGCTAAACAAAATCGTTTGTTTTTTTTTTCTTACCCCCTTTTTTATAAAGAAAAAAGTGAATGTATTCGTGGTTTTTTGAGTTTATCAATGAATCTTTATAAAAAGAGCATTTAAAATTTGATTATTTATTATTATTATTCATACACAATATATTATCGGATAATCGGTCACGGTCAAAATAATAAATACAGAAATAAAATGACCAAAAAAAATTGTAAGAAAAACGAAAAAAAAACACAAAAACTTCTTAAACAAATTTGGTTCGCAAAAAATCTGCAGGCGTTAGAAATAGCAAAATTGCTATAAAAATAGCAACAAAAAAATGTTTAATTTTACAAAAAATATTTTAACACTATAAAAAAAAAGACACGCTAATATGACGTTAATTAACATAAAAAAAACTAATTTATACAATACAAGACGTCAACCCGTCTAAACAAAATTCCCTCTCTTTTATATCTCACAACTGGCATTGTCATCTTAGTGTACATTTAAAAAAAATATTTTGAAAACTTAAACAAAAACCATCTTAATGCGCTATATTTGGTAATATGTATGTATGTATGGTACTTACTCCTAAACGCTTGAGATACAATGTTAAAATATTTTCTTGTCTTAAAGTATACAAAAAATATGAAAAAAAACCCCAAAACAGAATTACGAAAAAATCCAAAAGAAACATGAATCATGGAGATTATTTGTAAAAATATATGTATAATAGATGTGTTACCATCATACCTTTTTGAAATCTTTTGAAGGAAAAATAATCAAAAAAAAAAAAGGAACGCAGTTAAAAACGGTCTCTAAAGTTAGCCGACCTAACACAGAAAATGCAACAAGTTTGTAAAACTTTTCTAACATCTCAACACAATCTGTCGAACTGCCTGTCTAGGCTCTTAAAATAGCCAACGTTCGCAAACTTTACCTCTTTATTGTACCACCAAATTATTATTTACCACCAAATCGTTTTCTTAAATTTGGAAAAGAAAACAATTCATGAAATAGCTTCAACTTTAATTCCATTATTTAGGCCGTCGCAATTCTGAAAGCGTCAATAGGTGGGAAGTTTTAATGAGCAAACATAAAGCACAGGCAGCGTAAACCTTTAGAAAAATTAGGATTCAATTAGCAAAGCTACTCACCACTGCATTCATTACAAAAACTCAATACGTATTCACAACGAACATTGTTTTCAAGGAGACATTGCCTCACATGGAAAAAAAAAACATTGAAAGAATAAGTACTACACGATTTGTAAAAAGCTGGGAATTCCAATTGCTGCATCATGATGAAAGATGAGTCACTTGCGATAATGTCAGGAGAAAACGATTGTGAAGAAAAAAAAGAATTGGGTGCGGGAACCTACCTATTGTAAAATCTTTTCAACCATTTACAAAACAAACAAAAAATATAAAAAATACTTTAAACATAAATTTTGTATTTGTCATCGTCATCCTTTAATCATTTACAGTCTCAATGTAGGTAGCCAGTCAAGTTGGCAAATAATCAGTAATAAGCTGACATTACAATATCTTTTAGACACCGCAATGCCTTTATGGTTTATGTCTCTGAATGTTTTCCCATCTCTATGTGTTTTAAAATATATATGTCACTGTTAATATTAATTGCATCAGACAACAGGCTTTACTTTATTAAAAGATGAAGAAACCTGACTGCTAGTCTGAAAATAGAGCCGTCATCAGAGCCTTCAGACAGAATTTATCAATTCAAATTAAGTGAGGCGCTTAAGCTTGTATTGACTGGTCTCAACAACTAAATAAATGTAAATCAATTCAATTAAAACTGCCGGAATGTATTAACTAAAAGTGTGTTGTTTTCAAAGCCACACATATCCTTGATGACTCGGCACAAGGAGGGTTTTATGGATCCCGCATATAGATTATTATTTTTTCGATCTCTGCAAAACTCTCTCAATGCATACATACATAATTGGCCATTACAACCCTTCAGTCAGAATTACGGAATAGCTTCTCACACCACTCATGTTGTGTGCCTTAATTTTATACTTGAGCGGCGGGACCTACAGTTTAAAGTCCGAACGACAGATTTTTTGAGAAACTTTTTCATGCCAGGTTTATTTTCTCTCAGAGTTTTTGTCAGAAATCTACTGAGAGGAAGTAGTTGCCGAAGAATTTTTTTTTCTATTTCGTTTTGATGTCTGGCCTGGGGCTCGAATACGGGCTTTACATCTTAGAAGCGAACACACTACTTACTAGACTACGGCGACTACTGCTACTCTCTCAATGGTGTAAATTTAAATTCCGTTAAAGTCTACAAAAGGCATTACGATCATTGAATCGCTTAGAGAACTCAGAATTTCTAAACTGATAAAATAATGGTTTTGCACATCAAAAGGCATGTTATCGATAAAATGCCCCATATGTATTTGGATTAATAAAGCTCGTTTCACATATATATGAAATCCAATATTATTACAAAAATTTGTTGGTCTCAGTAGTTTCTAATACAATATTTCCTATAAAAAATTAAACAAATTTTATATTAAAATATTTCGATGACATAAAATTGAATAAATTAACTCCAAATTATTAAAACTATTTCTAAACTTTGTTTGTATACAAACATTTTATCAACGAACTGCATTTTAAAAACAAATTATTGCACAATGTTTTCTTTGATTCGAAAAAGAAAAAAAATTTTAATTTTTTGTGAAATTCCCATTTAAATTTAAACTTTAACGCACGATACTCATAACTGTGAGTCATGAAATTCCCATCGCTTGGTTAGTGAAGATGGGAGTGCACAATTAAAATATTTTATACTTGTCCATACGATAATATAATAGTCTTTGAAGAGTACGCCACCAGTCTTATAGACTCTCATAAGTCTACATAAGTAATGATAATAATTTTTTTTTCTTTTAAATCACATCCACACCTATTTAACTCTTAAAGAAAAAAAAAGGAAAAAATTTGAATGACTTTTATAGCCCATATAAACAATTTAAATGAGATTTTAATCAATTTATTCGGTATTATCAAGTGATCAAATTTGTATTTTAAATGCAAGAAGTACAACAAATACTGACCTTAGGTTGTTAAATCAAATAAAATAAACGAAAGAAAAAAAAAATAATTACAAAATATTTAATACAAGTGAGTAGGTTTCATACAATCGTATTAAAACATCCACGATTATTTTTATTAAAAAAAAACCTTCAACTGATTTACGGCCAATTTACAAGAGGGTTATAGTAGTTTGGACTCATAGTTTTATTTGATATTGTTTTCAAATTCTATACTAATATATTGTATAGTATTTAATTTAATTTCAAGACGCTCTTTGTGCCCTATTAATTTAGATTATCATCATTAATCACTTTTATTTTTGCATGCTTAATAAAGAATCTGATATTTAATTAGAAATGTTTTGCCCATAATAAAATTTAAATTATTTTTTTCTTTATATTTTGCTACATGTTAGACCTTTTAACAGTTTACTTTTATTAATTTAAAAATTATTTTAATGAAAGAGATTTATGTTCAGTAAATTTATGTATGCATATTGTATTATAAATTCAAAAACTGGTTTAATAATTTTCATTATAATTTATAGTTCACTAGCTAAAGTTCGGTGTGCTTCGCTAAAGCAATACTAATGATTTAATTAAATTAAATTTCATATCATATAACTTTTAATTTTTGAAGTCGCCGTGGTCTAGTAGGTAGTGTGTCGGCTTATTAGACGAAAGGCCCGAGTTCGAATCCCAGGTCAGACATCAAAACGTAAATATGAAAATATTTCTTCGGCGACTTCCTCTCAATAGATTTCTGCCAAAAACTCTGAGAGTAAAAACTGCAATGAAAAGCGTCTCAAAAATCTGTCGTTCGGAGTCGACTTTAAACTGTAGGTCCCGCTACTCATGTATAAAATTAACGCACACAACACGGGTTGTATGAGAAGCTAGGACGTTGTACAATGGTCAATTCGACCTCCGGGTACTGTACTTGTCACAATTGACAAGTACACGTCCTCTAATCTAACCTAACCCTAACCTAACCTAACTTTTAATGAAAAAAAAATTTAATTTCTGGAAATACTGTTAACTCAAGAATGATACACTAAAGATTGAAAAAAAAGGAGACATTGCTTCTTATATTTGAAACGAACTTTATTGAATCAAATATGGTGTAGAACTTCTTCGTTTTATCAGCGATTTAATAGTCCAATTCAAATCGCAAGGACCTTATCATATGGAGGGTACATCAAAGCTCATAATGTACATTTCTCTTCTAAACCCTAATCTAATGTTCAGTGCCTGGCATTGGCTTCCAATTCAATCTTTCTCAACTTCAATCCAGACTTTACCAATGTCTACGCATCTTCACCACGCGTCTTCCATTACCTTTTTTACATATTATTGTCGTATTTCTTTAATGTTTGATAATAGTTTGGTGCTGAATGCCTAGTTGCTCAATTTTTTCCACCGACTTTTTAGTGGTTGGAGGAATAGAGCGATTTCCATCTTTAATATCAAAATTTTTAAAACTGGACAGTCTGTAGGTTATGTTCCAAAATTTTACTCATTTTTAGATGCTGATAAGTTTCCACAGAATAATATGTATCGCCGTAGTCTAGTAGGTAGTGTGTTCGCTTATTAGACGTAAAGCCCGGGTTCGAGTCCCAAATCAAAACGAAATGTGAAAAAAAAATATTTCTTCGGCGACTTCCTCTCAGCAGATTTCTGGAAAAAACTCAGAGAGTAAATACACCTGCCATGAAAAAGTTTCTTAAAATCTGTCGTTCGGAGTCGACGTTAAACTGTAGGTCCCACCACTCAAGTATAAAATTAAGGCACTCAACATGAGTGGTGTGAGAAGTTAGGCCGTAATCCTGACTGAAGGGTTGTAATGGCCAATTATGTATGTATGTATGCAATATGTTTCTAATAATATCTTCTAACAAAGTGAGACTTAAATAATCTTTAGTGTTGCCAGATTCAGTTACTATTACCAGAGATTTTGCATTTTAAAACCATCTACCGACTATTCATGAAAACCCAATTTGTAACTATTCAGCACAGCCGGATACAATTTCCATTCCCTTATGTAAAGAAGAGCATTAAGATTAATAGTTCACATAAAAATAAAAGCAAATCCTTTTCATTTGACAATCTCATCTGTTTGTTGATTCCTATATGCCTGAAGGCATTCGGTTTTTAAAGATTTAAAGAACTATGACCAACAATACAAACAATTGTCTGGATATGCTAAGTAAAAGGCCTAGAATTTCCAATTGTTCGTCTAATTTAAAGAAACTATAATAGGTGTGACTGAAGGGTTGTAATGGCCAATATGTATGTATGTACAATAGGTGTAGCGAAGCTTAACGGACTTTGGCTAATAGATTTGAAATACAACTATAATAGGTGTGACTGAAGGGTTGTAATGGCCAATATGTATGTATGTACAATAGGTGTAGCGAAGCTTAACGGGCTTTGGCTAATAGATTTGAAATACAAAAGTAATTTAACCCTCTTAGTCTTAATGTTAATCGTTTTAATAAAAATAAAAAAATTTGTTTAGAAAAATACAATGTTTATGATGAAAAATGTTTCTTTTTCTTTAATGATTATTAAACTGTAGACTTTGTTAACGAGAGTTCAAATTTTAAACCACAACTGAAACATGTGTTATTTAATGTTTCATTATGTACTCGTATGTGTGTTGTTGTAAATATTTTTCTGCAAAAAAATAATGTATTTATCAAATTAATGTTAAAATTAATTGCCTTTTTCGCTAAATGAAAACAAAAACAAAAATTCTTTATTTAATATTCATTTTAAAATCAGTCTAATAAAACAATAATAAATTTAAAATATATATTATTGTTATTGTTGTTGTTTTACAATAGAAAAAAAAACACAATATTGTTAAACAAAAAAAAAATGGCAAAACAATTAAATATTATTGTATTCTGTCTTGTATTGTTAAACGATTTCTTTATTTATAAAAAAAAAATTAGTTTGTTTCACTAGTCTTCACCTTATTTTCAAGTTCAACTTGTTTAGTTTTCAAATAATTTTTTTCTTTTTTGTTTTAAATTTTATGCAAACCAATTTAAATATGTATTAATAAAATACAATATTACACGATGGTACGTATGTGTACTCATTTTAATATGTATGTACTAGCAATTATAAAATAATTAATATGATTTGCAGTTTCTTGTAAAAGTCTTCTAAAGTAAATAAACTTTTAATTTAAATTCCATTTAAAATAGAAAACTTAATAGAGTAATATACAATTTAATTTAATACGATAATACATACATATCTTAGGTCTTATTTCACAATTACATAGCAAAACTTAAAGAAGAAGAAAAAAATTGCTAGCTTGGACTCTAAAGAGTACATCTATCTATGCCTAGTTCAAGGTATTCACAAGATTTACTTTTAATTGCTTTTTGTTTAGATCAACTTTTCGATTTTGATTTTTGTATTCGTTTTATTAGTTTCTTCACAAACATACATACATACATATGTATGTATGTACGAGTTGTACATATGTACAATAACAACATTGTATAATTACAACAATAACAACAAAAAGATGCCAAAGTAATTTACATAATAATGCGTGCATAGGTTAAGATCAGGTAACTGGTATTTTGCTATCTTAAGTCAACATTTTTTAAATACTTTTATAATGATTTAAAAGCCAATATTCATGTTAATTATTTAAAAAAAAAATCATGTTGTTTGTTTTTTATTAAACACAATAAATCTATATCTTTAATGAGAAAGGCCTCAGCCTGATATTAATTATGACAGTTGGCCAACTCTTTTGTAATTGCTTTGTTAATTAGTTCTACCACTACTTATACATATAAATTTTACAATTAAGCGTGTAAAGTTGTCAGCTTTATTTCAATTGTAACCTTAATACTCGTAAATTAAAATTGGTCATAACATTTCATTTTATTTAAGACAAAAAACTGCACACATAAGCCATATTTTATTAAATAAACACACACACACACAAACATTATTGGCCATTACCACCCTCGCTGTAGTTTGGTACGTAGTGTGGTACGCTGGGGTTCGAGCCCCAGCCCAGACATCAAAACGAAATATGTATGAAAAAAATATTTCTTCGGCGACTTTCCTCTCAGCAGATTTCTGGCAAAAACTCTGAGAGTAAATAAAAGCTGACATGAAAAAGTTTCTCAAAAAATCTGTCGTTCGGAGTCGACGTTAAACTGTAGGTCCCGCCACTCAAGTATAAAATTAAGGCACACAACATGAGTGGTGTGAGAAGCTAGACCGTAATCCTGACTGAAGGTTTGTAATGGCCAATTATGTATGTACCACCCTCGGTCAGAATTACGGCAATCCAATTACGTGTTCTGGTAATTTGTTTACCTCATCACAGAATCTTATCATAAACCGATTCCAGCTCTAAACAAATGTGCCCGGTCAAAAGACCGGGGTGATACCCTCAGGCTACATTCCAATAGTCTCATATTTTTCAATTCAAATCTTCTCCTATTCTAATTACCCAGTCCAAATTTTGATTCTCTCAAATTTGAAGACGGTCTTCGCCTCTATGCATACAGTATTTTATTCCCAGATATATGTATGTATGGTTTCCTTTTTTGTTTGATACTATCTTACTCCGGAGTCGAATATTCTTGCATTTCCAAAATTTCTTCCTTCTCGTAAATGGTATTAATGTGGCTTTGCTTAGTTTTATCTTCTATGCCCTTGACATGCTCCGCCAACTTACAATTACAATCACAAGATCGCTTTGAAAGACATTGCAAGAAATCCCTAAAAATTTGTTTCTTGCCATGATAACTAACATGTCGTCTGCATAGTCTTGGCAGTTAATGCCCGCCTCAGACAAGTTTATCAAGAGTTTATTTAAAATGTTTGCATTTGTATTTCATGTGTATGTCCTTTATGTCTTTCATCGGAATATCAAAGGCTCTATGCCCCTACAACATGGGGAGTGTTATATCCTAGACGCCTAACGGCAGCTTGATGGCTCTCACTAAATATCCCAGTTTATCTAAAATGTCTGCATTTGTATACGTAGATCATTTGTGTGTCCTTCATCGGAATGTCAAAGGGTCTATACCCCTACCACATGGGGAGTGTTATATTCTAGACGCCTAAGGGTAGCTTGATGGCTCACACTATATATCCCAGAGCTGATCCAGTAGAGCCCTATAATCGTGTTGCTTAATATGAAGTGACAAGCATCCCACATCTTATGTGGTTGTGCAACTTTTTTCTCAAATGTTTTCAACAGCTAGGCTACTGCGTCACATACCTATTCTTACAGAAGGAATACCTTAAGCCTGGTAAGCAGCCTGACCAGCCTGCACCATGGTGCACAAATAGAAATATCATATGAATGATATTTAGTCCAACACAATCAGTAACTCGGTTAGTAGAAGTGTATTTCTTAACTGAGAGCTGCCAGTTAGTTAATAAAGAAAAGAAAGATGTGATCGTGTAAAATAAAAATTCACTCCTCATAGATTAATACGAAATGATTTAACCTTAATGAAATTATAATAATAAACGTTATGTTTTCGCTTTGCATTTTAAACCAGGTTTATACACATGTTTTGAAAATTTTCTTTTTTATTTTTGCAGTTATAGTGTGTGACTTACACAAATAACTGTTATTAAGGTGGAGTGAGGCAGAGAGTGGTGAATGAAACGCATTGAGTTGGTATGTTTGTTTAACGGCTTTCACTGTCATATTGTATTTATGATCGATCAACCATGTTTTATGTTGTTGGTTGTTGCCGATGTTGTTGTGCTTTAATAGCGTTTCGAGAAGAAAAAAATAATTTATTTTAACGACTCATTTTAAAGAAATAAAATTTAATTTTTTGTGAAAAAAAATCTAAAAATCTTTAAACAATATGAAAAGATTTGTTTATTATTTGGCTTTTAATAAAAAAAATATTTACTTTAGAAATATTTGTAAATATTTAAAGAAATTGAAATTAAAATTTTCTTTCTTTTCACATACCAAATTTGAACTTTCTTTAAAGGAATTTAAAGTTTAATATTTTTTTTTTGTTAAAGAGAAGGGAAATCTTAATTCCTGTTACCTTTCCCTTATGTTGCAACTTTTGGAAGTTTAAATTTTGAAAAGTGGGTCAATTTTAGAATTTATTTCTCTTTTTTTTTGCAAATTTTTCATGCCAATAGCGCAAGCAGACAATGTTTTTCAAAAGTTTTTGCCGTCTCTCTGTCTTCTCTTGTTTTTTAAAGTTTTTTTTTTTTTTGCTTTATTTTTTTATTAAAAATTATGCGTACATATGTATGTACATCTGATTTGCGAGCCTTAAAACTCTACGGCCAATAGCTTCATATCATGCATAAATACATGCGTACCAGCACCAAAATCAAAATCTGACTTGAGACTGTTAACCAACCACCAGTTAGTTACCAGACAATAATAAAAACGTGTAGAAAACTAAAGAAAAAGCAAAAAAAAAAATTAAAACCTTAACCTTTATCATCATTCATAAAGTAATTTTGTTTCTTATTATCTCTCGTATTCAATTTGTTTCATTTCGACCAAGTGCTGATAGTTGATTGGCATACATGGCTCTCAAATAGGCTTTTTGTTGTTAAAATTTGTACATTTTGTCACCTTTTGTTTTGTTAAAATTCATTAAACGTTTTTTGTTTAAAACAATGAAAATATTTTTTTTCTTTAAATTTTATTAAATAAACCACAATGATGGCAATAACTTTTAAAGTTGTAAAGAGAAATAAGATAATAAAATAAACTTAAAAAATAACACAAAAAAAAAACAAAGAATATTTTTATAATAATTTATTAAAAACAAATTTTTTGATTGATCTATTTTCCAAGGTCTTGAACTGATCACTGATCTATGTTGATGTATTTAAATCAGTATAATAATACGATTGTTTAAATATCAATAGATTGTCCATTTAAATTTGAAAAAATAAAACCTTTTTAATGGTAATAAGTTGCGGTCACATTAAGCAAATATTTGCTGAAAAAAAAACGTAAAACAAACAAAAAATTAAAAAAATCAGTGCGAATTTTCAATCCAATTAGGCTTCTATTGAAGAGACCTTAGTTGGTGGCAGTAGGGCTCAATGCAATTAATTTCAGCCATGCTGCAGTACTAAGAAGCTATATATTCAAGTCGATTACACGTACATATATTTATGATATACACATACATACATACATACATAATTGGCCATTACAACCCTTCAGTCAGGATTACGGCTTCTCAACACCGCTCACGTTGTGTGTTAATTACATGAGTGGCGGGACCTACAGTTTAAAGTCGACTCCGAACGACAGATTTTCGCGAAACTTTTCATGGCAATTTTATTTACTCTCAGAGTTTTTGCCAGAAATCTGCTGAGAGGAAGTAGTAGCCGAAGAAATATTTTTTTTTTCATATTTCGTTTAGATGTCTGTCCTGAGATACGAACCCGGGCTTTACATCTAATAAGCCAACACACTACCTACTAGACTACGACGGCTTCTTTATTTATAATATTATCTATAGAATTCCAACAAGGGACTTCGAATCTGACGATCGGTAGATTTCCAACAATGTTCTTGAGGGCATACACACCGATATGTCCAAAATACTGGACGATCATATTGAAAGCAACGTACTGCTTATTGGATGATGGGATTTTTTCTGAAAATCTCCTGATTTACTTGGACAACCAGGCCGCAATCAAGTGCCTCACATACGTCGACTCGATGTTCGTACTTATCCATGAATTCCGAGAATTTTTCAGGAAAATTTCGGGTCGTTCAAAGGCAGTTCACATAAGAGATCCAGGATATGTGGATATAGTTTGCATAAATTGCATTATTTATGAAAGCTCTTAATTATGGAAATGTTACAGCTAGGATTAGTTGCACTGATATGGATATTATTTGATTTTTGTAGTGGTAATAGAACGGTCGATTAAGGATAGAGTTCATATTTTTAGTTAGACTCTGACTTAGCTTAGATTTCTCTCATTTGACTGAAGCCTTCCGTTGGTAGATTAATAGCGATATTCCTTCGTGACATCAAATTACGATAAAGTCAATGATTCACCAGCAGACATGCTGAAAACCTTACACACACGACATCAATGCACTTCAGAAGAAAACAGTTGAGTGCAATAAAATGTTTCAGCAACTACATATAAAGTTTTGTCAGATTACATACATAACTTTCCAATAGCCACCCAATGTTAATATAAATTTTTGGTTTCAACCTTTGTATCAGGATTTCATGTCAAACTCTGTCGAATGCTTGAGAAATATCGATATCGAAACCGTGGGTCTATACAATAGTGTTGAGTTTCCTTCTATGATAGACACCAGCCGATTTTCAAAGAATTTTAATTTCTCTGGTAATAGAAAGGTTTAAGTAATAGACGTAGTCGCCGTAGTCTAGTAGGTAGGTAGTGTGTTCGCTTATTAGACGTAAAGCCCGGGTTCGAGACCCAGACATCAAAACGAAATTTGAACAACAAAAAAATACTTCTTCGACGACTTCCTCTCAGCAGATTTCTGGCAAAAACTCTGAGAGTAAATAAACTTGCCATGAAAAAGTTTCTCAAAATCTGTCGTTCGGAGTTGACGTTAAACTGTAGGCCACTCAAGTATAAAATGAAGGCATACAACCTGAGTGGTGTGAGTAGCAGGCCGTAATCCTGACTGAAGGGTTGTAATGGCCAATTATGTATGTATGTATGTATGTTAGCATACATGTATAGATGAAGGTTTGTATGGGTTGTGACAAAAATTCCTTGACATTTTTAACTGTCAAAATTCCCTCCACACCCTTAAAAATGCTTTTAATGTGTTTAAATTGATAATCAATAATAAATTATGATGATGTATTGACGTTTTTATGGATCCAACAATAATTAACACGTTTTATCGCTATTAATTAATATCAAAAAAACAAAAGCAAAAAAATATCAACAACAACAAAAAATGTCTAATAGATCTGCGAAGTAAAAATTCATTGAACAATTTAATGAAAAAAAAAAACATTTTATCTGATAATTTGTATGCAAATAGTAAAATTTCACTTAAGCAACCTTCGACAAAAAAAAAACATTAAAACATTCGTAAAACATTAAATAAAACTTTCTTGATTAAACAAAAAAAGAAAAAAATTAATTAAACAAAATCTATTAAACGCAAGTCCATTAAAATGTCAATAACTTCTGCCCTCTATCGCATACAATATAGGCATGAAATCTGAAATTTTCGTCACTTGTAATTTTCTTCCTACAATTGAAAGTGAAAATGAATATTTGAAAATCGTTTGCATAAATCTTTTAAGCGAAATAAATAAATAAAACTATTTAAATATTTATTTTATAAAAAAACAAAATCTCACATGTCATCTCTCAAAAGAAAATTTTGCAAATCTTATGAATTTGTCATTAAATGATGTGCTGATAACATGACATGGCAGAAAATGATACAAAAGTAAAACAAATATTCGTTTTAAAAAGCTTTTCTCAATTAAAAATGCAATATACATAAATAAAAAAAAATAAATTGCAAATATATTTAATATAAGAAAGATGGGAGTCTGAATTCCAAATCATCCAAAAAATCCAATGCTTATATTTTATGGCCATACAAAAGCAGTTGAAGACATTAACACCAAAGTTCAGAGAATATAAATTGCTTCAATCGGTTATTCAAAGTCTCTTTATGTAGTGATTTCAAAACCGTCGGTCTGAGACCACTGTCAGCTAAAGCGTTATTTACTTAATGAAAGATATCTGCGAATATGAGTCATTCAATAATCAAAGAACGCTTAAAAATAGTTAAAAACTGACTACAAAAGTGGTGACTCAAATATATCAGGCATTGGGGGTTGATTATGAGCAATATAACCGACCCGATTGATCGAAGATTATAACGGAATTTTTAAGAGATTTGGCTAGGCTTGTGCATTATCGCAATAGCTTCTGGTTAAGAAACAGTAGTGGATAATCGGAATTGAGAGATTCCACAGCAGCCTCAGCCTATTTGGTGTATTTTGTGTTTAAAGTTACATCTCCATCCATAGAAAGCCCTATTCATGCAACAATTAAAGCCGGCTGATCATTCACAAGAAGCTTTCAATGCGAGCAACAAGTGATTGCTTGAAAGCCAAGCCTTAGGTAGGTAGGTAGAGGTGGCATAATGCAATACCCCGTAATAACGCCGACAACTACACTGAGTGCGCCTCTTTGGAGTTTAAGTAGACTCATTGTGCGCCGCCCCTCATCCAGCCTTGGCTAGATTTTGCGAGCCGTTCTACCCGTGTCCGAGGCCGCCCACCTGTCGTTGACGGAATCGACGATTGCATTACCAATTACGAGCTTGCAGGTCCTCATAGGGATGCCCAGATTCGAGAATTCATCGGAGAGTTCGATGGTCGAGCCTGTGCCCCGGTACCCATACGATATGGATATCATATCGTTCCGCTATCTCGTCGGGATATCTACGACAGCCGTACACCGTCTTAGAGTTCATCACGTTAGCACTTAGAGCTCTGATAGCCGCCTGGCTATCAGAAAGTGTGGTCACGTTCCGCTTGAAGACTCTTCCGTCCACCTCCGCCGGAAAGACACTGCAGTGGTCTGGCGGTTGTCTATTCCAATCGATTCCGAAAAAATTTCACTGCCAACAACTCCGTTCAGCTTCGAATCGTCAGTGTAGATTTGTACGGAGTCCTTTACCGGGTGGGACACACCGCCCTTCCAGACCCCGTTGTCCGGAACCGATGTCTTGAATCTCCTGGTGATGTCGTACCGCGGTGTCATGTAGTAAAGCCAAGCCTTAAAATCAAATGAAATTGGCTTGAACATATGTTGCGCAGCAATGAAACAAAATGAAGGAAGACGTAATAAATAAGGCAGTCCTGGAATGAAACTATGTTATCAGCATTGTTATAGCCCTATGGTCCACATTGAAACAATGGACTAACAAATGTGGAAGGTGTTAATTTGTAATAAATAGAAGTTAATTTTTAACACAAAATTCTATTTCCTTAACAACCCCTCGTACTTATAATACTTTACTTCCGTTTCATTTTCTTTGTATGTAGTACGTAATGTTAACAATAGAAACTCACATACTATGACGGACACTGCCACATTTATTTTTAGTAATTCAAGTGTTTGGCAACGCCATAAATTATGGAGGGGGTTTTTCAATTCTTTGCGAATATAAGCCGAAACAAAAAACAAACAGAAAAAACCCAAGCAATTTTTGTCTTACATTACCTCACAAAACGTAGAAAATATAGTAAATCAAAATTGCCAATAGCGTTGAAAAACTACAATAAACCATTTGAAAAACAATTATATTTTTAATGGAATCACTATTTAAAGCAACCAAAAACAAAAATACATACGTACGAGTATAAAATATCGTATAATACGATTACGAGTACAATACAATTCAAATAAGAATAAACCCCAATTCAATTGAAAGCTCTATCAATTGTTCTATTAAAGATAATTTCATAAATAATTTGTTTATTATTTTTTTTTCTCGTGTATTCTTCTTAAATTATTGTTTATAGATGCGTAAAATTAAGTTTCAGTCTCCTACAGTTAAATTTAAAAGTGAAGTAATAAAACTTATGTGAGTAATTCTATCACTTCAAGCATTTTGTGTCACAAATAAGCCGTCATTGAAACTTGGCTTGAACATGACAAAAACAAAGTGTAGTTAACAAGAACACAAGTAAAGTGGAAACTAGTTAGTGGCTGATTTAAGTACGAGTACGAGTACGGGTATGTATTACAGCATTTAATTTAGAAGCCCACTACATACATTTGTACGCTAAAAGAAGAGATTCGTTGAATTTTACTTAATTTTGTTTTTATTTTTTCTAATACACTAAGAGCCTCTGCTAATGTAACTTTGATGAGGTGTTTGTGGTTCAACGTAAAAATATTTCATAAATATTAGGATTATAATGTAAAATGTACAAAGAGATTAAAACGAATATGAAATAGAACAATTTTCATTAAATTTACGTCTTAATTGAAGGTTTGCCCAGCAAACCATTATAGTTATTTTTTGATATACATTAGAACACCATGTACAGTTGCAGGACGCTGCAGCCTAAAGGATTTATTATGTTCTTCTGGTCTTTAGTTACAAATCGGTGATCGGTGGCTAAGCTAAAACAATACGGAGTGAGAACACTCCTACAGAGAGGCAAACACCAATGTAAAAGTTTACAAAAACACTGTAGTACACGTTATGCAAATGTGCAGATTTCGGTAGATCCAGATGAAAGTTAATAGGGAGACACAGACTCGTTGAGACCGCTCAACATACCCTAACGTACACAAAAGAAATGTAGCTGTCACAAAGGCAATATACCTTGAATGTCTTTGTGGATATAGGACAAGAACTAACTTTCCTACCCGACGCTAGGGAGCCTTCTCATCCCTAGAAAGATGGGGGAAACCAACAAGTTCGATGCTCTCCACTTCTCTCCTATAGAAGCTTTTGTCTAACGAACAGTTAGTGGACAAATAGCCTGTGCAACGTCGCCTATGCTGACGACATAGTTTTTACAATTTCGAACTGATTTATATATCCTATTACGGATATGATGCATGTTACTCTGGGAAAAATCAATGAGTGAGTATCTACAGCGACTTGGGTGTAAATCCCGAAAAACACAGGTGATAGTTTTTACCAGGAAGTACAAACGGTAACCTTTTCTTTCAATGAGGCAGTTTGAATTGCATCTTGTAGTAAGTGATGAGGCGTATCTATTTAGGATACTAAACTGCGTAGGAAACTGAATATACATAACATTGCCTCTTAGAATATAATGTTGGGAAGCAAATAAGGCATCACACCAAAAATTACTCAGTGGTCAGACCTAACTTAATCTACAGATGCCAGGTATGGTGGGGATCCCTTGCAAAAACGACCAACCTCGGCTTAATACTGCGGATACATCACATGGAGGCAATTCTATATCTCTTTCCGCTTGACTTTTATTGAAAAGGCTTGTTCCCACCTACCTTAAAACTCGTTCAAAATGCAAACATTTTATCAATATTTTCCTTTTTTTCTCTCTTATAGTAATGCCTAATATATTTTAATTAAGGTCATTTATTGAAAACTGGTAATCTCATTATAATGCAGACTCTAATGCCAACACAAATTCAATCAGCTATGCCATCACATAGATTAAATCAAATATTTGTGTGAATTTTTTTAAATATTAGATTTTGTTATCATAACAATGTTTGTGATTTTCTGATTTTTTATCTTCAGTTAAACAACCTTCAAGACATAGTCTGCACAATTTATAATTCAGTTTGTCACTAAACACGCTCACATGATTAATATTTAAATAAAAACAAAACTAAACAAAAAAAAAACTTTCACTTAAAATCGTCATTATTTATGCCAATTTCTATGCATAGTTTTATGTATTTTAATGAGAATTTAAAAATTTTATCAGCGTGTATATGTGTATGTAAATGTTGTTTCTAGAAATGCCTCTTTTAACGTTAATGTTTGTTGGGTTTCTTATTTATGGCAGTTAACGGTTAAAATTACTTCATCTCAAATTAATAACAGCGAAAGAGTGCTTAGAGGAAGGATAAAATGATGTTGCCTACTTGCAAATTACACAAAAAAAAAAAAAAGAAAAAAAAAAACCAAATAGTTATGTTACAAAGCTTATGTACAGCTGTTTTCTTTTTCGCTTTTTTTAAATTTAAATAAATTTAATGAAATGGTAAAAACTTAAATTATGTATATATGTATGTATTATAGAAAATAATTTATAAATATGTATTACTTACGTGCAGCCTGCATTATTAGCATGCCAATCACAATGAAATTCATATTGCTTTTATAGGATTTTTACGCGTTTGCCGTTAAAATAAACAATTACGCTGCCTTTTTTAAATCGATCCACTTTTGTATTCCAGCTTAAAATACGTGTGCCAATTTGTTTCAATACTTAAAAACTAACATAAAATGAATCACAATCATATGCCAGTATAACAACAACAATAATAATACAAATAATAAAAATTTTGAAATGAAATCGAAATTTCTTCGAATAAATTTTCTATGGGAGAAATAAACAACAGAAGATGTTAAAAAATAAAACGAAGATGATTATAAAAGATAAACAAAATCATGTTATTATTTAATACTTTTTTTGGTTTTATTACTAATTTTTTCTTTTTCAACCATAATAACAGTTTGCCAGAAAAGAAGAAAAACACGCGTGTTTTGCAGTTTTTACACACACACACACACACACATAAAAATCAAACACGAACCGGTGTAAATTAAACTCAAAAAGTCAAATATCCGTTCGACTAAATGCTAAGTAAATAACACTCTCTCTTTCTACTCTCTCTTTGCTGTACATTTATTTACATAAGTGTGTGTGTGTGTGATTTTTTTTCAATATTTTGTTTCCATTTTGTAAAGGTATTGTATTGTTGTGTGCATATTGTCATCGATTGTTATGATTTTTGTTGTTGCTAAAGTAAAAGTGGTGTTTACAGCAACAACAACATCAATAAACTCATCAATATAAATATTAATCGACGGTATTTTTTTAACATTTTGTTATTATTGTTGTTGTTATTATTATTGTATGGCATGGTATTTTTTTTTTTTAAATAAGAAGTTTTCTGCAGTAGTTTTATTGCACACGCACACATTCATATTGGGTTGATATAATGTGTTGATGATTAATTCATGCGTACAGGTGGGTTTTTTGAAATTCGTAGGTAGTTTTAGGGTTTAATTAATTTGTTATAGGTATGAATTGTATTAATTATTTAAATTATATTTTCTTCTTTTTTTTATTAAAGTGCTAAAAATATTTTTAACTTTGTTATTGTTGTTGTTTACATATGTACATATGATTTGGTAACACTATTTTAATTCAATTAGCATCATTTATTTAAAAATATCCAATTTTTCCTTAAGTAAACAATTTCACTTTCTTTAACAAAAAAAAAACTTTTTCTTTTTACTTTTTTGACCATTTTTGTTATATTATTTCTTTTATAATAACTTCACATAAACCATATACAATATTTGTTAAGATTTTTTTTATAAACAACTAATTTGTAAATATTATTAAAATCGTGTGCTTTTTAAATTGATTCCGAAGGTTATTATATTAGTTTAAATGCAGTTCGATTTTGTTTTTGGGGTTTTTCTGCTGTTATTTAGTTTTCTTGTACTCTTTTTTTTTTTCTTCTTTAATTTTTTATGTGTTTGTTATATTTATAACACATTTGATTTGTTTTTATTTTACCTTCTCGCTCTTTTTTAAACAACTTTTAAAATGCAAGAAAGAAAAAAAAATACGTTTAAATACTTCGTGTTTTTCTTTAAGCCACACAAATAAAATACGAAAGAAACGTTTCTTTTAGCCAAGTATATTCTTTTAAGTTTATTTTACAACTAAATACTCTTTGATTAGCTTCAACTAAACATAGCTCGAAAGATACGTTACCAAAAACTATTAAAAAGAAACACACGCAATGTTTATAACACGCTTGCGCCACCTTTGGTATTGCCATTCAATATTTTACTCCACCACTCATACCAAATCTCTCATTCCAACTCTCTCTTGACAATATTCAAAAGCTAACGAACAGCCAAATGGAAAGGTTTTCGTTCGTTTTTTTTTAATTTTATGTTCATATGCTTATGAGTTTTAATTCAAAATACTGCTTGTATTCATGAGTATTGAATATTTTCTTTAATTTCAAGGCGGTCCCATTTAACTACAAATCGTTTGGTTAGTTAGTACAAGCTTTAGTTTAAACACAATGTATGTATATTTAAATTTGGTGGGTAAATAGTATGCGTTCTTTCAAACAAAACTTAAGCATGAGCTCTAAGAATTGAGTGAAAGAATTAATGAAAGCTTTTAAATTGGTAGTCAGCCAGACTTTGCTTGGCCATATTTGCTTTAGTCCTTGATCATTCAGTTACTCCGTTGACCTATTGCACCACCAGATTTTTCTTACCATTGTTAGGTAACGTAAGTTCAAGTTTTAACTTTCTAATTTTCTTCTTTCATCTCCCAACAGCTGATCGTGTCAAATGTACCCAAATCTGACATGAATACGAAATTAGCAGCCAATTTCATTTTCAACTCCGTCTGATTCCTTTTGACTGGGGAGAAAGGGCCGTTGACAGTAGCGGTCTCATTGTCTAGCTGGAACTCGGCAAAGCCACCAGCACCGCATTGCGAAGTTGAGGCGCTTGCTCATCGCTCCGCTGTCCAACAGAGGTTCATGATGAAAGGGTATATTGGACTGCTGGTTGTTGTAACAGTTCGGCTGTTGTTTCCGGAAGCTTCTCCTTGTATATAAAATATAAGATGGTTAGTTTTAGTTTCATGCATTTGGTTGGTTGTGTGCCATGTTATTCGGTGAGGATGGGATGGGTGAGAGATGGGATTGTTTGTTGCTGGTTGTGTGTGTGTGTTGTCAGCGTCATGTGGTCGCCAGTCCTAGGAAGTTCGCTGTTGCCGTTAGGTTCAGCCATAGGTATATGTGTCGTAGGGCAGTTAAAGATATGCACCTTGTCGCCTGGTATGGTGCCTGGTTGCGTAAGGGGCAGGTATCCTGGGTTCCCGGGATGATCTTTGCCCTTTAGCTATTCAGGAAGTTCGACCATCCTGATCTTAGCTGGGCCAGAAAGGTTCTCGTAACCCTCGGTAGTTGCATTCAGTATCGGATGTGGGCGGTGAATGTCGATTAATGACCCTGTTGTGGCTGAGCTCGTCTCTGGCCGACGTGACAGTCGTTTGATGTAGGGCATTCTGTGCCTCTCTCACAGACTGTGGGTCTACTATTGAGGGTATGAGGTGAGTGATGTCCGAGTTGGAAGTTGTGAGGTCTTGTCTTATACGGCGAGGAGGGGGAACGTTCATGACTATGTGGTGGTTTGGATGAGTAGGCAGGTAGCAGGCTATGAGATATTGCTTAGTCAGTATCTCATTGTGCTTCCTCTCGTAGTGATCCTTTCCTAGAAATCCCGCCTTGAAGTTGACTATTTTTTGAAATTGTCGGCCCAGAAATTTTGTTATTTTGCCTGTTATTATTGTTATCTATCCACGACCGTAGAGGAGAAGTTATAAAGCCCACTGACCTTGCAAGATCAAAAATTATTCACCGTGGTGACGAGCTATCAGTTTGGCTTCATTCTTGGCTAAACTACTTGCGAAAGAGGGCCTCCAGCCACGCTATTCTAAGCACGATAAAAGTTTCAAAGAATTCATAGACATTAGCTGTGGTTGTCCGTAAAAAGCGTCCAACTAACTTAACCTTATTGGGAATAGTACCGAATTTCGGTTGCTGATATATTATCAGCAGCATTAATATTTATTGAAACATTTTTTCTTCCTATCATTCCTATTAATTTTTTAAGTGTATAAATTTGAATTTAGAATTGTTTTTGATACCTTTCTATACAAGTCTGATTGTATTGTGTCTGTTGACAAACAACAGCTGACGTTTGTTTTCATTTGACACGAATTTTTTTTTTTAACAAATTTCTGTGAAACTTAAAATTATTATATTAAGAAAATCTTAGTATTTTAAATTTAATGAATAATTTTATTAAAAATTATATCAAATTAAATGATCGCTTCGGTCAATGAACGTAGTAACATCAATACATCAGCAGGCAAATAATGTGGCCAGCGGCGTTAACTCGCCTGCTAAAAAGACGACTTGTTTATATTATTTTAGCGATAATAATAATCGTATACACTGTTAAGCAAATATTCCATAAGGTAAATTAGAAAAGAATTGCAAATAATAAAGAAAGTTTTACTAAAATATATTTGGTGTTTGCTTTGAAGCGCCCTAGTCTACACCTCTTAGAATCCGAAGAGTTTTCAGTGGAACGTACAAAACCATTACTTTGGCGTACTTTACAAGAGCACGTTTTACCAAACGATACCGACTACAATACAAATCCGCCACATACTATAAGCTGCCGAAACTCAGAGCAAGGAAAATTTCTTTTAACCGATGATCGAGGTTTTGTTTGCAATGCCGAGCATTTGCTTGAGAATGGTTGTTGTAATACCCAAATGAACACTACAAAATACTATACCTGTGAGAGCTGTAACCAAACTACACACTGTTGTGGCATTTATGAATACTGCATATCCTGCTGTTTGCATCCCGATAAAAAAGCCATACTTGAGTTAGCATTGGATAATATTAAGGGTCGTCAAGCATTGTTGTACGCCCAGGTGAACGATCAATATGAATTGTGTTTATTCAAGTGTCGCACTAATTCGCATTCGGTTGAACATGAAAATCGTTACAGAGATGCCGAGCATCGCTTTTGTTATGGTCCCACACAGGCACATGAATCACAACTGGAAGTATCAGGCACTGGTTCATAGCTGTGATTTAAAGGATATTTATTTTTAAAGAAGAAGAACTGTCAATAAAGGCCTTTATACTCGTTAGTTAAGTGAAATTTTAAATATAAGTTTAGATTTAAGTAAAAACACATTATTTAATGCTGTAATTGCGTACTCTCTATAGTCTATACTATCAATAATTTTGTAAATATTTAAAACAATTTTAATACAACAATTTTTATATATAAAATTGAAAGTAAATCAAAAGAATTATGTGTTATGACTCGATTATAGCTGCCAACTGAACATCAGCTGCATTGGTAGTTTTGAAATGTGATATTAGGCAACTGACAAACAAAATTGAAGAAGAACTTCACTAGTTAATAATATTTTTGGGCTTCCTTCATTCCAATTTTATTCAAATGGTTGATAACTGTTAGAATAACTTGCGGTTAGTAGCCGATTCTTCTTAGTTTTGTACCTTATGTTATCGATTTATCGCATGCACACCCAATATAAACGTATATTTTAAATTAAACTGTTTAAGTAAATATACAAAATTAATCAATTATAAACATATTAAAATCTTTAAAAATATAATCAAACATTAATAACAGCTCTGTTATTAGCACACGATCATCATGGTTGTACTTTAAAGTATTGGTTGAAGAACACCTTAACAATACAGCTGAGTTTGATGCTGATAAGGGTAACGGCAGCCAGTAATAGTTTTTCTTCAGTGTGTGTGTAGAGTTTTTGCAGGTGGATTGTTGAATTTTATTTAATTTTTATTAGTTTTTGTTTAGAATTAAGATTTTAATAAAATGTTTACACTTTTATATCGTAACGCAAGGTGAGCAGCATAAATTAATTAAAAAATAAGAACTTGAATGTGTTCAAAGGGTCATCAATTACGGAATACTTACATTAAGAAACTTTGGACATGTTTTTTTGTTACATAAACACACAAAAAAAAACAACAACGATTTAAATATCAGACTTTTTTTATTTTGATATTGCAGGTCCTATGCTACGCAAGCAACTAAAAGAGCACCTGTAGTACGGCCGATTAACAAAATCTTGATTGCTAATCGTGGTGAAATTGCTTGCCGTGTCATTAAAACCGCCCGCAAATTGGGCGTACGGACTGTTGCTGTCTACTCGGATCCTGATGAAAAATCTCTGCACACCCAATATGCCGATGAAGCCTATCGTGTAGGTGAAGCAGCTTCAGCCTCGTCTTATTTACGCGCTGATCGTATTATTGACATCGCTAAGAAGTCCGGCTGTCAAGCTATACATCCTGGTTATGGTTTTCTCTCGGAGTCTGTAGAATTTGCTGAACTATGCCAGAAAGAGAATGTTGTGTTTATGGGTCCACCCAGCTCGGCTATACGTGATATGGGCATTAAGAGTACCAGTAAACATATAATGGATGCTGCCGGTGTTCCTATAATTAATGGTTATCATGGTGAAGATCAAACGGACGAACGCTTACAGGCCGAAGCTAAAAAAATCGGGTTTCCTTTGATGATTAAGGCTGTACGAGGTGGTGGCGGCAAAGGTATGCGTATTGCTAATACGGAAGAGGAATTTATGACCGCTTTAAATTCGGCTCGCAATGAATCGCAAAAATCTTTTGGTGACAGTTCAGTATTGTTGGAACGTTACGTTAGATCGCCGCGTCACGTTGAGGTGCAAGTTTTTGCCGATCAATATGGTGATGCCGTGTACTTGTGGGAAAGAGATTGTTCAGTGCAAAGACGTCATCAAAAGATTATCGAAGAGGCGCCAGCGGTAAGTAAATAAAAAAGTTCTTTATATTTAAATTAACCACAAAGTATGTAAACAATATTGCTTTAATCGCATATCAATTGTAAAAATAGGAGTACTGGAGTGTTTCCGAAAGAAAGTTAATTGGAATTGAATTAATTTATTGTCAAAGAGTCTACAAAGAATATCTTCAAACTTGTTTTTCAAATCCATTTGTTTAGGCTTCTGTTTGATCAGTTTTGTCTTAGAACTTGGTGCAGAGGCCATAAAACATGTAATAAATAGTCCTTTTCAACGCCTGTATGTTAGCTGTTGTTTGCTTACAGACTCCTCGCTTTACTTAGTGGATTTTATTTTCCATTCAAGAAAAATTGTAGATTTTAGACTAAAAGGAACAAAATGTTGTAATATTGCTATTTAAATCATTTACAAAAAGGGAAAGCGAAATATAATGCAAATCCTTCTAGAAAATTGTGCGCTCTCGAGCCAAAGAATTAATTTTCGCCATTTATTGTTAACTTTCAGCCTGGTTTGTCAGAAGAGCTACGTCGTGAATTGGGTGAAGCTGCTGTACGTGCTGCTAAAGCAGTGGGTTATGTTGGTGCTGGTACTGTTGAATTTATTATGGACAAGGAGGATCTTAGTTTCCACTTTATGGAAATGAATACTCGTTTGCAAGTAGAGCATCCCATTTCAGAAATGATAACGGGCACAGATTTGGTTGAATGGCAGATACGAATTGCGGCTGGTGAACCATTGCCCCTTACACAGGAGCAAATTCTGCGCAAGGGTCATGCTTTTGAAGCTCGTATTTATGCTGAAAATCCTCGCGGTGGTTTTCTACCAGGTGCTGGTCCTCTACGTTATTTAGCTACGCCATCACCCAGTGAAGGTCTTGTACGTGTTGAAACTGGTGTGCGTGAAGGTGATGAGGTTTCTGTCCACTATGATCCAATGATTGCCAAATTAGTAGTATGGGGAGAAAATCGCACACAAGCCCTTAACAGTCTAATAGCTCGGTTGGGTGAATATCATGTGAGTTGAAGGGTTTTCCTATTGTCTGGTCCATGTATTTTATGTAATGAACGTATTATTTTCTTTAGATTACTGGCTTAGAAACCAATATTAATTTCCTTATTGATTTGGCTTCCCATCCTGAGTTCCAAGCTGGCAATGTTCATACCGGTTTTATTGATCAACATTTCGATACCTTATTCCCTCCTTTGCAAGATCACGACACTGATTTGTGCAAAGCTGCCTTATCAATTGTGTTCAACGAATTCCAAGCTAACAAATTAAACAGTCTTAGCAAAACGGATCCTTTTATCTTCTCTCCCAATTTACGCCTAAACTATGATTTGGTTCGTCAATACCAATTAAAAAGCAACGATAAAGTGTACAATGTCTCCTTGAAATACGATTCCGATTCAAATATTCAAATTAAAATCGACAATGGCAATTGGTATGATGTTAAAGCTGATCGTATTGCAGATGGTGGACGTCTAAAGATAAGATCGAATATTGCCAACAACATATCAACTTACAATGCTCATATTGACGAGTCCGAAATTACAATATTCTTGGAGAATGGCAAAAAGACTTTTGAACTGGTTCAACCGGAATTCCTAAATGCTGCTGCCGATCAAGGTGGTAGTGCAGGCTCTAAGATAATCGCCCCCATGCCTGGTGTATTGGAAAAGGTTTTAGTTAAACCCGGTGATAAAGTGAAGAAAGGTGACAGTTTGGCTGTTTTGATAGCCATGAAAATGGAACACATTCTAAAGGCTCCCAAAGATGCTGTTGTCAAGTCTATTGGCGGCGCTGTAGGTACCAATGTAGCCAAAGGTGCTGCTGTTATAACATTCGAAGAAGAAGATGAAGAGAAGGCCGATAAATAAATAGATTTTATTTGATAAAAAAATTTAGCACTTTTCAGTACCAGAAAAAGGTTGCATTTATTTTATTTTATTTTGTATTTAAACTTTTGAAAACCACTGCATTTACTCTTTATTATTATCGTATATTAAGGCTTAAAGCTGAATTGTTAATTTTTGTTAAACAAATAAAATTTGTCCTTTTTGTCATGTAGAAATATTTTAATACGATTATGGATTATTTTATTTTGATGATTAGCTATATTGTACTATTTGTGACAATATAAAGCATAAATATATTCGGACTTCCTTCTTGTCCTATATTTGTTTTGTAACATATTCAGGAAAAACTTGTACAAAATGTTCTGGATAATCCAGAAGGCGTTGAACAATTCGTATCTCAATACAACACTCCGCACATGTTAAATTCGTTGACAGTTTTCTCTCTCCATTTCTTTCTACTATTACGCACCGTCACCGTGATAATCCGTGTGCCTCTCTATAAGGGGAGTAACAAGGGAAGGGGTATTCAAGGCATTTTAACATCCTCAACTACACCGATGGAAATAAATAAAATTGCCATGAAAAGCTTCTCAAGTTAGTCTGTCAAACTGTAGGTTCGATCACTAATGGATAAAATTAACGCAGACAACATGGGTGGTATGAGAAGCTAGGTTCTCAGTCTAACTAAAGAGAACTGCAGATTTTCAAGTATTTATAAATCGAACTTAAGGAAGATGCTGAAGTATGGATTTAATGATTATGTGTGTATGATAACGACGATATACTTGCACATAGCTAGTGGATGCAAAAACCCGAAAAATCAGACGTGATATATAATACTTAGATACAGCAGAATGTATACTATTACCCAAGAGGCCAGCAGGGCATTCAAAAAATTCTTTTAATGTAGTTTCTGATTAAATAAAATGTATTTTTTCGAATTTTTTATTGTTGGTATTATTTATAACATTTAATTTTGTTGTAGTTTTTTTTCTTTCTTTCTTATTGATTTTATTTTTTTATACTATTTTATTATTATTATTTAATAAGAATATTTAAGATTTATTTTTTTTCTTTTATAAAGCGTAGTAATAATCATTGTTTTTATTTATTATTTTCATCGATTTCCGTTTTTTGTTTGGGTTTCTTTTTATAACATAATTATTTAATCATAATAATATACGTTTTTTTTTTACTTTTTTATTTTGTTTATAAAAAAATAATAAAAATTTATTTTTTTTAATTATTTACGTTTAAATATGATTTGTTTTTAGTAGAAGTTATAAAAAAGATTAAAAAACAAAGTGAAATTGTTAATGTTAACGTTAAAAAAATTAATCGTATTTAGAAAGCGATACAATTTATATCCTTTACATACATTATTTTTTACACAATTATAGTTAAAGAGTTTATGTTTTTTTTTTTTTAATCTAAGAAATTATAGAAATTTATTAAGTTATTGTATAAAAAATTATGCTTTTAAGTTTTAAACATATGGGTTCAAACTATGCAAATATTTGTGGAAAAAATTTAGACACTCGTCACTTTTAAACATTCAAAACTTTGTTAAAGTCTTCAGTCGTAAGCAGAATATAAAATATTATTTGAATTTGTATTTCCCTTATTGGTTATGTTTTTAAATATTTGCTTAGTCTGTTTGTACCATTAGAATTGGAAAATGGAAAAGGAAAGAAAATTTATTAAGACTTAAGAAAAGAGTGAAAAATTCGTCAACCAATATCTTGTCTCCAAATCATTCAGAAGCTATAGCTGGAGATAGAAACCGGTGGAAATTCTGTACCAACAATTTTTGTATAGCATATACATATACACAGCCGGATGAAATCTGGAATTCCATTTACTTAGGCAGAGTGAAAGAAAAGCTTGTTAAAAGCAAACTAAATTATTAAAACTAATTTTTAAAATATTGTTTGACGTTACTTCTTTTCCTTTCAAATCAGAAAGGTTATGTTTTTGCAAATCGAAAGAAAATTTATTCGTATGTTACGTTGTAAATCATTGAACTTCGAACATTTTTCTTTCGAAACGAGATACATAACAACTAAGCAAGCTAATGTTGGTCAAAATCGAACTGTCACTCATTATCCAGTAAGTATTTCTAGTGTTGATCAAGTCTTTTTGTTTCATTTTTTACAACAGTTTATTAAAAAATCAATTCGTAAAGTATCTAGTCTTATCATGAGAAAAACTCTCACAATCGAAATTAATTTAAACGCAAATTTATTTCGATCACGAATTAATCAACTGACTTTCAACTTACCCATTACAATCCAATTGCATCCAGGATATTCAGCATTTTCCTATTATTTTTTGCTCTTAGCTTCAATACACACACATTATTTGCCACTACAAGCCTTTAGTCTGTATTGGGGCCTGACTTCTCACAGCTAAACGGGTATTTGAAAAGGTTTCAGACACTTTGAAGATTTGAATTACATACGTACATAGGATATATATTTCCTTTCCCCGGTAAAACTGGCATAGAATGTCGATCTCGTATTAGACATACGAAAGGTCGATCACTTCACTGACAGAGCCAATTCAATTTGCTGACAACTTTTGCTAATTTGGTTGCCTAATGTCAACGGTTGAATCAGTTATATTACTAAAAGAATAACGAAGCATTCGGACGTTTATTGAAAGTATAGAGGAATCCTCTGTTTACGTAATCATAAAACTCGTTCGTGTGGAGCAAATTCCAAATAAAATATTCAAACTTAATTAAGTTTTGAGTTAAGTTAATCAGCGTAGATCAGATCGAGCCAATTGAATTATACTTATAATGAACCTAATCTTATTATAGGAGTAAAATTAACCCATGTACAATATATATGTACTTCGCAGACCAATCACTTTTCATCGATACATTAACAATGATGGTTTCTGGCAAATTTCACATAAAGAGCTAACAGAAAGACAATGTTTCATTGATGTAATTATTGTTTACAAGAAAATATTAAATAAAAATTGTGTATGTATACCATACAGCCTAGCGACGGTAGTATGTAATTCTGGTCATTGTAGTATTTCATTATTTCTATAGTAGATTAAAGGGAAATTTTGCTTATTGTTTTCAAGAATCGTAATCTTAACCAACTAAAGAAAATTGGTGAAATGTCGCTTTTAATGAAACCCTTAAATTGTTACATTATGCTCCCTCTCCTCCCTTTCCTTTCCTTTATTTTCCATAATATAAATTTAATTGCTGAATTACTTTCTCTTATGTGTTAAAATCTTTGTATAGTTTTAAAAAGAAAGTAAGAAAAAAAAAGAAAGTGAAGTGAATTTTTAAATTTTATTATAAGTTTTGTTTTGTTTTGTTGCTGTTGGATTTTATGTTTTTTTTTCTTTTTATTTTAGATTTCTGGTTGGTTTTTATCTTTTTTTTTCTTTTATTTTTATATATATATATATTTGTTGTTGTTTTCATGTATTTTTTATAAATTAATAATTATAATTATTTAATAATATTAATTATTTTTCATTTTTTGTTTGTTTTTGTTTTAGGGTTTATTTATTAAATTTTTATTATGTTTATCTGTTTCTTTTTTGTAATTTTCTTTTCTTTTTATTTTTATTTAATTAATTCTTTAGTGTGAAAAAAGAACATTTTCTTGTTTTTATTTTTCTTTTTATAATTTTAAATATTTGTTGTTCTTGTTGTTGTTTAAAAAGTTTTCATTTTTTTTTATTGTTTACTGTGTTTTTTTTTTCTATTTCCGTTTGTTTTTCTGTTGTTTCTTGCCCTTTTCTTTTATAGAATTTAAATAATATTTCAATATTTTTAAACTTCATCTACGTTTTTGTTGTAGTATTAAGTTGTGGTTGTTGTTGTGTGGCTGTTGTCGCTTCCATATCAACCGTGCCCATTAACATATTATGTTGGTCATTTGTTAGTGTTGCTGTATTGGCAATATTATTTGTTGTCGTATTTACAGATTGTATATCAGCGGTATTATTTGTATTTGTTGTTGTCATCGTTGTTGTGGTTGCTGTTGTTGTTGTATTATTTAAGACATTTAAAACATTTAAAAGATTTAAATCATTGTCCTTCTTTATTGTATTTCCTGTTGTCATTGCTGCTGTGGTGGTTGTGCTGGCGGTGGTGGCTGCCAATGTTGCCGGCATTTCTGAACTAATGACGCCGCTGACGGACTAAACACAAGTAGAGAAAAGAAAAAGGAAAAAAAAATATTTTCAATTAATTCAATATTATTTATGATTTTTAATTTTTATTTAGTTTTTAACTAAATAATCATCAATTTGAAGATTTTTTTATTTTTAATTTTTTTCTTTCATTGATTAAAAATAATGCCAAGCGCAACAGTGAAAAAAGCGTTTTTTTTTTAAATTCTTTTAAAATAAAAATGTTTTTTTTTTAAATTTATTTCAGTGAAATTGATACATGTGAAGCATTTTGATTGTATTTTTTTTTTAAGTGTAAGTAAGTTATTGTGTATATTTTTTGCAGTGTAAGTATAAATAATAAAAAAAAATAAATAAAAAAAGTACATTTTCAAGCCGTTGCAAGATTTTTGTTTGTTTGCTTAAAGTGAGTATTAATTGAAAGATAAAAAAAAAATAAATAAAAATTTTGAAAACAATTCGTTTTTTATTATTTTAAATTATGTTTAGGTAGGCAGACGTAGCTGTCCACTCAAGGAGTATGAGCAGACACACTTATGCCTATTGTGATATTAACTTATGTTTCGTTAATAAAAAAAGGGGAAAAAAAAACTTGAAATGACTCATAAATCAAGAATGCTGAATAAAGCAATCACAAAACTAAAGAGGGTTTTTGTTTTTTCTAACACAACACCCCCTCCCCCCCACGAGTATCAGATACAGATTTCTAAAGCCATCTAATGGTACTATAGCAGATTTTATTTTACTACACCTTACACAGCTTTAAACGAATAACTAAAAACACGAGTATCAGATACAGATTTCTAAAGCCATCTAATAGTACTATAGCAGATTTTATTTTAACAACACCTTACACAGCGCTAAACGAATAACTAAAAACAGTTAAAAAGAATTTCTTTCAAATTAAGAAAGTAAGGCAAAATCACTAGAGGAATATCGAATGCAATACAATATTCAAGAGAAAGTTCTTCAGACATCAGACAAAATTTTGAAAAACCCTAACTAGTCAATTATGTTTGAGCTGTTTTTAACAACAATAAAAATAATTGCCCAAATCGAAAGAAAGTATGACGCCTTTTGCACGTTGAAGGTAACGCGATAGCAAATAAAATGACCTCACAACATTAGATAGTCATTCAGATTGATCGATAAAGGGATCAGTTGGTTAGGAAACATGCTATATCGAAATAGGGGAGATTATAGAACTTCCAACCTAATATGGTCCTAACGAAAACATTCTAGAACGTTCCTAAACCTGAGTCTGCTAGATTTCTGACCTAGATAGATTCAGTTTACAACTGCAGTCAATCCATTCACTGAGGTATTCTCTAAACATCGTGCAGAAATCAAACTGATATCTATGCTAGATCTCCGTAAATGCTCTGACACCAGGAATACAGTGTTAAAACAACCTGGAGACATTCTTCTTTATTTTTGCGGACTGCTTATTACAATTATAATTGAAGATATTTAAAAATGAAGTTGATTGCAGGCTGATCTCTTCTTTATTTTTCATTCTTTTTTTAACCCATAAATATTATTTCTTACTATTCCTACAAGTTTACAAGTTTCATAAAATTAGAACAAAGAAACTATGATGATGCCTTATAGATACAAGTCTCTCAGTATACAAGTTATAGATAGAAAATGAATGTATGTACATATATAAAAACAATTGCTGTTTGCAATCAATCAATAAAAAAATAAATAAATAAAATTTAATGGTGTTCCATAAATAACGAAAATTATAATTCATGTGAAAATTAATTTAATTAACGAATGTTGTTAAGTTTTTGATTTTGCTTATGTTTATACTATCTACAACAATGATGACGACTAAAAATATAGGCTGGTTTTATAGACAATTTGTGCAAATTATTGTTGGTTGTTTGAATGGTTCATAGTAATTTTTATTGCAAGCGTTGACTAAGAGGTTTAATTAAAATTTTATTGCATAATTGAGAAAAATTAAAAAGAAAAATTAAATATTAAGTTAATATTTAAATTCAATTCATTGGTAAGGTAAAAACTTTGGAAAAGCGCGAAAAACATAAAAAGGCATAAGAAATGTGTGGAAAAGACAGAAAAACGAAAATGTTATTGATGAGAAAAGAAATGCAAACACAGTAATTGATTGATGGATGGAGAAAAAAAAAAACAGAGAGAGAGAGAGAGAGTTAAATATTTAAGGACAATTTTGTTTAAGGTTTAGTTTTGTATATTCGACAAAAACAAAAAGAGATTAATAAAAAATTTTAAAACCAATCGTAAAAAAAAAAACAAAAAAAAAATGAAGAAAAACTAAAAAAACTAACTTGGCAGCAAATCATACTAAACGGCTTGAAGTGTTACCCCTTTGTTGTTTTTGTTGCTGTTGGAGTAGTTGTTGTTGATGTTGCTGTAATTGTTGTTGATGAAGATGTTGTTGTTGCTGTTTACTGTTGCCCATTAAACGCTTTTGGTTTTTTTTTCGTTATCGTTTAATTAATTTTTTTTTTTTAAGATTTAAATAATTTTTTTTAACAACAAACAAACAAACAAAATAAAAAAAATATTGGATTTGGTTTGTTTTTTTGTTTAGAAAAAAAACGTATAAAAAGATTTCGTTTTTTTTTTTGTTTTTAAAGGGAAAAGAAGAGCCAAAAAGTTGTTTAAAGATTTTATAATAAAAATTATTATAAACCAAATACATACATATGTAAGTAAGTAAGTAAGTAAACCTACTCTTCTAGTGTTTTAAATCAAAAAGCGTAATAGATTCTTCGTTAAGGAAAGAAAATAGAAGCACTTACCGTTTTTTGTGATAGAGTCATCTGTTTTAGGTTACTGTATAGGCCATTTAAATCCAGTTCATTTTGTGTTTCAGTCATGGCAGCTGTAGATGACGATGATGTCGATGATCCTACGGTTGTTGCAGAGGAGGAGGTATTTGTAGTTGAAGTTAATGCCGCTTTACTTGTCGACGACGTATCACTACTAGTAAAAGTTTTTGCTTTCCAGTCTATCGATGAGCCAGGAGCTAGACCAACAATAATTGTTGATTTATGTGGGGGAACATTGGAAAAGTTTAAATTTTCACCTGTTTGTTGTTGTTGTGATGATGTTGAATCTTCACCGGTCATATTGTTTCGTATTAAATCTGCCATATGACTTAGCTCCGGTTCCTTTTGCAATTCATCAGTGCCCTTTGCCGCTGTTGTGACAGTTGTATTGGCCTGCTGTTGTCTTTGGGTTTCGTCGATGGGCTCTACGTCCGATTCATTGGTTTCTTCTTGTTCCTAAAACGTAATGATACATAAGGGAAATTAAATTTCATATAAAGACTGTCTTTAAAATATTTAATATTTAAAATAGAGGCAAAGAGAAAACGAAAACGGAGACTCATCTCATCGGCAACTGAATGTGAACGGGTCAAATATGAAAAATATAAGCGGAGAGAAAATGAAGACGGAGAGTCATCTCACCAGCTATTGAAAGTGAACAGGTCATAAATGTAATAGTAAACTGAATCTGAATTCCCGGCAAACGCGTAAGATGTGTTCGGCCGTTTCTGACTTAATGACTCATTCTACATCTCTTTGACTTGAAAAACTCATCCACAAGATAAGTTTACGTGCAGATAACCATGCACTATTTATTTATTTTTTTTTAATACAAAATGAAGATAACATATATTTACCTCTTCGGGACACAATTCATATGCCATTGACCACGTATTCTTGGCGGAATGTGATCTCTCCAACATATAGCCATTTGTGTTGTCATTACTTTGTGCCGGTGGTGACCATGAATACGAATTGTATTGACAACCAATGCCGCGCTGACGATCCAATTCATCTTGTAGCCATTCAACCGCTATAATCCAATGTCTACCAATGGAGGGATTTGAATTCAATATTTGTAGTGCTACTTGCGATTTATGGAATAATTGTGTTAAACATTTTATAATTTGATAGGCTCGCTTTTGATAATGTGTTTTCGATCTTTGTATTGTCTCCAATAAACCCTCACGTTCTTCGGCAACACCGTTCAATGCATTGTGAATACGATGCTGTTGCCATGAATCTTCAATGAGTAAAATATGTAACAGTAGTTCAGTGTGATGGCGCATATCGTGACAATAGGCAAAACCACATTGCCACAGGAGTTCAGTGAGAACAGAACGTGAAAAGTGAGGATTTTCCCAACTGCAATACTGTAAAAGTTTTAAACCTTCCTCACCCACATTTGTATCTTCTATGAGTTTTTTAATGTAACTGCAAGCAAGAGCAAGAGAGAAAAAATAAAATTAATAATAGAAAAAAGAGAGAAAAATAAAAAAAAATTTTAGTAACTTACCCCGTTCTATTTAACAAAATATCAACACATTCTGGTGTTAAAGGCATTAAGTCTTCATGTCTTATACTGGGCTCTTTATAAGGATTTGGTAAAGGTCTGCCATTTTGATTCGACGATTGACATCTATCCGAGATATCGCTACAACGTATCAAATGCGATACCACTTGATGTAATTTACTTAATTCGGGATATTGACATTTTATAGAAGGACCAGGTCCCTCATCCAAAGCCACTTGCATAAATATAACGGGAACATTTAACTGTACAAATACATAGAATTGTTATTGTTTTGTTTGAAGATAAAATAATTTTTATTTTGTTTTTTTTTTCTGTAAACTTACCTTCAAAAGTTGTTGCCTCTCCTGTATGCCTAGGCCAACATACATGCTAAATAAACTAAAGTAGTGTGGCAAATGTTTACCATGATCGGCAACCTCACATTTTAATAATTTAAGAACACTTATCAAGATTTGTTCACATAAATTACTACCATCATAGCCAGCCAGCGGTTCATCATTGATGGCAAAGTGACAAAAGAATACAACTAATTTAACAAATATAGTACGAACTTCTGGTGATGGTGCCATTAGTATGTATTCACCCAAACGGGAGGGTGGATTTAATAATGCATTGCTTGCAAACCATTTCCTAACAGTCGATGACAAACGTATATGATGTGATAGTGTTTCATACCTATGAACATATAAAATATATTAAACATTTCCATTTAAGAAATACGTACAATACTAGTTTAATTGAAACATGAAATGTTTTCACTTACCATTCAATAACTGGTCCACGTAAAGATTTTTTGGTGCGAAAACCGGTATGAAATAGAAATTGTGATGCCAATTGAACACCAAGTAATGATAGTTCTTCAGCGGCGGGTGTCTAAACACAAAAGATGAAATTTATATTTGAATTTATATTAAAATAGCCAACAATAGTATAATAGTCTTACCATTTTGTCAGCCCTCGTTGATGGAATACTGCAGCTAACCAATTTTTTAATGAAATTGAAAAATTCTACAGAAAATATACTCTTTGAATGCAGAAAACGTATGTTTTGATGTCTGAAATATGGAAACATAAAAAATGTTAAACAAAATTAGTGAATTTTAGTTTTGATTTTAATTTACCTAACACTTCGTTCTATTGGTTTTGGCATTGGCAATACAAAATTACGACTCTCCGCTAACGAAAGCTGCTCTACACTTGCTTCGAATTGTATAGGCTTTTGATCACAACGTGTATAGAATAGCATATAGGCATTCCACCATCGCTTCTGACGACGATATTGCATACGCTTTAAATTGCTATCGTAAATCTCACCCATATAATCACCGCCAAAGCATTGAACTTTCATTTCTTCATCTTCGTTCATTTTACATTCGGTCACTTCACCATCATCGAATTTATACCATTGTTCCTTGCCAGTGGAGGGATTACTATGATAATAGAAAAGTTCAAATATAATATTTTGTATTTATATTCCTTATATTCCATGATAAAGACTTACTTTGAACGTATGTAACTAAAATAATGACCACCAGATGCTTGACCACTATGTACGACTATGCCAGTCAATTCATATTTGGTACATTCGCCATTTGATTGACAATTATCACCGACTTCTATTACCTCACCCTCTAGTTTGGCTAAGCCAGATACTATAAATATGAATTATTGCAAACAGTTGAAGTTATTACACCTTTCCAGTACGCAATTATAGTATGTCTTACCTGTATAAGGCTCCATATCCAATAATCGGGGAAATTCAAAGTAGTCATTGAATTTGATCGCACACACTCGTTCATAATCATATTCAAAACGTTTCAATTGTATGGCTAATACGGGTGGTAGTTTCTTTACACACAACCGCTTAATTGTTACTACCTAAATAATGAATGAATGTATGTATGTGTACATGAAATGTTATACATAGCAGATAATATTTCGTATTTTTTTTTTTTTTTGTAATTTACTGATTGACTTACCTTTTTATCACATTTATCACAATGGTAGGCATCAGCGCCCTCCAAGAGTTCACCTTTAACGTACTGTTCTAGAGATTCAGTTAACGAGCTATGATTTCGTATATCAACACTAAAAACACTAAATGGTTCCTCTTTTGAATAACGATGAGGACATTCTTGGCATATTTTCTGATCACTAAATGAGCCGCCTAGCGTGTTATTCATTAATTGCGATTGACCTAAAGCTTTAAGACCTTCATCTAAACTCTCGAACAGTGACATGAAAAATTCAACGGCATCTTGTTGTTCACGTAAATTAACGGGTTCACCTTGAAGTCTTAGTATGAAATAGAATAAAATTATTCAATTGCTTACGAATTTAATTGGAAATTAGATGTAAAACATACTTAAAATGTGTCCAGAGGCCACGTGGCACATAGAACTGTAATGCACTGTGCCCCAAGTGGGCAAATATTGCCTGTACATGCTTCAAAATGACAACGTGATAGTTTTTTCGCACATCATTGTTATCATTGTCATTTGAGTTAAATAAGGCTGAGCCCATGACATTGGTTTCAGGTTCACCACTAAAGTCTTCATTTTCGTTTGTTGCAGCTCCTTCGGCTTTAAGTATACCCACACGTATGGAGGGAACCATATAAAGTTGTTGCAACACCGAGTTCATATAACAAGTGGCACCAGCATTTTTTAAACCACAAAAGCCTTTAATAGGCCTCGCTCCAACAGGTGGTAAAAAGTCCCATTCACGCAAAGGTTCAGTATCTTGAAAATAAAAAGAATCATACACACATTTTCGTCTTCTTTTATACTAACTACATACATACATATGTATGTACTCAGTTTATTATATTAACTCACCAGTACAAACAAAATCTGTTATGGTATTCGTTAGCAACTTCATATTAGGAACGCAATTCTGACATAACGCTATTAATAGTTCACAGGCAGCTGCAATCGTATGCGGGCTACGACACACTGGAGGAGGGGCAGTTTCAGTTTTGAGCTTACCATGCTTACGTAAATGCAAATATTCTCTCGAGGCTGTAAACAGAAAAACATCGATTAGCTCATGTATCAAATCGTTTAGTTGAGCTTTCGTTTCGGGAGAGAGGAAAAACATCAATTCCTTAGCCAAACATAAATGGCCTTCAAGCAGGTCTTCGTGCACTTGTATATCGCCGGTGTTTGTGACACTTTCTCGAATCTTTTGTAACCATTTGATTTCTTCAGCCAGCAGGCCTTCGCCAACGTTTAGTGGCCAATTGACAACACAGCCGTAAGACAGAGTACGACATAGCAATTGAAAGAAATCAGCACAGGTCGCTTCATGTTGGGGCACCAAAGTCTTAAGAGAGCTTACAAGTAGGTTAACCATATAGGCAAATGGCCGCCGATCCCCGGCACAATATGTACAGGTAAGAAATAGTTGTTCAGCTGCTACTTGCCTAACGTGACGCGATTGATTCTTTAAAATTAACGATGTGATGAACTTATTCCATAAGGGATCTGCACTTAAGGCTTCATTAGCACTGGGATTTAAAACTAATGAGATAGTTAGCACCTCTAGAGCCTCTTTACAAACGATAAAGTCTTGACTATCGGGCATTGATGTGTCATCAGCAAAATCGTTTTTCGTGCCCAATGCTTGTAAATTGCCGCATGATGAGGCCCATGCTAATTGGACGACAGCTTTTATCGTGGAAATATCGGGGCAGGACCACTGTAGGGTAGAAGCGAACAGAAGACGGCAAACCTCACCTTCAGGACTGGCCGATAACATTTCTCTAGCCAAGTTGTCAGCCAGTTTCTGTGAAATAGCCCTTAAAGTAATCTCTGAGGTATTTGGTATTGAGGTTAATATTTGCTTAAGTATTTCCACTTGTGATCTCGAGTCCATATCGAAGTCACAAAGCATTGGTTCATCACCCACCCGCGATAATACACAGCCTACGATGTACAGAAACAGTTTGGCCAGTCTCAATACGCATAGGAATGATGCACGCTTCGTATGCATGTCGGCGTTGGGTAGGAAATTATTCTTGGTTAACAATTCAAGTATGAAATGGGCACAACCTGAATGCAGCCATGATGATTGAATTTGTGAAGCGTTTTCACCATACGGATCCAGGGCGGGTATGAGCAAACTATTCAGTACGCATAAATTATAAAGTACCTGGGCTGGGGTGGGGTGCAGGAAAAGCATTTCTGGAGTACATTCGCTTGGATTGATCTACACAAAATACAAAAATAGAAAATTATTATTATTGGTAAGTATTTACATATGTAAACTAAACTCTACTACTAACCGTTTCATTAGTGGTAGAACTGCCTTGCTGTTGTGTTTGTTGTTGAGCACTAGCTGCTGTTCCGCCACTTACTCCTACCACAGCTGGGACATTTGCCGCAGATGTATCTGCTTCCTCTTCTTTGGCTACATTAGATTGCAATTGCTGTTGAATTTGTTGCGACGCTGACATGCCACACATGATTTGTAACATTTTCACCGTTTGGCGATCGCTTGGCAACAAATGTAGTAACATTTTAGCGGATTCCCTTAGGCGACCATGTTCTAAATCACTACCTAATTGATAGAGTTTAAGGAAAAACTCAATATAATGGAAATTTTGCGAAATTATGACACCCGGCAACGTGGTCTCAGATTCGACACGTTGCATATCTGGACAAGGTCGTGGAGGAGAACCAGTACTGGAATCGCTAGACGTATCCGGACTACTGGCTAAACCAACGCCAATTGGCGTCAGTTTGGCAGTTAATATCATCTTGTCCCGTATCGAGTACTGGGACAATGGATTTATTTCGTCAGTAATATCAATCAATTCGCCATTGTTGTAATACAGGTCAACTTTAATGTTGGCTGTTGAAGTACCTTTAATACGTTTAAGTAAGTTACGCTTGAAGGAGGAAACCATTTCATTGTTGTGTGTAGTAATTTCTATATCGTCGATATTTCGTCCGGGATATTGAAAACGTATATAGAGACTAGTGTATTTTCCACGCGTTGCCCTTACTAAAGGCAATATGTAACGATCCCCGTTAAAGGAACGATCACACTCTTTAATATACTCTTGAAGAACTTTAAGAATACGGCACATTTTTTCAGCTTCTATGAAACGCATTTTCGAATCTTTTGAATCATTTTGGTCCGCCTGATTGGCATCATCTACAACAACGGGCACAGCATTATTACTACCCAAAGACTTTCCCAGTATCATTATATTTGTATAGTGAGTCCGTAGACGTTCACAGCATTCGCCAATGAACATTTCATGAAAGTCGCTAATGTTCTCCTGTAGGCGGGGGCCTAGTGCTGTTGAAACTTCTTTAAGCAGATCAATAGCTTTATTGGCAATTTCCTCACCACCAGTGGTTATAACCCGCCAAAGATAGTCTTTGCCGATTAAATCCTCGTTATCCAAAATATAACCACGGTGTATGGCCTTAAGTTTATCTTCTTTGGAATTCACTGCCTTAAAGAAACGTTCAAAGCATTTGATGCCACTTTCGGTCAGAAGATGTGGATCCAACTGGAGTATATTGTTTTCGAAAAAGTCTTTATTTATGCCAGGATCAAGATCTGGCTCTTCGCCCATTAGTTTACCGAACCAGCGGAAACATTCTTCGCGATCCGAAGGAAAAACCGCATTTACTGCCAAGCAATGCCAAATTTGTTTAGCCTGATCGGCACACAGCCACAGTTGACCATCTTTTAAAAGAAACTTCAGAAAATCTAAACGTTCTGAAATTTGCATATTATGATGGTAACGTCCATCTATGCACAATGATGAGGGATCCGCGATTGGCATATCGACAATCATAGAGCGTATTTTATCCATATACGAAGTTAGGCTATTAGTAACTAATATGACTAAAGAGTGATCGTTTTGAAGTCGTTCGATGACTTGTTGACGATTAAGTGATTGCTGTGATCGGGGCGCATGACTGGGTGATGATTCATAAAGGCAACATATTTCGCGGATCAAACGTAACGCTGGTAATACCCACGATTCACCATTTTTCAACTCTACAACACATTTGTCTAGCCAAACGATTTTCTGAGCATCGCGTTCTTGTGAGCAGCTATAATCTAAAATTTTAACATGTGCCGCTAAGGCCTGATCGAGCACTTCGGGCGGTATCTCGGAGCTATGGGCCAGAGTCCAAAACAGCTTTAACACCTTTTGGGCCATAACACCGTTTTTGTCATCTTCGGCTAAGCGTCGTATTAATTCCAAAAGTCTTTCTCTTTGGCGTTTATTTGCAGTTGTCATGCTGGCCTAAAAGTAAACAAAAAACGAATTTTTAATTACAAAAATTTAATAAAAGTGCAGTTCTATTGTTTTTCTATTGTATTCCTTACCTGGAATGATTCAAATAAATGATCTAACTGTTCGGGCGTAAAATCCCAGGCTAATTTCGCTAATAAATCATGAACATTCTTAACAATGGCCTCATGTTTACCAGCTTGTGCTCTCCACACAGCATCCAAGTCTTCAAGAGTCAATGCGTGCTCCTTAATCAAAAATCTTATGATTTTTTCCAACTTCTCTACATATTGTGGCTGATGCAAAGAGTCTTTCAGCACTATGCCCAAGACATCGGATTCTTTGATCCAGGCCTGAAATTCATAAGTAAGTTTTCAGTTAGAAAAGGATGTTAAAATTTCTGAAGTACAGGCTTAACATACCGCCATTCTTTCAGCTGTTAACCAATCTAGATCATCATCCGACATGCAGTGTGGCAATTGGGGTGTTCTATGCGCATAGAATGACACTGATGTTAAAACCTTATTGATTTCGTTCAAAGCATTCATTTTGCCATTAAAACTGGATACTTGCAATAGACGTAAAATCAATTTCAGACGAAACATTTCCAAATTGCGTATGAGTTCCTCTTGACCTGGCAGACGACTAGCTAAATAACGAGCAGATTTTACAATGCCGTTTATATAATCGTTACGTCCCTCTGGTTTTGCTTCACGCTTCAGTTCTTCATCTGAAAAACTGTCTAGTAAATCTAGGACAACATTCCATATGGGCATAAAATATTTCGATATAGTAGTAGGCGTTAGCAGCTCATAACATTGACCAAACGGTCTCAACAGGCTATAGATTAGGGCAAGCGTCAGTTTATTCTCTTGCTCTGGATCCGGTTGTAGCATGGCCCTAGAGCCAGCAGGCTTGGCACAACCTGATGCTACGGCAGCAGCGGCCTGTTCTTGCTGTTTACGCAACAGCTGGAGACCACGATTGAAACGTTCCTGCAGATTGTCAAAACCGCCCAATTGGCCAAAACGATTTATTAAATCTACTAACCAGCCACGGGGATTTTTCGGTTCAGGCGGTGGTTTGGCAAACATTTTATTGCCGTCCAAAACACCCCACAGATGTTCGGATTGCGAGAAACATTCTGGCTGGCGTGCTGCATTGAATGTATTAAATTTATTGTCTGGATCAAAAACAATTGCCAACAAATCCAATAAATACGGGTTATCACGGGTCATATGAATGGCAATCAAATGTAACAATTTGCCACACGAGATCAAAATACAGTGATGAATATTATATTTCCACGAGTTGACAGCCTCATCAGTAAGAATTTTTGTGAATGAAGTCGTTAGAGCATTACGATAAAATTCTACACATGGCTCACATTCATGATCCACACCTGATGTAAAAATAAAACAAATATTATATGTAAGTATGTTACATCCATCAATAGTATTTAACAAACAATACATACCAACTGCTGTTAGCTGAATGGCAGCATTTAATAATACTTCCAATTCCTGTTCGGGCAGTACGGGAACAACCCATCTGGGATTTGAAATTTTCTGTGTAAGCGAACGTAGTTTTAGTGTAGGAAATGACGATATCAACTTCTCAGGTGATCTAAAATATGAATTACAACAATTAGTTCTAATAGCGAACAATTAGAAAATACTCGTAATTTTCATTTTAAATATATGTATGTAGTATGTATGTACATATGATTCATGCAAACAAAACAAAGCTAAATGTATTATTGTACATACATACAATAATATCTAATGATTTGATAATACATACGCTAAAAAGTAAATAAATTAAAATCATAAAGATACTAGTATTTGAAATTATAATTAGATTTCTTATCAGCTAGTGTGAGTGGTGTTTGTTGGCTGGTTGGTTATTTTTTTTTTTTTGTTTGTTTGTTGTTAGTATTGTTTTTATTTTTTTTGTAAATAATAATTTAATACTTCAAGCACATAAATAAATAAATATTGTATTCGTTTCGTTATAGATTCTTTTGTTGATATTACAGTGTGCAAGTATTGAATATTGAAGGTTCTCTTGCTTTACTGTTTGTTTTGATTAAAAATAAAACTAATCTATGAATATAAATGTAATGGCTAATAAGGAGGAGATGACGTTTAAGAAAAACTTGACAACAAACAGAGTTGATAAATTTTCTAATATTCAAAGCACGTAAACTATAATAAATAAACCAATACCAAAGCAAAAGGTGCGATCTATGTTCTGGTCATTGCACGTTACAGTGTAACTGAAAGCTTTAACGAACGAATGCCATCGCATAATACCATAAGAGCCTGAAATGATTAGAAGGTTGAAGGTCATAATTCAATATAATCCAAGCTAAAACTCAGTTCAATCACCCAAAAGCCGCAGTATATGTATGTACATAAAGAGCAGTTTTTCAAAAAGATGAAAGATGGCAGAAAGACCTGCATGTTGGTAGGCAAATTCTATTTCTCGGAGCTATAGCTCATTGATATCAAATCAATTGCTGCTGTCTTTAAACTTGAGGGATTGGTTTTAGGTTAATTTACAGGAGTTTTACTTCTGTGCTGGTTGTCAAACCTGTCAGTTCTGAGGCAGCGTTTTATGTGGGATCAAAACGGACGGTCTAAAGTACGGACATTTAAAAAAAATGTAAACCTCTCAGCCGTCTCCTGGCGGATGCACAGAGAGTAACCAAAAAACCTCAAATCTGTCTGTAGGATTCGAGGTTAAATTATTATACATATGTATCGCCTTTTACGAATAAAATTAGCATATACAATATGGTGGCGTAAGAAGGTTGTCCTTTCTATCCTATCCTTATATATCTGGTCTTTATGATGACAGATTTTTTATTTTTCTTTCAAAGAAAATAAATAGAATGACAATTTAGTTCATCGAACTCGTTTACGTGAGAAGTCTACAAGTTCCATCGAACATTTCTTTCAACAATGACTACTACAATATTCTGCGAATTTTGCGCCATTGGCCTCACCTAAAGTGTTATCTAGAAATACGAAAGATTCACTGTCCGATAATGAGTCAAAATAGGTTCAGGCCATGACGTCCTAATCTATACGTTACACCAAAGGATACTTAAGTGTCTTCTTAATCTACTTTTTTTTGGATACAATTTAAACATTTATTTTTAATTTATCATTTGCATCGATATGTCCTTCTACATATTTTCGTAACAACTACAATAATGAGTGCCTTTTCAAAATATTAAATAATAGCGGTAATAAATAATTTATATGTAATATTAAATGCCACAATTATACACACAACATGAAAGTAAAATATCCTTAAACTTGAACTAAAAATCCACTCATAAAATAAATACGAATTTAAATTCTATGAATGAGACGAGACCTGTACGCGGTGGTAAAATGTTTATATGTACGTGTGCATACATGTGGTTTGTGCTGTTTTATATACGAACTTTACAATTCGAATGTTTCTATACATTAAAGCAAAATAGGAAAAAAAAGTATTTGTGTACATACATACATACGTACATACTCACAAATATTAAAATTAAAACTATTTATGGAACAAAAGAAACCAAAACGTAGAAAGAAAAAATGTTTGGTTTTTAAAAACAACAAAAAGAAAATTTCACACTTTTCCTCTTACAATAAAAGTCAAAAATAAAAGCCAAATTCGAAATAAATTTTCTGTTTTGAGATCCACAGTATGAGAAGAAGGTATCGTACTCAGTCAGATAGCAATTGAAAATTGAATTTGAATTGGCAAAAGTGGAAGAAAAAAATGTATGGAAAAAAAATATAAACGAAAACAATTTATAGAAGGATAAGAGATGAATGAGGTGGTGGTTCAAATAATAATCGCCACAAAGTTGTAGGTGTTTCAAGTGTATTAGTGATGACTATTATTGTATACATAAATAATGTATGATGTTATGAATTGCAATGTTAGCAGAAAACAGAACAAAAATACGCTAAAACTGAAACAAAACTGTATGTAATGTTGTGAGACACTCCCAAATAAATGTAGAAAAAATCCACCAACACATCATACATACCTACTACTACGTATTAGAGAAAATAAATAAAAATAAGAGTAAAAACAAAATATTGCATATTCTAAATGCATAATAAAACTGAGGTGGTAGTCACTCAAGTCTTTGTCTTTTCGAAACGCAATCACCCCTATTCTGCATTTCGATTACGTCTCCGCATTCAGTTCCGTTACGATCGAAAATTGGTATTCTGCAGAAAAACGGAATCGAAAGAATAAGAACAAGATAACAATGTTTACAAAATCACTTGTATCAATGTGGAATGTGGAAATGAAACAGCAGAATAATCATTTTCATAAACAAATGTCAAATTTAATAAAACAAGTTCTATGTATAATAAAGTAAATTGTTTATAAATTTAATAAAAGAAAAATATTGAAATAAAATAAAAAAGAAAAGAGTAAAAATAAGTTTTGCATAAATATATAAGTGTGTATAATCTAGTGAAGCTGAAATTAACTAAAAAAAAGTAGAAAATAAAAGTGTTGTGGTTAAATATGTAAAGACAAAACGTTAATAAAAACTGTTTCTAAAGAAATAATTTAGTGAGTTGAATTTTTATTTAAAATTTAAGGAGAAATGGAGTCTATTGTAGCTGCATTATTGTTGGAAGAGGAGAATAACGACAAAAATACAGATATAAGGCTTGAAAAGCGTAGGATCAGAGACAACTGCAATCCAGGCCTAATACATTAAGGACTTCTGTAACCTCCGCCCAGAATGCTGTTACTTCTTCCTTTGAACGCTGGTGATAACCACAAGCTATGTCAGCTTTATCCGCCATTATATTTGCCAGTTTCTCGTACTGCTCCGGTGTTCTTGTTTTTGACCTGCATAGATACATAACAAAACACTCATATTCCAGTACAAAAAATAACAATTTAAAACAAAAAAATTATAACAATAATTTTTATTTAAATCGTTTCTAAATTTTTTAATTTTGTACTTTCATTTTTTCACTTAAAAAACAAAAGTAGAAAAAACCTCCGTTAACAAAAAAACAACTGAGAGAAACGGAGCTCCGATCGTAATGCAGAATACATACAATCGAAAGAAACTGAACGGAATCGAAACGCAGAATACCAAAATTGCCAAACGGAGAAAATTTCGATTAGAATCGAAACGCAGAATAGGGGTGATTATAAAATTATAAATTAAAAAAATGTAATTTTCAAATTATAAGCTACACACTAAGGAAGCACATACATAGTACATTACGAATAAAAGTCGAGTTAAAAGGAAAATTAATAAATAAATAAAATTAAATTAAAGGAAAATCTGAATTATTAAAGAATCTTATATGTTTTCTTAACAATGAAATAACACGCGATTTAAGAAGTATTCCGTTTCTTAAGAAAATGCATGATTAAATATACTTATATACATATACAAACATAGTACATACATACAATATCATCATACATACATATATGGAGTAGTATTTATTTGCTTTTACTTACATATTGTCCGTTGCCGCCGACACAGTGGCGCCACTCGTTTCTGTTAAGGGATTTATGGTGGCCGAAATAGTTGTTGACTCTGCAGGATTATGCGTAGTTAAGTTTGTTGAAGATGACGACGACTCGAGCGTTGTAACGCCACCCACCCCCACCAAAGTTGACGATGATGAAGTTGTATTAGATGATGTACTAGTGGTTGACGAATTGTCATTACCACTACTACCACTACTGCCCCCACCACCGCCACCACCACTACTGCCACCACTGCCGCTGCCACTGCCAGATGATAACTGGCCACGACCACGCGTATCAAACGTCATTGTGTGTGGTTGTAAAGTGGCAGCTGGTCGTTTGAAACGCAAGAAAGTAACCAAAACTTAAATTCCTTAAAAACTACAGGTTTTCCTCTTTTTTGTTGTTGTTGTTGTTTTTATATTTTGTTTCTTTCTCCTTTGTTCGTTTATGATTATGATTCCAAATGTTTTTGGTATTTTTTTTCAGGATGCTGATTCCAAATCAATCCTTCAGTTTCAAGTCAATAATAATAAATCTTCTTACAATTATTTAAAAGATTGTTTAAAAGAATATTTCGTACACTTGTTATTGCTGTTGTAAACTATATGTGTTTGTATGTGTTCTTTATAATATTAAATTAAAAAAAAGAGAATTGTTTCGTTTTTCTTTTGCTCTTTTTAGCAGAAGGAACAACAAAAGGTTCCTAAGCATACGTTTTTACATATTCCACACACTAGCAAATAAGACAAATGCAAAAATCCATAAAACTGCAAGAATATAAAAAAGAAAAAAAAAAAAAGAAATAAGATAAAAGTGAACCAAAATAAGTAAAATATATGATAAAATATAAACAAAAGAATAAAGTTTGCCACACTAGACACACAGAGCTTAGTTAGTTATGGGGCTTTCCAGATTATGAATAAGAAATTTCAATTTCAAATACATTTCTCTTTTTATACCTTATAGCCTGTAATTAGAAGCTTGGCTATAAATTTTAAACTCCATGAAATATGCAAGGTGTTGTGAAGAAAAATCCATTGTTTTTTTTTTTTTTTTTAATAATTGAAGGTTTACTTAGTGATGTCGTTCAGGTGAAAAATATACCGTTTTGTAAGATATCTTAGGCTCATTAGAACTACAATCCCGGTTTTCAAACCCTTTACATTTTGAGGCTATTACACTGGTACAGTATGTAAGCAGAAAGTAACACAAATCTTCTTCAACAACTAAACCATATCCTCCTACCCAATCCTTTCTATCCATGGCAATTCACCAAGAAATTTAAGAGTTTCAACATAAATTAGTAGCAAATATCTTTTAAACATACTACGTTACTAAATACATTCATTTATTAAATAAAAGTTATGATTATTATAAAAAGGGGAATCACATGACAATAAAAAAATACATAACAATTCACCGAATGTAGATTTGCCTGGTTATGTGGTAGTTTTTGAGCATCTGAGAGGAATGTCCAGTCAGTAATGGATGGAATTATATCCTTAATGTAGGTAAGATACCGCCAATATAACACCTGATGTGTCGAGGAGTGGGACTTCAGATTGGGATGAAGTGACAGAAGACATGTTGCCAATAATTGCTTGGTCAACATTATGTTGTGTAGTCTGAACGAAAGCTATGATCTTGACACAGCCAGTTATTTTCATTTGGTGTCACTTAGAAAAGAAATCCATACCGGTATTGCCCTGGTGGTTGCCATAATAATCTCCATTATCATATACCACGCGGAACCAGTACCTGCCTTGAGAGCTTTATTTTAGTACTTTACCAATGGAAGGCAATTAAGTTTAAGTAGATATTAAGGTTTGTTAATGGACTCTGTAATGTCATGACCCACAAATCGAGTAAAAAATTCAACTCTGTTCGGCATGAGGCAGTGTCCAAAAAATCATGTATTCGAATTGTAATGTTAGTATGTACTGTAATAATACATATAAAAAAAATATCGTGGAAGCATCCATATCGCATGTTGCTTAACTAAGAGAAAGAAACAAAATAAGACTTATTATTTTCAGTCTATTTTCAAAGAATTAAAACCAAAAAAATAATAAATATTTTTTATTATTGTTACATACACATGTATGTATGTATCCCTAATATGGGTAAATAGGTAAAATAATTTTATTACATCAGTGATAAGCTATAAAAAAATCGATTATTTAATATTCCTTCTTTTTAAATAAAAACTTAAGTAATTGTTGTTGTTTTTTCAACATTATTACTTTTCTTTCTATGCGTCTTGTATTTAAATGTTCTTTTTTTAATGGTTGAAACGTTCAAAGAAAAAAAGGCTTTTTATTAATCATTCACAATTTAATGTGTTATATTATTATTTATTATTTTGTTTTTTCTGTTGCTTTTGTTTACTACATATTTCTTTTTATAAATTTGAAAAATTGTGATGTCACTACTTTTTCTCACTTCTTTTACAAGAGAACAACGAATATGTAATTTTTCTATAAATTTGCATATTCATCCAATGAATTTTATTAAGAAATTAGTAATGTGTGTGATAAAAAAAATAAGTAGTTTCAGCATACATATGTACATTTGTATGTATACACAGTAATCTAAGTGACTTACTGTGCTGATAAGAACTTTGTATGGATGACGTATAACTTGCGAAATGTTTTTAACATTTTTTTACATGAAATGAAATTAATATTGCATATACTCGTGCTAAAGCATTATTTTTTGTTCTTTATCATTAATAATAATTGGTGTAATCTACGCATTTGTAATAATTATTTAATAATAAAGGGTGTTACTTTAATAATAATACAAACTAAACCCATAAGAGAGTATTGAAGAACATACGCTATATTCTTCTGGCTTCTTTATTTAATAACAAAGGGTGTTACTTTAATAGTAATACAAACTAAACACATAAGAGAGTATTGAAGAACATACGCTATATTCTTCTGGCTTCTTTTAGTTCGCTTAATCCCATTTGAAACCTCAGGAGAACCGAAATATCGGCTACCGAAATAAAGATCAAATCGTCAAAGGTGCCACTACCCAGGGTCCCCATTCCATTAAGAACTGGACAGTTACTGAGTAGGCATTAAATGGTCTCTTACTCCTCTTCATCGCAACATACCCTGTAATATTCTGACTATTGCATACCCTTGTCAGCGATCTTGGTCAAAAATTAGCTAAAGAAGGTCTTAGACTCGTAGATATATAACAACTCAATTCATTCCCAAGACGTGGCAAAGGGATAGCAGGTTGAGTGATAAGGATCAACTATAAAATCGCCCTCAAGAAATGAACCTAACCTTGTGTGAGCATATTTCGTGTCGATTCAGGCTAGAAGGCTGCATTCGATGATCCAGCAAAGGTTTTTTATAGATTTCTTACAGTCACGGGCCAGTGGCGCTTTACATAGTATTAAACTTAATGCAAAATTAGTTACTTTATTTCCACGTATGTATGTATTTTGTAGATGTAAAACCGAATTTGTTTATATCAGTAATTAGACCTTTAATAGTCATTACATTAAGAAAAGGAAGATGAGTTATCCGATATTATTTGTCAATTCTTGTAACCAACAAATGGTCTTTGCTTTAACAGTAACTGAAGTCAAATTTGTTGAACAAAAAGAAAATATTTAACAAAACTATGGGAATTTCCCCTTTTTTAAATCTGTTAATTTAAGTGTAAGAGACATTTAATATATTTCAAATGCATGTGTATGAATCAACTATAGCAGCATAAATAGGTGTATAACTCAAATTAGTTTTAATACATATTCTTGCAGTAGGTATTTCCTTAATGCAAGACACGTCGGCGTTATGGTCTCACACAATTCAAATATGTACCGAGTTTAATTTCTTTATTATGATTTGACATGTCAAGTAATAAATCCAACAATCAGCTGATTAATCGATTTCATTTCCACATTGCCACTCTGTGTTAAATGACAGTGTTTAATTAATTTAAAATATACATATGTATGCATATTATGAAATTTACAAAAGAAATTTAAAAATAAACAAGTTATTATAAGAACATGAGAACATGAAGTACACATTTTTGTAATCTTTGCACTTAAAATAATTTCAGTGCAGACGTTGAATATCAAAGGAAAGTAAAGAAATAATTCTATTATAATTATCAGTCCATTATAAATAACAAAAAAATATTCCAACCACATATTTCTTCATATACAATAATATATATGTATACTATATATTATATGCAACGTACAAAAATAATAATAATAATATCACTTAAGTATGTATTAGTATTGTTCATTTATACGAAATTCAGCAAGTAAACACAAAAAATCCTAAAACACACAGCTGCAGGAACCAAAAAAAATTTTCTTTTTCCATTTTAAATAAAACGAAGACAACGATTTAATATCGATTTTCATACAACACAAAAGAAAAAAGTAAAACTTAGCCGTCTCTTTAAAAGTTTTTTAAAGAAAAGTGAAAAACTTATTTCGATTTACTTCTTCACAAATTACACATACGATTTATTTACGCACTTGTTTTGTAAAAAATATATTTTAATTTCTTTAATTTGTTTTTAATTTCGTTTGTTTTATAAAGAAATTCAGAAAAAAATTAAACACCGTCTACCAAAAAACGAATTGCAATTTTTCTCATTCTTTCTCCGTTTTTCACCATATTCCTTCTTTCTTCTTTTTTTTCTTTCTTTCTTTCGTTTAATGCAATTTTTTAACTTCTCTCCTTTTCATTGTGTTTTTTATTCTTGTGCACTTTTTGTGTTACCGAAAAACTCACCGAATTACCGAATGTTTTTTTTACTTTATTTTTGCATCCGCCCAATTAGCATTTTTTCTCATTCTCTCTCATATACACTCTTTTCTTCTATACGCTCTTTTCCTTGTTTGACTTTTTTGTTTTTTCGGACATGTATTTTTTACACAATATTTTAGCGACTCTTTTTATTGCTATCAAGCAGATTTTAATTGTTTTATAATTGTTGTTGTTGTAGGTGGCAGTAAGCACATATCAAAACTAAATATTTAGGATAAATTTTTAAATTATTTTAAAATGAAAAAATCTACCGGGAAGAGACAAAATGGCGACCTTTTTGCTCGTCTAATTTCGTTAAGAAAAAAATTCTTTGCCTGTTTCTTTTTCCTTTTTTTTTTTGCTAACACTGCTTACTTCATTTCTCCTCTTTTTTCTTTGTCGTATTGCAATTTTTTTTCCTTAGTTATTTTATCAATATTTTATGTTTAATTATATTATTTTTGTTATTTTCTTACGTTTTCTATTAATATATATTTTTTTTTGTATTAATTATCCCCAAAAAGTCGTTTTCCGTGCTTAGAAATTTTACATCGACACTTTTCGGGAATTTGCAAAAATTCTTCTCCTGCCGAATTATCTTGAAGAGAAGTTGAAAATTTTCGTATGTTTTCTTACTTTTTTTCTACAGAGTTGGTATAAAAGGCACTTTTCGGAAAGATATGAATGTGAAATACAAATACACTGTTAGAAAAAAACTGCAGAAATTTAAGCAATTTAATTGAGTTAGTCCATTTAACTCTTTCGTATGGAAATTAATTTTTGTACATTTCAGTGAGTTTAAGTCTTTTATGATTTGTCCTATTTTAGTTCAGTAATCATTTTAATTAATTTGTTATTATTAAGAAATGGTATATACTTTTGTTTTCATAAAAAATGCTTTAAGCACTTCAGCAACACCGCTTTCTTTTGATTTACTTTTGTTTGTACTTCTATTTTGACATTTCTAATAAGTAAGAATGATGTCAAAAGAGAAAATATCAAAAGGCAAGAAAACGACGTACGTGTACTCCAAAAAATTTTTTCTTATTAATTATTTAGAATTTTTCGGCATTTAAATTTAAAAATTATTATAAACATTTGTAAATTCAAGTTGTCTATAATATATACAACCGATTGCACAAGCAATAAAACGTAAATAGCATAAATTATTTAACAGCGATAATATTAAAAAATTTCCTGATTTTTCTTTTAGTCGTTAACGGGAGCTTAAGAAAATAATAAAATCATAAGCAATTAAAGAAAAAAAAGTAAAATTGTAAATTTGTTTTTAATACATATACAAATATTTCTTTTCTCTCCATTTTTGCAATAAAAAAACTTCACATCTGGTGGCGTGAATCAATTCAATGTGAAAATTAGTGCATTAAGTGAAATAATTTTATAAATATTGAAAGGGAACGAAAACCAGAAGAAGAAGCAGATAAAAAATTTTTGAATTTAATTTTTTGGGAAAGAGTAAAAAATTATTTCAAAAGCAAAATTAATATATTCTGGGTGACGATCAGCCAGTGGGCTGTACGTGCAAACAGCAGCAACATAATGCAGCTTCTGCTGTCCACAATATGTCTGGGCTTAACAAGTGCCGTTGTCGGTAATGCTTGGTATCAGAAGAAACAATTCTATCCGGCTGTCGTGTATATAACCAAATCCAATGCCTCAATGGCCGTAAGTATTGTGTTTGATGATCTCATTTATGATTATCAACGATTTAATTCTTGCAATATTTATTTACAGGTAATTTACATACAATTCTTTGCAATTGTTTTTATGTTTGGAAAATTACTGCGCAAGGTAAGTGGGATGGGATTGTTGTTTGTCACTTGCTGAGTTGTCTTGTTCGTAAACATAAGGTGTATTAAAAAAGAATCCTGTTATTTTGACATAGCTTTTACGTTAACTTGTTGACATTTTAAAGTGAATTTTATTACAATATGGTATGTGGCTATCGGTCACCTAGAGTTATAGATGACCATCAGCAAGCTGGCCCATCTAGCTCCAAAGTAATCATAAAATAGCAAAAAATATTATCTTTCAAGTGTCATATAATATCATTGTTGTAACCATAATGGGTTTCTTTTTATTACACCCTATATAACTACATCTCGTGCTGTTTAAAGTTTATTTGATAAGAGATTATTTATTTCAGATATTTTTGGGTACATTGCGAGCTGCGGAATTTGAACACTTATTGGAACGTTTTTGGTATGCTTTAACGGAAACATGTTTGGCTTTTACAGTTTTTCGTGACGATTTCAATCCGAGATTTGTTGCTTTATTTACGGTATTATTGTTTCTTAAATCATTCCATTGGCTGGCTGAAGAACGTGTTGATTTTGTAAGTACAAACATACATACATACATATTTAATAAAATTATTTCATAAGCGTTTAACTTTTTATTATTTATTAACGAATTATTTGATACCATTGGCAGTATTTTACTTAATTATGGATATTGTTGTCACATACTTATATATTTTTTGTTTATTTTGATATACGTATACTACTAAATAAATAAACTGACCAACGAACATACATACATACATATGTCATAATGACGAACAAATATTAAATCATCGTTCTCTACGTAACGTAAATAGCGGTTCCTTTAATGCATTTTAACTTATTGTAGCAAAAGCCTGGACATGAAAATTCTGTAGAATTTCCATATAAAAATTCTAGATGTTGTTCTTCATAGTCTATAGCATGCTGCTCTGTTATCTGTTGTTTGCTATCCACGACACACTGTTAAATCACAACAGCAGGTCATACACAAACTTAAAATGATTGTCGATAATTAAAAATTTACTGCATTTGTGCAAGAGATAAAGCAAAAACTCGAAATATTTTTTGTTATCAATTGAACACAACATTGCAAGATATGTACATATATGAAGCTGGCTTTTGTATATTTTTTATTTTTTTTTTAGTTTAAAGCACAAGCCAGCCTTTTTGTTACAAAATGGGTGATTACCATCCAAAAAAGTGTTCAATATACTAAATAGAGTGATGACTCACTGGCTTTTTCGACTTTAAGTCCTTTCTAAGTTATTTTCAACGAGTTTGGCTACCGTTTAAGAGTTTGACGTCACACCCAGACTAACTCAATAGGAGAAAGGAATCAATTACTTGAAAATCCGTCATTTTACTTAATTATTATTTTGAAATTTAACAATACCTAATTAGGAAAATAGTTCAAAATTAGCTTTAATGGATTGAAAGAGGAGCTGAATTTAGAATGAACTTTTTTTTTTGATAAAATTTTAAGACAACAAATTGCAATTCATAATTAATAAAACCTTAAGTAAATCCCTACTGTTTATATTTCATTTACTAAAATTAAATTAGCCCTTAAAATAATAACGAACTGCCCTAATTTTCAATTAAAATAATTTAAATTGAATAAGATTTTTAAAATCTACATTCTCTGCTTTTCAGATGGAGCGTTCTCCCGTTTTGGGTTGGCTTTTCCACATACGTGTGGCTAGTCTTTTAATGGTTTTAGGCACACTAGATTATATGCTCCTTATGCACGCCTATAGTTCAACATTGGCGCGCGGTCCCACTGTTCAGTTAGTGTTTGGTTTTGAGTATGCCATACTGTTAACCGTAGTTGCCAGTACAGCCATAAAATATGTATTACATGCCGCCGAAATGCGTACTGATACGCCCTGGGAAAATAAAGCCGTCTTTTTACTCTACACTGAGCTATTTATTGGTTTTATCAAAGTAATTTTATACGTACTATTTGTGGTTATCATGGCAAAATTCTATGCCTTACCGATGTTTGTATTCCGACCAATGTTCTTTACAATACGAAACTTTAAGAAGGCTCTCAGCGATGTAATTATGTCGCGCAGAGCCATTCGCAACATGAATACTTTGTATCCAGATGCTACACCGGAAGAATTACGTTTATCGGATAACATATGTATTATATGTCGCGAGGATATGGTGAATCATTCAAAGAAATTACCCTGTGGTCATATATTCCATACAACATGTTTACGTTCATGGTTTCAAAGACAACAGACCTGTCCCACTTGTCGCTTAAATATATTACGAGCTCCGGCAGCTAATTCCACGGCATTGCCGCGTCAAGACGACAATAATGCAAATGCTAATAATGCGGCTGCGGGTGCTGCAGTACCTAATGCAGCTGGTGCTACACCAGCGGCTAATGCTCAGGCACCGAACGCTAATAATGTGGGCAATGAAAATTCCACTGCACCGGTTGGCTCTGCAAATATTTTCGAACAATTTGGTAAGTTGTTATTATTTGAACTTTCTTGTTGAATTGAAAACTTAATTAATAGCGGCATATTTTTCTAAAGCTGGTCTACAAACGCCTCTACCGAATTTGCCTGGTGCGGGCGGAAATGGATTACCGAACTTTGCTGGTTTGCCAATGATGCCGCCACCGTTCATGATGCCACCACCTTTTCCATTTATTGCACCATATTCTGTGCCGCCACCACCAATGCCCTCTGATTTAACCAATTTTACCGATGAAGAACTGAGAGCTTTAGAAGGTAATGAAAGAAAAAACGTCGAGGAACGCATTAAACTTTTACGGAATATACAAGTAATGCTTGATGCGGTCACTGTTTTAATGAACAACTATCAAATAGTATCTGCGCGCAGTAAACCACTAATAAATCCAACGCCAACGGGGGCCACTACTACATCCAATGCCAATGCAAGTAGCGTGGAAAAGGTAACACCATCAACATCATCTACTGCTGCAGCTCAATCAACACCAACAAAAGTTGATGCAACTAAAACAGAAGAATTACCTACGACTTCAGCGGCTGCAGCAGCGGCTTCAAAGATATCAACTGCACCAAACAGTGAAGTCACAACTACTGTGAATGCAGCATCTAGCACTCCAACCACTCTTTCGACTACGGAAACAACAACAACAACAGTTGCCAAACATAATCAAGTAACAATAGAAGATTTGGGAGGAGAAGATCATATAGATGTACAAGATTCAGCATCGTCGGCACCATCCTCTTCAACTACTTCGCCAACAACATTAATAGACAACACAGCGGAACATATAAACGAATTGCGCAAGCGACGCTTAAAATTCCTAGAAGAACGCAATAAAACGTCTACAGAATAAAGTTGTTAAGACTCAATTTTACAATTATTACTTAACACTTTACACCAAGTTTGAATGTGGACTGATTAAAACAAAAAAAAAACATTTCTTTTTTCATATTTTTTGCTTTAAAAACACACACAGACACAACATACAAGTTTAATTTTTTTTGTTACAATGATACTATACAGCGTTTTTTTCACCTTTGCCTTCTGTCTATCTATGTTGAAAAATGTTTATATACATACCTTTTATAATAATTAATATTTAAAACAACTCTTTTATTTTTGTATTAAATCAAGTTGAAAATTATTTTGTATTTGTTTATATTGGAGGAAAAAAAAGAAATATTACCATCTTCTAATATTCTTATTATTTGAATTCTTTTTTTTTTTGTTTTTCTACTTCTTCAAATGAGAGATTTCAACATTATCGTTTTAATGTCGTTTTTTAATGTGAGCATATAAGCTAAAACAAACAAAAAATTCTTTAAGAAGTATATTAAAAAACAATCTTTTAATAAATAAAATATAAAAAAATAAAACTAAGAACGCTAAAATAAAATGATATAAAAAAGAAGAGATACTTTAAAACCGATATGTAGTTATAACATATATTGTGTATAAATTAAGAAATAATATTGGATTTAAACAAAAATAAACACACAAAAAAAAAGAGGAATTAAAAAAATATGATTAATGTATATGTATTTAAATAATTTATAATTATATTTAGAATTTAAATAAATAAAAACATACACAAACATTAAATTAAAATTGATGATTTCTTCGATAAGAAAAATTTCTAAATTAAAATGGAAAATAAATTTTAAAACGTCGGGGAAAAAACTAGACTAAGGCTAAAGTAAAAATATGTGAAATACATACAAATAAATTTTATAGAATAGCCCACTAACATATACAGCTATATGTATGTAATTCACCTTAATTATTACGCGATTCAATTTCACGGAATTCCGCTGGATCAGTAAATCTTACAGTTAATATATAAAATATTGAAGGAAAGGGCACAAGACACAGTAAAGCATAATGATGTCCTAATGCTATTATACCATAGGCCAATAACAACCACTGTATGCCTAAAAAAACAATATAAAATATATGTATGTATGAAGAACTTAACACAAGAAAAGAATATTTAATTTGAACTGCTTACATATAATAACTAAGTTTTTTATTTCCAAACAAGACGACTTAATAAGTGCCTTAAATGACTGATCCAATTTCATGGAGTAGTGAATAGCATTAGCAATCATTGATATGGCTATGCTCATATAGGGAAAAGAATAGTCTGCCAAAATCAATATATTTCATTTAGATATTTTTGCATAATCGTAATCATTATAAACTTACAAATAAGACCACAAGCCAAAGCATGTATAAAAGTTAACAAAGGCAAAAAGTATAAAGCAGCGTATATGGGAGCTTTGCCTCTCACTTCCAATATCGTACTAACCATAGGTCGTATTAAAAACATATTAACCAAACACAGAAAATAGAACACTAATATTATAGTTTGCCTATATAAAAATACAATATTAATATATATTAAGAAATATTAATCCAACAACAAAGTGTACTTACAAAGGATACACCGCTTCTTGGGTACAGTGTAAAGATCTTTCATAGTTGGGAGCTGGATTATAGAACAAAGTATACCAATCCGAAAATTTTCTTACTGGACAGGCAAATAAACGAAATTCACCCAAAGGCTCCATAAGTAAGATAGCAGAAATTGCCGAAATAATAACTTCTACACAGGCACAAGTTGTCAGTACCAATTGTTTGCGTGAGAATCTGTAACATATTTTTTTGTTGTTGTTATGTTTCAATTATAATTGATTGTTTCCATATAATCATATTTACTTTCGATCTTTGGCATCCAAATCAATAAAGAAACAGTGCATCATTAAAGGCAATGCAGCCATAAAGCCTAAATAGAACCAAGAATATGAATCCAGTTCATCTTCACATTGCGTGCAAGCATAACTCTCATTAACACGAAATCCCCGTGGACAGGGACCACATTCACTCCAAGTGTCGTTTTCCAATTGTATGCGACCACAATATTGACCTGGACAACGTTCTAATGAAGAAGTCATTTCAAATAAGTTATAATTAGACAGATAATATTTATTTTAACATTTTCAAAAAAAAAAACAATTTAAGGAATTATTATTTTTTCCCAAAATTTAATTTTGTTTACGATCAGCTGGTTTACAGCTAGTAAAAAAAAACATTAATCAACACTGGTTATGTGACACCTGTAGTGTAAAAAAATCATAATTTCCCATATGGGAAATAAAATCAAAATCGTTATGTTTAATATGAATCAAGGTTGGCAATTCTTATTAAGCAGAATACTCACGACAAATAAGTACAAATTAAAGAAGTTTTAAAACTCATCCAAGGAGTTGCTCGGTGTCCAAGGGGGTGGATGCCCAACGGTGTTAAAAGCTGGATTGCAAGCTACCGTTCATAAAGTTCAGGGGCTGAAAACCATACTATTGTAGGATAAAATGGGATGGGTGTACAAGATTAAAGTACTCTCATTCTTCCTTCCCATTCTGAAAACATATCTCTGGTGTTTTATGTTGATGATTGTATCACTTCTCATCAAACTTGAACTGCCTGGATAAATCCTTATCTGACTATCGTTATGGAATTCCTGCTGGAATTAAAGTTGAAGTTCACGTTTCCAATAATTGGCTACAGATGTGGCAGAGTCCCCAATAAACTTCAAGAAGTTATGTCAACTGTTTTTTAATAATAAAATTTCTTAACAACCAAAAAATGGCTTTATAAAATGGACTCTATTTTATTTCTAAAATAAAATTGCGTACAAATACTTTTGAATTTAAGTATTTCTAAGTCTAAACCTCGTCTGATTTTGCATTTTCCATGGCATAGTTAAATATTCGTCTACCATGTATATACCACATAGTTTCATGATAAGTTCGTGGCAATACAGTGGTCACTTTGCCAGCACACGAAAATGTATAATAAAATCTGTTTGCAGTGAGAGTAATTTTACCACTGGGATCTAAGATTTCAGCTACGGTCATAATTTGCATATATTTGTCTTCCGTATAAACAATATAAGCCATCATTTTAATAATCGAGCCCATTGGAACCGGTTTTTCGAAAGTTATGTCAGAACAACGCTTACAAGATGGTCTTTGACCACAGTGCAGATAGGCGCATATCCAACTAATTTCGAAAGATGAACGCATTAGAAAGCCACCAAATACTGTATATTGAGCATTGCGATTTTCTGGAAAACTAAGAAAAGTGCTGGCAAGAAACGAGTCACTCATCCAGATCGTGTCCTTAGGCAAAATGCGATTATTCAATTTAAGGTTAGTATTACTGCTAGTTTTCTTAAATATCGCATACATTAGACTGTGTTCTTCCTCCAAAGGTTTCACATTCAAAACCGAACTTTCTTGCGAACTCTTACGAATTTTTCTTCGTTCTTCACCTTGGTGGAAAATTTTCTTTTCGTAATCAGTGCCAAGTTTTAATGGGTTAACAGGGACTGCTGCGGTATTGTTGGCATTACGAGCAACTATTACAAAAAGTGCATGGGTAATTTGACGAAATTTTTCTTCATATTTCTGTTCCAACCAAACTCTGACTTCCATTGAAGTTCTACCTACCCAGGATACATGACCTGTTAGGCGTATATCTTGATTATAAGCGGGCAAAAGTTTTGAAAATACCAACTTGTCGACCAATGCCGTGGCAAAGGTATAGGGCAAAGGTATATTGTGAGGTAAATTAGGCAACAAGATATGTTGTTGGCATATCCAAACGGCAAACATATCCAATTCTTCCATAAGGCGGCCCAAGCGTACAGTTCCCACAGGACTTACATATTTCATTTGCAAATCCGAACGTATGCTTAGTGGTATAACAGCTTCCATGTAAGAGTCCTCCATAGAGCGAGGCGGAAGTTCTTCTGCCTTAGGTGTATATTTCAAAAGATGATCACGTTTTTCCGCCTTACTAATATAACCAGTTTCCAAGCCATATTTTTGCATTATCTTGAGGCTAACTGTGAGAAATAAATAAATTAAAACTTGTTTGTAAAACGTTATGTCTTTTGTTTACCATCTTGCATATATCCCGATTTTTTAGGCTGTACATTTTCTAGACCTATATTTGATGAAGATCTAAATAAAATGAATTCATTAATCCTCTGTTTTCTTCCTTTAAATAGGATATCATTTACTTATATTGGCTGGTTCGATTAAAAGTTTTCCATATTTTAGCGCAATTTAGAGCGCAATGAAAAACTCTTGAAGGTTTTTGATATTTTAACATTGGAAGTAAGCAACAGAATAACAAAACAGGCTAAAAATTTCAATGACATACATACATATGTATATTGTATTACTGTAGAAAATAATTTATTGTAACGTATACAATTCGACAGCGTGGTAAGGAAAAATATGAACTTAAAAATATAAATTTAATACAGTCCCCACTGCAAACCCAATACCTACTATCGAGAGTGATGATTTATGCAGATAAACGTTGCAAATATAAGTATATTGTATTGTAAGGGACATGGACAGTTCATAGTTTAATATTCAACTGGTTAAGGTTTCGATTGTTTATAACGACTATAAATGCTTTGAATTAAGTCTAGATGATATTTAATATTTGATCCCTCTTCTTCTCTTAGAGCGATTAGAAAATGCCTTAAAGGCATTTAATGCTAGGCACCGTATGTAATGACCGTCACCCCTTGCTATTATACTGTAATTATTAAAGAAAAAAACATTGTCTAGGTTTTTTAAAATGGTGCTCTTCAACTTACCCTAATTTCTTTAGAATGGTATACAACTCCCATTTATGAGGAGGCAGCGAAAGTACTTTGTAACTTAATGTACTTCATTGAAATGTTGACCTCTTGTCGCCGACAATTCATTTTACGCTTTTCTAGTACAACACATATGTTCATTATAGATTGGTCAGCAGTAGATCACACAAGCTATCACTGACACAGTTTGCTGTTTAGGCGCAGAAGTTTTTCCAATCTCTTACCATGTAAACAGATTAGAATCTAATGCCTATGGGCGACACAATTCTTTTGGTTCTCTACTCGCAAACCTATTTTCGTAGTTTCTAAAAACAAAACGAAACCGAAAGCTTTGAACGTTAACTTGTTTTCCAATAAATTAAATTTAACAAGAAACCGGAAACTATGCAGAAGCTAAAACAATCAGTTGGTAACGCGTCCACACAGATTCTCATCTGTTATCTTTATCTGTTCTAGCTAATAAATATAAATGCGAAATTACTAATAAAATACAATTAAATACATATTGTGCACTTTTAAAATTCTAATAATTTTTATTTTCTTTTTAATCACTGGAATTGTTTAATGTAAGTAAGCACCGTGCTTAGTAATGTTCTGTTAATAAGTTCAGTGTTGTAAAACGTTTTTCTGTTCTCATTTTCTCTTCTTGTCTGCATTCATTTGTTTTGTTTAGTAAATTTACGAATTCTTATTATTAGGTTGTTGTTGTTGCTGTTATGTTTTCATACTAAACAAAAATATAGCCAAAACAATTACGTCACGGCTAAGTGATGGTCTAAAGTTTAAACGAAAACGAAACGAAAAATTTACTCTCTAAGTAGTTGAAGGTGTAAGGTATTGTTTGCAAACAGAAGAAAATCAAGTGTGTTGATATTTTTTTTATTGTTTTAACATAAGATAAGCAGTGATTTTACAGATTTCATTTCAGACAGTGGAATTTTTATTTTCTTTTATAGAGTTTTCTAATTAAATTGCATCATGTTTAGAAATGTTCTAAGATGTACCAGTTCCTTGGCGAAGACGTATTCACAGCCACCGTTGCAAAAACAAATTATTGCGTTAAATGCTGTGTAAGTGAAAAAACTAAATAAAAAACATTTTTTACAGATGTAATTCATGTAATTAAAATATTAATATGTTTGTATTTGTTTTTAGATTGTCCAAACGTTATATTGGCTTACAGCATGGCCAAAATGATCCCTTTCATGCGGGTACAATGGCAGAAGGTAGGTATAAAAATAAATAAAAAAAAACCCGTGTACTAAGCCAGGCGTGTATTAAGAATAATCGGGTTACTAAAGAACTGATAAGGCCGAGCACAACGTTGACTATTCTGGCTATTGTTGGCATTCACTTTACCTCTTTTATAGCATTGGTTAGTTGTACACTAAGCGCATATCTCGTCGATATGGTAAAGATTGCTCCTATACCTTAGGAAAAGTTCTTCTGCATCTAATTACATTAAAAAAAGTTTTTAGGTATGGCTGATGGTCTAATAACTGCTTAATTTCTAATGCGAGCAGAATAGATACTCCATACAATGACTACTCCAGGACTGGGACACATGTGTATTCAGAGAAAACAGTGACTAATCTTTATTTCTATTATACTGAATTGAACTATTCGAATAAAAGCGTTATGCAATAGAAAATAAGTCCAATTGCTTAACCTACTGTTTAATATTTGCTATCGGAAAAGTCATTCGAAGGAGACAAAACACTATTGAAAAGGAAACTTGAACGTGAAAGACTTTGTAAAGGAAATATATATATAACTGGTGAACATAATTGATTGTTTTTAGTCTGTATTTATACTTTTTTAAAGGACAATTTCTATTTCGAATTCGATTGTTTGTATTCGAAATTGTTTAAACTGATACAATACTCTGTTCAACTCAAATGTAACATAAAAAGATATTCTTTGTTTAATTATTTATTTTTATATTAGAATAGAATTGAATCAGAGTTTCCGTTACTTTCTTAATGATTTTCAAAGTCATTTGTTATGAACTTGTTAATTAATTATTTGCTTTCCCTCCTCCCAATAGTTAAAGATGAAATTATGGCACGTTTAGGCTTGGAAGCCGGTTACTCGCCTATACCAAAAACTCGTGAACATCTTCTGAAATACGAACCAAAAATGTCAGACTTACCGCCACGTTCCATGCAGGACTCTTTTACATCGGCCATCTTGCCATTAAGCACGGATAAAGTTCTACAAGATAAGTATATATCACACTTAGGTAATGTGCGCATGGGTCGTCTAATGGAAGACATGGATATGTTTGCTGTATGGGTATGCCATCAACATGTTAAACTCAACAATCTACCCGATAATGTACATCTGCCATATACCTTTGTTACGATATTGGTGGATAAAATTACATTTTCCGATATGAGAGCTAAAGCTACAGATGATATAAGACTATCGGGCCATGTGTCATGGGTAGGCAAGAGTTCTATGGAAATAGTTGTTTGGCTGGAACAGAAAAACAATAATGTATGGAAGAAAATCACCAGAGCTTTGTTTCTTATGGCTGCCCGTAATGCCACAAATACAGCGGCTGCTCCCGTTAACCCTATACAACCAGCCAATGAAGAAGAAATAAAGATTCTCAACGGTGGTGTAGAACGTAAAAAACGTCGACAAATTTTGCAGGCCTCATCGATATTTAAGGTTGAACCGAACGACTATGAACAGTCGTTAATGTATGAACTGTACAAGAGGACCACTTCACAAACAACTATGGAATTAAATAAGCGTATACTGCCAGCCAAATGCCATTGGATGTCCGATTCGTTTGTCACTAATACAATGGCTTCATTTCCTGAAAATCGTAATGCTCATAATAAAGTATTCGGTGGTTTTCTTATGCGCAATGCTTTGGAAATTAGCTGGGTTGGTGCCAATCTTTATTGCAAGAACCGTCCCAAACTGGAGCATATCTGCGATATAAGTTTTGAAAAGCCTGTTAGTGTAAATTCGTTTATAAAAATGACCGCTTATGTGGTATATACGGAAATGAACTATTTGCAAATGATGACTGTTGCTGATATTATTGATTCCGCTACGGGCGATCAATTGACTTCAAATGTTTTCTATTATACTTTCTCTTGCTCGGAGCTAGTGCCCGAAGTACTGCCTAGATCGTATCATGAGACTATGTGGTATATACAGGGACGTCGTAAATTCAAATATGCTTTAGGTTTAGAATAAATTTACACAATATTTTCTAGACTTTTAGCTGTACTCTTATGAGTATACATTATTTTATGCTAAAAGTTTTCTTATGTTCAAATATTATTTTACAGGTTAAAGTGCCAATATTATTTCAAGATGCTACTGCTTATTTATTTTAATATTATTATTATTGTATCTAAAACTGTTTTATTAATATTATTTAAAACTCATGATTGTATTAAATTATTTAAAAAGAACAAGTACTTATGTATTTACCAAACGAATACGAAATCTTTATTTTATAATTAGTTTTTAACAGATCCGGCCCACCATATCTTTTATCATTGACTAACCAAATATGTGTAGCAATAAAATATATGTACATGTATTACGAAAGAAAATTCTGTGTTTTTCGTTCTTTGAAAAGGATTTTTAACTCAAATATAATGTTTTCTTGAAGTTGAGGCCTTATATTTAGCATAATTAGAATGGTTTCATTGCACTATTTGCTTAATAACTTGTTGCCATTTTAAAGACAATTATATTAGGCCTTCTTATAACAACGTACATACCTATTAGCAAATAAACTATCAAGGTCCAGAAGGTTTTATTAAGGCATTCACCCTTACTATGAATGATTTTTTTCCTTGTCCTATTATTCTTGTATGCTATTCCAATGAAACTGGTGATAATCACTTAGTTTTGTGTCCTGACTAGAAGCTGGGATGATTTGAACCTATCAAACAAGCTACCTGTGTCTACGTCCGTTAGAACTTATGAACTAATAACACACAATAATTACATATTTGACCATATATTGCTCTTGTGTATCATGACTGTAGGAATGAACTCTTAGTCAGTACCAACAAAGCTATTACAGTAACAACCAATTTCTTATAGTGATGAATATCGCATGCCACTGCAGAAGCTACTTTGGTCAATGTTATGGCGATTGTTGCCTTTAGACAGTTCAACTGTTTACAGAAGTTTCTCTGATCGTCAAACATGGTTAGATAACATCCCTAGAATTTATTTTTCGTTTCATAAACGTTTTGTTTCGAACTTAAATGTTTATTTTATACTAGAATTCCACGTTTCCCTGCGGCAAAAAATCAAAATCTCTCGATTCCGTTTTCTAGTTAACCTCCTCTCTCCCTAATTTCTCCGTATAATGCAGTTCAAACTGATTATTTACAAAATTAAAACTATTGTTTGTTAATTTTTTTTGGTTAATTTTGTAAAAGGTAACTTTATTTTACAAAACAAATTTTTTCCATTATTTTTGTATTTTTACTTCGTAAATTAAAATAAAAAAAGAATCAACTTCTTTCATTCCCGTTGTTGAAATGGAACACCACACGAATAACTTAAAATTCTAATTTAAAACTTTAGAATCTCATGCGATGAGGGTATTGGGAAGAGTGCAAAGCGAACATGCTCTTCAAGTACTTGGCGAGGTATTTGCCATCTTCGTTAGCCTTAATGGCCTTGATGACGGCAGCATCGACTTCCTTTTGGTCCTTCTTGCGGGCTTCATTGGGAACGAAACGTTCTTTCTTGGCAGCAAAAATATCACCTTCGCCAGTTTTCTTTTCCTTCTTGATCTTCAAACGACGGAAGTAAGCATCATCCAAGTGTTCGGGTACTTTGTAATCGCCCAAGTTGACGCGGGTGGAGGTGCCAATGACAAAGCGTTGGGAAACGCGACGCAATGGGCAAGAGTTCAAGCAGAAGGGTCCAGTGACCAACAAGAGGCCAGAGGACAAAGACTTCAACAATACAACACGTTTACCTTGGTGGCGACCGGCCAACAAAATGAGTACGGTACCGGGTTTAAGGTTGGGGCGGATGTTACGCTTGTGTTGGCTGAAGTTGGCCTTGGCGGGACGCTTGGCTACGAACTTCTTGGTGGGGTAGTTAGCCTTAGGTTTGTTCTTATAAACGGTACGTTCACCACCGTTCTTGGGACCACCGATCTTCTTGACTACCTTAATGTGGGTCTTGACAGTCTTGACAACTGGACGCTTGGTACCCTTCAAACGCCATTGAGCACGGCGTTTGTACATCTGCAAAACAAAGAGAAATGTTATGAATGTTAAAGTTATTCTTATTTTGAAAGATTCAATATGTAAACAAAACAAATTCAAGATGTGTGACAAGGCAAACGACATAAAATCGGTTAAAAACAGTTCCACTATACAAATATTCTACCATTTGTACTGGTATTCTAATGTATATTTTTTTTTCTTCGCATACACACAAAATAACCACACCGTCAATAAGTAAATTCTTCTTGCGATATTACTCTCCACGCTACAATCTCCAACAGGAATTCAACACACATTTTTTCGAGTTTTCTTTTTCGCAATTTTCACATACTTGTCGTCACTTTTAATTATTTATGGAGAAATTCTTATTTAAATGCACTTTTTTTGGTATTTACGCCATTTTTCTTAACTCTACCGACATTTGCTTGGTTGCATACAAACACACACACGCAGAAATTTGTTTGCCATGGGGGACACATTTCTTCGAAAGCACTTATTTGTGGGAAATTTTATGAATTTTTACCTGGCTCTTGGAGTAACGCAAGACACCGCCATGGAGGTAAGTATTTAATGGGTGTTTGTTAACTTTTTTGCCCGATTTAACGGCTTTCTTAGCTTTTTCGACGGGTGCCATATCGGAAAACACGTGTACACCGTACAGAAACTATGGTAAAAAGGAAGGTTAGGTACGATAGAGTTGCCAGATGAAAATATATAACGAAATGACAGCTGTCAAAATAAATGTCATTGGGCAGACATATTGTTTTCGGAGTAGATTATATTTTTCTAAAAAGCCTTAAAGTACGCAATACTAAATATAGGTACATGCAGAGAAAGTGTGGCAACTTGGTACATAATTCAATTGAAAAGAATTGTTTATATATAATTTTCTATTTATTTATTAAAACAAATATTTTTTATAATTTATTATTATATTTTTGATTATTGAACTCAATTTGTATGATAAGCATAAGGATGGCTATTAGTCTGGTAGCATTCTATATATATAATCTGGTAATTTTCATTCCGAATGTCAGTTCAGTAATGGCTATCGTTATTCGAGCTGTGTTTAGTAATCACAATAAATTTTTACACTAGAAAAACCAAAAAGTGTTAATTTTTAAACAAGTTTTTGATAAAATATGGCGCAAAATATTGTGTGTAATTGATTTCGCTATAGAAAATAAATAAGAATGGTTTTTAATTAACAAACTGAAATACTTCAACTAAAAGGATGGAAGATTTTAACAGCTCTACTACCAAAGATCTAACCGAGGTATGTTTGAAACAAAAATGCAAGTTTGGAAAGATTGAAATGCTAGGTTAAGGAGAAATCTTTGAGCCACCTCAAGCCAAAAAGCGCTGGAGGGTTGTTAAAGGTGGGTGTACAATAAGGTAGAAACATTTCAATACTATTTTGTTATGCAGAAGAATTGCGTGAAATGCGAGCAATGGTAAAGGGTATTATAAAATACTTGTTCGCCCCTGTAACGTCCGCGTGGTAATTTAATGGAACAGCCATTCACACTGGCTACAAATATCTTTTTGCTGGTCTGCCAGAATCCTTAGAATCCTCACAGATAATCTCACATAAACAGCCTCAAAACCCCCATTTCTGCCTTGCAAATACTAAGATTCTGAATCTCTTAGTCAACTCATAGCCACTTCAATAATATATTTGATCTCCAAAGACATCGCAATTGTCGACAAATTTAAGAGTTATTTTCGTATCCCACTGTAGTAATTCCCACCAACTTCATAATCTGATCCACTCAAAGTAATAGAGTGGTTAAAGTGAATGATTGGAAACTGAGCAATACAATTTTAAACTTTGGAGGAAGTGAGCAAATTGCATTCATAGCTTTCGAATTTATAAATAAGAAGCTCCAACATCCTCCAAATAATACACCTGGGAAGAACTCCGATCTTTGCCTCACAGAAAGGATAACATAAATAATAAAGATCATAACTAACTTTTTCACAATTACATCCAATGCATGTTTACAGATGGTATTGCTAAAGGCGAAGACAAATGGACCTGCTAAAGTAGACCAATCTCTTGCTTTTATTAAAATATTATTATTGACAAACACAAGACGAAAAAATAGAATAGGGCCGATAATTTGTGTCAGCCCTCTGTTCCTTAAAGAAATAAATCCGTATACTCCATCTCATTAGAGAGTGTCGAAATTAGCATTTTCAGTATACTATACATAAATATGTATGTACAGGTAACCCTCGATTTACGCGGTTTGTTGGGACCGACGAAATTATGTTTAAATCGAAAACGCGTAAAATGAGGTTAAGAATTCATATAAAAACTTATTTTGGGACCAAAAATGACGTATATCGCGTAATTCGAAACATAAAATACATGTAAAACTCACTTTTGGTACTTAAAAATCGTGTAAAAAAACACACCAAATTATTTTGTATTATTAAACTTCTATTATTTAATTTGTACTTTTCATTTATTAAAAATAAATTTCTGTGTTTACTTAAATACTATAGTTATCAAAAATAACGTCAAAAATAAATTCAGTTTCATATTTTTTTTTTCATATTCATTTTTTAAGTTTTAAAAATTGATAAACGAAAATAAAAAAATAACAAAATTTAGCAAATAATAAAATATATTTCTACTCTTGGTCAAGTGTGAAGAAATCTGTTATCCGCTTCTGTTTTTTCCATTTCATACTTCTTGAGAAGTTCTTCATATGGAGCTAACGTTTTCAAATATTTCATTTGATTGAGTGACTTCTAATATTTCAGAAATTTCAGAAGATAGGGGACTGCCCATGTTGTCAGTACCTACAACTTCCGGCCAAAGTTTTTTCCAACAACCATTAAGCGTAGAAGATTTTAAATCTTTAATGGATTCTGATGTTATATTAACGCAATTTAAAACCGAAAATTCTTTGCATAAATCTGGTAGACTTAAATTTGGCTTCTCTTTCATTAAATTTAAAATAAATTGGAACCATTTCTAAATAATATTAAAATATACTCAATCTTTTTGTACTTACACTTTTCCATACATAGTTGTACATTATAATTTTAGAAAATTAACTTGTTAACATTTGGAAAAAAACTTTTCTAACTTGCTTTTCATGTAAATCGAGGGTTGCCACTATTTTTTAAACGCGTTATATCAAAATCGCGTAAAAAAAGTCGCGTAATTAGAAAAATGGATGTTATTTTTGAATCGCGTTATATCAAAATCGCGTAAATGAAGTATCGCGTAAATCGAGGGTTACCTGTATATGGTATAGTGTATATAGTGCTCTCCTTTTTGCTAATGTTCTGCCTCATAAGTTAGATACTAGCCACCGTCATGAACATAACTTTAATAGATAAATAATCCAGTATTACCCTAGTAAGTACCCTTAAGGGATGGATGGCCTTTCTCAAAGCTATGACTTTGTTTTATAATTTTCAAAATTCTATTCGTTTTAAATATTATTCCTTGACATATTTTAAAAAAGCATTTCGTATTGTAAATTAAAAGGCTGGGTAACTGTCTATCATAGCATAGAGGAGGAAAATTTTCTTAAAGGTTATGTTAAATATAAATTATGTTTCTTATTACATTTCATCATCAAGGTTATATTTTTTATAATTTAGAATTCTACTAGCAAACATATACATATATGTATATACATACATACTTACGCAGCATATACGTATTGACAATAATTTTTTTCTTATTTAAGCTTTTTAACTTTTTCTTGTGGTTTATCTTGTAATTTTTTTTCTTTCGTATATTGTACAATAAAATTTTATTTTTGCCTTGCCATTCATACCCTTTCCTTTAATAAAATTTCACACTTTCCTTGGGAAATGCTTAAGAAACATATATATATACATATGTACATACTTATGTCTTTAGTAAAATTTTTCTTGACATTTTCCCGCTTCCCCTTTTTATTTCTCCTAAACAGTGTCACTATCCTCTATGGTCTTTTGAGGCTGTATGAAAATACTCATGAATTTTAACGTGTAAAACAGATTGTGTTGCGGTCGTCGTCTCACTTAGTCTCTCTTTCTTTCTCCCACTGTCGGTCTTTCTTTTTTATATATGTATGTATGTATGTAGTTACAAAACTACAGAAATACAGAACTAAAGGTTGTTATTAAATTATCTCTGATGCGATAATAACACACTTGAGATATTGCACTTTAAAAATCATTTTCATCATAATTTTGTTTTTCTTTCTATTTTTTATTTTCCCTTTCATCAAATTGTTTTTGTAATATTAGTACAAAAACAATTTCTTTTCTTTTTTTTTTTGGTTAAGATTTAAAAGAGAAATGAGAAAACATTTAAATAAACTCTAGAAATATGTATGTATGTGTGTGTGTATGTAGTGTTTTAAAAAATATATTATGTATTTAAAACAACAACAATTTCTAGATAAAATAATATGAATAAAAGTTTCATTCTAGCTTGTTTTTGTTTACAATAGTAGTTTTTTATTGCGTTTAATTTCAGTTTCTATAGGTTTTGAATTTTTATTCAAAACAATTTAAGCATAAGTGTTTTATTAGTGTTGGTAAGCGCAAATAGTAGTTAAACTAACAATAATCCTACTACTACTACTGTCGCAATTACTAATAATAGTACAAGTAATAACATTGGTAACTCTATTTAGTACCGTTTCCTTATATCTCTCTAGAAAGGAAACATAGAAATACATTCACTCCATATTGCAAACGTAACTGTACAGACACTCACTTGGTATATAATTTTGTAGGTGTAGATGTAAGAACTTGTACGTTATTTTATTAAAAAATTCGAAACAAAAAAAAGAAAATCCGTATTCTTGTATAGATTAAGAAGATACTGTTGATGAGATGAGGTTAAGTGCAAGTACTTAATGTTTTTTTTGTCTACTTTTTAAATATGAAAAGTGAAAATATATAATTTTGCTTGTTTTTCTTCTTTTTTTTTGAAGCTGAATAGGGAATAGACTTAATGATGACGTCAATTAATTTATAAAGGGAGACTTTGAGAATATTTTTGTAAATTTGTGTACATTGTATGTAAGTGCATATTGTATGTACATATGTACATATGTATGTAAATTTGTATGTTTGCACATAGTTTTGTTTTTTTTTTTTAATTATAGGCTTAAATGTTGTATTTATTAAAAGTGCTATTAATAAAAATATATTTATGTTTGTAAGATAACAAGTTCATAAGAGCTGAAAATTACGTGGTTGATTTCAAAACTAATGAAGTATAAATAATTAATTTACATTCAATTATAATATTGTAAATTATAACATATTCCTTTTGCTTTATTTCAAAATAGGAAATATTAATCTTTACTTTATTGGAAGTGTAAAATGCTGTATGCGACTACACTCACTGTTTCTTCACTCTCCATAAGCCTAGCTATTACGCAGTGGCCTGTGAGAATAGAAAAATGTTCAGAGACGGTTCTATCGTCCAGTTTAAGTAATTGATTGGTATACTTTCCATCCAATTTTGGCCGAGTAAAACCAGTGAAGCAGGATTATTATTTGGTATTGTGAATGAATATTTGGTAGATACGTGTTTGCTCTTGCAAGTTTACATACATACGTGCTTACGTAATTGGTCATTACAACCCTTCAGTCAGGATTACGACCTGGCTTCTCACACCACTTATGTTGTGTGCATTAATTTTATATATGAGTGGTGGGACCAAATTAATTTAATATATTTTTCGTTGAAATAAGGTAGTGGCTTAAGTCAGACGAAGAATAATATCGTTAGGCTTTTTTTGAGATTTGAATTATAAGGAAAGCGTCGAATAATTTCCTTTAAAATTTATTATAATAAATTCTTCTCTTACATCAAATCAATGTTTAGAGAAAGTAAGGAGTACGTTTTTTTCCGTTATATAACATTAACATCAACAACGCTCACTATTCAGGCAGATTTTCCTCTCAGGAGAAAACGAAATTCAACGAGTACATTTCCTTACACTAACACTCATTGCATTAACCAAATAAATTGCTACAAAAGGTGTTATTTTTAGACAACATTACATGGCAATCCTGTCATCCTAGAATCTGTTTTAGTAGACCAAGTAGTAGTAGAACTGGAAAAGAAAAAATGTTCAAGCCTTTGCTATTGGGTCACTAAAGATTGCATTTTTCATACTTGTATTTAGTTCTGTTTTAATTTTTAATACAATTTTAATGAAAAAGATTTTTTATTTTCTTTTTTAAGCTTCAGTTTTAATTAAAAGTCATATAAATACATGTTTTATACTTACTTTGGTTAAATCAAGGTTAAACATTTCATTTAATTTTATAGCGTTTTATTCTCCGTTATTTAACTATTTTAAATGTTCCTTTTTATTATACAATACGTATATGTGTATGTATGTAATCATATAAAATACATACTCTCTTAAGTGCTTAATGACGTCAAACGCTACGTCAGAGACCATGAGGTAAAATTTCAATTTTAGATTAATTTGACAAAATCTAGTTTTTTCTTGTCATATTTTACGCCAATAATCAGTTAGTTGTCATCAATAATATTATCAACTTGAAATATCATTTGAAGCACATGCATGCAGCTCCCCAGTCTTGCTTCACTTAAGCTACACTATTTAGTGTGACCAGATTTTTTCCATTTGTTGTATCCTTAATGCCGTACACCATCGCTAAAACAACTACTGTTTGCCTGAAACACGTTTAAGTAATATTTTGGTCACCTTAAATATTTACAGCTATACATCATTAGCACTTTCTATGGTGCTTCTTTTTTATTTTGTTATACTCTCGAGAGCACCATTTTGCATTATAATGCCACTAAAATTGTGATTCTGTTATACTCGCATTCGTACAAGTACTCAAACAAACTATTTTTTCGATTGTTTAAAATTATAACACAAGTAAATTGATTGGAAAAATCTTTGAAAACTCAGCGAGAGACACTGCGACAAAGAGCAAGCGTATGCATGTGTATGTGTATGTCTGAATTTAAGTTTATCAGGAAGAAAAAGAAAATAATCAAATATACTATACGAGGCATGTTAAAATAATAAAGTGACTTTATTTTAAATCAAAAATTTTTGTTTTTCGACATTTTTTTCCTTTCGAGAAATGTTACTTTACTTACTTACTTACTTAATTGGCCATTAACAACCCGATTAACGGATTTCGGCCTGCCGCAACACATCCTTCCAGGCACCTCTGCTTCTGCAGTTGGTCACACCAATCGATGACAGGGCTTCCTCGACTTGGTCCTTCCAACGCAGACAAGGTCGTCCTCTCCGCCGACTTCCGCAGATATCCGCATCAAATACCCGTCTCGCCGGAGCATCCTCCTCCTTTCTAACGACATGGCCGAGCCAGCGCAGCCGCTGGATGTTAAAACGCTGTACAACGTCTATGTCGTTGAGGAGCTCATACAGCTCATTGTTGGATCGGATGCGGAAATCATCGCCAACTCGCACTGGACCGAAGATCTTGTGTAGGACTTTTGTCTCGAGCACTCGCAAGGCTGCCGCATCTGTACTTAATAGGGTCCATGCCTCTGCGCCATAAAGAAGCACGGGGAGGATGAGCGTCTTGTAGAGTGTTAGATTTGTCGCACGAGAGAGGTCTCTGCTACTCAATTGCCTACTGAGACCATAATAACACCTGTTGGCAAGAGTTATCCTGCGCTTGATCTCCAGACTGACATCATTTTTGGTGGTAACAGCGGAGCCAAGATAAATAAATTCGTTGACTGTGTTCGAGCAATGTGTTTACGTTTATTCCCGAGTCCCTAGGCTCATTCAATAATGTATTCTCCATTCTGTCTTGAAGTGAGGGCCTTATCGTATTAGCTTTAAAAACTTTTTAACGTTGCCTGTCGTAGTCAACTTTGCATATAATAAGCAAGCCCAGATAAGCTCAAAAGACTGTGTGCTGTGACCACTGTCTCATTGCCATTCATTACAACCTCAACATACAATAACCACTGATACGAAATCGAATATCTGACGATATAATAATAGATATTATCAATCAATATTATATACCCTATCATTATATAGAAAATGCAAGTTATCGACAACTGTTCTATAGAAATGCAAGCCATCGACAACTTTTCTATAGGAAATGCAACTCATCGATAAATTTATTATAAAAAATGCAAGTCATTGAAAACTTTTCTATAGAAAGTGCATGTCATCGATAAGTTTTCTCGACTGAAATTGATTCTCCAGAAACCCTTAGTTTGTTACGGAGTATACTTAGGTAGTTTGCTTATTTTATTTTCAGTTTAGGATAGTGCCTTAATGACAAAGGCACTCCTATATCGGCAATTTCATCTGTATGACGAATATGAAATAAATGTCGAGTTTCATTCTAAAAATATATTTTTACATTGAAATTCCTTAACAAAAATTCGTAGAACACTTTTTGTATTCGTTATATTGTTATTTTAATTTTGTTTTTCCTAACCTTATTTTTTTAGTTATTTTTTTTTTGTTTTAAAAAATCAATAAATTTTCTTGGAAAATTATTGTTAAAATCCGGCTAATTTTAGTATGATTGCTTAGCTTTCATGCAAAAATATTTACAAAGGAACTACAGAAAGAAATGTTTTTAAAAGAAGAGACTTTAAGGACACAAAGAAACGTTATTCAATCTACACACGCACACGTACTTGCATAAAATAATCGATAATTAATAAATACAAAAAATAAAAGAAAATCAGCCAAGAAATTAACATTGAATTAAAACAATAAATTCTTAAGAACTTATATGAGGCGATTATAGATAGAAAGAGAGAGAGAGAGAGAGTGAGTGATTGAGAAGCAAGCGAACTAGAGGAAAAAACAAACTGCATCCTTAAAAACAGCTGCACTAAAAAACCGTATAGAAATAAGAATAGAGTCACCAAACATCACTAGATAAGTGGCACTAACACTCATCAACAGCCTCATAATCATCATATATATTATCATCATTATAATGTACAGTGGGATCAATAAATCTTTCAATCATACATTTAATTTAAATTATTTGTGTCAACATAATATTTAAGAAAAGCTGATTTGTGGTTTATTTCACTGAAAAATACTTTAATGTTCAATCCAAAAACGAAAGGTTAGAAACTAGAATTAGTATATTCCGCTGAGTGGGGAATATAGTTTAACCACAGCTCGAAACAACTGGTTAGAACTTTTGCCAAAACACTTTTCAAAGGCGGTCTGCTGAAAGAAAATAACATTGAGGTTTGAATTCTCGAGCTCTCATCTATCAGGCAAACGATAGCCCACAAAACTAGTCAGGATCTCTGAATATCTAGTGGGACAGGACAGTCCGGTTATGAGCATTGTCATTTGAACCGATATATAATCCTTTGGAATTCAACAGCGTTTGAGCTGACCGTCTGATTCAAGACTCATAAGTTTTTTTTTTTTGTTATGAGTGACTTTGTTGCTTCTTCCGTAGTTCCTCTATGGCGAAGACTTCCACCTGAATAAGACTGGAAACTTTTATGACTCTACAATACTCAGTTTTTGGCAGATTATACTTGCTCAGACCCCACCACTTTATAGGCGTACATATAACTGTCGAACTGAACCCATCTAGTAATAGTCGATAATGGAAAACTTTTGCCTCAGTTCTAGAACTAGCGAGGGAATATGTCAGAAATAGTTTAAATCCTCAGGATAGACTTCCTTCTGTAATGGTTGAGCAGCTAGTCCGTTAACCATGCCAACACATACTTTTTCCTCTTTCTTCTTAAATTATTTTTTTTGATATCCAATAACTATTAAAACAGAAATCTTTTTGATTGTGAATTTTTCTGCTTTTGATAGGCATTCGGTCTCACTGTTCTAAGACATGGTGCTTAACATTTATGGCATTAGTTTTATTGGACAATGTCAACCAAGTATCAAGTGGTTACACATACTCTTCGTGAATCTCGTACATTTTTGAACATTTCCACAGGGCATGAATGGATAAAGAGAAGGGCTAAGGGACTAAAATTAAAAAGGGGTTAAGTGGCTGCAGTAAAATTTACTTTTAAACTTTAAACATATTAAATAATAACTGATGTTTTCTTTATTTTTTCATTTTAAAGCTGTTTTTGGATTTTTTTTTGAATACGAAATAACAATGTGAGTCCTTAAAAACCTGCGCAGTTATCTTTAGGATTTCAAAAGCAAAATCTCTTACGACCTTATGATTTCAATAATATATGGCATAGAATACATTTTTTATTTTCATAATTTTCTTTTTACATGTCTAGTCATTTTGCTTAAGGAATATAAAAAATGAAAAATCACAGCCTCATCACCTTCTGCTTAAAAGCAGTCAGTTTTATCATTACAAAGGGGTGGGGGAATAAAAAAAAAAAGCAAAATAAAATCCTTTATTAATTTTTTTTTATATTTCTGCCCCATGCGCTGCACTCAGTTTTCTTTTGCTTATTTCTCATTTAAAGAAAACGAAGAAAAAAATAAATCAAGAAAAAATCTGATAAAAAACAAGGTTTCAAATTCAAATTGTATTTAAAGAACTGTCAGTTTGTATCGGAAATTCAGCGTTAATAGTTGTTAAAATTTTCAAAAAAAATAACGGTTAAAAATCAAACATGTCCTCTAAGGAAATGAAACATTAATTTGTGTTATTCAATAAAAATTTAAATTTAAAACAAGAAAAATTATGAAATAAAAGTGTAAAATTATTAATTATTGAATTAAATTAAAAAAGCAAAAATAGAATAAAATCGATTGAATTAAAAAATTAATAAATAATTTAAAATAAAATACAAGAAAAATAAAAAAGTATTAAAAAATTAAAAATATATAATCATGTAATAGATATTTAATAGAAATTTTAAATACTAAATTATTGGCAGTTAAAGAAATCTGTTAAACTAAAAAATTAAAAAAAAAAAATTAATTAAAATATTTTAATACCTAAAAAATCGAAAGAAAATTGGTAAGTCGAGCAGACTGTATAAACTGTTATTGTTATAAAATTACAAGGAAATAATTAACACGCTACTCAAAGCTATATACATATGTATTTAAATATGTAAAAAAAATTAAAAAGTTTTTATATGTTACCTAAATGGTTAATTAATTAATTTTTGTATTAATTTTGAAATATTTATTTACAACTCTATTCAAAAAAAAATCTTTATACAAATAATTTAAGTAGAGAAACATTTAACTTAACTTAAATTACGTTTTTCCATTTGAGATCGGCAATGCAATCCCCCTAACGCTTGTTACTGCAACAGGAATATGGTAACACGGGTATTCTCGTCAGAATAAATCAGAAATTTTTCAAAATATTGTATATAAAAATTAAAATTGCCGTGGTTAGTGATTAAGTATTGGACTATAAATCCGTACAATTCCGTAATCAAATGTCTAGGGGACGTTTTTCCACGCAATAATAAATGATACTCTTTACTCTACGGCCTGCTTTCCTAGGGAAAAAGTCTTGACCCATGAAACTGGAAAGAACAAACAAAAGAATAAGTTAGAACCTAGAGAAGATGTTTTTTAACGACTCTATGTTCCACAAAGAAACGAAAAGCAATGCATAATAATAATATAACAATGATGTGGAGTATACTCGTCAACTGTGTTTTTTTTCCTGTAGAAAGGAATCTTTTGATATACATTGTGAAGAACGAATATATCATAAATACCATCTGTTTCAGCTAATACCATCAGTTATACTTTTGCCCGCATTAATTTCAATGAGTTTCGATATGCAAACTCCTTACTTACAGTATTGCAAGGAAACTCGTTTTAATGAATACTATCCCACACTTACATATGTACATACATAATTGGCCATTACAACCCTCCAGTCAGGATTACGGCCTAGCTTCTCACACCACTCATGTTGTGTGATTTAATTTTATACTTGGGCGGCGGGACCTAAAGTTTAACGTCCACTCCGAACGACAGATTTTTGAGAAACTTTTTCATGGCAGATTTATTTAGTCTCAGAGTTCAGCCGAAGAAATATTTGTTTTTTCATATTTCGTTTTGATGTCCAGCCTGGGGCTCGAACCAGGGCTTTACGTCTAATAAGCGAACACCCTACCTACTAGACTACGGCGACTACAATTTCAATTATTATCTAAATTAAAGAAAACGTTTTCTTATAAAAGTCTTTTATAGCATAAAAATACTTTTTTTGGGGAATTTCTTCCATTAGGATCTCCGTTGTATTATCTGTTACCATTTTGTTGAGAATTTATCAGTTTCTATTCAAGTCTTTTTATTTTTGGCTGAGCTTTGTGTGTTGGACTGGTGGACGCCAAATAATTGAGGACACATTGTATTTATTTTAAAATGGTAACGACCTTCTTCTAGACCCTCTCTAACTTAAATCTTGCTGATAATACAGATGCTAGAAGTTCTTCTTTGAACAAATGTACAAATTGCTTGGAATACTAAGAGTTTTTTTAAAGTACGTCATTTTTTTATATACGGAATTTCTATTGAATTGCCAGCATAAAATTCTTGGCCAGATGTATGTATGTCTGTCTCATCAGGACCACTTATATTTTTCAAAGAAATCTTTTAAAAACTTTTTACAAAATTTTTGTGTGCTTGTTATACAAGCACTTTTTGAACTTCTTTTCTCACGTTTTTTGTCAAAAGAGTTGAAGCATTTTACCTTTTGACACATTTTTCTTCCAAAGGATTCTTTTTATTTCAATTGTTTTGATGGAGACTGCAAGTCTTTTACATTTTTATATAAACAACGAAATAATTTTTACATTATTTTGGTCTCTATGTTGAAAATCTTAGGTATCTTCTTAACGACTACACGGTACACGAACCCGTTTTCGATTCTGATTTTGTACCATAAATATAGGGTGTTTTTTTATAGAGGTATAGAACTTTAAGTTGCAATAAAACAACGATGGATTATTCGATTGACATGAATTTTATTTATCCGAAAGATAATCTTGTGGCATTACATTTTAAATATGTTTTCTGGCATATGACCGCATCGGCTGGCGCGGGTGTAGTCCAATCTGGACGTCCATTTTCGATGACTTTTTCCAACATTTGTGGCCGTATATCGGCAATAACACGGCAAATGTTGTCTTCCAAATGGTCAAGCGTTTGTGGCGTTACCGCATAGACCAATGACTTTACATAGCCCCACAGAAAGTAGTCTAGCGGTGTTAAATCACAAGATCTTGGAGGCCAATTCACAGGTCCAAAACATGAAATTAGGCGGTCACCAAACGTGTCTTTCAATAAATTGAAATAAAATTGCACTATTTGCAAGCGTTGTTTAGGCGTGAGTCTATTCATGATGAATTGCCAAACCAAACTGAGAATAAACCACTTGACAGCTGTTAAATCGGTCGCCATCTTGAAAAGTAAAGCCAACTTAAAGTTCTATACCTCTATAAAAAAACACCCTATACATGAAATATCCTATTACGACAGTATCAAGGTACTCGTATATCGAATAGTAGGAGTATACACACATTTATACCTTCACATATGAGATTTTAGCGTTTGCATTTACACCTCCATTCATATAAAGTCCTACTTTATTTCGATATTTGCTGGTCGATATTTTCTCCAGTGATGATAATACGAAAGATTGTAGCATGTGGGGGTCGGAGAACCCTGAAGGAATTTTGGAAAAGTCATTCCATCTGTAGAAAGTAATTGTGTGGAGGTTAGGATGAGCTCATTACTCAGGAAGGGCCGTTATCGGCAATTCAGAACTAGCTATGGATAATTGGTTCTCAATATTAAGCGACTTTACGCTTTTAAACCTTTTTGTGAAGCTACGTCAAAGATCTTGTCTATGCGGATAAACGTTAGCATATTTAAAAGCCAGAATTCATCAAGTAATGCCGAGATACCCCCCATAAAGTGTGAAAAAGTGGTTGAAAACCATCTTAAAATTATGGACTACTGCTACTAATTGCGATGCGATTATTTTAATGATGTTGTATGTATATCGTACATTTGATCTCAAATCAGCTAAGTCCAGTCAGTCGAATAACCTTCTCCAAACATATTCTTTATGTTTGCGTAGTCTTCCAACATGCCTTTGACCTCAGAAGCTTTTATCAAGGGTATTTCTAGTAATATCTCCTAAAGGTTTTTTTTAGAATGTGTCTTATCCAAAGTCAAAAATTCTGCAAAAGTTTCACAACATATTGATTCGCCCCTCTTGTATGAATGTTGAGTATTCGCATTTTAGTACCGCTAGAGAGTTGGAAGCATTTTTTCTTTGTCTTTTCGATTTTGTTCTTAAAGTTCTGACAGAAATCAATTGATTGCAAAATGATAGAGTTGAGCTACATATGAGAAAACCTCTACGACCATCGTGAGGATTGGAAGTTCTCCGCAAGTCATCGACAATTTTTCTATAGAATAGAAAATGCAAGTTATCGATAACTTTTCTATATGAAATCGAAATAAAAATTTATATTAAGGGATTATAAAAATGAGCAAAACTTTAACACTGGTTCTGATGTAATCCTTCCAAGGAGCAAGTTACACCATATCCTGAGCTTAATACTCTACGATGTCGTTATCGTCCTTTTCCCAGACATTTTTTTACTTTAAAACTTTTTTGCTCTTTACATACATATGTACATACATTATTGGTCATTACAAACCTTCAGTCAGGATTACGACCTAGCTTCTCACATCACTTGTATTGTGTGTTTATTTTATCATGAGTGGCCTCACGTCTAATAAGGCAACACACTACATAATAGACTACGGCGACTTTACTTTCTTTCTTTCTTAATTTTAAGCAAGATCTTAAATTAAAGAATCTTTTTTTATTTAAAGTGAATTTTTATATTTAAAAACAAATTTCCTCTTTTTTTTTTGTATAATTTTCTTGATCAAAGCAATGAAAATGTCCTTGCCTGACGTCACAAAGAATGACAATTTTATAGACAAGAGCACGAGCATTCTCATGCGGACAACAAGTATTTACCGTGCATTCTTAACCTGCAACACATTTTGCTCTCTCTTTCTCTTTGCAGTGCCTGTAAGCATAAGTGCTTAACCAACCGTTATTATTCAGTTAAAAATAACGACTTTCTACTCAATGAGACAATTTCTCTTGTTCTTTCCTTCTCACGAGGTTCCTGTAAAAATTGTTGCTGTTTTTTTTTTAACAATACAGCACATACACATACGCGCAGGCAGGCTACTTAAGGTTTTTGTTTTGTTTTTGTTTTGTGTGGATTTTAAGTGGTTTTAGTTGTGAATTAAGTCGCTATTGTAATGAATGACTAAAAACCGCAACAGCGACATAAAAAGAGGGAGAGGGCCTATTTATATTCTAGGTTACTGTTTCAAGACTGTTTTTCCTTGTGTTTTTTTTTTTATATGAAAATTGTAAAATTTAAATAGAAATTTTTGTGTAATTCATAAATGAATTTAATATTTTCAATGTAAAAAATGCTGTGGTAATACAATAACTACGAACACAGCCTAGCGCAGCCCAGCCTAGTCGAGTCGAGTCAAGCCGCCAAGGTAATTACAATAAAATGGCAATGATTTCTTATTGTTCTTCGCGGGGATGTTGTTATTTTTGTTATTGTCGTTAATAAAAGTGTTTTCCTGTTTTCATTTTTTGTTGTCGATTTGAAAAGGATTTATTTAAAATAAGAAATAAAAAAAAACATATTAAAGAAATTCAATGTTAAAGGCAAGGTAAATTAGAAAATGATTTTTATTTTAATAGGCTTTTTCAATAGTAACAAAAAGATAAATAAACAAAAAATAAATACTTACTTGAAGGAAAGGTCAACTAAGTACATATGTACATACATACATATGCATATTTATAAATATGTATGGAAAATTGATACTGATACTGATTGATATTGAAATTAACTACAGGTAAAGAAGCTGTGAAGACTATAAATATGAAAAACGAATGGCATACATACATACATATGTATCTTTATTTTGAAAATCTATAGACTATAAATACTTTTGTATATGTGACGATTAGGTTTCGTCTTCTATAATTATTTTTATTCTTATAGATTCAATTTCTTTTGGAAATATGGGAATGCCACTTAACATCTCCTCTATCTTTTGATTCGGTTTTAGTTTTCTCTTCGACTAGCTTCGGTTTCATTATCAAATTTTTTGTTGCTTAGCGGGTGATTGGTCTAATGTAGCAGATTCTGGGTTAACTATCGTCGTCTAGAAACAACGTAATCTGTGAAAATGTATTGATCACATTGGTAATCGGGACCTTAAACATTGGATCTTTCCCAAGAGAGATGTTCATTGATGATGTTATCCTTTTTGTAGAGTTAGGGAGAGTTTTGGCATGGATTTCTTGGGATGGGAACGAATACAGATAATTTTTTAAAATTAGACACACGCATGATGAGGAGTTGCTTGTTCTATTATTCACTTTTACCACTTAGTTTAGGGTAAAACTATATATACGAGATAATCTTATGAAAAAAAAACAAAGAATGGAATAGCTTTCCAATGGTATTTCAGCAGTGATCCTGAAGTAATGAAGTAATTCCAGTAGATAACCTTTTCGGGTTTCAGCCCCAGGTCAGATATCAAAAAAAAAAAATATTTCTTCGGCGACTTCCTCTCAGCAGATTTCTGGCAAAAACTCTGAGAGCAAATAAACCTGCCATTAAAAAGTTTCTCAAAAAATCTGTCGTTCGTAGTGGACGTTAAACTGTAGGTCCCGCCACTCAAGTATAAAATTAAGGCACACAACAAGGGTGGTGTGAGAAGCTAGGCCGTATTCCTGACTGAAGAGTTGTAATGGCCAATTATGTATGTATGTATGTATGTAACCTTTTCGGTATTGGAAAGTTTCTAATGCTACGCACTTATCAAGTTTACGAAAATTATGTTTAACCAGTGATCAGTAACAGACCCTATGGTTTCCGCAAAGCCCATTTTGCTAGAGAGTTGTCGACATTACTTTTCGCAAGGTGGAAGCAGCCTAAACGATTTAATGGGAGCAAGGGTGTGACTGCAGGAAGTCGCCGCGGTCTAGTAGGTAGTGTGTTGGCTTATTAGGCGAAAGGCCCGAGTTCGAATCCCACGTCAGACATCAAAATGAAATATGAAAAAATATTTCTTCGGCGACTTCCTCTCAGCAGATTTCTGGCAAAAACTCTGAAAGCAAATAAACCTGCCATGAAAAAGTTTCTCAAAAAATCTGTTGTTCGGAGTCGACTTTAAACTGTAGGTCCCGCCACTCATGTATAAAATTAACGCACACAACATGAGTGGTGTTGAGAAGCTAGGCCGTAATCCTGACTGAAGGGTTGTAATGGCCAATTATGTATGTATGCATGTAAGGGTGTGACTGCAGACATATACCAAGTATTTGTCACGGTGTAACATTGCTATCAAATCACTTCATTCTTAAGGAGAATCCTAAAAGGAGTGTTAATGGTTTCAGCAGTAACACAAAGCTCTGTTCTATTGTCCTATTTTAGGGATCTTAATTAAAACCAATGTTGCTTGCACTGATTGAAGGGTTGTAATAGCCAATTATGTACGTATGTATGTTGCTTGTTGAGTAATGGGAGCGTTAATATGTGGTTCCTTAACTAATGGGATAAATATTCGAGAGTCAGAAGCTCTTGATGTTCGAATTACAAGATTTCAAGGCAAAATTGTTTGGAACCAGCAACATTTTCTAGTTGCGAAAAAACATTTTAAGGGCCTTGGTTTCTTAACACAGTTTAGAGCACAGTTGCAAATTTAATTAAAGCACGTATTGCGCTTTTTGAAAAACAATCGCTATAGGTTAGGTTAGGTTAGAGGACGTGTACTTGGCAATTAAGACAAGTACAGCACCCGGAGGTCGAATTGACCCATTGTACAACGTCCTTAAAGAGGGAAAGGGGGAGAATGGAAAGCGGAGGAGTTACACAGACCAGACACAACAAAAAGGGAGAGCGCGACTACACTGATAAATCCCTAGCACCTCTCAACCAGCCTAAGCCACTAATGAATCTGTGGAGAGCCTTGATGTCGGCTCTCGACACAGAATTCAAACTTTCAAAGAAGGCCCTGCCAAGGGTTCTCAACCTAACAAGAGCTGGGCAGTTACAGAGGAGGTGTTCGATAGTCTCCAACTCCTCCTCATCGCAACATGCCCTGCAATAGTCCGGCTAGGATTTGTTCCAGATACCCGTCAACGACCTAATCTCGCAGTGCCTCGTGATAAAACCGACAACCAACTTTAAACTGGCCTTATCCAAGCCCAGCAGCCAACCTGTCCTCTTACTGCCCACAGCAGGCCATGGCTATCTAGAAACAAAACTACCCGATCCGTTCCCCCAACGCCTCTGCTCTTAATCACCGACCCATCCATTGATGAGGCCGTAGAGGTGGCAGACTGGGGGGTCAGGACCAACTATTAAATCGCCCCCAGAAAGCGCACCTAACCTAGCAAGAGTATCCGCCGTCTCATTGCCCAATATTCCGCTATGACCCGGAATCCAGCATACACGGATACGGTCTAGTCCAAAAGTCCTCAACGACTCCTTGCACTCGCGAACGAGCTGTGATTTCCACCAGATCGACGGAATGGCTCTAAGGGCAGCCTGACTGTCAACGAAGATCATGTAAGATTCCGAATCCGAAGCTGGGCCACCAACTATGGCCTCAATAGCCTATAAGATTGATAAAATCTCCGCCTGAAAAACGCTGCAGTCATCATTCAACCTGAAGTGGAGTTCAAGACCGAGTTCCCTACAGAAAACCCCAGCACCGTTACATCCACCTAACTTAGACCTATCTGTGAAGATGGGTACCTGGAGTACCCCACCATTCCATTGTGCCCTTTCCGGTATAAGCATCCCTAAACCAGGCAGAAACATAGCCTCAGGCACAATATAGTCGGTGGCTTTTTCCGAAAGTCTATACATTCAGAACTCTGGAGTGACCTATCGAGCGCTGTTTCCAGCAGCCCGATTCCCTCAGACGTATGGCACTACGTGCTACACACCGCTGCACATACATAATTGGTCATTACAACCCTTTAGTCAGGATTACGACCTAGCTTCTCTCATCACTGAAGTGTGTGTTAATTTTATACATGAGTTGCGCGACCAACAGTTTAAAGTCGATCCTGAACGACAGATTTTTGAGAAACTTTTCATGGCAATTTTATTTATTATCTTAAAAAACAGCATTTTCATTAAGAATTAAAATCATCATGCATATAAAAATAATTATATTTTCTTTCCAGCAATGTATGCTTTACTATTCTCTTCTGTACTACTTTCGATAAGTCTCGAACACTTTTGTCGAGCTGAATTTCAGTAAGTTCCACTTCTTTTCTTCAATTATTTCTCATAATTTATTTTCTCTCTTATACAGACACAGTTTGGAAATTACCGACATTTTACCGGAAGACATAAAACGTTACGATAAAATGAGGCCGCCTAAAAAGGAGGGACAACCCACAATCGTTTATTTTCATGTCACTGTCATGGGCTTGGATTCTATCGATGAAAATTCCATGACGTATGTGGCGGATATATTTTTTGCTCAGACTTGGAAAGATCATCGCCTGCGATTGCCAGAGAATATGACACAGGAATATCGTCTATTGGAAGTGGATTGGCTTAAGCGTTTATGGCGTCCAGATTCGTTTTTCAAAAATGCCAAATCAGTAACATTTCAAACGATGACAATACCGAATCACTACATGTGGCTGTACAAGGATAAGACCATACTGTATATGGTGAAATTGACGCTAAAATTATCCTGCATCATGAATTTCGCTATTTATCCACACGATACACAGGAGTGTAAACTACAAATGGAGAGTTGTAAGTGTAAAGAAAAGTACATACATCAAAACGAAAGTTTTTTTCAATTTTTTTTTTTTTTATTCTCTTACAATTTAGTGTCTCATACCACAGATGATATGATTTTCCAATGGGATCCGACTACACCTTTGGTGGTGGATGAAAATATTGAACTGCCACAGGTTGCTCTGATACACAATGAAACGGCCGATTGTACTCAAGTCTATTCCACCGGTAATTTCACCTGCCTAGAGGTGGTGTTCACTTTAAAGAGACGCCTGGTCTACTATGTTTTCAACACCTACATACCGACCTGTATGATTGTCATCATGTCCTGGGTATCGTTTTGGATTAAACCCGAAGCTGCACCAGCTCGTGTTACCTTGGGTGTCACCTCTTTACTGACCTTATCTACGCAGCATGCAAAATCTCAATCATCTTTACCGCCGGTGTCTTATTTAAAAGCGGTCGATGCCTTCATGTCCGTCTGTACGGTTTTCGTGTTTATGGCCTTAATGGAATATTGTCTCATTAATATTGTCTTAAGCGATACGCCTATACCCAAACCTATAGCATATCCACCCAAACCTAAGCCGGAAGAAGTCAAAAAAGAGGAGGATAAGAAACCGGAACCTCCAAAACCAACGCATCCACCTTTGACAGATGAAAAGATCGAAAAAATATTTGATGAAATGACAAAAAATAAAAGAGTAAGTTGATCTCTTTATGTGTTATGAAAGAAATTATTTTAATATCCAAAAAAAAATTCATTTTGTAGTCCCATTTAGGCCACAGTCATACTACACGTCGTGCTTTACGTCCTCCAATCGATGCAGACGGCCCTTGGATACCACGTCAAGAGTCGCGTATTATTTTAACACCCACAATAGCACCGGCACCACCAGCAGCGCCTAAACCTGCTGAACCCGAACCGCCTAAGCCAAAATTAACACCCCAGCAAGAACGTTTAAAACGTGCCATTTACATTGATCGCACATCGCGTGTAGCTTTTCCAGCCCTGTTTGCCACTCTAAATGCCATCTATTGGATAATATTTTATGAATATCTTTAAAAAGGTAAAAAGCTTAAATTACTATCTTTTTCATTCTCTCTATCTCTTTCTGTCATTATTTTTATTTTTAACACCTATTATGTAAGAAGAAATGTAAACTAAACATTTTTTTTTTGTAAGGAGAAGCACTAAATTGATGAATTTCGAGATCAAAATTCTGTTATTTCGTCATTCATATTAACTTTTCATAGAGGCTACCACAATTTTTATTTCAGTTAATCCAATTATGAACTAAAAATCAATTTTCCTTACATAAAATTTAACAATCCTGTTAATTGCACTGTTTGGTACGCCCTCTGTCCCCGCAAATGGTGCTGTTTGACACCCTACACACACTTCAGTTCATTTAAATAACAACAGTAACAAATTTATATGTCAATGCGAATTTTTAATCAACTAACTAAAGGAAAAAGGTCAAATAATTTTTTGTTTGATATTTTGTTTTATTGTTTATAATTATCCATATTTGTTTTTTATTTTTTAATGTTCCTGCAATTTATTTATTAAAGATTGAAAAAAGCTGTTGGAAAACTGATAGAAAAAATAGTTCATTTAAATAACAGCAGCAAAAAAAGATTCGAAAAACATACAAATTATTTACTATATTAGACTTTATTGTAAAGAACTACTTGGTTTGACGTGTTCTCTAACGTTTAGTAATGAATGGTGCCTCCCTGGTGCTTTATTACCTCAAATATGCGATTTGGAATGGAATCATAGAGAGTTTTTAGGTAATCAAGGAAATCTCGTCCCAAGCGGTCTCGATTGCATTGATCAACGATGCAACGTCTTTATATTGTTTATCTCCTTCATAAACTTTCCGCGAAAGCCATCCCCAGACGTTTTCCACTATGTTTAAGTCTGGTGAGTAGGGTGGCCTGTCCATCAGCGTCATATTTTGGTCACTTATCCAGGCTTTTACCGCCCTGGCAATGTGTATCGGAGCGTTATCCTGTTGGAAAATCCAATGCAATGGTCCAAAAATGTTACTGCATTCTGGAAAAGCTCATTCCATAATGTTTTTGTATTGTTCTGCGTTTAGTTTTGTCTTTTTAAATTCTACTTTAATCTGGCCATGGTATGATATGGCACCCCATACCATAATTCCACCAATACGACTGTGTCGACGGCTTAATATTACTTCCTCTTTTCTAATATCATGGGAATTGGAGTTATACCCGTCAGGACCATCCAGGTTAAATTTTTTTCGTCAGAGAAGACAACCGCGTGCCATTCAGTATTCCACGTCATGTGAACTTTAGCAAAATCCAATCGTTTTTCTTTGTGAATGGCTTTTAATACAGGTTTTTTTTTTAGTTTCATTCTCTGGATATGCGGAGCATCTACAATAAAGCGTCGAACAGTCGAAATACTTGCAGAACCTCCGGCTTTTACTTTAATTTTTGGTTTGGAGTCAGAGGAGTTAGATGCAATTCTTAAAATTGCACGCTTGTCTGTTGACGATGAAATACTTGCTGGTCTGCCCTTCATGTTTTTCCCATAAGAATTCCGATTTTGTATGTAATTGAAGACAACACGCGCACTTCTTCCGATTTTTTCTCCTATTTTTCTAAAAGATAACTTTTGTTCATAATAAGCTTCAATTTTTCCTTTTTCTTCTGATGTTAACGGCTTTCCCCGTCCCAATTTGAAGAACCTTTTATTTTATGAGGTGCAATTTATTTAACTAGTTATAACAGAAAAATCTGCGTAACACAATCGCTCAAGAATATAAAAAACCAGCAAGTGTTGTTATTCAACAGGACATTTTTTATTATTCTTTCGCACATTTTCTTGAACCAGTGTGTCCACCTATTTGAATATGTTAGCACATACAAATCGGGGTTTGTTAGTTTTCTTGAAATGTCAAGCTTTAGCAATTACTATCACTGTTGTTATTTAAATGAACTGAAGTGTACATAAATAATTAGTCCTTACAACCCTTCCGTCAGGATTATGATCTAGCTTTCCGCACTACTTATGTTGTGTGTGTTAATTTTATACCTGAGTGACTCCATATACTCGCTTAAATTCGGTAAAATTTTCACAGTGTGAAAATCTAAGCAGTTGTAGTGTGACCAGGCCTGAATCTATATTGGTATGAACTAATAATATGGAAAACAGGTTCTTTCAATATTTCTATGAATATGGATATCTAACATTTTATATTCTAGAGATAGTTGTTACATTCCAACCCTTTAGTCTGGATTACAACCAACCTTCTCACACCACTTATGTTGTGGTGTTAAAGGCGACAGATTTTCGAGAAACTTTTCACAGCAACGTTTTTGGTCAAAAGAATGCTGAGAGAAAATCGCCGAAGAAATATTTTTTTTTTAATATACCATTTCGTTGATGTCTGAGCTAAGGCTTGAACCACAGTCTTGCGTCTAGGCTACTTTTGGTGGATCAATCATGACAATTTTGTGCTTTTCAAAATCTAAACATTTTCTTAAGAACTATAAAACCTAAAAAAGTCGTATATTTGAATTAATTAAATAACAATTTACACTAAAAAAATCCAAATTAAACAAAAATTGAGTCACTAACTCAAAAATTCTAAATTTGCATATTAACTGTACATAAAATTTTGAATTTTAGAAAGTTTTTATTTTATTTTTTTTCGTTTTATTAAAAACTGTATAAAATAATTAATAACAACATAATTAAGTAATAAAATATCTAGAAAAAGAAAAAAAAAAAAAAGAACACTGGACATTAAGGCACTTACGTCAAGGTAACTCTCTAGATTTCGTTTTATAATTAAAATATTATATGTAAACATATAATAATTAATTATTATAAATTATAAAGTAATATTGTATCACAACGAATAATTGCCACAAATTGTTATTAAGTTATTGTAATTTAAGCTATTGGGGAAATAATTTAATTATCAATACCTGTTGTCTTAAATTAATAATTCAAACATTAAAAATAAATAAGAAAACAAAAAATAAAAACTTATGAAAACTTGTAAATATTAGCATATGCTATTTTAGCTTATATAATAATTGAAAATGAAAATCTTAATTAATATTACATCACAGCTATACATTTTTACTATGTTTTACTCATGTCATATTGTTATAGAAAACATTGTTCTAGAAACCATAAATAATATGAAATTTTTAATTACTTGCATACATATATATGAATGTATATATTTAGATTGTATTTTTTCTTCTGATACAATTGGGCAATTCACACAAGCCCATGTATCGTTGTATTCATTGTATTGTTGGACGAATATACAACAGTGTATGCTTGTTGCTGATAATTTTCATATACAAATCCGATACACTTATACACATTTTTTCATATGTTTTTTGAAGTTGTATTGGTTTCGTGTTATCAGTTTATGTAAATCAAGAAGAAGAATAAAAATACAAAATATTTTCTATGTGACTTGAGTCAACAATTAACATTTGAAAATTATAATTATTCGCACAGATAATTAATTAATTTACTTTTTTCCGTAATATTTTTCATTTTGTTGTTTAAAAATCAAATTCTGAATACTGGTCTTCTTCTTCTTCTTATCGCTTTTTGACGTTTGGAATACAAAATACACAATACACCTCAGCATTGAGCGTTTACAAACAAAAAGTATATTCAATACAACATACACGATACAAAGTCGTGTGAATTTGCCAAATATGTTTGTAGAATTTTATAACAATATAACATGCTGTGCAACACGATGTAAATTCTAATTTTAATTCTTATTTCATTTTAATTTATGTTTTCATTAATAATTTTCTACCTTTTTTTAAATATATTTTAATTGTGCCTGTTCTGTAATCAAGAGCTCTAATCACACGAGAACAATTGTGCTGGCGTAAAGGCTTCAACCAGCTACAACCCTGCATTACCAGCACAAAACGAATACATGCACATTTTTAAAAGTCATCCAAACATCAAATGAATGAAAAAAACACTAATCCATACAAAGCTGTGTATACGTATACATTTCATGCTAAGCTAATATTCATCCCGTGTGATTTGAAAAGAACAAAAATTGTGCGACTAAAATTTGTTCTCGTGTGATTACAGCCAATTGGATTAAACATGGATGTGAATTTACTATAAGAAACGGGCGTAGGACCATATCGAAATTTTTCCAAACAATCCTATCTTACTGTATTACAACCCCTCAGCCAGGATTATGCCCTAGCCAACCGCTACGTTGTGTATGATAATTTTATTAATGAGAGGCGGGATCTAGGTTTTAGAAACTTTTTCATGGGGATTAGTATTTGCAAGGTATAGATATATTTTTGTTTTTATACTTCTTCTTTTAGCACAATATTAGAGATTAGTTTCTAATTTGGAACTTTCATTCACTAAGTCAACACACTATCCGAATTGAATATGTTGTCAATATTGGCTGAACAGACGCTCAAAGCAATGTTTACTGAAATCATGCTACAAGTCTCGAAAAACGCATTTAAGTGCTTTGATAGCTTAGAACGGTACTAGAAAAACTTCTCTGCATCTGATCTCCTTATCATTTACATCACTTATATCCAATCAACAAAGTAATACAACTCTCATATGTGGGTTGGTGCGTCGAAGTCTGTTTTTAGACTTCTGGATTGCATATAGAAAGAGGTGAAAGTGCATATTAATGACGCTAGGATATCCAAGTCTATTGATTCATTGGAACATTCCTTACAATGTGGCTTGTGTTCCACTACTTGAAAATCACACATTTGTAAGTGGTCTTGTCTTGCACAATGCATTGCACAGAAATTTCGCTCTTTAGCTGCACCATTCCTACGTTCGAATTTCACGTCCATAAACACTAAGTCCTTCTTCCTATTTCTCTAGTTGTATTACAGCGTACTACATGAGTAGGACCCTTCCCCTTACTCTTGGTCATATACAATATGAAGAAAAAAAATATCATTTGAAATGGATTACAGAACAGAGATGAAGAAAAGTTTTCATATCCGATACACGGTTGAGAAGAGTCGTATTGAAATTAAATTACTGTTACAAATAATCAATAGAAAACAAAATTAAATCGCACATTATTTTTCTAAAATCATATTTAAATTCATATTTTCCTACAATATTTTATGATAAACTTTTAAATTTACAAACAAAATATTTATTTTTTTAAATACAAAAAAGAAAACAAAAACAAAACCGGAAACTAGTTTTAAGATTTTAAATATACATAGTTTTTAAAAAAAATTGATTGTACTCGTATCTCGTATTGTATGTATGTATTCCATTGAATAATTGTAAGTGTTAAAACAACGAATAGAATAATGGTAATTGATTAAATATTTAATTGTTATTAATGAATTGAGAGAATTTAAATAAAATTTAAAACCAACAAAACAATACATATTAAAATAATAAAATTAAATTAAAAAAATAAATAAAAATAAATAAAATTAAGAATAAATTTAAAATGAGAATTTCAATTAAAACAAATGTTCCATATTTAATAAGAGCATAAGATTTGTATTCGATACAAGCAGAACTGATTTCACACGTGTATTGAATATGCTAAGTTTGGTTTATTTGGATCTTTGAGATCTTTTTCGTGCTGATTACAATCGTCTGAATGCCGAAAACCCATTCTACTCCAAAATAAATCTTTCAATTGCATTAATCTTTACTATGGAGAGTTCAATCAAAGATGACAAAGAATCAACTTCATTGCAAGATGAGGTGTCAGTCTTCAGATCTACAGCTCCTGCAGAAGTTATTTGCGATAATACCAAGACTATCGGCGTTCCTTTCAGCCTGTCAGAACTACAATAATACGATGGATGCGGTTTAAGGAAAGAAGACAATCTATACCAGCAATATTGCAAGATCCGCCTGCTGCTAACGAAGTTGACGAAAAGAGGAACACCTAATTTAACTGAGGCAATAGGAACATCTATGCATATGAATGATTCCAAGTTGTCTTGAGAAATCCCCATCTGCAATGGACGAGGACGGATTTGGAGATGTCTTTAGGGGTCTGGCAGGGAAAAATCCAATCAATCACCCCCAATTTGGCCAAAACTTGCGCCAGTGGTCAGTCAACCTATACGTAAGTTTAATGTCAGAACCACTAATACATATTCAATAGCCTTCCAGCCTCTACCGGAAACCTCTGGATCGTCTGACAAGAATGCCTTACCTAGTATGCTAAAGCCTAATCTTCAATCAAGAAAATTAAAAGGAACCCATGTGATTGACTTGAATTCATCTATGGTTTTCCTGTATTGTCCATAGTCAAGGTTGTGGCAGACTGTAACAGCATTGTGGAATAATATTAATATAATCAGCTGCTTTAGTGGAAAATCAATGAGGTGCTAATTGAGTATAGCAAATAATGTCTTGGTTGAATTTGAACAGAGTGCAGTGGTATTTAAGATGCTTGAGCACTTTGCCTATTAGTCTGCAGTAAAATTGATCTTTACAAGAGGAGTAATTTCGCAAACATTGGTGTATAAAGCATTTTATTATGCCTAAAATTATGTTTTAATTATCAAATTAACAGCATGCCTAAAATTGTACTACAATTTTTTCATGATTCTTTCTTGTAAATACCCGTAATACCGAGTATCTGTCATGCTTAAAATTATGCTTTACTTTTTGTTTCTCTTCCAAAATCAATGAATGAAACATCGTTTCTTTGGCAATCTTATTAATTCATTCATAAACTTATCCATTGAACATTTATGGTGTAAAGAGGAACCGAAAAACAATAGAAACAATGAAGTCGTGAAAGAAAACGGCGTGGGAGTTTCTCAATCAAACACACAACATACGTGCGAATACACAATTTATTGTCATTGTGGGGAAGAAAAAAATTCTCAGAACATATGGCTACGGTTGTATAATTGGAAATCAACAGTTTGCATGTAAGGATATAAACACCTGATTTCAAAGGATTTGTTGGTAAACGAAAACAAATCCTTCCTGTCAACCCTTCATCTGGCTAAGGTTAAGCAACACGTGTTTCGAATTAAAAAATAAATAAACAGAGTGTGTATTAAGGCGCAGACGCTTTATCACAGTTAGGGAGAGCGAGCAAGAGAGTCAAAAAATGTTAATTTGACAGTTTGTTTCAAACAAAAAATATTGATTTTTCGTTGAGTCAAAAAGAAAAATATAAACAGAGTAGAAAATAAAACGAAATTTCTTGTTGCTTATCATTTACAGTCGCAGAAAACTAGAAAAAAAACTGAAAAAGAAAAAACAACAACAAATCGAATAAGGCCAACCATAAGGTTGAAGAAATTATAATATTTCAAGTATTATTTGGTTTTCACAAAAGAAAAAAAAGGAAATAAAACGCAATAGACACAAAGCAAATTAACGAAAGAAAAGCAAGTAAGCTTTTCCGGCTATGATAAATATGCGACCATATGTGCCCTCAAACCGTATCGCTATACGCGATTCCATTGATGAAGACATAAGCGATGATGTTGACGATGAGGTGTTCATTAAGGATTCGAAAACATCAAAGGTAATTTCACTTTTTATTATGATTACAGACTTTCTCTATACTCTCTACGCCACCACCTGCTCTTTAAAGAGAAGGACTTCTCAGCAGACAGGTTCTTTTCCTTCAGTAGTGTAAACATAAAACGATTGGCAAACGATTTATTTTAAAGTCAGTCAGACTGATTGCACAATAAGGCATCTGTCCTGATCAACAGCGCACTCCAACTCAGACATTACTTGTTATATTAAATTGTCTGCCCTCTGAACTTCTATTAAAGTAGTGGGCAGAGGGCAGAGCTATTGGGAATAAGGCTCAATCCAATAATGCCAGGGAACTGATATTCGATAACGGCATTGGTCCAATGAACATTAATCTTTCTGTTTGAAAGACGTCTTCTAATAAAAACTTTCTCCCCCCTTTCGTATAGCTAAGCGAGGAAAAGGGCCTAAAACGCCCTCTTATGGCACCCAGACGTAAAAATGGCAAATCTCATAGTTCAGTGCCTATAATGAAGAAGCATCGCCGTTGCTGTTGGCGCTGCTGTGAACCCCTCTGTTATGCCCTAGCGACTCTAACTATCATTATAGCCGTACTAAGCCTAATAGCTCTGATACTAACTATGGTTCCTGTATCCATGCAAAAAATCAAATTTTGGCTAAACCATCAAAGGATACCGTCCTCTTTGCCGTTGGCCTTAAGTGGTGATGGTCAGAAATCATATGGCGATAGTATGGGCAGTGAATTTGTGCCTTGCACTCAGATCGGTGTGCAGAAGCTATGGTCACGTACATTTCCACGCATGAACAGTGAGAGTCCTGTGCGTAAAGCCGATTTAAATGGTGATGATGTTAGCGATATTATATTTGGTTTTGGTGTGGACGATAATATACAATACGAGGGTTATCCGTTGCCCAAGTGTAAGAGTCCCATACAAGGTGATGAAGTACCCTGTGAGGGTGGTGTTATAGCGGTAAATGGTGTTAATGGCGAGCTATTGTGGGAGACATGGAGTGTGGCAAATGTTTTTTCCCTTTTGTGTACGGTGGATATTAACCAGGATGGCTATTTGGACTGTGTGGCTGCGGGCAGATTGGGGGTAAGGACAATAATATAATTTTGAATCAAAATTTTAATCTTCACCTTTCTTACAGATGATTTTCGCTATTAATGGTCGCAATGGCAATAATATCTGGGAATTCCGAGAAGTTGAAGTGGAAACCAACTCCCCAATAGTTATGGATTTGTACACCATTAATATTGTAAGGGATTTAGATGGTGATGAAATACCCGAAATAATTGCTGTCCATCTCGAAGAGCGTGAGGAGTCTAAGGCGGGCCATATAAAAGTGATTGCTGGTAAAACGGGCAAAGTAATACGCACTATACCCACACCCTTTAAGGAGGAAGTATTTGTACCCGTGCAAATTATAACGAAAGAAGATGGCACCGAACTTTTACTGATCATTACGGGCGGTCAAAGTACTTCGGGTGGTGTCTACTCCATACGTTTGTTGTCCTTAATGAAATTCACCAGTGAGAAGGAATTTACGCCCTTGTATCAACACAAACACTCGGGCTTGATGGTGCCCTCGGTGTTAACCGATATAACAGGCGATCATGTAGCCGATGTCGTAGTTTCTTCGTTTAATTCTACAGTTATGGCTTTCGATGGCCGTAACTTTAGCATGCTGTGGAATTTCTCTTTTCCCTCGAGCGAAAGTGTCAGTGCCATAGTGCCGGGTCATTTCAATCATGATAATGTTACCGATTTTATGGTGAAATATAATACTGGTCCTGGCTTTCCGGTCTACTATTATTCCCAGACAACTATATTGGATGGTAAAACAGGCAAACCTTTACTAGATAACATGATGACCGATTCGGGTGGTTCCAATAGTCTGTTGGGCGGCGTTTCTTTATCGCAAACATTTGGCGGAGATTTTTTCTTGCACTGGCAAATGCAGTGTCGTGATAAATACGACGCCAAAGATGCATATGAATTTGTGCCCGGTACGTAAACCTATTTTTACACTTTAATATCACCCTTAAGCCTTCTGTTTCCTATATTGTTTCAGACAGCGACATTATTTTACAGGCCAGAGCGGATACCTGTCGCTTGCGTTATAATACTTCCAGTGTGGTGAAACTCTACGCCATAGCTCGCCATTTAGAACCACCGGGTGCTGTTTTATTTAGCACAGGTTTGAAGCAAAGTTTTTGAAAAAAAAATCCTTTTTATTAAAAAATGTTTTCCTCTTTCCAGACGATCTAGAGGTCCATTTAAATCGCACACAACGTGTTAGTTTCTCCTCCTCGACTCATAAGACACCCAAGTCGCCCTTGAAGCATCCCAAACTATTGAAAAAACTTTTAGCCAATAAGGAATTGCTGGAGAAAGTGGTGGCTGCTGAAAAATTAGAAACTTTAGAAAAGTCGAAAAATCAATTTCGCCAAGAAACCGCTCGTAATCGCCTCTTACCACCTGAACTAATACAAGAAGCTTTGGAGAAAAATGAACCACCACCGGTGGATACTTATGAAGCCTTAAAGCAACTGAATTCCCCATACTATGGTGGCGTAGGATTCGGTGGTAATTCGCCAGCTTTAAGAGAATATGTAAGTATATGAGATACCTACATTATATTGCTAGTTAAACGGGATCTAGTACATGAAATACTAGACACATAGGCTCTGCTTTAAATCGATTTTAATAATTCTTACAGCAAAAGGATTACGATATTGTCGAACCCCAAAGAGTTCCAGAAGATTATGAAAACGCCTATGCTGACAGTGAACAACCACAAATTGTACCCTCCAATGAGCATCCTATACGTTTGCGTACCAAATATCCTGGTAATCGTGATATACGCAGTGATGTACCCAACTACGATGAGGACAACAATTCCACCACAAGCATCGATAGTGGAAATAAGCCAAAAAATAAACTCGTTAAAGAAGAACCATTTAGTCTATGGGATTTGGAAAGAGAAAAAGAAGAAAGAGATGCCATGAAAAAACAACAAGAACAACAACAAATCAATGAAATACTTGAGAATACTGAGAATCAAGGTAATACAGTGGAAGAGAAACATAGGAGACGAAGAGAGGATAATGGAAGTGGAAATGATGGCAACAACGACGAGTGGTTCTTGGCTTCCATATCATCTACAGGAGTTTTAATGCAACCCCTAAATAAAACCAGATCTTCTATAGATTTTGCTTTTGTGCTAAACATAAGGGAATCGGAGGCCTATCCGCCGTTATTCAAGCCACAGGATTTAAATTGTGTTGAAGAGAAAATAAGCGCCTACAAAAGTGAGTTTCTACATGTAAGAACATTTTGCTTTATAACTAAACGAGAATTTTTCTTTTTGAACAGGCTATACTATGGATAATCAAAGAGCTTTACGCAAACAGTTTCTTAAGCAATGCCTTAATGAGCGTTTGGTCAATATTACACCCGACTTGCCAAAATATGAATCACAACTGGTAGTTACCCGCTTGGGCATTACCTGTACCTGTCGTTCTCTGCAAACGGGTGAAATATGTTCCGAGCTAGACGATATACAACATCAAAAATGGACTGAATTTATGGGTAATGATGGAAATGGTTTTTATAGAAACTAAGCAAAGCAGCAGAGTAAAATATTTTAAAAGTAATTTTATAAACGAAAGGTTGCTAAATGTTAATTACGTCGAGTATTTGAAGAGTTCGTTACAGGATATAGATACAAAAGGTCAAAGTTTTTTAATTTGTTTTTTTCTTTTAACAAAAAGCACAATTATTTTTAAAACTTGAAATGTTTTTGTTTGTTTACTTTTTAAATTTTTTACAAGCACAATATTTTTTATATTATTTCTATATAAAATTATTCTAGTATATAAACTTAAGGACATTTATAAGTACATATATATTTAAAATCCTTTTTTGGATAATAATTACATGTGATTATATATTTTCTTTTTTTGGTAGCAATTTTACTAAAACTTGTTTTATTCTACAACAGTATGTATGATGTAAAAAAAAAAGAATTTAATAAAACAAAAAGTTATTTAAATAAAAAAATTATTTTTCCTTTAAATTATAATTCGAATAAAACTTGTAAATTTCTTTATTGTGAATGATTCAATTTTCAAATGATATCATTCTTTGGTGAATACTAACACAATATGACAACATGTCAAAACAGCATTTTTTTCTACTATTCTTTATAAAGCCTGTGCCGGATTTTAGTTTTTCTCTCAAGAAAATATTAAACAGGAATTTGCTTTCTTTTTATACACGATTTATTATGTTTTAAGTGTAAATAATTAAAGAAAATACAAAGAAAAACAATCAAACAATATGGGTATATTAGAGAAAATTGCTGAAATCGAAAGAGAAATTGCCAGGACCCAAAAAAATAAAGGTCGGTACTGAAAAAAAAACAAAAAATTCTCAATGAGGTGGCTGGTTTAACCAAAACAAGGTTATATTTACGTTTGTCAAAATATTTTGTATTTTTTTTTTTGATTTTCTTTTCCAGCCACTGAATACCATTTGGGTCTATTGAAAGCCAAATTAGCAAAATATCGTTCGCAATTGTTAGAGCCATCGAAAAAGGGTGAAAAAGGCGAAGGTTTTGATGTATTGAAAAGTGGTGATGCCAGAGTGGCTCTTATCGGTTTTCCTTCAGTCGGTAAGTCTACGCTGCTGTCGACTCTAACAAAGACCGAATCAGAAGCAGCCAATTATGAGTTCACAACGTTGACCTGTATTCCGGGCGTCATAGAGTATAAGGGTGCGAATATACAACTGCTTGATTTGCCGGGTATCATTGAAGGTGCCGCACAGGTAAGCTACATATGAATTATAGTTAAATAGTTAGCATTGTCCCTTTCAGCTCATATATTCAAAGTTTTATTAGACTACTTACTATCAGCCGGAGTGTAGTCAATAATGTCACTCTTATTTGGTTCCAAAAACACTTTTTTTTGCCCAAAATTTAGCTGATAGCAATCCAAATCTAAAGAAGTCCTACTTGACAAGCAGATTTGAACATTTTTATTATCTACACATAATATTTCTACATTGGACTATGTGTTTGGCATCTATCCAACTAGACCTGGGGCGCACTATTGATCATGGATTCCAGAAACATATTTTTCTGGTTATCTTATTTGCAATTGATCCGGCTACATTATTTTCCCGCTCATTTTGATTTTTTGTAAAAAAAAAAAAAATAAAAAAAAATGGCGCTTAGAGAGCATGAAAGAAAAGTAAAGAAATTAAGCAGAGCAATTAGCTACGTCTCGGTCATTTCAATCTCATTACGAATCTAAAAAGAACTTGAGTACCGAACTCAACAAAAAGTTTTAACCATTTCTCAGCTCATTCAACCTCCTTTGTATTACTCGAGCTCAACGTTTAGTTTATTTCGGTTAGTTTTGAGAATATATTATCACAAATTTGTCTCCGTTTTTCTTCTTACCTAAATTTTTATGCAATGAGACATTGCATTGGTTTTCCTTCTCCAGTACTATTTGAAATCATATTTAAAATATAATTTAAGACAATAATTAAATCTCATTTGGCAGATATAAAAATAATATAATATTCCTTTATTTTTTTAGGGTAAAGGTCGCGGTCGTCAAGTTATTGCTGTAGCTCGTACAGCCGATTTAGTTGTTATGATGCTGGACGCCACTAAACCTAATGTCCATCGTGATTTATTGGAACGTGAATTGGAATCGGTTGGAATACGTTTAAATAAACGTAAACCAAACATATATTTTAAGCAAAAGAAAGGCGGCGGTTTAAGTTTCAATGCTACCTGTGCACTGACCAGTTGTAACGAGAAAATGGTACAAACTGTATTGCATTCGTTTAAGATCTTCAATGCTGAAGTGTTATTCCGTGAAGACTGTTCTGTTGATGAGTTTATCGATGTTGTTACAGCGAATCGTGTATATTTGCCTTGTCTGTATGTCTATAATAAAATCGATCAGATTTCCATAGAGGAAGTTGATCGTTTAGCTAGACAACCAAATTCTATAGTGGTTAGTTGTAATATGAAATTGAATTTGGACTATCTATTAGAAGCGCTATGGGATGCTTTGCAGCTCATACGTGTATATACAAAGAAACCCGGTGCACCACCAGATTTTGATGATGGTTTGATTTTGAGAAAGGTATGTATGACATGGTACATATTTTAAAACAACTATTTTACTATGATTTCCTTACAGGGTGTTTCGGTTGAATACGTTTGTCATGCTATACATCGCACTTTAGCTGCTCAATTCAAATATGCCTTAGTTTGGGGTACTTCTACCAAGTACTCACCCCAACGTGTTGGCATTAATCATATTATGGCCGATGAAGATGTCATACAAGTTGTTAAGAAATGATGAATTCTTTGCATTTTATTTTTCATCATATAAGCTTTCTTTCTCTTTATTTAAAAAAAAAATGTTCTTTAAATTTCTATTCGGTAAAATAGAGCGCGCGCGTGTGTGAGTGTGTCGTGTTTTTTTTTTTACTACAAAACTGCCGGTTTTTGTTTTGAAAGTAACGAGAGTTGGCTTTGCTTGAGCTTAACTGGATAACAATATAAAATAAGATTCTAATGGAATTGTCAGCTAATTTCCGTACTTTTGTAAGTGTTAAACTAGAAAAAAAAAATTAAGCTACGGAATTTATATTTTGTTTACTAATTAATCAACTTTATATTAAAAATACAATAACAAAAACAAAAAATATATACATAAACAAATTAGAACTCAAGGAATAATAAATGATATTTAAAGAAATAAACATGTTATTCAACAAGCTATAATACATACACAGCTGCTGCATACTATTAATTTCACATTCGAAAAGATATATTTCATCTCTTCATGCAAGATACATATTTATGATTGGTGCTTAAGGTATATTTTACTTTTAAGTTTCATTTATAATTTTAATTTACGTTTCTTCTTTCCATTTAGTTGCTATTGACAAAACTAAATATGCAAGATTCAAGATTCATTTTGTTTCAAAAATGGAGGCAAGATCAGTTAATTCAAGATTATTTTTAAGGTGATTTAAAATCTGGGGTAAGTTTATTTTTCATTAAGTTAAAAAACAAAACAGAAATGTTTACACACAAAATTATGGAAATTATTTCTAATGATATCACAGCCAGTAATAGCTTTGTATTGTAACTTGTTCGTCTGTATGAGAAAACTTATATGAATGAAAGCAATTTATTGCCTGTCGAATATTATTAATTCTTTTCAAAGGCTTCGATTTAGGTTAAACACTGTAGTCAGTGTCTCCAAGCCACTATCATACTGAGTAATTGTAGGTTTTGTTGTAAAACTGGCCGTTAGCATTGTTTTAGTTAGGAATTTTCTTTTGTTCGAAATGCTAGGTTTAATGGCTATTCTATTAAAATCGTTTCTTTTGAAAAACTTTTTCTAGTCATTGATAAAGCCAGATTAATGGCAGAGAAAATGGTCGATTGTCTGTTCTACTTCTAAACCGACAAAAATTCTACAGAAGCCGCTATTTGGAATCTAAGCGATAGCGCATGGGACCTCATCAGGTTGCTTTTTCGTGTGATAATAAATTCGACTCTTATTTTACGATCATAAAAGTGCTCATATCTGGCTTGTAGTTGCAATTGAAGGTTCATGCAGTGATTTTGTTTACGCTGCCTTTCTTACGGCACTCTATCTCCAGCCGAAAGAATAGATTTGCCCTGTAAATGGTTTTCTTTACTGGAAATGGCAGGTCACTGATGGGCATTTAGGATAGATCTCTGTCGGATATTTTTTGGATTTTTTTCTTTGTGGTTCTTCGCCTTTTTGTAAAAGAAGGATGAAAATCCTGGGTGGGAATTCTTTAATATTCTGAACTGTCTACCGAGAGTCAACATTCAGATTTTCCTAACATTATTGTCTAAAGGCTAAAGGATGTTCATCCATTATCGTGCAAGCTGGTCCTTTCTATCAACCAATCTATCTACCTTTATGCTAGTTTTCCATTTTCTAATGCGTAAACAATGATTTCTGGGCATTGGCTATTGTGGCCATCTAACCTACCTTCTAGGTCACACTTCGTGACCTGCACTTAGATCAGACGGCGAACATACAAAGGAACACTAAGGAATACAACCAAGAGCAACAAGGTGTTAATATATATAGAAAGAGTATGATATGGTTGGCAATAAAGAATGTTAAAGTTTTACAGACATGGCAGTATAGGAACTGTTTCGGGTTGCAATTTAACTCTTACTTGAAAAGCATTTTTTCTCCTTCCACCAACTTTTTATCTTCCTTTTGTAATACACAAGAAAGAATTTGTTGTGAAGAAAAAAAATCAACTCCCCTCCTTCATTAGAAGAAACCATCTCGTTTATTATTTTCTTAATTATTTATTTTGAATTTCAATTTACATAAAAAAAATATACCAAAACAACATTTGCTGAATGCGTTACTGTTTCCCAGGTTGTGTGGTTTGTCCCTTTGTGGTTGATGATGCAAATGATTTGCAAAAATTACTTACAGCACTGATATTTGAAAACGGCGTAGGGCCAGCTGTAATGCGTGTTGTGTCCACTTGAGCCTCTGGCTTATCAAGTTGAGCAAAAACATTTGTATTGTCTCTTAAGCGATATTTACGCAAATTTAAATATTGATCCTTCTGTGCCTCCACTTTCTGATGAATCTCTTGTAAACGACCAGCCAAGGATATAAAACTTTCGTTGATATGGCGAAAGCCGCGCTTTATATCTTCTGGTGAGACATTCTGCGGATTGGTCAAAGACTGCATATGACGTTCGGTAAGAGCGATTTGTTGGCGGAAATTTATAAGATCTTCTTCGTATTTAGCCACTAGATTTTGAAAGAATTGAAAAGGTGCATTGTTCTCAAACTGCAGACCCACTGGAGTGTCCTGTGTACGTTGTGCCATCTCCACGGATTGTAAAGTTCTTGAAGTTTCCTTACGCAGCAACTTGATGTGTTTGTAATTGGCCTCAACCGAATTTGAGATTTCCTGCAGAGCCCATTGTAAATTCATAATTTCGCCGGAAACATTAGTCAGTTTCGAGGTTGAAGTGCGTCCAATATCTGATGATATAGTTTTCTGGGTTTTTATGTATGTTTTCAATGAATCTACGGTTTTTGCAATTTCTTCTGGTACTTGTGTCTCCTTTACTTTGATATCTTGTTTGCTGTCTCCGGGTTTAGGCTTGCTAGCGCTTACATCTACACCTCCTAAACCAACGAAAGGTGTTGGAGCCGTAGCTGCCTGGGAGGTAGTGGTGGTTAAAGGTTTGCCGAACAAACCACCAGCGGCTTGCTGGCCTCCCAATGTTGTAGTAGTGGTAGTGTTAAAATTTATGCTTGCCGATGTGGTAGCGGGTGGTTTAAAGGAAAAATTACCACTTAAACCACCGCCTAAACCCATAGTAGGGGCCGTGTTTGCTGTTGATGCTGCCGGAGCAGCAAAATTCATTGTAGGAGCTGCCGAACTGTTTGCTGGTGTGCCAAAACCAAAAGATGTTGTTCCTGCGGTAGCAGGTGCTGAAGAGGCCGGCGTTCCAAAACTAAATGAGCTGGCTCCAAAAGTAGGTGCCGCTGCAGTTGTCGTCGTTGTTAAAAATCCTGGTGCTTTAGCACCAAATGCTGGTGCTTGTGCAGTGGCTCCAAATGCTGGTGCTTGTGCAGTGGCACCAAATGCTGGTGCTTGTGCAGTGGCTCCAAATGCTGGGGCTTGTGCACTGGCTCCAAATGCTGGTGTTTGTGTTGTTGTTCCAAACCCTCCTGCAGTTGGTGCTGTGGCGCCAGCTGGTTTGGGTGCTCCGAATGAAAAACCTGTTGCAGCCTGTTGAGCTGGTGTACTTGTGGGCGCTGTTCCAAAAGTAAAACCCGACATTTTGTTTACTCTTTAATTTTAATTTAATTCTTTTATTTCACAGACAATTTATGACGATTTCACAAACAAATGCAACGGCACGAGATTTGTTTCTTTTGTTTTGTTGACAGTCAGCTGTTTTGTTGTTGTGAGCGCCTAATATTTTTGTAGTTAACATTTCATTCACAATAGTATGGCGGGATTTGAACTGTGTGTTATCAATTCCTGTGAATGCATTTTTTTTAAACACACGGTAAAAAATGTATGGCAGATTTTTTCTAAATTTAATGCGAATTTAAGGTTAACCTGTGTCTAGGCTAATAATCAAAAATAAATGAATGAAGAATTTTACTTTTTTCTAAAGTTTATATAAATAGGCCTGGCCTATATCGCCATATATAAAATTTAGTTAGAATTTCCAATGTTGGCATGTAAAGGGTATTTTTTGGGACAATTTTGCCACTCAATCATTTAATATTGCTACGCCCATTATGGTATGAAAAGGATTACAACTTGACTTTTATAAAATTCATTGTGATAGTCGAGTAAACTGTACAATAGTGAACCGGTTCTGACATTTCACACGTTTACTGGTTTGTGAGATGAATCTCTTTAAATTACAGCTGATAGTCCTTCACCTAGCAATATGGTTATGGTGACATACATATGTATATCCTTTCCACTATTAGTAAGAAATATGAAGCATTTATACAGACAATGGCTCGTCCTTTTAGAATTGTTTTGCAGGTTAGCTGGTTTATATACTCGAATGTCTATGCCCCGAATGGACTCATACTTGGGTTTCAACTAGGGATATTCACGAGTTCGCCTGGCTTCTAACTACATCTCTCTAAGAGGGTATCCTTGTGGTAAAATACCACCGCTCTGCTACGGCTCTCTACTGTGTCTATGTACTCCTTTTAGAACGTTCTTCATCCTTGTCAAAACCATGGTTGAAAATACTTGTACATGTAGTATAGAGTTAGTGACTTAATAGGAAATCTATTAATGGGCTTTTGTTCTATTACAGTTTTTTTGTTTTTCTCCTGATTATTATTTAAATTGATCAACAATTATTATCACTTTGACGCAATTAAGACTGATGGTCAATGTTAAATTGAAATTCATACCCAAAAATAGTCACACCAGCGTGTGGTACTTTATTTTATCTGCTGTCGATAAGGGTTAGAAATATTGAAATAAATATGGGAATATGGAGAAAAAAAAGAAAGAAAGAAGGAAGAAATAAATAAAAACTAATTAAACTTTACGATAAACAATTAGAAGTCGATAAACTGTGCTGGCATTGATGCGTTATTGATGGACTATGTATAAAGGAAATGAAAGCAGTTCATAAAATATCAGATTAAAGAAAAAGTACCTTTTTTTCTGAACAGAATGGAAACAGAATTTCTTTTTCCTTTCCACGCTTATTAAAGATAAACAAGAAATTAAAAGCTCATTATGTAAGCATGTTATCCTTTATGCTGTTAAATGGTTCATAATTAAAGCGTTAAATAATGACTCCCAAATGCTAGGGCAAATAAGTAACCACATATGTATGTATATATATAGGTTGTACTTTGGGGAGAGCGGAGAGAGAATAAAACAAATCATTTTTGTAGTAATTATTTTTGGCAAATATTTTATTGTTAGATATGTATGTAAACTGAACTAAACAATACGTAGATAGATTATTATATTCGCCAAAAACAACAAATATTATCACAATTAAAGAAACCCAAAGAAACAGACGATTTTGTTAAATGAAGATAAAGTTCTAAAGCATTTAGCCTCCCTAACGCCAAATTCAAAGGCAAAGGCATAGGCATAGAAATAGAATTTTGTTACACACATGAGTGCATACGAAAATCATTTAAATTTCTGTAAACCATGGATGTGGTGAGGGAGACCCCTCACAAAAAAATTTTTCTTTGAAACCATTTGAACGTTATAATGGCATTGAAATCTTTATACGGCCTGGTGGAAATAATCAAATTTACATACACACACAGTTATATGCTTGCCTGCTCATTTATTCATTTATAATCCATTCATGTTTAGAGATAATGATGGTTCCCTTACCCCCCACATTATTTGGCAAAATTTGGTCGACTTAAAAAAGGATTTTTGTTTGTTTTTTTTTTTGGCTAAACTCCAATTCATAAAATTTAAGATTGTGTGTGGTTAACAGTTACATATACCGTGAATATTAAGTGATAAATTTAAATTGAATTAATTTTTTTATTTCCCCCTCGTTGTGAAACGTATAGAATTTTAATTAAGAATGGAAATATTATTCACGAGGGTGACTGAAACATATTTATTTATTTGTTAATTAATTACAATACAATTACAAATTATATTCTAATTATATACGAGCGGAGTAACTTGACCATATGCTCGGTGTAGTGTCACAGACCAGAGTCTCTGGTGGGAATCGAACCCTCGACCCTCACGCTAATAGTCTGTCACACTACCCACTAGACTACCAGGGCACCCTACTGAAACATAGATTTATAAAGGCCTTCCAGGTCAACTAGGTTATCACGAAACCCCATTTAAAGGATACATATACCGTAGGACCAACCTGTTCTTACAAAACCCACCACAGAAAACAGGAGAGTGACATACGAGTTGTTCTACACTCTTCTTATCACCTTATCTTCGCTGCTGCGAAAGTACACTAATATATCTTATGCCCGTTTGAAATAATGTCTGGTAATCACAGACACGAGTAAGGCCACCGAGCTGCTATTCATTAGCAACAGAGGACTCAAACGTCTACATTCAACATAAGGCCCGTATAGTATTTATTTAATTGGTCATTACAATCCTTTAGTCAAGACTACAACCTAGCTTCTCACACCACTCATATTGTGTGTGTTACTTTTTTTTAATGATTGAGCCTACTGTTTAATGTCGACTCCGAACGCCAGAATTTTGAGAAACTTCATTTTTATTTACTCTTAGAGCTTTTGCCAGAAAACCGCTGAGAGGATGTCACCGACAGAAATATTTTTTTCGAGATGTCTCAGCCAGGGCTTGAACCAAGGGTTTTTGTCTAATATGCCGCACACACTATCGAGTAGAATAGGGCGACTTCAGTCTGCGACGTGTTACTCGCAATTTGAGTTTGCAGCAGAGCATTCACCCATGGCTTCCAGATCCGATGAAACCTTTTAGATGACAAGTTCATTCGCTTTGCACGTTTTTGGATCCCGGAATCCATATGGGTTTTTCAAAGTTTCACTTTCACTACAATACCTTTGATAAAAACATGATTTCTTCTTCCCTTTTCTCCGCTTTAAACTCCAATTATTTGCTCTTCAGTGCATCAGTATTTTTCAAAAGAAAGAATTTTTCTTTTTTTCTTTTGCCAAAATTTTCAATTCAACAAATCCTTTCGATTGAATTTTCTTTTCATCATTATCCTTATGAACATGATTATTATCTATTATTAGCCTAATGTTATTTCCATTTTTCCACTGTAATCCTTTAAATACTGTTTCTGTAATCCTTTAACGAAAACCACTTTCGCTTTCGCATTCGTTTTCTTTGTTTGGTTGGTTGTTAACTCCTGTCACACATCGTATGAGCAGAGCACATGCAAATGGAATAGAAGAATTGCTTTGGCCCCAATATTTCATATGCAGATTAAATGTGTAAACTTCTTAGCATTTTCATTGTTTTTATTGTTGTTTTTTCCTTCCGACTCCTTTTCCTTTTTTCACGTTTTTTTTTATTATTTTTGAAGAGGAACTTCTTTTCCTTTTCGTTTTTTTTCTTCTTCTTTTACCCGCAATTATCTTTACGCAGTTGAGCGCATAAATTTTCAAACCCTTCATGACAAGAACAACAGCAGTTCGTTGTAGCGGCAACAACAGCAACAACAACAAAGGAAGTCAAGTGAAACCAAGAGGAAGCTTAAGAAGCTGAGGTTTGAGACTGGCTGCTGCTGATATTTTTGCTGTTGTTGTTGCAACAAAGTAACGGCACGCATTTTTAAATTCCAAATGCTGGGTCTTTTGTTTTCAATTCTTGCATTGCGTTTCGTTTCGTTCCGCGTTTTCTATTTTTTTTTTTGCGAAAAAGGATTGAATGGAAGGCAGTTCATGGTGGCATTAAATGTTTATGACAAAAACAACTCCAAATAGAAAATTTATTTACTTTGTAGCAATTTTGTGGGCGAGTCATTAAAGTCATCGGTTTACTTGCCTTTTAGAAGGGCAATAAAAAATAGGGGAGAGGGGGTGGTAAAGTATAATTTCATGAACGTCTGGCTTAAGTCTAATGAAGTGAAAATATGTTGCAACAGATAAATTTAATAATTTTTGGTTTTATTAACTTAAAAATGTGAAATTTATTTATTGTACAGAGCACATATGTACGTACATCATTTGTCGCTTAATTATTTGATAAAATCTGTCATTTAATCTCTTACTTATTGAAAGAACTTTACAAACTTTGCGAACTTTACCAATGCAAAGCATCATATGCATGAAATTTTCCTTTATTTCTGCTGCAGTTTGAATAGAGTGTAGCTGAAGTACTTGAATTGATTAACGAAACTTTACATTGAATGTGTTCAATAGATTTCAGAGACATTTTTTGCGGATCAGTAATTGCATCAACGCCCTAAAGTGCGAGTTACCCAAACGTAACGTAACGTATCGTAGCAAATGTTGTCCTTTTAGCATATCGACGCCTCCATTCTATAACGTTCTGAGTACACTTAGAACGTTTTTAATGTTCTTGCATTTTTAAATTCTACGTTCTCTAACTTAAATACTGTCAAAATTTGGTTAAAATGCGCCGATCCGTTCCGAAGTTATAGGGAAAACTCTACTTAGAACACACATATAGTCATATGGCGCGTGAAAACTTTGAGAGCTCATAACTCAAAACACACTTTTTCGACTTAGAATGTTATAGAACGGAGGCGTCGATATGTAGAGCAATGTAAACGCTTACCGAAACGTTCCTCTCTCGTTAGCAAAACGGAACGATCTGTATAAAACACAATTCTCTCACGTTTTTACGTAACAGTTGAACATGAGTGCAAATGTCTGTATACCAATTTCTTTGCATTGTGTTGAGAGTTTGTGTGTATGTTGCTGTGTGTTTTGTTTTGATTTTATTACGCATCGGTAACCAGCCCTTAAGCATTATTTAAGAAAACTAAAATTGAAGAAATCTGGAGCTTAAGCTCAACTATCAATCTCATTTGCATGGAATCAATAGTGGTTCACGAAAAAAGATGCTTTATAATAGACTGAACTATAAGTGAGGGTATATACATATGTATGTATGTATAGCGCTAAAGTAATGATTTGTATTTGAACAACTCAAGGTCCCAGAAGGACGTAGAAGACCGCAAGATACCTATAACAAAGGCAATTCGTTTAAAGCGAATACTCGGCATGCTCTGATCTCTTTAGGCATATCATCATGTGTCAGCAACTACTAAGCTACGCATAAACAATTCAAGTCTATCTTTTTTCTTTCTGAAAAAGCACAAGTGCAATCGGCGAAAGTGCGAAAATCGTCAATGAAATCCGCACAATGAAGCACACAGTAAGGTTTTGCCAAATCGTTAACAGGGTTATTAGCATTTTCTTTATCAGTTACCTTATGCTTTAAAAATGAGTCGATTATGTTGCAATTCATACATACATACATACATAATTATCCATTACAACTCTTCAGTCAGGATTACAGCCTAGCTTCTCACACCACTCATGTTGTGTGCCTTAAAGTTTTATACTTGAGTGGTGGGACCTAAAGTTTAACGTCGACTCCGAACGACAGATTTTTGAGAAACTTTTTCATGGCAGGTTTATTTACTGTCAGAGTTCTTGCCAGAAAAGTCGCCGAAGAAATATTTGTTTTTCATATTTCGTTTTGATGTCTGACCTGGGGCTCAAACCCGGGCTTTACGTCTAATAAGCGAACTCACTACTTACTAGACTACGGCAACTACTTATGTTGCAATTCGCAGATAGAAATTTCGTAAGCCTTTTTATAATAACTTGCGTGATGCTCCCTTATCCTAACTGTTTCTTCGGTCCAAATTAGGTTAAGTTCTTTTAAATTGGCCGCTGCCCTTTGAATCCTATAAGCTTTCTTGTTATACCGATTGTACATGTTTCGCTATTTACATATGTATATTCCTAGCTCGTCTGTGATGAGCTTCATTTCTGGATGAATGAGTATGTGCAAAAACAAAATTTCTAAATAGAAAGCGGTTAATACAAGACCTGATACATGATAAACAACTATTGTTTTATGAGCTACATTTATGAATAAATGGGTATGTGAAAAACAAAATTTCTAAATAGAAAGCGCTTAATACAAGACCTAATACATGATAAACAACTATTGTTTTTTTTCAAAATATTAAATTATTTGTATAAAGTACTAGCGGACCCGGCGAACTTCGTCCCGCCCAAAATTGATTTTTTTTATTGCCCAAACAGGTCACATTATGCATATATTTATTGTAATAATTTATGGTAATAGCGCTGATGAAGTTATATATGTACATATGTAGTTATAAACCATCGAATTAGCCGACTTATAGGTATCTCTTAAAGGGGAGGGTTGCCACGCCCATTTCTAGTGAGTTTGTCGATATCGACTCTATGAACTTACCCACCAAATTTTATTCGTCTACGATCAATATGTACCTAAATATTCAATTTTAAAGGTTTGCCACGCCTACTTTTTACTATATCAAATTTTCTTTTAAAACCATCTAAACCTGATAAGCTATCGAGCAAAAAAAAGAATGGTTAACATCGGTTCAGTAGTTTAAGAGTTATAGGTATTACTTGAAGGGGGGCGGGTTGTCACGCCTATTTTTGGTGGGATTGTCACTATCGACTCTACGAACTTACCCACCAAATTTTATTCGCCTACGATCAATATGTACCTAAATATTCAATTGTTATTAATTTATTAAAATTTTCTTTCTTTTTGACACAAACCATGTAACGGTATAGCTAATTAAGAGATTTTTCAAAGAAACCTACCGTTATTTTCTTCTAAACTTTAGCTGTTTTACAATGTAAACACAGATTCATTTAAAACTCTTTTAAAATTTCCCAAAACATTACATTACATTAGGGAGAGAGGCAAGAAAAAAAAAACTGTTATAAAGGCTCTCGTTAGAAGATAAACAAGCAAAGTTTTGTTTTTTTGTGTGTTTTCTTTTTAAAAAAAATTAGATAGACAGACCTTCCTACTGATTTATTATGTGCGTCATTTATTTATTGAGCCCATAATTGTTTGTAGGCCTGTTTTTATTAGGACGTGCTATCAATAATCATTTCTTTATTCTTGTTTTTTTTTTCTTTTTGTCTGCCATTAATGTTTATTTCTTGGTATGCTTGTACATATGTAGGTGTGTGTGTGTATATATGTAAATGTTTGCTTTGTTTGTGTTTGGCAACATGTAAATTAATGTTGTCGAGAAATTTTGTGCGTGTTGGTGTGTAGATTTTATTTACATTTAAAATTCATTGGAAATTGTTTACAAATTGTTATTTAATTGAGGTTTATTATGTCAATCAATGTTGCAGCTAGCTACGTTATTTATGCTTTCTCTCTCTGTCCCTCTCTCTCTCTTTCTTTCACTTGTAACAGTGCCGCCTCTTTTGTTTATGATTTTCAAAAGACGTTCTTTTTATCGTCTTTTCTCTGAATGTGAGTGTGTGTTTATGTGCATGTGTATGTATATGCAATAACAATTGATATTCATACGTACGTACATTAAAATAAATTAATGACTTTGATTTGTGAGTTTCTCAGCTTTAATTGATCTCATCAAGTGTTGTTTTTCTTTACAGCCTGATGAATGAATGCCCTTTTGTTTGGTTGTGGTATTGTTGTAGCATTGCTGTTCTTCTTTTATTGAGTGTGTATGCGTGCGTGCTTGTGTTTTTCTTTCACTGTGTGATAAATTGCTGTGCTATTATAAATGTGTTAATGTTAACGGTGATGAGCATTGACAATCATCATGTCATTGATTATGTTAATAATGATATTTTGATTGTTTTAATGGCTAATTGTTGTCATTGTGTTTGTGTTTCATCGCTAGAGATAAAGAAATCATGTGTTTTCGTTTACAATTATGTAAATTTTCTTCAATTTTTTCAAGAGAATTTAAGCATAAAAAAAATCTCTTCTTTTCAAACGGTAGTTTTTTCAGTAATTATAGTAAACAGGGTGCAAAGCTTAAAATAAAGGGTGATTTTTTAAGAGCTATAGGAAAATTAAAAAAAAAACACATAAAATTCAGAAAAATTCATGAAATCTTTATTTGAATCGATAGTACGGTCCATATAATTTAATGTTTGAAGATTATTTCATGCAAATGTTGACCGCGACTGCGTCTCAAATGGTCCATCCGCTTAGTCCAATTTTGGCTTACTCTTTCCAACATTTCAGCCGGTATCTCACGAATAAATGCTTCAATGTGGTCTTCCAATGCGTCAATTGAAGCGGGCTTGTCTGTATAGACATGAGCTTTAACATATCCCCACAAAAAATATTCTAAAGGCGTTAAATCGCACGATCTAGGCGGCCAATTGACCGGTCCCGAACGTGAAATAAAATGTTCACCGAACTCGCCTCTCAATAAGTCCATTGTTACGCGTGCTGTGTAGCATGTGGCACCGTCTTGTTGAAACCACATGTCATGCAAGTCAAGCTCTTGCATTTTGGGCAAAAAAAGTTGGATATCATCTCGTTGGATAACGCTCACCATTCACAGTTACGTTACGATTCGCAGCATCTTTGAAGAAGTACGGTCCAATGATGCCACCAGCCCATAAACCGCACCAAACTGTGACTTTTTCTGGATGCATTGGTAGCTTTTGCAATGCTTCTGGCTGATCTTCACTCCAAAATCGACAATTCTGCTTATTTACGTATCCATTGAGCCAAAAATGAGCTGACCATAAAATGTAAGAAGCGCGCGATGAACTTTTTTAACAGAGCACTCATTTTGATAATAAAATTCAATGATTTACAAGCGTTGTTCGTTTGTAAGACGATTCATGGTTAAATTATAGACCAAACTGAAGATGTTTGACAGTGAAACAAAACACGAAACGTGCATGAGCTGTTTAAACCAGTCTTGCCAAAAAGATAATAGCTAAAAAATCACCCGTTATCATAAATAAGAGGGGAATTTTTGAATATATTTTGCTTTTTTATTAAACAAAAAGAAAAAACAAATTTTTTTGTAATTTCTTAATAAATTTATAGGTGGTTCCATAGCCTTTATTTCCATTTAAACAAATTTTATTTACACTTTTTTTAGGTCACTTTAACCGTTTTTGTTTGTAATTTTTTTTTCTCTCTCTCTCTTCCACTTGTCCTTCAACACTCACTTACACTGTTGCGATGATAAAGTGCTATTTCGTGAATTCATGTTTTCTTTTTTTCTTTAAATGCATCACTAGCCAAAGATAATTAATGACATTCGGTGTCATTTACAAACCTTAAAACATAAAATTTAAAATAAAAGCAAAAAAAAATTCTTATAAAAAATGGCAACAAATAAAAAATTTACAAACGTTTTTGGAATATCACAGAATTTTTTTTTTTTTGTTGTTTTTGAAATCAAAACTGAAGAGATAGCTGAAACACTTCTTATTGGCCATGATGTCTGTCGATTGCCATGTAATGGGAAGTGAAAAATCATGTTGTATTGCAAGATAAACAATAAATTGTGGCACTGAAAAAAAAACATCAACAGCAACCCATGGGGCAATAACAGAAGCAGGAATAAGAATGTTGTACAAAGGATGCTAATTTTTTTTGGAGCATTTAAAAAAAACACAGATTTTGAGCTGGATAGCTCATATTCCTTTGAGAACGACATTGGCCAGGCCACTACTGTCAATGGTGAGCTTTTGAGGTCGATGATTACATACATACATACATGCATAATTGACCACTACAATCCTTCAGTCAGGATTACAGCCTAGCTTCTCACACCACACTTGTTGTGTGAGTTAATTTTATACGTGAGTGGCGGGATCTACAGTTTAACGTCGACTCCGAACGACAGATTTTTTTGAGAAGCTTTTAACGGCAATTTTATTTACTCTCAGAGTTTTTGCCAGAAATCTGCTGAGAGGAAATCGCGGTAGAAATAGTTTTTTTCATATTTCATTTTGATGTCTGACCTGGGTTACGAACCCAGGCTTTACGTCTAATAAGCCAACACAATACCTACTAGACTACGACGACTTCAGATGATTACTAACTTCTTTTGGCTTGAATGGCATTATCAGGATACTAACAATATATGTTTTCAACAGAAGATTGGATCGGATACCAAATCGCTAGCCACACTTAATGTCATCAGTAGTCCTTTCAAACGAATAACGAATAACGAATTTCGATGATGTCTCACATTCTTTGCTTTATTTAATTACTAGCTGTATCCTGTGCCGGGTTCGAGCCCCAGGCCAGACATCAAAACGAAATATGAAAAAAAATATTTCTTCGGCGACTTCCTCTCAGCAGATTTCTGGCAAAAACTCCGAGAGTAAATAAACCTGCCATGAAAAAGTTTCTCAAAATGTGTCGTTCGGAGTCGACGTTAAACTGCAGGTCCCACCACTCAAGTATAAAACTTTAAGGCACACAACATGAGTGGTGTGAGAAGCTAGGCCGTAATCCCGGCTGAAGGATTGTAATGGCCAATTATGTATGTATGTATCCTGTGCGCGTTGCTGTGCTTGCAACTAAAATAAATTTGAAGGAAAACATTACACAAATATCCAATACATTTTGAATCATTTTATTGATTTTGTTTCCCGCTGTCCAGATGATTCAGACGAACGGTCCTGAGTAGTACGCATTCGATCAGTTTCTAATCTCATTTCTCGTTGTTCAAGTGATTCATGCGAACGGGTCTCAACGGCATGTACTCGAAGATTTTCCAGTCTCAATGCTCGTCTGATTCTGAGGCTCGTAATGCTCTTTTCTTCCAATTGCTTGTCGCTTTGGAGGCATGATTGCACGGTAACGACGTGAAAAATACGTTTAAATTTATTCGAATCTCACAATGTCCCCAATCCAATTAAACCGGATGTTCAGACATGGATAGAAATGTTAATATTGACGGTGATCATCAATTCGTTGAGCGAAATAAAAAGTGACAAAAAGTAGCATTCCAGAATTGTTAAAAGCGATGTTAAAAATTATGTATGTAGATGACATTTAAGTATATATTTCTGTGGTACCTATTTACCTTATCCCAGCCAGCATTTTTGGAAATTTTTAATCAAATTCGAGTCTTTTTTGATTCTTCTGCGCGATTGAAAAGCTAGAATATGCGCTCATTTTCGAATCATAAAAGACTCTTTTGTCGGGAGAAAAATGTGACTACGGGCGACTCTTCTAAAAAAGTCATTTACGAGTCATTTTCTATATTAGTGTAGAGTAATTTTCGACTCTTTTTCTAGTAGTCTTATAATCATTTTCGAATCGCTTTCTGATCATTTATTAGTCTTATTTATCGTCATTTGTGATTCTTTTTCGAGTCGTCTTTCAGTCATCGTTTAATCGCATACGAGTCTTTTATGAGTAATTTATCAGTATGTTTAGGAGTCCTTTTATTGTCATTTATCAGTCATTTCTGTATTAATTTGGATTCTTTTTTGGGTCATTTATGATTATAATTTGAGTCATTTATTAGTCGTATTTCAAAATCTGCTTTTAGTCGCTTTTCTAAGACCTACGTTTACTCTGCCGCGATTTCAAACATCACGTTCGTATGAACATTGAGTAACAAAGGAAGCATACATGCATACATACATAATTGGCCATTACAACCTTTCAGTCAGGTTACGGCCTAGCTTCACACACCACTCATATTGTGTACATTAATTTTAAACTTGAGTGGCGGGACCGAGAGTTTAAACTCGAGTTCGAACGACAGATTTTTAAGATACTTGCAGTTCTTGCCAGAAATCTGCTGAAAGGAAGTCGGCGTTTACCCAAGAAAGAATATATTTATATTTAAAAACAAATTGTACTTTATTTCATAGCCATCTTTTACATAAACGACAATTTATAGAGAGAGGGTGTAAAAAAAGCAGTTGTTAATCATCTATCTGCTTAAAATATGATCATAAAATACGTAATTACAATCACTTTTTAAACACCTGCCTGATCTGTTTTTGATTAAGCGTTTTTCAATCTTCAGTATAAGTAGAATATAATAATAGATAACGGAAATAATAGTCACATTTTAAACGTCTGAATGATTAATTTCCGATTGCTATACAATTTTTTATTGTATTTTAAATCGAACTCATTTTACTCATTGGCGCGAATCATTTTTGAGTCTTTTTTTAATCGCGTAACTGACTAATAAGTTTTTGATCACCAAAAGTAGTCTTAAAAGACTCAGCAAGGTGATTTTTTTAAAAACAGTCTTCCAAATGCTAGCTGGGATATCTCTTACACACAACGCAAACTTATATCTACATATGTATGTATATTAAATGTTATTAAAATCATAAATCATAAATGATGAATCCTAAAATGTCTGGCATTTGTCCGATCAACACATTATCAAGTGCATAATAGTTTACGATTCAATTCATTTTGAATAATTCTCAGTGGCGCCATCTATCCGAAAATAATCGCACCAACTTAGAAACCTCTGTCGACTCATGCGCAACAACTTTGCTAAAGATCAATACATAGTTTGCGATTCTATAAATTACATACAAACAAACATTCATTTTTATATATGTATATAGATTTAAAGGTGAGAAGCGATTAATGATTAACCCTATGTATGTATATATAGAGTCGATGAATGCCTCAACGTTGCTCCCCGGCTACTCTGTATTTGATCCATTTGTAATCTCTAACTTTGGCGTTGTTTTTTCCAGCATTTCCGTTTTACCACAAAGGATACGTCACGTATCTTTACATAAAATAGTCTTGCGGGATAAAATCATACAATCTTGGCCCATAACATGGACAAATTTGCTTCTTTGTAAGGTCATGATATTGTGTCTCAAGTGGTGTGCTGTACTGTCTTGTTGGAACCACATGTAAATTAAGTCCTATTCTACTATTTTAGACAAAAAAATTTCAGTAAACCTTGCTCCAAATACCTTAACGTTGCGATTTTCATTGTTCTTGAAGAAGTACAAACCCGTACCAACCGGGCATCATTTAGAGTGCATTTGTAGCTCTTGAACTGCATTTGTCTGGTCTTCATACTAAATTCAATTTGATCACGTGCCCATAAGTTAAATATAGGAATACATTTCGATACTCGGGGAAACTATGTGGACTTACGTAAGAAATAAGTGAAAAGGAAAGGAAAAGGCATATAAGGCACTAAAACCCTTAGTTATCCTTTTTATATTTGCCATCACTGTAAAAATGTTTTTTGTTTGTTTGTTTGTTTTCATACTGTTGTTGTTGTTGTTGCCTTGTGACGACGACTGTTTACCCCAAAGGCAACATGTAACAATAAGTCAATATGCACAGTTAAAAGAAAACATAACAAGAACGAGTAGGCAATAAAACTTTACTTGACTTGCAATATAATTGTCAAACAAATGTCAATGCTAAGAGTGACAGAGAGCCAGAGTGACAGAGAGAGAGATAGATAAAAATGATAAAAGGGAAAACGAAAAAGAAAATAGAAAAAAAAAATGTAAATACAACTCTTACAGGCTTTCAAAATAAAACAAAGCCACATTCATATACACACAAACACACACAAAAACTCCCACAAAGATTCGGAAAAATAAATAAAAAAAAGAGAAAAAAACGTAAAGAAGAGGCGTTATTGATACTTTGAGTACATAATAAATTAGCTTCTCTCTTGCTTTACAATTAAGGAATACACCTTTATTTGTCAAAAGAACAGAATACACGCACACGCACACACACACACACACACACTAAAAAAAAAAAAAAAAGAAAACAAAGCTAAACACAACAAATCAAAGTCATTTTCTCTTTACATTCTGATTTATGATTACATATTGTAAATGTTTGCTTGTGTGCGTGCCCATGTGTGTGTGCTAAGTAAGAGCATAAGTGAGTTATTCCCTTATATCCTATCATATCATAACATTGCTGTTTGATTTGATTTTTCACATGATTTCATGCTGTTTTATTTTTATTTCCTGTTATTTTTTTTCCTTTCTCGTTTGTTTGTATTTCTTCTGCTCTCTCATTCATGCTCACCCACAATTTGACACCTTTTTTTTTGAAATCGTATTAGATGCGCTTGATTAAGTTCATTATTATTGCATAGTTTATTCTCTTTTATTTATTATTGTTCGTTGGCATCGTTAGCGTTTGTCTTGCCGTGTACTTTTGAACTTTGTTGCCGACGATATTTCTCTTTGTAGTTGTTGTTGTTGTTGCCGTTACAATAAAGAAATGAACTCTTTTCTACTCTACCCACTCGTGTTTTAAATTTGGTTGTAAGTATACGTATACTACATTTGCCTTGTTTACTTCTTTCACACACACACACACTCCCTCTCTCTCTCTCTCTCTCGCTGTATTCCCCATAACAAATGTAACATTATTAGCAGGCAGGCAGTGGTAGTAAATATAAGCGAGTAGTATGGATGGTGTTAATGGTATTAAGTATTATCTTTGTTGTTGTTTTTATAACATAAGGTTTTTGTTTGTTACTGGTATTCCTGTTGTGGGTGTTGGGTGTGTGTGTGTTTGTGTGTTTTGTTGTTTTTTCGCTATGGTGTGGAAATGATTAAGTGTTTGTGAGTGAAAAGTGTCGTTTGAATTTCATAAATTTAACCGGATATCAAAAGAAAAGTTATAATAGTGTCGTCTTCTTATGTTTTATGGATCAAAAAGAAAACAACAACAGAAAAAAATGGGGAAAAGTAAAACAAAGAAGGGAATTCTTATACTATCTACATCCATACTTACTACATGTATGTGGATGTACATATGTTTATTAAAAGAGCATAAGATAATCAAAAAGTACTAGTATTTGTTTGTAACTTAACAGAGACGTCTTCTTAAATAACTTTCTTAATGTATGTACATGCACACATATGCAAATCCATGTGTATAACGGTAATTTCATTGAAATAAAATAATTTCCAATATGTTGTATTAATAATAAACGATCAAATGTCATGGCATTTGCCTTAATGTTTATAGGTTTTAAATTCTATTTGAGATCCTCTCTCTCTCTTATATTTTTTCTCAATTAAATTCGTCGGTGTTGGTAAACGTTTAAGTGGAATTATGTATTCTATTTCAAATGGGTGATTATTTTGCTAAGGTTTGTTGTTTTACAGTGTAAATATTTTAATAAAGGGTGTTTTTTATAGAGGTATAGAACTTTAAGTTGCCATTACTTTTCAAGATGGCGACCGATTTAACAGCTGTCAAGTGATTTATTCTCAGTTTGGTTTGGCAATTCATCATGAATAGGCTCACGCCTGAACAACGCTTGCAAATAGTGCAATTTTATTTCGAAAATAATGGTTCTTTTCATAAGCGAATTTTGTTTAGCAATGAAGCGCACTTCTGGTTGAATGGCTACGTCAACAAACAAAACTGCCGCATTTGGAGTGAAGGTAATCCTCAAGTGTATGTGGAAACACCGTTACATCCAGAAAAACTGACTGTTTGGTGCGCTTTATGGGCTGGTGGAATCATTGGTCCGTACTTTTTCAAAAACGATGGTGGCCAGAATGTTACAGTCAATGGTGATCGGTATAGAGCCATGATTACTAACTTTTTCATTCCTGAATTGAATAATCATGATGTTCAGGAGATGTGGTTTCAACAAGACGGCGCAACATGTCACACAGCTCGTGCCACAATAGATTTATTGAAAGACACGTTTGGTGACCGCCTAATTTCACGTTTTGGACCTGTGAATTGGCCTCCAAGATCTTGTGATTTAACACCGCTAGACTACTTTCTGTGGGGCTATGTAAAGTCATTGGTCTATGCGGTAAAGCCACAAACGCTTGACCATTTGGAAGACAACATTCGCCGTGTTATTGCCGATATACGGCCACAAATGTTGGAAAAAGTCATCGAAAATTGGACGTCCAGATTGGACTACATCCGCGCCAGCCGTGGCGGTCATATGCCAGAAATCATATTTAAAATGTAATGCCACAAGATTATCTTTCGGATAAATAAAATTCATGTCAATCGAATAATCCATCGTTGTTTTATTGCAACTTAAAGTTCTATACCTCTATAAAAAACACCCTTTACAAAAAAAAAAAAAAATGCTTGCCAGGGTTTGCCACTCTCATCTTGAAATGACTAACAAACGAACAATGCTTGCAAAATCATAGAATTTTATTCATGTTGTGTGAGAAATATGTTTCCTTTGGAAAGCAATTTTCAGGCGCGAAACTAATTTTTGCATTATTGGGTACATATGTCAACAAGCAATATCACTGTTTTTGGGCCAGAGGCATTTCAAAAGCTGACGATCTACAAGAACGATGAACATCACAACGTGTGATGGTTACTCTTACTTATAAGTGACCTATTAAGTGAGCCTTTAGTCAGGGTCACAACTAGGTTTTCACAATACTCATGCTGTGTGTGTGTGTTAATTTTATCCACGAGTGGCGGACCTACAGTTTAAAACCGACTCCGAGCAATAGATTTGAGAAACTTTTCATGGCGATTTTATTTACTTTCAGAAGTTTTGCCAGAAGAGAGAATGAGAAATTCGCAGAAAAAATTAATTTCTTATTTCGTTTTTGTTCCAGATGTCTGAGCTGTGTTTTCAACCACTGGCTCACATTATGTCAATAGTACAACACTTTATATAAAGGGTCCGCCAAATAACTTTTTTTTTTTGAAAATGCTTTAATAAAAAACTACTGAATATTTTCTCAAATTCCTTTTTTTATTTGAAAATACAATCCTTCCGGTTAATAATGGAAAATAATTTCATTCAAATGGCTGCCTCGGATGGCCATGCAGTAGCCTACACGATCGGTCCAATTTTTAAGCATATTATCGATTGTGTGCAGCTGTATTTCACCAATGGCTTCACGAATATTATCCTTTAAAGCGTCAATTGTCTCTGGCTTGTCGGCGTAACACTTATCTTTGACGGCACCCCACAAATAATAGTCCAACGGCGTCAAATCGCAGCGCCGAGGTGGCCAGACGACATCAGCTCTGCGGCTGATAATGCGATCTTCAAAAACAGGGCGCAAAACATCGAGTGTAGCTTCGGCTGTGTGGCACGTAGCGCCGTCCTGTTGAAACCAAATCTTGCCAATATTCTCCTCTTCAATTTTTGTGAACAAAAATTCGTTCAACATGGCCCGATAACGATCGCCATTGACTGTAACGGCCACTTCTTGCTCATTTTCAAAGAAAAATGACCCAATTATGCCTCTGGACCAAAATCCGCACCAAACAGTGACTCGTTTTGGATGCGTCGGCTTTTCAATGTATGCGTGCGGGTTTTCTGTGTCCCAAATGCGACAATTTTGCTTGTTTACATACCCGCCAAGATCAAAATGAGCTTCATCTGAAAAGATGATTTTTTTTTTTTGCCAAAATCGGCGTCTTCTGTAAGTCGATCGCAGGCCCACTTAGCGAAGCGAAAACGCATTCGATGGTCAACATTCGTTCATAAATATTCGTTCATAAGATAAAACTATTTATCTGTCAAATCAGACATGAGCTAAGTGTCACCATTCACGAAATAAGCACTAGTTGAAAAACCGTGGTACATACCACGCGGCATTCACTGCCATTAGTCTGATCGGAAATGTTCATAGGGTGCTAATGTCATGCCATTTGGCCTTACTAGATTTATTTTAATAATAATGACACGTTAAATTTCCCTTCCGCTGTGTGATCGTCTTAAGGGTTCGCTGTAACGTTAAAGTCTCTGCAAAATTGCAGGAGTCAGGTCCTGAAGAGAAAACCATGCATTTTCTTCTCCCGTATTTCAGTTTTGATTGTTTATGTTTGCAGTCAATTACTTTAATCAACTCCTAAGTAAAATTGGTCTAGCTGGGAAGAAAAAAAGGTCTTAAACAAATGTTTATGTACATCTGATTTTTATTTCCGTTTAATTTTTCTTTAACGAATTTGGTTTTGGAATTGTTACAAATTTTATCGTAAACGTTTTCGTTCAATGGCATTTTGATAATACTGGCGATGATGATTTATTCTTGTTTTTTTTGGTATTTTAAAAATTGGCAATAGAAAAACGTAAACACCTTAATAAATATTAAAAGCAAATAAGCCAATAACCTTAACCAATTGCCAAGAAAAAAACCAACTAAACGGTAACACCATACACTACGTACGCCACTGTTACTAAAGCATACATACATACGTACATATTTCATAGTAACGTAAAGGGACAAACGAAGACAAAAAAGGGAAAAAGGGAAAAGAATCATAAAATTATGAACAGAAAAATAAAAATAATAAAACATTGTTTTTTCCTGTAACAACAATATGAAATGCTCAATTTTTTCCCCCTTTTTTTTTTCTTGGCAACATATGGCCATCAATGTTTGGTTTAAAAGACCAACAGACAGAGCGCAAGAATGAAATCAATGACTTATAAAAACACACAGTTTACACTGTACACAATCAAATGAAATTTTCAATTGCATTACGTTTGGTAAACAGAAGAAAAAAAATCTGTTTTCACTACAGATTTTCCGTCAAACCTTTTTCATTTATTTGCTTTATTTTTATTTGTTTTATTTGTTGTACGTTTTTGACCATGTTAACAAGCGTTTGATTAGAAAACACACAATTTTTTAATAAAATTTAATGTTTTTTGAAAGAATTTTCCGTGAAATCTTTAAAGATTTAAAAAGAAAACGTACATTCCCCAACATTTTTTCCAATACACATTTAAAAATTTAACAGGATACAGAGTGACAGAGACAGAGAGATCCACCATCATTATTATTTACTCTTTTAATTACTCTACTAATGCAGGCATACCTACTATATCACGGCAACCAACAGCACATGCACATGAAAAACACTTACCAACACTATCCAATCCAATGACACATTCCTGCACACAAACCACAAAAGCACCGTTTAAATTGTTGCCGATTTCAGTCACACATTTAAACAAAACAATACAAAACAACAATAACAACAATCAATGAATGAGTGAATGGGTGAATATTTTTTTATTGTTTTCACACAAAGCGTATAAGAGTAGTGGTGTTTAACATTGAGGTGAAAAGAATTGTTAGGCAAATGTCGCTTTAATTTTATGCTGGCATTTCAGAAACCCTTCAAACCACAACAAAAAAAAAATTCTCCATAAACAATAGAAAATCCTCTCTGCAACAGAAAAAGTTAAAAATTTAGAAAAAAACGAGAAAAAAAATCAAAAGTTCTTGAAACCGTATGAATGAACATTGAAAGCCGTTATCCGTTTCCTGTAAAATCCAACCCATATGTACACATACATACACACACACACATACCCACACAACCGTTTAATTCGTTAATGTTTTCATATTGTAATCCTTGAAACAAAAACAATAAAAAACAAACAATTCTAAACCAAAATAAAACGAGGAAAACAGCTCACATGATATCATGAGGGTCTTACTGACACTGTGTGTCCTTTAAAATGGAATGTTCTACATACGTCTCAAAACCCTTTACCCATAGAGATAAAAAGTTAGACGTTGTTTTACTTTTTTGGGGGGGCTTTTTTCTGCAAGGATTTGTTTTTGTTTTTTCTCGTTCAGGTTTGAGGGTGACTACTGGCAACTGGCAACGGGTGTATAACAATTAGTTCTGCACGAATTATTCAAAAATTTAATCAACTTTCAATTGTTAAACATCCGCTAAAAGACAAATTCTTCTGCTGTCTCCTCCCACCTCATAATAATAGTAACAACAACAACAACAACCATAAAATAAAAAGCTGGTGGAAATACATATTCGCAAAATGGTACTTAAATTGCATCAAATAAAGTACCCTTCAGGAGAAATTAACAAAAGGTTGCAGAAAAAATGCAGGAGAGGATAAAACAAATTAAATCAAGTCGCTTTAAACACTGTTTGCATGGATGTCAGAGTTTAAAAAATCCTCTAGTCAAGTTCTAGAAGTCGGTGTAGTCTAGTAGGTAGTGCTAGCTTCTTAGACGAGAGAAACTAGCTTGTAATCTCGACTAAACGGTTGTAATGACCTTTAACGGCTTCACGTACATCAATGTCAATGATCTTCTAAGGGTTCAAACAATAGGATTCATTCGAAAGCAAAGAAAATGTCTCTACCACATCAGTTAAAGTCACGAGAAATGTTGCTTGAAGGCCATAAATACGCTACTTTTGAGTTGCCAATAAAAAATGGATCCATTATGGCAACCGAAATCAAAAGGATGCTAATAAATGTCAGATCATGTGATTCTTTATATCTTCAAAGCAACACGCAGTAGAATTTCAAAATTTTGAGTTGCAAGATAACATACAGAGGTGGCTTGGTGTAGGGATTAAAGGTCGTAACTAAGAAACCTGAAGTCGCCGTGGTCTAGTAGGTAGTGTGTTGGCTTATTAGACGAAAGGCACGAGTTCAAATCCCAGGTCAGATATCAAAATGAAAATATGAAAATATTTCATCCGCGACTTCCTCTCAGCAGATTTCTGGCAAAAACTCTGAGAGTAAAAATTGCCATGAAAAAGCTTCTCAAAAAATCTGTCGTTCGGAGTCGACTTTAAACTGTAGGTCCCGACACTCATGTATAAAATTAACGCACACAACACGAGTGGTGTGAGAGGCTAGGCCGTAATCCTGACTGAAGGGTTGTAATGGCCAATTATGTACATATGTATGTATGTAACTAAGAAACCTAGCAATTCAGATGTGCATCCAGAATTTTTTAATATGATTTTTAAATTGGGAAGCTCGCTGCACTGCTGCAAGCACCATAGGAAGTTCAGGCAGTGCCGTTTTGGGAGATAAAGTAGAATTAAATGACTAAAATTAACCGCAACTACATTTACTACTCCAACCTCATGCATTTTAATAGATATCGATGTTTCTAAGCTATAAGAGATGGCAACCCTATCATTCTAGAATTAACTGCAGTACAGTTATCACCTGCTTAACTAGGAAAACTTAATCAATTAAGAAAGAAATTGCATAGAAGAGGAGGAAGATGTTTTGTGACCGTCTTATGCTCCTTAAAGGACAATGAAATAATAGAAAAAGGCATATATTGTAGTATCCTCCAGATACATACTTTGTTATTGGAACCATAAAATGTATTCTCTTTCACAAATTGCAGTTTCTTTTACGATTTTTATGCACATTAAAAATTATTTGTCTTTACTGGAGCTCATCATACATTTATTCATCACATCCTTCTGACAAAGGCTTGACACATAAAAAAATTTGTTTGTTTTTTTCTTAATTTACTTGTGTATTGTTTATTAAAAAATGCCAGGAGTCTTTATAGGATGCCATTCATCTAACATACTGGTACTGCATCATGGTCCACATACATGATTAACAAAAGCAGCAGCATGCTTTAAGGTGTTCATGTTGACAGCCATATGTCCAAGAGAACACCAAAGCCTTTTGTAGAATATTTAACAATTCCTTTCGTTTTTCCTTTAACTAAGATTTAAAAATACGCACGCACACATCCTTTAGAACAAGATTTAGGCCTAGTATTGCAAAAAGCACAGGCAACAGTTCATTCAAAAGAAAACTCTTAGCAGTAGACGCAGAAAGGTGTCACACATGATGTGCGCACAAGACTTTGATGAGACTGTTGTTGCAATGCCTTCCTTCTTGTTGTTGTTATTGCTGTTGACAGTTTAGCTGCTGGTATTCTTGGCAAATGATGAGAACGATTTGCCAAATACAGCCAATTGAAGTTGAAATACTAAAAGAAAAATAAAAGAAAAATGGAAATGAAAGAGAAGTAAAGGAAAGGCAGAGTGGTAAATCTAATGTGACCAACGTTATTTAGGAGAAAATTCACTATACAACCAAATACAGAGGAAGAAAGATTACAACCACTCTGAATTGTTAATAAGGCGCAAAAGATTGAGCGGATCTGGCCGTAAGCACTATGATAAGCCATTGAAAAAAGGTTCCCCAAGATGCCCTGGACTTTCACAGAGAACATTAATCTTTATCTCCATCTCAATACTGCTCTTGCAACATCTGTAGTGATAATCTCTCATTGTGCAACAAAAATCTCTATATCCTCTCTTTCTCTCTCTCTCTCTCTCTCTCTCTCTCTGATTGAGTATTCAAATGTACATATTAATTTTAAATGATCTGTTCTTTTATCACAATTTTATTGTATTGCTTCATTTTGTCTTTAGTTGGTCATCTTAATTTCAAATGATATATGTGTGTGTAAGCCTTCTTATTCTTCTCTTTTAGTTCCGGTTCGTCTTTCCTTTTCTAAGCAACTTGTCATAATATTTTGACAAAATAATATAAAAACTGTGACATGTTTGTTTTGCTTTCTTTTTACTTCTTTTGTAAACCGTTATAACATAATCAGTTCTACAGCAACAACAACAACAACAACATATTAAAAGATAAACAACAGTAGTATGAGCAACACATAACAAAGGATTGCAAATACATACACTCTTATTGCACTCTCTCACACACACACACATTCATATATCCATCAGCCCTGATATAATTTTTTTCGTTGTTTTTGGGTGAGTGGTGTTTGTGTGTGTGTGTCTAAGAGAATATGTGAATGAGTGAGTACTTGCTGTTGATGTAGTATGTATTTTAATAATGATGGTCTTTCTTTGGTTGTAGATTTTGTTTTTGTTTTTGTTCTGTTCTGTTCAGTTCGTTTAATATGCTTGCTCTCGTAGTTTTATTTTGCAACATGGTACAAAATACCGTATGTTTTAACGCTTCAATGATTACAAATCGCAAATGATTTTGACGCATCCCAATGGTGAAAAATAAAAAGAAAACACACACACACACACACGCATACACTAACACATTCTTATGCTTTGGCTTGCTTATAAAAACACAAACAGCGCTTTTAGCGTCATCGGTGCTGGCATTATTAACAGCAACAAAAGCAGAGCCGTTAGCAGCATTGAGAGCGTGTGTGTGTTTTATATTCGTATAACACCATAGCATTAAGCAATGTTTGTTTATGTTATTCTAACATTACAGAGAGATCCATTGCAGAGTTAATAATGATGTTAATGATGATGTGAATGATGATGTGAATGATGATAACTGTATTATGAATAATGTTTGTGTTTGTGACATTGAGAGACGATTTTAATATCATTGCGAGTAGAAACAGTAGCTTGTTTGTTCTGATAATGTATTCACCTTACTGTTAAAGATTTTTTTTTAGAAGTTATTTAAGCTGTGTTAGTGTACATATGTTATTGTTTGTTTATTGATTGAATCAATTATTGCACAGTGATTAAAAATTGATAAAAGTTTCGATAAATTTATATAAATAATTTGTTTTCAGGAAATAATGAAATAAATTAATGAATAAATAAATTAAAACATAGATAGGCGAAAAAAGAAAATAATTAAAAAATAAAATAAAATTAAAACTGATAATAATAAAATAAAATATAATATAGTCAAGGTTACCTAGCTTCTTTCAGAGTTTTTACCAGAAGACTTCTGAGAGGAAAAAATATTTTGTAATTTTTCGTTATTTTCGAAATGTCTAGCCCTAGGGTTAGAACCATTGGCTCTCATCCACTTCCTACTATACTATGGCTACAAATTTTTGAGTAACTTTTCATTTTATTTAGTCTCATAGTTTTTACCAGAAGACTACATAACATAATTGGCCATTACAATCCTTCAGTCAGGATTACGGCCTAGCTTCTCACACCACTCATGTTGTGTGCCTTAATTTTATACTTGAGGGGCGGGACCTACAGTTTAACTTGGACTTGGAACGACAGATTTTTGAGAAACTTTTTCCATGGCAGGTTTATTTACTCTCTGAGTTTTTGCCAGAAATCTGCTGAGAGGAAGTCGTCGAAGAAATATTTTTTTGTTGTTCATATTTCGTTTTAATGTCTGGCCTGGGGCTCGAACCCGCGCTTTTACGTCTAATAAGAGAACACACTACCTACTAGACTACAGCGACTCTCTTACCAGAAGACTGTTGAGTGGAAGTCTCCGAAAGAAATATCTTTTAATTTTTCGTTTTGTTCGAGATGTCTGAGATAGGTTCTGAACCACTTAGAACTTTACAAGTTTAGCCACTCTTCACTTCCAAGATGCAACTACACCGCACTACAACTGGAGAAATTGTTAATCACTTCTTTATAGTTTTAAACACTTGTAGACTTTCACACACTTACTGATTGCATGTACCTCCGTCTGGAGGCAGATATGATAGTATATAATATGTGCGATATACGTAACATACCATAAATGCATGTGCGTTTTTTAAATGGATCACTCTATTATTATTTTTTTCTTAATTATTTATCATTTTTATTTAAATCTTTTTTCCTTTTTTTTCGAATTTTCCTAATAAAATTTGTTTTCTATTTCACATCACTGTATTGATGTTTTCAGTAATAATTTCTCTCTCTTTCATCAGGCACACACACACACACACACAAAATCTGTCACTTGCTTTGCATAATTGCATGGCATTTAATAGTATTTGTGTGTAACCGTTAACAAAGTACTATATTATGTTCACTTACTAATTCATTTACTATTACTGTTATTCAACTCTTGCATTCTCTCTCCCGCTCCTGCTCTCTCTCTCTCTATAACAAATATAATGTCTTATTAGTTCTTTCGTTTGCTACAAAAGCACGGTACATATTTGTTTTATTTGTAGTAGTTCTTCAATACTTATTAACCTAACATTACTCAACATTCGCTCTCTCTCTCTCTCTGTCTGTTATATAGACACCGTTTTATTGTTTTTATATTTATTTTTTTTTGCAAACGCCATATTGACAATGCATTAAAACTGGCTCTCCAATATTGGTTTGTTTTGATTGAGTTTTTTTTATTTTCCTTCCTTTCTGTCTGCTAACTACTGCTACTGCTACTGTTTTTAACAACAATAACAAATTATTATTGTTTTGCTCTCACTATTGCAGTGGTTTAGCATTTGTTTGTTGGTAGAAATATAAGAATAACGAACAATAACAATGGAGCCCCATGGCATAGCCATAACAGTTGCGGCATTTAAGAGAACATTGAATAAGCGTCACATGCCTTGAGCCACATTTAAGTGTGTGTGTATGCGTTCGTTTGCTGGGGTATCTCGTGTATGGTTATGTTTGCTTTTGTATTTGTTTTGTTTATAATGTTTTACTGTTTCTTCATTTCCTACTTGTCTTGTGTTGTCTTGTTGTGTTTTTTTTATTGTCTTTTTGTTTCTGTTCGGCTCACATGTTTAGTTTGCCGGTGATGCCAACGCTGCTGCGCTACAGCTGCTAACGCTTTATGACGCAGCGCAAATTTTTTTTTGTTTTTTTTTTTTTTTTGATTTTGTGTGCATTAGACAGACCATTATTATTAGTCCGTTAAGATTTTTATTTACCAAATTCTTGGTACTATTGGTGTTGTTGTTGTTGTTGTTGTGATTATTATAGCCTCCCTTTATTATTGTTGCTGGTTTCATTGCCTGACATTTTCACATGGACAATGACGACAACGACGGCGTTTCATTCTGTTTAGAATTGTGAAGCAATTCAGTCGGTTGTATTGCGTTTCATGTTGTCGTCTTCTATACTTTTATACGTTCATTGAGGCAATTCAAGCAATTTCATCTCTTCACACACAACAAAACACATCACACAACGGCGATAACTACTTCACGATTATCAAACGCGGTTTCGTTTCATTGTTCGCTATGCTTACGTTACGTCACGTCATGTCTAATCATTACAGCGGTTCCAAACAGAAAATGTCCGTGTTTTGAAAACATTTCTTTTTGAAACGTTTAAACGTGCGCGCCAAAATTTTATTTCCAGCGAAAAAAAAAAAATCGAAAAAATTTAATTAATTTTGGATTTATTTTGTCAAACAGAACAAGTGAATTAAACCAATAAAAATACAATTTAACGGTGGTTTTCAAATGGAAAATTTGTATTAAAAGTGAGTGTTTAATTAAAATACAACAGTGTTGTAAAGCGGGTTTTTAATGCTTCAAATTTTTATTCAATAATTTTTAATGAAAAAAACGCGTGGACGTATGTATGTATGTATTAAAATAAAAACATAATTGAAAAAAGTAACTCAAAATACTCTTAAGATTTTTAGAGCAGGATTTGTGGAGAACGTAAGAAAAGAGCTAAAAGTTTACAAAAGGTTTTCTTAAGAAAATATAACTGTTCTTGTGACAAATGATATTCACTGATTTTTGGTTTCCTCTCTTTTCGTCATTAAAACTTCTACAGAATTCATTGGGAGATGTTCCCAGCTTTTGAGCATGTGCAGCCAGTGGTGACCAGTGTGCCGATATAATTGCTGTAAGATTCCTAAGTTGAACTCTAGTTAGGTTTGACACAAATTTTATTCTGCTTATATCCAGCCAGATTTGTCAGGCGCTCATTTTTCCTTTGCAAATCTGTAAAGTTTGTGTTAGACCATCTGCTTGGCTCTCTGCAGAGGAATGCCACTCTCACGTATAAATTCATTTAAATTTTCTGATACAAGTGCGTTAGCTTTGTTCACTATCTCCTTCAAAGACACCCAGGTTAGGTTATGTTAGGTCGGAGTGGTAGCTCTGATATCACAAAGCTCACTTGAGCACTCATAGCGGCCCGGGTGAACGCAGTTCCTGTACTGACCAAGTTCCACGAAAATCAGGGCAGAGGAAGAAGTTGGTCAGCGCAAGGGCTGCACATTAAAAGCACAACTACTCTACACTGGAAAACCAGCCAGAAAGTTTGATGAACGAAGCTAAATCCTTGATATAGCTGATAGCTCCATCAAGCTGACAAGAAGTGGGGAGCCAAATAACCTATAGCTACACCTAGCAAGAGACGGGCACTGACAGAGAAAGTGGATAACAGTCTCCTCTTCCTCAGCGGATCTGCATCCACGGCAGAAGTCGTTAAATGGGAGCCGCATTCTTTCCGCGTGTCTACCCAACGCAATGATCTGCAAGCACGGCCACTGTGGTTGAGATGACGTCACGACCAAGACCAAGTAATTGGTTAGTACGCCTTCTATCCATCAAGGGCCAGGTGAGTCTAGCGGTGGAGCAGGACTACTCATTGCTCCAGGATAGGTTGGCGTCGAATGAATTCCCTCGAAAGAATTCCCGCGCAATGTCCAACTTAACCGAGGCAAGTGGCATACCCAATTCAATTGAAGAGGATTCCGGAAGGAGCGCACCAGCTCTGGCGAGCTCGTCGACCCTACAGTTTCCCGGAATGTTACTGTGCCCGGGGACTCACACCAGTGAGACACCCAGTATTCTTGGATAATCTTCGATGTTGTATACACACTCTCAATGCCGTTTTACTATCAGTAAACATACGTGTATCTCTATTGGATTTCGTACTTGTTACTAGATTCGCTCGGTGATACACTAAGCGGATAATGCAAATGGCAAACATTCATTTCAAACAATCCAAAAACATTCTACATCCGGTTACATCTGAATCGAGGAGAGGTGTAAACCATTATCGCAAGAGTATCTATCCGGTTTTTCGCTTTAAACCCCGGATCGAAAGCAGGTTTAAAGTACCCCTTAGTCAATAGATAGATACAGTTAAACTATAACCACGATTTTAGATTTTGTGCTCTTGTGGCGTTCAATCTCAATGACCTGTTTAGCCAACATGTCTGGTAGCGGCCAAATAACGATAGTAAGCAAAGCTTTTGACAATTCAGTTCCAGGAGAATACAAACCGGGTTTGATGATTCCTTTTCATTAAAGATAGCTACCATATCGAATTGATTTAATTACAAAATCGTACAACCGTGTCTAGCAGAGATTACTGCCTCCATACTTTCTCTATTAGTAGCGATAATTTTGCCAATATGTGTAGTGTGATGATGCACAGGCCTGACCACAACTGTAACGTTTCTAGTTTCTTTATAATCTTGGCAATTTCTTGCCCAGTAAGTCGATTGTATTCGATGTGAGTCATTTAAAATTATTTTTACGCATTCTGCGGTTTCTAAACGTTTCGCATGGTAATGACTAAATTTTCTTTAAATAAGTGATACTTCAGATGAAAGATTTTTAATAGGCGACGGCAGTCTTGCTGCCCAATATGAGACCACAAAAAATCTTGGTTCCTTATTTTCGATTAAATTTGTAATCACATCTACGTTTAACTGGAAAATTTATCATTATAGTTCTTTATTCAGGTTTCAAAGTTAGGTTCTCATACCACCCATGTTGTGTATGTTAATGTCATCCCTGATTGGCAAGATCTACAGATTAATGCCGATGCTGAACTACCGATTTGAGAAACATTTCATGGTAATTTGCTTAGTTCTATTCAATTGAAACATTTTTCAGCCTTCACTAGCGTTTCTGATTTCAATTTTGTTTTCAATTGAAAGAGAAACGTAAAATAAAATTTGTTAGGTTATGTTGGAATGATACTTCACTTCACTTAAGCACGCATAGCGGCCCGTTGTGACAGCACGGATAAGCGCAGTCAACGTACTGACCGAATCTATTTTTTTAAAAAGATATAAAAAAACACTTGCTCTGGGCATGCTTTATTTTAATTTGTTTTACTCCGATTGTGTTTTAAAGCATTTAACTTCTCATTTTCATTCAAATCGCTCTTCTAAAACGCTCTAACATTAGTAATATCTGTGTTTAAACTACAAGACGCGTGTCGTTGTTATTGTGTTTGTTTTCAATGTTTTATAACGCAATGCATTTATCATACACTCTATTAAAAACAACAATACTCATCATAAAACTAAACACACTCTCTCCCACTCTTACTCCCACTCTCTCTCTCCTCTTTGTTGCTGTATATCTCTTAAGAACTAAGATTTATTACAGTTTCAAAACAAAACATAACAAATCAATTGGAATTGAAAACATGGTTGCTTGAAGTGGTAATATTTTTGAGAGTATTTTTTCTCATAAAAAAAACAACGACAATTAGTGGTGATTAATTTCTTTTAATTAAAAAACACTTGAAAAAACAAAAAACAAAACAACAACAAAATATAAAAAGGCGCCAAACATTCTCTCAAATACTCTTTAAACTGTATGGCGAATAAAAATGAGAGCATATGGTGGAAGAAAAAAAAGGAAAAAGAAAACACATTCAAAGTGGTTTCAAGTGTTTTTAATTATTGTTGCCGTTACTGTTGTTGTTATTATTATTACTGTTTTTTTTTTTAATTAAAAAGAGATGCCATGCACTCACTTACTTTTCGTATTTTAATGACAATTGCTTGAGTTTTGTTTTTGCTTTTTTTTTCTGATACAATTTGATTGCCTTTAAGAGACAAGAGAGTCAATTGAGAGATTTTATGAAACGATAAAAACAAAAACAAAAACATTCTCACACAACACAACACAACCAAACCAATCTGATATGCAAAAAGATATGCTGGCTGTCGGGCCATGCCAGGCCAGCAGACTAAACAAAACGTTTTTAAATAAACAACAAAAAAAAAAATAACCAAAGATCAGTTATAAATAAACTTTTGCAACGTCAACTACAAGTTTTTTGTAAAATTAATACAAAAAGTAGCGGAAGAGAAAAAATAATCTAAAAAAAGATTTCGAAGACAGAAATAAACATTGAAATTTAAATAAAAAAATTTATTTAAATATTTTTAAATAAAGGTGCGTGTGTGTGTGCAAATTTTATTAAAAGAAGAAAACAATTAAAAAAAAAATTGTCTAGTTTTTGCAAAAAGTTAAAAAAGAAAAAAATATTTCAATTCTTTTGCAAGAATACCGCTATTTTATGTCAATGTCAGTGATAGTCAAATGTAAACAAAACACGCAATATTCTCATGTACAGTGGGCTAGAAAGAAAAAATATTGGAAACAAAATTTTTTTGTTTTATTTTTATAAAAAAAATTAAATTGTTTATTAAAATTTGCAACAATTTACCAATTTTGATATTAAAAACCAGCGTGTGAAAATAGTTTAAGTGTCCAATTTGCCACTTTCAAACCTTCATAGATGTCTATCAGCCCCAGGCCGTACATCAAAACGAAATATGAACAAAAAATTATTTCTTTGGCGACTTCCTCTCAGCAGATTTCCGGCAAAACCCTGCCATGAAAAAGTTTCTCAAAAATCTGTCGTTCGGAGTCGACGTTAAACTGTAGGTCCCGCCACTCAAGTATAAAAATTAAGGCACACAACTTGAGTTGTGCGAGAAGCTAGCTAGACTAAAGGGTTGTAAAGGCCAATTATGTATGTATGTATGTAGCCAACTCTATTGCATCATTAGAGCAACGCCGATATGTGGCTTGCATTTCAATATTCTCCCGCTGCTACAACAGATTGTGCAGTCTAGTTGTAGCCGTAGTCTAGTAGGTAATATGTGGCGACGGTTCAAACCCCAGGTCAAAATATGAAACATATTTCTTTGGCAACTTCCTCTCAGCAGATTTCTGGCAAAAAGTCTGAGAGTAAATAAAATTGCTATGAAAAGTTTTTCAAAAATCTGTCGTTCGGAATAGACATTAAACTGTAAACAAGTTAGGTTGTAATCCTGACTAAAGCATTGTAATGATCAATTAAATAAGTACTTTAGTCACCTCCGTTCGTCCTTTATTCTCTCCCACAATATATTTTTCTATTTCCAACACAATGCATTGCATGAGTAGGGCCCATCCTCTGAGTGTCGTCTTTACAACTTTCCTGATGCACCCGCACTCTCTTCTTCCTATGCTCGAATTTAATGTAGAAGGTTCCAAATCCATACAACAGCTTCGCCTGAGCCTTTCAAAATAATGTCTGAGATACACTGTGCAGGATCACAATAGCAGCCCCTCTCTGATGTATCAGTAACCTTGACTGTAACTATACCTGTGTCATCTATCTGTCCTTAAGTAAAGAGTTTTGTGTAAGTTACCGTAGGTTAATAATCTGTTGAATCGACAAAGGCGGGAATTTTTGCATTGGCGGGAAACCTGGGAATTATTTTTGGTCAAAATTCTTCATGGTTTTCTATAACAGTCTTGTACAGCAGAGCTGAACGTTTATCTAAGTACATAATCTGTGAGTTCGATGTGGATTTCATTGCAGTCAAGAACGTTACAGGAGCTTAATTATTTCGAACAATTCTTTAGAAAACCTCGGTTAAGGCGGCGGAGATAACCAATCTCCAATGGTTTGAAGATTTGCAAACGTCTTACGTTTTATGTTTAATGATCGTCCAGATAAGATGGTCTTTTGCCGCTCTTGAACTTGGTAGAACTACTCACTTGGAACACATACATACCTTCGATGGTTTAGCATCAAGGTGATAAAGACATTCTTTGTAAAGATATTTGGTCGGAGTTGGGGCTTGAATCTTACAATAATTTACAGGATATTCGCATGGGTTTTAAAACTCTTGATAACCCATAAGTCACTAGCATGATGGCAGAAGATTTCGAAAAGATAGACTTGTGAAGAATGAAGTTCTTTCATGAAAATCTTGATATAAAACGGTATTCCTGGACTGCATTGTTTATCTTTTTGTTTTCCAGCCACCTGTCATCAGTTAATGCCTTCTCTCCCCCTCTCTTAGCTCACTCTCTCTCTCTCACTCAGCTACATTTCATTTTCTCTTAATAAATTCATGTGCTGTGGTAATAAAAATCAAAAATTTTTTTTAACTGTCAACTGCAGCGCATCGCTATTTAGAATAAATGCATCACAGTGAGAGAAGGAGAGCGATTCCATATTTTGTCCAGGCACTTGAGCACCTGTAAGCCTAATAAATTATGCCTAAAATATACACAATAAATGCCAAAAATAATCACACAATAATTCTCTTGTGTTTGTTTTGTATTTTTTGTTGTTTTTATCATTGGGCCCCCCACAATAAAAATAATAAAAATTCCCATGTGATTAGCTGTTGCTGGTGGGGCGGGGGTTGGCGCTGTGTTAGTGGTGGTGGTCGTTTCAAGTATTGCCACTTGAATTTGATTTTATGGACTTCCTAATCACCAGTCACCATCATCACCAACCATCATCATCATCATTTGCTGATAGCACTTGTTCAATTCCAAATTAAATTATTGACTCTCTATGTATATAAAAACTGGGGCTGGGCGACAGCAGCACTTCAACACCTAAAACGCTGGCAGGGCATTAAACTAAACAATATAGTTAGGGCACCCATGGTACGCTGCTTGCAATTTACAATTGCTCGGCAGACGTTTATTGCTCGCTGCTTTTTAGTTTTTGTTTCAGTTTTGATTGGCTTTTCCCTTCTGGAATTTTTTGATTGAAAAGCATTCTAATCTTTTAGCCATATTTTTCTAATTATATTGGCCGTAATTTCATTTTTTTTTTTATGACCATTATAATAACGGTTTTTTTTTTGATTGTTTGTTTTGCGTTCATTTGCAATTGATAATACGCTGCTGCTGCCTTTTGTAGTGATAACGACGAGGGGGGGGGGCTAAACCCGTTTTTATATTTTAATAGCAGTAGCAGCAGCGTTAGGTTACAATAACTTTTTTTTTTTTTTGAATTCTCTTTGATGTTGGATTAGTGGAGCGAATATCGTTTCTTTTGACTGTCAGCCCTAATCAGAGTCATACGATCCGCGCTACGCAGCTGTTGCCTTGATTTACGCTACGATTTTGCCTCGATTTTGCCTTTAAACGCTTCGAATTTATTTTCCGATAAATCGTTGACGGTTTTCTGTAACTTTTTAAAAAGATTTCACACGTTTTGTGCAGATTTTCGGGTTGGTGTTGCAAATTTTTTTTAACCAAAAAAATTAAAAAATAAAAAAAATTTAAAAAAGAAAAATTTAAAAAAGAAAAATTAAAAAAAAAATTTTATTCAAGAAATAATTTTTTTTTGCAAAGAATTATTTAAAAATTAAAAAAAAAAATATTAAGAAAATAAGTTATAAACATAATTGAAACTAAGATTTATAAAAAATTAAAAAAAAAAAATTTTTAAAAAATTTAAGAAAAAAATTAAAAAAAATTTTAAAAAATTTTATTTTGTTGCTTATAAAATCTTTTATAATTTTTTAGCTTAATTTTCTCCTTTATAAAAATTTCCCAAACTTAAAAAAGACAAAAAAAGTCTGTAAAAAAATTTCCATACAAAACAATAATAAAAACAAGTTGGTAACGCCTTCATTTTTCTTGACTTGCTGTTCAGCCTTCATGACAGCCAAACATGCAATAAATTCTGGAATATTCCATCAGAAAAGAAAAAAAAAATTAAATTTTATTAAAGTGGCGGTGTCGGTTGCATTTTTTTAATTGCTTGTCATACGAAGAAGTGTTGTATGCATCTCCTGCAAAATATTAAACCAAAGAGAGTAAAACAAAGTCATTTTTATAAAAGTTTTCGTACCAAGAATTGTGCTGAAGTGTCGACATTGGTGTTGGTTTCATTTGTTTTTTTTAATTTCTGGTCATTCACCAACAACGCTTGTAAAGTTTCTTTGCTTTTTTAACAGTGCCTGTAAAATTAAACAAATTATAAAAATTCTGTAAGAGTTGTAATAAAAATTGCCTTTAATTTATACTGAAGTGTCGGTGTCGGTTTCACTTCATTGTATGTCTCCTCTGTAAAATATTAACCAAAGAAAGTAAACAAGTTTTTTTTTAAGTTTTCATACGAAAATTATGTTGAAATGTCGGTGTCGGTGTTAAATTTTTTTTAATTCTTATCATAACATACGCTAAAAGCATCTAAACTGGAGAGAAAAGTTTGTTATTATTACACTAAAATGCTGCAGACGGTTTCATTGTATTTGTAAAGCGTTTTGTTTAAATTACCAGTTGAAGACTGTTTGTCTGAAATACTTCAGTATCTCTAAAACCACAGCGAACTCAAAGATTGTGTAGATAAGCATTTGTGTGTGCTGCACGCGATCGTTATAGAAAATCTCGAGGAATTTTGATCCGTCATTCAAGAAGAAGCAATTCATTTATACTATGTTCAGATATGTACTTTTATTGAGTCAATATTCGGTTTATTGAGTACAATATTTTAAGTGTTCAGACATAACAATATACGCCGTTCAGATGCTTACTCAATATTCATTTGACAGCTGGTAAACAAAACAGCAGATTGTTTCAACAACATTGTTTTTTATTTTGTTTTGTTGTTTTTTGTTTGTCGTTGTTGACATTTGAGTTGTCAAATATCAACAGAAAGTGTTCGGATACTTGTAATATGCTCACTGAATGTACTTATAACAGTGCTGCATTTATAATTATTATATTATAACAATTTGGGTATTTATTGCACAATAATTAATTGAAAATTTATATGAAATATTGAGCTCCATTATTAGAGTTTATTACGATTTACGCAATAAAGGTGCATATCTGGACACTGTATTAGCCGCGGGTATAAGAAGCCAAGAAATATTGTCAGGTTGTCCGCTTTATCCACCGATGAGAGAATAAGTTAGGGTCACGCGTCTTGAATGCATTTTTTAATGCTTTTAATTAATGCCAGTTCCAGCGGTAAGCAAAGAGTACCTCACACAGCAATAGTGTTCTCGAACGAATTCTATAGTACTTGAAAATAGTACCGAATAATGCAAATAAATTCTATTTGCCATCTCTGACGCACCCTATTGATCTAGTAATTAAATTGAGAGTGTGTAACCAGTTTTAAATATCCATTACAGTATAACTCAATAATTGCATGAGATAATACACAAACGCGCACACACACACACATGTAGTGAGGTAAACACTCTATAATTAACCCTAATATTGTACATATTAGCAACAATTAACAAACAGTAACAAACATTTTCCATCTACGGTTATAACAAGAAACGAAAACTACTCCTTCTCTTTCTCACTCTCGCTCTTTCATTCAATTACTGCTTGGCAGTTCATTCGGTCATTCATTTACTGGCTGACCTTGTTAAACTCGGCTCCGAATGAATGTTGTTTGTATGCAACAACGGGTTACAAACATTGTTACTGTGTTGTTGTGTTTTTTTTTGGCGAACATTATTCACTGAGTGCCAGCCAACCAGTGGATTTGCATCATTTTTGATTTTTGGCTCATATCAAACATGTTTGATGCAAACTGCATGTAAACTGAACGTTATCGAACATTATGATCGAACATTTTTTGAGGTGAAAATAAGAAATGCTCCAGTAACACAGGCAGTTGGGCAGTAAAGTAATTTTTTATTCCCCATTATTTTGCAAGAGTTGATGTCAGTGCTTGCATTGATTCGATTCATATTCATGTAATAAAGAGAATCAATTATTTGGTGCTCTATAATTGGGTATACGTCTTCGATAATTTCAATCCGTGGGAAACTTAATTAAGAGAGTCAAAGTGAAGTTAAAAGAGAGAAGTAGCGATTTACATAAATATAAGAGACCGGCAAACATAATGAGGATTTTTGTGAGGAATGCAGTTTTTCTACAATTTATAAGTGCTGCCATATCGTTTGAGTATAAGAAATGTGAATGGGGGGAATAGGCACATTGACTTAAAAATCTGTAAAAATCATTTTCAATAGAATTTTAAAAATAAATTAATTTAAAAAATCAGGAGATTTATTAAACGTAATATACTTGCAAACGAATTCAATATTAAGACCTTAAACTTGTAGTTTTATCGTATTTATATATGAATACATAGGCTAGGTTAGGTTGTGAAGGTAATCCAAGCACCTAAAAGTCCAGCTACAATAAGACAAATTATAAAAGAAGGAAAAAGTGTAGAAGAAATGAAAGAAAAAATTGTTGAAAAAAATAAGCGGAGGTAAGAGTCATAAGAAAAAAGAACACAGAGAAGAGAAGAGAGAAGGAGAAGAAGTATAAGGCCATGTCAGCAGCCAACTAATGCCACATCAAAAATTCCAACAGAATCCAACTTTCTACGACCATTAAATTCAGTCAAGTATCATGAGTCTTCGTCTCTGCTGCAACGAACGACAGTGACCCACATTTTCACAAATTCTGCAGAAAAAAGAAGTACTAAGTGTAAGCTCGTGCCTGTCCTTAGAGCATACATACATAATTGGTCATTACAACCCTTCAGTCAGGATTACGGCCTAGCTTCTCACACCACTCATGTTGTGTGCCTTAATTTTATACTTGAGTGGCGGGACCTACAGTTTAACGTCGACTCCGAACGACAGATTTTGAGAAACTTTTTTGAGGCAGGTTTATTTACTCTCAGGGTTTTTGGCAGAAATCTGCTGAGAGGAAGTCGCAGAAGAAATATTTGCTTTTCATATTTCGTTTTGATGTCTAGCCTGGGACACGAACCCGGGCTTTACGTTTAATAAGCGAACACACTACCTACTAGACTACTGTCCTCAGAGCACAGTAAATAAATCTAACTAAAGTGCAGCCAAGCAGGTGATTGTTTAACACGTTGACTTCAGCGGAAATTTTCAGAAAACTGGCCACGCAAGCCAACATTGACTTTTTGTTCTTTTCTCAGAAGCCATTTATCGAACTAGCACTGATATAATACGATTTTATTCATAGCTACACACAAATGGCAGGTTTAGTGAGAACAAGGCAACTCGTCGTTGGCACCCTAGAAGGAAACGCAATCTACGAGTTATCCCGTAGTCGGCAAGCACGTCTTAGGATCTGCTGGTGGCCATAGAGCAAAACTTTAGTGACTAAGTGCTATTATTTCTCCACAGATGGCATTGTCTATAATATATGTTGTTGATGTTGTCCACTTTTGAGAAATAGCAAGCTTCCTAGCGGAATGAATTCGAAATACAATAATTAACATTATTTAGCCTTTTCCATACCAACTTTTATCAACACAAACAAATTTTTATTCACAAATTTTCATGTTTTAACCCGTAATTTAATTTTTTTGCTTTTCCCCTTGATATGGCAACTCCTTAAGGGGGCTTTGCCTTTACAACATAAAACAACAGCATACAAAAATATATGTATGAAAATATCGTATATCTTCTTAAAGACAGAGAGAAAGAGAGAATATTTTGCAAAAAAAATAAAAATAAACATTTACGCATAGACACACACACACACACCCAACACTTGTTAAGTGTTGTTATTGTGATTGGTGGGCCGATCGTTACAAATGATACTCGGCATGACGTGTGGCGCTTTCGTTGTATTGCTCGTATTGTAGCCGTTCGTGTTGACTCTTTTCAAACTTGTTCTCCTTCATTTGTTTCGTGAATGAGAATCGAGCTCTTTACAGAAGAAGGCGAACAAAACTTAGGTAAAATCGTTTCAGTAACTTTTTAACTTTTTGCAACAACACAATCGCGTTTCGGCTTTTTTTTAACTTTTAAGAGCTCGTAATAGAGCAACAATAACGTGTAATAAGAAATTAAAGTTAAAATGGGAGAAAATGAGTTGAGCTAAGAAGAAGAAAAGAAGAGTCTTTTTTAGATAGTTTGTTGTTGTTGCATTTTTTTTCTGTTTGTTTTACTGTTTAGATAATAAAACGACGGCATTTAGTCAATCATTCAGTCGATTGTTGTGCGTCTCGTGTTTTATAACAAAAAGAAACGCCGTGCGCTTGTCGCCTAAACAAGTTAAATTATTAAAGAAAAAAATTAGTGTGTGTGTGTGTTTTATTTTTAACGTAAAGCAAAAAAAAAGAAAGAAAGCAATTTACAACAATAACAAGAATCTTTTTTTTTAAATTAAATTTCAAATGTTTTTAGCCACTTAAAAGCAGAAAAAAAAGAAAAAAGTTTTTAACCTGAAAATAAAGTGGCTTTTCGTGTTACGTTTTCAATGCGGCGATCTTTTTAAGTTAAAGAAAAAAGGAAAAAACCAAAAAAAAAAGCAACAAAATAGTCTCAAATGTAAGCAAATTTTTTTATTTTATTTTTTTGCAAGAATAATATAAATTTTTAATTAAAAGAAACACGTGTTTTCTGCAGTAATTTACCTTGAATTATTTTTTAATTCCGGTATCGTTAGCAAAAAAACTAAAAAAATGAAAGAATATTTCAGTTCCCGTTATAAAAACCTTTAACAAGCATTATTTGCTTTAATGGCGTCTCAATGACGTTGTTAAATGCAAAATTTACCGTTTTCGATGACAAATCATTACTCATTATGTATTTGTTTTTGGGCAACAAAAACAAAACAACACATAAAATCAAATCCATAATCTTGTTGTTATTATTATTATTGCATACTCAAATCAATATGCCGGTTTCTTTTTATCATTCTCCAACACTCTTATTACTCTACTCTCTAGTCATACATACATACGTCATCAATAGCTTGTTAATAAACATATTGATAAAAGAAAAACAACTTCAATTACTCTCTCAGAGTAATAATACTTACTTCCTTAACTCCCGCTCTTTTTCTTATACCACGCATGTATTCACACATACGCATACATATTCATATATTGTGTGTGTTTTTTTTTTCTTGTTATTAATAACAAGCCCTGTACAATAGTTTGTGTTGTTTTTTTTCGTTCTTCATAATTATGGTAAAACCTGCTAATGTTTGTTATTGTTTGTATTAATTTTAATTGTTTGTGGTTTTCTTTTATGCTCGCCAATACTCTCGTGTACTCTCATACACAGTGCTGTAAAATTAAAGTGCTACACTTATCGCATATAAAAAAACAAGAAAATAGTGTTGTGAACATCAGATTTTAGAATTTATTATTTGGTAAGGCAAATTTATGCAAAACGAGATATTTTCGCCCTGTTGTTGTAAGTTAAATGTTTCCAAGTCCACCAATATTTTTAAATTCGTGGTTATATGAAACTTGCTATTAACCGCTGTTTTGTTCACTACCTCTATGATAGGGAAATAAAATTAAAAGTTTAGCACTGCACTACTCAGAGTTTAAAAAACCTTTTACTCACTTCATTGGCCATTACAAGTCTTTAGTTAGGATTACAGCCTCATTTCTCACACCACCTACATTGTGTGTATTAATTTTATCCATGAGTGGCAGGGCCTACAGTTTAAAGTCAACTTTGAACGACAGATTTATGAGAATCTTTCCATGGCATTTTTGGCTTACTCTTAGAGTTTTAATTAGAACACTGTTGGTAGGAAATCGGCGAAAGAAATACTTTTTTTTCGTATTTCGTTTTGTTCAAGATGTCTGAGACGTAGGGTTTGACCCTCGGGCTCTACGTCTAATAAGTCAACGCAGAGTATCAAGAAGGAATAAAAGCTCATCCCGATTGTAGTTTTGTTTTCCCGACAAGTCCAAGTTAAAAAAATAAAAACGTTTTTAAAGTTAAAATTACCAGCGTCTGCCTTATACTGTGACCCACTGTACACATACGGTTTTATTTTTTATGCTCGTATATGCAAACAAGTGTTGTTTTTGTTTCATCTCTTCTCAATTCATTTTTATTTTGGCAACATTTTTTTTTTTACATTTTGTTGTTGTCGTTGTTGTTTGTCTTCTTCTCATTTATCATATCGTATAGGTAGGTATGTACATATGTATGTAGTACATATGTAACATACCAAAGTATTTGTTGTTTTTACTTTGTAAGTTTTTTTTGCTTACACAGCAGTTTTAGTTTTTCTTTTAAATTCTTCCTCGTTTTTAACAGACATTGAAAAGAATAAAATGATTGAATGAATTTTAAGTATCTTTTTGTAATTATCATTAGAATTTTTTGGCAACGATTAACTGTTAATTTTTTAAGGCCAAGAACGACACAAGACAAGAAAATGCCCTGATATGAGTGCATTTCATTAAAAGCTATTCAAGAAATAGCTTTTCAATGGTCTAGTTACGGCTTTAGGTTCTGAGTTCCTTACAGGACCCCTATTGTCGTGTTGCCTAAATTTTGTGCATCATTGCAGAAGTTTGATTTCTAATTCATTAACGCCTTAGATTTGGCATTAATTTACCTGCTTAATCGGTCTTGTACTCGTTGTTTACATACTACATTTTTGCGGTAAAGGTTTCTTGTGATTTCCTGGCCTTATTAAGCTTTCGTAATAGAATTAAATACATACCGTTACTTTAGCGTTTTAGATATTCGGTTTTGGCACTAATTTGAATGTTTAATAGAGCTTAACATACGATTTGCTAGCCAGCGGGTTGTCGTAACTGATACCCCTTTTTCCGCTGTAATATTATGATGAATAAGTTTCCATTTTTTATGGCATTCAAGCAACATTTCGAACGTCTAACGTCTCTAATTCATGTGGCTTTCAAATGAAACTTGATATTGGTAAACGTTTTAAAATTTCTGCTTGAGTGTGTTGTAGCCCCCCATTGATTTAGCAAGGTCTTCTTCAGGTGTCTTCATGAGCTAATGCCACCAAATTATTAGTTTTTAAATTTTTTTCGGTTGATCTTAGCGTTTGGCCTTTGGTATCCGTTCCGTGTCTTTCCCCCCCCTGCTTTGGTTCAGTTTCATTCACGTTTCATTTTAAATTTTTGAAGCTAAGTACTGTGGTTGGTAGGTTCTAGAATAATATAATTGCCCTCTGCCGTTCTCTAGAAACAAAGCCTTCTGTGAAATGGTAGTGCTTAGGATAGTGTAGTGCTTCGGATAGTTCCTTTCTCTCTTTAAAAGTTGTGATTTTTTTCCATAACCTGTGATAGCTTATGAATTCATTCCTTTAAAACACTGCCTTGTCTTCTAATAGTACGCCAATGTTTAGTCGCCGTTACTGACCGCTATAATAAAGAAAACGAAAACTTTGTTGTTGGTATCTTTGTTGTTTTTGTTTCTGTTTTTTAAATATTTTTATTTTATTTTAATTTTCTTCCCAGACTTTATGTTTTCTGCTATCGTTCAGATATCTTGAGTTTATTTTTTCAAATTCTTTTTTTTTTTTTTTTGTTTGTTTTTCTTCATTTATTTGGAATTAAAAATTTATTTTAATTTTTCGCTTTTTGATTTCTTTTTCAATTTATTTTAAATTTTTGTGTGTTTATTTTGAATTTATTTTTTTTATGTTTTGACATTCATTGTTTAATTTAAAATTCTTGTCGTTGTTATTGTTGTTGACATTATTATCGGATATCGTTTAAAAAGTAAAAAAAATGGCAACATTTTGCGAAAATGAATATAAAAACGAAGAAACAAAAAAATCAAAAATAAAATAAAATAAATTAAACAAGAAATAGAAAAATTATTTCGAAATAAATTAAATTTTGCGTAAATTTGTTAAAAAAAAAAATAATCGCCAAAAACAACAACAACGTTCTGCATAATTTATTCGTTTAATTAGGTTTTATTTTAAAGCTGCTTCTGTTTTTATTTATCGTTTTACCATAATTAACAGATTTGAAAAGTACTTTTATAAAAAGTATCTTTTTTAAAAATTACCAGAAAATATGAAAGGTATATTTTGTAGAAAGTATCTTCTATAAAAAGTACCTTTTGAAAAAGGTACATTTGAAAGAAGTACCTTCTGAAATAAGTTGCTTTTGAAAAGAATACCTTTTAGAAAAAGTACCTTTTGAAAAGAATATCTTTTAAAAAGTACATTTTAAAAAGAATATCTCTTAAAAGGTACCTTCTGAAAAAAGTATCTTTTAAAAAGAATACCTTTTAAAAAAGTACATTTTAAAAAGAATATCTTTTAAAAATTACCTTTTGAAAGAAGTAGCTCCTGAAGAAAAGTACCTTTTGAAAAGAGTACCTTTTAAAAAGAATGCATTTTACCTTTTGAAAAGAGTATCTTTAAAAAAAGTACCTTTTGAAAAAATTATCTTTTAAAAAAGTACCTTTTTAAAAAAATTACTTTTTGAAAGAAGTACATATCTCCTGAAAAAAAGTACCTTTAAAAAAGTATCTTTTGAAAAAATTACCTTTTGAAAAAAGTAGCTCCTGGAGAAAAGTACCTTTTGAAAAGAGTACCTTTTAAAAAGAATGCATTTTAAAAAAAGTGCCTTTTGAAAAGAGTATCTTTAAAAAAAGTACCTTTTGAAAAAATTATCTTTTAAAAAAATACCTTTTGAAAAAGTACCTTTTGAAAAGAATACCTTTTAAAAAGTATCTTTTGAAAAAAGTATTTTTAAAAAAGCATCTTTTGAAAAAATTACCTTTTGAAAGTAGCTCCCTTTTAAAAAGAGTATCTTTTAAAAAGAGTACCTTTTAAAAAGAGTACCTTTTAAAAATAGTACCTTTTAGAAAGAGTACCTTTAAAAAGAATACATTTAAAAAAAGTGCCTTTTGAAAAGAGTATCTTTAAAAAAAGGACCTTTTGAAAAAAATTACCTTTTAAAAAAAGTACCTTTTGAAAGAAGTACCTTTTGAATACGTATTTTTTTCGTATATGTGTCCGTATATCTTTTATGGGTAATTAGCATTCCGGCACAGCCCGTGCATTAACATTCTGTAACTGTTGCCGCAAAAGCATTTCGGAACTGCTGCCGCATTAGCCCTTGCCACAATTCGTTAACTATACTATGCAGTTCTCATAGTACAATGTGTTCCGCCTCTATGAACTTATATATAGAGAGTAGAGAATCGAACTTGGTGCTTCACTTTATTATCTCCTGGTTAAATTTCACGCATGTTGGGTGTGACACGCCATGTGTTGTTTCTTTGGTTCTTCCAGTATTTGCCTTGAAAGTGTGGATGCTTAACCTTGCTTCGCTTTCTTGGGACACTTTTCTTGTATGTAGTCCATACAAATTGTTTATTCTTTTCGGCTAGTGGCAGGATGACTGAAGGTATACTCCCAAGTACTGATACAACTGCTGTCGCATGACCTTTAAGATAAACTACTACTGTATGTACATATGTATTTACATTCTATGTATACATATGTATGTACATAAATTTTAATGGATTTATATATGTACATACATATGTATGATCCATTTGTCAGCTGATAATGTACTACGACGATTATGAATGCCAACAAAAAGATAAAATTTTTGTATTTATTTGTGTAGACGACGTGTTATTTCAACCTTCTTTATACAAATTCTTTCCCTAAGAAAACTACAGCCTCTTTATCCTCCTCCTCTTCCTCAGAAATTGGTAAATTTTAAAATAAAATTTTTTTTAATAAAAAAAAGGTGCTAAACAATGCTTTTTAGCATGAACTACCAATTCTTTCAATGTGATCATCTTTATCGCGTAAATAGTCGGGAAAAAAGTTTAAAAAATTTATGAAACACAAATCAAGGGAAATAAAATAATGTGATAAGTAAGCTTGAGGTTATAAAGGGTTCTGCATTTTATGGGTTACAAAAGTTAAATTTTCATTTTTTTAGAAAGCTTTTAAGCGAAATACGAAATAATTTTTTATTTTCATTTTCTTTTCTTTACAGTTCTTTGAAAATCTCATCAACAAAACAGTTTTAGTGTAAGAATTTAAAATTTAAAAAAATTTATTAAAAAAAAAAATCAAGAAAAAATTCCAAAAAAAGGTGCAAAATATTGGTTTTCAATAAAAAAAATCTTCGAGCAAAAAGAAAGTGAAGAGTTTTAAAAGCAAAAAAGAAAAAAAAAAATTAAAAAGTTGTATTAAAGCAAAAGAAAATCAAGTGAAATTGCAAAAAAGAATATGGCAACTCTGGTTTTAAATCCATGTAATACGCGTCCCTATCATTATCAGCAGCAACAGCAGCAAGAGCAGGAGCACGAGCAGCCTAATCTAGATAACGACGAAAGCAGCTGCAATTCAATTATAAAAACAAGCGAAGACAGCAATGAACCACTGAAAGTCAGTAAATTCTTTAGCAGCAGCTGTAACTATCAGAGTAAAATCCAACAGCTGATCAGTTTCAGTTTTACGTCATCGAATTTCATATTCATCACTTTCATTCTAAGCATCAGTAAACTGTGCACCACTGCAGCCACAGATGCCAGTCAGACGGCAGCTCCACAACCATCAACGGCTATGCCGAGTTTCCTGATGATGCCCAATATAAGTGGTTCGGCTTTAATGGAGAAATTGAATGCGTTTCGAGCGAATACGGGCGGTGGACCACCACCACCACAGCCGCCACCGACGTCTGCAGTTAAAGCGGCGATTAAAGGTAAAAATTCACCACCAGCTGCAGTAAATAGTTTAACAGTCGTAACGACAGCAACAGCAGGTCCAGTTGTTGTCCATGGTGATAGTGATAGTGGTAGTAGTGGTAGTGGTGGAGGTTCCACAATAGCTTCTTCTAAAATTTCATCCCCATCGTTGATAGTGACGACTACTACAGCGTCTCCATCAGATTCAAATTCATTAAAGCAGATACAGAATCCATCATTAAACGCTTTCTCATTATTTGCTAGCGTTAGTAGAAACGATTTAATAGCGCTCCATAAGGATTTGAAATTCTTAAATGTTTCGGGGAAAATTGGTACTCCTCTGGGTATAGGTGAGTAACGTAAATTATATTTTCTTTTTAATTTTAATTTTAAGATTTTTTATTGTTTTAAATTTAATTTTTTTTAACCCTAAACAATGTTAATGACGTTTTTTAATGATCATCATCATGTTTATCGTGTACATTTTTGCTCTTCAGTGTCGTGAGAAATGTTGCTGCGTGCAGTCAGTCTGCTGTACTGCGGTTGGTTAAACGAGTTTTATTTTTAGAAACCAACGTCATTTTTTGTTTGTGTTGTTGTTTTTTTCCAATAAAAATTGTTTTAAAAATAACTTTTTAGGCCTTAGGCTATGGGAATAATGTTTGCTTCTTCTTCTTCTTCATCTTCATTGGCTTGGTTTTCCACCGGCTTAAAGTTTTTCCAAGACTACTGCCTGCCTGACTGTCTTTGCAGTGTATACCTGTGTCTCTGTATGGCCAGAGAGAGCCAAACTAGTTGATTTTTGTATCGATTATTTAATTTCTTGAACTTTGACCTTAGAGTATAGAAATGTAATTCATTTGTGCAATTTGTCATTTATTTTGTTACTTTTATTTTATTTAATTAATTTTGATTTGATTTTTGTTTTAAAAATAAAAGATTTTTGCACTTTGGCCTTGAAATTCTTGGATTTTCGCCAATTTTAAAATTTTTGTTAAATTTTTACTTTGAATGACAAAATTAAACTTTTTTTTTTTTAATCAATAGCTAAAATTTTTTACAAAAATCTCTTACTTAAGTAATCACTTGAAGTACAAAAAATTTTCTTTTGAGGGCACTCAAGTAGTTTAATACACTGCTTAAAACTATGGCAACACTGAGTTTTATTTCACTTGTAGTATCAAAGCATTATCGTTCATTATTTGTATAATTAGAAACACTATTCATATGAAAATAATATTCTTCTCCCCTTGAGATTCTCATTAAACGGCAGTTTGTGGCTCTCTGTTTACAGTTTCTATTTAAACTTTACTTTGCCATCACATGGTTTTTGTTTGTTTGCTTTGTTTTTGTATTGTATGTACTTACTGAATGGTAAATTTTGTTTGTTGTTGTTGTTATATTTTTTTTTCTTATTGGAATTTCGTTTTTGGAGGCTTGTTTCGTGTTTATAAGAAGCACAAATGTAACAGTGTATGTGCTTGCAAGTGGCTCTGTTGAGTTGTTGTATAACGTCATTATGATTATTATCTTTGCTTTAAATGTTAATCATCATGTTAATTGCTGCGTATTGTTAGTGTTACGATTACGATTATCGTAATCAACATCAACATCATCATCATAATCATCATCCTTGTCGTCATTATCGGTTTTAGTATTTATTTACTCGTTTCAACATTTGGTTCCATTGTTTATTTGTTTGCTTGTGTTTGTTTGTCTGCTAAGATTAGAGCAGCAACAGCAGTCAGCAGCCAAAGCCGAGAGTCAGTCGTAAAATATTTGATGTTTTTTCAAGCATAAAAAAGAACAACAACAACAATAACTCTTAACAATGTGTGTTGTAAAAAGCGAAACAAACTTGTTTTCTTTTTTTTTCGTAATTACTGCGCTAAGAATTTCAATGTGTGTGTTCGTTCGCGTATGTATGTTTTTTCTGTCTCTCGATTGTCTGCATTTTTTCACGATTCTAGTCGGTTGCTGCCCGTACACTTGTGTATTAATTTTACTCTCGAATGGGTTTTTTACTATGGCCATAGTATTGTTGTTATGTACTTTTCCTTTTGCATAACTACTATTGTTGTTTCTATGCCCTTAAAGTTTAGTGTGACCATGTTGCCGTTTTCTACGCTGTTGTTAAATATTCCTTTTAGCTTTTTTTCTTAATGCATTTAGAAAATATATGTTATTGCATTTATTTTTATATGTAGTGGTGTGTTAAAATGAACACTTTTTATAATTTAGTTTTCTTTAGCTCTCTTGCAAACATAACTTGAATGGTTTACTTTATGATCTGGTCACACTTGATTTTTGTTGCAATTTATGTTTAGATTTCTTGTACTCTCTTTTTAAGATGACTTGTCTTGTTTCTTCTCTTTGAACAAATAATACTCTTTTAAGTGTTTGTATGTGAGTTGTTGTTTTTATTTATTTACCGGCCGGCTAACTAACAACAACAATAACAATAACATCACAAACTTGTTATGGAATTTGTAGTGCAATAATGCAACACAAACACAAATAGAAACAAAATTAACTACTTGCCAGACGTTCTTTTATAGTCGCACTTTTTCTTTCCTCTGTGGTAGATATGGTGTTGCCAACTTACTTTAGTTTAGTTAGCATCACCTTGAAGTGCTGTGTAAACAATTGAAAAGAGATGGTAGCTAGCGATGGCAAGGGAATTTCATTAATGTTGTTTTAATTAGAATTTTTTCTTTACTTTGTTACAACAAAAAAAAAAAGAGAAATGAAAGAGGTGGAAAACGTGTAATACGTTGCATAATTTAATTTGGCTTCTTTATTTCTTTTGTTTCTTTGGTTTTATGCACGTAATTTTTGTATTTTTATCTACAAAAGACCGTGACTATCATTAAAAACAAAAATTAAAGAGAAAAAAAAAATGCGTAAAATACCTTAAATAATGATAAACGATGTAAAGATAGATAGATAAAGTCATAATCGAATTAATTGCAAAGCCGAGCGATTTAATGATGAGTAGTAGAATTTAATATAAAATTGGCCGATTGAGTGAAAAAAAATTATTTACGCAGGACTCCACTTGAAATGTAAATCAAGACATTTTAGAAAGAAATAGAGTAGAATATGAAATAGAAGATGTCAACTCAAGCTGTGACTGTCAAAGTAAACAGAAGATGTGATTTCATAACCAAAAATCATATCGGGTTATCCATTTCGTGGTTTCAAAAGTAAACGTAAATAAAACACATATCAAATATTTTTTTCATGATATTTCTTTTTTATTGTAAAGTTTGAACGTTGACCTTATGTGTGAAACACTATATCATTTAAATGACCTCCACGCGAAGTGTTGCAAGTATTGATTCTTTTGAGGTAATTTTCGACCACTTTTTGACACATATTGGGCGGTATCTCAGCCATAACTTGACGAATCTTGGTTTTTAAGTGCTCAAGAGTTGAAGGTTTATCTGCATAAACACGGTCTTTCGCGTAGCCCCACTAAAAAGGCTAATAGTGTCAAATCGCATGATCTTACGCGGCCAGGAAATGTCTCTTGCAATAAAGCCATATTCGCTCGAGTTGTGTGGCATGTGGCACCGTCTTGTTGAAACCACATATTCTCCAAGTCGTATTCTTCAATAGCAGGTAAAAACAAGTCGATTATCATATGACCATAACGCTCCGAATTGACGGTGACAGTCGTTCCATCGTCGTTTTCGAAGAAGTAAGGTCCAATCACACCATCGGACCAAAGAGCGCACCAAACAGTGACTTTTTCTCTTCAATTACTTGAGGATTCTCAGAACCTCAAATACGACGATTTTGTTTATTAACATACCCACCGAGTGTGAAATGTGCTTCATCGCTGAAGATTATGTAAACCATAATCTCCTCTTAAAGCACGATACGTGGCTGTGGCAGAATCACCATTTTTGTAGTAGCTTTTGATAATTTTTATGCGTTGTGTGATAGTTAAGCGATCCATTTTCGTCAATGTCAGACTTTCAACTGAAAAGAAAAAAATTGGTTTCACAACTTAGTTTGACAGATCGAATTCCAGTCCCATACTTTTGAAACCACGAAATGGATAGCCCTTTATTTGTTCTGATGAATTTCTATTGCTATACACTATTTCAATGAATTGAATGTGACAGAGAAAGTCATATTAATCTTTGTGATTAAAAAATCACAAGTGGAATAAATGTTACAAATATTTGAGGAGATTATTTCCCACCCAGTTTCCGGACAACATTGTTTGGGTAACGTATTGTACTGCGATACTTAAAGATTAATTGTTTGGTTTAATTTTATTTCTATTTTTCTTATTTTTTTAATTTATTTTATTTTTATTATTATTTTATTATTATTGTTAAAAACATCTACTTATAGACCAGAATCTACGTTTCAAAATTTTAAATTTCTAATTCCATGCATTTCATGAGTATTTTATTTTACTTTTGTTTCACTTTTATAAACCACTGTACCATTAAAAAAAAAACTATTGTCCATGCATTGCATTTTGGCATTGCCAACTATTACTTTGAGTACAGTCAACCCTCCTATAACGCGTAGCGCGTTCTATGGAAACCGTCTATCGCGTTGTATGGAAACCGCGCTATAAGAAACTCGGAATTAGTACAACTCACATCATTCGTACCGCGTTATATGAAGACCAAGACAAAATAAATTAGAAATTATTATTATTGAATTAAAGAGTTCATATAAGGATTGATAAAAAAATTAAACAAAAACTAAACTAAAATACTGTTTTCCAACAAAAATAAGAAAGACTTGTAAAATTATGTAATTTTTCAACATTCATTCTCACTGTCAGAAATGAGTTGCAGAAATATTTTTAGAATGTCGTAGACGGCTATGAGATAAGCTGGCCTTTTTATATAAAAATGTTGTTTGTATATCTCAGCTGTGCTTTTGCGTCGAAAATAAAACTAATATTAAACCCTCTTACAATATCTAGTTACTAGATTCATTCAGATGCTGTGCGGAAGGAACTAGTGGCTAGTGTTGTTGAACGTAAACCGCTCTGTACGGGTACCGCGTTATAGGAGGGCTGTCGCAATTTCAGCTCCGCGTTATGTGAAAACCGCGTTATATGGAAACTGCGTTCTGAGAGTACCGCATTATAGGAGGGCTGACTGTATTATAATCAGTGAGTCATAATATGTGAAAATATTTCAACTATGTAAAGGGTGTTTTTTATAGAGGTATAGAACTTTAAGATGGCGACCGATTTAACAGCTGTCAAGTGATTTATTCTCAGTTTGGTTTGGCAATTCATCATGAATAGACTCACGCCTGAACAACGCTTGCAAATAGTGCAATTTTATTTCGATTTATTGAAAGACACGTTTGGTGACCGCCTAATTTCACGTTTTGGACCTGTGAATTGGCCTCCAAGATCTTGTGATTTAACACCGCTAGACTACTTTCTGTGGGGCTATGTCAAGTCATTGGTCTATGCGGTCAAGCTTGACCATTTGAAAGACAACATTCGCCGTGTTATTGCCGATATACGGCCACAAATGTTGGAAAAAGTCATCGAAAATTGGACGTCCAGATTGGACTACATCCGCGCCAGCCGTGGCGGTCATATGCCAGAAATCATATTTAAAATCTAATGCCACAAGATTATCTTTCGGATAAATAAAATTCATGTCAATCGAATAATCAATCGTTGTTTTATTGCAACTTAAAGTTCTATACCTCTATAAAAAAACACCCATTATGTGTGCTGCCTGATAATCATCGTACTGATTAAAGTTTTGCATATTACACTCTCCTTAAACGACAAAAACAACATTAAACAACCGAAAAACAATAATACTCTCCTCTTTGACTCTGTTTCCCCTTTTGCTTAGGACAACTTGAGTATTTGACCCTCCCTGATATAGAGAGTAGTGCTTGCAAAGTAAAGTAGATATGTACACACACACACTCACACACTGTTAAAAAGAAAATCCCATTCAAAAGAGGAAGAGAATATTTCCAATTGAATTGAGTATAGATTTCATAGAGAAGATTATCATCGGGAGCAATTTTTTAATATGCTCGCATTAACGATTATGTTGACAACAGCTGTCGCATATTGTTTTCGTATGTGTTACTTAATGCATGTGTATGTGTAATTGTAATGGTCGCTCTCATTTTCCCATCCAATAATATAGTTTGAAACACTAGAGATGCGGAGTGTTTGAACTTGAATGCGTGTGATGTAAAGAAAGAGAAGATTTACAATTGAATTGTGTATTGATATCAAAGAGAGGATTATCGGGAGTTTTTTATGTGATATTAAAGATTATGTCAACGACAGTTGTCATATTTTCATTTTGATTTCTTTAGATAAGTGTGCGGGCATAAGTGCTACTTATTATGTGAATAGAAGAGTTTTCTCTTGTAAAATATTTGCATACGATGTAGTAAATGTAACGGAATATTTTTTTTTATTATTTAGAAATTAATTGTATGTGAGGACTCTTTTCCTACGCCGTTGTCCGCTAGTTCCCGCATCCAATACCTATCGAAACATGCTTTTCCATATGAAAGCGGTGGTTGCACTAGCGTAGCCACTGTTCGTTAAACAAAACTTCATGTTGAGCAGCTCATACATACATACATGCATACATACATACATAATACATAATTGCAACCCTTCAGTCAGGATTACGGCCTAGCTTCTCTTCCCTAGCAGCTCATTGTAAAGTCAAATTTGAAAATTATCATCACTTTATAAAGGACCGATAATCTTGAGTAGAACTATCTCTTATACTTCAACTGACAGCTGGAACATTGTAACATCGCTTATGTTGCACGGTGGCATGAGCGACTTGTTCTGTCGCACGAGAGTGGCGTCTGCTACACAATCACTACTCATGGATAAAAATAACACACACACATCATGAATGGTGTGTGATTTTAGAATAAAACATTTCAATTAAGGCGTTTGAAGTATTAATTAGGGAGCGCTATAATTTTTAACCACACTGTCTAATTTAGGAAAAATAAAAGTTTAATGCTGGTAACTTCGAGAATACTTTGCCAAAAATCTAACAAAACTTTCCGTTACAATTCTGCTATTTTAATTGAAAAGAGTTTCTCTCTCTCTCTCTCCCTCACGCTCTCTAAATCTTTTTTATTATTTTTTTTGTTTATTTTTTTCTTTCTTAATCTCTGATTAATTATGCAATTTTAATCTCAATCTTACTGAAGCCAAAATTCTCAGAATAAAAGAGCACAAGAAATGAAAGAAGGCAAAATAACTGTTATTTTACTACTACTTACTAGACTTTCAAAACAAACAAAAATTCACATTTTCACTCTTATTCTGCTGTGCTCAGCCATATTTGTGGGTAATTTTTTTACTGCACTAACACTTTCAAAACAAACAAACAAACAAACAATTTTACTCTCTCCTGTGCTTTGCCCACTACAGTAGCGGCACTAGCACTTTCAAAACAAACAAACAAACAATTTTACTCTCTTTCTCTTATGCTTACTTTACATATTCTTTCTATCTTTCTTTTGATGTTGTTGTTTTAAAAGTTTTTGCATAAACTATGACCTCATTATATACACTATAAATTGTTAACTCGCCATGAGTATTAGTGTGTACGTGTACGTTAGTCTGGCTTTGCTTCCTCTTTGAGTTTTCTCTTGCAGCCGTCAATGTTGTTGTTGCTTGGTTCTTGTTGCTGTTATTAAAGACGCACACATCATTATTAACAAAGACTGACTGACTGACTTGACTGACTGTGTTAAAGTCTCAATTATTGCTGTCATAGAGAGCAGTTTAGCTTCGTTAGTGTTGCCATTGCAACAAAACGTTTGTGTTACTTAAGTTTGTTTGATTGTTTGCCATTTAAACTGAAGTTTAAACTAATATTGGCTTGTAATGCAGTTAAAGAGAGAACAGAAAAAGCCTTTCGTCTTCTTCTTCTTCTTCAGCTTTTTTTTTATCTTTTTACAGTTAAGTTAAGCTTGTTAAAAATGTTCACATTTGCTTTTAAACTCTTTTATTACACTTTTTCTTTACTATTTTCTTGTACTGTTTTCATCACTCTTTTAGAATGCAAAAAAAAAACAAAAGTTTCTTTTAGTACACTAACAATAACAACAATGCCTGTGTGTTATTGTTGTTCCTGTTAACATGAGAATTTCCACACATTTCAAGTAGAAATTGATGCTTGAAATGCCTGAAAAAAGTGGAAAAAAGTGCGCATTTGGCAAAGTTTTGCAAAATTTCATTTTTTGCGTTGAATTTTTTTTAGATAACCGTCGAATACATTTTTTTTTAAAGAAAATATTTTTAAAAAAACAAAAGAAAATCGAAATTTTTCCATATTTTAGTAAAGTCTTATAAGGCAAGAATATTTTCTGCAGTTGTTGTTGTGTCAAACTCTTCTCTTTATTTATTATTTTGCTGACCTTGAGTTTGATTATTACTGGGTACTGGTAATATGATCAACCAGCAAAAA